>CM059499.1:30141640-35141640 GCA_030378355.1 Eleusine indica
CGCCATCCTTTGCCACTCGGTCATTCTCATCCCGTGGGTTCCGTGAACTCAACTATGGGATGGCCGAGTTGACAAGGAGGGTGAACGACATTGATTTGCGCACCGAGAGCATGCAACAAACTCTCACGCAACATGTCACCGACACCCAGCAATGGCAGAATTTCAGCGACAACCAATTCCGCCAGCTGAACGCGATGATGGCTCAGAATCAGAACAATTGGGATGCCTTCTTCCGCTCCCAAGGCTACGACCCGAACCAGCAGATATGAGCAAGAACAAGCTTGGGGGAGGACCCCCCTTCTCACGGTAACTTGTATCTGTCCCCTTCCCTTTATTTCTTGCATTTGCTAAATCTGAAAATCCATAAAAATTTGCAAAATATAAAAAGAACAAAAATATTTCCCTTTTTCATGCGCGGTATGAATGTGTATAATTTTCCTATGTTGAGATGATGAATAGTTGCTCTGTCCTTTATTCCTCTCTAAAGCTAGTTTACAACTTAGTACTCTCTCAAGAGTTAGGTTTGTTGGTAAATCTTGCCTTGAACTTGAATCTTGTGGGTAGCATATGCATTCTCTAGTTCTAAGTTGTTGAGAGGTATGATATGATAGATAGGGCTGCTATGATCTTGCTCAACGTAAAGCTTGAATTCCGGAGTTTTATTTTTCAAAATGACAAATTGATAAGTTCCTCAATGATGAAATTCCCACCACAGCCATATGTAGTGTTTACATTTGAAAACCTTTACACATATGCTGCTTGTTTCACATTGAGCTTAGTCAAAATTGTTGTGACCCTAGTAGAACTCTTTTCATGCTTTCTTGATCAAGATCATGTACACACACCCACCGCCATGAGCTATCCTTCTAAATCAAGAAGATAGCATCCACCATATCCACCATATCCACCGTGAGCTATTCTTCTACACCGGAAGAAAGCCACTATCCATCCATCCATCCAAAGAAACACTCCATATATCCATTGCAAAATTCCTCTCTCAAAGTATTCATTGCAAACTAGGACTATGGCTATGCAAAAAGAAAAGAAAAGAAAAAAAAATGCTCAAAAAAGAGAGCAAGCAAAAGATAGCCATAGCCTAGAAACTCCAAAAGAGAGAAGGAAAATTCAAAAAGGAGTTATTTCTTCCCATCCACCATTCCTCCGTTCTCCCACACACTTGCACATCTTGATCAAGATTGTTTGAATTGATGTTTTTCTTGGATCCGGTCTTTTGACATAGCAATATTATGTGAACATGAGTGCCTCATATATCCCTACCTTGAGCTCCACATAAAGCCTTATTTAGAAGTAGGAGATTATAGGCAACACTTTGCCTTGGTGAGGAATCATACACATATTGAGTGATCCGAGAGAATCATTTGAGGAACTTGGTTTTTATTTTCAAAATCTTTTGAAAACCTCCGGAACAACATAGCGGAATCTAGAGCAAGTGATTAGTGCCCTGCAATTGTTCTATCTCTCAACCGCCCAAGACAATGAGGTGTAAAAGCCCCATGGATCGAGGTAAATGGGTAAGTTATGCGCCAATATATTTAATTCTAGGAAGAGTACTTTGTTGTGCGCATAGTATTATTGAGGAGTAGGACATTGTAGCAACTCCTGATCAACAACTTAAGTTTATCTTTGCTTCGGGACGAGCAAAGGGTAAGCTTGGGGGAGTTTGTTGACGGCTGTTAAGTACCATTTTCAACCGTCAACTATACTCAAATAAAGGAGAATTTGGCATTTCATACACGCATGCTTTATCACAATAATATAGTTCCACTTGTACTTGGAGAACTTTGTGCATGCAGGAGGAAATGTGAAGGAAACACCTCAAAAGGCAAGAAAACACACTTTCGACCAATCTGAGAGCGCCACATAGACGTCACACGGATTGAAGGGCCCATTTTCAGCACTTAACCGACGTAACTCCCTGCAATACCGCGCAAACCAACGTCAGGGCCCACAGGACAGCCACCTGGAGAAAGCACAGGCCAGGAGGGGCCACCCCCAGGTCGGCCGACCTGGTCAGGTCGGCCGACCCGGCTGGGCGCCCTCTCCGCCTGGGCTTCCACGTGTTGGCTCCTCCGCGACTCCTGATGACGGTTTGAGATGCCTTCCGTGGCGGTTACTCTCCCTTGCCGACCTATTGAGGCTATAAATAGGAGGGTGTGCCTTCACACTCAACACACACCACAAGAAGCATTTCTCTCTTGCTAGTAGTAGTTCTTGGAGTTTTAGTGGAGTTAGGCTGAGTCTAGAGCTCTCTAGTCCCAAGTCTTCACTTGGAATTGGTATGGCTCTTGTATCTTTTCCCTTTTGTAAGACTTTACTCTTATCAATATATATATCTTTTCTATATAGTTGTGCTTGGGTCATGAGTTTCTTGTTTGATTTTGTGATCCATATATGTGATAGTATAGTCTACTTGTGTGATAGTAGTTTATATTTATTATACTACTATTGTCATACTAGTTATATACCATCACTATAGTCTAGTTTATATGTTATAGTCTCTATGCTTAGTTTTAGCTGATAAAGTATAGCATGGGTTTGGTGACCGTATTCGTACGGTAGCTCTGCCTCGTTAATAGTAATCGCGGAGGGGCAGAGTGCTCTTTGGTCATGCAAGTATGGTACTTGGGTGACTGATTTGCATCAATTATTCGTTAGTCTACTGGTTCGTTGAGGTAGGCGGCAGGTGGTGACAGCCCTGTCCGTCCTTTGAAATCCTCCCCGCTAGGCTAGTGCGTAGGCTCTTGGCGGAAGTCGCCTGTGGATGCAGGGGTAAGTCCGTGCCTGAAGTGCTATACTATTGACTGCTAAACCTGAGTGTGGGTCTGTATGTATTCTACTTAGGCTATGCAACTGTATAGGAATGTATAGTAGGAGTAGCTTAGCCTAGCCTTTTCTCCACTAGACTTTATTTATTTGGTAGGAATCTTCTGTGTGTGTCACACTACCCGGTTATTATCATGTACCCGCCTGTCTTGGTTAGATATCCTTGCTAATTGTTAACATGATCTTATATGTTAGTAACGCTTCTTGATCATAACCTTCCTTTGGGATAAACAAATACGATACCCTGAATACTTCCGGGTGAAATGCTACAGCGGTATTCTCCGTGCGCTTGCGGATTTTACCTACTTGACTCTGGGACATATTAGTGAACCGTTTCTGGCCCCGTGCTGGGAATGATTTATTAATATGGCTTAGCAAAAGTCAACAGGGACTGAGCACTCTTTGAACTACATCACTCATATTGTTCTCATTAGACGATGTTGAATCATCACCATGAGTGATCACAGTGTAAACTCTCAACAAGCAAAGGGAAGCATCTTATCAAGCTCTTACAAAGTTCATAATTACAACAAGCAAAGGATACCTTGGAGAGTGTGAACTGATGATTGCGAGAGTCAAAAACATTTGTGCCTGTTCAGAAGGAAATATATGGAGCTTGGATAGGCAATATTAGGTAGCAAGGATTAGCAAAATTTCAATTCAGAAATTGCAAAACTGAATAATAGTCCCAAGCTAGTCTATGTCACCGGCCTCAACTTGTCTTGGACCTAGTTCAAGCAAGCAAGCAAATGACTCAACAAAGGACACAAAGGATGCAAGCAATTCTGAATTTGTATCTTTTCTTTTTTCTACTTCCTTTTTTTTATGGCTTTTTCTCTTGTGCACTTTTGCCTTTTTCTTTTCTTTTCTTGAGAATCAGAACTGCAGCAAGGTATTACAAGTTTTACAACCAATGGAACCCCAGAATATTTTTTTTCGTACTACAAGTGCAGCAAAAGGATTCTTGTAATAGCACAACTAAAACAAACTTCTATAATAATATCAAGCACTAATTGGTTGGCTTTTGATCACAATGAGACAGCAGTAGAGCACTCTAATTTTCTTTTGCACACGAAAGTAGAAGGCTAGATGTTAAAAAAATAATTAGTGCACACAATTCCAGCAATACTATTATCTCAACATGTGCAACACTGATTTTTTCCCTTGTTTGTCTATGACAAGGATATGCACGACTCAAACAAGACCAAAGACCAAGCACTAGACCAGCAACACAATGACTTTATAGGGACTAAAATTCAGAGAAGCAATCTGAAATAAAAATTTGCAAGTCACAATGGGGTATAGGACAGAGGAAACACGATGAACCGATATTTTTCTGGGGCAATTTTTTGGACTATAGGATAGAACAAATAAACGAGGATAAAGGCAAACCTAACGGTATACTTGAAGCTCTGATTACCACTTGATGTGAACAAGGGTTCCCGATCTTCCGAAAGGTTCTTGGAAAGTTGATTTGGTCAAAGGCGACACACAAATCGATCCGGCTTCAGAACAGACGTTCTAAACGGCGCAATCGCAGCACGACGTCTCCTCTGGTTATCAACCATCCAAAGATGATTGACCTCGCCGAGAAGGCTAATCCCTGCCTGCGAATCAAGAACACAAGCAAGAACAACAAAGAATGCAACACAATTGCAGATGTATGATTAAACTCTCGAAGTTGGGGTCTCACAAACCGATGAACGGCGACACTGTTTATGAATAGAATTGATATAAGCAAAACCCAAACCCTAATGAAGACTAGGGTCGTGCAAGACCCCCTCAACGCAGCCTTAAGTGGGCTCAACTCGATACATGGCCCAAAGACCGATTACGGTGTCGCAGCACCAGGACAGATTTTGAAAGTTGATTTGTTTCGGCGATTGCCGACGTCTCGGGATGAATTTTTATATGGAACCAGTTGGGTTGGAAAGTTATTTTCGTTATCTTTCCAGGCATATATAGAACATCCAAATCCGAGTCCGTATGCGTCCTGGGCGTCCATTTTACTGCAGACTGATCCTGGGCTCCGAAACAGACTCGAAGTCGGTTTTGATTGGGCCTCCTCCTTGGCTTGGATGTCCTTGCTGGCCCATCACGTCTCCAATCACCTCCCCAGCTATCTCATCATCATCTCCATGGTTTCTAACAACAATTAATTCATTAGGTAGCAATCTATTCTCAAAACCACATAATAAAAATATTAGAAACGATCTCACCTGTAATTTCAGGTGATGCACATGAACTTTCATCTTAGTTGGAGGAGTGTTGTGTGTATCCATGAGTGTGATGTACTCATCACCGAATGATCCAATCAGGCAGTGACCGGACAGTCCGGTCAGTAGGCCCAGAAAGCTGATTTTGTGGAGCAATGGCTAGTTTGAGGTTGGAAGCCTATATAACTTCATTGCTGGGGTCTTGGAGACCTCTCTTGGCCAGTGTACCTGAGAGCATTTGGTAAGGACCAAGAGGAAAAGAGGAGAGCACTAGGAGAGGATATTGGATATCTTGATAGTGCTTGTGAGAGTAACAAGGAGCGATCTTGCACATCTAAGGCTAGGGTGTCTTTAGAGGGTGTGATCTAGGTTGTTACTCTAGGTCTATGGTGAGACCTAGACCGGTTAGGTGTTGGTGATCGAGCCTATCGTGATTGGTTGTGAAGGTCGTCACACGTTTGTACACGGTTTGAGCCCGCCGGTGAAAAGGCCATCGCTAGTGAGCACCCGTGCCGGCTCCGGGAAACCGGCAAGTTCTCGAGGGAGGCGAGCTTGTGCCTTGGTGGCAGCGGTGACGCACATCGTGTCTTCATTGCGGGAGTGATTGCGGGCTCGTGTGCGAGAACTCCACTTGGTGGCGGGAGGGACCGGGACTCCAGCGGGGGAGTGGTCCAACGAGGAGTAGGGGAAGGCACCATCCTTCCGAGACCTCGGGAAAAAATATCATGAGCCATCTCTTACTCCGCTCTTTACTTATATGCCTTTCCTTTCAGTCTTTTTATATCGTGCTATTCATGCTTGTATGCTTGTCATGTTCTAGTTGATTATTGTGTAGACTTGCACGTTTAGGTTCCTTGCTTGCTAGTAGTGTTTAAGCTTCCGCATTTGATCACTAGCATGTGCAGGAGTTGCATTGGCGTGTTTGATCGCTAGAAGTGCATATGAGTTGTATTGACTTGTGTGATCCACTAGTATGCATAGGTTGTCTTTCCTTTCATAGGATTATCTTGTTAGTGTGATCACCACTAGAATTGTGTAGGAGTTGTTTTGAGTGTATTGACATTTAGAATTGGAAAAATTGGTACATAGAGATAGTTCTCGATTGACCCCCCCCCCTCTTGGTCATTGTGATCCTTTTAAGTGGTATCAGAGCCAGGTGCTCAATATAGGGCTTAACCGCCTTGAGTAGTGATTGAATTGAGTTGGGATGTCATCCCATTCGGGGCCAGGTCATGGCTCATGGAAGGATCACTTGAAAAGCTACCTAAATGTCATGATTCTAGATGAGTTGATGGATACTCTTTTGGACTTTGCCAATACCTTTACCGATGATCATGTGTATGATGATTGTGATGATTTTGTGGTAGTGCCTAGTTCTAGTGAGTGCCTAGATTCTTCTAATGATTACTTGATAGGTTGCTCTACTACTGTGTCTAATGTGATGATTGATGATGTTGGTTCTCTTCATCTTGCTTGCTCCACTAGCATGACTAGGATTGATGATAGTGTGCCTCTTAATCCTGCTAGTGATTCACTTGTTGAGGAGTTCTTTGCTTTTCATGCTAATGATAATAAGGACTTACTTGACTCTCTTATTCGCTTGCGAGGTATTATGGATAAGATTGAATCAAATGAAGAATCCTTCAAGCTTCCCAAGATTGTGATAGTCGAGAAGATCCTCACCTTGCTCCCTAGTAGCAAGCTCCTCTACATCACCATCAGTCTTCTCATGGAGAAGGGTCTCTCCGTCGAGGAAGTGATTGAGTTGCTCTTTGAAGATGAGGAGATCACCGCAAGCTGGACTGGGGAGAAGACTTCCAAGGCAAACATTGGAGCATCTTCAAGAAAAGGGAAAGAAGTAGCTTCGAGCTCAAACTTCTTTGATCCCTCTACAAGATTGCCTTGCAACAGCTTCTACAACCTCTTCAGATCAAGACCTTCACCAAGCTCATCGAGCGCTTCGTCAAGCTCTACCTCAAGTTCCATTCCAAGTTCTACTCCAAGCACTTCGGATGGACCATGCATTGGTGTAGGGGGGAGCCAACAACAATGCTTACTCGATCATTTGAGATGATCAATGTCACCACTACAGCTCCGGCGCCCCCACCTATTGCACCTCTTCCTCTGCAAGATGACCTTTGGCATCTTCGTCGAGCTCACCAACAGGATCTCATCTTTCAACTTGGTGAATTTGTGAGAAATCCGAATGATGACCTTTGTGATACTCTCTTAAGCATTTATGATCTTGTGTGTAGGATAAATTCCTTCAGAGGCCTTCGAAGGATTGCACCACATTAAGTGATTGATAAGCTCCTCCAACAAATCACAGCTCCTGAGAGGAGTTTCTTATTTGATGAGGTAGTCAACCGGAGACATGAGCTCTCAATTGAGAGAGCAATGGAGATGATACTTGTGCTCCACTCAAGAGTGCGACACGTGCTCGAGCACGTCACTGGACTCTATGATCCCCCCCCACTACTATATCGACCTCAACAATGTGCACATAGGGGATGGTCATGGACATTGGAGGTATCGTGCTCCTCACTATCCTATTAGGAGGAGACTTCAGGAAGGGATTGCAAGAATCCCTATCTATGAGGATGGTCTTATCATTCAACGTGATGAGGTTAGTACTAGTCAATTGAGCAATGCTTTGGATACTAACCCTTCTTCCTCTAGTGCTTGTCTTATGGCTACCACCAGGGTCAACTACAAGAGTGGAGGTACCCATTGGATTCTTGAAAGTGGGTGCACCCAACACATGACTGGGAAGCCAACCATGTTCACCAACATTGATGAAGACGAAGACAGTGAGAAGGTGACTTTTGGGGATAACTCAAAGGGCAGAGTCAGAGGCTCAGGCAAGGTGGCCATTACAGAGGATCTCCATCTCTACAAGGTTTTTCTTGTGGAAACCCTCAACTTCAACCTTCTATGCATTGGTCAGTTGTGTGCCATGGGATTCAAGTGCACATTTGATGAGGATGGAGCAACTATTGAGAATGCCAAGAAAGGGCTAGTGTTTCATGGAGTGAGGCATGGGAACTTGTATGTCACAGATTTTAAATCTAGCAACATGCCTCCAAGTACTTGTCTCTTCACAAAATCAATCAAGGGATGGTTGTGGCACAGAAGATTAGCACATGTTGGAATGAGTCGGCTCAGGAAAGTGGTCAAAAGGAATCTAGTTGAAGGAATCAAGGATGTGACCTTTAAGAAGGACAAACTATGCTGTGCTTGTCAAGCAGGGAAGCAAGTTGCCTCTTCTCACCCCACCAATCTTTCATGTCAACATCTCGTCCTCTGGAGCTCTTGTACATGGATTTGTTTGGGCCAACACATTACAAGAGTCTGGGAGGCAATCTCTATTGCTTGGACCTTCTTTCGTGTGGATAAGTCTCAAGCAAGTGATGTCTTTAGAAAATTTGCAAGGAGAGCAAAGAATGAATTCAAGGCCAACATTGTGAAGATAAGGAGTGACAATGGGACAGAATTCAAGAACACAATAGTGGAGGAATATAGTGACAAGAAAGGAATCAAACATGAATTCTCCTCTACATATACTCCCGAGCAAAATGGATTAGTGGAGAGAAAGAACAAGACGATCATCACTCTTGCTCATGCTATGCTAGATGAGTATGAGATTCATGAGAGGTTTTAGGCTGAAGCAATCAACACGGCTTGCTACACTTCCAACCGTGTGTATCTTCACCGGTTGCTAAAGAAGACTCCATATGAGCTATTGGTTGGACGGAAACCGAATGTTTCCTATTTTCAGGTCTTTGGCTGCACTTGCTACATTGTCAAGACGAGGAGGAAGCCGGAAAGTTTGAGAGTAGAACTGATGAAGGCATACTTGTTGGGTACTCTAGAACTTCTAAAGCATATTGGGTCTACAACTCAGCTGCAGGTTGTGTGGAGGAAACCTATGATGTGGAATTTGATGAGTTAAATGGTTCTCAAAAGGGAGATGAATTTCTTGAAGTGAACATTGGTGATGAACTCATGAGGGAGGCTATGAGAAGAATGCCCGTGGGCGAGGTTTTACCCCACGAAATTATTGATGATGATATTGGTGAGCCCTCCACTCCACCACCTCAAGCAACTTTATCGTTCGAGGTGCAAGAACCAAACCAAGATGCCACCAACACACCTTCTAGCTCCCCCCAAAATTCATTGAGAGTGCATCCACCTACCCAAGAGAACACTCAAGAGAGAAGTGAGTCACAAGCTCCCCCATCTAGCCACTTCTCCAAGCTCTTGAAATGATGCATCCCCATCCAATCCAAGATCTAAGTCCAAAGCTAGAAAGCCTATGAGTGATTCTCCCACCTCTCTAAGAATCCAAGACACTCATATCTCAAGAGAGCAAGCTATCCATGATGCCCAAGATACTTCACCTAGACCACCTCCCACTCAAAAAGAACATCATCCTAGACCCAAAGCTATCAACAAGGACCATACTCAAGATTTGACATTGGGAGCCCATCTCAAGGAGTAAGGACAAGGAGAAATCAATACAAGCCCAACCATGTGAACAATGAGGAAAATGATGATAAGGCCATTGTTGCTATTGAGAACTTTTCTTTTGTCACACCCGGTTCCAATGACCAAAACCGAATGCATCTATATGCATGCCCAGGATCAAGTTTTCACGCATATGGGACAATTATTGTGATAAAGAACAATATCTTTATTAAATCGATAACATTATTACAAAGGTGACCCGTAGGTCAAAAGTAAAAGATTACATTACAGCGGAATAACTAAGCGTTGGCGTCCTTCAGCTCTCACAGGAAGTCGACCGAAAGACCGCATGCCTCGTGTCCTCCATCATCTTCATAATTGTATCATCATTCTCCTATAGCTGAGCAGCAACATAGGATATAGCAAGGGTGAGTACATGTCGTACTTAGCAAGTGGGGGAAAAGATGACATGGGGCTAAGACAAGAAAGGCTTATTAGGGCTTATTGCAAGAACTTTTAATTTCCTAAGCATCCTAATTACTAGGTGAGGTCATCCCAACCATCAATCCATAGGGTGCTATCCAAGCCAAGTCCAGACCCAATCCAATCCAACCATTCCCAATCATAACCATCCATAAACCACCAACTAGTCAAGTGAGGGATCTAGGCCACTTGTGACCGTGAGCACGGCTGTCATGACAGTTTTACACTCTGCAGAGGTTGCGCCACTTTAACCACAAGTCGTGATTTCATCCCCTGTTGCCAGGTGGACTAGAATCTCCATGTTGCCATGCCGGCCAAGCACTAGCACACTTCCTTAGGTGTGCGGCCAGGAGATCACTACGAGGCTTTTACAAAGGGTATCCCAGTACATGCTAGCCACTAAGGTTCCACTCCCATCCATAAGTGATAGCCCATCAACAAGCAGCTCATCACCCGAGGAGCCCCCTCTTGAGCCATTCGGATACAAGGACAGTCCTCTTGACTTCCATTCGCCGATCGACCAAATGATGCATCAACACTGGGAGAACTCCTAATTAATCAGCCAAGCTGTTCCATAGCAGCCTTGTGATGGCAGTGTTGTCCTGGGTTACCGCTCCAAGAACCGGTTCCTAGGATCTACAACAAGCATACCACCACCCAACATGTGCCAACGGCACCACATA
The DNA here is from genome assembly GCA_030378355.1 of Eleusine indica. NCBI lineage: Eukaryota > Viridiplantae > Streptophyta > Magnoliopsida > Poales > Poaceae > Eleusine > Eleusine indica. The sequence continues at coordinate 30,152,334 of CM059499.1, forward strand.
AATTCCATCCAGCTTGTTGAGATTCCTAAGTCCATGTTGCTAAAAGAATTACCAAGTTATCCCTAATATGACATTGTTCATTAGTCAACACTAATTGAACCCAACCACTTAATAAGCAACTAAGCATGTCTACCCATAGCTAATTAAACCTCTAGTTCAAGGCGACAAGGACAAGATAAAGCAATACTAGTAAACCCTAACAATAGGTACCCATTCATTTGACACAAGCATGCAATTCTGAAATAATCATTCAGAATAGGAGCAAAATGCATCAAGGACACTTGCCTGAAATTAGATGTTGCTGCTCAGTGACAACAAATCTCGATCTTCATCCTCGGATGATTCCCGTGCGTAATAATCCTATTCGCGCAAGACATACAAAGCATACACACAATAAATACACACTGCAAGGTATGGGACAATTTGGTATGGTTGAACAAAGGTTGCAATTAGCTAGTTTATTTGGATACAATAATGTAGGTGGAAGAACCATCTAAATCGGTGTTGTAGATCAAAAGATATGCAAGGTTAAAGTTGCAAGGATTGCGACTGTGCACAGACAGTGTAAAACATATGTGCGCGTTCCCAATGATTGGCTCTAGTTCTCAAGGAATAACTTGAACAGAAATATTTCCAGTGACGTGGAACATGTGAAACACAAGGTGAATTGGTTCAAAAGTCAACTATACTAGAGATCGATTGGCTGCATCATGGTGAGGTCGTCCAGCGGCAGATCAAGCACGGATCGCATTCCTTATTGCACCATGGCCGTTCTAGGAGAACTCTATCGTGTAGATGATCACAAGACCCAGGAACAAAGTTAGGAGTGTTGGTTGTATCAAGAACAGCTATGGATTAGGAGAAAATGAGATGGTTTTACCGTTATGCGTGCTGGATTTGCCCAGATCAGGGAGCAGCTGCTATTGCGATGCAGATCCCGAAGGCATACAATGTCCAATGGTGCTGATTTCTGTATATGTTGTAGAGGACATCTGGGCACACCTCCATGTAAAATTTGGCGGCATTTGGATGGGTGGATCATTGGAAACGTCAAAGCCAACCGGCAGAACTGTTGCTGCACACGAGGGCAGGGTGGCGTGGCGGCAGCCTGGCGGCGTGGTGAGGGTTTGAGGGGGTGGGGAGGACGTGGGAGAGGGGCTAGTATTTATAGGAGGGGTGGGGTGGGTGGGGAAAGAGTATGGAAAGGCAATTAAGAGGAATTAATGCATTTATTGGAGGCAAACATGGAAGGCATAAGAAATATGGAAAGGATATTATTCTCTTGTTCTTTCCTTATGAATGTTTATGGAAGGTGGAATTTCTTTCCATAGAAATGTTTATGGAAGGTGGGTTTATTTCCATAGAATGTTTATGGATGGAGGGGTTTCTTTCCATAGGAATATTTATGGAAGGTAGGGCAAACATAGAAGGTCTGACATCTAGGTACGTCCATGCGGTAGGTGAAATGAATGAGGATGAAAATGAGATAGATACATCAACAACGTGTAGGGTGAAATATGTGATGAAACAAGTTTGGAATGAAGTGTTCGACGATGCATTCACATGAGTCATGGAGACAATGATAGTTGAACCCCATTTTAAAACAGAATGTACATTCATAAAATTTGATTGAAAGGATTTCAATTTTCTCAAATTAACATGAAATCAAAAAATGACAAAATATTGAAATAAAATAAAATAAAATGATTTTACTTATTTAAAAAGGTTTTTGTTCAAAACTGAAAAAATTTGTGACATAGAGCATTTACTTCAACCCAACAAAATCATTGTTAATTTGCAAAGTTTCTTATAAATAGTTTCAAATTTGAGAAATCCAAATATATTGTTTGAAAGCGGTTCACATTACAAAATGGGAAATTTTGGGTTGTGACATCTTTCGTATCCATGATTGAGCCCACAACAATTGAAGAGGCAATGGATGATCACAAGTGGGTAATTGCCATGCAAGAAGAATTGAATAACTTCAAGAGGTGCAAGGTATGGAAACTTGTTGAGAGACCCAAGAATCACAACGTTGTTGGCACCAAGTGGGTTTTCAAGAACAAACAAGATGAGAAAGGTGCAATTGTGAAAAACAAGGCTCGTCTAGTGGCTAAGGGGTACTCTCAAGTGGTGGGAATTGACTTTGAGGAAACATTTGCTCCCGTTGCTCGACTTGAAGCTATTCGGATCATGCTTGCCTATGCTTCACACAATGGCTTCAAGCTCTATCAAATAGATGTGAACAGTGCATTCTTGAATGAAGAGATAAATGAGAAAGTCTGTGTGGAACAACCTCTGGGATTTGAGGATCCCAAACATCCTAGACATGTGTATAAACTGAAGAAGGCTCTCTATGGACTAAAGCAAGCACCAAGGGTATGGTATGAACACTTGAGGAACTTCCTTCTCAAGAATGGGTTCAAGATTGGAAGCATTGATAACACCTTGTTCACAAGGCATGTTGGGAAGGATCTCTTTGTCTGCCAAATTTATGTGGATGATATCATATATGGGTCAACAAATGAGAAGTACAATGAGGAGTTCCGGGAAATGATAGCAAGGGAATTTCAAATGTCTATGATTGGAGAGCTCCATGTGTTCCTTGGTTTTCAAGTGAAGCAATTGAGAGAAGGCAACTTCATCTATCAAGAAAAGTATACCAAGGATCTTCTCAAGAGGTTCAACATGGAAAATAGCAAACCCTTGCGCACTCCTATGGCAACAAGCAAACCTATGGACATGGATGAAAAGGGAAAACCGGTGAACCCCAAGCTCTATAAATCAATGATTGGGTCCTTGCTCTATCTCACCGCCTCAAGACCGTACATCATGTTTAGTGTGTGCTTGTGCACACGATATCAAGCAAATCCAAAAGAGTCACACTTGAAGGCCGTGAAGAGGATACTAAGATACCTCAAGTACACACCTACCATGGGGTTATGGTACCCTAGAGGAACAAGCTTTGAGTTACTTGGGTATTCGGATTTGGACTTCACAAGATGCAAAGTGAATAGGAAGAGTACATCGGAAGGTTGCCAATTCCTTGGAAGATCTCTTGTATCTTGGAGCTTAAAGAAGCAAAACTCAGTGGCTCTATCTACAGCCGAAGCGGAGTATATGGCAGCAGGAGCATGTTGTGCTCAACTTCTCTACATGAGGCAAACACTCTCGTACTATGGTCTCAACTTCACTCAAATGCCACTCTATTGTGATAGTGAAGCCACGATCAAGATGGCTCTCAAAACTAGAGATCATGGTCATGCAAAGCACATAGAGATCAAACATCATTTCATTCGAGATCATGTTGAGAAGAAGGACATTGACTTGGTGCATGTGTGAACTCATGAACAATTGGCGGATATCTTCACCAAGCCTCTTGACGAGAAGACCTTCAACAAGCTAAGGGGAGAGCTCAATGTTCTTGACCTCTCCAACTTCACTTGACTAACCCTAAAGCTTGTCTCTAGTAAATTTGTACAGCTTTGCTTGTTTGTTTTGTTGTTTGTGTCTTTGTTTGTGCTTGTTTCTCTTCTCTTGTAGGTTGACTACGGACCTTCTTGAGATAGCAATGGACATGGGTTAAGCTTGGTAAGGTGGTTCATGGTGTACCCAAGGCTTTGAAGAATGGTCCATTGTGAGTAAGCTCAAGAAGGGAACAACTCGTCGTTGACACCTTGGTTTGTAGTTTTTCTCTCCCTTTCTTTTAGCATCGCATCATGCATTTGTAAATTTGTTGCATTTGCATTCTTTACATTCATGCATTCTTGCATTGTGATACCTTACATGCCTTCAAGCATGTTTCTAGGGGGAGTTGCTTATTTACAATGTAAGTATATGACCCTCTAGATGATCACATAGTGATCTTTGTGCTTCATGCTCATTGAGTCATGTTCAACCGAGCTCCGAGGTTAAATCTACTCGCGCAGCTCAAAGACAAGTGACTCATACATTCCCAACACACTAATGACTAACCATTGCATACTTGAGAAATTCTTTGTTGAGTCATGTGTGTAGGGGGAAGACCATTGTGACCAAGGAGGAGCACTATGAAAGGGGGAGTCTTTCTACCTCTTGTCTCTTATTATTTGCTCCTTGGTTCTCTTGTTCTTTATCTTTGGTTTGTGGTTTTTGGTGATAGGTGACAAAGGAGGATAAGAACATGAAGATTCAAAAGTCAACTTCCTAGTCAAAAAGGGGGAGAAGAAGTCAAAGGGGGAGAGGTTCATGAAGTTCCAACACAAAAGATGGAAAGAAGAAAATTGAAGATAGAGAGAATAACATGAAGGAACATGATGCCAAGACTATGGTGACAAAGTGGAGAACAAGAAGATGATCAAGACAATGGTGCATGTTCACTTGGAGTACATATGAAGATCATGACAAGAACAACATCCACACCAACATGGAGAAGAACAAAAATGAACATCTACACCGACATGAACATCTACATCTATGGTGGGTGTCTACATCAACAAGAACACCTACCACGACACCATGATGGGTGCAATGATTCAACTCAAGCTTAACTTCTAGTGCGCTACATGTTTGGGTAGTTCTTGCTCAACACCTAGCACATTCCGAGGGGAAGACTACTTCCAAGGTAAGAACCAAGGTAATCTTTCACTCCTTTACCATGACACCATCACGGGCGCAACGATTCAACTCAAGCTCAACTTCTAGTGCGCTACATGTTTTGTTAGTTCTTCCTCAACACCTAGCACATTCCGAGGGGGAGACTACTTCCAAGGTAAGAACCAAGGTAATCTTTCACTCCTTTCTTTTCTCTTGGTTCCTTGTTGCTCATTTGTTTTGGATCATCATAAGTAGTGGTTGTCATCCATCACCAAAAAGGGGGAGATTGTAAGGATCATGGCCATTGAGGTGACACCAAGGTATGATGTTTTGGTGATGAATGACAAACATGAAATGTGACTATTGTCTACACGAGTGTTGTCTATGTAGGAACCATCATTAAATCTCTATTCCAAATCATATGGATGACGGTTGCCTTGGTGATTGATGACAATGACCAGAAGCATGGAGGCTTGGTGAGCTTGATGGAGTCCAAGGGTTGATGGAGATGGATCAAAGCTGAGGACAAGCTATGGAGCAAGTGTTGGGAACGCTTGTCTAGTTGTTAGGGCTTTGAGTCCATAGGAAAAACCGAACTATCAAGGGGGTCTAGGTCATTTCTCTTAGGTCATGTCTAGTCGGTGATGTGCAAGGTTGCTCGGTCAAATCATAGGCACTAGATGACAGTGGAGAAGCCAAGAAGCTGTTCAGAGAAGCCGGGAAATGAAGCCAAGTAAAGACGATAAGTTTCAGCTTCTGGACATAGTGACCAGACAGAGGGGTCAATGGTGACTGGACTGTATGGTCACTAGGTGAAGATGTCTAGAACTTATAGCGAGCAGCGAGGAGTCTATCTATACGGAGCGGACGGTCCGGTCAGCAGGAGATCAACAGTGGGTAGAGCCATTGGAGCCAAAGTCTGCAGTGACCGGATGGTCCGGTCAGGCAGTGACCGGATGGTCCGGTCAGGCAGTGACCGAATAGTCCGGTCAGTAGGACCAGAAAGCTTATTTCATGGTGCAACGGCTAGTTTGAGGTTGGAAGCCTATATAACTTTGTTGCTAGGGTCTAGGAGACCTCTCTTGCCCAGTGGAATACCTGAGATCATTTGGTAAGGTCCAAGAGGAAAAGAGGAGAGCACTAGGAGAGGATATTGGATATCTTGAGAGTGCTTGTGAGAGTAACAAGGATTGATCTTGCACATCTAAGGCTAGGGTGTCCTTAAGGTGTGATCTAGGTTGTTACTCATGGTCTATGGTGGGACCTAGACCGGTTAGGTGTCGGTGATGGAGCCTATCGTGATTGGTGGGACCTAGACCTGTTAGGTGTCTGTGACGACTGGGTACCTCATCCATAAGGGAACCGATTGAGGGCTGCTGTGGAACATTATGGTTATACAATTTGTACTACACAACAGACTGTCACTAGACTAAACCCAGAGCCAAAGAGTGAGAGGTGATGTGTCGATTGGTCGATTCTGCTTGTTACGCAGTTATAAATTACAACCTAATATGCTAAGGTAGACCAGTGCAACTTCTATTTTTGTCTCTAAAAGACTTAAGGTGAAAAGGTCTAAGTGCTATAGCATGACTAACACAGCTTGGCGCCGATTGATTTACCCTAAGTAACAGGAGACTACCTTTATGACTATTTAGTTGATTTTTCCAAACTTGTTTAGTAGCTAAGCAAGCACAAGAATTAATATTCATTTTTACATGGAGACAATATTGTTTTCCTGATTCATATACTACTAATATTTGTTAACATTGCAGATATTACAGCTCCTGTGAAGGAGAGGAGGCATCATCTTGTAATTCAAACTCCGGAGTTGCTGGAGGAGACGACACGATGGGGTCAACCTCTACATTATCGACTAAGGCATGAGAGGTTTCCAGCAAGGAATCCATAAGCAACTGGCATTGATTGATCGTCAAGTCAGGGTTGAAGCACTCCTTGACTTTGTCCAATGGTAGAGCAGGAGACCAAGATTGGTAAATAGCCAGTACTTGACTCCCGGCCTCGGTCGCCACTCCAGCAACTACTCCAAGGAGTGCCCAGTCTTCTCCACTTGGTTAGCATGGATATAAGATGGCTGCAAAAGTCATGAAGGGTATTAGATGATGAAGTCCAAAAGTGATGATAGAAGACTTAAAAAGATAACTTACTCACAAGATTATATTTGAACGACTTGGAGATGCTCTTAGCCTCCTCAATCTTTCCTTCAGCCTCCTCCAGTTCCTTCTTCCGCCGAGTGATCTAGGCGCTCTGCTCTCTGACCGACTTGGAGAGGTCATTCTTCTCAGCAGTCAGAGCATCTAAGAACCTCTCCTGGTTTGAAATTAACTTCTCTAGGTCGGCGACCTTCTGATCACAAGCTAAAAACACAAATAAAGACTTTAGCATTAGAGTGAGTAAGAAGCAAATAGAAGTTGGTTTGCAATCTTACCAACGACATCAGCACGACTTTGCTCTAGAGCTTCAGTCACCTTCTTATGGTCGGTCTGCAACTTTTCAATTTGCCTTTTGGCTTGGGAGAGCTGCTCGCCGGTAACTGTTGGCAACAAGTCAATACCTCTAAAGGAGAAATTTGAATGCACAAGATGTTAAGGACTTACCAAAAATTTTGGCCTCGAGGTATTCAATCCTGGCCTGCTTCTTCTCCACAAGACAATATATTTTCTGAATATGAAGAAGGGTATGGTTAGTTGGAAGAATGATTCAAAAAAAAAACTTGGTATTGATGTACTTTGTTGGCCTCTCGATGCTGATGCATGACGTCCATGTCCTCAGCTTCTGTCGACTCAATGAGTCCTCGACCAACACAGTCTTACCCTTATAATGGGGGGAAGACATGCTGGTCGGGGAAGGGTTGACGGTCTAAGGAGCAGGCGTCCGTAGTGGCTTGGGCGCTGGAGCGTTGTGCGACTTCCTTGGCTCGGTCTACGCACTTGATGGTGCACGGACCGGCTGAGGCGGGTCGGTCGGTTGAGGAGCAGGAGTAGACCGAGTGTCTTGAGACCCTTGGGCGCTCTGAGTATCACTTGGCCGACCGCTATGATTGCCAAAGAGAATAACATTAAAACCTTAACAGATAGTTGATAATAACAACGATGAAGAATAGAAAACATGAAGAAACCTACCTGGAGGCTTGTTTTGATTTTGATTCAACAGACTCTCTTCTTTGTAGAAGTGGTCTGCGAGTTAGTATCCTTCCTCTTTAACGAGGACTTAGCGGCTTCATCGCTCTTCTTTGCCGCCCTTGCACCACTCTCTGATTTTCTTGGAGGCTCTGACTGGTTTGATGGTCCGTCGGAGTGTGCAAGGGTCGGCAGGCTGGCACCCTGGCGGCGCTCCTCCTCATCATCATTGTCATCTCCCACATATTGCCGATGACGGTGAGCGGTCTGTTTTACTCGTCGGCTGGGGGATGGCAAGTTAGGGCGAGGAGGCACAGTGGAAACATTGACGATGACCTCTTCGGTCGATCGGGCGTCTGCTGAAGAGGTGGCTCCACCAGTGCTAGTTTGTGGTGGCTTTTTAACATAATCCAATCCCTCGGTATCGGTCGAAGGGAGTGGAGGGTGTGACACATAAGTGTCCAGAACCTGCAAAAACATCAATACATCATATACTATGATTATTCAAAAGGACGTCAGAATTATTCATGACGACTGAGGCTTACTCGGGCCGCAGAGTGCCCACGTTGTATGCCTTCGTGATTAAGAGGTGATCTTGAATAATGTCTCCTTCAAACATCTTTGAAAACCACGACCGACACACAGTGGAGTTTGGCGGATCAGGCACCTCCCTCGTCTCGTCATTGGTGGCATACTCCTAGGCGGGGTGGCTCTGTTTCTTCAACGGCTGCACTCGCCACACTATAAAGCTTTTTGCTATAGTGATGCCGTTGACCCCTTCATTCTTTAGCTCTATGATTTTCTCTAGCAGAGCGACCACTTGGGGGTCGGTTGGGTCAGGTATCTCGGACCACCGTACCTAGGCAATGGCCTTGGCACCAGAGAAGTCGGCAATAACAGGAGGAGGATTATCGCAGTAAAACCACTCGTCCTTCCAGTTCTTGTTCCCGGTGTTCAATGGCACGTTGATGTAGGCCTCCTTCTTGCACAACTGAAAACTGACTCCACCTATGGTGACTTGGTTTTCTTTGGTTGGCAGCGATCGGAGGAGGAAAAGATGGCGGAACAAAGAAAAATAGGGCAGAATACCCAGAAAAGCTTCGCACATATGCACGAAGATAGCAATGTGAAGGATGGAGTTGGGATTGAGGTTGACGAGCTCAATCCCATAGAAGAAAAGGAGCCCACGTAGAAAACTGCAGCAGAGAACTCCAAAGCCATGCTCAAAAATTTGTTTATGGATTGGGAGGAGGCGAGTCTCTTTCGGTACCTTCCAGTCGATGCGAGCTTGCTCCGGGAGGATGCCGTGCTCCACCAATTTGTTTAGATCAGCGGTGGAGATGTTGCTCTTCGAGAACTCTCATAGCTGCTCCGAGATCTCTAACTCGGAGGAGGAGGATTCAGTGGTGGCGGCCTTCTTGGATGATTTGCGAGGCATCTTCGAGGGATGTAATAATGCGGTGGATCTAAACCCTAGCTAATGCTCGGGGGCTTGATGGTGATGAAGATCTGCGGCGGCGATGAGAGAAAGCGCTAACCCTAGCTCTAGAAGCAGAGGAGTCGCAAGAACACGGGAGGCGCGAGGAAGACGAAGCGTTGTGTGCAAATGGCGGCGTGGAATTGCAGTCAATAGTCCTTTACCCTTTTTATACCTTCGCCTTTTTGACCTAGTCTCTAGGTCCCATAGGCTGGTATGGGCCACATAGTGATGTGCTTTTCTGCTTAATAATAATAAAAAAACATAAAAGGCTTTATTCTTTAAAAAGAATTAGAGCTATCAACCTTGAGACATAATCTCGAGGGCTTCTTTGATGAGAAGCAGTGGCAAATCCACTTAAAAATACTTTCCGTATCTATGTGATTTGATGATCATGTAGCAGAGGACATGATGGTCATACGGGTATAAGTTCAAAAGATAAGTTATTGATTGATGTCGATAATTAATTATCAAAATTGGACTTATATTAAGTAGAGTGACAGTTCATTAAGGAAAAGCTATATTATGATTGATGTCATTTAGCTTAGTACTATTATATGATTGATGTCATATTCTTTTATATGGGATAAGACATGATTGATGTCATGAAATTTAGATCCATAAGTCACTCGGACAAGAGTGTATATCACTCGCCCTTTCTATTAATCGGTCAGCAAGATTGATGTCTTGCTAACTGACCTTCTGGTTTGATGATCAGGAGTTTACTTAAGCTCGAACTTGATGGTTTGAGTTAATTATATATAACAAAATGTTAAGAGCTAATATTATTGGACTATTGCATTATTTGTTAGTCTCCAAATTATACAAGAGTCGGGGGCTACACCTGATCAGGTCCACCTCGCCAGCACACCAGATCCATTATGAACTTCTATCAAGAGGTCTTCCTAATTTGTGATCTAGTCACGTATTCTCGAAGATCACTCGGCAGGTCAAAGCTCAAAATCAGGAAGCACTCGAGGGGCTGCTGTGGAATACTTACCTTACAGGTATCCATAGTTATGCCTAAGTCGGTAGACGACCGGGTACCTCATCCATAAGGAAACCGACCGAGTCGTCTTGGAGTGCAAGGCAATTAAAGATAAACTTTCTATGTGAATCCTTGTAGACTACGAGTAGGACTCTTCATGTACCCCTTACCGACCGGATATATAAGGCAGCAGGGAACCCCCTGTAAGCTTCATGACCATTGAGGGGATCTCCAAGGTATGAATGTTTTGGTGATAGATGACAACTATAAAATTATCGACTAATATCTACATGAGTGTTGTCTATGTAGGAATCATCTCTAAACTCTACTACAAATCATATGGATGATGGTTGCCTTGGCGATTGATGACAATGACCACAAGCATGGAGGCTTGTGAGCTTGATGGAGTTCAAGGGTTGATGGAGATGGATCAAAGCCGAGGACAAGCTATAGAGCAAGTGTTGGGAACATTTGTCTAGTTGTTAGGGCTTTGAGTCCATAGGAAAAACCGGACTATCAAGGGGGTCTAGGTAATTTCTCTTAGGTCATGTCTAGTCGGTGATGTGCAAGGTTGCTCGATGAAATCACAGGCACTAGATGATAGTGGAGAAGCCAAGGAGCTGTTCGGAGAAGCCAGGAAACGAAGTCAAGCGAAGACAACAAGTTTCAGCTTATAGACATAGTGATCGGACAGAGGGGTCAATGGTGACTGGACTGTACGGTCACTAGGTGAAGATGTCTAGAACTTACAGCGAGCAGCGAGGAGTTTGTCTGTGCCAGGATTCATAGTGACCAGACGGTCCGGTCAGTTTGAGTTACATATGGCAGAGAGGATGTTGAGTCTGAAATGTTTCTGGACTCGAGAGAGAAACAGACCAGATGGTCCGATCAGCAGGAGATCAACAGTGGGCAGAGCCGTTGGAGCAAAAGTCTGCAGTGACCAGATGGTCCGGTCAGGCAGTGACCGGACAGTGTGGTCAGTAGGCCCAGAAAGCTGATTTCGTGGAGCAACGACTAGTTTGAGGTTGGAAGCCTATATAACTTCGTTGCTGGGGTCTTGGAGACGTCTCTTGGCTAGTGGAATACCTGAGAGCATTTGGTAAGGTCCAAGAGGAAAAGAGAAGAGCACTAGGAGAGGATATTGGATATCTTGAGAGTGCTTGTGAGAGTAACAAGGAGCAATCTTGCACATCTAAGGTTAGGGTGTCCTTGAGGGTGTGATCTAGGTTGTTACTCTTAGTTTATGGTGAGACCTAGACTGGTTAGGTGTTGGTGATCGAGCCTATCGTGATTGGTTCTGAAAGCCGTCACACGTTTGTACACGGTTTGAGCCCGCCGATGAAAGGGGCATCGCTAGTAAGTGTCCGTGACGGCTCCAGAAGTCCGGCAAGTTCTTGAGGGAGGCGAGCTTGAGCCTTGGTGGCAGCGGTGACGCACACCATGTCCTTACTCCAGGAGTGATTACGGGTGATGTGAACAAGGGTTCCTGATCTTCCGAAAGGTTCTGATAAATCTTGATTTGGGCGGAGGCGTAACACAAATCGATTTGGCTTCTAAACAACACGTTTAGAACCCCGCAATCACAGCACAACGTCTCCTCTGGTTATTACTGTCGGCCGGAAAGATGGCTTGGGCAGCCCCGAAGTCCCCGTCGGCCGTGGTGGGTAGAAAGTCCTGGACTTGCTGTACTCCTCAAAAGCCTAGAAAAGTCCCTGTGATTCTTTCTCTGCAAACATAGCATACTAGAAACACTGGTTGAGGGTATAAAATTCTTTATAATCAAGGATATCTTGAATTTCTTTTCTCAAACCAGAATAAAAGCGGCAAATCTGATCCTCTACTTTTTCAACTACAGGAAGCTCACTAAAGTAGTCCTGAACAGTTTTATCTCCTTGATCTAAGCGTTGTAGTTTATTATGAATCTCTCTATAAAAAGAAGGAGAAATAAAATGATCACGCATTGCTACCTCAAGTTCTTCCCAAGTAGTAGGCAAATTAGTTTCAACAGCTAGGCCACTCCACTAAACAATAGCAAAGTCCTTAAACTCACTAGTGGCTTGTCTAACTCTATGTTGTTTAGGAACAAGGTGGGCATTAAATTTTTGATCTACAGTCATCTCCCAATCAAGATAAGCATCACCATCATACTGACCCAAAAACAAAGGAATTGAAAACTTAATTTTAGCATACGGGTCATCTGGAGCATGATTACCTTGTGTGCGACGGTTGTGGTTGTGGAAACCACCCATACCTTGAGTGTTACGTTACAAACGACGTAGTAATCTTGCGGCCCTTGTAGCTGACCTATCCACGGTGCCATTAGCCTTATACACCGTGTCTTCATCATGGTCGTCTTCAATGTCGTTGGTATTGGTGTTGGTGTTGGTGTTGATGGTCTTGTGAGTGGTCTCCAACTCGATAACCTGATCAGTTAACTTAGAGACTCTCTTATCCAACTGCTCAATGCTTTCTCCCAAGTGAAGCTTGGTGACTGCGTCAGTGACGGCCCTGGTGATCGTCTCTTCTAAATCACTCTGAACCGTCTGCAAAGCCTTCTGTAGCTGATGTTGGCTCCCGCACTCATCAAATTTTGAGGGCGAAGCACCCTCTCCATCGCTTCTTGACATCACACACACCAAAATAGGAAACAAACAGTGAAGGTTATCCCTACAAAACTACTAAGCAGTGGTGCCTCTCAACACAACAAAAGGAAGCTCCTTACAAACCTCTTACAAAGTTCTGAAAGCAAAGCAAAGGATATCAGGGAGGTGTGTTCCGCGATTGCAAGGCTTACAAAATAACCTGTGTGCTGTCCAGAGCTCGAAAGGCCAAATATATATATGTGAGTAGCACATAAATAAAAAACAGAGAGTAACGCTGAATAAGTGCCCCAAGTAACTTGTCCTTAGTTGCTGGTCTAACTATGTCCTAGAACAGTAGTGATAGCAATGGCAGAAACAAGTGTGAAAGGAGAATAGAGCACAGTAGGGGGCTAGGTGTAAAACAACCAAACCTCAAAATTTCAGGGGCCTAGATGGAGCACTAGTAGAAATCTGAAATTTCTCTTTTTTGATTTTATTTTTTTGATATTTTTCTCCAACTCAGTTGCAGTGGGAGAGAACTCATAGAATATTTCAGCTCAAACAGAGGTAGGATGTGGCCTACAGAAATTCTGCAAATTTCAGAAAACATCGGGTTTCAACTTGAATGATTTTTTTTCTTTATCTTCCCGATTTTTTTTAATTTTTTTGAGAAGGGCAAACAGCCTTTGGCTGATGACCCCTTTTTGAGTCATGAAGCTCCTATAAAAATTTCAGCCAAAACGGACAGAAGAGAAAAAAGTTATGGCCGTTTTACTGAAGGTGTGTCAGAATCGGTTTTGAAGGAACCCAGGGTTTGAGTGAAACCCGAGTCGGGTTTGGGGTCGGGTAGGAAATCGGGTAGGGATTTTTTTGGCGGGGTGGATGCAGCGGAAAGTGGAATTTGTGGGAATTGGTCTGAGGTGTTGAGGGTTGGTTTAGGGTGGGATTAGGGTGGGCGTGTTGATCAATCAACCCTAGCACACAAAGCCGACAAAACAGAGGGTGGTGGAGGGGATGGCAGCTAGGGTTGCAAGGGAAACACTACTGATGACAAAAACACAAACTAAACCAGCGACTAAACAAGAATTAGGGCACAAACTCAACACTATGGACTCTAAAATTGAAATATAGAAAGGCTAAACACGTGGTTATGGGCGGGGGAAAATTTTTTTGGCTTTTCTGTGGACGATAGGAAGAACACGAAAACAAAACTAAAGGATAGTGCAAACCTGACGGTGCACCTAAAGCTCTGACTACCACTTGATGTGACCAAGGGTTCCCGATCATTTGAAAGGTTCTGGTAAATCTTGATTTGGGCGGAGGCGAAACACAAATCGATCCGGCTTCTAAACAACACGTTCAGAACCCAGCAATCGTAGCACAATGTCTCCTCTGGTTATCAACCGTCCAAGGACAATTGACCTCGCCGAGAGGGCTAATCAAGAACACAATCAAGAACAACAAAGAATGCAACACAATTACAGATGTGTGATTAAACTCACAAAGTTGGGGTCTCACAAACCGATGTGACGGCAAAACTATTATGAACAAAATAATCTAAGAAAAACCCATACCCTAATGGTGCGGTGGCAACTGTATATGAAGACCCTAGGGTCATGCAAGACCCTCTGGACGTGACTCTAATTGGGCTCAACTGGATACAAAGCCCAAAGGCCAATAACAGGCGATGCAGCACCAACACAGATTCTGGACCCTCTCTTATTTTGATGATTTCTGATGTCTCCGGATGAATTTTGATATGACGCTGGCGGCATTGGAAATTTATTCTCCTTAGATATCCGTGCACATATAGAACATCCAAATCTGAGTCTGTATGCATCCTGGGTGTCCGTTTTAGTGCATACTGGTCCTGGGCTCTAAAACAGACTCGAAGTCGGTTTTGATTGGGCCTCCACCTTGGCTTCCAAGCCCTTGCTGGTCCTCCACAGTCCCTAATCCTTCTCCCATCACCTCCTGGTCCTCTCCATGGTTCCTAATCATAAAATAATCATTAGGTAGCAAACCATTCTCAAAAGTAACATATAGCGAAGAACGTAGGAACAAGCTCACCTCTAAATTTAATCGTCGTGCACGAGCTCTAGTCATTGGACCTTGCAAGTCCAGAATTGGAGGAGTGTTGTGTGTATCTATAGGAGTGATGTCCTCATCAGCCCCTTTCACCGGTGGGCTCAAACCAGGTACAAACGTGTGACGGCCTTCACAACCAATCACGATAGACTCGATCACCGATATCTAACCAGTCTAGATCTCACCATAGACCAAGAGTAACAACCTAGATCCCACCCTCAAGGACACACTAGCCTTAGATGTGCATCAATGCTTAAGTTGCTCTCACTAGCACTCTCAAGATATGCAATATCTCCTCCTAGTGCTCTCCTCTATTCCTCTTGGTTCTCACCAAATGCTTCAAGCAATTCCACTGGCCAAGATAGGTCTTCAAGACCCCAACAACGAAGTTATATAGGCTTCCAACCTGGGGTGATGAGCTGCTTGTTAACGGGCTATCACTTATGGATGGGAGTGAAACCTTAGTGGCTAGCATCTACTGGGAGACCCTTTGTAAAAGCCTCGTAGTGATCTCCTGGCCTCACACCTAAGGAAGTGTGCTAGTGCTTGGCCAGCATGGCAACATAGAGATTCTAGTCCACCTGGCAACTAGGGACAAAATCACGACTTCTGGGTAAAGTGGCGCAACTTTTGCAGAGTGTAAAACTGTCATTACAGTCGTGCTCACTGTCACGAGTGGCCTGGATCCCTCACAAGATTAGTTGGTTATGGGATGGAATGGTTGGGATTGGTGGCTGGGATTGGACTTAACTTGGATAGGACCATGTGGTTCGATGGTTGGGATGACCTCACCTAGTAGTTAGGATGCTTAGGAAATTAAAAGCTCATGCAATAAACCCACTATAAGCCTTCCTTGTCTTCAGCCCCATGTCATCTTTTCCCCCACTTGCTGAGTATGTCATCTGTGTCATGTTGTGTTCCACCATGTATTATAGATGTGCACAGGAGGATGCGCTCAGATCCTTTCTGAACAAGCAAGAACGCCATCATGAACCTCGCCCTTACAAACACTGTCACCAGATCAGTAGATGTTCACTCGCGTTCCCAGAGATCCACCATCGAAATGCCTCCAAATTTCACATGGAGGTGCGCCCAGTTTTCCTCTACAACATATCCAAAAAACACCACTATTAGACGTCGGATGCCTCCAGGATCTTCTTCACAATGGCAGTTTCTTCCTGTTCTTGGTGAATCCAGCACGCGCGACGGTAATTCTATCCCATTTTCTCCTAATCCGTTGATATCCTTGATACAAAAAACACTCCTGATTGTGTTCCAGGGCCTTATGATCATTTCCTCCAGAGCGTTCTCCTAGAAGAGCCGTGGTGTTATCAGGAACGCCGTCGACATCTGAACTGTCGCTGCATGACTTTATCCTATTCAAACCCATTGATCTCATGATCAGGTGAATTCTTGTCCAAATAATCATTCCATTCACATGTTCCACATAATGTTTAACATGTCAATTCAAGTCTCACATTTATTTATGTACTAGAACCACGGGAACGCCCATTTCTTTTGTGACATTGTTTGTTTGGACAGCAACACCGCTGCTCACCCATTCTCATGGTCCACCATTGGCGTATGGAGTAACACCATACCATTGTACATGAACTTGTGAACCCAGTCCACCAGATTATCAGGTTGCATGTTAGCCCTATTTTACCTATTAATAAAACTGCAAAGCCTAACCACATCTACTTCTTGCACATTAGGCCTTGTAACTTCAATCTTGCACTTCTTTTCATCTATTACTCCGATTTAGGCAATTCCTGCGCCTAAACTCTTGTATCATGATAAACTAGCTAATTGCAACCTTTGTTCAACCATACCCAATTGTTCTATACCTTGCATTGTGTATTTATTATGTGTATGCCTTGTACGTCTTGCGCGAATAGGATTTTTATGCACGGGAATCGTACGAGGACGAAGATCAAGATTTGTTATCACTGAGCAGCAACATCGAATTTCAGGCAAGTGTCCTTGATGCATTTTGCTCCTATTCTGAATGATTATTTTAGAACTACATGCTTGTGTCAAATGAATGGGTACCTATTGTTAGGGTTTACTAGTATTGCTTTATCTTGTCCTTGTCGCCTTGAACTAGAGGTTTAATTAGCTATGGGTAGACATGGTTAGTTGCTTATTGGGTTGTTGGGTTCAATTAATGTTGACTAATGAACAATGTCATATTAGGGATAACTTGGTAATTCTTTTAGCAACATGGACTTAGGAATCTCAACAAGCTGGATGGAATTTATGTGGTGCCGTTGGCACATGTTGGGTGGTGGTATGCTTGTTGTAGATCCTAGGAACCGGTTCTTGGAGCGGTAACCCAGGACAACAATGCCATCACGAGGCTGCTATGGAATGGCTTGGCTGATTAATTAGGAGTTCTCCTAGTGTCGGTGTAACATTTGGTGGAGCGACGAATGGAAGTCAAGAGGACTATCCTTGTATCCGAATGGCTCAAGAGGGGGCTCCTGGGGTGATGAGCTGCTTGTTGATGGGCTATCACTTATGGATGGGAGTGAAACCTTGGTGGCTAGCATGTACTGGGAAACCCTTTGTTAAAGCCTCGTAGTGATCTCCTGGCCGCACACCTAAGGAAGTGTGCTAGTGCTTGGCCGACATGGCAACATGGCGGTTCTAGTCCACCTGGCAACAGGGGAGGAAATCATGACTTATGGGTAAAGTGGTGCAACCTCTGCAGAGTGTAAAACTATCATGATAGCCGTGCTCACTGTCACGAGCGGCCTGGATCCCTCACAAGATTAGTTGGTTATGGGATGGAATGGTTAGGATTGGTGGATGGGATTGGACTTGACTTGGATAGGACCCCGTGGTTTGATGGTTGGGATGACCTTACCTAGTAATTATAATGCTTAGGAAATTAAAAGCTCATGCAATAAACCGCCTATAAGCCTTCCTTGTCTTTAGCCCCATGTCATCTTTTCCCCCACTTGCTGAGTACGACATGTACTCACCCTTGCACTATACCACATTGCTGCTCAGCTACAGGAGAAGGATGGTACAACTATGAAGATGATGGAGGAGACTAGGCATACGGTCTTCCGGTCGACTTCCTGTGAAAGCCGAAGGACATCAACGCTTAGAGTAACCGCTGCAATGTAATATTTTACTTTTGACCTATGGGTCACCTTTGTAATAATGTTACCAATTTAATAAACATATTGTTCTTCAATCACATTAATTATCCTGTGTGCGTGAAAACTTGATCCTGGGCACGCATACAGATGCATTCGGTTTCGGTCGTTGAAACCGGGTGTGACAACAATGGAGGCTTGTTAGACTTTTAGAAATTTGTGCCTCATGTTCTACATGAGATTATATCTCCACAAGTGTAACCAAAGGAAAGGATTATGCTTCATGCCCACTGAGCATGCTCTTATGAACTCCGAGGTTAAACCCATCGCACGGTTCATGGACTAAGGCTCATACATACCTATTTGGTTCTTAATTGCCTTGGTTCTTAGTTGCTCGATTCTTCATTTGGCATTTGCAAAAATTATAAGGCCATATAGAGCCGCTATTTGAAAAGGAGTGTTTGAGAGTTCCCTTCATGCTCCAAGTGCAGTGTTTAATTTGGTGTTAAGTGAGAGCACATGGAAAATAGAGAAATTTCTTGATTCTATGAACTTTCCTTTAGTGACCATACAGTCCGCTCATTGCACCGTATAGTCTGGTCAGTGCCTGGTCTGCATGGAAAACCAGCATGGAAAGCCAGCATACCCAGGGCAGACCTGACCGTCTGGTCCAGAGACCGTACTGTCCGGTCACTATGATTGAATTGTGAAATTCCCTTCAATCCGTGACCATTGATCTAGCCTTGGTGGATCTCAGCAGTTCGTCGATCATTTGACCTAGGTCAAAATCAAATTGTCTCTTCTTCGTTCGACCTCCGATGCTGTGTTAACGCACGTCGAAGTTGTCGACCTCTCCCATCGCTACTGTGCGCCTCCACCAACCTCGCCGAGTTCCCTCACACACGCCCCCACCCTCGCTCTCACGCCTCTGTTCTGGCGCTTGCCCGCGCGCAGCTGCGCCTGCCATCGCTTGAGCCCTATTGCCACCTCTGTGCAAGCCGCCGCCTCCTCTTGCCGTAGCTTTGCCATCGCGCATCGCCACCGGGCACACTTGCCTCTTAGCTGTAGCCAGCCGCCACTGCCGCTTCTACCCGCGTGCGTGCACGCTGCCCACAGAGTCGAGCTCCACCTCCTTAGGGCAAAGGTTTCCCTTTCCCTCTCCTCTCCATTGCCGGATACTAAAAATCCCACCTTTTCCAACGATTCGTCGCGTGTTCCTACTCGGTTTCGGCTTTGAGTATCCTCAGGGTATTGTGCCTATCTTCCATTCATCGTATATGCCCTAATTTAGGGTAATTCCCTTAACTGATGCAATTAGAGTAAAATTCCTTTGTGTAGTTGCATTAATTAGGTAATTAGCTCAACCTAGTTGGAATTAATTCCATGCCTATCTGTTAATTGCAAGTCTTGGGTTGTCTCTCATTTAGTCTATAGTTAGATCAATTGCCTATTATTTGAGTGTACACTAGATGACTCGCACCAGCCTCTTATAGTCGATGATCACTGTTGTTACTTTACATATTTGCCCAGTGATCATGTCCTTCATTTAGTTCTAGGATTTCTTTTGTGCACTCTTACCTAACGGTGTTTTGCTTGTAGATTTATATAGGTTCTATACTTATCCTATCCCTACCTATGTGCGTGCAGTAACAGCAGTCAGTTGCGGTGAAGGCTGGACAGGATAAAGGTAACGGCAAGATGCGAGAGAAGCCAGAGGCAAGAAGAGGACTAGACTGGACCCAGAGTCAGAGAGGGCCAGACGGGTGTTGGTATTTCTTACGATCACAGATGAATCCGCAAGCGCACGGATACCGTTGTAGCACTTCATCTAAGAGTATTCCAAGGTATCGAATTCATAGGGAACGTGTGTATCTAATCTCCTATAATAATCCGTCCAAGGACAACAAGAATATGGTAGGCAAAGGGTATAGAGTATTCCTAATGGTTAAGGATCTTATAATAAGATAGGTTCGGTCTCTACTGCTCACTTCGGGCACCGTCTTACCCCTGCATCCACAGGCGACTCTGCCCAACAGCTCTACGACGTACCCAAATATGGAGGATTACTAAGGCCGGATAGGGCTGTCACCACTTACCGACTACCTCTACAAACCGTGGGGCACGCGACAAACAAAGGCAACCTCTAGCCCAGACACCACGTCTACGCTATCAATTACTATCCTGGTCTTGGATCCATGCTTATAGAAGACAAAGATACTCTAACTAAATAGAGCGATGAACCCGTAAGCAATAAAGGAAAGAACTTACTTAAATAAGAAACTTAAATACCAAAGAGGAAACATGAACACTTACTTGAAAAAGAAAGCATTCGTCGAGGTACAAGCATGGGGAAGATCGCCGACAAACTCGGCGCTTCCCCAAACTCTCCCTCACTCTCTCCCTATTTTCTAAACACTTTGGCAGTGCTAAAGCCCTTGGAATGGAGGTCTAAACTCTCTTCTTGTGTGTTGTGTTGTTCATGCCGAATTCCACCTTGATTTATAGGTGGCAATGGGTAGGGGGGTACTTGTAGGTGAAGGCGAGTCGGTAGGCCAAAGTCGGTCCGCCGGGCGGCGGGCAAGACCGAGCGGCCACGTGTGCCGGGCGGCCTAGCATGTCGGGCGGAATGCACTGCCGGGCGGCAGCCCAGGCCAGGCGGCCCTTGGATCATGTTGGTTCGCGACCGACTTCTCTTGGATAGCTTGAATTTTGTCCCGAAGTCAGTCGTTTGGTTGGTTTCCATCGACTCTTCATTTGGCAGGCAGTAGGCCTCATGGGCTGCCAACCCTGGGTGGCCAACCCAGGCTGAGCGGTAGGCCAGGCGGCAAGCCGGGCCAGGCGGCGGCCTAGGCCGGGCGGTAGCTTTTGCCAGGTGCCGACCCCCTCCGGGGCGCCTCTTGACTTCTCCTGGTTAGGCCACATGTTGTCCTCTTTTCCTTAGCCATATTTGATCACTTTTGGTCCGGGAGGAGAAAATGGCATCACGGTGAAGTGTTTTGCAAAATCGGTCGGGTCGAATGATCAGTCTGACAATGATTCCGGTCGATCAGTCGGGTGGCTGATTTCAGCCTTAAACGACCGTGTCGGCCGGGTCCTGATTTCAGCCGTAAATGACTCTATCAAGCGGGTCCTTATTTCAGCCTTAAATGACCCTGACGGCCGGTGAAAATGGCTGTTTCACAGTGGTGATCGGCCAATGGAGTGTTTCTTCAATTTTTTTTTTTTTGCATATTTTGGCTCTTTTATACCTGCAAATACATACTCACCAAAATTCGTGGAAATTGTTAGTAATAAACTCTGACCACTATGTTGGTTATTTATTTTATATGTATTATGCAGGAAATTGACGGTCGATTTAGTATTTAAGGACCATCAGCAACACCCCCACACTTAGCCTTTGCTCGTCCTCGAGTAAAGGAATAGAGACTAAGGTGAATCATAACTTCTTTTAATACAAGACTACCATGCAAATTATTCCAAATCATACATGTACCCATGAACTTTGGAGTGTCTATCACATCCCCTTGGGTGGTTGAAGAATGGAACGGCGTTGACTCTAGTCATCTTTACTCCTTCTGCTGAGTAACTTGGGTTTTTACAAGATTTTCAAAAACAAATCACGGCCATTCTCCTCAAATGATTCTCTCATATCACTTACTATGTGTGTGGTTCCTCACCAAGGCATTTGACTTTGCCTCTTTTCATCCTACCTCTAAATATGGTTTATGTGGAGCTCAGGGTAGGGGAATAAAGAAGGCATACTTGTGCCTCATATATTACTAAGTCAAAAACTAGATCCACAGAGAAAACAAGTTATGAATTATGATCAAGCATGTGCACATAAATGGATGGGATGGATGGAAAGGCGAATGATGGATGCCCCTTTTAGAATCCGCCCTCTCTTGTATTTGAGAACATGGGCTATCTCTCTTTTTTTTATATTTTATATTTTATTTATTTTTTTATATTAAATACTTGACAGCCCATGTCTCTTTCTGCAAGCATAATTGGAGAGGGAGTTTCTCAAAGCATGGTGGATTACTTTATTTTTGTGGATGGATGAATATGGATGATGCTATCTTCTGGTGTAGAAGAATTAGCATATGGATGACGGTGGATGATGGAGGTGGATGAATACTCCTTTATGTGTAGACTCTCTTTCTTTCTTTAAAATCATATTGGGCATGACTATTTCTTTTCTTTTTTTTCATCTTGCTCAAAGATGAGAGTACGTTTTTTTTATAGCCATGCCTTCTATGGAAACAATCGAGAGAGAGTCATGACAGGATAACTAAGGAGTATTTCTTTTGGTGGATGGATACAAAAAATGCTACCTTCCAATATGGAAGATTAGCATATGAAGGGAAATGTGCACATGATCTTGATCAACAAAACATAAACATGCATCTCACTAGGGTCACAAGAATTTGACAAAGTTCAATGAAACAACAAGCAGCATATGCATAAGGTTTTCAATATAACAATCATATGGATTTGGTAGGACATTCACATCATTGAGGAGAGGGCCTTCATTTTTATTTTTAAAGAGAAATTCCCAAGCACTACAAGCATAAGAGCAAGATTTCTTTTATCACACCATATTTCATAAGTCAACTACTTAGGTGACATGCTTCCCTAGAGATATAGTTCATAAGCAACAAGTAAATGAACTAAGAATAAGGAGCATGCAAGTCAATCAAAGGGAAGCACGATAATGGGGGTTCATAAGAATTGGTTTTAGTTTTCAAGTTAAATTTATTGATTGACTTAGGATAAATTTGATTTAAACTAGGAGGAAAGGGATAGACTATGCAAACTATCACTATGGAAGATGTGGAAGCTTAGGAGCACCATGCTTGTGTCGACTATCCTTGTAGGTTGGTCGATGTCACTTGGAGCCCGATCACCTCGACCTTTGACATGTTGGCTTAAGCGACGATTGTGCAATGTGTCGGTGGGAGGCCTTGTATTGTTTGTGCATTGAAAATCTTGAAGGCCTCCCCCACACTTGATCTTGTACCTAGATGCTTTATTTGAACAAAAACAAAAACAAAAAGGTGAAAAGCAAATGGGGCTCTACCGGCTTTATGGGCCTGATAGTCACAAATTTATTTATTATTATTATTTTCTTTTTTAGGCACACTATAAGATTGAATTGAAAGGAAATAAAAAGGGAAAATAAACTAAAGCACCTTTTAATATTTTTTTTCTTTTTCAGCAAGGCATGAAAGCAGGAACTAGCAACACCTCTTAACCGAGATAAAATTGGTAAGAATGAAACTTGCTATGAGATACTTACAGAACTCCCCCCACACTTGGATTTTTGTATCGCGAGATGCTAAAAATCAAGTTTGTAGTGTTGTAGCCTTCTTGTAGTGGGTTCCCTCGCCAAAAATACCATGGTGTTAAAGTTGATGCAACTCCTATGTTGATAGGTACAGAAGGACCATCGTTCTTTTTAATCTCAACCTGAAATAGTTAGCGACCAAAAATACGCAAAGGCAAACATAACCTTCAAACTTATTCTTGTTTTTATTTAGGCAAAAGAGAGATGATAATCCGGGCCATCTCCTGATAGTGCTTTGTTTACGGTCAGAAGCTTGACCACGGGGACTTCCTATTGCAGATGCTATTAATGATGTAGTTCCCAGTCCAGCGCCAATTTTAATGTGTTATTAAAGCTCTGGCTCCAAGGTTACTGCCAAAGTACAACTATGAGATTTAAAATATTTATGGTAAACAAAAGCATCTACAACCATCCTAACAAATATTTTGCTGATGAGGCTCTTGAGGTGGTTGTAGTCCTCATAGGTGTGATTGGTACTAAAATTGATTGACTCTAAAGATTCAATGAATGAGCATGTATTCTATGGGTTTTCAAGAAAGAAGCTATAATGCTCACCTACTGAATCTTCTCCTCCTATTTCTAGAGTCAATGGCTCAACTAATCTAGTGGCCCAAAGTTTCTCCTTCTCAAGAAATTCATCGATAAATGTCACAGTTGGTTCATGATCACCGTCGAGAATGGAGACTTGAGAGTCAGAGGAAAAAGGCTTAGGCAAGAAAGATGACAGTTTGGTTTCAAAGTGATTTGGAGTTTTTTCCTTATTGTCATCTTCTTGGGTGAAAAGCTTTGCATTCCCATAAAGAACAGGCTTCGGCAATGCGAGTTGGGAAACAAACATTACTTTCTCGAGCGGGGGGGGGGGGGTGCTCGAGATGAGACCTCACCAAAGGAGATTCTGAGAAAAGTTTCCTGGTGGCGAAAGGAGTCTCCCTAAGCTTTTTAGTCTGGCTCCCTTGAGATGCACCTAGTATGTGGAGTTTTTCTAGTGGGTAGCCAAGGAGGAGATTAAAATCGATGATAGGAAAGACATGGAAGTCTAGGTGAAGCTCAACTATTCCTATCTTGATTGGTATAGCCTTTGCGGTTCCCCGACATGTGTAGGATACTCCCAAGTAATCCTTGAAGAGAGAATCGGTCGGCTCTAGAGGTATATCATCCACAAGTTGTAAAGCTATGTATTCACGGATGATATTAACTCCTATGGTGGGATCGTGAAGGGCCTCTATGACATTTCCTCGTATAAGACAAGGAATGGTCGTGGAAGGTGAATGGATTGGGATAGCTTTGAAATAGCGATTTTCTTCCATCAACCGCTTCTTCTTCATGGCCTCCTTTGGAATTACTTCTTGGAAAGGACCAGGAGGCAAAGCAGATATCATAGGCTTGTTTTGTCAGATATAATTCGAGGTTTTTCTATGATCATCAAGTAACCTTTCCTCAAATTTGAATGGCAACCCTGAAGGTAGAATTTCTTCCTCCTTCCGAGAGGTATCAACAGCAAAATCAAGAGTTGAGAGAGCTATGAGTTTGAATTTAGCAGTTGAGGGATCCTCGTGGGATGGTTTTCCATCCTCTCGAGAATGAGGACGACAGATGGGAACTGGTGGGTTCTTTTTGGAACAGTAATTCAAGGCATTTCCAAAGTCTTTAAAAAGACCTTCCTCGAATTCAAATTCTGGATGTTGTATTTCTTCTTCCTCCAGTGCTCACGGTTCAGAGGACGGCTCAAAAGTCAAATCTAGGGATAGGCAAGGTATGAGCCCGGATTTGGCTATTGAGGGGTCCGTGCAGCTCGACGTAGCTTCCTCCTGGAGGGGCTCACTAAGGTCGGCTAAGAAGGATGAGTTTTCAAAGATACGGTCTAGGATTGCTCTTCCTTCTGTTGCAGTCTCGTGGATGAACTATCCTCCAAGTGTCGAGGAATTGGGCAGACTCCTTGTTTAGACCCGAATAAAAGTGTTGAAGCAACATTTCATCGGGTATAGACAAGTCTGGGCCGGAATGCAGTAGCAAAGAGTTCCTAGCCCAAGCTGCTCCAATAGATTCCTTCTCACTCTGGCAAAAGTCGAGAATTTCCATACGAAGGGAGACAATACGGGATTAAGAGAAGAACGCAAGACAAAATTTATCCTGCAACTTCTCCCAATCACCATGTACACTCCCAACAGTATGAGTGTACCATTGCTTCGCTCTCACCGTGAGGGAGAAGGGAAACAATTTCCACTTTATAGTTTCATGTGTCATGCCGTCGATGAACAAACATGAACACAAATACTCAAATTCTCGCAAATGATGGTAAGGATTTTCAAAATCCAAAATTGCTCCCGAATCATGACTATAAAGCCAAGGCGGAGTTCATAGCTAGATGTGTGAATTGGGTCCGCAGACAATGGTGGCTCAAAGAACTCGCCCTTTAGAGCAGAAAAGGATAGGATAGAAGTTTGCTCTATGGTGGAAATAAAAGAAATAAAAAGAAGGGAAAAAGGAAAAGATACGATGACGAACAAGGTTCGAAGATGATACAACAACCATTCCCTGGCAATGGCGCCAGAAATTCTTGTTGGTATTTCTTACGATCACAGATAAATCCACAAGCGCACGGATACCTATAGCATTTCACCTAAGAGTATTCCAAGGTATCGAATTCACAGGGAACATGTGTATCTAATCTCTTATTAATCCATCCAAGGACAACAAGAATATGGTAGGCAAAGGGTAGAGAGGATTCCTAATTGTTAAGGATCCTATAATAAGATAGGTTCGGTCTCTACTGCTCACTTCGGGCATCGGCTTACCCCTGCATCCACAGGCAACTCCGGCCAACAGCTCTACGACGTACCCGAACGTGGAGGATTACTAAGGCCGGATAAGGCTGTCACCACCTACCGACTACCTCTACAAACTGTGGTGCACGCGGCAAACAAAAGTAACCTCTAGCCTAGACACCACGTCTACGCTATCAATTACTATCCTAGTCTCGAATCCATGCTTATAGAATACTAAGATACTCTAACTAAATAGAGCGATGAACCCGTAAGCAATAAAGGAAAGAACTTACTTAAATAAGAAACTTAAATACCAAAGAGGAAACACGAACACTTACTTAAAAACGAAAGCATCCGTTGAGGTACAAGCATGGGGAAGATCGCCGACAAACCCGGCGCTTCCTCGAACTCTCCCTCACTCTCTCCCTATTTTCTAAACACTTTGGCAGTGCCTTTGGAATGGAGGTCTAAACTCTCTTCTTGCGTGTTGTGTTGTTCATGCCGAATTCCCTCTTTATTTATAGGTGGCAATGTGTCGGGACGTACTTGTAGGTGAAGGCGAATCGTTAGGCTAAAGTCGGTCCACCGGGCAGCATGCACCGCCATGTGGCAGCCCAGGCCGGGCGGCCCTTGGATCATGTCGGTTCGTCACCGACTTCTCTTGGATGGCTTGGATTTTCTCCCGAAGTCGGTTGTTTGGTCGGTTTCCACCGACTCTTCATTTGATGGGCAGTAGGCCCCATGGGCTGGCAACCCTGGGTGGCCAACCCAAGCCGTGCAGCAGGCCGGCCAGGCGGCAGCCTTGGCCAGGTGTCGACCCCCTCCGGGGTGCCTCTTGACTTCTCCCAGTTAGGCTACATGTTGGCCTCTTTTCCTTAGCCATATTTGATCACTTTTGGTCCAGGAGGAGAAAAAGGCATCACGGTGAAGTGTTTTGCAAAATCGGTCGGGTCGAATGATCAGTCTTACAATGATTCTGGTCGATCAGTCGGGTGGCTGATTTCAGCCTTAAACGACCCTGTCGGGCAGGTCCTAATTTTAGCTATAAACGACCTTGTCGGCCAGGTCCTTATTTCAGCCTTAAACGACTCTATCGGCCTGTGAAAATGGCTGTTTCATAATGGTGATCGGCCGATGGGGTGTTTCTTCATGTTTTTTTTTTTTGCATATTTTGGCTCTTTAATACCTGCAAACACATACTCACCAAAACTCGTGGAAATTTTTAGTAATAAACTCCTACCACTATGTTGGTTATTTATTTTATATGTATTATGCAGGAATTTGACGGTCGGATTTAGTATTTAAGGACCATCAACAACGGGTTGCCAAGCACTTTGAGGCGATGGAGCAGTCACGCAAGACACCAGGGACACAGTTGGTCATAAAGCAGACAGATTACACTTAGGGACTCAGGAGGAGTACGAGGAGGAGGACACCAGCCTTGGCCACAGAGGTTGTACCAATAGCTTGGTCACAGGGTACTCTGACTTCTCGTCAGGGGAGGTCCTCGAGACCTGCAGAGCAGGGATCCTCCAGGTAGCAGGAGGAGTCAGAGGAGGACAGTGAGTCCAAGTCTTAGGAGTTTGAGGAGGAGGCGACAGAGGAGCAGGAGACCCGCACTGCATGTGAGTCGTGTGCACCAGGAGGCTATAGAGACTCATGGACACAGCTGGAGAGGGAGACATCCTTAAGGTTCCCGCTCGAGATCTTAAGGTGAGTCGACTTGTCTCTTTCGAGCAGTGGGTTCTAGTTCCTAGGGACCCTGCTGCAGGAGAGAGGTACTGAACTAGTCTCTAGAGGAGTATTGGTGAGGGATTGAGACGCTACCTTGCCAGGAAGGGTAATTCTGGATTGTTTGTGCCACAACAATACACTACCTACCAGGCTGTGAGAAGAGCCACTGGCATAGACATGGAGCAGTATTTCAGCTACTTGTCTGAACTTGCAGACTTAGTCACCAGCCCCTACAAATACCGGGAGGACATAGTGATGGAATTCTATGCTACACTATGGGTGGCCAGAGATTGTTCTAAGATCTGGTTCATGTTCAGAGGAGAGCCCCACCGCTTGACCATGGATGACCTGATAGTTGCACTAGGACAATTACCTTCAGATCTTCAATTGTACGGGAGTGCCTACGGGACCTTCGCTCCACCACGCAGACCACAGAGAGGGACGCTACCTCCAGATGAGATGGTGTCAGTTGCCTTTCCGCCACCACACACTCCAGGCTTTGACAGACGCCCTGCTAGGCTCACTACAGAGGCAAAGGTGGTTAGGGCGATAGTCACCAGGACTATCATTCCGAGGTCAGGGTGTAGAGAGGAGTTCATACTTCTACACCAGTGGGTAGTGGCAGCTATGTTGAGGAGACAACACTTTGACTTGGCAGACCTGTTTATTGCTGAGATGGAGGAGGTTATTTCTAAGAGGGTTGGAGGACATCACTTAGTCTTTGTTTCGTATATTTTCTATCTTCTGAGGAGACTAGGACTAGTGATAGAGGAGCAGTATGAGGCATTCCCTGAGGTGACCACTAGCTATGCACCTCGAGTCCCCAGGGGATCACAGTCTGCCTCCAGCCAGCAGATAGACGAGCAGGAGTCGCCGCCAGTCACTTATGAGCAATAGGCTCATCTAGAGACGGCAGTTCCTGAGTCAGCGAGTACAGGAGCATCACCTCAGCCGGCAGCAGTTTCAGAGACAGATCACGCTGCCACCATAGCAGTGCTTGCAGGACGCCTGTGTGACTTCATCCAGAGTTTAGCTGAGGAGAGGCGTCAGATCATGGATGTGCTGAGGGGGCAGGCAGATCTTCAGAGACAGTAGATGATGTTTATGACTATGCTAATGACACAGATGGCAGAGCTTACTAGAACAGTCTAGCCAGTAGGCAGGAGTCCCCACACTTTCACAGTTTCAGCAGCTCCCGACACAGCCACGATCTTTCACTGCTATGATGACAGCTCAGTCCAGTGGCTTGTCATCACACTCAGGGGTACTACAGACGAGGGGAGTAGGGCAGACCTTCTCGCCAGTTACACAGTTCTCCCCCGTGTCAGCTTTCTCAATTTTTGCGCTGTTCACTTCACCAGCTCAGTCTACAGCTTCGTAGATGGCAGTACCCTCCACCTTCCAGCAGCAGTCACCAGTCAGGAGTCAATTCTCAGATATAGTGCACACTACTCGAGCAGACCCACAGACAGCCACAGCTACTAGCTCAGCTCTACCTTCTTCTGCTACAGACTCTACACTCGTTACACCTTAGGTAGAAGAGGATCTTTTCCAGAGAGGATTCACTCAAGAGGATGTGGATGATCTTGCTCTTCTTCAGGCGACAGTTGCTAAGGAGACATCTACAGTCCCACCAGCAGGACAGGACAGAGGGTCTGAGTCACCAGTGGATCTCGCATACTTTGAGAAGCTCGACGCTGAGGTGACACAGGCTCAGGCAGAGTAGCAGGATCCAACACAGGAGCAGCCTAGAGTAGAGCCCGTAGAGAATGTCGCTGCACCACCACCTCCTACGACCTCGAGCGCTTAGTTGTTTGTCCTCTCTTTTTGGTGCTTGTTGCCAAATGGGGAGAAGACATAGAGATAGGGGGAGTGTGCTCCTATGATGATCAAGAGATAGTAGCTTGTATCTAGGGGGAGTATACATGGTATACAGGTTTTGGGAGATACACTTTTGGATCTTATTTTGATAGATTTATCGAGGTGTTTGTGGATTTTTTATGAGTCACGCTTTTCATTTGCTTGTGTTTGACTTATCATGATCTCACTTTTGGATCTTTCTTTAATTATCCTGTTTGCCTGTCTATGACTCCATGAAAATGCATCTAGGCCTCTAATTTTATTTTGGTGATTGGCGTCAATACAATTAAAAATGGACTAATGCTTTTCATTGAGTATATGTGTAGATGACTATCTCAATTGATGAATGAAATGCATTAAAACAAAAAGAGAAAAGAAGATAGTCATTTGCCTTAAGTTGAAAGTCCAAAATTCACTCAAGAATGAAGGATTCATGTTGTTTTTATTTCTAATCTTGAGTACAGGTAAACCATACTATTAAGAGGGGTATAATTTCCAAATTTGGTAAAGTCAAATGCTCAAATTTCCTATAAATTCTATTTCTGTCGCCCTCTGTTTTTTGCCTTCATCGGCAGTGCTGGTGGTCCTCATCGGCAGTGCCGATCCCCTCTCCCAGAGGCGCTGTGATGCCCAGACACTTCTCTGGCTTCTGTCTTGTCATCATCGACAGTGCCGGTCGCTCCATCCAGAGAAGGCTGTTCTCTCTGGCGCTCTGGCTGTAGCTCATTGGCGGTGCGGATCACCCTGATCGGTAGTGCCGGTCGGTTCTACCAGAGAGGCACTCTTTCTGTCTGGCTCAATCTGTAGCTCATCGGCAGTGCCCATCCCCTGATCGACAGTGCCGGTCCCCTCTCCACAAAGACTGTCACCCCTCGGGCTCTCTGGCTGACTGCGATCGGCAGTGCCGGTCTTCTTGATCAGCAGTGCCAGTCAAGGTCTCCAGAGATCACTTGTCTTCTCTATGACTGCCTCATTGGTAGTGCCGATGTCTTGATCGGCAATGCCGGTGCGGACCGAATCCTTGCCTGCAGATCTATGACAGTGTGTCAGAAACCCTACCGGCAGTGTCGATGGCTCGATCGGCAGTGCTGGTGCGGGGCGTCCAGACAGGCCAATGGCTCTTTTTGAGCCCCTTGTATAAAAGGGCTCTCACCCTACTTCGTGCCCTCTCTCTCCAACCCGAAAATCATTTGGCACTTTTGAGCTTCACTCTCCCTCTCCAAGTCCAAGCTTCATTCCTTGAGCTAGGGTTTCAGTGAGCCATTGATTCCTAGTGAAATGAGCACCCCTCCACTTTTGAGTATTCGATTTAATCATCTTTGTAACTTGTGCTTGTTCCTCTTGGAGCTTTGCTCCTAGACAGTTAGAGGTGCCCGTAGAGCTCCCAACATATGTGGTGATGCCTCAGAAAGTGTGTATCACCCATCCAGCAAGGGATTTGCTAGTGGAGAACACGAGCTCGATCTTTGTGGTCGCTTGAGTGAGAATAGGGTTGAAAGATATCCGGTCCTTTGTGGACTTCTCAACGGAGACGTAGGGTTCTTTGTGAGCCCGTTAAACTTTGGTAACAAATCTTGTGTCTCCGTATACTCTTTTATTTACTTATTGTTTAATTACTAATTACCTAGGATTTGTTCTTGTATTTGTTTAAATTGCTATACTACAAGAGAAATGAGTATTAACGACGGTATATGTGGTCGTTAAAAGTTAGTAACGACCACAAAAATGTGGTCGTCCATGGTCGTTAAAAGTTCCGTCATTAATTGTTATAACGACCACATACAATTTCTGGTCGTTAAATGTTTAACGATAGGATAGTCAATCATCGTTAATTGTGCAGCATTAACGACCACAATTGTAGTAATAATGACCATATTTGTCATCGTTGATAGTTATATACCAGCTGAAATGAAGCATTAACCACCATATTTTTAGCTTTTAACGACCACATCTGTATCTTTAACCACCATATATGGAGTATTAACAACCATGTTTGGCAGTTTAACAACCACAGCAATAATGTTGGCAACTACATTTTTTGATCAATAATATTGTCAAACAAACGACACGGGCACTTATGTAATACTAACAACCATATTTTCAGTCATAAATATTTTTAAAATTAGCATCACCGACCATTATTCAATTGGTACTAAATTTACATTAGGATGCACTAACAAGCCCTTTGTGGTCAGTACGACCACACTTGGAACAACAAATAATATAAAATATATTAACTAAGCAATCTGATTCTTACATATGAAACTCAAGACCATGTATTTTCTATCGCATGGAAAAGTAAAAGTTCACCACTCCAAACGACTGCTTCCTTTTTTTTTAACTACTACTCAATTTATGCTTTAATTCTGCCCAGTCTTTTTTCATACAGATCACAACCTGATTTTCTCTTCTCCAAGCTCTTTCTTTCGTCTTGCAGTCGTTGCTCATCCTATTGAGCTATTCCACCAATTCAGCCATGGTAATAGCTGTGCCGTAGAGATCCCTTCTTTTTCTTCCACCACCCCATCCCATTTCGAAGGGAACTGCTTATATATAAGCTCTGCATTAGAAAGAGAAGGATGTGATGACATTTTGAAGGGAACTGTTTGTCCATAAGCTGTGCCTGGAATAAAAATAAGTCCTCATTTGACAGCTTGTATTATGATATAGTACTTACAAATAAAATCTATAGGATTCTATAAGCTCACTGTTTGCTTATGAGTGAGAAATAAAAAAACATTAGGCATCCAAACTAGGAAGCCTGTTTTCCTTACTGCCCTAGTATGGCATGGATTCCTTACTGCCCTAGTATGGCACGGAGTATATGTAAGTAAAATTGACATGAAATAGAAAAAAAAACTAGTTATAACACATGGAGATTAACTGCTAAACCCTTATATTGTCATAAATCATTATTTATTCTCTATTGTTTACTTCTACTGTTCTTTATCCATCTGGTTTTATGAAATTGTTGACCCACATGCAACCAAAATAAATGCACATACCTTACACAAAAAAATTGAAGATCAGTTACCTCTGTTAACATGCCATAATATTCTGCAATGTTAACATTCATACTTCCATCTGAAATAAAAATAATCCCACTGCTATGTGTGCTCCGATATCATTCATGACTCTCTCCAATATCTGAACCCACTCATGCCATAGGCTGTAACACATGTTGTGTGTTAATCTATTATATTCCTTTGTACGTTCTCCCTAAACCACTCAATAAATATTTTGTTCCTGGAGGGTGTATACCGCGGCAATGAAGAGCCCTCCTGAGTCCTGACCGTTGCTGTACTCGCTGCAAAGCAGAAGCAACATTAGAATCAGAAACCAAAACAAAATGATTAAAAAACAACCTCAGACGCGTTTACCCATCCAAATAAGCATCTGTTTTGTGTCAGACCATTCAATA
The DNA here is from genome assembly GCA_030378355.1 of Eleusine indica. NCBI lineage: Eukaryota > Viridiplantae > Streptophyta > Magnoliopsida > Poales > Poaceae > Eleusine > Eleusine indica. The sequence continues at coordinate 30,185,415 of CM059499.1, forward strand.
ATTCAGTATTGAGATTATCATCAACTGGATCCATTCATAAATCCTATGGTGCCACGAATATATATTAATGATGGCTTATGAACTAACCTCTGCAAATCCATTCGTTATTGAATCAGATTTATTTATCATTCACTAAAGAATTTTTGCCGAAATTTGCATTTACAGAACACAGATTTTTATTGATCACGGACAGGCAAACCTATTTGCTATATAACAGAGGCATTTGTGTGAAAAATCGTCACTGCATGCCAATGAAAAATTCCAATAGATCGAACCATGAATCCACTTGAGACTAAACTATACTCAGAAATCAATATAGAATAGTACGCACCTTCAACATGACCAATTACACTTCGTAGTTCATGAGGCATCTGGGTCAGGGTGGTGGGGGAGATGGTTGCGGAGAGGGGATAGCAGGTCGATGGACGTAGGGCAGGCAGATGGATGCACGGGAGGAGGCGATTGACCAGGGGCGCCGCCGCCTCTGACCAATTTTCCAATCTGCAGATGAGAATTGCGCAGGGCAGAAGAGGATGGGAAGACGTGGTAGTTGAGTTTTTTTTTTTTTTTCCTTTTGGCCCTTTTGACGTGGCCTGGAGGATGGGATATTCAGCGGCAATTGATTCTGGTCGTCGGTAAACAGTATCGTCGTTAGTTACTTTACTTAGCGACCACATGGATCATTTGAAGGGCGACCGTAGCTTTTGCGGTCGTCGGTTGGAAAGGGTTATCGCACAACAGGACCTCTCGAGCACCTAACGACTGTATATTGTTGGTCGTAATTTTTGAGTCAATAGTCCTTTCTCTAGTAGTGCTAGATCTACTTGAGTAGATTTTGTTTTGTTATTTTCTATTGTTATAGTGTTCTTTTTATTTTACTGTTGTAATTAATTATCACATAGTAACCATAAAACCACTTAAACCTAGATTTCACACGACTGTCTGTTCATCCATCGGTAGTGGCCATCAGCACTGCCGATCACCATCACCGGCACTGTTGGTCAGTCTAATAAATTTGTTTAAGTCTAATTTCGTAGGATTTTTAGATTTGCCTATTCAAACCTCCCCCCCCCCCCCCTCCACTAGCCAACTTTCAATTGGTACCAGAGCAGGATCTTCTTGAAGACTTAACCGCTTGAAGATAAAGATGACAAAGAGAAAGGAAATTCCGCCTAGTGGAACATCCGGAGTAGAGACCGAGGATGATGTATTTGGAGAAAATCTAAGGACTGAAGATATTGATAAAGATGAGCTACCAAAACACCTACAACAATGTCATGTTTAATTATGATGATCTCAAAGAAAATCGTATTGGGCAAGGGTCCAGTAGACTCCCCTACTTTGATGGATAATTTTATGATCATTAGAAATGCAAGATGATGATGTATTTGAAATCCATGAGTCCTTATATTGCAAGTATAACCGAGAATGGTTTCTTGTGAGAAAAGAGAGACAATCCAACCCGCAAGGATCAAATCAATATTCATCGCAATGCCGTAGTTGCTAGTGCAATTATTTTCGCATTTAGTGCCACCGAGTATGACAAGTTAGCCGGAATAAAAAATGTCAACCAACTATGGAGAGAACTTGAGGTTATCTATGAGAGTATTGATTCCGTTAAAGATGCAAGACTTGAAGAATTACAAAATGAGTTCAACTTGTTCATCATGGGTCCGGAAGAAGGCCTAAAAGAAGTTCATGATAGGCTCATGAGAATTGTGAATCAAAGAAGAGCACTAGAAGCTAGAATGACTGACTTGATATCAACAAGAGACTACTACAACCATTGGGACCATGGGATAGGTACAGAGAAGGACAACTTCAAAACATTCTCCACCGATGAAGTGCTTAGAAAGCTTCTTTCCCAAAAGCAACAAAATGATCAAGACAACAAGATAAATGCCTTGATCAAGCAAATTGAGGGAGCAAATGATGATAAAAATAATGTAGCACTCAATACTACACGAGAAAAGCAAGAGAGGAAGAAGAAGAAAGTGGTTGACTCTAGTGATAAAGGTAGTGATGATGAGATGGCTTTACTTGTGAGAAGATTCAAGTTAATCCTTAAGAAAGATGGCTATAAGAAGAAAAACCATGATAAAGGCAAAGCAAGAAAGTCAAAGAGAACTTGCTATGAATGTGATGATGAAGGACATTTCATTGCGGAATGTCCAAAGAAGAAGAACAAGGAAGAAAGAAGGAAGGACAAATATCACAAGAAAGACAAGAAGTACAGGAAGCATAGAAGAGGTGAAGCTCACATTGGCCAAGAATGGAATTCCGATGACTTATCCTCTTCATCATCTTCTTCCTCCGAATCTGACTCGGATGAGGGAGGCATTACTACACTTGCCATTGACGTCACTCTCACCAACATTTCTCTATTTGGGAGCTTGAGTGATGATGATGATGACAACACTCACAAGTGCCTCATGGCAAGAGGATCAAAGGTAACAAAATCTAGACACAAATGTTCCTCTTATGCTAGTAGTAGTGATGATGATGATGATGATGATGTTAATGCTTCACTTCCTAAAATGCTTGAATTTATGGAATTACTTGAAAAATAAAAGGAAGAAAATGATAGGCAAGAGGAGCTACTTGTGAAACAAGAAGACTTGCTTATTTTTTAAAAGAAAAGAAACATTGAATTAGAGAAGCTCCTAGAAGAAGAGAGAAAGAAAAATAATGACTTAACTATGTCTCTCACTAAAATTGAGAATACTTGTAAGAATGTTAAGAGCACTAAAGATGAACTTCAAGAGAAGTATGAGGATTTGGAAAAGACTCATAAGTCTCTTGAAGAACAATATATGATTCTTTCAACTTTTACATCCTACTCAAATAATTCCTCTCATGCTTCCACTAGCAAAGGATGTGATAAATCCTATAATATTGATGTTGATGCTTGTGCTACTAATGTTAAATTGATTGATGATTTGAACAAGCAAGTAAAGACTCTTGAAAGCAAAATACAACATGAGATAAATGTTGTTGATGATGAGAAGGCAAAGTATGCAAGAGGTGCATACTCATATACTAGAATGCCACATGTCATGGATGGCATTAGTTATGTTGAGGGTGCTAAGCACAATGCTAGGGAGAACAAGAAAGGGAAGGAATTCCTCAAGTTCATCAAGTATCAAAAGAAGCAAGCCAAGAACAATGAAACTAACCAAACTTCTTTTGTAAATGATTTTCATGCTGATGTGCCTAACACCTCATGTGCACTCTTTCATGATTTTGATGCCTCTTATGTGCTCATGAGAAACATGCATGGTCGTGTCTTTACTAAATATGTTGGACCACGCAACAAGAGGCAAAGACTTGTGTGTGGGTGTCCAAAATACTTGTAACTATTGTGAAAGGATCCAAGCAAATTTGGGTACCTAAAAACAAAGCTTAATTTTATAGGACTATGTCTCCGGAGGGTCACGTTGGGTGATTGATAGTGGATGCACCAATCATATGACCGGAGACAAAAAGATGTTCAAGTCATTCGAGCCAAGTCACAACAAGAATGAGTACATCACATTTGGTGACAATGGAACGGGACAAGTACTAGGTTATGGTAAAGTCCCTCTCACTCCTTCGTATTTTCTTTCTAAGGTTATGCTTGTTGATCACGTTGACTTCAATTTTTTGTCCATTTCGCAATTTTGTAAAATGGGATATGATTGTTTATTCAACGAATGTGGTGTGACCGTCTATAAAGAAGTGATGGCTCGGTTGCTTTTAAGGGTGTACTTAAAGGAAAGCTTTATGTTGTGGACTTCTCCACGGATGAAGCTAGACTTGGTACATGCTTATTAGCGAAGTCAAACATGGGGTGGTTGTGGCATAGAAGGCTAGCCCATGTTGGTATGAGAAATCTTCACAAACTCTAAAATGACGGCCACATCATAGGACTAACCGATGTTTGCTTTGAGAAGGATAAAATTTGTAGTGCATGCCAAGCGAGAAAACAAGTTGGAGCATCACACCCCGCCAAGAATGTGATGACCACCACAAGGCCATTGGAGATGTTGCACATGGACCTCTTCGGCCCCGTCACTTACATAAGTATTGGGGGTAACAAATATGGTCTTGTAATTGTTGATGACTTTTCTCGCTTCACGTGGGTACTCTTTTTGCATGATAAAGGTGAAGTAAAAGATGTGCTCAAGACATTCATGAAAAGAGCCCAAAATGAATATGAAGTCAAGATCAAGAAAATAAGCAGTGACAACGGCACCGAATTCAAGAACACTCAAGTTGAAGAGTATCTTGATGAAGAAGGCATCAAGCATGAATTTTCGGCGCCCTACTCCCCTCAACAAAATAGGGTGGCCGAAAGAAAGAACCGCACGCTCATTGAGATGGCAAGAACAATGCTTGATGAATACAAGACGTCCGACCATTTTTGGGCCGAAGCCATCAACACCCCATGTCATGCCTCCAACCATTTGTATCTCCATCGACTATTAAAGAAAACACCATATGAGCTACTAACCGGTAACAAGCCTAATATTTCCTACTTTCGTGTTTTTGGGAGCAAATGCTTTATGCTGAACAAGAAACCCAAGATTTCTAAGTTTGCTCTAAAAGTTGATGAAGGTTTCTTGCTTGGTTATAGGTCGAATGTTCATGCCTATCATGTGTTCAACAAAACCATCGGTTGTGTTGAAATTTCACATGACGTGACATTACATGAATCTAATGACTCTCAAGGGGAGCAAGTTGTTAATGATGATGTAGATGATGAAGCTCCTAGAAATGCAATAAAAAGGATGACCATTGGTGATGTGAGACCACAAGAAACATCAAGTATTGAAAATCAACTCTCTCCCTCAAGACAAAACCAACATCATGAGAATGAAGAAATAGATCACGCAAGTGGTCAAGATCAAGATGTTGGGGATCATGAACAAGCATCAAGTAATGATTCTCAAAGACATGATGAAGAGGTTGATAAAGATGATGGTGAAGAAAGCTCACATCCATCACACCCAAGAGTGCATTAAAATGTACAACGTGATCACCTCGTCGAGCAAATTCTTGGAGATATTGACAAGGGGGTAATCACTAGATCTCGAGTTAGTAATTTTTGTGAACATTACTCTTTTGTCTCTTCTATGGAGCCATTTAGGGTAGAACAAGCACTTGAGGATTTGTATTGGGTGATGGCCATGCAAGAAGAATTGAACAACTTCACAAGAATGAAGTGTGGACATTGGAGGAAAGGCCACAGAACAAGAATTTTGTGGGCACCAAATGGGTGTTCTGCAACAAACAAAATGAAGATGGTGTTGTGACAAGAAACAAGGCAAGGCTCGTGGCAAAGGGGTATTCACAAGTGGAAGGTTTGGATTTTGATGAAACTTATGCCCCCATAACAAGGCTTGAATCTATTAGAATATTACTTGCTTTTGCTACTCACCATGATTTTAAGTTGTACCAAATAGACATGAAAAATGCATTCCTAAATGGGCCAATCAAGGAAAAGGTGTATGTGGAGCAACCACCGGGCTTTGAAGACCCTAAGTATCCTAAACATGTTTATAAACTCCATAAGGCGCTCTATGGGTTTAAGCAAGCCCCAAGAGCATGGTATGAATGCCTTAGGGATTTTCTTGTTAAAAAGGATTTTGTCATTGGCAAGGCCGATGCAACCCTCTTCACAAAGCGTTTTGGTGATGATATCTTTGTATGCCAAATATATGTCGATGACATTATATTTGGTTCTACTAACCAAACCTTTTGTGATGAATTTAGCAAGATAATGACCAAGAGGTTCGAGATGTCCATGATGGGAGAATTGACATTCTTTCTAGGCTTCCAAGTGAAGCAACTCAAGGAGAGCACCTTCATATGTCAAGCAAAGTACACACAAGACTTATTGAAGAAATTTGACATGGACAAGGCAAAGCCCATCAAAACTCCCATGCCAACAAATGGCCACCTCGACCTCAACAAAAAGGATAAACCCATTGATTAAAAGGTATATCGCTCCATAATAGGCTCTTTGCTTTATCTTTGTGCATCTAGGCCCGACATCATGCTTAGTGTGTGTATGTGTGCACGTTTTCAAGCCGCACCTATGGAGTGTCACATGGTAGCCGTTAAGAGAATATTGAGATATTTGGTTCACACACCCAACCTAGGGCTCTGGTACCCCAAGGATTCAAAGTTCAACCTATTAGGCTATTCCGATGCGGATTATGCCGGGGATAAGGTAGATAGAAAGAGCACCTCCGAGACATGCCAATTTTTGGGTAGGTCTCTAGTGTCATGGTCATCCAAGAAACAAAATTCCATTGCACTTTCCACGGCTGAAGCGGAGTATGTTGTAGCCGGTAGTTGTTGTGCACAACTACTTTGGATGAGACAAACTCTAAGGGACTACGGTTACAAATTGAGCCGTGTTCCTCTCCTATGTGATAATGAGAGTGCCATAAAGCTTGCTTATAAACCCGTTGAGCATTCGCGCACAAAGAAAATAGATATTCGCCAACACTTCTTGAGAGATCATTCTATAAAGGGGGATATAGAAGTTAGTCATGTGCGAACCGAAGATCAACTAGCTGATATATTCACCAAACCCCTAGATGAGAAGAGATTTTGCTATCATAGGAGTGAACTAAATATTCTTGACTCTAGCAATATGATGTAAAGGATGTGCACATCTGAATGGTGATTGTTTCATTATTGCAAAAATCATTGCTTTATGTCAAAAGTCTATTATTTTTGCTATTGGTGCTAAGTTTTGATCTCTAGATCAAATCTTGTCAAAATATGGTCATTGTTATGAGATGTTGATTGTTGGCTAACCATAGGATGTCAAGATCTCCCCCTGTCCATCAAAAGATTTTTTTTAAATTTCCCTCTCCTTTCCTCTGTCCTGCCTGATCTTCAGAGGATCGGCACTGCCGATCAAGTGTCCAACAGAGAGAGCCCTCTGTCTGAGATTTTTGTCCCTAGGGCAGCCCTCATCAGCACTGCCGATGCTCACCACCAGCACTACCGATGGGGGACTTGATCTATGCATTGACCCGCACCGGCACTGCCAATTATCAACACCGGCACTGCCGATGCAGGGTCCAGAAGTTTGAAATTGACTCTGTCCCCTCACGGGACCGAGCCCTCTTCTCAGTTTCCAGACCCAACTCGCCCCTCTCTCCTCTCTAACCCTAACCCAAGTCAATCCACTCAAAAACTTGCTAATCTTCATGAAATCAAGCGGGGAGTGGATCAAATCATCTCCTAGGCCTTCCCTCCTCCATCTCCTCCTGGATTTGAAGGACCATTTTGAAGATGGCAGGTGGCAAGTGACAGAAGCATCCCGACACTCCCAGTGACTCAGACAAGGACTTTGATCCTGCCATCTCCCCCATTGCTCGTCGTGGTGGGGGAGGCAAGCGAGGCCAAGGCGGTGACTGCAGCCAAACCACCTCCCGTGGTGTTGGCCTTGGGCGTGGCAAGGGCAAAGGAAAGGCCCTTCCACCACGGCAGCCTTCTCCTAGTGAGGAGGAGGAAGAGTCAGAGGAGGCAGAAGAGGAAGAACAGAGTGAGCAGCAGGAGGAGGAGAGTGATGGAGAGGGTGAGGAGTCTTAGGATAAGGTCTATCAGCCTCAGCCTGGACCTCTTCGCTCCTCTATCACTTATCAGATGTTGGCACCTCAGGTATCTGAGAACTTTGGGATCCCTGTACCTCTGTCCAGGGATGAGATGAAGGAGTACAGGCATACCAACTCCTGAACCCAGCCCAAGCATCCAGGGATTTCAGATATCAGATTTTGGGACTTGATTTAGATGTCCTGGTACAGGAACATTCTCAAGAAGACTACTCACAGAGTTGTTCCCATGAAGTGCATTGACTGGCAGCGGATGGAAGCAGCCAATGATCCCACTTTTGAGCTGATCCAGGCAGAGTGTGACAGGAGAAACTTGACTGCTATCATGGGCATGCACCAGCACTAGAACGATGAGATCATTGCCCAGTTCTACTCTACTTTGTGGGTTGAGCAGGATGAGGAAAATCAGCTGGATTCCAAGATGCACTAGACCATTGAGGGGAACATGTTCAGTATCACCTATTTCAACTTCGCTCGCATTCTTGGATTTGATGACTCAGATAACGAGAAGGTGAAGGCCACAATGTTTGATCCTTAGGAGGACAGTGAGTGGGGTTTCATGTATGATGCTAGGTATGCTGACCCCAAGCATGGTGTTGAGTTTGGTTCATATCATGGCATGAAGCCATATTTTCGGGTTCTCAACAACATGCTCAGGGTGACCATGACTCCTAAGGTGGGGGATCGCACTCACATTCTCAGTTCCACCAAGACCATGATGTTTTCTATGAGAGAGGGAGCAGAGCCTTTCAGTGTGTTTGAGTTCATGTGGACAGAGATTCTCTACAACTCCTATACCAGTAAGGCCTCTTTGATCTATGCTCCTTACATCATGAAGATGATTCTACGTGTTGTGGGCTGTCAGTTCATTTGTGATCACAAGCATCCCTCAGTCACGCCGATGAAGTTTCCTCTTATTGTGTCTCCTCCCCACGGCGGCACCCCTCCAGCTGCAGATGTGCCTCAGAGTTCAGCAGCAGCAGCAGCAGCAGCAGTGGGAGAGGCAGCCGGCCCTAGTGCTGCCCCTTCCCCTCGCCGTCAGTCTTCGAATGTCTCCCGAGCCACCAGGTCTATGTTTTGCATATGCCGAGACACAGCAGTGGCAGTTAGAGAGCAACAGCAGGCTCTCTCTCAGATGCAGACCGATATGAGGACCATCGCCACCACCACCAGTGTTGAGCTTCCACCTCCAGTTTAGTTCACTCCTCTGCCGTACATGGGTAATTATGATGATCCCTAGGGTATCTACACTCAGGCTACACAGGTTGTCCAGGAGGCTCAGGATGATGATAAGGACGACGATGATGCTTCCACGGATGAGTGAGGCTTGAGGTGGTTCTTTTCCTCTTTTTTTTGGTGTTGTGATGCCAATGGGGGAGAAGATTGGATTGGTTTAGTTAGTTTTCTTGTTAGTTTTCATTTTGTGAGTTGTGAGAGTGATGGACAATTTGTACTTGCTTGATTGTGGTTTGTGGTCTATAAAACTCTTTAATTTCTATGTGCTTGTAAAACTCTCTATTTATGATTTATAAGTTATTGTGCTATTCATGTCCCGTGTGATGATGTATTGTTGGTTTTCACTTTCTAGATGCATTTATGTGAAAATACTTGTCATATGCATTGTCTCATGTCTTATGCTTAATTTTTGCAAATTGTCTCACATGCACGGTGTTAGGGGGAGCTCTCACACTTTTCTTTAAATATTTGCATTGTTACTCATTTATTATTATTTCTCATATGCACACACTTAGGGAGAGCTCCACATCTCTTTTATATCACAAAATGAAATTTATTGCACATTTCTATGAAATCTAGTTGTATTGTCATCAATCACCAAAAAGGGGAGATTGAAATGCATCTAGGCCCCTAATTTTGTTTTGGTGATTAGCGTCAATACAATTAAGAATGGACTAATGTTTTTCATTGAGTATGTGTGTAGATGACTATCTCAATTGATGAATGAAATGCATTGAAACAAAAAAGAGAAAAGAAGATGGTCGTTTGCCTCAAGTTGAAAGTACAAAATTCACTCAAGAATGAATGATTCATGTTGTTTTTATTTCTAATCTTGAGTATAGGTAAACCATACTATTAAGAGGGGTATAATTTCCAAATTTGGTAAAGTCAAATGCTCAAATTTCTCATAAATTCCATTTATGTCGTCCTCTGTTTTTGCCTTCATCGGCAGTGCCGGTGGTCCTCACCAGTAGTGCTGATCCCCTCTCCCAGAGGCACTGTGATGCCTAGACACTTCTCTGGCTTCTGTCTTGTCATCATCGGCACTGCCGATGGCCTCATCCGCAGTGCCAGTCGCTCCATCCAGAGAAGGATGTTCTCTCTGGCTCTCTAGCTGTAGCTCATTGGCAGTGCCGATCACCCTGATGGGCAGTGCCGGTCGGTTCTACCAGAGAGCCACTCTTTCTATCTGGCTCAGCCTGTAGCTCATTAGTAGTGCCGATCCCCTAATCGGCAGTGCCGGTCCCCTCTGTATAGAGACTGTCACCCCTCGGGCTCTTTGGCTAGCTGCGATCGGCATTGCCGGTCTTCTTGATCGGCAGTGCCGGTCAAGGTCTCCAGAGATCACTTGCCTTCTCTCTGGTTGCCTCATCGGCAGTGCCGGTGCAGGTCGAATCCTTGCCTGCAGATCTATGACAATGTGTCAGAAACCCTACCAGCAGTACCGATGGCTCGATCAGCAATGCCGGTACGGGGCGTCCAGACAGGCCAACGGCTCTTTTTGAGCCCCTTGTATAAAAGGGCTCTCACCCCACTTCGTGTCCTCTCTCTCCAACCCAAAAATCATTTGGCACTTTTGAGCTTCACTCTCCTCACTCTCCCTCTCCAAGTCCAAGCTTTATTCCTTGAGCTAGGGTTTGAGTGAGCCATTGATTCCTAGTGAAAAGAGCACCCCTCCACTCTTGAACATTCGATTTAATCATCTTTGTAACTTGTGCTTGTTCCTCTTGGAGCTTTGCTCCTAGACGGTTAGAGGTGTCCGTAGAGCTCCCAACTTGTGTGGTGACGCCTCGGGAAGTTTGTATCACCCATCCCGCAAGGGATTTGCTAGTGGAGAACTCGAGCTTTATCTTTGTGGTCGCTTGAGTGAGAATAGGGTTAAAAGAGACCCGGTCCTTTGTGGACTTCACAACGAAGATGTAGGGTTCTTTGTGAGCCTGAACTTTGGTAACAAATCTTGTGTCTCCATGTGCTCATTTATTTACTTGTTGTTTAATTACTCATTACCTAGGGTTTGTTCTTGTGTTTGCTTAAATTGCTAGATCTACTTGAGTAGCCCTTGTTTTGTTATTTCCTATTGTCATAGTGTTCCTTTTATTCTACTGTTGTAGTCAATTATCACATAGTAACCACGAAACCACTTAAACCTAGATTTCACACGACTGTCTATTCATCCATTCGCACTGCCGATCGCCCATCAGCAGTGGCCATCGGCACTACCGATCACCATCACCGACACTGTTGGTCAGTCTAATAAATTTGTTTAAGTCCAATTTCATAGGATTTTTAGATTTGCCTATTCACCCCCCCCCCCCCTCTAGGCAACTTTCATTCCATGATGATGATTGCTTGTTTTTAATTCCTTGCATGTTTCATGCTATCCTGTTGCATATCATCATTCATGTCATCTTTATGCTTTACTTAATATCCTCACATGACATGCACGCATATCATCTAGAGTGTGATTTTCTCTCTTTATCCTTTTAGCACTTGATGACGCTTGATTGAGTAGGACCTTTCTTGTTCTTTGCTTATGCTTTTGAGGTTCCTCTTGATCGTAGTGTGGCTCTTTTAGCATTGATGTTTATGATAAGTAGTGGCTGTCATCAATCACTAAAAAGGGGGAGATTGTAAGCTTGATGACCACTATGATTGGATCCCCGACATATGGATGTTTTGGTGATTAATGAAACTATGAAATTGTGTGCTAATATCTACACGAGTATTGTCTATGAAGATAATCATCTCTAAACTCTTCTACAAATCATATGGATGATGGTTGCCTTGGCAATGGATGACAATAACCACAAGCATGGAGGCTTGATGAGCTTGATGGAGATAGATCAAGGCTAAGGACAAACTATGGAGCAAGTGTTTGAAACACTTGTCTAGTTGTTAGGGCTTTGAGTCCATAGAAAAAACCAGACTATCAAGGGGGTCTAGGTCATGTCTCTTAGGTCATGCAAGTCGGTGAAATGTGTGGACGCTCAGTGAAATCACAGGCACTAGGTGACAGTGGAGAAGCCAAGGAGCTGTTCAGAGAAGCCGGGCAACAAAGTCAAGTGAGGACGAGAAGTTTCAGTTTCTGGATAGACTGACCGGATAGAGGGGTCAGTGGAGACCAGACTGTACGGTCACTAGGAGATCAGAGAGCAGTCTGCGAGGAGTCTGTTTGCACGAAGACCCATACTAGCCGAATGGTATGGTCAGCAGACCGGATGGTCCGGTCTGTATGGATGGGAGCTGAAACAGAAGGGTGCAGTTTTGGGTGCTCTATGGAATAGAGAGAGAAAGAGGTGACCGGATGGTCCGGTCAGCAAGGAAAATGCCCGAGCACAGGAAAGTTGTCAATTCTGGAGAGCAGTTATAGAGAGACCGAACGGTCCGGTCTGGCATTGGCCGGACAGTCCTGTCAGTAGGTGCAAAAGGGTAATTTCATGAAGAACCAACTAGTTTAGGGTTGGAAGCCAATATAACTTCATTGCTAGGGTCTTGGAGACCTCTCTTAGCCAGTAGAATATCTTGGAGCATTTGGTAAGAGCCAAGAGGAAAAGAGAGGAGCACTAGGAGAGGATATTGGATATCTTGAGAGTGCTAGAGAGAGTAACTTGAGCATCTATCCATATCAAAGGCTAGGGTGTCCTTAGGGTGTGATCTAGATTGTTACTCTTAGTCTATGGTGAGACCTAGACCGGTTAGGTGTCGGTGATCAAGCCTATCATGATCGGTTTTGAAGGTCGTCATATGTTTGTACCTGGTTTGAGCCCGTCGGTGAAAGGAGCATCGCTAGTGAGCGCCCGTGTCAGCTCGGGGAGTCTGGCAAGTTTTCGAGGGAGGCGAGCTTGTGCCTTGGTGGCAGCGGTGATGCAACCGTGTCTTCACTCCGGGAGTGATTGCGGGCTTGTGTGCGAGAACTCCACTTGGTGGCGGGATGGACCGGCACTCCGGTGAGAGTGGTCCAACGAGGATTAGGGGAAGGCGCCATCCTTCCGATACCTCGGGAAAAAATCATGAGCATTCTTTGACCCTCTCTTTACTATTCCACAATTGTGTGCTCTAGTGACTAGGTTGAATTGTGGCTTGCATAGGCTAGTGTGTATAGCTTTCGCATTTGTCCTCATCATGAACACTAGCATGTGTAGGGCCTTGGCCTCCTAGAATTTATAGGTTGCAACGATTGCTAGGTTCTAGTGGTGTGAAATTGAAGTATTCGGATTCATGGTCGGCTTGCCGATTCACCCCCCCCCTCTGTAGGCCTTCGGTCCTTACACCATCCAATCTATGTACTTGGCTGGAAGTTCATTTCCACGGATCATGAGGCACTTCTTCACTCCTTTTATGAACTTTCCCTACATGTGAGTCTTTCTCCAAGTACTAGTGAAACTTTATTAATTCTAACTAAAATGCATGATGGGAATATACAATCCCTCTTTATTTTGAGTAATGTTGATGGCCGGAAATAGTAGTTAACGACCGTCAACACTCTTCCTCAAGACGTTGACGACGTTGTCGAGTATTATACACTATTGAAGGTGTAGGACTGCTCGGACTTCCCGTCACCTTGTTCTTCATTTTTCTTAAAGCTTTCTTCATCTTGTTCATCGCTGCACACTTGAACAAATCAACACAAGAGCAACTAGAACGGGGGTTAAGGTTAGTGAAAAACACCAAACAAAAATTCCGTTGGAAACTCTTGCAAATGTGAAATCAACTTGCAAATGCAAATGCAATTCAAAGCAAATATTTTTAGTGAAATTTCATAGTATTGAGCAATGCAAGAGCTTGGAGAAAATGGAAGCAAATGGCTAGATAAAGTGGAGAGGTGAAAAACGTGAATGGAGTGAAGAACTCCCTCTCCCGGCTATTGCCTTAAATAGCAGGGCAGAGCAATGGTCAATTTTAAACATGGCCATTGCCTGGTAGCCATTGGGGGCAAGTGGGGCCAGAGAGTCGTTGCTCTCTAGTTGGCCGACCAAGGGGCCTGGTCACCCGACTAGAGGCTGGCTCCTCTGGTCCACGGCTCTGGCTATTAGGCCCCACTAGTGGTGGCCCATAAGAAAGAAAATATGTTTTCAAGAAAAACATTTTCAAACTTTCTGCAAATCTAAAATATCAGAAAGATAAACTCCAAAAAATTCCTTTTTTCAAAATGGGTTGGAATGAATTCCAACATGCATTGAAATATTCAAATATGCAAATTGAAATCAAAAATTTTTGAAAAGGGAAATATGGATACATATCGTTTAACCTGTCGGTGAGGGTTCACCAATTTTGAGTCCGGCGGATAAGACTTTCTCTCCTTCGACGTTTTAGCTTGTTGTCGACGCATCCTTGTCCGGAGATGAGGACGTGGATGTCTTCTTTGGCCTCCACACCTTTTTCACCTTGTTGGGCGGTGTGGATGAAGGGTTCTTCTTCACTAACTGCTTCTTTGTCCAGAGCTCAGGCATGCCTGTTTCCTTCTTCTTCTGCGCGACAGGAGTGGGGTTCTCTTGTACCAAGAAGTTTAGCATAGAATCCTCTAAGCTGTCCCTTATTGGCTTTACCTCCAGTTCTTTAATGTCCTGTAGGTTCGGCTAGCTTTTGACTCCACCCATACGACAGGGCCGAAACTTAAGTTCTTCTTCCTTGCCATTTAAGTCAAGAAAAATTACTTGAGCCCCGACATCAATTTGTGCAAATGTGGTGCTTAGGAATGGTCGCCCAAGGATGAGCGGTGTACTCTTATCAACCTCCATGTCGAGCACCACAAAATCCATAGGGACGAAGCATCCTCGGATCTCAACCAAAACTTCCTCAACAATTCCTACAGGTTACCGCATTGTCGAGTCAGCTAGTTGAATCCTCATTTGAGTTGGGACTAAGCCTCTGAGGTTCAGCCTGTTGAAGATAGCTATTGGCATGATGCTGATACTAGCTCCAAGGTCGCACAATGCTTGCTCGAAGAATTCTGTTCCAATTGAATATGAGATCATCGGGCTCCCTAGATCACTTTGGATTATTAGAATGATGTTCAACTCATCCTCTTCATCATTTTCTGCATGGTTAGTATACAACGGGTTGCGAGTAGGATTACCCACAAGCATCATCGCACTCATATTTTCTGTGGTAGATTCGGGTTGCTCCAGAATTTTCCCATAGTCCAAAGCAGACAATACAGCGGCTACTTGAGCTAGCCGAGTTTTAAATATTTTATTCAAACTAAGCTGGCTCTTAAGGGAAGAAGAAAGGCCTTCTAACTTAGTCTTAATGCTTTCTAATTTCTTGTCAGTGGAGGCAAACTTTTTACTATAGTTTTCATTAATTTTAGTTTGGCCTAAGACAAGATCTTTCAAGGAAGGTCAGTTAGGATTGAAAGAATTATTAAAATAACCATTGTTACCTCCTTGATAGGGGCATGGTTGCCACCCCCGACCTCCTTGAGGGCGATACCCATTGTTCACGAACGCAACCTCCTCACGAGTCTCCGGATAGTCATTGTCCGAATGTTCCGTGTTACTACAGACCTCGCACGTCATGCGATGGTCCAGAGCTTGTACTGTGCCCTTCAAGCTGGGGTCGTCGTGGATGTCGAGCTGCTCCAAGATAAGGTGTGACACCTCGGTGTCTAAATCCTGTTTAACAAGTACTAATCCCTAATTAGCTAGTGCATTAAGCATAAAATTATCACTAAAGCTACACATGAAATAATAGAAACCAATCCAAATTAAATTAATTAAGGTCAATTAAAATCCCTGCAAAACATGATTGTAAAACAACTTTTAGTTTCTATGAACACCCTGTCAAATAATTACACCAACATGATGGGAATAATGAAATAGCATTTTGGACCAAAAATAAGGAATTATTATTCTAAAATAATTTTTATTTCTCTGACCTAGTGAACCCTACCAGAGACTCACAAATATCTTAGGGGACGTATATTCAAAATCCCAAACCTTTTGGACATAGAATGGTATTTAAATCAATTTAAAACAGAACCAGGGACTTTTTTGCAGAAAATTGAAATCCTGGAGGGCTTCTTTGCAAAACAGCGTGTCTTCTTCCTCCCGCTGCTGCCGCACGGTCAGAGCCGACCACGCGCGCGTGCACGTTTTTCTCGTCGATTCATCGCTTCCCGGCTTCGCCCCGCACGCGATGCCAGCTGCCGCTGCATCATAGCTCGCTGAGCCGCAACGTGCCGCGAAAACCGTCGACCTTTTTCCCTTCTCGCCTGCGCCCGGCCATGGCTGCATGCAAGGGAACGCCTGCCCCTCCCGAGCGACAGCGCAACCTGGCCCCAGAGCCATCAAAACCGTCGCCCCGGCCTCTCTCCTTGACCTCCTGCGCTCTCCCTTGACACTCTCGTCCTCTCGCACTCCATCTCTCTCTCTCTCTCTCTCATCCATTTTGCCTTCCGCCATGGCTAATGGCCACTGAAGCTTCGTGCACCTCACGGCCAGCGCCTCCCCAGCCAATTAACACCACCAACAGCTGCGCAAGGTTTCTCTACAACTCTTCATTGCCTCTAATCGTTTCATCCCATCTCAAATTACCAGATCAAAGCCCATTTTCGTGTGTGCCTGGAAACGACCATCTTTCGCCTCTTCCTGAAATTCATCTTTTCTGGTATGTCTCAAATCAATAAAGCGTGCATGGAGACCCCTTAAGTCTGTGCGCAACCTTGGATCATGACCATTATCGAATTATGCCAACTTCCTTATGGGACTTTGCAGCTAAACTTCTGTCGCCGCCTCTGTTTGCACTGACCTCGTGATGATCTCGTGGTTCCATCTTCTTCAATCAACTACATCCTGCCTGCCGGTTTTAGCAAAGTTCCACTAAAGCTACTTGAGCCAACTAAAGTCGTTTTCGCGCCTTCTGTGGAGCTAGCGTCCCTGCCGAATATGGTCGACCAACGACTCTCGCCGCCATCGCTCTTCGGGTGAGTTCCTCACCTCAGACTCCCTACCATTAGGTCTGCGCTCGCATGAAATTCATCCCGAGAGCTCACCTCTGCGCTTCGCCCACCAACGGTCATAGCGGCGAGCCCGTAGCCCACTCCGGCGATCTTCCGGGCGGTGCCACTCCGAGGGCCACACGGTCGCGATCACGTGTGACCATGCAGGATTTCCACGGCGAATTTCTGGTCATTGGTGTGACTCTGTTTTCATTGGCCCACCTAATATCCGCCAGGCATTGATTAGTTAAATATCCCAGGAAATTTGTAGAAAAACATAAAAAAATGGAAAACTCATAGTAAACAAAATACAAATTCAATGGATCCCAAATAAACTTTGTTAGATTAATCTTGATATGCTCTATTAAGGAAAAATAAAAATATGATGTTCCTGAACATGTACATTTAATAATTTTTTATCTTGCTAAAACACTAAATAAATCACTATAAATTCTAGGAATACATTTTAATTCTGAAATTTTGCATGCACTATTAGTTTATGTTAATCTGCCACCCTGATTTTTGGTTAGGCAAAATATATATTATTTTGTGTCTTAGGATTTATTTAGTATTTTTGCTTATATAAGTGCTAGTAAATAGAATATTAATGTCCAGGAGCTTCCACTTAGTGAAAATAAGGTTTATGTATGCACATGTTCATAATAAATCATCCATGTCCAGAATCATAAATTTACTTTATCAAATGAAATTATTTACGCTCAAGACTATATTATCCGTATTTAAATGCTTTGAGAACAACTACACATAAAATATTAATAACTAAACTTACTTCTCTGAAGCATATGATTTCAAAAACATATTAGTAAGAATATTGTCATGGTACCATCACTGCATTTTATATTTGCCATATCATTACATGCTTCGGTATTGTTTTGAAACCGTTGGCACCGTGTTCATATATAGGTACCGATAACCAGGAGCAAGAGCCTGATTTTTAGAAGGACACTGATTTACAGGAGCAATAAATTGTAGTTGCTAACACTTGTGTTGATCAAGATAAGCCCCGGTTTGCATATGTTGTTTTATAAAGTTTTGCTAGTTTCGGTATATCAATGCTAGTGTCTATTTTGATTGATGTATTAGGTTGTTAGGAATTGGTAGAAAACCCACTTGCACATCGCCCAAATGATCCATGTTACAGGTATTTACGTCCTGGTAGGATTTGGTACTTTACTGCTATGCTTAGTAATAGAGTAATAACGATAGTTGCTACTCAACGTGGAGAATGACTTGATCATTAAAGTTGAATTTAATGGAATAAATTTACTTTGATGTTATGACCGGGCAGGGATAATACATGTGTAGGTTGCAGTAACACATGGGTATTGACTGTGGTAGTCCTGCCTTGTCGAACCTAGGACCCGTCCGTCGTTGGCCCCTTGATCAAACATTGAACAGTATTGAATGCATGCTAGTTTATGGGCACTAGTAAATCGATGTAACATTAAGATGGCAATGAGGACGACACCATGTATATTGGTCGTTGACCCTTCTGCTGCTGGAGTGGATGGTTCAAACCGCGAAGTACTGCTGCAGGACGGCATGCCCACTCAATGAGACTGGACCCAAACCAAGTTGTTTGTTGTTTGTGTGAAAGGTTGTCATATACGATCTTAATTGATGTGTATATGTCATGTATTTTGGGTTTTCCCAGCTGGTGTAAATCAGATGCAATTGCTGTCGCTCGTAGAAATGAGTACGCTTGTTGACTGCGCCTTCACGTAGATCAAACGATACTATGAAATGGATTATGTTGCATATGTTGATTATTATTGCTATTGTTCATGTTATGCTTGTATTGCTCACTAAAGTTATATTTCTTCTTTACCCTATTAACTTGGCTAAATAAAATTTGGTAGAACTAATAGGTTGCTTAGTGCAAGTCTTTTTAAAATAGCCATCCTATAGCCAATGCATGTCTAGGTCTTTTGACGGGTAAGCCTTGTTGAGTAATTAGTACTCAGGCTTTATGCCACTATTGTTTTCAGGTAATCCAGAGATAGAACTGCCTGTTGATGTGCTACCGTGGGACATGCAAGTCCCTGAATGCTGGACTGCCCATTGGGAGTCTGAGCTATCACCGTAGTAATGTTGTGTGCTGCTAGCTGCTAGAGTCATGATTCTTTGGCATGAGTCATTTCTGTTATATCATCGAGAGCTCGTGTTAGTATTCGTATTTGCTTCCGTTGTTTTTGAACTTCATGAACTTGTAATATTCCACTGCACTTTAACTACTCTAATGATGTAATAATTTGACTTAAATTTGAATCACTATTATATTATCAAGTGTCTGTGTTAACAACACCTTTGAAACCTTGATTTCTGGGAAGGGGAGTCACAGCTGCTATCAGAGCCAAGGTTCTTGATAATGTAATAAATAAATTGTATCTTTTAAAAACTATGACGTATGCGAGTGAGGAATACGTTAGTATTGCCATATTAGGATATTGGAGTTGGTGACAAAGCTAACCATGTGTTAGGATTGTTTAAATATTGCATCTACGACTTCTTCAAACGAAGGTACGTGCGTGGTTAACCGATATACGTGATATCGGGGTCTATGCCCGTAGACAGATACGGGACATAGTTAACTCGTGACTTATCACGAGGCGATCCTTTTGCATGGATCGTTACTTATAGAATTGTGCTTATTTTCATAGTTTCTTTTAAATTTGATGTATTGTTTCTACAATGAATCTTCTGCATGTACACTAATACCGTTAGTACAAAACTTAGATTGACTTATGTGTTGAGTGTGGGTTGTCATCAATTTTCATGTCGCTAAGTACCGATAAAATAATGTGTGTGCTGTGAGGAACGATAGGTTAATAAAATGAAAACTTTTGCATCATGCATCCCTGTATAACTCAACTATAATTTTGACCTCATCTTGATCACCCATCTCTAAATAAAAATTTAACTATATTGAGTACATAAAATTTCAAAATACTAGTCCAATTGCTAAGTTCACCACAATATGTCCTGATTTTAATTTATAGTAATTAATTTACTCACCCAAACGAAGCATATAAATACTTGTTAAAAATATCTGAATGTGCTCTATCACTGAAAGTTTAAATCAAATTTTTATCATAAAAGGAACAACCTCAAAAATAGAACCAAACATAATATGCCAACCCACTGTTTTCAGCATAAACCCTGAACTTGAAAAATTCATAACTGAAGTTGTACTTCAAATTTTTAAGTGTTTAAACCCAATCTAGAAATCATTAGAAGTCTATTTTCATTTACAGTTGGTGTCACCAATTAATGGTTTTTCCTCTGTCCAGTAGAGTACAAACAATGAGCCCCTGTCACCCAGAACTAAAAATCTGCCAACCTGAAATTGAAAAATTCATAAGTTCAGTTTTACTTGGAATGTTTTGAGGAATAAATACAATCTGGAAAGATATGAAAGTCTTCTGCAATTTAGTGCCAAGCACCAGTTTTGGAGTTTTAACTTTCTGCTCAAAATACTAATTTTACTGACTGTTATACAGTCAAGACAGAATCTGTTTTAAAACCCGTTTCAGTATGGTTACCCCTTAAAGCTGGAAAATGTACACTAAAACTTTGTCCCTATATTTCATAGCACTTTATATGAAATGCATTTTTACTATAAGGAAGATTTGACTCAATCAAATTATATTCCTTGTAGATGTTACCTCAGCTTATATCGTTGGACTATAACCTGATATGTGATGGAAATGCTTACTTGCTGGATTTGAGATCCAAGATTGTATCAAACTCTATCTCCCATAGGTCACCTTGATCACGCAAATAAAGATCGTGTTGGAATGCACACAGCGCTGAACTTGCACAACCATTGTTGCAACAGACCAGAATCTCATTCGATTGCCGCGAAGTTTTTAGACCAAGTTTAGTATTCTTGATCTCCTGTCAAAACTGCCCTACTTTTTCTCCCAACCGTTGCACCAGCGGATCAGATTATCGACTCATTGTGGGAAGATCTTTGAATCGACCGCTCATGTTCAGATATTGCTTTTGCAATCAATATTCATGAAAATCCAAAAGTATTATCATACCTTCCTACTCAATTTATCATGTTCACCCGACTAAGAGATAGTCATACATCTCGTGACATTACATGTTCTATACAAATTTTCAGTATCGCGTTATCGTATAATGTGATAAATTTTTTCTCCTTGAATTGATGTTCTCCTACAAATTCTCAATTCCATTCTGCAGTTTCCTACTTAGATGATGTCATCAAGATTAATCATATATGACTAGCCTTGGCTGAACTTTTAGGTGTATTACTGATTACCAATTTTTTCGGACTTAGCCTTTATAATTAGATATGATGGCAGTAAAGGACATAAATAAGACAACAAATATGTTTTAGAGACTATCCGAACATCATGGACCACCATCATTGCCCTATTCATAGAAAGCTCATCTCGCCTTGATATGGCCATCTACAGTTATCCTGCTTGTAGCAGAATTTCCACTCAGATACTAAACTAGTATGGGGCCATCAACATGGAAGACTACCAGAAATCCCAAATAAACTAGTTACTCCTGACTTTGTCCATCCTTGATGCCTTGTAATTGACTTAACTCATATTTACAAGACCACCATATTATTACCCTTGTAAGTTTACTACTACCCCTGGACCATTGAGACTTTGCTCCAAAAACTTGACAATTTGTGACCATTAGAAGACTAGCTAAAACATTATTAAGGTTTTTCATATCCTCTTATTACCGTAAGACATTTTCCCTCTTATTGGTGTTTGTAAACCGAGCTCAACCAACTAACTTCAATTGGACGGTTTGGTTTTCTAAATCACAATTTTATCTTGAATTGTGCCGGTTCGCCCAAACGCTTCTTAATCTAGAATTATGATGCAAGAAGTTCACCTCCTTATCAGAATTGGCATAGGGAATCCAGTATAACATTCTTTTGTACGGATGGCGTATTGTCTAGTACGCAACCGGAAAGAAAATGTAATGCATGGAGTCTCTTGTTGGTACCACAAATCATTCCTTTCTCTTAAGCCTATAATGCCTCCAGGACTAAGACTGACATAAACATAAATATGTTCAATTCAGACCCTTACTTCCTAACATGGTTTAGCTTACATGTATTCCATTCTAACTGTGGGTACAATCCAAAACTATGACTCCCATTGTCTTATTACCATAACTAAGATTCGGTGATTTCTCAAATACCTTTATAGTTATCCTTTCTAATTTGGACAGTCAGCAAAGTACTTTTCCTACCATGCATTGAAACTCATTTTGTCCATAATTGAGGAATCCTAGAATCATCAACCATTCTCAAAGCTATTACTATTATCTAATCAAAATGTATTCTTAGAGATCTTAAAGATCCTTTTGTCGTCTATGATCTTGGTATTCATCAATTTCTTTCTATTAAACTTTAAATTATCTAAGTAACTTAAACAAGCTTGATACTAGAATTTACTAAGTTAGGAAATTTCAGCTTGACTGACAACATTTTGGAAACCCAATTTCTGTTCCATTTACCATATCTACGTGTTTGAATATTCATTGGTGAGATAATTCTATTCTCAACAACTTTGGTATTCGAATCTTCCTTGCAATCATCTTCTTATTATTCAGATCTGATTTCAACTTAAGGTCTACAATCTGTTTTTAGTTCAGAAATCCGATCAGCACATCATTTGCAACTTCACTTCTATACCTTGTCTTGAGGCTTGTGAATACTCATTGTATAAGCACGAAAGTTCTATATGACTTACATATTCTAAGTCTTATTTGCTTTCACCTCTAAATATATCGAAGCTGATTTTTATTGACTGTATTTTAGTCAGGACAGATATAATGAATACCATTGCCAACGTTTGTATGTCCAAGTTATCTTATATGCTGTGCATAACTAGTCCTGTATGTTCATCCAAAATTTACTAATGATAAACATGAGCATTTTTCTGTTTATTTCAATTGAACAAATCTTGACCTCATCCATTTTGTCGCATGTATATAACCTTATAGAAATATCTTTACTCCATCTGACCCATATATCAGCATTGATGGCTCAAATTATTTGAGGATTTTCAGCTCTATCACAAAACCTTTGACCTAGCATATCAATTCAAGTTTTCCCTCCATCAAGACTGTGATATTTAGATCCGACCTCATTCAAGACACCGAAGAAAAAGTTTTATTCCAGCTAATCTCAAGCTACAAAACCCCGTCCAGAAACATAGGGTCATAAAAGGCATCAACCTTTTTCTTTTGAAATAGGACATTATATCTATTTATCAGTATCACTTATCAGAGGTATACAACTATTTGGATTCAAAAGAAAATTAGCTCCTCGTTATATTGGTCCGTTAAAAATTCTAGAACGATGTGGACTGCTAGCGTACAAGCTGGAGTTACTTGCTATAAATGTGGAGTCTATGACATCTTTCATTTATCCCAACTGAAGCAATGTATCAAACCATCGATTGACATCATCTTGAAAGATTTTAGACATCTTCAACCTGATCTCCCCTACTCCGAACAACTAGTAAAAATACTCGATGAAAAAGAAAGAACAAATCATAAAAGATCGATCAAATTATATAAAGTACGATTTAATGATTATTCAGAAGATGAATTCACTTGAGAATCTAAAAAATTTCTGTGTATTAATTACCCAGAATTTTGATCATCATTCTTACGTATAGTTTAATTACCGCTCTTCCCTCTAGTTTGCCTTGTTCTTAATCTCGAAACGAGATTTCTTTAAGGGGGAAAGGGCTATGACACCCCAGTGTCTAATTCTTATTTAAAAAGTACTAATCCCAAATTATCTAGTGCATTAAGCATAAATTATCACTAAAGCTACACATGAAATAATAGAAGCCAATCCAAATTAAATTAATTAATGTCAATTAAAATCCCAGTAATACATGATTGTAAAACAATTTTTAATTTTCTAATAACACCCTACCAAATAATTACACCAACATGATGGGAATAATAATGAAATAGAATTTTGGACCAAAAATGAGGAATTTATCACACTTAGAAATGCCCCAATTAAGTAATTAAAGCTAAGAAACCATTAACAAAGAAATTATTATTCTAAAATAATTTTTATTTCTCTGACCTAGTGGACCCTACCAGAGCCTCACAAATATCATAGGGGACCTATATTCAAAATCCCAAATCTTTTGGAACTAGGAAGGTATTTAAATCAATTTAAAACAGAACCGGGGACTTGTTTGCAGGAAATTGAAATCCAGGAGGGCTTCTTTGCAAAACAGCGTGTCTTCTTCCTCCCGCTGCTGCCGCTCGGTCAGAGCCGACCACGCGCGCGTGCGCGTTTTTCTCGTCGATCCATCGCTTCCCTACTTCCCAGCTTCACCGCGCACGCGATGCGCGCTGCCGCTGCATCATAGCTCGCTGAGCCACAACGTGCCGCGAAAACCGTCGATATTTTTCCCTTCTCGCCTGCGCCCTGCCATGGCTGCATGCAAGGGCACGCCTGACCCTCCCGAGCAATAGCGCAACCTGGCACCACTGAAGCTTCGTGCATCTCACATCCAGCGCCTCCCCAGCCAATTAACACCTCCAACAGTGGGGCAAGGTTTCTCTACCACTCTTCATTGCCTCTAATCGTTTCATCCCATCTCAAATTACCAGATCGAAGCCCATTTTCGTGTGTGCCTGGAAACGACCATCTTTCGCCTCTTCCTGAAATTCATCCTTTCTGGTGCGTCTCAAATCAATTAAGCGTGCATGGAGGTCCCTTAGGTCTGTGCACAACCTTGGATGACGACCATTATCGAATTATGCCAACTTCCATATGGGATTTTGCAGCTAAACTTCTGCCGCCGCCTCTGTTTGCACTGACCTCGTGATGATCTCGTGGTTCCGTCTTCTTCAATCAACTACATCCTGCCTGCCAGTCTTAGCAAAGTTCCAGTGAAGCTACTTGAGCCAACTAAAGTCGTTTTCGCGCCATCTGTCGAGCTAGCGTCCCTGCCGAACATCATCCACCAACGACTCTCGCAGCCGTCGCTCTTTCGGCGAGTCCCTCACCTCAGGCTCCCTGCCATTAGGTCCGCGCTCGCATGAAATTCATCCTGGCGAGCTCACCTCCGTGCTTCGCCCGCGGACAGCCGCAGCGACGAGCCTGCAGCACACTCCGGCGAGCTCCCGGGCGGTGTCACTCCGAGGGCCACACGTGTGACCATGGAGGATTTCCGCGATGAATTTGTGGTCATTCATGTGGTCGTGTTTTCATTGGCCCAGCTAATATCCAACTCGCATTGATTAATTAAAATCCCGAGAAATTTGCAAAAAAAAAAATTAGAAAACTCATAGTAAATAAAATACAAATCCAATTGACCCCAAATAGACTTTGTTAGATTCATCTTGATATGATCTATTTATGAAAAATGTTAATATGATGTTCATGAACATGTACATTTAATAATTTTTTATCTTGCTAAAACACTAAATAAATCACTATAAATTCTAGGAACACATTTTGATTCTGAACTTTTGCATGCACTATTAGTTTATGTTAATTTGCCACCCTGATTTTTTGTTAGGAAAAATATACATTATTTTATGCCTTAGGATTTATTTAGTATTTTTGCTTATAAAAGTGCTAGTAAATAGAATATCAATGTCCAGAGCTTCCACTTAGTGAAAATGAGGTTTATGTATGCACCTGTTCACAATCAATCACCCATGTCCAAAACCATAAATTTACTTTATCGAATGAAATTATTTACTCTCAGGACTATATTATACCTATTTAAATGCTTTGAGAACAACTACACATAAAAAATTAATAACTAAACTTGCTTCTCTGAAGCATATGATTTCAAGAACATATTAGTAAGAATGTTATCATGTTACCATCACTGCATTTTATATTTGCCATATCATTGCATGCTTCGGCATTGTTTCGATACCGTTGACACCGTGTTCATATATAGGTACCGATAACCAGGAGCAAGAGCCAGATTTTCAGAAGGACACTAGTTTCAGGAGCAAGAAATTATAGTTGTTGACACTTGTGTTGATCAAGACAAGTCTCGGTTTGCATATGCCATTTTATAAAGTTTTGGTAGTTTTAGTATATCAAAGCTAGTGTCTATTTTGATTGATGCATTAGGTTGTTAGGAATTGGTTGGAAACCCACTTGCACATCTCCCAAATGACCCATGTTACTGGTATTTACATCCTGGTAGGATTCGGTACTTCACTGCTATGCTTAGTAATAGAGTAATAACGATAGTTGCTACTCAACTAGGAGAATGACTTGATCACTAATGTTGAACTTAATGGAATAAATTTACTTTGATGTTATGACCGGGCAGGGAGGATGCATTTGTAGGTTGCAACAACACATGGGTGTTGACTGTGGTAGTCCTGCCTTATTGAACCTAGGACCCGTCCGTCGTTGGTCCCTTAATCAAGCATTGAACAGTATCGAATGCATACTAGTTTATGGGCACTAGTTGTCACATCCCAAAAATTTCCCATTTTAGAATGTGAACCGCTTTCGATAATGTGACATTCCCTTTTGTTAAAAAAAAATTTTAATTAATTATCTTTACTGTTGGTGGGCCACGCCGGACCCATCCGTTAGCTCCAGATTTTTCACCGCCGCGCACCGCCCGCGACCGAGCCGCGCTGGCTCGCGCGAGGGCGGCGGAGGCGCCACGACGCCCTGCACGCGGGACCTGCCGGCGTTGCTGGCGATCGGGGAGGCGATTTTACCGCCTCCTCTCCTCTCTTTCTTCTCTCTCTCATTTACATTCTCTCTCCCGCTCGCTCTCTCCTTCCGCCTCCTCTGCTTCGCCACCGCCGACACTGCCGCGCCCACTCTTCGTCGTCGACTTCCCGGCCAACACCGCTCCCCGTCACGCAATACCCCAACACCTCACCTTGGCCGTCCAGCACCACCTCCCGCTGAAGGCCGCAGTTTAACGCCGTTGATTTCATCGGTGAGCACTGGCAACCTCTTCCCGCCCTTCTCCAAAATTCGATTACTACATTCTATCTTAACTCAATTCCTAGCAATGGAGGGTCTCTAACTTAATTACGACTCGGTTTGAACCTTTTGCAACTGTTTTTGACCTCGGATGATCCCCTGCTCCGAGCTTCTTTTCCCGCCGCCACTGCCGAGCTCTGTTTCTGCCGTCGTTCGCCGTCGCGTTGTCTCTGGTGCACACAGTCAACACCACCCAGCCTCTTCCACTCTTTGTAACGTGCCAGGCTCGCCTGCTAGCCTGCTGGCCGAGCCGAGCTTGAGAGCGAGCTCAAGCTCTGCCGGCAGAAGCACCGCGCAAGCGCACGTGCGCGAGCTCGAAGAGCTGGTGGAAGCTGGGCCGTGTTTGTGCAACTGGGCCGCTAGGCTGAGCAGCGGTCACGCGCGCGCAGGCCCGCGCGCTCGTGCCGCTGGCCGCGCCTTGCCCCGGCCAGGCCGTCGCGCAGCTGGGCCGCGTTCCGCCCAACTGGGCCGCCCGTAAGCTGGGCCGTGCTTCCGTGTGGCGCAGCTGGGTGGCTGGGCTGGATCCAGCGGCAGCTGGGCTGCCCAAGGCCTAACAGGCCAAAATCCAGAGTTTTATTATTCTTTCGTTTTCTCAGGATTTTCCAATTAAATAATAATTCGAAAGTTTGAATAAAAATCTAGTAAATAAATTAGGCTTCCTAAAATAGTGAAAATAATTTCATTAAGTTCTAAATAAATGCCTCTACCATTTAATGAAATAAAATTTAATATTTATTTTATATGATTTTCTAGTAAGTTTATAAATTATCTTTAATATGAATTTTAAATATTTAAGTAAGTTTATAGGTTTATCTTTTAACTGTTGTTTAATTTATTTTTTCTAAATTAATATTTGTTTTGTTAATGGATTTATTTTATACATAAGTGGGGTAATGAAGGGTTATTAATTTGAATTAAAATATATTAAACCCTTGTCATTAATGGACTTAATTACTTTTACCATGAAGGAAATACTTCAGACAAGAGTAATTAAAATTCTTAATCTAAATATTTATTGGAGCTATCTTTTCTAATGTATTGCATATCATATTTCATGCATCGTTAATACTAACTTGCGTTATGTCAACGAATCGTATAGGATCCGAGACCATCGAGCCAGCTGCTGACTGTGGGCCCGAGGCGGTAATTGTTGAGACTGCTCCCGCACCTGAATCGTCATTTCCGAACGAAACCCAAGGCAAGCCCCGGTGCATCCCGCCTATGTTTTTAAATTCTTTCTTTTATCACAGTCAGTCGGGTCATGTCTGTGCATTAGGTTCCAGGAATTGATTGACACCCACCTGCATCACTACCGAATCCTATGATGTTTTTACCCTATACAGGTACAGGTAGCACGATAGGCGCTACGCTTATGTCGTAGGATTATCTGTAGCACTCATAGGATAAATCTTAAAGCATGGAGGCTTTAAGTTGATTGAGATCTTTGAGAAATTAAATGAAAGTGGATAATGATGATGAGACCGGACGAGCCCCGTAAAGGAAAGGGCAAAGACTGGGTCTTGCAAGGTGGTAGCCCCGTCCGTGTCAATTTAGGACCCACTGTTGGCGGCTCCGTGAATAAGTATTGAACAGTACCGTCTACATGCTGGTATATGGGACCCAGTAAGCTGATGTACCCTAATTACCTTAGTGGTAGGACGTAGCCAACTTTCTTTTTCTGGCTGTTAGTGAGATTGAAGTCTCACGGGAGGGAAATGGTGGTTGCCCATGGATAACGTCTGGGACGGGTATCTGGTGGGGTCTCCATATTCCTGGGAAAGTTGGAAACGGATCGACCTCTGGATGGGGTTAGTGGGAAAAGTTGTCATATACGACCAATGTTGTGCATATGTGTCGTGTAGTCGGGTTTTTTTTTCCCAGCTGGTAGAAATTGATTCGAATCGCTGTCTCTCGCAGCAATGAGTACCGCTTGTTCGCTTGGCGCGAATGGAGATAATCGAGTGTAACGAGAATGAGAAGGATTATTTAGAACTATTTAGATTGGCTTGATAATTTATGATTGCAAGTAGATGCAGGATGCAAACCTTGCTATTAATGAACATAATCTTGAGCTAAAATTTGAAAATAGCTATCCATTAGTAAGAGCTGTTTTTCGCAAGTCTGAGTCAACCCACCAGCTAAAGGCCTAAGCATTCTAGATATCAGCCTTAGCGAGCCATGTTGACGGGTTAGTCTTGCGGAGTATATTAGATACTTAGGGTTTGTTCGACTTATTATTTTGATAGGTGGGGAGCCAAACTCCTATGGATGGTCAGAAGACATGCCGGAAGAAGGACAGCTGCCAGAGGGTGGTTCTCTTCAGTGGGAACGCATTCCGTCTCCGGAAGAATAGAAAGCTAGGTGTGTCTCGGAGAGTGAGTTGGAATAAATGTGGTTTAAAAACTTGGTTTTTAATGTTGGTCAAACTTGTGTTAAGTTCACAAGTCTTTGTTGTAATAAATGTTTACTCCGCTGCAAAACTCTCGTCTATTCTTCTTGGAGATCTAGTTGTATTGTACCATGATATATATATATATATATCTGGACTTGTAAGAATGTATATGCTGTTGTAACTCGCTTCGTCGAGTGTTCTCCTGTACACGGTCCTGGTCATCCCGGAGGGGATGCCACAGCTAGTATCAGAGCAATATAGGAGCAACGACATAACACTCTCAAGTCTGTTTTTAAAACTCTTTATAAAAATTTTCTTAAAACCCCACGAGTGAGAACGGCAGGGTAGAAAGACGCTAGAAGACACGAGTAGATGTGCTATTCATTTTAGAACGTGAATCTGACTGCTAACTTATTAATTTTTAGTTACATATTGTTTGCATCATGTTATTTTTGTATAATTAAAAATCTTGGGGTTTTGGGGGTTATGCTTTGTTTTATACTGTCAGTTTTTCCTCTCGCTGTTTCGCTACTTTGTTTTACTGTGGGAAGAAGTGTTTAACTTGTTAAACCTTTTTCCTGCAGATGCCACGGGGACAGAGGCGCGTTCGTAAGCCAGGCGCGCAGGGGACGCGTATGGCAGTCTTAGAGCGTCAGCTCCACGACGTTGAGGCGTAGCTAGCTGAGGTCACTCAGCAGAGAGACCGTCAGCAGGTTGCCTTTCGAGAGCGGTTCGAGGCAGACAGACGCCAGATCCGGGAGTCACGTGCACGGATCACGGAGTCGAGCGCACGGATTTCAGAGTTAGAGGGGCAGATTATAGAGATTACAGAGGATCGAGATGGTTTACACCAGCAGACACTGCACTTGGGGGAGCACATGGCAGGGCTTGCTGAGGAGCTTGACGAGACTAGAGAGAGAGTCACAGACGTGGAGGGTTAGCTTACAGGGGTTTCGCAGTAGCGTAACCAGGCGATCGAGATTATGCTCGATTTTGCCGACCAGAGAGACCAGCTTCAGCTACAGCTTCAGAACGTTATGGAGGCGTAGCAGATACTAGAGGATCACCACCAGGACCTTCACGTGCAGATTGCGCAGTTGCAGTAGCAGATATCGCCACCGCAGGGACAGGCAGCTCCTGAGTCTGGCCTAGACTCTCAGGGACCCCCTGCTGAGTCCGAGGCTGCACTTACCTCCGACGCAGACAGTCACGCACCACCACAGTAGATGGTGCGAGTGTAGGATAGAGCAATAGGAGTAGGAGGATAGCACCATTTTTGCTGACAGGACGTCAGATTGTATAGCCACCGGGTAGGATACTGGAGTTATGAGTGTTTGGATAGGATGGCGATAGTCGCCACATTTTTGCTGACACAGGTCAGATTGTATACCTAACCACCCCCACTATAGCGGTTTGTACCACTAGCAATAGTAACTGATGTAGCATGTTACTAAGATATAAAAGTGGATGTTTATAAAAATATGACAATGAATTATGTTTATGGTCCGAGTACAAGTTGATATTGATGTATGTTATATTTTTATTTCTCCGCAGAGATGGCCAGTGGTGGTAATGGCATCGGTGAAGCGGAAGGGCAGCAATGCTATTTGTGTCCAGAAAAGGATATTCACATAGCAGAAATGAAAAGTCGACTTCAAGAAAAGGATGAGATGCTGATCATTCAGGAAGATCAAATAAACAATCAAGTAGAACAATTGATAAACGTGGAGCAGCAACTTGCAACGGCAAATGTTACAATCCAACAGTTAGAAGAAGATTTGATACAGATGCATAATATTTTGTTAAACCAGGAACTTGAGCAGCAGCAAAATGAGGAAGCAGAAGAAGAACCAGAAGAAATAATGGACATGGAGTCAGTGATAGCTTCAACGGAGATCCCGCGACTCCAGGATGAGAGAGATCAAGAGAACAATTCTAGGTATCAGGAAGTGACTTCCACGTTTCGCGTAGATCAGTGACCAACGTATTAGTTTCGAGATGGTAGTACGAGTAGGGTTGCTGTGAACTTTATGTGGTGACACCTGTTTTGTGTCAGGTTTTAAGAAGTTGGAATAAAATACTATTTTATGTCAAGTTAAGCCATGAAAATGTGTTATCAATTGTTTCTATATTATACATGAGTATCGGGGATGCTAATGAAAAAGCTTTTCCTTGAACAGAATGGGTGACATAAGAAATGGAAATGGTGCAGAAAGTTCTCAGCGGGGAGGTGCAGAAGTGCCACCACCTCCACCCACCCTAGCACAGGCCATTGCAGCCATACTAAATTCTGGCGTGGCACAAGAAGAGTTGCTTCGGCAGATAGCTCAAAATACAGCACCATCGGAGCATCGTCCTGGTTATCATGCTAATCAGGCAACATATCCAGATTTCATTGCCACTCGTCCGCCTACTTTTTCACATGTCAGGGAACCTCTGGAAGCGGACCATTGGTTGCGTACAATTGAATCCAAGCTGGAGCTAATTCCTTGCACAGATGCCCAGAAGACCTTGTTTGCTGCTCAGCAGTTACAAGGAATTGCTGGAGCCTGGTGGGCAAATCATAAGGCAATGTACCCATCCGACCATCAATTCTCCTGGGCAGAATTTGTTAAAGCATTTCGAGACCATCACATTCCGGAAGGCCTTGTTGATCAAAAGCGGAATGAATTTCTGGCACTAAAGCAAGGAGATATGACAGTCCATGCATATTCTAAAATATTCAACCGTCTGGCACAATATGCTCCAGAGTATGTGGATACAGAGAGTAAGAAGAAGGCTCGGTTCAAAGGAGGATTAACAACGAAACTGCAGTCTCGTATCGTTTTGAATCGGACTGCTAGTTTCAGCGAATTTGTCAGTGATGCCATTATTCTTGAAGATTCTCTCCGTATCCATAAGGCTGCTAAAGACAAGAAAAGAACATCAATGGGGCAGGGAAGTGGAGGACCATCTAAATACAGGCTGGTTTATACATCGCCTACAGGTCAGCGTTACCGTGCTGCTCGTTCCCGCCCAAGTATGTATCGCGCACCTCAACCACTGCCACAACAATATCAGTTCCGTCCACCATATCAACAGCAGGCTGTGCAACAGTCTCGACAATCTTATTCGGCACCACCACCGAATAATCTACCTTGTTATAATTGTGGTCGTCCCGGGCATTTTGCTCGAAGTTGCCCGTATCCGCCAAAGACAAACAATGCGCTACGTCCACAAGCACCCGGACCAAGTCAACAAAGGAATCGACCTAAGAATCCTCCGGTGAAAACAGGACGAGCCAATTTCACCACAATTGAAGAGATACCAGAAGGAGGACAAATTCTTGCGGGTATGTTTTCTATTACTGAGCATCCCGCTATGATATTATTTGATTCTGGAGCTACCCATAATTTTATCAGCAAAGCATACGTTCAACAACATCATATCATGCCATCTGAACTATCATGCCCACATCTTATTTCCACACCTGGGGGAAAAATACTTGCCAATCAAATTGCTGCAAATATGTCCCTGAAATTGGGAAGTAAAGTGTATCCCACATCTTTGATCATTTTGGAAGGGCAAGGGTTAGATGTAATACTTGGAATGCAATGGATGCATTTTCATAGGGCAATCCTGGATATAGCTTCTAGATTCTCCTATTCATGGCCAAGATTGTTTGACTTTAAACATTCCAAAAACCCTTTTGCCTATGGTTAATAAAGTCATTGGAAAAAGTTTGGAAGAAATACCTATAGTCTCAGAATATCCAGATGTTTTTCCCGAGGATTTGCCAGGCTTACCTCCTGAACGGGATATAGAATTTAAGATAGAATTACAACCAGGAACGGCACCTATATCTCGAAGATCTTATCGGATGTCTCCCAATGAACTTGCCGAACTAAAGGTGCAATTACAGGAATTGTTAGACAAAGGATATATATGTCCAAGTTCATCACCCTGGGGTTGTCCAGCCTTATTTGTATGAAAGATCAAACATTGAGGTTATGCGTGGATTATCGGCCTTTAAATGCCGTTACTATCAAGAATAAATATCCATTACCTCGGATTGACATTCTATTTGATCAATTAATGGGAGCTAAGGTATTCTCTAAAATAGATCTTCGATCGGGATACCATCAAATCCGAATTAGAGCCGAAGATATACCTAAAACAACTTTCTCTACCAGATATGGACTCTATGAATACCTGGTAATGTCTTTTGGTCTGACTAATGCACCAGCACATTTCATGTACCTGATGAATTCGGTATTCATGCCGGAATTGGATAAGTTTGTTGTAGTTTTTATAGACGACATTCTGATTTACTCCAAGTCGGAGGAAGAACATACTCAACACTTGCGGATTGTATTACAACGTTTAAGAGATCACCAATTATACGCCAAGTTTAGCAAGTGTGAATTTTGGTTAAAAAGGATACCCTTTCTAGGTCATGTGATTTCAGCTGAAGGTGTAGCAGTTGATCCAAATAATGTTCAGAAAGTACTGGATTGGAAGCCACCAAAATCAGTTACTCAAATTCGGAGCTTCTTAGGATTGGTAGGTTACTATAGGAGATTTATTCCTAACTTCTCAAAAATTGCTAAGACAATGACCAAGTTATTGGAGAAAGACCTGAAATATGAATGGGACCAAGAGTGCGAAGAAGCTTTTCGAAGTTTAAAAAGGTTATTAACCTCTGCACCGGTGTTAGCTCAACCAGATTTGGCCAAGCCATTCGATGTTTACTGTGATGCTTCGGGTACAAGGCTTGTTTGTGTTCTTATGCAAGAAGGACGAGTAATTGCATATGCATCATGGCAAGTTAGAAAACATGAAGAACACTATCCGACCCATGATCTGGAATTGGCATCAGTGGTGTTAGCCTTAAAGATCTGGCGACACTACCTTTTGGGAAATTTAGTGCATCTCTATACATATCATAAAAGTCTCAAATACATTTTTACCCAAACGGATCTTAATATGCGCCAAAGAAGTGGTTGGAATTAATTAAAGATTATGAGATTGAGATTCATTACCATCCAGGTAAAGCAAATGTCGTAGCAGATGCTTTGAGCCGACAAGCACATTGTAATAATCTCACTCCTCAGAAGATGATCAAGGAACTAAAAGGAGAAGTGAGTGAATCAAATCTTTGTATTATTCCGTATGGAGTATTAACTAATCTGGCACTTGTTCCCACAATTCGGGAAGATATTGTGACAGCCCAAAAGAAGAATATGGGTATACAACATATAAAGAAGCGAATAAAGACTGGAGACATCACATGCTTCAGGGAAGATGCGGAGGGCATTGTCTAGTTCAAGAATAGACTAGTAGTTCCTAAGGATTTTGCCCTTCGTAAGAGAATCTTGGATGAAGCTCACACTTTTAAATATTCTATTCATCCCGGAACAAACAAAATGTATCAGGACCTGAAGTAGAGATTTTGGTGGACAAGGATGAAAAGAGAAATAGCAAAATATATCAATGAATGTGATACTTGTCGACGGGTAAAGGCTGATCATTTAAAACAAGCAGGACTTCTTCAACCTTTAAGCATTCCTGCCTAGAAATGGGAAGATATTAGTATGGACTTTATCGTCGGTTTACCACTAAGTCCAAGAAAGCACAACTCTATTTGGGTCATTGTTGATAGGCTAACCAAGTCTACTCATTTCATCCCAGTACATACTCAATATACTATGGAAAGGTATGCCGAGCTTTATATATCTCGTATTCTTTGCTTACATGGAATACCAAAGACTATAATCTCGGATAGAGGAGCTCAATTTATATCTAGATTTTGGGAACAAATACATAAATCTCTTGGAACACAGTTAATTCAAAGTTCAGCTTACCATCCACAGACAGATGGGCAAACTGAACGAATCAATCAGTATCTGGAAGATATGCTCCGAGCCTGTGTATTAACATACAGCAAAGATTGGAAAAAATGCTTACCTTTGGCAGAATTTTCCTACAATAATAGCTATCAAGAAAGTATTGGGATGTCACCATTTCAGGCTTTGTATGGACGAAGTTGTCGCACACCATTGAATTGGTCTGAAAGTGGAGAGAGAATAATTTTTGGACCCGATATAGTACAAGAAGCGAAAGAACAGGTACGCATAATCCAACAAAACTTGAAGCGGGCTAGATCTCGACAACTCAGCTATACAAATAATAGACGAAGGAAATTAGTATTTGACGTTGGAGATCAGGTGTATTTGCGAGTCTCTCCCAGAAAAGGAGTTCAACGATTCGGAATCAAAGGAAAGTTAGCACCGCGATATATCGGACCTTTTGTTATTCAAGAACAATGTGGCCCCATAGCTTATCGGCTGGAAATGCCTGCACATCTTTCCGGAGTTCATAACGTCTTTCATGTTTCTCAACTAAAGAAGTGCCTGAAGGCACCGACAGATGTTGCTATCAAAGAAGTGGAACAACTACAGCCAGATCTAACTTACGACGAGTATCCAATCAGAATCATTGATACGAAGGATCGGGTGACAAGGCATAGAACTACCAAATTTTATAAAATCCAATGGAGCAATCATTCAGAAGCAGAAGCTACATGGGAACAAGAAGAGTTTCTCAAAGCAAACTACCCAGAGTTTTTCCAAGCTACGACTATTTAGTATAGTACGTTCTTTGACTCTCGGGACGAGATTCCTTTAAGGGGGGAGGATTGTGACATTCCCTTTTGTTAAAAAAAAATTTTAATTAATTATCTTTACTGTTGGTGGGCCACGCCGGACCCACACGTCAGCTCCAGATTTTTCACCGCCGCGCACCGCCCGCGACCGAGCCGCGCTGGCGTGCGCGAGAGCGGCGGAGGCGCCACGACGCCCT
This sequence comes from Eleusine indica, assembly GCA_030378355.1. Taxonomy (NCBI): domain Eukaryota; kingdom Viridiplantae; phylum Streptophyta; class Magnoliopsida; order Poales; family Poaceae; genus Eleusine; species Eleusine indica. The sequence goes on from CM059499.1 coordinate 30,221,468, forward strand.
GCATGCGGGACCCGCCGGCGTTGCTGGAGATCGGGGAGGCGATTTTACCGCCTCCTCTCCTCTCTTTCTTCTCTCTCTCATTTACATTCTCTCTCCTGCTCGCTCTCTCCTTCCGCCTCCTCTGCTTCGCCACCGCCGACACCGCCGCGCCCACTCTTCGCCGTCGACTTCCCGGCCAACACCGCTCCCCGTCGCGCAATACCCCAACACCTCACCTTGGCCGTCCAGCACCACCTCCCGCTGAAGGCCGTAGTTTAGCGCCGTTGATTTCATCGGTGAGCACTGGCAACCTCTTCCCGCCCTTCTCCAAAATTCGATTACTACATTCTATCTTAACTCAATTCCTAGCAATGGAGGGTCTCTAACTTAATTACGACTCGGTTTGAACCTTTTGCAACTGTTTTTGAGCTCGGATGATCCCCTGCTCCGAGCTTCCCGCCGCCATTGCCGACCACTGTTTCCGCCGTCGTTCGCCGTCGCGTTGTCTCTGGTGCACACAGCCAACACCACCCAGCCTCTTCCACTCTTTGTGACGTGCCAGGCTCGCCTGCTAGCCTGCTGGCCGAGCCGAGCTTGAGAGCGAGCTCAAGCCCTGTCGGCAGAAGCACCGCGCGAGCGCGCGCGCGCGAGCTCGAAGAGCTGGTGGAAGCTGGGTCGTGTTTGCGCAACTGGGCCGCCAGGCTGAGCAGCGGTCACGCGCGCGCAGGCCCGCGCGCTCGTGCCGCTGGCCGCGCCTTGCCCCGGCCAGGCCATCGCGCAGCTGGGCCGCGTTCCGCCCAAGTGGGCCGCCCGTAAGCTGGGTCGTGCTTCCGCGCGGCGCAGCTGGGTGGCTGGGCTGGATCCAGCGGCAGCTGGGGTGCCCAAGGCCTAACAGGCCGAAATCCAGTTTTATTATTCTTTCCTTTTCTCAGGATTTTCCAATTAAATAATAATTCCAAAGTTTGAATAAAAATCTAGTAAATAAATTAGGCTTCCTAAAATAGTGAAAATAATATTATTAAGTTCTAAATAAATGCCTCTACCATTTAATGAAATAAAATTTAATATTTATTTTATATGATTTTCTAGTAAGTTTATAAATTATCTTTAATGTGAATTTTAAATATTTAAGTGAGTTTATAGGTTTATCTTTTAACTGTTGTTTAATTTATTTTTTCTAAATTAATATTTATTTTGTTAATGGATTTATTTTATACATAAGTGGGGTAATTAAGGGTTATTAATTTGAATTAAAATATATTAAACCCTTGTCATTAATGGACTTAATTACTTTTACCATGAAGGAAATACTTCAGACAAGAGTAATTAAAATTCTTAATCTAAATATTTATTGGAGCTATCTTTTCCAATGCATTGCATATCATATTTTATGCATCGTTAATACTAACTTGCGTTATGTCAACGAATCGTATAGGATCCGAGACCATCGGGCCAGCTGCTGACTGTGGGCCCGAGGCAGTAATTGTTGAGACTGCTCCCGCACCTGAATCGTCATTTCTGAACGAAACCCAAGGCAAGCCCCGGTGCATCCCGCCTATGTTTTTAAATTCTTTCTTTTATCACAGTCAGTCGGGTCATGTCTGTGCATTAGGTTCCAGGAATTGATTGACACCCACCTGCATCACTACCGAATCCTATGATGTTTTTACCCTATACAGGTACAGGTAGCACGATAGGCGCTACGCTTATGTCGTAGGATTATCGGCAGCACTGCATAGGATAAATCTTAAAGCATGGAGGCTTTAAGTTGATTGAGATCTTTGAGAAATTAAATGAAAGTGGATAATGATGATGAGACCGGACGGGCCCCGTAAAGGAAAGGGCACAGACTGGGTCTTGCAAGGTGGTAGCCCCGTCCGTGTCAATTTAGGACCCACTGTTGGTGGCTCCGTGAACAAGTATTGAACAGTACCGTCTACATGCTAGTATATGGGACCCAGTAAGCTGATGTACCCTAATTACCTCAGTGGTAGGACATAGCCAACTTTCTTTTTTTGGCTGTTAGTGAGATTGAAGTCTCACGGGAGGGAAATGGTGGTCGCCCATGGATAACGTCTGGGACGGGTATCTGGTGGGGTCTCCATATTCACGGGAAAGTTGGAAACGGATCGACCTCTGGATGGGGTTTGTGGGAAAAGTTGTCATATACGACCAATGCGGTGCGTATGTGTCGTGTAGTCGGGTTTTTTTTTACCCAGCTGGTAGAAATTGATTCGAATCGCTGTCCCTCGCAGCAATGAGTATCGCTTGTTCGCTTGGCGCGAATGGAGATAATCGAGTGTAACGAGAATGAGAAGGATTATTTAGAACTATTTAGATTGGCTTGATAATTTATGATTGCAAGTAGGTGCAGGATGCAAACCTTGCTATTAATGAACATAATCTTGAGCTAAAATTTGAAAATAGCTATCCATTAGTAAAAGCTGTTTTTCGCAAGTCTGAGTGAACCCACCAGCCAAAGGCCTAAGCATTCTAGATGTCGGTCTTAGCAAGCCACGTTGACGGGTTAGTCCTGCGGAGTATATTAGATACTCAGGGTTCGTTCGACTTATTATTTTGATAGGTGGGGAGCCAAACTCCTATGGATGGTCAGAAGACATGCCGGAAGAAGGACAGCTGCCAGAGGGTGGTTCTCTTCAGTGGGAACGCATTCCGTCTTCGGAAGAATAGAAAGCTAGGTGTGTCTCGGAGAGTGAGTTGGAATAAACGTGGTTTAAAAACTTGGTTTTTAATGTTGGTCAAACTTGTGTTAAGTGCACAAATCTTTGTTGTAATAAATGTTTACTCCACTGCAAAACTCTCGTCTATTCTTCTTGGAGATCTGGTTGTATTGTACCATGATATATATATATATATCTGGACTTGTAAGAATGTATATGCTGTTGTAACTCGCTTCGTCGAGTGTTCTCCTGTACACGGTCCTGGTCATCCCGGAGGGGATGTCACAGATAATATATTTGGATTCTCAAATTTTAAAACTATTTATAAGAAACTTTGCAAGTTAACAAAGATTTTATTGGGTTGAAGAAATTGCTCTATGTCATAAAAGTTATCAGTTTTGAACCAAAACCTTTTAAATAAGTAAAATCATTTTATTTTATTTTGTTTCAATATTTTGTCATTTTTTATTCCATGATAATTTGAAAAAAATTAAAGTCCTTTTAATCACATTTTTTGAATGTACATACTATTTTAAAATGGGGCTCAACTATCACTATCTCCTTCACTCATGTTAATGCGTCGTCGAACACTGTCTTCTAAACTTGTTTCATCATAAATTTCACCTTACATGTCGTTGATGTATCTAGACTCATTTTCATTCTCATTCATTTTACCTACCACATGGACGTATCAAAACGTCATACCTTTCATGTTTGCCCCACCTTCCATAAATATTCCTATGGAAAGAAATCCCTCCTTCCATAAACATTTTTATGAAAGTAAACCCACCTTCCATAAACATTTTTATGGAAAGAAACTCTACCTTCCATAAACATTCATAAGGATAGAACAAGAGAATAATTTCCTTTCCATATTTCTTATGTTTTCCATGTTTGCCTCTAATAAAAGAATTAATTTCTCTTAATTTTCTTTCCATATTCTTCCCCCACCTTCCCTACCCCTCCTATAAATACTAGGCCCTCTCCCATGTCCTCCCATCCCCCTTAAACTCTCACCACGCCACCAGGCTGCCGCCATGCCTCACTGCTCTCGCGTCCAGCCACATTGCTGAAGATTGGCATTGACATTCCCGACGATCTAGCCATCCAAATGCCATGAGATTTCACCAGATTGTGCTCCTCGTTGTTGCACACGATCCTCTAGAACAGATCCCCCATATCATCAGCAGATTGGGAGATCTCCTTGTCTCCATGCTGGCTGTCCTGCTTCTGGACGCGTTCATCTTGTGCACCAGGTTTGTTCTTCGTGTTCCCCATTGATCTGCTGTCTTTTCATCCAAGCTATCTGTCTCATGTCATGTTCTATCATGTATTATAGATGTCCACAGGAGATCGTGCTTAGATCTATGGTATATCAACCAGAACGCCATCATGAACCTCGCCCTTTCGAACACTATCACCAGATCAGCAGATGTTCACCTGCGTTCCCGGTGATCCAACCATCCAAATGCGACCAAATTTAACCAGATCATGGACCAAGACGTCCCCTCCAACATATCCAACATTCAAAGCCATTGGATCCTTGATGCCTCCGAGATATGCATCGCAATGGTAGTTGCTCCTTGTTCGGGGCAAATCCAGCGCGTGCGATGGTAAATCCATCCCATTTTCTACCAATCCAGAGGTGTTCTTGATAAAAACTACAATCGCACTTGTGTTCTAGGATCTTGTGAGCATGTCCATCGGAGAGTTCTCCTTGAACAGCCCTGGTGTCATCAGGAACGCCGTCGGTGTCGAAACTGCTGCTGCATGACCTTGCCATGATGCCTAAACACGTTTATTCAATATTTCCCTTCAATCATGCAGCCCAACTCCGGAGAACGCGACCCAAATTGCGTTGTCTGCTGCACCCTGTTCTTGATCTGTCCAGCACACATGATGGTAATTCTATCCTGCCCTAGTCAATCTCTTGGTGTCTCTGATGCATGAACCACGTCACATTGTGATCCCTCAAGCTCTCATTACTGTCATAAGAGGGTTTTGCAATATGATTCCTAAAGCCATGGAGAATGCCATCCAAATATGATCTGCCGCAAGACAATGTGCATGTGGTTTGACCATTCCATCTTATTATCTATTACCTCAGGTCTCAATAATCATATCCCTGTTGTGTTTCCATATATTTCACATATTTAGTTTCAACATCCTCCCTTATTTATGCATCCAATCATTGGGAACGCACTAATTTAATCAAGGTGTCTGTGTGCATCCAACACTAAGACAACAAGCAATCATCATTGTTCTACTATTGCACCAGCACACCCTACCAAGTACCATTAGTGACTAGAGCTTCTCTATCCGTGTTCCACAGGTTGCTATTCTCATCTCGCCAAAACACTACTAATGTCGATGTTGCACCTCAACACCGTGCCCGTTGTTCGTCCCTGTCGTCACAACGTTGTCCCAGAGGTTACTCCTATTGCATTCGTGAGCCCTCCTTGTCATCATTATGTATCATTCCCAAATGGTTCCTATAGTGATATGGTGTTCATGTTTGTTTACTTGCTTGCTTGCTTGTCGGTAATCGCTCGAATAGGAGAATACGCGTTGGGATCACACATAGACATGAAGACAAGGTTCAAGATGAGTGAGCAGCAATATCTATTTTTCAGGCAAGTGTCCTTGATGCATTTTGATCCTATCATGAATGATTATTTTAGAATTGCATGCTTGTGTCAAATGGATGGGTACCTATTGTTAGGGTTTACCAGTATTTCTTTACCTTTTCCTTGTCGCCTTGAACTAGAGGTTTAATTAGCTATGGGTAGACATGCTTAGTTGCTTATTAGGTTCAATTAATATTGACTAATGAACAATGTCATATTGGAGATAATTTGGTAATTCTTTTAGCCACATGGACTTAGGGATCTCAACAAGCTGGATAGAATAGACATGGTGTCGTTGGCACATGTATGGTGGTGGTATGCTTGTTGTAGATCCTAGGAACCGGTTCTTGGAGCGGTAACCCATGACAACAGTGCCATCACAAGGCTGCTATGGAACAACTTAGCTGATTAATTAGGAGTTCTCCCAGTGTCAGTGTAGCATTTGATGGAGCAGGGAATGGAACTCAAGAGGATTGTCCTTGTATCCGAATGGCTCAAGAAGGGGCTTTTGGGGTGATGAGCTGCTTGTTGATGGGCTATCACTTATGGACGGGAGTGAAACCTTAGTGGCTAGCATGTACTGGGAGACCCTTTATAAAAGTCTCGTAGTGATCTCCTGGTCGCACACCTAAGGATGTGTGCTAGTGCTTGGCCGGTATGGCAACATGGAGACTCTAGTCCACCTAGCAACAGGGGACCAAATCATGACTTGTGGGTAAAGTGGTGCAACCTCTATAGAGTGTAAAACTGTTATGACAGCCATGCTCATGGTCACGAGCTGCCTGGATCCCTCACTTGATTAGTGGTTATGGGTTGGATTGGTTGGGATGGTTGATTGGGATCGGACTTGTCTTGGATAGGACCCTGTGGATTGATGGTTGGGATGACCTCACCTAGTATTTAAGATGCTTAGGAAATTAAAATCTCATGCAATAAACCCCAATAAGCCTTTCTTGTCTATAGCCCCATGTCATCTTTTTCCCCACTTGCTGAGTACGACATGTAGTCACCCTTGCTATATAGCACATTGCTGCTCAGCTACAGGAGAAGGTTGGTACAACCATAAAGACAGTGGAGGAGTCTAGGCATGTGGTCTTTCGGTCGACTTCCTGTTGGAGCTAAAGGACGCCAACGCTTAGTTTATTCCGCTGCAATGTAATCTTTTACTTTTGTCCTATGAGTCACCTTTGTACTAATGTTATCACATTAATAAATATATTGTTCTTTTATCATAATAATTGTCATGTGCGCGTGCAAACTTGATCCTGGGCACGCATATAGATGCATTCGGTTTCGGTCATTGAAACCGGGTGTGACAAGTGGTATCAGAGCTATATCGACCGCCGGACGCAAGCCTAGTTAGAAATGTTCAGTTTTTAAAGTATAATTTTGCAAACTCCACTTGATTCCCTTACTTCCTTGACTATTTTATTTTCTCCTTGTGTTTTGAGATAAAATGTTTTACCGACTTGCCCAGCCAATAGGTTTCATTTTAGTTCAGGTTCACTTCTCCCAGGCCTACCATTACTTTATATTAGGAAGGTGCCCTATATTGTATTAGTCCTATGTGCAATTGTGATTGGTTGTTTTATTGTGATGTGCTTGTGTGATCATTTTTCTTGTTTCAAACACCTTGCTTTAAGCCTTACCCTTGTCCATAGCCACATTAACCTATTTTGTTTGTCGACTCCAATAATACCTTTCGGTTCGATGAGATGGCCAAGTCAAAGAGAAACGTCATCATCAACAACAACTCAAGTAACAAGATATACTACCGAAGAACCCTGACATCAAGAATTGAAGCTCTTAGTAAGGAAGATGAAGATGAAGCTAAGGCATCATCATCAGTTATCGTTTGTTGAGTCATGTATGTTTGCTTTGTGTGATATAGGTTACTTTGTGCCTATCTTCCTTGACCATAATTTAATCCTTGAAATGTACCTATCGTCCTTGATGCATATAGTGTGATAAAAAAACCCGTATAAGATTGATTTCAACCTTGTCTGTTATCTTCTCTATCTCTATATCTTGATCTTCTCATTGCTCTCCTATCCAGTCATCTTAACCTAGTCGCTCTGAATCTTAGGGCGAGATTCCTGTTAAGGGGGGTAGATTGTCACATCCCAAAAGTTTCCCATTTTGGAATGTGCATCGCTCTCGATAATATATTTGGATTCTCAAATTTTGAAACTATTTATAAGAAACTTTGCAAATTAACAAATATTTTATTGGGTTGAAGAAATTGCTCTATGTCACAAAAGTTATCAGTTTTGAACCAAAACCTTTGAAATAAGTAAAATCATTTTATTTTATTTTATTTCAATATTTTGTCATTTTTTATTCCATGTTAATTTGAAAAAAAATTAAAGTTCTTAAAATCAAATTTTATGAATGTACATAATATTTTAAAATAGGGCTGAACTGTCACTATCTCCTTCACTCACGTTAATGCATCGTCGAACACTGTCTTCTAAACTTATTTCATCACAAATTTCACCCTACACGTGCGTTGATGTATCTAGACTCATTTTCATTCTCATTCATTTTACCTATCACATGGACGTACCTCGACGTCATACCTTCCATGTTTGCCCCAACTTTCATAAATATTCCTATGAAAAGAAACTCCTCCTTCTATAAACATTTCTATGGAAATAAATCCACCTTCCATAAATATTTTTGTGGAAAGAAACTCCACCTTCCATAAACATTCATAAGGAAAGAATAAGAGAATAATTTTCTTTCCATATTTCTAATGCCTTCCATGTTTGCCTCCAATAAATGCATTAATTTTTCTTAATTTTCTTCCCATATTCTTCCCCCACCTTCCCTACCCTCCTATAAATACTAGGCCCTCTCCCACGTCCACCCACCCCCCGCCCCCCCCCCCCCCTCCTAAACCCTCACCACGCCGCCAGGCTGCCGCCATGCCTCACTGCTCTCGCGTCCAGCCACATTGCTGAAGATTGGCATTGGCGTTCCCGACGATCCAGCCACCCAAATATCATGAGATTTCACCAGATTGTACTCCTCGTTGTTGCACACAATTCTCCAGAGCAGATCCACCATATCATCAACAGATTGGGAGATCTTCTCATCGCCATGCCTACTGTCCTGCTCCTAGACGCATTCATCTTGTGCACTAGGTTTGTTCTTTGTGTTCCCTATTGATCTGCTACCTTTTCATGCATGCTATCTGTCTCATGTCGTGTTCCACCATGTATTATAGATGTCCCCAGGAGGGCGCGCACAGATCTATGGTATATCAACCAGAACGCCATCATGAACCTCGCCCTTCCGAACACTGTCGCCAGATCAGCAGATGTTCACCTGCGTTCCCGGCGGTCCAACCATCTAAATGCGACCAAATTTAACCAGGTCATGGACCAAGACGTCCCCTCAAACATATCCAACATTCGAAGCTATTGGATCCCTGATGCCTCCGGGATCTGCATCGCAATGGCAGTTGCTCCCTGTTCTGGGCAAATCCAGCGCGTGCGACGGTAAATCCATCTCATTTTCTACCAATCCAGATGTGTTCTTGATACAAACTACAATCCCACTTGTGTTCTAGGATCTTGTGAGCATGTCCAATGGAGGGTTCTACTTGAACTGCCCTGGTGTCATCAGGAACGCCGTCGGCGTCAAAACTGCTGCTGCATGACCTCGCCATGATGCATCCATTCAATCTGTAGTATCGATAAATTTTTATGCAATACACCTTCTTTTTCACATGTTCTACACACGTATAATCACATTTATTCAATTTTTCCCTTCAATCATGCAGCCCAACTCTGGGGAACGCGACCCAAATTGTGTTGCCTGCTGCACCCCGTTCTTGATCTGTCCAGCACACATGATGGTAATTCTATCCTGCCCTAGTCAATCTCTTGGTGTCTCTGATGCATAAACCACGTCACATTGTGATCCCTCAAGCTCTCATTACTGTCACAAGAGGGTTTTGCAATATGATTCCCAAAGCCATGGAGAACGCCATCCAAATATGATCTGCCGCAGGACAATGTGCATGTGGTTTGACCATTCCATCTTATTATCTATTACCTCAGGTCTGAATAATCATGTCCCTGTTGTATTCCAATATATTTCACATATTTAGGTTCAACATCCTCCCTTATTCATGCATCCGATCATTGTGAACGCACTAATTTGATCAAGGTGTCTGTGTGCATCCAACACTAAGACAACAAGCAATCATCATTGTTTTACTATTGCACCAGCACACCCTACCAAGTACCATGAGTGACCAGAGATTCTCTATCCGTGTTCCACAGGTTGCTATTCTTGTCTCGCCAAAACACTACTAATGTCGATGTTGCACCTCAACACCATGCCTGTTGTTCGTCCCTGCCGTCACACCGTTGTCCCAGAGGTTACTCCTATTGCATAGCCCATTGGTGAGCCCTCCTTGTCATCATTATGTATCATTCCCAAATGGTTCCTATAGTGATATGGTGTTCATGTTTGTTTGCTTGCTTGCTTGCTTGTCGGTAATCGCTCAAATAGGAGAATACGCGTTGGGATCACACATAGACATGAAGACAAGGTTCAAGATGAGTGAGCAGCAATATCTATTTTTCAGGCAAGTGTCCTTGATGCATTTTGATCCTATCATGAATGATTATTTTAGAATTGCATGCTTGTGTCAAATGGATGGGTACCTATTGTTAGGGTTTACCAGTATTTCTTTACCTTTTCCTTGTCGCCTTGAACTAGAGGTTTAATTAGCTATGGGTAGACATGCTTAGTTGCTTATTAGGTTCAATTAATATTGACTAATGAACAATGTCATATTGGAGATAATTTGGTAATTCTTTTAGCCACATGGACTTAGGGATCTCAACAAGCTGGATAGAATAGACATGGTGTCGTTGGCACATGTATGGTGGTGGTATGCTTGTTGTAGATCCTAGGAACCGGTTCTTGGAGCGGTAACCCATGACAACAGTGCCATCACAAGGCTGCTATGGAACAACTTAGCTGATTAATTAGGAGTTCTCCCAGTGTCAGTGTAGCATTTGATGGAGCAGGGAATGGAACTCAAGAGGATTGTCCTTGTATCCGAATGGCTCAAGAAGGGGCTTTTGGGGTGATGAGCTGCTTGTTGATGGGCTATCACTTATGGACGGGAGTGAAACCTTAGTGGCTAGCATGTACTGGGAGACCCTTTATAAAAGTCTCGTAGTGATCTCCTGGTCGCACACCTAAGGATGTGTGCTAGTGCTTGGCCGGTATGGCAACATGGAGACTCTAGTCCACCTAGCAACAGGGGACCAAATCATGACTTGTGGGTAAAGTGGTGCAACCTCTATAGAGTGTAAAACTGTTATGACAGCCATGCTCATGGTCACGAGCTGCCTGGATCCCTCACTTGATTAGTGGTTATGGGTTGGATTGGTTGGGATGGTTGATTGGGATCGGACTTGTCTTGGATAGGACCCTGTGGATTGATGGTTGGGATGACCTCACCTAGTATTTAAGATGCTTAGGAAATTAAAATCTCATGCAATAAACCCCAATAAGCCTTTCTTGTCTATAGCCCCATGTCATCTTTTCCACCACTTGCTGAGTACGACATGTAGTCACCCTTGCTAGATACTACATTGCTGCTCAGCTACAAGAGAAGGTTGGTACAACCATAAAGACAGTGGAGGAGTCTAGGCATGCGGTCTTTCGGTCGACTTCCTGTGGGAGCTGAAGGACGCCAACGCTTAGTTTATTCTGCTACAATGTAATCTTTTACTTTTGACCTATGAGTCACCTTTGTACTAATGTTATCGAATTAATAAACATATTATTCTTTTATCACAATAATTGTCATGTGTGCGTGCAAACTTGATCCTGGGCACGCATATAGATGCATTCGGTTTTGGTCATTGAAACCGGGTGTGACACTAGTAAATTGATGTAACATTAACATGGCAATGAGGACGGCACCCAGTACATTGGTCGTTGACCCTTCTGCTGCTGGAGTGGGTTGTTCAAATCACGAAGTACTGCTGGCAAGACGGCATGGCCACTCGATGAGACTGGATCCAGACCAAGTTGTTTCTTGTTCTTGTGAAAGGTTGCCGTATACAACCTTAATTGGTGCATATATGTCATGTATTTCGGGTTTTCCTAGCTGGAATAAATCAATTGCAATTGTTGTTGCTCGCAGAAATGAGTATGCTTGTTCACTGCGCCTTCACATAGATCGAATGATACTATGAAATGGATTATGTTGATTATTATTGATATTGTTCTTATATTGTATTTACTTTATATTATGATTTACTATTCTTGTACTACTCACTAAAGTTGTATTTTTTCTTTACCCAATTAACTTGGCTAAATAAAATTTGGTAGAACTAGTAGGTTGTTTAATGCAAGTCTTTTTAAAACAGCCATCCTATTAGAGCCAATGCATGTCTAGGTCTTTTGACGGGTAAGCCTTGTTGAGTAATTAGTACTCAGGCTTTATGCCACTATTGTTTTCAGGTAATCCAGAGATAGAACTGCCTGTTGATGTGCTACCGTGGGACATGCAAGTCCCTAAGGCTGGACTGCCCACTGGGAGTCTGAGCTGCCGCTACAGTAATGTTGTGTGCTACTAGCTGCTAGAGTCATGATTCTTTGGCATGAGTCATTACTACTGTTGTATCGTTGAGAGCTCGTATTAGTATTCATATTTGTTTCCGCTATTTTCAAACTTCATGAACTTGTAATATTCACTGCACTTCAACTACTCTAATGATGTAATAATTCAACTTAAATTTGAATCACTATTGTATTATCAAGTGTCTATGTGAACAACACCTTTGGGACCTCGATTTCTAGGAAGGGGCGTCACAGAAGGTCCACTTTTGCGGTGAGCATGTCTGCCTCCTTACAGTGTGCATGCCTCGCGCATGTGGCTGGAGTCGCTCATCATTCCAGCCTTGATTAGAGACCATCTTCTCAATTAGCTCGGTTGCCAGCTTGACGGTGAGTGAGAAGAAGGCTCCTCCAGCGGCGGCATCAATGTGCTGACGGCTTGAGGTCATCAGTACATTGTAGAAAGTTCTGGATAATAAGACATTTATCCATTCCATGATGGGGATAGACCTGGATATACTCGTGAAGCCTTTCCCATGCATCTGGTATTGTTTCTCTAGCCGCCTGCTAGAAACTTGAAATTCTTCCCTGTAAGGAGTTAGTTTTACCCAACGGGAAGAACTTCGCGAGGAACGCAGTAGAGCATTTCTCCCAGGTGTTGACAGCCTCCTTATTGGCGTAGAACCACTACTTGGCTTTGCCTAGCTGCGAGAACAGGAACAAACGGAGCCTTATGACATCCAGAGTCACGTTCCTTACGGTAAAGGTGCTGCACAACTCCAAGAATTGCTGCAAGTGAGCACTGGCATCCTCATTGGCTTTCCCACAAAATGGGCTAGCCTGCACCATCATAATCAAACTGGTCTTGATCTCAAAGTTTCCTTCCCCGATGTCAATCTCGGGCCCAGTGAGCACGTTACTGGCAGAGGGAGCGGAATAGTCCTTGAGAGCCTTCTCAGCCATTGGCTTAGATCTCGGTGGTGTGGTGATGACTGGTTGGTCTGTTGGCCTAGAGCTTTGAGAAGAAGAGATATTAAGTCTACTTTTCCTTAAAACTCTTTCCGGATTCTTGATGAAGTTCTCAGGCAGATTGAAACTGGTCATGCACTATCCTATTTTCACACCAAAGGCAGACAATGTTCAAGGTTATCCTGCATATACAGTGACTACCATACAACCAATATGCTTATGTAATTATTAATAATATATTTATCTATGCCTTCGCCAACAACGGCGCTAGAAATGCTTGTTGACATTTCTTAACGTCGCACTAGAAATATTGCTATTCCCAGCACGGCGCCAGAAATGTCTGTTGACACTTGCTAACAATTGCTAAGTTACATCAATATAATCATCCCTAGCAATAGGGCCAGACATAATTATAAAGATGAACTTAAATGTCATAATAGTATAATCTGCAAGCATATGGGTAATACCATTGTAGCATTTCACTATTGGATTACTCCAATAGCTTGTTATTTATAGTTCTACCAAGGAAGGATATAGCGTAAATATATGATTGTTAATAGTAACATAGTCATAGAGATTGTTACAAGTATTCAGAGTTTATAGAAGGGTAAGTATAATAATGGATAGGGGTAGTGTGACACACAGAGCACTCATTCCTAAAGATAAATAAAGGTCCTAAGTTACTAGGGAGTTTTAGTTAGGCAAGCAAAGTTGTATCTCTAATGTTAGTCTACCTATATAGTTACTTACTCAAACAATTACATGCAAGGCTATACAAGTCATAGTCTAATACATTCAACACTTCATGTACGGATTCATGCGCGGCATACACAAGACAACTCCATCTTGTACACACGTCGTAACCGAACGTGGAGGAGTACAATGGACAGATAGGATTGTCACCACCTACTGCCTACCTCTACAAACCATGGATTACGAGGTGATCGATACTACCTAGCCGTCTAAGCATTGCGCTTACACATTTAAGTAGAATTCTAGCATTGATCAAACACTAGAATCACCAATTGGATTAACAAGTACTAAAGCATACATAACTCTAACCCTATAGATTAACAAGTCATGAGCTAAGCAATTGCAATCCTAATTAGATATCAAACTCATGTTGAAGCATAACAACTAGACTAAAGTGTGCAGTGTTGTAGCCTTCTTGTAGTGGGTTGCACCACCAAAAGTACCATGGTGTTAAAGTTGATGCAGCTCCCATGTTCTCAGGTGCAGAATGACCATCATTCTTTTTAATCTCAACCTGAAATGGTTAGCGACCAAAAATACCCGAAGGCAAACATAACCTAAAAACATATTCTTGCTTTTATTGAAGTACAAGGGAAATAAATGGTAATCCAGGTCATCTCCTGGTAGTGCTTTCTTTACGGTCAGAAGCTTGACCACGGGGACTTCATATTTGCAGCTATCATTGGCGATGTAGCTGCCAGTCCATCGCCAATTCTTGATGTGTCATAGAAGCTCTAGATGCAAGGTTAGTGCCAAGTTACTACTATGAGATTTGGCATATTTATGATAAACAAAAGCATCTACAACCATCCCTCTTAATGTTCGACTAATGAGGCTCTTGAGGTGGTTGTAGTCCTCGTAGCTGTGCTTGGCACAAAGGTAGGTTGACTCTAGAGATTCATTAAATGAACATGTATCCTGATGGTTTTCAAGAAAGAAGTTCTCATGCTCATCTATTGAATTTTATTCTCCTATTTATAGAGTCAATGGCTCAACAAATCCAATGGACCAAAGTTTCTCCTTCTTAAGAAATTCATCGACAACGGTCACCATTGATTCTGGATCAATGTCGAGAATAAAGTAGTCAGGGCTAGAGGAAAAAAGCTTAGGCAAAAAAGATGATGGTTTAGTTTCATAGGGAATTGGAGTTCTTCTCAAATCACCTCCTTCTTGGATGGAAAGCTTCGCGTCCTCACAAAGTATAGGCTTCAGTGATCCGAGTTGGGATACAAACATCACTTTCTCGAGCGGGGAGTGCTCGAGATGAAGCCTCACCAAAGGATTATCTGATCAAAAGGTCTTGGTGACGAAAGCAGTCTCCCTAAGCTTTTTAGTATGGCTCCCTTGAGATGCACCTAGTAGGTGAAGTTTTTCTAGTGGGTAGCCTAGGAAGAGTTCAAAATTGATGATAGGAAAGACATGAAAGTCTAAGTGAAGCTTAACTTTGCCTATCTTGATTGGTATAGCCTTTGCAGTCTCCCAACATGGAAAGGTTACTACCATCGCGTTCTTTAGATTAACTCAATCGGCTCTAGGGGTATATCGTCCACAAGCTATAAATCTATGTATTCTAGAATGATATTAACTCCTACGGTGGGATCATAAAGGGCCTCTATGGCATTTCACCGTATATAATAAAGAATGGTTGTGGAAGGTGAATGGATTTGGACAGCTTTGAAATCGCGCTTTTCTTCCATCTACCGCTGCTTCTTCATGGCCTCCTTTGGAATTACTTTTTGGAAAGGATTATGAGGCAAAGTAGATACCTTTGGCTTCTCTTGCTAGACGTAATTCAAGATTTTTCCATGATTATCATGTAATCTTTCCTTGAATTCAACTGGCAACCTAGAAGGTAGAATTTCTTCTTTCTTTCGAGAGGTATCAATAGCAAAATCTAGAGACGAGAGAGCTATGGGTTCAAATTTAGCTATTTAGGGACCCTTGTAGGTTGGTTTGTCCTCCTCTAAAGGAATGGGAGGACAGATGGGAACAGGTGGTTTCTTTTTGGAACAACAACTTGAGGTGTTCTTGAAGTCTTTAAAAATACCTTCCTCGAATTCAAAAGGGAACTCTGAAAGTTGAATTTCTTCTTCCCCTAGTGTTCGGGGTTCGGGGGATGGCTCAAAAATCAAATCTAGGGATATGCAAGGTGTAGGCTTGGATTTGGCTATTGAGGGGTCCTCACAGCTCGACGTAGCTTCCTCCTGGAAAGGCTCACAAAGGTCAGCTAAGAACAAGGTGTTTTCTAGGATACGATCTAGGATTTCTCTTCCTTCCATTGTAATCTTGTGGGCAAACGTCCCTCCATAGGCAATATCGAGGTATTGGGCAGATTTCTTGTTTAAACCTGAATAAAAGTATTGAAGTAACCTAGCATCAGGAATAGACAAGTCTAGGCCAGATTGCAGTACCAGAGAGATCCTGGCCCAAGCTGCTCTAATAGATTCCTTCTCACTTTGGCAAAAGCAGGGAATTTATATATGAAGGGAGACAATACGAGATTGTAAGAAGAAGTCAAGACAAAATTTATCCCATAACTTCTCCCAATCACAGTGTACATTTCCAAAAGTATGAGTGTACCATTGCTTCGCCCTCTCCTTGAGGGAGAAGGGAAACAATTGCCACTTTAGAGTTTCATTTATCATATCATACAAACATAAACACAGATACTCAAACTCTCGCAAATGATGGTAAGTATTTTCTATATCTTGGCAAGAGAAGGATTGTTCTCAAACCATGGCTATAAAGTCAGGGCGGAGTTCATAGCTGGATGTGCAAATTGGGTCCGCAGATGACAGTGGCTCAAAGAACTCGCCCTTTGGACCAGAAATGGATAGGATAGTTGGTTGCTCGATGGTCAAAAAAGGAAAGAAAGAAAAAGAAATGAAAAAGAAAAATATACGAGGACGAACAAGGTTCAAAGATAATACAACAACCGTTCCTCGGCAACGGTGTCAAACATGCTTGTTGGTATTTCTTACGATCATAGATAAATCCGCAAGTGCACAGATACTGATATAACACTTCACCTAGGAGTATTCCAGGTTATCGAATCACAGAGAACACGTGTGTATCAGTCTTCTAAACTAATCCATCTAAGGACAACAAGAATATGGTAGGCACAGGGTAGAGAGGATTCCTAAAGGATAAGGATCCTAACTAGGATAGGTTCTATCTATATTACTTACTTCGGGCACGGCTTACTCCTCCATCCACAAGAAACTTCGTGTAAGGTCCGAAGGTGTACCGAGAGGGGGGTGAATCGGTAAGCCAACCATAATTGACAAATGCTACCAATTCCTCCACTAGATCCTAGCAATCATTGCAACCTAACAATTCTAGAAGGTCAAGACCCTACACATGCTACTATTCATGATACGGGCAATGTGGAAGCTAAGCCACACTAGCCTATGCAAGCCTCAAGTCAACCTATCCAATAGAGCATATAATTGTGGAATTGTAAAGAGAGGCACAAGAAATGCTCATGATTTTTTTCCTGAGGTATCGGAAGGATGGCACCTTCCCCTAGTCCTTGTTGGACCAC
Organism: Eleusine indica; assembly: GCA_030378355.1. Classification (NCBI taxonomy): domain Eukaryota; kingdom Viridiplantae; phylum Streptophyta; class Magnoliopsida; order Poales; family Poaceae; genus Eleusine; species Eleusine indica. Next base: position 30,238,615 of record CM059499.1, read on the forward strand.
TGTTGACATGAAAAACGTCCTCGCGAGCTAACACACTGAGATTCCGAGTCCGAGGCGTGCCAGTCAATTTGACCTGTAAATTGACAAGGAGAAAACAAAACGTCAAATTACCAGGTAGAATCGGCAATGAGTAACGATTGTTTGAAAGTAACAGCCTTGAAGCCGATACAGATATGAGACAAACGGCAAACGTGAATCTGCCGATTATCTGAGAGTGTAATCCCGATCAGATTCATCGAAAGATGAATCTAACTGGTATCACACGATGGCGTCTGAAACAGTATTTAATCGGCTGTGGATTGGACAACCAGCCTAGCCGATAGCAATGGTTCCAAACCAGATAAAGGGTGATAAAATCTTAGAAACAACAAGAAAAACCTACCGATCTAATCTAATATCGATAAATTGTGAATAAATCTAGACGACACGACAGCGATGCGCCCAAAGTTAAAGCCTTGAAAGTATTTGATAAAACAGAACTTACCAGCAAGCAGCGGATCGATGCGATCGTGCAAGCTCGAAGAACTCGTGAAAAGAGAAAAGCAGCGAAGTCGTCGAGTACGAAAAAGTAGATGCAAAAAATGTAAAAGGTTTTTTGTATTTGGTGTGTAACATCCTTTTTTCGACCCCTCGGGTCGCTATTTATACCCTTGTTACAGGTTCCCCAGTCGATTACGACAAAATCTCAACTTTCTATCTCTAAAACAAAACTATTCCTAAAAATATACTCCCTAAGAATAAAGACTCTTTTACAACTTAAGATATTCTTTCCAGATCCGATTTAATCTCGTAGAGGACCGCTGGCATCGTACTGGTATCAAACCCAAACTCTTACGCAACCTTTCCTTAAATTGGCAGCCCGGCCTATCTTTCCTAAAAGAATCGGCATCTTCCCAATCGGTAACCAGACAAAATCGGCAACTTCTCTCTTCTTAACCGATCGGGATTCTCCCAGTGAAACGGCTCTTCCTCCAATTCTTCCTCTCGAAGCCAAGCCTGACACATGTCAAAAAACGGTGTCAACACATGCCCCCCAGTTTTGGAATAAAATAATCCTTTTTGTTTCGAAACTTTCTCCGTCATGATTACATCTTCTGAACCAAAACAATTTCGAAACTCGCGCCTAGTTCGGACAGCTGTTTTGAAGTTTCCATATTGCCCCCACCAGACCAAGACTATAAGTATTCCGGCCGTCTTCAACCTCAGCTCCTATCTTCGCCCTCAACGCCTCCGCCTCTTCGACTTCGCTCTTACGCGCACTAGAGCTCGAAGCCCCTACTTTCGGTGCCGAGATGAGCTCGTCGACTCCTCCAACGGCGGCGCATGCCACCACTGACTTTATTCTGGAGGTACGTTTACCCAAATCCTCGACCGATCTCCTTCCCCAAATTGTCTTCTTGCTGACTTTTTCTCGTTTTCCCCTCTTTTCTTAGGCCTTGAGAGACAACCTCACAGTCCCAATCCCTGACAAACCTGGTTTTGTATGCCTCGGTCCTATGGGTAATCCAGATCCCACAGATCTAATCAATGTCGAAACCCTACGGATCCCTTTCAAATCCAGCGAGATGAATCTTGAACAGTGGAACTCGACCTTTAGGTCTTGGCCAAACGTTACCCCTGGTTGGAAAAACTGGTATCTCAGGATGGCCAACTCCAAAAGGTATACCTGGGAGAAATCCAAAATCAGCCAATGTATAACCCTCTCAATTGCCAACATAGAAAGGAACGAGCCCTTGTTGATTGCAGCCTCTCACTTTTGGTCTGATACTCTGAATGCCTTCTTGTTCGGCCATGGTCCCATGACCCCAACATTGGCTGATGTTCTGATGCTCACTGGTCTAGATATTACTTCTTCAGATCCTACCTTGAACAAGACCACATTTAAACTCAGGTATAGGGGCATCGGTGGCTGGAAAGGTTACATCAGTGAGAATGCCAAAACCGGATCCATAGATCAGAGGGAACACGCCGCCTTCTTAAACATGTGGTTGGATAAGTATGTCTTCTGCGGGAAATCAACGGGCCCCACTATAGCTTATCTTTCTTTGGCTGAAAGATTGGCTACGGGCGATTCTTTCCCCTTAGGCCTGCGATACTTGCTAGGATCGGTATATAACCTTCTGCATCAGATTGCCTGCGAACTTTTATCAGGAGATCCGATCGGTAACTTAGGCGGTCCTTGGTGGTTCCTGAATTTGTGGCTCAATCGGTATCTGCAAACACCTCTAGGTTATAATCTCAGAACCTTAAAATTCCCAACTGATGACCCTGAGGAAGCAGCTCCGCAGACTCGCCGATGCACATCTTATGGGGAGGCCATGGTAATGGTTTCAGCTCCGGCAGCCAGTGTTACTGATTACTTTAGAATGCTCTACAACGGCCTTGTCTCTGAACATATCATCTGGTTTGCATATATGGATAGTGAGGATCTTTTCGAGAACCCTTTCTTCTTCAACTTTGAATCTATCACTTCGGATGATATCAGCAGAGAGAATTTCTCAATCGTGATCTCGCCAGGCATACTTCCAGTTGGTTTCTTTGGTGGAAAGGGACAGCCTTCTTCTTATGAGTTCTACTATCCATCGGCTAGCGCACGTCAGCTGTGTATGGGCCATCTGCCAATCAAGTCGTTGCTTGCCGATTTAGTCAAGACCAGAGGAGAAGTTACTTCAGGTGTCGAGCGTGACCGATTGAAGAACTTGATACCGACGCCAATCAGTCCTGACCTGTCAACATGGCAACTAATAAGCTTTACCACCAAACCGTATAGATAGTGGTGGTCAGAGTGGAGCAAGCATATCTTCAATATGCCGGCGACTGTGTATTGCAAGAAATTCGATCCTTCATTTGAGTCTCCTGAACCGGTACATACTTCTCCTTATGACATCTTTTCCACATTCTGCATTTTCCTTTTCAGTAACAAACTCCATCGTGTTGATCTAACTGGAAAAAGAATCCCCGGTTCCAACTAAGGGTCCGACTGGCGTCAAAATCGACTATGATCGGCCACATAATGTTTCTCGCATCGGTTTTAAAGCCCCTTCAATTCAAGACATCTTGAAGGGAAGAGCAGAAAAGCTCATGAAAATCATCACCCAAAAACGGAAGCTGCTCTCTTCCAAGACTGGTCAGAAAACGAAGGCGGCCAAGGTCACAACTTCTTCATCGGTAAGTTACCAGGCACCTCTGATCACCAGACATTCATCTCATGTAAACTGCTGCTCCCTCACTAGGATTTTTTTTATTTATAGGCACCATCAGTTCAAGCAGACACTGTCCAACCATCTAACGATGAGAATATACTGATGCCGATTGATGCGACGCCAATTTGGAGAGAATTCCCGCCAGTACCTGGAGAAACTCCAATGGTAGAGGTGCTATCAGACTCATCGGCTTCTCTTGCCGATCCACAGATATCTTTTTAAACCTCATCGCATCTCCCAGAATTAATTATCACATTTTGACGTCCTTAATTACTTGCCAGATTCCAACTATAGCTGTAACTTCTCTTGAAGATCCTTCCGGCATATCGGTACATGATACCGATTTACCCCATACGTCTTCGCCAGTTACTGAGGTACTAACTTCATCTTTTATCTTTTAGTATGTCTTTGCATGTCTCGTAACGGATCATCGGTATCCATTCATTAGGATCCACCAATTGCCGATCCTATCCCATCGGCACCAACGAGCCCGATAGCCGAGGAAACGGTTCAAGCTGATCAGCAGCCGGTTGCCGATCCAATTTCATCAGCAACAGTTGAAGAGACTAATCAACCGGAACTGAGCTGGCCAGTTCCCATCCTATCGCATGCGGATGAAATCCGGTTTAAAATGGTACGATCTGCGAACTTTACCTTGATGATGCACTTCTCAAAATATGAATCTCATACCTATTTTTAATTGTATAGGCTCAGGACACTCCGGACAACAGCCTCTTCTCTTTCCATGTTGAATATGAAGAGGAGGATGATGCATCAAGCTCTCAAACCATCCCTGCACTGTCAGAAGAATCCAAGGAGAAGCTCCAAGCCATGTTGAATTTCCTTGATCAAGACATCAGACAGTTGGTCCAAAATGCTGAGCCTGTTCGACAATTACTCCTTGCTCTTAAAGGACATTTGACTTCTGAGGCGGAGGAAGCGATTATTCCAGCTGCATATATCGAAGGCCGTCAATTCCAAGTGTTGAAGGCCAAGCAAAGAATTGCCGATCGCCTACAACAGGAGCAGCTGTCCAAGGAAAAAGCTTCTTATGAAGCTCAAGTGGCCGATATTCGCAACAGGATCGACCTTCTGAACTCCTCTTGTTCCCTTATTGTTAATGAAATCGATCGGCTAAAGGCAAAGCGTGCAGCGTTGATGAAGGAGCTGGGCGAAATCGACAACGCTATTGTCGAGGACGAAGAAAAATTGCTCAACTTGCCGGAGACCATCGCCAATCTTGAGGTAGAGAAGAATACCCATGCACGTGAAGCGTATCGGCTACATAAGAGGATGAAGCCGATCCCAGGCACTGCCGATGCCGATGCCCAAGAAATTGCCGACATAGATCAAATCCGCCTGTGTGCGATGGACGCCATCCGCTCACTGTTGGGCGTGTAAAATCATTTACTCTGTTAAAACTTAATCTTCGAGTCCAAATGGTCAAAAACGTATCTTATTATTTACTCCTTTCTGCATGTTTTTCTATGAAGCCTTTTGACCGTTGTCCCTCAATCGCCTCCTATAAATTCTTCGAGCAAAAACTTAGAATCCACCATACCTCCTCTGATTACCTTAACTTTTGCGCAATGTCTTACTCATCTTCTTCGGTTAACCAGGTATGGCTTTGCTAGCAGTTGACTTATCTTACTCGAAAGACTATTCTTAAACCTTCTTGTTTTGTCGTTCAGCCTTCAAATGCCATCAAAGAATATCTCGTCATACTCCTGGATGAGATTCAAGTCGGCAAAGCGCTCTCAAAGCAAGATGAAGACTTCATCAAAGGAAATGAAGCTTTAGCTCGAGACTTTTATCCGGCTGATATATTAGCAACCATCTTTGCAAAGGATCATCAAGTTGAAGACCCAAAAGCTCATCAGATGCCAGGGCCGAGCTCCTCTAAAGAAGATGGTGGATCAGGAAAGGATGATATTGATCCCCAAGCAATAAAGTCAATTATGAACTTTATAAACTCAGTGTAACCCCTTAATACAGATTCCTCCTGTCGAAACTGCAAATTAGCATAATTGTAATAAATATTAGAATGGAGATCCTCAAAATCATCTGGTGGCTCATAACATCTATCTCCCTCCTGACCGATTCTCTGCACGATCGATCACCATCACTTAAAAAGACGAGTACTTTTCTTTTCAGTCATTTGTCGGTATGCCTGCCAACTCTCAATCAGGATCTCTCCCTTCTTCACCATGCCTCATCACTTAGAACAACTAGTACTCTTCCTCAAAATCCTGAAGCTGGCTACCCAACTCCATTGCTGGAACTAGAAAAATTCTCATGATAGAGGTAGAGGTTGCCCCTCTTTCAACGTCGTGACCACCGAGCACAACGGTGTGGGCGCTAGAAAAAATTCTCATGAAGAGAATTAACTCGCCATGCTCCCCAAACGACGATGAGGGTACCCTGCTTTCTGGAGATAGAAGTACTCATCCCTATCATCAGATCTGGAATTTGTTAATTCCCTTTCTGCAACATTCCCCTCAACCTCTTTCTCCCCAGATTACCTCTTGGGACCGACAACCGATAGTCGATCTTTGTATTTGCATTTCGTTTGTAATCTTCAAACATACACCCAATTTGTAACAGATGATATAATATATCCTGGGTCTTATGCAATCATATACATTATTCTTTCATGATTTGCCCTAAGGGCGATGTATCTTACATCGGCCATGAGCCGAAATGTGATCGAAACCATAATCGGTACAATTACAAATCGGCTATTGTCCCTTTTTTTCTCTACTGAAGACGGTAATGACATTTACCGGCTATGCTATCAACCGAAAACAATTGGCTATGTATGCTTCTAAATACAACTTTATGCATCTACCCATATGCTAGGGTAATATCTCTTCAAGTACTTTCCATTTAATGCTCTGCCAAACTCTTCCCCCTCTAGAGATTCCAAAACGTATGCATTGCCAGGAGCACACCGATTCACGCGAAATGGTCCTTCCCACGTAGGCGACCATTTGCCAAACTGTCGATCCTTTGTACCAAACGGTAAAATAACCTTCCATACCAGATCCCCTACCTGGAACTACTTTGTTTTGACTTTCTTATCATACCACTCGTGCCTTATTGGCTTCAATATTAGCCAATGCTCTCAATCGGTGTCCTGCCAAATCCTCCAGCTCGTCTTTCATCAACATTGAATACTCATCAGCAGATAGCTCATCTTGCAATGAAACACGTCTGGATCCAACTTTCAACTTCCATGGCAAAACTGCTTCATGTCCATAGACCAATTCATACGGAGACACTTTAGTTGATCCATGGCAAGCCATACGATATGCCCATAATGATTTAGTGAGGGTGGTGTGCCATCGGCGAGGCTGTTCTTCAATTTTTCTCTTTATCAACTTGATGATTCCCTTATTAGACGCTTCTACCTGGCCATTGGCTTGAGCATAGTATGGTGAGGAATTTAGTATTTTGATTCCCATACTGGTAGCAAAATCATCAAACTCCCCTGAAGTGAACATAGTGCCCTGATCGGTAGTAATGGTTTGCGGAATCCCAAATCGGTGAATAATATGCTCTTTCACAAACTCAATCATATTTGCCGACGTTACTTTTTTCAGTGGACATGCTTCCACCCACTTTGTAAAATAATCAGTAGCAACTAATATAAAAGTATGCCCCTTACTTGAGGATGGATATATCTGACCGATCAAATCAATTCCCCATCCTCTGAACGGCCATGGCTTGATGATCGGGTTAATAGCTGATGCTAGAGCCCTTTGAACATTATCGAATTTCTGACAACTCTGACAACCCTTATAATATTTAAAACAATCCTCCAAAACAGTTGGCCAAAAACAACCATTTTTCCTCACAGCATGTTTCATTTTAAATGCCAATTGATGGGATCCGCATACCCCTTCATGAATCTCTCCCATTAAACTTTTGGCTTCTTCTTCCCCAAGACATTTGAGCAGTACTCCATCCAAAGTCCGATAGTACAACATATCATCCAATAAAACATATTTGATGGCTTGAAAACAGACACGTCTACTAACCTTTTTAGAAGGGTTGTTTAGGTAATCGGCAATCTCCTTCCACCAGTCATCATCGGCAAACTCCATCATATTTATGGAGTGAATCGGCATATACCCCAAAGCATGCTGAGCCAACCGATTTGCTTCCTCATTATAGGCCTTACGCACGTGCTCTATTACCACACTTTCAAACTCTTGCAACATCTGGAGACATTCTTCATAATAAACCCTCAGAACATCATCCTTGCATTCATACAAACCCAGCAGCTGATTCACCACTAGTAATGAATCTCCAAATATTTCAACAGCTCGAGCCTTAATCTCCCTCAGAAGTGAAATTCCCTTTAAGATAGCACGATATTGGGCCAGATTATTGGTAGACCCCGCCTCAATCGGTAGCGAGAACTCATAACTGGGCCCTTTCGGCGATATAAGCAATATACCGATTGCAGCTCCATTGCTGCAAGATGATCCGTCAAAGAACATAGTCCACGGGACAGGATCTAGTACCAATACTTCAGGACCACAGTGTTGGGTAACAAAATCGGCCATAACCTGTCCTTTGACCGTTTTTACCGATTCGTACCTCAGATCGAATTTTGATAAAGCTAAAATCCATTTTCCAGTCCTCCCATTCAGAATCGGCAAGGACAGCATATACTTAACAACATCATCTTTGCATACCACCACACATTCGGCCGATTATAAATAATGCCTAAGCTTTGTGCATGAAAAATACAAGCAAAGGCATAGTCTTTCGACTGGAGAATACCTGGTCTCAGCATCTAGGAGCCTACGACTTACATAGTATATCACGCGTTCCTTCCCTTCAAACTCCTGTATTAGAGCCGATCCGATATCTCGTTCATCAGCCGATAAATATAATTTAAACGGCTTATCCCTTTGGGGTGGCACTAACACTGGCGGATTTATTAGATATCTCTTAATATTTTCCAGTGCTTTCTGTTGCTCTGCCCCCCATGTGAATTCTTGATCGGCTTTTATCTTTAACAATGGACTAAACGACTGAATCCTCCCTGATAGATTTGATATAAATCTCCGGATGAAGTTAATTTTGCCGATCAAAGATTGCAACTCCTTTTTATTCGTGGGTGCAGCTACCTTGTTGATAGCTCCGATAGTCTTCTGACTAATTTCAATCCCCCTTTCATGTACCATAAAGCCGAGAAACTGCCCGGCTGATACTCCGAAGGCGCATTTGTTTGGATTCATCTTCAAACCGTGTTTCTTGGTACACTCCAAAGTCTTGCGCAAATCGGCAAGATGCTCCAGATGGCCTCTTGACTTTACAACCACGTCATCGATGTAGATCTCAACAGTCTCACCGATTAGCTTATGGAATATAAAATTCATTGCTCTTTGGTATGTAGCCCCGGCATTCATTAATCCAAAGGTCATAACAATCCACTCAAACAAACCAAGATGACCCGGGCACCGAAAAGCTGTCTTGGCAATATCCTCTGCGGCCATAAAAATCTGATTGTATCCAGCGTTCCCATCCATGAAACTGATCACTTTATGTCCAGCCGCAGCATCTACCAATACATCAGCATTTGGCATCGGATACCCATCCATCGGTGTAGCCTTGTTGAGATCTCTGAAATCAATGGATACCCGAAGTTTCCCATTCTTCTTATATACAGGAACTATATTTGAAATCCATTCGGGATATCGGCACTGCCTGATGAAATTAGCTTCAATTAGTCTAGTAACCTCAGCCTTGATGTCTGGAACGATTTCAGGCTTGCACCGACGAGGATGTTGCTGATGTGGCTTGTACCTTGGCTTGATCGGTAACCGATGTTCGACAATTGATCGGTCCAATCCAGGCATTTCATGATATTCCCATGCAGAACACTCCATGAATTCCCTCAGCAACTCAATTAACTGTTTCTTGTATTCGGGATCTAACTTGGCACTAATATAAGTCGGCCTTGGTTTACTTCCATCCCCAAGATCAATTTGCTCCAACTCATTGGCCGATGTAAACCTGTGCCCAAGCTTCCCTTCATCTTCAACAAACTCATCCATTAAGATGAGGTGTCAGAGCCGACTGCTTGAACCGGTTGTAACCCAAAATCAGATACCTTTAAGAAATCGGTGTCCAAAACCTTCCCCGATATGCACGTCACCGTTTCACAGCTCCACTATTGAGAATCGGCAGCAGCCATATTGAAAGATGAATCAGCACCGACTACTTCAATAGTATCTCCAACCCACTGGATGAGGCATTGATGCATAGTTGACGGGATGCAGCAATTAGCATGGATCCAATCACGACCCAAGAGCATATTATATGACCCCTTACCATTGACCACAAAGAAAGTAGTCTGCAAAGTTTTGCTGCCGATTGTAAGGTCAACACATAGTGCCCCCCGAGCCACCGATACGTTCCCTTCAAAATCTTTAAGCATCATATCGGTCTTGATCAAGTCCTCTTCACCCTTGCCAAGTTTCCGAAACATAGCATAAGGTATGATATTAATGGTGGCTCCGCCATCAACCAATAGTCTAGTAACCGGCCTGCCGTTGACTTGCCCCTTTAAGAACAAAGCTTTTAAATGCTGTCGTTTCCCTTCCTCAGGCTTCTCAAAGGTATCTGGCATGGGGTCTAGGGTTAGCTTGGCCATCTCTTCCTCCAAGGCGGGTTCACTCTCTGTGTTAAAAGAGGCTTTAAACTCAATCGGCAAGATGAACACCATACTAACACCAGCTGCCGATTCGCCCTTATCCTTGGGTTTAACTCTCCAAACCTGAGACTTAACTTTCTTTTCTTCCGAGGCACACACTTCTTCCATTTCTTGTCTCTGTTCCCATTGCCTGAGATGTTGTACCCTTCTTTTTTGAGACTTGGTGAGCCCTCCAGGACACCACCTGGGATTTTTGACACCCAAATGCCGAGGCTGATTAACATCGGTAGAATGGGGATTACGACGCCTCTCGGGCTCTCGGCACATTATATCTTTATCGGGAACCAAACTGTTAGCTGCTTCTTCCACCCAATCCCTGGTGTCGATTCTTTTGCCTAACCGATCATGGACAGATCGGCTCCTCCCCTGTCGGTGGTAATCGGTAATTCTACCCCCTAGTCTCTCATGCACAGGCGTACGCCGATCATACCCTCTATGATTCCTCTCCTGGGGTCTCTGAAACGGTCGATTTCCCTGACCGAAACCATTGCATTCAGGACAAGTCCTCAAAGATGGCAGCTTCAGTCCTTCTTCCTAGCAGTAAACGAAAAAAGGACACCTCCAATGGTCTTCATGTCGGCGTGTCGCTTCTTCCCACCGCCTAGCTTCATCTCTCCCTTTGAAACTTGTCCAGAAGCATCTGAGAGGTGACTGTCCTTCGAGGTTTAGAGCTGCCAGGCTCTTCCAGTAATCCTTTCCCTTTTACATCTTCTTTGGTAGCTTGTACTTTGGGATCAACAACTCCTCCCCTTTTAGCCGATTCTGATGTCAATAACTTTGGCTGTGGAGAGCTCCCCCCTATACTAGCCATGCTTACGGGAAATGGGTGTTGATCTATCTTCATCTGCTTTGAATCCTTTTTGGGAGCATCGAACTTTAGCCTTCCCTGCTCAATAGCTGTCTGAATCTGGGAAAGGAAAACTCTGCACTCATTGGTGTGGTGCGAAGTGGCATTGTGCCATTTGCAATACTTGATCTTCTTTAATTCCTCAGCCGATGGGATAGAGTGGTAAGGAGAAAGCTTGATTTGTCCTTCCCGCAACAGCAAATCGAATATTTTATCGGCCTTTGATATGTCAAAGCCATATTTCTGCGCTTCTTCTTTCCCGAAAGGAACGGACATGGGTTTCTTCCCCTTTACCCATTCGGCAAGCCCAACTTTGGGCTCTTCATCTGAGTCAGAGCGATCGGCAAAGGCCACCTTCTTCTGAAAAGTTCTTCTTGCTTCAAAAGGCCTATATTCCTGCCCCTGTGTCCTATGCACAATCTGACTCAGGCTATCAAACTCCTGTGCAGCATACTTCTCCTTGATATGTGGCAGGAGTCCCTGGAACGCCCACTCAGCCAACTGAGCATCATTCAAGGTTAAGCTATAGCACTTATTCTTGATTTCCCTGAACCTTTGAATAAAACCAGCTACCGATTCATCGTTCCTCTGTCTCAAACAAGTCAAATCAGTCAACTTCATCTCGTGTAGGCCAGCAAAGAAGTATTTATGGAACTGCTACTCCAAATCTGCCCATGTTATTATAGAGTTGGCCGGAAGAGAAGTGAACCATGCGAACGCCGATCCCAATAAAGAAGATGAGAACAGGCGGACACGCAAAGCATCAACAGTAGCCGCTTCCCCACATTGACTCAAATACCGATTCACATGTTCAATAGTTGAGGTGTCATCTTGCCCCGTGAACTTAGTGAAATCTGGCACCTTGTACCGATGCGGAAGCGGGATAAGATCGTAGGAAGGAGGGTACGGGGTCCTGTACATGTAAGTTTGCTGCTTTGGCTTCAACCCAACCTGCTCCTGCATTACTTCTGCGATTGACAGCCCAGTCTACCTTTTGATCAATAGTCTGAGTTTGAGGCTGGGTAGACGTGTAAGCCTGTTGATCCTATCGCTGAACCATTGCTGATTGAGGCTGTGGAGAACTATCTGGCTGAACTGTGGATTGCGTCTGATCGGCCGATTGCATAACCATCCCCTTGTTGTGTCGGGCCATGTGCGGTACATGCTGTCGATGATCATATTGCTGTGGTTGGTGCCCCATAGCTTGCAATTGCTGAAATTGCTGGAATGTCATCAATGGATTGTACTGTGTTGCACCCTGATGAGCCACCTGAGTATTCGGCACTGCAAATTGCCGATTTGGTTGTAGAGGTGGCAACTGACTTCCTGCCGGCTGTCGTGAATGGGGCGGTTGTGAACTCTGGGCAGTAGAATTTGCATCACCCATGTATGGTGGCTGCTGTCCAGCAGGATACCCTGTCGGGGATTTTGGGGCATGTTGAGCTTGTGACGTTTCTTCCTGAGGATCAGCACCAAAATTTGGAGGCATTCCAAGCTGGGTAATTAGATCCCATCCAAGCGGCAGACTGGTCGTTCCTTGAGTAGCCGATGGAGCAGAACCGATCGGCATGCCAGCTGTGGTCATTGCAAGGGGTTGTCCCGCCATGGTTTGTGGTGGCACAGACGGCTGGGTGGTACTGTAGTTAATAGCGCCCTACGGAATCGGCTGTGGAGCCGATATGTAGGTCACCAACCCGTAAGTGGGTCCCCTGATTCCTTGATACACATCTCCCATCTTCATAGAATGTACAAGAGCATTGTGCACTGCATTGAGCAATACTGGAGATTGAGCGATCAAAGCATGATGCACGGTAGTATTGACCATCTCGCTCATTGAAGCAAAGTCTTCATGGATCATGATATGACGTGGAAGCTCAAAACCAGACTTTTTGATGACCTCTCCGCTTTTATTTTTGCTGTAAGCCTTCAGAGCATGGGTGGTACATCTTTGCAAGAAGTCGTCTACCTCGTTCTTCTGTTCACGCTTAAGCTCCTCCATAGTTACATTTATGACGTTGTCATTGCTGAACTCTGCGGGTTTGGGAATTCCTGTCATGATGATTCTGTATCTTCGGGTCCCATTGGGCGTGCCAAAAGTGTGTTGACACGAAAAACGTCCTCGCGAGCTAACACACTGAGATTCCGAGTCCGAGGCGTGCCAGTCAATTTGACCTGTAAATTGACAAGGAGAAAACAAAACGTCAAATTACCAGGTAGAATCGGCAACGAGTACCGATTGTTTGAAAGTAACAGCCTTGAAGCCGATACGGATATGAGACAAACGGCAAACGTGAATCTGCCGATTATCTGAGAGTGCAATCTCGATCAGATCTATCAAAAGATGAATCTAACTGGTATCACACGATGGCGTCTGAAACAGTATTTAATCGGCTGTGGATTGGACAACCAGCCTAGCCGATAGCAACGGTTTCAAACTAGATAAAGGGTGATAAAAGCTTAGAAACAACAAGAAAAACCTGCCGATCTAATCTAATATCGATAAATTGTGAATAAATCTAGAGGAAACGACAGCGATGCGCCCGAAGTTAAAGCCTAGAAAGTATTTGATAAAACGGAACTTACCAGCAAGCAGCGGATCGATGCGATCGTGCAAGCTCGAAGAACTCGTGAAAAGAGAAAAGCAGCGAAGTTGTCGAGTACGAAAAAGTAGATGCAAAAAAGGTAAAGGGTTTTTTTGTATTTGGTGTGTAACATCCTTTTCTCGACCCCTCGGGTCGCTATTTATACCCTTGTTACAGGTTCCCCAGTCGATTACGACAAAATCTCAACTTTCTATCTCTAAAACAAAACTATTCCTAAAAATATACTCCCTAAGAATAAAGACTCTTTTACAACTTAAGATATTCTTTCCAGCTCCGATTTAATCTCGTAGACGACCACTGGCATCGTACTGGTATCAAACCCAAACTCTTACGCAACCTTTCCTTAAATCGGCAGCCCGGCCTATCTTTCCTAAAAGAATCGGCATCTTCCCAATCGGTAACCAGACAAAATCGGCAACTTCTCTCTTCTTAACCGATCGGGATTCTCCCAGTGAAACGGCTCTTCCTCCAATTCATCCTCTCGAAGCCAAGCCTGACACGTGTCAAAAAACGGTGTCAACAACCACTCCCACCAGAGTGTCGATCCCTCCCGCCACGAACTAGAGTTCTCGCACACGAGCCCGCAATCACTCCCGGAGTGAAGATATGGTTGCATCACCGCTGCCACCAAGGCACAAGCTCGCCTCCCTCGAGAACTTGTTGGACTCCCCGAGCCGACACGAGCGCTCACTATCGATGCCCCTTTCAACGGCGGACTCAAACCGTGTATAAATATTTGACGACCTTCACAACCAATCACAATAGGCTCGATCACCAACACCTAACCGGTCTAGATCTCACCATAGAACAAGAGTATTAACCTAGATCACACTCTCAAGGACACCCTAGCTTTAGATATGAATAGATGCTCAAGTTACTCTCTCTAGCACTCTCAAGATCTCTAAAATCTCCTCCTAGTGCTCCTCTCTTTTCCTCTTAGCTCCCTATTAATGCTCCCAGCTATCCTATGGGCTAAGTGAGGTCTCCAAGACCCCAGCAACGAGTTAATATAGGCTTCCAACCTCAAACTAGTCGTTGCTCCATGAATTAGCCTTTTGGACGTACAGACCGGACAGTTCATTCTCTGTCCAGATCGGACAGTGCGGTCTCCACCGAATGGCTCCTTCAAAGTCGTTGCTCTATGTCCGTTGTTTCCTCCTGTATAGATCATATTGTTCGGTCTCTACAATTCCTATTCATTCTAGAAGCGATGCAAATTGCTTCATCTCTGTCTGGTTCCCATCCATATATACCGGACCATCTGGTCTGTAGACCGGACCGTCCGGTCTCTATGAGTCTTCGCGATGACAGATTCCTCGTAGCAAGTCTTCTCTGATCTGAGTCATCCTCTAGTGACCATACAGTTCGGTCTCTCTGACCCACCTGTCCGGTCTCTATCTCCAGAAGCTGAAACTCCTCGTCCTCGCTTGACTTCATTTCCTGGCTTCTTCCAACAGCTCTTTGGCCTCTTCACTACCACCTAGTGCCTTATGATTTCACTGAGCATCTATGCACATCACTTATATAGAGCCCAAAGACGGTTCCTAGAGGCGGTAACTCCCGCCCTAAGGGGAATAACCGACATAGGAAAGGCGGTGAGAAACTGCCATAGAAAGATGAGCCCCATTGGATCCACTCCACCTTCGGTCGAACATGCCTGTTCGGCTGAACATGAGTGGGGTCCAATGGCCCCCACTCTTCTATGTCACACAGATAGGCACCCTTAGGTTGGTTTTTGAGGTGATTTCCTTCTATACCTGGGCCATTCAATCTGTGTGTTGTCCTTCGGTTGAACGAAAACATGTTTCATCCTCTAATTACTTGTGCTTTTCCCTCTAATACATGGATAAATCACTTGTATACAAATATTCGCCAACACTTGTGGAAATTGTTAGTAGTAAACTCCTACCACTTTGTTGGTTATTTGTTTTATATGTTTTATGCAGGCAATTGACGGTCGGATTTAGCATTTAAGGACCATCAACACCCGTCATCATGCGCTCGTTGATATCATGGAGCAAGGGAGAGAGAAGGACACGGGAGAGGCGATGTGTTTTATTTAATTTGTTTTTGCTTTTTGGAAACGTATTTTCTTTTGTAGGTTTTCTTATTGCGATCAGGTATTTGGAAATCTAAACTCATCAAAGGTGCATGAAAGGGAGGCCTCCTGGGCGCCCGCGTCAACACTTCTATCATGTCCGTTCCATCAGTTTGCATCGTCCAGCTTAGCATATGCCATGTTGAGCTGTTTGTTTTTCCCCAAAATTCCAATTTTGCGTGAAGGGGAGCTGTCCATATTATATGTGCCCCGCTTTGGCTGCTTCGTTGCATTTTCATCGTATCTTTTCTCCCCTGCCTATCTATTCCTCATAGGTTCCTTCATCCTTTAGATTCTTTTGTTGGTATGGTAATGTGATTATGATGAGGACATCACACCTATGGATACACACAATACTCCTCCAACTAAGATAAAAGTTCATGTGCATCACTTAAATTTACAGATGAGATCATTTCTAAAGTTTTGTTTATGTGGTTTTGAGAATAGATTGCTACCTAATGAATTAATTGTTATTAGAAACCATGGATATGGTGATGAGATAGCTGGGGAGGTGATTGGAGGCGTGATGGGTCAGCAAGGACGTCCAAGCCAAGGTGGAGGCCCAATCAAAACCGACTTCGAGTCTGTTTCGAAGCCCAAGACCAGTCTGCACTAAAACGGACGCACAGGACGCATACGGACCCGGATTTGGACGTTCTATATATACCTAAAAAGATAACGAAAAGTCCTTTCCAACCCAACCAGTCCCATGTCAAAATTTATCCCAAGCCGTCGGCAATTGCGAAAACAAATTAACGTCTAGAATCTGTCCTCGTGCTGCAACATTGTAATTGGTCTTTGAGCCATGTATCGAGTTGAGCCTACTTAGGGCTGCGTCCAGGGGGTGGTGCATGACCCTAGGATCGATTTGTGTTTCGCCTCCGCCCAAGTCAAGATTTATCAGAATCTTTCAGAAGATCGAAAACCCTTATTCACGTCAGATTTCCTATATTGCAGTGGGCAACTGAATATTTCTAGTGCCCCCTTTGCTTTTCTCTGAGTGGCCTATCATTTTTTCTCCATGAAAGACCTATAAATTCTGTTTCTTTGGCCTTATCTTCAACTTGCCGCACGTCCTGACCAATGCCCGACCACGCGTGTTCAAACAAGATGCTCAGCATACCGGTAGGTGGTGGTGGTGTTGCAGAGCTTTGTTATTATAGTGCGGGCTTAGCTTCATGCCGGAGCCGATGGGTTTGCATAGGTGTCGTCTCTCGTTCCAGACCAACGATAACGTCGTGAACACGCCTATTCTCAAGAAGACGTCCGCGCTGATGTGCTGTGCGGGATGCCGGCGACGTGCTGAAGGCGGATATATGCATGATCAAGTTCAGAAGGGGTCGGCGTGTCTGTGGCGTGCTGAAGGCGGATATATGCATCACCGTGCGGCGGCCACTCGCCCAGGACAGGCGACATGCTCCGCGTGATGTGTTTTCTCCGTTCTTCTTTAAATTTGTAAGTATACGTAGGCATTGTCTACGTTTGATTATATTTGCTCTAATGGTAAATTTAATTTATTTGAAAAAGTGGCTCAACAAGTGATTCAAAAGTTTTTCATGACCTCGATTCGATGAGAGCTGATGGTATTTTTCGTGAGGTAGCTGCTGTTGTCATACAAAAGTAGACTTTTGATTTCTGTCAGGGAGAAGGACTTGATGGAAAGAAATATTTCTTTTCAAGTTATTAGAGTGAAATGTTTTTGAGAGGTAGTCGTGTGTTTTTTATATAAGTGGTTTTGATGGTCCTGCGGATCATGATGCTATCACCGGGTGTTGTTCTATCCTTTCGTTTTGCTGATCATAGAATAGATAAGTGTTTGACGGATTCAGCAGTCCAGCGACAACAAAACGCTGCTCTTCTATTGGTGTGGTCCACGTTTGATAGGTGTATGTGTATATGAGTATTCAAATAGTGTTTTGTATATTTCCTTCGATATTTGGTATTGTTATGTGTTGATTATTTTTTTTTGTAACCTTTGATTCATAATAAGAGATATTCACATTTCGTGTAATCATGTTCGACGGGAGGAAGCGTCGATTGCTAGGAGGTTACACAGACACAGCGGTCCATGATGGTTACACAGACACAGCGGTCTGATGCGGTTTGACATAGTTTTGTATTCTGCACAAGGCACTGTGGCCCATGAGGACGGCATTGTGAGCCATGAGGATGAGTTACCATGGCCTTGGTGGCTTGATTGAGGCCTCAACCACCGGTATCTTTGGCTAGAATGAATCAGTCGTGAAAACATTTCAGTTGGATGATCCTGATGCTCACGGTCACCGGAAGCAATGATTGGAAGGTTCAGCACGTGGAGTGGCCGTAAAATAATGTCCTAGCCGTGTGCCTGTGGTTTAGAAGAAGTGCTCAGGAGAGAAGTGCTTCTGCAGTTTTCAAAAAAATTTGTCGGAGTTTTTTTTTTCGGTAATCAGGTTATTGCCAGACTTAATCTTCCAAGTTCTGTGACCTTAAAGTAATATAAAGTAATGTTTGTGTACCTCTGATTTCCATATGCATGGATTGCTGAAGTAAAATGTTTATAAAACAAATATTTGTTACTTTAAAATTTTCTTCTTAATAATCCGATGTTTGAATTGTGAAACTCAGAAAACTTTTGCAATATTGCAAGTGGTATCACGAGAAGGAATATTACGGTAAAGTATAGTTTGACATGTTATTTAGTTCCACCAGAAGGAATATTGCAGCTTACGTTATATGCTACGTAGGATACATCCGACTGTTATATTTGATAAAATACAATATGTAGTATCAGAAGATGACCTTCTCAGTAGTTGGCTACTTTCTAAGGGCCTTCCTTCCTGTGCTTTCTAGAAAACATATACAGAGGTCATCTGATCAACGAAGAGCAAAAAGTGCATGGACTGTACGTTAATATATGTATATAAGAACACATGTATGCAGTATGTGAAGTAAAATAATGGTCTCAGGTATTAAGAAAAAACATATACATAATAATATTTAGTGCATTAATAAATATTATAATATCAAGAACGAATTTTCTATCATCCATAGGATAGTTTTTTTTTACATTAAGAGATTAACATGAGCCTTTGGAATTTTTTTGAACCTCTAAAATCTGAGTACAGATGTAGTATCTCTTCATGCGTACAAACATAAACACCAACTCACGCCACACATGTCAAACCTACACCTATACACAGACAAAGATACGCGTCCTTCTAGAAATCATCAGACCAACTACAAATCTGATGTGCGTCAAGGAGCGACACAATCCCTTTGTGTCTCCACGCATGAGAGGTACCTGCAGAAAGACTCCAACATCGACGAATCCGATGAGGATTCGTCGACAACCTCCCCTGAAGAAAGATACCAAAGGACCCCAACTCCACAAGCTCAAAGATGACGATGGAGAGGATAACGCCATCTGGGACGGAGGTAACTTGAGAGAGCTTATTCCATAAACGCGTCGACACCACCGCTATATGACGCGTTCCAGCCAAAAGACCTCGCACCAACGTCGACACCACCGCTATATGACGCGTTCCAGCCAAAAGACCTCGCACCAACGTCGTCAACCAAGCCGACAGGGAAGCCGCCAAAGATGGAGAAGGCCG
This sequence comes from Eleusine indica, assembly GCA_030378355.1. Classification (NCBI taxonomy): domain Eukaryota; kingdom Viridiplantae; phylum Streptophyta; class Magnoliopsida; order Poales; family Poaceae; genus Eleusine; species Eleusine indica. Next base: position 30,257,692 of record CM059499.1, read on the forward strand.
CGACGAGAAATAAACTTGGAGCAATCCTCATCACATCCCCGTCGCTGCCGGCCGAAGACTGCATCGTGAAGGAGAGAAGACACGTGCTGCCGATAGCCCAACATAGCACGCAAAACCATAACCCTAACCTACTAGACCTAAGCTTCACAGTAGGGGATACAAACAACTACAAATCGAAATCGCAAGACGCCCACCCCATCGTCACTGACGAGGATGCCGGAGGCCAAGCGGACCCATCAAAATCGGCGGTCGATCAGCGGATCAACGACCTCCATGCAGATCCGCCCTCAACGCCGCCGCCAACGAGGCTCATGGCGTTCACGACGCCGCCGACGGCAAGGCGCGCGGCCCACACCGCCTCCTCCGAATCGCTCAGTCTTTCACGAGGCTACCGCCGCCTCCGAGGTATGCGTCCATCCAAGACGCCGCCGCCACCACCACCTCGTCGCCAACACGAAGAGAGAAGCCCCGCCACCGCCATCCCGGCCACCCGCGGCGACGTGTTGCTCCAGCGGCGGCGTGGCAGGGAGAGGAGTGCGGCGGCGGCGCCTGGGTTGGGTGCGTCACCCCGAGACGAGAAGGTTCGGGGGAGGACCATGAGCCTTTGGAATTTGGATATGCATATGTGTGGGAGAACTAATTCATGAAGATAACGTGTGAAAGGTTTTTTTTTTTTGGCTTGGAGATGCACCGTACATGAGTTTTTTTTTCTTGACTAGTTACATATCCGTGCGTTACAGCGGGAACTAAAATTTTATAATACAAAACTCTTACATGCATGAGCAGTACAACAAAATTATATTTTTATATACTTTATGTCCTAATAATTACATTTCCATATATTAAGTCCTGAAAAATCTTATAACACAGTAGTGGATGTAATGACTATATTACATCACTCAATAATATTTGACGAGGATGCCAATCAGTTTTCGAGACTCAAACCAATATATCTCATTTGTAGGGTATAGCATGCAACTGGCTTGTTGATGCTATTGTTGCATATGGACAGAAAATAATAACAATTTTCGTTAAAAAAATGACTGAGAAACAATGTTTATATTCTCTTCTATCCATAGGGATAGATTTACACAAAATATTGATGAATAAAAAATAGATGCAATCATATCATAGAATGTTAATAGGCCAACCACAAGGATAGTAGGACTAATAAAAAAATATTGTCAGTTTGAACACATCACACTCTTTTCGAATGCCCATAAGTTCAAGTCACACAAACTGAAAGGATAGAAGTACAACTGTCCAGAAACTCTTTGGCCAAGCACATCCAAGATAAATAACAACGTACTAAACTCTTGTCATGTTTCTCGCACTTCAAAGTTCAGAAGCAACACAGTAGTCTTCAATTATAGGAATTGGTTTTCGTGTCAAGGGTCGCGTAATAGCATATAGAACCAAGTAGTTCATTACATTTATAGCAAGCAATCCTGTAATGCAATCAAAGATAAAGTGGTGTAAGAAAAAGTAATTTGCAAGTCAATGCATGTTAGAAGTGAAAGACTTCAGAATCAATTGCAACGCAAGAGTATTTACTGATATGCAGAAAATGGATCATTACACTTCATGAGCGATAGGCTATACCATGTACTCAACACTAAGTTCATATTGCTATTTTTAAAAGCACTTCTATTTACTTCTATGTCTGCTATGCATTGGCTCATCCTGAAACTAATTTCAGCAATCTACAAACTAGAGATAACAATGTACAAACATTAAGAGCTCCATCTATCCACCTCCCTCACCGCCTCAATCTCTCTACTCCATCTCATCCTGATACTCTTTATGGGTAGTCAAACAACAGCTGTCACCTGTGTACGTAGATGCAGCCGTGATGTCTCTTCCTTTAACACCATTTTTTGTTTTCTTTGCATAACTTGCAATACCTGTTGTTCATTACAGTCATCAGTACATTCATTTCAATGAATAAACATTGCTTCCATTCCTCAACCCTGCACTCACCCAAGCAGCTTATGCATTATAAAACGATGACTTGCACTTGCCTACATAACATACCAAACATCACCTACTCTGGATTTGCAGTAACATCAGACGGTAGTGCTAAAGGGAGCAATTGGTTTTATAGAAAGTGACTAGCCCAAACACTAACTGCAAGTTAACCAAGGCATAAAAGAAAAAAAGAAGAAGAATAAGACAAATATCATATCTAGAAGGCAGATTAAGGGCATACGAAGCAGGACAATGAAAACAACATGAGTAAAGGATTTGACATGGCACACAAAATACTTACAACAGACAATTCAGAAACAACACATACAACTTACCATTTAGTCATAGAATAAAATACTAAAAGAACCAATTGCTTTGTCTTTTCTATACTGCTTGGTTGGACTCTAATGCCTGCCCCAGAAATAGTATGGTTTGTCGTTGCCAAGCCTCAATCACATACGCACACAAGCTGTGGACATAGAGTAGCTTAGAACACGAGTGAGTATGAACTGCCTGACTCATTCAGACTTCGTTGCTTCCTTTATTTATATTGATCAACATGCAGGAATGCTTAGCGGCATTCAATTTGAAACTGTAATACACTAATGCGCACTAAGCTTTGGCATGGCTTTTGCTATATGCAAACACATGAATACATGCAGACATGATATTTAAAACGCAGCTAGCATTTGCAGTATCCACTAGCTACAAAGCTAACGCCTGGAAGTTTGAGTGGCATGATTATTCTCAACAAATCACCCCCTTAATCATGTGAGGCAGCGATATACTCAGCCTCACATGAGGAGAGAGCCACTATCTTCTGCTTCTGCGATGCCCAAGTAATTAGGCTGCCACCAAGGAAGAAGGCCATCCCCGATGTACTCTTCCGATCATCTAAGTCACCGGCGAGGTCATTATCGCTGTATCCCATGAGCTGCACTCCAGGCGATCCCTGTCGATTGTAACAGCAGCCATATCCCAATGTGCCACTGACATAACTTAATATATGCTTGACTGCCACCATGTGTTGTGATGTTGGAGATTCCATGAAGCGGCTAACAATGCCAACAGCATAAGCAATATCAGCACGTGTGTTTACCAGATAACGAAGGCAACCCACAATCATGCGATACTTCGTGGCGTCCACTGCTGCACTGCCATCCTTCTTCCTCAACTTTAGCTTATTCTCCATTGGTGTAGCACATGAGTTGCAGTGAATCAACCCCATCTTCTCCACGATCTTGCATGCATAAGAGCTTTGGCATAATGTGATTGATTCAGCACTCTGGTGGACTTCAATCCCAAGGTAGTAAGTCAAGAGGCCAAGATCACTCATGCTGAACTTGTTCTTCATCTGAAGCTTAAACTCATTGATGTCGCCGATGTTCTCGCCTGTGACAATGAGATCGTCCACACACACCCACAAGCAGGAGCGCATCGTTCTTTCTCCTTCGGTACACAGCATGCTCCAGAGGGCTACGCTTAAAGCCGAGCACAGTTAGAGTCTCATCAAGTTTTAAGTTCCATGCACGGGGAGCCTGACGTAGACCATATAGTGCTTTGCGCAGCTTGAGCACTCCATGCTCATGCTCCTTGTCAATGAAGCCGGGTGGATGTTGCACATACACACCCTCAACGAGATCACCATTTAAGAATGCCAATTTAACATCAATATGGTGGACCTCCCAGCCGCTTTGCGTCGCCAATGCGGTCAGAACTCGCACGGTCTCCATGCGTGCTACCGGTGCAAAAACGTCATCAAAATCCACCCCCGGACGTTGTGCATATCCCTTAGCAACCAAACGAGCTTTGTGTTATGGGCAGGCCTTTGGGCCGCGGTACTGTAGCGGCACGGATACTGTAGCGCCACACTTACTTAGCCCTCAAGTTAGGTTATTTAGGGATACCCTTACTTAGCCCTCAAGTTAGGTTATTTAGAGATAGGATCAATCGGTTAGACTTATGGCCGGCTCTACCTCTATATAAACAGAGGTACATCAGTCATTTAGAAGCAATCAATCAATAAGAAAACAATTCTCCCAATCCCCCAATATCTCCCAAGCTCTAAGCAAAGCATAAGGTCCAATTATCCTACCCTATTACATCTGGTATCAGATTGCCAACAATCCCTTCCCATGGCTTCTGTTGCCAAATTACCACAAAAATCATACTCTGATATGAGCCTTACAGAACTGATCGATTTGCTTACGGCACGACTAGAAGCAAAGGAGGCTGCCAACCGTACTGCAGTGCCGGCCCAACCTGTTATGGTTGTGCCTGCAGCAGAAGAAAAGAAACCAGAATGTTTGGCGGAGCTGGTCCAAACTGTTGTGCAGGTGCCAAAGGCGCCTATCCCTTCGACCTCGCCGTTCTTGGCTGTCCCAACTGTACCCTTGCTAAGGAAGAAGACACAAAAGAAGAAGAAGGCTACTCCTACACCACATCTTCGACGGATGGTTTGCTTTAAGCATTGCGGAATGCGTCGGAAGTGCAAGTATGTGGTTACTAGAGAAGCTACACTATGGCCACAAAAATCTGAAGTTCGAAATTATAAAATAAGTCGAGATGTAAAAGATTTATTTTTAGATATTTTGGTTTTATTTAGAAATCGATCCAGTTGTTGCAGAACGAAGGCTCCACAGCTCGAGGGCGAGCTACATCTCAAGGGTGAAGGAAAAGGGACTAGGATGACAAGAGCATGGTACAGGACTCAGCCGTGGCCACCACCACAGCTCGTGGACGAGCTGTCTCGGAAGGAGGGATGGAGATGTTATGGGCAGAACTTTGGGCCGCGGTACTGTAGCGGCCTATAGTACTGTAGCGGCACGGATACTGTAGTGCCACCCTTACTTAGCCCTCAAGTTAGGTTATTTAAGGATAGGATCAATTGGTTAGGCTTAGGACCGGCTCTACCTCTATATAAACAGAGGTACAACAGTCATTTAGAAGCAATCAATCAATAAGGAAACAATTCTCCCAATCCCCCAATGTCTCCCAAGCTCTAGACAAAGCATAAGACCCAATTATTCTACCCCATTACACTTTGTGCTTCACGATATTACCTTGTGCATCTTTCTTCACCTTGAAAACCCATTTCAGGCCTATTGCTTTGTGTCCAGACGGGAGAGTAGAAGGTTGCCATGTTTTGTTGGAGTTGATGGAGCGCATCTCCTCCTCCATGGCTTGTCTCCAGCAGCACTCCTTGAGAGCTTCCTCCACACTTGTTGGCTCCACGGGTGCAAGCATGCACAGCCCACCAAAGTCGAGCTCTTGTGCATCCAACTCACTAGCGATGTTTTCCATGGTGTGATACCGAAGTGGAACACCTTTAGAGTCTCGTGACTTTCCCGTTGGTGGCGCGACCCACTCGACACCCATCGACGTTTCGGTTGCAGCTCCGCTAGCTTGCTCAACTTGCTGCGCTGGTGAAGAGATTATTGGTGTAGGGGTCCTGCTGCTCGCCGGAGACGTGCCATCATTGGGCACATCCATATACTCGATGATGAATGTGTCACTGTCATGATTGATCTTCGAGGATGACGTGGTGGTGGTGTCTCCCCCTGCTGCAGGCGGTGCTGCTGATGCGCCAGCTTCGAGTCCCTCCGCTATTCCCGCGAGCAGTCGGGCTGTGGATACGGAGTCCGCGGACACCCTTGCTGGTCTTAAAGAAAAATTTTCTGCTCGCCCTGGACCTTCGAGTCCAAGTCGTCTTTTGATTGGGGCTGAGACGTCTGGGGGGTCTGCGGGTAGAGGCTTGGGGCTGCCCGAGGGGTATGAGGATTTTGCTGATCCCAAGGATTAGGCTGATCTATGCTCGGCTCCTGATGCTTTCATAGCCAAGGGGCTCAGCTGTTTGGAGCCGGGGACTTGCGGCACAATCTCTGCCATGTTTTGAGACATGTAAGTATGCTTGGCTTTGATAGTGCATGAAAAAACGTTGTACTGTTTTTGTTAAGTTTTGTGACAGGGTTATCTTGACTATTGTTTTGTTTCAGGCCCACACCCTCGCGCGGATTTCTTCTGAGAAGACTTGCACGGAGCTAGCTTCGTTGGAGAAGAAGAAGAATTCGCTTGCAATAGAGAATATGTTGCTGAAGGAGAAGCTTAACAGCCTTCGGTCTACGAAGGATGAGGCTACGCTTGAAGCTATGCGCATGCAAAAGGGGTTTGATGCTTCGCGGGCGGAGGTTGCTGAATTAAATACCGGCTTAAGTCACCTGGAAGTTGCTGAGGCTAAGATCGTAGCTCTGGAAAATAAGAACACAGCTTTGAAGCATGACCGATCGACTCGCAATTATGGCTTCGCTGCCCAAGCTGTATCCGCGCACCATCAATATTGCGAGGCTTTAGGTTATGTTGGTGCTTAGCCCATGTCATTGACCGATGGGGCTGCAATTACCGAAGCTGTTTTCTTTGACTGGCTAAAGTCTGAGTTCGAAGCTCTCCCAGTGGGTGATGGACAAGCGCAGCAATTTCGGCGCGCTATATACTGCGAAGGCCGCTTTCGAGTTGCTGGAACACGAAGGCTGCGACCACTTCCATGCTCTAGAAAGGCGCAACTTTCTGATTAGGACGGACGCTCAGGACGGCTTGTCGCCGGAGGCCATCGCCGCGGCTAAACGCGTTGCAATGAAATTTTGGCGCGATCACGGCCGCGAAGCCACTCGACAGGCTGTCATTGAGAAACTGGCTCAGGTTATACTTCTGTTTGTGCATTGTATTTTCATTTATTCGCGCAACGTTCGAAGTTGAAATTGATTATGCCTGTGCAGATGCGCGACTATTCGAGGAGCGGTGACGGCCAGGCTGAAGATCCTTCGGAGGGCCAAGGCACTTCGAGAAATGCCGCTGAGAAGGCTGGTACTTCAGAGGGTGGATCGAAGGCCGCACTGAGCGAGGTTTAGGATTATTTGTAGTTGCTGTGTTGATGGAACATACTTTTTGGGAGGTCTTGAGGGAAATTTTGTAACTACAATTTTGACATGCGCACTTCACCCTGCACAGGTGTCCTTCGTGTCACCTGCGCGGGAATCTGAAGAGGATGCTTCTAGTGGATCTTGCACGTTGCGCATATTGGGCCTGATGAACGAAGGGTTCTCGTCTTTAATGGACGACGCTTCTGTGCCGACGCCCACTTCGACTAGTTTTGAGGCCAGCTTGAGCGGTTTTGAAACGTTAGATGTTGCGGCGGAGGCTGAAAGACTTAAGTACCCCGATCGCGCACCTTCGTCCAAGGCGCGCTTGGTGACTTTGGACACCGGTGTGGTTTGTGTGGGGGATTATTCCCACTTATTTAATCGTGGCGCTTCATCTAGTGCGTCATCCACACTTGGTCGTCAGAGTAGGGGTAGGTCCCGTGGTGGGGGAGTCTCCGCAGACAGACTGCGCAGGGAGCGAGGACCGGGGTCTCCGCATCCGAAGCAAAGCGAGAAACCCTTGAGCACCAAAGGTTCCGACGCCTCGATTCCGCAACCGTCCCGTCCACGGCTTGCTGTGGCGAAGCGATCAATTAGCTCCGGGTTGAATTCGCCGACGAAGATTACTAAATCCTTTTCGCAAGCGCCGGTTCCAACTAGTGGAAATGTCCAAGATTCGGGTGTCCTTGGTGCCAGGGGCTCGAGACCTAATCCTTGGCCCCCTCTGCCTGGTTACCATGCCGATGAATGGTCTGTTTTGCTTCCCCAGTTGTTAGCCTCTAGGGTTGTTGTAAAAGAAGAACCCATTGATTATGATTTCTGATGTAAGCATTCGTTAGCTGCAGTTGTAATAAAGTATGTCTTGCCAGGTTTATGTTGCTATGATCTGCTTAGCGTTGACGTCGAATTTAACGTCACCCTCTCCCTCGAATTGATAGGGGCGAGGTATTTTAGGACGAACCCTTCAATGGGTTTGGGCTGCAACGAGCCCCTTATCATTTTTTCGCTAAGTTTTTGAAAAACGCCACCTCTCCCTCGAAGCGCTAGGGGCGAGCTGTTTTAGGGCGAACCCTTCGGCGAGTTTGGGCTGTAACGAGCCCACTAGCAATTTTTTCACTAAGTTTTTTAGAAAACGCCACCCTTTCCCTCGAAGTGGCAGGGACAAGGTGTTTTAAGGCGAACCCTTCAACGGGTTTGCGTTGCAACGAGCCCCTTAGCAATTTTTTCGCTAAGTTTTTTTGAAAAAACGCCACCCTTTCCCTCGAAGTGGTAGGGGCGAGATGTTTTAGTGCGAACCCTTCGACAGGTTTGGGCTGCAACGAGCCTCTTAGCATTTTTCTGCTAAGTTTTTTTAAAAACGCCACCCTCTCCCTCAAAGTGCTAGGGGCGAGGTGTTTTAGGACGAACCCTTCGACGGGTTTGCGCTGCAACGAGCCCCTTAGCATTTTTTCGCTAAGTTTTTTGAAAAACGTCACCCTTTTCTTCGACGTGTTAGGGACAAGGTGTTTTAAGGCGAACCTTTCGATGGATTTGGGCTGCAACGAGCCCCTTAACAATTTTTTCGCTAAGTTTTTTGGAAAGCGTCACCCTTTCCCTTGAAGTAGTAGGGGCGAGGTGTTTTAGGTCGAATCCTTCGACGGTTTTGGGCTTTAACGAGCCCATTAGCATTTTTTCGCTAAGTTTTTTCAAAAACGTCACCCTTTCCCTCGAAGTGGTAGGGGCGAGGTGTTCTAAGGCGAATCCTTCGACGGGTTTAGGATGCAACGAGCCCCTTAGCATTTTTCCGCTAAGTTTTTTGAAAAACGCCACCCTCTCCCTCAAAGTGCTAGGGGCGAGGTGTTTTAGGACGAACCCTTCGACGGGTTTGGGTTACAACGAGCCCCTTCGCAATTTTTTCATTAAGTTTTTTGGAAAACGTCACCCTTTCCCTCGAAGTGGTAGGGACGAGGTGTTTTAGGGCGAACCCTTCGACGGATTTGGGCTTTAACGAGCCCATTAGCATTTTTTCTCTAAGTTTTTTGAAAAACGCCACCCTCTCCCTCGAAGTGCTAGGGGCGAGGTGTTTTAGGGCGAACCCTTCGACGGGTTTGGACTGCAACGAGCCCCTTAGCATTTTTTCGCTAAGTTTTTTTGAAAAACGCCACCCTCTCCCTCGAAGTGATAGGGCCGAAGTGTTTTAGGGCGAACCCTTCGACGGGTTTGGGCTGCAACGAGCCCCTTAGCAATTTTTTCGCTAAGTTTTTTGGAAAACGTCACCCTTTCCCTCAAGTGCTAGGGGCGAAGTGTTTTAGGGCGAACCCTTCGACGGATTTGGGCTTTAACGAGCCCATTAGCATTTTTTCTCTAAGTTTTTTGAAAAACGCCACCCTCTCCCTCGAAGTGCTAGGGGCGAGGTGTTTTAGGGCGAACCCTTCGACGGGGTTGGACTGCAACAAGCCCCTTAGCATTTTTTCACTAAGTTTTTTTAAAAAACGCCACCCTCTACCTCGAAGTGCTAGGGCCGAGGTGTTTTAGGGCGAACCCGTCAACGGGTTTGGGCTGCAACGAGCCCCTTAGCATTTTTTCGCTAAGTTTTTTGAAAAACGCCACCCTCTCCCTCGAAGTGCTAGGGGCGAGGTGTTTTAGGGCGAACCCTTTGACGGGTTTGGGCTGCAACAAGCCCGTTAGCATTTTTTTTGCTAAGTTAGCTAGCTGCATGGGTTTTAGCTCTTCGGGCTTAGCCAGTGCGGCAGCTATGGCTTGAGAGTTTTTTGCTCTTCGTCGAATGTTTCAATCTCCGTGGTGGGAGTTGTTTCGACGTGCTCGGCTGAGCGAGGCTTTCCGCTTTGGGGAAGACAGTTTTATAGATTTAGCTAGGGTTTACATAGGATCCGGCTCGTTAAAAACCTCACCCCTGTGAAGGGTTCCCCTTATGAGGAAAAGAGTACGATCCTTTACATAATTGCCTAAAAAGGAAAGCTTGAAAACAAAATCTACCAACTAAGCTCAAGCTAGCACTTATAGTTTCATGCTATGCTTGACTGTTTACATGCTCCGAGTGGTGCCTTTTCTATACGTAGAACCTTCGAAGGTTGTCCGCGTTCCAAGAATGCGGCAGCTCTTCTCCTTGCGAAGTATGGAGCCTGTACGCTCCGGGCCTGTTTCATTTTGCCACAATGTATGGACCCTCCCATTTGGATTCTAACTTACCTTTGCTTTCTGTTGTCGGGCTTCGGAGTAGAACTAGGTCTCCTACTGCGTAGGCTCGGGGTGCAACTTTTCAATCCCTCCACTGGCGTGTTTCTGATTGATACTTTTCAAGGTTGACGACTGCGTCCAGTCTGTCGACTTCCATCAGATCCTTCGATTCCTCCACGGCCGGCTGTGTTGATTTTGCGTGGAAGGTTCTGGGACTTTGGTGCAAAATCTCCTCAGGCGTGACTGCCTCTTCCTCGTAAAGTAACCTGAAGGGCGAGTATTTGGTTGCCCTGGTTTCAGTCGTGTTGTGCAACCATATGACCCTTGACAGTTCTTCTGCCTACTTTCCTTTCTTGTCATCGAGGAGTATCTTTTTGATTGCCTTGAATATAAGGTTGTTTGCTCTTTCGACGACTCCGTTTGACTGGGGGTGATATACCAACGCGAAGTTGACTTTGGTTCCAATGGAGTGACAGAATTCTTTGAACATATCATTCTCGAATTGTTTTTCGTTGTCGACTGTTATGTCCATTGACACTCCGAAGCGGCAGATGACATTTTGCCAGAAGAACTTTCTTATTGTTGCGGCCGAGATGTTTATGATTGGTTTTGCTTCGATCCACTTGGTGAAATATTCTAGCGCTACAACTGCCCACCTGTAATTCCCCGGGGCTGTGGGTAGGGGTCCAACGATGTCAATTCCCCAGCATTGGAGAGGTCATAATGAGGCTATGAGTTGCGTTGGCTGCGAGGGTGCTGACTGCCTATTTGAGATTTTTTGACAGGCTTCGCACCTGATTACTACTTCTACGGCGTCCTTGACCATAGATGGTCAGAAGAAACCTTGCCTAACTGCCTTTGTAGCTAATGGCCGAGGTCCGATATGCGCTCCGCAGATTCCCTCGTGTATCTAGCTGAGTAGCTGGGTGCCCTTCGTTTTGCTTACACACTTGACTATTGGAGCGCAAATTCCTGACTTGTACAGCTGATCCTCGATGATTTTGTAGTTCCTAGCCCTTTGCTGCATTCTTTTGGCCTCTGACTCGGTGTCTGGCTCGTAAAAACCCCTGAGGTACACAATGATTTGAGTTCTCCAGTCTTCGCTCATTACTACGTGTATTTGCTTGGGGTCCTGAAGGACTGTTTTGATCGAAGGTTCTGTGATTATTTAAAAGAACACATCTTGTGGTATTGCCTCTTGGCTTGCTGCCGATTTGGCGAACTCGTCTGCCTCTGTGTTGAACTTTCTCTCGATATACTGTATATCGAAGCCTTTGAAATACTTTTCCATAATTCAGATGGTGCTGTGGTATTTCTCAAGCAGTGGGTCCCTGGTTGTGAATTCTTTGTCGTATTGGCTGGCAACGATCTTGGAATCTATTCTATTTCTGCACCTCTGGACTCGGAGTGCCCTCAGTTTCTTGAGCCCCAGCAGTACTGCCTCATACTCTGCTATGTTATTGGTGCACTTGTCTGATTCCTTACTAAACTCAAGTCTTGCAGCGTATTTCATTTTCACACCCGTGGGCGAGATGACTACTGCTGCTATTCCTGCCCCGGCCAGTCCCCAGGCTCCGTCGCAGTGCACTGTCCACTCTTGCTCAGACCATGTTTGATTTTTTACGTGATGTGGAGCTGTCCAATCTGCTATGAAGTCAGCAAGTACCTAAGATTTGATGGCACTGCGTTTCTCGAAATCTACTACATGCTCTGAGAGTTCCATGGCCCATTAACCGATTGTTCCCGAAGCTTCTCGGTTGCCAAATATTTCATTAAGTGGTTGGCTGGTGAGCACTTTGATGTGGTGAGCCTCAAAATAATGTCGCAGCATTCTGGAGGCCATGACTATCGCGTATGCAATTTTTTCCATCTCGAAATATAACCTCTTAGAGGCAGACAGTGCCTCGCTGACATAGTATACCGGTAGTTGCAACAAGAGTTCCTTCGGCTCCCCTTTAACCGTTGACTATTTTCTTTTCCTGTATAAGGACTGCACTGACCGCCAAATGGGACGCAGCGACATATAACAGCAGCACAGCCCCGGGCTCTAGGTTGGTGAGCTTTGATTGCTTCTCGCGGTAGTTTTTTAGCTCTGTGAAGGCTTTTTGCTGTTCTGGACCCCATTCGAAGGGTTGAGCCCCTCAGAGTGTTTAGAAGAAGGGCAAACTTCTCTCGGCTGATCTGGATATGGACCGGTTTAGTGCCGCCATTCTGCCTGTGAGTTTCTACACATTCTTTCGGCACTGGGGTTCTTGCATTTGGATGATTGCTTTGATTGTCTGGGTTGGCTTCGATGTCTTTGGCTGACATCAGACAACCGAGTACTCTTCCTTTCCGGATGCCGAAAACACACTTCTCCGGATTCAGTTTTAACCTTGCTGCTCGAAAGTTTGCAAATGTTTCTGCAAGCTCTGAGATATGGTTGCCTTTTGCTTTGCTTGCTATTATGATGTCGTCCACATAAGCGTGTACGCTTTTTTCGAACTATGACTCGAATGCTTTCTGAGTAATGCGGCAAAATATAGGGCCGGCATTTTTCAATCCCTCGGGCATTCTTACGAAACAATAAGTACCAAAGGATGTGATGAAACTTGTTTTTTCCTCATCCTCTCTCCTTAGTCATATGTAATGATAACCGGAGAAGCAATCAAGCAGTGATAGCAGCTCGCTCCCAGCTGCTGTGTCCACGATTTTGTCAATTCGGGGCAATGAGAAATCATTTTTGGGGCAAGCTTTGTTGAGGTCTGTGAGGTCTATACACATTCTCCACTTCCCATTCTTTTTCTTCACTATTACGCAGTTTGCTAGCCAAGATGGATATTTGACTTCGCGGATAACAGAAGCATCAAGGAGTTATTGGACTTCCGCTCTGATAGCTTCTGTTTTTTCATCGGACATCTTTCGAAGCCTTTGTTTCTTTGGCCTGATCTTTGTGTCGACTTCTAGCTTGTGCTCTATGATGCTTCTGTCCACGCCTTCGAGGTCTGCTAAAGACCAGGCGAATACATCTTTGTTCTTACTGAGGAATGCTAGCAGTTTTTTCTCCTCTTCGGAGTCTAAACCAGAGCCTATAGTGATGAACTGGCCAAGGACTTGTTCGTCGAGGAGTACTTTTTTGGTTTCTTCGTCTGGCTGCACTGCAACCTTCTCTCTGTCGAGACATCGTGTCTCTTCTCTTGCATTTGCTTTATGCTGATCACGAGCTTTTCGAGCTCTCTCTTCATCCTCTAGCTGCTTTTGGCTGAAAATCTGTATGTTGTTGCAATTCCTTTCTCCCGGTGCATAACATTTTTCTGTGTCTCTTGCCATTTGTTGATCTCCTTTGACTGTGATAACCCCTCCGACTGCTGGAATCTTCATACATAGATATGCACTGTAGATGACGGCTTCGAAGGTGTTAATTGTGCCCCGGCCAAATATGACGTTAAATGGGTGGCAAAGATCCACCACATCGAATATTACATACTCTATTCGAGGGTTTTGAGTGTTGCCGAACGATACCGGTAGGGAAATTGTGTCCATGGGAATGATTCTTTTTCCACCGAAGCCAATAAGTGGTATAATTGACGGCTGCAGAGAACCTTTGCTGAGGCCCATTTGCTCGAAGGTGTTTATGAACAGGATGTCTACCTGGCTGCCGTTGTCTACAAGGACTTTACTGACCATCCAGATGTGGATGTGGGCTTCGATTACGAATGCATCGACATGCGAATAAGCTTTGAGGCTGAGATCTGACTCGGTGAATGTGATGGGAATATGAGACCACTTTGACTTGATAACAGGTCATTTTGTGAAAACGTTGTTTATCATTCGAAAGTGATCTCTTCTTCTTCTTTTGTTTTTGAAGTCTGAAGATGACCCTCCGCATATCATTCCGATGTAACCTTGTACTGGGCAGGTTGTGGCTTGGTTTGGGGTGGGCTCTGGTTTAGGCTGTGATAGGTGTTGAGGCTCTTGCTTTTGCCTTTATTGATCTTGGTTGGGTGATGGTTTCTGGATTTGTTGTCTGGGTTGAGTGTATTGGTTGGACGGTTATGTGGGGTGAGTTGGATGAAAATATGGGGATGGTGCGTAAAGTTGATGGTGGGTGCTTGGGTAGTGATAATTGGGCTGAGCAGGCTGTGGATAGGGTTGCTGGGGCCATGGGTTCGGCGATGTATAATTGATGGCTTTGGGTAAGGACGAAGCCTTCTTTTCTGCTTCGATCCTTTCTTGGATTTCTTTTGCTTAGAGGCAGGTGAAAGTTTTGTGCCCCTTGTCCTCTCCGCAGTAGAAACAGTACGGCTTTCTGGCCGGCCGAGTCTGGACTTGAGAGCATTGGCCTCTGCCACGCCCTCATTGACCGCTTCCTCTGAAATCATTGCTCTAGTTGCCTCTGCGCATAGTGTCTTCTTTCTCTCCCTCGATGTGACCAATGAACGAAGAGGAGGGTTCCGTGGATTGCTTGGTTTTCTGTACTGCCTTTCTTGATAGCCACCTTCGCTGTGTGACTGGTTGCGGCTCTTACTTTGACTTTGCTTGCGTCTCTTGTAATCCACATCCGATCTACTGTATTTTTCGAACTTCGTGCATAACATTTGCATGGTGTGCGGAGGTATCCGCGCACAGTATGAAGACATCTGGCATGCTCGCATGCCCCTGAGTACAGAGTTTATTGCCGCCTCATCCGTGACGCTCGGGGCTTAAGCTCGAAGCGTGAGGAATCTTCTGTAGTACTCATGTAATTGCTCATTCTCTTGCTGGGCAATATTCAACAGCTCATGCGATGGTTCCATAATGGTGCGGAACCCTCGAAAACTTGCGACCACCTTATCCCTGATGTTTTCCCAGCTGTACAGAGATCCAGGAGGCAGGTTGAAATACCAATTGAGGGCGGACTCTTCGAGGGCGCAAACGAATGCCTTTGCCAGTGTTACCTCGTCTCCTCCTGCTAAAATGATTGCTGCTTCGTAGCTGATGAGGAATTGCCTTGGATCAGAATTTTTCCATGAATTTGGCTAGCGGTATCATTCTGAACTGCGATGGGTATGCCCATTGTGCTTGATTTTTGAATTGGCAGCACTTCTGCGGCTATTGGCTGATGGCTTGGTGTGAGTGGTACTTCTTGTTCGAGGTACAGGTAGGCTTCGGTTATTGGGTTTGATTCCTGGCGACTTGCCCTGTCAATAGATCTCTGGAGTTCTTCGACTTCTTTTGTCAGTTGCAAATTCTTAAGTCTGAGCAGGGCTATGTACTCTTTCTCTTGTAATGCTTTCTCTCTCTCTGACAGCGCTTTGCTTCTTAGCTCTTATTCTTGCAACAGCTGTTGAAGCTGTTGCTTGAGTTGCTCAAGGTGCTCGGCTCTTTGGGGCTAACAGCTCCATTTCTTGTACTGCTGTCGTCGAGGTTGGGGTGTTGCTTCCCGGAGGGTTTAAGCTCGACGGTTGTTCAGGACGCTGTACTGGGTCTTTTAGGCCGCCCGCTGCTTCTGCCTGAAGCAATGGTTGCACTTCGAGGATGTTCTCTTTTGTTAGTTGCGATGTAGATTGATCGTCAGCCGGTTGGGGGTCTCCCATAGCGCTGCTTCGTGAGAGCGGTGTGCCGCTCGAAGACAGCGGTCCGTGGAGTTGGAGTCATCGTGAGCTTGTGTACGAGCTCACAACACGGTGGACGCCACTATTGGTGTCACCAAGCGCGAGCTTCAGTGTCACTAACAGAAAGAGTAAACATGAAAAGGAATTACGAAGGGCGTGGAACAGAATAAAAGGCTCTTCTCACGTATCTCCAAAAAGATTCGTTCCGTTTCAAGTAGGAGCCTTCTATTTATAGGCCCGTACTTAGGTCATATGCAAATGACCATTTTGTCCCTAATTACCTACTATATTTTTCGAATATTCTATATAAAATGGTCATAAAGGACAAATCAGTCATTTGAGCACTTTTGATACCCTTCCTTGCTCTGTACGCCATAACACGTGCTGGTGCCACGTGTTGCCCTCTTCGCGCCAAACCGGTTCTCGATCTCGCCCAGCACCCTGTCCTTCGAAGGATGACGGCTTCATCCTCTGAGGGTGCGGAGGTACCGCCCGAAGAGTCTTGGGTTTTCCGTGGCCTCCGATGAACACCTGTACCTCGAAGTTATGGTTAATAATAAATAAAAAGGATAATCAATGTGTTGATTTTGACTTTTATTCGCAGCCCGACTTTGATGAACCCTCAAAGGGTGGCTTGCGAAGTGACCCCCCCCAACACTCACAACACACGCCCATCAAGAGAGATGGCTGGTCGTCCTGCACCTCAGCTAAGTGAGCTTCTTCCTCGCCCAGTGTCCACGCTTGCCGCAGTTGTGGCACGTATCATCACACTTGTTATTGCGCTTGTGAACCTTCTCATCGCGAGCGCCATCGCCCTTCTTGGCCTGCGACTTGCCGCGATGCCGGTTGTTCAAGTTTGTCTTCGAGCCACCAGATGACCCCTCACCTACTTGGCGTTGCTTCCTACGTGCCTCCCACTCCTCCGTGAGGAGCAGCTTGCCGCTGGAGCCGCTACTCGAACTGGTGCTGCTGCTGAAGGCCTTACGCCTGCCATAGCGCTCCTCAGCGGTCTTGATGCGCCCAGCTACCTCCTCAATGGAAAGTACTTCTATTGCAAGCATGGTTTCGATAGACATTGCAAGTTGTGAGAACTCATCTAGGACGGCCTGCAGAAACTTGCTTACCACAACCTCCTCATCATGGTGATCACCAAGAATCGTGAGCTGATTAGCTAGGCTGGTGATGCGCATGGTAAACTGATCCACTGTCTCACCATCATGGAACATGAGTGAATCAAACTCACGTCGTGGTGTCCTAGCCTTGGCCTTGTGAATACGATCATCACCAGCATGAATTGTGCGGATCGAGTCCCAAGCAGCCTTTGCGCTTGGCTTCGTGGCCAGGGTACCTTGCATCTCCGGTGGTGCTGCCTTGCAGATCGCCTCCAATGCGGCGCGGACCAGTTGGAAGTCGACGTTGCCGATGTTCACAGCCACCCAAAGACCTTTAGCCTACAACATGACCTTCATGAGTGCAGACCAATCACCATAGTTAGTGCACGTCAACGTCAGCCAGCTCGCGGATCCTCCGATCTCACGGATCACCGTTGTGCCATGGCCGCGGTTGCGTTTACGGCGTGGCGGCGGCGATGGAGACCGCCAGCGCCCATGTCAAAGACCAACAGATTTATAACATGATAGATGATCTAGAGACTTAAGCTAATAGGCTAAGGAATAATTTACATACTTTTGCTTTGAGTTTAGTTACCGACATGGTGACCTGAATGTGAACACTTTCATTTTTTGGTGGTCTGACTCTGCCAACCTGATCACATGCAGCAAGCCAGCAACTTTCATGAAGAACAATTGAATCAGTCGCAACTAATATTACTTGTGCATGATCAAGAATACCATTTGGCAGAGTGATCCAGCAAGCTCTTGCCGTTGCCGCTCTTCTCCACTTCCTGCTCACCACACGGCAAATGTAAGAGCGAGGCCGACATATACCTGAAATGATCGTACAATAAGCAAGGGGTCAAAGTCATGGTCGGCTATGGGGTGCGGCGTCGGCATAGATCCTAGTCGATGTCACCTCCGTGCATGTCTAATATCGGAAATATGCATTGCATCACCCTTGTAAACTAAGATTGTAATGGGAAATGAAAAATCAATACTTTATTAAGAGAAATACATAATGATCTAATAAATAACAACCAAAATCAAAGCTACTACAGTGCAGTACTAATATCAGAATGCATTACAACACTCTTGATTGTAAACTAAGATTGTAACAGGGAATGAAAAATCAATACACTTTAAGAGAGAAATAACAATGACTTCCAGTTCCAACGTTTCTGTGCTTTGATTGTGTAAAAATAGTGTCAAGTCTAGGTATGTGAGGCTTATATGGCTTTAGGAGAAGAGGATTATTTAAGCCTCTATACTACGCACCCTGCAGCTACTAAGGTGTCGCTTTTCTAGTGCTACTCACTACTCAGAAGAATGCCTATGTTTATCGAATCATTATAGATTTTTAGGTGCTAATCATTGTGAGTGTTTAATCTCATATATGCTTTGTTATCCATCTCAAACCTGTTTGTAAAGAAAGAAAGATTTGAGGGGGAAACTGCCATGCCTGAACATGTATTTCTGCCAACCCTGTGTTTGCGGCATGCAGTAATCAATCAACCAGGAATCTGTGAGGCAATTTGGCCAAGCATCAATCAATTATAAGCAGCACACCATTGTCTACCGGCCTATATCAGCTAATTAAAAAAGAATACATATAAATCGGAGAGTAATCAAACAATTTAAGGCAGGTTATCATAAGGCAAGAGAGAGAGAGAGAGAGAGAGAGAAGTGGAATCGCCTAGAGCGTCTAATGATAAACTGGCGACGAGATTGGAGACGAGGAAGTGGACGGACGTGGGGGTTGGTTCAGTGTAACGGGCGAGAAAACAGAGTAACGGACGGGGATCGCAGGGAGGGGAAGGCGGGGTTGCAGGTGCGGCCGTGCGGACGAGGTACCGAGGTGAGAGATAGAATTCACTCCAATTTTTTTTAGTAGTAGAGATTTATGGTCATAGAGATGCAACAAAGGCGAAAAGATGCTAGGAATGTTCCAATATAGTGCGTAATGGTGATAGGTTCAAATAACCTTTGGCATTACATTGATGTTTCTCATTACACTTTAGGCACTACATTGATAAGCATTTACTAAATATCATGATGAAAAAAAAAAGAGACTCCATTGTTTGACTCCTTGTATTCTGGCTTTACATGGACCTCTTCAACACTTGGTGCTTAGCTTAGTAGTTTGTATAGGCTCTTTTTATTTGCTTGTTTTTTATCTATTACAATATTACATTAATATATACCACAATAGAGGTTTTTTCCTACTGTATTTCCCTCAAAACAAAAGGAGAGAGAAAATGTTGAAAGTTGTTTGCACATTACTGAACACCTGCTGAAGTCAACAAATTTACTCTAGTATCAACTGTTACTTTATTCCTGAGTGTCACTTTCATATATTATGCTTTTGAGTATGTGCTCCTACACATAAGCCAGCGTCTCATTACGATTTAGGCACTACACTGATAAGCCCAGTTCTCGTTTTCTACATGCAAAATAAAATCAAAATCACCTACAGACCAAATATCTCTCTTAACTGCACTTGCCTACGTAGATAACAGATATAGAAAACGATAAACTTTCATTACTGAATTTCCAAGAATATCACACCATGCTACTGCAGTGCTAAATATTTTCTAGGGAAGAAGTATAAAGGTCCAGTGATGTGCTGGGATAGTGATACTATTACATTTAGTATAAAGAAAAATGTTCGGTTTGGACATTAACGTTGTGATATCTTTGACAACTCACAATAACATTCATGTTGCATAAAACTGAACCATATCACATTAGCTCAATCAGAAGTAAAGATTACTTCAGATCAAAACTGCATGAATGAATTTTATATAGAAAATGGATGGCAGATAAGTTATAATTGTTGTTTTTTTGCTGAAGATTGAGTCGAGTAATTGGACACATCTTTGCAGAAGGCATGACTTGAGTTGCAACAGCTAGCATAAACAAATTCTAAATGGTTGGCTGCTGGATAGTTCAGTGCCATTGTACACGACTACACGTAGGTACTCCACGATCAGAGCAGACGTATGGGGACCAATTCCATACCTTTCTGTATGCTGGTAGTACAGTATTAAAATTTGCAGAAGGGCACATAATTCAATTTTGTGTATATATACAGAACTAAGATGGAGGATTTTATGCATGGATAGCGAGGAACAATTCTTCATGTCTAATTTGATCAATGACAATATGGTTTTGATCTAAAGTTGGCGGGGATAGTTCTTCAAGTCTAATTTGATCAATGACAATGGTACACAACAACGCAAAATAGGAGTGATTTACCAATCCCGTGTCCCAGAGCTCATTGATTGATCTATGGAAACCAACCGATCAAGAAAGGCTTCATTCCTGCCCAATCGAGCGACTCCCCAAATCCCAGATCGCCCCTGCGCCTATTTCGCAAGACAAGAAAACATCAGAGAAACGAGCACTCAGAGGGTCGAAGAGGAGCAGACTTGCCGGAGAAGATTCAGCACCGCCGCTGCCCTTGACGAGGAGGCCGAGGGTCTAGTCCAGTTGAGACAAGAAAACTTTTGGGCACGGGTGAGCAAATGGAAGCCGTTGGGAACAGGAGAGAACATAGGGGTAGTGCGGTTGATTTTCAGAGCCATTACCTAATTCAGTGATGAACAGACGAGGCGTGGTGCTAGAAGAGCAGGGGCAGGCGAGCTCCCCGTGCAGCGCAGGTGGAGCCGGCGAGGAGCAACTGTAGCCTCCCGTCAGTCTCAGGTGGAGGCGAAGAGTCGCCTCTCCCATCTGTTGTAGGTGGAGGCGGCGAGGTTGCCTATCCTGTTCGTTGCAGGAGGCAACGAGGTAGGATCTCCCTTCTGTAGCTGGTGGAGGTGACGAGGTGGGATCTCACACCATTGCTGGTGGAGGCGGCGAGGTGGAGGGGTCTCGGTGAGAGGTTCAATGAGGCGGAGGCCGTGGGTTGCGGCGGAGGATGGAGGCGGATGCGGGCGAACCGGAGAGGAGAGAATGGGGTCGCGGTTAGCAGATGGTGTGGGCTGGGTCGCAGGTGGGGTCGTTGATCGTGGGCGGGTTGATGAATCGCAGGTTGGACGAAGATGACAGGTGAGAAATAGAATGTATTTGAGATTTTTAAGTAATAGAGATATTGAATATATTGATTAAGATAAAATAATTTATTATATGTAGATATGATGTTATATTTTTTTTCTTTTCTTTGTTTTCTTGTTTAGAATTGAGAGAAGAATATTCTCTTTTTTTAATAATATAAGTATTTCTGGATATTTGAGTTTGTCCAACAATATAAGTATTTTGTAGAGTGTGAATATAATAAATGAGGTGTGTGAATGTAATAAATAATATATTGTTGGATGAGAGAAAAACTTTTTATATGATAAAAGTAAGAATATAATAGACTTTTTATCCTATCCTTATTTTATATTAGGATTCTAGGAATACTTATATTTTTTGATGGAGAGAGTATGAGAGAAGAGGGCACTGGTGCATACATGATTTTTTAGTGCCAAGCTAAATATTCTTTGATGTATGCATGTATATTATTTCTCCATACCATCTGCAGGAATATTCGTGAATTAAGGCAAAGCTAGGCAGGTAGTGCATTTTTTTCCATTCATTTACTGCAGCTAGATTCGTTCTTTCATCTCTTATTTTATTTACTTACCGAGAAAGCAAACAAAATAAGAAACAGCAATCAGTTTTAGTGCGGCTCGGTGCACATGTGTGTTAATATAGCTTGCTTTAAATATTCTTACAATAATGATGAGAAAAATATATATTCTTGCACATGTATTTGCATGGACTTGGGCACTAAGAAATTTTTTAGGTTATATACAGTTTACCAACAATGTTAATATATTTATTATTGCATGAAAGTATTCTGTGGAAGTCTTAATACAACTTCACTCATACGTACATACGTGTGTGTATGTGCGCGCTACTATCGATTGTCACTTATTATTTTGTTGGCTTCCTCGCTGAGTAACAAGGATATGAACAAAAGGATAATGAAACTACACTAAATAAATGAATGCACTTCGAGCCTTGCCTTTATTTATGAATATTCTTCGTTAACGCTATATTGTCGTCACATTCACATATTAGTAAGTGTGTTCTACAATCTTATCTCTAGTGCAAGAAATTTTTAGAGCAAAACATCATATATTATTGTAAAAGCATATGTGAATGTTTTGCCCTGCCACATATACTCAAGTTTGGATATGAGTATGCAGTTGTCTTAGAGATTAAGAAAATTCTGAATGGTGATAGCTGAAGCGCTGCCAGAGTGTCGATTGAATTTTTGTTTCATGCATGTGTCGGGATTAGTCATTTTCACTCACCTTCTCTCACGTTATAGAAAAAAATATTCCATGATTGCAGCCATGTTCGAATGAGAGGCATAAGTGACCTTGTGAGGGTGAAAATAGTGAGTCACCAATTGGATATTATGCCATCATTTTAGGTGAGCTCCACAGCACCTAGTTCCTTCTATTATTGTTTACTAAACTCTTTTGTAAATGTTCCTCTCTTGTAAAGCCAAGTCTTCATGGATGTCCTGGCGTCTCGAGGGTTGGCTGGGACATCGATCAAAGCTCACCTTGATAGCATACAATCAAATCACGTTTCAGATTCATGTTAATACCCAAATGAATGTTTGTCTAAGATAAGCCAGTATTACTAATCTTATCCTATATGTTTTCCATCTAGCTTAACAAGCAGTAGCCCTAAAACAGTAGAAAATGTACTGAAAATTATTATGCACAATGTTCATGCATGATGTACAACTTATATATTACACATATTGAAAGTGCCTAGAGGGGGGGGGTTGAATAGCCAATTATCACTGAAAATAACTTAATAATAAAAGTTAAATGCATAGGGTCGGACTTGTACGACGATTGTGAGTAAAGTACACTTACTTGTCCGATGACACGAGATAGAAAAGTAGATCAACGGGCTAAAAATTAAATCTAGTGCAAGGCAAGTTAGGAACTAGTGATTACAAGCTAGAGAAATCTGTAGAAGCAAGGATAAAATCTAGCATACAACCTACACAAGTTAATTTAAGAAATACGAAGCAAACCCTAACTAGCAAGTTTAAAAGCAAGAACAAGTAATAAAGGACAAGTAATAAAGCACAAAGAAGACACACGATTTTTCACCAAAGTTCAGCTCCACAAAGAAGCCTACGTCTCGGTTGAGAGATCCGCAAAGGACCGGGTCTCTTTCAACCCTTAACCTCTCCAAATGACCACTAATATCAAACTTGGTTTTCCACTAGCAACTCTACAAAGGAGGGTTCGATACAAACTTTCCGAGGCGTCACCACACGAGTTGGGAGCTCAACGGGCACCTCTAACCATCTAGAGGATGAATCCCCAAGAGTAACAAACACAAGAGTCGTTGGCGGTGAGGATGAACCAAGTGCTTAAGAGGATGGAAGCTTGTTGAAGATGTAGCACTTCAATCTTCTCTCAATCCCTTCACAAATCAAGAGTGGAAGTAAGGAAGGAGAGTTGGGAAGAGCAAAAATGAGCTTGACAGTGTTTTTGAGTGGAATGAGTGACTAACCAGCCAAAGGGCGAGATGGGATTCTATTTACAGCTCATGGAGAAAAAGAGACGTTGGTCGAGCAATTTCTGAGATCTGTGCCGGACAAGTCCGACAAAATTGGTTGGCATGCTCTCTGGAGTCCGATGAAGTTGCCCGATGCATCGGACAATCCTAGTTTGTCGAACAAGTCCAATGGTCATTAGACAAGTCCGACGACACAAAGTGACAAAGTAACTAGAGTCCGATGAAATAGTCCGAGACATCGGACTTTCCTCAGATCATCAGACAAGTTCGATGACCGTCGGATGGACATGTCCGACAGCCTAGAGTGGCAGCGCTACTGGAGTCCGATGGACTTGTCCGATGCGTCGGACAAGTCCAATGATTTGGCTCTAGGAAAAGGTATTTTGGTTGGGAGGGAGAAATTTAGCACTTGGATCATTTCTACTTCAAGCTCTTGTGTCCCTCTTGATAGTACGGCTTTACTATACTCAAGATAAAAAATAAAAAGTCTTCATGGACTTTATTTTTGAGTAAATTTTGAATTTCATCTTTGAAGCACTTTGTCATCTTCTTTTCTCCTTTTTGTTTTTATGCATTATATTCACCAAACTTTGGAGTGTTATCTATATACTTGCTCAATAAAATATTAGTCCATTCTTAATTGTATTGACGTCAGTCACCAAAATAAAATTAAGGGCCTAGATGCACTTTCAATCTCCCCCTTTTTGGTGATTGATGACAATACACCTAAATTTCATAAAAATGTGCAATAAGGTTCAGTTTGTGATTGGAGCTCCCCCTAAATGTGTGTATGAGTGAAGGGATAAGCAATGATAACAAGTGCACATATTTAGTAAAGTGTGAGAGCCCCCCCTAACACCATGCATTTATGTCAATTTGTAACAAATAGTCCTAAGAAATAAAGACAATGCAAATGACATACGATTTCACACAAATGCATCTAGAAAGGGATAACCAACAAAGCATCATTACAATAAGCATGAGTCTCAAATAAGTTCACGAACTACAAAATAAGGTCTTGCAAAGCAACAATACAAATAAAAATTGTCCATCAACTCTCACAACTCACAAACTAAAACGGTAGAATAGATAGGTAGATTACTTCTCCCCCTTTGGCATAAGGACGCCAAAAAGGAGAAAAACTGAAACACTAGCAAGGACGGTCTTCTACTCCTCATCATAGTCTTCATCTTCGTCCTCGTCTTCTTCAATGACCGGTCCTTTTCCCTTACGTTGCCGAAGATCATATGCAGCTTGATCTTCAACACCTACCCTCATCGTCCTCAAAGCGAATGTGTTGTCCACTAGAAGCTGCACCGGTGTCAAACTGAGGTGGTGGAGGGTGTTAGCGGCCCATAAAACCTAATATCGGCCACCAACCGGTCAGGAAATGCAAGGTAAAAATCAAAGTTTAATAAATATTTGTTTAAACTAATAAAGTTCCATGAGTTTTGGTGAAATATGTGTTTGCAGGTATAAAAGAGCTAAAATATGCAAAAACATGAAGAAACGCCCCATCGGCTGACCACGACTGTGAAACAGCCATTTTCACGAGCCGTCAGGGTCGTTTTCAGGCTTAAATCAGGAACCGGCCGACAGGGTCAGATACGGCTGAAATCAGCCATCCGACTGGTTAACCAGAATTGTTTTTTAGGCTGATCATCCGACCCGGCTGGTTTTGCAAAAACACTTCACCATGATGTCAGTTTCTCCTCCCGGACTAAAAATGATGAGATATGGCTAAGGAAAAGAAGGCCAACAAGTGGCCTAACCGGGAGAAGTCAAGGGGCGATCCGGAGGGGGTCGGCACCCGGCCTGGCTTGCCACCCGGGGTTGCCAACCCATGAAGCCCAATAGGCCTACCGGCCCTAAAGTGGAGGAGTCGGTACGAACCGACCAAATAACCGACAACGGGACCAGATCCAAGCCATCCAAAAGGAGCCAATCGCGAACCGACATGATCCAAGGGCCGTCCGGTGGTGCATGCTGCCCGACATGCCCACGCCGTCCAACACACGTGGCCGCCCAGCCTTGCCCGCCGCCTGGTGGACCGACTTCAGCCAACTGACCCTTCTTCACCTACAAATACCCCCCCCTCCGGGCCATCGCCACCTATAAATAGAGGGGGAATTCGGCAGAAAAAGAAAAAAAAGGAAGAAACACATCAAGGAGTCCATTTCCCACTACTTGTGCTACTTAGTAGAGTAGGTTAGTTAGTCGAGAGTTAGAGTCTAGTCGAGAGCATCACTCGGGATTTTGGAATCGTCTCAGAGTCTTGGTATGAGCTCTCTTGTATCTTTTCTCCTTTTGTAAGACTTATCCTTTATCAATATAATTATCTTCCCCTTTATATCTCATCAACTGTTTCTCTTAACTTAGTCATTTCCTTAAGTTACAATTATCGAAAAGAAACTTTGTTGCATAGTTCACGGGTTTTCCGGCTAGGATTTAATTAAGTTTAGTTCTTTTCAAACTTAGACTTCATAATTTCCCGGCTATTCTTCCATAGGCCAATGGAAGAATATCTAGTGAAGGCGTAGGCGCGGTGCCTAAGCTAACACTAGATGGATTTGCATTCGTCCCCACGGGCTGTGTGGTAGGCGGCAGGTGGTGACAGCCCTGTCCGTCCCTTTTGTAATCCACCACGTTCGGGAAGTCTCAAGCAGGGCTGTCTAGCATAGCGTACCCACTAGTACAGAGGTTAGTTAATGACCCATATTAGTGGAACGTTTTTGTGCCTCGAAGTGAGCTAACAGGTGAAAGACTCGAGGCTATACCAAGAAATTTGTGTAAGCGCTCAACCTGAGTAACTAGGATTTGATGCTTGACTTAGATATATTAGAAAGGTATATTTTAGGAATCTTAGACTTAGACTCGCTATCCTCCTGGCTAGCTTAACCAATCTTTTTATTTATCTTAGTGTGGATTCCTCCTGTGTTGCTATCCCTACCACATTATCATTGAACATTCTTACCCCCGTCTTTGGTCAGTCGGTATAATTCTTGTAGTTATATCATTGTTAAACCAAGATAATCTTACGTCTAGCTTCCTTGTGGAAAATAAATATGATACCTTTGAATACTCCCGGGTGAAATGCTACAATGTTCCGTGCGCTTGCGGATTAATTCACTTTATTCTTAAAGCATAACAAACGCCAATAATCATTTTTGGCGCCGTACCAGGAATAGTGATATTCTTGATGTGACGTTAAGAAATGTCAACAAGCATTTCTAGCGCCGTTGCCGGGGAAGCAGTAGGCTAAGATATCAAAAATTTAACATTGATATTTCTATCAAGAAGTTACCGCTTTCCTTTGCGAGCTTACCCTTGTTCTGTTTATTTGTGGTGTAAACAGGACACTTTATGACTGGTTTCGACCTACCAAACAACTACCACAACGATCAAGAGGCTTTGTTGAGGAGAGTGCGTCAACGACTCACCCCTCCTCGGCTAACACCCTCCACCAACCATGGCTCTTAAAGCACCTCCGATCACACGAGCTCAGTAGCAAGATCCGTCTACGTCCGCTCAACCAACCATGGCTGGGAAGACAATCCATGACTACTCCGCCCCGTCTGCAGACAACATCCGTACTAGTCCAAACCTGAATATGGGGAACGGAGGCTATGAACTAAAGCCGGCCTTAATCAACATGGTTTTGGCCAGCCCTTACTGTGGCAAGGCATCAAAAGATGCAAACACCCACCTCCAACAGTTTTTGGCGGTGTGCAGCATTTTCACCATGAGAGATGCGACCCCTGAAGCCATCCGTCTTTGCCTTTTTCCATTCTCACTCTTGGGAAAGGCCAAGCAGTGGTTCTACAGCAATCAAGAAGAGCTCACCACATGGTGCAAGTGCTCCAATGCTTTCCTTGCCAGGTTCTTCCCGCTAGGCAAAACCAACGTCCTGCAGAACAAAAATTTCAAGCTTTCAACAGCTAACCGATGAAAGCATCCCTGAGGCATGGGAATGCTTTCAAGAGTACACTTTGGCATGTCCACATCATGGAATGCAAGATTGGCTGCTAATCTAAAGCTTCTACCATGGGCTCGACCGTCCCGCTCGAGAACACCTTGATGCAACCGCTGGAGGTTCTTTCTTCTCCCTGAAGGTCAAAGAAGCCCAAACTCTTATAGAAAAGATGGTCGCCAACTATAGTGGCTATGATGAGAGGCAAAGCCAGCCGCAACCCAAGATGAGAGGAGTCCACCAAGTTGATGGTATTGACATGCTAGCAATCAAGATGGATCAACTCTTAAAGAAAATGGATTCGCCTCAGACTGCCCAATCTTTAGACTCTCGCATGACTTGCGAAGTCTGTGATAATTTTGGACATATATGAAGCCGTTGCCCAGAAATTCAAGAAGAAGAAGTGAACTACCTCAACAACAACAACAACAACAACAACAACAACAACAACGGGTTTAGGCCTCGCACGAACAACTTCGGATGGGAGTCCAAGCCAAACCTCTCCTTTGACAAGAGTACGGGTAACTCTAGAAACTTCACTCGTAATGAACCTTCCTTCCGTGATCTTGTTCTAAGACAGTCTAAAATCAATGAAAGTATTAGTAGAAAATTTATTGCTACTGATAAAGTCCTAGAAAGCATAGATTCTTGCATGAAAGCTTTCAATACCTCTCTGCAAAATCAGCTTAGTCACAATAAAATGTTAGAAATACAAATTGCTCAGCTGACCGCTTCTATTGTTAAGCCTAACACGGGCAAGCTCCCCGGTCAGCCGGAAGCTAGCCCCAAAGAAAATGTTAATGCTGTCATAACTAGAGGCAGAAAATCTACAAAGGACCCGCCAAATCCTAACACTGCAGAGAAGACCAGGGAAACCGATGAAGAGTCAGAAGGAGAGGAGGAAATTGAAGTTGAGGAGACAAAGACGTCTCTCAAGAAGGCACCACATGAGTTCTATGATACCCCAGTGTTGCCATTTCCCTCTCGCCAGAGGAAGCCAATAGTGGATGAACAATTCGGGAAGTTTGTGGAGGTAATAAAAAAATTATACGTCAACATACCTCTACTTGATGCTATGCAGGTTCCTACCTACTCCAAGTACGTAAAGGACATCCTCAACAACAAACGTCCAATGCCGTCCACGGAGGTTATCAAATTAACAAAAGAGTACAACAACGCTATCTTGAACTCCATCCCAGAAAATAAGCAAGATCCGGGATGCCCAACCATCCCATGTTCCATCGGAATGCAACAATTCAACAACGCCCTTTGTGATTTGGGGGCAAGCATGAGCATCATGCCAAAGGTGGTGTATGACAAACTTAATGTCAATTCATTATCCCCTACAGCAATGTGCTTGCAGCTTGCCGATCAATCAGTCCGCTACCCGGCGGGCATTGCGAAGGATGTACCCGTGAAGATAAGGAACTCTCTCGTTCCCGTTGACTTTGTGGTGCTGGATATGGAGATCGACATGAAGACACCTCTTTTTCTAGGAAGGTCGTTCCTCAGCACCACAAATGCCAACATTGACGTTGGGGCTGGAGAAATCCACCTTAACATTAATGGGCATGATGAAAAGTTCGCCTTCAAGCCCCGAACGGAACAATGCAATTAGGTAAGCATCTTTTATGGCAAAACCCTAACATGGTGCAGAAAATTGAGGTGTACTCAATTGCATAAAAATCGGGTGCACCGGTGGTAAAAGTTAAGAGCACACCACCGTCGCCCAAGAAGAAGAACGAGCCACAGGAAATGAAGAAAAGGTTGCCGCCAAGCCCAAGAAATTCAAACAAGTATGGCAGAGGAAAGAAGTTGCACCAACCTCCATCCACAAAAGGCACCACGCAAGACTGAACACAGAGAACATCTTGTTCGAGACGAAAAATCCGGACCCCTATCGGAAGGTAACCGATATTTATCCCCCTTCTCTTGCATACCATTAATCAAGTTGCTTTCATTTCCCTTTAAAAAAAATTGATGTCTCGGCCAAATTTCCCGATCGGAAGGTCAAATTTCATCAAAAACGACTATTCGGGTGATGATCCGGGACTCTAACCTGGCCAGTCAAATTTCAGCACCCGGGAGGTCATTTTTCACGAAAAATGACCACTCGGCTGGGTAACTTTTAAGTCGCCCAGACTTTAACCCGACCAGTCAAATTTCTGCACCCGGGAGGTCATTTTTCACGAAAAATGACCACCCGACTGGGTGATTTCAGTGCCACCCGGCCAGGTCTCCCGCCCGGCAAGACAGGCCACCCGGCCATGGGTTTTCTCGGATTCCATACTATTCTAATGCAGGGATGATGGCCATGAGTGGAGGAAGTGTACCCAGCCTTTCCTTTATGAAAAATGCTCACCAAAAGCCCCCACCATGAGTGGAAGTAAATGAAAGAGGGCCACACATGTCACCTCACTCTTTCACCACCCACACTCACCTGCCATCCTACTCCCCTAGGCCTCATGAGTGACAAGACACTCATTGCAAACATACAACTTTGGTCATCCCATCACTCTATTCTTGCTCCCTACACTCTCAACACATTTTTGAACAAAGTGAGCAAGTGGATCACATGGCGAATGGATCTAGCCCTCTCTCATCACCACCAAAGCAATAATGGAGCAAGTGGAGGAAAAAGGCATGCCGGCCGGCATGGGCTGCCGCCCGGCCTGGAAATTTTGCCCCAAGGCTCCCTCTCGAGCCTATAAATACCAGGTGCCCTCTCACTCATTTCTCCACCACTCAGCCTTCAACTGAAACTTCATTTCTCCCTCACAACTCTCTCCCTTTTTGCACTCCCTTTCGCACTCCACTAGTTTGCTTAGTAAGTGCACTTTCAACTTAGGAATAAAAGTGTGCTGCAATAAAACCAACTAGAGGAAATTTTGCTGTGTCTCTTGCATGTTTTGAGTGACTAACACTTGGACTACTAACCGGACGACTAACCATTAACCATTATTATCATATTGTCCTTCGGATATTGTGTCCAAGTAACCCTTTTTGCAGGAATTGCAAACATTTGGAAGGGCCTCTACACCAAGTGAGCACTCGGAAGCTAAACACTCAAGAGCTTCGTATGGGCATGCTCCAAGTTACCACTCGGAAATAATGTCCATATCCGAGGCTCCAACGGTGGCAAGTATGCAAGACAAAGAATTTGAGAAGTTCATGGAGAGTGAAGAGAACATGGTGTTCAATGACTTTGACGAGCAAAGCAAGTTCATCGCTATTCGAGACCGAGAGTTCACGTCCGTGCGCAAGTTCGACCTTGACTTCCTCGAGCGAATCGGTGTCCTTGCTGATTTCGAGTATGCGCTCAACACGGTCGGGTGGTATGATTTCTATCGCCTCGATGATTATGGTTCTAAATGGCTTACTATTGAATTTCTTTGCACTTTGAAAGTTCATGCCCATGAATGAAACAAAATAGGCACTTTTTATGAATTTCATCTTTTTGGTGAAACCTATGAACGGTCCTTAAAAGAAATTAGCGCTTATCTTGGTTTTGACCGTAAGGCCGCTTTAGACATTGATAAACTTAAAGGTTTCACACCACAAGGACGTTGGGCAAAGATAGGAAATCTTGTTATGGAGCAAGAACGCACTAGTGGAATTCATAGCCCATCGCTCGTACAATTCACTATTTTATCACTCACTACTTAACCCCTCGGGCTATGAATAGTTTGGATAAAGCCTATCTCCATGTTGTAATCAAGAAGATTAAAACAAACCCCACGTTTTTCCTCATCAACCATTGGCTCACCCTAGCATTCAGGCAACAAGGACCCATGACTTTTATCCCTTTTGTTACTAGAATTGCTAGGAAGGTTGGTGCGCTTCACCGAGCTAGAATAGATTGTCTCCCTTGCGCTCCTTTGTTACGAGAGGATCATGTCTTGCAAGCACACTTGTTGAAAGAGGAAAATAACCGATACTTCATGCTTTATCCGGGGTATGACACATAAATCGAATTGCCTAACCCCCGGCTCACTATTATCGATAAAAAGCACTTTGTGTACAAATTGCAAGATTCCTTGCAACGTGCATGACATAGTATCGCAGGGGATAGGCCGAGAAGGAGAGCACAACTATGACAAGAGGAGCAGCAGCACGAAACAACAATGAACACACCTCAAATGGGTGAATCGGGAGGTCCCCAATACGATTGGGAACAGCCACAATTCCCTGGTTTTGCGAGTTCATCAACAAACTATACTACTTTATCCCATGAAAACTATTACCCCTACGGGATGGAAAGTTACCCCCAACCTCATGGAGGCATAGGAACCTCATGCTCCGCTCGATTCACGTCATACAATTTTTTGGAGTTGCAAGAAGATATGCAATACTTGGTTGCCAATGCCTATAAGACCAACATGCAAACTCAAGAAATACAAGCAGCCATAAGGAGAGAACAAGAATGGCAACAACAAACGTCAAAACAACTTCAGACAAACATCTCCATGGTGGATCAACTGTTCGGCCACTTCGGCATCGAGTATCAATTGCCGCAGTGAACGCCATCTAAGCTTAAGTCTTGAAAAGACCTAAGCTTGGGGAGGTACCCAAACCAAGGTGCGCCATTTGTTCTACCCCCTCGCCCTCTTTCTCTAGTTGATTCGTTTCACTCCCTTTTTAGCTATTTAAGAAAAAAACAAAAAGATTTTAGCTTTTAACAAAAACCATAAAAATTTGCAAAACCAAAAAGAACAAAAAGATTTCCCTTTTTAAATAAAATTTGAGAACTTGGTCTCTACCTTGCCTATGGAAATGATGAATAGTTGCTCTATTAGCACCCTTTGAGTCGCAAGTATACAAGCTCTACTCCTCATTTTTGTGGGTAATGGTAGACCGGCATGATGATAACACTAGTCCCTCTATGTTTTAGTGGGTGCGAAATGGCTAATAAACACCAAGTCTAGTTGTTGGAGTTTATGATATGGCATGTTTGGATGAGTCTATGATTTCCTTATGAATAGAGTCCAATGGATTCTTTCAAAACCATGCTGCAACAAAAACCCCCTACTTGGTGTACATTCTCCCTATGATAAACAATTTTCTACCACGACCAAATACTGATTACCAAAACCATGTCTATGCCATTTATGCATGCATTGAGTTTAGTTAGGATTTGATCCTTATGAGGGACTCGCATTTCCAAAGCCAATCACTTTCCTTCGCGTTATCTTTGAGTTCTCGAATTAATCATGCTTGGTCATGCGGTTTCCACATCGGAATCACGCATCCACTCCACCAAGCATGTTAACCAAAATCTTTCTGTTTGCGAGCCTTTGATCCCATTAAAATATTATGGTCCCCCAGACAATTGCTCAGAAAAAGTCTACAAAAATATTTGAACCATTGAATTAGCTTCTTTACATCATGAGAGCTGAAAGAATGAAACAAAGAAAGAAAGAAAGAAAAAGTTTATCGGCTCTCATGGATGTGCTAAATCAAAAAGTTTCAAGGTTCATTCGAAAATAAAAAAAATATCTTTGAGAAAAAATAAAGGACCATCCTTTCGCTCTAGCACAAAAATCTAGTCTCTGGGATAAATCTGCACCCAAGACCTTTGCAATTGTGCTAGCCCATTCCTTCGCGTGAGTCCATTCTCTCCCTCTTCCCTGAACATTATTTCTAAATGATTGGAATGAGGAAGTGCAATGTCTCTTCGCTAGGACCATCTCTTAGCTCAACAATACATGCATGCTAAATGTGTCATCCTACCAAACTCCACATATTTAAGCCAAACTCTTAGAAAGTAGGATGAGCATTTGGAAAGGAAATACACCTTTTGAGAGATGAGTGTCATAATGAAGATTGCACCAAGAGGGAAGATTTTTAGCCTTATGCAGCATTATAAAAACTTTGGACTCATGATCAAGTAGGAGATTGCGTAACAAAGTCTAAACTAGCCGTTCTAGACTTCAACCACTCATGACAAGGTTATAAAATGCCAATAAACCCCTCTGTACAATGAGAATGACTTAGTGACCAAGTTGTGATGCTTTACACTTACCCATATTGTGTTGGAGTATGTGTTTGTGCACTTGATACTTGCAGGGCGCTAATATTGAAGCAACTCCTGATCCATCACTTTTAAGCAACTTTAATTTGCCTGGGACGAGCAAAGATTTAAGATTGGGAGGTGTTGGCGGCCCATAAAACCCAATATCGGCCACCAACCGGTCAGGAAATGCAAGGTAAAAACCAAAGTTTAATAAATATTTTTTTAAACTAATGAAGTTTCACGAGTTTTGGTGAAATATGTGTTTGTAGGTATAAAAGAGCCAAAATATGCAAAAACATGAAGAAACACCCCGTTGGCTGACCACTACTATGAAACACCCGTTTTCACCAGCCGACAGGGTCGTTTTTAGGCTGAAATCAGGAACCGGATGACAGGGTCAGATACGGCGGAAATCAGCCACCCGGCTTGTTAATCGGAGTCGTTTTTCAGGCTGATCATCCAACACGGCTGGTTTTGCAAAAACACTTCACCGTGGTGCCGTTTTCTCCCCCTGGAATAAAAATGATGAGTTATGGCTAAAGAAAAGAAGGCCAACAAGTGGCCTAACCGGGAGAAGTCAAGGTGCGACCCGGAGGGGGTTAGCACCCGGCCAAGGCCGCCGCCCGGCCTCGGGTTGCCAGCCCGTGAAGCCCAATAGGCCTACCAGCCCCAAAATGGAGGAGTAGGTACGAACCCACCAAATAACCGATAACGGGACAAGATCCAAGCCATCCAAAACGAGTCGTCTCAGAGTCTTGGTATGAGCTCTCTTGTATCTTTTCTCCTTTTGTAAGACTTATCCTTTATCAATATAATTATCTTCCCCTTTATATCTTGTCAAGTGTTTAATCTAGTTAGTCATTTCCTTAAGTTACAATTATCGGGAAGAAACTTTGTTGCATAGTTCACGTGTTTCCCGGCTAGGATTTAATTAAGTTTAGTTCTTTTTGAACTTAGACTTGGTTATTTCTCGGCTATTCTTCCGCTAGGCCAACGGAAGAATATCTAGTGAAGGCGTAGGCGCGGTGCCTAAGTTAACACTAGCTGGATTTGCATTCGTCCCCACGGGCTGTGTGGTAGGCGGCAGGTGGTGACCGTCTTGTCCGTCCCTTTTGTAATCCACCACGTTCGGAAAGTCTCAAGCAGGGTTGTCTAGCGATAGCGTACCCACTAGTACAGAGGTTAGTTACCGACTCGTATTAGTGGAACGTTTTTGTGCCCCGAAGTGAGCTAACAGGTGAAAGACTCGAGGCTGTACCAAGAAATTGGTGTAAGTGCTCAACCCGAGTAACTAGGATTTGACGCTTGACTTAGATATATCAGAAAGATATATTTTAGGAATCTTAGACTTAGACTCGCTGTCCTCCCGGCTAGCTTAACCGATCTTTTTATTTATCTTAGTGTGGATTCCTCCTGTGTTGCTATCCCTACCACATTATCATTGAACATTCTTACCCCCGTCTTTGGTCAGTTGGTATAATTCCTATAGTTATATCATTGTTAAACCAAGATAATCTTACGCCTAGCTTCCCTGTGGAAAATAAATATGATACCTTGGAATATTCCTTGGTGAAATGCTACAACGGTGTTCCGTGCGCTTGCGGATTAATTCACTTTATTCTTAAAGCATAACAAATGCCAATAATCATTTCTGGTGTCGTACCAGGAATAGTGATATTCTTGATGTGACATTAAGAAATGTCAACAGAGGGTAGTAACTAAAGTAGTTCATCTCCTCCGAAGTGAAGGTGGCCGTCAGATCCGCATAAGCAGGCGGGAGAGAGTCTTTCGCTCGAGGCGGTGGAGGAGGAGGAACTTCAGAATTCATCTTATGCATAATGATCTTTTGGTTCCTGTGGGACATATATATCCAGGATACCTAATTACTCGGCTACATGGACGAGTGGGTCGGTTATGAAGTATTGAAGAATAAGGCCCAGAAGATAACTATTCGGATATTTGTTTTGAGTTTGCAGCAAGCTCGGTTAACAGATATGGTGTATAGATAGAATCAGATGTAACCGACTGATAGATTACCATGTAAACCGCTGCCCTTCAGGTATATAAAGAGGATAGGGGGTCTTTGACACGAGGAGAACTCGCATTGGGTAACCTTAGCCTTAACGCGAACCCTAGCAATACAAGAGCACCAAACAGGACATAGGGTTGTTATCCTTCGGGAGGCCTGAACCTGTCTAAACCATGTGTCCTGTGTCCATTGACTTTCATACTCATACGCATACCTAGAACTACTATCAAGAATATCTCTTGACAGTTGGCGCGCCAGGTAGGGGTAGCGTTGAGTTCAACTTCACTGAAATCGATGGCTTTCTTCGTCGTCAAGTTCCACCCAGGAGATAGGATCCGCTTCGGCACCTTCAGCTTCGTTGCTGATCAGAGCATGAGCCTCATCAAGCAATGTCCAATGGCCCTTCTGACAGCTACCGCGCCTTCAGATCCAGGCATCAGCAAAGCCTCATCGGCCGATCGGAAGATCGGCCCAATCTGCTGACTCCCACGTGGCCTCAACAACACGGCGGCCGTTCTACAAGCGGAAACCCTCTCGGATTCCTTCTCAGTGTCGCCCACAATGGACCGATCAGCAAGCCTGGCTGACTCGGATCTAACTATGGTCGATCTCCCAACTTCTTACATAGAGGAGTCGGATGAAGACCCTATTTTTTTTTCTTGGCTCAAGATTAGTAGCTACTATCGGCGTCGACCACGAGTCTATCTTGGACCTGATCAATGAGCCGAGTGATTCCGAAAGCCACTTGTCTTAATACAATGAAGTCTTCATGGTAGCACCAGCGGCCCCAGATGGAGGTGCAATCGGGGAGACATCCGCGGCAACTGCTGCACGTTGAGCAGCAGCGGATACAAACTGTAGGAATGGGAATGAAACTGAACTTGAAGATGATGACCCAGAAGCTGAGACCCCTCCACTTCGACAACCGGCCGCCCGTCAGAACAGATTCAGGATCGTGCAAAATTTGGATATGGGTGACCTCACCTTACAATTGGATGGTGAGGAGGTCTTCAAAACACCACAGCACAACATCACGGTTGCGGCAACCCTGTTGGACTCACTGGAGCCTATGCTCCAAGCCAACACGGAGTTGACACCATAGGTCAACAAGCGGAAAGCACAAATCAAGGCAGCAGCTATACTGGAGATGCACGTGACACGCTCTGTGCCGAGTAAATCGGCATCGGGCAACGCTAGTTCGGTGCCCAGTCAGAAAAGAAGAGACCGGTGACGGAACGATCGGCGGGTGACCCCGCCGACCGAACCACGGCGGCGGCCCATTACGGACTACCACAACCGGAACCCACATGCTGACCTTCATAGCAGCATATCGGCACGCGATGCCTGCGTCTGACTGGACAATAGGTATCAGGAGCGGGATGATGTGGCCCGCCGTGAATATGACGATGAACGACATCGCCATGGCTTTGTTGACAACCGCTATTACGAACGCAATGATAGAAGGGAGCCACCTCGAGACGATCGGTACTACGATCGATGGAACGATGGGCGGTGCAAAGACAAACATCATCAACAAGCTAGTCGCGAATGGGAGCAGACCCCCCTCTTTGAGGATTATGACGACGAGGCCGGCATCAGGGCCTTCACCCGAGAACTTGCAACGTCAACTGGCCAGCTGGCTTTAAACCTGTCGGCATTGAAAAGTACGATGGCAAGACAGATCCGCATGACTGGCTTCATGTCTACACGAAAGCCATCCAGGCACTCGGTGGTGACAGCTTCGTTATGGCCAATTATCTGCACGTATGTCTGGCCCCAGCAGCCAGAACATGGCTCACCATCCTGCCTGCCAATTCTATTAGTTCTTGGGCGGAGTTATGCAGGCAGTTTACCACCAACTTCCAGGCGACATTCGACAGGCCCGGGAATCACTGGGAGCTCACCAGGATCAAGCAGTGGGACCGAGTGCCGTTACGAGAGTACATCCATCGCTTCTGCTGAGTGAAGAACACCATCCCCAACATCTCAGATGCTCAGGTCATCGCCGCCTTCCAGGGCGGACTTCACGATGATGACTTAATCAAGAAGATCAGGAGGTTGGACGCAGCCAGTAGCTTAACAGCTAAGGAGCTATTTACCATGGCAGACAAGTATGCAGCTGGCAATTCGGCCCTCTTCCAAGTACACAAGGAGGAGAAGGCGCATAATCGCAATCAGTCGGGACCGTCCAACTACAACAAGGATGGTGATAGGAAGCGCAAGCAGGACAGAACGGTTGCTAACACTGAGTGTCCCAACTGGAGAAGACAGGTCACGTAGGACGACTTTGACAAAATGCTCGAAGGCCCCTGCCTGTTGCATTATGGCGCTCACAAGGCCAAAGAATGCTTCAAGCTAAATAGCTTTGCGCACCATGCGCTGAAGGTCTGCAAAGAACGCCCCTGGATTCCCAAGGGTGGCAAGAAAGATACAGACAAGGAAGATGAAGACAAAGAAGAATTTCAAGATCCCGAGCATGAGGTCAACTACATTTATGGTAGGACCACAGCCAACTCAAAGCGCCAGCAAAAGATCCTTTACCGAGAGATTCACTCGGTTTCACCAGTAGTGCCGCACTACCTTCGATGGTCTGAGGTCCCGATAACTTTCAATCGGTCGGACCACCCAGGTCACATCCCTAGACCCGGCAAATACCCTCTAGTACTATCATCGACTGTCAATAGAGTATGGCTCCATAGAGTACTGGTGGACGGTGCAAGCAGCCTGGACATCCTCTTCGTGATCACCCATAGAGCTCGGCATACCTCTAGCTGAGCTCAAGCCCAGTAGATCACCCTTCCATGGTGTGATCCCTGGCATGCAGGCAGTCCCACTGGGACAGATCACTCTACCAGTGACATTCGGAACTCGGGAGAACTACAGGACAGAGCGTATCACCTTCGAGGTTGCGGATCTGGACTCCACTTATCATGCCACCATTGGACGGCCGACCATTGCCAAATTCATGGCTATACCACATTATCCGTACATGATGATGAAGCTGCCAGGGCCAAATGGAGTCGTCTCACTGCACTCGGATGTAAGGACCTCCTATGACTGTGACAACCAGAGCTACGAGTTGGCAGAAAAAGAAGGTGATGGAGTCGGAGCTCACCGAGTTGAAGCTCGAGGTTGAAAAGGCAGAGGAGGCCAACCTCGATCACCCTCCCAAGAAGGTGTTGAAGGCCACGGTGCAGGCAGAGACAATGGAATCAAAGAAGATTTAGTTAGATGATAGTGATGTATCCAAGACCACCAATATTGGGTCAATTTAAATACTAAATAGGAAAGCGCGCTCATATTTTTCCTTCATGATAATAAAGACATATTTGCATGGAAACCTTCTGACATGTCGGGTGTTCAAAGGGAAAAGGTTGAGCACTAAGTACATGTTCGACCAAATGCTAAACCTGTGAGGCAACGTCTTCGATGATTTTTGCAAGATCGTAAGGACACAATTAGAAAAGAAATTGGCCGATTACTGGCAGCCGGTTTTATCAAAGAAGTATTTCATCCTGACTGGTTAGATAACCCAGTATTGGTGCGAAAAAAGACTAAGGAGTGGCAGATGTGCATGGATTACACCGGCCTTAATCAAGCCTGTCCCAAAGATCCTTTTACCCTCCCCCATATTGATCAAGCGGTCAACTCAACGGCTGGTTGCGCTTTATTGTGCTTCTTAGACGCCTACTCAGGGTATCATCAGATTCGCCTAAATGAATCCGACGAGCGAAAAACATCATTCATTACGCCTTTTGGAGCTTTTTGTTACACGATGCCCTTTGGGCCGAAGAACGCCGGTGCCACCAACCAGCGGACCGTGCAACGATGCTTGGATAGCCAGATTGGAAGCAACACTGAGGCCTACGTTGATGATGTGGTGGTCAAAAGCTGACTCGCCTCCGACTTGATACAAAACTTGGCTGAAACATTTGATAACCTTCAAAAGTATAGCATGAAGCTAAACCTCGAGAAATGCGTCTTCGACGTCTCGTCAGGGAAGCTACTCAGTTTCCTGGTCTCATACTGAGGGATCGAGGTGAATCTAGAGAAGGTGAACGCCATACTACGAATAGGACGCCCGTATTCATAGAAAGACATCTAGAAGTTGACTGGCTACATGGCAGCACTGAGCCGATTCGTTTCACGACTCAACGTCCGAGGGCTACCTTTCTTCAGACTCCTCAACAAACAAGATTCATTCGCCTGGAATGATGAAGCCTAAAAAAGCCTTGGAGGAATTCAAGGCCTACATTAATGGCCCACTGGTGTTGACACCCCCTGAACCAAAGGAAACTTTGCAGCTGTACATCTCTGCAACCACACATGTTGTCAGCATTGTGCTGACGGTTGAATGGGTGGAAGATGGCAAGGCTCAAAAGGTGCAGCGTCCAGCGTACTTCATCAGCGAAGTCTTGTCAGATTCTAAGATATGGTAGTTCTAGCTCCAGAAGCTAGTGTATGCGTTGTTGATGATGTCTCGCAAGTTAAAGCATTACTTTGAAGGCCACCCGATCGAAGTTCATACATCTTTCGGGCTTGACGAACTGCTCCACAACCGAGATGCAACTGGGAAAATTGCCAAGTGGGTTGTTGAGCTTGGTTCATACGATATTACCTTAAGCCTCATGACGCAATCAAGGGTCAGGCGTTGTAAGATTTCAATGCCGAGTGAACAGAGTCCGAATTACCGCCAACCCCGCAGGAGATAAGCTATTGGACCATGTCATTTGACGACTCTTTACAACTAGAGGGAGCCAACGCGGGGGTAGTATTGGCATCCCCAGATAGAGTCATGATGCGGTATGTCCTCTGAATGCATTTTTGCGCATCCAACAACGCAGCAGAGTACGAGGCTCTCCTACATGGGTTGCAAACAGCCATATCACTCGGCGTCAAGAGGATAAGTATTTCTGGTGACTCAGCACTTGTAATCAATCAAGTGACCAAGGAATGGTGTTGTTCCGAAGAAAGCATGACAGCATACTGCGTTGAAGTTCGAAAGCTAGAAGACAAGTTTGATGGCATCGAGTACAAGCACGTCCTCCGGAAGTTCAACGAGGACGCAGATGAACTGGCCAAGCTTGGGTCCAGCAGAGCTACAATACCCGATGGAGTATTCCTTGATGATCTACACAATCCATCTGTACTGACCTAGCAAACCGTGGTGCGGGCTTTGATAGAAGTCGACTAGAGAACTCCATTCATTGAGTATTTAAACAATGGAACATTACCTGTCGACAAAGAGGAAGCCCTCTGCATCATCCGCAAGTTGAGGCTATACTGTGGAGTTGACCACCTCTTGTACAAGCAGAGCCTATACGGGGTACTGTTGAAGTGTTTATCACAGGAGGAGGGCATAGTCATCTTGCGTGAAATCCACGTTGGCATATGTGGTAACCATGCGGGTCCTTCAACAATAGCAACCAAAGCAATGAGGCAATGGTTTTATTGGCCAACTGCGGTTGTTGACGCCAAGGATATCGTCCGAAACTGCGAAGGCTGCCAATTTTTCGAACGCCGGATGCATGTGCCCGCCACCAAGCTTCAAAATATCCCGATAACATGGCCGTTCTTAGTATGAGGGTTTAGATATTGTTGGTCCTTTCCAGAAGGCCCAAGGTGGCTTCACTCATCTGTTCGTGGCGGTGGACAAGTTTTCTAAATGGATTGAGGCGAAACCAGTCGGAAAAATTTTAGCAAAAAAGGCCGTTGAGTTCATGACAGAAATAGTAACTCAGTTTGGTGCTCCACACAAGATTATCACTGACAACGGTAGTCAGTTTACGACGTAGGAGTTTAAGGACTTTGCGGTAAAGGTGGGGTTCAAGATCGGTTAGGTTTCTGCTGCCCATCCGCAAAGTAACGGCTAGGTTGAGCGAGCAAATGGCCTCTTGTTATTGGGAATTAAGCCTCGCACGTTCGATAGATTGGAGAAGTACGCTCGATGCTGGGTTTGAGAGTTACCGTCGGTATTGTGGGTGCTTCGGACCAATACTAGCTGAGCCACGGGGCATTCATCGTTTTCGTTAGTTTATGAGTCCGAAGCAACGCTGCTGACCGAAGTATTATTCGCCTCGCCGCGCGTGGTAGCATATGAAGAAAAGTTTTCCAATGAGCACCGATGTGATGACCTCCTATTGTTGGAAGAAAGACGCGACACAACCTTGCTGCGGTCGACCAAGTATCAGCAAAGCCTCTGGCGATATCACGACAAGAACGTCCCATCACGGGACTTCGCAGTTGGCGACCTAGTATTGAAACAAGTTCAGTCCACTGTTGGTAGGCACAAGCTGTCGGCCCTGTGGGAAGGGCCTTTCATAGTCAAGGAGGTCACTCGGCCAGGTGCTTATCGATTGATGTGCGAGGACGGATCAGACCTTCCTAGTTCTTGGAACATATCTCAGCTACGTCGCTTCTATGCTTAGCTTTAGTAGTTTATTTGTATCTATACAATTTTATATTTTCAAATAATATATACAATGCGGTCATGATGTTTTGCCATAAGATATATGATTTCTATGAATGATCTTTTACTTTCCAAAATATAGTCATGACTCAAATTTTGACTCTTGGTATTACCACAACTCGCATATGTTGACCAAGTGGATACTTAGTCCCCGGGGTTCATGTCGTCTGTTGAGGACCGAGTCAACTTCCCTAATTCTCATATGCTTGACCGAGTGGGTTCTTAGTCCCCATGGTTCATATCGGTTATTGGGGACATTGATTAGAGTGTTGACATGCGTTATGTATTGGTTGTGAGTGTTTAGCACGAGTTCATACAATACATAAACAAAGTAGCATGGCCCAAGAATTCATTACAAATCTGGTAATGAATCTAGATCCTAGAGGTCTACTGGATTAAAAGATTTCATTACATGACTGATTATGAATTATTGTCTATCAGATATGCTACAATCCATTACACTCTTGGTAATGGATCCAATTCTATCTGGTCAATCAAAATGTTAGCCTTCTCCTGGGCTTCCGCTACCAGAGCTTCACATTGCTTGTCAGACAGGTTTTCCTGGAAACCATCAGCAATCGCATCCAGTTTTACTTCTAGAATATGGGATTTGGCGATAGCCAGTACTTGAGCACCCGCCAGTCCTGCAATATGCTGAGCATGCTCTTTCACTCAGCTTGGAGATTCTTGTAGCCGCGTGAGGAGATCTTGACACTTTGGTGGTCTCTCTTCCGGCATGATGTTTTGGGCAACCATCTCAGCATCTCTTTGCAGAGCCGTAAGAGACCAGCGAAGATTTTGATCACCTTCAACAAATTTCTTTTGTAAAAGCTCATAAGCCCTTTTTGATCCTACAGGGACGCAATTATCAAACATTTTCCCATAAATATGGACTTGGTGGTGCAGGTAATGTAGGAATAATCATTTACCTTTTAGATGTTATTCGGCTTCGGCTTTCTCCGCTTCAAGAGTGGCTGCTTTCTCCTTAAACTCGTCCTTGAGCTTTTCTGTTTCCTTAAAGGTTTCTCTAAATTTATTTAGTTCATCTACAGTCTTCTTGAATATTTTTTCTGCTTCAGCCAGCCCTGCTTCCAGCTAGGTGTTTCTCTTGTTTTGTTTCTTGATTTTTTTCTTTGGCATGTGTTATATATACCAAGTGGGTCGGTATTCAGAGTTAACAGTATGAAGAGTTTGTAACATTATACCTTCAGCTTTCTTTTTCCAATGAGCCCAAGACTCATCCATCGTTTTGAAGTCGTGCTTTAGTTTTTCAAAATTG
Organism: Eleusine indica; assembly: GCA_030378355.1. Lineage (NCBI taxonomy): Eukaryota > Viridiplantae > Streptophyta > Magnoliopsida > Poales > Poaceae > Eleusine > Eleusine indica. The sequence goes on from CM059499.1 coordinate 30,300,738, forward strand.
CTTTTTAGTTCCTCTAAAATTTGAAGTTGTTTCTTCAATTCTTGGTTTTGTCTCTTCAAATCTTCGATGGCACCGGAGGACGACTCCAAAGTCTTCACACGCTCTTTCAACTTGGCAATAAGGATTGTCGAGTCAGCCTCGTGCTTGCATTTGGAAGCAAGCTCTTGTGATAAAGCTGCAAGAAGAAAAAAAATGAAATTTTGGTGAACTTAAGGGTCACTCTGTTTTTGTAATATATCTTATTGACAACATACCTGTTATTTGAAATTGAAGTTCGTCCATCTGGGATGAACATGTTTGCAATTCAAGAGAAAGACGGCTGACTGGAAGTCCCTGGATGTTGCCTAGAGAGAGAGGGGGGGGGGGTGAATAGGCGTTCCTAAAAATTTTAACAAAAACTCGCAGCGAAATTAAAACTGCTAAAACCGTTTGCTCTGGTTTAGCAAACCGGTACCTCTGGTTTTGTCAGAGAGCTTGGGATAGAACAAGTTAATGAGGAAAACCGCCAAGCTCTAAAGTCAAGCAAGCTAATAAAACAATCACAGGAACCACCCCTATTAGATTCACAAAGAATCAACCTCGGAAAACAACCTTCCAAACCAGACCCACCGGTTTGGTAAACCGGACACACCGGTTTCCTCGGGACAGAAAGAGTAATACAGGAAATACAATACCCCACTCAGTTCTAGCAAACTTATAGGTCCTAAAGAGCATGCAAGATCTAGATCAAGTAATCACAGAGAAAACTAGCACAACTACACATGCAATCTATGAATTATCAAGAAATAAAGCAAGAACTTAAGAAAGCAAACCAAATGAACCACTTGGAGATTCGTTTGCCGAAGTTTAGATTCACCCCGTGAACCCTACGTCTCCATTGAGGAAGCTTGAGCTGCTCACAAGGCACACTCCAAGTCGGGTCTCTTTCAACCGCTTTCCCCGATCCACTATCTTTGCTTCTTTCCATGCGGAGGCGAAGCGAACCTTCACAAACTTTCCCAAGGCTCACCACATGCTTGGGAGCTCTAGGGCGACGCCTAGCCGACTAGGAGGTTTCACCTCCAAGAGTAACAAATGCTTCACGGATTAGCACCACAATGCTAAAATGCTCAAGAGTGGGATTTTTTCTTTGGTGCTCTCAATCTCAATCTCTCTCAACCTAATGCTTAGGATTTATCACAAATCACTCAAACCTCACAAAGAGGTGTTGGGGAGAGCTCTACAAGGCTTTGGATGTATTTTCTTTGTGCATACAATCAGCAACATCCAAAGGAGGGGTGGAGGAACTATTTATACTAGTCCCCCCAAAAACTAGCCGCTACATTGAACCAGTCAAAACCGGTCCCTCTGATTTTGCAAACCGGTACCTCTAGTTTTCCAGAACTAATCGTTAGAGATTTGAACCTAAACCGGTCCCTCTGGTTTGGTAAACCGGTTACACTGGTTTTTCCTGTCACAGTGAGAGTTAGGGTGAGTGTAGGCCTTGTGTTTCTCTCATCTCACTTAGGTTTTTCTTTGAGCATTGAGACATTAAATGCAAACCATGTAGCATCCCTCTTGATAGAGCAGCATGCATAAACTCAAGATTAAGTAAAAAGACAAATCCTCAACTTGATCTTGCATGATTAAGAATTTTGCCACTTCTTCTCTTTTAGCTTCAAGAGGGCTGCCACATATGCTTTTGCTGAGTTTCATCACCTAGAGTATGTGACTTGAGAACTCTTCATTAATAAGATTCATTTTCGCCTTTTGGTTCACAAGTCACATTAAGTCTTCATGTTCCAACAAAGATTTATACTTGGAGATGTATGACCACTTATAGCTTGATCGGTCCATCACGATTGCACTCCACCTGCCCTTCACCATGGCTTGGGTCCCTCGGCACCAAGACTTCATCTTGCTGTTCTCCCGTACATGGTCCGTCGCGGCCAAGTCATGTCAATCCTTCACCATCTTGCTATCTTGAGTCACACATAACTTTGTATCATCGTTATGCCTTTATTTGAACTTCTTCTTTGAAATATTGATTTGATCAAGTTGCTACTAAGATTAAATACCATAAAGAAATAGCACTTGATCACTTCTTTTTCTTGACAAACACCAATTTGCTGAGACCATCTCATATCAATGGTTTTTATGTCCCATATTCATTTCAAACCTTGGCTTGTCGTAATGTTGCTTATATGGACCTATTTATTTGACACTTATCCTTTTCATCACATAGGCCCATTTTCCATACACAATTGTACACTATCAAAGATGATCATTTGTATTCATGCAACATATATTCTTCATGTACAAGCTGCTCATATACTCACAAAGAGGATTAGTTCTTTAATCACTTTGTCATACAACCACCAAAACCCACTAGGGACATAGATGCACTTTCACCGACTTCAACCCTCTCTTTGGCAAGCTGATCTTCGTTCTCCATTGCTTTAGCACACTTCCTTTGCACACTTTGCAACAGTTTGTTTTTGTTGGCCATGTATGACTTTAATCGCTGAAGTGATAGCATAAGGGGGAGATGTGTGTTATTCCTTGAGTACAAATGAAGTACGATGGGTATAATTTCAACTTTTTACCTGAAACAATGGTAAACCTTCTCGGTGAGGTCCTCAAATATCTTTAGTTCTTCCTGCTCACCAGATTCATCGAGGCCAGTGATGGTGTATTTGCCGATATGATATACGGTCCTGGTGGGACCAGTTTCTTCCGAGATTTTTTCTTTCACCACTCGCTGAATTGGCGTTGGCACGACATCTTCAATGGGGCTGATCGGATTATTATATATTGGCTTTGGCATCCTTTCAAATACCAGAGTAGGCTCTTCTTTGATGATTGGCGGCGAAGAGTTACCATGGGTCGTGGTTGTCTCTGGAATATTCAGATCCGGCATAGAAGAGATCTCTGACCTCTTGGGTTCTTTTCTTGGCTGAGGGGACGTTGGAGCAGCATTGATATCACTCGGTCTCTTTGTTGAGTGATCAGGGGTGTCCTCCTTGGATGTCCCGCTCTTCATCTTCGCCTGCTTCTCTTCAGGAACAGTGCTCTGAGGCGTGGTGTTGCCCGAAGAAGCGACGCCAGATGGTCTGCATATCATATAACCATTAGTAGAGTTGTTTACCGCTATATTACCATACAGAACTATGGCCATATAGTCCACTTACCTTGGCTGGCGTTTAAACTTCAAGCCTAAAACCTTCGATGGAGGGCTGGATGGTGTCGCATTCTTCACAACATCAGGGATGTATGAATCTGGGACTTGTCGAGTATTTTTGTCACTCGCTTGGTCTTGTTCTTCGAAGTTTTGGTTTCTACATTAAACTCGAACCCTCGCCGAGTGGCTGATGACTCAGCTGATGCTTTTTTCTTTGCTTCTTCTTGCAGTCTGGTAGATCTCTCTGCTAGAGACTCCTCTTCATTAGAGTCGACAATTTGAGCTTTGCGATGCTTGTGACCTGGCTAACGACTTGGCGATTTTTCTCGCACAGCAGGAGACAATGGTGGGCTTGACGAATATATGTCTAGTTTCAACATTTCACAAGACATGTCAACTCTTCATATTTCAATTACTGGTATTAACAGGATCAACAAAGTTTACTTACATCATTCCTAGGGTTCTTGGAATGATGTCTGACTTTCACAGACCCTGGGGTCCAATCGAGCAAGGAGGAAAAAATGTTCTCAAGTCGGAGTGTTAATTCTCGCTCAGATAATTCCTCAGGCACCTCCATGGTAGGATCTCCTGTAAGATCGAATTTCCAACCAGCGACGTGGCGTTTCTTGATAGGTTTGACTCGGCGATATATGAAGTTGGCTACAAAATCAACTCCACTATACCCTTTGGTTTTCAGCACCGCAATTTGCATTAAAGTTTCTTCAACCTGAGGCTTTTTGTTTGGCGACTCTTTTGCTGACCATTCAGACCTGGGTACAGGGGCCTGAGTGGTGAACTCTGACAGAGGGGGCGCATGGTTTCCATGGTAAAACCAATTTGCGTGCCAACCCTTGTTTGTAGAAGGAAGAAGAACTTCAATATATTTTGACTTATTCCTCAATTGAAATCTCACACCACCAATTACATTGCTGCTGTTTGATTTCAGAACAAACAGTTCTTTGAAAGTATCAAAATGGGTAGTGATTCTAAGGAACACCTCGCACAGGTGAAAAAAAATAGAAATATGGAGAATCGAATTAGGATTCAGATTCACAAGGTTGATTCCATATAAGAACAACAGCCCACAAAAGAAATCAGAACATGGAATCCCAAATCCACGGTAGAAAAAGGTGGCGAAAACTATGATATGATCTATAATAGGTTGCGGGAATTTCTGACCTAGCGTTTCAATCCAATCCCCAGTCTGCTGATGTTGAAGCACTCGTCGATCACGAGCTCATTAATTTTTTCCACATCCATGGAAGAGGCCGGGAATTCCTTGGTTCCTACCGGGATGTCAAAGACTGTATCATCTTCTGCTTGGATACGGGAAGCTTGCCCCTTTGACTGGGACCTGGTGCTTTGGCGAGTGCGCTTGGGCGTTATTGAGGTCAAGGTTTGGTGAAAATGGAGATGAACAGAGATCGACGGCAGAAAATGGTGATTGGAGATCTAGGGTTTGTGCTAGGCCAACGGCGGCGGCTGAAACACTGAATGAAGAAGGTGAAGGGTTATACGCATGTTGAAACAGATATATACTGATAACTTTGACCTAATGGGCGGAAACGGTTAATAGGTTATCAGCCTGATATGCAAAAGTTGTGATACTGTTTGCAGCATTTATTATTCACCGTTGAAGGACCGAGAAGGCAACCAGAGGGGGAGGGTGAATGGGAGCTAATAAAAATTCTTCACAAGAACTTGGCCTATGTTCCAATTACAACCCAAGCCAACCTCTAACCCAATCACCAAGGCTACACACACCAACTTGTGATGTGCTAACCCTAGGAGTGATCAACTACAGCAGCAGAACACAGTGGAAACAAAAGGGAACAACAAAGACTTAAATCAGTCAAAGAGGCACACACAAGTCACCTTACTGGACTACCATCAGCAGTGCTGATCACAGCCATCGTCAGTGCCGGTTGGCACCATCGACAGTGCCGGTGAGGGATTCTAAAATGTTGTAAATACAGAACATCGGCAGTGCCAGTCTGGCCATCGGCAGTGCTGGTGTGGGGTTCGGACTCAAGCCACCGGTAGTGTTGATCATGGCATCGGCAGTGCTGATCCGAGTTCTGACCCACTGGCAGTGACGGTCCCCTAGTCATCGTAAGTGCGGGTCGACCCCGATAGAACAGAAAAAAGGTTTCGGCATTAGGCAAAAACTTGACCAAAACATAATCAAACAAACTCCAAATGATGCGATTTTTGGACCAGTGAATCCTTAACACATCATGACCCTAATCCTAGAAGATCCACTCAATTGGCTCAAGAAATCATCATGAATTTCAGATCTTGTGCCAAGAACACCAAAAAGGGAAAACTTGAGAAATCCTTCATATCGAAGATGCTAGAGCTATGGATTCGGCCAAGGGCCTATGGGGATTTGTTCTAGCTCATCATAGCACCAAGTTTCCCTTGAAATCCATCCCAAAAACTTGCCCAAAAAGGAGATAAAAAATTCCCATGAAAATAGCTCCGAAAATGGAGAAAAAGAAAAATTCGGGATTTAGGAAGAGAGGAAGATCTTGAGCACGAAAATAATTCTCATATCATAGAAACATGCTTACAAGATCCATGGATACAAGGCTAGAAAGCCACCCTCTTCTCCCACTATTTGGAAGAGCAAGAGATGTCTCTCACACATCCACTACTCTCCCCTTTACATGAAGCTCTCTCCTAGCACTTTGAATGAACACCTAACACAAGGCTAATGGGAAGAGGCACCTCTCCCACCAGCCACACCTCTTCTTATATAGGCCTAGGGTCCAAGACAACTCTACCCTTGACCTATAACTCACTGCCACCTACCACAGGGGGCAAAACCATCCAACTGTTTTTTCTTTGCCCGAACGCCATCGAGCCTTTCACAACTTTGCTTCGCCTCGACGCAAGCTCCACGATGGTGCTACGTGCACCTCCAATCGCCACCAGCGGTTTTGAGGCCCAAACCAAGAAACTGCCTTGCATGCTTCTCAAAGCGTGACTTCTTGATCTTGACGCGTGTCACCTCGTCCCGTGATCTTCCTCATCGGCAAGTCTCTCCCGCCTCCGATCCATTGGAAGCCTCAACTTGCACCTACGCCCGATCACCTTGACTTGGTCAACACGCCGTCTTCATCACTATTACGGTTTTGAGGCTCAACCGCCAAACCGTCCGTGCTTTTTGCCTCTCCACGTGTACGGTATGGATCAACCTTGACTTCACCCAGCCTCCCGATCATCCGGCTCCAAGTCTCCTACTTGTGCCCGATCCTCTCGCCATTGACCGCCAAGGTTACTCCAGTGACCTACACATCATGAGACAAGCAAACACATTTCCCATCTCCTGCAAACTCTCCAACATCCTCACCAACTCTGATTAGTCAAAACCATGATATGCACAGACTCATGCAATCCCCAAATTCCCGCATTTCAACTCAAACACCAACTCAACCAATGTCAATTACTCATCACATATTCCAAACCATGACACATATCCACAAGGTTTCTCAATCTCCCCCTTGATGAGTACATTGACAACACCAAATGCACAAAGATTAGAGATTGAAATGCGAAGTCGAATAAGCACATCCAAATAGCAAAACCCAAAGAAAAGGTGAAAAATAGGCCATCTAGCAAAATAGGGATCACAAAACCAAGAGTTGGCAAAGACAGCGACTTGAGACGCAAAGAGTGTGAAAAGCGCAAGAAAACACTCAAGGACATGAAATGCTCCCCCCTCAACTTGTGGTAGGTCTCATATAATGCAAAATGGACCATTTTAAGTTTCTTAGCATTATTTGTGCATGACCCAAGTTTCTTAGCATTATTTGTGCAGACATGCATTTAACAGTGCAAGTCAAAAACATAAAGCCATGAAGTGTAAAAGCAATAGCTCACCATCATACAAAGACCAAAAATAGATAGCAAAGCATAAACACCAAGAGCTATACATGCTAAATAAAAGGATTGACTAGCTTAGATAGAATCAAATTTACTCATCATGAGAAAAACTGCCACCATATGTATAAGTACTCCCATCTAAGGAAAAATGGGCATCAAGTGAATCAAAACAAACTAGCCAGTCTCAATCTCAACTAGGGCAACAAGCATACGCAGAAAATGAGCTTTACAAACGCTCACATATGCAACAGAGACTCATTTGATCAAGTGTTTATTGCTTATCTTCATGTGTCCTCTTATCCATGCGGAGGGTCGCACGACTGGGTACAGCAAACACCTCCAGGCCTCAAGTCACAGTGTTTGGATTTAGCAATTTAAAATTATTTTGCTCAAAGCACTTAGCAGATTTTTCATGATTTATTCACAAGACAAAAGAGCATGCCTTTGCAGCAAAAGGAACACACGTTCCCATAATGTTCCATCATGAGCTAAACATTTGCAAAGCCTTCCATTTCGCAAACACAATGTGCCAAAGTTAAGATATCCTCTAGACTAGCCTGAACACAAGTCTTGACAGGGATAAAAGTAATTATGCACATGGTGAGCAAGTCTTAACAAGATTAGTTCATAAGATTCACAAGAAGCTCAGTTTACCTTTAAGATTAGCAACTTACTCAAAAGTGTCTATAACAAGCCATCTAGAAAATCTAAGCATGAGAGATTACTATCACATCCACACAACTTAGCTCAAGCTCAATCATAGCAAAGAGAAATGCAAGAAGGCATAAGAATCAAAGCTCATCTACCAATGCATATATTACATATAAGATGCAATGCATAAAAAGTAAGATACATATATATACAAGAGAACACAAACTCCCCCTCAAATAATGCCATAAGGATGACAAACACCAAGCTCTCCCCGAAGAAAAGAAAATCTCGAAGCATCTAGGGGCTTGGTAAGGATATCAGCCAATTGGTTTTTGGTGTCGATGTATTTGACCTCAACATCTCCCTTCTCAACATTATCTCTCAGGAAGTGGAATCGCACATTTATGTGTTTGACCTTATCATGTAGGACTGGGTTTTTGGCTAAGCATATGGCATTGGAGTTATCACACATGAGTGGAACACCCTTAAAGGTTAACCTATAGTCTCTCATGGTGGACATAATCCATAGGATTTATGAGAAGCAGCTAGCAGCTGTAACATACTCAGCCTCTGTGGTGGATTGGGCTATACTCTACTGCTTACGAGAAGACCAACAGATCAAAGAAGTACCCAAGAAATGCCAAGTACCAGAAGTGCTCTTCCTATCAATTCTACACCCAGCAAAGTCCGTATCCGAATACCCAATGAGATCAAGAGATTAAGATGCAAAGTACCAAAGACCGAAATCAAGGGTGTATTTGAGATACATGAAGATGCGCTTGATAGCCTTGCGGTGAGTCACCCTTGGGGAAGCCTGGAAACAAGCACAAAGACACACTGCAAAGTGTATGTCGGGTCTTGTCGTCGTCAGGTACAAGAGGGAGCCAATCATGCTCCTGTACTCCCTTTGGTCCACCGCTTCACAGTCTTCATCAGGGTCAAGTGTCGTTGTTGTGGACATTGGTGTTGACAACGGCTTCACATTGACCATGTCGAACTTCTTCAGGAGATCCTTCATGTACTTGTCTTGATGTATGAAGGTGACGTGTTTGCACTACTTGATTTGAAGTCCAAGAAAGAAGGTGAGCTCACCCATCATTGACATCTGAAATTCACTTTCCATAGCTTCCTGAAATCTAGACACAAGAGCATGAGAGGAACCTCCAAAGATGATATCATCCATATAAATCTGAACCATTAGAAAGTCATTGCCATGCTTTAGAGTAAACAAGGTTTTGTCAACACACCCCATGACATACCCGCGCTCTAGCAAGAAAGTCTTAAGCCTAGCATACCATGCCCTAGGTGCTTGCTTTAGCCCGTACAAAGCCTTTTGAAGCTTGTGCACACGGTTTGGATATTTATGGTGCTCAAAGCCAGGTGATTGTCTCTCATAAACCTCTTCCTCTATGAAACCATTTAGGAAAGCACTCTTGACATCCATTTGGTAGAGTCTAATGCCCTTAGAGGCAGCAAATGCAAGCAAGATCCTAATGGCTTCTATGCGTGCAACAGGAGCAAAGGTTTCCCCATAGTATAAACCCTCCACTTGACTAAAACCCTGGGCAACAAGCCTAGCCTTGTTTCTAACAACCTCACCATCTTCCCCATGCTTGTTTTTGAAAACCCACTTGGTTCCTATGATATTGACACCAACAGGAGGGTCTACTAGGGTCCACACTTTGTTTCTCTTAAAGTTTTCTAACTCCTCATGCATAGCATTAACCCAATGTTCATCAGATAATGCGTGTCCAATATCCCGAGGTTCAAAGGTGGCAACAAAGAGAGAATTAGTAAAGCAGGCGAGATGTGCAGACCTTGACCATGTTGTCCTCTCATAAAGATTACCGATCATCTGTTGAGGTGGATGTTGACGCTAAATGTGGTTCGGGGGCTCTCTCTCAGAGCGTACCTCCCCCTCAACCATAGCTGGAGCTGGCTCAACAGCTACTGAGGTCGATGTAGAAGCTTCTAGACCCTCTGCTGGAGTGGTGAAAGCAGCAGGAACAAGCTCGGATGTGGGATGGAAAGACTCATCATCGTCATCATCCAAGCCCTGTAGGTCCTCTTCTACAAAGATACTCTCCTCCATCTCCCTGTTACCTGTAGTCTCAACCATATTACTTGCACAACAGTTTGATTCATCAAAGGTTACATCGTAGGACTCTACGATGGTGTTAGTTTCCAACTTTAAAACTCTATAAGAATGGCCATGAAGGGTGTAGCCAAGAAAGATGCCATCGGAAGATCTCGACTAAAACTTATCAAGATTGCCACACTTGAGAATGAAGCACTTGTAACCAAAGGCGCGCAAATCAGAAACAGATGGATTCCTTCCAAAGCGTAGCTCATAGGAACTCAAATTAAGAATTAAGCACAAGAAAACCCGATTGGAAACATAGCAAGCAGTGCTAATGGCCTCAGCCCAGAACCGCCTCGGAGTCCTATGCTCATCGAGCATCGTCCGGGCCATTTCCACCAAGGTTATGTTCTTTCTTTTGACCACACCATTCTGCTGAGGGACACGAGGTGCTGAAAACTGATGTTCAATACCATGCTCAAGACAGAAAGCATCAAAGGAGGAGTTCTTGAACTCGGTGCCATTATCACTGCGAATTTCTCGTAATGCACTAGGAAGTTCCTCGAACAGCCTCAAAGCTAAGCTCTGAAAGTGATAAAACACTTCATCCTTGCTTTCAAGAAAGTAAACTCAAGAGTAGCGAGAGTAGTCATCAACTATCACAAGAACATACCACTTCCCACCCGCCGAACGAACACGAGAAGGACCAACAGTATCCATATAAAGGAGCTCTCCAAGGCGTTCAGTCATCACCAAATTGATTGGTGGATGAGAAGCGGCAATCATTTTCCCGTGATGACAAGGAGTACAAACCAAATCCTTATCAAATTTGAGCTCAGACAATCCTCAGATCAAACCTAGGCCACTCAAGCGACAAAGCAAGTCAAAGCCCATGTGACCTAGTCTCCTATGCCATTTTCAGAGCTCAGAAGAGGATTGAGCAAACAAGCACTTGTGAGAACCAGGAGAAATAGCAAAATCAGCCTGAAAAACTTTCCCAATGCTAGAAATCCCACAAACCAAAGAGCCATTCGAATCAAGAACACAAGAAACATTTTTCTTAAAGCGCACTTCCAAACCAACATCAAGCAACTGAGAGATAGAGAGGAGATTGTACTTGAGATGCTCAACCAAATCAACATCCTTGAGAGTGAATTTTTCATTTACTTTTACTGCGCCTCTTGCTTCACTCTCCCTCTCTTGTTATCTCCAAAGGTCACATACTCCTGGTGCTTCAGAGGAGTGAGGCTAGAGAACCACTTTGCATCTCCGGTCATGTGGCGCGAACACCCAGAGTCCATGAACCATTTGTTCTCCAGGCCTCCACCTGCTGCCTACAAAGAACAAGAAGGAAAGATCGATGACTTAGTGCTGGGGTTAGAAAGAAAACTCTTGGAAAGCCAACACTGAATAGCATGACCTGTAGGGGTTATCACAATTCTTTGCACATTACCAGTCGAACGCGTGGGACGAGTACCATGATGGGGAAAGCATGGCCTGTCAAAGCGTCTCAACTCAAACCTTGGGTTGTGAGGATAGAAATCATCTGTGTAAAAGCCAAATCCATACGAGCGACGCTCACCACGATAGGGAAAACGTGGGGCGCCAAAGCGCTGCTGAGCAATATCTCTGTTTCATGAATCAAAGCCATATGAGGGCTAACCCTGTCCGTGATAGGCACAAAAAAAGAACGAGGCTGAAAACCAACAATATCATCATGATGCACATTCCTAGTTAACTCAGCTTGCATCCTCTCAATTTTCTTACGCCTATAAAAGTACTCATCCAAGTGACCCTTACGACCACAGAACATGCAAATGTAGACACTCTCATGTTTAGGCTTAGCTTGCACAGTGGGTTTGGGTTTTGGCTTCTCGGCTTGCTTTGGGTTGAAGGAAGGATTGGGGTTAGGTGTGTAGTATGTGTTAGTGGGTTTGATGGACTGTTCCTCATCCTTGTAGCTAGAGCTAGGCACAAACTTACCCACATTCTCACTCTCCTTATCACACCTCTCAAATCCTAAGCCCAAGTTGTAGGTTGACGTACTAGCACTTTCTTTGACTCTTGCCAAGTCACTCTTAATCTTTTCCTTACTCACTAGGGTTCTTTGGAGACAAGAGATGAGATAGTCATTTTCTTGGGTTAGGATTTTATTTTCCTCTCTAGTGATTGCAAGCTTATCCTTAAGAGAGCCACACACTACACATGGTGGTGGGAGAACTTTAGAGCGAGTCTCATCTAGCAGCTTGGACTCGAGCTCTTTGACTTTAAGGGTTTGAGCTTCCAACTCATTAGGGAGCTTGGGGCACTTCTGACATGCACCCAAAAGAGTTGGTTTAGCTTTGAATTCATCAAGCTCTTTAAGGGCACTCTCAAGCTGACTGGCAACTTGAGCATGCACACTTTCCCTCTGACTGAGATCATTCATCACAACTTGAGAAGACTCACACTCAATAGCAATGTCATCTTTTGCTAGCTTAGACCTCAACGAAGTGATTTCATACTCAGCACTCTCTAACTTAGACTTAAACTCTCTATTCTCACGAACAACGCTACGAAGCTTATCATCTTGCATGAGCAGAACATCACACAAATGATAAAGTTCAGAAGAGAGCTCATCAAGAGTGGGAGGTACATTGCTTGTGTCGGAGTCAGAGCCAGAATCAGTGTCATGATCATTCTTTGCCATGAAGCAAAGCCCGGTGAAGTCGTCCTTCCTCATGACTCGTGGCTTCTCAACCTCCTCCTCCGAGCTTGTAAGGCCTTCGCTTGATGTGAGGTCCACATCGCTCAAGGCGGCAACACAGGCACATGTAATGGCCTTGGCAAACTTCTTGGAGTTATTTCCTTTCTTATAGAAGCGATTCTTCTTCTGCTTGAAGTCTTTAGTGTTGTTGTCGTGGTACCCGACCTTCTTCTTGTTCTTGGGACAATCAACAATGAAGTGTCCGGGGTCACCACACTCGAAGCAGGTTCTTGAAGCACCTCCTCTTCTCTCCTTGCGGCTGTTGTAGAACTTCCTGAACTTCCTTGTGAGCAAAAACAGCTCCTCGTCAGGAATGCACTCCATCTGTTCATCAGAAGCTGCAACAAGAGAATAAAGAGCAAACTGCAAAGAAGACTTGTCAAGTGAGGGGTTAGTTCCATAAGAAGCACCACTGTGACTACCCTTTTGAGAGCTAGAAAGCAAAGCCATGCTAGAAGCAGAATGAGCAAGATTAGGACGAGACTTCCTAGATAGTTCATGAGATTTTAGCTTGGTATACAGCTGCTCACAATCTAGGGTATTGAAATCAGCAGTTTCTTCTAGTGCAGCAATCTTAACCCCCAAACATTTTCATCAAGTGAATACAACAATTGCTTAGCTTATCATTATCACTGTACACAAGGTTACCACAAGCCTACAAGTTGCACACAATGGCCTCAAACCTACGAAAGGTGTCATCTAGTGACTCGCCAGGTTTTTGTGCAAAGGTTTGGTACTGTCTATTGTAAGAATCCTTACGCATAGACTTGACTTGATTGGTACCCTCATGGTAGTGCAAAGCTTTGCCCAAATGGCATGTGCAGTATCAAGATGAGCAACACGATCATGTTCATTCCTACCTAGAGCAGAAAGCAGGATATTGACAGCTTTGGAGTTGTCTTTATACCTAGTTAACTCACCTACTGGTGCAGTGTTGAGGTCGTCCGGAATGGCATAATCCTATTCCATGATCTCCTAAATTGCACGTCCTTGGTTTAAGAGATAAGCCTTGGTCCGTGACTTCCAGTAGGGAAAGTCCTCTCCATCGAACATCCAAATCTTGACCGCACGCTTCTCCATGTCGCCTTCGGATCACAAAACCAGTGAAGGTCAACTAGTGATCAAACCGGCTCTGATACCAATTGAAGGACCGAGAAGGCGATCAGAGGGGGGGGGGGGTGAATGGGAGCCAATAAAAATTCTTCATAAGAACTTGTCCTATGTCCCAATTACAACCCAAGCCAACCTCTAATACGATCACCAAGGCTACACACACCAACTTGTGATGTGCTAACCCTAGGAGTGATCAACTACAGCAGCGGAACACAACGGAAACAAAAGGGAACAACAAAGACTTGAATCAGTCAAAGAGGCGCACACAAGTCACCTTACTAGACTACCATCGGCAGTGCCGGTTGGCACCATCATAGTGCCAGTAAAGCCCATCGGCAGTGCCGGTGAGGGATTCTCAAATGCAGTAACAGAGCACATCGGCAGTGCCGGTCTGGCCATCGGTAGTGCTGGTGCGAGGTTCGGACTCAAGCCACCAGCAGTGCCGGTCGTGGCATCGGCAGTGCCGATCAGAATTTTGACCCACCGGCAGTGTCGGTCCTGGTCATCGGCAGTGCCTGTCGGCCCTGACAGAATAGAAAAAAGTTTCGGGATTAGGCAAAAACTTGACCAAAACCTAATCAAACGATCTTCAAATGATGCGATTTTTGGATCAGTGCATCCTCAACATATCACGATCCTAATCCTAGAAGATCCACTCAATTGGCTCAAGGAATCATCATGAATTTCAGATCTTGTGCCAAGAACACCAAAAAGGAAAAACTTGAGAAATCCTTCACATCGAAGATGCTAGAGCTATGGATTTGGTCAAGGACCTATGGGGATTTGTTCTAGCTCATCATGGCACAAAATTTCCCATGAAATCCATCCCAAAAACTTGTCCAAAAAGGAGATCGAAAATTCCCACAAAAATAGCTCCGGAAATAGAGAAAAAGAGAAATTCGGGATTTAAGGAGAGAGGAAGATCTTGAGCACGAAAATAATTCTCATATCACAGAAACATGCTTACAAGATCCATGGATACAAGGCTAGGAAGCCACCCTCTTCTTCCCACTATTTCGAAGAGAAAGAGATGTATCTCACACATCCTCTCCTCTCCTCTATTACATGAAGACCTCTCCTAGCACTTTGAATGTAGTCCTAACAAGGCTAATAGGAAGAGGCACCTCTCCCACCAGCCACACCTCTCCTTATATAGGCCTAGTGATAGGTGTAGAGTGCTCGATCTTTCGGTGAGTGGAGATAACTTTGATTTGGTGGATGTTGACCCTCACGATCCAACTACGACGAGCAAGCCGAAGCGCCAATGCAATCGCTGAACCAACTTTCGGAGGACATAAATCTTACGGTAAACAAGATCAACCTGATCATGAGGATCAATTCTTACATGCAATCGAAGAACGAGCAAGAACTAGAGGTGAGCAATCTGATGTATTGCACGAAGGTGGAGTTCTGAATTCACGTCGAGAGACGGATGTATAGCTAAACTAAACTTAAAACAAAACTCAAAGATTGCAAGGGGTGCAGCCCTTGACTAAATAAGGGGAGGACGAGACATCTAGGGCCGGCTGAAGTGGAGAGACGCGCGGTGGAGAGGGAGTCGCGTGACTTGGGCCACGTGGGCCTTCGGGCGGCATCATCCTGGGCCGTCGTTCCTTAGCGTCAAAACCGTCTTCAATTCCTGAGCTCAAGCTCTAGTGATTGGGCCCTTGTACGTCGTCGTCTTGTTAGAAGATGGATCCGTAACTCGAGGGGACGCAACGAAGAGAGGTGGAGGCGTGACAACTTGGTTTGGCGCGCCATCTTCCGTCGTCATTATTCGTATGTCGTTGATGTTCTCATCATCCTCCCCTTCTTGAAGTGAAGTCGTCCTCGACGGCAACTCATCATCCTCACCCAAGTATGGTTTCAAATCTGCAACATTAAAACTAGTGGAAACACCAAACTCCATGGGCAAGTCAAGAACATAAGCATTATCGTTAATCTTGGTTAGCACTTTAAAAGGACCAGCAGCACGAGGCATCAATTTAGAACGACGCA
This sequence comes from Eleusine indica, assembly GCA_030378355.1. NCBI lineage: Eukaryota > Viridiplantae > Streptophyta > Magnoliopsida > Poales > Poaceae > Eleusine > Eleusine indica. Next base: position 30,316,374 of record CM059499.1, read on the forward strand.
AAGTAGGAAATCTATCTTTACGCAAGTGCAACCAAACCAATTCACCAGGTTCAAAAGAAATATGTTTTCTACCTTTACTACCAGCAACTTGATACTTTTTATTAGCAACGGCAATGTTGTGTTGTGTTCTTCATGCAATTGTTTCATGTGATCAATATGAGCAAGAGCATCAACATGTGGTTCATCTTCAGCATCAATAGCAAACAAATCAATAGGCGCCCTAGGAACATAGCCATAAAACAACCTCAAAAAGACACATCTTAGAGGTAGAATGTGTAGCACGATTATAAGCAAATTCAACATGAGGTAAACAATCTTCCCAACGTCTCAAGTTTTTATCTAGAATAGCTCTAAGCATAGCAGACAATGTTCTAGTTACTACCTCAGTTTGTCAGTTTGAGGATGACAAGTAGTACTAAACAGCAGCTTAGTTCCTAATTTATTCCAAAGAGAACGCCAAAAATGACTAAGAAACTTAGCATCACGATCAGAGACAATTGTTTTAGGAATTCCATGCAATCTAACAATTTGTCTAAAGAACAATTCAGCAACAATTGAGGCATCATCAGCTTTATGACAAGGTATAAAGTGAGCCATTTTAGAGAAACGATCAACAACCACAAAAATACTGTCCCTCCCCTTCTTAGTGCGAGGCAATCCTAAAACAAAATCCATCGAAATATCATGCCAAGGAGAAGAGGGAACAGACAAGGGCATATACAAACCATGATTACCCAAATGAGATTTAGTTTTTTGACATGTAGTACAGCGTGCAACAAGGCGCTCAACATCACGGCGCATCCGTGGCTAAAAGAAATGGTCGGCCAACACCTCATGTGTCTTGAAAACGCCGAAGTGACCTATAAGACCACCTCCATGCGCCTCCTGTAACAATAAAAGATGAACCGAGCTAGCTGGAATACACAGCTTGTTAGCACGAAACAGGAACACATCCTGCATATGAAATTTGCCCCAAGGTTTGCCATCCTTACAATGCATCATAATATCACAAAAATCAGCATCATTCACATATTGATCTTTCAAAGCTTGCAAACCAAAGATTTTAAAGTCTAATTGGGACAGCATCATATAACGATGAGACAAAGCATCGACAATCATATTTTCCTTCTCGTTTTTATGTTTAATGATGTACGGAAAAGATTCAATAAATTCAACCCATTTAGCATGACAACGGTTCAGATTAGTTTGGGTTCTAATATGTTTCAAAGCCTCATGATCAGAATGAATAATAAATTCGTGAGGCCATAAATAATGCTGCCATGTTTACAAAGTTCTTACTAAAGCATAAAGTTCTTTATCATAAGTGGAATATTTAAGAGCAGCACCACTTAACTTCTCACTAAAATAAGCAATGGGTTTATGATCTTGCAACAAAACAGCACCCAAACGAATTCCACTAGCATCACATTCTAATTCAAACACTTTATCAAAATTAGGCAATTGTAAGAGAGGAGCATGAGTTAACCGTTCCTTTAAAGTGTTGAATGCGTCGTCTTGTGGTGCGCCCCACTCAAATGGCGCACCCTTCTTGGTCAGCTCATGTAATGGTGCAGCAATAGAACTGAAATCCCGCACAAAACGACGATAGAAGCCTGCAAGACCAAGAAAACTACGAACCTGTGTGACCGTCGTCGGTTGGGGCCAACTTTGAATGGCGTCCACCTTGCTGCTATCCACCTCAATGCCCTGTGGAGTAACAACATATCCAAGAAACGAAACACGTTGCATGCAAAAAGTGCATTTTTCCATGTTCCCAAATAAGTGAGCAGCACGCAAAGCATAAAAAACAGCACGCAAATGATCTAAATGCTTATTCATGGATTTGCTATATATAAGGATATCATCAAAATAGACAACAACAAATAGTCCAATGAAAGGCCAAAGAACTTCATTCATTAAGCGCATAAAAGTGCTAGGAGCATTAGACAATCCAAACGGCATAACCAACCATTCATACAAGCCAAATTTAGTTTTAAAAGCCATTTTCCATTCATCTCCTAATTTCATTCTTATCTGATGGTAACCACTACGCAAATCAACCTTAGAGAAAACTGTGGCACCACTAAGTTCATCAAGCATATCATCAAGGCGTGGTATAGGATATCGATAATGAATTGTAATATTGTTAATTGCACGACAATCTACACACATACGCCAAGACTCATCTTTCTTAGGAACAAGCAAAACAGGAATCGAACAAGGGTTGAGAGACTCACGAATGTAACCTTTATCAAACAATGCCTGCACTTGACGCTGAATTTCTTTTGTCTCCTCAGGATTTGTGTGGTACGGGGCGCGATTAGGAAGCTGTGCGCCTGGAATTAAATCAATCTGATGTTCTATGCCATGAATAGGAGGAAGACCTGGTGGCAATTCAGCGGGAAAAACATCTTTATAGTCCTGCAAAAGATTAGCAACAGCAGGAGGAATATGCAACATAGGCGCCTCATCAAGTGAAACAAGCATACGAGAGCAAACTAGCGCATAGCAAAGCAGATTAGCATCATGTAATTCATCAAAATCAGCACGTGTAGCAAGCAAGATAGGGTTATTCAATTTGATCTCATGTTGAACAGGTGCAACAGGAGGCGATGTAATCAATTTTGCAGCTTTTGTCGCTCGAGCAATATCATCTTTAAGAACTTGTTCAGGTGTCATAGGATGAATAACAATTTTCTGACCCTTAAACATGAAGGAATAATAATTGGAGCGACCATGATAAACACGATCAATATCATATTGCCAAGGATGGCCAAGCAACAAAGAGCATGCTTTCATTGGAACAACATCACAATCTACAAAATCAGAATAGGCGCCAAGAGAGAAAGGAACACGTACCGAGCGCGTTACCTTTATTTTGCCACCATCATTAAGCCATTGAACGTGATAAGGATGTGGGTGCTTCCTTATTGGCAATGACAACTGCTGCACCAAGGTCGTACTAGCCAAATTGTTGCAACTGCCACCATCGATGATTATAAGGATCGCTCATTCTTGCACAACGCCTTTGATATGAAAAATATTGTGGCGCTAATGCTTTTCATCCTGAACGACCTGTGTACTAAGAACACACTGCACAAAAAGAGTTGCATACCTGTCGGCGCCACTAGAGTCGACATGAAGCTCTGCATTATCTGCATGATTAGTGGCAAGCATTGTCTCCTGAATATCATCAAAATCACTAGCAGAAGAATACCCACCGTCGTCATGAATCAACATAATTCGTTTATTGGGGCAATCGCGTATCACATGACCAAATCCTCGGCAACGGTCACACTGAATATCACGAGCTCGTCCAGACGATGAGGAGGACGGCACGATCGAGGCAGATTTGGCCGTGGATGGAGCACTCGACTTGGACGTGGTCAAGGAGTGGTCGCGCGACGTGGAAGGAGGTGTCGACCGTGTAGCTGAAGGCGTCTTGGATCCTACAAAAATGTTATGTCTTGACGAAGATTGTCGATCCAGCACTTCACGTTCAGCTTTACAAGCATATTCAAATAAGGTGGTCATATCATCATAATTCTTATAATCAATAATGTTCTGAATTTCATGATTTAACCCACCCCTAAAGCGAGTCATAGCAGCATCATCCAGTTCAACTAAACCACAGCAAATCATACCCTTTTGCAAAGCTTGATAATAATCCTCTACGGAAAGTGAACCTTGTTGAAAACGCTGCATTTGATTAAGCAAATCTCTAGCATAATATGACGGCACAAAACGATAATGCATAGCAGCTTTTAATGCTGTCCAAGTGGCTGGAATATTATCAGGATATCTTTGTCTATACTCACGCCACCAAAGTAAAGCAAATTCAGTAAATTCACTAATAGCAGCCTTAACTTATAAATTAGCAAGAATATCATGGCATGCAAATTTTTGTTCAACCTCTAATTCCCAATCAAGATAAGCACCCGGATCATATTTGCCATTAAAAGTGGGAATACGAAATTTTATTTTGACAAAAGAATCATTAATAGAAACACGTACCCTACAAACACGACCACGCCGATTGTCGTCATCCTGCTCGGTGTCAGCGCCGTAGTCACGTGCATTTTGCAACTCCGTGAGCTGCGTCGTCATGGTCCCAAGCTGCGTCGACATGGCCTCAAGACGAGTCATGATCGTCACGTGCGTGGTGCGGGCAACCGTATCAGCGAGGTCCAGTTCATCAAAATGCTCATTCGACGAAGTGACCGTAGAGTCAAGTCTCTCGTGCATCGTCTTCATGTCGTTTTATAGACCATCAACCTGTGCCTGGACATCCTGGAGGGTGAGCTCCTCCGACTTCGAGCTGTTTTCTGCCATAGAAACACAAGCAATACAAAAAGCTGGATCCTACAACGAGAGGTAAGTGGTGGATGAAAAGCTCAATCAAAAAGCTGTTATCAAATTCTTACCCGTCCTTACCAAGCACGCAAGCGTGAAACAGCAACCACAGGTAAAACCGGTGGAAGATTGGAGGAGCGATTGCGTGGTGAAACAAAAACCTGCTCGAAGTAGAAAATTTGTGGGGCTGGGATGCTGCACTCAATCCAAGGGTTAGCACAATTCAAACAATAACTGCAAAGCTGAATAATGGAGCTAAACGTGAAAAGATTGCCGCCGGCACAAGTGCAAGAGGAAAGAAGAAGGATCAAAACAAAGTGCAGCAAGAACGCGTCGCCTGTGTTGCTTGGCCGCTCTTTTTTCTCTCTTTTTTTTCTTTTTTTCCTTTTTTTATACCTTTTCTAAAAATATAAACAATGAGACCTTAAATGAGCAATTAAGCACAAGCGCTTTTTTTTAGGTAGGGGTAGAACTGTAATTAAAAGAGGAGGGACACACGGAACTGAACAGAACCAAACACAGAGCAAGGCGAGCGGGTTATGATGTAACTGAGTAGGACTCGATCGGCGATCACCCGAAAGCGTCGGCGAGGCACGTGATTGACCCGGACTCACGGTGCAGCGGAAAAACTTGGCAAGCGATCGACTGACCACAACGCAACGGCAGGTTACGCGCGGCCAATTAGGAGAGCGAGACGGGGTAAACAGATGCGACGGAAAGCAAACTATAGTGGTGAAAACACGTGGTGCGGCGGAAGGATATGATGATGATGGGGAGAAAACGATAAAACACAGTGTACCAGCAACGATCAAAAGCGAAAGCACAAAAACTCAACAACGCAAATTATTGAACGAAAGTGCGAGGCTCAAAACCATACTGGGGTAAACTTTTTTTTTGTAGTTTTTGGTTTATGTGGACTTGGATAAACTCACCGAGAAACACTGGAATCTGATACCACTTGTTAGGTGTAGAGTGCCCGATCTTTCGGCGAGTGGAGATAACTTCGATTTGGTGGATGTTGACCCTCACGATCTGACTACGACGAGCAAGCCGAAGCGCCAATGCAATCGCTGAACCAACTTCCGGAGGATATTAACCTTGCGGTAAACAAGATCAACCTGATCACGAGGATCAATTCTTACGCGCAATCGAAGAACGAGCAAGAATTAGAGGCGAGCCTGATGTATTGCACGAAGTGGAGTTCTGAATTCACATCGAGAGACGGATGTATAGCTAAGCTAAACTTAAAACAAAACTCAAAGATTGCAAGGGGCGCAGCCCTTGACTAAATAGGGGAAGGACGAGGCATCTAGGGCCGGCTGAAGTGGAGAGGTGCGCGGCAGAGAGGGAGTCGCGTGACTTGGGCCACGTGGGCCTTCGGGCGGCATCATCCTAGGCTGTCATTCCTTAGCATCAAAACCGTCTTCAATTCCTGGGCTCGAGCTCTTGTGATTGGGCCCTTGTACGTCGTCGTCTTGTTAGAAGATGGATCCGTAACTCGTGGGGGCGCGACGACGAGAGGTGGAGGCGTGACAACTTGGTTTGGCGCGCCATCTTCCGTCGTCATTATTCGTATGTCGTTGATGTCCTCATCGCTCTCTCCTAGCACTTTGAATGAACACCTAACACAAGGCTAATGGGAAGAGCCACCTCTCCCACCAGCCACACCTCTCCTTATATAGGCCTAGGGTCCAAGATAACTGTACCCTTGACCTATAATTCATTGCCACCTACCACCGGGGCAAAACTGTCCAAGTCTTTTTCCTTCACCCGAACGCCATCAAGCCCTTCACAACTTTGCTTCGCCTTGACGCAAGCTCCGCGATGGTGCTACGTGCACCTCCAATCGCTGCCACCAGTTTTGAGGCCCAAACCGGGAAACCGCCTTGCACGCTTCTAGAAGCACGAGTTCTTGATCTTGACGCGTGTCACCTCGTCTCGTGATCTTCCTTGTCGGCAAGTCTCTCCCGCCTCTAGTCCATTGGAAGACTCTACTTGCACCGACGCCCGATCACCTTGACTTGGTCCACATGCAGTCTTCATCACCACTACGGTTTTGAGGCTCAACCGTGATACCGTCCGTGCTTCTTGCCTCTCCACATGTACGGTATGGATCAACCTTGACTTCACCCAACCTCCTGATCATCCGGCTCCAAGTCTCCTACTTGTGCCTGATCCTCTCGCCGTTGACCGCCAAGTTGACTCCAGTGACCTACATATTATGAGACAAGCAAACACATTTCCCATCTCCTGCAAACTCTCCAACATCCTCACCAACTCCGATTAGTCAAAACCATGATATGCACAGACTCATGCAATCCCCAGATTCCTGCATTTCAACTCAAACACCAACTCAACCAATGTCAATTAGTCATCACATGTTGCAAACCATGGCACATATCCACATGGTTTCTCAACCGTAAATGGGTCTTTGATGATTTAATTTTGGAATCACTCAGATAGCGGCTAGTCTCATCACTAGGGGCTATAATGCCTTTGTTTTTTTGTGATTCATCATTGAAATCACTCGGATGACAAATAACCCCATGCATGGGGGCTATAGTACACTTGTTTTGGTACTTTGTTGTTAAAATCACTCGGAGGGAGTGGTAGCACCAATCTTGGGGGCTACTGTTTTTAATTTCATGACAAGCCACTGGGAGGAAATGATAGTATTAATCTTGGGGGCTGCATTTTCATTGTATGTCCTAGTTTATTTTAATGTCGTTGGCTCATAAGCTATTTTCTTTAAATAACTTTTGAGCCGGGGGCTATAACTGGTTAAGGACATTTGATGATTTTGAGATTGTTAAACTTTTTAAATCACAAGGCATTTTGAGTAAAGGCTCAACACCTTATGAGTTGGGGGCTATGCTGGTGAAGTATGCCTTTTTTAAGCGTCCAATAAGGAAGGGAATTCTTATATGCGACAAGAGAAGCACTTTTCAATTTTGAGAAGTATCAAGATAAGTTGAGGATTTGTATTCAAAATTGGAAAGTGCTTGGGGGCTACAGTGGAACATATATATCAAGGATACCTAATCAATCGGCTACATGGCCGAGTGGGCCAGGGGCTCGGTTATGAAGTATTGAAGAATAGGGCCCAGAAGATAACTATTCGGATATTTGTTTTGAGTAGACAGCAAGCTAGGTTAACAGATATGGTGTATAGATAGAATCAGATATAACCGACTGATAGATTACCATGTAAACACTGCCCTTCAGGTATATAAGGACGGTAGGGGGTCCTTGACACGAGGAGAACTCGTATTGGGTAACCTTAGCCCTAATGCGAACCCTAGCAATACAAGAACACCAAATAGGACATAGGGTTGTTATTCTTCGGGAGGCCCAAACCTGTCTAAACCCTGTGTCCTGTGTCCATCGACTTTCATACTCATACGCATACCTAGAACTACTATCGAGAATATCTCTCGATAGTTCCTCTCAATAACATCCATCCATTGATTAATGTTCCGACACATGCTAAGAAGAGATTTGAACATCTTCATATTCCCGCTTCTCTTCCCACGAGGCAAAGGAGGGACACGTGATGATCCGGTGGCCCTAGTAGGAGCCCTAGGAGGCAGGGGAGAGGGAGCAGAAGAGGGAGGCTGAGCTGCACCAAAATACTGACCGGAGGTGGTGTCGGGAGTCCAATCATGGAGGCAAACCTAGATAAGGTGCAAGAGTATTATGTTCTATTTGTCATCCATGTCATAGACTTTGCATTATCATCAAAGTACATAGTGGAGTAGAACTGTGCAATGATCTCCTTGTTCCATGAATAGTTGAAGGTTAGAACCGTTTTGATCCCATGATGCTCACAAGCTGCCATTACTTGATTTAGTAGAGGGTGCTTCCTATCTTTCATGTATTTCCAATCAAGCCACTTCATGTCAACAACCGAATTCTTCATGCGAAGATAGGTGGAGCGGTACCAGTCGGCATGGAAATGAGCCCAAAATCAAAATTCAGTTGCTTCCTTCTCGAAAGAGTAGTAATTGACCAAGCGAGCTTCATTGCAGGTCTCAATGGAGGCATGTAGGTAGTCCACAATGTCTCGTCCAAAGTTCTCCACCTCAGCTGGAGGATGCATGACCCGAATGAGATCCTCAGGTTCTTCTAGGTCTTCTCTTTCAGCCGTCTCCAAAGTGATTTTGCGAATGCGACGAGAAATGGCCTTCCTTCTCTTGGGAGCTTGGCTTTGTTCCTCACTGTTCTTGGTCCTCTTTTCCTCAAAGGTGATGAATCATCCATACTGAAGAAGAAACCAATCAACTAATTAGGAGAAGTCATGGAGATGTACATGAGTGGGGTGAACGCATGAATGAAATGGGCTTTCGAAAACTCTGCAGGTCGTCGAACATGTCCGATGATCGTCGGACTTTCGCGATGGTCGTCGGACTTGTTTGATGACACACAGGATTTGCGAAAAACTCATCTCACTCATGGATCCACCACTAACATCGACTCAAAATACATCTACCGCAACTATGCCTAACTAGGAACTATCTCCATGGTCCAAGGATGCAAGGAAAATTGATTTGAAGAGGAGCATTGACCTATAACCCTAACCCTAGAGGAGAGAGAGGGGATTAGGGTCAAAACCTTGCAAAACGATGGGGGGTCGGACTTTTCTGATGGAGGAGGACTTCTTGACCTTCAATCTTACGCCAATGGATGGTGGGAGGGTAAAATCGCCTTGGAGCCACCAATGGTGGTGTTCTTGAGGAGAGAGAATGTGGAGGAGGTAAATGCGGTACGGTTGACTGAAGGGGTAGGTCGGGCTAGGGTTAAAGGCCGAGACCTGGAGCCGTCGGACTTGTCCGATGACAGTCAAACTTGTCCGGTATCGTCGGACGTGTCCGATGCTGTGGGACTTGCCCGACGCCAGAAGGATCAGAAGGAATGAGACCCAGTCGAGAATAGGTAGAATTTTTCAAAATAGTTTTTGATGGACAGGGGAAAGTCTTGACATCATATGGTCAGCCAACAATCAACATTCCATAACAATGACCATACTTTGACAAGATTCGATCTAGGGATCAAAAACCAACAACAATAGCACAAATAATAGGTTTTTAACATAAAGGAATGATTTTCGCAATTAAAAAGCAATCACCAATCAGATGTGCACATTCTCTACAACACATTGCTAGAGTCGAGAATATTTAGTTCACTCCTAAGATAGCAAAATCTTTTCTCATCTAGTGGCTTGGTGAATATATCGGTTAGTTGATCTTCGGTTATCACATGACTCACTTCTATATCCCCCTTGATAGAATGGTCTCTCAAAAAGTTGTGACATCTCAAAGTTTATTAAGGTTAAAAATCTGAGTTAATTAAAATTTTACTCTTAAACTTGTCCCCTAACAAAAAGTTTTTCAAATGTCACTAAATGAAAACTAGAGATAACAAGGAAAATTTCCTAAAATAAAATATGTGCTCAAGTGCTTGTCAGCTTGTATGCTTTCTTAATTGAAATTGTTCCACCATTTTGAATTTAAATTGGATTTACATTTGAACTTTTATTTGCTTTAAACCTAAACCAGAATTGTTTAAACCCATTTATCTTCCTATGGGCCGAAATCCCCTTCTCTCTCATGCAGCCCGGCCCACTCCCTTCTTCCCTTCATCACTCCCGCCTGGGCCTCGCCCCGCCTCCTCGGCCCAGCTGGCCTTGCAACCTAGCGGACCCAGCACCCCTCTCCCTCTCCTTCCTTCTCTTTCCCACTTGGGCCGCATCGCATTCCACCTCCTTGGCCTAGTCGTCGAACCAGCCTAGCCAGCCGCACCCCTTTCTTCTTCCCCAAAATGGGACCGCTCGCCCAACACCATTCTGCCATGCCCAATTGAACGAAGCGCTGCCACCAGCCGTCGCCTCCGCCTACCCACCTTTAATTCCTCTTCGACGAGCATAGCAACAGCCAGGACGAGTCACGTCGCCCTTAATTGCCACACTTTCACTGCCCGCCTGTGCGCCCAATAACGTCGCTACACCACCACTGCCGAACGGTCACCTCGCTGCCGCCCTCCACCTTAAGCCGCGCCCTAGCTCCTCCTACCCATCGCATAGCCCTTGGACACAAAGCGATGACCGGTCGCCCCGACCAGCACTGCCCAGAACCGTCTCCCTCACGCCCGTCGCTTAGCAGCTACCGCCATTACTTCGCACAACACCGCCTCGCCATCACTCACTTCCCGCCGCGGCATCGCACTGCTCACCACGTCATGCGGACACGCGCGGCCAAGGGGACACCCCGGCGCGACCCCACCCTACCACCGCTCGCCACCATAACGCACGCCCCGACACCATGCCGCGCCGCGTCCAAGCCACTGTTACTCCCTCAACCTCTCCATGGCCGTCGCCTAGCCCCTGGACGTCCCGTGCAGCAAGCTTTCATGTCATCCTATGCGTCTGCACCCACACCGAGCCATCGCATCATGCCCTGTTGACACAGTGCCGCCAAGCCCATGCCGGAGTAACGCACAAAGGACAACGGCATGTTTTCCACGATTTCCCGTCACCTTCCCCTTGCCCTAGCTATAAATAGGAGCGCGCGTGTTCCCCTTCACCCCAAGCACTCGCCCTCCTCCACCTCCGAGCACAACCGAGCCCATCGGGGGAAATTCTCCCCTTTCCCCCTTCCCCTGCCACGGCGACGACCATCGCCGATTTGCCCCGGCCACTGAGCTGGTCAGCTCAAAACCGTGCCCATCAGAACTGCCACGAGCCTCTCCACTATCCCGTCCGCTTCACACCGCCTAGAGACCACTAGAATCCAGCCCTCGACGAGACTCGCCACAGTTTGCCGCCTCCCTCACTCGTGAGCTACACTCTGCCCTCTCCCACGCCCTGCGAGCCACCTGAGCGAGTTCGCGTGATTCCCCGCTTTCTCCCGAGCCACTTTTCACCTTCTCTCATCGACTAGAGCTCCGGAGCGCAGCTTCGGCAAGCCCGCGTGTCGTCGCCCTGCTCCGGCCGCCGCACACCTTCCCCAACCATTCCTGGCCGTCTGCCCCAAGACCAACACGCAAGATTAGAACATGGGGTACCTATTCGTTTCATAAAATCTCAGCCGCCCGCTGCGAGATCCAAGGCCCAGATCGATTCGGTCCATCGTGGACCGTAGGTCACGACCTCTCCCCTCGGTCCACAGCCCAAAGACCAATTCCACATTCTGGTTTAATAATAAACCCCCCAGTCATTATTGCATCATGCTGACCTAATAAGAACCTTTTCCAGTATGAAAATAATTCCAAAAATCTAGGAAAATCCCATAACCCTGTCATTTTACGCCTAGCCCTTAACCTTCTGCTTAATTTCATTTTAGCCCTCCATACTTTTCGACCAAGCCCTTAAACTTTTCAGTAATTATAGAATGGTCCCTGTAACTTTCTAAAAATTGTAGAACAGCTCCTAGAACCTTTAAAAAGCCATATTTTTCCAATCGTAACTCCGTTTCAAGCGATTCTTTCGCTCACGGGTCCGCCTCAAAGAGTACTAACCAGTGGTACGCCCAAACCTACATTGTTTTCACAGTAAGTTTTCTTCACTTGATTTATTTGGAGTTTAATTTGGATCTTGTTTGTTCTTGTTATTTTTCTTTCACGATGGTTTATTTATAAGGCATAGCTATATGCGCTAGACTAGTGAAGACGGATAGCATTTTGAGGCAAGCTCTATCTATTCCCTGATCATGATTGCTCCTATTATTTTAAAAATGCACCCAACTAGAGCCTATTTCTTATATGCATTATTCCTCGTCACTTTACCATTGCTTAGTTGAAACCCACTTGTGTGAAAGCTAACATTCTTATCACCTATATAAGATGTGAACGTTAGATCCTTGATTGGCCGCAATTGTTATCCCACTGCCTTGATAAGCCTAGGAAGTTATCAATAGCTTGCTAATGATGATGCCACCCTTGCTAGTATACGCTTAGGACCCTGTGGTTTACATCAACACACCTTACACTACAATGTTTTACAAAATGGGTGAAAATGTGTTTGGTGGTGTGTGTGCGAATGGGTGGGTGCTAAATCAACTGTGTGATGATGAAGCTGGGTGGGATAGACTTGACCGTGGGCGAGACTCCTTAGTACTGGTGTAGAGTACTTGGTGATGGTGTCTTCGGTGTAGGTCCACCTGTCGTGGACGAGTGCTCGCCCTGCCACATAAGCACCGGTAGCAAGACCTCAACTTGGTGGTATTTTAGTACGGCCATAGAACCTGTATGGGTAGGACTAATGCGGAACCTGGGTAACACAGCTAGGAAGTATCACTTGGCGAAGTAGAAACGGACTCAGGGATCGGTTCGGTGAAATGGTGATAAGTCCAGTACTTGGCAAAATTGTTGGCTGTGTGTCTTTATTGTGATATGACTAAGTGACATGATGGTGGAATCCCTGAGCTTCATGGTGGACTTGTGGGCATGCCGGGGTGAAGTGAGAGTGTTATGCACTTACTTGCAAAGTGTGCATAGCCTATGGGTATAGCGTACTAAGCTCTGCAGAGTTAACCCTAAATCATTCGGATGTCTGTTATCACTGGTCATGGCACACCAATCCTTTGGGCTCTTGATTATAGCAAACCCTTGACGTGTGAGTGTGTATAGTAGATACATGTGTTTTGGTGAATGATGTTGGCAACGTGTGCCAGAGTCATTATGACTGTGTGTCGGAAGGCTCAACTAAAATATGGGAATTGTTGGGATCGATTGTAATCTCCCTCAGGTCCAACCAACCAAAAGTTATAAAACTATTTTCCTCACCCGAAAACCCCCTTGCTTCTATAGTAAACCCCTGCATCCGTGCTTTTCTACAAAATTCTGAAACTTACCCTATTCCTTGACCACTCTCCTAAATGCATGAATATATCCCTTGCTAGAGGTAGTGCTTGCGGACTACCTTATGTACTGACCCTTGCCTTATTTTATTTTAATCAGCGAGAAGATGGAGAATCCATTGAAGCCGACCAGTAGATTACGTCCTATGCTCGAGTTTGCCTGTGAAGTTGTTGAAGCTTTATTCATGTTCTCTTTAGTCTGGATTGGCTTATAATTTAGAACTTGCATGTGTGTATCATCCCTGTGTGGACTTATTAAAGGTAAATCGACTGTGTATCATTTGTACGTGTGTACCAACTACCGATCTAGGGATTGGTACGGTAATCACGGGTCACCCCCGGGTGGGGGTGTCACAAAAGTGGTGGCGGATATCTATATGCTTTGTGCGCGAATGCTCAACGGGGTTATTAGCAAGCTTTATGGCACTCTCATTGTCACATAAGAGTGGAACACAGTTCAACTTGTAACCATAGTCCCTTAGAGTTTGTCTCATCCAAAGTAATTGTGCACAACAACTACCGGCTGCAACATACTCCGCTTCGGCTGTGGAAAGTGCAACGGAATTTTGTTTCTTGGATGACCATGACACTAGGGACCTAGCCAAGAATTGGCATGTTCTGGAGATGCTCTTTCTATCCACTTTATCTCTGGCATAATCCGCATCGGAATAGTCTAATAGGTTGAACTTTGAACCCTTGGGGTACCAAAGCCCTAGGTTGGGTGTGTGAACCAAATACCTCAATATTCTCTTAATGGCCACCATGTGACACTCCATAGGAGCGGCTTGAAAACATGCACAGATACACATACTAAGCATGATATCGGGCCTAGATACACAAAGATAAAGCAAGGAGCCTATCATAGAGCAGTATACCTTTTGATCAACGGGCTTGTCCTTTTTGTTGAGGTTGAGGTGGTCATTTGTTGGCATGGGAGTTTTGATGGGCTTGGCCTTGTCCATGTCAAACTTTTTCAATAAGTCTTGTGTGTACTTGGCTTGACATATGAACATGCCCTCCTTGAGTTGCTTCGCTTGGAAGCCTAGAAAGAATGTCAATTCTCCCATCATGGATATCTCGAACCTCTTGGTCATTATTTTGCTAAACTCATCACAAAAGGTTTGGTTAGTAGAACCAAATATAATGTCATCGACATATATTTGGCATACAAATATATCATTGCCAAAATGCTTTGTGAAGAGAGTTGCATCGGCCTTGCCAATGACAAAACCCTTCTTAACAAGAAAATCCCTAAGGCATTCATACCATGCTCTTGGAGCTTGCTTAAGCCCATAGAGCGCCTTATGGAGTTTGTACACAAGGTTAGGATAGTTAGGGTCTTCAAAACCCCGTGCCTTCTCCACATACACTTCTTCCTTGATTGGCCCATTGAGAAATGCACTTTTCATGTCCATTTGGTATAACTTAAAATCATGGTGACTAGCAAAAGCAAGTAATATTCTAATTGATTCAAGTCTTGCTACAGGAGCATAGGTTTCATCAAAATCCAAACCTCCTACTAGTGAATACCCCTTTGCCACGAGCCTTGCCTTCTTTCTTGTCACAACACCATCTTCATTTTGTTTGTTGCGGATCACCTATTTTGTGCTCACAACATTCTTGTTCTTCGGCCTTTCCTCCAATGTCCACACTTCATTTTTTGTGAAGTTGTTCAATTCTTCTTGCATGGCCATCACCCAATCCGAATCCTCAAGTGCTTGTTCTACCCTAAATGGCTCCATAGAAGAGACAAAAGAGTAATGTTCACAAAAATTACTAACTCGAGATCTAGTGATTACCCCCTTTACTATGTCTGCAAAAATTTGTTCGACGGGGTGATCACGTTGTACATTTTGATGCACTCTTGGGTGTGGTGGATGTGAGCTTCTTTGATCACCATCTTCATCAATCTCTTGATCATGTCTATGGGAGTCATCACTTGATGCTTGTACATGATCACCAATATCTTGATCTTGACCACATGCATGATCAACTTGTTCATCTTCACAAGGTTGGTCTTGTCTTGAGGGAGAGGGTTGATTTTCAGCACTTGATGTTTCTTGTGGTCTCACATCACCAATGGTCATCCTTTTTATTGCATTTCTAGGAGCATCATTATCTACATCATCATTAACAACTTGCTCCTCTTGAGAGCCGTTAGATTCATCAAATGTCACGTCACGTGAAATTTCAACACAACCGGTGGTTTTGTTGAACACATTATAAGCATGAACATTTGACCCATAGCCAAGCAAGAAACCTTTATCAACTTTTGGAGCAAATTTTGAAGTCTTGGGTTTCTTGTTGAGCATAAAACATTTGCTCTCAAAAACACGAAAATAGGAAATATTAGGTTTTCTTCAATAGTCGATGGAGATACAACCGGTTGGATGCATGGCATGCGGTGTTGACGGTTTCGGCCAAAAATAGTCGGATGTCTTGTATTCATCAAGCATTGTTCTTGCCATCTCAATGAGTGTGCGGTTCTTCCTTCCGGCCACCCCATTTTGTTGAGGGGAGTAGGGTGCCAAAAATTCATGCTTGATGCGTTCTTCATCAAGGTATTCCTCAATTTGAGTGTTCTTGAACTCGATGCCATTGTCACTTCTAATTTTCTTGATCTTGACTTCATATTCATTTTGTGCTCTTTTCATGAATGTCTTGAGCATGTCCTTAACTTTACATTTATCATGCAAAAAGAATACCCACGTGAAGCGAGAAAAGTATCAATAATTACAAGACCGTATTTGTTATCACTAATACTTATGTAGGAGACGGGGCCGAAAAGGTCCATGTGCAGCATCTCCAATGTTCTTGTAGTGATCATCATATTCTTGGATGGGTGTGAAGCTACAACTTGTTTTCCCGCTTGACATGCACTACAAATTCTATCTTTCTCAAAGCAAACATTAGTTAGTCCTATGATGTGGCCGCCCTTTTGGAGTTTGTGAAGATTTCTCATACCAACATGGGCTAGCCTTCTATGCCACTACCACCCAGTGTTGGACTTTGCTAATAAGCATGTACCAAGTCTAGCCTCATCCATGTAGAAATCCACAACATAAAGCTTTCCTTTAAGCACACCCTTAAAAGCAATCGAGCCATCACTCCTCTTATAGACGGTCACACCATATTCGTTGAACAAACAATCACAAATGTGATGAATTCATTTTTGTTGTGACTTGGCTCAAATGATTTGAACATCTTTTTGTCTCTGGTCATATAATTGGTGCATCCACTATCAATCACCCAACTTGACCCACCGGAGACATAGTCCTACAAAACAAATCAAGCTTTGTTCTTAGGTACCCAAATTTCCTTGGGTCCTTTCACATTAGTCACAAGTACTTTGGACACCCAAACACAAGCCTTTGGCCTCATGTTGTGTGGCCCAACATATTTGGCAAAAACACGACGTTGCTTATTTCTCATAAGCACATATGATGCATCAAAATCATGAAAGAGTGCACAAGTAGCATTAGGCATATTAGCATGAGAATCATTAACAAAAGAAGATTGGTTAGTGTTTATGTTCTTGGCTTGCTTCTTTTGGTAAGATCCTTCCTTGGTGAACTTGAGGAATTCTTTTCCATTCTTGTTCTCCCTAGCATTGTGCTTAGCACCCTCAACATATCCAATGTCATCCATGACATTTGGGTGCCTAGAATATGAGTATGCACCTCTTGCATATTTTGCCTTCTCATCATCAACAATATGCTTCTCATGTTGTATTTTGCTTTCAAGAGATTTCACTTGTTTGTTCAAATCATCAATCAATTTGACATTAGTAGCACAAGCATCAACATCAATATTATAACACCTATCGCATCCATTGCTAGTGGAAGCATGAGAAGAATTATTGGTGGAGGATGTGAAGGTTGAAAGTATCTTATATTATGCTTCAAGAGACTTATGAGTTTTTTCCAAATCCTCATACTTCTCTTGAAGTGCATCTATTGTGCTTTTAATACTTTCACATGAGCTTTCGATTTTAGTGAGAGACTTAGTCAAATTATCATTTTTCTTTCTCTCATCTTCTAGAAGCTTCTCTAATTCAACGTTTCTTTTCTTTTTAAGAATAAGCAAGTCTTCTTGTTTTTCAAGGAGCTCCTCTTGCCTATCAATTTCTTCCTTTTATTTTTCAAGCAATTCCATAAACTCAAGCATTTTAGGAAGTGAAGCATCAACATCATCATAATCATCACTACTATTAGCATAAGAGGAACACTTATGTTTAGATTTAGATACCTTGGATCCTCTTGCCATGAAGAACTTGTGAGTGTTGTCATCATCATCATCACTCAAGCTCCCAAATAAATAAGTGTTGGTGGGAGTGACGCCAATGGCAATTCTAGCAATGCCTCCCTCATCCGAGTCGGATTCGGAGGAGGAAGATGATGAAGAGGATGAGTCATCGGAATTCCATTCGTGGCCAATGTGAGCTTCACCTCTTCTATGCTTCTTGTACTTCTTGTCTTTCTTGTGATGCATGTCTTTCTTTCTTTCATCCTTGTTCTTCTTCTTTGGGCATTCTGCAATGAAATGTCCTTCATCACCACACTCATAGCAAGTCCTTTTTGACCTTTTTCCTTTGCCCTTGTCAAAGCTTTTCTTTTTTGTAGCCATCTTTCTTGAGAAATGACTTGAATCTTCTCACAAGCAATGCCATCTCATCATCACTATCTTCGTCACTAGAGTCAACCACTTTCTTCTTTTTCTTCTTGTCTTTCTTTTCACTTGTCTCATGAGCGGCCTTGAGAGCTACTTCTTTCTTCTCTTCTTCATCTTGTCCCAACAAGGTGTTTAATCTCTTTGCTTCTTCATCTCTCTCTTTGTAAGCGAGTAGTCTTCCAAGCACCTCATCCGTGCTAAAGCTCTTGAAGTTCTCCTTCTCTCTTACAAAGTCGCAAGCATTTTGATTCCAAGGTTGCAAGGCTTATGTAACCTCTTGTTGACCTCAATGGTGTCAAGTTTGATTCCGAAAGCTCTTCTCTTGTTCACAATTTCCATGAGTCTATCATGGACCTCTTGTGATCCTTCACTAGCTTTCTTGATAAACAAGTTGTATTTGCCTCTTAGGATGTCTTCTTTTGCTTCTCTAACTCCCTCGGTCCCTTCATAGATGACCTCAAGCTTCTTCCAAATATCATGAGCTTTCTTGATTCCTATCACTTTCTCATACTTCTTTGGTGATAGGGAGGAAATGATGGTGGATACGACATGATTATTATGAGTAAGCTTGATCTCATCATTAGTGGTTGGATTTTT
This sequence comes from Eleusine indica, assembly GCA_030378355.1. NCBI lineage: Eukaryota > Viridiplantae > Streptophyta > Magnoliopsida > Poales > Poaceae > Eleusine > Eleusine indica. The sequence continues at coordinate 30,334,847 of CM059499.1, forward strand.
CTCGTTTTCCAACTTAAAGCCTTGTTTCACAATCTTCAAGATTGGTCTTCCCATAGATCCCAAGTACATCTCCATTCTGTATTTCCAATGATCATAATATGTTCCATCAAAGTGTGGTAGCTTTCCGGAGTCACTACCAACATACTCATTCTTGAGCTCACCATAGTTAAATGGCATGGTATTGTACTTGATTGCCGAGTCATTCTTATTTCCCATGTCATCCTTATTTCCCAAGTCATCCTTAGCTCCGGATGAAGTTCCCGGTGTATCATCTCTTGGTTTTGTCATCTTTATCTTTAAGCGGTTAAGCCTTCAAGAAGATCCTGCTCTGATACTAATTAAAAGTGCCTAGAGGGGGTGAATAGGCAATTATCCCTGAAAATGACTTAATAATAGAAGTTAAATACGCAGGGTCGGACTTGTTCGACGATTGTGAGTAAAGTACACTTACTTGTTCGATGGCACGAGATAGAAAAGTAGATCGGTCGGCTAAAAATTAAATCTAGTGCAAGGCAAGTTAGGAACTAGTGATTACAAGCTAGAGAAAGTTATAGAAGCAAGGATAAAATCTAGCATACAACCTACACAAGTTAATTTAAGAAATACGAAGCAAACCCTAACTAGCAAGTTTAAAAGCAAGATCAAGTAATAAAGGACAATTAATAAAGCCCAAAGGAGACACACAATTTTTCACCGAAGTTCAGCTCCACAAAGAAGCCTGCGTCTCAGTTGAGGGATCCACAAAGGACCGGGTCTCTTTCAACCCTTAACCTCTCCAAGTGATCACTAAGATCAAACTTGGTTTTCTACTAGCAACTCCGCAAAGGAGGGGTCAATACAAACTTTCCTAGGCGTCACCACATGAGTTGAGAGCTCAAAGGGCACCTCTAACCGTCTAGGGGATGAATCCCCAAGAGTAACAAACACAAGAGTCGTTAGCGGTGAGGATGAACCAAGTGCTCAAGAGGATGAAAGCTTGGTGAAGATGTAGCACTTCAATCTTCTCTCAATCCCTTCACAAATCAAGAGTGGAAGCAAGGAGAGTTAGGGAGAGCAAAAATAAGCTTGAGAGTGTTTTTGAGTGGAATGAGTGACCAACCAGCCAAAGGGCGAGATGGGGTTCTATTTATAGCCCATGGAGAAAAAGAGTTATTGGTCGAGCAATTTTTGAGATCTGTGTTGGACAAGTCCGATGGTCATTGGACAAGTCCGACGAAATTGGTTGGCGCGCTCTCTGGAGTCCGATGAAGTTGTCCGACGCATCGGACAACCCTAGTTCGTCGAATAAGTCCGATGGTCATCGGACACAAAGTGACAAAGGTACTAGAGTCCGATGAAATAGTGTGAGACGTCGGACTTTCCTCAGGTCATCGGACAAGTCGGCCCATGAAAGACCGAGAAGGCGACCGGAGGGGGGGGGGTGAATGGGACCTAATAAAAATTCTTCACAAGAACTTGGCCTATGTCCCAATTATAACCCAAACCAACCTCTAAACCGATCACCAAGGCCACACACACCAACTTATGATGTGCTAACCTTAGGAGTGATCAACAATAACAGCGGAACATAGCGGAAACAAAGAAGAACTACAAAGACTCGAAACTATTAAAGAAACGCACCAAAATATATCAAGTCTGGACAACCATCGGCACTGCCGATCACAGCCATCGGCAGTACCGGTCACACCCATCGGCAGTGCCGGTGCGGGATTCTCAAAACTCAGGAAAGAAGCAGTCAGAGCACATCGGCAGTGCCGGTCGTGACTATCGGCAGTGCCAGTGCGGGGTTCAGACTCAAGCCACCGGCAGTGCTGATCGTGGCATCGGCAGTGCCGATCAGAGTTCAGACCCACCGGCAATGCCGATCGACCCCCCCCCCCCCCCCGACAGAACAGAAAACTATCACGTTTTTCTCATAAATCTCTCCAAAACTCAACCAAATAATCACAACCCTAATCCTAAAAGATCCACTCAATTGGCTCAAGGAATCATCACGAATTTCTGATCTTATACCAAGAACACCAAACAGGGGAAACTTGAGAAATCCTTCAAATCGAAGGTGCTAGAGCTCTTGATTCGGTCAAGGACCCATGAAGGATTGTTCTAGCTCATCATAGCACTAAGATCCCCAAGAAATCCGCCTAAAAAACTCACTCAAAAATGAGATCGAAAATTCCCATGAAAATAGCTCCGAAAATAGAGAAAAAGAGAAATTCGGGATTTAAGGAGAGAGGAAGATCTTGAGCACGAAAATAACTCTCATATCACAGAAACATGCTTACAAGATCCATGGATACAAGGCTAGGAATCCACCCTCTTTTTCCCACTATTTCGAAGAGAAAGAGATGTATCTCACACATCCTCTCCTCTTCTCTATTACATGAAGACCTCTCCTAGCACTTTGAATATAGTCCTAACAAGGCTAATAGAAGAGGCACCTCTCCCACCAGCCACACCTCTTCTTATATAGGCCTAGGATCCAAGACAACTCTATCCTTGACCTATAACTCATTGCCACCTAACACCACGGACAAAACCGTCCAACTCTTTTTCCTTTGCCCGAACGCCATCGAGCCCTTCACAACTTTGCTTCGCCTCGATGCAAGCTCCCCGATGGTGCCACATGCACCACCAACTACCGCCACCGATTTTGAGACCCAAACCGGGAAACCGCCTTGCACGCTTCTCAAAGTGTGGCTTCTTGATCTTGACGCGTGTCACCTTGTACCGTGATCCTTCTTGTCGGCAAGTCTCTCCCGCCTCCGGTCCATTGGAAGCCTCTACTTGCACCGACGTCCGATCACCTTTGACTTGGTCAACCCCGCCTTTTGATCACCACCCACAGTTTTGAGGCTCAACCGTGAAACTCTCCGTGCTTCTTGCCTCTCCATGTGTACGGTGTGGATCACCCTTGACTCCACCCGGCCTCCTGATCGTCCGGCCTCAAGTCTCCTACTTGTGCCCGATCCTCTCGCCGTTGACCACCAAGTTGACTCCAGTAACCTACACATCATGAGACAAGCAAACATATTTTTTATCTCCTGCAACTCTCCAACATTCTCACCAACTCTAGTTAGTCAAAACCGTGATATGCACAACCTCATGCAATCTCTAAATTCCCGTATTTCAACTCAAATACTAACTCAACCAATGTCAATTACTCATCACATATTGCAAACCATGACACATATCCATATAGTTTCTCAGCCCAGAGTGGCAACGCTACTGGAGTCCGATAGACTTATCTGATAAGTCGGACAAGTCCGATGATTTGGCTCTAGAAAAATGTATTTTGGCTAAGAGGGAGAAATTTAGCACTTGGATCATTTCTACTTCAAGCTCTTCTGTCCCTCTTGATAATACGACTTTTCTATACTCAAGATATAAAATAAAAAGTCTTCATGGACTTTTTATTGAATTAAAATAAAATTGAGGGTCTAGATGCACTTTTACATATCAACTTTGAATATATCGAATTATTGAATATGATAATTAACAAAATGAGAATATAGCCTTTTATTTGATTATTTATGAGAATATAATGTCATTGTATTGTGATCTCAATATATTTGTTATTGTTGCTCCGGCTTAGAAAGATGAAAATGTGGGTTGTTTACAAGCTCTTTAAGATATTTCTCAGTTAAATGAACTCAATGTCAAGTAGGAATGTTATATTTTATGCAACAACTTGTTTCTGTACTTAAGAAAAACCATGACTCACTAAAAGATTTTTAATTCTAAAAAACATTAATGTGTAAAATATGATAAACAAAATTGTAAACGTAAAAAAGTCATGACCTACTAACCAAAAGAAGAAGGCGCGCCCGCCATAGCTTCTAGTTGTTAGTAAAGATCATCAGTATTGATAAATTGAGTTTTGTCTAATCATTAGTTATACTCTATATTATATTAAAAATAAATTATTGAGCAAATGTTGGAGTTACCAACGAATTAGATCGGTGTCCGACGCCTCTCGCTGGTCCTCTCCACCGGACCAGCCTCACTGCCATTTCAGGCTCTTGTGAGTCCCTTCGCCGCCCCTTCCATACGGGCCCGGCCTAGCGCCACGTCAGCCGTGGCGGCCCGGGCCCCGAGGTCACCGCATACGGCGACAGCAAGCGGCGGCTATTCCACGAGCGTAGCGCGCAGTAGTGGTCACACAACAGCCACGGACACTGCGCTTTCCACCGGTCAGCCTCAGTCGTCCTCCCGGCCCTGTCCCAAAACCCCACGGCCACGCGGCGTCGCCATGGCCGCCTCCGGCGGGGACCCCAACGTCTCGGCCTCCGGTGAGCTCCCGGCCCTCCCTGTCCTGTCTCGCTCCCTCCATATTCGATCGCGGGGCGGATTCCCCGCGCGCGGAGATTCCGATGGTCGGAAATGGAATATTCTTCATTTCCTTTTCCGTTTTTTTTTTCTTATGCGCGGGGGTCGAAGGGTGCGATTTTACAGCGCTTGGTATTGATGCTGCATTTCGTGCTAGTCGGGGAGCCTGTCGGCGAGGATTGGGGATTTAGGGTTCTGTCGGGTGAGATTCCCTCATTTTTGAGAGAGAGAGGGGGGGGGGGGGGGGGGGGGGAGGGACGGTGATGATTCGCGCACACATAAGGCCGCAGCTCGGGGATTCTGAACTGTGTTTCTCGGCGGTAGGCCTGTTATGGTTTTCAGATGGTCGTTGTATGGTGATGATTGTCTCCGGCTCTCCGCTGACGTGGGATGCTTTTGTGGGGGATCACAATGGCAAGGTTTTGCTTGCTTCTGTCGTCTGGAATCGCCTATGGGTTTTTGTTAGGATCAATGAATGCATCTTCCCCTCCGTGTGGGGTTTGTATTTAGTATTGTATATCTTGATGAATCGAAGGTGCAAATGTTGAAAAATCAGAGTATGCGGGGAGATTGACTTTTGGATTGACCTCATGTCCTGTCAAATTTACATTTTTTATCCCCTGTTGTGGTCTTCTTTGTGAGATTAACCGGTTGCTGTTTCTCTGGTCTGCTTGGGAGTATGTGGTTCCTCTATAGTGTTTGCTAAAATGCCAAGGCAGAGGTAGCAATGGTTGTCATGATGCTCTCCTTATAGAGAATGGAGATGATGCCTTGCATTTATACAGAAATAAAGTTAACTGAAGTTCACGCATTAAGGTCACCAGGTTAATTGCTTGGTTGGCTCCTGTTTTCCGTTGTGGGTAGAGTGGGTGAGCGGCAATGACTACCCCTTCTGCCATTGTATAGCAAGTTTTTGCACATGTTGCTTCTTCTCTGCCTTGTTGCTCACTTGCACCTTTTGCTTGGGTCTTCTGGATGAGCTGCTTGGGCCTTCTTTTCACTTGCAATAGCTTCTTGTTATCCTGATTGTTCTTGTCATCGAGCTATAATTGGATGAGTTTGATTGTCTTCCTAACCATCCGAGGCATTGTCAAACAACTTCACAAGTACCTTTAGCTTTGTCTCTTCAGTTATTTGCAACTGCTGGTTCTGTTATGAATGTCTTAGTTCTTTTTTTTTTCTCGAACACGCAGGAGAGCTGCGTATCATTTCATTAATAGAAGAAGAGAGTGCAACACACCCCACACCCCCTCATGCACTAGGTTACATTCGCGCCCGTTAAAATTTGAAAGACTACTCGACTATTATTCTACTTATGGTCTGAAACACCAAAGTTCTCCTCCCGGTCGGTCAGCAAAGGCAGAGCCCTTGCACCGGCCATGTCCCACCATCTAATTTCCTCACCCACCATGTTGAGAGCAGTGGATAGATTCGGGGACGCCCCGTTGAAGACGCAGTCGTTCCGATGCTTCCAAAGTGTCCAAGCGCCGAGAATAATAAGGGAGTTCAATCCCTTCCGTGCAGTACTGTCCACCAAATCTTCCACAGAACTCCACCATTTATGAAATTTCTCATCCGGTAACTGCGGTGTGAGTGCTGCGAGTCCCACTCTATGCAGCAAGACCCTCCAAAACTGTCGTGCGATTACGCATCCTGTTAGGATATGATCAATAGTCTCTTCTTCTTGATCGCACAACAGGCAACACTCTGGTCGTGGTAAGTTTCGCCGTGCCAACCAGTCTGCTGTCGAGCAGCGGTCATGCGCTACCGACCACATGAAAAAACGGCATTTGGGTGGTGCCCAGCTCCTCCAAATCTGTTCCCAAGGTTCAAAGCCAGTCGACCCCTGAAATGGAGCTTCATATGCTGACTTGGAGGAGTACATTTTCGAGCTGGACAGTCGCACATAGTTTCTAATATTGCTATAGTGTTGCTGCCCCACCTCATCCTGGCTACTATTGTCCTTTGGGTGGAGTTTCGGATTTCAATGCTAGTTGAATAATAGAAAATTATACCTGTATGTTCACACCATTAAAATGTGAATGTGCTTATTATAAATTGTCACAGTTCTAATTAATATATACCAATATATATTTCTGGTGTTTTAACTTTTATAGAACAATGCATGTGTTTGTTATAGAATTTTTATATGAAGATAAGAATTTTTAACTCCCTTTCCTGTTCTCTCGATCAATAAGAGAATTTTAAGGCTTTATTTTTGTCCCTCTTGTGGGGACTATTAATGTGCCTTGAGCCCATCCATCATGTTTCATTTGTTCATCTTAGAGACGGGGCACTACACAGGCCACAACTGTGACTTAAGATATCGTTTCTGCCAACCATTTTAATTCAGTTTTATTGTCTATTACTTTACTTCTCTTGTGTTTCATTTGGGGTTTCATCTCTGTCCTAGCCCAACTTGTTTGGGACTAAAAGGCTTTGTTGTAACTTGGATGGGACACACCCATTTCTGTTCCCAAGAATTATATAATCCTGCCTGATGCAATATGTAGTAGAGGAGTCTCTTTTTTTAGTTTATTCTAAGAAATGACTATGTATTTACTTTTCCTGCAATCTTTTAGTAAGAAAGTTTTCTAAATAATTCTCTCAGAAAGCTCATTTCAGCTGATTCTGCTCGATATACTTGAACTGCTAAATAAAAAAAAAAGTTCAAGTATAAAACGGTTGGTGAAGTATTTTCACAATCACTTTCTTTTACAAAATGATTTTTCATTATCGATTTTTTTATATAAAACAGGTCTGATGTTTCTCTTCTTGACATTAATATACTGCATAGGGCTTCCCTTATAAAAAAATATACTGCATAGAGCTTTACTTGTTTGTTAGTCCGAAGTCTGTGCTTGTCAAAATGGTGGCATGGATAATTCTGTTGATACTATATGAACCATGTATGTAAATCATTCTTTTAAGAAGAAACACTTGGTCACCTGATGAGTATTGTTTGGAAACTTGGATGCATAGTATGCATGTGCCAATTTTGAAGCACGTTTTACATGGTGTATAAGCACAAGTTGTTATGTGAAAAGCTGGTGGAGAAACAGATGCTCATTTGTGTGCTTCCCCTTTGCATTCATTTACTCTGCATGTTAAATCACTGATGGGTTGGTTGATTTTGTGATGTTCACTGTACTTAACATGACTCTTGCTCTCATCATCATTTATAAAGTTCCATTGTCTCTCTCCTGCAACATTTAATCAACCCTTTTTTATATAGGCAATTATTACCGCGAGCAAAGTAGATCTTCTGTGCCCAATTACAGTGGTATTGCACTGCCTACTGCAAGTAGGATTGGCAGTTGGGCGTACAGCACCGCTAACAAGGATTGGGAGAATATTCAACGCCGCAAGGTCCAGTTGCTCAATTTTCTTTCTAGTCTCCAACATCCCTTTGAAAGGTCTGTGATATCCGATAAAATGACTGATGGAGAAATGATTGATTGTTCTGTGAAACAAAGAGAACAAAAAGAAATGGTAGAAATAATTGAACTTTCAGACGATGAGAATGAAAACGTTGCAGGATGCACAAAGTTGGTTCCTGAGATAAATAAACAATTGGCTGATAATTCAACAAATTGGATGGCATCTGATGGGAGGGACCAAGCATATGAATCAATGCTTGCTGAAGGAGATAAAAACACACAAATTGTTCCATATGACCAAAGTGCAGCTTTATTGAATCACTTGCCTTTGCAAACCAGCTGGCAACCATCCATTCAGTTTGAGAAAGTTGTTCTACAGAAAAGGCCTGAGGAGGCGCGTATGCAAGATCTAGAGGTATGTACCATTTGCTTCTAGTTCTCCAAGTGAATAATCATTTTCAAGTCTTGATTCTTGTTCCTTGTTGTTCTGACTATAGTAAACTGAAAGACTTGATATTCAAAACTCTTGTCCCTCAATAGGCTGCAAACATTGCAGAGAAGAAAGCAGAAACACAGGTTTTCCTTTCATTTCCTATGGAGAAAAGACAAAGGGGATCAGATCCCAGTTTGCATATGAAGGGCAATGAAGATGCTGCGATTGTCCCAAGACACAGAAAAAGAAAATGTGATCCAGATCCAGCTGCAGTTGATTTCTCGTTTAATTTACAAAAAGCAGGTATTTCATCAGAAACTGACATGTCTTTCGAGGAAGAGGAGAAACCAAGAAGTGACAGTGATGGTCTTGAGGATTATTGGAATGATTTTTCAGTGGCTGTTCAAAGCGCAAAGGTGTGTCAACCGCAAAATTTGATTTATGTGTCTGCAGCATTTGAAATCTTTGGTTCTTCCAATTGGTCTTGGTTGTGTGCTTGAGTACATGCTCTATCGTTCATTTTAAAGATTGCACATTGCTACGCAAAAAGCGTTATAACATGATAAATATTTAGCCTGGATGTTTTTGCAAGTATACTTCATTTCTCAATATAAGTCGAAGCCAACCATGTGAATGTACCAAAAAAGCAACAAGTCCATTGAGAAACTAATAGAGATGGAGAAAAGTTGCATCTTTTTTATGAAGTGTTCCAGCTCTTAGTCTCCTACAGAATTGAAACAATGGACAGACACGTAATGATCACAAGAATTGTTATGCCTGTTAGTAGTGTAGTATGTTTCATGTGTAGCCATAGCAATAACCACTCCTGGATCACAATAAAGGCTTATTGCATGAAATGACTATCCCAAGAAAAAAAAAATATCATTAGACGGAAGCTGATTGATAAAAAGTGTACTTGTGTGTATGTGCATGACATGAGTGTCTAAAATTCATCCATTTGTCTTTTAAAGATTCTTATGTACCATGATAATTTTGTAAGCGTGCATAGTTGCCCTTTAGTTCAAGTGTTGTTATCCTATTTGTGTTGTTTGTGATCAATGATTTGATTATATTTTCTTATCCAGCTTGAAGCAGTTGATGAGACAGCAAACGAGAAAGATGTGGCCAGTGAAAAGGAGGACATTGACTGCAATCATGATATACGGATTCATGAGGATCTGGGGCATGTCTGCCGTGTCTGTGGTATGATTGTGAAAAGGGCTGATTCAATAATTGAATATCAATGGAAAAAGGTTTGTAATTTGTTACAGATATTTGAGGCCTTTGTAATTACATGTTCATTGTCCGTGCATGCAGTTTTCACCTTTTTCAGTGTCAACACATATATGTTGTTTCTTTAGCGGAGTACACTTTGCTGTTAGATCGTATTCTAGTGAAAGGGCTGCTATTAAATCATATATCCTGAAGCCAGTTGCTGTTAGCTTTAACTGCTTGTTTCATTTTATATGGAGTAGCTCTGTCATGCTACAGGCCTCTTACAGTTTTGACATTTGAATGTGTTATCATCTTGTACTCTCTTCCTCATGCATCGCCTCATATGCACAGGGAACAAATTGTGAAATGAAAAACAGGTGTAACATCAAAGAGAATTTTCAAAATGTATTTGTTGCCAACAACACTAACATTATAGATGGTATAAAATCATTGACATACAACTGTCACACATCAGTTATGGTTGTGTGAACTGTTCCTAAGAAAAAAAATGTTTGGTATATTTATCTAGAACTTAGTAACTTGCAGCTTCTTCGATTTGCTTATTACTATGTACATTTTACAATCTAGCGATTGTTCCTTTAGCAACAACGTGGTTTGATTTCCAAGATATATGCACAATACAAGTTACGGCTTCTATAACAAATATTTAGCATTCACATAGCTATTGTCAATATACACTATAATCTTTAATTGAGATTTGTAAATTTGCACAGACAAGGATAGGGTAGGAGAAATTAAGTGAACTTATATATTTGTTTCAGGCTTCAAGAAGAAAAAATAACTTCTATGAAGGACATTCAAAGGAGGCTGATGAGATAGATTATGATCCTGTTAAGCTGTCTGAAGATTTCATAGTTGCAGATATTGCTATTCATCCAAGACATGCTAAGGAAATGAGATCACATCAGTTGGAAGGATTCAACTTCTTGGTTAAGAATTTGGTCTCAGACAAGCCAGGAGGTTGCATTCTCGCTCATGCCCCTGGTTCGGGGAAGACATTTATGATTATAAGTTTCATTCAGAGCTTTCTGGCAAGGTACCCATCTGCAAGGCCACTTATTGTGCTTCCCAAGTTTATAGTAAGTCATTGGAAGGACGAATTTCAACGGTGGCAGGTTCAGGACATACCTCTTTATGATTTCTACTCTGTTAAGGCTGAGAAAAGAGTGGAACAACTGGAAATCCTCAAATCATGGGAATCCCAAATGAGTATACTGTTTCTTGGATACACTCAGTTCTCCAGAATTGTCTCTGATGACGGGGGTGGCAATGCTGCAGTTGCTTGTCGGGACAGGCTGCTTAGGGTCCCCAACCTTCTGATACTTGATGAGGGTCATAAACCTAGAAATCGGGATACTAATGTGCTAGAAACATTGAATAGAGTGGAAACACCACGCAAAGTGGTCCTTTCAGGAACACTTTTCCAGAACCATGTTCATGAAGTGTTTACCATCTTGGATCTTGTTCGTCCGAAGTTTCTCAAGATGGAGTCATCCCGTCCTATTGTTAGACGCATAATGAGTCAAGTGGAAATATCAGGTAGAGCTTCCAAAGTGATTGCTGACAGTGCATTCTTTGAGGCAGTTGAAAGAACGTTGTTGAGTGATGCCAATATTATTAGAAAAGCTCATGTTATTAGAGGTCTTAGAGAACTAACGAAGGATGTGCTTCATTACTATAAGGGTGACATGTTAGATGAACTACCTGGCATAGTAGATTTCAGTGTGTTCTTGAAACTCACTCCCAAACAGAAAGCCATTGTTCACAAGTTAGTAGCATATGAGAAGTTCAAAAGAAATGCCGTAGGGACTGCACTGTACATTCATCCTTGTCTTTCAGAAATTTCAGAAGTTAACGCTGAGGATAGAGTTAACAGCTTGACAGATAAGTCAGTAGATAATATGATTGATTCTGTAAACTTTAGAGATGGGGTGAAGGCCAGATTTTTCATGAATATCCTATCACTTGCTGAATCTGCTGGAGAGAAATTACTTGCTTTTAGCCAATACATACTACCCATGAAATTTTTGGAACGGCTGCTGGTTAAGATGAAGGGCTGGCATGTAGGGAAAGAGATTTTTGTGATCTCTGGAGATGCTAGTTCAGAAGACAGAGATTTGGCTAAGGATAAGTTTAATAGCTCTGCTGATGCAAAAGTTCTGTTCGGTTCCATCAAGGCATGTGGGGAAGGCATCTCCCTTGTCGGTGCATCTAGAGTTATCATTCTAGATGTTTACCTAAACCCATCTGTAACACGTCAAGCAATTGGCCGTGCCTTCAGGCCCGGACAACAGAAGAAAGTGTTTGTATACAGGCTTGTAGCTGCTGAATCTCCAGAGGAAAGGTCTCATGAAACTGCATTCAAGAAAGAAGTTATACCAAAGCTATGGTTTGAATGGAGTGAGCAGTGCACTACGGGAGACTTCAAACTGGATCAAATTGATGTTGATGACTGTGGAGATGAATTCTTGGATAATAAAGCGATGTGCCAGGATATCAAGGCTTTGTATAAAAGGTGAATCATTCTCCTTCCTTTTCACACTGTTTCACATGATATTGGTCTCACTGATTGTTTTTTTTAAAAAAAAATGCAGGAAACAAGCTTGTTAGCAATGTAAATACTGCAGTGCTGATCAACCGTTGCTTTGAAGTAAGCTTATCCTCTAGAATCATACTTTAACCTTTTTAATTTACAATATTCGTTTTTGCTTCAACTGGTACTGTTTCTCCACAGGGTGTTGCGGCTACAGACCTGAGTTTGCTAATGCTACAACTAGGACTTTCTGCTATCCAAGTTATTTTCGAACTATGTTTATCAAATGCCTCCTTGTAATATATGCCGACTTGAGACAGTGGTGATTAGGGACCTGGTTCTCTTTGACTCATTTGAGGACTCTTAGATTGAAGTTTTTAGCATTAACAACTTTGGGTTACTCCTTAAACTTATGTGTCCAACAATGACTATATAGACTATTTTCCATAATTGTCTTGTTCCCTGGGTTTGTTTTGCTCAGTGCAAGTCGATTTCTTTGATTGGTGGATGCATAATCCAGGAAAGGCAAGCTTCTTGAAAACTCAAATGATGCTGCTCCCAAAGTTGGATATGCCAAAGCGGCGTATAGGGTGTGCTCATTTTGTTCTGGATGTGAAGCTTTGCTTTCTGTGATATGGTATTTTCTATGCCATATAAACCAAATTTTTCGTGTGGTGTTGCCTGCTTCCTCAAGGCTCAAATGACGAGCCCATTCACCTAGCAACTGAGCATAGCTCAGTTAAGGGTGTGGATGTACACTCTGACCACCTAGGTTCAAGTCCTCTTTGACATGGATTTAGGTGCCTATTTCTTCTTAATTAAAATGTCACCTAGTTCCTCCTAGGTTGGTCGAGTACCGAGCCCATTCACCTCATAAACCCCTGGTAAAGGAAAGAGGAAAAAGAAGCGATACATCTCGGTAAATTCACTGGTTTATACTCTCAATTCATTGGTGTAGGCTTGTGAAGTTCTGAGGGTTCTCTCATTTCGGCGCAGTGCAAACTGCATTAGATGTCAGATACTAGAAATGAAGTACGGGTGATGGGGAAGAAAAAATGACCCGGCGCGTGATGCTCCCCTCGTCGCGGCATATGCTGGCTAGCGTAATTCGTTATCGCAGATCTCAGGCGCGGCAATTTGGTGGTGTCCAATTAAGCGAGTTGTTTGTTTTCCTCACCTTTTGAAGAGATCTCACGACGTCTAAGACTTCCTTGGATCACAATTGACTCACTTTGCCCTTTCTTTTGTTTTTTCCTGTTTCTTGACAGCCTGCAGGGCCGCGTAGCAGTGGCGGACCCAAGGGGTAGTTCAGGTGGGCCATGGACTACCCTGGGTTTTGGCCTACATGTTTATTACTAATCTGTAATTAGCCTAAAAGGCCCAGCCATAGAGTGCTTTGAGTCACGATCGATTGAACAAAAGAACTGTCATTTCGTCTTCCGTCTGTCTCGCTGCTTACTCTTCCTCCAAACATCGATGTTGGCTGACTCTACGGCCGAAACGACGCAGCGCCCGACGAGGAACCTCAACTGGATGGCGTCGTTGATCTTTTTAATTAATCAAGTAATCATAAATGAAACTACTCTCTCAATTACTATACCATTTCTTTATTTGTTTCGTTTCTCCTGATGAAGTGAACAAGGAATATAGACTTACATACACGCTTCAATGCTCTAAATCAATTAATTCATGCATGATTGTTTAGTCACATACATCGAGTGATATATCTCTTATAAATAATGAGTGATGATCGAGTGTTTCATGGCCACGAGAAAAGAGCAAAGTGGAGAAGCAAGATTAGTACTGTGGTGATACACTTTAATTTGTATACAAGATTTTTTTTATGACTCAAGATATACCAAATGACCAAATTTATAAGAGATATATTTTTGATATTGTTTTTATCTTTTCTACTCAATTTGGAGTACAAAAATTTTGTATGCACACCTAGCGAAAAATTCCTGGGTCCGCCACTGCCGGGTAGGCAAATATTAACCCATATTCTTGTCATACTTTTTCAAAATTGAATCAATGTTTCTAGGATTATACATAAGGCAGACATGAACCTTGGTCGAACTGAATAACCATGAAGGACCAAATGAACTTGGTCTCAACAAGTCTTTCAACCAGAGCCTACTTATGCATGACGTTTGTTTTAATAAGGAAAAAAAAAAAGAAAAGGTAAGTTGAAGAGAGGCGACGATTTTATGGCAGGTTTACAAGCACCACAGTCCACAGGCAACAAAGTTAAGGGCCTATTTGCTTGGAGTAAAGTCCTATCCGAGTCCCTCAACTATAGGGGGTATCTCACTTTTGCCCTCCCAACTAGAAAACCAGACATCTGGTTCCCCGAACTCTTGACCCTGGTACAAATCCCCCCCTCGGTGGTATTGGACGGCTGTTTTGGTGACATGGCATGTACATGTGGCAATGTGCACGCACCGCTTCGCTGTCAGCACTGGCGGTTATAAGGGCACCGAACACGGTGGATTGGACCCCGTCCCTCCATTTCCCATCGTAGCCTCGCTCTTCTTCCCGCCAACCCTAACCCTAGTTTTCGACCAGAGAAAGGCGGTGGCGCCCGGAGCTTCACACGGCGCCCGGTGGTTGACGCCCTGTGCACTGATACGGCAGAGGGAGGCAACCCTCGATTGAATCGCAGATCCGTTGGATCTGAACGCGGGTAAGTCTTTTCATGCTCTAGAGTTAGTCCCGTTTGATTTGTTTAGTCTTTGCATGGTCCTGTTCGATTTGTTTAATGCTCACCGCGCCTCCCATGTATTGTTTATTGCTCGTAGTGTTTAGAGCTCGCCGCGGTTGTATTAGTTTAGTATTCCGACCGCTGATAGGATTGGTTGGGGATTTGGAATAGAGGATTAGTTTAGTGTTGTGGCTTTGTTTATTGGTACTGGGTTGATGCTGATTGTATTGTTTATTTTTGTTGGATGCAGAGAGACAGTATGGATCCCCTTGAAACATTGCCAGTTAGGTTTCATGTGCATGGTTGGTTTGAGGAGGATGGTCCAGTTGTGCAATACCTTGGTGGAACTGAGGTCATGTCCTATATTGACATGGATAAGATTAGCTATCCTGAGATTGTGGGTCATCTAAAAGATCACGTTATAGTACCGGACTGCGTGAAGATGCATTGGTTGTTTCCTGGTGCAGAAATGGCCAATGGAGTGACACTTCTTTGTGATGATAAGTCATGCCTTACAATGAGCGATAGCATAGTTGAGGGAGGTGTGGCAGATATATATGTTGAGTGTCCAAGAGTGGATGAGGATGAACTTGGTTCAGATGATAATATCAGTGACTTTGAGAAGGAGGTTGATCCTTGTGATGAGACAGACGGTAAAGCTAAGGAAGAGGAGGCAAAGGAGCAAGAGGAAGCACCAAGGCCAGCTAAAAGTGAGTCAAGAGAAGAGGCTCAGAGGCAGATTGCAAGGCTGAGAGAGTTTTACTCCAGCCCTACCAAGAAGGGGAAAGAGGTTGTTAATTCTGATAGTGCTGCTGTGTTGACCCAAGTGAGCCAAGCAGGAGGTAGCATGCAGGTAGAGGCAAGAGCTAGCAAGCAGGCAGAGGCAGGAGCTAGCAAGCAGGTAGATGCAGGATGCGGCAAGGAAGCAGTATGAAGTGATTCAAGCTCTGACGGTGACTACATCCCAGTAGATGAAGCATCCTTAGAAGAAGATGAAGAGGCTCTTGATATCCTGAAGAAGTTCAAGGCTTTTAAGAGGAAGATGAGAAATGGTGAGCTGGCATGGCTAGATGGTGTGGTTCTTGGAGGTTCATCTGCAATGCCAATTGGTTTTAGCTGCTTGGTTGTTGAAGGGGACACTGAGTACTATGAGACAGATGATGAGGGGTCAGATGAGATTGGAAGTGATGGAGAGTTCAGGAGGAAGGCTAGTGGAGGGCTCAGGTTCAAGAAGACCAAGATGTCCCATAGTTCAAATTGGGAATGAAGTTCAGTTCAAAGCAGTCCTACAAGAAGGCAATTATCAAGTATGCTCTGGCAGAGAAAAAGGTCATCATTTTCAAGAAGAATGAACCAAAGAGGGTGAGAGTAGTATGTGACTGGCAGACATGTCCATGGGTGTGTCTACTTTCTCAAACCACTAGGACTGACAGTTGGCAAATTGCCACTTTTCAAGACATGCATACTTGCCCACCTAGAAGGGATAACAAGCTAGTGACAGCAAGGAGAATTGCAAAGAGATATGAGAAGTTCATCATTGCTAACCCTAGTTGGAAGCTTGTTCCAATGAAGCAAACAGTCCAAGAGGAAATGTTTGCAAATGTGAGTATTGCCAAGCTGAAAAGGGCCAAGCATATGGTCATGCAGCAGACATTGGATGCTACAAAGGGACAGTACCAGAAGTTGTACAATTATCAGTTGGAGTTGCTGAGGTCAAACCCTGGTTCCACAGTCATCATTAACAAAGTTCCTGATGTGGAGCCACCCACATTTCAGAGGATGTATATATGTTTAGATGCACTGAAGAAAGGGTTCACAGCTAGTTGTAGAAAGGTGGTTGGATTGGATGGTTGTTTTTTCAAAGGAGGAACAAATGGAGAGTTGCTATGGGCCATTGGTAGGGATGCAAATAGTCAAATGTATCCCATTTCTTGGGAAGTAGTAGAGGTTGAGAACAATTCATCTTGGGATTGGTTTTGTGACTTTCTTTGCAGAGATTTAAGAGTTGGTGATGGGTCTGGATGGGTATTCATCTCAGACCAGCAAAAGGTGAGATGTGGTTTCTCATTCCATGATTACTGGTTGTCTATTTGAGAAACCATGTTGAGATGTGCCATGGTTTGCAATATGTGATGAGTAATTGACATTGGATGATTTGGTGTTTGAGTTGAAATATGGGAATCTAGGGATTGCATAAGTTTGTGCATGTCATGGTTTTGACTAATCAGAGTTGGTGAGGATATTGGAGAGTTTACTGGAGATGGGAAATGTGTTTGCTTGTCTCATGATGTATAGATCACTGGAGTCAACTTGGCAGTCAACGGCGAGAGGATCAGGGACAAGTAGGAGACTTGGGGCCGGACGATCGGGAGGCCGAGTGAAGTCAAGAGTGACCCACACTGTACACGTGGAGAGGCCAGAAGAACGGACGGTTTCGTGATTGAACCTCAAAACCGTGGGTGGTGATCAAGACGGTAGGGTTGACCAAGTCAAAGGTGATCGAGCGTCAGTGCAAGTAGAGGCTTCCAATGGACCGGTGGTGGGAGAGACTTGCCCATAAGGAGGATCATGGGATAAGGTGACATGCGTCAAGATCATGAAGTTTTGCTTCGGTGGAAGTGAGCATGAAGTCACGCTTTGAGAAGCGTGCAAGGCAGTTACCCGGTTTGGGTCTCAAAACCGGTGGCGGTGTTTGGTGGTGCACGTGGCACCATCACGGAGCTTGCTTCGAGGTGAAGCAAAGTCGTGAAGGGCCCGAGGGCGTTCGGGCGACGAGGAGAAAGATGGACAAGTTTGCCCCTGGTGGTGGGTGGTAGTGTTATGTAGATCAATGATAGAGTGGTCATGTGGACAACCCTTAGGCCTATATAAGGAGAGGTAGGGCTGGTGGAAGATGTGCCTCTTTTTCTCTTAGCCTTGCCTTAGGTCTTCATTCAAAGTGCTAGGAGAGGTCTTCATGTAATAGACGAGAGGAGTGGGTGTGTGAGAGACATCTCTTTCTCTTCCAAATAGTGGGAGAAAGAGGGTGGCTTCCTAGCCATGTATCCATGTATCTTGACTTGATGAATCAATGATATGAGATTCAAATTCGTGCTCAAGTTCTTACTCTCTTCCTAAATCCCAAATTTCTCTTTTTTTATATTTTTGGAGCTATTTTCATGGGAATTTTCGATCTCATTTTTGGGTGAGTTTTTGGGTTGGATTTCTTGAGGATCTTGGTCCTATGATGAGCTAGAACAATCCTATATAGGTCCTTGACCGAATCAAGAGCTCTAGCACCTTCAATTTCAAAGTTTTCTCAAGTTTTCCCTTTTCGGTGTCCTTGACACGAGATCTGAAATTTATGATGATTCCTTGTGCTATTTGAGTGGTTTAGTAGAGTCATGATGTCTTGTGGATGATCTGATCCAAATTTCGTGATTTTTGGAGTTCATTTGATAGGGTTTTGGCAATTTTCTTTCACAAACGGAGTTGCAGTTCTGTCCAAGACAGAACTTCCGTCACCAGGACAAAACTTCTGTCACCATGACGGAACTTCCATCAAGGACTACGGAACTTCCATGAGTGACAGAACTTCCACCGCCCGGAACTTCTGTGAGTGTCAGAACCTTTGTCGGGGACTTCGGAACTTCCGTCAGGTACCACGGAACTTCCGTCAAGCTTAGTTTTGTGATTTCTCGGATCTTCCTTGTTTCTCATTTTGTCTCTCTTAAGCTTCCGCTATGTATCCTTTTGGTTTGAGTCATTCCTAGGGTTAGCACATCACAAGTTGGTGTGTGCAATCTTGGTGACTTGGTTAGAGGTTGGGTTGGGTAGTAATTGGGATATAGGCCAAGTTCTGGTGAAGAATTTTAATTGGCTCCCATTCACACCCCCCCCCCCTCCCCCTCTGGTCGCCTTCTCGGTCCTTCAATTGGTATCAGAGCCGGTTTGATCACTAGTTGACCTTCACCGGCTTTGTGATCCGAAGGCGACATGGAGAAGCGTGCAGTCAAGCTCTGGATGTTTGATGGAGAGGACTTTCCCTACTGGAAGTCATGGACCAAGGCTTATCTCTTAAGCCAAGGATGTGCAACTTGAGAGATCGTTGAGCAGGAGTATGCTATACCACAAGACCTCAACACTGCATCTGCAGGTGAGTTAACCAGGTATGAAAACAACTCTAAAGTCGTCAATATCCTGCTTTTTGCTCTAGGTAGGAATGAACATGACCTTGTTGCTCTTCTTGATACTGCACATGCCATTTGAGCAAAGCTCTGCACCTACCATGAGGGTACCAATTAAGTCAACTCTATGCGTAAGGATTCTTATAATAGACAGTACCAAACCTTTGCACAAAAAACCTGGTGAGTCACTAGATGACACTTTTCGTAGGTTTGAGGCCATTGTGTGCAACTTGCGGGCTTGTGGTAACCTTGTGTACAATGATAATGATAGAGCTAAGCAATTGCTGTATTCTCTAGAAGAAAATGCTTGGGGGGTTAAGATTGCTGCACAAGAAGAAACTGCTGATTTCAATACGCTAGACTATGAGCAGCTGTATAACAAGCTAAAATCTCATGAACTGTCTAGGAAGTCTCGTCCTAATCTTGCTAATCCTGCTTCTAGCATGGCTTTGCTTTCTAACTCCCAAAAGGGTAGTCATAGTGGTGCTTCTTATGGAACTAACCCCTCACTTGACAAGTCTTCTTTGGAGTTTGCTCTTTCTTCTCTTGTTGCAGCTCCGATGAACACATGGAGTGCATTCCTGACGAGGAGTTGTTCTTGCTCACAAGGAAGTTTAGGAAGTTCTACAACAACCACAAGGAGAGAAGAGGAGATGGTTCAAGAACCTGCTTCGAGTGTGGTGACCCGGGACACTTCATTGCTGACTATCCCAAGAAGAAGAAGAAGGCCGGGTACCACGACAACAACACTTAAGACTTCAAGCAAAAGAAGAACCGCTTCTACAAGAAAGGCAAGAACTCTAAGAAGTTCGCCAAGGCCATTGCACGCGCCTCCATTGCTGCCTTGAGCGATGTGGACCTCACATCAAGCGAAGGCCTTACAAGCTCGGAGGAGGAGGCTGAGAAGCCACGAGTCAAGAGGAAGGACGACTTCACCGGGCTTTGCTTCATGGCAAAGAACGATCATGACACCGACTCTGGCTTCGACTCTGACACAAGCGAGGTACCTCCCACTTTTGATGAGCTCTCTTCTGAACTTGATCATTTACGCGATGTTCTGCTCATGCAAGATGATAAGCTTCGTAGAGCTGTTCGTGAGAATAGAGAGTTTAAGTCTAAGTTGGAGAGTGCTGAGTATGAGATCACTTTGCTTAGGTCCAAGCTCTAAAAATGCTGATGTTGAGTGTGAGTCTTGTCAAGTTATGAGGAATGATCTCAGTCAAAGGGAAAGTGTGCATGCTCAAGTTGCCAGTCAGCTTGAGAGTGCCCTTAAAGAGCTTGATGAATTCAAAGCTTACCAACTCTTTTGGGTGCATGTCAAAAGTGCCCCAAGCTCACTAATGAGTTGGAAGCTCAAATCCTCAAAGTCAAAGAGCTCAAGTCCAAGCTACTGGATGAGACTCGCTCGAAAGTTCTCCCACCACCATGTGTAGTGTGTGGCTCTCTTAAGGATAAGCTTGCAATCACTAGAGAGGAAAATAAAATCCTAACTCAAGAAAATGACTATCTCATCTCTCGTCTCCAAAGAACCCTAGTGCATGAGGAGAAGATTGAGAGTGACTTGGCAAGAATCAAAGAAAGTGCCAGTAGGTCAACCTACAACTTGGGCTTGGGATTTGAGAGGTGTGACAAGGAGAGTGAGAATGTGGGTAAGTTTGTGCCTAGCTCTAGCTACAAGGATGAGGAACAATCCATCCAACCCACTGACACATACTATCCACCTAACCCTAATCCTTCCTTCAACCCAAAGCAAGCTGAGAATCCAAAACCCAAACCCACTGTGCAAGCTAAGCCTAAACAAGAGAGTGCCTACATTTGTATGTTCTGTGGCCGCAAGGATCACTTGGATGAGTATTGTTATAGGCATAAGAGGATTGAGAGGATGCAAGCTCAGTTAACTAGGAATGTGCATCATGATGATTTTGTTGGTTTTTAGCCTCGTTCTTTTTCTCATGCCTATCGTGGATAGGGTCATTCCTCACATGGCTTTGATTCACGAAACAGAGGCTTTGCGCAGTAGCGCTTTGGCGCCCCATGTTTTTAACATCATGGTGAGCGTCGCTTGCGTGGATTTGGATTTCACACAGATGATTTCTATCCTCATAACCGCAGGTTTGAGTCGAGACGCTTTGACAGGCCACGCTTTTCCCATCGTGGTTCTCGTCCCACACGTTCGACTCGTAATATGCAAAGAACTGTGATAACTCCTGCAGATCATGTGATTTAGTGCTGGCTTCCCAAGAGTTTTCTTTCTAACCCTAGCACTGAGTCATCTATCTTTCCTTCTCGTTTTTTGTAGGCAGCAAGTGGAGGCCTGGAGAACAAATGGCTAATGGACTCTAGGTGTTCGCGCCACATGACGGGAGATACAAAGTGGTTCTCCAACCTCATTCCCTTGATGCGTCGGGAGTATGTGACCTTTGGAGATGAAAAGAGAGGGAGAGTGAAGGCAAGAGGCGTGGTAAAGGTAAATTAAAAAATCACTCTTAAGGATGTTGATTTGGTTGAGCATCTCAAGTACAATCTCCTCTCTATCTCTCAGTTGCTTGATGTTGGTTTGGAAGTGCGCTTTAAGAAAAATGCTTCTTGTGTTCTTGATTCGAATGGCTCTTTGGTTTGTGGGATTTCTAGCATTGGGAAAGTTTTTCAGGCTGATTTTGCTGTCTCTCTTGGTTCTCACAAGTGCTTGTTTGCTCAATCTTCTTCTAAGCTCTAGAAATGGCATAGGAGACTAGGTCACATGAGCTTTGACTTGCTTTGTCCCTTGAGTAGCCTAGGTTTGATCCGAGGATTGCCTAAGCTCAAGTTTGATAAGGATTTGGTTTGTGCTCCTTGTCGTCATGGGAAAATGATTACCGCTTCTCATCCACCAATTAATTTAGTGATGACTGAACGCCCTGGAGAGTTGCTTCACATGGACATTGTTGGTCCTTCTCAGGTTCGTTCGGCGGGTGGGAAGCGGTATGTTCTTGTGATTGTTGATGACTATTCTCGCTACTCTTGGGTTTACTTTCTTGAGAGCAAGGATGAAGTGTTTCATCACTTTTGGAGCTAAGTTTTGAGGTTGTTCAAGGAACTTCCTGGTGCATTAGGAGCAATTGGCAGTGATAATGGCACCGAGTTTAAGAACTCCTCCTTTGATGCTTTCTGCCTTGAGCATGGTATTGAGCATCAGCTTTCAGCACCTCGTGTCCCTCAGCAGAATGGTGTGGTCGAAAGAAAGAACAGACCTTGGTGGAAATGGCCCGGACGGTGCTCGATGAGCATAGGACTCCGAGACGGTTCTGGGCTGAGGCCATTAGCACTGCTTGCTATGTTTCCAATCGGGTTTTCTTGCGCTCAATTCTTAATGTGACTTCCTATGAGCTACGCTTTGGCAGGAAGCCATCTGTTTCTGATTTGCGCGCTTTTGGTTGCAAGTGCTTCATTCTTAAGCGTGGCAATCTTGATAAGTTTGAGTCGAGATCTTCTGATGGCATCTTTCTTGGCTACACCCTTCATGGCCATTCTTATAGAGTTTTGAATTTGGAAACTAACACCATCGTAGAGTCCTGTGATGTAACCTTTGATGAATCAAACTCTTGTACAAGCAATATGGTTGAGACTGCAGGTAACAGGGAGATGGAGGAGAGTATCTTTGTATAAGAGGACCTACAGGGCTTGGATGATGACGATGATGAGTCATTCCATCCCACATCCGAGCTTGTTCCTGCTACTTCCACCACTCCAGTAAAGGGTCTAGAAGCTTTTACATCGACCTCAGCAGCTGTTGAGCCAGCTCCAGCTATGGTTGAGGGGGAGGTACGCTTTGAGAGAGAGGCTCCTCACCACATTCAGCATCAACATCCACCTTAATAGATGATCGGTAATCTCTATGAGAGGACAACAAGGTCAAGGTCTGCACATCTCGCCTGCTTTACTAATTCTCTCTTTGTTGCCATCTTTGAACCTCGGGATGTTGGACATGCATTATCTGATGAACATTGGGTTAATGCCATGCATGAGGAGTTGGAAAACTTTGAGAGAAACAAAGTGTGGACCCTAGTAGAGACTCCTATTGGTGTCAATGTCATAGGAACCAAGTGGGTTTTCAAAAAAAAGCATGGGAAAGATGGTGAGGTTGTTAGAAATAAGGCTAGGCTTGTTGCCCAGGGTTTCAGTCAAGTGGAGGGCTTAGACTATGGGGAAACCTTTGCTCCTGTTTCACGCATAGAAGCCATTAGGATCTTGCTTGCATTTGCTGCCTCTAAGGGCATTAGACTCTACCAAATGGATGTCAAGAGTGCTTTCCTAAATGGTTTCATAGAGGAAGAGGTTTATGTGAGACAACCACTTGGATTTGAGCACCACAAATACCCAAATCGTGTGTACAAGCTTCAAAAGGCGTTGTACGGGCTAAAGCAAACACCTAGGACATGGTATGCTAGGCTTAAGACCTTCTTGCAAGAGTGCAGGTATGTCATGGGGTGTGTTGACAAAACCTTGTTCACTCTAAAGCATGGCAATGACTTTCTAATGGTTTAGATTTATGTGGATGATATCATCTTTGGAGGTTCCTCTCATGCTCTTGTGTCCAGATTTTAGGAAGCTATGGAAAGTGAATTTCAGATGTCGATGATGGGCGAGCTCACCTTCTTTCTTGAACTTCAAATCAAGCAGTGCAACCAAGCCACCTTTATACATCAAGCCAAGTACACGAAGGATCTCCTGAAGAAGTTCGACATGGTCAATGTGAAGCCGTTGTCAACACCAATGTCCACAACAACGGCACTTGACCCTGATGAAGACTATGAAGCGGTAGACCAAAGGGAGTACAGGAGCATGATTGGCTCCCTCTTGTACCTGATAGTGACAAGACCCGACATACACTTTGTAGTGTGTATTTATGCTTGTTTTCAGGCTTCCCCAAGGGTGACTCATCGCAAGGCTGTCAAGAGCATCTTCAGGTATCTCAAATACACCCTTGAGTTCGGTCTTTAGTACTCTGCATCTTTATCTCTTGATCTCATTGGGTATTCGGATGCGGACTATGCTGGGTGTAGAATTGATAGGAAGAGCACTTCTGGTACTTGCCAATTCTTGGGTACTTCTTTGATCTGTTGGTCTTCTCATAAGCAGTCAAGTGTATCCCAATCCACCACAGAGGCTGAGTATGTTGTTGCTGCTAGCTGCTGCTCACAAATCCTATGGATAGTATCCACCATGAGAGACTATGGGTTAACCTTTAAGAGTGTTCCACTCATGTGTGATAACTCCAATGCCATATGCTTAGCCAAAAACCCAGTCCAACATGGTAAGGTCAAACACATAAATGTGAGATTCCACTTCCTGAGAGATATGTTGAGAAGGGAGATGTTGAGCTCAAATACATTAACACTACACACCAATTGACTGATATTCTCACCAAGCCCCTAGATGCTTTGAGATTTTCTTTTCTTTGGGGGGAGCTTGGTGTTTGCCATCCTTTTGGCATCATTTGAGGGGGGGGGGGGTGTTCTCTTGTATATATGTATCTTATCTTTTCGCATTGCATCTCATATGTAATATATGCATTGGTAGATGAGCTTTGATTCTTATGCTTTCTTGCATTTCGGTTTGCTATGATTGAGCTTGAGCTAAGTTGTGTGGGTGTGATAGTAATCTCTCATGCTTAGATTTTCTAGATGGCTTGTTATAGACTCTTTTGAGCAACTTGCTAATCTTAAAGGTAAACTGAGCTTCTTGTGAACCTTATGAACTAATCTTGTTAAGACTTGCTCACCATGTATATAATTGCTTTTATCACTGCCAAGACTTATGTTGAGGCTAGTCTAGAGGATATTTTGGCTTTGGCACTTTGTATTTGCGAAATGTGGCTTTGCAAATGTTTAGCTCATGATGGAACATTGTGGGAACGTTTGTTCCTTTTGCCGCAAAGGCATGCTCATATTTATGCTTTTAATTTGCAAAATAAGTTGATTGTTCTTCGAAGCCTCGGCGTGTTTGCCGCCAGTCGTGCGACCCTCCGCATGGATTAGAAGTTACATAAAAAAAATTCTAAATCCAAAAATTGTGCTTGGGAGCCTTGGGGTGTTTGCCGTACCCAGTCGTGCAACCCTCCGCACGGATTAGAAGTTACATGAGGATCACATAAGAATAATGTTTTTCTCTTTTCTTATAAGTCTCTGTTGCATATGTGAGCGTTTGTAGAGCTTATTTTTTGCGAATGTTTGTTGCCTTGGTTGAGATTGAGACTGGCTCGATTCCTATGATTCACTTGATGCTTGTTTTGCCTTGGATGGGAGTACTATACATGTGGTGGCAACTTTTCTCATGATGAGCCAATTTGATTCTATCTAAGCTAGTCAATCTTTTTGCTTAGCTTGTATAACTCTTGGTGTTTATGCCTTGCTATCTATTTTTGGTCTTTGTATGATTGTGAGCTATTACTTTTACACTTCATGGCTCTATGGTTATGATTAGCAAAGTTAAATGCTTGTTTGCATAATTGTTGAAGCTCCTTAGGCTTGCATTTTCATGCATTTTTGCTTGTTCTTGCTTCTTTGATGAGTTCATTGCCAAAGGGGGAGAAAATACTAGGTCATGCACAAATAATGCTAAGAAACTTAAAGTGATCTATTTTACATTACATGAGACCTACCACAAGTTGAGGGGGAGCATATCATGCCCTTAGCGTTTGTCATGCGCTTTTCACAATATTTGCATTCTCGAGTGACTTTCTTTGTCAACTCTTGGTTTTGTGATCCCGCTTATGCTAGATGGCTACTTTTCATCTTTTCTTTGGGTTTTAGCCATTTGGATGTGCTTATTCGGTTTCGCATTTCAAATCTCTAACCTTTGTGCATTTGATCTTATCAATGTACTCATCAAGGAGGAGATTAAGAAACCATGTTGAGATGTGCCATGGTTTGCAATATGTGATTAGTAATTGACATTGGATGATTTGGTGTTTGAGTTGAAAAGCGGGAATCTGGGGATTGCATGAGTTTGTGCATGTCATGGTTTTGACTAACCGGAGTTGGTGAGGATGTTGGAGAGTTTGCAAGAGATGGAAAATGTGTTTGCTTGTCTCATGATATGTAGGTCACTAGAGTCAACTTGGCGGTCAACGACGAGAGGATCGGGCACAAGTAGGAGATTTGGGGTCGGATGATCGGGAAGTCGGGTGAAGTCAAGGATGATCCACACCGTACACGTGGAGAGGCAAGAAGCACGGACGGTTTCGCGGTTGAGCCTCAAAACCGTGGGTGGTGATCAAGACAGCGGGGTTGACCAAGTCAAAGGTGATCGAGCGTCGGTGCAAGTAGAGGCTTTCAATGGACCGAAGGCGGGAGAGACTTGCTGGCGAGGAGGATCACAGGACAAGGTGACACGCGTCAAGATCATGAAGTCTTGCTTCGGTGGAAGTGAGCATGAAGTCACGCTTTGAGAAGCGTGCAAGGCGGTTTCCCGGTTTGGGCCTCAAAACCGGTTGCGGTGGTTGGTGGTGCACGTGGCACCATCACGGAGCTTGCTTCGAGGCGAAGCAAAGTCGTGAAGGGCCCGAGGGCGTTCGGGCGACGAGGAGAAAGGTGGACAAGTTTGCCCCTAGTGGTAGGTGGAAGTGTTATGTAGGTCAAGGGTAGAGTGGTTATGTGGACAACCCTTAGGCCTATATAAGAAGAGGTAGGGCTGGTGGAAGAGGTGCCTCTCTTTCCCTTAGCCTTGCCTTAGGTCTTCATTCAAAGTGCTAGGAGAGGTCTTCATGTAATAGAGGAGAGGAGTGGGTGTGTGAGAGACATCTCTTTCTCTTCCAAATAGTGGGAGGAAGAGGGTGGCTTCCTAGCCATGTATCCATGTATCTTGACTTGATGAATCAATGATATGAGATTCAAATTCATGCTCAAGTTCTTCCTCTCTCCCTAAATCCTAAATTTCTCTTTTTCTCTATTTTCAGAGCTATGTTTATGGAAATTTTCGATCTTATTTTAGGGTGAGTTTTTGGGTCGGATTTCTTGAGGATCTTGGTGTTATGATGAGCTAGAAAAATCCTATATGGGTCCTTGACCGAATCAAGAGCTGTAGCACCTTCGATTTCAAAGTTTTCTCAAGTTTTCCCTTTTTGGTGTTCTTGGCACGAGATCTGAAATTCATGATGATTCTTTGTGCTATTTGAGTGGATCTCTTTAGAGTAGAGTCGTGATGTCTTGTGGATGATCTGGTCCAAATTTCGTGATTTTTGGAGTTCGTTTGATAGGGTTTTTGCAATTTTCTTTCTGAAACGGAGTTGTTGTTCTGTCCAGGACAGAACTTCCGTCGTCAGGACAGAACTTCCGTCACCATGACGGAACTTCCGTCAAGGACCACGGAACTTCTGTCGTCCGGAACTTCCGTGAGTGTCAGAACCTTTGCCTAGGACTTCGGAACTTCCGTCAAGCTCAGTTTTGTGATTTCTCGGATCTTCCTTGTTTCTCGTTTTGTCCCTCTTAAGCTTCCGCTATGTGTCCTTTTGGTTTGAGTCATTTCTAGGGTTAGCACATCACAAGTTGGTGTGTGTAATCTTGGTGACTCGGTTAGAGGTTGGGTTGGGTAGTAATTGGGATATAGGCCAAGTTCTTGTGAAGAATTTTAATTGGCTCCCATTCACCCCTCCCTCTGGTCGCCTTCTCGGTCCTTCACTATTATATTTGATGTCCACTGAAAATTAATTTATCTTGACCTTTGTGCAGGGAATTCTACAAGCAGTTTAGAAGTGGGCTCCAGAGGATGAACATAGAAACTGTGCAAGGCATATTTATGCCAATTGGAAGAAGCATTTTAGAGCCAAGGAGTGGCAGAAAAATTTTTGGAAGTGTGCCAAAGCTCCTTGCAGGATGTTGTTCAATTTAGCAAGAGCTAGGCTTGCAAGAGAGACAATGGAGGGCGCTCAAGCTATTTTGAACACTCACCCACAACAGTGGAGCAGGACCTGGTTCAAGTTAGGATCTAATTGTGACTCTGTTGATAATAACTTGTGTGAGTCATTCAACAAGTGGATAGTTGAGGCTAGATATTTCCCCATCATCACCATGTTGGAGACTATCAGGAAGAAGGTGATGGTTAGAATCCATGATCAGAGGACCATTTTAGCTCGATGGAACACTTTGGTCTGCCCAAACATTTTGAAGAAGTTGAATGTTTACATCATTGAGTCTGGACAGTGCCATGCAATTTGTAATGGAGCTGCTCAATTTGAAGTGAAACACCATGAGCATACCTTCACAGTTGACCTGGACAAAAAGGAATGCTCATGCAGGTACTGGCAGCTAGCAGGCCTGCCCTGTCCACATGTTATTTGATGCATTTTCTTTAGTACCAACTTACTAGTTCATTACATAGATCCTTGTTACTATGTTGAGCAATTCAGCAAGACATATGAACACTGCTTGATGCCTTTAGAGGGAATGTTCAGCTGGCCTGAATCTGATAGGACCCCATTGAAAGCACCTGGGTATATCAGAAAGCCAGACAGACCTAAAAAGGAGAGAAGAAGGGAACCAACTGAACAACCCAAGGGAGTCAAAATGTCCAAGGTAGGGACTGTGATAAGATGCAGCAAGTGCAAGGGAACTGGACACAACAGGTCCACATGTCAAAGACCTGAAGGTTCTAACACTGCTCCACCTCCATCTTTGCCCAGACAGCAATCAGCTCCATCTTTGCCCAGACAACAATCAGTTTCCTCTGCCACTCCATTCATGCAACTAGAAAGAGAAAGAGAGGTGCAGCTACTAACACTTCTGCAGAGAACCCAAGTCAGGTAATTTTATCCATGGCACATACATTATCTAATTATGTCCTATACTTCTATGTACTAACCCTAAACATCCTTTCCTAGGCTATGACCAAAAGCACAGCAACAACTTCGGCCTCTACTGGTCCTGATGGTTCAGCAACACTCAAGGTCATTGCATCTCTACCACACTCTCAAGCCAGCTCATGTGTAATCATGGGGAAATCAGGGAAGGCTTCCACTGCAGTGACAACTTCTTCACCGTCAGTCAGGAACGCAGTTGCAAAAAGGCCCCAGAGTGCCATGCTGATGTTGCCACCATGGGACTCTGCGAAGCTGTGAAGCATTTCTATGAACTGAAGTTGTGCCATGCTATTGTATTTGTTGAACTGGTTTGTGTGTTGTGTTTATTTGTGGACATGATGTTTGTTATGTGTTCTGGACATGAGGTTTGTTATGTGCTCAACCAATGTTTGTGATGTTTATTCTGTGTTCAAACAATGATGGACATGATATTTGGTTAGCTGGTTATATCTCCTGTGTTGAGTCAATGCTGGACATATTCTTGCATGCACAAACACTAACATTTTGCTAAGAGCCATTGCACAAACATTTAACACTACCATTCAGCATCCCACATTCTGAAACACATAGTCCATTGCAACAACAAACACATGGTTCATACCACATCACAGACCCATCCAACAGCCACAACCATCCATTACAACCACATAAACTAAACAACATCCATTATAGATGCATGAACATAGCAACAGAAAGCAGGACAACACAGACAGCTGCAAGCAGTTTCTTCTCCAGCTCCAGCTTGCAAACCTTGCCCTCCAGGTACTCCTCTCCTTCAAATGGGTCAAGCCTGGCAACTTCTTCCTTCAGCTCAGCTACTTTTTCCTCCAACTCAGCTACTTCTTTCTCCTGCTCCTCTATCTTCTCAATGGCCTCCTTCACGGTTTGCTTCATGAACATCCTCTGCTTCTTCATCATCCAGACCTCATTGCGCAGGTCAACAAGAAGGGTCGCCATAAATGGGTCAACCAGGCCCTCGTACCAGCCATGGAAATTGCAACCTCCTTCCTACATTTCACCAAGATCCGAAATTTACCAAAGAGCAAAGGGCGAACAATGCAATTGACCTAATCCAGCTTCATCTACACTCACCCGAGCTTTGAAGCACTTCAAGTAGCGTCGTCTAGGGTTATCGTCATTCCAGGAGACCCAAAGTGCGGCCTTCCTTCCACAGTGGCATTGAACCGCCGAATGGTACTCCAGCAGGCCAATGCGGTTCCGTATTGGCGAATGACGGACCTCGTCGTTGTAGACGACCGCCACCATGGCACTGCTCCTTGCCATGGAACCTAGGGTTAGGGCGCGGGGGGGGGGGGGGGGGGGGGGGGGGGGAGGGGGGGACAAGGGGGTTGGCGGGAAGAAGAGGGAGGTCGCGGCGGGAAATGGTGGGATGGGGTCCAATCCCCCGTGCCCGGCCCCCTTATACCCGCGGGTATGCACTCAGCCTTTGCCACGTGTACACGCCACATCACCAAAACAGCCGTCCAATACCGTCGAGGGGGGGATTTGTACCAGAGTCAAGAGTTAGGAAAACCAGATGTCTGGTTTTGGGCAAAAGTGAGATACCCCTATAGTTGAGGGACTCAGATAGGACTTTACTCATTTGCTTGCCATCCTGAGATTTCTGGCTGGGCCAAGCAGGGTCTGAAGCAAACTGCCCCTAAATCAAATGATCAACGATTTCATATATATCTATATATATATATATATATATATATATATATATATATATATATATATATATATATATATATATATATATATATATAATATATATATGATTTACTGATTTGCTTTGCTCGTCCGAATTTGCCAACATCCCTGTCTTGCATGGGTCAAACCGATAAGAGTGAATTTAAGAACAATTTTCTAGTGGAGTACCTGTACGTCGTATAATTCACACACAGCACAAACTGGACCCATCGAACTGCTGCTAAGCCACTGCTTCAAACAAGGGTCACAAGCCAACCAAACGACTAAACGAGGGTCAACAAGAATAACTGATCCGCACCAAACAAATTAGGAAAGCCAAGGAAAAACAGTAATCTCGAAACTCTTGTGGAAAGTAACAGTATTAAAGTTTGGTTTCTAGAAAAAGAAACTACATAAAGATTAATAAAAAAACATAAAAACTAGTGTATGTATTATTGTTCCTGCACCGTATATCAGTTCCAAGTGAAGAGAAGATTCATCACAATCTGAGTGACGAACAGAGGCAGCAAAAAAGATGCGGCATCACACCGAGCTGAGCCTAACACGCTCGGCGAAGCAGTGCAACAATAATGAAGAAAGCTGACAATAATTAACCTGACGAATCCAATACCACCACCACTTCTAAAGCTTTACTCAGCCCCGCCAAGCCCCTCATGAATCTAGGCTGCTGCTCTCCTCGGCAGCAGCTCGTCTTCTAACCGGTCGCGCCATCTATGTACAGGGTTTGGGTTTATTCCCCTCATCCAGCGTGGAAACAGCTCGTTAGCAAAATCCTGGCCTCATTCATCACAAAAACCAGGACATTCCCCGTCCTCCGGAAGCATGTTGAGATCGAACTCGAACTTTACGGCCTTCTTGCCGTCATCGTCTGGAGTCTGGCACTTTGATTCCTGCACAAGTTGAGATCGTCGGTTAGGAACAGGAAACATGAACATGGTGACAGTGATAAAATGGTATGCCAAGATATAGCATCAGCAAGGGTTGACAGAAATGGCACTCACGCGGCGTATACTGTATGACCCAAAATGTAGGTAAGAAATCCAGTTCAAAAAGTTAACAAACAGAGCACGGGCATGTCCGAAGTGTTCAGTTCGATGGCATCATGTGTGGGTGGGCCCCATAGTAGGTTGGTTTAAAGGCAGCGGATCACAGTGAGCAGTGACATCACGTGAGTTCGAAAAGCAGAGCAGGATTAACAACGGGAAAGTTCTCTCGCAGCTCGATTAAATCAGTAAAATAAGATCATTTGCGATCGAGCCCGCACCACCACATGGCCGGCATCATCAGCACCAGTTCACCACCACCGAGAAACGGGACTAGAAAACTATTAAACGGAATCGAGCTGACAACAATACCACCGAAGAATAATTAGCGCATATCTAAACGCACACGTCTCCACCAGCGCTCACCTAACGCAAACCTCTCGAGGATTCAAACGAAAACAAAAAAAAAAAGGAAAACGCAAGCCTCCGAACAAATTCTTTTTAGAGGGAATAAAAGGAACGAAAAAAAGAGAAAATTCGGGCTTACGAGAGCGGCCGCGGTCATGCACGTGGGCCTCGTGTCATCGCTCCCCACCGGTCGGTCACGCGCGGTCAGCCGTCGGCAGGGCATCCAATGGCCACCCAGCCCGAAAGCTGCCGACCCGGCGCGACCGGATCCCGCGCGCCCGTCCGATTCCCAGGCGGTGGACCCCACGAGAGGTCGAGACGTCCCAGCTAAAATGCAATAAATCCGAGCCCACTTTACACCAACGCCTACGACAAATCGGCCTAGTAGCAAAAATATTTTTATTTTTTCTTTTGAAACAGAGTCCGAAGAAAACCTACTCCAAATTTCTCCGTTTCCGTATTTTTCTAATTTATTGAAAAACTCTTAAAAAAGGAACCATAAAAAAAGGAAAAATTCTTCTGACCAGTGACCATGACATGACCCCGCGCGATGCCAACTTACAACCGCGCGGCGCAGGCTACGCGACAGGGCCCACGCCCGGTACACGAGAAGCGCGGGGCCCACGCGAGGCGCGGTACCGGGAAACAGCAGCGAATCTCGAAGAAAGGGAAGCAACTTAGCGTAGTCTGACAGCCTATCTTGCAAAGAAAGTCAGAAAAGGAGACCGAGACATGGAAAAATTACTCCTACTTGGCGGCCGCGTCTCCATCTCAGACTCGTCCAGGGCCAGTAAAACTCCTACGCGAGGAAGAGGAAGAAGCTGAGGTCAATCGGACCCCGGTAAAACAAGAGAAGCGAAAAGGGCGGTGCTGACACTGGGTCCCACCGGAGAACGTCACGTCACGCCCCCACACGGCATGGCGGCCGCCGCACATGATTGCCGCGACCCATCCACAGTTTGCTGGTTGGCCAGAAATAAAGAGACACGTCCGCCGCATCACGGCAGAAAAGCTCTGATAATTCCAAAAACAAAAAAGCAAATGGACTCGTATTCGCAGACTTTTAACCGAACTGAACTGCGTGAGCCGAATCCAAAGAAAAGAAAACAAAGATGAGAGAGTTTAAAAATGGATAGTGAAAATCTCGTATATTTACGGAATGCTTCTTGGGTGGCAGCTAGGGGGATTTGCTCGGAGACGAAGAGATAGAGACGTGGAATGGAAGGGGAGCCAGCCAACCGAACGACGCCGGCGCGCGGTGCAGCGAATCTGCCTGCCACCCCCCCCCCCCCCCACCCACACCCACCCACCTACGGCTACACCCCAAATAAGAAAAGAAAAATAAAAAAGGTTCCTCCATCCAAACCGCGCACCACAAGAGGCACAGGCCATCACGAAACCACCCAACAGCTTTTCTATCTTTTTTTTATTTTCTTATCCTTTTCCTACAACAACTTGTTCATGTGATTCTTTCCGAGACGGTGTTGTAAACACATGCAGAAACCGACACAGATCAGTTGAGGAAATTTTCACGGGAGACAAGGAAAAACTTTGGACGAAGAAGCAGGGCGCTCTGAAAATATGGAAATTTTCACTGAAAATTAGAGGCCGGCAGATCGAGGAAGGAAGGGAATTATTAACAAGTAATTGACTGGCGACTGCTCTAAGACAAGAGCAGGGGGAGAACTCACAGCATCACGCATGAGAGATGAGACACGTCGAGCAGATTCATTTGACTGGGCAAAAAAGCACTTTTTTTCCACCCAGATGTAATTTAACATAGGATCATTTAAAAGCCGGCAACCAAATTAACTCCCAGATGTAATTTAACATAGCATCATTTAAACGCCGGCAACCAAATTAAGAAAAAAAATGGAACATCATACAGAAACACAAGTCTAAGGAGAACAATTAATTGGCGCACAAGAAACCTCCAAGAATTTCATCGAAGAGATACCACAGCAACCCAACCGAACGAGGAAAGAGAAAGCGAGTGGCCGGAAAAAATGGGAGAAGGAATCGGAAGGGAGAAAGGGGAGAGAGACTTACCGAGATTGCTTTGTCCCCGTCGCCGGCGTCCACCCGCGCAAGCTTGTCAGGCGAGCTGCACCCCTCGTCTCCACTCCACGCGCCGCCGACAGATCCGGCGGCCTCCTGCTTCGACGGCCGCTGCGACCCGTCGTCCCCGCTCGAGGAAGCGCCGGATCCGGCGGCAGAGGCGGAGGCGGAGGCGAAGTCGAGCGGCGTCTCCGGGCTCGACACCTTCATGGGCTCCTTGGACAGCGCCGTGGAGACGGAGGCGGCGGGCGCCGTAGCTGCCTTCTCAACGCGCCGGGCCTTGCGGTCGGCGCTCGTCGACGCGCCTGATCCGGACGGCGCGGCGCAGTAGGCCGGCAAGTCAGGCCGCCGCGCCGCCAGCTCGTCCCGAGCTGGCCGCCTCTCCCTCCAACGCTCCCGCTCTTCGCCGCTCGAGGACGCGTCAGATCCCGCGGAGACGACCATCAGCTTCGGCAAGTCCACCGCCGCCACCCAGTCGCCCCGTAGCCTGCCCCCGCTACGCCGCCGCTTCGGCCACCGCTCCAGCGGCCAGGAGACCTCGACCTCCGCCGCCGATGCGGAGTCCTTCGAAACCCACTCCGGCCACCGGAGGAGCTTCCTCTTCCGGAGGGTGAGCAGGATCCTCGCGGCCTGGACAGCCGGATCCTCCTCCACGCCTACCGCCGCCATGGAAACCACACCTACCACGCGGCCGAGCGTCGGTGCTTTATCTCTCTCTCCGGAGATGGAGATGCGTCTCCAGATGAGAGGATTTCGTTCGATGTGGTGGTGCCTTGGACAAGGAGAAGAAAGGGAGGGCCGCAGCGCAGCAGCGGAGTTTATAAAGAGGAGGCGGGGGGGGGGGGGGGTGGCGAGCGAAGTCGAGACGAACACGGTGATGTGGAGACGGACCGGAGTGGCCAGCCGCCGCGTGCACCCGGTCTACGTGGCCCTCTAATACTGACGCGTGGGTCCCACAAAACTAAAACGTGGTGGGTTAGGTCGAGGCGGGCGGGTTTGGTGCGCGCGAGAGTGAGCGATTCTCGTGTGTGCGCGGTGTACGTGGACGGGCGTATAGCTGGCAGCCGGCCGCGTGAGGTGGGTTTTTGGTGGGGTGGGTTCATGTAAGGATTCAGTTGGGGCGGCCGCGTGTGGATGTCCTCGTGAGTTCTGTTGGCTCTTCCTTCTTGGGGATTGGGCAGAGAACGCTGTATTTTTTTTTCTTTTCGAAAATGAGGGAACGCCGGTGTTCCATACCGATTCATTCGATGGCAGGTGGGCCCCCGTGTCCCGCACTGATTACATGGCCCGCCAGAAGCGTGTAGATTTTCTTTTTTGGTTGTTGCAAATTTATCCTCTTTTCTTCAAGAGAAAATATTCGTTTCTCTGTTTTTATCATTTCCGGTGTGCTTCTACTTTTTTCTTTTTTTTTTTTAAGAAAATGCATGTGCTCTTGCTTTTGCGTGAGTAGAGCACATGTATCTATATTAATCATGTTGTGGGAATATTTTTCACCATTTTTGCTTAGTTTTGACTCCTAAATGCATAAAAAACATACATGTTTAATACAAATTTAAAGAAAATACCAGAACATCTATTCAATTTAGGAGAATTTGAGAAACAGTTTGTATTTCGTAATCATACCCTTAGTCACAAAGTGTTACGACATTGCAGAAATGATAAGAGTGAGATTTTTTGTACTCTTTTGTTTGATGCCAATTAAAAGCATGGTTGTCAAAAAATGGAGGTTTGGACGATTTGCCCCCCACACTAGTTGATCTTAAGGCATGGATAAAGATAATCATGAACATTATGGACATATCTAGTGTAAGATATAGTTTTGGGTTGGATTAATTAAAAGTATAGGGAAAATTGTCTGTGAGATACTAGAAAGATGCGGATTCAGGCGTAGCACATCGCACGATCGGTAATTGGCTCCAACACACTCCAGAATCGTAAATTTTAACTATGGCACACCGCCTCAATTATAATATTATTTTTGACTAGGAAAGGTGAGATAATTTTTTTAAAATGACATCAGTGCCCCTATCCCCTTCTCCCTCCTCCCGTTTCCCCAAGCCCGTCGATGGGGGCAGGCCAAGCACCTTGGATGAGGACGATGGTGACGACGATGTTCCTCCCCTCCAGCAGTCAAGCCTCCCCTCTAGCAGAGGCCCAGCAGCGTGGCGGAGGGCGGCGAGCGGGAGCGGGTTGAGGTGGGAGGCGAGCGCTCGGAGCAATGGCATGAGAGGACGGCGGGATGGAGTCAAGTAGCTGACGGAGCGGGAGTCGTGGCCGCCTCCAGCCGCAGGCGACAGCGCCGGGCGGGAGCGGGCGACGACGCGGGCACGTGCCGAGGGCGGGCAACGGCGCCGACGGAAGCGCGGCGGCGGAAGGGGCTACCTCGTCGGAGCTCCTCTGCCCTAGGGGCGGTGGTCGTCGACGGCAGGCACTTGCCGAGGGCAGGCGACAGCGCCGACGGGAGCGCAGCGGTGGGAGGGGCTACCTCGCTGAAGCTCCTCTGCCTTAGGGACGGCGGGCGGCGGTGGCCGTCGGGGTCAATCAGGGCAGGCGGTGAGGACTAAGGAGGAAGGAAATTAAAACTAAAAAAATAGAAAATAAAAGAAAATCTAAATCAACCAAGGGCAAAAGGGTCTTTTCGCCCTCTCTCCTAGCCAAAAATAATATTATAATCGAGGCAGTGTGCCACTGCTAAAGTTCACGATTTTGGAGTGTGCTGGAGCCAAATACCGATCATGTGGTGTGCTACGCCCAAATTCACATCTTTCTAGTGTCCTACAGTATACTCACTCCGTTCACATTTACATGTCGTTTTGGAGTTGGACACGGAAAATAAGGAGAAGTAAAAAAATGGTGCATTGAAAACGAGAAGAAGAGAGAGATAGAGATAGAGATATAGTGGGACAAAAGAATATTGTATTAGTAAGAGAGAAAGGTGTATTGGAAAGCGAGAATGACATGTAATTAGAGAAAAGTTACAAACCTTAGAATGTCATGTAAATATAAACGGAGGGAGTATGTTTTTTCTAGTGTTGTCGTACAAGTAGGTTTCAGATTAATAGCTTGAGTAGATTTTATGATAAATTTGTGAAATTTCTAGGATTAAATAATTTTAAAGAAGTACAAAGTCACTATATAAGTGGGCAGATTAGTACAAAAATAATGCAATTTTGAACTGGATGAATTTTAAGATATAGAAATTTGATAGTTGTGTATTGGATGAATAACTGGATGTAATTTTAGAGAGTTGGCAATGGCTATTTAGAGCTTTATGGTTATTTAATTGTCTAACTTAAATCCATTTGTTCCCATTTGTTTTGATTGTGATCTTTGAAAAGAGAAAAAGAGAACAACTTAATGACTGCACTGACCTTTATATATTGCTTTAAGAGATTAACTAACTCAAGTGAAATGCTACATTCTATATAACTAGGAATTGTTAAGTGAATGCTTGAAGATTTTTCTTTTAGAAAAATGTTTACTTGTTTTATTTGCTTCTTAATTTTTCTTTGTAAATAGTTTAGTTGTTTCTATTGTATTTGTAAATTTTTTTATTATTTTTCTATGTGGTTGTACCTGAGTTTTTTCAGAACATGACTGACCACATAAGAATTCATCGAATTACATGTTTGGAAGGGTTGCCGATCTAATCAGAATTACATAAAAGATTTGCGCACCACCAAACTACCTAAGCTACCATACAGCTATAGTATTGGCTACCCTTCATTATCACCAAGCATTTGTGACACATTAACATTCCCTGGAGTCCACCACAGTTGCTAGCTCTGCCTGGATGTGTTCAACCAAGACATGAAGAAACGTCTTCTTGCTATCAAACACTCTTGCATTATGGATGTGTTTGTTTCTTGCGCACTAATTTTAGTCCGGTTCCATCGAATATCAGGATACTAATAAATATAGACTAATGACAAAACTCATTTCATAACCCATACTAATATAGACTAAATGATGGCCTAATATTTGATGGAACCTGAATAATATAGACTAAATGATGAAATAAATTTATTAGGACTAATTAGATTATAATTAGACAATGTGATGCTACAGTAAATATCTTATACTGATGACTTAATTAAATTTAATAGAATCATCTTATAAGTTAAACTCTAACTATGCAATTAGTTTTATATTTAGTAACCTTATTAATCCTTCAATTCAAAGTACACATCCTATGTTTCTTCTATAGTTGGCAGCTACGTGGAATACTATTCCGGAGTGGCTTGGGAACTTACTTACAGGAGTGGGGCCACCATTGATCCAACATGTCATCCTAGAAAGGGGTGAGATGTTTAAGCCTTTTTCTCCTGGTTTTGGGCCGTGTCGATTCCATCCAACGAGATCAGCGTCTCCATATTGACCCAACGTGGCCCATGTTGACTCCGCTGCTGCTGACCCGGTCCTTCGCTCGATCTCTTTCCACGCGGTGCCGCAAACCATACTAGCAGTAGCAGCCAAACCAATTTCAAAAAAAAAAAAGGCAGCCAAACCTCGCAATCCAGAACCTCCCCAACCCATGAGCCCATCACCCATGTCGTCTGTTTCGTTGATGACCTGCGCCATTTCGCCTCACCATGCTGCTCCGCCCAGCCTCTTTTCCCCTCCCGCCGCTGGCCGTTTTCCCACGCTCGCCCGCGGCACCGCCTTCGTTGGCTTCACTGCTGCTGCAAGGAGTCATGCATACCTCCTCTGCCACTGCTAGCGATGATGCTCTGCTACTCCGAGTGAACAGAACGCACGCACGCCTGCCTGCCTGTTCTGTTCTGGCCGCCAAGCTGCCTCCCGTATTCCTTTGTTGTTGTTTTGTTTAATTCTAGTGACAACTAACACGAAAAAAAATCAAGTGCACTTCTACGAAGGTTACTTCCATCCACTAGTGACGGAGCTTCCTTGAGGGAACGGATTTATCTACTTAAATGCTAAGCAATTCCTAGTGATGATGTCAGAAAAAGAGAAAAAAGGTTGAAAGGGCTGCGGCGATTGTGGATCGCCTCGTCGGCGATCTCCGTCGACACTGGGTTTCCAATCTCGCGGCTGAAAGGGAGGAGCAGAAAGTAGAGTGGGCTACGGAGGCGGAAGTGGATGGCGTCGACTCAGAGGAGGAGGACGTGATTTGGGCATCGCCGGATACTGCCCAACGTGACAATGATCCTTTATCTGGCCTTCGTCCAGAGGGATCAAAATCACGGTTTTGGGAGACCGACGATGATTGTGAATCACTGACTATGTCTCAGGTAGAGTCGTCGTCAACTGCTTCAGTCTGCAGACGGGCTTTTGAAGCTGGAATCTCCATGGAGCAGGTGGAGCTTGCTGCTACGATTCTTAAGGATCCCGAGGCTTCGGAGAAGATCTTGGCAGGAGCTACTCCAGCGTCAATGGATCCTCATGTTTCAACAGCTCGAAAAATTGTCTCCACCATCTTCAAGGATCGTCCAAGATCGGCTGGAGTGTGGCAGGGACCACTACCACAGGCAAGAATCTTAGCTCAACTGACTTTGGGTGACTGTTTGGTGAACGATCGGCGTGGCGGCAGTGAGCTCCAATGAGTTTCACCGCCTTTGATGATTGGAGATTGCCCGGTTACATATCTGTAAGGACCGAAGGCATACCGAGGAGGGGGGGGGGGGGGTTTGAATCGGTAAGCTGACCACAAATCCGAATATTTCAATTCACACTTCTCGAACCCACCAATTGCTGTAACCTAATAGTCCTAGGACACCAAGATCCTACACATGCTAGTGTTTATGATGAGAGCGAATGCGGAAACTAAACACACTAGCCTATGCAAGCCACAATTCAACCTATTCACTAGAGCACACAAGTGCGAAATAGTAAAGAGAGGGTCAAGGAATGCTCATGATTTTTTTTCGATGTCTTGGAAGGATGGTGTCTTCCCCTAATCCTCGTCGGACCACTCCCGTCGGAGTTCCGGTCCCTCCCGTCACCAATGTGGATTTCTCGTCCACGAGCCCGCAATCACTCCTACAATAAAGACACGGTGCGCGTCACCGCTGTCACCAAGGCACAAGCTTGCCTCCCTCGAGAACTTGCTGGACTCTCCGAGCCGACACGGGCGCTCACTAGCGATGCCCCTTTCACCGGCAGGCTCAAACCGTGTACAAACGTATAACGACCTTCACAACCGATCACCGACATCTAACCGGTCTAGGTCTCACCATAGACCAAAAGTAACAACCTAGATCACACCCTCAAGGACACCCTAGCCCTAGATGTGCATAGACACTCTTGTTACTCTCACTAGCACTCTCAAGATATGCAATATCTCCTCCTAGTGCTCCTCTCTTTTCCTCTTGGCTCTCACAAAATTCTCCAAGCAATTCCACTGGCCAAGAGAGGTCTCCAAGACCCCAACAACGAAGTTATATAGGCTTCCAACCTCCAACTAGCTGTTGCTCCACGAAATCAGCTTTCTGAGCGTACTGACCGGACTGTCCGGTCACTGCAGATCCAGCTCCTAAATGAGAACTCCAGATTCACAATCTTCTCAATGATGAGTTTATCCTACCAAAGCTAGATGATTATCTTAATGGAAACCTATTGCATTTGCTACTTGTATTTTCAGAACTTTGTCAAATTGTTGTGACCCTTGTGAGATGCTTGCTATGTGTTATTGATCAAGTTCATGTGCACACCCCGACCACTCCATTTGTTGAAACTTCTACATTGGAAGTTTGCATCCGTCATCCCTATAATCCATTTATTGAATAAAATGCTCCACCATATGTGTCAATCTCTCTCCAAGAATCATTTCAAAAGAGATATGGGCTATTCAAAAAGAAAAAAAACGAAAAAGAAGAAAAATCATGAATGATAAAGTAGCCCATTCTCAAAGATAAATCAAATAGAAGAGAGAGAGAGAGAGAGAGAGAGAGAGAGATGACTTCAAAAGGAGCATCCACCAACCTTCATCCATCCATACATATCATAATTGTGCACATGGCTTGATCATAATTCATGACTTGTTTTCTTCTTGGATCCGGTTTTTGACTTAGTGATATATGAAGTACAAGTATGCGGCCTTAATATTTCCTACCTTGAGCTCCACATAAGCCTTAGTATATAGGGAAATTTTGGCCACTGGCCTAAGTGAGGAATCAAAACCACATTGAGCGATTTGAGAGCATCAATTGAGAATAACTTGTGATCTGGAGCTCTATTTTTCTTGAAAAGAGCAAACAAAATTGAAGTTCCTTGGGAAAAAGAAAGGTAAGACTTCTCTATGTTGTTCCATCTCTTAACTTTTCAAGACAAGGTATTTAGCCACCTAAAACCCTATGGCATGAGGAGTCATGGAGTTGTCTTTATATATGCAAAGCATGATGAGAATTACCTTAGATCTTGCTCATTCATAGTCTTCATTTCTTACTTTGCTCGGGAC
Organism: Eleusine indica; assembly: GCA_030378355.1. NCBI lineage: Eukaryota > Viridiplantae > Streptophyta > Magnoliopsida > Poales > Poaceae > Eleusine > Eleusine indica. Next base: position 30,376,036 of record CM059499.1, read on the forward strand.
GAGCAAAGTCCTAAGCATGGGGGGGGGGGGGGGGGGGTTGGTAGTTGTAAATTCCCTGTTTCGACAACCTATTTACCATAAAAAGGTGGATCTTAACTAATAATGCAATGAAAATAACCTTTGTACTAATGAGTTCCATAAGTTTTAGTGAAATATGTGGTTGCAGGTGATACAGGGTCAAAATATGCAAAAACATGTCAAAAATACCCTGTCAACCGATCACGGTTGTGAAACAGCCTTTGCCTGACAGCCGACAGGGTCATTTACATCTGAAATCAGGACCCGGCCGACAGGGTCGTTTATAGATGAAATTAGGACCTGGCCAACAGGGTCATTTACGGCTGAAATCAGGACCCGGTCGATAGGGTCGTTTACGGCTGAAATCAGCACCTAGCCGACTCTGTAAATATTCCACCGAGAAGCCGTTTTCCCCTCCCGGACTAAGACACATGAAATATGGTGAAGAAGACAAGGTTATCAAGTGGCCTAATCGAGAGAAGTCAAGGGGCAACCCAGCAAGGGTCGACACCCGGCCAAGGCCGCCACCAGGCATGGGCTGTCGCCCGGCCTCCGGTTGCCACCCGGGGTTGCCAGCCCATGAGGCCCATGAAGCCTACCGGCCCCAAATTGAAGAGTCAGTGGAAACCGACCCAACAACAGCCTTAGGGATGCAATCCAAGCCATCGGGAGAAGGTCGGTCGGGAAACTGACACGATCCAAGGGCCGCCCGACCTTTCTCGCTGCCCGGCATGCCCGGTCGCCCGACGGACCAACTTCGGCCTACCGACTCCACTCCACCTACAAATGCCTCCCGGCCCATCACCACCTATAAATAGAGGGGAAATTCGGCAGAAGAAGATCAACAATTGAAGTGGAGAACAACAAGAACCACGCTGCAGAAATGTATGAGAGTAGGGAGTGAGAGTGAGAGGTAGAAGTCCGTGAGGGAGCCGGGGATGTCGGCTCCTTCTCCATCTTGTGCCTCGGGGATGAAGCTCCATCAAGAGTTGATTGCTCATCCTTTCGCTGGGTAACATGTAGTTAAACTCTTGTCCAAGTAATAAAGTGAGTATTTCTATCCTTTTTATCTGTAGGATCCTCGTGCATAACCTTTTATTGCTTTATATCATTAATTTGTTTTGCTTACCAATTCTAGAGCTGGTATGAAAGTCTAAGTGTAAATGCGGTGTTTAGACTTAGTTTTCCTAGGATTGCATTCGTCCCCATGGGCTGTGTGGTAGGCGGCAGGTGGTGATAGCCCTGTCCGTCCAATATTGTAATCCACCACTTTCAGGAAGTCTCAAGCAGGATTGTCTAGCGATAGCGCACCCACTAGTACATGAGGTTAGTTACCGACCCTTATTAGTGGATTGTTTTCGTGTCCCGAAGCAGATAAATTGAAATAGGATCTCCTTAAATTACTTAGCGGGAGTTTACTACATTAGATTACTTGGTCCGAGGACCTCTTCTCTCTATAGAACCTATTCTCCTCTCAATCATTGTTGTTCCTCTCTTTTGTTCACTAGAGTTTGATTAGGATAGAGTTTCACTTATCGTTTCTCATGGATTCGATACCTTGGAATACTCCCGGGTGAAAGCTACTTCAGCATCGTACGCTTGCGGATTTCTTGTTAGGCTTAAGGATCGCCAACAGACATGCACCGGCATCCTGCTCGCCTGGACTTAGTCAACACGCCGTCTTCATTGCTCCCACAGTTTTGAGGCTCAACCGTGAAACCGTCCGTGCTTCTTGCCTCTCCACGTGTACGATGTGGATCACCCTTGACTTCACCCGGCCTCCTGATCATCCGGCCCCAAGTCCCCAACTTGTGCTCGATCCTCTCGCCGTTGACCATTAAGTCGACTCCATTGACCTAGACATCATGAGACAAGCAAACACATTTTCCTTCTCCTGCAACTTCTCCAACATTTTCACCAACTCAGGTTAGTCAAAACATAACCATGCACAAACTCATGCAATCCCCAAATTTCCGCATTTCAACTCAAACACCAAATCAGCCATTGTCAATTACTCATCACATATTGCAAACCATGGCACTGATGTGGACAAGGGTTCCCCATCTTCCGAAAGGTTCTGGTAAATCTTGATTTGGGCGGAAGCAAAACACAAATAGATCTGGCTTCTAAACAACACGTTCAAAACCCCGCAATCACATCACAACATCTCCTCTGGTTATCAACCGTCCAAGGACGATTGTCCTCGTCGAGAAGGCTAATCCCTACCTGTGAATCAAGAACACAAGAAAGAATAAAGAAGAATGAAACACAATTGCAGATGAATGATTAAGCTCACGAAGTTGGGGTCTCACAAACCGATGAACGACGACACTGTTTATGAATAAAATTAATCTAAGCAAAACCCAAACCCTAATGGTGCGGCGGTGGCTGTATATGAAGACCCTAGGGTCGTGCATGACCCTCTGGATGCGCCCCTAATTGGGCTCAATTGGATACAAAGCCCAAAGGTCAAAAACAGGCAACATAGCACCGACATAGATTCTAGACCCTCTCTTGTTTCAACAATTCCCGATGACTCCAGATGAATTTTGTCACATCCCAAAATTTCCCATTTTGGAATATGAACTGCTTTCAAACAATATATTTGGATTTCTCAAATTTTGAAACTACTTATAAGAAACTTTTCAAATTAACAAAGATTTTATTGCGTTGAAGAAATTACTCTATATCACAAAATTTTCAGTTTTGAACCAAAACATTTTTAGATAAGTAAAATCATTTTATTTTATTTTATTTCATTTGAATATTTTTGTCATTTTTGATTCCATGTTAATTTGAGAAAATTGAAATCCTTTCAATCAAATTATGAATGTACATCTTGTTTTAAAAGGGGGCTCAACTATCCTTATCTCCTTGACTAACGTGAATGCATCGTCGAACACTGTCTTTCAAACTTGTTTGGTTACATTGTATCTTTGTTCATCATATATTTCACCCTACACGCCGTTGATGTATCTAGACTCATTTTCATCCTCATTCATTTTTCCTACCGCATCGATGTATCTAGACGTGATGCCTTCCATGTTTACCCCACCTTCCATAAACATTCATAAGGAAACAACAAGAGAATAATTTCATTTCCATATTTCCAATGCCTTCCTTGTTTGCCTCCAATAAATGCATTTATTCCTCTTAATTTCCTTTCCATTTAATTACCCCACCTGCCTGGATCCCTCACTTTATTTGTTGGTGGTTTATGGATGGTTGGTTGGAAATGGTTGGATTGGATTCGGCTTGGCTTGGATAGGACCCTGTGGATCAATGGTTGGGATGACCTCACCTAGTAATTAGGATGCTTAGTGAATTAGAAGCTCATGCAATAAACCCCTCTAAGCCTTCCTTTTCTTTAGCCCCATGTCATCTTTTCCCCCACTTGCTGAGTACGACATGTACTCACCCTTTCTATATCCCACATTGCTGCTCAGCTACAGGAGAAGGATGATACACTATGAAGACAATGGGGAGGCTAGGCATGTGGTCTTCCAGTCGACTTCATGTGGGAGCTGATGGACGCCAACGATTAGATTCTTTCACTGTAATGTAATTTTTTTTCTTGTTGACCTACGGGTCACCATTGTGATAATTCTATCGATTTAATAAAGATATTGTTCTTTTACCATGATAATTGTCCTATGTGCGTGAAAACTTGATCCTGGGTGCACATACAGATGCATTCGATTTCGGTCGTTGGAACCGGGTGTGACAAGTGTTATCAGAGCTATATCGACCACCGGACGCAAGTATAGTTAGAAATGGTCAGTTTTTAAAGTATAATTTTGTAAACTCCACTTCTTTCCCCTACTTCCTTGACTATTTTATTTTCTCCTTATGTTTTGAGATAAAATGTTTTACCGACTTGCCCAGCCAATAGGTTTAATTTTAGTTTAGGTTCACCTCTCCCAGGTCTACCATTACCTTATATTAGGAGGGTGCCCTAAATAGTATTAGTCCTATGCGCAATTGCGATTTGGTTGTTTGATTGTGATGTGCTTGTGTGATTGTTTCTTTGTTTCAAACACCTTAATTTAAGTCTTACCCTTATCCATAGCCACATTGATCCTATTTTGTTTGTCGACTCCAATTCTACCTTTTGGTTCGAGGAGATGGACAAGTCAAAGAGGATCATCATCATCAACAACAACTCAAGTAACAAGATATACTACAGATGTACCTCTACATCAAGAAGTGAAGCTCTTAATATGGAAGTTGAAGATGAAGCTAAGGCATCATCGTGAGTCATCATTTATTGAGGCATGTTTTGTTTGCTTTGTGTGATATAGGTTCCTTGTGCCTATCTTCCTTGTGCATCATTTAATCCTTGAAATATATCTATCATCCTTGATGCATATAGTGTGATAAAAAAATCCTGTAAGATTGATTTCAACCTTGTCTTTCATCTTCTCCATTTTATATCTTGATCTTCTCATTGCTCTCCTATCTAACCGTCTTAACCTAGTCTATCTGAATCTCGGGGCGAGATTCCTGTTAAGGGGGGTAGATTGTCACATCTCAAAATTTCCCATTTTGGAATGTGAACTGATTTCAAACAATATATTTGGATTTCTCAAATTTGGAAACTACTTATAAGAAACTTTGCAAATTAACAAAGATTTTATTGCGTTGAAGAAATTGCTCTATGTCACAAAAGTTTTCAGTTTTGAACCAAAACCTTTTTAGATCAGTAAAATAATTTTATTTTATTTTATTTGAATATTTTTGTCATTTTTGGATTCCATGTTAATTTGAAAAAATTGAAATCCTTTTAATCAAATTATGGATGTACATCCTGTTTTAAAAGGGGGCTCAACTATCCTTGTCTCCTTGACTAACGTGAATGCATCCTCGAACACTGTTTTCCAAACTTGTTTCGTCATATTTTATCTTCATTCATCATATATTTCACCCTACACGCCGTTGATGTATCTAGACTCATTTTCATCCTCATTCATTTTTGCTACCGCATCGATGTACCTAGACGTGATGCCTTCCATGTTTACCCCACCATCCATAAACATTCATAAGGAAACAACAAGAGAATAATTTCATTTCCATATTTCCAATGCCTTCCTTGTTTGCCTCCAATAAATGCATTTATTCCTCTTAATTTCCTTTCCATTTAATTACCCCACCTGCCCTCACCTCTACTATAAATACCAGCCCTCTCCCACAAGATCCCATCCTCTCAAACCCTCACCACGCCGCCAGGCTGCCACCGCTCCACCCTCCTTTTGCATTAGCATGTCTACCGCCAATTGGCATTGACGTTCCTGGTGATTCACCCATCCAAATCCTGCCAAATTGTACATGGTGGTGAGCCCAGATGTCCCCTACAACATATCCAAAAATCAAATCCATTGGAGTCCGTATGCCTCTGGGATCTGCATCACAACGCTGGCTGCTCCCGGTTCCTGATCTGTCCAGCACACACATCGGTAATTCGATCATTTTTCCTATTAATTGAAGCACTTGATTGATACAAAATTTAATCCAAAATGTGTTTCAGGAAGTTATCAACATCTACACCAAAGGCTTCTCCAAGATCTCTCTTGGTCCAACCAAGAACGCGATTGGCATGAAATCCGCCGCTGCGTGACCTTGTTTCGTTCTAACGCCAAAATCTCCAGACCAGGTCAATTCCTATGACACAAACCCTGCCATTCATGTGTTTGACGCTCAATTATTGTTTCACGTCTATCTAAAATAACCTGGAACACGCATGTCTTCTTTATGTTCTCTGTAGATGGCTGTTGTTCGCTGTCTTTTCGCGTTCCGCGCTGATCCTAGTAATTTCAATCTATGTTCTGACGAAACCATTTGAGTTCTTGATGATACCCCTATACCATATCATGTTCCAGGTAGCTAGCTACTAGTTCCCAAAAGCACATCCCAAGATATACTATGACGCCTCCAGGAACGCCATTGGCGTTCAAACTATTGCTGGGCAACCTCGCCCTGCTCAAATCCATTGATCTCCAGTACAGGTGATTTCTGATCCAATTAACCTTACGTTTCACATGTCCCACATGAGTAAAAAGATTTCTAGTGAAACAATTCCTTGAGAACTCGAGCCAATCAATGGAAACACACACATATGTTTTACACTGTCTGTGCACAGCCGCAGTCCTTGCAGCTTTAACCTTGCATATATTTTGATTCATAACCCCGATTTAGGTGACTCTTCCACCTACATTCTTGTATCCAAATAAACTATCTAAGCCCAACCTTTGTTCAACCATACTCAATTGTTCTATACTTTGCATTGTGTATTTATTGTGTGTATGCTTTGTATGTCTTACGCAAATAGGATTTTTACGCTCGAGAATCGAACGAGAATCTCCAGGAGCAAGAGTTTGAAGTGCTTGAGCAGCAACCCGCGTAGGATGAAGGCAAGTGTCCTTGATGCATTTTGCTCCTATTATGAATAATTATTTTAGAATTACATGCTTGTGTCAAATGAATGGGTACCTATTGTTAGGGTTTACTAGTATTGCTTTATCTTTTCCTTGTCGCCTTGACCTAGAGGTTTAATTAGCCATGGGTAGACATGCTTAGTTGCTTATGAGGTTGTTAGGTTCAATTTATATTGACTAATGATCAATGTCATATTTGGGATAATTTGGTAATTCTTTTAGCAACATGGACTTAGGGATCTCAATAAGCTGGATGGAATGGATGTGGTGCCGTTGGCACATGTTGGGTGGTGGTATGCTTGTTGTAGATCATAGAAACTAGTTCTTGGAGTGATAACCCAGGACAACAACGCCATCACAAGGCTGCTATGGAACAACTTGCCTGATTAATTAGGAGTTTGCCCAGTATTGTATGAGCATATGGTAGAGCGGGGAATGGAATTCAGAAGGATTGTCCATGTATCTGAATGGCTCAAGAGGGGCTCCTGGGGTGATGAGCTGCTTGTTGATGGGCTATCACTTATGGACGGGAGTGAAACCTTAGTGGGCGAGTACATACTGGGAGACCCTTTGTAAAAGCCTCGTAGTGATCTCCTGGCCGCACACCTAAGGAAGTGTGCAAGTGCTTGGCCGGCATGGCAGCATGGAGACTCTAGTCCACCTAGCAATAGGGGACGAAATCATGACTTGTGGGTAAAGTGATGCAACCTCTGCAGAGTGTAAAACTGTCATGATAGCCGTGCTCACGGTCACGAGCGGCCTGGATCCCTCACTTGTTTTGTTTGTGGTTTATGGATGGTTTGTTGGGAATGGTTGGATTGGATTTGGCTTGGCTTGGATAGGACCCTGTGGATCAATGGTTGGGATGACCTCACCTAGTAATTAGGATGCTTAGTGAATTAAAAGCTCATGCAATAAATCCCTATAAGCCTTCCTTTTCTTTAGCCCCATGTCATCTTTTCCCCCACTTGCTGAGTATGACACGTACTCACCCTTGCTATATCCCACATTGCTGCTCAGCTACAGGAGAAGGATGGTACACTATGAAGACGATGGAGGAGGCTAGGCATGCGGTCTTCCGGTCGACTTCCTGTGGGAGCTGATGGGCCAATGATTTGATTATTCCCCTGCAATGTAATTGTTTTTTCTTGTTGACCTACGGGTCACCATTGTAATAACGCTATCGATTTAATAAAGATATTGTTCTTTTAGCACGATAATTGTCCTGTGTGCGTGAAAATTTAATCCTGGGCACAGATACCGATGCATTCCATTTTGGTAGTTGGAATCGGGTGTGACAAATTTGACATGAGGCTGACAGCATTGGAAAGGTATTCTCCTTAGCTTTCCGTGCATATGTAGAACTTCCAAATCCGAGTCCATATGCGTCCTGGGCGTCCACTTTAGTGCAGCCTGGTCCTGGGCCCCGAAATAGACTTGAAGTTTGTTTTGATTGGGCCTCCACCTTGCCTTTCAAGTCCTTGCTGGTCCTCCATGTTCCCAAGTCCTTCTCCCATCATCTCCTGGTCCTCTCCATGGTTCCTAATCATAATATAATCATTAGATAGCAAACCATTCTCAAAAGTAACAAATAACGAAGAATGTAGGAACTAGCTCAACTCTAAATTTAGTCGTCATGCACGAGCTCTAGTCATTGGACCTTGCAAGTCCAGAACTGGAGGAGTGTTGTGTTGAAAGGATCGAGTGACCGAGAGGGGGGGGGGGGGGGTTGAATCGGGAACTCACACTATGTACCAAATTCGCCAATTCCTAAAACATTCCACTCAACACAACTCCTACACAATTCTAATGATGATCACACAAGCAAGATAATGAACCTATGAAAGGAAAAACAACCTAAGCATACTAGTGGATCACACAAGGCAATACAACTCCTATGCAAGCTAGTAATTGAAGACACGTGGAAGCACATAACAAGCTAGCAAAGGAGCCTACTCATGCAAAGCTACTAAATCAACAAGCAAATGGAAGATACACAAGCATGAGTAGCACGATACATACTAGGGTCATCAAACAAGCCAAAGCAACTCCTATACATGCTAATGTTCAAGCATGAAATCTAAGAACTACTAGCAAGTAAAGAAGCTTATTCATGCAAGTCTACTAGGTAGTCAACTAGAGCAAGGTAAGCACACATGCATGAATAGCACGATATGTAAATACGGAAAGTAAAGCATCATAGTAAGGAGTAGAGTAAGAGATGACTCATGATTTTTTTTTTGAGGTCTCAGAAGGATGTCGCCTTCCCCTACTCCTCATTGGACCACTCCCGCTAGAGTCCCGGTCCCTTCCGCCACCAATGTGGAGTTCTCGCACACGAGCCCGCAATCACTCCCGGAGTGAAGACATGTTGCGCGTCACCACTGCCACCAAGGCACAAGCTCGCCTCCCTCGAGAACTTGACGAACTCCCCGAGCCGACACAAACGCTCACTAGCGATGCCCCTTTCACCGTTGGGCTCAAACCGTGTGCAAATGTGTGACGACCTTCATAATCAATCACGATAGGCTCGATCATCGACACCTAACCGATCTAAGTCTCACCATAGACCAAGAGTAACCACTTAGATCACACCCTCAAGGACATCTAGCCTTAGATGTGCAAGATCACTCCATGTTACTCTCAGTAGCATTCTCAAGATATGAAATATCTCCTCCTAGTGCTCTGCTCTTTTCCTCTTGGCTCTCATCAAATGCTCCAAGCAAATCCACTGGCCAAGAGAGGTCTCCAAGACCCCAACAACGAAGTTATATAGGCTTCCAACCTCCAACTAGCTGTTGCTCCACGAAGTGGCCTTTCTGGACCCAATGACCGGACTGTCCGGTCTCTCTAGAATGGCTCCCAGAGCCGTTGGCTGCTCTGTCCAGACAACTCCTCTGTACTGACTGGACCGTCCAGTCAGCAAACCGGACCGTCCGGTCAGACTTTCTCTATCCATTCCAGAGAGCTCCCAATTTGCGTCCTCTCTGTCTCAGCACATCTCCATACAGACCGGACCGTCCGGTCACTATTGATCCCTGCGCAGACAAATTCCTTGCAAACTGCTCTCTGTCCACTTAGTGACTGTACAGTCCGGTCTCCACTGACCCCTCTGTCCGGTCACTTCGTCCAGAACCTGAAACTCCTCGTCCTCGCTTGACTTCGTTTCACGGCTTCTCCGAACAGCTCCTTGGCTTCTCCACTATCACTTAGTGCATGTGATTTTACCGAGCAACCTTGCACATCATGGACTAGACATGACCTAAGAGAAATAACCTAGACCCCCTTGATAGTCCGTTTTTTCCTATGGACTCAAAGCCCTAATACTAGACAAGTGTTCCCAACACTTGCTCCATAGCTTGTCCTTAGCTTTGATCCATATCCATCATCCCTTGGACTCATCAAGCTCACAAGCCTCCAAGCTTGTGGTCATTGTCATCCATCGCCAAGGCCACCGTCAACAATCATCATAAGGTAGAAAAGGTTTCCTATACGAACAACACTCGTATAGACATTAGTCATATTTCATGTTTGTCATTCATCAGCAAAGCATTCATACCTCGGGGTGACCTCAATGGTCATGATCCTTACAATCTCCCCCTTTTTGGTGATGGATGACAACCACTACTTATGATGATGCAAAATGGATGAACAACAAGGAACCAAAAGAAAAGAAGGAAGTGAAAGGATTACCTTGGTCCTTACCTTGGAAGTTGTCTCCCATCTTGGAATGTGCTAGCTGTTGAGGGAGAACCACCCAATCATGTAGCGCACTTGATATCGATCATGAGTTGATTTTTGTGCCCGTCTTGGTGTCGTGGTTGATGATCTTGTTGAAGTAGACACGCACCAAGGACGTAGATGTTCATGTCGGTGTTGATGTTCATTGTTGTTGTAGAAATGCACCATCGTTGTTCTTCTTCATGTTGATGTAGATGTTCATCTTGATATGTTCTTCATGTGTGCTCCAAGTGAACATGCACCATTTCCTTGATCATCTCCAATATGTCTTCATGTTCTTCTCTTTTGTGTTATCGATCTAGACTTGGCTTTTGGATCTTCATGTTCCTTCTCCCCATTTGTCACCTATCACCAAAACCCAATGGCAAAAACACAAGACAAACAACAAGCAAATAATAAATGGCAAGAGTTAGAAAAACTCCCCCTTTCATGGTGCTCCTTCTTGGTCATGATAGTGTTTCACCATAGCTCCCCCTACACAGAAGACTCAACAGAATATCTCCTCAAGGATGCAATGGTTAGTCATTAGTGTGTTAGGAATGTATGAGTCATTTGTCTTTGAGCCGCGCGAGTAGATTTAATCTCGAAGCTCGTTTGAACATGACTCAATGGGCATATAACACAAAGATCACTATGTGATCATCTAGAGGGTCATATACTTATAATGTAAATAAGAAACTCCCCCTAGAAACATGCTTGGAAGCATGTAAGGTATCACAATGCAAAATGCATGAATGCAAAGAGTGCAAATGCAAATGCAACAAGTATACAAATGCATGATGCGATGCTAAAGGAAAGAGAGAGAAAGGCTACAAACCAAAGTGCCAACGACGAGTTGTTCCCTTCTCGAGCTTACTCACAATGGACCATTCTTCAAAGCCTTGGGCACACCATGAACCACCATCCCAAGCTTAACACATGTCCATTGCTATCTCAAGGAAGTCCGAAGTTGACCTACAAGCAAAGAGAAACAAGCACAAAACAACGACACAAACAACAAACAAAACAAACAGGACTATACATATTTACAAGGAACAAGCTTTAGGGTTACTCATGTAAAGTTTGAAAGGTCGAGAACATTGAGTTCTCCCCTTAGCTTATTGAAGGTCTTCTCGTCGAGTGGCTTGGTGAAGATATCCGCCAATTGTTCATGAGTCCGCACACTCACCAGCTCAATATCCTTCTTCTCAACATGGTCTCTTATGAAATGATGCTTGACTTGAATATGCTTTGCATGACCATGATCTCCAGTTTTGAGAGATATTTTGATTGCCGCTTCACTATCATAATATAATGGCATTTGAGTGAAATTGAGTCCATAATCCGAGAGTTTGCCTCATGTAGAGAAGTTGTGCACAACAAGCTCCTGCTGCTATATACTCCGCTCCAGCTGTAGATAGAGCCACCGAGTTTTGCTTCTTTGAGCTCCAAGATACTAGAGATCTTCCAAGAAATTGGCAACCTCCCGATGTACTTTACCTATTTACTTTGCATCCCGTGAAGTCTGAGTCTGAATACCCAAGTAACTCAAAGCTTGTTCCTCTAGGATACCATAGACCCATGGTAGGTGTGTACTTGAGGTATCTAAGAATTCTCTTCACTGCCTTCAAGTGAGATTCCTTTGGATTTGTTTGATAGTGTGCACACAAGCACACACTAAACATTATGTCTGGTCTTGAGGCGGTGAGATAGAGCAAGGACCCAATCATTGTTCTATTGAGCTTGGGGTTCACCGGTTTATCCTTTGCATCATCATCCAAGGATTTGCTTGTCGCCATAGGTGTGTGCAAAGGCTTGCATTTTCCACGTTGAATCTCTTGAAAACCAAGGAACATATGCAGATCTCCAATCATGGACATTTGAAATTCCCTAGTCATCATTTCTCGGAACTCTTCATTAAACTTTTCATTAGTTGACCCATAGATGATATCATCCACATAGATTTGGCACACAAAGAGGTCCTTCCCAACATGCCTTATGAACAAGGTGCTATCAATGCTTCCAATGTTGAATCCATTCTTGAGTAGGAAGTTCCTCAAATGTTCATACCATGGCCTTGGTGCTTGCTTGAGGCCATAGAGAGCTTTCTTCAGTTTGTACACATGTCTTGGATGTTTAGGGTCCTAAAACCCCGGAGGTTGTTCCACATAGACCTTTTCATTGATCTCTCCATTCAAGAAGGCACTTTTGACATCCATTTGAAAGAGCTTGAAGCCATTATGTGATGCATAGGCAAGTAAGATCTGAATAGCTTTAAGATGGGCCACAGGAGCAAAGGTTTCTTCAAAGTCAATGCCCGCCACTTGAGAATATCCCTTAGCCACTAGACGAGCATTGTTCTTGACAATTGCCCCTTTCTCATCTTGCTTGTTCTTGAGGACCCATTTGGTGCCAACTACATTATGATTCTTGGGTCTCTCAACCAATTTCAATACTTTGCATCTCTTGAAGTTGTTTAGTTCTTCTTGCATGACCATAACCCATTTGTGATCATCCATAACTTCATCAATTGTTGTAGGGTCAATCATGGAGACGAAAGAGAAGTTCTCAATTGCAATATTTGCCTCATCATCATTTTCTTCACTCATATAGTTGGGCTTGTATTGATTTGTCCTTGTCCTGACTCCTTAAGATGGACTCCCAATGATCAAGTCACGTGAGTGATCCTTGTTCATGGCCTTGGGTCTAGGATTGTGTTTTTCTTGAGTGGGAGGAGCTCTAGGTGAAGTATCTTGTGCATCATGGATTGCTCGCTCTCTTGAGATATGAGTATCTTGAATTCTTAGTAAAGTGGGAGAATCACCCATATGCTTTGTTGTTTTGGAGCTAGAGCTTGGTGAGGATGTGGGGATGTTGTGTGAAGAGCTTGGAGAAGTGGCTCGATGTGAAGTATGTGGAGAAGATTGGGGCTCACTTCTCTCTTGGGTTCCCTCATGGGCAGGTGGATGCACCCTCAATGAATCTTGGGAGGAGCTAGTGGGAGAGGCAATGGCATCTTGGTTTGGTTCTTGCACCTCGGAGGAAGAGGTTGGTGAGGTGGTGGAGTTGAGGGCTCATCAATATTTCCATCATTGGCCTCGTGGGGTAAAACCTCGCCCACGGGCATGTTTCTCAAAGCTTCCCTCATAGGGTCATCTCCAATGTTCACTTCATAAAATTCATCTCCCTTCTAAGAACCAATTGACTCATCAAATTGCACATTATAGGATTCTTGCACACAACCTGTGGCTTAGTTGTAGACCCTATATGCCTTAGAAGTCCCTGAGTACCCAACAAGAATGCCTTCATCAGTTCTGCTCTCAAACTTCTCGAGCTTCCTCCATGAGAATGTAGCAAGTGCAGCCAAAGACCTGAAAATAGGAAACATTTGATTCCGTCCAACCAATAGCCCATAGGGTGTCTTCTTCAATAGCCGGTGGAGATAGACACGGTTTGAGGTGTAGCAAGATGTGTTAATTGCTTCAGCCCAAAACCTCTCATGAGTTCCATACTCATCCAACATAGCACGAGCAAGAGTGATGAGTGTCTTGTTCTTCCTCTCCACTACTCCATTCTGCTCGGGAGTATATGTAGCGGAGAATTCATGCTTGATTCCCTTCTTGTCACAATATTCCTCCACTGTTGTGTTCTTGAACTCAGTCCCATTTTCACTCCTTATCTTCACAATGTTGGCCTTGAATTCATTCTTTGCTCTTCTTGCAAACATTCTGAAGATATCACTTGCTTGAGACTTGTCCACAAGAAAGAAGGTCCAAGTGTATCTCGTGAAGTCATCCACAATCACCAAGCAATATAGGTTCCCTCCCAGACTCTTGTAATGTGTTGGCCCAAACAAGTCCATGTGCAAGAGCTCCAGAGGACGAGATGTAGACATGAAAGACTTGGTGGGATGTGAAGATGCAACTTGCTTTCATGCCTGACAAGCACTGCACAGTTTGTCCTTCTTAAAGGTCACATCCTTGATTCCTTCAACTAGATTCCTCTTGACCACTTTTCTGAGCTGATTCATTCCAACATGTGCCAGTCTTCTATGCCACAACCATCCTTTAGTTGCCTTAGTGAAGAGGCAAGTGCTTGGTGGCATATTGCTTGATTTGAAGTCCGTGACATACAAGTTTCCATGCCTTACACCATGGAATACTATCCCTGTCTTTGCATTTTCAATCATTGCACCATCCTCATCAAATGTGCACTTGAAACCCATGTCATAGAGTTGACCAATAGATCGGAGGTTGAAGTTGAGGGTTTTCACAAGAAAGACCTTAGAGAGATGGAGGTCCTCAGTAATGGCCACTTTGCCTGATCCTATGACTCTGCCTTTTGAGTTATCCCCAAAAGTCACCTTCTCACTGTCTTTGTCTTCATCAATGTTGGTGAACATGGTCAGCTTCCCGGTCATATGTTGGGTGCACCCACTGTCAAGAATCCAATGAGTACCTCCACTCTTGTAGTTGACCCTGGTGGTAGACATAAGAGAAGCACTAGAGGAAGAAGGGTTAGTATCCAAAGCATTACATGATTGACCAGCACTAACCTCATCACGTCGAGCGATAAGCCCATCCTCATAGACAGGGATTCTTGCAATCCCTTCCTGAAGTCTCCTTCTGATGGGATAGTGAGGAGCATAATACCTCCAATGACCATCCCCCATGTGCACATTGTTGAGGGTGATATAGTAGTGTGGAGGATCATAGAGGCCAGTCACGTGCTCAAGCACGTGTCCCACTTGTGAGTGGAGCACAAGTATTATCTCCATTGCCCTCTGAATTGAGAGCTCATGCCTTCTGTTGACTACCTCCTCAAGTAAGAAACCCCTCTTAGAAGTTGTAATTTGCAAGAGGAGTTTATCAATCACTTCATATGATGGGATCCTCCGAAGACCTCTGAATGAGTTTATTCTACACACAAGATCATAAATGCTTAAGAGAGTATCACATAGATCATCATTTGGATTTGTCACAAATTCAACAAGATGAAAGATGAGATCCTGTTGGTGAGCTCGACGAAGATGCCAAAGTCGATATTGTGGTGGAGGAGGTGGAGGCGTCGGAGTCGTAGTGGTGAGATTGATCATCTCTAATGATCATGCGAGCATTGTTGTTGGCGCCCCCACCCTACACCAATGTGTGGTCCACCTGAAGTGCTTGGAGTAGAACTTGGAATGACACTTGGGGTAGAGCTTGATGAAGCACCTGATGAAGAGCTTGGTGTAGGTCTTGATCCGAAGGGGTTGTAGAAGCTACTGCAAGGCAAGCTTGTGGAGGGATCAAGGAAGTTTGAGCTCGAAGCTACTTCTTCCCTTTTCTTGAGGATGCTCCATTGTTCGCCTTGGAAGTCTTCTCCCCAGTCTAGCTTGCGGTGATCTTCTCATCATCAAAGAGCAACCTAATCACATCCTCGACGAAGAGACCCTTCTCCATAATGAGATCAAGGGTGATGTAGAGGAGCTTGCTGCTAGGGAGCAAGGTGAGGATCTTCTCGACTATCATGATCTTGGGAAGCTCGAAAGTAGTTGTTTCAATCCTGTCCACAATACCTTGCAAGAAAATAAGAGAACCAAGTAAGTCCTTATTCTCATTAGCATGAAAAGCAAAGAACTCCTCAACAAGTGTATCACTAGCATGACCAATTAAAGACTCACAAGCATCATCACTAGTCATACTAGAAGAGCAAGCAAGATCAAGAGAGCCAACATCATCAATCATCACATTAGACACACTAGTAGAGAAACCTATCAAATCATCACTAGTAGAATCTAGGCACTCACTAGACCTAGGCACATCCACACAATCATTATCATCATATACATGATCATCAGTAAAGGTATTGGCAAAGTCCACGAGTGTGTCCATCAACTCATCCGGAATCATGGCATTGAGGTAGCTTTTCAAGCGATCCTTCCATGAGCCATGACTCGGCCCTGAATGGGATGACATCCCAACTCAATACGGTCACTACTCAAGCTGGTTAAGCCCTATGATGAGCACTTGGCTCTAATACCACTTCAAAGGATCGAGTGACCGTGAGAGGGGGGGGGGGGGGGGGGGTGAATCAGGAACACACACTATGTATACCAAATTCGCCAATTCCTAAAACTTTCCACTCAACACAACTCCTACACAATTCTAGTGATGATCACACTAGCAAGATAATGAACCTATGAAAGGAACAACAACCTAAGCATACTAGTGGATCACACAAGGCAATACAACTCCTATGCAAGCTAGTAATTGAAGACACGTGGAAGCACACAACAAGCTAGCAAAGGAGCCTACTCATGCAAAGCTACTAAATCAACAAGCACATGGAAGACACATAACCACGAGTAGCACAATACATACTAGGGTGATCAAACAAGCCAAAGCAACTCCTATACATGCTAGTGTTCAAGTATGAAAGCTAAGCACTACTAGCAAGTAAAGAAGCCTATTCATGCAAGTCTACTAGGTAGTCAACTAGAGCAAGGTAAGCACACAAGCATGAATAGCATAGTATGTAAATACAGAAAGTAAAGCATCATAGTAAAGAGTAGAGTAAGAGATGGTTCATGATTTTTTTCCCAAGGTATCAGAAGGATGGCGCCTTCCCCTACTCTTCGTTGGATCACTCCCGCCGGAGTCCCGGTCCCTCCCGCATAGTGTAAAACTGTCATGATAGCTATGCTCATGTTCACGAGCAGCTTAGATCCCTCACTTGATTAGTCGGTGGTTTATGGATGGTTGGTTGGGAATGGTTGGATTGGATTGGGCTTGTCTTGGATAGGACCCTGTGGATCGATGGTTCGGATGATCTGATGTGAACAAGGGTTTCCGATCTTCCGAAAGGTTCTTGGTAAGTTGATTTGGTCGGAGGCGACACACAAATCGATCCGGCTTCAGAACAGCACGTTCTAAACCCCGCAATCGCAGCACGACGTCTCCTCTGGTTATCAACCGTCCTAAAGACGATTGACCTCGCCGAGAAGGCTAATCCCTGCCTGCGAATCAAGAACACAAGCAAGAACAACGAGGAATGCAACACAATTACAGATGTATGATTAAACTCTTGAAGTTGGGGTCTCACAAACCAATGAACGGCAAAACTGTTTATGAACAGAATTGATCTAAGCAAAACCCAAACGCTAATGGTGCGGTGGTGGCTGTATATAAAGACCCTAGGGTCGTGCAAGACCCTCTGGACGCGCCCCTAATTGGGCTCAACTAGATACAAAGCCCAAAGGCCAAAAATAGGCGACGCAACACCGACACAGATTCTGGACTCTCTCTTGTTTTGACGATTCCCGATGACTCCGGATGAATTTTTACATGAGGCCGGCGGCATTGGAAAGGTCTTCTCCTTATCTTTCCGTGCATATGTAGAACGTCCAAATTCGAGTCCGTATGCGTCCTGGGCGACTGTTTTAGTACAGACTGATCCTGGGCCCCGAAACAGACTCGAAGTCGGTTTTGATTGGGCCGCCACTTTGGCTTCCAAGCCCTTGCTGGTCCTCCACGTTTCCAACTCCTTCTTCCATCATCTCTTGGTCCTCTCCATAGTTTCTAATCATAAAATAATCATTAGGTAGCAAACCATTCTCAAAAGTAACATATAGCGAAGAACGTAGGAACGAGCTCACCTCTAAATTTAGTCGTCGTGCATGAGCTCTAGTCATTGGACCTTGCAAGTCCAGAGTGTGTATCCATAGAAGTGATGTCCTCATCATCCTCCCCCTCTTGAAGTGGAGTCGTCCTCGACTCGAGCTCATCCTCTTCTCCCAAGTATGGTTTCAAATATGAAATGTTAAAAGTAGGACTAACCCCGAACTCGGGAGGCAACTCAAGTTTGTATGCATTATCATTAATCTTCTCTATTATTTTGAATGGACCATCAGCTCTAGGCATTAGTTTAGACTTTCTCAATTCTAGAAATCTATCCTTCCTTAAGTGTAACCACACTAAATCTCCTACATCAAGCTTTACTTCCTTTCTTCCCTTACTACCAGCAATTTTATACTTTTCATTCATCTTTTCAATGCTAAGTCTAGTGGTCTCATGCATTTATAAAATAAATTCAGCACGCTCCTTAGCATCAACATGAACTCTCTCATTAATAGGTAGAGGAAGTATATCAAGGAGAGTACGGGGATCAAAACCATACACTACCTTGAATGGACTTACCTTGGTAGTAGAATGTGTTGCCCGATTATAAGCAAACTCAACATGAGGTAAGCATTCTTCCCATTGCTTCAAATTTTTCTTCAAAATAGCTTGCAACATAGTACCCAAAGTGCGGTTCACAACCTCAGTTTGTGGATGACAAGTTGTAGAAAATAACAACTTTGTACCCAACTTATTCCAAAGTGTGCGCCAAAAATGACTCAAGAATTTTGCATCACGATCTGAAACAATAGTAGAAGGCATACCATGCAAACGTACAATTTCTTTGAAAAAAAGATCAGCAATATAACTAGCATCATCAGTTTTATGACATGATATAAAGTATGCCATCTTGGAAAAGCGATCCACGACAACAAAAATGCTATCGCTCCCCCTCTTAGTCCTAGGCAGTCCTAAAATAAAGTCCATAGAAATATCCGCCCAAGGAATAGAAGGAACAGGAAGTGGCATGTATAAACCATGTGGATTCAATCGAGACTTAGCTTTTTGACATGTAGTGCAGCGAGCAACAAAACGCTCAACATCTTTCCTCATCCTTGGCCAAAAGAAGTGAGTGGCCAAAATATCCTCTGTCTTCTTAGCACCAAAATGACCCATCAATCCACCTCCATGCGCCTCCTGCAACAACAAAAGACGAATGGAACCAACTGGAATGCATAGGCGGTTAGCTCTAAACAAGAATCCATCATTCAACACAAATTTGTGCCAAGCACGACCTTCTTTACAGTGCAGCAATACATCTTTAAAATCAAAATCAGCAACATATTGTTCTTTAATTGCCTCAAGTCCAAAAATTTTACAATCAAGTTGAGACAACAAAGTATATCGCCTAGATAAAGCATCAGCAATCACATTATCCTTCCCTTTCTTATGTTTAATAATATAAGGAAAAGACTCAATAAACTCAACCCATTTAGCATGTCTACGGTTCAAATTGCATTGAGAACGAATATACTTAAGTGATTCATGATCAGAATGAATAACAAATTCTTTGGGCAACAAATAATGACGCCACGTCTCTAAAGAATGTACAAGTGCATATAGTTCCTTATCATACGTGGAATAATTCAAAACAGGCCCAGTAATTTTCTCACTAAAGTATGCAACAGGTTTACCATCTTGCATCAAAACACCACCAATGCCTATACCACTAGCATCACATTCAAGCTCAAAAGTCTTATCAAAATTGGGTAATTGCAGCAATGGTGCATGTGTAAGTTTGTCCTTCAAAGCATCAAAAGACTCATGATGTACCTTACCCCAATGGAAGTCAACGCCCTTCTTTGTCAACTCATGCAATGGTGCAGCAATGGTGCTGAAATCTTTGACAAAGCGGCGGTAGAAACCTGCAAGACCAAGAAAACTCCTCACCCGTGTGATAGTTTTTGGTACAGGCCAGCTCTTTATGGCTTCAATCTTCGCCTCGTCCACCTCAGTTCTCTGTGGAGTCACAACATAGCCAAGAAAAGAGACTCGATCCGTGCAAAAGGTGCACTTCTCAAGGTTACCAAATAAACGTGCAACTCGCAAAGCATCAAAAACAGCACGCAAATGAATCATATGATCATCCATGGATTTTCTATAAATCAAGATATCATCAAAGTAAACAACCACAAATTTGCCAATAAAAGGTCTTAAAACCTCATTCATCAAACGCATGAAAGTACTGGGTGCATTAGTTAACCCAAAAGGCATTACTAACCACTCATACAACCCGAATTTGGTTTTGAAAGCTGTTTTCCATTCATCTCCAAGTTTTATTCTAATTTGATGGTAGCCACTACGCAAATCAATTTTAGTGAAAATTATAGCACCACATAACTCATCAAGCATGTCGTCTAGCCTAGGAATAGGATGACGATACGTTATAGTAATGTTATTAATGGCTCTACAATCTACACACATACGCCAAGAACCATCTTTCTTAGGAACCAAAAGTACAGGAACAGCACAAGGACTAAGTGATTGACGAACATACCCACGATCCAAAAGGTCTTGGACTTGTCGTTGTATCTCCTTAGTCTCCTCAGGGTTGGTTCTATAAGCAGCACAGTTTAGTAAAGTAGCACCAGGAATCAAATCAATTTGATGCTCAATCCCTCTCAAAGGTGGCAATCCCGGGGGTATCTCAGCTGGGAAAACATCCTCATACTCCTGCAAAAGGTTAGTGACAGCAGGAGGCAAAGCACTAGAAGCAATATCACCAAGCAAAAACAAGGCTTGTTTGCATATCAAAGCATAGCAAATATCATCAGTAGAAATTTTAGCAAGCTCAGATTTTGTGGCAAGACATGAACGACCTTGTAATTTAATTGCAGCACCCTTAGAACTTGAAGAATCATTAACATTACTTGGTGTAGAAGCAGAATTAACAGGTTGCTGAATTTCAGGGCTTTTATTTTTTAAACTAGCAGCTCGTTCTAAATCAGCTTGTACAATTTCAGCAGGGGTCATTGGTAACAAAGTAATTTTAGTTCCTTTATGCATAAAAGTGTACTTATTACTTTTACCATGGTGTACAGCATCATTATCAAATTCCCAAGGTCTACCCAATAAAAGTGAACAAGCTTGCATGGGTACAACATCACAATCAACAGAATCCATATAGGAACCAATGGAAAAAGGAACTCTGCAAGTTTGTGTTACCTTAGCTTTTCCAGAGTCATTTAACCACTGAATGTAGTATGGATGTGGATGTGGGCGTGTGGTCAAATCAAGCTTCTTAACCACATCAGAACTCACCAAATTGTTGCAGCTTCCTCCATCAATGATGACACGTGCCCGACGGTTCTTGATGACGAAGAAAATCTGGAACAAGTTATGTCACTGCATCATCTCGGGCTGCTGGATTTGTGTGCTAAGCACACGCTGCACAATAATATTCATGTAGCCCGTGGTATCTCCGCCTCCAAGGACGAGGTCACCGCTGGTGGCAGCGACATCCTCCTCCTCATCCTCCACATCGGAGGTGCTCATGTAACCGCCATCATCTGTCGCCACATATGCCTGCCTACTTGGGCAATCTTTCTACACATGGCCAAGACCATGGCAGCGGTGGCACTGAATCCCTGTAGTGCGTCCCGTCGAAGCAACAGAGGAGGCACTACTAGCCGGTACCTGCACAGAATTTTTACCTGATCGCGTAGAAGGGGCAGGGGCTGATCTTGGTGCTGCAGAAACAACACTAGCTGGTGGGGGCGGCCGGAAAGATGGCTTGGGCAGCCCCGAAGTCCCCGTCGGCCGTGGTGGGTAGAAATTCCTGGACTTGCTGTACTCCTCAAAAGCCTGGAAAAGTCCCTGTGATTCTTTCTCTGCAAGCATAGCATACTGGAACTACTGGTTGAGGGTATAAAATTCTTTATAATCAAGGATGTCCTGAATTTCTTTTCTCAAACCAGAATAAAAGCGGCAAATCTGATCCTCTACTTTTTCAACCACAGCACAACGAATCAAACCCTTCTGAAGCTCACTAAAATACTCCTGAACAGTTTTATCTCCTTGATCTAAACGCTGCAGTTTATTACGAATTTCTCTATAAAAAGACGGAGGAACAAAACGATCACGCATTTCTACCTTAAGTTCTTCCCAAGTAGTAGGCAAATCGGTTTCAGCAGCTAGACCACTCCACCAAACAATAGCAAAGTCCTTAAACTCACTAGTGGCTTGTCTAACTCTATGTTGTTCAGGAACAAGGTGGGCATTAAATTTTTGTTCTACCGTCATTTCCCAATCAAGGTAAGCATCACCATCGTACTGACCTGAAAACGAAGGAATTGAAAACTTAATTTTAGCATACGGATCATCTGGAGCATGGTTACCTTGTGTGCGACGGTTGTGGTTGTGGAAACCACCCATACCTTGAGGGTTACGTTGCAAATGACGTCGTAATCTTGCGGTCCTTGTAGCTGACCTATCGACGGTGCCATCAGCCTTATACACCGTTGCTTCATCATGATCGTCTTCAACGTCGTTGTTGGTGTTGGTGTTGTTGTTGGTGTTGTTGTTGGTCTTGTGAGCGGTCTCCAATTCGACAACCTGATCGGTTAGCTTAGAGACTCTCTTATCCAACCGCTCAATGCTTTCTCCCAGGTGAAGCTTGGTGACGGCGTCGGTGACGGCCCTGGTGATCGTCTCTGCCAAATCACTCTGAACCGCCTGCAAAGCCTTCTGTAACTGATTTTGGCTCACGCAATCATCCAATTTTGAGGGTGAAGCACCCTCCCCATCGCTTCGTGACATCAGAAACACCAAAACAGGAAACAAAAAGTGAAGGTTATCCCTACAAAACTACTAAGTAGTGGTGCCTCTCAACACAGCAAAAGTAAGCTTCTTGCAAAGCTCTTACAAAGTTCTGAAAACAACAAAGCGAAGGATACCAGGGAGAAGTGTTCCACGATTGCAAGGGTTACCAAATAACCTATGTGCTGTCTAGAAGAAGTATGTAGAGCTAGGAAGGCCAAATATGTATATATGAGTGGCACACAAATCAAAAACAGATAGTAAAGCTGAATAAGTGCCCAAGTAACTTGTCCCTAGTTGCTGGTCTAACTATGTCCTAGAACAGTAGTGATAGCAAAGAAGAAACAAGGAGACAAAGGGACACAGTCGATAACAGGGGGCTTAGTGTAAAACAGCCAAACTCAGAAATTCCAGGGGGCTAGATGGAGCACTAGTAGGAATCCCAAATTTCTCTTTTTTTTTATTTTATTTTTTTGATATTTTTTCCAACTCACTAGCAAACAGGAAGAAACCACAAAAAATTTCAGCTCAAACTAAGATAGGACGTGGCCTACAGAAAATCTTAAAGTTTCAGAAAACGTCGGGTTTCAACTTGAATGAATTTTCTCTTTATCTTCCCGATTTTTTTTGAATTTTTTGACGAGGGCACACAGGGCGTAGCTGAGTGTGGGTATGCTCAACTTTTTGTCAAGAATCTCCTGTAAAAATTTCAGCCAAAACGAACAACCGAGCGAAAAGTTATGGCTGTTTTACCGAAGGGGTGTCGGAATCGGTTTTGAAGAACCCGGGGGTTTGAGTGAAATCCGAGTCGGGCTTGGGGTCGGGTAGGGATTTTTTTGGCGAGGTGGATGCAGCGGAAAGTGGAATTTATAAAAATTGGTCCGAGGTGGTGAGGGTAGGTTTAGGGTGGGATTAGGATGGGCGTGTTGATCAATCAACCCTAGCACACAAAGCCGACAAAACCGAGGATGGTGAAGGGGATGGCGGCTAGGGTTGCAAGGGAAACACTACTGACAACAAAAACACAAACTAAACCAGCGACTAAATAAGAACTAGGGCACAAACTCAACACTATGGACTCTGAAATTGAAATATGCAAAGGCTAAACACGTGGTTATGGGCGGGGGAAATTTTCTTTGGTATTTTCAGTGGACGATAGGAAGAACACGAAAACAAAACTAAAGGGTAGTGTGAACCTGACGGTGCACCTGAAGATCTGATTACCACTTGGTGTGAACAAGGGTTCCCGATCTTTTGAAAGGTTCTTGGTAAGTTGATTTGGTCGGAGGCGACACACAAATCGATCCGGCATCAGAACAGCACGTTCTAAACCCCGCAATCGCAGCACGACGTCTCCTCTGGTTATCAACCGTCCTAAAGATGATTGACCTTGCCGAGAAGGCTAATCCCTGCCTGCGAATCAAGAACACAAGCAAGAACAACGAAGAATGCAACACAATTTCAGATGTCTGATTAAACTCTCGAAGTTGGGGTCTCACAAACCGATGAACGACGAAACTGTTTATGAACAGAATTGATCTAAGCAAAACTCAAACCCTAATGGTGCGGTGGCGGCTGTATATAAAGACCCTAGGATCATGCAAGACCCTCTGGACGCGCCCCTAATTGGGCTCAACTAGATACAAAGCCCAAAGGCCAAAAATAGGCGATGCAGCACCGACACAGATTCTGGACTCTCTCTTGTTTTGACGATTCCCGATGACTCCAGATGAATTTTTACATGAGGCCGGTAGCATTGGAAAGGTCTTCTCCTTATCTTTCCGTGCATATGTAGAACGTTCAAATCCGAGTCCGTATGCGTCCTGGGCGACTGTTTTAGTAGACTGATCCTAGGCCCCGAAACAGACTCAAAGTCGGTTTTGATTGGGCCTCCACTTTGGCTTCCAAGCCCTTGCTGGTCCTCCACGTTCCCAACTCCTTCTCCCATCATCTCCTGGTCCTCTCCATGGTTTCTAATCATAAAATAATCATTAGGTAGCAAACCATTCTCAAAAGTAACATATAGCGAAGAACGTAGGAACGAGCTCACCTCTAAATTTAGTCGTCGTGCACGAGCTCTAGTCATTGGACCTTGCAAGTCCAGATTTGGAGGAGTGTTGTGTGTATCCATAGGAGTGATGTCCTCATCATGATCTCACCTAGTAATTAGGATGCTTAGTGAATTAAAAGCTCATGCAATAAACCCCTATACGCCTTCCTTTTCTTTAGCCCCATGTAGTGATGTCCTCATCATGATCTCACCTAGTAATTAGGATGCTTAGTGAATTAAAAGCTCATGCAATAAACCCCTATACGCCTTCCTTTTCTTTAGCCCCATGTCATCTTTTCCCTTACTTGTTGACTACGACACGTACTCACCCTTGCTATATCCCACATTGCTGCTCAGCTACAGAAGAAGGATGGTACACTATGAAGAAGACGGAGGAGTCTAGGCATGTGGTCTTCCGATCAACTTTCTGTGGGAGCTGATGGAAGCCAACGATTAGATTATTCCGCTACAATGTAATTTTTTTTCTTGTTGACGTACGGGTCACCGTTGTAATAATGCTATCAATTTAATAAAGATATTGTTCTTTTATCATGATAATTGTCCTATGTGCGTGAAAATTTCATCCTAGGCGCGCATATAAATGCATTTGGTTTCGGTCATTGGAAGCATATGTGACAAATTTTGACATGAGGCTGATGGCATTGGAAATATCTTCTCCTTAGCTTTCCGTGCATATGTAGAACGTCCAAATCCGAGTCCGTATGCGTCCTCGGCGTCCATTTTAGTGCAGACTGGTCATAGGCCCTGAAACAGACTTAAGTCTGTTTTGATTGGGCCTCCACCTTGGCTTCCAAGTCCTTGCTGGTCCTCCAAGTTTCCAAGTCCTTCTCCCATCATCTCCTGGTCCTCTCCATGGTTCCTAATCATAATATAATCATTAGATTACAAACCATTCTCAAAGGTAACATATAACGAAGAACGTAGGAACAAGCTCACCTCTAAATTTAGTCGTCGTGCACGAGCTCCAGTCATTGGACTTGCAAGTCCAGAACCGAAGGAGTGTTATGTTGAAAGGATTGAGTGACCGAGAGGGGGCGGGGGGGGGGGGGGGGGGGGCAGGGGGGGGTGAATCGGGAACTCACACTATGTACCAAATTCACCAATTACTAAAACTTTCCACTCAACACAACTCGTAGACAATTCTAGTGATGATCACTCTAGCAAGATAATGAACCTATGAAAGGAACAACAACCTAAGCATACTAGTGGATCACACAAGACAATACAACTCCTATGCAAGCTAGTAATTGAAGGCACATGGAAGCACACAACAAGCTAGCAAAGGCGCCTACTCATGCAAAGCTACTAAATCAACAAGCACATGGAAGGCACACAAGCATGAGTAGCACGATACATACTAGGGTGAGCAAACAAGCCAAAACAACTCCTATACATGCTAGTGTTCAAGTATGAAAGCTAAGCACGACTAGCAAGTAAAGAAGCCTATTCATGCAAGTCTATTAGGTAGTCAACTAGAGCAATGTAAGCACACAAGCATGAATAGCACGGTATATAAATGCAGAAAGTAAAGCACCATAGTAAGGAGTAGAGTAAGAGCTGGCTCATGATTTTTTCCCGAGGTCTCGGAAGGATGGCGCCTTCCCCTACTCCTCATTGGACCACTCCCGCTGGAGTCCCGGTCCCTCCCGCCACCAATGTGGAGTTCTCGCCCACAAGCCCGTAATCACTCCCGGAGTGAAGACACGGTGCACGTCACCGCTGCCACGAAGGCACAAGCTCACCTTCCTCGAGAACTTGCCATACTCCCCGAGCTGACACGGGCGCTCACTAGCGATGCCCCTTTCATCAGCGGGCTCAACCGTGTACAAACGTGTGACGGCCTTCACAACCGATCACGATAGGCTCAATCACCAACACCTAACCGGTCTAGGTCTCACCATAGCCTAAGAGTAACAACCTAGATCACACCCTCAAGGAAACCTAGCCTTAGATGTGCAAGATCACTCCATGTTACTCTCACTAGCACTCTCAAGATATGCAATATCTCCTACTAGTGCTCTCCTCTTTTCCTCTTGGCTCTCACCAAATGCTCCAAGCAAATCCACTGGCCAAGAGTGGTCTCCAAGACCCCAGCAATGAAGTTATATAGGCTTCCAACCTCCAATTAGCCGTTTCTCCACAAAGTTGCCTTTCTGGATCCAATGACCGGACTGTCCGGTCTCTCTGGAATGACTCCCAGTGCCGTTGGCTGCTCTGTCCAGACAACTCTGTTCTGACCGGGCTGTGCAGTCAGACTTTCTCTCTCCATTCAAGAGAGCTCCAAATTTGCGTCCTCTCTGTCTCGGCGCATCTCCACATAGACCGGACCGTTCAGTCACTATTGATCCCTGCACAGACAAATTCCTTGCAAACTGCTCTCCGTCCACTTAGTGACCGTACAGTCCGGTCTCCACTGACCCCTCTATCCGGTCACTTTGTCCAAAAGCTGAAAGTCCTCGTCGTCACTTCATTTCTCGGCTTCTCCGAACAACTCCTTGGCTTCTCCACTGTCACTTAGTGCCTGTGATTTCACCGAGCAACCTTGCACATCACCGACTAGACATGACCTAAGAGAAATGACCTAGACCCCCTTGATAGTCCGGTTTTTCCTATGGACTTAAAGCCCTAACAACTAGACAAGTGTTCCCAACACTTGCTCCATAGCTTATCCTTAGATTTGATTCATCTCCACCAACCTGTGGACTCCATCAAGTTCACAAGCCTCCAAGCTTGCGGTCATTGTCATCCATCACCAAGGCCACCGTCAACAATCATCATAAGGTAGAAAAGGTTTCCTGCACGAACAACACTCGTGTAGACATTAGTCACATTTCATGTTTGTCACTCATCACCAAAACATTCATACCTCAGGGTGACCTCAATGGTCATGATCCTTACATGTGTGTATCCATAGGAGTGATGTCCTCATCATCCTCCCCCTCTTGAAGTGGAGTCATCCTTGACTCAGGCTCATCCTCTAACTCCCAAGTATGGTTTCGAATATGAAAAGTTAAAAGTAGGACTAACCCCGAACTCGGGAGGCAACTCAAGTTTGTATGCATTATCATTAATCTTCTCTATTATTTTGAATGGACCATCAGTTCTAGGCATTAATTTAGGCTTTCTCAATTCTAGAAATCTATCCTTACTCAAGTGTAACCACACTAAATCTCCTACATCAAGCTTTACTTCCTTTCTACCTTTATACTACCGACAATTTTATACTTTTCATTCATCTTTTCAATGCTAAGTCTAGTGGTCTCATGCATTTGCAAAATAAATTCAGCATGCTCCTTAGCATCAACATGAACTCTCTCATTAATAGGTAGAGGAAGTATATCAAGTGGAGTACGGGGATCAAAACCATACACTACCTTGAAGGGACTTACCTTACTAGTAGAATGTGTTGCCCGATTATATGCAAACTCAACATGAGGCAAACATTCATCCTATTGCTTCAAATTTTTCTTTGAAATAGCCCTTAACATAGTGCCCAAAGTGTGGTTCACAACCTTAGTTTATCCATCAGTTTGTGGGTGACAAGTTGTAGAAACAGCAACTTGGTAGCCAACTTATTCCAAAGTGTGCGCCAAAAGTGACTCAAGAATTTTGCATCACGATCTGAAACAATAGTAGAAGGCATACCATGCAAATGTACAATTTCTTTGAAAAAAAGGTCAGCAATCTGACTTGCATCATTGGTCTTATGACATGGTATAAAGTGAGCCATCTTAGAAAAATGATCCACAATAACAAAATGCTATCACTCCCCCTCTTAGTCCTAGGCAGTCCTAAAACAAAGTCCATAGAAATATCCGCCCAAGGAATAGAAGGAATAGGAAGTGGCATGTATAGACCATGTGGATTCAAGCGAGACTTAGTTTTTTGACATATAGTGCAGCGAGCAACAAAACGCTCAACATCTTTCCTCATCTTTGGCCAAAAGAAGTGTGTGGCCAAAATATCCTCCGTCTTCTTACCACCAAAATGACCATCAATCCACCTCCATGCGCCTCCTGCAACATCAAAAGACGAATGGAACCAACTAGAATGCATAGGCGGTTAGCTCTAAACAAGAATCCATCATTCAACACAAATTTGTTCCAAGCACGACCTTCTTTACATTGCAGTATTACATCCTTAAAATCTGCATCTTCAGTATATTATTCTTTAATAGCCTCAAGTCCAAAAATTCTACAATCAAGTTGAGACAACAAAGTATAGCCCCTAGATACAGCTTCAACAATCACATTATTCTTCCCTTTCTTATGATTAATAATATAAGGAAAAGACTCAATAAACTCAACCCATTTAGCATGTCTATGGATCAAATTGCATTGTGAGCGAATATACTTAAGCGATTCATGATCAAAATAAATAACAAATTCTTTGGGCAACAAATAATGATGCCATGTCTCTAAGGAACGTACAAGAGCATATAATTCCTTATCATAAGTAGAGTAATTCAAAACAGGCCCAATAATTGTCTCGGTAAAGTATGCAACAGGTTTACCATCTCGCATCAAAACACCAGCAATGCCTATACCACTAGCATCACATTCAAGCTCAAAAGTCTTATCAAAATTGGGTAATTACAGCAATGGTGCATGTGTAAGTTTGTCCTTCAAAGCATCAAAGGACTCATGATGTACCTTACCCCAATGGAACTCAACGTCCTTCTTTGTCAACTCATGCAATGGTGCAGCGATGGTGCTGAAATCTTTGACAAAGCGACGGTAGAAACCTGCAAGACCAAGAAAACTCCTCATCTGTGTGATAGTTTTTGGTACAGGCCAGCTCTTTATGGCTTCAATCTTCGCCTCATCCACCTCAATTCCCTGTGGAGTCACAACATAGCCAAGAAAAGAGACTCGATCCATGCAAAAGGTGCACTTCTCAAGGTTACCAAATAAACGTGCAGCTTGCAAAGCATCAAAAACAGCATGCAAATGATTCATATGTTCATCCATGGATTTGCTATAAATCAAGATATCATCAAAGTAAACTACCACAAATTTGCCAATAAAAGCTCTTAAAACCTTATTCATCATACGCGTGAAAGTACTAGGTGCATTAGTTAAACCAAAAGGCATTACTAACCACTCATACAACCTGAATTTGGTTTTGAAAGCAGTTTTCCATTCATCTCGAAGTTTCATTCTAATTTGATGGTAGCCACTATGCAAATCAATTTTAGTGAAAATTATAGCACCACATATCTCATCAAGCATGTCGTCTAGCCTAGGAATAGGATGACGATACCTAATAGTAATGTTATTAATGACTCTACAATCTACACACATACGCCAAGTACCATCTTTCTTAGGAACCAAAAGTACAGGAACAACACAAGGACTAAGTGATTGACAAACATACCCACGATCCAAAAGGTCTTAGACTTGTCATTGTATCTCCTTAGTTTCCTCAGGGTTGGTCCTATAAGCAGCACAGTTTGGCAAAGTAGCACCCGAAATTAAATCAATTTGATGCTCAATCCCTCTCTAAGGTGGCAATCCTGGGGGTATCTCAGCTGGGAAAACATCCTCATACTACTGCAAAATGTTAGTGACAACAAGAGGCAAAGCACTAGAAGCAATATCATCAAACGAAAACAAAGCTTGTTTGCATATCAAAGCATAGCAAATATCATCATCCGCAGAAATTTCAGCAAGCTTAAATTTTGTTGCAATACATGAACGACCTTGTAATTTAATTCCAGCACTCTTAGAACTTGAAGAATCATTAACAATACTAGGTGCAGAATTAGAATTAACAGGTTGCTGAATTTCAGGACCTTTATTTTTCAAACTAGCAGCTCTTTCCAAATCAGCTTGTACAATTTCAGCAAGGGTCATTAGTAACAAAGTAATTTTAGTTCCTTTATGCATAACAGTGCACTTATTTATTTTACCATGGTGTACAACATCATTATCAAATTCCCAAGGTTTACCCAATAAAAGTTAACATGCTTGCATGGGTACAATATCACAATGAAAAGAATCCACATAAGAACCAATGGAAAAAGAAACTCTGCAAGTTTGTGTTACCTTAGCTTTTCCAGAGTCATTTAACCACTAAATGTAGTATGGATGTGAATGTGGGCATGTGGTCAAATCAAGCTTCTTGACTACATCAGAACTCACCAAATTGTTGCAGCTTCCTCCATCAATGATGACACGTGCTCGACGGTTCTTGATAACAAAGAAAATCTGGAACAAGTTATGTCACTGCATCGTCTCGGGTTGCTGTATTTGTGTGCCAAGCACACGTTGCACAATAATATTCATGTAGGCAGTGGTGTCTCCGCCTCCAAGGACGAGGTCGCCGCTAGTGGCAGCAACATCCTCCTCCTCATCCTCCTCATCGGAGGTGCTTATGTAACCGCCATCGTCTATCACCACATATGCCCACCTACTTGGGCAATCTTTCTGCACGTGACTAAGTCCATGGCAGTGGTGGCACTGAATCCCTGTAGTACGTCCTGTCAAAGCAACAGAGGAGGCACTACTAGCTGGCACCAATATAGAATTTTTACCTGAGCGCACAGAAGGTGCAAGGGCTGATCTTGGTGCTGCAGAAGCACCACTAGCAGAAGGTCCCTTGGCAGCACAAGCTGCTGGTTGGAGCATCCGGGAAGATGGCTTGGGCAGCCCTGAAGTCCCCGTCGGTTGTGGTGGGTAGAAGGTACGACTGGATTTGCTATACACCTCAAAAGCCTGGAAAAGTTCTTATGATTCTTTCTCTGCAAGCATAGCATACTGGAAACACTAGTTGAGGGTATAAAATTCTTTATAATCAAGGATGTCCTGAATTTGTTTTCTCAAACCAGAATAAAAGCGGCAAATCTGATCCTCTACTTTTTCAACTACAACACAACAAATCAAACCCTTCTAAAGCTCACTAAAGTACTCCTGAATAGTTTTATCTCCTTGATCTAAGTGCTGCAATTTATTATGAATCTCTCTATAAAAAGAAGGAGAAACAAAACAATCACGCATTGCTACCTTAAGCTCTTCCCAAGTTTCAGCAGCTAGATCACTCCACCAAATAATAGCAAAGTCCTTAAACTCACTAGTGGCTTGTCTAACTCTATGTTGCTCAGGAACAAGGTGGGCATTAAATTTTTGCTCTACAGTCATCTCCCAATCAAGATAAGCATCACCATCATACTAACCCAAAAACGAAGGAATTAAAAACTTAATTTTAGCATACAGATCATCTGGAGCATGACCATGATTGTGACCTTGTGGGCGACGGTTGTGGTTGTGGAAACCACCCATACCTTGAGTGTTATGGTGCAAACTATGTTGTAATCTCGCGGTCCTTGTAGCAGCCCTATCCACGGTGCCATCGGTCTTATACACCGTGTCTTCATCATGGTCGTCTTCAATATCATTGGTGTTGGTGTTGGTGTTGATGGTCTTATGAGCGGTCTCCAATTCGATAACCTGATCGGTTAATTTAGAGACACTCTTATCCAACCGCTCAATGCTTTCTCCCAAGTGAAGCTTGTTGACCGCGTCAGTGACGGCCCTAGTAGTCATCTATGCCAAATCACTCTGAGCTGCCTACAAAGCCTTCTATAGCTGATCTTGGCTCACGCACTCATCAAATTTTGAGGGTGAAGCACCCTCTCCATCACTTTCTGACATCACAAACACCAAAACAAGAAACAAACAGTGAAGGTTATCCCTACAAAACTACTAAGCAGTGGTGCCTCTCAACACAACAAAAGAAAGCTCCTTACAAAGCTCTTACAAAGTTCTGAAAAGCAAAGCAAAGGATACCAGGGAGGTGTGTTCCATGATTGCAAGGGTCAAAAAATAACCTGTGTGCTGTCGAGAAGAAATATGTAGAGCTAGGAAGGCCAAAAATATATGTGACTGGCAGACAAATAAAAAACAGAGAGTAAAGCTGAATAAGTGCCCCAAGTAACTTGTGCCTAGTTGTTGGTCTACCTGTGTCCTAGAACAGTAGTGATAGCAATGGCAGAAACAAGTGTGAAAGAAGAATAGAGCACAACAGAGGCTAAAAAGCCAAATATCAGGGGACTAGCTGTAGGTCTAGTAGAAAACTTAAATATCTTTTGTTCTCTTTTATTTTTTTGATATTTTCTCCAACTGAATGGCAATGAGATAGAACCCATGGAAAATTTCAGCTCAAACAGAGGTAGGATGCAGCCTACAGAAATTCCACATGTTTCAGCAACGTCGGGTTTCAAACTTGAATGAATTTTTTCTTTATATTCCCAATTTTTTTTTAATTTTTTTGAGAATGCCAAACTGACGTTTTCACTTGGCGTATGGTCCAAATCAAGTCATGAAGCTCATGTAAAAATTTCAGCCAAAACGGACAACCGAGTGAAAAGTTATGGCCGTTTTACTGAAGGTGTGTCGAAACAGGTTTTGAAGAAACCCGAAACCGGCTTTGAGGGAAATCCGAGTCGGGTTTGGGGTCGGGTTTGGAATTGGATAGGGATTTTTTTGGCGGGGTGGATGCAGTAGAAAGTGGAATTTGTGGGGATTGGTTCGAGGTGTTGAGGGTGGATTGAGGGCGGGATTAGGGTGAGCGTGTAGATCAATCAACCTTAGCACACAAAGCCGAACAAAACAGAGGGTGGTGAAGGGGATGGCGGCTAGGGTTGCAAGAGAAACACTACTAATGACAAAAACACAAACTAAACCAGTGAATAAAAAAGAACTAGGGCACAAACTCAACACTACAGACTCTGAAATTGAAATATGCAAAGACTAAACACGTGGTTATGGGCGGGGGGGGGGGGATTTTGGGCTTTCCTGTGGACGATAGGAAGAACAAGAAAACGAAACTAAAGGGTAGTGTGAACCTGACGGTGCACCTAAAGCTCTGATTACCACTTGATGTGGACAAGGGTTCCTGATCTTCCGAAAGGTTCTGGTAAATCTTGATTTCGGTGGAGGCAAAACACAAATCAATCCGGCTTCTAAACAACATGTTCAGAACCCCGTAATCACAGCACAACGTCTTCTCTGGTTATCAACTATCCAAGGATGATTGACCTTGCTGAGAAGGCTAATCCCTGCCTGCGAATCATGAACACAAGCAAAAACAAAGATGAATGCAACACAATTGCAGATGAATGATTAAGCTCATGAAGTTGAGGTCTCACAAACCGATGAACGGTGACACTATTTATGAACAGAATTAATCTAAGTAAAACCGAAACCCTAATGGTGCAGTGGCAGCTGTATATGAGACCCTAGGATCATGCAATACCCTCTGGACGTGCTCCTAATTGGGCTCAACTGGATACAAAGCCCAAAGGCCAAAATTAGGTGACACAGCACTAACACAGATTCTGGACCCTCTATTGTTTTGACTATTTCTGATGGCTCCGGATGAATTTTGACATGAGGCCAGTGGCGTTCGAAAGATCTTCTCCTTAGATTTCCGTGCATATATAGAATGTCCAACTCCAAGTCCGTATACGTACTGGGCATCCATTTTAGTGCAGATTGGTCCTAGGCCCTGAAACAGACTCGAAGTAGGTTTTGATTGGGCCTCCACCTTGGCTTCCAAGTCCTTGCTGGTCCTCCACGTTTCCAAGTCCTTCTCCCATCATCTCCTGGTCCTCTCCATGGTTCCTAATCATAATATAATCACTAGGTACCAAACCATTTCCAAAAGTAACATATAACGAAGAACGTAGGAACGAGCTCACCTCTAAATTTAGTCGTCGTGCACGAGCTCTAGTCATTAGACTTTGCAAGTCCAGAATTGGAGGAGTGTTGTGTGTATCCATAGGAGTGAAAGTCCTCATCAGGCACATATCAACATGGTTTCTAACTTATTTATCCCCATACTGGGTTCCGGCATGGCATGTTGCTAAGAGGGTTACGCCCTAGAATTTGACTTATCAATAAATTTGCAAAATAATTAAGTAATTACATTTTTTATAAAGAACATTTAAAATAGCATAGATTGTGTAGACATTATAGTTCAATTTTAATTAAAAAATAGCAGCTGAAAGTTATGCACGGAAGACAAAAATTTGACAGTGTGATGCCTTTGAAAATGAAGAAGTGCAACTTTAATCTAGGTGTATAATTGTTAAGTTGATTTATCATAGAATTGACAACCCACTTATTGTCTATGCTTGCAAAGTCACATGCTTGTGCTTGCAATATCACATGGAAATGGTGTCCGCTGCTTTATTGACAAAATGGAAGTCCGGGTTAGAGTTCCCGTCTATAAATTAGGTCTCCCCTCAAACTATGAATCATTCCACATTCTCATGCACATGCCGTGTTTGCTACATACATATTTTTGCTGGTTTCAACAAATGGCATTTTATTTGTTGATGACGGAGGTACACTTTCCATTGCTTGTGCTTGTTCTTGCTTCATAGTTCTATATAGAGACCAAGACAACAATGCATCATGGAGTCCCTGTAAACTATCCAATAGTGGGCATGCTTCCTACCCTTGTTACTAACTTCAGCATCAAGCATAACCCTAGTCCAATATATAGAAAATGGAAGAGGGAAGAAAATGCTTGACCACGTTACTTCAATCCTTAAAGCCTCAGCAGGGAACACCTTTATCATACAAGCCCTCTTGCATCTAGTTTGCACTTTGTATTGACCTGTGATCCGTCAATAATGTTTGGCATAGCTTCACCTCAAACTTTGTAAATTACCCAAAGGGTGAGGATTTTGCAGCCATATTCGACACGGTTGATGGTAGCTTGTTCACTGCTGACAATCGGCAACTCCTGGTGCTGGCACCACGAATGGCAAAGCAAATTTTGTCGAGACCACAACTGCACCTCCTGCCCATTGTAGCATGCTGCTATCGAGACAAGATGGAAAAGGGTCTTCTCCTTGTGCTTCCTAATGCTGAGAGTGCAGGGATCTGAATCAACATCAGAGATATGCTTGAAATGCTTGCATCTGACTAGACAACAACCCTATTCTCTGGTGTACATCCATGTTTATACTTTTCTATTGATATGTTGGCCATGCCGTTTGCACAGGCCTTTGATGAGATGGATTAACATTATTGGTACGGACCAAAGTAGAAGCTAGCCACGACACAAAAGGTGTTCAATATGTTTGTCATGGAGTTTATATATCAAAATGCAAGTCAGAACAGTGAGACGAGACTTCCTCTTTGGACTTTCTATCCTATTTTTGCAGTCCAAAGACTTTGTCGATGAACATTGTGAGCCAAACAATTTATTTCACCGCAATCTCCTAGCCTACATTGCAGGATGGAACATGGTGGGCACCATATTGCTGTAGGTCTTCTATAGCCTTATAAAAATTCCACATGTGGTGTGTGCCATCTGAAGACCAAAGGCTTGTCTATCTCCAAGCAGCCTTGTTTGAATCCCTTATACTACACCCACCTGTACCGTACGAGTGCAAGACAGCACCTAAAAATGATGCGCTACCGAGCAGCCATGACGTCTATAGGGGTGCCTCCCAAATTACACATACTATGACCAAATATGTTGATTAAGCAAAGGATGGACATTGATATGCGTTCACCCTTCAACACATCACGTGTCGTGGTCCATTCTAAGCAACCAACACTACAATATTCAATCGTAATATGTACGATTTCGGTATTCCCTGGCATGCACAAACAGCACCCAAGATCGACGTGCACACTGCTAAGCCATATTTGTAAACATCACCATCACAAGAATTAACAAGAGAGCAATTACATTACATTACCAGTCTTCTTTATTAGACATATTTATATCAAACGAGAGTTTAAACTCAAATGCTAAGTGCACAACCTACTTAGCATGAACAAGGACATAATTATAAAGTTTTGGTCATTGTTTAGGATCTTTACACAGCGGACTTGTAGAACAAAAGACGATGATGCTCCACTACGATCACCATGTGCATCACCTTCTCAACAACCGACTACTCCTGCCCCTCACCCCTACCAATTGCAGGGTGTTGACGTTTGCTAAGTTACATCGATATAATCATCCCTGGCAATGGTGCTAGATATAATAATAAAGATGCACCTCAGCGTCAATAGAGTAAAATCCACAAGCGGATGGAAAATACCGTTGTAGCATTTCACCAAAGGATTGCTCCAATGGCTTGTCATTTATAGTTTTACCAAAGGAAGGTGTAGCATGAATATATGATTGTTAATAGTAACATAGACATAAGGATTAGTATTAGTGTTCAGAGCTTATACAGGGGTAAGTTTAATAAAGGATAGGGGTAGTGTGACACAAAGAGCATCATTCTGAAAGATAAATAAAAGTCCTAAGTCTCAAGGGAGTTTCCGTTAGGAAAGCAAAGTCGTATCTCTAATGTTAGTCTACCTATACAGTCACATAGTCAAACAATTACAAGCAAGTTTATACTAGTCATAGTCTAACGCACTCAACACTTTGTGTATGGATTCATGCTCGGCATACACAAGGCAACTCTATCATGGACATCTGTCGTAACCGAATGTGCAGGAGTACAATGGACAGATAGGACTGTCACCACCTATTGCCTACCTTTGTAGACCGTGATTACGAGGTGATCGAAACTACCTAGCAGTCTAAGCACTGTGCTTACACATTTAAGTAGAACTCTGAAGGACCGAGAAGGCGACTAGAGGGGGTGGGGGGTGAATGGGAGCCAATTAAAATTCTTCACAAGAACTTGGCCTATGTTCCAATTACAACCCCAGCTAACCTCTAAACCGGTCACCAAGGCTACACACACCAACTGGTGATAAGCTAACCCAAGGAGTGATCAACAACAGCAGAAGAACACAGCGAAAACAAAGGAGAAATGAAAACACTTAAAACAATGTGAAACTGGACTACCATCGGCACTGCCAATCACAGCCATGGGCAGTGCCGGTTGGCACCAGTGGCAGTGCCGGAAAAGCCCATCGGTAGTGCCGGTGCGGGATTCTCAGAAGCAGCTAACAGAGAACATCGGTAGTGCCGGTCTGGCCATCGGCAGTGCCGATGTGGGGTTCGGACTCAAGCCACCCGCAGTGCCAGTTATGGCACTGGTAGTGCCGATCTGATTTCTGACCCACCGGCAGTGCCGGACCTGGTCGTCGCCAGTGCCAGTCGACCCCGACAGAACAAGAAAAGGTTTCGGGATTAGGCAAAAACTTGACCAAAACCTAATCAAACAAACTCCAAATGATGCGATTTTTGGACCACTGAATCCTCAACACATCACGACCCTAATCCTAGAAGATCCACTCAATTGGCTCAAGGAATCATCACGAATTTCAGATCTTGTGCCAAGAACAACAAAAAGGGAAAACTTGAGAAATCCTTCAAATCGAAGATGCTAGAGCTATGGATTCGGTCAAGGACCTATGGGGATTTGTTCTAGCTCATCATAGCACAAGTTTACCACGAAATCCGTCCCAAAAACTTGCCCAAAAGGAGATAAAAAATTTCCACGAAAATAGCTCCGAAAATAGAGAAAAGGAGAAATTCGAGATTTAGGGAGAGAGGAAGATCTTGAGCACGAAAATACTTCTCATATCATAGAAACATGCTTACAAGATCCATGGATACAAGGATCCTACAACGAGAGGTGAGTGGTGGATGAAAAGCTCAATCAAAAAGCTGTTATGAAATTCTTACCTGTCCTTACCAAGCACGCAAGCGTGAACTGCAACCACAGGTAAAACCGGTGGAAGATTGGTGGAGCGATTGCGTGGTGAAACAAAAACCTGCTCGTAGTAGAAAATTTGTGGGGCTAGGAGGCTGCACTCAATCCAAGGGTTAGCACAATTCAAACAATAACTGCAAAGCTGAATAATGGTGCTAAACGCGAAAAGATTGCTGCCGGTACAAGTGCAAGAGGAAGGAAAAAGGATCAAAACAAAGTGCAGCAAGAACGCATCGCCTGTGTTGCTCGGCCGCTCTTTTTTTTTCTCTTTTTTTTTCTTTCTTTTTTTTCTCTTTTTTTCTTTTTTTTCTTTTTTTTTCTCTTTTTTTAATACTTTTTGCTGAAAATATAAACAATGAGACCTCAAATAAGCAATTAAGCACAAGCACTTTTTTTTTTGAGGCAGGGGTAGAACGGTAATAAAAAGATACTCCCTCTCTCTCTCTCTCTCTCTAGAGTAGGAACAAACGAAACTGAGTAGAAACAAACACAGGGCGAGGCGAGCGGGTCACGACGTAACCGAGTAGGACTCGATCAGCGAGGCGAGCGGGACACACGAAACCGAACAGAACTAAACACAGGGCGAGGCGAGCGGGTCACGCCGTAACCGAGTAGGACTCGATCGTCGAGGCAGTGATTGACCCGGACTCACGGTGCAGTGGGAAACTTTGGCAAGCGAGACGGGGTAAACAGATGCGGCGGAAAGCAAACTGTGGTGGTGAAAACACGCGGCACGGCGGAAGGATACGACGATGATAGGAAGAAAACGATGAAACACAGTGTACCAGCAACGATCAAAAGCGAAAGCACAAAAACTCAACAACACAAATTATTGAACGAAAGTGCAAGGCTCAAAACCGTACTGGGGTAAAATTTTTTTTTTGTAGTTTTCTTTTTATGTGGACTTGGATAAAACTCACCGAGAAACACTGGAATCTGATACCACTTGATAGGTGTAGAGT
This sequence comes from Eleusine indica, assembly GCA_030378355.1. NCBI lineage: Eukaryota > Viridiplantae > Streptophyta > Magnoliopsida > Poales > Poaceae > Eleusine > Eleusine indica. The sequence continues at coordinate 30,415,299 of CM059499.1, forward strand.
GCCCGATCTTTCGGCGAGTGGAGATAACTTCGATTTGGTGGATGTTGACCCTCACGATCCGACTACGACGAGCAAGCCGAAGCGCCAATGCAATCGCTGAACCAACTTCCGGAGGATATTAACCTTGCGGTAAACAAGATCAACCTGATCACGAGGATCAATTCTTACGCGCAATCGAAGAACGAGCAAGAATTAGAGGCGAGCAATCTGATGTATTGCACGAAGGTGGAGTTCTGAATTCACGTCGAGAGACGGATGTATAGCTAAGCTAAACTTAAAACAAAACTCAAAGATTACAAGGGGCACAACCCTTGACTATATAGGGGGAGGACGAGGCATCTAGGGCCGGCTGAAGTGGAGAGGCGCGCGGTGGAGAGGGAGTCGTGCGACTTGGGCCACGTGGGCCTTCGGGCGACATCATGCTGGGCCGTCGTTCCTTAGCATCAAAACCGTCTTCAATTCCTGGGCTCGAGCTCTAGTGATTGGGCCCTTGTACGTCATCGTCTCGTTAGAAGATGGATCCGTAACTCGAGGAGGCGCGACGACGAGAGGTGGAGGCGTGACAGCTTGGTTTGGCGCGCCATCTTCCGTCGTCATTATTCGTATGTCGTTGATGTCCTCATCAATAGAAACATGCTTACAAGATCCATGGATACAAGGCTAGAAAGCCACCCTCTTACTCCCAGTATTTGGAAGAGAAAGAGATCTCTCTCACACACCCTCTCCTCTCCTCTATTACATAAAGACCTCTCCTAGCACTTTGAATGAAGTCCTAACAAGGATAATAGGAAGAGGCACCCCTCCTACTAGCCACACCTCTCCTTATATAGTCCTAGGGTCCAAGACAACTCTACCCTTGACCTATAACTCATTGCCACCTACCAGTAGGGGCAAAACCATCCAACTCTTGATCACCACCCACGGTTTTGAGGCTCAACCGTGAAACCGTTCGTTCTTCTTGCCTCTCCATGTGTACGGTGTGGACCACCCTTGACTTCACCCGGCCTCCTGATCGTCCGGCCCCAAGTCTCCTACTTTGCCCGATCCTCTCGCCATTGACCACCAAGTTGACTCCAGTGACCTACACATCATGAGACAAGCAAACACATTTTCCATCTCCTGCAACTCTCCAACATCCTCACCAACTCCGGTTAGTCAAAACCATGATATGCACAGACTCATGCAATCCCTAGATTCCCGCATTTCAACTCAAACACCAAACTCAATCAATGTCAATTACTCATCATATATTGCAAACCATGGCACATATCCATATGGTTTCTCAATCTCCCCCTTGATGAGTACATTGATAACACCAAATGCACAAAGATTAGAGATTGAAATGCGAAGCCGAATAAGCACATCCAAATGGCCAAACCCAAAGAAAAGGTGAAAAGTAGGCCATCTAGCAAAATAGGGATCACAAAACCAAGAGTTGGCAAAGACAGCGACTTGAGACGCAAATAGTGTGAAAAGCGCAAGAAAACGCTCAAGGACATGATATGCTCCCCCTCAACTTAGGGTCAGTCTCATGTAATGCAAAATGGATCATTTTAAGTTTCTTAGCATTATTTGTGCATAACCCACATCTTTCTCCACCTTTGGCAATGAACTCATCAAAGAAGCGAACGAACAAACATGCAATGCATGAAGATGCAAACCTAAGGAGCCTCAATAATTATGCAGGCAGGTATTTAACTGTGCTAATAAAAAACATAGAGCTATGAAGTGTAAAAGTAATAGCTCACAATCATACAAAGACCAAAAATAGATAGCAAGACATAATCATCATGAGCTATACAAGCTAAGCAAAAAGATTGACTAGCTTAGATAGAATCAAATTTGCTCATCATGAGAAAAACTGCCACCACATGTGTAAGTACTCCCAACCAAGGCAAAATAAGTATCAAGTGAATCAAAAGAACCTAGCCAGTCTCTATCTCAACCAAGGCAACAAGCATTTGTAGAAAATAAGCTTTACAAACGCTCACATATGCAACAGAGACTCATTTGATCAAGTGTTTATTGTTTATCCTCATGTGTCCTCTTATCCACGTGGAGGGTCGCACGACTGGGTACGCCAAACAACCCAAGGCCTCAAGTCACAGTGTTTGGATTTAGCATTTTAGAATTATTTTGATCAAAGCACTTAGCAGATTTTTCATGATTTATTCACATGACAAAAGAGCATGCCTTTGCGGCAAAAGGAACACACGTTCCCACAATATTCCATCATGAGCTAAACATTTGCAAATCCTTCTATTTCGCAAACACAAGGTGCCAAAGCCAAGACATCCTCTAGACTAGCCTCAACACAAGTTTGACAGGGATAAAAGCAATTATACACATGGTGAGCAAGTCTTAACAAGATTAGTTCATACGGTTCACAAGAAGCTCAGTTTACCTTTAAGATTAGCAAGTTGCTCAAAAGAGTCTATAATAAGCCATCTAGAAAATCTAAGCATGAGAGATTACTATCACATCCACACAACTTAGCTCAAGCTCAATCATAGCAAAGAGAAATGCAAGAAAGCATAAGAATCAAAGCTCATCTACCAATGCATATATTACATATGAGATACAATGCAAAAAGATAATATACATATATACAAGAGAACACCAACTCCCCCTCAAATGATGCCATAAGGATGGCAAACACCAAGCTCCCCCCGAAGAAAAGCAAATCTCGAAGCATCTAGGGGCTTGGTGAGAATATCAGCCAATTGGTATTTGGTGTTGATGTATTTGACCTCAACAACTCCCTTCTAAACATTATCTCTCAGGAAGTGGAATCTCATGTTTATGTGTTTGACCTTACCATGTAGGACTGGGTTCTTGGCTAAGCATATGGCACTGGAGTTATCACACATGAGTGGAACACCCTTAAAGGTTAACCCATACACTCTCATTGATGTGAACAAGGGTTCCCGATCTTCCGATAGGTTCTGATAATCTTGATTAAGGCGGAGGCGATACACAAATCGATCCGGCTTCCGAACGACATGTTCTGAACCCTGCAATCACAGCACAACGTCTCCTCTGGTTATCAACCATTTTAGAATGATTAAAATCGCCGAGAAGGCTTATCCTTGTCTGCAAATCAAGAACACAAGCAAGAATAAAGAAGAATGCAACCAAATTTGCAAGTATACGATGAATCTCACAAGTTGGGATCTCACAAACCGATCAAATGGCAAAACTGTTATCAACAGAATAATCTAAGCAAAACCCAAACCCTAATGAAGAGCCATAGGCTGTATATGAGGACCCTAGAGTCGTGCAAGACCCCCTGGACGCATCCCTAAGTGGGCTCAACTTGATACATGGCATAAAGGCCAATTACGGTGTCGTAGCACCAGAACAGATTCTAGAAGTCAATTTGTTTTGGCGATTTCTGATGGCTCAGTACAAATTTTGACATGGGACCAGTTGGGTTGGAAAGGTCTTTTCGTTATGTTTCCAGGCATATATAGAACGTCCAAATCCAAGTCCGTATGCATCCTGGGCATCCGTTTTAGTGCAGACTGGTCCTGGGCTCCAAAACAGACTCGAAGTCGGTTTTGATTAGGCCTCCACCTTGGCTTGGACGTCCTTGCTGGCCCATCACGCCTCCAGTCACCTCCCCAGCTGTCTCATCATCATCTCCATGGTTCCTAACAATAATTAATTCATTAGGTAGCAATATATTCTCAAAACCACATAATAAAAACATTAGAAACGATCTCACCTGCAAATTTAGGTGATGCACATGAACTTTCATCTTAGTTGGAGGAGTGTTGTGTGTATCCATGGGTGTGATATACTCATCATTCTCCCCCTTTTTAATTAGAGTCGTCCTCGACTCGATCTCATCCCTTTCTCCCAATAGTGATCTCAAATCTGAAATATAAAATATAGAACTATTCCCAAACTTGGGATGCAACTCATATTTATATGTATTATGAAATTTATCATCACAATGTGAAACTATAGTGTAAGGCATGCCATGTAAATTAATGACCTCTTTGAAAACTTGCTCAGCAATATGAACATCATTCTCCTTCTTATGACAAGATAGAAAATATGTGATCTTAAAAACATTAGAAAAACATGACATGACATGGTAATTGTTATTGCAGTTTTCTAGTTCATCATTTGGTTGTACAACATAAGGAGGATTCATGTTTGAGCAAATATAAACTTTGTGCACCATAAATACACATCTATGATCATAGTTTCCTATAGCATAAAAATTATTTGTTGTTAATAAAGGTAATTCAGTTTGAGAAAAGATTTGCTTTTCTATGGTATATAGATCACAAAGAACATCAAATTCAATATAATCCAAAGTATTTAGAGAAGACAATAATTTCTGCTCATCCTTTTGACGTGTTATTAAAATCAAATGTTTCATTTCAGCACTAGTAGGTGAATCATAAGCAAAAACATCAAGCTCATTCATTTGTTGTGGCAAAGGTATAAGTGAAGCAGTGGCACACAACTTCTCTTTATCAAAAGGATTAGTAGATAAATCAACTTGTGGCAATGACAAATCAAGACAAGGTTCCAATACAACAAAATTGTTGGAACAATTCAGTACATTATGAAAGTTCTTACTTGAAACAACAATTTGTTCTTTATCTTTCTTACTATCCTCTTCTTTGTGTAGAAGCTGAAATCTATTAGTCGGAACAAGAGGCAAGAAAATTTGTTCATCCTCTAGTAATTCAGATTTTAATGAAAGTGTTGCAATATTTGAAATAGCCCATTCTATCCTAAATGGTTCATTCTTTCTTCTCTCAAGTCTTTGTTCATCCTCTTCTAAAATTTCAGCAGCAGACATTGGTTTAGGTAACTCTTCTACCATTGTATTTAAATGAGTAGCTATTAGTAATGGTATTGTGCAAAACATTATTTGTACAAATCCAAGGTTTACCCAATAACAAATGACATGCTTGCATAGGTACTATATCAAATTCTGCACTATCCTTGTAAGAACCAATAAAAAATTCAATGCGTGCAATTTTATCTACCTTTGTCTTACCACAAGAATTTACCCATTGGATGTAATATGGACATGGGTGTGGCTGTGTGGTCAAGCCGAGCTTCTCGACCAATTCCAAGCTTGCGATGTTGTGGCTACTCCCTCCATCAATGATGACACGACAACGTCGATCCTTCACAACAAAGTAAGTCTGAAACAAGTTATTCATTTGATTTTGCTCTACCTTCTCCATTTGAGAACTAAGCACTTGTTGTGCTACAACACTTGTATCAACCTCATTTGACACCATCGACTCATCACCATCGGTGTTGTAACCTGTCATTGTTAATAGAAAACAAGAAAACACACAAGAGTATATTTTCCTATCACTACTGTTTGATCACGGTGGAAACTCTCAACAAGCAAATGGCAGCATCTAACTGAGTTCTTACAAGATTCTTAATAGCAAAACAGAGGATACCTTGGAGAGTGTGATACGATGATTGCGAGGGTCCAAAGTTTTGTGCCTATTCAGAAGGATATATATGGAGCTTGGAAGGCAAATTGTAGTAGCAAGGATTAGCAAAATTTCGATTCAGAAATTGTAAAACTGAATAATAGTCCCAAGCTAGTCTATGTCACCGGCCTAAACTTGTCTCGGACCTAGTTCAAGCAAGCAAGCAAATGACTCAACAAAGGACACAAAGGATGCAAGTAATTTTGAATTTGTATCTTTTCTTTTTTCTACTTCCTTTTTTTGTGCGGCTTTTTCTCTTGTGCACTTTTACCTTTTTCTTTTCTTTTCTTGAGAATCAGAACTGCAGCAAGGTATTACAAGTTTTACAACCAATAAAACGCCAGAATATTTTTTTCTTACTACAAGTGCAGCAAAAAGATTCTTGTAACAGCACAACTAAAATAAACTTCTATAACAAGATCAAGCACTAATTGGTTGACTTTTGATCACAATGAGACAGCAGCAGAGCACTCTATATTTCTTTTGCACACAAAAGTAGAAGGCTAGATGTTAAAGAAATATTTAGTGCACACAATTCCAGCAGTACTATTATCTCAACGTGTGCAACACTGATTTTTTCCCTTGTTTGTCAATTACAAGGATATGCATGACTCAAACAAGACCAAAGAACAAGCACTATACCAGCAACACAATGACTTTATAGGGACTAAAATTCAGAGAAGCAATCTAAAATAAAAATTTGCAGGTCAGAATGGGGTATAGGACAGCGGAAACACGACGAACCGATATTTTTGTGGGGCAATTTTCTGGACTATAGAATAGAACAAATAAACGAGGATAAAGGCAAACCTAACGGTATACCTGAAGCTCTAATTACCACTTGATGTGGACAAGGGTTCCCGATCTTCCGATAGGTTCTGATAAACTTGATTAAGGCGGAGGCGATACACAAATCGATCCGGCTTCCGAACGACACGTTCTGAACCCCGCAATCACAGCATAACGTCTCCTCTGGTTATCAACCGTTCAAGAATGATTGACCTCACCGAGAAGGCTTATCCTTGCCTGCAAATCAAAAACACAAGAAAGAACAAAGAAGAATGCAACCAAATTTGCAAGTATATCATGAATCTCACAAGTTGGAGTCTCACAAACCGATATGACGGTGAAACTATTATGAACAGAATAATCTAAGCAAAACCCAAACCCTAATGAAGAGGTGGCAGCTGTATATGAGGATCCTAGGGTCGCGCAAGACCTCCTGGACGCAGCCCTAAGTGGGCTCAAGTCGATACATGGCCCAAAGACCGATTACAGTGTCGCGACACCAGGACAGATTCTGGAAGTCAATTTGTTTTGGCAATTGCCGACGGTTCGTGACGCATTTTGACATGGGACAGGTTGGGTTGGAAAGGTCGTTTTGTTATCTTTGCAGGCATATGTAGAACGTCCAAATCCGAGTTCGTATGCATCCTGGGCGTCCGTTTTAGTGCAGACTGGTCCTGGGTCCCGAAACAGACTCGAAGTCGGTTTTGATTGGGCCTCCACCTTGGCTTGCACGTCCTTGCTGGCCCATCATGCCTCCAATCACCTCCCCAGCTATCTCATCATCATCTCCATGGTTCCTAATAACAATTAATTCATTAGGTAGCAATCTATTCTCAAAACCACATAATAAAAACATTAGAAACGATCTTACCTGTATATTCAGGTGATGCATATGAACTTTCATCTTAGTTGGAGGAGTGTTGTGTGTATCCATGGATGTGATGTACTCATCAGGTCTTGTCGCCATCAGGTACAAGAGGGAGCCAATCATGCTCCTGTAGTCCCTTTGGTCCATCGCTTCACAGTCTTCGTCAGGGTCAAGTGCCGTTGTTGTGGACATTGGTGTTGACAAAGGCTTCACATTGACCATGTCGAACTTCTTCAGGAGATCCTTTGTGTACTTGGCTTGATGTATGAAGGTGCCTTGCTTGCACTGCTTGATATGAAGTCCAAGAAAGAAGGTGAGCTCACCCATCATCGACATCTGAAATTCACTTTCCATATCTTCCTAAAATCTGGACACAAGAGCATGAGAGGAACCTCCAAAGATGATATCATCCATGTAAATCTGAATCATTAGAAAGTCATTACGATGCTTTAGAGTGAACAAGGTTTTTTCAACACACCCCATGATATACCCGCGCTCTAGCAAGAAGGTTTTAAGCCTAGCATGTCATGCCCTAGGTGCTTGCTTTAGCCCGTACAAGGCCTTTTGAAACTTGTACACACAGTTTGGGTATTTGTGGTGCTCAAAGCCGGGTGGTTGACTCACATAAACCTCTTCCTCTATGAAACCATTTAGGAAAGCACTCTTGATATCCATTTGGTAGAGTCTAATGCCCTTAGAGGCAGCAAATGCAAGCAAGATCCTAATGGCTTCTATGCGTGCAACAGGAGCAAAGGTTTCCCCATAGTGTGAGCCCTCCACTTGACTGAAACCCTGGGCAACAAGCCTAGCCTTGTTTCTAACAACCTCACCATCTTCCCCATGATAGATTTTGAAACCCACTTGGTTCCTATGACATTGACACCAATAGGAGGCTCTACTAGGGTCCACACTTTGTTTCTCTGAAAGTTTTCCAACTCCTCATGCATGGCATTAACCCAATGTTCATCAGATAATGCGTGTCCAACATCCCGAGATTCAAAGGTGGCAAGAAAGAGAGAATTAGTAAAACAAGCGAGATATGCAGACCTTGACCTTGTTGTCCTCTCATAGAGATTACCGATCATCTGTTGAGGTGGATGTTGACGCTGAATGTGGTGAGGTGCCTCTCTCAGAGCGTACCTTCCCCTCAACCATAGCTGGAGCTGGCTCAACAGCTGCTGAGGTCGATGTAGAAGCTTCTGGACCCTCTGCTGGAGTGGTGGAAGCAGCAGGAACAAGCTTGGATGTGGGATGGAACGACTCATCATCGTCATCATCCAAGCCTTGTAGGTCCTCTTCTACAACGATACTCTCCTCCATCTCCCTGTTACATGCAGTCTCAACCACATTGCTTGCACAAGAGTTTGATTCATCAAAGGTTACATCGCAGGACTCTACGATGGTGTTAGTTTTCAAATTCAAAACTCTGTAAGAATGGCCATGAAGGGTGTAGCCAAGAAAGATGCATTGGAAGATCTCGACTCAAACTTATCAAGATTGCCATGCTTGAGATTGAAGCACTTGGAACCAAAAGCACGCAAATGAGAGAAAGATGGCTTCCTCCCAAAGCGTAGCACATAGGAAGTCACATTAAGAATTGAGCGCAAGAAAACCCAATTGGAAACATAGCAAAAAGTGCTAATGGCCTCAGCCCAGAGCCACCTCGGAGTCCTATGCTCATCGAGCATCGTCCGTGCCATTTCCATCAAGGTCCTGTTTTTTCTTTCGACCACACCATTCTGCTGAGGGACACGAGGTGCTGAAAACTGATGCTCAATACCATGCTCAAGGCAAAAAGCATCAAAGGAGGAGTTCTTGAACTCGGTGCCATTATCACTGCGGATTGCTTGTAATGCACCAGGGAGTTTCTTGAACAACCTCAAAGCTAAGCTCTGAAAGTGATAAAATAGTTCATCCTTGCTCTCAAGAAGGTAAACCTAAGAGTAGAGAGAGTAGTCGTCAACAATCACAAGAACATACCACTTCCCACCCGCCGAACGAACCTGAGAAGGACCAACAATGTCCATGTGAAGCAACTCTCCAGGGTGTTTAGTCATCACTAAATTGGTTGGTGGATGAGAAGCGGCAGTCATTTTCCCATGACGACAAAGAGCATAAACCAAATCTTTATCAAATTTGAGCTTAGGCAATCCTTGGATCAAACCTGGGCCACTCAAGCGAGAAATCAAGTCAAAGCTTATGTGACCTAGTCTCCTATGCCATTTCCAGAGCTGAGAAGAAGATTGAGCACACAAGCACTTGTGAGAACCAGGAGAACCAGCAAAATCAGCCTGGAAAACTTTCCCAATGCTAGAAATCCCCCAAACCAAAGAGCCATTCGAATCAAGAACACAAGAAGCATTTTTCTTAAAGCGCACTTCCAAACCAACATCAAGTAACTAACAGACAGAGAGGAGATTGTACTTGAGATGCTCAACCAAACCAACATCCTTGAGAGTGAATTTTTCATTTACCTTTATCACGCCTCTTGCCTTCACTCTCCCTCTCTTGTCATCTCCAAAGGTCACATACTCCCGGCGCTTCAAGGGAGTGAAGCTGGAGAACCACTTTGCATCTCCGATCATGTGGCGTGAACACCCGGAGTCCATTAGCCATTTGTTCTCTAGGCCTCCACCTGCTATCTGTAAAGAACAAGAAGGAAAGATTGATGACTCAATGCTGGGGTTAGAAGGAAAACTCTTGGGAAGCCAGCACTGAATCACATGACCTGCAGGGGTTATCACAGTTCTTTGCACATTACCAGTCGAATGCGTGGAACGAGTACCACGATGGGGAAAGCGTGGCCTATCAAAGCGTCTCGACTCAAACCTAGGGTTGTGAGGATAGAAATCATCTGTGTGAAAGCCAAATCCATGCGAGCGACGCTCATCACGATGGGAAAAACGTGGGGCGCCAAAGCGCTGCTGAGCAAAGCCTCTGTTCCATGATTCAAAGCCATATGGGGAATGAACCTATCCACGATAGGCACGAGAAAAAGAGCGAGGCTGAAATCCAACAAAATCATTATGATGCACATTCCTTGTTAACTCAGCTTGCATCCTCTCAATTCTCTTACGCCTATAACATTACTCATCCTAGTGACCCTTACGACCACAGAACATGCAAATGTAGACACTCTCATGTTTAGGCTTAGCTTGCACAGTGGGTTTGGATTTTGGCTTCTCGGCTTGCTTTGGGTTAAAGGAAGGATTGCGGTTAGGTAGGTAGTATGTGTTAGTGGGTTTGATGGACTGTTCCTCATCTTTGTAGCTAGAGCTAGGCACAAACTTACCCACATTCTCACTCTCCTTGTCACACCTCTCAAATCCCAAGCCCAAGTTGTAGGTTGACCTACTGGCACTTTCTTTGACTCTTGCCAAGTCACTCTCAATCTTCTCCTCACTCACTAGGGTTCTTTGGAGATAAGAATTAAGATAGTCATTTTCTTGGGTTAGGATTTTGTTTTCCACTCTAGTGATTGCAAGCTTATCCTTAAGAGAGCCACACACTACACATGGTGGTGGGAGAACTTTTGAGCGAGTCTCATCTAGCAGCTTGGACTCGAGCTCTTTGACTTTGAGGGTTTGAGCTTCCAACTTATTAGTGAGCTTGGGGCACTTCTGACATGCACCCAAAAGAGTTGGTCTAGCTTTGAATTCATCAAGCTCTTTAAGGGCACTCTCATGTTGACTGGCAACTTGAGCATGCACACTTTCCTTCTGTGCAAGATCATTCAGCACAACTTGACAAGACTCACACTCAACAGCAATGTTATCTTTTGCAAGCTTAGACCTAAGTGAAGTGATTTCATACTCAGCACTGTCCAACTTAGATTTAAGCTCTCTACTCTCATGTACAACGCTGCGAAGCTTATCATCTTGCATGAGCAAAACATCGCATAAATGATCAAGTCAGAAGAGAGATCATCAAGAGTGGGTGGTACCTCGCTTGTGTCAGAGTCGGAGCTAGAGTCGGTGTTGTGGTCATTCTTTGCCATGAAACAAAGCCCGGTGAAGTCGTCCTTCCTCTTGACTCATGGCTTCTCAACCTCCTCCTCCGAGCTTGTAAGGCCTTCGCTTGATGTGAGGTCAACGTCGCTCAAGGCGGCAATGCAGGCGCGTGCAATGGCCTTGGCGAACTTCTTGGAGTTCTTGCCTTTCTTGTAGAAGCAACTCTTCTTCTACTTGAAATATTCAGTGTTGTTGTCATGGTACCCAGCCTTCTTCTTCTTCTTGGGGCAGTCAGCGATGAAGTGTCCAAGGCCACCACACTCGAAGCAGGTTCTTGAACCACCTCTTCTTCTCTCCTTCCAGTTGTTGTAGAACTTCCTGAACTTCCTTGTGAGCAAGGACAGCTCCTCGTCAGGAATGCACTCCATCTGTTCGTCGGAAGCTGCAACAAGAGAAGATAAAGCAAACTCCAAGGAAGATTTGTCAAGTGAGTGGTTAGTTCCATAAGAAGCACCACTGTGACTACCCTTCTGAGAGCTAGAAAGCAAAGCCATGCTAGAAGCAGGATTAGCAAGATTAGGATGAGACTTCCTAGACAGTTCATGAGATTTTAGCTTGCTATACAGCTGCTCACAGTCCAGGGTATTGAAATCAACAGTTTCTTCTAGTGTAGCAATCTTAACCCCTCAAGCATTTTCATCAAGTCAATACAATAATTGCTTAGCTCTATCATTGTCGCTGTACACAAGGTTACCACAAGCCCGCAAGTTGCACACAATGGCCTCAAACCTACGAAAAGTGTCATCTAGTGACTCGCCAGGTTTTTGTGCAAAGGTTTGGTACTGTCTATTATAAGAATCCTTACGCATAGACTTGACTTGATTGGTACCCTCATGTACGTGCAAAGCTTTGCCCAAATGGCATGTGCAGTATCAAGATGAGCAACACCATCATGTTCATTCCTACCTAGAGCAGAAAGCAGGATATTGACAGCTTTGGAGTTGTTTTCATACCTGGTTAACTCACCTACTGGCGTGGTGTTGAGGTCGTCCAGTATGGCGTAGTCCTGCTCCATGATCTCCCAAATTGCACGTCCTTGGCTTAAGAGATAAGCCTTGGTCTGTGACTTCCAATAGGGAAAGTCCTCTCCATTGAACATCCAAAGCTTGACCGCACGCTTCTCCATGTCGCCTTTGGATTGCAAAGCCGGTGAAGGTCAACTAGTGATCAAACCGGCTCTGATACCAATTGAAGGACCGAGAAGGCGACCAGAGGGGGGCGGGGGGTGAATGGGAGCCAATTAAATTTTTTCACAAGAACTTAGCCTATGTCCCAATTACAATCTAAGCTAACCTTTAAACCGATCACTAAGGCTACACACACCAACTGGTGATATGCTAACCCTAGGACTGATCAACAACAGCAGTGGAACACAGTGAAAACAAAGGAGAACTGAAAACACTCAAAACAGTGCGAAACTGGACAACCATCAGCTGTGCTGATCACAGCCATGGGCAGTGCCGAAAAAGCCCGTCGGCAGTGCTGGTGCGGGGTTATCAGAAGCAGCTAACAGAGAACATCGGCAGTGCCGGTGCGGGGTTCAGACTCAAGCCACCAGCACTGCTGGTCGTGGCATCGGCAGTGCCCATCCGAGTTCTAACCCACCGGTAGTGCCGGTCCTGGTCGTCGGCAGTGCCGGTCGACCCCGACAGAACAGAAAAAGGTTTTGGGATTAGGCAAAAACTTGACCAAAACCTAATTAAACGAACTCCAAATGATGTGATTTTTGGACCACTGAATCGTCAACACATCATGACCCTAATCCTAGAAGATCCACTCAATTGGCTAAAGGAATCATCACGAATTTCAGATGTTGTGACAAGAACACAAAAAAGGAAAAACTTGAGAAATCCTTCGAATAGAAGATGCTAGAGCTATGGATTCGGTCAAGGACCTATGGGGATTTGTTCTAGCTCATCATAGCACAAGTTTCCCATGAAATCCGTCCCAAAAACTTGCCCAAAAAGGAGATCAAAAATTCCCACAAAAATAGCTTCGAAAATAGAGAAAAAGAGAAATTCGGGATTTAGGGAGAGAGGAAGATCTTGAGCACGAAAATACTTCTCATATCATAGAAACATGCTTACAAGATCCATGGATACAAGCCTAGGAAGCCACCCTCTTCCTTCCACTATTTGGAAGAGAAAATGATCTCTCTCACACACCCTCTCCTCTCCTCTATTACATGAAGACCTCTCCTAGCACTTTGAATGAAGTCCTAACAAGGCTAATGGGAAGAGGCACCTGTCCCACCATCCACACCTCTCCTTATATAGGCCTAGGGTCCAAGACAACTCTACCCTTGACCTATAACTCATTACCACCTACCACTAGGGGCAAAACCGTCAAACTCTTTTTCCTTTGCCCGAACGCCATCGAGCCCTTCACAACTTTGCTTCGCCTTGACATGAGCTCCGTGATGGTGCCATGTGCACCATAAACCACCGCCACCGGTTTTGAGGTCCAAATCGGGAAACCGCCTTGCATGCTTCTCAAAGCGCGACTTCTTGATCTTGATGCATGTCACCTCGTCCCGTGATCTTCCTCGTCGGCAAGTCTCTCCCGCCTCTGGTCCATTGGAAGCCTCTACTTGCACTGACTCCCGATCACCTTTGACTTGGTCAACCCCACCGTCTTGATCACCACCCACGATTTTGAGACTCAGCCGCGAAACCATCCGTGCTTCTTGCCTCTTCACGTGTACGATGTGGATTACCCTTGACTTCACCCGTCCTCCTGATCGTCCGGCCCCAAGTCTCCTACTTGTGTCCAATCCTCTCGCCATTGACCGCCAAGTTGACTCCAGTGACCTGCACATCATGAGACAAGCAAACACATTTCCCATCTCCTACAACTCTCCAACATCCTCACCAACTCCGGTTAGTTAAGACCATGATATGCACAAACTCATGCAATCCCCAGATTCCCACATTTTAACTCAAACACCAAACTCAACCAATGACTATTACTCATCACATATTGCAAACCATGGCACATATCCACATGGTTTCTCAAACTCTAGCATAGATCAAACACTAGAGTTTCCCTAAACCTAATTGGATATCAAACCATGTTGAGGCACAACAACTAGACTAAAGTACAACTAGCATTGTAACATTTAGACTATAGTCAAGGTATATGCCAATCATGACAACAAGGTAGCAAGTCTTTATCATCCTGAAAGCATGAAGTCCTATAACATGAAAATGATATATAACCAAGTAAGGAACACATATCATAAGCATAACTATATGGAAGAACTATATTAATTTAATAGAAAAAAGTCATCACAAAATAGAATAAAGTAAAAGGTACAAAATAGAATAAAGTAAAAGCCATACCAATACTCCTATGACTTGGAGACTTGAGCAAGCCTCCTCCTACACTAAACTCCACTATGACTAGGAAACTACTAAGTGAAAGAGGTAAATGAATAACTCTTGAGTGGTTGTGTTGAAGTGAAACTCCGGAGAGTAATCGCCACGGAACCGCCATGCACCGACGTTGCCAAATAGATGAGGAGGTGATACGTGGAATCCCAGCCGCAAAGGCCTCAAGACCAGATCAGCCGACCAAGCCTCTAGGTCGGTCGACCTGTAGGTGGGCCCCCTCGGGGTGGCTGGTAGGTGGGTCCTCTTCTGTTTTAAGTCGGTGTTCTCCGGAGGAATCTTGTGTAGCCACGTATGCAATTTAAGAGAAGTCCAATTGGCACCGTCGCATTGGCTGGAATGGTGTTTCCCCGAATTATGCTCCATTTCTCCACTTATTTTGTATCAAATCTCTGCATGCAGATAAATCTCCAAGGAAAAGTGGAATCTTACTATTCCTAACTAACATGCAAGTGTGAAATGCTATGTCTTCCTACTTTTATCGGTATATTGACAATCAAAATTGGTATTTAACGACCGTCAACAAACCCTCCAAGTTGAACCTTTGCTCATCTCGAGTAAAGGAAAAACTCAGGTTTGTGTTGATCAGGTGTTGCTACAATGTCCTATTCTTTAACTTATACCCAAATGCACAACTAAGACACTGTATAAAAGATTGAATAAGTTGGAATGAGTACTTCACCTTTTATTACTTGTGGGGCATTATTGCTTCTTCAAATCTTAGGTAGTTGGAAGCCAGAACAGTTCATAGGACTAGCATTACATCTACTCTTTTTGATCGACTTTAGCCCGAAGGTTAATTTTTGTGATAAATCCAAGTTCCTTAGATTATTCACTCAGATCGCTCAAAGTGTATATATTCCTCACCAAGGCTTATGATGCCTCAAAAATCCTATTTCTAAAGGCTGATATGTGGAGCTCTGGGTAAGGATAAATGTGGCATACCTGTATTTCATATGTTGTCAAGTCAAAAGAGTTAATCCATGGAGAAAACATTTCCTACAAGCATGATAGAGATGTGCATGTGTGGTGGATTTGGCGGAGTGGACTTGACTAGTGTGTTTGAGGTGAAACTTAATCGTGCCAACAAACCAAAACTAGATAGAGTGCTTGGTTGTAAACCGGGCATATAAAAGGAATAAAAGATAGAGCAACTATTTATCATCTCAACATAGGAAATCTTATGCATTCATACCACGCATGAATTTATTTATTTATTTTTTGTTTTATTATTTATCATGCATGTGAAAGGGAAACAAATTTTTTGTTGTTTTTAGTTTATCATGCATGTGGTGATTGAAAAGGAAATGATACAAGTTACCTTCACATTAGGGGGAGGAAATCCCCCCAAGCTGGCTCTTGCTCATAGTTTGCCGCAACGTGTTGATGGGGCATTTGAAGTCTTGGCTGCAACAAGAGAGCACGAGTACATAAGAACAACTGCTCTTATTTCTCATTGGACATTGACCCTATGGATCAACAAGTCGAGAATAAGAGTATATTTAACTTTGACACGACAAATCAAAAGGTCAAGTACTCGATGGTTATTAAGCCCTCATCGAGTTTTTTCTTATGAAGATTTGAAGGCAACATGAAGATGCAAATGAAACTCAAAGCAACTATTTTTGGCAGAATTTTAGAGTGTTTAGTGATGCCATAGGCTAGAGAAAATGACAACAAATGGCCAGAGCATAATGGAGAAGTGAAACATGTGAATGCGGTCAAGAACTTCCTCTCGTGGACCTTGCCTCAAAATGCAGAGCGAAACAACAGTCATATTAGGACATGACGGTTGCAAGCTAGCAGTTGGGGCAAGTGGGATCAGAGAGCTATTTTTCTCTGTTCGGTCGACCTGGACATGCCAGATAGGCCAACGTGAGGCCGTCCCCTGCTCTAGATGGTCGGCCCCACTTGAGGTGGCCCATAAGAAAGAAAATATATTTCAAAGAAAAACATTTTTGATCCTTTGTAAACTCATTTTCTCAAAAGATAAATTCTATTTTTTTTTGGAAAGGGGAAATGGGTTGGAATAAATTCCAACATGCAGATGTGGTGGAAGAATTCAAATATGCAAATGCAAATGGAAATCCAAAAATTTGAGGAAAGCAAGTTATGAGATAACTACCAATTTACCTTTGGCAAGGGCTCACCAATTAAGTCCAATGAGTGGGACTCTTCTCCGTTGCGTTTTAGCTCGATGACACGGTGCCTGATCTCGAAGATGAGGATGCAGACGACTTCTCACGTTGGGGTTGTGGCTATCTTTTAATAGCACTTGTGCGAAGCCCCTTCCCCTTGTGTTTTCCTTCCTTGGTGATGTTGGACCACTTCTCTTCTTTCATGTAGTTTCCTACATCATGGTTAGGATTTGACTGTTCGCGAGTGGATTCACATCCTCTCGGATTCGCCGTATCAACAATTCTAATAGAGGAAACAACAACAGCTAGTTGAGCCACCTTAGATTCTAATAGTTCATTAAATTGTTGCTGGTGCTCAAAGAAAGAAGAGAACCCTTCCACCATAGTGTTGATATGTTCTAAAATTTTCTCATGAGCCTCTATCTTGTTAAATAGGCTTTCATTTAGCTTATGTAGGCCATGAATAAGATCTCTTAAGGAGGAAAAATTTATAACTGAAAGTATTAAGATTACTTTTGTTACCTCCATGTGGATAAGGGTGTTGTTTCCACCCTTGGCCTCCTTGTGGATGACTCATGTTGGTGTTGTACGACATGTCCTCATCTATTCTGGGGTGATCATCCTCTGAGTGTACCATGTTACCGTTGATTTCATGCTTCATGTGTGAGTCTATGGCTTGGGTAGTGTCGTGCATCTCCATCTTCTTCTAGGAGTATTCATCCACACGCTTCATGAGGAGGTCCATCTTAGCATTGAGGATCTCCATCTCCTTGTTGGTCTGCTCATCCTTCTGGCAGGGTTGGTGACGATAATCATCCCATCCTTCTGGCGGTAAGTAAGAAGAACGCTCCTTTCACAACAGCATTGAGATGACCATGGGCTGTTGATGCCAACCCGTGGTAAAAGGTGGTCAAAATTAGTCAGTCATCCATTCCATAATGTGGGCAAGCTAACATTTACTCTTGAAGCCTCTCCCAAGCTCTAAGAATGGATTCCTCTTCTGCTTGCCAGAAGATTGAAATTTTTCCACGAAGGGCATGGGTTTTGCCTATCAAGAGAAATTTCTTGAGAAACACTGTGGAACAATCATTCCAGGTAGCCACAACACTTGATTTGGCATAGAACCCCTGTTTCGCTTTGGCCATTGGTGTTGACCTTGATGGTGCGGATGTAGTTGGCTTGACTGCTGAGAATATCATGAGGATGGATGGCTCGAGGTTGTGCTCTTCTCAAGATTACTTCCGGATTCTCTGTTTGTTTCTTCGACAGATCAAGGCCAGCGATAAACTATTTTCACATAAAGAGAAAGCAAATCAAAGGTAAACCTATCTAGACAATGGTAATTAATAGGAATATGATTAGGAACGGTGCTAGTGATTCTCTTTTAACTAGTGCGTTCTCCGGTAACGGTGCCAGAAATGCATGTTGACGATTGTTAAGTCGCACCAAATAAATCACCTCTAACAATGATGTCATAGTAATCTATTTATGTACCTCAGTTTCAATTAGGTAAAATCCACGAGTGCATGGATAATACGGTTGTAGCATTTCTTCATAGGATCACTCCATTGGTTGTCATTTATAGTTCTCCCAAATAGCATGTTCATAACCATATAACTAATAATATACCAAGGTCTAAATAGGGGCAATGATAATAAATATGAGTAGGTGACTCAAAGAATAATCCAAACTAACACTAACATAAAGCCTAGGTTAAGCAGGTTAAAAAGGAGTCAATCTAGATCCTTATGTACTTCTATATTCCTGTATATAGGTTAGATACAACACATACAAGCCTAAGTCCTATGCTGAACCGAAGCAAGGAGGATTAATAAGCACAACAGGGCTGTCACCACCTACCGGCAATCCTTTACTAGGACATGTGACACTAAAGTTGTTAAGTCCTTAATGCCAGTCCTATGGTACCGTGCCAATAAGGCAATTAAGTCCTTATCGTCACACCTATTCCTGTTCGTGGGGCAACCAAACACTTATGGTTATTTACCAACTTAAGCACCATGCTCACATTGCTAAATAATACTCTCGACACCCATCAGACTCTGGCCCGTCAGACCAACAAGTCTAGAATAAAAGTACACCTAACTCTAACCTGGCGGATCAACAAGTCAAGTACTAAAGAATACATAACCCTAACCCTATAGATCAACAAGTAAATAGCTAGGACATGAATAGCTTTAACCCTATGGATTATAGCACACATAACCCGAACCTTATGGATTAACAAGTCATGGATTAAAGCATGTCTATCCACTGTATGCATTGGACGAGTGTAAAGACATAGGTTGACTAGCATAGGTATGTGAAGTGCGTAACAACCTAACATGACTAGGCAATAACCATATGCAAAGCACATGACTATCACACTAGTATAAGGGTAAGGCATAAGGAATAAAGAAGATAATAATATTAATAAAGTAAATAAGTCTTACATAGAACTAACTCGAAAGATCTCTAAGACTAGGTCGAGGACCTCAAGAATGCTCTCCTCTCTCCTAAACTCTATTAGGACCGAGAGACTAAGTGTAATGCTAGAGAATGGATTCTTCTTGGTGTGTGTGGAAGTGGGAGGCACTCCCCTCCTTTTATAGTGTCCAAAGGTCGGTTTCCGAGAGTAACCGCCACGGAACCTCGATGTACCGATGTTGGCAAAGGGCCGAAGGAGTGACACATGGAAGGGGGGAGCGAATCGCCTCAAGACTTGGTCAGCCGACCAAGGCTCTAGGTTGGCTGACCTACAGGTGGGCCCCCCTGCGCCTCCAGCAAGGATGACACACCGTTGTCTAGGTGGTGGCGTGCATGAGCCCAGTGAGGAAGAAAGAAGAAGAGAGGCTGTCAAATGGGTCCTGCATGGAGTTAGTCAGCCTAAGCCGGTACCTACGTCGGTCTTGGCCAATCGGAAGAAAATCCCTCTAGCGGTGTTGACATTTCTTAACATCGCACTACAAATATAACTATTCCCAGCACGATGCCAGAAATGTCTGTTGACACTTGCTAACAATTGCTAAGTTACATCAATATAATCATCCCTAGCAATGGTACTGTTGACGGCTGTTAAGTACCATTTTCAACCGTCAACTATACTCAAATAAAGGAGAATTTGGCATTTCATACACGCATGCTTTATCACAATAATATAGTTCCACTTGTACTTGGAGAACTTTGTGCATGCAGGAGGAAATGTGAAGGAAACACCT
Organism: Eleusine indica; assembly: GCA_030378355.1. Taxonomy (NCBI): domain Eukaryota; kingdom Viridiplantae; phylum Streptophyta; class Magnoliopsida; order Poales; family Poaceae; genus Eleusine; species Eleusine indica. The sequence goes on from CM059499.1 coordinate 30,435,188, forward strand.
CAAAAGGCAAGAAAACACACTTTCGACCAATCAGAGAGCGCCACATGGACGTCACACGGATTGAAGGGCCCATTTGCAGCACTTAACCGACGTAACTCCCTGTAATACCGCGGGAACCGACCTCAGGACCCACAGGACAGCCACCTGGAGAAAGCACAGGCCAGGAGGGGCCACCCCCAGGTCGGCCAACCTGGTCAGGTCGGCCGACCCAGCCGGGCGCCCTCTCCGCCTGGGCTTCCACGTGTTGGCTCCTCCGCGACTCCTGATGACGGTTTGAGATGCCTTCCGTGGCGGTTACGCTCCCTTGCCGACCTATTGAGGCTATAAATAGGAGGGTGTGCCTTCACATTCAACACACACCACAAGAAGCATTTCTCTCTTGCTAATAGTAGTTCTTGGAGTTTTAGTGGAGTTAGGCTGAGTCTAGAGCTCTCTAGTCCCAAGTCTTCACTTGGAATTGGTATGGCTCTTGTATCTTTTCCCTTTTGTAAGACTTTACTCTTATCAATATATATATCTTTTCTATATAGTTGTGCTTGGGTCATGAGTTTCTTGTTTGATTTTGTGATCCATATATGTGATAGTATAGTCTACTTGTGTGATAGTAGTTTATATTTATTATACTACTATTGTCATGCTAGTTATATACCGTCACTATAGTCTAGTTTATATGTTATAGTCTCTATGCTTAGTTTTAGCTGATAAAGTATAGCATGGGTTTGGTGATCGTATTCGTACGGTAACTCTGCCTCGTTAATAGTAATCGCGGAGGGGCAGAGTGCTCTTTGGTCATGCAAGTATGGTACTTGGGTGACTGATTTGCATCAATTATTCGTTAGTCTACTGGTTCGTTGAGGTAGGCGGCAGGTGGTGACAGCCCTGTCCGTCCTTTGAAATCCTCCCCGCTAGGCTAGTGCGTAGGCTCTTGGCGGAAGTCGCCTGTGGATGCAGGGGTAAGTCCGTGCCTGAAGTGCTATACTATGGACTGCTGAACCTGAGTGTGGGTCTGTATGTATTCTACTTAGGCTATGCAACTGTATAGGAATGTATAGTAGGAGTAGCTTAGCCTAGTCTTTCCTCCACTAGATTTTATTTATTTAGTAGGAATCTTCTGTGTGTGTCACACTACCCAGTTATTATCATGTACCCGCCTGTCTTGGTTAGATATCCTTGCTAATTGTTAACATGATCTTATATGTTAGTAACGCTTCTTGATCATACCCTTCCTTTGGGATAAACAAATACGATACCCTGAATACTTCCGGGTGAAATGCTACAGCGGTATTCTCCGTGCGCTTGCGGATTTTACCTACTTGACTCTGGGACATATTAGTGAACCGTTTCTGGCCCCGTGCCGGGAATGATTTATTAATATGGCTTAGCAAAAGTCAACAGGTACCAGACATAATTATAAAGATGAATTTCAATGTCATACTAGTATAATTCGCAAGCGCACGGATAATACTGTTGTAGCATTTCACTATTGGATTGCTCCAATAGCTTGTCATTTATAGTTCTACCAAGGAGGGCTATAGCATAAATATATGATTGTTAATAGTAACATAGTTATAAAAATTGGTATGAGTATTTAGAGTTTATACAGGGGTAAGTATAACAAAGGATAGGGGTAGTGTGGCACACAGAGCAATCATTCATAAAGATAAATAAAGTCCTAAGTCACTAGGGCGTTTTAGTTAGGAAAGCAAAGTTCTACCGCTAATGTTAGTCTACCTATATAGTCCTAGAGTCAAACAATTTTTACAAACATGGTTATATTAGTCATAGTCTAATGCATTCAACACCTCATGTACAGATTCATGCCCGACATACATAGGGCAACTCCGTCTTGGACACACGTCGTAACCGAACATGAAGGAGTACAATGCACAGGTAGGGCTGTCACCACCTACTGCCTACCTCTACAAACCCTGGATCACGAGGTGATCGATACTACCTAGCCGTCTAAGCACTGCACTTACACACTTAAGTAGTATTCTAGCATTGATCAAACACTAGAATCACCGATTGGATTAACCAATACTAAAACATACATAACTCTAACCCTACGAATAACATGTCATGAACTTAACAATTGCAATCCTAATTAGATAGTTGGAGAGGTGATTGGAGGCATAATGAGCCAACAAGGACGTTCAAGCCAAGATGTAGGTCCAAATAATATCAACTTCTAGCCCACGTCGGCATCCAGCGGCAGGTCAATTTAGAACAAACGCTCAGAATGCATACGGAGTTGGATTGGGATGTTATATATATTCCTAGAAAGATAACAAGACGACCTTTCTAATGCTACCATCCTCATGTCAAAATTCACCTGGAGTCATCGGTAATCATCAAAACAATTCAGAATCCAGAATTTGTCCCGGTGTTAGGACACCGTTTTCGATCTTTGGGCCACGTATGGAGTTTATCCCACTTGGGGATGCATCCATGGGTTTGTGCACGATCCTAGGATCCTCATATACAGTCGCTGCCTCTTTATTAGGGTTTGAGTTTTGCTTAGATTATTCTGTTGAGAACAGTTTTGTCGTTACATAGGTTTGTGAGACCCCAACTTGTAAGAGTCGTCATATAGTTGCAAATTTGGTTGTATTCATCTTTGTTCCTGCTTCTATTCTTGATTTATAGGCATGGTTAAGCCTTCTTGGGCGGTCAGCCATGCAGCACCGGTTGATAACCAGAGGAGACGTTGAGTTATGATTGCGGGGTTCGGAACGTGTTGTTCGGAAGTCAGATCGATTTGTGTATCGGCTCCGCCTTAATCAAGTTTACTAGAACCTTTCGGAAGATCAGGAACACTTGTCCACATCAAGTGGTAATCAAAGCTTCAGGTGCACCATTAGGTTCATTCTTATCCTTGTTATTCTATTCAGTCCTAGAGTCCAGAAAATTTCCCCATAAAAAATATTTGTTCGTCGTGTTTTCGCTGTCCTATATCTCCTTTGTGCCTTGCAAATTTTTGTTTCAGATTGCTTCTCTGAATTGTAATCCCTTGAAGTGTCATTACCATGGTGGTCTAGATTTGTTTGTGCTTTGTTTCCTAGAAATTCATGCAGTCCCACCTATCAAGGTGTTTCTGTTTCCTTTGATCCATATACGACTCTCCATATAGAGTTGTTTTTGTTCCCGTTTAGAAGATTTGAGGTTTGTGGCGTGTGAATGAAACAGAAAAAAAGAGGAGGAAGATAAGTGCCCCTTGACTCACGTGGTGATATTTTCTTGGCCACCAAAATTATTCCTGTCTATACCTGATGGTTTCCTTGCGCTGGGATCTGTACTTTGAGTTCCTACAGGTTTTCTTGCATCCAAATTGTCCTATATGATTGTGCGGTGCTTAGAATTCCATCCGTTATATTAGCCCAAAAAGTATTTTATTGTTGCCTGGTCCTATATTTTCTCAACCTACAAGAAATTTGTGTTGCAGCAAATCTTTCACACAAACATCATGATTGCTGATAAGTTGTACTTAATTACAATTGTTGCTGCAGTTCTGATTAAAAAGAAAAGAAAAGGAGAAAAAAAGGCAACAAGTGCAAAAAAAAAGAAGAAGAAGCCGCACAAAAAAAAATATACATAAAAAAAATCATAATTGCTTGCATCTTTTGAGTCCATGGGCAGAGTTGTGTTATTCTTGCTTGAACTAGCTCTCACACAAGTTTGGGCCAGTGACATAGACTAGCTTGGGACTATTATTCAGTTTTGCAACTTCTGAATTAAAATTTTGCTAATCATTGCTATCAAATATTGCCTATCCAAGCTATTGGAAATATACGTGTTATTCTAATTTCAGATTTTAGTTATAGGCAAATTTCATGATCGTTCAAACTCGTGATGCAAACTAACTCTAGCAGCAAGTAGAACAACACAATTAAAAGCACATGAGACATTAACTCATGTAGGGTTTGTCGGTAGTAGACGAAGCAGACCGTCGATGTTGATGTCGTAGTTCGTCGATGAGGCAGCGTAGATTGTCGTGGATCTGCCTCGAGCAGTCGCACAGATGCGCTGCCCAGAAACCTTACTGCCGCCCTTCGTGCAGGCTTCACGACGGCAAAGGTTCGAAGATTCCACTCACCCTTTTTCCCCGGTGTACGCCGAGGTATAGGGCTGGCGAGATGGAAGCAACTCAACACCACAGCACAGTTCTCCAATGGAAGGAAGAAGAAGTGGAAGGGAATTTTCACCTTATGAAAACATGGACGTCTCTAGGGGCCTAATATAAGCACGACTCCCCTCCAGGAGCTGTTTCCTCTCTAACTGCGCTCACTAATTAGCAGTCAATAGCACGCTGGCCTAATAACTCTAATTATGGCAATTACCCATGTATTAATCCTCTTGATTAGTATAAAATGATTTAGATTTGATGGAGGATATGACTGGCAAAAATCACTTTGTCTTGCATACACGGCACGCCACGGTCACGCGTCGCAAGTCACAAGTCACGTGGGTTAATACGCAAAAAAGCGCATATATGCGCGTGCTTGCGTTCGTGCGTGCATGCAGGTGTACTCATAGCAATGCTCTCTCTCTCTCCCAATGCTTTCTTTATTTAGCCATGGGTAGGAGTGCTGTTATTTATGTTGGTGTGGACCATCATAGACTAGCAAGGTGGGATTAAAACCAACAACCACTTATTGCTTTGGCATTTCTCTTGGATGGGCCAAATTCCAACACAAGATCCATATATATCATTTTGAACAGGCACAAATTTTGGAACCTCACAATCGTCAGATTACACTTACTTTGGTATAAATTGCCTTGCTGTTAAGAACTTTGTAAGAGCTTGGTAAGATGTTTCCATTTGCATGTGGAGAGTTACCACTGTGATCAGATAGCAGTGATAGGAAAATATACTCTTATGTGTTTTCTTGTTTGCTACCAACAATGACAGGTTACAACACTCATGGTGGTGAGACTATGGCGTCTAAAGAGGATGATACAAGTGTTGTAGCATAAAGAGTGATTAGTTCTCAAAATGGAGACGGTAGAGAAAAATCAATTGAACAATTTGTTTCAGTCTCACTTTGTTGTGAAGGATCGATGTTGTCGTGTCATCATTGATGGAGAGACTAACCATAACATTGCAAGATTGGAGTTAGTAGAGAAGCTTGGCTTGAATTTATGGTGCATAGAATTTATATCTCTTCAAAATTCTTATGATAAGATAAAGGTAGAGGTTTGTTAATGGTGCATAGAATTTATATCTCTTCAAAATTAAAACCTTCTTGTCTTATGCAACTCAATGACGCACTAAGAAACTGCAATAACAATTGCCATGTCGTTGTTGGTGGCCTATAAAACCCAATACCGGTCACCAACCGGTCAGGAAATGCAAGGTAAAGACCTAAGATCAATAAATATTTATTTAAACTAATAAGATTCCATGAGTTTTGGTGAGATATGTGTTTGCTGGTATAAAAGGGCCAAAATATGCAAAACACATGAAGAAACGTCTCGTCGGCCAATCACCACCTGTAAATCAGCCATTTTCACTAGCTGACAGGGTCGTTTTTAGGCTGAAATAAGGACCCGACCGACAGGGTCGTTTATGGCTGAAATCAGCACTTAGCCGATTCTGCAAAATACTCCACCACGAACCCGTTTTCTCTTCCCAGGCTAAGACACAAGAAATATGGTGAAGGAAACAAGGTCGTCAAGTGGCCTAACCGGGAGAGGTCAAGGACAACTCAGCACGGTCGGCACCCAGCCAAGGCCGCCGCTCGGCCTAGCTCGCTGCCCGGCCTCCCTTGTCGCCCGGATTCCCTTGTCGCCCGGCTTCCCTTGTCGCCTGACCGGGGTTGCCGCACGACCTGGTTTGGCCACACGGGGTTGCCAGCCCATTAGGCCCATGAAGCCTCCCAGCCCCAAAATGAGGAGTCGGTGGAAACCGACCCAATAACCGCCTTCGGAATGCAATCCAAGCCATCAGGAGAAGGTCGGTCGGGAAACCGACACGATCCAAGGGCCGGGCGGCCACGTGTGCTGGGTGGCCGGGCATGCCAAGCACAACCCTATCGATCGGGTCCTGATTTCAGCCTGAAAACGACCCTGTCGGCTGGTGAAAATGGCTGATTTATAGTGATGATCGGTTGATGGGGCGTTTCTTCATGTTTTTACGTATTTTGGCCCTTTTATACCTGCAAACACATATCTCACCAAAAAATCATGCAATCTTACTAGTTTAAATAAATATTTATTGATCTTAGGTCTTTACCTTGCATTTCCCGACCGGTTGGTGGCCGATATTGGGTTTTATGGGCCGCCAACACCTCTCCAAGCTTAAACTTTTGCTCGTCCCGAGCAAATTAAACTTAGAAGTGATGGATCAAGAGTTGCTTCAATATTAGCGCCCTGGATGTATCTAGTGCGCAAACACATACTCCAACACAGTATGGGTAAGTGAAAACCAGCATAATTTGGTCACTAAGTCATTCTCATTGTACAACGGGGTTATTGGCATTTTATAACCTTTTCATGAGTGGTTGAAGTCTAGAATGGCTAGTTTAGACTTTGTCATGCAATCTCCTACTTGATCATGAGTCCAAGATTTTTGTAATGCTACATAAGATTGAAATTCTTCCCTCTTGGTGCAATCTTCACTATGACTCTCATCTCTCAAACGGTGTATTTCCTTACCAAATGCTCATCCTACTTTCTAAGAGTTTGGCTTAAATATGTGGAGTTTGGTAGGATGACGCATTTAGCATGCATGTATTATTAAGCTAAGAGATGGTCCTAGCGGAAAGACATTGCACTTCCTCATTCCAATCATTTAGAAATAATGTTCAGGGGAGAGGGAGAGAATGGACACACGCGAAGGAATGGGCTAGCACAATTGCAAAGGTCTTGGGTGCAGATTTATCCCAAAGACTAGATTTTTGTGCTAGAGAGAAAGGATGGTCCTTTTGCTCAAAGATATATTATTTTACTTTTGAATGAACCTTGAAACTTTTTGATATAGCACATCCATAAGAGCTGATAAACTTTTTCTTTCTTTTCTTTCTATCTTTCTTTGTTTCTTTCTTCCAACTCTCATGGTGTAAAGAAGCCAATTCAATGGTTCAAATATTTTTTTGCAAACTTTTTCTAAGAAACTATCTGGGAGGACCATAATCTTTCAATGGGATCAAAGGCTCGCAAAAAGAAAGATTTTGGTTAACATGCTTGGTGGAGTGGATGCATGATTCCGATGTGGAAACTGCATAACCAAGCACGATTAATTTTGAGAACTCAAGGATAACACGGAGGAAAATGATTGGCTTTGGACCTAGACTCATAAGGATCAAATCCTAACTAAACTCAATGCATGCATAAATGACATAGACATGGTTTGCTAATCAATATTTCGCCATGGTAGGAAATTGTCTATCATAGGGAAGATGTGCACCAAGTAGGGGGTTTTTGTTGCAGCATGGTTTTGAAAGAAATCATTGGACTCTAATCATAAGAAAGTCACAGACTCATCCAAAAGATGCCATATCATAAACTCCAACAACTAGACTTGGTGTTTATTAGCCATTTTGCACCCACTAAAACATAGAGGGACTAGCGTTATCATCATGCCGGTCTACCATTACCGACAAAAATGAGGAGTAGAGGTTGTATACTTGAGAATCAAAGAGAGCTAATAGAGCAACTATTCATCATTTCCATAGGCAAGGTAGATACCAAGTTCTCAAACTTTATTTGTAAAGGGAAATCTTTTTGTTCTTTTTAGTTTTGCAAATTTTTATGGTTTTCCTTGAAAGCTAAAATCTTTTTGTGTTTTTTTTCTTAAATAGCTAAAAAGGGAGCAAAACGATTTAACTAGAGAAAGATGGCGAGAGGGTAGAACAGATGGCGCACCTTGGTTTGGGTACCTCCCCAAGCTTTGGTCTTTGCAAGACTTAATCTTAGATGGTGTTCACTCTGGCGGTTGATACTCGATGTTGAAGTGGCCAAACAGTTGGTCCATCATGGATATGTTTGTCTGAAGTTGTTCTAACATTTGTTGCTGCCATTCTTGTTCTCTCCCTATGGCTGCTTGTATTTCTTAGTTTGCATGTTGGTCTCATAGGCATTGGTAGCCAAGTATTGCATATCTTCTTGCAACTCCGAAAAATTGTATGACGTGAATTGAGCTGAGCGTGAGGTTTCGATGCCTCCATGAGGTTGGGGGTAACTTCCCATCATGTAGGTCTCATAGTTGTCATGGGAGGAAGTAGTGTAGTTTGTTGATGAACTCGCAAAACCGAGGAATTATGGTTGTTCCCAATTGTATTGGGGACCTCTCGATTTCCCCGTTTGAGGTGTGTTCATTGTTGTTTCATGTTGCTACTCCTCTCGTCAGAGTTGTGCTCTTCTTCTCGGCCTATCCCCTGCAATCCTATGTCATGCACGCTATAAGGAATCTTGCAATTTGTACACAAAGTGCTTTTTACCGATACTAGTGAGCCGGGGGTTAGGCAATTCAATTTATGTGTCATACCCCATATAAAGCATGAAGTACCTATTGTTCTCCTATTTCAACAAGTGGGCTTGCAAGAAATGATCTTCTCCTAACAAAGGTGCGCTAGGGAGATGATCTATTCTACCTCTATGAAGTGCGCCAACCTTTCTAGCACTTCTAGTGATAAAAGGGGTAAAAGTAATGGGTCCTTGTTGCCTGAATGCTAAGGTTGGCCAATGGTTGATGAGGAAAAACGTGGGGTTCGTTTTAATTTTCTTGATTACAACATGGAGATAGGCTTTGTCCAAACTATTCACCGAACGTACATCACCCCGAGGGGTTAGGTAGTGAGTGATAAAAAGGTGAATTATGCGGAGCGAAGGGTTATGAATGTCACTAGTGCGTTTGATGAGTACATCACACCCATGGATACACACAACACTCCTCCAACTAAGATGAAAGTTCATGTGCATCACCTGAATTTACAGGTGAGATCGTTTCTAATATTTTTATTATGTGATTTTGAGAATAGATTGCTACCTAACGAATTAATTATTGTTAGGAACCATGGAGATAATGATGACATAGCTGGGTAGGTGATGAGAGGCGTGATGGGCCAGCAAGGACGTCCAAGCCAAGGTGAAGGCCCAATCAAAACCGACTTCGAGTCTGTTTTGGAGCCCAGGACCAGTCTGCATTAAAATGGACACCCAGGACGCATACGGACTCAGATTTGGACGTTCTATATATGCCTAGAAAGATGACGAAACGAAATTTCCAACCCCACTGGTCCCATGTCAAAATTCATCCCGAGGCGTCAGAAATCGCCGAAACAAATCGACTTACAGAATCTGTCCTGGTGCTGCGACACCGTAATCGGTCTTTCGGCCATGTATCGAGTTGAGCCCACTTAGGGCTGCGTCCAGGCGGTCTTGCACGATCCTAGGGTCCTCATATACAGCCTCCGCCTCTTTATTAGGGTTTGGGTTTTGCTTAGATCAATTCTGTTCATAAACAGTGTCGCCGTTCATCGGTTTGTGAGACCCCAAATTCGAGAGTTTAATCATACATCTGTAATTGTGTTGCATTCTTCATTGTTCTTGCTTGTGTTTTTGATTCGCAGGAAGGGATTAGCCTTCTCTGCGAGGTCAATCGTTCTTGAACGGTTGATAACCAGAGGAGATGTTGTGCTGCGACTACGGGGTTCAGAACGTGTCGTTCGGAAGCCGGATCGATTTGTGTATCGTCTCTGCCTTAATCAAGATTATCAGAACCTATCGGAAGATCAGGAACCTTGTCCACTTCAAGTGGTAATCAGAGCTTCAGGTACACCGTTAGGTTTGCCCTTATCCTTGTTATTTTGTTCAATCCTAGAGTCCAGAAAATTATCCTACAAAAATATTTGTTCATCGTGTTTCCGCTGTCCTACACCCCCCTTGTGCCTTGCAATTTTCTGTTTAGTTTGCTTCTCTGAATTTTAGTCCCTACAAGGTCATTATGTTGTTGGTCTAGTACTTGTTCTTTGGTCTTGTTTGAGTCGTGTGTGTCCTTGTTCATAGACAATCAAGAAAAAAAAAATCAGATTGTTGCACACGTTGAGAGAATAGTACTGCTGGAATTGTTTGCACTAAATATTTATTTAACATCTAGCCTTCTACTTTTTGTGTGCAAAAGAAACTTAGAGTGTTTTCTGTTGCACGTTGTTCCTTGAGTCAAGAGATTGCTGCACGTTGTTGCATATGAGAATTATCGGTTCAGTTCTACATGTACATCTATTCCTTACGTAAAGAGTGCAAAAAAGAAAGTTTAGGTTTTTCCTTTGTGCTATAAAGTTCGCAACTCTTGCTGTAGTTCTATGTCAAAAAAATCATGAAATAAGTAAAAGGCAAAGAGGTGCTGAAAAAAAAATAAGAGGTAAAAGCCGCACCTATAACAAAAGAAAAAAACAAAAGGAGAAGAGAAAAAAATTCAGAATTGCTTGCAGCCTTTGTGTCCTTTGTTGAGCCATTTGCTTGCTTGCTTGAACTAGGTCCGAGACAAGTTTAGGCCAGTGACATAGACTAGCTTGGGACTATTATTTAGTTTTGCAATTTCTGAATTGAAATTTTGCTAATCCTTGCTACTACAATTTGCCTTCCAAGCTCCATATATATCCTTCTGAATAGGCACAAAACTTTGGACCCTCGCAATCATCGTATCACACTCTCCAAGGTATCCTCTGTTTTGCTACTAAGAATCTTGTAAGAACTCAGTTAGATGCTGTCATTTGCTTGTTGAGAGTTTCCACCGTGATCAAACAGTAGTGATAGGAAAATATACTCTTGTGTGTTTTCTTGTTTTCTATTAACAATGACAGGTTACAACACCGATGGTGATGAGTCGATGGTGTCAAATGAGGTTGATATAAGTGTTGTAGCACAACGAGTGTTTAGTTCTCAAATGGAGAAGGTAGAGCAAAATCAAATGAACAACTTGTTTCAAACTCACTTTGTTATGAAGGATCAACGTTGTCGTGTCATCATTGATGGAGAGAGTAGCAACAACATCGCAAGCTTGGAATTGGTCGAGAAGCTCGGCTTGACCACACAGCCACACTCATGTCCATACTACATCCAATGGGTAAATTCATGTGGTAAGATAAAGGTAGATAAAATTGCACGTATTGAATTTTTTATTGGTTCTTATATGGATTGTGCAGATTTTGATATAGTGCCTATGCAAGCGTGTCATTTGTTATTGAGTAAGCCTTGGATTTCTACAAATAATGCTTTGCACAATACCATTGCTAATAGCTATTCATATAAGTACAATGGTAGAAGAGTTACTCTTAAACCTATGTCTGCTGCTGAAATTTTAGAAGAGGATCAACAAAGACTTGAGAGAAAAAGAACGAACCATTTAGAATAGAATGGGCTATTTCAAATGATGCAACACTTCCATCAAAAACTAAATTGCTAGAGGATGAATATATTTCTTTGCCTCTTGTTGCAACTAATACTTTTCAGCATATACATAAAAAAGATGATAGTGGGAAAGGTAAAGAACAGATTGTTGCTTTAGGTAAGAGCTTTCTTGATGTGATGGATTGTTCCAATAGTCTTACTGTATTGGAACCTTATGATCATGTTCCTTTGTCACAAGTTGATTTACCTAGTGGTCCTTGTGATAAAGAGGAGTTGTGTGCCAATGCTTCACTTATACCTTTGCCACAACAAATGAATGAGCTTGATGCTTTTGCTTATGATTCACCCACTAGTGCTGAAATTAAACATTTGATTTTAGTTACATGTCAAAAGGATGAGCCAAAATTATTTTCTTCTCTAAATACTTTGGGTTATATTGAATTTGATGTTCTTTGTGATCTAAATACTGCGGAGAAAAAAGTATTTTCTCAAACTGAATTGACTTTATTAACAAGAAACATTTTTTATGCTATTGGAAACTATGATCATAGAGGTTTGTTTATGGTGCATAGAGTTTATATTTGTTCAAAATTGAAACCTCCTTGGGTTATACAATTAAATGACCAACTTGAAAACTGCAGTAACAATTACCATGCCGTGTCAAGTTTTTCTAGTGTTTCTAAGATAACACATTGTCAATTTTGTCATAAGAGTGAGAATGATGCTCATATTGCTGACCAAGGTTTCAAAGAGGTTATTAATTTGCATGGAATACCTTCTACTATAGATTCTCATTGTGATGACAAATTTCATAATGCATATAAATATGAGTTGCATCCCAAGTTTGGGAATAGTTCTATATTTTATATTTCAGATTTAAGACCACTATTGGGAGAAAGGGATGAGATCGAGTCGAGGACGACTCTAATTCAAAAGGGGGCGAATGATGAGTACATCACACCCATGGATACACACAACACTCCTCCAACTAAGATGAAAGTTCATGTGCATCACCTGAATTTATAGGTGAGATCGTTTCTAATGTTTTTATTATGTGGTTTTGAGAATAGATTGCTACGTAATGAATTAATTGTTGTTAGGAACCATGGAGATGATGATGACATAGCTGTGTATGTGATTGGAGGTGTGATGGGCCAGCAAGGACGTCCAAGCCAAGGTGGAGGCCCAATCAAAACCGACTTCGAGTCTGTTTTGGAGCCCAGGACCAGTCTGCACTAAAACGGACACCCAGGACGCATACGGACTTGGGTTTGGATGTTCTATATATTCCTGGAAAGATGACGAAAAGAACTTTCCAACCCAACTGGTCTCATGTCAAAATGCATCCCAAGGCGTCGGCAATCGCCGAAACAAATCGACTTACAGAATCTGTCCTGGTGTTGGGACACCGTAATCGGTCTTTGGGCCATGTATCGAGTTGAGCCCACTTAGGGCTGCATCCAGGGGGTCTTGCATGATCCTAGGGTCCTCATATACAGCCTCCGCCTCTTCATTAGGGTTTGGGTTTTGCTTAGATCAATTCTGTTCATAAACAGTGTCGCCGTTCATCGGTTTGTGAGACCCCAACTTTGAGAGTTTAATCATACAACTGCAATTGTGTTGCATTCTTCGTTGTTCTTGCTTGTGTTCTTGATTCACAGGCAGGGATTAGCCTTCTCGGCGAGGTCAATCATTCTTGAACGGTTGATAACCAGAGGAGACGTTGTGCTGCGATTGCGGGGTTCAGAACGTGTCGTTCGGAAGCCGGATCCATTTGGGTATCGTCTCCGCCTTAATCAAGATTATCAGAACCTATCGAAAGATCAGGAACCTTGTCCACTTCAGTGTTCTTGCCCCGTAACGATATTTTCTATCTTTGACCAAAGTCCTTGTGGTGTGAAACCTTTAAGTTTATCAATATCGAAAGCGGCCTTACCATCAAAACCAAGATAAGTGCTAATTTCTTTTTAAGGACCGTTCGTAGGTTTCACCAAAAAGATAAAATTCATAGAGTGTGCCTATTTTATTTGACTCATGGGCATGAACTTTCAAGGTGCAAAGAAATTTGATAGTAAGCCGTTTAGAACCAGATTCATTGAGGTGATAGAAATCATACCACCCCGTCGTGTTGAGCGTGTACTCAAAAACAGCGAGGACGCCGACCGCTCGAGGAAGTCATGGTCGAACTTGTGCACGGACGTGAACTCCCGGTCTTGAATGGCGGTGAATTTGCTTTGCTCGTCCAAGTCATTGAACACCATGTTCTCTTTACTCTCCATGAACTTCTCAAATTCTCCATCTTCTCCTCTTTGTTCACTTGCTACTGTTGCAGTCTTGAATATGGACATTGATTCCGAGTGGTAACTCGGAGCATGTCCATATGAAGCTTCAGCTTCTGAGAGCTCACTTGGGGTGAGTCTCCCATGACTTGAGCTACTGCTGAACTTGGTGTAGAGGCCCCTCCAAATATTTGCCATTCCTGCAAAAGGGCTACTTGGACACAATACCCGAAGGGCAATATGATAATAATGGTTAGTGATTAGTCATTCGATTAGTAGTCCAAGTGTTAGTCGTTCAAACGTGCAAGGGCAGGCAACAATCTTTTCCTAGTTGGTTTTATTTTAGCATACTTTTATTCCTATGTTCAAAGTGCACTTACTAAGGGGAACTAGTGAAAAGAAAGAGAGAGTGCAAAGATTAGCTGAAGGTTGAGGGGTGAAGCATTTGGAGAACAAGCCCCGACATTTATAGGCTCGAGGGGAGCTTGGAGGGCAACATCCCACGCCGTGCGGCGGGGTACGCCAGGCGGCGACCCATGCCGGGCGGTGGGTCATGCTGGGCGGCAGGACATGCCGAGCGGCAGGACATGCCGAGCGGCAGGACATGCCGAGCGGCAGGTCCTCATTCTCCTTTTGTTGCATTATTGCTTTGGTAGTCATGGGAGACGGCTAGGTCCATGCGCCATGTGATCCACTTGGTACCTTTGGTCAAAACTTTGTTGATAGTGTGGGAAGCAAGGAGGGATTGATGGAATGGCCAAAGTTGGATGTTTGCAATGGGTATCCTGCCACTCATGAAGCCCAGGGGAGTAGGATGGCAGGTGAGTATGGGTGGTGAAAGAGTGAGGTGACATGCGTGGCTCTCCTTCATTTACTTTTACTCATAGTGGGGTCTTTTGGTGATTATTTTTTCATAAAGGAAAAGTTGGCCACACCTCCTCCACTCATGGCCATTATCCCTGTATCACAAGATCATGGAATCTGAGAAAAAGTATAGCCGGGTGGCACAGAATTCACCCATCTCGGTGGTCATTTTTCATGAAAATTGACCTCCCAGGTGCTGAAAACTGACTGGATTATGCTGGCCGGGTGGCACAAAAGTTACACAGCCGGGTGGTCGTTTTTCATGAAAATTGACCTCCCGGGTGCTAAAATATGACTTGGTTACTTAGTCCGCGTGACACAAAAGTTACCCAGCCAGGTGGTCGTTTTTCGTGAAAAATGACCTCCCGGGTGCTGAAATTTGACTGGCCAAGTAGGAGTCCCGGATCATCACCCCGATAGTCGTTTTTGATGAAAATTGACCCCCCCTCCCTGGTCGGGAAATTTGGCCAAGACATCACCAAATGTTTTTTAGCCTAATGTAATCATTTAAAGAAGGAAATAAAAGCAACCTAATCTAGTGGTATGTACAGGAGAGGGGGGGGGCGTAAATATCGGTTAGCTTCCGACAATGGTCCGGAGTTTTCGTCTCGAACAAGACGTCCTCTGTGTTCAGTTTTTCGCGGTGCGTTACTTGGATGGGAAATTCTCCACAGCCAGTGCAACTTCTTTCTTCCGCCATACTTGTTTGATTTTCTTGGGCTTGGCGGCGACCTTTTTCGTTACTTCTTGTGGCTCGTTCTTCTTTTTGGGCGGTGATGGTGTGCTCTTGACTTTTACCACTGGTGTGTCCGATTTTTGAGCCATTGGGTATACCTCAATTTTCTGCATCGTGTTAGGATTTTTACCATAAAAGACGCGTACTTGATTGCATTGTTCCGTTCAGGGCTTAAAGGCAAATTTCTCTTTGTTCCTATTCATGTTAAGGTGGATTTCTCCAACCCCAACATCAGTGTTGGCATTAGCGGTGCTAACGAACGGTCTTCCTAGTATAAGAGTTGTCTTCACGTTGGCCTCCCTATCTAGCACCACAAAGTCGACAGGAACGAGACAGTTCCTTATCTTCACGGGTACGTCCTCCGTAATGCCCGTCGGGTAGTGAACTGATTGGTCGACGAGCTGCAAGCACATTGCTGTAGGGGATAATGAATTGACATTAAGTTTGTCATACACCACCTTTGGCATGACGCTCACACTTGCACCCAAATCACAAAGGGCATTGTTGAATTGTTGCATCCCGATGGAACATGGGATGGTTGGACATCCCGAATCTCGCTTCTTTTATGAGAGAGAGTTCAAGATGGCGGCACTGCATTCCTCCGTTAATTTTACAATCTGAGTGGATGGCACTGGACGTTTGTTGTTGAGGATGTCCTTTAGGTACTTGGAGTAGGTAGGAACCTGCATGACATCAAGTAGCGGTATATTGACATATAATTTCTTTAGTACCTCTACAAATTTCCCAAATTGCTCATCCACTTTGGGCTTGCGTTGGTGAGAGGGAAATGGCAACACCGGCGTATCATAGAACTCATGTGGCGCCTTTTTGGGAGGTGCTTTTGCCTTCTCAACTTCAATTTCTTCTTCATCCTCAGACTCTGCATTGGGTTCTTTGTCCTTTCCTGCATTGTTAGGATTTGGCGGATCCTGTGTAGATTTTCCGCCTCTAGTTGTGATAGCATTATGATTTTCTTTGGGGCTAGCTTTCGGCTGACCGGGGAGCCTGCCAGAGTTAGGCTTAACAATAGAAGCGGCCAGCTGAGCAATTTGTGTTTCTAACATTTTATTATGACTAAGCTGGTTTTGTAGAGAGGTATTGAAAGCTTTCATGCGAGAATCTATGTTTTCTAGGACTTTATCAATGGCAATAAATTTTCTACTAATACTTTCATTGATTTTAAATTGTCCTAGAACAAGGTCATGGAAAGAACATTCATTACGAGTGAAGTTTCCAGAGTTGCCCATGTTTTTGTCAAAGGAGAGGTTTGGCTTGGACTCCTATCCGAAGTTGTTCGTACGGGGCCTAAACCCGTTATTGTTGTTGTTGAGGTAGTTCACTTTTTCTTCTTGAGTCTTTGGACAGTGACTTCCCATATGTCCAACATTACCACAAACTTCGCAAGTCATGCGAGAGTCTAAGGATTGGGCAGTCTGTGACGAATCCATCTTCTTCAAAAGTTGATCCATCTTGATTGCTAACATGTCAATACCATCAACTTGGTGGACTCCCCTCATCTTGGGTTGCGGCTGGCTTTACCTCACATCATAGCCACTGTAGTTGGCGTCCATCTTTTCTATGAGAGTTTGGGCTTCTTTGACCTTCCGGGAGAAGAAAGAACCTCCAGCAGCTACATCAAGGTGTTCACGAGCGGGACGGTTGAGCCCATGGTTGAAGCTTTGGATTAGCAACCAATCTTGCATTCCATGTTGTGGGCATGCCAAAGTGTACTCTTGGAAGCATTACCATGCCTCAGGGATGATTTCATCGGTCAGCTATTGGAAACTTGAAATTTTGTTCTGCAGGGCATTGGTTTTGCCTAGCGGGAAGAACCAGGCAAGGAAGGCATTGGAGCACTTGTCCCATGTGATGAGCTCTTCTTGATTGCTATAGCACCACTGCTTGGCCTTCCCTAAGAGTGGGAATGGAAAAAGGCGAAGACGGATGGCTTCAGGGATCACATCCCTCATGGTGAAAGTGCTGCACACTGCCAAAAACTGTTGGAGGTGGGCGTTTGCATCTTCCGATGCCATGCCACATAAAGGACTGGCCAAAACCATGTTGATTAAGGCCGGTTTCAGCTCATAGCCTCCGTTCCCCATGTTCGGGTTCAGACCGGTGTGGATGTTGTCTGCAGACGGGGCGGAGTAGTCACGAATCATCTTTTCAGCCATAGTTGGTTGAGCGGACGTAGACGGGACTCGCTACTGAGCTTGTGTGATTAGAGGTGCTTCAAGAGCAAGTACGGGCTGAGGAGGGGTGAGTCGTTGATGCACTCTCCTCCACAAAGCCTCTGGATCATTGTGGTACTTGTCTAGTAGGTCGAAACCAGTCATAAAGCGTCCTGTTTACACCACAAATAAACAGAACAAGGGTAAGCACGCAAAGGAAAGCGGTAACTTCTTGATAGAAATATCAATGTTAAATTTCTGATATCTTAGCCTACTGCTTCCGCAGCAACGACGCCAGAAATGCTTGTTGACACTTCTTAACGTCGTATCAAGAATATCGCTATTCCTGGTACAACGCCAGAAATGATTGTTAGCGTTTGTTATGCTTTAAGAGTAATGTGAATTAATCCGCAAGCGCACGGAACACCACTGTAGCATTTCACCTAGGAGTATTCCAAGGTATCGTATTTATTTTCCACAGGGAAGCTAGACTTAAGTTTATCTTGGTTTAAGAAAGATATAACTATAAGAATTATACCAACTGACCAAAGACGGGGTAAGGATGTTCAATAATAATAATAGGGGTAGTAACATAGGAGAAATTCACACTAAGATAAATAAAGAGAACGGTTATGTTAGCCGGGAGGACAACAAGTCTAAGTCTAAGATTCCTAAAATATACCCTCCTAATTTGTCTTAGTCAAGCGTCAAATCCTAGTTACTCGGGTTGAGTGCTTACACCAATTTCTTGGTACAGCCTCGAGTCTTTCACTTGTTAGCTCACTTCGAGGCACGAAAATGATCCACTAATATGGGTCGGTAACTAACCTCTGTACCAGTGGGTACGCTATCGCTAGACAATCCTGGTTGAGACTTCTCGAACGTGGTGGATTGCTAAAGGGACGGACATGACTGTCACCACCTGCCGCCTACCACACAGCCCATGGGGACGAATGCAAATCCAGCTAGTGTTAACTTAGGCACCGCGCCTACGCCTTCACTAGATATTCTTCCATTGGCCTTGCGGTAGAATAGCCGGAAAATAACTAAGTCTAAGTCTCAGAAAGAACTAAACTTAATTAAATCCTAGCTGGGAAACCCATGAACTACACAACAATGTTTCTTCCCGATGATTGTAACTTGAGGAAATGACTAAGTTAAAATAAATACTTGACAAGATATAAAAGGAAAGATATTTGTATTGATAAAGGATAGGTCTTACAAAAAGAGAAAAGATACAAGAGAGCTCATACATAGACTCCGAGACGATTCCGGAATCTCGAGCGATGCTCTCGACTAGACTCTAACTCCCGACTAACTAACATACTCTACTAAGTAGCAAGAGTAGTGGGAAATAAATACGATACCTTGGAATACTCCCGGGTGAAATGATACAATGGTGTTTCGTGTGCTTGCGGATTAATTCACTTTACTCTTAAAACATAACAAACGCCAATAATCATTTCTGGCGCCGTACCAAGAATAGCGATATTCTTGATATGATGTTAAGAAGTGTCAACAGTCATGTTAAGTTTTTCTAGTATCTAAGATCACACATTTTCTAGCTTGTCATAAGAGTGAGGATGATGTTAATATTGCTGACCAATTTTTCAAAGAGGTTGTTCATTTTTGTGACATGCCATCTACTGTAATATTACATCATAATGACAAAATTCATAATGCATATAAACATGAGTTGTATCTCAACTTTTGGACTAGTTTCATAGTTAATATTTCATATTTGAGACCATATTTGGGAGAAAGAGATATAATCGAATCGAGGATGGCCTAATTCAAAAGGGGGAGAATGATGAGGACATCACCCTTATAGTTACACACAACAATCCTCCAACTAAGATGGAAGTTCATGTGCATAACCTAAATTTACAGGTGGGCTCATTTCTAATATTTTGTTTATGTGATTTTGAGAAAAGATTGCTACGTAATAAATTAATTATTGTTAGGAACCATCACTACACCATGGTACTGTATAGTGGACCTACCATTGGTCGGTAAAGGCGGTTTCACCGACTTACAGTTGGTCTGTAAAGAGCTTTACCGACCTATGTGGTCATTCGATATAAGTGGTGTCGGTAAAAGTTTTACTGACCAACCATGGGTCAGGAAAGCGAAATCTTTACCGACCGATGGTAGGTAGGTTGGTATAAGTCAAATTACCAACCAATCGCCAATAATTTAAATAATCAAAATGTAATATAGTATTAACCACTAATAGTGATATTACAATATCCTTTAATACTAATATACAATTAATTATCCATCAGATCACATTGCAATATTATTTACATAATTGATCAATATAAACAAACATAAAAATGTAGTGATACTGATTAGGCTCAAAATATCCATTATTTATATTCACTCGACATTCACAGTAAATGCTTACACAGGCTATAGTTAGGCCAAATGCTACACATACACTTATTCAAGAAGCATAATCTCTTCATCACCAATAATTACAGAGTGCTTCATCTATGGAGGGAAACATAATGAGTTGGATGCTAGCTAATATCAGCAACTCAACCCCAATGTGCTACGCCATTAGTTGAGAAGGGGGCCCAAGATGTGTGGTGTTGTGGTTAATTAGGAGCACCCGCAGCTCTTTGTTCAAAAGAATCCTGCGGCAAACTGATTTCCGGGAGTTATTGATCTCATATAATTATGAAAGGGAACTAAGAATGCATAAATCTTTCAGGAACAAATATTCTTGGTGATATTGTTAATGGAACTAACAGGTTTCTAATTAAATAGATTTCTAACTAAACTAACAGTATTCTATCTACTACATGCGCATTGCTAGAAGGGCAAGATCTGAGTTAATATATTATATTGCATTTTTTATAGGAGTAACGAACAATAGAAGCAGGTGGCAAACACTTACCATTTCGAACATCTTAAATAAGCTGCTTAAAAAATGGTTTAGCAAAATCTTAAAATTTCTTACAGGCGGCGACATCTGGTGAGAGCAGGCAGGCGACGGCTTGGGGGAGCAGACAGGCGGTGGCGGGGGGGGGGGGGGGGGGGGGGGGAGGCGGCAGAGGAGGGAACGCCAGAGGCCGCCGGATGCAGGGCGTGGCACAGGCACGGATGGCGGCCGTGAGAGCGGTCGAGGACGATGCGGAAGCGGCCGTGGTAGAGCGCGCGCTCTGGGGATGCGGAGGTAGGCGTAGGGCAATAGGTGGTGGCGCTGGAGACCCGGCAGCGGCTAGGGGCACGTGGTAGCAGTGAGACCAGGCGGCAGCGCGGGTGTGGGGGAGCAGGCTGAGGGGAGCGGTGGAGGGCAGGCGCGCGTTGGGGATGCGGAGGCGGGTGCGAACACTGCTATAGAGAGCAGACGGCGGCGCTGCTGGGGAGAGCAGGCGGCGGCGATGCTAGGGAGAGCAGGTGGCCGCTTAGGTGCGGCGGCAGCGCTAAGGGACAGAGAGCACTTTGATTTTGGGAGAAAAAATGGAGGCGTGAATGATAGGGAGAGGACGGTGGGAAGTGGTAGAAAAATTAGGGTATAGTAGAAAAATTAGATTGGATTTTCGTGGCTCTTGCCCGCTTATTTTTTTCGATCGATCGTAAGACTCTTTACCGACCAACTGTTCGTCGCTATTTTTTTTTGAGAATTACCAACTGACCTTCGATCGCTATTAGTTGCTTTACCGACCAACTGTCGGTTGCCATCTTTTACCAACCAACCGTGAGTTGTTATGATTGGTTGGTAATAATATACCTTGGTGTAGTACATGGAGATGTAATGAGATAGCTAGAGAAGTGATTGGATACGTGATGGGTCAGCAAGGACGTCCAAATCAAGATGGAGATCTAAATAATATCAACTTCTTGTACGACTTGGAGTCCAAGAATAGATCTCACTAAAACGGACGCTCACAACATATACGGACTTAGATTGGAACGTTCTATATACGGACTTGGATTGGAAAGATAATGAGATGACCTTTCCAATCCACTGTCTTCATGTCAAAATGCATTCGGAGTCATCGATAGTCATCGAAACAATTCGGCATCCAGAATGTGTTCCGGTGTTAGTTGCTATAAGGATCGAAGGCGTACCGAGAGAGGGGTGAATCGGTAAGCCAACCACGAATTCGAATAGTTCAATTCCACACCATTAAAACTCGACAATCATTGCAACCTAACAAGTCTAGTTGGCCAAGACCCTACACATGCTAATATTCATGATGAGTGTAAATACAGAAGCTAAACACACTAGCCTATGCAAGCCATAATTCAACCTACTCACTAGAGCACACACTTGTGGAATAGTAAAGCGAGGGTCAAGAAATGCTAATGATTTTTTTCTTGAGGTCTCGGAATGATGGTGCCTTTCCCTAATCCTCATTTGACCACTCCCGCCGTAGTGCCGGTCCCTCCCGCCAACAAGTGGAGTTCTCGCACATGAGCCCGCAATCACTCCCGGAGTGAAGACATGGTTGCGTCACCGCTGCCACCAAGGCACAAGCTCCCCTCCCTTGAGAACTTGTCGGACTCCCCGAACTGACATGGGCGCTCACTAGCGATGCCCCTTTCAACGGTGGGCTCAAACCGTGTACAAACGTGTGATGGTCTTCACAACCAATCATGATATGCTCGATCACCAACACCGAACCGGTCTAGGTCTTACCATAGACCAAGAGTAACAACCTAGGTAACACCCTCAAGGACACCCTAGCCTTAGATGTGCATAGATGCTCAAGTTACTCTCTCTAGCATTCTCAAGATATCAAATATCCTCTCCGAGTGCTCCTCTCTTTTCCTCTTGGCTCTCACCAAATGCTCCTAGCTATTCCACTGGCCAAGAGAGGTCTCCAAGACCCCAGCAACGAAGTTATATAGGCTTCCAACCTCAAACTAGTCGTTGCTCTACGAGATCACCTTTCTAGATACACTGATCAGACTGTCCGATCACTATCTGATCGGACCGTCCGGTCACTCTTGGAACGGCTCCCAGAGCCGTTGGCTTCACTATGCGTAGGTGATCTCATACTGACGGACCGTCCGGTCAGTAGACCGGACCATCCGGTCTCTTCATCACTATCGATTCGAGAGAGCACCCAAAACTGCACCTCTCTATCCCAACTCCTATCCATACAGACCGGACCGTCCGGTCTGTAGGCCGTACCATTCGGTCTCTATGGGCCTTCACGCTGACAAACTTCTCGCAGACTGTCCTCTGATCTCTTGGTGACCGTACAGTTCGGTCTCCACTGACCCCTCTGTCCGGTCACTCTATCCAGAAGCTGAAACTCTTTGTCCTTACTTGACTTCGTTTCCCGTCTTCTTCTAACAGATCCTTGGCTTCTCCACTGTCACCTAGTGCCTATGATTTCACTGAGCATCCACACACATCACCGACTAGCATGACCTAAACAAACATGACCTAGACCCCCTTGATAGTCCGGTTTTTCCTATGGACTCAAAGCCCTAACAACTAGACAAGTGTTCGAAACACTTGCTCCATAGCTTGTCTTTAGCCTTGATTCATCTCCATCAACCCTTGGACTCCATCAAGCTCATCAAGTTCCATGCTTACATTCATTGTCATTTATCACCAAGGCAACCATCATCATCAATAGGATTTGTAGTAGGGTTTAGAGATGATATCTGCATAGACAACACTCGTGTAGATATTAGCCCATATTTTCATAGTTGTCATTAATAACCAAAATATTCATACCTCGGGGATCCACTCATCAATGGTCATGAAGCTTACAAACCCCCCCTTTGTGGTGATTGATGACAACCACTACTTAACATAAAAAATCAAGGATAAAAGAGCTACACTATGATCGAGAGAAAACTCAAAGGCATAAGCAAAAAACGAACAAGGTCCTACTCAATCAAGCATCATTGAGAAACCATGTTGACACATGCCATGGTTTGTAATATGTGATGAGTAATTGACTTTGGTGGAATTTGTGTTTGAGTTGAAATACGGGAATCTGGGGATTGCATGAGTTTGTGCATGTCATGGTTTTGACTAACCAGAGTTGGTAATGGAGTTGGAGAGTTTGCAGGAGATGGGAAATGTGTTTTCTTGTCTCATGATGTGTAGGTCACTGGAGTCAACTTGGTGGTCAATGGCGAGAGGATCGGGCACAAGTAGGAGACTTGGGGCCGGACGATCTGGAGGCCGGGTGAAGTCAAGGGTAATCCATACCGTACACGTGGAGAGGCAAGATGATAGGTGTATAGTGCCCGATCTTTCGGCGAGTGGAAATAACTTCGATTTGGTGGATGTCGACCCTCACGATCCGACTACGACGAGCAAGCCGAAGCGCCAATGCAATCGCTGAACCATCTTCCGGAGGATATTAACCTTGCGGTAAACAAGATCAACCTGATCACGAGGATCAATTCTTACGCGCAATCGAAGAATGAGCAAGAATTAGAGGCGAGCAATCTGATGTATTGCACGAAGGTGGAGTTTTGAATTCACGTCGAGGGACGGATGTATAGCTAAGCTAAACTAAAAACAAAACTCAAAGATTGCAAGGGGCGCAGCCCTTGACTAAATAGGGGGAGGACGAGGCATCTAGGGCAGGCTGAAGTGGAGAGGCGCGCGGTGGAGAGGGAGTCGCGCGACTTGGGCCACGTCGGCCTTCAGGCGACGTCATCCTGGGCCGTCGTTCCTTAGCATCAAAACCGTCTTCAATTCCTAGGCTCGAGCTCTAGTGATTGGGCCCTTGTACATCGTCGTCTCGTTAGAAGATGGATCCGTAACTCGAGGGGACGCGACAACGAGAGGTGGAGGCGTGACAACTTGGTTTGGTGCGCCATCTTCCATCGTCATTGTTCGTATATCGTTGATGTCCTCATCATCCTCCCCTTCTTGAAGTGAAGTCATCCTCGACGGCAACTCATCATCCTCACCCAAGTATGGTTTCAAATCTGCAACATTAAAACTAGTGGAAACACCAAACTCCATGGGCAAGTCAAGAACATAAGCATTATCGTTAATCTTGGTTAGCACTTTAAAAGGACCAGCAGCACGAGGCATCAGTTTAAAATGACGCAAAGTAGGAAATCTATCTTTACGCAAGTGCAACCAAACCAAATCACCAGGTTCCAAAGAAATATGTTTTCTACCTTTACTACCAGCAACTTGATACTTTTATTAGCAACGGCAATGTTGTGTTGTGTTTCTTCATGCAATTGTTTCATGTGATCAATATGAGCAAGAGCATCAAGATGTGGTTCATCTTCAGCATCAATAGCAAACAAATCAATAGGCTCCCTAGGAACATAGCCATAAACAACCTCAAAAGGACACATCTTAATGGCAGAATGTGTAGCACGATTATAAGCAAATTTAACATGAGGTAAACAATCTTCTCAACGTCTCAAGTTTTTATCTAAAACAGCTCTAAGCATAGCAAACAAAGTTCTATTTACTACCTCAGTTTGCCCATCAGTTTGAGGATGACATGTAGTACTAAACAGCAGCTTAGTTCCTAATTTATTCCAAAGAGAACGGCAAAAATGACTCAGAAACTTAGCATCACGATCAGAGACAATTGTTTTAGGAATTCCATGCAATCTAACAATCTCTCTAAAGAACAATTCAGCAATATTTGAGGCATCATCAGTTTTATGACAAGGTATAAAGTGAGCCATTTTAGAGAAACGATCAACAACCACAAAAATACTGTCCCTCCCCTTCTTAGTGCGAGGCAATCCCAAAACAAAATCCATCGAAATATCATGCCAAGGAGAAGAGGGAACAGGCAAGGGCATATACAAACCATGATTACCCAAACGAGATTTAGCTTTTTGACATGTAGTACAGTGTGCAACAAGGCGCTCAACATCACGGAGCATCCGTGGCCAAAAGAAATGGTCGGCCAACACCTCATGTGTCTTGAAAACGCCGAAGTGACCCATAAGACCACCTCTATGCGCCTCCTGTAACAACAAAAGACGAACCGAGGTAGCTGGAATACACAACTTGTTAGCACGAAACAGGATCCCATCCTGCATATGAAATTTACCCCAAGGTTTGCCATCCTTACAATGCATCATAATATCACGAAAATCAGCATCATTCACATATTGATCTTTCAAAGCTTGCAAACCAAAGATTTTAAAGTCTAATTTGGACAGCATCATATAACGACGAGACAAAGCATCGGTAATCACATTTTCCTTCCCGTTTTTATGTTTAATGATGTACGGAAAAGATTCAATAAATTCAACCCATTTAGCATGACGACAGTTCAGATTAGTTTGGGTTCTAATATGTTTCAAAGCCTCATGATCAGAATGAATAATAAATTCATGAGGCCATAAATAATACTGCCATGTTTGCAAAGTTCATACTAAAGCATAAAGTTCTTTATCATAAGTGGAATATTTAAGAGCAGCACCACTTAACTTCTCACTAAAATAAGCAATGGGTTTATGATCTTGCAACAAAACAGCACCCAAACCAATTCCACTAGCATCACATTCCAATTCAAACACTTTATCAAAATTAGGCAATTGTAAGAGAGGAGCATGAGTTAACTGTTCCTTTAAAGTGTTGAATGTGTCGGCTTGTGGTGCGCCCCACTCAAATGGCGCGCACTTCTTGGTCAGCTCATATAATGGTGTAGCAATAGAACTGAAATCCCGCACAAAATGACGATAGAAGCCTGCAAGACCAAGAAAACTGCGAACCTGTGTGACCGTCGTCGGTTGGGGCCAACTCTGAATGGCGTCCACCTTGCTGCTATCCACCTCAATGCCCTATGGAGTAACAACATATCCAAGAAACGAAACACGTTGCGTGCAAAAAGTGCATTTTTCCATGTTCCCAAACAAGCGAGCAACACGCAAAGCATCAAAAACAGCACGCAAATGATCTAAATACTCATTCATGGATTTGCTGTATATAAGGATATCATCAAAATAGACAACAACAAATATTATAATGAAAGGCCGAAGAACTTCATTCATTAAGCGCATAAAAGTGCTAGGAGCATTAGACAATCCAAACGGCATAACCAACCATTCATACAAGCCAAATTTAGTTTTAAAAGCCGTTTTCCATTCATCTCCTAATTTCATTCTTATCTAATGGTAACCACTACGCAAATCAACCTTAGAGAAAATTGTGGCACCAAAGTTCATCAAGCATATCATCAAGGCGTGGTATAGGATATCGATAATGAATTATAATATTGTTAATTGCACGACAATCTACACACATACGCCAAGAACCATATTTCTTAGGAACAAGCAAAACAGGAACCGAACAAGGGCTGAGAGACACACGAATATAACCTTTATCAAGCAATGCCTGCAGTTGACGCTGAATATCTTTCGTCTCCTCAGGATTTGTGCGGTACGGGGTGCGATTCGGAAGCTGTGCGCCTGGAATTAAATCAATCTGATGTTCTATGCCATGAATAGGAGGAAGACCCGGTGGCAATTCAGCGGGAAAAACATCTTTATAGTCCTTCAAAAGGTTAGCAACAGCAGGAGGAATATGCTACATAGGCGCCTCATCTAGTGAAACAAGCATACGAGAGCAAACTAGCGCATAGCAAAGCAGATTAGCATCATGTAATTCATCAAAATCAGCACGTGTAGCAAGCAAGATAGGGTTATTCAATTTGATCTCATGTTGAACAGGTGCAACAGGAGGCAATGTAACCAATTTTGCAGCTTTTGTCGCTCGAGCAATATCATCTTTAAGAATGTGTTCAGGTGTCATAGGATGAATAACAATTTTCTAACCCTTAAACATGAAGGAATAATAATTGGAGCGACCATGATGAACACTATCAACATCATATTGCCAAGGACGGCCAAGCAACAAAGAAGCATGCTTCCATTGGAACAACATCATAATCTATAAAATCAGAATAGGCGCCAAGAGAGAAAGGAACACGTACCGAGAACGTTACCTTTATTTTACCACCATCATTAAGCCATTGAACGTGATAAGGATGTGGGTGCTTCCTTGTTGGCAATGACAACTGCTCCACCAAGGTCGTACTAGCAAAATTGTTGCAACTACCACCATCGATGATTATACGGACCGCTCGTTCTTGCACAACGCCTTTGATATGAAAAATGTTATAGCGCTGATGCTTTTCATCCTGAACGACCTGTGTTCTAAGAACACGCTGCACAACAAGAGTTGCATACCTGTCGGCAGCACTAGAGTCGACATGAAGCTTCGTATTATCTGCATGATTAGTGGCAAGCATAGTCTGCTGAATATCATCAGAATCACTAGCAGAAGAATACCCACCGTCATCACGAATCAACATAGTTTATTTATTTGGACAATCGCGTATCACATGACCAAATCCTCGGCAACGGTGACACTAAATATCATGAGCTCTTCCAGACAACGAGGAGGACGGCATGATCGAGGCAGATTTGGCCGTGGATGGAGCACTCGACTTGGACGTGGTCAAGGAGTGGTCGCGCGACGTGGAAGGAGGTGTTGACCGTGGAGCTGAAGGCATCTTGGACCGTACAAAAATGTTAGGTCTTGACGAAGATTGTCGATCCTGCACTTCACATTCAGCTTTACAAGCATATTCAAATAAGGTGGTCATATCATCATAATTCTTATAATCAAGAATGTTCTGAATTCCACGATTTAACCCACCCCTAAAGCGAGCCATTGCAGCATCATCCAGTTCAACTAAACCACATCAAATCTTACCCTTTTGCAAAGCTTGATAATAATCCTCTACGGAAAGTGAACCTTGTTGAAAACGCTGCATTTGATTAAGCAAATCTCTACCATAATATGACGGCACAAAACGATGATGCGTAGCAGCTTTTAATGCCGTCTAAGTGGCTGGAATATTATCAGGATATCTTTGTCTATACTCACGCCACGAAAGTAAAGCAAATTCAGTAAATTCACTAATAGCAGCCTTAACTTGTAAATTAGCAGGAATATCATGGCATGCAAATTTTTATTCAACCTCTAATTCCCAATCAAGATAAGCACCCGGATCATATTTGCCATTAAAAGTGGGAATACAAAATTTTATTTTGGCAAAAGAATCAATAATAGGAACACGTACCCTACGAGCACGACCACGGCGATTGTCGTCGTCCTGCTCGGTATCGGCGCCATAGTCACGTGCATTTTGCAACTCCGTGAGCTGCGTCGTCATGGTCCCAAGCTGCGTCGACATGGCCTCAAGACGAGTCATGATCATCGCGAGCATGGTGCGGGCAGCCGTATCAGCGAGGTCGAGCTGATCAAAATGCTCATTCGACGAAGTGACCGTAGAGTCAAGTCTCTCGTGCATCGTCTTCATGTCATTTTGTAGACCATCAACCTGCACCTGGACATCCTGGAGGGTGAGCTCCTCTGACTTCGAGCTGTTTTCTGCTATAGAAACACAAGCAATACAAAAAGCTAGGTCCTATGATGAGAGGTGAGTGGTGGATGAAAAGCTCAATCAAAAAGCTGTTATCAAATTCTTACCCGTCCTTACCAAGCACGCAAGCGTGAACTGCAACCACAGGTAAAACCGGTGGAAGATTGGAGGGGCGATTGCGTGGTGAAACAAAAACCTGCTCGAAGTAGAAAATTTGTGGGGCTGGGAGGCTGCACTCAATCCAAGGGTTAGCACAATTCAAACAATAACTGCAAAGCTGAATAATGGTGCTAAACGCGAAAAGATTGCTGCCATCACAAGTGCAAGAGGAAGGAAGAAGGATCAAAACAAAGTGCAGCAAGAACGCGTCGCCTGTGTTGCTTGGCCGCTCTTTTTTCTCTTTTTTTCTTTTTTTCTCTTTTTTATACCTTTTTCTAAAAATATAAACAATGAGACCTTAATGAGCAATTAAGCACAAGCGCTTTTTTTTTGAGGCAGGGGTAGAACTATAATTAAAAGATCGGGTAAATAGATGCGGCGGAAAGGACATACGGAACTGAACAGAACCAAACACAGGGCGAGGCGAGCGGGTTACGACGTAACCGACTAGGACTCGATCAGCGATCGGCCGAAAGCGTCGGCGAGGCACGTGATTGACCCGGACTCACGGTGCAGCGGAAAAACTTGGCAAGCGATCGGCCAATTAGGAGAGCGAGACGGGATAAACAGATGCGGCGGAAAGCAAACGGTGGTGGTGAAAACATGCGGCGCGCCGGAAGGATCTGATGATGATGGGGAGAAAACGATAAAACACAGTGTACCAGCAATGATCAAAAGCGAAAGCACAAAAACTCAACAACACAAATTATTGAACAAAAGTGCGAGGCTCAAAACCGTACTGGGGTAAACTATTTTTTGTAGTTTTCGGTTTATGTGGACTTGGATAAACTCACCGAGAAACACTGGAATCTGATACCACTTGATAGGTGTATAGTGCCCGATCTTTCAGCGAGTGAAGATAACTTCGATTTTGGTGGATGTCGACCCTCACGATCTGACTACGACGAGCAAGCTGAAGCGCCAATGCAATCGCTGAACCAACTTCCGGAGGATATTAACCTTGCGGTAAATAAGATCAGCCTAATCACGAGGATCAATTCTTACGCGCAATCGAAGAACGAGCAAGAATTAGAGGCGAGCAATCTGATGTATTGCACGAAGGTGCAGTTCTGAATTCACGTCGAGGGACGGATGTATAGCTAAGCTAAACTTGAAAACAAAACTCAAAGATTGCAAGGGGCACACCCCTTGACTAAATAGGGGGAGGACGAGGCATCTAGGGCCGGTTGAAGTGGCGAGGCGCGCGGTGGAGAGGGAGTCACGCGACTTGGGCCACGTGGGCCTTCGGGCGGCGTCATCCTGGGCCGTCGTTCCTTAGCATCAAAACCGTCTTCAATTTCTGGGCTCGAGCTCTAGTGATTGGGCCCTTGTACGTCGTCGTCTCGTTAGAAGATGGATTCGTAACTCGAGGGGGCACGACGACGAGAGGTGGAGGCGTGACAACTTGGTTTGGCACGCCATCTTCCGTCATCATTATTCGTATGTCGTTGATGTCCTCATCACAAGAAGCACGAACGGTTGAGCCTAAAAACCATGGATGGTGCTCAAGACGGCGTGGTTGACCAAGTCAAAGGTGATCAGACGTTGATGCAAGTAGGGGCTTCCAATGGACCGGAGGCGGGAGAGACTTGCTCACGAGGAGGATCACAGAACGAGGTGACACGCGTCAAGATCAAGAAGTCGCGCTTTGAGAAGCGTGCAAGGCGGTTTCCTGGTTTGGGCCTCAAAACCGGTGGTGGCGATTGGAGGTGCATGTGCAACCGTCATGGAGCTTGCGTCGAGGCGAAGCAAAGTCATGAAGGGCTCGATGGCGTTCGGGCGATGAGGAAAAAGGTGGACGGTTGTGCCCCTGGTGGTAGGTGGCAGTGTATTGTAGGTGAGGGGTAGGATGGTCTTTAGGACAACCCCTGCGTCTATATAAGGAGAGGTAGGGCTGGTGGAAGATGTGCCTGTCTTTCCCTTAGCCTTGTCTTAGGTCTTCATTCAAAGTGCTAGGAAAGGTCTTCATGTAATAGAGGAGAGGAGTGGGTGTGTGAGAGACATCTCTTGCTCTTCCAAATAGTGGGCGGAAGAGGGTGGCTTCCTAGTCATGTATCCATGTATCTTGACTTGATAAATCAATGATATGAGATTCAAATTCATGCTCAAGTTCTTCCACTCTCCCTAAATCCCGAATTTCTCTTTTTCTCTATTTTCAGAGCTATTTTCGTGGGAATTTTTTATCTCATTTTTGGATGAGTTTTTGGGTTAGATTTCTTGAGGATCTTGGTGCTATGATGAGCTAGAACAATCCTATATGGGTCCTTGACCGAATCAAGAGCTCTAGCACCTTCGATTTCAAAGATTTCACAAGTTTCCTCTTTTCGGTGTTCTTGGCATGAGATCTGAAATTCATGATGATTCCTTGTGCTATTTGAGTGGATCTCTGTAGAGTAGAGTCGTGATGTCTTGTGGATGATCTGACCCAAATTTCATGATTTTTAGAGTTCGTTTGATAGGGTTTTGGCAATTTTCTTTCCGAAACAGAGCTGCTGTTCTGACCAGGATAGAACTTCCATCGCCAGGACAGAACTTCCGTCACCATGACGGAACTTCCGTCAACGACCATGGAACTTCCATGAGTGACAGAACTTCCGTCGCCCGGAACTTACATGAGTGACAGAACCTTTGTCGTGGACTTCGAAACTTCCGTCGGGCACCATGAAACTTCCGTCAAGCTCAGTTTTGTGATTTCTCGGATCTTCCTTATTTCCTTTTTGTCCCTATTGAAGCTTCCCCTATGTGTCCTTTTGGTTTGAGTCATTCCTAGAGTTAGCACATCACAAGTTGGTGTGTGTAATCTTGGTGACTTGGTTAGGGTTTGGTTTGGGTAGTAATTAGGATATAGGCCAAGTTCTTGTAAAGAATTTTAATTGGCTCCCATTCACCCCCCACCCCTCTGGTCGCCTTCTCGGTCCTTCAATTGGTATCAGAGCCGGTTTGATGACTAGTTGACCTTCACCGGCTTTGTGATCCAAAGATGACATGGAGAAGCATGCAGTTAAGCTTTGGATGTTCGATGGAGAGGACTTTCCCTACTGGAAGTCAAGGACTAAGGCTTATCTTTTAAGCCAAGGATGTGCAATTTGGAGATAGTTGAGCAGGAGTATGCCATACCAGAAGACCTTAACACTGCATCTGTAGGTGAGTTAACCAGGTATGAAAACAACTCTAAAGCTGTCAATATCCTGCTTTCTGCTCTAGGTAGGAATGAACATGACCGTGTTGCTCATCTTGATACTGCACATGCCATTTGGGCAAAGCTCTGCACGTACCATGAGGGTACCAATAAAGTCAAGTCTATGCGTAAGGATTCTTACAATAGACAGTACCAAACCTTTGCACAAAAACCTAGCGAGACACTAGATGACACTTTTCGTAGGTTTGAAGCCATTGTGTGCAACTTGCGGGCTTGTGGTAACCTTGTGTACAATGATAATGATAGGGCTAAGCAATTGCTGTATTCTCTTGATGAAAATGCTTAGGGGGGTTAAGATTGCTGCACTAGAAGAAACTACTGATTTCAATACCCTGGACTGTGGGCAGTTGTATAGCAAGCTAAAATCTCATAAACTGTCTAGGAAATCTCGTCCTAATCTTGCTAATCCTGCTTCTAGCATGGCTTTGCTTTCTAGCTCTCAAAAGGGTAGTCATAGTGGTGATTCTTATGGAACAAACCCCTCACTTGACAAGTCTTCTTTGGAGTTTGTTCTTTCTTCTCTTGTTGCAGCTTTCGATGAATAGATGGAGTGCATTCGTGACGAGGAGCTGTCCTTGCTCACAAGGAAGTTTAGGAAGTTCTACAACAATCGCAAGGAAAGAAGAGGAGGTGGTTCAAGAACCTGCTTCGAGTGTGGTGATCCGGGACACATCATTGCTGACTGCCCCAAGAAGAAGAAGAAGGCCGGGTACCACGACAACAACACTGAAGATTTCAAGCAGAAGAAGAACCACTTCTACAAGAAAGGCAAGAACTCCAAGAAGTTCGCCAAGGCCATTGCACACACCTGCGTTGCCAATTTGAGCGACATCGACCTCACATCAAGCGAAGGCCTTACAAGCTCGGAGGAGGAGGTTTAGAAGCCACGAATCAAGAGGAACGACGACTTCACCAGGCTTTGCTTCATGGCAAAGAATGATCACGACACCGACTCTGGCTCCTACTCTTGATGAGCTCTCTTCTGAACCTGATCATTTGGGTGATGTTTTGCTCATGCAAGATGATAAGCTACACAACGCTGTTCGTGAGAATAGAGAGTTTAAGTCTGAGTTGGAGAGTGTCGAGTATGAGATCACTTCGCTTAGGTCCAAGCTTTCTAAAAATGCTGATGTTGAGTGTAAGTCTTGTCAAGTTGTGATGAATGATCTCAATCAGAGGGAAAGTGTGCATGCTCAAGTTGCCAGTTAGCTTGAAAGTGCCTTTAAAGAGCTTGATGAATTCAAAGCTAGAACAACTCTTTTGGGTGCATGTCAGAAGTGCCCCAAGCTCACTAATGAGTTGGAAGCTCAAACCCTCAAAGTCAAAGAGCTCGAGTCCAAGCTGCTAGATGAGACTTGCTTGAAAGTTTTTCCACCACCATGTGTAGTGTGTGGCTCTCTTAAGGATAAGCTTGCAATCACAAGAGAGGAAAACAAAAAACTAGCCCAAGAAAATGACTATCTCATCTCTCATCTCCAAAGAACCCTAGTGACTGAAGAGAAGATTGAGAGTGACTTGGCAAGAGTCAAAGAAAGTGCTAGTAGGTCAACCAACAACTTGGGATTGGGATTTGAGAGGTGTGAAAAGGAGAGTGAGAATGTGGGTAAGTTTGTGCCTAGCTCTAGCTACAAGGATGAGGGACAATCCATTAAACCCACTGACACATACTATCTACCTAACTCCAATCCTTCCTTCAACCCAAAGCAAGTTGAGAAGCCAAAATCCAAACCCATTGTGCAATCTAACCCTAAACATGAGTATGTATACATTTGCATGTTATGTCGTCATAAGGGTCACTTGGATGAGTACTGTTATAGACGTAAGAGGATTGAGAGGATGCAAGCTGAGTCAGCTAGGAATGTGCATCATGATGATTTTCTTGATTTTCAGCCTCGCTCTTTTTCTCGTGCCTATCATGGACAGGGTCATTCCTCATATGGCTTTGATTCATGAAACAGAGGCTTTGGGCAGCAACGCTTTGGCGCCCAACGTTTTCCCCATCGTGGTGAGCGTTGCTTGCGTGGATTTGGCTTTCACAGAGATGATTTCTATCCTCACAACCCTAGGTTTGAGTCGAGACGCTTTGACAGGCCACGTTTTCCCCATCGTGGTTCTCGTCCCACGCGTTGAAGTGGTAATGTGCAAAGAACTGTGATAACCCCTGCAGGTCGTGTGTTGCAGTGCTGGCTTCTCAAAAGCTTTCTTACTAACCCCAACACTGAGCCATCGATATTTCCTTCTCATTCTTTGTAGGCAGCAGGTGGAGGCTTGGAGAACAAATGGTTGATAGATTTTGGGTGTTCACGCCACATGACCGGAAATGCAAAATGGATCTCTAGCCTCACTCCCTTGAAGCGCCGGGAGTATGTGACCTTTGGAGATGACAAGAGAGGGAGAGTAAAGGCAAGAGGCGTGGTAAAGGTAAATGAAAAATTCACTCTTAAGGATGTTGGTTTAGTTGAGTACCTCAAGTACAATCTTCTCTCTGTCCCTCAGTTGCTTGATGTTGGTTTGCAAGTGCGCTTTAAGAAAAATGCTTCTTGTGTTCTTGATTCGAATGGCTCTTTGGTTTGTCGGATTTCTAGCATTAGGAGAGTTTTTCAGGCTGATTTTGCTGTTTCTCCTGGTTCTCACGAGTGCTTGTTTGCTCAATCTTCTTCTGAGCTCTCGAAATGGCATAGGAGACTAGGTCACATGAGCTTTGACTTGCTTTGTCGCTTGAGTGGCCTAGGTTTGATCCGAGGATTTCCTAAGCTCAAATTTGACAAGGATTTGGTTTGTGCTCCTTGTCGTCATGGGAAAATGATTGCTGCTTCTCATCCACCAATTAATTTGGTGATGACTGAACGCCCTGGAGAGCTACTTCATATGGACACTGTTGGTCCTTCTCCGGTTCGTTCGGCGGGTGGGAAGTGGTATGTTCTTGTGGTTGTTGATGACTTCTCTAGCTAT
The DNA here is from genome assembly GCA_030378355.1 of Eleusine indica. Lineage (NCBI taxonomy): Eukaryota > Viridiplantae > Streptophyta > Magnoliopsida > Poales > Poaceae > Eleusine > Eleusine indica. Next base: position 30,470,260 of record CM059499.1, read on the forward strand.
TCTTAGGTTTACTTTCTTGAAAGCAAGGATGAAGTGTTTCATCACTTTTGGAGCTTAGCTTTGAGGTTGTTCTAGGAACTTCCTGGTGCATTACGAACAATCTGCAGTGATAATGGCACCGAGTTCAAGAACTCCTTGTCAAGAGATAATCTTAATAGTGATTCTAGGTATGCATATGAGTATGAAAGCCCATGGACACAGGACATAGGGTTTATACAGGTTTAAACAAAAATCCGAGTAGTTATCCTCTGGGCGTTAATCTCTAATGCTTCATAACCGAGCCTCCGGCCCACTCGGCCATATTGCCGAGTGGTTAAGTATCCTGTATATATATGTACCATAGTAGCCCCCAAGAAATTTCCAATTGTTGGGGGAATCACTTCGCAAGCCACTATTTGAGGGTTCACCAAAGTCGGACCGCGAATAAAAGTCAAAGTCAATATATTGTTATCCTTTTTTATTTATTATTCATTATTAACCGTAACTTCGAGGTACATGCGTTCATCGGAGGCCACGGTAAAACCAGGACCCTTCGAGCGGGATTTCCATGCCCTCAGAGGATGAAGTTGTCATCCTTCGAAGGAATGCGTGCGGGGGAAGATCAAGAGCACGTTCAGCATGAAGAGGACAACACATGGCACCAGCACGTCTTGTGGCGTGCAAAGCAAGGAAGGGTACCAGGAGTGCTCAAATGACAGATTTATCCTTTATGACCATTTTGTACAGAATATTCGAAGAGTATGGTAGGTAATTAGGGGCAAAATGGTCACTTGCACATGGCCTAAGTATGGGCCTATAAAAGGAAAACCCCTACTTACTTGTAACAGGATGAATGTTTTTGGGAATACGTGAGGAGAGCCCTTTTTGTCTCATTTCATACCCTTCGCAATTTCTTTTTATGTTCCCTCTTTCTATTTGTGTCATCGAGGCTCACGCTTAGTGACACCAACAGTGGCGCCCACCATGTTGTGAGCTCGTACACAAGCTCACGATGACTCAACTCCATGGACCGCTACCTTCGAGCGGCACACCGCCCTCACGAAGCAGCATTCTGGGAGACCCCCAATCGGCTGACGACCAGTCTTCATCATAAGTAACAAAAGAGAACACCCCCGAAGCGCAACCATCACTTCAGGCAGAAGCAGCGGGCGGCCAAAAAGACCTAGTACAACGTCCTGAACAACCATCAAGCTCGAACCCTACGTGAAGCAGCACCCCAACCTCGATGATAGCAACACAAGAGATGGAACTATTAGCCCAAAGAGCTGAGCACCTCGAGCAACTCAAGCAACAGCTGTTGCAAGAACAAGAGCTAAGAAGCAAAGCGCTGTCAGAGAGAGAGAAAGCACTACAAGAGAAAGAGTACATAGCCCAACTCAGACTCAAGAATCTGCAACTGACAAAAGAATTCGAAGAACTCCAGAGAGCCATTGGCAGGGCGAGTCGCCAGGAATCAAACCCAATGCCTGAAGCCCACCCGTACCTCGAGCAAGAAGTACCACTCACACCAAGCCATCAGCCAATAGCCACAGAAGCACTGCCAATTCGAAGATCAAGCACAACGAGCATAATTGATAAAGACTCACCTTGTTCCAAAGGGTTGCAAAGAGCCCATACCTGCCGTAGTTCAGAATGATACCGCTAGCCAAATTCAGGGGAAATTCTAACCCAAGGCAATTCCTCATGATCTACGAAGCAGCAATCATATCAGCAAGAGGAGACGAGGTAACACTGGCAAAGGCATTCGTTTGCGCCTCAAATAGTCTGCCCTCAATTGGTACTTCAACCTACCTCCCGGGTCTCTGTACAGCTGGGAACACATCAGGGATAAGGTGGTCGCAAGTTTTCAAGGGTTCCGCACCATTATGGAACCATCGCACGAGCTGTTGAATATCGCTCAGCAGGAGAATGAGCAATTACATGAGTACTACAGAAGATTCCTCATGCTTCGAGCCTAGGCCCCGAGCGTCACGGATGAGGCGGCAATAAACTCTGTACTCAGAGGCATGCGAGCATGCCAGATGTCTTCATACTACGCGCGGATACCCCCGCACACCATGCAAATGCTATGCACAAAAGTCGAAGAGTACAGTAGATCAGATGTGGATTACAAGAGACGCAAGCAAAGTCAAAGTAAGAGCCGCAACTAGTCACACAGCGAAGGTGGCTATCAAGAAAGGCACTACAGAAAAACCAAGCAACCCATCGACCCCCCCCCCCCCCCTTCGTTCGTTGGTCACATCAAGGAAGAAAAAAAAGACACTATCGGCAGAGGCAACCAGAGCAACAATTTCAGAGGAGATGGCCAACGAGGGCGTGGCAGAGGTCGAGGCTCTCAAGTCCAAACTCGGCCAGCCAGAAAGTCGTACTGTTTCTACTGCGAAGAGGACAAGGGGCACAAAACTTCCACATGCCTCAAAGCAAAAGAAATCCAAGAAAGGATCAAAGCAGAAAAGAAGGCTTCGTCCTTACCCAAAGCCATCAATTATACATCGCCCAACCCATGGCCCCAGCAACCATATCCACAGCCCGCTCAGCCCAACTATCACTACCCAAGCACCCACCATCATCAACTTTATGCACTGTCCCTATATTTTCATCCAACTCATCCCACGCAACCACTCAGCCAGTACACCCAACCCAGACAACAAATCCAGCAACCATCACCCAACCAAGACCAGCAAAGGCAAAAGCAAGAGCCTTAACACATACCACAGCCTAAACCTGAACCTACCCCAAACCAAGCCACAACCTTCCTAATACAAGGTTACATTGGAATGATATGCGGAGGGTCATCTTCAGACTTCGAAAACAAAAGAAGAAGAAGAGATCACTTTCAAATGGTAAACAGCGTTTTCACAGAAGGACCTGTTATCAAGTCAAAGTGGTCTCATATTCCCATCACATTCACCGAGTCAGATCTCAGCCTCAAAGCTTACCCGCATGTCGATGCATTTGTAATTGAAGCCCACATCCATACCTGGATGGTCAGCAAAGTCCTTGTAGACAACAGTAGCCAGGCAGACATCTTGTTCATAAACACCTTCGAGCAAATGGGCCTCAGCAAAGGTTCTCTGCAGCCGTCGAATATACCACTTATTGGCTTCGGCGGAAAAAGAATCACTCCCATGGTCACAATCTCCCTACCGGTATCATTTGGCAACACTCAAAACCCTCGAACAGAGTATGTAACATTCGACGTGTTGGATCTTTGCTACCCATTTAATGTTATATTTGGCCGGGGCACAATTAACACCTTCGAAGCCGTCATCCACAGTGCATATCTATATATGAAGATCCCAACAGTCGGAGGGGTTATCATAGTCAAGGGAGATCAGTAAATGGCAAGAGACATAGAAAAAGGCTATGCACCAGGGGAAAGGATGATGAGGACATCACCCTTATGGATACACCCAGCACTCCGCCAACCAAAATGCAAGTTCATGCGCGACAACTGAATTTACGGGTGAGCTTGTTCCTAATGATTCCTTTATGTGATTTTGAGAATAGATTGCTACCTAATAAATTAATTGTTGTTAGAAACCATGAAGATGATGATGAGATAGCTGGGGAGGTGATTGGAGACGTGATGGGCCAGCAAGGACGTCCAAGCCAAGGTGGAGGCCCAATCAAAACCGACTTCGAGTCTGTTTCGGAGCCCAGGACCAGTCTACACTAAAACGGATGCCCAGGACGCATACGGACTCGGATTTGGACATTCTATATATGCTTGGAAAGATAACGAAAATCCCTTTCCAACCCAACTGGTCCCATGTCAAAATTCGTTCCGAACCGTCGGCAATCGCCGAAACAATTCGACTTCCAGAATCTGTCCTGGTGCTACGACACCGTAATCGGTCTTTGGGCCATGTATCGAGTTGAGCCCACTTAGGGCTGCGTCCAGAGGGCCTTGCATGACCCTAGGGTCCTCATATACAGCCGCCGCCTCTTCATTAGGGTTTAGGTTTTGCTTAGATTATTCTGTTGATAACAGTTTCGCCGTTTGATCGGTTTGTGAGACACCAACTTATGAGATTCATCGTATACTTGCAAATTTGGTTGCATTCTTCTTTGTTCTTGCTTGTGTTCTTGATTTGCAGGCAAGGATAAGCCTTCTCAGCGAGGTCAATTGTTTTTGAACGGTTGATAACCAGAGGAGACGTTGTGCTGTGATTGCGGGGTTCAGAACGTGTAGTTCGGAAGCCGGATCGATTTGTGTGTCGCCTCCGATCAAATCAACTTACCAAGAACCTTTCGGAATATCGGGAACCCTTATCCACATCAAGTGGTATCAGAGCTTCAGGTACACCGTTAGGTTCGTCGTTATCTTTGTTATTTTGTTCAATCCTAGAGTCCAGAAAATTGCCCTACAAAAATATTTGTTCGTCGTGTTTCCGCTATCCTACACCCTCCTTGTGCCTTGCAATTTTCAGTTTAGTTTGCTTCTCTGAATTTTAGTCCCTACAAGGTCATTGTGTTGCTGGTCTAGTGCTTGTTCTTTGGTCTTGTTTGAGTCGTGCATATCCTTGTCATAGACAAACAAGGGAAAAATCAGTGTTGCATATGTTTAGATAATAGTATTGCTGGAATTATGTGCACTAAATATTTCTTTAACATCTAGCCTTCTACTTTCGTGTGCAAAAGAAAATTAGAGTGCTCTGCTGTTGTCTCATTGTGATCAAAAGCCAACCGATTACTGCTTGATCTTGTTATAGAAGTTTGTTTTAGTTGTGCTATTACAAGAATCCTTTTGCTGCACTTGTAGTAAGAAAAAAAAATATTATGGGGTTCCATTGGTTGTAAAACTTGAAATACCTTGCTGCAGTTCTGATTCTCAAGAAAAGAAAAGAAAAAGGCAAAAGTGCACAAGAAAAAAAGCCGCACAAAAAAAAAGAAGTAGAAAAAAGAAAAGATACAAATTCAGAATTGCTTGCATCCTTTGTGTCCTTTGTTGAGTCATTTGCTTGCTTGCTTGAACTAGGTCCGAGACAAGTTTAGGCCGGTGACATAGACTATCTTGGGACTATTATTCAGTTTTGCAGCTTCTGAATTGAAATTTTGCTAATCCTTGCTACCTAATATTGCCTATCCAAGCTCCATATATTTCCTTCTGAACAGGCACAAATTTTTTTAACTCTCGCAATCATCAGTTCACACTCTCTAAGGTATCCTTTGCTTGTTGTAATTAAGAACTTTGTAAGAGCTTGATAAGATGCTTCCCTTTGCTTGTTGAGAGTTTACACTATTATCACATAGTAGTGATAGGAAAATATACTTCCGTGTGTTTCCTTGTTTGCTACTAACAATGACAGGTTACGCCACTCATGGTGATGATTCAACGTCGTCTAATGAGAACAATATGAGTGATGTATTACAAAGAGTGCTCAGTCCTCAAATGGAGAAGGTAGAGCAAAATCAATTGAACAATTTATTTCAGACTCACTTTGTTGTCAAGGATCGACGTTGTCGTGTTATCATTGATAGAGAGAGAAGCCGCAACATCGCAAGTGTAGAATTAGTAGAGAAGCTTGGATTGACAACACAGCCACACCCATGTCCATACTACATCCAATGGGTAAATTCTTTTGGTAAGATAAAGGTAGATAAAATTGCACGCATTGAATTTTTTATTGGTTCTTATAAGGATAGTGCAGAATTTGATATAGTACCTATGCAAGCATGTCATTTGTTATTGAGTAAACCTTGGATTATTACAAATAATGCTTTGCACAATGCCATTATAAATAGCTACTCATTTAAATACAATGATAGAAGAGTTACTCTTAAACCTATGACCGCTGCTGAAATTTTAGAAGAGGATCAACAAAGGCTTGAAAGGAGAAAGAATGAACCGTTTAGGAAAGAATGGACTGTTTCAAATGTTGCAACACTTACATCAAAATCTGAATTAGATGATGAACATATTTTTGTGCCTCTTGTTGCAACTAATACATTTCAGGTTCTACACAAAGAAGAGGATAGTGAGAAAGATGAAGAACATGTTGTTGCTTCAGGTAAGAGCTTTCTTGATGTGATGAATTATTCCAACAATCTTGTTGTATTGGAACCTTGTTTTGATTTGCCTTTGCCACAAGTTGATTTATCTATTGATCCTTATGATAAAGAGGAGTTGTGTGCCACTGCTTCACTTATACCTTTGCCACAACAAATGAATAAGCTTGATGTTTTTGCTTATGATTCACCTACTAGGGCTGAAATAAAACATTTGATTTTAATAACATGTGAAAAGGATGAGCAGAAATTATTGTGTTCTCTAAATACTTTGGGTTATATTGAATTTGATGTTCTTTATGATCTAAATACCGTGGAGAAGCAAATCTTTTCTCAAACTGAATTGCCTTTACTAACAAGAAACAAATTTTATGCTATAGGAAACTATGATCATAGAGGTGTATTTATGGTGCATAAAGTTTGCTCAAACATGAATACTCCTTGTGTTGTACAACCAAATGATGAACTAGAAAACTGCAATAACAATTACCATGTCATGTCATGTTTTTCTAGTGTTTTTAAGATCACACATTTTCCATCTTGTCATAAGAGTGAGAATGACGTTCATATTGCTGAGCAAGTTTTCAAAGAGGTCATTAATTTGCATGGCATGCCTTCTATTATGGTTTCACATTGTGATGATAATTTTCATAACACATATAAACGCGATGTGCATTCCAAGTTTGGGAATAGTTCTATATTTTATATTTCAGATTTGAGACCACTATTGGGAGAAAGAGATGAGCTCGAGTCGAGGACGACTCTAATTCAAAAGGGGGAGAATGATGAGGACATCACCCTTATGGATACACCCAGCACTCCGCCAACCAAAATGCAAGTTCATGCGCGACAACTGAATTTACGGGTGAGCTTGTTCCTAATGATTCCTTTATGTGATTTTGAGAATAGATTGCTACCTAATAAATTAATTGTTGTTAGAAACCATGGAGATGATGATGAGATAGCTGGGGAGGTGATTGGAGACGTGATGGGCCAGCAAGGACGTCCAAGCCAAGGTGGAGGCCCAATCAAAACCGACTTCGAGTCTGTTTCGGAGCCCAGGACCAGTCTACACTAAAACGGATGCCCAGGACGCATACGGACTCGGATTTGGACGTTCTATATATTCCTGGAAAGATAACGAAAAGCCCTTTCCAACCCAACTGGTCCCATGTCAAAATTCGTCCCGAGGCGTTGGCAATCGCCGAAACAATTCGACTTCCAGAATCTGTCCTGGTGCTACGACACCGTAATCGGTCTTTGGGCCATGTATCGAGTTGAGCCCACTTAGGGCTGCGTCCAGGGGGTCTTGCACGACCCTAGGGTCCTCATATACAGCCGCCGCCTCTTCATTAGGGTTTGGGTTTTGCTTAGATTATTCTGTTGATAACAGTTTTGCCGTTTGATCGGTTTGTGAGACCCCAACTTATGAGATTCATCGTATACTTGCAAATTTGGTTGCATTCTTCTTTGTTCTTGCTTGTGTTCTTGATTTGCAGGCAAGGATAAGCCTTCTCGGCGAGGTCAATCATTCTTGAACGGTTGATAACCAGAGGAGACGTTGTGCTGCGATTGCGGGGTTCAGAGTTCGGAAGCCGGATCGATTTGTGTGTCGCCTCCGACCAAATCAACTTACCAAGAACCTTTTGGAAGATCGGGAACCCTTGTCCACATCAAAGGAACTGCAATAACATACAGATTTTCAGCCAAGAGCAACTAGAGGATGAAGAGAGAGCTCGAAAGGCCCGTGAGCAGCATAAAGCGAATGCAAGAGAAGAGACATGATGCCTCGACACAGAAGGTCGCAGTGCAGCCAGACGAAGAAACCAAAAAAGTACTCCTTGACGAGCATGTCCTTGGCCAGTTCGTCATAGTGGGCTCTGGTTTAGACCCTGAAGAAGAGAAAAAATTATTAGCATTCCTTAGTAAGAACAAAGATGTATTCGCCTAGACTTTAGCAGACCTCGAAGGCGTGGATAGAAGCATCATAGAGCACAAGCTAGAAGTCAACACAAAGATCAAGCCAAAGAAACAAAGACTTCGAAAGATGTCAGATGAGAAAACAGAAGCTATCAGAGTGGAAGTCCAACGACTCCTCGATGCTTCCGTTATCCGTGAAGTCAAATATCCGTCTTGGCTGGCAAACTGCATAATGGTGAAGAAAAAGAATGGGAAGTGGAGAATGTGCATAGACTTCATAGATCTCAAAAAAGCTTGCCCCAAAGATGATTTCCCATTGCCCCGAATTGACAGAATCGTGGACGCAACAGCTGGAAGCGAGCTGTTGTCACTGCTCGATTGCTTCTCTGGCTACCAACAGATATGGCTACAGAGGGAGGATGAGGAAAAAACAAGTTTCATCACACCCTTTGGTACTTACTGTTTCGTAAGAATGCCCGAGGGATTAAAAAATGTCGGCCCTACATTTTGCCTCATGACTCAGAAAGCCTTCGAGTCACAGTTCGGCAAAAGCATACACGCTTATGTGGATGATATCATAGTAGCAAGAAAAGCAAAAGCCAACCATATCTCAGACCTCGCAGGAACATTCGCAAACTTTCGAGCAGCAAGGCTAAAACTGAATCCAGAGAAGTGTGTTTTCGGCATCCAAAAAGGAAGAGTACTCGGTTGTCTAGTGTCAGCCCAAGGCATCGAAGCCAACCCAGACAAAATCAAAGCAATCGTCCAAATGCAAGAACCCTAGTGCCGAAAGGATGTGCAGAAACTTACAGGCAGAATGGCGGCGCTAAACCGGTTCATATCCAGATCAGCCGAGAGAAGCTTGCCCTTCTTCCAAACACTTCGAAGGGCTCAACCCTTCGTATGGGGTCCAGAACAGCAAAGAGCCTTTGCAGAACTAAAAAACTACCTCGAGAAGCAATCAAAGCTCACCAACCCAGAGCCTAGGGTCGTGTTGTTGTTATATGTCGCTGCGTCCCACTCGGCGGTCAGTGCAGTCCTCGTATAGGAAAAGAAAATAATCAAAACGGTTAAAGGGGAGCCGAAGGAACTCTTGGTGCAACTACCGGTATATTATGTCAGCGAGGCACTATCTGTCTCCAAGACGCTGTATTCTGAGATGGAAAAAATTGCATACGCGGTAGTCATGGCTTCCAGAAAGCTACGACATTATTTTGAGGCTCACCACATCAAAGTGCTCACCAGTCAACCACTTAATGAAATATTTGGCAACCGAGAAGCTTCGATAACAATCTGCAAATGGGCCATGGAACTCTCGGAGCATGTAGTGGACTTCGAGAAACGCAGTGCCATCAAGTCTCAGGTACTTGCTGACTTCATAGCAGATTGGACAACTCCGCAGCAAGTAAAAAATCAAACATGGTCTGAGCCAGAGTGGACAGTGCACTGTGACGGAGCCTGGGGACTGGCCGGGGCAGGAACAGCAGCAGTAGTCACCTCGACCACGGGCGTGAAAATGAAATACACTGCAAGGCTCGAGTTCAGTAAAGAAACAGACAAGTGCACCAGCAACATAGCAGAGTATGAGGTAGTACTGCTAGGGCTCAAGAAACTGAGAGCACTCCGAATCCAGAGGTGCAGAATTAGAATAGATTCCAAGATTGTTGCCAGTCAATACTACAAAGAATTCACAGCCAGGGACCCACTGCTTGAGAAATATCACAGCACCATCCGAAGTATGAAAAAGTACTTCAAAGGCTTCGATATACAGTATATCGAGAGAAAGTTCAACATAGAGGTAGACGAGCTCGCCAAGTTGGCAGCAAGACAAGAGGCAATACCACAAGATGTGTTCTTTCAAACAGTCACAGAACCTTCGATCAAAACAGTCCTCTAGGACCCCAAGCAAATACACGCGGTAATGAGTGAAGACTGGAGAACTCAAATCATTGCGTACCTCAAGGGTTTTTACGAGCCAGACACCGAGTCAGAGGCCAAAAGAATGCAGCAAAGGGCCAGGGATTTGCGCTCCACTACTTAAGTGTGTAAGCAAAATAGAGGGCACCCAGCTACTCAGCGAGATACACGAGGGAATCTGCGGAGTGCATATTGGACCTCGGCCATTAGCTGCAAAGGCAGTTAGGCAAGGTTTCTTCTGACCATCTATGGTCAAGGACGCCGTAGAAATAATAACCAGATGCGAAGCCTGTCAAAAAAATCTCAAATAGGCAATCAGCACCTTCACAGCCAACGCAAGTCATAGCCCCATCATGGCCTCTCCAACGCTGGGGAATTGACATCGTTGGACCCCTACCCACAGCATCGGGGAATTACAGGTGGGCAGTTGTAGCACTAGAATATTTCACCAAGTGGATCGAAGCAAAACCAATCACAAACATCTCGGCAGCAACAACCAGAAAGTTCTTTTTGGCAAAATGTCGTCTGCCGCTTCAGAGTGCCAAGAGACATAACAGTCGACAACGAAAAACAATTCAAGAACGATATGTTCAAAGAGTTCTATCACTCCATCGGAATTAAAGTCGACTTCGCGTCAGTATATCACACCCAGTCGAACGGAGCCGTCGAAAGAGCGAACAGCATTATATTCAAGGCAATCAAAAAAATACTCCTCAATGACAAGAAAGGAAAATGGGCAGAAGAAATGCCAAGGGTCATATGGTTGCACAACACGACTGAAACCAAGGCAACCAAATACTCGCCCTTCAGGTTACTTTACGAGGAAGAGGCAGTCACGCCTGAGGAGATTTTGCACCAAAGTCCCAGAACCTTCAACGCAAAATCAACACAGCCGACCGGTGGAGGAATCGAAGGATCTGATGGAAGTCGACAGACTGGATGCAGTCGTCAACCTTGAAAAGTATCAATCAGAAACACGCCACTGGAGGGATCGAAAAGTCGCACCCCGAGCCTACGCAGTATGAGACCTAGTTCTACTCCGAAGCCCTAGAACAGAAAGCAAAGGCAAGTTAGAGCAAAAATGGGTGGGTCCATACATTGTGGTAAAATCAAACAGGCCTGGAGCATACAGGCTCCAGACTTCGCAAGGAGAAGAGTTGCCGCATTCTTGGAACACGAACAATCTTTGAAGGTTTTACTTATAAGAAAAAGCACCACTCGAAGCATGTAAGAAGCCAAGCATAGCACGAAACTATAAGTGCTACCTTGAGCTTAGTTGGTAGATTTTCTTTTTTAAGCTTTTCTTTTCTAGACAATTATGTAAAGGACCATACTCTTTTCCTCAGAAGGGGAACCCTTCGCAGGGGAGAGGTTTTTAACAAGGAGGATCCTATGTAAACCCCAGCTAAATCTATAAAGCTACCTTCCCCAAAGCGGAAAGCCTCGCTGAACAGAGCACGTCAAAACAACTCCCACCATGGAGATTGAAACATTCGACGAAGAGCAAAAATCTCTCAAACCATAGCTGCTGCACTGGTCAAGCCCAAAGAGCTAAAACCCGTGCAGCCAGCTAACTTAGCGAAAAAATGCTAAGGGGCTCCTTGTAGCCCAAACCCGTCAAAGGGTTCGCCCTAAAACACCTTGCCCCTAGCACTTCGAGGGGGAGGGTGGCATTTTTCAAAAAACTTAGCGAAAAAATGCTAAGTGGCTCGTTGCAGCCCAAAACCATCAAAGGGTTCCCCCTAAAACACCTCGCCCCTAGCCCTTCGGGCGGGGGAAGGGTGGCTTTTTTAAAAAACTTAGTGAAAAAATGCTAAGGGGTTCGTTGCAGCCCAAACCCATCAAAGGGTTTGCCCTAAAACTCCTCGCCCCAAGCAATTCGAGGGGGAGGATGGCGTTTTTCAAAAACCTAAGCCAAAAAAATGCTAAGGGGCTTGTCGCAGCCCAAACCCATCAAAAGGTTTGATCTAAAACACCTCGTCCCTAGCACTTCGGGGGGGGGGGGGGGGGGGGGGTGGGGGACGTTTTTCAAAAAACTTAGTGCAAAATGCCAAGGGGCTCGTTGCAGCCCAAACCCGTCAAAGGGTTCGTCCTAAACAACCTCGGCCCAAGCACTTCGCGGGTGGGGGGGGGGGCCCATTTTTCAAAAAAGTTAGTGAGAAAATGCTAAGGGGCTCGTCGCAGCCCAAACCCGTCAAAGGGTTTGCCCTAAAACACCTTGTCCGTAGCACTTCGGAGGGGGGGGGGCGTTTTTCAAAAAACTTAGTGAAAAAATGATACGGGCCTCATTGCAGCTTAAACCCGTCAAAGGGTTCATCCTAAACCACCTCGCCCCTAGCACCTCGAGGGGGAGGGTGGCGTTTTTCAAAGAACTTAGTGAAAAAATGCTAAGGGGCTCGTTGCAGCCCAAACCCATCAAAGGGTTCGTCCTAAAACACGTCGCCCCTAGCACTTCGAGGGGGAGTGTGGCGTTTTTCAAAAAACTTAGCGAAAAAATGCTAAGGGGCTCGTCGTAGCCCAAACCCATCGAAGGGTTCGTCCTCAAACACCTCGCCCCTAGCACTTCGAGGGGGAGTGTGGCGTTTTTCAAAAAACTTAGTGAAAAAATGCTAAGGGGCTCGTTGCAGCCCAAACCCGTCAAAGGGTTCATCCTAAAACACCTCGCCCCAAGCACTTCAAGGGGGAGTGTGGTGTTTTTCAAAAAACTTGGCGAAAAAATGCTAAGGGGCTCGTCGCAGCCCAAACCCATCAAAGGATTTGCCCTAAAACACCTCTCCCCTAGCACTTCGAGGGGGAGGGTCGCGGTTTTCAAAAAACTTAGCAAAAAAGTGCTAAGGGGCTCGTTGTAGCCCAAATCCGTCAAAGGGTTCACCCTAAAACACCTCGCCCCTAGCACTTCAAGGGGGAGGGTGGCGTTTTTCAAAAAACTTAGCGAAAAAATGCGAAGGGGCTCGTTGCAGCACATACCCATCAAAGGGTTCGCTTTAAAACACCTCGCCCCTAGCACTTCGAGGGGGAGGGTGGTGTTTTTCAAAAAACTTAGCAAAAAAATGCTAAGGGGCTCGTCGTTGCCCAAACCCATCAAGGGGTTTGCCCTAAAACACCTCGCCCATAGCACTTCGAGGGGGGGGGGGGGGGGGGAGGGTGGCGTTTTTCAAAAAACTTTGCGAAAAAGTGCTAAGGGGCTCATTGCAGCCCAAACCCGTCAAATGGTTCGCCCTAAAACACCTCGCCCCTAGCACTTCGAGGGGGAGCGTGGCGTTTTTTCAAAAAACTTAGCGAAAAAATGTTAAGGGGCTCGTTGCAGCCCAAACACGTCAAAGGGTTCCCCGTAAAACACCTCGCCCCTAGCACATCGGGGGAGGGTGGCATTTTTCAAAAAACTTTGCGAAAAAAGTGCTAAGGGGCTCATTGCAGCCCAAACCCGTCAAATGGTTCGCCCTAAAACACCTCGCCCCTAGCACTTCGACGGGGAGGGTGGTGTTTTTCAAAAAACTTAGCAAAAAAATGCTAAGGGGCTCGTTGCAGTACAAACCCATCAAAGGGTTCGCCCTAAAACACCTCGCCCCTAGCACTTCGAGGGGGAGGGTGGTGTTTTTCAAAAAACATAGCAAAAAAGTGCTAAGGGGCTCGTCGTTGCCCAAACCCATCAAGGGGTTTGCCCTAAAACACGTCGCCCCTGGCACTTCGAGGGGGGGGGGGGGCAGGGCGGCGTTTTTCAAAAAACTTTACGAAAAAAGTGCTAAGGGGCTCATTGCAGCCCAAACTTGTCAAATGGTTCGCCCTAAAACACCTCGCCCCTAGCACTTCGAGGGGGAGTGTAGCATTTTTCAAAAAACTAAGCGAAAAAATGCTAAGGGGCTTGTCGTAGCCCAAACCCATCAAAGGGTTTGCCCAAAAACACCTTGCCCCTAGCACTTCGAGGGGGAGTGTGGCGTTTTTCAAAAAACTTAACGAAAAAATGCTAACGGGCTTGTCGCAGCTCAAACCCATCAAAGAGTTTGCCCTAAAACACCTCGCCCCTAGCACTTTGGGGGGGGGGGGGCATTTTGCAAAAAACATAGTGAAAAAATGCTAAGGGCCTCGTTGCAGCCCAAACAAGTCAAAGGGTTCGTCCTAAAACACCTCGCCCCTAGCACTTCACGGGGGGGGGGGGGGCATTTGTCAAAAAACTTAGCGAGAAAATGCTAAGGGGCTCGTCGCAGCCCAAACCCGTCAAAGGGTTCGCCCTAAAACACCTCGCCCCTAGCACTTCGGGAGGGGGGGGGGGCGCTTTTCAAAGAACTTAGTGAAAAAATGCTAAGGGGCTCGTTGCAGCCCAAACCCGTGAAAGGGTTCGTCCTAAAACACCTCGCCCCTAGCACTTCACGGGGGAGTGTGGCGTGTTTCAAAAAACTTAGCGAAAAAATGCTAAGGGGCTCGTCGTAGCCCAAACCCATCAAAGGGTTCGTTCTAAAACACCTCGCCCCTAGCACTTCGAGGGGGAGTGTGGCGTTTTTCAAAAAACTTTGTAAAAAATGCTAAGGGGCTCGTTGCAGCCCAAACCCGTCAAAGGGTTCGTCCTAAAACACCTCGCCCCAAGCACTTCAAGGGGGAGTGTGGTGTTTTTCAAAAAACTTAGCGAAAAAATGCGAAGGGGCTCGTCGCAGCCCAAACCCATCAAAGGATTTGCCCTAAAACACCTCTCCCCTAGCACTTCGAGGGGGAGGGTCGCGGTTTTCAAAAAACTTAGCGAAAAAGTGCTCAGGGGCTCCTTGTAGCCCAAACCCGTCAAAGGGTTCACCCTAAAACACCTCGCCCCTAGCACTTCGGGGGGGAGGGTGGCGTTTTTCAAAAAACTTAGCGAAAAAAATGCTAAGGGGCTCGTTGCAGCACAAACCCATCAAAGGGCTCGCCCTAAAACACCTCGCCCCTAGCACTTCGAGGGGGAGCGTGGCGTTTTTTCAAAAAACTTAGCGAAAAAATGTTAAGGGGTCGTTGCAGCCCAAACTCGTGAAAGGGTTCCCCCTAAAACACCTCGCCCCTAGCACATCGGGGGAGGGTGGCGTTTTTCAAAAAACTTACCGAGAAAATGCTAAGGGGCTCGTCGCAGCCCAAACCCGTCAAAGGGTTCTCCCTAAAACACCTCGCCCCTAGCACTTCGGAGGGGGGGGGGCGTTTTTCAAAAAACTTAGTGAAAAAATGCTAAGGGGCTCGTTGCAGCCCAAACCCGTCAAAGGGTTCGTCCTAAAACACCTCGCCCCTAGCACTTCGAGGCGGAGTGCGGCGTTTTTCCAAAAACTTAGCGAAAAAATGCTAAGGGGCTCGTCGTAGCCCAAACCCATCAAAGGGTTCGTCCTAAAACACCTCGCCCCTAGCACTTCGAGGGGGAGTGTGGTGTTTTTCAAAAAACTTAGTGAAAAACTACTAAGGGGCTCGTTGCAGCCCAAACCCGTCAAAGGGTTCGTCCTAAAACACCTCTCCCCTAGCACTTCGAGGGGGAGGGTGGCGGTTTTCAAAAAACTTGGCGAAAAAATGCTAAGGGGCTCGTCGTTGCCCAAACCCGTCAAGGGGTTTGCCCTAAAACACCTCCCCCCTAGCACTTCGAGGGGGGGGGGGGGGAGGGTGGCGTTTTTCAAAAAACTTTGCGAAAAAAGTGCTAAGGGGCTCATTGCAGCCCAAACCCGTCAAATGGTTCGCCCTAAAACACCTCGCCCCTAGCACTTCGAGGGGGAGCGTGGCGTTTTTTTCAAAAAACTTAGCGAAAAAATATTAAGGGGCTCGTTGCAGCCCAAACTCGTCAAAGGGTCCCCCTAAAACACCTCGCCCCTAGCACATCGGGGGAGGGTGGCGTTTTTCGAAACACTTAGCGAGAAAATGCTAAGGGGCTCATCGCAGCCCAAACCCGTCAAAGGGTTCGCCCTAAAACACCTCGCCCCTAGCACTTCACGGGGGAGTGTGGCGTTTTTCAAAAAACTTAGCGAAAAAATGCTAAGGGGCTCGTCGTAGCCCAAACCCATCAAAGGGTTCGTTCTAAAACACCTCGCCCCTAGCACTTCGAGGGGGAGTGTGGCGTTTTTCAAAAAACTTTGTAAAAAATGCTAAGGGGCTCGTTGCAGCCCAAACCCGTCAAAGGGTTCGTCCTAAAACACCTCGCCCCAAGCACTTCAAGGGGGAGTGTGGTGTTTTTCAAAAAACTTAGCTAAAAAATGCGAAGGGGCTCGTCGCAGCCCAAACCGATCAAAGGATTTGCCCTAAAACACCTCTCCCCTAGCACTTCGAGGGGGAGGGTCGCGGTTTTCAAAAAACTTAGCAAAAAAGTGCTAAGGGGCTCGTTGTAGCCCAAACCCGTCAAAGGGTTCACCCTAAAACACCTCGCCCCTAGCACTTCAAGGGGGAGGGTGGCGTTTTTCAAAAAACTTAGCGAAAAAATGCGAAGGGGCTCGTTGCAGCACATACCCATCAAAGGGTTCGCTTAAAAACACCTCGCCCCTAGCACTTCGAGGGGGAGGGTGGTGTTTTTCAAAAAACTTAGCAAAAAAATGCTAAGGGGCTCGTCGTTGCCCAAACCCATCAAGGGATTTGCCCTAAAACACCTCGCCCATAGCACTTCGAGGGGGGGGGGGGGAGGGTGGCGTTTTTCAAAAAACTTTGCGAAAAAGTGCTAAGGGGCTCATTGTAGCCCAAACCCGTCAAATGGTTCGCCCTAAAACACCTCGCCCCTAGCACTTCGAGGGGGAGCGTGGCGTTTTTTCAAAAAACTTAGCGAAAAAATGTTAAGGGGCTCGTTGCAGCCCAAACTCGTCAAAGGGTTCCCCGTAAAACACCTCGCCCCTAGCACATCGGGGGAGGGTGGCATTTTTCAAAAAACTTTGCGAAAAAAGTGCTAACGGGCTCATTGCAGCCCAAACCCGTCAAATGGTTCGCCCTAAAACACCTCGCCCCTAGCACTTCGAGGGGGAGGGTGGTGTTTTTCAAAAAACTTAGCAAAAAAATGCTAAGGGGCTCGTTGCAGTACAAACCCATCAAAGGGTTCGCCCTAAAACACCTCGCCCCTAGCACTTCGAGGGGGAGGGTGGTGTTTTTCAAAAAACATAGCAAAAAAGTGCTAAGGGGCTCGTCGTTGCCCAAACCCATCAAGGGGTTTGCCCTAAAACACGTCGCCCCTGGCACTTCGAGGGGGGGGGGGGGGGCAGGGCGGCGTTTTTCAAAAAACTTTACGAAAAAAGTGCTAAGGGGCTCATTGCAGCCCAAACTTGTCAAATGGTTCGCCCTAAAACACCTCGCCCCTAGCACTTCGAGGGGGAGTGTAGCATTTTTCAAAAAACTAAGCGAAAAAATGCTAAGGGGCTTGTCGTAGCCCAAACCCATCAAAGGGTTTGCCCAAAAACACCTTGCCCCTAGCACTTCGAGGGGGAGTGTGGCGTTTTTCAAAAAACTTAACGAAAAAATGCTAACGGGCTTGTCGCAGCTCTAACCCATCAAAGAGTTTGCCCTAAAACACCTCGCCCCTAGCACTTTGGGGGGGGGGGGCATTTTGCAAAAAACATAGTGAAAAAATGCTAAGGGCCTCGTTGCAGCCCAAACAAGTCAAAGGGTTCGTCCTAAAACACCTCGCCCCTAGCACTTCGGGGGGGGGGGGGCATTTGTCAAAAAACTTAGCGAGAAAATGCTAAGGGGCTCGTCGCAGCCCAAACCCGTCAAAGGGTTCGCCCTAAAACACCTCGCCCCTAGCACTTCGGGAGGGGGGGGGGGGCGCTTTTCAAAGAACTTAGTGAAAAAATGCTAAGGGGCTCGTTGCAGCCCAAACCCGTGAAAGGGTTCGTCCTAAAACACCTCGCCCCTAGCACTTCACGGGGGAGTGTGGCGTGTTTCAAAAAACTTAGCGAAAAAATGCTAAGGGGCTCGTCGTAGCCCAAACCCATCAAAGGGTTCGTTCTAAAACACCTCGCCCCTAGCACTTCGAGGGGGAGTGTGGCGTTTTTCAAAAAACTTTGTAAAAAATGCTAAGGGGCTCGTTGCAGCCCAAACCCGTCAAAGGGTTCGTCCTAAAACACCTCGCCCCAAGCACTTCAAGGGGGAGTGTGGTGTTTTTCAAAAAACTTAGCGAAAAAATGCGAAGGGGCTCGTCGCAGCCCAAACCCATCAAACGATTTGCCCTAAAACACCTCTCCCCTAGCACTTCGAGGGGGAGGGTCGCGGTTTTCAAAAAACTTAGCGAAAAAGTGCTCAGGGGCTCCTTGTAGCCCAAACCCGTCAAAGGGTTCACCCTAAAACACCTCGCCCCTAGCACTTCGGGGGGGAGGGTGGCGTTTTTCAAAAAACTTAGCGAAAAAAATGCTAAGGGGCTCGTTGCAGCACAAACCCATCAAAGGGCTCGCCCTAAAACACCTCGCCCCTAGCACTTCGAGGGGGAGCGTGGCGTTTTTTCAAAAAACTTAGCGAAAAAATGTTAAGGGGCTCGTTGCAGCCCAAACTCGTGAAAGGGTTCCCCCTAAAACACCTCGCCCCTAGCACATCGGGGGAGGGTGGCGTTTTTCAAAAAACTTACCGAGAAAATGCTAAGGGGCTCGTCGCAGCCCAAACCCGTCAAAGGGTTCTCCCTAAAACACCTCGCCCCTAGCACTTCGGAGTGGGGGGGGGGGCGTTTTTCAAAAAACTTAGTGAAAAAATGCTAAGGGGCTCGTTGCAGCCCAAACCCGTCAAAGGGTTCGTCCTAAAACACCTCGCCCCTAGCACTTCGAGGCGGAGTGTGGCGTTTTTCCAAAAACTTAGCGAAAAAATGCTAAGGGGCTCGTCGTAGCCCAAACCCATCAAAGGGTTCGTCCTAAAACACCTCGCCCCTAGCACTTCGAGGGGGAGTGTGGTGTTTTTCAAAAAACTTAGTGAAAAAATACTAAGGGGCTCGTTGCAGCCCAAACCCGTCAAAGGGTTCGTCCTAAAACACCTCTCCCCTAGCACTTCGAGGGGGAGGGTGGCGGTTTTCAAAAAACTCGGCGAAAAAATGCTAAGGGGCTCGTCGTTGCCCAAACCCGTCAAGGGGTTTGCCCTAAAACACCTCCCCCCTAGCACTTCGAGGGGGGGGGGGGAGGGTGGCGTTTTTCAAAAAACTTTGCGAAAAAAGTGCTAAGGGGCTCATTGCAGCCCAAACCCGTCAAATGGTTCGCCCTAAAACACCTCGCCCCTAGCACTTCGAGGGGGAGCGTGGTGTTTTTTTCAAAAAACTTAGCGAAAAAATATTAAGGGGCTCGTTGCAGCCCAAACTCGTCAAAGGGTCCCCCTAAAACACCTCGCCCCTAGCACATCGGGGGAGGGTGGCGTTTTTCGAAACACTTAGCGAGAAAATGCTAAGGGGCTCATCGCAGCCCAAACCCGTCAAAGGGTTCGCCCTAAAACACCTCGCCCCTAGCACTTCACGGGGGAGTGTGGCGTGTTTCAAAAAACTTAGCGAAAAAATGCTAAGGGGCTCGTCGTAGCCCAAACCCATCAAAGGGTTCATTCTAAAACACCTCGCCCCTAGCACTTCGAGGGGGAGTGTGGCGTTTTTCAAAAAACTTTGTAAAAAATGCTAAGGGGCTCGTTGCAGCCCAAACCCGTGAAAGGGTTCGTCCTAAAACACCTCGCCCCTAGCACTTCACGGGGGAGTGTGGCGTGTTTCAAAAAACTTAGCGAAAAAATGCTAAGGGGCTCGTCGTAGCCCAAACCCATCAAAGGGTTCGTTCTAAAACACCTCGCCCCTAGCACTTCGAGGGGGAGTGTGGCGTTTTTCAAAAAACTTTGTAAAAAATGCTAAGGGGCTCGTTGCAGCCCAAACCCGTCAAAGGGTTCGTCCTAAAACACCTCGCCCCAAGCACTTCAAGGGGGAGTGTGGTGTTTTTCAAAAAACTTAGCGAAAAAATGCGAAGGGGCTCGTCGCAGCCCAAACCCATCAAACGATTTGCCCTAAAACACCTCTCCCCTAGCACTTCGAGGGGGAGGGTCGCGGTTTTCAAAAAACTTAGCGAAAAAGTGCTCAGGGGCTCCTTGTAGCCCAAACCCGTCAAAGGGTTCACCCTAAAACACCTCGCCCCTAGCACTTCGGGGGGGAGGGTGGCGTTTTTCAAAAAACTTAGCGAAAAAAATGCTAAGGGGCTCGTTGCAGCACAAACCCATCAAAGGGCTCGCCCTAAAACACCTCGCCCCTAGCACTTCGAGGGGGAGCGTGGCGTTTTTTCAAAAAACTTAGCGAAAAAATGTTAAGGGGCTCGTTGCAGCCCAAACTCGTGAAAGGGTTCCCCCTAAAACACCTCGCCCCTAGCACATCGGGGGAGGGTGGCGTTTTTCAAAAAACTTAGCGAGAAAATGCTAAGGGGCTCGTCGCAGCCCAAACCCGTCAAAGGGTTCTCCCTAAAACACCTCGCCCCTAGCACTTCGAGGGGGAGGGTGGCGTTTTTCAAAAAACTTAGCGAAAAAATGCTAAGGGGCTCGTTGCAGCCCAAACCCGTCAAAGGGTTCGTCCTAAAACACCTCGCCCCTAGCACTTCGAGGGGGAGTGTGGCGTTTTTCAAAAAACTTAGCGAAAAAATGCTAAGGGGCTCGTCGTAGCCCAAACCCATCAAAGGGTTCGTCCTAAAACACCTCGCCCCTAGCACTTCGAGGGGGAGTGTGGTGTTTTTCAAAAAACTTAGTGAAAAAATACTAAGGGGCTCGTTGCAGCCCAAACCCGTCAAAGGGTTCGTCCTAAAACACCTCGCCCCTAGCACTTCGAGGGGGAGGGTGGCGTTTTTCAAAAAACTTAGCGAAAAAATGCTAAGGGGCTCGTTGCAGCCCAAACCCGTCAAAGGGTTTCGCCCTAAAACACCTCGCCCCTAGCACTTCGAGGGGGAGGTGGCGTTTTTCAAAAAACTTAGCGAAAAAATGATACAGGGCTCGTTGCAGCCCAAACCCGTCAAAGGGTTCGCCCTAAAACACCTCGCCCCTAGCACTTCGAGGGGGAGGGTGGCGTTTTTCAAAAAACTTAGCGAGAAAATGCTAAGGGGCTCGTCGCAGCCCAAACCCGTCAAAGGGTTCGCCCTAAAACACCTCGCCCCTAGCACTTCGGGGGAGGGTGGCGTTTTTCAAAAAACTTAGCGAAAAAATGCTAAGGGGCTCGTTGCAGCCCAAACCCGTCAAAGGGTTCGTCCTAAAACACCTCGCCCCTAGCACTTCGAGGGGGAGTGTGGCGTTTTTCAAAAAACTTAGCGAAAAAATGCTAAGGGGCTCGTCGTAGCCCAAACCCATCAAAGGGTTCGTCCTAAAACACCTCGCCCCTAGCACTTCGAGGGGGAGTGTGGCGTTTTTCAAAAAACTTAGCGAAAAAATGCTAAGGGGCTCGTTGCAGCCCAAACCCGTCAAAGGGTTCGTCCTAAAACACCTCGCCCCTAGCACTTCGAGGGGGAGTGTGGTGTTTTTCAAAAAACTTAGCTAAAAAATGCTAAGGGGCTCGTTGCAGCCCAAACCCATCAAAGGTTTGCCCTAAAACACCTCGCCCCTAGCACTTCGAGGGGGAGGGTGGCGTTTTTCAAAAAACTTAGCAAAAAATGCTAAGGGGCTCGTTGCAGCCCAAACCCGTCAAAGGGTTCTCCCTAAAACACCTCGCCCCTAGCACTTCGAGGGGGAGGGTGGCGTTTTTCAAAAAACTTAGCGAAAAAATGCTAAGGGGCTCGTTGCAGCCCAAACCCATCAAAGGGTTCGCCCTAAAACACCTCGCCCCTAGCACTTCGAGGGGGAGGGTGGCGTTTTTCAAAAAACTTAGCGAAAAAATGCTAAGGGGCTCGTTGCAGCCCAAACCCATCAAAGGGTTCGCCCTAAAACACCTCGCCCCTAGCACTTCGAGGGGGAGGGTGGCGTTTTTCAAAAAACTTAGCGAAAAAATGCTAAGGGGCTCGTTGCAGCCCAAACCCATCAAAGGGTTTGCCCTAAAACACCTCGCCCCTAGCACTTCGAGGGGGAGGGTGGCGTTTTTCAAAAAACTTAGCGAAAAAATGCTAAGGGGCTCGTTGCAGCCCAAACCGTCAAAGGGTTCGCCCTAAAACACCTCGCCCCTAGCACTTCGAGGGGGAGGGTGGCGTTTTTCAAAAAACTTAGCGAAAAAATGCTAAGGGGCTCGTTGCAGCCCAAACCCATCAAAGGGTTTCGCCCTAAAACACCTCGCCCCTAGCACTTCGAGGGGGAGGGTGGCGTTTTTCAAAAAACTTAGCGAAAAAATGCTAAGGGGCTCGTCGTAGCCCAAACCCATCAAAGGGTTCGCCCTAAAACACCTCGCCCCTAGCACTTCGAGGGGGAGGGTGGCGTTTTTCAAAAAACTTAGCGAAAAAATGCTAAGGGGCTCGTTGCAGCCCAAACCCGTCAAAGGGTTCGCCCTAAAACACCTCGCCCCTAGCACTTCGAGGGGGAGGGTGGCGTTTTTCAAAAAACTTAGCGAAAAAATGCTAAGGGGCTCGTGCAGCCCAAACCCATCAAAGGGTTGCCCTAAAACACCTCGCCCTAGCACTTCGAGGGGGAGGGTGGCGTTTTTCAAAAAACTTAGCGAAAAAATGCTAAGGGGCTTGTCGCAGCCCAAACCCGTCAAAGGGTTTGCCCTAAAACACCTCGCCCCTAGCACTTCGAGGGGGAGGGTGGCGTTTTTCAAAAAACTTAGCGAAAAAATGCTAAGGGGCTCGTTGCAGCCAAACCCTCAAAGGGTTCTCCTAAAACACCTCGCCCCTAGCACTTCGAGGGGAGGGTGGCGTTTTTCAAAAAACTTAGCGAAAAAAATGCTAAGGGGCTCGTTGCAGCCCAAACCCATCAAAGGGTTTGCCCTAAAACACCTCGCCCCTAGCACTTCGAGGGGGAGGGTGGCGTTTTTCAAAAAACTTAGCGAAAAAATGCTAAGGGGCTCGTCGCAGCCCAAACCCGTCAAAGGGTTCGCCCTAAAACACCTCGCCCCTAGCACTTCGAGGGGGAGGGTGGCGTTTTCAAAAAACTTAGCGAAAAAATGCTAAGGGGCTCGTCGCAGCCCAAACCCGTCAAAGGGTTCGCCCTAAAACACCTCGCCCCTAGCACTTCGAGGGGGAGGGTGGCGTTTTTCAAAAAACTTAGCGAAAAAATGCTAAGGGGCTCGTTGCAGCCCAAACCCGTCAAAGGGTTCGTCCTAAAACACCTCGCCCCTAGCACTTCGAGGGGGAGGGTGGCGTTTTTCAAAAAACTTAGCGAAAAAATGCTAAGGGGCTCGTCGCAGCCCAAACCCATCAAAGGGTTCGTCCTAAAACACCTCGCCCCTAGCACTTCGAGGGGGAGTGTGGCGTTTTTCAAAAAACTTAGCGAAAAAATGCTAAGGGGCTCGTTGCAGCCCAAACCCATCAAAGGGTTCGTCCTAAAACACCTCGCCCCTAGCACTTCGAGGGGGAGTGTGGCGTTTTTCAAAAAACTTAGCGAAAAAATGCTAAGGGGCTCGTCGCAGCCCAAACCCATCAAAGGGTTCGCCCTAAAACACCTCGCCCCTAGCACTTCGAGGGGGAGGGTGGCGTTTTTCAAAAAACTTAGCGAAAAAATGCTAAGGGGCTCGTTGCAGCCCAAACCCGTCAAAGGGTTCGCCCTAAAACACCTCGCCCCTAGCACTTCGAGGGGGAGGGTGGCGTTTTCAAAAAACTTAGCGAAAAAATGCTAAGGGGCTCGTTGCAGCCCAAACCCATCAAAGGGTTCGCCCTAAAACACCTCGCCCCTAGCACTTCGAGGGGGAGTGTGGCGTTTTTCAAAAAACTTAGCGAAAAAATGCTAAGGGGCTCGTTGCAGCCCAAACCCATCAAAGGGTTTGCCCTAAAACACCTCGCCCCTAGCACTTCGAGGGGGAGGGTGGCGTTTTTCAAAAAACTTAGCGAAAAAATGCTAAGGGGCTCGTTGCAGCCCAAACCCATCAAAGGGTTCGCCCTAAAACACCTCGCCCCTAGCACTTCGAGGGGGAGGGTGGCGTTTTTCAAAAAACTTAGCGAAAAAATGCTAAGGGGCTCGTTGCAGCCCAAACCCGTCAAAGGGTTCGCCCTAAAACACCTCGCCCCTAGCACTTCGAGGGGGAGTGTGGCGTTTTTCAAAAAACTTAGCGAAAAAATGCTAAGGGGCTCGTTGCAGCCCAAACCCATCAAAGGGTTCGCCTAAAACACCTCGCCCCTAGCACTTCGAGGGGGAGTGTGGCGTTTTTCAAAAAACTTAGCGAAAAAATGCTAAGGGGCTCGTTGCAGCCCAAACCCGTCAAAGGGTTCGTCCTAAAACACCTCGCCCCTAGCACTTCGAGGGGGAGGGTGGCGTTTTTCAAAAAACTTAGCGAAAAAATGCTAAGGGGCTCGTTGCAGCCCAAACCCGTCAAAGGGTTCGCCCTAAAACACCTCGCCCCTAGCACTTCGAGGGGGAGGGTGGCGTTTTTCAAAAAACTTAGCGAAAAAATGCTAAGGGGCTCGTTGCAGCCCAAACCCGTCAAAGGGTTCACCCTAAAACACCTCGCCCCTAGCACTTCGAGGGGGAGTGTGGCGTTTTTCAAAAAACTTAGCGAAAAAATGCTAAGGGGCTCGTTGCAGCCCAAACCCATCAAAGGGTTCGCCCTAAAACACCTCGCCCCTAGCACTTCGAGGGGGAGGGTGGCGTTTTTCAAAAAACTTAGCGAAAAAATGCTAAGGGGCTCGTTGCAGCCCAAACCCGTCAAAGGGTTCGCCCTAAAACACCTCGCCCCTAGCACTTCGAGGGGGAGGGTGGCGTTTTTCAAAAAACTTAGCGAAAAAATGCTAAGGGGCTCGTCGCAGCCCAAACCCATCAAAGGGTTTGCCCTAAAACACCTCGCCCCTAGCACTTCGAGGGGGAGGGTGGCGTTTTTCAAAAAACTTAGCGAAAAAATGCTAAGGGGCTCGTTGCAGCCCAAACCCATCAAAGGGTTCGCCCTAAAACACCTCGCCCCTAGCACTTCGAGGGGGAGGGTGGCGTTTTTCAAAAAACTTAGCGAAAAAATGCTAAGGGGCTCGTTGCAGCCCAAACCCATCAAAGGGTTTGCCCTAAAACACCTCGCCCCTAGCACTTCGAGGGGGAGGGTGGCGTTTTTCAAAAAACTTAGCGAAAAAATGCTAAGGGGCTCGTTGCAGCCCAAACCCGTCAAAGGGTTCGCCCTAAAACACCTCGCCCCTAGCACTTCGAGGGGAGGGTGGCGTTTTTCAAAAAACTTAGCGAAAAAATGCTAAGGGGCTCGTTGCAGCCCAAACCCATCAAAGGGTTTGCCCTAAAACACCTCGCCCCTAGCACTTCGAGGGGGAGGGTGGCGTTTTTCAAAAAACTTAGCGAAAAAATGCTAAGGGGCTCGTTGCAGCCCAAACCCATCAAAGGGTTCGCCCTAAAACACCTCGCCCCTAGCACTTCGAGGGGGAGGGTGGCGTTTTTCAAAAAACTTAGCGAAAAAATGCTAAGGGGCTCGTTGCAGCCCAAACCCATCAAAGGGTTTGCCCTAAAACACCTCGCCCCTAGCACTTCGAGGGGAGGGTGGCGTTTTTCAAAAAGCTTAGCGAAAAAATGCTAAGGGGCTTGTTGCAGCCCAAACCCGTCAAAGGGTTCGCCCTAAAACACCTCGCCCCTAGCACTTCGAGGGGGAGGGTGGCGTTTTTCAAAAAACTTAGCGAAAAAATGCTAAGGGGCTCGTTGCAGCCCAAACCCGTCAAAGGGTTCGCCCTAAAACACCTCGCCCCTAGCACTTCGAGGGGGAGGGTGGCGTTTTTCAAAAAACTTAGCGAAAAAATGCTAAGGGGCTCGTTGCAGCCCAAACCCATCAAAGGGTTCGCCCTAAAACACCTCGCCCCTAGCACTTCGAGGGGAGTGTGGCGTTTTTCAAAAAACTTAGCGAAAAAATGCTAAGGGGCTTCTTGCAGCCCAAACCCGTCAAAGGGTTGCCCTAAAACACCTCGCCCCTAGCACTTCGAGGGGAGGGTGGCGTTTTTCAAAAAACTTAGCGAAAAAATGCTAAGGGGCTCGTTGCAGCCCAAACCCATCAAAGGGTTTGCCCTAAAACACCTCGCCCCTAGCACTTCGAGGGGAGGGTGGCGTTTTTCAAAAAACTTAGCGAAAAAATGCTAAGGGGCTTGTTGCAGCCCAAACCCGTCAAAGGGTTTGCCCTAAAACACCTCGCCCCTAGCACTTCGAGGGGGAGGGTGGCGTTTTTCAAAAAACTTAGCGAAAAAATGCTAAGGGGCTCGTCGAAGCCCAAACCCATCAAAGGGTTCGCCATAAAACACCTCGCCCCTAGCACTTCGAGGGGGAGGGTGGCGTTTTTCAAAAAACTTAGCGAAAAAATGCTAAGGGGCTCGTTGCAGCCCAAACCCGTCAAAGGGTTTGCCCTAAAACACCTCGCCCCTAGCACTTCGAGGGGGAGGGTGGCGTTTTTCAAAAAACTTAGCGAAAAAATGCTAAGGGGCTCGTCGCAGCCCAAACCCATCAAAGGGTTTGCCCTAAAACACCTCGCCCCTAGCACTTCGAGGGGAGGGTGGCGTTTTTCAAAAAACTTAGCGAAAAAATGCTAAGGGGCTCGTTGCAGCCCAAACCCGTCAAAGGGTTCGCCCTAAAACACCTCGCCCCTAGCACTTCGAGGGGGAGGGTGGCGTTTTTCAAAAAACTTAGCGAAAAATGCTAAGGGGCTCGTTGCAGCCCAAACCCATCAAAGGGTTCGCCCTAAAACACCTCGCCCCTAGCACTTCGAGGGGGAGGGTGGCGTTTTTCAAAAAACTTAGCGAAAAAATGCTAAGGGGCTCGTTGCAGCCCAAACCCATCAAAGGGTTCGCCTAAAACACCTCGCCCCTAGCACTTCGAGGGGGAGTGTGGCGTTTTTCAAAAAACTTAGCGAAAAAATGCTAAGGGGCTCGTCGCAGCCCAAACCCATCAAAGGGTTTGCCCTAAAACACCTCGCCCCTAGCACTTCGAGGGGGAGGGTGGCGTTTTTCAAAAAACTTAGCGAAAAAATGCTAAGGGGCTCGTCGCAGCCAAAACCCGTCAAAGGGTTTGCCCTAAAACACCTCGCCCCTAGCACTTCGAGGGGGAGGGTGGCGTTTTTCAAAAAACTTAGCGAAAAAATGCTAAGGGGCTCGTTGCAGCCCAAACCCATCAAAGGGTTTGCCCTAAAACACCTCGCCCCTAGCACTTCGAGGGGAGGGTGGCGTTTTCAAAAAACTTAGCGAAAAAATGCTAAGGGGCTCGTTGCAGCCCAAACCCATCAAAGGGTTTGCCCTAAAACACCTCGCCCCTAGCACTTCGAGGGGGAGGGTGGCGTTTTTCAAAAAACTTAGCGAAAAAATGCTAAGGGGCTCGTTGCAGCCCAAACCCGTCAAAGGGTTCGCCCTAAAACACCTCACCCCTAGCACTTCGAGGGGAGGGTGGCGTTTTTCAAAAAACTTAGCGAAAAAATGCTAAGGGGCTCGTTGCAGCCCAAACCCGTCAAAGGGTTTGCCCTAAAACACCTGTCCCCTAGCACTTCGAGGGGGAGGGTGGCGTTTTTCAAAAAACTTAGCGAAAAAATGCTAAGGGGCTCGTTGTAGCCCAAACCCGTCAAAGGGTTCGCCCTAAAACACCTCACCCCTAGCACTTCGAGGGGGAGGGTGGCGTTTTTCAAAAAACTTAGCGAAAAAATGCTAAGGGGCTCGTTGCAGCCCAAACCCATCAAAGGGTTTGCCCTAAAACACCTCGTTCCTAGCACTTCGAGGGGGCGTGTGGCGTTTTTCAAAAAACTTAGCGAAAAAAATGCTAAGGGGCTCGTCCAGCCCAAACCCTCAAAGGGTTGCCCTAAAACACCTCGCCCTAGCACGTCGAGGGGGAGGTGTGGCGTTTTCAAAAAACATAGCGAAAAAATGCTAAGGGGCTCGTCCGCAGCCCAAACCCATCAAAGGGTTTGCCCTAAAACACCTCGCCCCTAGCACTTCGAGGGGGAGGGTGGCGTTTTTCAAAAAACTTAGCGAAAAAATGCTAAGGGGCTCGTTGCAGCCCAAACCCGTCAAAGGGTTCGCCCTAAAACACCTCGCCCCTAGCACTTCGAGGGGAGGGTGGCGTTTTTCAAAAAACTTAGCGAAAAAATGCTAAGGGGCTCGTTGCAGCCCAAACCCGTCAAAGGGTTCGCCCTAAAACACCTCGCCCCTAGCACTTCGAGGGGAGGGTGGCGTTTTTCAAAAAACTTAGCGAAAAAATGCTAAGGGGCTCGTCGCAGCCCAAACCCATCAAAGGGTTTGCCCTAAAACACCTCGCCCCTAGCACTTCGAGGGGGAGGGTGGCGTTTTTCAAAAAACTTAGCGAAAAAATGCTAAGGGGCTCGTTGCAGCCCAAACCCATCAAAGGGTTCGCCCTAAAACACCTCGCCCCTAGCACTTCGAGGGGGAGGGTGGCGTTTTTCAAAAAACTTAGCGAAAAAATGCTAAGGGGCTCGTTGCAGCCCAAACCCGTCAAAGGGTTCGCCCTAAAACACCTCGCCCCTAGCACTTCGAGGGGGAGGGTGGCGTTTTTCAAAAAACTTAGCGAAAAAATGCTAAGGGGCTCGTGCAGCCCAAACCCATCAAAGGGTTTGCCCTAAAACACCTCGCCCCTAGCACTTCGAGGGGGAGGGTGGCGTTTTTCAAAAAACTTAGCGAAAAAATGCTAAGGGGCTCGTCGAGCCCAAACCCATCAAAGGGTTTGCCCTAAAACACCTCGCCCCTAGCACTTCGAGGGGGAGGGTGGCGTTTTTCAAAAAACTTAGCGAAAAAATGCTAAGGGGCTCGTTGCAGCCCAAACCCATCAAAGGGTTCGCCCTAAAACACCTCGCCCCTAGCACTTCGAGGGGGAGGGTGGCGTTTTTCAAAAAACTTAGCG
This sequence comes from Eleusine indica, assembly GCA_030378355.1. Taxonomy (NCBI): domain Eukaryota; kingdom Viridiplantae; phylum Streptophyta; class Magnoliopsida; order Poales; family Poaceae; genus Eleusine; species Eleusine indica. The sequence goes on from CM059499.1 coordinate 30,498,940, forward strand.
AAAAAATGCTAAGGGGCTCGTTGCAGCCCAAACCCATCAAAGGGTTCGCCCTAAAACACCTCGCCCCTAGCACTTCGAGGGGGAGGGTGGCGTTTTTCAAAAAACTTAGCGAAAAAATGCTAAGGGGCTCGTTGCAGCCCAAACCCGTCAAAGGGTTCTCCCTAAAACACCTCGCCCCTAGCACTTCGAGGGGAGGGTGGCTTTTTCAAAAAACTTAGCGAAAAAATGCTAAGGGGCTCGTTGCAGCCCAAACCCATCAAAGGGTTTGCCCTAAAACACCTCGCCCCTAGCACTTCGAGGGGGAGTGTGGCGTTTTTCAAAAAACTTAGCGAAAAAATGCTAAGGGGCTCGTCGCAGCCCAAACCCATCAAAGGGTTTGCCCTAAAACACCTCGCCCCTAGCACTTCGAGGGGGAGGGTGGCGTTTTTCAAAAAACTTAGCGAAAAAATGCTAAGGGGCTCGTTGCAGCCCAAACCCGTCAAAGGGTTCGCCCTAAAACACCTCGCCCCTAGCACTTCGAGGGGGAGGGTGGCGTTTTTCAAAAAACTTAGCGAAAAAATGCTAAGGGGCTCGTTGCAGCCCAAACCCATCAAAGGGTTTGCCCTAAAACACCTCGCCCCTAGCACTTCGAGGGGGAGGGTGGCGTTTTTCAAAAAACTTAGCGAAAAAATGCTAAGGGGCTCGTTGCAGCCCAAACCCGTCAAAGGGTTCGCCCTAAAACACCTCGCCCCTAGCACTTCGAGGGGGAGGGTGGCGTTTTTCAAAAAACTTAGCGAAAAAATGCTAAGGGGCTCGTTGCAGCCCAAACCCATCAAAGGGTTCGCCCTAAAACACCTCGCCCTAGCACTTCGAGGGGAGGGTGGCGTTTTTCAAAAAACTTAGCGAAAAAATGCTAAGGGGCTCGTTGCAGCCCAAACCCATCAAAGGGTTTGCCCTAAAACACCTCGCCCCTAGCACTTCGAGGGGAGGGTGGCGTTTTCAAAAAACTTAGCGAAAAAATGCTAAGGGGCTCGTCGCAGCCCAAACCCATCAAAGGGTTTGCCCTAAAACACCTCGCCCCTAGCACTTCGAGGGGGAGGGTGGCGTTTTTCAAAAAACTTAGCGAAAAAATGCTAAGGGGCTCGTTGCAGCCCAAACCCGTCAAAGGGTTCGCCCTAAAACACCTCGCCCCTAGCACTTCGAGGGGGAGGGTGGCGTTTTTCAAAAAACTTAGCGAAAAAATGCTAAGGGGCTCGTTGCAGCCCAAACCCATCAAAGGGTTCGCCCTAAAACACCTCGCCCCTAGCACTTCGAGGGGGAGGGTGGCGTTTTTCAAAAAACTTAGCGAAAAAATGCTAAGGGGCTCGTCGCAGCCCAAACCCTTCAAAGGGTTCGCCCTAAAACACCTCGCCCCTAGCACTTCGAGGGGGAGGGTGGCGTTTTTCAAAAAACTTAGCGAAAAAATGCTAAGGGGCTCGTTGCAGCCCAAACCCATCAAAGGGTTTGCCCTAAAACACCTCGCCCCTAGCACTTCGAGGGGGAGGGTGGCGTTTTTCAAAAAACTTAGCGAAAAAATGCTAAGGGGCTCGTTGCAGCCCAAACCCGTCAAAGGGTTCGCCCTAAAACACCTCGCCCCTAGCACTTCGAGGGGGAGGGTGGCGTTTTTCAAAAAACTTAGCGAAAAAATGCTAAGGGGCTCGTCGCAGCCCAAACCCATCAAAGGGTTTGCCCTAAAACACCTCGCCCTAGCACTTCGAGGGGGAGGGTGGCGTTTTTCAAAAAACTTAGCGAAAAAATGCTAAGGGGCTCGTTGCAGCCCAAACCCATCAAAGGGTTCGCCCTAAAACACCTCGCCCCTAGCACTTCGAGGGGGAGGGTGGCGTTTTTCAAAAAACTTAGCGAAAAAATGCTAAGGGGCTCGTTGCAGCCCAAACCCATCAAAGGGTTTGCCCTAAAACACCTCGCCCCTAGCACTTCGAGGGGGAGGGTGGCGTTTTTCAAAAACTTAGCGAAAAAATGCTAAGGGGCTCGTTGCAGCCCAAACCCATCAAAGGGTTCGCCCTAAAACACCTCGCCCCTAGCACTTCGAGGGGGAGGGTGGCGTTTTTCAAAAAACTTAGCGAAAAAAATGCTAAGGGGCTCGTTGCAGCCCAAACCCGTCAAAGGGTTCGCCCTAAAACACCTCGCCCCTAGCACTTCGAGGGGGAGGGTGGCGTTTTTCAAAAAACTTAGCGAAAAAATGCTAAGGGGCTCGTTGCAGCCCAAACCCGTCAAAGGGTTCGCCCTAAAACACCTCGCCCCTAGCACTTCGAGGGGGAGGGTGGCGTTTTTCAAAAAACTTAGCGAAAAAATGCTAAGGGGCTCGTCGCAGCCCAAACCCATCAAAGGGTTTGCCCTAAAACACCTCGCCCCTAGCACTTCGAGGGGGAGGGTGGCGTTTTTCAAAAAACTTAGCGAAAAAATGCTAAGGGGCTCGTTGCAGCCCAAACCCGTCAAAGGGTTCGCCCTAAAACACCTCGCCCCTAGCACTTCGAGGGGGAGGGTGGCGTTTTTCAAAAAACTTAGCGAAAAAATGCTAAGGGGCTCGTCGCAGCCCAAACCCATCAAAGGGTTTGCCCTAAAACACCTCGCCCCTAGCACTTCGAGGGGGAGGGTGGCGTTTTTCAAAAAACTTAGCAAAAAATGCTAAGGGGCTCGTTGCAGCCCAAACCCATCAAAGGGTTCGCCCTAAAACACCTCGCCCCTAGCACTTCGAGGGGGAGGGTGGCGTTTTTCAAAAAACTTAGCGAAAAAATGCTAAGGGGCTCGTCGCAGCCCAAACCCATCAAAGGGTTTGCCCTAAAACACCTCGCCCCTAGCACTTCGAGGGGGAGGGTGGCGTTTTTCAAAAAACTTAGCGAAAAAATGCTAAGGGGCTCGTTGCAGCCCAAACCCATCAAAGGGTTCGCCCTAAAACACCTCGCCCCTAGCACTTCGAGGGGGAGGGTGGCGTTTTTCAAAAAACTTAGCGAAAAAATGCTAAGGGGCTCGTTGCAGCCCAAACCCGTCAAAGGGTTCGCCTAAAACACCTCGCCCCTAGCACTTCGAGGGGGAGGGTGGCGTTTTTCAAAAAACTTAGCGAAAAAATGCTAAGGGGCTCGTTGCAGCCCAAACCCATCAAAGGGTTTGCCCTAAAACACCTCGTCCCTAGCACTTCGAGGGGGAGGGTGGCGTTTTTCAAAAAACTTAGCGAAAAAATGCTAAGGGGCTCGTTGCAGCCCAAACCCGTCAAAGGGTTCGCCCTAAAACACCTCTCCCTAGCACTTCGAGGGGAGGGTGGCGTTTTTCAAAAAACTTAGCGAAAAAATGCTAAGGGGCTCGTTGCAGCCCAAACCCTTCAAAGGGTTTGCCCTAAAACACCTCGCCCCTAGCACTTCGAGGGGGAGGGTGGCGTTTTTCAAAAAACTTAGCGAAAAAATGCTAAGGGGCTCGTTGCAGCCCAAACCCATCAAAGGGTTTGCCCTAAAACACCTCGCCCCTAGCACTTCGAGGGGGAGGGTGGCGTTTTTCAAAAAACTTAGCGAAAAAATGCTAAGGGGCTCGTCGCAGCCCAAACCCATCAAAGGGTTTGCCCTAAAACACCTCGCCCCTAGCACTTCGAGGGGGAGGGTGGCGTTTTTCAAAAAACTTAGCCAAAAAATGCTAAGGGGCTTGTTGCAGCCCAAACCCGTCAAAGGGTTCGCCCCAAAACACCTCGCCCCTAGCACTTCGAAGGGGAGGGTGACGTTTTTCAAAAAACTTAGCCTAAAAATGCTAAGGGGCTCGTCGTAGCCCAAACCCATTAAAGGGTTTGCCTAAAACACCTCGCCCCTAGCACTTCGAGGGGGAGGGTGGTGTTTTTCAAAAAACTTAGCCAAAAAATGCTAAGGGGCTCGTTGTAGCCCAAACCCGTCAAATGATTCGCCCTAAAACACCTCGCCCCTACCACTTCGAGGTGGAGGGTGGCGTTTTTCAAAAAACTTAGCGAAAAAATGCTCAGGGGCTCGTTGCAGCCCAATCCAGTCAAAGGGTTCGCCATAAAACACCTAGCCCCTAGCACTTCCAGGCGGATGGTGGCGTTTTTCGAAAAACTTAGCAAAAAAATTATACGGGGCTCGTTGCGGCCCAAACCCGTCAAAGGGTTCGCACTAAAACACCTTGCCCCTAGCACTTCGAGCTTTCAAAAAACTTAGCGACAAAATGCTAAGGGGCTCGTCGCAGCCCAAACTCATCAAGGGGTTTGCCCTAAAACACCTCGCCCCTAGCACTTCGAGGGGGAGGGTGGCGGTTTTCAAAAAACTAAGCGAAAAAACGCTAAGGGGCTCATCGTAGCCCAAACCCATCAAGGGATTTGCATTAAAACACCTGGCCCCTAGCACTTCGAGGGGGAGGGTGGCGTTTTTCAAAAAACTAAGGGAAAAAATGCTCAGGGGCTCGTTGCAGCCCAAACCCGTCAAAGGGTTTGCCCTAAAACACCTCGCCTCTAGCACTTCGGGTGGGGGGGGGGGGGCGGAGGGTGGCGTTTTTTAAAAAACTTTGTGAAAAAATGCTACGGGGCTCATTGCAGCCCAAACCCGTCAAAGGCTTCGCCCTAAAACACCTCGCCCATAGCACTTCGACGGGGAGGGTGGCGTTTTTCAAAAAACTTAGCGAAAAAATGCTAAGGGGCTCGTCACAGCCCAAACCCATTAAAGGGTTTGCCCTAAAACACCTGGCCCCTAGCACTTCGAGGGGGAGGGTGGCGTTTTTCAAAAAACTTAGCGAAAAAATGCTAAGGGGCTCGTCGCAGCCAAACCCATCAAAGGGTTTGCCCTAAAACACCTCGCCCCTAGCACTTCGAGGGGGAGGGTGGCGTTTTTCAAAAAACTTAGCGAAAAAATGCTAAGGGGCTCGTCGCAGCCCAAACCCATCAAAGGGTTTGCCCTAAAACACCTCGCCCCTAGCACTTCGAGGGGGAGGGTGGCTTTTTTCAAAAAACTTAGCGAAAAAATGCTAAGGGGCTCGTCGTTGCCCAAACCCATCAAAGGGTTTGCCCTAAAACACCTCGCCCCTAGCACTTCGAGGGGGAGGGTGGCTTTTTTCAAAAAACTTAGCGAAAAAATGCTAAGGGGCTCGTCACAGCCCAAACCCATTAAAGGGTTTGCCCTAAAACACCTCGCCCCTAGCACTTCGAGGGGGAGGGTGGCGGTTTTCAAAAAACTTAGCGAAAAAATGCAAGGTGCTCGTCGCAGCCCAAACCCATCAAAGGGTTCGCCCTAAAACACCTTGCCCCTAGCACTTCGAGGGGGAGGGTGGAGTTTTTCAAAACACTTAGCGAAAAAATGCTAAGGGGCTCGTCGCAGCCCAAACTCATCAAGGGGTTTGCCCTAAAACACCTCGCCCCTAGCACTTCGAGGAGGAGGTTGGCGTTTTTCAAAAAACTAAGAGAAAAAATGCTAAGGGGCTCGTCGTAGCCAAAACCCATCAAGGGATTTGCATTAAAACACCAGGCCCTAGCACTTCGAGGGGGAGGGTGGCGTTTTTCAAAAAACTAAGGGAAAAAATGCGCAGGGGCTTGTTGCAGCCCAAACCCGTCAAAGGATTTGCCCTAAAACACCTCGCCCCTAGCACTTCGAGGGGGAGGGTGGCGTTTTTCAAAAAACTTAGCGAAAAAATGCTAAGGGGCTCGTTGCAGCCCAAACCCATCAAAGGGTTTGCCCTAAAACACCTCGCCCCTAGCACTTCGAGGGGAGGGTGGCGTTTTCAAAAAACTTAGCGAAAAAATGCTAAGGGGCTCGTCGCAGCCCAAACCCATCAAAGGGTTTGCCCTAAAACACCTCGTCCCTAGCACTTCGAGGGGAGGGTGGCGTTTTTCAAAAAACTTAGCGAAAAAATGCTAAGGGGCTCGTTGCAGCCCAAACCCATCAAAGGGTTCGCCCTAAAACACCTCGCCCCTAGCACTTCGAGGGGGAGGGTGGCGTTTTTCAAAAAACTTAGCGAAAAAATGCTAAGGGGCTCGTTGCAGCCCAAACCCATCAAAGGGTTCGCCCTAAAACACCTCGCCCCTAGCACTTCGAGGGGGAGGGTGGCGTTTTTCAAAAAACTTAGCGAAAAAATGCTAAGGGGCTCGTGGCAGCCCAAACCCATCAAGGGTTTGCCCTAAAACACCTCGCCCCTAGCACTTCGAGGGGGAGGGTGGCTTTTTCAAAAAACTTAGCGAAAAAATGCTAAGGGGCTCGTCGTTGCCCAAACCCATCAAAGGGTTTGCCCTAAAACACCTCGCCCCTAGCACTTCGAGGGGGAGGGTGGCGTTTTTCAAAAAACTTAGCGAAAAAATGCTAAGGGGCTCGTCGCAGCCCAAACCCATCAAAGGGTTTGCCCTAAAACACCTCGCCCCTAGCACTTCGAGGGGGAGGGTGGCGTTTTTCAAAAAACTTAGCGAAAAAATGCTAAGGGGCTCGTCGCAGCCCAAACCCATCAAAGGGTTCGCCCTAAAACACCTTGCCCCTAGCACTTCGAGGGGGAGGGTGGCGTTTTTCAAAAAACTTAGCGAAAAAATGCTAAGGGGCTCGTCGCAGCCCAAACTCATCAAGGGGTTTGCCCTAAAACACCTCGCCCCTAGCACTTCGAGGGGGAGGGTGGCGTTTTTCAAAAAACTTAGCGAAAAAATGCTAAGGGGCTCGTCGCAGCCCAAACCCATCAAAGGGTTTGCCCTAAAACACCTCGCCCCTAGCACTTCGAGGGGGAGGGTGGCGTTTTTCAAAAAACTTAGCGAAAAAATGCTAAGGGGCTCGTTGCAGCCCAAACCCGTCAAAGGGTTCGCCCTAAAACACCTCGCCCCTAGCACTTCGAGGGGAGGGTGGCGTTTTTCAAAAAACTTAGCGAAAAAATGCTAAGGGGCTCGTTGCAGCCCAAACCCGTCAAAGGGTTCGCCCTAAAACACCTCGCCCCTAGCACTTCGAGGGGAGGGTGGCGTTTTCAAAAAACTTAGCGAAAAAATGCTAAGGGGCTCGTTGCAGCCCAAACCCATCAAAGGGTTTGCCCTAAAACACCTCGCCCCTAGCACTTCGAGGGGGAGGGTGGCGTTTTTCAAAAAACTTAGCGAAAAAATGCTAAGGGGCTCGTTGCAGCCCAAACCCGTCAAAGGGTTCGCCCTAAAACACCTCGCCCCTAGCACTTCGACGGGGAGGGTGGCGTTTTTCAAAAAACTTAGCGAAAAAATGCTAAGGGGCTCGTCACAGCCCAAACCCATTAAAGGGTTTGCCCTAAAACACCTCGCCCCTAGCACTTCGAGGGGGAGGGTGGCGTTTTTCAAAAAACTTAGCGAAAAAATGCTAAGGGGCTCGTCGCAGCCCAAACCCATCAAAGGGTTCGCCCTAAAACACCTCTCCCCTAGCACTTCGAGGGGAGGGTGGCGTTTTTCAAAAAACTTAGCGAAAAAATGCTAAGGGGCTCGTCGCAGCCCAAACCCATCAAAGGGTTTGCCCTAAAACACCTCGCCCCTAGCACTTCGAGGGGGAGGGTGGCGTTTTTCAAAAAACTTAGCGAAAAAATGCTAAGGGGCTCGTTGCAGCCCAAACCCGTCAAAGGGTTTGCCCTAAAACACCTCGCCCCTAGCACTTCGAGGGGGAGGGTGGCGTTTTTCAAAAAACTTAGCGAAAAAATGCTAAGGGGCTCGTTGCAGCCCAAACCCGTCAAAGGGTTTGCCCTAAAACACCTCGCCCCTAGCACTTCGAGGGGAGGGTGGCGTTTTCAAAAAACTTAGCGAAAAAATGCTAAGGGGCTCGTCGCAGCCCAAACCCATCAAAGGGTTTGCCCTAAAACACCTCGCCCCTAGCACTTCGAGGGGGAGGGTGGCGTTTTTCAAAAAACTTAGCGAAAAAATGCTAAGGGGCTCGTTGCAGCCCAAACCCGTCAAAGGGTTCGCCCTAAAACACCTCGCCCCTAGCACTTCGAGGGGGAGGGTGGCGTTTTTCAAAAAACTTAGCGAAAAAATGCTAAGGGGCTCGTTGCAGCCCAAACCCATCAAAGGGTTTGCCCTAAAACACCTCGCCCCTAGCACTTCGAGGGGGAGGGTGGCGTTTTTCAAAAAACTTAGCGAAAAAATGCTAAGGGGCTCGTCGTTGCCCAAACCCATTAAAGGGTTTGCGCTAAAACACCTCGCTCCTAGCACTTCGAGGGGGAGGGTGGCATTTTTCAAAAAACTTAGCGAAAAAATGATAAGGGGCTCGTTGCAGCCGAAACCCGTCAAAGGGTTCGCTATAAAACACCTAGCCCCTAGCACTTCGAGGGGGAGGGTGGCGTTTTTCAAAAAACTTAGCCAAAAAATGCTAAGGGGCTTGTTCCAGCCCAAACCCATCAAAGGGTTCGCCATAAAACACCTCGCCCCTAGCACTTCGAGGGGGAGGGTGGCGTTTTTCGAAAAACTTAGCGAAAAAATGATAAGGGGCTCGTTGCAGCCCAAACCCGTCAAAGGGTTCGCCCTAAAACACCTCACCCCTACCACTTCGGGTGGAGGGGGGGGGGCGTGCGAGGGAGGCGGTTTTCAAAAAACTTTGTGAAAAAATGCTAAGGGGCTCATTGCAGCCCAAATCCGTCAAAGGGTTCGCCCTAAAACACCTCGCCCATAGCACTTCGAGGGGGAGGGTGGCGTTTTTCAAAAAACTTAGCGAAAAAATTATACGGGGCTCGTTGCAGCCCAAACCCGTCAAAGGGTTCGCACTAAAACACCTTGCCCCTAGCACTTCGAGGGGGAGGGTGGCGTTTTTCAAAAAACTTAGCGAAAAAATGCTAAGGGGCTCGTCGCAGCCGAAACCCATTAAGGGGCTTGCCCTAAGACACCTCGCCCCAGCACTTCGAGGGGGTGGGTGGCGTTTTTCAAAAAACTTAGCCAAAAAATGCTAAGGGGCTTGTTGCAGCCCAAACCCGTCAAAGGGTTCGCCCTGAAACACCTTGCCCCTTAGCACTTCGAGGGGGAGGGTGGCGTTTTTCAAAAAACTTAGCGAAAAAATGCTAAGGGGCTCGTCGCAGCCCAAACCCATTAAAGGGTTTGCCCTAAAACACCTCGCCCCTAGCACTTCGAGGGGGAGGGTGGCATTTTTCAAAAAACTTAGCCAAAAAATGCTAAGGGGCTTGTTGCAGCCCAAACCCATCAAAGGGTTCACCCTAAAACACCTCGCCCCTAGCACTTCGACGGGGAGGGTGGTGTTTTTCAAAAAACTTAGTGAAAAAATGCTAAGGGGCTCGTCGCAGCCCAAACCCATTAAAGGGTTTGCCCTAAAACACCTCGCCCCTAGCACTTCGAGGGGGAGGGTGGCGTTTTTCAAAAAACTTAGCGAAAAAATGCTAAGGGGCTTGTTCCTGCCCAAACCCATCAAAGGGTTCGCCGTAAAACACCTCGCCCCTAGCATTTCGTGGGGGAGGGTGGCATTTTTTGAAAAACTTAGCGAAAAAATGATAAGGGGCTCGTTGCAGCCGAAACCCGTCAAAGGGTTCGCTATAAAACACCTAGCCCCTAGCACTTCGAGGGGGAGGGTGGCGTTTTTCAAAAAACTTAGCCAAAAAATGCTAAGGGGCTTGTTCCAGCCCAAACCCATCAAAGGGTTCGCCCTAAAACACCTCGCCCCTAGCACTTCGAGGGGGAGGGTGGCGTTTTTCGAAAAACTTAGCGAAAAAATGCTAAGGGGCTCGTTGCAGCCCAAACCCGTCAAAGGGTTCGCCCTAAAACACCTCACCCCTAGCACTTCGAGGGGAGGGTGGCGGTTTTCAAAAAACTTTGCGAAAAAATGCTAAGGGGCTCGTTGCAGCCCAAACCCGTCAAAGGGTTCGCCCTAAAACACCTCGCCCCTAGCACTTCGAGGGGGAGGGTGGCGTTTTTCAAAAAACTTAGCGAAAAAATGCTAAGGGGCTCGTTGCAGCCCAAACCCGTCAAAGGGTTCGCACTAAAACACCTGCCCCTAGCACTTCGAGGGGGAGGGTGGCGTTTTTCAAAAAACTTAGCGAAAAAATGCTAAGGGGCTCGTCGCAGCCGAAACCCATTAAGGGGCTTGCCCTAAAACACCTCGCCCCTAGCACTTCGAGGGGGTGGGTGGCGTTTTTCAAAAAACTTAGCCAAAAAATGCTAAGGGGCTTGTTGCAGCCCAAACCCGTCAAAGGGTTCGCCCTGAAACACCTTGCCCCTAGCACTTCGAGGGGGAGGGTGGCGTTTTTCAAAAAACTTAGCGAAAAAATGCTAAGGGGCTCGTCGCAGCCCAAACCCATTAAGGGGTTTGCCCTAAAACACCTCGCCCCTAGCACTTTGAGGGGGAGGGTGGCGTTTTTCAAAAAACTTAGCGAAAAACTGCTAAGGGGCTCGTCGTAGCCCAAACCCATCAAGGGATTTGCCCTAAAACACCTGGCCCCTAGCACTTCGAGGGGGAGGGTGGCGTTTTTCAAAAAACTAAGCGAAAAAATGCTCAGGGGCTCGTTGCAGCCCAAACCCGTCAAAGGGTTTGCCCTAAAACACCTCGCCCCTAGCACTTCGAGGGGGAGGGTGGCGTTTTTCAAAAAACTTAGCCAAAAAATGCTAAGGGGCTCGTTGCAGCCCAAACCCATCAAAGGGTTCGCCCTAAAACACCTCGCCCCTAGCACTTCGAGGGGGAGGGTGGCGTTTTTCAAAAAACTTAGCGAAAAAATGCTAAGGGGCTCGTTGCAGCCCAAACCCGTCAAAGGGTTCGCCCTAAAACACCTCGCCCCTAGCACTTCGAGGGGAGGGTGGCGGTTTTCAAAAAACTTAGCGAAAAAATGCTAAGGGGCTCGTCGCAGCCCAAACCCATCAAAGGGTTTGCCCTAAAACACCTCGCCCCTAGCACTTCGAGGGGAGGGTGGCGTTTTTCAAAAAACTTAGCGAAAAAATGCTAAGGGGCTCGTTGCAGCCCAAACCCATCAAAGGTTTCGCCCTAAAACACCTCGCCCCTAGCACTTCGAGGGGGAGGGTGGCGTTTTTCAAAAACTTAGCGAAAAAATGCTAAGGGGCTCGTTGCAGCCCAAACCCGTCAAAGGGTTCGCCCTAAAACACCTCGCCCCTAGCACTTCGAGGGGAGGGTGGCGTTTTTCAAAAAACTTAGCGAAAAAATTCTAAGGGGCTCGTCGCAGCCCAAACCCATCAAAGGGTTCGCCATAAAACACCTAGCCCCTAGCACTTCGAGGGGGAGGGTGGCGTTTTTCAAAAAACTTAGCGAAAAAATGATACGGGGCTCGTTGCAGCCCAAACCCGTCAAAGGGTTCGGCCTAAAACACCTCGCCCCTAGCACTTCGGTTAGGGGGGGGGGGGAAGGTGGCGTTTTTTAAAAAACTTTGTTGAAAAATGCTAAGGGGCTCATTCCAGCCCAAACCCGTCAATGGGTTCACCCTAAAACACCTCGCCCATAGCACTTCGACGGGGAGGGTGGCGTTTTTCCAAAAACTTAGCCAAAAAATTCTAAGGGGCTCGTCACAGCCCTTACCCATTAAAGGGTTTGCCCTAAAACACCTCGCCCCTAGCACTTCGAGGGGGAGGGTGGCGTTTTTCAAAAAACTTAGCCAAAAAATTCTAAGGGGCACGTTGCAGCCCAAACCCATCAAAGGGTTCGCCCTAAAACACCTCGCCCCTAGCACTTCGAGGGGGAGGGTGGCGTTTTTCAAAAAACTTAGCGAAAAAATGCTAAGGGGCTCGTCGCAGCCCAAACCCATCAAAGGGTTTGCCCTAAAACACCTCGCCCCTAGCACTTCGAGGGGAGGGTGGCGTTTTTCAAAAAACTTAGCGAAAAAATGCTAAGGGGCTCGTTGCAGCCCAAACCCATCAAAGGGTTCGCCCTAAAACACCTCTCCCCTAGCACTTCGAGGGGGAGGGTGGCGTTTTTCAAAAAACTTAGCGAAAAAATGCTAAGGGGCTCGTTGCAGCCCAAACCCGTCAAAGGGTTCGCCCTAAAACACCTCGCCCCTAGCACTTCGAGGGGGAGGGTGGCGTTTTTCAAAAAACTTAGCGAAAAAATGCTAAGGGGCTCGTTGCAGCCCAAACCCATCAAAGGGTTTGCCCTAAAACACCTCGCCCATAGCACTTCAACGGGGAGGGTGGCGTTTTTTTAAAAAACTTAGCCAAAAAATGCTAAGGGGATGTTTCAGCCCAAACCCATCAAAAGTTTCACCCTAAAACACCTCGCCCTTAGCACTTCGAGGGGGAGGGTGGTGTTTTTCAAAAAACTAAGTGAAAAAATGCTAAGGGGCTTGTTGCAGCCCAAACCCATCAAAGGTTTCGCCCTAAAACACCTCGCCCCTAGCAATTCGAGGGGGAGGGTGGTGTTTTTCAAAAAACTTAGCGAAAAAATGCTAAGGGGCTCGTCACAGCCCAAACCCATCAAGGGGTTTGCCCTAGAACACCTCGCCCCTAGCACTTCGAGGGGGAGGGTGGCGTTTTTAAAAAACTTAGCCAAAAAATGCTAAGGGGCTTGTTGCAGCCCAAACCCGTCAACGGGTTCACCCTAAAACACCTCGCCCCTAGCACTTCGAGGGGGAGGGTGACGTTTTTCAAAAAACTTAGCCAAAAAATGCTAAGGGGCTCCTTCCAGCCCAAACCCGTCAAAGGGTTCGCCCGAAAACACCTTGCCCCTAGCACTTCGAGGGGGAGGGTGGCGTTTTTCAAAAAACTTAGCGAAAAAATGCTAAGGGGCTCGTCGCAGCCCAAACCCATTAAAGGGTTCGCCCTAAAACACCTCGCCCCTAGCACTTCGAGGGGGAGTGTGGCGTTTTTCAAAAAACTTACTGAATAAATGCTAAGGGGCTTGTCGCAGCCCAAACCCATCAAAGGGTTTGCCCTAAAACACCTCGTCTCTAGCACTTCGAGGGGGAGGGTGGTGTTTTTCAAAAAACTTAGCAAAAAAAATGCTAAGGGGCTCGTTCTAGCCCAAATCCGTCAAAGGGTTCGCCCTAAAACACCTCACCCCTAGCACTTCGAGGGGGAGGGTGGCAAAAGTTTTCAAAAAACTTAGCGAAAAAATGTTAAGGGGCTCGTTGCAGCCCAAAGCCGTCAAAGGGTTCCCCCTAAAACACCTTGCCCCTAGCATATCAGGGGAGGGTGGCGTTTTTCAAAAAACTTAGCGAAAAAATGCTAAGGGGCTCGTCGCAGCCCAAACCCATTAAAGGGTTCGCCCTAAAACACCTCGCCCCTAGCACTTCGAGGGGGAGTGTGGCGTTTTTCAAAAAACTTACTGAATAAATGCTAAGGGGCTTGTCGCAGCCCAAACCCATCAAAGGGTTTGCCCTAAAACACCTCGTCTCTAGCACTTCGAGGGGGAGGGTGATGTTTTTCAAAAAACTTAGCAAAAAAATGCTAAGGGGCTTGTTGCAGCCCAAACCCATCAAAGGGTTCACCCTAAAACACCTCGCCCTTAGCACTTCGAGGGGGAGGGTGGTGTTTTTCAAAAAACTAAGTGAAAAAATCCTAAGGGGCTTGTTGCAGCCCAAACCCATCAAAGGTTTCGCCCTAAAACACCTCGCCCCTAGCAATTCGAGGGGGAGGGTGGTGTTTTTCAAAAAACTTAGCGAAAAAATGCTAAGGGGCTCGTCACAGCCCAAACCCATCAAGGGGTTTGCCCTAGAACACCTCGCCCCTAGCACTTCGAGGGGGAGGGTGGCGTTTTTAAAAAACTTAGCCAAAAAATGCTAAGGGGCTTGTTGCAGCCCAAACCCATCAAAGGGTTCACCCTAAAACACCTCGCCCCTAGCACTTCGAGGGGGAGGGTGACGTTTTTCAAAAAACTTAGCCAAAAAATGCTAAGGGGCTCCTTCCAGCCCAAACCCGTCAAAGGGTTCGCCCGAAAACACCTTGCCCCTAGCACTTCGAGGGGGAGGGTGGCGTTTTTCAAAAAACTTAGCGAAAAAATGCTAAGGGGCTCGTCGCAGCCCAAACCCATTAAAGGGTTTGCCATAAAACACCTCGCCCCTAGCACTTCGAGAGGGAGGGTGGCGTTTTTCAAAAAACTTAGCCAAAAAATGCTAAGGGGCTCCTTGCAGCCCAAACCTGTCAAAGGGTTCGCCTGAAAACACCTCGCCCCTAGCACTTCGAGGGGGAGGGTGGCAAAAGTTTTCAAAAAACTTAGCGAAAAAATGTTAAGGGGCTCGTTGCAGCCCAAAGCCGTCAAAGGGTTCCCCCTAAAACACCTTGCCCCTAGCATATCAGGGGAGGGTGGCGTTTTTCAAAAAACTTAGCGAAAAAATGCTAAGGGGCTCGTCGCAGCCCAAACCCATTAAAGGGTTCGCCCTAAAACACCTCGCCCCTAGCACTTCGAGGGGGAGTGTGGCGTTTTTCAAAAAACTTACTGAATAAATGCTAAGGGGCTTGTCGCAGCCCAAACCCATCAAAGGGTTTGCCCTAAAACACCTCGTCTCTAGCACTTCGAGGGGGAGGGTGGTGTTTTTCAAAAAACTTAGCAAAAAAAATGCTAAGGGGCTCGTTCTAGCCCAACTCCGTCAAAGGGTTCGCCCTAAAACACCTCACCCCTAGCACTTCGAGGGGTAGGGTGGCATTTTTCAATAAACTTAGCGAAAAAATGCTAAGGGGCCCGTTGCTGCCCAAACCCATCAAAGGGTTCCCCTAAACACCTCGCCCCTAGCACTTTGGGGGGGGGGGGAGGGGCTTTTTCAAAAAACTTTGCGGAAAAATGCTAAGGGGCTCGTTGCAGCCTAAACCCGTCAAAGGGTTCGCCCTAAAACACCTTGCCCCTAGCACTTCAAGGGGGAGGGTGGCGTTTTTCAAAAAACTTAGCGAAAAAATGCTAAGGGGCTCGTCGCAGCCCAAACCCATTAATGGGTTTGCCATAAAACGCCTCACCCCTAGCACTTCGAGAGGGAGGGTGGCGTTTTTCAAAAAACTTAGCGAAAAAATGTTAAGGGGCTCCTTGCAGCCCAAACCTGTCAAAGGGTTCGCCTGAAAACACCTCGCCCCTAGCACTTCGAGGGGGAGGGTGGCAAAAGTTTTCAAAAAACTTAGCGAAAAAATGTTAAGGGGCTCGTTGCAGCCCAAAGCCGTCAAAGGGTTCCCCCTAAAACACCTTGCCCCTAGCATATCAGGGGAGGGTGGCGTTTTTCAAAAAACTTAGCGAAAAAATGCTAAGGGGCTCGTCGCAGCCCAAACCCATTAAAGGGTTCGCCCTAAAACACCTCGCCCCTAGCACTTCGAGGGGGAGTGTGGCGTTTTTCAAAAAACTTACTGAATAAATGCTAAGGGGCTTGTCGCAGCCCAAACCCATCAAAGGGTTTGCCCTAAAACACCTCGTCTCTAGCACTTCGAGGGGGAGGGTGATGTTTTTCAAAAAACTTAGCAAAAAAATGCTAAGGGGCTCGTTCTAGCCCAAATCCGTCAAAGGGTTCACCCTAAAACACCTCACCCCTAGCACTTCGAGGGGGAGGGTGGCATTTTTCAATAAACTTAGGGAAAAAATGCTAAGGGGCCCGTTGCTGCTCAAACCCATCAAAGGGTTCCCCTAAACACCTCGCCCCTAGCACTTTGGGGGGGGGGGGGGGGGCGGAGGGGCTTTTCAAAAAACTTTGCGGAAAAATGCTAAGGGGCTCGTTGCAGCCTAAACCCGTCAAAGGGTTCGCCCTAAAACACCTTGCCCCTAGCACTTCAAGGGGGAGGGTGGCGTTTTTCAAAAAACTTAGCGAAAATGCTAAGGGGCTCGTGGCAGCCCAAATCCCATCGAAGGGTTCATCCTAGAATAGCTCGCCTTTAGCAATTCGAGGGAGAGAGTGGTGTTTTCGAAATTCAATGTCAGCGCTAAGCAAATCATAGCAACACAAGCATGGCAAGACATAATTTATTACAATTGCAGCTACTGAATGTTTACATCACAAATCATAATCAATGGGTTCTTCTTTTACAACAACCCAGAGGCTAACAACTGGGGAAGCAAAACCAACCACTCATCAGCGATGTAACCAAGTGGAGGGGGGGCAAGGATTAGATCTCGAGCCCCCGGAACCAAGGACACCCGAATCTTGGGCATTTCCACTAGTTGGAACCGGCGCGTGCAAAAAAGATTTAGCAATCTTCGTTGGCAAATTCAGCACGGAGCTAATTGACCGCTTTGCCATAGCAAGCCGCGGACGGGACGGCCGAGGAATCGAGGCGCCGGAACCTTCGGTGCTCAAGGATTTCTCGCTTTGCTTTAGATGCGGAGACCCCAGTCCTCGCTCTCTGCGAGGTCTGTCTATGGAGACTCCCCCACCACGGGACCTACCCCTACCCCGACAGCCAAGTGTGGATGATGCAATAGATGAAGCACCACAAGTAAATAAGTGGGAATAATTCCCCACACAAACCACACCGACGCCCAAAGTCACCAAGCGCGCCTTGAACAAAGATGCGCGCGTGGGGTACTCAAATCTTTCAGCCTTTGCAGCAACATCTAATGCTTCGAAGCCGCTCAAACTAGCCTCAGAACTACTCGAAGCAGGCATCAGTACGGAAGCATCATCCATTAAAGATCGGATCAGGTCACTTCGCTCATCAAGTCTAACATGCGCAACGCAGAAGATCCACAAGAAGCATCCTCTTCGGACTCCCGCGCAGGCGACACGAAGGACACCTGCGCAGGGTGAAGTAGGCATGTCAAAATTATAGTTACAAAATTTCCCTCTGGACCTCCCAAAAAGTATGTTACATCAACACAACAACTACAAATAATCCTAAACCTCGCTCGGTGCGGCCTTCGATCCACCCTCCGAAGTTCTAGCCTTCTCGGCAGCGTTCCTCGAAGTGCCTTGGCCTCCCGAAGGATCTTCAGCCTAGCCGTCACCGCTCCTCGAAGAGCCACGCATCAGCACAAGCACAATCATTTTCAACTTCGAACATCGCACGAATAAATGAAAATACAATGCACAAACAGAAGTATAACCTGAGCCAGTTTCTCAATGGCAGCCTGTTGAGCGGCTTCGCGGCCGTGATCGCGCCAGAATTTCATCGCGACGCGCTTAGCCGCGGCGATGGCCTCTGGTGACAAGACGTCCTGAGCATCCGCCCCAATCAGAAAGTGGTCGCACCCTTCGCGTTCCAGCAGCCGAAAAGCGGTCTCTGTAGTATGCAGCGCGCCGAAGTTGTTGTGCTTGTCCATCACCCTCGGGAGAGCTTCGAACTCAGACTTTAGCCACCCAAAGAAAACAGCTTCGTTGATTGCAGCCCCATCGGTCAAGGACATGGGCTCAGCACCAGCATAACCTAAAGCCTCGCAATACTGCTGGTGTGCGGATACTGCTTGGGCAGCGAAACCATAGTTGTGAGTCGATTGATCATGCTTCAAAGTTGTGTTCTCATTTTCCAAAGCTGTGATCTTAGCCTCAACAGCTTCCAGGCAACTTAAGCCGGTCTTTAGTTCAGCAGCCTTAGCCCGCGAAGCATTAAGCTCCTTTTGCATGCGCTTAGCTTCAAGCGCAGCCTCATCCTTCGCAGACCGAAGGCTGTTAAGCTTCTCCTTCAGCAACATGTTCTCTGTTGCAAGCAAATTCTTCTCCTTCTCCAATGAAGCTAGCTCCATGCAAGTCTTCTCAGAAGAAATCCGCGCGATGGTGTGGGCCTGAAACAAAACAATAGTCAAGATAATCCTGTCTTAAAACTCAATAAAAACAGTACAACGTTTTTCATACACTATCAAAGCCAAGCAAACTTACATGTCTCAAAATATGGTAAAGATTGCGCCGCAAGTCCCCGGCTCCAAACAGCTGAGCCTCCTCGGCTATAAAAGCGTTAGGAGCCGAGCACAGGTTAGCCCAAGCCTAGGGATCAGCAAAATCCTCATACCCCTCGGGCAGCACCAAGCCTCTATCAGCAGACCCTCCAGAGGCTCCAGTCCCAATCAAAAGTTGACTTGGACTCAAAGGTCCAGGGCGAGCAGAAAAATTTTCCTTGAGACCTGCAAGGGTGTCCGTGGCCTCCGTATCCACAGCCTGACTCCTCGCGGGAATAGAGGAGGGAATCAAAGCTGGCGCATCAGCAGCACCGCCCGTAGTAGGGGGAGACACCACCACCACGTCATCCTCCTCGTCGTCATCGCCGTCAAAGGCATCCACCATCGCGCCGGCGCGCACCAACGTCCCACCGGCACGGAGGCCGGGGCCAGATGAGCTCGAAGAATCCCGGTGGGGTACTTTAGCCGGCGCACGCTTTGGGGGGACCTTCGATGCTTCCTCCTCCCTTCGACGCTTCCTCCTAGCCTTTTTGGCACCCGTTGCCTTCCCAACATCTGAACCAACATTTCCAGGGGGTCGATTCCGCTTCATCCGAGGTCCTGGCGTGACACGAGCAGGGTACTTCACACCGGCCAATGTCAGGACACGGTTAAGCCGGGCGCTGTGTGAAGTTCGCTCGTAGGTGTGCTTGTGCTCCTCGCGAGTGTAAGGCCCCACCACAGCCTCGCTGGCGCACTGCAGGAAAACCAAAAACTCTTCATCACCAAAACCCTGTTTATCCACGAGCACCTCCGAGAAAGGTATGGTAATGTCGGGCCGCGATGGGATCTTCTTCTGAATAAACCCAGGAATTAAACACCCCTCGTGTAGTGGCCACATATTCGCAGCCACGAACTCTTCAATGAGGTCCCAGCCACTTGATTTGAAGGTAGGCACGTGGAAGGCAGCCTCGTTCTTGCAGTCTTTGGGACCCTGCCTTCCGTGGACCGAGGCTCGCAATGAGTTAGCTTCAAAGCTAAGGGAAAAGTAGTCGCCCCTCCCTCTTTCGCAGAAGCAGTTTTCACGGCAACCTTCACGTACAGCCATCACTCATGCCACTTATCACTCCAGCGGTTTCGGCTGCACTTAACAGATTGATTATCGCGCTTGAAGCGGGGCATGAAGGTTACGCAGCCAAAGTCAACCTCATGCACCACGCCATTAATCTTGATAGTCTTTGGCTGATTGTGAGCATTGTAGTATTTGCAGAATACTTTGATATCAGGCTGGCCCTGATAACTCAGCACGCCCGAGGCGAATTTGCTTAGCATAGCCATCCCGCTGGGGCTGATGTGATGCAGCTGCACGTTGAACCTGCTCAACCCGTCCTTCACGAAAGCTGAGCAGGGAAAGCGAAGGCCAGCAGTGAAGTGGTCTTCAAAAACCACGGCCTCGTCTTCAGCAGGGCACGGGGTAACCTCCTGACCAGCCAGTCGGGCTCCTCCGGAGGGAAAACACCCCAACTTGGCAAGCCTGTGTAGTTTGGGGGCATCGAGGCGAGAGCGCCCAAAAATGGAGGTCCGAGGTCTGGACCCCTCGTGGTCCTTCCCCTTCCTCTTTCGGCCCTTCGGCAGGTCAAAATCATCAGCGGGTAGTAGATCGCTGATATCTGCATCCACGTCCTCTAGGTCCTCATCCACCGGACCATTGCTCTGAACCCTGCGGCTCGAACCTTGCCCTTGGGTGTTGGTGGCTACCCTCCCAACACCTCGAGGAGCGAAGTCCCTGTCACCACTCCCCTCCTCATTGTCCTCTTCTTCATTATCTTCAACCTCTTTTAATGGTTCCCGACCATGATCATAACTCAACCCTTCGGGAGCAGCAGTAAGGTTATCCTCCAAACTCCCTGCAAATTCCGCCTCAGAGTCGCCCTCACTTGCAGTGGCATCGACAGCCGTCGAAGGCAGGTTTTCCTTAGTGGCAGCCTCGTCAGGGCGAGCAGTTTGCATAACTCGAGCCATATCCTCAGATCCTGCAATTAAACACAAAAGGTAAGCTTTGTAGGAACCTGGAAACTAGCCCCAACTATTGCTAGGAACACTTCGAAGCAAGGATCCACGCATACCGAGTTAGCTCGAACGCAGCTTCAAAAGCAAAAGCAACCAAACAGCAGTGTGAGCACACAAAGCTAGGGGAAGCTGGAGTACTAAAAAGCAAATCGCAAGAGAAGCTTCGTAGACCTTTACCCCCCCCCCCCCACCCCCCGCTTATATAGTCGGGTAATAACGGACGAGCATTTAATGCGGAGCCTCGGGAGTCAAAACCATAGTAACACAAAATTTAAAGTGGAAGACAAAGACCCACTACACCCAAGATAGCCAAGTGTTACCTTTGAGAGAGCCAGGTGAGCTCCCAGAGGACGACTCGCTTTCTGAAACAATTACTGTTCGAACCCTAGTCATAATTGCAGGCATAGTGGAAGCTCAACGGACAAGTAACTAGTAAAAATAATAAATTTCCACCGTAGTTATTCTCCTTTTATAGGCAGAAGCCCTGATAGCTTCGTTTGAAAAGCCCAACTTTAATGCTCGAAGGGTGGCGGTTGGGCAAGAGATCCCGGCGAAGCAAGGGTTTCGGCCCATCAAAGTTGGACCGATCCCTCGAGCGGCTACTGTTGGGGGGATCACATCACAAGCCACCCTTCGAGGTTGTTATCCTTTTTTATTTATTATAGATTATTAACCGTAACTTCAAGGTACAGGTGTTCATCGGAGGCCACGGTAAAAACAGGACCCTTCGAGCGGGATCTCCGCGCCCTCGGAGGATGAAGTCGTCATCCTTCGAAGGAATGCGTGCGGGGGAAGATCAAGAGCACGTTCAGCGCGAAGAGGACAACACGTGGCACCAGCATGTTTTGTGGCATGCAAAGCAAGGAAGGGTACCAGGAGTGCTCAAATGACCGATTTATCCTTTATGACCATTTTGTATAGAATATTCGAAGAATACAGTAGGTAATTAGGGGCAAAATAGTCATTTGCACATGGCCTAAGTATGGGCCTATAAAAGGAACACCCCTACTTACTTGTAATGAGATGAATCTTTTTGGGAATACGTGAGGAGACCCCTTTTTGTCTTGTTTCATACCCTTCGCAATTTCTTTTTATGTTCACTCTTTCTGTTTGTGTCATTGAGGCTCATGCTTAGTAACACCAACACCAATTTTGAATACAAATCTTCAACTTATCTTGATACTTCTCAAAATTGAAAAAGTGCTTCTCTTGCTATACATAAAAATACACTTCCTTGATAGGTAATTAAAAAAGGCATATTCCATGAGCATAACTCCTAACTCAGAAGGTATTGAGACTTTTCTTAAAATGTCTTGTGAGTGTAAAATTAGCAATCTCAATCATCCATTAGATATTCTTATCCAATTATAGCCCCTAGTGCTTTAGTTATTTTAAAAAAATAACTTTTGAGGTAACACTCAGAGGAAACCGCAGCCCCCAGGATTGAAAATTATCGTTTCCTCCGAGTGATATGTCAAAAATTAAGAATCATAGCCCCCAAGACTGGTGCTAGCACTCCCTCCGAGTGATTAGTAGAGCTTAATGCTAAGCAAGTGTATTGTAACCTTGAAGCTTAGAATCATTAGTCATCCGAGTGATTTTAATGATAAATCACCAAACAAAGGCATTATGGCCCCCAGTTATGGGACTTATCTGCTATCCTAGTGATTTCAATATTAAATCGCCAAGAACCCAAATTTCGGTACGCAATAAATGTTGTGAACATTATCACCACTTCCTTTTATCAGGGCGACAACCCGCGAACCATTCCTGCCCACTAGGTCAACTTATATATATATATATATATATACATGCACCCCTTCACCTTCTTTACTTAGTATTCCAGCCACCACCATCACCCCCGCACGAACCCTAGATCTTGGATCCCCATTTCCTCTCGGAGATTTCTACTCATCTCCATTTCAACATAAAACCGATTTCAATGGCGCATAAGCGCACTCGCCAAAGCACCAAATCCCAGTCAAAAAAGAAAGCTTCCCCTGGTAAAACCGAAGATGAGGCAGTCTTCGACATCCCCGTGGGTATCAGGGAGTTCCCGGTTTCCGGCATGGATTTGGAGAAGATCAACAGGCTCGTGATCGACGAAGTGCTCCAAGACCAGCAAACCGGGGATTAGATTGAAGCAATAGGTCAGAAGTTCCCGCAACCCCCAGTAGATCATATCACTGTTTTTGCATCCTTTTTCTATCGTGGATTTGGGATTCTGTGTAGTGATTTCTTCGAGGGCTGCTGTTCTTCTATGGAATCAACCTTGTGAATCTAAATCCAAACTCGATTCTCCATATCCCTATCTTTATTCATCTGTGCGAAGTATTCCTAGGGATCGCCCATTTCGATACTTCAAAGAACTGTTTGTTCTGAAATCAAATAGCAGCAATGTGATTGGAGGCGCAGGATTTCAATTGAGGAATAAGTCGAAATATATCAAAGTTCCTCTTCCTTCGACGAATAAAGGATGTCACACAGATTGGTTTTACCAAGGAAACCATGCACCCATTTGTTAGAGTTCACTGCTGAAGCTCCTGTGCCCCGGCCGGAATGGTCCGCAAAGGCGTCCCCGAACAAAATGGCTCAGGTCAATGCAATCTTAGAACAAATTGCCGTGCTGAAATCAAAGGGATATAGTGGAGTGGACGTTGCCTAGAGCTTCATATATCGCCGAGTCCAACCCATCAAGAAACACCATATCTCTGGTTGGAAGTTCAGTCTCAACAGAGATCCCACCAAGGAAGAGCCTGAAGAGTTGTCAGAATGGGAATTAACACTCCGTCTTGAGAATATTTTTCAACCTTGCTTGATTGGACCCCGGGGTCCACGAAAGCCGGACATCATTCCAAGATCACCAGAAATGAGTAAGTAGGCACCGCCAAATCTGTTAATCCCAATATTTTGGTGAACATCGAAAATAAATAACATGTCATATGAATTTTAGAAACTCGACATATATTCCTCAAGCCCCCCGTTGCCTCCTGTGACGCAAGAAAAATCACGAAGTCAGCAGCCAGCTCACAAGCGTTGTAAAGCCTAGATTGGAGAATCTGATGAAGACGAGTCTTTGGTAGAAAGATCTGCTAGACTCCAAGAAGAGGCAAAGAAAAAAGCTGCAGCCGAGTCATCAACCACTCGGCAAGGATCTGGAGGTGATGCAGAGGCCAAGTCTTCAAAAGAGCAAAAGCACCCGCGTGAGAAGAATACAAAGCATGCCTCAACTGAGGACACCCCTGATGCTGTGAAGGATGCTAGGCCATTGAATCCCCCACCAAAACAATTAGGATTGAAGTTTAAACGCCGGCCAAGGTAAGCGTGTCTAATGACCATGATTCTAATTTGTTATAAAATGACTCTGCTAATGGTTATATGTCATGTAGATCATCTGACACCGCTTCTTCGGGCAACGCGATGCCTCAGAGCACTATTCCCAAAGAAGATCAATCAAAGATAAAAAAAAAGGAACACCCAAGGATGATGCCTCTGATCACTTGGGTAAGAGGCCGAGTGACGTTAATGCTGCTCCAACATCCCCCCGGACAAGAAAAGAAACCAACAGGTCAGAGACCCTTTCTATGCTACTTCTTCACCAGTCGACACAGAAGAGCCTACCTTGGTTTTTGAAAAGATGCTGAAACCAGCATATGATTATCCTATCGGCCCTGAAGAAGATGCCACGACAACTCCAATTCACCGTGTGGTGAAGGAAGGAATTTCGGAAGAAACTATCCCCACCAGGATGTTGTACCATACTGGTAAATTTGCCATTGCGGGCTTTGATGAACCTGATGAGCAAGAAGAAATGAAGACATTCGAGGGCTTCACCGAAAAAGCTTACCACTCGTTCCAGGTAAAAAGTTGGCCGTATGTGTATTTTCGATTATTACTCAAGGAAATGATACACCTCTTTCTCCTATACTTTTATTGCAGCGCTTGAAGTCACACATGGCTAATAAGAGCAAACTTCTGCAACTTCTGGAGAGGACCTGTGCAAAAGTAATGGAGACCGAAGATCAGCTTGCCAAAGAGATGCTGGAAGTCGGACGTCTATTCCTCGAGTTGAAGACACGTTCATCCCAGATGGATGAACTTCAATTTAAATTGTCAGGTATGTTGTCACTAATTTACATGACATAAACGGAGTGACCTGTTATTGCACCATATTTTTCAGATTTCCTTATCGTAGAGTTATCTCAAGAACTTGCTTCTAAATGGAAGAATGAGGCTGACACAACAATAATGATTGCTGAGTTGAAAGACTGTGTGAAAGCTTTGGAATCGTCCTCTAGTGTTATCGATGATTTGAAGAGTCAAAATCAAGAACTAAAAAAACAACTTCAAACTTGGGGTGAAATCAAAAGCAATTTTGAAAAACTAAAGGACGGCTTCAAAACCATGGAAGAATCCCGGGTTCATTCAAAAAAGAAGGCTAAAGGTATAATTTTACATGCCCTTATATTTTAAAATCCAGCTACCGATCCATTCTACTTGTGTAACAGATGCTGAAGAAAAAATCAAGATTTAAAACAAAAGAAATGCTCAGCTAGAAACCGGGCTGGCCAAAGCTGAAACAATATTCAAGAAGGTCGTAGATGAATTAAACAAATTCAGAGCAACCTTCAAAGAGGTGGAGAAGCTTAAAGAAGAGTACAGGGCAAAGGCGGCCACTCTTGAAGCGGTAAGTTTTTGTTTCTATATTACCTGCACCGCTGAGTCCATACATGCAGGGAAATGTGTAATAATTGTGTTCCTGCAAGGTCAAAAAGGGCTTATGAGCTTTTATAAAAAGAAATTTATTCAAGGTGATGAAAATCTTTGCTGGTCTCTTGCAGCTCTATAAAAAGACGCGGAGGTGGTTGCCCAATACATCCTGCCAGAAGAAAAACCACCTCGGAGTCGAGATCTTCTCACTCGGCTACAAGAAGCCCCAAACCGAGCGAAAGAGCATGCTCGGCATATTGCGGGACTGGCAGGCGCTCAAGTATTGGCTATCGCCAAATCCCATATTCCAGAAATTAAACTGGATGTGGTTGCTGAAGGTTTCCATGAAGAACTTTCCGACAAACAATGCGAAGCTCTGGTAACGGAGGCGTAGGAAACTGCGAACATTTTAATTGACCAGATAGAACTAGATCCATTACCAAAAGTGTAATGGTTTGCATTATTTTTGTCAGATAGTATTCACAACCAGTGATGTAATGAAATGTAATTCAATAGACCCTTAGGATCTAGATCCATCACCAGTATTGTGATGAATTCTTGGGCCATGCTGCTTTGTTTGTGTATTCTATGAACTTGTGTTAAACACTCACAACCAATACACAACGCATGTCAGAATTCTAAACAACGTTCCCAATAACCGATACGAACCATGGAGACTAAGAACCCACTCAGTCAAGCATATGCGAATTAGAAAAATTGCCTCGGTCCACAACAGATGACATGAACCCTGGGGACTAAGAACCCACTTGGTCAACATGTGCGAGTTGTGGTAATACCAAGAATCAAATTATATGACAAAATATCATGACCGCAAGATATATGTATTTATTAAAAAATACAGATATATACAAATATAAACAAACTGCTGAAGCAAAGCATAGAAACGATGTAGCTGATATATGTTCTAAGAACTAGGAAGGTCTGACCCATCCTCACCCATCAACCAATATGCACCTGGAAAGTGACCTCCTTTACGATAAAAGGTCCTTCACATGGAGCGATAGCTTGTGCTTGCCAATTGTAGACTGAACTTGCTTTAAAACCAGATCACCAACTTGGAAATCCTGTGACCTGACGTTTTTATCGTGATATCGCTGCAGGCTTTGCTGATACTTGGCCGACCGAACCAGGGTGTCATTGCATTTTTCTTCCAACAATAGTATCATCACACCAATGTTCGTTGGAAATCTTCTCTTCATCTGCTACCACGTGCGGCGAGGTGAACAATACTTCGGTCGGCAACATTGCTTTGGATCCGTAAACCACTGAAAACGGCGAGTGCCCTGTGGCTCGACTGATATTGGTCCGAAGCCCCCACAGTGCTGATGGTAACTCTTGAACCCAATGTCGAGCATATTTCTCTAATCTATCAAATATGCGCGGCTTAATTCCGGACAATAAGAGGCCATTCGCCCGCTCGACCTGGCCGTTACTTTGTGGATGGGCGGCAGAAGCATAGCCAATCTTGAACCCCACCCTGTCTGCGAAGTCCTTAAAATCTTGTGCCATGAACTGACTACCGTTGTCAATGATGATCTTGTGCGGACCACCAAACCGAGTTACTATTTCGGTCATGAAGTTGACGGCCTTTTATGTGGAAATTTTTCCGACTGGTTTCGCCTCAATCCATTTAGAGAATTTGTCCACTGCGACGAACAGATGAGTGAAACCTCCTTGAACCTTCTGAAAAGGGCCAACGATATATGAACTCCAGACTAAGAACGGCCACGTTATTGGGATATTTTAAAGTTCGGTGGCAGGTACGTGCATCTAGCGGGCAAAAAATTGGCAACCTTCGCATTTTCGAACGATATCTTTTGCGGCGGCAATCGCTGTGGACCAATAAAATCCTTGTCTCATTGCTTTAGTTGCTACAGTTGAGGAACCCGCATGGTTACCACATATGCCGGCGTGGATTTCCTTTAATACGGCGATGCCCTCCTCCCGTGATAAGCACTTCAACAGTACCCCGTATGGGCTTTGTTTGTACAAGAGATTGTCAACGGTGCAGTATAGCCTTGACTTGCGGATGATATGAAGGGCTTCTTCTTTGTCGGCAGGCAGTGTTCCACCGTTTAAATACTCGATGAATGGAGTTCTCCAGTCTATTTCTACTAAAACGACTTGTGGTGTTGCCTCTCTGCCTGGGACAGCCTGCACCACAGTTTGTTGGGTCAGTACGGATGGCTTGTGTAGATCATCGAGAAATACTCCATCGGGTATTTTAGCTCTGCTGGACCCAAGCTTGGCCAGCACATCTGCATCCTCATTGAACTTCCGAAGGACGTGCTTGTGCTCGATGCCAACAAACTTGTCTTCTAGCTTCCGAACTTCAGCGCAGTATGCTGTCATGATGTCATTAGAGCAACACCATTCTTTGGTCACTTGATTGATTACAAGCGCCGAGTCGCCGGAGATAGTTTTCCGTTTGACGCCAAGTGATATGGTCGTTCGCAACCCATGTAGGAGAACCTCGTATTCCGCTGCATTGTTTGATGCGCGAAAATGCATTCAAAGGACATGGTGCGTCTTGACTCCTTCTGGGAATACTAGTACTACCCCTGCACCGGCCCCCTCCAGTTGTAAGGAGCCGTCAAATGACATGGTCTAGTACCTTGTTTTCTGTGGTGTCGGCGGTAATTCGAACTCAGTCCACTCGATGATGAAATCTGATAGTGCATGGCCTTTGACTGGATCGCAAGGCTTGAAGGTAATCTCATATGATCCAAGGTCAATAGCCCACTTGGCTATTTTCCTGGTTGCATCTCGGTTGTGTAGCAGTTCGCCCAGCCCGAAGGATGTATGAACTTCAATCGGGTGATCCTCAAAATAATGCTTTAACTTATGAGACGTCATCAGTAGTGCGTACACTAGCTTTTGGAGCTGAAAGTACCATATTTTAGAATCTGATAAGACTTTGCTGATGAAATATACCAGACACTGCACCTTTTGAGCCTTGCCATCTTCCGCCCGTTCGCCCGCCAGCATTGTGCTGACAACGTGTGTGGTTGCGGAAATGTACAGCTGCAAAGTTTCTTTGGTTCGAGAGGTGTCAACACCAATGGGCCACTAATGTAGGAAGAAAGGTAGTCCCCTGATGTCGAGTCGTGACACAAATCAGCTAAGTGCCCCAATGTAGGCAGTCAACTTCTAGATGTCTTTCTGAGAGTGCGGACGGCCCATTCGCAATATGTCATTTATTTTCTTTGGATTTGCTTCAATTCCTCGGTGTGAGACCAAGAAACCGAGTAGCTTCCCTGATGGGACATCAAAGACGCATTTCTCGGGATTTAGCTTCATGTTGTACTTTTGAAGGTTGTCAAATGTCTCAGCCAGGTCTTGTATTAAGTTGGAGGCGAGTCGGCTTTTGACCACCACGTCATCTACGTAGGCCTCAGTGTTCCTTCCGATCTGGTTATCCAAGCATCATTGCATTGTCCGGTGGTACATGGCACCCGCGTTCTTTAGCCCAAAAGGCATCGTTGTATAACAAAAAGCTCCGAAGGGCGTAATGAACGATGTTTTCAACTGGTCGGACTCATGAAGGGGATCTGATGGTACACTGAGTAGGCATCTAAGAAGCACAATAAAGCGCAACCAGCCGTTGAGTCGACCACTTGGTCGATACAAGGGAGGGTGAATGGATCCTTGGGACAGACTTTGTTAAGGCCGGTGTAATCCATGCACATTTGCCACTCCTTATTCTTTTTCCGCACAAATAATGGGTTAGCTAACCAGTCGGGGTGAAACACTTCTTTGATAAAACCAGCCGCCAGTAATTGGCTGATTTCTTTTGTAATTGCATCCTTACGATCCTATGAAAATCGTCTAAGATGTTTCCGTACAGGCTTAGCGCTCGGTCGAACATGTAGTCTGTGCTCAGCCTTTTCCCTTGGTACACCCGGCGTGTCAGAAGGTTTCCATGCAAATATGTCCTTATTATTACGAAGGAAAAGGATGAGCGCTCTTTCCTTTTTAGCATCTAGATTGACCCCAATATTGGTATGCTTGGATACATCACTATCATGTAGCTGAATCTTTTTTGACTCCACAGTCTCTGCCTGCACCGTGGCCTTCAGCACCTTTTTGAGGGGGATCGAGGTTGGTCTCTTCCGTGTTTGCAACCACCAGCTTCAACTCTATGAGCTCCAACGCCATCACCATCTTTTCCGCCAACTCGCAACTCTGGTTCTCACAGTCGTAGGAGGTTCTTACGTCCGAGTGCAGCAAGATGACTCCATTTGGCACTGGCAGCTTCATCATCATGTATGGATAATGTGGCACGGCCATAAATTTGGCGATGGCTGGCCGCCCTGAAAGTCACCTAGAGGGGGGGAGGTGAATAGGCGATAATCCCTGAAATACAGTTAATTCGAAGAATTAATAACACATGAAAACTTTGTTTGACTAGATTGTCTGATTATAGTAGGATATTGTCCGATTACTTCAAATATCCGACTAGAGTAGGACAATGTCCGACGACCTCGTAGTGGAAAACAGATCGGCCATCAAAAAGGATAAAGTTGCACGGTTCAAGCTAGCAGCAAGAAGCTAAGCAAGCAACAAGGCAACAACAAAAGAGGAACTAGCTAGCAAGCAACCTACTCAAGTAAATCTAGGAAAGAAAGTACTACAACTAGCTAGAAAATGAACAACAAGCAAATCAAGCAAGCGGGATTTAATCAATGACAAAAATACAAGGAGACACAAGGAATTTTTTCACTGAAGTTCAGCTCCACTAAGGAGCCTACGTCTCCGTTGAGGGATCCACCAAGGACCAGGTCTCTTTCAACGCTAAACCTCTTCAAGCTGCCACCAATGCAAGCTTGATGCTTCACTATGAATCTCCACGAAGGAGGGGCCAATACAAACTTCCCGTGTCTCAACCACAAACTTGGGAGCTCTCTGAGCGACGCCTAACCGTCTAGGGGATGAATCCCCAAGAGTAACAAATGCAAAGGACATCGGTGTTGAGGATGAACCAAGTGCTGTTGAGAGGAATGTATTGCTCAATCAAAACTCCTCAAATCTTCTCTCAAACCCACCAAGGATTGGAGTAGGAACTAAGGGACGAGAAGTGCAGTGCTCAGATGTGTTGGGGGAGTATTTTTCAGTAGTGGAAGTGGCCCACCGACCAAAGGGGGTCAGGGTGGCTTTTTATAGTCGAGACTCGAAAAAGAGCCGTTAGGAGAAATCGTTGTCGGACATTGTCTGACTAGAGTCAGACATTGTCCGATAAATTGATGTGCATGGCTCTGGAATCTGAAACAAGTGACCGATGGACTCGGATATTGCTCTGGTCATTGGTCAGTCAGACATTGTCCGATGGAGTCGGACATTGTCTGACTCAGTGTATGCGGACGGTACTGGTGTCCGACTAGATAGACCGAAGGGGTCAGATTTTTCTGGAGTCGAACATTGTCCTATAGAGTCAGACATTGTCTGATGGTGTTGGACATTGTCCTATAGAGTTGGACATTGCCCTATAAAGTCGGGCATTATCCGATGGTGTCGAACATTATCCTATAGAGTTGGACATTGTCTGGCTCCACCTGAAGAAAAAGTTGCGCACAGTTCTGTAGTCCGACTGCATTGTCTGAATGAGTCAGACATTGTCCGACTACACTGAGAGAAAAAATAGTGTGCACCTTTCTGGAATCCGACGCCAATGTCCGATGGACTCAGATATTGTCCGATGAAAAAGATTTGAAATGGAATTTTTGTCTCTTGGAATGTGATTGAGCACTTGGTCTTCCAACGCTTATTTATTTTGCATCCCTCTTGATAGTACGGTATTCCTATACTCAAAATAAAAGATAAAATCACTAGGCCTTGATTCTTGAGCATAGGTACTCCTTTTTTCCAGGATTTTCACTTTGTTGGCTTTTCTTTTCTTTCTCTTTTAATTTCCTTGCTCTCATATGCAGCAACAATTTAGAAACTATGCACAAGCTCAATGAAAATATTAGTTTATGTGAACAAGGGTTCCCGATCTTCTGAAAGGTTCTTGGTAAGTTGATTTGGTCGGAGGCAACACAGAAATCGATCCGGCTTAGAACAGCACGTTCTAAACCCCGCAATCGCAGCACGACGTCTCCTCTGGTTATCAACCATCCAAAGACGATTGACCTCACCGAGAAGGCTAATCCCTGCCTGCAAATCAAGAACACAAGCAAGAACAACAAAGAATGCAACACAATTGCAGATGTATGATTAAACTCTCAAAGTTGAGGTCTCACAAACCGATGAACGACGACACTATTTATGAACAGAATTGATCTAAGAAAAACCCGAACCCTAATGATGTGGCGGCAGCTGTATATAAAGACCCTAGAGTCGTGCAAGACCCTATGGACGCGCTCCTAATTGGGCTCAACTAGATACAAAGCCCAAAGGCCAAAAATAGGCGACGTAGCACCGACACAGATTTTGGAATCTCTCTTGTTTCGACGATTCCCGATGACTCTGGATGAATTTTGACATGAAGCTGGCTGCATTGGAAAGGTATTCTCCTTATCTTTCCGTGCATATATTGAACGTCCAAATCCGAGTCCGTATGCGTCCTGGGCGACTGTTTTAGTGCAGACTAGTTCTGGGCCCCGAAACAGACTCGAAGTCGGTTTTGATTGGGCCACCACTTTGGCTTCCAAGCCCTTGCTGGTCCTCCACGTTCCCAACTCCTTCTCCCATCATCTCCTGGTCCTCTCCATGGTTTCTAATCATAAAATAATCATTAGGTAGCAACCCATTCTCAAAAGTAACATATAGCGAAGAACGTGGGAACGAGCTTACCTCTAAATTTAGTCGTCGTGTACGAGCTCTAGTCATTGAACCTTACAAGTCCAGAATTGGAGGAGTGTTGTGTGTATCCATAGGAGTGATGTCCTCATCATTAGTCCTCTTTAATTATATTGACGTCAATCACTCAAAACCATAATTAGGGGCCTAGATGCACTTTCACGCCTAATAATGGCGTGGTAACTGGAGTCTAGATCCGCAACCTCAAAGGTGATACGCTCTGTCCTGTAGTTCTCCTAGGTGCCAAATGTTACTGGCAGAGTGATCTATCCCAGTGGGACCGTCTGCATGCCGGGGATCACACCATGAAAGGGTGACCTACTAGGCTTGAGGTCGGTCAAGGGTATGCCGAGCTCCTTGAAGGTCTTCACAAAAAGGATGTACAGGCTCCTTCCACCGTCCACCAGTACTATATGAAGCCAAACTCTGTTAACAGTCAGCGACAGTACTAGCGGGTACCTGCCCGATCTGGGGATGTGATCCAGATGGTCCGACCAATCAAAAGTTATAGAGACCTCAGACCATCGAAGGTATTGCGGGATTGCTGGTGATACCGAGTGAACCTCTCAGTAAAGGATCTTCTGTTGGCGCTTCGAGTGAGTCGTAGAACTATCACAGATGTAGTTGACCTCGTGCTCGGGGTCTTGAAACTCTTCCTTCTCTTCATCTTCCTTATCTGCATCCTTTTTTGCCACCCTTGGGAATCAAGGGATGCTCTTTGCAGACCTTCAGAGCATGGTGCACGAAGCTCTTTAGCTTGAAGCATTCTTTGGCCTTATGAGCGCCGTCCTGCAACAAACAAGGAACTTCAAGCATTTTGTCAAAGTCATCCTGAGTGACCTGTCTTTTATGGTTGGGACGCTCGGTGTTGGCAACCGTTCTGTCCTGCTTTCGCTTCCTGTCACCGTCCTTGTTGTAATTGGACGGACCTGACTGACCGCTACTTGATTCACTCGGCAAAAGCGCTGGATGTATTCCCGTGATGGCTCCCGGTCCCGCTGCTTGATCCTGGCGATCTCCCAGTGATTCTCAGGCCTGTCGAACTTTGCCTGAAAGTTGGTCATGAACTGCTTGCACAACTCCGCCTAGAAACTGATGGAATTGGCAGGCAGATTGGTGAGCCAAATTCTGGCTGCTAGGGCCAAACATACATACAAATAATTGGCCATAACAAAGTTATCGCCACTGAGTGCTCGGATGGCCGTCGCGTAGACATGGAGCCAATCGTGCGGGTCTATATTATGGTCGTATTTATCAATGCCAACTAGTTTAAAACCAGCTGGTCAGTTGATAGTTTGCAATTCACGGGTGAAGGCCCTGTTGCCAGCCTCATCATCGTAATCCTCG
The DNA here is from genome assembly GCA_030378355.1 of Eleusine indica. Classification (NCBI taxonomy): domain Eukaryota; kingdom Viridiplantae; phylum Streptophyta; class Magnoliopsida; order Poales; family Poaceae; genus Eleusine; species Eleusine indica. The sequence goes on from CM059499.1 coordinate 30,531,537, forward strand.
AAGATGGGGGTTCGCTCCCATTCACGACCAGCTTCTTGGCGATGTCTATGCTCGCGCCGCCCATTGTTCCGTCAATCGTAATATTGATCGTCTCGGGGCGGCTCTCTCCTGTTGTTACGCTCGTAGTACCGGTCATCAACGAAGCCACGACAATGTCGTTCATCTTCATATTCTCGGCGGGCTGCCTCATCCCGCTCTTGATACTTGTTGTCCAGTCGGACCCGGGCATCACGCGGTGGTATGCCGCTACGAAGATCAGCATGTGGGTTCATCCTCGATAGGCCGCCATCATGGTTAAGTCGGCGGGGTCGCCTGCCAATCGGTTCGTTGCCGATCTCTTCTTTCCTGACTGGGCACCGAGTTAGCAGCGTCTAACGCTGATTTACTCGGCGTAGAACGCGTGTTGTGCGTCTCTAGTACAGCTGCTGCATTAATGTGCGCTTTCATCTTGTTACCTACGGTGTCAACTCTGGGCTTACTTGGACCATAGGCTCTAACGAGTTCAGTAGGGCTGCCGCAACTATGATGTTGTGCTGCGGGGTCTTGAAGACCTCCTCACCGTCTAGTTGTAACGTAAGGTCGCACATGTACAAGTTCTGCATGACCCGAGATCTATTTAGATAAGCGTCCGGTCGTCGGAGCGGAGGAGTATCGGCTTCTGGGTCATCGTCTTCAAGCTCGATCTCCTGACCGTCCCAATGATCAACATCTACTGCTGCCCCCCATGCGGTGCCTGCCGCGGATGTCTCCCCGACAGCGCCTCCTCTTGGGGCAGCTGGTGCTAGCATGAAGACCTCGTAGTAATCCGACGAGCAGCTTTCAGAATCACTCGGCTCTTCAATCAAGTCCAGGATTGACTCATGGCTGACGCCGATTGTAGCTACTAATCTTGACCCAAGAAAAAAATTGGGATCTTCAACTGACTCTTCTATGTAAGGAGTCGAGAGATCGACCGTAGTTGGATCCGAGTCGTCCAGGCTTGCCAATCGGTCCATTGTGGGCAATGCTGAGAGGGAACCCGGGAGGGTTTCCGCCTGGAGAACCGCCGCTACGTTGTTGAGGCCGAGTGGGAGCCGACAGATCGGGCCGATCTCATGGTCGATCGATGGAGCTTTGTTGACCCCTGGATATAAAGGCATGGTGGCTACCGGAAGGTCCGCCATGCATTGCTGGACGAGGCTCTCGTTCTCATCAGCAATGAAGCTTAAGGCGCCGAAGCGGATCTTGTCTCCTAGGTGGAACTTGACGTCGAAGAAGGCCATCGATTTCAACGAATTTCAACTCAACGCTGCCCCTACCTGGCGCGCCAACTATCAAGAGATAATCTCGATAGTGATTCTAGGTATGTGTATGAGTATGAAAGCCGATGGACACAGGACACAGGGTTTATACAGGTCTAGGCCTCCCGAAGGATAACAACCCTACGTCCTGTTTGGTGTTCTTGTATTTCTAGGGTTCGCACTGGATTGAGATTTCCAATACGAGTTCTGATGATTTTTAAGGACCCCCTACCCTCCTTATATAGCCAAAGGGCAGTGGTTTACATGGTAATCTATCATTCGGTTACATTTGATTCTATCTATACACCATATCTCTTGACCTAACTTGTAGCCTACTGTAGACAAATATCCGAGTAGTTATCCTCTTGGCCTTAATCTCCAATGCTTCATAACCGAGCCTCCGGCCCACTCGGTGATGAGGACATCAATGACATACGAATAATGACGATGGAAGATGGCTCGCCAAACCAAGCTGTCACGCCTCCACCTCTCGTCGTCGCGCCTCCTCGAGTTACGGATCCATCTTCTAACGAGACGACGACGTACAAGGGCCCAATCACTAGAGCTCGAGCCCAGGAACTGAAGATGGTTTTGATGCTAAGGAACGACGGCCCAGGATGACGCCGCCCAAAGGCCCACGTGGCCCAAGTCGCGCGACTCCCTCTCCACCGCGCGCCTCTCCACTTAAGCCGGCCCTAGGTGCCTCGTCCTCCCCCTATTTTGTCAAGGGCTGCGCCCCTTGCAATCTTTGAGTTTTCTTTTAAGTTTAGCTTAGCTATACATTCGTCTCTCAACGTGAATTCAGAACTCCACCTTCGTGCAATACATCAGATTGCTCGCCTCTAATTCTTGCTCGTTCTTCGATTGCGCGTAAGAATTGATCCTCGTGATCATGTTGATCTTGTTTACCGCAAGGTTAATATCCTCCGAAAGTTGGTTCAGCGATTGCATCGGCGCTTCGGCTTGCTCGTCGTAGTCGGATCGTGAGGGTCCACATCCACCAAATCGAAGTTATCTACACTCGCCGAAAGATCGGGCACTCTACACCTATCAAGTGGTATCAGATTCCAGTGTTTCTCGGTGAGTTTATCCAAGTCCACATAAACCAAAAATTACAACAAAAGTTTACCCCAGTACGGTTTTCAGCCTCGCACTTCCGTTCAATAATTTGCGTTGTTGAGTTTTTGTGCATTCACTTTTGATCATTGCTGGTACACTGTGTTTCATCGTTTTCTTCCTATCATCGTCGTATCTTTCCGCCGTGCCACGTGTTTTCACCACCACAGTTTGCTTTCCGCCGCATCTGTTTACCCCGTCTCGCTTGCCAAGTTGTGGTCAGCCGATCGCTTGCCAAGTTTTTCCGCTGCACCGTGAGTCCGGGTCAATCACTGCCTCGCCGATCGAGTCCTACTCGGTTACGTCATGACCCGCTCGCCTCGCCCTGTGTTTGGTTCTGTTCAGTTTCGTATGTTCCTACTCTAGAGAGAGAGAGAGAGAGAGAGAGAGAGAGAAAGCGCTTGTGCTTAATTGCTTATTTGAGGTCTCATTGTTTATATTTTCAGCAAAAAGTATAAAAAAAAGAAAAAAAAGAAAGAAAAAAATAAAAAAAAGAGCGGCCGAGCAACACAGGCGACGCGTTCTTGCTGCACTTTGTTTTGATCCTTCTTCCTTCCTCTTGCACTTGTACCGGCAGCAATCTTTTCACGTTTAGCACCATTATTCAGCTTTGCAGTTATTGTTTGAATTGTGCTAACCCTTGGATTGAGTGCAGCCTCCCAGCCCCATAAATTTTCTACTACGAGCAGGTTTTTGTTTCACCACGCAATCGCTCCTCTAATCTTCCACCGGTTTTACCTGTGGTTGCAGTTCAAGCTTGCGTGCTTGGTAAGGACGGGTAAGAATTTGATAACAGCTTTTTGATTGAGCTTTTCATCCACCACTCACCTCTCGTTGTAGGATCCCGTTTTTTGTATTGCTTGTGTTTCTATGGCAGAAAACAGCTCGAAGTCGGAGGAGCTCACCCTCCAGGATGTCCAGGCACAGGTTGATGGTCTACAAAACGACATGAAGATGATGCACGAGAGACTTGACTCTACGGTCACTTCGTCGAATGAGCGTTTTGATCAACTGGACCTCGCTGATATGGCTACCCGCACCACGCTCGCGACGATCATGACTTGTCTTGAGGCCATGTCGACGCAGCTTGGGACCATGACGACGCAACTCACGGAGTTGCAAAATGCACGTGACTATGGCGCCGACACCGAGCAGGACGACGACAATCGCCGTGGTCGTGCTCGTAGGGTACGTGTTCCTATTAATGATTCTTTTGCCAAAATAAAATTTTGTATTCCCACTTTTAATGGCAAATATGATCCAGGTGCTTATCTTGATTGGGAATTAGAGGTTGAACAAAAATTTGCATGCCATGACATTCCTGCTAATTTACAAGTTAAGGCTGCTATTAGTGAATTTACTGATTTTGCTTTACTTTGGTGGCGTGAGTATAGACAAAGATATCCTGATAATATTCCAGCCACTTGGACAGCATTAAAAGCTGCTATGCGTCATCGTTTTGTGCCGTCATATTATGCTAGAGATTTGCTTAATCAAATGCAGCGTTTTCAACAAGGTTCACTTTCCGTAGAGGATTATTATCAAGCTTTGCAAAAGGGTATGATTCGCTGTGGTTTAGTTGAACTGAATGATGCTGCTATGGCTCGCTTTAGGGGTGGGTTAAATCGTGAAATTCAGAACATTCTTGATTATAAGCATTATGATGATATGACCACCTTATTTGAATATGCTTGTAAAGCTGAACGTGAAGTGCAGGATCGATAATCTTCGTCAAGACCTAACATTTTTGTAGGGTCCAAGACGCCTTCAGCTCCACGGTCGACACCTCCTTCCACGTCGCGCGACCACTCCCCGACCACGTCCAAGTCGAGTGCTCCATCCACGGCCAAATCTGCCTCGATCGTGCCATCCTCCTCATCGTCTGGACGAGCTCGTGACATTCAGTGGCACTGTTGCCGAGGATTTGGTCATGTGATACATGATTGTCCAAATAAATGAACTATGTTCATTTGTGACGATGGTGGGTATTCTTCTGCTAGTGATTCTGAGGATATTCAGCAGACTATGCTTGCCACTAATCATGCAGATAATACGGAGCTTCATGTCGACTCTAGTGCCGCCGACAGGTATGCAACTCTTGTTGTGCAGCGTGTTCTTAGTACACAGGTCGTTCAGGATGAAAAGCATCAGCGGCACAACATTTTTCATATCAAAGGCATTGTGTAAGAACGAGCGGTCCGTATAATCATCGATGGTGGCAGTTGCAACAATTTGGCTAGTATGACCTTGGTGGAGCAGTTGTCATTGCCAACAAGGAAGCATCCACATCCTTATCACGTTCAATGGCTTAATGATGGCGGCAAAATAAAGGTAACGCGCTCGGTACGTGTTCCTTTCTCTCTTGGCGCCTATTCTAATTTTGTAGATTGTGATGTTGTTCCAATGGAAGCATGCTCTTTATTGCTTGGCCGTCCTTGGCAATATGATGTTGATTGTGTTCATCATGGTCGCTCCAATTATTATTCCTTCATGTTTAGGGGTCAGAAAATTGTTATTCATCCTATGACACCTGAACAAGTTCTTAAAGATGATATTGCTCGAGCGACAAAAGCTGCAAAATTGGTTACATCGCCTCCTGTTGCACCTGTTCAACATGAGATCAAATTGAATAACCCTATCTTACTTGCTACACGTGCTGATTTTGACGAATTACATGATGCTAATCTGCTTTGCTATGCGCTAGTTTGCTCTCGTATGCTTGTTTCACTAGATGAGGCGCCTATGTTGCATATTCCTTCTGCTGTTGCTAACCTTTTGCAGGACTATAAAGATGTTTTTCCCACTGAATTGCCACCGGGTCTTCCTCCTATTCGTGGCATAGAACATCAGATTGATCTAATTCCAGGCGCACAGCTTCCTAATCGCGCCCCGTACCGCACAAATCCTGAGGAGACGAAAGAAATTCAGCGTCAAGTGCAGGCATTGCTTGATAAAGGTTACATTCATGAGTCTCTCAGCCCTTGTTCGGTTCCTGTTTTGCTTGTTCCTAAGAAAGATGGTTCTTGGCGTATGTGTGTAGATTGTCGTGCAATTAACAATATTACAATTCGTTATCGATATCCTATACCACGCCTTGATGATATGCTTGATGAACTTAGTGGTCTGCGGGGTGGGCCCCAAGTCCCGTAGGCACTCCTGTACAACTACAGATCTGTAGCAATCAGTCCTAGTGCAGCTATCAAGTCCTCTCTACTCAAGCGGTGGAGCTCTCCTCTGAATATGAACCAGATCTCATAACAGTCTCTAGCTACCCATAGTGAGGCACAGAATTCCATCACTATATCCTCCTTGTATCTGTATGGTCTGGTGACCAACTCTACTAGCCCGGCAAGAAGTCGAAGTACTGCTCCATGTCTGTACCTGTGGATCTCCTCATGGCCTAGTACAAAGTGTACTACTATGGCACGAACAGTCCAGACTTGCCCTTCCTAGGAAGGTAGCATCTCAAACCCTCACCAATCCTCCTCTAGAGGCTCGTCCAGTACCTCTCTTCTCCAGCAGGGTCCCTGAGGATTAGAACCCACTGCTCGAAGGAGACAAGGCGACTCACTTTGAGATCCTGAGCGAAAACCTCAAGGATGTCCCTTTCTCCTGCTGAGGCTACCAGTCCCTGCAGTCTCCTGGAGCACACAACACATGTGCAGTGCGGGTCTCCTACCCAGTGAGCTATCCTCTCCTATGGTCCCGTCTGCTCTGACTGTACTGGTTGCTCCTCCTCTGAGGACTCTGTCTCAGCCTCTGAGTCTCCAGACTCCTCTATCTCCTCCTCCTTAGATTCCTCCTCCAGCTACCTAGAGTGTCCCTGCTTTGCAATCCTCGACAACTTCCCCTGACAAGAAGTTGGAGTACCCTGCATCCAAGGTGGCAACCTGATCCCTGTGTATAGCTCTAGGGTTGCGGTCCTCTGCCTGGTGCTCCTCATATGGCCCTGATCATCAGTCTGTGTCCCTGTGATCAGTACTGCTCCTGGTGTCCTCCATGCCTGCTATATGGCATCCAGGTGTTGAGCTATCTGTCTAGCCCTCACTGACTCTGGGTCCAGCCTAGTCCTCTTCTTGCCTCTGGGCTTCTCTGGCATCTTGCCCTTATCGTTATCCTGTCCTCCTGCCATCACTGCTACTGACTGTTGTCACTGCATGTGATGTGGACAAGGGTTCTCGATCTTCCGAAAGGTTCTTGGTAAGTTGATTTGGTCGGAGGCGACACACAAATCGATCCGGCTTCAGAACAGCACGTTCTAAACCCCGCAATCGCAGCACGACGTCTCCTCTGGTTATCAACCGTCCAAAAGACGATTGACCTCGCCGAGAAGGCTGATCCCTGCCTGCGAATCAAGAACACAAGCAAGAACAACGAAGATTGCAACACAATTGCAGATGTATGATTAAACTCTCGAAGTTGGGGTCTCACAAACCGATGAACGGCGAAACTGTTTATGAACAGAATTGATCTAAGCAAAACCCGAACCCTAATGGTGCGGCGGCGGCTGTATATAAAGACCCTAGGGTCGTGCAAGACCCTCTGGACGCGCCCCTAATTGGGCTCAACTAGATACAAAGCCCAAAGGCCAAAAATAGGCGACGCAGCACCGACACAGATTCTGGACTCTGTCTTGTTTTGACGATTCCCGATGACTCCGGATGAATTTTGACATGAGGCCGGCGGCATTGGAAAGGTCTTCTCCTTATCTTTCCGTGCATATGTAGAACGTCCAAATCCGAGTCCGTATGCGTCCTGGGCAACTGTTTTAGTACAGACTGGTCCTGGGCCCCGAAACAGACTCGAAGTCGGTTTTGATTGGGCCTCCACTTTGGCTTCCAAGCTCTTGCTGGTCCTCCACGTTCCCAGCTCCTTCTCCCATCATATCCTGGTCTTCTCCATGGTTTCTAATCATAAAATAATCATTAGGTAGCAAACCATTCTCAAAAGTAACATATAGCGAAGAACGTAGGAACGAGCTCACCTCTAAGTTTAGTCGTCGTGCACGAGCTCTAGTCATTGGACCTTGCAAGTCCAGATTTGGAGGAGTGTTGTGTGTATCCATAGGAGTGATGTCCTCATCATCCTCCCCCTCTTGAAGTGAAGTCGTCCTCGACTCGAGCTCATCCTCTTCTCCCAAGTATGGTTTCAAATCTGAAATGTTAAAAGTAGGACTAACCCCGAACTCGGGAGGCAACTCAAGTTTGTATGCATTATCATTAATCTTCTCTATTATTTTGAATGGACCATCAGCTCTAGGCATTAGTTTAGACTTTCTCAATTCTGGAAATCTATCCTTCCTTAAGTGTAACCACACTAAATCTCCTACATCAAGCTTTACTTCCTTTCTACCCTTACTGCCAGCAATTTTATACTTTTCATTCATCTTTTCAATGCTAAGTCTAGTGGTCTCATGCATTTGCAAAATAAATTCAGCACGCTCCTTAGCATCAACATGAACTCTCTCATTAATAGGTAGAGGAAGTATATCAAGTGGAGTACGGGGATCAAAACCATACACTACCTTGAATGGACTTACCTTGGTAGTAGAATGTGTTGCCCGATTATAAGCAAACTCAACATGAGGTAAGCATTCTTCCCATTGCTTCAAATTTTTCTTCAAAATAGCTCGCAACATAGTACCCAAAGTGCGGTTCACAACCTCAGTTTGTCCATCAGTTTGTGGATGACAAGTTGTAGAAAATAACAACTTTGTACCCAACTTATTCCAAAGCGTGCGCCAAAAATGACTCAAGAATTTTGCATCACGATCTGAAACAATAGTAGAAGGCATACCATGCAAACGTACAATTTCTTTGAAAAAAAGATCAGCAATGTAACTAGCATCATCAGTTTTATGACATGGTATAAAGTGTGCCATCTTGGAAAAACGATCCACAACAACAAAAATGCTATCACTCCCCCTCTTAGTCCTAGGCAGTCCTAAAATAAAGTCCATAGAAATATCCGCCCAAGGAATAGAAGGAACAGGAAGTGGCATGTATAAACCATGTGGATTCAATCGAGACTTAGCTTTTTGACATGTAGTGCAGCGAGCAACAAAACGCTCAACATCTTTCCTCATCCTTGGCCAAAAGAAGTGTGTGGCCAAAATATCCTCCGTCTTCTTAGCACCAAAATGACCCATCAATCCACCTCCATGCGCCTCCTGCAACAATAAAAGACGAACGGAACCAACTGGAATGCATAGGCGGTTAGCTCTAAACAAGAAACCATCAGTCAACACAAATTTGTGCCAAGCACGACCTTCTTTACAGTGCAGCAATACATCTTTAAAATCAACATCAGCAACATATTGTTCTTTAATTGCCTCAAGTCCAAAAATTCTACAATCAATTTGAGACAACAAAGTATATCGCCTAGATAAAGCATCAGCAATCACATTATCCTTCCCTTTCTTATGTTTAATAATATAAGGAAAAGACTCAATAAACTCAACCCATTTAGCATGTCTACGGTTCAAATTGCATTGAGAACGAATATACTTAAGTGATTCATGATCAGAATGAATAACAAATTCTTTGGGCAACAAATAATGACGCCATGTCTCTAAAAAACGTACAAGTGCATATAGTTCCTTATCATACGTGGAATAATTCAAAACAGGCCCAGTAATTTTCTCACTAAAGTATGCAACAGGTTTACCATCTTGCATCAAAACACCACCAATGCCTATACCACTAGCATCACATTCAAGCTCAAAAGTCTTATCAAAATTGGGTAATTGCAGCAATGGTGCATGTGTAAGTTTGTCCTTCAAAGCATCAAAAGACTCATGATGTACCTTACCAAAATGGAAGTCAACGCCCTTCTTTGTCAACTCATGCAATGGTGCAGCAATGGTGCTGAAATCTTTGACAAAGCGGCGGTAGAAACCTGCAAGACCAAGAAAACTCCTCACCTGTGTGATAGTTTTTGGTACAGGCCAGCTTTTTATGGCTTCAATCTTCGCCTCATCCACCTCAATTCCCTGTGGAGTCACAACATAGCCAAGAAAAGAGACTCGATCCGTGCAAAAGGTGCACTTCTCAAGGTTACCAAATAAACGTGCAACTCGCAAAGCATCAAAAACAGCACGCAAATGAATCATATGATCATCCATAGATTTGCTGTAAATCAAGATATCATCAAAGTAGACAACCACAAATTTGCCAATAAAAGGTCTTAAAACCTCATTCATCAAACGCATGAAAGTACTGGGTGCATTAGTTAACCCAAAAGGCATTACTAACCACTCATACAACCCGAATTTGGTTTTAAAAGCTGTTTTCCATTCATCTCCAAGTTTCATTCTAATTTGATGGTAGCCACTACGCAAATCAATTTTAGTGAAAATTATAGCACCACATAACTCATCAAGCATGTCGTCTAGCCTAGGAATAGGATGACGATACCTAATAGTAATGTTATTAATGGCTCTACAATCTACACACATACGCCAAGAACCATCTTTCTTAGGAACCAAAAGTACAGGAACAGCACAAGGACTAAGTGATTGACGAACATACCCACGATCCAAAAGGTCTTGGACTTGTCGTTGTATCTCCTTAGTCTCCTCAGGGTTGGTCCTATAAGCAGCACGGTTTGGCAAAGTAGCACCAGGAATCAAATCAATTTGATGCTCAATCCCTCTCAAAGGTGGCAAGCCCGAGGGTATCTCAGCTGGGAAAACATCCTCATACTCCTGCAAAAGGTTAGTGACAGCAGGAGGCAAAGCACTAGAAGCAATATCACCAAGCAAAAACAAGGCTTGTTTGCATATCAAAGCATAGCAAATATCATCAGTAGAAATTTCAGCAAGCTCAGATTTTGTGGCAAGACATGAACGACCTTGTAATTTAATTGCAGCACCCTTAGAACTTGAAGAATCATTAACATTACTTGGTGTAGAAGCAGAATTAACAGGTTGCTGAATTTCAGGGCTTTTATTTTTCAAACTAGCAGCTCGTTCTAAATCAGCTTGTACAATTTCAGCAGGGGTCATTGGTAACAAAGTAATTTTAGTTCCTTTATGCATAAAAGTGTACTTATTACTTTTACCATGGTGTACAGCATCATTATCAAATTCCCAAGGTCTACCCAATAAAAGTGAACAAGCTTGCATGGGTACAACATCACAATCAACAGAATCCACATAGGAACCAATGGAAAAAGGAACTCTGCAAGTTTGTGTTACCTTAGCTTTTCCAGAGTCATTTAACCACTGAATGTAGTATGGATGTGGATGTGGGCGTGTGGTCAAATCAAGCTTCTTAACCACATCAGAACTCACCAAATTGTTGCAGCTTCCTCCATCAATGATGACACGTGCCCGACGGTTCTTGATGACGAAGAAAATCTGGAACAAGTTATGTCGCTGCATCATCTCGGGCTGCTGGATTTGTGTGCTAAGCACACGCTGCACAATAATATTCATGTAGCCCGTGGTATCTCCGCCTCCAAGGACGAGGTCACCGCTGGTGGCAGCGACATCCTCCACCTCATCCTCCACATCGGAGGTGCTCATGTAACCGCCATCATCTGTCGCCACATATGCTCGCCTACTTGGGCAGTCTTTCTGCACATGGCCAAGACCATGGCATCGGTGGCACTGAATCCCTGTAGTGCGTCCCGTCGAAGCAACAGAGGAGGCACTACTAGCCGGTACCTGCACAGAATTTTTACCTGAGCGCGTAGAAGGGGCAGGGGCTGATCTTGGTGCTGCAGAAACAACACTAGCTGGTGGGGGCGGCCGGAAAGATGGCTTGGGCAACCCCGAAGTCCCCGTCGGCCGTGGTGGGTAGAAATTCCTGGACTTGCTGTACTCCTCAAAAGCCTGGAAAAGTCCCTGTGATTCTTTCTCTGCAAGCATAGCATACTGGAAACACTGGTTGAGGGTATAAAATTCTTTATAATCAAGGATGTCCTGAATTTCTTTTCTCAAACTAGAATAAAAGCGGCAAATCTGATCCTCTACTTTTTCAACCACAGCACAACGAATCAAACCCTTCTGAAGCTCACTAAAATACTCCTGAACAGTTTTATCTCCTTGATCTAAACGCTGCAGTTTATTACGAATTTCTCTATAAAAAGAAGGAGGAACAAAACGATCACGCATTTCTACCTTAAGTTCTTCCCAAGTAGTAGGCAAATCGGTTTCAGCAGCTAGACCACTCCACCAAACAATAGCAAAGTCCTTAAACTCACTAGTGGCTTGTCTAACTCTATGTTGTTCAGGAACAAGATGGGCATTAAATTTTTGTTCTACCGTCATTTCCCAATCAAGGTAAGCATCACCATCGTACTGACCCGAAAACGAAGGAATTGAAAACTTAATTTTAGCATACGGATCATCTGGAGCATAGTTACCTTGTGTGCGACGGTTGTGGTTGTGGAAACCACCCATACCTTGAGGGTTACGTTGCAAACGGCGGCGTAACCTTGCGGTCCTTGTAGCTGACCTATCGACGGTGCCATCAGCCTTATACACCGTTGCTTCATCATGATCGTCTTCAACGTCGTTGTTGGTGTTGGTGTTGGTGTTGTTGTTGTTGTTGTTGTTGTTGGTCTTGTGAGCGGTCTCCAATTCGACAACCTGATCGGTTAGCTTAGAGACTCTCTTATCCAACCGCTCAATGCTTTCTCCCAGGTGAAGCTTGGTGACGGCGTCGGTGACGGCCCTGGTGATCGTCTCTACCAAATCACTCTGAACCGCCTGCAAAGCCTTCTGTAACTGATCTTGGCTCACGCACTCATCAAATTTTGCGGGCGAAGCACCCTCTCCATCGCTTCCTGACATCAGAAACACCAAAACAGGAAACAAAAAGTGAAGGTTATCCCTACAAAACTACTAAACAGTGGTGCCTCTCAACACAGCAAAAGTAAGCTTCTTGCAAAGCTCTTACAAAGTTCTGAAAACAACAAAGCGAAGGATACCAGGGAGAAGTGTTCCACGATTGCAAGGGTTACCAAATAACCTATGTGCTGTCCAGAAGAAGTATGTAGAGCTAGGAAGGCCAAATATATATATATGAGTGGCACACAAATCAAAAACAGATAGTAAAGCTGAATAAGTGCCCAAATAACTTGTCCCTAGTTGCTGGTCTAACTATGTCCTAGAACAGTAGTGATAGCAAAGAAGAAACAAAGAGACAAAGGGACACAGTCGATTACAGGGGGCTTAGTGTAAAACAGCCGAACTCAGAAATTCCAGGGGGCTAGATGGAGCACTAGTAGGAATCCCAAATTTCTTTTTTTTTTATTTTATTTTTTTGATATTTGTTTCCAACTCACTAGTAAACAGGAAGAAACCACAAAAAATTTCAGCTCAAACCGAGATAGGACGTGGCCTACAGAAAATCTTGAAGTTTCAGAAAACGTCGGGTTTCAACTTGAATGAATTTTTTCTTTATCTTCCCGATTTTTTTTGAATTTTTTGACGAGGGCACACAGGGCGTAGCCGAGTGTGGGTATGCTCAACTTTTCGTCTAGAATCTCCTGTAAAAATTTCAGCCAAAACGGACAACCGAGCGAAAAGTTATGGCTGTTTTACCGAAGGGGTGTCGGAATCGGTTATGAAGAACCCGGGATTTTGAGTGAAATCCGAGTCGGGTTTGGGGTCGGGTAGGGAGTTTTTTGGCAAGGTGGATGCAGCGGAAAGTGGAATTTATGAAAAGTGGTCCGAGGTGGTGAGGGTAGGTTTAGGGTGAGATTAGGGTGGGCGTGTTGATCAATCAACCCTAGCACACAAAGCCGACAAAACCGAGGATGGTGAAGGGGATGGCGGCTAGGGTTGCAAGGGAAACACTACTGACGACAAAAACACAAACTAAACCAGCGACTAAACAAGAACTAGGGCACAAACTCAACACTACGGACTCTGAAATTGAAATATGCAAAGGCTAAACACGTGGTTATGGGCGGGGGAAAATTTTTTTTTTGGTATTTTCAGTGGACGATAGGAAGAACACGAAAACAAAACTAAAGGGTAGTGTGAACCTGACGGTGCACCTGAAGCTCTGATTACCACTTGATGTGGACAAGGGTTCCCGATCTTCCGAAAGGTTCTTGGTAAGTTGATTTGGTCGGAGGCGACACACAAATCGATCCGGCTTCAGAACAGCACGTTCTAAACCCCGCAATCGCAGCACGACGTCTCCTCTGGTTATCAACCGTCCAAAAGACGATTGACCTCGCCGAGAAGGCTGATCCCTGCCTGTGAATCAAGAACACAAGCAAGAACAACGAAGATTGCAACACAATTGCAGATGTATGATTAAACTCTCGAAGTTGGGGTCTCACAAACCGATGAACGGCGAAACTGTTTATGAACAGAATTGATCTAAGCAAAACCCGAACCCTAATGGTGCGGCGGCGGCTGTATATAAAGATCCTAGGGTCGTGCAAGACCCTCTGGACGCGCCCCTAATTGGGCTCAACTAGATACAAAGCCCAAAGGCCAAAAATAGGCGACGCAGCACCGACACAGATTCTGGACTCTGTCTTGTTTTGACGATTTCCGATGACTCCGGATGAATTTTGACATGAGGCCGGCGGCATTGGAAAGGTCTTCTCCTTATCTTTCCGTGCATATGTAGAACGTCCAAATCCGAGTCCGTATGCGTCCTGGGCAACTGTTTTAGTACAGACTGGTCCTGGGCCCCGAAACAGACTCGAAGTCGGTTTTGATTGGGCCTCCACTTTGGCTTCCAAGCTCTTGCTGGTCCTCCACGTTCCCAGCTCCTTCTCCCATCATCTCCTGGTCTTCTCCATGGTTTCTAATCATAAAATAATCATTAGGTAGCAAACCATTCTCAAAAGTAACATATAGCGAAGAACGTAGGAACGAGCTCACCTCTAAATTTAGTCGTCGTGCACGAGCTCTAGTCATTGGACCTTGCAAGTCCAGATTTGGAGGAGTGTTGTGTGTATCCATAGGAGTGATGTCCCCATCAGCATGCGCATAGGTAAGGATAGAATAAGTATAGAACCTAGTATGATCTATAAGCAAAGCACCACGAGGTAAGAATGCGCAATAGAAATCCTAGCACTGAGTGAAGGACATGATCACTGGACAAATATGCAAAGTAACAACAGTGATCAATGACTATATGTGGCTAGTGCGAATCATCTAGTGTACAGTCAAATAATGGCAATTAATCTAACTGTAGACTAAATGAGAGAGAACCCTAGAATTGAAATTAATAGGTAAGTATGGAATTAATTGCAACTAGGTTGAGCTAATTACCCAATTAATGCAACTAAAAGATGGACATTTAGTCTAATTACATCAATTAAGAAACTTGCTCGAAATTCAGGGCATAAATCGATGAACGGGGGATAGGCACAATACCCTACGGGAAACGATGATGAGTACCACAACGAACACGAAGCCGATCATCGAAAGATTGAGGTTTTGGATGCCGGCAAGGGAGATGGGGGGAAGGGGGCAAGCTTTGCCCTTTCCTTCAGTGGAGCTCGGCTCTGGTGGGGGCTGGGCATGCGCACGATGTAAGGATCATGACCATTAAGGTCACCCCAAGCTATGAATGTTTTGGTGATGAATATCAAACGTGAAATGTGACTAATGTCTAGACGAGTGTTGTTCGTGTAGGAAACCTTTTCTACTCCATGATGATTGTTGACAGCGGCCTTGGCGATGGATGACAATGACCACAAGCATGGAGGCTTGTGAGCTTGATGGAGTCCATGGGTTGATAGAGATGGATCAAAGCTAAGGACAAGCTATGGAGAAAGTGTTGGGAACACTTGTTTAGTTGTTAGGGTTTTGAGTCCATAGGAAAACCTGGACTATCAAGAGGGTCTAGGTCATGTCTCTTAGGTCACACTAGTTGGTGATGTGCATGGATGCTCAGTGAAATCATAGGCACTAGGTGACAGTGGAGAAGCCAAGGAGCTGTTCGGAGAAGCCGGGAAATGAAGTCAAGCGAGGACGAGAAGTTTTAGCTTCTGGACAGAGTGACCGGACAGAGGGGTCCGTGGTGACCGGACTGTAAAGTCACTAAGAGGACTTGTTTGGGACTTACTGCGGGCAGCAAGGAATCTGTCTGTGCTAGGAGCTATAGTGACCGACGGTCCGGTCTGTGTGGCTCCACACAGGGCAAAGAGGAAGCAGCACCGAGAAGGTTTCTGGACTTGAGAGAGAAATTGATCGGACGGTCCGGTCTGGCAGTGACCAGACAGTTCGGTCATTGGAGTCCAAAAAGTGGATTTTGTGAAGCAACAACTAGTTGGAGCTTGGAACCCTATATAACTTTGTTGTTGGGGTCTTGGAGACCACTCTTGGCTAGTAGAATTGCTTGGAGCATTTGGTGAGAGCCAAGAGAAAAAGACGAGAGCACTAGGAGGAGATATTGCATATCTTGAGAGTGCTAGTTAAAGTAACTTGAGCATTGATGCACATCTAAGGCTAAGGTGTCCTTGAGGATGTGATCTAGGTTGTTACTCTTGGTCTATGGTGAGACCTAGACCGGTTAGGTGTCGGTGATCGAGCTTATCATGATCGGTTGTGAAGGCCGTCGCACGTTTGTACACGGTTTGAGCCCACCGGTGAAAGGGCATCGCTAGTGAGCGCCCGTGTCGGCTCAGGGAGTCAGGCAAGTTCTTGAGGGAGACGAGCTTGTGCCTTGGTGGCAGCGGTGACGTGCACCATGTCTTCACTCCACGAGTGATTGTGGGCTCGTGGGTGAGGACTCCATATTGGAGGCGGGAGGGACCGGGACTCCGACAGGAGTGGTCCAACGAGGAGTAGGGGAAGGCGCCATCCTTCCGAGACCTCGAGAAAAAATCATGAGCCTTCTCTTACTCTACTCCTTACTATGATGCTTTACTTTCCGCATTAACATACCGTGCTATTCATGCTTGTGTGCTTACCTTGCTCTAGTTCACTACCTAGTTGACTTGCATGAGTAGGCTTCTTTACTTGTTAGTAGTGCTTAGCTTTCATACTTGGTCACTAGCATGTATAGGAGTTGCTTTGGCTTATTGGATCACAGTAGTATGTATTGTGCTACTCATGCTTGTGTGCCTTCCATGTGCTTGTTGATTTAGTAGCTTTGCATGAGTAGGCTCCTTTGCTAGCTTGTTGTGTGCTTCCGCGTGTCCTTTGATTACTAGCTTGCATAGGAGTTGTGTGCCTCGTGTGTGATCCACTAGTATGCTTAGGTTGTGTTTCCTTTCATAGAATTATCTTGTTAGTGTGATCACCACTAGAATTATGTAAGAGTTGTATTGAGTGGTCGGTTTTTGTATTTGGCAAATTAGGTACATAGTTTGAGTTTCCGATTCACCCCCCCTGCTCTCGGTCACTCAATCCTTTCAAGTGGTATCAGAGCCAAGTGCTCATCATAGGGCTTAACCGCCTTGAGTAGTGACCCTATTGAGTTGGGATGTCATCCCATTTAGGGCCGGGTCATGGCTTATGGAAGGATCACTTGAAAAGCTACCTAAATGCCATGATTCTAGATGAGTTGATAGACATACTTGTGGACTTTGCCAATACCTTTACCGATGATCATGTATATGATGATGATGATTGTGTGGATGTGCATAGTTCTAGTGAGTGCCTAGATTCTACTAGTGATGATTTGATAGGTTGCTCTACTAGTGTGCCTAATGTGATGATTGGTGATGTTTCTCTTGATCTTGCTTGCTCCACTATCATGACTAGGATTGATGATTATGAGCCTTTTATTCATCATGCTAGTGATTCACTTGTTGAGGAGTTCTTTGCTTTTCGTGCTAATGAGAATGAGGACTTACTTGACTCTCTTATTCGCTTGCGAGGTATTGTGGACACGATTGGAGAAACTACTTTTGAGCTTCCCAAGATTGTGATAGTCGAGAAGATCCTCACCTTGCTCCCTAGCAGCAAGCTCCTCTACATCACCCTTGATCTGATCATAGAGAAGGGTCTCTCCATCAAGGATGTGATTGGGTTGCTCTTTGATGATGAGGAGATCACCGCAAGCGGGAATGGAGAGAATACTTCCAAGGCGAACAATGGAGCATCCTCAAGAAAAGGGAAAGAAGTAGCTTCGAGCTCAAACTTCTTTGATCCCTCCACAAGATTGCCTTGCAGCACCTTCTACAACCCCTTCGGATCAAGACCTACACCAAGCTCTTCATCAGGCGCTTCATCAATCTCTCTCCCAAGTGTTATTCCAAGTTCTACTACAAGAACTTTAGGTGGACCACGCATTGGTGTAGGGGGAGCGCCAACAACAATGCCCACACGATCATTGGAGATGATCAATCTCACCACTACAGCTCCGGCGCCGCTGCCTCCTCCGTCACAAGATTGACTTTGGCATCTTGGTCGAGCTCACCAATAGGATCTCATCTTTCAACTTGATGAATTTGTGAGAAATCCGAATTATGACCTTTGTGATAATCTCTTAAGCATTTATGATCTTGTGTGTAGGATAAACTCATTCAGAGGTCTTCGGAGGATCCCATCATATGAAGTGATTGATAGACTCCTCTTGCAAATCACAACTCCTGAGAGGGGTTTCTTACTTGAGGAGGTAGTCCACAGAAGGCATGAGCTCTCAATTGAGAGGGCAATGGAGATGATACTTGTGCTCCACTCACAAGTGGGACATGTGCTTGAGCACGTCACTGGCCTCTATGATCCTCCCCATTATTATATCGACCTTGACAATGTGCACATGGAGGATGGTCATGGACATTGGAGATATCATGCTCCTCACTATCCCATCAGGAGGAGACTTCAGGAAGGGATCGCAAGAATCCCTATCTATGAGGATGGACTTATCGCTCGATGTGATGAGGTTAGTGCTAGTCAATCAAGTAATGCTTTGGATACTAACCCTTCTTCCTCTAGTTCTTGTCTTATGGCAACCACCAGGGTCAACTACAAGAGTGGAGGTACGCATTGGATTCTTGACAGTGGGTGCACCCAACATATGACCGGGAAGCCAACCATGTTCACTAACGTTGATGAAGACGAAGACAGTGAGAAGGTGACTTTTGGGGATAACTCAAAAGGGAGAGTTAGAGGATTAGGCAAGATGGCCATTACTGAAGACCTCCATCTCTCCAAGGTCTTTCTTGTGGAAACCCTCAACTTCAATCTCCTGTCTATTGGTCAACTCTATGACATGGGTTTCAAGTGCACATTTGATGAGGATGGTGCAATGATTGAAAATAAAAGGAAAGGCTAGTATTTCATGGAGTGAGGCATGGGAACTTGTATGTCACGGACTTCAAATCAAGTAACATGCCACCAAGTACTTGCCTATTCACCAAGGCAACTAAAGGATGGTTGTGGCACAGAAGACTGGCACATGTTGGAATTAATCAGCTCAAAAAAGTGGTCAAGAGAAATCTAGTTGAAGGAATCAAGGATATGACCTTTGGGAAGTACAAGTCGTATAGTGCTTGTCAGGTTGGAAAGCAAGTTACATCTTCACATCCCACCAAGTCTTTCATGTCTACATCTCGTCCTCTGGAGCTCTTGCACATGAACTTGCTTGGGCCAACACATTACAAGAGTTTGGGAGGGAATCTATATTGCTTGGTGATTGTGGATGACTTCACGAGATACACTTAGACCTTCTTTCTTGTGGACAAGTCTCAAGCAAGTGATATCTTCAGAAAGTTTGCAAGGAGAGCAAAGAAAATTCAAGGCCAACATTGTGAAGATAAGGAGTGACAATGGGACTGAGTTCAAGAACACAACAGTGGAGGAATATTGTGACAAGAAGGGGATCAAGAATGAATTCTCTATGACATATACTCGCGAGCAGAATGGAGTAGTGGAGAGGAAGAACAAGACACTCATCACCCTTGCTCGTGCTATGCTAGATGAGTATGGAACTCATGAGATGTTTTGGACAGAGGCAATCAACACGGCTTGCTACACTTCCAACCCTGTATATCTCCACCGGCTATTGAAGAAGACACCTTATGAGCTATTGGTTGGATGGAAACCGAATGTTTCCTATTTTTGGGTCTTTGGCTGCACTTGCTACATTCCCAAGAAGAGGAGGAAGCCCGGGAAGTTTGATAGCAGAACTGATGAAGGCATTCTTGTTGGGTACTCAAGAACTTCTAAGGCATATAGGATCTACAACTCAGCCATAGGTTGTGTGGAAGAATCCTATAATGTGCAATTTGATGAGTCAGATGGTTCTCAGAAGGGAGACGAATTCCATGAAGTGAACATTGGAGATGAACCTATAAGGGAAGCTTTGAGGAACATGCCCGTGGGCGAGGTTTTGCCCTACGAGGCCAATGATGGTAATATTGATGAGCCCTCAACTCCACCACCTCAACCAACCTCTTCCTCCGAGGAGCAAGAACCAACCCAAGATGCCATTAACACACCCACTAGCTCCTCCCAAGATTCATTAAGAATGCATCCATCCACCCAAGAGGAAACACAAGTGAGAAGTAAGCCGTAAGCCTCCTCACATACTTCCCCTCAAGCCACTTCTCCAAGCTCCTCACATGACACCCCCTCAGCCACTCCAAGCTCTAGTTCCAAAAGGAGAGGACATATGAGTGATTCCCCCACCTTATTAAGAATCCAAGACACTCATATCTCTAGAGAGCAAGCAATCCATGATGCACAAGATATTTCACCTAGACATCCTCCCACTCAAGAAGAACCTTTTCCTGGACCCAAAGCTATCAATAAGGGTCATTCACGTGACTTGATCATTGGGAGTCCATCTCAAGGAATTACGACAAGGAGGAATCAATACAAGCCCAACTATGTGAGTTAAGAAAATGATGATGAGGCAAATATCACAATTGAGAACTTCTCCTTCATCTCTATGATTGAGCCCATTACCATTGATGAAGCTATGGATGATCACAAGTGGGTGATGGCTATGCAAGAGGAATTGAACAACTTCAAGAGATGCAAAGTTTGGAAATTGGTTGAGAGGCCCAAGAATCATAATGTGGTAGGCACCAAGTGGGTCTTCAAGAACAAGCACGATGAGAAAGGGAAACAAGGCTCGTCTAGTGGCTAAGAGATATTCTCAAGTGGCGGGCATCAACTTTGAAGAAACCTTTGCTCCCGTGGCCCGTCTTGAAGCTATTCGGATCTTACTGGCCTATGCATCACGCAATGGCATCAAGCTCTATCAAATGGATGTCAAAAGTGTCTTCTTCAATGGATAGAACAACGAGAAAGTCTATGTGGAACAACCTCGGGGTATGAGGACTCTAAACATCCAATACATGTGTACAAATTGAAGAAAGCTCTCTATGGCCTCAAGCAAGCACCAAGGACATGGTAAGAACATTTGAGGAACTTCCTACTCAAGAATGGATTCACCATTGGAAGCATTGACAACATATTGTTCACAAGGCATGTTAGGAAGGACCCCTTTATGTGTCAAATCTATGTGGATGATATCATCTATGGGTCAACCAATGAGAAGTTCAATGAAGAGTTCCTGGAAATGATGGCTTGGGAATTTCAAATGTCAATGATTGGAGAGTTGCATGTGTTCCTTGGTTTTCAAGTGAAACAATTTAGAGAAGGGAATTTCATCTATCAAGAGAAGTATACTAAGGATCTTCTCAAGAGATTCAACATGGAGAATTGAAAACCTTTGCACACTCCTATGGCGACAAGCAAATCCTTGGATGATGATGCAAAGGGTAAACCAGTAAACCCCAAGCTCTATAGATCAATGATTGGGTCCTTGCTTTATCTCACCGCCTTAAGACCGGATATCATGTTTAGTGTGTGCTTGTGTGCATGCTATCAAGCAAATCCAAAGGAGTCTCACTTGAAGGCCGTGAAGAGGATTCTTAGATACCTAGAGGAACAAGCTTTGAGTTACTTGGGTCTTAGGACTCGGACTTCACAAGATGCAAAGTGAATAGAAAGAGTACATCAGGGGGTTACCAACTTCTTGGAAGATCTCTAGTATCTTGGAGCTCAAAGAAGAAAAACTCGGTGGCTCCATCTACAGCCGAAATGGAGTATATGGCGACAGGAGCTTGTTGTGCACACCTCCTCTACATGAGGCAAACACTCCCGGATTATGGCCTCAACTTCACTCAAATGCCAATATATTGTGATAGTGAAGCGACAACCAAAATGGCTCTCAAAACTAGAGATCATGGTCTTGCAAAGCATACTCAAGTCAAGCATCATTTCATAAGAGACCATGTTGAGAAGAAGGATATTGAGTTGGTGAGTGTGCGGACTCATGAACAATTGGTGGATATCTTCACCAAGCCACTCGACGAGAAGACATTCAACAATCTAAGGGGAGAACTCAATGTTCTCGACCTTTCAAACTTCATATGAGTAACCATAAAGCTTGTCTCTAGTAAATATGTCCAGTCTTGTTTGTTTTGCTTGTTGTTTGTGTCTTTGTTTTGTGCTTGTTTCTCTTTGCTTGTAGGTCAACTTCGGACCTCCTTGAGATAGCAATGGACATGGGTTAAGCTTAGGATAGTGGTTCATGGTGCGCCCATAGCTTTGAAGAATGGTCCATTGTGAGTAAGCTCGAGAAGAGAACAACTCGTCGTTGGCACTTTGGTTTGTAGCTCCTCTCTCTTTCTTTTAGCATTGCATCATGCATTTGTATATTTGTTGCATTTGCATTCGCACTCTTTGCATTTATGCATTTTGCATCATGATACTTTACATGCTTTCAACCATGTTTCTAGGGGGAGTTGCTTATTTACAATGTAAGTATATGACCCTCTAGTGGATCACATAGTGATCTTTGTGCTTCATGCCCATTGAGTCATGTTCAAACGAGCTCCGAGGTTAAATCTACTTGCGTGGTTCAAAGACAAGTGACTCATACATTCCCAACACACTAATGACTAACCATTGCATCCTTGAGGAAATACTTTGTTGAGTCATGTGTGTAGGGGGAGCTATGGTGGAACACTATCGTGACCATGGAGGAGCACCATGAAGGGGGGAGTTTCCTAACTCTTGCCATTTATCATTTGCTCCTTCGATCTCTTATGTTTTGTCTTCGGTTTTTGGTGATAGGTGACAAAGGGGGAGAAGGAACATGAAGATCCAAAAGTCAAGTCTAGATCAACAACATGAAGGGGGAGAGGAACACGAAGAGAAGATCCAAAAGCCTAGTCAAAGATCAAGAAGAGAAAGTAAGATGGAGAAGAACAAGAAGATACATGGTCAAATGAAGAAGATACAGGGAAGCATGTCTACAACAACACTGAACATCTACACCGACATGAACATCTACGTCCTTGGTGCGTGTCTACTTCGACAAGATCATCAAAAATGATACCAAGACGGGCGCAAAATTCAACTCAAGATAGATATCAAGTGTGCTACGTGATTGGGTAGTTCTTCCTCAGCACCTAGCACATTCCAAGGGGGAGACTACTTCCAAGGTAAGGACCAATGTAATCCTTTCATTCCTTTCTTTTCCTTTGGTTCTTTCATTGCTCGTCCATTTTGGATCATCATAAGTAGTGGTTGTCATCCATCACCAAAAAGGGGGAGATTGTAAGGATCATGACCATTGAGGTCACCCCAAGCTATGAATGTTTTGGTGATGAATGACAAACATGAAATATGACTAATGTCTACATTAGTGTTGTTCGTGTAGGAAACCTTTTTTACTCTATGGTGATTGTTGACGACGGCCTTGGCGATGGATGACAATGACCATAACCATGGAGGCTTGTGAGCTTGATGGAGTCCAAGGGTTGATGGAGATGAATCAAAGCTAAGGACAAGCTATGGAGCAAGTGTTGGGAACACTTGTTTAGTTGTTAGGGCTTTGAGTCCATAGGAAAAACCGGACTATTAAGGGGATCTAGGTCATGTCTTTTAGGTCACACTAGTTGGTGATGTGCATGGATGCTCAGTGAAATCACAGGCACTAGGTGACAGTGGAGAAGCCAAGGAGCTGTTTGAGCCGGGAAACAATGTCAAGCGAGGACGAGGAGTTTCAGCTTCTGGACGAAGTGACCGGACAGAGGGGTCAATGGTGACCCGGACTGTACGATCACTAAGAGGAATGTCTTGGACTTACAGTGGGCAGCGAGGAATCTGTCTGTGCTGGGAGCTGTAGTGACCGGAAGGTCTAGCCTAAAGACCGGACGGTCCGGTCTGTGTGGCTCCACACAGGGCAGAGAGGAAGCAGCGCCGTTAAAGTTTCTAGACTAGAGAGAGAAACTAACTGGACGGTCTGGATAGTACAGGAGTTCAGTCTAGACAGAGCAGCCAACGACTATGGGAGTCGTTCTTGAGAGACTGCATGGTCTGGTCTGGCAGTGATCGGACAGTCCGGTCATTGAGGTCCAGAAAGTGGATTTCGTGGAGCAATGGCTAGTTGGAGGTTGGAAGCCTATATAACTTCGTTGCTGGGGTCTTAGAGACCACTCTTAGCTAGTGGAATTGCTTGGAGCATTTGGTGAGAGCCAAGAGGAAGAGAGGAGAGCACTAGGAGGAGATATTGCATATATTGAGAGTTCTAGTGAGAGTTTCTTGAGCATTGATGCACATCTAAGGCTAGGGTGTCCTTGAGGGTGTGATCTAGGTTGTTACTCTTGGTCTATGATGAGACCTAGACTGGTTAGGGGTCAGTGATCGAGCCTATCGTGATCGGTTGTGAAGGCCGTCACATGTTAGTACACGGTTTGAGCCCACCGGTGAAAGGGGCATCGCTAGTGAGAGCCCGTGTCGGCTCGGGGAGTCTGTCAAGTTCTCGAGGAAGGCGAGCTTGTGCCTTGGTGGCAGCAGTGACGCACATTGTGTCTTCACTCTTGGAGTGATTGCGGGCTCGTGGGCGAGGACTCCACATTTGTGGCTGGAGGGACTGGGACTCCGGCAGGAGTGGTCCAACGAGGAGTAGGGGAAGGCGCCATCCTTCCGAGACCTCGGGAAAAAATCATGAGCCTTCTCTTACTCTACTCCTTACTATGATGCTTTTCTTTCCGCATTTACATACCGTGCTATTCATGCTTGTGTGCTTACCTTGCTCTAGTTCACTACCTACTAGACTTGCATGAATAGGCTTCTTTACTTGCTAGTAGTGCTTAGCTTTCATACTTGATCACTAGCATGTATAGGAGTTGCTTTGGCTTGTTTGATCACCCTAGTATGTATCGTGCTACTCATGCTTTTGTGCCTTCCATGTGCTTGTTGATTTAGTAGCTTTGCATGAGTAGGCTCCTTTGCTAGCTCGTTGTGTGCTTCCGTGTGTTCTTTGATGACTCTAAACAATGGCGTGGGGTGGTCACAAGTGACGGCGGTGGCTCTGGGCAGAGGCGGCGCCGTTAGGACTTGTGTGTGTGGGCAGCTGCGCATGAGCAGGGGGCAGGGCTGAGTGGTGGCTCAAGCGAGGTGCGCGCAGGCGGGTGAGGTTGGCAATGATGAGGGCGGCTAGTTCAGCGGCGGAGAGAGCACGGCGATGTTGGTGACGAGTGAAGCGACGGCGGGTTCGTGTTCTCGGCGTCAGGGTCGAACAAGAAAAAGATGAAATCTCAGGATGATTTTGACCAAGGTCAAATGCGATCGACGGCCAAGATCCTCAAGGAAACAGATCAACAGTCACGGATTGAAAGCATACTCGCGTTTTCAACGTAGTGACCGGACGTTACGGTCCAGAGACCGAATTGTCCGATCAGACTTCAATCCAGACAAGCAAGAGTGCAGACCGAATAGTACGGTCAGGTAGATCGTTCTGTCTGGTCTTCACAACCCATCTGTTTTGAAGCCCTGTGCACAACGGCACTGACCAGACTGTACGGTCACTACTAGAAATTTGCTGAATCAAGGAATTTTCTCCAATCTCCAAGTGCCCTCACTTAACACCAAATTAAACATTGCACTTGGAGTATGAAGGGAACTCTCAAACACGCAAGAGCTTGCTCAATGGGCATGAAGCACAATCCTTTCCTTTGGTTACACTTAAAGAGATGTATTTTTATATTGATCATGAGACAAAAATATCTATAAATGTGACAAGCCTCCTTTGTGTTTCCTATATGATGCATGCAACAAGCATTTTACATATGCAATGAAAGTAAACATGACATGTGAATGCAAGCAATATTAAACAAGACACAAAGAAAACCTAACAATGTCAAGTTTGAACCCCTCCCACGCTTACTCACTACAAGCCAAACCCTTGCCTTGAGAGAAGCCAAACCACCATCTCAAGCACTCCCCCTTGCTTATAGCTATCTTCAGTGTTAGACATTGACTAAGTTTTATATGTTTTTCTTTTAGTTATTTACACATGCATGGATACAAAGCATACTAGTCATGAAGGAGTCCTAATTACCATGCAATGCAAGAAAATAAAACACACACTACAACTATCAATAACAAACACGGATACCTCCCTCATGAGTAGATATGTCGTTGAGGTCCATGTCACTTGTGGTGGACTTCACTTAATCTTCAAGTAAGCTCCCAGTCCACCACCACCACCATCTTCTAGGTCTTGTTCTTGAGCACCCACTTGTACTTTCTTGACCTCTCAAGAACAACAATGCACTTTGGTACCCATATGTTCTTGACCTTCCTCTTCTTGTTCGGTGGTCCCAAAGCCTTTGCTTTCACCTTGCCGTTCTTGTCCCAAAAAGCATGAAATGTGTATTCTCATAAAACAAGTTAGCATTAGATAAAACAATGGAACTTCTCACCATAGGACAATCCTTGATGGTGCGGCCATCCTTGCAACACCTCTCGCAATAGTAGTCATCGGCGAGTAGGGGCTTGACCTAAGTGGGAATGGAGTCACTCGTCCCAATGACGTCGATGGCGGCGGGATATGTGCCAAGTCCACGGTGGGAGACATTGTTCACAAGATTCCTCCAAAAAATTTCCTTGTGGACGGCTCTACCACGTGTGAGCCTCTCGGAGCCGCTCATCACCATTTTCCTCTCTTCCTTGAGCTTGTGTATTCCTTCAAAACAAATGGCTCAATGGAAGAAGCCTCGATCGAGGTCGTTAGTTCATCACACATAGTAGAACCATCACTCTTTGATGAACTAGAGGAGGGAGAGGCAGGGTTATCAACAATGATGACCTCAAAAGTAAGTTTAAGGGCCTCGTACTTCTCACGTAGCTCTACATGATCACCCTTGAGTTTGTCATAACTTTTTTTTAGGGCCTCATGAGATGTGACAAGGTCCTTGAGCTCACCAACACGGTCCTTAGCCAACTTACACTCTTTTCTTACCACTTCCAACATTTTGGATTTGTTGATAGCGATGTCGCGGGCTTGCTCAAGCGTACTCAAAAGCTCAGCGCATGAGAGCTCCTCATCATCGCTGTTGTCACTGCTCTCATCCTCACTCTCCACAAGTTGGCTCGTGGCCATGAGGCACGTGGGAGGTGGAGGCAGAGCTCGAGGTAGAGTGGTCTTTATCATGGCTAGGTCGGCCACTTCTTCATCATCGTTTGAGGAAGATGATGCTTCACTTAAGTTGTCACTTGTCCACTCTTCAACAAGAGCCTTGCGTGAGAACTTCTTCTTGAAATCTTTGGCTTTGGCTTTGCCTTTGCTCTTGTGCTTGTTGAAGTACCTCTTCTTCTTTTGCTTGGCTTTGGGGTCTTCTTCTTCATCACTTAAGTCTTGGGACTTGAATGCTTCTTTCTTTGGCTTGGGGCAATCTCGAACAAAGTGATTCTTCCCAATCACATCCTTGATGGTCTTGGTCTTGAGGTCACCTTGCAAGGTGTAGGTGATGATGGACTCATACTTGGGATCCTTGAATAGCCTCACGAATCTTCTTACACCTCAATAGGCTTGAGCTTGAAATCATCTCCAAGAGCATTGATCTCCTCCACTAGCACATGAAAACATGAATAAACAGTGTTAGCCCTCTCATGTGGCAATCTAGTGAAGTTATCATACTTGTTCTTTAGTATATAGTATCTTTCCTCTTTCACATCACTGGTACCCTCATAAATACCCTAAATCTGAGTCTAGATACTGTGTGCTGTCGAACTCACATCCAATCTAGCAAACACATCCTTAGATATGCATGCAAATAGAGCATTATTGGCCTTAGCGTTGTGCTTAATGAATTCCGATTCAAGCGGGTTCACATCCGTATCCTAATCATGTGTCACCTTCCATATCTCTGCATCAAAGGACTCAAGGTAGGTTTGCAATCGAGCCTTCCAGTAGCTGTACTTCCCACCATTGAATATGGAAACACTCCCCATCTCTCTCGGCATCCTTACTCAAGGCGGTGAAGCCTCTAAGTTGAGCACTTGGCTCTGATACCAATTGTAAGGAGCAAAGGCGTACCGAGAGGAGGGTGAATTAGTAAGCCAACCATGATTTTGAATACTTCAATTCCATGCCACTAAAACCCGGCAAATGTTGCAACCTAACAAATTTAGTAGGCCAAGACCCTACACATCCTAGTTTTCATGATGAGTGCAAATGCGGAAGCTAAACACACTAGCCTATGCAAGCCACAATTCAACCTACTCATTAGAGCACACACTTGCGAAATAGTAAAGAGAGGGTCAAGGAATGCTCATGATTTTTTTCCTGAGGTCTCGGAAGGATGGTACCTTCCCCTAATCCTCTTTGGACCACTCCCCCTGGAATGTCGGTCCCTGCCGCCACCAAGTGGAGTTCTCGCACACGAGCCTGCAATCACTCCCAGAGTGAAGACATGGTTGTGTCACCACTGTCACCAAGGCACAAGCTCGCCTCCCTCAAGAACTTGCTGGGCTCCCTGAGCCGACACGGGCGCTCAGTAGCGATGCCCCTTTCAACAACGGCTCAAACCGTGTACAAATGTGTGACGGCCTTCACAACCAATCATGATAGGCTCGATCACCGACACCTAACCGGTCTAGGTCTCACCATTGACCAAGAGTAATAACCTAGATCACACCCTCAAGGACACCCTAGCCTTAGATGCACATAGATGCTCAAGTTACTCTCTCTAGCACTCTCAAGATATCCATTATCCTCTCCTAGTGTTCTTCTCTTTTCCTCTTGGCTCTCACCAAATGCTCCTAGCTTTCCACTGGCCAAGAGAGGTCTCCAAGACCCTATTAATGAAGTTATATAGGCTTCCAACCTTAAACTAGTTGTTTCTCTACGATATCACCTTTTTGGACACAGTGACCGGACCGTCTGGTCATTGCCTGACCGGACCATCTGGTCACTCCTGGAACGGCTTCCAGAGCCATTGGCTTCACTGTGCGCAGATGATCTCGTACTAACTGGACCATCCGGTCCGTAGACCGGACCGTCTGGTCTCTTCACCTTTATCGATTCCAGAGAGAACCTGAAACTGCACCTCTCATTCCCAGCTCCCATCCATACACACTAAACCGTCCGGTCTACAGACCGTACCATCTGATCTCTATGGGCCTTCGCGCTGACAGACGAGTCGCAAACTGCTCACTTATCTCCTGATGACCGTACAGTCCAGTCTCCACTGACCCCTCTGCCCGGTCACTCTGACTAGAAGCTGAAACTCTTTGTCCTCGCTTAACTTAATTTCCCGACAACTTCTAACAGCTTTTGGCTTCTCCACTGTCAACTAGTGTCTGTGATTTCACTGAGCATCCACACACATCACCAACTAGCATGACCTAAAGAGACATGACCTAGACCTCCTTGATAGTCCAGTTTTTCCTATGGACTCAAAGCCCTAACAACTAGACAAGTGTTTCAAACACTTGCTCCATAGCTTGTCCTTAGCCTTGATCCATCTCCATCAACCCTTGGACTCCATCAAGCTCCATGCTGGCGGTCATTGTCATTTATCGCCAAGGCAACCATCATCATCAATGAGATTTGTAGTAGAGTTTAGAGATGATATCTACATAGATAACACTCGTGTAGATATTAGCCCACATTTTCATAGTTGTCATTAATCACCAAAACATTCATACCTCGGGGATCCACTCATCAATGGTCATGAAGCTTATAGTTGCGATACCGTTTTCGGCCTTTGGTTCATGTATCGAGTTGAGACCACTTAGGGATGCATTCAGGGGGTTGTTCATGACCCTAGGATCCTCATATACAACCATTGCCTCTTCATTGGGGTTTGAGTTTTACTTAGATTATTCTGTTGAGAATAGTTTTGTCATTCTATCAGTTTGTGAGACTCTAACTTGTGAGATTCATCATATACTTACAAATTTGGTTGCATTCTTCTTTGTTCTTGCTTGTGTTCTTGATTTACAGGCAACGACAAGCCTTCTTAGCGAGGTCAATCGTGCAACACCGGTTGATAACCTGAGGAGACATTGTGCTACAATTGCAGGGTTCAGAACGTGTTGTTCGGAAGCCAGATCAATTTCTGTATCGCCTCCGCCATAATCAAGTTTACTAGAATGTTTCAAAAGATCAGAAACTCTTGTCCATGTCATCGACCACTTAGGCCGACCATCGTAGGCCCAAACGATGGATGAAAAACATCAATCATCGATGAACTTAAAACTGCCACACCCTTTGTAGGCCTAGGCCAACCTAGTAGGTCTAGGTTGACCTAGGAGGTTAGATTGATTTAGCAATAAAACGTTCTTTAATCAATTTGTAAAATCAAGTTAACTAGTCCATTTGATACGGAAATTTCTTTTTGGCACCAAGTGGTATTTAGAAACTTGGAGTTCCTCACATTGCATGAACTTTAGTCAAATTTAAAATCAAACTTTAAATTTAAATGTAATGCTCATACAATGCAAAAACATGCTAAAAATGAATGTGATGATCATGACGCTTTCGTTGATGTATGATAACATATCATTAGAAATTGGCATGTCACAACGTCCATACTGGAGACGGCATCATGATCTTCCTGCACTCCATGGGAAGAATGAAGAGTATCTGGGGCAAGGACTGCAAGAAATATAGGCGTGATAAGTGGCTCTCGGGGGATGGCAGTGGCAAGCCACTGCATAGTGTATGCCGTCTTACAAGCTTCCTGGCGTTTAACTCGGGACCAAGAATGTGCCTCGGCAAGGACATTGTAGTCTTGCAGATGAAAACCATTGTCGCAGCTGTCATGCAAAACTATGATATAGAACTGATGAAAGGGCAGGTTATTCAATCAAAGTTGTCTTGTACCATGTGTGGGACATGTATACCCAGGATATCAAAGCACTCGGCTATGTGACTGAGTGGGATGGGGGCTTAATTACGAGGCGTTGGAGGATAAAAGCCTAGAAGATAAGTAGTCGGATATTTGTTTAAAGTAGGTGGCAAGCTAGGTTAATAGATATGATGTATAGATAGAATCAGATATAGCCGAATGATAGATTACCATGTAAAACCACTGCCCTTCGGCTATATAAGGAGGACAGGGGGTCTTCGGCATCATCAGAACTTGCATTGGGAAACCCTAGCCCTAGTGGGAACCCTAGCAATACAAGAATACCAAACAGGACATAGGGTTTTTATGCTTCGAGAGGCCCAAACCTATGTAAACCTTGTAACCTGTGTCCATCGACTTTCATATGCATATGCATATCTAGAACTACTATCAAGAATATCTCTCGATAGTTGGCATGCCAGGTAGGGGCAGCATTGAGTTCAACATTGTTGAAATTGATGGCTTTCTTCGACATCAAGTTCTAGCCAAGAGACAAGATCCGCTTTGGCTCCTTCAGCTTCGTTGCTGATCAGAGCGGAAGCCTCGTCAAGCAATGTCCGGCGGCCCTTCTGGCAGCCGTCGCACCTTCAGATCCAAGCGTCAGCAAAGCCTCATCGGCTGATCGCAAGATCGGCCCCATCTGCCGACTCCCACCCGGCCTCAACAATGCGGCAGCGGTTCTCCAAGCAGAAACCCTCCTGGGTCCCTTCTCAGCGTTGCACACAATGGACCGATCAGCAAGCCTGGCTGACTCGGATCTAACTACGGTCCATCTCCCAACTCCTTACTCAGAGGAGTCAGATGAAGATCCCAATTATTTTCTTGGCTCAAGTTTAGTAGCTACAATCGGCGTCGACCATGAGTCAATCTTGGACCTGATCGAAGAGCCGAGTGATTCCCAAAGCCACTCGTCTGACTACTATGAGGTCTTCATGGTAGCACCGGTGGTCCCAGATGGAGGTGCAATTGGGGAGACATCCACGGCAGCTGCTGCGAGCAGTAGCGGATGTAAACAATCGGGACGGGAACGAAACCAAACTTGAAGATGATGACCCAGAAGCTGAGACCCCTCCGCTTCGACGATCGGCCGCCCATCAGAACAGATTCAGGATCATGCAAAACTTGGATATGGGTGACCTCACCTTACAACTGGATAGTGAGGAGGTCTTCAAAACCGCGCACCACAGCATCACGGTTATGGCAACCTTGTTGGACTCGCTGGAGCCTATGCTCCAAGCCAACTCGGAGTTGACACCATAGGTCAACAAGCTGAAAGCATATATTAAGGTTGCGATTGTGCTGGAGATGCACGCGACACGCTCAGGGCCCAGCAAAATGACGTCTGGTGTCGCCAGCTCAGTGCCTAGCTAGGAGAGAAGAGACCGACAACGGAACGACCGGCAGGCCACCCCGCCGACTAAACCTCAACGACGGCCCATCACGGAGTACCACGACCAGAACCCACATGTCGACCTCCGCAATGGCATACCACAGCATGATGCCCTCGTCCGACTAGACTATAGGCATCGGGAGCGGGATGAGGCGGCCCGCCGAGAGTACGAGGACGAACGATGTCGCCGCGGCTATATTGACAACCGCTATTATGAGTGCAATGATAGAAGGGAGCCACCTCGGGATGATCAGTACTACCATCGATGGAATGATGGGCGGCATGAAGACAGACATCGTCAAGAAGCCGGTCACGAACAGGAGTGGACCCCCCTCTTTGAGGATTACGATGACTAGGCCGACATCAGAGCCTTCACCCGAGAACTACGCAGTGTCAACTGGCCGGCTACCTTTAAACCAGTCGGCATTGAAAAGTACAACGGCAAGACAGATCCGCGTGACTGGCTTCATGTCTATGCGACGGCCATCCGAGCACTCGGCGGTGATAGCTTCGTCATAGCCAATTATCTGCATATATGTCTGGCCCAGCAGCCAGAACACAGCTCACCAAATTGTTTGCCAATTCCATCAATTTCTAAGTGGAGTTATGCAGGCAGTTTGCCACCAACTTCCAGGTGACATTCGACAGGCCTGGGAATCATTTGGAGCTCGCGAGGATCAAGTAGCGGGACCGAGAGCCGCTACGAGAGTACATCCAGCGCTTCTGCCCAAGTGAAGAACACCATCCCCAACATCTCGGATGCTCAGGTCATCGCCTCCTTCCAGGGCGGACTTCATGATGATGACTTAACAAGAAGATTGGGAGGTTGGACGCTGTCGGTAGCTTAACAGCCAAGGAGTTATTTACCATGACAGACAAGTATGCAGCTAGCAATTTGGCCCTCTTCCAAGTATGTCAATGCAAGGAGGAGGCGCCGCGGAATCACAATCAGCCGAGACCATCCAACTACAACAAGGACGGCGATAGGAAGCGCAAGAGGGACAGAACGGTTCTAACACCGAGTGTCCCAACCGGAGAAGACAGGTCACGCCGGATGACTTTGACAAAATGCTCGAAGGCCCTTGTCTGCTGCATGATGGCGCTCACAAGGCCAAAGAATGCTTCAACCTAAAGAGCTTTGCGCACCATGCTCTGATAGGAACGCCCCTGGATTCCCAAGGGTGGCAGGAAAGATACGGACAAGGAAGATGACGACAAAGAAGAATTTCAGGATCCTGAGCATGAGGTCAACTACATTTGTGGTAGGTCCATAGCCAAGTCGAAGCACCATCAAAAGATCCTTTATCGAGAGGTTCACTTAGTTTCACGAGAAGTGCCGCACTACCTTTGGTGGTCTGAGGTCCCGATAACTTTTGATCGGTCAGACCACCCGGATCACATTCCTAGACCCGGCAAATACCCTCTAGTACTATCGCCGACTATCAATAGAGTGTGGCTCCATAGAGTACCGGTGGATGGTGGAAGTAGCCTTGACATCCTCTTCGTGAAGACCTTTAAGGAGCTCGGCGTACCTCTGACCGACCTCAAGCCCAGTAGATCACCTTTCCACGACATGATCCCTGGCATGTAGAAGGTGCCGCTGGGACAAATCATTCTGTTGGTGACATTCGGCACTCGGGAGAAGACCCCCTGCCCAAGAAACAGCTAACACTTTGATTGACCAGATAGAACTAGACCCATTGCCAAGGATGTAATGGATTGCAATATGTTGATAAACAACGTTCCACTACCAATCGTGTAATGAAATCTTTTAGTCTAGTATATCTCCAGGATCTAGATTCATTACCAATATTGTAATGAATGCTTGGGCCATGGTGCTTTGTATATGTACTATATGAACTCGTGCTAAACACTCATAACTAGTACACAACGCACATCAGCACTCTAATCAATGACCCTAATAACGGATATGAACCATGGAGACTAAGAACCCACTCGGTCAAGCATATGAGAATTAGGGAAGTTGACTCGGTCCTCAACAGACGACATGAACCCTCGAGACTAAGAACCCACTTGGTCAACATGTGCGAGTTGTGGTAATACCGAGAGTCCAAATTCGAGTCATGATTATATTTGAGAAAGGAAAAGATCTTTCACGGGAACCAGAGATCTTATGGCAAAACATCATGACCGCATAGTATATATTATCTGAGAATATAGAAATGTACAATGATGAATTTCTAAAGCTAAGCATAGAAACGACGTAGCTGGGCTATGCTCCGAGAACTAGGAATGAAAGGTCTTCGCGCATCAATCGATAAGCGCCTGACCAAGTGACTTCCTTAATAATGAAAGGTCCCTCCCATGGAGCCAACAAATTGTGTTTGCCGACCATGGACTGGACTTGTTTTAACACCAGATCCCCAACCGCGAAATCTCGTGATCTAACGTTTTTGTAGTGATATCATCGGAGGCTTTGCTGGTACTTGGCCGACCGTATCAGGGTGGCATCGCGTCTTTCTTCCAATAAGAGGATGTCATCACATCTGTGTTTATTAGAGACCTCCTAGTCATATGCTGCTACGCGCGGTGAGGTGAAGAGCACTTCCGTTGGTAGCATTGCCTCGGACCCATAAACCAGCAGGAACGGTTAGTACCCTATGGCTCGACTGGTATTTGTTCGAAGCCCCCCCCCCCCCCCCCCCAATACCAATGGTAACTCTCGAACCCACCGTCGAGCGTATTTCTCCAATCTACTGAATATGCGGGGCTTAATTCCCGACAACAAGAGGCCATTAGATCATTCGATTTGGCCATTACTTTGTGGGTGAGCGGTAGAGGCATAACCAATCTTGAACCTCACCTTAGCTGCGAAGTCCTTGAACTCCTGCGGTGTAAATTGACTGTCATTGTCGGTGATAATCTTGTGTGGAACACCAAACCGAGTTACTATTTCCGTCATGAAGTCGACGGCCTTCTTTGTTGAGATTTTCCCGACTGGTTTTGCCTCGATCCACTTCAAGAACTTGTCCACGGCCACAAAAAGGTGAGTGAAACCACCTTGAGCCTTTTGAAAAGGGCCAACAATGTCTAAGCCACATACTAAAAAAGGCCATGTTATCGGGATGTTCTGAAGCTCGGTGGCTGGTATGTGCATCTGACAAGCGAAGAATTGGTAGCCCTCATACTTTCGGACGATGTCCTTTGCGTCTGCGTTGGTAGTCGGCCAATAGAATCCTTGCCTCATCGCTTTGCTTGCTATCATTGATGGACCCGCATGATTGCCATAGATGCCAGCATGGATCTCTCGTAAGACTGCTATACCTTCCTCTTGCGATAAACATTTCATCAACACACCATATGGGCTCTGCTTGTACAAGAGGTGATCGACAATGCAGTATAGCTTTGACTCGTGAGTGATGCGAAGGGCCTCTTCTTTGTCGGTTGGTAGCGTTCCATTGTCTAGATATTCGGTGAATGGAGTTCTCCAGTCGACTTGTATCAGAACGATCTGAGGTGTTGCTCCTTTATCCATTGCAGCCTGCACCGTACCATAGTTTGTTAGGTCAGTATAGATGGCTTGTGTAGATCATCGAGGAATACTCCATCCGGTATTGTGGCTCAGCTGGACCCAAGCTTGGCCAGGTGATCCGCCTCCTCGTTGAACTTCCGGAGAACATGCTTGTACTCGATGCCATCAAACTTGTCTTCTAGCTTTTGAACTTCAGCGCAGTATGTTGTCATACTTTCTTTCGAACAACAACATTCCTTCGTCACTTGATTGATTACAAGCGTCGAGTCACCAGAGATACTTATCCTCTTGATGCCGAGTGATATGGCTGTTCGTAGTCCATGCAAGAGAGCCTCATACTCTGCTACGTTATTAGATACACGAAAATGCATTCGAAGGATGTACCGCCTCTTGGCTCCATCTGGAGATGCCAATACTACCCCTGCATTGCCTCCCTCTAGTGTAAGGAGCCATCAAACGACATGGTCCAATAGCTTAGCTCCTGCAGGGTTGGCGGTAATTCGGATTTTGTCTACTCTGCAGGGTTGGCGGTAATTCGGATTTTGTCTACTCGGCAATGAAATCGGACAGTGCCTGGCCTCTGATTGCGTCACGAGGTTTGAAGGTAATCTCATATGAGCCAAGCTCAATGGCCCACTTGGCGATTTTCCCGGTTGCATCTCGGTTATGGAGCAATTCGCCAAGTCCAAAGGATGTATGAACTTCGATCGGATGGTCCTCAAAGTAAGGCTTTAACTTGCGAGACAGTATCAACAACGCATAAACTAGCTTGAGGGCAAATTAGCCGCAAATTACGATGCACGTGGATGATCAACTCATAGAGGAAAAGGAGCTCGTGGCAACAGTTAATAAGAGGGAAGCGTCGCGAACCATAAACTGACACATACATATCATATGCAGAGCCGCTGCTTTTCTATATGGTTACTAGCAAAGTGTATTTGCGTTTCCATGGACTTGAACATTTCAAACTATAAATTAATATTTTTAATTTATTATAATAAATTTTTAAAAGATTGATAGGAGAACTGATGAAAAAATGTAAAATAGCATAATTAATGAAAAGAACGTTTATTCTATTATTTAGTGTTTATTAGTTAACAAAAGAAAGGTAGATTAAAAAACTTCCTTGAAGAAAAGAGCCAAAACCATAACATCGTAATTTGCTTCTAATTTCACACACTTTTTAAATAGCTTGCAATTTAGTAAAATACTACCTGCTGCTTTACATTTGTATCACGTATGTATTCAAAAAGTTCACGGCAGTCGGAAGAGTAGAATAGTTGTGTCTCATGGAGAAGCCGACACAAAAAACATAGCAGGACAACTTGAGATTGTAATTGATGCCATGGATGCCCAGTTCACCCATGCATGAGGCTCATGAAGGAAAGTTTGCTACTATTCATGGTGGAGAGTTTTGCTTCGATGTATGCGGCGAGAGTGTGTACGACAGTTCATGATGATGCTTAGATCCTCGTGCTCCTTCTTGCAGCATTGGCGTTCATCAACCATGGCCTGAGCACGCAGACGACAAGCCAAACATCTGGTGCTCGGCTGCTCCAATGACACCAGCGGCGGCAACAGAGGCACAAGCATGGACTCATCGTGCGTTGTGTTGTGGGTCTGAGCATGCAGACGACGAGCCGACGAACATCTGGCATTGTCGGCTGCTCCAATACGGCACCGTCCGCGAATGACAGCGGCAACAGAGGCACATGCATATGGACTCGTCGTTCATCGTGCTGCGAGGCTTGAGCGCGCAGATGACGAGCCAAACAACTGGCGCCATCAACTGCTCCAATACAGCACCGGCAGCGATAACGACGGGATTGCTATTGGAAAGTGAAACATAAATGGCATCGCAGAAATACTGGGAAGGTTAAGCGGGGCTGGTTTGCACGGACCACGCCACTAAAAATAGATATATAGATACAACCTGATCGGAACTTGCTCTTTTATAGTACATGTTTTTTTTTTTCTAATCAGACTCATTCCGTTTTGAATATGCTTGACTGATAGGAAAAGGAAACAAACACCAACCAACACAAGCCACCACTAAACCAACATCAAACTAAAGCAACACCAATGACGACCTCATCTAAATCAATAAGGAGTAGAAATAATCGGACTCATTTACGTGTTTCTTTCTTATCTGATCGAAATCATTTTGAATATGCTTTACTGTTAGGAAAAGAAAACAAACACCAACATAAGCCACCACTAAACCAACACCAAACTAAAGCAACACCAATGACAACCTCACCTAAATTAATAAGGAACTAGCAATGTTCCCGTACGTTGCTACGGTTTTTAAATAGTTAAAATCAACATATATAAGTATGATAGATATTCATCAAATAGAAAAAAGAAATATCACTTCTAGTAATAGGATATTACATAGTTTAACATAATTCTCCTATAGTTCGTTAATCTCTTTCACTATTAGACTATGTTCTTTACACTTGTAGCTAAACTTAGCATAACATTGATATTTTTTTTATCTTTGATTCCATATTACTTTCAGGTTCTAACCCAAGAAACTAATATAATAACTTTTTAGTTCTACTTTCATCATACTTTTAAAATTTTCAAACGTCCTTTATTATCATTGCTAAAAAGTTCACCAATGTCAAACATCACAAGAGCTATACCACAAAATACCGAACCAGTCTGAGAAGTACTTGAACGACAGATGTTGAGCAAAGAAGCTCACAGGGTGATGAGATGGCGAGATCATGATCGAAGTCCCAGCTCCTCGTCTAGTGGCGCTGAGATCTCGTTTATATGACAGTCTGATTTTCGGCTTTGTCTGGGAGGCAGATACAAAGTCAATATCGTGTCACAGGGTGATGAGATGGCGAGATCATGATCGAAGTCCTGGCTCCTCGTCTGGTGGCACTGTGATCTCGTTTATATGATAGTCTGATTTTTGGCTTTGTCTGGGAGGTAGCTACAAAGTCAATATCACGTCAGAACCTCCGGTATGGGCGGCAGGTGCTCCTATTCTGCTACTCGACGACTTCGGGGCAACTGCATTGCATAGTTGAATGAGCCTGTTCTAGCGCTCCAATGGCGGCGGCGGCAGCACTCAAGCTCATGCTTGGACGCTAGGGAACGAAGCGAGGAGGGTTCGGAATAAAGAATCAAGAGGCGGTCAAGGCTCCCTTTTATGGCAGGAGTGCCTCGATGCGGGCCTTGAACTCAGAGTTTTCATAATAGACGATGGCTCCGGGATCCAAATCTTAAACTCTCAAGTCTATGAGATGGCAAGTGCGATGCAGCTTGATAGCATATGTGAAAAAAGTTATAGAAACCGACACTGACACGGAACTCCCAACACCAAAGGTAATACCAAACTAAACCAACATCAATGATGACCTCATCTAAATTAATAATTACGGATAGAGATACGTGATTACAGTGGTTTAATATGAGCATCAGAATCCATATATATATTCTGATACGTAACTGTTATCATGGGTTGACGGATGGAACTGGTTTAACAACTATCACAGCTCTTTTATAATAGTATGATATGATGAAATTTTAACTACTACTGTCTACTAAACTAAACTAATATTATCTAACAAATACAGTATATTATTTAGTAAGGATGCATGTAAATGATTTTAATGTTTTTGTACTAAACTTTATAGAAGCTATATTAAAAACAAAGGGAGTAATCTGAAACAAAAAGAGTAGAATAATGAGAAAAAATGATAACAAAGGAAGTAACTTGAAAATATAGTCATTCCTCTCATTATTCTACTACTGCAGCTTAAGTAATAAATGCAAAAACGATTCATGAATGCAGGTCGCCAAAAGAATGGAAATGCAGGTTTGCGATTTGTTTTCTTGGATAACGAAGCTTCAAATGTAACAAAAGTTGCAACCCGCCAAAGCAAAGGCATAATTAGTCTATGCCTTGTTACATGATGAAACACTTCGGTTCATGCTGGCTATTCACTTTGCAAAGCAGGACCACACACCTTGCAGCCTCTATATTTCATGACTCTGAAATACTTGTGCAGGAGAGGCAGAAAACGGATAAACTCCACGCAGTCCCTGCATGCCTCTATATTTCATGACTCCGAAATACTTGTGCAGGAGAGGCAGAAAACGGATAAACTCCACGCAGTCCCTGCATGCAGAAAACGGATAAACTTCATTGCAAAAAAAAAAAACGGATAAACTAGTCTGGAACCTCAAAACACTGTTGGTGCACATCTTGGACGTACCATATGGTCAGCTGCATCATGATTTGGGATATCACCGGCCAAGGTGGACTATATGCATTGGGATTGCCGGACAAATCAGTTTCTAAATGCCCCTAAATTGTAAATACACATGTCAATCCTTAACGTAGACTTACATAGATGAATAGACTTGTAGATCTGAGTCGTTCATCCGTTTAAGTCTACGATTAGGCCATAGGCATGTGGGATCGCCTATCCTCCGAGTTCTGATGGTGAGGACACCTCTCTACATCTGGCGTTGGATAGCAAATGGGGAGTATAGGGTCGCAGCGTCTGTCAAGGGTGCCCTAAGGTTCTATCAGATTCAAAGGATGGAAACCTGAAGCTGTTCATTTGGCGTGCCTTGTTGCTGTCGTCGTCCCATATGAACCACAGACCTACAGCAACGCCATGGGTGCACCGCCAATTTGTGTGTTTCCAGCCTACGGAGTACAGAAGTAATGTTCCTTGTGCGGTGGAAGTGTCTACGATCTCTCCAACAAAACAGAAAGAAAGGTCTCACCACTACCAAATCGGACATGTAGCGGCAGTAGCCCAAAGGCCATAGCGGCGTGGTCCAAAGTGGGCCACCGTTACAAAGCCAAGGAGGCCCGTCGCGAAGCAAACCGCCGCTACAGAGCCCCCTATAGCGGCCGTTGATATTGTCAACCGCCACTATAAATGACCGATATTTATAGCGACAGTTGACAATACCAACCACCGTTATTAAGGGCATAATAGTGACGGTTGACAATGTCAACCGCCGCTATAAAGTGCCCAGCCTATAAAAGCCGCGTTCAGATAGCTCCGACGCTCACTCGAACAGTGGCAGCCCAAAAATTTGGGCAAATCACGAAAATCAAGGGGGGAAGGTTTTGAGTTCATTTTTTTTATAGAAATTTGCTCTCTGCAGTAAGGGGAACTCATCCCATACATTTTTTTGTGCTATTATTTTAAAAATAAAGTTTAATTTTGCATTTCAAGTTTGCTAGGTTTTCATCAAATTTTGGCAAAATTTATTTGATTTCTATGGTTTTATTGGGTTATAGTTGAAGTTTATGAAGGTAAACGTCATATATTTTCATCACTACACAAAAAATTACTATATGTACCCTTTTTATATCAATGGGAATCTAGATCTAGTTTGGTTACTAGAAGAGTGAGAAAGTGTTAGGGCAAGAGAGATATTCATTTTTATTAATTTTTGATAAAAGTTAAATAATATGTAGAATAATTTGATGTTTATTTTATTTTATCTTGCATAATATTTCTCACTTTATATAATTTATTTTTCAATATATATTTATTTAATAAATGCTTAATATTTTTATTACACATAATTAGTTAATTAATTTAAAATATTTTTTGGTTCTCGTTCAAAGTTATTCGCGATGGATAAATCTTGGATGTACGAGGCACTAAGACCGGGTCCAATATTTTTACGAGAAGTCTCTAAATTCGTCGAAGGGGCCGCACAACATGCTCGACATGAAGGGACGACTGATATATATTGTCCGTGTTTTGATTGCAAGAATCACGAGGTGTGGAATGATATAGACGTAATCAACTCACACTTGGTGCAGAGGGGTTTTGTTGAGGGGTACACGAGATGGATAAAACATGGTGAGAACAGTGTAGTTGATATAGAATTTGACAAGCATATTAAAGTTGAAGTCGAGGCTATCAAAATTTGCCTGGTACAGATGTGATGGAGTCGTCTAGTGAAGCTGATTTTGCTGTTGAGAAGTTCTTATGTCACATTGAGCTGCAGGCGCTGTCACATCCCAAAAATTTCCCATTTTGGAATGTGAACCGCTTTCGATAATATATTTGAATTCTCAAATTTTAAAACTATTTATAAGAAACTTTGCAAATTAACAAAGATTTTATTGGGTTGAAGAAATTGCTCTATTCACAAAAGTTATCAGTTTTGAACCAAAACTTTTAAGTAAGTAAAATCATTTTATTTTATTTCAATATTT
The DNA here is from genome assembly GCA_030378355.1 of Eleusine indica. Taxonomy (NCBI): domain Eukaryota; kingdom Viridiplantae; phylum Streptophyta; class Magnoliopsida; order Poales; family Poaceae; genus Eleusine; species Eleusine indica. The sequence continues at coordinate 30,573,122 of CM059499.1, forward strand.
TGTTATTTTTTGGATTCCATGTTAATTTGAAAAAATTAAAGTCCTTTCAATCAAATTTTATGAATGTACATCCTATTTTAAAATGGGGCTGAACTATCACTCTCTCCTTCACTCACGTTAATGCATTATCGAACACTGTCTTCTAAACTTGTTTCATCACAAATTTCACCCTACATGTCGTTGATGTATCTAGACTCATTTTCATCCTCATTCATTTTACCTACCACATGGACGTACCTAGATGTCATACCTTCCATGTTTGCCCCACCTTCCATAAATATTCCTATCGAAAGAAACCTCTCCTTCCATAAACATTTCTATGGAAATAAACCCACCTTCCATAAAAAAATTTTATGGAAAAAAAACTCCACCTTCCATAAACATTCATAAGGAAAGAACAAGAGAATAATTTCCTTTTGATATTTCTTATGCCTTCCATGTTTGCCTCCAATAAATGCATTAATTCCTCTTAATTTTCTTTCCATATTCTTCCCCCACCTTCCCTACCCCTCCTATAAATACTAGGCCCTCTCCCACGTCCTCCCACCCCCCTAAACCCTCACCACGCCGCCAGGCTGCCGCCATGCCTCACTGCTCTCGCGTCGAGCCACATTGCTGAAGATTGGCATTAGTGTTTCCGACGATCTAGCCACCCAAATGCCATGAGATTTCACCAGATCGTGCTCCTCGTTGTTGCACACGATCCTCCAGAGCAGATCCACCACATCACCATCAGATTGGAAGATCTCCTCGTCGCCATGCCTGTTGTCCTGCTCCTGGACGCGTTCATCTTGTGCACCAGGTTTGTTCTTCATGTTCCCCATTGATCTACTGCCTTTTCATCCATGTCATCTATGTCATATCATGTTGCACCATGTATTATAGATGTCCACAAGAGGATGCGCTCAGATCCTTTACAAACACTGTCACCAGATCAGTAGATGTTCACTCGTGTTCCCGGAGATCCACCCATCCAAATGCCTCCAAATTTTACATGGAGGTGCGCCCAGTTTTCCTCTACAACATATCCAAAAATCACCACCATTGGATGTCGGATGCCTCCAGGATTTTCTTCACAATAGCAGTTTCTTCCTGTTTTGGGCGAATCCAGCGCACGAGACGATAATTCTATCCCATTTTCTCCTAATCCGTTGATATCCTTGATACAAACGATACTCCTGATTGTGTTCCAGGGCCTTGTGATGAGGACATCACTCCTATGGATACACACAACACTCCTCCAATTCTGGACTTGCAAGGTCCAATGACTAGAGCTCGTGCACGACGACTAAATTTAGAGGTGAGCTCGTTCCTACGTTCTTTGCTATATGTTACTTTTGAGAATGGTTTGCTACCTAATGATTATTTTATGATTAGGAACCACGGAGAGGACCAGGAGGTGATGGGAGAAGGACTCGGGAACATGGAGGACCAGCAAGGGCTTGGAAGCCAAGGTGGAGGCCCAATCAAAACCGACTTCGAGTCTGTTTTGGGGCCCAGGACAAGTATGCACTAAAACGGACGCCCAGGACACATATGGACTCGGATTTGGACATTCTACATATGTACAGAAAGCTAAGGAGAAGCCCTTTCCAATGCTGCTGGCCTAATGTCAAAATGCATCAGGAGTCATCGGGAATCGTCGAAACAAGAGAGAGTCCAGAATCTGTGTTGGTGCTATGACGCCTGTTATTGGCCTTTGGGCTTTGTATCCACTTGAGCCCAATTAGGGGCACGTCCAGAGGGTCTTGCATGATCCTAGGGTCTTCATATACAGCCGCCGCCACACCATTAGGGTTCAGGTTTTGCTTAGATTATTCTGTTCATAACAGTTTTGCCGTCACATCGGTTTGTGAGACCCCAACTTCGTAAGTTTAATAATACATTTGCAATTGTGTTGCATTCTTCGCTGTTCTTGCTTGTGTTCTTGATTCGCAGGCAGGGATTAGCCTTCTCGGCAAGGTCAATTGTCCTTGGATGGTTGATAACCATAGGAGACGTTGTGTTGCGATTGCGGGGTTCTGAACATGTTGTTTAGAAGTCGGATCGATTTGTGTTTCGCCTCCGCCCAAATCAAGATTTACCAGAACATTTCAGAAGATCAGGAACCCTTATTCACGGAAAGATAAGGAGAAGAACTTTCCAATGCCACTGGCCTCATGTGAAAATTCATCCGGAGTCATCGGGAATCGTTGAAACAAGAGAGGGTCCAGAATCTGTGTGGGTGCTGCGTCGCCTGTTATTGGCCTTTGGGCTTTCTATTCCGTTGAGCCCAATTAGGGGCGCATCCAGAGGGTCTTGCATGATCCTAGGGTCTTCATATACAGCCGTTGCCACACCATTAGGGTTCGGGTTTTGCTTAGATTATTCTGTTCATAACAGTTTTGCCGTCACATCGATTTGTGAGACCCCAACTTCGTGAGTTTGATCATACATCTGCAATTGTGTTGCATTCTACGTTGTTCTTGCTTGTGTTCTTGATTCGCAGGTAGGGATTAGCCTTCTCGGCAAGTTCAATCATCCTTGGATGGTTGATAACCAGAGGAGACGTTGTGCTGTGATTGCAGGGTTCTAAACGTGTTGTTTAGAAGCCGGATTGATTTATGTTTTGCCTCCGCCCAAATCAAGATTTACCAGAACCTTTTAGAAGATCGGGAACCCTTGTTCACATCACCTTGTGATCATTTCCTCCAGAGCGTTCTCGTAGAAGAGCCGTGGTGTTATCAGGAACGTTGTCGGCATCTGAACTGTCGTTGCACGACTTTGTCTTGTTGACACCCATTGATGTCATGATCAGGTGAATTCTTGTCCAAATAATCATTCCATTCACATGTTCCACATAATGTTTAACGTGTCAATTCAAGTCTCACATTTATTTATGTGTTGGAACCACAGGAATGCACATTTCTTTTGTCACATTGTTTGTTTGGAGAGCAACATCGCTGCTCATCCATTCTCATGGTCCACCATTGGCATGTGGACTAACACCATACCATTGTACATGAACTTGTGAACCCAGTCCACCAGATTATCAGCTTGCATGTTAGCCCTATTTTACCTATTAATAAAACTGCGAACCCTAACCACCTCTACTTCTTGCACATTAGGCCTTGTAACTTCAATCTTGCACATCTTTTCATCTATTACTCCGATTTAGGCAATTGCAACCTTTGTTCAACCATACCCAATTATTCTATACCATGCATTGTGTATTTATTGTGTGTATGCTTTGTACGTGTTGCGCGAATGGGATTTTTACGCACGGGAATCGTACGAGGATGAAGATCAAGATTTGTTATCACTGAGCAGCAACATCTAATTTCAGGCAAGTGTCCTTGATGCATTTTGCTCCTATTCTGAATGATTATTTTAGAACTACATGCTTGTGTCAAATGAATGGGTACCTATTGTTAGGGTTTACTAGTATTACTTTATCTTGTCATTCTCGCCTTGAACCAGAGGTTTAATTAGCTATGGGTAGACATGCTTAGTTGCTTATTGGGTTGTTGGGCTCAATTAATGTTGACTAATAAACAATGTCACATTGGGGATAATTTGGTAATTCTTTTAGCAACATGGACTTAGGGATCTCAACAAGCTGGATGGAATGGATGTGGTGCCATTGGCACATTTTGGGTGGTGGTATGCTTGTTGTAGATCCTAGGAACCAGTTCTTGGAGCGGTAACCCAGGACAACAGTGCCATCACAAGGCTGCAATGGAACAGCTTGGCTGATTAATTAGGAGTTCTCCCAGTGTCGGTGCAACATTTGGTGGAGCGGGAAATAGAAGTCAAGAGGACTGTCCTTGTATCCGAATGGCTCAAGAGGGGGCTCCTGGGGTGATGAGCTGCTTGTTGATGGACTATCACTTATGGACGGGAGTGGAACCTTAGTGGCTAGCATGTACTAGGAGACCCTTTGTAAAAGCCTCGTAGTGATCTCCTGGCCGCACACCTAAGGAAGTGTGCTAGTGCTTGGCCGGCATGGCAACATGGAGATTCTAGTCCACCTGGCAACAGGGGACAAAATCATGACTTGTGGGTAAAGTGGCGCAAACTATGCAGAGTGTAAAACTGTCATGACAGCCGTGCTCACGGTCACGAGCGGCTTGGATCCCTCACAAGATTAGTTAGTTATGGGATGGAATGGTTGGGATTGGTAGATGGGATTGAACTTGACTTGGATAGGACCTCGTGGTTCGATGGTTGGGATGACCTCACCTAGTAATTAGGATGCTTAGGAAATTAAAAGCTCATGCAATAAACCCCCTATAAGCCTTCCTTGTCTTTAGCCCTATGTCATCTTTTCCTCCACTTGCTGAGTATGACATGTACTCACCCTTGCACTATACCACATTGCTGCTCAGCTACAGGAGAAGGATGGTACAACTATGAAGATGAAGGAGGAGACTAGGCATGCGGTCTTCCGGTCAACTTCCTGTGAAAGCCGAAGGATACCAACGCTTAGAGTAACCGCTGCAATGTAATCTTTTACTTTTGACCTTTGGGTCACCTTTGTAATAATTTTATCAATTTAATAAATATATTGTTCTTTTATCACATTAATTGTCCTGTGTGCGTGAAAACTTGATCCTGGGCACGCATACAGATGCATTCGGTTTCGGTCGTTGAAACCTTCCAATAAATGCATTAATTCCTCTTAATTTTCTTTCCATATTCTTCCCCCACCTTTCCTACCCCTCCTATAAATATTAGGCCCTCTCCCACGTCCTCCCACCCCCCCCCCCCTCTAAACCCTCACCACGCTGCCAGGCTGCCGCCATGCCTCACTGCTCTTCGCGTTCAGCTACATTGCTGAAGATTGGCATTGGCGTTTCCGATGATCTAGCCACCCAAATGCCATGAGATTTCACTAGATCGTGCTCCTCGTTGTTGCACACGATCCTCTAGAGCAGATCCATCTTATCATCACCAGATTGGGAGATCTCCTCGTTGCCATGCCTGCTGTCCTGCTCCTGGACGCGTTCATCTTATGCACCAGGTTTGTTCTTCGCGTTCCCCATTGATCTACTGCCTTTTCATCCATACCATCTGTGTCATATCGTGTTCCACCATGTATTATAGATGTCTACAGGAGGATGCGCTCAGATCCTTTCCGAACAAGCCAGAACGCTGTCATGACCCTCGCCCTTACAAACACTGTCACCAGATCAGTAGATGTTTACTCGCGTTCCCAGAGATCCACCCATCCAAATGCCTCCAAATTTTTCATGGAGGTGCGCCCAGTTGTCCTCTACAACATATCCAAAAATCACCACCATTTGATGTCGGATGCCTCCAGGAGCTTCTTCACAATGGCAGTTTCTCCCTGTTCTGGGCAAATCCAGTGCGCGCGACGGTAATTCTATCCCATTTTCTCCTAATACATGGATATACTTGATACAAACGACACTCCTGATTGTGTTCCAGGGCCTTGTGATCATTTCCTCTAGAGCGTTCTTGTAGAAGAGTCGTGATGTTATTAGGAACGCTGTCAGCATCTGAACTGTTGCTGCACGACTTTGTCCTGTTCAAACCCATTGATCTCGTGATTAGGTGAATTCTTGTCCAAATAATCATTCCATTCACATGTTCCACATAATTTTTAATGTGTCAATTCAAATCTCACATTTATTTATGTGTTGGAACCACGGGAATGCACATTTCTTTTGTCACATTGTTTGTTTGGAGAGCAACACCGCTGCTCACCCATTCTCATGGTCCACCATTGGCATGTGGACTAACACCATACCATTGTATATGAACTTGTGAACCCAGTCCACCAGATTATCGGCTTCCATGTTAGCCCTATTTTACCTATTAATAAAACTGCGAAGCCTAAGCACCTCTACTTCTTGCACATTAGGCCTTGTAACTTCAATCTTGCACATCTTTTCATCTATTACTCTGATTTAGGCAATTCCTGCGCCTAAACTCTTATATCACGATATACTATCCAATTGCAACCTTTGTTCAACCATACCCAATTGTTCTATACCTTGCATTGTGTATTTATTGTGTCTATGCTTTGTATGTCTTGCGGGAATAGGATTTTTACGCACGGGAATCATACAAGGACGAAGATCAAGATTTTTTATCACTGAGCAGCAACATCTAATTTCAGGTAAGTGTCCTTGATGCATTTTGCTCCTATTCTGAATGATTATTTTAGAACTACATGCTTGTGTGAAATGAATGGGTACCTATTGTTAGGGTTTACTAGTATTGCTTTATCTTGCCCTTGTCGCCTTGAACTAGAGGTTTAATTAGCTATGGGTGATGAGTACATCACACTCACGGATACACACAATACTCCTTCGACTAAGATGAAAGTTCATGTGCATCACCTGAATTTACAGGTGAGATCGTTTCTAATGTTTTTATTATATGGTTTTGAGAATAGATTGCTACCTAATGAATTAATTATTGTTAGAAACCATGGAGATGATGATGAGATAGCTGGGAAGGTGATTGGAGACGTGATGGGCCAGCAAGGACGTCCAATCCAAGGTGGAGGCCCAATCAAAACCGACTTCGAGTCTGTTTCGGAGCCCAGGACCAGTCTGCACTAAAAAGGATGCCCAGACGCATACAGACTCGGATTTGGACATTCTATATATGCCTGGAAAGATAACGAAAAGATCTTTCAAACCCAACTGGTCCCATGGCAAAATTCGTCATGAGCCGTCAGCAATCGCGAAAACAAATAGACTTACAGAATCTGTCCTGGTGCTGTGACACCGTAATCGGTCTTTAGGCCATGTATCGAGTTGAGCCCACTTAGGGCTGCGTCCATGAGGTCTTGCACGACCCTAGGGTCCTCATATACAGCCACCGCCTCTTCATTAGGGTTTGGGGTTTTGCTTAGATCAATTCTGTTCATAAACAGTGTCATCGTTCATCAGTTTGTGAGACCCCAACTTCGACAGTTTAATCATACATCTGCAATTGTGTTGCATTCTTTGTTGTTCTTGCTTGTGTTCTTGATTCGCAGGCAGGGATTAGCCTTCTCGGCGAGGTCAATCATCTTTGGACGGTTGATAACCAGAGGAGACGTCGTGCTGCGATTGCAGGGTTTAGAACGTGCTGTTCTGAAGCTGGATCGATTTGTGTGTCGCCTCCGACCAAATCAACTTACCAAGAACCTTTTGGAAGATCGGGAACCCTTTTTTACATCAAGTGGTAATCAGAGCTTCAGGTACACCGTTAGGTTCGCCCTTATCCTTGTTATTTTGTTCAATCCTAGAGTCCAGAAAATTGCCCTACAAAAATATTTGTTCGTCGTGTTTCCGCTGTCCTACACCCCCCTTGTGCCTTGCAATTTTCAGTTTAGTTTGCTTCTCTGAATTTTAGTCCCTACAAGGTCATTGTGCTGCTGGTCTAGTGCTTGTTCTTTGGTCTTGTTTGAGTCGTGCATATCCTTGTCATAGACAAACAAGGGAAAAATCAATGTTGCATATGTTTAGATAATAGTATTGCTGGAATTATGTGCACTAAATATTTCCTTAACATCTAGCCTTCTACTTTCATGTGCAAAAGAAAATTAGAGTGCTCTGCTGCTGTCTCATTGTGATCAAAAGCCAACCAATTAGTGCTTGATCATGTTATTGAAGTTTGTTTTAGTTGTGCTATTACAAGAATCCTTTTGCTGCACTTGTAGTAAGAAAAAAAAATATTCTGGGGTTCCATTGGTTGTAAAACTTGTAATACCTTGCTGCAATTCTAATTCTCAAGAAAAGAAAAGAAAAAGGCAAAAGTGCACAAGAGAAAAAGCCGCACAAAAAGAAGGAAGTAGAAAAAAGAAAAGATACAAATTCAGAATTGCTTGCATCCTTTGTGTCCTTTGTTGAGTCATTTGCTTGCTTGCTTGAACTAGGTCCGAGACAAGTTTAGGCCGGTGACATAGACTAGCTTGGGACTATTATTCAGTTTTGCAACTTCAGAATTGAAATTTTTCTAATCCTTGCTACCTAATATTGCCTATCCAAGCTCCATATATTTCCTTCTGAACAGGCACAAATTTTTTTGACTCTCGCAATCATCAGTTCACACTCTCCAAGGTATCCTTTGCTTCTTGTAATTAAGAACTTTGTAAGAGCTTGATAAGATGCTTCCCTTTGCTTGTTGAGAGTTTACACTGTGATCACATAGTAGTGATAGGAAAAAATACTTCCGCGTGTTTTCTTGTTTGCTACTAACAATGACAGGTTACGCCACTCATGGTGATGATTCAACGTCGTTTAATGAGAACAATATGAGTGATATAGTACAAAGAGTGCTCAGTCCTCAAATGGAGAAGGTAGAGCAAAATCAATTGAACAATTTATTTCAGACTCACTTTGTTGTCAAGGATCGACGTTGTCGTGTTATCATTGATGGAGAGAGTAGCCGCAATATCGCAAGTTTAGAATTAGTAGAGAAGCTTGGATTGACAACACAGCCACACCCATGTCCATACTACATCCAGTGGGTAAATTCTTTTGGTAAGATAAAGGTAGATAAAATTGCACGCATTGAATTTTTTATTGGTTCTTATAAGGATAGTGCAGAATTTGATATAGTACCTATGCAAGCATGTCATTTGTTATTGAGTAAACCTTGGATTATTACAAATAATGCTTCGTACAATACCATTATAAATAGCTACTCATTTAAATACAATGGTAGAAGAGTTACTCTTAAACCTATGACCGCTGCTGAAATTTTAGAAGAGGATCAACAAAGGCTTGAAAGGAGAAAGAATGAATCGTTTAGGAAAGAATGGACTGTTTCAAATGTTGCAACACTTACATCAAAATATGAATTAAATAATGAACATATTTCCTTGCCTCTTGTTGCAACTAATACATTTCAGGTTCTACACAAAGAAGAGGATAGTGAGAAAGATGAAGAACATGTTGTTGCTTCAGGTAAGAGCTTTCTTGATGTGATGAATTGTTCCAACAATCTTGCTGTATTGGAACCTTGTCTTGATTTTCCTTTGTCACAAGTTAATTTATCTACTGATCCTTGTGATAAAGAGGAGTTGTGTGCCACTGCTTCACTTATACCATTGCCACAACAAATAAATAAGTTTGATGTTTTTGCTTATGATTCACCTACTAGTGTAGAAATAAAACATTTGATTTTAATAACATGTGAAAAGGATGAGCAAAAATTATTATCTTCTCTAAATACTTTGGGTTATATTGAATTTGATGTCCTTTGTGATCTAAATACCGTGGAGAAGCAAATCTTTTCTCAAACTGAATTGCCTTTACTAACAAGAAACAAATTTTATGCTATAGGAAACTATGATCATAGAGGTGTATTTATGGTGCATAAAGTTTATATTTACTCAAACATGAATACTCCTTGTGTTGTACAACCAAGTGATGAACTAGAAAACTGCAATAACAATTACCATATCATGTCATATTTTTCTAGTGTTTTTAAGATCACACATTTGCCATCTTGTCATAAGAGTGAGAATGACGTTCATATTACTGAGCAAGTTTTCAAAGAGGTCATTAATTTGCATGACATGCCTTCTATTGTGGTTTCACATTATGATGATAATTTTCATAACACATATAAACACGAGGTGCATCCCAAGTTTGGGAATAGTTCTATATTTTATATTTCAGATTTGAGACCACTATTGGGAGAAAGAGATGGGATCGAGTCGAGGACGACTCTAATTCAAAAGGGTGAGAGTGATGAGTACATCACACTCACGGATACACACAACACTCCTTTGACTAAGATGAAAGTTCATGTGCATCACCTGAATTTACAGGTGAGATCGTTTCTAATGTTTTTATTATATGGTTTTGAGAATAGATTGCTACCTAATGAATTAATTGTTGTTAGAAACCATGGAGATGATGATGAGATAGCTGGGAAGGTGATTGGAGACGTGATGGGCCAGCAAGGACGTCCAATCCAAGGTGGAGGCCCAATCAAAACCGACTTCAAGTCTGTTTCGGAGCCCAGGACCAGTCTGCACTAAAACAGATGCCCAGGACGCATACGGACTCAGATTTGGACGTTCTATATGTGCTTGGAAAGATAACAAAAAGATCTTTCAAACCCAACCAGTCCCATGGCAAAAATCGTCACAAGCTGTCGGCAATCGCGAAAACAAATCGACTTACAGAATCTGTCATGGTGCTGTGACACCGTAATCGGTCTTTGGGCCATGTATCGAGTTGAGCCCACTTAGGGCTGCGTCCATGAGGTCTTGCACGACCCTAGGTTCCTCATATACAGCCGCCGCCTCTTCATTAGGGTTTGGGGTTTTTCTTAGATCAATTCTGTTCATAAACAGTGTCGCCGTTCATCGGTTTGTGAGACCCCAACTTCGAGAGTTTAATCATACATCTGCAATTGTGTTGCATTCTTTGTTGTTCTTGCTTGTGTTCTTGATTCACAGGCAGGGATTAGCCTTCTCGGCGAGGTCAATCGTCTTTGGACGGTTGATGACCAGAGGAGACGTCGTGCTGCGATTGCGGGGTTTAGAACGTGCTGTTCTGAAGCCGGATCGATTTGTGTGTCGCCTCCGACCAAATCAACTTACCAAGAACCTTTCGGAAGATCGGGAACCCTTGTTTACATCAATGGGTAGACATGCTTAGTTGCTTATTGGGTTGTTAGGTTCAATTAATGTTGACTAATGAACAATGTCACATTAGGGATAATTTGGTAATTATTTTAGCAACATGGACTTAGGGATCTCAACAAGCTGGATGGAATGGATGTGGTGCTGTTGGCACATGTTGGGTGGTGGTACGCTTGTTGTAGATCCTAGGAACCGGTTCTTAGAGTTGTAACCCAGGACAACAGTGCCATCACAAGGCTGCTATAGAACAGCTTGGCTGATTAATTAGGAGTTCTCCCAGTGTCGGTGCAGCATTTGATGGAGTGGGGAATGGAAGTCAAGAGGATTGTCCTTGTATCCGAATGGCTCAAGAAGGGGCTCTTGGGATGATGAGCTGCTTGTTGATGGGCTATCACTTAAGGACGGGAGTGAAACCTTAGTGGCTAGCATGTACTGGGAGACCCTTTGTAAAAGCCTTGTAGTGATCTCCTGGCCGCACACCTAAGGAAGTGTGCTAGTGCTTGGCCGGCATGGCAACATGGAGATTCTAGTTCACCTGACAACAGGGGACGAAATCATGACTTCTAGATAAAGTGGCGCAACCTATGCAGAGTGTAAAACTGTCATGACAGCCGTGCTCACAGTCACGAGCGGCTTGGATCCCTCACAAGATTAGTTAGTTATGGGATGGAATGGTTGGGATTGGTGGATGGGATTGGACTGGACTTGGATAGGACCCCGTGGTTCGATGCTTGGGATGATCTCACCTAGTAATTAGGATGCTTAGGAAATTAAAAGCTTATGAAATAAACCCCCTATAAGCCTTCCTTGTCTTTAGTCCCATGTCATCTTTTCCCCCACTTGCTGAGTACGACATGTACTCACCCTTGCACTATACCACATTGCTGCTCAGCTACAGGAGAAGGATGGTACAACTACGAAGATGATGGAGGAGACTAGGCATGCGGTCTTCCGGTCGACTTCCTGTGAAAGTCGAAGGACACCAACGCTTAGAGTGACCGCTACAATGTAATCTTTTACCTTTGACCTATGGGTCACCTTTGTAAAAATTTTATTGATTTAATAAAGATATTGTTCTTTTATCACATTAATTGTCCTATGTGCGTGAAAACTTGATCCTGGGCACGTATACAGATTCATTCGGTTTCGGTCGTTGAAACCGGGTGTGACAGGTGCTGATCAATGCCGGTACAACTAATGGGCTTGATAATTTTCATAGAATAGAGAAAGTATCAAAGGATCCATTATATGAGGAATCTAATGGATGTGGTAAAGAGTTCACCGTCTTGCGTACTGTACTTGAGCTGATGAAGCTGAAGGCCATGCATGGCTAGTCGGATGCTAGTTTCACTGATTTGTTGGAACTTATTTCCGATGCGTTGCCGAAGCCCAACTTGTTGCCAAGGATCACATACCTTGCTAAGAAGCTGATTTCCTCACTTTCATTAGGCGTGCAAAAAAACACTCGTGTCCAAATCATTGCATATTGTATCAAAAGGAGCATCAGGATATTGTGAGATGCCCAAGGTGAAAACACAATCATTACAAGAGGAACAATGATTATGATGCCGATGGTGGTGTGAAGAATACCAAAAAGGGAAGTAAGAAGAAAAGAAGTTCTATCATCAATGACAGTGGTGATAGTAAGGTTCCTGCCTTAGTCATGTGGTACTTACCCGTGGTTGATCGCATCAGATGCATGTTCGCCAACCCCAGGGATGCGGCAATGATGACATGGCATGCACGCAAGGGGGATGGTAAGCCCAGGCATCCCGCCGATGGAACGCAGTGGAAAAGTTCGATGTGAATCATCGAGACTTCTCTGATTAGCAAAGGAATATACGGTTTGCATTGAGTACAAATGGGATGAACTTTTTCGGTCAATTGAGGAATCCGCATTAGCACTTGCTCAGTGATACTAGCAATGTACAATATTCCATCATGGTTATGTCATAAGCATAAGTACCTACTGCTGACCACTCTTATATATGGACCGAAAGAACCTGGTAACGACATAGACGTGTTCTCAGTACCATTGTTCGAAGACCTACAGAAACTATGGTTGGAGGGGGTCCGAATGTGGGATGAGTATATAAGAGAGTACTTCATGTTCAGAGCAATTATTTTCTGCACAATAAGTGATTCCCTGGTACTAAGGGCGCTATCGGGGCAGGTCAAAGGAAAGGCGGCATGTTTCATATGCGTTGATGATACATCCCATGTGTACCTTCCAGCATCCCAGAAGCTAGTGTACACACGAAACCGTTGATTCTTACCAGCAAAACACAGGTATCGTGCGATGGCTAGACACTTTGATGGCAAAGTTGAGAATGACATAGAACCTCGATGTTGGACTGGCAGGGTCATGTTTGACCATGTTAAAAACATCAGTGTTGTTTTTTGAAAGCCATTGAAGGGAGTCAAAAAGGAAAAAAAAAAGGTCTCACGCCGTTTAAGAAGAAATCTATTTTCTTCGTATATTTCAATTATTGGAAAGATTTGGAAGTAAATCATGTCTTCAACTGGATGCACATTGTGAAGGGTGTATTTGACAGTACTAGAGGACTTATACTCGACCAACCTGGTAAGACAAAGGATGGACTCAATGCACGTAGAGATCTTGTAGAGATGAGAATAAGACCAGAGCTCCATCCGCAAGAAAGAGCTAATGGAAAGTACTCCCCCCCCTCGGCAGCCTACACCCTTACAATTGAGAAGAAAACAACATTCTGTAAGTGTCTCAGTGGGATTAAAGTACCAATGGATTTCTCATCGAATATCAAGAATCTTGTAAACTTGGAAGAGTTAAAGATAAATGGATACAACACTCACGATTGCCACGTAATGCTTTCGGTATTTCTCCTTATTGCTATCAGAGCTATTAAATCGCCATGCCTGAAGTTGGCTGTAACTCGTCTTTGCTACTGATTTAACGCGATATCGAAGAAGGTGATAACTAAAGATGAGTTAAATGACCTATGGACCCACATAAAGCAAACAATGTGCATACTTGAGATGCTCTTTCCTCCATCCTTTTTCGATATGATGGAACACTTCATGATTCATATTATTGACCAGATCTCTACATTGGGCCCCGTCTACCTGCATGAGATGTTTCCGTTTGAGAGGTTTCATGTATGTATTGAAACCATATGTATGTACTTGTTCACATCCAGAGGGTTCTATGATCGAGGGCTACACAACTAAGGAGATCATCGAATGTTGCTCACATTATAATTAATGATGGTAGCAGATCAATTCGTCTCCCCGTATCTCATCATGAGGGTAGATTATCTGGTAAAGGTACCAAAGAACATAGACCATTCGTCTTCTGTGACTTCAGACGAGTGGGCCAAGCACATTTGCGTATTGCAATAGACACAGATTGTGGGATCGTATTTTTAGAAACATCTGTTAGAGCTCCGCCGAAACAACAAGGATGCAACGGATGAATGGATCATAGATGAGCACAAGCGCTCTTTCACATCATGGTTTAGCTCCCTAGACCTTCCAAGTGGCGAGTCCATGGAAGAGAAAATGTTGAGAAAGTTAGCTAACTGCCCGAGAAGAACCGTGAATACCTTTCAAGCATACAACATCAATGGTTTTACCTTCTACACCCAACAGAAGGATAAGAAGTACAAGTGTCAAAACAGCGGTGTTCGAGTAGAAGCCATTGACGAAAAGGACCAGACAACCTCGTATTACAGGTACATTGAGGAAATATGGGAACTAGACTACGGTGCAAATTTATAGGTTCTCATATTTAAATGCAAATGGGTGAAGCACCCAAATGGCATAGAGGTGGATGAGTATGGTTTCACAATCGTTTATCTTAACAATGTTGGTTACAAAGATGAGCCTTGCTTACTGGCCAATACCATGGAACACGTGTTTTATGTACTTGATCTAAAGGATGAAAAGAAATACGTTGTGGTTCCAGGTAAACAAAGAATTGTTGAAGTGGAAAATGTGGAGGATCAAGATGAATATAATCAATATGACGAGGTGCAATTTTTCATAGATCCAAAAAAATTTAAAGTCTTAGAAGCAAGACTCTCCTTTGCCGGCGGAATGCCCTACATGCGCACTGATCACTGCCAAGAAAAAGTCGTTCAAGGCTAATTCAAGCATCATGTAATTTTATTTTTGAACCATGTATTATTGTTTATTAGAAGAACCTTGTATTATGTTCTATGTAATTTAAGATGTGATCCGGAAACAGTACATGTCCTAACAAACGCATGAGTGCAAGAATGGCTTCAAACAGACTTACGGTTGAGAAAATATGATTTTTTAAATATGTAGAGGCTTACAGGTAATTATGAATAGTATATAGGGGCCAAAAATAAAAAATAAGAGGACTAAAAATATGATTTTTAGAAAGCATAGGGGTGTTTTTGCAAAAATTCAGGACCAAAAGCGTGGGGGTGTTTCCCGCAAAAATGAACAAGGCTTTTTAGCGGCGGCTCACATAGACAACCGCCGCTACTCCTTTTTAGTGGCGATTGAAGTCTTGAGCCGCTGCTAAAGAGTCCCACCTCTATAACAAAGCGCGCGCGGGGGGCCCAAACCCTAACTCCCCGAAGGTATTCTCCACGCCGTCAGGGTGCCCTCCTCAAGCGTTGCTGCGTGGGTCCTTCTCCTCCTCTCCTCTTATCGACGGCCATCGCGCGGGCCCCCTCCCTGACCCCGACCCTGGCCGCCGCGTGGGCCTCCTCCTGACCCCGTCCACCGCGTGGGCTTCCTCCTCCTCTCCTCATCGACGACCACCGCACAGGCCCCCTCGCCGACCCTGACCGCTACGTGTGTTCTTCTCCTCCTCTCCTCTCATCTACGGCTGCCACGCGGGCCCCCTCCTCAACCCCAACCGCCGCGTGGGCCTCCTCCACGACCCTGGCCACCGCGTGGGCCCCCTCCCCGACTATAGCCTCTGTGCGGGCCTCCTCCTCTTCTCCTGGTCGACGATCACCGCACAAGCCCCCTCCCCGACCCCAGTCGCCGCGTGGGTCCTCCTCCTTCTCTCCTTTCAACCCCAGCCACTGTGCGGGCCCCCTCCCTGACCCCGGCCATCGCGCGGGCCTCCTCCTCCTCTCGCTCGTCCGATGAGCTTCGACTAGGTGCACCCGTTCTCCTCTCCCCCTCCCTCTGACCCTCTCTCTGATGTGCACAAGAACAAGGCTCACTGATGTCATTGGTGTTGTTGTGTTAGCTGGACTACATAGACATTGCATTATGCCACTAAATTTGGATGCAATGCTATTTTGGCTAGTGCGTGAGAATTGCTATTGTTATACTATTAACTCACTTCCTTTTGGTTAGCCAAATTTCATCATGTCTGTTAATTCCTAGTGATGTTTTTTTGTGGTCATAGAGTCATCTAGTCTGTTACAATTCATGGCCTATGCTTTGCTTCTCATTATGTCCTAAGAAAAATACATGGACATATGACAACATTTATTGCTCGTGCTTTCTTTACCATGGCCCACAATGTATATATGGTCGATTATATTCGAAGTAATCATTCTGAGAAATACAATTTGGCTGCTTGAACAAAAGTTTTGCCACAAGCAAGATTTACTAAAAAGGGGCATGCTAGTTATCCATAGTGGTATTAATTTAGTTTGGTGGTGGGTCGGCCAGATTGATAAAAACAAATCACATTTGTTTGGTATCGACTTGTTTTTGGTTGCTAAAAAGTGCTTCAGAATTTGGCCGATACAATTTTCTATTTGAATTCATGTGTTAGTAGCTACTCATTCTTTATGTTAGGGTATTGCCATGTTGTCTGTTAATTCCTAGTGGTGTTTCATCTTGTCTTGTATGCTGCTATCAAGATATTGCCATGTTCAGTTCCATTGATGTATTTGCACTTCATATACTCACTATGCTCACTATGGGTACTTGCTGCCATTTTTTTAGTGCAAAACTAATAGCAGAGCTGGCTTGCTCTCTTTAGAATTCAAATCGGCCGATGCCCGGCATTTCAGCTGAATGATGCTACTGTCATTTCATTTTGCATTTGTTAATGTGGATAACCACTTGTAGCAACTCATTCTTTATGTTAGGGTATTTCCATGTTGTTTGTTAATTCCTAGTGATGTTTCTTCTTGTCTTGTATGCTGCTATCAGGATATTGCCATGTTCAGTTCCATTGTTGTATTTGCACTTCATATACTCACTATGCTCACTATGTTTAGTTGCTGCCATTTTTTCAATGCAAAATTGATAGGAGAGCTGGCTTGCTCTCTTTAGTATTCAGTTCGGCCGATGCCCGGCATTTCAGCTGAATGATGTTACTATCATTTCATTTTGCATTTGTTAATGTGGATAACCACTTGTACCCCCCTCGTTAAGCTTCCTTTATTTTGCTACTATCATTTCATTTTGCGTTTGTTAATTGATATGGACAATTAACCTTCTTATACTCATTGTGCTCACTATGGTTACTTGCTGCCGTACTATAGATGCTTACACTTCATGTTGATATCCATGTTGTTGATCTTTTGCTTGCTTACACTTCATGTTGATATTCATATACTTGCAGTCTTATGGTTGTCGTTGTGATTTCTCTAGTGATAGTTCTATGCTCACTGCTAACTGTCCTATATGCCATTTCTGAAATCCGTTGTATTATTTACTTGTGGTCATATATATGCCATATTACTTGCTGCCCTATATTCCCTATGCTCACTAAGAGAAAATTTTGACTTTTCTATTCTTCTCCTAGTCTCTCTGTACTACTTATCTATTCTATGTAGCGATTGATGCTCAATGATGAAAGCGGGCTAAGTGAGGCTAGTGTGGCAACATGGACCATATCCTAGGATATTGGATACATGCTATTGTACAGGTCAAGGATCTTAGAGCGTTGGTTGGTCGTTGATTCGGCAACCCGCACTGAGAGCAAATTTTGACTTTTCTATTCTTCTCCTTGTCTCTTTGTACTACTTATGCTCCTTGTTTTCTAAACTAATCATCATATCTAATATAAGGTGTTAAAGTCTTCTCGTCATGACGGCCGAGATGCCCTTTGAAGAGGGAAATTTGTTAGAAGAGCCGAATGAGGAAGACGCCATCAAGGCGCCCTTGGAAGGGGGCTCATCTCCAGATGATGAAGGGTCAAGCGAACACTAGGAAGAAGCAGAAGATCCGCATCCTCCACTACCAAAGGAACATCGGTTGGGGAGGCCGGACCCTGATTACGTGCCTGAAAATGAGGTATCTTGTCAAAGATAATTTCCTTATTTGTTCAATTAATTTGTTACATAGATTTTATCAACCAAAATCTACTACTTATATCTTAGGGTCCTCGACGAAGTGCCCATCGGCTATTTGCAGCAGAGGCTGTGACAGATGAGGCCCGCGAGCAGCAAGTGGAAGAGGTGCCTGCCCAAGTGTCCACACACAAACGCAAGCGCGGTCAGCGCTCTACGAACAAGGCAGAGGGCATCTGTGAGGTTACTGCACTGGACCCCAAAGATGGAGAACCGATTGAACACGCTAGTGTCAACGCCAAATGACGGAACCGTTGTGGCAAAGTGGTGAGGGACCATTGCAAAATCACGTGGCAATATTGGCGCCAAGGCTTGGATGGTAGAAAAGACGATATGTGGGCTGACGTCACGGCAACCATCCGATTCCAGCTAGCAGATCTTGAGAGAGCCAAGAAGGCCATGATGTCCACTCTCAATCACATCTTTTGAGATTACAAGTCCAAGCTCAACTGCCAATACGTCAAGAAAAATCAAACCCCATTCGACAAGCATGGAAATATCAGTTAGTAGGAATGGGATGAGTTTGTTGAGCAGAAGACGAGCAGTGCTTCGAAGGAGCTCGATAAAAAGATGGTTGAGCTCAACCAGCAGAACAAGTACAAGCCACGGTTAGGTCCGAGCGGATACAAAAAGAAGATTCCGAATTGGAGAGAGAAGGAAGCCAAGCTCCGCGCGGAAGGAAAACCGGATCCTTTGCCAAACACCAATGAGCGTACTAGGAATTGGGTATATGGTCGCTCCGAGTTAACTAATGAGGGAGAGATTATTGTGAAGGATCCCATGATAGTTGAAGTCGTGCAAGCCTTGACAGGTCCCATCGCGACGCAAATGGAGGCTAGTCTGTTTACACCTAGGTATCACAAGGATGAGCTAGCAAAGGCTATTGGGACCAAGGAACATGGAGGTCGGGTACGAGGAGTGTCATCATCGGCAACATGGAAAGAAGGTTTCCCTGGAACATCCTCACACCTGTACAAGAAGCATATATTGCACAAGAAAGAGCAAGAAGAGAAAGCCATGGAGGATTGGAGCCGGCAACTTCTTATGTTCGCTATCGACAAACAAAGCGATCGTTTGTACCCCAACCTGCAGGCTGCTATGGATTCCTTCTTACGTGGTTCATCCTCATCCACGCAGCCATCAGTCTCCACGCAACCATTAGTCTCCGGTCAACCATCAGTCTCCATGCAATTAGAAACGAAGGACATCACTGAGGATACTCCTTGCGAGTTGCATGTGTCATTTGGTTACAAGGGGAAGACGATGAAGGTTGCATCCGGCATGGCATTTCCAGGAGAGACGCTCCATAACAGGGATATCCCCCTCG
This sequence comes from Eleusine indica, assembly GCA_030378355.1. Lineage (NCBI taxonomy): Eukaryota > Viridiplantae > Streptophyta > Magnoliopsida > Poales > Poaceae > Eleusine > Eleusine indica. The sequence goes on from CM059499.1 coordinate 30,592,326, forward strand.
GTTACGTGCATGTCACCGTATTGGAAATAGTACCTGGATATGAGGACAATGAGATCGAATGCCCGATACCTGAGGCGGGTATAGAAACTCTCCAAGATACGCTCAGCTCTATCATTATTTGGAAACGTCATGATGTTGTACTCTCCAAACGAGTTTCTCCATCCTCGTTGTCTAGGCACCGGTCCTTTCATGCGAGCCAGCCCCTCATGGCAGGTGGATAGCCGTCTCCTATGTCTGCGGCAGCCTCGGGAAACAAGCCCCAATCTCCTTATGTGGAAGCCAACTTGACTCACAGTCCTATAATCTATAGTAAAAACGAGCCTCTTCCGGTCATCGTTGAAGGAATAGTACAAGCTACCCCTGTTGTCGTCGAGCCTCCGTCAACAGTGGTTGCGACGGTTCAAGTTCAGGCTCTAGTAATTCAAGCTCAGCCTACACCAGTTGTCGTCAAGGATCCGGTAATCCCAGAGACAATTACCAGTTCTCACAAAGAGCCAAAAAACCTAAAAGAAAAAAAAATGATATTAATAAGTACTTGGCTGGATTGAAAAAATGACTAGCATCCACCGGTAAGCTCATCCTGTAAGAACAAGATCCTCGGGATATATTGTCGTAGTCAAATTTTGGACAATCCTACGGATGATGTGGCCTACCAGAAATTCATGTTCGGTAAACCCCTTATATGAAAGAATATGTACAAGAACCTGCCGTGAAAGATGCGGAAGTTGCATGACTGGTACATGATGGTGTCGAAGGAAGGGGTCATCGCAATTACTTGTAGGATTCCAAAAGAGGTGTTCAATAAAAAAGATGAACAAATCTTACCCCTATTTTGGGAGGACGTCCATTCAATGTTTTGTCTAGACAAGATGGACTTCACCTTCATCACCTTATGGTGCATGTAAGTGTCGCGTTCGATCTACTTTGTATTTCAAGCATAATTTGATATATTATCTTACGCCTTTTTTCTTTGTAGTCTGAACTCCTTTTTCCAAAGAAAGAGGATCGACAGAAAAGATTGGAGGGTGGCCTGCATCAACCCGAACCGCATCAACCAAAGCACTATCAACCCAACGGTAAATCTGGAAAACCACCCGGATAAGACACCAGCAAAACTGACTGCAATGAAGGCGATTCAGACAAATGAAGCAAGGATAGAAGTTATTAATTATTTATGCGACTGCTACTTGAAGTGGCAGGATAGAGAATGCAATATGGGCCAATACAACTTCAAGTAAGTTGGACAATATCACACACATTTTAAGAAGCAAAATGGGTGCAGCCGTATGTGTGCCAAGGATCAAGTTACACACACATACGGTACATCATTAATGGTAAACAGAATAAGTATCCATATCCCTTCATTATTACATCGTATCAAGTAGACGTCCCAAGACTCCACAGGCACCCACTGGTGGACCATCGCCTAGTACTCACCGCCATCGTCTTCATAGTGGTCCCAACCTTCTCCTATGGCCGAGTAGCAATATGGTATAGCAAGGGTGAGTCTGTGTCGTACTCAGCAAGTGGGGGAAAAGATGACATGGGGCTATAGACAAGAAAGGCTTATAGGGGTTTATTGCATGAGCTTTTAATTAACCTAAGCATCCTATTTACTAAGTGGGGTCATCCCACCCATCAATCCACAGGGTCCTATCCAAGTCCAAATCCCATCCACCAATCCCAAACATCACGAGTAAACCCTAACAATAGGTTCCCAATCAATTGACACAAGCATGCAATCCTAAAGTAACATTCACAATAGATACAAAATGCATCAAGAACACTTGCCTTCGTCCTGCTCGTGTTGTTGTTCAACCACTTCAAACTCCTGCTCTTGGAGGTCCTCGTACGCTGATCCTTGCGTGTATTCGTCTTTACACGTGACAGTATCGGCACAAGCAATTGCATACAAAATCAATACACAGTCATGCCATCATGGAAAACAATATGTGAATGCAATGAATGCAAAGATTATGCTCCTACAAGAAATTTGGCGCAAGAATCACCTAATTCGGAGTTACGAGTAAAAAGTTATGCCTAGTTGAAGCTCTAGGGTTAAAACAGCAAAAATAGGCTAATTTGGGGGGTTAAATATGTAATTTCAGAATACTATAGGGTCAAATCTAGAAAATAACAGGGTCTAAATAAAATATAGAGGCTAAATTATAATATTGGTAAAGTATAGGGTTAAATTGCAAAAAGACAGGACCTAAAAATAATTAGAAACAAGTTTAGGGGTGTTTCTATAAAATTACAAGGTCAAAATAATAATTTTAGTAAAGTATAGGTGTGTTTCTATTAAAAATATAGTGCTAAAAATAAGTTTATGAAGTTCAGGGGCTTAGTTATAATTTTCTAAAGCTTCTGTACAAAAATAGGGACATAAATCTAATTTAATCTAAGCATAGGGGCCTAAATGCAAAAATCCTAACAATATCCAGGAATTAACTAAATTAATTTAAATCTAAAACGGGGTGGACCGGGTCTATGGTTTCTGTGGACCCATGGTCCACTGGTCCATGGTGGACCGATTACATACTCCGAAGGGGTATGTAATCTAGCGTGTTGGATTGAGATCCAACGGCCAGGGTTTAAACAGGGGGAGGTGCGATGGCTGCAGGCGGCCAGTGCGGTGGTGCGCGGCAGAGCTCGCCGGAGGCGGCGCTCCGGTGGCCGAATCAAGGTGCGGAGGGGCTCAAAAGGGAGAGGGGAACACGGGGGTCTCATCGAGTGGGATCGTTGCGGGGGTCAGAGAGTCGAAGAGGGCTTGCAGCGGTGGGCGGAGGCTCGAGGTCGTCGGCGACGTCGGGGAAGGAGCTTGCGTCAATGGGAGGCAGCCAGAATCAGCTCGCGATGGCCCTCGAGCACCTACGAGGCACGGCAACGGGTCAAAATGGACCGGGACGCGTCAAAGGGGAGGAATCAAGGGCGACGGCGGAGTTCTTACCGGAGTCGGTGAAGAACTCGCGCGCGGCGGCGCTGGAGCAAGGCAGACGGGGAGAGAGCTCGAGCGTGATGAGGAAAGGGTTCCGGGGAGGGTGTCAGCTCGGGTTTTATAGAGAGGGGGGGCAGGGTTGTCGGGATTTCGCCGGGGAGCAGAGGCCAGCGGAGGCGCTCGCATTCCAAAATTTGCTGGCGGCGGCACGGAAAAATTGGGGGCAAGTGGGGAAGGCGGCACGGAGGATCATGGCAATCACGCACGCGGTGTCGGCCGGGCACGGGAGCAAGCACGCGGGGCGGGATTCAAACCGAGTGGGGGAAAATGGCAAGTGTGCCATTCCCGGCTGGAGGTCGGGGATGACAGGCGGGCCTCGCATGTCAGCGAGAGAAGAGAGGGGAGGGTTGGCGGGTTTCGGTGAAGGCACCTTCTGTGCGGATGGGGGTGAGGCTGGTATGGGCTGCTGGCCTTAGGCTGGTGGGCCGAGGGGGGGGAGTGGGGGGAAAGAGAGGAGGCTCCGGGGTGGGCCAGAGAGGTGGGTTTTGGCCCAAGCTCTGGTTTTTGTTTTCTTTTCCTTTTCTAATTCTTGTCGCTCCTATTTCCTATTCTAATTTCCTGGTAATTATTTTAGGGATTAAACTAAATGCACAATGCAAATAAATTCTACATGGGCAAACACATGATATGCAAATGCAATTATTTAGTTAATTATTTGAGAAAATAATTTGTCCTAGGCTATTTAATTAATTGCTTAAAGGTTAGAAATTGGCATTTTTAGAAATTACAAAAAGTAGGGTGTTACAAACCTACCCCCCTTAAGATGAATCTCGCTCTCGAGATTTGGAAAGATTGGGGAAGAGGTGTGGGAACTCGGCTTTGAATTCTTCTTCACGCTCCTAGGTGGCTTCCTCTTCTGTGTGGTGCTTCCACTGTACGTTGCACATGCGAATCACCTTGCTTCTAGTGACTCTCTCAACTACTTCAAGGATCTTGAGCGGTTGTTTAGCATAAGTGAGGTGTTCCCGAAGGTCTACTTCTTCTACGGGAAATTGTTCTTGATGCACTCTTAAGCATTTCTTCAGTTGGGATACATGGAACACGTCATGCACGTCTGTGAGATTTGGTGGCAATTCCAACTGGTATGCAACTTCTCCTCTTCTCTCGATGATCTTGAAAGGGCTGATGTACCGTGGTGCTAAATTCTCTTTGACCTTGAAGCGTCTAACACCCCTCATGGGTGATACCTTGAGATACACAAAATTCCCAATCTCGAAGGATAGATCCCTTCGCCTATGATCGGCATAGCTTTTCTGCCTTGACTACGCGACCTTCAGGTTCTCGCGCACAATCTTGACCTGCCTTTCTACTTCTCATAGTACCTCTGGTCCAAAGACTTGATTCTCTCCTGTCTCACTCCAGAATAGAGGTGTTCTACACTTTCTTCCATAGAGAAACTCGAAAGGAGCCATCTCGAGACTTGCTTGATAACTATTGTTGTAGGAGAATTCCGCGTAAGGCAGACTCTTGTCCCAACTCTTGCCATATTCCAACGCACAAGATCTCAACATGTCTTCTAGTATTTGGTTCGTCCTCTCAGTTTGTCCATTAGTCTGAGGGTGATAAGCAGAGCTGATGTTCAACTTGGTGCCCTGGGACTCATGTAGCTTCTCCCAAAACCTCGAGGTGAACTGAGAGCCTCTGTCAGATACTATCTTCTTAGGGACTCCACGTAAGCATACTATCCTTGACATGTATAGTTCTGCCAACTTTGCACAACTGTAGGTTGTCTTGACAGGGATGAAGTGTGCCACCTTGGTTAAGCGATCAACTATAACCCATATAGAATCATATCCCGACTATGTACGGGGTAACCCAACTATGATGTCCATACCGACTTGTTCCTATTTCCACTCAGGAATCTTCAGGGGTTGAAGCAATCTAGCGGGTCTTTGGTGTTCTGCCTTGACACGCTGACATGTGTCACATAAAGCAACATACTTTACGACATCGCGCTTCATGCCATACCACCAATAACAAGTCTTCAAGTCTTGGTACATCTTAGTACTCCCTGGATGAATGGAGTATGCAGAATCGTGTGCTTCCCATAGGATCATGTCACGAATGGGCTTCTTGTCTGGCACACAAATCCGTTTACCGATCCATATGGTGCCCTTCTCATCTTCTGTGAAGTCGGTAGCCTTTCCTTCCTTAATGAGCTTTCTCATCTCACTTAGCTTCTCATCATCTAACTGTCCCTTGCGGATTTCCTCTTCGAGAGTGGGTTCCACTTCCATTACAACGGTCTCTAGCTCATTCACAAACCCAAGATTCAGTTGCTCAAACTCCTTGCATAGCTCTAGGGGTAACTCCTCCATAATTAGCTGGCGGCAATAGGTCTTTCTACTCAGGGCATCCACAATGACATTTGCCTTCCCTGGGTGATAGTTGATAACCACATCATAGTCTTTGATCAACTCTAACCAACGTCGTTCTCTTAGGTTCAGCTCAGTTTGAGTAAATATGTACTTGAGACTCTTGTGATCCATATAGATCTCACAACGATGATCAAGAATATAGTGCCTCCAAATCTTCAGAGCATGTACCACTGCTGCTAACCCTAAATCATGTGTTGGGTACTTCTCTTCATGTGTCTGTAATTGGCTAGAGGCATATGCTATGACATGTCCTTCTTGCATGAGCACACATCCAAGTCCTTGCTTTGAGGCGTCACAGTATATATCAAAACTCTTACTGATGTCCGGTAAGATCAGGACAGGAGTTGACGTCAGTATTTGCTTGAATTCTTCAAAGCTGGCTTGACAATTCGGAGTCCACTCAAAACTCTGGTCCTTTCCCAACAATGTTGTCATCGGCTTGGCTAATCTAGAGAAATCCTTTATGAAACGCCAATAGTACCCAGCTAATCCAAGGAAACTTCTAATCTCCCGTACTATCTGGGGTGGCTTCCAATCTAGAACATCCTTCACTTTGCCTGGATCGACTGACACTCCTCCAGCGGAGATGACGTGACCGAGAAATGCTACCTCCTTCAATCAGAATTCACAATTGCTCAGCTTAGCATACAACTTGTGCTCTCATAGCTTTTCTAGAACTAGCCTCAGGTGTTCCTCATGCTCTTCTTCATTCTTTGAAAATACCAAGGTGTCATCGATGAAAACCACAACAAACTTATCCAAATACTCCATAAACACCTTGTTCATAAGGTACATGAAGTAGGCCGGTGCATTGGTCAATCCAAATGACATCACTATATACTCATATAACCCATATCTTGTCCGAAAAGCCGTCTTGGGTATGTCCGACGGTCTGATCTTCAATTGGTTGTACCTAGACCGCAGATCAATCTTGGAGAAGACACAAGCTCCTTTCATCTGATCAAACAAATCTTCAATCCATGGTAGTGGATACTTGTTGTTGATGGTCACCTCATTAAGAGAATTATAGTCCACACACATCCTTTGGGTCTTATCCTTCTTCTCAACAAAGAGTACTGGAGCTCCCCAAGGTGAGGAACTAGGGCGAATGAAACCTTTCTCTAGCATCTCTTGTAATTGCTTCTTGAGCTCTACTAACTCATTAGCTGGCATCCTATAGGGCCTCTTAGATATAGGTGCAGTTCCAGGTATTAACTCGATAACAAACTCTACGTCGCGGTCAAGCGGCATACCTGGAAGTTCTTCTAGGAATACATCAGGGAATTCACAAACCACTCGTATCTCATCTATGGGGGTGCTCGTGGCTTGATTCAGTACGACTTCCTTGACTGCGGAGTTGGCTGCTATGAACTCGACCTTGGTACCTTCTACACTGGTCAACTGTACTGCCCGCTTGGCGCATTGTATCACCCCATTATACTTGCGTAGCCAGTCCATCCCAAGTATAATGTCTATACCCTTTGAGTCCAGTACTATGAGATTAGCTGAGAAGTCTACCCCCCCCCCCTTATTTTAAGGGTAACCTTTAGGCATATTTGATTGGTTCTCATTTCTCCACCTGGAGAACTAACTAGCATGGTATGCTTTATAATAGCAACTGGCAGATTATACTTTGCAACATAGGCTAATGTGATGAATGAATGTGATGCTCCCAAATCAAACAAAATGGTTGCAGGTTGAGAGTTAGCTAAGAACATACCGAGCACCACATCTGCAGCTTGCTCAGCCTCCTTAGTAGTGATGCAGCCTCGAGCATAATTTTGTTGTCCTCGATTGCCTTGCAGCGTGTTGGTTGGGGATTGCCTTGGTGTGTTGTTCCGCTGGGGACACTGTCCCATGAAGTGACCTTCCTGTCCACAATGATAACAACCTCGCTTCAAACCACCAAAGTTTCCAGAGGTATTACGGTTCTGGTTTTGTGGAGTTGTTAGGGCGGCGGGGCGGGGTACCTGCTGATAGGTGAGGCGAGGTGCTTGCTACTTGTTGGGACGAGGTGCCTAATTGATGGGGGCATTGCATCTCGAAGTTGGGGCGTGGAGCTTGCATGGGTGGCCTAATTATGTTAGGAGCTCTGTAGTATGGGCTTGGTGGTGGCATCATGCGAGGGCGAGTGTTACTACCAGAGGACTGCCCTTGGAATGGCATCTTCCTCTTGCCATCTCTTTCAATCTCATTACATTTGTTCTCCACAACAATAGCCTTGTCTACCAGTTTCTGGAAGTTCACATAGTCATTGTTCAGCAGCTGGAACTGGATATCGTTCTGCAGTCCTCTCATGAACATATACTGCTTCTTCTCATCGGTGCTCACATCCTTAGGAGCATACCTGGATAGCTAAACTCATCGGTGCTCACATCCTTAGGAGCATACCTGGATAGCTAAATTAATCTATTCAGGTACTCACTCACTGACATGCTTCCCTGCCTCAGGTCTTGGAATTCTTGCCTCTTCAGTATCTTGATGCCCGTAGGGACATTGTGAGTACGAAAGTTAGCCTTGAACTCATTCCAAGTGATGGACTCCACATCAGCATGGGCATTGCAATAGGCTAACCACCAGTCTGCGGCTACACCAAACAATTGATGAGCTGCAAAGAGGACCTTCTCTTTGCATTGGGCGATCATTAGCTTCTTCTCTACTGCCTTGAGCCAATCATCAGCCTCCATAGGATCCTTGGACTGGGAGAAGGTAGGTGGCCTAGTTCTTAGGAACTCTCCTAACCTATTCTAGGGTGGCAGTGGAGGTGGTGGGGCGTTGTGATTCTGCTGTATGGTGCCCAAGGTCTGGATCACCGTCTGCATGAGCTGAGTCTGCATGGCCAAGAGCTGCTGCAGGTCCGGGGCATTGTTGTTGTCCTCATGGTTCTGCTCGTCAGGATCAGCGATTCCCCTAGTGCGAACCATCTGAGAGAAAAAGAGGGGTGGGAGTGGTGTAAGTTGAAATGAAGAGATAGAAAGAAACCCCAACTATATGCATCAAGGAATGATAAGCAAAACGATAGTTCATTAATTAAGCAAAACAAAAGATGAGGTTGTGGACAAGGTGCCAAAGCATCCCATAACTCACATCAAGCACACATAAACCAAGCAAAAGAGTTCATTACATCACACCATGAAAGCAAATCGATCTAAGCATTTGATTATTTCATCTTTATTCATAGGGACAAGGTAGTATCCTAGGCATGGGAGTTTGCTTCGTCAGAGACAGAAGGCAGAGAGCTTGCACGTTCTGGTGACGTGGCACTCCAAGTACAGATGCCAGAGGAGTAGAGATCACTCTCCTCTCCCATTTTAACCCGCTTGTTGCGCCTCAGATAAGTCTCTGCACTATGCAACCTCTTCCGAAGAGCATGGTTCTCCTTCTGTAAGGCCTCCATAGTGTGGCTTAGGTTCACAGCAGCTTCCTTGGTCTTGTCCATCTCACTAGTGCTCACATACCATCCTGTTGGAGCAACAGTGTACTTCCCTGTGCCTGGCTTCTGACAGGGAACGTGGGCGAAGCTTGTTTTTGCTATCCCATGGCGGTGGGTGAAGCAGAAACTAGTGAGAGCCTTCCTAGCAGCGTCGTCCACTGCGGCCCCATGAGTATCCCTATGAGTGGAGCCATGGTGAGTAGCTATGACTCGATCACCGTCGTAGATGTTGACTTCTGCTATCCAAACTTAACGAAAAGGACGATCCACCTTCTTGAAGAAGTACTGTGGCCTGTTGGTGATGCCAATCCTCTCAAGTAGATCCCGCAGGGTCTTGGAGAAGGTCTCACCCTCCTGTCCAAAAGAGCGGTACTTCTCCGCCTGACGGACGACGGGGTCCTTGTCTTCCTCTTCTGAGTTCTCATCATCACCATCTTCAGGCTCTTCAAGGTCTTCCTCCTCTTGGGGCTCCTCAAGATCTTCTTCTTGCTCATGTTCTTCAGGCTCTTCCTCTTCGGTTGCCTCTGGAAGCTCCTCGTCACTCAGCGGGGCCTCCTCATGTTCTGGCCGAGTTACCTCCTCACTTGCTTCCCTTTGAACACGCCTAGGGGCAAGGCGCCCACAGTGAACTCTAGACGTAGCCTTACGAGCGGTCTTCTTGGTACGGGCCATCTACATTTTGAAATAACAAGTTATGAATAAGCAATGGTTAAAAGAATCTAAAAAGTAAACACAATGTAAAACAAAAATAAAACAATAAGAAGTAAAAATCAATTTTTTAAATAGTTTGTATATGTATAAAACAAAATAGTATCCCTAAATGCGTCCATTTCTAACTAGGCCGACGTCCAACAGTCGATATGGCTCTAATACCACTTCTGTCACACCCATTTTAAGAAGCAAAATGGGTGCAGCCGTACGTGTGCCCAGGATCAAGTTACACACACATACGGTACATCATTAATGGTAAATAGAATAAGTATCCATATCCTTTAATTATTACATCGTATCTTTATTACAAAAGGACCCGTAGGTCTAAATGAAAAGTACATCAAAGCAATGGAAGTAAACTAGCGTAGACGTCCCAAGACCCCACAGGCACCGACTGGTGGACCATCATCTAGTACTTGTCGCAATCGTCTTCATAGTGGTCCCAACCTTCTCTTGTGGCCGAGCAGCAATATGGTATAGCAAGGGTGAGTACGTGTCGTACTCAGCAAGTGGGGGAAAAGATGACATGGGGCTATAGACAAGAAAGGCTTATAGGGATTTGTTGCATGAGCTTTTAATTAACCTAAGCATCCTATTTGGGGTCATCCCAACCATCAATCCACAGGGTCCTATCCAAGTCCAAATCCCATCCACCAATCCCAAACATCACCATCTACATATCACCAACTAATCTTGTGAGGACTCCAGGCCGCTCGTGACTGTGAGCACGGCTGTCATGATAGTTTGATACTCTGCAAAGTTTGTACCACTTTACCCACAAGTCGTGATTCCCTTTGTGCCCGTGGACGCGACCCACATTACACACTTCCTTTGGTGTGTGGCAGGGTTTCACTACGAGGCTTTTCCAAAGGGTCTCCCAGTACATGCTAGCCACAAAGGTTCCACTCCCGTCCATAAGTGATAGCCCATCAACAAGCAGCTCATCACCCCAAGAGCCCCCCCTTGAGCCATTCGGATACAAGGACAATCCTCTTGACTTCCATTCCCCACTCCATCAAATATTGCACCGACACTGGGAGGACACCTAATTACTAGGCCAAGCCTTACCCATATCGGTCTTGTGATGGCACTGTTTTCCTAGGTTATCACTCCAAGAACCGGTTCCTAGGATCTACAACAAGCCTACCACCACCAATCATGTGCCCATGGCACCGCATCCATTCCATTCAGCTTGCATAGATCCCTAAGTCCATGTTGCTAAAAGAATTACCAACCATTTCCCATGTGATATTGTTCATTAGTCAAAAGTAAATGGAACCCAACAACCCAGTAAGCAACTAAGCATGTCTACCAATTGACCGATAAAATTCTAGTTCAAGGCGACAAGGACAAGATAGAACAATACTAGTAAACCCTAACAATAGGTTCCCAACCAATTGACACAAGCATGCAATCCTAAAGTAACATTCACAATAGTTACAAAATGCATCAAGGAAACTTGCCTTCGTCCTACGTGTGTTGTTGTTCAACCACTTCAAACTCCTGCTCTTGGAGGTCCTCGTATGCTAATCCTTACGTGTATTCGTCTTTATGTGTGATAGTATCGGCGCAAGAAATTGCATACAAAAGCAATACACAACCATGCAATCATGGAAAACAATATGTGAATGCAATGAATGCAAAGACTATGCTCCTACGAGAAATTTGGCGCAAGAATCACCTAATTCGGAGTTACGAGTAAAAAGGTTATACCTAGTTGAAGCTCTAGGATTAAAACAGTAAAAACAGGCTAATTTAGGAGGTTAAAATTGTAATTTCAGAATACTACAGGGTCAAATCTGCAAAATAATAGGGTCCAGAGGCTAAATTATAATATTGGTAAAGTATAGGGTTAAATTGCAAAAAGATAGGACCTAAAAATAATTAGAAACAAATCTAGGGGTGTTTCTATAAAATTATAGGGTCAAAATAATAATTTTAGTAAAGTATAGGGGTGTTTCTACTAAAAATATAGTGCTAAAAATAATTTTATGAAGTTCAAGGGCTTAGTTATAGTTTTCTAAAGCTTCTGTACAAAAATAGGGGCATAAATCTAATTTAATCTAAGTGCAGGGGCCTAAATGTAAATATCCTAACAATATCCAGGAATTAACAGAATTAATTTAAATCTAAAAGGGGGTGGACTGGGTCTACGGTTTCTGTGGACATGTGGTCCACTGGTCCATGGTGGACCGATTAATCGGGCGCGTTGGATTGATATCCAATGGCCAGGGTTTAAACAGGGGGAGGTGCGGTGGCTGCCGGCGGTCAGTGCGGTGGCGCGCGGCAGAGCTCACCGGAGGCGGCGCTCCGGTGGCCGAATCAAGGCGCAGAGGGGCTCAAAAGGGAGAGGGGAATACGGGGGTCTCATCGAGGAGGATCGTAGCAGGGGTCAGAGAGTCAGAGAGGCCTTGCGGCAGTGGGCGGCGGCTCGAGGTCGTCGGTGATGTCGGGGAAGGAGCTTGCATCGACGAGAGGCGGCCGGAATCAGCTCGTGATGGCCCTCGAGCACCTGCGAGGCATACCGACGGGTCAAAATGGACCGGGACGCGTCGAAGGGGAGGAATCGGGGACGACAGCGGAGTTCTTACCGGAGTCGGCGAAGAACTTGCGCGCGGCGGCGCTGGAGCAAGGCAGACGGCGAGAAAGCTCGAGCACGACGAGGAGAGGGTTCTAGGGAGGGTGTTGGCTCGGGTTTTATAGAGAGGGGGGCTAGGGTTGCTGGGATTTGGCCAGGGAGCAGAGGCCGGCGGAGGCGCTCGCATTCCAAAATTCACTGGCGGCAGCGGGGAAAAATTGGCGCAAAGCGGGGAAGCGACGCGGAGCATCACGGCGATCACGCACGTGGTGTCGGCAGGGCGCAGGAGCCAGGAGCAAGTGCGTGGGGCGGGATTCAAACCGGGCGGGGGAAAATGGCAAGTGCGCCATTCCCGGCTGGAGGTCGAGGATGACAGGCGGGCCCCGCGTGTCAGCGAGAGAAGAGAGGGGAGGGTTGGCGGGTTTCGTCGAAGGCGCCTTCTGCACGGATAGGGGTGAGGCTGGTGTGGGCTGCTGGTCTTGGGCTGGTGGGCCGAGGTGGGGAGTGGGGGCAAAGAGAGGAGGCTCCGGGGTGGCCACAAAGGTGGGTTTTGGCCCAAGCTCTGGTTTTCTGTTTTGTTTTCCTTTTCTAATTCTTTTCTCTCCTATTTCCTATTCTAATTTCCTAGTAATTATTTTAGGGATTAAACTAAATGCACAATGCAAATAAATTCTACATGGGCAAAGACATGATATGCAAATGCAATTATTTAGTTAATTATTTGAGAAAATAATTTGTTCTAGGCTATTTAATTAATTGCTTAAAGGTTAGAAATTGGCATTTTTAGAAATTGCAAAAAGTAGGGTGTTATAGACAACTACTGCTTTTGTCATCAATCATATGTTAAAGTTAAATCTAATCATAATTAACTTGTTGATAACATTATTATAGTGATCATTAGATTTTCTGATGATATTTTCCAAAGAAGGGTACATTCTAGTGCTTGATAGTTTGGACTGTGACAAGAATTTATACAGCGACATTGTGCAACTCATAGATCGGTAAGAAATTTGTCTATGTATGTGTGGTTTGATGATGTTAATGTCATCTAATGATACGCTTTTGTCGATCGCTCAATGCTTACGGGAAATATGTCGTAGCCGAAGGGCTATGCCATCCTACATAGAAAAAGAACATGTATTTTCGACATAAGTTTTTGGTAAGTTTTGTATGCCTCTCATACACTTCCTTATCATACTATCCATTCATATAATTATAGTAAGTGTAGCGAATTTGTGTTCTCTAATTTATAGTGTCATAAGCAAGCACGAGGAAGTGTGCACTGTGGTTACTACACTTGTGTGTTCTTGTCTGGCAGTTCAACTTACCTGGACCATATTATTGAGGAGTCTCAACAAGAGGTAAGTTGATTTAGTTTATGTCTATTTTACTTTATTTTTTATTTTTGATATCTTATATATTAACAGACTCTGCTCATGTGACACAGAAAGCCGCAAGGACAAAGAAAGAATGGGCTGCAAAGATGAAAAGGAACGACGAGTTCAGAAAGGGTATGATTCTTGAATCTCGCGTTCACTTGAGTACAAATTCCATGTATCTAGTTGTTGCTTCTCTCTATTGTTTTATGTTGAGAGAGGTTATTAGTACAGAAGGGAAGTGCTTTGATTCAAAGGGTTTACTAGCAACAAAACATAGGTCCCTTTGTGAGTGGACTGGTTCGAGAGCACCATATGAGCCCAATGTTCCGGAGAAAGATGATGACTATACATTAGGGTTCATATAAGACATTTTGTAATATCCATTGAACATTTTGATGAGATGTTGTATAAATTCTATGATGACATGTTGTAAATTTCTGTGATAAGATGTTGTAAACATCTGTGATGAGATGTTACAAATTTCTATGTATGCAGAATCTGTGATTTCTGTATATATGCTGAATTTTATTTTTTTCAAAAATAACAAGTAGCAGCGGTTGAAGATGTCAACCGCCGCTACTACTAGAGCAAAGTAGCAGCGGTTGGTGATGTCAACCGCTGCTAATATTGGAACACAATAGCGGCGGTTGACATCACCAACGCCACTACTCAAGGGTCTGTAGCGGCGATTTTTTTTGGTGACAGACCACCCACCGCTATAAACGCTTATTTGTAGATGCGTTTGCTGTTAGAATTTGGCCCATTTTATATGGCTCATTTAGGAGAAGTTTCAAAGCAATAAGTGGTTGTTGGTTTTAGTCCCACCTTGCTAGTCTATGGTGGTCTACACCAACTTAAATAGCAGCACTCCTGCCCATGGCTGAATAAAGAAAGCATTGGGAGAGAAAGAGAGCATTACTGTGAGACTAAGTGACTTTTTGCCACCCGTATCCTTCATCAAATATGAACTGTTATGTACTAATCAAGAGGATTAATGCACAGTTAATTGCCGTAATTAGAGTTAATAAGCCAGCGTGCTATTGACTGCTAATTAGTGAGCGCAATAAGCGAGGAAACAGCTCCAGGAGGGCGGTCGTGCCTATATTAGGCCTCTGGAGACGTCCAGGTTTCCATAACGTGAAAATTCCTTTCCACTTCTTCTTTCTTCTATTGGAAAGTTGTGCTGTGGTGTTGAGCTGCTTCCATCTCGCTGGCCTTATTCCTTGGCGTGCACTGGAGAAAAGGTTGAGTGGAATCTCCAAGCCTTTTCCGTCGTGAATCCTGCACGAGGGGCGGCAATAAGGTTTCTGGGCAGCGCATCTACGTGACCGCTCGAGGCTGATCTGCGTTGCCTCATCGATGAACTACGACGTCTACATCGATGGTCTGCTTCGTCTACTATTTGCGCTAATTTAAGCAACGACAAACCCAATATGAGTTCTAATGGCTCCACTAGTTATTATTACATTGCTCTACCTGTTGCATGTGTTAGTTAGCTTCTCGCGTTTTAATATCTATGAAATTTGCCTAAAATTAAAATCTGGAAATAGAGTAACACGCATATTTCCAACAATCTACAAACTTTATCGTTACGTTTATTCTATTATTCTAGCAATGGCTGGTGCTTCGGATGCAATGAAACTTGAGAGGTTTGGTGGTGGTGAAAATTTCCGTTGTTGGCAGACTAAGGTCAGATTCTGGCTTATGTCAATGGGACTGTGGTGGGTGATCCACCCAGTGATGCCATTTACGGTTGAGCAGACCACCGTTTTCCCCACAGCGCATGATTCGACGCTTGGCTGCATCTTGACCCCTTTAGCGGATAATTTGTATGATGTTTATATGAATTATTCTGACAAACCATGTGGATATGTGCCATGGTTTGCAATATGTGATAAATAATTGACATTGCTTGAGTTCAGTGTTTGAGTTGAAATGCGGGAATCTGGAGATTGCATGAGTTTGTGCATGTCATAATTTTGACTAACCCGAGTTGGTGAAGATATTGGTAAAGTTGCAGGAGATGGAAAATATGTTTGCTTGTCTCATGATGTGTAGGTCACTGGAGTCAACTTGGCGGTCAACGGCGAGAGGATCGGGTACAAGTAGGAGACTTGGGGCCGGATGATCGGGAGGCCGGGTGAAGTCAATGGTGATCCACACCATACACGTGGAGAGGCAAAAAGCATGGATGGTTTCAGGGTTGAGCCTCAAAACCGTGTGTGATGATCAAGACGGTGGGGTTGACCAAGTCAAAGGTAATCGGGTATCGGTGCAAGTAGAGGCTTCCAATGGACCAGGGGCAGGAGAGACTTGTCGACGAGGAGGATCACGGGATGAGGTGACACGCGTCAAGATCAAGAAGTCACACTTTGAGAAGCATGCAAGGCGGTTTCCCTTCCAAATAGTGGGAGGAAGAGGGTGGCTTCCTAGCCATGTCTCCATGTATCTTGACTTGATGAATCAATGATATGAGATTCAAATTCGTGCTCAAGTTCTTCCTCTCTCCCTAAATCCAGAATTTCTCTTTTTCCCTATTTTTGGAGCTATTTTCATGGTGATTTTCGATCTCGATTTTGAGTGAGTTTTGGGATGGATTTCTTGGGGGATCCTGGTGCTATGATGTGCTAGAACAACCCTATATAGGTCCTCGACCGAATCAAAGGCACGAGCACCTTCGAATTCAAAGATTTCTCAAGTTTCCCCTTTTTGGTGTTCTTGGCACAAGATCTGAAATTCATGCTAACTCCGTGAGTGGATCTCTTTAGAGGAGTCTCGTGATGTATTGAGGATGATCTGGTCCAAATTTCATGATTTTTGGAGTTCATTTGATTGGGTTTTGGCAATTTTCTTTCTGAAACAGAATACTGTTTTGGCCAGGATAGAACTTCCGTCGCCAAGACAGAAGTTCCGTTGCCATGACGGAACTTCCGTCAAGGACCACGGAACTTCCATGAGTGAGAGAACTTCTGTCGCCTAGAACTTCTGTGAGTGTCAGAACCTTTGCCGGAGACTTCGGAACTTTCGTCGGGTACCACGGAACTTCCGTCAAGCTCAGTTTTGTGATTTCTCGGATCTTCCTTGTTTCTCGTTTTGTCCCTCTTGAGCTTCCTCTATGTTTCCTTTTAGTTTAAGTCATTCCTAGGGTTAGCACTTCACAAGTTGGTGTGTGTAATCTTGGTGACTCGGTTAGAGGTTGGGTTGGGTAGTAATTGGGATATAGGCCAAGTTCTGGTGAAGAATTTTAATTGGCTCCCATTCACCCCCCCCCCCTCTGGTCGCCTTCTCGGTCCTTCAATTGGTATCAGAGCCGGTTTGATCACTAGTTGACCTTCACCGGCTTTGTGATCCGAAGGTGACATGGAGAAGCGTGCAGTCAAGCTCTGGATGTTTGATGGAGAGGACTTTCCCTACTGGAAGTCATGGACCAAGGCTTATCTCTTAAGCCAAGGATGTGCAATTTGGGAGATCGTTGAGCAGGAGTATGCTATACCACAAGACATCAACACTGCATCTGCAGGTGAGTTAACCAGGTATGAAAACAACTCTAAAGTCGTCAATATCCTGCTTTTTGCTCTAGGTAGGAATGAACATGACCTTGTTGCTCTTCTTGATACTGCACATGACATTTGGGCAAAGCTCTGGCACTACCATGAGGGTACCAATTAAGTCAACTCTATGCGTAAGGATTCTTATAATAGACAGTACCAAACCTTTGTACAAAAAACCTGGCGAGTCACTAGATGACACTTTTCGTAGGTTTGAGGCCATTGTGTGCAACTTGCGGGCTTGTGGTAACATTGTGTACAATGATAATGATAGAGCTAAGCAACTGCTGTATTCTCTAGAAGAAAATGCTTGGGGGGTTAAGATTGTTGCACAAGAAGAAACTGCTGATTTCAATACCCTAGACTGTGAGCAGCTGTATAACAAGCTAAAATCTCAAAAACTGTCTAGGAAGTCTCGTCCTAATCTTGCTTATCCTGCTTCTAGCATGGCTTTGCTTTCTAGCTCTCAAAAGGGTAGTCACAGTGGTGCTTATTATGGAACTAATCCCTCACTTGACAAGTCTTCTTTAGAGTTTGCTCTTTCTTCTCTTGTTGCAGCTTCCAATGAACAGATGGAGTGCATTCCTGACGAGGAGCTGTCCTTGCTCACAAGGAAGTTCAGGAAGTTCTACAACAACCGCAAGGAGAGAAGAGGAGGTGGTTCATGAACCTGCTTCGAGTGTGGTGACCTGGGACACTTCATTGCTGACTGTCCCAAGAAGAAGAAGAAGAAGGCTGGGTACCACGACAACAACACTGAAGACTTCAAACAGAAGAAGAATCGCTTCTATAAGAAAGGCAAGAACTCCAAGAAGTTGACCAAGGCCATTGCATGCACCCGCGTTGCTGCCTTGAGCGATGTGGACCTCACATCAAGCGAAGGCCTTACAAGCTCGGAGGAGGAGGTTGAGAAGCCACGAGTCAAGAGGATGGATGACTTCACCGGGCTTTGCTTCATGGCATAGAACGATCACGACACCGACTCTGGCTCCGACTCTGACACAAGCGAGGTACCTCCCACTTTTGATGAGCTCTCTTCTGAACTTGATCATTTGCGTGATGTTCTGCTCATGCAAGATGATAAGCTTCGCAGCACTGTTCATGAGAATAGAGAGTTTAAGTCTAAGTTGGAGAGTGTTGAGTATGAGATCACTTCGCTTAGGTCGAAGCTTGCTAATAATGCTGATGTTGCGTGTGAGTCTTGTCAAGTTGTGATGAATGATCTCAGTCAGAAGGAAAGTGTGCATGCTCAAGTTGCCAGTCAACTTGAGAGTGCCCTTAAAGAGCTTGATGAATTCAAAGCTAGACCAACTCTTTTGGGTGCATGTCAGAAGTACCCCAAGCTCACTAATGAGTTGGAAGCTCAAACCATCAAAGTCAAAGAGCTCGAGTCCAAGCTGCTAGATGAGACGCTTTGACTTGACAGGCCACGTTTTCCCCATCGTGGTTCTCGTCCCATGCGTTCGAGTGGTAATGTGCAAAGAACTGTGATAATCCCTACAGGTCGTGTGATTCAGTGCTGGCTTCCCAAGAGTTTTCTTTCTAACCCCAGCACTGAGTCATCGATCTTTCCTTCTTGTTGTTTGTAGGCAGCAGGTGAAGGCATGGAGAACAAATGGTTGACGGACTCCGGGTGTTCGCGCCACATGACCAGAGATGCAAAGTGGTTCTCTGGACTCACTCCCTTGAAGCGCCGGGAGTATGTGACCTTTGGAGGTGATAAGAGAGGGAGAGTGAAGGCAAGAGGCGCGGTAAAGGTGAATGAAAAATTCACTCTCAAGGATGTTGGTTTGGTTGAGCATCTCAAGTACAATCTCCTCTTTGTCTCTCAGTTGTTTGATGTTGGTTTGGAAGTGCGCTTTAAGAAAAATGCTTCTTGTGTTCTTGATTCGAATGGCTCTTTGGTTTGTGGGATTTCTAGCATTGGGAAAGTTCTTCAGGCTGACTTTGTTGTCTCTCCTAGTTCTCACAAGTGCTTGTTTGCTCAAACTTCTTCTGAGCTCTGGAAATGGCATAGGATACTAGGTCACATGAGCTTTGACTTGCTTTTTTGCTTGAGTGGCCTAGGGTTGATCCGAGGATTGCCTAAGCTCAAATTTGATAAGGATTTGGTTTGTGATCCTTGTCGTCATGGGAAAATGATTGCCGCTTCTCATCCACCAGTTAATCTGGTGATGGCTAAACACCCTAGGGAGTTGCTTCACATGTTCACTGTTGGTCCTTCTCGGGTTCGTTTGGCGGGTGGGAAGTGGTATGTTCTTGTGATTGTTGACGACTACTCTCGCTACTCTTGGGTTTACTTTCTCGAGAGCAAGGATGAAGTGTTTCATCACTTTTGAAGCTTAGCTTTGAGGTTGTTCAAGAAACTCCCTAGTGCATTACGAGCAATCCGCAGTGATAATGGCACCGAGTTCAAGAACTCCTTCTTTGATGCTTTCTTCCTTGAGCATGGTATTGAGCATCAGTTTTTAGCACCTCGTGTCCCTCAGCAGAGTAGTGTGGTCAAAAGAATGAACAGAACCTTGGTGGAAATGGCTCGGACGATGCTCGATGAGCATAGGACTCCGAGGCGGTTCTGGGCTGAGGCCATTAGCACTGCTTGCTATGTTTCCAATCGGATTTTCTTGCGCTCAATTCTTAATGTGACTTCCTATGAGCTACGCCTTGGGAGAAAGTCATCTTTCTCTCATTTGTGTGCTTTTGGTTGCAAGTGCTTCATTCTCAAGCATGGCAATCTTGATAAATTTGAGTCGAGATCTTCTGATGGCATCTTTCTTGGCTGTGCCCTTCATGGCCATTCCTACAGAGTTTTGAATTTGGAAACTAACACCATCATAGAGTCCTACGATGTAACCTTTGATGAATCAAACTCTTGTGCAAGCAATATGGTTGAGACTGAAGGTAACAGGGAGATGGAGGAGAGTATCTTTGTAGAAGAGGACCTATAGGGCTTGGATGATGACGATGATGAGTCATTCCATCCCACATCTGAGCTTGTTCCTGCTGCTTCCACCACTCTAGCAGAGGGTCCAGAAGCTTCTACATCGACCTCAGCAGCTGTCGAGCCAGCTCCAGCTATGGTTGGGGGGGGGGGGGGAGGGGGGAGGTACGCTCTGAGAGAGAGGCTCCTCACCACATTCAGCGTCAACATCCACCTCAACAGATGATTGGTAATCTCTAGGAGAGGACAACAAGGTCAAGGTCTGCACATCTCGCCTGCTTTACCAATTCTCTCTTTGTTGCCACCTTTGAACCTCGGGATGTTGGACACGCATTACCTGATGAACATTGGTTAATGCCATGCATGAGGAGTTGGAAAACTTTGAGAGAAACAAAGTGTGGACCCTAGTAGAGCCTCCTGTTGGTGTCAATGTCATAGGAACCAAGTGGGTTTTCAAAAACAAGCATGGGGAAGATGTTGAGGTTGTTAGAAACAAGGCTAGGCTTGTTGTCCAGGGTTTCAGTCAAGTGGAGGGCTTAGACTATGGGGAAACCTTTGCTCTTGTTGCACGCATAGAAGCCTCTAAGGGCATTAGACTCTACCAAACGGATGTCAAGAGTGCTTTCCTAAATAGTTTCATAGAGGAACAGGTTTATGTCAGCCAACCACCTTGCTTTGAGCACCACAAATACCCAAACCCTGTGTACAAGCTTCAGAAGGCTTTGTACGGGCTAAAGCAAGCACCTAGGGCATGGTATGCTAGGCTTAAGACCTTCTTGCTAGAGCACGGGTATGTCATGGGGTGTGTTGACAAAACCTTGTTCACTCTAAGGCATGGCAATGACTTTCTAATGGTTCAGATTTACGTGGATGATATCATCTTTGGAGGTTCCTCTCATGCTCTTGTGTCTAGATTTCAGGAAGCTATGGAAAGTGAATTTCAGATGTTGATGATGAGCAAGCTCACCTTCTTTCTTGGACTTTCAAATCAAGCAGTGCAAGCAAGGCACCTTCATACATCAAGCTAAGTACACAAACGATCTCCTGAAGAACTTCGACATGGTCAATGTGAAGCCGTTGTCAACACTAATGTCCACAACAATGGCACTTGACCCTGACGAAGACTGTGAAGGGGTGAACCAAAGGGAGTACAGGAGCATGATTGTCTCCCTCTTGTACCTGACGGCGACAAGACCCGACATACACTTTGCAGTGTGTCTTTGTGCTCGCTTTCAGGCTTCCCCAAGGGTGACTCATCGCAAGGTTGTCAAGCGCATCTTCAGGTATCTCAAATACACCCTTGGGTTCGGTCTTTGGTACTCTGCATCTTCATCTCTTGATCTCATTGGGTATTCGGATTTGGACTTTGTTGGGTGTAGAATTGATAGGAAGAGCACTTCTGGTACTTGCCATTTCTTGGGTACTTCTTTGATATGTTGGTTTTCTCGTAAGCAGTTGAGTGTAGCCCAATCCACCATAGAGGTTGAGTATGTTGCTGCTGCTAGCTGCTGCTCACAAATCCTATGGATAGTATCCACCATGAGAGACTATGGGTTAACCTTTAAGGGTGTTCCACTCATGTGTGACAACTCTAGTGCCATTTGCTTAGTCAAGAACCCAGTCCTACATGGTAAGGTCAAACACGTTAATGTGCGATTCCACTTCCTGAGAGATAATGTTGAGAAGGGAGATGTTGAGCTCAAATACATTGACACCAAAAACCAATTGGCTGATATCCTTCCCAAGCCCCCAGATGCTTCACGATTCGCTTTTCTTTGGGGGGAGCTTGGTGTTTGCCATCCTTATGGCATCATTTGAGGGGGACTTGGTGTTCTCTTGTATATATGTATCTTACCTTTTCACATTGCATCTCATATGTAATATATGCATTGGTAGATGAGCTTTGATTCTTATGCTTTCTTGCATTTCTCTTGGCTATGATTGGGCTTGAGCTAAGTTGTGTGGATGTGATAGTAGTCTCTCATGCTTAGATTTTCTAGATGGCTTGTTATACTCTTTTGAGCAACTTGCTAATCTTAAAGGTAAACTTAGCTTCTTGTGAACCTTATGAACTAATCTTGATAAGATTTGCTCACCATGTGCATAATTGCTTTTATCCCTGTCAAGACTTGTGTTAAGGCTAGTCTAGAGGATATCTTGGCTTTGGCACCTTGTGTTTCTGAAATGTGGCTTTCCAAATGTTTAGCTCATGATGGAACATTGTGGGAACATTTGTTTCTTTTGTCGCAAAGGCATGCTCATCCTTACGCTTTTAATTTGCAAAATAAATTGATTGTGCTTTGAAGCCTCGGGGTGTTTGCCGTACCCAGTCGTGCGACCCATCGCATGGATTAGAAGTAACATAAAAATGCTAAATCCAAACATTGTACTTCGAAGCCTCGGGGTGTTTGTCGTACCCAGTCGTGCGACCTTCCACATGGATTAGAAGATACATGAGGATCACATAAGAATAATGTTTTTCTCTTTTCTTATGAGTCTTTGTTGCATATGTGAGCGTTTGTAGAGCTTATTTTCCGTGACTGCTTGTTGCCATGGTTGAGATTGAGACTGGCTAGTTTCTTTTGATTCACCTGATACTTGTTTTGCCTTGGATGGGAGTACTTACACAAGTGGTGGCAGCTTTTCTCATGATGAGCAAATTTGATTCTATCTAAGCTAGTCAATCTTTTTGCTTAGCTTGTATAGCTCTTGGTGTTTATTCCTTGCTATCTATTTTGGTCTTTGTATGATTGTGAGCTATTGCTTTTACACTTCATGGCTCTATGTTTTCTATTAGCAAAGTTAAATGCTTGTTTGCATAATTGTTGAAGCTCCTTAGGCTTGCATTTTCATCCATTTTTGCTTGTTCTTTTGCTTCTTTGATGAGTTCATTGTCAAAGGGGGAGAAAATACTGGGTCATGCACAAATAATGCTAAGAAACTTAAAATGATCCATTTTGCATTACATGAGACCTACCACAAGTTGAGGGGGGGCATATCATGTCCTTGAGCATTTTTCATGCGCTTTTCACAATCTTTGTGTTCTCGAGTGGCTTTCTTTGTCAACTCTTGGTTTTGTGATCCCGCTTATGCTAGATGGCTACTTTTCACCTTTCTTTGGGTTTGGCCATTTGGATGTGCTTATTTGGTTTCGCATTTCAAATCTCTAAGCTTTGTGCATTTGATGTTGTCAATGTACTCATCAAGGGAGAGATTGAGAAACCATGTGGATATATGCCATGGTTTGTAATATGTGATGAGTAATTGACATTGGTTGAGTTTAGTGTTTGAGTTGAAATGAGGGAATCTGGGGATTACATGAGTTAGTGCATGTCATGGTTTTGACTAACCCGAGTTGGTGAAGATATTGATAAAGTTGCAGGGGATGGGAAATGTGTTTGCTTGTCTCATGATATGTAGGTCACTGGAGTCAACTTGGCGGTCAACGACGAGAGTATCGGGCACAAGTAGGAGACTTGGGCCAGACGATCGGGAGGCCGGGTAAAGTCAAGGGTGATCCACACCGTACACGTGGAGAGGCAAGAAGCATAGACAGTTTCGCGGTTGAGCCTCAAAACCGTGGGTGATGATCAAGATGGCGGGATTGACCAAGTCAAAGGTGATCAGGCATCGGTGCAAGTAGAGGCTTCCAATAGACCGGAGGCGGGAGAGACTTATCGACGAGGAGGATCACGGGACGAGGTGACACGTGTCAAGATCAAGAAGTCATGCTTTGAGAAGCGTGCAAGGCGGTTTCCCGGTTTGGGCCTTAAAACTGGTGGCGGTGGTTGGTGGTGCACGTGGCACCATCGCGTCGCTTGCGTCGAGGCGAAGCAAAGTTGTGAAGGGCTCGATGGCGTTCGGACAAAGAAAAAGAGTTGGACGGTTTTGCCCTTGGTGGTAGGTGGCAATGAGTTATAGGTCAAGGGTAGAGTTGTCTTGGACTCTAGGCCTATATAAGAAGAGGTGTGGCTGGTGGGAGAGGTGCCTCTTCCCATTAGCCTTGTGTTAGGTGTTCATTCAAAGTGCTAGGACAAGTCTTCATGTAATAGAGGAGAGGAGTGGGTGTGTGAGAGACATCTTTTTCTCTTCCAAATAGTGGGAGGAAGAGGGTGGCTTCCTAGCCATGTATCCATGTATCTTGACTTGGTGAATCAATGATATGAGTTTCAAATTCGTGCTCAAGTTCTTCCTCTCTCCTAAAATCTCGAATTTCTCTTTTCCCTATTTTTAGAGCTATTTTTGTGATGATTTTTTATCTTGATTTTGAGTGAGTTTTGGGATGGATTTGTTAGGGGAACTTGGTGCTATGATGTGCTAGAACAACCCTATATAGGTCCTTGACTGAATCAAAGGCACGAGCACCTTCGATTTCAAAGATTTCTCAAGTTTCCCCTTTTCGGTGTTCTTGGCATAAGATCTGAAATTCATGATGATTCCTTGTGCTTTTTGAGTGATCTCTTTAGAGGAGTGTCGTGATGTATTGAGGATGATCTGGTCCAAATTTCATGATTTTTGGAGTTCGTTTGATAGGGTTTTGGCAATTTTCGTTCCAAAACGGAGCTGCTGTTTTGCCCAGGACAGAACTTCCGTCACCAGGACAGAACTTCCGTCACCATGACGGAACTTCCGTCAAGGACCACGGAACTTCCGTGAGTGACAGAACTTCTGTCGCCCGGAACTTCTGTGAGTGTCTAAACCTTTGTCGGGGTCTTCGGAACTTCCGTCAGGTACCACGGAACCTCCGTCAAGCTCAGTTTTGTGATTTCTGGGATCTTCCTTGTTTCTCATTTTATCCCTCTTGAGCTTCCACTATGTGTCCTTTTGGTTTGAGTCATTCCTAGGATTAGCACATCACAAGTTGGTGTGTGTAATCTTGATGACTCGGTTAGTGGTTGGGTTGGATAGTAATTGGGATATAGGCCAAGTTCTTGTGAAGAATTTTAATTGGCTCCCATTCACCCCCCCCCCCCCCCTCTGGTCGCCTTCTCGGTCCTTCATATTCCAATCCCACTGAGTTGTGGGATGCACTTGAGCATAAATATGTCGTCTCTAAAGCCGGTCGCCTGCTGTACACGTGTGAGCAACTCTTTGACTTCAGCATTGACGCTGCAAAGTCGATAGTGTCTCAAGCTCACGAGTTACAGCTTTTGGCTGGAAAGATTGCAAGTTTAGGATGTCCTCTGTCTGATCGAGTTGTGGTAGCAGGCATTATTGCCAAATTCCCTACCTCGTGGAGAGATTTTGTCACAAGCTTGAAACACAAGAGGGAAGATATTTCTACCGAGAATCTAATTATAGCCCTTGATGTGGAAGAAAAGGCAAGGGCTAAAGATGCTCCAAGCACTTCTGTCGCTGCGGAGAATGGTGCTAGTGCAAATATTGTAGTTGAAAGGAAAAATTACTACAACAAGAACAAGGGTAAGATGCAGGCCAGTGGAAAGGCTAAGAAAATCACTAACTTCAAGAAGAACAATACGAAAAAGGACAACAGAGCATGCTATGTGTGTGGCAAACCAGGGCATCTTGCGAAAGATTGCCGCCACCGCAAAGATAATTCTAATGGACAGCAAAAGAAGGTTGTCAATGTGACCATTGGCAAAAACAACAGTGATGACACCAATCCATCTAGGTATGGTAATTTACCATTTGTTTTTTCAGCCATTCAATCTTTAGATTGGTGGGTTGATACGGGTGCCAATGTTCATATGTGTTCTAATTTATCTATGTTCTATTCTTACCAGGGGACGTGGCCCTCCTCCATCCTGATGGGAAACGGATCAGCTGCTTCTGTTCTTGGTGTTGATACGGTCAAACTGAAGCTCACTTTAGGAAAGACTATCCCTTTGAAGAACGTGCAGCATGCTCCTTCAATAAAGAACCTAATTAGTCTTTCCTTATTGTGTCAGGATGGTTATAAGTTAGTGTTTGAGTCAAATAAAGTTGTAATGTCCAAGTTTAGAAACTTTGTTGGCAAAGGCTATTTAAGCGGTGGCTTGTTTCGCTTGAATACTTCTGATTATTCTTATAATCTGAATGTTGCATCCATGATTAATAAAATTAGCGAGGTTGATGTATGGCACTCACGTTTTTGTCATATTGGGTTTGACACCATTGCTAGAATGTCCAGATTAGAACTTATTCCTAAGTTTAATATTGTCAAAGGATCAAAGTGTCAGTCTCGTGTGCAAGCAAAACAACCTCGAAAACCATTTAAGAGTTTAGAGGAAAAGAGAAACTTGGCACCATTAGATCTTATTCATTTGTGTGAAATGAATGGATTGTTGACAAGAGGAGGCAAGAGATATTTCATGACTTTGATTGATGATGCTACCCATTTTTGCTATATTTACTTGCTAAAAACTAAAGATGAAGCTTTACATTATTACTTTAAGATTTATAAGGACGAGGTTGAGAACCAACTTGAGAGAAAAATCAAACGATTGTGTGATGATAGTGGAGGAGAGTATTCCTCAAATGATTTCTCTCAATTCTATACTGAACATGGTATTATCCTTGAAGTGACACCACCATATTCACCTCAAGCGAATAGGGTGGCTGAGAGGAAAAACCGAACTCTAACAGATTTGGTGAATGCCATGTTAGAGAGCACTGGTATGCCCTATGAATGATGGGGGAAAGCTATCTTGACAGCTAATTTTTTTCTAAACAGGGTAATGACTAAAAATAGAGAAGTCACTCCCTATGAAGGATGGAATGAGAGAAAACCCAATGTCAATTTCTTAAGGACTTGGGGCTGTCTGGCGAAGGTTAATTTACTTGAGCCAAAGAAGAGAAAGCTTGTACCCAAAACAGTAGATTATGCATTTTTGGGATATGCACATAACAGTACGGCCTATAGATTTGTAGTAGTTAAATTTGATACTCCTGAACAAAATGTGAATACTGTTATAGAGTCGAGAGATGCTTCATTCTTTGAGGATATATTTTCTATGAGAACAGCAGGTAGCACTTCTCAGAGTGAGAATTATCACAATCATGTGAGTGCTCCTGAGGATGACACGCCACCACGTGAGATAAACGATGAATTATACACACCATCTGAAAAAGATGATAATATCATCAACAAAGCTCCTCATAGGAGTAAGAGACAAAAGATTGCGAAATCTTTTAGTGATTATTATATTTTTCATATTCTGGATGATGTGCTCAACACTCTTTTCAGAGGCTTATGCATCTCTAGATGCAGAATATTGGAAAGAGACAGTCCGTAATGAGATGGACTCTATCATGTCAAATGGGACTTGGGAGATCACTGAGTGTCCAAATGGGTGCAAACCAATTGGATGTAAGTGGATCTTGAAAAAGAAATTAAGGTCTGATGGTACTATTGAAAAGTACAAGGCTAGGCTTGTGGCCAAGGGATTCACACAAAGAGAAGGAGAGGATTTCTTTGATACATACTCTCCTGTTGCCCAAATTTCCACCATTAGAGTGCTCCTAGCGCTTGTAGCTTCCTATGGTCTGCATACCATCAAATGGATGTAAAGACCCCTTTCCTCTATGGAGAATTAGAGGAAGAGATATATATGGAGCAACCGGTTGGTTATAAAATTCCTGGGCAAGAGAACAAAGTGTGCAAATTAATAATATCCCTATATGGCCTTAAACAAGCACCCAAACAATGGCATAAAAAATTTGACACCACTTTGACATCTGTTGGATTTAGCGTAAACGAGGCAGATAAGTGTGTACTATCGTTATGGTGGGGGTGAGGGAGTAATATTGTGCTTATATGTCAATGACATATTAATTTTTGGAACAAGCACAAGAGTATTGATAATATCAAAACTTTCTTGTCAAGGTGTTTTGACATGAAAGACTTGGGACCAGCGGATATGATCCTAAATGTGAAGTTGATCAAAAGCAAAGATTGGATTAGCTTGAGTCAATCTCACAATGTAGAGAAGATACTTAGCCGTTTTGGCTTTGAGGATTGTAAAATCTCTCTAACTCCCTATGGCGCGAGCATCAAACTTCAAAAATTCAAAGCAGAGAGAAAAGATCAACTGAGCTATTCACAAATAATTGGGTCTCTCATGTATCTAGCGGGTGCCATGAGACCTGACATCTTCTATGTTGTGAGCAAACTGAGTCGGTTTACATCAAACCTTGGAGATGATCATTGGAAGGCACTCGAGTGAGTGTTGCGCTATTTGAGAGGCACAACCTCACTCGAAATTCACTACTCGGGATATCCACCAGCGTTAGAAGGATATAGTGATTCCAATTGGATCTCAGATGTGGATGAAACCAAAGCCATGAGTGGCTATGTGTTTACGCTTGCTGGTGCTGCAGTTTTGTAGAGGTCTTGTAAACAGACCGTGTTAACAAAATTCACGTGTGAAGCAGAACTTGTAGCACTAGAAACAGCTACTAATGAGGCTGAATGGCTAAAAGAGCTATTGATGGACTTGCCTTTCGTGGAAAAGTCGGTACTGCCTATCCTAATGTATTGCAATAGCCAATCAATGCTAGCTCAGGTTATGAATACAAAGAATAACTCAAAGTCCAACAAACATATCAAGCGTAAACTGAAATCTGTCAGAAAGATGAAAACCTCCGGAGTTATAGCTGCGAGCTATGTGAAAAGCGAAAATAATCTGGCAGACCCTTTTACAAAGGGATTATCATGGAATATGATTACCGTGATGTCTAAGAACATGGGTATAAGGCCCATCTAAAAGTTACATAACAATGGTAACTTGTCCTTTTTGATCGAAGATCCTGTGACTAAGATAACAGGAAGAATAAGTTAATTTGTGTAACCAAAAAGTACATTATAAATAAATAAAATATACTCATGTTCAAATGACAAGCGTAGTACTCTTGACTGTATGGCAGGTTGGCATTAAGCCTTAATGTTTTTCATTGTAAAAGATATTAGCCTACAGGATATCTTGAAAGAAAACACCTACTTGAGCTCAACTGTAGGTCGTAGTTCATGAGAATAGGGCGTTCTCATAAAGGCTCATGAGAAGATTTGGGAGCAAACCATTAACGCTCTGGTTAGGCGAGGTTGTTTTGGCAGCCTAGTATCAGTCCGATTTCAATTGAAGTCTGGCCACACAAGGCTGAGAATTCAAGGCCTAGTCCATTCTTCAGTTGTGAAAAGATGGATATTGATATTCTAGGTTTAAGTTCAACCCGTACGGGACTTTTACTGAAAGACTAGTATATTAATAATACTACAGCACAGTGATCCTTTTGATCTCTATTCCTTGCTTTGGAATTGGTGGGGGATTGTTGAAATTTGGCCCATTTTATATGGCCCATTCAGGAGAAATTCCAAAGCAATAAGTGGTTGTTGGTTTTAGTCTCACCTTGCTAGTCTATGGTGGTCCACAACAACTTAAATAGCAGCACTCCTGTCCATGGCTGAATAAAGAAAACATTAGGAGAGAAAGAGAGCATTGCTATGAGTACGCACGCACGCACGCGTGCGCGCATATACGCGCTTTTTCGCGTGTTGTCCCGTGTGACTTGTGACTTGCGACGCACGACCGTGGCATGGGCTGACGTGACTGTGAGACTAAGTGACTTTTTGTCACTCATAGCCTTCATCAAATCTGAACCGTTATGTACTAATCAAGAGGATTAATACACGGTTAATTATCATAATTAGAGTTAATAGGCCAGCGTGCTATTGACTGGTAATTAGTGAGCGCAATAAGAGAGAAAACGGCTCCTGGAGGGCAGCCGTGCCTATATTAGGCCCCTAGAGACGTTCAGGTTTTCATAACGCGAAAATTTATTTCCACTTCTTCTTTCTTCTATTGGAGAGTTGTGATGTGATGTTGAGCTGCTTCCATCTCGCCGGCCCTATTCCTTGACGTGCACCGGGAAAAAGGGTGAGCGGAATCTTCGAGCCTTTGCTATCGTGAAGCCTAAACGAGGGGCGGCAATAAGGTTTCTAGGCAGCGCATCTGCGCGACTGCTCGAAGTTGATCCGTGACGATCTGCGTTGCCTCATCGACGAACTACGATGTCTACATCGACGGTCTGCTTTGTCTACTATTTGCGCTAATTTAAACGCTGACACACCTAATGTGAGTTTTAATGGCTCTCCTGATTATTATTACATTATTCTACCTACTGCGTGTGTTCGTTAGCTTCTCGTGTTTTAATGTCTATGAAATTTGCCTAAAACTAAAATCTAGAAATAAAATAACACGCATATTTCCAATATTTACGTAGTGACGGGGTGGCCTGTCCGCCGCTACAGGTCTTTACGAACCACCGCTACAGGTCGTTTCTGTTATTGTGCAACTCTCACATCATGCTCAGGCACGGCACCTGAGGAACGACGGAGGGAGAAGATGAATGTGTGCTCCTCCTTGACAACCAGACGAGGAACGGCTAATGAGCTAAGCAGTTAGGTAGTTTGACGGAGCATGCCGCGATTCTTGTCTCATGCTTTCTATAACGATAATAATTGTTAATACAATTAATGAAGCCTGCATATAATATACTCCAGAAAATCTCAACTGCACCATGGAACCATTCACATCAACTGTACAGTAAGCGAAGCTGTTTTAAGACCCTGATATAGGACAAATTACAATAGACAAAAGCTATCAAGTATACAACTTAAGGCTGTATCAATATGTTATGAGCAGTTATTTCAACATTACTCCTCTTCTCTCTTCATGCGTTGCAAGATGAGGTCGTTTCATATCTTTCGTGCAAAGCACTCCAAAGGGGGGTTTACGAAAAGAAAAAATAGAAAATTTGTATGCATTGTAACAAGGGCATCCATGATGTCCATCACCCATTTTGTCTGTCTGGTAAGCAGGTACACATGTAGGTTATATCGTCATGTATCTCTGATGCTAAACTTGCCTTCTTAAGCAGAACTTGTATGCTTCCGTACCAGCAATTTGCATCTCCTTTGATCAAAGAAGTAAGGAATGAATAAAGCTGATATAGGTTGCACCCAAGCAAAGACACTTCTTTGGCTTTTTTCCTTTATACATGCAACTCACTGAAATTAACAATATTATCATTCTTGCCTTATTGGTATAAGCCTATGTTACAAACCCTTACAAGAAAACCATCGGCAATCCAAATCCTCCAGATTCGGGTCACTTTGCCTTTTTCTTTCCAACCCCTTTGTCCCTTTTCCTTTTTCCCTTTCCTTTATTTCTAATCCTGCTTATCACTCTATCACGTCCCCGAATAGGCTATATAGTACCACGTTCTTTTTTTTTTCAGGCTGCAACTTTAAGCATCTTCTCTTTGCTTCTTCGGTCAGGCATGCACAAAACCTTCTAATATTAAATCAATGACATATGGGTCACCATGCTTGCGCACAACTGCCTTCGTTTCGTCAACCAACAAGCCTGAGCAACTCTCTTCATCATGGCGGGGATTGGCACCGGAGCAGGGCCTCCTGTTGTGAATGTGTACCATGAGAAATCCAGGATCCTACCCGATGTGTCTAGGGTTCTTGCATGCCTGTATGAAAAAGATGTCAAGTTTGAGACCATCAGAGCCTCCTATAAGGACCTACTCAGTCTCCAGGTAATGACTATAATTTCTTTCAACAAGGAGATTAAGAAATATCTTGTTTCTCTTGGCCTCATCTCAGGTTTGCATAATTTTCTTCTCTCTACAGGCGTCTAGGAGTGTCCCAGTTCCATTCTATGATGGACCCGTATTTCTGCAAGGTAACGCTGTTAGCTAACCACGTAATCAAGTATCCTAATTATTTGTTGTGCGTTCCATAACTCCTTAAGGTTCCCTGGTTGCATAGATACACTGTTTGGAAAATGAATTCAGTAGGTGAGCCACGTCCTGCAGCGAGCAGTAAAAATGAAAGGGCAAATTGTATCATTGCCATTGATTTGAGACCTCAATTCCTTATAGCCATTAAAAATTTTCTATTGGCGCATATGCCACTGGAATGGACTTCTGTTTGCTGTTGTTAGATTTAACAAATAAAAAAATTCGAAAAACATGGTTGGAAATTGAGGAGGCTTAAAAATACAGAAATGCCCTTCATCTTCTTCCTCTCTTCTTTCTCCAATCGCTCACACCCGTGTTCCCCTACACGATACGCCCCTTCGGCATCATGCCCCCATCAACCCGAAGTGCTCCTCGCACGCCGTGACCGGCTCCGTGGCTCGCCGTCGCACACGGCTCGGTGCTGCCGTCACCCCTGGCCTGACGTCGCCGCCACCACGGCCACCTTGATGTGGCCTGCTGCAGCCGTGCGAGGCCACCTTGTGCCGCCGCACCTAGTCCGCCGTCGCCCAGGGCCGCTACGTGCGTTGATCCGCTGCCACCCGCGGCCACCAAGCTACAACCAGCTTCATCTTACCGGGCTCTGCTACGGGGGAGTCAAGTTCAACGCTTCGCGTTGCTCATCCATGGTCAGCTCATTCCCTCTACCGTTGGATTTGTGTGGCCAAGCAGAGCGGCGTCAATCAGTTTCGGCATCAAGGCTCAGGTGCACATCTTCATCTTCTGTCCAGCAGAGGCACAACAGTTCATTCATCCTGGGTCAGATCGATTTCATCTTCCTAGCTTTGCACTTGTGATGTGGGATTAAAATCCCTGGTCTACGTGAGTATTCAAGTATTAGCTACGGCAGGCACGTCAACGCGTGGACGTGAATGAGTTGTGGCGGTGCGACACCCAGCGGACTAGTGGCGAGCTTCGACGAGCTTGGCTGAGCAGGAAAATGAACAGGGGCAGTGATGTCCTTTATGTTAATTTTAGACGGTGTTTGTACTCTGTTATAAAACAATGGCAATCAGCAATGCCACCTAAGCAAATGAGTGGCAACTGTGCCAACTCAGAAATTTTAGTGGCAACTATACAATTTAGATACCAAAGCAATGGCAACCATGCAAAAGACCCAAAATGAATAGAATAGGGAATCCTTGCTGAAATGAATAGGGAATTCTTTTCAATTCAATGCAAAGTTTAAAAGAATACAGAATTCTTGTTTAACAAAGGTTGTTGTGAACCAGTTCATTTTCAGTCTTCATGGAAAGCATTAGGACTTCTTAGAAAATTATCTAGGATCATGGTTAGAAAATGCAATGCGAGGATGTTGACATGTTATGTAGCAATGTTTTCGTAATGAAAATAACAACATAAATATGGTTGTACTAGCAGGCTTCCACGGTACTAACACAAAATGGTGCTCCTTTCCAAACACTGATAAACGAATTTCACTGAGTTTTTCAATGTTATGTAGCTTTTTAACTTTGGGACACAATGCAGAACTAACATGCCCATCAAACTACAGATTCAAGAGCAATCTGCCGCTATGTAGCAGAAACCTACGAACACCAGGGCTATCCTTTCCTCCTAGGAAAGGATGCCCTCGAGAGGGCATCGATTGAACAATGGCTACGACATGAGGAGCACGCCTTTGACCCTCCTAGCCGGGCACTGTTCTGCCACCTCGCCTTTCCACCAGAGTCTGATGAGGATGATGACAATTTGGACATTGACCGAGAAATGAGGAAGCTGGACGAAGTCCTGGGGGTCTACGAGCAGAGGCTTGATGAGACCAAGTTTCTTGCCGGCAACAAGTTCACCCTCGCTGACCTTGTTCACCTGCCAGGAGTCCACCACGTCATCGGATCTGATAAGTATTTCTACCTGTATGACTCGAGGAAAAACGTGAGGAGGTGGTGGGAACAGATCTCTGCCCGGGAATCCTGGCAGCAGGTCCTGAGGGACATGAAGACTGTTGAGGAGCAGCATAAACTTGAGAAGCAGCAAGAACTTGAAGAGAAGCAGAAGCAGCCTTCCCCAACGTTTGGTGGCCGCGACATCCACATAGACCCTAGGCAACAAGAGGGTACAAAGCCACAGACAGTGCTGGTTGCACCTCCTAGCATTGGTACCGTCTCAACCTCCATCTCTCCAGCTCCACAAGATCGTGAAACTACCTCTGAACAAAAGCCTTCTTCACCTAACCAAAGAAGACAAGGTGGCTTCTTCACAACCACAGAAAAACCTCCACCGCCCTCAAGACAGACAGAACCTACCAGTCAGAAATCACCTAGCAGTGACAATGGCACTAAAAGTACCTTCTTCACCCCAGCATCCACTCATACCACTTCCAAGGAAAATCAGAGAACCGATGCAGCAAAGTTCAGCTACAAAGATGTCCGATCTCCGACTGAAAAAGCTCCATCACCCTTAAGGCCCACGGATCCCACCATTCAAAAAACACCCAGCAGTGTCAGTGGCGCTAAAAGTACCTTCTTTACCCCTTCTTCTACACCTACCTCAAAAACTGACTCGCCCAGAAACACAAACCAAAGATCATCCAGAGAAGCTCCTGATAAGTCCCATCATTCTGATTTCTTCAAGGCTAGCAACCATAAGGATGCAACAGGTTCCCTTATTATGCCTAGTCCAAAGGACTCCTCCAAAATCCCACGAGCTGGTCAGATCAATGATGAGGTTTTTACTGACAAAGCTCCTAACAAAATCGATGAAACTGATTTCCATGAAACCGAGAGCAAACTGACAGGTGTTAGTCCTCAGGTTGACAAGCCAGTCCCATCAACATACACCACACCTGACAGACAAACACCACAAACTCTTCACGTAAAGCCTCCAGAACAGAGAGGTGGCACTTCTGTGGGTCCTGAGCCCGGTCCAAAAATGAAAAGTGATGTACACACTGATTATACACCTTCCAAAGGAGATACAGCAGATGTCATTAATGATCCTGACAGATTCTCAACGAAGAGGCTCCGGGAGGTGTTTAATCCAGACACTGAAGATTCTCCATACTCTTCCAAACAGGAGGAAGCACCTGTTGACCCCCAGAAACGTTCAGCCTTGCATGACAGAGAAAAGCAAACAACAATGATCCCAGATAGCATAAAATCTGGTGGTTCTCCATCACCCAACATGCGAGCTCTGTATGCTCCAGTCACTGATGAAGAAAGGAGTGCCATCTTGCCAGCAAAAGGAGGGATGGCTACTACTGGTGAAGAAAAATCACTACCAAATCAACAAGTACCTCATGCTGCCCCTGGCACTGATCAGTTGGCAGAAGCAGGTGTGAACACAGGAACACCAAAAGGCGCACCATCAAAAATCCCAACTGGTGATAGAAATGGTTCCGCACCAGTGCATGGAGCTGATCCAACTATTATTACAAGTGATGAACAGTCAGAAAAGAGTAGCACTATGGGTGAAAAGGCGCTGGGAGCCACACCAAGGAAGACATCACCGGCTGAACGCCGTGGTTCATCAGCACCAGTTAAAGTTCAAGAAGTAACTCTTGGTGCCCGAGTGAAGCAAGGACAAGCTGGCCAAGAGATCCTGGAGGTTCAAGATATTGGTGATAGTGACACGGCCGAGAAACGTGTTGCTGACAAAAAAGCAGCAGAACCAAATTCTCAACAAACAACAGAATCAATTAAAGGAGTCGGCCGTACCTTACAAAGCATCACTACCGATGAGTCCACCAAGGCAGCACAAGCTTCCGGGGGACAGTATACATCAATAGTTCCTCATGGAGGTACTCTTGACACCAATGGCAAAGATGCAGTCACACCATCTCCTAGCGACCCAAGAAGTCTAGCACCAATTCCTGCTACGCAACGTCCTGAGGCATCAGGTATTGTAATTATTACTGGAAAGAAATTTTCAAATCTGAATAAATACTGAAACTACGTTGTTACATTGACACTTTAGCATTCTGCACACTTGTAAAGTTGTTTCTCATATAGCACGAGATTGCTAGGGTTCTTATGCACAGATTAGATTCAAGTACAATACTTCCTAGTTTCTACAAATAATTTTGAATCTAAATCTACCGTCATTTTATCTAGATATCTTCATTTTCCAAAATACTAGTCCTTTCTTAGGAAGAGAACATACCTGTTCATCTATGGCCTTTGTAAGCTACCTTAGATATGTTGGTTGACGATAGTCTTATATGACCTTAATCAGGTAAAATGCCAACTCCAGAATTGCCATTATCTGATGCATGGGACAAGAAGACTGGTATTGCTGAAACTAGTCAAACTAGCATGGGAGCACCTAATGAGAAACCAGGTAGGCGAGTTTCCTGGGATGCTGGAGAATCTTCTTCAGAGCCTTCACCAATAAAGTCACAAGAATATGTTAATGAAGCACACAAGAAACAGGATGATCAGTCTGGGGCCAAACTAGTTGAGAACAGGGTGAGGCAAGGTGATGATGTAGCTCCATACGCTAAAACCAACAACCGCAAAGAGGAGGATTACATTGCGAATGCTAACAACAATAACAACAGAAAAGCTCAAGCAGCAACAAATGATGCACCATCCAAGCAACAGATACAATCTGGTAAGAACAAGCCTGAAATGTCAAAAGATGTTGGCATGGGAATCAATGAGACAGAAAATTCTCGTAGCTTAGAAACATCAAAAGAAGTACAGCCTTCATACCCTGAGAAGAGTATGGAACAGCAGCGACTACAAGAAACCAGGTCCGCTACATCACTGCAAGAAAATGTGAAGAAAAGTACTGATACCCCACTGCTCAGATCTGGAATACAGAAGCAAAAGGAGGATGATCTCTCAACAGAAGAAGGTAAGAACAATGGAAAAGCTCCAGGAGAAGTCAGGTATGAAGAAAGAACATCACCTGATACTCAGCAAGACAAGTAATAGTAAATCTAATAGCTCAAGCAAACCCACCTGGTTTGCGAGCATCGAAAATAATCTTCCTGAGTCACATAGGCATGGTTTGTAGACAAAACTATGATGTACATCTGTTGTGTCATCATCTTGCTGCTTCTCTGTTTCGGTATTATCTACCTTGCCATTTCCATGTTCTGATGTAATAAGGTCTATTGTCTTATCACTTGGAGACCAATCAGGCCCATATCACCCATTTGACATGTTATATCAATTTTCATCTACCGATCAATGACTTGTTAGATATCGAGGTCCTCAAGTCCAAGTTTGAATAATGTTAAAACGTAAAATCTTGGCTTCCACAATAAATATGAGTCCTGATGAATTATATACAAGATGTTCATCCAGTTTGGTTTTATATCACCCTTTTCTCCACTCTTTTCTACTTTTCTGGGTTCACTTTCCGTTGGTTTATTTCCTCTCTTTTCTCTATTTTTTGTTTGTTTTTATATTGCTCTTTTCCCACCTCTCCTCCTTTCCATCTCTCTATTGTTTGTTTGTTCTTGCATTTTGGTTCTTCGGGATTTCATCTCTAGCCTACCCCAACTTGATTGGGATTAAAGGCTTAGTTGTAGTTATTGTTCGTCCAGTTTGGTTGTAAATCATCACCATTTGTTCATCTAGTTGTCTCAGATTGCTAAAGCTCGATGACGATCTTCTCTATATGCCAACTGTAGTGGCCATGTAGAACCTTGGACAGATGAGTTTCCCATGTAATCAGATTGTGTTGATGTGGAGAAATTGGTTTAATCCAGGGCACCAGTACTGTATCCCCTACCGATTGGCAAGTTATAAACAAGCTGAGAGAGGACAATAAGCAAATGCAAGAACAGAAGCATCTTATAGACACAATGTTGGATATAAGGAGATATTTAGCAAGTACTGATCTCTTAGCAAAAAGACCAGTAGGACTTAGACCAGTTATGGTTTTACAAAAATAAAATAACTTAGGTATTAGAAAATTAGTTGTTTGGATAGACAATGGAGAAAACACTGTAATTTTAGAAACCATGAACTTGTATTCTTTTCAGAGTTTTACAAACTCCGCTCAAGACCTCTTTTTTTCTAAACAATGGTATTACTTGACACTAGCTTCTAAAACCATGGCTTCACAATATCTTAGTTTTGGAAAACTATAACATTCAGAACAGGCATTAAGAACCAATTTTCTACATTACTCTGATCCACTGACTGTAACTGATTAACCGCAGCAAGGTATTACTGTTGTGGCTAAAAGAATATTTCTAAAAATTATTGCATTCAAAACTATTACAAGAAACAGAAGATTTTGAAAGATAACAAACGAACAAATGTCATGTGAAACCTTACATT
Organism: Eleusine indica; assembly: GCA_030378355.1. Classification (NCBI taxonomy): domain Eukaryota; kingdom Viridiplantae; phylum Streptophyta; class Magnoliopsida; order Poales; family Poaceae; genus Eleusine; species Eleusine indica. Next base: position 30,630,312 of record CM059499.1, read on the forward strand.
GCCTTCTTTCAAACTAATAGCAAAGATACAGCGTTGTTAGTTGCAAGGATTTCATGTGTATCAGAAATAGGAAACACCTTCAACAAAATTCCAACAGTTATACAAATTCTACTTATGTTTTATGTTGAAAGCAAAATTAGTTTTTTCAATCTGTCACAAAAAAATCACCAGTGCACAAGAAATGCTTAGAGAAGCTACAGTATACTGACTGAGAGTCTAGGACCATGTTGCCGCATTCAAGGTTGAAATAACCGGATTGACCGGCCGGCTCGGTTTGGTGAAAAACCAACCAGTTAACCGGGATAACCGGCCGGTTAATCGAATTGTTACAGTACCAGGTCCGGTTTTCTAGGGCTAACCGGTCGGTTAGCGCGATCGGCCGGGACTGGTTTTCCGGTTAACCGGCCGGTTATTACCGGTTATTCCAACCCTGGCCGCATTTAACCTTTTTCCCCGATGTCAGCGGAAGAACATTTCTGAGAGCCAAACTTAGCGAGATTGTTGCAACAGGAAATCCAAGATGGGTAATTTTCGGACAAAGGAATCGGATGAATAATCGAGATGGCATAGATAGCCGCTAATCACAAGATCTTAGTGTGAACTCACGTAGACAAGCATTGCAATCAGCCATTCAGCCTCTAGGCTTCAGCATTGCTAACCATCCGCCATTAGAGAGTAGAGGACATCATAAGAACTGAGTCAGAAGTTACCATCCGGAACACAGACTGAACTTCAATCCGCTTGGCCGCATCGTCCTCCTCCCCAGCGGCACCGTCCGGCACCACAGCTTCGTCAGGCTCCTTAAGCACGCCTCCACATCTCAATCCGATGCCATCCCAGCCTATGGCAACATCCTCGGGAACGCCTTGAGCACGCCGGCGTCTGACGCCCAGCTTCGCCGTCGGCATCACCGCCGCCGTGCCGCTAACCATGAGGACTCCGCGGCCGCTGGCGACAGATAAACTGTCCACTGCTAGTCTGTCAAAACGTGCCGTGGCAAGCGGGCCATTCTGGACTGGTCTAAACATGATACGGTCCGTTTATTTTCGTATAGGACCAGCACGGCCCAAGGCTGCGAGTTATGTTTGGGCTAAGGGCATAGCCTCACGGATGGCATGGGCACGACACGTTTAACCCGACACATAAAAACTGTCTAGTGGCATAAAAATATGGCTTTTTAATGGGCTATTAAACACGTACAACTTGATTATACTGTATAACCAATCCAACAGACCAAAACTAAACACCAGCCATCTAACACTTCATTCTCTTTCTAACTCGCCCGGTCGCCACTTCGCCAGCGAACACTAGCGTAGTCTCGCCACTGTCGTCTTTCAACCACACTACCGCCCCTACGCCGGCTCCGTCACCGCCGCCCTTTAACCTTGCCGACCCCTGGGGCAAGATCAGCCAGGCATGTGACGATTTGCATCGACGTGGCAGAGGCAGAGGAGCAGCAGCAAGCCAACGAGGTCGAGTTGGTCGCTGACTACCTCCGTTTGGACAATACTATCCACTACGGAGACATATTTCATCACTTCGGTGGTGGCGGTGAGAGACCCGTTGCAGCAACCCAATATGAAAAAAAAATAGCTGGATGATTATGGGCTTAGAACGACTAACCAAATTGGATTATTATCATAATAAAATTGTCTGAAGAGTGTAAAATAAAAAAAAATTGTTACCACCCAAAAATAAATAACCAGGCAATATTTAGGCACAACGGATTGGTTCCATCTTCGAATAACGTCAGCATGCTCCAAACTACAGCAATACTATTCAAGACAACCTTACCTCGGTGAATAGGCACGGGATTACCGGAAGTTTAATCGCCTGACTCAAGAATACATCTCCACGATGAATTTCAGCCTTGTGCAGCAGTCTCAAGATCCCTTGGGCCTCATTCAGTTATTTCAGAATAGTCCGGAGCGCGGCCCATTCCCCGCAGATCAGTACGACTCAGAACGAATGCCAGCTCGATAAAGAATGACCGCTCGATTAAGGCCGTCCTGGATTTCAATCTGACCCGTCTTGACTATTCTATCGTTTCAATTGTCCGGAACCAATTTACACCTTCTATCCTTAGGAACGGATGGAATCTAGCCTAGAAATGAAAAAAAAAAAAAAACGGATTCAATCTAGACTTGCTGAACGAGACTTTACTTGGATTATCGCATCTTGTCAAGGTTGACATAATTAAGCACGTACTGTGAGAAACCCATTACGGACACAAGTGATTTTTAAATATGCTCTTCGAGATGATATCTACCTTAATGATGCTCAAGAAATCTCCAGCGATGCTTGGTGTATGAATTTGAGCACCCCATACAAGACATATCCTCGTGAGCTTCTTCGAGGTGGGATTGCCAAGACTGGCCAAGTAAGAACCTGTTGATGAGGGAGACATGGGAATAGTCTAAATCTTGATCGAGGATACCTCTGATTATCATATAAGACCCACCCCATATCGTGGTGTATATCATTAGTATATCATATAAGAACTTGACAAAGCATCATATAAGCTCCGTAGATCAGGGCCAAGACCCACCCCCATGTCGATCGTGGTGTATATCATTAGTACTATTTTTCTAAAATCCACATAAGTGTATCCGCAATTCAATCAATTAGAGGTCAAGAACAATCCCATGAGTTTCAAAAAAAAAAAACCCAATGGCATGGTGTTTACAACAAAGATAAAAAATATTATTGTATATATAGCTACAATTCAACCGATTACGACTTTTAAAAAACTATTCAAAACAACATGGCTTTTATCTAATACCTGATACTAACATATGTATATGAAAGTTAGGAATGGATATAGTACTATGTACTAGTACTCACAAGAAGAGCGGCTTCCGAAGACCCCCAGATAGTCCAAACCTAGGCCACAGTAATTATTGGACAAAAAATTCTGTTAAATCTGTTCCGTGTCGACACACCAAGCACTTCTGTGACCACACCGAGGCAACAGTCTCACGTTGACCTCGAACTCAGTAATGTGCAGCTCCCGTCCCTTCTCGCGTTTCAGTATGGGTCAATGTCCGTGCTTTGTTACGGGATGAAAAAGTTTATGTGATACAACCTATTATTAAAGGTTATCAAGATATTATCTATTGTTGATTAAAAGTGTATCAGCCGAGGACTTGTCATAATCAATAATTACATTACCAAATTACCATACATTGCTTCTCCTCGCGCTAACATCACCATGATGGACCTTTAACATTCACCACAGACTCGTGTTTTTAAATGTTTTATTAGCTGTAAAATACAAAAAATAAAAAGACATAGGAATAGAAAAATATAGAAATAAGATTAAAAATATGTACATATGGTTATTATTAGTTTATGCCCCGCATTAAAGCATCCAAGAAAATTGAAAATCACTAATATCATGATCTTATCCAACACTATCGTTTACATTCTCACATATTCATTCGGTCAAATCTCTCTCTTGAGTCCGGCTCCTTTCCTTCTCTCCTCTCTCTCTCTCTCACTAATCAGGAGGCTGGACGAAAGGGCACAAATGGCTGGTCGTGCCTCTCTCTCTCCATCTCTGGGATGAGATTTGAAGCATCAGTTGCCTCTCTCTCAAGATCGGGGGAGGGAATGTAACTGCAGTGATGGGTGTCTGCATGCTCGTCCTTTCCTCTCTGAGATCCAGAGGGGTCATAGGTGAGGTTAGAGACCAAAAATTAGAGCCTGGTTTGCTTGGATCTGAATTTCTAGAAGGATCAAGGGACGTCGCTGGGAGCAGTTTTTTTTTCCTTCCCGTGAGCGTGGAACGAATAGAGGAGAGGGGGTGCGGATACTACGGACCCCACCTGTCGGCGGAAAGAATCGCTGGGCGACGACGACGCGTCGACGACCACATCACCAACTCGTGCTTTTAGTATAGTAGAGATCCATCTCCATGATGCTGCCGGATTCCTTGGGTACTGTATCTCGTGGTTCTAACTAGACTCTATCAGCAGCAGTACCGGCCTAAATTTCTCTTTGACACTATTCCTCGTGCCATGGGCCAGTCAAATGCTTCTTTATTCTTTCCCAAAAAAGGGAAAATCTGTTTTGTGTAATTACAAAAACTAACTTCTTTTCATTATTTATTTTCATGGAACAATCCAAAAACAAAATTATACATCTAATCTTCGTTTTCAATGAATCATTAGAAAGAAAAGATGAAAAGAATAGTTATGTTCATTTGAGAATATCATGCTGATCCACTGGATCAACGTAATGTTCTCACAATATATGATATACTACGGCTTGTTAATTAGATTCACATGGTGCATCTGGTGCGGTAGTTTTAGGGCCTTTAAGCACCTCCAGTTGGATTTGGTAGCACCCAATTTTTGTCCGTACATCTTTGATCACCTTTTCCATGTCCATGATGCAGCTTTTCGCTAAGTGTATAGTTTAGAAATTTAACTTCATAACTTACCTCTCTGCAGTGATCTTCAGATAGCAGGACCTCCAATAATTTCCATACTTGAAACCTAATTTTCCTGTAGTGTTAATTGTTAAAAAACACTGCATAAGTCACTTAAAGTTTGATATTATCACCCATAAGTCATTCTGTTACAAATTTTCACCCACCCACTCAATTTTATTGTAAAAGTCATCTCAATTGCACATGTTAATTGGTTAAACATGTTTTTGTTCATTTGGAGCAGCCAATAATATTTTTCTCAAGCATAATTTTTTCAAAGTATAATCTTCATATCTTTAGTAAATATGTAACAAAAATATCAATTAGAGTCTGAATGATGTCTTACAAAAGCTTGAGTTTTGAATACATTTTTTACAAATAAGCTGAATTAGACTTATAAAAATATTTAATAATATCAAATTTATTCAACTTTCTTTTAGAATTGATATCAATGAAAACATATAAAACCAATTAAACATGTGCTAAGTGAGGTAATTTTTACAACAAAATACAATAGAGAGGTAGAGATTTACAACAAAAATAATTATAGGTGGGAATCTCAAATTTTATATGACTTATGGAGTGATTTACGCAATTATCTCTTTTCTATATAATCAAATTTTAAATCCTAACAAACATGTACTAAATAAACATGAGGATTGTTGAGTTATCGACAATCATAGGCACATAGATCGAAGTAGAAAACAAAAACTAAAAGTAACAAGAATAAAGGAGACGAAATTCTTTATTGAATAATTCTAGCGAATATACAAAGGGGTATCTTCTCAACTATTTATAAGGGGAAAACACTACTTCGTGTTGGGCTAGGATTAGATAAGGAGCCCATATGGGCCAGGAGTCCTTCTTCTAGAAGGTGGGCCTGGCCCATAAGCGTTTTACAACACTCCCCCTTGGACTCTTTATCATGATAAACATGCCTCATAAAAACTTCTTAAAAACCCAGTGGAAAAAATAGAGAAAAGAGCACATATTACCGTCACTTGTATTATATGCATTGCCTCATCAAAAACCTTAATGAGAAAACTTCATATAAAAAACTTATAAGGGAAAAAGAGTACAATGCTTTAATCTTCATAATTAATGCTTATCAATTTTCATGAACGACATGAATTATCTTCAAGATAATTCTTTAATTCGGGAACGTGATGTACTTAGGGAAGTTCTCTCCCTGTTCCAAGCACTTCTCTAAGACTTCTCATGCCAATACCATGCCGACACTTTTCAAGAGTGCAAGCTGGTAGTGCCTTTGTGAACATATCTGCAAGATTATCACAAGACCGGACATGAGTTACCAAAATCTCTCCCTTCTCTTGCAATTCATGCGTTTGGAAGAATTTGGATAACATATGCTTTGTCCTGTTCGACTTTATGTATCCTGATTGTATTTGTGCAATACAAACGTTATTATCTTCATAGATAACTGTAGGGGATGGAGTATACGATACTCCATAACTATCCATTATATGTCTTGACATCCTTTTGATCCAAGTGCATTCCTTGGCAGCTTCAAATAATACGATGATCTCTAAGTAATTTGTTGATGTAGCAACAATCGTCTGCTTCGTTGACTTCCATGAAATTACTGTTCCACCAAATAAGAACACATATCCAGTCTGCGAGATTGACTTGTGTGGATCTGATAAGTAGCCAGCATCAGTATACCCAACCAAGATTACTTCTGTATTCTTCTTGAAAAATAATCCGAAATCTTCAGTTCCTCTCAGATATCTTAGTACTTGTTTAATGCCTTTCCAATGTCGCATAGTTGGTGCCGAGCTGTATCTAGCAAGTAGATTAACAGCAAAAGCTATATCGGACCTCATACCATTTACAAGGTACATCAATGCTCCAATAGCACTGAGATAGGGATATTGAGGTCTCAATAATTTCTCACCTTCCTCCTTTGGTCTAAATGGATCTTCCTCTGCATTGACTGATCTCACAACCATAGGGGATCTAAGTGGGTATGCATCTTTCATACTAAATCTCTCTAATACCTTCTTGGTATAGTTTAATTGATGCAATAATATCCCTTCATGGGTATGCTCAAGCTGCAAGCCTAAACAATATGCAGTCTTACCTAAATCTTTCATTTCAAATTCAGACTTTAAGTAAGAACATGCATCTTCGACATCCTGTGTAGTGCCAATGATATTCAAATTATCAACATAAACAGAGATCATGCAATAACCTTTTTCTGATTTCTTAATGAATACACAAGGACAATCATCATTCTTCAAGAATCCTTTCTCCAGTAAAAAGTTACTGAGTTTGTTATACCATATTCTTCCAGATTGCTTTAAACCATATAGTGACTTCTGAAGTTTGACACTAAACAATTTGTGTTCTTCTTCATTCGGGACTTTGATTCCTTCTGGAACTTTCATATAGATTTCTGTATCTAATGTTCCATACAAATATGCAATGACGACATCCATAAGTCGCATTTGCAAATTCATATTCACTGCCAATGATATTAAATACCGGAAAGTAATTCCATCTATTATGGGAGAGTAGGTTTCTTCGTAGTCAATTCCTGGTCTCTTCGTGAAACCTTGAGCTACGAGTCTCGCCTTCTATCTAGTCATCGCATTTTGAGCATTTCTCTTCCTGACAAACACCCATTTGTGACCCACTGGGAAGATACCTTTTGATGTAAGGCTTACATTGCCGAACACTTCTCTTTTCTTTAGCGAGTTCAACTCTACACAAATTGCTTCTTTCCACTTTGGCCAGTCAGGATGCTTCTTGCATTCCCTCATTGACTTTGGTTCAGATTCCAAGTCAATCTGTGTTGCAATTGTGTCAGCAAAATATGAGTTGACTTTCATTATCTTTCTATTGTATACTACTCCCGTCTCAACATAATTCATTGAAACTTCTATTATTTCATTTTCTTGATCCACATCACACAGAGGTGTGTTTAGATCAGGAATTTTCGGTAACCCGTCGTGAGTTTCAAGTGTGCGCACATTCTCACTTGGGATTTCTTCTTCAATGCTCACCATTTCGTGTGGTTTGCTTTCACCTTCTATATTCTTCTTTTGAGTAGTTTGCTTAGGCTTCTTCTTCGCAGGACGTCTCCTAGGAGTTTTAGCTTGAGCTTGTACTCTAGGCTTCTTTGGTGCCCGTGTAACCGGATCACTCCCCCTCTTCCTAGTATTCGTTGGTTTTAAGGAAGGAGGCTGGAATTCCATATAGTCATCTTCTTCAAATGGGATGTCTATTCTTTCAGGTGTATTTGCAGCCAGTATATGAGACTTCATAATATCTCTTGTATTGGTGAAAGCTTCTGGCAGTTCATTAGCAACCCTCTGTAGATGGAGGATGTTCTGAACTTCGAGCTCAGTTTCTGTAGTGCGAGGATCCATTCCTTGAATTCCTTTAGTTTCCCATTCTATTTCACGGCATTCATCCCGAGAGAGATACTTTCCCCCCCTAATGCCGGGAAATGATCTTCATTAAAGATACAATCAGCGAAGCGAGCCGTGTGTAGATCTCCAGTGGATGGCTATAAATACTTGATTATGGATGCACTTTCATATCCAACGTAAACTTTGAGTTTCAGTTGTGCACCCATTGCAGTTCGCTAAGGCGGAGGGATAGGGACATACACAGCACATCCAAATCTCCGCAAGTGAGAAACATTTGGTATTATACCACGCACCATTGCTAATGATGATTCTTCATGTGTAGCAGATGGCCTCAATTGAATTAATGCTGCTGCATGCAACACTGCATGCCCCCAACAAGAGGTAGGCAATAAGAGATTCTGCAATAATGGTCGTACTATCAACTTGATCCTCTTAATTAATGATTCTGCAAGTCCATTTTGTGTATGCACGTGTGGTACAGAGTGTTCCACTTTGATACCCAAACTCATACAATAGTCAGTAAACACCTTCGAGTTAAATTCTCCGGCATTATCCATCCTGATGGATTGAATTCTGTGATCCGGAAAATTGGTTTTCAATTGTATAATTTGAGTTGTCAATTGTGCAAACGCATGATTCCTAGTAGACAATAAACATACATGACTCCACTTCAAGAAAGCATCAATCAACACATAAAGTACCGAAAAGGTCCTGACATGGGGTTAATTGGTCCACATATGTCTCCTTGAATTCGTTCAAGGAATGCCATTGATTCTGCTTGAATCTTAAGCTTTGAGGGTCGAGTGATGAGCTTCCCTTTTGCACATGCAACACACAATAAATCTTCTTGATTTGGGAAATCTTTTGTCTTCAAGTTATGACCATTCGAATTCTTTGTGATTCTTTGCATCATGTTGAGGCCTGGATGACCAAGTCTATCATGCCATGTTCGATAGGCTTCTTGGTTGCTAAATACGATCTTGAACGCAGCAAATTCTTTGTGTGGTTTAACATAAGTGTAGTACATGCTTTTTTTAATGGTTGGAAAACTTTCGACGATAGTCTTGTGCTCTCCATCTTTCTTGGTCATAATGAGACATTCTTCGCCTTTATCATCATTGGTTTCTACGTGAAATCCATTTGCACGGATGTCCTTGAAGCTTAACAATGTCCGAGTAGACTCGGGATAAAGCAATGCTTCACAGATTACTAGCCGCGTACCATTCGGTAGGACGATTGTGACCTTGCCTGTGCCAACAATCCTAGTGTCATTGCCAATGACAGTAGTTATATCTCCATCATACTTTCGAAGTGTTTGGAAATAACTAGTATTCCTTAAAACGGTAGCGGTAGTGCCACTGTCTACGAGACAGAGCTCCTCTTGAATAGCCATGTACTCCATGATTCTGTAATTAATACAATAATGTATAATCAACAGAAATAATAATGTAAATAATTTCCACACCAATATGATATATTAATGAGAAAATATCTTCTCTTCATGAGATTACATAAATAAACCACCACTAAAAACTTAATGCACCCCTATTACTAATGCTTAATTCTAATGGAGAACTTTTGATTCTAAGTAGTCTACGAGACTAGTGGGAATCTCATGCAGGTCCTCCTCATCCTTTGCCATGAGGTCGTCATTAAATTCAATATCAGAGGCCTTGCTTGGTTCTTCATGACCTTGAGCTTTGTCTAATGTACCAGAATTCATCTTTGTGATGTCTTCTTTGGCTTGTGGAGCTTCAACATAGTTGGCTTCATGCTCCGCAAGCTTCTTCCTGAGTTCTTGGTACATGTCGACAACGTGCTTAGGCATGCGACAAATTTTAGACCAATGTCCATTCATGCCACATCTGTAATATTTCTGGTCCTGTTTCCCATATTCTTCCACTGAAGGCGTCTTCTTTGACTTTCCTTTATAGTTCTTCTTGAACTTGTTAGGGTTGTTTTACGCCTTCGGTGATGCCTTCGGAGCTCCTTTATCCTTGTTGTTATTTTTCGTGAATGACGTGGCATTTGCTTCTTGCGGTGCCATGGAGCCAGTAGGACGAGACAAGTGATTCTGCTTGATCAATTCATCCTTCCCCTGATCTTGCTGCAATGCATTGCTCAGGGCGACATAAGAGTCATATTTGTCCTTCTTGTACTGGCGGCTCACATGGGTGAGCTTAGGGTGAAAGGTGGAGAGAGTCTTGTGGATAAGGTGAGGATCTTTAAAATCTTTGTCACATAGCTTCATGCGTGACACAATACCATAAAGCTTGGTATTATATTCCTCAACAGTCTTGTAGTCTTGAAAGCGTAGGTTTTGCCATTCATGCTCCACTTTAGGAAGTAAGACTGCTTCAATTTGCTCAAAGCGATTACGCAGTGAGTCCCACAAGATCTTCGGGTTCCTTTCAGTCATGTACTCATTTTTCAATATAGTACATAAATGATGCCTTAGAAAATGCAGGGACTGAGCTTGCTCCACTGCTGTTACAGCGGGTTCTCCATTTTTTGGCATAATTGTCTTCAAGAGATTTTTGCCACTAAGTAGAATTTCAGCATCAAGAGTCCAAGACAGGTAGTTACTTCCATAGGGGGTAAGCACATCGAATTCTCTCTTCACAAGGTCAGACATCTGCATGATATTATGATGCAAAAATTACTTTATGTATATGCAAATAATATATCCAAGTAATAGGGGGAATAAGTAAAGTGGTATAATAAAAACTGCATGTTTAAGTTATTTTTATTGGTATTTCTGCATAAAAATAACCAATAAACTGTGAAAACAGAATAATATAAGGACTATAGTCCATCTTGATATAAATTTGGAAAAATCCAGGGTGTTATATGCAAAATAACACATTCCTGTGAAATTTCTATTTATTCTATGATTTTCTAGTGAAATTCATAATTTCCAGGGGTCTTGCTGCAAAATATGGACTTCAAATTTATTTCTGAAAATATTAGGGGCGTTTCTGCGAAAATCTAGGCTTCATCAGAAATTCCAATAACTCCAGGAGCTATTTTGCAAATTTTCAGATATTTTCGCTGATCGGACCAAAATCCGACCCAAAAATTGAGCCCGGCCCATTTTTCATGTAAAGGGTATAAAATGGATGAAACTCTAGGTTCCTCCACTCTCTCCCTCATTTTCTCTCTTCACCAGCCGCCGCACTCCTCTTTCTTTTCTCTTTCTTCTTCCTTCTCTTCTCTTCTCCCCTTTCCTCTTCCACCGACAACCAAGGAGCTGGGACCAACAGAGAGCGCTGTGGGCGGCCAAGCCTGGATCCCATCATGGGCGGGGCGGGGGGGGGGGGGTTCTTTCTCGCTCTGAGTCGGGGGCGCCGTGGCAGCTGGCCCCGCGCGCCAAGCGCTGGAGTCAGCGGCGGGGGGGGGGGGGGGGGGGGGGGCTCGCCTCCTCCTCAGCCTCGGTCCTCGCCCGGCGGCAGGTTCGACACAAAGAGCGCGCGCTGTTAGGCGGGAGCGCCGCACGGGCCAGGCCAAAATTCACCGAGGGGGGGGGGGCAAATCATGGCGGCCTGCTCTGGTCGGTCGTTGGTGCGCCCGCTCCCCAGCCTGTTGGTGCGTGCGCCCCGGTGGCCAAGTGCGGGAGCGCGTGCTAGCGTGCAGCGCCATGCGCGGCGGCTCGGGAGCTTCTCTTTTTTTTGGCAACTTGCTGTGATGTATGGAACCGAATCCAAGGTTTGGACGGGCCGGATCTGGACTAACAATAACCAGATCTGAGTCGTCTCGAAACGGATTTCGAGATTTTTTCTTCTTTTTTCTTATGGATCCGGTCACCTTCACCACTAGGGTTAGGGTAGATCCGGTCTTTTTTTCTTGCCATCTTCGTGGCTCGCGTCGGCGGAGAGCTCTCATGCGGCCTTTTTTCGAACTTCTAGACGTACCCCATTTTGGATCTGGAAATTCCATATCGTCTTCTTACCGGTTCCAGATCCGGTTAGGATTGGGAGTCGCGGGCGCATAAGTGCCTTTAATCTGATTTTGTTATTTCATTGTGCCGCCTTCTATGACGAACTTTTGTTGTTGTAGATCTTAACTGCAACGAGTCAAGATTTTTGTGGCAATCTCCTGGACAGATCTTGACTGCAACGAGTCAAGATACAAATTCAATCGAAAATCATACCTTTAATCACCGAGTAGATGACCGGTTCTGTAGAGCGTGCTGATAACGTGTTGAGTTATCGACGATCGCAGACACGTAGATCGAAGTAGAAAACGAAAACTAAAAGTAACAAGAATTAAGGAGACGAAATTCTATATTGAATAATTCTGACGAATATACAAAGGGGTGTCTCCTCAACTATTTATAAGGGGAAAGCCCTAATTTGTGTTGGGCTAGGATTAGATAAGAAACTCATATGGATCAGAAGTCTTTCTTCTAGAAGGTGGGCCTGTCCTATATGCGTTTTACAACTAGAATCTCTACTAACCTCAAAATAGGAGTTGATGAGTAGTGATGGTCATGCCCCGTCCATCAGACTGGAGCGAGGGCCGCCTTCACACACGTAGCAAGCCGGTGAACTCACGCAAACTTAATCGACAGAGCCAAAGGTCCCAGACATTGGCGAACTAGCACCGTTTCCTCCTTGAGCAAGCACACCCTTCGTCGCACGTAGGTAAGCCTCCGGGATCGATGTGCGTCGGCGTGCTGCGATACCTACGCGGCTACACCTGCCTTCTTCACACATGACTGTGGGGCAAGGAATTGAGGAAGATTGACATCAGGAGATACAACTGTAGGCAGTGAAAGAACTGAAAATGACTGATAGAAGCCATGGAAAGGATAAAGACGCCGCAGAAGCAATCGAGTATGATTTTGGAACCGTTTTGAGTATAACATATGATGGTAACATTGTCCTGAAAAGATTTTCTGCAAGAAAAATATGTAGTGAACCGTAGATGGTTCCAGTAATGGGTATTTGTATTTCTATCCCTGCTTTACCTTCTGATTGTGATTTTATCTTTTTTTTTAATTTTATGATTTTACTTCTGGTTTTTCAAAATGAAGCTAAAAGTTATCCTTGTGGTTGTGATTTTACCCGTGGTTTTGAAGCAAATCCGGGGTAAATCCGCAACCACAAGGATAACTTCTAGCTTAATTCTAAAAAAATCAAGGATAAAATCACAAAGTTAAAAAAGAAGAGATAAAATCACAATTGAAAGATAAAGCAGGGGTAGAAACATAATAGTCCCTTCCAGTTATTGTGCATGGGCCCCAGAAGCAATCGAGTATGATTTTGGAACCATTTAAACATTGTCCTAAAAAGATTTTCTACAAGAAAAATATGCAACACAGTAAAAGATTTTGCATGAGTATTTACAGCTAAGTAAAATACAGAAAATCATTCCATGTGTCAACCCGAAAGAATTCTTTACAAGGAGAAAATGTCACGAATTTAATCAAAGTGATATGATACTGTATTTTTCATGATTTGTTTTTTTTATTTGAATCTGTAGCAAAGTACGGGCCAATAGGCTCCCGTAAATATATCTTACATATTTACTCTTCCAATGTGCCTTGGACATTTTTTTAGTCTAGCTACAGTATTGTGATACATTCATATGTTGTTCAACTTCTATATCCTATGATAGTTTATTCGCACAATTTGCTCATGGATCTAATTGACACTAAAGACATTAAAATATGACTTTTCTTGCATAGAGGACGGAGAGGTATTTGAAAATGACCATATTGTTGTTGCAGTTAGTTTTTTTACATTCGATCATGTAATTATATTTTTTGCTAATTATATTTCAAAGAATTAGTAATATTTTTATAAGAAAACTTATTAATTTTTCACAAGTATTATATTTTTAAAATATAATTAACAACATTTCTAAAAACATTTTCTAAAAATTATGTTAGAGGAAATCAAGTTATATTTTTAAAATATAATTATTAATATAGGTAACAATAATCATTTTTAATATTTTTGAGAAATATAATTAGCAAAAAATATATTTATGTGATTGGATGTTCAACGAGATGAAAATTAATACATCTTATAAAAAAATATTTAATATGCTTTTGCCATATATAAATATAATTATATGTTTAGATGTGTTAAAATTGTTATGAGGGGTACTTTGGTCATTTGTAAACTCTTCTCTCCCCTTCATATAAGAAATATCATATTCTAATTATTAGAGTGTTTCGTAGCCAATTGTCATAACTAAAAAGTGTCTTCTAAAAAATACATATTTAAGTAGTGTCCTATAACAAAGACCACAAAAGAATGATATATATCCACTAGCAAATTTGATCTAGTTTATTGGATCAGATGCAGTTTGAGGACCATTATTTGAACAGGTATAGTTTCGTATAGAACACTGCGCCAACAAAACAGGCCATGGTCATCAGCGTCGTTGGGACAAGCAAATGATAGACGTTAAATGAAAGTTCGTACGTATAGTTTAAAGACAACATTAATTCTGAAAACATGAACCATATACAGGAGAAACTAATAATCAGAATTAGACAACTGAATTTGTGAAAGAGAAAGTATTCACAACGTGGGCGGTCTGTCTTGCCATTCACATATAGCCACTGCCTCGACTGATGTAGACTAAGTTCTTAAACTAAAAGTAAATGGACCATTAACGAATAATACTATCTTCTTTTCATGTTATCTGTCCAATACTATCACGGAATGAAAACAGGACGGATAATATCCGACCGTCCGACGATCCGATCACCGAGAAAACAAATATAGTCAAATATGGGATGCACTAATAGTCATCCGACACTATCTGTGTCTGAATCCGAGTACGAGAAAAACTAATGAGATAGGATATGGGATGAGCAGTATCCGTCTGGTATCCGAGATTTATATAATTTAATTTAATTTAAATAATTTAAACATCAAAAATATTAAAAAAATCTAGAAACTTAATATATATAGATAAACAAAGTGATTTGTTTTCATATATTAGCTATTGTTATATTCATTCTCACTCTAACTATATGTCTATCATATAATTTTCATCTATATGAATTTTTTAATAGTATCCGTGTCTGAATCCGACTTCAAAATAAGAATATAGTACGAGGTACGGGATCAAGAAATAATTATCCGACACTATCCGTTTCGATTACGGATCTGAGAAAAAAATGCATGATAGAATATGGGATAAGATATACCTGCCCGTATCCGATCCGATTTCACCCCAGTATCACACATTGAGCGAGTTCCACTGACGACTTGAGAACGTTGATAACACAAATAACACATCTTGTACAACATAAAACTCAGATACGGAAATAGATAGCGTATTTGAGGCTTGGACCTCATCTGTGTTCCCCCGTAGGACCGTGAGACCGGGTCAAATTCTGCCGTCCCTACTCCCGAGCAAAAGGTCAAAGATTTCAGACATTCACAACAACCGAGCCAGAGAAGCACAAATAAGTGCTCATCATGTGGATGTCCCCCGCATCCGCGTTTTCTTTTAAACACCGCCGTGCTAAGCTCACAAGTCTTATTATGCGCTAATTAACAAGGCTACAAACTAAAGTATAAAAGGTTTTATGTTGAGATTCATAGGAGCAGGTAATTTGTTGGCGAGGAGGTACGAGATTTTGTTATCAACAACTGTCATCAGCCAGACAAAAAGTATTCTGATTAAACATCAAAACCTTCGTGTTTTCTGTTTATATATAGTATAAATATTTGTAAGAAACTATTTATATTTGTTGAAAAGTTTTGACAAACTCTAAAGTGGCATAGAACTATAAAGTATATATGGCCTTGCACAAAAGTATGTGTTGTATTTTGAATTTTGCTTGAACATAAGCTAGTAGTTTGTATATGTCACCTACAAACTCATTTCAAATGCCCGCCAATATCATTATACCTTTTGTAGCCATTTTTTTGCAACAATGTCCAAAACTACTAAATACTATCTTCTTGACCATTTGAAAAGTACAAACCTCTTAAGCATTATGTTTTAGGACTGGTAGAATAATTAAACAACTAAGGTTAAATTTGAAGGTTTTCATTTGGGGAGCTAATGAAATATCCAAAAATGGTCAAGTAGGTCACACTTGAACAGGTGATTTCTCTGTACAGAAATTCATACTAATTAGTAGTGAGTAGACACCCATTCGCAAGCACTCTATTTCCACTTTTGTGGTTGCAAATGATCTTCAATCAAGTTTGGTTAGTGTTCTAAGCAAGAAATTATGGTGTCTGTTTCCTGTTGGCCATGAGTAAGGGGTCCCGTGGGGTGCGCCAAACAATAATGAAACAAAGTGTCTTGGTTTCGTTACCGGAAAAAATGACGAGTGGCAGTTTAGGTTTATGGTTGCAAACACACATGAGTAGTTTTGACCATAACCCATCATGAATCTGAAGTGGCTGTGGACGTGGATCTTTTATAGAACCCAGTAAACAGTCGCTATACCTTTTATTTTTTTAAAAAAATCTGTGACCAGCTTTTCACATTCCGAGGTGTAATATTGTCGGTATTTTGATATAAATAAACTAATATTAATATGTATAATCATAATCAATACTCTAAGTTACAAATGGAACCAAACTTCATTGTAACATAGCTGCATGTCGTTAATTGAAATAATGGCATAATACAACCTACCGGCAATAGTTCTTGTAATATTTGGTTAAACGGAGTAGGTCGGATATTACAAGGATAACGCGTGTCAAGCGATGTGCTAGGATTTGTTCAATTAATTGGCACCATTTTTTGAGCAACATGTGTGTAATCAATGTGGACTGGGGGGTATTACCGTGTAGTGGTTGTCACTCTGCTATCTTGAAACTCAGACTGAGCTGGTTTGGATCATGATTTGTCTTCACATGTTTGGTTTTAGCACAAGATCATCATTTGTGCTGTTGGGATCCTTAGAGCCAGATTCCAGCAACGGGACCAAGTAGAACCTTAACTTTTTGCGCATGGACAATTGTGTTGTGACAGTAATAATGAACGTGAAAACAGATGCTACATGGTTATTATTGTAAAAAAGGCATTATAAAAAGATGAAAAGTCAGAAATATTCAGTGGCGGAGCCAGGAAAAGAACAAAGGGTGTGCTGAACTGTTGTGTAATGACAAGTTAATCCCTTATTTATCCATGCACTGTCTCTCATTGCTGAGATCTTGTTGCACTGGCAGTCACCCCTCTGTTCTACCTCTAGTTCATGTGTTACTGGCTGTCAATTAGAACCAGGGTCATGACATGAAAGATGAATAAAAGCTATATGGTACTTTAATTTTTGGGAGCCAAGGGTGCTGCAGCACCCCAGCATGGGGTGCAGCTCCGCTCCTGCCTGCATTTCAATTGAACAAATAATTAACATTAATATATGATTTGATTAGAAATATTTTTGCCTTTGTTTTAGCACTAGAACTATTGTTGGCTTGTTCATGCCGTAGAAGATCTGTGTAGTAATAAATTAACAGTTGTACGGATAAGGGCGTGTTCTGCTGCTAGTTGTTTTATAAAGGAGAATCATGTCACACTCTACTCTTCTTTTGTTAGCTTGTCCCAACCACAACAAAACAAAATAAAATGAAATAAAATAGAGGGAATAGCATAGAAATTAGAGAAGCAAACAATTAGTAAAAAGATCAACATAATAACAAAGAAATGTGTAAAACATCTAAGGTCCTTGTTTGGATCCTCTAGTTTTTAAGAAATGATTTTTTGAAATTGGAGAACATCCAAACAGATCAATTTATTGATTGATATCTAAAAACCGTTTCTTAGCTTGTAAAAAACAAACAACTGGCTCAATCCGACTACACCAAATTTTACATTGAAACAAGTCATTAACTGGCAAAAAAAACTAGAGCTCTTAAGAAACTAGGATCCAAACAACCCTACAAAGATTTTTTTTTTCAATATTCAATTTTTTTATTAAAAATTGAAACTAATCCAAACAGAACCTAAACCACACAAGCGCATTCGTGTTTGAAGCTCTCATAGCTGAGGAAAACAAGTTGCAAGTTTCACATGATCTAGCTTGTACTTGGAGCAATGAAATACTAAACCAGTATATCATACAGCGAACATGACAGTACTGGTTAGTTGCCTTCCTAAGACTCCCGCAAAAGCAAACTACTGGAGTAAGCCACATTAATTAATTGAACTATATAGCCGTGATCTGATCTTGATGTCCTAACTAATTGCAATTTGATGATTCTTCTTTCCTGACCTTTTACTTTTCTTGGCATACCGTTTGCGTGACTGTATCTTGGATGGTAGTCTAACCCCTCCCTGAATCACGACGCTAATCAGGGGCAATCAGCCGAAATTTTAGATGTTGACGCAAACTACGTGGTTATAGTTTGCCACGCCAGACCTAGAGTATATATGTTATGATATTTTTTATTCGGGTATTTTCAGTTGCATGTAGGCAAGTATGGTTGTATTTATACACAAATCAGACGCAGAATCATAAAAAATTGCAAGCAAGCATGATATGGATTTCGATGCATGGGCAACAGTGTGATGGACTGGTGTCTGTGTGCACCTGCACTGATGGCTCCTTCAAAAAGCCTAACCATCACCGCACCCTGCAGCTGCGCCTGCGCATGGCAAGAAAGCATTATTAACAGGGCACTTAGATGGCGTAACCCAGAGGAGATCAGATTGGTTTGCAACACGAATCAGCACCTGCTCCCCTTTGTTTACCCCCAAAAGCGTCAGCGAACTCGAGTAAAGAAGAGCCATTAGCCATGCCATGTCCTCTCCTTTAGGCGATGATAAAGCGTTGCGAAACATAATGATGCTATGGAACACACTTTAATCTTCCAGACAGTGTGGGTACATTTTCAGGACAGTGATGTGTTACAAATGCAATCTTATCAGCCATTGAATGAATGAATGAACAGTTACTTTGACATTTTTTTCCAGATTACAAGACAAGTGTTGTAATGCTGCGGACGCTGCAGGGTTCAATGTGACCCAACAGTAGGCAAAAAGCAGATCTTCCTCTTGCAAAACAAGCACATTAATGGGAGCTTACATGTGTCACACATAACTCTACTACTAGTAGTACTAGTTAACATGGTTAGCAGGTATGGCAAGATGTATTGCAACATCCCACCAAGTGGAAGAATAAGAGAGAGAGAGAGAGAGAGAGAAAAGAGAAGAACAAAAAATATATCTTAGATCAGGATATGGCAGAGTGAGCTCCACTAAGCCAAAACAACTAAGAGCTCACATTCTCTACACATCCCTCTTTTAGTCTTTCTGTTCGAGGAGTGTTACACATCCTTCAACACCACGACCGAAAACACTAATAGGAATGACTTCATATTTTAGGCTCAATGTCCTTCAGTAAGCCAACGATCTGCTGCATGGCTGGCCTCTTGGATGGCAGCTCAGCGGTGCAGAGGTACGCGATCCGCAGCGCCTCCTCCATCTGCCGCTCCAGCCCGGTGTCACGAATCTTTGAGTCGATGATGCTTGACCCAAGGTTTGCCTTCACCATTGCCCTGGCCCAGTTAACCAGGCTTTCCTCCTTCCGATCAGGGTACTCATCACCAAGAGGCTTCTTTCCAGTGACCAATTCAAACAAAACGACTCCAAAGCTGTAGACATCAGACTTGGCGGTCGCCATGACATTCTCCGAGTTGGAGAACTCTGGAGGTGCATAACCTGGGGAGTGATGCAAGAGATCGTTGTCTGTGTTCGTACCAGCGACCATGGACAATCCAAAATCAGACAGCCTGGGTTCCATAGTTGAGTCGAAGTACATGCTGCTTGCCTTCACATCCCGGTGGACAATCTGCGGAATACATCCGTGATGGAGGAATGCCAGTGCCCTTGCAGCGCCTAATGCAATTTTGTGCCGGAACATCCATGTTGCAGTACCCTCCGGCGTGATGTTTTCAGTAGCAACACCACCATTGTTGTCCTCCCACGTGTCGGTACTCCAATCTTCAGTGGTCTGAACTCCTAGTGGCAAGTCATGCAGTAAGTTGTGCAAATTGCCATTCTCCATGTACTCATAGATTGCGATTCTCTGGTCCCCGGCCAGACAGTAACCAGTCAAAGGAACCAAGTTTGGATGTTTGATTCGTCCCAACCGCTCGAGCTCCCTTGCAGCATCTTGGTCTTCCATCACTGACCCATGGACTAGCACCTTCACAGCAACTTGGAATCCACCAGGGAGAAATCCTCTGTACACTGGTCCAAACCTCCCTTCTGCCAGCAATGTACCCCGGTCGAAGTTTGATGTAGCTGCTAAGAGATCGGCAAACGTGAAGCTCAACAATGGCTTCTCAAAGATGACAACCGGCACCGAAGTCGCAACCTTCACATCAGCAACCCATGTAGTTGAATCTGTCTGGAAAGCAAATGGCCCTGATACACCTGCTGGCTCTTCCTTGAATGACACCTGCTTAACCACAGGCTGCGTATCACACCTCTTTCTCCGCCTCCGGCATGCAATGGCCAAGCAAAGCAACCCAAGAGCTGCAAAGAACAGCGAGAGCACAATGGCCAACGCCAGCTTCATTCCCTTGCGCTTTCCCCTATGTTTCTTGATCTTGTCCGGGTTGACAGCAATTGGGCAGTCATTCCTGGACCGAGCAAATGCAGCTGCAAACGCCTCCGGGGAGAGCTCAGAGGCACAAACAGTGAGGTTGTTGTATGAGAAGTTGAACCGCTCCATGGATGGCAACTTCTTCACCAACGTCACAGGTATCTCACCGGTGAGATTGTTCACTGACAAGTCCAGCACCTGTAGACGAAGCGAGCTCAAATCCGGGATAACGCCACTGATGTTGTTTCGAGACAAATCAAGAACCTTCAGACCAACCAACCGAGACGAGAACTCTGCAGGGATTTGTCCGCGCAACCCAGTGCTCGACAAATTGACATACTCCAACCCAGAGATCTCACCCATGGACACGAGCAAACTGCCATTGGACAACCTCCAATTGTTTGCAAGATTCACATGCTTCAGGTTCCTGAACCGCCCAGCAACAACGGTGAATCCCCCCTGAAACTCATTGCCTGACAAGTCGAGATACGTCAGTGATGAGCCTGCATACCCAGTGCTGAAATTCAAGCCCGAGAAGCGGTTGTTGCTGAGGTCGATGACAATGAGCTGCTCCTGGAACGCCCCTGCAACGGAGCCGCCGAGCCGGTTGCCGGAGACGTTGAGGTAGGCCAGCGACCGCAGCAGCGACAGGTCCGACAAGTCTCCGTCCAGCGCATTGTAAGAGAGATCCATGGCCACGAGGCTCTCACACCCGGAGACGACGGCGCCGGGGATTTGGCCCTGGAATTGGTTGTGGCTGGCGTTGAGCACCCGCAAGCCGACGAGCGAGCCGAGCGCGGGGGGCAGCACGCCGGCGAAGGCGTTGCCGGAAACGTCGAGGGAGCGGAGGCGCGCGAAGTTGCCGACGTTGTTGGGGAGCGGGCCGGCGATGGCGTTGCCGGAGAGGTTGAGCTCCCTCAGCGCGGCGCCGAGCTCCCACAGATCGTCGGGCAGCGCGGTGAGGCGGTTGCCGCTGAGGTCAAGGCGCTCCAGGCGGGCTAGCTTGCCGACGGTGTCCTCGGGGATGGGGCCCGCCAGGCCCATCCCGGCGGCGGAGAAGGACACCACCCGGCCCTCGCCATCGCAGGAGACCCCCGACCACGAGCACGGCCCCTGGCCGGTGTTCGAAGACGGCGGCGGCGCCGCGCGGCCCAGCTTGGAGAAGAACTTGGAGAGGAAGAAGGCGTCGGTGTTGGGCTCCTGCGCCGCCGCGCAGCTGAAGGACAGGGCCAAGAAGAGGAGGGCCCAGCCGCCGCCGGCCATGGCGCGCGGTGGGGGCAGGGGAGCGCCGAGGCGGACGAAGAAGAGATCTTGGCGCTAGTGCGAGGCCGCGTTGTCCAGTTCTCGGGCTGGTGGCGGTGGTGCTGGTGCCGCCGCGGCTGGCGGTGCTGGTGTCATGTAGTACAGCTTGGAGCTGAGCAAGTGGCTGACGACCTCCCCAGCCCCTCTGCTCTCTCTCTCTCTTCTTGGTGGATTGTTTGGCCGATGCGGTGCGCGCTTTGGCAGGTGCTACTGCTCGGTGCCTCGGTGTGAAAAGGGAAAGGGAGCAAAGCTGGAGAAGCGGAGGTGACGGTGGATAGTAGAGAGTGATGAAAGAGGAGCATCATAAATTGATGGGAGGTGGAGGGAGTAAATGGCGGAGTAAATTGGGGGCAGTAGGTGCGATTCAGCTCAGCAGCAGCACACTGAGTACGGAGCTGGAATTTTCGAATTTCTTCGCTATACAGCGGAACAATTGATTACGGATGCGTCTAGTAGGAAATACAGCGTAGATTTTTTCTAGCAAAGTATAAATACAGCATAGATCTGATTTCAATTTTCTCTCTATAAAAAATGGTAGTGATACTTTTAGAAAGGCATAAAAAGATGTTAGATATTTTTTTCCACTTTTTACTTTGACTGGGTTTGTTTTCTTCTTTCAGGGGAAAAATAGTGAGGAACAGGTCAGGGAGGTGCTGACTAATTCCCGTGAGCGGCAACATGAACAGAACAAAACTTACACACGTGCTGGAAATGTAGTATCGTATATATATGATATATATAGATTTTCCATATATAAATATATATATATGATGACTTCACAAATTGTGTCGTGTACGATAGGATGTACACATGGATCCTGGATCCAGTCAAGCAAAATGACCACGCCGTCCAGGTATTGGTTTGTTTGTATATAACATATATTTATCGATAATAGTCAATCTGGCGCACTTGCAGCCGGATCAATATAAAATAATTAGACATGCGGTTGATTCTTGTAAATCGGTACTATTGTTCAAGGGACTGTACTTATCTCAGAAATTTTCACCAGTTCAAATATTCAACAAAAATATGTGCACCGCATTTTAATTACAAGTTTCTCTTTTCGTGCAAATACCTAATTACAAATTTCTAACAACCAAAGAAAACTGTGTTGAATTTTGCCTCACAAGGTTCAGCCCCCAAAATATTTCTGGCTTTTTTCAAACAATGAAATCATCTCTGGCTTGTTCCTAACTTTTTTTTTTCTTATGCATGCACAAACCAACTTTTCTCAACTTATTATCGTTTTCGGTGGAGATTGGATGGGGACGGACGCTGGGGGCCGTAAAGCCTAACCGCGTCCGCCGAGATGCTAATGGAGAACGAGATTCGTGAGATAAAGCTGAAAGCATACATGAAGCTGGACAGCCTAACCAAAGTCGGATCAGATTCACCAAACTACTAGTAGTAAAGTTTTGCCGAGCCTGCAAACGCCAATCCGCGTAGCAACATACGTAAGCAGGAGGAGTAAAATATCAATATGTGTTTCGTACTACTAGTACTATTGAACAATTTCCTCCTCTTGCTTGTTGAACTGGTGGAGCAGAACCTGGTTAACCTGCTCAACTGAATATTCTAACCGAACCAAAAAGAAATTCATCTACTAGTAGTAATGTAGTATATCTGATGGAAAATATAGATAGCTGTAAGTAAGCAGTAGGAATGTTTGGTATTGAATATTCTGCAGGCAGGTCGATGGAACATGGTGCCGGTTGATTAGGTCGGACTAGCACGCGCGTCTGCATAGTAAGCATTGTACAGTTATTTACCTTAGATGTGGGATGCGCTCCAAGTAGCAGTTAAGGTTTCCTTCCGATTCAATTTTTTTACCCCTACAGTTCTTATACGCTCTGACGCGTATGTACATCTTCGCCGCACGGACTCGTGGTGCCGCGTGGCGCACATATACAGTAGCTGTACGTATTTTCTCACCAAAGGAAAACTCTGGAACTGCCCGGAACAGAGCGACGGGTATGGGTAGTGCACGACTATGACGTCCAGCATGTTTGAGATGAAATTGAAAAACAAGTGGCTGATATGCTCCAGAGAGAAATCATTCACGAGAGTTCAAGTGCATTTTCCTCACCTGTCTTGCTAGTAAAAAAAGAAGGACAACAGATACAAATTTTTTGTGGACTTCAGACACTTGAATGCCTTAACAGTCAAAGGAAAATATCTTGTGCCAATAGTTGATGAGTTTTTGGATGAGCTGCATGGAGCTAGTTGGTTCACCAGGTTAGATTTGTTAGGTGGATTTCATCAAATTTTGTTGCAAGCTTCTGACAAGCATAAAACTGCATTTCAAACTCATAGTGGGCATTACGAAATCATCAATGTTATGGCATTTGGTCTCACTGGTGCTCCTGCTTCATTTCAAGGAGCCATGAATGGCACTTTAGTTCCTTCGCTCAGGAAAGGGGTTCTAGTCTTCTTTGACGATATAGTGATATAGAATGCATCATTTGAAGAACATGTATAATTAGTTGAGGAAGTGCTGCAGTTATTACTCAAGGATGGGTGGAAGGTGAAGCTGTCCAAATGCAGCTTTGCCGAGAGAAAAGTGTCTTATTTGGGGAATGTTATAAGTGAAGCTGGAGTGTCTACTGATCCTAGTAAAGTTTCTGCTATCACTTCTTGGGTTTCACCTACTACTGTCAAAGAACTGAGAAGCTTCCTGGGGCTGGCAGGCTATTACAAAAAGTTTGTGAGGCATGTTGGTGTGATTTGCAAACCACTTACCAACTTGCTAAAGAAGAACATAATATTTATCTCGACTAGGGAACATCAGATAACATTTGACACAATTAAACAGTCACTAGCTGAAGCTCTTGTTTTGACTCTCCTTGATTTCTCCAAGAAATTTTGTGTGGAAACTGATGCTAGTGATATATCGGGGTAGGAGCAGTATTGATGTGGACAAGGGTTCCCGATCTTCCGATAGGTTCTGATAATCTTGATTAAGGCGGAGGGCGATACACAAATCGATCCGGCTTCCGAACGACACGTTCTGAACCCCGCAATCGCAGCACAACGTCTCCTCTGGTTATCAACTGTTCAAGAATGATTGACCTCGCCGAGAAGGCTTATCCTTGCCTGCAAATCAAGAACACAAGCAAGAACAAAGAAGAATGCAACCAAATTTGCAAGTATACGATGAATCTCACAAGTTGGGATCTCACAAACCGATCAAACGGCAAAACTGTTATCAATAGAATAATCTAAGCAAAACCCAAACCCTAATGGTGCGGCGGCGGCTGTATATAAAGACCCTAGGGTTGTGCAAGACCCTCTGGACACGCCCCTAATTGGGCTCAACTAGATACAAAGCCCAAAGACCAAAAATAGGCGACACAGCACCGACACAGATTCTGGATTCTCTCTTGTTTTGACGATTCCCGATGACTCCGGATGAATTTTGACATGAGACCGACGGCATTGGAAAGGTCTTATCCTTATCTTTCCGTGCATATGTAGAACATCCAAATCCGAGTCCGTATGCGTCCTGGGCGACTGTTTTAGTGCAGACTGGTCCTGGGTCCCGAAACAGACTCGAAGTCGGTTTTGATTGGGCCTCCACTTTGGCTTCCAAGCCCTTGCTGGTCCTCCATGTTCCCAACTCCTTCTCCCTTAATCTCCTAGTCCTCTCCATGATTTCTAATCATAAAATAATCATTAGGTAGCAAACCATTCTCAAAAGTAATATATAGCGAAGAACGTAGGAACGAGCTCACTTCTAAATTTAGTCGTCGTGCACGAGCTCTAGTCATTGGACCTTGCAAGTCCAGAATTGGAGGAGTGTTGTGTGTATCCATAGGAGTGATGTCCTCATCAAGTATTCTGATGCAAGATGGTCACCTTATAGCATTCATTAGCAAAGCATTGGGTCCTAAGACCACAGGGTTATCAACATATGGGAAGTAATACCTAGCCATATTAATTGCTATTAAATAGTGTCACCCATATTTGCAAAACAATGAGGTCACAATTTTGACTGATCAAAGAAGTTTGTCCCATTTCAATAAATAGAGATTAAACACTCATTGGCAACAAAAAGTGCTTACCAAATTATTGGCCTTGCAGTACCAGATTGCATACAGGAAAGGTACTGATAATAGAGTAGTCGATGCTCTATCAAGAAAGGTTTTGCGTGATTCAGAGTGTGTGCTGGTGTCTTCAACTTCCCCTCAGTGGTAGCCAGTTATGTTCATGATGAGTATGCTAATATCCTGCTAGCTAGGCTGGTACTTAATCCAACTTCTATAAAAAACTTCACCCTAGTAGATGGCATTATCAGTAATAAGGGCATAATTTGGGTAGGTAATGAGGAATTGTTGTTGAGGAAAATTACTGAAGCCTTCCATTGTTCTGCTATTGGGGGTCATTCTGGTATACCCGTGACACTAAGATAGCTTAAGAAATTGTTTGCTTCAAAAGACATGAAAACCTTTGTGCATGACTTTGTCAAAACATTTACTATATGTCAACATGCAAAGCCAGACAGAGCTAAGCTCCCTAGCAGGGCCGGCCCTAACATTTTGGAGGCCCAGTACGAGATCATGTTGGGGGACCCCTTTTTTATAATATATTAGAGCATCTCCAAGAGATTCCTATAAAATTACCCCCTAAAAGTTGTTTTTGGGAGTAATTAAACAACTATGAGGGGGAAAAATTCCTCTTCTCTAACAATCATCCCTAAAAATGGATTAAAATCGGTTTTAATTGGGCCACAATTAGCATTTAGAGCCACAACTGCATTAATTTTATTGAAAAGAGAAGAATTGAGGTCCTCGACTTTTCCTCTATTTGTAGCTACAAATAAGGGGAATTTAGGAGAAACCAAAAGATTGGGAGATGTTTTGGGATCTTGTTGGAGACATGTTTTTGTTCTAAACCGAATATATTAGCTTAGGGGAATATTTGATGTGTTTTTGGAGATGCTCTTATTATTGTTATTTTCATAAACAATATTTTTAATTGCCTCAAACTCTCTATAACATGCTATTAGTCGCCCATAAGAAAAGAGATTAGCCTAAAAATTCACAATTATTTAGTTTATCTAATCTTCTATAATTCTTTTCTCGGAGAAAAACACAAAGCACACAAGATTTTTTTTTAGAGTCCGTGTGAACTTGGGAGTTGGGATCCGATGGTTGGGGCAGATAGACGGCAGCCAACACTTAACAGAAAGGCTATGACCCTTTTTTTTAGGAAGGAAATGCTATAACCTAATGGGCCTTTTCATCTTGCTGGTTATGTGGCCTTTTGGTCCTGTTACCACTAACGACTGCCAGGCCCAACATACCCTTTTGTTCTTCGTCTTCTTTGTACAGCGAATAGCCATTGCAGTACCTCCTCCGCCTCCATAACCATGGCGAATGGTCATACGACACAGCTAGGCACAAGAGCAATAAGGGAGCGATGATATGAGTAGAAGGAACATGTACGACGGTGCGATTTGTGTGGAGTGGCTGCCAAAACCTCCATTCGCGGTCCACCTTTGTTGCATTGCATCTCAACCGAGGCCCCAAAACTTCTGGGGGCCCGGTGCGGTCGCACTGCCTGCACCACCTCAGGGCCAGCCCTGCTCCCTGGACTATTACAACCTTTGCCAGTACCCACTGCAGCTTGGCAGGTAATTTCTGTCGACTTTGTGGAAGGGTTGCCTAAGTATGGTTCTGCCAATTGTGTGCTGGTTGTGGTTAATACATTCACTAAATATGCCAATTTCATTCCCTTGGCTTATCTTTTCACTGTGCTATCTGTTTACATCAATAGTGTATACAAGCTTCATGGGTTGCCGCATTCTATTATCACTAATCACGACAATATTTTTACAAACCAATTTTAGTAAGAGCTGTTTAAGTTGGATGATGTTCAGCTCAACATGAGTTCTGCTTACCATCCACAAACAAATGGACAAACAAAGAGAGTAAATCGGTGCATGAACACATTTCTTTGTTTCTTCGTTCAGTCTTGTCCCACCATTTATCAATCGATACTTCTCCATTTGAAGCATTATATGGATACAAGAATAAATATTTTGGGATAGTGGCAGATGACTTGTGCAATCATTCTAACTTGTCATCATTTATGCAAGAAAAGCAGGTCATGAACCAATTGGTTCACAACCACTTGTTGCGTGCAAAAGATCGCATGAAGAAATAAGCAGATCAAAACAAGACAGAATGCCATCTCCAAGTTGGTGATATGGTGTATGTTAAACTTCAACCTTACATACAGTCTTCTCTGGCTCCTCGCTCCAATCAAAACTGGCTTTCAAGTTCTTTGGACCATTCCAAATTTTGGAGAAGATAGGTGTTGTGACATACAAGCTTAAGTCGCACGATTCTTCCACTATCCATCCTGTGCTTCATGTATCTAAGCTCAAGCATGTAATGGGGCAGAATCATCATGTAACTCTAGTAATTCTTGACAATTTGCAAGTGCTACAGGTCTCGGAGTTGATCATTGTTGGTGCCCCTTAGCTACACATTTTATACGCTAAAAGCAGCCATTTTCCCACCTTATTCTACCATATTCTCATATAATTATGTGTTATTACCTATAATGTTGACGAATTTCATATGTAGTTTCGGTTGAGTGCCAGTGGTGAAGCCAGCTAGGTGGACAGGTGGGCCCCGACCCACCTTGAGATTCTGCAAAAACATCAATTTACTACTATACTTCCACTATAGCAATAGTTTTAGTATCTGTGGCCCATTTATTTTCCCTATCTGGCCCACCCTAGCCTGCTACCGTAGCTCTGCCACTGTTGAGTGCTATGTTGTAGAATGAGGTGAAAAGACACTGAAAAGGCTCAATTATGAGAAGTACCAATGTGGAGCCCGACTTGCCATGCAAGGAGGGCTTCTCACAAGCTCTTGGGGCCTACAAGACACCCCTGGACGTCCATGGAGCACAACGTGCAAACCCAAGGTCATGAGCCAATGTCTAAGGATTCTAGAATGTTTATCCGGAAAGAAAGTTCAATTTGCGCAGCCTAGAAATAGCACTGCATTGCAATGCAGTTTCAGAGTTCAATATGTGCTCTAATGGGAAAAGTTAAAGCTATAAAGTTGTACATCTCGTCGAGAGCATTCTAGAACATATGTGGATCATATTATTTCGACTCAAGAGCTAGGAGATATGAGCCCCGTAAGGAGACCTGCATAGAAGAGTCCGAATCAGAGCAGATATTTTTGCGTCGCGTATTTAGGAACCACGACGGCCGAATATAGACTTTAAATGAATACCAAAGTTGTAGAACGTTTCGAGGGCCACACGATAGAGTCCAGAAGTGCCTTATTTGAACTCTAGACGCAGGAGTTATGATTTTTACAATTTGGTGCTCGATATGGAAGTTACAAAACCGACTTGGACTCTATCTCTATGGGTCTAACTTCGTGGCCAAGCAAGGACGATGTGTCTAGACCTTATATAAACACCCTAAGGATGTGAGAGGACATGTGCGGAAGTGTATTCACTCCAAGCAAACATTAGAAGCCTCTGCACATCGCCGGGAGGCTGCCAGAGTTGAAGAGCCACCAAATTGAGAGATGTAGTTTAGTCGGGTAGCCGCCCTGCGAGGTTGCGCTATTCTAAAGCTTAGGAGAAGTAGATTCATGTATCTTAGGAGCCGTCAATGATGCATCAAGGCGGTGCCGATCGGCACATTCTCTGACGGTTATGAATAAATGTGTATTTCATATATTTATCTCTATGTCTGTCTTAATTCTATCCTTGGCTGCAATTGCATTCGTCTTCTGGATTTGATGATTCTTACATGTTCTTAATCCTTACTTAGTACATAGGCTAAATACCTAGATAGTATCTTAATCGTGATGATTAGGGTAGTACTCTAGATCTTGTATGAATCAGATTTGCATGCACTACTGCTTATGCATGGTGGAGGGTATGTGTAGAGTAGAATGGTGTGACCGATTAGGGCGACTGCTCGTAATAGGAGAACGTTAAAAAAGTATCTCCATCACCCATCTTTGGCGTTCACCAATTGTATAAAGTGTCAAGTAAGCTAGGATTATAGAGGACACGTTGCTACTGCTTTGCTGCCGATCGGCACACCCGTTGTGCCGATCAACACATCCTTTCTCCGATTACTAGATGCATGCAGGCTAACTCCACATGTTCCTCTTTGGTTATGTGTATGTTTCTAGACAAGTTTTCTTTAAATCACTCCGCGAACTTAAAAAACCTTCGTGTCGATCGGCACATCCGTGCGCTGATTGGCACAAACCCTCCAGCTCACCGACACAAAGCTCTCATCATTAAAGCCTTCGCCATTCATAGTCTCATATGTGCAATATGTACTTCATGCTAGGATTGATTTTTTTAGACGAAGTAGAAAACCCTAAACACGGTTCTCTTGCTGATCCTTGTGGATTCAATATAAACCTTGCAACACTCTGAGAGAAAAGCTACAATGTACACCGTACACTTGCGATGTATAAGTTGGTGCGTAAGTACGACCAACAATCATCCACAAGCGTGTTGTGGTCCGTGGCATCAATTTGGTGCAGAAAGCTTTGATAAAGTGGTATGGCCTTCTAGCAACACTTGCAACCTAGGAATATTTGGAGGCTCTTCATCAATGGTTCCCGTGAGCACCTATTTGGGGTCAAGCAGGATTCAAATAGGGGGGAGATGTTAGCACCCTCTGCACCATTACGTGCCAAGGATGTGGAGAAGACAGGAAGAAGGAACCCGTCTTCGGCTATTAGGCTAGGAAAGCGAAGCCAAAAGCCCAACAAACGTGTTATTGGGTCGGAATGGGTTAATGCGTAGGCAAGGGAAACTATTGTCGTTAAATACCAAGAGGGGAGAGACTGGAGAGGTAATCAAATTGTAAACTATTGGGTATTTTAACAACAACAGAATAAATCCGTAAGCGTACGGATACCGAAGTAGCTGTCACTCAGAAGTATTCCAAGGTATCAAATTCACAGGGAATGTGTGTGTCTAATCTTCTGTTCTAGTCCGTCCAGGGTCACCAAGATAAATGTGGCTTTGGGTAGAGAGGATTGCTAATAGTTATAAGGTCCTAATCAAGGTAAGAGTTCTACTAGGTTGCTTGTATTGGACATCCAGTTTTCCACTGGATCCACAGTATGATTTCGGCAAAGAGCCTACTACGTAGCCGAATGTGGAGGATTTTAAAGGACAGAAAGGACTATCACCACCTACTGCCTACCCCAATAAATCCGTGGACTACACGATAAACAAAGGTAACCTACAGCCTAGACACCATGTCTATACTTTCAATTACTCTCTTAATCTCTAACTACGATGGTACAAGACTAAGGTCTCTAACTAAATAGAGCATTGAGCGTGCAAAGCAAGTAAGTATAAAACTTACTTAAAAAGGAAAGTTACATACCAAGAAAGGAACCACGAAGACTTACTAAATATGACAAGCATCTTTCGAGGTACAAGTGTGGAGAAGAGGTGGACAAGCCCACTCTTCCTCCGGACTTCCCCTCACTCTCTCCCTATTTTCTAAGCCCTTTGACAGTGCTAAAGCCTTTAGGAGGTGTGTGGAGAGTGGAGCCACTCCCCTCCTTATATAAGGGCCCAAAGTCGGTAACTCCCTCCCTAAGCACGGGAATCGACCTTGGAAAGGCGGTGGGAGACTCCCCGAGCAAGCTTGGGCCGAGTGGGCCCAATCTTTGTTCGGCCGAACAAGGGTGTGTCAGCCGAACATGGACTGGCGCCTTTAGGCCACAACCTTCTCTAGGATGCTGATTTACTTCCCCCATTCGTCCCTCCATATGTTAAGTCTTCTGGTATGTCGGTTTGCTCTGTTTATGGGCCCGTGGATCCTTGTGCTACGCTCTAATTGGCCAGAAGTGTGCTTTCTCCTATGATGACATGGATTTTACCTCAATTATATGGGTAAATCACCTGCAATAAAATATTCACCAACACTTGTGGAATTCATTAGTAGTAAACTCCTACCACTATGGTGGTTGTTTACTTTTATAGTTTTATGTAGGTATTTAACGGTCAAATTTGGTACTTAGTGACTGTTAACATAAACTAAACCTGTTGCGGTTAAACATTCCTCCTTCTTCCCTAGGAATATTCTTCCTCTCCTCTAAGTTCACTCGTTGCGTTCCTCCGATCTCCTCGATTGGTGCCGAGTGTTGCTAACGCAAATTCTACATGATTTGTTTTTTTAACTCCACCAAAAAATTTCAATCCAACACTTGGTGAGCAAGGTCATAGTTTCCAAGTACACACATGCTAATACCATCATCATTTTTCACAACCCATCTGTTGGGCAACATCGCTTCGTCAATGGACCGGATAGTAGTAGGATAGTACTAAATTGAAAAGGAGGCCATCAACAAAGGTACAATATTGTTCGCTGAGATGGGTTGTGAAAAATGATCTAATAGAGAGAGAGAGAGAAGGGGATATAAAATCCAAATTGGACGTCTCTAGTGAAGAGACAAACAGGAGAAGAGAAGTGACATTTCTAGAGCAGAAGAAACAAGTCAAATCTCAGAAGAGCCATTGGAGTTACTGCGGGGTCGCCGTAAGCTACGGTGACCTAGAGAGAGAAGTTGGCTAGAATCTGGAGCTCTCTCTTAAAGATACGGCTAGAGGATTCTGTACAGAGAGTCATTAGAGATGGAAGATTACCGTAAGGAGGAGAATAGTCACCATAAGGTACGGTGAGGTCATCGCAACTTACGGTGGTATGTTATGATGGAAATCTCTATAGGTTCCAAACTTTTTTAGCAACAACTAGTGGAGTGGTTGTAGCCTATAGATAGCTTTTGTTGGGGTCTTGGAGACTGCTCTTATCAATTTGGATTGCTGGGTGAACTAGTAGAAGGCAAGAGGAGAAGATGAGACACTTGTGCAAAGATTGGAGAGCTCTCTTTGAGTGTCTAGGAGAGTAACAACAGCATCCCTTCATCTCTAGCCTAGGAGAGGTTGCAAAGAGTGATTAGTGTTGTTACTCTTGGTCTATGACAAGGCCTTGACCAGTTAGATGTCAATGACCGAGCCTATCGTGATTAGTTGTGAAGGCTGGCAAAAGTTTGTACAAGGTTGGAGTTCGCCTTCAAAAGGAGCATCAAGAAGAGAGTGCCCATGGTTGCACTCAAGGAGTGGTGAGCATCCTGGGAGAGAGCATTGCCTTATGCACAGCGGGATGAGTCCGTGAGTCCACTTGGAGAGTGGATTGTGCTCTAGGGGGACATTACCGACTCGAGGAGTGAAGCAAGTCCTTGAGGGAGGCAATCTCATATCCTAGGGGCAGTGGTTATGCAACGACTCCGTCACTCCGAGAGTGATGTGAGCTTGTGTGCTAGGAATCCACTGTTGAGTGGCGGAGGGATCAATACTCTGGTGGGAGTCGATCCAATAAGGACTAGGGGAATGCGTTATCCTTCCGATACCTCGGACTAAAAATATTGAGCCTTCTCTAAACCCTCGCCTTACTACTCTGATTTACTATTTTGTATCTTGTACTTTTAGTATTGCTCTAGTTCTTGTTGCTTATCTAATTTCTCATTGCTTATGATGGCTTATCACTTGAATTACATGAGTAGGACTCCTTGCTTATTAAGTGTGCTGAATTGATTGCTTACCTAAACACTAGTATGAATAGGACTTGATTGGTGTGTGAATCACTAGCATGTGTAGATTGCTTATACCTTTTCTAGGATTCTGTGCATGCTAGAGTGCCTCTACTAGAACTGCATAGGAGTTGCTTGAGTTTTAGGTAGAGAAGTTTGGAAGTAAAGTTTGTCGTGGGAGTTCTCGATTCAACCCCCCCCCTTCTCGGTCACTTGGTTCTTTCAAGTGGTATCCGAGCCAAGTGCTAATTATAGGACTTAACGACCTTGAATAGTGACCGTCGGTGACAGGAATATCATTCCTTTCAGGTTTAGGTCATGGCATATGAAAGGATCACTTGAGAAGATACCTAGAAGCCATGATGCCAAGTGAATTGATAAACACTCTTGATGACTTTGCTAACACCTTCCCTGATGATCATGTTTATGATGATGATATGATTTTTGATGTGCCTAGTTATAGTAAGAGTGCAGATTTACCTCGTGTTGATGCTATAGGTGACGATAGTAGTATGCCTAGGCTTGTGCTTGGTGATGTGACTCTTGATCTTGCTAGCCCTCCTAGTGCTACTATTGTAGATGATGATGATAGTGAGTTTGTCATTGATAATGGATGCATTCATCTCAAGAAAGAATTCTTTGCTTTTCGTGCTCATGACAATGAAAGCTTAATTGAATCAGGTTTTTGTTTGCTGGGTATTATGAGTAATATTAGATCAAACAAGAGCTCCTTTGAGCTATCAGGCATTATGATGGTCGAAAAGATACTCACCTTATATCCAAATGACAATCTCATCTACTTCACCATGATGCTCATCCACAACAATAACATATCTATCTCTGAAGTAATTGAGCTATACTACAAGTGTGAAGATGGTGACACTATGGCGAAAAGGGAAGAAGCCAATGTATGAACAAGGAGAGTCTTCTTCAAGAAGGAGGAATGATCCATCAAGCAGCAGCTTCTACAAGCCTTCCACAACAATCCCTTGTAATGAGTTCTACAACCCCTTCGGTCCTACATCAAGCTCTTCCTCAAGCGCTGAACCAAATTCTTCATCAAACGCTACCCCAAGCTCGTCCACAAGCATCAACGCAAGCAATTCAAGAGGACCATTGTTGACTTTTGCTAAGCCATATTAATAAATCATTCCCGGCACGGGGCCAGAAACGGTTCACTAATATGTCCCAGAGTCAAGTAGGTAAAATCCGCAAGCGTACGGAGAATACCGCTGTAGCATTTCACCCGGAAGTATTCAGGGTATCGTATTTGTTTATCCCAAAGGAAGGGTATGATCAAGAAGCGTTACTAACATATAAGATCATGTTAACAATTAGCAAGGATATCTAACCAAGACAGGCGGGTATATGATAATAACCGGGTAGTGTGACACACACAGAAGATTCCTACTAAATAAATAAAGTCTAGTGGAGGAAAGACTAGGCTAAGCTACTCCTACTATACATTCCTATACAGTTGCATAGCCTAAGTAGAATACATACAGACCCACACTCAGGTTCAGCAGTCAATAGTATAGCACTTCAGGCACGGACTTACCCCTGCATCCACAGGCGACTTCCGCCAAGAGCCTACGCACTAGCCTAGCGGGGAGGATTTCAAAGGACGGACAGGGCTGTCACCACCTGCCGCCTACCTCAACGAACCAGTAGACTAACGAATAATTGATGCAAATCAGTCACCCAAGTACCATACTTGCATGACCAAAGAGCACTCTGCCCCTCCGCGATTACTATTAACGAGGCAGAGCTACCGTACGA
The DNA here is from genome assembly GCA_030378355.1 of Eleusine indica. Lineage (NCBI taxonomy): Eukaryota > Viridiplantae > Streptophyta > Magnoliopsida > Poales > Poaceae > Eleusine > Eleusine indica. The sequence continues at coordinate 30,665,361 of CM059499.1, forward strand.
ATACGATCACCAAACCCATGCTGTACTTTATCAGCTAAAACTAAGCATAGAGACTATAACATATAAACTAGACTATAGTGACGGTATATAACTAGCATGACAATAGTAGTATAATAAATATAAACTACTATCACACAAGTAGACTATACTATCACATATATGGATCACAATATCAAACAAGAAACTCATGACCCAAGCACAACTATATAGAAAAGATATATATATTGATAAGAGCAAAGTCTTACAAAAGGGAAAAGATACAAGAGCCATACCAATTCCAAGTGAAGACTTGGGACTAGAGAGCTCTAGACTCAGCCTAACTCCACTAAAACTCCAAGAACTACTACTAGCAAGAGAGAAATGCTTCTTGTGGTGTGTGTTGAATATGAAGGCACACCCTCCTATTTATAGCCTCAATAGGTCGGCAAGGGAGAGTAACCGCCACGGAAGGCATCTCAAACCGTCATCAGGAGTCACGGAGGAGCCAACACGTGGAAGCCCAGGCGGAGAGGGCGCCCCCCTGGGTCGGCCGACCTGACCAGGTCGGCCGACCTGGGGGTGGCCCCTCCTGGCCTGTGCTTTCTCCAGGTGGCTGTCCTGTGGGCCCTGACGTTGGTTTGCGCGGTATTGCAGGGAGTTACGTCGGTTAAGTGCTGACAATGGGCCCTTCAATCCGTGTGACGTCCATGTGGCACTCTCTGATTGGTCGAAAGTGTGTTTTCTTGCCTTTTGAGGTGTTTCCTTCACATTTCCTCCTGCATGCACAAAGTTCTCCAAGTACAAGTGGAACTATATTATTGTGATAAAGCATGCGTGTATGAAATGCCAAATTCTCCTTTATTTGAGTATAGTTGACGGTTGAAAATGGTACTTAACAGCCGTCAACAAACTCCCCCAAGCTTACCCTTTGCTCGTCCCGAAGCAAAGATAAACTTAAGTTGTTGATCAGGAGTTGCTACAATGTCCTACTCCTCAATAATACTATGCGCACAACAAAGTACTCTTCCTAGAATTAAATATATTGGCGCATAACTTACCCATTTACCTCGATCCATGGGGCTTTTACACCTCATTGTCTTGGGCGGTTGAGAGATAGAACAATTGCAGGGCACCAATCACTTGCTCTAGATTCCGCTATGTTATTCCGGAGGTTTTCAAAAGATTTTGAAAATAAAAACCAAGTTCCTCAAATGATTCTCTCGGATCACTCAATATGTGTATGATTCCTCACCAAGGCAAAGTGTTGCCTATAATCACCTACTTCTAAATAAGGCTTTATGTGGAGCTCAAGGTAGGGATATATGAAGCACTCATGTTCACATAATATTGCTATGTCAAAAGACCGGATCCAAGAAAAACATCAATTCAAACAATCTTGATCAAGATGTGCAAGTGTGTGGGAGAAATGGTGGATGGGAAGAAATAACTCCTTTTTTGAATTTTCCTTCTCTCTTTTGGAGTTTCTAGGCTATGGCTATCTTTTGCTTGCTCTCTTTTTGGAGCATTTTTTTCTTTTCTTTTTGCATAGCCATAGTCCTAGTTTGCAATGAATACTTTGAGAGAGGAATTTTGCAATGGATATATGGAGTGTTTCTTTGGATGGATGGATGGCTAGTGGCTTTCTTCCGGTGTAGAAGAATAGCTCACGGTGGATATGGTGGATATGGTGGATGCTATCTTCTTGATTTAGAAGGATAGCTCATGGCGGTGGATGTGTGTACATGATCTTGATCAAGAAAGCATGAAAAGAGTTCTACTAGGGTCACAACAATTTTGACTAAGCTCAATGTGAAACAAGCAGCATATGTGTAAAGGTTTTCAAATGTAAACACTACATATGGCTGTGGTAGGACTTTCATCATTGAGGAACTTATCAATTTGTCATTTTGAAAAATAAAACTCCGGAATTCAAGCTTTACGTTGAGCAAGATCATAGCAGCCCTATCTATCATATCATACCTCTCAACAACTTAGAACTAGAGAATGCATATGCTACCCACAAGATTCAAGTTCAAGGCAAGATTTACCAACAAACCTAACTCTTGAGAGAGTACTAAGTTGTAAACTAGCATTAGAGAGGAATAAAGGACAGAGCAACTATTCATCATCTCAACATAGGAAAATTATACACATTCATACCGCGCATGAAAAAGGGAAATATTTTTGTTCTTTTTATGTTTTGCAAATTTTTATGGATTTTCAGATTTAGCAAATGCAAGAAATAAAGGGAAGGGGAAAGATACAAGTTACCGTGAGAAGGGGGGTCCTCCCCCAAGCTTGTTCTTGCTCATATCTGCTGGTTCGGGTCGTAGCCTTGGGAGCGGAAGAAGGCATCCCAATTGTTCTGATTCTGAGCCATCATCGCGTTCAGCTGGCGGAATTGGTTGTCGCTGAAATTCTGCCATTGCTGGGTGTTGGTGACATGTTGCGTGAGAGTTTGTTGCATGCTCTCGGTGCGCAAATCAATGTCGTTCACCCTCCTTGTCAACTCGGCCATCCCATAGTTGAGTTCACGGAACCCACGGGATGAGAATGACCGAGTGGCAAAGGATGGCGGTCCGCTTGAACTTGATGACTGCATGGGGTAATCGTACTGAGATTCCCATGCTCCGGCCTGCCATGTTGATGCACCTGCCTCGTCCTGTGGCGGGGGCTGCTCCCATACCGGATCTCCGGTCGGAGTGTGAAACTCCGGTGTAGGCTCCATATGCCTACGGGAACGTGTCGGTCGCCCTGAAACACTATGCCTGCGAACTTCTCCCACTGGCTCAAGTGGGAGGGTTAGTGCCTAACAGTGATACAAACGAAGACCCGGGTTAGGTAACGGGAATTCGTTTGTATACCCGGGAAAGTGATAGATCAAGGTATTATTTGGACCATGTTTCAAAGTATGTCCTTGCACAAAATAGTCCTCGCCTAGAAATTCTCTATCTACCGTCAAATATTCAACATGAACATTCTCAAGCAGACCACACTTCTGCGCAATGCGAGTAACTAAAGAGGTGCACTCAATTGGTCCTGTCAACTTTATATTGTCTAACCATTGATCAATCATGCATTCCGCGGGTGACACCCTAATTTTCTTAACCATGGCATAAAGTATTTTCAATTCATCTTGCCGGACAACCCTAATGTCACCTCGAGGAAACAAGGTCATAGCCAACCACACATGCATAAATATAAGTGTAGGATTATGGATGCCACTTGTTCTAGGCTTGGGACCCCACTCGTTTCCGGAAATCTTTTTCCAAAAACTTTCTTTATGGAACCCCTTTAGCGCTTTATCTAAGTCTAGCCTACATTTAGGATTTAGACCTAGCATAGCATGAAGATCACCCCATGTGACCAAGCGCTCTTGCCCAAACAAGCGAAAAGAAATGCCTTCATCATACTTTCTAAGGGTGCATAAAAACTGCATAGTAAGCAAACGAGAACCCGGCTCATCTACTTCTACGAAATTTAGCCAACCCATAGTGCGAAAAATAGAGGCAAATTCTTCTCTCATACCTATTTTCTCGAGGAAGTCCGGATCGAAGTGTCGGGTGTGGGCGAATGGCCGTTCTCTCATGAGCGCGATGGCTTGGCCCTCGCGGTCGTCCTTGATGTCGAGATGCTCCTCGGTGATGAGCAAGGTCGGCCTTTCCTCCGGAATTTCAGCTTCGGGGTCACCATGCCCCGGACTTGGTGTGAGCTCGACGGAGGATGCTTGACTCGTGCTTGCACGAGTGCTTTTTCTCCGCTTGATTCCGGTGACTTGCTTCATTCGGTTGAACATGGCTGCACACAAGAACAAACACAAGACAAGAACAAAAACAAGATCGAACAAGTGTTCGGGTGAGCGTTAGTGAAAACGACAAACCCGAGCTTCTCCGAAATTGGTTTTCTTCTCACAATAACTTGCAAATGCACTAAAACAGAGGGGAAATATATTTTTTTTTGGGGTTTTTGGGGCTGTAGTAAAGTTGAAGAACACGAAATTTTGGGAGAGCAACAAGTGAGCAAAGGAGGGGAGTGAAAGATGAGCTTGGAATGGCGAAACTCCTCCTCCTGGGCGGTTTCTATAGCCAAGGAAGCAAGATGGCCGTTAGAAAGGGACAGAACAACGGCCATATAGCCGTTGGGAGAAAGGAGCACAGGAAAAGGTGGGGCTAGGGGGTCGGCCGACCCCACCAGGTCGGCCGACCTGGCAGGTGGGCCTCCTGGCAGCCCCCTTTTTCCTATGTGTTCCCCAACGGCTAGGGGATTTGTCCCCTGCTGCCTTTTTGCTCAAAAAGCTCGACAAAAAATCTTTTCAAAATGGAAAGCCCAAAAACTTATTTTCTAAATTTTCAAAAATGCAAATGAGTTTTGAAAAATTCCAAGGTGGCTAGAAAAATTCAAAAATGCAGAAATGCAGTGGTCGGGAAAAATCGAAATGTGGTGGAAAGCAAATATGCAATTAAAAGAGCAAATATGGATAACTACCGGTTTAACCTCCCGGCGAGGACTCACCTTTTAAAGTCCGACGAGCGGGACTTTTCTCCGGCGTTCAGCTCGATGAAGCGTTGTCCGGTCCCGGAGATGAAGACACGGATGATGCTTCTTGTTTCATTCGCCACACCTTCTTGGTCTTTGTTGCGGTCGGTGGCTTCTCGGGCTTCGGAGGCTGCGGTTTTGCAGGCTTCACAGCCTGTTTCTTTGCAGACCTCGGAGGTTGCTGCCTTGTGGACTTCGGAGGCTGTTGCTTAATGTGTGACCTTTGCCTCCTTGCCTTCATCAGTTGTTGCTGTGCAACCTTCTCCTTCTCAAGGAAGTTCTTCATGAATGTGATGAGGCTGTCCTTCTTTTTGAACGTGTTGCAAATCTCCAGGAATTGCTGGAGATGAGCACTAGCGTCCTCATTGGCTTTCCCATAGAATGGGCTAGCCTGCACCATGGTGATGAGACCGGTCTTGATCTCGAAGTTCGCATCTCCCACATTGCCAGCTGGTCCCGTAGGGATGTTGGTAGCGGAGGGAGCGGAGAACTCGCGGAGGGTCTTGTCGGCCATTTGCTCAGAGCTTGATGGTGCGGGAATGACAGGTTTGATTGGCCGAGTCTCCTTACGAGGAGGGGTGAGCCTAGCTCGTGTCCTTCTCAGGAGTGACTTAGGATCTTCAGTGAAGTTTGTCGGCAAATCGAAACCAGTCATACACTACCCTGTTTTCATACAAAATGCAGAAAACAAAGCAAGGTTAACCTGCTTAGGAGATAGCCTTAATAATTGCAACACTACTATATACATTAGTAATTTTTCTTGAATCATACGCCTTCCCCGGCAACGGCGCCAGAAATGCTTGTTGACTTTTGCTAAGCCATATTAATAAATCATTCCCGGCACGGGGCCAGAAACGGTTCACTAATATGTCCCAGAGTCAAGTAGGTAAAATCCGCAAGCGCACGGAGAATACCGCTGTAGCATTTCACCCGGAAGTATTCAGGGTATCGTATTTGTTTATCCCAAAGGAAGGGTATGATCAAGAAGCGTTACTAACATATAAGATCATGTTAACAATTAGCAAGGATATCTAACCAAGACAGGCGGGTATATGATAATAACCGGGTAGTGTGACACACACAGAAGATTCCTACTAAATAAATAAAGTCTAGTGGAGGAAAGACTAGGCTAAGCTACTCCTACTATACATTCCTATACAGTTGCATAGCCTAAGTAGAATACATACAGACCCACACTCAGGTTCAGCAGTCAATAGTATAGCACTTCAGGCACGGACTTACCCCTGCATCCACAGGCGACTTCCGCCAAGAGCCTACGCACTAGCCTAGCGGGGAGGATTTCAAAGGACGGACAGGGCTGTCACCACCTGCCGCCTACCTCAACGAACCAGTAGACTAACGAATAATTGATGCAAATCAGTCACCCAAGTACCATACTTGCATGACCAAAGAGCACTCTGCCCCTCCGCGATTACTATTAACGAGGCAGAGCTACCGTACGAATACGATCACCAAACCCATGCTGTACTTTATCAGCTAAAACTAAGCATAGAGACTATAACATATAAACTAGACTATAGTGACGGTATATAACTAGCATGACAATAGTAGTATAATAAATATAAACTACTATCACACAAGTAGACTATACTATCACATATATGGATCACAATATCAAACAAGAAACTCATGACCCAAGCACAACTATATAGAAAAGATATATATATTGATAAGAGCAAAGTCTTACAAAAGGGAAAAGATACAAGAGCCATACCAATTCCAAGTGAAGACTTGGGACTAGAGAGCTCTAGACTCAGCCTAACTCCACTAAAACTCCAAGAACTACTACTAGCAAGAGAGAAATGCTTCTTGTGGTGTGTGTTGAATGTGAAGGCACACCCTCCTATTTATAGCCTCAATAGGTCGGCAAGGGAGAGTAACCGCCACGGAAGGCATCTCAAACCGTCATCAGGAGTCACGGAGGAGCCAACACGTGGAAGCCCAGGCGGAGAGGGCGCCCCCCTGGGTCGGCCGACCTGACCAGGTCGGCCGACCTGGGGGTGGCCCCTCCTGGCCTGTGCTTTCTCCAGGTGGCTGTCCTGTGGGCCCTGACGTTGGTTTGTGCGGTATTGCAGGGAGTTACGTCGGTTAAGTGCTGACAATGGGCCCTTCAATCCGTGTGACGTCCATGTGGCACTCTCTGATTGGTCGAAAGTGTGTTTTCTTGCCTTTTGAGGTGTTTCCTTCACATTTCCTCCTGCATGCACAAAGTTCTCCAAGTACAAGTGGAACTATATTATTGTGATAAAGCATGCGTGTATGAAATGCCAAATTCTCCTTTATTTGAGTATAGTTGACGGTTGAAAATAGTACTTAACAGCCGTCAACAACCATTCATTGGTGCAGGGGGCAGAGCACAGACAACAAGGCTCATAAGAACAAATGAGACGATCAATCTTACTTCCACAACCCCTATGGCTCCTCCTCCACAAGATTGACTCTGGCGACTTCATTGCGCTCACCATCATGAGCTCTTCTTTGCATTTGTTGAGTTCTTGAGAAACCCAAATGATGATCTTTGTGAGACTTTCTTATGAATTTATGATATTGTGTGTAGGATGAAGTCCTTCCGGGGCATGTGACAAATGGTTCCACGATATGTGATCGATATGTGCCTCCCGAGAGGAGTTTCTTGCTCGAATAAGTGATCAACCGGAGGCACGAGCTATCAATTGAAATAGCGATGAAGATAATCCTTGTGCTCCACTCTCAAGTGGGCAATGTGTTTGAGAATATTACTGGTCTCGTTGATTGTCCCCATTACTACATTGACCTCAACAGTCCTTACATGGGGGATGACATGAACATTGGAGGTATCGTGCTCCGCACAATCCCATAAGGAGGAGACTTCAAGAAGGGATTGCAAGAATCCCTTCCTATGAGGATGGTCTTGTCACACATAATGATGAGGTTAGTGAGAATTCATTGAGTAATACTTTAGATACTAACACATCTTCCTTTAGTGCATGTCTTATGGCTACTACTAGGGTCAACTAAAAGATTGGAGGCACCCATTGGATACTTAATAGTGGGTGCACCCAACACATGATCAAAAAACCTTCAATGTTCTCTGACATGTGTGAAGATGAGGATAGGGAGAGGGTCAGGTTTGGGGTTAACTCAAAAGGAAGAGTGAAAGTTGTTGAAAATGTTCCTATCACGGAGGGCCTCTCTCTCTCTCTCTCTCTCTCTCTCCAAGGTGTTATTGGTGGAGAAACTCAACTTGAACCTACTCTTTGTTGGTCAGTTATGTGACATGGGATTTGAGTGCTCATTTGATGAGAAAGGAGTGGTCATTAAAAACCAAGAGAAGAACATTATCATTTGTGGTGTAAGACATGGAAACCTCTAACTTACCCACTTCAAGTCAAATGAAGTTCCACCAAGAATATGTCTATTCCCCAAGACCTCAAAAGGTTGGCTTTAGCATAGGAGGCTTGCACATGTTAGGATGTGTCAAGTCAAGAAGGTGGTGAAGATGAATCTAGTGGGATGTGTCAACTCAAGAAGGTTGTCTCAGTGATCTCACATTCGAGAAGGATACATTATGTAGTGCTTGCCAAGCCGAGAAACAATTTGCGTACTCACATCCTACAAAATCCTTCATGTCAACATCAAGTCCTTTAGAGCTGCTTCACATGGACCTCTTTAGTCCAACACACTACAAGAGCCATCAAAGAGGTCCATGTTTATTTGAGATAGGACATCGTGTGCTGTTGTTTATTTGAGATTAAATAACTGTTGGATCAAGTATTGGATGTTTTTTTTTTATTTATAATTTCTAGTCTATTTCTTTTTTTTCTAGACACTCACATAGAAACTTTGTCTCATTCGAATATTAAATAGGTTGATATATAGATTTAATTACAATAAATAAAATGATGATACAATCTAATCAGAGTTTTGATGTATAGTTTATAAGTAATTGCCATTTCATTATAGCAAACCAAAGAATATTGAAATACGTGCAGCCAGTAGTCAACTGCCGCCATGTTAGCTTGGCAACCGTGGTCGGGGAAACCAATATGCGGGCGAGTGATTTGCTCGCCCTCGCTCCCGCCCGCGTTGGCTGTCAAAAACGTTGGCAACATCAGATTTTTTGTTGGTAACCCAAAGTTTAAAAAAGAACCAAATTATAGCTAAATTTTTTTGTTGAATTGGAAGAAAATTCCATTAAACATGAGCTGACTGATAATCAGCAGCAACCAGATCGTTTACAAAGGTCGGATTACCATCCAGCCACAACATAGTGCCACCCAGTTCTAGCTCACACCCAAATCTAGCTAAGACATCAGCTACTTTGTTACAAGCTCGTGATTGATATGCTACTCTAGTCTCCTGAAATTCAGAGAACAAAAGGAATTTTGTGTCCCGAATCAAAATACTAAGGGGTGAAAAGTCGTAACACACCGTAGGTTGGCAACCGCCAAGAGCTTATTCAAGAGCTATTGGTTCCGTGTATAGAAGAAACGAAAACTACACCAAACTTGTCCTGCCTGCTTTGCGATCCGTGTGGTATCTTCTTGTTACTGTACGCACAGTTGCGGCCGCATCTTGGTACGTGTTGCCCGGCCCCAAGGGGCTCATTATGTATTTATGTTTACCACAAACACTGTACGTGATCAGTACATACCATTTCATCGTCTCTCAATGTGTAGCGAAAATATACGGCAGTAGTCCAATAAAAAAAAGTAATGCAATTCTACAGCAATATACGCGCTTGTCTCGAGCATCACCAAAAATTTGTGCGTGTGGCGTACCTAGCGTCTAGCGAGAGCACGGCCCCGGCGCACTGCTGCTATATTGCCAGTAGTTACGTTGAGCGATGACGATATATAGATACAGTGCCACGCATGGGGCTCGTCGCGTGGCGCAAGTGTCTGCCCTTATCTAGGTGTATATACTAGAAAGTTTTGACACGCTTCGCCGCGTTCATATGTGCATTGCGCATTGGAACATTTGAAAGTAATAATTTGTTTTTGTTTGTATTAACAAATTACAACATCTTTATAATTCAAGACAAATAAAGAATCTTTATGCTACTACTACAAAATTAGATATTGTGTCTGGAAAACATGTAGTCACCACTCACCAATCACCACGGGCCTCGACTCCAGACGAAGCTCCGTGGCCCATCCTACTGTTCGGCAGCTCTCGTTTCTTTGCTCTCTCCATCCTACTGGATTTTTTTTTTGCGAGAACATCTGGACACGTTTCCTTGAAGTATGATGGGTCCCAGAGTAATTGGAGCTCCAAGAATCTTACCGTGAGGTGGGCTTCATCTCTATCTTCTTTTCTTTATTTTACGTGCTATCACACGCGCAGGGAAAAAGGCCCACGCGGTGGTGTCTCTCCACTCTGAACCACACACCACAAGTACGGAACGGGTTCCTCTGACTTCAACTGCAAGGGTGCAGTATACACTGTTATGTGAGTCCAATAAAGGTTTGACCCACATGTCAATGACTACTGCTCACTGATTTGAAGTCAGAGGATCTCTGTCTCACAAGTACACGGCTCTCTCTCTCTCTAAAGATGCAGCAGCCCGCACCTCGTCCCAGCTAATCTGCCATGATTCCTTGGTCGCCCTTGCCTGATCCACAAGAGAGGGTTGTGAAGAGCGGCTCATCCACCAAATCTTCATCCTTGTTGAGCTGCTCACCCTTCATTCTCTTTGAAGTTTACCTGTTCTCTTCCCTATCATGGAGCTTGGCTCAACTTAGCCGGCAATTAGTCCTATAAATCCGGGCCGCCCGACACGGCCCGACACAGGCCTGCCATGGCCCAGCATGAATGGAAGCGGGTTGGCACGACACGGTAGAAAAACCAGGCCGTGCCGTGTCAGCCCACGTGCCTTGGCTGCGGCCCGAGGCACGGCACGACAAGGTTTTTCCGTGCCGTGCCGGCCCATTTAGCCCGTGAGCATGTTACAGCCCAGATGGCCCGTCCAGAATGATAAGAAATAGAAACAAGTTCAAATTAACCTCAACTCAAACATAACAATAAGAGATCACAAGACTCAAGTCCAGAATCATGAGAAATAAAAAGAAAAGACCACAAGGGACCAAATTTTGGCCAAGAAAAACTTAAATTAATATCCCATAATGTTAGAGCCGTTATTTGCTGTCTCATTAAAAACCTTTGGCCTAAGAAAAAAAGAGTGCAACAGCTCTAACATTCTGGTTCAAGTTCAATGTTCACATGTTCACCAAAGGAAGGATTACACACATCAAGCAGCAACACTAGGAATATTCTCCTGATCTGCATCTACATCGAAGTACTGGTTCTTGTAACACTTCTCAAGCTGCTTCTAGTGCTCCTCAATGGTGTGTTGCTTCCTCTCCTCTTCTTGCCTCCAATCTTTCAAGCATGTAAGAATCTCCACCATATCACTGGTCAAGCTCCGACGTCTCTCCTCAAGAATCCTACCAATTAAACTAAAAACAGTCTCCGAACTGATAGTAGAAACAGGTACAGTCAAAATATACTTAGCTAAAATTGACAGAATAGGGTAAGTCTGCTTGTGTTCACGCCACTAGCTCAAAATGTCAAGATCGTCATTATAGGCCACTACTACATCACTACCAAGATAAGAAGACAGTTTAGATACCTGTATTCCATATTCAGAAGCAAAGGATGTTTCAGACTCACCACCATCAGAAGCAAAAATTTTACTCCATGCTGTCTTCTTCCTGCTAGTAGTTGGCTGTGGTGGCCTGCTTAACCTCTCTGCACCAAATTTATTATCATACTTGCCACACAAGTCAGTTAGATTAGCACACATAAAATCATAATAGGTCGAGTAATCACTGCCACTAAATTTTGAAAGCAACTGAAGAGCATTATTTAAACCTTTGAGCTTAGCTCTAGGATCCAAGATAAATGCAAATGAATACAGAAAAGGAATGTCCTTCCAATATTTCAAGAACTTATCCTTCATCAAAGCAACAACCTCTCTCAACAAGTTATCATTTTCATACTTGGCCAAGTGAGAAGCCATCTCAATAAGTTGATGCAACATCAAAGGAGCAGTGGGATAATAAACACCAGATAAGATATTAGTAGCCTCATAGAAGGTTTCAAGGAATTCAAAAACCTTATTAGCAACATACCAGTCTTTTTCCTGAAGCAACTGCTTGCCATGTACTTGCTGATAGTGAGTTTGGATAAAAACAGAAAATGTACTCTCATATGGTAAGAGGTGTTTTAGCATCAGATATGTTGAGTTCCATCCAACATCCATGTCCAAATACAATTTGCGTGGCCTCACACCCATTGCAATACAATAAGATTTATATGCAGCAATGCGTTGGTTAGAAGAATTCAGAAATGAAACTACAGCTCTAAATGACTCAACATGAGGTTTCAAATGGGTCAATCCAACCTTAGCAATAAGATTAATAATGTGGCATGCACACCTCTGATGCAGTAAAAGAGGACCAACATAAGTAGAAAATTTTGGAGTCAGAGTTCTCATAGCATTAGTATTAGAAGATGCATTGTCCAATGAAACAGAAAAAACCTTAGCAGATAAGCCATACTCTTCAATAACAGAAATGATACGATCAACAATATTAGGACTAGAATGTTTCTCATCAATAAGCCTCATGCCAAGCACCCTCTTCTCTAATTCCCAATCAGCATTGACAAAGTGAGCAACCACACTAAGATAATCTTCCTTAGCATTACCAGACCATATATCAGAAGTCAATGCAACAGAAGAAACATATTGCAAGTACTCAATCAGCTTAGTACGACGCATATCAAACAGCTTGGCACAATCTTTAGTGGTGGTTTGTGTGCTAACGCCTTCATATCTAGGATTATGAGCATGCTTAATGTAACGCACAAAAGCCTTAGAGTTACAAAAACCAAGTGGCAGATCCTATGTAACAATCAAATCAACCAATTCTAGACGAGCAAAATCAACATTATATTCCCAAGAACAAATTGAACCATCAGGGTTAAACTGAAGCAAAGTTTGGGTCCTAACAGATTGTTCTACTTTGCCTAAACATGTCTTACGATGACGGAGCAAATGGCCAGTACCACCACTAGATGCAGCAGTCAAAACATGCTTGCAATGGATACATTCAGCTCCATACATGACTTCCTTACCATCGACATTCTTGAAGAGCAGTTTGAAGTCCTCCCAAGCTTTAGACGTCGTCCTCTTCCTCTTCCGTTTGTGCCCGCTCATGCCCGTGGTACTCGACGTCGAACGGCCTGCCGGCTAAGCGTGTTCATCGTCAGGGACATCGATGGGAGTTGCCGGATCAGATGAATTGACGCGCGTCATAGTCGTACTAGTCGGCACAGGCGTACTCGTCAGTGTAAGCGAACCCGGCGTCGATGTAGCTGAATCAGGATCTGGAGTCCCCAACGTCGACCCGAACAAGAGACACCAACACTACTATGTTTCCCCGCTAATACCACGTTACCTTTAGGCTACACCACACATTTGAATGCAATAGGGGGGTACTATGGCACCGAAACACTGATTTGGTTGTAATAGACCTGCCTATTACTAGACATAAATTGTGTTGCAATATTTTTGCTTTGTGTTGCAACAGAATGACGCTAATGCACTCATTTGTAGGAATTATGTTGCAATTGGTTGGAGAAGTTGCTACACCAAATCTGAGTTGCATTAGCATTTCTTGTGTCGTAATAGAAAGGTGATATGGCAACCATAGTATCGATGGTTGCTTCTGAACGGATATATTGCAACCATTGCTTTGGGTTGCATATTACTTGGTGCATTGTGGCAATAGATAGGTGGCTATGGCATCCATACTTGACGCGAGATGCAAAAGCATGTATGAATTGCCACGAATGTGCGTGGTTGCCCTACTGATCGTAGTCGTTGCAACTGTAACAGACTTATTACAATGAAGTCTGCCTTGGTTGCACTTAAAATTGTCTATGGAATGATTGTTTTTCCTACAGGTGGGCCTGCAATAATCGGTACAGGAGTTGATCTCTTGGCTTGCCTTGTACCCACCGCTGGCCCAATTGAGGAACTCGTGGCCCGTTTGGACTCAACACTATCGATCGAAGTGTCCTGATGGCCGGCGCTCATCGAACTGATCTCTTTCTGATGTGAACAAGGGTTCCCGATCTTCCGAAAGGTTCTTGGTAAGTTGATTTGGTCGGAGGCGACACACAAATCGATCCGGCTTCAGAACAGCACGTTCTAAACCCCGCAATCGCAGCACGACGTCTCCTCTGGTTATCAACCGTCCAAAGACGATTGACCTCGCCGAGAAGGATAATCCCTACCTGCGAATCAAGAACACAAGCAAGAACAACAAAGAATGCAACACAATTGCAGATGTATGATTAAACTCTCAAAGTTGGAGTCTCACAAACCGATGAACGGCAAAACTATTTATGAACAGAATTGATCTAAGCAAAACCCAAACCCTAATGGTGCGGCAGTGGCTGTATATAAAGACCCTAGGGTCGTGCAAGACCCTCTGGACGCGCCCCTAATTGGGCTCAACTAGATACAAAGCCGAAAGGCCAAAAATAGGCGACGCAGCACCGACATAGATTCTGGACTCTCTCTTGTTTTGACGATTCCTGATGACTCCGGATGAATTTTGACATGAGGCCGGCAGCATTGGAAAGGTACTCTCCTTAGCTTTCCGTGCATATGTAGAACATCCAAATCCGAGTCCGTATGCGTCCTGGGCGACTATTTTTGTGCAGACTGGTCCTGGGCCCCGAAACAGACTCGAAGTCGGTTTTGATTGGGCCTCCACTTTGGCTTCCAAGCCCTTGCTGGTCCTCCATGTTCCCAACTCCTTCTCTCTTCATCTCCTGGTCCTCTCCATGGTTTCTAATCATAAAATAATAATTAGGTAGCAAACCATTCTCAAAAGTAACATATAGCGAAGAACGTAGGAACGAGCTCACCTCTAAATTTAGTCGTCGTGCACGAGCTCTAGTCATTGGACCTTGCAAGTCCAGAATTGGAGGAGTGTTGTGTGTATCCATAGGAGTGATGTCCTCATCATCCTCCCCCTCTTGAAGTGGAGTCGTCCTCGACTCGAGCTCATCCTCTTCTCCCAAGTATGGTTTCAAATCTGAAATGTTAAAAGTAGGACTAACCCCGAACTCGGGAGGCAACTCAAGTTTGTATGCATTATCATTAATCTTCTCCATTATTTTGAATGGACCATCATCTCTAGGCATTAGTTTAGACTTTCTCAATTCTAGAAATCTATCCTTCCTTAAGTGTAACCACACTAAATCTCCTACATCAAGTTTTACTTCCTTTCTACCCTTACTACCAGCAATTTTATACTTTTCATTTATCTTTTCAATGCTAAGTCTAGTGGTCTCATGCATTTGCAAAATAAATTCAGCACGCTCCTTAGCATCAACATGAACTCTCTCATTAATAGGTAGAGGAAGTATATCAAGTGGAGTACGGGGATCAAAACCATACACTACCTTGAATGGACTTACCTTGGTAGTAGAATGTGTTGCCCGATTATAAGCAAACTCAACATGAGGTAAGCATTCTTTCCATTGCTTCAAATTTTTCTTCAAAATAGCTCGCAACATAGTACCCAAAGTGCGATTCACAACCTCAGTTTGTCCATCAGTTTGTGGATGACAAGTTGTAGAAAATAGCAACTTTGTACCCAACTTATTCCAAAGCGTGCGCCAAAAATGACTCAAGAATTTTGCATCACGATCTGAAACAATAGTAGAAGGCATACCATGCAAACGTACAATTTCTTTAAAAAAAAGATTAGCAATATAACTAGCATCATCAGTTTTATGACATGGTATAAAGTGTGCCATCTTGGAAAAACGATCCACAACAACAAAAATGCTATCGCTCCCCCTCTTAGTCCTAGGCAGTCCTAAAATAAAGTACATAGAAATATCCGCCCAAGGAATAGAAGGAACAGGAAGTGGCATGTATAAACCATGTGGATTCAATCGAGACTTAGCTTTTTAACATGTAGTGCAGCGAGCAACAAAACGCTTAACATCTTTCCTCATCCTTGGCCAAAAGAAGTGTGTGGCCAAAATATCCTCTGTCTTCTTAGCACCAAAATGACCCATCAATCCACCTCCATGCGCCTCCTGCAACAACAAAAGACGAACGGAACCAACTGGAATGCATAGGCGGTTAGCTCTAAACAAGAAACCATCATTCAACACAAATTTGTGCCAAGCACGACCTTCTTTACAGTGCAGCAATACATCTTTAAAATCAACATCAGTAACATATTGTTCTTTAATTGCCTCAAGTCCAAAAATTCTACAATCAAGTTGAGACAACAAAGTATATCGCCTAGATAAAGCATCAGCAATCACATTATCCTTCCCTTTCTTATGTTTAATAATATAAGGAAAAGACTCAATAAACTCAACCCATTTAGCATGTCTACGGTTCAAATTGCATTGAGAATGAATATACTTAAGTGATTCATGATCAGAATGAATAACAAATTCTTTGGGCAACAAATAATGACGCCACGTCTCTAAAGAACGTACAAGTGCATATAGTTCCTTATCATACGTGGAATAATTCAAAACAGGCCCAGTAATTTTCTCACTAAAGTATGCAATAGGTTTACCATCTTGCATCAAAACACCACCAATGCCTATACCACTAGCATCACATTCAAGCTCAAAAGTCTTATCAAAATTGGGTAATTGCAGCAATGGTGCATGTGTAAGTTTGTTCTTCAAAGCATCAAAAGACTCATGATGTACCTTACCAAAATAGAAGTCAACGCCCTTCTTTATCAACTCATGTAATGGTGCAGCAATGGTGCTAAAATCTTTGACAAAGCGGCGGTAGAAACCTGCAAGACCAAGAAAACTCCTCACCTGTGTGATAGTTTTTGGTACAGGCCAGCTCTTTATGGCTTCAATCTTCGCCTCATCCACCTCAATTCCCTGTGGAGTCACAACATAGCCAAGAAAAGAGACTCGATCCGTGCAAAAGGTGCACTTCTCAAGGTTACCAAATAAACGTGCAACTCGCAAAGCATCAAAAACAGCACGCAAATGAATCATATGATCATCCATGGATTTGCTATAAATCAAGATATCATCAAAGTAAACAACCATAAATTTGCCAATAAAAGGTCTTAAAACCTCATTCATCAAACACATGAAAGTACTAGGTGCATTAGTCAACCCAAAAGGCATTACTAACCACTCATACAACCCGAATTTGGTTTTGAAAGCTGTTTTCCATTCATCTCCAAGTTTCATTCTATATTGATGGTAGCCACTACGCAAATCAATTTTAGTGAAAATTATAGCACCACATAACTCATCAAGCATGTCGTCTAGCCTAGGAATAGGATGACGATACCTAATAGTAATGTTATTAATGGCTCTACAATCCACACATACGCCAAGAACCATCTTTCTTAGGAACCAAAAGTACAGGAACAGCACAAGGACTAAGTGATTGACGAACATACCCACGATCCAAAAGGTCTTGGACTTGTCATTGTATCTCTTTAGTCTCCTCAGGGTTGGTCCTATAAGCAGCACGGTTTGGTAAAGTAGCACCAGGAATCAAATCAATTTGATGCTCAATCCCTCTCAAAGGTGGCAATCCCGGGGGTATCTCAGCTGGGAAAACATCCTCATACTCCTGCAAAAGGTTAGTGACAGCAGGAGGCAAAGTACTAGAAGCAATATCACCAAGCGAAAACAAGGCTTGTTTGCATATCAAAGCATAGCAAATATCATCAGTAGAAATTTCAGCAAGCTCAGATTTTGTGGCAAGACATGAACAACCTTGTAATTTAATTGCAGCACCCTTAGAACTTGAAGAATCATTAACATTACTTGGTGTAGAAGCAGAATTAACAGGTTGCTGAATTTCAGGGCTTTTATTTTTCAAACTAGCAGCTCGTTCCAAATCAGCTTGTATAATTTCAGCAGGGGTCATTGGTAACAAAGTAATTTTAGTTCCTTTATGCATAAAAGTGTACTTATTACTTTTACCATGGTGTATAGCATCATTATCAAATTCCCAAGGTCTACCCAATAAAAGTGAACAAGCTTGCATGGGTACAACATCACAATCAACAGAATCCACATAGGAACCAATGGAAAAAGGAACTCTGCAAGTTTGTATTACCTTAGCTTTTCCAGAGTCATTTAACCACTGAATGTAGTATGGATATGGATGTGGGCCTGTGGTCAAATCAAGCTTCTTAACCACATCAGAACTCACTAAATTGTTGCAGCTTCCTCCATCAATGATGACACGTGCTCGACGGTTCTTGATGACGAAGAAAATCTGGAACAAGTTATGTCGCTGCATCATCTCGGGCTGCTGGATTTGTGTGCTAAGCGCACGCTGCATAATAAGATTCATGTAGCCCGTGGTATCTCCGCCTCCAAGAACGAGGTCACCGCTGGTGGCAGCGACATCCTCCTCCTCATCCTCCACATCGGAGGTGCTCATGTAACCGCCATCATCTGTCGCCACATATGCCCGCCTACTTGGGCAATCTTTCTGCAAATGGCCAAGACCATGGCAGCGGTGGCACTGAATCCCTGTAGTGCGTCCCGTCGAAGCAACAGAGGAGGCACTACTAGCCGGTACCTGCACAGAATTTTTACCTGAGCGCGTAGAAGGGGCAGGGGCTGATCTTGGTGCTGCAGAAACAACACTAGCTGGTGGGGGCGGCCGGAAAGATGGCTTGGGCAGCCCCGAAGTCCCCGTCGGCCGTGGTGGGTAGAAATTCCTGAACTTGCTGTACTCCTCAAAAGCCTGGAAAAGTCCCTGTGATTCTTTCTCTGCAAGCATAGCATACTGGAAACACTGGTTGAGGGTATAAAATTCTTTATAATCAAGGATGTCCTGAATTTCTTTTCTCAAACCAGAATAAAAGCGGCAAATCTGATCCTCTACTTTTTCAACCACAGCACAACGAATCAAACCCTTCTGAAGCTCATTAAAATACTCCTGAACAGTTTTATCTCCTTGATTTAAACGCTGCAGTTTATTACGAGTTTCTCTATAAAAAGAAGGAGGAACAAAACGATCACGCATTTCTACCTTAAGTTCTTCCCAAGTAGTAGGCAAATCGGTTTCAGCAGCTAGACCACTCCACCAAACAATAGCAAAGTCCTTCAACTCACTAGTGGCTTGTCTAACTCTATGTTGTTCAGGAACAAGGTGGGCATTAAATTTTTGTTCTACCGTCATTTTCCAATCAAGGTAAGCATCACCATCGTACTGACCCGAAAACGAAGGAATTGAAAACTTAATTTTAGCATACGGATCATCTGGAGCATGGTTACCTTGTGTGTGACGGTTGTGGTTGTGGAAACCACCCATACCTTGAGGGTTACGTTGCAAACGACGTCGTAACCTTACGGTCCTTGTAGCTGACCTATCGACGGTGCCATCGGCCTTATACACCGTTGCTTCATCATGATCGTCTTCAACGTCGTTGTTGGTGTTGGTGTTGGGGTTGGTGTTGGTGTTGGTGTTGTTGTTGTTGTTGGTCTTGTGAGCGGTCTCCAATTCGACAACCTGATCGGTTAGCTTAGAGACTCTCTTATCCAACCGCTCAATGCTTTCTCCCAGGTGAAGCTTGGTGACGGCATCGGTGACGGCCCTGGAGATCGTCTCTGCCAAATCACTCTGAACCGCCTGCAAAGCCTTCTGTAACTGATTTTGGCTCACGCACTCATCCAATTTTGAGGGTGAAGCACCCTCTCCATCGCTTCCTAACATCAGAAACACCAAAACAGGAAACAAAAAGTGAAGGTTATCCCTACAAAACTACTAAGCAGTGGTGCCTCTCAACACAGCAAAAGGAAGCTTCTTGCAAAGCTCTTACAAAGTTCTAAAAACAACAAAGCGAAGGATACCAGGGAGAAGTGTTCCACGATTGCAAGGTGTACAAAATAACCTATGTGCTGTCCAGAAGAAGTATGTAGAGCTAGGAACGCCAAATATATATATATGAGTGGCACACAAATCAAAAACAGATAGTAAAGCTGAATAAGTGCCCAAGTAATTTGTCCCTAGTTGCTGGTCTAACTATGTACTAGAACAGTAGTGATAGCAAAGAAGAAACAAGGAGACAAAGGGACACAGTCGATAACAGGGGGCTTAGTGTAAAACAGCCAAACTCAGAAATTCCAGGAGGCTAGATGGAGCACTAGTAGGAATCCCAAATTTATTTTTTATTTTATTTTATTTTTTTGATATTTTTTTCCAACTCACTAGCAAAGGGGGAGAAACCACAAAAAATTTCAGCTCAAACCGAGCTAGGACGTGGCCTATAGAAAATCTTGAAGTTTCAGAAAACGTCGGGTTTCAACTTGAATGAATTTTTTCTTTATCTTCCCGATTTTTTTTGAATTTTGTCAAGAATCTCCTATAAAAATTTGAGCCAAAATGAACAACCGAGCGAAAAGTTATGGCTGTTTTACCGAAGGGGTGTCGGAATCGGTTATGAAGAAACCGAGGGTTTGAGTGAAACCAAACCCGAGTCGGCTTGGAGTCGGGTAGGGATTTTTCTTTGGCGAGGTGGATGCAGCGGAAAGTGGAATATGTGAAAATTGGTCCGAGGTGGTGAGGGTAGGTTTAGGGTGGGATTAGGGTGGGCGTGTTGATCAATCAACCCTAGCACACAAAGCCGACAAAACCGAGGATGGTGAAGGGGATGGCGGCAAGGGTTGCAAGGGAAACACTACTGACGACAAAAACACAAACTAAACCAGCGACTAAACAAGAACTAGGGCACAAACTCAACACTACGGACTCTAAAATTGAAATATGCGTGCACAGGATCAAGTTTCCACGCACACAGGACAATTATTATGATAAAAGAACAATGTCTTTATTAAATTGATAACATTATTACGATGATGACCCATAGGTCAAAAGTAAAATATTACATTGCAGCGGTTACTCTAAGCGTTGGTGTCCTTCGGCTTTCATAGGAAGTCGACCGAAAGACCGCATGCCTAGTCTCCTCCATCATCTTCATAGTTGTACCATCCTTCTCCTGTAGCTGAGCAGCAATGGGGCATAGTGCAAGGGTGAGTACATGTCGTACTCAACAAGTTGGGGGAAAGATGACATGGGGCTAAAGACAAGGAAGGCTTATAGGGGGTTTATTGATGTGAACAATGGTTCCCGATCTTCCGAAAGGTTCTTGGTAAATTGATTTGGTCGGAGGCGACACACAAATCGATCCGGCTTCAGAACAGCGCGTTCTAAACCCCGCAATCGCAGCACGACGTCTCCTCTGGTTATCAACCGTCCAAAAGACGATTGACCTCACCGAGAAGGCTAATCCCTGCTTGCGAATCAAGAACATAAGCAAGAATAACGAAGAATGCAACACAATTGCAGATGTATGATTAAACTCTCGAAGTTGGGGTCTCACAAACCGATGAACGGCAAAACTGTTTATGAACAGAATTGATCTAAGCAAAACCCAAACCCTAATGGTGCGGCAACGGCTATATATAAAGTCACTAGGGTCGTGCAAGACCCTCTGGACGCGCTCCTAATTGGGCTCAACTAGATACAAAGCCCAAAGGCCAAAAATAGGCGACGCAGCACCGACACAGATTCTGGACTCTCTCTTGTTTTGGCGATTCCCAATGACTCCGGATGAATTTTGACATGAGGCCAGCGGCATTGGAAAGGTCTTCTCCTTATCTTTCCGTGCATATGTAGAACGTCCAAATCCGAGTCCGTATGCGTCCTGGGCGACTGTTTTAGTGCAGACTGGTCCTGGGCCCCGAAACAGACTCGAAGTTGGTTTTGATTGGGCCTCCACTTTGGCTTCCAAGCCCTTGCTGGTCCTCCACGTTCCCAACTCCTTCTCCCTTCATCTCCTGATCCTCTCCATGGTTTCTAATCATAAAATAATCATTAGGTAGCAAACCATTCTCAAAAGTAACATATAGCGAAGAACGTAGGAACGAGCTCACCTCTAAATTTAGTCGTCGTGCACAAGCTCTAGTCTTTGGACCTTGCAAGTCCAGAATTGGAGGAGTGTTGTGTGTATCCATAGGAGTGATGTCCTCATCACTTTCTTCCTCTACGATTAAGGAATCGCCACCGCGCAAGGTGCGACTCCATCCTGCGTGCGCCTAGAGTCTGCCGTCCCCCGATCGAGTCCAATTGTGTGGGAATCCACGGCGCGCGCCCTGCCCGATCATGTGGACTAATGCTGCCTCAACCCTGCAGGTGAGGCTCAAGTCTTTTGAATCTATATATCTTGTTTGATCTACCATTGCTTCTCGGCCCTTAGTTATGGAATAGCCATAGTTTATATACATGCTAGATCATGATCTCTCTCTCGTTGCAAACATGCATGCAGATTAATTAATGACATCACACGAAGATAGGAGTTGGATGCAGCTGCCACGACATTCAGAGGAGTGGAAGACGAATTTCAGGAATTTTATTGCAAACTTTGGCACATCATCATCGGGAAGAGTTGGTGGATCTGTTGCGTGCCCATGTGCTACATGTCAATGCATGATAAGATATCATGACGTGTTTCAGATTCATTTAGTTACCAGAGGGTTTGCTGATTGTTTCATCAATAATGAATTATTAGAAGGCCCAACTTGTTCATCATCAGCTGAGGGTCTTGTGAATCATGGTGTCGGTGCTGATCTCAATACTGGTATAAGAGAAGAACATGAAGATGACTCAGCACCGTATTTTGGAGAAGACGATGAAGAAGCTGACGATGACCCTGCTGCCACTAATACTCTAATTAGAAACATTATCAGTGGCTCCATACATGGACAAATCATAGATGATGGTGAGGAGCCAAATAAGGATGAAGAGATTTTTTTGAAACTATTAGAGGAGGCAAATAAGGAATTGTATCCAGGATGCAAAGATGCAACTAAGGTATCTTTTATAGTGCAACTTTTTCAGATAAAGTGCTTGTGCGGAATTAGTAACTCAGCATTAGAGGCCATACTAAAACTGTTCTCAAAGATTCTACCTGAAGGCCATTGTATCCCTGACTCGTTGGATAAAGTGAAAAGGGTGGTATGAGACCTAGGCTTGGATTATATCAAGATACATGCATGAAGAATGCTTGTGTCTTGTTTTTCAAGGGAAATGCAAAGCTAGAGGAATGTCCCATTTGTTGGGAGTCTAGGTGGAGACTTGCAGAGAAATCCTATGATAATGATATTGCGGATGGTACTGTAAAGACGAAGAGGTTACCAGTTAAGATCCTACACTACTTTCCTCTTATTCCTCGGCTTCAAAGAATGTATATGTCCAAGCAGTTATCAGAGGAAATGCAATGGCATAAGAAAAAATTGGTCAATGATAGAAAAATGCGTCACCCTACTGACTCACCTGCATGGAAGCATGTGGATAAAGAGTATGAATGGTTTGAAGAAGAAGGTCGTAATATTAGGCTGGGTCTTGCTTCTGATGGCTTCAATCCCTTTGGGATGCAAAATGTTACATACTCCATTTGGCCTGTTATGCTAATACCTTACAATTTGCCTCCATGGTTGTGTCAGAAACAATGTAACTGGTTGTTGTCAATGTTGATACCTGGTCCAAAATCTCCTGGAATGGATATTGATGTGTATTTGAGGCCTCTTATATTGGAGCTCAAGGAGCTTTGGGAGAAGGGTGTTCCAACATGGGATGCACAGACAAGGAAGAATTTTAAATTACATGCCTTTCTACTTTGGACAATTAATGACTTTCTAGCTTATGCTATGCTATCTGGACAATTAATGACTTTCTAGCTTACAAAGATACGGAGTATTTGTGGTTGAAACATGGGTCGAAGCACTGCTACATGGGACATCGACGTTTCTTGCCCTCAGACCATCCATGGCGCAAGAACAAGGTCAGCTTCAACAACAAGGTCGAAACCAGGGATGCACCAGTACCTCTGTCAGGCGCACAAGTACTTGAGCAGTTTGAAAGTTTTGAACAAGTGAGATTTGGGAAGAATAATGCATCAAAAAAAAAGGAAGCGTGATGAAGACCAAAGATGGCACAACTGGAGGAAGAAGAGTATTTTTTTTTTAGCTCCCTTACTGGTCTACTTTGCTCATCAGGTATAATTTGGACGTCATGCACATTGAGAAAAATATATGCGGGAGCATATTAGGCACTCTGCTTGAATTGGCTGGTAAATGTAAGGACAGGGAGAAGGCCGGGCTTGACATGGAGCTTATGCAGATACGCCCAGATCAGCATCCTGTGATTAAGAATGATAAGTATATCTTGCCACCAGCCTTGTACAAGTTAGATAAGAAGGATAAGGAAATGTTATGCCAATTTTTATATGGAGTGAAGATGCCTGATGGGGTTGCCTCTAATATAAGAGGATGTGTTGACCTAAACTCGTGTAAGGTGTCTGGCTTGAAAACTCATGATTACCATCTAATTCTACAAAAACCATTACCCTTAGTGGTGCGTAGGATTTTGCCAGAACAAGTTGTCATCGCATTGATTCAGCTTAGTAATTTCTTCGATGCACTATATTCCAAGGAGCTGGTGGCAGCAGAGTTGGACAAACTTAGCATTTCAATTAGGGAGACTGTTTGTCGACTTGAGATGCTATTCCCACCATCATTTTTTGATATCATGATGCATTTGCCTGTTCATTTAGCTGAAGAAGCTAAACTTGGTGGGCCTGTTTCTTATAGATGGATGTATCCAGTGGAGCGGTACCTACATACTACGAAAGGATATGTGAGGAACAAGGCGTACCCTGAAGGTTCAATAGCCGAGGGATACATACTCGAGGAGTGCCTTACATTTTGCTCAAGATTCTTGGACGTGGACACCAAACTGAATCTTGTTGATCGACATGAAGTGTTGCTGTGAATGAGCCACCATCTGGTCTGAGCACCTTTGCTGACATGGATTACAAGAGGAGAGGACAGACGATCAAAAGAATTGAAGGAGATGACATGCGGAAGATGAGGAACTACATAATTTCAAATTGTGATGAAGCAACACAATGGATCGAGTAAGTTACGCTACTAAACATCAATATTTTAAAATTGTATTTTTTTTGGACTAATAGAAATATACATTTCTTTGTAGTGCGCATATGGAAGAACTTAAAAAATATGGTTCAAGAAATCTTAAAAGGAGACACGAGGAACAATTTGTAAGATGGTTCGAGGCCAAGATCAGGGATCTACATGCGAAAGGGGAAGTAAGTTCAGAGATGTTTGCACTTGCTCAAGGACCGAACGATCGAGCTCGTACATTGCATAGATGTCATATCAATAATTGGTTATTTCGAACCATTGACATTGAGAAAAGCCTCATAACACAAAACAGTGGTGTGCTTGTCAAGGGCGACGGTACTACTGGCAACATGAATTGGTATGGGGTGATTAAAAGAATGATCTCACTAGAATTCCCTGGACAAAAAGAAGTTATTTTGTGTGAGTGTGATTGGTATGATGTGCCTGCTACCACTAGCAACAGAGGCAGAGGATACAATAAGGATCAATTTGGGGTTATTGATGTCGACACTACCAGATACAGGTATACGAATGAACCATATATTCTGGCAACACAGGCAGAACAGGTTTTTTATGTGAATCTAGTAAACAAACCTGGTTGGAGCAGTGTCATTGCGTTGAAACCAAGGGACTTGTTCACCATGCCTGAATTAGAACTTGAGGACTCGATTGATGTGGGTATCGAAGACAGTAATTTATTCGGTGGACACCAGGATTTGACAAATTGGACAAGATCTGACAAGGAAGGCACAGCTGGAGATGTCTCTGTTATTGCTCAGGTGCAGACCCAAGCAGTTGATGAACCAGATGATGTGGTCTTTGATTGTGATGATGAAGATGACGAAGATGACACATACATTGATGATGGAGTTGTAGCACCAGTTGCTTCTGTGATACAAGGCGAAGATGATGACTTTTTTATTTGATACTTGTACGATGCTGGCTATGCTTGTCATGGAACTTGCATTTCCATTACATGGAACTTGCATTTGCTGCGTATGGAACTTATATATTTGCCACATGGAACTTGCCTTTCCATGATTTACTTGTACGATTTGTTTGCCTTTCCATCATATACATGTATTATTTGTTTGCCTTTTCATCACAGCAATACAAACATAGCTAGAGTATAAGAACACCAATACAAACATAGAGAATAAGAACACAAATATAACATAAAGCTTATATATTTAGGAAGTCCACACCACCACCAGCATTCGATACTACATAAAGTACCTTGTGCAACCAACCACAGCGTGCATATATTACATCCATATCCATGACATGCAAGACAAACAACAACTATGTAAACTATAAGTTGTTATAACTAGATAGCTGGAGGCAAGCAGCTTTGATCCAGCAGAAGGCAAGCAAAGCAGCAGCTCCATCACATCTCATGGTCGTCCATGATCCTCCTCTTCAGCAGGTGCTAGAACCTTCTTCCCTCGCTCTTAAGCTGGTCCCATGACAGCAGAGGTGCGCCTCTAGCTTCGGCGATGCTCCCGGGAGTGAAATCCAGCTCAATGTACAGGTCCTTGGGCCTCAGGCATAAAGTGCTGGGCTTCCTCCTGTGCCCCTATTTTAACAGATGCATGCATCAACTTATCAATCATAAACAAGACATTGTAGGCATAAATATGAAGATCACATTGAAATCTATCAATAACAGTAAAGATCAAAAATGACATTCACTAAGATCAATATCAGCAGAAAGTATGACAAACAGGACACTATCACCTAATTAACCATAAGGACTACATTGATAAAATCAGGACGATAAGATGTGAACTACAACTACTAAAAACCATAAACCTACATGTGAATTTCAATTAAAACAGGATAGACAGCATGCATGGGATTCCAAAATAAGGAATAATTTAAGGCATGTGAACTACAACCTACATGTGAACGACATTAACTAAGGCTGCATCAGGTAATTTCTATCAACATTTCAATCCAAAATCATTCAACATTTCAAGATTGGTGATCAAGATAAAAGATTGAAGTATCACTGTCTAACTTGTAACTAATCTGAACCAACATTTATAACTAATTCTAGTCTCATTGGAATCCACATTCAATCTAACTTTGAAATAAACCCTATTTCTTGGTGATGTAATTGAATGAAGTTACTCACCCCTTCCGCAATGGTCGGGTCGATCTCGAACTAGGGCTTCACGTCCTCGATCTCATCCATGGCCGCCGGCGTCATAGAGGAGGAGTGTCGCGCTAACATGCCTCGAAGGGAGACCACACCCGCAGAGGTGGACGTGCGGGGAAGGGTCGTCCTCCCAGAAGTCGTCGCGGCACGGCGGGGGGGAGTCCGCTTGATCTGGGGCGTGATGCGGCGCGTGGACGTGGTCTTCGAGGCCCTCGTGGCGACGACAGAGGTCTTCGAGGCACGGTAGGAGGTCCTCTTCGCCGGGGCCGTCATGGCCATGACGAAGGTCTTCAAGGCGCCGCGGAGGTCCCCTTACCTGGGGTCTTCGCGGTGACGCGATTCGACGTCTCCGGACGCCGTCGATGTGCGGCGGATGACCGGCGACGCCGAGGTGGTCAACCGCGTGAATCGGCCTGACGCGTCGCGAGCCTGCCAATGGGACTGGTGCGTGCGGGGAGGCGGAGCCATGGATCGTTGTCGGGAGAGGCGGACAAACCGGAGATTGGATTGGGGATTTTTTTAGGGAGATGAACAGTTGCCACGAAACTGAGGCTTTTGGGCGAGGTTTGGAAGGGGAGGAGTCATTTTTGGGGAGAGGGGGCCTTTATACATTCCTGGACCAGGAGTTTGGGTGGGCCATTCACATTTGCGTCCAAGACATGCAGGTCCCACACATCGGTGCCTGTTGTCATTGAATCACTTACATGCAGGACCCAGCCCACGCGTGCGCGTTTCTTTCAGGTCGGCGCGGATTTTCTCTCTCGCTTACATGCGGGTCCCACACGTCGGGCGGGGATTGTCGCCAGTTCGTCCTCAGTTAGTCTTGTTCTTCATGTTTTTCACTCTCAATCTTGGGTGCAATCAATGAAAATGTTTCGATTTCACATACGAAGTCCAAATGAGATGATTTTTGTTCTTTATTCTTAGAATCATTTACTCTATCCCATAGAGTCAATTGATTCATGACAATACAATAATATTTTTAAGTTATCAGACTGAACATTAATTAATACATAATAATTAAGGGGCATACAGACACTATGCTCAAAACCCAACTAGGTGTTGCAATTTCATTTGCTTCTATCAATGCATTCTATGTACCAAAATGAAACTAGAATGCTTCCTAACACCCACTCTGCATCTACTAATTTCTGAACATAGGGCATGTACTCTGTCTTTGCGGCACAAAGTAAAATTCAATCTAACACAACAATATTATGATTTTTGCAGAGAAGAGGCGTATCATACTATTGAAGCGGAGCTTCCTCTTCGACTTCCTCTTTGACTTCCTGTACTACATGGCCCCTCTCGTCACCTTCATCCGCCCCTTGCTAGAAAGAAGAAGAGGACGCCGCGGCGGAGTCATTGCCGGTGTTGAGTGGTGTTGCACGTGTCGCCGTGGTGCTCCGGCGAGGGCTCTTCTGAGGTCCCTTCATCACGAGCCCTCTTGGTCGCCATGTCTACAATAAATATCCCCCAATCCCACCCGCGGTGAGCGAAATGCGAAATGAAAGCAGGGAAAAATCTCCAATGTAGAAAGCGAAATACTCACTGGTCCTAATCCGCGCGTCGCTGGCTTGAGACCACCCTGCGATTGCTCGGCGTCCGGAAGGTGGTGGCAACTCCTTCGAGGGTTTTTGTGGGAGGGAGCGGCGCGAGCGCGTTAATGAGGATGAAGAAGGAAACGGCGCCGATGGAAGTGAAGGGGCGCCCCTAACGCTAAGCGGTGACATGGGCCTCTTTCCAAATGGGCCAAATGACACAGGGTACAACAAAGTGGGACCCACCAAATCCAGGCACCCCAGACGCACCAAATTACATGTGGGACCTGCCGAATCCAGGCGCACGAGACGCACCAAATGACAAGTGGGACCCACCAAATCCAGGCGCCCCAGACGCACCAAATGACATGTGGGACCCACCGAATCCAGGCACACGAGATGCACCAGATGATATGTGGGACCCACCAAATCTAGGCGCACGAGACGCAAGAACAATTTTTCGTTTTAATGTCTGCATACAATCTGTAACTAGTCTTTCTCCCTCATACGAACTTCAAAATGTGTCATTTTTTTCCTACACCTTCATAAAATTATTCTATATCAATTTATGCAACTTATTAATGCTACTATGTTGAAATATATTCTCATGTGAGATTGTTTCCACAATCCAATTTTTCAATTTAAATAAATGACAACTATAAGCAATATGTTCATACACTAAATGATGTCAAATGGATAGTTGATGAATACCGAAGTTTCGTATCTCATCATGATGTACAATATTTATTTAGGTCATTTGGTCATTTTCAAAAGTGGTAGTAACATGTAGTGCAAACTTGACAAGTCTCCAACATAGTTTCTTAAACCTTGTGAGTGAATCTAGGATTAATGAGCAATGTACACTACCACTTTGTCAAATGAAAAAAAGTCCTAAATAAATATTGTACATCTCGATGAGTTATGAAAGTTTGGTATTCATGACTTTTTTGGATGAAATCATTCACGGCTAACAAAAACTGGCTTTTAGTTAGCAACTTTGAAAATTCTATATTTGTAGTATTAAAACTTTGTCAAATGGATTAGTGACCTACATAAAGTTTGTAGAACTTGATGAGTTCTACAACTTTGTTATTGATGACTTTTTATTTTGAAATCATTTAGTACCCTAAAAACTACGTGAATTTGTTAACGTTTGAAATTTTAAATTTAAAGAGTTCAATCTAACTAGAAAGGGGAATGACAGAACATTTTAACAATTTCACTCGGATGGGGCATAGTACCGGCGTGGTAGTTTGGCTCTCTAATGCGTGGGTCCAGTGATGCGGGGGCCCATGAGTCAATGATTGATCACTAAACTCGTTCCTAAATTTTTGGTTTCGAAAATAAGTGGCGCCGCTTTTTCCATCCGAAACTTTTTTTTCCGCGCCACACCATCCCTAGGCCCACGAGTCAGTGATTGATCACTAAACTCGTCCCTAAATTTTTGGTTACGAAAATAAGTGGCACCGCTTTTTCCATCCGAAACTTTTTTTCCGCGCCATACTACCGCGCCACACCAGCCCTGGGCCCACGAGTCAGTGATTGATCACTAAACTCGTCTCTAAATTTTTATTTATGAAAATAAGTGGCACCGATTTTTTCATCCGAAACTTTTGTTCCGCGCCATACTACCGTGCGCCACACCATCCCTGGGCCCACATTGAAGCCTAAAAGCGGCATTATCAACTTGACTACATCTTAGCCTCCCTAATCCCATCACATCAGTTAGGGTTCTACAGGCGCCGTCGGCGGCAAGGTGGTTGTCGCGATTGCCTTCCACCACGCAGGCGAAGAGGATGCCAGCGTCGAGCGAAGCGGCGAGAGGAACCAATTCCTCGTCGACATCATTGCACACGCCTTCGACGGCCTCGACGATGCTACCTCCAATGTTCACACCACCGGCTCGTAGGCCTAGGGTGGCAGCTTCGCTCTTTGTGTCGCCGTCGTCCCAAGGACCATCACGTAGATCATACGACGAAGTTGCCGGCCGAGATGACTCTCTAGATCTAGAAGATTTCCTGCCTTCGTCTCAGTTCGAATCTGAGAACGGGTACGTGCCTTCGATCATCCCCTAGTATTAAGTCCGTAGCTTGCATGCATTTGTCCCCGCGATCGATTCCCTACACAAAATTGAAATGCTATCGCTAAATATGCAGAACGGATGATAGATGGCTTGTGTATGTCGTTTGCAAGGGGAGTGAGGAGGGAGAACAATTTGTTAAGGCATATAGAGTTGACAAGAGTCAAATCACGCTTGGTAACTTGACAACAATGAAAGCAAAGTTGGGGTATGGGTCCAGGGACTACATGTACTACAAGAAGAGAAATCCTGATAATCCTGCGGCAGCAACACTAAATGATATCGACTATGATGTTGATGCATTAAGAATGGTAGATAGTAGTGAGGAAGAGAGGGAGCTCAGATTAGTATTGTCAAAGAATCCATTGACAGAGCGATGTGTGGCCATTACACCAATTAAATACAGAGCAGTTTGCTCAGATCCTGTTGAAGAAGAAGAAGAAGAAGTGGACGAATCAGAATTACATGCATACAAAGATTGGCTACATTATCTGCATACAAGGGACCAAGCCATGGGTGAGTTATATATTATGCAGCTCAATACATACATGGTTTTTTCAATGCACTTATGACTGATGTTATCATTCCTTTTCAGAATTTGAAGATATCTACAGGGAGGGCACAATCAAGACATGCCAAGAATGGTTGGGTGTTCAAGGAAAACTTGATAACATCAGTAATATCCCTCTCCTAATTGTCAATTTAATTACCATTCTTCACTGTCAAACTTCACAGCATTATGCTAGCTGATCATGTGACAATATTGTCTGCAGATTCTTTTTTGCATTCTAGCAGTCAGGTATATTCCAGTCAAGACAGCAACCCAACACCTCCAGTGCAGGCACCATCTCATGCTCGCCGTTCAACACAGGGGCAAGGAAATGGTAAGTTGTGTTCATTAGGAATTAATCTTGTTTCTGTTTCATGTGGCCATATATAAATATACATATAGAGTATTACAGTTTGTTCATGTGGGAATATGTTCAGCAAATGGGAAGAAAAGAGGATGTGGTCCTCTAAAAGGCTTGAAGGCAATCTCCAAGAGAATCAAGGCGGGCAATCAGAAGATGAAAGTTGAGTTCTCCAGACTTGGAGGACCAGTAGGTGAGAACTACCGCTCGTTCACTGATGAAGTAGTATTGTTTATGAGAAAAAGGGCGCAACTCATTGGAGTGAGATCGTGAAAAGAGATCCATGAAGAAGTAAAAGAATCAATAGCATCTGATATATTGGTAATAATCATGTTTTCTTGTGTATACATTTTAATAATACACTAACATAAGAACTGACCTAGTATTTGCATGTTCTTGTAATTTTATAACAGGCTAGGTGGGAAATTGAGGATAATTACAAGTCAAGGACAATCGTACGGGGCATTGCTAGGGAGCGTTATAAAGGATGGCGTTCAACTTTCAGTGCTACAACAAAGGCATACAACAGCTACCGCGAGAGAATGTTAAATAAGCCTGCAGAATTAGATATTGTTGAATGGCACTATTTGTTGTAGTATTTTAGGACTGCCAAATTCAAGGTTTGTTTCCACTTAATTACTATTATTGACAATACCACTTTCATATAAATGGATATGTCTGGGTCATTAAGATTATTGTTCAAATCTATGCACTCTGTAGGCAAGGAGCATACAAAATTCTGGGATTCGAGGCCAAAAAAAGACCACACATTTGTCAGGCGCTAAGCCTTATGCTCAGTATAGCTATGATAAGGTAATAACTGGAAGTGCACATCTACAGGATTTCTTGCATGATGATTTACTAATTTGTTATTTTCTTGGCATGTCAGAGAGACCCAGAAAGTGGTGAGGAGCCCAATGATATGGAACTTTGGTTCATAACTCACAGTAAGGATGGGCAATGGAAAGACCAAGAATCCAGGGATGTCTATGTGAGTTCTCATTGAATTTGTACATGACTTACTATAGTCCATGCAGATATCGAATGCATGCAATTTCTTCTTCAACTAACTCCTGAGTGAGTGGCTTGTAAATGTTAGGAGAAAGCAAGCAGCCTTATCTCTGAGGCGGAATCGAATTCGGAGGAAAACTTCATCACCTTACAGGAAAAGAATGAGATTTTCTAGAAGGCATACCAGGCAGTCATAGAGTGCAAATCAACCAGGTTGCATGGTAATGGGTACCTGGCAAAGTACCCAACTAGAAGGGAGCTGCTGAATGCTGATCGCCTGGAAAAAATTCGTGTGGAGGAGCAACTACATCAGGAACACCTGGAGCTCATGGAATCATTTGATGAGCTACATGAATAAATGACCACATATCAAGCTGAGAGGGAAGCAGAAAGGATAGAACATGCATGACAGATTGATAAGCTGAAAAAGGCAAGGGAGGTTGATTTACAAGTGCTTAGGCAAGAGTTTCTATTGATGATGCAAGCAGCACATGGACAGACAACATTTGAGCAGTTACTAGTCAAGCCAGTTTTTGAATGCCTATTTTTCCTTAGGTACTATATCTACTTGTCTGCATGTTTCATAGATTCTCCAACCAACATCTGTCCAGGCAAACAA
The DNA here is from genome assembly GCA_030378355.1 of Eleusine indica. Classification (NCBI taxonomy): domain Eukaryota; kingdom Viridiplantae; phylum Streptophyta; class Magnoliopsida; order Poales; family Poaceae; genus Eleusine; species Eleusine indica. Next base: position 30,698,230 of record CM059499.1, read on the forward strand.
CAATGTCACTGAATTGGCAGAGGTGGCGGCAGCTGCAACAAACACGAATACTCAAGAAGTTGAGCCAACCACACAACATAAGGTCCCTTTAGATCAAGTTGTTTGTGAATTAACAAGCTTTTAGTGCTATCATCAGATACTAAACAAAATGGCGCCTAATTATTTCCTTCAAACTTTTTTGTTCCCAGGAAAACACTCCAACCAACCCAGTGCAATCTGAAGTCGATGATATATCAAGGGCAAACGACACTCGGACTAGAAGAAGTATAGCTGCAAATATGACAGCTGCAAATACGACACGGGCAACATTCATTACTGCAAAACAGCTAAGGGATAATGCTTTAAAGAAACGAAAGGGCGGCAAAAAGACAGGTGGAATTTTGGTTTACTGCCTGCTTTAAATTCAGATTACTTTCATGATAAAAATGTTATTCTTTCTTTTCAGGTAACTAAGGCAGTTCAAATGGAGGAAACAAGTGATGGGACCATCTTGAAGTCACCCTTTGCTGATCAAGTGATGGGATCATCAGCCTTGCGTTTCTTTGCTCATGATTAACTTATTATCTTGTTCTTGTCAAATTAGCCTACTATATATGTGTTCAAACAATCTGGTGTCACAAATTTGTAACTATTTCAGTACTACATGTGTCATGTAATTGTACAATGAATAGTTCAATTAATCTTGTTTTCATGAATGATGAATGCATAATTATGATTGATCCTATATTATATTGTTTTGAAAATTGGTGATACAAATAATTGAGAGTGACATAATAGACAGGTGGCAATAGCTACCAAAACCATGTGTGGCAAATGAGAATTCATCCTATCGCAACCCAGCTTTTTCAGTGTCACAAGGGTCGTCGCAATACGAAGTTCCACATGTAGCAACCTAGTATTATGATGGTAATAGAGAGATGAACTTTTGCCTACGCAAACATTTACAAAGCAATAGAGGTGATCACATCTAACAACCACTCAAGTTTGGTGGCAATATAGTGCTCCACCTATAGCCTCCACACACGTTTGGTGGTAATAGAATGTCGACCTCTAGCAACTAAGCAAATCTGGTGGCAATATAGTGCTCCACCTATAGCCTCCACACACGTTTGGTGGTAATAGAGTGTCGACCTCTAGCAACTAAGCAAATCTGGGCAATAGCGGACACCATCTATGGCACCGAAATCAACTTCGTGGTAACAGAGATGACCACTTATCGCAACCGAAACACTAAAGTGCCAATAGAGGTGCTTGCTCTATAACAACGAAACCAGAGTGTAGTAATAAAATCATTTGCAACGCACGAATTTACACATTGCAACGCGATGGGTACGATGCAATTGAATCTCTGGCAACAGCTTGTACATCGCAATAGGATAATTTGCAACCAACACGAACGCGCCTTTAGATGCTAGTTGCAACGCTGCATTATGTTGTAATAGAAAAATAGTTGCAACCAACAAAAGACATTTGTGGTTGAAAGCTAATACCACTTGACCTATTGCAGCAATGTTTTACGAAACTGTTTGAGAGTAATTGCGGCTATTGCACCCAAAAAGGGCATATTGCAACATATTTCCTGTGTTATATTAGGGGGGAAATCTAGTAGTGCGAGCTTGACGAAGCGACTGCTCGCTAGGGTCGAGCGGCATCACGGATTAACGGCGGCGGCGTAAACGCGGCTAGATCCAGAGCGAGAGCAAGAGGGAGAGGGAGCAGTGCTAGATCCAGAGCGAGAGCAAGAGGGAGAGGGAGCAACGCTAGATCCAGAGCGAGAGCAAGAGGGAGACGGAGCAGCGCTAGCGCACCATGAGCATGATGTTGGGTAAAGAGAGCATGGTGCTCGGCGGACGCCGGACGGCGAGATCTGTGACTGCGAGCGAGAGGGAGAGGCTAGGGTTGCGTTTTGCGGCGCAGGCGGAGCGCGACGGAGGCATGGAGGCGAGCCGCAAGCATGAGGAGCAAACAACGAAGGAGCTGAGTAGTGAGGAGGGCACGAGCGCGAGGAGCAGAGGAGGCCGTCGGCCGTCGCCGTCGGTGAGATATGAGAGCGAGAGGCCGAGAGACGAGAGCGAGAGAGAACTGTGGCGCGGAGCGGCGGAGGTGGAGGAAATGAGGGAAGGCGGCTTAGGGTTTCCGGGAGCGGGGCTTTTATATGGACCAGGGTTGCGCAGCCTGCGGGGTGCCCGGGTGCGAGAATGGACCGGGCCGGCCTACGTGTGGCGTGCTTAACGGGCCGGCCTGCGTGCCTACCGGGCCGTCACCAAAACGTGCCGTGCCCGGGCGGCCCATCGTGCCGGGGTGACGCCCAAGCACGGCACGGTGGTGCGGGCCGTGCTGCCCGGGCCCGTTTTTGTTTGGATCGTGCCCGTGTTCGTGCCGGGCAAAATGTGTCGTGCATCGGGCCAGCCCGAAAAGCCCGGCCCAGAATTACAGGACTACCGGCAATCAACCACAATCCTTGCTCCCATCTCCGGTTCCCCACCATTCTTGCTATCATCTCTAGCTTGGCAGTTTCCCACCGTCATTAATCCCATTAATAAAATCTAGCGATTGGTGAAGGAGTATACCTAGCCAACGGGCCGTGCCGGGCCGGCCCGGCACGAGCCCGTCACGGGCCTGGCCATAGGCTTAACGGGCCGGCACGGCCCGATGGGCCTATGCCCAAGCCCAAGCACGGCACGACTCGTCTTACACGGGTCGAGCTGGCCCGTCAACCCGACGGGCTATTCGGGCCGGGCTGGCCCGAAGCTCGATTAAATTTTATATGCGCGATTTTTCTCTAAAATTTAAATATTTATGTAGAAAAATATTTTTATCAATAAATTTGAACAAAAAATTTGATTTTTAATATAAATATTGAAATATTAATTATTTTATTTGACGGGGCCATGATAGGCCGTGCCGGACCGGGTCGTGCCTTACGGGCTAAACGAGCTATTGCACGGGCTAAACGGGTCATGATAAACGGGCCATGCTCGGGCCAGCCCGATGGGCCTGTGGCTAGGCCCTGGCATGGCCCATGACGGGCCACGGGCCGGCACGGCCCGTCAAGCATCGTGCCGGGCCAAAATAGACAGGCCTCGTGCCGACCCATTTAACCTGGCCCACTTGGACAGGTATATGAAGGAGTGAGAAGAAAGTCAGATCCAGACACGGGCCGACTTCATCGGTGCAATTTACCCTGCTGGCCCATGGGCTTCCACTGCGTTGTGTGGGCCAGTGAGGCTATTCTGCGGACTGCGGTATCTGCAGTCAACATGGGCAAAGTACCTGGTAACGTGCTGACTCTAGAATGTGGCCACGCCATTCAATATCAGCGTGTCGGCTACGGAGATCGACCACGTCACCCAAAATGCTGAGAGGAGCGTCTGTCTTATGCACATCTACTTACTAGCGTAGTTGGCGCGCTCCGCGGCGCTGAATAGGCACAGGAAAAATAGGCCTGTAGGACGTTGTTGTGCCGTTTGCAGACCAACCAACGGGCAGGAAAAATAGGCCCGCACAAGGACCAGAAGGTGCTGAACGGATTGAAGAAAATGCAGAGCAAAGAGGAAGATCAAACAAAAGGACAGAAGTGAACCGTAGTGCCGGAAAAAGAGGCCCGCACACGGGCCGTGATGGACTGAATTGAACGGACTGAAGCAAACATAGAGGAAGCAACGATGTGGCTGAACGGCACGCGAATACGTCACTTTAAAACCGACATGGCGACCATACAGACTATCCACGTTAGTCAAAATGCTGAGAGAGGCCGAAGTCCTTCCCGGATCAGCTTATAACTACTAGACAAGGTGGCGCGCTCCGCCGCGCTGAAGAGGTCTTTGTAACGTTTTGCACAGGGTGAACCGAATGAGGCATCTGTTGATGGACAATGTTATTTATTTTTGTTTCTTATTTTTTCATATGTGAGGCACACAGTGTCACATAGCGGATCCCAAGACATGTGATGTGATAGTAGTACAAAGCTGGGTCAACTCGCTTTGTAATGTTAATATAGAGGATATCATAATTTCTATTTGACAACTAAAAGGCTGAGTCAATCTAATCTATTTATGCAACTATATCCGTTCATAAATATAAGAATTCGTTGACTCATAAACATCATGTTTGAAAATTTATTTTATTAAAAATATTATTTGTTTTGTTATATCTTATTTTATCATTAAACATATTTTAAATATAACTTCTTGGTAATTTTTTAAAAAAAAAGATAAATGGCCAGACATGATAGAAGTCAACAAATGTTTATATTTATATACAGTGAGAGTACTAATTACTACTTTTGTTTAAAATATAAGTATTTATTGACTTCCTGTGATCACATCTGAATGGTTGTCTTATTCGAATATTTTTTTATAATTATAAAAATGAATAAGTTATATTTAACATATATATAATAATAAAATAATTCATAATGAAACAAATAATATTTTTACAATTTTTTTAAATAACATCAACGATCAAACCTAGTCTTTAAAAATCAATAAATACTTATATTTTTTAACGAAGAAAAGTAGCTGTGAGAAGCAGGGTTTAAAAAACCATTTGAACCGAGGAAACCGGACCACAATGGTTTTACGGTTTTTACGAAAACTGAAAAAACCGTTCGATAAACCGCTCAAACATTAAAAACCAAATTTGGACGAAATTTTGAAACTAACCGGTCGGTTTCTCTGGTTTACTGACCGATTTCTTCGGTTTATCGCTCGGTTTTCTTGATTTACCGCTTGGTTTATTGAGAAAATTTCTTCTTTTGAAAAACCGCTCGATTTCTCCGGTTTATCGCTCGGTTTCTCTGATTTATCGCTTGGTTTTACCGGTTTTCAAATTACAAATTTTTTCAAATTTATAAATTTTGAAAAATAATTCGACCGAAAGCCGATCGTCCGCTGAAACCGGACCAGACCGGTTTGGTCAAAAACCATAAAAACCGACTGGTTTTTATCGGTTTTTCAATCCATGGTGAGAAGCATGCATGCACATTTGGTGCAGTGGGCCAAATTTCCTTTGCGTAAGCTGGTAAGCATGCATTGGGCTTAGGTGGTGGCTACCTGGCAGGCGATGTGAAACATGAAATCCACTAAGCTGTATGCTCCCTCCCTCTAAAATATAAGCATTTGATAACTTTTAGAAACTACGTTTAACCGTTTGTCTTATTTAAAAAATTTATAAAAATAATATTTATTTTATTATGAATTATTTTATTATTAGATATACTTTAAACAGACATATTTATAATTTAAAAAATATTTAAATAAAACAAACAGTCAAATATGATCTTAGAAAGTCAACAAATACTTATATTCTAAAACAGAGGTAATATTTAATTTTAGGCTGAGAAAAAAAATCGTCGCTGCCTTCCTCTCTCTCCATCACTTCACCACAATCAGCATCCAATCGAACCCAGCCTCTCATTCTTGTCCTTATCTTCATCACATCCCACAACACGTATCAACGTCCTGTTTTTATTTCCAAAGATTTTTTAATCTCACTAACCCAGGGTTTAAATAACCGGGATAACCGACCGGCTTGGTTCGGTGAAAAACCGACCGGTTAATCAGAATAACCGACCGGTTAACCGTATTGCTACAGTATCAAATCCGGTTTTATCCGGCTAACCGATCGGTTAGCGTGACCGGTCAGGATCGGTTATCTGATTAACCGAAATAACCGACCGGTTTCTACCGGTTATTCGAACCCTGCACCAACCTTGATTTTATAGCAGGATACATAGCTCCAGATCGTGCCGCCTATCTTCTCCAACGTAGAGATCCCAGCCACGCCTCATTCTGCCAAACTCCAAACTCTCTCGTTCTCGAGAGAAGAAAATTTTCCAATAAATGGGGCGCTCCGAGCTGCATACAACACCTCTGCTGTCACATGCTCTTCTACTCCTCTCACTCCCAGCTCCACGGCTAGCTCTATCTCCCTCTCGGTTTACATGTCAGCGTGCTTCTTCACAGCTTATGGTGGTGGTTGTTCTTTCTTTCTTCCTCCATGCTCTGTTTCGTAGGTAGTCGTCACTTCCTTCCTCCATACATGAAGCGGTGCTCTAGCTACCGATGTAGCAGAGACTACGCCAGGGTGACCGAGCTCGTGGAGAGGCTAATATGTGCCGCCGACATCGACAAAGGCGAAGAAAGTGGCAGAGATATTGGGCCACCCACGAACGGGCGACGTGTTCTCCTAGCCGCGGCATCACAGATGTAGGAGGACAGGCATTCCTGCCCACCAACTCGCCACCTCCAAGCTCGCCCTCCACACAGGCTGTTGATGGGCCAGGATGGACTAGACTGGAAAGTTTTAGGTCCTCCCCGCGGGATATCCTCCGCGTAATAAATGGCTGACAGTCTGACACAATGGGGGCTCTGTGCAGTCAGTTGGGATTTTCTGTGACTCTTTTAGAATACTAGTAATACAAATAGAACAACCTATATTCAATAACTTGTGATAATTAAATATTAAATAAGATTTTTATGTTTAAAGATAGATTTAAGATTCAACTAAAGCTTGACAATTACCAAGAAGTTTTTCAGCTACAAAGTTACATGATCTCGAGCAACTGAAACAAAACAATGATCTAACTGTGTTTCATCAAGCTAACAGGCTCCGTTCAAGAACCTCCGTGTTAAACATCTGCTTCCAAAATAACTCTCATCTCTCCAAGCTCTATATTGCGTCTAGGCTTCTGGCAGTGCACTGGCTGTTCGAACAATATTGCCTTCGCATCCCTCTAGAAATATTCAGTCTCTGAAGCTTCAAAGGGGATTGAAATTTACAGAACTACACACTTCAGCTGTACTCACCGTACCATTCTATCCCCAACATCCATTTAATTCCGAGCTGACCAATGTTGCCTAGCCGAATGAAAATTCTACTCTGAACATCCCCCCTAGCTAGCACTTTTGCATCTGAAAAATTGATGCTCTTATGTGCAGTATTTTCAGTCAACAAACTCAGCAAAGAAGGGATACCTACTGAAAGCAAAGAGAACAAACTTAATCTTCTGCAATAAAATGACCCCGGTCAGACATGATGTCATAGTCTAGTTCATTGACGATGCCATCATAGTCTATTTGATCAGTAGAACTACAATAGGGATTTTAATCCCATTTCAAATGTCATATGTTCCGCTTGGAAGTTCATCAAACACCTTTGCTACAGGTGAGACAAAAATCATCTGAAATAACACGAGGGGGAGTGTCCTGCTATAGCAAAGTACCTGAAGAAAAGAAAGAAAACACTTTAAGCATGGTGTTTCTTGTAGCGGCTTAAAAACGAAGAAGAAAGAAAATACATGTCATCAGTGGTGGCTGTACAAAAAATGAGCAAATCAGGCACACCAAATTGTGGCAACGCTGATGATGCACCAAAATCATTCATAGATCAGCATCAACGTTTTGCACACCAAAGAGATAATTCCTTCCAAGTAGGAAGAAGACCACACCTAAAAAAAGGTTGGTCCAGGATGCAAGATGGGCAGATCATCATCGAGGACAGCGGCGGCCTAACGACTGGCAGCACACGCTAGGACACGAAGGCCAGGGTGAGCGAACCTGCTGTGGGCGGATCGAACACCAGTTGGGCCTCTCGCATCCTGCTCTTTCCCATCGTCCCTATTGTCATTCTTCCCTCATCCATCGTGCAGAAGGTCATCATGTCCTAGAGAGGTGGGAGAGGCGGTTCATACGCACGAGTACGTGCGAAGTTTCAATTGAATTTCATCCTAAACTGATCAAACCCTAAACCTTAACTTGATACAAATCGAAAGCAAGAACTATTGCACGTATCCTACCCGTGGCATACGACGATCGTGGGTAATCCGGCCTGCTGCTCCATGGCAATCGTGGGCGATCCATCGAGCGCCGATTACTGCTCCTCGATGACCAGAGACAGCGAAGCACCTCGGCCTTCCGTGATGGTCACCAGCGATTGGGCCTGCTACTCGTTGGCGATCGCCATTGCTGCACCTTGTCAATCATCGGTGAGGTAGGGAATCGAGAGGCGGCTACTGAGAGGACGGGACATGGAGGCGTTCTCCTCGACGACCCGTGGAAGAAGGCGGTTGGGGAGAGGACGGGACATGGAGGCACACACATCCGTTTTTTTTTCTATTTTGATTTGTTTTTTGAGAAATGGGTCCGCATGCATTGCCTACATGTGTGGGGAGCGAGAAATGGGAGATCCGAGCAATTCTGGACATCGAATTCGGTGGAGTCATTTAAGGTTAATTTTTGTCCATCAGATTTGTAAATGGGGTTTCTTTGGGTACAATTGGTGGGGTGCACTTATATTAGACTGTGACAGTGGGGTTTAATTGGGGGTAATTAGTAAGATGGACATAGAAAAGTTTTGACTTGTGTTTTTAAGGAGTGGGGGGGGGGGAGATATTGCCCGCGCTAACGCTACGGTAATAATAAACATTAACATAATCATTTAGGTAGACTAAACCAAAAAAGATCACTATTTCCTTCATGAACCTGCCCTAGCCTAGAATTCCTTCTTCAACTTCTTCAAATTATACACGATCATTGATTTTCATTAAAATTCTCTGCCTAATAGAGATTTTCACACTGGCCTCCACCGTCTAAACCACATAAAAAATAATTGTCTATATAACACTAACCAATTTTCAGTGTCACGTTTTATTATAGGCTATACGATACATTTTCGATTCTGCGCTTACAAGACTACTCCTGTTTAGGCAACTCAAGCGTCAGCAACCATTATAAACGGTAGGAAATTTCACTGTTTTCACATAACATTTTTGAAATTCAATTTTTTTTTCTTTAGTTTCATTTGCTGAATTAGTAACACATGGGGCACAACCTCGAATGTCAAATCAATCAATCGGGTACCTGAATTAGTGTTGAGTTGTCAAAAATTTTCAAATTAGTAACTCGAATGGTCTCCATTATTGGCTAGCAAAAATAAGGGGATGCCATAGAACATGGAAAATACCTGAATTTGTATTCAATAGCATCCACCAATGAAGGCAGTCTGATCAGTGTCAAGGATCACACAGGAATAAAACAAAATGTATCGAGACAGGTGGGAAAAACAAATAGAAACGGTTCAATTTGGAGATCATTAAATAAAAATTTACATTTGATATTGAAAACAAATTGTAAACACCAAAGCCACGAAAATGCAGAGGCCAATAACCATTTGATATTGATTACCAGCAACTTAATAAAGCTACCTGTTGTCTTAAACAAGCCCACTGATACATTCCACGACATAACCTGAAAATCCATTGCCTAGTAACTCACAATTAATAAACTCGTCAGCACACATCAATTTATCGACAAAATTCTGTAGGTGTTTAGTCTAAGTCAATGAGAGACTAACAAATTAAATGAATTTAAGTGACACAAACCAGATCCAATTGGTGGTTGATTTGGGGCAACATCCGTTGGTGAAGACTCCCAATCAAATCAGTAGATTATTGCTTGATGATGCGCAGGAGGTTAGTGGCGGTCTGCTTTGATTGTCGCGTATAATGGATTATCCCCAGTAGATGCCCGTTGGACATTGCAACCCCGTTTCATGCGCCATCATTGCCAAAGGAAGAGACTAAGCGCAGCGCCACGAAGTTTTGGATCGTATGTGGCGGCAGCGGCAGCCAACGGCCTGACCGAACATCGACGACGCCAATAAGAGCGACGATAGCCTGCAAGGTGGCAGTGTCGCAGATCGGCAGATGACATCGTTCTCTGCAACGGCCCAGCAGGACAGCGCCTGCTCGAGCAAGACTGCACCTCCACATCGGCGCAGAGGACCGTTCCTTTGCGACGATCCAGCGGCACGACGCATGCAGGCAGCGATCTTGCGCTTTAGGCGAGGCAGCCAATATGCAGATCAGGCGAGACAACAATGGGATGGGCAGAAACCGCTGAAGCAGCCAGCGCTGGCGGCGGCATTAATCAGTTTCGAGTCGACTGGAGACGGGAGCGAGGCGAACGACTACATCAGGCGGGTGCGACGTGGGCGCTCGTGGGTGGGAGATCCGGACATCATGAGCCGTTTGATATGACGTAGAGAATTGAAGAGAATTTTTGACCCTTAGATGTGTAAAAGAGGCAGTTCTGTGTGTAATTTCTGGTGTACACTTAGTTTAGATTATGACTGTTGGGGTAATTAATTGTGTGAACGTAGTTAAATTTTGACTCATGCTTTTAAAGGGTAGAGAGTAATACAAACATGGAGTACAGTTGTACTAGATTTTAAGTACCTTGATTTTATTTTAATCCATTGTCTATTTTCTTTTGACCATTGTACTAGTATTAAGTCATTGGTCATGCAAAAATTGAAGTACATAAAAAAATTAAGATTGTAAAAGTTGTTACATCTTAGATTTTGCATCATACTATGAGATTAGTTAATATACTATGAAAAACGATTTTGTGCTCTAGGAGTTGCATGATGCTTTTAGTCACATGCACCCTAAAATGTATATAAAATTTTTAAAATACATCTTGTTGTGTCTTATTGTAAAAAAATTCAGACGCACCAAATCATATGCTAGATTCAATAAAAGTGTGAATTACATGTTTAACAAAAAAAAATAAACCCATCTAAGGTATAATGATAATGAGAAAATTAGATTTAAAAATATATGATGGTTACAATTTACCACAATTTTGATTTACTTTTTATTTCCATGAAGTTTTATTATTGCTCATTTTTTGTGTTACAATATGATAAACTTGATTTTATCTTGTATGTTTTATTCATTTGCATAAAGAAAATTGTTGCAACTCAAATAAGTATTATTAGATTGTATAAATGAATAGTATTTTTTTTATACTAGATGAAACCCCACGGCAACAGCCGCGGGCGCACATAATATTGTACAAACAAATATATTTCGAAGATAAACAATGGAATTAAGACTGTAAATGAGCACAAATCAATATGACATGAAAAAAATGTGATCCAAATTTACTCTAGTTCTACAGAGCAGCAAAGACCACAATTTCCATTAACGTGTTACAATAAAAGAAATGTCATGCTTGTGTCTGATAGTATAAAACTATTTTTCTCAAGAGAGAAATACATACTTGCCCTTAAAAGAATTTCAAAGAGTTAATGAACTCATTCCTGGTTGAGATGCAAGAATAATGGGTTGCACCTCCAGGAGCTCAATTTTGGTAAAAGTATATATGTTCTGCCAGCCTTCAAAGTAGCTAGTCATGGATTGATTGGTTGTAAGTTGGGCATGGGATAACTATTATCCATTATAGGTGCTGGAGTGCTGTAGAAACCAACAGGAAACAAATATGATTAACCAATAGCAAACAATATCATTTGCAAAAGAAATTTCAATGTTGATTGGATCATCAAAGCTAGTTTAGGACTCCAGCAACTTTATTTCGAAAATTAGTCTGCTTACTTCAAAACTTATATTGAAATTATCTCACAATCATAGTAAGCCTATGTGTGAACAAAGAGACACACAAAACACAAACGTCAAACATAAGCACTATCTGAACCTCCTATAAAATCAAGGAGACGAAATTATGAAAAAAAAATATGGATAAGGTCCTGAAAAGAGTAGAAGTGACCTCCAAATTGCATCAGATATTAAGTGGCAAGAGGAAAACAATACAGCAACAAAAAATATATGGAAGTGGTGAAAGTACATCTGCTTAAACGGCAAAAACCTTTCTATTTGAACAAAAAGCTGGTCAATGGCAATTTACTATGGTATTTCTAGGAGAGATTAAATCTCAAAACAAAATTACTAAGCTGCTTAATGAATTTACTGAGCGGTATCAAATTGGTTCCAGCAAGTATCAAATTAGTTTAGCACAGTGAAAATCATATATTATCAAGCAAACTACTGCATAAAAGCAATGGAGAGTAAGTGCCTTTTATAGATTGCATACTGATTTTTCACTGGTTTCACTATTTAAAACTAACTTTACAAAGAAATTAAATAAAATTTACTGTGGATTGCTGTAGCTTTGACTTAAATAGAACATACCTATCATTCTGAAAATAGACACAATACCAAAGAGCACTTCTTATTTTCTCTCAGAGGTCCCATGGTGTTCTCTAATCATTCTGCACTGCTGCACATATCATTAAACAAATTCATTAATAACCCATAAGTTACTTTTAAACTCGGTAACTATAACAGCTCAATCATCATGAGGTCAACAACTCACAACCTAAGTCACTTTGCGTTGTTATACACTTATGGCTGAAAAAAAAAAGAATCCTATGAATTTATGAACATTCTATGTTGCTCTGTGCTGTTAATTGTCATGAAGTTGTCTCCAAAATCTAAACAAAAATATTGATCAAATCATATTTGCCTGCAACAGTGGTTTCCCATCCTGAACAAATTGAGTGTAAGTTTCATATTAATCATAGCAATTTTTTATAGAATAGTTAGTATTAGTGTAGTAGATTCTGCAATATGAGTGCAAAAGGATTATTGAAAATACCCTAAGTAATTATATATATTGCCAAACATGATGACAAATAAAAGGACAGACAAAGAGGAAACCCAATCATGTACACCCACATTACACAGTAACATAGAGGAATCGAGGAAGCGGATGTGTTGTATTATATGATGTACAAAGTAAGATTTATGTCTAATTCTCATGGAATTATAGGAGGAAGTCTGTGTACCACAATTAACGGGTATCATACACATACCTCTTTGGAAATCATCTGACACAGCACCATAAATATAAAATATGGAGAACAACAGGCAACAAATGACAATGGTGCTCTTTATAGCAGCATGGCAACAAACCGGCTTATAGAAATCCTGAAACAGTAAATAAAGGAATTATAAACAAATTAGCAATTGCAGTTGATGGTCCATCGAAAAAAAAATTGTTGGAAAATACCTGCATATCAAAAAGGAGGGACATATCACCCCCTTCATTTTTGCCTTTCTGCAACTGCTTCACTGGCTTGATTTCCTGCCCATGAAGAACGAAACTAACACATGTATATATTGAAAACTTGTGTAGGAAATTTCATTCACATTAATTATGTGGTACATGCTGATGGTTTTGAACCTGACACAGGGAGAACATAGTATGGTTTCCTTTTGAAACAACTTACCTTGATTTCTTCATTGGCGTTTCTCCCCAAAAAAAACGCAACAGGTAATCTGTGAATTATTGGAGCAGGGGATAGTTTCATACCTGTGAAAAGTGCATTTTTTAAACTTAATATAGCAACCATAATAGAAAATAGACATAGCATCTACCTTACATGAAAACATTGATTATTTGGCAAAAACAAAATCAGTTCTAGGCTAGTCATTAGAATGCATGGGTCTAAACGGAGAACTGGAAAAGGAATTAATTAATGGCAAATGCAAAACTAATATCCTAGTTTTTAGTGTCACGTTTAAAGAGAAACACACCTACTAACATAATCGTTTTTAATGTTACATATGAAGTAGAAAATAGTAGCCATTTCACCATACACAAATATAAATGACATAAACCAATGCAAGTAAAGGTGAGGAATAAACTCAGTTTACACTGTAAATGCATATAATCAAGAAAAAGATAATTAACAATGAGTTGGTTAATACAACTAATTAAGAATGGATCGCTCAAGACTCCAGTGGTGGGAGAAGGCCTGGGGCCAGTGAACGGAGGGCCAGTGACGACGGCAGCGGCAGCCGCCTGGCCGGTCCGGGCCGAAGCAAAGGGGATCGGGACTGGGAAGATGAGGGAGAGACAGACCAAAGTGCAGGGAGTCGGGAGGAGGAAGACCTCGGTTTGTCGGTGGAAGGGTAGAATGGGAAACTACGACAAACCGATCAATGGATGGTCAGTTCGCTAAGATCCAACGGTTGAAAAGAGCCAAATTGCCCAGAAACAGTGTAACAGTGTCTAAAGGCAATTGTTGTAGGGAACTTTTATATCTTTTATAGATTAGGGTATTATGTACTATTATGCCTGTTACATCTAAATGAAAATTGTCACAACAAAATTATGTTCCACAGCAACATGTTGCATAGCATTTACTCTTCTCTCGTGGGTCCATCTGACACCAGTCATGCGAAGCCAAAGCAAGACCCACCACATAGGGCCCATCAATGCATTTTCCACAGCAACTACTGACCGTCCACGTATATGTCCCGGTTTGTTCATCGTCGTCAGATTCACGGAGGATGTCCCGCACGCGAGACAATATCCGCTCCGGAGCCAGTGCTATGTGGAACTGGGACATTACTTCTATCAGAAAATTTCTTATATGTCACTGAAATTTTTTTCTATTCCTTTTATGTTATTAAATAATTTATTTATCCCAAAATTTTTGTAAATTTTTATACTGATAGAGAATCATATAAGAAAATATTTTTGTTATTATCACATGTCTTTATTCTCTTTTTTTATGTTAAAATTAGAGAACATAGACAATGTTAAATATTATTAAACCTTAACACTTTGTCATACTAACCAGTTGCAAATTCAAAAATATTATAGGATCAAAATATTTTCCAACAACAAAAAATGTTCCTCATGTGTTACTCTATAGATCTACAAATTTTTATAAATTTTAGAATAAAGAAAGTATATTTTTTAAGCTATCACATAGCGGAAAATATTAATCACTGTCGTCAATGATATACAGGGTATAGAAATTTAAGTGGTTGACATAAAAAGAACTTCAAAATTTTTAATGATAAATAAAGAATTGCAAGAATTTTCAGTGACCCAGAAGGAATTAACTCTTAATCTATTAATGGGCCAGAACTGGCAGTCCGTACAGTACAGACGACCTTCATTGCGTTGTCTGTTCTGTTCTGTGGCACACATGTGTACAGCAGATGGCCCAGTACGTAGGTGTACAAGATTACAGACGTACCGACATCCGGAGTACGAGCGGCTGCGCGTCACGTGAAACCCAATGGTCACTGAGCTCACCTGGAGAAAGCAGGAATCAAGACGGCAAGCTGCTACTCCAACCTGGGAATGCACGGATCGACGACTGCACACATCACGTATAGCGATAGCCACGGAGGAAGAGCAGATATATCAGCGTTGGTGGCACTCTAACGCCGTCGCGTTACAGTAGAATTCGTGTTCTTAGACAAAAGGATTACCCCCGCTTTTATCGAAAGCACAACCAGGTACACAGTTTACATGAACTGTAGGAATCGAAACAGAATGAGAACCAAAGAGAATGGTAAATGAAAGCCCATAGCGGGGGACATTGGAGCAAAAGCTACAGAACAGTTTCCTAAATCAAATCTTGTCCGATGGATTATATTGTACACACCGCAACAGCCTTGTCGCAATCTCCTCCACCTTCTTTCTGTTCTCCTCAGGTAGAATCTTCCATCTCGGCATATTTTACATAGCAACGTAAACGACGTCAATAGGTTTGTCAAGGATTTTCTGCATGCACATTTTATTCTGGTTAGCCATAGCGCCTATGCTAGGCAAGAAAACATAAACAAACCCAGTTCTTCGCCTAAGCCAAATTTATTGGGCAGCCAAACAGTGGATAATTCCTCTAGCGCTGTCGGTATACTATCCCAACTAAAGCTTTCTTTGACTACGCACCATGCAAAAATACCCAATGGACAACTAGCGAACAAGTGATGGGCCGTTTCCAGCCTCACACACAATGCATACCTATCACTACATACAAGCCAATGCCTATGTTTCAATTCAACTGAACCTTTGTTTGGACCCTATCTTGGAATATTTGCCAGAGGAAAACACTAACTTTTAGCGGCACCTTGCAGTGCCAGATCTTCATTTCCAGCCCACTTTCAACACCACCATGTAACACAAAATGATACAACAAATTAGTAGTAAAGGCTTTGTTCAGAAAAATTGAGTTATCTAGCTCCAAATTCCCAGCAGGCAAGTGTTGCCACTCATTATGACCATCTTTTAGTGTTAAATTATTTTTAATATATCGATGAAGATTTATCATAGAGTGAAATCCAGGAACGGTCCTTGAAGTTGTCCTCTAATGTCATTGAGGTTCACGAACTTGTGATTTGTAAAAACGCGCCCTTAAACTTGCTAAATAGTATCAATTAGGTCCATATCTCCTCCGAGGTAGAGGGTTCTGCCTACGTGGCTCTCCACCGTGGCTAAATAGCACGCAGGTGAGACAAACGCAAATACCCCCTTGAGATTGTTTCATTCTAGTTCAATCTCAATCTCCTCTTCGTTTTTTCTCGAGGACAACGAGGAAGACGACACAACCTCGACGATTCATCGGCGATCAGTCAGGGCTCCTCGCTACTTGGGACCAGTCTCTCGACGCAAATGACAAGGAGCCACTATGCAGTTTGGTTATGCAGGCTGATCCCGACGACGATCGATGATGGTGTCGTGATTGAGGAAGGAGGGCGAACCGCCGCCCCTGTACAGTAAGTCCTGACCATCTAGTATCAACATGTGTTAAGAGCTTTAGGATATCTGGTTGATATATTGCTGATGGGATTTAGTTAAAAATTTCAATTTTCAGATATTTAGAGTTTAGAGATTGATTTAATCAAGATTGATTTTTGTAAGAATAATTGTTTTGTTATGTTCTCAAGTTGTGTTCGTTAATGTAGAGTCTGGATGCCATCAGTTTACAATTGAGGTGCATCATGGAGGTTTTTTCTGTGGTGTTGGCAAGAATCGTACATATCTAAATGAGAAAGTTAGTTGGTATGATGGAATTGAAACAGATTCATGGTGTTTTCTGTTGTTAGAGGAGTTTATCTTGTTGCTTGAATATCTATTGGAGCGAGATCTTAAGGTGTACTGGCTGCTTCTTGGGAAGGAGTTGTCTGATGGTTTGAGAATCATCATGTCAGATACCGAAACCAATGTCATGCGATCAATTGCAGATAAAGTGAAAAACTTTGTTCTCTATTTTGACCATCACAACCATGTTGCTGGCAACCAGCAGTTGGAGGATGTAGTTTTCAATCCTACTATTTAGCTTCCCAAGGTTTTGAGTCCGACAAAAGTGACCCAAGTAGAGAAAATAGATGGAGCAGGAAAAAAAAATGAAGATAGTGACAGTGAGGATGACCCTAACTTTGAGGACAACGACTATGAACTAGAGGATGGTGATGATGATTTATTTGTGAACAATGTAGATGAAGAAGTGGTAGATAAAGGTATATGCAAGAGAAACAAGAAGGAATCAGGTAGCCAGCTGAAGGGAAAAGAAGTGGTAAATGACAACTCTGATGGGGAGGAACTATCCACAGATGAGGAAGGGCTAGAGTTACCAAATTCATATGATGGTGAACTGAAGTTGAAGTTTAAGACCTTCATGCTGGAGGACTTGAATAATCCTATTTTCAAGCTAGGTATGACATTTTCTTCTGTTGAGATGTTGAGAGCTGCTATCACAGAGTACACATGTTGAGAGCTGCTATCACAGAGTAAAGTCTTAAGTATAGGGTTGACATCAAGATGCCTAGGAATGATAGACAAAGAATCAGGACGCATTGTTCAGAGGGATGTCCATGGAACCTATATGCTTCTAACGATAAAAGGACCAACACTTTCTTAGTGAAGACATATGTTGGTAAGCATAATTGCAAGAAGGAATGGGTTTTGAACAGGTGCACTTCAAAGTGGCTAGCTGAGAAATATGTTGACAGTTTCAGAGTTGATAACAAGATGACTCTTGCAAACTTTGCAAGAACTGTCCAAAAAGAATGGAATTTGACTCCTTCCAGAAGCAAGCTGTAGCTAGAGCAAAGAGGTTGGCACTAAAGAATATTTATAATAATGAGGTTAGACAATATAATCAACTATGGGATTATGCTAATGAGTTAAGAAAGTGCAACCCTGGTAGTTGTTTCTATCTTATCTTGAACAATAGTTGCTTCACCACTCTACACATGTCACTGGATGCTTGTAAAAGAGGATTTCTCGATGGATGTAGGCCACTGATTTGCCTAGATGGATGCCACATCAAGATAAAATTTGGTGGCCAAATATTGACAGCAGTTGGGATTGATCCAAACGATTGTATTTATCCTATTGCAATTGCAGTGGTGGAGGTGGAGTCTCTTGTGACATGGAAATGGTTTCTTGAGACAATTAAGGACGACATTGGAATTGATAATACATATTCATGGACTATTATGACAGATAAACAAAAGGTATACACGTGAAGTTCTTTGTGATATGCTTATCTAACCTTGAAATGTTTTAGTTCAAGTCTCTGTTTATCTGACATTCCAATGATTTTTTGTAGGGTCTTGTACCAGCAGTTCAACAAGTTTTTCCAGATGCAGAACACAGATTTTGTGTCAGGCATCTATACTCCAACTTTCAGACCCACTTCAAAGGTGAGAATCTCAAGAATCAGCTTTGGGCATGTGCTAGATCCTTTTGTGTACAAGAGTGGAATGCAAACATGGACAAGATGAAAGCTTTGAATTCTAATGCATATGACTGGTTGTAGAAGGTGCCACCTAACACTTGGGCTAGAGCATTTTTCAGTGAATTTCCTAAGTGTGGCATCCTTCTCAACAATAGTTGTGAAGTGTTTAACAAGTATATACTTGATGCCAGAGAATTACCAATCCTAAGTATGCTGCAGACAATAAAAAAACAGCTCATGACCAGGCACTACACAAAGCAAAAAGATTGGAAAGAGAACTGGTGGGCCCAATTTGCCCCAAGATTAGGAAAAAGGTGCTGAAGATAACAGAAATGGCTAATACATGTTATGTGTTGCCTGCTGGAAAAGGGATATTTTAGGTCCATGACAAGGATTTCCAATACAATGTCGATATTAATGCCAAACAGTGTAATTGCAGGAGGTGGGATCTAACTAGTATCCCATGCAACCATGCTATCTCATGCTTAAGGCATGAAAGAATTTCTGCAGAGTCGGTGTTACCTTTTTGTTACACTCTGGAAGCATACAAAAATGCTTATGCTTATAGTATTTGGCCATGTGCAGACATTAGTATTTGGGAAAAGACCAATGATCCTGAAGTAAATCCTCCAGTTTATGAAAAGAAGGTTGGCAGGCCACCAAAATCTAGAAGGAAGCAACCTTATGAAGTGCAGGATATACATGGTCCTAAGATGAGCAAGCATGGTGTGAAAATAACTTGCAGCTACTACCATGGTTCAGACCATAGCAAAACTGGATGTAAATTTAGGAAGTTGGGCATCAATCCAGAAGACATAAACAACAAGGAGTCTATCTCTATGGAATCAGAAGTTATTGAAGAGCCTATGATTTCCCAGGTCAGTCGATTCACTAATTATTAGGCTCAATTTCATTAATCTGTGAAATATTCTTTATTTTTTTTTTACTATTGTGTAACTGCGGAATGTCCAAGATCAACGACGAAAGCACCTTTTGCCACAGAAGAGTGGTAGTATGCTGTCACGAATGATGAGAGAGGTCAAAACTGAATTTACTTTTTTTTTTCCTTCATCATGCTTAAATGCTAATATTTTTGCACATCTACTTCATAACAGTCATCACAAACCAGTAGAGTGCTACCGCAGCCTCAACCATTGCCGGAAAGTGCATTCATTATCTCAAATCGCTCTGCTGCTAGGCCACAACCAATTACGACAGCAACAAAGGACGGGATGTCCAAGGCACAAAAGCGCAAGGCTGGACCACCGTGTCAAAAAGGTCTGCTGGTACTCGTGCAAACAAAAATGAGGCACTAGCTCCAGCTGCTGACAATGCTTGATCTACATGGTTTATTTTGGTTATAGATAGTTGGCTTTTGTAAAGGAAGCACACACTGCTTTCGCTCTAGTACTTTTCAGGTTATATATAGGTACTCTTAGCTCTTACCAAGTTCAGTTACGCAAAAATTCAGTTAACCAAACCTTCGTTTGTGATATATATTATGCCTAATGTCAAGCACTTTAAAGCAACCTGTCAATTTGTTGTGCTATAATGTCAATTAATTGATGCTTTCAGCCCTGCATTTTGCCATAAGAATATGAGATGCATCACCCAACAAACAAGATATTATCGGATGAAAATAAAACATTACTGTTCGCATTCAGATCAGTTCAGAGGATGAGAGGATCACATCTCAACTAGTATCTTATTTTAGGGGGCCTACTACAAAAGAATACCTTGATGATGGTACGAAAACTCCCGCCAAACCACGGTGGAGCCACGTAGGTAGAATCCTCTGCCTGAGAGGACATATGGACCTAGTTGACACCATTTAGCAAGTTTAAGGATGCGCTTCTACAAATCACAAGTTCGTGGACCTAAATGACACTGCAGGACAACTTCGAGGACCGCTACTGGATTTCACTCTTTATCATATTATATTGATTATTACCACTAATCATGACATTTTACCTATTTAGTGTCTTTTTGTGTTTTTGTCTCTTTTTTGTGTTTTTGTGTCATTTTAGGCGAAATACGACATATAATGCAAGCGAGATGAAGTATTCTTCAATGACGGGCCAAAGCCTTATCCTGTGGCACCTCAAGCACTTCCTCGACATCCATTAAGCCCATCATGCAAGGCCCAAACTCAATTGCTTGGTTTCCAAGTCTTTTAGAAGGCTCACCCAAAATATTCCCAAAATCTAAGATTTTCGTGAAGTTCAGAACAACAACATCTTGCGATGAGAATTTGGAATTCAAGACGACCTCTAATGAACCATTCGTTGAATATCAAAGTTGTAGATCTCATCGAGAGCTAAACGAAACATATAGACCTTATTTGGATTTTGGAGCTAAGAGATATGGAGTCCGCAATGAGTACTGCGCAGAGGAGTCCTACTCAGGACATATTATCTTGCAACGCATTTTTGGATATGAAGCCAACATTTCCTCAACTTCGGTTGAATATCATAGTTGTCGATCTTTTTGAGGGCTACAAGATAGAGTTCGAGTTTGCCTTGTTTAGTGTCCTGAAGAGGGAGATATGAATTTTAGAAGTTAGAGATGCAAAAAGGAAAGTCCAGTCCGAGTTATAACCAACCTAGATTAGTTTCCTTTTATAGATCTTGTGTATAGGTCAGTGGAGGACGCCTCCAGTCACCTCCCCACTATATGTATGTCCCAAAGGGTGCCCCCTTTGTACCAATTATCAATTAACTCATGTATTTTGAGTGGAGAGCCAAAATTTGTGTCTTTACGCCGTCGATTTCACCATGTAGCCTAGTTGCCAAGATTTCTTCTTGTTGGCTAGTTGGAGAAGCTAGCTAGGGTTTTAAGATGAGGTAATCCACCTGGTGAAGTTCTAATTAGGCTCTAGTTAGTTTATGAATTGAACTAGACCATGGTTCAAGAGCCGGATGTCATCATCGTTGTCATAAGTGATTAAGGTGATGTTCTATGTGTTTTATCAGTTGATCTATCTCGTGTTCATGCTTGCTTTCGATCTTGTTTCTCTCTTGTATCTTTCTACTTGCTAGAAATCCACTTAGATCATTGTGCCGATCGACACAACATCAGGATCAACAGGTAGTTGCGTTGTTTATCTTGTCGATATTTGCTATTTTCATCTTTTTGACGCCTGCCCCTTTGGCTCCTAACAACAAATTTCTTTCCCTGTGCGCTTGCTACCCTTTGTATTTGCTGGTTGTGGAGCACTCATCGATACCTCTATGTCTTCTGCCACATGTGGCGCACTAGCTAATATCGGATCCTCACTGTCTGATGACCCATCATTTGTCCTGCTCCCTTGGGCTGAAGGGCCAATGTCAGCTGGTATACTCTCTGCCAACCCAGTCAATGCTTCCAAATTCTCACAGCCAGTCTCGAAACCTATCTTAGACATTTTGCATGCTCTCACAGCGGCCATAGCTAGTGATACTAACTTGGAGGTTCTGAAGCTCTGTCATGCAATCAGGTCCCATTGTGACAATATCATTCCTGTCCCACATCAGATGGTACTTTGCATCCCTAGTGTACCGCTTCAGAATATAATGTGGTGGTACTTTTTTAATTTACAGGTGTGTAAATGCTTTTAACAGATGCTCGCAGAATAGTCCTGCACGCAATGCATAACATAATCAATTCTACAATGTTAGCATGAAAACATAATCAATCAATCCTATCCTTTAAGTAAAGCAGCATCTTTTTTAGTGTTTAGATTATTTATTATTCAATATATAATTGATGCAGTTAAACATTGTAATGTTGAGATACCTTTCTTTATATATGGTAAGAAAAACCTATCAACATGAGTATCGGAGACGTACCTGTGTGCTCCCATGTGCGACATTCACATTCAAATAATCCAACTTCCACATTGGCGACAACTTTGAAAGAATGTTGGTACCATGCATATTTCCTAGACTCATTAGTGTGGGTAACCAGGTACCCATTCTCTCGGTCTTTATCAACATCGATATGGAATGTAGTGCTATTCATATAGGTGTCCTTGTACTTTTTGTACACTGCTCTTGTGTACACCCGACTCAAGTATAGCTCAAAGGGCTGCAAAGTTGCCCTGATGATTTTGGCCTATTTAATGTGAAACTATGTTAGTTATCAAAATTATACTACCAAAGTGAAATTTTCAAGACCAATATTATGAACATCATATGGTGTTATTACCTGTGAGCAATGTGTTTCTCTAGCACTAGTATGATTTGTGTGCTGAATAACCTGTGTTCGTGCAAATTTGTTTATAGATGTCATATGGTTCACGAAGCTGCTATCTTTCACCATCTTGTTCACGCTCTCGCTTCTTTGTGTTGATGTCATTCTCCCACAATAGTCCTGTTTGAAGTATGCTGGAACCCATAGTTCTCTTTGCTTCCAAAGTCCATCGATGGCTTCATTAGTACGTATCTCATACTCGTCCACCAAAGCATTCCATGCGGCCTCAAATTCTGCTGGTGTTAGTGGGTGGTTTATTACGGTGCACAACTTTTCTTTCAACCCCTCATAAAGATCGTACAATTTCTTTAGCCCCTGCTTGTACTTTTTCAGCATGTGCCACCGACATAGCCCATGAATTGTCCTTGAGAAAACCCTTTTGATAGCAGCTGCCATGGAGCTATCCTGATCTGTGGAAACATAGTTACATATACATTTAGCCAAATATCCGCTATGAAGGAATTGCAACAAGAAATTACTACTAGCTCAACAAAATACAGGAACAAAGACATCAATTTTCTATGCACAATTAAAATTTTTACCGGTAAGGATGCATCTAGGGTCCTTCTCAGGTTTCATGCAGTTTTGGAATGCCTTAAACAACCACTCAAAAGTGTCAGCTTGCTCGTTATGCAACAACGCTTGTCCGAAAATAACATTTTGAAGCTGATGGTTCGAACCAACAAACATTGCAAGCGGCATGCTATATATATTTGTTCGATATGTGGTGTCAAAAGTAACCATATCTCCAAAGTCCACATATTCCGCACGCTGACCTGCATGGCTCCAAAATACATTCTGTATCACATTACCATCATCCACTTGCACATCATAGTAGAATCGTTCATTCTGTGCTCTCATCTCTTTGAAAAACTCTAGCAGCTTCGGTATGTCATTTTTTCTCTCTTCCCTAGCAGCAGCAGCTCTCTTGAAAAACAAGGTCATCCGATTTAACAACACCATACCTTACCATAACAATTAGGGAAGAATAATTGATTTGTACTTATGTTGTACCTATTTTTTAGGTCCATCTCAGTGAAACTGATATTCTGTCTCCCACCATAGATATCAGAGAACAAATTCAGAGTACAATTGGGAGGCACATTGTTGCGGTTCCATTGATCAACCATCTCCATGATAACTGAATCTTTATTCTTGTGGGAATTCATGAACTGCACTGCCTCCGGTGATGGTGTCAGTATGTCATTGTGCTCCATTATGATCCTATCAAAAAACCAATATCCCTTCTTTTTAGTCCATTTTGCCTTCAAAAATGCCTTGCAGATCGTCCTCTTTGATGTCTTATCTTTCTTCCTTTCTTCACCTGGCTTGTAAAATTCACATTTTCCTTGCTTATTGCAAGAAAACTCGCCCACTGTTGGATATGTCTTGGTTATGCGGACATCAAAACCAGCCATTCTAGCATAGTAGCAGTAGAAATTGTATGCATCTTCTCGGCTATCAAATTGTAGTTCTTCACTGGGCATAATTTTTGCAGGCATCATGGGGTCCTACAAGTCGTGCTCTATTCATTACATTGCTTGATTTTGTAAGCACAAAATTCCAAATACTTACTAAACATGCATGTCAAAATATAGATACTATCAGTGGACAAATATCAGTTTTTGATTGTTATATCACTAGCGCTTTAGATATCTAGTTGCAAGCACAACTTTTAAAAAACAGAGGTTCTGAGCAACGACAAGTGCAGTGGCTTGACGCCATCAACTAAAAGTACTCCCTAATCAGGAAACTGTAGTCAAAATAGACCCATTAATTAATGACTTGTCGGGCTGTTAGATGACACTATTCATGAGCAAATGATTAAAAGGTTGACAGTCTGGAAATTAAAATATGGCAATTATGTTGAGATTTTGTAAGCACAAAATTCCAAATAATTAATTTCGCCTAAACATGCATGTCAAAATAATAGATACTACCAGTGGACAAATATCAGTTTTTGATTGTTATATCACTAGCACTTTAGATATCTAGTTGCAAGCACAACTTTTAAAACACAGGTTCTGAGCAACGACAATTGCAGTGGCTTGACGCCATCAACTAAAAGTACTCCCTAATCAGGAAACTGTAATGAAAACAGGCCCATTAACTAACGACTTGACGGGCTGTTAGATGACACTATTCATGAGCAAATGATTAAAAGGTGGATAGTCTGGAAATTAAAATATGGCAATTCAGTTGACTCACATGAGAGTATGTTTTCTCTGGATCAGGTGTCATCATGGCTGAAGGTGAGATTCCTTCTGGAGGCGTCACAGTGTTGCATCCATGCGTACATCCTGCACCGCCATTTTCTGCAATGCTGATGCCTGGTGCTAGAAGCACGATTCTCTCTGACGGAGTTGCAGGAATTTTTGGAACCGTCGACCCTGGGTTGTGTGCTGCTGATGACGGCAATCCCGCTGATGGATTTGTTGATGGCTTGTGGGGCTGCGAAGGAGGCGGAAGCAGATTGGCCCAAGCAGATGCAACGCTCTCTTTGCTGGTGCGTCCTCCGCTATTATCACGCGATTTGGGCATCTCCACACTCATCGCCAGGTCGGGGACCCCAACCATGTCGCACCCTAGGACCAGGCACCTGTGGATCTTAGTGACAGGATCGCCTTACTAGCTTATTGCAGCGGACGATGAGGCATCGATGTGGTTGAACATGAGCATCGCTGGAATCGCCATGGGCATCGATGCGGTTGTGTTTTTCGACGGGGAACCGCTTGGGGTCAAAATCTAAAATTGCCGCTTTGAACAACCGCGCGGGCGTGAGGCGGCAAAAATTGTCACTCGGCTCGGTGCCTCCGCGGGCCAAAACTCGTGGGCTGTTTTTTGGCGCTCGCTGGATTGGCTTGTTGATGGTCTGATGACCGACCTGGCTACAGAATATGGAATTCTATAGCTAGCTATAGATTATACCCTGCCAACAAATTCTGGTTACTATTCAAATTTGAAACACTATTTAAATTGCTCTGTTACTATTTAAATTCTGAATTTTTACAGTATTATTCCACTATCCAAGTGGAGTGTGCACTTACTTAGTGCTTTGAAACTATTCTGAGCACTTCAAATATATTAATTAACTTCAAGTATTAATTATGGTTGGTCTTAATCTTCTTCTTTTAGGATCGTTCTTTCGGCTGGCGAGGCCAAACAGACTGCCGGACGGTATAAGTTCTCAGTTGTAAAAATCCTACTCGGTACTCACCATACTTATCGCTAATTTGTTTCAGAAGTAACGAAGTCTTTCCCTATATAAGCTAGTTACAAACATATGCAGGAAGTTTTTATCGTCTCCCTAGACAGTTCCACCCGAAGGGAACACTTCTCTACAACAACACAGGGTCCTCTCTAACGCCTTAACTAGGCTAAACCGAGGACTACGCCGTAGAGGTTTCTCCTATAGGGTCCCTAGCATAAAAACTTAATTCATATGCAAGAACTGGATCATATCAAGAGATTTTCAAAAACGACATTACTTCATTTCCACAAATATAGCTTACATAGGGTTTTCCCTTTCGGGAACCCCCAAACACTTAAACACACAAGGAAGGATTACCTTGAAGATGGTATCTTACAGTGGACTCACACTCTCTATTTTACAAGTGGACTACTAATATTGCTACTTAGTGGTGGAGGTGGAAGGCGCTCTTGAGGAGTGAGCTCAGAACGCTGGACAATGAGTGATCGGTGTCTCTCTTCGGAAGCCTAGGTCCTCCTTTTATAGTAGAACGAGCGATACTCCCTTCCTGTTTATTTAGCACACGTAGCTTCCATCTTCTTGTAGCAAGCACACCAGGTGTCATATACAACACCCTTCAATTGACATTGTCTTCCTTTCATGATGATATTCTCTTGCCTTTCCTTGCTAAGTCTTGAAAGATTTATTACATGTATGAAGCAACACAAGGTATTTGTCCTGGCATGCATGTCAATGCCACGAATAATGTCGATCACTATTCTTTTGATGTCTTGTGACCTTCTTTCTTTGATGCTTTGCGATATGATGTTCTTTATGCTACAACCATTGGCCTAGATTAGTCTAGCTAATTATAGGGTCACACCACGCTTCCCATTTGAGAGTATCACTCTCAATATTAGTCTCACCATGCTTTCGCATATAGAGATTATAGTTCTCTATATTTTAAGTCTTTATTTATATTTGGTGGGTTAATTCTGTTCAGGTTCTGGAGGTTGCCCATACCCTCCAATATCCATAATGTCTTCATCTAAGAATGAATTGGTAATTTTATCATCAAATGTCTTCTGTATTTCTTCAAACTTTTCATTTATTTCTTTTTTCAGTTCTTTCAAAATGTCTTCTTTTATCTCTTTTTTCCATTCAGGTGCTATTGATTCAAATTTTTCTTCCAACTTCCAGTCAATGTATTCTCCATCCAAAGGATCAACTCCTTTTATTAAACATTCCTTATATATATATACCCTAATCAGTAGTACTGTCAACGGTGCAAGCACCCTTTTAGTCGAGATCATTTTCTGAAGTATTTTGGGTGATCAATTCCACATGCTTCAGTTCAGTAAATAATCTCATAATTACTTTGGTACATACTTTGGGTAATATTTTGCACGTGCGGCACGCACATGCGACTATTAACCATAATTTTAATCAAAGAGTTAGCTTCGGCAAGTGTTGCATTCACCTGATTTTAGTGAAAGTGTTATGATCTCGACAGATGGCTCTTATAACAAATAGTCTTGGTACTTACCAACACGTGTTCAATCTATGGGTTCTGGTGGCACATGATCTCGCTATCATGCAGATTGGAGGAATAGAAATCCCTCTCCTTTTCAAGGCTATCAATCAGGAGCTTTAGTTCAGTGATCTGCAAATAACATTATGTCATGAGTGTATCCAACTTTGCAAACTAAGAAGAAGAATGTTAGGCTACCATGTCTCAGCTGTTCCTCATAAGCTAGTCCTATAGAGTTGTCAGGGGTAATGGTGTTAGCACATGCCCATTTGCCTGCTTGGCTCCCTGTGATGAAACTTGGCCAGCGGGCTTGTTGCGGCCTGAGAGAGCACCTATGTCCTGTTGGTCTCTTTTCCTCCTTTGCTGCTTTCCCTTCTTTCCAAAGTATTGTAGCTTGCTTTCAATTGGAAGGATAACAAGAAGAAAATGTAAGTATTCAGATAACAAAATACAGCTTGCTTTCAATTGGTAGGACTAAAACACAAGGAACTCATGTAATATATCAGAATTGCATTGCAGCGTTTGCTGAGGGGAGAGCCCATCAAGCACACCTTCTTGAAAGTATTTTTCACAGATTATTCCATGTCACAAACAGGCTCACCAACCGTGCTATCCTCGCACTCTGAGTATTTGATAAAGGTACTTATTATTATTAAAATTGATGATAAATTGATTAATTTCATTTTGAAATAACATAAAAGTTACTCGTACCACAAACAATTATTTTATGATATTTAACCCAATATAAATGGAAATTAAGACAATATAATTTGCAATATAGTTTGGTTTGGGGATCAACCTTGTCATGGGCTTGATAGATTAGCGGATGCCTTCCCTATCATGAGTGGAAGCCATGTAGAACCATCGTGAAAAGCATTCTTGAAGTTATTCCCTGTACATCCAGTATGCATCATTTTATAAACTGTTTGTTAATCAACCTAACATGTATTGGAGCTGTTTGCTCCACATGTCTCACATTATTCCAGAACTTAAGAAGGCCTACGATGAATATTAGAACCAATTACATGAAGATCTTGCCATTGCAGCTAGGGCTGGTCATAGAGCAGGTTGTAAATCAAATGGAGATGCAAAGGCAATTAAGCAAATTATTTTCGCAGAATACATCAAATCCTAAACTGAAAATCACCCCATCGGTCTGATCAGCCATGTTGCTGAAACTCTTCATCGGTAGAGTGGTGGATGGGCAGGCGCAAACTTCAGAGAGACAATTTTAGAACCGAATTTTGTTGCAATAGTTTTCATCAAAAGGAAAACAAACCTGAATAAATATATGCTCCCATTTCACATATAAAAAAGGAAACATGTCCCCTATAACCCTTGTGGTTGATTGAAGAGGCCTTTTGTGAGTATCGGGGCATCAAATTAAAACTAGAATATAAAATAGAAAGAATGGTTAACCCAAAACCAACAAAAGGAAAATTAGAAAAATGCATTGGGAAGATCAATAATCTTAGTGCCAAATAAATCATAGAACAGTTCCTGATGGACTTGTCTGTCTAAGATTGGCATGAGAATGAATAGCATCAGCAGCCGTGCAGGCACCGTGATTCAGCATCCACCCTTCCGTGTAGCCATCCAGACGCCAAGCCCTGGCACAACAAAGAAATGAGTCAATCCTATTAGTTGAATCTAATATCTACAACAAGAAGAAAAATCAGAATTGACGGATGGCAAATCAAATTAGGCGGCTTCATTGATGAAAGCAAGAGAAAATTTCGGGTGCCACTGCGGGTGGAGATTGCATATTTCCTTACCCCTGTTTCGGGCGGCTCCACCGTGTGACAGCAGTGGAGGCTCCATGCGGACGCCAAAGATTGGGTCAAATCGAATCCAACTGAAACTGGGATCGAGCAGTTCGACTTCTTCATGCCCCGGATCAAATGCCATGAGATCAAAAACAGGCACAACCATGTGCATGAACTGCTCAGAAATCTACAGGATGGCGCGATATTAAAGCCGCAATCCACTGAGGAGGGGAGGGAGTCAGTTATATCTTTGTGGCTGCATGGGTTGGACGAAGGGAAGGGGAAGCGAGGGAAGGAAGAGAGGGGGAGACAGAAGGCAAGCACCTTGTCCTCGAGGTCAGACTCGGCCATGGCGAGGAGCAGCACGCCCCCGTGCCGCGGTCGCCAAGCCTCGCCCTCGCGGAGCCCTGCCAGGGTCACGCAGCCTCACCCTAGGCAGTCGTTGCGCCTGCCAAGGTCCCCCCACCTCGCCCTCGTGCAGCCACCGCAGCTCCTATGCCTAGTCACCTTGGATCACCCCCGTGTAGCAGCCGCTAGGGCTGGCGGCGCGGATCTGAATCAAGGAGGAGAGGAGCGGGGGAAACGGGATCAAGGCGCGGATCTGAAGCCGCAACTCTGCCCCGCTGGAGGGCCACAGGGCTGGGTTATTGCTCTGTGAGAAAAACACGCCGCGGCCAGGCGAATTACAACTGTAGAACGTAGGAAAACGTAAGATGAACTTCACAGGACTGGGTTATTGCTCGGTGAGAAAAACACGCCGCGGCCAGGCGAATTACAACTGCAGAACGTAGGAAAACGTAAGATGAACGTAACATCTTTAATGCTCGGGAGTTGCCTGTGTGGGTCCAAAGAAATCCAACGTTTTTGGAGCTTTAACTCTCTGGGATGGACGGTGGATATCAGGAATGGTTGGTTGAGTCTGGGTAAGAATTGACAGGAGGATGATTAGCCTTTATAGGATAGAAATGAGAAGATTATCTTTCAGAAGATACCTCCTCTTCAAACACGTAATCAGGGTCCGGGCTTACCGATCGACGCTTCTTAGGTGATGGAGGACGTGTATGCTCTAGTTCTTCCCACTATCCACTTGCTTGTTTATCGTCTAAAGTCGAACCCCCTTATGAGGGCATCTTTTGGATTCTGTGCTGCTACACGGATTTCCTTCTTGCGAGGGTATCTTGTTCACCATGACAGGATGGTTTTGATACCTTATATTTGATATTATGACTCGTTTAGCGATAGACAAGGAGTAGAATAGATAAGTAATATAGAGACAAGGTGAAGAAAACAAAAGTTGAAATTTTCTCTTAGTGCGGGTTGCCAAATTGTATTTCCAGTCCTCAGCTTTTGTCTTTATGGCCCATGTATACTTTATATAATTACAGATTGGTCCCTACAGTTTTCTTGTAATTATAGATAAGCCCCTACATCATCTAAAAATCATATTTCCTCAACCATAACTCTGTTTGAAGCCATTCTTGCACTCACAGATTTGTTGCGATATGTACTACCCACCAACCATCACCAATAGATCCCATCTCCAACACTTTTTTCTCTCTTCCCATTTGAGTCACATCTTTTCTGTTACGAATCTTTATATTCAAATATCTTACAAATCTTAATATTTGAATAACTGTAACATACATATAACATAATACAAGGTTTGAATGGTAACAATACTTAAAATTACTTAATGCTTTAGTTATCTATGAACGATTTTTTCATTGCAATGATCGGTGCGCATGTAGGGCATTGCGCCAGAATAGGAGAGTCTTGCTTCCAAGAGTTGAAACTTTCTTGGATCTGTGAAAAATGGCACCTTGTCATACTGATTGTATTCATCTCAATCCTCCATATTCTTCACTCCAAAGATTCTTTGTTTACCTAGACCAACAATATATTTATTTTAATCCTTTGGATCGAGTACATTAAACACATGTTCTACGGTCTTAGCGTGTATCCAAGGCTCATCTTTGTGACCAATATTGTTAAGATCAACCGTTGTGAACTCGTATTTGTCCACCTCCATCCCATGAGGCAGCTTCACTCATTTGCATTTAAACAAAGAGACCTGTAAATTTTCATCATATTTTCGAATGGCTTGTACTCAAACACCGTTGTTTTGACATGTGCTCCTTTTGTTGGATGTAGAAGGTAAAACCACTGATGTCGTACACCTAAAAGGTAACCACGTTCCTTCTCAATCGGTTAGCTAACCTTCTCCACATTTTCTCTTCGATGGATTCACCACTTGGAAGGTCTAGGGAGCTGAACCATGATGTGAAGAAACGCTAGTGCTCATCTATGATCCATTCGTCTGTCGCATCCTCGTTGTTTCGGCAAAGCTTTACCAGATGTTTCTCAAAGTACAGGCCCACAATTTGTGTCTGTTGCAATATGTTGAGATGTGCTTGGTTCACTCGTTTGAACTCATGGTCGACGAATAATCTTCATCCTTTCATACCTTTTGCGGATAATCTACCCTCGTGACGAGACAGGAGAAGACCAATTGATCTACCATCTTTAATATAATCTACACAATAGTTGATGATCTCCTCGGTTGTGTAGCCCTGAATCATAGAACCCTCTGGATGAGAACGAGTTCATAAATAGAGTTTCAAAAAATACATGAACCCCTCAAGAGGAAACATCTAATGTAGGTATAGGGAGCCCATCACAGACATCTGATCAACAATATGAATCATGAAGTGTTCCATCAGATCAAAAAGGATGGAGGGAAAACCATCTCAAGTATAGATATTGTTTTTTTATGTGGGTCAATAGGTCATTGAACTCCTCTTTAGTAATAACCTTCTTCGAGACTACGTTAAAGAAGTAGCAGAGGTGAGATACAACCAACTTCACCCATGGAGATTTGACAGCTCGGATGGCAATAGGTAGAAACACTAAAAGCATTGTGTGGCAATCTTAAGTGTTGTACCAAGTTATGTATAACTCTTCCATGTTCACAAGATTCTTGATATTCGATGAGAAACCAGTAGGTACTTTAATCCCGTGTAGGCACTTGTAAAATGTCATTTTCTCCTCACTCTTAAGGGTGTAGCCTACCAGGAAGAGGTAGTACTTCCATTTGGTCTTTTCTTGCGGATGGAGCTCTGGCCTTATTTCCATCTCTACAAGATCTCTATGTGCATTGAGTCCATCCTTTATCTTATGAGGTTGGTCGAGTATAAGTCCGCTACTAATGTCAAATATACCCTTCCCAATGTGCATCTAGTCAAATGCATTGTTTACTTCCAATTCTTCCCAGTAATCAAAATACACGATGAAAACATATTTGTTCTTAAACGACATCAGAACCTTTGCCCTTTTAACTCCCTTCCCAGGCCTTCCAAAAACAACACAGATGTTTTTAACCTGGTCAAACATGACCCTGCCAGTGCAGCGTCGAGGTTCTATGTCGTTCCCAACATCAAAGTCCCTAGCCGTTGGCAGCCCATAAAACCCAATATCGGCCACCAACCAGTCAGGAAATGCAAGGTAAAGACCTAAGATCAATAAATATTTGTTTAAACTAATAAGATTCCACAAGTTTTAGTGAGATATGTGTTTGTGGTATAAAAGGGGCAAAATATGCAAAAACATGGAGAAACACCCCATGGGCCGATCACCATTGTGAAACAACCATTTTCACCAGCCGACAGGGTCATTTTCAGGCCGAAATCAGGACCTGGCCGACAGGGTTGTTTGTAGCTAAAATCAGCACCCGACCAACTCTGCAAATATTCCAGCGAGAAGCCGTTTTCTCCTCCCGGACTAAGACACATGAAATACGATGAAGGAGACAAGGTCATCAAGTGGCCTAACCAGGAGAAGTCAAGGGGCCACCGGCAAGGGTCGACACCCGTCCAAGGCTGCCGCCCGGCCTAGGCTGCCGCTTCACATGGGCTGCCGCCCGACTCCTATTGCCTCCAGGCCTGGCCTCCCACCCGGCATGGGCTGCCGCCCGGCCCCATTGCCGCCCCGCCTGGCCTGCCGCCCGGCCTCGGGTTGCCACCCGGGGTTGCTCGCCCATGAGGCCCATGAAGCCTACTGGCCCCAAAATGAAGAGTCGGTGGAAACCGACCCAACAACCGCCTTCGGGACGCAATCCAAGCCATCGGGAGAAGGTCGGTCAGGAAACTGACATGATCCAAGGGCCTCCCAGCCTTGCCTGCCGCCCAGCGGTGCATGCCACCCGACATGCCCGACCGCCCGGCACACGTGCTCGCCCGGCCTTGCCCGCCGCCCAGTGGACTGACTTCGGCCTACCGACTCCACTCCACCTACAAATGCCTCCCGGCCCATCGCCAACTATAAATAGAGGGGAAATTCGGTAGAAGATGAACATCAACGAAGAAACACATCAAGGAGTCCATTTCCCACTACTTGTGCTACTTAGTAGAGTAGGTTAGTTAGTCGGGAGTTAGAGTCTAGTCGATAGCATCGCTCGAGATTCCGGAATCGTCTCGGAATCTTGGTAGGAGCTCTCTTGTATCTTTTCTCTTTTTGTAAGACTTATCATTTATCAATATAAATATCTTTCCCTTTTATATCTTGTCAAGTACTTGTTTTAATTTAGTCATTTCCTCAAGTTACAATCATTAGGAAGAAACATTGTTGCGTAGTTCATGGGTTTCCCGGCTAGGATTTAATTAAGTTTAGTTCTGTGGGACTTAAACTTGGTTATTTCTCGGTTATTCTTCTGCTAGGCCAACAGAAGAATATCTAGTGAAGGCGTAGGCGTGGTGCCTAACTTAACGCTAGCTAGATTTGCATTCGTCCCAACGGGCTGTGTGGTAGGCGGCAGGTGGTGATAGTCCTGTCCGTCCCTTTAGTAATCCACCATGTTCGAGAAGTCTCAAGCAAGATTGTCTAGCGATAGCGTATCCACTAGTATAGAGGTTAGGTACCGACCCATATTAGTGGATCGTTTTTGTGCCCCGAAGTGAGCTAACAGGTGAAAGACTCGAGGCTGTACCAAGAAATTGGTGTAAGCACTCAACCCGAGTAATTAGGATTTGACGCTTGACTTAGATATATTAGGAAGATATATTTTAGGAATCTTAGACTTGGACTCGCTATCCTCCTGGCTAAGCTTAGCCATTCTCTCTATTTATCTTAGTGTGGATTTCTCTTGTGTTACCACCCCTATTATTATTATTGAACATCCTTACCCCTATCTTTGGTCAGATGGTATAATTCTTATAATTATATCTTTGTTAAACCAACATAATCTTATGCCTAGATTCCCTGTGGAAAAAAATACGATACCTTGGAATACTCCCGTGTGAAATGCTACAATGGTGTTCCATGCGCTTGCAGATTAATTCACTTTACTATAACAAATGCCAACAATCATTTTTGGTGCCGTACCAGGAATAATGATATTCTAGATACGACATTAAGAAGTGTCAACAAGCATTTCTGGCGCCGTTGCCGGGGAAGCAATAGGCTAAGATATCGGAAATTTAACATCGATATTCCTATCAAGAAGTTACCGCTTTCCTTTGCGGGCTTACCCATGTTGTGTTTATTTGTGGTGTAAACAGGACGCTTTATGACTGGTTTCGACCTACCAGACAACTACCACAATGATCCGAAGGCTTTGTTGAGGAGAGTTCGTCAATGACTCACCCCTCCTCGGCCTTTACTTGCTCTTTAAGCACCTCCGATCACACAAGCTTAGGAGCGAGCCTTGTCTACGTCAGGCTCAACCAACTATGGATGAAAAGACGATATGTGACTACTCCGTCCTGTCTGCATACAACATCCGCACCGGTCTGAACCCGAACCTGGGGAACAAAGGATATGAGCTGAAACCGGCCTTAATCAACATGGTTTTGGTCAGTCCTTTCTGTGGCAAGGCATCAAAAGACGCAAACGCCCACCTCCATCAGTTTCTGGCGGTGTGCAGCACTTTCACCATGAGGGATGTGACCCCTGAAGCCATCCGTCTTTGCCTTTTTCCATTCTCACTCTTGGAGAAGGCCAAGCAGTGGTTCTACAGCAATCAAGAAGAGCTCACCACATGGGACAAGTGCTCCAATGCCTTCCTTGCTAGGTTCTTCCCGCTAGGCAAAACCAATGCCCTACGGAACAAGATTTCAAGTTTACAATAGCAGACCGATGAAAGCATCCATGAGGCATGGGAACGCTTCCAAGAGTACACTTTGGCATGCCCACATCATGGAATGAAAGATTTGTTGCTAATACAATACTTCTACCATGGGCTCAACCGTCTCGCCTATGAGCACCTAGACGCGACCGCTGGAGGTTCCTTTTTCTCTCTTAAGGTCAAAGAAGCTCAAACTCTCATAGAAAAGATGGTCTCCAACTACAGTGGCTATGATGAGAGGCAGAGCCAGCCGCAGCCCAAAATGAGGGGAGTCCACCAAGTTGATGGTATTGACATGTTAGCAATCAAGATGGATCAACTTTTGAAGAGGATGGATTTGCCACAGACTGCCCAATCCTTAGACTCTCGCATGACTTGCAAAGTCTATGGTAAAGTTGGACATATGGGAACGCGCTGTCCAAAGACTCAACAAGATGAAGTGAACTACCTCAACAACAATAACAACAATAACAACGGGTTTAGGCCTTGTACGAACAACTTCAGATGGGAGTCCAAGCCAAACCTCTCCTTTGACAAGAACATGGCTAACTCTGGAAACTTCACTCGTAATGAACCTTCCTTCTGCGATCTTGTTCTAGGATAATCTAAAATCAATGAAAGTATTAGTAGAAAATTTATTGCCATTGATAAAGTCCTAGAAAGCATAGATTCTTGCATGGAAGCTTTCTATATCTCTCTGCTAAACCAGCTTAGTCATAATAAAATGTGCAAAACACAAAATGCTCAGCTAACCGCTTCTATTGTTAAGCCCAATTTTGGCAAGCTCCCCGGTCAGCTGAAAGCTAGCCCTAAAGAAAATGTTAATGTTGTCACAACTAGAGGCGAAAAATCTACACAGGATCCACCAAATCCTAACAATGCAGAGAAGGACAAAGAACCTAATGCAGAGTCAGAGGATGAAGAAGAAATTGAAGTTGAGGAGGCAAAGGCACCTTCCAAGAAGGCGCCACATGAGTTCTGTGATACCCTAGTGTTGTCATTTCCCTCTTGCCAATGCAAGCCCACAGTGGATGAACAATTTGGGAAATTTGTAGAGGTAGTAAAGAAATTATATGTCAATATACCGCTACTTGATGACATGCAGGTTCCTACCTACTCCAAGTACCGAAAGGACATCCTCAACAATAAATGTCCAATGCCATCGACTGAGATTGTCAAATTAACGGAGGAATGCAGTGCCGCCATCTTGAACTCTCTCCCAAAAAAGAAGTGAGATCCGGGATGTCCAGCCATCCCATGTTCCATCGGGATGCAACAATTCAAGAACGCCCTTTGTGATTTGGGGGCAAGCGTGAGCATCATGGCAAAGGTGGTGTATGACAAACTTAATGTCAATTCATTATCCCCTACAACAATGTGCTTGCAGCTTGCCGACCAATCCGTCCGCTACCTGGCGGGCATCGCAGAGGACGTACCCGTGAAGATAAGGAACTGTCTCATTCCCGTCGACTTTGTGGTGCTAGATATGGAGGCCGATGTGAAGATGCCTCTTATAATAGGAAGGCCGTTCCTTAGCACCGCAAATGCCAACATTGACGTTGGGGCTAGAGAAATCCACCTTAATATTAATGGAAACAAAGAGAAGTTTGCATTCAAGCCCAGAGTTGAACAATGCAATCAGGTACGCATCTTTTATGGTAAAAATCCTAACACGGTGCAGAAAATTGAGGTATACCCGATGACACAAAAATCGGGCGCATCGGTGGTAAAAGTCAAGAGCACACAATCACCGCCCAAAAAGAAGAACGAGGCACAAGAAGTAAAGAAAAAGGTCACCACCAAGCCCAAGAAAATCAAACAACTATGGTGGAAGAAAGAAGTTGCACCGATCGTGGAAAATTCTCCATCCACGGAAGGAATCGCACAAAACTGAACATGGAGGACGTCTTGTTCAAGACGAAAAATTCAGACCCTTGTCGAAAGGTAACCGATATTTATCCCCCCTTCTCCTATACATACCACTAAAATAGGTCAATTTTATTTCCTTCTTTAAATGATTACATTAGGCTAAAAAAAATTGGTGATGTCTCGGCCAAATTTTCTAGCCGGGAGGTCAATTTTCATTAAAAACGAATATCCGGGTGATGATCTGGGACTCTAGCCCGGACTGAGTAACCCAGTCAGATTTTAGCACCCGATAGGTCATTTTTCGTGAAAAATGACCACCCAGTTGGGTGATTTTTGTGCCGCCCGGCAGGGGCTGCTGCCCGACCATACTTTTTCTCGGATTCCATGCTCTTGTGATGCAGGGATAATGGCCATGAGTGGAGGAGGTGTGGCCAACACTTCCTTTGTGAAAAAATCTCACCTCAACCCCGCTATGAGTAAAAGTAAATGAAGGAGAGCCACACAAGTCACCTCACTCTTTCACTACCCACACTCACCTGCCATCCTACTCCCCTAGACCTCATGAGTGGAAGGATACTCATTGCAAGCATCCAACTTTGGTCATTCCATCAATCCCTCCTTACTCCCCACACTATCAATAAAGTTTTAGCCAAAGGTAGCAAGTGGATCACATGGCTCATGGACCTAGCCTTCTCCCATCACCACCAAACCAATAATGCTTCACCCCTCAACCTTCAACCGAAAACACTCTTCTCCCTCACATCCCTCTTCCTTTGCACCCTCTCTTTCTTTTCACTAGTCCTTTTAGTAAGTGCACTTTGAACATAGGAATAAAGGTGTGCTGCAATAAAACCAACTAGAGCAAGATTGTTGCCTCCCTTGCACATTTGAACGACTAACACTTACTATTAACCGAACGACTAATCACTAACCATTATTATCATATTGCCCTTCGGGTATTGTGTCCAAGTAATCCTTTTGCAAGAATGGCAAACATTTGGACGGGCCTCTACACCAAGTTCAGCAGCAGCTCAAGTCGTGGGAGACGCACATCAAGTGAGCACTCAGAAGCTGAAGCTTCATATGGGCATGCTCCGAGTTACCACTCGGAATCAATGTCCATATCCGAGGCTGCAATGGTGGCAAGTGAACAAGGAGGAGAAGATGGAGAATTTGAGAAGTTCATGGAGAGTAAAGAGAACATGGTGTTCAACGACTTTGACGAGCAAAGCAAGTTCACCGCCATACAAGGCCGGGAGTTCATGTCCGTGTGCAAGTTCGACCACGACTTCCTCGAGCGAATCGACATCCTCGCTGATTTTAAGTACGCGCTCAACACGGTGGGGTGGTATGATTTCTATCACCTCAATGAATACTCTAAATGACTCACTATCAAATTTCTTTGCACATTTAAAGTTCATGCCCGTGAATCAAACAAAATAGGCACTCTCTATGAATATCGTCTTTTTGGTGAAACTTACAAATGGTCTTTAAAAGAAATTAGTACTTATCTTGGTTTTGACCGTAGAGCCGCCATAGACATTGATAAACTTAAAGGTTTCACACCACAAGGACTTTGGGCAAACATAGGAAATCCTGTTACGGGGCAAGAACGCACTAGTGACATTCACAACCCATCGCTCTATATAATTCACCATTTTATGACTCACTACCTAGCCCCTCGGGGTGACGTATGTTCGGTGAATAGTTTGGATAAAGCCTATCTCCATGCTGTAATCTTGAAAATTAAAATGAACCCCACATTTTTCCTCATCAACCATTGGTTCACCTTAGCATTCAGGCAACAAGGACCCATTACTTTTACCCCTTCTGTCACTAGAATTGCTAGAAAGGTTGATGCGCTTCACAGAGCTAGAATAGATCATCTCCCTAGCGCCCCTTTGATAGGAGAAGATCATTTCATGCAAGCCCACTTGTTGAAAGAGGAGAACAATAGGTACTTCATGCTTTATCCGGGGTATGACACAAAAATGGAATTGCCTAACCCCCGGCTCACCATTTTCGGTAAAAAGCACTTTGTGTGCAAATTGCAAGATTCCTTGCAGCGTGCACGATATAGTATTGCAGCGGATAGGCCGAGAAGGAGAGCACAACTCCGGTGAGAGGAGCAGCAGCACCAAACAACAATGAACACACCTTAAACGGGTGCATCGGGGGGCCCCAATACAATGGGGAGCCACCACGATTCCCCGGTTTTGCGAGTTCATCAACAAACTATACTACTTCCTCCCATGATAACTATGAGCCCTACGGGATGGCAAGTTACCCCCAACCTCATGGAGTCATAGGAACCTCACGCTCCGCTCGATTCACATCATATAATTTTTCGAAGTTGCAAGAAGATATGCAATACTTTGCTACCAATGCCTATGAGACCAACATGCGAACTCAAGAAATACAAGCAGACATAAGGAGAGAACAAGAATGGCAGGAACAAACGTCAGAACAACTTCACACAAACATCTCCATGATGGACCAAATGTTCGACCACTTCAACATCAAGTACCAACCGCCGCAGTGAACGCCATCTAAGCTTAAGTCTAGCAAAGACCTAAGTTTGGGGAGGTATCCAAACCAAGGTGCGCCATTTGTTCTACCCTCTCGCCCTCCTTCTCTAGTTGAGTTGCTTTGCTCCCTTTTTAGCCATTTAAGAAAAACACAAAAAGATTTTTAGCTTTCAAGGAAAACCATAAAAATTTGCAAAGCCAAAAAAAGAACAAAAAGATTTTCCCTTATGAATAAAATTTGAGAACTTGGTCTCTACCTTGCCTATGGAAATGATGAATAGTTACTCTATTAGCTCCCTTTGAGTCTCCAGTATACAACCTCTACTCCTCATTTTTGTGGGTGATGGTAGACTGGCATGATGATAACGCTAGTCCCTCAAAGTTTTAGTGGGTGCGAAATGGCTAATAAACACCAAGTCTAGTTGTTGGAGTTTATGATATGGCATGTTTTGGATGAGTCTGTGATTTCCTTATGATTAGAGTCCAATGATTCCTTTCGAAACCATGCTGCAACAAAAACCTCCTACTTGGTGAACATCTTCGTTATGATAGACAATTTTCTACCACGGCCAACTATTGATTAGCAAAACCATGTCTATGCCTTTTATGCATGTATTGAGTTTAGTTAGGATTTGATCCTTATAAGGGACTTGCACTTCCAAAGCCAATCATTTTCCTTTGCGTTATCTTTGAGTTCTCAAATTAATCATGCTTGGTTATACGGTTTTCACATCAGAATCATGCATCCACTCCACCAAGCATGTTAACCAAAATCTTTCTTTTTGCGAGCCTTTGACCCCATTAAAATATTATGGTCCTCCCAGACAATTGCTTAGAAAAAGTTTGCAAAAAAATATTTGAACCATTAAATTAGCTTCCTTACACCATGAGAGTTAAAATAAAGAAATAAAGAAAAGAAAGAAAAGTTTATCAGCTCTCATGGATGTGCTATATCAAAAAAGTTTTAAGGTTCATTCAAAAATAAAATAAGTATATCTTGAGCAAAAATAAAGGACCATCCTTTCGCTCTAGCACAAAAATCTAGTCTTTGGGATAAATCTGCACTCAAGACCTTTGCAATTGTGCTAACCCATTCCTTCACGTGAGTCCATTCTCTCCCTCTCCCCAAGACATTATTTCTAAATGAGTGGAATGAGGAAGTGCAATGTCTTTTCGCTAGGACCATCTCTTAGCTTAATAATACATGCATGCTAAATGTGTCATCCTTCCAAACTCCACATATTTAAGCGAAACTCTTAGAAAGTAGGATGAGCATTTAGAAAGGAAATACACCTTTTGAGAGATGAGTGTCATAGTGGGAGATTACACCAAGAGGGAAGATTTTCAATCTTATGCAGCACAATAAAAACTTTGGACTCATTATCAAGTAGGAGATTGCATGACAAAGTCTAAACTAGCCGTTGTAGACTTCAATCACTTATGACAAGGTTATAAAATGCCAATAAGCCCTGCTATACAAATGAGAATGACTTAGTGACAAAGTTGTGCTGGTTTACACTTACCCATGTTGTGTTGGAGTATGTGTTTGTGCACTTGATACTTGCAGGGCGCTAATATTGAAGCAACTCCTGATCCATCACTTCTAAGTTTAATTTGCTCGGGATGAGCAATGGTTTAAAGCTTGGGGAGGTGTTGGCGGCCCATAAAACCCAATATCGGCCACCAACCGGTCAGGAAATGCAAGGTAAAGACCTAAGATCAATAAATATTTGTTTAAAGTAATAAAATTCCACAAGTTTTGGTGAGATATGTGTTTGCAGGTATAAAAGGGCAAAAATATGCAAAAACATGGAGAAACGCCCCATCGGCCGATCACCACTGTGAAATAGCCATTTTCACCAGCCGATAGGGTCGTTTTCAGGCCGAAATCATGAACCGGCCGACATTGTCGTTTGTGGCTAAAATCAGCACCCGGGTCTACCGCCTGGCCTGGCCTACCGCCTGGCTTGGCCTACCACCTGGCCTCGGGTTGCCACCCGGGGTTACCAGCCCATGACGCCCATGAAGCCTACTGGCCACAAAAGAAGAGTCGGTGGACACCGACCCAACAACCGCCTTCGAGATGCAATCCAAGCCATCCAGAGAAGGTCGGTCGGGAAACTGACATGATCCAACGGCTGCCCGGCCTTGCCCGCCACCCGACAATGCATGCCGCCCCGCGGTCCGACTTCGGCCTATCGACTCCACCCCACCTACAAATGCCTCCCGACCCATCGCCACCAATAAATAGAGGGGAAATATGGTAGAAGAAGAACATCAACGAAGAAACACATCAAGGAGTCCATTTTCCACTACTTGTGCTACTTAGTAGAGTAGGTTAGTTAGTCGGGACTTAGAGTCTAGTCGATAGCATCGCTCGAGATTCCAGAATCATCTCGGAATCTTAGTAGGAGCTCTCTTGTATCTTCTCTCTTGTTGTAAGACTTATCGTTTATCAATATAAATATCTTTCCCTTTTATATCTTGTCAAGTACTTGTTTTAATTTAGTCATTTCCTCAAGTTACAATCATCGGGAAGAAACATTGTTGCGTAGTTCACGGGTTTCCCGGCTAGGATTTAATTAAGTTTAGTTCTGTGGGACTTAGACTTGGTTATTTCTCGGCTATTCTTCCGCTAGGCCAACGGAAGAATATCTAGTGAAGGCGTAGGCGTGGTGCCTAACTTAACGCTAGCTAGATTCGCATTCGTCCTAACGGGCTATGTGGTAGGCGGCAGGTGGTGACAGTCCTGTCCGTCCCTTTAGTAATCCACCACGTTCGGGAAG
Organism: Eleusine indica; assembly: GCA_030378355.1. Classification (NCBI taxonomy): domain Eukaryota; kingdom Viridiplantae; phylum Streptophyta; class Magnoliopsida; order Poales; family Poaceae; genus Eleusine; species Eleusine indica. Next base: position 30,740,596 of record CM059499.1, read on the forward strand.
TCTCAAGCAGGATTGTCTAGCGATAGCGTACCCACTAGTATAGAGGTTAGGTACCGACCCATATTAGTGGATCGTTTTCGTGCCCCGAAGTGAGCTAACAGGTGAAAGACTCGAGGTTGTACCAAGAAATTGGTGTAAGCACTCAACCCGAGTAGTTAGGATTTGATGCTTGACTTAGATATATTAGGAAGATATATTTTAGGAATCTTAGACTTAGACTCGCTATCCTCCCGACTAAGCTTAGCCTTTCTACTGTGTTACCACCCCTATTATTATTATTGAACATTCTTACCCCCCATCTTTGGTCAGTTGGTATAATTCTTATAGTTATATCTTTGTTAAACAAAGATAATCTTATGCCTAGCTTCCCTGTGGAAAATAAATACGATACCTTGGAATACTCCCGGGTGAAATGCTATAATGGTGTTTTGTGCGCTTGCGGATTAATTCACTTTACTCTTAAAGCATAACAAATGCTAATAATCATTTCTAGTGTCGTACCAGGAATAGTGATATTCTTGATACGACGTTAAGAAGTGCCAACACTAGCCATTGCATGATAGTTATGTTTTGGAAGTAAGAATTGGTGGTTTTGCATATATACTAGCTTCTGGGATGAAAGAAGGTACACATGGGATGTATCATCAATGCATAAGAAACATGCAACCTTTTCTTTGACCTGTCTTGATAGCTCCCTTAATCGTAGGGAATCACTAATGGTGATGAAAATGATTGCTCCGAGCGTGAAGTACCCTCATCGATACTCGTCCCGCATACGGATCCCTCGAACCACAGTTTTTGCATGTCTTTGAACAGTGGTACCAAGAACACGTCTATGTCATTACCAGGATCATTGGGACCAGATATAAGAGTGGTTAGCAGTAGGTACTTATGTTTGTGGCATAACCATGGTGGAAGGTTGTAAATTTATAGTATCATTGGCTATGTATGCGGATACCTCAATTGACCGAAAGGGTTCATCCCGTCTATACTCAATGTCAACCGTAAGTTTCTTTCCTCATCAAAGAAGTCTTGATGATCTATAATGCTTTTCCATTGTATTTCATCGACGGGATGCATGAGCTTACCACCCCCGTAGCATGCATGCCATGTCATCATTGCAGCATCCCTAGGGTTGGCGAACAAGCGTCTGATACGATCGACCACTGGTAAGTACCACATGACTAAGGCAGTAACATTCGTATCATCACTATCATTGATGATAGAACTTCTTTTTCTCTTTGTCCCCTTCTTGGTATGGTTCTAGCCACCATCGGGAGCGTCTGCATCATAATCGTTGTTCCTGTTGTAACGACTGCACTTGCTCCTTGGACCTCTCACATCATCCTTATGCTCCTTTTGATACAATATGCAATGATTTGGATAGGCATGGATTTTTTGCACACCCGATAAAAGTAAGAAAATCAACTTCTTAGCAAGGTATGTGGTCCTTGGCAATAAGTTGGGCTCCAACAGCACATCGGAAATAAGTTCTAATAAATCCTTGAAGCTAGCGGCCGATTAGCCATGGATTCCTTCAGTTTCATCAGCTCAAAGACGGTACACAACATAGTGATCTCTTTATCACATCTCTTAGATTCCTCATATAATGGGTCCTGATGCCTTTTCTATTGTATTGTTGTTATCAATCCCTTTTGTTTTATCGGCATTGATCAACACCTACGGCTCAATATGATAGAACAACTCCTCAACATCAAATCAACTTCGAAATCGACAGCGGCAGTGCCAGGAGTCTCTATTGCAGGTGCACCTAGTGATGTGACAACCTTGACTTCAACTTCAATTGGCTAATTAAATTCGACATCAACCACATTGTTTTCACCATGTTTTGTCCATCTCGTGTACCTCACAACAAAACCTCTCCTCACCAAGTGTCATTGAATTACATTCACATCTCTCCACAAGTTCTCATTTTTGCAATCATAGCACAGACAATATATATTTGTCATCCCTTGACGTTGAGCATGTTGTGTGGCCAGTTCAACGAATACACAAACTTCTCGTATAAATATTTGATCTGGTATTCCTACCTCATACATCCAAGATATATCCATTCCAAATGACCTTATGTGCAGAGAAAATATTTAATTTTAAATTTAGAAAAATAATTTACATGCATTGAGAATTATTATGAAGGGTAAAATAAAAGAAACAACTAGTTATTCTATACATTACTTAATTTTTATCAAGAATTAAAACAACTAACATCCAGTGAACCTTACTTTTTTTTTCTCTCTCTGTACCAACCAAATTAGATCTACAATTCGATTCACATAGTAGAGGCTACATATAGTAATTTATTTATGCTTCGATAAACTTCAATTCCAACCCAATAGAACCATAGAAATCAAAAGAATTTTGCTAAAATTTGATGAAAACCTAACAAACTTAAAACCTAAAATTCAAGTTGATTTCTAAATGAGAGCAAAACAAGAACATATGGAATGAGTTCCCCTTACCTTATAGAGCAAAAGCCATCAAAAAAATTGAACTCAAAACCTTTCCTCCTTCATTTTGAGAATTTGGCCAAACTTTTGGGCTGCCACTGTTCGAGTGAGGGTGGGAGTTGTCCGACCGTGGCTTTTATAGCCTGGGTAATTTTTAAAGGCGGTCGGCATTGTCAACAGCTGCTGAAGGGTTTTCTATAGCAGCAGTTAGCATTTCCACCAGCCGCTATAAATATGGGCCATCTTTTGTAGCGGTTGGCATTTTCAACTGTCGTTAAAAAGGCTTCTATAGCGGCGGCTATCCTCGAGGTAGACCCCTAGGATCTGTAGCGGCGGCCCACTTTGGGTCACACTACTAACACTACTACAATTATGCTCTGTAGCAGCGGGCCAAAACGAGCCTTAGTGGTGGATAACAAAATCGCCACTAGGCCTTTGTCACTACTTACTTACATTCTTAGTAGCGGTCTTGGTACCGCTACTAGCCTAGGTACTACTTAACTTAAAAAGGCATCAACGGCGGTCGAAGGATTGCCGCTCATGCCCTTACCACAACTACAAAATAAGGGCTTTTCCCCACTGTGTTGGGACCTGCCCTAGAAGCGCCGCCACCACTGCGCCCGCGCCCGTTGACCCGCCTGTCCGCCGGCTGTTGGTGGTTTCTAGACGCCCATTTTATCTACCAAAAAGGGATGTTTTGCGTCTTAATTTGGTGGTTTGGACTAACAATTAACCCCATATTTGCATATATTTGTAGTTGTTCTATTTTGGATATAATCGCAGGAAACAGGTGTAAAATAGGGCAATTATTGATAAAGAACTAAAGAGCAACGAAGATGGGCCAGATGCGGAGTCGCGCCGATCGGCACGAGCCTGCGCCAATCGGCGCAGCAGGAGAAGATGACGAAAACACGATCCGGTCTAGGAAAGACGAAGGCCCAGCCCAGTATGAGTTAGAGTCGGTGGAAGTTGACCTAATCCCATCGAGTATAAAAGAAAGATAATTATCAAGAGCCAAGAATGAACAAGAGAGACGGCAATCGCGAGAATCAATTATTAGAATTAGGGTTCCAGGATATTGGCGGTGAAGGTTGATCAACACCGATGAGATCCACCAGAAGGGAGGTCACGCCGATCGGCGTGACGCTTGTGCCAATAGGGTCGTGCGTGTTCCAGCGCTATTTCTCACCCCTCTGCTATGTCTAGCGAAAGGATGAGTGAGTAGTCTCATATTCTCTTCTCTGGTGCGGGGATCTGGTTATGTAACTCTCATACTTGTTGATACTCTCTCGATGAATTTAATCTATGTGATGAACTTTATTGCACATCTATCTATCCCTTTCATTAGTGTATCGGCCAATACGCTTTTGCCCATTACATAGTGCAAGAAACCAATGGGGAGCTAATAGCCTCTGTAGTGACAGCCGGGGTGAACGAAACCACCATGTCTTGTAGAATATTAGAGTCATCACTCGAGTTGATAAGAATAAGGTTGCATGCTAGTGAACCAATCCTAAGGAGAGAATCCTTCATCATCCTGTTACCTTTTCAATAACATTCACCTTCCACTTTCTCACCGTCATCATTCATATCAACCAAACCATTGCAATTTGTTAGTAACCCTTTAATAGTATTAGTTCCGCTCGTTCCCTGTGGATTCGATAACCTTGGAATACTCTGAGGGAAAAAGAGCTATAACTGTACAACGTCCTCTTGCGGTATATAAGTGGGTGCGTAATTATGACCAACAAGCCCTTTCTCTGGCGCCATTGCCGGGGAACAAGCCAGTTCTTTTACTATTAATATTTTACTAAAATCTAATCCTCTCTTTTCTAGTTGTTTTTGTTTTTGTGTTTTGTGTGAATTTTCAGGATGAGTACAACAGGACCTTCTCTGACGCTCAGGGAATTTTCTCTACCATCTCCAGACGTGCTGGTGCGTCAATCCTCAGATGAGAAGGCCACGACCTCCTCGTATGTGTTGAACCCCATTATTATTAGCATGGCTGAAGCAAACAAGTTCTTTGGAGCGAAAAAGGAGAACCCGCATACTCACTTACAAGATTTGGAGGCACTTTTCCAAACATTCCATCATGAAGGAGTGCCTCGGAATCTTTACTGGTGGCTGCTTTTCCCATTCTCTTTGGGAGGGAAAGCCAAAGAGTGGCACAAGGCAGCATCTCGAGAAGCAAAAGGTAAGTGGAGTGAGTTAGTTGGAAATTTTTGTCTCCACTATTTTCCTTTGCCAAAGGTGCAGAAGTTGAGAAGGGAAGTGGTGAACTTCTTACAAGAAGATGAAGAATCTCTCGCAGAAGCCTGGACGCATTTTCAAACATTGCTGAAACAAGGACCTGACCTCGGCATTGATGAGAATATGTGCGCTCAAACCTTCTATATGGCCATAAACAAGGCATCGAGGATGCATTTGGATGGATCGGCCGGAGGAAGTTTTCTGAGATTAACAGCTGTGACATCCCAAGTCATAAAAAGTTGATTAAGCTAACACAAATGTTAAGTTGCTGACTAATCAAAAATTTCAAATAATTAAAGTGCCAAAGAAAAAGGGGAATAAATTTAATTAGTTAATTCCACCAATTGTCCAATTAGTAGCTTTTCAAAAACTTTACAAAACTCAATGGGAGTGTGCCAATATTTTTGCATATTCTAGTGGATCATGTCAAGAAGGAATTGTGGGAATTTTACCAGAAATTTTAATAAAGGTTTAATACCCCTAAAAAGTCTCTAAGTGCAAAGAACAACACCTCTGTTCTAAGAATTTTAATTAATTTTCCAGGTGGAATTTCGACGTGGCCCCAAAAACAAAGTTGGCAAGTAGGTTTTGCTGAACGTACACAAACATTTGCACGAAGTTTGGACAACCGAAGCTTGGAGGATTTAGAAAAGTACCGATCACTGTTCTAGTCAAGCGGGGTCAACAGCTTCTAGTGTTATTGCTTATTTTAGTGTTATTCCTAAACTTTCTACTAAAGCACATTCCCATCTTTTATGCAAATTTTAGTGTTATTGCTTAATCTCCATTTTCAGTAAATGAATTTATATAAATTCTTGGGTAGGATTTTAATCATGAAATTTAGTATTCCTGCTCTTTGGGCATTCCTATATGCCTATAAATTCCCATGAAAAATTTAGGGCACCATCAGCATGCTTTTGTTGTTAAATGGCTCATTAATAATTAGCTTGAAGGAATTCCAATATAAATAGTGCCTTGCATATGCATATAGTTATTATTAGGGGTAAATCCAGCTTTGGGACTGTTCATGCAACATGCAAATCTTGACTTACAATAAAGGTTATTAATTCCCATTATATACTCATGTTTCATAAATTGCTTATATACCTAGATTGGTTTAGGGTTATATTTAAGTGTGAGCAGGTCATCTTCTAGGAGGTTAACGAAGGAGGCACATGCTGGTGTTTCACTTTGCAGTATAGAGTTTCTATGTTCCCTTACGTAATCATCATAATTGGTAAATGAACCCCGGGTAGGCTTTTAGTTAAGAGGCTTCACATAATTGCTAACTAGGCCTTGGCACACCGAGGAAAAATACCCTGTTAATTCCTTAGCACCAAAGGTATACTTGTATTTGGGATGTAGTTGATATGCTTATTGATTGCTAGGCTTAAATTAGTGCAGTCAACGGTAGGCTATGGGATCACTTGATTCAATCATGATTCACGTGAAGAATGAAATTGGTTAAAATTTGAGAACCTATCGTTGCAACTCCGCGGACAAGTATTGAACAGTACCAAGTGCATACCTCTATATGGGAATTGGTAAACCTAGTAACTTGGCCGCCGTATTGTTGGACGGTATTACTCATCGATCCAGAGGTGATGTGAATGGCACGTTGGATGCACGGGTCGAGGACCGCTGGAGAGTGCACGGGTTAAGCCTCGGATACGAAGTGCTGTATTGCGGGGAGGACGTGTACTCGGGATCGATGGCCCAGGATCGACTTTATCGCAACCTCGTGAACGGTGGCCATACGTGTTCTTAAATGATGCGTATGTCGTGCATTTGGGTTATTCTCCTGCAGGATGTAAATCAATTCGAATTGCCGTCCCTCGAGGTTATGAGCACATCTTGTTTCGAGCAGTGGCAATGATACTTTAAGTAGAGAAGTTTGGTTATGATGCTGAAATTTATTTACTCTATGGATACATATTGCTATGTTGTATTGCTCTTTATAATTGTACAAGTCTTAGCAGCTAGCTAGGTTCAACTACAGTCCCTCTTCCGCAACAAGCAATTAAAAATCTTGGTTAAGGAATAAGCATCACAGCATAGAATTAATAGGTGCTTTTATGCAATTATCAAATACGCCCGGTCAGCCCCCTACATATTAGCAGTTGGTTTTAGTAAACCTCTTGGACGGGTAAGTCTTACGGAGTATGCTAGATACTCAGGCTTTGTGATGATGTGGTTTTTCAGGTTTCCCTCAAGCTACTTATTATGATTGCTGTAACAAAGTTGTGTGGGAAGGTGAGGAGCACCAGAACTGGACCATTAAATGGGTCCCCAGCTCCCCTAATCAAGATGAGTGAGCCATTGCCCTAGGGCCGGCATGGCTTACTTAGGTTCAGCGTAGTGTTTGTCATATCTTCCGCCTCCACATATTTATGTAATATGAACAAGGAACATATGTATGATAATGTAACTAAATTTGCTTCCGCTATGACTCTTGAACTTGTAATATTATACACTTAATGATGTATCTCTGTAAATGATGGATGTTCCTGTGTCAACGCTATGTATGGTTACTTCGTTAACCGTCTCCCGAGGCGATCCTGTACGGCACACTCTATACTTCGGTATAGGGTTGCGACAGCTGGTATCAGAGCCGACTCGGGATAAGCATCACACCGATGAACATTTTAAAAACTTAGACAACCCGTTTTACGTCGTACAGTGAGGTACGAACTAGTAGTGCCCATATAAGGACTTTATTAATAGATGGCATAGCTAACCCTGGGTTATGTTTGTTTAATTTACTTGCCTCTACGGATTCATCCCTGAAGGTATGTGCCTGTGCGCGGATCGGTTGCGCAATAAACACCGAACGCCTTCCGGGTGGGCAAAGACCTGGACTTTGTTTGATGCGCGGACCGATTGCGCTTAAATATCGGCTGCCTTCCGGGTGGGCAAATACCTGGACATAAACTGTCATTGTTATTTTGGCTTGTTTCTCTTAAATTTGACGTATTGTTTCCGAAATGGATCTATTGCAGGTATACTAACCACGGGTAGTTCGCTTAAAAATATGTGAGAGGTGTGCGTGCCATCGGATGGATCGATCTATATATTCGGTCAAAGTTTTCTTTTTCTTGTGAGGACGTAGGAAATCGGCATATTGAGCATTTGGCATTCATGCATACCACATGCATTCATCTTTACCAAATCATGTAAAAAGTCACAAATATCACAAATATGTGAAATAATCAAACCCTGGGCGAATTCGAATCCCTATGGCACTTAAAACGAAAGTTTGAACTTAATTGGGAAGAAATCAAACTCTGCTAGAAAAGTTAGTTCCACTAAAATGAACGTAACTTCCCTGATTTTAATCTGACGAAGGCGAATGAGTACTCGTTGGAAAGATAATGTTTTTCCCTACAAGTTTGGTATAGTGGGTCTGTCTCAGAAAAATCTGGAAATGGGTCGAATTTTGCAAAAACAGTGAGCTTTTCTGGAATTTCAGCAGCTGTCTCATTTCTGTCCTCTGTTTTTGGATGATCGTAACTCTCAGAGATGTTATCGGTTGGAGATGTGGGAGTATGCGATGGAAAGATAATGAACTCCTCTACAACTTTCGTAAAAGGGACAAATGTGTAAATTGTCCAGAAGCTATGTGTTTTTTTGCTCATCCCTGCGAGTTACTCTGTCAACCGTAGAACTGCATGGTTTTTCGTCAAACGGATCGAACACTTTGTGTCTCTCCCTTTATCCATCAACCCTTATGCTATTTTGAGCATGTGTGCTTAGTGGGATATTAAGTTTTGACTCACCCTTGCAAAACTTATTCCGACAGATGGGTGATTACAAGCTCACGAAGGACCCCGAGCACCTTTCCGCACGCGTTCTCGAGTTGGAACGAGAGCGTAAGGCGCTGCAGTCCGCACTTGCCGCCCGAGATGCCCAGCTCGCCGCTCGCGACGCTGAGATCGCGGTCCTCGAGGACAAATTGCACACTAGCTAGTTGGAGCAGGCCGATCTTTTTGAGCAGCTCCACGACGCTCAACTCATCATCGAGGGCGATGCTAGCGATTAGTTGCAGGAGCAACTGAACCAGCGTAATGCTCAACTCACTGCTGCCCAAGAGGAGGTCTACTCTTTCCATCGTCAGATTGACGCTCTCTTGGAGGAGCGAAGCGAGCTCCAAGCTCAACGCGAGGAAGCCCAAGATGCGAGGGATGTCATGGAAGGCAACCTCAACGACGCTCACGTCATCATCGCACAGCAAGAACAACTCATTGGGCATCTCCAAGTTGCCAACGCCCAGCTGAACGCTGTCCTTAATGCCCAGCCACCCGTGCCACTCGCGGTGATTCCCCCAGATGACGCCGACTTGAGTGAGGACGGTGACTCCGGTGTTGACTACGAGGCCCCCCTGGACCGGGTGACATGGAGTGGGAGTTTGATGGTAGCAGCCCCACCGAGTGATTGAGGCGTAGTATGTGGTGTAGGGTGGAAGCTCATAAAACTTTGTGCTCGTATGTGGATAGTGTTGGTAGCGCTAAGTGGAGTTGTAACCTAAGCTCTTCGAGATCGTGTTGTTGTCGTGTTGTAGTGATGTAACCTAAGGCTTGCCATGTATTGAAAGACGTGTCGCATGTACCCATGGTTTGATCATAAGTATGTTGCCTATGGTGTTGGAACCAGTGGAATCCAAGCTATCACCCATGATCTGCACCGTTCCCTGTCAACATTTCCGTTATGAGCAATCTGAAATTTTATTTTTGTCACCATACTGTAGCTGTATTATCATATTGCCTCAGGTGATGATTGGGCTAACATGCTTTACTCCTATGGAAGATGGTGCAAACTCGCCGCGGTGGAGAGAACCTCGGTGATGCTGCTGGTGCCTCCAACGCGGGTAGAAACCAGCCGCCACCCAAGGCTCCGCCCATGACGCCTATGGAGCAGCTCATCCACAATCAGAACGAGATGTTCCGCATGTTCATGGAGAACATGAATCGCCAAGGAGCTCTCGGACCACCATCACAGCAGCCCCGTGAATCGTCCTACAGCGACTTTTGGGCCACTCATCCGCTCACATTCGGGGAAGCCGGTGATCCGCTGGAAGCGGATAATTTCATTCGCACTTTGGAATCGAAGTTTGCTCTGCTCCACTGCACCGACCACCAGAAGCCCCTCTTCACCGCGCAGCAACTCCGTGGTTCCACAAGGGCTTGGTGGGCGAGCTACACCACTGCTCTTGCCCTTGGCCACCAAGTCACTTGGCCGAAATTCTGCACCGCCTTTCGTGCACACCACATTCCTGCCGGTCTTATGAAGCGCAAGCTGCAAGAATTTCTCGACCTGAAGCAAGGCATAGGAACCGTGCAAGAGTACGCACGGAAGTTTAACTATTTGACTCAGTATGCTTCGTATCACGTCGATACGGACGAGAAGAAGAAGGATTGTTTCCGTTCGGGCCTTACCCCGAAGCTGCAGGACCGATTGGCACAAGTTACCGCAGGCACGTTCAACGACCTAATGAGTGCCGCCATTGTGCAAGAATATGCCATCCGTGCTAACCAAGAGGACAAGAAGAGGAAGCGTGCTATGGGAAGTTCGTCCGGCTCTGCACCGCCCAAGTACAGGCTGGCAATCACCTCCCCAACTGGACAGAAGTTCCGAGCTGCGGTACCGTCAAGAGGAGGATCTCGTCCGACCTACTCGCAGCAGCACATTCATTCCCAAGGAGGCAACCAGCAACCCTCCTCTGGTCCCCGCCCTCCGCAGCAGACCAATCAAGTTGTGAAGCACAACTCCTCGCAGCCGTGCTACAACTGTGGCCAAACCGGTCACTTTGCCAAGGAGTGCCGTTTCCCGGAGCGCAACCAGGGAAACAACAACAACAACCACCACGGCAGTGGCAACAACCATGACAACAATGGGAATTGTCCTCAGTCTTCTACCCCTACCCACAAGAATGGTCGAGTCAATTATACCACGGTCGAAGAGATTCAAGTTGGAGAGCCCGTTCTCACGGGTACGTTCTCGATCAACCAACACGCTGCTATGGTTCTTTTTGACTCGGGAGCAACGCATGATTTTATTAGTCAAGCATGTCTGAATCATCTGAAAATCACCCCCACCACCACGGGAACCTCGTACATCATCACATCCCCCGGTGGGAAAATAAGGACTCACCTCGAGTTGAGAAAAGTGCCGCTTAAGTTAGCAGGCAACGTGTACCCCGCTTCGTTAATCATCTTAGAGGGTCAAGGCATTGACATAATTCTGGGTATGAGATGGATGACTAAACATAGAGCTGTCTTACACATTGAATCCCGGGAAGTCCACTTGAACTCACCCCTCTATGGCCCGTCTATTCTCCGATTACCTTGCCCCAACTTGTCCACTCCTCAAGTCTATCATGTTGAAGGGAAAAAGCTGGAGGATATCCCAGTGGTACGTGACTTTCCCGACGTGTTTCCAGACGATTTACCGGGAATGCCTCCAGACAGAGATGTCGAGTTTAAAATTGAACTCCTACCCGGTACGGCGCCTATCTCTCGTAGGCTGTACAAAATGGCTCCTAATGAGTTAGCAGAATTAAAAGAGCAATTACAAGAGCTTATGGACAAGGGCTACATCCGACCGAGTTCATCTCCCTGGGGATGTCCCGCCCTCTTTGTGAAGAAGAAAGACAAGACCTTACATCTATGTATTGACTACAGGCCTTTGAATGCTGTAACCTTCAAGAACAAGTACCCGTTACCTCGAATCGATACTGTCTTTGATCAACTTGTTGGTGCTAAAGTTTTCTCCAAGATAGACCTCCGATCCGGTTACCACCAAATAAAGATCCGAGCCGAAGATATTCCAAGAATTGCTTTCTCCACGCGATATGGCCTTTTCGAATACCTTGTCATGTCTTTCGGTCTCACTAATGCTCCAGCCCACTTCATGTATTTGATGAATTCCGTGTTCATGCCAGAGTTGGATAAGTTCGTGGTTGTGTTTATTGACGACATCCTCATCTACTCCCAGTCCGAGGAAGAACACGCCGAACATCTCCGCATCGTTCAGCAACGACTCCGAGATCACCAACTTTACGCTGAATTTAGCAAGTGTGAATTTTGGCTAAAGCAAGTTCCATTCTTGGGTCATATCATCTCAGCGGAAGGAGTAACCGTCGATCCTACCAAGGTAGAAGATGTGCTGACTTGGAAAGCTCCGAAATCGGTCAAGCAAATTCGTAGCTTCCTTGGTCTTGCCGGATATTATCGGAAATTTATTCCCAACTTCTCAAGCATTGCCAAGCCTATGACCAAGTTGCTGGAAAAAGATGCTAAGTTTAAGTGGAGTAGTGCATGTGAGGAAGCCTTCCAGTCACTTAAGAAGCATTTGACAACTGCCCCGGTTTTGGCTCAGTCCGATATTACCAAACCGTTCGATGTTTACTGTGATGCCTCCGGCACTGGATTGGGTTCTGTGCGTATGCAAGAAGGCCGTGTCATTGCCTATGCCTCTCGACAGCTCCGAAAGCATGAGCAAAATTATCCCACTCACGATTTGGAGTTGGCATCCGTCGTTCTAGGCTTAAAAATCTGGCGCCATTACCTGCTTGGTAACCTTGTCAACCTCTACACCGACCACAAAAGTCTCAAGTATATATTCATGTAGCAGGAACTGAATATGAGGCAACGTAAATAGTTAGAATTAATCAAGGATTATGAATTGGAAATTCATTATCACCCCGAAAAAGCCAACGTGGTTGCCGACGCCCTAAGTCGTTGGGACCAATGCAATCACACAGTTGTTTGTTCCATGGAAGTTTGCCCAAATTCAGATTCAAGCGAACCAAGTCTTCGTATCATTCCATTTGGATCCTTGTATAATCTAACTCTCATTCCTACCCTTCGCGACAAAATTGTTGAGGCCCAAAAGGGAGACAAGGGAATGGAACACATTCGACAAAAGATACGCAAAGATGAGGCTACATGTTTCCGACAGGACGAAGATGGAGTGCTATGGTTCGAAAATCGCCTGGTTGTTCCAAAGAAGGAGGAATTAAGGAAGAAAATTATGGATGAGGCTCACTTGTCCAAATACTCCACACACCCCGGCAGCAACAAGATGTACCGTGGGTTAAAGGAAAAGTTTTGGTGGACGCGCATGAAAAGAGAAGTCGCTCGTTATGTTTTCGAATGCGATACTTGCCAGCGTGTGAACGCCGACCATCTGAAGAAAGCCGGTCTTTTACACCCATTAAAAATCCTTGCTTGGAAATGGGAGGATATTGCGATGGATTTTATTGTTGGGTTACCCCACACCCCCAAGAAACATGATTCCATATGGGTTGACCAAATCCGCTCATTTTATTCCCGTCCATACAACCTACTCTACCAAGAAGTATGTCGAACTCTACATCGCAAGAATCCTATGTTTGCACGGTGTGCCCAAGATTATTATCTCTGATCGAGGTCCCCAGTTTATTGCTCGTTTTTGGGAGCAGCTGCATTCTTGTCTTGGCACCACCCTTATCCGAAATTCAGCTTATCACCCGCAAACCGATGGTCAAACCGAGAGGCTGAATCAATATTTGGAGGACATACTGAGAGCCTGTGTTCTGCACAATCGGGAGAATTGGGAAGATTGCCTTCCGTTCGCCGAATTCTCATACAACAATAGCTATCAGGAGAGTTCGGGAATGTCACCGTTTGAGGCCTTGTACGGCCACTCATGCCGAACACCGCTAAATTGGTCGGAATCGGGAGAAAGAACTAATTTTGGTCCAGACCTTGTCATACAAGCCGAAGAGAAGGTGCAACAAATTCAAGCTAACATGAAGGCAGCACAATCCTGTCAAATAAGCTATGCCAACAAAAGGAGATGCCCATTGGAGTTCGAGAAGGGAGATCATGTCTATCTTCGAGTTTCTCCCAACAAAGGCATATCTCGTTTTGGAATCAAGGGTAAATTAGCACCACGCTACATCGGACCCTTTCCGATCATGGAGAAGCATAGTGCCGTTGCTTATCGATTGCAATTACCGGAAACTCTTGAGCGGGTGCACAACGTCTTCCACGTATCCCAACTCAAGAAGTGTTTAAAGCCTCCGATCGATGTGGTCATTGCCGACACCGAACAATTGGAAGAAGACCTCTCCTACCCTGATACCTCGTCCGCATCATTGATCAAAAAGACCGGGTAACGCGCCATCGCACCATCACCTTCTACAAAGTTCAATGGAGCAATCATATCGAAGATGAAGCCACCTAGGAACAATAGGAGTTTCTGAAAACCCACTTCCCCGTGTTCTTGACCTCACAAATCCGGTAAACACCCACGCCCTCTCTCTTGTGTTCAGCCAGTTACAAATCTCGGGGCGAGATTTCTTTTAAGGGGGGGAGTGCTGTGACATCCCAAGTCATAAAAAGTTGATTAAGCTAACACAAATGTTAAGTTGCTGACTAATCAAAAATTTCAAATAATTAAAGTGCCAAAGAAAAAGGGGAATAAATTTAATTAGTTAATTCCACCAATTGTCCAATTAGTAGCTTTTCAAAAACTTTACAAAACTCAATGGGAGTGTTCCAATATTTTTGAATATTCCAGTGGATCATGTCAAGAAGGAATTTTGGGAATTTTACTAGAAATTTTAATAAAGGTTTAATACCCCTAAAAAGTCTCTAAGTGCAGAGAACAGCACCTCCAAGAATTTTAATTAATTTTCCAGCAGGAATTTCGATGTGGCCCCAAAAACAAAGTTGGCAAGTAGGTTTTGCTGAACATACACAAAACTGTGCACGAAGTTTGGAGCAATGAAGCTTGGAGGATTTAGCAAAGTACCGATCACTGTTCTAGTCAAGCGGGGTCAACAGCTTCTCTGTCCTTAGGCCACTCCTCGATCGACACCGCCGTACCCCCCACCCCCCCCCTCCCGCCAGCCTTAGTCGCCTCCGCCCTCTCCCGCATCCCGGCCACTGCTCCGTCTGCCCCCCACTAAGGCCGCAGCCGTCGAGACCCCCCCTCCTCCTTTCCTCTCTACTCTCGCACGCACGCCACACGATTCCCAGGCCTCCCGGCGAGACCAGGTGCCCCTGCCCTCGCCTCCTTTCTCCTCTTTCGCAAGAATCGGACGTCGCCCCTGTTTCCCTCCGCCATGGCCGCCGTCGCGTCGAGCTCCACCAAGGCAGCCCCCCGTTTGCTCCTGTCCCCTCAAATCGGTGCGCGAGTATCTCCCCTAGCGTGCCCCTGACCCGTTCCCCCTCTGCCGCAGAGACCTCGCAGGAATTGACGAAGAAAGGAGCCGCCGCCATCGGGTCCCTCCCCACCCCGCCGATGAGACCCCTTCTCCGGCCCTCCCGGTCGCCTAGCTCCTCCACGCCGTCGATCTCCACACCAAGGTGATGCTCTCCCGCCACTCCCTGACCCCTCTCGCTCGCCGTGCTCGCCATGCGACGTCGCCGTACCCTTCCCCTGCTCCGCCGCTCGCCGCCGGCCATCTCCGGCGCCTTCCGTTGGTCACCAACCGAGCCCACGAGGTTGCCGTGGGATGCTGAGCCCGTGGGCAAGTGGCGCTGGCTTAGCCGCACCGTCGATTGGCCACTGGCCCGGTCTCCCCGGCGTCGGCCACCGCGCGCGCGCGCCCTCGGGCGTTTGAAAAATGCCGAGTGGCATTTCTGTAATTTAGCCCCAACTTTGTTAAATTCTTCAAAAATTCATAACTCGAGAAATAAAAGTCCAATGAGCATGAAACGAATTTTGTTGGATTCATAAAATCCTCCTCTACCAGAAAAACAAGATGAGAGCCAGAGTTATGCAGTAGATTAATAAAATTAAATCACCAAAGTTAGAACCTTGCTAGGAGTATTAAATTCATAATTCAAAATTTATATCTGGTAAAATAATGGGATTTGGTCAGTAAGCATTTCATGTCATTGCTAAACTTTCTACTAAAGCACATTCCCATCTTTTATGCAAATTTTAGTGTTATTGCTTAATCTCCATTTTTAGTAAATGAATTTATATAAATTCTTGGGTAGGATTTTAATCATGAAATTTAGTATTCCTGCCCTTTGGGCATTCCTATATGCCTATAAATTCCCATAAAAAATTTAGGGCACCATCAGCATGCTTTTGTTGTTAAATGGCTCATTAATAATTAGCTTGAAGGAATTCCAATATAAATAGTGCCTTGCATATGCATATAGTTATTATTAGGGGTAAATCCAGCTTTGGGACTGTTCATGCAACATGCAAATCTTGACTTACAATAAAGGTTATTAATTCCCATTATCTACTCATGTTTCATAAATTGCTTATATACCTAGATTGGTTTAGGGTTATATTTAAGTGTGAGCAGGTCATCTTCTAGGAGGTTAAGGAAGGAGGCACATGCTGGTGTTTCACTTTGCAGTATAGAGTTTCTATGTTTCCTTACGTGATCATCATAATTGGTAAATGAACCCCGGGTAGGCTTTTAGTTAGGAGGCTTCACATAATTGCTAACTAGGCCTTGGCACACCGAGGAAAAATACCCTGTTAATTCCTTAGCACCAAAGGTATACTTGTATTTGGGATGTAGTTGATATGCTTATTGATTGCCATGCCTCCCACTTCCCTAATTAGAAGTTTGTCCCCTTAAAAGCAGTAATTGTCAGAGTGTGTGCAAGCATGTCATCTCATGCATGAGCATCATTCCGTCAAACTCTATTTATTGAGGAAGTGCCGTGAATCATCGTCCAATTCCTTACCGTGCATTGCACTGCATTGACTAGGAAGCGAGACCGGGAGCAAGGACGTGGCAAGCAACCCTGAGGAGCCCAAAGTTGAGCTAAACCCCGCAGAGAACTCTAACTACGATCACTCCCAAGGCAAGCCCCGGTGCACACCTACTGATTTACGAGTCCTTTTTATGTTGTCACAATAGAGGAATATTGTATTGTGCATTAGGTATAGGGCTTGGATGGAAACCCACTTGCATAAACAAACTATGACCTATACTTAGTTTACGTTAGTAAGCCTTTCGTTAGCAGCTGCTAGGCTTAAATTAGTGGAGTCAACGGTACGCTATGGGATCACTTGATTCAATCATGATTCACGTGAAGAATGAAATTGGTTAAAATTTGAGAACCTATCGTTGCAACTCCGCGGACAAGTATTGAACAGTACCAAGTGCATACCTCTATATGGGAATTGGTAAACCTAGTAACTTGGCCGCCGTATTGTTGGACGGTATTACTCATCGATCCAGAGGTGATGTGAATGGCACGGTGGATGCACGGGTCGAGGACGGCTGGAGAGTGCACGGGTTAAGCCTCGGATACGAAGTGCTGTATCGCGGGGAGGACGTGTACTCGGGATCGATGGCCCTGGATCGACTTTATCGCAACCTCGTGAATGGTGGCCATACGTGTTCTTAAATGATGTGTATGTCGTGCATTTGGGTTATTCTCCTGCAGGATGTAAATCAATTCGAATAGCCGTCCCTCGCGGTTATGAGCACCTCTTGTTTCGAGCAGTGGCAACGATACTTTAAGTAGAGAAGTTTGGTTATGATGCTGAAATTTATTTACTCTATGGATACATATGCTATGTTGTATTGCTCTTTATAATTGTACAAGTCTTAGCAGCTAGCTAGGTTCAACTACAGTCCCTCTTCCGCAACAAGCAATTAAAAATCTTGGTTAAGGAATACGCATCGCAGCATAGAATTAATAGGTGCTTTTATGCAATTATCAAATAAGCCCGGTCAGCCCCCTGCATATTAGGAGTCGGTTTTAGTAAACCTCTTGGACGGGTAAGTCTTGCGGAGTATGCTAGATACTCAGGCTTTGCGATGGTGTGGTTTTTCAGGTTTCCCTCAAGCTACTTATTGTGATTGCTGTAACAAAGTTGTGTGGGAAGGTGAGGAGCCCCAGAACTGAACCATTGAATGGGTCCCCAGCTCCCCTAATCAAGATGAGTGAGCCATTGCCCTAGGGCCGGCATGGCTTACTTAGGTTCCGCGTAGTGTTTGTCGTATCTTCCGCCTCCGCATATTTATGTAATATGAACCAAGAACATATGTATGATAATGTAACTAAATTTGCTTCCGCTATGACTCTTGAACTTGTAATATTATACACTTAATGATGTATCTCTGTAAATGATGGATGTTCCTGTGTGAACGCTATGTATGGTTACTTCGTTAACCATCTCCCGAGGCGATCCTGTACGGCACACTCTATACTTTAGTATAGGGTTGCGACAACAGCCAAGGTAGGGATCGAATTGTTAGGCAAAATTGCCGAGAATGAAGCTTTGCACAAGCATTGGGAAGAATATCTAGAACCAAATCGGCAATGCCCAGAAGTTATGCAGAAGGAAGAGTCACCAGCTGTACAGATCTTGATGTCCGAGAGTAGATCAATTATTACTTTGGAGCAATTCAAAGAAATAAAGCTCGTCGGACCCGCCTCTGTGGATCTGACGTGTGCGCCGATTGGCGCAATCTCTGAGCCGATCTGCGCAGTCGCGACGACAGGAGAACCGATCACCCTGACGACTCCGTCAAGAAGCAAGGAATATACCAAGATAGAAGCTGCGATTCTAGACAACCACCTAAAGGAATTTGAAGGGAACTTTGCTAAACCAAAGGGGGATAGAACATTGGCGAATGCTAAACCACTTGATGAATTTGAGCTGATGGATTGGATTCCCATTGATTTTTCACGCGAGTTGCTCAATATGAGAAGATCCTTCAGTCCGCAAGACGCCTCCGAAGCTGGAATTGAGTATAATTTCCCAAGTAATCGCCTCAAGTCAAAAGTTGTCGATGAAGAGATTATTGGGAGAGTTTTAGGGAAGCTTTACAAGGATGATATAGAGCTTGATGGAATAGAGGTGAAACAAGCGAAGAGATTGCTAGGCAGCTGCTTTGAGCCATCCCCCTACGAAGGATTATGTGGTGTGTATGTTGTAGGTCTCACTGAAGAGGAAAAAGAAGAACCATACATACCATGTGAGATATCAGGGAAGAAATTTCCGAAAGCCTTGTGTGACTTTGGTGTCCGTGTCAGCTTGATGACTTACGATGCATTCATGAGCATGCCTTATAGAACTCAACAACGGCTGATGGGGACTGAACTTGAGCTGATCATGGTGGATGGTAGGAAGACCAAGCCACTGGGAGTGATCAAGAATGTCGAAATTGAGATCAGCTCGAAAACAATGGCGGTAGATTTCTTTGTTCTAGACAATAAAGAAACTAGGGTTGAAGATATCATTCTGGGAAGGCCAATCTTAAGATTAGTACAAGCTGTTCTGGATGCTGGGAAAGGTCAAATTATGCTACACCTGGGAGAGGAAGAAGTGCGATTTCAATTTAATGATCCATCTTATCAAGACTCTTCTTACTATCAGGAATTCTGCCCATAGGAAGACAAGAGGGTTGGGATGGATATGGGAGACCCACTGGACCACATCATGCGTGGAACTGACAAGTATACTGCCAGCGTCGATCGGCGCGACGCCTGCGCCGATCGGCTCAACCAGGAAAATCCTGATTTTGAACCTCTCGGGGAGCTAGATCCAGATGAAGCGCCAGAAGTGGAACAGAAGGAACTCCCGAAGGAGCTACGCTATGAATATCTAGGAAAGAATAGAACATATCCAGTTATTGTGAAGAACGCCCTAACGAAAGAAGAAACAGAGAGGCTTCTTGCTATGCTCAAAAGGTATAAGAAAGCCATTGGTTACACATTGGATGACATCAAGGGAATCAGCCCCGCATTTTGCACCCACAAGATTAACTTGGAGGAGAATACTAAACCAGTCATTGAAGAGATGCGAAGGTTGAAGGAATCAATGAAGCCAATGGTTAAAAAGGAGATTTTGAAGTTGCTTAATGCAGGTATGATCTACCCTGTTGCTGATAGTGAATGGGTTAGTCCAGTGCATTGTGTACCCAAGAAAGGAGGGTTGACAGTAGTGCCTAACGAGAACAATGAGTTGATCCCTCAAAGGATTTTAACTGGATGGAGAATGTGCATAGATTATAGAAGTTTGAACAAAGTGATGAAGAAAGATCACTATCCTCTTCCGTTCATCGACGAGATGCTTGAAAGGTTAGCAAAGAATTCATACTTTTGTTATTTTGATATATAGTGGTTTCTTTCAAATACCGGTAAGACTAGAAGATCAGCAGAAAACTACTTTTACTTGCCCTTTAGGGACATATGCATATAGAAGGATGCCATTTAGTCTTTTCAACGCGCCTACAACATTTCAAAGATGCATGAATGCAATATTCGCTGAATTCATAGAAGATATTATGGAGGTATTTATGGATGACTTCTCCGTGCATGGTGCTAATTTTGATAGCAGTTTGGAGAATTTGGAGAAGGTTTTGAAAAGGTGTGTTGAATGCGACTTAGTTCTTAATTAGGAGAAGTGTCACTTCATGGTAACAGAAGGGATAGTACTTGGTCTTGTCATATCTAAAAGAGGGATAGAGGTTGATAAGGCAAAGGTATCTACAGTTGAGAAATTACCTCCCCCTACGGATCTTACAACTTTGAGGAGTTTTCTTGGACATCCCAACTTCTATTACAGATTTGTTAAGGATTATTCAAAGATTGCTAAACCTCTAACAGAATTGTTAAAGCAAGATACAGAATTTGTCATGAACGAGGAAAGACTCTTGGCCTTCAGAAGATTAAAGGAAGCTCTATGCTCTACACCCATTATGCAGCCACCTGATTGGAGTTTACCTTTTGAAATTATGTGTGATGCAAGTGACCATGCAATTAGAGCTGTTCTTGGACAACGGAAGGAAGGTAAAGTGCATGCTATTTATTATGCTAGCAAAACTTTGAATGAGGCGCAAATCAATTATACAACAACTGAGAAAGAGATGTTAGCTGTTATATTTGCTATTGAGAAGTTTAGATCCTACATTCTAAATTCTAAGGCGATTGTATACACTGATCATGCTGCTATAAGATACTTGGTTTCAAAGAAGTCTAAGCCTCGGTTAATGTGATGGGTATTGATGCTGCAAGAATTTGATTTGGAGATAATAGATAAGAAAGGAGTAGAAAATTCTGTAGCAGATCATTTATCTCGTCTTGAATCATCATCAACTAAGCCAATAAAAGATGAAATGCGACAAGAGCAGTTGTTTGCCGCATTTGATCGTAGAGAGAACTGGATGATGGATATTATCAAAGGTTTCAAGGGACAAACTGATCTAATGAACAAGAACACGAGGAAAAGAGTTAAGAGTGAAATGAGAAAATTTATCTGGGCCGACCCATACTTGTATAGGTATTGTGAGGACGGAGCAGTGCGGAGATGTGTACCCAGAGAAGAAAGAGCGAGCATTTTAGCAAAATGTCATTCTTTGGATTATGGGGGACACTGGCTACTTCAGAACATAGGCAAAGGTATGGGCGAGTGGATTCTATTGGCCTACTATGCATAAAGATGCAAAAAGGTATGGTGCAACATGTGCTCAAGGCCAACGAATAGGGAATGTTAACAGTAGGAATGCAATGCCTATTAAGTACAATCTTCAAGTCGATATCTTTGATGTTTGGGGTATGGATTTTATGGGACCCTTTGTGAATTCTCATGGTTTCGACTACATATTGGTCGCCGTTGATTATGTCTCCAAGTGGGTCGAAGCAATGGCATGCAAGGTTAATACTACACGAGAATCGAGGAGTATACTTCAGGAGCAGATATTTCCTAGGTATGGAGTACCGAGGATAATAATTACAGATGGAGGATCCCATTTTACAGGAGGAGAATTTACTAGGTTTTTAACCAAATCTAGAGTTAAACATAGACTTGGAACAGCCTACCATCCCCCAGACGAATGGAAAAGCAGAAACTTCAAATAAGCAATTAAAGAGAATTATGCAGAAGATTGTTACAAAGGAAGGAAAAGATTGGTCCACAAAGCTTATGGAGCATTATGGGCATATAGGACGGCATTCAAGACACCGATTGGTATGACACCATATCAATTCGTCTATCGGAAATCGTGTCACCTACCGGTGGAATTGGAATATAAGGCTTATTGGGCTATAAAGGAAATGAATTTGGATCTTGATGCCGCCGGCATGAAAAGAAAGATACAAATAAGTGAATTGGAAGAGATGCGATTGCGTGCATATGAAAATGCAGCCATATACAAAGAGAAAACAAAGAAGTGGTACCATAAGAAGCTTTTGAAGAAGGAATTCAAGGAAGGAGATCGGGTGCTCCTATTTAATTTGCGATTCAGATTACTTAGTAAAGGCAAACTGCGAAGCAAATGAGAGGGAACTTATCTTGTGATTACGGTGTTACCTTTAGGAGCGGTAATCATAATGATTATCAAGAAAAACAAGTACACGGTGAACGGAGAAAGTCTAAAGGTATACCTAGAACCCGACACATTTGAATTAAAATCTATTGATGTGTATTTCACTGCTTAGTACCCCGTATGGTCGAGCTTAACGACGTAAAACAAAGGCTTGTATGTTTTTTGATTTCTATAGTTTTTCTTTTTTTGATTTGGTAATTTAGTGTACCGTGCCGATCGGCACGTTGCTGCGCCGATCGGCGTAGCCTTGCACTGATCGGCGTGGCAGAATCCTTTTAGTTTTTGAGTCGGTTTCAGACCTTGCCCTTTTAAGACTCGTTAAATTCCCTGAATAAGAGAAAGAGTCCTAGTCCAATTGGAAATCAAGGGATATAAATATGAGGGGACAGCAAACCCACGGATCAACTCGTATTACGTCGTCACCAGGACAAACCCTAAGAGCAGAAGCGATGGAAGCGCATCGGGCAGAAATCAAGGCGGCGCCGATCGACGCGACTCTGGAGCCGATCAGCTCGGCGGTGGATTTCCTTAGCCCTCTGCAAATTGGTCCTGGGAAGAAGTCGACGAAGTGTGGACACCAACACGAGATGATCCTCTCGTCTGGTCAGATCTGCGGAAGAAATTCATGAAGAAAAGCGAAGCTGACGCGTGGAACGCCGACAAGGTGAAGATGGACAAAGAACTTCGGCAGATGATGAAGAGAGTATTGGTGTGCAAAGGAAAATCTATAGCGCCTATTGAAAGTGAAGCAGTTTCTCAAAGGTATACCATGGAAAGTCTTCTTGATCTTGCTAAGCCCTTGTCGTATGAGGATTTCCTATCTTTCGAAAGATCATTAATTGAGCAAGAGAAGGAAGAGTTCAATGAAGAAAGCACCCTCACAATCCATAGGTGCCGACTTTATTGTGAACATGACATTGCCGCCAAGTATGAACTCAAGCTGCGAGAGGAAGCCGAAGAAGCTATGTACCAGCGGGATGCGGAGAAGGATCTTCAAGCTAGAAGGAATGAATCCTTTCCTAGGGTTCTTACCGATTCATAGGAACAGTTGTATTGAAGGTTGCAAGTGTCTCTTTTGTGCTAAAGATCTTCAACGCAAGGTTGAACTCCAATTGACAGAAGATCCAGCTTTGATACCTAGAGATTTAATATATGATGGTGGCTATCGCGCAGTTCCTAGAGGGAGGACACCTAAGGAGATTAATGATGAGATTTTATGAAGGTAGCAGAATAAGATGATCCGTGAGTGTAATCTAGAGCAAGCTGAGTATATGAAGGAAGCTGCTAGCTGCGCCGATCGGCGCGACACTGGAGCCGATCGGCACGACCTGAAGATGGCTGAATTTATTGATCTGACGACTCTACCAAGTGAAGACGAAGAACCTGCTACAAGTGTAAGGCTACACCAGAGGTTCGCAGATCTGCTAGACTATCGGGTAAGCCAATTCAAAAGTACTCCGAAGGGGATAGCGACTTTGATACGTCATACTATTTGGAAACTTTGGAAAGCGGTGATCCTAGTGTGCTTGGAGATTTTAGTGATGATTTTGATATGCGAAGAAACTTTGGTAGTCCTAAGTTCAAAAATCGGGAAACACTTGCAGAATGCAGTAATGACAGGGCAGCAGGAATTTCAACAAGAATTAATGGTAATGCAGAGGGAAGTGGAGGAAGTCGCAATGGTGGAAGAACACCATTGCGCCGATCGGCTCAGAGGAATTTGAATAGTGCCTCCCCTTATAGTGCTGAAAATCATAATCTGCAACCGCCTGCTTATTGTCCTGTCTGCCGAAGAAACATTGAGCGCCTGTATCTAGACAGAGATCGTGCTTACAGGCATCAAAGAGATGTGGACCGCAGAATCGGGGATATAATCAAGATGAATGAAGCGGACTATACTTTTCTTATAAGGAGTATAAGACGAATTTTTCGAGTCTTGAACAGGCATGGTCTACATGATTAGTATGTTGAGTTTCTTCTCTTGCAATGAGGACATTGCAAATGTTGAGTGTGGGGGAAGGGCTTTGCCATTAGTCATAGTTTTTAAATGTTTTTGAGTTTAGTTTCTCATTTGTTTTTCTTAATGAGTGTTTATAGTTTTTTAAGTGTTTTTTAGTCTAGTTTCTCATTTGTTTTTCTTAATGAGTGTTTATTTAAGTTTGTATGTGTGCTTGAGAGAGTCACGAGTCATGTTGAGAGTTGCTTCAAGGTCTTTTATGTAGTTTGAATTATTGCATTGTCTTTAATAAAGTTAGTGTCGATTGTCAAATTGAAAGTGCCCCATGCTATTTATCTTGTCTTTCTGATGATTGATTGGTTGATTACTTGAATTTGTTGGTTACCACTTAACTTTTGAGCTTTGTATTTGTGAAAATTTCTTTTGACTCATCATAAGCTAAAGCAAAAGCAAGGTCTAAATATGCCTACATAGCCGAGTGAATGAGAGCAAGCTACACATTTGAACTAAGTGGATTGTAAGTAACTTTGTCAACTTTTTGCTCATGATTTCGACCAAGTTAGGAAAGGATGATCTATTTTGTTTATCTCTGTATTTCTAGCCATTCTTATCCATTTAAATTCCTTGCTATCATAAAAACCATACATCTTTGTTTCTCCCTCCTCCTTGATACAACCTATATTCTCAATAAAAGGGAATTCAGAAAATTTTCGCTGCTGATACAAGACAGAAATTGCTGATTATATCAGGAATAAAAAAAGTGAAAGAAATGAAAAAATAGACCGCGCCGACCGGCGCAGTGTTGCGCCAATCGGCGCTGTTGCAAAAGAAAGAAGAAAAAAAAAGAGGTAAAGAAAAAAAATTCCCTGAGAGGCAGTAAGGTCATCAAAGAAAGCAGATTTCTGATTATTTCTCATTCCTTGCCATTGTTCTCATTGAAACTTTTCGATCTTCTACATTCTTCTTCTCCATTAAAAGTTCTTTTCCAAGAAATTTCTTTCTTAATAGGCATGATTGAGCACATTGTTGACATGGTTAATCGTATGGTTTAATTTAGTTATATAGCCCTCCAAGATCCACATACAATCCTTGATTAGATAGGAGAGGGTAGGAAATACACTTGAGAGACCTAGAGAGGACCAAATGCTTGATGTTTGATGCTAAAAGATGAGTTGAGGAAAAATAAAATTGTTTTTGAAAAGGTTTTGTGGTGATTTGATTAAGTTCAAGTATGATATGCCGATTGGTCAAAAGGAGATGAGAGAAAATCTTTGTGGAGGGATAATGAGTAAAAATGATGATTGCGATGGATTGCATGAGAGATGGTGTAAAAATTCTTATTACATATTTGATTTTGTATTGCTCGAGGACTAGTAATGATTTTAGTGTGGGGGAACTATTGGTGGTTTCTAGACGCCCATTTTATCTACCAAAAAGGGATGTTTTGCGTCTTAATTTGGTGGTTTGACTAACAATTAACCCCATATTTGCATATATTTGTAGTTGTTCTGTTTTGGATATAATTGCAGGAAACAGGTGTAAAACAGGGCAATTATGGATAAAGAACTAAAGAGTAACGAAGATGGGCCAGATACGGAGCCGCACCGATCGGCACGAGCCTGCGCCGATCGGCGCAGCAGGAGAAGATGACGAAAACACGATCCGGTCCAGGAAAGACGAAGGCCCAGCCTAGTATGAGTTAGAGTCGGTGGAAGTTGACCTAATCCCGTCGAGTATAAAAGAAGATAATTATCAAGAGCCAAGAACGAACAAGAGAGATGACGATTGCGAGAATCAATTATTAGAATTAGGGTTCCAGGGTATTGGTGACGAAGGTTGATCAACACCGATGAGATCCACCAGAAGGGAGGTCGCGCCGATCGGCGTGACACTTGCGCCGATCGACTCGTGCGTGTTCTACCGCTATTTCTCACCCCTTTGCTATGTCTAGCGGAAGGATGAGTGAGTAGTCTCATATTCTCTTCTCTGGTGCGGGGATCTGGTCATGTAACTCTCATACTTGTTGATACTCTCTTGATGAATTTAATCTATGTGATGAACTTTATTGCACATCTACCTATCCCTTTCATTAGTGTATCGACCAATATGCTTTTGCCCGTTACATAGTGCAAGAAACAAGTGGGGAGCTAATAGCCTCTGTAGTGATAGCCGGGGTGAACGAAACCACCATGTCTTGTAGAATATTAGAGTCATCACTCGAGTTGGTAAGAATAAGGTTGCAAGCTAGTGAACCAATCCTAAGGATAGAATCCTTCATCATCCTGTTACCTCTTCAATAACATTCACCTTCCACTTTCTCACCGTCATCATTCACATCAACCAAACCATTGCAATTTGTTAGTAACCCTTTAATAGTATTAGTTCTGCTTGTTCCCTGTGGATTTGATAACCTTGGAATACTCTGAGGGAAAAATAGCTACAACTATACACCGTCCTCTTGCGGTATATAAGTGGGTGCATAATTACGACCAACACCGGCCTCGTCCGCTCATCCGCTGTCCCACACCCACTGCACCGCGTCATGCGACCTTTGCCGCCAGAGCCGGTGGAGGGGGGGGGGGGGGGAGGGGAGCCCGTGCGAGGAAGGCCTTCATCGCCGGAGCCACCAAGCCCCCCGTGGGCACCGCCGTCGACGCGCCACCGCCCCTGTCGCTACTGCCACCGCCCCAAGGCTCACTAGATCCAAGGGGGCAGCATCGTGGTGGTGGAGGATGGCGGTGATGACCGACGAGATGGAGGAGGAGGAGGAGGGGGGCAGTGGTGTCTTGTTCACTAGGAGCACCGCATGCTGGCACCACGGCTACCATATGCTCCACGCGTGGCCCCACTGACGGTGGCCCTTGCTTGCCATCTGACGAGGAGGAGATGTGACCGGAGGCTGAGGAGATGGTAGCAGAGGACTCTAACCCTAACCCTATGTGGTGGTGCATGTTGACATTTGCTAAGTCACACCAAATAAATCACCTCTGACAGTGATGTCAGAAATAATCTATTTAGGTACCTTAGTGTCAATTAGGTAACATCCGCAAGCACATGGATTATACCATTGTAGCATTTCACCATTGGAGTAATCAAATGGTTGTCATTTATAGTTCTCCCAAGGGAAGTCGGTGATATAAGAGAATTACTATGTCCATAATCATATCATAAAGATAGACCAATGTCCTAACAGGGTTAAGGATAATATGCAAGGGCACTGTGACAGACAGAAGATTCCACTCTAGTATACATCCTAAGCCAAGCGGAGGAAGAACAAAGAAAATAGCTAAGTTTCCATTGTGCTTCTATATAGTTTCATAGACTTCATCTACACATACACATACATGACCAAGGCCAACACTTACGTACTCAAGCAATTCTGGTACGGGCTTACCCCCGGTATGCCAGACGACTCCCGCTTATAACTCTACTATGTACCCGAACAGGAAGGATTACTAAGGGTGCATAGGGCTGTCACTACCTACCGTCTACCTCTATGACTGTAGAATATGCAGCAATCAAAGGTAACCTCTAGCCAAGACACCACATCTACGCTATCAATTACTACTTTAGGCTCATGCAAGAACATCCTTCTTAATCTAGAGTCTTATAGCTAAAGCATTCACCAATATAGCAAACGGTGTTCTACGCTTGGACATAAACCAATTAACCTAAGTATGTACATATATATTATATAAGCATGCTATTGTGTAGGTATATGACGATCATAATAGTATAGTAAGAATAAATCACTATCATGACGGCATAATAACAACCATGCATATGAATGAGACATGCAACAAAACAAGGAATGCCTATCCCAATCATAACTATATAGCAAGACTATAATTACTCTATCACATAAGCATGCTAAGGATCCACAACCAAACAAGGAACGCTTAACCAAAGCAAGACTATATGGGAACAGTAATGTCACTAAACAGAATAAAATCTTACAAAGAGAATAAGATACAAGAGCCATATCGAATTCTCTGAAGACCGGGGAACTTGAGAGTAGCTCTATTCTAAGCCTAACTCCACTAAAGCCTTGAAACTACAACTAAATGCAAGAGAGGAGAATACTTCTTGGTGTGTGTTGGAGTGGGAGGCACTCCCCTCCTTTTACAGTGTCCAAAGGTCAGTTTGCAGGAGTAACCTCCACGGAACCTCGACGCACCGATGTTGGCAAAGGAATGAGGGAGCGACACATGGAAGGGGGGAACGAACCGCCTCAAGACTTGGTTGGCTGACCTGGAGGTGGCCCCCCTTGAGGTGTGCTTCCTCAGGGTGACTGGTAGGTGGGTCTCATCCTCTATTAAGTTGGTGTTCTCCTATGCAATCCTATGTAGCCATGTCATTGATCCGTGGAAGTTCGGTTGGCGTTGTCCTATTGGTCGAAATGTTATTTCACGGATCTTGCTCCATTTCTCCATTCCTTTTATATATATTCTCTGCATGCACATAAATCTCCAAGGACAAGTGGAATCTTATTAATCCTAGCTAACATGCGTGTATGAAATGCTAAGTCTTCCCTTATTTGAGGTTATATTGATGGTCGGAATTGGTATTTAACGACCGTCAACAAGACCCCCCAAGCTGAACTTTTCTCATCCCGAGCAAAGCTAAACTTAGGTTTTGTTGATGAGGAATTGCTACAGTGTCTTACTCTTAATAAATACCCTAAGTGTAAAACTAAGACACTCTACATAGGATTGAATAAGTTGACATAAGTAATTCACCTTTGATTGACCTATGGGGGCATTGTAGCTTCCCCAAATCTTGAGCTGTTGGAAGACAGAATAGTCTGTAGGACTCCCATTTCACCTACTCTCTCTGATCAACTTAAGCCGGAGGTTATTAATTTTTGTGATAAATATAAGTTCCTCAAATGCTTCACTCAAATCGCTCAAAGTATATAAATTCTTCACCAAGGCTTATGACGCCCCAAAAATCCTACCTATAAAGGCTGATATGTGGAGCTCAGGGTAAGGATAAATGTGGCATACCTGTATTTCATATGTCGTTGAGTCAAAAGAGTGGATCCACGGAGAACGTATTTCCTACAAGCATGATCAAGATGTGCACATGTGGTGGATATGGTGGAGTGGGATGGAGACTCTTTTTATCAATGCCTCCCTTTATTTGGCAGTACTAGCTATCTTTTCTTTCTTTCTTTTTCTCTCAAGCTCTTCATAGTGCCAGAATTTTTTTTTTGTTAAGCTCTTCATGGATCAAGAATCTTTTTTTAGATAGCCATAACCTTGATTGCCTTGGGGAGATATCAGTTATGAAGATAGAGACTTTATTTTGTGGATGGATGGTGTGACTTAGATGAGTGTTAATTTCCAGTGTGAAAACTTAGCGTGATGTGCACGGAATTGATCTTGAATGCAGAAAATATTTGTCACTAGGGTCACACAATTTTGACAAGGCTCAATGAAAATACAAGGAGCATATGTATAAGGGTTTTGCAATGTAGAACAACATATGGCTATGGTAGGAATTTATATCATTAAGGAACTTGTCATTTATCAAATTAATTCTCTGGGTGTCAAGTTTCACAAATTGAGCAAGATCATAGCAGCCCTAGCTAACCATATCATATCTCTCAACGACCTAGATAGGATAATGCTTGTGCACCCCACTAGTTCATTCAAGGTGGAATTTATGCATGCCAAGAAATCAAATCTAGATAGAGTGCTTTGTTGTATACTAGGCATATGAGAAGAATTAAGACAAAGCAACTATTCACCATCTCAACATAGGAAACATTATGCATTCCTACCGCGCATGCAAAAAGCAAATTTATTTTTTTAGTTTTTCTTTTTATCATGCATGTGAAAGGGAAATAAATCTTTTTCTTATTTTTAGTTTATCATGCATGTGATGATTGAAGGGAAATGATACAAGTTACCTTGCATTTAGGGGGACAGACTCCCCCCAAGATGGTTTGTGCTCACTCGAATGGTGGTGGCTGTCTGTAGTGGAATGGTTAATTCCTCATGGCTTTCTTGGAAAGAAAGTCCAAATCATACACTCATGTAGGAGTGTAAGACCGGCAGGTGACAGCCCGAAGAATATCATGTTCTTTCTTTCCAACCGAGTCAAGGTTGTTGTCGGAGAGAAGCTTAATATCGATGTTGCTTGCATCCGGCAAGGCCGTAGCTTCTTCCTCCATTTACGTTTCCACCACGGGTACGTCCTTCATCAGCCATTGATGGTGTGCGCTCGTCTTGTACACCATTAATGGTGTAGGACTTGCTTCGATTGGCGCATTTCTTGAGCATCCTGCCAACTTACTTTTCACCACTGCACATGTGAGCAAACCAACACAAGAGCAACTCGGACAGGGGTTAAGGTTTAGTTGAAGACCAATCAAAAGCTCCGTCGAAAGCTCTTGCAAATGTGAGACCAACTTGTGAATGCAAATGAAACTCAAAGCATATGTTTTGGTAGAAATTAAGAGTTTGAAAATGATGCAAGATCCAGGAGAAAATGAGTGCAAATGGTCAGACCAAAATAGGGAGGTGAAAAATGCAAATAGAGTTAAGGGCTCCATATCCTATGGCTTGCCTTAAATAGCAAAGCATAACAACAGTCATATTGGGACAGGACAGTTGCGAGCTGGCAATTGAGGCAAGTTGGGCCAGAGAGCCATTACTCTCTAGTCGGCCGACCTGGTGACATGGTCGGTCGACCAGGGGCTAGCCCTTCTGGTCGTCTGTTCTGGCCAGTGGGCTCCACTAGTGGAGGTCCACGAGAAAGAAGGTATGTTTGAAAGAAAAACATTTTCAATCTTTTGCAAAATCATTTTTTTAAAAAAGATAAACTCTTAAATTCTCCTTTTTTTTGAAAAGGGGAAAAGGTTGGAATAAATTCCAACATGCAAATGTGGTGGAAGAATTCAAATATGCAAAGGAAAATCAAATTGATGGAAATCCAAATTGAGAAGGGAAATATGAGATAAATATCGTCTATCCTGTCGGTGAGGGTTTGCCAGTTTAAAGTTCGGTGGATGGGACATTTCTCCATTGCATTCAGCTCAATGATGTGGCATCGGATCTCGGAGAGGAAAATGCGGATAGCTCCATTTCACACCAGGTTGAAGTGGTGCGATGATGACTGGTTCAATTGCCGATCGATCATTCTTGAGAAGTGTTGGGATCTTCTCAAGATTAATTCGGGATTCTTCATGAAGTTCTACAGCACGCTAGAGCCAGTCGAGGACTACCCTATTTTCACCCAAAAGGAATGAAAACAAAGCAAGGGTAATCCTACTAGAGCAATGGCTACCAATTACAAATATAATTAAGAACATTTGTAATCTCTTAATATGTGCCTTCCTCGACAACAGCGCCAGAAATGCTCGTTGACGTTTGCTAAGTCACACCAAATAAATCACCTCTGATAGTGATGTCAAAAATAATCTATTTAGGTACCTTAGTGTCAAATAGGTAACATCCGCAAGCGCACGGATAATACCGTTGTAGCATTTCACCGTTGGAGTAATCCAATGGTTGTCATTTATAGTTCTCCCAAGGGAAGACGGTGATATAAGAGAATTACTATGTCCATAATCATATCGTAAAGATAGAACAATGTTCTAACAGGGTTAAGGATAATATGCAGGGGTAGTGTGACACCCAGAAGTTTCCACTCTAGTATACATCCTAAGCCAAGTGGAGAAAGAACAAAGAAAAGAGCTAAGTTCCTATTGTACTTTTATACAGTTGCATAGCATTCATCTACACATATACATACATGACTAAGGCCAACACTTATGTACTCAAGCATTTCAGGTACGGGCTTACCCCTGTGGTGCCAGGCGACTCCTGCTTATAACTCTACTACGTATCCGAACTGGGAGGATTACTAAGGCGGATAGTGCTACCACTACTTACCGTCTACCTCTACAACTATAGAATACGCAACAATCAAAAGTAACCTCTAGCCTAGACACCACGTCTACGCTATCAATTACTACTTTAGCCTCACGCAAGAACATCCTTCTTTATCCAGTGTCTTATAGCTAAGGCATTCACTAATATAGCAAACGATGATTTATGCTTGAACATAAAGTAATTAACCTAAGTATGCACATAGATATTATATAAGTGTGCTATTGTGTAGATATATGACGATCATAATAGTATACTAAGAATACATCACTATCATGAGGGCATAATAACAACCATGCATATGAATAAGACATGCAACCAAACAAGGAATGCCTATCCCCAGTCATAACTATATAGAAAGACTATAATTATTGTATCACATAAGCATGCTAAGGATCCGCAACCAAATAAGGAACGCTTAACCAAAGCAAGACTATATGGAAAGAGTAATATCACTAAATAGATAAAAAGTCTTACAAAGAGAATAAGATACAAGAGCCATATCGAATTAGTGAGTAGCTCTATTCTAAGCCTAGCTCCACTAAAGCGTTGGAACTACAACTAAATGCATGAGAGGAGAATACTTCTTGGTGTGTGTTGGAGTGGGAGGCATTCCCCTCCTTTTATAGTGTCCAAAGATCGGTTTGCATGAGTAACCGCCACGGAACCTCAGTGCACTGACGTTGGCAAAGGGATGTGGGAGCGACACGTGGAAGGGGGAACGAGACTTGGCCAGCCGACCAATACCCTAGGTCGGCCGACCTGGAGGTGGGCCCCTTCAAGGTGTGCTTCCTCGGGGCGGCTGGTAAGTGGGTCCCATCCTTTGTTAAGTCGGTGTTCTCCCGTGCAATCTTGTGTAGCCATGTCATTAATCCGTGGGGAGTCCTGTTGGTGCTCTCCTATTGGTCGAAATGTTATTTCACGGATCTTGCTCCATTTCTCCACTTCTTTTATATATATTCTCTGCATACACATAAATCTCCAAGGACAAGTGAAATCTTATTAATTCTAACTAACATGCATTTATGAAATGCTAAGTCTTCCCTTATTTGCGGCTATATTGATGGTCGGAATTGTTATTTAACGACCCTTAACAGTGCCGCGCGCGAAGAGTTGCACTGCCGCGTCACATCGCCACCTATCTATAGAAGTTGGCAGTCCTTAGTTGTGGGCATGATTGTTAGGTCCGTAGCTAAATGGCCTTTAGGCCATAGCTTTGGGCCTGACAGAAACCGCGATTGGGCCTGTGACGCCCGTCATTATGTTCCTGCGCATAGTTGCAGTCTAGGAACAATACCAAACTTTAGTGCGGTCTCTTTAACAGTCTACTACTAAGGTAAAAAACGCTTCCGTCACTATAAAGCCGAATTGTAGTAGTGCAAAGGCCATATTTATGGTAGTGATGAAAGCATTACAATGGAGCCCGAACAAAACATCATAGATTTACTGTAGACGCGATTGCAATTTGAAGTTACACTCGGTATAGAATACAACAACCACCTGAAAAACGTGAAGGTCCTATTAACAGAAACAGCACCCGTCCTGATCTTCTCTCTCTGTCTTGGTTGATAGATCCTGGTTTCGAATGTATGTGGAGCTGAATTCATCATATACCGCATTATCTTGTTTTTGGCGTCAATTGTAGTACCTACCCCCCAAGCTATAGCTAGCTTGCCTGTTTGAAAATAGTATCCATCGGCCACCTTGACACCACAAATGAAAACAGAAACAATAGATGATAAGGACGATAGCGACTTTATTTTCGCTCGCTGCATCTTCCTTCTTCAGGTCCCGAATATGAATCGATCGACCACGAGGGAATTAAGGGAGGAACGCGCGCGTGCGGCTACACCTGTTGCATGCATTCAGTTCACGATTCAAATCATAGCTTGGCAAGAAGGATCTATCAACCGTAATATATGCAATATTGGAACTCGCACATGCTATAGAATAGAACAACCACGGGAACAACGCGCATGATCTTAATGGCAGAGACACAATACCAGCCCTCATGATTGTGGTGGTCACCGTGGCTTGTACCAAGTCGAGAACACCTTCGACCAAAGCTTATGTGCTACCCTGCATCTGCTCAAACTTTATATCATTTTTAAATTATTGATTTGTTAGTTATATTTGATTATTCATCTTATTTAAAATATTGATTTAAATATATAAAATTTCAATTTCCTTTAGCAATAAAATAAATTATAAAAAATATAGGATAATTTTTGAAATTTATTGAATCAGACAAAAATGATTAAACATTACTAAAAAGTCAGGATGACAATAGATTAAAAATATAGGTTGTACCTTTTTTTGCTCGATATCGGAGTTCCATGCTCATTTTTGTCGTCAGATTACTTGTTGGAGTCATCTTTGTCACTATATCAACAGAATGATTGGGGGTAGCCTACATCGCGCCATTTTTATATCAGAATTGGTGGAAATTGTAAATTTGACAATGGACTGTTAAATCAGAATTGGTGGACCATTTTTATATTTCGTGGCGGGAATTTAACTTGGCCCAATTAGCCTTTTTAGGCCCAAAATAGTGGTCTGTTATTTAGACGTGGCATGTTTAATAATTGCCTGTGATGCAAACGACAACGTCCATGCTAGCGCCATATTTGCGTCCACGTTGGCGTCATGTCTGTGTCCATGTTGGCATCATATTGGTGTACACGTTAGCAGCCTAGTCAGCTTCGTAGGTATAATCAGTGATGATATTTGATTCACGTGGCATCAATCCGTGATGGGTTTTTTTGTCACTAAATCTGAACACGGACTGAACTACATAGGCCCAATGTTAGTCTGTGACATTTTAAAACGTCACAGATTATTTTGATCTAGAGGACATCACAGATGTAATCCATTAGAGATGGCAACGGGCATGGCGCCCGCGGATACTGCCCACGCGTGCCCGTGACGGCAAGCAAAAGCTCATGCCCGTGTCCGTGTCCGTTATCCACCACAGGCAGAGAGCGTCGCCCGTGCCCGTTGCCCGCGGGCATGCCCGCAAGCCAAGCGAAGTCGGCGGTGGGCGACAACAGCCCGCTGGCCCAGCTGAATCACGAGGGAGAGGAGCAGCTGAGCGAGCTCACCATGTGAAGGAGATGTCTCGCCTGATGGCATGCTCGCGCGAGGAAGGGGCAGCCGTTCCAGCGTGGTCGCGAGGGAGGGGCGGCCGTTCCAGCGTGGTCGCGAGGAGTCGAGGAATAGGGAGAGAGGAAGCTCCGTGGAGGAAGGCT
The DNA here is from genome assembly GCA_030378355.1 of Eleusine indica. NCBI lineage: Eukaryota > Viridiplantae > Streptophyta > Magnoliopsida > Poales > Poaceae > Eleusine > Eleusine indica. The sequence goes on from CM059499.1 coordinate 30,775,719, forward strand.
GCTGGGATAGGCAGCAGACTGGCATTGCACGTGCAGATCTGGAGAGAAATCTCCTCAATCCTCCATGGTCAGATCTAGAGAGAAACGCCGTGAAGGAGGGCTGGCTGGTGGAGGGCTGGAGGCGGAGATGTGGAGTTGTGGCCGTGCAGATAGCAACGAACGAAGCCGTCGGTGGCTGTGCGTTGGGTGGGCAAGGAATGAGACAGATAAGAATAATTTTTTTTATCGAAAACATAGGAGAGCTATGCTTCATTAAATTAAGAAAAAAAATAGGATAAGAACCCAGATACAACACTAAAATCAAGTTTGTTATCAGGTAAACGGGCAAATGGGTTCGGGTAAGACTCTTTCCCTGCCCGTTAAGGTGCTACCCGTGAATTTCAACTGCCGCCCATGGGTACAAATTGCCGTCCGTGCCCACGCCCAATGGATATTTACCCGCGGGCACACGCCCAAAAACATGCCCGTTGTCATCTTTATCCATGACGCTCAATCCATCATGTTCTATAAAAACATAATAGATGTCATTTTATGATGATTTTTTGATGATCTATACAAACTTGAAACGTCACACCTCAAGGAGTTTCTTGTAGTGCGCTCTCGAGAGCTTCGAGACCACCTCCTCCAATTAACAGCCGAGACATCATCCCCAGACTTACCTGCGCCATTAGATGCCATCAGTGACTCTATCTCGTCATTGGTGGCTGCCCGATTGCGGTCCTTGTCGTCATGTGGCTGGGGGCGAGGCATGCCGACAAGGGCAACAACAGTAGAGACGATGTCATCTTTCTCATCGGAATCCATGATCGAGGCTTGGTTGCCCACCCCTACTCATATACGTCGGGGTGGGCGCCGCTGGGATCTCCTTGACAGAGACGCGTGTGGCTACGATCACATGCGTGCTCGAGTGAGAGGGCGCATGAGGTCACTGTGGAAGCCTGTGCCTTGCTTAAGGTTGGATGTGCCGCCGTCGCTTCTCTCGCTTGGCCTTTGCTAGGAGAGGAGAGAGAAGTGAGGAGGAAATGAATTAGGATTAGGGAGGTCAGTGAGTTGGTGCTTTTGTTCGCTTGGCCTGTTGCTGCCGTCGGATCCAAAATCAAATGGTTATTATCTCACAGACGCCGAGTGACATTCCAAGTGGGCCATGGGGTCAAAAAGGTGTAAAACGGATAGCAGGCTTACTACCATGTTTCAGTAGAGTCCTACGATTTCTGCATATTAATGTGTCTACAAATTGGAAGCTTCATTCACTTGGGCAAGTGGATGATTCACTTGGGCAAGTGGATGATTTAAACTCTTTCTTCATGAAAAGTGCTTCATTGTTGACACTACCTTTTTTATATTGAGCCACTTAGATTGTTATATTGATAATATTTTGATTTAAAAGCCTTGAACCTAATGACCAACACCCCTAACAATCACTCACATCAGATCCGTGCAGCAGGGCGCCCGTCCAATCTATTATGGTGCCATCTTTGCCCTTGTTGTAAGTGGCCAGACACTCCCTCCGTGCATCGACGCCTTCTACGAGAGGGCGAGATGCTGCAAGCAAAAGAGGTGCATGGGCCACCGCCGTCTCGCAGGATGGTGCGGTTAACTAGGAGGGGGGGGGGGGGCAGGGGGCGGACGGAAACGTGGGCTTTGTCTGTGGGATAGAGAATTGTGGGGTGGGGCAGTGAAGCAGCGTGATGAACTCTTTGTGTTTGTGTTGTGAGAGAGATAGGGGGACGGATCGTATCGTGATCCTTGTTTATGCTCACCAGAAGGTCAATTTGGCTTTTTTATATGTGAAGTCCTGTGGTCACTCTTTGTACTCACAGGACCTTTCTGTTGGTTATTGTTGATAGTCAAAAGGTCACACAATTGGAACTGATATGATCGTCGGATAAATACATTATATATATTCAGGTGTTCTGGAGTCTATGTTTTGAAGCGAAAATCTGTATCATGTTACTTGTGCATCGAACTATACATCCTATACAAGGAGTATACGGCATATAATGGGGCTACTTCGGGTGTCACTTTGTCTAGATACCACATGTGTATAATAACTTTTTCAAATATACAGTGCATTGTATTCGTTGAGGAATAGAGCATCTGATCAATTAGTATGAGAATCCTGACACATAAAAAGATAGCTTCTCTGAAAGATATCTATCTCATGACATATATATAGACCCAAAACATAGTATGGGTAGCGAACTGTAGAAATGGGAGAAAGAACCCAAACAAGCATGAACATAGGGTTTAGCCATTAATTACTGGATAGGAATAGTGGAGGGAGGCATACCATTGCCATCAGTTTGTTCATATGTGTCCTGGGATTAGCCGCTGCTAACTACGTTGATATCACGATTCCACTAGCATCTGGCCGATGGCAGCGATACGATGTAAAGGGAGGAATGAACAAATGATTAGGTCCAAATGATTAGTATGTTAACGGGAATGGGACAAATTGATTTTGTGGGAAGGTTGTCCCTGCATTCTTCCACCTCGATGCACAACATGAAAAGCGAGGCCAAAAAGAGATTTGTTAGGCTCATTGCAGGCTAATTATCCGGAAACTTTGTGTAGGGGGTGATGTAACAATCGATCATGGTAATTAATAAGAAGATTAGGTGGGTTAGTTTAACAAGACGGCATCGTTAGGGGGGGCGGGGGGGGGGGGGCTCTGTATTTTTGTATAATGCATTATTTACTTTGAAAAAAAAGCATTTGATCAAGTTTTTTAAGTATCCTATCACCCAAAATACAACTTCTTTTAAAGGATGCCTATTGACATGAACAAACACATCTTCAACTTCACTTGATCTATTCCATCTTCAGAGGACTATCATAATTGTCGTACATTAGAATACATAAAAGATACAGAGGGGCTACATGCTTTCTAATGAGAAAATTCCTTCTATGGCCTCAAAAAAGTTGCCACTACCTTCCTCGGCACTCTCAGAAATGGTAGTTCCCTGAGCGACCCAGAATCAATTTTGAGTTCCCTCCATGGCCCTTCCGTCAAATTTGGCACTTAACGGTGTTAACTGGAGGGTAGAAAGATGTTTTTACCCTTGATATAAAAAAATGTTAATTATATGTTAAAAATATCTGAAAATTGTATAATTCCATGGAGGGTGGAGGGTAAATCTGTAGGTTTGAGAATTCCGAAAAAAATTCTGGAGGTTTAAAAAATCTATATAAATTCTAGTGGATTAAAAAATATGGGAAAAAATCTAGAGGCTTGAAAAAATGAAAAAACAATCATGTTAATAAAATTCTGGTTTGATTTTTGTTAACAATAATAAAATTTTAGCAATACTTTGCTATTCAAATTGCATAATTGTACAAAGATGTGCAAAAAAAAATCTCCGGAGCAGGCGCCATGGGAGCGCTCACCGACGCGGTGGTCGGCGCTCCCCGGAGGAGGTGGTGGTCGGTGCTCCCCGACCACAACTCCAGGCCCACCCATGCATAGGGGTCAGGAGCCATGGATTCAGCAACAACGGGTTACGCCAGGCCAAGCTCCCACCCGCACCCTCCTCTGTGCTCATGTCCGCCTGAGCCTTTGGGGAGCGGTGCAAAGGAGGCGCCCGCCCCAGATTCTGCCGACGAATGGCGGGGACCTAGGCTTCAGAGCCCTGGCAAGCAGCTGCCAGCCTCAGTCGCCCCATCTGTTGACGGTCTTTAAATACCATTTCTGACCATCAATTTTACTCGAAATAAAGGAGGATTCAACATTCCCACCATGCACATTAGATAGAAATAATAAAATTCCACTATAGCTTGGAGAAACACTGACATGCTGGAGAAATAATGAAATGGAGGAGGAAACATAACCATGTGGCGAAGAAACACAACTTCCACCAATCAGAGCTCGCCAACTGGGACTCCCACGGATTGACTGGCCCACTTATAGAAGCAAACCGACCTAATAACCGACCTTACAATGTCACTGGGTAGGGGACCCACCTAGCAGGCCACCAGAGGCGGCAGCACCCAAGGGGACTCCCCCTCTGTTCGGCCGAACAGGGGTGCTCGACTGAACGGGGAGTGGCCCCCCTGGTGCAGGGCTGACACGTGCTGGCTCCTGGTGACTCCCCAATGACGGTTGTGTACATTTGGCAGTGGTTACCGACTCCAGGAGCCAACATTGGGCAGTATAAATAGAAGGGAGAGACCTCACTCCAAAGCACACACCAAGAAGCATTACTCTCGTTACCATTTTGTGATTCATTTTAGTTTTAGTGGAGTTAGCCTTAGAATAGAGTCTTCTTCAGTTCCTAAGTCTTCCTTGAAGTTGTGGTATGGCTCTTGTATCTTTTTCCTTTTGTAAGGATTTATTCTATTTAATATATTTAGTCTTTCTATGTAGTTATGTTTGGGTCATGTGTTTCTTGTTTGATTATATGATCCATTCATGTATGTGATTATTATGCTTGCATGTTAGTAATGTAGTCATACTATATTATCATGTTAGACATAAGCCCTTACTATAGTCTTCATTTATGTCGTTATAATGATGCATGACTAATATGTAACTTAGAACATTTCCATGTGCTTAGTGTTCACTTAAATGTGATTACTCCTTTTATGATCCATCACTTAAGGGATTAGGAGTATTGTTCTAGAGATGTAAGCGTGGTGCTTAGATCAATAGAATGCATTATTTGTCGTGTAGCCCACGGATTGCTGTAGCCCGCGAATTGCTAGGGGTAGGCAGTAGGCTGTGACAGCCCTACCTGTCCTTTTAAAGCCCCCACGTTCGGCTATGCAATAGGCTCTTTGCCGGAATTGTATTGTGGATGTAGGGAAAAACCGGATGCCCAGGGTGTGATGATCTGATTGTCTTGTATTGTCATTGTATCTATATAATAGTGTATAATATAGACTATGTAACTATATAAAAGCAACATAGGAACTTAGCTCCTTCTTTGTCCTTCTCCACAAGACTAATATTTATCTAACTTGAGTATGCTATCTGTGTGTCCACTACCATGTTTATCTTTATCCTTACCCTTGTGAGGACTTTGTCTCATAATCCAATGTGAAAATGTCTAGAATATGGTAATTACTCTGATCAATCATATGCCTTCCTTTAGGATAAAACAAATATGATACCCTGAAGACTTCCGGGTGAAATGCTACAATAGTATTCTCCCTGCGCTTGTGGACTCTCTGCATTCGTTAAAGATTACCAATAAACATTTCTGGCTTCGTTGCTAAGGAAATTTAGTGACGCCGTTAAGAAATGTCAACACCCTCCTCTAAGTTCGGGCTAACGCTGGTGCCTAAGACCTTCTCTACGCCCACCTCCCCTTTCCTCTATGCCCATCCCTGATCCGCGAATGAACAGTGGAGCCCGACGAGAAGTTCCCTGGAGTAGCACCGCCGGTCACCCCCTCCTCCAACAGGATCACACGCCGCCGCCCCTGCCTACATGAGTCAAAGGGAGAAAGGAACAGAGAAGATGAGGGTGGAATTGTCTTTTCGGTTGGATTAGGTTATGGTGGAAGGTAACAGAGCTGATGGAAGGGCCGTGAAGGGAACTCAAAATTGATTCTGTGTCGCTCAGGGAACTTTGATTATGAGAGGGCCAAGGAAGGCAGCGGTAACTTTTTCGAGGCCATAGAAGGAATTTTCTCTTTCTAAATATATTTCTTGTACCCATAGGACTGCCATATCGTGCCTGAGTTTTGCATACTGAGTGACATTATAGTCAGTTCTAACGCGTGACAACCTAGGTATGCGAATCAAATTTTCCACAACAAAAGTTATCCACTCAATGGTAGTCACCATGCTCTAGATTGAATGCTAGCCTCCTACCTTCAAGGATGAAGATAGCTTGGTACCCTTCATCCAGCGTCCGACAAAGCGCCAAATGGTGGGGTGTTGTGCACCAATAATCACCGGAAAAATTGGCATAAAATTTATAGTAGTAGAAGCATCGACGCCATCGACCGTCTCCAAGAATGGCAACTCCACTCTTATTGCCCTGGTTGGGCTGAGAAGCTCTATGTTACAGCATTCATTTGTCGTGAGCAGACACCCCTCCTTGCAACCAATCGAACGTTGCTCTATGGACCCTATTAGGACCTGCAAAGGAACAACATGCCCCTCAACATATCGTCAAGACCGAAGTTGACTAAATCCACTTCAATGGTCATCAAAGAGCCACGAGGCTTTGCTATGTGCGGTTGCATGGAGCAGTATGCCATGGCCACGGTGCTCTCCATGGACTCCTGCTTCGCGCCTGAGCACTGCTGCCCCGCCGTCCTTCGCTTCCTCGTTGACTCCAAGAACCCCTAATCCCTCCCACTAGACGTCACTAGGACTTCCTCACTGGTGCTACAACGACACAGTTGGGGATAATGAGATCACTAGGTGTGGACGCGAAAATCACCACTCGTGACCTGGGAGATCTGCTTATCTCCAGTGCAGTCTCAATACGAAGAACCGGGACGTGCCAGTCGATTTTCCCTGCAAATCGACAAAGAGAGCAAACAGTCAAATTCCATGGGTCACTGGCCCAGGACAGGCCGATGAAGAAAGCCGATAATCACTGTTCGTGAGAATCAGCCGATGCTAACACGAATTAATTTAAATGAATAAACTAATCAGTTAGTTATATCAGCTCATCAACAAATTAAATAGTTTAAACATTGAACGTAATTAATGCCGATAAGGGAATAAATCGATAGAACAGAATCGATAAGTCAGAAGTAAATATGCAAAGATCTACTCTGCTGATGATACTAAGTCGATGAATCTACATTAAACATATAAAGACTCGTTCTGTCGATGGTGCTAAGTCGATAGATCTGATAGCTGGTATTACAAATATGCCTTAAATCACAGATCTAACTTATTTTAATAAGGGGGCGATCAACTAACAAAATATGTAAGAAATCAATCATAAACCAAAAGTCAATCGAACCGTGATAATCTATCGGCTAAACGTCCTGATAGAACTCTAGCAACTCTACCTATAAACGACTCGAACCTAGCCTTATCAACCTAGCAAAAGATCAACACTGATGCAGCCTTGCTGATTCGAACATATCGAACATAATCGAGACATTGTTTAAACATGGTAAATAGAGCTAGATTTAAGCTATTTATAGATAAAATCAACAGAGATGATAGAATTACCGAGGTTGACTAATCCTAATGATAACAACTAGAATATCAAACAAATGAGAAAGTTCTAGTTGAGATTGATAGAATTACCGAGGTTGACTAATCCAAATCTCTCGCCGAGATCGGAGCCGATGCAGCCCGCACGAGATGAGGATTTCATCGAGTAGAAAAGGTTGGCGATGCGCCGAATTGTATTGAATGATGGTGTTGTTTTTTCGTACAGATCCTATTACATATTTATAACCCCATGCAAGGGGTTCTGACTCGATTCAGTCAGGACTCTCAAAACCGACTCAATGATCAGTGCTAGATTCAGGTTAAAGTGTTTTTGAGTCTATTCATTTTAAGTGGAAATACATACCGTGTCAAATCACTGTTAGATTATATATCCTCGACGTGGAGTATAGGCCACATGTATAAAACTCAATGTTGCGTTGCCAAGTTTTCAGCCACAAACTATCCTCTTCTGAAAAAAAATATACTAAAGAATACGAACGAGACCAAATTTTGGCCAGCCTGTGCAAATAAAACACCCCCGGGGCTTTTAAAATTTTGTGTTCTACTGCAAAATACCTTTTCTGTGCCTGACATCTTTAAAGAGGGATGATACTCTTTTCCTTCACTTCTAAGGGTAATTTGGTAAACTAAGCAAGCAAAGATTTTAATATTTTCTTTCACCCTTGTAGTCGTCGTTGCCCTTCACTACCGTGGCATTGCATCGTTGTTCCATACCTTGCCTTCCCCTCAACTGATGTGAACAAGGGTTCCCGATCTTCCGATAGGTTCTGATTATCTTGATTAAGGAGGAGGCGATACATAAATCGATCCAGCTTCCAAACGACACGTTCTGAACCCCACAATCGCAGCACAACGTCTCCTCTGGTTATCAACCGTTTAAGAATGATTGACCTCACCGAGAAGGTTTATCCTTGCCTGCAAATCAAGAACACAAGCAAGAACAAAAAAGAATGCAACCAAATTTGCAAGTCTATGATGAATATTATAAGTTGGGGTCTCACAAACCGATCAAACGGCAAAACTGTTATCAACAGAATAATCTAAGCAAAACCCAAACCCTAATGGGGCGGTGGTGGATGTATATGAAGGCCCTAGGGTCATGCAAGACCCTCTGGATGCACCCCTAATTGGGCTCCACTGGATACAAAGCCCAAAGGCCAAAAATAGGCGACACAGCACCGACACAGATTCTGGATCTCTTGTTTCGATGATTTCTGATGACTCCGGATGAATTTTGACATGCAGCCAGTGGCATTGGAAAGGACTTCTCCTTATCTTTTCGTGCATATGTAGAATATCCAAATCCGAGTCCGTATGCGTACTGGGCGACCGTTTTAGTGCAGACTGGTCCTGGGCCCCGAAACAGACTCAAAGTCGGTTTTGATTGGGCCTGCACCTTGGCTTCCAAGCCATTGCTGGTCCTCCACGTTCCCAACTCCTTCTTCCATCATATCCTGGTCCTCTCCATGATTCCTAATCATAAAATAATCATTAGGTAGCAAACCATTCTCAAAAGTAACGTATAGCGAACAACGTAGGAACGAGCTCACCTCTAAATTTAGTCGTCATGCACGAGCTCTAGTCATTGGACCTTGCAAGTCCAGAATTGGAAAAGTGTTGTGTGTATCCATAGGAGTGATGTCCTCATCATCCTCCCCCTCTTGAAGTGGAGTCGTCCTCGACTCAAGCTCATCCTCTTCTCCCAAGTATGGTTTCAAATCTGAAATGTTAAAAGTAGGACTAACCCCGAACACGGGAGGCAACTCAAGTTTATATGCATTATCATTAATTTTCTCCATTATTTTGAATGGACCATCAGCTCTAGGAAATTTATCCTTCCTCAATTCAGGAAATCTATCCTTTCTCAAGTGTAACCACACTAAATCTCCTACATCAAGCTTTGTTTCCTTTCTACCTTTACTACCAGCAATTTTATATTTTTCATTCATCTTTTCAATGCTAAGTCTAGTGGTCTCATGCATTTGAAAAATAAATTCAGCATGCTCCTTAGCATCAACATGAACTCTCTCATTAATAGGTAGAGGAAGTATATCAAGTGGAGTACGGGGATCAAAACCATACACTACCTTGAAGGGACTTACCTTGGTAGTAGAATGTGTTGCCCGATTATAAGCAAACTCAACATGAGGCAAACATTCTTCCCATTGCTTCAAATATTTCTTCAAAATAGCTCTCAACATAGTGCCCAAAGTGCGATTCATAACCTGAGTTTGTCCATTAGTTTGTGGATGACAAGTTGTAGAAAATAGCAACTTTGTACCCAACTTATTCCAAAGCGTGCGCCAAAAGTGACTCAAGAATTTTACATCACGATCTGAAACAATAGTAGAAGGCATATCATGCAAAAGAGATCAGCAATATAACTAGCATCATCAGTTTTATGACATGGTATAAAGTGTGCCATCTTAGAAAAATAATCCACAACAACAAAAATTCTATCACTCCCCCTCTTAGTCCTAGGCAGTCCTAAAACAAAGTCCATAGAAATATCCGCCCAAGAAATAGAAGGAACCGGAAGTGACATGTATAAACCATGTGGATTCAAGCGAGACTTAGCTTTTTGACATGTAGTGCAGCGAGCAACAAAACACTCAACATCTTTCCTCATCCTTGGCCAAAAGAAGTGTGTGGCCAAAATATCCTCCGTCTTCTTAGCACCAAAATGACCCATCAATCCACCTCCATGCGCCTCCTACAACAACAAAAAACGAACAGAACCAACTGGAATGCATAGGCGGTTAGCTCTAAACAAGAAACCATCATTCAACACAAATTTGTTCCAAGCACGACCTTCTTTACAGTGCAGCAATACATCTTTCAAATCAACATCAGCAACATATTGTTCTTTAATTGCCTCAAGTACAAAAATTCTACAATCAAGTTGAAACAACAAAGTATATCGCCTAGATAAAGCATCAGCAATCACATTATCCTTCCCTTTCTTATGTTTAATAATATAAGGAAAAGACTCCATAAACTCAACCCATTTAGCATGTCTATGGTTCAAATTGCATTGGGAACAAATATACTTAAGTGATTCATGATCAGAATGAATAACAAATTTTTTGGGCAACAAATAATGATGCCACGTCTCTAAAGAACGTACAAGTGCATATAGTTCCTTATCATACGTGGAATAATTCAAAACAGGCCCAGTAATTTTCTCACTAAAGTATGCAACAGGTTTACCATCTTGCATCAAAACACCACCAATGTCTATACCACTAGCATCACATTCAAGCTCAAAAGTTTTATCAAAATTAGGTAATTGCAGCAATGGTGCATGTGTAAGTTTGTCCTTCAAAGCATCAAAAGACTCATGATGTACCTTACCCCAATGGAAGTCAACGCCCTTCTTTGTCAACTCATGCAATGGTGCAGCAATGGTGCTGAAATCTTTGGCAAAGCGGCGGTAGAAACCTGCAAGACCAAGAAAACTCCTCACCTGTGTGACAGTTTTTGGTATAGGCCAGCTCTTTGTGGCTTGAATCTTCGCCTCATCCACCTCAATTTCCTGTGGAGTCACAACATAGCCAAGAAAAGATACTCGATCCGTGCAAAAGGTGCAGTTCTCAAGGTTACCAAATAAACGTGCAGCTCGCGAAGCATCAAAAACAGCACGTAAATGAATCATATGATAATCCATGGATTTGCTATAAATAAAGATATCATCAAAGTAAACAACCACAAATTTGCCAATAAAAGATCTTAAAACCTCATTCATCAAACGCATGAAAGTACTAGGTGCATTAGTTAAACCAAAAGGCATTACTAACCACTCATACAACCCGAATTTGGTTTTGAAAGCTGTTTTCCATTCATCTCCAAGTTTCATTCTAATTTGATGGTGGCCACTACGCAAATCCATTTTAGTGAAAACTATAGCACCACATAACTCATCAAGCATGTCATCTAGCCTAGGAATAGGATGACGATACCTAATAGTAATGTTATTAATGGCTCTACATCTACACACATACGTCAAGAACCATCTTTCTTAGGAACCAAAAGTATAGGAACAACACAAGGAATAAGTGATTGACGAACATACCCACGATCCAAAAGGTCTTGGACTTGTCGTTGTATCTCCTTAGTCTCCTCAGGGTTGGTCCTATAAGTAGCATGGTTTGGCAAAGTAGCACCAGGAATCAAATCAATTTGATGCTCAATCCCTCTCAAAGGTGGGAATCCCGGAGGTATCTCAGCTGGGAAAACATCCTCATACTCATGCAAAAGGTTAGTGACAGCAGGAGGCAAAACACTAGAAGCAATATCACCAAGCGAAAACAAAGCTTGTTTTCAAGGCCTTTATTTTTCAAACTAGCAGCTCTTTCTAAATCAGCTTATACAATTTCAGTAGGGGTCATTGGTAATAAAGTAATTTTAGTTCCTTTATGCATAAAAGTGTACTTATTACTTTTACCATGGTGTACAACATCATTATCAAATTCCCAAGGTCTACCCAATAAAAGTGAACATGCTTTCATGGGTACAACAACACAATCAACAGAATCCACATAAGAACCAATGAAAAAAGAAACTCTGCAAGTTTGTATTACCTTAGCTTTTCTAGAGTCATTTCACCACTGAATGTAGTATGGATGTGGATGTGGGCGTGTGGTCAAATCAAGCTTCTTAACCACATCAGAACTCACCAAATTATTGTAGCTTCCTCCATCGATGATGACACGTGCTCGGTGGTTCTTGATGACAAAGAAAATCTGGAACAAGTTATGTCGCTGCATCGTCTCGGGCTGCTGGATTTGTGTGCTAAGCACACGCTGCACAATAATATTCATGTAGCCCGTGGTATCTCCGCCTCCAAGGACGAGGTCACCGCTGGTGGCAGCGACATCCTCCTCCTCATCCTCCCCATCGGCGGTGCTCATGTAACCGCCATCGTCTGTCGCCACCTATGCCCGCCTACTTAGGCAATCTTTCTACACATGACCAAGACCATGGCAGCGGTGGCACTAAATCCCTGTAGTGCATCCTGTCGAAGCAACAGAGGAGGCACTACTAGCTGGTACCTGCACAAAATTTTTACCTGAGCGCGTAGAAGGGGTAGGGGCTGATCTTGGTGCTGCAGAAACAACACTAGTTTCCTTGGCAGCTGCTAGTGGGGGCGACCGGAAAGATGGCTTGGGCAGCCCCAAAGTCCCCGTCGGCTGTGATGGGTAGAAAGTCCTGGACTTGCTGTACTCCTCAAAAGCCTGGAAAAGTACATGTGATTCTTTCTCTGTAAGCATAGCATACTGGAAACACTAGTTGAGGGTATAAAATTCTTTATGATCAAGGATGTCCTGAATTTCTTTTCTCAAACCAGAATAAAAGCGGCAAATCTGATCCTCTACTTTTTCAACCACAGCACAACGAATCAAACCCTTCTGAAGCTCACTAAAATACTCCTGAACAGTTTTATCACCTTGATCTAAATGCTGCAGTTTATTACGAATCTCTCTATAAAAAGAAGGAGGAACAAAACAATCACGCATTTCTATCTTAAGTTTTTCCCAAGTAGTAGGCAAATCAGTTTCAGCAGCTAGACCACTCCACCAAACAATAGCAAAGTCCTTAACTCACTAGTGGCTTGTCTAACTCTATGTTGTTCAGGAACAAGGTGGCATTAAATTTTTGTTCTACAGTCATTTTCCAATCAAGGTAAGCATCACCATCGTACTGACCCAAAAACGAAGGAATTGAAATCTTAATTTTAGCATATGGATCATCTGGAGCATGGTTACATTGTGTGTGACGGTTGTGGTTGTGGAAACCACCCATACCTTGAGGGTTACGTTGCAAATGACGTCGTAACCTTGCGGTCCTTGTAGCTGACCTATCGATGGTGCCATCAGCCTTATACACCATTTCTTCATCCTGATCGTCTTCAACATCGTTGTTGGTGTTGGTGTTGGTCTTCATGGTCTTGTGAGCAGTCTCCAATTCGACAACCTGATCGGTTAACTTAGAGACTCTCTTATCCAACCGCTCAATGCTTTCTCCTAGGTGAAGCTTGGTGATGGTGTCGGTGGACGGCCCTGGTGATCGCCTCTGCCAAATCAGTCTGAACCGCCTGCAAAGCCTTCTGTAGCTGACTTTGGCTCACGCACTCATCAAATTTTGAGGGCGAAGCACCCTCTCCATCGCTTCCTGACATCAGAAACACCAAAATAGGAAACAAAAAGTGAAGGTTATCCCTACAAAACTACTAAGCAGTGGTGCCTCTCAACACAACAAAAAGAAGCTTCTTGCAAAGCTCTTACAAAGTTCTAAAAAAACAAAGCAAAGGATACTAGGGAGGTGTGTTCCACAATTGCAAGGGTTACAAAATAACCTATGTGCTGTCCAGAAGAAATATGTAGAGCTAGGAAGGCTAAATATGTGAGTGGCACACAAATCAAAAACAGATAGTAAAGCTGATTAAGTGCCCAAGTAACTTGTTCCTAGTTGCTGGTCTAACTCTGTCCTAGAACAGTAGTGATAGCAAAGAAGAAACAAGGAGACAAAGGCACACAGTCAATAACAGGGGGGCTAAGTATAAAACAGCCAAACTCAGAAATTTCAGGGGGCTAGATGGAGCACTAGTAGGAATCCCAAATTTCTTTTATTTTATTTTATTTTTTTGATATTTTTCTCCAACTCACTAACAATGGGAGAGAATCACAAAAAATTTCAGCTCAAACAGAGCTAGGACGTGGCCTACAGAAATTCTTGAAGTTTCAGAAGACGTCGGGTTTCAAGTGAAATGAATTTTTTCTTTATCTTCCCGATTTTTTTTTAAATTTCAGAAGACCTCAACTTTTTATCAAGAATCTCCTGTAAAAATTTCAGCCAAAACGGACAACCGAGCGAAACGTTATGGCCGTTTTACCGAAGGTGTGTCGGAACCGGTTTGAGGGAAACCCGAGTTAGGTTTGGGGTCGGGTAGGGATTTTTTTGGCGGGGTGAATGCAGCGGAAAGTGGAATTTGTCCGAGGTGTTGAGGGTGGGTTTTGGGTGGGTGTGTTGATCAATCAACCCTAGCACACAAAGCCGACAAAACCGAGGGTGGTGGAGGGGATGGCGGCTATGGTTGCAAGGGAAAACACAAACTAAACATGCGAATAAACAAGAACTAGGGCACAAACTCAACACTACGGACTCTGAAATTGAAATATGCAAAGGCTAAACACGTGGTTATGGGCGGGGGAAATTTTTTTTGGCTTTTCTGTGGGCGATAGAAAGAACACGAAAACAAAACTAAAGGGTAGTGCAAACCTGACGGTGCACCTGAAGCTCTGATTACCACTTGATATGAACAAGGGTTCCCGATCTTCCAATAGGTTCTGATAATCTTGATTAAGGCGGAGGCAATACACAAATTGATCCGGCTTCCGAATGACACGTTCTGAACCCCGCAATAGTAGCACAATGTCTCCTCTAGTTATCAACCGTTCAAGAATGATTGACCTCGCCGAGAAGGCTTATCCTTGCCTGCAAATCAAGAACAAAAAAGAATGCAACCAAATTTGCAAGTATACGATGAATCTCACAAGTTGGAATCTCACAAACCGATCAAACGGCAAAACAGTTATCAACAGAATAATCTAAGCAAAACCCAAACCCTAATAGTGCGGCCGCGGCGGTATATGAAGACCCTAGGATCGTGCAAGACCCTCTCGATGCGTCCCTAATTGGGCTCAACTGGATACAAAGCCCAAAGGTCAAAAATAGACGACACAATACCGACACAGATTCTGGACCCTCTCTTGTTTTGACGATTTCCGATGACTCCTGATGAATTTTGATATGATGCCAGCGGCATTGGAAAGGCCTTCTCCTTATCTTTCCGTGCATATATAGAACTTTCTGGGTGACCGTTTTAGTGTATACTGGTCCTGGGCCCCGAAACAGACTCAAAGTCGGTTTTGATTGGGCCTGCACCTTGGCTTCCAAGCCCTTGCTGGTCCACATTCGCCATTCTCCCATCATCTCCTGGTCCTCTCCATGGTTCCTAATCATAAAATAATCATTAGGTAGCAAACCATTCTCAAAAGTAACAATATAGCGAAGAACGTAGGAACGAGCTCACCTCTAAATTTAGTCGTTGTGCAAAAGCTCTAGTCATTGGACCTTGTAAGTCCAGAATTGGAGAAGTGTTGTGTGTATCCATAGGAGTGATGTCCTCATCATCAACCCTGTCAGGCCCTGCATCGTCTAGAGTCTTCCTTATAGCCGCAATCCCGATTTGCCGCTATTGTTCTTTGCATTGTTATTGTGCCCTTTCTGTTCCATCCTCCGTCGGCTTTCGGTCATTTCCCCAATTATCTGATGGCACCTGGCAGGCCATGATGAGATTCGACTCCACCTTCTTCACCCTTATTTTTATGAATTTGTAGAGCCCAAAGGGGTATGCGAGAACAAGTTTTTAGAAGATGTGGAGGATCTGGCCGTTTTTTACGAGTATTGGTTTACGGCAAGGGAACCCCTCATGCGCTAACGGATGTCGGCCGCAAACCGAGTTATTTTTTCTGCCTCTATGCGCCAACTTGTGCTGTCATGGTTGTAGTGTTAAATCGCATCAGCTTGGATTAAGCAATCTATTGAATCTTTATACCTTACTAAACTTGTAATTTGCATAATGAGACATAACAGGATGCAAAACATAAATGAAAGAAGAGGGTGTTGGAGGAGGATTGATCAGATATTACAATGGTCACAAGGCAGAGGACAAGGGAAATGGCTTCAGCTCAGGAATCTTTGGTTGCAGGACTGTCACACGACAGATGAGGTATAGGCCAAAGAAGAAGTATTTCGACGGCATACCAGCAAATGAATTGAGGACTACTACACCTATGACATGTATGACTGACGAGCAATGGAGGTCACTGGTGTAGCACGAAGCATAAGGTATGGTCCAATTTCCAATTGCCTAGTTCCTCTTCGCCTATGTTATGAAAGATGCATTTGTGGAAGCATGTTGACACAAATCTACCTTATGCAGGACCAGTGTGCTGCAAATTAACAGAATCATGTGAAAGTCCAAATTTTTCTTCATTGCACAAGCTCTCAATGTTACGTTGCATAGGCCCATGTTGTGCTAAGACATTAAATTGACATGACATTACTACTCATGAAATGTTGTTGTGGTGTGGCGTGCCATGGCTTCATAAACTGTATGATAATTGGCTGTAAATCGTTTGCAGAAATAGGAATTTTTTTTAAAGATACAGAGCCAACGGAGTTTGAGTTGTGGAAGGAATCTCATCGCAGCAATAAAAACTGGTATCCATTCCCCAATAAAGAAAGCAATTATAAGTGCATCATCCATCTTGTTTCCTAGTGCGCATGAATCCTAACCTTTGTACATACTTTTTTATTATGGACTGCGATCAGTTCTTTCAATTGGCTAGGAGGACATGCAAACATTGATCAGTCAGCCAGTAGAATATGGTGAACAACAAAACTTCAGACTGTTGTTCATTCAACCACATTTCTTGAGGTCGTGGACCTTGAATGAAAGGAAAGTTCCAGAACTCCCATCTCTGACCAGGTTAAAATGCTTTATCATAAACTTGAACTCGAGAAACAAGGCGCAAAGGTCTTAAGGCGCAACTTGATAGACATAAAGAAAAATTGGAAGTGTTGAAGAAGCAGGCAGAAGAATCAGACGCAACTCAGAAACAATACAGAAATGAGATTGCATCTCTAAATAATATATTCAGTGATAAAAGGACATGTGTCCGTGTTCTAATTGATTTTCGTAACAGTCGCTGTTCTATGCTCTTCAGTTCAGCATCCCTGTAGATGCGTCTATGACCTTGCTATCTGGTACGTTCTGTACCATTTACTTAGTTGTGTAGCATTTTCTAAATATTTGTGCTGAGTTAATGGTGAATTGATGTCTATGAGGGTAATGTTGAACTTACAAATGCCATATATTCTTGCCATTTTATATAATATATTGAAACAATATTATTGTTATTTCTTATTGGGGATTTGTAGAATTACTATTTATGATGATATCAAACATGGGTGGATATCGGACCAGGAAAAAAACAAGACAAGGCCAACAACAAACATGGGCCATAAGTGGGATAGGACTATAAATGTCGATCTCATACACGCCGTTTGTGGACCAGGCCACCATTTGGAATGGTACCTACACGGGCTAGAACAGTAACGGGCCTAGCCCAACACACGGGTCAAGGTTGTGACACCCTAATTTTTCAAATTTTGGAATAAAGTAAATTAGTTAATAAATAAAAATCTATCATTGTTTGTGTATTCATGCTGGCTAGCCACCTTAGGATTTTATTGTTTGTAAAATTTATTATTAAAACTCGATTAGGGATCGAATTGGTTTAGCTTAGGAGTTTAGAGAATATAAGGGAAAACAGAAAAAGAAAGTAAGAGCCCTCCCTTGTCTCTGGGCCAAGTTCCCGTCCCTGGCCCATTTCCCCTCCACTCCCCCTCTCTTTCGGCTCGGGCCGAAATCCCCCCCCCCCCCGCGGCCTAGTTCCTCCCCCCTCTCCCTTTTCGACCTTCCTTGGCCCAGCACGCCACAGCCCCCAGCCAGCCTAGCTCGGCCCAACCGCGCATGCGCAGCGTCTGCCAGCCCAGCCCGCGCCCCCGCAAACCTAACCCTAACCACAACCGCCGGGCCTAGCGGCCGTCGCCACCTCAGACCTTCGCGTGCGTGCCACGACGCCCCAGGAAACGCGCACTATAAATAGCAAGCCACACACACCCCGCGCCGCCTTTCCCTAACCCTGCCGCCTCGCCGCGTCGCGCGTCGAGTTTTGCCCCCGCCGAGCTCCGCCGCGCGTCTTCCGGTGAGCTCGTCGCTCCCTGCCGCCTTCCCCTCTCCCCTCCCCTTCTGTTCCCGTGCCCCGTAGATCCCTCCCCGCGAGCTCTAGCGCATCGGGCATGGCTGCCGCCACCGGTGGTCCACGATGGACCAGTCCACAGACCCATGGACCCGGTCCATGGTATTTTAGGGTTAGATTTAATTAATTAAATTCCCACTTTTGCATAGAAGCCTCTGTACTTCAATTTAATTATATTTTTGCCCCTGTTTTTCCGTAGCAACTTCAGAAAATTATAATTAAGTCCTTGAGGTTCTGTTTAATTATTTTAGTTATGTAATTTTTACAGAAAAGACCCTATAGGTTTCCTAAATTATGTTTTAGTTCTGGTTTATTTTATATTTAGGCCCCTAAGTTATTAATTAGTTATTTTAATCCTACATTTTTACAATTAGGTCCTTGTACTATATATAAATTACAAATTGGCCCCTAAAATTTTCATAAATTATATTTTATACCTAAATTTTATAGTTTAGCCCTTATAATTTTCTAAAATTACTTTTAGGCCCCTAAACTTTTTTGTTTTTACATTTTAGCCCCTAAAACTTCAAATCGTCATAAAGTTTTACTCGTAACTCGGATTGAGGCGATTCTTGCGCTCACGCGATCGTAGCAACACGTACTTTTTCATAGTATTGTTTTCATTGTTGTTTGTTACTGTGTGGTGTGTTGTTTCTTCGTTTGGTTGTATGCTTGTCTTTTCGGGGTGACGTTAAGTAGACGACCAGCAGTTGAAGAACTTTCAGGACCTCCAACCAGGAGACTTTGACTAGTAGCAAGGGGAACCAGGCAAGTGTCCTTGATATATTTTGAACCTATGTTTTATATTCCTCTATATCTTTATGCATGCGTATTAATATTGAACCCCATGTGTCATTATCCTGTTCCATATTATTCCTTGTCGCTTGGGTTTTGGTGTAGTGTATTAGTATGGGTACGTCATGCATAGTTTGCTATGTCAGGAATGGAAGTGCCTAATGATTAATCTTGATTAATGGCTCACTTTAACATAATCATGAGGGATGGGTAATCCATTTTAGCAACATAAAACCTAGGTGATCCAAGCAGGAGGATGATGAGGATGGTGCGGGTATACACGTGTACTCGGTACAGTACGGTGGGCTTGTGGTGGTACCTGCTTGGGATCACAATGATAGGTTCATGGAGCGACCACCCAGGAAAACCGCGTAAAGCACAGTGCCGATATGGGTAGGCTTGGTTGAGTATCCAGATGTCTTCTCAGTTTTGCTAGCAGTCGAGGGATGAGGATGGAACAATTTTACTTTCGGCCTCAGGCAATGAACGGTTTTAGTCCTAGCCATGGCGCCAGAGGGGGCTTCTTAATTCCGTAGCGGTGAAACCTTAGCGTGGGTTGTTTGCAAGCTAGGAAGCTCTTTGAAAGACCTTGTGGTGATCTCTTGGCCTCACACCTACGATAGTGTGATTTGGGCAACATGGAGACTTTAGTCACTGCATATTGACAAAATCACCAACCTGTGGGTAATGTTGTGCAACCTCTACAGAGTGTCAAACTGTTATAACAGTCGTGCTCACGGTCATGAGCGGCCTGGATCCTCACACGATTAAGGGGTTGATGATGGGTGGACTTGGTGGGTAGCCAAGTTTGGTTTGGTCGGTGTAACCCTTGGTTTGCTACAGGCGGTGTAACCTGTAGTGTGGTTTCTTATGGGCGGTTTAACCCGCGGTTTGATATAGGCGGTGAAACTTGTAGTGTGGTTCCATGGTTTGCTATAGGCGGTGTCACCTATAGTGTTGGCTAGAATAAATAACTTGGGAGTACAATTCACCTAGTAAATAGGAGTGCTTTTCAAATGGTCTTAGGTGTAGTGCTCATTTATGCAAAGGAACCATGTGTTAGCCTTTCTTCTATTAACCTTGCATGTCATATTTTTCTCCCACTTGCTAAGTACGGCACGTGCTCACCCTTGCTATTTCCCTTTGTTGTTGTACTATAAACTGCTGCCCAGAAGATGGAGAGATGGACTACATCGATGAAGACTACTGCTAGGCGAGCATGCCCCCGGTCGATTGCCTGTGGTGTTATGGTGTTTTCCGCTGCTAGTTATCGAGAGTGTCATTTTAGTCTTTGAAAACAATTATTTATGTAATAATGATACGCTGTAATAATAACATTGGTTACTCCGTTATTCACATTACTATCGATATGTGTGAAACTTATTCTTGGGCACACATATAATAAGCACTTGGTTTTTTCCTTCAAACCGGGTGTGACAGAAGTGGTACCAGAGCCATGTCGACCGTAGGACGCTTGTTTAGATACAGTGATCGTGTCTTAGGGATTATTTTACCTATATTGCAATAAAACTAATTTTCAAACTTTTGGCTTCTAGATTTGCTTTATCACACCTTGTTGTTTACTTATTTTGTTGCTTTATTATCTTTGACTTTATAAATGTTTTACTAACTTATTCCTCCCCCCCCCCCCACCTATTCAAAATTTTATATATGGCTCGCACGAAGATCACCCCGCGTAAGCGTGTTGTTGTTCCCCCTCCACAGATCCCAAAGGGTGCGTTTTGGATGATCCAGCAAGCTATTGAGGCTCACTCCACTTGGCTTCACGCCGGCTACTTCCCAAGGACACTGTGGTACTTGCTTCAGCGAGTGGGATACCATGACGCTCCACAGTATGTGGGGACCAGGACTCCCCTTTGTGGCGGAGGCTACGCTTGGAAGGTGGAGGTGATCCTGTATAAGAGGGCTATAGATGACGGCATCCGCCGAGTTTGCCATGTCCACTTCGCCACTGCACAAAGAGCTACGTTCGACGCTGGGATCAGTGATGCTGCTCGTCACGCTCTCGCCATGCTTCGCCGCGAGCGCAACCAGACTCTACGTCCTTCCCAGTTTGCTCACTTTCCACAGAAGTCTAGCAGAAAACTGGAGTTCTCTGTCCTGCCTGCCCTAGGCCACGATGCTTCAGACCGTCTAAGGGAGCAGGTGGCGCTCACTATAGCTATTAACAGTGAGTTGACGATTGCTTTGGACGAGCTCGACCGACACGATCGGCACTACCTTGAGCAGGAGGAGAGGATTCGGGAGTTGATGGAGATGCTGGCAGAGAACAACAATTCTGAGGAGGAGGACGCATAGGAGGTGCCCGCACCTAGAGCTATAGTGCCACCCAGCTCCCCTCCCCGCGCAGAGCTTCTTTAGCAGGCTACGTAGGCACCACCACCGCTAGCTTCACCACTGACTAGCGAGGAGTAGTCTTCGTTAGGAGAGTCTTTTGAGTCATGAGGTTAGGTCGTTAGTTATCTATTAGAGTCATCAAGTCGTATAGATGTACTAATTTAGTGTGAGAGAGTTTTAGATTAGCACGTTCTCGTGATTGGTTTTCTAGTGTGATTGGTATGATGCGTGTGATTTGGATCTTTTGTAATGAGTGTGCATGTGTAGCAAGGTCTGTCTTGCAAAACACATCTTTTATCATTTTAGACTTTTAATAAAGATTAGTTAGTTGGGGGATATCTCTTTTTTTCCGCACCTTTACATTGTTGCTCTGCTTTACCATATCCTTGCATTCCTTTTTGGTTGATCATATATCAATCTACACCAGATGGCGAGAGGAAACCGCATTGTCCACAAGAACCATGAGGAACAACAGCAGCCACCTCCACAGCTCTCTATGGAACAACTCATGGCAATGCAAACATAGCTTCTCCAAACCATGCACCAGACTCTAGTGCAACAGCAGAACAACCATGTCGCAGGAGCTGCTCCCTAACCTAGAGACAAGCTTGGGGATTTACAGCGGATCAAGTCTCCAACTTTCTCTCACTCTATGGAGCCCATGGATGCAGATGACTGGCTAAAGACCATCGACAAGAAGCTGCAAGTCGCCCAATGCAACAATAGGGAGAGGGGTGTTGTTTGCCGCACACCAGCTAGTTGGACCCGCTGCTGATTGGTGGGATGCTTATGTTGTAGCTCATGAGGAGCCAGACAGTATTAACTGGCAGGAGTTTCAAAACAGCTTTAGGTCTCACCATGTGCCTCAGGAAGTAATAAGACTGAAGAAGAAGGAGTTCCAGGATCTAAAGCAGGGATCCATGACAGTGAGTGAGCATGTTGCACGTTTCACCCAGCTATCCAGGTATGCCCCCAGGAGAAGTGAACACAGAGAAGAAGTGTGAGTGTTTTCTTGATGGGTTGAATAATGGCCTTGCCTATGCACTGGAGGCTCGTAACTATGCGAACTTTCAAGAGATAGTGGATAAAGCTCTAGTCCTAGAGAACAGAAGGGCGAAGATGCATAGCAAGCGCAAGCTAGAGCATCAGGGTCAGCAAGGGGACAGCAACACTAGGCCTCGCATTGGATCATCTTCTGGTGGACATGTATTCTGCTCTGGACAACAAAGTGAACCACAGAGGACTCAACCTACTGGTCAGGGATTCTTTACTCCTCAGCGACAGGTTTATCGCCCCAACTTGCAGACCCCTCCCCCTGCTATGATAGCCCCACAAAAGACCAATAATGGACAAGGCCCCCCCTAATGGAGGAGCGTGTTTCCGTTGTGGTGATCCTGGACACTTCGCCTACAAATGCCCTTAGAGACACCCAGACCAGACCCCAGCTTCAAGAGGCGAATACTGCTCAAAACTACAATGCAAACTCTACACCAACACAAGCGAGGCATAATCAAGCTCGTGTCCATGTCCACCATGTGGCTATTGATGATGCTTAGGAGTCTCCAGATGTTGTCCTCAGTATGTTCCTTGCAAATGATAATCATGCAGTTGTCTTGTTTGATTCAGGAGCATCACATTCTTTTATATCTGTCGCCTATGTCCAAAAACATAATCTACCCATATCTATGCTAAAGACTAGGATGATTGTTAGCTCTCCTAGGTGAGAAATGAATGCAAGGCATGTTTGTCCTAAGGTAAACTTTAAAATAAGGGGGGTAGATTTCCCCGCAAGCCTCATTGTTCTGTAGTATAAAGGGATCGATGTGATTGTTGGGATGCACTAGTTGAGCAAGCATAAGGGACTTATAGATTGTTCTAAAAAGGCAGTGAAGGTCACATCTAGCATTGGGAAGGAATTGGAGTATGTGGCTGATGCGATGATCAGAAGCAAGGGTGCAGCCAACCGTGTGGTATTGAACCAACTAGATGCAGCTTCCACCCAAGATATCCGACTTGTTTGCGAGTTCCCTGATGTGTTTCTAGAAGAATTGCCAGGTATGCCACCTGATCGAGACATTGAGTTTGTTATTGAATTAATCCTTGGTATGGCACCTATATTCAAGAGACCCTATAGGATGGACACTACTCAACTAGCTGATCTTAAGGAACAAATACAAGAGTTGCTAGATAAGTGATATATCCGCCCTAGTGCATCCCCGTTGGGGAGCTCCAGTTATTTTTGTCCCCAAGAAGGATGGTACCCAGAGAATGTGTGTAGATTATTGAGCCCTTAATGCCGTCACCATCAAGAACAAGTACCCACTGCCTAGGATAGATGATTTGTTTGATCAGTTGAAAGGAGCATGTGTTTTCTCCAAGATTGATTTGCGTTCCGGTTATCATCAGTTGAAAATTCGGGCATCCAATATACCCAAGACCACCATCACCACTCAGTACGGACTTTATGAGTATATTGTCATGTCTTTTGGATTGACTAATGCCCCTGCCTACTTTATGTATCTAATGAACAAGGTATTCACGGAGTACTTGGACAAGTTTGTGGTGGTGTTTATCGATGATATTTTGGTGTTCTCAAAGAATGAAGAAGAGCATGAGGAACATCTTCGTTTGGTATTGCAGAAGCTTAGCGAGAACCAGCTGTACGTGAAGCTAAACAAGTGTGAGTTTTGGCGGAAGGAGGTGCCTTTTCTGGGCCATATCATCTCCACGGGAGGAGTGTATTTGGATCCTAGTAAAGTGGAAGATGTGTTAATTTGGAATACACCCTAGAATGTCACCGACATTCAAAGCTTCCTTGGTTTAGCGGGGTATTATAGGCGATTCATAGAAGGGTTCTCCAAGATAGCCAAGCCTATGATAGAATTATTGGAAAATGGTAAGGACTTTAAGTGGACACCCGAATGCGAGGCTAGTTTCCAAGAGTTGAAGAAGAGACTTAGGATGGCACCAATTCTAACCATGCCCGATATGGAGAAGCCTTTCTCTATTTATTGTGATGCTTCTGGACAAGGCCTAGGATGTGTGCTCATGCAAGAAGGACATGTGGTTCTGTACACTTCGAGGCAATTGAGGAAGCACGAGGAGAAGTACCCAACCCATGATTTGGAGTTAGCAGTAGTGGTTCATGCTCTCAAGATATCTTGGCACTATCTCATTGGCAAGCGATGTGAGATCTATTCGGACCACAAGAGTCTAATGTACATATTCACTCAACCAGACCTCAATCTTAGGCAACGCCGATGGTTGGAACTCATCAAGGATTACGACTAGTATATCAACTATCATCCAGGAAAGGCCAATGTTGTCGCAGATGCTTTGAGTAGGAGGTCACATATGAGTATGCTTGCAGCAAGGGACATGCAACCAGGACTGTGCGAGGAGTTTGAGAAGCTTAACTTGGGATGGGTCGCTAACACCGAGGTAGTGACTATGGAAGTTGACTCAACCTTGGAGCATGACATCCGGAAGAGACAACTTGAAGATTCTAAGATACAGGAGATCAAGGTCCAAATTGTGGTGGACAAGGCTCTAGGCTTCACCGTAGATGATCTGGGGACCTTATGGTACAAGGAAACGCTTTATGTGTCGGATGTGAAGGAGATCAAGAAAGTGATACTGTGGGACGCCCATGAGTTGGCATACTCAATTCACCCAAGGAGCACTAAGATGTATCATGATCTTAAGAGTCGATATTGGTGGTATGGTATGAAGAGGGCTGTCACTGAATATGTTGTGTTATGCGATATTTTCCAATGAGTCAAGGCAGAACGTCAGCGGCCATCAGGACTTTTGCAACCATTGAAGATACCAGAGTGGAAATGGGAAGAGATTAATATGGATTTCGTTATAGGGTTACCAAGGACACAAAGTGGCTATGACTCCATTTGGGTAATAGTGGACCGTTTGTCCAAGGTCGCGCATTTCATTCCCATCAAGACTACATACAGTGGACCAAAGTTGGCAGAACTTTATATGTCTACGATTGTGTGTCTACATGGTGTGCCTAAGAAGTTAGTTTCAGATAGAGGAACCCAATTCACTTCAAGGTTTTGGGAGAAGCTACATGAGTCGATGGACACTAGGCTAAACCTTAGTTCGACATACCATCCATAGACGGTCGGACAGACTAAAAGGGTAAATCAAATTCTCGAGGATATGTTGAGAGACTACGCCTTATAGTATGGTAACAGTTGGGACAAGAGCCTCCCTTATGCGGAGTTCTCCTACAATAATAGTTACCAAGAAAGTTTGAAGATGTCTCCATTTGAGGTTTTGTATGGTTGGAAGTGTAGGACTCCCTTTTTTTGGAATGAGACAGGAGAGAATCAAGTTTTTGGACCAGAAATTCTCCAGAAGGCACAGAGACAAGTTCATATTGTTAGGGAGAACCTCAAGCTGGCGCAGTCTAGGCAAAAGAGCTATGCTGACCATGGAAGAAGGGATTTGAGTTTTGAGGTTGGTGATTTTGTATACCTGAAGGTGTCTCCTATGAGAGGACTTCGTCGTTTCAATGTTAGGTGCAAGCTAGCACCCCGATATATTGGTCCTTTCAAGATCTTGGAGGGAAGATGTGAAGTGGCTTATTAGTTAGAGTTACCTCCATAGTTGTCAGAGGTGCATGATGTTTTCCATGTCTCTCAATTGAAGAAGTGCCTACGAGTTCCAAAGGAACAGGTGCCTATGGAAGATTTGGAGGATGGAGAAGATCTCGCCTATCAAGAATAATCGGAGAAGATCTCGCCTATCAAGAATATCTAGTGAAGATTCTAGAAACGGCAGAGCAGGTGACACGGAATAAGAGGTACCGTACATGCAAAGTACAATGGAGCAATCACTCCCAGGAAGAGGCCACATGGGAAAGAGAAGAAGACTTGAAGAAAGAGTTCCCCAATCTTTTCTCCGATCCGACTTAATCTCGAGGACGAGATTCATCCTAAGGGGGGTAGGTTTGTAACACCCTCAATTTTCAAATTTTGGAATAAAGTAAATTAGTTAATAAATAAAAATCTATGATTGTTAGTGCATTAATGCTGGCTAGCCACCTTAGAGTTTTATTGTTTGTAAAAATTATTTTTAAAACTCGATTAGGGATTGAATTGGTTTAGTTTAGGACTTTAGAGAAAAAAAGGGAAAACAGAGAAAGAAAATAAGAGCCCTCCCTTGTCTCTGCGCCAAGTTCCGCTCCCCTGGCCCATTTCCCCTCCACTCCCCCTCTCTTTCGGCTTGGGCCGAAATCCTCCTCCCGCGGCCCAGTTCCTTCCCCCCCTCTCCCCTTCTGGCCTGCCTAACTCAGCTCACCCGCACGTGCGTAGCGTCCGCCAGCCCAGCCCGCGCCCCCGCAAACCCTAACCCCAACCACAGCCGCCGGGCCCAGTAGTCGCCGCCGCCTCTCACCTTAGCGTGCGCGCCACGACGCCCCAGGACCCGCGGACTCTAAATAGTAGGACCTGCACACCTCGCACCGCCTTTCCCCACCCCTGCCGCCTCGCCACGTCGCGCCGTCGAGTTCCGCCTCCGCCGAGCTCCACTGTCGTCACCGTCGCTTGAAGCCGCCGCCTTCGACCACCTCGCCGTGCCGCGCGTCTTTCGGTGAGATCACCGCTCCTTGCCGCCTTCCCCTCTCCTCTCCCCTTCGGTTCCCGTGCCCCAGAGCTCCCTCCCTACGAGATCCAGCGCGTCGGGCATAGCCGCCGCTGCCGGAGGTCCACGGTGGACCCATGGACCATGAGTCAACGCCGGTCCACAGACCCATGAACCCGGTCCATGGGATTCCAGGGTTAGATTTAATTAATTAAATTCCCACTTTTGCATAGAAGCCCCTATACTTCAATTAAATTATATTTGTGCCCCAGTTTTTTCTAGCAACTTTGGAAAATTATATAGTTTAGCCCATATAATTTTCTAAATTAGTTTTAGGCCCCTAAACGTTTCTATTTTTACATTTTGGCCCCTAAAACTTCAAATCATCATAAGTTTTTACTCCTAACTCGGATTAAGGCGATTCATGCGCTCATGCAATCGTAGCAACACATACTTTTTCATAGTATTGTATTCATTATTGTTTGTTACTGTGTGGTGTGTTATTTCTTAGTTTGGTTGTATGCTTGTCTTTCCGAGGTGACATTAAGTAGACGACCAGCAGTTGGAGATCCTTCAGAACCTCCAGCCAGAAAACTTTGAGCAACAGCAAGGGGAACCAGGCAAGTGTCCTTGATGCATTTGGAACCTATGTTTTACATTCCTCTCTATCTTTATGCATGCATATTAATATTGAACCCCATGTGTCATTATCCTATTCCATATTATTCCTTGTTGCCTAGGTTTTGGTGTAGTGTATTAGTATGGGTACATCATGCTTAGTTTGCTATGTCGGGAATGGAAGTGTCTAATGATTAATCATGATTAATGGCTCACTTTAACATAATCATGAGGGATGGGTAATCCTTTTTAGCAACATAGAATCTAGGTGATCCAGGTAGGAGGATGATGAGGATGGTGCGGGTATGCACGTGTACTCGGTACAGTATAGTGGGTTTGTGGTGGTACCTTCTTGGGATCGCAAGGATAGGTTCATGGAGCGGCCACCTAGGAAAACCGCGTAAAGCACAGGGCTGATATAGGTAGGCTTGGTTGAGTATCAAGATGTCTTCTCAGTTTTGCTAGCAGTCGAGGGATGAGGACGGAACAGTTTTACTTTCGGCCTCAGGCGATGGACGGTTTTACTCCTAGCCACGATGCCAAAGGGGGCTTCTGTGGAACGGTTTTAATTTCGCAGCGGTGAAACCTTAGCATGGGCTGTTTGCCACCTGGGAAGCTCTTTGAAAGACCTTGTGGTGATCTCTTGGCCTCACACCTACAGTAGTGTGATTTGGGCAATATGGAGACTTTAGTCACTGCATAGTGACAAAATCACCAACCTATGGGTAAACTTGTGCAACCTCTGGAGAGTGTCAAACTATTATAACAGCAGTGCTTACGGTCTTGAGCGGCCTGGATCCTCACATGATCAGGGCGTTAATCATGGGTGGACTTGGTGGGTTGCCAAGTTTGGTTTGGGCGGTGTAACCCTTGGTTTGCTACAGACGGTGTAACCCATGGTTTGCTACAGGCGGTGAAACCTATAGTGTGGTTTCCCATGGGCGGTTTAACCCATGGTTTGCTACAGGTGGTGTCGCCTGTAGTGTTGGCTAGATCAAATAACTTGGGAGTACAATTCACCTAGTAAATAGGAGTGCTTTTCAAATGGTCTTAGATGCAGTGCTCTTTTGTGCAAATGAACCATGGTGTTAGCCTTTCTTCTATTAAGCTGGCATGTCATATTTTTCCCCCACTTGCTGAGTACGACATATGCTCACCCTTGCTATTTCCCTTTTTTGTTGTACTATAAACTACTACTCAGAAGATGGAGAGATGGACTACATCGATGAAGACTACTACTAGGCGAGCGTGCCCGCGGTTGATTGCCTGTGGTGTTATGGTGTTTTCCGCTGCGAGTTATCGAGAGTGTCATTTTAGTCTTTGAAGACAATTATTTATGTAATAATGATACGCTATACTAATGATATTGGTTAATCTGTTATTCACTTTACTATTGATATGTGTGAAACTTGTTCTTGGGCACACATATAATAAGCACTTGGTTTTGTCCTTAAAACTAGGTGTGACATCGGCCATCATCTGTCAGCTCAGATTGGGGCAACTCCCTATCGGCTTCTTCTTCACTGATCATCTCAATGCCAGACAAGAGCTCAGGACTCACTTCAGTTCATGAAGCTTTATGAGCACTCCGACAGCATTCCGATGGGTAATCCTATGGGGACAAAACTATTTCCCTTTTCATCGGACCTCTTTGCATCATGGTGGAACGAGTGGAGTACCCACCTCTTCTGCAACAATCTCACTCACCATCTGATTGACTTCATGGACAAAGTAAATTTTCTCAAATTTCGTTCTTCTCTTTCATTCTATTCATGCAAACAGAATTAACAAGCCCTTTTGATCACCTTTTTAGGAAGCAGATATTGAACCACCCTGCCAGCAAAAGCGGCCACCCCATTGTTTGGCCAACAAGTCGAACTTGGGATGCAATGCGCCTACTCCTGCCCAACTTTTCAATGGCCGTGGTCTGAAATCGAAGAAGACTAAAAGAGGCCCCATCGCTCGAATGACATTGACCCAACGAGCTGAACGCCAAAAGCGCAACTAGCTAGAATCGTCGATTCTATCGATCACTCCAACCCTAGTTGAATCGACATAGATGATAGTTGTTGAATTAGCACAATCTGCCTCGGTAAACTCTGTCACCCCTGACAACTTTGTCTCAGCCTCAAATCTCACTTCAAATGGTTTTCAGAATATCCCATCAGCTACAGCCTCCCAAGAACTTCATGAAAATCAACCTGAACCTGCTGCTCGAGCTGATCTTGTCGTTTCTACTGCTTGACCTAACCTTCAGATAATTATTCCAAGCCCTGGGAGTCCATCTAGCAATGAAACAGTATCAGACGTATGATCCGGGAACATGCCCTTGGTTTTAGCAACCTCCAACATTGGCGATATAGCTGTTACAATCGACCAGTACTAGAATGTAGCCGATGGCTTAGATGTTGTCACTCCAGAAGAATGAACTCGAGATGAAACAGATGTTAGAAATGTTTCATTGGATGATGAACAAGTAATAACCCCCGCTCAATCTTTATTTCATATCCCAACCTCATCGGTTGCCATCCTAGAAGACGCAACTATCGACCTAGCTCCGTCACTGGCTCAACCATTGATTGTTATCGATCCACAATTGGTAAGAAACTTCACTCATATCTTGTTAATCCAATTACATGCCATACTAATCCACCTTTTATTCCAGGCTTCTAGCACAATCTCAATGATGCCTCGCTTCTTCCTTCCATATGAACTGGGAGACAAACTCATCGACATCTGGAAGTGCGTGGCCATGCTCTCCGACAACGGCTTAGGGTGTGTCTATTTTGAGGGCAAGGTTGGATGGGATATGGTCATCCATGTTTTTTAGGATGGGATGATCCAAGTTATGTGTTTGATTGGGTGGATGGGATGATCCAGTTTTGTTTTTGGTTGGATGGATAAAGATGGATAGCACAAGATTAGATAATAAAACTATAGATCTTATTATTAAGTAATAATAATTCACTATACCCTAACTAGAATGATCTATAGTAATAATAATATTAATCTTATCATAATAATTTATAATTAATATTAAATATGTTAATTATCACTAATCCTAGTATGATCAAGCGCTCATCATGTACTTATCAATACCTTATTGCTTATCAATCATAATATCATAGTAATAAATACTATTTATTATTAAACCACACAAATTACTTTAGTAATCGTCATCATTACACAATCTAGACAGACTCATCCGGCCATATTTGTCGGACAAACTCATCTAGCATATAAAGGGAATATTCCTCTTCCAGTTCATCCCTATCCAGCCTCACCGTGAAGCAAACACTGGACTGGATGATCTTGTCCAAGCCTATCCAATCCAATCCAGTGAAACAAACATGCCCTTAGTCACCAAAGTAGAACCAATCTGGGCCCATTTTCTGGCAATCCAAAACTTCTTCCCAGATATAATGGTAGAAGCCCTAAACCCAATGGCATGTGCTCTATACAATCAGATTGAAGTCAACAAAGCAACAACTCGGATAGCCCAATGATCAGCCCAATCTCATAGAGTAGAAGCAGCAGAAAAGAAAGCCGACGAGGAGAAGGATAAATATGCAGCCCTGTTGACTAAATCTGGCAACATCGAGTCCAAGTTGGAGATTCTGAGAAACGAACGAGCATATCTTCAAGCTGTCATGGAAGCAAAAGCCAAAGAAATTGCTGATGCAGAATCCACCTTGGCCCAAGTACTAGAAGGAATCACTCAACAGGAAGCCACTGCGATTGTTGCACCTGTTGTGGCTGAGTCATCAAGGAGAGCCATCCCAATAGTCCCTGGCAGAATGGATTAAGATGTTCATGTTCTTTCCAAAGTAGATTCACTCTACACAGAAGCCATGGACATCATCAACGACTACTGCATCGTAGAGTAGCATCTCCTAATGTAACATTTATAGTCAAATGATCAAACTTCTTATTTTGTAATATTTTGATATTAAGGGTGATATCCTTGATATCCTCCAACTAAAGGTGATAAACTTGTTATCGGATTCTATGGTCTTCTTGCAATTATTTTTCTACTTAAGATGATACTCTGTGATCTAAAACTCAACATCATGAACCAACCCACATGCCAGGATGATATTTCTTCAAATACTTCCCAATAATAACTTTTCCAAATTTCTCTCCATCTAACTCTTGCAATACATAAGCATTGCCAAGCACACATCAGCTCACTTTATATTGTCCTTTGCAAGTTGGAGACCACATTCCAAATCTATGAACCAAAGCATTATTAATTTTCAAACTAGGTGTCCTTCTCTTAAACTGTTAGGCACCACCTTCTAATCATAATGCCTTGCAACATGGGCTTTATTCTAACTCCTGGACAATAACTTGATAATAATGATCGATCGATAGCTAATTTTGCAACTCAATTATTCTGGACCCAATATTAGTTTCCTAGGGCAATACTGCTTCGTGACCGCATACTAGCTGGTATGGCGGCACATTAATCGACCTGTGACAAGACACTCAATATGCCCATAATGACTTGGCCAATGTTGTATGTCATCTCCTGGTTTGTTCATCTATCCCTTTCTTTATCAACATGATAAAACAATTGCTAGAGGCTTCTACTTGACCATTGGCTTGAGCACTCTAAGGCGATGACATTAATAGATTGATTCTCATACTATTGGCAAAGTTTTGAACTTATTTTGAAGTAAACACAGAACCTTGGTCAGTAGTAATAGTCTACGACACACTGAACCTATAATTATATGATCCTTTAATGAAAACGATCACATCCTTTGTTGTTACATTCTTCAAAGGCACTGCTTTAACCCACTTGGTAAAATAATCTATAGCTGTCAGAATATACTTATGACCTTTACATGATGCTGGATAAATCTGACCAATCATATCCATCCCCAATCCTCTAAATTACCACGACTTTATAATGGGATCCACAGCCGATGCCAGTGCTCTCTGAACTGCTCCAAATTTTTAAAAACCCTTGTAGTATATGAAGCAATCTTCTAGCATAGTTGGCCAATAATACCCAGTCCTCTTCAACAACCATCTCATATAATGGCCGATTAATGAGTACTGCAGATGCCTTCGTGAACTTCACACATGACAACCTTGGCCTCCTCTTGATTCAAACACGAAACAGGAGAACTCCATCAATCGTGTTGTAATAAAGATCTTCTAATAATACATACCTCAGCGCCATGTATCTAATCTTCTGAGAGGTACGCTGAGTTGGTTTCTTTAAATACTAAATATTCTTGGATCTACAATCTTCTTTCTCAACATCGGCTATCTCAATAATGACCCCACTTGAATTCAACTGATAGCCCGACGCTTTGTGAGCTATGTCATTAACCTCCATATTTTGCTCCCTTGGGACATGCTTGAAATTCACCGTCTTGAAACTCTGAATCACGTCTTGACATTTGGCATAATATAATTGGAGAATATAATCTTTACAATCAAAATCCCCTTTGCCTGAATACCAATAATGAATCCTTGAGACTTTGACAAAATCGGCTCCAGCTTCTCACAAAACCTGTAGCCCCTTGAGTATAGCTCGATACTCCACTTGATTATTAGTCGATGTCTGCACAGAAAAAACAAATTCAAAGCTTGCCCCTTTAGGCGATATAATTACCAAACTGATATTGACTCCGTTATTGCACATAGACCTGTCCAAAATCAAAGTCCATGGCACCGACTCCACATCTTTGCATTTTCTCCTCAATGTTCCACCACCAAATCGACCAGAACTTGACCCTTGATAGCCTTAGCCAATTCATAAGTCATATCATCTTTGGCCAAAGCTAACATCCACTTTCGAATCATGTCTTTCAAAATAGGAGTCGATAGCATTTACTTGATGACATCAGCTTGACACACCACCACACATTCAGTCGATAATAGATAATTTCTCAACTTCACACATGAGAAATATAAAGACAAACATAATCTTTCAATCTCAATGTACCTGGTTTTGGCATCCATCAACCATTGGCTTAAATAGAATATCATCCTCTCCTTGCCATCTTGCTCCTGAACCAAAGTCGACCGGATCGACTTCATGTCCACCGCAAGATATAGCTTGAAAGACAATTCATCTCTTGTTGGTGCTAATATTGGCGGTGAAGCCAAATAATTCTTGTTATCGTCTAATACCTTTTTCTTATGAAATTAATTTTTCAATCAATGATTGTAACTCTAACTTATTAGTTGATGGTTCAATATTATTAATAGCCTTACTACTCTTTGAGCTAATTGCAATTCCTCTTTCATGCACAATAAAACATAGAAACTGGTCAGTCAACACACCAAAAGCACATTTTTTTAGGATTCATCTTCAACCCATAATTTTTGGTCCTTTTGGGTGCTTCTCATAAATTAGCAATATCATCTTCAACTGTCCTGGATTTAACCATTACATCATCAATATAACTCTCAACCAACTTATCAATCAGATCATGAAATATGTAATTCATAGCTATCTGATACGTGGCCCCAACATTCTACAATCGAAAAGTCATGACGACCCATTCAAACAAGCCGAGGGCTCCTGGACACCTCAAAGCAATCTTTGGTATATCTTATTCTACCATAAAAATCTAATTGTATCAAGCATCACCATCCATAAACTAAATTTTGTGTCCAACTACTGCATCCACCAGAAGATATGCTATCAGCATAAGATAATCGTCTATAAGTGTGGCTTTGTTCAATGCCCTATAGTCGATACACACCCTAGGTTTCTCACATCTCTTCCGAACAGGAACAATATTTGAAACTCACTCTGGATATCGACCAGGTCTGATAAACTTAGCATCGTTCAACCGACTAATTTTTCCCTTGATTTCATCATACAACTTCGGATCTATCCTCCTCTATAGTTGTTTATAAGGCCGATATCTAGGCTTAATCGACAGCTGATGTTCAACTATAGATCAACTCAAACCGGGCATCTCGGAATAAACCCAAGCAAAACAATCCCGATACTCTTTCAATAACTCATAAAGTCCACTTTAAAATATTCATCTAATTTTTTACTAATAAGTGTCGGTGTTAGTGTACTACCATCTCCTATATTGACTTCATGGAACTCATCGACCGACATAAAACCCATCCCCAACTTGCCTTTGTCATCGATAACCATTGGGGTGTCTGTCAGAGAAACAACTTGGAATGTGACAGGTCCCTCACCTTAAGACACTGAGTAATAATCTTGACATAGTCTCCATCCCAAATCCGGCAAGATAAGCATTCCATCTCCTTGGCCTGCCATGACACCAAATCGGCCGATGCAACATTGACGATTTCATTGGCCGAGACTACCTCCACAGAATCATCGATCCACTGAATCAAGAACTAGTGCGTAGTCGATGGTACGCAACAATTTGCATTTATTCAATCCCTGTCCAGCACTAGACTATAGCTTCCCTTTCCATCAACGATGAAAAATGTAACTGATAAAGTTTTATTGCTGATTGTGAGTTTGACATTTAGGACTCCTCTGGCTGCTGTAGTACAACCACCATAATCCCTCAAAATCATATTTATATTAATCAAATCTTTGTAAGCCTTACCCAACTTCTTGAGGGTAGTGATCAACATGATGTTGACTGCAACTCCACCATCAATCATCATCTTACTCATCGGCATCCCATTGACAAACCCCATCATGTATCGCTCCTTCAGGTGCCGATGCTTGGACTCATCTTTTTTTTTATCAAATACTACCTATTGTGCGTCAAATACGAGTTGAGGAAAAATTTCTTCATCTGCAAATAGCTCTTCTTCCTCCGCAACCATGAATTCTTGAGGTAACATCATCACCATACCCACTATTGTACCAGGAACTTGAACCTGTGACTCTGAATTGGGTCTGCATTCCTTTTTGGGCGGCTGATCGTCGTCTTCATCATAATAGTATTGGTCAGCCCTGATGTCACAACAACACATCCTCTAAACCCTTCGTTTCTGACTTTTTCTGAATAAGCCAAATGGGCACCATTGCGGATTTTATTCTTTCTATTTTTTCTGCTCCTCTACCAATTCAACCTGCATCTCTTCATCGACCTCTTGATTGAACCTAATGTTGGTAGTCGTAAATTCCTTTTTTCCACTACCAATTTACCATAAAAAGGTGGATCTTAATTAAAATGTAATGAAAACTAACCTTTATACTAATGATTTCCACAAGTTTTGGTGAAAATATGTGTTTGCAGGTGCTATAGGGCCAAAATATGCAAACAAAATGAAAAAAGACAACATCGGTCGATCACGGCTGTGAAACAGTCATTTTTTGACACCCGACAGGGTCATTAACAGCCAGAATCAACAACAGGTCAGGTCATCACCAAGTAAAATTGCCAACTGGACGGATGATAAGCCATCATCACCTAGCAGGGGGAATCAATTGTTCAATTAATCCCCGGTCGTAGGACAACAAGACCAAGGACCACCGGCCAATTCGGAACTTCACCCCCTCACCTGCCCGACATGCAAATTCCATCACCATGAAATTGTTTCCTCATTCCGGTTCAAAAGAAGATCAAAGATACAAATGCAAGAGGCCAACACATGGCCCAACCAGGAGAAGCGAAGGAGAACTAGGCCACTTGGCCAATGGGCTGCGCCCTAAAAAAGGGTCGCCGCCTGGTACAAATAGGTCGCCCGGCCTGGGAGGCCTACTGGCCAAAAACCAAAGGAAAAAGGCCAACCGACCCTCAAACCGACAACAAAACATCATCACGGCCGTTCAGAATGAGTCAGTTGAAAAACCGACCAAATCAGAAAGTCAACCGACCTTCCCAGCTGCCTGACCGACCCTGCCGCCCAGCCTCCATGGAAAACCAGCATACCAGGCCGCCCAACCAATGATTTTTCACCGTTTTTGGGTATAAATATCGCAATTTGGTCACCAGTTTAGACAACAATTGAAGAGGAGAACAACAAGCGCCATGCTACAGAAATGTATTAGAATAGGGAGTGAGAGTGAGAGGTAGAAGTTCGGGTGGGAGCTGGGGATGTCGGCTCCTTCTCCACCTTGTGCCTCGGAGATGATTCTCCACCAAGAGTAGAGTCACTGTCCTTCGGCCGGGTAACATGTAGACATTATTTTGTTCATTTAATCATTGAAGCTTTCTTTATTTATATATTGTTTATGGGTTCTTAGTCCATGTTAGATAAAGTCATTAACTTTATTTGACTATGGTTACTCTGCCTTTAGTTAACAAGGTTATGGTAGTAATTGTAAGTGTATACATGGTGTATAGACTTAGAATTCTCTAAGTTTGCTCCCAACCCCACGGGCTGTGAGGTAGGTAGTTAGGTGATGACAGCACTGAGGTATCCTCTGTAGTCCACCATGTTCGGGTTGGGCTCGTAGGGTTAAGAGTAGTCAGCATCGAGGTCCCTTCTCATTCCATTCCGCATCTCGACCGACTATGCCCCAAAGTAAACAAGAGTAAATATTGGAGTCTGATGATTAGCTAGATATAAGTTGTCACATGAAGCCAAGGCTGGAGGACCCTCTCAACCCATTATTACCCTTCTATTTTGTTCACTAGATCTCGATGAGGATAGAATTTCACTTCTCATTCCTTGTGGATTTGATACCTTGGAATACTCCCGGGGGGAAGCTACATCGGCATCCGTACGCTTGCGGATTTCACTGTTAGGCTTAAGGATTGCCAACAAGCTTTCTGGCACCGTTGTCGGGGAATGGTAGCTGAAATTTATCTGAACCTAATTCTTTTTGCCTTTGATTTTTATTTTCCTCTCTCCTATTCTTTCTTTAAATAAGTACTAACGGGAGGTAACCCAATTTGTTTCCCTTTACTAGGATTTGTTAGTTTCTCATTTGAAACTTTAGAAAAAAATTGCTTTCTTCCTTCTCAACAATAAAATATACTCGGCAATAATAGTGGCGCAACTTTGGGCTCGTTCCTTCTGGTATTTGTTAGCTAACCCCTATAGGTTAATATCGAATGGAACAAGAGGACAAGATACAAATGAACAACAACCAATTCGGTATTCCTCGTATCACCCACCCCTTATTGTTTTCATGTCTTTGTATAAATTGAAAAAAATTTTTAGCAAGCATGATAAATGGCAGCTAATATAAAACTACCTTCTCATTCATGCTTGTTGTATAAAGATTGTTCTTTGCATTCTTTCATCGCCCATGGGAAATATTTATTGCATAGGAAAACCTTGTCTATGTTGTTGGTAGATGTGATATGGCCTTAGGGAGCTTAACCTCTCTTGGAACCAAGTGAACTTTCTTGATTTTTATTTTTGAAATGATTATAAATGAGAATTCCAGATTCACAATCTTCTCAACGATGATTCTATTACTACCAAAGCCAGATGATGATCTTAATGAAAACCTATTGCATTTGCTACTTGTGTTTTCATTGAACTTTGTCAAATCGTTGTGACCCTTGTGAGATGCTTGTTATGTGTTATTGATCAAGTTCATGTGCACACCCCAACCACTCCATATATCAAAATTTATACACTGGAAGTTTGCATTCATCATCCCCATAATCCCTTCATTGAATAAACTGCTCCACCATATATGTCGATCTCTCTCCAAGAATCATTTCAAAAGCGATATGGGCTATTCTAAAAAAAACTGAATCATGAATGATTAAATACCCCATGCTCTCAAATATAAATCAAATAGAAGAGAGAGGGATCACTTCAAAAGGAGCATCTGCCATCCATCCATGCATATCGTAATTGTGCACATGGCTTGATCTTAAATCATGACTTGTTTTTCTCCTTGGATCAGGTGTTGGACTTAGTGATATATGAAATACAAGCATGCGGCCTTGATATTCTCTACCTTGAGCTCCACATAAGCCTTAGTACTGACCGACAGTGCCGATCGACCCATGACAGAATAGAAAACTGTCACGATTTTCCCAAAAATCTCACCAAAACTCAACCAAATGATCTCCAACACGTGCAATTTTTGGACCAGGGAATCCTCATGTCATTGTGACCTTCCTCCAACAAGATCCACTCAAATAGCACAAGGAATCATCACGAATTTCAGATCTTGTGCCAAGAACACCAAAAAGGGGGAAATTGAGAAATCCACGAGCTCTTGATTCGGTCAAGGAACCATATAGGATTATTCTAGCTCATCACAGCACTAAGGTCCCCAAGAATTTTGCCCCAAAAACTCACACAAAAATGACATCTAAAATTCCCACGAAAATAGCTCCGAAAATAGAGAAAAAGAGAAATTCGGGATTTAGGAAGAGAAGATCTTGAGCACAAAATTGAATCTCATATCATTGATTCTTGCATACAAGATTCATGGCTACATGGCTAGGAAGAAACCTTCTTCCTCCCACTATTTAGAAGAGAAAAGATTGTCTCTCTCACACCCTTTCCTCTCCACTAAAACATGAAGACCTCTCCTAGAACTTTGAATGAAGACCTAACACAAAGCTAATAGGAAGAGGCACTCTCTCCCACTAGCCCTACCTCTCTTAATATAGGCCTAGGGGTTGTCCCAAAGACCACTCTACCCTTGACCTACAATACATAGCCACCTACCACCAGGGGCAAACTTGTATTGTTGTCCGAATCATCGTGCGCCAGATTTATCTCCTTGTTTACCATATGCATTTACCATGATTTGCCAAGCATTCCATCCATACAAATTTGTCTTCTATCCACTGTCATTTTCACTTCCTTTCATCCATCTTCATGCAATTCTATCTTTCTTCGCAGCGAGCACCTTCAACTTGCACAAGATTCAACCTCTACTCTTCATCAACGTACTAGCGAGTGTAGCATCTCAGATGCCTTCCTCAAAGCATGTCCCAGAGGTAAACTTTCTTCCACTCTGCTTCACCTCGCCACCATTTGTTGTTCTTATCCTCGTAGATCACTATTCATGTTCTTATTTACTATTCACCCTTCATATCCTATTGTAGCAGTTTCTTCTTTCTTTGATTTATGTCCTTCTCTCTCCCCACCTCTATTTCTTCATCGTAGTCATAGATCTGTTCTCTAACAATAGATCTTCTCTACCTTTTCAGGATCTCTCAAAGCAAACTCTCATTCGTGCAACCAAGCATTTGAACGGTTTTTGTCTAGGACCATCTAGTGATTCAGATCCCTTCGAGTTTTTGCAATGTGAAACCAATCATATCCCTTTTAAACTGAGAGTGGCTTTCGTGGACGACTGGACTAATGCATTTAGGGGCTAGCCATTGAAGGTTGAATATTAAAGAGAGTGGTACCACCGCATATTGGCTGCCCATTCAAAGACACTGCTTGACACACAAATTGATCACTGTATATGTTTATCCCTGGCCGGCATGGAGAAAAACGAACCTTTACTTGTTGCAGCCTCCTATTGCTGGTCCAACGCTCTGTAATGCCTTCATGTTTAATCTATGGTCCCATGGCTCCATTACTTATGGATGTTATCACATTAACTTCACTGGATGTCAACCCCTTCTATGATACTTTCAACATTCCCAAATCCCCTGCTCACAAATTCGTGAAAAAGAATGTTGGACGTTGGTTAGATACATAACCTCTCATCCACGTCGAAGAACCATCAAACATAGGGAATCAACGGCTGCTTTGAACCTACTGTTGTCCTATTTTATCTTTCGTGACTCTTCTTGTGGCCCTACTTCCAACTTGCATTGTATCACTGAAGAATCGGCCGATGGCAAGTCATTTCCTCTTGGTCGAGTCTTGCTAGGATATGCATACCAACTACTTCATCAAGGCACAATGTCCTTCAGCTGAACAGACCTATTGAGACAACGATCCTTGGTGGTTCATCCAGCTCTGACTTAATCTTTATTGTGCCAAGGCAACGGGTCTGACTCTGTTTCCTAAGAATGTTTTCCCATCAGACACTACTAGCGAAGGTCAAGTACTAGTTGGCCGATGGAGCACATCCTTGGATGAAGCTAGCACAATTGTTCCTGGATGCAAAATGTGTGACACCCCAATGTCACTAAACTATTTTGATCACATGATTGCACCAAGTTCTGGTTTAGCAAGTCATAAATCAATTCTTGACTGCATCTCAAACTAATTTCATGAACCCTGCCAGAGCATTCGCTTGGAGGTGCTCGATGTTCCAGTGAACACGAAGTCCAACATCGTTGAACACAAACCACGCCGGTGAGATCCGAAGCCGCCTTGGTGACAGCGCTGTCGTGCGCGCGCTCGCGCGCAAGATTCAAATGAAGCGATGGCAATTTCGTAAATAACATGAAGTTCAAAATTTAAATCCAGAAAATGCTTTAATCTTGTAAAATCAATATCTCGAGTTTTAGAGCTCCTAAAATTGCAAACTAAATTTTGTTAGTTTCCTTGGTGTGAGATCTATGCATTGAGCATACTAGTGCACATGGGTTTTGAAGGTTCAAGAAGGCGACCAGAGGGGGGGGGGCTGAATGGGAGCCAATCAAAATTCTTAACTAGAACTTGGCCTATATCCCAATTACAACCCGAACCAACCTCCAAACCGATCACCAAGGCCACACACACCAACTTGTGATATGCTACCGTTAGGAGTGATCAACAACAGCAGCAGAACATAGCAGAAACAAAAAAGAACTGCAAAGACTCGAAATAGTCAAGAACCACACACAAGTCAGACCTTACTGGACAACTATGGGCAGTGCCGATCACTACCATCGGCAGTGCCGGTTGGCACCATCGGCAGTATTGGTCATGCCCATCGGCAATGCTGGTAGTTGCCATCGGCAGTGCCGGTGCGGGATCGGACTTAAGTCACTGGTAGTGTTGCTCCGAGTTCAGACCTAGGCTACCGGCAGTGCCGGTCCAGCCATCGGCAGTGCCAATGAGGGGTTCTTCCTCAGGCACCGGCAGTGCCGGTTCACCGATCCGTAGTGCCGATCGACACTTTCCAGAACCAAAAACTATGCTCGAAACTTGGTAAGAAAAATACCAAAACCTATCCAAACGAACTCCAAAAATCATGAAACTTGGATAGAAGGTGTCTCATGGTAGGACGTTCCTTCTCCAAGTGGAATCACACAAAAAATCTTAAGAATTCATCTCGAATTTGAGGATTTACCAAAAGCTCTAGGGTTTGAATGTTCTTGATGAAATCCATGAAATCAAAGGTGCTCTTGCCTAGGATGCAATCAAGGATCCATAGAAGGTTGTTTTGGCATGTCCTAGCACCAAGATCCCTCAAGAAATTCGTACGAAAACCCACTCAAAAACGAGATCGATAATCACCACAAAAATAGCTCCGAAAATAGAGAAAAAGA
Source organism: Eleusine indica (assembly GCA_030378355.1). Taxonomy (NCBI): domain Eukaryota; kingdom Viridiplantae; phylum Streptophyta; class Magnoliopsida; order Poales; family Poaceae; genus Eleusine; species Eleusine indica. The sequence goes on from CM059499.1 coordinate 30,817,402, forward strand.
GAAATTCGGGATTTAGGGAGAGAGGAAGATCTTGAGCATGAAAATAAATCTCATATCATAGAAACATGCTTACAAGATCCATGGGTACAAAGGCTAGGAAGCCACCATCTTCCTCCCACTCTTTGGAAGAGGAAGAGATGTCTCTCACACACCCACTACACTCCTCTTTACATGAAGCACTCTCCTAGCTCTTTAGAATGAAATCCTAACACAACGCTATTGGAAGAGGCACATCTCCCACCAGCCACACCTCTCCTTATATAGGCCTAGGGGTTGTCCTAAAGACCATCCTACCCCTCACCTAAAATACACTGGCACCTACCACTAGGGGCAAAACGGTCCAACTCTTTTTCCTTCGCCCAAACTCCATCGAGCCCTTCACAACTTTGCTTCGCCTCGAAGCAAGCTCTGCGATGGTGCCACGTGCACCTCCAATCGCCGCCACCGGTTTTGAGGCCCAAACCGGGAAACCGCCTTGCATGCTTCTCAAAGCGCGACTTCTTGATCTTAACGCATGTCACCTCATCCTGTGATCCTCCTCGTCAGCAAGTTTCTCCCGCCTCCGGTGCATTGGAAGCCTCTACTTGCACTAACGCCTGATCACCATTGACTTGGTCAACCTCGCCGTCTTGATCACGACCCATGGTTTTGAGGCTCAACCGCGAAACCGTCTGTGCTTCTTGCCTCTTCACGTGTACGGTGTGGATCACCCTTGACTTCACCCGGCCTCATGATCATCTGACCCCAAGTCTCCTACTTGTGCCCGATCCTCTCGCCGTACACCGCCAAGTTGCCTTCAGTGACAAGCAAACATATTTCCCATCTCATGCAAACTCTCCAACACCCTCACCAGCTCCGGTTAGTCAAAACCATGACATGCACAAACCCATGCAATCCCCAGATTCCCGTATTTCAACTCAAACACAAATTCCGCCAAAGTCAATTACTCATCACATATTGCAAACCATGGCACATATCTACATGGTTTCTCAATCTCCCCCTTGATTAGTACATTGACAATACCAAATGCACAATGATTAGAGATTGAAGTGCAAAGCCGAATAAGCACATCCAAATGGCCAAACCAAAAGAAAAGGTGGCAAATAGGCTATCTAGCAAAATAGGAATCGCAAAACCAAGAGTTGGCAAAGAAAGCGACTAGAGACACAAAGAGTGTGAAAAGCACAAGAAAACGCTCAAGGACATGATATTCTCCCCCTCAACTTGTGATAGGTCTCATGTAATGCAAAAAGAGTCATTTGAGTCATTTTAAGTTTCTTAACATTATTTGTGCATGACCCACAACTTTCTCCCCCTTTGGCAATGAACTCATAAAAGAAGCAAAAGAACAAACATGTAATGAATGAAAATGCAAACCTAAGGAGCTTCAACAATTATGCAAACAAGCATTTAACCTTGCTAATCATATCCATAGAGCCATGAAGTGTAAAAACAATAGCTCAAAATCATACAAAGACCAAAAATAGAGAGCAAGGCATAAACACCAAGAGCTATACAAGCTAAGCAAAAAGATTGACTAGCTTAGATAGAATCAAATTTGCTTATCATGAGAAAAACTGCCACCACATGTGTAAGTACTACCATCCAAGACAAAACAAGTATCAAGTGAATCAAAAGAACCTAGCCAGTCTCCATCTCAACCAAGGCAACAAGCATTCGCAGAAAATGAGCTTTACAAACGCTCACATATGCAACAGATACTCAATTGATCAAGTGTTTATTGTTTATCCTCATGTGTCCTCTTATCCATGCGGAGGGTCGCACGACTGGTTACGGCAAACACCCCGAGGCCTCAAGTCACAGTGTTTGGATTTAGCATTTTAGAATTATTTTGATCAAAGCACTTAGCAGATTTTTCATGATTTATTCCCATGACAAAAGAGCATGCCTTTGCGGCAAAAGAAACACACGTTCCCACAATGTTCCATCATGAGCTAAGCATTTACAAAGCCTTCCATTTCGCAAACACAAGGTGCCAAAGCCAAGACATCCTCTAGACTAGCCTCATCACAAGTTTTGACAAGGATAAAAGCAATTATACTCATGGTGAGTAAGTCTTAACAAGATTAGTTCATCAGGTTCTCAAGAAGCTCAGTTTACCTTTAAGATTAGCAAGTTGCTCAAAAGAGTCTATAACAAGCCATCTAGAAAATCTAAGCACGAGAGGTTACTATCACATCCACACAACTTAGCTCAAGCTCAATCATAGCAAAGAGAAATGCAAGAAAGCATAAGAATCAAAGCTCATCTACCAATGCATATATTACATATGAGATGTAATGCAAAAAGGTAAGATACATATATACAAGAGAACACCAACTCCCCCTCGAATGATGCCATAAGGATGGAAAACACCAAGCTCCCCCCGAAGAAAAGCAAATCTTGAAGCATCTAGGGGCTTGGTAAGGATATCAGCCAATTGGTTTTTGGTGTCGATGTATTTGACCTCAACATCTCCCTTCTCAACATTATCTCTCAGGAAATGGAATCTCACATTTATGTGTTTGACCTTACCATGTAGGACTGGGATCTTGGCTAAGCATAGGGCACTGGAGTTATCACATATGAGTGGAACACCCTTAAAGGTTAACCCATAGTCTCTCATGGTGGACACAATCCATAGGATTGTGAGCAGCAGCTAGCAGCAGCAACATACTCAGCCTCTGTGGTGGATTGGGCTCCACTCGACTGCTTACAAGAAGACCAACAAATCAAAGAAGTACCCAAAAAATGGCAAGTACCGGAAGTGCTCTTCCTATCAATTCTACACCTAGCAAAGTCCGCATCCGAATACCCAATGAGAACAAGAGATGAAGATGCAGAGTACCAAAGACCAAACTCAAGGGTGTATTTGAGATACCTGAAGATGCGCTTGATAGCCTTGCGATGAGTCACCCTTGGGGAAGCTTGAAAGTGAGCACAAAGACACATTGCAATGTGTATGTCGGGTCTTGTCACCGTCAGGTACAAGAGGGAGCCAATCATGCTCCTACTCCCTTTGGTCCACCGCTTCAAAGTCTTCGTCAGGGTCAAGTGCCGTTGTTGTGGACATTGGTGATGACAACGGCTTCACATTGACCATGTCAAACTTCTTCAGGAGATCCTTCATGTACTTAGCTTGATGTATGAAGGTGCCTTGCTTGCACTGCTTGATTTGAATTCCAAGAAGGAAGGTGAGCTCACCCATCATCGACATCTGAAATTCACTTTCCATAGCTTCCTGAAATCTGGACACAAGAGCATGAGAGGAACCTCCAAAGATGATATCATCCATGTAAATCTGAACCATTAGAAAGTCATTGTCATGCTTTAGAGTGAACAAGGTTTTGTCAACACACCAAATGACATATCCGCGCTCTAGCAAGATAGTTTAAGCCTAGCATACCATGTCCTAGGTGCTTGCTTTAGCCCATACAAAGCCTTTTGAAGCTTTTACACACGGTTTAGGTATTTATGGTGCTCAAAGCCAGGTGGTTGTCTCACATAAACCTCTTCCCCTATGAAACCATTTAGGAAAGCACTCTTGACATCCATTTGGTAGAGTCTAATGCCGTTAGAGGTAGCAAATGCAAGCAAGATTCTAATGGCTTCTATGCGTGCAACAGGAGCAAAGGTTTCCCCATAGTCTAAGCCCTCCACTTGACTGAAACCCTGGGCAACAAGCCTAGCCTTGGCTTCTATGCTTGTTTTTGAAAACCCACTTGGTTCCTATGACATTGACACCAACAGGAGGTTCTACTAGGGTCCACACTTTGTTTCTCTCAAAGTTTTCCAACTCCTCAATTATGGCATTAACCCAATGTTCATCAGATAATGCGTGTCCAACATCCCGAGGTTCAAAGGTGGTAACAAAGAGAGAATTTGTAAAGCAGGCGAGATACGCAAACCTTGACCTTGTTGTCCTCTCATAGAGATTATCGATCATTTGTTGAGGTGGATGTTGACGCTGAATGTGGTGACGGGCCTCTCTCGTAGAGCGTACCTCCCCCTCAACCATAGCTGGAGCTGGCTCAACAGCTGCTGATGTTGATGTCAAAGCTTTTGGACCCTCTGCTGGAGTGGTGGAAGTAGCAGGAACAAGCTCGGATGTAGATGGAAAGACTCATCATCGTCATCATCCAAGCCCTGTAGGTCCTCTTCTACAAAGATACTCTCCTCCATCTCCCTGTTACCGGCAGTCTCAACCATATTGCTTGCACAAGAGTTTGATTCATCAATGGTTACATCACAGGACACTACGATGGTGTTAGTTTCCAAATTCAAAACTCTATAAGAATGGCCATGAAGGGTGTAGCCAAGAAAGATGCCATTGGAAGATCTCGACTCAAACTTATCAAGATTGCCACACTTGAGAATGAAGCACTTGCAACCAAAAGCACACAAATAAGAAACAGATGGCTTCCTCCCAAAGCATAGCTCATAGGTAGTCATATTAAGAATTGAGCACAAGAAAACCCGATTGGAAACACAGCAAGCAGTGCTAATGGCCTCAGCCCAGAACCGTCAGAGTCCTATGCTCATCGAGCATCGTCCGGGCCATTTCCACCAAGGTTCTATTCTTTCTTTGAACCACACCATTCTACTGAGGGACACAAGGTGCTAAAAACTGATGCTCAATACCATGCTCAAGGTAGAAAGCATCCAAGGAGGAGTTATTGAACTCGGTGCCATTATCACTACGAATTGCTCGTAATGCACCAGGAAGTTCCTTGAATAACCTCAAAGCTAAGCTTCAAAAGTGATGAAACACTTCATCCTTGCTCTCAAGAAAGTAAACCCAAGAGTAGCGAGAGTAGTCATCAACAATCACAAGAACATACCACTTCCCACCTGCCAAACGAATCCGAGAAGGACCAATAGTGTCCATATGAAGCAGCTCTCTAGGGCTTTCAGTCATCACCAAATTGATTGGTGGATGAGAAGCGGCAATCATTTTCCCATGACGACAAGGAGCACAGACCAAATCCCTGTCAAATTTGAGCTTAGGCAATCCTCGGATCAAACCTAGGCCACTAAGGCAACAAAGCAAACAAGCACTTGTGAGAACCAGGAGAACCAGCAAAATCAGCCTGAAAAACTTTCCCAATGCTAGAAATCCCATAAACCAAAGAGCCATTCAAATCAAGAACACAAGAAGCATTTTTCTTAAAGCGCACTTCCAAACCAACATCAAGCAACTGAGAGACAGAGAGGAGATTGTACTTGAGATGCTCAACCAATCCAACATCCTTGAAAGTGAATTTTTCATTTACCTTTACCGCGCCTCTTGCCTTTACTCTCCCTCTTTTGTCATCTCCAAAGGTCACATACTCCCATTGCTTCAAGGGAGTGAGGCTAGAGAACCACTTTGCGTCTCCGGTCATGTGGCGCGAACACCCGGAGTCCATCAACCATTCGTTCTCCAAGCCTCCACGTGTTGTCTACAAAGAACGAGAAGGAAAGATCGATGACTCAGTGCTAGGGTTAGAAAGAAAACTCTTGGGAAGCCAGCATTGAATCACACGACCTGAAGGGGTTATCATAGTTCTTTGCACATTACCAGTCGAACGCGTGGAACGAGTACCACGATGGGGAAAGTGTGGCCTATCAAAGCGTCTCGACTCAAACCTGGGATTATAAGGATAGAAATCATCTGTGTGAAAGCCAAATCCACGCGATCAAAGCTCACCACGATAGGGAAAACATGGGGCGCCAAAGCGCTGCTGAGCAAAGCCTCTGTTTCGTGAATCAAAGCCATATGCAGAATGACCCTGTCCATGATAGGCACGAGAAAAAAAGCGAAGCTGAAAACCAACAAAATCATCATGATGCACATTCCTAGTTAACTCAGCTTGCATCATCTTAATTCTCTTATGCCTATAACAATACTCATCCGAGTGACCCTTACGACCACAAAACATGCAAATGTAGACATTCTCATGTTTAGGCTTAGCTTGCACAGTGGGTTTGGGTTTTGGCTTCTCGACTTGCTTTGGGTTGAAGGAAGGATTGGGGTTAGGTGGGTAGTATGTGTCAGTGGGTTTGATGGACTGTTCCTCACCCTTGTAGCTAGAGCTAGGCACAAACTTACCCACATTCTCACTCTTCTTGTCACACCTCTCAAATCCCAAGCCCAAGTTGTAAGTTGACCTACTGGCACTTTCTTTGACTCTTGCCAAGTCACTCTCAATCTTCTCCTCACTCACTAGGGTTCTTTAGAGATGAGAGATGAGATAGTCATTTTCTTGGGTTAGGATTTTGTTTTCCTCTCTAGTGATTGCAAGCTTATTCTTAAGAGAGCCACACACTACACATGGTGGTGGAAGAACTTTCGAGCGAGTCTCATCTAGTAGTTTGGACTCGAGCTCTTTGACTTTGAGAGTTTGAGCTTCCAAGTCATTAGTGAGCTTGGGGCACTTCTGACATGCACCCATTAGAGTTGCTCTAGCTTTGAATTCATCAAGCTCTTTAAGGGCACTCTTAAGTTGACTGGCAACTTGAGCATGCACACTTTCCCTCTATGCAAGATCATCCTTTACAACTTGACAGGACTCATACTCAACAGCAATGTCATCTTTTGCAAGCTTAGACCTAAGCGAAGTGATTTCATACTCAGCACTCTCCAACTTAGACATAAGCTCTCTATTCTCACATACAGCACTGCGAAGCTTATCATCTTGCACGAGCAAATCATCGCGCAAATGATCAAGTTCTGAAGAGAGCTCATCAAGAGTGGGAGGTACCTTGCTTGTGTCGGAGTCCAAGACAGAGTCGGTGTCGTGGTCATTCTTTGCCATGAAGCAAAGCCCGGTGAAGTCGTCCTTCCTCTTGACTCATGGCTTCTCAGCCTCCTCCTCCGTGCTTGTAAGGCCTTCGCTTGATGTGAGGTCAACATCGCTCAAGGCGGCAACGCAGGCGCGTGCAATGGCCTTGGCGAACTTCTTGGAGTTCTTGCCTTTCTTGTAAATGCGGTTCTTCTTCTGCTTAAAATCTTCAGTGCTGTTGTCGTGGTACCCAGACTTCTTCTTCTTCTTGGGGCAGTCAATGATGAAGTGTATAGGGTCACCACACTCGAAGCAGGTTCTTGAACCACCGCCTCTTCTCTCCTTCCGGTTGTTGTAGAACTTCCTGAACTTCCTTGTGAGCAAGGACAACTCCTTGTCAGGAATGCACTCTATCTGTTCATCGGAAGCTACAACAAGAGAAGACAAAGCAAACTCCAAAGAAGACTTGTCAAGTGAGGGGTTAGTTCCATAAGAAGCACCACTGTGACTACCCTTATGAGAGGTAGAAAGCAAAGCCATGCTGGAGGTAGGATTAGCAAGATTAGGACAAGACTTCCTAGACAGTTCATGAGATTTTAGCTTGCTATACAGCTGCTCATAGTCCAAGATATTGAAATCAGCAGTTTCTTCTAGTGCAGCAATCTTAACCCCCCAAGCATTTTCATCAAGTGAATATAGCAATTGCTTAGCTCTATCATTATCATTGTACACAATGTTACCACAAGCCCGCAAGTTGCACACAATGGCCTCAAACCTATGAAAGGTGTCATCTAGTGACTCGCCAGGTTTTTGTGCACAGGTTTGGTACTGTCTATTATAAGAATCCTTACGCATAGACTTGACTTGATTGGGACCCTCATGGTACGTGCAAAGCTTTGCCCAAATGGCATGTGAAGTGTCAAGATGAGCAACACGATCATCTTCATTCCTACCTAGAGCAGAAAGCAGCATATTGACAGCTTTGGAGTTATTTTCATACTTGGTTAACTCACCTACTGGCGCGATGTTGAGGTCGTCCGGAATGGCGTAGTCCTGCTCCACGATCTCCCACATTTCACGTCCTTGGCATAAGAGATAAGCCTTGGTCCGTGACTTCCAGTAGGGAAAGTTCTCTCCGTCGAACATACAAAGCTTGACCGCACGCTTCTCCATGTCACCTTCAGATCACAAAACTGGTGAAGGTCATCTAGTGATCAAACTGGCTCTGATACCAATTGAAGGACCGAGAAGGCGACCAAAGGGGGGGGGGGGTGAATGGGAGCCAATTAAAATTCTTAACTAGAACTTGGCCTATATCCCTATTACAACCCGAACCAACCTCCAAACCGATCACCAAGGCCACACACACCAACTTGTGATATGCTACCCTTAGGAGTGATCAAGAACAGCAGCAGAACACAGCGGAAACAAAAAAGAACTACAAAGACTCGAAATAGTCAAGAACCGCACACAAGTCAGACCTTTCTGGACCACTCTCGGTAGTGCCGATCACTACCATCAGCAGTGCCGGTTGGCACCATCGGCAGTGTCGATCGACACTTTCCAGAACCAAAAACTATGCTCGAAACTTGATAAGAAAAATACCAAAATCTATCCAAACGAACTCCAAAAATCACGAAACATGGATAGAAGGTGTCTCATGGTAGGGCGTTCCTTCTCCAAGTGGATTCACACAAAAATCTGAAGAATTCATCTCAAATTTGAGGATTTAATAAAGGATCCATAGAGGGTTGTTTAGGCATGTCCTAGCACCAAGATCCCTCAAGAAATTCATACCAAAACCCACTCAAAAACGAGATCGAAAATCACCATGAAAATAGCTCCGAAAATAGAGAAAAAGAGAAATTCGGGATTTAGGGAGAGAGGAAAATCTTGAGCACGAAAATAAATCTCATATCATAGAAACATGTTTACAAGATCCATGGGTACAAAGGTTAGGAAGCTACCCTCTTCCTCTCACTCTTTGGAAGAGCAAGAGATGTCTCACACACACCCACTAGACTCCTCTTTACATGAAGCACTCTCCTAGCTCTTTAGAATGAAATCCTAACACAAGGCTATTGGAAGAGGCACAACTCCCACCCGCCACACCTCTCCTTATATAGGCCTAGGGTTGTCCTAAAGATCATCCAACCCCTCACCTACAATACACTGCCACCTACCACCAGGGACAAAATGGTCCAACTCTTTTTCCTTCGCTCGAACGCCATCGAGCCCTTCACAACTTTGCTTCGCCTTGATGCAAGCTCTGCGATGGTGCCACGTGCACCTCCAATCGCCGCCACCGGTTTTGAGGCCCAAACCAGGAAACCGCCTTGCACGCTTCTCAAAGCATGACTTCTCGATCTTGACGCGTGTCACCTCGTCCCGTGGTCCTCCTCGTTGGCAAGGCTCTCCCGCCTCTGGTCCATTGGAAGCATCTACTTGCACCGATGCCCGATCACCTTTGACTTGGTCAACCTCACCGTCTTGATCACCACCCATGGTTTTGAGGCTCAACCGTGAAACCGTCCATGCTTCTTGCCTCTCCACGTGTTCGGTGCCGATCACCCTTGACTTCACCCGGCCTCCTGATCGTTTGGCTCCAAGTATCCTACTTGTGTCCGATCCTCTCGCCGTTGACCACCAAGTTGCCTCCAGTGACCTACACATAATGAGACAAGAAAACACATTTCCCATCTCCTACAAACTCTCCAACATCCTCACCTGCTCCGGTTAGTTAAAACCATGACATGCACAAACTCATGCAATCCCCAGATTCCTGCATTTCAACTCAAACACAAATTCCGCCAAAGTCAATTACTCATCACATATTGCAAACCATGGCACATATCCACATGGTTTCTCAAGTTTTATGAAAAGTTTTGATGTATGATTTATTTAGTGTAAAGCTTAATAAATTCATATCCCTATTTGTAGACTTGATAAAATGGGGAATTAAATTTTTTTGGACTCCTCTTGACATGCTTAGTTCAGAACATAAAATGATGACCCTAGTTGCTGGACATAAAATTATATATGATTTTATCTTTGATATGCTTAGAAATAAATTAAAGTAATTTCTGTAAACTTTTAATGTTTGAACTTGTGCACAAAAATCATGCTCAGTATGATGCATCACCATGAAGTTTTCTAGGAATATATCTTCTATTCATATTTTACTAGAATTTGTTTAGTCAAAATTCTTGTTAAATGCATTATTATTGTTTTGCTCATGATATATTTGTGAAACTTGGCAAACTTGTTGATCATGCATCTATTTATCATCACTAGATCAATCATGTCCAGTAGCATATTTTTAGTATAGTAAATAAATTAATTGCCTTTCATTTTTTCATAATCCTATTTTAATGCAATGAGGAATGTTTATCATGAAAATTATACTACTTTTAATTGATGATCTGAAGCATATGGCTTCGGGAACAATGTTGAGGAATGAATTCTAATTGATGTGCTCATCCATCATGTGCATTACATTTTGTTGCATTTTCTATGCATTCCTTTATATTGACATGTCGGTATTCTTATAGGGAACATTAATTCTTCTGAGGAGGATTTTTAGAAGGATTCTTCGGGTGTCTCTACTTAAGAAGCATCTAACATCAGTATTGACCCCGTAGTTGAAGCCCAAGGCAAGCCTCGGAACATTCTTGTGTATTAATTTGATTAAATTCCAGTAATTAAATTGCTAGGTGTGTATAGATGATTTGTGCATTAAGTTTAGGAGTTGAATGAAACCCACCTGCATTTCTTGGATATGTCCTATTTTATTTAGACATGGTATACATGTACAGGTAGTTAATAGAGAAACTATTATGCTTAGTTGTAGGATCAACATTGCTTATGGTATTTGGAATATCTAGTGAAATGCTGATGTTCATATGGTTAAGTAAGAATGTTAAAATTTGGACTAAACGGATCTGTTTCAGAAAGGGCGAAGGCAAAGGACTTGTAAAGTTTTTGTCACGTAAGGTGGCAGTCCGTTTATATCAACAACTAAAATTTGAGACGTGGACAGACCCGGTAGGTGAAAGGGCAAAGATCATGTGCCTTCAAAGGACATGTCTGGCAAGGCTATAGCCCTATCTGTGTCGATCTAGGATCCGTTCGTTATCAGCCCTGTTAAGCAAGTTTTGAACTGTACCAAATGCATGCTAGTATATGGGAACTAGTAAACTGATGTAGCATTGCCATTTGTATGTTGGATGGTACCGAAACTCTTGGTCTTGTGATCCAGTAGGAGTGGACAGATTCCTGAAGTAGTGTGGAATGGCAGCCCACTCGGGACTTTGGACCCGGAACGACTTGTATGATGTCTTTGCGAAAGGTTGCCATACGTGTTCTTAAATGATGCGTATGTCGTGTATTTCGGGTTTTCCCAGCTAGTGTAAAACGATTGCAATTGCTGTCCCTCATAGTAATGAGTACCGATTATTCACTACGTCACAGCGTAGTTTAAGAACCTCACTAAGATTAATGAATGGAATGTTTGAATGAAGAATATTGTGTTTGAATGAATGTGAACTTGATTTAAATTTCAGATTGCATGTCATATTTTATAGTTATATGGATTAGTGTATCTTGATAGATTCTATAGTTATTAATCAAATGTTTAGTTGTTATAAGTGTCACTAAATTTATTTTTTCCATCTGTGAGCCTATGCATGTGTAGATTTAATACTTGTCGGGTAAGACTTGCTGAGCTTAGTTGCTCAGGCTTTGCCATGTTGTTGTTTTATTTATTTCAGGTAATAATGTTGATGCATACGAGTTACCTATGGGTGTTCTTCCCTGAGATACTTCTATCCCAGAGGGATGGTCTGCCCATTGGGAGGCTGAATAGCCGCTGCTATTGTGTGTTGCTAGGTGATAATCCGTATGGGCTTGGCTTTATCATAGTTGCTATTATCGTTGAGCTGTATATTGTAGACGTTTAATCACGTTGTCTTCCGCTATTTTAAAAACATTGTTTTGTAATATTTCCGCTGCACTAAATACTGAACTCTGATGTATAATAAATAACACTCTGTTCTATGTATTTTTACACTTGGTCGGTTGTTGTATTATCTTATGTCTGCTTGATCAGCACCTCGGGAACTTCGGTCCAAGGGGGTTGTGACAGCTGGCATCAGAGCTATGTTCCGGGATAATACAACAATTTAGACATATTTTCAAAAATACGACATATACGGTGAGGATATGTTAGTATATGCCCAATTATATAGGAATTTTAGAATGGTGACAAGCTAACGGGTTATGTTTGAGTTGGTTTGCTATTTGGATTTTCATTTGACATTTAAAGTCCGCTCGCAAGGACTGTGGCTTTGCGAGACGATTATTTTCTATGAATCATTGACAACATATTTTCTTTTTGGCTCATTGAACAAGTATTGGAGCATAGAGTTCGCTCACGAGGGCTATGGTATCGTGAGATGGTTTCTTCCATAAATCGTGCCAACTTTTTCTTGTGATGCTCATCATGGTAGGTTTATGAGCACGGGTCCGCTTGCGAGGACCGTGGCTTAGCAAGGCGGTTCGTTGCATGAACCGTTGTCAAGTAGTATATAAACTGCTTATTTTCGTAGTTTCTTTTGAATTTGATGTAATGTTTCTGAAATGATCTCTTACAGGTACACTAACCACGTTAGAGAGTGTGTGTGTCAAAAACTTAGAATATTTTCTCGTGAGTACGGGTCGTCACCAAAAATCACGAATACCACAATGTATGGGTATATATACATATATTTTCTTTTGAGTGAGGAACGATTAGGATTAAAATTTTCAATTGCATTCATAGCATGACATTTAATCAAGTGAATTAAAATTTGATCTTACCTCTGATTCACTCTCTTAAATATGTGTTTAAAATCTGAACAAATTAACCTGTAAAACTTTGAACTTAGGTCGATAACTAGAACATCAGATTTGAGACCAATCTGTCCTGACTTTCAAAATCTCGTAGTTTATTACTCCTATGGAATTTTGGAGCGTACAAATACTTTCTGGAAAGAGATTGGAGTCCTCATGATGTCCCAACTCTTGGAGAAGAGAAATTTTATTGAAAAATGCTCCAGAATTGAAGAACTTATGAATCTGTTCCCTGTTGATCAGAATCTGACCGGGCAGATGTAAAAGTTCCTATCTTTTGGTGTAGATGTCCTAAACTTTTGTGTGAGCAACCTCTGGAAGGATCTTTTGATGAACTACAACTTTGTAGTTATGATTTTTTCTTGATTTGGCATGCATCTGAATCAAATCAGTGGACAAAGTTAAGACTGTTATTCTGTTCTTTGTTCAGGATGACAGAATTAGATGTTGATTGAAAAATTTGTAACTCCAGATTTGCTTTGGATAAATTGTTGAGAAAATATGGGTTGGAAAGATGTTGAAGTTATCTTCAATCTACAACTCAATTGTAGATTTAAATCTTTCCAACAATGCTCGAAAATGCCAAAAGAATGCATACTGTTCAGTCAACCTTTTCATGTTCCAGCATCAGCTTAAGAATTTCATACCTTTACTTTTGTTGATGTGATGGACATGTATGAGCACATTATGGAAATCTTATGAAATTTTGAGTTAGTTATAAAATTTCTAGAATTGGGAGTTTTATCTGACTAATCAGTAGAGAACAACTTCTATTCACTTGATAGGAACAAATAGTTATCACTCTTCTGAATTTAAAATGAAAAATGGTTGTGGCCTTGTTTATGGTTGGATCAGTTCTGAAATTTTACTAATTGTTCATGTTAAATTTATTCTTGCCTATTCCATTGTATATGTGTTGGCGGCCGATAAAACCCATAATCGGCCATCAGCTGGTCGAGAAATACAAGGTAAAGACCAAAGTTTAATAAATAATTGTTTAAACTAATAAAGTTACACGAGTTTTGATGAAATATGTGTTGGCAGGTATAAGAGAGCCAAAATATGCAAAAACTTGAAGAAACACCCCGTCGGCCGATCACGACTGTGAAACAGCCGTTTTCACCGGTCGATAGGGTCGTTTTCAGGGTGAAATCAGGAACCGGCCGACAGGGTCATATACGGCTGAAATCAGCCACCCGGCTAATTAACCAGAGTCGTTTTTTAGGCTGATCATCTGATCCGGACGATTTGGCAAAAACACTTCACCATGATGCCGTTTTCTCTTCCCGGGTTAAGAATGATGAAATATGGCTAAGGAAAACAAGGCCAAAAAGTGGTCTAACCAAGGGAAGTCAAGGGGCGACCCGGAGGGGTCAGCACCTGGCCTAGGCCGCCAACCGGCCTGGGTTGCCGCCCGGCCTGGCCTACCGCCCGGCCTAGGTTGGTCACCTAGGGTTTCCAGTCCATGAGGCCCAATAGGCCTACCGGCCCCAAAATAGATAAGGCGGTGCAAACCGACCAAACAACCGCCATCGGGACAAGATCTAAGACGACTAAAAGAAGTCCGTCGCGAAGCGACACAATCCGACGGCCGCCCGGCCTAGGCTGCCGCGCCGGCGATGCATGCCGCCCAGCATTCCCGGTCGCCCGGCACACGTGGCCGCCCGGCGGACCGACTTCGGCCAACCGACCCTCCTTCGCCTATAAATACCCCCTGAACCATCGCCACCTATAAATAGGAGGGAATTCAGCAGAAAAGGAAATCATCAAAGAAACACATCAAGGAGTCCATTTCCCACTACTTGTGCTACTTAGTAGAGTAGGTTAGTTAGTCGTGAGTTAGAGTCTAGTCGAGAGCATCGCTCGGGATTCCGGAATTGTCTTGGAGTCTTGGTATGAGCTCTCTTGTATCTTTTCTCTTTATGTAAGACTTATCCTTGATCAATATAAATATCTTTTCTTCTATATCTTGTCAAGTATTTATTTTAATTTAGTCATTCCCTCAAGTTACAATTATCGGGAAAAACTTTGTTGCGTAGTTCATGGGTTTCTCGGCTAGGATTTAATTAAGTTTAGTTCCTTCTCGAACTTAGACTTGGTTGTTTCCTATCTATTCTTCTACTAGGCCAACGGAAGAATATCTAGTGAAGGCATAGGCACGGTGCCTAAGTTAACGCTAGCTGGATTTGCCTTCGTCCCCACAGGTTGTGTGGTAGGCGACAGGTGGTGACAGTCCTGTCCGTCCCTTTAGTAATCCACCACGTTCGAGAAGTCTCAAGCAGGATTGTCTAGCGATAGCATAATCATTAGTACAAAGATTAGTTACTGACCCATATTAGTGGAACGTTTTCATGCCCTAAAATGAGCTAACAGGTGAAAGACTAGAGGTTGTACCAAGAAATTGGTGTAAGCACTCAACCCGAGTAACTAGGATTTGACGCTTGACTTAGATATATTAGAAAGATATATTTTAGGAACCTTAGACTTAGACTCGCTGTCCTCCCGGCTAGCTTAACCGATCTCTTTATTTATCTTAGTGTGGATTTCTCCTGTGTTGCTACCCCTACTTTTATTATTGAACATCCTTACCCCCGTCCTTGGTCAGTTGGTATAATTCTTGTAGTTATATCTTTGTTAAATGAAGATAATCTTACGCCTAGCTTCCCTGAGAAAAATAAATACGATACCTTGGAATACACCCGGGTGAAATGCTACAATGGTGTTCCGTGCGCTTGCAAATTAATTCACTTTATTCTTAAAGCATAACAAACGCCAACAATCATTTCTGGCGCCATATCAGGAATAGAGATATTTTTGATGCGACGTTAAGAAGTGTCAACAATATGCAAGATGAATTAATGGATAATCTAAAATTTCAGAATAGTTACTACTCGCCGAGGTGAGCCAGAGAGCTCATGGCAAGGAGCTCGGAATGATGATCTTGCACCTCCACCACCAAATCCATGGGCTCAAGTTATGTCCATGATATTTGAGTGAAGGCAGGAAGATACTGAGCTACTTAGGCAGATAGCTCAGAATTTGAATCGTAATGGTGGGCGCCGTGATGATCAACCTTTGAGCATGCTAGAGAGCCGTTGGATGCTGATAATTTTTATTCGCATCACTGAATCTAAGTTTGGGTTGCTGCAGTGCACCAATGCACAGAAGCCATTATTCGAAGCACAACAACTTATAGGTTCAGCTAATGTTTGGTGAGCTAACTATATGGCCTCACTTCCAGAAAGGTCATATTGTGCAATGGGAGGAGTTCAAAGATGCTTTTCGATCTTATTTTATACCTGCTGGATTTATGGATAGAAAACTCCAGGAATTTCTAGATTTAAAACAAGGAGGGAGGACCATGCTAGAGTATTCTCAGAAATTTAATCATCTAGCACAATATGCTTCTTTGTATGTGGATACTGAAGCTAAGAAGTGTGCTGAATTTCATCGTGGCATGAATCCTGCACTCAAGGAAAAATTGACTTGGCAGACGACAGGAACATTTAATGATCTAGTCAATGCTGCATTGTACAAGAAGAGCACAAAAGAAAGGCTCCACCTACTGGCAACAATGCTGCACCACCGCATAAACATCGTTTGGTGTACACTTCTCCAACCAGACAGCGATTTCGGGCAGCACCACAACAGCAATTCCATCGACCGGGGCAGCAGAACTTTAATCGTCAACCACAACAAGCTCATGTTCCAGCACCTCCCCAGCAATCACAGGTGCCGTGTGCACCATCACAGCAGCAAAATCAGAATGCATGCAATGCACCACCTGCTGGACAGTACAACCCTTATCCGTGCTATAATTGTGGCCGTGTCGGTCATTTTGCAAAGGAATGTACTTATCCTCGGAGTGAAGCTGGGAATCAAGCTCGTGATCGTGCTACAAATGAGCAGCATGGGCAGGGGAATAAATCTGGACACGTGAACTATACCAACCTTGATTCTGGTGCATCTCATAATTTTGTTAGTAAATCTTGTGTAGAAAGGCTTAAGTTGCCCACATATACCAGAAATACTCCGTATGTTATTAAATCTCTGGGTGGACAAATTCGTGCTAATCAAATTCTGTCCAAAGTACCTATTTGTCTAAACCTAAAGGTCTATCATGCTGATTTTATTATGCTAGAACATCAAGGCATAGATTTGATTCTTGGTATGCAATGGATGACATACCATAAGGCCTTGTTAGATATTGCACCTCGTATAGTCCACATCAACTCTCCAGTTAATGGTATTGACTCAATTCCTTGGCATCTATCTCCGGTCACTATCATTTCTGTTCATCATCTTGAGGAAAAATCTCTGGAGAAAATTCCAATTGTCTGTGAATATCTAGACATATTTCCAGATGATCTTTCTAGTGTACCTCCTGATCGGGAAGTCGAATTCAAAATAGAATTGCAGCCGGGAACTTTTCCAATTCCTGACAACCATACAAGATGGCAAAGAATGAATTAGTGGAACTCAAGAAGCAAATTAAAGAGTTGCTGGACAAAGGATATATCCGCCCAAGTTCATCACCCTAGGGCTGTTCGACAATGTTTGTGAAGAACAAAGACAAGAGTCTGAGATTAGTGGTCGATTATAGACCGTTAAATGAAGTCACTACCAAGAAGAAATATCCTCTTCCTAGAATTGATATTTTATTTGATCAATTGATTGGTGCCAAAGTCTTTTCCAAGATTGATCTTCGATCAGGCTACCATCAAATCAAAATCAGAGAAGAAGATATTCCTAAGACTGCTTTTTCAACTAGATATGTCATTTGGATTGACCAATGCTCCCGCATACTTTATGTACTTGATGAATTCAGTATTTATGCCAGAGTTAGACAAGTTTGTGGTGGTCTTCATTGATGATATTCTTATCTATTCTAAGTCTGAAGAAGAACATGCTGAACATCTTCGCATTGTGCTTCAATGCCTGTGAGATAATAAGTTATACGCTAAGTTCAGCAAGTGTGAATTTTGGTTGACACAAGTACCATTCCTTGATCATGTGGTTTCAGCAGAGGGCATCTCTGTTGACCCAGGGAAAGTTCAGGATGTATTGAATTGGAAGCCACCCAAAACCGTCACTCAAGTCCATAGCTTTCTCGGACTAGTTGGATATTATCGGCGGTTTATTCCAAACTTTTCTCAAGTTGCTAAAACCATCACAAAACTACTGCAAAATAATGTGAAATTTAATTGGACTTCCCAATGTGAAGAAGCTTTTCAAAATTTGAAGAAGTTGCTAACCACAACCCCAGTTCTAGCTCAACCTAGCATCACTAAATCTTTTGATGTTTATTGTGATGCCTCTAGAACAGGATTGGGTTGTGTCTTAATGCAAGAAGGTCATGTGATTGCTTATGCATCCCGACAATTACATAAGCATGAGCAACATTATCCAACCCATGACTTGGAATTATCAGCAGTAGTCCTTGCACTAAAGATTTGGCGACATTATTTGTTAGGAAATCCAGTGCATATCTACACTAATCACAGATGGCAGAAGTCTCAAAAATATTTTGACCCAATCAGATCGCATTATGCGCCAACGCAGATGGCTGGAATTAATTAAGGACTATGAATTAGAAGTTCATTATTATCCTGGTAAAGCCAATGTTGTAGCTGATGCTCTGAGTCGGAAGGAACATTGCAACAATTTGTATTTGCAACTATGGGACAGCAACAATGACATATTTTGATTGAACCAAGTGTTCATATTCCATCTGTAGTGTCCCTACATAATTTAGCCATCCATTCTATCATCAGAGATGAAGTAATTGTTGCTCAAAAAAATGATAAAGGCATGGCACACATCAGGAAAAATATCAAGGATATAAAAGTTACGTGTTTCCATCAAGATGAGAATGGTGTGCTATGGTTTAACAATCGTCTTGTGGTTCCTAAAAATTTTAAACTACACCGCAAGATTTTAGATGAAGCTCATCAGTCCAAGTACTCGGTTCACCCTGGTAGTAACAAGATGTACCAAGGACGGAAAGAAAATTTTTGAGGGACAAGAATGAAACGGGAAGTGGCCCGTTACATTGTAGAATGTGATACATGTCAACGTATCAAGGCTGATCACCTGAAGAAAGCTGGTCTATTACAGCCACTAAGTATACCCGATTGGAAATGGGATGATATTAGTATGGATTTCATTGTAGGTCTTCCATTAACTGCTCGGAAGCATGATTCTATTTGGGTAATTTTGGATAGACTTACTAAATCAGCGTACTTTATTCCAGTGCATACTCGCTACAATATTAAGAGATATGCTGAAATTTACATCTCTCAAATTCTATGTTTACATGGAGTTCCAAAGACCATTATTTCAGATCGAGGTTCTCAGTTTATAGAAAGATTTTGGGAACAGTTACATGCATCTTTGGGTACACATTTAATCCGAGGCTCTGCATATCACCCCACTACTAATGGACAAACCGAGCGTGTTAACCAAATCTTGGAAGATATGCTTAGAGCTTGTGTTTTAATCTATGGTGGTAATTGGGACGATCATTTGCCTCTCGCAGAGTTTTCTTACAACAACAGTTATCAAGAAAGCGCACGGCATGACACCATTTGAAGCATTATTTGGTCGTAGCTGTAGAACCCCATTAAATTGGTCAGAATCTGGAGAAAGAATTATTTTTTGGACCAGATCTTGTACAACAAGTGGAAGAAAAAGTTTGGATTATTAAGGCTAATCTTAAGGCAGCAAAGCAACGACAAGAGATGTATGCTAATAAAAGACATCGACCGCTAATCTTTGAAATAGGCGATCATGCTTATTTATGGGTATCACCTATGAAAGGCATTCAAAGATTTGGGATCAAAGGAAAGTTAGCTCCTCGCTACATTGGTCCTTTTCAAATACTTGAACAATGTGGACCCATGGCGTACAAGCTAAAATTGCCGGAAAATCATGCAAGTGTGCATGACACGTTTCATGTATCTCAATTAAAGTAGTGTCTTAAACCACTTGTGGCTGTCGTACTCGATGATTATGAACATCTACAACCTGATTTGACTTATTCCGAGCATCCGATAAAAATATTGGATGAGAAGGATCGAGTTACTCGGAAGCGATCCATCAAGTTTTATAAAGCTCGGTGGAATAATCATTCCGAAGATGAAACAACTTGGGAATCTATAGAATTTCTTAATACCCATTATCTGAAATTTTTGCATCAATTCTCAGGTAATAAATCTTTTCTTTTACCTACCTTCGCTTTAAATCTCGGGACAAGATTTTCTTAAGGAGGGAGGACTGTGACACCCCAGTGTCACTAAACTATTTTGATCACATGGTTGCACCAAGCTCTGGTTTACCAAGTCATAAATCAATTCTTGATTGCATCTCAAACTAATTTAAATTTGAATTCAAACCAAAGTATAGCAAGTCATAAATCAATTCTTGCCATGCACGCGGACACGCGCGTGTCCGCGTGTGTTGACTTTTGCTAAGCCATACTAATGAACCATCGCTAGCAAGGTGCCATAAATGCTTCATTAATATGTCCTAGAGCCAATTAGGTAAAATCCGCAAGCGCACAGAAAATACCGTTATAGCATTTCATCCGGAAGTATTTAGGGTATCGTATTTGTTTATCCCAAAGGAAGGAATTGAATAAGAAGGCTTACTTATACATATATTTACATTGCTAATTGATAAGGATCATCTAACCAAGGCAGACAAGTAATGGATAATGATGAGGTAGTGTGACACATAGAAGATTCTATCTCAAATATAAATAAATAAATAAAGCCAAGTGGAGAAAGAACTAAGCTGAGCAACTCCTACAGTACTTTCATATATAGTTGTGTAGCCTAAGTTCTATACACATACACGCTTATACTCAGGTTCAACAGTTATTAACAAAACACTTCAGGCACGGACCTACCCCTACATCCACAAGCGACTTCCGCCAAGAGCCTACGCACTAGCCTAGCGTGGAGGAGTTCAAAGGACGGACAGGGCTGTCACCACCTGCTGCCTACCTCGGCTAACCGGTAGACTAACGAATAATTGATGCAAATCAATTATACAACTACCATACTTGCATAATCAAAGAGCACTCTACTCCTCCATGGTTATATTAACGAAGCAGAGCTATCATATAAATATGATCACCAAACCCATATCATGTCATAACAATGAATCCAAAGCATAAACACTATGTCATATAAATTAGACTATAGTGACGGTATATAACTAGCATGACAATAGTAGTATAATAAATATAAACTACTATCAGACAAGTGGGCTATACTATCACATATATGGATCACAATATCAAACAAGAAACTCATGACCCAAACGCAACTATATAAAAAGATGACATTTATTAAATAGAGCAAAGTCTTGAAGAACTTGAAAGGAAAATGATACAAGAGCCATACCAATTTCTCCAAGAGAAGACTTGAAGAACTAGAGAGCTCTAGACTCAGCCTAACACCACTAAGACTTGAGAACAACTAAGTAGCGAAAGAAGGAATTCTTCTTGTGGTGTGTGTGTGAGTGTAAAGCCACACCCTCCTATTTATAGCCTCTATAGGTCGGTAAAGGGAAGTAACCACCAAGAATATCCCTGCCCACCGCCTTCAGGGATCAACCAGGAGCCTCCACGTGCAAGCCCAGCAGGAAAGGCCGCATGCCTGGGTCGACCGACCTAGGGGGCTCGGCCAACCTGTGGCTGGGCCCTCCTGGGTTGTCCTTCCTCAGGGTGGCTGCAAGGTTGGTCTTCATCCCAGATGTGAGGGTAGTTTTGTGTGTTTCTTTGGTGTGGTACTGAAAATGGGCCCTTCAATCCATGGGATGCCCAGTTGGTGCTCTCTCATTGGTCGAAAGTGTGTTTCTTTGCCTTTTAGGTGTGTTTCCTTCATATTTCCTCCTGCATGCAAATAATTCCCAAGTACAAGTGGAACTACATTATTGTAAACAAATATGCATGTATAAAATGCCAAGTTCTCCTTTATTTGAGCATTGTTGATGGATGAAACTGGTATTTAACAGCCGTCAACAAACTCCCCCAAGCTAAATCTTTGCTCGTCCTGAAGCAAAGATAAAACTTAAGTTGTTGATCAGGAGTCACTACAATGTCCTACTCCTTAATAATACTAAGTGCACAGCAAAGATACTTTTCCTTGAATTAAATATGTTGGCACAGTATTCACCCATTTACCTTGATCATCATGGGGCTTTTAACACCTCATTGTCTTGGGCGGTAGAGAGATAGAACAATTGTAGGGCACTAATTACTTGCTCTCTATTCCACTATCTTACTCCAGAGGTTTTCAATAGATTTTGCAAATAAAACCAAGTTCCTCAAATGATTCTCTCGGATCGCTCAAAAGTGTATGATTCCTCACCAAGGCAAGGTGTTGCCTAAAATAATCTACTTCTAATAAGGCTTATGTGGAGCTCAAGGTAGGGATAATTGAGGCATACTTGTTCACATACTATTGCTATGTCAAAAAACCGGATCCTAGAAAAATCAATTCACACAATTTTGATCAAGACGTGCAAGTGTGTGGGAAACATGGTGGAATGATCTATGGAATGAATAACTCCTTTTTGAATTTCTTTCCTCTCTTTTGGAATTTTTCTAGGACATGGCTATCTTTTGATTGCTCTTCTTTGGAGCATCCATTTATTTTCTTTTTACATAGTCATATTCCTAATTTGCAATGATAATTGAGAGAGGAATTTTTGCAATGAACATATGGAGTATTTCTTTCAGGTGGATGAAAGTGGTGGTGGCTTTCTTTCGGTGTAAAAGAATAGCTCATGGTGGTGGATATGGTGGCTGCTATCTTCTAATTTAGAAGAATAGCTCATGGCGGTGGATGTTTGTATGTGATCTTGATCAAGAAAGCATGAAAAGAGTCTTACTAGGCTCACAACAATTTTGACTAAGTTCAATGTGAAACAAGCAGCATATGTATTAGGTTTTTCAAATAAGCACTACATATGGCTTTGGTAGGAATTTTCATCATTGAGGAACTTATCAATTTATCATTTTGAAAAATAATACTCTGGAATTCAAGCTTTACTTTGAGCAAGATCATAGCAGCCCTATTCACTATATCATATCTCCCAACAACTTAGAACTAGAGAATGTATGTGCTACCCACAAGTTTCATGTTCAAGGTAAAATGTTAGCCAACAAACTTAATTCTTGGGAGAGTACTAAGTTGTAAACCAATGTTAGAGAGGAATAAAACAGAGCAACTATTCATCATTTCAACATAGGAAAACTATACACATTCATACCGCGCATGAAAAAGCTACAGAAAATATTTTTGGTCTTTTTATCATCTTCTCATTTTTTTTATTTTCAGATTATATATTTTTTTTTGGATTTTTGGATTTTCTAATGTAAAAATGAAAACAAGGGAAAGATACAAGTTACCATGAGATGGGGGTCCTCCCCCAAGCTTGTTCTTGCTCACATTTGCTGGTTCGGGTCATACCCTTGGGAGTGGAAGAAGGTGTCCTAATCGCTTTGGTTCTAGGCCATCATCGCGTTGAGTTGGAGGAATTGGTTGTCGCTGAAATTCTACCATTGTTGGGTGTCTGTGACGTGCTGCAAGAGAGTTTGTTGCATACTCTCGGTGCGCAAGTCGATGTCGTCCACCCGCCTTGTTAACTCAGCCATCCCAAAATTGAGTTCACGGAACCCACGGGATGAGAATGACAGGTTAGCAAAGGATGGCGCTCTGCTTGAGTTTGATGATGTGTGCATGGGGTAGTCGTGCTGAGATCCCGATGCATCAGGCTGCCATGATGATCCTCCGGCCTCGTCCGGTGGTGGGGGCTGATCCCAACCCGTACTTCCGATTGGGGTTTGGAACCCCGGTGTGGCTGTCATGCTTCTCCGTGGCCGGGTTGGTCGTTCGGAGACGCTGTCCCTATTTTCTTGAGGAAGTCCGGGTCAAAATGTCGGGTGTGGGCGAACGGCCGGTCTCTCATGAACTCGATGGCTTGTCCTTCACGGTCATCGACGATGTCGAGGTCATCCTCGGAGGTGAGCATGGCCGCCGTTTCTTCCTCCGGAATTTCAGCTTCGGAGTCGCCATGTCCCGAACTCGGGGTAAGCTTGACGGAGGGCGTCCAGCTCGTGCTTGCCCGAGAACTCTTCCTCTTCTTCCCCCCGACAGCTTGCTTGATTCAATTGAGCATGGCTGCACACAAGAACAAACAAAAACAAGAATGACCTTGCGTTTGGGTTAACGTTAGTGAAAATGAACCCGAACCCCCCTGAACTTGATTTTGATTCTCACAATCAACTTGAAAATGCATAAAACAGAGGGGAACTATTTTTTTGGGTTTTTGGGGCAGTAGCTAAGTGAAGAACACGAAATCTTGAAGAGCAACAAAGTGAGCAAAGGTGGAGAGTGAAGAATGAGCTTGGAATGGTGAAGCTCCTCCTCCTGGTCGGTTTTTATACCCCAAACACCAGAATGGCAGCAAGAAATGGATAGAGCAATGACTATAGAGCCGTTGGGAAAAAACTGGGGACAAAAACATGGGACCAGGGGGTCGGCCGACCTGGTCAGGTCGGCCGACCTGCCAATGAGCCCTCCTGGCTCCCTCCTTTATCCAGAATGTTCCCCAACGGCTAGTGAATCTAGCCAGTGCAGCCATTTTGCTCAAATTGCTCGAAAAAGATTCTTTTCAAAAAGACAAACCCTAAAAAACCTATTTATATATATATATATATTTTAAATATGCATATGATTGGAAAAATCCCAATGTGCAAGATGGTTGAAAAATTCAAATATGCAAAATGCAAAAGTTGGAAATGAATCTAAACATGATGGAAAGAAAATATGGAATTGAAGAAAATAAATATGGATAAATACCGATTTAACCTCTCGGTGAGGGCTCACCCATTTAAGTCCGATCCCGGAGATGAGGACACGGATGATGCTTCTTGCTTCACTCGCCACACCTTCTTGGTCTTCTTTATCGGTGTGGTCGGCGGCTTTGCAGACTTTGGAGGCGGTGGCTTGGCACGCGGCTCCGACCTCCTCACCGTCACCCGTCGTGGTGACACTTTTTCCTTCTTGAGGAAGTTCTTCATGAACGTTATGAGGCTGTCCTTCTTCGGGGGCATGACTTCGACTTCCTTGATGTTGTTCGGGTTTGGCCCATACTTGATGCGGATCATATTGCATTGCTCCTTTCGTAGCCAAAAATCGAACTTCTCCTCCTTGCCATTGATATGGAAACGGATTTCTTCGGCTCCAACATGAATGCGAGCATCCGTAGTGCTGAGGAATGGCCGCTAAAAGATGAGCGATGTTTCCTTGCCGACATCCATGTCGAGTACCACGAAATCGACAGGAATGAAGCAATCCTGGATTTTCACCGGAATATCTTCGGCAATTCCCGCCGGGTAGCGGACCGAGGAATCGGCCAGCTGGAGCTGCATCGCCCTGGGTGATAAGGCTATATAGTTCAGCCTGTCGAAGACGTCCTTCTGCATGACGCTCACGCTTGCCCCGAGATCACACGGGGCGTGGTCGAAGTTCTGTGTCCCGATCGAGCAGGTGATCATGGGACAGCCCGGATCTTTCTTCTTCTCGGGAAGTCGGTTGAGTATAGCAGCACTACACTCTTCCGTAAGCTTGACAATCTCCATGGTCGGCATCAGACGCTTGTTGCTGATGAGGTCCTTGAGGTAGCGAGCGTATGTAGGTACTTGCATCGCATCCAGCAAGGGCACGTTGATGTGCAGCTTCTGGATTACTTCAACAAAGCGTGTGAACTGCTCGTCCATGGTCGGCTTCCTCTTTCTTTTAGGAAACGGCATGAAGTTCGTGTCATAGAACTCATGTGGAGCCGTTTTCCTTAGCGGCATCGCCTCTTGTTCGTTTTCTTCCGCCGGCTTCTCAACTTGTGTGCTCTCCTTTTCCTTTCCTGCAGTGTTAGGATATGGCGAGTCCCGAGTGGATTTATCTCCCCTCGTGGTAACCGCATTAACATTTTCTAAGGGAGTCTTGGGTTGCCTCGGGATTTTCCCCGACTCTACAGGAGGAACAGCAGCAACCAACTGAGCTAATTGGGTTTCAAGTGTTTTATTAAAGCTTAGCTGGTTCCTTAAAGTAGAAGAAAGGCCTTCAATTTTATTGTGGATGCTTTCTAGAGTCTTATCATTGGTGGAAAGCTTTTTACTAATATTCTCATTTATCCTAGCTTGACCAAGAACAAGATCTTTCAAGGAGGGCTGATTATAACCTGAGTTAAAGTTGCCATTGTTACCTCCTTGGTAGTTGGGGCGCTGTTGATTCCACCCCTGACCTCCTTGTGGACGGTTGCCGTTGTTGTTGTTGCCCATGTACATTGCGTCCTCACGGGTTTCAGGACAGTCATTTGCTGAGTGCCCCGTGTTGCCACAGACCTTGCATGTCATGGGAGCATCCACAGCCTGGGCAGTCCCATGTACTTCTCCCTTGGCCTGATTGTCCATCTTCTTCATGAGGAGATCTATCTTAGCGGCAAGCATGTCAACCTCCTTGATGGAGTGCATGCCCCGCGGACGTGGTTGGAGGTGATCTTCACTCCAACCTTGGTTGGACACCATTTTCTTGATCAGCTCCTTTGCCTTGCTCATAGTGAGCGAGAAGAAGGCTCCACCAGCAGCAGCGTCGAGGTGATCATGGGCCGACGGAGTGAGCCCGTTGTAGAAGTTCTGGATGATAAGCCAGTCATCCATCTCGTGGCGTGGGCATGCCAAGATGTACTCTTGGAGCCTCTCCCAAGCCTCAGGAATCAACTCCTTCGACTTCTGCTGGAAGCTCGAAATCTTTCTACGGAGGGCATTGGTTTTGCCCAACAGGAAAAACTTCACGAGGAACGCGGCAGAACATTTTTCCCAAGTGTTTATAGCATCAAGGTTCGCGTAGAACCACTGTCTCACCCTCCCGAGAAGAGAGAACGGGAACAGTCAAAGACGAATAGCGTCAAGGGTGACGTCCTTCATCTTGAAAGTGTTGCAAATCTCCACGATTTGTTGCAGATGAGCACTTGTGTCCTCATTGGCCTTCCCACAGAATGGGCTAGCCTGCACCATGGTGATGAGAACTGTGACACCCCATGTCACAAAAAGTTGATTAAGCTAACCCTAATGTTAAATTGCTGGCTAATTAAAAATTTCAAATGATTAAAGTGCCAAAGAAAAAGAGGAATAAATTTAATTGATTAGATCCACAATTTGACCAACTAATAGCATTTCACAAACATTAGAAAACTCAATGAAAGTATGCTAATGTTTTTGCACATTCCAGTGGATCATGTCAAGAATGAATTTTGGGGAATTTATTAGAATTTTTGGTAAAGGATTAATACCCTTAAAAATTCCCTAGTTGCAGATAAAAGTACCTCTGTTCCAGGATGTTTCATAAATTCTCCAACAGGAATTTCAACATGGCCCGAAAAGCAAAGTTGGAGAATATAGTTTTCTGGACATGCATAAAAATTGGCATGAAGGTTGGAGCACCAAAACTTGGAGGATTTGGCAAAGTACAGAACACTGTTTCCAGTCAAAGGGTCAACACTCTTCTCTTTCCTTTGGTCCACTCACCGATAGACACCGCCGTACCCCTCTGCCGGCCACCGATCACCCTCCTCTCTCCACCCATCCCGGTCACTGCTCCGCTGCTCTCTCCTGTGCCACCGGCCAGCATTGAAGCCCCCACCGGTGAGCCAATTCCCGGCGGCCAGCTCACCTTCTCTCTCTCTGGCCTCTCTCTCTGCCGATCGGCACCTAAGGCAGCAGCTGCCGAGACTTTCTCCTCCTCCTCTATCTTTGCTCCCACGTGCGCCACGCGATTCCCAGGCTCCCCCACAAAATGGGCGAAATCCCTTGCTCCCGCCTCTTTCCTCCTCTTCCGCAAGAACGAGCGAAATACCCTGCTCCCGCCGCCATGGCCGCCGCCGGGTCCAGCAGCGACTAGGTAGCTTCCCCGCTGCCTCTTTTTCCTCAAATCGGTGCGCAAGCATCTCCAGTAGCATGCCCCTGACCCGCTCCCTCTATGTCGCAGCGACCTCGCCGGAATTGACAAGGGAAAGAGCCGACGCCGTCGGGTTCCTCCCACCCCACCGACGAGACCTCCTCTCCGGCCGTTCGCGTCGACCAGCTCCTCCACGCCATCAATCACCGCACCAAGGTGATACTGTCCTGCCACTCCCTGACCTCTCTCGCTCACCGTGCATGCCACGCGACATCGCCGTACACCCCCCTGCTCCACCGCTCGCCGCCGACCACCTCCGGCGCCTCCCGTTGGTCGCCGACCGGTGCCACGAGGTCGCCATGAGACGCTGAGCACTTGGGCAAAGGGCGTTGGCCTGGCCATGCCGCCGTTTGGCCGCTGGCCCGGGCTTGCCGGCGCCGGCCGCCGCGCGGGCGCGCGCGCCCTCGGTCATTTGAAAATGCCGAGTGGCATTTCGGTAATTTAGCTCAAACTTTGATAAATATTCAAAAATTTATAACTCGAGAAATAAAAGTCAAATGATTATAAAACCAATTTTGTTGGATTCATAAAATTCGCCTCTACCAGAAAAACAAGATGAGCACCAAAGTTATGAAATATGTTAATTAAATTAATTCACCAAAGTAAAATTATATAAATGGTAAAATTATGAAAATTTTTCAGTAAGCATATCATGGCATCTCTAAACTTTCTACAGAAGCACATTTCCATTTTTATGCATATTTTTAGTGTTATTGCATAATCTTTAGTTTTTAGTAAATGAATTTATATAAATTCTTGATTAGGAATTTAATCATAAAATTTAGTAGTCCTGTTCTTTGGGCATTTTTGCATGTCTATAAATTCCCATTTAAAAATTGTGGACACCATCAGTATGTTTTTGCTGTTAATTTGCTCATTCGATAATTAGCTTAGGGAATTTCAATATAAATATTGCCTTACATATGCATATAGTTGTTATTAGGGATAAATTAATCTCTGGGGCTGTTCCTACAGCATGTTAATCTTGACTTGCAGTAAGGTTTCTTACTCCCCATTGTATGCTCATGTTTCATAATTAGCTTATATATATCTAGATCGGTTTAGATTTAAAAGTGTGCACGTCAACTTTTAGGAATTTAATTAAGAGGCTTTGCATGTCTGCTAAGTAGGCCTTAACACACCCATGTAAAATACCTTGTTAATTCCTTAGCACCAGAGGTTTGCTTTTATTTGAGATATAGGTGATGTGCTTAGTAATTGCAATGCCTCATACTTCCCTAATTAGAAGTTTGTCCCCTTAAATTAAGTAATTGCCCGGAATGTTATGCAAGCATACCATCTCATGCATGAGCAGCATTCCGTCAATTCTATTTATTGAGGAAGTGCCCTGAATCATCATCCAAATCCTTACCGTGCATTGCACTGCGTTGACTAGGAGGCGAGACTGGGAGCAAGGCCGTGGCAAGCAACCCCGAGGAGCCAGAAGTTGAGCTAAACCACGTCGAGAACTCTAACTACGATCACTCCCAATGCAAGCCCCGGTGCACACCTATTTAAATTGCGAGTCCTTTTATTTTGTCGCAATATAGGAATATTGTATTGTGCATTAGGTACAGGGCTTGGATAGATACCCACTTGCATAAACAAACTATGACCTATAATTATTTTATGTTAGTAAGCCTTTTCGTTAGCAACTCCTAGACTTAACCTAGTGGAGTCAACGATAGGTTATGGGATCACTTGATTCAATCATGATTCACATGAAGAATGAATTTGGTTAAAATTTGAGAACCTATCATTGCAACTCCGCGGACAAGTATTGAGCAGTACCAAGTGCATACCTTTATATGGGAATTGGTAAACCTAGTAACTTGGGTGCCGTATTGTTGGACGGTATTACTCATCGATCCAGAGGTGATGTGAATGGCACGGTGGATGCACGAGTAGAGGACCGCTGGAGAGTGCACGGGTTAAGCCTCGGATACGAAGTGCTGTATCGCGGGGAGGACGTGTACTCGGGATCGATGGCCCTGGATCGACTTTATCGCAATCTCATGAACGGTGGTCGTACGTGTTCTTAAATGATGTATATGTCGTGTACTTGGGTTTTTTTCCTGCAGGATGTAAATCGATTCGAATTGCCGTCCCTCGCGGTTATGAGTACCTCTTGTTTCGAGCAGTGGCAATGTCACTTTAAGTAGAGAAGTTGGTTATGATGCTGAAATTTATTCACTCTATGGCTACATATTGCTATGTTGTATTGTTCTTTATATCTGTAACAAGTCTTAGCAGCTAGCTAGGTTCTACTACAGTTACTTTTCTGCAACAAGCAAATCTTGGTTAAAGAATAGCATTGCAACATAGAATTAATAGGTGCTTTTTATGCAAATATCAAATAAGCCCGGTCAGCCCCCTGCATATTAGGAGTCGGTTTTAGTAAACCTTTTGGACGGGTAAGTCTAGCGGAGTATGCTAGATACTCAGGCTTTGCGATTATGTGGTTTTTCAGGTTTCCCTCAAGCTACTTATTGTGATTGTTGTAACAAGGTTGTGTGGGAAGGTGAGGAGCCCCAGAACTGGACCATTGAATGGGTCCCCAGCTCTCCTAACCAAGATGAGTGAGCCATTGCCCTAGGGCTGGCATGGTTTACTTAGGTTCTACGTCATGTTTTGTCGTATTTTTCCGCCTCCGCATATTTATGTAATCTGAACCAAAAATATATGTATGGTAACGTGACTAAATTTGCTTCCGCTATGACCCTTGAACTTGTAATATTATGCACTTAATGATGTATCGTTGTAAATGAGGGATGTTCATGTGTGAATGCTATGTATGGTTACTTCGTTAATCATCTCCCGAGTCGATCCTGTATGGCACACTCTATATTTTGGTATAGGGTTGCGACAAGACCCGTCTTGATCTCAAAGTTCGCATCTCCCATGTTGCCAGCTGGACCAATAGGAACATTGGCAGCAGAGGGAGCGGAGAACTCACGGAGGGTCTTTTGGGCCATCGGCTCAAATCTTGGTGGTGCAGAAGTGACGGGTTCGCTTGACCGAGGTTGCTTTTGAGGAGGGGTGAGCCTAGCTCGTGCCCTTCTCAAGAGTGATTCTGGATGTTCGGTGAAGTTTGTCGGCACGTCGAAACCAGTTATACACTACCCTGTTTTCATACAAAATGTAGAAAACAAAGCAAGGTTAGCCTGCTTAGGAGATGGCCTTATAATTATAACATAAATATGTACATTAGTAATTTCTTAATCATATGCCTTCCCCGGCAACAGCGCCAGAAATGCTTGTTGACTTTTGCTAAGCCATAATAATAAACCATCGCTGGCAAGGTGCCATAAATGCTTCATTAATATGTCCTAGAGCCAATTAGGTAAAATTCGCAAGCGCACGAAAAATACCGTTGTAGCATTTCACCCGGAAGTATTCAGGGTATCGTATTTGTTTATCCCAAAGGAAGGCAATGAATAAGAAGTCTTACTTATGCACATATTTACATTGCGAATTGATAAGGATCATCTAACCAAGGTAGGCAAGTAATGGATAATGACGAGGTAGTATGACACATAGAAGATTCTATCTAAAATATAAATAAATAAATAAAGCCAAGTGGAGAAAGAACTAAGCTGAGCTCCTCCTACAGTACTTTCATATACAGTTGTATAGCCTAAGTTCTATACACATACACGCTTATACTTAGGTTCAACAGTTATTAACATAAAACTTCATGCATGGACCTACCCCTGCATCCACAGGCGACTTCCGCCAAGAGCCTACGCACTAGCCTAGCGTGGAGGAGTTCAAAGGACGGACAGGGCTGTCACCACCTGCCGCCTACCTCAGCTAACCGATAGACTAACGAATAATTGATGCAAATCAATTATCCAAGTACCATACTTGCATAATCAAAGAGCACTCTACTCCTCCATGGTTATATTAACGAAGCAGAGGTATCATACAAATATGATCACCAAACCATGTCATGTCATAACAATGAATCCTAAGCATAAAGACTATGTCATATAAATTAGACTATAGTGATGGTATATAACTAGCATGACAATAGTAGTATAATAAATATAAACTACTATCACACAAGTGGGCTATACTATCACATATATGGATCACAATATCAAACAAGAAACTCATGACCCAAACACAACTATATGAAAAGATGACATTTATTAAATAGAGCAAAGTCTTGCAAAAGGGAAATGATACAAGAGCCATACCAATTCCTCCAAGAGAAGACTTGAAGAACTAGAGAGCTCTAGACTCAGCCTAACTCAACTAAGACTTGAGAACAACTAAGTAGCAAAAGAAGGAATTCTTCTTGTGGTGTGTGTGTGAGTTTAAAGCCACACCCTTCTATTTATAGCCTCCATAGGTCGGTAAAGGGGAGTAACTGCCAAGAATATCCCTGCCCACCGCCTTCAGGGATCAACCAGGAGCCTCCACGTGCAAGCCCAGGAGGAAAGGCCGCATGCCTGGGTCGGCCGACCCACCTGGCTGGGCCCTCCTGGGTTGTGCTTCCTCAGGGTGGCTACCAGGTGGTCCTCATCCCAGATGTCGGGGTAGTTTTGTGTGTTTCTTCGGTGTAGTACTGAAAATGGGCTCTTCAATCCATGGGATGTCCACTCGGCGCTCTCTCATTGGTCAAAAGTGTGTTTCTTTGCCTTTTGGGTGTGTTTCCTTCATATTTCCTCCTGCATGCAAATAATTCTCAAGTACAAGTTGAACTACATTATTGTAAACAAATATGCATGTATGAAATGCCAAGTTCTCCTTTATTTGAGCATAATTGACGAGTGAAACTGGTACTTAACAGCCGTCAACAGCATGTCATCGCCGGGCCATCAACCCAGAGACCAAAACCTGGTCTCGAAACCCGTCGCCAATCTCTCCCTCGGCCTCTCCGTCCATTTCCTCAATGCCTCCGCACACCAGCATCGCTCTTCTCTCGTTCCCTGTTCCATTTCTGCCCGCCATTACCGATACCCACTCAAGCTTCTTTTTCGATCAAACCAATCGCGAGAACCACTCGGCCAAGCTCCAAACAAGAGCGTCGTGAAGTTAGAAAACTCTCGGAGAGAGTTCAGACCAGATCATCAATCATGTGGTGTGAATTTGAAACCAACTAGAGCTCACTGTTCATGGCGCTCGATTGAAGTTTTTCCTGAAATTGAGAGTAGATTGTGAGTATCGTCGATTTATTTCTCGTCTGAGGGTAACTCATATCTTGACGCAAGTCTTTGACATGATCGAGCTTTATTTTTGCCTTAAGGTCACCGCCGTTCAAGCTTTTCCCCTTCCACCGCCGTCGGCCACCATGGGAGGTCCACGGTGACAGCTCAATCCTGCCCTCCTTCGCTTCATCGGTGATCTCGCCAAGCTTATCAGTGAACCTTTGGTGCTCCCCGACCGTTGTGCTCAACTCCTCAACCTCTGTTGCGTGCTCTCCTTGTCGCCGACCCCCTCTGTTCTGCCGCCGCTCAACGTCGGCGTAGCTCCGGTGAGTCCCTCTCCTCATGAACCCCGCCAGAGCATTCGCCTAGAGGTGCTCGATGTTCCAGCGAACACGAAGTCCAACTTCATTGAACACAGACCCGGCCGGCGAGCTCTGAAGCCTCTCCAGTGACAGCGCCACCGCACAAGCGCTCGCGCGCGAGATTCAAATGAACCGATGGCAATTTCGTAAATAACGTGAAGTTCAAAATTGAAATCTAGAAAATGCTTTAATCTTGTAAAATCAATATCTTGAGTTATAGAGCTCCTAAAATTGCAAACTAAAATTTTGTTAGTTTCATTGTTGTAAGTTCTATGCATTGAGCATACTAGTGCACATGGTTTTTATGAATGATGTATGATTTATTTACTGTAAAGCTTAATAAATTCATGTCCTTAGTTGTAAACTTGATAAAATAGGGAATTAAATTGTTTTGGACTCCTCTTGACTTGCTTAGTTCAGAACATAAAATGATGACCCTAGTTTCTGGACATAAAATTATATATGATTTTATCTTTGAAATGCTTAGAAATATATTAAAGTAATTTCTATAAATTTTTAGGGTTTGAACTTGTGCACAAAAATCATGCTCAGTATGATGCATCACCATGAATTTTTCTCGAAATATATCTTCTGTTCATATTTTACTAGAATTTGTTTAGTCAAAATTCTTGTTAAATGCATTATTATTGTTTTGCTCATGATATATTAGTGAAACTTGGCAAACTTGCTGATCATGCGTCTATTTATCATCAGTAGATCAATCATGTCCTGTAGCATGTTTTTAGTATAGTAAATGAATTATTGCCATTCATTTTTGCATAATCCTGTTTTAATGCAATGAGGAATGTTTATCATGAAAATTCTACTACTTATGATCGGAAGCATATGGCTTCGAGAACAATGTTGAGGAACAAATTCTAATTGATGCGCTCATCCATCATGTGCATTATATTTTGTTGCATTTTCTATTCATTCCTTTATATTGACATGTCGGTATTATAATAGGGAACGTTAATTCTCCTGAGGAGGATTTTCAGAAGGATTCTTCGGGTGTCTCTACTCAAGAAGTATCTAACATCAGTACTGACCCCGTAGTTGAAGCCCAAGGCAAGCCTCGGAACATCCCCGTGTATTAATTTGATTAAATTCTAATAATTAAATTGCTAGGTTTTGTATAGATGATTTGTGCATTAAGTTTAGGAGTTGAATGAAACCCACTTGCATTTCCTGGATATGTCCTATTTTATTTAGACATGGTATACAGGTATAGGTAGTTAATAGAGAAACTATTATGCTTAGTTGTAGGATCAACACTGCTTATGGTGTTTGGAATATCTAGTGAAATGATGATGTTCACATGGTTAAGTAAGAATATTAGAATTTGGACTAAACAGATCTGTTTTGGAAAGGGCGAAGGCAAAGGACTTGTAAAGTTTTTGTCTCGCAAAGTGGCAGTCCGTTTATGTCAACAACTAAAATTTGAGACGTGGACAGGCCCCGTAGGTGAAAGGGCAAATATGAGGTGCCTTCAAAGGACATGTCTTATAAGGGTATAGCGCTGTCTGTGTCGACTTAGGACCTGTTTATTGTCAGCCCTGTTGAGCAAGTTTTGAACTGTACCGAATGCATGCTAGTATATGGGAACTAGTAAACTGATGTAGCATTGCCATTTGCATATTGGATGGTACCCAAACTCTTGGTTGTGTGATCCAGTAGGAGTGGACAGATTCCCGAAGTAGTGTGGAATGGCTGTCCACTCGGGACTTTGGACTCGGACCGACTTGTATGATGTCTTTGCGAAAGGTTGCCATACATGTTCTTAAATAATGCGTATGTCATGTATTTCGGGTTTTCCAAGCTGGCGTAAAACGATTGTAATCGCTGTCCCACACAGTAATGAATACCGCTTGTTCACTGCGTCACAGCGTAGTTTCAGAACCTCACTAAGATTAATGAATGGAATGTTTGAAGTAAGAATATTGTGTTTGAATGAATCTGAACTTGATTTATATTGTATTTGATTTAAATTTCAGATTGCATGTTATATTTTATAGTTATATGGATTAGTGTATCTTCATAGATTCTACAGTTATTCATCAAATGTTTAGATGTTATAAGTGTTACTAAATTTATCTTTTCCATCTCTGAGCCTATGCATGTCTAGATTTAATACTTGTTGGGTAAGACTCTCTGAGCTTAGTTGCTTAGGCTTTGCCATGTCGTTGTTTTCTTTATTTCAGGTAATAATGTTGATGCATACGAGTTACCTATGGGTGTTCTTCCCTGGGATATTTCTATCCCAGAGGGATGGTCTGCCCATTGGGACACTAAATAGCCGCTGTTATTGTGTGATGCTAGGTGATAATCCGTATGGGCTCGGATTTATCACAGTTGCTATTATCGTCGAGCTATATATTGTAGACGTTTAATCACGTTGTCTTCCGCTGTTTTAAAAACTTGGTTTTGTAATATTTCTGCTGCACTAATTGCTGAACTCTGATGTATAATAAATAACACTCTTTGCTATGTATTTTACACTTGGTCGGTTGTTGTATTATCTTGTGTCTGCTTAATCAGCACCTCGGGAACTTCGATCCAAGGGGGTTGTGACAAAATGTCTCCAGCAAATCTCAACAACTTGTTCTCGCTTTTCTACTATGCAATCCACAAAAAACAAGTGTATTTGGTTTTTGTATGAAGACATGGAATTCAAATATCCATTCTAGTTCCACCAGGAGAATCCTCTAGCCAATGTTGATTCGGCAGCTATTTTCATAAACTACATTAAGCCTAGAACTTTCCAATCGAATTTCAAGACGGTCAACATGAACTCCTTCTTATGAGTTCTACAACCCATCGTCCATCATCTGTCAGCTTGGATTGGGGCAACTCCCTATCGGGATGTTCTTCACGGATCATATCAATGCCAGACAAGAGCTCAAGACTCACTTGAGTTCAAGAAGCTTTATGAGCTCTCCGACAGCATTCTGCTGGGTAATCCTATGGGGACAAAACTATTTCCCTTTTCATCGGACCTCTTCGCATCATAATGGCACGAGTGGAGTACCCACCTCTTCTGCAACAACCTCACTCACCATCTGATCGACTTCGTGGACAAAGTAAGTTTCCTCAATTTTCCTTCTTCTCTTTCATTCTATTCATGCAAATAGAATTAACAAGCCCTTTTGATCACCTTTTTAGGAAGCAGATATTGAACCACCCTGCCAGCAAAAGCGGCCACCCCATTGTTTTGCCAACAAGTTGAACTTGGGATGCGATGCGTCTACTCCTGCCCAACTTCTCAGTGGCCATTGTCTGAAATCAAAGAAGACTAAAAGAGGCCCCACCATTCGAACGACATTGACCGAAGGAGCTGAACGCCAAAAGCGCAACTAGCTAGAATCATCAATTACATCGACCACTCCAACCCTGGTTGAATTGACACAGATGATAGTGGTTGAATTTGCACATGCTGCCTAGGTAAACTCTGTCACTCCTGTCAACTATGTCTCAGCCTTAAATCTCACTTGAAATGGATTTCAGAATATTCCATCAGCTACAGCCTCCCAGGAACTTCATGAAAATCAACCTGAACCTGCTGCTCAACCTGATCTTGTCGTTTCTACTACAACTGTATGACACCCAACACATACATCTATAAATCAATATTTCTAACATTGCTTTTATCTTCGGATAATAATTCCAAGCCCTGGGAATCCATCTAGCAATGCAACAGTATCAGAAGTATGATCCGGGAACATGCCCTTGGTTTTAGCAACCTCCAACATTGGCGATACAGCTGCTACAATCGACCAATACCAGAATGTAGCCGATTGCTTAGATTTTGTCACTCCAGAAGAATGAACTCAAGATGAAACGGATGTAAGAAATGTTTCATTGGATGATGAACAAGTAATAACCCCCTCTCAATCTTTATCCAATTTATCATCCTTACCAATCTTTATTTCATATCCCAACCACATCAGTTGCCATTCAAGAAGAAACAACTATCGACCCAGCTCCATCGCCGGTAGAACCATTTATTGTTGTCGATCCACAATTGGTAAGCACCTTCACTTATATCTTGTTAATCCAATGACATGCCATACTAATCCATCTTTTATTCCAGGCTTCTAGCACAATCCCAAGGATGCCTCGCTTCTTCGTTCCATAAGAACTACGAGACAACTCATCGACATCCGGAAGTGCCTGGCCATGCTCTCCGACAAGGTGTGTCTATTTTGAGGGCAAGGTTGGATGGAATATGTCATCCATGTTTTTCAGGATGGGATGATCCAAGTTATGTGTTTGATTGGGTGGATGGGATGATCCAGTTTTGTGTTTGGTTGGATTGATAAAGATGGATAGGACAAGATCAGATAATATTACTATAGATCTTATTATTCAGTAATAATA
The DNA here is from genome assembly GCA_030378355.1 of Eleusine indica. Taxonomy (NCBI): domain Eukaryota; kingdom Viridiplantae; phylum Streptophyta; class Magnoliopsida; order Poales; family Poaceae; genus Eleusine; species Eleusine indica. The sequence continues at coordinate 30,854,976 of CM059499.1, forward strand.
ATTAACTATGCCCTAACTAGTATGATCTATAGTAATAATAATCTTAACCTTATCATAATAATTTATAATTAATAATAAATACATTAATTATTGCTAATCCTAGTATGATCAAGCGCTCATCATGTACTAATCAATACCACATTGCTTATCAATCATAATATCATAGTAATAAATATTATTTATTATGAAACATGCTAATTACTTTAGTAATTGTCATCATTACACTATCTTGATAGGCTCATCCGGCTATTTTTGTCGGACAGACTCATCTATCATATAAAGAGAATATTCCTCTTCCGATTCATCCCTATCCAGCCTCACCGTGAAGCAAACACTGGACTGGATGATCTTGTCCAAGCCTACCCAATCCAATCCACTGAAACAAACACGCCCTTAGTCGCCAATGTAGAACCAATCTGGGCCCATTTTATGGAAATCCAAAACTTCCACCCAGATATAATGGTAGAAGCACTAAACCCAATGGCATGTGCTCTATACCATCAGATTGAAGTCAACAAAGAAACAACTCGGATAGCCCAACGATCAGCCCAATCTCATAGGGCAGAAGCAACAGAAAAGAAAGCCGACAAGGAGAAGGATAAATATGCAGCCCTGTTGACTAAATCTGGCGACAACGAGTCAATGTTGGAGATTATGAAAAAAGAATGAGAATATCTTCAAGCTGTCATGGAAGCAAAAGCCAAAGAAATTGCTGATGCAGAATCCACCTTGGCCCAAGTACTAGAAGGAATCACTCAATAGGAAGCCACTGTGATTATTGCACTTGTTGTGGCTGAGTCATCGAGAAGGGCCATCCCAATAGTCCTTGGCAGAATGGATTAAGATGCTCAAGTTCTTTCCAAAGTAGATTCACTTTGCATGCAAGCCATGGACCTGATCAACGATTACTGCATCATAGAGGAGAATCTCCTAATGTAACATTTATAGTCAAATGATCAAACTTCTTATTTTGTAATATTTTGATACTAAGGGTGATATCCTTGATATCCTCCAACAAAAGGTGATAAACTTGTTCTCGGCTTCTACTGTCTTCTTGCAATTATTTTTCTGCTTAAGACGATACTCTTATTGGAGATATGCCCAAGAGACAATACGGATTTGATCCGTATGTGAGGGTCATACGGATATTGATCCGTGAGGGATTAGTCCACTAATGGGCCAACTAGTCGAGGCCCATTAGAGGGATCTATATAAGTGGAGGCGGGGCAAGGGGTACAAACCAGTCCATAACCCTAGCAGTCGCGATCCTCTCTCGCCCACAAAAACCCTAACCGTGTTGCCGGTGCTAGCACGCTGCGCACGGTGCTGCAACCCCGTACGTGTGAATACCACGAGGATGCGCTGCTGTTGCTGTGGTGCCGGACGGCTGGATTAGGAGGAGACGATTGATGTGATCGACTACATCCTCTACACCGATGCGCGACTACATTGGATCGAGCTGCTCCAACATTCGCTTCCTCTCTGCCTGCGCGTCTAGTGGTAACGATCCATGATCCCCTCTTGCAAGGTTTTCTAGTTGAACGGTAGAAATTGTTTCATGCTATCGTAGCTCCCCGTTCCCCATCAACTCTGTGATCTGAAACTCAACATCATGAACCAACCCACTTGCCAAGATGATATTTCTTCAAATACTTCCCAATAATAAGTTTACCAAACTTCTCTCCATCTAACTCTTGCAAAACATAAGCATTTCCAAGCACACATCGGCTCACTTTATATGGTCCTTCGCAAGTCGGAGACCACATTCCAAATCTATGAGCCGAAGCATTATTAATTTTCAAACTAGGTGTCCTTCTCTTGAAATTTTAGGCACCATCTTCTAATCATAATGCCTTGCAACATGGGCTTTATTCTCCTATATCTTCCCCAAGGCTCTGAGCTGATGTTGTACAACATCATCTAACTCCTGGACAATAACTTGATAATAATCATGTAACTAGCTGGACCCAATATTAGTTTCCTGATTTTGCAACTCAATTCTTCTGGACCCAATATTAGTTTCCTAGGGCAATACTGCTTCATGACCGCATACTAGCTGGTTTGGTGGCACCTTAATCGACCTGCGACAAGACATTCAATATGCCCAGAATGACTTGGCCAATGTTGTATGTCATCTCCTGGTTTGTTCATCTATACCTCTCTTTATCAACATGATAAAACATTTGCTAGAGGCTTCTACTTGACCATTGGCTTGAGCACTATAAGGCGATGAATTTAATAGATTGATTCTCATACTATAGGCAAAGCTTTGAACTTCTTCCAAAGTAAACACAGAACCTTGGTCAGTAGTAATAGTCTACGACACACTGAACCTATAATTATATGATCCTTTAATGAAAATGATCACATCCTTTGTTGTTACATTCTTCAAAGGCACTGCTTTAACCCACTTGGTAAAATAATCTATAGCTGCCTGAATATACTTATGACCTTTGCTTGATGCTAGATAAATCTGACCAATCATATTCATCCTCAATCCTCTAAATGACCATGACTTTATAATGGGATTCATAGCCGATGCCAGTGCTCTCTGAACTGCTCCAAATTTTTGAAAACCCTTGTAGTATATGAAGCAATATTCTAGCATAGTTGGCCAATAGTACCCAATCCTGTTCAACAACCATCTCATATTATGGGCCGATTAATGAGTACTGCAGATGCATTCATGAACTTCACACATGACAACCTTGGCCTCCTCTTGATTCAAACACCAGAGCAAAACTCCATCAATCGTGTCATAATAAAGATCTTCTAATGATACATACCTCAGCGCCATGTATCTAATCTTCTGAGAGGTACGCTGAGTTGGTTCCTTTAAATACTAAATAATCTTGGATCTACAATCTTCTTTCTCAACATCGGCTATCTCAATAATGACCCCACTTGGATTCAACTAATAGCCCGATGCTTTCTGAGCTATGTCATTCGCCTCCATATTTTGCTCCCTTGGGACATGCTTGAAATTCACAGTCTTGAAACTCTGAATCATGTCTTGACACTTCGTATAATATAATTGGAGAATATCATCTTTACAATCAAAATCCCCTTTGCCCGAATACTAATAATGAATCCTTGAGACTTCAACAAAATAGGCTCCAGCTTCTCACAAAACCTACAGCCCCTTGAGTATAGCTCGATACTCCACTTGATTATTAGTCGATGTCTCCACAGAAAAAGCAAATTCAAAGCTTTCCCCTTGAGGCAATATAATTACCAAACTGATATTGACTCCGTTATTGCACACAGACCTGTCCAAAATCAAAGTCCATGGCACTGGCTCCATATCTTTGCCTTTTCTCCGCAATGTTCCACCACCAAATCGACCAGAACTTGACCCTTGATAACCTTAAACCGATTCATAAGTCATATCATCTTTGGCCAAAGCTAATATCCACTTTTGAATCCTGTCCTTCAAAATAGGAGTCGATAGCATTTACTTGATGACATTCGATCGATAATATATAATTCCTCAACTTCACACATGAGAAATATAAACACAAACATAATCTTTCAATCTCAATGTACCTAATTTCGGCATCAATCAACCGTCGGCTCAAATAGAATATCACCCTTTCCTTTTTCCATTTGCTCCTAAATCAAAGTCAACCCGATCGACTTCTTGTCCGCCGCAAGATATAGCTTGAAAGACAATTCATCTCTTAGTGGTGCTAATATTGGCAGTGATGCCAAATGTCACACCCGGTTTTAAGGACAAAACCAAGTGCTTATTGCATGTGTGCCCAGGAACAAATTTCACACATATCGATAGTAAAGTGAATAACAGAGTTACCAATGTCATTATTACAGTGTATCATTATTACATAAATAATTGTCTTCAAAGACTAACACGACACTCTTGATAACTAGCAGCAGAAAACACCATAACACCACAGGCAATCGACCGGGGGCACGCTCGCCTAGTAGCAGTCCTCACCAATGTAGTCCATCTCTCCATCGTCTGAGCAGTAGTTTATAGTACAACAACAAAGGGAAATAGCAAGGGTGAGCACATGCTGTACTCAGCAAGTGGGGAAAACTATAACATGCAAGCTGAATAGAAGAAAGGCTAACATAATGGTTTATTTGCATAATGAGCACCTATACCTGGTAGAAAAGCCATCTATTTACTAGGTGAAAAATATCCCTAAATTATCTCATCTAGCCAACACTATAGGTTACACCGTCTGTAGCCAACCAAGGGTTACACCATCCAAACCAAACTTGGCTACCCACCAAGTTCACCCATCCAAACCCGCTAATCGTGTGAAAGGTCCATGTTGTTCATGACCGTGAGCACGGCTGTTATAATAGTTTGACACTCTGCAGAGGTTGCACAACTTTACCCACAGGTTGGTGATTTCATCACTATGCAGTGACTAGAGAGTCTCCATGTTGTCCGATTCACATTACCTTAGGTGTGAAACCAGGAGATCACCACAAGGTCTTTCAAAGAGCTTCTCAGCTTGCAAACAGCCCACACTAAGGTTTCACTGCTGTAGAATTAAGGCCACACTAAGTCCCCTTTGGCGCCGTGGCTAGGAGTAAAACCGTCCATCGCCTGAGGCTGAAAGTAAAACCGTTCCATTCTCATCCCTCGACTGCTAGCGAAACTGAGAAGACATCTTGATACTCAACCAAGCCTACCCATATCAGCCCTGTGCTTTGCGCTGCTTTCATGGTTACACGTTCCACGAACCTACCCTTGTGATCCCAAGAAGGTACCACCATAATCCCACAGTACTATACCGAGCACACGTGCATACCCGCACCATCATCATCATCCTCCTGCTTGGATCACCCTAGATTCCTTGTTGCTAGAAAGGATCACTCATCCCTCATGATCATTATGTTAAAGTGAACCATTAGTAAAGATTAACATTAGACACTTCCATTCCTGACATAGCAATCTAAGCATGACGTACCCATACTAATAGAGTACACCAAAACCCAAGGCGATAAGGAATAATATGGAACAGGGTAATGACACATGGGATTCAATATTAACAAGCATGCACAAAGATAGGGAGAAATGTAAAACATAGGTTCAAAATGTATCAAGTACACTTGCCTGGTTCCCTTTGCTGCTGCTCAAAGTCTTCAAGATGGAGATCTCGGAAGTTCTCTAACAATGGTTCATCTACTCAATGTCACACCAGAAATACAAGCATACAACCAAACTAAGAAACAACACACACACAGTAACAAACAATAATGAAAACAATACTACGAGAAAGTACGTGTTGCTACGATCACATGAGCGCAAGAATCACCTCAATCCGAGTTACGAGTAAAAAGTTATGAAGGTTTAAAGTTCTAAGGTTAAAATAATAAATTAGCAAAATTTTGTAAAGCAGTATGAATAAATAATATTCATCACTACGATCGCATTGGCGCAAGAATTTCTTAGATCGGAACTACGTTCGAAAAGTTATGAAGATTTGAAGTTTTAGGGGCTAAAACCTTAAAAAAAAGAAATGTCAGGGACCTACATGTAATTTTACAAAAGTAAAAGGGCTAAACTATTAAATATCAAGGTGAAAATATAATTTGTGTAAAGTTTAGGGTCTAAAAAGTAATTTTGGAAAAGTTCAGGGGCTTAACTGTAAAAGTTACAGGGCCAAAATATAATTATTTATAAGTTCAAGGGCCTAAGTGTAATTAAATACAAGTTCTACAGAAAAATTAGGATTGAAATATAATTTAAATAAAACTCAGGGGCCTAATCGCAAATTACGCAACTATTGGGAATTTAATTAATTAAATTAAACCCTAAAAATCCCATGGGCCGGGTCCATGGTTCGATGGACCGGGCGTTGACCCAGGGTCCACTGGTCCACCACGGACCATAAGATACCCCTTCGGGGGGATCTAATCCTGGCCATTGATCAAGGAATCGACGGCCAGGAGGGGCTTCGAAGGGGTGGTGGTCGCCGGCGGCCAGAAAGGCGGCGGCGACATGGCAAGCTCGTCGGAGCTCACCACAGGATTGCTCTGTGGCACGACAGTCCAAGGCGAGAGGCGCGGGGGAGGCGACTCGGGGAGGGGAAGCTCACTAAGGGGTTGCGCGGGGCCGGGGAGGGTGCAGAGGCGGTCGCTGTCGATAGGGAGCCGTTGGGGTCCTTCGACAACAAAGGAGAGGAGCTCCGGGCGACAAAGCTGGCCGGGGAGGAGCTGGTCGGGGCCGGCGCACCTCCACGTGGCCCGGCAGCAGGTCGGTGAGGTGCGGTGCGGCCGTCGTGTGCATCGCTGAGGTCCATTGGCGAGGCGGCGGCAGCGGGCGCTTGGTGGGGCGGGATCGCGGCGGCGGTAGGGGAGGCCGAAGGGGCACCGTGGGGCGGGTCTCACCCTATTTATGGGTGCGGCGCCCTAGAATGGCCTGGGAGGGGACGCACGCCGAGGGCGGCGGCGACGGCAGGGGCTAGGGTTTCGGGGAGGTGGAGCAGGGCGGGCTGGTGGGCGCGGGTGGGCCGGCAGGCCTAGTAGGCCGGGAAGGGAGAGAAGGGGGGGGGGGGGCGGAATGGGAATTCAGCCCAGGCCGAGGGAGGGGGGAAGGAAGGGAGAAGCTGGGCCTCGCGGGTGGGGATGCGGCCCATGGCCGAAGCAGGCTACAATAGAAGAAAAGAGAGAAGGGAGGGAGAAGAAAGAAGTGGGCCGCAGGGGGGGGGGGGGGAGAGAGATATTTGGCCCAAGGCTGAAGAATAGGGAAAGGGGGGAAAGGTGGGCTGAAAAGGGCTGTTTTCTCTCTCTTCTCTTCCTAATCTACTACTATTTCATAAATCAAAATAAACTCGATTTCTAACGGATTTTCAAATAGTTTTTCACACAATAAAATCCTAATGTGACTATGACAGCATGAATCCAACAAACAAACACAATAATAAAATATATTAATAATAAATAATAAAATAACTTAATTTAATTTAATTTAGAAAATAGCTCTTTGCATGATAACACTCTATTTAATTTAGGACAAATTTTAATATATTATGAAAATTTAAAAATTTAATAAAATTTAAGTCACATTCCAAAATTTAACATTTTGAGGTGTGACACCAAATAATTCTTGATATCATCTAATATCTTCTTCTTATGAAATTAATTTTGTCGATCAATGATTGTAACTCCAACTTATTAGTCGATGGTTCAATATTATTAACAGCCTTACTACACTTTGGGCCAATTTCAATTCCTCTTTCATGCAAAATAAAACCTAGAAACTGGTCAGTAGACAACACATTTTTGAGGATTCATCTTCAACCCATAATTTTTTTGTCCTTTTGGGTGCTTCTCGTAAATTGGCAATATCATCTTCAACTCTCTTGGATTTAACCACTACATCATCAATATAAATCTCAACCAACTTATCAATCAGATCACGAAATATGTAATTCATAGCTCTCTGATATGTGGCCCAGCATTCTACAATCCAAAAGTCATGACGACCCATTCAAACAAGCCGATGGCTCCTGGACACCTCAAAGCAATCTTTGGTATATCTTTTTCTGCCATAAACATCTAATTGTATCAAGCATTACCATCCATAAACTAACTATTTTGTGTCCAACTACTGCATCCACCAGTCGATACACACCCTAGATTTCCCACATTTCTTTCAAACAGGAACAATATTTCAAACCCACTCTGGATATCGGCAAGGTCTGATAAACTTAGCATCGTTCAACCGACTAATTTCTCCCTTGATTTCATCATACAACTTCGGATCTATCCTTCTCTGTGGTTGTTTATAAGGCCGATATCCAGGCTTAATCGATAGCTGATGTTCAACTATAGATCAACTCAAACCGGGCATCTCGGAATAAACCCAAGAAAAACAATCCGATACTCTTTCAATAACTCATAAAGTCCACTTTAAAATATTCATCTAATTTTTTACTAATAAGTGTCGGTCTTAGTTTACTACCATCTCCGATATCAACTTCATGGAACTCATCGACTGACATAAAACCCTTCCCTAACTTGCCTTCATCATCAATAACCATTGGGGTGTCTGTCAGAGAAACAACTTGGAATGTGACAGGTCCCCCACCCCAAGACACTGAGTAATAATCTTGACATAGTCTCCATCCCAAATCCTGCAAGATAAGCATACCATCTCCTCGGTCTGCCATGACACCAAATCGACCGATGCAACATTGACGATTTCATTGGCCGAGACTACCTCCACACGATCATCGATCCACTGAATCAAGGACTGGTGCATAGTCGATGGTACGCAACAATTTGCATGTATCCAATCCCTGTTCACCACTACACTATAGATTCCCTTTGTATCAATGACGAAGAATGTAACAGACAAAGTTTTATTGCTGATCATGAGTTTGACATTTAGGACTCCTCTGGTTGTTATAGTACAACCACCATAATCCCTCAAAATCACATTTGTATTAATCAAATCTTTGTCAGCCTTACCCAACTTCTTGAGAGTAATGATCAGCATGATGTTGACTACAACTCCACCATCAATCATCATCTTACTCATCGGCATACCATTGACAAACCCCGTCATGTATAACTCCTTCAGGTGCTGATGCTTAGACTCATCTTGTTTATCCAATACTGCATGTTGTGCGTCAAATACGAGTTGAGGCAAAATTTCTTCATCTGCAAATAGCTCTTCTTCCTCCGCAGCCATGAATTCTTGAGATAGCATCATCACCATACCCATTGTTGTACCAAGAACTTGAACATGTGACTATGCATTGGGTCTGCATTCCTTTTTGGGCGGCTGATCATCGTCTTCATCATAATAGTATTGGTCGACCCTGATGTCACAACAACACATCCTCTAAATCCTTCGTTTCTGACTTTTTCTGAATATGCCAAATGGGCACCATGGCGGATTTTATTCTTGCTCTTTTTTTTGCTCCTCTACCAATTCAACCTGCAACTCTTCATCAGCCTCTTGATCGAACCTGATGTTTGTTGTCATAAATTCTTTTTTTCCACTACCAATTTACCATAAAAAGGTGGATCTTAATTAACAATGTAATGAAAAATAACCGTTGTACTAATGATTTCCACAAGTTTTGGTGAAAATATGTGTTTGCTGGTGCTATAGGGCCAAAAATATGCAAAAAAAAAGAGAAAAGTCCCCATCTGTTGATCATGGTTGTGAAATAGTCGTTTTATGAAAGCCGACAGGGTCATTAACGGCGAGAATCAGCACCAGGTCAGGTCATCACTAAGTAAAATTGCCAACCGGACGGATGATAAGCTGTCATCACCTGGCAGGGGGAATCAATTGTTCAATTAATTCCTGGTCGTACAACAACACGACCAAGGACCACCGGCCGATTTGGAACTTCACCCCCTCACCTGGCCGACATGCAAATTCCATCACCATGAAACTATTTCCTCATTCCGGTTCAAAAGATGATCAAAGATACAAATAAGCGCCAACACATAGCCCAACCAGGAGAAGGGAAGGAGAACTTGGCCACTTGGCCAAAGGGCTGCCGCCCGAAATAAGGCCGCTACCCGCTACAAGTAGGCCGCTGAGCCTGGGAGGTCTACTGGCCCAAAACCAAAGGAAAAAGGCCAACTGACCCTCAAAACCGACAACAAAACATCATCACATCCGTCTAGAATGAGTCGGTTGGAAAACCGAACAAATCGGGGAGCCGCTTGTCCTTCCTGGCTGCCTAACCGACCCTGCCGCCCTGCCTCCATGGCCAACCAGCGTACCCGGCCGCCCGGCCAATGATTTTTCACCGTTTTTGGCCACCGACTTTCCACTGGCCTACAAGTACTCCCTCTGCATCATTTGGGTATCAATATCACAGTTTGGTCGCCGGTTTAGACAACAATTGAAGAGGAGAACAACAAGCGCCATGCTGCGGAGATGTATTAGAATAGGGAGTTAGAGTGAGAGGTAGAAGTCCGGGTGGGAGCCGGGGATGTCAGCTCCTTGTCCACCTTGTGCCTCGGAGATGATTCTCCACCAAGGGTAGAGTCCTCGTCCTTCGGTCGGGTAACATGTAGACATTATTTTGTTCATTTAATCATTATTTTGTTTATGGGTTCTTACTCCATGTTAGGTAAAGTCATTTACTTTATTCGACTATGGTTACTCTGCCTTTAGTTAACAAGGTTACAGTAGTGATTGTATGTTTATACATGGTGTATAGACTTAGAATTATCTAAGTTTGCTCCCAACCCCACGGGTTGTGTGGTAGGTAGTTAGGTGGTGACAACACTGAGGTATCCTCTATAGTCCACCATGTTCAGGTTGGGCTCGTATTTAAGATTAGTCAGCATCGAGGTCCCTTCTCATCTCTCTCCGCAACTCGACCAACTATGCCCTGAAGTGAACAGGAGTAAATATTGGAGTCTGATGATTATCTAGATATAAGTTGTCACATGAAGCCAAGGCTGGAGGACCTTCTCAACCCATTATTACCCTTCTGTTTGTTCACTAGAGTTCGATTAGGATAGAATTTCACATCTCGTTCCTTGTGGATTCGATGCCTTGGGATACTCCCAGGTGAAAGCTACATCGGCATCCATATGCTTATGGATTTCGTTGTTAGGCTTAAGGGTTGCCAACAAGCTTTTTTGCACCGTTGTCGGGGAACAGTAGCTGAAATTTATCTGAACCCGATTCCTTTTACCTTTTCTTTTTATTTTCCTCTCTCCTATTCTTTCTTTCAATAAGTACTAACGGGAGGTAACCTGATTTGTTTCCCTTTACTAGGATATGTTAGTTTCTCATTTGAAACTTACAAAAAATTGCTTTGTTCCTTCTCAACAATAAAATATAATCGACAATAATAGTGGCACAACATTGGGCTCGTTCCTTCAGCTATTTTGTTAGCTAACCCCTATAGGTTAATATCAAAAGGAACAAGAGGCCAATATACGAATGAACAACAACCGTTTCGGTATTCCTCGTATCACCTACCCCTTGTTGTTTTCATGTCTTTGTATAAATTGAAAAAATAAATTAGCAAGCATGATAAATGGTAGCTAATATAAAACTACCTTCTCATTCATGCTTGTTGTATAAAGATTGTCCTTTGCATTCTTTGGTCACCCATGGGAAATATTCATTCCATAGGAAAACCATGTCTAAATTGTTGGTAGATGTGATATGACCTTAGGGAGCTTAACCTTTCCTGGAACCAAGTGAACTTTCTTGATTTTTATTATTGAAATGATTATAAATGAGAACTCTAGATTCACAATCTTCTCAATAATTATTTTTATTACTACCAAAGCCAGATGATGATCTTAATGAAAACCTATTGCATTTGCTACTTGTGTTTTCATTGAACTTTGTCAAATCATTGTGACCCTTGTGAGATGCTTGTTATGTGTTATTGATCAAGTTCATGTGCACACCCCAACCACCCCGCACGTAGAAACTTCTACACTGGATGTTTGCATTCATCATGCCCATAATCCCTTCATTGAATAAACTGATACACCATATATGTCGATCTCTCTCCAAGAATCATTTCAAAAGCGATATGGGCTATTCTAAAAAAACTGAATCATGAATGATGAAATAGCCCATGCTCTCAAATATAAATCAAATAGAACAGTGAGGGATCACTTCAAAAGAAGCATCTGCCATCCATCCATACATATCGTATTTGTGCACATGGTTTGATCTTAATTCATGACTTGTCTTTCTCCTTGGATCCGGTGTTTGAGTTAGTGATATATGAAATACAAGCATACGACCTTGATATTCCCTACCTTGAGCGCCACATAAGCCTTAGTACTGACCGGCAGTGCTGATCGACCCCTGATAGAACAGAAAACTGTCGCAATTTTCCCAAAAAATCTCACCAAAACTCAACTAAATGATCTCCAAAATGTGCGATTTTTGGACCACGGAATCCTCAGGTCATTGTGACCTTCCTCCAACAAGATCCACTCACATAACACAAGGAACCATCACGAATTTCAGATCTTGTGCCAAGAACACCAAAAAGGGGAAACTTGAGAAATCTATGAAATTGAAGGTGCTAGAGCTCTTGATTCGGTCAAGGAACTATATAGGATTATTCTAGCTCATCATAGCACAAGGATCCTCAAGAATTTTGCCCCAAAAACTCAACCAAAACTGGCATAAAAAATTCCCACAGAAATTTGGGATTTAGGGAGAAGAGAAGATCATGCGCACAAAATTGAATATCACTTCATTGATTCTTGAATAAAAGATTCATGGATACATGGCTAGGAAGCCACCCTCTTCCTCCCACTATTTGGAAGAGAAAAGATTGTCTCTTACACACACTTTCCTCTCCACTAAAACATGAAGACCCCTCCTAGCACTTTGAATGAAGACCTAACACAAGGCTAACGGGAAGAGGCACTCTCTCCCACCAGCCGTACCTCTCCTTATATAAGCCTAGGGGTTGTCCTAAAGACCACTCTACCCTTGACCTACAATATATAGCCACCTACTACCAATGCAAACTTGTCCATCTCTTTTCTCATCGCCCGAACGCCCTCGAGCCCTTCACGTCTTTGCATCGCCTCAACGCAAGCACCATGATGGTGCCACGTGCAGCACCACTCACCGCCACCGGTTTTGAGGCCCAAACCGGGAAACTTACGCTTCTCAAAGCGTGACTTCTCGGTGTCGATGCGTGTCACCTTGTCCCGCGATACAGACCACCGGCAAGTCTGTTGAGAAACCATATGGATATGTACCATGGTTTGCAATATGTGATGACTAATTCACATTGGTTGAGTTGGTGTTTGAGTTGAAATGCGGGAATCTGGGGATTGCATGAGTTTGTGCATGTCATGATTTTGACTAACCGAAGTTGGTGAGGATGTTGGAGAGTTGCAGGAGATGTGAAATGTGTTTGCTTGTCTCATGATGTATAGGTCACTGGAGTCAACTTGGCGGTCAACAGCGAGAGGATCGGGCACAAGTAGGAGACTTGGTGCCAGACAATCAGGAGGCCGGGTGAAGTCAAGGGTGATCCACACCGTACACGTGGTGAGGCAAGAAGCACGGACGGTTTCACGGTTGAGCCTCAAAACCGTGGGTGGTGATCAAGACAGCGAGGTTGACCAAGTCAAAGGTGATCGGGCGTCGGTGCAAGTAGAGGCTTCCAATGCACCGGAGGCGGGAGAGACTTGCCAATGAGGAGGATCACGAGACAAGGCGACACGTGTCAAGATCATGAAGTCTTGCTTCGGTGGAAGTGAGCATGAGGTCATGCTTTGAGAAGCGTGCAAGGCGGTTTCTCGGTTTGGACCTCAAAACCGGTGGCGATGGTTGGTGGTGCACATGGCACCATCGTGGAGCTTGCTTCGAGGCAAAGCAAAGTTGTGAAGGGCTCGATGGCATTCAGACAAAAGAAAAAGAGTTGGATGGTTTTGCCCCTAGTGGTAGGTGGCAATGTGCTATAGGTCAAGGGTAGAGTTGTCTTGGTCTCTAGGCCTATATAAGGAGAGGTGTGGCTGGTGGGAGAGGTGCCTCTTCCCATTAGCCTTGTTAGGACTTCATTCAAAGTGCTAGGAGAGGTCTTTATGTAATAGAGGAGAGGAGAGGGTGTGTGAGAAACATCTCTTTCTCTTCCAAATAGTGGGAGGAAGAGAGTGGCTTCCTAGCCTTGTATCCATGGATCTTGTAAGCATGTTTCTACGATATGAGAAGTATTTTCGTGCTCAAGATCTTTCTCTCTCCCTAAATCCCGAATTTCTCTTTTTTTCTATTTTTGGAGCTATTTTTGTGAGATTTTTTGATCTCCTTTTTGAGTGAGTTTTTGAGGCGGATTTCTTGGGGATCTTAGTGCTATGATGAGTTAGAATAATACTTCATGAGTCCTTGACCGAATCAAGAGCTCTAGCACTTTCGATTTGAAGGATTTCTCAAGTTTACCCTTTTTGGTGTTCTTGGCACAAGATCTGAAATTCGTGATGATTCCTTAAGCCAATTGAGTGGATCTTCTAGGATTAGGGTCATGATGTGTTGAGGATTGGCTGGTCCAAAAATCGCATGTTTTGGAGGTCATTTGGTTGAGTTTTGGAGATATTTGTGGGAAAAATGCGACAGTTTTCTATTTTGTCGGGGGTCGATCGGCACTGCCGTTGACCAGAACTGGCACTGTCGATGGGTCTGAACTCTGATCGGTACTGCTAATGCCACGATCGGCACTGCCAGCGGCTTGAGTCTGAACCCTGCACAGGCACTGCCGATTGCCATGACCAGCACTGCCGATGCATTCTGATCGCTTCTTTGCTCAGTTTTGAGAACCCCGCACTAGCACTGCCGATGGGTGTGACCGGTACTGCCGATGGTGCCAACTGGCACTACCAATGGCTGTGATCAGCACTACCGATGGTTGTCCAGACTTTATCTATTTTGGTGCGTTTCTTTGAAAGTTTTGAGTCTTTGCAGTTCTTCTTTGTTTCCGCTGTGTTCCGCTGCTGTTGTTGATCACTCCTAAGGTTAGCACATCACAAGTTGGTGTGTGTGGTCTTGGTGATCGGTTTAGAGATTGGCTTCGGTTGTAATTGGGACATAGGCCAAGTTCTTGTGTAGAATTTGTATTGGCTCCCATTCAACGCCTCTCTGGTTGCCTTCTCGGTCCTTCAATTTGTATCAGAGCCGATTTGATCACTAGTTGACCTTCACCCGCTTTGTGATCCGAAGGCGACATGGAGAAGCATGCAATCAAGCTTTGGATGTTTGATAGAGAGGACTTTCCCTACTGGATGTCACAGACCAAGGCTTATCTCTTAATCCAAGGACGTGTAATTTGGGAGATCATGGAGGAGGACTATGCCATACCGGAGGACCTCAACACCACGCCAGTAGGTGAGTTAGCCAGGTATGAAAACAACTCCAAAGCTGTCAATATCCTGCTTTTTGCTCTAGGTAGGAATGAACATGACCGTTTGCTCATCTTGATACTGCACATGCCATTTAGGAAAAGCTTTGCACGTACCATAAGGGTACCAATGAAGTCAAGTCTCTACGTAAGGATTCTTATAATAGACAGTACCAAACCTTTGCACAAAAACCAGGTGAGTAACTAGATGACACTTTTCGTAGGTTTGAAGCCATTGTGTGCAACTTGCGGACTTGTGGTAACCTTGTGTATAGTGATAATGGAAGAGCTAATTGTTGTATTCACTTGATAAAAATGCTTGGGGGGTTAAGATTGCTGCACTAGAAGAAACTGCTGATTTCAATACCTTGGACTATGAGCAGTTGTACAGCAAGCTAAAATCTCATGAACTGTCTAGGAAGTCTCATCCTATTCTTGCTAATTCTGCTTCTAGCATGGTTTTGCTTTCTAGCTTTCAAAAGGGTAGTCACAGTGGTGCTTCTTATGGAACTAACCCCTCACTTGACAAGTGTTCTTTGGAGTTTGCTTTGTCTTCTCTTGTTGCAGCTTCCGATGAACAGATGGAGTGCATTCCTAACGAGGAGCTGTCCTTGCTCACAAGGAAGTTCAGGAAGTTCTACAACACCCGGAAGGAGAGAAGAGGAGGTGGTTCAAGAACCTGCTTCGAGTGTGGTGACCCTAGACATTTCATCGCTGACTGCCCCAAAAGGAAGAAGAAGGTCGGGTACCACGACAACAACATTGAAGATTTCAAGCAGAAGAAGAACCGCTTCTACAAGAAAGGCAAGAACTCCAAGAAGTTCGCCAAGGCCATTGCACGCGCCTGCGTTGCCACCTTGAGCAACATCGACCTCACATCAAGCGATGGCCTAACAAGCTCGAAGGAGGAGGTTGAGAAGCCACGAGTCAAGAGGAAGGATGACTTCACCGGGCTTTGCTTTATGGCAAAGAACGATCACAACACCGACTTTGGCTCTGACTCTGACACAAGCGAGGTAGCTCCCAATCTTGATGAGCTCTCTTCTAAACTTGATCATTTACACGATGTTTTGCTCATGCAAGATGATAAGATTCACAACACTGTTCATGAGAATAGAGAGTTTAAGTCTAAGTTAGAGAGTGCTGAGTATGAGATCACTTCGCTTAGGTCCAAGCTTGCTAAAAATGTTAATGTTGAGTGTGAATCTCGTCAAGTTGTGATGAATGATCTCAGTCAGAGGGAAAGTGTGCATGCTCAAGTTGTCAGTCAGCTTGAGAGTGCCCTTAAAGAGCTTGATGAATTCAAAGCTAGACCAACTCTTTTGGGTGCATGTCAAAAGCGCCCCAAGCTCACTACTGAGTTGGAAGCTCAAACCCTCAAAGTCAAAGAGCTCGAGTCCAAGCTGCTAGATGAGACTCTCTCTAAAGTTCTCCCACCACCATGTGTAGTGTGTGACTCTCTTAAGGATAATCTTGCAATCACTAGGGAGGAAAACAAAATCCTAACTCAAGAAAATGACTATCTCATCTCTCGTCTCTAAAGAACCCTAGTGAGTGAGAAGAAGATTGAGAGTGACTTGGCAAGAGTCAAAGAAAGTGCCAGTAGGTCAATCTACAACTTGATCTTGTGATTTGAGAGGTGTGACAAGGAGAGTGAGAATGTGGATAAGTTTGTGCCTAGCTCTAGCTACAAGGATGAGGAATAGTCCATCAAACCCACTGACACATACTATCCACCTAACCCCAATCCTTCCTTCAATCCAAACCAAGCCGAGAAGCCAAAACCCAAACCCACTGTGCAAGCTAAGCCTAAACATGAGAGTGTCTACATTTGCATGTTCTATGGTCGTAAGGGTCACTTGGATGAATACTGTTATAGGCGTAAGAGAATTGAGAGGATGCAAGATGAGTTAACTAGGAATGTGCATCATGATGATTTTGTTGGTTTTCAGCCTTGCACTTTTTCTTGTGCCTATTGTGGACAGGGTCATTCCTCATATGGCTTTGATTCACGAAATAAGTTTTTCTCAGCAGTGCTTTGGCGCCCCATGTTTTTCCCATCGTGGTGAGCATCGCTCATGTGGATTTGGCTTTCACACAGATGATTTCTATCCTCACAACCCCAGGTTTGAGTCGAGACGCTTTGACAGGCCACGCTTTCCCCATCATGGTACTCGTTCCACGTGTTCGACTAGTAATGTGCAAAGAACTGTGATAACCCCTGTAGGTCGTGTGATTCAGTGCTGGCTTCCCAAGAGTTTTCTTTCTAACCCCAGCACCGAGTCATCGATCTTTCCTTCTCGTTCTTTGTAGGCAGTAGGTGGAGGCCTGGAGAACAAATGGTCGAAGGACTCCGAGTGTTCGCGCCACATGGTCGGAGATGCAAAGTGGTTCTCCAGCCTCACTCCCTTGAAGCACCGGGAGTATGTGACCTTTGGAGGTGACAAGAGAGGGAGAGTGAAGGCAAGAGGCGCAATAAAGGTAAATGAAAAATTCACTCTCAAGGATGTTGGTTTGGTTGAGCATATCAAGTACAATCTCCTCTCGGTCTCTCGGTTGCTTGATGTTGATTTAGAAGTGCGCTTTAAGAAAAATGCTTCTTGTGTTCTTGATTCAAATGGATCTTTGGTTTGTGGGATTTCTAGCATTGGGAAGGTTTTTTGGTGCTGATTTTGTGGTCTCTCCTGGTTCTCACAAGTGCTTGTTTGCTCAGTCTTCTTCTGAGCTCTGGAAATGGCATAGGAGACTATGTCACATGAGCTTTGACTTGCTTTGTCGCTTGAGTGGCCTAGGTTTGATCCGAGGATTGCCTAAGCTCAAATTTGATAAGGATTTGGTTTGTGCTCCTTGTAGTCATGGGAAAATGATTGCCGCTTCTCATCCACCAAACAATTTGGCGATTACTGAACGCCCTGGAGAGTTGCTTCATATGGACACTGTTGGTCCTTCTCGTGTTTGTTCGGCGGGTGGGAAGTGGTATTTTCTTGTGATTGTTGACGACTACTCTCGCTACTCCTGGGTTTACTTTCTAAGAGCAAGGATGAAGTGTTTCATCGCTTTTGGAGCTTAGCTTTGAGGTTTTTCAAGGAACTCCCTGGTGCATTACGAGCAATCCACTGTGATAATGTCACCGAGTTCAAGAACTCCTTCTTTGTTGCTTTCTGCCTTGAGCATGGTATTGAGCATCAGTTTTCAGCACCTCGTGTCCCTCAGCAAAATGGTGTGGTCGAAAGAAAGAACAAAACCTTGGTGGAAATGGCCCAAACGATGCTCGATGAGCATGGGACTCTGAGGCGGTTCTAGGATGAGGCCATTAGCCCTGCTTGCTATGTTTCCAATCGGGTTTTCTTGCGCTCAATTCTTAATGTGACTTCCTATGAGCTACGCTTTGGGAGGAAGCCATCTGTTTCTCGTTTGCGTGCTTTTGGTTGCAAGTGCTTCATTGTCAGGCGGGCAATCTTGATAAGTTTGAGTCGAGATCTTCCGATGGCATCTTTCTTGGCTACACCCTTCATGGCCATTTTTATAGAGTTTTGAATTTGGAAACTAACACCATTGTAGAGTCCTGCGATGTAACCTTTAATGAATCAAACTCTTGTGCAAGCAATGTGGTTGAGACTACAGGTAACAGGGAGATGGAGGAGAGTATCTTTGTAGAAGAGGACCTACAGGGGTTGGATGATGGCGATGATGAGTCATTCCATCCCACATCTGAGCTTGTTCCTGCTGCTTCCACCACTCGAGCAGAAGGTCCAAAAGCTTCTACATCGACCTCAGCAGCTGTTGAGCCAGCTCCAACTATGGTTGAGGGGGAGGTACGCTCTAAGAGAGAGGCTCCTCACCACATTTAGTGTCAACATCCACCTCAACAAATGATCGGTAATCTCTATGAGAGGACAGCAAGGTCGAGGTATACACATCTCGCCTGCTTTACTAATTCTCTCTTTGTTGCCACCTTTGAACCTCGAGATGTTGGACACGCATTATCTGATGAACATTGGGTTAATGCCATGCATGAGGAGTTGGAAAACTTTAAGATAAACAAAGTGTGGAACCTAGTAGAGCCTCCTTTTGGTGTCAATGTCATAGGAACCAAATAGGTTTTCAAAAAAAAGCATGGGAAAGATGATGAGGTTGTTAGAAACAAGGCTAGGCTTGTTGCTCAGAGTTTCAGTCAAGTGGAGGGCTTAGACTATGGGGAAACCTTTGCTCCTATTGCACGCATAGAAGCCATTAGGATCTTGCTTGCATTTGCTGCCTCTAAGAGCATTAGACTCTACCAAATGGATGTCAAGATTCCTTTCCTAAATGGTTTCATAGAGAAAGAGGTTTATGTGAGACAACCACCTGACTTTGAGCACCACAAATACCCAAACCGTGTGTACATGCTTCAAAAGGTTTTGTACGGGCTAAAGCAAGCACGTAGGGTATGGTATGCTAGGCTTAAGACCTTCTTGCTAGACGCGGGTATGTTATGGGGTGTGTTGACAAAACCTTGTTCACTCTAAAGCATGCCAATGACTTTCTAATGGTTTAGATTTACGTGGATGATATTATCTTTGAAGGTTCCTCTCATGCTCTTGTGTCCAGATTTCAGGAAGCTATGGAAAGTGAATTTCAGATGTCAATGATGGGTGAGCTCACCTTATTTCTTGGACATCAAATCAAGTTGTGCAAGCAAGGCACCTTCATACATCAAGCCAAGTACATGAAGGATCTCCTAAAGAAGTTCGACATGGTCAATGTGAAGTCGTTGTCAATACTAATGTCCACAACAACGGCACTTGACCCTGACGAAGACTGTGAAGCGGTGGATCAAAGGGAGTAGAGGAGCATGATTGGCTCCCTCTTGTACCTGACGGTGACAAGACCCGACATACACTTTGCAATGTGTCTTTGTGCTCGCTTTCAGGCTTCTCCAAGGGTGACTCATCACAAGGCTGTCAAGCGCATCTTCAGGTATCTCAAATACACCCTTGAGTTCGGTCTTTGGTACTCTGCATCTTCATGCCTTGATCTCATTGGGTATTCGGATACGTACTTTGCTGGGTGTAGACTTGATAGGACGAGCACTTCTGGAACTTGCCATATCTTGGGTACTTCTTTGATCTGTCGGTCTTCTCGTAAGCAGTCGAGTGTACCCCAATCCACCCTAGAGGCTGAGTATGTTGTTGCTGCTACCTTCTGCTCACAAATCCTATGGATAGTATCCACCATGAGAGACTATGGGTTAACCTTTTAGGGTGTTCCACTCATGTGTGATAACTCCAGTGCCATATGCTTAGCCGTGAACCCAGTCCTACATGGCAAGGTCAAACACATAAATGTGAGATTCCACTTCCTGAGAGATAATGTTGAGAAGGGATATGTTCAGCTCAAATACATTGACACTAAACACCAATTGGCTGATATCCTTACCAAGCCCCTAGATGCTTCACGATTCGCTTTTCTTCAGGGGGAGCTTGGAGTTTGCCATCCTTATGGCACCGTTTGAGGAGGAGTTGGTCTTGTCTTGTATATATGTATCTTACCTTTCATGCATTGCATCTCATATGTAATATATGCATTGGTAGATGAGCTTTAATTTTTATGCTTTCTTGCATTTCCCTTTGCTATGATTGAGCTTGAGCTAAGTTGTGAGGATGTGATAGTAATCTCTCATGCTTAGATTTTCTAGATGGCTTGTTATAGACTCATTTGAGCAACTTGCTAATCTTAAAGGTAAACTTAGCTTCTTATGAACCTTATGCACTAATCTTGCTAGGACTTGCTCACCATGTGCATAATTGCTTTTATCTCTATCAGGACTTGTGTTGAGGCTAGTCTAGAGGATATCTTAACTTTGGCACCTTGTGTTTGCAAAATTTGGCTTTGCAAATGTTTAGCTCGTGATGGAACATTGTGGGAACATTTGTTCCTTTTGCCGCAAAGGCATGTTCATCCCTATGCTTTTAATCTGCAAAATAAATTGATTGTGCTTCGAAGCCTTGGGGTGTTTGCCATACCCAGTCGTGCGACTCTCCGCATGGATTAGAAATAACATAAAAAATGCTAAATCCAAACATTGTACTTCAAAGCCTCGGGGTGTTTGTCGTACCTAGTCATGAGACCCTTCGCACGGATTAGAAGATACATGAGGATCACATAAGAATAATGCTTTTCTCTTTTCTTATGAGTCCTTGTTGCATATTTGAGCATTTGTAGAGCTTATTTTCTACGAATGCTTGTTGCCTTTGTTGAGATTGAGACTAGTTAGATTCTTTTGATTCACTTGATACTTGTTTTGCCTTGGATGGAAGTACTTATACATATGGTGGCAGTTTTCTCATGATGAGCAAATATTGATTCTATCTAAGCTAGTCATTTTTTTTGCTTAGCTTGTATAGCTCTTGGTGTTTATGCCTTGCTATCTATTTTTTAGTCTTTGTATGATTGTGAGCTATTGCTTTTACACTTCATGGCTCTATGGTTATGATTAGCAAGGTTAAATGCTTGTTTGCATAATTGTTGAAGCTCATTAGGTTTGCATTTTCATACATTGCATGCTTGATCTTTTGCCTCTTTGATGAGTTCATTGCCAAAGGGGGAGAAAATATTGGGTCATGCACAAATAATGCTAAGAAACTTAAAGTGATTCTTTTTGCATTACATGAGACCTATCACATGTTAAGGGGGAACATATCATGTCCTTGAGCGTTTTCTTACGTTTTTCACACTTTTTGTGTCTCAAGTCGCTTTCTTTGCCAACTCTTGGTTTTGTGATCCCTGTTTTGCTAGATGGCCTACTTTTCACCTTTTCTTTGCGTCTGGCCATTTGGATGTGCTTATTCGGCTTCACATTTCAATCTCTAATCTTTGTGCATTTGGTGTTGTCAATGTACTCATCAAGGGTGAGATTGAGAAACCATATGGATATGTGCCATGGTTTGCAATATGTGATGAGTAATTGACATTGGTTGAGTTGGTGTTTGAGTTGAAATGCGGGAATCTGGGGATTGCATGAGTTTGTGCATGTCATGGTTTTGACTAACCGAAGTTGGTGACTAACTCGAGAATGCAAAGATTGCAAAGATTGTGAAAGGCACATGAAAATGCTCAAGGATATGATATGCTCCCCCTCAACTTGTGGTAGGTCACATGTAATGCAAAAATGGATTATTTTAAGTTTCTTAGCATTATTTGTGCATGACCCAATATTTTCTTCCCCTTTGGCAATGAACTCATCAAAGAAGCAAAAGAACAAGCATGCAGTGCATAAAAATGTAAACCTAAGGAGCTTCAACAGATATGCCAACAAGCATTTAGCCTTTCTAATCATAAACATAGAGCTATTGAGTGTAAAAGCAAGAGCTCACAATCATACAAAGACCAAAAATAGATAGCACAACATAAACACCAAGAGCTATACAAGCTATGCAGAAACATTGACTAGCTTAGATAGAATCATATTTGCTCATCATGAGAAAAGCTGCCACCACATGTATAAGTAGTCCTATCCAAGGCAAAACATGCATCAAATGAATCAAAAGAAACTAGCCAGTCTCAATCTCAACCAAGGCAACAAGAATTCGTAGAAAATAAGCTCTACAAACACTCGCATATAGAACAGAGACTCCGTAGGGAGAGAGAAAGACATTATTATTAGTTCATCCTCATGAAACTCCTAATCCATGCGGAGGATTGCACAACTGAGTATGCAAACATCTCAAGGCTTCGAAGCACAATTTTTGGATTTAACATTTTTATGTAACTTCTAATCCATGCGGAGGGTCGCACGACTGGGTACGGCAAAAACCCCAAGGCTTCAAAGCACAATTTTTTATTTGATCAACTTAACTTGCAAATTAAAAGTATAAATTTGAGCATGCCTTTGCGGCAAAAGGAACAAATGTTCCCATCATGTTCCATCATGAGCTAAACATTTGCAAAGCCACATTTCGTAAACACATGGTTCCAAAGCCAAGATATCCTTTAGACTAGCCTCAATGCAAGTTTTGACTTGGATAAAAGCAATTATTCACATGGTGAGCAAGTTTTGGCAAGATTAGTTCATAAGGTTCACAAAAAACCAAGTTCATCTTTAAGATTAGCAGGTTGCTCAAAATTAGTCTATAACAGGCCATCTAGAAAATCTAAACATGAGAGATTGCTATAACATCCACACAACTTAGCTCAAGCTCAATCATAGCAATGAAAAGTGCAAGAAGGCATAAGAATCAAAGCTCATCTACAAATGCATATATTACATATGAGATGCAATGCGAAAAGGTAAGATACATATAAACAAAAGAAAGCAGTTGCCCCTGAAGAAAAACAAATCTCGAAGCATCTAGGGGCTTGGTGAGAATATCAGCTAATTGGTGTTTAGTGTCAATGTATTTGAGCTCTACATCTCCTTTCTCTATATTGTCCCTCAGGAAGTCGAATCTCACATCTGTGTTTGACATTACCATGTTGGATTTGGTTTTTGGCTAAGCAAATGGCACTGGAGTTATCACATATAAGTAGAACACTCTTAAAGGTTATCCCATAGTCTCTCATGGTGGATACTATCCATAGGATTTGTGAACAGCAGCTAGCGGTAGCAAATAACTCAACCTCTATGGTGGATTGGGCTACACTCGACTACTTAGGAGAAGACCAACAAATCAAAGAAGTACCCAAGAAATGGCAAGTCCCTGAAGTGCTCTTCCTGTCAATTCTACACCCGTCAAAGTCCGCGTCCGAATACCTAATAAGATCAAGAGATGAAGATGCCTTGATTGTGTTGCTTGATTTGAAGTCCAAAGAAGAAGGTGAGCTCACCCATTATCGACATCTGAAATTCACTTTCCATGGCTTGCTAAAACCTAGACACAAGAGTAAGAGAGGAACCTCCAAAGATGATATCATCCATATATATCTGAACCATTAGAAAGTTATTGCCATGGTTCAGAGTGAACAAGGTTTTGTCAACACACGCCATGACATACCCTTGCTCTACCAAGAAGGTCTGAAGTCTAGCATATCATGCCCTAGGTGCTTGCTTTAGTTCGTATAAAGCCTTCTAAAGCTTGTACACTCGGTTTGGGTACTTATGGTGCTCAAAGCCAGGTGGTTGTTTGACACAAACCTCTTCCTCTATGAAGCCATTTAGGAAAGCACTTTTAACATCGATTTCATAAAGCTTAATGCCCTTAGACACAACAGGATCCTAATGGCTTCTATGCGAGTTACAGGAGGAAAGGTTTCCCCATAATCTAATTCCTCCACTTGGCTAAAACCTTGAGCAACAAGCCTAGCCTTGTTTCTCACAACCTCAACATCTTCCCCATGCTTGTTTTTGAACACCCAGTTGGTTCCTGTGACATTGACACCAATAGGAGGCTCTACTAGGGTCCACACTTTGTTTCTCTCAAAGTTTTCCAACTCCTCATGCATTGCATTAACCTAATATTCATCAGATAGTGCGTGTCCAACATATCAATGCTCAAAGGTGGCAACAAATAGAGAGTTAGTAAAGCAAGCGAGATGTGCAGACCTTGACCTTGTTGTCCTCTCATAGAGACTACCGATCATCTGTTGAGGAGGATGTTGAAGCTGAATGTGGCTAGGGCCCTCTCTCTCAGAGCGTACCTCCCCCTCAACCACAGCTGGAGTTGGCTTGACAGTGACTGCAGTCGATGTAAAAGCTTTTGGACCCTCTGCTGGAGTAGTGGATGCAGCATGAACAGGCTCGAACGTAGGATGTGTTGACTCATCATCATCACCATAATCATCATCATCAACCAAGCCCTATAGGCCCTCTTCTGCAAAGATGCTTTCCTCCATTTCCCTATCACCTCTAGTCTCAACCGCATTGCTTGCACAAGAGTTTGATTCATCAAAGGTTACATTGCGGGACTCTACGATGGTGTTAGTTTCCAAGTACAAAACTCTGTGGGAATGGACATGAAGAGTGTAACCATCAAAAGATCTTGACTCAAACTTATCAAGATTGCCACGCTTGAGGATAAAGAACTTGCAACCAAAGGCACGCAAATGAGAAACAAATGGCTTCCTCCCAAAACGTAGCTCATAGGAAGTCACATTCAGAATTGAGCGCAAGAAAACCTGATTGGAAACATAGAAAGCAGTGTTGATGGCCTCAGCCTAGAACCACCTCAGAGTCCCATGCTCATCGAGCATCGTTCGGGGCATTTCCACCCAGATCCTGTTATTTCTTTCGACCACACTATTTTGTTGAGGAACACGAGGTGCTGAAAATTGATGCTCAATACCATGCTCAAGGCAGAAAGCATCAAAGGAGGAGTTCTTGAATTCGGTGCCATTATCACTGCGAATTGCTTGTAATGCACCAGGGAGTTCTTTGAATAACCTCAAAGCTAGGCTCCAAAAGTGATGAAACAATTCATCCTTGCTCTCAACAAAGTAAAACCAAGAGTTGCGAGAAAAGTCATCAACAATCACAAGAACGTACCACTTCCCACCCGTCGAATGAACCCGAGAAGGACCAACAGTGTCTATGTGAACCAACTCTCCAGGTCGTTTAGTCATCACCAAATTAATTGGTGGATGAGAAGCGGCAACCATTTTACCATGAGGACAAGGAGCACAAACCAAGTTCTTATCAAATTTGAGCTTAGGCAATCCTCAGATCAGTCCTAGGCCACTCAAGTGACAAAGCAAGTCAAAGCTCATGTGACCTAGTCTTCTATGTCATGTCCAGAGCTTAGAAGAAGATTGAGCAAACAAGCACTTGTGAGAGCCATGAGAAACAGCAAAGGCAGCCTGAAGAGCCTTTCGAATCAAGAACACAAGAAGCATTTTTCTTAAAGCGCACTTCCAAACCAATATCAAGCAATTGAGAAACAGAGAGAAGATTGTACTTGAGATGCTCAACCAAACCAACATCCTTGAGAGTGAAGTTTTCATTTACCTTTATTGCGCCACTTGCCTTCACACTCCCTCTCTTGTCATCCCCGAAGGTCACGTACTCGCGGCGCTTTAAGTTTTCATTTACCTTTATTGCGCCACTTGCCTTCACACTCCCTCTCTTTGCATCTCCGATCATGTGACGCGAGCACCTCGAAAGAATCGAGTAACCGAGAGGGGGGGGGGGTGAATCGGGAACTTACACTATGTACCTAACTTGCCAATTACTAAAAACTGACCACTCAAACAACTCCTACACAATTCTAGTGGTGATCACACTAACAAAATAATCCTATGAAAGGAAAGACAACCTAAGCATACTAGTGGATCGTACTCGAAGCACACAACTCCTATGCAAGCTAGTAATCAAAGAACACGCGAAAGCACACAACAGGCTAGCAAAGGGGCCTACTCATGCAAAGCTACTAGATCATCAAGTACAAGATAAGCACACAAGCATGAGTAGCACAACATATACAAGGGTGAGTAATCAAGCCAATGCAACTCCTACACATGCTAGTGATCAAGTGAAAGCTAAGCACAACTAGCAAGTAGAGAAGCCTATTCATGCAAGTCTACAAGTAATCAACTAGAGCAAGGTAAGAATACAAGTATGAATAGCACGGTATATAATTGCGAAAAGTAATGCATCAAAGAAAGGTGTAGAGTAAGAGATGGCTCATTATTTTTTTCCCGAGGTCTCGGAAGGATGGCACCTTCCTCTACTCCTCGTTGGACCACTCCTGCCGGAGTTCCGGTCCCTCCCGCCACCAATGTAGAGTTCTTGCCCACGAGCCCGCAATCACTCTCGGAGTGAAGACACGGTGCGTGTCACCGCTGCCACCAAGGCACGAGCTTGCCTCCCTCAAGAACTTCTCGGACTCCCCGAGCCGACACGGGTGCTCACTATTGATGCCCCTTTCACCGGTGGGCTCAAACCGTGTACAAACGTGTGATGGCCTTCACAACCGATCACGATAGGCTCGATCATCAACACCTAACTGCTCTAGATCTCACCATAGACCAAGAGTAACAACCTAGATCACTCCCTGAAGGACACCCTAGCCTTAGATGTGCATCAATGCTCAAGTTATTCTCACTAGCACTCTCAAGATATGCAATATCTCCTCTTAGTGCTCTCCTTTTTGCCTCTTGGCTCTCACCAAATGCTCCAAACAATTTCATTGGGAAATAGTGGTCCCCAAGACCCCAGCAACGAAGTCATATAGGCTTCCAACCTCCAACTAGCCGTTGCTCCACAAAATCAGCTTTCTGGGCCTATTCATCGGACTGTCCGGTCACTGCCTGACCAGATCGTCCGGTCAGCTGACCAGACCGTCTGGTCAAACTTTCTCCCTCCATTCCAGAGGGCTCCCAATTTGTGTCCTCTCTGTCTCAGCGCGTCTTCATACAGGCCGGACCGTCTGGTCACTATTGATCCTTGTGCAGACAAATTCCTTTCAAACTGCTCTCTGTCCACTTAGTGACCGTATAGTCCGGTCTCCACTGACCCCTCTGTCCGGTCTCTTCGTCCAGAAGCTGAAACTCCTCGTCCTCACTTGACTTCGTTTCCCAGCTTCTCCGAACAGCTCCTTGGCTTCTCCACTGTCACCTAGTGCCTGTGATTTTACAGAGCATCCATGCATATCACCAACTAGTGTGACCTAAGAGACATGACCTAGACCCCCTTGATAGTCCGTTTTTTCCAATGGACTCAAAGCCCTAACAACTAGACAAGTGTTCCCAACACTCGCTCCATAGCTTGTCCTTAGCTTTGATCCATCTTCATCAACCCTTAGACTCCATCATGCCCACAAGCCTCCATGCTTACGGTCATTGTCATCCATCGCTAAGGCCGCCGTAAACAATCATCATAGAGTACAAAAGGTTTCCTTCACGAACAACACTCGTGTAGACATTAGTTACACAATTTCATAGTTGTCATTTATCACCAAAACATTCATACTTCGGGGTGACCTCAATGGTCATGATCCTTACAATCTCCCCCTTTTTGGTGATGGATGACAACCACTACTTATGATGATCCAAAACGGATGAACAACAACGAACCAAAGGAAAAGAAAGGAGTGAAAGTATTACCTTGGTCCTTACCTTGGAAGTAGTTTCCCCTTGGAATGTGCTAGGTGTTGAGGGAGAACTACCCAATCACATAGCACACTTAATATCGATCATGAGTTGATTTTTGCACCTGTCTTGGTGTCGTGGCTGATGATCTTGTTGAAGTAGACACGCACCAAGGACATAGATGTTCATGTCGGTGTAGATGTTCATTGTTGTTGTAGACATGCACCATCATTGTTCTTCTCCATGTCGGTGTAGATGTTCATCTTGATTATCTTCATTTGATCTTCATGTTCTTCTCCATCTTTCCTTCTCCCCCTTTTTTCTTAATCTTTGACTTGGCTTTTGGATCTTCATGTTCTTCTCCCCCTTTGTCATCTATCACCAGAAACCAAAAATAAAACACAAGAGAACCAAGGAACAAATAATAAATGGCAAGAGTTAGGAAACTCCCCCTTTCGTGGTGCTCCTCCTTGGTCATGATGGTGTTACACCATAGCCCCCCTTACACACATGACTCAACAAAATATTTCCTCAATGATGCAATGGTTAGTACTTAATGTGTTAGGAATGTATGAGCCACTTGTCTTTGAGCCGTGCGAGTAGATTTAACCTCGGAGCTCGTTTGATCATGAATCAATAGGCATGAAGCACAAAGATCACTATGTGATCATCTAGAGGGTCATATACTTACATTGTAAACAAGCAACTCCTTCTAGAAACATGCTTCAGAGCATGTAGGGTATCACAATGCAAGAATGCATGAATGCAAAGAATGCAAATGCAAATGCAACAAGTATACAAATGCATGATGCGATGCTAAAGGAAAGAGAGAGAAAGGCTACAAACCAAAGTGCCAACATCGAGTTGTTCCCTTCTTGAGCTTACTCACAATGGACCATTCTTCAAAGCCTTGGGCACACCATGAACCACCATCCCAAGCTTAACCCACGTCCATTGCTATCTCAAGGAGGTCCGAAGTTGACCTACAAGCAAAGAGAAACAAACACGAACCAAAGGCACAAACAACAAACAAAACAAACAAGCCTATACATATTGACAAGTGACAAGCATTAGGATTACTCATGTGAAGTTTGAAAGGTCGAGAACATATAGTTCTCCCCTTAGCTTGTTGAAGGTCTTCTCATCAAGTGGCTTGGTGAAGATATCCACCAATTGTTCATGAGTCCGCACGCCCACTAACTCCATATCCTTCTTCTCAACATGGTCTCTTATGAAGTGATGTTTGACTTGAATATGCTTTGCATGACCATGATCTCCAGTTTTGAGAGCCATTTCGATTGCCGCTTCACTATCACAATATAATGACATTTGAGTGAAGTTGAGGCCATAATCTGAGAGAGTTTGCCTCATGTAGAGAAGTTGTGCATAACAAGCTCTTGTCGCCATCTACTCCGCTTCGGTTGTAGATAGAGCCATTG
This sequence comes from Eleusine indica, assembly GCA_030378355.1. NCBI lineage: Eukaryota > Viridiplantae > Streptophyta > Magnoliopsida > Poales > Poaceae > Eleusine > Eleusine indica. The sequence continues at coordinate 30,884,254 of CM059499.1, forward strand.
AGTTTTGCTTCTTTGAGCTCCAATATACTAGAGATCTTCCAAGAAATTGGCATCCTCCTGATGTACTCTTCCTATTCACTTTGTATGCTGTGAAGTCCGAGTCCGAATACCCAAGTAACTCAAAGCTTGTTCCTCTAGGATACCATAGTCCCATGGTAGGTGTGTACTTGAGGTATCTAAGAATCCTCTTGATGGCCTTCAAGTGAGACTCCTTTAGATTTGCTTGACAGCGTGCACACAAGCACACACTAAACATGATGTCCGGTCTTGAGGCGGTGAGACAGAGCAAGGACCCAATCATTTATCTGTAGAGCTTGGGGTTCACCGGTTTACCCTTTGCATCATTATACGAGGTTTTTCTAGTTTCCATAGGTCTATGCAAGGGCTTGCAATTTTCCATGTTGAATCTCTTGAGTAGGTCCTTGGTGTACTTCTCTTGGTATATAAAGTTCCCTTCTATCAATAGTTTTACTTGAAAACCAAGGAAGACATGCAACTCTCCAATCATTGATATTTGAAATTACCTAGCCATCATTTCTCAGAACTCCTCATTGGATTTTTCATTGATTGACCCATAGATGATATCGTCCACATAGATTTGGCACATAAAGAGATCCTTACCAACATGCCTTGTGAACAAGGTGTTCTCAATGCTTCCAATGGTGAATCCATTATTGAATAGGAAGTTCCTCAAATCTTCATACCATGCCCTTGGTGCTTGCTTGAGTCCATAGAGAGCTTTCTTTAGTTTGTACACATGTCGTGGATATTTAGGGTCCTCAAACTCTAAAGGTTGTTCCACATAGACTTTCTCATTGATCTCTCCATTCAAGAAGGCACTCTTGACATCCATTTGAATGAGCTTGAAGCCATTGTGTGATGCATAGGCAAGTAAGTTCCGAATTGCTTCAAGACGGGTCACGGGAGCAAAAGTTTCTTTAAAGTCAATACCCGCTAATTGAGAATACCCCTTGGCCACTACACGAGCCTTGCTCTTGACAATTGCCCCTTTCTCATATTGCTTGTTCCTGAAGACCCACTTGGTGTCAACTACATTATGATTCTTAGGCCTCTCAACCAATTTCCATACTTTGCATCTCTTAAAGTTGTTCAATTCTTCTTGCATGGCCATAACCTATTTGTGATCATCCATAGCTTCATCAATTGTTGTAGGTTCAATTATGGAGACGAAAGAGAAGTTCTTAATTGCAACATTTGCCTCCTCATCATTTTCTTCACTCACATAGTTGGGATTGTATTGGTTTCTCCTTGTCCTAACTCCTTGAGATGGACTCCTAATGATCAAGTCACGTGAGTGATCCTTGTTGAAGGCCTTAGGTCTAGGATGGTGTTCTTCTTGAGTGGGAGGAGCTCTAGGTGAAGTATCTTGTGTATCATGGATTGCTCGCTCTCTTGAGATATGAGTATCTTGGATTCTTAGTGAGGTGGGAGAATCACTCATATGCTTTGTTGTTTTGGAGCTAGAGCTTGGTGAGGATGTGGGGCTGTGGTGTGAAGAGCTTGGAGAAGTGGCTCGATGTGAAGTACGTGGAGAGGCTTGGGACTCATTTCTCTCTTGGGTTCCCTCATGGGAAGGTGGATGCACTCTCAAAGAATCTTGGGAGGAGCTAGTGGAAGAGGCAATGACATCTTGGTTTGGTTCATGAAGCTTGGAGGAGGAGGTTGATTGAGGTGGTGGAGTTGAGGGCTCATCAATATTAGCCTAATGGGGTGAAACCTCGCTCACGGGCATGTTCCTTAAGGCTTCCCTCATAGGTTCATCTCCAATGTTCACTTCATGGAATTCATCTACCTACTAAGAACTATTTGACTCATCAAATTGAACATCATAGGATTCTTCCACGCAACCTGTGGCTGAGTTGTAGACCCTATATGCCTTAGAAGTTCCTGAGTACCCAACAAGAATGCCTTCATTAGTTCTACTCTCAAACTTCATGGGCTTCCTTCTCTTCTTGAGAATGTAGCAAGTGCAGCCAAAGACCAAAAAATTGGAAACATTTGGTTTCCATCCAACCAATAGCTCATATGGTGTCTTCTTCAACAACCGGTGGAGATACACACGGTTTGAGGTATATCAAGCTGTGTTGATTGCTTCAGCCCAAAACCTCTCATGAGTTCCTTACTCATCCAACATGGCACGGGTAAGGGTGATTAGTGTCTTGTTCTTCCTCTCCACTACTCCATTTTGCTCGGGAGTATATGTAACGGAGAATTCATGCTTGATCCCTTTCTTGTCTCAATATTCCTCCACTATTGTGTTCTTGAACTCAGTCCCATTGTCACTACTTATCTTCACAATGCTAGCCTTGAATTCATTCTTTGCTCTCCTTGCAAACTTTCGGAAGATGTCACTTGCTTGAGACTTGTCCACAAGAAAGAAAGTCCAAGTGTATCTTGTGAAGCCATCCACAATCACCAAGCAGTATAGATTCCCTACCAGACTCTTGTAATGTGTTGGCCCAAACAAGTCCATGTGCAAGAGCTCTAGAGGACGAGATGTAGACATGAATGACTTGGTGGGATGAGATGATGCAACTTGCTTCCCAGCTTGACAAGCACTGAATTATCTGTCCTTCTCAAAGGTGACACCCTTGATTCCTTCAACTAGATTCCTCTTGACCACTTTTCTGAGTTGATTCATTCCAACATGTGCCAAACTTCTATGCCACAACCATCCTTTAGTTGCCTTGGTGAATAGGCAAGTACTTGGTGGCATGTTGCTTGACTTGAAGTCTATGACATACAAGTTCCCATGCCTCACTCTATGAAATACTAGTCCCTTCTTTGCATTTTCAATCATTGCACCATCCTCATGAAATGTGCACTTGAAACCCATGTCACAAAGCTGACTGATAGACAGGAGGTTCAAGTTGAGGGGTTCAACAAGAAAGACCTTGGAGAGATGGAGATCCTCAGTAATGGCCACCTTGCCTGATCCTCTAACTCTCCCTTTTGAGTTACCCCCAAAAGTCACCTTCTCACTGTCTTCGTCTTCATCAATGGTGGTGTACATGGTTGGCTTCCCGATCATGTGTTGAGTGCACCCACTATCAAGAATCCAATTAGTACCTCCACTCTTGTAGTTGACCCTGATGGTAGCCATAAGACAAGCACTAGAGGAAAAAGGGTTAGTATCCAAAGCATTACTTATTGACTAGCACTAACCTCATCACGTCAAGCGATAAGTCCGTCCTCATAGATAGGGATTCTTACGATCCCTTCCTGAAGTCTCCTCCTGATGGGATAGTGAGGAGCATGATATCTCCAATGTCCATGACCATCCCCCATGTGCACATTGTCGAGGTCGATATAATAGTGGGGAGGATCATAGAGGCCAGTGGCATGCTCAAGCACATGTCCCACTTGTGAGTGGAGCACAAGTATCATCTCCATGGCTCTCTCAATTGAGAGCTCATGCCTTCTGTTGACTACCTCCTCAAGTAAGAAAACCCTCTCAGGAGTTGTAATTTTCTGAAGGAGCTTGTCAATCACTTCATGTGGTGCAATCCTTCGAAGGCCTCTGAAAGAGTTTATCCTAGACACAAGATCATAAATGCTTAAGAGACTCTCACACTGGTCATCATTCGGATTTCTCATGAAGTCACCAAGTTTGAAGAAGAGATCCTGTTGGTGATCTCTACGAAGATGCCAAAGGTGATCTTGTGGTGGAGGAGGTGGTGGCGTTGGAGCTGTGGTGGTGAGATTGATTATCTCAAAGGATCGAGTGAGCATTGTTGTTGGCGCTCCTCCAACACCAATGCATTGTCCACCCGAAGTGCTTGGAGTAGAACTTAGAATGGCACTTGGAGCAGAACTCGATGAAGCGCCTGATGAAGAGCTTGGTGTAGGTCTTGATCCGAGAGGGTTGTAGAAGCTGCTGCAAGGTACTCTTGCATAGGGATCAAAGAAGTTTGAGCTCGAAGCTACTTCTTCCCCTTTTCTTGAGGATGCTCCATTGTTTGCCTTGGAAGTCTTCTCCCCATTCCAACTTGCAGTGATCTTCTCATCCTCAAAGACCAACCCAATCACATCCTTGATGGAGAGACCCTTCTCCATGATGAGATCAAGGGTGATGTAGAGGAGCTTTCTGCTAGGGAGCAAGGTGAGGATCTTCTCGACTATCACAATCTTGGGAAGCTAAAAAGTAGTTGCTCCAATGTCGTCCACAATATCTCGTAAGCGAATAATAGAGTCAAGTAAGTCCTCATTCTCATTAGCATGAAAAGCAAAGACCTCCTCAACAAGTGAATCACTAGCATGACCATTAAAAGACTTATAAGTATCATCAGCACTAGTCATACTAGAAGAGCAAGCAAGATCAAGAGAGCCAACATCATCAATCGTCACATTAGGCACACTAGTAGAGCAACCTATCAAATCATCACTAGTAGAATCTAGGAACTCACTAGAACTAGGCACATCCACCCAATCATCATCATCATATACAAGATCATCGGTAAAAGTATTGGCAAAGTCCACAAGTGTATCCATCAACTCATCCGAAATCATGGCATTTAGGTAGCTTTTCAAGCGATCCTTCCATGAGCCATGACCCGGCCCCGAATGGGATGACATCCCAACTCAACACGATCACTACTCAAGGCGGTTAAGCCCTATGATAAGCAATTGGCTCTGATACCACTCGAAAGGATCGAGTGACTGAGAGGGAGGGTGATGAGTACATCACACTCATGGATACACACAACACTCCTTCAACTAAGATGAAAGTTCATGTGCATCACCTAAATTTACAGGTGAGATCGTTTCTAATATTTTTATTATGTGGTTTTGAGAAAAAGCCGCACAAAAAAAAGGAAGTAGAAAAAAGAAAAGATACAAATTCAGAATTGCTTGCATCCTTTGTGTCCTTTGTTGAGTCATTTGCTTGTTTGCTTGAACTAGGTCCAAGACAAGTTTAGGCCGGTGACATAGACTAGCTTGGGACTATTATTCAGTTTTGCAACTTCTGAATTGAAATTTTGCTAATCCTTGCTACCTAATATTGCCTATCCAAGCTCCATATATTTCCTTCTGAATAGGCACAAATTTTTTTGACTCTCGCAATCATCAGTTCACACTCTCCAAGGTATCCTTTGCTTGTTGTAATTAAGAACTTTGTAAGAGCTTTATAAGATGCTTCCCTTTGCTTGTTGAGAGTTTACACTATGATCACATAGTAGTGATAGGAAAATATACTTCCGTGTGTTTTCTTGTTTGCTACTAACAATGACAGATTATGCCACTCATGGTGATGATTCAACGTCGTCTAATGAGAACAATATGAGTGATGTAGTACAAAGAGTGCTCAGTCCTTGTTGACTTTTGCTAAGCCATATTAATAAATCATTCCCGGCACGGGGCCAGAAACGGTTCACTAATATGTCCCAGAGTCAAGTAGGTAAAATCCGCAAGCGCACGGAGAATACCGTTGTAGCATTTCACCCGGAAGTATTCAGGGTATCGTATTTGTTTATCCCAGAGGAAGGTTATGATCAAGAAGCGTTACTAACATATAAGATCATGTTAATAATTAGCAAGGATATCTTAACCAAGACAGGCGGGTACATGATAATAACCGGGTAGTGTGACACACACAGAAGATTCCTACTAAATAAATAAAGTCTAGTGGAGGAAAGACTAGGCTAAGCTACTCCTACTATACATTCCTATACAGTTGCATAGCCTAAGTAGAATACATACAGACCCACACTCAGGTTCAGCAGTCAATAGTATAGCACTTCAGGCACGGACTTACCCCTGCATCCACAGGCGACTTCCGCCAAGAGCCTACGCACTAGCCTAGCGGGGAGGATTTCAAAGGACGGACAGGGCTGTCACCACCTGCCGCCTACCTCAACGAACCAGTAGACTAACGAATAATTGATGCAAATCAGTCACCCAAGTACCATACTTGCATGACCAAAGAGCACTCTGCCCCTCCGCGATTACTATTAACGAGGCAGAGTTACCGTACGAATACGATCACCAAACCCATGCTATACTTTATCAGCTAAAACTAAGCATAGAGACTATAACATATAAACTAGACTATAGTGACGGTATATAACTAGCATGACAATAGTAGTATAATAAATATAAACTACTATCACACAAGTAGACTATACTATCACATATATGGATCACAAAATCAAACAAGAAACTCATGACCCAAGCACAACTATATAGAAAAGGTATATATATTGATAAGAGTAAAGTCTTACAAAAGGGAAAAGATACAAGAGCCATACCAATTCCAAGTGAAGACTTGGGACTAGAGAGCTCTAGACTCAGTCTAACTCCACTAAAACTCCAAGAACTACTACTAGCAAGAGAGAAATGCTTCTTGTGGTGTGTGTTGAATGTGAAGGCACACCCTCCTATTTATAGCCTCAATAGGTCGGCAAGGGAGAGTAACCGCCACGGAAGGCATCTCAAACCGTTATCAGGAGTCACGGAGGAGCCAACACGTGGAAGCCCAGGCGGAGAGGGCGCCCGGCCGGGTCGGCCGACCTGACCAGGTCGGCCGACCTGGGGGTGGCCCCTCCTGGCCTGTGCTTTCTCCAGGTGGCTGTCCTGTGGGTCCTGAGGTCGGTTCCCGCGGTATTACAGGGAGTTACGTCGGTTAAGTGCTGCAAATGGGCCCTTCAATCCGTGTGACGTCCATGTGGCGCTCTCTGATTGGTCGAAAGTGTGTTTTCTTGCCTTTTGAGGTGTTTCCTTCACATTTCCTCCTGCATGCACAAAGTTCTCCAAGTACAAGTGGAACTATATTATTATGATAAAGCATGCGTGTATGAAATGCCAAATTCTCCTTTATTTGAGTATAGTTGACGGTTGAAAATGGTACTTAACAGCCGTCAACAAACTCCCCCAAGCTTACCCTTTGCTCGTCCCGAAGCAAAGATAAACTTAAGTTGTTGATCAGGAGTTGCTACAATGTCCTACTCCTCAATAATACTATGCGCACAACAAAGTACTCTTCCTAGAATTAAATATATTGGCGCATAACTTACCCATTTACCTCGATCCATGGGGCTTTTACACCTCATTGTCTTGGGCGGTTGAGAGATAGAACAATTGCAGGGCACCAATCACTTGCTCTAGATTCCGCTATGTTATTCCGGAGGTTTTCAAAAGATTTTGAAAATAAAAACCAAGTTCCTCAAATGATTCTCTCGGATCACTCAATATGTGTATGATTCCTCACCAAGGCAAAGTGTTGCCTATAATCACCTACTTCTAAATAAGGCTTTATGTGGAGCTCAAGGTAGGGAAATATGAAGCACTCATGTTCACATAATATTGCTATGTCAAAAGACCGGATCCAAGAAAAACATCAATTCAAACAATCTTGATCAAGATGTGCAAGTGTGTGGGAGAACGGAGGAATGGTGGATGGGAAGAAATAACTCCTTTTTGAATTTTCCTTCTCTCTTTTGGAGTTTCTAGGCTATGGCTATCTTTTGCTTGCTCTCTTTTTTTTTTTTTTTTTTTTTTTTGCATAGCCATAGTCCTAGTTTGCAATGAATACTTTGAGAGAGGAATTTTGCAATGGATATATGGAGTGTTTCTTTGGATGGATGGATGGATAGTGGCTTTCTTCCGGTGTAGAAGAATAGCTCACGGTGGATATGGTGGATATGGTGGATATGGTGGATGCTATCTTCTTGATTTAGAAGGATAGCTCATGGCGGTGGATGTGTGTACATGATCTTGATCAAGAAAGCATGAAAAGAGTTCTACTAGGGTCACAACAATTTTGACTAAGCTCAATGTGAAACAAGCAGCATATGTGTAAAGGTTTTCAAATGTAAACACTACATATGGCTGTGGTGGGAATTTCATCATTGAGGAACTTATTAATTTGTCATTTTGAAAAATAAAACTCCGGAATTCAAGCTTTACGTTGAGCAAGATCATAGCAGCCCTATCTATCATATCATACCTCTCAACAACTTAGAACTAGAGAATGCATATGCTACCCACAAGATTCAAGTTCAAGGCAAGATTTACCAACAAACCTAACTCTTGAGAGAGTACTGAGTTGTAAACTAGCATTAGAGAGGAATAAAGGACAGAGCAACTATTCATCATCTCAACATAGGAAAATTATACACATTCATACCGCGCATGAAAAAAGGGAAATATTTTTGTTCTTTTTATGTTTTGCAAATTTTTATGGTTTTTCAGATTTAGCAAATGCAAGAAATAAAGGGAAGGGGAAAGATACAAGTTACCGTGAGAAGGGGGGTCCTCCCCCAAGCTTGTTCTTGCTCATATCTGCTGGTTCGGGTCGTAGCCTTGGGAGCGGAAGAAGGCATCCCAATTGTTCTGATTCTGAGCCATCATCGCGTTCAGCTGGCGGAATTGGTTGTCGCTGAAATTCTGCCATTGCTGGGTGTCGGTGACATGTTGCGTGAGAGTTTGTTGCATGCTCTCGGTGCGCAAATCAATGTCGTTCACCCTCCTTGTCAACTCGGCCATCCCATAGTTGAGTTCACGGAACCCACGGGATGAGAATGACCGAGTGGCAAAGGATGGCGGTCCGCTTGAACTTGATGACGTCTGCATGGGGTAATCGTACTGAGATTCCCATGCTCCGGCCTGCCATGTTGATGCACCCGCCTCGTCCTGTGGTGGGGGCTGCTCCCATACCGGATCTCCGGTCGGAGTGTGAAACTCCGGTGTAGGCTCCATATGCCTACGGGAACGTGTCGGTCGCCCTGAAACACTATGCCTGCGAACTTCTCCCACTGGCTCAAGTGGGAGGGTTAGTGCCCGACAGTGATACAAACGAAGACCCGGGTTAGGTAACGGGAATTCATTTGTATACCCGGGAAAGTGATAGATCAAGGTATTATTTGGACCATGTTTCAAAGTATGTCCTTGCACAAAATAGTCCTCGCCTAGAAATTCTCTATCTACCGTCAAATATTCAACATGAACATTCTCAAGCAGACCACACTTCTGCGCAATGCGAGAAACTAAAGAGGTGCACTCAATTGGTCCTGTCAACTTTATATTGTCTAACCATTGATCAATCATGCATTCCGCGGGTGACACCCTAATTTTCTTAACCATGGCATAAAGTATTTTCAATTCATCTTGCCGGACAACCCTAATGTCACCTCGAGGAAACAAGGTCATAGCCAACCACACATGCATAAATCTAAGTGTAGGATTATGGATGGCACTTGTTCTAGGCTTGGGACCCCACTCGTTTCCGGAAATCTTTTTCCAAAAACTTTCTTTATGGAACCCCTTTAGCGCTTTATCTGAGTCTAGCCTACATTTAGGATTTAGACCTAGCATAGCATGAAGATCACCCCATGTGACCAAGCGCTCTTGCCCAAACAAGCGAAAAGAAATGCCTTCATCATACTTTCTAAGGGTGCATAAAAACTGCATAGTAAGCAAACGAGAACCCGGCTCATCTACTTCTACGAAATTTAGCCAACCCATAGTGCGAAAAATAGAGGCAAATTCTTCTCTCATACCTATTTTCTCGAGGAAGTCCGGATCGAAGCGTCGGGTGTGGGCGAATGGCCGCTCTCTCATGAGCGCGATGGCTTGGCCCTCGCGGTCGTCCTTGATGTCGAGATGCTCCTCGGTGATGAGCAAGGCCGGCCTTTCCTCCGGAATTTCAGCTTCGGGGTCACCATGCCCCGGACTTGGTGTGAGCTCGACGGAGGATGCTTGACTCGTGCTTGCACGAGTGCTTTTTCTCCGCTTGATTCCGGCGACTTGCTTCATTCGTTTGAACATGGCTGCACACAAGAACAAACACAAGACAAGAACAAAAACAAGATCGAACAAGTGTTCGGGTGAGCGTTAGTGAAAACGACAAACCCGAGCTTCTCCGAAATTGGTTTTCTTTTCACAACAACTTGCAAATGCACTAAAACAGAGGGGAAATATTTTTTTGGGTTTTTGGGGCTGTAGTAAAGTTGAAGAACACGAAATTTTGGGAGAGCAACAAGTGAGCAAAGGAGGGGAGTGAAAGATGAGCTTGGAATGGTGAAACTCCTCCTCCTGGGCGGTTTTTATAGCCAAGGAAGCAAGATGGCCCTTAGAAAGGGACAGAACAACGGCCATATAGCCGTTGGGAGAAAGGAGCATAGGAAAAGGTGGGGCCAGGGGGTCGGCCGACCTCACCAGGTCGGCCGACCTGGCAGGTGGGCCTCCTGGCAGCCCCCTTTTTCCTATGTGTTCCCCAACGGCTAGGGGATTTGTCCCCTGCTGCCTTTTTGCTCAAAAAGCTCGACAAAAAATCTTTTCAAAATGGAAAGCCCAAAAACCTATTTTCTAAATTTTCAAAAATGCAAATGAGTTTTGAAAAATTCCAAGGTGGCTGGAAAAATTCAAAAATGCAGAAATGCAGTGGTCAGAAAAAATCAAAATGTGGTGGAAAGCAAATATGCAATTAAAAGAGCAAATATGGATAACTACCGGTTTAACCTCCCGGCGAGGACTCACCTTTTAAAGTCCGACGAGCGGGACTTTTCTCCGGCGTTCAGCTCGATGAAGCGTTGTCCGGTCCCGGAGATGAAGACACGGATGATGCTTCTTGTTTCATTCGCCACACCTTCTTGGTCTTTGTTGTGGTCGGTAGCTTCTTGTGCTTCGGAGGCTACGGTTTTGCAGGCTTCACAGCCTGTTTCTTTGCAGACCTCGGAGGTTGCTGCCTTGTGGACTTCGGAGGCTGTTGCTTAATGTGTGACCTTTGCCTCCTTGCCTTCATCAGTTGTTGTTGTGCAGCATTTTCCTTCTCAAGGAAGTTCTTCATGAATGTGATGAGGCTGTCCTTCTTTGGCGGAGTGACCTCCACTTCCTTGATGTTGCTTGGGTTCGGCCCGTACTTGATACGGATCATGTTGCACTGTTCTTTCCTTGGCCGAAAGTCAAACTTCTCCTCCTTGCCATTGATGTGGAAGCGGATTTCTCCGGCTCCTACATCGATGCGAGCATCCGCAGTGCTGAGAAATGGGCGTCCTAGGATGAGCGGTGTGCTCTTCCCGACGTCCATATCAAGCACTACGAAGTCGACGGGGATGGAGCAATCCCGGATTTTCACCGGAATATCTTCGGCGATCCCCGCCGGATAGCGGACCGTTGAATCGGCCAGCTGCAGCTGCATCGGCGTGGGGGATAGTGTAGTGTAGTTGAGCTTGTCGAAGACATCCTTCGGCATGACGCTCACACTTGCCCCAAGATCACATAAGGCATGGTCGAAGTTCTGTGTCCCGATCGAGCAGGTGATCGTGGGACACTCTGGATCTTTCTTCTTCTCAGGAAGCCGGTTGAGTATAGCAGCGCTACACTCTTCCGTCAGCTTGACAATTTCTGTGGTCGGTAGTGGGCGCTTGTTGCTGATAAGATCCTTGAGGTAGCGAGCGTACGTGGGTACTTGTATCGCATCCAGCAAGGGCACGTTGATGTGCAGCTTCTGGATTACCTCAACGAAGCGTGTGAACTGCTCGTCCACGGTGGGCTTCCTTCTTCTTTCAGGAAACGGCATGAGGCTTGTGTCATAGAACTCATGTGGGGCCGTTCTCCTGGGCGACAGTTCTTCTTCTTCTGCCGGCTTCTCAGCTGATGTGTCCTTTCCTGCATGGCTAGGGTATGGTGGATCCCGAGTGGACTTACCTCCTCTCGTGGTAACCGCATTAACATTTTCTAAGGGGGTCTCGGGTTGCCCCGGGATTTTCCCCGACTCAGCAGTAGGAACAGCAGCAGCTAACTGAGCTAATTGGGTTTCTATCATTTTATTAAAGCTCAGCTGATTCTTGAGAGCAGAGGAAACACCCTCTATCTTAGTGTGGATGCTCTCAAGAGTCCTATCAGTGGTGGCAAGCTTTTTACTGATGTTATCATTAACCTTAGCTTGACCAAGCACAAGATCTTTCAAGGAGGGCTGATTATAACCGGAATTAAAACTGGAGAAGTTGCCAGAGTTACCTCCTTGGTAGTTGGGACGTGGTGGACCCCAACTTTGACCTCCTTGTGGACGGTAGCCGTTGTTGTTGTTGTTGCCCATGAACATTGCGTCCTCACGGGTCTCAGGGCAGTCACTGCCCGAGTGTCCCGTGTTGCCACAGACCTCGCAAGTCATACGAGCGTCTAGGGCTTTCACTTCTCCATTGGCTTGGTCGTCCATCTTCTTCATGAGAAGGTCAATCTTGGCGGCGAGCATGTCAACCTCCTTGACGGAGTTCATGCCTCGCTGGCGAGGTTGGAGGCGCTCTTCATTCCAACCTTGGTTGGACACCATCTTCTCGATCAAATCTTTTGCCTTGCTCACAGTGAGCGAGAAGAAGGCTCCACCAGCAGCAGCGTCGAGGTGGTCGCGGGCCGACGGAGTAAGCCCGTTGTAGAAGTTCTGGATGATCAGCCAATCATCCATCCCGTGGTGGGGACATGCCAGGATGTACTCCTGGAGCCTCTCCCATGCCTCAGGAATCGACTCCTTCGACTCCTGCTGGAAGCTTGAGATCCTTCCGCGGAGGGCATTGGTCTTGCCCAGCGGGAAGAACTTTGCAAGGAACGCAGCTGAACACTTCTCCCAAGTGTTCACAGCTTCGGGGTTTGCGTAGAACCACTGTCTCGCTCTCCCAAGGAGAGAGAACGGGAACAGTCGAAGGCGAACAGCGTCGGGGGTGACGTCCTTCATTTTGAACGTGTTGCAAATCTCCAGGAATTGCTGGAGATGAGCACTAGCGTCCTCATTGGCTTTCCCACAGAATGGGCTAGCCTGCACCATGGTGATGAGACCGGTCTTGATCTCGAAGTTCGCATCTCCCACATTGCCAGCTGGTCCCGTAGGGATGTTGGCAGCGGAGGGAGCGGAGAACTCGCGGAGGGTCTTGTCGGCCATTTGCTCAGAGCTTGATGGTGCGGGAATGACAGGTTCGATTGGCCGAGTCTCCTTACGAGGAGGGGTGAGCCTGGCTCGTGTCCTTCTCAGGAGTGATTCAGGATCTTCAGTGAAGTTTGTCGGCAAGTCGAAACCAGTCATACACTACCCTGTTTTCATACAAAATGCAGAAAACAAAGCAAGGTTAGCCTGCCTAGGAGATAGCCTTAATAATTGCAACACTACTATATACATTAGTAATTTTTCTTAGATCATACGCCTTCCCCGGCAACGGCGCCAGAAATGCTTGTTGACTTTTGCTAAGCCATATTAATAAATCATTCCCGGCACGGGGCCAGAAACGGTTCACTAATATGTCCCAGAGTCAAGTAGGTAAAATCCGCAAGCGCACGGAGAATACCGTTGTAGCATTTCACCCGGAAGTATTCAGGGTATCGTATTTGTTTATCCCAGAGGAAGGTTATGATCAAGAAGCGTTACTAACATATAAGATCATGTTAACAATTAGCAAGGATATCTTAACCAAGACAGGCGGGTACATGATAATAACCGGGTAGTGTGACACACACAGAAGATTCCTACTAAATAAATAAAGTCTAGTGGAGGAAAGACTAGGCTAAGCTACTCCTACTATACATTCCTATACAGTTGCATAGCCTAAGTAGAATACATACAGACCCACACTCAGGTTCAGCAGTCAATAGTATAGCACTTCAGGCACGGACTTACCCCTGCATCCACAGGCGACTTCCGCCAAGAGCCTATGCACTAGCCTAGCGGGGAGGATTTCAAAGGATGGACAGGGCTGTCACCACCTGCCGCCTACCTCAACGAACCAGTAGACTAACGAATAATTGATGCAAATCAGTCACCCAAGTACCATACTTGCATGACCAAAGAGCACTCTGCCCCTCCGCGATTACTATTAACGAGGCAGAGTTACCGTACGAATACGATCACCAAACCCATGCTATACTTTATCAGCTAAAACTAAGCATAGAGACTATAACATATAAACTAGACTATAGTGACGGTATATAACTAGCATGACAATAGTAGTATAATAAATATAAACTACTATCACACAAGTAGACTATACTATCACATATATGGATCACAAAATCAAACAAGAAACTCATGACCCAAGCACAACTATATAGAAAAGGTATATATATTGATAAGAGTAAAGTCTTACAAAAGGGAAAAGATACAAGAGCCATACCAATTCCAAGTGAAGACTTGGGACTAGAGAGCTCTAGACTCAGCCTAACTCCACTAAAACTTCAAGAACTACTACTAGCAAGAGAGAAATGCTTCTAGTGGTGTGTGTTGAATGTGAAGGCACACCCTCCTATTTATAGCCTCAATAGGTCGGCAAGGGAGAGTAACCGCCACGGAAGGCATCTCAAACCGTTATCAGGAGTCACGGAGGAGCCAACACGTGGAAGCCCAGGCGGAGAGGGCGCCCGGCCGGGTCGGCCGACCTGACCAGGTCGGCCGACCTGGGGGTGGCCCCTCCTGGCCTGTGCTTTCTCCAGGTGGCTGTCCTGTGGGTCCTGAGGTCGGTTCCCGCGGTATTACAGGGAGTTACGTCGGTTAAGTGCTGCAAATAGGCCCTTCAATCCGTGTGACGTCCATGTGGCGCTCTCTGATTGGTCGAAAGTGTGTTTTCTTGCCTTTTGAGGTGTTTCCTTCACATTTCCTCCTGCATGCACAAAGTTCTCCAAGTACAAGTGGAACTATATTATTATGATAAAGCATGCGTGTATGAAATGCCAAATTCTCGTTTATTTGAGTATAGTTGACGGTTGAAAATGGTACTTAACAGCCGTCAACAGTCCTCGAATGGAGAAGGTAGAGCAAAATCAATTCAACAATTTATTTCAGACTCACTTTGTTGTCAAGGATCGACGTTGTCGTGTTATCATTGATGGAGAGAGCAGCCGCAACATTGCAAGTTTAGAATTAGTGGAAAAGCTTGTATTGACAACATAGCCACACCCATGTCCATACTACATCCAATGGGTAAATTCTTTTGGTAAGATAAAGGTAGATAAAATTGCACGCATTGAATTTTTTATTGGTTCTTATAAGGATAGTGCAGAATTTGATATAGTATCTATGCAAGCATGTCATTTGTTATTGAGTAAACCTTGGATTATTACAAATAATGCTTCGCACAATACAATTATAAATAGCTACTCATTTAAATACAATGGTAGAAGAGTTACTCTTAAACCTATGACCGCTGCTGAAATTTTAGAAAAGGATCAACAAAGGCTTGAAAGGAGAAAGAATGAACCGTTTAGGAAAGAATGGACTATTTCAAATGTTGCAACACTTACATCAAAATCTGAATTAGATGATGAACATATTTCCTTGCCTCTTGTTGCAACTAATACATTTCAGGTTCTACACAAAGAAGAGGATAGTGAGAAAGATGAAGAACATGTTGTTGCTTCAGGTAAGAGCTTTCTTGATGTGATGAATTGTTCCAACAATCTTGTTGTATTAGAACCTTGTCTTGATTTGCGTTTACCACAAGTTGATTTATCTACTGATCCTTGTGATAAAGAGGAGTTGTGTGTCACTGCTTCACTTATACCTTTGCCACAATAAATGAATAAGATTGATGTTTTTGCTTATGATTCACCTACTAGTGCTGAAATAAAACATTTGATTTTAATAACATGTGAAAAGAATGAGCAGAAATTATTGTATTCTCTTAATACTTTGGGTTATATTGAATTTGATGTTCTTTGCGATCTAAATACCGTGGAGAAGCAATTCTTTTCTCAAACTGAATTGCCTTTACTAACAAGAAATAAATTTTATGCTATAGGAAACTATGATCGTAGAGGTGTATTTATGGTGCATAAAGTTTATATTTGCTCAAACATGAATACTCCTTGTGTTGTACAACCAAATGATGAATTAGAAAACTGCAATAACAATTACCATGTCCTGTCATGTTTTTCTAGTGTTTTTAAGATCACACTTTTTTCCATCGTGTCATAAGAGTGAGAATGACATTCATATTGCTGAGCAAGTTTTCAAAGAGGTCATTAATTTGCATGGCATGCCTTCTATTATGGCTTCACATTGTGATGATAATTTTGATAACACATATAAACACGAGGTGCATTCCAAGTTTGGGAATAGTTCTATATTTTATATTTCAGATTTGAGACTACTATTAGGAGAAAGAGATAGGATCGAGTCGAGGACGACTCTAATTCAAAAGGGGGAGAATGATGAGTACATCACACTCATGGATACACACAACACTCCTTCAACTAAGATGAAAGTTCATGTGCATCACCTGAATTTACAAGTGAGATCGTTTCTAATATTTTTATTATGTGATTTTGAGAATATATTGCTACCTAATAAATTAATTGTTGTTAGAAGCCATGGAGATGATGATAAGATAGCTAGAGAGGTGATTGGAGACGTGATGGGCCAGCAAGGACGTCCAAGCCAAGGTGGAGGCCCAATCAAGGGCTGCATCCAGGGGGTCTTGCACGACCCTAGGGTCCTCATATACAGCCGCCGCCTCTTTATTAGGGTTTGGGGTTTTGCTTAGATTATTTTGTGGATAACAGTTTTGCCGTTTGATCGGTTTGTGAGATCCCAAGTTATGAGATTCATCGTATACTTGCAAATTTGGTTGCATTCTTCTTTGTTCTTGCTTGTGTTCTTGGTTTGCAGGCAAGGATAAGCCTTCTCGGTGAGGTGGATTGGTAGGTGGCCAAGGCCGAGTTGTCGAGCAACCCTTGAAGGGTGATAGAACTCGTATGATCGAGTCTTGCGCTGATTGTTGGTATTTCTTAAGGTCTACAGATAAATCCACAAGGGCATGGAGAATACCGTTGTAGCACTTCCCCAACGGAGTATTCCAAGGGTTATCAATCCAAGGAACGGTATGATAAATCTTAAATTTCTAGTCAGTCCAAGGACACAGGAGATAAAGGCTGGTGTATGATAGGGAGGTTTATCTATGGATATGTTCCTAAATAAATAAGGTTGAAGCTTTAATTACTGCTTCATGTACGGATTCATGCCTGGCATACAAAAGCCAACTCCGTCTTGGACACACGTCGCAACCGAACGTGGAGGAGTACAATAGACAGATAGGGCTGTCACCACCTACTGCCTACCTCTACAAACCATGGATTGCGAGGTGATCAAAGATGATTTCTAACATTAGCACCACGCCTAAGTTATTAATCACTATTTAGCTAAGCTGTCACTTAGACTAAACAACCTATATAGGATATAAGACTTTGAACCCACAAGTAAATAAGTACTCAACTTACTTAAATAAGAAAGCTAAAGAACATAAATAAACTCGAAGACTTTCTTAATAAGACAAGACTCCATCGAGGTACAAGGTTGGAGTAGAGGGCCCATAGACAAGGCTCCACTCCTACACTTCTCCTCACTCTCCACCTATTCTAAGTACTGAACTAAGTAGCACTAACACCTCTTGGAGTGTGGCTCTTCTCTTGAATGTGTGTGTGAGTGTGAAGCCCCTCCTCTCTTTACATAGGGCCCATAGGTCGGTAACGAAGAGTAACCGCCATGGAACTCACATGCACCGACCTCAGGAAATGGACGAGGAAGCACCACGTGGAAGATCGGGTGAATAGGCCGCAAGACCAGGTCGGGCGAACAATGGGGAGGTCGGCCGACCCGGCCTTGGGCCCTATGGCCTTGTGCTTTGGCTAGGCCACTGGTAGGTGGGTCCATTCTTGTTTTATGTGGGTGTTCTCCTGAGTTTTTTGGGGAATCCTGTCAATCCATGCATGCAATCCTTATGGTGGCTCCTGATTGGCCGGATGGGTATTTTCTTGGATTGATGACATGGATTTTTCCATAATTTGTGGATAATTTGCCTGCACTCAAATATTCACCATCACTTGTGGAATTCATTAGTAATAAGTCCCTACCACTATGTTGGTTTATTATTTTAGCTCTTTCTTGCAGGTAATTGACGGTCAATTTTAGTATTTAAGAACCATCAACAACTCCCCCACACTTAGCCGTTTACTCGTCCCGAGTGAAAGCAAGGACTAAGGTGAAACATGAACTTTGATTGAACAAAGATGACATACTCATATCTCTATATCACACCTGCACTCATGTCATATGAAGTGGCTAGCATGCATACCTTGGATAATTTAGAGTTGGAACGGTCATGACTTTAGGAAATTCCTGTTCATGTTAGCAGCACACCCTTGGTTTTTAAAATATTTTGTAAAATGAAAATTGAGTCTTACTCCTCATATAATTTCTCTCGATCGCTCAATTGATTGTATTTTCTTTACCAGGGCATTGTAAGTTGCCTCTTCTCCTACTTCTACAAATTGGCTTTTGGTGTAGCTCAAGGTAGGGAAAAAACAAGGCATACTTGTGTTTCATGTATTACTAAGTTAAAAACTGGATCGTAGGACAAAAAGCAAATAATGAATTATGGCTAATCATGTGCACATTTCATGGAATGAACAATGGGGACTCTTTCATGCTTCTCTTTATATTTAGTTGGCATATGGCAATCTTTCTCCCTTTTTTTGTTGTCACACCCGGTTCCAACGACCGAAACCGAATGCATCTGTATGCGTGCACAGGATCAAGTTTCCACGCACACAGGACAATTATTATGATAAAAGAACAATGTCTTTATTAAATTGATAACATTATTACAATGATGACCCATAGGTCAAAAGTAAAAGATTACATTGCAGTGGTTACTCTAGGCGTTGGTTTCCTTCGGCTTTCATAGGAAGTCGACCGAAAGACCGCATGCCTAGTCTCCTCCATCATCTTCATAGTTGCACCATCCTTCTCCTGTAGCTGAGCAGCAATGGGGTATAGTGCAAGGGTGAGTACATGTCGTACTCAACAAGTTGGGGGAAAGATGACATGGGGCTAAAGACAAGGAAGGCTTATAGGGGGTTTATTGATGTGAACAATGGTTCCCGATCTTTCGAAAGGTTCTTGGTAAGTTGATTTGGTCGGAGGCGACACACAAATCGATCCGACTTCAGAACAGCGCGTTCTAAACCCCGCAATCGCAGCACGACATCTCCTCTGGTTATCAACCATCCAAAAGACAATTGACCTCGCCGAGAAGGCTAATCCCTGCCTGCGAATCAAGAACACAAGCAAGAATAATGAAGAATGCAACACAATTGCAGATGTATGATTAAACTCTCGAAGTTGGGGTCTCACAAACCGATGAACGGCGAAACTGTTTATGAACAGAATTGATCTAAGCAAAACCCAAACCCTAATGGTGCGACGGCGGCTGTATATAAAGACCCTAGGGTCATGCAAGACCCTCTAGACGCGCCCCTAATTGGGCTTAACTAGATACAAAGCCCAAAGGCCAAAAATAGGCGACGCAGCACCAACACAGATTCTGGATTCTCTCTTGTTTTGACGATTCCTGATGACTCCGGATGAATTTTGATATGAAGCCGGTGGCATTGGAAAGGTCTTCTCCTTATCTTTCCGTGCATATGTAGAACGTCCAAATCCGAGTCCGTATGCGTCCTGGGCGACTGTTTTAGTGCAGACTGGTCCTGGGCCCCGAAACAGACTCGAAGTCGGTTTTGGTTGGGCCTCCACTTTGGCTTCCAAGCCCTTGCTGGTCCTCCACGTTCCCAACTCCTTCTCCCATGATCTCCTGGTCCTCTCCATGGTTTCTAATCATAAAACAATCATTAGGTAGCAAACCATTCTCAAAAGTAACATATAGCGAAGAACGTAGGAACGAGCTCACCTCTAAATTTAGTCGTCGTGCACGAGCTCTAGTCATTGGACCTTGCAAGTTCAGAACCGGAGGAGTGTTGTGTGTATCCATAGGAGTGATGTCCTCATCATCCTCCCCCTCTTGAAGTGGAGTCGTCCTCGACTCGAGCTCATCCTCTTCTCCCAAGTATGGTTTCAAATCTGAAATGTTAAAAGTAGAACTAACCCCGAACTCGAGAGGCAACTCAAGTTTGTATGCATTATCATTAATCTTCTCCATTATTTTGAATGGACCATCAGCTCTAGGCATTAGTTTAGACTTTCTCAATTCTGGAAATCTATCCTTCCTTAAGTGTAACCACACTAAATCTCCTACATCAAGCTTTACTTCCTTTCTACCCTTACTACCAGCAATTTTATACTTTTCATTTATCTTTTCAATGCTAAGTCTAGTGGTCTCATGCATTTGCAAAATAAATTCAGCATGCTCCTTAGCATCAACATGAACTCTCTCATTAATAGGTAGAGGAAGTATATCAAGTGGAGTACGGGGATCAAAACCATACACTACCTTGAATGGACTTACCTTGGTAGTAGAATGTGTTGCCCGATTATAAGCAAACTCAACATGAGCTAAGCATTCTTCCCATTGCTTCAAATTTTTCTTTAAAATAGCTCGCAACATAGTACCCAAAGTACGGTTCACAACCTCAGTTTGTCCATCAGTTTGTGGATGACAAGTTGTAGAAAATAGCAACTTTGTACCCAACTTATTCCAAAGCGTGCGTCAAAAATGACTCAAGAATTTTGCATCATGATCTGAAACAATAGTAGAAGGCATACCATGCAAACGTACAATTTCTTTGACAAAAAGATCAGCAATATAACTAGCATCATCAGTTTTATGACATGGTATAAAGTGTGCCATCTTGGAAAAACGATCCACAACAACAAAAATGCTATCGCTCCCCCTCTTAGTCCTAGGCAGTCCTAAAATAAAGTCCATAGAAATATCCGCCCAAGGAATAGAAGGAACAGGAAGTGGCACGTATAAACCATGTGGATTCAATCGAGACTTAGCTTTTTGACATGTAGTGCAGCGAGCAACAAAACGCTCAACATCTTTCCTCATCCTTGGCCAAAAGAAGTGTGTGGTCAAAATATCCTCTGTCTTCTTAGCATCAAAATGACCCATCAATCCACCTCCATGCGCCTCCTGCAACAACAAAAGACGTACGGAACCAACTAGAATGCGTAGGCGGTTAGCTCTAAACAAGAAACCATCATTCAACACAAATTTGTGCCAAGCATGACCTTCTTTACAGTGCAGCAATACATCTTTAAAATCAACATCAACAACATATTGTTCTTTAATTGCCTCAAGTCCAAAAATTCTACAATCAAGTTGAGACAACAAAGTATATCGCCTAGATAAAGCATCAGCAATCACATTATCCTTTCCTTTCTTATGTTTAATAATATAAGGAAAAGACTCAATAAACTCAACCCATTTAGCATGTCTACGGTTCAAATTGCATTGAGAACGAATATACTTAAGTGATTCATGATCAGAATGAATAACAAATTCTTTGGGCAACAAATAATGACGCCATGTCTCTAAAGAACGTACAAGTGCATATAGTTCCTTATCATACGTGGAATAATTCAAAACAGGCCCAGTAATTTTCTCACTAAAGTATGCAATAGGTTTACCATCTTGCATCAAAACACCACCAATGCCTATACCACTAGCATCACATTCAAGCTCAAAAGTCTTATCAAAATTGGGTAATTGCAGCAATGGTGCATGTGTAAGTTTGTTCTTCAAAACATCAAAAGACTCATGATGTACCTTACCAAAATAGAAGTCAACGCCCTTCTTTGTCAACTCATGCAATGGTGCAGCAATGGTGCTGAAATCTTTGACAAAGCGGGGGTAGAAACCTGCAAGACCAAGAAAACTCCTCACCTGTGTGATAGTTTTTGGTACAGGCCAGCTCTTTATAGCTTCAATCTTCGCCTCATCCACCTCAATTCCCTGTGGAGTCACAACATAGCCAAGAAAAGAGACTCGATCCATGCAAAAGGTGCACTTCTCAAGGTTACCAAATAAACGTGCAACTCGCAAAGCATCAAAAACAGCACGCAAATGAATCATATGATCATCCATGGATTTGCTATAAATCAAGATATCATCAAAGTAAACAACCACAAATTTGCCAATAAAAGGTCTTAAAACCTCATTCATCAAACGCATGAAAGTACTGGGTGCATTAGTCAACCCAAAAGGCATTACTAACCACTCATACAACCCGAATTTCGTTTTGAAAGCTGTTTTCCATTCATCTCCAAGTTTCATTCTAATTTGATGGTAGCCACTACGCAAATCAATTTTAGTGAAAATTATAGCACCACATAACTCATCAAGCATGTCGTCTAGCCTAGGAATAGGATGACGATATCTTATAGTAATGTTATTAATGGCTCTACAATCTACACACATACGCCAAGAACCATCTTTCTTAGGAACCAAAAGTACAGGAACAGCACAAGGACTAAGTGATTGAAGAACATACCCACGATCCAAAAGGTCTTGGACTTGTCGTTGTATCTCCTTAGTCTCCTCAGGGTTGGTCCTATAAAAAGCACGGTTTGGTAAAGTAGCACCAGGAATCAAATCAATTTGATGCTCAATCCCTCTCAAAGGTGGCAATCCCGGGGGTATCTCAGCTAGGAAAACATTCTCATACTCCTGCAAAAGGTTAGTGACAGCAGGAGGCAAAGCACTAGAAGCAATATCACCAAGTGAAAACAAGGCTTGTTTGCATGTCAAAGCATAGCAAATATCATCAGTAGAAATTTCAGCAAGCTCAGATTTTGTGGCAAGACATGAACGACCTTGTAATTTAATTGGAGCACCCTTAGAACTTGAAGAATCATTAACATTACTTGGTGTAGAAGCAGAATTAACAGGTTGCTGAATTTCAGGGCTTTTATTTTTCAAACTAGCAGCTCGTTCTAAATCAGCTTGTACAATTTCAGCAGGGGTCATTGGTAACAAAGTAATTTTAGTTCCTTTATGCATAAAAGTGTAGGTATTACTTTTACCATGGTGTACAGCATCATTATCAAATTCCCAAGGTCTACCCAATAAAAGTGAACAAGCTTGCATGGGTACAACATCACAATCAACAGAATCCACATAGGAACCAATGGAAAAAGGAACTCTGCAAGTTTGTATTACCTTAGCTTTTCCAGAGTCATTTAACCACTGAATGTAGTATGGATGTGGATGTGGGCGTGTGGTCAAATCAAGCTTCTTAACCACATCAGAACTCACCAAATTGTTGCAGCTTCCTGCATCAATGATGACACGTGCTCAACGGTTCTTGATGACGAAGAAAATCTGGAACAAGTTATGTCGCTGCATCATCTCGGGCTGCTGGATTTGTGTGCTAAGCACACGCTGCACAATAATATTCATGTAGCCCGTGGTAGCTCCGCCTCCAAGAACGAGGTCACCGCTGGTGGCAGCGACATCCTCCTCCTCATCCTCCACATCGGAGGTGCTCATGTAACCGCCATCATCTGTCGCCACATATGCCCGCCTACTTGGGCAATCTTTCTGCACGTGGCCAAGACCATGGCAGCGGTGGCACTGAATCCCTATAGTGCGTCCCGTCGAAGCAACAAAGGAGGCACTACTAGCCGGTACCTACACAGAATTTTAACCTGAGCGCGTAGAAGGGGCAGGGGCTGATCTTGGTGCTGCAGAAACAACACTAGCTGGTGGGGGCGGCCAGAAAGATGGCTTGGGCAGCCCCGAAGTCCCCGTCGGCCGTGGTGGGTAGAAATTCCTGGACTTGCTGTACTCCTCAAAAGCCTGGAAAAGTCCCTGTGATTCTTTCTCTGCAAGCATAGCATACTGGAAACACTGGTTGAGGGTATAAAATTCTTTATAATCAAGGACGTCCTGAATTTCTTTTCTCAAACCAGAATAAAAGTGGCAAATCTGATCCTCTACTTTTTCAACCACAGCACAACGAATTAAACCCTTCTGAAGCTCACTAAAATACTCCTGAACAGTTTTATCTCCTTGATCTAAACGCTGCAGTTTATTACGAATTTCTCTATAAAAAGAAGGAGGAACAAAACGATCACGCATTTCTACCTTAAGTTCTTCCCAAGTAGTAGGCAAATCGGTTTCAGCAGCTAGACCACTCCACCAAACAATAGCAAAGTCCTTAAACTCACTAGTGGCTTGTCTAACTCTATGTTGTTCAGCAACAAGGTGGGCATTAAATTTTTGTTCTACCGTCATTTCTCAATCAAGGTAAGCATCACCATCGTACTGACCCGAAAACGAAGGAATTGAAAACTTAATTTTAGCACACGGATCATCTGGAGCATGGTTACCTTGTGTGCGACGGTTGTGGTTGTGGAAACCACCCATACCTTGAGGGTTACGTTGCAAACGACGTCGTAACCTTGCGGTCCTTGTAGCTGACCTATCGACGGTGCCATCAGCCTTATACACCGTTGCTTCATCATGATCGTCTTCAACATCGTTGTTGGTGTTGGCGTTGGTGTTGGTGTTGGTGTTGTTGTTGGTCTTGTGAGCGGTCTCCAATTCGACAACCTGATCGGTTAGCTTAGAGACTCTCTTATCCAACCGCTCAATGCTTTCTCCCAGGTGAAGCTTGGTGACGGTGTCGGTGACGGCCCTGGTGATCGTCTCTGCCAAATCACTCTGAACCGCCTGCAAAGCCTTCTGTAACTGATTTTGGCTCACGCACTCATCCAATTTTGAGGGTGAAGCACCCTCTCCATCGCTTCCTGACATCAGAAACACCAAAACGGGAAACAAAAAGTGAAGGTTATCCCTATAAAACTACTAAGCAGTGGTGCCTCTCAACACAGCAAAAGGAAGCTTCTTGCAAAACTCTTATAAAGTTCTGAAAACAACAAAGCAAAGGATACCAGGGAGAAGTGTTCCACGATTGCAAGGTTTACAAAATAACCTATGTGATGTCCAGAAGAAGTATGTAGAGCTAGGAAGGCCAAATATATATATATGAGTGGCACACAAATCAAAAACAGATAGTAAAGCTGAATAAGTGCCCAAGTAACTTGTCCCTAGTTGCTGGTCTAACTATGTCCTAGAACAGTAGTGATAGCAAAGAAGAAACAAGGAGACAAAGGGACACAGTCGATAACAGGGGGATAAGTGTAAAACAACCAAACTTAAAAATTTCAGGGGGCTAGATGGAGCACTAGTAGGAATCCCAAATTTCTTTATTTTATTTTATTTTTTTGATATTTGTTTCCAACTCACTAGCAAAGGGGGATAAACAGCAAAAAAATTCAGCTCAAACCAAGCTAGGACGTGGCCTACAGAAAATCTTGAAGTTTCAGAAAACGTCGGGTTTCAACTTGAATGAATTTTTTCTTTATCTTCCCGATTTTTTTTGAATTTTTTGACGAGGGCTAGGACGTATGCTCAACTTTTTGTCAAGAATCTCCTGTAAAAATTTCAGCCAAAACGGACAACCGAGCGAAAAGTTATGGCCATTTTACCGAAGGGGGGTTGGAATCGGTTATGAAGAAACCGGGGGTTTGAGTGAAACCCGAGTCGGCTTGGGGTCGAGTAGGGATTTTTGTTTGGCGAGGTGGATGCAGCGGAAAGTGGAATATGTGAAAATTGGTCCGAGGTGGTGAGGGTAGGTTTAGGGTGGGATTAGGGTGGGCGTGTTAATCAATCAACCCTAGCACACAAAGCCGACAAAACCGAGGATGGTGAAGGGGATGGCGGCTAGGGTTGCAAGGGAAACACTACTGACGACAAAAACACAAACTAAACCAGCGACTAAACAAGAACTAGGGCACAAACTCAATACTACGGACTCTGAAATTGAAATATGCAAAGGCTAAACACGTGGTTATGGGCGGGGGAAATTTTTTTTTGGTATTTTCTGTGGACGATATGAAGAACACGAAAACAAAACTAAAGGGTAGTGCGAACCTGACGGTGCACCTAAAGCTCTGATATCACTTGATGTGAACAAGGGTTCCCTATCTTCCGAAAGATTCTTGGTAAGTTGATTTGGTCGGAGGCGACACACAAATCGATCCGACTTCAGAACAGCGCGTTCTAAACCCCGCAATCGCAGCACGACGTCTCCTCTGGTTATCAACCGTCCAAAAGACGATTGACCTCGCCGAGAAGGCTAATCCCTGCCTGCGAATCAAGAACACAAGCAAGAACAACGAAGAATGCAACACAATTGCAGATGCATGATTAAACTCTCGAAGTTAGGGTCTCACAAACCGATGAACAGCGAAACTGTTTATGAACAGAATTGATCTAACAAAACCCAAACACTAATGGTGCGGCGGCGGCTGTATATAAAGACCCTAGGGTCGTGCAAGACCCTCTGGATGCGCCCCTAATTGGGCTCAACTAGATACAAAGCCCAAAGGCCAAAAATAGGCGACGCAGCACCGACACAGATTCTGGACTCTCTCTTGTTTTGACGATTCCCGATGACTCCGGATGAATTTTGACATGAGGCCAGCAGCATTGGAAAGGTCTTCTCCTTATTTCTGTGCATATGTAGAACTTCCAAATCCGAGTCCGTATGCGTCCTGGGCGACTGTTTTAGTGCAGACTGGTCTTGGGCCCCGAAACAGACTCGAAGTCGGTTTTGGTTGGGCCTCCACTTTGGCTTCCAAGCCCTTGCTGGTCCTCCACGTTCCCAACTCCTTCTCCCATGATCTCCTGGTCCTCTCCATGGTTTCTAATCATAAAACAATCATTAGATAGCAAACCATTCTCAAAAGTAACATATAGCGAAGAACGTAGCAACGAGCTCACGTCTAAATTTAGTCGTCGTGCATGATCTCTAGTCATTGGACCTTGCAAGTCCAGAATTGGAGGAGTGTTGTGTGTATCCATAGGAGTGATGTCCTCATCATTTATTGCATGAGCTTTTAATTTCCTAAGCATCCTAATTACTAGGTGAGGTCATCCCAACCATCAATCCACAGGGTGCTATCCAAGCCGAGTCCAATCCCATCCACCAATCCCAGCCATTCCATCCCATAAACAACTAATCTTGTGAGGGATCTAGGCCGCTCATGACCATGAGCACAGCTTTCATGACAGTTTTACACTCTGCAGAGGTTGCGCCACTTTACCCACAAGTCGTGATTTCGTCCCCTGTTGCCAGGTGGACTAGAATATCCATGTTGCCATGCCCGCCAAGCACTAGCATAGTTCCTTAGGTGTGCGGCCAAGAGATCACTATGAGGCTTTTACAAAGGGTCTCCCAGTACATGCTAGCCACTAAGGTTCATCACCCCAGGAGCCCCGTATTGGGCCATTCGGATACAAGGATAGCCCTCTTGACTTCCATTCCTCGCTCCACCAAATGCTGCACCGACACTGGGAGAACTCCTAATTAATCAGCCAAGCTGTTCCATAGCAGCCTTGTGGTGGCACTGTTTTCCTGGGTTGCCACTCCAAGAACCGGTTCCTAGGATCTACAACAAGCATACCACCACCCAACATGTGCCAACGGCACCACATCAATTCCATCCAGCTTGTTGAGATCCCTAAGTCCATGTTGCTAAAAGAATTACCCAATTATCCCCAAAATGACATTCTTCATTAGTCAAAATTAATTGAAGCCAACAACCCAATAAGCAACTAAGCATGTCTACCCATAGCTAATTAGATAAAGCAATACTAGTAAACCCTAACAATAGGTACCCATTCAGAATAGGAGCAAAATGCATCAAGGACACTTGCCTGAAATTACATGTTGCTGCTCAGTAATAACAAATCTTGATCTTCATCATCGTATGATTCCCGTGCATACAAATCCTATCTGGAAGTCTGCACGAGTGGTGTGCACTATCTCTAAGAACAGACTCCTAACTGGAAGCTGCTGGGAGGTGGAAGGTCCTGCCATCTGCGAAGTAAAAGAGTGTGTCGGTGAAGTGAACAATGTAGACACTGAGAAGGCGGACACGGGGGAGAACTGAGCTAGTGAGTGAGTCTGTCCTGCTCGCCCTGTCGAAAGGACCCCTGAGAGTGATGGCAGTCCAGAAGACTGGGCTATCATCATAGCGGATACAAGGACAGTCCTCTCTTGACTTCCATTCCCCGCTCCCAGGAAATGCTGCACTGACACTAGGAGAACACCTAATTACTAGGCCAAGCCTTACACATATCGGTCTTGTGATGGCACTGTTTTCCTGGGTTATCCCTCCAAGAACCGATTCCTAGGATCTACAACAAGCCTACTGCCACCAACCATGTGCCCACGGCACCACATCCGTTCCATCCGGCTTGCATAGATCCCTAAGTCTATGTTGCTAAAAATTACCAGCTCTTTCCCAAGTGATATTGTTCATTAGTCAAAATTAAATGGAACCCCATCAACCCAGTAAGCAACTAAGCATGTCTACCCATTGACCGATAAAGTTCTAGTTCAAGGCGACAAGGACAAGATAGAACAATACTAGTAGACCCTATCAATAGGTTCTCAATCAATTAACACAAGCATGAAATCCTAAAGTAACATTCACAATAGGTACAAAATGCAACAAGGACACTTGCCTTCGTCCTGCGCGTGCTGTTGCTCAACCACTTTGAACTCCTACTCTTGGAGGTCCTCGTACGTTGATCCTTGCGTGCAGTCGTCTTTACGCGTGATAGTACCGGCACAAGCAATTGCATACTCAATCAATACACGGCCATGCAATCATGGAAAACAATATGATAATGCCATGAATGCATAGGTTATGCTCCTACGATCATTTTGGCACAAGAATTACTTAATTCGGAATTACGGGTAAAAAGTTATGAAGGTTTGAAAATACAGGATTAAAATAGTAAAATCAGAAAAAGTAGTACTAACAGGTAGTATTAGTTACTATGATCACGTTGGCGCAAGAATTACTTAATTCCAAGTTACGGTTGAAAAGTTATGAAGGTTTGAAGTTTTTGGGGCTAAAATGGTAAAAACAGATAGGTGTAGGGACCTAAAGGTAATTTCTGAAAAGTACAGGGACTAATTTGTAAAAATAATAGCGTGAAAATTACCTATCATAAAATCCAGGGACTAAAATGTAATTTATAACAAGTTTAGGGACTAAAGTGTAAAAAGACAGGACCTAAATATAATTAAAAGTAAGTCCAAGGGTGTTGTTGTAAAAATACAGGGCCAAAATAATAATTCTAGAAAAAATATAGGGCATTTCTATAAAAATATAGTGCTAAAATAATTTTTATGAAGTTCAGGGGCTTAAATAAAATTTTCTAAGGTTTCTGCACAAAAACAGGGCTTAAATATAATTTAAAATAAATACAGGGGTCTAATTACAATTAAATAAAGGTTCTGAAAAAGACTTAGGTTTGAAAACTAATTTTAGCAAACCCTAGGGGCCTATGCACAAAAGTGTAGTATTAACCAGGAATTAATAGAATTAATTTTTAACTAAAAATCTTACAAAAATCCATGGACCGAGTCTGTGGATCTGTGGACCCGTGGTCCACTGGTCCACGGTGGACCGATTACACACCCTGAAGGGGTATGTAATCTGGCGCATTGGATCAAGATCCAACGGCCGGGGTTTAAGCGGGTTGGGGCACGGGTGCCGGCGGCCACTCCAGGCGGCGGAACGGCGGGAGATCGCCCGAGCTCGTTGGAGCTCCGACTCCGGTGGCCGGATCTCGGTGCGAATGGGGAAAAAGGGGGGAGGAGAAGACGGCGATCTCACCTAGGGGGTCGCGCACGGGAGGAAGAGGCCGAGGAGGGGCTCGCGACGACGAGTGGCGGCTCCGGCTCGTCGGCGACGGCGGGAAGGCTCCTGGCGGCGACGGAAGGCGGCCGGGATGGGCTCGGAGGGTTCCATGATCACTTGCGAAGATCACCGGCCGATCAATTGGAGCCTAGGCGCGTCGGAGCGAAGAGGCGACGTCGGGCAGCGCTGCTTACTCGCGATGGAAACTTCTCCAATCGGCGGCGATTGAGCGGGCAGAGAGGGGTCGGCGTGAGCTCGATGGCGAGGTGAGGGGGCTGGGGGGGTGCTGGGACTCGGTTTTATAGCCGGGAGGCTAGGGTTTGCCCGGAGCGGCTCGGTGCAGCACGTAGGGCCGGCAATGTCGCTGCTTTCCAAAAAATTGGAGCCGGCGGCGGGGGTTTGATGAGGGAAGGTGGCCAGAAGATCGCGGGGGAGCGGCGATCACGCGCGCGGTGTCAGGGCCACGTGGGGGCAAGCGTGGGGCGGGGGGTGTGCGGGCTTTGAAACGGGAGGCAGAGAAATGGAAGGGGGCGCGATCAGCGGGAGGTGGAAGATGACAGGGTGGCCCCGCCTGTCAGTGAGAGAGAGAGAGAGAGAGAGAGAGAGAGAGAAGGCGCTGGCGGGCTGGTTGCTGGGCTCCAGGGAGTGTGGGCCGAGAGAGGGGAGTGGGGGAGGAGAGGAGAGAGCGCGAGTGGGCCAGAATGGTGGGTTTCGGCCCACTGTTCTGGTTTCTCTTTTTTTTCTTTTTCCTTTCTTTCCCAATTCTATTTTCTATTCTAATTTCCTGGTATTTTATTTAATAAATAAACTAAATGCTAAGTGCAGATAATTATACATGGACAATGACATGCTATGCAAATGCAACTATTTAATTAATTACTTAAAAATAATTTGTCTTAGGTTATTTAATTAACTCTTAAATGCTAATAATTGGCATTTTTTAGAAATTGTAAAAAGTAGGGCGTTACATCTTGTACTGGCTAACTCATGAACCACCGTCTCTGGATGAGCTGCCTGCTCGTGAGTGACTGACGGTGACTCCTGCTCCTCCCCTCCCGTCTCACAGGGCCTCGGTCGAAATCTAGGGTGTGTGGTGGTGGAAAGGCAATCGACACCAAGTCGTCTGAAGGTAGGATCCCGCCCTGTGGTCTGCGGGGTGGATCAAACGTCCTATAGGCACTCAGCTGGAAGTCTGAAGTAAGGATCCCTAGGTTAGCTTTCAAGTCCTCCCTGGTAAGTCTTTGGGGTTCTCCTCTGAATAGAAACCAGATCTCAGAATGACCTTTGGCTACCCATAGTGTAGCATAGAACTCCAGAACTATATCCTCTCTGTATCTGTAGGGTTTTGTGACCAACTCTGCCAGACCAGGTAGATAGGTGAAATACTGCTCCAAGTCTATGCCTGTGGCTCTCCTCATAGCCTGGTAAGTGGTGTACCGCTACGGCACAAACAACTTATATTTGCCTTTCAGCAAAAGATAGTGTCTCAGACCCTCTCCAATTCTCCTCTGGAGGCTTGTTCAGTATCTCTCTCCTATAGCGGGATCCCTGGGGACTGGAACCCACTGCTCGAAGGAGACAAGACTATGATGACCCGATTTTACCAAAAAGCAAAACCGTGTCGTTTGTACCTCACAGCCACTCCTAGGAGGGTGGCTTGTACAACCATTCACAAGTGATACCATAAATCCATAACAGAACAAGAAACAAAGATAATATAGATCAACAGGACATCGACTCCATAAATTAAGCATAAACATCTAGGTACAAGATCATGGCACGCAGGCCAAGGAAGATGAGCATGGCATCTAGCAGAAGCGAAATCTACAGCGGGAGTCTTCATGGTCGATCCAACTCCACAGGCAACTCGAGTGTAGGCGAGAGACCGATCTATTCCTCATCCACGTCATCGAAGTTGTAGTCCGGTTCGCTGGCTTCTCCATCTCCTGAAAGGGAGAAGGGGGCAGCCCTGAGTACATGTCGTACTCAACAAGTCGATCAACCCTGAGTATGTGCCGTACTCAACGAGTCGTACTATCCTAGCAAAGTATGCTATGCATGCAGGTATTTGAAGGAGGGGTTAAGGCTAAGTGCAAAAAGCTAGGTTGGCAAACATTTTCTTTTAAAACATTTCAAAACATTTTAAATCATCAAGTTTTATTATCTTGCCTCATTGAGATTAACACGTCCCAAAAAGATACAAATTTTAATCCCAGCTAATAACCTCCAACTAGGCCACAGCTCTAGGCCGGATGCAAAACAAGAGAGGGGGAAAGGAAGAGGAAAACAAATCTAATCACTATGAAAGCTCTCACGCGATGTCCATTACCGAGAACGTGGCTATATATATAGATCATAACTCTGCAGAGTGATACACATGTACCCACACGATGTGGCCCCATACATAGACTATGGCCGTAGCCTAAGCACAGAAAGCACACCTAGAATCCTTACTCAAGCATCGACTGGTGTCTCCTGTGCCTCCAAAACTGAGCTTCCAGAGCCTCGCAAGACTAAGGGTCCTGAAGCTGTGACGGGCCTACCACTGATCAGGTGGGGTATCCCTCTGTTAACGGCTGTTAAGTACCATTTTTCATCCGTCAACTATACTCAAATAAAGGAGAACTTGGCATTTCATACACGCATATTTGTTTACAATAATGTAGTTCCACTTGTACTTGGGAATTCTTTGCATGCAGGAGGAAATATGAAGGAATCACACCCAAAAGGCAAAGAAACACACTTTTGACCAATGAGATAGCGCCAACTGGACATCCCATGGATTGAAGGGTCCATTTTTCATACCACACCGAAGAAACACACAAAACTACCCCGACATCTGGGATGAGGACCCACCTGGCAGCCACCCTGAGGAAGCATAACCTAGGCGGGCCCAGCCACAGGTCGGCCGACGCCCCTAGGTCGGCCGACCCAGGCATGCGGCCTTTCCTCTTGGGCTTGCACATGGAGGCTCCTGGTTGATCCCTGAAGACGGTGGGCAGGGATATTATTGGCGGTTTCTCCCCTTTGCCGACCTATAGAGGCTATAAATAGGAGGGTGTGGCTTTACACTCACACACACACCCCAAGAAGAATTCCTTCTCTTGCTACTTAGTTATTCTCAAGTCTTAGTGGAGTTAGGCTGAGTCTAGAACTCTCTAGTTCTTCAAGTCTTCTCTTGGAGAAATTGGTATGGCTCTTGTATCATTTCCCTTTTGTAAGACTTTGCTCTATTTAATAAATGTCATCTTTTCATATAGTTGTGTTTGGGTCATGAGTTTCTTGTTTGATATTGTGATCCATATATGTGATAGTAAAGCCCACTTGTGGGATAGTAGTTTATATTTATCATACTACTATTGTCATGCGTGTTATATACCATCACTATAGTCTAATTTATATGACATACTCTTTATGCTTAGGATTCATTGTTATGACATGACATGGGTTTGGTGATCATATTTATATGATAGCTCTTCTTCATTAATATAACCATGGAGGAGTAGAGTGCTCTTTGATTATGCAAGTATGGTACTTGGATGATTGTTTTGCATCAATTATTCGTTAGTCTACCGGTTAGCTGAGGTAGGCGGCAGGTGGTGACAGTCCTGTCTGTCCTTTGAACTCCTCCACGCTAGGCTAGTGCGTAGGATCTTGGTGGAAGTCGCCTGTGGATGCAGGGGTAGGTCCGTGCCTGAAGTGTTATGTTAATAACTATTGAACCTGAGTATAAGCATGTATGTGTATAGAACTTAGGCTATACAACTATATATGAAAGTACCGTAGGAGTAGCTCAGCTTAGTTCTTTCTCCACTTGGCTTTATTTATTTATTTATAGTTGAGATAGAATCTTCTGTGTGTCACACTACCTCATCATTATCCATTACTTGCCTGCCTTGGTTAGATGATCCTTATCAATTTGCAATGTAAATATGTGCATAAGTAAGCCTTCTTGTTCATTGCCTTCCTTTGGGATAAACAAATACGATACCCTGAATACTTCCGGATGAAATGCTACAACGGTATTTTCTGTACGCTTGCAGATTTTACCTAATTGGCTCTAGGACTTATTAATGAAGCATTTATGGCACCTTGCCAGCAATGATTTATTAGTATGGCTTAGCAAAAGTCAACAACCTCTCGTGGAGCCGGGTCGCAACCAACGGGAACCACTAACACTATCTCGCACTCCTATGGCTAGAACACAAGTCCTCCGCAAGTATCAAGATTCCGCCACTACCCACACAGGGTCGATGTGGTGTGTAAGTAATAACTTGGAGACATGTGTCATGTGAATGTACCTAAAAGGGCAGCCGGGACAGGCGACTCCATCCCCCTCCTCCTCCTGACCAAACCTCAACAGCCAAAACCACAATAGAGACCCATAGCCCAAGTCTCTACTCAACTGCGTCCGCCACAAACACTCTTCCAATGGGGGTTGCCCAATCTATCCCCTGGCACCTAGTATCACCTACGCCCGCCCTCGCTAAATCGGTTATTGTGGACTTATTTACAAACATGCACATAGAGCACATTTTAAATCATTCACACAAATTCATTTTATAGTGTCCAGGTGAGAGTTTGAAATTATGCGACTAAGCAGGCTAAGCATCATCATAGTAGCAAAATATTTCTATGGCTTAACAGTGGAAAGGTAAGCATGATATGGCTTGGGTACAATCTAGCGTCATTTTAAATTGTTGACATGCAAAACAGTTGCAAACAACACATGCAGTTTTAGAAAAAAAAAACTAGGTAGACAATAGTGACAAAGGAAGGCGGCTTTCCTTGAGACTCGGGGTCCCAATCAGGGTCCAGGTCCTCAGTACGCTTCTGCTCGTACTCCTGCGGCTCCGGAGGGTCTGTGCATCGAGCGGGAAACAACGGGTAAGTCAGTACGAATAAAGATGATCTCAAGTAAAAATTAAATACAATCCTCAAAGATGCTTGTTAGGCTCAATGGACAGTACCAAAATGAAGAGAATAATTTTACGAAACTAACGCAATTGGAATCATCGCAAATGGAGCTAGAATAGATTTTCTAGGAATATCTAAAGATAAACGGGAGATAAACGATTTTCTAGAAATAACCAGGGAATATTCCATAGAATATTCCTAGGCAATATTCCAAGGAATATTCCCTTCAATTCTGCTAATTGACTTGTGGTGCCTACTGTCATTGACCATCAGAGAAAGATCCATGGTGGACCTGGTCCACAGAAAATAGATAGTCTAGAATCAATTTGGGCCCAAACCCTACCACTACGGCCCAACCAGACTCAGCAGCCCACAGGTAGAACTTGGCCCAAGCATCAGCTCGGCCCACGCCAACTGGCCGAACCGAGAGGCCTCTTGAACAGAGCCTCGGCCTAGCATCAGAACCAGGCCGCAAGGCTTTGCTTCGGACCAGCAGCAAACCGGGCCGTAAGGCCTGATCTTGGCCCAGCGAGGGCGTCGGCCTGCGCATGCAAGCCAGCGCTCAGCGCTGCGCTGATGGCGGTGCCCGCGCGTGTTTTTCCATGGCGCGCCGACTGGATCTCGCATCCCAGGGCGCTGATCAGAGAGACAGAGGGACGAGAGGGCAAGTAGTTGTTTAGCATGACAGTTTGAAGAGGAAGACGACGTCGAGGTGGCTTGGAGAGGAGGGAGGCGACGGCTACAACAGCTTCAGCCTCGGCTCTGGTAGGTGGTGACCGCGGCCACAGATGATGGCTGCGTTCTGGAAGATCTGTGAGGAGAAGAGGGCGCGATGAAGGCCTAGAGCAAGAGCACGTGACAACGGAGCAAGAACGGAACCAAGGTCAGGACGAGACTCACCGGCGACGGGGAATTCTTCGGCGAGAACCCCACGGCGGCGATGGCGGCGGCTTCCAATCCTCCTTCTCCTCTGCCCCAAACATCACGCGGTCAGCGCAAAAGGATGCGCAATTGAGTGACGAAGCGGCAACGAGGGGGTTCGACTTACCGACGGCGGTCGCTTTGCTCGCCTTGCGCCGTCGATGGAGAAGAGGGAGAAAAGGCGGCGGCGAGAGTTTTCTCTCACGGCCTCGCGGCGTGAGCTAGGGTTGGTGGGGAGGCCGCAGCTCGGGCTACTTATAGGTGAGCATAGAGCTAGGGTTTGGCGGCGCGATGAGGGAGAGGGCGACGCGTGGCTTTTTGGCATCCGTGCAGCTACAGCGCGAGGTGGTGATCGCTCGGGAGAAGACGACAAGGGAGCAGGCGCTCGGTTGGGCTATTTGGGTCAATTCTGATTCGGGCCAAAGAGAAAAGAGAGGAAAGGGGAGTGGGCCAATGCGAAGAGAGAAAAAGGAAATCAGCCCAAGACTCAGTTTGAAGGGAAAAATGGCTTGGCAGTTAATTTGACATTGATTCAAATTTTGAATTTGAAAATTTTCGGCCTATTACAGACCTCCCCCCTTACAAGAATCTCGTCCTCGAGATTTCAATCCTGCTCTACAAACAAATGGGGAAATTCCTTCTTGAGATTCTCTTCTTTTTCCCAAGTTCCTTCACGCTCGGTGTGATTGCTCCATATGACTTTGCAGTACT
The DNA here is from genome assembly GCA_030378355.1 of Eleusine indica. Taxonomy (NCBI): domain Eukaryota; kingdom Viridiplantae; phylum Streptophyta; class Magnoliopsida; order Poales; family Poaceae; genus Eleusine; species Eleusine indica. Next base: position 30,920,264 of record CM059499.1, read on the forward strand.
TGACCTTTGAGCTTCTTGTTTCCTTGTAGTCTTCACCAATGATCTTGATTCGATACTCCAAGTACTCCAAGTTTTCCTGCAGATCCACTGCTTGAGGTGGCACCACCTTAGTCGGCACTTCCAAGCACTTCTTTAGTTGTGATACGTGGAACACATCATGCACTCCCGCCAGGTAGGCTGGCAGATCCAACTTGTAAGCAAGCATTCCTATTCTTTGCACAATGCGGAATGGTCCCACATATCTTGGTGCTAGCTTCCCACGGACATGGAACCTACGTGTACCCCGAAGAGGAGAGACCTTGAGGTACACATAGTCTCCCTTCCTGAATTCTAGTGGCCTTCTTCTCTTGTCTGCATAGCTCTTTTATCTGCTTTGAGCAACTCTAAGGTTTTATCTCACTTTCTCAACCTTCTCTTCCGCTGCCCTGATCATGTTGAGACCAAAGAATGATCGTTCTCCCACTTCAACCACATGAGAGGGGTCCTGCACTTCCTACCATACAGTGACTCATTTAGAGACATTCTCAAGCTTTCTTTATAATTGTTGTAGGAGAATTCCGCAAATGAAGGACTGTCTTCCCAACTCTTGCCATAAGCAAGCACACAAGCTCTCAACATATCCTCAAGAATCTGGTTCACTCACTCCGTCTGACCATCAGTCTGTGGGTGGTATGCTGTGCTGAAATCAAGAGATATGCCCATGGAAGCATGCAAGCTCTCCCCAAACTTGGACACAAACTGGGGTCCTCTATCAGAGATTATCGACGTAGGTGCACCATGAAGTTTTAGCACATTATCAATGTACAGACGAGCTAGCTGCTCAACAGAGTATGTGTCACGCGTGGCAATGAAGCGTGCACACTTGGTGAGACGATCCACAATGACCCAAATAGAGTTATGACCCTTAGGTGACAGAGGCAACCCATTGATGAAATCCATGCTGATGTTTGCCCACTTCCACATGGGTATCAAGATTGGTTGTAGCAAACCAGCTGGTCTTTGATGTTCTGCCTTGACCCTCTTACAAATGTCACATCGAGCCACATACTTAGCGTTTCCCTTTTCATGCCTTTCCAGGGTGAATAGAATATTTGGAGTCATGAGCTTCACGCAAGATGGTTTGACGTATGTCCTTGACCCTTGGCACACACATGTGGTCCTTGAACCACAAGACACCATGCTCATCCACCCTAAAATCAGGTGTGGCATTCCTCTTCATTTTTCCCAAGATATCCTTTATTTCGCATCCTTCTTCTGTGCAAGCTTTATTCTGTCACTCAAGAGAGGCTTCACTATGAGCTCATTGAGATAGCCCTCAGGAATCAGCTCTATTCCTGCATCCATCATATCCTCAAAGATTGGGGGTTGACTCACCATGAGACTGGAGCAATAGAACTTGCGACTCAATGCATCAGCCACAACATTTGCTTTGCCAGGATGATAGTTCACACCAATGTCATAGTCCTTGATCAATTCCAACCATCTCCTTTGTCTCATGTTCAATTCTGATTGAGTGAAGATGTACTTGAGGCTCTTGTGATCGGTGTATATTTCACAACGGTTGCTAATGAGAGAGTGCCTCCAAATCTTCAATGCATGCTCAACCGCTGCCAACTCCATATCATGAGTAGGGTAATTCTATTCATGCTTCTTCAATTGCCTTGATGCATATGCCGCCACCTTCTTATTCTACATGAGAACACAACCAAGACCTTGTGTTGAGGCATCGCAATACACTTCAAAGTCTTGATTGATGTCAGGCAAGGTGACAATCGGTGCAGTGGTCAATCTTGCCTTCAGCTCCTGAAAGCTACGCTCACGTGCTGGCGTCCAATAAAAATCCTCAGTATCTTGAAGAAGTTCCGTCATTGGCTTTGCTATCTTAGAGAAATTCTCAATGAAACGACGGTAATAGCCAGCCAACCCAAGAAAGCTTCTCACATCTTTCACATTCCTTGGTGTAGTCCACTCAACAACTGCCCGGACTTTTTCTGGATCTACCGCTACACCATCAACGGTTATGATGTGACCCAAGAATGCCACTTCCTCAAGCCAGAACTTGCATTTGCTGAACTTTGCATACAATTGATGTTCCTTGAGTCTCTCAAGCACAACCCTCAAGTGTTGCTCATGCTCTTCAGCGATCTTGGAGTAGATAAGGATATCATCAATGAATACCACCATGAATTTGTCCAATTCAGCCATGAAGGTCTTGTTCATCATATTCATGAAATAAGCTGGGACATTAGTGAGCCCAAATGAGACAACCAAGAACTCATACGAGCCATACCTCGTCACAAAGGACGTCTTAGGTATATCACACTCACAGATCTTCATCTGATAGTATCCCGATCTCAAATCAATCGATGAGATCATCAATTCTGGGCAAGGGGTACTTGTTCTTGATGGTCACTTCATTAAGGGATCAGTAGTCCACACACATCCTCATAGTGCCATCTTTCTTCCTCACAAACAGTACAGGAGATCCCCATGGTGATGCACTAGGGCGAATGAATCCCTTCTCAAGCAAATCATCCAGCTGCACTTTCAACTCAGTCAACTCCTCGGATGACATGTGATACGGCCTCTTAGCAATTGGCGCTGTTCTAGGTACAAGATCAATGATGAACTCCACATCACGATTAGGCGGTGTCCTGGCAATTCCTCAGGGAAAACCTCTGGATACTCACAAACCACTGGAATCTGATCAATGGTCATCTCTTCTATGTGGCAGATTTGGGGGGGAAGCTTTGGAGCTTTGGGGGAGAACTTGACTTTGACACCTAGGTGGTTCTCAAGAGAGACTACCCTATCAGCACAGGATATGACTCCTTTGTTCATGGCTAACCAATCCATGCCCAAGATGACATCAATGTCACGAGAATGTAGCACTATAAGATTAGCAAGAAACTGGATACCCGCAATGAGAATGCGGACCTTACGACAACCTATAAGGCAACTGTGGATGCCTAAGGGAGATGAGGCAATGCTTGGAGTTTTGAGTAAGGTGGTTGGTATAGCGAGCCTAGACACGAACTTGGAGGCTATAAACGACTGAGTAGCGCCAGAACCAAATAAGACAGTAGCCATGCAAGAATTCACCAAGCACTCACCAAGAACGATGTCCGGTGCACCCTGAGCTTCTTCAACTGAGATATGGTTCACCCTGCTTCTGGTCATGCTCTGCGGAACCGGTGGCTTCGACGCTGACTGCACTGGGCGGTGACCACTCTGGTGCTGACGTTTCTCAGAAGTGTTGTTGTTCCTGTTGCTGAGTTGGCTGTTGGGGTTCTCCTTGACCACGTTAGGACACTGGTAAGACTTGTGGCCATCTTTGCCACAGGTGTAGCAATTAATGGAGTACTGCCCACTGCTACCCTATGACCTCCACCTAGACTGCTGCGAGGGTGACTGCTGCGTGTAGCCCCTACTGGTCTGCTACTGTGTGTACGAACGGGGAGTGGAGCTGGAGCCCTACCCCTGAGAAGATCGTCCGAACTGAGACTGAAAGACGGGAGGACCACTGAACCGCGGTCACTGGGGACCTCCAGGACGGTTCACTTGAGTTGCTGACTTCCTTTTGCTTTCTCTTTCTTTTTCCACTCTCTTGTAAGCAGTTTCCAGGAGCATTGCTTTATTGATCATCTGCTTCAGGCTGGTACAGTCAACAAGGTGTACACCCATGCCTGCGTGCAAACCTCAAAAATTGTGAGAAATCTAAAATTATACTACTAAGCAAACTCGACTGGTAATATTATGAGAATTTGTTTTGTTTTGTTACACTCACTAATCCGTTAGTTTGTTGCCAAATGACTTATGTGTGTCTTCTTTAATATTAGCAGACTTTAACTCATAAACTCAAAAACTTTCCCTCTAGCGCTCTTCTTGATCTTAGCAGCTTCTTCGCAGGCAAGATTCTGAGATGAAAGAGGATCAAAAGATTCCAAGGTATGATGAAGGAGTTATACGCTGAAAGGATGACAAGATTTGATCCTTATACTAACGTCCGTTTCTAGGGGTCTCGTACCTACAGTCAAGTATGGCTCTGATACCACCTGTGACGACCCGATTTTACCAAAAAGCAAAACCGTGTCGTTTGTACCTCATAGCCACTCCCAGGAGGGTGGCTTGTACAACCATTCACAAGTGATACCATAAAACCATAACAGAACAAGAAACAAAGGTAAGATAGATCAACATGACATCGACTCCATAAATTAAGCATCAACATCTGGATACAAGATCATGGCATGTAGGCCAAGGAAGATGAACATGGCATCTAGCGGAAGCGAAATCTACAGCGGGAGTCTTCATGGTCGATCCAACTCCATAGGCAACTCGAGTGTAGGCGAGAGACCGATCTACTCCTCATCCACATCGTTGAAGTTGTAGTCCGGTTCACTGGCTTCTCCATATCCTGAAAGCGAGAAGGGGGCAGCCCTGAGTACATGTCATACTCAACAAGTCGATCAACCCCGAGTACGTGTCGTACTCAACGAGTCGTACTATCCTAGCAAAGTATGCTATGCATGCAGGTATTTCAAAGAGGCGTTAAGGCAAAGTGCGAAAAGCTAGGTTGGCAAACATTTTCTTTTAAAACATTTTAAATCATCAAGTTTTATTATCCTGCCTCATTGAGATTAACACGTCCCAAAAAGGTTCAAATTTTAATCCCAGCTAATAACCTCCAACTGGGCCACAGCTCTAGGCCGGATGCAAAACAAGAGAGGGGGAAAGGAAGAGGAAAACAAATCTAATCACTATGAAAGCTCTCAGGCGATGCCCATTACTGAGGACGCGGCTATATATATAGATCATAACTCGGCAGAGTGATACACCTGTATCCACACGATGTGGCCGCACACATAGACTATGGCCCTAGCCTAAGCACAGAAAGCACACACAGAATCCTTACTCAAGCATCGACTGGTGTCTCCCGCGCCTTCAGAACTGAGCTCCCAGAGCCTCGCAAGACTAAGGGTCCTGAAGCTGTGATGGGCCTACCACTGATCAGGTGGGGTATCCCTCTCGTGGAGCCGGGCCGCAACCAATGGGAACCACTAACACTACCTCGCACTCCTACGGCTAGAACACTAGTCCTCCGCAAGTATCAAGATTCCGCCACTGCCCACACAGGGTCGATGTGGTGTGTAAGTAACAACCTGGAGACATGTGTCACGTGAATGTACCTAAAATGGCAGCCAAGGCAGCCATCTGCATCCCCCTCCTCCTCCTGACCAAACCTCAACAGCCAAAACCACAACAGAGACCCATAGCCCAAGTCTCTACTCAACTGCGTCCGCCATAGACACTCTCCCAATGGGGGTTGCCTAATCTACCCCCTGGCACCTAGTATCACCTACACCCACCCCCGCTAAATCGAGTATTGTGGAGTTATTTACAAACACGCACTGAGAGCACATTTTAAATCATTCACACAAATTCATTTTATAGTGTCTAGGTGAGAGTTTGAAATTATGCGACTAAGCAGGCTAAGCATCATCATAGTAGCAGAACATTGCTATGGCTTAACAGTGGAAAGGTAAGCATGATATGGCTTGGGTACGATCTAGCGTCATTTTAAATTGTTGGCATGCAAAACAGTTGCAAACAACACATGCAGTTTTAGAAATAAACTGGGTAGACAATAGTGATCAAGGAAGATGGCTTGCCTTGAGAGTCTGGGTTCCAATCAAGGTCCAAGTCCTCAGTACGCTCCTGCTCGTACTCCTGCGGCTCCGGAGGTTCTGTGCATCGAGTCGGAAACAACGGGTAAGTCAAGATGAATAAAGATGATCTCAAGTCAAAATTTAATGACGATCCTTAGAGATGTTAGTTAGGCTCAACGGACACTACCAATGTGAAGAGAATAATTTTAGGAAACTAATGCAATTGGAATCATCGCAAACGGAGCTAGAATAGATTTTCTAGGAATTTCTAAATATAAACACGAGATAAACGATTTTCTAGAAATAACCAGAGAATATTCCACAGAATACTCCTAAGGAATATTCCAGGGAATATTCCCTTCAATTCTGCTAACTGACTTGTGGGGCCCACTGTCATTGACCATCAGAGAAAGATCCATGGTGGACCTGGTCCACAGAAAATAGATAGTCCAGAATCAATTTGGGCCCAAACCCTTCCACTACGGCCCAACCAGACTTAGTAGCCCACAGCTAGAACTTGGCCCAAGCACCAGCACGGCCCGCGAGTCTTGGCCTCAGCCCACGCCAACTAGCCAGACCGAGAGGCCTCTTGAATAGAGCCTTGGCCCAAAATCAGAACCAGGCCGCAAGGCCTTGCTTCGGACCAGCAGCAAACCGGGCCGTAAGGCTTGATCTTGGCCTAGCGAGGGCGTCGGCCTACGCGCGCAAGCCAGCGCTCAGCGCTACGCCGATGGCGGTGCCCGCGCGTGCGTTGCCACGGCGCGCCGGCTGGATCTCGCATCCCAGGGCGCCGATCAAAGAGACAGAGGGACGAGAGGGCAAGCAATTGTTTACCGTGACAATTTCAAGAGGAAGACGACATCGAGGTGGCTTGGAGAGGAGGGAGGCGATGGCTATAGCGGCTTCAGCCTCGACTCAGGTAGGCGGTGACCGCGGCCACAGATGACGGCTGCGTTTCGGTAGATCTGCGGGGAGAAGAGGGCACGATCAAGGCCCGGAGCAAGAACGGAACCAAGGTCAGGACGAGACTCACTGGCGATGGGGAATTCTTCGGCGTGAACCCCAGGGCGGCGATGGTGGCGGCTTCCAATCCTCCTTCTCCTCTGCCCCAAACATCACGTGGTCAGCACAGAAGGATGCGCAATTGAGTGACGAAGCGGCAAGGAGGGGGTTCGACTTACCAACGGTGGTCGCGTTGCTCGCCTTGCACCGTCGATGGAGAAGAGGGAGAAAAGGCCGCGGCTAGAGTGTTCTCTCATGGCCTGGCAGCGTGAGCTAGGGTTGGTGGGGAGGCGGCGGCTTGGGCTACTTATAGGCAAGCACCAGGCTAGGCTTTGGCGGCGTGATGAGGGAGATGGCGACGCGTGGCTTTTTGGCGTTCGTGCAGCTACAGCGCGCGGTGGCGATCGCTCGGGAGAAGACGACAAGGGAGCAGGCGCTTGGTTGGGCCAATTGGGTTAGTTCCGATTTGGTCCAAAGAGAAAAGAGAGGAAAGGGGAGTAGGCCGACACGAAGAGAGAAAAAGGAAATCAGCCCAAGACTCAGTTTCAAGGGAAAAATGGCTTGGCAATTAATTTGACATTGATTCAAATTTTGAATTTGAAAATTTCCAGGCAGGTTTCATGACCAACTCTGCCAGACCAGGTAGATAGGTGAAATACTGCTCCATGTCTGTGCCTGTGGCTCTCCTCATAGCCTGGTAGGTGGTGTACCGCTGCGGCACAAACAACTTATATTTGCCTTTCAGCGAAAGATAGCATCTCACGCCCTCTCCAATTCTTCTCTGGTGGCCTGTTCAGTATCTCTCTCCTGCAGCGGGATCCCTAGGGACTGGAACCCACTGCTCGAAGGAGACAAGACATAGCAACTTAAGGTCATTTGCAAGAACCTTAAGAATGTCTGTCTATCCAACTGCCTGTACCTGTCTCTGCAACCTCCTCGTGCACTGCCATCTCTGTTGCTGACAAGTGTCACTGCACGCATGTAGGTATAGGAAGGATAAGCATAGATCCTATATAAATCTACCAGCAAAGAACAGCTAGGTAAGAAAGTGCAATAGAAATCCTAGCACTGAATAAAGGACATGATCACTGAACAAATATGCAAAGTACCAACAGTGATCATCGACTATATGTGGCCGGTGCGAGTCATCTAGTGTGTAGTTAAATAATATACAATAAATATAACAGCATGCTAAATGAGAGATAAACCCGAGGTATGCAATTAATAGATAGGGATAGAATTAATTGCAGCTAGGTTGAGCTAATTACCTAATTAATGCAACTAAATATGAGCAATTAATCCAATTGCATCAATTAAGGCAACTACTCGAATTAAGGCATAATATGATGAAAAGGTAGAATGGCACAATACCCTGGAGGATTGACGACGAGAACCTCGAAGAACAGTCGACCGATCGCCCGAAAAGATCGAAATTTGGTGCTTTTCGTCGCCTGTCAATGGAGATTGAGGGAGAAGGGGGAAACTTGCCCTAGCTTTCGGTGGAGCTCGGTTTTGGGGGCAGCTAGTGCGCGAGGAGGGTAGAGCGGAGGCAGCGCACGGCGAGCGTTGGCGAGAGGCAAGCAGTAGCGGCGACAATCGCGGGCGGCGGTGGCTCTGGAGGTCCTTGATGGCCATGCCTTTTTGTGGGAGCGTGCGGCTGGGAGCGGGCGCATGCGCAAGGCGAGCGACAGTGGCGCGGGCGACGGCGAGATGCGCAGCGGTGATGGCGTCCGAGGCGAGGCGGCGTCGGCAGGAACGATGAGGCGGGGGCGAGCTCTCGGCTTCGGTCGAGTGAACGAGGATACGACCAAAAGAGATTTTGACCTAGGTCAAAACTAGAGGAACGACCAACATCTATCAAGGAGTCGATCAACGGTCACAGAAGAAAGTGCATTACGCGTTTTCGACATAATGACCGGACGGTACGGTTTATAGACCGGACTGCCCGGTCAGTTCTGGGTCTGCTGGTATTCGTGCATACCGAACGGTATGGTTTCTAGGACCATTCTGTCTGGTCTCTACGACCAGACCCCCCCCCCCCCCCCCCCCCCCGAGGCACAGTGCACAGAGGCACTGACCGGACTGTGCAGTTCAGTGATCGGACTGTACGGTCACAACAGGGATTTCGCTCAATCAAGGGATTTCTTCATTTTCCAAGTGCCCTCGCTAAACACTCAAATAAACACTGCACTTGGAACATGGAGGGAACTCTCAAATACTCCTTTTCAAATAGTGGCTCTTTATGGCCTTATAATTTTTGCAAATGCCAAATGAAGAATCAAGCAAATAAGAACCAAAGTGAATATGAGCCAAATGGGTATGTATGAGCTTTAGTCCATGAACTGCGCGAGTAGATTTAACCTCGGAGTTCATAAGAACTTGATCAATGGGCATGAAGCACAATCCTTTCCTTTGGTCACACTTGTGGAGATGTAATATCATATAGAGCATGAGGCATAGATATCTCCAAATGTGACAAGCCTCCTTTGTGTTTCCTATATGATGCATGCAACAAGCACTTTACATATGCAATGAAAGTAAAACATGCCATGTGAATGCAAGCAATATTAAACAAGACACAAAGGAAACCTAGCAATGTCAAGTTTGAACCCCTCCCAAGCTTACTCATTATAAGCCATACCCTTGCCTTGAAAGAAGCCAAACCACCATCTCAAGCACTCCCCCTTGCTTATAGCTATCTTGGATGGGTTAGACATCAACTAATTTTTATGTGTTTTTCTTTTAGTTATTTACACATGCATGAATGCAAAGCATACTAGTCACAAAGCAGTCCTAATTACCATGCAATGCAAGAGAAGGAAAAACACACTACAACTACCAAGAACTAACATGGTTACCTCCATCATGAATAGATCTGATGTTGAGGTCCATGTCACTTGTGGTGGACTTCACTTGATCTTCATGAAGCTCCCGGTCCACCACCACCACCATCTTCTAGTTCTTGGGCACCCACTTGTACTTCATTGACCTCTCAAGATTAACAATGCACTTAGGCACCCATATGCTCTTGACCTTTCTCTTCTTTTTTGGTGGTCCCAAAGCCTTAGCATTCACCTTGCCATCCTTGTTCCTAAAAAGCTTGAAATGTGTGTTCTCATGGAACAAGTTAGCATTAGGCAAAACATTGGAACTTCTCACCATAAGACAATCCTTGATGGTGTGGCCATCCTTGCAACACCTCTCAAAATAGTAGTCGTCGGCGAGTAGGGGCTTGATCCATGCGGGAATGGAGTCACTCGTCCTGATGATGTCGATGGCGGTGGGATATGAGCTAAGTCCCCGATAAGAGACATTGTTCATAAGGTTTCTCCCATGAATCTCCTTGTAGATGTCTCTACCACATGTGAGCCTCTCGAAGCCATCAATCACCATCTTCCTCTCTTCCTTGAGCATGTGATATTCCTCCAAAACAAATGGCTCAAGAAAAGAAACCTCGACCGAGGTGGTTAGTTCATCACACATAGTAGAAGCATCACTCTTGGATGAACTAGAGGAGGGAGAGGCAAGGTTGTCAACATTGATGGCCTCAAAAGTAAGTTCAAGGTCCTCGTACTTCTCATATAGCTCCACGTGGTCACCCTTAAGTTTGTTATAACTCTTGTTTAGGGCCTCATGAGATGTGACAAGGTCGTTGAGCTCACTCTCAAGCTCACCAACACGGTCCTTGCACGGTGATGTCGCGGGCTTGCTCAAGCATACTCCAAAGCTCGGCGCAGGAGAGCTCCTCACGATCGTTGTCATCACTGCCCTCATCCTCACTCTCCCCAAGTTGGCTCGCGGCCATGAGGCACGTGGGAGGTGGAGGAAGAGCTCGTGGTGATGTGGTCTTGATCATGGCTATGCTGACCATTTCTTCATCACTTGAGGAGGAGGACTCATCACTTGAGTTGTCACTTGTCCACCCTCCAACAAGGGCCTTGCACGAGAACTTCTACTTATGGTCTTGAGCTTTGCCCTTGCCTTTGCTCTTGTACTTGTTGAAGTACTTCTTCTTCTTTTGCTTGGCGTTGGTGTCTTCTTCTTCTTCATCATCACTTGAGTCTTGGGACTTGAAAGCTTCTTTCTTGGGCTTGGGACAACCTCGAACAAAGTGGTTCTTTGACCAACAGTTGTAGCACTTGCCCCTGGACTTGGAAGCAAACTTGTTCTTAAAGGTCCTCATCTTCTTCATGAGAAGAGCCAAGTTCTCACTCAAGTCATTTTCATCATCATCATCTTCTTCTTCAATCTCTGCCTTCTTCTTGCTCTTCTTGCTCTTGATAGGCTCTTGCTTCTCGACTTGGAGAGCAAGGTTAGATGGTTGAGGATCATCCAAACCCAGCTAGTAGCTCTCGAAGGCCGTGATCTTGCCAAGTACATCCTTCATGGTCTTGGTCTTGAGGTCTCCTTGCAAGGTGACGGTGAAGATGGACTCATACTTGGGGTCTTTGAATATCCTCAAGAATCGTCTTATCACCTCGACAGGCTTAAGCTTGAAGTCATCCCCAAGAGCATTGATCTCCTCCACTAGTACATGAAAGCGAGAATAAACAGTGTAAGATCTCTTGTGTGGCAATTTAGTGAAGTTATCATACTTGTTCTTCAGCACATAGTATCTTTCCTCTTTCACGTCACTGGTACCCTCATGGAGACCTTGAATCTCCATCCAGATACCATGTGCTATAGAACTTGGATCCAACCTAGCAAAGACATCCTTAGATATGCATGCAAACATAGCATTCTTGGCCTTAGCATTGTTCTTAATGAAATCAGGCTCAAGCAGGTTCACATCCGCATCAGACTCGTGAGACACCATCCATATCTCTGGATCAAGGGACTCCAGGTAGGCTTGCATGCGAGCCTTCCAACACCCGTAGTCCTCCCCATCGAATATGGGAACACTCCACACCTGTCCCGGCATCCTAGTAATCGTTGCAACCTAACAAGTTTAGTAGGCCAAGACCCTACACATGCTATTGTTCATGATGATACCAAGCGTGGAATCTAAACACACTAGACTATGCAAGCCACAATTCAACCTACTTACTAGAGTACACAAATGCGGAATAGTAAAGAAGGGGTCAAGGAATGCTCATGATTTTCCCAAGATCTCGGAAGGATGGCGCCTTCCCCTACTCCTCGTTGCACCACTCCCGTCGGAGTCCGGGTCCCTCTCGCCACCAATGTGGAGTTCTCACCCACGAGCCCATAATCACTCTCGGAGTGAAGACACGGTGCACGCCACCGCTGCCACCAAGGCACAAGCTCACCTCCCTCAAGAACTTTTCGGACTCCTCGAGCCGACACGGGCGCTCACTAGCGATGCCCCTTTCATCAGTGGGCTCACACCGTGTACAAACATGTGACATCCTTCACAACCGATCACGATAGGCTCGATCACCGACACCTAACCGGTCTAGGTCTCACCATAGACCAAGAGTAACAACCTAGATCACACCCTCAAGGACACCTAGCCTTAGATGTGCATGATCACTCCTCGTTACTCTCACTAGCACTCTCAAGATATGCAATATCTCCTCCTAGTGCTCTCCTATTTTCCTTTTGGCTCTCACCAAATGCTCCAAGCAATTCCACTGGCCAAGAGTGGTCACAAAGACCCCATCAACAAAGTTATATAGGCTTCCAACCTCAAACTAGTCGTTGCTCCATGAGATCAGCTTCCTGGGCATACTGACCGGACATTCTAGTCACTGCCTGACCGGACCGTCCGATCACTGCAGTCTTCAGCTCCAACGGCTCTACCCCTCTGCTCACTCCTACTGACCTGACCGTATGGTCCACTGACTGGACCATCCGATCCATTTCTCTCTCCAGTCCAAAAACATTTCATGACACTGCTTCCTCTCTGCCCTGTGTGAAGCCACACAGACCAGACCGTCTGGTCTGTAGACCGGACCGTCCGGTCAGTACAGCGCCCAGCACAGACAAATTCCTCGCTGCCCGCCGTAAGTCCCAGACAAGTTCCCTTAGTGACCGTACAGTCTGGTCACCACTGACCCCTCTGTCCGGTCACTATGTCCAGAAGCTGAAACTTCTCGTCCTCGCTTGACTTCGTTTCCCGGCTTCTCCGAACAGCTCCTTGGCTTCTCCACTGTCATCTAGTGCCAGTGATTTCACCGAGCAACCTTGCACATCACCGACTAGACATGACCTTAGAGAAATGACCTGGACCCCCTTGATAGTCTGATTTTTCCTATGGACTCAAAGCCCTAACAACTAGACAAGTGTTCCCCACACTTGCTCCATAGCTTGTCCTTAGCTTTGATCCATCTCCATCAACCCTTGGACTCCATCAAGCTCACAAGCCTCCATACTTGCGGTCATTATCATCAATCGCCAAGGCAACCATCATCCATATGATTTATAGTAGAGTTTAGAGATGATTCCTACATAGACAACACTCGTGTAGATATTAGCCCACAATTTCATAGTTGTCATCTATCATCAAAATATCGATACCTTAGGGATCCAATCATCAATGGTCATGAAGCTTACAACACCAGGGGTTGGAGTCTGTCACCTTCAATAGCATGTCATTGCAGAGGTAATCATTGATCAGCGGGTTCTGCATGTTAGTCACTTGCATACGGGACAAATGATCCGTGATAGAATTCTCTACTCCTTTCTTATCTCTAATTTCTAGATCAAAATCTTGGAGTAAGAGAATCCATTTAATGAGCCTAGGATTAGCATCTTTCTTAGTGAGCATATATTTTTAGTGCAGCATGGTCAATGTAAACAATGACCGTGGCTCCTACTAAGTAAGATCTAAACTTATCGATAACAAAGACTACCGCCAGGAGCTCTTTTTCGGTTGTTGCATAGTTGAGTTGAGGTCCGGTCATGGCCATGCTACCATAGGCTATGGCGTGGTGCTTATTATCTTTGGTTTGGCCTAAAACCGCCCCAACAACATAATCACTAGCATCACACATGATTTTTAAAGGCAGCGACCAATCAGAGGGTTGAATAAGTGGCGCTGAGATGAGTGTTTTTTTTAGAATATCAATGTCTTTAAGACACTTATCATCAAAATCAAATGTGGCTTGCCTGGCTAACAGGTTTGTGAGGGGTATAGCGATTTGAGAAAAATGTTTAATGAACCACCGGTAGAACCCCACATGACCTAAGAAGTTTCGGACGCCTTTAACATTTATGGGAGGTGGAAGTTTTTCTACAACTTTAAGCTTGGCTTTGTCCACCTCAATCCCCCTCTCAGACACTAAGTGTCCAAGGACGATGCCTTCTCAAACCATAAAATGGCACTTTTCCCAATTTAGTTCTAGGTCCTTCTCATCACATCGTTGCAAGACTCTATCTAAGTTCTCTAGACAATGATCAAAAGTTTTGCCATAAACCGAGAAGTCATCCCTGAAGACTTCCATGATTTCCTCAATCATGTCTGAAAAAATGGACTTCATGCACCGCTGACAAGAAGCGAGCGCATTACATAGCCCGAACGACATCCTACGATAGGCATAGGTGCCATACGGACTTGTAAATGTCGTCTGGCTTTGATCATCTGGATGGATGGGAATTTGATGATAACCGGAATACCCATCAAGGAAACAAAAGAAGGAATGTTTTGCCAATTGTTCTAACATTTCATCAATGGAAGGTGATGTGAACAAGGGTTCCCGATCTTCCGAAAGGTTCTTGCTAAGTTGATTTGGTCGGAGGCGACACACAAATCGATCCGGCTTCAGAACAGCACGTTCTAAACCCTGCAATCGCAGCACGACGTCTCCTCTGGTTATCAACCGTCCAAAGACAATTGACCTCGCCGAGAAGGCCAATCCCTGCCTGCGAATCAATAACACAGGCAAGAACAACGAAGAATGCAACACAATTACAGATGTATAATTAAACTCTCGAAGTTGGGGTCTCACAAACCGATGAACGGCGACACAGTTTATGAACAGAATTGATATAAGCAAAACCCAAACCCTAATGAAGAGGTATATGAGGATCCTAGGGTCGTGCAAGACCCCCTGGACGCAGCCCTAAGTGGGCTCAACTCGATACATGGTCCAAAGACCGATTACGGTGGCGCAGCACCAGGACAGATTTTGGAAGTCGATTTGTTTCAGCGATTCCCGACGGATCAGGACGAATTTTGACATGGGACCAGTTGGGTTGGAAAGTTCGTTTTCTTATCTTTTCAGGCATATATAGAACATCCAAATCCGAGTGCGTATGCGTCCTGGGCGTCCGTTTTAGTGCAGACTGGTCCTGGGCTCCGAAACAGACTCGAAGTCGGTTTTGATTGGGCCTCCACCTTGGCTTGGACGTCCTTGCTGGCCCATCACGTCTCCAATCACCTCCTCAGCTATCTCATCATAATCTCTATGGTTTCTAACAACAATTAATTCATTAGGTAGCAATCTATTCTCAAAACCACATAATAAAAACATTAGAAACGATCTCACTTGTAAATTCAGGTGATGCACATGAACTTTCATCTTAGTTGGAGGAGTGTTGTGTGTATCCATGAGTGTGATGTACTCATCATTCTCCCCCTTTTAAATTAGAGTCGTCCTCGTCTCGATCCCATCTCTTTCTCCCAATAGTGGTCTCAAATCTGAAATATAAAATATAGAACTATTCCCAAACTTGGAATACACCTCGTGTTTATATGTGTTATGAAAATTATCATCACAATGTGAAACCACAATAGAAGTCATGCCATACAAATTAATGACATCTTTGAAAACTTGCTCAGCAATATGAACATCATTCTCACTCTTATGACAAGATGGAAAATGTGTGATCTTAAAAATACTAGAAAAACATGACATGACATGGTAATTGTTATTGCAGCTTTCTAGTTCATCATTTGGTTGTACAACACAAGGAGTATTCATGTTTGAGCAAATATAAACTTTATGCACCATAAATACACCTCTATGATCATAGTTTCCTATAGCATAAAATTTGTTTCTTGTTAGTAAAGGCAATTCAGTTTGAGAAAAGATTTGCTTCTCCACAGTATTTAGATCACAAAGAACATCAAATTTAATATAACCCAAATTATTTAGAGAAGACAATAGTTTCTGCTCATCCTTTTCACATGTTATTAAAATCAAATATTTTACTTCAGCACTAGTAGGTCAATCATCAGCAAAAACATCAAGCTTATTCATTTGTTGTGGCAAAGGTATAAGTGAAGCAGTGGCACATAACTCCTCTTTATCACAAGGATCAGTAGATAAATCAACTTGTGGCAAAGGCAAATCAAAACAAGGTTCCAATACAACAAGATTGTTGGAACAGTTCATCACATCAAGAAAGCTCTTACCCGAAGCAACAACATGTTCTTCATCTTTCTCACTATCCTCTTCTTTGTGTAGAACCTGAAATGTATTAGTTGCAACAAGAGGCAAGGAAATATGTTCATCATCTAATTTAGATTTTGATGTAAGTGTTGCAACATTTGAAACAGTCCATTCTTTCCTAAACGGTTCATTCTTTCTCCTTTCAAGCCTTTGTTGATCCTCTTCTAAAATTTCAGCAGTGGTCACAGGTTTAAGAGTAACTCTTCTACCATTGTATTTAAATGAGTAGCTATTTATAATGGTATTGTGTGAAGCATTATTTGTAATAATCCAAGGTTTACTCAATAACAAATGACATGCTTGCATAGGTACTATATCAAATTCTGCACTATCCTTATAAGAACCAATAAAAAATTCAATGCGTGCAATTTTATCTACCTTTATCTTACCAAAAGAATTTACCCATTGGATGTAGTATAGACATGGGTGTGGCTGTGTTGTCAATCCAAGCTTCTCTACTAATTCTAAACTTGCGATGTTGTGGCTACTCTCTCTATCAATGATAACACGACAACGTCGATCCTTGACAACAAAGTGAGTCTGAAATAAATTATTCAATTGATTTTGCTCTACCTTCTCCATTTGAGGACTGAGCACTCTTTGTACTACATCACTCATATTGTTCTCATGAGACGTTGAATCATCACCATGAGTGACGTAACCTGTTATTGTTAGTAGCAAACAAGAAAACACACGGAAGTATATTTTCCTATCACTACTATGTGATCATAGTGTAAACTCTCAACAAGCAATGGGAAGCATCTTATCAAGCTCTTACAAAGTTCTTAATTACAACAAGCAAAGGATACCTTGGAGAGTGTGAACTGATGATTGCGAGAGTCAAAAAAAATTTATGCCTGTTCAGAAGGAAATATATGGAGCTTGGATAGGCAATATTAGGTAGCAAGGATTAGCAAAATTTCAATTCAAAAGTTGCAAAACTGAATAATAGTTCCAAGCTAATCTATGTCACCGGCCTAAACTTGTCTCGGACCTAGTTCAAGCAAGCAAGCAAATGACTCAACAAAGGACACAAAGGATGCAAGCAATTCTGAATTTGTATCTTTTCTTTTTTCTCCTTCCTTTTTTTTTTTGTGCGGCTTTTTCTCATGTGCACTTTTGCCTTTTTCTTTTCTTTTCTTGAGAATCAGAACTGCAGCAAGGTACTACAAGTTTTACAACCAATGGAACCCTAGAATATTTTTTTTTCTTACTAGAAGTGCAGCAAAAGGATTTTTGTAATAGCACAACTAAAACAAACTTCTATAACAAGATCAAGCACTAATTGGTTGGCTTTTGATCACAATGAGACAGCAGCAGAGCACTCTAATTTTCTTTTGCACACAAAAGTAGAAGGCTAGATGTTAAAGAAATATTTAGTGCACACAATTCCAGCAATAATACTATTATCTCAACATATGCAACACTGATTTTTTTTCCTTGCTTGTCTATGACAAGGATATGCACGACTCAAACAAGACCAAAGAACAAGCACTAGACCAGCAACACAATGACTTTATAGGGACTAAAATTCAGAGAAGCAATCTAAAATAAAAATTTGCAAGTCACAATGGGGTATAGGACAGCGGAAACACGACGAACCGATATTTTTGTGGGGCAATTTTCTAAACTATAGGATGGAACAAATAAACGAGGATAAACGTGAACCTAACGGTATACCTGAAGCTCTGATTAACTTCATGTGAACAAGAGTTCTTGATCTTCTGAAAGGTTCTTGGTAAGTTGATTTGGTCGGAGGCGACACACAAATCGATCCGGCTTTAGAACAGCATGTTCTAAACCCCGCAATCGCAACACGACGTCTCCTCTGGTTATCAATCGTCCAAAGACAATTGGCCTCGCCGAAAAGACTAATCCCTGCCTGCAAATCAAGAACACAAGCAAGAACAACAAAGAATGCAAGACAATTGCAGATGTATGATTAAACTCTCGAAGTTGGGGTCTCACAAACCGATGAACGGCAACACTATTTATGAACAGAATAGATCTAAGCAAAACCCAAACCCTAATGAAAAGGCGGCGGCTATATATGAGGACCCTAGGGTCGTGCAAGACCCCCTGGACGCAGCCCTAAGTGGGCTCAACTTGATACATGGCCCAAAGACCGATTACGGTGTCGCAGCACCAGGACAGATTCTGGAAGTCGATTTGTTTTGGCGATTGGCGACGGCTCGTGACGAATTTTGACATGGAACCAGTTGGGTTGGAAAGTTCTTTTCGTTATCGTTCTAGGAATATATAGAATGTCCAAATCCGAGTCTGTATGCGTCCTGGGCGTCCGTTTTTGTGCATACTGGTCTTGGGCTCCGAAACAGACTCGAAGTCGGTTTTGATTGGGCCTCCACCTTGGCTTGGACGTCCTTGCTGGCCCATCATGTCTCCAATCACCTCCCCAGCTATCTCATCATCATCTCCATGGTTTCTAACAACAATTAATTCATTAGGTAGAAATCTATTCTCAAAACCACATAATAAAAACATTAGAAACGATCTCACCTGTAAATTCAGGTGATGCACATGAACTTTCATCTTAGTTGGAGGAGTGTTGTGTGTATCCAGGAGTGTGATGTACTCATCAGAAGGGAGAAGGAAATGATCCTTCTTTGTGGCCTTGTTAAGCTTCCTATAGTCAATGCACATTCTCCATTCCATGATGGTTCGTTGAGGAATAAGTCCATTCTTCTCATTTGTAACTACCATCATTCCTCCCTTCTTGGGCACTACTTGGACAGGGCTTACCCACTCACTATGAGGGAAGGGATAAATAATCCTGGCGTGGAATAATTTAAGCACCTCCTTCTTCATAACTTCCCGCATTGCATAGTTCAGTCTACGCTGAGGCTCCCTAGATGGTATAGTATCGGAGTCAATGGGAATGAGGTGTGTCCAAAGCGCAGGGCTTATTCCTTTAAGGTCTTGGAGTGAGTAGCCTAGCACGGATCTATGCTTTTCTAGGATAGCAATTAGCCTACAGGTTTCTTCTTTCGAAAGCATGTCGCTAATGACGACAGGAGTTTCCGTGTCACCATTAAGAAAGGCATAACGTAGGCCTGGAGGTAAGGTTTTGAGCTCAATTGGAGGGCAAGGCTCTGGATATAATTTGGGCAACTCTATGGTATCTTGTAGCTCATCATCTTCTTGAATGAAATCTTCCGTTTCTTTTTCAAGAAGGGAATTAGGGGACTCATAAGGGAATTCGGCCATCACTTCCTCAATTGGCTCACTATCAGTGGGCGGTTCAGCGATGTTGTTCTTCCATCATATGATCGACACGAAAATATTCCTGCCCCCGAGCTTAACGTCTAGGCATCCTAAATTCAGGACATCTATGAGAAATTTCTCAATAGGGTACACGATTAGGATGTCAAAATCATGGATCTCCAAAAGGTGGAAATCTAAGATTGCCTCGACAGATTGGTTTCTTATAGAACTCCGTGCAAAATTCCAATCCCATCCATCAATTTCCCTCTAGGGTCTTGAAGGTTTTACATGTTGATGTCAGTGGCACATCATTCACATGAGTGAATGTTGAAGAATCTGACATTATGTTGGAACCAACAGTGGGATTGTACCAGGAAATTACTAGTGTCCCTCTTATGTAGAGCTGGATGTAGTAAGAGGGAGGACTTATTTTGACAATGTCAAAAGAAAGCTCAATCTCTCTCGACCATGCATCACTCATGATGGAGGTTAGCTCCCTGATTGTTTCTTGGAGAAACACCTTTTCATGGAGACAAGCGGGAATGTCAGGAGCGGACGGTCTAACCTATATTTCATAGTTCGAGGCATTTCCATAGTCTTCATATAGACTATCCTCAAATTTGAATGGCGAATCAGAGAGTGAGGGCTCCTCATCATCTGTATTGGGTGGTTCGGACAAGATTTCTAAATCTGAGTCTAAGGATGTAGAGGCTACAGGCTCAGGCTCGGTCGAATTTTGGACCTCATCAATGGATTTGACATGTTATGTCAGTGGTTCTTCGTTTTTGGCTAGGAAGGATGTATTTTCAAGAATATGCTCAAGGATCTCCCTTCCTTCAGCCAGTGTTTTATGCATGAATGATCCTCCGGTGGAAATGTCAAGACATAGGGCAGATTCCTTGTCTAGACCTGTAGTAAAATGTTGTAAAAGTACGTGATCGGGAATAGACAAGTCTGGGCCGGAGCGGATTAACAATGTAAACCTTGCCTGGGCTGCTCCTATAGACTCCTTCTCTCTCTCCTAGAAGCTAAGAACTTCCGAATGCAAAGCGATGATCCATGATAATGGGAAGAACACAAGACAGAATCTATCTCGTAGTTTCTCCTATTCACCATTCACTCTACCCGCGGTATATTTTTACCATTATTTCGCTCTATCCTTGAGATAAAAATGAAACAATTTCCACTTAAGAGTTTCCTATGAAACACCCTTGAGTTTCAGGCATGCGCACACTAGCTTGAATTCACGCAGGTGTAAATACGGGCTTTCACGAATTCCCAAACCATGGCTATAAAGACAAGGCTGAGCTCAAAATAATTTCCAGGATCGCCTTTCCTGACAAAGGAGGTTCGTAGAACTCGCCCTTGGGGGTGGATAGACTGGATATAGAAGATCCGTCCATGGTATAAAGAAAAGAAAGAAAAGAAAAGAAAAACAAATACGAGGATGACTAGGGTTCTTGGATAAATTAACAACCGTTCCCGGGCAACGGCACTACAAATGCTTGTTGGTATTTCTTAACGACCATAGATAAATCCACAAGCGCACGAAGAATACGGTTGTAGCACTTCCCCAATGGAGTATTCCAAGGGTTATCAGTCCATGGAACGGTATGATAAATTCTAAATTTCTAGTCAGTCCAAAGATACAAGAGATAAAGGTTGGTGTAGGATAGAGAGGTTTATCTATGGATAGGTTCCTAAATAAATAAGGTTGGGGCTTTAATTACTGCTTCGTGTACGGATTCATGTCCGGCATACACAAGGCAACTCTGTCTTGGACACACGTCACAACCGAACGTGGAGGAGTACAACGGATAGATAGGGTTGTCACCACTGATACATCCGGCCTAGGTGGGGTTTGAAAAGCACGATACACCGACCCGATTCTAGATCTGTGACCTAAACCTGCAGTGTTAGCACCACAAATCCAGCAGCACGACACACCGATCTGGTTTCAGATACACACTATCTGACCACCGCAATCTTAGCATCACAACTCCGACACACCCACTCGAGGAAAGGCCTAATCGCCCTAAAAGACTAGTCCAATAGGGGAAGGGTGGCTCTCCCTTTTAAGGTGGCTTCCTTCTCCCAAGCTAAGCAAGGTGGGATTATTTAGAGGCTCACATGGTCGCCGCCCGACAAGAACTCGGCCACATGGCCACTTTGTTGCGTCTTTGCCACGGGTAATAGTGGAGGATGTCCTCATCATTCCCAGCCCTTTAAACAAGGGCCCAGCTCTGATACAAAATGATACATCCGGCCTAGGTGACGTTGGAAAAGCATGACACACTGACCCGATTCTAGATCTGTGACTCGAACCTGCAGTCTTAGCACCACAACTCCAGCAACACGACACACCGATCCGGTTTCAGATACACACTATCTGACCCCCGCAATCTTAGCATGACAACTCCGACACCCCACTCGGGGAAAGGCCCAATCGCCCTATAATACTAGTCCAATAGGGGAATGGTGGCTCTCCCTTTTAAGGTGGCCTCCTCCTCAAAAGCTAAGCAAGATGGGATTATTTAGAGGCTCACACAGTCACCACACGACTACAACTGGCCCACATGGCCCCTTTGTTGCATCTTTGCCATGGGTAATAGTGGAGGATGTACTCATCAACCACCTACTACCTACCTTGACAAACTGTGGATTACAAGTTAGTCAAAGATGATTTCTGACCTAAGCACCACGCCTAAGTTATTAATCACAATTTAGCTAAGCCGTCAATTAAACTAAACAACTTATATACGATATAAGGCTTTGAACCGCCACAAGTAAATAAGCACTCAACTTACTAAATAAGAAAGCTAAAGAACATAAATAAACTCGAAGACTTACTTAATAAGGCAAGGCTCCGTCGAGGTACAAGGTTGGAGTAGAGGGCCCACAAACAAGGCTTCACTCCTACACTTCTCCTCACTCTCCACCTATTCTAAGTACTGAACTAAGTAGCAGTAGTACCTCTTGGAGTGTGGCTCTTCTCTTGAATGTGTGTGTGAGTGTGAAGCCCCTCCTATCTTTATATAGGGCCTATAGGTCGGTAAAAAATAGTAACCGCCACGGAACTCACATACACTGACCTTAGGAAATGTACGAGAAAGCACCACGTGGAAGATCGGGCAAATTGACCGCAAGACAAGGTCGGGCGACCAAGGGGGGAGGTCGGTCGACCTGGCTTTGGGCCCTATGGCCTTGTGCTTTGGCTGGGTCACTGGTAGGTGGGTCCACTCTTGTTTTATGTCAGTGTTCTCCTGAGTTTCATGGGGAATCCCGTCCATCCACGTATGCAATCCTTGTGTTGGCTCCTGATTGGCCGGATGGGTATTTTCTTGGATTGATGACATGGATTTTCTCATAATTCGTGGATAGTTTACCTCCACTCAAATATTCACCAGCACTTGTGGAATTCATTAGTAATAAATCCCTACCACTATGTTGGTTTATTATTTTAGCTCTTTCATGCAGGTATTTGACGGTCAATTTTAGTATTTAAGGACCATCAACACTGACCACCATGGAAGTCGATGGGGAGAATAGTAGGGGTGATGCAGGCTAAGGAAATTGCTTTTGACTCGTTATCGGTTGTGGGGTCGTCAGGGCAGAAGGCAGATGGGTTCTCGAAAGGTAATTCCTCATAACGAAACCATATTTGATTTTTTCAAACCATGCCGTTGAAAAAAAGCTAGAAGAAACCGTTGGCTACCATGGCGGCTTGGCCCAAGGAAGTGCATCGGATATGTGCCTCTTCAGATTTAGAAGCTTCGAGGGACGAAAAGGAGTTTGCAGTGAAAGCTTTGAGGTTCATTGCTTTGGCAAAATGAATATTTAGCCAGAGTTGAATAAACCACCCGGGGTCTCCTACGCTGATAGTTTGATTGAGCTGCAGATTTACTACAACCCAGTGAAGAAGCTGATAGACTGCTCTAAGCAAATAGTGGCCAAAAGGAATTGGTGTACCGTCAGCTAAAGTTTCGGCTATGCCTTGAAAATTGGCAGTGGGATTGACAGATGATCCGCAAAAGACAAAGTGGTCTAGCCACGTGTTTAAGAATGTAATAACTTCTTTGTGGCTGACAGATCCTTTGCGATGGTGCTCGGGAATGTATTTGCCTTAACTCCTAAGATCTTTTGCGAAAAGTTTGTGCTGGAGGCGTTTGGGATTCGTCTAGAAGGTGAAAGGGTCATGGTTGTTGGAGATGTTCATGGAGGTCAGCATGAAAATATCCATTAAAGAAGGAGCCATGGGACCAACATTGAATAGAAAAGCATTGAGTGCGCTAGACCAGAAATATGAGGCGGCAGCTAAGATGGGTTCATTTTTATCCATGTTTGCCAAGGACAGAGTGATGGAATGATCGATTTGGGCGCTTAGTAAGGTTGAAGCACGACTGGTGGTCACCTGATGGTACCAATTTTTCAACCCTTTAATTTTTGATGGCCAAGATCGGAAGACGGTCTTCCATTCATTCAAAAAGGCAGTCGTGGATTTTAGTGGAATCCTATTGGTTTGAGAATTACTGAATTCTGTCAGATCCGGGTCGCTGCAGGGTCCCAAGTAAAAAATGATGAGGGTGTGTAGCCAAAGGGATCCAAATCTGATGTTTAAGCTCCTAAGGAAAAGCAGAAAGCTAGTATTATTAAAAGAGCTAGGTAAACCTTACGTAAACATATGAATGTTGAATAGTCATCAAGAACATGGCAGATGAAATCTAGGGCTGAGACCTAAAAGCAAAATAAAGCGGAAAAGGGAGTTACCTCTGGAACATGCTTTGGAGTTGCCATTGCTAGAGGAGGAGGATGAGCTCGTCGGCGTTGGTTGATGCTTGGAGTTGAAGTTGTCCGGGGGAAGAAGCGTGTCGGTGAAGCAGGAGAGAGAAGGAGATGAGGAGGATTGAGCTCAGGTAAAAATGAAGGAAAGGAGAAGATGCATTCATAAGGATGGGACGCCGGTAGGTCACATTAAAGACGCGTGGTAAATGAGGAGGTAAAATCCGGCGCACAAAAATTTCGTACTACGGACTCGGGGGGCATGTGTTGGCAATAGAATTTGGACCGGTCCCAATAGTCAGAGACGTGGAGATGAAATCGGCCAAGTCAGAGAAGCTCAACGGCCTAACGAAATAAAGTGGGTCTGCTAGGGCTATTTTATCTTTTTCTGTTTGTACATAGAGAAATCTAGTTGGTTTACAAAAAAGGGTCAGAATCCCCTTGCACGGGACTATAAATATCCAATAGGTTCTGTATAAAAAATATTAACACATTCGTTCAATACAACTCGGCGCATCGCCACCTTTTCCTACTCGACGAAACCCTCATCTCGTGCGGGCTGCATCGGCTCTGATCTCGACGAGAGACATGGATTAGTCAACCTTGATAATTCTATGGACTTCAACAAGTGCTTTCTCACTGATTTGATATTCCAGTTGTTATCTTTAGAATTACTAGTTATTCGGTAATTAGGTCTTTATTGTGTTTGTTCTATCGACTTCTAGTTGCAATACTGTCTCAGTTAGGTCCAATCTATTGCGATTTTTAGGAGGTTTTATGAACTTGATTTAGATCTATTATTCAAGTCACTTTATCAATTTTATCTATAATTGAAGCGTATCTATCTCTTTTTTCCTTGTTTGGGCACTGTCTCGATTAAGTTCGATCTGCTTGAGTCAACTAGGCAACATCGACTTTGGCCTCTCATTAAGTCGATAGAACTAGGTCCGAGCTGATTATAGGTAGAGTTGATAGGGTTCTATCAGGACATTTCGCCGATAGGTTATCACGGTTCGATCGACTTCAGAATACTTTGCTTGTATATATGATATATTTTTGATAGTCGATCGCCCCCCTATATGAATATATTAGATCTGTGTTTTTAAGGCATATTTGCAATACTAGCTACCAGGTCTATTGACTTCATGCCATTGACTGAGCAAGTTTGTGAACCACTATTCTAGATCTATCAACTTCGCTCTATCAACTTTGTTTATCGACACCAATTAAATGATTTATTTTCCATTTTTTAATTAAGGTTGTCGATAAGCCGATACAAATCGGCCAATTAGTTTATTTATCATTATTATTTGCTTTCTATAGCCATCATCTGGTTTTCACTAACAGTGATTATTAGCTTTTCAAATCAGCCTGTGTGGGGCCGGTGACCCAAGAAATTTGGCTGTTTGTTCCTTTGTCGATTTGCAGAGAAAATCGACTGGCATGCCCGAGTTTCCATATTGAGCCTGCGCTAGAGCTAAGTAGAACTTCCAGGTCGCGCGTGTAAATTTTCAGATCAACAGTACTCGGTTGTTGTTGAAGATCAGTTGTTGTTCCACTAGTTGGAAGTGGAACATTGCCTTTGATATGGAAATACAATGGCCTACGGATTGCATCTTCATACACACAGCCATCCACCATCTATAGAATCAATGCCCTCAATGTGTTTACCGGAATAAAGGACTAATTAATCAAAGCGTGTTGAATGATCATGTGGATCATGTTGTTCATCTTTTCTTCATCCACGCCTCTTGATTGTGCAGCTGACGAATGCTCTTTAATTTCATTTGTGACCACATAGGGCTCTAAAAACTCTCCTTTCTGAATAATCTTGTCGTTTCTCATCTTACTGAGAGTACCCATCAACAAGCTTCCAAACTGTGCAATCTTCTCCTTAATCTTCGCCTTCAGTTCATCAGTCAAATCTTCAGGACCAACAGGGAGTAGATGATATGACAACAAATCTGTGCTGACGTTCAACATCGGTGCAGGCGGAG
This sequence comes from Eleusine indica, assembly GCA_030378355.1. Taxonomy (NCBI): domain Eukaryota; kingdom Viridiplantae; phylum Streptophyta; class Magnoliopsida; order Poales; family Poaceae; genus Eleusine; species Eleusine indica. The sequence goes on from CM059499.1 coordinate 30,946,289, forward strand.
GCGATGGAGGTGGATGAGTCATGATGTTGGGCTAAAACCTCTTGGTCCCACTGGACATGCCAAAAGCATGTTGACAAAAAATCATACACGCATGACCTGAGGGATCTACATAACTCCATTGCATGATTAATATGGAACTAAGGCGTGCCAGTCGATTTTCCCTGCAAGCGGTCAAATTTCCTGGGTAATCGACCCCAAACAAGCCGATGCGAAGTCGATGATCACGAAGAGTGAAAACCAATTGATATTATAGGTTAAAATAATAAAATAAAATATAATCAGCTGTTAGTATCGGCTTATCGACAAGCTTAATAAAACAAAGATAAATAGTACAAAATCAATGCCGATAGACCTTGTGTCGATATGGGTGAAGTCGATAGGTCTAATAGCTGGTATGACAAATATGCCTAATAACTTTGATCTAATATCACCTGAATAAGGAGTTCAATAAACAATAAGACAAATCAGATATCTAATTAAAGCATGAAGATATCAATCGAACTATGGTAACCTATTGGCTAAATGCCCCAATAGAATTATATCGACTCCACCATAACCAAGCTAACCCTAGTTCTATCGACTCAGCAAGAAATCGGAAGTTGATGCAATTTTACTGGTCCCAGTAGATCGAAATAAGTTCGAGACAGTACTTATGATGAAACAAATAAAACAAGGTTTAACCTAATCATAGATAAAATTGATATAATGACTTGAATAACAGATGTAAACCAAACTCATGAAATCTATGATTCACTACAACAGATCGGTTTAACCAAGATAGTATTGCCACAAAAAATCGATAGGATAACTCTGATGTAATTCTAATTACTGGAAAACTAACAATCGCAACAATGAAGATTAGAATATACAATTAATGAGAAAGTACTAATCAGGATTGATGAGATTATCAAAGCAACAAATCCAAGTCTGTCACCGAGATTGGAGATGATGCAGCCCACTCGATGTCACACCCGGTTCCAATGACCAAAACCGAATGCATCTGTATGCAAGCCCAGGATCAAGATTTCACACACACAGGACAATTATTGTGATAAAAGAGCAATATCTTTATTAAATCGATAACATTATTACAATGGTGACCCATAGGTCAAAAGAAAAGATTACATTGCAGCCAAAGATTATTACAATGTTGACGTCCTCCAGCTCCCACAGGAAGTCGACCGGAAGACCGCATGCCTAGACTCCTGCATCGTCTTCATGGTTGTACCAACCTTCTTCTGTAGCTGAGCAGCAATGTGGTATATAGCAAGGGTGAGTACGTGTCGTACTCAGCAAGTGGGGCAAAAGATGAAATGGGGCTATAGACAATAAAGGCTTATAGGAGTTTATTGCATGAGCTTTTAATTTCCTAAGCATCCTAATTACTAGGTGAGGTCATCCCAACCACCGATCCACAGGGTCCTATCCAAGGAAAGCCCAATCCAATCCAACCATTCCCAACCAACCATCCATAAACCATCAACTAATCTTGTGAGGGATCCAGGCTGCTCATGATCGTGAGCACGGCTGTCATGATAGTTTTACACTCTACAGAGGTTGCGCCACTTTACCCACAAGTCGTGATTTTGTCCCCTGTTGCCAGGTGGACTATGGTCTCCATGTTGCCATGCCGGCCAAGCACTAGCACACTTCCTTAGGTGTGCGTCCAGGAGATCACTACGAGGCTTTTACAAAGCGTCTCCCAGTACATGCTAGCCACTAAGGTTTCACTCCCGTCCATAAGTGATAGCCCATCAACAAGCAGCTCATCACCCCAGAAGCCCCCTCTTGAGCCATTAGGATACAAGGACAGTCCTCTTGACTTCCATTCCCTGCTCCACCAAATGCTACACCGACACTGGGAGAACTCCTAATTAATCAGCCAAGCTATTCCATAGCAGCCTTGTGATGGCACTATTGTCCTGGGTTACCACTCCAAGAACCGGTTCCTAGGATCTGCAACAAGCATACCACCACTTAACATGTGCCAATGGCATCACATCCATTCCATCCAGCTTGTTGAGATCCCTAAGTCCATATTGCTAAAAGAATTACCAAATTATCCCCAATATGACATTGTTCATTAGTCAACATTAACTAAACCCAATAACCCAATAAGCAACTAAGCATGTCTACCCATAGCTAATTAAACCTCTAGTTCAAGGTGACAAGGACAAGATAAAGCAATACTAGTCAACCCTAACAATAGGTACCCATTCATTTGACACAAGCACGCAAGTCTAAAATAATCATTCATAATAGGTGCAAAATGCATCAAGGACACTTGCCTAAAAAATAGACATTGTTGCTCACTCATCTTGAACCTTGTCTTCATGTCTACATGTGATCCCGACACGTATTCTCCTATTCGAGCGATTACCGACAAGAAAGCAAGCAAACAAACATGAAGAACATACAACAATAGGAACTAATTGGGAATGATTCTTGACGATGACAAGGAGGGCTCACCAATGGGCTATGGAATAGGAGCAACCTCCAGGACAACGGTGTGACGGCAGGGACGAACAATGGGCACGGTGTTGAGGTGCAACATCGACATTAGTAGTGTTTTGGCGAGACGAGAATAGCAACATGTGGAACACGGATAGAGAAGCTCAGGGCACTCATGATACTTGGTAGGGTGTGCTGGTGCAATAGTAAAACAATGATGATGGCTTGTTGTCTTAGTGTTGGATGCACACGGACACCTTGATCAAATTAGTGCGTTCCCAATGATTGGATGCATGAATAAAGGAGGATGTTGAACCTAAATATGTGAAATAGATGGGAACGCAATAGGGACATGATTATTTAGACCTGAGGTAATAGATAATGAGATAGAATAGTCAAACCACATGCACATTGTCCTACGACAGATCATATTTGGATGGCGTTTTCCATGGCTTTGGGAATCATATTGCAAAATCCTCCTGTGACAATAATGAGAACTTGAGGGATCACAATGTGACGTGGTTCATGCCTCAGAGACAACAAGAGATTGACTAGGGCGCGGATAGAATTACCATCATGTGTGCTGGACCGATCCAGAACGGGGTGAAGTAGGCAACGCAATTTGGGTCGCGTTCCCTGGTGTTGGGCTGCATGATTCAAGGGAAACATTGAACAAACGTGTTTATACGTGTGTGGAACATATGAAACTCAAGGTGGAATTGTTTAGAAGTCAACTATACTAGAGATCGATTGGCTGCGTCACGGTGAGGTCGTCCAGCGGCATATCGAGCACCGATCACGTTCCTCGTTGCATCAGGGCTGTTATAGGAGAACCCTGTGGTGGAGATGATCACAGGACCCTAGAACACAATTAGGAGTATCGGTTGTATCAAGAACTCCTCTGGATTGGGAGAAAAGGGGATGAATTTACCATCACGCGCGCTGGATTCACCCAGGTTAGGGAGTAGCATACATTGCGATGCAGATCCCGGAGGCATCCGATGTCCAATGGCTCTGAGCTTTGGATATGTTGTCGGGGACATCTGGGTGCACCTCTATGTCAAATTTGGCGGCATTTGGATGGGTGGATCACCGGGAACGCCGACGTCAATTGGCGGCAGCATTGCTAGACGCGAGAGCAGGGTGGCATGGCGGCAGCCTGGCGGCGTGTTGAGGGTTTGAGAGGGTGGGGAGGACGTGGGAGGGGGGCTGGTATTTATAAAAGAGGTGAGGGTAGGTGGAGTAACAATATGGAAATGAATTTAAGAGGAATAAATGCATTTATTAGAGGCAAACATGAAAAGCATAAGAAATATGGAAACAAAATTATTCTCTTGTTCTTTCCTTATAAATATTTATGGAAGGTGGGGCTTTTTTCCATAGAAATGTTTATGGAAGGTGTAGTAAACAAAAGAAAGGTGGAAACAAGGTGATTAATGCCATTAATTGTATGTTTAATTGCTTATTTTCTTTCCTTTTGATTGCACGCAATTGGTGGAATGAACTTGTATGGTCAATATGTCTAGGTTCATCCTTGTGGTTGGTGAAGAGAATGTGGATGGTATTGAGTCGAGATACGTCCAAGTATTGTCGGAAGAAAAATACGATGAACGGTGACGCGATGTTACAGAGATGAGTTGAATGATGGTGTCAACCATCCATACACATGAGTGAAGAAGAGTTAGATGACTGAGCCCCATAATTCAAAACAAAATGGATATTTGTAAAATTTAAAGGAAAAGGATTTCAACTTATCAAATTAGGATCGAATTAGAAACCGACAAAAATACTAAATATTAAATAAGATATAATAGTTTTATTTAAATAGGAGTGGTTTTGGTACAAAATGAAATCCTTTATTTCATTGGTATACAAAATTTTTGTAAACCAAATTAAATCGTTTATTAATTCATAAAAGGTTACTAAATCATCCTTTAAACTCTTGAAAATTAAAATTGTTGTTGGAAAATGGTTTATATTCCAAGATGGAAAATTTTGGGATGTGACACTCGAGACGAGAACTCACCGGAAAGAAAAAGGATGCCAATGCGCTGAATTGTATTGAATGTGTGTTAGAAATTCTAGTACAAACACTATTATATATTTATAATACTCATCAAAGGGTTCTAACCCGAATCAGAAACTCTTCAGATTCCTACCAAATATAACTAGATTTATTTTTAAACAAAAAATTTATCTTTGAGAAAATAAAATATACTATCTTTCACGGGTTCACCTTCTGAAATCTATCCCTTTGTCTTCTCATTACGCAACCAATATCGACTTTGTGTCACTGACGGCCGGGCCTTCTCAAATCCTGGTGCCAACAGCCAATCAACGTCAGCTGCAGAACAACTACCTGTGGCGCCCACGCGGACACGACCAGCCTGCGCGCATGCGTCCGGTCCAGTACTCTAGCGCCGCGGCCTCCACACGATAAAAAGCGATAAGCATGGAAATTGAGGATGATCTCACTGCCGCTCGATCGGTCGATGCCCGTGAAAGCTATTTTAGTAGTCCAATGGAAAATATCAAGTCCATATGCCCAAAGTTGTCCAACAACCAAAGATGGTCCATGCGGTTGGGTGCACTCCATATTTTGTGGCAATAGCGCTATTTACGTGAGTCTTGACACATTTCCCTTACACCGTATGTACCTGGTTTCATCTCATGACAAATGGCTGTTGATGCAAAACATGTCAATCTCATAGTGCCACAAAAATGTCATATGCTCGAAGATATAAAATTAGTCTGATATCACCGGCTCACCGATTGATCGTATACTTGCTTAATTTCCACACAAGAAATCTCAGTATCCACTGCACGGTAAAAACGAGAAAGTGACGCGCGTACGGCTCCCCTGACCATTTCAACCGAGCGTCGAGGAACTCTCGATACCGTTCAGAAAGTCTACGAACGCCTTCTCCGAGGATCCACCGCTCTCGAACGCGGCGGCCGCCTTGTCCTTGGCCACCGCAACCTTCTTCTTGAGCTCCTCCCCTTGCTCAAACTCCATGACCAGCCGGACTTTCGCCTCCACCTCTTTTGCCGTCACCAAGCCGTCGTCGTAACCCTGCATCACCACACCGAGTTCCATCCCCTCTGCGACGAGCACCTTGTTCAGCCTCTGCTCCGCGTACATCGGCCAGCACACCATCGGCACCCCAGCGGTGATTGCTTCTAATGTCGAGTTCCATCCGCAGTGCGTCACGAATGCGCCGATGGACACATGCCGCAGCACCTCCACCTGCGGCGCCCATGTAGACACCACGAGCCCACGCCCAAGCGTCCGGTCCAGGAACCCGTCGGGCAGCAGCAGGTCCTCCAATGCTGCCGCCTCATCGCGCCCCTCGAACCGCTTCGTGGAATCGGCGTCGGGCGCCACGGGCGCACGCACGGCCCAGAGGAACGCATGCCCGCTCCGCTCCAGCCCCGCCGCGATCTCCCGTATTTGCTCCGCCGGCACGGAACTTGCGCTCCCGAAGCAGAGGAACACCACGCTACGTGGCGCCTGTGCGTCCAGCCACGTCATCAGGAACTCGTGGATGCCCCGCTCGCCTCCCCTCTCCTCGCCAACCAACGGGCCCACGCAGAACAGCCTCGGCACCAGCTCGCCAGGACGGGGGCTCCCATCTCGCATCGCTTTCACTGCTGCGGGCTCCAGCCACTCGTACGTGTTGGCCAACACGCCCTTGGCTTTGACGATCTGCTCAAAGAGACCAATGGTTGCCTTGTACTGCTCGTTATCATGAGGAGCAAGCAGGACTTGTGGCAGATCAGAGGCCGGAACAGCAGGGTGGACGCCGGGAAAGTGCAGCAGGGATCGCCCCATCTCCCCGAACGAGACGTTGGACGGCATGACCGGGATGTGCAGGTATGCGGCCAGCGCAGAGGCGCCGGACGTGAAGAACATGTAGGCCGGGAGCCCAAGGTCCGAGACGGCGTCCAGCGCGCACCCGCAGAAGAAGTCGACGACGACAGCCTTCACGGACAATATGGATCTCAGAAAATCTATGAGGTGTGGCGTGGTGGCGCGGAGGTCGGCGATGAGGGTGATGAAGGGGTCGGCGTCGGGGTCGGCCTCGTCGCCGGACCGGGCGGTTGCAGCCGGAAGCAAGTGGAAGGAGACTGACGGGTACGAGGAAGAGAGGCGAGCGACTGTCGAAGAGGAGGTGGTGGATGACGGAACGTCAGCGATGGCGAGGGTGACCGGGACGCCGTAGCCGGCGACACGGTCGGCGAACAGCACCATAGGGTGGAGGTGGCCCCGGACCAGCCATGTGTACAGCACCACGGCGCCCTTGCCCATTTCTTTGGGGATAACTGGATACGGAAATGGAGTTGATGGATGCACAATTCGTCAGCTGTGCCTCTGAAAGCAGATATGATCACAATGTTTATAGTAGTGGCTAAAGGCGTCATGCCGATATTTTTATTTGGAGGCAGCCGGGCGGCTGAACTGCTAGTAGTAGCAGCAAAGGTGGACCATATCACTGTCTCAGTGTCACGCTAGTGTTTGAGTCGTTGACGATGAAGGGCGGCTAGGGACAAACAGAACGATGGAGAAATCTCTCCAAATGCAGTACCTCTGCCGACGCAAGAGCGTGAGATAGGCTGGGGTAATGTCAAGAACACACTGCTTGAGAAAGGCTTTCATCCGTTTGTCTTTTGTTTCTTTTGATTTAATTTGTTGCGCTCCATTATCTAAAAAAACTATTTGGACGATGAGGTATTCAGGTCTGCTTTCGTCTGCTTTTAGCAACAATTGGTTTCTTGCAGAAGACTTATTCTTTTCAGAAAAACCAGTCAGATTGACCACCAAACCAGATGTCTCCATCAGACATGTATCTAAACAAGCAGCGTATCAATCTCCACTCACTCAATGCATCCTCCTATCTATTTTAAGTATAGTTTTTTTTTTTTTAGAACTAGGTCATTTGGATCGGACCTTCTTTGGAATCCTTTGTGAGAGCTGGGATCGGTCCCTGGCCGGCTCCCTCCCACCCTGAAGCCTTACCGCCTGCTCTATGAGCAGTTCTCTCACTCAATGCGTATCATACTTGAGGAACGCTTTCATTCGTATATCTTTTGTTCCTTTTGATTTAATTTGTTACGCCCTGTTATCTAAAAAAAAAATTTATTGCCTCCCCAACCTCCACTCAGTCAATGCATCCTTATCGTTTTGACTTATAATTATTATCCAAAAAGGTTATATATAAGATGTACTGTTCTAGGAGCTTTCCCTATGCTTGTTACAGTACTAGGCTCCTGGCATATCAGGAGCTTTTGATTAACAAAAACCGGTCGAAGAGGCACATGCCAATCCAGTGCCTCGTTGTATCAACAAAGTCTTATGCACTAATTTGTCTGTGCTTACTTTTCATAATCTTTTAGATTTTCAAAGACTGTTTTCATGCACATATAAAATACTAATAAAAGCCATATGTGTGTGTATTTCTATTTTTTCATCTTGTATCACTCGGACATAGGGGTAGTCAAAACATCGCAAGTGCGCCTACACCTGTGCTAGCGAGCGAACCAGCTGGCACCGTGCATCGCGCTCGCGTACGCGTGCCCCCAACGCATTTCGCACACCCCACGAGAATAGGTTGGTGGCTGTGGATTCATCCGGCCCAAGCGCGATCTCACTTACCTGTTTGGTTCTCCCTTGCCGTAAGAATGCCTATAGGCATGCGTGCCATGTATCTCGATTCGTACGTGTAGAAGTGGAGCAATACAAGTGCTAACACCCTCGAAGGAGTGGCAGAGATCGAGAAAGAGGTAGCAGTAGAGATAGATCTGGGAGGAGGAAGGAGAGTTAGGGTTCTAGCTTTAGGAGGAAGAAATACAATGATATGCCCAAATGAAGGGTTTGATCCCCATCTTTCGATGAGAGGGTGGAAGATAACTCGATTGTTGAAGGAGACGATATTCATGGCCCGACTACAACTATCCAAGGATGTTGCGCCTTAGCAACCGATACACAACCTTCAATGGTTGCCACGATCATGTGGGAACGCGATCACCAGCCACGAGGGCACTCGTCCTACAAGCAATCGAAGAACTAGCAAGAACAAGTAATCAAGCACTGAATTGTGAGATAAATATGAAGTGTATCACTCAAACTATCAATAAGATGAGGTTCTAGAAACAATCAACAGGCGGTTTAGCCAACACGCGTGTTCAGAGCAAGTAGCAAGTCGCTAACTCTAATCAATAAAACCCGTCTGTTCTTGACGGCGGCTAAGGGGTATAAAGACGTGGGAGGACAACCACAAAGGTGCTAGGGTCGTGCTCCAACCCTAGGACGCGTCCTTAGTGGACTCGACTTGATACACGGCCCATTGGGCCAAAACAAGGTGTCGCAGCACCAAAGACAGAAAAAGTCGCTTTAATAAATTGATAATTACGAATGACTCCGAACAGATAATGAAGTGAGACTGGATCCGCTGGAATGTAGACTTGATAAGCTTTCCGTGAAGTACTAGAACACCCCAAACGGAGTTCATATGACTCCGTGGCATCTGTCAGAAGTTGACCCTGTCTTGCAGTCCGAATTCAGCATGTGCGAATCTTCTCCCCTTCTTATCCTCGCTATCATTCCTAAGCAAAACAAGAGTGCACGTGTCGTCATGGTATAAATTAGATGGACATGAGCTTAAGAATGAACTCACTTGATAATTAAATTGTCGAGCACGAGCGCGAGTAATAGGGCCAGTCGGAGTTAGAGTTGTGGTTGTAACGGTAGTAGTGACATCCTCATCATCCTCCCCTTCTTGCATTTGAGTCGTCCTCGACTCAAGCTTATCTTATTCTCCCAAATATGGCTTTAAATCGGGAATGTTAAATGTGGGACTAATCCCAAACTCTGTTGGAAGATCAAGCTTATATGCATTCTCATTAACTTTTTGCAACACCTTAAACGGTCCATCAGCTCTAGGCATCAATTTGCTTTTCTCAATTCTGGAAACCGATCCTTTCTCAAATGCAACCAAACTAAATCTCCAGGTTCAAAAATCAATTGCTTTCTACCTTTGTCACCAGCAAGCTTATATTAGCATTCATGCGTTCAATATTTTCTTTAGTTATTTCATGCAACTTCAACATAAATTCAGCACGGTGTTGAGCATCTTAATTTATTTTTTCAGAAGTTGACAAAGGCATCAAATTAATAGGACCACAAGGCAATAATCCATAAAGAATCTCAAAAGGGCACATCTTTGTAGTAAAATGCATTGAACGATTATAAGCAAATTCAATATGAGCCAAACATTTTTCTCAAATCTTAAGATTCTTTTTTAAAACAGCCCTTAACATAGTAGACAAACTCCGATTCACAACCTCAGTTTGACCATCAGTTTGGGGGTGACAAGTGGTAGAAAACAATAGCTTAGTTCCTAATTTACCAGACAAAGTTCTCCAAAAATGACTAAGAAACTTAGCATTACGATCAGAAACAATTGTATTTGGCACACCATGCAAGCAAACAATTTCCTGAAAGAACAAATCAGCAATATGAGTAGCATCATCGGTTTTATGACAAGGTATGAAATGTATCATTTTAGAAAATCTATCCACCACCACAAAAACACTATGACGCCCCCTCCTAGTCCTAGGCAAGCCCAACACAAAATTCATAGAAATATCTTCCCAAGGAACGCTAGGAACGGGTAAAGGCATGTACAAACCATGTGGATTCAATCATGACTTAGCCTTTTGACACATGGTGCAGCGAGCAACAAATCTCTCCACGTCTCTCCTTATTTTTGACCAAAAGAAATGACCAGTAAGTATGTCCTCCGTCTTCTTTGCTCCAAAATGCCCCATCAAGCCACCTCCATGCGCTTCCTGTAACAACAACAAACGAACGGAGCTAGCAGGAATGCATAGCTTGTTAGGTCTAAATACAAACCCATCACTAACGATGAATTTGTTCCATACTTTTCCATCCTTACAATTCAGCAACACATCTTTAGAATCAGTAGCATGCACATATTGTTCTTTAATTGCTTCCAAGCCAAAGATCCTATAATCAAGTTGTGTCAACAAAGCATATCTCCTAGATAAAGCATCAGCAATAACATTCTCCTTCCCTTTCTTGTGTTTGATGACATACGGAAAAGATTCAATGAATTCAACCCACTTAGCATGTCTACGATTCAATTTACCTTGACTACGAATGTGCTTTAAAGATTCATGATCAGAATGTATGACAAATTCTTTGGGCCACAAATAATGCTGCCAAGTTTCTAAAAAACGCATAAGAGCATATAATTCCTTATCATAGGTTGAATAATTCAGAACAGGCCCATTCAGCTTCTCACTAAAATATGCAACAGGTTTACCATCTTGTAACAAAACACCACCCAAACCAATTCCACTAGCATCATATTCAAGCTCAAAGGTTTTATTAAAATTAGGAAGTTGGAGGAGAGGTGCATGTGTCAACTTATCTTTTAGCATGTTGAAAGCATTCTCTTGTGTGGTGCCCCATGAAAAAGGCACTCACTTCTTTGTACGCACATTTAATGGTGCAGCAATTATGCTGAAATCCTTCACAAAACGACGATAGAAATAGCAAGTCCTAGGAAACTTCACACCTGTGTAATGGTCTTAGGTATGGGCCATTCTTGAATAGCGCCCACCTTGGCTGCATCAACCTCAATTTCCTGTGGAGTGACAACATATCCAAGAAAAGAGACTCAAATCATACAAAAGGTGCACTTCTTAAGGTTACCAAATAAACGTGCATCACGTAAAGCATTAAAAACAGCACATAAATGATCAACATGTTCATCCATGGATTTACTGTGAATCAAGATATGATCAAAGTAGACAACAACAAATTTTCCGATGAAAGCATGTAAAACCTCGTTCATTAATCTCATAAAAGTGCTAGGTGTATTAGTTAACTCAAAAGGTATTACTAACCACACATATAAACCAAACTTAGTTTTAAAAGAAGTTTTCCATTCATCCCCAAGTTTCATGCGAATTTGGTGATACCCACTACGCAAATCAACTTTAGAAAACATAACAGTGCCACTCAATTCATCAAGCATATCATCTAAACATGGAATAGGGTGACGATATCGAATGGTGATATTATTGATAGCTCTACACTCCACACACATGCGCCATGATCCATCTTTCTTTGAAACTAAAATAACCAAAACAACAAAAGGACTAAGAGACTCACGCACATAACCTTTGTCTAGTAGCTCTTGCACTTGGCGCTGAATCTCTTTTGTTTCTTCTGGGTTTGTCCTATACGGCGCATGGTTGGGCAATGAAGCGCCAGGGGTGAGGTCGATCTGGTGTTCAATCCCTCTAAGTGGTGGCAGCCCCGACGGTGTTTCACTTGGAAACACATCAGCATACTCCTACAAAATGTTAGCAACAGCAAGAAGCAAAGAATGCTGCATATCGTCGATGGAAATCAAAGCATCTTTGCAAATCAAAGTATATAGAACGGAAGCAGAAGCAATCATTTCATTAATATCAGATTTTGTTGCAAGACAACATTTTCCATTCCAAGCTATCTCATTTTTATTATCATAAACAGGTTAGCAATTTTATTGTTCTCACTATTATCAAGCTCTTGAGATTTAACCTTCCTAGCTCGAGCAACATCATCTTGCACAATAGATTTGGGAGACATAGGATGCAACACAATTTTCTTATCATGGTAAAGAAAGGAATATTGGTTTGTCCTACCATGATGCATGGAATCTCTATCAAATTGCCAAGGTCTACCTAGCAGAATATTACAAGCTTGCATAGGCACAACATCACATTCTACAACATCCTTATATGAACCAATCAAGAAATTGATTCGAACAAGTTTGGTTACCTTGGCCTTACCACTGTTGTTCAGCCATTGAATGTAATATAGATGTGGGTGTGGTTTAGTAGAAAGTGCTAGCTTCTTAACCATGTCGCGGCTAGCCAAATTGTTGCAACTGCCACCATCAATTATCATGCAACACGAACGTTCTTTGATGACACATTTTGTTTGGAACAAGGTATGGTGCTGATTCTGCTCCGCTCTCTCCATTTGTGTGCTAAGCACACGCTGCACAATGAGACTATCATAGCATGCTGCGTGCTCAGCACCAATATGCTCCTCCTCATGTTCCCCACTACCTGCATAGTCAGTTGCAAGCAAAGAACGTGTATCCTCATCAAAATCACTAGTGAAAGAGTACTCACCATCATCCTTGACAACCGAAACATGCTTTGTAGAACAATCTCGCGGCACATGCCCAAAGCCCTTGCACCAATGGCACTGAACATCCCTTGTTCTACCTGTAGATGCAATAGAAGATGCACTCTCTGTGGGTTTTGAAGGAGGCTTTGTTTCTGAAATTGAGGGTGTCGTCCTTGGCTTGGCGCTCGATGGAGGTGCTGCTGCCCGACTCAATTGAAGTAGATTTTCTTGCAGAAAAATTAGCCTTGGAACTAGCACGCCAACCCGGTACTTCTCTTTCAGCTTTACAAGCAAGATGAAACAAACGGGTTACGTTATTATAATCTTTATATTCAAGGATGTCCTGGATTTCACGGTTCAACCCACCTAAAAATCTAGCCATAGCAACTTCCTCATCCTCCTCTAAATTATAACGTAGCATACACATTTGCAAATCTTGATAATATTCTTCTACACATTTAGTTCCCTATCTCAATTGTTGTAATTTATTTAACATGTCACGTGCATAATAAGAAGGTACAAATCTAGCCCGCATGACCCGTTTCAATTCATCCCAAGTGCGTGGTACATTATCAGGATTTTTCTTAGCATATTCTACCCACCAAACTGAAGCAAAATCAGTGAATTCACTAGTAGCAGCCCTAACACGTGTGTTCTCAGGAAATTCGTGACATGCAAATTTTTGACCAACAGCAAGCTCCCAAGTAATATAAGAATCAGCATCATATTTACCATCAAAAGGAGGTATCTTGAATTTTATTTTACTGAAAGCATCAGCATTATTACGTACCTCACATCGGTGGTGGCCTCCCATACCCCGACGGTTATGGCGTAGTCATCGACGATTCTGATTATCTTGTTCAGTATCTCCAAAATAATCATTCTCACCCCAATTAACCTCAACGTCATGGTCAGCATGGGCATCCTCCTCACGCCGCTGATCATTCCTTGCCATGAGGTCATCAAATCGCCTTAATAGAGCAGCAAGGCTTGTGTCCACATGACCAACAGTAGTCTCCAGTGTGCCAAGTTTAGTGTTGGTGGCAAACAACGAGGCCTCCATCACACCAAGCTTGTCATTTGTCACCTGCAAATCAGTCCCAAGTGCCTCTGTCTCTTGCCGAACTGTGCGCACAGCTGCTCGGAACATCCTAGTGCGCGGGGTGCACACCTCATCATCTTCAGAATCCTGTAAACCCACCATGTTTCTAAAACATAAACAAGAGCAACCAAATGAAAAATAAAAAGGTCCTAGCACTACTGCAAAGCACTCACTCTCAACATGATATACAAGTTCTTACCAGTTCTTACCTTGCTCAACAGGAAGGGTCAACAACCAACAAGTCAAGCACCAAGATGTGAGTGTATCAGTGCCGCAGCAGCAACACCTGTGAAAATATAGTCGAGTATAGTGGAGCTGTAGGTGGGCTAAAAATTAGTGGACAAGGAAATACTAGCACAACGTTAGTATAAAAGCAAGCTGAATAATGGTTCAACGGTGGCACTGTGCTAGTCCTATCCTAGACCGTGCTAGAGACGCGAGCCGAGACACAAAGGAAAACACCAATTACCAGCCGGAAACAAGGAACAAAACACAAAGATCAGCCCCTTTCTCTTTTAGTTTTTCTTGTTTGTTTGTTTTTTTTGTTCCCTCTTTTTTTTTCAGGACAAGCTCACAAACTGATTATATGAACAAGGAGAATAAAAAGAACAAGTCACGCCACACACTTTTGCTGGGAAGAGCAAGGGTAAAACGGTAATAAAAAGATCAAAATAAGCAAAAGGTCAATGCTGCCGACTGAGTATATGTGGTAATATGAAGGATGTTGCAGCAGAGTCAGACTCCAAGCATGACCTAGGAAGCACCAACTCGGCCTATGAAAGAACACAACTCGGACTCCAAGTAGACCAACGCTTGCTACAAGGGTACTCAGATTCGGAGAACAGAGAGATTATAGGGTGTATGGGACGCGCGATGGTGACTCGAACTCGAAACTCTAAAGGACCAAGATCTAAGACCAGCAACTCTACACAAACTGAAGCAACCCAAAACTTAACAAGCCCTAACTAAGCAGTATTAGTAAAAAGGCTCAAGGTGTTTATAGGATGCCGGAAAACTAATCTACTACTTTTATTTTTGGCTTTTTGTTGACTATAGGAAAAAAATTTTAATGAAAAATAGGAAGTCTCTCACCGTTAAACCTTGCTCTAATTACCAATTGATATGCCCAAACGAAGGGTTTGATCCCAATCTTTCGATGAGAGGGTGAAAGATAACTCGATTCATGAAGCAGACGACGTTCACGGCCCAACTACAACTATCCAAGGATGTTGCACCTTAGCAACTGATACACCACCTCCAATGGTTGCCACGATCTTGTGGGAACACAACCACCAGCCACGAGGGCACTCGTCTTGCAAGCAATCGAAGAACTAGCAAGAACAAGTAATCAAGCACTGAATTGTGAGATAAATATGAAGTATATCACTCAAACTATCAATAAGATGGGGTTCTGGAAACAATCAACAGGCGATTTAGCCAACACGCGCGTTGAGAGCAAGTAGCAAGTCGCTAACTCTAATCAACAAAACCCGTCTGTTCTTGACGGCGGCTAAGGGGTATGAGGACGTGGGAGGATGACCACAGAGGTGCTGGGGTCGTGCTCCAACCCTAGGACGCGTCCTTAGTGGACTGGACTTGATACACGGCCCATTGGGCCAAAAAAAGTCTCTTCAATAAATTGACAATTGTGGACGAATCTGAACAGATAGTGAAGTGAGGCCAGATCCGTTGGAAAGTAGACTTGATAAACTTTCCGTGAAGTACTAGAACACCCCAAACAGAGTTCGTATGAGTCCGTGGCAACCGTCAGAAGTTGACCCTGTCTTGCAGTCCGAATCCAGCATGTGCGAATCTTCTCCCCTTCTTATCCTCGCCATCATTCCTAAGCAAAACAAGAGTGCACGTGTCTCCATGGTATAAATTAGATGGACATGAGCTTAAGAATGAACTCACTTGATAATTAAGTTGTCAAGCACGAGTGCGAGTAATGGGGCCAGTCGGAGTTAGAGTTGTGGTTGTAACGGTAGTAGTGATGTCCTCATCATACAATTGATGTCATAATTCTTTTGTACCCCTCTCTCTCTCGCTCTCCAGCGCCTTATAAACTGACGCACACACACGACCCACGCTACTCCCATTCCAGGCCAGAGATGCGGACGTTGTGAGTCTTGGGCCAAGTCCCCCTTCTAGGTTGGGCCGGATCCATTGACTCCTGGCCTGTAGCTTGCACGTCGGGTAGGGCACTGACATTCCCCCCTTCTTGAGAACCTGCTGGACCCCAAGCAGAAGCCAGCGGGTACTTTTGCTTTAGTGCTTCAACGTCCTCCCACTCAGCAAGTCCTTCAGGTGCGTGCGACTACTGAATCTTGGCTTGGTGAATAGGGTTGCCTCCTTTGTTCACCACTCGCTGTTCGAGCATCATCATTGACACCTGCAATGAAGGGTTAGCTAACAAAACAGTATCGCATACCTTGCATCGGGCTGGGGCGGCCTATTTGAGCTGGAAAACATGGAATACTGGATGGACAGAGCTGTACGGTGAAAGCTCCAAATGGTAGGCCACAGAACCAATTCTCTCTATGACCTTATAAGGGCCGAAGAACTTGAATGACAGCTATGGTTAGCCCTTGTAAGGTTAGAGCTTAAGGTAAACCAACTCACCAACCTGGAAGGATCTCTCTGATCTGTGTTTGTCAGCCTGAGACTTCGTTTGATGTTGAGCACGGAGCAAGTGTTGACGCGCCAATTTAGTCATGAGCTCACGCTCTGCTAGCCACTGCTTCAGATCCAAATGTGTACACCCATGTGAAGAATTAATACTAGTGTCGAGGTTGATGTCCATAGAGCACTTCAAATGGGGCTTTACCCAAGGAAGAATGGTAAATGGTATTATACCAGAACTCTGCCAAGGACAACCAATCCAACCATTTCTTTGGGCAAGCACTAACAAAACAATGTAAATATGTTTCTAGACACTCATTGACACGTCCTGTTTGACCATTAGTCTGTGGGTGGTGTGCTGAACTCATATTCAGTGTGATACCAGACAGCTTAAATAATTCAGACCATAACTTGCTGGTAAAGACCGGGTCTCTATCAGAGATAATCACCAAAGGCATGCCATGTAACTTATAAACATGATTCAGACAAAGCTTGGCAACACTATGAGCAGTATAAGGATGAGACATGGCTAGAAAGTGAGCATACTTGGATAACTTATCAACCACCACCAAATTCTTGCATTGAAGATTTCATGCCCTTCCACACAATCAATTGCTTGATTCGCCTAAGTGTCATTGGTATACTAGAGTGTCCCCCCAAGGCACTATCATGCATGGCTGAAGTGATTTGATTCTGTATAGCTAGGTTACTACCCACGCAGATTCTGTTTTTATATCTAAGTACTCCAGATTTGAGACCAAAGTGTTTCACAACATCAGGAGAAATAGACAGAGTAGCAATCAAGTTCTGTGCAAAAGAATCAGTAATGTAACCCTGCACTATCCGGTCTAGCCAACTAGGTACAGCAACAAACATTCCTAGAAATTGTTCAGGAGGGTTACCTCTTCTAGAAAGGGCATCAGCAACCCTGTTGTCCTCTCCTTTCTTGTATAGGATTTTGTACTGTAGTCCAAGTAGCTGGGTAAACACTTTTTGTTGCCAAGGGGTGTTGAGCCTTTGTTCATTCAACTACAACAAACTCTTGTGGTCAGTGTGAAGAATAAATTCTGCTAGTTGTAGGTATGATCTCCACTTTCCTTCTGGTAAGTAGAAAGTCCTTGGAGCTTGGGACCCAGGGCTTTGCTTATAAACACAATTGGGTGACCACATTGCATCAACACTGCACCAATTCCCACAACATAAGCATCTGTTTCAATGACAAACGGCATGGAGAAGTTAGGTAATGCCAGAACCGGTGCACTAGTCAATGCTTGTTTTAAACTGTTAAATGTTGTGTCATGTTCAGATGTCCACACAAACAAGGAGTTCTTTTTGAGCAGATTGGTTAGTGGTTTACAAATGATTCCAAAATGCTTCACAAATCTTCTATAGTAACCTGCCAATCCAAGGAAACTTTGCAGCTCCTTGGTATTTATTGGAACAGGCCATGTTTGTATGGCTGACACCTTAGCTGGATCGGTAGCCACACCATCAGCACACACAATGTGTTCTAAGTATGAGATACTGTTTTGAGCAAATTTACACTTAGATAACTGGACCTTCCATTGATTGAGTGAGAGTAGCCTCAGAATTTGCCTTAGGAGTAGTACATGTTGCTCAAAGGAAGGGTTGTAATTAAAATATCGTCAAAGAATAGCAGGACACCCTTGCGCAGAGAGGAGCCAGAGTAGCGTTCATAGCCTTTTGGAAGGTCGCCGGTCCCTCCGTTAGGCCAAATGCCATAACCCTGAATTCATAGTGGCCCAAATGGGTCTGGAATGCTGTGTTAAATTCATCTCCAGTCTTCATGAGTACTTGGTGAAATCCAGCTCTCAGATCTAGCAATGAAAACCAGTTTGAACAAGCAAGCTCATCCAGAAGCTCTTCCATTATAGGAATAGTAAACTTCCCTTTTTCTGTTAGTGCACTGAGATGCCTGTAGTCAACGCAGAATCTCCAAGTCTTATCCTTTTTGGGCACCAAGAGGACAGGTGAGGAAAATGGACTGATACTGTGTTGCATGATTCCAGTGCTCAGCATCTCATTTATCTGTTTCTCCATCTCATCTCTAAGTGTAGGGGGAAATCTATATGGCCTCACCTGAACTGGCCGAGCACCTTCTATTAGTGGGTTTGCGTGGTCACAGGATCTGCTGGGTGGTAGCTGTGTTGGTTGCTCAAACACTTGTGCAAGCTCTTGTAGAAGTGCATGGATTGGAGCTGGAACAGGTTCAAGGCAGAAGGGCTTGCTTTCCTAAATTTCCTTAGTAATAACCAGGATATGAACACCATTATTGCCATCCACTGTCGGTCAAATACCCTGCAGCATCACAGTAGAATTCTTGTAGGGAATAGCTAGCCACTTTTTGTCCCTATCAACCTGCATAAGGCTATACTGCTGAAGCCAATCCATTCCAATAGCCACATCATAACAATGTAATGATAAAAGCTTCAGGTTAGACTGGAATTGACATTGCTGAATACTTCACTTGCAATTGAGCACTTCATGAGCACAAGACATTAGTCCCCATCTGCCACCTGAACCTTAATGGTTTGAGTCGTCACTGTAATTCGCACTAACTGAGCAGCCAAAGAAGTACTGACAAATGAACTAGTGCTGCCGGAATCAATCAAAATTAGTACTGGAATATCTTGAACTGTGCCCTAGAATTTAAGGGTTGTTGGCTTTTCCTCACCAGAAATTGTTTTGTTGCATATTGCCAAGTGGAGCTGATCAGTTGCCTCTTCTTTGCTTTCATCTGAGTCATCTTCATCATTGGGAAGTAAAGCCCATAATTCTTCCAAGGCATGCAATGCACTGTTTAGGGGCACTTGTGTCCTCTGACCCACTTCTCAGCACAATACTGGCATAGATTTTGCGCACGCCGAGTAGCTCGAAGGGCAGCAATTTTATCATCGCCTAGTGATGCACGGGCTGCTTCAAGCCCACGATGATCTCCAGGGCCATGAGGTCCTAGTGATTTGTCCTGCCTGGGAGGTAACTGCAGTGGAAGAGAGCTTTTATTTGGCTGAGTAACTCAGCCGCCAGAATAAGATCTTCTGAATTCCTTGGGTCTTGCCGCATCAGCTTCTTCCTGCAACAAAGACAAGGTACAAGGAGTATCCAAGTTTGAAGGCCTTTAAATAAGAATAGAAGATTTAATTTCATCTTTTAAGCCATCAATATATCACATCGTGAAATACAAGGGATCAGTTTTGTTCTCATCAGCTTCCAGCTGGTCCACTAGCTCACAAACTGTTCAACATAATCCTTAACAGAACTGGTTTGCTTAATGCAAAATAGTTAATGAATGAGCATCTCATGCTGATCACAACCAAAACAGTCGTGCTACGCATAGGTCGTTCAGCCGACTGCAACCAGCGAGCAGCGACCCCTTCAAAATGCATACTAGCCACCTTAACCCAAACAGTAGGATCTACCAAATACATGTCAAAATAGTTCTTGCATCTCGACTTCCACAACCTAGGGTTCTCTCCATCAAACATAGAAAAATTGATCTTAGGCAACTTTCCTATGTACCCCGTGGACCAGGAACCCCCAGACCGGTGAATATCATGCTGAAAGGTAGATCCAAACATGTGGGGGAAAGATTGGATTCAGGATCAGACGCACCCATGACTGGGATATGGGTTTGGGTGTAGACCTTCCCAAGCCCATGATCCCGGGGGCCTGGTTCGACGTGGTGCCCAAAGTTGGGGCCGTTGGTGCTTCTTCCGGCAGGTGGGCGCACAGAAGTCTGTGTGGTGCGCCTTCGAACCTTTAGCTTCATGGTCGAAGAAGGTGTTCAACTTCGTTAGCTCGAGCTTGATGGCAGAAAAGGATGACTCCACATGCTTCCACTAGGCGAAGGATTTGTCGAAGGACTGGCTGCGTATTCGATCGCGTCGATGTGTTCCTCATGGCGCAGTTCCGTTGCAGCGTCTCGGCGAAGCGCTTGTCCAACGCCTCGGTATGGGAGGCAAATCCCGCCGCCACTCCTTCCGAGCACTACTAGGTTTTTACCCAAATACAACGCACAAAATGAGTTGCAATATGCCCTATTGAGTTGCAATAGCCACAAATGCAACCAAATTGTTTCGTAAAAATTTGCTACAGAAGGCCACGCTGCAATAGCCTGTAGCAGCGGTGGTGTTTTTTTCATTGCATAAGTTTTTCTATTACAACACAATGAGGAGTTGCAACTAGCATCTATGGGCGCACTCATGTTGGTTGCAAAGTATCCTATTGCAACACAACTGGTGTTGCTAGAGGTTGAATTGCATCATACCCAACGCGTTGCATTGTGTAAAATGTTGCATTGCAAACTATTGTATTGCCACACTCTACTGCCACTAAAGTATTTTGGGTGCTATATGTGGCCTCCTCTATTACCACGAAGTTGATTTTGGTACTATAGGTGGCGTCCTCTATTGCCACTAAAGTATTTTGGTTGCTATATGTAGTTCGCTCTATGACCATGAAGTTGAGTTTGGTGCTATAGGTGGTGTACTCTATTGCCATGAATTTATGGATGGTTGTTACAGGTGGAACATTCTAATACCACCAAAATCGTTTGGAGGCTATAGGTGGAGGACGCTACTGCAACCAAGTTTGATTGATTGTAACATGTTTCTCCGTTTTTGCTTCGAAAACATTTTGGTTGCCTAAAGTTCATGTCTCTATTACCATCATAGTAGTGGGCTGCTACATGCGGAACTTACTATTGCCATGAGCCTTTCTTACACCAAAAAAGCTAGGTTGCGATAGGATGAATTCTCTTTTGCAACGAAAGGTGTTCCTGCCATAGTTTTGTAGCTAGTGCCATATGTCTATTCTGCCACGCTCATTTATTTGTAGCACTAATAATTTAAAACATTATAATATAGGATCAATAATAATTATGCATTTATAGTTCATGAAACAAGATTCAACCATTCACTGATAAAATCCAAGACACACGAAGTACTAAAATACTAATAAGTTTTCAACTGGACATTGTTTCAACACATCATAGTAGTCTAATTTGATAATAAATGAAGATCTTGATCAGCAAAGGGTGACTAATTCAAGATGATTCCATCATTTGATCAGCACAGGGTGGCTTCAAGAAGGTTCCATCACCTGTTTACTCCATACGAATTGCATTAGTTTCCTGAAAAGAATGAATAACATTTTTAAGCATGAAATAAACTATAATTATGGAAAGGGGGCAACAACAGCAAGCAGTAAACCAAAGTTTCATTGCGAATCATAAAATTATCAGAAAGACAGCAAATAATTATCACAACTATAAACATTTCGACAACTGAAACAGAAGCATTCACAGCAGGTAGAGGAGTTACAAAATTTTTTACCTACTAACTTTTTTGTGCCTTGTCATCTCTTAGATGCAGCTTTCTCCTTTAGCTGTTGTGTAGCAATATATGTGGGGGCCGATGCCGTATTTGCTTCCTTATCGTTACAAGCTTTATTGCTTCTTGTAGTGCGAATGACAGTTGTTTTTGAGTTTCCAACGACTTCAGATTGCTCTGGGTTGCTTTGAGGAGGATTCTCCTGGAACAAAAAAGTTGGAAGGAAAAAATTAGGTGCCATTTTGTTCAGTATCTGATGATAGGAAGAAAAATTGTCAATTCACAAACAACCTGACATGAAGAGAGCACATTCTATGTGTTTGGCTGTACTTCTTCGGCACTAATGTTTGATGCAGCCGTCGCCACCTCTGCAGATGCAATGACATTGTTGTTTGCCTGGTAAGATGTTGTTGGCAGGACAATCTATGAAAAGATACAGACAATTAGATATAGAACCTAATAAGGAAAGGAAGTCATTCAATAACTAGCTTGACTAGTACCTGCTGAAACGGTGCCTGTCCTTGTGCTACTTGCATCATTAATAGGAGCCTTTTCCTAAGCGCTTCTCTATCAGCCTCTATTGCCTTTTTGATTTCATCAATTTGTCGTGCATGTTCTCTCCTTTCGGCTTCCCTGTCAGCTTCCCATATTGACATTTGTTGTTGTAGCTTGTCAAATGATTCCATGAGCTCGACATGTTCCTGATGCTGTAGCTTCTCCTTATGAATTTGTTCCTAGTGATCCGCATTCAGCAGCTGTCTTCTAGTTGGGTTTTTTGCCAGGTACCCATTACCATGCAACCTGGTTGATTTGCACTCTATGTCAGCCTTGCATGCCTTGGGAAATCTCATTCTTTTCCTTTGGGGTAACAAAGTCTCCCTCTGCATTTGATTCCGCCTTAGTAATAAGGCTGCTTGCTTTGTCCTAACATTTACAAATCACAGATGGAGGAGTTAGTTGAACAAGAAATTGCATCCATTCTATATATTTGCATTGACTATAGTAATGTATATGTACAAATTCATTGAGAACTCACATAGACATCCCTAGATTCTTGGTCTTTCTAGTGCCCATCTTTTGTGTGAGTTATAAACCAAAGTTCCATATCATTGGGCTCATCACCAGTTTCTGGGTCTCTCTGATATGCCAAGAACATACCAAATTAGTAATTCATCCTGCAAGAGAGCTTGTAGATGTGCTTCTCCTATTATTACCTTCTCATAGCTGCGCTGAGCATAAGGCTTACAACCTGAAAAATGTCTGGTCATTTGTTGGCCTTGAATCCCAGAATTCTTGATGCTCTTTTCCTATAGAATGCATAGATTTGAACAATAATCTTAATGACTCAGACATAGTCATTTGTATGAAATTAGTTTTGTTCAGTAATAGTAACAATGTGGAACAAATCTGGAATTTAGCATTCCTAAAATACTTCAACAGATAGTGCCATTCAACAATATCTAATTCTTGAGGCTTATGTAACATTCTTTGGTAGTAGCTAGTGTATGCCTTGGCCATAGCACTGAAAGTTGAACACCATCCTTTTTAACGCTCCTTAGCTATGTCTCATATTATTCTCCTTGAATGATCATTATCCTCAATGCGACACCTAGCTTGTTATATAAATACAAGAACATGCAAGTTAATACGTACTATGTGAATTGCTACATTAGTTTATAGTTGAAATGTACACACAAGCAAAGATTATGATTGAACATTACCAATATATCAGATGCTATTGACTCTTTTACACCTTCATGGATATGTTTCCACGTTTTCACTCCAATGAGTGGCGCCCTTTTCCTTGTAAACATTACTATTTCATCAGTGAACGAGCAGTAGTTATCACCTACCGGTCCACCAAGTTTGGAGAAGTCAACTTTCATCTTCTGATTGCCCGCCTTGATTCTCTTGGAGATTGCCTTCAAGCCTTTTAGGGGACCATGTCCTGTTTTCTTCCCATTTTCTGAGCCTATTCTAAGGGAACAAAATGTAATAATAGATATTAAATGACATAATATGCATATAGGAAAACAGAAAACTGAAACACAATTAATTCTTAATAATTAAACACAACTTACCATTTCCTCCCTCATGTGTCCAATGTCGAGCATGAGATGGTGGCTGCACTAGAGGAGTTGGGTTGCTGTCTTGACTGGAATGTATGTGAATGGTAGAATCCACATATGCCTCTGAAGACAATTTTGTCACATGATGAGCTAGCAACATTTGGAGTCTGACAAACAATGGTAATTTGTTTAACATCTAGGAGAGGGATATTATTGATCTCATCAAGTTTTCCTTCAACCACCAACCATTCTTTGTATGTCTTGATTGTGTCCTCCCTGTATATATCATGTAACTTTGAAAAGAAACGATAATATAAGTCATGAGTGCATTGCAAAATCCATGTATACACATAACTCACCCATGGCTTGGTTCCTTGTATGCATATAATCTAGCCAACCTTTGTATGCATCTAATGCAGATTCTTCCACTCCTTCTTCCTGATCCGAGCAAACTCTTTTGGATTTAATTGGTGTTCTGGCTACAAATCGGTCTGCTATTTCATTCGATGACAAAACTAATCTGAGCTCCCTCTCTTCCTCGTTACTTTTTACCACTTTTGATACATCAACATCATACTCGATCTCATGAAATGTTTCTTCCGTAGGAGCATCAGCAATTCTCTCCATGTAGTACAAGCATGCCCTAGACCGATATCCCAGTTTGATTTCGTCATTGTTAAGTTACCAATCGTCTTTTGTCTCTTTTTAATTATATACATCTTAACATATTCTTGTCCCTCCTTTCTCCCCTTCCGAAGGACATAAATCATCCATGTATCATCCATTCTGCATATTTAGCGATGGCATCTCAATTATTTACAATAAATCGCGCGCACAAATGCATGAAATCTAGGGTAGCTACATGCACAAATTCATGAAATCTATGGTACGGTAGAAGTAGTAGGGAATGATCAAACCCGGAAATAGCATACCTATTCTCGGTCCCGTCCTAAGACAAAGGTACCAAATTTTATTGTTCTTGGGGCGAATAAGGTGAATCAAAGAGCGAACCCGCCACCCTAGGCCTGCTAGACATGACAGGTTCAGTCACTGTACCAGATGATGGTGAGAACATTGGAGGTAGCATCACCGATGCCGACACAAGTGTGTGCATCGATGCTAATAAGGAAGGGGTTCCCCTTGCCACCTCACTTGACGTCGGCATCCTCTTCGCCTGCGTGGTCGAAGACGAGAACCAACTTGGCACCTCGTTCGTAGAACCCTAATTGACCGATCTAGATTTGTTTTGCGAGGCGATTTGGAAGGGGAAGATTATTGACATTTCTTAATGGCATCACTAAGTTTTCTTAGCAATGAAGCCAGAAATGTTTATTTGTAATCTTTAACGAATGTATAGAGTCCGCAAGCGCACGGAGAATACCGTTGTAGCATTTCACCTGGAAGTATTTAGGGTATCGTATTTGTTTTATCCCAAAGGAAGACATATGATTGATCAGAGTAATTACCATATTCTAGATATTTGCACATTGGATTATGAGACAAAGTTCTCACAAGGGTAAGGATAAAGATAAACATGGTAGTGGACACATAGATAGCATACTCAAGTTAGATAAATATTAGTCTAGTGGAGAAGGACAAAGAAAGAGCTAAGTTCATATGTTGCTTTTATATAGTTACACATTCTATATTATACACTATTATATAGATACAATGACAATGATAGAAAATAATATCATCACACTCTGGGCATCCAGTTTTCCCCCGCACCCACAATACGATTCCGGTCAAGAGCTTATTGCATAGCCGAACATAGGGGATTTCAAAGGATAGGTAGGATTGTCACCACCTACTGCCTGCCCCTAGCGATCCGTGGGCTACACGACAAATAATGCATTCTATTGATCTAAGCACCACGTTTACATCTCTAGAACAATACTCCTAATCCCTTAAGTGATAGATCAGAAAAGGAGTAATCACATTTAAGTGAACACTAAGCACATGAAAATGATCTAAGTCACACATTAGTCATGCATCATTATAACGACATAAATAAAGACTATAATAAGGACTTATGTCTAACATGGTAATATAGTATGACTACATTACTAACATGCAAGCACAATAACCACATACATGAATGGATCATATAATCAAACAAGAAACACATGACCCAAACATAACTATATAGAAACATTAAATATATTAAATAGAATAAAGTCTTACAAAAGGAGAAAGATACAAGAACCATATCACAACTTCTAGGAATACATGGGAATTGAAGAAGACTCTATTCTAAGCCTAACTCCACTAAAACTAAAGGGAATCACAAAATGGTAAAGAGAGTAATGCTTCTTGGTGTGTGCTTTGGAGTGAGGCCTCTCCCTTCTATTTATACTGCCCAAAGTCAGTTCCTGGAGTCAGTAACCACCACCAAACTTGCACGACCTTCATTGGGGAGTCACCATGAGCCAGCACGTGGCAGCCATGCACCAGGGGGGGGGGGGAGGAGGGCACTCGCCACTCGACTGTACGTCCCTGTTTGGCCGAATAGGGGGGAAGTCCCCTCGGGTGCTGCCACCTCTGGTGGCCTGCCAGGTGGGTCCCCATGCCCAATGACACTGTAAGGTCAGCTGTTAAGTTGGTTTGCTTCTATAAGTGGTCCAGTCAATCCGTGGGAGTCCCAGTTGGTGTTTCTTTGCCACATGGGTGTGTTTCCTCCTCCATTTCGTTATTTCTCCTGCATGTCAGTGTTTCTCCAAGCTATAGTTGAATTTTATTAATTCTAACCAATGTGCATGGCGGTAATGTTGAATCCTCCTTTATTTCCAGTAATATTGATGGTCAGAAATGGTATTTAATGACCATCAATAGACTCCCCCAAGCTGAACCTTTGCTCGTCCTGATGCAAAGATAGAACTTTAGGCTGTTGATCAGGAGTTGCTACAATGTTTTATATTCTCCCATAGTACCAAGTGCACAACAAAATACTCTACCTTTAATTGAATAAGTAAGCATTTGGTAACTCACCCTTTTTACCTTAGTCCCTGTTGGCGGCCTATAAAACCTAATATCGGCCACCAACCGATCAGGAAATGAAAGGTAAAAGACAAAAGTTCAATAAATATTTACTTAAACTAATAAAGTTCCATGAATTTTGGTGAAATATGTGTTTGCAGGTCATACAAGGCCAAGATATGCAAAAATATGAAGAAACACCCCATCGGCCGATCATGACTATAAAGGAGCAGTTTTTCACCGACCAACAGGATCGTTTATGGTTGAAATCAGCACCCGGCTATGTCATTGTGATAGTTCATGGGCCCACAGGGTAATCAGCCATCCGAATCATCCCCTGACCAGGTCTATTCCAAGTGGGATCGGGTGACCAGAACTATCACATGAATGAAGGCCTGAGACCTGATCGGCTGCTCGGATGACCACCCGGCTGGTCGATCGGGACCATCACCGGGCAATACCCGGCTGGTCACCCGAGTCGCCAAAATGTGCCTAGGACTTCATCAAGATTGAAGATGAGTTGGTCCGATCATATCTTGGCCTTACAACCAATTTTGGGCGACCAAGGAACAAATTGCACAAAACAGGCTATCGGCCTATGAAACCAGGCTGTCGGCCGGTGAAAACAAGCCGCCCGGCCATTCATTTTCAAGGAAATTTAGCCGCCCAGTAGATCAGGCCAACCGGCAGAAACAGGCCGCCCGACACATGATTTTCAGTCAAATCTGGTCACCCGGCCGCAGACTGCAGCCCGGCCAAGGTTGCCGCCCGGCGCATGAGGCCTACCACCCTAAAACAAAGGAAGGAAGTGTGAACCAACTCACCAACCGACTCCACGGGGCAGTCTAAGAGGTCCAATGCAAGGTCGGCTTAAACGGACTTAATCCAAGGCCGCCCGGTGCACTAGGCCTAACGGCCCAAATCCGTGGAAAATAGCATAAATTGACCAAGGCACCGATTCCACAAGATCAACTGAAGCGTCCAAGACAAGTTCGGCATGCCTATGAGTTTAGTTACCACCCCTTATTAGTGGATCGTTTTCGTGCCCCGAAGTGAGCTAACATGTGAAAGACTCGAGGTTGTACAAAGAAATTGGTGTAAGCGCTCAACCCGAGTAACTAGGATTTGATGCTTGACTTAGGTATATTAGGTGAAACTTGCCTAGAGTAGGCGGGGGGGGGGGGGGGGGGGGGTTGAATAGGCAATCTAAAAATAGTCCTAAAAAAGTACTAAGTTTTGTTCAAATGCCAGGAATGATGGAACTTCCATCATGAATGATGGAACTTCCGTCACCACGAAAATTCTATCACATGATGGAAATTCTCTAAAACTTAAAACAAGTAGAGATACAATACTTAATAAAGGTGAAGGTACAACAATGCACACTTAGGGTCCTTGGGTCAATTCTTCGAAGAATCAACAAGTGAATCGAGCACAATAATATCAAAGAAATGTGGAAATGTAAAGACAGACACAAGGAATTAACCCAAGGTTCGACAACCACACATAGTAGTTCCTACGTCCTCATTGAGGAGCCACACAAAGTGGCCGGATTTCTTTCTCCACTTGATTCTTTTCCTCCGGAGGTGAATCACACCTCACAAACATCCCCGTCTCACCACAACAAGTTGGGAGCTCAAGGGCAACGCCTAGCCGCCTAGGAGACCAAGTCTCCAAGAGTAACAAGCAAATCAAATCTTGATGGGGAGGGAAAGATGTGCTCAAGCTTTTCAGTGGATGGATTCAATCTTTTTGTGGTTGGATCTCTCTTACTTGCTTGGAATCTCAAGAACAAGTCTAGGAGTGAGAGGGGAGAGCTCTAGCTAAAATGAGAGTGAATTTTTAAGGGGTCCAACCCTTCCCACGGGGGAGAGGGGAGACTATATAGAGAGGCTTCCCAAAAACTAGCCGTTATACAGCTTTTCTGTGTCTGATGGAACTTTCGTGGTTACTCACGGAACTTTCGTCAGTTCAAAAAGAGCCATTGCATGGTTGGATTGCAACTGAGTCAGAAACAACAGAACTTCCATCGCTCTCGGGTTTGCAACATAGAGGAACAAGAGAATGACGGTACTTCCGTGGGGGAGCCCACGGATCTTCCGTAACTCTCGGGTTGGCTGAGGTTAGAAGCTTGGCAATGACGGAACTTCCATGGAATGAACCACAGAACTTCAGTGACTCTCTGTTTGGCTCAAAAAGGATTGGTTCTTTTTGGCATTGGTTCGCTGAACTCTCACAAAACTTTTTGATAAGCTTGAGCACACAAATTTCCCTTCTTAGCAAGATTGGTTTATCCCCCTTTATACTTCGGCATGCCTATGACTCAATTAAAATAAAAACTACTCTTTAAGGCATTGGAGTCATTTTTCCTTTTCTTCTTTTTAGGAGTAATAGCCATCTTGCAAATGTGGGTTTA
Organism: Eleusine indica; assembly: GCA_030378355.1. Taxonomy (NCBI): domain Eukaryota; kingdom Viridiplantae; phylum Streptophyta; class Magnoliopsida; order Poales; family Poaceae; genus Eleusine; species Eleusine indica. The sequence goes on from CM059499.1 coordinate 30,975,486, forward strand.
GACAATAATTTTGATTATCTGCACATTTACTTCATGAACATTGTTAATGCAATTTTAATCTTCCGTCATCGTACACCAAAACCCACTAGGGGATCCTAGATGCATCTTCAATCTCCCCATTTTTGGTGATTGATGACAATAGATAAAAAAGGATACAAAGGAGATAATCAAACTAGACAAAAAGCAAAATATAGCGGAGCTCCCCCTAAAGATATGCATGAGTCACACAAATATGTGAAGGAGCTCCCCCTATATTTTGCAATGAGTGGGGTGCCTAAGGGTGTTCAAGTGTGCAACATAGTGATAAAGCGATAAGCTGTCAACACACTAGACACAAACAACAACAAAGAGCAATAAAGCAAGCACCACACATGACATAAAACAATAGAGTTATTACAATAAAGGTTCACAAATACTTTTCACACACAAAGCAAATAGAAAGGTACTTGTCCATAGGTTCATCACTAAAGGTACTTGTCCATAGGTTCATCACTATCCTATTACAAACGAGATAAGCACACAACTATCATCCTTTTTCATCGCTTCTCTCCCCCTTTGGCATCAACGCACCAAAAAGAAGGAAAGAGAGTGAGAAGAAATAAAATTACTCATCTTCTTCCTCGGATCCCTTATCCTCATCTTCATCTTCCTCTTGAGCTTCATGAGGCGGAGGAGCTGTAGATATAGTCCTTAGGATAGACGAGTTCGTGGACTTTGAGCCCCTTAACCACATCTACAGGGTCTATCCTTGCTTCTCTTGAGGATCCCTTTGTCTTTGTGGATCTCTTTTCTTTCATAGGCTTCTTGCCCTTATCTAGGGACCTCCTAGGAGGGAGAGACCCTCCTGGCTGAACATGTACTGTTTGGGCATCCCAACTGGATCCTTGGCCACTCGCCCCATGATCTCGAACTGCAATGACCTTTCTCCTATTAGAGGCGAGTACTAGTTCCTCACTTGGAGAGGAGGAGGAAGAGTCTTCATCGCTTGGCTTGCTCAGAGCATTGGATGCGTACTTAATTCTCACCATCTTGAGCTAACACTGGCAAAAGAATTGACCAAGGTGAGTCACATGTTAGGGTTAAGATTTAAGAGATGATCAATTTCAACGCACTGAACTACGGGCAACGGAAGTTCCATGACAGATCATAGAAGTTCCATCATGACGGAACTTCTGACGGAACTTCTGTCACTTGCAGTTTGCAACAAAAATGACATTACTCCTAGATCCTACCACAACATTGCAAATGCTTCTAACAAATGATAGACTAGCTCTAGAGGAGTTAATCTATCCAAAGGAAAAGAAGACATTTGAACTTTTGACCTAAAAACAAAATTTAGGTCAAAGACTCATACCTAGGTCAAAAAACAGAGAGAATCGATGGGGATTGTGAAACTTCCGTGGTGGAGGAGCCAAATCTCCACCTTTTTGATAAACTTCACCGGTTGAATCTCAAAATCACTAAAAATCACCGCCTAGGGTTTGAGTGGATGAGAGAGAAAGAGAAAGAGAGGAGTGACCGGTTGACTTGGAAGAAGAAGGGCGTCGGGCCCTTTAACCTGAGAGTGATGGAACTTCCGTCATTGGGCGACAGAAATTCCTTCGCTCTTGGGTTTGGGCAGATAGCCCGATTGAGAAGTCACAGAAGTTTCCATAGAACTTCCGTGGATGACGGAAGTTCCGTCAATGAGTGATGGAAGTTCCTTCATTCTCTGTTTGACAGAGAGAAAACCTCTACTAGTTTGAACTATTGGACAAGATAGGTAGGGAATATAGGACTTGTTTCAACTCGTGAAAAGAAATAATCAACCAAGTAAAACTATATTCACAGGTTTCAACAATATGATCTATTGATCAAAACATTAAAAAAAGACATTTTGAAATTTTTGAAGAATTTTATTTTCAAGGCATTTTGCATGAGCACTACATCAAACAAAGTACAAGATTCTACTCCAAGTTGGATGAGTCAAGAATATTTAGTTCACTCCTAAGCTCACAAAACCACTTCTCATCTAGGGGCTTGGTAAATATATTCGCTAGTTGTTTATTGGTTCTAACATAGCTAATCTCAATATCCCCTTTGATTGAATGATCTCTCAAGAAATGGTGCCGGATATCTATATGCTTAGTCCTATTATGATCAATGGGGTTATATGTAATCATGATGGCACTCTCATTGTCACATAGGAGAGGCACTTTGGTCATAGTGTATTAAAAGTGCTTTAGAGTTTGTCGCATCCAAAGTAGTTGAGCACAACAACTTCTGGCTGCAAGATACTCCGCTTCGGCTGTGGATAGGGCAACGGAATTTTGTTTCTTGGATGACCATGACACAAGGGACCTACCCAAGAATTGGCACGTCCTGGAGGTACTCTTCCTATCCACCTTACATTCGGCATAGCCGGCATCGAAATAACCGACTAACTTGAACTTGAAACCCTCTGGATACCACAATCCTAGGTTTGGTGTGTCAACTAAATATCTCAAGATTCTTTTTACAGCCACCAAGTGACTTTCCTTAGGAGCACTTTGAAACCTTGCACACATGCACACACTAAGCATGATATCGGTCCTAGATGCACAAAGATAAAGCAAAGAGCCAATCATGGATCGATATACCTTTTGATCCACGGGCTTACCATTTACATCTAGCCCGAGATGTCCATTTGACTTCATGGGAGTCTTGTTTGGTTTTGCATTCTCCATGTCAAACTTCTTGAGTATGTCTTGAGTATACTTGGTTTGACTTATAAATGTTCCTTCTTCAAGTTGTTTGACTTGAAAACCTAGAAAGAACTTCAATTCTCCCATCATGGACATCTCACATTTCCTAGTCATAATCTTGGCAAACTCATCAGAAAAAGATTGATTAGTAGAACCAAATATAATGTCATCAACATATATTTGGCACACAAAAATATCATTATCAACTTTTCTTGTGAAGAGAGTAGGATCGGCCTCGCCAATTGTGAAGCCCTTATTGATCAAGTATCCCTTGAGGTGTTCATACCAAGCTCGAGGAGCTTGTTTAAGGCCGTAGAGAGCTTTGTGAAGCTTGTACACGTGGTTTGGTTTCTTTGGGTCTTCAAACCCCGGAGGTTGTTGTACATACACCTCTTCTTGAATGGGGCCGTTAAGAAATACACTTTTCACGTCCATTTGAAAAAGCTTAAAACCATGGTGAGTAGCATAGGCAAGTAATATACGAATTGACTCAAGCCTAGATACGGGTGCATAAGTTTCACCAAAGTCCAAACCTTCAACTTATGAGTAGCCTTTTGCAACAAGTCTTGCCTTGTTTCTCACCACCACACCATACTCATCTTGCTTGTTACGAAACACCCATTTTGTACCTACAACATTTTGCTTGGGTTTTTCCACCAATGACCACACCTTGTTTCTTTCAAAGTTGTTCAACTCCTCTTGCATGGCCATCACCCAATCCGAGTCTTGGAGTGCTTGTTCCACCCCTAAGAGGTTCCATAGAGGAAACAATTGAGTAATGATGAAAAAACGTAGCCATTCGGGATCTAGTAGTTACCCCCTTTTGGATATCACCAAGAATATTGTCAACGGGGTGATCCTTTTGAATGCTTTGTCCGACTCATGGATGAATTGGCCTAGATGCATCTTCTTCTTCTTGATTGTTGTCATCTTGGGTGTCTCTTTGTCCACCATCTTGAGTTTGACCTTAGTTGTTGCCTTGACCATGATCATCATCATGATCTTGGTTACTTCTTTGATCTTGTTCATCATGTGGCTCTTGTGGAGATGAGTCATCTTGTCTCGAAGAGGATGGTTCATCTTGACTTGAGTTTGGGTCTTGTGGTCTTATATCACCTATTTTAACCTTATTGCATCACAAGGAGCTTCATCACCTACATCACTTGGATTAACTTGCTCTACTTGAGAGCCATTAGATTCATCAAATTGCACATCCCGGGTGATTTCAACAACCCCGGTGTCTTTGTTAAAGACTCGATATGCATAGACGTTAGTTCAATAACCAAGAAGAAAACCTTCATGTGTCTTAGGAGCAAACTTAGAGGATTTAGGTTTCTTATTAAGAATAAAGCATTTGCTCCCAAAAACATAGAAATATGAAACATTCGGAAGGTTACCGGTGAGGATCTCATAAGGTGTTTTCTTCAAAATCTTGTGAAGATATAGTCTATTTGTTGCATGACATGCGGTGTTGATGGCTTCGGCCCAAAAGGTGTCCGGCGTCTCGTACTCATCAAGCATTATTCTTGCCATCTCTATGAGTGTGCGGTTCTTTCTTTCGGCTACACCATTTTTTTGTGGAGTGTATGGAGTGGAGAATTCATGCTTGATGCCTTCTTCATCAAGATATTCTTCAACTTGAGTATTCTTGAATTCCGTTCCATTATCACTCCTTATCTTCTTGATCTTCACCTCAAACTCATTTTGTGCTCTTTTCAAAAACCTCTTTAGGATACTTTGTGTTTCACTTTTGTCCTTGTTGGCACTTCCCAAGTGCCCCTTTTATATGTGAATATTACCCCAGTTAGAGCGTAATTGATACTAATTTAGGCCATTTACCTGTGATATTGTCTATATCTTTGTATATGCGTTGTTTTGGAGCTTTATTGCAGAAATAGGTAAAATTGGTGATTAAAGTGATGATGGAGAGGGCAGGAATCCAGAATCAACGGAAAGCCCTGAAGAAGCCCAGTGCGCCGATCGGCGCAGTCCCTGAGCCGATCAGCGCCAGGGTGTTTTGGCCCACAGAAGTGACCGAGGCTCATTCCACATGTTTATGGAAGTTTATCTGTGCAAGACACTTGAAGATATTTGCCTAGAAGATTTATGGAACTTCAAGATCTCGACGTGCAGTACAAGACTTTATCTCGAAGGAAAAGGCCCACATGGCAGCTGTGGAAGACAGAGGAACCGACTCGGAGAAGAAACCAGAGAAGACACGGCTTGCGCCGATCGGCGCAATCCTGCGTCGATTGGTGCAACTGCCTTATTTGCTAGAAACCGAGTCTTTTATGACTAGAACCCCTATAAATACTTGTGAACCCTGGCCGCAGAGGAAGAGGCGACAGAGGGACAACAGATCCGTGAGTTAGAGCCATCGGGGCTTGCTCCGTTAGAATAGATCTCTAGTTGAGTTTCAAGAACAATTGGTGTTAAGAGTTGATCCATCAAGGTAGGCCATCTCGACGGGGATGAATCTTACTCCATGTATCTCAAGGATGATTGAATATGTTGATGATGGTTTTGGTGATTTGTCTATCTTGATTCTATAATCATGCATGTGCTTATTCTAATTGCTTAGTTGTAGGCTAAGTAAGTAGATATTTTCTTCATCGTGGTGATTAGGATAGTATTCGGACATTAAATTTGATTATGGTTGCTTGATGATGCTAGTAGTGTGGTTTAGTGGTGACAACACTGAGCCTACGCAACACTATTGGATAGTTGAGTAGGATAAGATACTCGCGCGATTAAGGTTTCCTCTCGGCAGCGATAAATCGAGAGCCGCTCGGAATGCAGGGTGGTCTTATTGATTATAGGTTTTCATTGATCCATGTAATTACGCATTATGATGCTATTTAATTAGACTTTCAGGTTACGATCTCACTAGTAGATATCTGCTTACTCTCTTAACAGCATAGGCTTACAAGGCATCTGGCACACTTTGGCTTAGATTCACTAGTGTGCCGATCGGCTCAATTTCTACGCCGATCGACGCAACGACAGATTTACAATGTCTGGTGCACTTTGGCTTAGGTTCACTAGTGTGCCGATCGGCTCAACTCCTGCGCTGATCGGCGTAACGACAGATTTACTATCTGGCGCAACTTTGCGCTGACCAGTCTCCCCCTCATGCAACCTAAATTCGATAGAAGCTTTGACTAGACCTTTTACTGTTAACTTTGTTTAATCATCCCTAAGGTCCCAGTGGATTCGATAAACCTTGGAATACTCAATTCAAGGGAAAAAGTGCTATAATCATACACCGTCCTCTTGCGGTATATAAGTGGGTGCGTAGGTACGACCAACAAGCCATACTTTTCTGGCGTCGTTGCCGGGGACCATAGCAGGTTTTCAAACATTGTTTGATGTATTAGTGTTTAGTCATTGTGCTTTACTTGTCTCTCTAGTACATATATTCCGTTAAGTGAAACTAACTGGTATGGACGGTCCTAAGTCAAACAAACCTTCTAATTACACTGATGATCCAGAAAGACTCTTTTAGAAGAAGAGAACAGCAGAGAAGAGAAGCAGCTCACTTGGAGATTTAGCTGGAGAAGCAGTCCGCGCAACACCTCGAGTATTATTCACAGTAGAAGACCCAGTTCAAGAGCAAGAAGAAGAGGAGATTGCAAAGGTACCAATGGTTAATCGTCTCAAGCCACAATTGACTAGTATTGTCAAGACAGATTTCCAAGAAGCTCAAGATCAACTTTCGTATCAATTGGAGAGATATGTTGGAATAGTGGTGCAACAACCGTTCACAGGTTCGGAAGATCCCAATCATCACTTGCAACACTTCCTTGAGGTTCGCAGTACATTCAAGATAGCGGGATGGACAGGAGATCAATCACGTGTGCAGCTATTCCCCTTCTCTCTAGTTGGACGCCACAAGCAATGGTACAATGGATTGGAAAACACAGTAAAAACGGTGTGGAACATGTTAGCAGCTGAATTCTTGGCCAAATACTTCCCTCCTGGTAAGACTCAAGTTTTGAAAAATAAGATTCTTGGATTTACAAAGAATATTGATGAGAGCGTTGGAGAGGCATGGGAATGATACAATGAATATATGGATGCATGCCCTCATCATGGTCTGACAGTTGGAGAAGTTGTTGAGAAGTTCTACACAGGATTGAATCTTCTATCGCGTCAACACTTGGACGCCTCAGCTACAGGATCATCCATGTCAAAAAACCCCACCGAAGCTAAGAATTTGATCAAGTTGCTAGTTGAAAATCAATCATGTGATGGTGAGAGAAGCTCAAGGAATTTGCAACCTTCAAAAGGAGTAGTGAAGAGTGTGATTGAGAAGACTCAAGAAGGATTGATTATAGATCGCCTCGATGCTATTCAAAGGAGGTTGGATAATAATCTTCATATCCCTAAGGAAGAGACACTCAAGCTGGCGGAATCACGCTCCACATGTAGTGAGTGTGGAGAATTTGGTCATGTGCAGAAAGATTGCCCCGAAGAGATGAAGATGCTAGAATATATGAAAAATAGTGGATGGAAGCCCCAATATCAGCAACAAAGGAGTTCTTTCTCTCCTCGTTCGTCCATGCAAAATTCTATCCCACTTCGTCTCCAATGTCATGAGTTCTTCCAAGCTCAAGACAAGATCAACAAGGACAATCAAGCTAAATTCAAGGAGATTGATCGTGTCCTTGAGGGAATTAATGACAAGGTGATAGAAATTGGGAGCTCTAATTAGCAGATTTTGAAGCATACCAAGATTATGGAGCAATAGATGGGACAACTATCACAAGCCATTCAAGGCAACAAAGGGGCTATTCTTGGCAATACGATGTCTGCAGAGCAGTTGAAGGCAATAGCTACACGGTTAGGAAAACAAACAGAAGATCCAGAGCACTCTGCGGGAGCTAGGAAGCCCCGCGCCGATCGGCGCACACCCGGCGCCGATCGACGCGCCGATCCTGTCAGCGCCGATCGGCTCCCTGAAAGCGCTGATCAGCGCAAGGAGGATGATGACCTCTCTGGTCTAAAAATGGGTGTGGAGACAGAAGAGCATGGCCTGCCGCGTTCCTGGATACTCAACTACTGACAAAGACAGAAAGAGCATGGCAACACGACGAGCAATTTGCAAGGTTCGTCGATATTATGAAGAAGCTTTACATCAATGTCCCTTTTGTTGATGCTATCCAAGTTCCCACCTATGCCAAGTACATTAAGGACATGATGCAAAACAAGAAGTCTCTAGTTTTTGAGTAGGTTGTCAAGGTCACTAAGGAGCTAACAGCGGCAATCAATGATGTTGCACTGGAGAAGAAACCCGACCCTGGATCACCAAGCATCAAATGCATGATTGGAACAAGGATATTTGATAGGTGCTTGTGCAATCTTGGAGCAAGTGTAATTGTTATGCCGCATCATATATTCACAAATCTCAATTTGCCTGAGTTAGAGCCTACGGGTATGTGTTTGGAGTTAGCCGATCAATCGATACGCTTCCCTGATGGAATTGCTGAGGATGTGCCTATTCAAATTGGAGATCACATCGTCCCTGTTAATTTTATTGTGCTTGATATGGATAAGAGGACGAGGACCCCGTTGTTCTTAGGCAGACCCTTCTTGAAGACAGCAAAGGCAAGTATTGATGTTGGGAGTGGTGAGATAAGCTTCAATATAAGTGGGACTCCCTACTCTTTCAAGTTTCTCCCAAAGGGAGAAGAGTGCCGTGCTATTGATAAAGTGAAGAGATATAAGACACCGTGGCAACGTGGCGTCGAAGGTAATTGGAGGGGTTGTATGGATAGGTCGTCCAAACTATATGAACCATGGAGATAAGATAACCTTGTAGTGTCGCGGCCTCACATCCCGCACCGCGACACTAAGGATTGATTGTTTGCGGGGAAGTCAAGCTCTTTGACCTCTAAATAACTAGAGCGCTCTTGGGAGGCAACCCAATGATCGGGGGATTTCGAAGTTGTTTTGTGCTTGTGGGAGGTTAACCCATTTCATTTAGTTAATTAGTGCTGGCCGGGAGGGCAACCCAGTGTTTTTAATTTGCTTGCTTGTGATAAAAACAATCTCCCGAATAAAAAAAAATAGAAAAGTGTGTGCTTAATTCTTGTGTGCTCTTGCGTTGTGTGTTTATTCGTGCAAAACTATGTATATACATACGGTAGACTAACAATGCTGTAATATATATAAAAAAGGGACCAAAAACAGGAAGGAACAGAGCTTGCGCCGACCGGCGCACTTCTGTGCCAGTGGGCACAGTATTGCCCAAGTCAGGACAGAAGGCCGACGATACCCAGAATTGAAGGGGTGCTAAAAATCAACCAGCACAGTAATTTTCAGAGACGGAGCCATTTTCAAGGTAATCAAAAATCTTTTTGAATTAGTTTTTTTGTGTGCAAAATGGTTGCTAAATGACGCAGGAAAGGATGAAGAGCAACATCTAGCGGAGAAGCGAGGGGCCAGGAGCAAAAATGGACGTCGCGCCGATCGGCGCGAGTCAGCGTCGATCGGCGCGGTCACCAGATGAGCTCCGCTACATATACCAATACTAGAAGAACATTGGGAAGAGTGGAAATTAGGTGAAAGAGATGAACACGAGGCATCATGATCAGCGCTGGACCAAAAGACGAGGTGTAAGGGACTTGCGCCGTTCGGCGCCCTACTGCGCCGATCGGCGCAGGTACCGATGTTGTTCCCAAATGGGCGACAAAGGCAGCAGGCATTGATTTTGAGGAACAGGTATAATTATTATGCAGGTGTGCAGTGCAGAGGAGACACGGAATTGACCAAAAGCTGAAAAAGAGACGGCGCGGGCCCGCGCCGATTGGCGCAGTCAACAAGACATCGGGATTCCGTGCTGTTCCCCTGCCAACCAACATCATGTGCCGGGAAGCGACATAAAGGATGGGAATCAAGCACCAGAGTGGTCAGAGCATTCAAAATTTGAATTGTGCCGATCGGCGCAATGCCGTGCCAATCGGCACGCTCTCAAATTTTAAAATTTTACGGCGGTTCCTTCTCCTGGAAGTTTCCCACACTATAAAAGGGAGGCCAGACGCCCCCAGTTCGGCACACCATCTCGGTAATCTCTCCACCTTTCCCACTACCCACGATCTCGCATATGTTCCGCAATTTTTGCAGATGGATCGTCTCTGCTCCTCCGTCGGCAAGTTGGGCAAGAAGCTGCGTCGGGAAAGCAGTTCCGGCGGCAGCGGCGAGTCGAGCAGTAACTCCTCGGCGAGGGGTGGCTCCGACGCTCACGATGACATGTCGGTGGGTGGTGCATCCACCAGCTCGGCGGTGGCAACATACGAGATCCGCACCCGCCACTCCGTCTCTGGCGCGTCCCTTCCAACAGGGCGTGCTACGAGGAGCCAAACGGCGGCAAGCCGTGGGGTTCCCACATCACCACCACCGCTGGCATTCATGCCGCGCACGGTGGAGGCGGGCTCCACCCTCCGGAGCGCGGAGGAACAGCAGCACTACCTCACGGTGAGGGGAAGGTTCGTCCCCAACTTCGACCTGGACGAGACCTTCCTCACCACGATTGGCATGTGGGAGGATTTAAGGAGGATGCTAGACAACCTCGACTGGGTGGAATTCCACCTCCTCCCCATGGACTACAACCTCGACGTCGTCACCGAGGTTGCCTCTACGATGAGGCTCGGCACCGACGACTACGGCAACGAGGCCGCCAACTTCCGCGTGCGCGACATCAGCTACACGGTGACCATGGAGGCGGCGGCTCAAGCCTTCGGCTTCGACGCCAGCGCCAACGTCGCCGGTATTTTGGGACGTGGGGAGTTGGACTCCTATTGGAGGCAACTCTCGTTCGTGGAGGAGATGAAGCGCGGCAACATCGGTAACCCGACCATTCAAGTCTTCCATCGATGGTTGGCGGCGCGCACATGCGACAAGGTGGACTCCAGCAACATTACCGATGCAGACTTGCAGTGGCTCTTCAATGCCATCGTGAGCCCGTCTCACTGCAACCCCATGTCGGTGATGGTGCGGGGTTGGTTCGACAAAAGGGGTAAGGCAAGAAAGAAGTTGGCCTTCGGGGCCTATCTTCAACGCCTAGCAACCCTCGTCTACGGCGACGACGGACCGGGAGTACGGGACGACAAGTGAGAGTGTGCGATGAAGATCGGCGAGAATATGACTCGTGGCAATATTGTCACGGGAAGTGTTCGCGCCGGCTTCGATGTCGGCGGCACCAACATTAGGCTCCCGTGTGCAGAGCTAGGAGTTTTCCTCCCTCGCAAGCTGGAGGGAGGAAATTGGCTTGAGGAAGGTCTCCAGGAGGGGGGCCGAGTTCTCAAGGACCGCCGTGGGCGGGTTCAACAACCGGACACATCTATAGTAGCCGGTGGCAAGTGGGACTCCTGGGGGTCACGCCAGGAGCCTCAGCAGTACCAGTCAGAGTGGAGCGACGCAGCGGGCGGTTCACAGCCCTCTGCGCCGGTTGGCACAGTCAACGTGCCGGTCGGCGCACCCTACTTCAGCGCGAGCATCGACTACAGGTACCAAGGGCGTGTACCAGTGGTGCCTCCTGTGCCCGGTGCAGACTTTTTCGTGCCCATGCAGGGGTACCTCGACAACAACATGTACTACATCGAGCGCGTGGAGGAAGCCATGTCCCAATGGAGGGACAACCACGATGCGATGGTGGAGGAGTTCAAGCGACTCAAGGCGCGGTGCTATGGCTTCGATCAGCCACCGCCTCCACTTTATCGGTTTCCTGATTTGCGTTTTCTTTTATCTTTTTCAATCTTTTTCTTTATTTGCTTATATTTGTGTGAGCGGGTTGGGAAACCATGTATCGGGTGTGCTTATTTTCATGCAAGTGTGTTAGTAGTAGTTTTATTTTCATGCAAGTGTGTTAATAGTAGTTTTATTTCCATGCAAGTGTGTTAGTAGTAGTTTTATTTTCATGCAAGTGTGTGCAAAAACCATCACCATGTATTCAAGTTTCGATCTTAATATAATGGTGGCGGTTATGCTCTTTTAGGAGAATTGAATTATTTATTCTTTCTTGAAAAGTGTTGATGAAGATCAAATAATGTTGAGCATTGAATAAAATTTTGAACTTACACTTAATGATTATTCGGCAAATATGTTTTATGTGGAGCAATTTTGAGTACCCATATGCTTCATTTGTGTTGTCCAGTTTGTGATGATAACTTAGTACCAATCTTTTCATAAATAAATTTTCATGTTGTGAACTTTGGAATTTATTGTTTTCAAGATCCTTACCTACCAATGCCATATTATGAGCAATACTCATGAACCTTTGATATATAGATAAACATTAAATTGATGGTTGAGTTTGGTTAGGATTTAATTCTTTTTGGTATAAACTTTACTAAGATGGCAATTCTTTGTGTATCTTTTTCTAGCCTTGAATTACTCATGCAAAAATTCAATTCCGCTGAGTACACTACCATAAACCCAAAACATCTTGTTGAGTATCATTCCGTGACCACATCCTATATTTCTGGCTATATTTAATTCTTGAATGAATGTTGAAGCCAGACAAATCAAATACCAACAAATGTTGGTGAATTTGGGTTGAGAGCCGATCGGCGCACCCTGAGCCGATCGGCGCAACAGAGAGTGAAAAAAAAGAGAAAAAAAAGCTCTGCTATTTGCTAAGGGACTAACAAAATTTTAAGTGTGGGGGGATGGTATATGACATGCTTATTCTCGAAATTCATTCTAGTATAGCCATGAATCATTCCAACCATGTGCAATCTTCCAAGATCAAATTTTTGCTAGGCACATGTCCACATATCCAAAGTGTGAGTCCTTTCTTAAATTTTTCTTTCTTAATGGCCATCTTGATAAGTTTCTATAATTCCAATGAAGAATAATCTCCTAGCTTTACAATATATTATTGATTTATGTTTGCAATCCTTGAATTACCTCACCTAGCTACTCATATAAGCCTTACACTAATATTATTTGATCACTATGATGTACAATATAGGTTGAGTGATTTGAAAGATGAGTTGTTGCCTTGGATTATTTGGAAGATAGATTCTCTATGTTCACAACATTCTTTTAAGTGATTTTCATGTGTGGGAAAGTTATAATTTATGAGTTGGACATGATCTTTTGCTTTGGGGAGAACTTTAAGCTTTGTGCCCATATTTGAACTATTTTGTTGAATACCAATATGAAATACACCACAATAGAACAATGCTCAACGTTTGCTGATTTGAGATATCTTTTATGATAGAAAGAGTATGTTTTTTGATTTTTCTTTCTTTTACTTTACTCGGGACGAGCAAAGGTTTAAGTGTGGGGGAACTGTTGGCACTTCCCAAGTGCTCCTTTTATATGTGAATATTACCCTAATTAGAGCATAATTGATACTAATTTAGGCCATTTAGCTGTGATATTGTCTATATATTTGTATATGTGTTGTCTTGGAGCTTTATTGCAGAAACAGGTAAAATTGGTGATAAAAGTGATGATGGAGAGGACAGGAGTCCAGAACCGACGGAAAGCACTGAAGAAGCCCAGTGCGCCGATCGGTGCAGTCCATGAGCTGATCGGCGCTAGGGTGTTTTGGCCCACAGAAGTGACCGAGGCCCATTCCACATATTTGTGGAAGTTTATCTGCGCAAGACACTTTGAGATATTTGCCTAGAAAATTTATGGAACTTCAAGATCTCAACATGCAGTACAAGACTTTATCTCGAAGGAAAAGGCCCACATGGCAGCTGTGGAAGACAGAGGAACCGACTCGGAGAAGAAACCAGAGAAGACACGGCTTGCGCCGATCGGCGCAACCGCCTTATTTTCTAGAAACCGAGTCCTTTACGAGTAGAACCCCTATAAATACTTGTGAACCCTAGCCACAGAGGAAGAGGCAACAGAGGGACAACAGATCCGTGAGTTAGAGCCACCGGGGCTTGCCCCGTTAGAATAGATCTCTAGTTGAGTTTCAAGAACCATTGGTGTTAAGAGTTGATCCGTCAAGGTAGGCCATCTCGACGGGGATGAATCTTACTCCATGTATTTCAAGGATGATTGAATATGTTGATGATGGTTTTGGTGATTTGTCTATCTTGATTCTATGATCATGCATGTGCTTGTTCCAATTGCTTAGTTCTAGGCTAAGTAAGTAGATATTATCTTGATCGTGGTGATTAGGATAGTATTCGGACATTGTATTGATTATGGTTGCTTGATGATGCTAGTAGTGTGGTTTAGCGGTGACAGCAATAAGCCTGCGCAACACTATTGGATAGTTGAGTAGGGTAAGATACTCGCGCAATTAAGGGTTTCCTCTCGGCAGCGATAAATCGGGAGCCGCTCGGAAAGCAGGGTGGTCTTATTCATTATAGGTTTTCATTGATCCATGTAATTACCCATTATGATGCTATTTAATTAGACTTTCAGGTTATGATCTCACTAGTAGATATCTGGTTACTCACTTAACAACATAGGCTTACAAGGCATCTGGCACACTTTGGCTTAGATTCACTAGTGTGCCGATCGGCTCAATTCCTGCGCTGATCGACGTAACGACAGATTTACAATGTCTGGCGCACTTTGGCTTAGATTCACTAGTGTGGCCATCGGCTCAACTCCTGCGCCGATCGGCGCAACGACAGATTTACTGTCTGGCGCACCTTTGCACTGGCCAGTCTCCCCCTCATGCAACCTGAATTTGATAGAAGCTTTGACTAGATCTTTTACTGTTAACTTTGTTTAATCATCCCTAAGGTCCTAGTGGATTCGATAAACCTTGGAATACTCAATTCAAGGGAAAAAGTACTACAATCGTACACCGTCCTCTTGTGGTATATAAGTGGGTGCGTAGGTACGACCAACAGTCCTTCAAAAAGAATACCCAAGTGAAACGTGAATAATCATCAACAATTACAAGGCCATATTTGTTACTGCCAATGCTTATGTAGGTGACCGGTCCAAATAGGTCCATGTGTAGCATCTCCAACGGTCTTGTCATTGTCATCATAGTCTTGGATGGATGTGCCGCTCCAACTTGCTTTCCGGCTTGACATGCGCTATATATTTGTCCTTCTCAAAAGCAACATCCTTTAGTCCGACAACATGACCACCTTTTAGGAGTTTGGAAAGGTTCCTTATCCCAACATGAGCTAGCCGGCGATGCCATAGCCAATCCAAGGTGGTATTAGCGACCAAGCAAGCATTTAGGTTAGATCCCTCTTTGTTGGTAAAATTAACAAGATAGATCTTGTCCTATAAATACCCTTTGAAAGCTATCGAGGAATCCTTCTTCCTAAAAACAGTCACACCATCATCGTCAAAGAGACAACTATAGCCCATCTCACAAAGTTGTGAAACGGACATCAAGTTGTATCCTAGACCATTTACAAGATAAGCATTACTAATTGAAAGATCATGGGTGACGTCAATTCATCCACGACCAATTACCTTTCCTTTGTTGTCATTCCCAAATGATATGCCTCCACTTGGTAGATTATCATGTTCAAGTGTGGAGAACATTGATCTCTCTCCGGTCATATGATTTGAGCACCCACTATCGAGTACCCATGTCGTGCCACCAAAGGAGTATTCCTACAAGGAACATCAAGCATGTGTTTTAGGCACCCAGGTTGGTTTGGGTCCTTTAACACTAGATACAAGTACTTTGGGCACCCACACACAAGGCTTCCACCTTGCATCGAGTGCCCAACAAACTTAGCAACCACTCTACCATAAGCATTACGGGTTAGCACATAAGAGGCATCAAAATCATAAAAGGATATGGTAGAGGTCTTGTTGTTCTTGTTGACTTGGGAGGCATTCTTTGGCTTGATTGTCTTCTCTTGTGCCACTTGCTTTCCCTTGCCTTCGGGTACAGAGTTGGGTCTCTTGTTGTAGCCCTTTTTAGGTGCATTCTTGTTGCACCCTAATCCTCTCTTGTCATGAGAGGCTCTTGGCTCACCAACAATCTTTCTTGCGGTTTCTATTTAAGCCTTCTTCTCAAGTTCCTTGACTTGATTGGATAGCTTTTCAATGATTGCATCTTGCTTGGCAATCATCTCAACATTGATGTTGTGACACCTTCCACACCCTTTGCTTATTGAAGCTTGGGAAGATTCCAATCTCTTCAACAAAGATTGTGAGCTCAACTTAAGATCCTCAATTGACTTCACAAGAGCTCTGTTCTCCTCTATTAATGAGCTACATCTCTCTTGGAGCTTCTTTTTGCTTAAGGTGCATGAATCACTTGACTCTTTGATGTTGCCAAGGTCATTAGTTAAGCCCTTGTTCTTTTCCCTTTCTTGCTCAAGTTGCTTTGTGAGCTCAAGGTTCTTTTCCTTTTCTTCAATGAGTAGCTCCTCTTGCCTTTGGAGGATTCTTTCTTGATCCTCAATCTCCTCATTAAGTTTACCTGGCATTTTCATTATTTCATGCATAGAGGGGACCAAGTCCTCCTCTTCATCACTACAATAAGAGGGATTGAAATCGGAACAAGGAGATACCTTGCTTTTCTTTGCCGTGAAGCACCGGGGAGCGTCATCCTCATCATCGGTGAGATTGTTGAAGAGTGACTTCTTGGCCGGTGATAGACCAATGGCAATGTTGGCAATGCCACCCTCATCATCTTCTCCATCATCATCAGAGATATACTCTTGGCCAATGTGAGCTTGCCCCTTATTGTATGGCTTCTTGTTGGGCTTGTTCTTCTTGTTGTACTTTTCAGTCTTTTTGCCCTTGCCATTTAGCCTTGGACAATCGGCAATCATGTGTCCTTGTTCATGACACTCATATCATCTACTATTTATTCTTCTAGCTTTTGCCTTGTCAAAGCTTTTCTTGGTGAAGCCATTCTTGATCATGTATTTGCCAAACTTTTTGACAAATAAGGCAAACTCTTCATTGTCTTCTTCTTCATCATCATTGTCATCATCTTCATCATCATTTGCTTTGAGAGCTATGTCCTTCTTGATTGAGCTCTCATCACCAATGAGCACATTAACTCTTTTTTCCCTCAGCATCATGACTCTTGTGGGTATTGATTCTTCCAATCACTTCATCTGTTGTGAAACTCTCAAACCCATCCTTCTCTTCAATGATGGTGCATAGGGTTGAGTTCCACATCCTAAGAGCCATGAGAAGCTTGTAATTGACTTCTTCATCTTTGATATTGTCTCCATAGGATCTTCTTTCATTCACAATATCCATGAGCCTATCATGTGTTTGTTGAGGCTCTTCTCACTTGTTCATGACAAAGAAGTTGAATTGATTCTTGAGTACTTGAAATCTTGACTTCTTCACCACATCTACTCCTTCATGAGCACATACAAGTTTCTTCCATATTCTCCGGGCACTCTCAATTCTGGCTACTCTTGAGTATTCCTTGGGATTAAAGGAAGAGAGAATGACGGACACCGCTTGAGCATTGCGATGTATATTAAGCTGATCCACCGTTGTGGGATTTTGTTCATTCTCCAAAGTATATCCTTTTTCCATAATTTCCTAAATCAGAGGAACAATGGACATCTAGTACATCTTCATCCGATGCTTGTACCAACTAAAATCTTTGCCTTCAAAATAAGGCAATCTTCCACTTCCACTACAATGAATGTTCACCACATTGGCATAGTTGAATGGCATGGCCGTGTGCAAATCACTTCCTTTGCTTGCCGAAGCAAGATCTTGAGGCTTGTCGCCACCCCCTGACTTCGATATTCTTTAACCTTCAAGCTTTTAAGACTTGTAGAAGATTATGGCTCTGATACCAATTGAAAGTTGCCTAGAGGGGGGGGGGTGAATAGGCAATCTAAAAATAGTTCTGAAAAAGCACTAAGTTTTGATCAATTGCCAAGAACAACAGAACTTCCGTTAGGAATGACGGAACTTCCGCCACCACGGAAATTCTGTCAAATGACATAACTTCACCAATTCTTTCTCTAAAACTTATTTAAATGCAGATAACTAAACAAGTAGAGATACAATACTTGATAAAGGTGAAGCTACAGCGATGCACACTTAGGGTTCTTTGAACAATAGATAGCAACACAATCAACAAGTGAATCGAGCACAATAATATGAAAGAAATGCGGAAATGTAAAGAGAGACACAAGGAATTAACCCGAGGTTTGACATCCACACTAAGTAGTTCCTACGTCCTCGTTGAGCAGCCACACAAAGTGGCCGGGTCTCTCTAACCCCTTTCCTGGCCAAGCAATCACAAAGATCGTGCTCGGATTTCTTTCTCCACTTTATTCTTTTCATCCGGAGGTGAATCACACCTTCACAAATATCCCCGTCTCACCACAACAAGTTGGGAGCTCAAGGGCGACGCCTAGCCGTCTAGGAGACCAAGTCTCCAAGAGTAACAAGCAAATCAAATCTTGATGGGGAGGGAAAGATATGCTCAAGCCTTTGAGTGGATGGATTCAATCGTTTTGTGCTTGGATCTCTCTCACTTGCTTGGAATCTCAAGAACAAGTCTAGGAGTGAGAGGAGAGAGCTCTAGCTGAAATGAGAGTGAATTTCAAAGGGTCCAACCCTTCCCACATGGGAGAGGGAAGACTATATATAGAGGCTCTCCACAAACTAGCCGTTACACAGCTTTTCTGTGTCTGACGGAACTTCCGTGGTTACCCACGGAACGTCCGTCAGCTCAAAAAGAGCTGTTGCGTGGTTGGATTTCAACTGAGTCAGAGACGACGGAACTTCCGTGATGGTCATCACAGAACTTCCGTCGCTCTCGGGTTTGCAACACAGAAAAACCAAAGAACAACGGAACTTCTGTGGGGGAGCCCACAAAACTTCCATAACTCTTGGGTTAGCTGAGGTTAGAAGCTTGGCAATGACGGAAATTTCGTGGAATGAACCACGGAACTTCCGTGACTCTCTATTTGGCTCAAAAAGGATTGGTTCCTTTTGGCATTGGTTCGCTACTTTTTGGTAGGCTTGAATACACAAATTTCCCTTCTTAGCAAGATTGGTTTACCCCCCTTTATAGTTCAGCATGCCTATGACTCAATTAAAATAAAAACTACTCTTTAAGGCATTTGAGTCAATTTTCCTTTTCTTCTTTTTGGGAGTAATAGCCATCTTACAAATGTGGGTTTAGACAATAATTTTGATTATCTGCACATTTACTTTATGAACATTGTTAGTACAATTTTAATCTTCCATCATCGTACACCCAAAAATCCACTAGGGGATCCTAGATGCATCTTCATTAGGAAGATATATTTTAGGAATCTTAGACTTAGACTCGTTGTCCTCTTGGCCAGCATAACCGATCTCTTTATTTATCTTAGTCTGGATTTCTCCTATGTTACTACCCCACTCTATCGTTGATTAACCTTACTCCGGTTTTTGGTTAGATGAAGTTATTTATTAGTGATATCTTTGTTAAGACGAGATAATCTTACGCCTAGCTTTTCTGTGGAAATAAATACGATACCTTGGAATACTCCCGGGTGAAATGTTACAATGGTGTTTCGTGCGCTTGCGGAATTAATTCATTTTATCTTTTGAGCATAGCGAACGCGAACAACTGTTTCTGGCGCCGTTGTCGGGGAAGCAATGGCTATGATTTCAAGACTAATATAGATTCTCTATTGGGCTAATCACCGCTAGCCTTAGCGGGATCACCCCTGTTTTTTTGAGTGTGGAACAAACAGGACAAAGTCACCTTGACCTTGCAGGGAGTTTTCATAAAAGAAGAGCCCGTGATGTTCTGATCCTTCACAACGAATCATCATAGCTCAGTTTCAAGGAGGTAAGCCCCAAACTCTTGCCCCAGATATATCTATTTGGACAACTTGGGTATTGATTTAATTGTTTTGTCTACAACTAATGTTCTATTCTTATCGTATCACATATTGGGTTATGCATTCATTGTTTTGTCATGCTATTGTACCGTTGTGGCTGTGATAAGCATTCTTTGTTTGGTTGCATATCGCATTCATTTGTATGATAGACTAAACAACATAAAAATGGTCATCTCTCTATGATGCTTTGATGTGAAATAAGGAAAATTTGTTCGTTTTCCCTCCTTAATTGATCAAATTAGACATGGTGTCTAGGTTGATTGATGGATCAATAGAGATATCGTTATTGTGGACAAATAGATTTGCGCTAACAATTGTAGGAAATCAGTGGACCAAGCAAAGCCAAAAGAGAACAAAAAAAGGTATGGCAAAAGGAGACCGTCTCGTTCAAGACATAAAACCCAAACCCTCATCGAAAGGTAACCGATATTTATCCCCCTTCAATATCCCTCGTATATACCATTAGATTAGGTTGTTTTTGCTTCCTTGTTTTACTCATTATATGTGGATAATAGAAGAAGAAAAAAATAATGAAAAAAAAATTTGGTGCTCCCCCGGCTGAAATGAGCAGCCAACTGGCTGATTTCTAGACCAAATAATCCACCGGCTGGCTCCCCGGTCTGTTAAACCCGTTAGGCCAATACTTGGCCAAGATCATCGACCGGAGGCTGTTTTTCATGCCGGATGACCTCTTGGCTGGCTGTCCGGGATGCTAACCCAGATAGATAATTATGTTGGCAAAATCATGGCTCGGGAGGTCATTTTTCCGGAGAAACGATCGCCTGGCTGGGCAATTTTTATGTTAAATGTGGCCAATGGGCCACTGACCGCAGCCCAGCCAAACATGGATGCCTGGTCACATCTTGCCGCCCGGCCATGCTGCCCGACATGGTGCCGCCGCAAAGCCACCTTAGTCGGCCGATGAGGGATTTAAGCCCCCAAGCCTCCTTCTAAAGGCTATAAATATAGAGGAATGGCAAGCATTTGAAGCATGTCTAGTATGAACTTGGAGTATCTACGGCTGCAATGACCGCCATATTTTTAGCTTATGTCCCCCAAAGACCAAAGCTTGGGGAGGTACATAAACCAAGATTTGCCATCGACCCCTTCTCCTCTTTCCCCTCTGCCTAGTTGCTTTATTGCACCAAAAAAAAGAACAAAAAGATTTACTGTTTTCAAATAAAATTGGGAACTTAGTCTCTACCTTGCCTATGGAAATGATGAATAGTTGCTCTATTAGCTCCCTTTGAGTCTAAAGTATACAACCTCTACTCCTCATTTTTGTGGGTAATGATAGACAGGCATGATGATAACGCTAGTCCCTCTATGTTTTTGTGGGTGCAAAATGGTTAATAAAACACCAAGTCTAGTTGTTGGAGTTTATGATATGGCATGATTTGGATGAGTCTGTGATTTCCTCATGATTAGAGTCCAATGACTTCTTTCAAAACCTTGCTGCAGCAAAACCCCCTACTTGATGCACATCTTCCATATGATAGATAATTCCCTACCGTGGCCAAATATTCATTTTCAAAACTTGTCTACGCCATTTATGCATGCATTGAGTTTAGTTAGGATTTGATCCTTATGAGGGACTTGCACTTCCAAAGCTAATCATTCTCCTTCGCGTTATCTTTTAGTTCTCAATTATCATGCTTGGTTATGCGGTTTCCACATCAGACTTATGCATCCACTTTACCAAGCATGTCAACCAAAAATCTTTCCTTTTGCAAAACTTTGATCCTATGAGAGAGATTTTGGTCTGCCCCAATAATTGCTCAGAAAAAAGCTGCAAAAAAAATATTCGAACCAATGAAATAGCTTCCCTATACCATGAGAGCTGAAAGAAAGAAAGAAAGGTAATAAGAAAAAGTTTATTAACTCTCATTGATGTACAATATCAAGAAGTTTAAAGGTTCATTGAAAAATATCTTTGAGCAAAATAAAGGACCATCCTTTCACTCTGGCACAAAAATTCAGTCCTTGAGACTAATTTATACCCATGACTTTTGCAATTGTGCTAGCCCTCTCCTTCGCATGAGTTCATTCTCTCCCTCTCCCCTGGACATTATTTCTAAATGATTGTAATGAGGAAGTGCACTATCTTTTCGCTAGGACCATCTCTTAACTTAACAATATATGCATGCTAGATGTGCCATCTTACCAAGCTCCACATATAAGCTAAGCTTTTAGAAAGTAGGATGAGCACTTGGTAAGGAAATACACCTTTTGAGAGATGACAGTCATAGTGGGAGATTGAACCAACAGGGAAGATTTTCAATTTATGCAGCATTATAAAAACTTTGGACTCATGATCATGTAGGAGATTGCATGACAAAGTCTAAACTAGTCGTTCTAGACTTCAACCGCTCATGACAAGGTTATAAAATACCAATTAGCCCCGTGGCACAAGGAGGATGACTTAGTGACCAAGTTGTGCTGGTTTACACTTACCTATATTGTGTAGGAGTATGTGTTTGTACACTTGATCCTCGTTGGGCTCCAATATCGAAGCAACTCCTGATCCATCACCTCTAAGTTTTTATTTGCTCAGGACGAGCAAAGGTTTAAGATTGGGGAGGTGTTGGCGGCCTATAAAACCTAATATTGGCCACCAACCGGTCGGGAAATGCAAGGTAAAAGACCAAAGTTCAATAAATATTTACTTAAACTAATAAAGTTCCACGAGTTTTGGTGAAATATGTATTTGCAGGTCATACAGGGCCAAAATATGCAAAAATATGAAGAAACACCCCATATGCCGATCATGACTATAAAATAGCAGTTTTTCACTAGCCGATAGGGTTGTTTATGGCTGAAATCAGCACCCGGCTGTGTCATTGCGATAGATCATGGGCCGATAGAGTAATCAGCCATCCAGATAATCCCCCGGTCGGGTCAATATCAAGTGGGATCATTACCCGGCCGGGTGACCAGAACCATCACCCGAATGAAGGTCGGAGACCCGATCGGCTGCTGGGATGACCACCCGGTCGGTCGATCGGGACCGGCAAAACCCGGCTGGTCACCCGAGTCACCAAAATGTGCCTAGGACTTCTTCAATATTCAAGATGAGTTGATCCGATCATATCTTGGCCTTACAACAAATTTTGGGCGACCCAGGAACAAATTGCACAAAACAGGCTGTCGATTAGTGAAAACAAGCCGCGCGACCATTGATTTTCAAGCTAATTTAGGCGCCCGCCAGATCTGGCCACCCGGCACATGATTTTCAGTCAAATCTAGCCACCCGGCCGCAGACAGAAGCCCAACCTAGGTTTCTGCCCGGCGCATGAGGCCTACCACCCCAAAACAAAGGAAGGAGGTGTGAACCAACCCACCAACCCACTCCACGCGGCAGTCCAAGAGGTCCAATGCAAGGTCGGTTGGAAACAGACTTAATCCAAGGCCGCCCGGTGCACTAGGCCTAGTGGCCCAAATCTGCGGAAAGTGTTACAAATCGACCAAGGCACCGACAACACAAGATCATCTAAAGCGTCCAAGACAAGTCGGTGCCGAACCGACAAAATCATATGGCCGCCCGACGGACCGACTTTTGCCAACCGACTCCAAAATCCTCTACAAGTACCCTCTAGCCTATTTCCACCTATAAATAGTGGAGAATTCGGTAGGAAATGAAGAAGGAACACATCAAGGAGTCCATTTCCCACTACTTGTGCCACAATGTAGAATAGGTTAGTTAGTCGGGAGTTAGAGTCTAGTTGAGAGCATCACTCGAGATTCCGGAATTGTCTCGGAGTCTTAGTATGAGATCTCTTGTATCTTTTCTCTTTACTTAAGACTTATCTCTTATCAATATAAAATATCTTTCCTTTTATATCTTGTCAAGTATTTATTTTAATTTAGTCATTTCCTCAAGTTACAATTATCGGGAAGAAACATTGTTGCGTAGTTCACGGGTTTCCTGACTAGGATTTAATTAAGTTTAGTTCTTTTTGGGACTTAGAATTGGTTATTTCTGAGCTATTCTTCCACTCGATCAACGGAATAATATCTAGTGAAGGAGTAGGCGCGGTGCCTAAGTTAACGCTAGCTGGATTTGCATTCGTCCCCATGGGTTGTGTGGTAGGCGGCAGGTGGTGACTGCCCTGTCCGTCCCTTAGTATTCCACCACGTTCAGGAAGTCTCAAGCAAGGTTATCTAGTGATAGCGTACCCACTAGTACATGAGGTTAGTTACCGACCCATATTAGTGGATTGTTTTCATGCCCGAAGTGAGCTAACAAGTGAAAGACTCGAGCCTGTACCAAGAAATTGGTGTAAGCGCTCAACCAGAGTAACTAGGAAGATATATGTTAGGAATCTTAGACTTAGACTCTCTGTCCTCCCGGCCAGCTTAACCGATCTCTTTATTTATCTTAGTCTAGATTTCTCCTGTGTTGCTACCCCACTCTATCATTGATTATCCTTACTCCCGTTTTTGGTTTGTTGGAATTATTCTTTAGTCATATCTTCATTAAGCCGAGATAATCTTACGCCTAGCTTCCCTATGGATATAAATATGATACCTTGGAATACTCCCAGGTGAAATGCTACAATGGTGTTCCGTGCACTTGCGGAATTAATTCATTTTATCTTTAGAGCATAGCAAACGCCAACAAGCATTTCTGGCGCCGTTGTCGGGGAAGCAATGACTATGATTTCAAGGCTAACATAGATTGTCTTAGGGGGGTCACCCCTATTTTGTTTGAGTGTGGAACAAACAGGACAAAGTAACCTTGACCTTGCAGCGAGTTTTCATAAAAGAAGAGCCCGTTACATTTTGAACCTTCACAATGAATCATCATAGCTCAGTTTCAAGGATGTAAGCCCCAAAATCTTGCCTTAGATCTATATGTTTGAACAACATGGGTATTGATTTAATTGTTTCTTCTACAACTAATGTTATGTTCTTATCATATCACATATTGGGTTATCCATTCATTGTTTTGTCGTGCGCCCCATGTATGAGTATGATATAGAATATTCTTGCTATTGTACAGTTGTGGCTATGATAAGCTGATGTGAACAAGGGTTCCCGATCTTCCGATAGGTTCTGATAATCTTGATTAAGGCGGAGGCGATACACAAATCGATCCGGCTTCCGAACGACACGTTCTGAACCCCGCAATCGCAGCACAACGTCTCCTCTGGTTATCAACCATTCAAGAACGATTGACCTCGCCGAGAAGGCTTATCCTTGCCTGCAAATCAAGAACACAAGCAAGAACAAAGAAGAATGCAACCAAATTTGCAAGTATACGATGAATCTCACAAGTTGGAGTCTCACAAACCGATCAAACGGCAAAACTGTTATCAACAGAATAATCTAAGCAAAAACCCAAACCCTAATGAAGAGGCGGCGGCTGTATATGAGGACCCTAGGGTCGTGCAAGACCCCTTGGACGCAGCCCTATGTGGGCTCAACTCCATACATGGCCCAAAGACCGATTACGGTGTCGCAGCACCAGGACAGATTCTGGAAGTCGAATTGTTTTGGCGATTGCCGACGGCTCGGGACGAATTTTGACATGGGACCAGTTGGGTTGGAAAGGGCTTTTCGTTATATTTCCAGGCATATATAGAACATCCAAATCCGAGTCTGTATGTGTCCTGGGCATCCGTTTTAGTGCAGACTGGTCCTGGGCTCCGAAACAGACTCGAAGTCGGTTTTGATTGGGCCTCCACCTTGGCTTGGACGTCCTTGCTGGCCCATCACGTCGCCAATCACCTTCCCAGCTATCTCATCATCATCTCCATGGTTTCTAACAACAATTAATTCATTAGGTAGCAATCTATTCTCAAAATCACATAAAGGAATCATTAGGAACAAGCTCACCCGTAAATTCAGTTGTCGCGCATGAACTTGTATTTTGGTTGGCGGAATGCTGGGTGTATCTATAAGGGTGATGTCCTCATCATTCTCCCCCTTTTGAATTAGAGTCGTCCTCAACTCGAGCTCATCTCTTTCTCCCATGTATGGTCTCAAATCTGAAATATTAATTGTGGAACTATTCCCAAACTTGGGATGCAACTCATATTTATATGCATTATGAAATTTGTCATCACAATGAGAATCTACAGTAGAAGGCATTCCGTGCAAATTAATAATCTCTTTGAAAACTTGGTCAGCAATATGAGCATCATTCTCACTCTTATCACAAGGTAGACAATGTTTGATCTTAAAAACACTAGAAAAACATGACATGACATGGTAATTGTTATTGCAGTTTTCTAGTTCATCATTTGGTTGTACAACACAAGGAGTATTCATGTTTGAGCAAATATAAACTTTATGCACCATAAATACACCTCTATGATCATAGTTTCCTATAGCATAAAATTTGTTTCTTGTTAGTAAAGGCAATTCAGTTTGAGAAAAGATTTGCTTCTCCACGGTATTTAGATCACAAAGAACATCAAATTCAATATAACCCAAAGTATTTAGAGAAGACAATAATTTCTGCTCATTCTTTTCACATGTTATTAAAATCAAATGTTTTATTTCAGCACTAGCAGGTGAATCATAAGCAAAAACATCAATCTTGTTCATTTGTTGTTGCAAAGGTATAAGTGAAGCAGTGGCACACAACTCCTCTTTATCACAAGGATCAGTAGATAAATCAACTTGTGGCAAAGGCAAATCAAGACAAGGTTCCAATACAACAAGATTGTTGGAACAATTCATCACATCAAGAAAGCTCTTACTTGAAACAACAACATGTTCTTCATCTTTCACACTATCCTCTTCTTTGTGTAGAACCTGAAATGTATTAGTTGCAACAAGTGGCAAGGAAATATGTTCATCATCTAATTCAGATTTTGATGTAAGTGTTGCAACATTTGAAGTAGTCCATTCTTTCCTAAATGGTTCATTCTTTCTTCTCTCAAGTCTTTGTTGATCCTCTTCTAAAATTTCAGCAGCAAACATAGGTTTAAGGGTAACTCTTCTACCATTGTATTTAAATGAATAGGTATTAGCAATGGTATTGTGCAAAGCATTATTTGTAGAAATCCAAGGCTTACTCAATAACAAATGACACGCTTGCATAGGCACTATATCAAAATCTGCACAATCCTTATACGAACCAATAAAAAATTCAATGCGTGCAATTTTATCTATCTTTATCTTACCACAAGAATTTACCCATTGGATGTAGTATGGACACGGGTGTGGCTGTGTGGTCAAGCCGAGCTTCTCGACCAATTCCAAGCTTGCGATGTTGTTGCTACTCTCTCCATCAATGATGACACGACAACGTCGATCCTTCACAACAAAGTGAGTCTGAAACAAGTTGTTCATTTGATTTTGCTCTACCTTCTCCATTTGAGAACTAAACACTCGTTGTGCTACAACACTTGTATCAACCTCATTTGACACCATCGACTCATCACCATCGGTGTTGTAACCTGTCATTGTTAATAGAAAACAAGAAAACACACAAGAGTATATTTTCCTATCACCACTGTTTGATCACGGTGGAAACTCTCAACAAGCAAATGACAGCACCTAACTGAGTTCTTACAAGATTCTTAGTAGCAAAACAGAGGATACCTTGGAGAGTGTGATCCGACGATTGCGAGGGTCCAAAGTTCTGTGCCTATTCAGAAGGATATATGTGGAGCTAGGTAGGCAATTTATAGTAGCAAGGATTAGCAAAATTTCAATTCAGAAATTGCAAAACTGAATAATAGTCCCAAGCTAGTCTATGTCACCGGCCTAAACTTGTCTCGGACCTAGTTCAAGCAAGCAAGCAAATGACTCAACAAAGGACATAAAGGATGCAAGCAATTCTGAATTTGTATCTTTTCTTTTTTCTACTTCTTTTTTTTTTGTGCGGCTTTTTCTCTTGTGCACTTTTGCCTTTTTCTTTTCTTTTCTTGAGAATCAGAACTGCAGCAAGGTATTACAAGTTTTTACAACCACTGGAACCCCAGAATATATATTTTTTTCTTACTACAAGTGCAGCAAAAGGATTCTTGTAATAGCACAACTAAAACAAACTTCTATAACAAGATCAAGCACTAATTGGTTGGCTTTTGATCACAATGAGACAGCAGCAGAGCACTCTAATTTTCTTTTGCACACGAAAGTAGAAGGCTAGATGTTAAAGAAATATTTAGTGCACATAATTCCAGCAATACTATTATCTAAACATATGCAACACTGATTTTTCCCTTGTTTGTCTATTACAAGGATATGCACGACTCAAAGAAGATCAAAGAACAAGAACTAGACTAGCAACACAATGTCCTTGTAGGGACCAAAATTCAGAGAAACAAACTAAACTGAAAATTGCAAGGCACAAGGGGGGTGTAGGACAGCGGAAACACGACGAACAAATATTTTTGTAGGGCAATTTTCTAGACTCTAGGATTGAACAAAATAACGAGGATAAGGGCGAACCTAACGGTGTACCTGAAGCTCTGATACCACTTGATGTGAACAAGGGTTCCCGATCTTCTGATAGGTTCTGATAATCTTGATTAAGGCGGAGGCGATACACAAATCGATCCGGCTTCCGAACGACACGTTCTGAACCCCGCAATTGCAGCACAACGTCTCCTCTGGTTATCAACCATTCAAGAACGATTGACCTCGCCGAGAAGGCTTATCCTTGCCTGCAAATCAAGACACAAGCAAGAACAAAGAAGAATGCAACCAAATTTGCAAGTATACGATGAATCTCACAAGTTGGGATCTCACAAACCGATCAAACGACAAAACTGTTATCAACAGAATAATCTAAGCAAAAACCCAAACCCTAATGAAGAGGCGGCGGCTGTATATGAGGACCCTAGGGTCGTGCAAGACCCCCTGGATGCAGCCCTAAGTGGGCTCAACTCCATACATGGCCCAAAGACCGATTACGGTGTCGCAGCACCAGGACAGATTCTGGAAGTCGAATTGTTTTAGCGATTTCCGACGGCTCGGGACTAATTTTGACATGGGACCAGTTGGGTTAGAAAGGGCTTTTCGTTATCTTTCCAGGCATATATAGAACGTCCAAATCCGAGTCCGTATGCGTCCTGGGCATCCGTTTTAGTGCAGACTGGTCCTGGGCTCCGGAACAGACTCGAAGTCGGTTTTGATTGGGCCTCCACCTTGGCTTGGACGTCCTTGCTGGCCCATCACGTCTCCAATCACCTCCCCAGATATCTCATCATCATCTCCATGGTTTCTAACAACAATTAATTCATTAGGTAGCAATCTATTCTCAAAATCACATAAAGGAATCATTAGGAACAAGCTCACCCGTAAATTCAGTTGTCGCGTATGAACTTGTATTTTGGTTGGCGGAGTGCTAGGTGTATCCATAAGGGTGATGTCCTCATCATAAGCATTCCTTGTTTGGCTGCATATCGCATTCATTTGTATGATAGACTAAGCAACATAAAATGGTCATCTCTCTATGATGCTTTGACGTGAAATAAGGAAAATGCATCCGTTTTCCCTCCTTAATTAATCAAATTAGACATGGTGTCTAGGTTGGTTGATGGATCAATAGAGATATGGTTATTATGGACGAATAGACTTGCGCTAACAATTGCAGGAAATCAATGGACCAAGTGAAGCCAAAAGAGAACAAAAAAAAGGAGAAAACTCAAAAAGGTTGGCACCATAGAGCCCAAAAAGAAGATTTAGGTATGGCAAAAGGAGACAGTCTAGTTCAGGACATAAAACCGAACCCTCATCAGAAGGTAACCGATATTTATCCCCCTTCAATATCCCTCGTATATACCATTAGATTAGGTTGTTTTTGCTTCTTTGTTGTACTCATTAAACGTGGATAATATAAGAAGAAAAAATAATTAAAAAAAACTAAAAATAAAATTTGGTGCTCCCATGGCTGAGATCAGCAACCGACTGGCTAATTTCTAGACCAAATGATCCACCGGCTGGCTCCTCGGGCTGTTAAACCCGCCAAGGCAATAGTTGACCATGATCATCGATCGGGGCAGTTTTTCATGCCGGATGACCTCCTGGCTGGCTGTCCGGAATGCTAACCCGGCTAGATAAATACATTGGCAAAATCACGGCCCGACAAAGGATGCAAGCATTTTGATAAAGCTCTGTATGAAAACAAGCAGCATATGTGGAAGGTTTTGCAATGAAGTATAACATATGGTCGTGGTAGGAATTTTCATTATTGAGAAATTTTCGATTTTATCATTTTGAAAAACAAAATCTCCGGATGTTATGCTTCACTTTGGGACAAAGATCGTAGCAGCCCTATTCTAAGCATATCATGCCACACAACAACCTAGACTTAGATTATGCACTTTGCAACCCACAAGTATTCAAGTTCAAGGCAAGCTTGTTTAGCCAACAAACTCAAAAATTGGGAGAGTACTAAGTTGTATACGGGGGACCATAAAAAGATATAAAACAGAGCAACTATTCATCATCTCAACATGAAGGCATGAACATCCCTAGCACGCATCACAACCTATTATTTTTGTTCTTTTTAGTTTTGCAAATTTTTATTTTGTTTTATGAGGGTAAGTCCGACAAAGAAAAAGAAACAAAGGAAAGATACAAGTCACCTTGGTGTGGGTGCTCCCCCAAGCTTGCTATTCCTCACGACTGTTGGTTAGGATCAAATCCTCTCTAATGGTAGTATGCCGCCGTATAGTCATGGTGCTCTCGTAGTTGTTCCTGGTGGTGATGAAACTGAGTCAGCAGCAAGGTTGTCTTGCATTTCCCTTGTTCTCACATTCAGATCGTCCATCCTCCTTGTAAGATCCCTCAATTCCGAACCAAAGTCATGACGACTAAAGCCTGAAAATGAGTTACGCCCGTCGTGATGTGGAGGCGTCTTGATCGGCTCAGGGCCATGTCCCCATTGTGTACTACTCGCTACGGCATGAACATCCAAGCAGAGTTGCTGGAATGCTCTGAGCCTACAGTGTAATCATGGACTGCTGGTGGAGTTCTTGATGCGCTAGTGGTGGCATGCTTCGTGCTTTGTCGTGTATGTCGATCGGCGGGCCTGCCAGGCATTCCTTCTCTCTGTAGCTGTATGGTTAGCTCCCCACAACTATGCAAATAATATCCCGGGTTAGGTAGCGGGATTTCGTTTGTATAATCGGCGTAATAAAAGATTATAGAACCATCCGGACCATTCTTTAAAGTGTGACCCTGCGCAAGAAATTTATAGTCTATCATAGGACGGGACTCAAAAAGATAATCAATTCTACTGTTGGATAAAGCCACGACCCCTGCAGCAATACGGGTAACTAAAAAAGTGCATTCAATGGGTCCGTATCCTATAATATAACCTAACCATTGACCAATCATAGCTTCAACAGGAGTAGTAGGAATTTTATCAATTGCAGTAAACAAGACATACAATTCATCGTTATGGATTGGTCTTGTGTCTTGTCTAGGGAAACAAGTAATAGCAGGCCACCTATGCCACATTTGTAGAGTTGGGTTGTGAATGTCACTAAGACGTTCACAAGAAAAATCCCCTGAAATCCTTTGCCAAAAAGATCCCTTTTCGCACCTTCTAAGTTAGTGTTGCAATAACTTTTAAACTTAAGAATGATGCTAAGGTTTTTCCAAGTGAGATGGTATCCCTTTCCAAACAAGCGGAAAAGTACCCCGTCGTTATCTGTCAGCAAGGTGCACAAAAACTGGATAGTGAGGAGGCTTGAACCTGCCTCAGTGATGTGTGCAAATTCGGTCCAGCCCAATGCTTTCCAAATAGAAAGGAACTCATAGTCCATACCTATAGTGGAGAGTAGGTCAACGTCATACGCCCTAGTGTGGACAAAACTGTGATTGCGTAGGCGGTAATAGACTCGTCTCTCTTGTTCATCTAGCAGCTCGAGGTCGGTGTCAGCGAGAAGAACGTGTGGCTCATCCTCCTCCATATCATCCTCAATGGGCGTATACCTCGTTGGTTCATCCTCGATGGAGAAGTGTGTGCTCGAGCTACTATGTGAACAACGTGAACTTGAACATGTCACTCGCTGCATCAACTCCTTAGCCTTCTTTATCTGCACCACTTAAGCAAAAACACAAGAACAAATCAATCACTAGTTTTGGGTTAGCAAATAAAATCTGCCGGTCATGTTGATCTTGCCAAACCTTGCAAAGGACTTGAACAGTCCAAAAAAAAAGCAAACTAAAAAGGTGTTTACTTTTGCTAAGCCATACTAATAAACCATAGCTGGCAAGGTGCCATAAATGTATCATTTATATGTCCTAGAGCCAATTAGGTAAAATCCGCAAGCGCACGGAAAATACCGTTGTAGCATTTCACCCGAAAGTATTCAGGATATCGTAGGAGGGTCCTCATCCTGTGTGCTTCCCCAGGGTGGCTGCCAGGAGGGTCCTCATCCCAGATGTCGGGGTAGTTTTGTGTGTTTCTTCGGTGTGGTACTGAAATGGGCCCTTCAATCCATCGGATGTCTAGTTGGTGCTCTCTCATTGGTCGAAAGTGTGTTTCTTTGCCTTTTGGGTGTGTTTCCTTCATATTTCCTCCTGCATGCAAATAATTCCCAAGTACAAGTGGAACTACATTATTGTAAACAGATATGCGTGTATGAAATGCCAAGTTCTCCTTTATTTGAGCATAGTTGACGGATGAAACTGGTACTTAACAGCCGTCAACAAACTCCCCTAAGCTGAACCTTTGCTCGTCCCGAAGCAAAGATAAAATTTTAGTTGTTGATCAGGAGTTGTTACAATGTCCTACTCCTTAATAATACTAAGTGCACAACAAATATACTTTTCCTTGAATTAAATATGTTGGCACAGTATTCACCCATTTACCTTGATCATCATGGGGCTTTTAACACCTCATTGTCTTGGGCGGTTGAGAGATAGAACAATTGCAGGGCACTAATTACTTGCTCTCTATTCCACTATCTTACTCCAGAGGTTTTCAATAGATTTTGCAAATAAAACCATGTTCCTCAAATGATTCTCTCGGATCGCCCAAAAGTGTATGATTCCTCACCAAGGCAAAGTGTTGCCTAAAATTACCTACTTCTAATAAGGCTTATGTGGAGCTCAAGGTAGGGATAATTGAGGCATACTTGTTCACATACTATTGCTATGTCAAAAGATCGGATCCTCGAAAAATCAATTCACACAATTTTTATCAAGACGTGCAAGTGTGTAGGAAACATGGTGGAATGATGGATGGAATGAATAACTCCTTTTTGAATTTCTTTCCTCTCTTTTGGAATTTTTCTAGGACATGGCTATCTTTTGATTGCTCTTCTTTGGAGCATCCATTTATTTTCTTTTTGCATAGCCATATTCCTAGTTTGCAATGATAATTGAGAGAGGAATTTTTGCAATGAACATATGGAGTATTTCTTTCAGGTGGATGAAAGTGGTGGTGGCTTTCTTCTGATGTAAAAGAATAGCTCATGGTGGTGGATATGGTGGCTGCTATCTTCCAATTTAGAAGAATAGCTCATGGCGGTGGATGTGTGTATGTGATCTTGATCAAGAAAGCATGAAAAGAGTCTTACTAGGGTCATAACAATTTTGACTAAGCTCAATGTGAAACAAGCAGCATATGTATAAGGTTTTTCAAATAAGCACTACATATGGCTTTGGTAGGAATTTTCATCATTGAGGAACTTATCAATTTATCATTTTGCAAAATAAAACTCTGGAATTCAAGCTTTACTTTGAGCAAGATCATAGCAGCCCTATTCACTATATCATATCTCCCAACAACTTAGAACTAGAGAATGTATGTGCTACCCACAAGTTTCAAGTTCAAGGTAAAATTTTAGCCAACAAACTTAATTCTTGGGAGAGTACTAAGTTGTAAACCAATGTTAGAGAGGAATAAAATAGAGCAACTATTCATCATTTCAACATAGGAAAACTATACACATTCATATCGTGCATGAAAAAGCTAAAGAAAATATTTTTGGTCTTTTTATCATCTTCTCATTTTTTTTTATTTTCAGATTTTATATTTTTTTGGATTTTCTAATGCAAAAATGGAAACAAGGGAAAGATACAAGTTACCGTGAGATGGGGGTCCTCCCCCAAGCTTGTTCTTGCTCATATTTGCTAGTTCGGGTCGTACCCTTGGGAGCAGAAGAAGGCGTCCCAATTGCTTTGGTTCTGGGTCATCATCATGTTGAGTTGGCGGAATTGGTTGTCACTGAAATTCTGCCATTGTTGGGTGTCGGTGACATGCTGCGAGAGAGTTTGTTGCATACTCTCGGTGCGCAAGTCGATGTCGTCCACCCGCCTTGTTAACTCAGCCATCTCGAAATTGAGTTCACGGAACCCGTGGGATGAGAATGACCGGTTAGCAGAGGATGGCGCTCCGCTTGAGCTTGATGATGTGTACATAGGGTAGTCGTGCTGAGATCTCCATGCACCGACCTGCCATGATGATCCTCCGGCCTCGTCCGGTGGTGGGGGCTGATCCCAACCTGTACCTCCGATTGGGGTTTGGAACCCCAGTGTGGCCGTCATGCTTCTCCGTGAACGGGTTGGTCGTTCGGAGACACTGTCCCTATTTTCTCGAGGAAGTCCAGGTCAAAATGTCGGGTGTGGGCGAACAGCCAGTCTCTCATGAGCTCAATGGCTTGTCCTTCACGCTCGTCGATGATATCGAGGTGCTCCTTGGAGGTGAGCATGGCTGGCATTTCTTCCTCCGGAATTTCAGCTTCGGAGTCGCCATGTCCCGAACTCAGGGTAAGCTAGATGGAGGGCGTCCGGATCATGCTTGCCCGAGAACTCTTCCTCTTCTCCCCCCGCCCCCCCCCCCCCGACAGCTTGCTTGATTCGATTGAGCATGGGTGCACACAAGAACAAACAAAAACAAGAACGACCTTGCGTTCGGGTTAACGTTAGTGAAAACGAACCCGAACCCTCCCGAACTTGATTTTGATTCTCACAATCAACTTGAAAATGCACAAAGGAGAGGGGAACTATTTTTTTGGGTTTTTGGGGGCAGTAGCTAAGTGAAAAACACGAAATCTTGAAGAGCAACAAAGTGAGCAAAGGAGGAGAGTGAGGAATGAGCTTGGAATGGTGAAGCTCCTCCTCCTGGTCGGTTTTTATAGCCCAAACACCAGAATGGCAGCAAGAAATGGATAGAGCAACGGCTATAGACCCGTTGGGAAAAAAGCTGGGGACAAAAAGGTGGGACCAGGGGGTCAGCCGACCTGCCAGTGGGCCCTCCTGGCTCCCTCCTTTTTCTAGGATGTTCCCCAACGGCTAGTGAATCTAGCCAGTGCAGCCATTTTGCTCAAATTGCTCGACAAAAATCCTTTTCAAAAAGACAAACCCAAAAACCTATTTTTATATATATATTTTTTTAAATATGCATATGATTGGAAAAATTCCAATGTGCTAGATGGTTGAAAAATTCAAATATGCAAAAAGCAAAAGTTGGAAATGAATCTAAACATGATGGAAAGAAAATATGGAATTGAAAAAAATAAATATGGATAAATACCGATTTAACCTCTCGGCGAGGGCTCACCCACTTAAGTCCGACGAGCGGGACTTTTCTCTAGCATTTAGCTCGATGTGGTGTCGTCCGATCTCGGAGATGAGGACACGGATGATGCTTCTTGCTTCACTCGCCCCACCTTCTTGGTCTTCTTTGTCGGTGTGGTCGGCGGCTTTGCAGACTTCGGAGCCTGTGGCTTGGCACACAGCTCTGAACTCTTCACGGTCACCCATCGTGGTGACACTTTTTTCTTCTTGCGGAAGTTCTTCACGAACGTTATGAGGCTGTCCTTCTTTGGGGGCGTGACTTTGACTTCCTTGATGTTGTTCGGGTTTGGCCCATACTTGATGCGGATCATATTGCATTG
Source organism: Eleusine indica (assembly GCA_030378355.1). NCBI lineage: Eukaryota > Viridiplantae > Streptophyta > Magnoliopsida > Poales > Poaceae > Eleusine > Eleusine indica. The sequence goes on from CM059499.1 coordinate 31,010,805, forward strand.
CTCCTTCTGTGGCTGAAAATCGAACTTATCCTCATTGCCATTGATATGGAAACGGATTTCTCCGGCCCCAACATCAATGCGAGCATCCGAGATGCTGAGGAATGGCCGCCCAAAGATGAGCGGTGTTTCCTTACCGACATCCATGTCGAGTACCACGAAATCAACAGGAATGAAGCAATCCCGGATTTTCACCGGAATATCTTCAGCAATTCCCGTCGGGTAGCGGACCGAGGAATCGGCCAGTTGGAGCTGCATTGCATGGGGGATAAGGCTGTATAGTTCAGCCTGTCGAAGACATCCTTCGTCATGACGCTCACGCTCGCCCCGAGATCACACAGGGCGTGGTCGAAGTTCTGTGTCCCGATCGAGCAGGTGATTATGGGGCAGCCCGGATCTTTCTTCTTCTTGGGAAGCCGGATGAGTATAGGAGCGCTACACTCTTCCGTAAGCTTGACAATCTCCGTGGTCGGCATCGGACGCTTGTTGCTGATGAGGTACTTGAGGTAGCGAGCGTACGTAGGTACTTGCATTGCATCTAGCAAGGACACGTTGATGTGCAACTTCTGGATAACTTCAACAAAGCGTCTGAATTGCTCGTCCACGGTCGGCTTCCTCTTTCTTTTAGGAAACGACATGAAGTTCGTGTCATAGAACTCATGTGGAGCCATTTTCCTTAGCGATATCGCCTCTTGTTCCTTTTCTTCCACCGGCTTCTTAAGTTGTGTGCTCTCCTTTTCCTTTCCTACAGTGTTAGGATATGGCGGGTCCTGAGTGGATTTACCTCCCCTCGTGGTAACTGCACTAACATTTTGTAAGGGAGTCTCGGGTTGCCCCGGGATTTTCCCCGGCTCTACAGGAGGAACAGCAACAGCCAACTGAGGTAATTGGATTTCAAGCATTTTAATAAAGCTTAGCTGGTTCATACAAAATGTAGAAAACAAAGCAAGGTTAGCCAAATCCCACTGGTCCCCCACTTTGGCCCATAAGTCCCTAACAACTATATTTTCTAAGCTGCTGTTGACGCAAAAATCACACGCGTGACCTAAGAGATCTACTTAACTCTAGTGCAAGCTCAACACAAACAAACCGGGGCGTGGCAATTGATTTTTCCTGCAAATCGACAAAGAAACAAATAGTCAAAATCCACGAGTCACCGGCCCATGATAGGCCGATGAAGAAAGCTGATAATCACTGTTAGTGAAAATAGCAAATAATATTATTAAAATAAATTAATCGGTTGATTTGTATCAGCTTATCGGCAATTTAATGAATGAATATTAAATATTGCATAAATAGTGTCGACAAGCGTTGAATCGAACGGGCAAAGTTGATAGATCTACGATAAACATGCTAAAACTCACTCTGTCGATGAAGCAAAGTCGATGGGCCAGAGTCAATAATGTTCAGTAAACATGCAAAGAACTCTACCCATTGATAGTGCTAAGTCGATAGATCCGGTAGCTGGTATTGCGAATATGCCTCAAAATCATAGATCGAATCTTATTAAACAAAGGGAGCAATCGACATCTAATATACAACAATAATCAAGTGAAACACTGAGAATTCGATCGAATCATGATAACCTGTCGGCTAAATGTCCCAACAGAACCCTATCGACTCTACGCATGATCGGATCATACCTAATCCTATCAACTCAGTGATAGATCAGAATCGATGCAGCCTTGCTGGCTCAAGCAGATCGAACTTAATCGAGATAGTGCCCGAACAAAACAAATAGAAGTAAATACACTCCAATTATAGGTAAAATAGATAAAGTGACTCAAATAATAGATCTACATGAAACTCATAAAACCCACTAGAGACAAAAATAGATCAGACCTGATCGAGACAGTATTGCAACCTAAAGTCGATGGTATAAACATAATTAAGATATTATTACCGGATAACTAGCAATTCTAAAGATAACAACTATAATATCAAATCAATGAGAAAGTACTAGTTGCAGTCGATAGAATTACCAAGGTTGACTAATCCAAGTCTCTCGCCGAGATCGGAGCCGATGCAGCCCATGCGAGACGAGGATGTCGTCGAGAAAAGGTTTGGCGATACGCCGAATTTTATTAAACAAACATGTTATTTTTCTCATACAGACCCTATTACATATTTATAGGCCTGTGCAAGGGGTTCTGACCCAATTCGGTCAAGGCTCTTCGATTTCCGAACAAACAAACCAGCTCTATTTATTTCTAAACAAAATCTAAACTAAACAAAAAGAGATAACATAACCCTATCAGGCCCACTTTATTTCTTCGGCCGTTGAGCTTCGCTGACCTTGGCCGGTTTCAACTCTTTGTCTCTGGCTAATGGGACCGGTCCAAATTCTGGTGCCAACACATGCCCCCCGAGTCCGGGGTATGAAATCTTCGTGCGCTGAATTTTATCTCCTCGTTTACTATGCGCCTTTGCCGCAACGTACCTGCGTCCCATCCTTATAAATGCATCTTCTTCCTTCTCCATTCTCACCCGAGCTCAAACTTCTTCATCTTCTCCTCTCTCTTGCTCCGTCGGCGTACTTCTTCTAGGCGACTCCATTCCAAGCACCAACGAACTTTGATGGCTTCAACCTCTACTCTTGTAATGGCGACCCCGCATGAAGTTCCTGAGGTAACTCCTCCTCCGCTTTGCAGTGCCTCTAGGTCTTATCCTCAGACCCGACCCGCTATGTCCTTATTAACTGTTCATAGATTCATACTTACTGTAGCTACTTTGTAAACTAGCAATAATTTCTTGGATCTTCCTCTCGTCTTGTTATGCCATATTTTCTTCTTTATTGATTTTGGCCCGGTTCTACTTTTCATAGGAACTCATGAACCAAGTCTGCATTCCTTCTGCCACATATCCCTGTCACAATTTATCTAGGACCCTGTGGCAATCTTGATCTGATAGAATTTAGTGTGATTAGTCACTGACTCTTGGCCCTAGCAACACTTGACCCATGGGTCAAAGAAGCAAATTGGGTTTGTTACATTACCAGGAGAGGGGAGGGCAAACTCGTGGGTCCCACATTGGAGAAATTATTCAGGATTTATTACTAAATCTTGTTTGTAATTTAAAAATACATTTCAAAATGCATTTGAAAATCCTGACATCACAGGCCAATTAGGTGATTTTTTGACATCTACAAACTTTATTTAAGACATTAAACCTTTGACAAAGTTTGAATAATCCAAATTTTGAATTTCCAATATTGACAACTACACAAGCAAGTTTATTGAACATAAAATAATGTCAAATGGAAAAGTGATGAATACCAAACTTTCTTAACTCATCAAGATCTACAATCTTTATTTAGGTCTTTTTGTCATTTTCAAAAATTGTAGAATATGCTGGGCATTAATCCTAGAATCACTTAGATAGTTTAAGAAACCAATGTCAGAGACTTGTCAAATTTGTACTCCTTGTTATTACCACTTTTGAAAATGACAAAAAGACCTTAATAAAGTTTGTAGATCTTGATGAGTTATGAAACTTTGGTATTCATCACATTTCCATTTGGCATCATTTTGTGTATGAAAAATAATCAGGCACAAACAGAAAAGCATCACATTACTACACAATTCTAAAGGTTTGTTAACATAAATTGGTAAACATGCTTGAGCGCAAGTTGATTTGCAATCTCAAACAACCGAAATGCATCTTGGATGGCGTATTTAACTTGCCAGGCTTCCAAATACCTCAAACCCCAGAGTGTATGATCGAATCTACAATCCTTGTAGATAGGTAGGTGTAGTACATGAGCTCCCAACTTCTCTAGTGTTGTCCTCTTACCATCTCTGCCAAGCATTCTACACTCATCAACTTGAGGTACAATCCGTTGAAGGTCTTTTGGATTAGTAATCGTGATGCCATGTCCTTCTCTAAGCGGTCAACATTATTGGATATATGATCTCCAACAAAGACGTGGTCTTCCTGTGTGAGAAACTTGCTTAGAACATCTGGGAGCTTGTAGCCGGCATGGAGCACCTAGAACAGAATGCAACGTGGCCCGACGCACAATTGCAACAATGCGGTCTTGTACCCGCCGCGCCCTTGGGAAGTATAATCCACTTTGTGTCTAACCTGGCGACCAACCGTTTTGCAAGGGAGGTACCTCGAATTTGTTGGATGAACAGCTCCACCACAATCGCGTCGCAAGTGACAGTCGTATGGATGATGGGATACCGCTCCTTGAAGAAGGTGACCTCATGGTGCGAAGTCATCAGTACCGGTATGAGTTCCGGAGTCGAAACAGATGGTCTTGCACTCACGTTGAGGCACCATGAATCCCAATAGTGGTGGCCTCCTCCATCGTCAATTAAATCAGCATTGCAATCCCACACATTGCAGCCTTCTTCAACATTGGATGTACCAGCATTGGCATCCCACTCCACGCGGTGGTTGTACTTGCGATGCTACAATATCAAATACAGAAAACAGAGGAGTTCACAATCTTAATCTAATCCAGGATTGCTGGCCGGGATTAGCTCACCGGGTAACTGGTGCCTCCATTGACGCGGTGGGGCTTCCGCCCAGTGCATCTCCTTGGTTCAAGATGTGGGGAACGGTGGCACTTCTTGGTGCCATTGTGTTCTTGGATGCGGCGGCGCTGCCTCCGGTCCCATCGCCTTGGGTCGATGCGGCGGATATTCTTGCACCAGAGCAAGGTGACACGTCCATGGCAGCGCCACCCCATCCCACAGAAGATGAGGCGTCGTGACTCGATGACGCCCCTGTTGACGGCTGTTAAGTACCATTTTCAACCGTCAACTATACTCAAATAAAGGAGAATTTGGCATTTCATACACGCATGCTTTAGCACAATAATATAGTTCCACTTGTACTTGGAGAACTTTGTGCATGCAGGAGGAAATGTGAAGGAAACACCTCAAAAGGCAAGAAAACACACTTTCGACCAATCAGAGAGTGCCACATGGACGTCACACGGATTGAAGGGCCCATTTTCAGCACTTAACCGACGTAACTCCCTGCAATACCGCGCAAACCAACGTCAGGGCCCACAGGACAGCCACCTGGAGAAAGCACAGGCCAGGAGGGGCCACCCCCAGGTCGGCCGACCTGGTCAGGTCGGCCGACCCAGCCGGGCGCCCTCTCCGCCTGGGCTTCCACGTGTTGGCTCCTCCGCGACTCCTGATGACGGTTTGAGATGCCTTCCGTGGCGGTTACGCTCCCTTGCCGACCTATTGAGGCTATAAATAGGAGGGTGTGCCTTCACACTCAACACACACCACAAGAAGCATTTCTCTCTTGCTAGTAATAGTTCTTGGAGTTTTAGTGGAGTTAGGCTGAGTCTAGAGCTCTCTAGTCCCAAGTCTTCACTTGGAATTGGTATGGCTCTTGTATCTTTTCCCTTTTGTAAGACTTTACTCTTATCAATATATATATCTTTTCTATATAGTTGTGCTTGGGTCATGAGTTTCTTGTTTGATTTTGTGATCCATATATGTGATAGTATAGTCTACTTGTGTGATAGTAGTTTATATTTATTATACTACTATTGTCATGCTAGTTATATACCATCACTATAGTCTAGTTTATATGTTATAGTCTCTATGCTTAGTTTTAGCTGATAAAGTATAGCATGGGTTTGGTGATCGTATTCGTACGGTAACTCTGCCTCGTTAATAGTAATCGCGGAGGGGCAGAGTGCTCTTTGGTCATGCAAGTATGGTACTTGGGTGACTGATTTGCATCAATTATTCGTTAGTCTACTGGTTCGTTGAGGTAGGCGGCAGGTGGTGACAGCCCTGTCCGTCCTTTGAAATCCTCCCCGCTAGGCTAGTGCGTAGGCTCTTGGCGGAAGTCGCCTGTGGATGCAGGGGTAAGTCCGTGCCTGAAGTGCTATACTATTGACTGTTGAACCTGAGTGTGGGTCTGTATGTATTCTACTTAGGCTATGCAACTGTATAGGAATGTATAATAGGAGTAGCTTAGCCTAGTCTTTCCTCCACTAGACTTTATTTATTTAGTAGGAATCTTCTGTGTGTGTCACACTACCCAGTTATTATCATGTACCCGCCTGTCTTGGTTAGATATCCTTGCTAATTGTTAACATGATCTTATATGTTAGTAACGCTTCTTGATCATACCCTTCCTTTGGGATAAACAAATACGATACCCTGAATACTTCCGGGTGAAATGCTACAGCGGTATTCTCCGTGCGCTTGCGGATTTTACCTACTTGACTCTGGGACATATTAGTGAACCGTTTCTGGCCCCGTGCCGGGAATGATTTATTAATATGGCTTAGCAAAAGTCAACAAGCATTTCTGGCGCCGTTGCCGGGGAAGGCGTATGATTTAAGAAAAATTACTAATGTATATAGTAGTGTTGCAATTATTAAGGCTATCTCCTAGGCAGGCTAACCTTGCTTTGTTTTCTGCATTTTGTATGAAAACAGGGTAGTGTATGACTGGTTTCGACTTGCCGACAAACTTCACTGAAGATCCTGAGTCACTCCTGAGAAGGACACGAGCTAGGCTCACCCCTCCTCGTAAGGAGACTCGGCCAATCGAACCTGTCATTCCCGCACCATCAAGCTCTGAGCAAATGGCCGACAAGACCCTCCGCGAGTTCTCCGCTCCCTCCGCTGCCAACATCCCTACGGGACCAGCTGGCAATGTGGGAGATGCGAACTTCGAGATCAAGACCGGTCTCATCACCATGGTGCAGGCTAGCCCATTCTGTGGGAAAGCCAATGAGGACGCTAGTGCTCATCTCCAGCAATTCCTGGAGATTTGCAACACGTTCAAAATGAAGGACGTCACCCCCGACGCTGTTCGCCTTCGACTGTTCCCGTTCTCTCTCCTTGGGAGAGCGAGACAGTGGTTCTACGCAAACCCTGAAGCTGTGAACACTTGGGAGAAGTGTTCAGCTGCGTTCCTTGCAAAATTCTTCCCGCTGGGCAAGACCAATGCCCTCCGCGGAAGGATCTCAAGCTTCCAGCAGGAGTCGAAGGAGTCGATTCCTGAGGCATGGGAGAGGCTCCAGGAGTACATCCTGGCATGTCCCCACCACGGGATGGATGATTGGCTGATCATCCAGAACTTCTACAACGGGCTTACTCCGTCGGCCCGCGACCACCTCGACGCTGCTGCTGGTGGAGCCTTCTTCTCGCTCACTGTAAGCAAGGCAAAAGCTTTGATCGAGAAGATGGTGTCCAACCAAGGTTGGAATGAAGAGCGCCTCCAACCTCGCCAGCGAGGCATGCACTCCGTCAAGGAGGTTGACATGCTCGCCGCCAAGATTGACCTTCTCATGAAGAAGATGGACGACCAAGCCAATGGAGAAGTAAAAGCCCTAGATGCTCGGATGACTTGCGAGGTCTGTGGCAACACGGGACACTCGGGCAATGACTGCCCTGAGACCCGTGAGGACGTAATGTTCATGGGCAACAACAACAACAACGGCTACCGTCCACAAGGAGGTCAAAGTTGGGGTCCACCACGTCCCAACTACCAAGGAGGTAACTCTGGCAACTTCTCTGGTTTTAATTCTAGTTATAATCAGCCCTCCTTGAAAGATCTTGTGCTTGGTCAAGCTAAGGTTAATGATAACATTAGTAAAAAGCTTGCCACCACTGATAGGACTCTTGAGAGCATCCACACTAAGATAGAGGGTGTTTCCTCTGCTCTCAAGAATCAGCTGAGCTTTAATAAAATGATAGAAACCCAATTAGCTCAGTTAGCTGCTGCTGTTCCTACTGCTGAGTCGGGGAAAATCCCGGGGCAACCCGAGACCCCCTTAGAAAATGTTAATGCGGTTACCACGAGAGGAGGTAAGTCCACTCGGGATCCGCCATATCCTAACCATGCAGGAAAGGACACATCAGCTGAGAAGCCGGCAGAAGAAGAAGAACTGCCGCCCAGGAAAACGGCCCCACATGAGTTCTATGACACGAACCTCATGCCGTTTCCCGAAAGAAGAAGGAAGCCCACCGTGGACGAGCAGTTCACACGCTTCGTTGAGGTAATCCAGAAGCTGCACATCAACGTGCCCTTGCTGGATGCGATACAAGTACCCACGTACGCTCGCTACCTCAAGGATCTTATCAGCAACAAGCGCCCACTACCGACCACAGAAATTGTCAAGCTGACGGAAGAGTGTAGCGCTGCTATACTCAACCGGCTTCCTGAGAAGAAGAAAGATCCGGGGTGTCCCACGATCACCTGCTCGATCGGGACACAGAACTTCGACCATGCCTTATGTGATCTTGGGGCAAGTGTGAGCGTCATGCCGAAGGATGTCTTCGACAAGCTCAACTACACCACACTATCCCCCACGCCAATGCAGCTGCAGCTGGCCGATTCAACGGTCCGCTATCCGGCGGGGATCGCCGAAGATATTCCGGTGAAAATCCGGGATTGCTTCATCCCCGTCGACTTCGTAGTGCTTGATATGGACGTCGGGAAGAGCACACCGCTCATCCTAGGACGCCCATTTCTCAGCACTGCGGATGCTCGCATCGATGTAGGAGCCGGAGAAATCCGCTTCCGCATCAATGGCAAGGAGGAGAAGTTTGACTTTCGGCCAAGGAAAGAACAGTGCAACATGATCCGTATCAAGTACGGGCCGAACCCAAGCAACATCAAGGAAGTGGAGGTCACTCCGCCAAAGAAGGACAGCCTCATCACATTCATGAAGAACTTCCTTGAGAAGGAAAATTTTGCACAGCAACAACTGATGAAGGCAAGGAGGCAAAGGTCACACATTAAGCAACAGCCTCCGAAGTCCACAAGGCAGCAACCTCCGAGGTCTGCAAAGAAACAGGCTGTGAAGCCTGCAAAACCGCAGCCTCCGAAGCCCGAGAAGCCACTGACCGCAACCAAGACCAAGAAGGTGTGGCGAACGAAACAAGAAGCATCACCCGTGTCCTCATCTCCGGGACCGGACAACGCTTCATCGAGCTGAACGCCGGAGAAAAGTCCCGCTCGTCGGACTTTAAAAGGTGAGTCCTCGCCGGGAGGTTAAACCGGTAGTTATCCATATTTGCTCTTTTAATTGCATATTTGCTTTCCACCACATTTTGATTTTTCCCGACCACTGCATTTCTGCATTCTTGAATTTTCCAGCCACCTTGGAATTTTTCAAAACTCATTTGCATTTTTGAAAATTTAGAAAATAGGTTTTTGGGCTTTCCATTTTGAAAAGATTTTTTGTCGAGCTTTTTGAGCAAAAAGGCAGCAGGGGACAAATCCCCTAGCCGTTGGGGAACACATAGGAAAAAGGGGGCTGCCAGGAGGCCCACCTTCCAGGTCGGCCGACCTGGTCAGGTCGGCCGACCCCCTGGCCCCACTTTTTCCTGTGCTCCTTTCTCCCAACGTCTATATGGCCGTTGTTCTGTCTCTTGCTAACGGCCATCTTGCTTGCTTGGCTATAAAAACCGCCCAGGAGGGGGAGCTTCACCATTCCAAGCTCATCTTTCACTCCCCTCCTTTGCTCACTTGTTGCTCTCCCAAAATTTCGTGTTCTTCAACTTTACTACAGCCCCAAAAACCCAAAAAAATATATTTCCCCTCTGTTTTAGTGCATTTGCAAGTTGTTGTGAGAAGAAAACCAATTTCGGAGAAGCTCGGGTTTGTCGTTTTCACTAACGCTCACCCGAACACTTGTTCGATCTTGTTTTTGTTCTTGTCTTGTGTTTGTTCTTGTGTGCAGCCATGTTCAACCGAATGAAGCAAGTCGCCGGAATCAAGCGGAGAAAAAGCACTCGTGCAAGCACGAGTCAAGCATCCTCCGTCGAGCTCACACCAGATCCGGGGCATGGTGACCCCGAAGCTGAAATTCCGGAGGAAAGGCCGGCCTTGCTCATCACCGAGGAGCATCTCGACATCAAGGACGACCGCGAGGGCCAAGCCATCGCGCTCATGAGAGAACGGCCATTCGCCCACACCCGACGCTTCGATCCGGACTTCCTCGAGAAAATAGGTATGAGAGAAGAATTTGCCTCTATTTTTCGCACTATGGGTTGGCTAAATTTCGTAGAAGTAGATGAGCCGGGTTCTCGTTTGCTTACTATGCAGTTTTTATGCACCCTTAGAAAGTATGATGAAGGCATTTCTTTTCGCTTGTTTGGGCAAGAGCGCTTGGTCACATGGGGTGATCTTCATGCTATGCTAGGTCTAAATCCTAAATGTAGGCTAGACTTAGATAAAGCACTAAAGGGGTTCCATAAAGAAAGTTTTTGGAAAAAGATTTCCAGAAACGAGTGGGGTCCCAAGCCTAGAACAAGTGCCATCCATAATCCTACACTTAGATTTATGCATGTGTGGTTGGCTATGACCTTGTTTCCTCGAGGTGACATTAGGGTTGTCCGGCAAGATGATTTAAAAATACTTTATGCCATGGTTAAGAAAATTAGGGTGTCACCCGCGGAATGCATGATTGATCAATGGTTAGACAATATAAAGTTGACAGGACCAATTGAGTGCACCTCTTTAGTTACTCGCATTGCGCAGAAGTGTGGTCTCCTTGAGAATGTTCATGTTGAATATTTGACGGTAGATAGAGAATTTCTAGGCGAGGACTATTTTGTGCAAGGACATACTTTGAAACATGGTCCAAATAATACCTTGATCTATCACTTTCCCGGGTATACAAATGAATTCCCGTTACCTAACCCGGGTCTTCGTTTGTATCACTGTCGGGCACTAACCCTCCCACTTGAGCCAGTGGGAGAAGTTCGCAGGCATAGTGTTTCAGGGCGACCGACACGTTCCCGTAGGCATATGGAGCCTACACCGGAGTTTCACACTCCGACCGGAGATCCGGTATGGGAGCAGCCCCCGCCACAGGACGAGGCGGGTGCATCAACATGGCAGGCCGGAGCATGGGAATCTCAGTACAATTACCCCATGCAGACGTCATCAAGTTCAAGCGGACCGCCATCCTTTGCCACTCGGTCATTCTCATCCCGTGGGTTCCGTGAACTCAACTATGGGATGGCCGAGTTGACAAGGAGGGTGGACGACATTGATTTGCGCACCGAGAGCATGCAACAAACTCTCACGCAACATGTCGCCGACACCCAGCAATGGCAGAATTTTAGCGACAACCAATTCCGCCAGCTGAACGCGATGATGGCTCAGAATCAGAACAATTGGGATGCCTTCTTCCGCTCCCAAGGCTACGACCCGAACCAGCAGATATGAGCAAGAACAAGCTTGGGGGAGGACCTCCCTTCTCACGGTAACTCGTATCTTTCCCCTTCCCTTTATTTCTTGCATTTGCTAAATCTGAAATTCCATAAAAATTTGCAAAACATAAAAAGAACAAAAATATTTCCCTTTTTCATGCGCGGTATGAATGTGTATAATTTTCCTATATTGAGATGATGAATAGTTGCTCTGTCCTTTATTCCTCTCTAAAGCTAGTTTACAACTTAGTACTCTCTCAAGAGTTAGGTTTGTTGGTAAATCTTGCCTTGAACTTGAATCTTGTGGGTAGCATATGCATTCTCTAGTTCTAAGTTGTTGAGAGGTATGATATGATAGATAGGGCTGCTATGATCTTGCTCAACGTAAAGCTTGAATTCCGGAGTTTTATTTTTCAAAATGACAAATTGATAAGTTCCTCAATGATGAAATTCCCACCACAGCCATATGTAGTGTTTACATTTGAAAACCTTTACACATATGCTGCTTGTTTCACATTGAGCTTAGTCAAAATTGTTGTGACCCTAGTAGAACTCTTTTCATGCTTTCTTGATCAAGATCATATACACACATCCACCGCCATGAGCTATCCCTCTAAATCAAGAAGATAGCATCCACCATATCCACCATATCCACCGTGAGCTATTCTTCTACACCGGAAGAAAGCCACTATCCATCCATCCATCCAAAGAAACACTCCATATATCCATTGCAAATTTCCTCTCTCAAAGTATTCATTGCAAACTAGGACTATGGCTATGCAAAAAGAAAAGAAAAGAAAAAAAAAATGCTCAAAAAAAGAGAGCAAGCAAAAGATAGCCATAGCCTAGAAACTCCAAAAGAGAGAAGGAAAATTCAAAAAGGAGTTATTTCTTCCCATCCACCATTCCTCCGTTCTCCCACACACTTGCACATCTTGATCAAGATTGTTTGAATTGATGTTTTTCTTGGATCCGGTCTTTTGACATAGCAATATTATGTGAACATGAGTGCCTCATATATCCCTACCTTGAGCTCCACATAAAGCCTTATTTAGAAGTAGGAGATTATAGGCAACACTTTGCCTTGGTGAGGAATCATACACATATTGAGTGATCCGAGAGAATCATTTGAGGAACTTGGTTTTTATTTTCAAAATCTTTTGAAAACCTCCGGAACAACATAGCGGAATCTAGAGCAAGTGATTGGTGCCCTGCAATTGTTCTATCTCTCAACCGCCCAAGACAATGAGGTGTAAAAGCTCCATGGATCAAGGTAAATGGGTAAGTTATGCGCCAATATATTTAATTCTAGGAAGAGTACTTTGTTGTGCGCATAGTATTATTGAGGAGTAGGACATTGTAGCAACTCCTGATCAACAACTTAAGTTTATCTTTGCTTCGGGACGAGCAAAGGGTAAGCTTGGGGGAGTTTGTTGACGGCTGTTAAGTACCATTTTCAACCGTCAACTATACTCAAATAAAGGAGAATTTGGCATTTCATACACGCATGCTTTAGCACAATAATATAGTTCCACTTGTACTTGGAGAACTTTGTGCATGCAGGAGGAAATGTGAAGGAAACACCTCAAAAGGCAAGAAAACACACTTTCGACCAATCAGAGAGTGCCACATGGACGTCACACGGATTGAAGGGCCCATTTTCAGCACTTAACCGACGTAACTCCCTGCAATACCGCGCAAACCAACGTCAGGGCCCACAGGACAGCCACCTGGAGAAAGCACAGGCCAGGAGGGGCCACCCCCAGGTCGGCCGACCTGGTCAGGTCGGCCGACCCAGCCGGGCGCCCTCTCCGCCTGGGCTTCCACGTGTTGGCTCCTCCGCGACTCCTGATGACGGTTTGAGATGCCTTCCGTGGCGGTTACGCTCCCTTGCCGACCTATTGAGGCTATAAATAGGAGGGTGTGCCTTCACACTCAACACACACCACAAGAAGCATTTCTCTCTTGCTAGTAATAGTTCTTGGAGTTTTAGTGGAGTTAGGCTGAGTCTAGAGCTCTCTAGTCCCAAGTCTTCACTTGGAATTGGTATGGCTCTTGTATCTTTTCCCTTTTGTAAGACTTTACTCTTATCAATATATATATCTTTTCTATATAGTTGTGCTTGGGTCATGAGTTTCTTGTTTGATTTTGTGATCCATATATGTGATAGTATAGTCTACTTGTGTGATAGTAGTTTATATTTATTATACTACTATTGTCATGCTAGTTATATACCATCACTATAGTCTAGTTTATATGTTATAGTCTCTATGCTTAGTTTTAGCTGATAAAGTATAGCATGGGTTTGGTGATCGTATTCGTACGGTAACTCTGCCTCGTTAATAGTAATCGCGGAGGGGCAGAGTGCTCTTTGGTCATGCAAGTATGGTACTTGGGTGACTGATTTGCATCAATTATTCGTTAGTCTACTGGTTCGTTGAGGTAGGCGGCAGGTGGTGACAGCCCTGTCCGTCCTTTGAAATCCTCCCCGCTAGGCTAGTGCGTAGGCTCTTGGCGGAAGTCGCCTGTGGATGCAGGGGTAAGTCCGTGCCTGAAGTGCTATACTATTGACTGTTGAACCTGAGTGTGGGTCTGTATGTATTCTACTTAGGCTATGCAACTGTATAGGAATGTATAATAGGAGTAGCTTAGCCTAGTCTTTCCTCCACTAGACTTTATTTATTTAGTAGGAATCTTCTGTGTGTGTCACACTACCCAGTTATTATCATGTACCCGCCTGTCTTGGTTAGATATCCTTGCTAATTGTTAACATGATCTTATATGTTAGTAACGCTTCTTGATCATACCCTTCCTTTGGGATAAACAAATACGATACCCTGAATACTTCCGGGTGAAATGCTACAGCGGTATTCTCCGTGCGCTTGCGGATTTTACCTACTTGACTCTGGGACATATTAGTGAACCGTTTATGGCCCCGTGCCGGGAATGATTTATTAATATGGCTTAGCAAAAGTCAACAGCCCCCCCCCCCCCCCAAGGTGGCCGGACATCGCGAGAAGCAACCTCCTGCGTCACGAAACTGGCGCCACATAGTCGCACTTAGGTGGGGGAGGAGGAAGAAGACTAGCACTGTTGTGATGGGACGGTTTGGGGGAAGAGGCGGAAAGGCAATATTCTACGCTATCGGTTCTGCTTCATATAGGTGGGGCACATCCCATGAAGAAGCCACTGATGGTTCCACTTCATGTAGGTGGGACACAAAGTTTGAATAATCCAAATTTTGAATTTCAACATTTGACAATACAAGTAAGATTTTTGAACACAAAATGATGTCAAATGGAAACTATAGGAGAGTTATAGATTTCACGAACGTCCTTACTACCGCCTTACAATTATGACTTCAAATGCAAATTTTGTCAACTACAACATTTCATAATTTTTCAAGATCAAAAACTTTTATTTTGGTAGTCTCTTCATCCGAGGTCATCTACAAATTTGTATTTTGAATTAGAAAAATCTTAATCATGATGAATAGAACTAGAATTTATGAAGAATAATAATCATCAGGCTCCTTTTGTCTTTTGTGTCATGTGGGCCGCACATATCAGTGGTACTGTAGATGGGAAAGGTGTGCACTCAGATGGAAACCTTGTCCCATAGCATTCCCTATAATAACCCATCGAAACCATCCTCTCCTCCGTCACAACCGAACCAGCACCTGCCTCTCCACCTTCTCTCCCCACCAACACGTCCCATCGCAATCCCTTCCCATTCCCCGAAACCACCACCCCTGCACCCGCCACCGATGATGGCGCGCTGACCTAGACGCCGTGTGCATCAGTCTCAAAGGCAGCTGCGAGATGGGGTGACTGGTTCTCGTGCAGTCCTGCTCTCGCCTCGGTCCCGTCGGCCTCTCGCCTTGGTCCACCTCGGGTTTCTTGATGCCAGCAACCCACGGCCACTCACTGCTGATGACCCATGGCAGCCACTTTGAGTCCCGTGGCTGCTCTGCGACCCACGGCTAGTGGTTGACCTCGACTGCAACGGGCGGCAACGACAAAGGGAAGGGACTAGCCCTATCCTCTACTGGCCACGCAAATGAACAAGTGAGTGATTTATTTTGCATCAATGATTATTGGATTTCATCATGTGATTGACCATGCTCAATTAGTGTTTGGTTTTGTACTCAAGTGTGATTTATTGTGTTTGACTTTCTGTGGATATAGAACACAGTGGGCTACAATGAGGACAATAAGAAAACAAAGAAGGAACATAGACTCATAGCCGAACTATCACGCAAAGAGGTTGATTATAGAATAATATGTTACTAATGATCAAAGATTGTGGGGCATTCAAAAACACTTAGCATGGACAATGCTGCAGCTAGATTTATTTAGCTATCTGCTACTTACACTAAAAAATCCTAGTTTTTTTTCGTTTTAACTGTTATTAATAGGTTCGTAATCATGCAAGGTTCATAACTTTTAAAGTGATAACTGTTATTGCTAACTATAGGCTAGACGTGTATGTTTGTTATCTTTCAACATACATAATAGGTTCATATTTTGCTAATTAGCCTATATTGTATGCAAGAGGTTGCTAATTAATTGAACATCTTGCATACAATTAAATTGATAATTGTTATTAATAGGTTCATATTAATATACATAATGGGTCCATATTTTGCTAATTAGCCTATATTGTATCCAAGAGGTTCCTAATTACCTATATTCTGTCTAGGTTTAGTCGGATGAACTTCGATTGTTAATGGAACCTGTAGTTAGTCATGTACAATGATGACTATTATTCCTAATTAGCCTCTATAAGCAAGATTTACATTTTCCTAATTAGCCTATACTATATGCAAGAGGTTCCTAATTATGTAAGGTTCATAACTTTTAAATTGAGAACTGCTAGTGCTAACTATAGGCTATACTTGTATGTTTGTGATCTTTCAATATACATGATAGGTTCATATTTTGCTAATTAGCCCAGACTTTTAAGTTTGAGACCTTTCAATATACAAAATAGCCTAGATTGCATGCTTATGTTCCCTCATTGTTATATGTGCTGTCATACTTTTGAATGATCGAGGTTGTTTTCATGTTTATGTAGCATGAAATCATTTGTGAATTTAAACTGGAAAATGCGAAGGGCCAGGGTTTTTTCACTGAAGACAGTGGAGATGAAGGCGATGTTGAGGTTCTATCTTCCGATTAGGTGATCATCATTTCCCTAGCAAATCCTAACTGATATCGATATGCTATATTCAACCCCTTGTACAATTTCAAGGCTGAGGTGGTGGAGCTTCGTCTTGCGTTCAAGCACAAGTGTATTGCGAGCATGAAGAGGAAAGGAGTGAAACTATGACTTTGTAATGTCCTGCCCCTCCGAAGCCAGACCCGCTTACTCCTGACAGCTCTTTAGTACCCCAAGACTGCTATCACAGACCAACACATGTCTTTTCTAAGCACTTTGTCCTCACTCGTGCGCACCCGGTAAGAACTTCCCGGCTGGTCACCCATCCTAAAATTGCTCCAGGCCAAGCATGCTTAACCTTAGAGTTCTTTCGAGATGAGCTTCTGGCAAAGAAGTTGCAACTTGTTGGTTTGAGTATTCTATCAATCGTATTAAGCCCTGGGCCGGGATATCACACTCTCACTCCCTTAGAAGATCGACATCCTCGTCAGTCAACCCGAGGCCAGGAACTTCCCTTCTTGGCCTTGTCCATGTGCCCAGTGCCAACGCATGTGCCATGCTGTGTGACCACTCCGGGTCCACACCAGCCATGCACACTATGCCTATGCAACTGCGACCCCACGCGGTCGTGAAACCTCAAGGGTTGGCTTTGATACCAACTGTAACATCCCGCCCCTCTGAGGCCAGGCACACTTACACCTGGCAGCTCTTTAGGACCTCAAGACTGTCCTCACAGACCAACACATGTCTTTTCTGCGCACTTTGTCCTCACTCATGCGCACCCGGGAAGAACTTTCCGGTCGGTCACCCATCCTGAAATTGCTCTAGGCCAAGCATGCTTAAGCTTAGAGTTCTTTCAAGATGAGCTTCTAGAAAAGAAGTTGCAACTTATTGGTATGAGTATTCTATCAATCCTATTAAGCCCTGGGCCGGGATATCACAGACTTGGTGTCATGGAACTTATGTAATCTATGCTTGTGTGCTATTTTGGTATTAGGGATAGAATGATGACTTAAGTCAAGTGATGACTTAAGTTAGTTTTAATAAATAGCGTATGTAATGGAAACCTGTCTGTTTATTTTAGTCATGGGGATGAAGTTCAGATGTTGAATTTCAGAAATTGACATCTACAAGCAAGTTTTTTTTACCACAAAATGATGTCAAATAGAAATGTGATGAATACCAAAATTCATAACTCAAGAAACACGACACAATGGGTTCCATGAAATAGGTATATATTTTCGAAGCAAGTAGAAAAAAAAACCCATCAAAATTGGTCAACAAATGAGAAATCTATACATGCTTTGAGTTTTCTTCATGAATTAAAGTATAGGAAAAGAAAATCCCATTAAGGATTGAGGATGAACTGGTCAGGATGAGGACGCCGACAGGTGGGACTCGAGTCAACCGCCTAGTTGAAAGCGCACGCTGTTGGGTATTTTAACGACAACAGAATAAATCCACAAGCATACGGATACCGAAGTAGCTGTAACACCCTACTTTTTGCAATTTCTAAAAAAGTGCCAATTATTAACCTTTAAGCACTTAGTTATATAGCCTAGGACAAATTATTTTCTAAAATAATTAATTAACTTATTGCATTTGCATAGCATGTCATTGTCCATGTAGAATTTATTTGCATTTTGCATTTGCTTTAATTACTAAATATTTAGCAGGAAATATGAAATAGAAATCAGGAATAGATTTAGGAAAGAAAAGAAAAGGAGAAACCAGAGCTTGGGCCAAACCCACCTATTCTGGCCCACCCCGGAACCCCTCCCTCTTTCCCCCACTTTCCCCTCCCGGCCCACGAGGCTGCGGCCCAGCAGCCCATGCTAGCCCCGCCACGTTTTCCCCGCTCACCGATATACGGGCCCCGCCTATCATCCCCTTCCTCCTGCCACTCATGTCCCCTTTCCTTTTCTCTGCCTCCGATTCAAATCCCGGCCGCGCGCACTTGCTCCCATGCTCTGTCGACACCGCATCCACGATCGCCACGCGTCCAACGATCGCCGCCCCTGCTTTCCCCCGTCCAACCCCCACTGCTGGCTCCGCATTTTTGGAAAATGGCGAGATTGCCGGCCTCTATTCCCAAGCCGAATCTCGGCAACCCTAGCGCTCCCCTCTCTATAAAACCCAAGCTGACGCCCTCCCCAGCACCCATTCCTCGCCGCGCTCGAGCTCTCTCCTCGTCTGCCTTGCTCCAGAGCTGCTGCGCGCAAGTTCTTCGCCGTCGTCGGTGAGTGCTGTCCGCCGTCGTGATTTCTTCCCTCTGACACCCCTCGGCTCCATTTGATTGGCCGCCGCGCTTCGCAGGAGAACCAGGAGGCTCCGGAGCCACTTCCCGATGCTCGTCGACGCCGCTTGACCCCTCCCCACCATCACCAATGAATCCGAGCCACCAAACAATATCGCGAGCCCTCCTAGGCCTCTTCCTCCTCATCGCGACCTCAATAGTGAGTTTGTCGTTGCCCTTCTCCCTCCAGCACCCATCAGCACCCCGTCCCGGCCACCGAAGTGCCATTGCGGCCAACTCTGGCGAGCTCTGCCGCCACGCCTCCACCTGGAATAGTCACCGCCAGCAGCCCTCCCCGCCCTCTTTTTCTGGCTGTTAGATCTAGATCCAAGGATCCATACTACATACCCCTTTGGGTTATGTAATCGGTCCACCGTGCACCAGTGGACCACGGGTCCACAGATCCGTAGATCCGGTCCATGGCCTTTTTAGTTTTAAATTAATTCAATTAATTCCTGGTAAGGTTAGGATTTTTGCATTTAGGCCCCTGCGCTTCATGGTTGGAATGGTAAATTGTGTTAGCAACATTGCTTAGGACTTAGGATTTGGGTGATCGGTATGGCAACAGTGCAGGGGTTTACCGGTAGTCCGGGGACTATGTAGGGGTTCACCGGTAGTCCCCTGGTTTGTTTATCACCTAAATCATTTTAATAACTGGTTCTTGGAGCGGCAACCCATGTGAACCGTACAACCTCGAACCAAGTTATGGGCGCGACCTGGCGTAGTATGCGGTGGAGACTAGCTGGTGCGTGTGAAGATGGAGGGACTATGCAGGGGTTCACCGGTAGTCCCAAGGGGAGCTGTGGTTAAGGGACGAGGTCCTAGAACCATCTGGCTCAAGAGGGGGCCTCTCGGGTATGGGTTTATTGTCCGACGGGTGAAACCTCACTGGGCATGTACAAGCTGGAGGAAGCCGTTGAAATGCCTTGAAGTGATCTCCTGGCCACACATTAAAGGATGTGTGCAAGCGGTTGGGCGACATGGCAGGATGGAGAGTTAGTCACCTGGAAACAGGGGATGAAATTGCTTCTCGTGGGGAATGTGTACAAGCTCTGCAGAGTAAAAACTATCATGACAGCCGTGCTCAGGGTCAAGAGCGGTATGGATCCTTACAAGATTAGTGGGATATGCGATGGAATGGATGGGGTTGGATTTGGCTTGGATAGCATCCTGTGGATTAATGGTTGGGATGACTTCACCTAGTAATTAGGATGCTTAGGAAATTAAAAGCTCATGCAATAAACCCCTATAAGCCTTCCTTGTCAATAGCCTCATGTCATCTTTTCCCCCACTTGCTGAGTACGACCCAATCCCTCGAAGGCACCCTGCCCCAACAACCAGCAAGCTCCTCGCCCTGCTATGCCAACTGCTCCACAGAACCAAGGATCCCAAGGCAATGGTGTTAGAGGACCGTGCTACTACTATCATGAGTCAGGACATTTTACCAATAAGTGTCCCCACAAGAATACAAACAATGCCATGGGGAATGCTCAGAGGAACGTACCACCCAGGAATGGAAATCCAGGATAACAGAACTTCATTCATGGCAAGATCAACCATGTGACCACTGAGGATGCTCAACAGTCTCTAGATGTCATCCTTGGTATGTTCCTAGCTAACTTAAATCCTGCCACTATACTCTTTGATTCCAGAGCATCACATTCATTCATAACATCAGCCTATGTTGCAAAGTACAATCTGCCAATCGCTATTATGAAGCATACTATGCTAGTCCTGGTGGAGAAATGAAGACCAATCACGTATGCCCAAAGGTCACACTTAAAA
Organism: Eleusine indica; assembly: GCA_030378355.1. NCBI lineage: Eukaryota > Viridiplantae > Streptophyta > Magnoliopsida > Poales > Poaceae > Eleusine > Eleusine indica. Next base: position 31,031,198 of record CM059499.1, read on the forward strand.
TAGGGGGGGGGGGGTAGATTTCTCAGCTAACCTCATAGTACTAGACTCAAAGAGAATAGACATTATACTTGGAATGGATTGGCTACACAAGTATGATGGGGTGATACAATGTGCCAAGCGAGCAGTATAGTTGACCAGTGCAGAAGGTACGAAGGTTGAGTTCATAGCAGTCAAGGAGGTCATACAAAATCAAGCCACAAGCACCCCTACACAGGAAATACGAGTGGTTTGTGATTTCCCCGATGTATTTCCAGAAGAACTTCCATGTATGCTGCCTGACCGCGACGTAAAGTTTATTATCGACTTAATACCTGGGACTGCACCTATATCTAAGAGGCCCTATAGGATGCCAGTTAATGAGTTGGTAGAGATCAAGAAGCAATTACAAGAGATTCTAGAGAAAGGTTTCATTCGCCCTAGGTCCTCACCTTGGGGAGCTCCAGTACTCTTTGTTGAGAAGAAGGATAAGACCCAGAGGATGTGTGTGGACTATCGATCTCTGAATGAGGTGACCATCAACAACAAGTACCCATTACCACGGATTGAAGATTTGTTTGATTAGATGAAAGGAGGTTGTGTCTTCTCCAAGATCATTATGCTATTTGGATACCACCAACTGAAGATCAGACCATCAAACATACCCAGGACGGCCTTTCGAACAAGATATGGGTTATATGAGTATACTGTGATGTCGTTTGGGCTAGCCAATGCACCGGCCTAGTTCATGTACCTCATGAACAAGGTGTTTATGGAGTACTTGGATAAGTTTGTTGTGGTTTTCATTGATGACATCATGGTGTTTTCCAAGAATGAAGAAGAGCATGAGGAACACCTAAGGCTAGTTCTAGAAAAGCTATGTGAGCACAAGTTGTATGCTAAGTTGAGCAAGTGTGAATTCTGGTTGAAGGAAGTAGCATTTCTCGTTCATGTCATCTCTGCTGGAGGAGTGTCAGTCGATCCAGGCAAGGTGAAGGATGTTCTAGATTAGAAACCACGCCAGACAGTAAAGGAGATTAGAAGTTTCCTTTGATTAGCCAGGTACTATCGACAATTCATAAAGGATTTCTCCAAGATAGCCAAGCCAATGACAACATTGTTAGGGAAGAACAAGAGTTTTTAGTGGACTCCGAGTTGTCAAACCAGCTTTGAAGAATTGAAGAGAAGATTGACGTCAGCTCCCGTCTTGATCTTACCAGACATTAGTAAGAGTTCCGATATATATTGTGATGCCTCAAAGCAAGGACTTGGATGTGTGCTCATGCAAGAAGGACATATCGTAGCATATGCCTCTAGGCAATTACGGAAGCATGAAGAGAAGTACCCAACACATGATTTGGATTTGGCAGCAGTGATACATGCTCTGAAAATTTGGAGGCACTATATTCTTGGTCATCGTTGTGAGATCTGTACAGATCACAAGAGTCTCAAGTACATTCACTCAAACTGAGTTGAACCTAAGACAACAACGTTGGTTAGAGTTGATCAAAGACTATGATGTGGGTATCAACTATCATCCAGGGAAGGCAAATGTCGTTGCAGATGCCCTAAGTAGAAAGACCTATTACCACCAGCTAATTGTGGAGGAGTTACCACCAGAGCTATGCCAGGAGTTTGAGCAATTAAACCTTGCATTTGTGAATGAACTAGAGACCATTACAATGGAAGTGGAACCCACTCTGGAAGAGGAAATCTGCAAGGGACAGTTAGATGATGAGAAGCTGTGTGAGATCAGAAATCTCATTAAGGAAGGAAAGGCTACCGACTTCACAAATGATGAACAGGGCACCATGTGGATGGTAAACGGATATGTGTGCCAGACAAGAAGCCCATTCATGACATGATCTTACGAGAAGCACATGATTCTGCATACTCCGTCCATCCAGGGAGTACTAAGATGTACCAAGACTTGAAGACTCGTTATTGGTGGTATGGCATGAAGTGTGATGTCGCAAAGTATGTTGCTGTATGTGACACATGTCAGCATGTCAAGGCAAAACACCCAAGACCCGCCAGATTGCTTCAACCCCTGAAGATTCCTGAGTGGAAGTGGGAACAAGTTGGTATGGACTTCATAGTTGGTTTACCCCGTACACAGTCGGGATATGATTCTATATGGGTTATAGTTGATCGCTTAACCAAGGTGGCACACTTCATCCCTGTCAAGACAACCTACAGTGGCGCAAAGTTGGTGGAACTATACATGTCAAGGATAGTATGCTTACATGGAGTCCCTAAGAAGATAGTATCTGACAGGGGTTCTGAGTTCACCTCGAGGTTTTGAGACAAGCTACATGAGTCCCTGGGCACCAAGTTAAACTTCAGCTCTGCTTATCACCCTCAGACTGATGGACAAACCGAGAGGACGAACCCAATACTAGAAAACATGCTGAGAGCTTGTGCTTTGGAATATGGCAAGAGTTGGGACAAGAGTCTGCCGTTGAAATGCCTTAATGTGATCTCCTAGCCACACACCAAAGGATGTGTGCGAGTACTAGGCGATGATCCACCAGTCGGTGCCTGTGGAGTCTTGGGACGTCCATGCTAGTTTATTTCTGCTGCTTTGATGTACTTTTCTTTTAGACCTACGGGTCCTTTTGTAATAAACATACGATGTAATAATTAAAGGATATGGATATTTATTCTATATACCATTAATGATGTGCTATATGTGTGTGTAACTTGATCTTGGGCACACGTATGGCTGCACCCATTTTGCTTCTTAAAATGGGTGTGACAGTAGCTTTCACCCAGGAGTATTCCAAGGTATCGAATCCACAGGGAACGTGTGTGCCTAATCTTCTATTATAGTTTGACAAAGGACACCAAGATAAATACGGCTCTAGGTAGAGAGGATTCCTAATGGTTTTAAGGTCCTAATCAAGGTAACAGTACTACTAGGTTGCTTGCATTTGGCATCCGATTTTCCCCTGCATCCACAATGCGATTCCGGCCAAGAGCCTACTACGAAGCCGAACGTGGAGAATTTCAAAGGACAGATAGGGCTGTCACCACCTACTACCTACCTCAAGCAATCCGTGGACTACGCGATAAACAAAGGTAACCTACAGCCAAGACAGCACGTCTATGCTTTCAATTACTCCCTTAATATCTAGCTACAATGGTACAAGACTAAGGTCTCTAACTAAATAGAGCGCTGAGCAAGCAAAGCAACTAAGTATAAAACTTACTTAAAAAGGAAAATTAAATACCAAGAAAGGTATCACAAAGCTTACTAAATATGACAAGCATCCGTCAAGGTACAAGGGTGGAGATGATGTGAACAAGGGTTCCCGATCTTCCGAAAGGTTCTTGGTAAGTTGATTTGGTCGGAGGCGACACACAAATCGATCCGGCTTCAGAACAGCACGTTCTAAACCCCGCAATCGCAGCACGACGTCTCCTCTGGTTATCAACCGTCCAAAGACGATTGACCTCGCCGAGAAGGCTAATCCCTGCCTGCGAATCAAGAACACAAGCAAGAACAACGAAGAATGCAACACAATTGCAGATGTATGATTAAACTCTCGAAGTTGGGGTCTCACAAACCGATGAACGGTGAAACTGTTTATGAACAGAATTGATCTAAGCAAAACCCGAACCCTAATGGTGTGGCGGCGGCTGTATATAAAGACCCTAGGGTCGTGCAAGACCCTCTGGACGCGCCCCTAATTAGGCTCAACTAGATACAAAGCCCAAAGGCCAAAAATAGGCGACGCAGCACCGACACAGATTCTGGACTCTGTCTTGTTTTGACGATTTCCGATGACTCCGGATGAATTTTGATATGAGGCTGGCGGCATTGGAAAGGTCTTCTCCTTATCTTTCCGTGCATATGTAGAACTTCCAAATCCGAGTCCGTATGCGTCCTGGGTGACTGTTTTAGTACAGACTGGTCCTGAGCCCCGAAACAGACTCGAAGTCGGTTTTGATTGGGCCTCCACTTTGGTTTCCAAGCCCTTGCTGGTCCTCCACGTTCCCAACTCCTTCTCCCATCATCTCCTGGTCTTCTCCATGGTTTTTAATCATAAAATAATCATTAGGTAGCAAACCATTCTCAAAAGTAACATATAGCGAAGAACGTAGGAACGAGCTCACCTCTAAATTTAGTCGTCGTGCACGAGCTCTAGTCATTGGACCTTGCAACTCCAGATTTGGAGGAGTGTTGTGTGTATCCATAGGAGTGATGTCCTCCTCAGGAGAAGAGGTGGACAGGCCCACTCCTCGTCCGGACTTCCCCTCACTCTCTCCCTATTTTCTAAGCACTTTGGCAGTGCTAAAGCCTTTGAGAAATGAAGTACTAAACTAATCTTGATGTGTGTTGAGAGTGAGGCCTCTCCTCTTCATTTATAGGTCCCAAAGGCGGTTCCAGAGGAGGTATCTTCTGCCAAAGGTGCATAACCGACCTTGGGAAGGTGGTAACAGGTGACACATGGAGGCGGGAGGCGAACGGGCCCACTTTCTGTTCGGTCGAGCAGGGCAGTTCGGCTGAACAAGAGTGGAGCCCCCTCACGCCGCCCTTTCGCCCATACACTTATCAGTGGGCCCTTTAACCTTGTACCTATGTTAGGCCCCGGGAAATGTTGGTTCCCCCTATTTATGGGCCCATAGATCCTCGTACTGAGCTCTGATTGGCTGGGAGTGTGCTTTCTCCTTTTATGACATGGATTTTACATCAATTACGTGGGTAAATCCCCTCCAAGTAAATATTCACCAACACTTGTGGAATTCATTAGTAATAAACTCCTACCACTATGTTGGTTTTTTAATTTTATAGTTTTATGCAGGTATTTGACGGTTGGATTTGGTACTTAGTGACCATCAACAAACTCCCCCAGAGTTAGCCTTTGCTCGTCCTTGTGTAAAGGAAAAGGAATAAGGTGGATCATAATCTCCAAATGGTATGATGCTAGCATGCAAATTATTCCAAACCATACCTGTACCAATGGACTTTTAAGTGTCTACTATGTCACCTTGGGCAGTTGAATAGTTGAATAGTGGAATAGTACATATTCTGTCCATCTCTTCTCCTTGTGCTAAGTAACTTGGGTTTTGGAAGAATTTTCAAAGGTAAAACAAAGTTGTACTCCTTGAATGATTCTCTCAAGGCACTCATGTATATATGTGTGTGGATCCTCACCAAAGTTTTTGTTGTTGCCTCTTTTTTTCCTACTTCTAAAATAGGCTTATGTGGAGCTCAGGGTAGGGAATAAAAAGAAGGCATATTTGTGCTTCATACATTACCAAGTCAAAAAACCGGATCCAAGGAGAAAACAAGTCATGAATCATCAATCAAGTATGCGGACATATATGGATGGAATGGATATAGTGGTGAAATATGGGTACTCCTTTTGATATCCTCTCTCTCTTCTATTTGAGAACATGGGCTATATATCTTCTTCTTTTTCTTCTCTTTTTTTTGAATACTTGACAACCCATGTCTCTTTTTGCAAGGATAATTGGAGAACGAGTTTACCAAAGTAGTGGAGCACTTTATTTTGTGGGTGGATGATGGACATGTGTAATGTTATCTTTCAGAGTGGATGAGTAGCATATGGAAGGAGATGGATGATGGTGGTGGATGAATACTCCTTTATGTGTAGACTCTCTCCTTCCTTGAAATGATATTGGGCATGGCTATTTCTTTTCTCTCTTTTTTTTCATGCTCAAGGGTTCAGAGCATTTTTTTATAGCCATGCCTTCTATGGGAACAATTGAGAGAGAGTCATAACAAGATAATAATGGAGTAATTCTTTTGGTGGATGAATGGATGATGATAATGATGGTTATGCTAACTTCCAATGTAGAAGATTAACATATCGAGGGAATGTGCACATGAATTTGATCAATAATACATAACCAACATCTCACTAGGGTCACAACAATTTTACAAGGTTCAATGAAGACATAAGCAGCATATGCATAAGGTTTTTTCAGATACATCTCTCATATGGCTCTGGTGGGAAATTTCTAATCATTGAGGAGTACTATATGCAATAGAGAGCAAGAATCACTTCATCAAACCATATCTCACTAGTCAACAACTTAGGTAACATGAGGTTCCTATGAATATAGTCCACTAGTATTGTCATCGGAGCAAGGAATAAAGAGCATGCAAGCCAACCATGGAAAGCGTTGAATAATTGGGAGGTCATCAAGGCTTATTTTAATTTTCCAGTTTGGATTTTATCATTTTGTTCTAGTAAAATTAAATCAATGCACAAAACTGGGAGATAGAGGGATAAGACATGAAAACCGTCGCACTAGTGGATGATGCCGAGTAGGGCCAAGTGGGTTCAGTCAACCAAGAGGGTTCGGCTGATTCATCCTGGCGTCTAGCTTGGTCACCAGATGGCGTGGTGCTCTGTGCAGCATTGTTCAGTATATGTCGGCTGATGAGGTTCTTTGTTGCACGTGGAGGATCCTGAGGATCTCCCCCACACTTGTTCTCATGCCTGCACTTTTATTTGACACAAGAAAAACAAACAAAAGGATTAAAAGAAAAATGTACTCTACTGGCTTTATTGGCCCCATAGAGTCACAACTAAAAGGAAATTATAAGTTATTTATTTTATTTATCTTTTTTTAAGGCACACTACATAATTGAATTGAAAGAAAATAAAAGGAAATGAACCAAAGCACCATTCTTTTTTTCTTTTTTTAGCAAGGCATGAATGCAGGAACTAACAACTCTAAACCAAGAGGCAATTTGGCATGAATGGAACTTAATACGTGATACTTATAGAACTCCCCAACACTTAGATTTTTGTATCACTCAAACATAATAAATCAGGTGTACAGTGTTGTAGCCTTCTCATAATAGCTTCCATTGCCAAAAGTACCAAGGTGTCAATTTGATGCAACTCCCATGTTCTCATGCACAATGTGGCCATCGTTCTTTTCAATCCTCACCTGAAAGGCCTAGTGACCAAAAATACCCAAAGGAAGACATATCCTAAGAATATGTGCTCGCAATTATTCAATAAAGAAAAAAGGGAAATGATAATCCGGGCCATCTCCCGGCAGTGCTTTGTTTATAGTCAGAAGCTAGACTACAAGGACTTCATTTTGCAGCCATCATTAGCGATGTAGTTCCCATCACACCGCCAATTGTTGATGTATCATTGGAGTCTTAGCTGCATGGTTAGTGCCAAAAATGCAAACTATGACATTTGCAAAATTTATGATAAACAAAAACATCTACAACTATCGTCCTAAATGTTTTAGTATTGAGGGCCTTAAGGTGGTTGTAGTCCTCATTGGTGCTTTTAGCAGAAGGAACGATCAACTCTAGAGTTTTGTTGGATGGGCATGTATCTTGTGGTTGTTCAAGGAAGAAGCTTCCATGGTCATTACTTGAATCATTTTCTTCTAGAGTCAACACCTCAAGCAATCCAATGGTCCAAAGGTTCGCCTTCTCAAGAACTTCATCAATCAAGCTCATGGTTGATTCTTGATCATCATAGAAAATGGAGTATTGAGAATCAAAGGAAAAGGGCATAGGAAAGAAGGATGACAATTTGGTTTCAAAAGGATTAAGAGTTTCTCCAAAATCATCTCCTCCTTGGATGCAATGCTTAGCGTCCTCATAAAGAACGAACCTCGGTGATGCGTGTTGGGAAACATACATCACCTCCTCAAGCGGGGAGTGCTTGAGATAAGGCTTCACCATAGGATCTTCTATGCAATGGGCATTGGTGGCAAAAGCGATTTTCCTAAGCTTTTCATTTTGGCTCCCTAGGAGTTCACCTTCATGGTGAAGGCTTTCTAGCAGAAAGCCTATGAGAAGTTCAAAGTTGATGATAGGAAAGACGAAGAGGTCTAGGTGAATTTCAACTTTGTCCATCTCAAGCAGTACAACCCTTGCAATCCCCTGACATGGAAAGGTTACTCCCAAGACATCCTTGAGGAGTGTGTCATTTGGCTCAAGAGGTATGTCATCCAAAAGTTGCCAAGCTATGTACTCAGGGATGAGGCTCCTCTGGTGGGATCATGAAGGGCTTCTACAACATTCCCCTTTATATAATAGGGAATGGTAGAAGAAGGAGAAGAGATTTAGATTTCTCTGGAAGAACATCTTTCTTCCTTCAACCACTCCTTGTTAGCGGCATCCTGTAGGATGTCTTCTTGCAAAGGCTTGGGAGGTGAAAGGGATGCTATAGGCTTCTACTGCCAGAAGTGATTCGAGGTGTTTCCATGATTATTAGGTATTCCTTCCTCGAATTCAACTGGCAACCTTGATGGTAGGAATTCTCCTTCCTTCTGAGCAGTCTCAACAGCAGAGTCTAAAGGTAAGATAGCTATGGATTGAATTCTGTCTACTGAGGAACCCTCATGGGTTGGCTTGCCTTCCCGTTGGATAAATGGATGGTCTCCTTCCTAAAGAATGGATCCAGGGGGGTCAAACGGGAATGTTGCCATCGCTTCATTGAATGGCTCAACCCTTGGGAGAGATTCTGTCAAAAGATTTTCTGATTGACAGATTGAGACAGAAGATACGCCTCTCCCAAGTCTTATGTCGAGACTTTCTAGCTTTGGTTCATCTAGGTATAGCTCATCCAACGGATTCCCAATCAAGATTTGGAAGTCATAGACCTCCACTATATGAAGTCTAGGATAGTCTCAACACTTTTGTGCTTTACAGGCATGTTTTGCGAGGTCCCAAAAACTTCTAAATGCTTGCCTAAGGGGCTCAAGAAGGATTTGCTAATTGGTGCAAGGGGCTCAACACCTTTGAAGGCGGTTGCAATGGATTTGGATATTACATTTGCACCAATTATGGGACTGAAAAGAACATTCACCTTTATCCCTTTTATATGGCACTGAATGGTTGAGTAAGGGGGTCTTAACCAAATTATATTAGCAGAGTGTGCACCCTCATCCAACCATTAACTGTTCAGCATGGCAGAGCGCCACCTCATATTCTCTTGGAGGAAATTGTCCTCTAAAGGATCAGGAGGAGAGATAAGAACTGGTGGGTCTTTGATGCAAAAACAGTTCAAGGTGTCCCTATGGTCTAGTGAAAGACCTTCCTCGAACTTAAAAGAGAACTCAGAAGAATTTTCTGATTGAAACATTGGGACAGAAAAATGTCTTCCCCTGAGTTTGATGTCTAGCATCTCCTTTGTCGGTGCATCAGGGAAAAGTCTCTCCATGGGATGGCCGATTAAAATGTCAAAGTCACACATGAAAGTCAAGGAGAGTTTTGACATCTTTGTGCCGTAAAGACACATTTTGCAAAATAACATATCCCTCTGAAATGGGTTCAGAGGGACATTGAAGAAATTTTCAAGTTGGTGCCAAGGGTTCTTTACCAAAATGGCACAAGCGCAAGCATTAGAAATGATGTTGGCACCGACAGTGGGATTGTAACGTGATTCACCTTTTCTCCTCTTATGAGGCATTGAAGAGAAGAGGAAGGGGAGCTAATCCGAATTAAGTTCGGAGAAAGCTCAGCCTCTCTCAACCACTCATTGCTCACACTTGAAGTTAACTACTTCACCGTCTCTTGGAGAAAAGGCTCCTTAAGAGGATTGGGAGAAGACACAAGAGTTGGTGAATTCTTCTGATTGCAACAACTCGAGGATTTCCCATGATCTTTTACAAGATTTTCCTCGAATTGGAAAGAGAACTTTGGAGGTTGAATTTCTTCTTCCTCCATTGCTCGTGGTTTGGTTGAGGTCTCACTAGATGAATCAATGGATAGACAAGGATTTGGCTTAGGTTCAACTAGTGGAGTGGCCTCAATGCTCGACGAAGCTTCCTCCTGAGGGGGCTTTCTATAGTCGGCTAGGAAAGAAGAGTTTTCTTGAATAAGGTCAAGGATATCTCTTCCTTTTACAGGCGTCTTATGGACGAACGAACCTCCGATGGTGATGTTGAGATATAGGGCAGACTCCTTGCTTAAACCTATACAAAAGTGTTGCAACAACACGTGGTTGGGTAAAGACAAGTCAGGGCCGAAAGTGGTTAACAAGGAAAACCTGGCCCGGGCTGCACCTATGGATTCCTTCTCGCTTTGACGAAAGTCAAGAATCTCCCTTCATAGAGAGATGATACGTGATATAGGATAGAACACGAGACAAAATTTATCTCGGAGTAGTTTCCAATCACCATTCGTACTCCCAACAAAATGAGTGTACCATTGTTTCGCATTCTCTATGAGGGAAAAGGAAAAAAATTTCCACTTGAGAGTATCTTGAGTCATGCCTTTGATCGATAGGCATGAACACAAATGCTCAAACTCTCTCAAATGATGGAAGGGGTTTTTGCTATTTAAACCCGAGAAGGATTGTTCCCGAACCATGGCTATAAAGCCAGGGTGGAGTTCAAAGCCAGATGAATGAATTAGGTCCACAGAAAGCAGCCACTCAAAGAACTCACCCTTAGGAGAAGAAAACCTTCAATTGATAGTCGCTCCATGGTAGAGAAGGGGAAAGAAATAAATAGAAGGAAACAAAAAGATACGAGGGCAAACTAGGTTCGAAGATCAAACAGCAACCATTCCCTGGCAACGGCGCCAGAAAGCTTGTTGGGTATTTTAAAGACAACAAAATAAATCCGCAAGCATACGGATACCGAATTAGCTTTCACCCAGGAGTATTCCAATGTATCAAATCCATAGGGAACGTGTGTGCCTAATCTTCTGTTCTAGTTTGACCAAGGACACCAAGATAAATGTGGCTCTGGATAGAGAGGATTCCTAATGGTTATAAGGTCCTAATCAAGGTAAGAGTACTAGTAGGTTGCTTGCATTGGGCATCCGGTTTTCCCCTGCATCCATAGTGCGATTTCGGTCAAGAGCCTACTGCGTAGCCGAACGTGGAGGATTTCAAAGGACAGATAGGGTTGTCACCACCTACTGCCTACCTCAAGCAATCCGTGGACTATGTGTAAGCTTCATGACCATTGATGATTGGATCCCCAAGGTATGAATGTTTTGGTGATAGATGAAAACTATGAAATTGTGGGCTAATATCTACATGGGTGTTGTCTATATAGGAATCATCTCTAAACTCTATTACAAATTATATGGATGATGCTTGCCTTGACGATTGATGACAATGACCATAAGCATGGAGGCTTGGTGAGCTTGATGGAGTCCAAGGGTTGATGGAGATGGACCAAAGCTAAGGACAAGCTATGGAGCAAGTGTTGGGAACACTTGTCTAGTTGTTAGGGCTTTGAGTCCATAGGAAAAATCGGACTATCAAGGGGGTCTAGGTAATTTCTCTTAGATCATGTCTAGTCGGTGATATGCAAGGTTGCGCGGTGAAATCACAGGCACTAGGTGACAGTGGAGAAGCGAAGGAGCTGTTCGGAGAAGCCGGGAAACGAATTCAAGCGAGGACGAGGAGTTTTAGCTTCTAGATGATGTGACCGGACAGAGGGGTCAGTGGAGATCGGACCGTACAGTCACTAAGAGAACTTGTCTGGGACTTATACCGGGCAGCGAGGAATCTATCTGTGCTAGGAGCTGTAGTGACTGGACGGTCCGGTCTACAGACTGGATGGTCGAGTCTGTAAGGCTTCACACAAGGCAAAGAGGAAGCAGCGCCGAGAAAGTTTCTGGACTGGAGAGGGAAACTAGTCGGACGGTCTGGTCAGCTGGCCGGATGGTCTAGTCAGGCAGTGATCGGACAGTCCGGTCAGTAGGCCTAGAAAGCTGATCTCGTGGAGTAATGGCTAGTTTGAGGTTGGAAGCATATATAACTTTGTTGCTAGGCTCTTTGTGACCACTCTATGGTGAGAGCCAAGACGCAAAGAGGAGAGCACTAGGAGGAGATATTGCATATCTTGAGAGTGCTAGTGAGAGTAACATGGAGTGATCTTACACATCTAAGGCTAGGTGTCCTTGAGGGTGTGATCTAGGTTGTTACTCTTGGTCTATGGTGAGACCTAGACCGGTAAGGTGTCGGTGATCGAGGGTTGTCGTGATTGGTTGTGAAGGTCCAATGACTAGAGCTCGTGCACGACGACTAAATTTAGAGGTGAGCTCGTTCCTACGTTCTTTGCTATATGTTACTTTTGAGAATGGTTTGCTACATAATAATTATTTTATGATTAGGAATCATGGAGACGACCAGGAGATGATGGGATAAGGAGTGGGGAACGTGGAGGACCAGGAAGGGCTTGGAAGCCAAAGTGGAGGCCCAATCAAAACCGACTTCGAGTCTGTTTCGGGGCCCAGAACCAGTCTGCACTAAAATGGTCGCCCAGGAGGCATACGGACTCGGATTTGGACGTTTTACATATGCATGGAAAGATAAGGAGAAGTCCTTTCCAATGCTGCCATCCTCATGTCAAAATTCATCCAGAGTCATTGGGAATCGTCGAAACAACAGAGGGTCCAGAATCTGTATCAGTGCTGCGTCGCCTATTTTTGGCCTTTGGGCTTTGTATCTAGTTGAGCCCATTTAGAACCACGTCCAGAGGGTCTTGCACGATCCTAGGGTCTTTATATACAGCCGCCACCGCACCATTAGGGTTCGGGTTTTTCTTAGATCAATTCTGTTGATAAACAGTGTCACCGTTCATCGGTTTGTGAGACCTCAACTTCGTGAGTTTAATCATACATCTGCAATTGTGTTGCATTCTTCATTGTTCTTGCTTGTGTTCTTGATTCGCAGGCTGAGATTAGCCTTCTCGGCGAGGTCAATCGTCCTTGTATGGTTGATAACCAGAGGAGACGTTGTGCTATGATTGCGGGGTTCTGAACGAGTTGTTTAGAAGCCGGATCGATTTGTGTTTTGCCTCCGCCCAAATCAAGATTTATCAGAACCTTTTGGAAGATCAGGAACCCTTGTTCACATCAAGTGGTAATCAGAGCTTCAGGTGCACCATCAGGTTTTCACTACCCTTTAGTTTTTTTTTCGTGTTCTTCCTTTCGTCCACAGAAAAGCCAAAAAAAAAAAATTTCCCCTGCCCATAACCACGTGTTTATCCTTTGCATATTTCAATTTTAGAGTCTGTAGTGTTGAGTTTGTGCCCTAGTTCTTGTTTAGTCACTCGTTTAGTTTGTGTTTTTGTCGTCAATAGTGTTTCCCTTGCAACCCTAGCCGCCATCCCCTCCACCACCCTCGATTTTGTCAGCTTTGTGTGCTAGGGTTGATTGATCAACACGCCCATCCTAATCCCACCCTAAACCCACCCTCAACACCTTGGACTAATTCTCACAAATTCCACTTTCCACTGCATCCACCCCGCCAAAAAAATCCCTACCCGACCCCAAACCCGACTCAGGTTTCACTCAAACCTCGGGTTTCTTCATAACCGATTCCGACACCCCTTCGGTAAAACAGCCATAACTTTTCGCTCGGTTGTCTGTTTTGGCTGAAATTTTTACAGGAGATTCTTGACAAAACTTTGAGGTGACCCACGTGTGCCCTCATCGAAAAATTCAAAAAAAATCGGGAAGATAAAGAAAAAATTCATTCAAGTATAAACCCGACGTTTTCTGAAACTTCAAGAATTTCTGTAGGCCACGTCCTAGCTCTGTTTGAGCTGAAATTTTGTGGTTTCTCCCCCCTTGATAGTGAGTTGGATAAAAATATCAAAAAATAAAATAGAAAATAAGAAATTTGGGATTCCTACTAGTGCTCCATCTAGCCCCCTAGAATTTCTGAGTTTGGCTGTTTTACACTTAGCCCCCTGTTATCGACTATGTGCCTTTGTCTCCTTGTTTCTTCTTTGCTGTCACTACTGTTCTAGGACATAGTTAACCAGTAACTAGGGATAAGTTACTTGGGCACTTATTCAGCTTTACTATCTCTTTTTGATTTGTGTGCCACACACAGGTTACTTTGTTACCCTTGCACTCATGGAACACACCTCCTTGGTATCATTTGCTTTGTTTTTTTCAGAACTTTGTAAGAGCTTTGCAAGAAGCTTCCTTTTGTTGTGTTGAGAGGCACCACTGCTTAGCAGTTTTGTAGGGGTAACCTTCACTTTTTGTTTCCTGTTTTGGTGTTTCTGATGTCAGGAAGCGATGGAGGGGGTGCTTCGCCCTCAAAATTTGATGAGTGCGTGAGCCAAAGTCAGCTACAGAAGGCTTTGCAGGCGGTTCAGAGTGATTTGGCAGAGACGATCATTAGGGCCGTCACCGACGCCATCACCAAGCTTCACCTGGGAGAAAGCATTGAGCGGTTGGATAAGAGAGTCTCTAAGTTAACCGATAAGGTTGTCGAATTGGAGACCGCTCACAAGACCATCAACACCAACACCAACACCAATAACGACGTCGAAGACGATCATGATGAAGAAATGGTGTATAAGGCTGATGGCACCGTCGATAGGTCAGCTACAAGGACCGCAAGGTTACGACATTGTTTGCAACGTAACCCTCAAGGTATGGGTGGTTTCCACAATCACAACCGTCGCACACAAGGTAACCATGCTCCAGATGACCCGTATGCTAAAATTAAGTTTTTAATTCCTTCGTTTTTGGGTCAGTACGATGGTGATGCTTACCTTGGTTGGGAAATGACTGTAGAACAAAAATTTAATGCCCACCTTGTTCCTGGACAACATAGAGTTAGATAAGCCACTAGTGAGTTTAAGGACTTTGCTATTGTTTGGTGGATTGGTCTACCTGCTGAAACTGATTTGCCTACTACTTGGGATGAACTTAAGGTAGCAATGCATGATTGTTTTGTTCCTCCTTCTTTTTATAGAGAGATTCGTAATAAACTGCAGCATTTAGATCAAGGAGATAAAACTGTTCAGGAGTATTTTAGTGAGCTTCAGAAGGGTTTGATTCGTTGTGTTGTGGTTGAGAAAGTAGAGGATCAGATTTGCCACTTTTATTCTGGTTTGAGAAAAGAAATCCAGGACATCCTTGATTATAAAGAATTTTATACCCTCAACCAGTGTTTCCAGTATGCTATGCTTGCAGAGAAAGAATCACAGGGACTTTTTCAGGCTTTTGAGGAGTACAACAAGTCCAGGACTTTCTACCCACCACGGCCGACGGGGACTTCGGGGCTGCCCAAGCCATCTTTTCGACCGCCCCCACCAGCAACTGCCAAGGGAGCTAGTGTTGTTTCTGCAACACCAATATCAGCCCCTGCCCCTTCTACGCGCTCAGGTAAAAATTCTGTGCAGGTACCGGCTAGTAGTGCCTCCTCTGTTGCTTCGACGGGACGCACTACAGGGATTCAGTGCCACCGATGCCATGGTCTTGGCCATGTGCAGAAAGACTGCCCAAGTAGGCGAGCATATGTGGCGACAGATGATGGCGGTTACATGAGCACCTCCGATGTGGAGGATGAGGTGGAGGATGTCGCTGCCACCAGCGGTGACCTCGTCCTTGGAGGCGGAGATACCACGGGCTACATGAATATTATTGTGCAGCGTGTGCTTAGCACACAAATCCAGCAGCCCGAGATGATGCAGCGACATAACTTGTTCCAGATTTTCTTCGTCATCAAGAACCGTCGGGCACGTGTCATCATTGATGGAGGAAGCTGCAACAATTTGGTGAGTTCTGATGTGGTTAAGAAGCTTGATTTGACCACACGCCCACATCCACATCCATACTACATTCAGTGGTTAAATGACTCTGGAAAAGCTAAGGTAACACAAACTTGCAGAGTTCCTTTTTCCATTGGTTCCTATGTGGATTCTGTTTATTGTGATGTTGTACCCATGCAAGCTTGTTCACTTTTATTGGGTAGACCTTGGGAATTTGATAATGATGCTGTACACCATGGTAAAAGTAATAAGTACACTTTTATGCATAAAGGAACTAAAATTACTTTGTTACCAATGACCCCTGCTGAAATTGTACAAGCTGATTTAGAACGAGCTGCTAGTTTGAAAAATAAAAGCCCTGAAATTCAGCAACCTGTTAATTCTGCTTCTACACCAAGTAATGTTAATGATTCTTCAAGTTCTAAGGGTGCTGCAATTAAATTACAAGGTCGTTCATGTCTTGCCACAAAATCTGAGCTTGCTGAAATTTCTACTGATGATATTTGCTATGCTTTGATATGCAAACAAGCCTTGTTTTTGCTTGGTGATATTGCTTCTAGTGCTTTGCCTCCTGCTGTCACTAACCTTTTGCAGGAGTATGAGGATGTTTTCCCAGCTGAGATACCCTCGGGCTTGCCACCTTTGAGAGGGATTGAGCATCAAATTGATTTGATTCCTGGTGCTACTTTGCCAAACCGTGCTGCTTATAGGACCAACCCTGAGGAGACTAAGGAGATACAACGACAAGTCCAAGACCTTTTGGATCGTGGGTATGTTCGTCAATCACTTAGTCCTTGTGCTGTTCCTGTACTTTTGGTTCCTAAGAAAGATGGTTCTTGGCGTATGTGTGTAGATTGTAGAGCCATTAATAACATTACTATTAGGTATCGTCATCCTATTCCTAGGCTAGACGACATGCTTGATGAGTTATGTGGTGCTATAATTTTCACTAAAATTGATTTGCGTAGTGGCTACCATCAAATTAGAATGAAACTTGGAGATGAATGGAAAACAGCTTTTAAAACCAAATTCGGGTTGTATGAGTGGTTAGTAATGCCTTTTGGGTTAACTAATGCACCCAGTACTTTCATGCGTTTGATGAATGAGGTTTTAAGACCTTTTATTGGCAAATTTGTGGTTGTCTACTTTGATGATATCTTGATTTACAGCAAATCTATGGATGATCATATGATTCATTTGCGTGCTGTTTTTGATGCTTTGCGAGTTGCACGTTTATTTGGTAACCTTGAGAAGTGCACCTTTTGCACGGATCGAGTCTCTTTTCTTGGCTATGTTGTGACTCCACAGGGAATTGAGGTGGATGAGGCGAAGATTGAAGCCATAAAGAGCTGGCCTGTACCAAAAACTATCACACAGGTGAGGAGTTTTCTTGGTCTTGCAGGTTTCTACCGCCGCTTTGTCAAAGATTTCAGCACCATTGCTGCACCATTGCATGAGTTGACAAAGAAGGGCGTTGACTTCCATTTTGGTAAGGTACATCATGAGTCTTTTGATGCTTTGAAGGACAAACTTACACATGCACCATTGCTGCAATTACCCAATTTTGATAAGACTTTTGAGCTTGAATGTGATGCTAGTGGTATAGGCATTGGTGGTGTTTTGATGCAAGATGGTAAACCTGTTGCATACTTTAGTGAGAAAATTACTGGGCCTGTTTTGAATTATTCCACGTATGATAAGGAACTATATGCACTTGTACGTTCTTTAGAGACGTGGCGTCATTATTTGTTGCCCAAAGAATTTGTTATTCATTCTGATCATGAATCACTTAAGTATATTCGTTCTCAATGCAATTTGAACCGTAGACATGCTAAATGGGTTGAGTTTATTGAGTCTTTTCCTTATATTATTAAACATAAGAAAGGGAAGGATAATGTGATTGCTGATGCTTTATCTAGGCGATATACTTTGTTGTCTCAACTTGATTGTAGAATTTTTGGACTTGAGGCAATTAAAGAACAATATGTTGCTGATGTTGATTTTAAAGATGTATTGCTGCACTGTAAAGAAGGTCGTGCTTGGCACAAATTTGTGTTGAATGATGGTTTCTTGTTTAGAGCTAACCGCCTATGCATTCCAGTTGGTTCCGTTCGTCTTTTATTGTTGCAGGAGGCGCATGGAGGTGGATTGATGGGTCATTTTGGTGCTAAGAAGACGGAGGATATTTTGGCCACACACTTCTTTTGGCCAAGGATGAGGAAAGATGTTGAGCGTTTTGTTGCTCGCTGCACTACATGTCAAAAAGCTAAGTCTCGATTGAATCCACATGGTTTATACATGCCACTTCCTGTTCCTTCTATTCCTTGGGCGGATATTTCTATGGACTTTATTTTAGGACTGCCTAGGACTAAGAGGGGGAGTGATAGCATTTTTGTTGTTGTGGATCGTTTTTCCAAGATGGCACACTTTATACCATGTCACAAAACTGATGATGCTAGTTACATTGCTGATCTTTTTTTCAAAGAAATTGTACGTTTGCATGGTATGCCTTCTACTATTGTTTCAGATCGAGATGCAAAATTCTTGAGTCATTTTTGGCGCACGCTTTGGAATAAGTTGGGTACAAAGTTGTTATTTTCTACAACTTGTCATCCACAAACTGATGGACAAACTGAGGTTGTGAACCGCACTTTGGGTACTATGTTGCGAGCTATTTTGAAGAAAAATTTGAAGCAATGGGAAGAATGCTTACCTCATGTTGAGTTTGCTTATAATCGGGCAACACATTCTACTACCAAGGTAAGTCCATTCAAGGTAGTGTATGGTTTTGATCCCCGTACTCCACTTGATATACTTCCTCTACCTATTAATGAGAGAGTTCATGTTGATGCTAAGGAGCGTGCTGAATTTATTTTGCAAATGCATGAGACCACTAGACTTAGCATTGAAAAGATGAATGAAAAGTATAAAATTGCTGGCAGTAAGGGTAGAAAGGAAGTAAAGCTTGATGTAGGAGATTTAGTGTGGTTACACTTAAGGAAGGATAGATTTCCAGAATTGAGAAAGTCTAAACTAATGCCTAGAGCTGATGGTCCATTCAAAATAATAGAGAAGATTAATGATAATGCATACAAACTTGAGTTGCCTCCCGAGTTCGGGGTTAGTCCTACTTTTAACATTTCAGATTTGAAACCATTCTTGGGAGAAGAGGATGAGCTCGAGTCGAGGACGACTCCACTTCAAGAGGGGGAGGATGATGAGGACATCACTCCTATGGATACACACAACACTCCTCCAAATCTGGACTTGCAAGGTCCAATGACTAGAGCTCGTGCACGACGACTAAATTTAGAGGTGAGCTCGTTCCTACGTTCTTCGCTATATGTTACTTTTGAGAATGGTTTGCTACCTAATGATTATTTTATGATTAGAAACCATGGAGAAAACCAGGAGATGATGGGAGAAGGAGCTGGGAACGTGGAGGACCAGCAAGAGCTTGGAAGCCAAAGTGGAGGCCCAATCAAAACCGACTTCGAGTCTGTTTCGGGGCCCAGGACCAGTCTGTACTAAAACAGTTGCCCAGGACGCATACGGACTCGGATTTGGACGTTCTACATATGCACGGAAAGATAAGGAGAAGACCTTTCCAATGCCGCCGGCCTCATGTCAAAATTCATCCGGAGTCATCGGGAATCGTCAAAACAAGACAGAGTCCAGAATCTGTGTCGGTGCTGCGTCGCCTATTTTTGGCCTTTGGGCTTTGTATCTAGTTGAGCCCAATTAGGGGCGCGTCCAGAGGGTCTTGCATGACCCTAAGGTCTTTATATACAGCCGCCGCCGCACCATTAGGGTTCGGGTTTTGCTTACATCAATTCTGTTCATAAACAGTTTCGCCGTTCATCGGTTTGTGAGACCCCAACTTCGAGAGTTTAATCATACATCTGCAATTGTGTTGCAATCTTCGTTGTTCTTGCTTGTGTTCTTGATTCGCAGGCAGGGATCAGCCTTCTCGGCGAGGTCAATCGTCTTTTGGACGGTTGATAACCAGAGGAGACGTCGTGCTGCGATTGCGGGGTTTAGAACGTGCTGTTCTGAAACCGGATCGATTTGTGTGTCGCCTCCGACCAAATCAACTTACCAAGAACCTTTCGGAAGATCGGGAACCCTTGTCCACATCAGGGCGTGTGGTCAAATCAAGCTTCTTAACCACATCAGAACTCACCAAATTGTTGCAGCTTCCTCCATCAATGATGACACGTGCTCGACGGTTCTTGATAACGAAGAAAATCTGGAACAAGTTATGTCGCTGCATCATCTCAGGCTGCTGGATTTGTGTGCTAAGCACACGCTGCACGATAATATTCATGTAGCCCGTGGTATCTCCGCCTCCAAGGACGAGGTCACCGCTGGTGGCAGCGACATCCTCTTCCTCATCCTCCACATCGGAGGTGCTCATGTAACCGCCATCATCTGTCGCCACATATGCCCGTCTACTTGGGCAATCTTTCTGCACATGGCCAAGACCATGGCAGCGGTGGCACTGAATCCCTGTAGTGCGTCCCGTCAAAGCAACAGAGGAGGCACTACTAGCCGATACCTGCACAGAATTTTTACCTGAGCGCGTAGAAGGGGCAGGGGCTGATCTTGGTGCTGCAGAAACAACACTAGCTAGTGGGGGCGGCCGGAAAGATGGCTTGGGCAGCCCCGAAGTCCTCGTCGGCCATGGTGGGTAGAAACTCCTGGACTTGCTGTACTCCTCAAAAGCCTGGAAAAGTCCCTGTGATTCTTTCTCTGCAAGCATAGCATATTGGAAACACTGGTTGTGGGTATAAAATTCATTATAATCAAGGATGTCCTAAATTTCTTTTCTCAAACCAGAATAAAAGCGGCACATCTGATCCTCTACTTTTTCAACCACAGCACAAGGAATCAAACCCTCTGAAGCTCACTAAAATACTCCTGAACAGTTTTATCTCCTTGATCTAAACACTGCAGTTTATTACGAATTTCTCTATAAAAAGTAGGAGGAACAAAACGATCACGTATTTCTACCTTAAGTTCTTCCCAAGTAGTAGGCAAATCGGTTTTAGCAGCTAGACCACTCCACCAAACAATAGCAAAGTCCTTAAACTTACTAGTGGCTTGTCTACCTCTATGTTGTTCAGGAACAAGGTGGGCATTAAATTTTTGTTCTACCGTCATTTCCCAATCAAGGTAAGCATCACCATCGTACTGACCCGAAAATGAAGGAATTGAAAACTTAATTTTAGCATATGGGTCATCTGGAGCATGGTTACCTTGTGTGCGACGGTTGTGGTTGTGGAAATCACACATACCTTGAGGGTTACGTTGCAAACGACGTCGTAACCTTGCGGTCCTTGTAGCTGACCTATCGATGGTGCCATCAGCTTTATACACCGTTGCTTCATCATGATCGTCTTCAACGTCGTTGTTTGTGTTGGTGTTGGTGTTGGTGTTGGTGTTGTTGTTGGTCTTGTGAGCGGTCTCTAATTCGACAACCTGATCGGTTAGCTTAGAGACTCTCTTATCCAACCGCTCAATGCTTTCTCCCAGGTGAAGCTTGGTGACGGCATCGGTGACGGCTCTGGTGATCGTCTCTGCCAAATCACTCTGAACTGCCTGCAAAGCCTTCTGTAACTGACTTTGGCTCACACACTCATCCAATTTTGAGGGTGAAGCACCCTCTCCATCGCTTCCTGACATCAGAAACACCAAAACAGGAAACAAAAAGTGAAGGTTATCCCTACAAAACTACTAAGCAGTGGTGCCTCTCAACACAGCAAAAGGAAACTTCTTGCAAAGCTCTTACAAAGTTCTGAAAACAACAAAGCGAAGGATACCAAGGAGAAGTGTTCCACGATTGCAAGGTTTACAAAATAACCTATGTGCTGTCCAGAAGAAGTATGTAGAGCTAGGAAGGCCAAATATATATATGTGAGTGGCACACAAATCAAAAACAGATAGTAAAGCTGAATAAGTGCCCAAGTAACTTGTCCCTAGTTGCTGGTCTAACTATGTCCTAGAACAGTAGTGATAGCAAAGAAGAAACAAGGAGACCAAGACACACAATCGATAACAGGGGCCTAAGTGTAAAACAGCCAAACTCAGAAATTCCAGGGGGCTAGATGGAGCACTAGTAGGAATCCCAAATTTCTTTTTTTTTATTTTATTTTTTTGATATTTTTTTCCAACTCACTAGCAATGGGGGAGAAACCACAAAAAATTTCAGTTCAAATAGAGCTAGGACGTGGCCTACGGAAAATCTTGAAGTTTCAGAAAACGTCGGGTTTCAACTTGAATGAATTTTTTTTTTATCTTCCCGATTTTTTCTGAATTTGTTTGAATTTTTTTGTCAAGAATCTCCTGTAAAAATTTCAGCCAAAACGGACAACCGAGCGAAAAGTTATGCCTGTTTTACCGAAGGGGTGTCGGAATCGGTTATGAAGAACCCGGGAGTTTGAGTGAAACCCGAGTCGGGCTTGAGGTCGGGTAAGGATTTTTTGGGCGAGGTGGATGCAGCGGAAAGTGGAATTTGTGAAAATTGGTCCGAGGTGGTGAGGGTGGGTTTAGGGTGGGATTAGGGTGGGCGTATTGATCAATCAACCCTAGCACACAAAGCCGACAAAACCGAGGATGGTGAAGGGGATGGTGGCTAGGGTTGCAAGGAAAACACTACTGATGACAAAAACACAAACTAAACCAGCAACTAAACAAGAACTAGGGCACACACTCAAAACTACGGACTCTGAAATTGAAATAAACACGTGGTTATGGGCGGGGAAAATTTTTTTTGGTATTTTCTGTGGACGATAGGATGAACACGCAAACAAAACTAAAGGGTAGTGCGAACCTGACGGTGCACCTGAAGATCTGATACCACTTGATGTAAACAAGGGTTCCCGATCTTCCGAAAGGTTCTTGGTAAGTTGATTTGGTCGGAGGCGACACACAAATCGATCCGGGTTCAGAACAGCACGTTCTAAACCCCGTAATCGTAGCACGACGTCTCCTCTGGTTATCAACCGTCCAAAGACAATTGACCATGCCGAGAAGGCTAATCCCTGCCTGCGAATCAAGAACATAAGCAAGAACAACGAAGAATGCAACACAATTGCAGATATATGATTAAACTCTCGAAGTTGGGGTCTCACAAACTGATGAACGGCGATACTGTTTATGAACAGAATTGATCTAAGCAAAACCCAAACCCTAATGGTGTGGCCGCGGCTGTATATAAAGACCCTAGGGTCGTGCAAGACCCTCTGGACGCACCCCTAATTGGGCTCAACTAAATACAAAGCCCAAAGGGCAAAAATAGGCGACGCAGCACCGACACAGATTCTGGACTCTCTCTTGTTTCGACGATTTCTGATGACTCCGAATGAATTTTGACATAAGGCTGGCGGCATTGGAAAGGTCTTCTCCTTATCTTTTCGTACATATGTAGAACGTCCAAATCCGAGTCCGTATGCGCCCTGGGTGACTGTTTTATTGCAGACTGGTCCTGGGCCCCGAAACAGACTCAAAGTCGGTTTTGATTGGGCCTCCACTTTGGCTTCCAAGCCCTTGCTGGTCCTCGACGTTTCCAACTCCTTCTCCCATCATCTGCTGGTCCTCTCCATGGTTTCTAATCATAAAATAATCATTAGGTAGCAAACCATTCTCCAAAGTAACGTATAGCGAAGAACGTAGGAACGAGCTCACCTCTAAATTTAGTCGTCGTGCACGAGCTCTAGTCATTGGACCTTGCAAGTCCAGAATTGGAGGAGTGTTGTGTGTATCCATAGGAGTGATGCCCTCATCACAATATATGCATGCTAGATGTGCCTTCTTACCAAACTCCACATATAAGCCAAACTTTTAGAAAGTAGGATGAGCACATGGCAAGGGAATACACCTTTTTGAGAGATGAAAGTCATAGTGGGAGATTGCACCAAGAGAGAATATAATCAATCTTATGGAGCATTATAAAAAGTTTTGGACTCATGATCAAATAGGAGATTGCATGACAAAGTCCTAACTAGCCATTTTAGACATCAACCACTTATGACAAAGTTAGAAAATACCAATAAACCCTGTTGTACAATGAGGATGATTTAGTGACCAAGTTGTGTTGGTTTACACTTACCTCTATTTTGCGGGAGTATGTGTTTATGCACTTGATCCTTGTAAGGCTCTAACATTGAAGCAACTCCTGATCCATCATTTGTAAGTTTTACTTTGGTCGGGACAAGCAAAGGTTTAAGCGTGGGGACGTATTGGCGGTCGATAAAACCCAATACCAGCCACCAACTGGTCAAGAAATGCAAGGTAAAGACCTTAGTTCAATAAAAATTTACTTAAACTAATAAAGTTCCACAAGTTTTGGTGAAATATGTGTTTACAGGTCATACAGGGCCAAAATATGCAAAAATATGAAGAAACACCCCGTCAGCCGGTCACGACTGTAAAACAGCTGGCTGCTAGGGTCGTTTATGGCTGAAATCAGCTCCCGGCCCTGTCTTTCTAACAGATCAGGGGCCTACAAGGTAATCAACCACTCAGATCATCACCTGACCGAGTGATCAAAATTATCACCCGAATGAAGACCGGAAGCCTAACCAGCTGCTTGGATGACAACCCAGTCGATCAATCAGGGTCATCGTCCGGCTGATCATCCGACCCAGCCCATTCTACAAAACACTCCACAACGATGCCGTTTTCTCCTCTCGGACCTAAAAAGGTGAAAACTGGTAAAGGACAGACGGACATCAAGTGGCCTAACCAGGAGAAGTCAAGGAGCAACCCAGGAGGGGTCAGCACCCGGCTAAGGCCGCTGCCCGACACGTGTCGCCGCCTGGCCTGGCCTGCCGCCCGGCCTAGGATGGCCAACCGGGGTGGCCAACCCACTAGGCCCAAGAGGCCTATCGCCCACAAAAGAATAAAGTCGGTGGAAACCAAGCTATCAACCATCATCGAGACAACATCTGAGCCATCTGAGACACCCCGCAGCTCGACGGACCGACTTTGGCCCACCGACTCCACTTCACCTACAAATATCTCCTTGCCCATTGCCACCTATAAAAAGTGGAGAATTCGGCGAAAAATCATCAAGAAGACTACTTTCCCACTACTTCTGCTACAATGTAGAGTAGGATAGTTAGCTTGGTAGTTAGAGTCAGGTTGAGAGCTTCTCCTCGGGATTCCGGATTTGTCTTGGAAGCCTTGGTATAAGTTCTCTTGTATGTTTTCTTCTATAAGACTTATGCCTCAAATATTAAGATTTTTGTTCTTTTATTTATCCAAGTCCGATAGTGCTTTATAGTTGTTTCCTAGTTGCAACTTTTGAGAGTGTTTCCATGATTTACATGTTCACGGGTTTCCCGACTAGGACTTAATTGAGTTGGCGTCCTGAGAAAGGGTTTTAGACTTAGTTATTTCCCGGTTGTTCTTCCGCAAAGATCTACGAAAGAATATCCAGTGTGAGTGTAGACGTGGTGCCTATGTAAATGCTAGTTGGTTATGCATTCGTCCCCACGGGTTGTGTCGTAGGCGGCTGGTGGTGACAGCTCTGTCTGTCCATTTAGTAATCCACCATGTTCGGGAAGTCTCAAGCCGGGTTGTCTAGCGATAGCAAACCTATTATTAAATAGGATAGTTACCGACTTATATTAGTGGATTGTTTTCATGCCCCAAAGTGAACAAAACGTGATCCGTAGAATTGCTAGTAAATGGTGACAGCTCTAGAAGCAACGCTTGACGCTTGTCTTGGAAATTTTAGAACATCGTTACTTAGGAAATCCAACTTGACTCATTGTCCTCTGAACTAGCTGTACTTTTCTCTATTAAATACCAGTAGTGTGGTCTTCTCTTGATGCGTCCACCATATTACCCACTCATTATCTTCATCCCCGCTGTGGTTTGGTTGGTGATTTCCTTATAGACATAAGATTGTTAACTCGATACTCTTGCGCCTTGCTTACCTGAGGAGAAATACAATACTCTGGAATACTCCCGGGTGAAATGCTACAATGGTATTTCGTGCGCTTGCGGAATTAATTGATTTTATCTTTAGAGCATAGCAAATGCCAACAGCAAGATCATTCATCACAACTTGACAAGACTCACACTCAACAACAATGTCATCTCTGGCAAGCTTAGACCTAAGCGAAGTAATCTCATAATTTGCACTCTATAACTTAGACTTAAGCTCTCTACTTTCACAAATAGCACTGCGAAGCTTATCATGTTGCATGAGCAAAACATCGCGCAAATGATCAAGTTCATAGGAGAGCTCATCAAGAGTGGGGGGGGGGGTACCTCGCTTGTGTTGGAGTCGGAGCTAGAGCCGGTGTCGTAATCAGCAGTTTCCTCTAGAGCAGCAATGTTACCCCCCCCCCTCCCAAACAGTTTCATCAAGAGAATACAACAATTTCTTAGCTCTATCATTATCTGTGTACACAAGATTACCAGAAGCCCTCAAGTTGCAAATAATGGCCTCAAACCTACGAAAGGTATCATCTAGTGATTCACCAGGTTTTTGTGCAAAGGTTTGGTACTGTCTATTGTAAGAGTCCTTACGCATAGACTTGACTTGGTTGGAACCCTCATGGTACATGCAAAGTTTTTCCCATATTGCATGAGCAGTGTCAAGATGTGCAACACGATCATGTTCATTCCTACCAAGAGCAGAGAGCGGAATATTGATAGCTTTGGAGTTGTTTTCATACTTGTTTAACTCACCTCCTGGCGCAGTGTTGAGGTCATTGGGTATGCATAGTCTTGCTCAACAATTTCCCAAATTACACATTCTTCACTTAAGAGATAAGCCTTGGTTCGTGACTTCCAATAGGGAAAGTGTTCTATATCGAACATCCAAAGCTTGACAGCACGCTTCTCCAGGTACTCCAGATCATAAAGTCGATTAAGGTCATAGAATGAAAATAGAATTAGTCCCATCTCATTATGGACCAAAAGGGGCTGGTATTTTTCCAAGAAATCTCTAGCCAACCTTCCCCCAAGTGGTTTTTCTTAACACCAATGACATTTATTAATGCTAGAGGAAAACGATAGCTCATGGAATTTCTTTGTTCTCAATGCCTCCTATTTAGGGGAGTCCGACACCACTCACATACCATAAAAATTCTAGTTGTGGGGCAAGTGAAAGTACTTTGATATGCCCCAGATGTCTTTGAACCTTGGTATTTCAAATTAGATTGATAGCTTTTTGAATAGCTACGGTTCCGAGACTCAAGTCTTTAGTTTACAGGTTCTACATTAGGTTCATGAAACAAATACCTATCTACACAACAAGCTTCTTCAATAGGTCATTGGACATCGCCCTCACTTCTTCTAGCACGGCTTGAACCTACAAAGGGTGTGATGTGCTTTTGAGTGAAAGATTAGATATAGCTTATCGATACATTGGACCTTTCTTGGCCCATATACCCCAAACCCTTACTCCCTTGTTTCGGTGGTTGGTCTCTACCTTTTTTTGTCTCTTGGCTAGTTTGTCTTCCTCTTCTTTATATTAGATTGAGTGGGCCAATCTGGCTTTGAACCAGATTGCTAGCCTAAAGCTAACAAAGAATTCCCGCCCCCTTGTAAATCCAATCCCTAAACTACAGCTGAAAAGGATCGTGCAGCAAGGTTTGAAACTTCACCAACTGTAGCTGCTCCCTCCGCTAAATTTTGCCCTTTTCTAATAGACTTCCCCCTTGGAACCTGAGGTTTTTTGTGCATACAAGTATTTTTGTTAGAGCGTCGATAGGCAACTAAAGGAATACTTATAGTTTTCCCACTACTTTATAAAAGGATCTTGTGACTATCACTAAAAATGATCTTTCCCTCGCGTTCGGCTATAATGGAAACCCTCAAATATAGAGTTGTTTGGCATTTCAATTAGTGATCAAACTGACTCTGATACCAATTAAAAGACCGAGAAGGCAACCAAGGGGGGGGGGGTGAATGGGAGCCAATTAAAATTATTCTCAAGAGCTTGGCCTATGTCCCAATTATAACCCAAGCCAACTTCTAAACAAATCACTAAGGTCACACACACCAACTTGTGATGTGCTAACCCTAGAAATGATCAAAACCAACAAAGGAGTACAGTGGAAACAAAGGAGAACAGCCAACCTCAAGCCGATGGAAGAAACTCATACAAAACAGGTAGTTCTGTTAGAGTATCAGCAGTTGAGACAGAGCATCGGCAGTCTTGATCGTATCATCGGTAGTGCTGATTGACATCAGACAGAGAACAAATTTCCTGGTCAGGACATCGGTAATGCCGATCAAGGTTTTCACTCTCGCACCAGCAGTGCCGAGACAAAGATAGGCAGTGGCGATCTGCAATTTAGACACAACACCAGCAGTGTCGTTCGAATCATCGGTAGTGTCGATTGAAAACAGGAAGAAAACAAAATTCATGATTAGAACATCAGCAGTGCTGATTAGGATTTTTCTTTGCGCACTGGCAATGCCGATGGAAAGATCGGCAGTGCTGATTGACACTTGACAGAACAGAAATTAGCTCGGGATTTGGCAAAAACTTGACCAAAACCTAATCAAACGAACTCCAAGTTGTGTGATTTTTGGACCAGACAATCCTCAACATATCACGACCCTACTCCAACAATATCCACTCAAATAGCACATGGAATCATCATGAACTTCACATCTTGTGCCAAGAACACCAAAAAGGTGAAACTTGAGAAATCTATGAAATGTCACGATTTTCCCACAAGTCTCTCCAAAGATCAACCAAATGATCTCCAAAATGTGCGATATTTGGGCCAGGGAATCCTTAGGTCATTGTGACCTTGCTCTAAAAAGATTGACTCAATTGGCTTAAGAAATTATCACAAATTTCAGATCTTGTGCCAAGAACACCAAAGAGGGGAAACTTGAGAAATCCTTCAAAATCGAAGGTGCTAGAGCTCTTGATTTGGTCAAGAACCCATATATGAATGTTCTAGCTCATCATAGAACCATGATCAGCAAGAAATTTATCCCAACAACTCACCCAAAAATAAGATTGAAAATTCCCATGAAAATAGCTCCGAAAATAGAGAAAAAGAGAAATTCGGGATTTAGGGAGAAGAGAAGATCTTGAGCATAAAATTGAATCTCATATCATTTATTCTTGCATACAAGATTCATGGATACATGGCTAGAAAGGCACCCTTTTCCTCCCACTATTTGGAAGAGAAAAGATTGTCTCTCACACACCCTTTCCTCTCCACAAAACATGAAGACCTCTCCTTGCACTTTGAATGATGACCTAACACAAAGCTAATGGAAAGAGGCGCCCTCTCCCGCCAGTCCCTACCTCTCCTTATATAGGCCTAGGGGTTGTCTTAAAGACCAATATACCCTTGACCTACAATACATAGCCACCTACCACTTGGGGCAGACCCATCCATCTTTCTCGTCGTCGCCTGAATACCCGCATTTCAACTCAACCACCAAATCAGCCAATGTCAATTAGTCATCACATATGAAAACCATGGCACATATCATCATGGTTTCTCATTTTGAGTATATTTTATATAAAAAAATGGAAAGAACTAACATTATCAGACTCTTGCATTATTTGTTAGTCTCCAAATTATACAAGAGCCAGGCGCGACACCAGATTAGGTGCACCGAATCGACGCACCAGATCCATCAAGAACTTCAATCAAGAGGTCTTCCTAATATGTGACCTGTTCACAACAAGCGTCCAAGAGGAATCACACGCCAAGTCACAACTCCAAATCAAAAAGCATCCGAGGGCTGTTGGTCGTATCTACGCACCCACTTATATACTGCAAGAGGACAGTGTACGATTGTAGCACTTTTCTCGTGAATTGAGTACTCCAAGGTTTATCGAATCCACTGGGACCTTATGGATTATTAAACAAAGTTAACAGCAAAAGATCTAGTCAAGGCTACTGTCTAAATCAGGTTGCATGAAGGGGGAGACTGGCCAGCGCAAAGGTGCGCCAGACAGTAAATCTTTCATTGCGCCGATCGGCGTCGGAGTTGAGCCGATCGGCACACTGGTGAATCCAAGCCAAAGTGCGCCAGACAGTAAATCTATCGTTGCGCCGATCGGCGCAGGAGTTGAGCCGATTGGCACACAAGTGAATCTAAGCCAAAATGCGCTAGATGCCTTGTAAGCCTATGCTGTTAAGTGAGTAATCAGATATCTACTAGTGAGATCGTAACCAGAAAGTCTAATTAAATAGCATCATAATGGGTAATTACATAGATCAATGAAAACCAATAATGAATAAGACCACCCTGCTTTCTGAGCGGCTCCCGATTTATCGCTGCAGAGAGGAAACCCTTAATCGCACGAGTATCTTACCCTACTCAACTATCCAATAGTGCTGCGCAGGCTTAGTGCTATCACCTCTAAACCACACTACTAGCATCATCAAGCAACCATAATCAATACAATGTCCGAATACTATCCTAATCACCACGATGTTGACGGTCCTTAAATGCAAAATATGACCGTCATTTACCCGCAAGAATCACACAATTTGATCACAACCTTAGTGGTAGGAATTTATTGCTAATTATTTCCACAAGTTTTGGTGACTTTGTGTATGCAGGTAGCAACCCATGGAGTTTAAATAAAATTTAAGGAAATTCAAGGAGAAAGCACACTTCCGGCCAATCAGGAGCAAGCACACGGATTAAGGAGCCCACCTTCAGCGCTTAACCGACGTAACTCCCCGTAATACCGCGCAAACCGTTGTGAGGGCCCACAGGACATCCACCTGGAGAAAGCACAGGCCAGGAGGGGCCACCCCCAGGTCGGCCGACCTGGTCAGGTCGGTCGACCTGGCCGGGCGCCCTCTCCGCCTGGGCTTCCACGTGTTGGCTCCTCAGGACTCCCTGATGGCGGTTTGGGGGGATTCCGTGGCGGTTACTCCTCTGAAACCGACGTTAGGAGGCTATAAATAGAGGGTGAGGGCCTTCACTCCAACACACACTCAAGATTGAAGATTTAGTGCTCCTCTTGCAAAGGCCAAGTGCTACTTAGCTAGTGCTTAGATTAGGAAGAGAG
Organism: Eleusine indica; assembly: GCA_030378355.1. NCBI lineage: Eukaryota > Viridiplantae > Streptophyta > Magnoliopsida > Poales > Poaceae > Eleusine > Eleusine indica. Next base: position 31,061,688 of record CM059499.1, read on the forward strand.
TGGAGTAGAGTTCGGAGGAGGCTTGGGCTTGTCTTCGCCTTCTCCACGCTTGTACTTCGACGACATTTGCCAATCATAGTAAGTGTCGAGATTTCCCCTCTTGCAGTTTACTTTATACTTTAATTAAGTTATAGTTCTAGCTTGTGAGCTCGTTCATCGCTCTAAGTTCTTAGGGTGCCTTAGCCTGAATATTCGCTGCTAGAAGGTTAAGGTAGTAATCGATCGCATAGACGTGGTGTCTAGGCAGGAGGTTACCTTTGACTATTCGTTAGTCTACTGGTTCGTTGAGGTAGGCGGCAGGTGGTGACAGCTCTGTCCGTCCTCTGAAATCCTCCCCGCTAGGCTAGTGCGTAGGCTCTTGGCGGAAGTCGCCTGTGGATGCAGGGGTAAGTCCGTGCCCAACGCGAGCAAACTAGAGCATAGCTTAGTTAACGTAGGAACCTGACTCTTGGGACATCCTCTCTGTCCTCTACCTATCTTAATCAATCTCTGTGTCCTTGGGTGATTTAGTCCAACGATAGACACACACGTTCCTCGTGATTCGATACCCCGGAATACTCTGGGTGAAGTGCTACATCGGTCTTCCGTGCGCTTGCGGATTTATTCGTAGACGTAAGAAAAACCAACACACGATCAAGATAATATCTACTTACTTAGCCTAGAACTAAGCAATTGGAATAAGCATATGCATGATTATAGAATCAAGATAGACAAATCACCAAAACCATCATCAACATATTCAATCACCCTTGAGATACATAGAGTAAGATTCATCCCCGTCGGGATGACCTACCTTGACGGATCAACTCTTAACACCAATGGTTCTTGAAACTCAACTAGAGATCTATTCTAACGGGGCAAGCTCCGGTGGCTCTAACTCATGGATCTGTTGTCCCTCTATCGCCTCCTCCTCTGTGGCCAGGGTTCACAAGTATTTATAGGAGTTCTACTCGTAAAGGACTCGGTTTCTAGCAAATAAGGCGGTTGCGCCGATCGGCGCAGGATTGCACCGATCGGTGCAAGCCGTGTCTTCTCTGGTTTCTTCTCCAAGTCGGTTCCTCTGTCTTCCACAACTGCCATGTGGGCCTTTTCCTTTGAGATAAAGTCTTGTACTGCACGTCAAGATCTTGAAGTTCCATAAATCTTCTAGGCAAATATCTTCAAGTGTCTTGTGCAGATAAACTTCCATAAATATGTGGAATGGGCCTCGGTCACTTCTGCGGGCCAAAACACTTCGGCGCCGATCAGATCATGGACTGCGCCGGTCGGCGCACTGGGCTTCTTTAGTGCTTTCCGTCAGTTCTGGACTCCTGTCCTATCCATCATCACTTTAATCACCAATTTTACATGTTTCTGCAATAAAGCTCCAAAACAACGCATATACAAATATATAGACAATATCACAGGTAAATGGCTTAAATTAGTATCAATTATGCTCTAATTGGGGTAATATTCACATATAAAAGGGGTACTTGGGAAGTGCCAACAAGGGCTGTTGTGGAATACTTACCTTACCGGTATCCATAGGCTTAAGTCGGTAGGTGACCAGGTGACCCAATAATATGGGAACCGACCGAGTCGGCTTGGAGTACAAGGAAATTACAGATAGACTTCCTATGTTTATCCTTGTAGATTACAAGTAGGACTCTTCGTGTACCCCCTACCGATCGGATATATAAGGCGGTAGGAACCCCTCATCAAGGGACACACGCGACACAACAATCGCACCAGATTATATTGCAATACAAACCACAGAACACAGGACGTAGGGTTTTTACTCTCGTCGAGAGGACGTATTCAGGATATCGTATTTGTTTTATCCCAAAGGAAAGCATATGATTGATCAGAGTAATTACCATATTCTTGATATTTGCACATTGAATTTTGAGACAAAGTCCTCACATAGGTAAGGATAAAGATAAACATTGTAGTGGACACACAGATAGCATACTCAAGTTAGATCAATATTAGTCTAGTGGAGAAGGACAAAGAAAGAGCTAAGTTCCTATGTTTCTTTTATATAGCTACAAAGCCTACATTATATACTATTATACAGATACAATGACAATGCAAGACAATCAGGTCATCACACTCTAGGCATCCGGTTTTCCCCTGTATCCACAGTACGATTCCGGCCAAGAGCCTATTGCACAGCCGAACGTGGGGGATTTCAAAGGGCAGGAAGGGCTATCACCACCTACTGTCTACCCCTAGCAATCTGTGAGCTACACGACTAATAATGCATTCTATATAGATCTAAGCACCACGCTTAAATCTCTAGAACAATACCCCTAATCCCTTAAGCGATGGATCAAAAAAGGAGTAATCACATTTAAGTGAACACTAAGCACATGGAAATGATCTAAGTCACACATTAGTCATGCATCATTATAATGACATAAATAAAGACTATACTAAGGGCTTATGTCTAACATGGTAATATAGTATGACTACATTACTAACATGCAAGCATAATAACCACATACATGAATGGATCATATAATCAAACATGAAACATATGACCCAAATATAACTATATAGAAAGACTAAATATATTAAATAGAATAAAGTCTTACAAAAGCAGAAAGATACAAGAGCCATACCACAACTCCAACGAAGACTTGGGAACTAAAGAAGACTCTATTTCTAAGCCTAACTCCACTAAAACTAAAGGGAATCCCGAAATGGTAACGAGAGTAATGCTTCTTGGTGTGTGCTTTGGAGTTAGGCCTCTCCCTTCTATTTATACTTCCCAAAGTCGGTTCCTGGAGTCGGTAACCACCGCCAAACATGGCAGCCATGCTCCAGGGGAGCGACTCCCTGTTCGACCGAACACCCCTGTTCGGCCGAACAGGGGAGAAGTCCCCTCGGGTGCTGCCGCCTTTGGTGGCCTGCTAGGTGGGTCCCCCTGCCCAGTGACACTGTAAGGTCGGTTGTTAAGTCGGTTTGCTTCTGTAAGTGGGCCATTCAATCCGCAGGAGCCCCAATTGGCGAGCTCTGATTGGTGGAAGTTGTGTTTCTTCGCCACATGAGTGTGTTTCCTCGTCCTTTTCTTTATTTCTCCTGCATGTCAGTGTTTCTCCAAGCTATAGTGGATTTTTATTAATTCTAACTAATATGCATAGAGGGAATGTTGAATCCTCCTTTATTTCGAGTAATATTGATGGTCGAAAATGGTATTTAAGGACCCTCAACAAACTCCCCCAAGGTGAACCTTTGCTCATCCCGATGCAAAGATAGAACTTTAGGTTGTTGATCAGGAGTTGCTACAATGTTTTATATTTCCTCATAGTACCAAATGCACAACAAAATACTCTACCTTTAATCGAATAAGTTGCCATTTTGTATCTCACCCTTTTTACCTTAGTCCCTGCAGGGCTTTTGGCTTCTCTTCATCTTGGGTGGTTGAAAGACAGAATGGTCTTTTGTAGGACAGCATTCTCTCATCCCTGTGTTCCACTTTTCATCCGGAGTTTTTCAAAAAAATTTAGCAAATAAAACTAAGTTCCTCCAATGATTCACTCGGTCACTCAATGTGTATAAATCCTTACCAAGGCATTGAAGTTGCCTCTTTTCATTCTACCTCTAACTAAGGCTTATGTGGAGCTCTGGGTAGGAATAAATGAGACATACTTGTAACACATATATTGCTAAACCAAAAGACTGAACCCATGGAGAAACAAGTCATACAATCTGATCAAGACTGCATTTGTGTGAAATTTGGTGGGATAATGATGGAATGGTGGATACTCCTTTTTTGAGTAGACTCTCTCTTTGTTTAATTATAACTTGGACATGGCTATTTCTTTTTCTTCTTCTTCTTTTTCTCTCTTTTTTTCATCATGCTGAAGATTGAGAGCAAGCATTTATTCTATTTTTGATAGCCATGCCTTCCATGCAACCAATTGAGAGAGAGAGTCATAACATGATATTCATGGAGTATTTATTTTGCTAACTTTCTAAATAGAAGTTAAGCATATGGTGGTGGATTCAATGGAATGGTATTGCTATCTCCCAGTGTAGGAGCATTAGCAAATGATGGTGGATGTGTATGTGAATCTTGAGCATAAAAGCATGAAATGGATCTCACAAAAGTTGCAAGCATTTTGATAAAGCTCAATGTGAAAAGAAGCAGCATATGTGAAAGGTTTTGCAATGAAGTATAACATATGACCACAGTAGGAATTTTCATCATTGAGGAACTTTTCCATTTTATCATTTTGAAAAACAAAATCTCTATATGTTAAGCTTCACTTTGGGACAAAGATCATAGCAGCCCTATTCTAACCATATCATGGCTCACAACAACCTAGACTTAGATCATGCACTTTGCAACCCACAAGTATTCAAGTTCAAGGCAAGCATGTTTAGCCAACAAACTCAAAAATTGCGGAGTACTAAGTTGTATACGAGGGACTATAAAAAGATATAAAATAGAGCAACTATTCATCATCTCAAGATGAAGGCATGTACATCACTAGCATGCATTACAACCTATTCTTTTTGTTCCTTTTAGTCTTGCAAATTTTTATTTTGTTTTATGAGGGTAAGTCCGACAAGGAAAAAGATTGAAAGGAAAGATACAAGTCACCTTGGTGGGTATGCTCCCACAAGCTTTCTCTTGCTCATGGCTATTGGTTAGGATCAAATCCTTTGCATCGGTAGTATGCTACCGTGTAGTCGTGGTGCTCTCGTAGCTATTATTGGAGGTGACAAAACTGGTCGTCACTGTGCTGCTGCCGCTCTCTGGTGGTCTGGGTGTGGTAGCAAGGGTGTTTTGCATTTCCCGTGTTGCTCATCTCGATACTGCACATGCCATTTGGGCAAAGCTTTTCATGTACCATGAGGGTACCAATCAAGTCAAGTCTATGCGTAAGGACTCTTACAATAGACAGTACCAAACCTTTGCACAAAAACCTGGCGAGTCACTAGATGACACTTTTCGTAGGTTTGAGGCCATTGTGTGCAACTTGTGGGCTTGTTGTAACCTTATGTACAATGATAATGATAGAGCTAAGGAATTGTTGTATTCACTTGATGAAAATGCTTGGGGGGTTATGATTGCTGCACTAAAAGAAACTGCTAATTTCAATACCCTGGACTGTGAGCAGTTGTATAGCAAGCTAAAATCTCATGAACTATCTAGGAAGTCTTGTCCTAATCTTGCCAATTCTGCTTCTAGCATGGCTTTGCTTTCTAGCTCTCAAAAGGATAGTCACAGTGGTGCTTCTTATGGATCTAACCCCTCACTTGACAAGTCTTTTTTGGAGCTTGCTCTTTCTTCTCTTGTTGCAGCTTCTGATGAACAGATGGAGTGCATTCCTAATGAGGAGCTGTCCTTGCTCGCAAGGAGATAAGGGGAGGTGGTTCAAGAACCTGATTCGAGTGTGGTGACCCGGGACACTTCATTGCTGATTGTCCCAAGAAGAAGAAGAAGGCTGGGTACCATGACAACAACAATGAAGATTTCAAGCAAAAGAAGAACCGCTTCTACAAGAAATGCAAGAACTCCAAGAAGTTCGCTAAGGCCATTGCACGCGCCTGCGTTGCCGCCTTGAGCGACATCAACCTCACATCAAGTAAAGGCCTTACAAGCTCTAAGGAGAAGGTTGAGAAGCCACGAGTCAAGAGGAAGGATGACTTCATCGGGCTTTGCTTCATGGCAAAGAACGATCACGACACCGACTATGGCTCCTACTCTAACACAAGCAAGGTACCTTCCACTCTTGATGAGCTCTCTTCTGAACTTCATCATTTGCGTGATGTTTTGCTCGTGTAAGAAGATAAGCTTCGCAGCGTTGTTCATGAGAATAGAGAGTTTAATTCTAAGCTGGAGAGTGCTGAGTTTGGGATCACTTCACTTAGGTCCAAGCTTGCTAAAAAAGCTGATGTTGAGTGTGAGTCTTGTCAAGTTGTGATGGATGATCTCAGTCAGAGGGAAAGTGTGCATGCTCAAGTTGCCAGTCAGCTTTAGAGTGCCCTCAAAGAGCTTGATGAATTCATAGCTAGACCAACTCTTTTGGGTGCATGTCAGAAGTGCCCCAAGCTCATTAATGAGGTGGAAGCTCAGTCCTCAAAGTCAAAGAGCTCGAGTCCAAGCTGTTAGATGAGACTTGCTCTAAAGTTCTCCCTCCATCATGTGAAGTGTGTGTGTCTCTCAAGGACAAGCTAGTAATCACTAGGGAGCAAAACAAAGTCCTAGTCCAAGAAAATGACTATCTTGTTTCTAGGCTCCAAAGAACCCTAGTGAGTGAGGAGAAGATTGAGAGTGACTTGGCTAGAGTCAAAGAAAGTGCTAGTAGGTCAACCCTGAAACGTCTAGGTCTCTAGCCTTGAATCAATGATTTGTTTTGGTGATAAATGACAATGCATGTTGGAACTAACCTTTTATATAAGTTTGTGAGTTTAATGTTAGGTTATGTTCAGGCATCAATCAAAGGTCAAGGATAATAAATTCATAAAGGCTATGGACCCATTACAAGATGATTGATTGATTGTATGTTGGAAATTCTCATATGGTGAAGATGCTTGACAAAGGATGATGGTAATCAATGTGTTGATAAAGGTGTCAGTGGACATAATCAACATCCGTGCTTAAAGATGAAGACACATCACATGTTCAAATGTCAAACACAACATATTATTGATTCATGACAAGGGATGACATTGATGATAGTGTTGATTGTTGATACAAGCAACACGTATACATAAAGAAGATCAAGGCACTTCATGAAGGAGAATTAGACATCCCTATAGTTGATGATGTCAAAATGGTTATGTTAATACTTGGTATTAAATGGAAATATCAATGCAAGTATTAGTTGGAATCCATGAGTTAATAAGTGACAATGGTCAAAGCAAGGATGTTATTGTAAAATTGGAACATGGATTTCTAGTGACCATTTACAAGAAGATAAAAGTCCTGAATTTTGAAATATCATCTTGGAGATGAAATTGACAAATTCAATACATTGTTGATGTTAGATACAAAGTAGTGTTGCATGAAAAGGCAGTGAAGGTTAGGCAAAACTCGGCTACGATGGACCATGTGTGAGGGTGAAGGGCAAGCAAGAGGCTTGGCGCCGAAGGACCAAAGGCCATGGTGAAGAGTGAATTAAGGCTTAGCGCGATGAACCGTGCAAGACCATGTGAAGCTATGGATTATCCACATCACTCATTTAACGGAACAAAGATGATGTTGATATGTCACAATGAGTGTAATTGACAAAAGAGCTAAAGGTGAATATACAATGTCAAAAGAAGATCAAGTGGCTTGAATATATTAAGTTGTGAAAGTTTATAAGTGGATGAACATCAAGTCTATCTCATATGGACATTGCTCAAGCCAAAGGTATAGTATTGGATATATATGCTTATTGATGACTAATCAAATAAATATCCAAAATGATCAATTGCTTATGGAGTTGGCGACATTCATATAGAAGAATGAAGATGGTATGAAGGTGTTCCTATTGACATAGATTTTCTAATTGCTATTGAGTATAGGAACATCTTACTATAAAGAGGCATGCAACTTTGATAGTTTTGCTTATGTCTTGGTGCTCAAACTGATCCAATAACCTTTGGGGGAGTGTTTAGCAAACCTATGTGTGATTTTGGAGCTTGGTAATAGCAAGGTTGGACAGGCCTTTAAATTATCTTTTCGTAGAGTCCAAGATCACCTAAATCGACTCCAGAATCAAAAGTTATGGGCATTTTTTTATCGGCTGCCTGCCTGTATTGTTCCAATCGGCAGTGCCGATCCGAAACTCAGAAAAACGTCTTTTCCTTGCCCTCTGTGGTTCCCTCATCGGCAGTGCTGATGTGGGCATCAGCAGTGTCGATGCGGGACATCCAGAGCCCCAAACGGCTAGTTTTTGAGCCTCTCTATCGGCAGTGCCGATCCGGGTATCGGCAGTGCTGATGTGGGGCGTCCAGAGCCCCAACGGCTAGTTTTTGAGACTCTCCTATTTATACCCCCTTCGTTCCCAATGGTTGGGGTGCTGAAAACACTTTAAAGAATTATCCATTTGAGCCAAGAAAACACCTCTCCACTCCCCATTACTTAGTGCTATACTAGAGCAAAGATCCATTGTTGAGCACTTGAGCAAGCAAGCAATCGTGGTGGCATTTGTTACTCTTGGGGATTCATCCCCTAGACGACAAGGCGTTGCCTGATGAGCTCCCAAGCTTGTGGTGAGCCGTGGAAAGTTTCTGAAGGTTTCGATTGACCTCCGAAAGGAAAGAAATCAAGAGAAGGAAATTCGAGGAAAAGGGTTGAAAGAGACCCCACTCGAGTATGACCGTGCCCCTCAATGGAGACGTAGGACTCATTTGAGGAGTCCGAACTTCAGTAAACAAATATTGTGTCTCTGTGTGCTCCTTTATTTACTTGTTACTTTTTCATGTTCTAGGGTTTGCTCTTATATTTGCTTAAATTACTAGATCTACTAGTGTAGCTTGTGTCTAGTACTTGCTATTTTGTTGTAGTGCTTCATATTAACTGTTGTAGTCTTTTCATCAACCTAGTAACTGCGAAACCAAATCAGATTTACTTTTGGGCGACATTCTATTCCACTATCAATCAGTCCCATCGGCACTGCTGATCATACAGATTCTTTTTGTTAAGTCTATTTTCGCAGAAATTTATAGAATCACCTATTCACCCCCCTCTAGGCGACATCAATGTCCTTTTAATTGGTATCAGAGCCTAATCTCCTCATTAAGCTTAACCGCATAGAGAGTTGATGATGTCGTAAGGTAAAATGTGTCAAATTCCCTATGGTTGTTCTAGCGCCTCATTTTCTATCATTTGGCAACCTTCATACGAGGCACCATATTTCAATGGCACAAATTACGCTTGTTGGAGATCACAAATAATTTTATATTTTCGGGAGATGAGTCCCAAAATTTGGTGGGTTGTAATGTGGGCTTTTCTCATGCCTTGGATCGTGATTCTCCAACACAAGGGCAAGAGAAATGCCTACATCTCGAGGCCCAAGCTATTAATGCTTTATTTGGTGCTTTGAGTAGGGATGTTTTTAATGAGATATACAAGTTGATGTGAACAAGGGTTCCCGATCTTCCGAAAGGTTCTTGGTAAGTTGATTTGGTCGGAGGCGACACACAAATCGATCCGGCTTCAGAACAGCACGTTCTAAACCCCGCAATCGCAGCACGACGTCTCCTCTGGTTATCAACCGTCCAAAAGACGATTGACCTCGCCGAGAAGGCTAATCCCTGTCTGCGAATCAACAACACAAGCAAGAACAACGAAGAATGCAACACAATTGCAGATGTATGATTAAACTCTCAAAGTTGGGGTCTCACAAACCGATGAACGGCGAAACTGTTTATGAACAGAATTGATCTAAGCAAAACCCGAACCCTAATGATGCAGTGGCAGCTGTATATTAAGACCCTAGGGTTGTGCAAGACCCTCTGGACGCGCTCCTAATTGGGCTCAACTAGATACAAAGCCCAAAGGCCAAAAATAGGCGACGCAGCACCGACACAGATTCTGGACTCTCTCTTGTTTTGACGATTCCCAATGACTCGTGATGAATTTTGACATGAGGCCGGCAGCATTGGAAAGGTCTTCTCCTTATCTTTCCGTGCATATATAGAACATCCAAATCCGAGTCCGTATGCGTCCTGGGCGACTGTTTTAGTGCAGACTGGTCCTGGGCCCCGAAACAGACTCGAAGTCGGTTTTGATTGGGCCTCCACTTTGGCTTCCAAGCCCTTGCTGGTCCTCCACGTTCCCAACTCCTTCTCCCGTCATCTCCTGGTCCTCTCCATGGTTTCTAATCATAAAATAATCATTAGGTAGCAAACCATTCTCAAAAGTAACATATAGCAAAGAACGTAGGAACGAGCTCACCTCTAGATTTAGTCGTCGTGCACGAGCTCTAGTCATTGGACCTTGCAAGTCCAGAATTGGAGGAGTGTTGTGTGTATCCATAGGAGGGATGTCCTCATCATACTCCCCCTCTTGAAGTGGAGTCGTACTCGACTCTAGCTCATCCTCTTCTCCCAAGTATGGTTTCAAATCTGAAATGTTAAAAGTAGGACTAACCCCGAACTCGGGAGGCAACTCAAGTTTGTATGCATTATCATCAATCTTCTCCATTATTTTGAATGGACCATCAGCTCTAGGCATTAGTTTAGACTTTCTCAATTCTGGAAATCTATCCTTCCTTAAGTGTAACCACACTAAATCTCCTACATCAAGCTTTACTTCTTTTCTACCCTTACTACCAGCAATTTTATACTTTTCATTCATCTTTTTAATGCTAAGTCTAGTGGTCTCATGCATTAGCAAAATAAATTCAGCACGCTCCTTAGCATCAACATGAACTCTCTCATTAATAGGTAGAAGAAGTATATCAAGTGGAGTACGGGGATCAAAACCATACACTATCTTGAATGGACTTACCTTGGTAGTAGAATGTGTTGCCCGATTATAAGCAAACTCAACATGAGGCAAGCATTCTTCCCATTGCTTCAAATTTTTCTTCAAAATAGCTCGCAACATAGTACCCAAAGAGCGGTTCATAACCTCAGTTTGTCCATCAGTTTGTGGATCACAAGTTGTAGAAAATAGCAACTTTGTACCCAACTTATTCCAAAGCGTGCGCCAATATGACTCAAGAATTTTGCATCACGATCTGAAACAATAGTAGAAGGCATACCATGCAAACGTACAATTTCTTTGAAAAAAAGATCAGCAATATAACTAGCATCATCAGTTTTATGACATGGTATAAAGTGTGCCATCTTGGGAAAACGATCCACAACAACAAAAATGCTATCGCTCCCCCTCTTAGTCCTAGGCAGTCCTAAAATAAAGTCCATAGAAATATCCGCCCAAGGAATAGAAGGAACAAGAACTGGCATGTATAAACCATGTGGATTCAATCGAGACTTAGCTTTTTGACATGTGGGACAGCGAGCAACAAAACGCTCAACATCTTTCCTCATCCTTGGCCAAAAGAACTGTGTGGCCAAAATATCCTCTGTCTTCTTAGCACCAAAATGACCCATCAATCCACCTCCATGCGCCTCCTGCAACAACAAAAGACGATCGGAACCAACTGGAATGCATAGGCGGTTAGCTCTAAACAAGAAACCATCATTCAACACAAATTTGTGCCAAGCACAACCTTCTTTACAGTGCAGCAATACATCTTTAAAATCAACATCAGCAACATATTGTTCTTTAATTGCCTCAAGTCCAAAAATTCTACAATCAAGTTGAGACAACAAAGTATATCGCCTAGATAAAGCATCAGCAATCACATTATCCTTCCCTTTCTTATGTTTAATAATATAAGGAAAATACTCAATAAACTCAACCCATTTAGCATGTCTACGGTTCAAATTGCATTGAGAACGAATATACTTAAGTGATTCATGATCAGAATGAATAACAAATTCTTTGGGCAACAAATAATGACGCCACGTCTCTAAAGAACGTACAAGTGCATATAGTTCCTTATCATACGTGGAATAATTCAAAACAGGCCCAGTAATTTTCTCACTAAAGTATGCAACAGGTTTACCATCTTGCATCAAAACACCACCAATGCCTATACCACTAGCATCACATTCAAGCTCAAAAGTCTTATCAAAATTGGGTAATTGCAGCAATGGTGCATGTGTAAGTTTGTCCTTTAAAGCATCAAAAGACTCATGATGTACCTTACCAAAATGGAAGTCAACGCCCGTCTTTGTCAACTCATGCAAAGGTGCAGCAATGGTGCTGAAATCTTTGACAAAGCGGCGGTAGAAACCTGCAAGACCAAGAAAACTCCTCACCTGTGTGATAGTTTTTGGTACAGGCCAGCTCTTTATGGCTTCAATCTTCGCCTCATCCACCTCAATTCCCTGTGGAGTCACAACATAGCCAAGAAAAGAGACTCGATCCGTGCAAAAGGTGCACTTCTCAAAGTAACCAAATAAACGTGCAACTCGCAAAGCATCAAAAACAACACGCAAATGAATCATATGATCATCCATGGATTTGCTATAAATCAAGATATCATCAAAGTAAACAACCACAAATTTGCCAATAAAAGGTCTTAAAACCTCATTCATCAAACGCATGAAAGTACTGGGTGCATTAGTCAACCCAAAAGGAATCACTAACCACTTATACAACCCGAATTTGGTTTTGAAAGCAGTTTTCCATTCATCTCCAAGTTTCATTCTAATTTGATGGTAGCCACTACGCAAATCAATTTTAGTGAAAATTATAGCACCACATAACTCATCAAGCATGTCGTCTAGCCTAGGAATAGGATGACAATACCTAATAGTAATGTTATTAATGGCTCTACAATCTACACACATACGCCAAGAACCATCTTTCTTAGGAACCAAAAGTACAGGAACAGCACAAGGACTAAGTGATTGACGAACATACCCACGATCCAAAAGGTCTTGGACTTGTCGTTGTATCTCCTTAGTCTCCTCAGGGTTGGATAAGCAGCACGGTTTGGTAAAGTAGCACCAGGAATCAAATCAATTTGATGCTCAATCCCTCTCAAAGGTGGCAATCCCGGGGGTATCTCAGCTGGAAAAACATCCTTATACTCCTGCAAAAGGTTAGTGACAGCAGGAGGCAAAGCACTAGAAGCATTATTACCAAGCGAAAACAAGGCTTGTTTGCATATCAAAGCATAGCAAATATCATCAGTAGAAATTTCAGCAAGCTCAGATTTTGTGGCAAGACATGAACGACCTTGTAATTTAATTGCAGCACCCTTAGAACTTGAAGAATCATTAACATTACTTGGTGTAGAAGCAGAATTAACAGGTTGCTGAATTTCAGGACTTTTATTTTTCAAACTAGCAGCTCGTTCTAAATCAGCTTGTACAATTTCAGCAGGGGTCATTGGTAACAAAGTAATTTTAGTCCTTTATGCATAAAAGTGTACTTATTACTTTTACCATGTTGTACAACATCATTATCAAATTCCCAAGGTCTACCCAATAAAAGTGAACAAGCTTGCATGGGTACAACATCACAATCAACAGAATCCACATAGGAACCAATGGAAAAAGGAACTCTGCAAGTCTGTATTACCTTAGCTTTTCCAGAGTCATTTAACCACTGAATGTAGTATGGATGTGGATGTGGGCGTGTGGTCAAATCAAGCTTCTTAACCACATCAGAACTCACCAAATTGTTGCAGCTTCCTCCATCAATGATGACACGTGCTCGACGGTTCTTGATGATGAAGAAAATCTGGAACAAGTTATGTCGCTGCATCATCTCGGGCTGCTGGATTTGTGTGCTAAGCACACGCTGCACAATAATATTCATGTAGCCCATGGTATCGACGCCTCCAAGGACGAGGTGACCGCTGGTGGCAGCGACATCCTCCTCGTCATCCTCCACATCGGAGGTGCTCATGTAACCGCCATCATCTGTCGCCACATATGCCCGCCTACTTGGGCAATCTTTCTGCACATGGCCAAGACCATGGCAGCGGTGGCACTGAATCCTTGTAGTGCGTCCTATCAAAGCAACAGAGGAGGCACTACTAGCCGGTACCTGCACAGAATTTTTACCTGAGCGCGTAGAAGGGGCAGGGGCTGATCTTGGTGCTGCAGAAACAACACTAGTTGGTGGGGGCGGCCGGAAAGATGGCTTGGGCAGCCCCAAAGTCCCCGTCGGCCATCGTGGGTAGAAATTCCTGGACTTGCTGTCGTACCTTGCGGTCCTTGTAGCTGACCTATCGATGGTGCCATTAGCCTTATACACCGTTGCTTCATCATGATCGTCTTCAACGTCGTTGTTGGTGTTGTTGTTGGTGTTGGTGTTGTTGTTGTTGGTGTTGGTGTTGGTGTTGTTGGTCTTGTGAGCGGTCTCCAATTCGACAACCTGATCGGTTAGCTTAGAGACTCTCTTATCCAACCGCTCAATGCTTTCTCCCAGGTGAAGCTTGGTGACGGCGTCGGTGACGGCCCTGGTGATCGTCTCTGCCAAATCACTCTGAAACGTCTGCAAAGCCTTCTGTAGCTGACTTTGGCTCACGCACTCATCCAATTTTGAGGGTGAAGCACCCTCTCCATCGCTTCCTGACATCAGAAACACCAAAACAGGAAACAAAAAGTGACGGTTATCCCTATAAAACTACTAAGCAGTGGTGCCTCTCAACACAGCAAAAGGAAGCTTCTTGCAAAGCTCTTACAAAGTTCTGAAAACAACAAAGCGAAGGATACCAGGGAGAAGTGTTCCATGATTGCAAAGTTTACAAAATAACCTATGTGCTGTCTAGAAGAAGTATGTAGAGCTAGAAAGGCCAAATATATATATGTGAGTGGCACACAAATCAAAAATAGACAGTAAAGCTGAATAAGTGCCCAAGTAACTTATCCCTAGTTCCTGGTCTAACTATGTCCTAGAACAGTAGTGATAGCAAAGAAGAAACAATGAGACCAAGGCACACAGTCGATAGCAGGAGGCTAAGTGTAAAACAGCCAAACTCAGAAATTTCAGGGGGCTAGATGGAGCACTAGTAGGAATCCCAAATTTCTTTTTTTTTATTTTATTTTTTGATATTTTTTCCAACTCACTAGCAAACAGGGAGAAACCACAAAAAATTTCAGCTCAAACCTAGCTAGGACGTGGCCTACAGAAAATCTTGAAGTTTCAGAAAACGTCGGGTTTCAACTTGAATGAATTTTTTCTTTATCTTCCCGATTGTTTTTGATTTTTTTGATGAGGGCACACAGGGGATTTTTGTTTGGTGAGGTGGATGCAGAGGAAAGTGGAATATGTGAAAATTGGTCCGAGGTGGTGAGGGTAGGTTTAGGGTGGGATTAGGGTGGGCGTGTTGATCAATCAACCCTAGCACACAAAGCCGACAAAACCGAGGATGGTGAAGGGGATGGCGGCTAGGGTTGCAAGGGAAACACTACTGACGATAAAAACACAAACTAAACCAGTGACTAAACAAGAACTAGGGAACAAACTGAACACTACGGACTCTGAAATTGAAATATGCAAAGGCTAAACACGTGGTTATGGGCGGGGGAAATTTTTTTTGGTATTTTCTGTGGACGAAAGGAAGAACATGAAAACAAAACTAAAGGGTAGTGCGAACCTGACGGTGCACCTGAAGCTCTGATTACCACTTGATGTGAATAAGGGTTACCGATCTTCCAAAAGGTTCTTGGTAAGTTGATTTGGTCGGAGGCGACACACAAATCGATCCGGCTTCAGAACAGCACGTTCTAAACCCCGCAATCGCAGCACGACGTCTCCTCTGGTTATCAACCGTCCAAAAGATGATTGACCTCGCCGAGAAGGCTAATTCCTGCCTGCGAATCAAGAACATAAGCAAGAACAGCGAAGAATGCAACACAATTGCAGATGTATGATTAAACTCTCGAAGTTGGGGTCTCACAAATCGATGAACGGTGAAACTGTTTATGAACAGAATTGATCTAAGCAAAACCCGAACCCTAATGGTGCGGCGGCGGCTGTATATAAAGACCCTAGGGTCATGCAAGATCCTTTGGACGCGCTCCTAATTGGGCTCAACTAGATATAAAGCCCAAAGGCCAAAAATAGGCGACGCAGCACCGACACAGATTTTTGACTCTCTCTTGTTTTGACGATTCCCAATGACTCCTGATGAATTTTGACATGAGGCCGGCGGCATTGGAAAGGTCTTCTCCTTATCTTTCCGTGCATATGTAGAACGTCCAAATCCGAGTCCGTATGCGTCATGGGCGACTGTTTTAGTGCAGACTGGTCCTGGGCCCCGAAACAGACTCGAAGTCGGTTTTGATTGGCCCTCCGCTCTCGCTTCCAAGCTCTTGCTGGTCCTCCATGTTCCCAACTCCTTCTCCCATCATCTCCTGGTCCTCTCCATGGTTTCTAATCATAAAATAATCATTAGGTAGCAAACCATTCTCAAAAGTAACATATAGCGAAGAACGTAGGAACGAGCTCACCTCTAGATTTAGTCGTCGTGCACGAGCTCTAGTCATTGGACCTTGCAAGTCCAGAATTGGAGGAGTGTTGTGTGTATCCATAGAAGTGATGTCCTCATCACAAGTTGAAGAATGCTCATGCTATGTGGATTCGAATTCAAGAAATATATGAAGAATCCAACACGACAAGTGATATTTCCAACAATGAGTTGGTAATTGAGGATGATTGTTCCACCTCAAGCTTACATGATATTGATGATCATTCTCTTTCAAATGACTATATTAATGAAGTATCATCTCCATCGACATCATCATGTTGCCCTATGGCCAAAGGTAACATGCAAGTAAAATTCCATGAAAATTATAGTGATCATGATGATGTTGTTGGTGTTGACGGTGATGATAATAAGGATATCAATAGTGATGATGATGATGATCATGAACATACATATGATGAGCTTGTTGCATTGTTGCGTAGCATGGAAAGATATATGAAACTAGAGAAATCTAAATAAAAATTTACATGATGAAAACTCTTCTTTAAAAGACTCATTAGTGGAGCTAAAGTGGTCTCATGAGGATCTTAGTGAGACTCATGAGAAGCTCAAAAATGCTTATGATTCACTTGCTTCTAATGTTTTGGAAAGTGCAAAAGAAGATATAAGCATTACACATGATTTAATTGATAATGTATCTACTTATTGCAATGATTTATGTGATAACCCTTGTCGCTCCCAAGCAAATATTTTCCCGAGCACTACATGTGACTTGGATTGCATAGGTGAAAAAGTGAAGCACAAAGGTCATGAAGTCAACGAAGATCACAAGAAGAACTTCAAGTCTAACATGAGCATTAATCAACAAAAGAAAAAGAAGTTAGCTCATGTTAAGTGTTTCAAGTGTTCAAATATGGGACATTACGCCTCTTTGTGTTCCATGAAGATTGATGATGAAACCACACTTCCAAAGAAGAAAACAAGAAGAAGTAAGAGGAAGTGCTATAGATGTTATGAGAAGGGTCATGAAATTGTTTCATGCCCTAACATAAGGAATGGCGACCTTGTGTCATCCAAGAAGTGGCTCACCGGCAAGGAAGCATCAATTAAGAAGCAAGATAAGAAAGTGACTTGCATGAATAAGAAACGTACTTGCTACACTTGTCGAGAAAAAGGACATATTGGTAAAAATTGTCCTATGAGTAACATTCCTAAGCCTATTCCTTTCCATGATCATCATTTAGAAGGGTTTGCAAAATTTCTAAAAAGTGTTTGAACATATTCATTTCTGAAAACAAAAATGTGATTTCCAAACAAAATGTTTTATTATATCAAAACAAACTGTTTATACAAAAACATTCAAAATAAATTATTTTGCAAATTTCCCTAATTAATCATTGTCAATCTTTTGGTCTTTAAAATTGTTTTACAAGACCAATGGTTTTAAAAATAGTATTCGATTTGAAAAATTTCTCAAAAAACTATCTTGACCAATTTCGGCCCTATTCTAGCATCAAGTGAGTCTTGTCACTAGTGCCACATATTTTTTATATGTTGGCTGATGGTATTATTTATGATTCATAAAAGAGTAAAGTCAAGTGACTCGTCACCTTACTTCAATTTGTATCAATGGAGCTTTTGTTTAATTATGAGCATTCTTCTAATCATCCTTGGTTTAATTATGAGCTTTGGTGCAAAGAATTTGTTTTTTTTAATTTGTTTAATTAAGGAGCATGAAGAAATTATTTGTCTTCTCTTTGCAATGAAAATATTGTTGTTAGGACTAACCATGTGCAAGGGAATTGAGAAGATCAAACATGAATAGTAAAGCTAAAAAAAAGACTTGGTGGAAGAAAATTTGAAGCAATGTCAAACCTCTTCAAGATATTGGTAGACACGGGCAAGATCTTGAGCCGATGGTATTGGATTGCTCAAGGCAAGATGGCGGGTCTACCATGAATAAGCTTGTGGAGGGATCAAATATGACTTGCTATATTATAATGATGATGACTAAGTCCTATTAGTGCAAGCTCAACATGAATTATGATTGTTTGACAATAAAGAGGAAATCCATCTATGACCATGCATGAAAAATGATGAGGACATCACACCTACGGATACACACAACACTCCTCCAACTAAGATGAAAGTTCATGTGCATCACCTGAATTTAAAGGTGAGATCCTTTCTAATATTTTGTTTATGTGGTTTTGAGAATAGATTGCTACCTAATGAATTAATTGTTGTTAAGAACCATAGAGATGATGATAAGATAGCTGAGGAGGTGATTGGAGCCGTGGTGGGCCAGCAAGGACGTCCAAGCCAAGGTGGACGCCCAATCAAAACCGACTTCGAGTCTGTTTCGGGGCCCAAGATCAGTCTGCACTAAAATGGACGCCCAGGACGCATACGGACTCGGATCTGGACGTTCTATATATGCCTGGAAAGATAACAAAAAGTCCTTTCGAACCCAACTGGTCCCATGTCAAAATTCATCCGGAGCTGTCAGAAATTGCCAAAACAAATTGACATCTAGAATCTGTCCTAGTGCTGTGACACCGGAATCGGTCTTTGGGCCATGTATCGAGTTGAGCCCACTTAGGGCTGCATCCAGGGGGTGGTGCACGACCCTAGGATCCTCATATACAGCCACCTACTCTTCATTAGGGTTTGGATTTTGCTTAGATTATTCTGTTAAGAACAGTTTTGCCGTTTGATCGGTTTGTGAGACTCCAACTTGTGAGATTCATCATATACTTGCAAATTTGGTAGCATTCATCTTTGTTCTTGCTTGTGTTCTTGATCTGCAGGCAAGGATAAGCCTTCTCGGTGAGGTCAACCGTGCAACACCGGTTGATGACCTTAGGAGACGTTGTGCTGCGATTGTGGGGTTCAGAAGATGTCGTTCGGAAGTCAGATCGATTTGTGTATCGTCGCTGCCATAATCAAGGTTACCATAACTTATCAGAAGATCGGGAACCCTTGTCCACATCAAGTGGTAATCAGAGCTTCAAGTATACCGTTAGGTTCGCCCTTATCCCTGTTATTTTGTTTTGTTCTAAACTCCAAAAAATTGCCCTACAAAAATATTTGTTCGTCGTGCTTCCGCTGTCCTATGTCCCCCTTGTGCCTTGCAATTTTCAGTTTAGTTTGCTTCTCTGAATTTTAGTCACTCGTTGTGTCGTCATGTTCATCGTGTCTAAGTATTGTTTTTGGTTTAGTGCTAAACGCAAGTTGGAGTTGATGGCCACAATTTAGTTCCTATTTTTTTGTGTGCACAGTCACATCAAAGCATATCTGTTTTGCACATAAGGAAAAAATAGATTGTGTGCATGAGTAGAAAGAAAAGTATTTAGCATTCACGTGAGGGATTTACAAGAAAGTTTTGTATTTCTCTAGGTCTGCCATAGCAGCATAAGAATAGTTTCCATGCATCATAACAACCATTAAGTTGTACATTTGGCTGCACTAGTTGATAATCCATTTGCTTTGGTACACTTGTAGTAAGACAAAAACATTCAGGTGTTATTTTGAGTTGTAAAATTTCTAATACCTTGCTGCACTTCTGTGTGAAAAAAATAAGAAACAAGCAAAAGGCAGAGAGGTGCTAAAAAAAGGAAGAAGAGGAAAAAGCTGCACCCAAAACAAAAGAAAAAAAGGAAAAAAAGGAAAAATTCAGAATTGTTGCAGCCTTTGCGTCCTTTGTTGAGTCATTTGCTTGTTTACTTGAACTAGGTCCGAGACAAGTTTGGGCCGGTGACATAGACTAGCTTGGGACTATTATTCAGTTTTGCAACTTCTGAATTGAAATTTTGCTAATCCTTGCTACCTAATATTGTCTATCCAAGCTCCATATATATCCTTCTGAACAGGCACAAATTTTTTGACTCTTGCAATCGTCAGTTCACACTCTCCAAGGTATCCTTTGCTTTCTGTAATTAAGAACTTTGTAAGAGCTTGGTAAGATGCTTCCATTTGCTTGCTGAGAGTTTACACTGTGATCACATAGTAGTGATAGGAAAATATACTCTTGTGTGTTTTCATGTTTGCTACTAACAATGACAGGTTACACCACTCATGGTGATGAGTCAACATCGTCTAATGAGAAAAATATGAGTGATGTAGCACAACGAGTGCTTAGTTCTCAAATGGATAAGGTAGAGCAAAGTCAATTGAACAACTTGTTCCAAACTGACTTTATTGTGAAGGATCGACGTTGTCGTGTCATCATTGATGGAGAAAGTAGCCGCAACATCGCAAGCTTGGAGTTGGTCGAGAAGCTTGGCTTGACCACACAGCCACACCCATGTCCATACTACATCCAATGGATAAATTCTTGTGGTAAGATAAAGGTAGATAAAATTGCACGTATTGAATTTTTTATTGGTTCTTATAAGGATAGTGCAGAATTTGATATAGTACCTAAGCAAATATGTCATTTGTTGTTAGATAAACCTTGGATTTCTACAAATAATGTTTTGCACAATACCATTGATAATAGCTACTCATTTAAATACAATGGTAGAAGGGTTACTCTTAAACCTATGACTGCTGCTGAAATTTTAGAAGAGGATCAACAAAGATTTAAGAGAAGAAAGAATGAACCATTTAGGATACAATGGGCTATTTCAAATGTTGCAACACTTGATGTAATGGATTGTTCCAATAGTCTTGCTATATTGGAACCTTATGATCATGTTTCTTTATCACAAGTTGATTTACCTAGTGGTCCTTGTGATAAAGAGGAGTTGTGTGCCAATGCTTCACTTATATCTTTACTACAACAAATGAATGAGCTTGATGCCTTTGCTTATGATTCACCCACTAGTGCTAGAATTAAACATTTGATTTTAGTTACATGTCAAAAGGATGAGCAGAAATTGTTGTCTTATCTAAATACTTTGGGTTATATTAAATTTGATGTTCTTTGTAATCTAAGTACTTTGGAGAAGCAAATCTTTTCTCAAACTGAATTGTCTTTATTGACAAGAAACAATTTTCATGCTATAGGAAACTATGATCATAGAGGTGTGTTCATGGTGCATAGAGTTCATATTTGTTCAAAATTGAAACCTCCTTGTGTTGTACAACTCAATGATAAAAAAGAAAACTGCACTAACAATTATCATTCCTTGTCATGTTTTTCTAGTGTTTCTAAGATATCGCATTTCTACATTATCATAAGAGTGAGGATGATGTTCATACTGCTGCCGAATTATTCAAAGAGGTTGTTCATTGGTATGACATGCCTTCTATTGTAGTTTCACATTGTGATGATAATTTTCATAACACATATAAACATGAGGTGTATCCCATGTTTGGGAAAAGTTCTATGTTTCATATTTCAGATTTGAGACCAGTATTGGGAGAAAGAGATGGGATCCAGTCGAGGACGACTCTAATTCAAAAGGGGGAGAATGATGAGGACATCACACCTGTGGATGCACACAACACTCCTCCAACTAAGATCAAAGTTCATGTGCATCACCTGAATTTACAGGTGAGATCGTTTCTAATGTTTTGTTGATGTGGTTTTGAGAATAGATTGCTACCTAATGAATTAATTGTTGTTAGTAACCATGGAGATGATGATGAGATAGCTGGGGAGGTGATTGGAGCCATGATGGGCCAGCAAGGACGTCCAAGTCAAGGTGGAGGCCCAATCAAAACCGACTTTGAGTCTGTTTCAGGGCCTAGGATCAGTCTGCACTAAAATGAATGCCCAGGACGCATACAGACTGAGATTTGGACGTTCTACATATGCATGGAAAGATAAGGAAAAGATATTTCGGACCCATCCTGTCCCATGTCAATATTCATCCCGAGCCGTCAGCAATTGCCGAAACAAATCGACATCTAGAATCTGTTCTGGTGCTGTGACACCGGAATCGGTCTTTGGGCCATATATCGAGTTGAGCCCACTTAGGGCTGCGTCCAGGGGGTGTCGCATGACCCTAGGGTCCTCCTATACAGCCACTACCTCTTCAATAGGGTTTGTGTTTTGCTTAGATTATTCTGTTAAGAACAGTTTTGCCGTTTGATCGGTTTGTGAGATCCCAACTTGTGAGATTCATCATATACTTGCAAATTTGGTTGCATTCTTCTTTGTTCTTGATTGTGTTCTTGATCTGCAGGCAAGGATAAGCCTTCTCAGTGAGGTCAACCATGCAACACCGATTGATAACCTTAGGAGACGTTGTGCTGTGATTGCGGGGTTTAGAACGTGTCGTTCGAAAGCCGGATCGATTTGTGTATCGTCTCCGCCTTAATCAAGATTATCAGAACCTATCGGAAGATTAGGAACACCTAAATTTACATCTTAGTTGGAGGAGTGTTATGTGTATCCATAGGTGTGATGTCCTCATCAAAAAATTTTGTAACATTGAAGATTTTGTATCTATTCTTGTCAATGGTTGAGTTGGACATCATGAAGGGATTTCAAGCTTGGTATATATTCTTCATGGTTTGCATATACAAAAGATTCCAAGCTCTCGAATTGTTGAGCACATTGAGGTAACTATCTCTATGCCTTATATAAGTTCTCTCTTTCCTAATAATAAAGAGCAACTAGATTTGATTCTATGTCTTTGCATGTTGCTCTATATCACCCATCATGTCTTGACACAGGCACTAGTTGTTCTTTGTGATTATTCCTTTGTGGTCTTGGATGAAAATTTTATGCGCTCATCATGATTGTCTTGTTATATATTAGGATTTGCTTATATGGTAGATTGCTATGCTTCATGTTATCTTCTTTTTAAGCAATCTACATGATTTAATGTTTTTTTTCATATAGAGGGGAACAAATTACCTATTTTGGTAAAGTCAAATGCTCAATATCCCAACTAATTTTATTCTATCGACCTCTTTGTTTTGCACTCATCGGCAGTGCCGTTGATCTTCATCGGCAGTGCCGATCCTACTATACAGAGGCGCTGTAGAGCATGGACATCTCTCTCTTTCTGTTTTGCTAGTATCGGCAGTGCCGATGGCTCCATCGGCAGTGCCGGTCATGACATCCAGAGAGCACCTTTTCTGTCTAATTTCCATCGGCAGTGCCGATCACTCTAATCGGCAGTGCTGATCCCCCTATAGAGAGTAAAAAAAAGGGCTAAAATTGTTTTTCTTCATATGGCTTATGGCATGTTATTTCTCTCAAATTTATTTATTTTTCCTTAACCCAAGATATGGGATTTGTTCCCTCCCGGGTCGTTTTGACTATATACATGTTTGTCAAAGTAATTCAAATACTTGTATGCACAAATTTAGGGGGAGAATATACTATGTCATTGGTACATGAGACTAACATGTCTATCAAGTATCTTGGTAGTTTCTTTGTTTCTCTCCATGTTTTAGAAAATTTGCCAATGTGGTGGATGAAGACCAAGGAAAACAAAATGTACCAAATGAATTGAATATCAAAAGGAGCAAAGGCAACATATACTTGAGGAGAATAATATTGTAAAGATGATCGCTTACAAGATCAAAATAGCAAGTGATGAGGAGGAATTACAATATATTTGGATGCCCATGAACCGTCATGGAGAATCTTTGAAAATGCTCCAAAATGTTTATTTTTTCATCATGGGCATATCGGCTTTGAGAGGATTTGAAGATTTCACTTAAAAAGAAATTGAAGCAATGAGAAACAAAGTCCTCCAAGGATATCCATCTTATAAGCGGTATTCCTGGTCATCTATCCTATGCTCCAATCCTTCTCTTAAATGTCGAATAGATGAAAATCACTTTCATGTATTTGTTGCATTGCGCCTCTTCGTGTACGACTAGGATTGCATGAGTTTGTTGAATCTATTTTATGTCTTATTCTTGTATGTGAATCTAAAATACACTTTTGTGGGATGGATTGTGTTGTTTTTTACTTGTGAATTATTTCTTATTTAACCATGTTGAAAATATTTCATATCATGTCATCTTAAATCTTTATCTTATATCATGATATATTTGCTTACTCGGCTCATGTCTTATCTATTCATATCTTTTTAAGCCATCACACATGTTATGTGTTTCTTAGTTTACATATCTTATCATGACATGTTGAAAACTAGCTATGTTCTTTTATATCCCTTGATGACATGGAAATAAAATACATGTGTGCTTATAAACATACCTTGACATGCATCAAGTCTTGAATAATATTATTTATGACATATGCGTGTTATTCTCTATCATATGCTTTTATGGCCATGAACAGTTGAATTGTAGGATATTCTTCTCAATTGTTATCAATAACAAGTGCATGCCTCACACAAGTAATTCAAATACTTGTATCCACAAATCTTGGAGGAGTTTATCCTTTGTTTTAAAGTTAAGACTAACATTTAGGCAAGCTTATTCATTGGTTTAGTCTCATCAAGGAGAAGTGATGGATTAAAGGGGAGCCTTATATTCATATTTATTATGAAAGGAACAAAGAATGGTGAAAATATCCTACAGTCTTTCAATGATATCATTTTCATAGCATCATGAGTACATGAGTTTTTTCTATGTCTACCAATCTATTACTCATGTTTATTATGTTGTATAGTGTAGCTCTTTGTGATCTACCAACTTATATTCTCTTTGGTTCATGAAAGTATGCTTTCATATAATTTGCACTTCATGAAAAATCTTTTATAATATATTTGTCTTCTTGGACCAAACGATATAGTGCAAATTGCTCTCTTGTTTGTTACATTATTTTTCCATATGTGTATGTTGAATATTCTACTATGCATAGTTTAAGGGGGAGTTGCACTATGCTTTATGAGACTAATGAGGTTGCTAAGTTTTTACATGGATACGTAGTTGTTTTTGTTAAGATGGACATTTCAAGGTATGTATTCATGTTCTTGTTTTATCTTGTTGAATTGTTTTTGTTTGTTATTAAGCCCATATCATGGGATGTATTTCCTTCTTGCCTTTTATAATTATTATGTGCATATGATTTTATTGAATATCTATGTATGCCCATCATATGAAGGAAATTATTCTATGTTTTTGGTATTAAGACCAACTTTACTTTGAGCTTCATATGATTTAGTCTCAAAGTGTGATAAAAGAGTGACTCTAAAGGTATGGTTCCTATTATTGCCAATTATTTGAAGATGCATTCTTTGGATTGTACTTTCCTGTGATGAACTCCTTATGGTCATATCGCTCTCATATGTGCTCATAGTCCTTGTCATGAGATTCTTGCCCTTTTCGGTGCTTGATGCCAAAGGGGGAGAGAAAATGGAGGATATACAAGGAGGGAGAGATGAATGAAGAAAAGAGCAAAGAGAATAGCTCTTATGTGCATATTGTTTTCCATTATCATTATTTGATAGTGTTGTCATCAATCACCAAAAAGAGGGAGATTCAAAGGTCTAGGTCTCTGGCCTTGAATCAATGATGAGTTTTGATGATAAATGACAATGCATGTTGGAACTAAACTTTGATATAAGTTTGTGAGTTTAATGCTAGGTTATGTTCCGGCATCAATCAAAGGTCAAGAATAATATATTCATAAAGGCTATGGACCCATCACACGATGATTGACTGATCGTATGTTGGAAATTCTCATATGGTGAAGATGCTTGACAAAGGATGATGGTAATCAATGCTTGACAAAGGATGATCGTAATCAATGCTTAAAGACGAAGACACATCACATGTTCAAATGTCAAACACAACATATTATTGATTCATGACAAGGGATGATATTGATGATAGTGTTGATTATTCATACAAGCAACACGTATACATAAAGAAGATCAAGGCACTTCATGAAGGAGAACTAGACATCCCTATAGTTGATGATGTCAAAATGGTTATGTTAATACTTGGTATTAAATGGAAATATCAATGTAAGTATTAGTTGGAATCCATGAGTTAATAAGTAACGATGGTCAAAGCAAGTATGTTATTGTAAAATTGGAACATGGATTTCTAGTAACCATTTACAAGAAGATAAAAGTCATGAATTTGGAAATATCATCTTGGAGATGAAATTGACAAAGTGGATACATCGTTGATGTTAGATACAAAGTAGTGTTGCATGGAAAGGTGGTGAAGGTTGGGCAAAACTCGGCTGTGATGGACCATGTGCAAGGGTGAAGGGCAAGAAAGAGGCTTGGCGCCGAAGGACCAAACGCAATGGTGAAGAGTGAGTTAAGGCTTAGAGCGATGAACCGTGCAAAACCATGTGAAGCTATGGATTATCCACATCACTCATTTAACGAAACAAGAAGATGATGTTGATATGTCACAAGGAGTGCAATTGACAAAAGAGCTAAAGGTGAATATACAATGTCAAACAAAGATCAAGTGGCTTGAATATAATAAGTTATGGGACTTTATAAGTGGATGAACATCAAGTCTTTCTCATATGGACATTGCTCAAGCCAAAGGTATAACATTGGATATATATGCTTATTGATGACGAATCAAATAAATATCCAAAATGATCAACTGCTTATGGAGTTGGTGACCCTCATAAAGAAGAATGAAGTTGGTATGAAGGTGTTCCTATTGACATAGATTTTCTAATTGCTATTGAGTACAGGAACGTCGTACTATAAAGAGGGATGCAACTTTGATAGTTTTGCTTATGTCTCGGTACTCAAACTGATCCAATAAACTTTGGGAGAGAGTTTAGAAAACCTATGTGTGATTTTGGAGCTTGGTAATATCTGGGCTGGATGACCCTTTAAATTATCTTTCCGTAGAGTCTAAGATCACCTAAATCAGCCTCCGGAGTCAAAAGTTATGGGCATTTTTCTATTGGGTGTCTGTCAGTATTGTTCCAATCGGCAATGCCAATCCGGGCATCGGCAGTGCCGATCCAGAACTTAGAAAAACGTATTTTCCTTGCCCTCTGTGGTTCCCTCAACGGCAGTGCCGATGCAGAACATCCAGAGCCCCAAACGGCTAGTTTTTGAGCCTCTCTATCGGCAGTGCTGATCCGGGTATCGGCAGTGCCGATGCGCGGCGTCCAGAGCCCAACGGCTAGTTTTTGAGCCTCTCCTATTTATACCCGCTTCGTTCCCAACAGTTGGGGTGCTGAAAACACTTCAAAGAATCATCCATTTGAGCCAAGAAAACACCTCTCCACTCCCCATGGCTTAGTGCTATACCTTGTGGATGAGATTTGGTTAGAGACTGAGAGAGAAAGAGCAAAAATCCAATGTTGAGAACTTGAGCAAGCAAGCAAGCAATTGTTGTGGTATTGCCCGGTGAGCTCCCAAGCTTGTGGTGAGCCGTGGAAAGTTTGTGAAGGTTTCGATTGACCTCCGAAAGGAAATGAATTAAGAGAAGGAAATTCGAGAAAAAGGGTTGAAAGGGACCCGACTCAAGTGTGACCGAGTCCCTCAATGGAGATGTAGGACTCATTTGAGTAGTCTGAACTTTAGTAAACAAATATTATGTCTTTATGTGCTCCTTTATTTACTTGTTACTTTTTCATGTTCTAGGGTTTGCTCTTATATTTGCTTCAATTATTAGATCTACTTGTGTAGCCTGTGTCTAGTGCTTGCTATTTTGTTGTAATGCTTCATATTAACTGTTGTAGTCTTTTCATCAACGTAGTAACTGCGAAACCAACTTTGATTTACTTTTGGGTGACTTTCTGTTCCACTATTGGCACTGCCGATTGAGCATCGACAGTAGCCATCGGCACTGCCGATTAGTCCCATATTGGCACTACCGATCATACTGATTCTTTTTATTAAGTCTAATTTCACAGAAATTTATAGAATCGCCTATTCACCCCCCCCCCCCTCTAGGCGACATCAAGGTCCTTTCAAGCCTACAACTTGGGCTTGAGATTTGAGAGGTGTGACAAGGAGAGTGAGAATGTGGGTAAGTTTGTGCCTAGCTCCAGCTACAAGGATGAGGAACAATCCATCAAACCCATTGACACATACTATCCACCCAATCCAAAACCTCCTTCAACCCAAAACAAGCTGAGAAGCCAAAACCTAAACCCACTGTGCAAGCTAAGCCGAAACATGAGAGTGTCTACATTTGCATGTTCTGTGGTCATAAGGGTCACTTGGATGAGTACTGTTATAGGCGTAAGAGGATTGAGAGGATGCAAGCTGAGTTAATTAGGAATGTGCATCATCATGATTTTGTTGGTTTTCAGCCTCGCTCTTTTTCTCGTGCCTATCGCTAAAATTTGCCCTTTTCTAATGGATTTCTCCCTCGGAAATCGAGGTTTTTTGTGCATACAAGTATTTTTGTTAGAGTGTCGATAGGCAACTAAAGGAATACTTATAGTTTTCCCACTACTTTATAAAAGGATCTTGTGACTATCACTAGAAATGATCTTTCCCTCGCGTTCGGCTATAATGGAAACCCTCAAATCTAGAGTTGTTTGGCATTCCAATTAGTGATCAAACTGGCTTTGATAGCAATTGAAGGACCGAGAAGGTGACCAGAGGGGGGGGGGGTGAATGGGAGAAGTTTGGGATTCATGGATACATGGCTAGGAAGGCACCGTCTTCCTCCCACTAATTGGAAGAGAAAAGATTGTCACTCACACACCCTTTCCTCTCCACTAAAACATGAAGGCCTCTCCTAGCACTTTGCATGATGACCTAACACAAAGCTAATGGAAAGAGGCACCATCTCCCGCCAGCCCTACCTCTCCTTATATAGGCCTAGGGGTTGTCCTAAAGACCAATCTACTCTTGACCTACAATACATAGCCAGCTACCACCAGGGGCTGACCCATCCATCTTTCTCCTCGTTGCCCGAATACCCGCATTTCAACTCAATCACCAAATCAGCCAATGTCAATTACTCATCACATATGAAAACCATGGCACATATCAACATGGTTTCTCAGTATGAGTATATTTTATATAAAAAAATGGAAAGAGCTAACATTATTAGATACTTGCATTATTTGTTAGTCTCCAAATTATACAAGAGTCGGGGGCTACACCAGATTAGGTGCACCGAATCGGCGCACTAGATCCATCAAGAACTTCAATCAAGAGGTCTTCCTAATTTGTGACCTCTTCACAACAAGCATCCAAGAGGAATCACATGACAAGTCACAACTCCAAATCAGAAAGCACTCAGGGACTGCACTAGGCTATGCCCTGTGTGCCCTCGTCAAAAAATTCAAAAAAAATCGGGAAGGTAAAGAAAAAATTCATTCAAGTTGAAACCCGACGTTTTCTGAAACTTCAAGATTTTCTGTAGGCCACGTCCTAGCTTGGTTTCAGCTGAAATGTTTTGTGGTTTCTTCCTGTTTGCTAGTGAGTTGGAAAAAAATATCAAAAAAATAAAATAAAAAAAAAGAAATTTGGGATTCCTACTAGTGCTCCATCTAGCTCTCTGGAATTTCTGAGTTTGGCTGTTTTACACTAAGCCCCCTGTTATCGACTGTGTCCCTTTGTCTCCTTGTTTCTTCTTTGCTATCACTACTGTTCTAGGACATAGTTAGACCAGCAACTAGGGACAAGTTATTTGGGCACTTATTCAGCTTTACTATCTGTTTTTGATTTGTGTGCCACTCATATACATATTTGGCCTTCCTAGCTCTACATACTTCTTCTGGAGAGCACATAGGTTATTTGGTAACCCTTGCAATCGTGGAACACTTCTCCCTGGTATCCTTCGCTTTGTTGTTTTTAGAACTTTGTAAGAGCTTTGCAAGAAGCTTACTTTTGCTGTGTTGAGAGGCACCACTGCTTAGTAGTTTTGTAGGGATAACCGTCACTTTTTGTTTCCAGTTTTGGTGTTTCTGATGTCAGGAAGCGATGGGGAGGGTGCTTCACCCTCAAAATTGGATGAGTGCGTGAGCCAAAATCAGTTACAGAAGGCTTTGCAGGCGGTTCAGAGTGATTTGGCAGAGACGGTCACCAGGGCCGTCACCGACGCCGTCACCAAGCTTCACCTGGGAGAAAGCATTGAGCGGTTGGATAAGAGAGTCTCTAAGCTAACCGATCAGGTTGTCGAATTGGAGACCGCTCACAAGACCAACAACAACACCAACACCAACAACAACACCAACACCAACAACGACGTTGAAGACGATCATGATGAAGCAACGGTGTATAAGGCTGATGGCACCGTCGATAGGTCAGCTACTAGGACCGCAAGATTACGACGTCGTTTGCAACGTAACCCTCAAGGTATGGGTGGTTTCCACAACCACAACCGTCGCACACAAGGTAACCATGCTCCAGATGATCCGTATGCTAAAATTAAGTTTTCAATTCCT
This sequence comes from Eleusine indica, assembly GCA_030378355.1. Taxonomy (NCBI): domain Eukaryota; kingdom Viridiplantae; phylum Streptophyta; class Magnoliopsida; order Poales; family Poaceae; genus Eleusine; species Eleusine indica. Next base: position 31,091,850 of record CM059499.1, read on the forward strand.
TCGTTTTTGGGTCAGTACGATGGTGATGCTTACCTTGATTGGGAAATGACGGTAGAACAAAAATTTAATGCCCACCTTGTTCCTGAACAACATAGAGTTAGACAAGCCACTAGTGAGTTTAAGGACTTTGCTATTGTTTGGTGGAGTGGTCTAGCTGCTGAAACTGATTTGCCTAGTACTTGGGAAGAACTTAAGGTAGAAATACGTGATCATTTTGTTCCTCCTTCTTTTTATAGAGAAACTCGTAATAAACTGCAGCGTTTAGATCAAGGAGATAAAACTGTTCAGGAGTATTTTAGTGAGCTTCAGAAGGGTTTGATTCGTTGTGATATGGTTGAAAAAGTAGAGGATCAGATTTGCCGCTTTTATTCTGGTTTGAGAAAAGAAATTCAGGACATCCTTGATTATAAAGAATTTTATACCCTCAACCAGTGTTTCCAGTATGCTATGCTTGCAGAGAAAGAATCACAGGGACTTTTCCAGGCTTTTGAGGAGTACAGCAAGTCCAGGAATTTCTACCCACCACGGCCGACGGGGACTTCGGGGCTGCCCAAGCCATCCTTCCGGCCGCCCCCACCAGCTAGTGTTGTTTCTGTAGCACCAAGATCAGCCCCTGCCCCTTCTACGCGCTCAGGTAAAAATTCTGTGCAGGTACCGGCTAGTAGTGCCTCTTCTGTTGCTTCGACGGGACGCACTACAGGGATTCAGTGCCACCGCTGCCATGGTCTTGGCCATGTGTAGAAAGATTGCCCAAGTAGGCGGGCATATGTGGTGACAGATGATGGCGGTTACATGAGCGCCTCCGATGTGGAGGATGAGGAGGAGGATGTCGCTGCCACCAGCGGTGACCTCGTCCTTGGAGGCGGAGATACCACGGGCTACATGAATATTATTGTGCAGCGTGTGCTTAGCACACAAATCCAGCAGCCCGAGGTGATGCAGCGACATAACTTGTTCCAGATTTTCTTCGTCGTCAAGAACTGTCGGGCACGTGTCATCATTGATGGAGGAAGCTGCAACATATTGGTGAGTTCTGATGTGGTAAAGAAGCTTGATTTGACCACACGCCCACATCCACATCCATACTACCTTCAGTGGTTAAATGACTCTGGAAAAGCTAAGGTAACACAAACTTGCAGAGTTCCTTTTTCCATTGGTTCCTATGTCAATTCTGTTGATTGTGATGTTGTAGCCATGCAAGCTTGTTCACTTTTATTGGGTAGACCTTGGGAATTTGATAATGATGTTGTACACCATGGTAAAAGTAATAAGTACACTTTTATGCATAAAGGAACTAAAATTACTTTGTTACCAATGACCCCTGCTGAAATAGTACAAGCTGATTTAGAACGAGCTGCTAGTTTGAAAAATAAAAGCCCTGAAATTCAGCAACCTGTTAATTCTACTTCTACACCAAGTAATGTTAATGATTCTTCAAGTTCTAAGGGTGCAGCAATTAAATTACAAGGTCGTTCATGTCTTGCCACAAAATCTGAGCTTGCTGAAATTTCTACTGATGATATTTGCTATGCATTGATATGCAAACAAGTCTTGTTTTCGCTTGGTGATATTGCTTCTAGTGCTTTGCCTCCTGCTGTCACTAACCTTTTGCAGGAGTATGAGGATGTTTTCCCTGCTGAGATACCCCCGGGATTGCCACCTTTGAGAGGGATTGAGCATCAAATTGATTTGATTCCTGGTGCTACTTTACCAAACCGTGCTGCTTATAGGACCAACCCTGAGGAGACTAAGGAGATACAACGACAAGTCCAAGACCTTTTGGATCGTGGGTATGTTCGTCAATCACTTAGTCCTTGTGCTGTTCCTGTACTTTTGGTTCCTAAGAAAGATGGTTCTTGGCGTATGTGTGTAGATTGTAGAGCCATTAATAACATTACTATTAGGTATTGTCATCCTATTCCTAGGCTAGACGACATGCTTGATGAGTTATGCGGTGCTATAATTTTCACTAAAATTGATTTGCGTAGTGGCTACCATCAAATTAGAATGAAACTTGGAGATGAATGGAAAACAGCTTTCAAAACCAAATTCGGGTTGTATGAGTGGTTAGTAATGCCTTTTGGGTTGACTAATGCACCCAATACTTTCATGCGTTTGATGAATGAGGTTTTAAGATCTTTTATTGGAAAATTTGTGGTTGTTTACTTTGATGATATCTTGATTTATAGCAAGTCCATGGACGATCATATGATTCATTTGCGTGCTGTTTTTTGATGCTTTGCGAGTTGCACGTTTATTTGGTAACCTTGAGAAGTGCACATTTTGCACGGATCGAGTCTCTTTTCTTGGCTATGTTGTGACTCCACAGGGAATTGAGGTGGATGAGGCGAAGATTGAAGCCATAAAGAGCTGGCCTGTACCAAAAACTATCACACAGGTGAGGAGTTTTCTTGGTCTTGCAGGTTTCTACCGCCGCTTTGTCAAAGATTTCAGCACCATTGCTGCACCATTGCATGAGTTGACAAAGAAGGGCGTTGACTTCTATTTTGGTAAGGTACATCATGAGTCTTTTGATGCTTTGAAGGACAAACTTACACATGCACCATTGCTGCAATTACCCAATTTTGATAAGACTTTTGAGCTTGAATGTGATGCTAGTGGTATAGGCATTGGCGATGTTTTGATGCAAGATGGTAAACCTGTTGCATACTTTAGTGAGAAAATTACTGGGCCTGTTTTGAATTATTCCACGTATGATAAGGAACTATATGCACTTGTACGTTCTTTAGAGACGTGGCGTCATTATTTGTTGCCCAAAGAATTTGTTATTCATTCTGATCATGAATCACTTAAGTATATTCGTTCTCAATGCAATTTGAACCGTAGACATGCTAAATGGGTTGAGTTTATTGAGTCTTTTCCTTATATTATTAAACATAAGAAAGGGAGGGATAATGTGATTGCTGATGCTTTATCTAGGCGATATACTTTGTTGTCTCAACTTGATTGTAGAATTTTTGGACTTGAGGCAATTAAAGAACAATATGTTGCTGATGTTGATTTTAAAGATGTATTGCTGCACTGTAAACAAGGTCGTGCTTGGCATAAATTTGTGTTGAATGATGGATTCTTGTTTAGAGCTAACCGCCTATGCATTCCAGTTGGTTCCATTCGTCTTTTGTTGTTGCAGGAGGCGCATGGAGGTGGATTGATGGGTCATTTTGGTGCTAAGAAGACAGAGGATATTTTGGCCACACACTTCTTTTGACCAAGGATGAGGAAAGATGTTGAGCGTTTTGTTGCTCGCTGCACTACATGTCAAAAACCTAAGTCTCGATTGAATCCACATGGTTTATACATGCCACTTCCTGTTCCTTCTATTCCTTGGGCGGATATTTCTATGGACTTTATTTTAGGACTGCCTAGGACTAAGAGGGGGAGCGATAGCATTTTTGTTGTTGTGGATCGTTTTTTCAAGATGGCACACTTTATACCATGTCATAAAACTGATGATGCTAGTTATATTGCTGATCTTTTTTTCAAAGAAATTGTACGTTTGCTTGGTATGCCTTCTACTATTGTTTCAGATCGTGATGCAAAATTCTTGAGTCATTTTTGGCGCACGCTTTGGAATAAGTTGGGTACAAAGTTGTTATTTTCTACAACTTGTCATCCACAAACTGGTGGACAAACTGAGGTTGTGAACCGCACTTTGGGTACTATGTTGCGAGCTATTTTGAAGAAAAATTTGAGGCAATGGGAAGAATGCTTACCTCATGTTGAGTTTGCTTATAATCGGGCAACACATTCTACTACCAAGGTAAGTCCATTCAAGGTAGTGTATGGTTTTGATCCCCGTACTCCACTTGATATACTTCCTCTACCTATTAATGAGAGAGTTCATGTTGATGCTAAGGAGCGTGCTGAATTTATTTTGCAAATGCATGAGACCACTAGACTTAGCATTGAAAAGATGAATGAAAAGTATAAACTTGCTGGTAGTAAGGGTAGAATGGAAGTAAAGCTTGATGTAGGAGATTTAGTGTGGTTACACTTAAGGAAGGATAGATTTCCAGAATTGAGAAAGTCTAAACTAATGCCTAGAGCTGATGGTCCATTCAAAATAATAGAGAAGATTAATGATAATGCATACAAGCTTGAGTTGCCTCCCGAGTTCGGGGTTAGTCCTACTTTTAACATTTCAGATTTGAAACCATACTTGGGAGAAGAGGATGAGCTCGAGTCGAGGACGACTCCACTTCAAGAGGGGGAGGATGATGAGGACATCACTCCTATGGATAAACACAACACTCCTCCAAATCTGGACTCGCAAGGTCCAATGACTAGAGCTCGTGCACGACAACTAAATTTAGAGGTGAGCTCGTTCCTACGTTCTTCGCTATATATTACTTTTGAGAATGGTTTGCTACCTAATGATTATTTTATGATTAGAAACCATGGAGAGGACCAGGAGATGATGGGAGAAGGAGTTGGGAACGTGGAGGACCAGCAAGGGCTTGGAAGCCAAAGTGGAGGCCCAATCAAAACCGACTTCGAGTCTGTTTTGGGGCCCAGGACCAGTCTGTACTAAAACAGTCGCCCAGGACGCATACTGACTCGGATTTGGACGTTCTACATATGCATGGAAAGTTAAGGAGAAGACCTTTCCAACGCCATTGGCCTCATGTCAAAATGCATTTGGAGTCATCGGGAATCGTCAAAAAAAGAGAGAGTTCAGAATCTGTGTTGGTGCTGCGTCGCCTATTTTGGCCTTTGGGCTTTGTATCTAGTTGAGCCCAATTAGGGGCGCGTCCAGAGGGTCTTGCACGATCCTAGGGTCTTTATATACAGCCGCCACCGCACCATTAGGGTTCGGGTTTTGCTTAGATCAATTCTGTTCATAAACAGTTTCGCCGTTCATCGATTTGTGAGACCCCAACTTCGAGAGTTTAATCATACATCTGCAATTGTGTTGCATTTTTTGTTGCTCTTGCTTATGTTCTTGATTCGCAGGCAGGGATTAGCCTTCTCGGCGAGGTCAATCGTCTTTTGGACGGTTGATAACCAGAGGAGACGTCGTGCTGCGATTGCGGGGTTTAGAACGTGCTGTTCTGAAGCCGGATCGATTTGTGTGTCGCCTCCGACCAAATCAACTTACCAAGAACCTTTTGAAAGATCGGGAACCCTTGTTCACATCAATGCAAGACAATCAGGTCATCACACCCTAGGCATCCGGTTTTCCTCTACATCCACAGTACGATTCCGGCCAAGAGCCTATTGCACAGCCGAACGTGGGGAATTTCAAAGGACAGGAAGGGCTATCACCACCTACTAAATCTCTAGAACAATACCCCTAATCCCTTAAGCGATGGATCAGAAAAGGAGTAATCACATTTAAGTGAACACTAAGCACATGGAAATGATTTAAGTCACACATTAGTCATGCATCATTATAACGACATAAATAAAGACTATAGTAAGGGCTTATGTCTAACATGGTAATATAGTATGACTACATTACTAACATGCAAGCATAATAACCACATACATGAATGGATCATATAATCAAACATGAAACACATGACCCAAACATAACTATATAGAAAGACTAAATATATTAAATAGAATAATGTCTTACAAAAGCAGAAAGATACAAGAGCCATACCACAACTCCAACGAAGACTTGGGAACTGAAGAAGACTCTATTTCTAAGCCTAACTTCACTAAAACTAAAGGGAATCCCGAAATGGTAAAGAGAGTAATGCTTCTTGGTGTGTGCTTTGGAGTGAGGCCTCTCCCTTCTATTTATACTTCCCAAAGTCGGTTCCTGGAGTCGGTAACCGCTGCCAAATATGCACATCCGTCATTGGGTAGTCACCAGGAGCTAGCACGTGGCAGCCATGCTCCAGGGGAGCCACTCCCTGTCCGACCGAACACCCCTGTTCGGTCGAACAGGGGGGAAGTCCCCACGGGTGCTGCCGCCTCTGGTAGCCTGCCAGGTGGGTCCCCCTACCCAGTGACACTGTAAGGTCGGTTGTTAAGTCGGTTTGCTTCAATAAGTGGGCCAATCAATCCGTAGGAGTCCCAATTGGCGAGCTCTGATTGGTGGAAGTTGTGTTTCTTCACCACATGGGTTTGTTTCCTCGTCCATTTCTTTATTTCTCCTACATGTCAGTGTTTCTCCAAGCTATAGTGGAATTTTATTAATTCTAACTAATGTGCATGGCGGGAATGTTGAGTCCTCCTTTATTTCGAGTAATATTGATGGTCGGAAATGGTATTTAAGGACCCTCAACAAACTCCCCAAGCTGAACCTTTGCTCATCCTGATGCAAAGATAGAACTTTAGGTTGTTGATCAAGAGTTGCTACAATGTTTTATATTTCCCCATAGTACCAAATGCACAACAAAATACTCTACCTTTAATCGAATAAGTTTCCATTTTGTAACTCACCCTTTTTACCTTAGTCCCTGCAGGGCTTTTGGCTTCTCTTCATCTTGGGTGGTTGAAAGACAGAATGGTCTATTGTAGGACACCATTCTCTCATCCCTGTGTTCCTCTTTTCATCCGGAGTTTTTCAAAAGATTTTGGCAAATAAAACTAAGTTCCTCCAGTGATTCACTCGGTCGCTCAATGTGTATAAATCCTTACCAAGGCATTGAAGTTGACTCTTTCCATTCCTACCTCTAAATAAGGCTTATGTGGAGCTCTGGGTAGAAATAAATGAGACATACTTGTAACACATATATTGCTAAACCAAAAGACTGAACCCATGGAGAAACAAGTCATACAATCTGATCAAGATGTGCATGTGTGAAATTTGGTGGGATAATGATGGAATGGTGGATACTCCTTTTTGAGTAGACTCTCTCTTTCTTTAATTATCACTTGGGCATGGCTATTTCTTTTTCTTCTTCTTCTTCTTCTCTCTCTTTTTTTCAACATGCTCAAGATTGAGAGCAAGAATTCATTCTATTTTTGATATCCATGCCTTCCATGACACCAATTGAGAGAGAGAGTCATAACATGATATTAATGGAGTATTTATTCTGCTAACTTCCTAAATAGAAGTTAAGCATATGGTAGTGGATTCAATGGAATGGTATTGCTATCTCCCAGTGTAGGAGCATTAGCAAATGATGGTGGATGTGTACGTGAATCTTGATCATAAAAGCATGAAATGGATCTCACAAAAGATGCAAGCATTTTGATAAAGCTCAATGTAAAAACAAGCAGCATATGTGGAAGGTTTTTGCAATGAAGTATAACATATGGCCGCGGTAGGAAGTTTCATCATTTTGAAAAAACAAAATCTCTATATGTTAAGCTTCACTTTGGGACAAAGATCATAGCAGCCCTATTCTAACCATATCATGCCTCACAACAACCTAGACTTAGATCATGCACTTTGCAACCCACAAGTATTCAAGTTCAAGGCAAGCATGATTAGCCAACAAACTCAAAAATTGGCAGAGTACTAAGTTGTATACGAGGGACTATAAAAAGATATAAAATAGAGCAACTATTCATCATCTCAAGATGAAGGCATGCACATCACTAGCATGCATTACAACCTATTCTTTTTGTTCTTTTTAGTTTTGCAAATTTTTATTTTGTTTTATGAGGGTAAGTTCGACAAAGAAAAAGAATGAAAGGAAAGATACAAGTCACCTTGCTAGGGGTGCTCCCACAAGCTTGCTCTTGCTCATGGCTATTGGTTAGGATCAAATCCTCTCCAACGGTAGTGTGCTGCCGTGTAGTCGTGGTGCTCTCGTAGCTGTTATTGGAGGTGACAAAACTGGTCGTCACTGTGCTGCTGCCGCTCTCTAGTGGTCTGGGTGTGAGTAGCAAGGGTGTTTTGCATTTCTCTTGTTCTCACATCCAGATCGTCCATCCTAGTTGTAAGACCCCTCAATTTTGAACCATAGTCATGACGACTAAAGCCCAAAAATGAGTGACGTCTGTCGTGATGTGAAGGCGTCCTGATCGGCTCAGAGCCATGTCCCCATTGTGTGCTACTAGCTTGCTGCCAAGATGAACCTCTAGTCTTATACTGTTGCTGCATGAACATCCAAGCAGGGTCGTCGGAATGCTCTGAGCCTGCAGTGTAATCATGGACTGGTGGTGTAGTTCTGGCTGCGCTAGTGGTGGCACGCTTCGTGCTTTGTCGTGTTTGTCGATCGGCGGACCTTTCAGGCATTCCTTCTCTCTGCAGCTGTATGGTTAGTTCCCAACAACTATACAAATGATATCCTTGATTAGGCAATGGGATTTTGTTTGTATAGCCGGTGTAATAAAATGAGAAACCATGTTGAGATGTGCCATGATTTCCAATATGTGATGAGTAATTGACTTTAACAGAACTTGTGTTTGAGTTGAAATGCAGGAATCTGGGGATTGCATGTCATGGTTTTGACTAACCAGAGTTGGTAATGGAGTTGGAGAGTTTGCAGGAGTTGGGAAATGTGTTTGCTTGTCTCATGATGTGTAGGTCACTGGAGTCAACTTGGCGGTCAATGGCGAGAGGATCGAGCACAAGTAGGAGACTTAGGGCTGGACGATCAGGATGTTGGGTGAAGTCAAGGGTGATCCACACCATACACGTGGAGAGGCAAGGAGCATAAACGGTTTCACGATTGAGCCTCAAAACCGTGGGTGGTGATCAAGACGGTGGGATTGACCAAGTCAAAGGTGATCGGGTGTCGGTGCAAGTAGAGGCTTCCAATGGACCGGAGGCGGGAGAGACTTGCCGACAAGGAGGGTCACAAGATGAGGTGAGACGCGTCAAGATCGAGAAATCGCGCTTTGAGAAGCATGCAAGGCGATTTCCCGGTTTGGACCTCAAAACTGGTGGCAGCGATTGGAGGTGCACGTGGCACCATCGCGGAGCTTCTGTCGAGGCGAAGCAAAGTTGTGAAAGGGCTCGATGGCATTTAGGCGAAGGAAAAAGAGTTGGACGATTTTGCCCCTGGTGGAAGGTGGCAATGTAATATAGGTCAAGGGTAGAAGTGTCTTGGACCCTAGGCCTAAATAAGGAGAGGTGTGGCTAGTGGGAGAGGTGCCTCTTCCCATTAGCCTTGTTAGGAATTCATTCTAACTGCTACAAGAGGTCTTCATGAAATAGAGGAGAGGAGAGGGTGTGTGAGAGACATCTCTTTCTCTTCCAAATAGTGGGAGGAAGAGGGTGGCTTCCTAGCCTTGTATCCATGTGATGTGGACAAGGGTTCCCGATCTTCCGAAAGGTTCTTGGTAAGTTGATTTGGTCGGAGGCGACACACAAATCGATCCGGCTTCAGAACAGCACGTTCTAAACCCCGCAATCGTAGCACGACGTCTCCTCTGGTTATCAACCGTCCAAAAGACGATTGACCTCGCCGAGAAGGCTAATCCCTGCCTGTGAATCAAGAACACAAGCAAGAACAATGAAGAATGCAACACAATTGTAGATGTATGATTAAACTCTCGAAGTTGGGGTCTCACAAACCGATGAACGGTGAAACTGTTTATGAACAGAATTGATCTAAGCAAAACCTGAACCCTAATGGTGCGGCGGCGGCTGTATATAAAGACCCTAGGGTCGTGCAAGACCCTCTGGACGCACCCCTAATTGGGCTCAACTAGATACAAAGCCCAAAGGCCAAAAATAGGCGACGCAGCACCGACACAGATTCTGGACTCTGTCTTGTTTTGATGATTCCCGATGACTCCGGATGAATTTTGACATGAGGCCGACGGCATTGGAAAGGTCTTCTCCTTATCTTTCCGTGCATATGTAGAACGTCCGTATGCGTCCTGGGCGACTGTTTTAGTACAGACTGGTCCTGGGCCCCGAAACAGACTCGAAGTCGGTTTTGATTGGGCCTCCACTTTGGCTTCCAAGCCCTTGCTGGTCCTCCATGTTCCCAACTCCTTCTCCCATCATCTCCTGGTCTTCTCCATGGTTTCTAATCATAAAATAATCATTAGGTAGCAAACCATTCTCAAAAGTAACATATAGCGAAGAACGTAGGAACGAGCTCACCTCTAAATTTAGTCGTCGTGCACGAGCTCTAGTCATTGGACCTTGCAAGTCCAGATTTGGAGGAGTGTTGTGTGTATCCATAGGAGTGATGTCCTCATCACCATGGATCTTGTAAGCATGTTTCTATGATATGAAAGTCATTTTCGTGCTCAAGATCTTTCTCTCTCCCTAAATCTTGAATTTCTCTTTTTCTCTATTTTCGGAGCTATTTTCATGGGAATTTTCGATCGCATTTTTGAGTGAGGTTTTGGGGTGGATTTCGTGGGGATCTTAGTGCTACGATGAGCTAGAACAATCCTACCTAGGTCCTTGACCGAATCAAGAGCTCTAGCACCTTCGATTTTGAAGGATTTGTCAAGTTTCCCCTCTTTGGTGTTATTGGCACAAGATCTGAAATTCATGATGATTTCTTGAGCCAATTGAGTAGATCTTTTTGGAGGAAGGTCACAATGACCTAAGGATTTCCTGGCCCAAATATCACGTGTTTTGGAGACCATTTAGTTGAGTTTTAGAGAGACTTGTGGGAAAATCATGACAGTTTTCTGTTCTGTCGGGGCTCGATCGACACTGCCAATGACCAGGACCGACACTACCGGTGAGTCTGAACTCAGATCAGCACTGCCGATGCCACGATCGGCACTGCCAGTGGCTTGAGTCTAAACCCCTCACCGGCACTGCCGATAGCCACTACCGGCACTACCTATGCACTCTGACCGTAGCTTTCCAGTGTTTTGAGAACTCCGCACCAGCACAACCGATGCATGTGACCGGCACTGTCGATGGTGTCAACTGGCACTGCTGATGGTAGTCCAAAGAGGTCTATCTTGTGTGTGTTTCTTTGACAGTTTCGAGTCTTTGTAGTTCTTTTCTATTTCCGCTGTGTTCCACCGCTGTTGTTGATCACTCCTAGGGTTCGCACATCACAAGTTGGTGTGTGTGGCCTTAGTGATCGATTTAGAGATTGGCTTGGGTTGTACTTGGGATATTGGCCAAGTTCTTGTGAAGAATTTTAATTGGCACCCATTAACCCCTCCTCCCCCCTTGGTTGCTTTCTTGGTCCTTCAATTGGAATTAGAGTCGGTTTGATCACTAGTTGACCTTCACCGGCTTTGTGATCCGAAGGCGACATGGAGAAGCGTGTGGTCAAGCTCTGGATGCTTGATGGAGAGGACTTTCCCTACTGGAAGTCAAGGACCAAGGCTTACCTCTTAAGCCAAGGACATGCAATTTGGGAGATAGTTGAGCAGGAGTATGCCATACCAGGAGAGCTCAACACTGCATCTGCAGGTGAGTTAATCAGGTATGAAAACAACTCCAAAGCTATCAATATCTTGCTTTCTGCTCTAGGTAGAAATGAAGATGACCGTGTTGCTCATCTCGATACTGCACATGCCATTTGGGCAAAGCTTTTCACGTACCATGAGAGTACCAATCAAGTCAAATCTATACGTAAGGACTCTTACAATAGACAGCACCAAACCTTGCACAAAAACCTGGCGAGTCACTAGATGACGCTTTTTGTAGGTTTGAGGCCATTGTGTGAAAGTTGCGGGCTTGTGGTAACCTTGTGTACAATGATAATGATAGAGCTAAGCAATTGTTGTATTCACTTGATGAAAATGCTTGGGGGGTTATGATTGTTGCACTAGAAGAAACTGCTGATTTCAATACCCTGGACTGTGAGCAACTGTATAGCAAGCTAAAATCTCATGAACTGTCTAGGAAGTCTCGTCCTAATCTTGCCAATTTTGCTTCTAGCATGGCTTTGCTTTCTAGCTCTCAAAAGGGTAGTCATTATGGAACTAACCCCTCACTTGACAAGTCTTCTTTGGAGTTTCCTCTTTCTTCTCTTGTTGTAGCTTCCGATGAACAGATGGAGTGCATTCCTGACAAGGAGCTGTCCTTGCTCACAAGGAAGTTCTACAACAACCGCAAGGAGAGAAGGGGAGGTGGTTCAAGAACCTGCTTCGAGTGTGGTGACCCGGGACACTTCATTGCTGACTATCCCAAGAAGAAGAAGAAGGCTGGATACCATGACAACAACACTGAAGATTTCAAGTAGAAGAAGAATCGCTTCTACAAGAAAGGTAAGAACTCCAAGAAGTTCGCCAAGGCCATTGCACGCGCCTGTGTTGCCGCCTTGAGCGACATCGACCTCACATCAAGCGAAGGCCTTACAAGCTCTAAGGAGGACATTGAGAAGCCACGAGTCAAGAGGAAGGACGACTTCACCGGGCTTTGCTTCATGGCAAAGAACGATCACGACACCGACTATGGCACCGACTCTAACACAAGCAAGATACCTCCCACTCTCGATGAGCTCTCTTCTAAACTTGATCATTTGCGTGATGTTTTGCTCATGCATGATGATAAGCTTCGCAGCGCTGTTCGTGAGAATAGAGAGTTCAAGTCTAAGTTGGAGAGTGCTGAGTTTGAGATCACTTCGCTTAGGTCCAAGCTTGCTAAAAAAGCTAATGTTGAGTGTGAGTCTTGTCAAGTTGTGATGAATGATCTCAGTCAGAGGGAAAGTGTGCATGCTCAAGTTGCCAGTCAGCTTGAGAGTGCCCTCAAAGAGCTTGATGAATTCAAAGCTAGACCAACTCTTTTGGGTGCATGTCAGAAGTGCCCCAAGCTCATTAATGAGTTGGAAGCTCAGTCCCTTAAAGTCAAAGAGCTCGAGTCCAAGATGTTAGATGAGACTCGCTCTAAAGTTCTCCCTCCACCATGTGAGGTGTGTGTCTCTCTCAAGGACAAGCTAGTAATCACTAGGGAGCAAAACAAAGTCCTAGTCCAAGAAAATGACGATCTTGTTTCTAGGCTCCAAAGAACCCTAGTGAGTGAGGAGAAGATTGAGAGTGACTTGGCTAGAGTCAAAGAAAGTGCTAGTAGGTCAACCTTGAAAGGTCTAGGTCTCTAGGCTTGAATCAATGATGAGTTTTGGTGATAAATGACAATACATGTTGGAACTAACCTTTTATATAAGTTTGTGAGTTTAATGTTAGGTTATGTTCTGGCATCAATCAAAGGTCAAGAATAATATATTCATAAAGGCTATGGACCCATTACAAGATGATTGATTGATCGTAGGTTGGAAATTCTCATATGGTGAAGATGCTTGACAAAAGATGATGCTAATCAATGTGTTGATAAAGGTGTCGATGGACATAATCAACACCCGTGCTTAAAGATGAAGACACATCACATGTTTAAATGTCAAACACAACATATTATTGATTCATGACAGGGGATGATATTGATGATAGTGTTGATTGTTGATACAAGCAACACGTATACATAAAGAAGATCAAGGCACTTCATGAAGGAGAATTAGACATCCCTATAGTTGATGACGTCAAAATGGTTATGGTAATACTTGGTATTAAATGGAAATATCAATGCTAGTATTAGTTGGAATCCATGAGTTAATAAGTGACGATAGTCAAAGCAAGGATGTTATTGTAAATTGGAACATGGATTTCTAGTGGCCATTTACAAGAAGATAAAAGTCATGAATTTGGAAATATCATCTTGGAGATCAAATTGACAAAGTGGATACATTGTTGATGTTAGATACAAAGTAGTGTTGCATGGAATGGCGTTGAAGGTTAGGCAAAACTCGGCTGCGATGAACCATGTGTGAGGGCGAAGGGCAAGCAAGTGGCTTGCCACCGAAGGACAAAAGGCAATTATGAAGAGTGAGTTAAGGCTTAGCGTGATGAACCGTGCAAGACCATGTGAAGCTATGGATTATCCACATCACTCATTTAACGGAACAAGAAGATGATGTTGATATGTCACAACGAGTGTAATTGACAAAAGAGCTAAAGGTGAATATACAATGCCAAAAGAAGATCAATTGGCTTGAATATAATAAGTTGTGGAACTTTATAAGTGGATGAAGATCAAGTCTATCTCATATGGACATTGCTCAAGCCAAAGGTATAATATTGGATATATATGCTTATTTATGATTAATCAAATAAATATCCAAAATGATCAATTGCTTATGGAGTTGGCAACCCTCATAAAGAAGAATGAAGATGGTATGAAGGTGTTCCTATTGACATAGATTTTCTAATTGCTATTGAGTATAGGAAAGTCGTATTATAAAGAGGGATGCAACTTTGATAGTTTTGCTTATGTCTCCATGCTCAAACTGATCCAATAACCATTGGGGGAGTGTTTTGCAAACCTATGTGTGATTTTGAAGCTTGGTAATAGCTGGGTTGGATAGCCCTTTAAATTATCTTTCCGTAGTGTCTAAGATCACCTAAATTAGCTCTAGAGTCAAAAGTTATGGGCATTTTTCTATCGGCAATGCTGATCCGGAACTCAGAAAAACGTCTTTTCCTTGCCCTTTGTGGTTCCCTCATCGGCAGTGTCGATCTGGACATCGGCAGTGCCGATGCGGGACATCCAGAGCCCCAAACGGCTTGTTTTTGAGCCTCTACTATTTATACCTCCTTCATTCCCAACGGTTGGGGTGCTGAAAACAGTTCAAAGAATCATCCATTTGAGCCAAGAAAACACCTCTCCACTCCCCATTGCTTAGTGCTATAGCAGAGCAAAGATCCATTGTTGAGCACTTGAGCAAGCAAGCAATCATTGTGGCATTTGTTACTCTTGGGGATTCATCCCCTAGACGACAAGGCGTTGCCCGGTGAGCTTCCAAAGTTGTGGTGAGCCGCGGGAAGTTTCTGAAGGTTTCGATTGACCTCCGAAAGGAAATGAATCAAGAGAAGGAAATTCGAGAAAAAGGGTTGAAAGAGACCCGACTCAAGTGTGACCGAGCCCCTCAACGGAGACGTAGGACTCATTTGAGGAGTCCGAACTTTGGTAAACAAATATTTTGTGTCTGTGTGCTCCTATATTTACTTGTTACTTTTTCATTTTCTAGAGTTTGCTCTTATATTTGCTTAAATTACTAGATCTACTAGTGTAGCTTGTGTCTAGTACTTGCTATTTTTTTCTAGTGCTTCATATTAACTATTGTAGTCTTTTCATCAACCTAGTAACCTGTGAAACCAACTCAGATTTACTTTTGGGCGACTTTCTGTTCCACTATCGATCAGTCCCATCGGCACTGCCGATCGTACTGATTCTTTTTGTTAAGTATAATTTCGTAGAAATTTATAGAATCGCCTATTCACCCCTCTCTAGGCGACATCAAGGTCCTTTCAATTGGTATCAGAGCCTAATCTCCTCATTAAGCATAACCGCTTAGAGAGTTGATGATGCCGCAAGGTAAAATGTGTCAAATTCCTTTTGGTTGTTCTAGCGCCTCATTTTCTATCATACGAGGCACCATATTTTGATGGCACAAATTATGCTTGTTGGAGATCACAAATGATTTTATATTTTTGGGAGATGAGTCCCAAAATTTGGTGGGTTGTAGATGTGGGCTTTTCTCATGCCTTAGATCGTGATTTTCCAACACAAGGCACGAGAAATGCCTACATCTCGAGGCCCAAGCTACTAATGCTTTATTTGGTGCTTTGAGTAGGGATGTTTTTAATGAGATATACAAGTTGAAGAGTGCTCATGCTATGTGGATTCGAATTCAAGAAATATATGAAGAATCCAACATGATAAGTGATATTTCCAACAATGAGTTGGTAATTGAGGATGATTGCTCCACCTCAAGCTTACATGATATTGATGATCATTCTCTTTCAAATGACTATATTAATGAAGTATCATCTCCATCGACATCATCATGTTGCCTTATGGCCAAAGGTAACATGCAAGTAAAATTCCAAGAAAATTATAGTGATAATGATGATCATGAGTATATATATGATGAGCTTGTTGCATTGTTGCGTAGCATGGAAAGATATATGAAACTAAAGAAATCTAAAATGAAAAATTTACATGATAAAAACTCTTCTTTAAAAGACTCATTAGAGGAGCTAAAGCGGTCTCATGAGGATCTTAGTGAAACTCATGAGAAGCTCAAAGATGCTTATGATTCACTTGCTTCTAATGTTTTGGAAAGTGCAAAAGAAGATATAAGCATTACACATGATTTAATTGATAATGTATCTACATATGATGACCCTTGTGGCTCCCAAGCAAATATTTTCCCAAGCACTACATGTGACTTGGATTGCATAGGTGAAAAAGTGAAGCACAAAGGTCATGAAGTCAACGAACATCACAAGAAGAACTTCAAGTCTAACATGAGCATTAATCAACAAAAGAAAAAGAAGTTAGCTCATGTTAAGTGTTTCAAGTGTTCAAATATGGGACATTACGCCTCTTTGTGTTCCATGAAGATTGATGATGAAACCACACTTCCAAAGAAGAAAACAAGAAGAAGTAAGAGGAAGTGCTATAGATGTCATGAGAAGGGTCATGAAATTGTTTCATGCCCTAACATAAGGAATGGCGACCTTGTGTCATCCAAGAAGTGGCTCGCTGGCAAGGAAGCATCAATTAAGAAGCAAGATAAGAAAGTGACCTGCATGAATAAGAAACGTACTTGCTACACTTGCCGAGAAAAGGAACATATTGGTAAAAATTGTCCTATGAGTAACATTCCTAAGCCTACTCCTTTCCATGAGCATCATTTGGCTAAGAAAGCTAGAAGTGGTAATATTATCACAAATGTTTTTAGTTCACATAATGCTAATACAAAGGCCATTTGGGTGGCTAAATTTCTTGTGACTAACATACTAGGACCGAATGTCACTTGGGTGCCACGAAATTCTTGATTTGCTTTAATAGGTACTCGGAGATGCATTGAAGACTTGACACACTTGATATGACTTATGTTGAACATCTTAAGTCAAGATCCTTTCAAATTGGTATTCCTCATCACTTATATAAAGGATGTCAAGTATGAAAATTAATGGTCTACCACTCCAACCAATGTCATCTCGATAACAAGTATTTACATTGAAAGTATCTATGCTCTAGCCTTGTGTAGGCTTAATTCATTGTTCATGCGTATCATCCATGTATGTTTCTTGCACACTTCATTTGTACAAATTTGAGGAGAGTGATGGTTGCCATGTTTCGGGAGGTACTATATCATTCCATATATATTGCAACCCTAAAATGAGGGTGAATTCTTATTGATGCTATAATAGTTTTTAAAAAGCTTTTTAAGTAAACTTTAAAATATTTAGAAGGGTTTGCAAAAATTTTAAAAAGTGTTTGAACATATTCATTTATGAAAACAAAAATGCGATTTCCAAATAAAATGTTTTATTATATCAAAACACATAGTTTATACAAAAACTTTCGAAATAAATTATTTTGCAAATTTCCCTAATTGATCATTGTCAATCTTTTGGTCTTTAAAATTGTTTTACAAGACCAATGGTTTTAAAAATGGTATTCGATTTGAAAAATTTCTCGAAAAACTATCTTGACCAATTGCGGCCCTATTCTAGCATCAAGTGAGTCTTGTCACTAGTGCCACATATTTTGTATATGTTGGCTCATAGTATTATTTATGATTCATAAAAGAGTAAATTCAAGTGACTCATCACCTTACTTAAATTTGTATCAATGGAGCTTCGATTTAATTATGAGCATTCTTTTGATCATCCTTGAGACAATGAGATATCATGCTTCTTTTATTACTAAGTATAACGAGTTTGTTTTTTTTAATTTGTTTAATTAAGGAGCATGAAGAAATTATTTGTCTTCTTTTTGCAATGAAAATATTGTTGTCAAGACTAACCATGTGCAAGAGAATTGAGAAGATCAAACATGAATAGTAAAGCTAAAAAAAACTTGGTGGAAAAAAATTTGAAGCAATGTCGAACCTCTTCCAGATTTTGGTAGACATGGGCAAGATCTTGAGCCGATGGTATTTGGTTGCTCAAGGCAAGATGGCGGGTCTACCATGAATAAGCTTGTGGAGGGATCAAATATGACTTGCTATATTATAATGATGATGACTAAGTCCTATTAGTGCAAGCTCAACATGAATTATGATTGTTTGACAATAAAGAGGAAATCCAACTATGACCATGCATGAAAAATGATGAGGACATCACACCTACAGATACACACAACACTCCTACAACTAAGATGAAAGTTCATGTGCATCACCTGAATTTAAAGGTGAGATCGTTTCTAATATTTTGTTTATGTGGTTTTGAGAATAGATTGCTACCTTATGAATTAATTGTTGTTAAGAACTATGGAGATGATGATAAGATAGCTGAGGAGGTGATTGGAGCCGTGGTGGGCCAGAAAGGACGTCCAATCCAAGGTGGAGGCCCAAACAAAACCGACTTCGAGTCTGTTTTGGGGCCCAGGATCAGTCTGCACTAAAATGGACGCCCAGGACGCATACGGACTCGGATATGGGCGTTTTACATATGCCTGGAAAGATAACAAAAAGACCTTTCAAACGCAACTGGTCCCATATCAAAATTCATCCTGAGCCGTTAGAAATTGCCAAAACAAATCGACATCTAGAATCTGTCCTGGTGCTACGACACCGGAATCGGTCTTTGGGCCATGTATCGAGTTGAGCCCACTTAGGGCTGCGTCCAGGGGGTGGTGCACAATCCTACGGTCCTTATATACAGCCGCCTCCTCTTTATTAGGGTTTAAGTTTTGCTTAGATTATTCTGTTAAGAACAGTTTCATCGTTTGATCGGTTTGTGAGACTCCAACTTATGAGATTCATCATATACTTGCAAATTTTGTTGCATTTTTCTTTGTTCTTGCTTGTGTTCTTGATCTGCAGGCAAGGATAAGCCTCTCGGTGAGGTCAACCGTGCAACACCGGTTGATAACCTTAGTAGACGTTGTGCTGTGATTACGGGGTTCCGAACATGTCGTTCGGAAGCCGGATTGATTTATGAATCGTCTCAGCTTTAATCAAGATTATCAGAACCTATTGGAAGATCGGGAACCCTTGTCCACATCAAGTAATAATCAGAGCTTCAGGTATACCGTTAGATTCACCCTTATCCCTGTTATTTTGTTTAGTCCTAAACTCCAAAAAATTGCCCTACAAAAATATTTGTTCGTCATGTTTCCGCTATCCTATGTCCCCCTTGTGCCCTGCAATTTTTAGTTTAGTTTGGTTCTCTGAATTTTAGTCCCTCCTTGCGTCATCGTGTTCGTCGTGTCTAAGTATTATTTTTGGTTTAGTGCTAAACGCAAGTTGGAGTTAATGGCCACAATTTAGTTCCTATTTTTTTTTGTGCACAGTCACATCAAAGCATATCTGTTTTGCACACAAGGAAAAAATAGATTGTGTGCATGAGTAGAAAGAAAAGTATTTAGCATTCACGTGAAGGATTTACAAGAAAGTTTTGTATTTCTCTCGGTCTGCCATAGCAGCATAAGAATAGTTTCCTTGCATCATAACAACCATTAAGTTGTACATTTGGCTGCACTAGTTGATAATCCATTTGCTTTGGTACACTTGTTGTAAGATAAAAACATTCAGATGTTATTTTGAGTTGTAAAATTTGTAATACCTTGCTGCACTTCTGTGTGAAAAAAATAGGAAACAAGCAAAAGGCAGAGAGGTGCTAAAAAAAGAAGAAGAGGAAAAAGCTGCACACAAAACAAAAGAAAAAAAGGCAAAAAAGGAAAAATTCAGAATTGTTGCAGCCTTTGCGTCCTTTGTTGAGTCATTTGCTTGTTTGCTTGAATTAGGTCCGAGACAAGTTTAGGACGGTGACATAGACTAGCTTGGGACTATTATTCAGTTTTGTAACTTCTGAATTTAAATTTTGCTAATCCTTGCTACCTAATATTGTCTATCCAAGCTCCATATATATCCTTCTGAACAGGCACAAATTTTTTGACTCTCACAATCCTCAGTTCACACTCTCCAAGGTACCATTTGCTTGTTGTAATTAAGAACTTTGTAAGAGCTTGGTAAGATGCTTACATTTGCTTGTTGAGAGTTTACACTATGATCACATAGTAGTGATAGGAAAATATACTCTTGTGTGTTTTCTTGTTTGCTACTAACAATGACAGGTTACACCACTCATGGTGATGAGTCAACATCGTCTAATGAGAAAAATATGAGTGATGTAGCACAACGAGTGCTTAGTCCTTAAATGGAGAAGGTAGAGCAAAATCAATGAATAACTTCTTCGAAACACACATTGTTGTGAAGGATCGACGTTGTCGTGTCATCATTGATGGAGAAAGTAGCCGCAACATTGCAAGCTTGGAGTTGGTTGAGAAGCTCGGCTTGACCACACAGCCACACCCGTGTCCATACTACATCCAATGGGTAAATTCTTGTGATAAGATAAAGGTAGATAAAATTGCACGCATGGATTTTTTCATTGGTTCTTATAAGGATAGTGCAGAATTTGATATAGTACCTATGCAAATATGTCATTTGTTATTGGGTAAACCTTTGAATTCTACAAATAATTTTTTGCACAATACCATTGATAATAGCTACATATTTAAATACAATGATAGAAGGGTTACTCTTAAATCTATGAATGCTGCTGAAATTTTAGAAGAGGATCAACAAAGATTTGAGAGAAGAAAAGAATGAACCATTTAGGATAGAATGGGCTATTTCAAATGTTGCAACACTTCCATCAAAATCTGAATTGCTGGAGGATGAACATATTTCTTTGCATCTTGTTGTAACTAATACTTTTCAGTATATACACAAAGAAAATGATAGTGGGAACGATAAAGAACAGGTTGTTGCTTCAGGTAAGAGCTTTCTTGATGTAATGGATTGGTCCAAAAGTCTTGCTATATTGGAACCTTATGATCATGTTCCTTTGTCACAAGTTGATTTACCTAGTGGTCCTTGTGATAAAGAGGAGTTGTGTGCCAATGCTTCACTTATATCTTTGCCACAACAAATGAATAAGCTTGATGCTTTTGCTTAAGATTCACCCACTAGTGCTGAAATTAAACATTTGATTTTAGTTACATGTCAAAAGGCTGAGCAGAAATTGTTGTCTTCTCTAAATACTGGGTTATATTAAATTTGATGTTCTCTGTAATCTAAGTACTTTGGAGAAGCAAATCTTTTCTCAAACCTAATTGTCTTTATTGACAAGAAACAATTTTCATGCTATAGGAAACTATGATCATAGACGTGTGTTTATGGTGCATAGAGTTCATATTTGTTCAAAGTTGAAACCTCCTTGTGTTGTAGAACTCAATTATAAAAAAGAAAACTGCACTAATAATTATCATTCCATGTCAAGTTTTTCTAGTGTTTCTAAGATCACACATTTTCTACATTATCAAAAGAGTGAGGATGATGTTCATACTGCTGCCAAATTATTCAAAGAGGTTGTTCATTGGTATGACATGCCTTCTATTGTAGTTTCACATTGTGATGATAATTTTCATATCACATATAAACATGACGTGCATCCCAAGTTTGGAAATATTTCTATGTTTCATATTTCAGATTTGAGACCACTCTTGGGAGAGAGAGATAGGATCGAATCGAGGATGACTCTAATTCAAAAGAGGGAGAATAATGAGTATAGTACACCTATGGATACACACAACACTCCTCCAACTAAGATGAAAGTTCATGTGCATCACCAGAATTTATAGGTGAGATCGTTTCTAATGTTTTGTTTATGTGGTTTTGAGAATAGATTGCTACCTAATGAATTAATTGTTGTTAGGAACCATGGAGATGATGATGACATAGCTGAGGAGGTTATTGGAGCCGTGATGGGCCAGCAAGGACGTCCAAGCCAAGGTGGAGGCCCAATCAAAACCGACTTCGAGTCTGTTTCGGGGCCCACAATCAGTCTGCACTAAAACGGTTGCCCAGGACGCACACAGACTCAGATCTGGACGTTCTACATATGCCTGAAAAGATAACGAAAAGACCTTTCAAACCCAACTGGTCCCATGTCAACATTCATCCCGAGCCGTCAGAAATTGCCAAAACAAATCGACATCTAGAATCTGTCCTGGTGCTGTGACACCGGAATCGGTCTTTGGGCCATGTATCGAGTTGAGCCCACTTAGGGCTGCATCCAGGGGGGTGGTACACGACCCTAGGGTCCTCATATACAGCCGCCGCCTCTTCATTAGGGTTTGGGTTTTGCTTATATTATTCTGTTAAGAACAGTTTTGCCGTTTGATCGATTTGTGAGACTCCAACTTGTCAGATTCGTCATATACTTACAAATTTGGTTGCATTCTTCTTTGTTCTTGCTTGTGTTCTTGATCTACAGGCAAGGATAAGCCTTCTCGATGAGGTCAACGGTGCAACACCGGTCGATAACCTTAGGAGACGTTGTGCTGTGATTACGGGGTTTAGAACATGTCGTTCGGAAGCCGAATCGATTTGTGTATCGTCTCCGCCTTAATCAAGATTATTAGAACCTATCGGAATATCGGGAACCCTGGTCCACATCAAGTGGTAATCAGAGCTTCAGGTATACCGTTAGGTTCACCCTTATCCCTGTTATTTTGTTCAGTCCTAAACTCCAGAGAATTGCCCTAAAAAAATATTTGTTCGTCGTGTTTCCGCTGTCCTATGTCCCCCTTGTGCCCTGCAATTTTCAGTTTTGTTTGCTTCTCTGAATTTTAGTCCCTCGTTGTGTCGTCGTCTAAGTATTGTTTTGGGTTTAGTGCTAAACGCAAGTTGGAGTTGATGGCCATAATTTAGTTCCTATTTTTTTGTGTGCTTAGTCACATCAAAGCATATCTGTTTTGCACATGGGGAAAAAAAAGATTGTGTGCATGATTAGAAAGTAAAGTATTTAGCATTGACGTGAGGGATTTACAAGAAAGTTTTGTATTTCTCTAGGTCTGCCGTAGCAGCATAAGAATAGTTTCCTTGCATCATAACAACCATTAAGTTGTACATTTGGCTGCACTAGTTGATAATCCATTTGCTTTGGTACACTTGTAGTAAGACAAAAACATTCAGGTGTTATTTTGAGTCGTAAAATCTGTAATACCTTGCTGCACTTCTGTGTGAAAAAAAAAGAAACAAGTAAAAGGCAGAGAGGTGCTAAAAAAAGAAGAAGAGGAAAAAGTTGCACCCAAAACAAAAGAAAAAAAAGGAAAAATTCAGAATTGTTGCAGCCTTTGCGTCCTTTGTTGAGTCATTTGCTTGTTTCCTTGAACTAGGTCCGAGACAAGTTTGGGCCGGTGACATGAACTAGCTTGGGACTATTATTCAGTTTTGCAACTTCTGAATTTAAATTTTGCTAATCCTTGCTACATAATATTGTCTATCCAAGCTCCATATATATCCTTCTGAACAGGCATAAATTTTTTGACTCTCACAATCGTCAGTTCACACTCTCCAAGGTATCTTTTGCTTGCTGTAATTAAGAACTTTGTAAGAGCTTGGTAAGATGCTTACATTTGCTTGTTGAGAGTTTACACTGTGATCACATAGTAGTGATAGGAAAATATACTCTTGTGTGTTTTCTTGTTTGCTACTAACAGTAACAGGTTACACCACTCATGGTGATGAGTCAACATCGTCTAATGAGAAAAATATGAGTGATGTAGCATAACGAGTGCTTAGTTCTCAAATGGAGAAGATAGAGCAAAATCAATTGAACAACTTGTTCCAAACTCACTTTGTTGTGAAGGATCGACGTTGTCGTGTCATCATTGATGGAGAAAGTAGCCGCAACATTGCAAGCTTGAAGTTGGTCGAGAAGCTTGGCTTGACCACACAGCCACACCCATGTCCATACTACATCCAATGTTTAAATTCTTGTGGTAAGATAAAGGTAGATAAAATTGCACGCATTGATTTTTTCATTGGTTCTTATAAGGATAGTGCAGAATTTGATATAGTACCTATCCAAATATGTCATTTGTTATTGGGTAAGCCTTGGATTTGTACAGATAATGTTATTGGGTGAACCTTATGAACTAATCTTACTAAAACTTGCTCACCATGTGTATAATTGCTTTTATCCTTGTTGAAACTTGCATTGAGGCTAGTCTAGAAGATATCTTGGCTTTGGCACCTTGTATTTGCGAAATGTGGCTTTGCAAATGTTTAGCTCATGATTGAACATTGTGGGAACGTTTGTTCCTTTTGCCACAAAGGCATGCTCATCCTTATGCTTTTAATTTGCAAAATAAGTTAATTGTGCTTCGAAGCCTCGGGGTGTTTGCCGTACCCTGTCGTGCGACCCTCCACACGGATTAGAAATTACATGAGGATCACATAAGAATAATGCTTTTCTCTTTTCTTACGAGTCTTTGTTGCATATGTGAGCATTTGTAGAGCTTATTTTCTACGAATGCTTGTTGCCTTGGTTGAGATTGAGACTGGCTAGATTCTTATGATTCACTTGATCTTGGATGGGAGTACTTACACATGTGGTGGCAGCTTTTCTCATGATGAGCAAATTTGATTCTATCTAAGCTAGTCAATCTTTTTGCTTAGCTTGTATAGCTCTTGGTGTTTATGCATTGCTATCAATTTTTGGTCTTTGTATGATTGTGAGATATTGATTTTATACTTCATGGCTCTATGTTTTTGATTAGCAAGGTTAAATCCTTATTTGCATAATTGTTAAAGATCTTTAGGTTTGCATTTTCATACATTGCATGCTTGTTCTTTTGCTTCTTTGATGAGTTCATTGCCAAAGGAGGAGAAAATATTGGGTCATGCACAAATAATGCTAAGAAAATTAAAATGGTCCATTTTGCATTACAACAGACCTACCACAAGTTAAGGGGGAGCATATCATGTCTTTGAGAGTTTTTCATGCGCTTTCCATAATCTTTGCATTCTCGAGTGGCTTTCTTTGTCAACTCTTGGTTTGTGATCCCTCTTATGCTATATGGCTACATTTCAACTTTTCTTTTGGTTTGGCCATTTGGATGTGCCTATTCGACTTCACATTTCAAATATCTAATCTTGTGCATTTGATGATTGTAAATGTACTCATCAAGGGGGAGATTGAGGAACCATGTTGAGATGCGCAATGGTTTGTGAGAGACCATGTTGAGATGTGCCATGGTTTGCAATATGTGATAAGTAATTGACTCTGGCGGAATTCATGTTTTAATTGAAATGCGAGAATCTGGGGATTGCATGTCATGGTTTTGAATAAATAGAGTTGGTAATGGAGTTGGAGAGTTTGCAGGAGTTGGGAAATGTGTTTGCTTGTCTCATGATATGTAGGTCACAGGAGTCAACTTGGCGGTCAACGATGAGAGGATCAGGCACAAGTAGGAGACTTGGGGCCGGACCATCAGGAGGCCGGGTGAAATCAAGGGTGATCCACACCGTACAAGTGGAGAGGGAAGGAGCACGGACGGTTTTGCGGTTGAGCCTCAAAACCGTGGGTGGTGATCAAGACGACGGAGTTGACCAAGTCAAAGGTGATCGGGCGTCGGTGCAAGTAGAGGCTTCCAATGGATAGGAGGCGGGAGAGACTTGCCGACGAGAAGGATCACGGGATGAGGTGACACGCGTCAAGATCGAGAAGTCATGCTTTGAGTAGCGTGCAAGGCGGTTTCCTGGTTTGGGCCTCAAAACCGATGGCGGCGATTGGAGGTGCACGTGGCACCATCGCGGAGCTTGCGTCAAGGGGAAGCAAAGTTGTGAAGGACTCGTTGGCGTTCGGGCGAAGGAAAAAGAGTTGGATAGTTTTGCCCTCGATGGTAGGTGGCAATGTAATATAGGCAAGGGTAGAAGTGTCTTGGACCCTAGGCCTATATAAGGAGAGGTGTGGCTGGTGGGAGAGGTGCCTCTTCCCATTAGCCTTGTTAGGAATTCATTCTAAGTGCTAGGAGAGGTTTTCATGAAATAGAGGAGAGGAGAGGGTGTGTGAGAGACATCTCTTTTCTTCCAAATAGAGGAAGGAAGAGCGTGGCTTCCTAGCCTTGTATCCATGGATCTTGTAAGCATGTTTCTATGATATGAAACTTATTTTCATGCTCAAGATCTTCCTCTCTCCCTAAATCTTGAATTTCTCTTTTTCTCTATTTTTGGAGATATTTTCGTGGGAATTTTTTATCTCATATTTGAGTGAGTTTTTGGGGCGGATTTCTTGGGGATCTTAGTGCTATGATGAGCTAGAACAATCCTACCTAGGTCCTTGATCGAACCAAGAGCTCTAGCACCTTTGATCTGAAGGATTTATCAAGGTTCCCCTTTTTGGTGTTCTTGGCACAAGATCTGAAATTCGTGATGATTTCTTGGGCCAATTGAGTAAATCTTTTTGGAGGAAGGTCACAATGACCTGAGGATTCCCTGGTCCAAATATCGCACGTTTTGGATATCATTTGGTTGAGTTTTGGAGAGACTTGTGGGAAAATCGTGACAGTTTTCTGTTCTGTCAGGGTGTTGATCGACACTGCCGATGACCAGGACCAGCACTGCCAATGAGTCTAAACTCGGATCAGCACTGCTGATGCCACGATCGACACTGCCGGTGGCTTGAGTCTGAATCCCACACCGGCACTACCGATAGCCACTACTGGCACTTTCGATGCACTCTGACCGTAGCTTTCCAGTGTTTTGAGAACCCCACACCGGCACTACCGATGCATGTGACCGGCACTACTGATGGTGTCAACTGGCACTGCCAATGGCTGTGATCGACACTACCGATGGTAGCCCAGAGAGGTCTGTCTTGTGTTTGTTTCTTTGACAGTTTCGAGTCTTTGTAGTTCTTTTCTATTTCCGCTGTGTTCCACCGCTGTTGTTGATCACTCCTAGGGTTAGCACATCACAAGTTGGTATGTGTGGCCTTGGTGATCGATTTAGAGGTTGGCTTGGGTTGTACTTGGGATATAGGCCAAGTTCTTATTAAGAATTTTAATCGGCTCTCATTCACCCCCCCCCCCCCCTGTGATCACCTTCTCAGTCCTTCATAAAAGATGATAGAACCATCGGGACCCTTCTTTATAGTGTGACCCTGCTCAAGAAATTTATAGTCTATCATGGGACGGGGCTCAGAAACATAATCAAATCTAGTGTTGGATAAAGCCCTGACCCCTGCAGCAATACGGGTCACTAAAGAAGTGCATTCAATGGGTCCTGATCCTTTAATATAATCTAACCATTGACTAATCATAGCTTCAATAGGAGCAATAGGGATTTTAGCAATTACAGCAAACAAGACACGCAATTCATCGTTACGGATAGGTCTAGTGGCTTGTCTAGGGAAACAAGTCATAGAAAGCCACCTATGCCACAATTCTAGAGTTGGGTTGTGAATTTCACTCATCCTAAGACATTCACAAGAAAACTTCCCTGAAATCATTTGCCAAAAAGACATTCTAAGTTAGTGTTGCAATAATTTTTAAACATAAGATTGATGCTAAGGTCTTTCCAAGTGAGATGGTATCCCTTTCCGAACAAGCGGAAAAGTACCCCGTCGTTATCTTTCAGCAAGGTGCACAAAAACTGGATAGTGAGGAGGCATGAACCTGCCTCAGTGATGTGTGCAAATTTGGTTCAACCCAATGCTTTCCAAATAGAAAGTAACTCAGAGTCCATACCTATTGTGGAGAGTAGGTCATTGTCATACGCCCTGGTGTGGATGAAACTGCGGTCGCGTGGGCGGTGATAGACTCGTCTCTCATGTTCATCCAGCAGCTCAAGGTCGGTGTCGGTGAGAAGAACGTGGGGCTCATCCTCCTCCATATCGTCCTCAATGAGCGTATACCTCGTTGCTTCATCCTCGATGGAGAATTGTGTGCTCAAGCTACCGGGTGAACGACGTGAACTCGAACGTGTCACCCGCAGCATCAACGCCTTAGCCTTCTTCATCTGCACCACTTAAGCAAAAACACAAGAACAACTCAAATACGGGTTATGGGTTAGCAAATAAAATCTGCTGGTCGTGTTGATCTTGTCAAGCTTTTGCAAAGGACTTGAACCATCCAAAAACAAAGCAAACTAAAAAGGGAAATATTTTTGGTGGTTTTTGGAATGACAATTTTGGAGAAGCAATGTGAGAGCTCAAGAGGAAATGAGTGAAGGAGAGAGTGAAATGAGAAGTGAGCTTGGAATGGCAAACCACCCTCCCTCGAGGACTCAATTTATAGGAAAATCCTAAACGGTCAAAAACGGCTAGTGGGGAGCCAAATCCCACCGTTGGCAAAAGGCCAAGGTTGGTCGGGCCCACACCCCTTTGGCCGAGCATGGGTGTTCGGCCGATCGTGGGTGGGTTCCACTGGTCCCCACTTTGGCCCATAACTCTCTAACAGCTTTATTTTCTGAGTTGTAGGGGTTAGGTCCAAAGTTTCGATAAAATTTTGCTCAGAAATATATTTTTCTCAAAGTTGGAAATCGAAAACTGAATTTTGTATTTTTATGAAACAAAGAAAAGGGTTGGAATAAATTCCAACATGCATATGTGAAATCCAAATATGCAAATGCAGAGGCAAATTTGAAAGAATCCAAAAGTTTGGAAAAATTCAAATGTGCAAAAATTGAGGAAAATAAAATATAAGACAAATACCAATTTACCATTGGCAAGGGCTCACCAATTTTTAAAGTCCGACGAGCGGGAATTTTCTCCATCATGTTTAGCTTGATGTTGCGGCGTCCGGTCTTGGAGAAGCGCACGCGGATGGCTGCATTTCCTTCACTCGCCAGACCTTCTTCATTATTGGTGTGGTCGGCGGCTTCTTGGGTGAAGGACTCTTCTTTACCAGCTGTTTCTTTTTCCAGAGTCCAGGTGTGACGAGAGTGTGAGAAACCATGTGGATATGTTCCGTGGTTTGCAATATGTGATGAGTACTTGACTTTGGTTAATTCAGTGTTTGAGTTGAAATGGGGCAATCCGGGGATTGGATGAGTGTGTGCATTATTATGGTTATGACTATTCAGGAGTTAATGTGGATGTTGGAGAGTTTGCAGGAGAAGGAAAATGTGTTTTCTTGTCTCATGATATGTAGGTCATTGGACAGCGAGAGGATTGGGCAAAAGTAGGAGACTTGGGGCCGGACGATCAAGAGGCCGGGTGGAGTCATGGGTGATCCACACCGTACACATGGAGAGGCAAGAGGCACAGACGGCTTCATGGTTGAGCCTCAAAACCGTGGAGGTCATGAAGATGGCGTGTTGACCAAGTTAAGGCAAACAGGATGCCGGTGCAAGTGACAAGGGGGCCCAATGGAGCGGGACCAGGAGAGACTTGCCGGTGGTTAGGATAACGGGACAAGTTGACACACGTCGACATCGAGAAGTCACGCTTTATGAAGCATGCAAGGCAGCTTCCCGGTTTGGGCCTCAAAACCGGTGGCGGAGGTTGGTGGAGCACGTGGAACCATCACGGAGCTTGCTTCGAGGCGAACCAAAGTCGTGAAGGGCCAGAGGGCGCTCGGGCGACGACGAGAAAGATGGACAAGTTTGCCCCTAGTGGTAGGTGGCAGTGTATGGTAGGTGAGACGTAGGATGGTCATTAGGACAACCCCTATTCCTGTGTAACGAGAGGTAGGGCTGGTGGAAGATGTGCCTCTCTTTTTCTTAGCCTTGCCTTAGATATTCATTCAAAGTGCGGAGAGGTCTTCATGTAAAGAGGAGAGTAGTGGGTGGGTGAGAGACATCTCTTGCTCTTCCAGATAGTGGGAGGAAGAGGGTGGCTTCCTAGCCTTGTATCCCTGGATGTTGTATGCAAGGATCAATGATATGAGATTCAATTTCATGCTCAAGATCTTCCCTTCTCCCTTAATCCCAAATTTCTCTTTTTCTCTATTTTCAGAGCTATATTCGTGGGAATTTTTTATCTCAATTTTGAGTGAGTTTTTGGGGCGGATTTGTTAGGGACCTTAGTGCTATGATGAGCTAGAACAATCCTATATGGGTCCTTGACCAAATCAAGAGCTCTAGCACCTTCGATTTGAAGGATTTCTCAACTTTCCCCCTTTTTGGTGTTCCTGGCACAAGATCTGAAATTCATGATGATTTCTTGTGCCAACTGAGTGGATCTTGTTGCAGGAAGATCACATTGACCTGAGGATTCCCTAGTCCAAAAATTGCATGATTTGGAGTTCGTTTGATTAGGTTTTGGTTAAGTTTTCTGCCTAATCTCGAACCAAATCCTGTTCTATTGGGGGTCGATCGGCTCTACCGATGACCAAGACCGGCACTGCCGGTGGGTCTGAACTCAGATCGGCACTGCCGATGCCACGACCGGCGCTTCCGGTGGCTTGAGTCTGAACCCCGCATCGGCACTGCTGATAGCCCCAACCGGCACTGCTGATACGCTCTGTCCGTTGCTTCCCGAAGTTTTGAGAACCCACATCGGCACTACCGATGGGCGTGACCGGCACTGCCAATGGTGCTAACCAGCACTGCCGATGGCTGTGATCGGCACTGTCGATCGTAGTCCAGTAAGTTTGTTTTGCGTGCGTTTCTTTGAGAGTCTTTTGTCATAGCTGTTTCCTTGTGCTTCTCCTATCCTCTTCCGCTGCTACTAGTCATTCCATTAGCACATCACAAGTTGGTGTGTGTGACCTTGGTGAATTGCTTTAGAGTTGGGTTCAGTGGAAATTGGGACATAGGCCAAGGTCATGAGAAGAATTTTAATTGGCTCCCATTCATGCCCCCCCCCTCCTCTGTTCGCCTACTCGGTCCTTCAGAGTGTGATTTCTGTTTGCCCAGAGCTTTATCATGGAATCCTCTAGGTTGTCACACCTTGTCTCCGTCTCTAATTTCTTAATGTCCTGAAGGTTCGGCCAGCTTTTGACTACACCCATGAGGCAAGGCTGAAACTCAAATTTTGCTTCCTTGCCATTGAGGTTGAGACGGACTATTTCAGCCCCCACGTCAATTTGTGCGAATGTGGTGCTTAAGAATGGCCGCCCAAGGATGAGCGGCGTACTCCTGTCGACTTCCATGTCGAGCTCCACAAAATCCACTCGGACAAATCATCCGCGGATCTCAACCAGAACTATCTCGACAATCCCTACGGGGTGTCACAGTGCCGAGTCGGCAAGCTGAATCTACATCTGAGTTGGGACTAGGCCTGAGAGGTTCAACTTATTGAAGATAGCTTTTGGCAAGATGCCGATGCTGGCACCATGGTCGCATGACGCTTGTTCGAAGAATTTTGTCCCGATTGAACATGAGATCATCGGGTTCCTGGATCACCTTGGATGACTAGGATGATGTTCAATTAATCTTCTTCATCATTTCCTGCATGGTTAGTATTTGGCGAGCTGTGTTGACGGTCGTTAAATATCATTTCCGACGATCAATATTACTCAAAATAAAGGAGGATTCAATATTCCCCTTGTGCTTGGCCTCTATATGTTGGCTCCTGGTGGTTCTCCAATGGCAGTTGTGCATGTTTGGCGGTGGTTACCGACTCTAGGAACTGACTTTGGGCAGTATAAATAGAAAGGAGAGGCCTCACTCCAAAGCACACACCAAGAAGCATTACTCTCTTTTTCATTTCGTGATTCCTTTTAGTTTTAGTGGAGTTAGGCTTAGACTAGAGCTTTCTTCAGTTCCCAAGTCTTCCTTGGAGTTGTGGTATGGCTCTTGTATCTTTCTCCTTTTGTAAGACTTTATTCTATTTAATATATTTAGTCTTTCTATATAGTTATGTTTGGGTCCTGTGTTTCTTGTTTGATTATATGATCCATTCATGTATGTGGTTATTATGCTTACATGTTAGTAATGTAGTAATACTATACTACCATGTTAGACATAAGCCGTTACTATAGTCTTTATTTATGTCGTTATAATGATGTATGACTAATGTTTGACTTAGATCATTTCCACATGCTTAGTATTCACTTAAAAGTGATTAATCCTTTTCTAATCCATCGTTAAGGGATTAGGAGTATTATTCTAGATATGTAAGCGTGGTGCTTAGATCAATAGAATGCATTATTTATCGTGTAGTCCACGGATTGCTAGGGGTAGGCAGTAGGTGGTGACAGCCCTATCTGTCCTTTGAAATCCCCCACATTCGGCTACGCAGTAGGCTCTTGGTCAGAATCGTACTGTGGATGCAGGTGAAAACGGGATGCCCAGGGTGTGATGATCTGATTGTCTTGCGTTCTTATTGTATCTATATAATGGTACATAATGTACACTATGTAACTATATAAAACCAACACAGAAACTTAGCTCTTTCTTTGTCCTTCTCCACAAGACTAATACTTATCTAACTTGAGTGTGCTATCTGTGTGTCCAGTACCATGTTTACCTTTATCCTTACCCCTGTGAGGACTTTGTCTTATAATCAAATGTGCAATGTCTAGAAATGTGGTAATTACTTTGATCATTCATATGCCTTTCTTTGGGATAAAACAAATACGATACCCTGAATACTTCTGGGTGAAATGCTACAACGGTATTCTTTGTGCGCTTGCAGACTCTCTGCACTCGTTAAAGATTACCCACAAACACATCTCTAGGCTTCGTTGCTAAGGCAACTTAGTGACAAGCATTTCTGGCACCGTTGTCGGGGATAGTTATATTTCTGGTGCGATGCTTAGAAATGCCAACAAGCATTTCTGGCGCCATTGCCAGGGAAGGCAATTGATCAAAATAATTACCCAATGTTCTATTCTTGCATATGAGATTATTTGGCATTCACCCAAATAGGCTAAAACTTGTCTGTTTTCTCCGTTTTGTGTGAAAACAGGGTAGTGCATGACAGGTTTCACCTTGCCTGGAAACTATATTAAAGATCCTGAACAACTCTTGAGAAGGGTACGTGCACATCTTGTCCCTCCTCAAAAGTTTGTATCTACAAGTGAACCGGTCATATCCGCACCATCAAGCTTCAAGGTCATGGCCCAGAAGAGTCTTCATGATTCTCCGCTCCCTCTGCGTCCAACATTCCTGTTGCTCCCAACGTCATAAGAGATGCAAATTTTGAGATCAAGACGGGTCTTATTACCATGGTGACGGTCAGCCTATTCTGTGGGAAGGCCAAGGAGGATGCCAGCGCCCATCTACAACAATTTCTGAAGATTTGCAGCACCTTCAAGATGAAGGACGTCTCTCAAGACGCCATTCGCCTTCATCTGTTTCTCTTCTCCCTCTTGGGGAGAGCTAAATAGTGGTTCTACGTGAACAAGGATGCTGTGAGTACCTTGGAAAAGTGTTCAGTCGTGTTCCTTACCAAACTCTTCCTGTTGGGCAAAACCAACGCCCTTCACGAAAGAATTTCAAGCTTTCAGCTCGAGTCCAAGGAGTCAATCTCCGAGGCTTGGGAGAGGCTGCAAGAGTACATTGCCGCCTATCCTCATCACGGGACGAATGAATGGCTTATCATCTAAAACTTCTACAACAGGCTGACTCCGTCAGCTCGTTATCATATTGATGCTGCTGTGGGAGGAGCCTTCTTCTCCCTGACCGTTGATAAAGTTAAATAACTTATTGAGAAGATGGTCTCGAACAAGGGATGGAGTGAAGATCATCTTCACTCACGCCGGCATGGCATGCACGCCTTAAGGAGGTGGACATGCTAGCCGCTAAAATGGACCTCCTCATGAAGAAGATGGACGAACAAGCCAAAGGATATGAAGTCGGCACCGTCAATGCCTTTGACGCTCGCATGACGTGCGAGGTCTGTGGCAACACGGGTCACTCGGGCACTGACTGCCCTTAGACTCGTGAGGACGTGTTGTACATGAACAACAATCACAACGGCTATCATCCACAAGGAGGCAACAGGTGGAATCAACCTTGCTCGTATTATCAAGGAGGTAACAATTTTAACTCTTCCAATAATCAACCCTCCTTTAAAGATCTTGTCTTAGGCCAAGTTAAAATCAATGAAACCTTCAATAAAAAGCTTGCCGCCAATGACAAGACTATAGAAAGTGATAGTGCTAAGTTAGAATGTCTTTCTTCTTCCCTTAAGAATTAGCTTAGCTTTAATTAAAGGCTAGAAACCCAGCTAGCTCAGCTAGCCGCTGCTTTGCCTGCTTCAGACTGTGGAAAAATTCTGGGCCAACCCGAATCTACCACAAAAACTGTAAATGCGGTGATGCTAGTGGGGAATCATACCCGCAACTCGCCATATCCTAACCACGTAGGAAATGACGAAGAGAATGAATTGAACATCATCCTAGTATTCCAAGGTGATCCAGAAAGCCCGATGATCTCGTGTTGAATTGGAACAGAGTTCTTTTAACAAGCATTATGCGACCTTGGAGCCACTGTCAGCATCATGCCAAGAACTATCTTCAATTGGTTGAACCTCTCAGGCCTAGACACAACTCAGATGGTGATTCAGCTGGCCGACTTGACACTGCGATCCCCCGTAGGAATTGTCGGGGAAGTTCTGGTTGAGATCCGTGGATGCTTTGTCCCTGTGGACTTTGTGGTGCTCGACATGGAAGTCGATAAGACTACGCCGCTCATCCTCGGGCGGCCATTCCTAAGCACCACATTCGCACAAATTAATGTAGAGGCTGAAGTAATCCGCCTCAACCCCAACAGCCAGGAAGAGAAATTTGAGTTGCAGCCTTGCATAATGTGTGGAGTCAAAAGCTAGCCGAACCCACAAGACATCAAGACAGTAGAGGCAGAAGCAAGGAGGGACAGCATAGAAGATTCCATGCTAAACCTCTGGGCACAAGAAAATCACACCCTTGTCACCTGGAAGAAGAAGGAAATAGGCACACCTGGGCACTGGAAAAAGAAGCAGTCGGTGAAAAAGAACCCTTCGACCAAAAAGCCACCAACCAAAGATGAAGAAGGTGTGGCAAGTGAAGGAAGTGCAGCCATCCGCGTCCATTTCTCTAGGACCGGACAATGCGACATCAAAGGATTCTTTAATATCTAGGACCTGAACGCAATTGAGAAAAGTCCCGCTCGTCAAACTACAAAAATTGGTGAGCTCTAGCCAAAGGTAAATTGCTATTTATCTCATAATTGATTTCTTTAATATTTGCACTTTTGAATTTTTCCAAACTTTTGGATTCTTTCAAATTTGCCTCTGCATTTGCATATATGGATTTCACACATGCATGTTGGAATTTATTCCAACCCTTTCTTCATTTTGATAAAAAAATACAAAATTTGGTTTTCGATTTTCAAAATTAAGAAAATACAAGAAATTTTTTTTCAAAACTTTGGACCTAACCCCCACAACTCAGAAAATATAGCTGTTGGGGAGTAGTGGGCCAAAGTGGGGGACCAGTGGGACCCACCCCTGGTCGATCAAACACCCTTGTTTGGCCGAAGGGGTGTGGACTCCACCAACCTTGGCCTTTTGCCCACGGTTGAATTTGGCTCCCCACTAGCCGTTTTTTCATGTTTGGGATTTTCCCATCACTCATTTGCTCGAGGGAGAGTGTTTTGCCATTCCAAGTTCACTTCTCATTTCCCCTTTCACTTATTTGCTCTTGAGCTCTCACTTTGTTTCTCCAAAGTTGTCATCGCAATTCCGGCAACACGACACACTGACCTGATTCTAGATAAATGATCCGAACCCGCAGACTTAGCCCCACAACTCCGGCAACACGACACACTGATCCGGTTTCAGATACGCACGATCTGGCCCTCGCAATCTTAGCATCGCAATTCCGGCACACCCACTCGAGGAAAGGCCCAATCGCCCTAAATAACTAGTCCAATAGGGGAAGGGTGGCTCTCTCCTTTAAGGTGGCTTCCTCCTCCCAAGCTAAGCAAGGTGGAATCATTCAAAGGCTCACACAGTCGCCGCCCGACTACAACTGGGCCACATGGCCCCTTTGTTGTGTCTTTGCCATGGGTAATAGTGGAGGATGTCCTCATCATTCCCACCCCCTTAAACAAGGGCCCAGCTCTGATACCAAATAATGCATCCGGCCCAGGTGGGGTTGGAAAAGCACGATACATCGACCCGATTGTAGATACACGATTCGAGCCCATAGTCTTAGCACCACAACTCCAGCAGCACGACACACTGATCCAGTTTCAGATACGCACGATCTGGCCCCTGTAATCTTAGCATCACAGCTCCGGCACACCTACTCGGGGAAAGGCCCAATCGCCCTAAAAGACTAGTCCAACTTTTGATGGTTCACAGAAACATAATATTCCAGACTCAAACAGAGGTAGGATGTGGCCTCGCTGTGCTACAACACTCTTATCATCATGAGATGCACAACAATAACCCCACTCGATGCTAAGATTGCATGGGCCAGATCATGCTGGGTTGATGTGGACTTGCTGTGCTACAACACTCTTATCATAATGAGATGCCATCGACTCATTACCATGGGTATGTTCAAGCAAGCAGGCATATTTTTTAGTCCACATCAAGTGGTAATTAGAGCTTCTGGTATACCATTAGGTTCGCCCTTATCCCTATTATTTTGTTCAGTCCTAAACTCCAGAAAATTGCCCTACAAAAATAATTGTTCATCGTGTTTCCGCTGTCCTATATCCCCATCGTGCCCTACAATTTTCAGTTTAGTTTGTTTATCTGAATTTTAGTCCCAACAACATCAGTGTGTTGATGATCTAGTGCTTGTTCTTTGGTCTTGTTTGAGTCATGCATGTCCGTGTCGTAGACAATCAAGAGAAAAAAAATATAAATGTTGCACGCATTGAGGGAATAGTACTGCTAGAATTGTGTGCTCTAAATATTTCTTTAACATCTAGCCGTCTATGTTCGTGTGCAAAAGAAAATTAGAGTGTTCTGTTGTTGCCTCATTTTGAACAAAAACCAACTAATTAGTGCTTGATCTTGTTATAGAGGTCTATTTTAGTTGTGCTGTAACAAAAATCTTTTTGTTGCACTTGTATTAAGAACAAATGTTCAGGTGTTCCTTTGGGTGGTAAAACTTGTAATTCTTGCTGCAGTTCCGATCCAAAGGAAAAGAAAAGAAAAAAGGCAAAAGTGCACAATAGAAAAAGGCACACAAAAAAAATATGAAGTAGAAAAAGGAAAAGAAAAAAATTCAGAATTTCTTGCATCCCTTGTGTTCTTTGTTGAGTCATGTGCTTTCTTGCTTGAACATAGGTCCGTGACAAGTTTAGGCCGGTGATATAGACTAGCTTGGGACTATTATTCAGTTTTGCAAATTCTGAATTGAAATTTTGCTAATCCTTCCTATCCAATATTGCCTTTCCTAGCTCCATATATATCCATCTGAATAGGCACAGATTTTTGGATCCTCGCAATCATCAGACCACACTCTCCAAGGTAACCTTTGCTTTGCTGTATAGAACTTTGTATGATATTGTCATTTGCTTGTTGAGAGTTTACACTGTGATCACATAGTAGTGATAGGAAAATATACTCCTACGTGTTTCCTTGTTTGCTACTAACAATGACATGTTACACCACTCATGATGATGAGTCAACGTCATCTAATGAAAACAATATGAGTGATGTAGCACAATGAGTGCTCAGTTCTCAAATGGAGAAGGTAGAGTAAAATCAAATGACCAACTTATTTCAGACTCACTTTGTTGTGAAGGATCGATATTGTCGTGTCATCATTGATGGAGGGAGTAGCCACAACATCGCAAGCTTGGAGTTGGTAGAGAAGCTCGGCCTTACCACACAGGCACATCCATGTCCATACTATATCCAATGGGTAAATTCTTGTGTAAGATAAAGATAGATAAAATTGCACGCATTGAATTTTTTATTGGTTCTTATAAGGATACTGTAGAATTCGATATAGTACCTATGCACGCTTGTCATTTATTATTGAGTAATCCTTGGATTTCTACAAATAATGTTTTGCATAACACCATTGATAACAGCTACTCATTTAAATACAATAGTAAAAGAGTTACTCTCAAACCTATGGCCGCTGCTGAAATTTTAGAAGAAGATAAACAAAGCCTTGAGAGAAGAAAGAATGAACCATTTCGGAAAGAATGGGCTATTTCAAATGTTACAACACTTTCATCAAAATCTGAATTACTAGAGGATAAACCTATTCTCTTGCCACTTGTTGCAACTAATACATTTCAGCTTCTACACAAAGTAGAGGACAATGTGAAAGAAAAAGAAGACATTATGGTTTCAGGTAAGAATTTTTTTGATGTGCTGAATTGTTCCAATAATATTGTTGTATTGAAACCTTGTCTTGATTTGCCTTTGCCATAAGTTGATTTATCTACTGATCCTTATGATAAAGAGGAGTTGTGTACCAATGTTTCACTTATACCTTTGCCAAAACAAATAAATGAGCTTGATGATTTTGCTTATAATTCAACTACTAGTGCTGAAATTAAACATTTGATTTTAGTTTCATGTGAAAGGGATGAACATAAATTATTGTCTTCTCTAAATACTTACGGTTATATTGAATTTGATGTTCTTTGTGATCTAAATATCGTCGAGAAGCAAATCTTTTGTCAAACTGAATTGTCTTTATTAACAAGAAATATTTTTCATGCTGCTGGAAGCAATGATCATAGAGGTTTGTTTATGGTGCATAGAGTTTATATTTGTTTAAAATTGAAACCTCCTTGTGTTGTACAACTCAATGAGCAAATAGAAAACTGTACTAATAATTATCATTCCATGTCAAGTTTTTCTAGTGTTTGTAAGATCACATATTTTCTAAATTATCATAAAAGTGAGGATGATGTTCATACTGCTGCCTAGTTTTTCAAAGAGGTTGTTCATTGGTATGACATGCCTTCTATTGTAGTTTCACATTGTGATGATAATTTTCATAACACATATAAACATGAGGTGCATCCCAAGTTTGGGAATAGTTCTATATTTCATATTTCAGATTTGTTACCACTATTGTGAGAAAGAGATGGGATTGAGTCGAGTACGACTCTAATTCAAAAGGGGGAGAATGATGAGGACATCACACCTATGGATACACACAACACTCCTCGAATTAAGATGAAGGTTCATGCGTATTACCTGAATTTACCAGATGAGCTCGTTTCTAATGTTTTGTTTATGTGGTTTAAAGAATAGATTGCTATCTAATAAATTAATTGTTGTTAGCAACCAGGGAGATGATGATGAGATAGCTGGGGAGGTGATTGGAGGCGTGATGGGCCATCAAGGACGTCCAAGCCAAGGTGGAGGCCCAATAAAAACCGACTTCGAGTCTGTTTCGGGGCTTAGGACCAGTCTGCACTAAAATGGATGCCTAGCACGCATACGGACTCGGATTTGGATGTTCTACATATGCCTAGAAAGATAACGAAACAACCTTTCCAACCCAACCGTTCCAATGCAAAATTTGACCCGAGTCATTGGCAATCACCGAAAAAATTCGGCTTCCAGAATCTGTCCTGATGCAGCGACACCGTAATCGGTCTTTGGGCCATGTATTGAGTTGAGCCCACTTAGGGCTGTGTCCAGAGGATCTTGAACGACCCTAGGTTTGAACAAACACCAGTGCCAACAATAAGAAACTTGTATAGAGAGCAGAAACAGATTGTGTGCGTGCAGGTCCAATGGCAATGACTTTACAGTAGAATAGACAAGCGATAATCTACTTCTCACAAGGATAAATTAATCATCCACAATGGCACTAGCAGGACAAGATACAAGATAACTTGGACTGATTTATAGATCAAAACCAGAGGAGAATCGTCCTTGGATGGTTGATAACCAGAGGAGCTTAATCATTCCTCTATAATTGTGTTGCATTCTTCTTTGTTCTTGCTTGTGTTCTTGATTCGCAGGCAGGGATTAGCCTTCTTGGCGAGGTCAATCGTCCTTGGATGGTTGATAACCAGAGGAGAAGTTGTGCTGTGATTACGGGGTTCTGAACGTGTTGTTTCGAAGCCGGATCGATTTGTGTTTTGCCTCCGCCCAAATCAAGATTTATCAGAACCTTTCGGAAGCTCGGGAATCCTTGTTCACATCACGGTAGCTTGAGCACAAGCTTCTCCATCGAGAATGAACCAACAAGGTACACACCCATTGAGGATGACATGGAGGAGGATGAGCCACACGTTCTTCTCGCCGACCCCGACCTTGAGCTATTGGATGAACAAGAGAGATGAGTCTACCACCGCTTACGCAACCGCAATTTCATCCACACTAGGACATATGATGATGACTTGCTCTCCACCATAGGTATGGACTCTGAGTTCCTTTCTATTTGGAAAGCATTAGGTTGGACCGAATTTGCACTCATCACTGAGGAAGGTTCACGCCTCCTCACTATCTAGTTTTTGTGCACTTTGCTAAAGATAACGACAGGGTACTTTTCCTCTTGTTCGGAAAGGAATATCATCTCACCTGGAAAGAACTTAGCATCATTCTTAAGTTTAGAAATTATTGCAACACTAACTTAGAAGGTGCAACCACGGGTTTTGAAAAGGGATCTTTTTGGCAAAGAATTTCGGGAGAGTTTTCTTGTGAACATCTTAGGACAAGTGATATTCACAACCCAACTCAACAACTGTGGCATAGGTGGCTTGCTATGACTTGTTTTCCTAGACAAGACACTAGACCTGTCTATAATGATGAATTGCGTGTCCTGTTTTTTGCTATTGCTAAAATTCCTATTGCTCAAGTTGAAGGTATGCTTAGTCAATGGTTAGATTATATCAAAGGATTGGGACCCATTGAATGCACTTCTTTAGTGACCCGTATTGCTGTAGGGGTCGGGGCATTATCCAACACTAGATTTGATTATCTTTCTGAGTCTCGTCCTATGATAGATTATAAATTTCTTGAGCAGGGTCACACATTAAAGAAGGGTACTGATGGTTCTATTATCTTCTATTACCCCGATTATACAAACGAAATCTCGCTTTCTAACCTGGGATATCATTTGTATAGTTGTTGGGAACTAACCATACAGCTGTGGAGAGAAGGAATGCCTAGCAGGTCCGCCGATTGACGCACACGACAAAGTGTGAGGCGTGCCACCACTAGCATAGCCAGAACATCGCCACCAGTCCAGGATTTCACTACGGGCTCAAAACATTCCGACGATCCCGCTTGGATGTTCACACCGCAGCAGTATGAGACTGGAGGGTCGTCTTGGCAGAAAGCTAGTAGTGCGCAATGGGGACAAAGCCCGGAGACGATTGAGATGCCTCCACACCATGATGGACGCCACTCCTTTTCTGGCTATAGTTATCATGACTATGGTCCGGAATTGAGGGATCTTACACGGAGGATGGACGACCTAGATGTGACAACAGGGGAGATGCAAAACACCCTTGCCACTAACGCCCAGACCACTCAAGAGTGGCAGCAGCACAGAGACGACCAGTTTCATCACCTCCAGGAACAGCTTCGAGCACACCATGACTATACGGAGGCATACTACCGTTAAAGAGGATTTGATCCTAACCAACATCCATGAGCAAGAGCAAGCTTGGGGGAGAGCACCCCCGCCAAGGTAACCTGTATCTTTTCTTTCTTTCTTTTTTTTTCTCTTTATCGGACTTACCCTTATAAAACAAAATAAAAATTTGCAAAACTAAAAAGAACAAAATAGTAGGTTGTCATGCATGCTAGGGATGTTTATGCCTTCATGTTGAGATGATGAATAGTTGCTCTATTTTATATCTCTCTATAGTCACTCGTATACAACTTAGTACTCTCCTAATTTTTGAGTTTGTTGGCTAAACATGCTTGCCTTGAACTTGAATACTTGTGGGTTGCAAAGTGCATGATCTGAGTCTAGGTTGTTGTGAGACATGATATGGTTATAATAGGACTGTCATGATCATTGTCCCAAAGTGAAGCTTAACATCCGGAGATTTTGTTTTTCAAAATGATAAAATTGAAAAGTTCCTCAATGATGAAAATTCCTACCATGGCCATATGTTATACTTCATTGCAAAACCTTCCACATATGCTGTTGGTTTTCATATTAAGTTTTATCAAAATGCTTGCAACCTTTGTGAGATCCATTTCATGCTTTTATGATCAAGATTCACATACACTTCCACCATCATTTACTAATGCCCCTACACCGAGAGATAGCAATACCATTCCATTGCATCCACCACCATATGCTTAACTCCTATT
Organism: Eleusine indica; assembly: GCA_030378355.1. Lineage (NCBI taxonomy): Eukaryota > Viridiplantae > Streptophyta > Magnoliopsida > Poales > Poaceae > Eleusine > Eleusine indica. Next base: position 31,133,655 of record CM059499.1, read on the forward strand.
CTGGAAGTTAGCTAAATAAATACTCCACAAATATCATGTTATGACTCTCTCTAAATTGGTTGCATGGAAGGCATGGCTATCAAAAATAGAATAAATACTTTCTCTCAATCTTGAGCATGATGAAAAAAAAGAAGAAGAAAAAGAAATAGCCATGCCAAAGTGCTAATTAAAGAAAGAGAGTCTACTCAAAAAAGGAGTATCCACCATTCCACCAAATTCCACACACATGCACATCTTGATCAGATTGTATGACTTGTTTCTCCCTGGGTTCAGTCTTTTCATTTAGCAATATATGTGTTACAAGTATGTCTTAATTTTTCCTAACCAGAACTCATCATAAGCCTTATTTAGAGGTAGGAACAAAAATAGGCAACTTCAATGCCTTGGTAGGGGTTTATACACTTTGAGCAACCGAGTGAATCATTGGAGGAACTTAGTTTTAGTTAAAAAAATCTTTTGAAAACCTCCAGATGAAAAGTGGAACATAGGGATGAGAGAATGGTGTCCTACAAAAGACCGTTCTATCTTTCAACCACTCAAGATGAAAAAAGCCAAAAGCCCCGCAGGGACTAAGGTAAAAAGGGTGAGTTACCAAATGCCAACCTATTGAATTAAAGGTAGAGTATTTTGTTGTGCACTTGGAACTATGGGGGGATATAAAATATTGTAGCAACTCCAGATCAACAACCTATAGTTCTACCTTTGCATCGAGACGAGCAAAGGTTCAGCTTGGGGGAGTTTGTTGACGGTCGTTAAATACTATTTCCGACCATCAATATTACTCAAAATAAAGGAGGATTCCATATTCCCACCATGCATGTTAGTTAGAATTACTGACATGCAAGAGAAATAATGAAATGGAGGAGGAAACACACCTAGTTGGCAAAGAAACACAATGTCGGCTAATCAGAACGCGCCAACTGGGACTCCCATGGATTGACTGGCCCACCTACAGAAGCAAACCGCCTCAACAACTGACTTTACAGCGTCACTGGACCAGGGGGAACATGTTAGTGCACAGGAGGCAGCCAAACACGTGGGGAATCCCTGACCCCCACCTGTTCGGCTGAATAGGGAATGGGTCCCCTCATGCGTGGCCTCCATGTGTTGGCTCCTGGTGGCTCTCCAATGGCGGTTGTGCACGTTTGGCGGCGGTTACCGACTCCAGGAACTGAATTTGGGTAGTATAAATAGAAGGGAGAGGCTTCACTCCAAAGCACATACCAAGAAGCATTACTCTCTTATTCATTTCGTGATTCCTTTTAGTTTTAGTTAAGTTGTGATTAGAATAGAGCTTTCCTCAATAAAGTCTTGCTTGGAATTGTGGTATGGCTCTTGTATCTTTCTCCATTCGTAAGACATTATTCTATTTAATATATTTGGTCTTTCTATAGAGTTATGTTTGGGTCATGTATTTCTTGTTTGATTATATGATCCATTCATATATGTGGTTATTATGCTTGCATGTTAGTAATGTAGTTATACTATACTACCATGTTAGACATAAGCCCTTACTATGGTCTTTATTTATGTCGTTATAATGATGCATGACTAATGTTTGATTCAGATCATTTCCACATGCTTAGTATTCACTTAAATGTGATTACTCATTTTCTGATCCATCGCTTAAGGGATTATGAGTATTGTTCTAGAGATGTAAGCATGGTGCTTAGATCAATAGATGCATTATTTATCACGTAGTCCACGGATCGCTAGGGGTAGGTTGTAGGTGGCGACAGCCCTATCTGTCCTTTGAAATCCCTCACGTTCGGCTATGTAGTAGGCTCTTGGCCGGAATCATATTGTGGATGCAGGGGAAAACCGGATGCCCAGGGTGTGATGATCTGATTGTCTTGCGTTGTCATTGTATCTATATAATAGTACATAATGTAGACTATGTAACTATATAAAAGCAACACAGGAACTTAGCTCTTTCTTTGTCCTTCTCCATTAAACTAATATTTATCTAACTTGAGTGTGTTATCTGTGTGTCCACTACCATGGTTACCTTTATCCTTACCCCTGTGAGGACTTTGTCTTATAATCAAATGTGCAATGTCTAGAAACATGATAATTACTTTGATCAATCATATGCCTTCCTTTGGGATAAAACAAATATGATACCCTAAATATTTTGGGGTGAAATGCTACAACGGTATTATCCGTGCACTTGCGGACTCTCTGCATTCGTTAAAGATTACCAACAAACACATCTCTAGGCTTTGTTCCTAAGGAAACTTAGTGACGAAGTTTAGAGATGTCAACAAGCATTTTTGGCTCCGTTGCTGGGGATAGTTATATTTCTGGTGCAATGCTTAGAAATGCCAACAAGATGCGGGTACGGTTCCCCACAAGCATCACCGCATTCATAGCTTCTGTGGTAGATTCAGGTTGCCGTGGAATTTTCCCATAGTCTAATGCAGGCAGAGCAGTGGACAACTGAGCTTGCTAGGTTTCTAGCATTTTATTAAAACTAGCTGATTTTTAAAGGAAGAAGCAAAACCTTCTAGCTTACCATTAACACTTTCTATAGTCTTGTCATTGGCGGCAAGCTTTTCAGTGAAGGTTTCATTGATTTTATCCAGGCTTAAGACAAGATTTTTAAAGGAGGGTTGATTATTGGAAGAGTTAAAGTTGTTACCTCCTTGATAATACGGACGTGGTTGGTTCCACCCATTTTCTCCTTGTAGAAGATAGTCGTTGTTGTTGTTGTTCGTGTACAACACGTCCTCACGAGTCTCAGGGCAGTCATTGCCTGAGTGACCCATGTTGCCGCAGACGTCGCATCTCATGCGAGAGTCTAAAGCACTGACGGTGCCAACTTCATACCCTTTGGCTTGTCCATCCATCTTCTTCATGAGGAGGTCCATTTTAGCGGCTAGCATGTCCACCTCCTTAACGGTGTGCATGCCTCGCTAGAGCTAGTGAATACCAGCTTCACTCCATCCTTAGTTGGAAACCATCTTCTCAATAAGTTCTTTAGCCTTATCAACGATCAGTGAGAAGAAGGCTCCGCCCGTAACAGCATCAATATGATCACAAGCCGACGGAGTCAGGCTATTGTAAAAGTTTTGGATGATAAGCCATTCATTCATCCTGTGATGATGACAGGCGGCAATGTACTCTTGCAGCCTCTCCCAAGCATCAGAGATTGACTCCTTGGACTCCTGCTGAAAGCTTAAAATTCTTCCACGAGGGGCGTTGGTTTTGCCTAGCAGGAAGAATTTGGCAAGGAACATGGCTGAACACTTTTCCAAGGTACCCACAGCATCCATGTTCGCGTAGAACCACTATTTTGCCCTCCCTAGAAGGGAGAACAAAAACAGACGAAGGCAAATGGCGTATTGAGAGACGTCCTTCATCTTGAAGGTGCTGCAAATCTCCAAAAATTGTTGCAGATGGGCACTAGCGTCCTCATTGACCTGCCCACTGAATGGGCTGACCTACATCATGGTAATGAGACCCGTCTTGACCTCGAAATTTGCATCTCCCATGACGTTGGGTGCAACAAGAATGTTGGACACCGAGGGAGCGAAACAATCATGAAGACTCTTTTGGGACATCACCTTGAAGCTTGATGGTGCGGAGATGACTGGCTCACTTGCAGACAACAAACTTTTGAGGAGGGATGAGACGTGCATGTACCCTTCTCAAGAGTTGTCCAGGATCTTCAATATAATTTTTAGGAAAGGCGAAGCCGTTCATGCACTGCCCTGTTTTCATGTAAAAGGAGAAAATAGACAAGTTTAGCCTGTTTGGGCCAATGCCAAATAATCTCATATGCAAGTATAGAATATGGGTAATTCTTTTGATCAATTGCCTTCCCCGGCAATGGCGCCAGAAATGCTTGCTGACATTTCTTAACGTCGTCACTAAGTTTCCTTAGCAACGAAGCCAGAAATGTTTGTTGGTAATCTTTAACGAATGCACAGAGTCTACAAGCACATGGAGAATACTGTTGTAGCATTTCACCGAGAAGTATTCAAGGTATTGTATTTGTTTTATCCCAAAGGAAGGCATATGATTGATCAGAGTAATTACCATACTCTAGATATTTGGATATTAAATTATGAGACAAAGTCCTCATAAGGGTAAGGATAAAGATAAACATGATAGTGGACACACAGATAGCATACTAAAGTTAGATAAATATTAGTCTAGTGGACAAGGACAAAGAAAGACCTAAGTTCCTATGTTGCTTTTATATGGTTACATATGCTACATTATATACTATTATATAGATATAATGACAATGCAAGACAATCAAATCATCACACCCCAGGCATCCGGTTTTCCGATGCATCCACAATACGATTCCGGCCAAGAGCCTATTGCATAGCCGAACATGGGGGGTTTCAAAGGACACGTAGGGCTGTCACCACCTAATGCCTACCCCTAGCAATCCGTGGGCTACAGACAAGTAATGTATTCTATTGATCTAAGCACCATGCTTACATCTCTAGAACAATACCCCTAATCCCTTAAGCGATGGATCAGAAAAGGAGTAATCATATTTAAGTGAACACTAAGCATATGGAAATGATCTAAGTCACACATTAGTCATGCATCATTATAACAGAATAAATAAAGAATATAGTTAGGGCTTATGTCTAACATGGTAATACAGTATGATTACATTACTGACATGCAAGCATAATAACCACATACATGAATGGATCATATAATCAAACAAGAAACAAATGACCCAAACATAACTATATAAAAAGACTAAATATATTAAATAGAATAAAGTCTTACAAAAGGAGAAAGATACAAGAGCCATACCACAACTCCAAGGAAGACTTAGGAACTGAAGAAGACTCTATTCTAAGCCTAACTCCACTAAAACTAAAAGGAATCACGAAATGGTAAAGAGAGTAATGCTTCTTGGTGTGTGCTTTGGAGTGAGGCCTCTCTCCTCTATTTATACTTCCCAAAGTCAGATCCTGGAGTCAGTAACCGCAGCCAAACATGCACAACCGTCATTGGGGAGTCACCAGGAGCCAGCACGTGGCAGCCATGCACCAGGGGGGCACTCCCCGTTGGCCGAACACCCCTATTCGACCGACCTGGGGGGAAGTCCCCTCGGGTGCTGCCACCTCTGGGGGCCTGACAGGTGGTTCCCCCTGCCCAGTGACACTGTATGGTCGGTTGTTAAGTCAGTTTGCTTCTGTAAGTGGATCAGTCAATCCGTGGGAGTCCCAGTTGGCGGGCTCTTATTGGTGGAAATTGTGTTTCTTCGCCACATGGGTGTGTTTCCTCCTCCATTTCGTTATTTCACCCGCATGTCATCGTTTCTCCAAACTATAGTGGAATTTTATTAATTCTAACTAATGTGCATGGCGGGAATGTTGAACCCTCCTTTATTTTGAGTAATATTGATGGTCAGAAATGATATTTAACGATCGTCAACACCAGGTCGTTTGGACGTGTGTGGGCTGTCAATTCTTCACTCAACAAACGCATGTGCCTTCACAGCAACTTCAGATGATACCTATGACTTGTCCTTTTGCATTATGGGGGCTTGACATTGTCGGTCCTTTCAAGAAAGCGCCATGCAGGTTTTCTCACTTGTTCGTTGCCACTGACAAGTTCACCAAGTGGATCAAAGCCAAATCGGTCGGCAAGATTACTTCCAAGAAGGTGATCGATTTTTTCAGAGAGGTCTTCACTCGGTTTGGAGTTCATTATTATATCATCGCCGATAATGGTACTCAATTCACATTTGAGGAATTCTGTGACTTTGCCGATGAGATGGGAATAAAAATCCACTTTGCATCGGTGGCTTATCCTCAAAACAATGGGCAGGTCGAACGGGCCAACGGTATGATTCTCCAGGTGTTGAAGCCCCAGATTGTTGATAGACTCAATCCTTACGCCGGTCGGTGGGTTCATGCGCTACCATCGGTCCTCTGGAGGCTGTGCACCAATGTCAGTCACCTTTCTCGTTGGTATATGGCTCTGAAGCCATGCTATGGACTGAGGTAAACCTGATATCAGCATGAGTTAAGGGATATGACAAGAAGCTTTCTGAAGACAACCGAGAGATTGAGTTGATTGTGGCGGAGGAGTTGCGTGATCACGCTTGTTTCGGTCAGCAGTATATCAACAGGGCCTGCGATGTTAGTATGACAAGAATATCTCGAGTCGCCTATTTCTTGTTGGAGAGTTAGTACTACGTCGAGTGCATTCGACCAAGAATTGGCACAAGTTATCCCCTAAATGGAAAGGGCCTTATGTGGTCAAGGAAGTCACTCGCCTAGGGGCTTACCGACTGATGTATGAAGATGGTGACAACGTACCCAACTCCTGGAACATTAACTAGCTAGTCCTTTATATGTATTCACATATATTATCATTGAATGAAACTTCTATATTTTTGATAAAAAGATGTTTTAAGTTGTTTTCATTCTTATTGGTCTTGATTCCTTAATTTATACATTAAACAATCTAGCCAGCGGGCTAGTAACAATGTCCTAATACACCTTAACCTTGACAAATTCTGGTTTTGGGCTTTTCCGACTGATTTCTCACATTTTTGACATGGTCTTATTTTGGTCTAATGCTGAAACAACAAGGTCATACAATTCTACCTGCACAACAGACTACCACTACACTAAACCTAGAGCCAAAGTGCGAGAGATCATGTGTTGACTGGTACACTCTGTTTGTTACGCGGTTATGAATTACGACCCAATATGTTAAAGCGGACCGCTGCATCTTCTATTTTAATCTCTAAAGTCTTACAGTAGGAAGGCATAAGTACAAATGTGAATATACGCAAGATGTACTAACCGGTCTACTAATGAAAGGCAGGAGATTGCTATTTGACTTTTCGGTCGACTTCTACTTGTTTGGTAATTACACAAAGAAACCAAGAAAGAATAAATATTTATATAAATAAGGAACAAGTTGTTTCTATAAATAAAATTCTTTTATTATTTTCTACTACAGGTTTATTTACAACTCCTGTGAAGGAGATGAAGCATCACCTTCTAATTCGACCTCTTGAGTTGTAGGAGGAGATGGAACTACAGGAGCAAACTTGATATTGTCCACCAGGGCGCGTGAAGTCTCAACCATGGAGTCAAGTAGCAGATGGCATTGGTCGACTTTATGCTTGGGGTTGAAGCCTTCCTTGATTTTATCTAAGGGAAGCTCAGGATTCAGAGACTTTCATATCATCAATACTTGACTCCCGGCTTCAACGGCTATTTGCTTGGTGTGCTCCTCGATGGCTTCAGGTGCATGCTCCAAAAGGTACTCCATCGAATGCCCGGTCTCCTCAACTTGGTTAGTTCGGATATAGTCCAAGGATTTCCGAGCGCTATAAGACAGGGCTGCAAGATCCACAAGGAAGATTAGGAGAAATATTCTACAATTGAGTTGATGAAGAAAATAATGGAGAGCATACTGGCAAGATTACTTTTGAAAGATGTAGAACTGCTTTTGGCACTCTACAGCTTTTCCTTGGTCTCCTCCAAGTCCTTCCTCAGAAGGGTGTTTTCATCCTCTCGGTCAGATAGCGTCTTGGTTAGCCCGATCTTCTCATTAGTCTGTGTCCAAGAACCTCTGTTGATTTGAAGTGAGCTTCTCCAATTCTGCTATTTTATTCTGATAAGCTAAGAACACATAACAGATTGTCATTAAATAGTCTAATAAGAAGAGAAAGGCTTAAAGGTCCTTACCTTCGTCATTCTGTCGCCTCTGTTCTAACAGGGCGGTGGCCTTCTCTAGTTCCTTGGCCTTTTGGGTTACTTGAGCTCGAACTGGAGAAATCAGAGTGGTATCTTAAGTCAGAAGATTTGCTAGATATCAAAACACTTACGAAGACTTCAAGAAATTGCTTACCAATGCCTTTAGCCTTGAGAGCATCAATCCTTGATTGCTTATCCTCAATCAGAGAGTAAACATTCTGAAAAAAGGAGCAGAGTGGGTCAGACACTTTAAATAAGTTAAAGGAAAAGTAAATCCTAGGTATTGATGTATCTTGGATAAATCTCAATGTTGATGAAGGAGCTCGAGGTTGTCAGCTTCAGGCCATCAGACGGTATTTCGACTGACGCGGCCTTCCCTTTACTCGGGGTCAGCGTTTTGGCAGTCAGCGTCAGAGAGATGTCCTTGGGCGTAGCAGGAGTACTTGAAGGCTTCATTACCTCAGTCGGCACATTTGATGGTGTGCTCATAGACTGAGGTAGGTCGGTCTGACTTGGCACTAGAGTCGAGACCAGATCCTTAGACACGGAGACATCGGGCATCCCGATCGACCGAGTAGTATGTTCACTACACATATCATTGAGGATTGTAAAAATATTCTGAATTAGATCAACGAAGACATGAAGAAGCAAAGAAACTTAATCAGAGGCTCGCTTGATCTTGATTCGGCTAACCTTCTTCTTCAATGATGTGGTCGCAGAATCAAAGTGCTTCCTCTTACAAGAAGACTTTACCACCACCTCAACGGTCTTGGTCGATTGGCTTGGGTGCTTCGATTGGCTTAAAGATCGGTCAGAGGACGTCGGGGGCTACTGACCGGCCGCCTAGGGATGCTCTTGGACATCGTCATCATCCCCACGGTATTATCATCAGCGGTGGGCTGGCCTTTTCACTTGTTGATGAGGGGAAGGCAGGTTGACGGCTGGATTAGCAGAGCTGCTTGCTTCACGATTGGATCGGTCTGAGGCGCGGTCCTACCAGTCATCGTGCTTGACCCAGCCTAATCGGTTTGGCGTGGAGGTCTAGGAGCATAATCCACTGCCTCGGTGTCAGTCGACGGGAGTGGAGGGTGAGACACATAAGTATCCAGAACCTGCAAACAAGCATGAAGATGTCAATCAAATAACTCATTACACCAAGAGTGAATAATTGGTTGACAAATAAAAATGCTAAGGCTTACTCGGGCTCGAAGAGTGTCCTTGTTGTATGCCTTTCTGATTAAGGTGTTGCCCTGAGGGCCGACCGACTCGAACATTTTGCTTATGCGAGCCTTGTGCAAGGTCAAGTTCGGTGGGTCGGGAACCTCCCTGGTCTCCTCATCAGAGATGTATTCCCATCCTGGGTCGCATTGCTGCTTAAGCTGCTGCACTTGGCGCACAATGAAGCTCTTGGCTTTGGTCACACCATCAATTTCTTCCTTCTTCAGGTCAGAATCTTCTTCAGAAGATCTTGAACCTGAGTGTCATTCAGGTCCATCTTTTCCGACCAGGAGGGTTGGGAGCTTGCCTTGGCGCCGATAAAGTCTGACATGACGGGAGGAGGATTGTTGTAGTAGAACCACTCCTCTCACCAGTTCTTGTTCCTCATGACTAGGGGGACACCAATGTATGCTTCCTTCTTCCGTAGCTCAATCCCCACTCCGTTGATGGCTTCTTGATTGGCGACCGACGGCAGAGGACGGAGAACAAAGAGGTGGCAGAAGAGCGAGAAATAGGGTAGGATGTCCAAGAAGGCTTCGCACATGTGCACAAAAATGGCGATGTGCAAGTTGGAGTTGGAATTGAGATTGACTACCTCAATCCCATAAAAGAAAAGGAGCATGCGCAAGAAGCTACAGCGGGGGAGTCTGAAACCGCGCTCAAAAAAGGAGCAGAAAATGACGATCTGTATATGGATTGGGAGGGGATGAGATTTAGATTCTGGTACCTTCCAGTTTAGTCGCGCCTGCTCCGTCAAGATGCCATCGACGACCATGGTGTTCAGCATGTTGGTGCTGATGGTGCTCTGGGAGAACTCGTGCAACTCCTTCAGAATCTCCAACTTCGATGAGGACGATTCGACGGCAGTGGTAGACCCCTTTGATCCTTTCACCGTCTTGCGTGGCATGGCGGTGAGCACAAAAGTGTGGTGGATCTGATGTGACAACCCTAACCCTAGCTTTATGAGCTCGGGGGCTTGGACTTAATGAGGATCTACAACAGCGGAATCTGATGAACCCTAGCACAGAGGGGAGCAGAGGAGTCGTGAGAAACTAGAGGAGGCGCGAGGAAGACAAAGCGCTCAAGTGAAATGGCGGCGTGGAGTCTACGTCATCTTGCCCTCGCCATTTTATACCTATTGGCTTTGACCTAGTCGTGGGGGACCAGGTGGACCGTCATGGGCCGTACCGTGCTTAGCTGATTAAATTTTGAAAATTGATTAAATTAGGCAATAATCTTTAGAAAGATTCTTTGTTGATATTAAGAATCCGAGTGTTAACTCGGGGGCTTCTTTGAAGAGATGCTCAAATTAAAAATATAATCCCCATATTTATGTGATTTGATGATCACATGGTAGAGGACTTGATGGTTGTATAGGAATAAGTCTAAAGGCTATGCTACTGATTGAAGTCAGTAAATAAAAGCTAAGAGTTAGACTTATGATGTTCGAGTGATCAAATTACAACAAAAGCTACATTATGATTGATCTCATTACAGCTTATTAATAGGTTATGATTAATGTCATACACTATTTTTTTATTTCTATAGGATTGATATCATGATATTGGAATCAAGGATCACTCGGCCAAGGGTGTATATCACTCTGCCTTTCATAACTGGTCAGCGTAATTGATGTTTTGAAGACCGAGTGACTGATTTGAAGATCAGTAAGTTAATTGCTCAAGCTTGATGGTTTGAGTATAATTTATATAACAAAATGTTAATATCTAAGATTATTAGACTCTTGCATTATTTGTTACTCTCTAGATTATACAAGAGTTGGGTGCAACACCTGATCAAGTGCACCTAGTCGACGCACCAGATCTATTAGGACTTCATTCAAGAGGTCTTCCTAATTTGTGATCTGTTCACATAATTACTAAAGAAGAATCACTCGGCAAGTCACAGCTCAAAATCAGAAAGCACTCGGGGGCTGCTATGGAATACTTACGTTACCGGTATCCATAGTTATGCCTAAGTCAGAGGGTGACAGGATGGCCCAACAATATGGGAACCGACCGAGTCGGCTTGGAGTGCAAGGCAATTAGAGATAGAATTGCTATGTTTATCCTTGTAGATTACGAGTAGGACTCTTTATGTACACTCTGTCGACCGGATAGATAAGACGGCCATCGAGGCACAAAACTTCACAAAGCAATACAATCCACAGAACACAGGACGTAGGGTTTTTACTCTCATCGAGAGGTCCCGAACCAGTATAACTCGATGTCTTGTGTCTTTACCATCTAGTTCTTGATCCCAATGTAGCCCTATAAATATATTGCCAAAATTAAGTCTCGACAGGATGCACCACCAAGAGCACATGAAGGTTAGTTCAGTGCCAATGTGATGCAGCACGCTGGCAAGAAGAACCAGAAGGGAAAAGGAATGGCTATTTAGACTACTAAATTTAAGAAGAAGAAGAAGATGATGATGATGAACATGGATGAGATTGTCTACTTTGTGTGTGGCGAGAATGGGCATTTTCCCAAGAAGTGTTGCAACCGCAAAGGCAAGAAAATCTAGCAAGAGCAGAAGGCTGCCAATGTGACTATTGGTGAGTTCGGCGGAGCATCTGGGTATGGTAATCTACCTAGTGTATTTTCTATATATCAATCTAATAATTGGTGGATAGATACAGGAGCCAATATTCATGTTTATGCTAGTATCTCTATGTTTTCTTCTTATCATTATCAGGTCGCACGAGGTTCATCCGTTATGATTGGGAACGGCTCGCATGCTACTGTTCTTGGTGTTGGTTTGGTCGATCTGAAGTTCACTTCGGGAAAGATCGTGTAGCTGAAGAACATGCAGCATGCCCCCTCAATAAACCAGAACCTCGTTAGTGGATCCTGATGAGGACATCAACGACATACGAATAATGACGACGGAAGATGGCGCGCCAAACCAAGCTGTCACACCTTCACCTCTCGTCGTCGCACCTCCTCGAGTTACGGATCCATCTTCTAACGAGACGACGACGTACAAGGGCCCAATCACTAGAGCTCGAGCCCAGGAATTGAAGACGGTTTTGATGCTAAGGAACGACGGCCCAGGATGATGTCGCCCGAAGGCCCACGTGGCCCAAGTCGCACGACTCCCTCTCCACCGCGCGCCTCTCCACTTCAGCCGGCCCTAGATGCCTCGTCCTCCCCCTATATAGTCAAGGGCTGCGCCCCTTGTAATCTTCGAGTTTTGTTTTAAGTTTAGCTTAGCTATACATCCGTCTCTGGACGTGAATTCAGAACTCCACCTTCGTGCAATACATCAGATTGCTCGCCTCTAATTCTTACTCGTTCTTCGATTGCGCGTAAGAATTGATCCTCGTGATCAGGTTGATCTTGTTTACCACAAGGTTAATATCCTCCGGAAGTTGGTTCAGCGATTGCATTGGCGCTTCGGCTTGCTCGTCGTAGTCGGATCGTGAGGGTCGACATCCACCAAATCGAAGTTATCTCCACTCACCGAAAGATCGGGCACTCTACACCTATCAAGTGGTATCAGATTCCAGTGTTTCTCGGTGAGTTTTATCCAAGTCCACATAAACCAGAAACTACAAAAAAAAGTTTACCCCAGTACGGTTTTGAGCCTTGCACTTTCGTTCAATAATTTGCGTTGTTGAGTTTTTATGCTTTCGCTTTTGATCGTTGCTGGTACACTGTGTTTCATCGTTTTCTTCCTATCATCGTCGTATCCTTCCGCCGTGCCGCGTGTTTTCACCACCACAGTTTGCTTTCCGCCGCATCTGTTTACCCCGTCTCGCTTGCCAAATTTTCCCACTGCACCGTGAGTCCGGGTCAATCACTGCCTCGACGATCGAGTCCTACTCGGTTACGTCGTGACCCGCTCGCCTCGCCCTGTGTTTAGTTCTGTTCGGTTTCGTGTGTCCCGTTCGCCTCGCTGATTGAGTCCTACTCGGTTACGTCGTGACCCGCTCGCCTTGCCCTGTGTTTAGTTCTGTTCGGTTTCGTGTGTCCCGCTCGCCTCGCTGATCGAGTCCTACTCGGTTACGTCGTGACCCGCTCGCCTCGTCCTGTGTTTGTTTCAGCTCGGTTTCGTTTGTTCCTACTCTAGAGAGAGAGAGAGAGAGAGAGAGAGTGCTTGTGCTTAATTACTTATTTGAGGTCTCATTGTTTATATTTTCAGCAAAAAAGTATTAAAAAAAAGAGAAAAAAAAGAAAAAAAAAGAGAAAAAAAAGAGAAAAAAAAAAGAGAAAAAAAACAAGAGCGGCCGAGTAACACAGGCGACGCGTTCTTGCTGCACTTTGTTTTGATCCTTTTTCCTTCCTCTTGCACTTGTACCGGCAGCAATCTTTTCGCGTTTAGCACCATTATTCAGCTTTGCAGTTATTGTTTGAATTGTGCTAACCCTTGGATTGAGTGCAGCCTCCTAGCCCCACAAATTTTCTACTACGAGCAGGTTTTTGTTTCACCACGCAATCGCTCCACCAATCTTCCACCGGTTTTACCTGTGGTTGCAGTTCACGCTTGCGTGCTTGGTAAGGACGGGTAAGAATTTGATAACAGCTTTTTGATTGAGCTTTTCATCCACCACTCACCTCTCGTTGTAGGATCCCGCTTTTTGTATTGCTTGTGTTTCTATGGCAGAAAACAGCTCGAAGTCGCAGGAGCTCACCCTCCAGGATGTCCAGGCACAGGTAGATGGTCTACAAAACGACATGAAGACAATGCACGAGAGACTTGACTCTACGGTCACTTCGTCGAATGAGCGTTTTGATCAACTGGACCTTGCTGATACGGCTGCCCGCACCACGCTCGCGACGATCATGACTCGTCTTGAGGCCATGTCGACGCAACTTGGGACCATGACGACGCAGCTCATGGAGTTGCAACATGCACGTGACTACGGCGCCGACACCGAGCAGGATGACGACAATCGCCGTGGTCGTGCTCGTAGGGTACGTGTTCCTATTAATGATTCTTTTGCTAAAATAAAATTTCGTATTCCCACTTTTAATGGCAAATATGATCCGGGTGCTTATCTTGATTGGGAATTAGAGGTTGAACAAAAATTTGCATGCCATGATATTCCTGCTAATTTACAAGTTAAGGCTGCTATTAGTGAATTTACTGAATTTGCTTTACTTTGGTGGCGTGAGTATAGACAAAGATATCCTGATAATATTCCAGCCACTTGGACGGCATTAAAAGCTGCTATGCGTCATCGTTTTGTGCCGTCATATTATGCTAGAGATTTGCTTAATCAAATGCAGCGTTTTCAACAAGGTTCACTTTCTGTAGAGGATTATTTTCAAGCTTTGCAAAAGGGTATGATTCGCTGTGGTTTAGTTGAACTGGATGCTGCTGCTATGGCTCGCTTTAGGGGTGGGTTAAATCGTGAAATTCAGAATATTCTTGATTATAAGCATTATGATGATATGACCACCTTATTTGAATATGCTTGTAAAGCTGAACGTGAAGTGCAGGATCGACAATCTTCGTCAAGACCTAACATTTTTGTAGGGTCCAAGACGCCTTCAGCTCCACGGTCGACACCTCCTTCCACGTCGTGCGACCACTCCTCGACCACGTCCAAGTCGAGTGCTCCATCCACGGCCAAAGCTGCCTCGTTCGTGCCGTCCTCCTCGTCGTCTGGACGAGCTCGTGATATTCAGTGTCACCGTTGCCGAGGATTTGGTCATGTGATACGCGATTGTCCAAATAAACGAACTATGTTGATTCGTGACGACGGTGGGTATTCTTCTGCTAGTGATTCTGAGGATATTCAGCAGACTATGCTTGCCACTAATCATGCAGATAATACGGAGCTTCATGTCGACTCTAGTGCCGCCGACAGGTATACCACTCTTGTTGTGCAGCGTGTTCTTAGTACACAGGTCGTTCAGGATGAAAAGCATCAGCACCCCAACATTTTTCATATCAAAGGCGTTGTGCAAGAACGAGCGGTCCGTATAATCATCGATGGTGGCAGTTGCAACAATTTGGCTAGTACGACCTTGGTGGAGCAGTTGTCATTGCCAACAAGGAAGCATCCACATCCTTATCACGTTCAATGGCTTAATGATGGCGGCAAAATAAAGGTAACGCGCTCGGTACGTGTTCCTTTCTCTCTTGGCGCCTATTCTGATTTTGTAGATTGTGATGTTGTTCGAATGGAAGCATGCTCTTTGTTGCTTGGCCGTCCTTGGCAATATGCTGTCGATAGTGTTCATCATGGTCGCTCCAATTATTATTCCTTCATGTTCAAGGGTCAGAAAATTGTTATTCATCCTATGACACCTGAACAAGTTCTTAAAGATGATATTGCTCGAGCGACAAAAGCTGCAAAATTGGTTACATCGCCTCCTGTTGCACCTGTTCAATATGAGATCAAATTGAATAACCCTATCTTGCTTGCTACACGTGCTGATTTTGATGAATTACATGATGCTAATCTGCTTTGCTATGCGCTAGTTTGCTCTCGTATGCTTGTTTCACTAGATGAGGCGCCTATGTTGCATATTCCTCCTGCTGTTGCTAACCTTTTGCAGGACTATAAAGATGTTTTTCCTGCTGAATTGCCACCGGGTCTTCCTCCTATTCGTGGCATAGAACATCAGATTGATTTAATTCCAGGCGCACAGCTTCCTAATCGCGCCCCGTACCGCACAAATCCTGAGGAGACGAAAGAAATTCAGCGTCAAGTGCAGGCATTGCTTGATAAAGGTTACATTCGTGAGTCTCTCAGCCCTTGTTCGGTTCCTGTTTTGCTTGTTTCTAAGAAAGATGGTTCTTGGCGTATGTATGTAGATTGTCGTGCAATTAACAATATTACAATTCGTTATCGATATCCTATACCACGCCTTGATGATATGCTTGATGAACTTAGTGGTGCCACAATTTTCTCTAAGGTTGATTTACGAAGTGGTTACCATCAAATAAGAATGAAATTAGGAGATGAATGGAAAACGGCTTTTAAAACTAAATTTGGCTTGTATGAATGGTTGGTTATGCCGTTTGGATTGTCTAATGCTCCTAGCACTTTTATGCGCTTAATGAATGAAGTTCTTCGGTCTTTCATTGGAATATTTGTTGTTGTCTATTTTGATGATATCCTTATATACAGCAAATCCATGAATGAGCATTTAGATCATTTGCGTGCTGTTTTTGATGCTTTGCGTGCTGCTCACTTGTTTGGAAACATGGAAAAATGCACTTTTTGCACGCAACGTGTTTCGTTTCTTGGATATGTTGTTACTCCACAGGGCATTGAGGTCGATAGCAGCAAGGTGGACGCCATTCAGAGTTGGCCCCAACCGACGACGGTCACACAGGTTCGCAGTTTTCTTGGTCTTGCAGGCTTCTATCGTCGTTTTGTGCGGGATTTCAGTTCTATTGCTGCACCATTATATGAGCTGACCAAGAAGGGTGCGCCATTTGAGTGGGGCGCACCACAAGACGACGCATTCAACACTTTAAAGGAACGGTTAACTCATGCTCCTCTCTTACAATTGCCTAATTTTGATAAAGTGTTTGAATTGGAATGTGATGCTAGTGGAATTGGTTTGGGTGCTGTTTTGTTGCAAGATCATGAACCCATTGCTTATTTTAGTGAGAAGTTAAGTGGTGCTGCTCTTAAATATTCCACTTATGATAAAGAACTTTATGCTTTAGTAAGAACTTTGCAAACATGGCAGCATTATTTATGGCCTCTCATATTTATTATTCATTCTGATCATGAGGCTTTGAAACATATTAGAACCCAAACTAATCTGAATCGTCGTCATGCTAAATGGGTTGAATTTATTGAATCTTTTCCATACATCATTAAACATAAAAACGGGAAGGAAAATGTGATTGCCGATGCTTTGTCTCGTCGTTATATGATGCTGTCCCAATTAGACTTTAAAATCTTTGGTTTGCAAGCTTTGAAAGATCAATATGTGAATGATGCTGATTTTCATGATATTATGATGCATTGTAAGGATGGCAAACCTTGGGGCAAATTTCATATGCAGGATGGGTTCCTGTTTCGTGCTAACAAGCTGTGTATTCCAGCTAGCTCGGTTCGTCTTTTGTTGTTACAGGAGGCGCATGGAGGTGGTCTTATGGGTCACTTCAGAGTTTTCAAGACACATGAGGTGTTGGCCGACCATTTCTTTTGGCCACGGATGCACCGTGAGCGCCTTGTTGCACGCTGTACTACATGTCAAAAAGCTAAATCTCGTTTGGGTAATCATGGTTTGTATATGCCCTTGCCTGTTCCCTCTTCTCCTTGGCATGATATTTCGATGGATTTTGTTTTGGGATTGCCTCGCACTAAGAAGGGGAGGGACAGTATTTTTGTGGTTGTTGATCGTTTCTCTAAAATGGCTCACTTTATACCTTGTCATAAAACTGATGATGCCTCAAATGTTGCTGAATTGTTCTTTAGAGAGATTGTTAAATTGCATGGAATTCCTAAAACAATTGTCTCTGATCGTGATGCTAAGTTTCTTAGTCATTTTTGGCGTTCTCTTTGAAATAAATTAGGAACTAAGCTGCTGTTTAGTACTACTTGTCATCCTCAAACTGATGGGCAAACTGAGGTAGTAAATAGAACTTTGTCTGCTATGCTTAGAGCTGTTTTAGATAAAAATTTGAGATGTTGGGAAGATTGTTTACCTCATGTTGAATTTGCTTATAATCGTGCTACACATTCTGCCACTAAGATGTGTCCTTTTGAGGTTGTTTATGGCTATGTTCCTAAGGCGCCTATTGATTTGTTTGCTATTGATGCTGAAGATGAGCCACATCTTGATGCTCTTGCTCATATTGATCACATGAAACAATTGCATGAAGAAACACAACACAACATTGCCATTGCTAATAAAAAGTATCAAGTTACTGGTAGTAAAGGTAGAAAACATATTTCTTTTGAACCTGGTGATTTGGTTTGGTTGCACTTGCGTAAAGATAGATTTCCTACTTTGCGTCGTTCTAAACTGATGCCTCGTGCTGCTGGTCCTTTTAAAGTGCTAACCAAGATTAACGATAATGCTTATGTTCGTGACTTGCCCATGGAGTTTGGTGTTTCCACTAGTTTTAATGTTGCAGATTTGAAACCATACTTGGGTGAGGATGATGAGTTGCCATCGAGGACGACTTCACTTCAAGAAGGGGAGGATGATGAGGACATCAACGACATACGAATAATGACGACGGAAGATGGTGCGCCAAACCAAGCTGTCACACCTTCACCTCTCGTCGTCGCACCTCCTCGAGTTACGGATCCATCTTCTAACGAGACGACGACGTACAAGGGCCCAATCACTAGAGCTCGAGCCCAGGAATTGAAGACGGTTTTGATGCTAAGGAACGACAGCCCAGGATGATGTCGCCCGAAGGCCCACGTGGCCCAAGTCGCACGACTCCCTCTCCACCGCGCGCCTCTCCACTTCAGCCGGCCCTAGATGCCTCGTCCTCCCCCTATATAGTCAAGGGCTGCGCCCCTTGTAATCTTTGAGTTTTGTTTTAAGTTTAGCTTAGCTATACATCCGTCTCTCGGCGTGAATTCAGAACTCCACCTTCGTGCAATACATCAGATTGCTCGCCTCTAATTCTTACTCGTTCTTCGATTGCGCGTAAGAATTGATCCTCGTGATCAGGTTGATCTTGTTTACCACAAGGTTAATATCATCCGGAAGTTGGTTCAGCGATTGCATTGGCGCTTCGGCTTGCTCGTCGTAGTCAGATCGTGAGGGTCGACATCCACCAAATCGAAGTTATCTCCACTCACCGAAAGATCGGGCACTCTACACCTATCAGATCCCTTCTCTGTCGAGATGGATTCAAGCTGGTCTTTGAGTCGAATAAAGTAGTCACTTCTAGGTTTGGCCATTTCATTGGCAAAGGCTATGATAGCGGAGGCTTGTTCTGCTTTTCCCTTTCTGATTTATGTAACAAAGTTGTGAACCATGCATGTGATTCAAACAATTCTGAGGCTCATGTATGGCATTCCCATTTGTGTCACATAAATATTTGTTGTATGAATCGGCTATCTAGTATGAGTTTAATTCCTAAATTTTCTATTGTCAAAGGTTCTAAGTGTCAAGCTTGTGTGCAAGCAAAGCAACCTCGTAAGCCTCATAAAGCTATAGATGAGAGAAAGTTGACACTATTAGAACTCATACATTTTGATCTTTGAGAGATGAATGGTGTGTTGACAAAAGGAGGGAAAAGGTACTTTATGACTTTAATTGATGATGCAACTAGGTACTACTATGTGTTTCTACTAAGAACTAAGGATTAGGCGTTTGAATGTTTTAAGACCTACAAGGTTGAGGTAGAAAATCAAATAGAAAGGAAAATAAAACGTGTTAGGTCTGATCGTGGAGGAGAGTATTTTTCCAATGAGTTTGATCTCTTCTATTCAGAGAATGGAATTATTAATGAACGAACACCTCCCTACTCACCACAATCTAATGGTGTTGCTGAAAGGAAGAATCAGATATTGATGGATTTGGTGAATGCCATGTTAGGAACTTCTGGTTTACCTAAAGCATGGTGGGGGAGGCTATTTTGATAGCGTGTCACGTTCTTAATAGAGTTCCTACTAAGAATAGTGATATCACTCCATATAAAGGATGGAAAGAAAGAAAACCCTCACTCTCATACTTGCGTACATGGGGTTGTTTGGCCATGGTTAGCATACCAATAAATAAGAAATGCAAACTTGGACCTAAGATGACTAATTGTGTCTTTCTAGGATACGCGTACCATAACACAACATATAAATTTTTAGTGGTAAGGTATGAAGCACCTAATGTCTTAGCTGATTCACTCTTAGAGTCTCGTGATGTAACTTTCTCTGAGAATATTTTTCCTATGAAAGATACATACTCTGTACCTAGACTGATTTAACTCCAGAACCAACAACTCTTCTTCAACATCCAAATGAGAGCGACGAGGATGATACTGAAGTAGCTCCTCGAAGGAGTAAGAGACCAAGGGTTGCAAAATCCTTTGGTGATGATTTCACTGTGTACCTTGTTGATGATATTCCCACATCCATCTCGGAGGCGTATGCATCTTCTGATGCAGAATACTAGAAGGATGCAGTCCATAGTGAGATGGACTCCATCATCTCCAATGGAACATGGGAAGCAACTGATCGACCAATCGGTTGCCAACCAGTTGGTTGCAAGTGGGTATTCAAGAAAAAGCTTATGCCTGATGGTACATTGAAAAGAAAAAAGGCAAGGCCTGTAGCTAAGGGATATACGCAAAACAAAGGCGAGGATTATGTTGATACTTACTCAACCATTGGTAGATTAACCACCATCCAGGTAATACTATCATTGGCTACCTCACATGATCTTCTAGTCCATCAGATGGATGTGCAGACAACTTTCCTTAATGGAGAGTTGGATGAGCAAATCTGCATGGATCAGCCAGACCGATATATAGTACCTGGACAAGAGGGGAAGCGCCCAAGCAATGGCATGAGAAGTCTGACAAAACTTTAGTATCGATCAGATAAATTATGTAAAATCATTCTTTTCCCAAAATTTTGACATGAAGAATTTGGGAGAAGCAGATGTGATCCTTAATATTAAACTTAAGAAGGGTGAGGATGAGATTACTCTTATGCAATCCCATTATCTTGAGAAGGTCTTGAGTCGTTTCGGCTACACGGACAACAAACCTTCTAAAAACCCCGTATGACCCTAGTCTAACTCTTCGAAAGAATAAAGGACTAGGAAAGGATCAACTACGATACTCTCAAATTGTTGGCTCACTAATATAACTAGCTAGTGCAACCTGCCCTGACATCTCATTTGCGGTTAGCAAATTGAGCCAGTTTAATTCTAATCCGAGAGATGATCATTGGTGTGGTATTGATCGAGTCTTGCACTATTTAAAGGGCACAATGATTTATGGAATTCACTATTCAGGGTACCCTGGTGTACTTGAAGGATATAGTGATTCAAATTGGATAACAGATTCTAATGAGCTGAAGGCCACTAGTGGATATCTTTCAAGCTTGGTGGCGGTGCTGTCTTATGGAGATCGTGTAAGCAAACAATTTTGACTAAATCAACCATGGAGGCAGAGCTCACTACTCGAGAAACAGCTGCCACTGAGGCAGAGTGGTTGAGAGAACTTTTGATGGACTTATCGATGGTTGAAAAACCAATCCTTGTTATTCTCATGAATTGTGATAATCAAACAGTTATCAGGAAGGAGACTAGCAGTCAGGATAATATGAAGTCCAGCAAACATATGAAGCGCAGATTGAAATCTATCAGGAAACAAAGGAGCTCTGGTGATATAGCTGTGGAGTACATTGAAACAGCTAAAAACCTGGTAGAAACCTATACTAAGGGATTACCACGCATTATGATACATAATGCATCGAAGGAGATGGGATTGAGACCCACATGAGTTACACTACAGTGGCAACCCAACCTATGTGATCGGAGATCCCGTGAATTAGGACCTGGGAAGAACAAGTTGTTAGTTAACTAGAGAGTACAATCAATACCCTTAACCCACTCCGTTGGAGATGCAGTACTCTCATATATGTAAGGTAGGATGACTTTGTTGTGTTCTGAGGCTCTTTAATGAGCGAGATACTGTCCTATAGAGTTTCCTTGTAAGAACACACCTATGTGAGCTTGACCGTTAGTCACGATCTATAAGAATTGGGAGTTCTTTAACAAGCTCATGAAGTGAGACAGGAGTATGACTTATATGCTCCACCCGCGGGGTAGACTCTTGGCAGCCAAGTACCAGTCATGGATATAAGTGAAACTTGTTCACACCAAACTGGCAATTCAAGGCATAGTCCATTGCACCATTGTGGATGATTGTAGCTTGTAGCTCTAGGTGGATGTTCAACCTTCACTAGTCTCCACCAAAAAGCTAGTATATCAACAGTACATTGGTATGATGCGCAAATCAACATGAGCCTCTGGGATCTAGTGGGGGATTGTTAGAAGTTTTGACCTGTGGCCCAAATTAATAATTTCAATAAATTCCAAAGGCCCATGTGCACATGCATGACATGGTGGGGGACTTTAGTCCCATACTGCTAGTCTAGGGAGGAGAAGAACAACTGTAATACTTGAGTTGTTTCCACCTCGTTGAGCTAGTAAGAGAGAAGAGGAATAACACACGCGTGCTCGCTCGCCTCGCCTTGCCATGTCGGGTCGAGCCGGCAAAGTTCGAGCCTTGCATGTGCGGGGTCGCAGCTTCCTTTTGCCACTCAGACTTTTTGTTATGCAAGAGATAATTGTGCTGACAATATATGGTAAGCAATTATTCTCTCTTAATGGTGAATAACGTGCCTACTTAATTGCGGATTAATTACCATAAGTGTGCAGCGCTGTGTGTATAAAAAGGGCGAGACGTCACCGATAGAGTATAGGGTTTTTAGCCACTCTCTCCATTCTCCATTGTGCTACCGCATCGTCTTCTCCATCCCGCCGCTGACGTACCATCGGTGCCTGGAGAGTAGGTCTCCGAAGCCCACATCTCTGCGTGTCCTTGCATGGGGTAGGGAACGTATCAGGTTTTTGTGAAGCGCCATCGTGGCTGCTCGTTGTGCGGTTCGATTCGCATCCTCTTCATTGATCGATCGCCTACATCTGCATCACCTTCTTTATCGACGGATCAGACTCTACGACGACCATCGCTGGAGCGCTTTCCCCATAAGTTGTCCTTAGAAACCATGTGGATATGTGCCATGGTTTGTTATATGTGATGAGTAATTGACATTGGTTGAGTTGGTGTTTGAGTTGAAATGCGGGAATCTAAGGATTGCATGAGTTTGTGCATATCATGGTTTTGACTAACCGGAGTTGGTGAGGATGTTGGAGACTTTGCAGGAGATGGGAAATGTGTTTGCTTGCCTCATGATGTGTAGGTCACTGCAGTGAACTTAGCGGTCAACAATGTGAGGATCGGGCACAAGTAGGAGACTTGAGGCCGGACGATCGGGAGGCCGGGTGAAGTCAAGGGTGATCCACACCGTACACGTGGAGAGGCAAGAAGCACGGACGGTTTCGCTGTTGAGCCTCAAAACCGTGGGGGTGATCAAGATGGCGGGGTTGACCAAGTCAAAGGTGATCGGGCGTCGGTGCAAGTAGAGGCTTCCAATGGACCGGAGGCAGGATAGACTTGCCGACGAGGAGGATCACGGGACGAGGTGACACATGTCAAGATCATAAAGTCGTGCTTTGAGAAGCATGCAAGGCGGTTTTCCGGTTTGGATCTCAAAACCGGTGGTGGTGGTTGGTGGTGCACGTGGCACCATCGCGGAGCTTGCGTCGAGGCGAAGCAAAGTTGTGAAGGGCTCAATGGCGTTCGGGCGACGAGGAAAAAGTTGGATGGTTATGCCCCTGGTTGTAGGTGGCAGTGTATTGTAGGTGAGGGGTAGGATGGTCTTTAGGACAACCCCTACGCCTATATAAGGAGAGATAGGGCTGGTGGAAGAGGTGCCTCTCTTTCCCTTAGCCTTGCCTTAGGTCTTCATTCAAAGTGCTAGGAGAGGTCTTCATGTTATTGAGGAGAGGAGTGGGTGCGTGAGACACATCTCTTTCTCTTCCAAATAGTGGGAGGAAGAGGGTGGCTTCCTAGCCATGTATCCATGTATCTTGACTTGATGGATCAATCATATGAGATTCAAATTCGTGCTCAAGTTCTTCCTCTCTCCCTAAATCCCGAATTTCTCTTTTTCTCTATTTTCGGAGCTATTTTCGTGGTGATTTTTTATCTTGATTTTGAGTGAGTTTTGGGATGGATTTCTTGAGGGATCTTGGTGCTATGATGTGCTAGAACAACCCTATATAGGTCCTTGGCTGAATCAAAGGCACGAGCACCTTTGATTTCAAAGATTTCTCAAGTTTCCCCTTTTCGATGTTCTTGGCATGAAATCTGAAATTCATCATGATTCCTTATGATTTTTAAGTGGATCTCTTTAGAGAAGTGTCGTGATGTATTGAGGATGATCTGGTCCAAATTTTGTGATTTTTGGAATTCGTTTGATAGGGTTTTGACAATTTTCTTTCCGAAACGGAGCTGCTATTTTGCCCAGGACAGAACTTCCGTCGCCAGGACAGAACTCAGTCACCTTGACGGAACTTCCGTCAAGGACCACGGAACTTCCGTGAGTGACAGAACTTCTGTTGCCCGGAACTTCCGTGAGTGTCAAAACCTTTGCCTGGGACTTTGGAACTTCCGTCGGGTACCACGGAACTTCTATCAAGCTTAGTTTTGTGATTTCTTGGATCTTCCTTGTTTCTCTTTTTGTCCCTCTTGAGCTGCTTTGTGTCCTTTTGGTTTGAGTCATTCCTAGGGTAAGCACATCACAAGTTGCTGGGTGTAATCTTAGTGACTCGTTTTGAGGTTGGGTTGGGTAGTAATTGGGATATAGGCCAAGTTTTTGTGAAGAATTATACTTGGCTCCCATTCACCCCCCGCCCCTTTGGTTGCCTTTGTGGTCTTTTAATTGGTATCAGAGCCGGTTTGATCAATAGTTGACCTTAACCAGCTTTGTGATCTGAAGGTGACATGGAGAAGCGTGCGGTCAAGCTTTGGATGTTCGATGGAGAGGATTTTCCCTACTAGAAGTCACGGACCAAGACTTATCTCTTAAGCCAAGGACGTGCAATTTGGGAGATCGTGGAGCAGGACTATGTCATATCGGACGACCTCAACACCGCGCCAGTAGGTGAGTTAACTAGGTATGAAAACAACTCCAAAGTTGTCAATATCCTGCTTTCTACTCTAGGTAGGAATGAATCATACCATGTTGCTCATCTTGATACTGCACATGCTATTTAGGCAAAGGTTTGCATGTACCATGAAGGGTACCAATCAAGTCAAGTCTATGTGTAAGGATTCTTACAATAGACAGTACCAAACCTTTGCACAAAAACCTGGCGTGTCACTAGATGACACTTTTTGTAGGTTTGAAGCTATTGTGTGCAACTTGCGGGCTTCTGGTAACCTTGTGTACATTGATAATGATAGAACTAAGCAATTGCTGTATTCACTTGATGAAAATGCTTAGGGGGTTAAGATTGCTGCACTAGAAGAAACTTCTGATTTCAATACCCTAGACTGTGAGCAGCTGTATAGCAAGCTAAAATCTCATGAATTGTCTAGGAAATCTCATCCTAATCTTGCTAATCCTGCTTCTAGCATGGCTTTGCTTTCTAGCTCTCAAAAGGGTAGTCACAGTGGTGCTTTTTAGGGAACTAACCCCTCACTTGACAAGTCTTCTTTGGAGTTTGCTCTTTCTTCTCTTGTTGCAGCTTCCGATGAATAGATGGAGTGCATTCTTGACGAGGAGTTGTCCTTGCTCACAAGGAAGTTTAGGAAGTTCTACAACAACCGCAAGGAGAGAAGAGGAGGTGGTTCAAGAACGTGCTTCGAGTGTGGTGACCCGGGACACTTCATTGCTGACTGTCCCAAGAAGAAGAAGAAGGTCGGGTACCACGACAACAACACTGAAGACTTCAAGGAAAAGAAGAACCGCTTCTACATGAAAGGCAAGAACTCCAAGAAGTTCGCCAAGGCCATTGCACGTGCCTGCGTTGCCGCCTTGAGCGATGTGGATCTCACATCAAGTGAAGGCCTTACAAGCTCACAGGAGGAGTTTGAGAAGCCATGAGTCAAGAGGAAGCACGACTTCACCGGGTCTTGCTTCATGGCAAAGAACGATCACGACACCGACTCTGGCTCCGACTCTGACACAAGCGAGGTACCTCCCACTTTTGATGAGCTCTCTTCTTTACTTGATCATTTGCGCGATGTTCTGCTCATGCAAGATGATAAGCTTTGCAGCGCTATTCATGAGAATAGAGAGTTTAACTCTAAGTTGGACAGTGTTGAGTATGAGATCACTTCACTTAGGTCCAAGCTTGCTAAGAATGCTGATATTGAGTGTGAGACTTGTCAAGTTGTGATGAATGATCTCAGTCAGAGGGAAAGTGTGCATGCTCAAGTTGCCAGTCAGCTTGAGAGTGCCCTTAAAGAGCTTGATGAATTCAAAGCTAGACCAACTCTTTTGGGTGCATGTGAAAAGTGCCCCAAGCTCACTAATGAGTTAGAAGCTCAAACCCTCAAGGTCAAAGAGCTCGAGTCCAAGCTGCTAGATGAGACTCGCTCTAAAGTTCTCCCACCACCATGTGTAGTGTGTGGCTCTCTTAAGGATAAGCTTGCAATCACTAGAGAGGAAAACAAAATCCTAACCCAAGAAAATGAGACTCATTTCTCATCTCCAAAGAACCCTAGTGAGTGAGGAGAAGATTGAGAGTAACTTGGCAAGAGTCAAAGAAAGTGCCAGTAGGTCAACCTATAACTTGGGCTTGGGATTTGAGAGGTGTGACAAAGAGAGTGAGAATGTGGGTAAGTTTGTGTCTAGCTCTAGCTACAAGGATGAGGAACAGTCCATCAAACCCACCGACACATAATATCCACCTAACCCCAATCCCTCCTTCAACCCAAAGAAAGCCGAGAAGCCAAAACCCAAACCCACTATGCAAGCTAAGTCTAAACATGAGAGTGTCTACATTTGCATGTTCTGTGGTCGTAAGAGTCACTTGGATGAGTACTGTTATAGGCGTAAGAGAATTGAGAGGATGCAAGCTGAGTTAACTAGGAATGTGCATCATGATGATTTTATTAGTTTTCAGCCACGCTCTTTTTCTCGTGCCTATCATGGACAGGGTCATTCCTCATATGGCTTTGATTCACGAAACAAAGGCTTTGCACAGCAGCGCTTTGGCGCCCCACATTTTCCCCATCGTGGTGAGCATCGCTCGCGTGGATTTGGCTTTCACACAGATGATTTCTATCCTCACAACCACTGGTTTGAGTCGAGACGCTTTGACAGGCCACGCTTTCCCCATCGTCGTTCTCGTCCCACGCGTTCGACTTGTAATGTCCAACGAACTGTGATAACGCCTGCAGGTCGTGTGATTCAGTGCTGGCTTCCTAAGAGTATTCTTTCTAACCCCAGCACTGAGTCTTCGATCTTTCCTTCTTGTTCTTTGTAGGCAGCAGGTGGAGGCCTGGAGAACAAATGGTTGACGGACTCCGGGTGTTCATGCCACATGACCGAAGATGCAAGGTGGTTCTCCAGCCTCACTCCCATGAAGCGTCGGGAGTATGTGACCTTTGGAGATGACAAGAGAGGGAGATTGAAGGCAAGAGGCGCGGTAAAGGTAGATGAAAAATTCACTCTCAAGGATGTTGGTTTGGTTGAGCATCTCAAGCATAATCTCTTCTCTGTTTCTCAGTTGCTTGATGTTGGTTTGGAAGTGCGCTTTAAGAAAAATGCTTCTTGTGTTCTTGATTTGAATGGCTCTTGGGTTTGTGGCATTTCTAGCATTGGGAAGGTTTTTTAGGCTGATTTAGCTGTCTCTCCTGGTTCTCACAAGTGCTTGTTTGCTCAGTCTTCTTCTGAGCTCTAGAAATGCCATAGGAGACTAGGTCACATGAGCTCTGACTTGCTTTCTCGCTTGAGTAGCCTAGGTTTGATCCGAGGATTGCCTAAACTCAAGTTTGATAAGGATTTTGTTTGTGCTCCTTGTCGTCATGGGAAAATGATTGCCGCTTCTCATCCACCAATTAATTTGGTGATGACAGGACGCCCTAGAGAGCTGCTTCATATGAACACTGTTGGTCCTTCTCGGGTTCATTCGGTGAGTGGGAAGTGGTATGTTCTTGTGATTGTTGATGACTACTCTCACTACTCTTAGGTTTACTTTCTTGAGATCAAGGATGAAGTGTTTCATTACTTTTGAAGCTTAGCTTTGAGGTTGTTCAAGGAACTCCCTGGTGCATTACGAGCAATCCGCAGTGATAATGGCACCGAGTTCAAGAACTCCTCCTTTGATGCTTTCTGCCTTGAGCATAGTATTGAGCATCAGTTTTGAGCACCTCATGTCCCTCAGCAGAATGGTGTGGTCGAAAGAAAGAACAGAACCTTGGTGGAAATGGCCCGGACGATGCTCGATGAGCATAGGACTCCGAGGCGGTTCTGGGCTGAGCCCATTAGTACTGCTTGCTATGTTTCCAATCGGGTTTTCTTGCGCTTAATTCTTAATGTGACTTCCTATGAGCTACGATTTGGGTCGAAGCCATCTGTTTCTCATTTGTGCGCTTTTCGTTGCAAGTGCTTCATTCTCAAGCATGGCAATCTTGATAAGTTTGAGTCGAGATCTTTCGATGGCATCTTTCTTGGCAACACCCTTCATGGCCATTCTTATAGAGTTTTGGATTTGGAAACTAACACCATCGTAGAGTCCTGTGATATAACCTTTGATGAATCAAACTCTTATGCAAGCAATGTGGTTGAGACTGCAGGTAACAGGGAGATGGAGGAGAGTATCTTTATAGATGATGACCTACAGAGCTTGGATGATGACGATGATGAGTCATTCCATCCTACATCCGAGCTTGTTCCTTCTGCTTCCACCACTCCAACAGAGGGTCCACAAGCTTCTACATCGACCTTAGTAGCTCTTGAGCCAGCTCCAGCTATGGTTGAGGGGGACGTACGCTCTGAGAGAGAGGCTCCTCACCACATTCAGCGTCAACATCCACCTCAATAGATGATCAGTAATCTCTATGAGAGGACAACAAGGTCAAGGTCTGCACATCTCGCCTGCTTTACTAATTCTCTCTTTGTTGCCACCTTTGAACCTCGGGATGTTGGACACGCATTATCTGATGAACATTGGGTCAATGCCATGCATGAGGAGTTGGAAAACTTTGAGAGAAACAAAGTGTGGACCCTAGTAGAGCCTCCTATTGGCGTCAATGTCATAGAAACCAAGGGGTTTTCAAAAACAAGCATGGGGAAGATGGTGAGGTTGTTAGAAACAAGGCTAGGCTTGTTGCCTTGGGTTTCAGTCAAGTGGAGGGCTTAGACTATGGGGAAACCTTTGCTCCTGTTGCACGCATAGAAGCCATTAAGATCTTGCTTGCATTTGCTGCCTCTAAGGGCAATAGACTCTACCAAATGGATGTCAAGAGTGCTTTCCTAAATGGTTTCATAGAGGAAGAGGTTTATGTGAGACAACCACCTGGCTTTGAGCATCACAAATACCCAAACCGTGTGTACAAGCTTCAAAAGGCTTTGTACAGGCTAATGCAAGCACCTAGGTGATGGTATGCTAGGCTTAAGACCTTCTTGCTAGAGCGCGGGTATGTCATGGGGTGTGTTGACAAAATCTTGTTCACTCTAAAGCATGGCAATGACTTTCTAATGGTTCAGATTTACATGGATGATATAATCTTTGGAGGTTCCTTTCAAGCTCTTATATCCAGATTCTAGGAAGCTATGGAAAGTGAATTTCAGATGTCGATGATGGGCGAGCTCACCTTCTTTCTTGGACTTCAAATCAAGCAGTGCAAGCAAGGAACCTTCATACATCAAGCCAAGTACACGAAGGATCTCCTGAAGAAGTTCGATATGGTCAATGTGAAGTCGTTGTCAACACCAATGTCCACAACAACGGCACTTGACCCTGACGAAGACTATGAAGTGGTGGACCAAAGGGAGTATAGGAGCATGATTGGCTCCCTCTTGTACCTGACGATGACAGGACCCAACATACACTTTGCACTGTATCTTTGTGCTCGCTTTCAGGCTTCCCCAAGGGTGACTCATCGCAAGGCTGTCAAGCGCATCTTCGGGTATCTCAAATACACCCTTGAGTTCGGTCTTTGGTACTCTGCATCTTCATCTCTTGATCTCATTGGGTGTTCGGATGCGGACTTTGCTGGGTGTAGAATTGATAGGAAGAGCACTTCTGGTACTTGTCATTTCTTGGGTATACTTCTTTGATCTGTTGATCTTCTCGTAAGCAGTTGAGTGTAGCCCAATCCACCACAGAGGATGAGTATGTTGCTTCTGCTAGCTGCTGCTCACAAATCCTATGGATAGTATCCACCATGAGAGAGTATGGGTTAACCTTTAAGGGTGTTCCACTCATGTGTGATAACTCCAGTGCCATATCCTTAGCAAAGAACCCAGTCCTACATGGTAAGGTCAAACACAGAAGATTCCACTTCCTGAGAGATAATGTTGAGAAGGGAGATGTTGAGCTCAAATACATTGACACTAAACACCAATTGGCTGATATTCTCACCAAGCCCCTAGATGCTTCGAGATTTGCTTTTCTTCGGGGAGAGCTTGGTGTTTGCCATCCTTATGGCATCATTTGAGGGGGAGTTGGTGTTCTCTTGTATATATGTATTTTACCTTTTTGCATTGCATCTCATATGTAATATATGCATTGGTAGATGAGCTTTGATTCTTATGCTTTCTTGCATTTCTCTTTGCTAT
This sequence comes from Eleusine indica, assembly GCA_030378355.1. Taxonomy (NCBI): domain Eukaryota; kingdom Viridiplantae; phylum Streptophyta; class Magnoliopsida; order Poales; family Poaceae; genus Eleusine; species Eleusine indica. The sequence goes on from CM059499.1 coordinate 31,163,877, forward strand.
GATTGAGCTTGAGCTAAGTTGTGTGGATGTGATAGTAATCTCTCATGCTTAGATTTTCTAGATGGCTTGTTATAGACTCTTTTGAGCAACTTGCTAATCTTAAAGGTAAACTTAGCTTCTTGTGAACCTTATCAACTAATATTGCTAAAACTTGCTTACCATGTGTATAATTGCTTTTATCCTTGTTGAGACTTGCATAGAGGCTAGTCTAGAGGATATCTTGGTCATGGCACCTTGTGTTTGTGAAATATGGCTTTGCAAATGTTTAGCTCATGAGGAACATTGTGGGAACGTTTGTTCCTTTTGCTGTAAAGGCATGCTCACCCTTATGCTTTTAATTTGCAAAATAAGTTGATTGTTCTTTGAAGCCTCGGGGTGTTTGCCGTACCCAGTCGTGCGACCCTCCGCATGGATTAGAAGTAACATAAAAATGTTAAATTCAAACATTGTACTTCCAAGCCTCGGGGTGTTTGTCGTATCCCGTTGTGCAACCCTCCGCACGGATTAGAAGATACATGAGGATCACATAAGAATAATGCTTTTCTCTTTTCTTATGAGTCTTTGTTGCATATGTGAGTGTTTATAGAGATTATTTTCTACGAATGCTTGTTGCCTTGGTTGAGATTGAGACTGGCTAGATTTTTTTTGATTCACTTGATACTTGTTTTTCCTTGGATGGGAGTACTTACACATGTGGTGGCAGCTTTTCTCATGATGAGCAAATTTGATTCTATCTAAGCTAGTCAATCTTTTTGCTTAGCTTGTATTGCTCTTGGTGTTTATGCCATGCTATCTATTTTTGGTCTTTGTATGATGGTGAGCTATTGCTTTTACACTTCATGGCTCTATGTTTTTTATTAGCAAAGTTAAATGCTTGTTTGCATAATTGTTGAAGCTCCTTAGGCTTGGATTTTCATGCATTTTTGCTTATTTTCTTGCTTCTTTGATGAGTTCATTACCAAAGGGGGAGAAAATATTGGGTCATACACAAATAATGCTAAGAAACTTAAAATGATCCTATCCTTATTGCATTACATGAGACCTACCACAAGTTGAGTGGGAGCATATCATGTCCTTGAGCGTTTTCTTGCGCTTTTCACACTCTTTGCGTCTCAAGTCGCCTTCTTTGCCAACTCTTGGTTTTGTGATTCCTATTTTGCTAGATGGCCTACTTTTCACCTTTTCTTTGGGTTTGGCCATTTGGATGTGCTTATTCGGCTTCGCATTTCAATCTCTAATCTTTCTGCATTTGGTGTTGTCAATATACTCGTTAAGGGGGAGATTGAGAAACCATGTGGATATGTGCCATGGTTTGCAATTTGTGATGAGTAATTGACATTAGTTGAGTTGGTGTTTGAGTTGAAATGCGAGAATCTGAGGATTGCATGACTTTGTGCATATCATGGTTTTGACTAACTGGAGTTGGTGAGGATGTTGGAGAGTTTACAGGAGATGGGAAATGTGTTTGCTTGTCTCATGATGTGTAGGTCACTGGAGTCAACTTAGCGGTCAACGGTGAGAGGATCGGGCACAAGTAGGAGACTTGGGGCCGGACGATCAGGAGGCCGGGTGAAGTCAATAGTGATCCACACCGTACACGTGGAGAGGCAAGAAGCACGGACGGTTTCACGGTTGAGCCTCAAAATGCAAGTACAGGCTTCCAATGGACCGGAGGCGGGAGAGACTTGCCAACAAGAAGGATCACGGGACGAGGTGACACGCGTCAAGATCATGAAGTCGCGCTTTGAGAAGCGTGCAAGGCGGTTTCCCGATTTGGACCTCAAAACCGATGGCGGTGGTTGGTGGTGCACGTGGCACCATCGCGGAGCTTGCATCGAGGCGAAGCAAAGTTGTGAAGGGCTCAATGGCGTTCGGGCGACGAGGAAAAAGTTGGATGGTTATGCCCCTGGTGGTAGGTGGCAGTGTATTGTAGGTGAGGGGTAGGATGGTCTTTAGGACAACTCCTAGGCCTATAAAAGGAGAGGTAGGGCTAGTGGAAGAGGTGCCTCTCTTTCCCTTAGCCTTGCCTTAGGTCTTCATTCAAAGTGCTAGGAGAGGTCTTCATGTTATTGAGGAGAGGAGTGGGTGCGTGAGAGACATCTCTTTCTCTTCCAAATAATGGGAGGAAGAGGGTGGCTTCCTAGCCATGTATCCATGTATCTTGACTTGATGGATCAATGATATGAGATTCAAATTCGTGCTCAAGTTCTTCCTCTCTCCCTAAATCCCGAATTTCTCTTTTTCTCTATTTTTGGAGGTATTTTCGTGGTGATTTTTTATCTTAATTTTGAGTGAGTTTTGGGATGGATTTCTTAGGGGATCTTGGTGCTATGATGTGCTAGAACAACCTTATATAGGTCCTTGACCGAATCAAAGGCACGAGCACCTTCGATTTCAAATATTTCTCAAGTTTCTCCTTTTCGGTGTTCTTGGCACGAGATCTGAAATTCATGATGATTCCTTGTGCTTTTTGAGTGGATCTCTGTAGAGGAGTGTCGTGGTGTATTAAGGATGATCTGGTCCAAATTTCGTGATTTTTGGAGTTTGTTTGATAGGGTTTTGGCAATTTTCTTTCCGAAATAGAGCTGCTGTTTTGCCCAGGACAGAACTTTTGTTGCCAGGACAGAACTTCCATCACCATGATGGAACTTCCATCAAGGACCGCGGAACTTCCGTGAGTGACAGAACTTCTGTCTCCCGGAACTTCCGTGAGTGTCAGAACCTTTGCCGGGGATTTTGGAACTTCCGTCGGGTACCACGGAACTTCCATCAAGCTCAGTTTTGTGATTTCTCGGATCTTCCTTGTTTCTCTTTTTATCCCTCTTGAGCTTCCGCTATGTGTTCTTTTGGTTTGAGTCATTCCTAGGGTAAGCACATCATAAGTTAATGTGTGTAATCTTGGTGACTCGGTTTGAGGTTGGGTTGGGTAGTAATTGGGATATAGGCCAAGTTCTTGTGAATAATTTTAATTGGCTCCCATTCACAACCCCCCCCCCCCCCTCTCGTCACCTTCGCGGTCCGTCATGTCTTTTAGCATCTTCTGATTATTACATCGAGTGATCTAGGCCTTGTTCCTAGATTGTTGCTAGTCGCTATGATTATCACTTGTTCCTTGTTTATGTCTTACGATCTACTAGTATACGTAATTGAGATAGGAGCTTTTATGATGATTTACATGCCTAGATTATGTATAGTTTCTCTATTATTTGTACCAACTAGAATTAGACTTATTATCACTAAACTGCTATTATTTCCAACACGGAGCGGGCGTAGGAACGGCAGCGATGGCTGCAGCTTGATATAGTCATACACAGTCGGGGTAGCACCGGCCTTCAAGGTGCCAGTGGCACTTTTCGGCCATTGGTGTCTCTTTGGCGCTAGTGCTACAGATGACGAGCGGTGGTGGCCTTTAGATTGATCCCGCGCCAGCAAGGATCGATAAATTTTTGGGTGTCGGGTTGAATCAATCATACATGAAAAATGGATGATTTTCAGTGGGGCCGGTCACCCTGTATTTATATGATGTTGCTCGATCTAGGACCACAACCATGAGTTGGTTGCTCCTCTGATCGTGGAGCTGAAAAATAGGATCTGTAGTTTTTTCTTAATAAAAAGAATGTGATTATTAATTTTCTTAATTAATATTTATTTCGAAATATCTTTCTCTCTTTGCCTGACAGATCACTTTCAAACAAACATTCCTAAAGACATTACGTGTAATGAAACATTTCATGAATGAAGACAAATTGTTGTCATACCTACCAGACAAAAGGAACACAACATACTATTTTGGGTGACACCTACTAAATCTACTCGTTGATCCAAGAGGATATATTCTTGAAGTGTGGGCTTCCCTTATTGGCCAGCCCAACTCAACGGAAGTTTGAGGTGCACTGCTATGACAATATATTACCTTAATATATCTCTACACTTCTATAATTTAGGTGCGGTTGTCTACAAGTTTTTTCGTGTCGGCGCTTCCATAATATGGTACATTCTGCCCCGTGCAAGAAAATAGGATACGATCGATCTCCTTCATATGTGTCCGTTTCAAATACTATCCAGTAGCATCACCTTCGTACACGCGTTTTCATAGACTCCACTTGACATACGGTAGGCATGAGGGAGATCTTCTGGGTTCAAGTTTTCACCGCCGCTGCGCGTCCGCCGCCTTCACAACCAATTTCTTGACTTCTACACGCAGGTTGAGGTTTTGTGCATCGGGATGAAGCTCCACGTCCCGTGCCCTACTTCCTCTTGTTCTCTCCCATGTGGTCAAGATGAAGATCCACGCCTCGTGCCTTCCTTCCTCTTGCTCCCTCCCTTGTGGTCAACGTTGTCGAACTCGCGGCCGAGCCGTTGCTCACTAGTGGCCTCCTCGGTTCATCGCTGGCATCCACTTCCATCTAAAACGGGTGCACCCGGCGACGTGCTTCACGCCAGTGCCATCCATTGGACGATTTGTTGCCGTTTGTCCACTCCAGTGAGCCGCACCGCCCACCTCCGGCGAACTCCACCGACCATGGATGCGATCTCCAGGCACCTGAATGGTCAGTCAGTTTTTTATATAACCCCTTCTCGTCTGTGGTGTTGCACAACCAAAAAATTGATGTGACAGGTGGGCCCTCTAAATCCTAATTCTCGCATGTTGTTCCGCTAATATGCCTGACCCTGAGATTGGAATCGGAGAAGCGGCAAGGTGGACGGCCATGGTGATCCCCCTCCCTCCGGAGCAGATCGTCCTGAGCCCAGCCAGATTTTTCTCTGCTTTAAATTTCCGTCCAGATTTTTCTCTGCTTTAAATTTCCGTCCATTGCCTGATCTACTTTCTCCTTCCCCCGCTTCAGATGTCCATTGGTGGGGCCGCCGTGAGATGCCACAGCTACCACAAGAATGCACAACTTATTAGTCATCATCGCCTACACTGCATATTGTTGTGCATACCGCATTACTTTTTTGTTTTGGTGGATGACAGATGACATTAGTGCTGGATGGAGAGGGTTCAGCATGGACCCTGAGTTGGTTCATGGAGATTGCTTGGTCTTGAAGCTCGATTAGTGGACAAGGTTTGTGTCGAGATTCCAAGTTGTTTCATGTGTTTGACTGGTGCCTCTGGTGATCTTCATTGTAGACAATGTCATCATATTTGTCGGAGAGTTCCACCCAGCCTGCTAACCACTAATGTATATTTAATGGAGTTGTATAATATTTGATAATTACATCCGTTATTCACATATCGCTTGTTTCATATATTTCACATTTTCCAGCTATGCATGTTTAGCTACACAAATAGCTCAGAACTTGGAAACTATCTCAAAATTATACAGGAATATGAAAAAATTTTAGAGTTGTGGGCATAAACTGAAAACCCTACATTTTGCTATAATGGACCATGCAGCTCTACGTAATTGGAGCATGTTGTGGATGTGTTGCTGCCTCATGCCTGTTGGTATACACGCAAACTGCTACTATAAATTTTCAGTAAGTGACTTCAATCATTGACGAGATGGATGATTGTGTACTGATGCTTCCGTGATTTAATTATTTTTATCCCTCTATTTTTGAACCTGGATGGGATTATTGAAATGCTGCACACTTTAACATGTTGCGTTTTAATCATTTAGGAGTTTTGATTTGTTGATACAGGCGACAAAAAGAGTTAAGAGCTATACATGGAGCATTAACATGTAGCATGTTGACCTTATGGCAGCAACAGCTATGTCTTTTTCTTTCATAATTTCTGAGGAGACATATTGATGAGACTGTGACCCAATCTTCACGACATAGAATAACGAACAAGATAACTAGCTTCAAAAGAAGCCAAGATAACTAGCTACAAGCAGCCGGGATAACAGTGCAACCTGACGAAATCAATCCGAAGCCAACCACCGTCTTTATACGGTAACCTGAATCGAGGATTCGTCCAACCACAGTCTGAGTTACCAACCAACACAACCTGCAATCAAACAGAGTATGAGCACCAATTGGGTGACGTCGAACATCGCTTATGTAATCTCCGGGCAAATCACAAGAGCAAAGGGGTAGAGATCACTCTCTGAATTTGATAGCACTTAGCTAACCAAAGGGGGTCTTTTCTCTTATCAAAGTTGTTGCAAATGACTGAGATACATGAGTTATTTATACTAGAAACATCCCTCCTAGTTGGATGTGAAACGTTCAGGAGTTTCAATAGAAAAGAGTACGTGAAAGGTGTGAAAACAGCAGTCCCTTGAAGTCTCACGCATCTATCAGCCTCCCTAGCAGTCTCCACTAAAATGATCATTACTCCCTAGTGGGAAGTCCAACTGACAAGCCATTTGTTAGAGGTGATACTAGACTTGATGACCTTTCCATCGATGTGTATTGTGCATACATAATCTAAATAGTGTGGCCCGCGTGACCCTTGAAACTTGGCCTTGATGTCAAGAGTCGATGAATGGGTTCAGCTTGTGTGTAAATTGTATCTTCCTTGGTGCACTCCATTTTGGTTGGTCTAGTGAGCCCCTCTTTGTGTGCAAACCTTATCAAAACAAGTGTACAAGACTTAGGTAGTAAGAAGTTCTTATTCAAAGTGGATTTAAATTAGTTAAGGATGGGGTTCACCTTTCTATGTAATTGTACTTGAGTTTATGTAGTCAATCCTTGAATTGTTGTAGCGGGTTCAAGGATTGTTGTTGCTGGCCTTTCATCATGTCTAGCTTGTGTGTTCCTTGATGGAATCAAATGTTGTCTTGGACCATGGTTTACATAATCGAATCAATCATTTACTTCACCATTTCTCATTGTCATTACAAGACCCACCCAATGGTAGACATAAACATGTTCTTCTGCAATTGTAGGTTGTGTTGTTGATGTGATCACCGACAACCACTCAAGTATAGCATGGTGCTTCATTCTGCAATCATATAAACCAAGTAGTAGTTTTTCTTTATAAAGATAATTACATATATAGATAATTGTAGCTTTCATCTGTGTATGTGTTGTTCGTTTGGCGTACTTTGAAACATGCCCAAGGTCCTCAACATGGTTTACATCAAGATTTGCTTTGTTTATGTGAATGGCTGAGATGTTCTCATCATACTCCCCCACTTGAAGAAAAGTCGTCCTCGGCTTTTGTATGCCTGAAAATATTCTATACGAACAAGAGGACTCGTGATGAAAAATGTTAGATTCTATTTTATTTGACATATCCTAGTTTTCCTTGCAATAGACTCTACCATTTGCATATGGCAATGAGTTTTAGATGATGCAGGAGGGAAAATATTGGGTTCACTGCCTTTCGTATGGTGATCAAATCGTGCTCTCATGTTTTGCGGACCAGCAAACAGATTAGTCGATGGAAGAACAAAAATTTCTTTCAAACCACACAACTGATTTAAGATATCAAGTTTTGTCTGGGCAATAAAATTTTCTCTAATGAGAGAAAAAAATTTGTGTGCTCCAAAGGCATAATCAGTGTGTTTATTTCCTAAGACACATGAACATCTAGTCTACAAATCTTTTGATGGACAACAAGCATGAAGCAATTTGTTCATGTCATATTGAGAAAAACATGGCTCCAATATTTTGTTCAATTTCAAATCAATAATATTATCACAAGTGATGCAAATAGCACTAACAAAGAACTTATTTGAAACATGATATCCAACTAGATTGAAAGTGATATTGCAATGGGTTATACCAGATAAAGAATTACTCATGGATGCTATCTTAGAAACCTTCGCAAGCATTTGATTAAGCACAATATGTTCATCAAGTATGAGATAGCATAAACATTTAGCAGGACAAATTCTTGTGAGCATTTCATCATGAGTAAGTAGTTCAACATTTTCAGGTTTGTGGCTAGTAAAAACATTACCTTCCAATTCTTGTGATTGTTCTTTAGTTGTGGTAATCATCTCTGAATCCTTACCTTTATTTTCACTGTCATGACTTAATATTTGGCAGGAAACAACTCCATTCCGTGCAACAGTTATCTTCTTGGATCCATGAGCAACCAACTCCTCCTCATCTTTCCTAGAATCTTACACATTAAGATGAACAACACAAGATGTAAGTGTGATTGTGTTAGTTTCTAAATCATCCTCACAACTTGAACGATCAGTCCCTCTTGTGATGTGTGGCGTATCTTTATCATTCATATTGTTCATGATCTCAATCACACTTTTCACTTCACATTCAAGACTATTATTGACTTGATTCAAATGATTCATGGCCTCCTCCAATGAACTTGAAACAACCTTATTGATTGCAGCATAACCAATAATTTGCTTTTCATTGAACTTCACATTTTGTGACATGTTTGGACCCATCGAAAGTTCCCCATTTGTCATGAGTTCCATTGGTGTAGCAGCTGATGGCATTTCACAACACGTGGTCTTTCTCATGCATGATTCATGAGTGATCTGCAACTGAGTGCAGAATTCTTTAACTTTTCACATATAGCAGATTTTGGATTTGCACATGGAGAACATGCAACAGCAACCTCACTCCTTTCATTCAATTTCCTTGCCTCTAGCTCATCCATGAGTTGCTTGGCTTTGAATTTTGTTGTTGTATGTAACAAGTTGTGGCACTCAAGATTCTCAACTTGCTTCAATTGTGTACTAAAAGCACCAATAATTAGGGTAGATTCACTTTGGTCACTTTTGCATATTGATTCAGTGGTTCTCTCACAACGGCCAAAAACACCATTTTTCTCTTCTTGTGCAATAATCTCTTCAATATGATTATCACATTCCACAACGGTAGTAGTAGAAATTTCTTTTTTATTTTCAGCTTTTGATCTGAACTTTTCAATCCTTTCCTCTCTTGGGTCACAATCGTCTTCATGAGTGGAAAAATTGTCAAACATATGACTCCCAATCTCTATTGTCCCTTTTTAACTCAATATGCCATGGCTCATCATAATTCTTGATGTTATAATTTTTACAAGAAATGGTGATACTATACTGACAATCTGATTTTCTTGTAGCGACAAAGGCCTGGCACAACTTAATGCAATGTGTTATGTTTTCTTGCTGCTTATTCACTCTCTTTTCCACATTAATGGCATAACTCAGCATGTCATGCATAACTCAGCATGTCATGCACAACTTAATACATGCTTATTCACTCTCTCTCACAACAGCAGCAATACTAGAGTTCAAACCTCTCTTGAAATATGTCATGGCTTTTATGTCATCCATGATGTTAGCTCGGTGCATAGCAGAAGATATATCATCATAGAAATCTTTGACAGATTTGTATCCTTGCTTCTTGTGCCTTAGACGACGTAGTAAAATTTTCTCATACTCTTGAGGAACAAACTCTTTTCTCATGATAGTGCAAAGATCTTCCCATTTCTTTATTAGATGCTTTTGTGGATAACATCTCCACCAATAATGAGCATAATCTCTGAAATGAAGTGTGACTCGATGTATTCTTGTTGCTGAACCATTTTTGACTCCAAACTCATGCTCCATTTCTTCTTTCCAATCAAGAAATTCCTCTGGATCAGGAATTCCATAGAATGGAAGCATGTACCCTTGCGATCTGCCATGGTTAGTTTCACAAAATTCTTTTGAAACAATAACAAGCATACATGTGGAATAGGAACAAAAATATGTGGAATCTCTCAACCTCTCTTTCTCTTACCAACAAAAGCTCTTATGGTTTCCCTGCAGATTACAAAAGTAATGTGTGGCGGTAACAAGTAACGGTTAAGCTAATAGACAAACACGATTCCGTTTACGGTGGTTTTTATGTGGAGCTTGGTGGGGAATGATGCATAAGGAGCAATCTGAAATTCTAGTTATTGTAATGTTAAGTAATAATACAAACTAGAAGTTCGAGGTCTAGTGCTGATCACAAGATATGAAAGATGTAACCAATGCAACACAGGCACAAATGAATTTTCAGACTTGATGCAAACAAGAATTATGCTAGGGACGGATGGTTCACAATGAATCTCCTAACAACATTGCACCAAAGAAAGATAGCAAACTGGTTACACAACTTGATATGAAAATTTAGCACATGTGTATATGAACAATCTGATCCTTCTATTTTCTTTTGCAACTTTCTCAACAACAATTTTTTTTGCAACTATTCTTTCTTTTTTTTTGTTGACTCTTTTTTTTGGCACAATACTAAATAAGACCAGATATAACACTTGCATACTTATATATAACTAAATGCAACTAGTAGCTAGATAGGAACAAAGTTTACACAAAGGAATGACTACGTTTTTCTTTTTTCATATTTTTCAGATTATAACAAGACAAATGAAAAGGCACAAAGGACACACAAAGGCATCTAATGGACTGAAACTTAACAAAACTCACCACAATAGAAGATTGAAACAAAGGGCAATGGATATTTTTTATGGCTTTTCTAAATAGGATCATAATAGATATATGTCGCTAAGGGTAATGAAAAATCCTACCGTGGCAACGATGGCTCTTGATACCAAATGATAAGACTGTGGCCCGATGTTCACGATGTAGGATAACGAACAAGATAATTAGCTTCAAAAGAAGCCAAGATAACTAGCTGCAAGCAGTCGGGATAACAGTGCAATATGACAAAATCAACCCGAATCCAACCACCGTCTTTATAAGGCAACCTGAATCGAGGATTCGCCCAACCGCACTCTGAGTTACCAACCAACACAACCTGCAATCAAACAGAGTATGAGCACCAATTGGGTGACGTCGAACATCGCTTATGTAATCTCCGGGCAAATCACAAGAGCAAAGGGGTAGAGATCACTCTCTGAATTTGATAGCACTTGGCTAACCAAAGGGGGTTCTTTTCTCTTATCAAAGTTGTTGCAAATGACAGAGATACATGGGTTATTTATACTAGAAACCTCCCTCCTAGTTGGGTGTTAAATGTTCAGAAGTTTCAACTGGGAAAAGGGTAGGCGAAAGGTGTGAAAATAGCAGTCCCTTGAAGTCTCGCGCATCTATTAGCCTCCCTATCAGTCTCCACTAAAATGATCATTACTCCCTAGTGGGAAGTCCTAATGACAAGCCGTTTGTTGGAGGTGAAACTAGACTTGATGACCTTTCCATCCATGTGTATTCTGGATACATAATCTGAACAGTCTGGCGCGCATGACCCTTGAAACTTGGCCTTGATGTCAGGAGTCGATGAATGGGTTCAGCTTTTGTGTAAATTGTATCTTCCTTGGTGCACTCCATTTTGGTTGGTCTAGCGAGCCCCTCCTTGTGTGTAAACCTTATCAAAACAAGTGTACAAGACTTAGGTAGTAGAAAGTTCTTATTCAAAGTGGATTTAAATTAGTTAAGGATGGGGTTCACCTTGTACTTGAGTTTATGTAGTCGATCCTTGAATTGTTGTAGCGGTTTCAAGGATTGTTGTTGCTGGCCTTCATCATGTATAGCTTGTGTGTTCCTTGATGGAATCAAATGTTGGCTTGGACCATGGTTTACATAATCGAACCAATCATTTACTTCACCATTTCCCATTGTCATTACACGACCCACCCAATGGTAGGCGTAAACATGTTCTTTTGCAATTGTAGGCTGTGTTGTTGGTGTGATCATCGACAACCATTCAACTACAGCGTGGTGCTTCATTCTGCAATCATATAAACCAAGTAGTAGTTTTGCTTTATGAAGATAATTACTTATACAGATAATTGTAGCTTTCATTTGTGTATGTGTTGCTGGTATGGTGTACTTTGAAACATCCCCAAGATGCTCAACATGGTTTACATCATGATTTGCTTTGTTTATGTGAGTGGCTGAGATGTCGTCATCACATATACAAATAAAAGTGTACAGCTGCTGCAGTGGAGCTATACATGGAGCGCCGAGCAACTCAGACAATTATTTCTTGGGTAGAAGGTAGCTAGATTTCTTATTGCTTTGGATATGTCAATTTATTTGTTTAATTTTTTGATATTCTGTGGACACAATTTTTTTTTGTCTCCATTGACTTGACTAGGGATTTATATATTGTAAAAGCTTATTACAAATTATTTGAATGAATGGAGGGTCAGACGGTTCTTATTTATGCCTGGTTCGAAGGAACTCAAAGCAGCAATATGTCAACCTAAAGTTAGCCCATGGTCATTTTAGAATTTTGGTGTGCTTCAGAGATATGTCAACCTGTATAGTTGCTTGATTTGAAGACATCATGTCTTTCATATTTTAGTTCTTGTTAATAGTTGTATAGATGTTTAGCATGAATTGGATACATCCTACTAACCATTTGATTAAACATGAAGAAGAAACTGTGTACACGCCGTTCACACGGTAGCTCGAGCACAAACCTCTCTATCCAGGATGAACCAACAAGGTACACACCCGTTGACGACGACATGTAGGAGGATGAGCCACAAATTCTTCTCGCCGACACCAACCTGGAGCTGCTGGATGAACGGGAGAGATGAGTCTACCACCATCTATGCAACCGCAGTTTTGTCCACACCAGGGCGTATGACGACAACCTAATCTCCACTATAGGTATGGACCTTGAGTTCCTTTCTATTTGGAAAGCATTAGGTTGGACCGAATTTACACACACCACTGAGGAAGGTTCACGCCTCCTCACTATCCAATTTTTGTGCACCTTGCTAAAAGATAACGACGGGGTACTTTTCCGCTTGTTCAGGAAGGAATACCGTCTAACCTAGAAAGAACTTAGCATCATTCTTTAAGTTTAGATGTTCTTCCAACACTAACATAGAGGGTGCAACCACGGGTTTTGAAAAGGGTTCTTTTTGGCAAAGGATTTTGGGGGAGTTTTCTTGTGAATGTCTTAGGACGAGTGATATTCACAACCCAACTCTACAACTATGGCATAGGTGGCTTGCTATGACTTGTTTTCCTAGACAAGACACTAGACCTATCCGTAATGATGAATTACATGTCTTGTTTGCTGCAATTGCTAAAATTCCTATTGCTCCTGTTGAAGCTATGCTTGATCAATGGTTAGACTATATTAGAGCATCGGGACCCATTGAATGCACTTCTTCAGTGACCCGTATTGCTGCAGGGGTCGGGGCTTTATCCAACACTAGATTTAATTATCTTTTTGAGCCCCGTCCCAGGATAGATTATAAATTTCTTGAGTAGGGTGACACTTTAAAGAAGGGTCCTGATGGTTCTATTATCTTTTATTACCCCGGCTATACAAACAAAATCCCACTGCCTAACCTGGGATATCATTTGTATAGTTGTTGGGAACTAACCATACAGCTACAGAGAGAAGGAACGCCTGGCAGGTCCGTCGATCGACACACACGACAAAGCATGAGGCGTGTCACCACTAGTGCAACTAGAACTACACTACCAGTCCATGATTACACTGCAGGCTCAGAGCATTCCGGTGACCCCGTCTAGATGTTCACTCTGCAGCAGTATGAGACTGGAGGTTCGTCCTGACAGCAAGCTAGTAGTGCACAATGGGGACAAGGCCCCGAGTCGAATGAGACACCTCCACATCACGATGAATGCCACTCTTTTTTGGGCTTTGGTAATCATGACTATGGTCCGAAATTGAGATATCTTACAAGGAGGATGGACAAGCTAGATGTGAGGACATGGGAAATGAAAAACACCCTTGCTACTCACGCCCAGACCACCAGAGAGTGGCAGCAGCACAGTGATGACCAGTTTCGTCACCTCCAGGAGCAGCCTCAAGAGTACCACGACTATACGGCAGCATACTACCGTTGGAAAGTATTTGATCCTAATCAACAACCGTGAGCAAGAACGAGCTTGGGTGAGCACCCTCACCAAGGTGACTTGTGTCTTTCCTTTCTTTCTATTTTTTCATTGTCGGAATTACCCTCAGAAAACAAAATAAAAATTTGCAAAACTAAAAAGAATAAAAATAATAGGTTGTCATGCCTATTAGGGATGTTCATGCCTTCATGTTGAGATGATGAGTAGTTGCTCTATTTTATATCTTTCCATAGTCCCTTGTATACAACATAGTACTCTCCTAATTTTTGAGTTTGTTAGCTAAACATGCTTGCCTTAAAACTTGAATACTTGTGGGTTACAAAAGTGCATGATCTAAGTCTAGGTTGTTGTGAGACATGATATGCTTAGAATAGGACTGCTATGATCTTTGTCCCAAAGTGAAGCTTAACATCCAGAGATTTTGTTTTTCAAAATGATGAAAATTCCTACCATGGCCATATGGTGTACTTCATTGCAAAAACTTTCCACATATGTTGCTTGTTTTCACATTGAGCTTTATTAAATTGCTTGCAACCTTTGTGAGATCCATTTCATGCTTTTATGATCAAGATTCACATACACATCCACCATCACTTGCTAAAACTCCTACACCGGGAGATAGCAATTCCATTCCATTCCATTCACCACCATATGCTCAACTTCTATACCAGATGTTAGCAAAATAAATACTCCATATTTATTATATTATGATTCTCTCTCAATTTGTTGCATGGAGGGCATGGCTATCAAAAAATAGCATAAATACTTGCTCTCAATCTTGAGCATGATGAAAAAAAAAAGAAGAAAAGAAATAGCCATGCCCAATGCTTATTAAAGAAAGAGCGAGTCTACACAAAAAGGAGTATTCACCATTCCATCATCATTCCACCACATTCCACACACATGCACATCTAGATTAGATTGTATAACTTTTTTCTCCGTGGGTTCAGTCTTTTGGTTTAACAATAAATGTGTGACAAGTATGTCTCAATTTTTCCTACCCAGAGCTCCACATAAGCCTTATTCAGAGGTAGGAACAAAAAAAAGGCAACTTCAAAGCCCTGGTAAGGATTTAAACACATTGAGCGACTGAGTGAATCATTGGAGAAACTTAGTTTTATTTGCCAAAATCTTTTTAAAAAACTCCGGGTGAAAAGTGGAACACAGGGATGAGAGAATGGTGTCCTACAAAAGACCGTTCTGTCTTTCAACCACCCAAGATGAAGAGAAGCCAAAAGCCCCACAAGGACTAAGGTAAAAAAGAGTGAGTTACCAAATGCCAACCTATTCAATTAAAGGGCAGAGTATATTGTTGTGCACTTGGTACTATGGGGGAATATAAAACATTGTAGCAACTCCTGATCAACAACCTAAAGTTCTATCTTTGCATTGGGACAAGCAAAGGTTCAGCTTGGGGGAATTTGTTGATGGTCGTTAAATACCATTTCCGACCATCAATATTACTCAAAATAAAGGAGGAGTCAACATTCGCACCATGCATTTTATTTAGAATTAATAATTGTCCACTAGTACTTGGAGAAACACTAACATGCAGGAGAAATAATGAGATGGAGGAGGAAACACACCTAGTCGGTGAAGAAACACAACTCCTACCAATCAGAACGTGCCAACTGGGACTCCCATGGATTGACTAGCCCGCCTATAGAAGCAAACCGACTTAACAACCGACCTTACAATGTCACTAGGCAGTGGGACCCACCTGGCAGGCCAGCAGAGGTGGTAGCACCCGAGGGGACTTCCCCCTGTTCGGCCGAATAGGGGTGTTCGGCTGAACGAGCAGTGCCCCCCCCTCCGATGCATGGCTACCATGTGTTGGCTCCTGGTGGCTCCCCAATGATGGTTGTGCACGTTTGGTGGAAGTTACCAACTCCAGGAACCGCCTTTGAGTGCTATAAATAGAAGGGAGAGGCCTCACTCCAAAACACACACCAAGATACATTACTCTTTTTATCATTTCGTGATTCTCTTTAGTTTTAGTGGAGTTAGGCTTAGAATAGAGTCTTCTTCATTTCTCAAGTCTTCCTTGGAGTTGTGGTATGGCTCTTGTATCTTTTTCCTTTTGTAAGACTTTGTTCTATTTAATATATTTTGTCTTTGTATATAGTTATGCTTGGGTCATGTGTTTCTTGTTTGATTATATGATTTATTCATGTATATGATTATTATGCTTGCATGTTAGTAGTATAGTATTACTTTATCATGTTAGACATAAGCCCATACTATCATGTTAGACATAAGCCCTTACTATAGTCTTTATTTATATCGTTATAATGATGCATGACTAATGTTTGACCTAGATCATTTCTACGGGCTTAGTGTTCACTTAAATGTGATTACTCCTTTTCTAATCCATCGCTAGGGGATTAGAGGTATTGTTCTACAGATGTAAGTGTGGTGCTTATATCAATAGAATGCATTATTTATTGTGTAGTCCACGGATTGCTACGGGTAGGCAGTAGGTGGTGACAGCCCTATCTATCCTTTGAAATTCCCCACGTTCGGCTACACAGTAGGCTCTTGGTCGGAATCATACTGTGGATGCAGGGGAAAACCGGATGCCTAGGGTGTGATGATCTGATTGTCTTGCTTTGTCAATGTATCTGTATAGTATATAATGTATACTATGTAACTATATAAAAGCAACATAGGAACTTAGCTCTTTCTTTGTCCTTCTCCACTGACTAATTTTTATTTATCTTCATGTATTCTATCTTTGTGTCCACTACCATGTTTATCATTATCCTTACCCCTGTAGGGACTTTGTCTTATAATCCAATGTGTAATGTTTAGAACATGGTAATTACTCTGATCAATCATATGCCTTCCTTTGGGATAAAACAAATACGATACCCTGAATACTTTTGGGTGAAATGCTACAACGGTATTCTTCGTGCGCTTGCGGGCTCTCTGCATCCGTTAAAGATTACCAATAAGCATTTCTGGCTTCGTTGCTAAAGAAACTTAGTGATGACGTTAAGAAATGTCAACATCTGGCAAACTCGAGAGCCACCTCAGATATGGTGATTCTTACAACATCGACATTGGCATCGACCTTCTACCTCATAGTGCCTCGACTATGTCACCATCATCGTCCAAGGCACATCCTCACGTACCCACTATACTTGGCGCCTTCTTGCACCTGCGGCTTCACGTGCTGCTTCCTCGACAATGGCAACCTCAGTAAAGTCGACTATGGCTAACCCGTGCACAGCTTCCTCGACCAGGGCTATTGCCCTCGCTCTTGGCTACGTCGACATCAGTACAAAGGGTTATCATCCAGATGTGCTACTTGTCAGTTTTCTCTCAAGTCATAGCATCCACACCTCGACGCTGCAACTATGGGGGGAGAGGGGGGGTTAGTTTATCGGCTTCTATCTTTGGCTTCTTCTCTAGTCTTATCGTCTGTGGTGCTTCTGTTGTGGCTGCGGGGGGATGTTAGAGTATATTTGTGGTTTAGATTATGTATCTAGTACTTCTATATATATCTCCAGAGGTGTCTGGCCTTCCAAGTCTTGTGGTCTCATATATACCGGCCGAGAGGCTCATTGCAATACAACCCATCATATTATTCGCCCATCTATTCTCTCTCACATGGTATAGAGCCAAACCAATTTTCTGTCCACCCTCCCTAACCCTAGCCGCCGCTCTCGCTTCCACACCACGCACCCTCGGGGAGATCATTCTCCATGATCTCCGCCGGAGGCAGCGCCTCCTTTTTTATAGTTACTGGTCGTTTGATCTAGCCGTCGTTCTTGTGTTCATGATGGCGCGTCATCAAGCAACGTGGATTGATCATCGTCATGACGGCGATCCAGTTCCGTTGCACGAGCCGATCGGATCTCCTCCATTGGGCGGGCCTGTGCTACTGCCCATGAGGGCTGAAGGCGCAGTCCAGTGGCCCCAGCATGGCGCTCTTGGAGGTCAACGTGTTGCACTGCTGCTTCCTATGACAAATCATGGTGAATCGATCTGCTCCAACACTCCTCTCTTTGTGCCTTCTGCGTGAGGAGAGGATGGGAAGGAAGAACAAGGTCATATCTCTACGGTCTTGGTGATGTGGACAAGGGTTCCCGATCTTCTGAAAGGTTCTTGGTAAGTTGATTTGGTCGAAGGCGACACACAAATCGATCCGGCTTCAGAACAGCACGTTCTAAACCCCGCAATCGCAGCACGACGTCTCCTCTGGTTATCAACCGTCCAAAAGACGATTGACCTCGCCGAGAAGGCTAATCCCTGCCTGCGAATCAAGAACACAAGCAAGAACAACGAAGAATGCAACACAATTGCAGATGTATGATTAAACTCTCGAAGTTGGGGTCTCACAAACCGATGAACGGCGAAACTGTTTATGAACAGAATTGATCTAAGCAAAACCTGAACCCTAATGGTGCGGCGGCGGCTGTATATAAAGACCCTAGGGTCGTGCAAGACCCTCTGGACGCACCCCTAATTGGGCTCAACTAGATACAAAGCCCAAAGGCCAAAAATAGGCGACGCAGCACCGACACAGATTCTGGACTCTCTCTTGTTTTGACGATTCCCGATGACTCCGAATGCATTTTGACATGAGGCTGGTGGCATTGGAATGGTCTTCTCCTTATCTTTCCGTGCATATGTAGAACGTCCAAATCCGAGTCCGTATGCGTCCTGGGCGACTGTTTTAGTACAGACTGGTCCTGGGGCCCGAAACAGACTCGAAGTCGGTTTTGATTGGGTCTCCACTTTGGCTTCCAGGCCCTTGCTGGTCCTCCATGTTCCCAACTCCTTCTTCCATCATATCCTGGTCCTCTCCATGGTTTCTAATCATAAAATAATCATTAGGTAGCAAACCATTCTCAAAAGTAACATATAGCGAAGAACGTAGGAACGAGCTCACCTCTAAATTTAGTCGTCGTGCACGAGCTCTAGTCATTGGACCTTGCAAGTCCAGATTTGGAGGAGTGTTGTGTTTATCCATAGGAGTGATGTCCCTATAGTGCGTTTCGTCGAAGCAACAGAGGAGGCACTACTAGCCGGTACCTGCACAGAATTTTTACCTGAGCGCGTAGAAGGGGCAGGGGCTGATCTTTGTGCTGCAGAAACAACACTAGCCGGTGGGGGCGCCCGGAAAGATGGCTTGGGCAGCCCCGAAGTCCCCATCGGCCGTGGTGGGTAGAAATTCCTGAACTTGCTGTACTCCTCAAAAGCCTGGAAAAGTCCCTGTGATTCTTTCTCTGCAAGCATAGCATACTGGAAACACTGGTTGAGGGTATAAAATTCTTTATAATCAAGGATGTCCTGAATTTCTTTTCTCAAACCAGAATAAAAGCGGCAAATCTGATCCTCTACTTTTTCAACCACAGCACAACGAATCAAACCCTTCTGAAGCTCACTAAAATACTCCTGAACAGTTTTATCTCCTTGATCTAAACGCTGCAGTTTATTACGAATTTCTCTATAAAAAGAAGGAGGAACAAAACAATCACGCATTTCTACCTTAAGTTCTTCCCAAGTAGTAGGCAAATCAGTTTCAGCAGCTAGACCACTCCACCAAACAATAGCAAAGTCCTTAAACTCACTAGTGGCTTGTCTAACTCTATGTTGTTCAGGAATAAGGTGGGCATTAAATTTTTGTTCTACCGTCATTTTCCAATCAAGGTAAGCATCACCATCGTACTGACCTGAAAACGAAGGAATTGAAAACTTAATTTTAGCATACGGATCATCTGGAGCATGGTTACCTTGTGTGCGACGGTTGTGGTTGTGGAAACCACCCATACCTTGAGGTTTACGTTGCAAACGACGTCGTAATCTTGCGGTCCTTGTAGCTGACCTATCGACGGTGCCATCAGCCTTATACACCGTTGCTTCATCATGATCGTCTTCAACGTCATTGTTGGTGTTGGTGTTGGTGTTGGTGTTGTTGTTGGTGTTGTTGTTGGTCTTGTGAGCGGTCTCCAATTCGACAACCTGATCGGTTAGCTTAGAGACTCTCTTATCCAACCGCTCAATGCTTTCTCCCAGGTGAAGCTTGGTGACGGCGTCGGTGACGGCCCTGGTGATCGTCTCTGCCAAATCACTCTGAACCGCCTGCAAATCCTTCTGTAACTGATTTTGGCTCACACACTCATCCAATTTTGAGGGTGAAGCACCCTCCCCATCGCTTCCTGACATCAGAAACACTAAAACAGGAAACAAAAAGTGAAGGTTATCCCTACAAAACTACTAAGCAGTGGTGCCTCTCAACACAGCAAAAGTAAGCTTCTTGCAAAGTTCTGAAAACAACAAAGTGAAGGATACCAGGGATAAGTGTTCCACAATTGCAAGGGTTACCAAATAACCTATGTGCTGTCCAGAAGAAGTATGTAGAGCTAGAAAGGCCAAATATGTATATATGAGTGGCACACAAATCAAAAACAGATAGTAAAGCTGAATAAGTGCCCAAGTAACTTGTCCCTAGTTGCTGGTCTAACTATGTCCTAGAACAGTAGTGATAGCAAAGAAGAAACAAGGAGACAAAGGGACACAGTCGATAACAGGGGGCTTAGTGTCAAACAGCCAAACTCAGAAATTCCAGGGGGCTAGATGGAGCACTAGTAGGAATCCCAAATTTATTTTTTTTTATTTTATTTTTTTGATATTTTTTTCCAACTCACTAGCAAACAGGAAGAAATCATAAAACATTTCAGCTCAAACCAAGCTAGGACGTGGCCTACAGAAAATCTTGAAGTTTCAGAAAACGTCAGGTTTCAACTTGAATGAATTTTTTCTTTATCTTCCCGTTTTTTTTGAATTTTTTGACGAGGGCATACAGGGCGTAGCCGAGTGTGGGTATGCTCAACTTTTTGTCAAGAATCTCCTGTAAAAATTTCAGCCAAAACGGACGACCGAGCGAAAAGTTATGGCTGTTTTACCGAAGGGGTGTCGGAATCGGTTATGAAGAACCCAGGGGTTTGAGTGAAATCCGAATCGGGCTTGGGGTCGGGTAGGGATTTTTTTTTTTGGCGAGGTGGATGCAGCGGAAAGTGGAATTTGTGAAAATTGGTCCGAGGTGGTGAGGGTGGGTTTAGGGTGGGATTAGGGTGGGCGTGTTGATCAATCAACCCTAGCACACAAAGCCGACAAAACCGAGGATGGTGACGGGGATGGCGGCTAGGGTTGTAAGGGAAACACTACTGACGACAAAAACACAAACTAAACCAGCGACTAAATAAGAACTAGGGCACAAACTCAACACTACGGACTCTGAAATTGAAATATGCAAAGGCTAAACACGTGGTTATGGGCGGGGGAAATTTTTTTTTTTTTTTGGGTATTTTCTGTGGACGATAGGAAGAACACGAAAACAAAACTAAAGGGTAGTGTGAACCTGACGGTGCACCTGAAGCTTTGATTACCACTTGATGTGGACAAGGGTTCCCGATCTTCCGAAAGGTTCTTGGTAAGTTGATTTGATCGGAGGCGACACACAAATCGATCCGGCTTCAGAACAGCATGTTCTAAACCCCGCAATCGCAGCACGACGTCTCCTCTGGTTATCAACCGTCCAAAAGACGATTGATCTCGCCGAGACGGCTAATCCCTGCCTGCGAATCAAGAACACAAGCAAGAACAACGAAGAATGCAACACAATTGCAGATGTATGATTAAACTCTCGAAGTTGGGGTCTCACAAACCGATGAACGGCGAAACTGTTTATGAGCAGAATTGATCTAAGCAAAACCCGAACCCTAATGGTGCGGCGGCGGCTGTATATAAAGACTCTAGGGTCGTGCAAGACCCTCTGGACGCGCCCCTAATTGGGCTCAATTAGATACAAAGCCCAAAGACCAAAAATAGGCGACGCAGCACCGACACAGATTCTGGACTCTCTCTTGTTTTGACGATTCCCGATGACTCCGAATGAATTTTGACATGAGGCTGGCGGCATTGGAAAGGTCTTCTCCTTATCTTTCCGTGCATATGTAGAACGTCCAAATCCGAGTCCGTATGCATCCTGGGCGACTGTTTTAGTACAGACTGGTCCTGGGGCCCGAAACAAACTCGAAGTCGGTTTTGATTGGGTCTCCACTTTAGCTTCCAAGCCCTTGCTGGTCCTCCACGTTCCCAACTCCTTCGCCCATCATCTTCTGGTCCTCTCCATGGTTTCTAATCATAAAATAATCATTAGGTAGCAAACCATTCTCAAAAGTAACATATAGCGAAGAACGTAGGAACGAGCTCACCTCTAAATTTAGTCGTCGTGCACGAGCTCTAGTCATTGGACCTTGCAAGTCCAGATTTGGAGGAGTGCTGTGTTTATCCATAGGAGTGATGTCCTCATCACTTGGTCTGCTGTTGTTTTCTTTTTACCCGGTCACTGATTCTGGATCGAGTCGCCCACCGCCATCGACGTCGCGAGTCTCTTCCCCGACATCGGCATCGACTACTCCGGTCCTTGCTTCATTTTCAACATGTCCGGCACAGACACTCCAAGGATGCCTTCATGCGTCGTTGCTCAACCACCTCGACTGCACATCCTCAAGTCGGATTCATCATCGCTACCGTTTGGGACGTCCTCGACATCGCCATCATCACCTTTAACCTGCGTGGCATCGTCATGCCATTGCGCACACCGCCGGTCAGATCAGCCGACCGCTTGTGCAACGACATTGAGGCCGCATACCTTGCCTTCGAGCTTCGGGTTACCACTGTGTCGCCTCCTCGGTCCATAACGCCACCGCCTGTGGTCGTCAGAGACTCAAGAAGTGTCTTTCCACACGCACTCCGTCTATTGTGATGCTTGTTGTTACATCATCATTAACGTCTTCATGCACTGACGACTCGCATTGTCCACGCGCAGGGTCTACATCAAACTAGTGGTTCTTCTTCACCAACCTTGAGTACTGCTGCCACGTTTCTTCAAGCTACCCACGTTGCCACTCTTGCCCGCCGGTTCTGCCATATCTATGACTTCGATTTTGTCCACCACGACCACACCGCTAGAGTTGCAGTCTCGACCTCGACTCCTCTTCGTCCACTTTGACAACTACAGACTGCACGGGCACTCTCCTTCATAGAGGTCTTCTCTGTTGATCTCCTCCAACATTGACATATGTTTGGATGCTCCCTGCCTCCATACACTTGATATTGGCAACCCCAGTGCATGCTTTCATCCACGACGTGTTCTCGGATCTGGCATACTCGAGAGACACCTCATTTATGGCAATTCTGAGAACATCGACATTGGCATCGACCTTCTACCTCATGGTGCCTCAACTATGTCGCCATCATCATCCAAGACAAATCCTCGCGTACCCACTCTACTTGGCGCCTTCTTGCACCCATGGCTTCACGTGCTGCTTCCTCGACATCGGCAACCTCAGCTACATTGACCACAGCTACCCATGCATAGCTTCCTTGACCAGGGCTATTGCCCTCGCTCTTGGCTACGTCGACATCAGCACAAAGGGCTTTCATCCGCATGTGCTACTCATCAGTTTTCTCTCCAGTCGTAGCATCCGCACCTCGACGCTTCAGTTACGTGGGTGGGGGGGGGGGGGTTAGTATGTTGGCTTCTACCTTCGGCTTCTTCTCCAGTCTCACCATCTGCAGTGCTTTCGTTGTGGTTGCGGGGGATGTTAGAGTATATTTTGTGGTTTAGATTATGTATCTAGTACTATCATATGTATCTCTTGCCCTCCAAATCTTGTACTCTCATATATACCAGCCGAGAGGCTCATTGCAATACAACCCATTATATTATTCCCCCATCTATTCTCTTATAGGATCTTCTCTAGTTTTGCTCCATCTTGTTTCATCTTACTTTTGTAGTTTTCCCATGAGACTTCCGACCCAGCATCGCTAAACTATTTAATATATATTCTCTCAGAAAGACCACAATGGCCAATAGGGCAATTGTGGTGTGCGCATGTTTCATGGAATTTGGAATCGTTATTCACATCCTCTCACTACAGAAAATCCTCCTTTTACTGAGTACACTCGGCAAACCGGCTCTTTGCCGAGTGTAAAAAAAAATTACAGTCGGCAAACACTTTGCCGAGTGTATTTTTGTGACACTCGGTAAAGACTATTTTCCAATTGTTTTCATTATTTTTAAATTAAATAATATATTGAATTTTGAACTCAAACTTGCCATGTAACTATTGAATGACAATTCCAACCTATTTAAATTTTTATTTCTTTTTATTCTAACTTAATAAAAAATATATTTTAAAATAAGACTATATGACTATTATGTTATAGAAACATATAGCCGTAGTCTATGCATAATAAACCTAAATAAAAGTAACTTCTTTTTAAATTTATCCAAAGAGTGTACTCACATGTGTGTATAATTTCTACATACACACCAATTTGCACCGCAAAAATTATTAAGGTTGTTAAAAGAAAAACTAATTAAGAAAACATAAAAAGTCTTTGCCAAGTATATTATTTTTGATAAAAAAACATTTAGCAAAGAGGTAAAATATAAAATGAGTGAAAACAGTATGTAATCACAAGTGAATATGTGGTGCAGTGGTAGGGGAGTCATGCTCGACCTTGGCGAACGAACTTAACCGCGTAGAGCGTGAAAAAAATACCATGACTTGCGATGGGAACGGGTGAGCAGAGTTCTTGGGCGCGAAAAAAAAATTGCAAGTGTTTTCAGTTTTTTTTGTGTGTAATTTATATTTTGCCGAGTGTATTTTGACACTCAGCAAAGGCTTTGCCGAGTTCTCGATAAAAAACACTCGGTTTTTTTTTCCGTGACTTTGCTGAGTGTTTTCGGCACTCGACAAAAAAGGGATTTCCGGTAGTGTCTCTTTACCATTCTGAAATTGAAGGGCACTGGTTCGTACATGTGTATGTTTACACTGTGTCTATCGGAACTCGGGGGGCAATGCCAATGTTGACAGTTGAGACCATTTTCATTTCTGAAAATTTAATCCCCTCATACTTGTTACGTTTCTCGAAACTAAAATGAACTCTCTTTCTCCATTCATCTTCCTCTCATTTGCTTCACGGTGACATGTTTAATAATGCTCAAGAATTGGAGAACTCATTAACTCAAAAGGTGGGTTGCATTTGCAGCTAACTACTCTTTCAGTAGTAGATAACATACCGTTGAATAATAGGGCAAACATATATGTATGTATTGTGTTTCAAAGAAAAAGAAAACTCATAAAACCAAGAGATGCACGTGCTATCGCAATGTTGATGCATAGAGATCACGAGAGGGAAAAGAAAACACATAGAAGATAAACCAATTTTAGACGGAATAAAAATGACATATCTAGTAGGAAGATAAACCAAGAGATGCATAGAGATCACGAGAGGGGAAGCATGCCCTTGTCTTGGAGGCTGCTGACGGTGTCGTACAAGCACAGACTCGCCGGCGTGATCCCGACACCGAGCTCCATCAGCCGATGGCTGCTGAACCGGCACCCCTTGTTTGTCTCTGGTGTCCCGCCCTTGCACTTGTTAGGAACCGGGTACTCCGGGAACAGCTTGGCGAGAATACGGCACACCTCGCCGCGGTGCAGCGTGCTCCCAGCGCAAAGGTATCGCCCGGACGCGTCAGGCGCCTCGTACACTCTTGCGTGCGCGGCGGCAACGTCGAGAACGTGCACGTACGCCTGCGCCGCGTCGGCGTAGGTCTGCACTGAGCCGTCGAGGTACTTGAGGATGTGCCAAGTGCTGGCGTTCACTCCCAGCTGCAACATCGGTCCAAGCACCAGCGATGGGTTCACCACGACGAGGTCCAACCGGCGCTCCTTGGCCAGCTCCCACGCCGTCTGCTCCGCCACCGTCTTCCCATAGGAGTACCAGTTCTGCCAGTCAGCCATGGGTGTGTTAGCTCATTGCATTATTTTCATTGTCTATATGGGACAGAAATCAGAGCTAACCTTGGTCTTTTTGCAGTACTCGAGATCGCTCCAGCACGTCTCGTCCACCTCCTCGCTGGGGCCATGACGAGGGTCCATGTACACTGCGCCGATCGACGAAGTGAACACCACACGCCGGACGGTGCCAGCGTCGGCAGCGGCGTTAATCACGTTTCTCGTCCCGTTAACTGCCGGCTCGACCATTTCATCCTGCATGTCAACCAAATGTTAGTTAGACCGTTGCATATGTACTTGATTGCCACTACAGATAACAAACAACATCCTCTCTAGTTCATAGTTTCTTGACGATGGTTCAAGACAGACAAATGTACCTCAATGCGGGTCAGTTACCTTGTTTGAAACGTCACCAAATAAGTATATATATGAACGGTGGTACATCTCTTATCCGTAATGTGAAACTAGCTAGTACATACGAGGAAGAATGTTCTCGAAAGAAAACCACGCATGCATGTTATGTACCGGGTCGTCCGTGATGGGGGAGGCGGTATGGAACACGCCCTCGCAGCCTCGGAACGCTTCATGGAGGCTCTTCTTGTCCAGCAGATCCGCCCGCACCAAAGTCAGTCGCTCCGCCGCTCCATCCAGCGCTCTCAGGTGTGCATTCTTCGCCTTATCATCTGTCAAACAAACATCAGGTTACGAGGACAGTTAGTTAACAATTGGGTTGCAAGGAAACTCACAACTTTGTCCACAAAACTGGCTAGGAAACGCAACACACACCAGGGTTCCGGACAGTGCCACGCACGATGTAGCCCTTCTCGAGGAGGAGCTTCACAAGCCAGGAGGCAATGAACCCAGCAGCGCCGGTGACGCACACGGTGTGGCCGTGGCCGGAGACAAGGCTAGTTATGTTTTCAACACCCATGTGTTTTACTTTGCACGGCGTAGCTTCCTAATGTGCAATGGCGGCGTGTGGAAATGGGTTCAGTGTGTGTAGTGGTGAATTGGATTCCCGGTGGAGAAGAAGCGACGTTGGGGTCGATATAAGTAGTGCTTCGATGGAGGTTGGTGGGTCAAGTGGTGCAGGATGTGTTGTTCGCGCATATGAGAATATTCAGTCCTGCCATTTTCCATGTACTGACGTTGACTTGTCAAAGTTCTTGGTCGCGAGATCCCATCAAGAAAGTTCCTCGCGTGTGAATAGTAAGCGTTCTTGGTCCGTTCCTAAATTCGTGCATGGCATGGGCATCACGAAAAACATTAATCCGACAGAACTGACAGACCTGTGTATCACATGTGCGTCTCGTTTCTGCGATATGGTGTATACTATTTGTTTAATCGTTTGCCATGCATTGCACACAACTCTTGTGAAATGCGATGTAACAGAGAGCACATGCATGGAGATTGTTAGGGGCAAGTCTGGTGTGACGATCTGCAAATACATGGTATACGCTGTTGTGAAATCTTCGATATTGTATTATATTGAGTATGCACGCAGAAATTATATAGTTCAGAAAAACATGTATAGACCGGACCGACTGGGATGTCGGTGGCCGGCGCAGGGGAGATTCCCGGTCGCCGGTTTCACATCTGAAATGCCAGCTGTTTCTGTGCCATGTTTAGTTTCCGGAAAAAAATTTAGTGTGAACCGTCCGCAAAACTCTGGTGTGTGAACCCTGCTTAGTTTCCGGAGCTCTATGAAGACCAAACGGAAGCACACGTATGCTACTGTATCATGGCTTCGAGACGCATATCGGCTCTGCTCCGCTAGACGGTTCAAGGCACAGCATCGGCTCCGCTCAGCCTAAACAATTCCACAACCAATCCAGCGATCCAAATCGACCGGCGCTCCACCCGGCGATAGTGACGGCAAATGCTCAAGACTCTACTCCCCGCCTCCCCTTGCTGCAGCCCAAGACTCTACTCTCCGCCTCCCGGTAGTAGGCGACGACGGTTGGCGCTTCCTCCTGGACACGGGCAACCGCGGCAAATGCTTGCCTCTTCAAATTTTGGGCAGCTTCGGGAAGGTGTTTCCTGCTTTTCCACCACTGAGCCATGACGATGCCGTCGTCCTCCTTCATCGGCCGCAGTCCACAACGCTGGGCGACTACATGGTTAAGATGTCGGTGTGTTTGATTTGGCTGTGGCTGTGAAGAAGGGTGTGTTTGGTTTGGCTGTGGCTATGAAAAAAGCTGTTATGAGTTGTGGGCTGTGAAAAAAGCTATTGTGAGATATGAGCTGTGAAAAAGCTAAAAACCGTTTGGTGAAAATGACTGTGAAAAAGTGACTATGAGCTGATAACTATAAAATAATATGTTATTCATTCAAATTTATATACAATTTAAAAAATCATCTTAATTTGTTTAAAATTTTTATTCTACTACATATTTTATAAACTTAAAAAGTTTTTTAAAAATTTTAAAGTTTTTTAAAATTTTAAAAAGTTCCTTTAAAAGTTATTTAAACATTCAAAAAGTTATTACAAATTCAAAAAGTTTTTAATTAAAAAAACAATTGAAAACGTTTTTTAATATATATATATATTATATTATTTATTATATATATATGAATATTATAAATATACATATATAATATATTCATACATATATATATATAGATATATTATATATAATATTCATATATCTATGTGTATATTATATATATATATATATATATATAATATTATATAATATATATATGTGTGTGTGAATATATATTATATATGTATATATATTTCTGTGTGTATGTATATATGTATGAGGGTAATTTTTTTAAACTTGTGAAAGCAAAAGTCCAAAAAAGCACCTCATAACCTGCTTTTAGAAATGAACTAGGTAAAAGTTGCTTTTGGCTTTGGCTTTTTCTGGCAGTCAACCCTTTTGGTTGGCTTTTTGACTTTTCTGAAAAACCAAAGCCAGAAAAAGTTTAACCAAACACACCCGAAGTATATCACCCTAAAAGATATGAATGTTTTGGTGATTAAGTATTAACCTGAAATGCATACTAATAGTGTTGGTGATCGATGTGGACCATCCTATCAACTCAAACAAAAAACATGGTGAATGGTCACCTTGGTGATCGATGTGGACCCGGTGGATTGCCATGAGGATCTTGATAGAGAGTCGCAGTGATGTAGGTGGATCAATACTAAGGACATTTAGGTCAAGTGTAAGTTATCACCTGACTAGTGTGTAGACTTGAGTACATAGGAAAATCGGACTATCAAGAGGGCATGACTCATTCTCTTAGGTCTCTTTAGTGTTAGAAGTATTGGGACGCTCACATGAGGCTCTTGGACACTTGGAGTAGCAGTGGAGAGGAATCGATCAAGGTTGGAAGAAAGAAAATGAAGCGAAGAGGACAAAGAGGTTTCAGCTTTAGGGAAGGTCACCGTAAACTACGATGGGGTCACCGTAAGGTCCATGGGAGACTGACACTCTGAACACGCAGGTAGCAGAGGATAACTCACTTTAAGTTACGGTGAATACCAAGAAGTTGTATAGAGGGGATGCAAGTCATTGGACTTGCGCTCTAGAGGTCACCGTAAGATACAGCGGGATCGTCATAAGATACAGTGAGCAAAGGAGTGAAGAAGATGTTTTGGTGATTAAGTATCAACATGAAATGCATATTAATAGTGTTGGTGATCGATGTGGACCATCCTATCAACTCAAACAAATAAACATGATGAATGGTCACCTTGGTGATCGATGTGGACTCGATGGATTGCCATGAGGATCTTGATGGAGAGTCGCGGTGATGTAGGTGGATCAATACTAAGGACAGTTAGGTCAAGTGTGAGTTATCACTTGACTAGTGTGTAGGCTTGAGTACATAGAAAAAACCAGACTATCAAGAGGACATGACTCATTCTCTTAGGTCTCTTTAGTGTTAGAAGTATTGGGATGCTCACGTGGGGCTCTTAGACACTAGGAGTAGCAGTGGAGAAGAATCGATCAAGGGTGGAAGAAAGAAAACGAAGCCAAGAGGACAAAGAGGTTTCAGCTTCAGGAAAGGTCAGCGTAAACTACGATGGGGTCACAGTAAGGTCCGTGGGAGACTGACACTCTATACATGCAGGTAGCAGAGGATAAGTCACTTTAAGTTACGGTGAATACCAAGAAGTTGTATAGAGTGGTTGCAAGTCATTGGACTTGCGCTCTAGAGGTCACCGTAAGATACGGTAGGATCGTCATAAGATACACTAAGCAAAGGAGTGAAGAAGACCAAATATTGGACATCTTTGGTGAAGCTATGGTGGGGTCATCATAAGATACGGTAACCCAGAAGAGCGTAAGTTGGCTTGAACTCGGAGGAAGTCGTTGTAAGTACGATGGGGTCTCCATAGGCTATGGTGACCCAAAGGAAGAGTTGGCCAAAACACAGGACGCCCCTGGTGAAGATACAACAAGGTCACCGTATGGTACGATAATTTGAGATGATTTCATGCAGAGAGGCACTGAAGATCAAGAGGTAAGATGGATTGGGAGGTCATCGTAATGTACGGTGATTATTTTTTGGAGTCGCTGTAAGTTACGGTGGTACCTTACGGCGATTCGATCTACAGGTTTGCAGCTTTTTGGCAACGGCTAGGGGAGTGGTAGAAGCCTATATATAGCTATTGTTAGGCTCTTGGGGGCCTCTTTTGATCATTTGGATTGCTGGAGAAACCTATAGAGGGCCAAGACGAGAAGAGAAGACACTTTGGCAAAGATTGGTGAGCTATCTTTGAGTGTCTTGGAGAGTAACAAGAGCATCCCTTTATCTCTATCCTAGGGTGGTTGTAGAGAGTGATTAGTGTTGTTACTCTTGGTCTATGGTAAGACCTAGATCGGTTACGTATCGCTGATCGCTCGTTTGCAAGCCTACTTTGAATCCATTGACCCACAAGTGTGGCAAGTGACCATTGGTGAACCTCAAGAAAAAGAGGCCAATGATGCCAACTTTATTATGAACAATGCGTGAGCTAAGAATGTTATTTTCTCTTGCAGTTCTAAGAATGTGTTTGCTCACATGGATTCTACTGATCTTGCTAGGGGATTTGGGCTCAAATAAGAAATATTCATAAGGTGTCTCAAGATGCTAAGGAAAAAAAATTCTATGTGCTTAAGAATAGATTTTTCTTCCTTCAAGATGCTTCCTAATGATAAAGCTAACACGGTTTACTCTCACTTTCATGTTCTTGTCAAGGAAATCAATGCACTTGGCATGGACTTCAACCTCAAAGATTCTGATATCAAGAGGAAGTTTCTGCGGCTTTTCCCAAACAACTATGAGACAATTGTCACACTCCTCATCAATAATGATTTGAAGAATAAGACAATGGATGAGATCCTTGGCAAGCTCACATCCTTTGAGAACTATAAGGAAGACATGGATGATGCTCAACCTTCAAAGGCAGCACTTCAAGTTGAAGATGTTCAAACCAACAAGTGCAACAAGAATGAGAAGATGATGCAGCTCTTGGAGGATGAAGATCTTGAGCTTGATAAAGATGATCTTGCTCCTGTCATGAAGAGGATGAATTTCAAAGGAAGAAGCTCCAAGTGAGGAGGCTATTGCATCAATTATGGAAAGAGTGGGCATTTATTCAAAGATTGCCCAAAACCCAAGAAAGCCAAGAGGAGACAATCACACTCCTCAAGAGAAGCCAAATCCCAAGTACAACAAGAAGCACTCTCACAAGAGAGAAGACAAGTACAAGGGCAAGAGCAAGGAGAAGAAGAAGCACTCTCGCAAAGCTTTTATTTGGGGAGTGGATAAGTGATGCCTCCACATGTTCAAGTGAGTAAGAACAAGAAGAAGAAGTGGTTGTACTTGAAATAGTGAAGGTCCATATACCACTTTCACCATCACCCATGTGCTTCATGGCCAAGAATCGAGATGGTGACTCAAGTGACTCTTCAAGTTATGAAAGTGATGATGATGAAGAAGATGATAGGTCTTCCTATAAAGAAGTGTATATCATGCTTGAGAAGGACCACAAGCACATAATCAAGCAAAAGAAGAAAATAAGAGATAACACAAGAGTGCAAGTCAGCTATGTTCGGAGTTGATGAGCTTGAGAGGAAGCTCAAGGAACTTGGCACTTCTCATTAGGCTCTAAATAAGATTTATGACAAACTCAAGGGCGATCATGTACAGCTTCTTGAGAAGTACAAGGGCCTTGAACTTGCTTATGATGCCATCACCTTGGAGTACATTTCTCCTTCCTTCTCTAGTTTGTCAAAGTCTAATTCCTCTATCATGCATGATGAACTAACCCACTCATGTGAGTGTTCCACCCTTGAGAATTCTATTTTAAAGGAATATCATAAGCTCAAGGAAAAAAGAGAGATGGTGTTGGATGGCTTTGATTGGCTCACAAGAGGTAGAGACATGCACAAAGAGATATTACAGAGGAGTCCACACTGTGGACATGGCTCCTACCCGATCGTCATCGACGCCATCAGCAACAGTGATGATATCTCATCTTGGGTCAAACCTCTTCTTGCAGACGACTGCTTTTGTGACCGGTGCTACAAGTATGATCACACGAACAAGGATTGTCCCATGGTGAGAAATTCCAAGTATTTACCTAACCCTAACTTGTTCCATAAAAACATCCATTTCAAGCTTTTTAGGAACAAGGATGACAAGGTGATGGCAAAACTATTGGGACCTCCAAACAAGATGGAGGACAAGGATGATATGGGTGCCCAAGAGCATTGTGGACCTTGAGAGGGACACAAAGCTCAAGTGGGTCCTCAAGAAGGATACCTAGATGGATGGAGGTGGTGGACCATGGGCCTACTTGATGATCAAGTGAAGTCCACCAGAAGTGTCATGTGCCTCAACTTCCATATCTACTCATGAAGGAGGTACCCCTTGTGCATATTAGTGTTAGTGTGTTTTTCTATTTTGCATTGCATAGTAAAGTAGGACTCCTTTATGTACTAGTATGCCTTGCATTCACGCATGTATAAATAACTAAAAGAAAAATATATAGAAATTGGCCAATGTCTGACCCGCTCAAGATAGCTATAAGCAAGGGGGAAATTTGAGTTGGTTGTTTGATTCTCTTAGAGTATAGATTATAGTGAGTAAGCTTGAGAGGGGACACTAATAAAATTACGCTCTGTAGCAGTGGCAACAAAATCACCACTGGTCCTTTGTCACTACTTACTTACATTCTTAGTAGCGGTCTTGGAACCGCTATTGGCCTAGCTATTAACTTAAAAAAGGCGTCAGCAGCGGTCTAAGGACTGCCACAGAACGCCCTTATCACAACAACAAAAGAAGGGTGAGTCCTAGCCGATGCTGGGACCCGACCTAGACACATCGTCGTGGACGTGCCCGCCCGCCAGCCATCCGCCTGTCAGTCGTCCCCCGCCCGCCGCGTCATGTCACATGACCTCCATCGCTGGAGCTGGTGGAGGAGGGGGGGGAGCCCGCGCGAGGAAGGCCTCCACCGCCAGAGCCACCAAGCCCCCTACGAGCACTGCCGCCGCCACGCCACCGCCCACATTGCCATCGCTGCCGCCCCTAGGGTTGATCTGGTGGCAAGGCTCTCTAGATCCAGGAGGGGGGGGGCACCACGGTGGTGAAGGACGGTGGCAGTAGCCGATGGGGGACAGAGGAGGAGGGCGCGGCAGTGCCTTGTTCGCCAGGAGCACCGCCCGCTGGCACCATGACCGCCACACACTCCACGCATGGCCCTACCGTCGATGGCCCTTGCTCGCCATCTGAGGAGGAGGAGAGGTGGCCGGAGGCGGAGGAGACGGTGGTGAAGGACTCTAACCCTAACCTTAAGTGGTGGTGTGGCGCGTGGGGAGTTGCATTGTTGCGTCGCACCACCACCCTAATTGTCAGGCCCATAACTAAATGGCCTTTAGGCCATAGCTGCGGGCCTGACAGAAACCGCGATTGGGTCCTGTAATTTAGTAGCGGTCTGTGCCATCGTAATGGCGGGCTTGTGATGCCTGCCACTATGTTCCTGCACGTAGTTGCGGTCTAAGAACTGTACCAAACTTAGTGGTGGTCTCTTTAACCGCCCGCTACTAAGGTAAAAAAAAGGCTTCCGCCACTACAGAGCCGAATTGTAGTAGTGGGATCAAACTTGACATTGATAAGTTTTTTTGTGTGTTCTTTTAATTTTGCTCGCATCAACATGTCATGTTTAAATTTTTGCATTGTACAAATGCTTGTTGCATCATATAGGTAAACTCAAAGGAGACTTGTCACCCTTGGAAAATTATGCCTTTTGTGCCATAAGAGATCACATTCCCACAAGAGTGACCAAAGTAAAGAATCGGTGCTTCATGCCCATTGAGCAAGTTTTTATAAACTCTAAGATTAATCATGGAGTTCATAAAGCTAATCTTATACATACTCATTTGACTCTTATTCAATTGATTCTTTATTTGTCACTTACAAAAAACTACTAAGCCCATGGGCTAACTATTTGAAAAATAGGTGTTTGAGAGTTCTCTGCCAAGTTCAAGTTGAAGTTTTTATTGAGTGCTTGGTGAGACACTTGAATTTTGGAAGAAATCCCTTTAACAAACATTTTCTAGGATTACCATAACTTACGGTGGGATCATCATAATTTACGGCGAGTGGTCTTCCACTCTAACTCGAGAATGCACAAACAAAAGTCACTATATCTTACGGCAAAATCACGGTGGCTTTAGAAGCTAGGGTCACACTATGATACGACGGCTTGTTTCATCACAGAGTCTCTTGAGTCACCGTACATTATAATGGTACCACTGTACATTATGGTGATATATTTTCATCGTGAAAATCCGGAACTTTTCTTGGTCATTGATTCTTTGTTTGATCAATCTCGTTCATCGATTTGAATTTTACCCTAAGTCCATCATAAAAAAATTCTAATCACCACGAGTTCCCGAGAATTACTAAATTGCCATCGCCCGAGCCCGACGCAGATGTCACCGCCCTCACCCCACTCGCTGCCGCACTCGCCCTCGCTCTCGCTCTCGCTATTCACACATCGCGATCAACGTCGACGCCACACAGCGCTGCCTCCTCCTCCGCCCTTGCCTCACGTCGTCACACACAAAGTTGTCGCTGCCATCGCCGCTGCCACCGCCTGTGCCAAGGGCAAGCCGCCACTCGTCGTCGACCACAATGTCGCCATCGACTCCTCCACCGCACACACACCTAGCAGCACCTTCGTCATGCTTGCTCGCCAAACTTGTGCCCCACCGAGAGCTTACCGCCGCGATTTGCTCTCTCGCTAGTAATCAATGTCAAGACTTTGGGATGGTCCCTCTTCTAGAAGCATCAGTTCATCACGCTCAAATTCTCGAGTGGGGGTCTCTAGTCGCTTCGGGTGACGTGGCTCCTAGGTGACTCAGAGTGGGTACCGGGTTCTAGATCTCAATCTAGGACCTCGGAGGGGTACTTCTTCCAATCCACAAATTTCCCCATCCCTGCCACTACGCGAGCGTCTCCACCAGGTCCACCTTCAGTGTCGGGTGCTTCTCGCTCGGCGGGCCCGGTCCAGTGCTGCGTGAATGACGAACCTGAAGGGTGGTGGTGGTGGGCTTGAGGGCCTTATGCGAGGCCTCAATCTCTTAGAGGAGGAAAGGTCGGGAATCCGGGGTGCTCGTCAGCTGGCAGAGGCAGAAGGGTACTAGGCCCCGCAGGCTGTGGGCAAGCTCTTTGCCACAAATTCGGGATCAGTGGAGGGGCGGGTGGAGACGTCAGGGCACATATGGTGTCCTGTGCAGAGGATTCGATCTAAGGAGCTCGGGAAAAACCTGTTCTTGTTCACATTTCTCCAGCCAGGGGGAAAACACAAGGCAGTTATGGAAGGCCCTTGGGAGTTTGACAGAGATCTTCTGATAGTAGTTGACTTCGATGGTAGCAAGAGGTTGAGAGATCTGTAATTCATCTCGATTCCGGTGTGGATCAGGATTTTTGATCTTCCTCTCGGTATGATGAATACTACTACTGCTCGGGAAATTGGGAACAGGGTGGGCAAAACTGTGGGCATTGATGTTGATGAGGATGGTTCTGTGGTTGGAAATTTCCTACAAATCAAAGTCCGCGGTAACATTTGCAAACCGCTAATTCGAGGGATTATGGTTTAAGAGGAGGGAAGCAAGCACATCTGGTGCCCTTTCCAGTACGAGTTCCTACCAAACTTTTGCTATGGGTGCGGCAGGCTGGGACATGTGGAGAAGGACTATGATGCTAATGAAGAGGAGGAGGTGAATGGAAGACAGTTTGGGGAGTGGCTCCATGCAACTCCGTCCAAAGGTTGTCCGACTTCTGAGAAACGCAGTAGATGGTCAAGCGGGGGGAGCTTAGGGGAAAATAGTTCTGGTAAAAGCAGAGAAAGCTGGAGACAGAACCTAGGGAGGGAGAAGGAGAGGTCAATGGTTGTGTCATGGAAAACTACTACCAGCATGGAACGGGAGCTGAGGGACGATGGAACCAGCCCAGTGAAGACAATCTCAAATGAAGAGCAAGCGAACTTGCTCCAGCCTCGGGCGTTTTGCTTTGATTCAACTAAAACTAATGAACCATCTGAGGAAAGGATGAGGATGACTCCAAAGTGCACTGAAAAGGTGGAAGAAAAGGAGATTGAGCTAGCTCCAGGGGGTGGGTCACGAAAGGGCTGTGGCTGGCGATCAAGTAGGAGGGGAAAATGAGGACGGACTTAGTGCCACGTAAAAAGCTAGTCCGGTGGTGACGATGACTGAAAAGTACATGGATGTGGGTGGAGAACCCCATCTAGTGGAGGACACAGCGACAAAGGAGTACACTGGGCACCAGATTCGTCTTCATCACAAGGTGACAGCGGGTGGCAAGTCTCACGAGGTGGTGGAGAATCCTTTTGGCAGTGGGCACCATGTCCCTAGTAAAAAGCTCAACACCTTTTGAAGGGTGCAAAGATCCGCGGTTGGGATTGTTGATGCTGTGAGAAGCTCTCCGAAACAAAACATGATGGTCGGTGGTTGGAATGGCTCAAGTGGAGGCTTGGATTGACAAGCATGGTGGCAACAGGCAGTGATGGCTCTAGTGGGGGTCTGGCGGTTTTTTGGCGGAAGAAGATTTATCCAATAGTGAAAAGCATGTCCAAATATCACATTGACATGATAATCAAAGAGGAAGATGGCTATGGGTGGAGATATACCGGAATGTATGGGGAGCCAAAAACAGAGGAGAAAAGCAAGACCTGGGAAACAATGCACTTGCTGAAGGGGCATTTTATCTCCCATGGTTGTGGAGACTTCAATGAGATCCTCTTTCAACATGAAAAGGAGGGGGGTGCCCTGAACCCAGAATCCATGATGGAAAATTTTAGGAGTGTGTTCGTGACCTCCATGATTTGGATTTTGTGGGTGATGTCTTTACGTGGCGGAATAACCACCACAATAACGCAAGCTTTGTAAAAGAACATCTGGACCGTGCTGTAGCAAATATGGCCTGGCGGTATAAATTCCCTCTTATGTGTGTGATTAACGGGTATCCACATCACTCCAATCATCGACCCATAATTGTCGATGTTGGGGAGAGGGAACTGTGGAGGTGGGATGGGCCACGCGAGGTCTTGAAAAAATTTGAGGCTCGCTGGCTAGAGGAGGAAGATTGTGCAGCGCAGGTGGAAGAAGCTTGGGGAAATGCCCTATTGGCAGGCAATGGCAACATCATGGAGCTCCAACGAGCGGTGCTAAAGGAGCTATGGAACTGGGACAAAGATGTGTTGGCGTGTTGGAGAAAAGGATCAAGAATGCTAGAAGTGATCTTGAAAGGTGCACGACATGTGGCATTACACAAGCAAACATTAACCACGAATACCTCTTAAGATATAAACTTGAAAACAGAGGGCACATAACGTCTGGTTACTAAAGGGTGATAGGAATACTATATTGTTTCACGCCTTTGCTTCCGAGAGGAGAAGGACCAACTACATAAAGAGTTTGAGGGCAGAAGATGGTGGCGTGGTGGAGGGGGGAAATCTAATGAACTTTATTGCTAACCAATATCGAGATCATTTTGTAACTAATGCAGGTGGGAATATTGAAGAGGTTACCAGGTGTAACTAATGAACTTCATTGCTAACACAACACATGAATGATTCCCTGATGGCGGCATATTCTGGTGAGGAAGTTTGGCAAGCGCTGGAGAGTATGGGTGACCTGAAGGCCCTGGGGGCTGACGGAATCCCGGCTCTGTTCTATAAGAGGTTTTGGCATCTGATTGGAGAGCGGGTGAAAGCAGAGGTATTGTCGGTGCTGAACGACGGGGAGATGCCGGATGGGTGGAATGAAACCATCGTTGTTCTTATTCCAAAGGTGAAGTCACCAGAGAGACTGAAGGACTTACGACCCATCAGCTTATGTACAGTGCTATACAAGCTTATCTCAAAAGTTATTGCTAACTGCCTAAAGCTTATTTTGCCTGATATCATCTCTCCAGCACAAAACACTTTTGTTTCAGGGCATATGATCACAGATAATGTTCTGTTAGCCTATGAGCTCACACACCATCGAAAGAACAAGAGAGCAGGAGCTGAAGGTCTAGTGGCAATTAAGCTAGACATGAGCAAGGCGTATGATAGGGTGGAGTGGGGATTTTTGCACCAGATGATGCTGACATTGGGTTTTCACAGGCAATGGGTGGAATTAATCATGGAGTGTGTGTCATGAGTGAACTACAGAATTAAAGTCAATGGAGGTTACACTGACACAATCATTCCACAACGTGGCTTGAGGCAGGGGGGCCCTTTATCACCCTACTTGTTCATATTATGTGCTAAAGGTTTGTTGGGTATGTTACAAAATGCTGAGGTGGAGAGGAAAATAACTGGAATCAAAGTGAGTAGGGGCGCTCCGAGTGTAAACCATTTATTCTTCGTTGATGATTCGCTCATCCTCATGAGAGCTTACCGAGCTAGTGCTGTGTAGTTGAAACTTATCTTACGAGTATATGAAGGAGTGTCGGGGCAAATGATAAACAATGAGAAATCATCCATCCTCTTCAGTCCAAACACAGGGAGGCGAGTGCGTGACCAGATCCGCCACATCTTCTCCATCCGGCTGGAAACACAAAGTGAAAGATATTTGGGGCTGTCGGTTTCAGTGGAAAAAAGGAAGAGAGTGTTTTTTACTTAATGCAGAAGGTGTGGTCACGAGTGCAAGGTTGGCAGAAAAAATTGCTCTCCAAGGCAGGAAAGGAGATCCTCAAAGGTTGTGGCACAAGCTATTCCCACATGCCATGTCATGCTTTGATATTACCAAGGGCATATGTGATGAACTAAGTTCCATGATTGGGCGCTACTGGTGGAGTCAACAAGACAAAACAAACAAGATTCATTGGCTGGGTTGGGAGAAGCTGACGAGATCAAAGAAGGATGGTGGTTTGGGATTTAGGGACTTGCATCTGTTTAACAAAGCTATGTTAGCTAGGCAAGGGTGGAGGTTGTTGACTTGCCCTGGTACCCTCTGTGCAAAGGTTTTAAAGGCAAAATACTACCCCAATAACAATATCCTCCTGTGTAGGCCAAGAGGTGGCATTTCATACACTTGGAGAAGTATCATCTTTGGCTTACGGTTGGTAAAAGATGGGATAATCTAGAGAATAGGGGATGGCACTTCTGTGAACATCTGGCAGGATCCATGGCTGCCCCATGGTATTACTCGAAGGTTGGCTACCCCAAGACGTGAATCTTTACTAACACGAGTTCATGAGTTGATAAGCCCAATCACAGGCAGCTTGGATGAGGAGCTGGTTGAAGAAACTTTCTGGCCAGAGGATACGGAGATGATCCTGAGTATGCTATTGGGGAAGGATTAGCTGACTGGCCTGCTTGGCACTTTGATTCTGCTGGCAGGTTCTCAATTAAAACAGCTTACAAGTTAGCTGTCCAACTCAGGGACAACAAGGAGTGCAGGGATGCTTCGTCATCAAGTGCCTCGGCTATGAATTTACCTTCTTTTGACTGGTACAAGATTTGGCAGAAAAAGCTCCCAAGTAAAGTGAAGATGTTATTATGGCGTTTTGCCCATAACAGCTTACATGTACGTCGCAAATGGAAGCAAAGGGGGGTGAAGACCAAAACAATCTGTCCAGTTTGCCAAAGACGAGATGAAGACTGTTCACACCTTTTCTTCAAGTGCAAGTTTGCAGGCCCCCTGCAAGTTTGTCCAGGAGGTATGGAGAGCGAAGGACGTTGAAGACACTCGGATGCTGCTTATGAACTGTCAATCTGGGAGGGAAGTATTACAAAAAATTTGGGCGCTTGATCCGACTCTGCAGAGCAGAATTCTTGTTTTGCTCTGGCGATGGTGGGAGGCTAGGAACAAGGTGAATGCTGGAGCTAGAAGATGGTCCATGGCAGAGGTATGCAGTTCCATTCAATATCATCTACCGGAGGCTGAAAAACTGAAGAATCCACCCAAACCGGTCCAATCAACACAGACGATGAAATGGAAACCGCCCGAAGAAGTGTACAAACTGAACATTGATGGTTCGTTTCTGTCAGCATCAAACAAGGGAGGCTAGGGCTATGTGGCTCGTGATAACAGTGGCAACTTCCTGGACGGAGGAGGGGAGCTTGGTCAAAGTGAGTTCTGCACTTCAAGCTGAAACTTTAGCAGCCTTGGCAGGACTAGAGAGAGCAGCGGTGCTGGGCATGAATCGTGTTCATCTGGAAACTGATGCAGTTGTTCTTGGTCAGGCCCTGTCTTCGTCAGTTATGGACCTGAGCCTGTATGGAGGTTTGTTTAGGAGGATCAGAGCTTTTATGCCTTCTGAGTTTGTGTCTTGTAAAATCTCTATGTGTGCTCGGGTGTGTAACAAAGTTGCAGACCGATTGCCTGCTCATGGTGTAAGTGCAGTGCCTGATGGCGAGCGCGTGTCCTGGTGCGTAGCACCAACCTTTGTATCTGAACTGGTGTCCGGCGATTTGCCTAGAACTAGCGTCTAATACAGAGATGTTCGCATAAAAAAAAACGTCAAGACTTTGGCATCTGATGAGGATCGTTGGTTCGTCTAAACAGCGAGGAAAGCGCTGATTTTTTGGACAAGGATGGAAAGCGTTTGAGCCAAACAAGGAAACGCATCAACGCGGGCATGATTGACGGGAACACTGATTTTTGCGCCTTGGCGTGAAAACATGGGTACGCTTGGGTGGGTACAACAGACGAGTAAGTTTAGACAGTGATTTAGTTTCCTCTAACACTACAAGGTGTTAAAATTTTGTAATATTGTATCACACTTTGATCAGATGATGGACTCCTATTGATCCTAGGGCGGGTGGGTGAGGGACTGGTGAGATCAAGGAGAGATAGGGGTGGTGGTTAGATTATCTCTTGGTGCATAGAAATTGGCATGATATTCATCTTTATAGTATAGAAATAAGAAGAACCTTTTTTTAACTAAAAAGAACCTATTTACTAACACAGTAATGCGTTTTAAATTTTTAGTACTTCTCTGTTTTTTAAGTTGTCGTTCCGACAAACTGTGGTAGATTATTTTTAGCTCTTTGTTTGTGTAAACAACAACATTTCTAGATCAGAGGGAGTATTTTTTTAAATAAGTTCAAAATTAGTACCAGCCAGCAAAGTAATTCCAAGGCACTTTTTATTGCAGATGACCCAGCCACAAAATTTCCTTCTACCTTTTGGCCTCCTGATCTAATACTAGGCCGACCATTTGGGCCAACAGTCATAGCCTCTCATAGTCTAAAGTAGACAGCGGAAAGATTTCCGGCTCCCTTAGCGATTTCACTGCCATGGACACCGTAAAAAACTGCCACGTTAGTTTTAACTGACGTGTTTGCCTTCTTGTATATAAACACGGCGCCATGCCCTCGACCGCTTCGGCCTCTCTAGGGTTTTCGCCGCCACTGCTGCCGCCTCGTCATCCCCGTTGTTTTGTCGTCGTCACCATCATCGCCCGAAATGGTAAGTACGCCGTCCTTCAACGTTCTGTCAATGATTCTAAATGCTGACCTTGTGCTTCACATTTCGCGCTAGTGATGGTCTGTCGCTTGATTCCTGGCAGCCATCGCACAAGACCTTCCAGATCAAGAAGAAGCTGGCGAAGAAGAT
This sequence comes from Eleusine indica, assembly GCA_030378355.1. Taxonomy (NCBI): domain Eukaryota; kingdom Viridiplantae; phylum Streptophyta; class Magnoliopsida; order Poales; family Poaceae; genus Eleusine; species Eleusine indica. The sequence goes on from CM059499.1 coordinate 31,205,475, forward strand.
GCGCCAGAACCGCCCATCCCATACTGGATCCGCATGCGCACTGACAACACCATTCGGTAATTCATCCAGTTCCGACATTGATTGGTTCAAATTCATTTCGTAGATCGTTCCGATTGTGATACAACCTGGACCTGGTCACTGCTTGGGTAGAATGGTTCCTAATCGTTTCCCCTGCATACACTCTGAAACTATGTGACATGAGTTTGCACAAAGAGTTAATGCTTTCATTTAATTTTACTACTGGCCAAGAGATTCGCTAGCTCATGAGAAAAATGAAGATCTTTTTTATACTAAAATTTTGGATCTCAAAATTTACAATGCAGAACTGTACTTATTGGTTCTCTTATCAGTTTATGCTTTTGGTGTTGCAGTTCTGATTATGATGCTGTTATTTGTATGTCTACTCTATTTTAAATTTGTTTCACTATATGATTTTTCAGGTATAATGCCAAGCGCAGGCACTGGCGCCGCACCAAGCTTGGGTTCTGATTCCATATTGTACCTCAGTATCTATTATGTCTTAAGACAATTAAGCTTTCTATGGAGCACCTTTCATTCGGTACCAATGTAGTGAAATTTCACTTTTCAATACCCTCCATGTTACATTCCCCAAGATCCCTCCACGTTACCATAGCTATGCATCGATCAAATTATACTGCCATTAGAGACTTCGCCACTGCAAGAAATACGTCTGCCATGCTCGTGCAGGCACTCTAGCCATGTTTCAACTGGAGCCGGATCGACTGACGTAAGTCAGTGGGAAGTCTATCACTGCAAGTGGGCCACGTGTGACCACTGGCCTGCCCGTCAGTGACAGTGACTTAAGTCAGTGGATCTCGTTCTGTTTCAACTACGTATTCATATTTCAACACAGCCTTGTACAAAAGCTTGTATAATTATCTAATCAACCACAGAAAGCATCAACAAGGAGAGCAAATGTAGCCACTAGCCAATGTACAAGATTGGGAGCTAACAGAATTTTGTTCACAAGATATGAGTTACATTTTTTTATCGCAAGGCCACATTCTGGAGTGTCAAACACAGATTGCTGATATTGGCTGTACCTCATACGATGTAATGTACATGTTGGCCTAACAATTCCACTCATAAAAAGAAAGATGAGGAACAAACCACCGTGTACTTATAAATGGAGTAACACAACGAGTGTGGTCCAGCAAACGTCCTGGCAGCACACTTCTCTTCCTTCACAGATACTTGATGAGAAGCCAGACAATAACCGCAAGAATAACTATGGCAACCACAGACAGCAACAGGCACATGCAAGAGCAGCCACCTTTGGTGCGCTTGTTCAGAATTGCAAGCCTCTTTTGCACACGCTGCATGAAGCAAAACTTTGTGTAAATGTTGCATTCGTTCAAACTTTGAGAAAGTTGAATAAAGAAGCAGCAAAATGTTTCTATAGGTTAACAAACAGTAAGATGGAAGAAGCAAAAAATGATTAACCTGAAGCCGCGAGTTTGTAACATCAACATCATCCTCAAGGTCATCCTGCAAACATGAAAATACGGAAGTTATTTGCCATGTGTTACAACTATAGATGCATATGGTTTTGTTACGAGACACTAACTATCAATCTTGTATGAAGCGTAAGCTCTTCATTGACTGCTAATGCAATATGCTTTGTGCTCAGTACTGTCTCTTCTAGTCTCTCAAGACCCTCGTCTTGCTCTGCAAAAACAATGGAATGTGTCAAAAATAATAAGGCATGGCTCAGTCCCTTTCTAACAAAATCTATATATGCTGCCTTCCTGATATGGTGCAGTCCTACAAGAAAACATAATAAGGCACAATAAATGGCTATGTCGCCATTTGAAATGAGATCAATCAATATAAACACAACTAGCTTGAGAAACGATTCCACATTATTTTCTTTAGCCCAAAAGCACTCCATTCTTTGATGCAAATAGCTAATCGCATGACATTTTGCTTCTGTAAGGCAACACTACACAACTAGCTTGAGAAACAGTTCAACATTGTTTTCTTTAGTCCAAAAGCACTCCATTCTTGGATGCAAATAGCTAATCGCTAACGTTTTGCTTCTGTAAGACAACTCTAAGCAGAGTATACCTTTCATAATTTGCCTCTGAAGGCCAACAATCCCTTGGTTGTCCAGCCCAGCAACTCTGCTCATATCATCAGCTTTTTTATTGTGCCCAAGTAAATCCTCTCTGAAATGGAAAGTAAAGTAAATATTTGATATGCTAGTTATACAGAAAAGCTTCAGATAATAATAGTAAACTAAAAATCTTGTATAATAAAGTATAATATTTCGAGAATTTTGGAAGGGTAAATTTTTACAACGAGCACAGATAAACACACCTGTTAGCAAAGTTTGACATGTTGAAACTTGTCACCATTTGTTTTGCTTTAGACTGCAAATTGGAAAGCATGTCCTGACGTTTATGCATCTCCTTGTCCGTGCTGCACAACTCAAAGAAAACAATTAAAAGTGGAAACTTTGGGTAACAAGCATAATTGTTTGTTTCAGAAAATATAAGCACAATTGTTTTTATGGGGCCTTATCACCAGACACTGATTCATGAATTGTTGAGGAAAATATTTATTCAGTGACAAATCAACACAACCTAATTCGCATCTACCAGCATGTTTTCATTACTAACGACACTATCATAGAAACTGAGTTGAGAAAACACATATCACATTCACAAGTATGAAACCCATGTGCTAGTGCCAACGCAATCAATAAGGTCCCATTACCCTCACCTCCTACGAAATAACTTATGTTTTTTCCTATATTATGACAAGTTATACAACAAAGCTGCAAACCAATTCAAATTCAATTTGTCTTGTATAGGTTAATTGTATCTTGCAAATTAAGCAAGGGGAAGGCTGCCAAGAAAATCCCTTCCCCAGACCCCATAAAATGTTGGAGCTTTCAGCACTCGGTTTACCCTTTTTGTATAGGTTCAGGAGGAGCCACAACTTCATGCTTGAAATGCAAACATTTCCGAATATAATATGACATCGCACTACCTATTCCCGTATTCATGGCAGGGTATAGTGCTTGGTCATCAAGTACCACATTGCATGGCTAAACTAGCTTCCGACACATTGGTGAAAATAAAGTCATCAACACGGAACAACCATAGATCACTGAAACTTGCTAAACTTATCAACCTTCATTTGAAGAGGAATAGTTGAACCTTATTTCTGAGCATATATCAAACATGTAAATGACAAAATTGATTTACAGTATGCATATGGCCAATGAGAGACTATGTTCCACAGTTATATGTTTCTTTGTTAAGTTTCAAACCTTGGGGTAACCAAGTATGATATCACTGAAACATCGATAAAGAAGACATAGCAACAAAACATACAGTGACTTTGGAGGAATCCTGGCCATTAATGCCACCAGGCTATCTAGTCTCGTCCCGAGAATTGTTATTTTTCTCCGGATAGCTGAGGTGTGCCGCATAATTTCTGGGCCGGATTGAGGAAGAGACCCTCTATCAGCAATCATGAAATTAATATCATCAGCAAGCCTGGATGCTTCATTGTACTCTTTCATCCACGCGTCTGAAGATGATGCCATTGCTGTATAATTCAAAATAACAGCATATCAGTACCACATAAACATGAAGATAACTATGTACACAAAGCACATTGCCTTGTCTAATCGACTATGGGTGACGGTACAAAGGAAGAACGTCATATATTGATACAATTAATTTGCATATCAAAAAATTAGTTTTCTTCATGGAAAAGATATGCTATCAAACTGCAGGAACAGATTTTCCTACAGACCGACACCAGAATTAGCATTAAGTAGGAACACAGATGGGTTAAGTTGGTACAGGAAGCAGTTAGGCGCAGGGCCATGAAGTTGATAAGAGCTCTAGGGGAAAATTCTAGACAAACAATTTATTGTAGTTCTCACCAATGGTGTCCTATGAGGACAACATGATTAAGGCCCCATTCGACAGAGCTCTGCTACAATTTACAGCACTCAGGGAAATCCACAATGGAGCAGCCCCATTGGTGGATCTTGAGCAGTCAATGGGGGTGTTTGGCTAGTATAGACGCTACAGATACAGAAATGAGAGGTTTACATTGGAAATATCTGTACTACCCTTGCCCTGATTATTGCTATGCAATTGATTCAGAGCATGTGTAATTGTCAGAACAGAACTTGTTATTTTTAATAAAATTACAATAGAATCATAAATCTTCACATTCCAAAGTTACTTGAATAATAGGTAGTAAAATATTACAAAATAGCAGTTCCAAGCCTCAACCACATTACAAAGTATATGTTGTGGTGTTAGAAATATGCTAGTTCCAACAAAGTGCAATAGGCGTTGCCTTTTCAATACAATTCAATCACAGTATAAATCCGTAGACTAATCCATAGCAGCATATATGATGAAAACAAAACAGAGTTCAGTACCTACGGTTGTCACAAAAATTCATTGCTCTCGCATGCACAAAAGTTCACTAGCTACAACAAGGAATTTTGCAACGTTTCGCTGCTGCTCTCGCATTAAGCAGAAGTTGGTCTTATGTATGCAGGTGCACCAAGTCAATCAGCTCATCGGTTCACCACATAGCAGAGAAACGAAATTTAGATCTAAGAAGGGGGAGGGGAGCGCCTATCTTACCTTAGACAGGGAACAAAGGCTGCAGCAGGGGTGAGATTCGCGGTCTAGGGAGGGGTCGTCAGGCGATCGGGCGGCGGTGGCAAGCCAAGCGGCAGTGCAGCAATCCACGGAAAGGTGCAAGAAATTTGTATCTCTGGCGCCCCAATCCGCGCCGCGATCTTTTGCTGCCACAATCCTTCAATCCGGGCCACGGAACCGCAAGAGACGAGAAGCGATCAGGAGGAGCCGGGACGAGGATTAGGGCGCGAATCAACAAACCTGCTCTATCCGGATGCGCGATTCGAGGCGCCGGAGCTTGGAATCGGACCTCGGCCACGTCGCCTCCCCTTCTACTTTGGCCTTTCCCCCTTCTCGACTCGCCTTGTTCCTTTCCGCGTGTCGTTGACGAAGTTGTGGGTGTGGAAGAAAGAGGCAACTATTGGACGTTTTCTTTTCTTTTCTTCCTTATCTTTGAGAATTTTGTAGTACAAAAAGACGGGGCTGAATGGGGAGGGAGATTTAATAAAATAGGATCCCACCGGATATCCCCTCTTCAAATAAGACTCTCTCTAATAACTCTAATAAAATAGAACTCTATCCAATAGCCATAACATAAAGCACCTCCTCATGCACTTTTAGTGTTAAATAGGACTACTTTTTCACTCATGACGTGGCAACCTTATGCGCAGTGTCCATTTTACCCTTGGTTTAAAACTGATTAGACGAAAATACCCTCTTTGTCGAGTGGCTCGGACCAGACCCACGCGCTTACCTGGTCGTGCACCTTATCGCGCGCTGGTCAAGCCCAATCGCGCGCCTGGTCAAGCACCTGGTCGAAGCGGCTCGGGGCTGCCGTGACATCCTCCCCGGGTGGAGCGGCGGCGTATCAGCGGCCTTCGGCAGGAGCTAGGTATGCGCTCCCCTGTGTAGCCGCCTCTGGTTCCGGCCCTTTTTTTCTCTCCTCTTGCGCTGCTTGCTCAAGTTCACCCCTTTCTGTGGAACCCTAGGTCAGAGCCCCGACCCGACGATGCAGCATTGATTGGGCTTCGATTCGACGAAGATTCTCCAACACAAGGTCATTATTCAATGTTAATTTAGTTGAGGTCCAAGTTCTTCACGGTTTTTAGATGAATTTCTTCTAATTTAGGCTCCCCTTTTTTATTTCATGTGAAATTATAAGTTGGGGATCACCTGAACATGTCTTTTCTGGTTGATTTACCTTCTGGGTGAGCTGAATTCATCCTTTTTAATTGGAATCACAACATGGTTCAAACATGGACAGTACAAAGTTGGGATTTTTTTTATGTTGTGTCTTCATTGTTTGTTTCTAGGTTCAATCCTGATGACTCCTATAGGCTTATGGTCACTGTATATTCATTTGGGAATGGGAAAGATGCAGAGGTTGTAAAAACTGATTTTGAGTGGTTTGTTTCAAGTGATGTGACACTAGAGGAGGTTAAAGTTGAGCTTGCGAAGAGGGTGAAATGGAACTCAAGGCAAGAGCTTATCTTTTGGGGGATTTGACAAGGAGACCAAAGCTATTGTTAAGATAACCAATACCATGGAGCTGCATTGTTTGATCAGAGATAGGACTTACACAAGAACTGTGTCTTTGATAGTTGAAATTGTTGATAAGGTTGCCAAAGGGAAGAAGAGGACCGATGTGAAAGAATGCAGCAAGGAGGCAGCAAAGAGGGCAGTTCTAGCTACTAAAAGGGCACTTACAGCGGGTAAAAGGGCAGGTCCAGCAGCTAATATGGCAGCTCCAGGTCCATCACCACCACCACAACCTGCTCCACCTTCACCAGATTGTGCAGCTCCACCTCCACCTTCACCACCAGCATCACAACCTATAGCAGCAACTCCACCTCCACCTCCACCCCCACCCCACCTCCACCCTCACCACCACCATCACAACCTGCTCCACCTCCACCATTACAGCCTATAGCAGCAGCTTGAGCTGCCACTCCACCACCTCCAGCTCCATCTCCAGCAGGAGCAGCAACTCCATCTCTTACTCCAGCTCCATCTCTAGCAGGAGCAGCAGCTCCATCTCCAGCTCCAGCTCCATCTCAACCTTCACTCTCTCCACCAGTTATCATATCTGATAATGGGGCTAATTGGAGTGACCTCTTCATTGATCATTTGCAATTTGAAGATGATGATATACCACAAGCTGCTGATGAGGACTTTATTTATGAACAATTTGGGTTTAAAGAAGAGGATGAGAGGGCTGAGAAGGCTGCTACTGCAACAGCTCAGTCCAAAAGGAATGCTAAGTGTCCTGCTAGGCCAACTCCTGTGATATCACCTGAACTTGAGAAAGAAATGAAGGATGCAGCAATTCCAGTGGATGACTATATTCCAGATGAACCACCTTCGACTTGGAACAATGATGATCCAGATTTGAGTGTGGGCACTTGTTACCCTACCATGGAGCAATTTAGAATGGCAGTAAGACAATATGCCATTGTGGGAGAATTTGATTTTGCAACAGAGAAGTCTAATCAGATAGCGTATCGGGTATTTTGCACTGCTGCAGGGTGTCCATGGAGAATTGTTGGTAGAAAACAAGCTGATGGCACAGTTAGAGTGCAGATACATATTGAAGACCACACATGTTCTTCAACTAGCAGGGTATCTAGGATGGCATCACAAAACTGGGTAGCTGAAAGGGTAGCTGGAACCTTAAAGAAACATCCAAACACAGGAGCAAGAGCACTTCAAGAGGATCCGCAGAAGAAATATGGTGTTGAAATCCCATACCAAACTGTTTGGTATGGAAGAAAGAAAGCAATGAACAAGATATTTGGGACATGGGACACCACTTTTGATTGGCTCTATAGGTTCAAGGCCCAAATTGACATAAGTGCACCAGGTAGTGTGGTGGAGATTGACACGGTTGAGAAAGATGATCAGATCTATTTCAAGAGATTTTTTTGTTGCCTGCCCCATGTAGATTTGGCTTTGTCTTTGGATGTAGGCCCTATTTGAGTGTAGGTTTATGGTTAGTGATTTCGTGTAGATGTCTAATTTCTGTAGATTTAGTGTACATTTGATGTTGATTAGTGCAGATTAGGGTATGTTTTTGGTTAGTTTTGCACTGTTAGGGTTAGTTTTGGATTATTGCCGAAGGTTTAGTTTTTATCTAGGGTTGTTTAGTGTAGGTTTATGGTCAGTGTGTATAAAATACAGGTTTATATACTTCTAAGTATTCTTCCTTGCATTCTTGTTGCAGGTCTCTTCCCTGTCCACTCTGCTGCCGATTGAGATGCATCCAGAGCAGCCCTACTAGTGCGGCATTGATTGCCTCTCAGTTCACCGCTGCGATCATGGCCTCCTCCCTCGCAAGAAGTTGTGCTTTGGCGGCAAGGATGCAGGCAGACGTTACTATGGCTGCCCATTAAAGGTATGTGCATTTTCTGTTTTTGCATGTTCTTTTCTTCTTCTTATTTTTCTTATTTTGTCATGTATTTGAAGCAATTTGTTTGATCGCAGGTGGATGAAGAGCAGTGTGGGTATGTTCGCTGGTATGATCCTCCATATCCCAATCGGCTGCAGAGGTTCATCAAGAACCTATGGATCATGGGACAGGAGGCCATCAAGAAATTGGCGCATCAGATGAAGCGCATCACATGGCAGTCATTGAGCGCAACGAAGCTATTTAGATGCACAATGATGCTTTGTATGAGAAGGAGGATATGGAGGAGATTCCGAAGGAGGCAAAGGAGGCCAAGGATCAAGCTGAAGCTGCTTGCTACTTCTACTGGCGCCAAGCAACTTTGGCGTGGATGGTGGCAGTCTTTACTGCCATTGCCTTCATGTTGATGCTGGTGATCTTCAACGAGAAGTGAAGGTGGTTGGAAAGCTTAGACAAAGTGTCGACTGTTATTTTGGAGAAAGTAAGATAGGTTAGTGGTTGTAATGTTGGGTGATGGCTTTTGCATGTTTAGATGATGGCCTTTTGAACTTGGTCGTTTGCTGGACATAGGGTTTTTGAAGGTAGTGATGGCTTTTGAAGGCAATATAGGTTTAGTGGTTAAGTTAGTGAACTTGTGGTGGAAGATGATGGGAATAAAGAACTTCGTGGCTTGCTGGACATAGAACAGTGGCTTTTGAAGGTAACATAGGCTTAGTTGTTAATTTAGTGAACTTGTGGTGGAAGATGATGGGAAGAAAGAACTTGATGGCTTGCTTGACATAGAACAATGTATATTGTGACATCCCCTCCGGGATGATCAGGACCGTGTACAGGAGAACACTCGATGAAGCGAGTTACAACAGCACATACATTCTTACAAGCCCAAATATTTTACATCCGGGTATAATACAACCAGGTTTTCAAAAGAACGAACAAGAGTTTACAACGAAGAAGCATTTATTACAACAAAGTTTTGTAAACTTAACAGAAGTTTGACCAACATTAAACCAAGTTTTGAAACCACGTTCATTCCAACTCACTCTCGGATACACACCTAGCTTTCTATTCTTCAGGAGACGGAATGCGTTCCCACTGAAGAGAACCTCCCTCTGGCAGTTGTCCTTCCTCTGGCATGCCTTCTGACCATCCATATGAGCTTGGCTCCCCATCTAAAATAATAAATCGAACAAACCCTGAGTATCTAATATACTCCACAAGACTGACCCGTCAACGTGGCTCGCTAAGGCCGACACCTAGAATGCTTAGGCCTTTGGCCGGTGGGTTGACTCAGATTTTTGCGAAAAACAGCACCTACTAGTGGATATCTATTCCATATTTTAGCTCAAGATTATGTTTATCATTTAATAAGTTTTGCATCCTACAACTATTGCAATCAAAATTTATCAAGCCACACTAAATAATTTTAAAGAAAACCTTCTCCTTCTCGATACTCTCAATTATCTCCGTTCGCGCCAAGCGAACAAGCGGTACTCATTGCTGCGAGGGGCAGCGATTCGAATCAATTTCTACCAGCTGGGTAAAACCCGAATACACGACATATATGCACCGCATTGGTCGTATATGACAACTTTTCCCACTAACCCCAACCAGAGGTCGATCCGTTTCCAACTTCCCCGGGAATATGGAGACCCCACTAGATACCTGTCCCAGACGTTATCCATGGGCGACCATCATTTCCCTCCTGTGAGACTTCAATCTCACTAACAGCCAGAAAAAGAAAATTGGCTACGTCCTACCACTGAGGTAGTTAGGGTACATCAGCTTACTGGATCCCATAAACTAGCATGTAGACGGTACTGTTCAATACTTGTTCACGGAGCCGCCAACGGTTTGGCCCTAATTTGACACGGACGGGGCTACCACCTTGCAAGACCCAGTCTTTGCCCTTTCCTCTACGGGGCCCGTCCGGTCTCATCATCATCAACAACTATCATTTAATTTCTCAAAAATCTCAATCAACTGAAAGCCTCTATGCTTTAAGATCATCCTATGCAGTGCTACCGATAATTCTACGACATAAGCATAGCGCCTATCGTGCTACCTGTACCTGTATAGGGTAAAAATATCATAGGATATGGTAGTGATGCAGGTGGGTGTCAACCAATTTTCTGGAACCGAATGCACAAGCATGGCTCGACTGACTGTGATAAAAGAAAGAATTTAAAAACATAGGTGGGATGCACCGGGGCTTGTCTTAGATTTCGTCCGGAAGTGACGATTCAGGTGCAGGAGCGGTCTCAACAATTACCACCTCGGGCCCACTGTCAGCAGACGGCTCGATGAACTCGGTGCTATACGATGCGTCGACATGTCGCAAGTTAGCACTAACAATGCATGAAATATGACATGCAATGCATTGAAAATGATGATGCGATAGAATATTTGGACTAAGAATTTTAATTACTCTCGTCTGAAGTATTTCCTTCAAAATAAGAGTAATTAAGTCCATTAATGACAAGGGTTTAACATGTTTTAATTCAAATTAATAACCCTTAAGTACCCTATTTTAATATAAACTAAATTCATTAACAAAATAAATACTAACTTAGAAAAAATAAATTAACTAGCAATTAAAAGATAATTTATAAACTTACTTAAATACTTAAAAATCATATAAAATAAATATTAAATTTTATTTCATAAAGTGGTAGAGGAATTTATTTGAAACCTAACAAAATTAATTTCAATATTTTAAAAAGCCTAATTTATTTACTAGATTTTATTCAAACTTTGGAATTAATTTTAAATACAAAACCTGGGAAAAGAAAAGAATAACAGAAGACTGGATTTTCGGCCTCTTGGGCCTTGGGCAGCCCAGCTGCTGCTGGATCGAGCCCAGCCGCACAGCTACGCAGCGCGGGGCATGGCCCAGCTACGGGCAGCCCAGTCGGGCGGGACACGGCCCAGCGAGGCGACGGCTCGACCGGGGCAGGGCGCGGCCCAGCGAGGCGAGCGCGAGGACCCGCGCGCACGCGATGGCGGCTTGGCCTGCTGGCCCAGTTGCTTAAGTGCGGCCTAGCTGAGGCGGGACGCTCTGCTCGCCTGCGCTTGCGCGCGCATGGCGGCACGGCTGCGGGGCTGCAGCGGCTTGTCCGATCCCCAGGGCGCGGCTCGGCTAATTGAGAGCAAGATTCGAGATAGCAAGGCAAGAGAAGGGTAGGGGTGGGGACCATAGCGGTGATTGCTCACCGGAGCAGGTGCGGCGGCGAGCGGCGGCGGATTCGGAGTTCGGCAAAGGCGGCGGCGATTAGCGATCTCCGACGAGGAAAAAGCCCTGGGCAGCGATGGGGAGTTGTTGGAGTAGTTGTTGCGACGATTTTGAGTGGCGGAGAAGGCGGGGAGGTAGGCAACGGCGGAGAGCGGGCACGGCGGCGGTGGCAGGAGAGAAAATAGAGGAGGCAAGGAACAGTTGAGCGCGAGAGAAGAAATGGAGCGAGGGAGAGAAGAAAGAAAGGAGAGGAGTCGGTAAAATCGACCTCCCCGTTTGACAGCGGCGTCGGCGGGTCCCGCTTGCAGGGTGTCGTGGCGTCTCCGGCGCTCCCGCGCGCGCCAGCGCTGCGCGGTCGCGGGCGGTGCGCGGTGGTGAGAGCCGGGGGTTGACGGGTGGGTCCAGCGGGGCCCACCAACAGTAAAGATAACTATTTTATTTTTTTAAAAATTAAACGGGAATGTCACATATATATGCTTATGTGACAGTATGCCTCTATTATGACTCATTATTGCCTGCGGTTAAGCTTTTGATATGAATTTGTATTTGAATTCGAACCTGTTTAAATTTGTTCAAATTTCTGTTGGTCCTGGCGGTGCAAAGGACCAGCCAAACCAGCGCGCTCTGGCGTTTTGACGGGGTCGGCGCCCGGGTGCAAAGGAACCAGCCCCGAGCTGGTCTGGTGGGGCGCACAGGCGCATTTGACATGAGGGGTAAAATTGTAATTTGGCTTCAGTGGGGTTCAAGGGTGGAAATGACATTTTATATAGGGTTGACATGTCATCAGTCCTATTTGGCACTAAAAGTGCATGAGGAGGTGCTTTATATTATGGTCATTGGGTAGAGTCCTATTTTATTAGGGTCATTGGGAAGAGTCCTATTTGAAGAGGGGACATCCGATAGAGTCCTATTTTATTAGGGTCATGGACTATCAACAGTTTTCAATGGTTGAGAATATTACTAAGCTGATTTCGAGAACCAAGAACTGAGTAAAAAAATTATAAAATTCTGTACATTGGTATTTTTCACTCGGGCATGTAAAATTCTTCAATTGTATCCAAATAATACAACATTTTATTGAGGATTGGTAAAACAATTTATTGTGTGTATGGTCATTTTCCACCTCGGACAGAAACTATTTTATTCACGAAATAAATGAATTGATTGACAATTTTGTTAGAAGAGTGCACAAATGTTGCACCATTTGTCATACACGTCTACACCAAATACATTGATATGCGTCTATTGAGTTTTGATGTGAACACGAAGGAACAAAAAAGTTATAAATCCCCGGCGTATGAAGAAATAACATAACCCGCATAGCAGTTCATAGCAATCCACGAAAAAAACAAAGCTGGTAGTCCATGAAGGAAAAAGGTCCATGAAAGGGAAACAGATGATCAACAGGTATCTAGTCGTCTTCTTACTCAATAAGCATGTCGACCTTCAGCCATTATTGACATTTTAAGCTCTAATTGACAACTAAGGGTAGGTTCAAAATAGTTGATGATTATCAAAACAAAATTTACAAACAAAGAAAACTAATCCAGTGTGTTCTAGAGCTAAAAAATGGTGGCACAAAAAAGAGCAAGAACGTCTCTAATGACGGCGACTATCGCGTCGAGCTTGTGCTGAGTTAAAGAGAACGCAATGTGAGACGTTGGGTGACGATTCTCGCGTCGAGCAATGTATTTGAATACATTGGGATTCCGTTTATGAAACCAGGAACCTGATGAAGGCATTATCGAAATCTGATCGGACTTAAATAAAAACATAACAACAAAGCCTAAGTAATACTAACAAGGCTCGATTCAGGATCACATAGGTGACACAAAATTTACGTGAAGAGACGCCCACACCAAATTTAATAAGGAGTAGAGATAGTTTATAAGATTGATTATTATATATTATTATTTATTATTTATATTAGATAGATATATATGTAAAACCAAATTTTCCTTTTTTTACCCGATCAGATTCTTTTTCTTTTATTTTTGTTTTTCTTTCCCTTTTCTTCTTGTTTCCGATCTCTTTTACCGGATCGGATTATTTTTGTGTGCGTTGTTTTTCCCCTCTTTTACCAGACTCTTTTTCTTTTCCTTTTCGTTTTCTTTTTCTTATGTACGTTGTTTCTTTTTCTCCTTTTCTATCGGATCAGATTCTTTTTTTTCTTTCCATTTTCTTTTTCTTATGTTTGTTTTTCTTCTTCTTTTACTGTATAGTGACTGGATAATAGGACGGATGATGCTACCTCTTTTCATAGAACATATAAAATTGATAGCACAGTTTGATCTGGGATTGACTTTTTATATGAGACGTGATCAGGGCATGACCTTTTTTTTACACGTGATCTGGGTTTGACTGATACAAGACAAAGTGAAATTTGTCTATTTGAGATCAGTGATTGATGCAATAACACGACACGTTCTGCTTCATTACGGTTTTGCTCGCCTCTTTTTCATAGGAGTATTTTTGTTTCAAGAACAGGTCTTTCATCCGTGATGATGCATGGTATAATCCACGGTCCGAAGCCATTTGCCACACTTGTATCCTGCGCACCGGCGCCACACGTCCCCATGCATGCCACGCCACGTTGAGGCCTCCGACACACGTCGCTCCGTGCCGCCGCACTTTAACCCATAGCATCCCATCTGCCATCAGCCTGCGACAAAATTCTCCTCTTCCACCACCACATCGCCTCTACATCACCATTGGCCTTTGCAGACCGGCTGCTCCCCAGCCCGTTGTAAGCTTCATGACCATTGACGATTGGATCCTCAAGATATGGATGTTTTGGTGATAGATGACAACTATAAAATTATGGGTTAATATCTACACGAGTGTTATCTATATAGGAATCATCTCTAAACTCTACTACAAATCATATGGATGATAGTTGCCTTGGCGATTGATGACAATGACCATAAGCATGGAGGCTTGTAAGCTTGATGGAGTCTAAGGGTTGATGGAGATGGATTAAACCTGAGTACAAGCTATGGAGCAAGTGTTATAAACACTTGTATAGTTGTTAGGGTTTTGAGTCCAAAGGAAAAACCGAACTATTAAGGTGGTCTAGGTCATTTCTCTTAGGTCATGTTTAGTCGGTGATGTGCATGGATGCTAAGTAAAATCACAGGCGCTAGGTGATGTGGACAAGGGTTCCCGATCTTTCGAAAGGTTCTTGGTAAGTTGATTTGGTCGGAGGCGACATACAAATCGATCCGGCTTCAGAACAGCACGTTCTAAACCCCGCAATCGCAGCACGACGTCTCCTCTGGTTATCAACCGTCCAAAGACGATTGACCTCGCCGAGAAGGCTATTCCCTGCCTGCGAATCAAGAACACAAGCAAGAATAACGAAGAATGCAACACAATTGCAGATGTATGATTAAACTCTCGAAGTTGGGGTCTCACAAACCGATGAACGGCAAAACTGTTTCTGAACAGAATTAATCTAAGCAAAACCCGAACCCTAATGGTGCGGCGGCGGCTGCATATGTAGAACGTCCAAATCCGAGTCCGTATGCGTCCTGGGCGACTGTTTTAGTGCAGACTGGTCCTGGGCCCCGATACAGACTCGAAGTCGGTTTTGATTGGGCCTCCACTTTGGCTTCCAAGCCCTTGCTGGTCCTCCACGTTCCCAACTCCTTCTCCCATCATCTCCTGGTCCTCTCCATGGTTTCTAATCATAAAATAATCATTAGGTAGCAAACCATTCTCAAAAGTAACATATAGCGAAGAACGTAGGAACGAGCTCACCTCTAAATTTAGTCGTCGTGCACGAGCTCTAGTCATTGGACCTTGCAAGTCCAGATTTGGAGGAGTGTTGTGTGTATCCATAGGAGTGATGTCCTCATCATCCTCCCCCTCTTGAAGTGGAGTCGTCCTCGACTCGAGCTCATCCTCTTCTCCCAAGTATGGTTTCAAATCTGAAATGTTAAAAGTAGGACTAACCCTGAACTCGGGAGGCAACTCAAGTTTGTATGCATTATCATTAATCTTCTCCATTATTTTGAATGGACCATCAGCTCTAGGCATTAGTTTAGACTTTCTCAATTCTGGAAATCTATCCTTCCTTTAGTGTAACCACACTAAATCTCCTACATCAAGCTTTACTTCCTTTCTACCCTTACTACCAGCAATTTTATACTTTTCATTCATCTTTTCAATGCTAAGTCTAGTGGTCTCATGCATTTGCAAAATAAATTCAGCACGCTCCTTAGCATCAACATGAACTCTCTCATTAATAGGTAGAGGAAGTATATCAAGTGGAGTACGGGGATCAAAACCATACACTACCTTGAATGGACTTACCTTGGTAGTAGAATGTGTTGCCCGATTATAAGCAAACTCAACATGAGGTAAGCATTCTTCCCATTGCTTCAAATTTTTCTTCAAAATAGCTCGCAACATAGTACCCAAAGTGCGGTTCACAACCTCAGTTTGTCCATTAGTTTGTGGATGACAAGTTGTCGAAAATAGCAACTTTGTACCCAACTTATTCCAAAGCGTGCGCCAAAAATGACTCAAGAATTTTGCATCACGATCTGAAACAATAGTAGAAGGCATACCATGCAAACGTATAATTTCTTTGAAAAAAAGATCAGTAATATAACTAGCATCATCAGTTTTATGACATGTTATAAAGTGTGCCATCTTGGAAAAACGATCCACAACAACAAAAATGCTATCGCTCCCCCTCTTAGTCCTAGGCAGTCCTAAAATAAAGTCCATAGAAATATCCGCCCAAGGAATAGAAGGAACAGGAAGTGGCATGTATAAACCATGTGGATTCAATCGAGACTTAGCTTTTTGACATGTAGTGCAGCGAGCAACAAAACGCTCAACATCTTTCCTCATCCTTGGTCAAAAGAAGTGTGTGGCCAAAATATCCTCTGTCTTCTTAGCACCAAAATGACCCATCAATCCACCTCCATGCGCCTCCTACAACAACAAAAGACGAACGGAACCAACTGGAATGCATAGGCGGTTAGCTCTAAACAAGAATCCATCATTCAACACAAATTTGTGTCAAGCATGACCTTCTTTACAGTGTAGCAATACATCTTTAAAATCAACATCAGCAACATATTGTTCTTTAATTGCCTCAAGTCCAAAAATTCTACAATCAAGTTGAGACAACAAAGTATATCGCCTAGATAAAGCATCAGCAATCATATTATCCTTCCCTTTCTTATGTTTAATAATATAAGGAAAAGACTCAATAAACTCAACCCATTTAGCATGTCTACGGTTCAAATTGCATTGAGAACGAATATACTTAAGTGATTCATGATCAGAATGAATAACAAATTCTTTGGGCAACAAATAATGACGCCACGTCTCTAAAGAACGTACAAGTGCATATAGTTCCTTATCATACGTGGAATAATTCAAAACAGGCCCAATAATTTTCTCACTAAAGTATGCAACAGGTTTACCATCTTGCATCAAAACACCACCAATGCCTATACCACTAGCATCACATTCAAGCTCAAAAGTCTTATCAAAATTGGGTAATTGCAGCAATGGTGCATGTGTAAGTTTGTCCTTCAAAGCATCAAAAGACTCATGATGTACCTTACCAAAATGGAAGTCAACGCCCTTCTTTGTCAACTCATGCAATGGTGCAGCAATGGTGCTCAAATCTTTGACAAAGCGGCGGTAGAAACCTACAAGACCAAGAAAACTCCTCACCTGTGTGATAGTTTTTGGTATAGGCCAGCTCTTTATGGCTTCAATCTTCGCCTCATCCACCTCAATTCCCTGTGGAGTCACAACATAGCCAAGAAAAGAGACTCGATCTGTGCAAAAGGTGCACTTCTCAAGGTTACCAAATAAACGTGCAACTCGCAAAGCATCAAAAACAGCATGCAAATGAATCATATGATCATCCATGGATTTGCTATAAATCAAGATATCATCAAAGTAAACAACCACAAATTTGCCAATAAAAGGTCTTAAAACCTCATTCATCAAGCGCATGAAAGTACAGGGTGCATTAGTCAACCCAAAAGGCATTACTAACCACTCATACAACCCGAATTTGGTTTTGAAAGCTGTTTTCTATTCATCTCCAAGTTTCATTCTAATTTGATGGTAGCCACTACGCAAATCAATTTTAGTAAAAATTATAGCACCACATAACTCATCAAGCATGTCGTCTAGCCTAGGAATAGGATGACGATACCTAATAGTAATGTTATTAATGGCTCTACAATCTACACACATACGCCAAGAACCATCTTTCTTAGGAACCAAAAGTACAGAAACAGCACAAGGACTAAGTGATTGACGAACATACCCACGATCCAAAAGGTCTTGGACTTGTCGTTGTATCTCCTTAGTCTCCTCAGGGTTGGTCCTATAAGCAGCACGGTTTGGTAAAGTAGCACCAGGAATCAAATCAATTTGATGCTCAATCCCTCTCAAAGGTGGCAATCCCGGGGGTATCTCAGCTGGGAAAACATCCTCATACTCCTGCAAAAGGTTAGTGACAGCAGGAGGAAAAGCACTAGAAGCAATATCACCAAGCGAAAACAAGGCTTGTTTGCATATCAAAGCATAGCAAATATCATCAGTAGAAATTTCAGCAAGCTCAGATTTTGTGGCAAGACATGAACGACCTTGTAATTTAATTGCAGCACCCTTAGAACTTGAAGAATCATTAACATTACTTGGTATAGAAGCAGAATTAACAGGTTGTTGAATTTCAGGGCATTTATTTTTCAAACTAGCAGCTCGTTCTAAATCAGCTTGTATAATTTCAGCAGGGGTCATTGGTAACAAAGTAATTTTAGTTCCTTTATGCATAAAAGTGTACTTATTACTTTTACCATGGTGTACAACATCATTATTAAATTCCCAAGGTCTACCCAATAAAAGTGAACAAGCTTGCATGGGTACAACATCACAATCAACAGAATCCACATAGGAACCAATGAAAAAAGGAACTCTGCTAGTTTGTGTTACCTTAGCTTTTCCAGAGTCATTTAACCACTGAATGTAGGATGGATGTGGATGTGGGCGTGTGGTCAAATCAAGCTTCTTAACCACATCAGAACTCACCAAATTGTTGCAGCTTCCTCCATCAATGATGACACGTGCCCGACGGTTCTTGATGACGAAGAAAATCTGGAACAAGTTATGTCACTGCATCATCTTGGGCTGCTGGATTTGTGTGCTAAGCACACGCTGCACAATAATATTCATGTAGCCCATGGTATCTCTGCCTCCAAGGACGAGATCACCGCTGGTGGCAGCGACATCCTCCTCCTCATCCTCCACATCGGAGGTGCTCATGTAACCGCCATCATCTGTCGCCACATATGCCCGCCTACTTGGGCAATCTTTCTGTACATGGCCAAGACCATGGCAGCGGTGGCACTGAATCCCTGTAGTGCGTCCCGTCGAAACAACAGAGGAGGCACTACTAGCCGGTACCTGCACAGAATTTTTACCTGAGCGCGTAGAAGGGGCAGGGGCTGATCTTGGTGCTGCAGAAACAACACTAGCTGGTGGGGGCGGTCGGAAAGATGGCTTGGGCAGCCCCGAAGTCCCCGTTGGCCGTGGTGGGTAGAAATTCCTGGACTTGCTGTACTCCTCAAAAGCCTGGAAAAGTCCCTGTGATTCTTTCTCTGCAAGCATAGCATACTGGAAACACTGGTTGAGGGTATAAAATTCTTTATAATCAAGGATGTCCTGAATTTCTTTTCTCAAACCAGAATAAAAGCGGCAAATCTGATCCTCTACTTTTTCAACCACAGCACAACGAATCAAACCCTTCTGAAGCTCACTAAAATACTCATGAATAGTTTTATCTCCTTGATCTAAACGCTGCAGTTTATTACGAATTTCTCAATAAAAAGAAGGAGGAACAAAACGATCACGCATTTCTACCTTAAGTTCTTCCCAAGTAGTAGGCAAATCGGTTTCAGCAGCTAGACCACTCCACCAAACAATAGCAAAGTCCTTAAACTCACTAGTGGCTTGTCTAACTCTATGTTCTTCAGGAACAAGGTGGGCATTAAATTTTTGTTCTACTGTCATTTCCCAAACAAGGTAAGCATCACCATCGTACTGACCCGAAAATGAAGGAATTGAAAACTTAATTTTAGCATACGGATCATCTGGAGCATGGTTACCTTGTGTGCGACAGTTGTGGTTGTGGAAACCACCCATACCTTGAGGGTTACGTTGCAAACG
The DNA here is from genome assembly GCA_030378355.1 of Eleusine indica. Classification (NCBI taxonomy): domain Eukaryota; kingdom Viridiplantae; phylum Streptophyta; class Magnoliopsida; order Poales; family Poaceae; genus Eleusine; species Eleusine indica. The sequence goes on from CM059499.1 coordinate 31,224,952, forward strand.
ACGTCGTAACCTTGCGGTCCTTGTAGCTGACCTATCAACGGTGCCATCAGCCTTATACACCGTTGCTTCATCATGATCGTCTTCAACGTCGTTGTTGGTGTTGGTGTTGGTGTTGGTGTTGGTGTTGGTCTTGTGAGCAGTCTCCAATTCGACAACCTGATCGGTTAGCTTAGAGACCCTCTTATCCAACCGCTCAATGCTTTCTCCCAGGTGAAGCTTGGTGACGGCGTCGGTGACGGCCCTGGTGATCGTCTCTGCCAAATCACTCTGAACCGCCTGCAAAGCCTTCTGTAACTGATTTTGGCTCACGCACTCATCCAATTTTGAGGGTGAAGCACCCTCTCCATCGCTTCCTGACATCAGAAACACCAAAACAGGAAACAAAAGGTGAAGGTTATCCCTACAAAACTACTAAGCAGTGGTGCCTCTCAACACAGCAAAAGGAAGCTTCTTGCAAAGCTCTTACAAAGTTCTGAAAACAACAAAGCGAAGGATACCAGGGAGAAGTGTTCCACGATTGCAAGGGTTATAAAATAACCTATGTGCTGTCCAGAAGAAGTATGTAGAGCTAGGAAGGCCATATATATATATATATATATATATATATATATATATATATGAGTGGCACACAAATCAAAAACAGATAGTAAAGCTGAATAAGTGCCCAAGTAACTTGTCCCTAGTTGCTGGTCTAACTATGTCCTAGAACAGTAGTGATAGCAAAGAAGAAACAAGGAGACAAAGGAACACAGTCGATAACAGGGGGCTTAGTGTAAAACAGCCAAACTCAGATATTCCAGGGGGCTAGATGGAGCATTAGTGGGAATCCCAAATTTATTTTTTTTTATTTTTTTGATATTTTTTTCCAACGCACTAGCAAACAGGGAGAAACCACAAAAAATTTCAGCTCAAACCGAGCTAGGACGTGGCCTACAGAAAATCTTGAAGTTTCAGAAAACGTCGGGTTTCAACTTGAATGAATTTTTTCTTTATCTTCCCGTTTTTTTTGAATTTTTTGACGAGGGCATACAGGGCGTAGCCGAGTGTGGGTATGTCAACTTTTTGTCCAGAATCTCCTGTAAAAATTTCAGCCAAAACGGACAACCGAGCAAAAAGTTATGGCTGTTTTACCGAAGGGGTGTCGGAATCGGTTATGAAGAACCCGGGGGTTTGAGTGAAATCCGTGTCGGCTTGGGGTCAGGTAAGGATTTCTTTTTGTCGGGGTGGATCCAGCGGAAAGTGGAATATGTGAAAATAGGTCCGAGGTGATGAGGGTAGGTTTAGGGTGGGATTAGGGTGGGCGTGTTGATCAATCAACCCTAGCACACAAAGCCGACAAAACCGAGGATGGTGAAGGGGATGGCGGCTAGGGTTGCAAGGGAAACACTACTGACGACAAAAACACAAACTAAACCAGCGACTAAATAAGAACTAGGGCACAAACTCAACACTACGGACTCTGAAATTGAAATATGCAAAGGCTAAACACGTGGTTAGGGGCGGGGGAAATTTTTTTTGGTATTTTCTGTGGATGATAGGAAGAACACGAAAACAAAACTAAAGGGTAGTGCGAACCTGACGGTGCACCTGAAGCTCTTATTACCACTTGATGTGGACAAGGGTTCCCGATCTTCCGAAAGGTTCTTGGTAAGTTGATTTGGTCGGAGGTGACACATAAATCGATCCGCCTTCAGAACAACACGTTCTAAACCCCGCAATCGCAGCACGACGTCTCCTCTGGTTATCAACCGTCCAAAGACGATTGACCTCACCGAGAAGCCTATTCCCTGCCTGCGAATCAAGAACACAAGCAAGAACAACGAAGAATGCAACACAATTGCAGATGTATGATTAAACTCTCGAAGTTGGGGTCTCACAAACCGATGAACGGCGAAACTGTTTATGAACAGAATTAATCTAAGCAAAACCCGAACCCTAATGGTGCGGTGGCGGCTGTATATAAAGACCCTAGGGTCGTGCAAGACCCTCTGGACGCGCCCCTAATTGGGCTCAACTAGATACAAAGCCCAAAGGCCAAAAATATGCGACGCAGCACCGACACAGATTCTGGACTCTCTCTTGTTTTGACGATTCCCGATGACTCCGGATGAATTTTAACATGAGGCCGGTGGCATTGGAAAGGTCTTATCCTTATCTTTCCATGCATATGTAGAACGTCCAAATCTGAGTCCGTATGCGTCCTGGGCGACTGTTTTAGTGCAGACTGGTCCTGGGCCCCGAAACAGACTCGAAGTCGGTTTTGATTGGGCCTCCACTTTGGCTTCCAAGCCCTTGCTGGTCCTCCACGTTCCCAACTCCTTCTCCCATCATCTCCTGGTCCTCTCCATGGTTTCTAATCATAAAATAATCATTAGGTAGCAAACCATTCTCAAAAGTAACATATAGCAAAGAACGTAGGAACGAGCTCACCTCTAAATTTAGTCGTCGTGCACGAGCTCTAGTCATTGGACCTTGCAAGTCCAGATTTGGAGGAGTGTTGTGTGTATTCATAGGAGTGATGTCCTCATCACTAGGTGACAGTGGAGAAGCCAAGGAGCTGTTGAGAGAAGCCGGGAAACGAAGTCAAGCGAGCACAAAGAGTTTCCGCTTCTGGACGAAGTGACCAGACAGAGGGGTCAGTGGAGACCGGACTGTACGGTCACAAAGTGGACAGAGAGCAGTTTGCAAGGAATTTGTCTGCGCAAGGATCAATAGTGACCAGATGGTCCGGTCAGTAGACCGGATGATCCGGTCTGTATGGAGACGCACCAAGACAGAGAGGACTCAAACTGGGAGCTCTTTGAAATAGAGAGAGAAAGTCTGACCGGACGGCCCGATCAGTACAGGACTTCAGTCTGGACAGAGCAGCCAACAACTCTAGGAGCCGTTCTAGAGAGACCGGACGGTCCGGTTTGGCAGTGACCGGACAGTCCGGTCATTGGGGTCCAGAAAGTGGATTTCGTGGAGCAATGACTAGTTAGAGGTTGGAAGCCTATATAACTTCATTGCTGGGGTCTTGGAGACCACTCTTAGCTAGTGGAATATCCGAGAGCATTTGGTAAGGTCCAAGAGGAAAAGAGGAGAGCACTAGGAGGAGATATTGCATATCTTGAGAGTGCTAGTAAGAGTAACTTGAGCATTGATGCACATCTAATGCTAGGGTGTCCTTGAGGGTGCGATCTAGGTTGTTACTCTTGGTCTATGGTGAGACCTAGACTGGTTAAGTGTCGATGATCGAACCTATCATGATCGGTTATGAAGGCTGTCGCACGTTTGTACACAGTTTGAGCCTGCCGGTGAAAGGGGCATCGCTAGTGAGCGCTCGTGTTGGCTCGGGGAGTCCGGCAAGTTCTCAAGGGAGATGGGCTTGTGCCTTGGTAGCAGCGATGACGCGCACTGTGTCTTCATTCCGGGAGTGATTGCAGGCTCACGGACGATAACTCCACATTGGTGGCGGGAGGGACCGGGACTCCGGCGGGAGTGGTCCAACGAGGAGTAGGGAAAGGCGCCATCCTTCCGAGACCTCGAAAAAAAAAATCATGAGCTTTCCTTGACCGCCTCTTTACTATTCCACATTTGTGTGCTCTAGTAACTAGGTTGAATTGTGGCTTGCATAGGCTAGTGTGTTGGGCTTCCGCGCTTGCTATCATCATGAACACTAGCATGTGTAGGGTCTTGACCTACTAGACTTGTTAGGTTGCAACGATTGCTAGGTTCAAGTAGTGTGAATTGAAGTATTTGGATTCATGAGCGCCTTACCGATTCAGCCCCCTCTCTCGGTACGCCTTCGGTCCTTACACCCGCGCTACGCCGCCATGTCCCGCCCCACCCGTCGCAGCCACCAGGTGCCGACGATGGACCACCACCCCACCAGCTCCACCCACTAGCTCCTCGGCTTCCTCGCGCTGGCCGTCGTCTTGACGGCCCTCCTCGTCCTCGCGGGCGTCATGCTTACGGCAAATAGAATTTATATTATTCTATTTTTAAGACAAGAAAAAGTATTGCTTTAAAATTTTAAGAAAAAAATGATACAAATAATACGGAAGAGTAACACTATATTTTATAAATTACTTAAAATATTTATATTTTACACTTATCACACCATACTAAACCTGATGCATATTATATAAAATCAAAATAAAAAAGGTCGAATCATATTTTTTTATTATTAATTTTTAAACTATATATATAATCAAATAGTAATTTAAAACTAGTTTAAAAAATTAAAATATTCCAGCCCGTGGCGACGGTCAAACATTGTGAGATTTGTCTATTTGAGATCAGTGATCGATGCAATAACAAGACACGTTATGCTTCATTACGGTTTTGCTCGCCTCTTTTTCATAGGAGTATTTTTGCTTCAAGAACGGGTCTTCCATCCTTGATGATGCATGGTATAATCCACTGTCCCGAAGCCATTTGCCACACTTGTACCCTGCGCACCGGCGCCACATGTCCCCCTACATGCCACGCCACGCTGAGACCTCCGCCACACATCGCTCCGTGCCGCACCACTTTAACCTATAGCACCCCGTCTGCCATCAGCCCGCGACCAAATTGTCCCCTTCCACCACCACATCGCCTCTACATCACCATTGGCCATGGCAGACCGGCCGCTCCCCAGCCCGCACTCCGCCGCCGTGTCACGCCCCGCCCGTCGCAGCCACCAGGCGCCGATGATGGACCACCACCCTGCCAGCTCCATCCACCAGCTCCTTTGCTTCCTCGCGCTTGTCGTCGTCATGACGGCCCTCCTCGTCCTCGCGGGTCACGGCCTCACTCGCCGCGCTAATGATCTTCAGCCCGCTTGCGCTGCTTAGGCTCCCGTTGTGGGCACCCGTGGTGGTGGTGGTCTTCCTCACCGGCGCCGCGTTGCTGCTGGCCTGCTGCGCCGGCGTGGCCGCCACCGCCGTGGGCATGTGGGCGTACCGGTGCGCGGGGCACGTGGGTTACTCCTGGCAGGGCGCTCGGACTCGTTTCGATTTGGCAGAATAATTTTTTCCGAAGGGGCGGACGACACCACCTCATTTAATAGGTTGTAGAGATTTTGACTATAGGGAGGAAACATTTTGGAAGTATATTTTGACTAGCAAAGTGCTCATGCGATATCACGAATTTGAATCTTTACGCTTAGATAAAATAGGTAAACATGTCGACGTGCATTACCATATTATTAATTATGGAAAGGAGAGTCAAGTTAATTCTTTTTCAGAATAACTTTTTTTCTTATGCAACACAGATGTTGTTTTATTCTAAGTAGGAGTCGTATTTTTGTATTTATGGAAAAGGAAGGACCATATGGACGTGTCCTCTGAAGAATCTGTTTGAAGTAACTTTTTTTCTCATGCAACTCGGATGTTGTTTCAGCATATGAAGCCTACTTTCACCCACGCCACACCGGATGTGTTCACCTGTTTTAATTAATATATATATATATATATATATATATATATATATATATATTTTGATTTGAGGTCCTTGTTGGTGGTAACATAAATAAAGAAAGTAGAGATGATTTATTTTATTTGGTGAAAGCTGAAGAAACTTCTAGTTAACTAGATATCATATTGTCATGAGGATATTATCCTTAAAATAGAGTTTGAATAGTTCTCATATTATATTGTTTGTATGCTTTTAAAGGTCCGTGTAAGAAAAAAAAAAGATTAGATATAATGAATTTAATGTGTTGTAATGCTCAAGCAGGTTTACTAATGAGAGATGTTTCTGATTTATTTGGCAGAGCCAAAGGGTAGACAGGGTGGATCATGGCCCACCCTGAGATTAGGGCTAGTGACCTACGCTGTGGCACCCATCCTGACCCAAGGACAAGCGTCAAGCCGAGCCTAGAAACAAATCAAGTCGAAGAGTCACAGTCGAGACTAACGAGCGAGAGCGCTGGGTGGCGGATCCCTACGCCTGTGCACCTATGCGCCAACGCGGCTTGGCGCTCGGTGTCTACCGAGATGCACGCTTGCGTATGGGACCTTCCGCCTGGCCGTGTGCGTTGTGTGGTGAACTCTAGCTGAACGGCTCGACTCCGGCAAGCAGCCATTACCAACGTATTGTTGTTGACACCGAATTTTGACTGGTCCCAGTGGTCAGTAGCGCGAAGGTAAGAATCGGCTGGAGATTAGTGAAGCTCAATGGCCGAAGAAAATAAAGTGGGCCTGATAGATTTATTGTATCTTTTTCTATTTTTTAGTTTAGAATTAGATTATCGAGTCGGTTTTAAGAATCCTGACTAAATCGAGTCAGAACCTCTTACATGGGGTTATAAATATGTAATAGGATTTGTATGAAAAAATAACACCTTTATTCAATACAATTCGGCGCATCGCCAACCTTTCCTACTCGACAAAATCCTCGTCTTGCGCGGGGTGCATCGGCTCCGATCTCGACGAGAGACTTAGATTAGTCAACCTCGGTAATTCTATCAATCTCAGCTAGAACTTTCTCATTGGTTTGATATTCTAGTTGTTATCGTTAGGATTGCTAGCTATCCGGTAATTAGATCTTTATTGTGCTTGTTCTATCGACTTTCGATTATAATATTGTCTTGGCTGAGCCCAATCTATTATAATTTTTAGGAGGTTTTATGGGTATAGTTTAAATCTTTTACTCGAGTCACTCTATTAATTTTGTCTATAAATAGCTTAAATCTAGCTCTATTTACCGTGTTTGAATTACGTTCTATCGATTTATTCCCTAATCGGCATGAATTACGTTCAACGATTAAACTATTTAATTTGACGATGAGCCGATATAATCAGCCAATTATATTATTGTTTTAAATTAATTCGTGTTAGCATCGGTTGATTCTCATGAACAGTGATTGTCGGCTTTCTTCATCGGCTTGTCCTGGGCCGGTGACCCATGGAATTTGACTGTGTTCTCTCTTTGTCGATTTGCAGGAAAAATCGACTGGCACGGCCCGGTTTCTTCGTATTAAGCCTGCACTGAAGCTAAGCAGATCTCCCAGGTCACGCATGGTGACTTTCGTGTCAACACGCTTTTTGGCACATTCGGTGGGACACAAAGAACTCCAAGGATTTACAACATGTCTGAACTCAGAATGCCAAAAGACAGCACTCCTCTCCCTAAGCATGACGTCAGTGCTGATCTAAAGACGGATAATATGTTGTCGGTCAATAAAAATGATCTGAGTGATGAGGCAAAAGCATAAATTAATCAGAGAATGGCTAAGTATGAAAACCTTATATTGGGAACATTTAGAAAGGAAAGTTACCAGTTGCCGCCTTGATTGAAGATGGAATAGAAGAATCACTCACCAACAAGCCAATGGAAGTTATCGATGAGACAGCTCTGAACAATATGATCCATACAGCTATACACCACACATTAATTAACCAGTCACCTGTATTGGTTAACACATTGAGGACCTTGATCATTCAGACTGTGGAGGGGTGCTTATGTGAAGATTCACTTCGTGGGCCAGTGTATTTCCGCATATCTGGGGATACTCATCGGCCTGCAATAGAAACATCCAGTCCACAGCAGCCAAGTGCGAGCATGACAGATCCCGTTACGGGTTCAAGGACATCACCTTTTGAGGCTACTCCACCTCCGAAGAGCGTTGATGGTGGTACAGTGGGAAGAACACCTCGGAGGATAATATTACAAAGGATTACTCCACAAACACAGCCACAACATTACAGACAAGAAGTAACAAAGCCAAATGTCACATACAACACTATGCCCAATGCTGAGCCTAGTATGTTTGGGATGCCATCATCATCTTCTTTGCCAGGAGAATTAGGAGGCCGGCACATACTTGTTAATTTTGGCTCACAAACGCCGGCATCTGGTCCCACATCGACTATCCCAAATGTCAATGTGCCAACTGATGACTAGGCTTTGAAGATTGCTGAGGTAATGAGGGAACAGTTTGGACTAAAACCAAAACAGCAAACGTACATGTACCGACCCCCGTATCTGCCAAGTTATGATTGGATACCTATGCCGAGTCGATACAGGCCACCAGAATTCACCAAGTTTACTGGACAAGATAGTACTACCACTATTGAGCATATCAGCCAATTTTCAGTACAATGTGGAGAAGTTGGTAAATACTGAAGCATTGAATATCAGGTTGTTTCCATTATCATTGTCTGGATTGGCGTTTTCTTGGTTCACATCGTTACCCCCAAATTCAGTTATTATTTGGGCCGATCTTGAACAAAAATTCCATAAGTACTTCTTTGCTGAGACTAGAGAGTTGAGGTTGTCCGACTTGATTGCTGTGAGGCAGAAGGCTGGGGAGTCTGTGCATGATTGTGTGCAGAGATTTAGAGATGTGCGCAGCTAGTGTTTTAGCCTGCAATTGGCTGATAATCAGATGGTAGAAATAGCATTCAATTGTCTAGTTGCACCGCTAAGAGAAAAGTTTTCTTTGGCTGAATTTGAGAGCCTGTCCCAGTTAGTGCAGAAGGTGTCAATCTAGGAGAATCTAACTCGAGGGGCACAATCAAGGCCGATTCAAGTCAACTATAATGATTATGAATTTGAGTCCGAAGCTGAAGAGGTCAACATGGCTGAATGGACTAGAAACAAGAATGTGTTGTCGTGCCCATGGGTGAAGCAGAATAAGCCAGAAGAAAAATACGATTTTGATATCACCAAGGCCAATAAGATATTTGATATGTTGCTGCAGGAGAAACATATTCAATTGCCACCTAACCATGTGATCCCGCCTGCCGAAGATTTGAAGAAGAAGAGGTATTGCAAGTGGCATAACTCGCCGTCTCATAATACTAATGATTGCAAAGTTTTCAGGAGACAGATTCAGATGGCAATCGAGCAGGGTAAAATAAAATTTACCAAAGGTGCAATAGAGATAGATGGACATCCTTTGCCAGCAAATGTCAGTATGGCTGGTATCAATAATATTGAAGCCTTTATTAAGCGATATCAGAAAAAGAGGGACAGAGAAGTAAAGGAATCATAGTTCGATCCACATTGGGAGTGCCCTTTCTTTCAATACTGCTGGAATAACAACATGAAACTGTTGTCAATGGACAACTATCCTGGATGTAATAGACGCGCAGAGCAGATGTATAGAGAAGCTACAACAGGTCATTGGCACCAATATCATGCAAACGATTCTAAAGAGTCGATAGTGGGTTCAGCCGATCGACATCATAGGGTCTCTGCATTTCATCGAAATTGGAACAAAAAAAAAAGCGAGTGAAGAGGCCAAGTTTGACAAAGAAATCGATGAAGAAATGCAGGAGCAAGAACAAAATAATCAATGGTGTCCATCTGACATTTTTTCTAGAAGCCAGAAGTGCAGGGTGCAGAGGATGCGGTGCAGAAAACTAAGGGCTGGAAAATATTATTATGATGAAGAAGATGATCAGCCACCAAAGAAAGTCTGGAGGCCAAAGGTGAAATCACAAGTACAGGCACCAAGTGCTACAGTGAGTATGGTGATGATGTTGCCGCAAGAGTTCATGGCCTTAGAATAAGAAGAAGAAGTGTTTGTGGATGAAGGGAGTTCAGCACAACTGATATTTGATGCACAGCAAGCAGTGTTTGATAGGCCAGATGAATCTAAGCATTGGCATTTAAAAGCTTTATACCTTAGGGGATTCATCAATGGGATGCCGATGGAAAAGATGGTGGTCGATGGAGGTGCTGCAGTGAATATCATGCCGATCACTACTGTCAGAAAGTTGGGAAAAACTGAAGATGACTTGATCGACACGAATATGATTCTGAGGGATTATGGTGGTCGTATTGCAGCAGCCAAGGGAGTCTTAAATATGGAGCTCACGATCGGCAGTAAAAATTTGCCGGTTACTTTCTTTGTTATTGATAGTAAGGGAAGCTATAGCCTTCTGTTGGATCGTGATTGGATACATGCCAACTGCCGTGTTCCATCAATAATGCACCAGTCTCTGGCCCAATGGATTGGCGATCAAGTAGAGGTGATCTCGATCGATGAAACCGTCAATATCGCATCGGTCGATTTAGTTCCATGGCATGCAGATGATATGGAGTGTTTGTCTGGCAAGATTTGGGATGGAGACTATGTCAAGATTACTATTCAGGGTCTTGAAGTAGTGGATCAGTCAAATTGAAAACTATTTCTCTGACAGACACCCCAATGGAATTTGTAGAAGACGGAAAGTTGGGAAAGGGATTCATGTCGGCCGATGAACTACAAGAAGTTGATATAGGAGATGGTGACAAACCAAGGCCGACATTTATCAGTAAGAGGTTAGATGAAGATTTTAAAGTTGAATTGATAAAATTATTAAAAGAATACCGGGATTGTTTTGCTTGGGAATATTCTGAAATGCCCGGTTTGAGTCAATTAATTATTGAGCATCAGCTACCCATCAAACTTGGATATCGACCTTATAAGCAACCACCAAGAAGAATTGATCCGAAGATTTATGATAATGTCAAGGTTGAGATTACCAAATTATATGACGCTAAGTTCATTAGGCCTTTCCGATATCCAGAGTGGGTTTCGAATATCATGCCTGTGTTCAAGAAGTGCGGGAAGTTGAGAGTTTGCATTGACTTTAGACCATTGAACAGGGCTACACCCAAAGATGATTACCCAATGCCGATAGCGGATCTTTTGGTTGATGCAGCAGCAGGGCATAAGATTGTTAGTTTTATGAATGGTAATGCTGGTTATAATCAGATTTTTATGACAGAAGAAGATATACCAACAACTGCTTTCAGGTGTCCTGAAGCTCTTAGATTGTATGAATGGGTCGTCATGACGTTTGGATTGAAGAATGTTGGATCCACGCATTAGAGAGCCATGAATTATATTTTCCATGATCTAATTAGCAGGTTAGTTGAGATTTATATTGATGATATGGTAGTTAAATCTAAAAGGATAGAGGATCATATAGTCGATTTACGGGAGGTACTCGAGAGGACTAGAAAGTATGGTTTGAAGATGAAGCTAAAAAAGTGTGCTTTCGTCGTATCGGCTGGTTAGTTTTTAGGTTTCATTGTACATGAGAGAGGGATTGAGATTGGGCCAAAGAGTATGAAGACAATCAATGACATTGAACCGCCGGTTAACAAGATAGAGCTTTAGCCCTTAATTGGCAAAGTAAATTTCATTAGAAGATTTATTTTGAACTTATTAGGGAGGCTTGATGTGTTTACCCTGTTGTTGAAACTGAAGGCCAATAAGAAGTTTGTATGGGAACCAGAACACCAGAAAGCCTTGGATGATACCAAGAAGTATTTGGTTTCACCTCATGTATTAGTACCACCAAGAAAAGGACGGTCCTTCAGGCTTTATCTTGCGGCTGATAAGAAGACGATTGGATTGATTTTAATTCAAGAACAAGATGCTAAAGAAAGTGTTATATTCTACTTAAGCCGAAGATCGATTGATGCTGAAACTAGGTACACTGAGATTGAAAGATTATGTTTGTGTTTGTACTTCTCATGTGTGAAGTTAAGGCACTATCTGTTATCGACTGAATGTGCCGTGGTTTGCAAAGCCGATGTCATCAAATATATGCTATCGGCTCCTATTTTAAAGGGGAGAATTGGTAAGTGGATGCTTGCTCTAGCCAAATATGATCTTACGTATGAATCTGCCAAGGCAATCAAAGGTCAAGTTCTGGCTGATTTAGTTGTTGAGCATTGTGGATTCGAAGTGTTGATGATAGAGCCGGTGCCATGGTTATTATTTTTTGATGGTTCTGTTTTCAAGAGTTGGTGTGGTATCGGGCTCGTGGTCATATCGACTCGGGAGGCAAGGTTTGAGTTTGCATTTGCTGTCGAGGTATCGACTAATAATCAGGTTAAATATAGAGCCGTGCTTAAGGGATTGCAGATATTGAAGGAAGCTAGAGTCGATTATGTTCAAGTCATGGGAGATTCATTATTGGTGCTTGGGCAGCTGCCTCGAGAGTTTGAATGCAACGATGATATTTTGAGAATATTTTATGCCGAGTGTTAGGAGGTGCTGCAATACTTCAAAACGGTAAGATTCAAGCATGTCCCAAGGGAACAAAATATGGAAGCAAATGACCTAGCACAGAAGGCATCGGGCTATCAATTGAACACTAGTGAAGTTATTGTTGATATAGCTGATGTCAATGAAGAAGATTGGAGATCCAAGATTGTCCAATACCTCAAGGATCCAGCTCAACGAACTCCTCGGAAGATTCGATATATGGCGTTGAGGTATGTTTTATTAGAAGTAAAACTTTATTATCGGATAGTTGATGGTGTACTGCTAAGGTGTTTAAATCAAGAAGAAGCCAAAGTTGTTATGTGCGAAGTCCACGAAGGCATATGTGGTACACATCAATCTGCCCATAAGATGAGATGGTTGCTAAAGAGAACTGGATATTATTGGCCTACCATGCTGGAAGATTGCTTCAAGTATTATAAGGGATATCAAGATTGTCAGAAGTTTGGAGCAATACAGAGAGCACCGGCATCGGCTATGAATCCAATTATTAAGCCGTGGCCGTTTAGAGGTTGGGGTACGAATATGATTGGCCAAATTTATCCAGCCTCTAGTAAGGGTCATAAATATATTTTGGCTGCTACAGATTACTTCACAAAGTGGGTTGAGGTAGTTCCTATGAAGAATGTTACCACTAATGATGTAATCAACTTTGTGAAGGAGCATATTATATATATGTTTGGTGTGCCGCAGACTATTACGACTGATCAAGGTTCTGTCTACTTTACCGATAGTATGGGTATCAAGCTATTGAATTCGTTGCTTTATTATGCTCAAGATAATGGACAAGAAGAGGCGTCCAACAAGAGCTTGATAAAATTGATTAAGAGGAAAATAGATGAACAACCAAAGAAGTGGCATACCATATTGGCAGAATTATTATGGGCTTACAGGATGGCTTGTCATGGATCAATCAAGGTACCACCCTATCAGTTAGTGTATGGGCACGAAGCGGTTTTACCATAGGAAACAAATGTGGGATCAAGAAGAGTAGAGTTGCAAGATCAGCTATCGGCCGATGAGTATCGACATGCAATGCATGATGAATTGGAAGATGTCGTACAACATCGGATGAAGGCCCTGGAAAAGATTCAGAAAAATAAAGCTCGTGTGTCCAGGTTTTATAATAAAAAGGTGGTGCCGAAGAGTTTTTTAGAAGGGGATCTTGTCTGGAAGTTGATCATGCCCATCGGTTCGAGAGATAATCGATTTGGAAAATGGTCGCCAACGTGGGAAGGGCCGTTCAAAGTGAGTCGATGTGCACCGGGCAATGCATATTTCTTGCAAGGAATAGAAGGAGAAGAGTTTGGAAGAGCGATTAAGGGCAAGTACTTGAAGAAATATCATCTGAGTGTTTGGGTTGGCGCATGAACTCGATTGCTAGATCATGGACGATGTGAGAAATTTTGTCCATAAGAAAAGTGTGGACAACCGATGGATGCTCATCGACTTGAGATGGCCGATATTGAAAATATCGCCCTTAGCAGAAAAAATATTAATGTCATGTGTAAAAACAAGGATAATACATATTATAGAATATTTGTCCAGTAACAATATTGAAAGTGTCAAAGAAGTTACAGATGACCATTGTTACAGGATGAAGATGGGTTGATTACTCGTAGGTAATCAATGTCTGAAGAAACCTATTCTCCTATTACAGCTAGAGGATGAAGATGTAATTATTATCTTCCTAAATAGAAGAAAGGAGGTACATAGAAGGAGGAAAAAACACATTAGTTGCTTCCTCTGCTTTCCTGGAAGAGTGGCGTCGTCATCAGACATCAACCGCCGGACAAGGGGAAGAGAGTGCTACCCCGCCGATGCCATTCTTGACACTTGTGCCGCCGTCTAAGGGCAACTAGTGAGTTGATTTCTGAGCGGGGGTAGCTGCAGATTTTGGATTGAAAGGATTACTCTGGGGGCAGAAGAGGCGAAGAATATTCGCCATAACACACTTAGCAGATTTGGAGATAGATGGTACTTTTCCATCAAGACTCTTAAGAGAAGACAATGGTTGAAAGTGTTAAACTGAGATGAGAAAAGGAAGCTTGCAGAAGGGCCTATTTATAGGGTCTGAGCTTGGCCTTTGAGGAGTCCAAACGTTGGTTTGTCAGAAGAAGCGATAGGATTTGAGTGAAGAAGATAAACAAAAGGACAATCAAAAAGTAAAGTTATCAGTCGGATCGATGCAGAGAAACAACAAGCTGCAATTAAAGGGCCACGAGTAGTTGGGAAGTATAAAACACGAAGTCTGACGAACAGGCAGCTCCCAAATGACTGCATCGCGAAGCGGTAGGGTGATAAAGCCGCACGGTGAATGAGGAGATAAAATCCGGTGCACGAAGAATTTCGTACTCCAGACTCGGAGGGCATGTGTTGACACCGAATTTTGACCGGTCCCAGTGGTCAGCGGCGCGAAGGCAAGAATCGGCTGGAGATTAGCGAAGCTCAATAGTCGAAGGAAACAAAGTGGGCCCGATAGATTTATTGTATCTTTTTATATTTTTTAGTTTAGAATTTGATTATGGAGTCGGTTTTGAGAGTCCTGGCTGAATCGGGTCAGAAACCCCTACATGGGGTTATAAATATGTAATAGCAAAAAAACAGCACCTTCATTCAATACAATTTGGTGCATCGCCAATCTTTCCTACTCGACAAAATCCTTGTCTCACGCGGGCTGCATCGGCTCTAATCTCGGTGAGAGACCTGGATTGGTCAACCTCGGTAATTCTATCAATCTCAACTAGAACTTTCTCATTGGTTTGATATTCTAGTTGTTATCCTTGGGATTGCTACTTATCCGGTAATTAGATCTTTATTGTGCTTATTCTATCGACTTTCGATTGCAATACTGTCTTGGCTGAGCCCAATCTATTATAATTTTTAGGAGGTTTTATGAGTATAGTTTAGATCTTTTACTTAAGTCACTGTGTTGATTTTATCTATAAATAGCTTAAATCTAGCTCTATTTACCATGTTTGAATACTGTCTCGATTAAGTTTGATCTCTTCGAATCGGCAAGGCTGCATCAGTGTTGATCTCTTACTGGATTGATAAGGCTAGGTTCGAGTCGTTTATAGGTAGAGTCGATAGAGTTGTATCAGGACGTTTAGCAGATAGATTATCACGGTTCGATCGACTTTTGGTTTATGATTGATTT
Source organism: Eleusine indica (assembly GCA_030378355.1). Classification (NCBI taxonomy): domain Eukaryota; kingdom Viridiplantae; phylum Streptophyta; class Magnoliopsida; order Poales; family Poaceae; genus Eleusine; species Eleusine indica. The sequence continues at coordinate 31,240,089 of CM059499.1, forward strand.
CTTACATATTTTGTTAGTCTATTGCCCCCTTATTGAAATAAGTTAGATCTATGATTTAAGGCATATTTGTAATACCAACTATCAGATCTATCGACTTAGCATCATCGACAGAACGAGTGTTTATATGTTTACTGTAGATTCATCGACTCTGTTCTATCGACCTAGTATCATTAGTAGAGCAGATCTCGGCATATTTACTTCTGACTTATTGATTCTGTTCTAGCAATTTATTCCCTAATCGACATTAATTATGTTCAATGATTAAACTATTTAATTTGACGATGAGCCGATATAATCAACTAATTAGTTTATTCTTTTAAATTAATTCATGTTAGCATCGGCTGATTCTCACGAATAGTGATTATCGGCTTTCTTCATCGGCCTGTCCTGGTCCGATGACCCATGGAATTTGACTGTTTGCTCTCTTTGTCGATTTGCAGGGAAAATCGACTGTCACGCCCCGGTTTCTTCGTATTGAGCCTGCACTGGAGCTAAGCAGATCTCTCAGGTCACGTGTGGTGATTTTCACGTCAACAATTGTTTAATCCGGCTCCAACTGAATCAATTACAGTATGTCTTTGAATTTACTCATTCCACTTAGCCATACTTGCATAGCAAATTGTGGAAATATTTTCTATGCAATGAACTGTTGTACATAGATTAGTAAAATAAAAAGAGATGGAGGTACTGCATCTTTTATTCTCAAAATTGCTTCACAAATTAGTGTTGATTCAACCAGAGGTGACAAATCGATGAATTTTGTTTAGAATAAGTTAAGAAATAGGATGATTGGTGGTATTCTAAATGATTGTTTGGTTATGAACCGAATGGTTTCTTGAACATGAAGGGAATGGAATATTGTCCGTACTTTAGAAGTAGTTTAATTTTTTCTTCTTTCTACCATTATTGATTTATTGTGCATGATATTTTATTGTACTCTTAATAAACTTATATTGTTAGCACTTCAATTTTACTATATGACAGAGAAAATTTTTTACCGGTCCACGCTAGCTTGGAATCCTAGCTCAGCCACTGCTTATTTATTTTTGAATCACTGGAATCTTTAACTAGTGTGCTCTAATAATTATTCTAATCAGAAATTGGAGATCGTCTACTTTAACAATTCTTCGTGTTTCACTACTGCTTCACTCAAAATATTCTGCTAATAATTTTAGTTAAAGTGGAGAAACGAAACTAGTCTAGATAATGAGACCGTTACTAATCTACATATCTTTAAAAGATGCAACCCACTAATAACCCTTAACTTCTATTTCTCTGCTCTCATATTCATCCACGTCATCTCAATTCTTTACAGCCTTTAGATCAAACTCTTTTGTTTATGTCTGTCATCCATTTTATCTTTGCGTACACACCCACACCCACCTGGTCACCACCGGCAGTTCTCCAACAATTAATTTCCAATTAAGTATTAGAAACTAAAGAGTCCATAATATTTTTAACTACTAATCTTAGTGATTACTTGCTCTAGATCTTGCATGCTCGGTTAAGATCTTTAAGTTTGCTAGAATTAAGTGGAACGCGATTATTTCTTGTTTTATACTCTCTGCCCCGAGGAAACCGGTGGGTCCGGTTTACCAACCCGGTGGGACCGGTTTTGATCAGTGCTCAATTGTGTAGATTCTTGGTGAATCTAGTTTATCTCCATCTAATAGCGTGCCTTCCTTCATCATGCCAGACTTTTACATGTTCCTGTGCTTGGTCTCCATTATCAAATAATTTCCCATTAATTATCCAAAATTTAAGAGTCCTGTAATGTTTTCCACTCCTGATTCCAATTTATTACTATTTCATTTCCATAATGGCACAATAGCATGCCTCCCTTCATCATGCCATCATCACTTTCACACGTTCTTGTGCTTTGTCTCCATCTACAAAATGGTTGGTCTCCTTCTCGCCGAGTAATACTTTTCTTATGTGAAGATCTAATTCCGTCTTTCTGATCTGCTCCAGGTCCAAGGGAGACAATCAATTGGAGATCACTCTATGCATTCTCATTTTGATCTATGCATAGGTTCTCTTTGTCTCTCTCTCAAGTTCGTTCGTATTCAGTTCATGACAACTGTACAGATCCTTTCACCCTTATCTAACTCCTCATTTTTTACTGTAGCAATGAAGACAATCAATCGAAGATCACTGACTTTCTCATTTTAGTTCACGCACTGCACAGGTTCTCTCTCTCTCATGTTCTTTCGTTGTTTAGTTCGTGACAATAGTGTAGATGCTTTAACAATCATAAGAGTTAATGCGTCTGAAGTAAAATGGATTTGATATCTTCTTTCTCAGGTATAAACCAAACAACAGTTGGACATAACTGTAGCCGCATGCAGGTATCGTTAATTTCTTATTTATATGCGTCTTTTTTAATCAAGGTTTTGTTTTTGGTGTCACGGTATAATGTCTATAGTTAGGCTAATCATTTTGATCAAACATAATCATAGTGGCTACATTTGACAGCTATGAATTCTCTCTGGAATACATTTCAGCACTACTATCTTTAATTTTGAATACTTAACAATCTTGAATTTGAGTTCTCCAGCTACTAACATAATTCCCCACTATTTGAACAATCACATAAAATGCAACTATAACCTTGCAATAGACCAGAAGTGTGTTGTGCTACAGCAACGGAAAACACCCGGTTAAAGTTTTAGTTTTTGAATCTTTTTTTTTTTACGAAAAGCTTTTGGATCTTTACAGGTAGCCATTGTATAATTTTCAATAGTTGTGTTATATTCTCTTTATATTTAAGTTACCATTAGGAGAGAAAAACATCAACAAAAATTTCCATAGGTAGTACTTATTTAATGAATAAAAAATGTACATAGTTAGTATTCCTTTAAGCAATATTGTTCTTTATTTAATCTTCCCCTATTGAAAGCACCTTAACGTCAAGATGCAAATAGTATAGAACTAAAATTCTCTTATTACTTGCATTAATTTTTTAAGTCTCTAAAACCCCGCAGCAACGCGCGGGGTAGCATTTAGTAAGGTAGACAACTAGTGTCCTCTAATTTGACTCCTAGTTCCACTGATGAAGTAAAACTTTTGGCTCAACCTATTATGTCTTTCTTGTTATGGTGGTTGAAGATGGTGGTGGTCTAAGGGGTGTGTTAGTGAATGATGGAAAGGGAATTAATCCCGAGAAGTAGAGTAATAATGACCCTGTTTGGATCCTCTCAGATTATAATAATCTGATTTGCATAATCTGAGAGACCCCTAAACATAACAGTTTTTGTCTTTAGTTTATATAAACTCATTATCTACCCTGGACCTAATGCCAGATTATGGCCTGCAAAAGAGAGAGAAATTGATTTATAGTTTTTATAATCTGGCCTTCAAACAACACCACCTAGTTTTTATCCATAAATCAGTTTTTATAATTTATATCCATAATCTAGATTATAATAATCTACAAAGTATCCAAACTGGGCTAATGTCATAATGATAATTGTTGGCGTCCCTGGGAGCCTTGGCGACCCCCCCCCCCCCCCACCTTTCCCCCACAACCACACACACGTGGGCTAGACGCGTTAACTGCAAGAACTAGAAACTGAACTGAATCGAATTAACGAGCACTTGTAGTTAATTTAGTCTTTGGTTTCATTTTTATGTTGCTCATTTTCGGTCATGTCTTTAATTTTGGACCTTTGTTGTGAATTAACCGAATAACGGGAGTTTTAGTCCATACATCTCAATGAGATAGACTAGGTAGTAACGCGCACCCTGTCGCGCCCAGAAGTATTTAGTCAATTATAAAAAAAAACTGAGGAGATTTATACAAAATTTGTGTGAGGCAATAAGTTTTCCCTTCTACATGAACATAAATATGAAAACAAAAGAGAATCTTTGTGTGAAAAAGGCTATGGTTATGACCATTATGTAAATATGAAAAACTTAGAGTTTTTTGTTGTAGAAAAGGTGAGGCATGTGAACCTGCCCACATCACAATCCACATTCATGCATTCTTATCCTCTGCAGGTCGTCTTCTTCCTCTCTCTCTCTCTCTCTCTCCCCGCTGCTCATCCTTCCTTGCCATGTAGACCAGCAATGCTCTAATTCACCCGCTCCCTCACTCTCCATAGCTCGCGTTGAGTGTCACAACCAATAGGCCCGTCAAGCCACTATTCTACAAGCGTGACGCCGCATCCGGACGTCATGTACGCAATGACCATGGGGCCCCTACCTTCTCCCTGTTTTAATTTTGACTTTGATTTTTTTTATGTATCTGATACTCTTTTCAGTGTCATGTCAGAAATTTTATGTTTCATTTTGCATCAATGAACAATGATGATGGACTCTTTTTCTCCCCTTCTTTTCTCTCTATTCTCCCTCTTGTGATATATGTTCTTGTGTGCGGAGGAGGAGGAGGGCAGCGGCTGCTGACGGGAGCCCATGCATGTAGAAAAGCCACGAGCGGGCCGATTGAGTAGGAGAAATCCAGTGCTTGCCCGTCGATCAAGCAGCCCAGTCCAACAGCAAGTCGAGGGCGGTAACACCGCTCATAGACGCATGCGGATCCAACTGCGGGCTTACGTGGCGGCGCAGCACAGGCCAAGAAACGCACGAAGCGTTCCCATTGGCGGAGGAGGATGCCCAGTGACCGCAGGGTGGCGGAGGGCATGCACTATAACGATATAGATATGTGCATGGTGATGGTGCATGTTTGGAATGTTCTTTCACACGGAAAGTTATCGCCGCCCTAGCTACTCTCGAGGCTTCTATTTCTTCCTTGACTCCATGTAATGCCAATCTTTTTGCCAACTCATGTTCACACGTGTTAGTCTCATTCCTATCAACGCACAGATGTGCCGCTGTCAGAAAACAAAGACTGTCCATGTCCACCTGAACCTGACGAAACCTCTGTTGTATCGAAGCCTGATCCTAATAAGGAAGCAGAAGAAGACTGCCTGTTTGTTTCAGCTTATAATCCACTCAGATTAATTAATCTATCTTAATTAATCTATTAGACAAACAAACAACATAGATTATTAGATCAGATTAATTAATCCAGATGGCAGATTATTATAATTTAATAATCTGTAACAGATGTGCTTATTTTAGATTATTTTGGAGAAACACCTACTAACCATGCTATGTTTCTTTTTACATCAAAAACAACGTAATCTAGCTTAAATAATCTAGTAAAATAAACACCTTCTTCAGATCAAGTGCACCCTTCATAGAAAAAGAAAGATATTACAGCGTCTCCCTGGGACACGGTAAAGACGCCATCAATTCAATCATCGACTTTCCTTCCAAGAACTTGCATGGAAAGCCAGTGGAGGCAACAGCTCACGACTAGGCATGCACTAGATCATACGAGCAGGAGAAGGTTTTTTTTTTTTTTCAGATCTTATTAGTTATTACTGAGTTACCATTGTGGGTTACAACTTGATTCACGCTATTATGAACTGTTATGTTCTGGACAGCTTCATATGGAAAGCTGGATATTTGGCACGAATTGATTTCATGAATGGTCAAGAGTGTAAATGGCATCCAAAATAAACGTGTTGCAACGCTCGGCATGATTTCAAGAAAGAAGAATTTGTGAATCATCTATATCTCTTATTAGTTTTGGGAGGGCGTTTCAGATGACGGGGGTTTGCTGATTCACATACTACTCATCCGAATGGAAGAGTTTTATGGAATTACAGGGCTGGCTTTAAATGACGGTTTATTTTGTAGCATGTTTCCATGCATATAGCCAAGAATGTTTCATTCTGACTTTGTCACAGTTGACTGAGAAAACCGAAATGCTGTTTTTTAAGCATAGACCGTAAATTCAGAACAACTGAAACAGCTATTAGTAGAACAGATATGAATCTATCGACTAGTAGCGTGTTCGGTTTTCGAGCGACAATCCAAATCTATCGAACACATATTCTTCTTCTGGTGTTCAGGTTTATTCATTCTAACTTCATTTCAACACAAAATAACTGTTTCTTCTCTTAATGAAACACGTGCCGAGACGTGTTCGTGAAAAAAAAAAAACACCACAAAATAACTGAAGTGAAAGCCATGAGCCACTAAAAAGAAAAAAAAAACAAGAAGACAATTTCATTGAGATAGAAAAGGTAAAACTTGTTTCATTCTGACTTTTTCCACAGTTGAATGAAAACTGAAACGCCATTTTTAAGCATAGATATGAAATTCAGCATAAATTAAGCAGCTATACTAGCTATAGTGGAACAGATACAAGTAGATTTCAAACTACATTGTCATGATAGTGTGTTCAATTTTCAAGTGACGATATGAATCTATCGAATGTCGATTCTTTTTCTTGTGTTCAGTTTCATTCATTTCAAGTCCGTTTCAACGCAAAATAACCTTTTCTTCAATTAATGAAACACGTGCAGAGACACGTTCGCGGGAAAAACAAAAAACCGTGAAAAATAACCGAAGTGATAGCCACAAGCCACTAAAAAGAAACAAAACATAAGACAATGTCATCGAGATAGGAAAGGTAGAACTCCTTTTTAATCAGATTCATCAGGTTAACAATGCGAATGTTTGATGGACTACTACAAGATTACATCTTCCAAAGCTGGCTTAAACCCCAATCATTAGCTATGCGAACAAAAGATAGAGTCTACTTTTGACTACATCATCTTCCAATCCTGGCTTAAACCCCCAATCATCAGTTGTTTCCCATACAGGATTACAAAATCAGAAACAAACAAAACAACATGCATGGATGATTCCCACGATGAAACAAAGAACCCTAAGGGACGACCTAGAGCTTGAGGTTGAGGTCTATCCCGCCCTCGCCTTCCTCCTCCCGCTTCGCTTGATGCGCGACAACGCCATGGTCGCCGGCGGCAGCTGCACCACCACCGCCGCCGCCGCCGCCGGCCCACCGGAGCCCGGCCAACCCGGAGTCCAGGATGGTGGGGGCCGCGGCAGGCGCCCTCGACGAGGCCACGGCGTAGCCGTACGCGTGATGCTGAGGAGCGTACACTTGGCGATCAACACCGGCGCCACGGGCCAGCCCGGCCGCTGACTGCTGGGCCACGCTGTGCGCCGCCGCTGCCCACCCCGCCGGGTGCACGCCGTAGAACGGCGCCGCCGCGGAGCCACCGCCACGGCCGACGGCGCCGAGGAAGGAAGGCCTGACGCCGCCAACGCCGATGCTGGAGGTGTACGGCCAGGCGTGAGGGTAGCGCAGGTGGTGCGGTGGCATGAAGGGGTCGTACAGCCCGCGGCCCGACGCTGCCGCCGCGGCTGCGGCGGCGGCGCCGCGCTTGGCAAGGGAGCGCTCGCGCTTGTGCGCGTTTTGGTGTCCGCCCAGCGCCTGCGAGGTGTAGAACTTACGCTGGCAGTAGTTGCACTTGAACGCGCGCCTCTTCTGGGCGCCAGCGCCGGCGGCGGCCGTGGCCACCGCCGCAGCCGGCTTCTCCTCCTCCTCTTCCTCCTCCTCGACCACGGCGGCCTTCTCCTTCCCCTTCGCCTCCACGGGGTTCGTATCCGGCGGCGGCTCGGAGCCGCCAAGGGCGGCGAGCAGATTGAGCTCCAGCGCCGGGGGCTGCGCCTTGCCGCGCACCTCCTCCTCCTCCCCGTTCTCCACCTGGGCACCCGCCTCGACGACCTCCATGGACGCGGTGCGCGAGCTCGAGCCCATGTCCATGGATCTCGATTTCTTCTCTCTTTGGAGTTCGAAACTAGCTGGGGGTGGATTTGTGGAGTTCTTGGACGGGGATAGGTGTGTACTTATACAAGAACGGGACGGGGGACAATAATCTCACACCAATGCAGCAAGTTCGCCTGCCAAAATTAGAGATAATCTCGCGTGATCACAGGGTGTTTAAGTGGTCGAGATCGCGGCCTTAATCGCAGTAACGATCCGTCTGATCTCTCTCTATCTCGCAGTGTATCTCTGGCATCCCGCTGCTGCTTGGCTCATGCAGAGATGTCAAGTGAATGCTTGCCTATTTCTGCATGGGTGGGTAACTTCGCAGGGTGTTCGTTCAAGTTTTGAACTGGAGATGCGTTGACGTCGGTCACTTGTCGGGCTGGAGGGGAACCGTTGCCAATGCCACGCCTTCTTGGCTGCTACGTCTTCTTTATTTTTTTCTAGTTTCCTTGGTGATTAATTCAGTAAATGAATTTGATGTTGGTGTTCCTATACAAGGCTTCGTGTGCTTTCATGTGCTTTTCTCCTTGTTTCAAGCACAGTACCTACGATTACGATGAAAGGAAATAATGTAACTCGTAAGATGCAAAAAAAGGTGCAGAGTGAACGACATCCTAGCTAGTATCTGGTTAAAATTAATGTTTCAGATCATACATTGGTTGGGTTGCGATAAGAAATTTGCTGTACTCAAGACACTATTAAATACACACACTATACACTATATGAATATATAGGCTAGCTCATTCAACTATGTGCATACATGTTTATTCTTCAAATTTATACATATCTGGCAGTACTGCTCTTATGTAACATTAGTCATCGTCAATATCTTCCATGTACGCACACAGCTTAACTATGCACATTTATCTTTTTCGTGTTTACTAAGTATCTTATTTTCATACGGAGATAACTTATAAACCAACTTAAAACACAAAAACAAATCAACAAAATATGTAGATATTTATTACAGATTTGTGAAATCAGTTTGCAAGACAATATTTAACTTTTAGTTATTAACTCTGAAAGTTTTTTGTTTGGGAGAAACTAGGTCCATCTATTAGAAAAACAATGTCCATTATGGAATTTTGGAAGCTCTAGAGCTAATAGGCGAACCGCTGCCGCCATGCAACCTTCCACCTCCACCACCGTTGGCCTGCCTACATATCTGCCTCTAGCAATTTGTCGGCAGCCAGAGGGAGCGGGGACCCACCTACCTAATAGTTTAGCACATCATATCCTGGATTTTTTTAGGGAGGGGGGGGGGGGCGGAGGGAGGGTTGCTCCTCCTTTTTCTCTTCCGCCATGATGAGAAAGTAGGGTGGATTTTGTCTTTCCATGTCAGCTCACATAAAGATGATGGTGATGACAATGATGTCAGAAGCAATTTCCTTGGCTTGACAATATAGAGATTTAGGTTTCTGGACAACAACAGTGAGGTGGGGATGATGTTGCCGCCATGGAATGATTTTTTTGGTTCCTCTCTGTTTTGTTCTGAATCGATCTGGTCATGACAAATGGTTTGTGAGAATAATATTCAGTCCTTTAAGCCAATTTTGATTAGTATCAAGATTAGTTTTTTTTTCTTTTTCAGTGGCAGAAAGAAGAAGGAAAATAGAAAGACTATGCTTAATTTTACCTACAATGATTACTGGTCATCAGTCTTTGGACACATGTTTTCGCTTGCTTGCTGAGCGGTGAGCTTATGCATGTGAGACCTTCGATTTGAATTTTTCATACGAGTTCTGGTTTGAGATATTTGGAGTTGCATGTTGCATGATTATCATTAAGATGAAGAGTAGCTGGATATAATTAGTTGTAATCTCATTGTATCACTAGGATATATATACCCAATTCAAAATTAATACAATTCTTTGTTCATCTAAAAAAAAGATTATAGGTTTTCATGTATCTAGGATACTCTGGCATCCTACAATATTGAACTAGGAGAAAAGGTTGGTTTCCATCCCATAATGAAATATGATTCTCCAAATATATGGTCTTCATTTAAATTCTACTAATTCAATCTTTATGTATTTTGGTTCCATATCAGAACAGGCTCGTATCTATTACTTATTGATAGTAAAACTTGTCATATACAATCAAGTTTCTCTTGCATATTATATATACTCTTCTTTCAGAAATGTAAGAATTCCAAGATTTCCCAAGTGTGAATAAGGACGAGTGAAAAGACTAAAATGCTCCTCATTAGAGCTATATGGCAAACCCATCGACCGCATCATCCCAGTTTCCTAGCTTCCCCGTGGACCTCATAATGGTAGGGTGTTGCATGCTTTGCCTCCCTGCCCCTCATCAACATTGTCTCTAGCCACCTCACAACTGCGCATGGGCCTCATCACCTTCACTTCTCTCTCATCCACAAGGCCGGTGGCCACGCAGGGCCTCAACTCTCCTAACCGCACATGGAAGGAGGGTAAAGGAGGAGCTCGTAGAACTTGGATCTCAGTGATAGAGGCATCACCATCCTCCTCCTTATTGATGGGTGCATGGATCTATGTAAAGGCATCGCCCTCCTACTTCAATGTCCTTGCATCTACCTCCTTTGAGATGCCGTCCTCACTGTCGTTGATGCTCGATTTCCTCCAGGGTGTCCCATTGATGTCTGAATTCTAGGCATAATTTCCCGCCCCTCCCATCCACAATGGTCGTGTGTGGACCTCGTTATGGACGCATGAGTAGGCCTCATCACTGCCCTCCATGGTTGTGTATAGGCCTCGTCACCATCATCCTATGGAAGGAGCCACCGCTACCACCCTATCCTCCTCAATCAATCGATGGTGGGAGGAAGGGACGACATGGAGGGGAGGATCATTGATGGCGGAGGGGTGATGGAGGGGAATCTATGTGGAGGGTTGAGAGGTTGGTTGAGGAAGAGATCAAGTTAGGTTTATGCATGGGAGTAGTCGCAGACAAACAAAAAATGCTAGGGATTCCTTACATTCCTAGATGAAACCGAGAAAGGAAGACATCATATGTTTGTGTAGACTTGGCGTTGTAAAGGGTGTGTTTGTAGTTATAAGTTTACTACATCCTCTCTTCCTTTACATTTTGTACAAACCACATAGGGTTCATTATTCATCTAGTTATCACATGATTAGCTTAGGAGTGTAATAGAGTCCATAGTTATGCTTATATGCATTGAATAAGACATTGCAATGCAATTTATGGAATTGCTTTCATTATGGAGTTGTGGCTCACTGTTTATAATTTATTTGTTGTTTTACGTCAAAAAACACTTTGATCTAAGTAGAATCAATATATAGCATACATACTATGAATATTTATTAAATATACATTACATAACACTCAAAGACACTAGCACATGATCTTTCATAATAGAAATTTTCTCTCATAGTTCATTTGTAATCGTGTGAAAACTTTATTTCTCATGGGCTAGGATGACTCTTTTTTAGAACCATGAGAGAAAAGCTATACATAAGAAACCATGAGAGGTCCTATATTGGCAATTTATATATAGAACTTTAAATTGTTTCTTATCTTCAAAATTGATTTATTACACTCTGAAGTTGGATGGAGATAAAGTTTATATGGAAACGGGCTATAGATGACACCTGCAACATTATAGTCAACATAAGTTTCATTTAAAAGCTTGATAGATTATACCAAACAAGAATATAGTAAATACCTTGTACCTAGCAAGACATATATATATTGTTGCAATATGGCCCAAGAGAAAGAAGTCCATTAGGAAAGTTCAAAATGAAGGACCCGAGAAGGCGACCAGAGGCGGGGGGAGGGGGGGGGTGAATGGAAGCCAACTAAAATTCTTCTCAAGAACTTGGCCTATGTACCAATTACAACCCAAGCCAACCTCTAACCAAATCACCAAGGTTACACACACCAACTTATGATGTGCTAATCCTAGGAGTGATCAACAATAGCAGCGGAGTACAATGAAAACAAAGGAGTACAACAAAGACTCAAAACGGTCAAGAAACACGATCCAAAATAGATAGTTCTATCAGTACATCGGCAGTGCCGATTAGGGCATCGGCAGCAGGACAGAACATCGGCAGTGCCGTTCAGCAGACGGAGTAAAGGTTCGAGAACACACAGACAAAGCACATCGTGCCGGTCGTGGCATTGGCAGTGCCGATCTAGGTTTTCACTCCCTCACCAGTAGTGCTAGTTCAGAGATTAGCAGCGTCGATCGACCCTTTCTAGAACCAAAAACTGAACTCAAAACTCGGCAAGGAAATTGGCAAAACCTATCCAAAAGATCGCCAAAAATCACAAAACTTGGACAGAAGGTGTCTCATGGTAGGACGTTCCTTCTCCAAGTGGAATTACACGAAAAGCTTAAGAATCCATCACGAATTTCAGGTTTTACCTAAAGGCCAAGGGTTTGAAAGTTCTTGAGGAAATCCATGAAATCAAAGGTGCTCTTGCCTAGGATTCAACCAAGGATCCATCAAGGAATGTTTAGGCATGTCCTGGCACCAAAATCCCCCAAAAAATTCGCCCCAAAACCCACTCAAAAACGAGATTGAAATTGAGAAGAGAAGATGTTAAGCACGAAATTGAGAAATTGAGAAAAAGTAAAATTCGGGATTTAGGGAGAAGAGAAGATGTTAAGCACGAAATTGAATCTCATATCATTGATCCTTGCATACAAGATTCATGGATACGTGGCTAGAAAGCCACCCTCTTCCTCTTACTATTTGGAAGAGAAAAGTTTGTCTCTCACACACACTTTCCTCTCCACTAAAACATGAAGACCTCTCCTAGCATTTTGAATGAAAACCTAACACAAGACTAATGGGAAGGCACCTCTCCCACCAGCCATACCTCTCATTATATTGGCCTAGGGTCTAAGACAACTCTACCCTTGACCTACAATACATTACCACTTACCACCAGGGGCAAAACATTCCAACTCTTTTTCCTTTGCCCGAATGCCATCGGGCCCTTCACATCTTTACTTCACCTCGACACAAGCTTCACGATGGTGCCACGTGCACCTCCAATCGCCTCCACCAGTTTTGAGGCTCAAACCGAGAAATCGCCTTGCACGCTTCTCAAGCGCATCTTCCTTGATGTCGACGCGTATTACCTTGTCCCACGATCCTGACTACCAGCAAGTCTCTCCCGGTCCCGCTCCATTGGGCCCTCTTGTCACTTGCATCGGCATCCCGCTCACCTTGACTTGGTCAACATGCTGTCTTCATCACCACCACGGTTTTGAGGCTCAATCGCGAAACCGTCCGTGCTTCTTGCCTCTCCACGTGTACGGTGTGGATCACCCTTGACTTCACCCGGCATCCCGATCGTCCGGCCCCAAGTCTCCTAATTGTGCCTAATCCTCTCGCCGTTGACCGCCAAGTCGACTCCATTGATCTACACATCATCAGATAAGGAAACACATTCCCCTTCTCCTGCAACTTCACCAATACCTTCACCAACTCCGGTTAGTCATAACCATAGTAATGCACAAACCCATGCGATCCCCAATTTCCATCATTTCAACTCAAACACTAATTTAGCCAAACTCAATTACTCATCACATATTGCAAACCATGGTACTTATCCATATGGTTTCTCACAAAATTAATTAAAAGTGCATGGTGGAATATTGCTCGATGAGGTTCTAGTGGAAAACAAATTTATTGAATGCTATTTACAACCTTAACTAGTAGTTCTAAAATAGGAGCAAAATGTCAACAGTCTACGGCCTAGTTATATGATGTTACACCAGTCCAAACCCCTTGAACCATGTTATTATCAGTGGCATGCTTCTGCTAGATCGACATTGGTGTGAATCACAAGAATTTTCATAGATGAAATAAAAGTGTAGCAGCAATGTCTTGAGTTCAAGAATTCATACCAACTGTTAGTTGCATTGAAATCATCCCAGTTGTGGAATAGTACAAAGTGTTTGGCCCTATCAGATGTGTGAAAATACACACATGTCCATGTCAGCAATATGGCAATTATCACATCATATAAGTGCACTACAAGAAAAACAGGCTTGTAGAGGCATCGTTTATGTATGGCCGAGACATTATTATTATGTCTCTAAACAATGGTAGCGGTATTTTGTAAAAAGTTTTGCCATGCATTGACTCTATTGGAGCAGAGTCACTTTTTAAAATTGTTCCTACTATATTAGAGGCAATTTTGTACATACATCAAACAATGTCTCAATAAGCATATAGGCACTTTTATGTAATGCTTAAATACGATGAATAAATAAAATGGTTCTCAACAATTGAACTCATGACCTCATGTAGCTTGTTGAGACTTGCTAGCCAACTCACCCACTGTAAGGACCGAAGGCATACCGAGAGGGAGGGGGGGGGGGGGTGAATTGATAAACCGACCACAAATCCGAATACTACTAATTCACACTACTTGAACCTAGCAATCGTTGCAACCTAATAATTCTAGGAGGCCAAGACCCTGCACATGCTAGTGTTCATGATGAAAGCAAGCGTGGAAGCTAAACAGACTAGCCTATGCAAGCCACAAATCACCCTATCAAATATAGCACACAAATACAAAATAGTAAAGAGGGGTTAAGGAATGCTCATGATTTTTTCCCAAGGTCTTGGAAGAATGGTGCCTTCCCCTAATCCTCGTTGGACCACTCCTGCCGGAGTCCCGGTCTCTCCCACCACCAATGTGGAGTTCCCGCCCACGAGCCCGCAATCACTCCGAGAGTGAAGACACGGTGCGCGTCACCGCTGCCACGAAGGTACAAGCTCACCTCCCATGAGAACTTATCGGACTCCCCGAGCTGACACGGGCGCTCACTATTGATGCCCCTTTCACCGGCGCGCTCAAACCGTGTACAAACGTGTGACGACCTTCCCAACCGATCATGATAGGCTCGATCACAGACATCTAACTGGTCTAGGTCTCACCATAGACCAAGAGTAACAACCTAGATCACACACTCAAGGACACCCTAGCCTTAGATGTGCATCAATACTCAAGTTACTCTCATTAGCACTCTCAAGATATGCAATATCTCCTCCTAGTGCTCTCTTCTTTTCCTCTTGGCTCTCACCAAATCCTCCAAGCAATTCCAATGGCCAATAGAGGTCTCCAAGACCCCAGCAATGAAGTTATATAGGCTTCCAACCTCCAACTAGCCGTTGCTCCACAAAATTAGCCTTCTGGGCGTACTAACCGGACTGTCCGGTCACTGCCTGACCGGACCGTCCGGTCACTGCAGAATCAGCTTCCAACGACTCTGCCCACTATTGATCTTTATACTGACCGGATTGTCTGGTCAACTGACCGGACCATCCGGTCAGTTTCTCTCTCCACTGAGTCTTCTCTCTAGAATTCTTGTTCTCCTAGTGACCGTACAGTCCGGTCTCCACTGGCCCGTTTGTCCGGTCACTATGTCCAGAAGTTGAAACTCCTCGTCCTCGCTAGACATCGTTTACTGACTTCTCCGAATAGTTCCTTGGCTTCTCCACTGTCACCTAGTGCCTGTGATTTCAATGTGCATCCATGCACTTCACCGACTAGACATGACCTAAGAGAATTGACCTAGATGCTCTTGATAGTACGGTTTTTCCTATGGACTTAAAGCCCTAACAACTAGATAAGTGTTACCAACACTTGCTCCATAGCTTGTCCTTAGCTTTGATCCATCTCTATCAACCCTTGGACTCCATCAAGCTCATCAAGCCTCCATGCTTGTGGTCATTGTCATCAATCGCCAAGGCAACCATCATCCATATGATTTGTAGTAGAGTTTAGAGATGAGTTCTGCATAGACAACACTCATATAGATATTAGCCCATAATTTCATAGTTCTTATCTATCACCAAAACATCCATGCCTTGGGGATCCAATCATTAATGGTCATGAAGCTTACAATCTCCCCCTTTTTGGTGATTGATGACAACCATTACTTAGCATAATTTTATCAAGAAACAACAAGGCTAAAAGAGCTACACTACGATCGAGCAGAACCTCAAAAGCATAAGTAATGAATAAACAAGGTCCTACTCAATCAAGCATCATCAAGAGCTAAAAGGAATAAGAGAGAAAAACACACTCTAGATGATATGCATGCATGTCATGTGAAGATATTAAGTAAAGCATAAGGACATGCAATGCAAGACATGAATGATAATATGCAAACAAGATAGCATGGCAATGCATAGGAATTAAAAGCAAACAATCATCATCATGGAATCATACACATGCATACAAGATAAACAATGATAGACAAAGCACTGGGTATGAAAATAAACCAACTGAGATCATGATGAGTCTAACACAAGCAAATAAAAAACCATGACTCATAAAAATCCACGAACATCAATAAAATCATCAAAATAAGATCCAAATGTATCTAACTCTCAAAACCAATGTACACGTATGCTCCCCCTAGATACAAGCTACTATCTCTCGATCGCACAGGATCACACTCCCACTCCCTCTGGACCTATGATTTCACCCCCTTTGGCAACAAGCACCAAAAAGAGGAAAAAGGAAATAACTAGGCGCTCATGGTCGAAGGAAGTGGCGCAGTGACGTTCTCTGAGGGCTCTGCTCTGGGCTGCTCCGGTGCTGGGTCCTGCTGCTCTCCCTGAGCCTGTGTCACCTGAGCGTCAAGCTGCTCAAAGTTTGTGAGATCCTCTGGTGACTCAAACCCTCTGTCCTGACTGGTTGTGATGGTGGCGATCTCCTGAGCAACTGGAGCCTAAAGAAGAGTGAGATCTGCAACGTCTTGCTGTGAGAAGCCTCCTCAAATGAGATCCTTTGTGATCTGAGGTGTGACAAGAGAAGTGTCTGTAGCAGAAGAAGGTGGAGCTGTAGCTGTCTCTGGAGCTGTCTAAGAGTCTGCTCGAGTGGTTTGCAAAACCTCTAAGAATGTCAGATTCCTGACTGATAGCTACTGGTGTGAGGTGGAGGGTCCTACCATCTACGAAGTGGAAGAGTGTGTCGGTGAAGTAAACAATGCAGAAACAGAGAAGGCGGACACGAGGGAGAACTGAGCTAGAGAGAAAGTTTGTCCTACTCCCCCTGTCAGTAACACCCCTGAGTGTGATGACAAACCACTGGACTGGGCTGTCATCATGGCAGTGAAGGGTCCTGGTTGTGTCGACAGCTGAAACTGTGGGAAGGTAGAAGGTCCTGGCTACTGGCTGGCCTGTCTCTTGGTGAGCTCTACCATCTGTGTCACAAGTGTAGTCACTAGTGCCATCTGCTGCCTCTGGAGCTCTGCATGTCCTCCGATCACCTCCATAATCTGACGTCTCTCGTCAGCTGAGCTATGGATGAAGTCACCCAGGCATTCCACAAGTGCTACTATGGAGGTTGAGTGGTCTGTCTCTGAAACTGCTGGCTAGGGTGGAGCTCTAGTGCTGGCTGACTCAGAAACCACCATCTCTGGATGAGCTGCCTGCTCGTGAGTGATTGGTGGTGACTCCTGCTCCTCCTCTCCTGTGTGCTAGCTCGAGGCTGACTGTGATCCTCTGGGGACTCGAGGTTTGTAGCTGGTGGTCACCTCAAGGAACGCCTCGTACTGCTCCTCAGTCACAAGCCCTAGTCTCATCAGAAGATATCAAATATACTGCCTGTAGACTAGGTGTCTCCCTCCAACTCTCTCAGATGTCACCTCCTCCATCTCAGCAATCATCGGATCTGCAAGGTCAAGCTGATGTCTCCTCAGAATGGCTGCTACTGCCCACTGGTGTAGGAGTGTGAACTCCTCTCTATACCTCGACCTTGGAATGATAGTCCTAGTGACTATCGCTCTGACCATCTTCGCCTTTGTAGTGAGTCTTGCAGGTCCTCTATCAAAACCAGATGTGTGCAGTGGTGGAAAGGCGACTCACACCATGTCGTCTGGAGGTAGTGTCCCTCCCTGTGGTCTGCGGGGTGGAATGAGGGTCCCGTAGGTGCTCTTGTACAACTGCAAGTCTGAAGCAAGGAACCCTAGTGCAGCTATAAGATCCTCTCTGGTCACACGCTAGGGCTATCCTCTCTGGTCACACGCTAGGGCTATCCTCTGTACAAGAACCTGATCTCTGAGCGATCTTTGGCTATCCACGTGTAGCATAAAACTCCATCACAATGTCCTCTCTGTATCTGTATGGAGCAGTGACTAACTCTGCTAGTCCAGGCAAGTACGTGAAATACTGCTCCATGTCAGTGCTTGTGACTCTCCTCATAGCCAGATACAACATGTACTGTTGCGGCACAAACAACCCGGACTTGCGCTTCTTGGCAACATAGTGTCTCAAGCCCTCTCCTATCCTCCTCTGAAGCCTTGTTCAGTACCTCTCTCCTGCAGCAGGGTCCCTGGGGACTGGAACCCGCTACTCGAAAGAGACGAGACGACTCACCTTAAGGTCCTTGGCAGGAACCTTAAGTATGTCTCCCTCTCCGGCTACTACTACGAGTCTCTGCAGCCTCCTGGTGCACACCTCATAGGTGCACTGCGGGTCTCCTGCCCGATGAGCTGTCCTCTAGGGTATAGTCTGCGCTGGCTGCTCAGTCTCCTCCTTCTCTGAGTACTCCTCAGACTCCTCAGTCTCTGAGCTCTCCTCCTCCTCGGACTCCTCCTGCTGCCTAGAGGATCCCTGCTCCACAGGTCTCGATGACCTCTCCTGACGAGAAGCCGGATTACCCTGCGATCACGGTGGTAGAACAACTCCAATGGATAACCCCTGAGCTGCTGTCCTCTATCTAGTACTCCTCCTCAGACCCTATGGCTCACTGACTGGCTCCCCAATGATCAATCGTGCCCCAGGAGTCCTATGTGCTATCTCCATAGCCTCAAGGTGCTGAGCAACCCTTAAGGCTCTCTCTAACTCTGGGTCTAGCTGATGATGAGGACATCACTCCTATGGATACACACAACACTCCTCCAATTCTGGACTTGCAAGGTCCAATGACTAGAGCTCGTGCACAACGACTAAATTTAGAGGTGAGCTCATTCTTACGTTCTTCGCTATATGTTACTTTTGAGAATGGTTTGCTACCTAATGATTATTTTATGATTAGAAAGCATGGAGAGGATCAGGAGATGATGGGAGAAGGAGTTGGGAACGTCGAGGACCAGCAAGGGCTTGGAAGCCAAAGTGGAGGCCCAATCAAAACCGACTTCGAGTTTGTTTCGGGGCCCAGAACCAATCTGCACTAAAACAGTCACCCAGGACGCATACGGACTCGGATTTGGACGTTCTACATATGCACAGAAAGATAAGGAGAAAACCTTTCCAATGCCGCCAGCCTCATGTCAAAATTCATCGGGAGTCATCGGGAATCGTCGATATAAGAGAGAGTCCAGAATCTGTGTAGGTGCTGCGTCGCCTATTTTTGGCCTTTAGGCTTTGTATTTAGTTGAGCCCAATTAGGGGCGCGTCCAGAGGGTCTTGCACGACCATAGGGTCTTTATATACAGCCGCTGCCGCACCATTAGGGTTCGGGTTTTGCTTAGATCAATTCTGTTCATAAACAGTGTCGCCGTTCATCGGTTTGTCAGACCCCAACTTCGTGAGTTTAATCATACATCTGCAATTGTGTTGCATTCTTCGTTGTTCTTGCTTGTGTTCTTGATTCGTAGGTAGGGATTAGCCTTCTCGGCGAGGTCAATCATCTTTGTACGGTTGATAACCAGAGGAGACGTCGTGCTATGATTGCGGGGTTTAGAACGTGCTGTTCTGAAGCCGGATCGATTTGTGTGTCGCCTCCGATCAAATCAACTTACCAAGAACCTTTCGGAAGATCGGGAACCCTTGTTCACATCAAGTGGTAATCAGAGCTTCAGATGCACCGTCAGGTTCGCACTACCCTTTAGTTTTGTTTTCGTGTTCTTCCTATCGTCCACAGAAAATACCAAAAAAAAA
Organism: Eleusine indica; assembly: GCA_030378355.1. Classification (NCBI taxonomy): domain Eukaryota; kingdom Viridiplantae; phylum Streptophyta; class Magnoliopsida; order Poales; family Poaceae; genus Eleusine; species Eleusine indica. The sequence continues at coordinate 31,259,598 of CM059499.1, forward strand.
TTTCTCCCGCCCATAACCACGTGTTTAGCCTTTGCATATTTCAATTTTAGAGTCCGTAGTGTTGAGTTTGTGCCCTAGTTGTTGTTTAGTCGCTGGTTTAGTTTATGTTTTTATCGTCAGTAGTGTTTCCGTAGCCGCCATCCCCTTCACCATCCTCGGTTTTGTCGGCTTTGTGTGCTAGGGTTGATTGATCAACACGCCCACCCTAAACCCACCCCCACCACCTCGGACCAATTTTCACAAATTCCACTTTCCGCTGCATCCACCCCGCCAAAGAAATCCCTACCCGACCTTAAACCCGACTCGGGTTTCACTCAAACCCTGGGTTTCTTCATAACCGATTCCGACACCCCTTCGGTAAAACGGCCATAACTTTTCACTCGGTTGTCCGTTTTGGCTAAAATTCTTACAGGAGATTCTTGACAAAAAGTTGAGCATACCCATACTCGGCTACGCCCTATGTGCCCTTGTCAAAAAATTCAAAAAAAATCGGGAAGATAAAGCAAAAATTGATTCAAGTTGAAACCCGACGTTTTCTGAAACTTCAAGATTTTTTGTAGGCCACGTCCTAGCTCTGTTTGAGCTGAAATTGTTTGTAGTTTCTCTCCCATTGCTAGTGAGTTGGAAAAATATCAAAAAAATAAAAAAAAATAAAAAAAATTCGGGATTCCTACTAGTGCTCCATCTAGCCCCTTGGAATTTCTGAGTTTGGCTGTTTTACACTTAGCCCCCTGTTATCGACTGTGTGCCTTGGTCTCCTTGTTTCTTCTTTACTATCACTACTGTTTTAGGACATAGTTAGACCAGCAACTAGGGACAAGTTACATGGGCACTTATTCAGCTTTACTATCTGTTTTTGATTTGTGTGCCACTCACATATATATATTTGGCCTTCCTAGCTCTACAAACTTCTTCTGGACAGCACATAGGTTATTTTGTAACCCTTGCAATCGTGGAACACATCTCCCTGGTATCTTTCGTTTTGTTGTTTTCAGAACTTTGTAAGAGCTTGCAAGAAGCTTCCTTTTGCTATGTTGAGAGGCACCACTGCTTAGTAGTTTTGTAGGGATAACCTTCACTTTTTGTTTCCTGTTTTGGTGTTTCTGATGTCAGGAAGCGATGGAGAGGGTGCTTCACCCTCAAAATTTGATTAGTGCATGAGCCAAAGTCAGCTACAGAAGGCTTTACAGGCGGTTCAGAGTGATTTCGCAGAGACGATCACCAGGGCCGTCACCGACGCCGTCACCAAGCTTCACCTGGGAGAAAGCATTGAGCGTTTGGATAAGAGAGTCTCTAAGTTAACTGATCAGGTTGTCAAATTGGAGACCACTCACAAGACCATCAACACCAATACCAACAACAACACCAACACCAACACCAACACCAAAACCAACAACGACGTTGAAGACGATCATGATGAAGCAACGGTGTATGAGGCTGATGGCACCATCGATAGGTCAGCTACAAGGACCACAAGGTTACGACGTCGTTTGCAACGTAACCCTCAAGGTATGGGTGGTTTCCATAACCACAACCGTCGCACACAAAGTAACCATGCTCCAGATGACCCGTATGCTAAAATTAAGTTTTCAATTCCTTCATTTTTTGGGGATCCCATCAATGGTCATGAAGCTTACAATCTCCCCCTTTTTGGTGATTGATGACAACCAGTACTTATCATAATCTTGTCAATGTACACCAAGGCTAAAAGAGCTATGTACAACAAGGCTAAAAGAGCTACACTATGATCGAGAGGAACCTCAAAAGTATAAGAGAGAAACATACAAGGTCCTACTCAAATAAGCATCATCAAGTGCTAAGAGGAATAAGGAAGAAAAGCGCACTCTAGATGATATGCACGCATATCATGTGAAGATATTTAATAAAAGCATAAGGACATGCAATGCAAGACATGAATGATGATATGCAATAGGTTAGCATGGCAATGCACAAACATTAAGAACAAACAATCATCATCATGGAATCATATATAGGCATACAACATAAGTAAGGAATACAAAGCACCGCATACGAAAATAAACCAAGTGAGATCAAGATGAATCAAACACAAGCGAATGAAAATCATGACTCATCAAAATACACGAACATCGAATAACTCCATCAAAATAAGATCCAAATGTATCTAACTCCCAAAACCAAAGTACACACATGCTCCCCCTAGATACCAGCTACTCTCGATCGCACAGAATCACACTCCAACTCCCCCTAGACCTATGACTACTTCTCCCCCTTTGGCAACAAGCACCAAAAAGCGGAAAAGTGAACATCTACGCGCTCGTGGTCGAAGGAAAAGGTGCAGCGATGTCCTTTGAAGGCTCTGCTCCTCGCTGCTTCTGTGCTGGATCCTGTTGTGCTCCCTGAGCCTGTGCTGCCTGAGCATCCAACTGCTCGAAGAAGTCAAGGTCTACAGGCAACTCAGACCCTTTGTCCTGCCCTGCTGGTGGGACCGTGGATGTCTCCTTGGCAACAGTCGCCTGGAGAAGAGCAAGGTCATCCACGTCCTCCTGAGTGTAGCCTCGGTGGATCAGATCCTCTGCTACATGAGATATAAGAGTGTTGACTGTAGCAGTGGAAGGTGGAGCTGTAGCTATCTTTGTGGCTGGCTGAGAGTCTGCATGAGTAGTGTGCACTATGTCTGAGAACAGACTCTTGACTGGTAGCTGGGAGGTGGAAGGTCCTGCCAACTGCGAGGTCGAAGAGTGTGTCGGTGAGGTGAACAACGCAGATACTGAGAAGGTGGACATGGGGGAGAGCTGAATCACTGGAGAGAACGTCTGTCCTGCTCCCCCTGTCGGTAACACCCCTGAGTGTGACAACCCACTGGACTGAGCTGTCATCATAGTTGTCAAGGGTCCTGGGTGTGTCGGCAGCTGCTGAAACTGTGGAAGTGAAACCTGTGCCTCCTGCTGACTGGTCTGCCTCTGAGTCATCTCTACCATCTAAGCCATCAGGGTGGTCATCATCATCATCTGATGTCTCTGAAGCTCTTCCTGTTCCTTGATGACCTCCATCATCTGACGTCTATCCTCAGCTGTGTTCTGAATGAACTCATTCAGGCGTCCTGCTAGTGCTGCTACAATGATAGCATCCTCTGTCTTTGATCCCGTAGGCTGGGGAGGTGCTCCAGTGCTGGGTGACTCAGGAATCACCGTCTCTGGATGAGCTGCCTCCTCGTGAACGACCGACGGTGACTCCTACTCCACCTTTCCCGTCTGTTGACTAGAGGCAGACTACGATCCCCTAGGAACTCAAGGTGCATAGCTGGTGGTCACCTCAGGGAATGCGTCGTACTGCTCCTCTGTCACTAAGCCCATCCTCCTCAGGAGATAGCAAATGTAGGGAGCATAGACCAAGTGATGTCCTCCTACTCTCTCAGAAATGACCTCCTCCATTTCTCCAATCAGTAAATCTGCCAAGTCAAACTGTTGTCTCCTCAGAATAGCTGCTACGGCCCACTGGTGAAGTAGTGTAAACTCCTCTCTGTAGCCAGACCTGGGAATGATAGTCCTAGTGACTATCGCTCTAACCGCCTTGGCCTCTGCGGTGAGTCTTGCAGGGCCTCTCTCAAAGCCTGGGGTGTGTGGTGGTGGAAAGGCGATTGACACCATGTCGTCTGAAGGTAACTTCCCTCCCTATGGTCTGCGAGGTGGCTCGAGGGACGGGTAGGCACTCATGTAGAGCTGAAGGTCTGAAGCAAGAAAACCAAAGTTGGCAATGAGATCCCCCCTGGTCACACGCTGTGGCTGCCCTCTGAACAAGAACCAGAACTCTGAGTGGTCTCTGGCTATCCACAGTATAGCGTAGAACTCTAGGACAATGTCCTCTCTGAACCTGTAGGACTCTGTGACCAGCTCTACAAGACCAGACAAGTATGTGAAATACTGCTCCATGTCAGTCCTGGTGGACCTCCTCATGGCCTGGTAGGTAGTATACTGTTGCGGCACAAACACCTTATCCTTGACCTTCATGGCGAGATAGCGTCTCAACCCCTCTCCAATCCTCCTCTGGAGGCCTGTCCAGTACTTCTCTCCAGCAGCGAGGCTCTTGGGGACTGGAACCCACTGCTCAAAGAAGACGAGACGTAGTGCCTTAAGGTCCGTTGCAGGAACCTTAAATATGTCTGGCTCTCCGGCTACCTCAACAAGTCTCTACAATCTCCTAGTGCACACTACACAAGTGCACCTCGGGTCTCCTGCCCGATGAGTTGACCTCTGGGGTCCTGTCCGCTCTGGCTATGCTGGCTGCTCCTCCTCTAACTCTGACTACTCAGATCCTGACTTTGAGGTCTCCTCCTCTGACACCTCCTCCTCAAACTCCTCCTGCTGCCTGGAGGATCCCTGCTCCGCAGGTCTCGACGACCTCCCTTGACGAAGCCAGAGTACTCTGCGACCAAGGTGCCGGAGTGACTCCTGTGGCAAGCATTGTCCTCTGCCGGGTAATTCTCCTGAGTCCCTGAGTGTCACCAGATGGGTCTAGGATCAGCCGTGTCCCTGGTGTCCTACGTGACTCCTCCATGGCATCCAGATGCCTAGCAACCCTCCTAGCTCTCTCTGACTCTGGGTCTAGCCTGGTCCTCTTCCTGCTCTTCGACTTCTCTGGCATCTTGCCCTTGCCCTTGCCCTGACCAGAACCTGCCATCTCTGACTCTGCTGACTGCTGTCACTGCACGCACGTAGGTATAGACAGGATGAGCATAGAACCTAATACATCTATAAGCAAAGCACCGCTAGGAAAGAATGCGCAATAGAAATCCTAGTGCTGAATGAAGGACATGATCACCAGGAAAAAAGCAATGTAATCAACAGTGATCATCGACTATATGTGGCTAGTGCAAGTAATCTAGTGTGCAGTCAAATAATGGGCAATAAATCTAACTACAGACTAGACAGGAGACAACCCTAGACATGCAATTAACAGATAGGAATGGAATTAATTGCAGACTAGGTTGAGCCAATTAACTAATTAATGCAACTAAAGACTAGGCTTTTACTCCCAATTGCATCAATTAAAGTTAGTTGCTTCAATTCCGAGCATCAACCGATGAGTGGAGGATGAGTACAATACCCTGGGAGGATTGTCGATACACCGAGAACAACAAGCACCGCGGAACATGCTCTGATCACCGAAAAGATGGAAAAATTGAGTCGCCGGCAATGGAGAAGGAGGAAAAGGGGAGAGCTTTGCCCTAGCAATCGGTGGAGCTCGGCTTTGGTAGTAGTCTGGGTGTGTGTGCACGCGCGGGAGAACAGTGGGCGTCGGCGAGCTTAGCTGCAGCGACGGCGAGCGATGGCTCTCTGTATCAGCAGTGGCGGTGCAGGGATTGCAGGCATGCATGGCTGCGCAGGCACGACAGCGAGCTGGCAGGGCGAGTGCGAGGGCGAGGCACGGTAGCTCGACGGCAGGGGCGCGGCAACAACGGTGACGAAGGGAGCGATGGCGGCGTCGGCAAGAGCGAGCAGCGGGGCCGAGAACTCGGCGCCTGGAGTCGAACGAAGACAAGGCAAAAATTGGTCTGACCAATTTTGACCTAAGTCAAAAGGAGAACGGACGGCCGAGATCTAAACAAGGACACGATCAACAGTCACAGATCAGGATTGCTTCGCGCAATCAATCAGAGTGACCGGACTGTATGGTCTCTGGACCAGATGGTCCGGTATGTTTCTAGGTCTGCTGGTATCAATGTAGACCAGACGGTCTGATCACTAGGATCGTTCTATTCGGTCTCTATGACCAGACATTCCATAACACTATGCTCGTGGGCACTGACCGGACGGTACGGTCACTATAGGGAATTTCGCTGAGTCAAGAAAATTCTCCATTTTCCAAGTGCCCTCACTTAACACTCAAATAAACACCGCACTTGGAGTATGAAGGGAAATCTCAAACACTCCTTTTCAAATAGAGGCACTCTATGGCCTCATAATTTTTGCAAATGCCAAATGAAGAATCAAGCAAATAAGAACCGAGGCAATAAAGAACCAACTGGGTATGTATGAGCCTTAGTCCATGAACCGCGCGAGTAGATTTAACCTCGGAATTCATAAGAGCTTGCTCAATGGGCATGAAGCATAATCCTTTCCTTTGGTCACACTTATGGAGATGTTCTCTCATATTGATCATGAGGCACAAATTTCTCCATGTGAGACAAGCCTCCTTTGTGTTTCCTATATGATGCATGCAACAAGCATTTTTCATATGCAATGAAAGTAAACATTCCATGTGGATGCAAGCAATGTTAAACAAGACACAAAGGGAACCTAACAATGTCAGGTTTGAACCCCTCTCAAGCTTACTCACTATAAGCCATACCCTTGCCTTGAGAGAACTCAAACCACCACCTCAAGCACTCCCCCTTTGTCAAGACATGATGTCAGCAATAAATTTATAGGGCTACGTCGAGACTAAGAACTATGATGGTTGCAAAAGACGCCGAGTTATATAGGTCCGGACCCTCTCGGTGAGAGTAAAAACCCTACGTCCTGTGTTCTATGGATCGTATTGCTTGTAATTGTCCTCTCCCTAATAGGGGCTTCCTGCCGCCTTATATATCCGATCGGTAGGGGATACATGAAGAGTCTTACTCGTATTCTATAAGGATTTATATAGATAATCTATCTCTAATTGCCTTGTGCTCCAAGCCGACTCGATCGGTTTCCTTATTGATAAGGTACCCGGTCGGTTACCGACTTAGGCATATCTATGGATACCTGTAAGGCAAGTATCCCATAGCAGCCCCCAAGTGCTTTCTGATTTTGAGTTATGATGTGCCGAGTGATGTTCAATGTTGATATGAATAGGTCATAAATTAGGAAGACCTCATGACCCAAGTTCCTGATGGATCTGGCGCACCGACTAGGTGCACCTGATCAGGTGTAGGCCCCGACTCTTGTATAATTTGGAGGCTAACAAATAATGCAAGAGTCTAATAATATTAGCTCTTAACATTTTGTTATATATCTTCACTCAAATCATCAAATTTGAGCAACTAAACCCCTGATCATCAAACCAGGTACTCGATCTACCCAATATCTATTGTGCCGACCGATTATATTTAAGATAGAGTGATATTCACCCTTAGCCGAATGACCTTTTGATTCTCATGACATCTATCATTTGTGAAATCAAAAAATAGCTATGACATCAATCATAATATAGTTTTTCCTTAATGAACCGTCACCCGACTTAATTTGACTTCTTTCTCACTCTATTGCTAAAGCTTTTATTGTATCTTTAGCTCGTGATCAGAAAGTCACCGACTTGGAGAAATTAACTTCAAACCAGTAAAGATTCTTAGAAGCTCTGACTGCAGAGAAGAATGACTTCTCCAAGCTGGTTGAAGACCAGAGCGCTGAGATCACTCGGCTGAAAAAGGAACTGGAGGAGACCAAAGGAAAGGTTGAGGAGGCTAAGAGCATCTCCAAATCCTTCGAATGTAATCTTGCCCGTAAGCTATCTTTTTAAATCTTTTATCATCGCTCTTGGACTTCATCATCTAATGCCCTTCATGACTTTTGCAGCCATATCCTACAGTGCTCGGAAAGCTTTGGATTATGTCCATGCTAACCAAGTGGAGGAGACCGGGCACTCCTTAGAGTACTTGCTGGAGCACGCGCCAGAGGTGATCGCCAATAACACTAGAAGAGTGGCGACCGAGGCCGGGAGTCAAGTACAGTCTATTTGCCAATCTTGGTCTCCAGCTCTGCCATTGGACAAGGTTAAGGAGGGCTTCAACCCTGACTTGACGGTCGACCAATGTCAGTTGCTTATGGACTCCATGCTGGAAACCTCCCGTGCCTTAGTCGATAATGTAGTTGTCGACCCCATCGTGTCGTCTCCTCTAGCAACTCCAGAGATAGAATTACAAGATGACGCCTCCTCTCCTTCACAGGAGCTATAATATTTACAATGTAAACAAATATTAGTAGTATTTGAATCAGGAAAACAATATTGTCTCCATGTAAATATAAATATTAATCCTTTGTGCTTGCTTAGTTACTAAACATGTTTGGAAAAAGTAACTAAATAGTTATAAAGGCAATCTTCTGTTACTTGGAGCAAATCAGTCGGCGCTAAGGTGCGTTAATCGCGTTATGGCACTTAGACCTTTCCACCTTAAGTCCTTTAGAGACGAAAACAGAAGCTGCACTGGTCTGCCTTAACAAGTTAGGTTGTAATTTATAACTGCGTAACAAGCAGAATCGACCAATCGACACATGACCTCTCGCAATCTGGCTCTGGTTTAGTGTAGTGGCAGTCTATTGTGCAGTATAAATTGTATAACCATAATGTTCCAGCGTAAGACCAAAAAACTTTAGAACGTGTCAAACTATGAGAAATCGGTCAGAAAAGTCCAAAACAAGAATCTATCAAGGTTAAGGAGTAGTGGGACATTATTACTAGCCCCCTAGCTTGATTGTTTAATGTTATAAATTAAGGAATCGAGACAAATAAGAATGAAATCAAAAACATCTTCCATCAGAAAGACTTAGAATTTCATTCAATAATAATGTATGAAAATACAATAAGTAGACTAAGTATAGAAACAACGTAGCTGATTGATATTCCATGAATTTGGTACGTTGCCGCCATCTTCATACATCAGTCGATAAGCCCCCGACCGAGTAACTTCTTTCACCACATATGGTCCTTCCCATTTAGGGGATAACTTGTGCTAATTCTTGGTTGATTGCACTCATCGCAGCACTAGATCCCCAACATAAAACTGGCGACTATGAACATTTTTGTCATAATAATGTTACAAGCCTTGCTGGTATACTGCCGACCGAAATAGAGCGCGATCACACAACTCCTCTGCTGCAATCAATTCAATCCACTTGGTGAATTTGTCAATAGCAAAAAATAAATGAGTGAACTCGCCTGGCGCTTTTTTGAAAGGACCGACAATGCTAAGCCCCCAGACTGCAAAAGGCCAAGTCCTAGGTATCATCTAAAGTTGCTACGAAGGCACGTGAGTCTGTTGAGCAAAGAATTGACAGCCTTCACACTTTCGAATGATCTGGTGTGCATCTTCGACTGCTGTGGGCCAATAAAACCCTTGCCAAAAGGCTTTGCCGACCAAAGTCTTGGAAGCCGCATGGTTGCCACATACGCCTGAATGGATTTCTTCCATCAATTCTTTACCTTCTGGAATCGAGGTGCATCGCATCAAGATATTGGAACCCCCTCGTCGATAGAGTAGGTCATCCACCATCAAATATTCTCGACACTTTGCCTTCAATCTTTGTTTCTCATTATGATCCGGAGGCGGCGTTCCCTTAGTCAAAAATTGGACAATCGGGTCGTGCCAGTTGGTCTGTATGTTGGTATCATCTACCACCTCAGCAGCATCAGTCGTTAAGACGTCAGACCGAGGAGAAATAGTGGGAGAATCAAGGGTGTGTAAGAAAACACAGGGTGGGACAATCGCTCGAGACGATCCCATCTTGGCTAGTTCATCAGCCGCTTGATTGTTATCCCAAAGAATATGCGTGAAATTTAGTCCATCAAATTTATCTTCGAGCTTCCTTACTTCTTGGCAATAGGCAGCCATATTTCTATCCATACAGTTCCAATCCTTAGTGACTTGGTTGATGACCAGAGCTGAATCACCAAAGATTTCGAGACGCTGAACACCAAGTGACATGGCAATGCATAGACCGTGTAGAAGAGCCTCATATTCCGAAGCATTGTTAACGCACGAAACATGATCTGGAGGACATACCTAAGCTTTTCTCCTTGCGGTGAGATGAGCACAATCCCTGCACCCACTCTAGTAACTAGAGGGATCCGTCAAAGTACATTTTCTAGTACTCAATATCTTGCGGTGCAGGCGGCAGCTGAATCTCTGTCCACTCGAAAACGAAGTCAGCTAACGCTTGTCCTTTGACTGCCGAGCGGGGTACAAACGTAATGGTGAATTGACCGAGCTCGACTGCCCACTTGGCAATCTTTCCTTCCGCTTCTCGGTTGTGGAGGACTTCTTCGAGTATAAAATTTGTTTGAACTTCAATAGGATGAGCCTGAAAATAGTGCTTCAACTTCCTCGAAGTGATCAAGAGCGCATATAGCAGCTTCAAGATCTGTTGGTATCGTACTTTAGAGGCACTAAGGACCTCACTAAAAAATACATTGGGTGTTGTACTTTTTGTACATAACCCTCTTCTTCTCGGTCGACTGCCAAAACAGTACTCACAACTTGAGTTGTGGCCGATATGTAGAGCTGAAGCTTTTCTTGCAGCTCGGGAGCCACCGGAACTAGAATATTGCTGAGGTGGACCTTCAACTCATCCAACGCTGACTGCGCCTCCGTTGTCCAGATGAAGTCATCCTTCCTTTTAAGCAGTTTATAAAATGGCAGACCCCTGACTCTCAATCGAGAGATCAAGCGACTTAAAGATGCCATGCATCCGGTCAACTTTTGAACATCCCTTTCGGAATTAGGTGGCCCCATATCAAGGATCACCTTGATTTTATCTGGGTTAGCCTCAATACCTCATTTTGAAACGATGTAGCTGAGTAGCTTTCCCGAAGGAACCCTAAAAACACACTTTTTAGGGTTCAACTTCATCGAGTATCATCTCAAGTTGTCAAACATCTCTGCCAGGACCAAGAGAAGTTCCCCAACATTCCGAGTCTTTACCATGATGTCATCAACATATGCTTCTGCGTTTCGACCGATCTGAGTTTTGAGGCAGCGTTGAATATCAGGTTGGTAAGTCGCGCCAGCATTTTTCAGACTGAATGGCATAGTAGTATAGCAGTAGACGCCGAAAGGAGTTATAAAGGAAGTCTTGGTTTGATCTTTGACTTTCAGTGGGATCTGGTGATAGCCTGAATAGGCATCCAGAAAGCTTAAAAGCTCACACCGGGTTGTTGAGTCTACGATCTGATCAATACGCGGTAGAGCGAATGGGTCTTTAGGATAGACCTTGTTCAAATTGGTATAATCAACACACATCCGCCATTCTTTATTCTTCTTAGGTACAAGGACTGGATTTGCCAGCCAATCAGGATGGTATACTTCCCTTATAAACTTAGCATCTAATAATCTAGCGATCTCCTTCTTCATGGCATCCTTGCGGTCTTGTGCAAACCTTATAAGCCTTTGCTTGACGGGGTGGCCCCAGGAGGCACCCTTAGCTCATGCTCAATCTTTTCCCTAGGAACTCCCTGCATGTCAGAGGGCTTCCATGCAAAGATGTCCCTATTTTCCTGGAGGAAAAGAGTGAGCGCGAGTTCCTATTTCTCGTCGAGGTTGGCCTCTGCATAAGTGATCTTAGCATGGTTCTCTGGGTTGAGCGAAACTTCCTTGGTAGGGACATCATCCGTCTAGATCTTGTCCTTGGTGGGCTTCTTCACAGGGACCTCCGCGTCAGTCTGCTCCTTATTGCCGACTGCCTTCTGGATCTCCAATCAGTCAGACAGCATTAACTATCGGTCGGCCATCTCACAACTCTGCATATCGCAAACGAAGGAATTCCGAAGGTCAGAGTGGAGGGAGATGATTCCCTTGGGGCCTGGCATCTTGAGAGTAAGACACGGGTAGTGTGGGACTGCCATGAATTTCACCACCGCCGGTCCGCCGAGGATGGCATGGTAAGCAGACTCGAATTCGGCTACCTGGAAGATGATGCGCTCAGTTCTGAAGTTCTCACAGGTCCCAAAGGTGACAGGCAGAGCGATCTGTCCAATAGGAATAGAGGTCTTGCCGAGTACGATCCCATGGAAGGGAGAAGAACTCGGCTGCAAGTCTTCGACCAACAAGCCTAACTCCGTGAGGGTCTTGGTGAAGATCAAGTCCAGACTACTTCCTCCATCGATAAGTACTTTGTTGAACTTGACCCCCTTCATTGCTGCCGCGAGCACTAGCGGATAGCGACCTGGCTTGGGCAAGTGCCTGGGGTGATCCGACCGATCAAAAGTAGTCGGTACTTTAGACCACCTCATGTACTCGGGCGCGGCAGGCTCTACGGAGTTGATCTCACGTAGCTCGAGATTTTGCTTGCGCTTGGACGTGTAGGCATCCGGGCCTTCGAAGATGAAGTTGACTTCCTTTCGGGGCTCCTGAAACTCTCCCTCCTCGTCCTTGTCATCACCGTTATTGGCTTTATCCTTGTCGTTGCGCCTTGGCGGATCTTTGGCCACCTTCAGCGTGGCAGTTGTGAAGCCCTTCAGTCGGTAACAGTCCTTTGCTTTGTGCTTTCCCTTTGGATGCCATAGGCATGGGCCACTCAGCAAATCATCCATGGTCTGCTGGATCGTCCGAGGATTTTTCCTCGTTCGATCTACCATAGGGACCATGTTCTCAGTCTTTTGCTTCTTGTCCTTCTTGGAGGACTCCGGCTTGTCCGAGCGCTTCCCCTTGCCTTTGCCTTGGATGTCATACAAGGCCCACTCTCTAGATGCAAACTTATCAGGGATCTCAAAGCACTCCTGAGCGGTCAGCTTGAGGTCATGATTCCTCTGACCTATCTTTCGAACTAGCTCATTGCTCTGGACTCCTGCATGGAAGGCCGCAATGATCTGCTGGTCCGGGACATTTGGGATCTTAGTTTTCTTGCGCAGAACCGCTTGATGTAGTCGCGTAGGGATTCGTCAGCTTTCAGCTTGATCCGAGTGAGGTCGAAATGGTTGCCCGGCCGGTTGCAGGTAGCTTGGAAGCTCTCAATGAACTTCTTGTTGAGATCACCCCATGAAGTGATCGACCTCTCCAGCAGCGATGTGAGCCAAACCCGAATGGCTGGCTTGAGACAGACCGGCAGATAGCTAGCCATCACATAGATGTCTCCTCCTGCCACTCAGATCACCATGTTGTACAGCTGAAGCTACTCCCAAGGATTGGTCTGACCATCATACTTCTCAATGGAACCAGCTTGAATCCTTTAGGCCACCAAGCAATTTGGAGTTCCGGTGTGTAAGCCTTGATCCCATCGAACTCGTCCTCGTTAGGGGTGACCGACCTCCGCCGCCAGTCGAAATACCGGGCAGGTGATGACGCGCGGCGATTATGGCCAGGGCCGATATCGTCACTATGATGACGACGCCGGTCATCTTCATCATGGTTTTCATGCCGGTACCGATCGTCTTGGAGGTGAATGACGTCATCGGTCGTCCCGTCGGTCGTCCCATCGATCATCTGTTCTCCTGTTATGGTGCTCCTTCTCATGGCGCTGGTCATCTTGGACCTGCTTTTCCATGCGAGAGTTGATGGTATCTCGTCTGTCGCAGGGTCTCATGGAATTCCTCAGATCACTACGTTGTCGTCAACAGGAAGTTCTGCAGCTAGAACTTGCCACTTACTGTGATTCATCCTGAGCCTTGTCTTGAATAGTGACTGCTTTGAGCATGGCTACCGCCTTATGCAATGTGGGGGTCTGATATGCTGCATCTGAGGGGTGTCATAGAATTTGATGTCATCCGCTTCAATCTCCAAATCTCCGAGGTCTAGCCGTCACGCCAATCGGGATCCACAAGATCCTCTCGATCAGCGGTGGTGACCATTCGAAGGTGGTATCTCTGCGGGGTTGTCATCCCTTTGGCCTTCCTCGCCATGTCCATCGTTGTTGTTGGCAGGACCATCATCATTATTATCATCATCCCCATCATCAGTCGGATCCTCATGAACCTCGACCATATTGATGGCCAAAGGATAAGGGCACGAGATCCATCTGAGTCCTCGTCAAAGGAACAGACCGACTTAGGGTCGTACCCGGTGGGTAGATCTATGTTGCCGAATCCGAGTGAAACTAACGCAGGGATCAGATCTGACGGGCTCGGTGATCGCGCCATGAGGTCGGCTGCGGTCGAGTCGGATCGATGGTCGTCGAGGCCTAGCGCTCCGCTGGAGTTGGCGGTAAATTCGATCGACCCGAAGGAAATCTTGAAATCCGGCGAGTACTGGATGGTGGGAATCTCGGCCATCGAAGTCGACGGTGAATCCCGGCGAGCCTTCTCCCCTTCCTGATGTGCCAACTGTTGAGACTTGATCTCGGCAATAAATTTATAGGGCTATGTCAAGACTAAGAACTATGATGGTTGCAAAAGACGCTGAGTGATACAGGTTCGGGCCCTCTCGGTGAGAGTAAAAACTCTACGTCCTGTATTCTGAGGATCGTATTGCTTGTAATTGTCCTCTCCCTAATAGGGGGTTCCTGCCGCCTTATATATCCGATCGGTAGGGGATACATGAAGAGTCCTACTCGTATTCTACAAGGATTTATATAGATAATCTATCTCTAATGGCCTTGTGCTCCAAGCCGACTCGGTCGGTTTCCTTATTGATAAGGTACCCGATTGGTTACCGACATAGGCATATCTATGGATACCTATAAGGCAAGTATCCCACACCCTTGCTTATAGCTATTTTGAGTGGGTTAGACATTGACTAGTTTTTATGTGTTTTTCTTTTAGTTATATACACATGCATGGATTCAAGGCATACTAGTCACAAAGGAATCCTAATTACCATGCTATGCAAGAGGAAGAAAAACACACAACAACTACCAAGAACTAACACGGTTACCTCCCTCATGAGTAGATAGGTCGTTGAGGTCCATGTCACTTGTGGTGGACTTCACATGATCTTCATGAAAGCGCTCGGTCCACCACCACCACCATCTAGGTCTTGTTCTTGGGCACCCACTTGTACGTGGTTGACCTCTCAAGATCAACTATGCACTTAGGCACCCATATGCTCTTGACCTTTCTCTTCTTGTTTGGTGGTCCCAAAGCCTTTGCTTTCACCTTGCCATCCTTGTTCCTAAAAAGCTTGAAATGGGTGTTCTCATGGAACAAGTTAGCGTTAGGTAAAACTGGAACTGCTCACCATATGGCAATCCTTAATGGTGTGGCCATCCTTGCAACACCTCCTGCAATAGTAGTCATTGGCGAGTAGGGGTTTGACCCATTCGAGAATGGAGTCACTCATCTCGATAATGTCAATGGAGGCGGGATATGAGCCAAGTCCACCGTGGGAGATGTTGTTCACAAGATTCTTCCCAAGAATCTCCTTGTGGATGGCTCTACCACGTGCAAGTCTCTCAAAGCCGTCCATCACCATTTTTCTCTCTTCCTTGAGCTTGTGATATTCCTTCAAAACAAATGGCTCAAGAGAGGAAACCTCATTCGAGGTGGTTAGTTCATCACACATAGTAGAAGCATTGCTCATTGATGAACAAGAGGAGGGAGAGGCAAGGTTCTCAACATTGATGGCCTCATAAGTAATCTCAACGGCCTTGTACTTCTCATGAAGCTCTACATGATCACCTTTGAGTTTATCATAACTCTTGTTTAGGGCGTCATGAGATGTGACAAGGTCCTTGAGCTCACTCTCAAGGTCAACAATATAGTTCTTAGCCAACTTACACTCATTTCTTATCACATCCAACATTTTGGATTTCTTGATGGCGATGTCGCGGGCTTGCTCAAGCATACTCCACAACTTAGCACAGGCGCACTCCTCGTCATTGTTGTCACTACTACTCTTGTCCTCACTCTCCCCAAGGTGGCTCGAGGCTATGAGGCATGTGGGAGGTGGAAGGAGAGCTCGTGGTGATGTGGTCTTGATCATGGCTAGGCTGACCACTTCTTCATCACTTAGGAAGAGGACTCGTCACTTGAATTGTCGCTTGTCCACTCCCCAACAAGAGCCTTGCGTGAGAATTTTTTCTTGGAGTCATTGGCTTTGCCTTTGCCCTTGCTCTTGTCTTTGTTGAAGAACCTCTTCTTCTTTTTCTTGGCTTTGGGGTCTTCATCTTCTTCTTCTTCACTTGAATCTTGTGACTTGAATGCTTCTTTCTTGGGCTTTGGGCTCTCTCGGACAAAGTGATTCTTTGATCCACAATTGAAGCACTTGCCCTTGGACTTGGAAGCAAACTTGTTCTTGAAAGTGTTCTTCTTCTGCATGAGAAGAGCCAAGTCCTCGGTCTAGTCATCCTCGTCATCATCTTCATTATCGTCATCGTCAGTGACTGCCTTCTTCTTGTTTTTCTTGCTCTTGCTTGATTCTTGCTTGTTAGCCTATAGAGCAAGGTTGGATGGTTGAGGATCATCCATCCCCAACTGGTAGCTCTCAAAGGCAGTGATCTTGCCAAGTACATCCTTCATGGTCTTGGTCTTGAGGTCACCCTGCAAGGTGTAGGTGATGATGGACTCATACTTAGGGTCTTTGAAAAGCCTCAAGAATCTTTTGATGACCTCCACAGGCTTGAGCTTGAAATCATCCCCAAGTGCATTGATCTCCTCCACTAACACATGAAAACGAGAATACAGAGTGTTAGCTCTCTCATGTTGTAATCTAGCAAATTTATCATACTTGTTCTTCAGCACATAGTATCTTTCCTCTTTGACATCACTAGTACCCTCGTGGATACTCTGAATCTCAGTCCAAATACCGTGTGCTATCGAACTCGAGTCCTCTTCCTAATCCGGTAGCCGATCACAAATCCAAATACTTCAATTTCACACCACTAGAACCCGAAAAGCGTTGCAACCTAAACAGTTCTAGTAGGCCAAGACCATATGCATGCTAGTGTTCATGATGCAAAACAAAATGCGGAAGCTAAACACACTAGCATATGCAAGCCACAAGTCACCCTATCAACTAGAGCACTCAAATGTAGAATAGTAAGGAGGGGGTCAAGGAATGCTCATGATTTTTTTCCCAAGGTCTCGGAAGGATGGCGCCTTCCCTTACTCCTCGTTGGACCACTCCCGCCGGAGTCCTGGTCCCTCCCGCCACCAAGTGGAGTTCTCGCACACGAGCTTGCAATCACTCCCGGAGTGAAGACACGGTGTGCGTCACTGCTGCCACCAAGGCACAAGCTCATCTCCCTCGAGAACTTGTCGGACTTCCGGAGCTGGCACGAGTGCTCACTGGCGATGCCCCATTCACCGGCGGGCTCAAACCGTGTACAAACGTGTGATGGCCTTCACAACCGATCACAATAGGCTCGATCACTGACACCTAACCAGTCTAGGTCTCACCATAGACCAAGAGTAACAACCTAGATCAAACCCTCAAGGACACCCTAGCCTTAGATGCGCAAGATCGCTCCTTGTTACTCTCACAAGCACTCTCAAGATATCCAATATCCTCTCCTAGTGCTCTCATTTTTTCCTCTTGGACCTTACCAAATGCTCTCAGGTATTCCACTGGCCAAGAGAGGTCTCCAAGACCCTAGCAACGAAGTTATATAGGCTTCCAACCGCAAACTAGCTGTTGCTCCACGAAATCAGCTTTATGGGCCTACTGACAGGACCATCCGGTCACTGTAGGCTTTGGCTCCAACGGCTCTACCCACTACTGATCTCCTGCTGATCGGACCGTACAGTCAGCTGACCGGACCGTCCGGTCCGTTTCTCTCTCAAGTCCAGAAACATTTAAGACTCAGCTTCCTCTCTGCTCTGCGTAACTCATACTGACTAGACCGTCCGGTCAGTAGACCGGACCGTCTGGTCACTATGAATCCTGGCATAGACAGACTCCTCGCTGCTCGCTGTAAGTTCCAGACATCTTCACCTAGTGACCGTACAGTCTGGTCACCATTGACCCCTCTATCCGGTCACTATGTCTAGAAGCTGAAACTTGTCGTCTTTGCATAACTTTGTTTCCTAGCATCTCCGAAAAGCTTCTTGGCTTCTCCACTGTCATCTAGTGCCTGTGATTTCACCGAGCAACCTTGCACATCACTGACTAGACATGACCTAAGAGAAATGACATAGACCCCCTTGATAATCCGGTTCTTCCTATGGACTCAAAGCCCTAACAACTAGACAAGTGTTCCTAACACTTGCTTCATAGCTTGTCCTCAGCTTTGATCCATCTCTATCAACCCTTGGACTCCATCAAGCTCACCAAGCCTCCATGCTTATGGTCATTGTCATCAATCAGCTTATGGTCATTGTCATCAATCACCAAGGCAACCATCATCCATATGATTTGTAGTAGACTTTAGAGATGATTCCTACACAGACAACATTCGTGTAGATATTAGCCCACAATTTCATAATTGTCATCTATCACCAAAACATTCATACCTTAGGGATCCCATCAATGGTCATGAAGCTTACAACATGAAATCGAGAATAAATAGTGTTAGCTCTCTCATGTGGTAATCTAGTGAAGGTATCATACTTGTTCTTTAGCATATAGTATCTTTCCTCTTTGACATCACTAGTACCCTCATGGATACTCTGAATCTCAGTCCAGATACAGTGTGTTGTCGAACTCGCATCTAATCTAGCAAATACATCCATGGATTTGCATGCAAACAGAGAATTCTTGGCCTTAGTGTTGTTCTTAATGAAATCAGGTTCAACCAAGTTCACGTTCGCATCCGAATCATGGGTCACCATCCATATCTCTAGATCAATGGACTCAAGGTAGGCTTGCGTACAAGCCTTCCAATACTCATAGTCCTCCCCATCGAATATGGGAACACTCCCCACCTGTTCCTGCATCCTTACTCAAGGCGGTGAAGCCTCGAAGATGAGCACTTGGCTCTGATACCACTTATAAGGACCGAAGGCGTACCGAGAGGGGGGTGAATCGGTAAGCCGACCACAAATCCGAATACTACTAATTCACACTACTTGAACCTAACAATTCTAGGAGGCAAAGACTCTACACATGTTAGAGTTCATGATGAAAGCAAGCGCGGAAGCTAAACATACTAGCCTATGCAAGCCACAAGTCACCATATCAAATATAGCACATAAATGCGGAATAGTAAAGAGGGGTCAACAAATGCTCATGATTTTTTCCCGAGGTCTCGGAAGGATGACACCTTCCCCTAATCCTCGTTGGACCACTCCCGCTAGAGTCCCAGTCCCTCCCGCCATCAATGTGGAGTTCTCGCCTATGAGCCTGCAATCACTCCCCGAGTGAAGACACGGTGCGCGTCACCGCTGCCACCAAGGCACAAGCTCGCCCCCCTCGAGAACTTGCCGGACTCCCCGAGCCGACACGGGCGCTCACTATTGATGCCCCTTTCACCGGCGGGCTCAAACCGTGTACAAACATATGACGACCTTCACAACCGATCACGATAGGCTCGATCACCAATACCTAACCGGTCTAGGTCTCACCATAGACCAAGAGTAACAACCTAGATCACACCCTCAAGGACACCCTAGCCTTGGATGTGCATCAATGCTCAAGTTACTCTCACTAGCACTCTCAAGATATGCAATATCTC
Source organism: Eleusine indica (assembly GCA_030378355.1). NCBI lineage: Eukaryota > Viridiplantae > Streptophyta > Magnoliopsida > Poales > Poaceae > Eleusine > Eleusine indica. Next base: position 31,278,815 of record CM059499.1, read on the forward strand.
CTCCTAGTGCTCTCCTCTTGTCCTCTTGGCTCTCACCAAATGCTCCAAGTAATTCCACTGGCCAAGAGAGGTCTCCAAAACCCAACAACGAAGTTATATAGGCTTCCAACCTCCAACTAGCCGTTGCTCCACAAAATCAACCTTCTGGGCGTACTGACCGGACTGTCCGGTCACTGCCTGACCGGACCGTCCGGTCACTGCAGAATCAGCTTCCAACGGCTCTACCCACTACTGATCTTCATACTGACCGGACCATCCGGTCAGTTTCTCTCTTCACTATAGAAACATTTCCAGAGCCGCTTCCTCTATGCCCGCGCTGTCCTCTACAGACCGGACCGTCCGGTCTCTATGGCTTCCAACACAGGCAGATTCCTCGCTGAGTCTTCTCTCTGGAATTCCTGTTCTCCTAGTCACCATACAATCTGGTCTGCACTGACCCCTCTGTCCGGTCACTATATCCAGAAGCTGAAACTCCTCGTCCTCGCTTGACTTTTTTTCCTGGCTTCTCCGAACAGTTTCTTGGCATCTCTACTGTCACCTAATGCCTGTGATTTCACTGAGCATCCATGCACATCACCGACTAGACATGACCTAGAGAAACGACCAAGACCCTCTTAATAGTCCGGTTTTTCCTATGGACTCAAAGCCCTAACAACTAGACAAGTGTTCTCAACACTTGCTCCATAGCTTGTCCTTAGCTTTGATCCATCTCCATCAAGCTCATCAAGCCTCCTTGCTTGTGGTCATTGTCATCAATTGTCAAGGCAACCATCATCCATATAATTTGTAGTAGAGTTTAGAGATGATTTCTGCATAGACAACACTCGTGTGGATATTAGCCCATAATTTTATAGTTATCATCTATCACCATACCTTAGGGATCCAATCATCAATGGCCATGAAGCTTACACCCACCCATCACAATGTGTGTTTGTATGGAATATTATTCTTATGAAGTGTATATTATGCATGGTAAAGTAATACAATAGTGTCTTTAGGGAAGATAAAAATGCCTCAAATATTGTCTCTATAAGATATAGCCACTTTCAAAGTGTCACAAAAATGTCTCTACTTTGTTTATATTTGGACATTATATAAAATGTCTCAAAGAATGTCTCTACATTTCATGTAATATAGTCTTATTTTGTAAAGTTTTAAAATTGTGCCTCTATGACTTGAGACATATTCTAAAGTGCCACACATATAGAGACAAATTTGAAAGCCTCTAGTAAGGTGTCCCTACAAGAGGTTTTTGTTGTAGTGGTGTTAACATGAAAATTCACACATGTCCACTGTATAAAAAGTTTAATGGAGCGGTCAGTGGAACTAAAGAGTTACATTGTTGTGCGCTTGTTGATCTCATGTTATTACCATCTCTCACTTGACATGGCGTGGGGCTTCTTGGGGCTTGAGGTGGGCAGCTAGGGCTGGCTAAGTTAGGGTTATGATTATTTCAGTAATTTATGTGTGGTGCATCTTTTTGGATGGGCTTGAACCATGTGTGGATGGGCCGTTTGTGCTAGAGAACAAGTGATGGAAATTAAATCCCACGTGCCTGGGCACAGGAACACAAACCATGAATGTGTAAGATTGTAAGAGTACCCTTGACATTTTGACTCCAACATGCAAATATCAATGAGAGAAAAATTGGTTGTCCCATATGGAGTTCCTTTCATGGCTTGCATTGGGCGCTTGTGTGAGACCATCAAATGTCAGGGTTTCTCCGATATGTCCCAAATAAAAGTTAATTTGGGTATGGTTGATTGTGTTTTGTTCATCTTTGACCAATAATTTATGTAATTAGATTAACTTTAACAAAATAGAAATTATATATTATAAAAAATATTTCTTATGGTGAATATAAAATATAAATCTCATATTGTTGAAATTGAGTACATGTATAGAAATTACATCATTGGTCAAGTATAGAAACAAAACATAGTCAACCAAACCCATAGTGGTGTTCGTTTTGGGACTAAGGGAGTACAAACCATTACTTAATGTTGTCTCTAAACAAAGATAAAACAAAGGAAAAAACGCACACAGGTACACTATCCAATAGATATATGTTTATCAAATTACAGTGGAAGGATATAATATCTCGATAGGTTCTTGAATATTTTTTGTTTGGTGTATACATTACATGCAATTTTTAGAAATCTAAGATATAACTAATTGCCTCTCTTAAAGATCAGTCACTAGGAGTCCAATCATGGTATGAACAAATTCATATTATATTATTTAGAATTAGAATGTAACTGATCCAAAAATATGAATAATCTCCGAAATACCACAACACACATGGAAGTGTTTGACATTTAACAGATTTTATTCAAGAAAGTTGATTCCGCCAGAATAGTTTTATTAATTACACAAGGTTATCTCTTAGTCATGGAATTAGTGTTGTTCACCAGTACACATCAATAGATGTTATCCTTTTAATAGATCCACAATAATGTGACCTTGACTAGTGCTAACCATACACTAAAGTTTGTCCCTGAACACATCTTATCTAGGATTTTGAGATGTTTTTCTCGAAAAATGTGATGTTTTTATGCGTTTTCTTATATTTTGGTCCTTACATATGATAAGGCTAGTTTTTATGGGTCTTTCATTGATAATTAATTAGCTGTCACATCAGAAAAATATATGACATGAAAAGAAATTAATAGAAGAGAGAGGAGATACCTTTCATCCGGATGAAAGGCTACAGGCACCGTTTCCTCGTCGATGAATGGAGAACGAAAGCGTATGGAGATTTTTCCTCCCCATCAATGTATGTCATATATGAATATCATACTATGCAGTACATTAATATTCTGCCAAACATATAAAACTATTAAATGAAACTGAACATTAAGACAGGCAGCTTCATTCTTCAGTTACTAAAGACCAAAAAATTGACGTGGCAATCTTGATAATTATTAAAATGAAGAGGATTGAGACTGGCCTCATAGACATTTGACTACTGCAGACACCAGTGTAAATTAAATGTGTAATAAACATCATTTATACAACCAGGCTCATTATTACAAAAGGAAAAAGGTGAATATGGCGACTCATCTCTATTAGAAGCCATTATTTGCATGGACAGACTGATCTTAGCTTCTGTTTGGATCACTCTAGTTTATAAGAAATTGGTTTTTAGTAACTGGAGGGTTTTCAAACAAGTCAGTTTTTATAACAATTTATATAAACCAGATTATAAGTTTCTAAGAAACCTATAATCTGGCTCAATCTAGTTAATGTTAGTTTTTGCCTCACTCCAATATAGTTAACTACCAAATAACTAGTTTTATATATTATAAAAACTAGAATCTAAACATTCCACTTAATTTTTATTTAAAAACCAATTTCTAGAAACTGAAAGAAAAACTAGTTTTTAAAATCCGATGAATCTAAATAGGACCTTAATTCCCATGTAAGTCAACTCAATTACATTACTAGGCAAGGCAGCCCGCCTGTGAGGGAAGCCTTCTTACAACTTTGATGTTGAGTGCACCAAACAAAAGTTTAATTAAGTTTGTAAGATGCCTCAACCAAAGGAAATTAATAGATCAATAATTACGGCTCCAACTTGCTTAACTTGAGGTTTGGAGTTCGATTCGTAACGGGCCCAACACGAAACACATTCACCGACTGGTAAATATGTGACATAAAACTGTTAGACAACGTTCGATGTGGCAACCGATGATTTGTTGAACGTAGCGCCAAAATGACTAGTGGTTGTGCCAGAAAATTATTGCACAACATCCAATGTGACAACCAATAATTTATTATGATGGACGGTAGCTCACCGCTCACGTCTGATTTTGTTATATATATTTAGTAAATTATGAGTTGTGTATCCTTGCTAACATCATATATGTTTCTCCGCTAATATGAGAATACAAGTGCAAAATAGAAGTAGCAACCCTCCAAACGACGAATGTACACTAGAACAAACAGGCCTTTTGGAGCATTTCCAAAAAAAAAAGCCCCATAAACTCTTCCTAAGTTCAATTAATGGGATTAAATCTAAAAAACTATTTCCAACAGCTCTACAAAATAACTCATAGATTTATTCTCTCTTTAAATTCTCCTCATTTGTAGCTAGAAACGAGAAAAAATTTAGGGGGCCTTATTCTTTCATTTACAAGAGAATTAATATTATTGTGGTACCAGATGCTGATGTGGCCTAATTAAAAGTTTTTGTGATCTATTTTTAAAGAGAATTGTTAGAGGAGATATTAAAACTTCTTCCTAATAATTTTTGAACTGCTGCTAAAAACACTATTTTAGGATCAACTTTTTGGGGAGCTTTTGGACATGCTCTTAGTAGTGGTAGAATACCACCTATAGTGATGGTTTTTCGAGCCGCCACTAAGCTCCCACACCACTAGGAGAGGCCAAGCGTCTCAAATGTGCTATAAAGTTTAAAAAAAGTTTGAAAACAGATACTAAGAGCATCTCCAAGAGCTCTTGTATTTGACATTGTATCTTAAAATATAGAAAAAGATGAAAACAAATCATGATCCAACAACCTCTCTGTATGTGACTCTGTATTTTTTTCTCGCTAATTTTACCGAGGCCACCATCCTCGCCATTCTCCTCCTTGTGCACGTACGACCCATTCCCGCGCTCGGTTTTTGGCTCCCACGCATCGCCCTGCTTCCCCACACGCTCCTCATCCACCATCCCCACTGAAAATAGGGTTAATTTGATCTATGCCACTATAAATTTTCCGGTTTAGAAATATGATATTTATCTTTCATTAATCGGTTGGATATCATTAAACTTTTACTCAAATTGAAAATATGTCATTATCTACACTTTGAAGCGTTCTAGGCCTAGTGGCAGACCTCAGTATTTTTGTATGTCCCATTTTGCCCCTGTCTTATCTACCTCATCCACTTACCCTCATCGCCGGCACTGATGCTGGTTAGCTCTTCATCTCCGCCTCGCTCATCAATAGGAGCTACCTCACTATCATGCCCATGCTCGTGCGCCTAGGGCAGTGTGTCATCAAGGCGGCGCCATGGCAAGCAGAGCATCGGGAGTGCTTCAAGCTGACTCGACCATTGTTGTCGTTGAGCACAAATCAAGGGCACCGCTACTTCAAATCGTCTCTGACCCAGCCATGCTGCGGAGAGGCACGCTGGGAGTTCCGCCGTGCGCTGCTTTCCCCTTCTGTCCACGGTCGACGAAATCAGCGACAATCTCCCTAAGCATGACTATCAAATCTGTCCTCCCTGGTCCAAATAGGGCCATCTCTTACTCAACACCAAGATATGTAGCTCCCTGTGCCTTCTCTTGTGCGCTCGAGCTTGCCGGAGCCACCACTCAGCAAGGCATAGAGTTATATGAGACGCAAGAAAACCAACTAATCTTGGACATGCAGTTGCAGATCCATATGGAAAAGCACTCGAGGTTGTGCGCAAGAACAAGTTCAACATGTTGGCTGAAGAAATTGCAACATAGTTTAGCGAGGAGGCTGAATTTGGTTGTTGTCTGTTGGATTTAATTAAGCAGGGCTTTTAAATCTAAATTTCATAAGGCCCATTTATTTGTTGTATGGAAGAATAATATTGTACTAATTATTCTTTGAAAGATGAATCAAATATATATATATATATATATATATATATATATATATATATAATATATTTAAGTTGGAAGAAATAAAAGAACAAAATCAGTTATGCGTGTGAATAAGCTGAAACGTTGTGTGAATAAGCTGAAACGTTTCAGCTTCATGCATGGCGAGCGTTCTTTTGTCAATAAGCTGAAACGCACATGCGTTTGTTAACGTGTGTGTCTCTTGATTTATTCTCTTCCATTGTTAAGTCAACTAAATGCTCTAGTGACTGTACGATTCATCTTTTGAGAGTTACTAGTACTATGGATCAATGCTTTACGTGAGATGCTCTTCACCTTCCACCTGCTAGAGCATATAAAAGGAACCCAGGTCCATGGAAAACAACACAAGAAAAACACAATAGCTCTCTCTCTCTCGTCTCTCTATTCAATAGCTGCTGAAGGTAGGCTTCTTCATCCTGAAGCTTGCGCGCATAAGCCAAGGTAGGGCAGGCCTACGGAACCACGACTCTGCTACGATCCTGTACGAGGATAGGGTCGATAGTGTTTTTAGGGAGCGACTGACGCGACTGCCCGCTACCGCCTCTACATTGCTTCAACTTCGTTCGCGCATGGTGCTTCACTTCGTCGCGTGCACGTCTACTTCCTCTTCATCGACTAGCTGCACCCTTCACCATCTCAACCAACAGCGCTCAAGAAGACTCGGTGATGCACGCAATTCCTATTGCCTCTCCTGCTCAGTATGTACCTCCTCTCCTTTTGTTTTTTGTTTATCTTATTAACATAGATAATACGGGATCTATGTCTGTTTCTGTGATCTTTAGTATTTATTATATTACTCTAGTCATTATAATCATGTTTTATATGATTCTTTTCTAGATTAAATTTAGTAGAATATTATCTAAATTTCCAACAATCCAAAAACACTATATTTCTAGGTTTTTTTCTACTGGTCGTACGGCTTTAAAACCCAACGTGTTCGATGGTGCGAACTACAAATGTTGGAAGGCGAAGATGGTCCTTTGGCTCACCGCCATGAACGTGATTCACGTGGCACAAGGGAAGCCCGAAGCGCTTAGTCCTGATGAGGACAAAGCATTTGAGGCTGCCAATAACCTCTTTCGAGGTGCCATGATAAGCGTGATTGGTGAGAACCATGTGGATGCATACATGCACTACTTTACTGGCAAGGAGCCATGGGATGCGCTCGAGGCCAAGTATGGAGTCTCTGATGCAGGAAGTGAGTTGTATGTCATGGAGCTTTTTCATGACTACAAGATGGCAGATGATCGCTCAGTGGTAGACCAGGCCCATGAAATACGGTCTCTCACTAATGAGCTCGAAAACTTTACATGTGTATTGCCGGACAAATTTTTGGCCGGTTGCATTATTGTAAGCTCCCTTCCTCATGGAAGAATTTTGCCACTATCCTCAAACACAAGAAGCAAGAGTTCACCACAGTGGATTTAATCGAAACTCTTGATATGGAGGAGAAGGCAAGAGCTAAAGACACACGTGCAAAAGGACACGAGGCAGAGACTTCGACTTCTAATGCCAATATAGTGCAAAAGAAGAATTTTCAAAAGAAGAAGAACTTCCAGAAGGGAAAGTTCGAAGGCAAGAACAAGCCTTCTCAAACAACCAACTTCAAGAAGAAGAAGGACAAAGGACACTGCTATGTGTACGGTAGCTCGGACCATTGGGCTCGAGATTGCAAGCACCGCAAAGACAAGCAACAGCACAAGAACAACAACAAGTCTGCCTATGTTGTCATGGGCAACACTGAGATGGGAACAGTCGGGTATGGTAATCCAACTGTTCTTTCAGTTTATCATTCCCCTGATTGGTGGATTGATACAGGAGCTAATGTTCATATATGTGCTGATGTTTCTTTGTTTTCTTCTTATCAGGGAGCAAGGACTTCCTCCGTGTTAATGGGAAACAGATCGCATGCTTCTGTTCGTGGTGTTGGTACGGTCAATCTGAAGCTCACTTCGGAAAAGACCATGCAGCATGTTCCCTCAATAAAGAAGAATCTTGTTAGTGGGTCTCTTTTGTGTAGAGACGGTCTTAAGTTGGTATTTGACTCCAATAAAGTTGTATTGTCTAAGTATGGAACCTTTGTTGGTAAAGGCTATGATAGCGGAGGCTTGTTCCGTCTATCTTTGACAGATGAGTGCAATAAAATGATTAATCATGTATGTAATAATGATGAGTCTAAGTCTTGGCATTGACGTTTATGTCATATCAATCTTGGATGTATGACGCGGCTGGCAAACTTGAATTTAATCCCGAAATTTCAGATTGTCAAAAGCTCAAAGTGTGAAATGTGTGTGTAATCGAAACAACCTCGTAAACCTCACAAGATTGTTGAGGTGAGGCACTTGGAACCACTAGAACTTGTTCATTCTGATTTGAGCGAGATGAATGGCATTTTGACTAGAGGTGGAAAGAGATACTTTATGACACTGATCGATGACTCTACTCGATATTGCTACGTGTATCTCTTGAAAACCAAAGATGAGGCACTGCACTATTTTAAAGTCTATAAAGTTGAGGTTGAAAACCAACTTGAGAGAAAGATCAAACGAGTTAGGTCTGATCGTGGTGGTGAGTATTTTTCAAATGAGTTCAACTCATTTTATGAAGAACATGGCATCATCCATGAGAGGACGCCTCCCTACTCTCCTGAGTCAAATGGTGTGGCTGAAAGGAAGAGCCGTACCCTAACTGAGATGGTTAACACCTTTTAGGAACATCGGGTCTTGCCTGGGAATGGTGGGGTGAGGCTATATTGACTGCTTGTCATGTTTTAAATCGAGTTCCTATTAAACACAAGAAAAAGACTCCATTTGAGGAATGGGAGAACAAAAGACTCACACTCTCTTACTTGTGCACTTGGGGCTGTTTAGCAAAGGTCAGTGTACCTATGGCGAAATAACGCAAACTTGGACCTAAGATAGTGCACTGTGTGCTCCTTGGATATGCTTTCCATAGTGTTGGTTATAGATTTTTGATAGTGAAACCTGAAGTACCTGATATGCATATTGATACAATCATGGAATTCCGGGACATCACATTCTTTGAAAACATCTTTCCAATGAAAGAAACATGTGGAACTTCGAGTTATGAATCAGTGATAACTCCCGAACCTGCCATACCTATGGTACATGATGAACAAACACTTGTGCAACATCGTGAGGAGGAATACAATGACATGTCTCAAAAGATCAAGAGACAGTGGGTTGCAAAATCCTTTGGTGATGATTTCATTGTGTACCTCATAGATGATACTGCTAAGACTCTTGAAGAGGCTTATGCATCTCAAGACGCTGACTACTGGAAGGAAGCAGTACGTAGCGAGATGGATTCCATAATGTCTAATGGGACTTGGGAAGTTGTGGATTGACCCTATGGGTGCAAACTTGTGGGATGCAAGTTGGTGTTCAAGAAAAAGCTAAGGCCTGATGGTACAGTTGAAAAGTATAAGGCAAGGCTTGTGGCCAAGGGTTATAACCAGAAAGAAGGAGAAGATTTCTTTGACACTTACTGACCTGTTACCCGATTGACAACAATTCGAGTACTACTGTTGTTGGCTGCCTCATATGGTCTTCTCATTCATCAAATGGATGTCAAGACAGCATTTCTCAATGGAGAATTGGAAGAGGAGATCTACATGGAGCAGCTAGATGGATTTGTAGTGAGTGGTCAAGAAGAGAAAGTGTGTAAGTTGTTAAAATCTTTGTATGGCCTCAAGCAAGCACCCAAGCAGTGGCATGAGAAGTTTGATCAAACTTTGACGACTGGAGGGTTTGTTGTGAATGAAGCTGATAAATGTGTATACTACCGCTATGGTGGAGGCAAGGGAGTCATTTTGTGCTTGTATGTTGATGACATACTAATTTTTGGGACAAATCTGAATGTGATCAATGAAGTAAAGAAGTTCTTGTCCCAAAACTTTGAGATGAAAGATCTGGGAATAGCTGATGTGATTTTGAACATCAAGCTACTAAAGGATGGAAATGGTGGGGTAACGCTGGTTCAGTCCCATTATGTGGAAAAGGTTTTGAGCCGCTTTGGCTTCAGTGATTGTAAACCTGCTCCAACTCCTTATGATCCTAGTTTAATGCTTCGAAAGAATCAAAGAATTGCTAAAGATCAATTGAGATATTCTGAGATCATTGGCTCACTCATGTATCTAGCCAGCGCCACTCGACCTGACATCTCCTTTGTTGTGAGCAAGCTGAGGTAATTTGTTTCAAATCCTGCAGATGATCATTGGCGTGCTCTTGAAAGAGTGTTGTACTACTTGAAAGGTACTGCGAGCTATGGAATTCACTATTCTGGCTATCCAAAGGTAATGGAAGGATATAGTGACTCTAATTGGATATCAGACGCTGATGAGATCAAAGCCACAAGTGGATATATATTCACTCTTGGAGGTGGCGCTGTTTCATGGAAGTCTTGCAAGCAGACCATCTTAACGAGGTCAACAATGGAAGCAGAACTCACAGCTCTAGATACAGCTACTATAGAAGCAGACTGGCTTCGTGAATTCTTGATGGACTTGCCAATGGTTGAGAAACCAATACCAGCAATCCTCATGAACTGTGACAATCAGACTGTGATTACAAAAGTCAACAGTTCTAAGGATAATATGAAATCATCAAGACATTTGAAGAGAAGGCTAAAATCTGTTAGGAAAATGAAAACCTCCGGAGTAATAACATTGGATTATATCCAAACAACTGAGAATCTTGCAGATCCTTGCACCAAAGGTCTTTCACGAAATATGATAGACAATGCATCGAAGGGAATGGCTTCGAGACTCACATGAGTTGTACCACAGTGGTAACCCATCCTTTGTGATTGGAGATCCCGTGAATTAGGTTGGCAAAACAAGCTGGTGGGCAGCTGAAAGGAGAGCAATTTTCTGAAATCTCGTTCCACGAAAGATGCAACGCTCTCCTAATCTGTATGGTAGGTTAATTTTTATCTTATTGTGATCCGAATGGCTTGGTATGCAAAGATGTTGTCCTACAGAACATCTTAAAAGGATCACACCTATATGAGTCCGACTGCTAGTCATAGTCCGTGAGAAATGGGTACTCTCTAATAAAATCATGAAAAGGCCAAGAGATCGACTTATATGCTCTAAACAGAGAGGATGCTTACAACAGCCTAGTATCAGTAAAGGACTGAAGTAAAACCTATTTCACACAAAACTGACAATTCGAGGTATAGTCCATTGTTCAGTTGTGGATAGATGTAACTTCAGTTCTAGGTGGATCTTCAACCTTAACCGGTCTTCACTGTAATACTGGTATATCAAAACTAGGAATTGACTCAGAGAATTTTAAATGTGCCTTTGAAATTTAGTGGGGATTGTTGGATTTAATTAAGCAGGGCTTTTAAATCTAAATTCCATAAGGCCCATTTATTTGTTGTGTGGAAGAATAATATTGTACTAATTATTCTTTGAAAGATGAATCAAACATATATGTATGTATATATATAATGATATATATTTAAGTTGGAAGAAATAAAAGAATAAAATCAGTTATACGTGTGAATAAGCTCAAACATTTCAGCTGCATGCATGGCGAGCGTTCTTTTGTCAGTAAGCTGAAACGCACATGCGTTTGTGAATGTATGTGTTTCTTGATTTATTCTCTTCCATTGTTAAGTCAACTAAATGCTCTAGTGAATATACGATTCATCTTTTGGGAGTTACTAGTACTATGGATCAATGCTTTACGTGAGATGCTCTTCACCTTCCACCTGCTAGAGCATATAAAAGGAACCTAGGTCCATGGAGAACAACACAACAAAAACACAATAGCTCTCTCTCTCGAGTCTCTCTTTTCAGTAGTTGCTGAAGGTAGGCTTCTTCATCCCGAAGCTTGCCTGCACAAGCCAAGGTAGGGCAGGCCTCCGGAACCATGACTCTGCTGCGATCCTGCACGGGGATAGGGTCGATAGTGTTTTTGGGAAGCGACTGACGCGACTGCCCGCTACCTCCTTTATACTGCTTCAACTTCGTTCATGCGCGGTGCTTCACTTTGTCGCGTGCACGTCTACTTCCTCTTTATCGACTCGCTGCGCCCTTCGCCATCTCAACCAACAGCGCTCAAGAAGACTCGGTGATGCACGTAATTCCTATTGTCTCTCCTTCTTAGTATGTACCTCCTCTCCTTTTGTTTTTTTTTTATCTTATTAACATAGATAATACGGGATCTATGTCTGTTTCTGCGATCTTTTGTATTTATTATATTACTCTAATCATTATCATCATGTTTTATATGAGTCTTTTCTGGATTAAATTTAGTAGAATATTGCCTAAATTTCCAACATTGTCATGGGTAAAGAAATGTAAACAAATTTTCCTGATTATTTCTTCAATCTTGGAATTCTATAACACGACCAGGATGAGATGACGAAGCTTGGAGCTTGGACCCCACGTGCGGCAGCGGAGGAGACCCAAGTAGCCGTGGTGCCGCTGGCAGCGAGGGACGACACGAGATAGAACTCGGCAGGGTCAACCATGGAGGAGCAAGTAAGCAAACGAAGACGACAGACCAGGGGTAAAATCGGTTATATAAAAATACAGAGGCCTGCAGGTGGGTGTAAAACACTCTCAGACGTATATAGTGGCATATTTCCAACCTGAACAAAAGTTTAATGGCATCTGGCCAATTAATGAAAGTTCAGTGACAAAATTTCAAACCAATACGGTGGTGCAGAGTCAAATAGCTCCACCAAAGGTCGAAATCGCCCGCACCAGTTCCGGTTTCATCGTTGCTGCACTAGTCATGTAGCGGCCACCACATTCCTTGCTTAGGTGGCTAGACAAACAGGCTCTCACAAAGAATCAGTTGGATGATCTTCTCCCCACCCGTCAGGTGGGGATTTCAAGATCTGAATGCCAATCGATTTGAGGGAGGAGCAGATGTCGTCCGGGTTGGGATGATGCGGCGTCCGGTGATTGCATCCATAGGGCACGATGGCCAAATGCCCCAGGAACACTTCTCACCTGAAGATCTTGTTGCCAACGACGTGAGCCCTGGGATGTTTCTGAATTTTCGAATATAAACTGGTTTATGACTTCTGTGCTATATGTTATGGTCAATTATCAGTACCAATAGTTGGTAAAGATATCAATCCATGCTATTTATTTTGTTCAATTATCAGTACCAATATCTGGTACAGACGGAGTGAAGGATTCAGTTAATGTTTTGGTAAATCAGTGCTATCGATAGTTGCTATTTGTTTTGGTCAATCGATATGTTGAATGATTCAGTCGATGTTTTGGGTAAACCTAGAGTGCTGCTAAATCACACGTTTTCATTTTCAAGTAGCATCTTTTATCAGATTTGTTATGGTGTTTGGAATTAGTATTAACCGTTTATTGAGTCAGATCTAAGGGTTAATAATAAGGAATTACCTGCTGAAAGGTACTATAAGTTGTGGACCAGTACTAAAAATTGTGGGACCGGTGCCAATAATTATTTTATTTTTTTTAATTATACAAAGGACAATTTGGTAACTTCACATTACTGTTACTTATTATGTACTCCTTATAACATTCTTCGTCAGATCGATTGTCACCTCTCCTGCCTCGACACGTGCCGGCGAGGACTGTCGACATCCCCTGCCCGCCGGCGAGGTCCTCCGACTTCCCCCGCGTCCCTCACTACTCCACGCATCGTCTCGGGCCGGAGAGCCCTTCCACTTTCTGTCTCTCCTCGCGCCGGCGAGTTCCCCCACCTCCACTTGCGGAGCACCCCATACGGCAGGGTGGGGCAGCAGCCCCAGCTAGCGGTGGGAAATTTCTTTGACCCCCTATCCTCCCAGCTGCATCACAGCGTCCGACGACGACGCTTCATGGTCGTGTGCTGCCGTCGATGCCAGTTTTTGTGCGTAGGAGGAAGAACACCAAATGAATGGGCCAAGCCCATATGGTCACCGTCACGCACACACAAGCCTCCATCGCTCTAAGTCCTACACCCTCGCACGTCTGGATCAGTGTCGTCGTCGTCGTCGCCGCCGGATCAGTGACGATGGCCTGGACGGGCGGAGGGCAGCAAGGCTGGGAGGGAACGGCGAAGATGGATGGGCGGGGGCCAGCGAGGATCGAGCGGCAGACCGCGAACAGGGGGTCGCGGTGAGGATGGGAGGACGAGCGGCGAGAATGGGAGGACGGCGGCCTGGACGGGCCGAGGGCGGCGAGGCTAGGAGCGAGTGGCGAGGCGGGGCGGGAGCGGTGAGGATCGATGGGCGGGGGCCGGTGAGGATCGATGGGCGGGGGCCGGTGACGAGTAACAGGCAGAAATCGAGTCGGGGAAGGAAGTGTCTATGGCAAATTAAAGAACTACAATTACCCATATACCCCTGGCTGTAATTAATTAAAATGATAATAAACAAATTAAGTATCAATGGCTGAGATTAACTGAGAAGGAGGTACCTGAGGTACTGCCCAAACACCGTAACAAGTCTCTTTGATTTATAGAAGTATATGCAAAATCAGTGGACCTTTGTATCATGAATGGTTAATTCAATGTATTCAGGATAGTTTGCTTGTACAATTAACCTGCCATATGGTTATATGTTCAGTACTAGGCATTTGTGGAAATATATCATTGAGAAATAAATATGATCAAGAGACCTGCAAATACTAGCCACGTTTTCAGATCGATCGATCATTTCTGGTCGCCAGGGGGCGATCAGATGATCAAGTCGACTGATGGGACGATGAGGTCCGATTAGTCAATCTCTGATCGGTCGATCAGGTCACCTGGTCGTCCACATCTTGTACAACCGATCAGGTTATATATATAGTTACTCGCAGGTGTAGTTACTCCCACATTCGAAAATCCACCTTAGGTATGTGTTCATACCCATTTATCATTTTGAGTATGTACACATACTTAAATTAAGATTTTTGAATTTGATAACCATAAAATTCTGAAAGGGTTTTCTAATTATCAACATATGAACATATATCATATTTACTGCTATATAAAAGTGAGTATGTTCATATACTTTCATGTATCTCAACAAATATCCACATACCCTCTAGTATAACTACATACTTAATTTATAAACCTCAAATATAAAGAGATACTCTCTAGATTATGAGATACACATATGAGAGTAGCTACTATGAGAGTACAAAAAAGACTTCCTAGTAAATAACTATAATACTACATAATAAGATAGTCCCAATTTAAAATTAAGCAAACGAAAATATCAGCAATTCAAAACAATAGCAAACCAAAGTCTCAGAAAAACTAAGCAAGCAAAATCTCAGAATTTTAACTATAGCAAACCTTATTTCATGCCTTAGCGAGCCAAATTGACCGGCCCACATAACCTTTTCTGGGCCAAAATTAGTCGTAGCTTGTTCGTCCGGGATCATAATGAACGATTAATCACGATAAATCATTGATTAGGCGAACAATCAAGTAACTAATCGCCCTAATTGAATCGCTGCCCCTAATCATGTGCTACTGACTGATAAGTCAATTAATCATTAATCGATGATTAATCACAATTAATTGAACAATCTGAAAATGTGGAATACTAGGATGAAGCTGTAGTATAGCTTTAGGATCAAGCTACAAACTTTTTTTAAGTGAAAAGTATGTCTATGCTAGAACATATAAAAATATTGTATTGCTTTGTTTTCGAATACGTAGGAGAGCTGTGTATCATTATATTAAGAAAGAGAAAAATGGTTCCTTATAATCATCACCACTTCATTCCGGACCGAGCAATGAGGGCTTGTTACATGCATAGAGTTATAGCTTATATAAGGAAAACAAAGAAAAAAAAGACCTGACTCAACACACTGAACTAGGCTATCTTCATCCAGCCACTTGACCTAGAGTCAAGGTCCGTAAACCCTGAGCTCCTGCTAGGGCACCAAAAGTGATGCTCACTATTAAACTCTCGAAGAAGCACACTGATGTTTCGTCTAGCCCCTTCAAAAACACAAGAATTTCTGTTTCCACAAGCACCATGCTGCAAGAAGTTTGCACCCTTCCTCTTATCTTTAGGCACTTTCTTAATTGTCTTTATCCACCACTCTGCAAATGAGGTAGTGTTGTTGCTCGGTATACGGTCCTGCAATCCCAATGGCTCTAGGACTCTGAACCAGAACTGCCGGGCAAACATACAGGAGGTTAGTAAGTGTTGGACCGTCTCATCCTCTTGGGACATTGAGCTGGATGAGGGAGTGGGACATTGAGCTGGATGATGGAGATTCTGCTTCGCAAGCCAATCTACTGTCCAACAACGATTTCAAATGGCTATCCAGAGGAACATCTTGCATTTAGGTGGTGCCCAGGACTTCCAAACACGATGCCACGGCCCAAAGGTGGTGGCATCATTATGGAATGCCCTATATGACGACTTTGAAGAATAAACGCCCGAAACATCAAGGTTCCAAAGATGGTGGTCATGCGTTAACGCCATTTCATGACCATCATCCCACAATTGAAGATAATCAAATAAACCAATTAAGGAGAGGCCTCCCTGTATATCTCTTGGCAAGGTATGATCCAGTAGAGCTTGAGCCACCGTACATTGCTTAATGAGATTTGGAGGGACTGCTGCTACTACCAACGGAGCAAGGTCAGATATGGAACAGCCCATCAGCCATTTGTCACTCCAAAATAGAGTTGTGCCATTGCCAATCTCAGAATGCATTGCTGTGTTGGAAAGTGCTGCATTAGGATGTATATTAATGTTCAAACCTTGCCAATGTCGATCAGGGTCAGTCTTCTTTAGACAAAGCCAACAAATCTGCAAGGACCAACTCATAATCTGTATGACTGATTCACTTATATCTTAACAAAATAACCGTCCAGCAGCTTGTAGGACAAAATTACTAGGCAATGAGATGCTACTTAGTAAATGAAATAATTTGGTGTGATTTTTTTGTCGCCGGAGCAATGAATTCAGGGTCATGTTTCACATACCTCCTTGCAAAAAATGTTGAGGAATCTCAAGATCTCACACCTCCTAGTCATACGCCCACTGAACATGCTCCTACAGCAGCCAAAGTACACTACAACAAAAACTGGCTAGTAGCGACGCTTTTGTAGAGGCAGTTTTGAAAATGTCTTGGCATCCTAGTGACATTTATTTGAGACACTTTTCAATGATGCCGCAAATATATGGCTTGTACCATTTTTTTCATGACATGTCTTCAAATTTGAGGCAAATGGTAAAGACATTTTGAAAGTGCCTCTCCTTTTTTTCTAATACATAATACAATGTGTAGTTAATTGCATTCTGTTTATTATTGGGGGCCTGCACAATTTTTTTTATGATAATTAGGAGAAAAAAGAAATAAATAAGAAAACGCACATCAACCACGAGTATTCGAACCTGCAACCTCGTGTGTATCTGCTATAGCTGAAAACCATCAGCGCCAGAAGACAACTTGTTTATATCAGAAAAAAACATGTCTTTTATGGACTCACGCCTTGTACTCGTTCCCTTCCCTGCTTGCCTCCCCTGTAAAAGCTGTCACGGACTCTGCTCATGAAATTGCTGAGCGCCGTCGCCGGGTCAAAATTAGATCAGGGAGGCAGACAGACAGAGGTGAGGGATTCAGCCATTCCGGTGGCAGTAAGCCGACGAGCGGTGAGGTTCTGCACCCCTTGCGCCCTGTGGGGGGGGGGGCGTGCGGGCGGGGTTGAGCGTGCGCCGCGCTGTGGCTGAGGCCGGCGGCCTTGGTGCTCAGTCCGATAGGCACCTTTCTCGACTACGGTGACCAGCTCGGCTCTGGCAAGCAGCGACCAACAATGTATGGTTCTATCCGTCTCTGATTGAATCAATTGCAATTACAATGCATCCTAAGATTTATTAGCATCACAAATTGGTAGGTTTTTCTATGAAATTGGACTGTTGTTATGCATATTAGTGAAATATTAAGAGAGATGGAGATAGTGTATCTCTTTTCTAGAAAATTGCATAACTGTGGTTGTTTTTCTAATTCGATGTTGGATTGGTATTCTCTTAATTTCCTTCTCACCGCATTAGTGGTTATACGGTACTAGGTGTGCAATGCATGAAAATAATTGAATTATGATGTTCTGTACCCAAAGTAGCAACTATGTTCCAAAATTATGATTTTCCTAACATTGTATTCTGATATATTGCATCAACAGTTATATCCTTTTAGTTGTTTCAGCAGAACTACTACGATGGACAAGAGCTGGATGAGCAAACCAAGAACAAGTGATGACTACAAGGATGGTGTGGTCCAATTCCTTACTTTCGGAATCCGTAATGTTCGTCAATGTAGAAAGGTTAACTGTCCATGTGTTCAGTGTAAAAACAAGTCAACAAAAAGTTACGATGACATTAGAACCCATTTAAGATGCAATGGGATTCTACAAGGATATACTACATGGGATCAACATGGAGAGGAACATGATTCAACACCGGCACCTTTTTCTCACCTGTCATCAGCCACATACAATAATGATGCATTTGGACGTCCTTATACTTCTCCTGCCCAAATTGCAACCAAGAGAAATGATGACATGCAAGGGCTCCTAAATGCAGCATTTCCTATGGCTGATAAGTATGATACAATGTCTAGTTTAGAAGAAGAAATGTGTGACATTAATAATTATGATGCGGTGTCTAGTTCATCAGACAACATTACATATGAGTTTCCTAACATAAATGAAGTCAACAAGAAGATGATGTTGTACCAGAAGAGGTTGGTGATGAAACTAAAGATGACATTATTTCCAGCATCCTGAAAGATGCTCGGGAAAAGCTATATCCAGGGTGCGATGAATTCTCGAAGTTTTCCTTTATTGTCATCTTATTTCATCTGAAAAGCTTACATGGATGGACTCAGGAGTCGTTTACATTACTACTTGGTGTTCTTTCTATTGCACTCCCTACAGAGGCAAACCTTCCAAAAAAAACTACCATGCAGCAAAGAAAATTATCCGAGGATTAGATCTTGATTATGTTAAGATTCATGCATGCCTGAAGGATTGCATGCTTTTCTACGGTGACCGGGCCAAACAAGAAACTTACCATGTATGCAACAGTTCACGTTGCGCAGAGCCGAAAAAGAAGGGTGAGACAACAGAAACAAAGGGGCATAAGAAAAAACCTGCAAAGGTCTTGCGGTATTTTCCATTGATACGTACGATAAAGAGGTTGTATGTTCATGAGGAAACAGCAAATGACATGCGTTGGCATGATAAGGATAATGGTCGCACAGATGACGGACTACTTAGGCATCCAGCTGATGGGTGAGCTTGGAAAGATTGGATTCAAGATATGCGGATTTTTCTGCTGATTCCCGCAATGTGAGGCTAGGTCTTTCCAGTGATGGAGTTAACCCTTACAGAAACATGAATATCAAGCACAGTACATGGCCAGTATTGCTTATTCCATACAACCTACCTCCCTGGATTTGCATGAAGAAAACATCTTTTATATTGTCTATGATCATTCCTGGACCAAATAGCCCAGGAAATGATATTGATATCTACCTGCAACCTCTTATTGATGAACTAGTAGAGCTATGGAGGGGTGTTCAAACCTTTGATGCCTCGTCAAAGACGAAGTTCTCTCTGAAGGCAGCATTGATGTGGACTTTATATGATTTTCCTGTGTTAGCTAACTTGTATGGCTGGAGCACAAAAAGAAAATATGTGTGTCCATCTTGTGCTGATTTGATGAGGTCAATTTATTTAAAGAAGGGGCGCAAATGTTCATATACGGGTCACCGTCGTTGGTTGCCATAGTCCCGTCTGTATCGTCGAAGAAAAAACCATTTTGACGGTATCGAGGAAAAAGAATTTGCGCCTATAACAATGAGTGGAAGTGATGTTTTGAGGATGATGCATGGTATAACTTTTATGTATGGCAAAACAAAGGGCCAACCAGAGGAAGAACAACAATCAGGGAACAAAGCTAGAGTTGGAAAAAAAGGAAAAGGAAAGAAACAGGACAAAAAAAGAGGAAAAGAGACCAAAGGAAAAGGCGACAGGGTAAGAAGGAGAAGAAACCTGAGGATTGGATTAAAAAAGAGGTCAATATTCTTTAAACTACCATACTGGGAGCATAATTTGTTGCGTCACAATCTTGATGTGATGCATATAGAGAAAAATGTATCTGATAATTTAATTGGAACCTTGTTAAATTTGAGTGGTGAAAGAAAGGACGATTTGAAAGCAAGACTGGACTTGGAGGAACTTGAAATTTGACCTGAACTGCATCCACAACTGGACAACAAAGGAAAGAAAACATTGTCTAATGCACCATTTACAATGTCTAGAGACCAAAAGGAGATTCTTTGCTCCGTTATTCGGAATCTTAGGACACCAGATAGTTATGCATCAAATCTTTCCAGATGTGTAAATATTGAAGAGTGCAAATTGAGTGGTCTAAAAGTCATGATTGCCATGTATTGATTGAGGAAATTCTTCCAGTGGCACTGCGTTCTTGTTATCCTAGCAAAGATCTCATGAAAATAGTTGTGGATCTAGCTTTTTTCTTCAAAAAGTTATGCTCAAAAGTCTTGGATATCTCTGAACTTGATAAACTCTAAGAGAAAATTGTTCTTACACTATGCGACATGGAAAAGGTTTTCCTTCCATCATTTTTCACCATTATGGTACACCTACTTGTACACCTGATTGAGGAAGCAAAGCTTGGAGGTCCAGTCCATTATAGGTGGATGTACCCTATTGAAAGGTAGGCTTGATTGCACAGAATTTACTCATTTATTTTAACATCAACTCTTTAATGTTTCCTCAACTTATGTATAGGTGCTTTGTTCGACTAAGGCGCATGTTCGCAACAGGGCGCACCCTGAAGGTTCCATGGCTGAAGGATATAAAGCAGAAGAGTGTCAGACATTTTTCTCAAGATTTCTTGATGGAACAACACGTTTTACTAGACCTTCTCGAAATCCTGACCCACCAGATATGGCTAAAAATTCATTCTTGTTTTAGAGTGCTGGTGAACCCATAGGGAAAGCTACTATTGTAAACCAATTTGACCACAAGTTGCTCACTCAAGCGCATAGATATGTGTTGAGACACTGTGATGAATTAGAAGATTTTCGTAGGTGCATAGACTAATAAAACTTTAGTATGGATATTCTTTCTCCAAATTATTGAGTATGATCAAAAGCATATTTAATTTTAGGGAGTATGTGGATTCATTAAGAAATCAGCATCACCAAGATCTCACGCCTTCCAACATTGAGGATTTGGTGGACAAACATTTTTCTGATTGGTTGGAACAGAAGGTACAACTTCAATATTTTTTAGTCAATTTTGTAGTGCTACTTAACGGTTTAATCATATATGCAGATACTGCTTAGTGGTTACTTAAGAATCACTGGAAATATACGAGCATTGGCTGGAAAACCGAACAAATGTGGGGTGCGCTACAGCGGCTTTGTCATAAATGGTTTCAGGTTCCATACTAGGAGCCGTGAGAGCAAACGCTTGACACAGAACAGCGATGTAGTTAACACCACAACAGATGGAACTAGTTATTATGGAAGACTCACTGACATAATCGAGTTGTCTTATAAAGGTGACTATAAGGTGATTCTCTTCAAATGTGATTGGTATGATGTTCATCACCGCAGTGGCATCAGACATGATGAGTTTGGATTCACCCTTGTAAATTTCAAGCAACTGATACACACTGGAGGCAATATAGAGCATGATCCCTTTGTTTTTTCTTCACAAGTCTCCCAAGTGTTTTATGTGGAGGACCCAAAAGCAGAAGGATGGAATGTTGTAATACCAGTAAGGCCAAGGGATATATTTGACATGGGTACAGAACCATTGGATGGTGATGAGGGTGACACACCATAATTTTGTAGGAAAGTCAAGCTAGGTCTGGCTGCTGAGAAATGAAGAGCTGACATAGGAGGCACCCTCAGCATTGTGTTGTTGTTCCATTTCTCCGGTTCTGTTCAAGCATTATCTCATGGGTGTTTTTTATGCTTTTGTTGCTGCTATGTTTTAATTGCAGGCTGTTAGACATTTTGTGTCTTGGCATATTGTGATTGCAGGCATAGGTTCAGTAAGATACATTTTTTTTTTTTTGGTTCTGAATGAATGAAGAGAAAACTTGCTTGTTGCACCAAAATTCTGAGAATTTATGGATATCCTGTATGAATAGGGCAGACACGTTCTTCACTCTAATATCTCGTGGTACTTTCTCTACAAGATCATTTCTGCTTAGCTCTACAGGGTCACCATGAAGCTAACTACCTCTAAACATCTGTGCTACCTCTGACATCGGTGGGTCAAAAACTGAACTCACAAGAATTGAGTGTCAGCTCTCTCCATTTGTGGCATATCTTTGTTTTTTTAAGCCGAGATGTAAAAAAAGTGCAAATTTTAAAAGCATGATTACCACATGACCCTTGAACTTGCTGCAACCACACTTTGAAGTATGTGAGTCATTGAGAAAAATGTTCTCCATTTTCAGCACATTTTGGTTGCTTGGAAGAGGTTGGAATGGGTGGTCACCAACCCCATCCTCCGGTCGTTTTCTTTAACGGTCAAAATTCGTTCGGCCATTAACCCGTTGCAGCCTCCATGGAGGCTTTCCACAGTCTATGGGCCGCACTTGTTTGTGGTGATTTTAACCTCATTTATAAGGCTAAGGATAAAAATAATAGTTGCCTCAATAGGCGCTTGATGGGTCGCTTCCGACGTCTGCTTCAGGACACAGAACTTAAGGAGATTTTTCTCCATGGTCGTCTTTTTACCTAGAGCAACGAGAGGAGCCACTCGACTCTAGAGCGCATTGACAGGTTGTTTGTCTCAGTCGATTGGGAGGACATTTTCCCCCACTGTATGCTTCGCACGCTCTCCACCCGCAACTCGGACCATGCCCCACTTCTCCTTCAATTTGACTCCGCGTGGCATCCCAAGAAGAGGTTTCACTTCAACGCTATTTGGCCAAAATTTGAGGGCTACTTGGAGGCTGTGAAGGAGGGGTGGGACATCCCTTGTCCATTGGCGAACCTTTGCGCACTTTGGATCAAAAGCTTAGATCCACGGCTAAGGCGCTCCAAAGTTGGAGCGCCAAATCAGTAGGGAGCATTCACACCAAGATTGAGGTCGCTAAGGAGGTTATCTTCAGGCTGGATCGGGCAATGGATTGACAAGATCTCTCCCCCTCTGAGGCCGCCCTCTGCAAAAGGGTCAAGCTGAAATACCTTGGTTTAACCTCGTTACAGCGGACCATCGCCCGCCAGCACACCTCCTTGTCTTGGCTTAGTGATGGTGATGCAAACACAAAAAAAATTTCATTTGCACGCCTCCAATAGGTGGCGGCGTAGTTTTATTCCGTCCTTTTGCAAGGACGGAGTCGAGGTCGTGTCGGAAGAGGTGAAAGCGGAGATCGCTTTCGACTATTTCCACAACATCCTAGGGAGCGTAAGTGAGCGCTCCCTAATACTTAACCTCCAGTCCCTAAAACTCCCACAGGCCCTAGTTACGCCCTTCTCAAAGGATGAGATCTGGGAGCTTATCAGGGACCTACCGCCTGACAGGGCGCCTGGACCTGATGGCTTCACTAGTCGTTTCTTCCAGTCGGCGTGATCGGTCATTAAGGGGGATATGGTCGAGGCTTTTCGTGCCCTCTTCGCTTTAGATGGCAGGAGCCTACATCACCTAAATGGCGCCCTCCTTATCCTTCTGCCTAAGAAAGCAGGGGCTGAGGAAGTAGGGGACTATCGCCCCATTAGTCTATCCATAGTTCCGGGAAGCTTTTTCCCAAGGGGCTCGCGCATAGGCTAGCGCCCTACCTCCCGCTTCTAATTCAGCCTAACCAGAGCACTTTTATCAAAGGTTGTTTTATTCAGGATAATTTTCGTTATGTGCAGGGGATGGCCAAGGAGTTGCATCGAAGGAAGAAGCCTAAGATCCTTCTTAAGATTGACATCTCCAAGGCCTTTGACTCGGTGGCCTAGCCATTCCTTTTGCAGGTTCTGGAGTTTGTGGGATTCCCTCCTCGCTGGAGGGATTGGATCTCCCTCATACTCTCTATCGCGAGCACTAAAGTCCTGCTCAACTGTAGCCTAGGTCGCCGTATTTACCATGCCAGAGGTCTCCGACAAGGAGACCCCCTCTCGCCTATGCTTTTCCTTTTAGTGATGGAATGCCTGAATAGGCTGGTCGCTTTGGCGGATGAGATGCATCTCTTCGCCCCTGTCAGTATCCCTAAGGCCAGGTTTCGGGCCTCCTTGTATGTCGATGATGTCGTTCTTTTCATTTCTCCGGTCGCGCGGGATTTGGAGCTGGCTAAGCTCATCCTTCATGTCTTCACAGTCAGCCTGGGGCTCACTGTCAACCTGACCAAGAGTCAGTTTTATCTCATTGGATGTTCTGAGGAGGAGGTGGAGAGAGTGCTCCAAATCCTCCCTTGTCATGCAGGGGAGTTCCCCTGTACTTACCTCGGGGTACTCCTCTCTATCTAGAAGCTCACCAAGGCTGATGTTCAACCTTTGGTCGATAGGGTGGCTGACCGCCTCCCAGTTTGATAGGGCAGACTACTTAACCATGGAGGTCGCTTGATCCTTGTCAAGGTCACTCTTTCCGCCATTCCCATCTACCTTGCCATTGCCCTCAATATTTCTGAGTGGGCCAATCAGACTATTGATAAAATCCGTAAAGCCTTCCTTTGGAAGGGGATAGAGGTAGTGTCTGGAGGCCAATGTGCGGTCGCTTGGGGAGGGGTCTGTCGCCCTCTCCATTTGGGAGGGCTTGGCATCTTGGATCTGACCCTGATGGGTTGGGCCCTCCGAATGCGGTGGGACTGGCTGGCCCGGACGGATCCAAACCGCCCTTGGGCGGGTTTATCATTTACTTCCGAGGCGACACCATGAGCTTTTTTTGAGAAGTCGCTTTCGATGCAGGTCGGGAATGGGAGGCAGGCGCTCTTCTGGCATGATGCATGGATTGACGGTAAATCAATCGCATCCTTTGCACCATGCCTGGTCGCCACGATTTCTACTCTCACTAGAAACTTGCGAACAGTCGCTGAAGCCCTCTTGAACAATAAGTGGGTAAAAGACATCAAAGGCGCCCTCACCATGCGTGTCATCATTGAGTACCTCAGGGTTTGGGACACTCTTCTGTTGGTGACCCTATCTGAAATCCTCGAGCATGTCATCTGTAAATGGTCCCCAGATGGACGCTTCTTGTCGGCTAGTGCCTATAATGCCTTCTTCCTCATGAAGTCGAAGGTGTTGGGTGCCCGAACGCTCTGGAAAGTCTAGGCACCCAACAAGTGTCGTGTCTTTTTCTGGCTCGTGTTGCATGGGTGGGTTTGGATGTCTGACCGCCTCTACCGTCATAACCTTCAAGGCGAGGATACTTGTGCTCTTTGTGCTTAGGAAAGTGAGACCCTTGACCATCTCATGGTGGGTTGAGTTCATAGCCGAGAGACCTGGTACAAGGTCCTGTGTAGGCTAAACCTAGCAACATGGTCGCCGGATGGGAACTCCCCATTCATCCCTTGGTGGTTGAGTTCGCGCAAACAGGTCGCTAAAGCCCGACGGCCAGGGTTTGATTCCCTGGTGATCCTGGTGGCTTGGTCGCTTTGGGAAGAGAGGAATAACCGTGTCTTCAGGTTTGAAGCTCTGCAACCGGTGGCCCTAGCGCAGCGAATCTTGGGGGAAGCTCAATGGTGGGCATCGGCGCTTCAAGAAGCTTAGAATAGTCCTCTCCATCGGTGGTTTTTAGGTTGTCTTTTGTTTGTTGTGTGTGCTCGAGTTGTGTTGTATCTGTACCTTTTAACTCTCTTCTCCTTAATGAAACATGTGCTCCGCACGTTCTCTAAAAAAAAGGAAAAATAAATTAAGCATAGAGATGAATCGAACTTCTGACCACCATCAAGCCGACGAAAGAAGGAGACCCACTACACTGCCTGTTCATTTCTGTACCGGGTTGGCATTGCTTTTTTTTGAACTACCGCATAGTTTTTTTTTCAGACACAAAAAATGGTAAAACGGAGAAACGAACCGACGACTTCACTCAAAAATTACAAGTAGTTACCACTACGGCATTTGCACACCACTGTTAAAGTTAACCATTATGCCATTATATAAAAAATCATATGTTGAGTATCAGATTGAGAGATGAAGAACTCATGAATTGTTCATCTCTCTTTTTAATCCGGAATTATAATTTGTGACTGGTATTTCTCTCTCATAAAAACTCCAATTTTCTGGTTCTTTTTTCTAATGTTTTCTAAAATGCATTTTGTTTCAACAACTTTAAAAACTTCTTTTGTAAACTGAAATGTTAATTGTGAAGAGAAAAGCAACGATGCCAAGGAAACCTAGAAGACTACAGAATCTGAACTTGGAAGCTGAGGCAGAGGAAAGCGGACAGCAAGATGAAGTTGTGCAAGATCCACCACCATAGCTCAACATTGGGTTTCCTGAGGAGCTGCCAGCACCAAATAGGTCAATCAAAATAATATGTGAGTTTGACATTTTGTTTTGAACATTCTATCAATAATTATATTATTGAGCTTCATTGTATGATCCATGAATTTATGTTAAGGGCCAAATGGAGATGTTCGAGTGGTTTCCAGAAGTTTTCGAATAGCTGAATTGTGGGGTCTGAATGGAGGAAGGGTACTAGTTGAAACTGATGAGAATGGTGTTCCAAATCAGTGGTCTGCATCCATTCTGTCCTCATACCTCGGTGAGCTAGCACAGAATTCATCTTTTGCACCACTGCACATCCCAAGATGGGACAGCAAGCTATTTCAAGGTCCAAAGGAATGCATTATCAAAGATGTTGAGGTACATGATATTCTTTAGTATAAATATCTTTTTTTGGTTACCATTTTTATTTTTAATCTTGAAACTGCAATTTCTTCATCCATTGATCTTTCATTATTTTCAACAGAAGTGAATGGGTCGCCGGGAGAGCTTATTTATCATCACAGGGGACTCCGTCAGGGAGACCCCTCTCTCCCATGCTCTTCATACTCATTATGGATGTGCTCCACTCTTTGATATCGCAAGCTAGTGAGCAGGGTTTCTTACAACCTCTATTGAGGCGAGGTATATGTCAAAGGACTTCCCTTTATGCCAACGATATGGTACTCTTCTTGAAGCCATGTATTGAGGACTTCACATTGATCAAGAAGTTGCTGCGGATTTTTGGGGTGGCCTCCGGTCTGGTTACTAATGTCAGGAAGTGTTCAATCTCTCCCATCCAATGTTCGGAGGATGATATTGCAAGAGTGCAGGGAATTATGCCATGTGATCCTGCACCTTTTCCCTGCAAGTATGTCGGGATACCCTTGTCAAGTAGGAAGCTTACTAAATCTGATTTCTATTTCCTCATTGACAAGATTGCAGATTATCTCCCTGGTTGGAAGGCAGCTTTGATGCACCCGGCAGGTCGTGTTGCACTTACAAAAGCAGTTTTATCTGCTGTACCGATCCACTTGCTAATTGCCTTGGAGTGTCCTAAATGGGTGCTGAAATCAATTGAGAAAATCATGAGAGGCTTTATATGGAAGGGACACAGAGACATTAGAGGTGGACACTGTTTGGTTTCTTGGAGCCGGGTGTGCCGCGCGCCGGATTTGGGTG
The DNA here is from genome assembly GCA_030378355.1 of Eleusine indica. Classification (NCBI taxonomy): domain Eukaryota; kingdom Viridiplantae; phylum Streptophyta; class Magnoliopsida; order Poales; family Poaceae; genus Eleusine; species Eleusine indica. The sequence continues at coordinate 31,306,029 of CM059499.1, forward strand.
GACTTGGGATTAAGAATTTGGAAGTTATCAGTTGGGCTTTAAGAATGAGGTGGCTGTGCAAAAAGAAAACTGAACCAGGTCAGCTTTGGAGCAAGCTGAACGTCCAAGTACATGCAAACGTCAAAGCCTTATTTTCAGTTTCAGTGATTTCGATGGTAGGAGATGGATCAAGGACCTTGTTTTGGTCTGACAAGTGGCTTCATGGTCAGTCCTTGGTGGATCTTACCCCTGCCATCGTGGCACTAGTACCAAATCGCTTTGTCAATGGTCGAACGGTTCAGGAAACCCTCACAAATCTCAGATGGATTGAGGACAACAGAAGAGTGTTGAATGATCAAGCCTTCATGGAATTCTTCCAAGTATGGGACCTAGTGGACAGTTTTCAATTGTCTCCAGGCATCGATGATCATCATATTTGGACACCATCCTCTTCGGGCATGTTCTCTTCAAATCTGCATATGAACGTTTTTTCGTGGGGGCAGTTCAATTTGAGCTGGTAGAGAGAATCTGGAAATCCTGGGTGCCACCGAGATGTAAGTTTTTTATATGGTTGGCTTCACTCAATAGATGCTGGACGGCAGATAGATTGGCACGTCGGGGTCTCGATCACCCCGAACGATGTCCACTCTGCGATCAGGATGATGAAACGGTCCAGCATCTCCTAGTGACTTGTGTGTTTGGTCGGGAAATCTGGTTCAAAGTGCTATCGGATTATGGTTGCAGCCACATCGCCCCTACTACCTCTGATCTTGTGTTTCAAGAATGGTGGAGGGAGGTACTAGTAAAGACACCGAAAGATATTCACAAAGGATTAAATTCCTTGATCATTTTGGTCGCTTGGTGGCTCTGGAAACATCGAAACGAGTGTGTGTTTGAGAATGTTGCACCAAACAGGCAGGCCATCCTTCAACACATCGGAGATGAAGCCACACTTTGGGGATTGGCAGGTGCCTCTCATCTGAGGAGATTGCTGCCTTGATGGCTGCATGTGTAGGTGTGTAGAGGTCGTGCCTGGATTTCGAGTGAGTTTTAGTCGAGTTTAGTTGCTGTTCTGAGTCGGTGAAAATGTAATTGGTTTCTAACCGTCGGGGACAATCTGTACTGGTCCTCTTGGACGTTTTCTTTCTCTTCTTAATATAATGATGTGCAGCTCTCCTGCACATTCGAGAAATTATTTTCAACAGAAAAAAATTACCTACAATGTAGAGACAAAGTGGTTTACTCGAGTCTGGATCTTGAAGACGGTGAACAAAAGGTGGAGAGACTACAAGTCAGACTTGAAGAAACAATAATTCAATCCAAATGAGAGGACTTTGGTGGAAATTGAAAAGAATGTCCCTGATGGTCTTAATGAAAATCAGTGGAATTCTCTATTAGGAATCTGGTGCAGTGATGCACACAAGGTTAACATTTCCTCAACACATAGTTATTTGTTTTTGCAATGAACGTAGTAATAAAATAGCTTGTATTTGCATGACCAATGTTGCATTTTTCAGAAATTATGTCGGAAAAATGCTGAATCTGGAAAGAAGCAGAGGCACCCACACACTACCGAGAGGAAAAGCCATGCTAGACTTAAAAAGGAGATGGTAATAGCTTGTCTGTTCTATCCTTTCCAATTTTGATATTTGTTAGTTTTAAAAACCAAATGATGCCCAGTGTATATTGTGTTTTCTTACACAGGAAGACAAGAAGAAAAGAAGCATCACTAAAATTGATCTGTGGGATGAGTCTCACAAGAAGAAGAATGGGAACTATGTGAATCAAAATATCCAAATACTTATGGTATTCATTGAATGATTCTTCTAGTATACTTTCAATAAGTTTTACTCGAATTCTCAACCATATTTTTTCTGGTTTTGAAATCTTTTGAAGGACAAGACCTTCGAAGAATTGGAGAACAGAAGAAAGGACAAGGGTGCACTTTCTACCAGTGATTATGATGACGTGTTTGAGAAAGTCATAAGAAATGAGTTGAAGGTTCGTGGGTACTATGATGTTGAGTACTGGAGAAATGGGTCTGATTCTCTTTTTCACTCAGAGGAGAATAAAAAGATTAGAAGGGACCTAGAACTTGCTATTTCTGGGTTCAGAGACATTAGAGCATTCCTAGAGAAAAAAATTTCCTGAAGAGGAATTGATCAACACAAGACCAGCTACTGGAAGCACTTCAGTAAGTTTGTTGTGTCAGATTAAAAGAAACTTTGGTTATCTACTGATTTCCTTTGCTTTCAAACAGGTTAATGATGGGAGAGATGATGAAAATATCTCAGAAGAGTATTTCGATGGACAGCGATCCGCCTACGACATATCACCGTCACCAAATAATGAACAGGCAACCTAAATTTCCATTGTTACAATATGCCTTTGATTCTGTAGACTTCTTCACAACAGATTAGGTACTATATTTCATCACCTATAACTTTCAATTGTAATGCTGCAGATGCATAATGTGTATTGTACAACTACCAACAAAGGTTGCTCTGATCTCTCTGTATCAAATGACAACATAGTTTTCAAGGTAATAGATGAGGAATGCTTTTTTGAACTTTAGATCAATGAAATTCGTAATAGGCACAATTATGCATGTACAAACTATGTGGGCAACATTAGTAATTGTTCAGTATCATAATTTCTGCTCTTAATAAATTGTTTTTCTTACATAGAAACAATGTGCATCATTACAGCAACCACGAGTTGATAGCTACAACGACGGAAACCAGGACCAGAATAATGGATCATTGCCACCAGAAGAAGAAAGGACACTTGTGGTTAGTAGTAGAAAATATTGCATTACTCAAAGTTTTGTATGGCATACACTGTATCTTTCTTTTCTGTTTGCCAGTGCTCACTATAACGTTTGTCATAGGAACCTCAAAGAAAGCGACGGAAGCAAAAAAAATCGCAACAGGTATATCCATAACAGTTGTACTTTCAAGCTTCATGCTACTTTCTTGAGTCAGGAGAGACATGGTGCAGACCGTGTGGGCAAAATTTATAGTCTTTGCTTAGTATTATAATTCTGCTCATAATGATTTGTTTTTCTCACATGGAAGCAATGTGAATCATTACAGCAATCCAGAGTTAGCTCTAGCGACGTAAACCTGGAGCACAGTAACGAATCATTGTTGCCAGATGAAGAAATAACTCTTATGGTTAGCAGTAAACAATATTTCCTACACTGCATAAACTGCATCTTTGCCTGTATTATTGATAGTGCTAACTACCTTATCTGTCATAGGATCCTCAAAGCAAGAAACAGAAATGAAACAAGTCACAAGAGGTATGTCCATATCAGTTCTACTTTAAGCTTCATGCTGTTTATTTTATTAAGGACAGACTTGACACATTTCCAGTATGCATATTAACATTTGTTTGGGATACTTTTGCTGTTTTTATAGGACCAGAAAATGGTCTTGTTGTTCTCAACAAGGAAAAGGAAACAAGGTCAAGTTGTTGCTATTGGTAATCTAATATCAAGAAATAGCACTCATGAGATTGGAGGAAATGTGCTTGGGGATGGATATTTCACTGTTGCGATTCATTGCCTTAACAATGTTGAAAATGAAAGATTACCTCGACCACATGGAGATCTCACAACTATAGAGGATGCTGTAGGCATGTGTGTTGCTTGGCCACGCACACATGTGAGTTGAGTTCGCATATTTTGCTTGTCCAGATATTTTCACCTATATTTATATGACAAACCTTACTTGTGATTTGCAGCTTAAGAGAGTGAAGCCAAAGCGTACTTGAAATGATTAGAAGATTGAAGATCCAACAGATGAATGAAGAAATACTGTTGTGTAGTAGTCCTAGGATCATAAGTTCAGGGTGTCTATGTTTTTTCAGTTGTCTTAGAAAACTTATTTTATCTATTCTTGGATGTCCAATTTGTATCTTGAGACCACTTTTCATTTGGATGAATACTTTCAGTTGTTTATCTATGAAGCACAATACATCAATGGATGGATTTGTTATTTTTGTGCTCTATTTGTCCTGTATATATGTGTACAAGCTGAATATTTGTATATGAGCAAAATAGCATTTTCAGAAAGTAACTGGTGCCAAAATATAACAAATTTACAAAAAATCAACATAATTTTAGAGGTTTCAATAATAGCCACGTTTAATATCCATATATGCTTCTAGAGGCATGATATAACGTCTCTACTTATACTCAAGGAACCTCATTACAGAGCACCTCTACTTCTGTAAAGACATCATAACATGACGCTAAAAAATGTCTCTATGTTTGTACAGATACAATATGATTGCATCTAAATGGTGTCTCTATAATTATTGAGGCATTGTTTACATGACACTAAAAAACGTCTCTACCTTTGTAGAGATACAATGCAATTGCATCTAAAAGGTGTCTCTATGTTTATTGGGGCATTATTAAATGCCTCAAAACAAATGTCACCAATATTCTAAAGGCGATTAACAAAGTGCCACTATGGACCTAGAGACAATGCATGAGAAGGCATTCATGAGGCATTTTAGAATTTGCCTCTACAATTGTCTAGAGGCAAGAAAAAAGTGCCTCTACTATATAAGAAAACTGCCTCTACCGGCCAACTCTCCTGTAGTGGTAATTCAGGGAAGGACCAGTAATTTCAGAGATGAGGAGGATAGGCTACTTGTCTCAGCTTGGCTAAATGTGACCATGGATCCTATTCAAGGAGTTGATCAATCAAAGATGGCATATTGGACAAAAATTCATGAGTGTTTCCATTTCTACAAGACATTTGACTCAGACCACTCACAAGGTTCCTTAATGAACCGTTGGTCTACTATACAACATGATATAAATCTTTTTTTGTGGATGTGTGTCAAGAATTGAGGCTAGGAACCAAAGTGGCTGGACAGTTGATGACAAAGTTTGTCAAATTCTTCTAATCATAATTTCTGCTATCTATGTTAATTTCTTACCTCCATCTTGTTCTCATGTCATCCTTTTTGTATGAAAAATGCAGATAGCAAGCGCACGTGCATTGTTCAAGGGTGAAGACAAGGAGAAGAAGTTTGCTTTCATGCATTGCTGGAAAATCCTAAAGGACAAGCCCAAGTGGATTGAAAGGTGCAGGCACCTTCAAACTCCAAAAACAGCAAATAATAAGAAGCAGAAGGTAGTTGAAAATTCATCACCTTCTGCTGCTGGTGCTTCTCATGCTGAACCATCCGAAAATAATGGAAGAAGGCCTGATGGAAAGAAGGAGAAACAGAAGCTACGACAACATTGGACGATCATCGAAGGACTCGACTACCTCATGGCAAAGATAAAAGAAGCTGATGATGAGAAGTGCAAGATGAAGGAGGCTAGCGAAGAAGAGAGGTGCAAGAAAGCATTTGATCTGCAGGAGGAAAAGATCAGATTGGGAAGAGAGAAATTTGAGTTCCAAAGAGAGATGGAAGAGGAGAGAATTCTTTCTATGGATTTGACCACTATGACCTACAAGCAACAACAATACTATGAAAGCGGGCAGAATGATATTCTTGCTAGATGATGTGGTGCCTAGATTACTATACTTTGCTTTTGTTTCCCTTTCAACGGTAGACGTTGACCTAGTTAAATTTAAATGTTTTATCCAGTACTACTTTTATTTTAGATATTGTGTTATCTGGTGCTTGAAATTTTGTGATAATTCATAGTTAAGCAAAGAATTTTGTTCAGTGTGTTGCATGCTTATTGCTATCTCATAATGTGTTTGAAATGCAACCTTCGTCTGTTGCCAAATGCCTCTGAATGTTGATGTACCTAGACTGGCATGCTTGTGTGTCCATCGGTTCTCTTGAGATGCTGAATTTTTCATTTGTATGCGAGCTTGACATTGTTTTTTTACTTCAACAAGGTATCTTGATTCTCCTGATTTGATCCTTTAAGTACATGGCCCTCTACGTGTCCAGGCGGCATAGCTGGAATCCGACGTTGCCTGCCTGCGATCTTGATACTGTGTTCTTGTGCCTGCGATCATCGAGGGCGTGACTCCGCATGACAGCGGCGGCTGTCCAGACGAAAGATTGGGAGATAAAAAAAACCAGCTAAAAAACGATCTGGATGATGTGGATGTTTTTTATTAATATTTAGAATCAATATTTACCTAGTCTGTTGGTTTACCACCTGATTTTAGGACGTTTTCTATTTTTACAAAAGAGGTAAAACCTCCAATTTTACATAGCAGAATACTTGGAAATGCTCTAAGACAGGTGACGTTTAAGAATTAAGAGTCATGCTCTCGACATATCTGTGTAGTCTCATATGCTGGGCACCGTTGTTTACTTGCATAGACGCCGTCGGGACACATCATGTTTTGTGTGTTACGAACAGGTCTGAAAGTAGGTACTTTTCTGTAGGTTTGAATGTTAAACCACCTTTCTCTTCGATCAAAATGTTAAACTACCTTTTTTCTGTATCTGCTACTGCTAACATCATGGATGAATCGTGTATCATAACGAGTGTATCTGCTAACAGCATTTTAGCCACACAAATTTGAATTGACACCTTATACTTTCATATTCATAATGTAGAACCTCAAGCTCTACTGTTTGATTTTTCAGAGAGCTACATTGCAGATTTAACAAAATAATATTGCTCCAAAGTTCTGGCAAACTCAAGGTGATGACAGGATGACAGAGGCAAAGACCAGCCAATAGACCCTGGATGTCTATTGCACAAAACAGCGTCCAACTATAACCTGCTATAAATCTGACGAAGGTAGTTCTAAAATATGCATCCCCTCTAACTACTCAGTATTGTTTGCATGTTGAGCCAATTCTGATATCTGTATAGGAGAGTGTTTATATTGACGTATATAGAGAGAAATGAGTGTGCATTATGCAGTCAAGATTACACTGCTTTGGTGGCAGTATACCCATGAAATTGAAATATGCTCAGGGTGTGTTTGGTTGGGCTGTGGTTGTGAGAAAAAAAGCTGATGTGAACTGTGGCTGTGTTGATCGTTGGTGCAACCAACGAGCTTCTTTTCAATGTTTCAGGTGTTTTCTTGTCATGCGTTATAATTGATAATCAATTTTTTCTTCAACAATTCAAACTAAGGCAACATGTTTTATCTTTCAACAAGGGTCATAATTGTGCTTTCGGATGCAAGAAATCATTAAAACATATGAACATAACAACATGTATTAATATCTACTAGATAAAGTTAAATATATTTTATCACGAATATTTTTTTAACAAAACTACCACACAAATATATCCTAGGTAGATTTGATATATCATAAATCAAGATTTATGAAGTTGGTCTATGAACTAGGTAAATTTTGCAGTGAACACAATAAGAGAAAAACTGTGCTACAACATACCCTCATAGAGACACCACATACCACATCTAATAAAGGAAGAAATTCCATCAACTTCAGTTTTTTCTCCATTGAGTCACATTTTGTGATCTTTCACTAATATATGCTTTAGACCATTCACAAAAGAATTGTAGCATCAATTTCTGCTTAGAGAAAACTACAGTAAAATCATATTACTATTTTCTCACCAAAGCAAATTCATGTCAGAGATTCGCATTGGATAACGAAGTAACTCCACAACATCATTGCAAAAAGAAACTATGTTGTATGGCCATATTATGTTCAATACATGGTCCACAGAAAGTCTGCCAGGTCCTAATTCTTCCACAAGAACCACCAAATAAAAAGCACTGCTGTGACAATTGAAGAACCTGAAATTTTCTGCAGCAAATGCAGTGAGAATCTATTAGCCCAAGAAGTGGCCAACATAAAAACTGTTAGTAGGTAGATAATATAAAGCTATCAGATCATGATTGCTTATACATGTTAACGAATAACAAGCATTGCACTTAACTAACTTTTTAGACATAGAGAAAGCATGTGGTAAATGTGTTACATAAATAATACACGCACTGGCTTCACAGATCCATAATATCACACACTGGCTTCACAGATCCATAATATCACGTTTTATGTGGGTGACATCCAGAAGAAACTAATCACAATATTACTATTTTCCATTTAAATCACATGTCCAGGCCATAATTATTTTCTAGAGATAATTCATTCATAAACAGCAAGCAGTACATAGTCAGAGGATAGCTATCAGCATTTGTCCTAAAGGAAGTAACAATTGGTAGCTGTCCGGCTTGACAGATCCATAATATCACATTTTATGTTGGTGGCATCCAGAAGAAACTAATCACAATATTACTATTTCCATTTAAATCACATGTCCAGGCTAATTATTTTCTAGAGATAATTCATTCATAAACAGCAAGCAGTACATAGTCAGAGGATAGCTATCAGCATTTGTCCTAAAGGAAGTAACAATTGGTAGCTGTCATTCTGTGGCTACCAATAATCTGTTCTAAGCACATACCAGAAAGTAACACAGTCAGATAGATTGTAAGATTATATATATACCTTATTTATTTACTTCAAGGGTAGAGAGTCCAGTGATGTCAGGATTCTTTAGCTGCTCAAGCTGTCTCTTCCCCCTCCTCAGCAAGTACTCAATGTACACAAAGTTCCTACGATCAACATTCCTTGCATTCTCATGGAACTCCGCTGAGACAACAGTCTCAATCCTACGGCGCTCTTCAGGGGCCTTTAGCCGCGCAGTCCGAAGGAATCCCCTGTAAAGTGACAACACCTGTCTCTGAATACCAGATAGCTTTGTGCGGGAGGCCATCTCATCCTTTTGAAGCAATCATTAAATCCTGCCACAAATGCAACTTTGGAATGAGTTGTCTGAAGACGACCCATAGTAAACACTTAATTCATACAAAAAAAAAAGAATTTGTAAACACTTATAGGATTGAGCTGGAAGCAACGTTTATTAATCCCACAAAACATACATACAGACTACCATGAGAGGATACAAAGTTTCCAAATTCATTTGGAAAATAAACGGCAGCCCCCACCTAAATTTTGGGTACGCGCGGCAGAAGAATGGCCTAGGAAGCGCATCACGCAGAAAACGAACCATAGCCAGCCAGATTTGGATTTGATTTCAAATCAAAAGGCTCCAAAGAACAGAACGAATTCCTAGAACAAGCTAGGTTTTACTTACCCAAGAAACCTAGTCAGAAACCAAATCCACGCTCGGATAGATCTCCACTGCACTGGACGGGACCCAAGAGGGTGAGCGGACAGAGACGGCGGCAGTCGGAGTACAGGCGGGTGGAGGTCTGGAGGATCCGGTGGCCTGGCGCCCTGGCGTGATAGTGAATATGGGAATCTGGACTTCACGAGGAAGTCTTTTGGGCCCTTACTGATTGCCTAGTGTGGAAGGCTGGGACTGGGAGCCACGCAAAGCCCACGAAACTTACCAACGGTATTGAAACTCCTACCGCGTTTTCTTTTGTCAGTGCACAACGAAACAACACTTGTAATTTTGGTATTGAAAATCGTTTACATCCTGCTGAACATAAAGAAACAGAGTGACAAAAACGTAGAAGAACAAAGACATTACGAGGCATGATCACGATCATCAGCCTCCCTGTTCTCGAGTCAGATTTCAGCTAATCTACCAAAGAAACCATTTTAGTATTGAGTATTAATTGGAACGGACGAACATCAAAATCTATATGCCAGAAAAATCAAATCACAATGGAACTGCAATCTAGGCATCAGGAGCATCAAATTTGATACTCCCTCCGGTTGTAAAATGTTTGTTATAACATATAGATTAGTTTAATTTTGACTAATTTCTTTGTCCTAATGTCAATAATATCCAACCGGAGGGAGTACAAGAAAATCGGTTCCAGCAGAGCTACAATGGAGGCAGATACTACTAGCGATGAGCTCGTCGTGCATAGTTGGTTGTGGGCGGCAACAAGCTTCGTGTCGTGGATGAGGAAGGCACAAAAGGCGAGATGTGTGTGGTGAATGAGGTGATGAGTGCAATGGCAGGCAACAAACAAACAGAGCAATACAGACGAGAACGTTGAATCGTGTCGGCTATTCGATTTTCACGATTTTCATAAACAAATCTAATCTACCTGAGAATGTTTTTCTTTTTTGATAAATCTACCTGAGAATGCTGATCGTGTCGGCAACAAACAAAAAGGCAGCAAAGGTGAGAAGGCTGCGAGCGACCGACAGGGCTGCGACCAAGGATGGAAGAACCATGGTTAACCACGAACCGGTCCGGGCGGGTTATCCCGGTCGGCCGGTTAACCCTGGTTGGGATTTGAATTTTTTTTGGAATTTAAAAAATTTTGTATCTAATATTTCTATAAAAAATTAGAGGAATTGTAAGTACATTTGGTGAAAAAATCGAATCAAACCGATGTGTTTTGACAAAGGGAAAAATTAAAAAAGGAAAAAAGAAATAAAAAATAAAAAAACCCAACCTTATCCCTTCCCACCCATCCCGTGAGCCCTCTTCCGCACTCTGCCGCACGCTCACACCCATCCGTGCTCGCCTAGACACGTGGCATTGATCTGCAGCGCCTGACCGTCACGAGGAGCTCCAGCGGCGAGCGGCTGTGTAGGCACGGAGGCGGGCTGTTAGCTAGCTCGGCCGCCCGATTAGTCGGCGGATTCGCCCGGTTAAACGACCCCAGCAAGCGGCTAGCCGGGGTCGGCCGGATGGCGCCACACGCGCGGCTAGCCGACGTTGAGGCCAGTTAGCCATCCCGTCACACTGGTTAACCGAGGTGGTCTTTCGGCCAGCCTCGTCGAAGGCAGAGGCAGAGGTAAGTTTTTTTTAACTCAATAGCTAATAGATATAGAACTTAGCCTTTGAAACATAGGTAATTTAGATAGGAAAAAAAGGTAGTAAATATTTAGCATGTCATAATTTATTTTATTGCACATGCTGTTCTTATATATGTTGTTGTTGAGATAAACCACCTCCATATTATAACAAATTATGCATATTATTGTTATGTAGGGAGATATGGCGGATCTAAATCAAAATGATGGTGTGTGGAAGCATGGTGTAAACCAATATTCAGGATGGCCATGTAAGTATTGCAAGATTTCAAGAAAGGGGGGGTGGTGCCAATCGATTGAAGCATCATTTGACAGGAAGAGGTGATAATGTGATATATTATAGTAATGTTCTATCAGATATTTGGGAATACTATCATTGTGAGCTGGATAGAATTATGACAAGAAAGAAGGACATACAACAGAAGAATTTGAGAAGAGAGGAAGCTACCAGAGAAGGAAATGTGGTCCATAATATTGATGATGAGGAGGAAGAGGTGTTGTAGCGTGTGTTGGATTTGTCTCGAGAGGAGGAGGCATATGCAAGGCGCGTCCATGATCAAGGTGGACAATATGAGCATGGAGGTGGTTCATCTCAACCTCAGGGTGGTGGTTCATCTCAATAACAAAGCGGCGGATTGCTAGGCATTCTCAGACGGTCCACGTCTATAAGACGAAAAAAGGAGAAGGTTCAAACTAGGATTGATACTGGGCCATGGACAGCAAAATACAAGGCTGGAAAAAAATACAATTGGTAGAGTTTGGTTAAAATGGTTCCACATTGAAGACATCCCTACCAGGAAGGCTGATAATCCTTACGTTTAAGTCGCCGTCAAGGAGACTCAAAGATGGGGTGAGGTGATGTTCATAGGATAGGTGATATTGCAAGCAGGACTTATGTCAATGGAGCTGCTGCTTTGCATCCTAAATATCACTATGTATATGACACATCAAATAATATCCTAAATGACCTTCAAGAGGCATTTTAGTTTATGGCTAACACTAACACATGTGTTTTGGCGCTGCATGAAGCTGAGACTGATAGAAGAAAAGAGGGCGCTTTTGCTTTTAGACTTGGCTCGTAAAATGGCCTGTAATAATAATACTTCACCTTGTAAGTCATTGTCTATCCACTTCTTACATCACTACATTTCATGTCAAACATTCATACTTATGTCATATTCTTTTATTTCTTGCAGCACCATAGTTATGACCAATACATTGCTCTACCGTCGGACACCCAACCTCCTCCACAATGGGTTTATGAGTGGCAGGACCCTGATTTCTATAACTTGTTGCTCAATGAATGACGAACAACTACGGTGTGGACTGAACAAACTTGGAATAAGCATAATGCAGCATTGTTGGCTACTCGTTGCATTGCGTTCATGTCAACCGAAGAGTATCAACCCGCATGGTATTCGCGCCCATGGGTGTGAGTGTAATTATTTAAATGCTATGTATTCAATAAATATATTTATGAAAAACTATTATATAATTATTTGTAGAAAATTATGTGTGGACCAACTATATTTCGATATTTTGTATAGCATAATATAGTTGTGCTATATTGTATGAATTCAATTTATTGTGTATTAGTGCCTAATATTATGCTCAATTTCTAAAAAATGGCTTGTCTAATTTTTTTTCCTATTTTTTGGATCAATTTTATTTTTTTTTTCCATCGGATGAGTTGGTGACTGCTGTAACTCGAAGCAGTCACCTAGTCTAGCATCAATGATCATGGAGAAGGAGCACGGAGAGCATGGCAGTTCGAAAGAGGGTTTGCCGACTGCTTCCACTTCGAGTCCTTTCTCTGTGATATTGAAAGAAAGCACTAACGTTTCATCTGTGAAAAGCATAAAGTAAACTAGTTGATGACCCCGCGTGTTGCCGCGGGCGTTACTGATGTTACGTAGGCATACAAGAAGATATGAAATTAAGCCTCAAGTAAACAAACACAGTTGTATGTTTTCTTTTTAACTTGTAAGAACCCATGGGAAAAAAGCACTTATACATATAAAGTACCACACATAATAAGCCTAGAACTATATTACAGTAGAGAGTATAAAATGTTTGGATCTCATAAAAGTAGTGCACTTTTGTGGAGATAACCGGAGCATCCGAGTTTACATCACAATATCTGGGAAAAACAAAAACAGCATTACTCACAAACTCCAAGGAAATACTGAACTTCAAATAATAGTTTTTAGCTAAACAGTTAGTAGGTGAACGTCTTTTTTTCTACTTGAATAGCATCGAATAATGACCTAGTATATGCATATGCTGACAATGTTTATTTATATTGAACAAAGAGGAAAGCAAAGAATGGAAAATGCGCGTCACCAAGTCTTATTGTACTAAAAATTACGCCAACCAGAGATTCCAGCGGCAAGATATGACAGTTAAATTTTCAACACACCAAAAGCTTATAAATAGTAACATTTACTTTACATGGCACAATGGATATCAGTTCATATAAACACAGAGATAATACATATTCTCGGACGAAGCTATGCATATTTAAAAAACAACATACCATGATCATTACGGTGATGAGATTTCAGAGCAAGTGGTCCAGTGGATTATTTCATCACCAAAGACATGCTTACGGAAAGCTAAGGACCTAGAGACTCCAAATAGATTAACAAACTGTTATGTGACAATGTATATAGCCATGTAATTTTCATAAATACACACTTTGAGACATTAGAATAATTCTTGTAGCATCCAAGTTAAAACAGAAGTGAGTATAGGCTACTCGTAATAACAGAGAAGACATGAAAAGAAATAAAAAATCATGCTGCTGTAAAGTTACCGCATGGTTGTAATAACAAAGTAAAGGCTATTGAGATTCACTTAACTATAACAGGGCAAAAGCAAGGTGCACCAGTTGTAGGTAACGAAATAATCCATGATAAGTTACTGCATGGTTCATTAGTCTGAGAGTAAAAGAGAAGCAAACAACACTATTTTCTTTACTGTGGTTTCTAAAGGCATTGGAAGATTGACCAGCCGACCTTCTTCTTCGCTGAAGACCAACCTTTGCGCAATCAAATCCCTTGCAAAAGTATTTAAATAAATACTTTTCCATGCCATCACGATTAACCCTTTCCACATTGATGTGGGCTTGGTACTTGATACATAAGTCAACATTGTGAGGGACAACAAACCGATTATCAAGATCAATGTCATTTTTCTTTGCAGTCAGACCATTTTTAGGTCGAGAATACTGAATATGACCATTTTGTAGCATTGTTGTTCTGTCACAATACTCTTTTGGATAGTATTTAGAACATTGGCCATCAACCATGTAGGAGCATGACTTATTTGCATCTCCACAAGGACCATGAATCATGAATAATGAGACAGCCTCAAAGCCAACTGGATCAAGGGATGGATCTGGCAATTGGGTTGATATGATCATATCAATTTGATCAGCTGTCAACGGACCGCTCTTGTCTAACCATAGTATGAGGTGGACATGAGGAAGACTACGCTTTTGGAATTCAATTGTATAGACAACTGTACATCGTATAAAACCAATGAGAAGAGAGATTGAAGGGGTATAGAAAGAGATGCCATATGCTAAGAAAAAATTAGCTACACACCTGCAAGAATGGGACCAAAGAATTGCTCCTTTACAATGTCATCCATGAAGATGTCTAGTTTCATGTGGAAGACATGATCAATAATATCAGCTATATCAGTTGGATGTTGGCCTGGGATTCGAGCCAAGGCCTCTGTTACTTCTGACCAAAAAGGATTGGACGTGAAAGTGATGAACAAATCAGGACACCCATACTTTTGACAGAGAGCATCACAATCAAGATAATTCTGATATAAATAGCAAGGGCTTCCAACATGGGAAGAAGGCAATATCATAACCTGTCCAACCTGAGATCCTTCAGTGATGCCATTGGTAACACATTCATGAAGTTCTTTATGAGAAGCTGCCCTATATTTCTTCTGGAATGATTTTGTTCTATAATGGCTCAATCTAGATTCCTCCATGCAGCAATACAAATCAATGAAGTAGGCTTGTGTGGCTCTCTTGCAACACAGTGGAGTGTTGAAGTCATTCGCCCTGTCATGAAGCCTGTAACAAAAGACCTCTAACATAGTAGCATGCTTCCGCTTGATCTTCTTTGATGCCAGACACTGTCGATAACTGATGTTTTCATGGTAACCATCTTCACCATTGGGAAACAATATTGGATACTGCATTGCCATAAACTTGTAGTGGTTCTATTGAACCCTACGAAGGTTCCCTGCCCGATCTTCTACCAGCAAATCACGATCATTGTCACTTGCACCCAAATCACCAACGACCAATCCAATGACCTCTGATGCTACAGGAGCACTAAAAATATCACCATGTTTGTCAAGAGATCCAAATAACCTTGTCAGGAGTACCGATCATCTCCATTTCTAGAAATCCTATCACGCGTTGATCTAAATGGCTGGACAATTGGATTATGTACATTGAACATCTAGATCAGGGCAACAACAATTTCCTCATTAGGCTTGAAGTTGCTGTTAGGGTATGTACCAACCTGCAGAATATGGCCCTCGATCATCATTGACAGAATCAATCACATTCACACCCATGGATGTGAATGCAAACATAGAATTATAATACCTTATGTTCTCAAAGAAATGAGAAGATAGTGTCTGATTGGCACCAGTGAGGAGGCTATATAACGGCTCTGGAGGTGGTTTGTATGGATGTAGAATACCCCTTCCTTCTCTGCAACATCTAGTGTATTTCGGCATCGTCGTGTGTCGACGTCGGTCGATGCGCTTTTCATACCAAACTAATGCACCACAATAACGACACACACAGTCTGGTGGTCCAAGATTCAATGGTGAGAATATTGTACCTGGTGATAGGGAAAAAAGGAGTATATCATTTCAGACACCTAGCAGTGTATATAGAAGCCAAAAGAAACTTGATGAACTGAACTAAATGATTTGGCAGCAGATATAATCACCAATACTTAGTTGTCGAATATTGGGTATCCATGTATTTAGATCGAATATAATATTGACGGCAGATTGCAAACCACCCTTTATAACCAGGTACAACAGATCTCACAGTATTCATCATTGAGGAACAACATATCCAAGAGCATTCATTATCAATTAGGATCACATATACCCTCTGCAAATGCTTTGCTCATTAGTCCATCGAAACCGATGAAAAACTTAGGTAAAAAAAAAATAGTTAAGGACATATTACATAACAACTTATTCGTGAAAGAAGCTGGCAAAGCAACAGTCAATGAGACATGAAGCAGCAGAAGCAACAGTCAATGAGACATGAAGCACAGTAAGGACAAATAAGGAAAATGGAGAAAAAGCTCAGCATGGCAATTGTAAAACTCGGCATATGCACAACACATGGAAACACAATGTAAAACTAAATAATACAGTGCAAACCTACATGTAGGAAAAATCAAAAAGTCTATGAAGTGAACATCTTTTTCTTATAGGTCTGTAACCTAGCACTATCCACTGCAGCAAGCAATATGAAAGATGGGTACTATATGGATGATCTAGAGTAAAAACCTATAGTGGTCTATTATTCTGGCAATATTTATTCTCATGTATATAGCAATATAGGCACAAGTGAACAAAGGATATTAAACAATGGCTATATACTGTTTGCACATTTAGCAAGTCTACTTCTAAAGAATACTTATCACACTTAGAGCGAGTAGGTGCATGTGAATATTTTTTATCCTAGTCGTTACCCAAATAGGACAGCACACTAAGTGTTGGAATCCATGTATCGAGATCAAATATAGTCAATGACATATTACAAACCACCCTTGATGACCATGTACAACTGATATAAGAGTATTCATCTCGAGGTATTCATCATCTAAGTACAAAAGATCCAAGAACTTTCATTGTGAAGTATGATTACATATATTCTCTACAAATGATTGTGCTCATTAGTGTATCAATAACAACTACAAAAAGATTTAGTTGAAAAGGTAGTGAAGGGCACATTACAAAACAACTCACGACTATGGCCATTTGAAGACGAACATAGTGGCCCATCCTTGTCTACAAATATAAGGAGGCATAAAGTGTCAAATTACTACAGAAAAGAAAATAACCCAAATGGATATATTCATACCCACCTCCACCAACTCCTGAGCACGATGGCTCATTCAACTGACATGAGGTTTCTGAAGTAGATTTCGCACAATTGTTGAGAGGATTTTGATGAGTACATCACTCCTATGGATAAACACAACACTCCTCTAATTCTGGACTTGCAAGGTCCAATAACTAGAGCTCGTGCACGATGACTAAATTTAGAGGTGAGCTCGTTCCTACGTTCTTCGCTATATGTTACTTTTGAGAATGGTTTGCTACCTAATGATTATTTTATGATTAGAAACCATGGATAGGACCAGGAGGTGATTAGAGAAGGACCTGGGAATGTGGAGGACCAGCGAGGGCTTAGAAACCAAGGTGGAGGCCCAATCAAAACCGACTTCGAGTCTGTTTCGGGGCCCAGGACCAGTATGCATTAAAACAGACGCCCAGGACGGATACGGACTCAGATTTGGACGTTCTACTTATGCATGGAAAGCTAATGAGAAGATCTTTCCAATTACTTCGGCCTCATGTCAAAATTCATCGGGAGTCATTGGGAATCATCAAAACAAGATAGGATCCAGAATCTGTATCGGTGCTATGTCGCCTGTTATTGGCCTTTGGGCTTTGTATCCAGTTGAGCCTAATTAGGGGCACATCCAGAGGGTTTTGCACGACCCTAGGGTCTTCATATACAGTCGCTGCCGCACCATTAGGGTTCGGGTTTTGCTTAGACTAATTCTGTTCATATACAGTGTCGCCGTTCATCAGTTTGTGAGACCCCAACTTCGTGAGCTTAATCATTCATCTACAATTGTGTTGCATTCTTCTTTGTTCTTGCTAGTGTTCTTGATTCACAGGCAGGGATTAGCCTTCTCGGCGAGGTCAATCATTCTTGGACGGTTGATAATCAGAGGAGACGTTGTGCTATGATTGCGGGGTTCTGAACGTGTTGTTTAGAAGCTGGATCAATTTGTGTTTTGCCTCCGTCCAAATCAAGATTTACCAGAACCTTTTAGAAGATCAGGAGCCCTTGTTCATATCAAGTGGTAATCAAAGCTTCAGGTGCACCGTTAGGTTTGCACTACCCTTTAGTTTTGTTTTCGTGTTCTTCCTATCGTCCACGGAAAAGCCAAAAAAATTTTCCCCCGCCCATAACCACGTGTTTAGCCTTTGCATATTTCAATTTTAGAGTCCGTAGTGTTGAGTTTGTGCCCTAGTTCTTGTTTAGTCGCTGGTTTAGTTTGTGTTTTTATCGTCAGTAGTGTTTTCCTTGCAACCCTAGCCGCCATCCCCTCCACCACCCTCTGTTTTTTCGGCTTTGTGTGCTAGAGTTGATTGATCAACACGCCCACCCTAATCCCACCCTAAAACCCTCAACACCTCGGACCCATTCCCACAAATTTCACTTTCCGCTACATCCACCCGCCAAAAAAATCCCTACCTGATTTCCTACCCGACCCCAAACCCGACTCGGGTTTTACTCAAACCCCGGGTTCCTTCAAAACCGATTCCGACACACCTTTAGTAAAACGGCCATAACTTTTCGCTCGGTTGTCCATTTTGGCTGAAATTTTTACAGGAGCTTCGTGACTCAAAAAGATTATAAAAATCAGGAAAATAAAGAAAAAATTCATTCAAGTTCAAACCCGACATTTTCTGAAACTTACAGAATTTCTGTAGGCCATATCCTACCTCTATTTGAGTTGAAATTTTCTGTGAGTTCTCTCCCATTGCCACTAAGTTGGGAAAAAATATCAAAAAAAATAAAATAAAAATAAGAAATTTCAGATTTCTACTAGTGCTCCATCTAGACCCCTGGAATTTTGAGGTTTGGCTGTTTTACACCTAGCCCCTGCTGTACTCTATTCTCCTTTCACACTTGTTTCTGTCATTGCTATCACTACTGTTCTAGGACATAGTTAGACCAGTAACTAAGGAAAAGTTAGTCGGGGCACTTATTCAGCTTTACTCTCTGTTTTTGATTTGTGTGTCACTCACATATATATATTTGGCCTTCGTAGCTCTACATATTTCTTCTGGACAGCACACAGGTTATTTTGTGAGCCTTGCAATCGTGGAACACACCTCCCTGGTATCCTTTGTTTTGCTTTTTAGAACTTTGTAAGGAGCTTCCTTTTGCTGTGTTGAGAGGCACCACTGCTTAGTAGTTTTGTAGGGGTAACATTCACTATTTATTTCCTGTTTTGGTGTTTGTAATGATAGGAAGCGATGGAGAACGGGTTTCTCCCTCAAAATTTGATGAGTGAGTGAGCCAAGATCAGCTACAGAAGGCTTTGCAGGCGGCTCAGAGTGATTTAGCAGAGACGATCACCAGGACCGTCACTGACGCGGTCACCAAGCTTCACCTGGGAGAAAGCATTGAGCGGTTGGATAAGAGAGTTTCTAAGTTAACCGATCAGGTTATCGAGTTGGAGGCCGCTCACAAGACCATCAACACCAACACAAATACCAACACCAACAACAACACCAACAACGCTGAAGATGACCATGATGAAGACATGGTGTATAAGGCTGATGGCACCGTGGATAGGTCAGCTACAAGGATCGTAAGATTACGACGTCGTTTGCAACGTAACACTCAAGGTATGGGTGGTTTCCACAACCATAACCATCGCCCAAAAGGTAACCATGCTTCAGATGACCCGTATGTTAAAATTAAGTTTTTAATTCCTTCGTTCTCGGGTCAGTATGATGGTGATGCTTATCTTGATTAGGAAATGACTGTAGATCAAAAATTTAATGCCCACCTTGTTCCTGAACAACATAGAGTTAGACAAGCTACTAGTGAGTTTAAGGACTTTGCTATTGTTTGGTGGAGTGGCCTAGCTGCTGAAACTGATTTAGCTACTACTTGGGAAGAACTTAAGGTAGCAATGCATGATCATTTTATTCCTCCTTTTTTTTATAGAGAGATTCATAATAAACTACAGCGCTTAGATCAAGTAGATAAAACTGTTCAGGAGTACTTTAGTGAGCTTCAGAAGGGTTTGATTTGTTGTGCTATAGTTGAAAAAGTAGAGGATGAAATTTGCCACTTTTATTCTGGTTGAGAAAAGAAATTTAGGACATCCTTGATTATAAAGAATTTTATACCCTTAACCAGTGTTTCCAGTATGCTATGTTTGCAGAGAAAGAATCACATGGACTTTTCCAGGCTTTTGAGGAGTACAGCAAGTCCAGGACTTTCTACCCACCACGGTCGACGGGGACTTCAGGGCTGCCCAAGCCATCTTTCCGGCCGCCCTCACCAGCAGCTACCAAGGGAACCAGTGTTGTTTCTACAGCACCAAGATCAGCCCCTGCACCTTCTACGCGCTCAGGTAAAAATTCTGTACAGGTACCAGCTAGTAGTGCCTCCTCTGTTGCTTCGACGGGACGCACTACAGGGATTTAGTGCCACCGCTGCCATGGTCTTGGTCATGTGCAGAAAGATTGTCCAAGTAGGCGGGCATATGTGGCGACAGACGATGGCGGTTACATGAGCACCTCCGATGTGGAGGATGAGGAGAAGGATGTCGCTGCCACCAGCGGTGACCTCGTCCTTGAAGGCAGAGACACCACGGGCTACATGAATATTATTGTGCAGCATGTGCTTAGCACACAAATCCAGCAGCCTGAGACGATACAGCGACATAACTTGTTCCAGATTTTCTTCATCATCAAGAACCGCCGAGCACATGTCATCATTGATGGAGGAAGCTGTAACAATTTGGTGAGTTCTGATGTGGTTAAGAAGCTTAATTTGACCACACGCTCACATCCACATCCATACTACATTCAGTGGTTAAATGACTCTGAAAAAGCTAAGATAACACAAACTTGTAGAGTTTCTTTTTTTCATTGGTTCTTATGTGGATTCTGTTGATTGTGATGTTATACCCATGTAAGTATGTTCACTTTTATTAGATAGACCTTGGAAATTTGATAATGATGTTGTACACCATGATAAAAGTAACAAGTACACTTTTATGCATAAAGGAACTAAAATTATTTAGTTACCAATGACCGTGCTGAAATTGTACAAGATCATTTAGAAAGAGCTGCTAGTTTAAAAAATATAGGTCCTGAAATTCAGTAACCTGTTAATTCTGATTTTTCACCTAGTAATATTAATGATTCTTCAAGTTCTAAGGGTGCTGGATTTAAATTACAAGGTCGTTCATGTCTTGCAACAAAATTTGAGCTTGCTGAAATTTCTGCTGATGATGATATTTGCTATGCTTTGATATGCAAACAAGCATTATTTTCGCTTGATGATATTGCTTCTAGTGCTTTGCCTCCTGCTATCACTAATCTTTTGCAGGAGTATGAGGATGTTTTTCCAGCTGAGATACCCTCGGGATTGCCACCTTTGAGAGGGATTGAGCACCAAATTGATTTGATTCCGGGTGCTACTTTGCCAAACCGTGCTGCTTATAGGACCAACTCTGAGGAGACTAAGGAGATACAATGATAAGTCCAAGACCTTTTGGATCGTGGGTATGTTCGTCAATCACTTAATCCTTGTCTTGATCCTGTACTTTTGGTTCCTAAGAAAGATGGTGCTTGACGTATGTGTGTAGATTGTAGAGCCATTAATAACATTACTATTAGGTATCGTCATCCTATTCCTAGACTAGATGACATGCTTGATGAGTTATGTGGTGCTATAATTTTCACTAAAATTGATTTGCGTAGTGGCTACCATCAAATTAAAATAAAACTTGGAGATGAATGGAAAACAACTTTTAAAACCAAATTCAGGTTGTATGAGTGGTTAGTAATGCTTTTTGGTTTAACTAATGCACCTAGTACTTTTATGCGTTTGATGAATGAGGTTTTAAGAGCTTTCATTGGCAAATTTTTGATAGTTTACTTTGATGATATCTTGATTTATAGCAAATCCATGGATGACCATATGATTCATTTACGTGCTGTTTTTGATGTTTTGCGAGCTGCATGTTTATTTGGTAACCTTGAGAAGTGCACCTTTTACACGGATCGATTCTCTTTTCTTGGCTATGTTATGACTCCACAGGGAATTGAGGTGGATGAGGCAAAGATTGAAGCCATAAAAAGCTGACCTATACCAAAAACTATCACACAGGTGAGGAGTTTTCTTGGTCTTGCAGGTTTCTACCGCCGTTTTGTCAAAGATTTCAGCACCATCGCTGCACCATTGCATGAGGTGACAAAGAAGGGCGTCGAGTTCCATTGGGTAAGGTATATCATGAGTCTTTTGATGCTTTGAAGGACAAACTTACACATGCATCATTGCTGCAACTATCCAATTTTGATAAGACTTTTGAGTTTGAATGTGATGCTAGTGGTATAGGCATTTGGTGGTGTTTTGATGCAAGATGTTAAACCTGTTGCATACTTTAGCGAAAAAATTACTGGACCTGTTTTGAATTAATCCACTTATGATAAGGAATTATATGCTCTTATACGTTCCTTAGAGACGTGGCGTCATTATTTGTTGCCCAAAGAATTTGTTATTCATTCTGATCATGAATCGCTTAAGTATATTCGCTCATAATGCAATTTGAACCATAGACATGCTAAATGGGTTGAGTTTATTGAGTCTTTTTCTTATATTATTAAACATAAGAAAGGGAAGGATAATGTGATTGCTGATGCTTTATCTAGACGCTATACTTTGTTATGTCAACTTGATTGTAGAATTTTTGGACTTGAGGTAATTAAAGAACATTATGCTGATGATGCTGATTTTAAGGATGTAATGCTGCAAGGTAAAGAAGGTCGTGCTTGGAACAAATTTATGTTGAATGCTGGATTCTTGTTTAGAGCTATCCGCCTATGCATTCCAGTTGGTTCAGTTTGTCTTTTGTTGTTGTAGGAGGCGCATGAAGGTGGATTGA
Organism: Eleusine indica; assembly: GCA_030378355.1. Taxonomy (NCBI): domain Eukaryota; kingdom Viridiplantae; phylum Streptophyta; class Magnoliopsida; order Poales; family Poaceae; genus Eleusine; species Eleusine indica. The sequence continues at coordinate 31,328,732 of CM059499.1, forward strand.
TGGATCATTTTGGTGCTAAGAAGACGGAGGATATTTTGGCCATATACTTCTTTTGGTCAAGGATGAGGAAAGATGTTAAGCGCTTTGTTGCTCGCTGCACTACATGTCAAAAAGCTAAGTCTTGTTTGAATCCACATGATTTATACATCCTTCTATTCCTTGGGCGGATATTTCTATGGACTTTGTTTTAGTACTTCCTACGACTAAGAGGGGGAGCGATAGCATTTTTGTTGTTATGGATCATTTTTCTAAGATGACATACTTTATACCATGCAATAAGACCGATGATGCTAGTCATATTGCTGACCTTTTATCCAAAAAAATTATACGTTTGCATGGTATGCCTTATACTATTGTTTTAGATCGTGATGCAAAATTCTTGAGTCACTTTTGGCGCTCACTTTGGAATAAGTTGGGTATCAAGTTGTTGTTTTCTATAACTTGTCACCCACAAATTGATGGACAAACTGAGGTTATGAACCACACTTTAGGGACTATGTTGAGAGCTATTTTGAAGAAAAAATTGAAGCAATGGAAAGAATATTTACCTTCTATTGAGTTTGCTTATAATCGGGCAACACATTCTACTACTAAGGTAATTCCCTTCAAGGTAGTGTATGATTTTGATCCCCGTACTCCAGTTGATATACTTCCTTTACCTATTAATGAAAGAGTTCATGTTGATGCTAAGGAGCATGCTGAATTTATTTTGCAAATGCATGAGACCACTAGACTTAGCATTAAAAAGTTGAATGAAAAGTACAAAATAGCTGGTAGTAAAGGTAGAAAGGAAGTAAAGCTTGATGTAGGAGACTTAGTGTGGTTACACTTGAGAAAGGATAGATTTTCAGAATTAAAAAAGTCTAAATTAATACCTAGAGCTAATGGTCCATTCAAAGTAATTGAGAAGATTAATGATAATGCGTACAAACTTAAGTTGCCTCCTGAGTTCGGGGTTAGTCCTACTTTTAACATTTCAGATTTGAAACCATACTTGGGAAAAGAGGATGAGCTTGAGTCGAGGACAACTCCACTTCAAGAGAGGGAGGATGATGAGGACATCACTACTATGGATACACACAACACTCCTCCAATTCTGGACTTGCAAGGTCCAATGACTAGAGCTCATGCACAACGACCAAATTTAGAGGTGAGCTCGTTCCTACGTTCTTTGCTATATGTTACTTTTGAGAATGGTTTGCTACCTAATAATTTTTTTATGATTAGGAACCATGGAGAGAACCAGGAGGTGATAGGAGAAGGACTTGAAAACGTGGAGGACCAGCAAGGTCTTGAAAGCCAAGGTGGAGGCCCAATCAAAACCGACTTCGAGTCTGTTTCAGGGCTCAAGACCAGTATTCACTAAAACGGATGCCCAGGATGCATACGGACTCGGATTTGGACGTTCTACATATGCACAGAAAGCTAAGGAGAAGACCTTTCCAATGCCGCCGGTCTCATGTCAAAACTCATCAGGGGTCATCGGAAATCATCGAAACAAGAGAGGGTCCAGAATCTGTATCGGTGCCGCGTCGCCTGTTATTGGCCTTTGGGCTTTGTATCCAGTTGAGCCCAATTAGGGGCACATCCAGAGGGTCTTGCACGACCCTGGGGTCTTTATATACAGCCGCCACCGCACCATTAGGGTTCAGATTTTGCTTACATTAATTTTGTTCATATACAGTGTCGTCGTTCATCGGTTTGTGAGATCCCAACTTTGTGAGCTTAATCATTCATCTGCTATTGTGTTGCATTCTTCTTTGTTCTTGCTTGTGTTCTTGATTTATAGGCAGGAATTAGCCTTCTCGGCGAGGTTAATCGTTCTTGGACGGTTGATAACCAGAGGAGACGTTGTGCTGTGATTGCGGGGTTCTGAACGTGTTGTTTAGAAGCCGGATCGATTTATGTTTCATCTCCGCCCAAATCAAGATTTACCAGAACCTTTTGAAAGATCGGGAACCCTTGTTCACATCAGATTTGCTATTAGGTTGAGACAGATCTGATTAAGAATAAGATGAATATGCAAAAACATAAGTTAATGAGACATGAAGCACAATAAAGGCAAAGAAGGAAAAATGGAAAAAAAGAATCAGCATGGCAATCATACCAGAAGGGTTAGTAGCCAAGCGCCTTCGATGGGTAGATTGGAAGCTAAAATCCAAAGGAAAGTCAGTGGCAGAATCTGCTGATCCATCTAGTATAGTGACAGTTGTAGGAGGCCCTGCAAACAAACATTGGCAATAGAGAAGAGGTGTAAGTTGTTTGAGGTTTGAGCATAAGGATTATTCAATTCGTCATCGAGATGGGCATGTGAATGATAAGTATTTTAGGAAAACAATTTGGATCTACACATAGTACCAATAAGCTAGTTTAGGTCACTTTGTATTTACATTGGCAAAAGGTGATGCATGCATACCTGCACCACTTGTTGAGCATGACAACATATCCAAGTGACAGTATGATAATCTTGTCTTACGTTTGGTGCGAGGCTGATTACCGACTCCAGCATGTGGCTGGGCTAAATCTGATTAAAAGCAACAACATCAAGAAACGAATTAATGTCCTGGGGCTTTAGTGCTCAGCAATTGTGATGGTTGGTAATTGTTTCAGTAGAGGTACTGCAGCTCAAATTAACACATGTATGTTTCATTTTTCTGAATTTTAGAATCATGTCATATGCTAATGCAGTAGAATCTGAAGTTGAGTTTGAATATTGGAGTTATTTTGAAAATTTTATTAAGTGTATCAGTATCGGTTTTTACTGGAAAATAACATATCGATGTATCTGTATCAGTTCGATACTGATACACATATCTGTATCAGTGCTGCATAGCTGGAAATCAGGATAGAAGAATGGATAGTACAGATAGAGTCATGCAAGGCATACCAATAGGGGGGACAGATAAACGTTGCCGCACATGGCGCTTAAACTGAAAATGATCAGAGTCCCTCACAGTCGACGCATCATCGCTTGTGTAGCAAGGTTCTCGAAAGGGATGAAAAAAGAATATGAATGTACCATGGAAGCGTAGAGGTAATCAGGATCAGAAAATCACTTTTTTTTTTTTTTTTTGCACCAGGACAACATAGAAATACCTGAAAAAACTGACATAGGTTGTCTACGTTTTCGACGACGACCAGCTGATGATGTTCCAGAACAGGAAGACATGACCTAAATGATGTAGAAAATAACAGACATGACCTAAATAATGTAGAAAATAACATTACGACCAAGGGGGCTAAAAGAAAAGCAAAAGTGTAACTATAACTTGTGAAAGAAGCTACATTGCATCAACCTCGCAATTCTTAACAGCATATGTGTCACACGAGGAGATACAATGTAAAATTGAATAATGTTGTGCAAACCTACCTATATGGAAAAATAGAAAGCCTATGAGCTGCATATTTTTCTTACAGGGGCTTATAATGTAGCACTATCCGATGCTGTAGCGAGCAATATCAAAGGCACTACTGTATGGAATGACAGACAATATGATTTAAAAACATTTCTTCTCAATTCTATTTAGCAAGATAGGTATGTTGTGGAGGAGTAATTAAACCATAGCAATATACCGTATGCACATGTCGGAAGCCTTCTTCTATGAAATACTCAGAACAATTAGATAGAGTCTATTTAGCAAGATAGGTGTGATGTGGAGGAATAATTAAACCATAGCAATATACTGTATGCACATGTAGGAAGTCTACTTCTCCGAACCACTCAGAACAATTAGATAGAGTAGGTGCTAGCAGGTAATGTTCACTTTACTCGTTACTAAAAAACGACAATACATCCAAGAAGATTGAGTTTTGATAGTACCAGTTGCACAATATTTGCATATATCGGCAATAATATAATGCTAAAACCTGGAGTAACAATCGAGGATAAAAAATTACTTGCAATGAGGCATTCATCTGAGCACCTGGCAGGTGGCAGGCGAATGGAACAAATCCTGACACTGAAATTTTAAACGTAGTTAATTAAAATAGGCAGACGTTATGTACATATCATATCTCAATCGAATCTCCTACTTACTCTTCGTTGCCGTGAAGTGAGAAATCAATAGATAAAAAGGATGGGATACTTACAAAGTGAGCAATCGAATCAAAGATCAGGACATAAACTATTTTCTTACCTCAGATCTCGTCGACAGCTCTCGTCTTCCTTTGGACCACCTGTGCGAGCTCCTCCTGAGGGGTGCTCCTCTTCCGCACCAACAGCTACGGCAACTGGGAAGGACTGCTTAGGTGGCGAATCAGCAAAGGAGGCTGCAGTCGTGGGGAAGGGGCCGCGTGGGGCACGTTCTGATGTACACTGGCAGCCGGGGCAACAGAGAGCGGGGAATCAATTTGGCGATGACGGTGCCGGGATGGGGAAATCGGGCAAAGATAGAAGAAGAATAGGCAGCGGCAGTTTCCAATGTGGAGGATGGCAATGCTGGCCAGACCGCTACAAAGGGGAGGAAGGCGGCGGTACACCGGGCAAGGAAGCGCGGTGTGGGCGCGGCCTGCGGCGGAGATGGCGAGGAGGAGCTCCGCTTGGGATGGGGTCGAGGAGGAGAGGGCAGCACTCGAGCGAAGAAGATAAGATTCGGCGTGAGTGGCTGCGATTGTTCCCGGCGACGATGAACGAAGTAATGTTCACTTTACTCATTACTAAAAAACGACAATACATTCAAGAACTGAAGATTGAGCTTTGATAGTACCAGTTGCACAATATTTGCACATATCGGCAATAATATAATGCTAAAACCTAGAGCAACATTCGAGGATAAAAAATTACTTGCGGTGAGGCATTCACCTGAGCACCTGGCAGGTGGCAGGCGGATGAAACAAATCCTGACACTGAAATTTTAAACGTAATTAATTAAAATAGGCAGACGTTATGTACATATCCTATCTCAATCGCATCTCCTACTTACTCTTGGTTGCTGTGAAGTGAGAAATCAATAGATAAAAAGGATGGGATACTTACAAAGTGAGCAATCGAATCAAAGATCAGGACATAAACTATTTTCTTACCTCAGACCTCATCGACAGCTCTCGTCTTCCTTTGGACCACCTGTGCGAGCTCCTCCCGAGCGGTGCTCCTCTTCCGCACCAACAGCTACGGCAACTAGGAAGCACTGCTTAGGTGGCAAATCGGCAAAGGAGGATGCAGTCATGGGGAAGGGGGCGCGTGGGGCACGTTCTGATGTACACTGGCAGCCGGGGCAACCGAGAGTGGCTAATTGATTTGGCGACGATGGTGCCGGGATGGGGAAATCGGGCAAAGATAGAAGAAGAATAGGCAGCGGCAGTTTTCGATGTGGAGGATGGCGATGCTGGCCAGACCGCTGCAAAGGGGAGGAAGGCGGCGGGACGCCGGGCAAGGGAGCATGGCGTGGGCGCGGCCTGCGGCGGAGATGGCGTGGAGGAGTTCTGCTCAGGACGGGGTCGAGGAGGAGAGGGCGGCGCTCGGGGGAAGAAGATAAGGTTCGGCATGAGTGGCTGCGATTGTTTCCAGCGACGATGAATGAAGCAATGTTCACTTTACTCGTTACTAAAAAAACGACAATACATCCAAGAACTGAAGATTGAGCTTTGATAGTACCAGTTGCACAATATTTGCACATATCAGCAATAATATAATGCTAAAACCTGGAGCAACATTAAGGATAAAAAATTACTTGCGGTGAGGCATTCACCTGGTGGCAGGCGGATGAAACAAATCCTGGCACTGAAATTTTAAACGTAGTTAATTAAAATAGGCAGACGTTATGTACATATCCTATCTCAATCGCATCTCCTACTTACTCTTCGTTGTGTTGAAGTGAGAAATCAATAGATAAAATGGATGGGATACTTACAACGTGAGCAATCGAATCAAAGATCTGGACATAAACTATTTTCTTACCTCAGATCTCATCGACAGCTCTCGTCTTCCTTTGGACCACCTGTGCGAGCTCCTCCCGAGCGGTGCTCCTCTTCCGCACCAACAGCTACGGCAACCGAGAAGGACTGCTTTGGTGGTGAATCGGCAAAGGAGGCTACAGTCGTGGGGAAGGGGCCGCATGGGGCACGTTGTGATGTATACTGGCAGCTAGGGCAATCAAGAGCGGCGAATCAATTTGGCAACGACGGTGCCGGGATGGGGAAATTGGGCAAAGATAGAAGAAGAATCGGCAGCGGTAGTTTTCGATGTGGAGGACGGCGATGCTGGCCAGATTGCTGCAAAGGGGAGGAAGGTGGCGGGATGCCAAGCAAGGGAGCGTGGCGTGGGCGCGGCCTGTGGCGGAGATGGCGAGGAGGAGCTCCGCTCGGGACGGCGTCGAGGAGAGGGCGGCGCTTGGAGGAAGAAGATAAGGTTCGGCGTGAGTGGCTGCGATTGTTCCAGGCGATGATGAACGAACGGTCAGGATGGACGCGCGCGGGGTTATGAACAGTCTATCTACAGTAAAACAGTGCCCCTTGACGGGCAAAACTAAGGATTTTATATGATAACATCCTCGTTTGGTGTTAATGTGGATGGATTCTAATGGTTCAAATGCTACTCTATCGATTTCAAAGTTTAAGAAACTGAGCATCGCAAGCTACAAGATCAACTCTAGAAACGACTGAGGAGCATAGTTTAAATAACCGCGATTAACCGGCAGGTTTTCCCGGTTAACCGCATAACCGGTCCGGTCCGGTCAACTCGGCCGGCCAGTGAGCCGCTAATAACTAATCCTATTACTGTAGCAAATCAGTTAACCGGTCGGCTATACTGGTTAACCGGCGGTTTTCCACCGAACTGAGCCGACCGGTTATCTCGGTTATTTGAACCTTGCCGAGGAGCCGTCGTGGTAGCGTGGAGGGATCATGAGAGAGCGATAGAGAACGGGGAAAATCGGTAGTTTTTTTTCTCTCCTTAAGGATTAGAGGGAAAAGAGGTTGGCTAGGCCGGGGATTTTGTGGTTCATCACCCTTCCAAAAGGCCATCTGGGTTAGACGGGAAAGCAGAACCGCGGGTCGGATTGTCATCAGACAAAAGGTTGAAATCCTCCCGGAGATTGGGCTTCTCAAACATACCCTAACCAAGAAGATTGTGATCTCTACAATATATTAATTGAGGTGCGGTCGTCCACTTCGTATCCATAAAGTTAGAGATTGAATCCAAATCAGTTTCATACATTCCATATCAAGTACCGAATTTTAAAAATCATAACTCCCTCGTGAGCTCAAATGAGTCAAACTCGGACTCTATCTTATAGCTCTCGAAAAGTTCTACAACTTTGGTACTCAATGGAAGTCCAGATCTCATTTTTTTGTTTTTAAATATCTGATGCAAAAAATTTTGTTCTGATTCGGACTCCTCTGCGCAGGTCTCTGTGCGGGGCCTATATATTCTAGCTTTGAAGTCCAATAATATGATCCACATATGTTTTGAAAAGGTCTCGACGAGATCTATAACTTTCATGTTTTAACTGTTCCCATTAGAGCACGTTTTCAAGTTTAAAATCATATTGCAATATAATGCTATTTCTAAGCTGCGTGAATTGCATGTTGGACTTCATGGAGATTCAGGGATGTCTTGCAGGCGTTATAGTCTTGTGGAAGGCCCTCTTTGCATGGCGAATTGGACTTTATATCGGTACTTCTCATATTTAGATATTTTTTAATGTTATTTCACTTAATTTTACAACATAACAATCAAACGACACTACATGTAGAAATCATTAATATTAGATGTTAAAACACATATTTATGATGAGAATATGATAAAAAATGGTGAAAAATTGTTAGTTTTGACATAAAAATAGTATACTAAGAAGCACCAACGGTAATATAAATATAATCATTCATGTCAAAAATATGATATTTCATGTATATATCTAATGATTATATTATATAAATAATTTATATTTAAATTATAAGGAGTGTTTTATTTTTTTAAACCCGTAACAACATACGGACACTTTGCTAGTGAAGCATTATTTTAAAAGTTTTTCCACGTCATACAGTTACAGGAAACTAGATTCTCAAAAAAAAGTTACAGGAAACTAAAAATCCGACTAGAGAAATAGACGCGTGGTATAAACTCTTTACTTTTTATGGACAGCTCACAGCTACATCAAACTGGAACAAAATATGTTTTTAATTTTTTATGGGCAGCTACTTCAAACCGAAACAACATATGAAACCAAATTGGGCCTGTTTGGTTGTCAGTTCGAAAACGCAAATCAGATTTTGACCTCGGACATAATCAGGGCCATAAAACATCGAGATCATGAAAAGCAAGTTTATATTTCGTAAACGAGCCAGTATTTTAGCTAGGGGTGTTCAGTCGCGGTTTGAGCAAACCTGCGACAGAACCGCCAGCGTAAGAAATAACTAAGCGGCACTGTTCATCCATATGTGTTTCAAATGCGGCCAGTTTACTTTAAAAAAATAATAATAATAAATAAATAAAAACAACTTTATGTTCCACGTCATACAGTTACAGGAAATGCACTGTAAACCCATAAACTATTTTCATTGTGTCATTTAGATCCAGGACCTTTTATTTTCCTATTCTGGATCCTTAAACAATTTTTTTTATTTTCCTATTCTGGGTCCTTAAACAACTTTATTGGAACAGTTCAAATCCGTATCCCTCCGCTTGGCCTCCAAGGGACAACGTGGCCTACCAACGTGGCTTTGAAATATGCAGGAAGCCCCGGATTTTTGCGTCTGTTCAGTTGCCTCCCCTCCTCGTGTGTTCGTCGACTAGACGCTGGAGGGTCAGGCGGACTTGGAAGTTGCGGCGACCAACGGCGATTGGGATGAGGGGCTGACAAACAAAAAGGGAAACTCCTTCCCTAGTTGATTTCGGCACTGGGCGGCAATCTTGGTGAAAGGGCGACGATGGTGCCCACCCTGCGGAGAAAAGGAGAGTCGCCGCCCGCTTATGGTAAGTTAATCGAAGCCATATTCTGTTCAGTTTGTTCGTCTATGATTTAGGTTTGTACGACACTTTGTTAGTCGTTGCGTAAAGGTTGGAGATTAGAACCTAGGCTTTAGGGTTTGGGTGGCCAATTGATGAAGAAATTAAGGCTTAATCTTAACGGTTTTGTCATTGTAGGCCTTGGTGGCGATGTGTTTTCAGTTGATATTCATCATGGTGGAATGTTTGTTGGTCAAGGTGTCAATCGAGCGTATATAGATGGAAAGATTGATTGATTTGATTATTGTGAGACTGATAGTTGGTCTGCATTGTGGTTAGAACTTACAAGATTTTGCTGGTCAACTGGGGTATGAGAATTGCACAAATTTGAAGACTTATTGGTTACTACCAGGAAAGACACTTGCTAATGGGCTTAGAATTATTAGCGATGCAGACACCATAATTATGGGTCAAATTGTGGAGAAGGTGAAGAATTTTGTGTTGTATTTTGATCATGATGACAACATTACACGCATTAATTGGGATGACATTGTAGCAACCCAGTTGCTACCATGCCAAAGGTTTTAAGCTCGGAAAAGCTTCCTGATTTCGACTCCAATATCAGGACAGATACTGGAGCCAGAGGCAGCACAATAGATGAGGCATATGAAGGAGTTGAAACCAAGGATGATAGCAGTGAAAGTGAAGACTTAGATGATTCTGATTTTGTTGATTCAGATTATGAGCTAGAGCAGGAAGATGATAACCTCTTCATTGATAATGTTGATGAGGAAGTAGTAGATGAAGGAAACCCAAAAGGGAAGCAAATAGGTAAGGGCAAGAAGGCATCAAGTAGCAGGCTTAAGAAACAACAAAGTGCTAATGTTAGTGTAAATGGAGAGGAGCTATCAACTGACGAAGATGGGCTACAGCTACCAGATTCAGATGGAGAAGGTGAATCTAGATACAAGTTCATATCATTCAACCCTGAAGATATGCATGACCCAATATTCAAAGTGGGAATGGTGTTTGCGTCAGTTGAGCTTTTAAGGAAGGCAATTACTGAGTATAGTTTGAAGCACAGAGTGGCTATGAAGATGCCAAGAAATGAGAAGAAAAGATTGCAAGCTCACTGTGCAAAAGGTTGTCCTTGGAATCTATATGCTTCACAGGATAGCAGATGCAATATTGGCCTAATGATCAAGACATATGTTGGTGATCACAGCTGTCAAAAGCAATGGGTACTAAAGAGGTGCACATCAACATGGCTGGCTGAGAAATACTTGGAAACATTTAGAGCTAATGACAAGATGGTTCTTACGAACTTTTCTAAGACTGTTCAAAAGGAACGGAACCTAACACCCTCAAGAAGCAAGCTTGCAAGAGCTAGGAGGTTGGCAATGAAACAAATTCATGGTGATGAGATTGAGCAGTACAATATGTTGTGGGATTATGCCCATGAATTGAGAAGGACCAATCCTGGTAGTACTTTTTATCCCAACTTACTTGGACCAAGGTTTAGCACTCTATATATGTCACTAGATGCTTGCAAAAGAGGGCTCCTCGCAGTTTGCCAACCTCTAATATGCTTGGATTATGCCACATAAAGACCAAGTTTGGTGGGCAGCTCCTATGTGCAGTTGGCATTGATCGAATGAGTGCATCTATCCACTTGCACTGGCGGTTGTTGAGGTTGAGAGCTTGAAAACTTGGAAATGGTTCCTTAACACACTCAAAGATCATTTGGGTATTCACAACACCTATCCTTGGACTATTATGACAGATAAAAGAAGGTAAGTTATTTCCCATTCTTTTCATTTAGTTCTATGTAGCTCAACATATTTATGGAAGAACTCTCAATTTGCTAATATTTCATATTTGTCATGCAGGGCTTAATTCGAGCAGTGTTACAAAGTTTTCCTGAATCTGAACACCGACTCTGTGTGAGGCACCTTTACCAGAACTTTCAACGACGCTTCAAGGGAGAAAATCTGAAGAATCATCTTTGGGCTTGTGCAAGATCAAGTTATGTTATGGAGTAGAACAAGAATATGGATGCCATGAAGGACTTGAATGAAGAAGCATGGAAGTGGCTAGAGCAGATGCCACCATATACTTGGGTACGGGCTTTCTTTAGTACATATTCTAAGTATGACATCCTTTTGAACAATAGTTGTGAAGTTTGCAATAAGTATATCTTAGATCCTAAAGAAATGCCTGTGTTGTGTATGTTAAAGGCAATCAAGGGTCAACTTATGACTAGATATTACAGTAAGCAAAAAGAAGTGGGCAGAACTATGGATGGGAGATATATGCCCCCAAGATCAGGAAAAAGGTTCAGAGGAATTCAGAGATGGCAAATAGTTGTTATGCATTACCTACTGGTCCCGGAATTTCCCAAGTGCAAGAAAAGGGCTTCCAGTATACTCCCTTCATATTAGAAAAACAATTCGTTTTAGCCTTATGACTAGTTGTTCATAAATCAATTCGTTTTGGAAAATTTTCACACTTGTGGACTGATTTACCCCTGTGTTATTAACTCTCTATGCAAAAAAAAATAAGCTTTTGTAGGTGTGGGAAATTAAACTCAAGACCTTGAGACTTGAGAATGAAGCTACTAGCCAATCCCCCACATACGTCTCTATGAAAGAGTTGGACCTATCATGCTATTTAATAAGGGCATACCGGGAAAACTACCTCCTAATTAATAATTCTTTGGTATCACAAATAATATCCAAAACAAATTATTTTTTAACATGGAGGGAGTATAGTTAACATCATTAAAAAGGAGTGTGACTGTAGAAGATGGGATCTAACATGTATTTCTTGAAACCATGCCATAGCATGTTTGCGGCATGAAAGGATACTTGCAGAATCAGTGTTTCCTATATGCTACTCAATAGAGTCATATCCGAGAGCATATGGTAGTACCATCTGGCCCTGTAATGATAAAAGCACGTGGAAAATGTTAATGGACCTCAAATACTGCCTCCTGTTTATACAAAAAAAAAAAGTTGACAGGCCATCTAAGGGTGTGTTTGGTTTGACTGTGCCTGTGAAAAAAGCTGTTGTGGGCTGTGGGCTGTGAAAAAAGCTGTTGTGAGATATGAGCTATGAAGAAGCTGAAAGCCGTTTGATGAAAATGATTGTGACAAAGTGACTGTGAGCTGATAACTGTAAAATAATATGATATTCATTCCAATTTACATGCAATTTAAAAGCTCCATCTTAATTTGTTTAAAATTTTCATTCTACTACATATTTTCTAAATATTTTAAAGTTGTTTAAATATTTAAAATTTTTCTTAAAAAGTTTTTAAAAAATTTAAAAAGTTTCTAATTTTTTTTTACAAATTTAAAAAGTTATTTAGAAATTCAAAAAAAAATTAAAACTCAAAAGGATATTATTTTTTAAGAAAAATTGAAAACGTTTTTTAAAATTTTAAAAGTTATTTAAAAATTCAAAATAAATTAAAAAATAAAAACGTTTTTTTAAAAATTTGTAATGTTTTTTTTTTAAATCCAAACTTGTAAAAGCCAAAGCCTAAAAAAATACCTCTCTACCTACTTTCAGAAATAAACTAGCTAAAATCTACTTTTGGCTATGCCTTTTTTTTCTGAAAGTCAACCCCTTTAATTGGGCTTTTGACTTTTTTGAAAAGTCAATGCAGAAATAAAGCTCAACCAAACACACCCTAAATCTAGAAAGAAACAACGATTGAAAAGCAGGAGCCCAAAGGTCCTACACTGTCAAGACATGGCATAAAAATGACTCGCACGTATGTTTGGATACTGGCCACAACAGAGCAACATGCGAGCTAAAGAAGGCTGGGCTCAAGCCTAAACTACAACCAATCAGGAGAGCAACAAATGCTAATGAACAAGTTATGCCAAAAGAGGAACCAGTCATCACCCAGGTCAATTCTTGACTTCATTGATGCCCTTCCATTTCATATTACTCATGTTGGTAAAAATTTTCACTATTGTGTTCTTGTAGGAGTCAATACAGTCTTCATCATTCACTTTGGGTCTGATTGGTTGGTCGAATGTGCTCCAACCAGGTCTGTCAGATGCAATGTCTTGATGTTTGCTTGCCTGTATGATGAGTTGGGTCTGGCTCACGAGGTGCAAAACACTACTCCCGGCCTGGCTCCACGGATACGGAAATGAAATCCGTTTCTCATGTGTACTCGCTTGCTGCCGCTCGCGTGCATGCGCGGCAATTTTTTTGGCTTGCCGCATGCAGGCAGCGCTAGTTCCCGCTCTCATCGCCTGGGTAAATATCATCGGCGCCGCTCGCTCGCTCGTCCCTCCTCACTACATTTGTTACTCTATCGTTCAGGTAAAAGCAGTTCCTCTCTCTTCTCTGGTGTCGCTCTTTCTCCCTCTCTTGTCCTGGTCTCCTCTGATCTTTTTTTTTTCTGTCTTGTTCCTGCAGTAGATGATACATTGGTGCTGCGTGTAGTGAAAAGGCAAGTTATTTTTATCTGATTCCCATTCCTCTTAAGTTATTTTCTCTAATCCCCACTCCTCTCTCATGTGATGATATGTACGAGAGATGCAATCTCAATCCATTTTGATTCACATATTTATTGTGTCTATATTTTTCTGTCTCAATTGATCTGTAATCGTGGCGAGCAAATATTGAAAGCACTGGTAATCTCAACAGAACTAAGCATTGGTGACCAAACCTATTTGCATGCGGTCTTCCAAACACACGAACCTTACACTCACCCATCCATTTGGTCGTTCAATCTGAGCAACTAATCAACGTCTCCGTTCAGCCTAGCCTCCAGGAAACAACCAACCAATCACGGGTGCTTGCATATTCATAGCCTGGCTATGCTCAACCTGTTTCTGGTATGCAGCCTGAACAAGGTACATACGAGAACCAATCACACCCTTGCAGTGACAAGGAAGCTCTGTTATCACAAATAACTAACACAATGTTGTCTCAGATGGAGAAACAGGTAATATATTGTGCATATTATTCACATTGTCTAATAATACGTAACTCTTTTCATTCATATCTTTGTGCACTTTGATAGGCATCACAGAGCAACATAATGCACATCCAGGCTCAACCTTTGCCGTATCTAGAATTCATAATGACCAACCAACCTACACCAAGACCTGTACCACCCACCACTGCAACAAGGAGGGAAAATCAAGGATGCGCAAGCGCAAGGATGGACCTGATGCAGATAATAAGACTGGAGGCCCGAAAAAGACAGCAGTTGCAAAGAAGACATGATCTGATTATGGTCATGGGTTTTAGAATTTGTAGAGCTTTTGATGTTTTATGACGTTCTTTTTGATCTTTTGTTAGCAACTCACAACTCTGTTTGCTACATATGTAAGGCAAAGTTAGTGACATTTAAGTCTCGTAGCAACAAATGGATAGCTCCAAACTATCTGAGTAGAGGACAAAAAATCTATATGCATGTCAGTTAGCTACTGAATGTTTTATATGGCATTCCAATTCCAAATACTGCACGAAATTACATTAAATAGTCAAATACATGTTAACTGCGCCTATTTTAGCATCAGTCATGCCGTCAGTAATGATAGACATCGTGCCTATTTTAGCATCAGTCATGCCGTCAGTAATGATAGACATCATACAGTAAAGCAGACCCGATAGAGTTCGGCAGTTGAGACTTAAGAAGAGAGTGCCATGAATTTGAAGGGCTTATGTACAAATTTCACTTTGAGAGGAGCAACAATTCCCGCCAATTCTTGCGTGGCAGTAATGCTGGCATGCCACGTCAGCTTATAATGCCCTATGAAGTGGTACGGACCTGTTGTGCATCACTTAAAAAGAATAGGGACCCAGAACTGGAGAATAAAAGGTCATGGACCTAAATGACACAAGGGAAATAGTTCATGTACCTACAGCGCATTTCACTCAACTGAAAAAGCCAGTATAACACTTGTTATATGCTGGAAAATCCGGCCAAAGCCGAATAATGCATGGAGTAGCAATCAGCTGCACCGTGTCCTGCTTTCCCAATACACAACAAGGTAACCAAGGTTGAAATAATCGGTATAACCGGCCGGCTCGGTTCGGTGAAAAACCGGCCGGTTAACCAGAGAAACCGACCGGTTAACCGTTTGCTACAGTAACCAGGTCTGGTTTTTCTGGGTTAACCGGCCAGTTAGCGTGGCCGGCCGGGACCGGTTTCCCGGTTAACCGCAATAACCGGCCGGTTTTCACTGGTTATTAAAACCCTGGTAACAACTCAGGTAGATTACAACTCAAGATCCTAATTGCTACAGCTCTTTGTACGGAATAATTCAAAGCACCATAAAAAAAAGGTTACAAAGGGCACTTCTCGTCTTACTATTACTTGCGCTGAATCAAAGGGAGGTAGACACCTTCGGCTGCCAACCACACATTGTCAGGGCGCTTGTCGGCAACACCGCATACCTGCAGAAAACAAATCAGTTGACAAAGAGCATTCTTGAAAGCACAGGACGAAATTGAAGGTATCACCATCTCAGTGAACTCACCTCTTGCTGCCCACCAGCAATACGGGTGTACTTCCTGTCATGACTGTGCAGATAGCTACCAGTATTAACATGTCGCAATCGAATTCTCTGATCCTGTCGCCAAGTTTTGCTGCTGTCCTCAATCTCAAGCCTGATGATGGAATGCCAGAAAATCTTTTAGATCAAGAGCATGGGTTTTACAACAGCACATCAAATTTCTACAAGTGCTTACCGCCAGTAATCTCCAGTATCTGACTCATTATCACCACCAAAGCAGCTAACCTGACATACAAGTATATACAGTTAGCATGATAATATTTTTGCATATAACATTGGTAGTCAAAGATAGCGCTTCTACTACCAAATAGAGAGACATATTAGAAAAAATCCATCAAACAGTTTGCATCCCTGTTAAAAATTCTCATAGGAAATAAAAGGTACCAACTTTGAATTATTGAGGAAGCTTAAAGGTAAAAGGCAAGCCGTACACAAATTCCTTAGTTCAGAAAAACACCTTTACACACAAATTAAATGTTCTAAGGTTGCTGAAAAACTCCACCAACCTGACAATTAAATTTAGATAGCACCACTACTTATATAATTCAAAGATTCTGTCTAAAAACACAATCAATGGATGACCCAAAATAAAAGGGTTCCCAGTTGCTGACCTCCAAATTTCCTGTTATGGGAGAAGCATGAAGATGGCTGTGTAACCACTTTCTAGTCCTCATATGCTGAAGCCTTACAATTGTTCCATGTGTTATAGGATCACCTTGTTTTCCTGAGGAATCTGGCTGTGGTCTCACTATCTGCATTAAAAGTCATATAATAAAAAGTAAGTTCTCAAGTAAAGGACCGGCTAGGAACTTCTAATCATGAGTGCAAAACAAACTCCTAAAATATTCCACCACTGCACAACCAAAGAAAAGTAAAACTATGAGCAGATGTATCACTACCCTTTAGCCAAATATTATGTTGGAGGTCATCGCAAAACAAATATTATTCTGGACTTACAGCATTAGAAGAGAAGTAATATGCGCAATTATCTTAGCACCATTCCACAGAATGCAAGGTACAAAAAATTCACCACAAAAATGGACATTGAATAATATATTCCGCTATAACGAAAGCACGTTTCTGCAAGGATAGCCAGGAGATATAGAAGTTTCTCAAATTCACATTCCAGATATATGTGTGTTGAACTTGTCACATGGCTGCTGGTGTTCGGAGACAACGGAACAAAGAACATGAGATATAGTGGAACCATTGTTTTGTTGCCAAACCATGAATCAATCGTACCTTTTTTATACTGGGCAGTTCTGAATCCAACCTAATCTAATGGATTACTAACCCTTCAATTCCTACTGTATCAGACTCCTAGATAAAACAGCAACTAACTCCCTGACTCTGATCTAGACATACTGATTTTGGATTACGTGTGCTGCCATAACCCCATCTTCTCCATTGATAATAGTTTTCCATTTGGGCTTGTTTGGATAGTGGAGAATACACTCCAATCCATCTGAATCAGGAGCGATTAAGGGGGAGATTAGTTCATTTTCAACCCCAAACCACATGGATTGATTGTACTTGTACCCAAACAAACCCTGCAAGGAGATTGCAGGAAATATGGCTACCACAGGTTTCAAAAGTTTCTGCACAGTATCGTCTCATAGTTTTACTAATTACTAGTGCAATTTGTCTTGTATGATGTACATATGCCAATTCAGTTTGACTTTCACAACGACTCCATCTCAGCTCAAACCTAGCTTCAACCAACCACAAGTTTTAAAGGGTGTTTCCTACTGATATCTTTTCTCAAACAATAACAGTGGCTACAAAGTTAATGTATCTTTGACTGCCATGGAACTTAAGAGTCATTAATAAACGCCCATATACCTGTTATAGAGAACCAGATAATTCAATTTGGCAACCTAATTTAATCCATTGTTCCCTCAAGTAATTCCAAGAGACCAAAATTTAAGAAACGGAGAAATAAATTTGATATCGAACAAACTAACCTGACATAACAAAGCTATACAAGCGTAGTGAGAATGTACTCTGAGAGGAAAAAGAAACAAAACGAACTAGAAGACGCATACCCAGTAGCTATTGGCATCGTTGACATTGGGGAAGCCGGTGACCGACTGCTGGCCGCTCCCAGATCCATACGGCACGTCGTGAGAATGCAGCCGGAACTTGGTCTTCTCGTGCATCAACTTGATCACCGACCCGTACGTGATCTAGCCACGGATAGAAGAAACAATCGTATCATTGATCCAATTCACCAGGTAAGAGAGGACCACTCAGGATAAATTGAGCACCCATCTCCACCAATCCCCAATCACAACAGTAACCCAGCAATCTGATCCACCACAAATTCAAAACTAAGCTGAAACGCGACGGAGCATAAGCGAACGGCCACCAACCTCGACGACGCTTTTCGGGTCCGCAGCATAGGACTGCGCCGGCGCCGCCTCGGGGAGGTCGAGGCCGAGGTAGAGCAGCAGCGCGAGCGCGAACGACGCGGCGGCCATCACCAGCAGCAGCGCGAGGAACCAGGTCCTCTGCCAGAACGGCACCCCCTCCTCCTCGTCGGGCCCCGCCTCGCCGCGCCGCCTGATCCGCTCGCGCGCGAGGGCGCCGGCGAGGCTGGTGGTCGCCGCCTCCTCCGAGCGCGGCTGTGTTTGGTCGTTGGCCGGGGCAGTCCGGCGCCGGGAGAGTCCCTGCGGCTGGGGCGTGGACGGCGCCACCGCGGCGGAGGGACGTGGCCTCGAGGAGGCAGCGGTCTAAAGATTCTAGAAGGTTCGGCTCCGGAGCTGGCGAAGATTCGCAGGCGAGTTGTTTCGGGTTTGAAAAGGTTGGGACGGGAGTCAGAGATGACAACGGCCACGGCCACGTCATGCGAGGGGGCGCCTGGCGAATGGGAGGCGACAGCGTGGCTGTTAGGTTGACATGGCGGGATCTTATTGGCCCCTGAGCCTGGGCCCTCGTGGCGACGGGTTTGAGAATTTTATCGGTTTTGAGTCAGGTCAGGCGAGCTGGTCTCCAGTGATACCTATCCTAATCCTAACTTCAGTAGTAGTACTATAATAAGTTGATAATTATACTGAACCACCTTTTACTAATACCACCAATTTCAAAATAGAGGGAGGTTAAAAAAAAAAAAGAATATCTCTACTCCTGTTAATTTAGGTGAAAGCATTCGCACCATCAAAAAAATCTGCCATACGCTCACAAAGTTAGAGATTGAATCTAAATTGATTTCGTACCTTTCATATCAAGCATCGAATTCAAAAAAATTATAAATCTCTCATCCGGAGTTTAATTGAGGCAAACTCGGACTCTATCTCGTAGCCCTCGAAAAGTTATACAACTTTGATATTCAATGAAAGTCAAGATTCTACCGTTTCGGTTTCCAAATTTATAATGCAAAAATATTTATTCTGATTCGGACTTCTCTGTGCAGGTCTCTGTACGGGGTCCATATCTCCCATCTCCGAAGACCAAATAATATGATTCACATATGTTTCGAAAAGATATCGATGAGATCTATAACTTTCGTGTTTTAAATAAAGCATGTTTTCAAGTCCAAAATCGCGTTGCAATGTAGTGCTGTTTCTATTTTGCGTGTGATTTTTCCTATCGGATAAAACTTCTAGAAATCTTTAGACATTGGATCACGACCTTGATCTTGCATGTTAGACTTCATAGAGGTCTAGTGGTGTCTTGTAAGTGTCATGAGCTTGTGAGAATCCCTCTTTGCATGACGAATTGGACTTCATATCGGTACTTCTCATATTTGAGCATTTTTAATGTAATTTTACTTAATTTTATAACATAACACTCATATATATGAAAATCATTAATATTAGAGGTAAAAAAAATATTTATGGTAAGAATATGATGAAAAATAATAGAAAATTATTATTTATGACATATAAAATGGTACACTAAGAAACACCAAAAATAATATAAATATGATCTTTCATGTAAAAAATATCAATAATTATATTGTATAAATAATTTATATTTAAATTATAAAGAGTGTTTTGTTTTTTTAAATCCGTAGCAACACACGGGCACTTTAAAAAAATAAAGAATATAGAGAGTATATAGGAGAAGAGACAAAAATTAACTCAAGTGATTTATGGAGAGGGAAGATACATATAACTTGCCTACATGTTATATATTTTGTATTCAAAATATTTATTCAAATATAAAAGTTATAAGTTATATTTAAATTTTGTTTAGTGATAAAATAAATCATGAGAAAATATATTTTTTTAAATTTATTTGAATAAGATGAATGATCAAAAATCAATGGTAACAACAATTTTAAAACGGAGAGAATAACTTTGATCATATTTGTTCTTTGTTACTAGCAGGGTTAACATAACCGACCGAACCGGTATAACCGGCCGGGGTCGGTTTGGCGGTTAACCGGTAAAACCGGCCGGTTAGCCGGACAAAATTTGTTTTTTGACTCGCGCGGTTGCTGTCCGGTTAACCAACCGATTTTGACGGTTAACCGGTCGGTTACACCGGTTTTTATCATAGAATTTTAAAAATAAATTTTTAAATTCACATTTGGTGGTTAACCGACCGGTTACACCGGTTAACCGATGGTTTTTTCGGTTAGCCGCTCGGTTTCACCGGTTTCAATATATATAAATTTTTTTAATTTTAAAAATATTTAAATCAAAACCGGCGGTTAACCGCCGATCGGGATAACCGGCCCGAACCAGTTTTCTGGTTAACCGGATTAATCGGCCGGTTAACCACGGTTTTGTTAACCTTGGTTACTAGTGGGGCTGCCACACCTGGACCTGAGCACGGTGGGCCAATGACAAGGCCGCAGACACTAATTGGTCTAATGGGCTGGACGAACTCTTGCAGATTGTAGCTGTGAATTCAAGAATAGACATGGGTTTTTAATGATCTGGACATAACATGTTGTCAACTATAGGCTTTCGGCTTGTGAAGAACACTAAGCTTTTGAAGGACAAGCAATTGTCATGGTGAACCAGTCTGTAATGCCATGGGCGACATCTATATACAGAACTTTAGGCATGGTCGTACCACACTTTTAAAAAAGATCAGTTGTTTGGATCAAATTTTTACTTTATTTTTGCACATTTAAAGAGTAAATTAGTACATGCTGCATCCCCTCTATTTTTCTTTAGCTCTGCCCTGACTGTTAACATCCCGCTTCCTTACCTGCGGCACTGCATCGAGCTTGTTTGGGACATCTAGGGAACCCGCCAAGGGGAAGCGGCGAGCCGGCGACATACGGCTGGCACATGAGCCTGCAAACAGGAAGGGGCTGATGCGATATGTGGGGCACAAAGCCGCATCCCGCCCTGCTTGCATCCCGAGCAGGGTTTCAAGAACCGGCTGAAACCGGTCGGTTATCCCGATTAATCGAGGAACCGGTCCCGACCGGTCACGCTAACCGGCCGGTTTCGCCCAGTTAACCATAACTAGTTACTGTAGCTAAATGGTTAGTCGGCCGATTCTCTGGTTAACCAGCTGGTTTTCAGCCAAACCGAGCCGGCCGGTTTTACCGATTTTTTGAACCCTGATCCCGAGTAGCAGCGCTGGACGCAGCAGGAGCACCATCCGGCTCGGCGTTAAAGCTGACGGGCACTAGTGTGATTATTGCTTAATAGATTTACTGTAGCTGGGATGGTCTAGTTCTGGTGCATACCAAGAACAAGTTCATCAAACCTTATAATACATTACATGGAAGAAATATGGTCGATCAACCATGAAACAATATGAAAGAGGAAGAAGCTAGAGTTTAGTCAGTTCCAAAGTGGAAAAATATTGTAGTTTGTGTTAAGTTCCGTGTCATCAAAATGATGTAAACTGGACTAGATTTTAGGAAATACTACTAATAATGATTTTATATATGTTATCACTCACATTGTATAAGATCTTATTATTTAGCCAAACTCTAAACTGACAACAACTAAATCTAAGGAAAATCCAAGATGATACCATGGATCAGCCTTTTGGTGAAACTGAAGTTCTTGAAGCTATTAAACAACAACCGTGTGACAAAGCCCGTGGGCAAACGGCTTCACCGGAGCCTTCTACAAAACATGTTGGGGACTGATCAAACATGATATGGTGGGAGCTATAAACTGTTTGCACAACCTACAGACGATCCTCTTGAAAAACGAAATAGAGCCTCAGTGGTGCTCATTCCCAAGATAGAAATAGCTCTTTGCATCAAGGATTTCCGACCAATAAGTTTAATTCATTCCTTTGCAAAGCTAATTGCAAAAATCATGGCCAACCAACTTTCCAAACACATTGATGCATTGATCTCAACCTCACAAAGTACATTTATCAAACGCCGCTCCATCCAAGACAACTTTCTTTATGTGAGGAATCTAGCGAGAGCCTACCATACCAAACACTGGTGCTACTATTCAGGTTTGACATCACTAAGGCTTTTGATACAATCTCTTGGGAATACCTCTTAGAGCTACTAGAACATCGAGGCCTTAGTGCGAAATGGCGAGACTGGATCTCCCTAATCCTAACATTGTCATCATCCTCCATTTTCCTAAATGGTGTTCCCGGACAGATCATATACCACACAGCATGGATTGCGACAAGATGACCCACTTTCTCCATACCTATTTATCAAGGGTAAAAGTCGACGGTGCCGTGCGGCACCACCTAGGAACCCACCGATGGGCATTCACTCTACCTAAGGTGATAGGCCCACCAAAACACATCCAACATGGCATCGACGTGGCCCCATGAAGGGGGGCCTCCACGCCGACCGAGTCTCAGGGGGAAAGGCAGTACTACTCCCGCCCCGCTCGACCCACCGAGGGTCGAAGGTCGGCTGCGTCCCGCTCGACCCATCAAGGGTTGAGGAGCGATCGTGCTCCGCTTGATCAACCAAAGGGTCAACACCCGCTTCCGCCTCGCTCGACCCCTCGAGGGTCGAAGCAGCACCAGCCTATCCGTAGAGGCTCGGGCACGACTCGCCTTGCCCAACTCTGATAGCCCTGCCATTCGTCATGTCCAAACACCTTGAAGATAAGGATGACCGGTTCGGCACGAGTGGGGCCAAAACCACTAGACAAGCTCTGCCTATGCCAACTCTTGCCAAGCGGGCCTTGTCCCTGTGACGGGACAACCCGACGAACCACCATTCAGGCGGAAATAGCGGGATAGAGAAACTCAATTGCCCTGCCAAGACGGGATGAGCCTCAACTCCAGGCGGGCCTGGACAAGCACAACCCGATGCCTCGACCCTCGATGAGGGGGTCGAACAGGGCGGCAGTCAACAATCGCCAACCACCCTGCCTTGAAGGCCGTGAAGAGCGTGCATCCACAATATCAAGAGATCAAATCCCTCTGTACACCTACTCCCATCATCACTGACAACGTCAGCTGATGGATGCAGGCGCAACAATGCACCCCATCCTGTGCCCACCCGAGGACGCTCTCAACAGTAGCGATGCAGGACGACTTGATAGACAGGCGGATCAAACTTTGCCTAGACGATGTGATGCTACCCATGTTGTGTCACCCCCTTTCGGCGGAACACGCCTTCTATGGGAACATGGAGGTTCAACTCATCAGCGGATTACGGGGCCACGCCTCTACACAGTGCCGACTGACGCGAAGAGCGAGACGGCGAGTCCGCAAGAATTGAAGACCACGCCATCAACCGGAGTCCAAGCCGCCTACCACACGTCCTCCTCAACTCCACATATAGACATTAGTCTCTCTCTCTCTCTCTCTCTCTCTCTATAACGTGGGCCAACTCCTTGAAGTATAAAAGGGAGGCCTTCTTCTTAGAAAAGGATCGAACCATAGAACACGCACACACGAACGCATTCGCGAGCAATCTGAGACCTGGACACTCCTCTCTCGCCACCATTGTACACCCCGGTGCAAGTAACACGAGCAGACCCAAGAACTGGACGTAGGGGGCTTCCCCGAACTAGTATAATCCCCGTGTCCTCTTGCATTGCCATCACCGAATGTGGAACGCGTATCCCCTAGAACAAGTTCTACTAGCTGGTGATCTAAACGCTGACAGTTGGAGCGCTAGGTAGGGGCATTTTTGCGTGTTTCACTCCACAACCTCCTTTCTATTCGGATGGCAACCTTCTCCACTTTCTGGACTCCCAGCACCACCCTGTTCTTCGGGAGCCTAGAGTTCATCGCCACGACGGATCAAAAGCTGCTATAAGTCAGCTTTTCCACATCCTCGCCGCCTCCAGCCCCAGCGCCCGCCATCGAGGCATCGTGCTCTTGGTGACTGGAGGACTTGGGCCACACACCAGGCCTGATTGTCACGGGGGACGGGGCGTTAGGACTCATCGACAAGTCGCTTCCTGACCCCATCGCGGTGGCCATAACCGTCACCAACGAGGCGATGCACGCGGCTCGGCCCGAGGCGGCCATGCCGGGTGTCCTGGGCCCGCTCATGCCATCGACCAATTACAGAGACCAGCTGTGGCACCACATGGAGCGCTACCTGGGCCCTACTCCGACCCTGGACGACCTCCGAGGCGTGGAGTTCGCCCTTGCGAACGTCCATGGCCAACTGCACTGGGGCGAACCCATCCCCTGGGGCACCTCAACCAGGGCGCTCCGGGCGGCCTCCTGCATGGCCTGTGCAATATCGCGTAGGAGTTCCAGAACCTGACCATTCTTTGGGGTGTTCTGATGGCCGTTAACCCTCGGTTCGTGGGGGCAATCAATCGCCCAGATGAGTCCTTCTTTGACCTCCTCGATGTAGGGTCTCTAGAAGACATGAATTCCGATTCTGGAAGTTGCACGGGGAGTTATGACCTCTTGTGTGAATGCCACATAGTGCAACTCGCGCCTATACCGGCCGCGGGAGGCGTTGGATCCTTGACTGCCGGGGCGAGGGCCAACCCCGAGACCCGCGCTCAGGCGAACTCGATGATGGGTGCGACAACGGGGGAAGTACTCATCGACGTCCCTATCACTCTAGCTGAAGGGCCTCAACAATGAAGATCCCCAGCAGCGGTTGAGAGCAAGACGGGCAGAGCTAGAAGAAAACCGGCGCCAGCTGAAAAGTGAGAAGGAAGCAATAGACCGTGAGCTGGCTCGTTCTGGCTCGGGCAGGTGCGCTCGAGCCATGGCTCGCGACGTCAATCAACGTATTGTCAACGACGAGTAGGGTCCCTCGTAGTTTGCCCGGGCAGGGCAGAACATAGCCACGGCTGTCACACTGCTCAAGACTCTCCCCGAGCCCGCGACACTCCGAGGTCCAGTAGGCCCAGCGGGATGTCGTGACACTTTTGGCCAAGGTCGCCAAACTCCAGGCGGAAAGTTCGTTGCGACGCGCCGTTCAGTCCAGCCAGCAGACCTCCATGTCACGACGTGCTGAAGGGGCCTGCGCCACCAGCTCGTAACAACAATGGGTTCAACAGTCGGCCCTGGCTGGAGGCGCACCCAAGAAAGCCTTGGTCCATGACCGAGTCGGGCTCCACTGTGACGCGCGTCATACCCCCAGGGCGCATCGACTCGAGGGGGATCGCCCGAATAAAGAGAGGGGTCGTCAACCGTGCTGCGGTGGCTGGTACGACGACACCGACAAGGAGGGGAGTCAAAGCTCGAGCCTGCTTGGGCCATAGGTCTTCAGCCCACGAATCCGCAGCGTGGAGTTCCTACAGTGCTTTCGAGCGCCCGTGACCGTCATCAAGTACGAGGGCGAGACGGACCCCGGGCTCTTGCTTGAGGACTACTGCCTCGCGTGCCAAGCGGGAGGGGCGACCGACGACCTCGCCATCATCCGAAACCTGCCATTGTACCTCACCGACTCGGCTCGTACGTGGTTCGAGCACCTCCCCGAGGGTCAAATCTATGATTGGGGCGACCTAAGGGATATTTTCATTGGAAATTTCCAAGGGACTTATGTCTGGCCGAGCAACCCTTGAGACATCAAGAATTGCCGGTAGAAGGACGACGAGTCCCTTCAGGAATACATCTGACGCTTTAGCAAGAAGTGCAACGAGTTGCCCAACATTGGCGACGTGGACATCATTGGGGCTTTCATCTCCGGCACCACCTCAGAGCATCTCATCCACGAGCTGGGTCGCAAGGGCCCACGTACGTCCTGTGAACTCTTGGACATCACCACAAGCTTCACCTCCGGCAAAGAGTGCGTAGGGGCGGTCCTCCGTCGCGCTCCAGAGGCCAAGGGCAAGGGCAAGCGGGAGGAGGAAGGCGGCGAGGGCGCCTCTGACTGTCCGAAAAAGAGGAAGAACAAGTCATGGGCTAGGCACGATCCCGTCGTGGCCGCCGAGGCCCACAGCCGGGGAGACACCGAACCATTTTGAGAAGAAATGGAATGAGTCGTGCCTAAACCATTGCTTTCCCATCAAGCACCTCCTCAAGGACTGTTCTATGATGAAAAAGTTCTTCCAGGAGGAGGCGAAGAAGGGAGAGCCCGAGAAAGCATTAGTGTCGGGGGTTCCGGACCCTGCGGGCGATGATGACAAGCAAGGGGGGGGGTCGGTGTTCCCCAACCCTAAAGCCTGCCATATGATCTTCACAGGGCCCAAGGCTTGAGGGAGCCGACGCACGACCAAGGTCATGCATCGCAAAGTCTTTACGGTCGAGCCAGCCATGCCATCGCTCCTCAAGTGGTCTGACCCGTCGATAACTTTTGATCAGTCGAACCATCCCCTCCATGTGCCACGACCACGACGGTACCCGCTCGTGGTCGACCCTATCATTGTTGAGGTTCGCCTCATGAAGGTGATGATGGACAGAGGCACCTGTATCAACATCTTGTACGCCGACACCCTCGACCTGCTTGGGATTGATCGGTCGCGCCTCCAGCCGGCTGGCGTGCCCTTCCACGGGATCATTCTTGGGAGACAAGCCATACCGCTTGGATGGATTAGTTTGCTCATGACCTTCAGAACTTTGTCCAACTTCAGGAATGAGACCCTCACATTCGTGGTGGTCGACTTCCCGGGTGTGTATCACACTCTCCTTCGGCGGCCCTATTATGCCAAGTTCAAGGCGATCCCCAACGACATCTACTTGAAGCTCAAGATGCCGGGGCTGAAAGGGGTTATCACCGTGGGCGCGTCACTCCAACACGCTTTTCTGTGCGAGAAAAGAAGCGGCAACCTTGCCGCCGCTGCAGTGGCCCCGACCGAGGCGCTCACGGCCATTCGCACTCACCTCGAAGAGGGGACTCCCAAGGCTAGCCACGAGAATGCCTCATTCAAGCAAGCGGAGGACACCAAGGAGGTGCAGATCAACCCTGAAGGAGACAAGGAGAAGACCTCGAGGGTAGGGACCTCCCTCACACCCAAATAGGAAAGCGAGCTCGTTGAATTCCTTCGCTTGAATGCCGACTTTGCATGGAAACCCTCGGACATGCCGAGCATTTCGAGGGAAGTCGCTGAGCACTTTCTGAACATCAGGGCGGGCTCCAAACCGGTGAAGCAATGCCTACACCGCTTCAACGAGGAGAAGCGCAGGACAATCGGGGAGGAGATCATGAAGCTGCAAGCTGCCGGGCTTATCAAGGAGCTCTTTCATCCCGAATGGTTAGCTAATCCCGTTCTTGTACGAAAGAAGAATGGGAAATGGAGAATGTGTGTTGACTATATAAGCTGAACAAGGCATGCCAGAATGATCCTTTTCCTTTGCCACGCATAGACCAGATAGTTGACTCGACGGCGGGGTGCGAAATCCTCTGTTTCCTAGATGCATATTCGGGGTACCACCAAATCACGATGAAAGAATCCGACCAACTGGCAACATCTTTCATCACGCCGTTCGGCTCTTACTGCTACGTAACGATGCCCTTTGGGCTCAAGAACGCTGGTGCGACTTTCCAGTGTTGTATGCAACGGTGTTTCGACCACCTGATCGTCCACATGGTCGAAGCCTATGTGGATGACATCGTGGTTAAGTCCAAGAAAGTCGACACACTCATCGCTGACCTTGGACGCGTTTTCACCAAGCTACGCGCAAACAACGTCAACCTCAACCCTGAAAAGTGTGTCTTCGAGGTACCGAGGGGCATGCTTTTGGGGGTTCATCGTTTTCGAACGCGGCATCCAGGACAACCCTGAGAAGATCTCCGCGATTGAATGAATGGGACTAATTAAAAACCTGAAAGGGCTCCAATGGCTCACAAGCTGCCTGGTAGAGCTGAGCCGCTTTATCACGCGTCTCGGCGAGAGAGTGCTCCCGCTATATAGGCTCTTGAAAAAATCCGATCGGTTCGAGTGGACTCCCGAGGCGCAGTCCGCCCTCGACGATGTCAAGCGCATCCTAAGCAGCACTCCGGTACTGACGCCACCCCTCCTAGGAGAGATGTTGCTGCTATACATAGCAACGACAACGCAGGTCGTGAGCTCGGCACTCGTGGTCGAGCGAGAAAGGGAAGGGCACGCCCTCATGGTACAACATGCCGTGTACTACGTCAGCAAAGTCCTGTCCGACTCAAAAACCAGATACCCATAGATCCTCAAGATCCTCTATGTAGTGATGGTTGCGAGGTGCAAGCTTTGGCACTACTTCGACTCCCACCTGATACACATCGTAATTTCCTTTTTGCTCCGTGAAATTATACAGAACAAGGACTCGGTGGCCAAGGTCGCTAAGTGGGCACTCGGGCTGATAGGACACGACGTCACGTACCAGCCTCAAGCGGCCATCAAGTCCAAGGTTCTCGTCGATTTCATGGCGGAATGGACCGAAGCGCAGCTCCCTCCGGTTCTAGTCGATCAAGAATTTTGGGTCATGTACTTTGATGGATCATTCAAGCGGACGGGTGCGGGCATCGGCCTTGTCTTCGTCTCTCGACTTGGGGTACGTATGAAGTATGCAATTCGCCTACATTTTCTCACATCAAATAATGTCGTAGAGTATGAGGCCCTCGTGAACAGGCTTAAGATCGCTGTCGAGCTTGGTATCCGGCGACTGGAGATCTGGGGCGACTCTCAGCTCATCGTTGACCAGATCATGAAAGAGTCTAGCTGTCGCACTGACACCATGTCCCTGTACTACTAGGAAGTCCGTAAGCTCAAAAACAAATTCGATGGGCTCGAGCTTAAGCATATCCCCCGGTGCGTCAATGAGGCGACCGACGCGCTGGACAAGATGGCATCGGGTCAAGGGCTAATTCCCCCAGGAGTCTTCGCCAATGACCAGCACCAATTCTCGGTTCGACCCAAAGAGGCTGCAGAGCCTGAGGGGGGCTCGGGCGACCCCATGAGGATTGACCAGGGGCCGAGCGACCCAGACCGAGAGGTAGGGACACCCTCGACCACGCACCCGGCTGACATCATGGAAATCGATCGACCCGGTGACTTGAGCGAGATGGACGAGCAGTCAGACAACCCCGAGGTCAAGCGAATCGATCCCCCCCATCGAAAGAGCGGAGCTTTCGAGCTGCTGGAGGATCCCATACATCGAGTACCTGACCCGAGGCACGCTTCCCATCGACGGGACCGAAGCCAAGCGGCTCTATCGGCACGCCAAATCCTTCATCTTAATCGATAGGGAGCTTTATAAACCAAGCGTGACCAAGGTCATGTAGCGTTGCATTCCTATCAACAAGGGTATCAAACTTCTTGTCGACATCCACCGAGGGGGGGGGGGGGAGTGGGGTCTGCGGCCATCATGCCGCACCTCGAATCCTCGTAGGCAACACGGTTCGCCAAGGCTTCTATTGGCCGATTGCCGTGGGTGGCGCGACCCGCATAGTCAAGACCTACAAAGGTTGCCAGTACTATGCACGTCAAACGCATGTGCCGGCTTAGGCCCTCCAAACAATCCCCCTCACATGGCCCTTCACGGTTTGGGGATTGGACCTGGTTGGCCCACTTAAAAAAGTTCTCGAGGGCTACACCCACTTGCTTGTCGCGGTCGACAAGTTCACTAAGTGGATCGAAGCATGCCCACTCGCCAAAATTTGATCCGAGGAAGCAGTCGAGTTTTTCCTCGATATCATCCACCGATTTGGAGTCCCGAACTCCATAATCACGGATAACAGAACGCAGCTCACGCGAAAGAAATTTTTAAAGTTCTACGATGACTACCACATTTGCGTCGACTGGGCCGCCATCGCTCACCCTAAGACGAACGGCCAGGTCAACCGAGCGAACGACCTGATTCTCCAAGGGTTAAAGCCTCGAATCTTCGACTCGACCATCATTTTTAACCGCTTGAAATTGTTCAGCGGACGATGGGCGGCTTGACTCCATGCTGTACTCTGGAGCCTTCGCATGACCTAGAGTCGAGCGACTAGCTTCACGCATTTTTTCATGCTCTACGGGTGTGAGGCAATCCTGCCAATGGACCTACAGTATGGTGTGCCATGAGTGCGCGTGTATGACGAACAGGGTAATGAAGCGACACTCGAGGATGTGATGGACCAGATAGACGAGGCACGAGACGTCGCACTTCTTCACTCAGCAAAATACCAGCAGGCACTTTGTCGATACCATGACCGAAACATGAGGGATAGAGGCCTACTCGCCGACGATGTCGTCTTATGCAGGGTTAAGGACAACTAAGGTCGACACAAGCTCTCACCGCTATGGGAAGGACCATACGTCGCCACTTGAGTGATCCGACCTAGCACCTACAAGCTCAAGACTCTAAAAGGCGAGGAGTATAAGAATGCATGGAACATCTCACAACTACGTAAATTCTACCCTTAGAGTTTCTCCTAGTTTAATTTCCACGTATTTCGCCTACTCTTTAGCGACCCTCGCCCCCCTTGCCAGGGACGAGCGTCGCTCGGGGGCTAAATGGGCACACGGCACCACACACTTTGTTTTTTCAAAAAAATCGCAATTATGTTCAACCCAACTTCTTGGCCCCAAGCCTCACTGCGGTGACAAAGAAAGTAAGCCACGAGTAGAGCAGGTTCACGGTTGAGTTGGTCGGACGACGCATCGTCGTGCTAGCCCCAGCGGCCGTGACAACGACGATCATCGACGAGGCCAAACTTCGAAGGGTTCGGGGGCTCAAACTTTGTGTAACACCCTACTTTTTATAATTTCTAAAAATGCCAATTATTAGCATTAAGCAATTAATTAGATAGCCTAGGACAAATTATTTTCTTAAACAATTAATTAACTTATTGCATTTGCGTAGCATGGCATCCTCATTCATTTGGCATTTAATTAAGTGGCATAATTTTTTTTGAGGCTAGAATAGAACCCAAGAGAATAGAATATAAAATAGGAGAGAAAAGAAATAGAAAAGAGAAGAGAAAACATAAAACCAGAGCTTGGGCCGAGATCTCCCATTCTGGCCCACCCGGAGCCCTCCTCTCTTTCCTCCCCACTCCCCTTCCCTGCCTAGCTAGCCCACGAGGCCGGCAGCCCAGCCAGCCTACGCAGAACGAGCCCCGCCCAGAAACCCGCCACCCTCTCCCCTCTCACTCTCGTCGTCAAGCGGGCCTGCCCTATCATTGCCTTCCTCAGGCAATCCCCGCCACATGCCATTCCTCTGCCTTCCCCGTTTCAAATCCCGCCCCGCGCACGCTCACCCCATGACCCCCCGACACCACGTGCGTGATCGCCGCGATCCGCCACGCCGCCTTCCCCGCTTTCCCCCAATTTTCCTGCACCACTACCGGCAAATTTTTGGAATGCGAGTGCCTCCGCCGGCCTCTGCTCCCTGATGCCGCGCGCAGCCCTAGCCCTTCTCCCTCCCTATAAATTTGACCCTCGAGGACCCCCAGCCCCCATTCTGACCGCGCTTGAGCCTCTCTCCCTCTCGGCTCCGATCTAGTGCTGCCGCGCGTGAGTTCTTCGCCGTCACCGGCAAGCTCTGCCGCCGCCACCAATTCCTCCCCTCCAACGCATCTCGGTCCAGTTTGACCTGTCACCGTGCATCGCAACTGCTCGAGGACCACCGCGAGCTGATCCGGGCCACCTCCCATCGATGCTAGCGCCTTTCCCGACGACCTCAAGCTGCCACTCACCGCTGCGAGCCCTCTCCGACTCTCTGACCCCCGCCACGATTCCCCTCGCTGAGACCCCGTGTTCCCCTCTCCCTTTTGAGGCTTCCACGCCTCGATTCGGCCACCGGAGCATCGCCTCCGACGAGCTCCGACAAGCCCTGCCGCACGCCGCCGTGCTGGCCGCCGATAGCCACCGCACCCCCCCCCTATTTAAACGCTGGCCGTTGGATCTTGATCCAACGCACTAGATTACGTACCCCTTTGGGGTATGTAATCGGTGCACCGTGGACCGGTTGACCCCGGGTCCACAGAACCTTAGACCCGGTCCACATCCCTTTTTAGTTTAATTTAATTCAATTAATTCCTCGATAATGTTAGGATTTTGCATTTAGGCCATTGTGCTTAGATTAAATTAGATTTATGCCCTTGTTTTTGTACAGAAGATTTAGAAAATTATAATTAAGCCCCTGAACTTCATAAAATTATTTTAGCACTATATTTTTAATAGAAACACCTCTATACTTTATTAAAATTATTATTTTGGCCTTGTAATTTTACAAAAACATCCCTAGACTTGTTTCTAATTATTTGTAGGTCCTGCTTTTTTACAATTTAACCCCTGTACTTCACCAATATTATATTTTAGTCCCTGGATTTTATTATATGTTATTTAGACTCTGTTATTTTGTAGTTTAGACCTTGTAGTATTCTGAAATTACATTTTAAACCCCCAAATTAGCCTTTTTTACTATTTTAACCCTAGAACTTTAATTAGGCATAACTTTTTACTCGTAACTCCGAATTAGGTGATTCTTGCACCAAATTTCTCGTAGAAAAGTAACCTATGCATTCATTGCATTTACATATTGTTTTTCCACTGTTGCATGGCTATGTGTTGATTTTGTATGCAATTGCTTGTGTTGGTATTGTCACGCGTAAAGATGGATATACGCAAGGATCAACGTACGAGGATCTCCAAGAGCAGGAGTTCGAAGTGGTTGAACAACACTCGCAAGACGAAGGTAAGTGTCCTTGATGCATTTTATACCTATTACGAATATTATTTTAGAACTGCATGCTTGTCAAATGAATGGGTGCCTATTGTCAGGGTTGATTAGTATTGCTTATTCTTGTCCTTGTCTCCTTGAACTAGAGGTTTAGTTAGCTATGGGTAGATTTGCTTAGTTGCTTATTGGGTTGTTGGGTTCAATTAATCTTGACTAAGTAAGAATGTCACCTTGGGAATAATTGGGTAATTCTTTTAGCAACATGGACTTCGGGATGTCAACAAGCGGGATGGAATGGATGTGGTACCGTTGGCACATGTTGTGTGGTGGTATGCTTGTTGTGGATCCTAGGAACTGGTTCTTGGAGCGATAACCCAGGAAAATAGTACCATCACAAGACCGATATGGTTGGCCTAGTAATTAGGTGTTCTCCCAGTGTCGGTGCAGCATTTGGTGGAGCGGGGAATGGAAGTCAAGAGGATTGTCCTTGTATTTGAATGGCTCAAGAGGGGGATCCTGGGGTGATGAGCCGCTTGTTGATGGGCTATCACTTATGGACGGGAGTGGAACCTTAGTGGCTAGCATGTACTGGGAGACCCTTTGGAAAAGCCTCGTAGGGAAACCCTGCCACACACCAAAGCAAGTGTGTAATGTGGGTCGTGTCCACGGGCACAAAGGGAATCACGACTTGTGGGTAAAGTGGTACAAACTCTACAGAGTATCGAACTATCATGTCAGCCATGCTCACGGTCACATGCGGCCTGGAGTCCTCAAAAGATTAGTTGGTGGTTTGTGGATGGTTATGGTTGGGATTGGCGGATGGGATTGGACTTGGCTTGGATAGGACCCTGTGGATTGATGGTTGGGATGACCCCACTTAGTAAATAGGATGCTTAGGTTAATTAAAAGCTCATGCGATAAACATCTATAAGCCTTTCTTGTCTATAGCCCCATGTCATCTTTTCCCCCACTTGCTGAATACGACACGTACTCACCCTTGCTATACCCATATTGCTGCTCAGCCACAGGAGAAGGTTGAAACCACTTTGAAGACAAGGGAGGCGAGTACTAGGCGATGATGGTCCACCACTTGGTACTTGTGGAGTCTTGGGACGTCTACGCTAGTTTATTTCCGCTACTTTGATGTACTTTTATTTTAGACCTACGGGTCCTTTTGTAATAAAGATACGATGTAAGAATTAAAGGATATGGATATTTATTCTGTTTACCATTAATGATGTACCATATGTGTGTGTAACTTGTTCCTGGGCACACGTACAACTGCACCTGTTTTGCTTCTTAAAATGGGTGTGACACTTAGTGAGTGAAAATAGAAATGGTAAAGGGCCAATCACATAAACGATTAAGCAAAACACAAACCACAATTGTTTAGGGCCATCACGGGCCGATGAAACTAAAATGAGCACATGAGTTCACAACTTTAATCTATTTACATGAAATGGGGCATGATGACCCATTGTTTGAAAACAAAGCAAACTAAGAAAAGCAAACACTAACTAACTCCCCTCGTCGGTCTTGGGGAGTGCCTCTTCCTCATGTCTTGCAGCCAGGACGTCGACGTGAGGCTCAGAGTCGGCACGGATCTGGGCCATCTCCTCGGGGGTGTGGTCGAGATAACCAAGGCTCAGTGCCTCATAATCCATCACCACAAAGTGGGTACCGAGCACCGCGAAGACAGTGCACACGCCAAACCGCACCCTACGCCGGATCCTCTCGTGACCCGAGGACATCAGGACCCCGACCTGCTGTGCCAGCGAGGAGCCTGGAACCAGGGTAACTTGAAGCTCCTGAGCTGCCCTCTCCAACTCGGCACGTAGCCCGCCCTTCTCCGTGGCCTCTCGAGGTTGGCGTTTGCTACGCTCTAAAGATAAAATCAATTAATTCCTCAAGCGCACGGAACACCATTGTAGCATTTCACCCAAGAGTATTGCAGGGTATCGTATTTCTCCTCAGTGAAGCAAGGTGTAATAGTATCGAGAGTTAACAATCTTATGTCTGTAAGGAAATCACCAACCAAACTACAGCGGGGATGAAGATAATGAGTGGGTAATATGGTGGACGCATCAAGGAAAGACCACACTACAGGTATTTAATAGAGAAAAGTATAGCTAGTTGGGAGGACAACAAGTCAAGTTGGATTTCCTAAGTAATGATGTTCTAAAATTTC
Organism: Eleusine indica; assembly: GCA_030378355.1. Classification (NCBI taxonomy): domain Eukaryota; kingdom Viridiplantae; phylum Streptophyta; class Magnoliopsida; order Poales; family Poaceae; genus Eleusine; species Eleusine indica. The sequence continues at coordinate 31,363,260 of CM059499.1, forward strand.
CAAGACAAGCGTTAAGTGTTGCTTCTAGAGCTGCGCCATTCACTAGCAATTCTACGGCTCACATTATGTTCACTTCAGGGCACGAAAATGTTCCACTAATATGGGTCGGTAAGTAACCTCTATACTAGTGGGTACGCTATCGTTAGACAATCCTGCTTGAGACTTCCCAAATGTGGTGGACTACTAAAGGGATGGACATGGCTGTCACCACCTGCCGCCTACCACACAGCCCGTGGGGACGAATGCATAACCAACTAGCATTTACATAGGCACCATGCCTAGATTCACACTAGATATCGTAGATCTTTGCGAAAGAACAGCCAGGAAGTAACTAAGTCTAAAACCCTTACACAGGACAACAACTCAATTAAGTCCTAACCAGGAAACCCGTGAACATGTAAATCATGGAAACACTCTCAAAAGGTGCAACTAGGAAACAACTACAAAGTACTATCGGACTTGGATAAATAAAATAACAAACATCTTTATATTTGAGGCACAAGTCTTATAGAAGAAAAGATACAAGAGAACTTATACCAAGGCTTCCAAGACAAATCGGAATCCCGAGGAGAAGCTCTCAACCCGACTATAACTCCCAAGCTAACTATCCTATTCTACATTGTGGGACAAGTAGTGGGAAACTAGTCTTCTTCATGTTCCTCCATTGATGTCTTCTTCTGCCAAACTCGCCCTCTATTTATAGGTGGCGATGGGTTGGCGGATATTTGTAGGTGAAGTGGAGTCGGTAGGCCAAAGTCGGTCCGCCGGGCGGCGGGCCATGCCGGGCGGCCATGTGTCTTGGAGGACCATAATCTTTTAATGTGATGAAAGGTTCGTAAAAAGAAAGATTTTGGTTAACATGCTTGGTGAAATGGATGCATGATTCCGATGTGGAAACCGCATAACCAAGCATGATTAATTTGAGAACTCAAAGATAACGCGAAGGAAAATGATTGGGTTTGGAAGTGCAAGTCCCTCATAAGGACCAAATCCTAACTAAACTCAATGCATGCCTAAATGGCATAGACATGGTTTTGCTAATGAATATTTGGCCATGGTATGAAATTGTCCATTATAGGGAAGATGTGCACCAAGTACGGGGTTTTTGTTGCAGTAAGGTCTTGGAAGAAAATCATTGGATTCTAATAATAAGGAATCATAGACTCATCCAAAACAAGCCATATCATAAACTCCAAAAACTAGAATTGGTGTTTATTAGATATTTTGCACCCACTGAAACATAGAGGGACTAGTGTTATCATCATGTCGGTCTACCATTACCCAAGAGATAAGGAGTAGAGGTTGTATACTTGAGACTCAAAGGGAGCTAATAGAGCAACTATTCATCATTTCCATCGGCAAGGTAGAGACCAGGTTCTCAATTTTATTCGAAAATAGTAAATCTTTTTGCAAATTTTAATGTCTTTTGATAAGACAACAAGGTAAATATTTTTGTTTTTTTCATAATAAAGCAACTAGATAGAGGGGAGAGAGGAGAAGGATTTAATGACAAACATTGGTTTATGTATGTGTGCCCAGGATCAAGTTACACACACATACGGTACATCATTAATGGTAAACAGAATAAGTATCCATATCCTTTAATTGTTACATCGTATCTTTATTACAAAAGGACCCGTAGATCTAAAAGAAAAGTACATCAAAGCAGCGAAAATAAACTAGCGTAGATGTCCCAAGACTCCAGAGGCACTGACTGGTGGACCATCGCCTATTACTTGCCTCTATCATCTTCATAGTGGTCCCAACCTTCTCCTATGGCCGAGCAGCAATATGGTATAGCAAGGGTGAGTACGTGTCGTACTCAGCAAGTGGGGGAAAATATGACATGGGGCTATAGACAAGAAAGGCTTATAGGGGTTTATTCCATGAGCTATTAATTAACCTAAGCATCCTATTTACTAAGTGGGGTCATCCCAACCATCAATCCACGGGGTCCTATCCAAGCCAGGTAAAATCCCATCCGCCAATCCCAACCATCAGCATCTACATACTACCAACTAATCTTGTGAGGACTCTAGGCCTCTCATGACCGTGAGCACAGCTGTCATGACAGTTTGATACTCTACAGAGTTTGTACCACTTTACCCACAAGTCGTGATTCCCTTGGTGCCCGTGGACGCGACCCACATTACACACTTGCTTTGGTGTGTGGCAGGGTTTCACTACGAGGCTTTTCCAAAGGGGTCTCCCAGTACATGCTAGCCACCAAGGTTCCACTCCCATCCATAAGTGATAGCCCATAAACAAGCAGCTCATCACCCCAGGAGCCCCCTCTTGAGCCATTCGGATACAAGGATAGTCCTCTCTTGACTTCCATTCCCCGCTCCACCAAATACTGCACCGACACTGAGAGAACACCTAATTACTAGGCCAAGCCTTACCCATATCGGTCTTGTGATGGCACTGTTTTCCTGGGTTATCGCTCCAAGAACCAGATTCCTAGGATCTACAACAAGCCGACCACCACCACCATGTGCCCACGACACCACATCCATTCCATCTAGCTTGCATAGATCCCTAAGTCCATATTGCTAAAAGAGTTACCAACCATTTCCCACGTGATATTGTTCATTAGTCAAAATTAAATGGAACCCAACAACCTAGTAAGCAACTAAGCATGTCTACCCATTGACCGATAAAACTCTAGTTCTAGGCGACAAGGACAAGATAGACAATACTAGTAAACCCTAACAATAGGTTCCCAATCAATTGACACAAGCATGCAATCCTAAAGTAACATTCATAATAGGTACAAAATGCATCAAGGACACTTGCCTTCGTCCTGCGCGTGTTGTTGTTCAACCACTTCGAACTCCTGCTCTTGGAGGTCCTCGTACGCTAATCCTTACGTGTATTCGTCTTTACACGTGACAGTACCGGCACAAGCAATTGCATACAAAATTAATACATAGCATGCAACCGTGGGAAACAATGTGAATGGACTGAATGCAAAGATTATGCTTCTACGAGAAATTTGGCGCAAGAATCACGTGATTCGGAGTTACGAGTAAAAAGTTATGCCTAGTTGAAGTTCTAGGGTTAAAACAGTAAAAACAGGCTAATTTTAGGGGTCAAAAATGTAATTTCAAAATACTATAGGGTCTAAACTGCAAAATAACAGGGTCTAAATAAAATCTAGAGGCTAAATTATAATATTGGTAAAGTATAGGGTTAAATTGCAAAAAGACAAGACCTAAAAATAATTAGAAACAAGTCCAGGGGTGTTTCTATTAAATTATAGGGACAAAATAGTAATTTTAAAAAAGTATAGGGGTGTTTCTATTAAAAATATAGTGCTAAAAATAATTTTATGACGTTTAGAGGCTTAATTATAAGTTATTAAAGCTTCTGTACAAAAATAGGGGCATAAATCTTATTTAATCTAAGCGCAGGGGCCTAAATGCAAAAATCCTAACAATATCCAGGAATTAACTGAATTAATTTAAATCTAAAAGAGGGTGGACCGGGTCTATGGTTTCTATGGACCCGTGGTCCACTGGAAGGGGTATGTAATCTAGCGCGTTGGATTGAGATCCAACGGCCAGGGTTTAATAGGGGGAGGTAGTGGTGGCTGTCGGCGGCTAGTGTGGCGGCGCATGACACAGCTCGCCGGAGGCGGCGCCCCGGTGGTCGGAGCTCGGCCGGGAGAGGTCCATAAGGGAGAGGGGGACACGACGATCTTACCGAGGGGGATCACGTCGGGGATCAGAGGGTCGGGGTGGGTTCATGGCGACGGGTGGCGGCTCTGGGTTGTCGGCGACGACGAGGAGGGGTTGAATGGCGTCAGCGAGCGTCCGGGAGTGGCTCCGGAGTCTCTTGGTCGACCTACGATGCCGAGGGACGGGTCAAGTTGGAGCGAAGGGTGTCAGAGGGGAGGAATTGGTGGCGGCGGTGGAGCTTACCGACGGCGAAGAAGAAGGCGAGCACGACGATGCTGGAGTGAAGTAGAGAGGGGAGAGATCTCGAGCGCGGCGAGGAAAGGTTTTGGGGAGGGTGTGGGCTCGGGTTTTATAGGAGGGGAGGGCTAGGGTTACCAGGATTTGGCCGGGAAGCAGAGGTCGGAAATCTCGCCAGTTTCCAAAATTCGGAGCCGGTGACGATGATTCAAAGGGGGAAAGGGAGGCTGCAATCGTGGGGGAAGGCGGCGATCACGCACGCAGTGTCGGCAGGGCGTGGGAGCAAGCGCGCTGGGCGCGATTCAAACCGGGCAGGGAAAAAAAAATGGCAAGTGCACCATTCCCGGCTGGAGGTCGAGGATGACAGGCAGGCCCCATGTGTCGGCGAGAGAAGAGAGGGGAGGCTTGGCAGGTTTTCAGTGAATACGCCTTCTGCGCAGGTGGGGGGCTGAAGTGGGCTGCTGGCCATGGGGGCTGGTGGGCCAAGGTGCTCGTGGGCTGGTGGCCCGAGAGGGGAAAAGTGGGGTGGGAGAGGGGGTGCGGGTGGGCCTGGATGGCTGGGCTCGGCCCAGGTTATTGTTTTCCCCTTTTCTTTTCTATTTTCTTTCCTATTTTCTATTCTAATTTCCTGGTAATTAATTTAGGGATTAAACTAAATGCACAATGCAAATAAATTCTACATGGGCAAAGACATGATATCCAAATGCAATTATTTAGTTAATTATTTGAGAAAATAATTTTTCCTAGGCTATTTAATTAATTGCTTAAATGTTAGAAATTGGCATTTTTAGAAATTGCAAAAAGTAGGGTGTTACAATGTACCTCCCCAAGCTTAGTTCTTTGCTAGATTTATGTTTAAAAGAGGTGGTCACTATAGTGATGGATACTCAAGGTTCATAGTAGACACCCTTCCAATGTTTGCCATTCCTATAATTTTTTTAGCCTTCAAGAGCAGGCTCTGGGGGCTTAAGCCCCTTGCCGGCCGACTAAACTGGCCGGGCGGCAGCACCTCGCCGAGAGGCAACACATGGCCGGGCACCGGCACATGGTCGGCTGACATGCCCACTTTATCCTGCTACTGCGTGCTTGCTTTGTTGTTAATGGGAGTGCAATAGGGAGTAGAGTGATGAGTACATCACACCCATGGATACACGCAACACTCCTCCAACTAAGATGAAAGTTCATGTGTATCACCTGAATTTACAGGTGAGATCGTTTCTAATGTTTTTATTATGTGGTTTTGAGAATAGATTGCTACCTAATGAATTAATTGTTGTTAGAAACCATGGAGATGATAATGAGATAGCTGGGGAGGTGATTGGGGACGTGATGGGCCAGCAAGGACGTCCAAGCCAAGGTGGAGGCCCAATCAAAACCGACTTCGGGTCTGTCTCGGAGCCCAGGATCACTCTACACTAAAATGGATGCCCAGGACGCATACGAACTCAGATTTGGACGTTCTATATATTCCTGGAAAGATAACGAAAAGACCTTTCCAACCCAACTTATCCCATGTCAAATTTTGTCCCGAGCCGTCGGTAATCGCCAAAACAAATCGACTTCCAGAATCTGTCCTGGTGCTGCAACACCGTAATCGGTCTTTGGGCCATGTATCGAGTTGAGCCCACTTAGGGCTGTGTCCAGGAGGTCTTGCACGACCCTAGGGTCCTCATATACAGCCGCCGCCTCTTCATTAGGGTTTGGGTTTTGCTTAGATTATTCTGTTGATAACAGTTTTGCCGTTTGATCGGTTTGTGAGACCCCAACTTGTGAGATCCATCGTATACTTGCAAATTTGGTTACATTCTTCTTTGTTCTTGCTTGTGTTCTTGATTTGTAGGCAAGGATAAGCCTTCTCGGCGAGGTCAATCGTTCTTGAACTGTTGATAACCAGAGGAGACGTTGTGCTGCGATTGCGGGGTTCAGAACGTGTCGTTCAAAAGCCGGATCGATTTGTGTATCGCCTCCACCTTAATCAAGATTATCAGAACCTATCGGAAGATCAGGAACCCTTGTTTACATCAAGTGGTAATCAGAGCTTCAGGTACACCGTTAGGTTCGCTCTTATCCTCGTTATTTTGTTCAATCCTAGAGTCCAGAAAATTGCCCTACAAAAATATTTGTTCGTCGTGTTTCCGCTGTCCTAAACCCCCCTTGTGCCTTGCAATTTTTAGTTTATTTTGCTTCTCTGAATGTTAGCCCCTATAAAGTCATTATGTTGCTGGTCTAGTGCTTGTTCTTTGATCTTGTTTGAGTCGTGCATATCCTTGTCATAGACAAACAAGGGAAAAAATCAGTGTTGCACATGCTGAGAGAATAGTATTGCTGAAATTGTGTGCACTAAATATTTCATTAACATCTAGCCTTCTACTTTCGTGTGCAAAAGAAAATTAGAGTGCTCTGCTGCTGTCTCATTATGATCAAAAGCCAACCAATTAGTGCTTGATCTTGTTATAGAAGTTTGTTTTAGTTGTGCTATTACAAGAATCCTTTTGCTGCACTTGTAGTAAGAAAAAAAAATATTCTCATTGGTTGTAAAACTTGTAATACCTTGCTGCAGTTCTGATTCTCAAGAAAAGAAAAGAAAAAGGCAAAAGTGCACAAGAGAAAAAGCCGCACAAAAAAAAAAGAAGTAGAAAAAAGAAAAGATACAAATTTAGAATTGCTTGCATCCTTTGTGTCCTTTATTGAGTCATTTGCTTGCTTGCTTGAACTTGGTCCGAGACAAGTTTAGGCCGGTGACATAGACTAGCTTGAGACTATTATTCAGTTTTGCAACTTCTGAATTGAAATTTTGGTAATCCTTGCTACCTAATATTGCCTATCCAAGCTCTATATATTTCCTTCTGAACAGGCACAAATTTTTTTGATTCTCACAATCATCAATTCACACTCTCCAAGGTATTCTTTGCTTGTTATAATTAAGAACTTTGTAAGAGCTTGATAAGATGCTTCCCTTTGCTTGTTGAGAGTTTACACTGTGATCACATAGTAGTGATAGGAAAATATACTTCCGTGTGTTTTTTTGTTTGCTACTAACAATGACAGGTTACGCCACTCATGGTGATGATTCAACGTCGTCTAATAAGAACAATATGAGTGATGTAGTACAAAGAGTGCTCAGTCCTCAAATGGAGAAGGTAGAGCAAAATCAATTGAACAATTTATTTCGGACTCACTTTGTTGTCAAGGATCGACGTTGTCGTGTTATCATTGATGGAGTGAGTAGCCGCAACATCGCAAGTTTAGAATTAGTAGAGAAGCTTGGATTGACAACACAGCCACACCCACCCATGTCCATACTACATCCAATGGGTAAATTCTTTTGGTAAGATAAAGGTAGATAAAATTACACGCATTGAATTTTTTATTGGTTCTTATAAGGATAGTGCAGAATTTGATATAGTACCTATGCAAGCATGTCATTTATTATTGAGTAACCTTGGATTATTACAAATAATGCTTCGCACAATGCCATTATAAATAGCTACTTATTTAAATACAATGATAGAAGAGTTACTCTTAAACCTATGACCGCTGCTGAAATTTTAGAAGAGGATCAACAAAGGCTTGAAAGGAGAAAGAATGAACCGTTTAGGAAAGAATGGACTGTTTCAAATGTTGCAACACTTACATCAAAATCTGAATTAGATGATGAACATATTTCCTTGCCTCTTGTTGCAACTAATACATTTCAGGTTCTACACAAAGAAGAGGATAGTGAGAAAGATGAAGAACATGTTGTTGCTTCAGGTAAGAGCTTTCTTGATGTGATGAATTGTTCCAACAATCTTGTTGTATTGGAACCTTGTCTTGATTTGCCTTTGCCACAAGTTGATTTATCTACTGATCCTTATGATAAAGAGGAGTTGTGTGCCACTGCTTCACTTATACCTTTGCCACAACAAATGAATAAGCTTGATGTTTTTGCTTATGATTCACCTACTAGTGCTGAAATAAAACATTTGATTTTAATAACATGTGAAAAGAATGAGCAGAAATTATTGTCTTCTCTAAATACTTTGGGTTATATTGAATTTGATGTTCTTTGTGATCTGAATACCGTGGAGAAGCAAATCTTTTCTCAAACTGAATTGCCTTTACTAACAAGAAACAAATTTTATGCTATAGGAAACTATGATCATAGAGGTGTATTTATAGTGCATAAAGTTTATATTTGCTCAAACATGAATACTCCTTGTGTTGTACAACCAAATGATGAACTAGAAAACTGCAATAACAATTACCATGTCATGTCATGTTTTTCTAGTGTTTTTAAGATCACACATTTTCTATCTTGTCATAAGAGGGAGAATGATGTTTATATTACTGAGTAAGTTTTCAAAGAGGTCATTAATTTGCATGACATGCGTTCTACTGTAGTTTCACATTGTGATGATAAATTTTATAATGCATATAAATATGAGTTGTATCCCAAGTTTGGGAATAGTTCTATATTTTATATTTCAGATTTGAGACCACTATTGGGAGAAAGGGATGAGATGGAGTCGAGGACGACTCTAATTCAAAAGGGGGAGAATGATGAGTACATCACACCCATGGATACACACAACACTCCTCCAACTAAGATGAAAGTTCATGTGCATCACCTGAATTTACAGGTGAGATCGTTTCTAATGTTTTTATTATGTGGTTTTGAGAATAGATTGCTACCTAATGAATTAATTGTTGTTAGAAACCATGGAGATGATGATGAGATAGCTGGGGAGGTGATTCGGGACGTGATGGGCCAGCAAGGACGTCCAAGCCAAGGTGGAGGCCCAATCAAAACCGACTTCGAGTCTGTTTCGGAGCCTAGGACCAGTCTGCACTAAAACGGATGCTCAGGACGCATACGGACTCGGATTTGGACGTTCTATATATGCTTGGAAAGATAACGAAAATACCTTTCCAAACCAACTGGTCCCATGTCAAAATTTGTCCCGAGCCATCGGCAATCGCCAAAACAAATTGACTTCCAGAATCTGTCCTGGTGCTGCAACACCGTAATCGGTCTTTGGGCCATGTATCGAGTTGTGCCCACTTAGGGCTGCGTCCAGGAGGTCTTGCACGACCCTAGGGTCCTCATATACAGCTGCCGCCTCTTCATTAGGGTTTGGGTTTTGCTTAGATTATTCTGTTGATAACAGTGTTGCCGTTTGATCGGTTTGTGAGACCCCAACTTGTGAGATCCATCATATACTTGCAAATTTGGTTGCATTCTTCTTTATTCTTGCTTGTGTTCTTGATTTGCAGGCAAGGATAAGCCTTCTCGGCGAGGTCAATCATTGTTGCACGGTTGATAACCAGAGGAGACATTGTGCTGCGATTGCGGGGTTCAGAACGTGTCGTTCAGAAGCCGGATCGATTTGTGTATCGCCTCCGCCTTAATCAAGATTATCAGAACCTATCGGAAGATCGGGAACCATGTCAAAATTCGTCTCGAGCCGTTGGCAATCGTCAAAACAAATCGACTTTCAGAATCTGTCCTGGTGCTGCAACACCGTAATCGGTCTTTGGGCCATGTATCGAGTTGAGCCCACTTAGGGCTGCGTCCAGGAGGTCTTGCACGACCCTAGGGTCCTCATATATAGCTGCCGCCTCTTCATTAGGGTTTGGGTTTTGCTTGGATTATTCTGTTGATAACAGTTTTGCCGTTTGATCGGTTTATGAGACCCCAACTTGTGAGATCCATCGTATACTTGCAAATTTGATTGCATTCTTCTTTGTTCTTGCTTGTGTTCTTGATTTGCAGGCAAGGATAAGCCTTCTCGGTGAGGTCAATTATTCTTGAACGGTTGATAACCAGAGGAGACGTTGTGCTGCGATTGCGGGGTTCAGAATGTGTCGTTCAGAAGTTGGATCGATTTGTGTATCGCCTCCGCCTTAATCAAGATTATCAGAACCTATCGGAAGATCGGGAACCCTTGTTTACATCATAGAGCCATGTGGTCTTTTTATAAATCTTGGTCATGGCGAGACCCTCCTTTTTAGCAAATTATTTCAAGGGCAACATTGCTTGTGCTTTAGCCACCCACGGCCTAAATGTCCTACTCTCTACAGAGATTCGGCAAGAGAAATGGAGAGAAAGCAGGCCAGGTGGCCATATTTGGCTGGGCGGCGGTTAGTGGCCGGGCGGCCACATTTGACATGAAAACTGCCCAGCTGGGTGATCATTTTTTTTTCTGAAAAGTGACCACCCGGGCCTTGATTTCAGCCAAGAAATTACCTGGCCGGGTTAGCATCCCCGACAACTAGTCAGGAGGTCATCCAGCATGAAAAACGGCCTCCCGGTCGATGATTTTGGCCAGGTATTGGCCTGACGGGTTTAACAACCGGAGGAGTCTGCCGGGTGATTATTTGGCCTAGAATTCAGCCAGTCGGCTGATGATCTCGACCGAGGTAGCACAAACCTTTTTTTTTATTTTTTTAACATTTTTTTCTATTACCCAGGTTTAATCAGTAAAACAAGGAAGCAAAAACAACCTAATCTAATGGTATATACGAGGAATATTGAAGGGGGATAAATTTCTGTTACCTTCCGACGAGGGTTCGGTTTTTACGTCACAAACGAGATGGTCTCCTTTTGCCATACCTGAATCTTCTTTTTGGACTCTATGGCGGCGACCTTTTTGAGTTTTCTATTGTCCATTCTTTTTTTTTCATTTTCTTTTGGCTTCACTTAGTCCTTTGATTTCCAGTAATTGTTAGCGCAAATCTATTCGTCTACAATAGGCATATCTCTATTGATCCATCAATCAACCTAGACACCATGTCTAATTTGATCAGTTAAGGAGGGCAAACATATGCATTTTCCTTCTTTCACATCAAAGCATCATAGAGAGATGACCATTTTTTATGTTGTTCAGTTTATCATACAAGTGAATGCGATATGCAACAAAACAAGAAACACTTATCGCATCCACAATTATACAATAGATGGAATACTGTATATCATACACATACATGGGGCATGCAACCAAACAAGGAACGCTAATCCAAATATATGATATGATAAGAACATAACATTAGTTGTAGAAGAAACAATTAAATCAATACCTAAGTGTTGCAAACAGATAGATCGGGGGCAAGATTTTGGGTCTTACCTCCTCCAGAACAGAGCTAGAGTGATGATGATTCGTTGAGAAGGATCAAAGCACCACAGGCTCTTCTTTTGTGAAAACTCACTGCAAGGTCAAGGCAACTTTTTCCTGTTTGTTCCACACTAAAACAAAACAGGGCTGATCCCGCTAAGGCTAGCGGTGAATTTGCTCAATAGAGAATCTATATTAGTCTCAAAATCTTAGCCATTGCTTCCCCAGCAATGGTGCCAGAAATGCTTGTTGGCATTTGCTACACTCTAAAGATAAAATCAATTAATTCCGCAAGCGCACGGAACACCATTGTACCATTTCACCCGGGAGTATTCTAGGGTATCGTATTTCTCCTCTGGGAAGCAAGGCGTAAATATATCGAGAGTTAACAATCTTATGCTATAAGGAAATCACCAACCAAACTACAGCGGGGATGAAGATAATGAGTGGGTAATATGGTGGACGCATCAAGAGAAGACCACACTATAAGTATTTAATAGAGAAAAGTATAGCTAGTTGGGAGGACAACGAGTCAAGTTGGATTCCCTAAGTAATGATGTTGTTAAATTTGCAAGACCAGCATTAAGTGTTGCTTCAAGAGCCGCACTATTTACTAGCGATTCTACAGCTCACGTTATGTTCACTTCAGGGCACGAAAACATTCCACTAATATGGGTCGGTAACTAACCTGTGTACTAGTGGGTATGCTATCGCTAGACAATCCTGCTTGAGACTTTTCGAACGTGGTGGACAGGGCTGTCACCACCTGCCGCCTACCACACAGCCTGTGGGGTCGAATGCATAACCAGCTAGCATTTACATAGGCACCACGCCTACATTCACACTAGATATTCTTCCATAGATCTTTATGGAAGAACAACCGGGAAGTAACAAAGTCTAAAACCCTTACACAGGATGGCAACTCAATTAAGTCCTAGCCGGGGAACCCGTGAACATGTAAATCATGGAAACACTCTCAAAAGGTGCAACTAGGAAACAACTACAAAGTACTATCGGATAACCAAGGCTCAGTGCCTCATAATCCATCACAACAAAGTGGGTCCTGAGCAAAGCGAAAACATTACGCATGCCAAACCGCACCCCGCGCCGGATCCACTCACAGCCCCAGGACATCAGAACCTCGACCTGATGCGCCAGCGAGGAGTCCGGAACAAGGGTAACTTGAAGCTCCCGAGCCACCCTCTCCAGCTCGGCGTGCAGCCCGCCCTTCTCCATGGCCTCCCGACGAAGAGACTTATCCGCCGCAGCCAACCTCTCCTCCAGCACTGCGCAAACAAACCGAATCAGCAAGGAAAAATACTAACGGAAAGCAAAGACAGAGTGAGAGACAAGAAAGGGAGTCTTCACATTCTCCACTCTTGCGGGCCTCCTGGAACTGCGGCAGGTGCGCGGCCGCGGCATCGGCCGAAGCCTTGGCCGCAACCACTGCTTGGTCACGCTGCAACTTCTCCGATTGTAGTGACTCCTCGACCCTTCGCGCAGCCTCAGTGCCAGCGGCCGCCTGCCTCACAGCCTCATCGCGCTCCTTCAGCGCAGCCTTGAGCGCCTGCTCCAGCTGACCAAGGCGGGCGCCGCGCTGCTCCTCCATGGCCTACAAGTTGAGCAGCTCTATCTAAAGCTCGAAGCCTCAGTCCTCCACGTCCTTCAATGCCGCTTCAAGCTCTCCCACTCGGCCTTTCACCGCCTCCAGCTCCAGACAAGCATCATAGAGATTGGCAAGGATCGCCAGGCCCTCCTCCTTGTACCTTCGGGTGATCACGCCGGAATACTTGGCGAAGTCCTGACCGACGGCATGGCAGTTGTCAAAGAACCTCCTCCTCTCCGATGACACAACCGAGGGGTCCAACGGGACGTGCAGCGGAGGTTGCTACACCGCCTTCGTACCGCCTAACGGCAGCCAGCCCTTCTCCAGGTCAAGGGCCAAACGATGAGTCGTCCCGCCGGTTGCCCCCACCGGGGCACCCAAAACGGGCATGACTGCGGTGAACCTCGGAGTCACAGAAGAGCCGGCGCCAAGCATCGCCGCCGCCATCTCCTCAGAGGATAGAGCAGGGGACCCCGAAACCTCGGAGGCAGCGGCACCGAGCATCACCGCCGCAACCTCTTCAAAAGACCCAGCAGAGCCGTGACCCCGGGCTGCTGGGGCGGCTGCCTCAGAGTCGACCGTCACGCTCGACGGGACAGCGGCACCCGGGGCGCCCGACGCCTTTTCGCCCGCCTCTGGCATTGTTGACGGCTGTTAAGTACCATTTTTAATCGTCAACTATACTCAAATAAAGGAGAATTTGGCATTTCATACACGCATGCTTTATCACAATAATATAGTTCCACTTGTACTTGGAGAACTTTGTGCATGCAGGAGGAAATGTGAAGGAAACACCTCAAAAGGCAAGAAAACACACTTTCGACCAATCAGAGAGTGCCACATGGACGTCACACGGATTGAAGGGCCCATTTTCAGCTCTTAACCGACGTAACTCCCTGTAATACCGCGGGAACCGACCTCAGGACCCACCTGCCAGCCTCCCCAAGAAAGCACAGGCCAGGAGGGGCCACCCCCAGGTCGGCCGACCTGGTCAGGTCGGCCGACCCAGCCGGGCGCCCTCTCCGCCTGGGCTTCCACGTGTTGGCTCCTCCGTGACTCCTGATGACGGTTTGAGATGCCTTCCGTGGCGGTTACGCTCCCTTGCCGACCTATTGAGGCTATAAATAGGAGGGTGTGCCTTCACATTCAACACACACCACAAGAAGCATTTCTCTCTTGCTAGTAATAGTTCTTGGAGTTTTAGTGGAGTTAGGCTGAGTCTAGAGCTCTCTAGTCCCAAGTCTTCACTTGGAATTGGTATGGCTCTTGTATCTTTTCCCTTTTGTAAGACTTTACTCTTATCAATATATATATCTTTTCTATATAGTTGTGCTTGGGTCATGAGTTTCTTGTTTGATTTTGTGATCCATATATGTGATAGTATAGTCTACTTGTGTGATAGTAGTTTATATTTATTATACTACTATTGTCATGCTAGTTATATACCGTCACTATAGTCTAGTTTATATGTTATAGTCTCTATGCTTAGTTTTAGCTGATAAAGTATAGCATGGGTTTGGTGATCGTATTCGTACGGTAACTCTGCCTCGTTAATAGTAATCGCGGAGGGGCAGAGTGCTCTTTGGTCATGCAAGTATGGTACTTGGGTGATTGATTTGCATCAATTATTCGTTAGTCTACTGGTTCGTTGAGGTAGGCGGCAGGTGGTGACAGCCCTGTCCGTCCTTTGAAATCCTCCCCGCTAGGCTAGTGCGTAGGCTCTTGGCGGAAGTCGCCTGTGGATGCAGGGGTAAGTCCGTGCCTGAAGTGCTATACTATTGACTGCTGAACCTGAGTGTGGGTCTGTATGTATTCTACTTAGGCTATGCAACTATATAGGAATGTATAGTAGGAGTAGCTTAGCCTAGTCTTTTCTCCACTAGACTATATTTATTTAGTAGGAATCTTCTGTGTGTGTCACACTACCCGGTTATTATCATGTACCCGCCTGTCTTGGTTAGATATCCTTGCTAATTGTTAACATGATCTTATATGTTAGTAACGCTTCTTGATCATAACCTTCCTTTGGGATAAACAAATACGATACCCTGAATACTTCCGGGTGAAATGCTACAGCGGTATTCTCCGTGCGCTTGCGGATTTTACCTACTTGACTCTGGGACATATTAGTGAACCGTTTCTGGCCCCGTGCCGGGAATGATTTATTAATATGGCTTAGCAAAAGTCAACAAGCATTTCTGGCGCCGTTGCCGGGGAAGGCGTATGATCTAAGAAGAATTACTAATGTATATAGTAGTGTTGCAATTATTAAGGCTATCTCCTAGGCAGGCTAACCTTGCTTTGTTTTCTGCATTTTGTATGAAAACAGGGTAGTGTATGACTGGTTTCGACTTGCCGACAAACTTCACTGAAGATCCTGAATCACTCCTGAGAAGGACACGAGCCAGGCTCACCCCTCCTCGTAAGGAGACTCGGCCAATCAAACCGGTCATTCCCGCACCATCAAGCTCTGAGCAAATGGCCGACAAGACCCTCCGTGAGTTCTCCGCTCCCTCCGCTGCCAACATCCCTACGGGACCAGCTGGCAATGTGGGAGATGCGAACTTCGAGATCAAGACCGGTCTCATCACCATGGTGCAGGCTAGCCCATTCTGTGGGAAAGCCAATGAGGACGCTAGTGCTCATCTCCAGCAATTCCTGGAGATTTGCAACACGTTCAAAATGAAGGACGTCACCCCCGACGCTGTTCGCCTTCGACTGTTCCCATTCTCTCTCCTTGGGAGAGCGAGACAGTGGTTCTACGCAAACCCTGAAGCTGTGAACACTTGGGAGAAGTGTTCAGCTGCGTTCCTTGCAAAGTTCTTCCCGCTGGGCAAGACCAATGCCCTCCGCGGAAGGATCTTAAGCTTCCAGCAGGAGTCGAAGGAGTCGATTCCTGAGGCATGGGAGAGGCTCCAGGAGTACATCCTGGCATGTCCCCACCACGGGATGGATGATTGGCTGATCATCCAGAACTTCTACAACGGGCTTACTCCGTCGGCCCGCGACCACCTCGACGCTGCTGCTGGTGGAGCCTTCTTCTCGCTCACTGTAAGCAAGGCAAAAGCTTTGATCGAGAAGATGGTGTCCAACCAAGGTTGGAATGAAGAGCGCCTCCAACCTCGCCAGCGAGGCATGCACTCCGTCAAGGAGGTTGACATGCTCGCCGCCAAGATTGACCTTCTCATGAAGAAGATGGACGACCAAGCCAATGGAGAAGTGAAAGCCCTAGATGCTCGGATGACTTGCGAGGTCTGTGGCAACACGGGACACTCGGGCAATGACTGCCCTGAGACCCGTGAGGACGCAATGTTCATGGGCAACAACAACAACAACGGCTACCGTCCACAAGGAGGTCAAAGTTGGGGTCCACCACGTCCCAACTACCAAGGAGGTAACTCTGGCAACTTCTCTGGTTTTAATTCCAGTTATAATCAGCCCTCCTTGAAAGATCTTGTGCTTGGTCAAGCTAAGGTTAATGATAACATCAGTAAAAAGCTTGCCACCACTGATAGGACTCTTGAGAGCATCCACACTAAGATAGAGGGTGTTTCCTCTGCTCTCAAGAATCAGCTGAGCTTTAATAAAATGATAGAAACCCAATTAGCTCAGTTAGCTGCTGCTGTTCCTACTGCTGAGTCGGGGAAAATCCCGGGGCAACCCGAGACCCCCTTAGAAAATGTTAATGCGGTTACCACGAGAGGAGGTAAGTCCACTCGGGATCCGCCATACCCTAACCATGCAGGAAAGGACACATCAGCTGAGAAGCCGGCAGAAGAAGAAGAACTGCCGCCCAGGAAAACGGCCCCACATGAGTTCTATGACACGAGCCTCATGCCGTTTCCTGAAAGAAGAAGGAAGCCCACTGTGGACGAGCAGTTCACACGCTTCGTTGAGGTAATCCAGAAGCTGCACATCAACGTGCCCTTGCTGGATGCGATACAAGTACCCACGTACGCTCGCTACCTCAAGGATCTTATCAGCAACAAGCGCCCACTACCGACCACACAAATTGTCAAGCTGACGGAAGAGTGTAGCGCTGCTATACTCAACCGGCTTCCCGAGAAGAAGAAAGATCCAGGGTGTCCCACGATCACCTGCTCGATCGGGACACAGAACTTCGACCATGCCTTATGTGATCTTGGGGCAAGTGTGAGCGTCATGCCGAAGGATGTCTTCGACAAGCTCAACTACACCACACTATCCCCCACGCCGATGCAGCTGCAGCTGGCCGATTCAACGGTCCGCTATCCGGCGGGGATCGCCGAAGATATTCCGGTGAAAATCCGGAATTGCTTCATCCCCGTCGACTTCGTAGTGCTTGACATGGACGTCGGGAAGAGCACACCGCTCATCCTGGGACGCCCATTTCTCAGCACTGCAGATGCTCGCATCGATGTAGGAGCCGGAGAAATCCGCTTCCACATCAATGGCAAGGAGGAGAAGTTTGACTTTCGGCCACGAAAAGAACAGTGCAACATGATCCGTATCAAGTACGGGCCGAACCCAAGCAACATCAAGGAAGTGGAGGTCACTCCGCCAAAGAAGGACAGCCTCATCACATTCATGAAGAACTTCCTTGAGAAGGAAAAGGCTGCACAGCAACAACTGATGAAGGCAAGGAGGCAAAGGTCACACATTAAGCAACAGCCTCCGAAGTCCTCAAGGCAGCAACCTCCGAGGTCTGCAAAGAAACAGGCTGTGAAGCCTGCAAAAACGCAGCCTCCGAAGTCCGAGAAACCACCGACCGCAACAAAGACCAAGAAGGTGTGGCGAATGAAACAAGAAGCATCATCCGTGTCTTCATCTCCGGGACCGGACAACGCTTCATCGAGCTGAACGCCGGAGAAAAGTCCCGCTCGTCGGACTTTAAAAGGTGAGTCCTCGCCGGGAGGTTAAACCGGTAGTTATCCATATTTGCTCTTTTAATTGCATATTTGCTTTCCACCACATTTTGATTTTTCCCGACCACTGCATTTCTGCATTTTTGAATTTTTCCAGCCACCTTGGAATTTTTCAAAACTCATTTGCATTTTTTGAAAAATTTAGAAAATAGGTTTTTGGGCTTTCCATTTTGAAAAGATTTTTTGTCGAGCTTTTTGAGCAAAAAGGCAGCAGGGGACAAATCCCCTAGCCGTTGGGGAACACATAGGAAAAAGGGGGCTGCCAGGAGGCCCACCTGCCAGGTCGGCCGACCTGGTGAGGTCGGCCGACCCCCTGGCCCCACCTTTTCCTGTGCTCCTTTCTCCCAACGGCTATATGGCCGTTGCTCTGTCTCTTTCTAACGGCCATCCTGCTTCCTTGGCTATAAAAACCGCCCAGGAGGAGGAGTTTCACCATTCCAAGCTCATCTTTCACTCCCCTCCTTTGCTCACTTGTTGCTCTCCCAAAATTTCGTGTTCTTCAACTTTACTACAGCCCCAAAAACCCAAAAAAAAATATTTCCCCTCTGTTTTAGTGCATTTGCAAGTTGTTATGAGAAGAAAACCAATTTCGGAGAAGCTCGGGTTTGTCGTTTTCACTAACGCTCACCCGAACACTTGTTCGATCTTGTTTTTGTTCTTGTCTTGTATTTGTTCTTGTGTGCAGTCACGTTCAAACGAATGAAGCAAGTCGCCGAAATCAAGCGAAGAAAAAGCACTCGTGCAAGCACGAGTCAAGCATCCTCCGTCAATTTCAGCGACAACCAATTCCGCCAGCTGAACGCGATGATGGCTCAGAATCAGAACAATTGGGATGCCTTCTTCCGCTCCCAAGGCTACGACCCGAACCAGCAGATATGAGCAAGAACAAGCTTGGGGGAGGACCCCCCTTCTCACGGTAACTTGTATCTTTCCCCTTCCCTTTATTTCTTGCATTTGCTAAATCTGAAAATCCATAAAAATTTGCAAAACATAAAAAGAACAAAAATATTTCCCTTTTTTCATGCGCGGTATGAATGTGTATAATTTTCCTATGTTGAGATGATGAATAGTTGCTCTGTCCTTTATTCCTCTCTAATGCTAGTTTACAACTTAGTACTCTTTCAAGAGTTAGGTTTGTTGGTAAATCTTGCCTTGAACTTGAATCTTGTGGGTAGCATATGCATTCTCTAGTTCTAAGTTGTTGAGAGGTATGATATGATAGATAGGGCTGCTATGATCTTGCTCAACGTAAAGCTTGAATTCCGGAGTTTTATTTTTCAAAATGACAAATTGATAAGTTCCTCAATGATGAAATTCCCACCACAGCCATATGTAGTGTTTACATTTGAAAACCTTTACACATATGCTGCTTGTTTCACATTGAGCTTAGTCAAAATTGTTGTGACCCTAGTAGAACTCTTTTCATGCTTTCTTGATCAAGATCATGTACACACATCCACCGCCATGAGCTATCCTTCTAAATCAAGAAGATAGCATCCACCATATCCACCATATCCACCGTGAGCTATTCTTCTACACCGGAAGAAAGCCACTATCCATCCATCCATCCAAAGAAACTCTCCATATATCCATTGCAAAATTCCTCTCTCAAAGTATTCATTGCAAACTAGGACTATGGCTATGCAAAAAAAAAAAAAAAAAAAAAAAAAAAAAAAAAAAAAAAAAAAATGCTCAAAAAAAAAAGAGAGCAAGCAAAAGGTAGCCATAGCCTAGAAACTCCAAAAGAGAGAAGGAAAATTCAAAAAGGAGTTATTTCTTCCCATCCACCATTCCTCCGTTCTCCCACACACTTGCACATCTTGATCAAGATTGTTTGAATTGATGTTTTTCTTGGATCCGGTCTTTTGACATAGCAATATTATGTGAACATGAGTGCTTCATATATCCCTACCTTGAGCTCCACATAAAGCCTTATTTAGAAGTAGGTGATTATAGGCAACACTTTGCCTTGGTGAGGAATCATACACATATTGAGTGATCTGAGAGAATCATTTGAGGAACTTGGTTTTTATTTTCAAAATCTTTTGAAAACCTCCGGAACAACATAGCGGAATCTAGAGCAAGTGATTGGTGCCCTGCAATTGTTCTATCTCTCAACCGCCCAAGACAATGAGGTGTAAAAGCCCCATGGATCAAGGTAAATGGGTAAGTTATGCGCCAATATATTTAATTCTAGGAAGAGTACTTTGTTGTGCGCATAGTATTATTGAGGAGTAGGACATTGTAGCAACTCCTGATCAACAACTTAAGTTTATCTTTGCTTCGGGACGAGCAAAGGGTAAGCTTGGGGGAGTTTGTTGACGGCTGTTAAGTACCATTTTTAATCGTCAACTATACTCAAATAAAGGAGAATTTGGCATTTCATACACGCATGCTTTATCACAATAATATAGTTCCACTTGTACTTGGAGAACTTTGTGCATGCAGGAGGAAATGTGAAGGAAACACCTCAAAAGGCAAGAAAACACACTTTCGACCAATCAGAGAGTGCCACATGGACGTCACACGGATTGAAGGGCCCATTTTCAGCTCTTAACCGACGTAACTCCCTGTAATACCGCGGGAACCGACCTCAGGACCCACCTGCCAGCCTCCCCAAGAAAGCACAGGCCAGGAGGGGCCACCCCCAGGTCGGCCGACCTGGTCAGGTCGGCCGACCCAGCCGGGCGCCCTCTCCGCCTGGGCTTCCACGTGTTGGCTCCTCCGTGACTCCTGATGACGGTTTGAGATGCCTTCCGTGGCGGTTACGCTCCCTTGCCGACCTATTGAGGCTATAAATAGGAGGGTGTGCCTTCACATTCAACACACACCACAAGAAGCATTTCTCTCTTGCTAGTAATAGTTCTTGGAGTTTTAGTGGAGTTAGGCTGAGTCTAGAGCTCTCTAGTCCCAAGTCTTCACTTGGAATTGGTATGGCTCTTGTATCTTTTCCCTTTTGTAAGACTTTACTCTTATCAATATATATATCTTTTCTATATAGTTGTGCTTGGGTCATGAGTTTCTTGTTTGATTTTGTGATCCATATATGTGATAGTATAGTCTACTTGTGTGATAGTAGTTTATATTTATTATACTACTATTGTCATGCTAGTTATATACCGTCACTATAGTCTAGTTTATATGTTATAGTCTCTATGCTTAGTTTTAGCTGATAAAGTATAGCATGGGTTTGGTGATCGTATTCGTACGGTAACTCTGCCTCGTTAATAGTAATCGCGGAGGGGCAGAGTGCTCTTTGGTCATGCAAGTATGGTACTTGGGTGATTGATTTGCATCAATTATTCGTTAGTCTACTGGTTCGTTGAGGTAGGCGGCAGGTGGTGACAGCCCTGTCCGTCCTTTGAAATCCTCCCCGCTAGGCTAGTGCGTAGGCTCTTGGCGGAAGTCGCCTGTGGATGCAGGGGTAAGTCCGTGCCTGAAGTGCTATACTATTGACTGCTGAACCTGAGTGTGGGTCTGTATGTATTCTACTTAGGCTATGCAACTATATAGGAATGTATAGTAGGAGTAGCTTAGCCTAGTCTTTTCTCCACTAGACTATATTTATTTAGTAGGAATCTTCTGTGTGTGTCACACTACCCGGTTATTATCATGTACCCGCCTGTCTTGGTTAGATATCCTTGCTAATTGTTAACATGATCTTATATGTTAGTAACGCTTCTTGATCATAACCTTCCTTTGGGATAAACAAATACGATACCCTGAATACTTCCGGGTGAAATGCTACAGCGGTATTCTCCGTGCGCTTGCGGATTTTACCTACTTGACTCTGGGACATATTAGTGAACCGTTTCTGGCCCCGTGCCGGGAATGATTTATTAATATGGCTTAGCAAAAGTCAACAGGCATCCTCGCCGCCACATCGACCCGCAACGACTTGGCCATTGTGAAGGGACCGGGGTGGTGCTTCTTCATGATGGCCCGACACTTCGACAAGGGCACGAAGCCCACCGGCCCCATGTCGCACCCTAGCTTCTTTGAGGCGCAGATGGAGCGATGATCGCAGGCTCCGTCGACGGCTGGTCACGGTCGCCACTCCTAGCCAACTCGCTCGGCCTCTAGGGTTGCACCTTTCCACCCTCGCCGACCACTGCCGCCAGCATCACATCATGCTGGTCGGTACTTTTGACTTGGATACGAGGCTCGGTCGATTCCTCTGCCACCTCAGTAGCTAGCGGCTCGCTTAGGCAAGCCTCCGGCGTGGTGCCCTGGGACCTTGATGTTGAGCCCTCAATGAAGGGGGCGGCGTGCAGCATCGCCGCTAGGCCCGTGTCGACCCTGTCATCACCACCGTCACCAGCCATGTCGCAGACAATGCGACATATCCTCCCGCGGCCTCCACACCTCCCGTGCCGTTGCCGTCTTCGTCGGTCGTGGCTAGGGACTCAGTGTCCGTGGCCTCGCCCCTATCTCGACGCTGCACCTTCTCTTTCTCGCGGTCCAGCCTCCTCTGATGCTTTGCGTCCTTAGCTCTCTGTGCCTGCTTCTTAGCATCCCGGGCCTCCGTATCTCGGAAGCGGTTCAACGCCCTCTGTCATGTGTCCTCCGGATTCTTCAAGGCTCATGGATGGACGTGCCTCGTCAAGTCAAACTACGACCAAGAAAACATGGGTAAAACCTTATGGGGTCGAGAAACAAGTCAGCTAAAAAATAGCCAAACCACTCAAGGCAACAGGAACAACAACACTTACCACGTCAGCCGCCCCCTTAGAGGGGAGCATCGGAGGGCAGCCCGGAATGGGCCAGGTGCCGTCCGCATACAGTAGCACGGTCTTGATCCTCTCCACCATGGCCGCGCAATCAGTCAGCTCCTCCGTGGCCGCAATGATACCAGCGACCACACGCTCCTCCGGGCCAACCTGGAACATGGGGAGAGGACGGGCTGCAAGCAGAACGAAGCGGCGCTGAAACCACCACCCCACGACTCCGACGCCGGTCAGGCCGCGCTCCTTCAGACGCTGGATGGCTTGAATGGCATAATCAATGATCTCCCGATCTGTCTTTGTCACACCCCAGTTCCATGATGCCGGTGCCTCTCGGATCGACCGGCCGGTAAAAGCCGAGAAGGGGCCCGCCGCATCATTGTGCAGATAGAATCACTTTGAATGCCATCGCAGCACGTTTGAAGGGAAGGGGACCGAGATGTACTCTGACGCTTCCTTCTTGGTCAGGTAGAGACTGCAACAGCCAAGAGCGACAGGACATGCCACGTCATTGACCGATCTTATGAACAGGGAGGGGGAAAAGAAGTACTTCCATACCTCAATGTTGGGCTCAATTCCCAGGAGCTGTTGGCGTTTGCTACGCTCTAAAGATAAAATCAATTAATTCCACAAGCGCACGGAGCACCATTGTAGCATTTCATCCGGGAGTACTCCAGAGTATCGTATTTCTCCTCAGGGAAGCAAGGCGTAAGAGTATCGAGAGTTAACTGTCTTATCTATATAAGGAAATCACCAACCCAACCACAGCGGGGATGAAGATAATGAGTGGGTAATATGATGGACACATCAAGAGAAGGCCACATTACAAGTATTTAATAGAGAAAGGTATAGCTAGTTGGGAGGACAATGAGTCAAGTTGGATTTCCTAAGTAATGATGTTCTAAAATTTCCAAGACAAGCGTTAAGTGTTGCTTCTAGAGCTGCGCCATTTACTAGCGATTCTACAACTCACAATATGTTCACTTCGGGGCACGAAAATGTTCCACTAATATGGGTCGGTAACTAACCTCTATACTAGTGGGTACGCTATCGCTAGACAATCCTGCTTGAGACTTCCCGAACATGGTGGATTACTAAAGGGACAGACATGGCTGTCATCACCTGAAAAGAGACTTCTCGAAAAGATACAAGAGAACTTATACCAAGGATTCCAAGACAAATCTGGAATCCCGAGGAGAAGATCTCAATCCGACTCTAACTCCCAAGCTAACTATCCTATTCTACATTGTGGCACAAGTAGTGGGAAAGTGGTCTCCTTGATGTGTTTCATTTATGTTCTACCGAATTTCCCCTCTATTTATAGGTGGCAATGGGCAGGGAGTTATTTGTAGGTCAAGTGGAGTCGGTGGGCTAAAGTCGGTCCGCCAGGTGACGGGACACGCTGGGCGGCCTAGCCCGCCGGGTGGCCACATGATTTTGTCGGTTCGGCACCGAATTGTCTTGGATGCTTCAGATGATCTTGTGGAGTTGGTGCCTTGGTCGGTTTGTGCTGTTTTCCGTGGATTTGGGCTGGTAGTCCTAGTGTGATGTAAAAAAGGGTTCTCGATCTTTCGAAAGGTTCTTGGTAAGTTGATTTGGTCGGAGGCGACACACAAATCGATCCGGCTTCAGAACAGCACGTTCTAAACCCCGCAATCGCAACACGACGTCTCCTCTGGTTATCAACCATCCAAACACGACTGACCTTGCCGAGAAGGCTAATCCCTGCCTGCGAATCAAGAACACAAGCAAGAACAATGAAGAATGCAACACAATTGCAGATGTATGATTAAACTCTCGAAGTTGGGGTCTCACAAACCGATGAACGGCGACACTGTTTATGAACAGAATTGATCTAAGCAAAACCCGAACCCTAATAGTGCGGCGACGGCTGTATATAAAGACCCTAGGGTTGTTCAAGACCCTCTGGACGCGCCCCTAATTGGGCTCAACTAAATACAAAGCCCAAAGCATTGGTGGTTGCCTTAGCGGTTGATGACAATGACCACAAGCATGGAGGCTTGATGAGCTTGATGGAGTCCAAGGGTTAATGGAGATGGATCAAGGCTAAGGACAAGCTATGGAGCAAGTTTTTGGAACACTTGTCTAGTTGTTAGGGCTTTGAGTCCATAAGAAAAACCGGACTATCAAGGGGGTCTAGGTCATGTCTCATAGGTCACACTAGTTGGTGATGTGCATGGATGCTGAGGGAAATCATAGGCACTAGGTGACAGTGGAGAAACAAGGGAGCTATTGAGAGTAGCCAGGAAATGAAGTCGAGAGGGGACGAGGAGTTTTAGCTTCTGTAGGTAAAGACCGGACAGAGAGGTCTTGGAGACCGGACGGTCTGGTGATTCGAGGAAAATTCTCTACAGAGAAGATGTTGGACGTGAGGAATTCTGTTGGTAGAGGAACCTTAGAAACCGGACAGTCCGGTTTGCAGACCGGACAGTTCGGTCTGTATGGAGATGGTTCGGACAGAAGAGGAAGCATTGACAACATCTCTGTTTGGAGAAAGGAGAGAAGAGACCGGACAGTCCGGTGTGAAGACCAGACTATACAGTCAACAAAGGACATGACAGAACACAAAGAAGAAGTTTCTGTTAGGACTTACAGCGAAGAAGCAAGGAAACTGCCAGAGTTGAGGTTGTAAAGACCGGATGGTCCGGTCTGTACAAGTAACTCTGGGCAGCGAGGAAGCAAGTGCTGGAAATGTTACTGGACTGGAGAGAGAAATGGACCGGATGGTCCGATCAACTAACCGTACGGTCTAGTCAGTACAGGTTTTCAGCACGACAGAGCCGTTGGTGCTCAGGTTTGCAGTGACCGGACGGTCCAGTCAGGCAGTGACCGGACAGTCCAGTTAGTAGGCCCAGAAAGCTGATTTCATGGAGCAACGGCTAGTTGGAGGTTGGAAGCCTATATAACTTCATTGCTGGGGTCTTGGAGACCTCTCTTGGCCAGTGGAATACCTGAGAGCATTTGGTAAGGTCCAAGAGCAAAAGAGGAGAGCACTAGGAGAGGATATCAGATATCTTGAGAGTGCTTGTGAGAGTAACAAGGAGCGATCTTGCACATCTAAGGCTAGGGTGTCCTTGAGGGTGTGATCTTGGTTGTTACTCTTGGTCTATGACCTAGACCGGTTAAGTGTCGGTGATCGAGCCTATAGTGATCAGTTGTGAAGGCCGTCACATGTTTGTACACGGTTTGAGCCCGCCGGTGAAAGGGGCATCGCTAGTGAGCGCCCGTGCCGGCTCCGGGAGTCCGACAAGTTCTCGAGGGAGGTGAGCTTGTGCATTGGTGGCTGCGATGACGCACACCGTGTCTTCACTCCGGGAGTGATTGCGGGCTCGTGTGCGAGAACTCCACTTGGTGGCGGGAGGGACCGGGACTCCGGCGGGAGTGGTCCAACAAGGAGTAGGGGAAGGCACCATCCTTCTGAGACCTTGAAAAAAAAATATCATGAGCCATCTCTTACTCCCTCTTTACTTTGAAGCCTTTCCTTTCAGTCTTTTCATATCGTGCTATTCATGCTTGTCATGTTCTAGTTGATTATCGTGTAGACTTGCATGTTTAGGTTCCTTGCTTGCTAGTAGTGTTTAAGCTTCCGCATTTGATCACTAGCATGTGTAGGAGTTGCATTGGCGTGCTTGATGACTAGAAGTGCATATGAGTTGTATTGACTTGTGTGATCCACTAGTATGCATAGGTTGTCTTTCCTTTCATAGGATTATCTTGTTAGTGTGATCACCACTAGAATTGTGTAGGAGTTGTTTTGCGTGTATTGGCATTGGGAATTGGTAAAATTGGTACATAGAGATAGTTTGTGATTCACCCCCTCTCGGTCACTATGATCCTTTCAATTGGTATCAGAGCCAAGTGCTCAATATAGGGCTTAACCGCATTGAGTAGTGACCAAATTGAGTTGGGATGTCATCCCATTTGGGGCCGGGTCATGGCTCATGGAAGGATCGCTTGAAAAGCTACCTAAATGCCATGATTCCAGATGAGTTGATGGATACTCTTGTGGACATTGCCAATACCTTTACCGATGATCATGTGTATGATGATTGTGATGATTGTGTGGTAGTGCCTAGTTCTAGTGAGTGCCTAGATTCTTCTAATGATTACTTGATAGGTTGCTGTACTAGTGTGTCTAATGTGATGAATGATGATGTTGGTTCTCTTGATCTTGCTTGCTCCACTAGCTGACTAGGATTGATGATAGTGTGTCTCTTAATCCTGCTAGTGATTCACTTGTTGAGGAGTTCTTTGCTTTTCTTGCTAATGATAATCAGGACTTACTTGACTCTCTTATTCGCTTGTGAGGTATTGTGGACAAGATTGAATCAAATGAAGAATCCTTCAAGCTTCCCAAGATTGTGATAGTTGAGAAGATCCTCACCTTGCTCCCTAGTAGCAAGCTCCTCTACACCGCCCTCAGTCTTCTCATGGAGAAGGGTCTCTCCGTCGAGGAAGTGATTGAGTTGCTCTTTGAAGATGAGGAGATCACCACAAGCTGGACCGAGGAGAAGACTTCCAAGGCAAACATTGGAGCATCTTCAAGAAAAGGGAAAGAAGTAGCTTCGAGCTCAAACTTCTTTGATCCCTCTACAAGATTGCCTTGCAACAGCTTCTACAGCCCCTTCGGATCAAGACCTTCACCAAGCTCATCGAGCGCTTCGTCAAGCTCTACCTCAAGTGCCATTCTAAGTTCTACTCCAAGCATTTCGGATGGACCACGCATTGGTGTAGGGGGAGCGCCAACAACAATGCTCACTCAATCAATTGAGATGATCAATCTCACCACTACGGCTCCGGTGCCCCCACCTATTCCACCTCTTCCTCCGCAAGATCACCTTTGACATCTTCGTCAAGCTCACCAACAGGATCTCATCTTTCAACTTGGTGAATTTATGAGAAATTCGAAAGATGACCTTTGTGATACTCTCTTAAGCATTTATGATCTTATGTGTAGGATAAACTCA
Source organism: Eleusine indica (assembly GCA_030378355.1). NCBI lineage: Eukaryota > Viridiplantae > Streptophyta > Magnoliopsida > Poales > Poaceae > Eleusine > Eleusine indica. Next base: position 31,390,493 of record CM059499.1, read on the forward strand.
TTCAGAGGTCTTCAGAGGATCCCATCATATAAAGTGATTGATAGACTCCTCTTGCAAATCACAACTCCTGAGAGGGGTTTCTTACTTGAGGAGGTAGTCAACAGAAGGCATGAGCTCTCAATTAAGAGGGCAATGGAGATGATACTTGTGCTCCACTCACAAGTGGGACATGTGCTTGAGCACGTCACTGGCCTCTATGATTCTCCCCATTACTACATCGACCTCGACAACGTACACATGGGAGATGGTCATGGACATTGGATTTTTAGGTATTGTGCTCCTCATTATCCCATTAGGAGGAGACTTCAGGAAGGGATTGCAAGGATCCCTATCTATGAGGATGGACTTATCGCTCGACGTGATGAGGTTAGTGCAAGGCAATCAAGTAATGCTTTGGATACTAACCCTTCTTCCTCTAGTGCTTGTCTTATGGCTATCACTAGGGTCAACTACAAGAGTGGAGGTACTCATTGGATTCTTGACAGTGGGTGCACTCAACACATGACCGGAAAGCCAACCATGTTCACCAACGTTGATGAAGACGAAGACAGTGAGAAAGTGACTTTTGGGGATAACTCAAAAGGGAGAGTGAGAGGATCAGGCAAGGTGGCCATTACTGAGGACCTCCATCTCTCCAAGGTCTTTCTTGTGGAAACCCTCAACTTCAAACTCTTGTCTATTGGTCAACTCTGTGACATGGGTTTCAAGTGCACATTTGATGAGGATGGTGCAATGATTGAAACTTCAAAGAAAGGGCTAGTATTTCATGGAGTGAGGCATGGGAACTTCTATGTCATAGACTTCAAATCAAGTAACATGCCACCAAGTACTTGCCTCTTCACTAAGGCAGCTAAGGGATGGTTGTGGCATAGAAGACTGACACATGTTGGAATGAATCAGCTCAGAAAAGTGGTCAAGAGGAATCTGGTTGAAGGAATAAAGGATGCGACCTTTGAGAAGGACAAACTATGCAGTGCTTGTCAGCCTGGAAAGCAAGTTCCATCTTGACATCCCACCAAGTCTTTCATGTCTACATCTCGTCCTCTGGAGCTCTTGGACATGGACTTTTTTAGGCCAACACATTACAAGAGTCTGGGAGGCAATCTCTATTGCTTGGTGATTGTTGATGATTTCACGAGATACACTTGGACCTTCTTTCTTTGTGGACAAATCTCAAGCCAGTGATATCTTGAGAAAGTTTGCTAGGAGGGCAAAGAATGAGTTCAAGGCTAGCATTGTGAAGATAAGGAGTGACAATGGGACTGAGTTCAAGAACACAACAGTGGAGGAGTCTTGTGACAAGAAACAAGACACTCATCACTCTAGCCTATGCAATGCTGGATGAGTATGGTACTCATGAGAGGTTTTGGGCGGAGGCAATCAACACAGCTTGCTACACCTCCAACCGTGTCTATCTCCACTGATTGTTGAAGAAGACACCATATGAGCTATTGGTGGGATGAAAACCTAATGTTTCCTATTTTTGAGTCTTTGGCTGCAAGTGCTACATTCTCAAGAAGAGGAGAATGCCAGGGAAATTTGAGAGTAGAACTGATAAAGGCATTCTTGTTGGATACTCAATAACTTCTAAGGCATATAGGGTCTACAACTCAGCCACAGGTTGTGTGGAAGAATCCTATGATGTGCAATTTGATGAGTCAAATGGTTCTCAAAAGGGAAATGAATTTCATGAAGTGAACATTGGAGATGAGCCTATGAGGGAAGCTTTGAGGAACATGCCCATGGGCGAGGTTTTACCCCACGAGGCCAATGATGGAAATATTGATGAGCCTCTACTCCACCACCTCAACCAACCTCTTCCTCCGAGGTGCAAGAACCAAACCAAAATGCCACAAGTACACCCTCTAGCTCCTCCCAAAATTCAATGAGAGTTCACCCACCAAGTGATGAGGAAACCTAAGTGAGAAGTGAGCCACAAGCCTCCCCACATACTTCACCACAAGCTACTTCTCCAAGCTCTTCACAAGATACCCTCCCATCCACTTCAAACTCAAAGTCCAAAACAAGAAAGCATAAGAGTGACTCTCCCACCTCTTTAAGAATCCAAGACACTCATATCTCAAGAGAGCGAGCAATCCATGATGCATAAGATATTTCACCTAGAGCTCCTCCCACTCAAGAAGAACACCACCCTAGACCCAAGGCCATCAACAAGGATCACTCACGTGACTTGATCATTGGGAGTCCATCTCAAGGAGTTAGGACAAGGAGGAATCAATATAAGCCCAACTATGTGAGTGAAGAGGATACTAAGATACCTCAAGTACACACCTACTATGGGGTTATGGTACCCTAGAGGAACAAGTTTTGAGTTACTTGGGTATTCGAATTCGGACTTCACAGGATGCAAAGTGAATAGGAAGAGTACATCGAGAGGTCGCCAATTCCTTCAAAGATCTCTTGTATCTTGGAGCTCAAAGAAGCAAAACTCGGTGGCTCTATCTACTGCCAAAGTGGAGTATATGGCAGCAGGAGCATGTTGTGCTCAACTTCTCTACATGAGGCAAATACTCTCGGACTATGGTCTCAACTTCACTCAAATACCACTCTATTGTGACAGTGAAGTGGCGATCAAGATGGCTCTCAAAACTGGAGATCATGGTCATGCAAAGCACATAGAGATCAAACATCATTCATTCGAGATCATGTTGAGAAGAAGGACATTGACTTGGTGCATGTGCGAACTCATGAACAATTGGCGGATATCTTCACCAAGCCTCTTGACGAGAAGACCTCCAACAAGCTAAGGGGAGAACTCAATGTTCTCGACCTCTCAAACTTCACTTGAGTAACCCTAAAGCTTGTCTTTTGTAAATTTGTACAGCTTTGCTTGTTTGTTTTGTTGTTTGTGTCTTTGTTTGTGCTTGTTTCTCTTCTCTTGTAGGTTAACTACGGACCTCCTTGAGATAGCAATGGACATGGGTTAAGCTTGGGAAGGTGGTTCATGGTGTACCCAAGGCTTTGAAGAATGGTCCATTATGAGTAAGCTCAAGAAGGGAACAACTCGTTGTTGACACCTTGGTTTGTAGTTTTTCTCTCTCCTTCTTTTAGCATCGCATCATGCATTTGTAAACTTGTTGCATTTGCATTCTTTGCATTCATGCATTCTTGCATTGTGATACCTTACATGCCTCTAAGCATGTTTTTAGGGAGAGTTGCTTATTTACAATGTAAGTATATGACCCTCTAGATGATCACATAGTGATCTTTGTGCTTCATGCCCATTGAGTCACGTTCAACTGAGCTCCAAGGTTAAATCTACTCGCGTGACTCAAAGACAAGTGACTCATACATTCCCAACACACTAATGACTAACCATTGCATACTTGAGAAATTCTTTGTTGAGTCATGTGTGTAGGGGGAACTATGGTGGAAGACCATTATGACCAAGGAGGAGCACTATGAAAGGGGGAGTCTTTCTACCTCTTGTCTCTTATTGTTTGCTCCTTAGTTCTCTTGTGCTTTGTCTATGGTTTGTGTTTTTTGGTGATAGGTGACAAAAGGGGAGAAGAACATGAAGATCCAAAAGTCAACTTCCCAGTCAAAAAGGGGGAGAAGAAGTCAAAGGGGGAGAGGTTCATGAAGATCCAACACAAAAGGTGAAAAGAAGAAAATTGAAGATAGAGAGAAGAACATGAAGGAACATGAAGAAACATGAAGAATCCAAATGCCAAGACTATGGTGACAAAGTGGAGAACATGAAGATGATCAAGACAATGGTGCATGTTCACTTAAAGTACATATGAAGATCATGACAAGATGAACATCCACACCAACATGGAGAAGAACAACAATGAACATCTACACCGACATGAACATCTACGTCTATGGTGCATGTCTACATCAACAAGAACACGTACCACGACACCATGACGGCCGCAACGATTCAACTCATGCTCAACTTCTAGTGCGCTACATGTTTGGGTAGTTCTTCCTCAACACCTAGCACATTCCAAGGGGGAGACTACTTCCAAGGTAAGAACCAAGGTAATCTTTCACTCCTTTCTTTTCTCTTGGTTCCCTGTGGCTCGTTCATTTTGGATCATCATAAGTAGTGGTTCTCATCCATCACCAAAAAGGGGGAGATTGTAAGGATCATGAACATTGAGGTCACCCCAAGGCATGATGTTTTGGTGATGAATGACAAACATGAAATGTGACTAATGTTTACACGAGTGTTGTGCATGTAGGAAACTTTATCTATCTTATGATGATCATTGATGGTTGCCTTGGCGGTTTATGACAATGACCACAAGCATGGAGGCTTGATGAGCTTGATGGAGTTCAAGGGTTGATGGAGATGGATCAAGGCTAAGGACAAGCTACGGAGCAAGTGTTTGGAACACTTGTCTAGTTGTTAGGGCTTTGAGTCCATAGGAAAAACCGGACAATCAAGGGGGTCTAGGTCATGTCTCTTAGGTCACACTAGTTGTTGATGTGCATGGATGCTCAGGTAAATCACAGGCACTAGGTGACAGTGGAGAAGCCAAGGAGCTGTTGGAAGAAGCCGGGAAATGAAGTTGAGAGGAGACGAGGAGTTTCAGCATCTACAGGTAAAGACCGGACAGAGAGGCCTGGGAGACCTGACGGTCCGGTGATCAGAGGAAAATTCTCCACAGAGAAGATGTTGGACGCGAGGAATTCTGTTGGCAGAGGAACCTTAGAGACCAGACAGTCCGGTGTGCAGACCAGACGGTCCGGTCTGTATGGAGATGGTTCGGACAGAAGAGGAACCATCAACAACGTCTCTGTTTGGAGAAAGGAGAGAAGAGACCGGACAGTGCGGTGTGAAGACCAGACTGTACGGTCATCAGAGGACACAACAGAACACATAGAAGAAGTTTCTGTTGGGACTTACAACAAAGAAGCGAGGAAACTGCCAGAGTTGAGGTTGTAGAGGTCCGATCAACAGACTGGACGGTTCAGTCTATACAGGTAACTCTGGGTAGCGAGGAAGCAAGCACTAGAAATGTTTTTGGACTGGAGAGAAATCGACCAGACGGTCCGGTCAACTGACTGTACAGTCCGGTCAGTACAAGATTTTAGCATGGCAGAGCTGTTGGTGCTCAGGTTTGCAGTGACCGGATGGTCCGGTCACGCAGTGACCGGACAATCCGGTCAGTAGGCCCAGAAAGCTGATTTTGTGGAGCAACGGCTAGTTAGAGGTTGGAAGCCTATATAACTTCGTTGCTGGGGTCTTGGAGACCTCTCTTGGCCAGTGGAATACCTGAGAGCAGTTGGTAAGGTCCAAGAGCAAAAGAGGAGAGCATCAGGAGAGGATATTGGATATCTTGAGAGTGCTTGAGAGAGTAACAAGGAGCGATCTTGCACATCTAAGGCTAGGGTGTCCTTGAGGGTGTGATCTAGGTTGTTACTCTTGGTCTATGGTGAGACCTAGACCGGTTAGGTGTCGGTGATCGAGCCTATCGTGATCAGTTGCGAGGTCATCACACGTTTGTGCACGGTTTGAGCCCGTCGATGAAAGAGGCATCGCTAGTGAGCGCCCGTGCCGGCTCCGGGAGTCTGGCAAGTTCTCGAGGGAGGCGAGCTTGTGCGTTGGTGGCAGCGGTGACGCACACCGTGTCTTCACTCCGGGAGTGATTGCGGGCTCATGTGCGAGAACTCCACTTGGTGGAGGGAGGGACGGGGAATCCGCCGGGAGTGGTCCAACGAGGAGTAGGGGAAGGCGCCATCCTTCTGAGACCTCAGGAAGAAAAAATCATGAGCCATCTCTTACTCCGCTCTTTACTTTGATGCCTTTCCTTTTAGGCTTTTCATATCGTGCTATTCATGCTTGTCATGTTCTAGTTGATTATCATGTAGACTTGCATGTTTAGGTTCCTTGCTTGCTAGTACTGTTTAAGCTTCCGCATTTGATCACTAGCATGTGTAGGAGTTGCATTGGCGTGCTTGATGACTAGAAGTGCATAGGAGTTATATTGACTTGTGTGATCCACTAGTATGCATAGGTTGTCTTTCCTTTCATAGGATTATCTTGTTAGTGTGATCATCACTAGAATTGTGTAGGAGTTGTTTCGAGTGTATTGGCATTGGGAATTGGTAAAATTGGTACATAGAGATAGTTCTCGATTCACCCCACCCCTCTCGGTCACTATGATCCTTTCAGCCTAACAATGATTTCGGTCGATCGAGTGCTGATTTCAGCCTTAAACGACCCTATCGGCTGGGTGCTGATTTCAGCCTTAAACGACCCTATCGGTTTGGTCCTGATTTCAGCCTGAAAACAACCCTGTCGGTCGGTGAAAATGGCTGTTTTATAGTCGTGATCGGCCGACGGGGTGTTTCTTCATGTTTTTGCATATTTTGTCTCTTTTATACCTACAAACACATATCTCACCAAAACTCGTGGAACTTTATTAGTTTAAACAAACATTTATGAATCTTTGGTTTTTACCTTGCAGTTCCTGACCGGTTGGTGGCCGATATTGGGTTTTATTGGCCACCAATAGAAGCCCTTGCACAGCGCGATGAAGAGCGCGATATGAAGGACTCCGTGGGGGTTTAGATGCTGCAGCTCGATCTCGTAGAAGTTCAACAACCCGCAGAAGAACTTGCTCCCCGTCGCACCAACCCATCTCTCGTGGAAAGGCAAGACCAAGACGACATAGCCCGACAGAGGATCGGGCGCCATCTCGTTGTCCGGCACGATCCATTCAACCGCATCGGTGAGCGGAGGAAGAAAACTAGCCCTCAACAGATCTTCCATCTGCGCCATCATCACGCTGGAATGGCCCCAGGCGGTCCTGTCGTGCTGAGTTATCGACATGGACGGGAAGACGATGGACACGATGGAGGCCGGAATAGCAAAGAAGCAGCCAAACAAACAGCGACACTCTCTGTGTGCGCAAAAAACTAGGAGAGAAAGGGACAAGACTGCAAAGCGAAAGGAAGAAGAAAGGGAGAACGACTGAAGCCGGAATTAAATAGGTGGCCCATCCAAGAGCCGCACTCCGACTTGACCATGGGGCCAGCCACGACCTGCCCGAGGTAAGAGGCTTAACCCCTCACCGTGCAATGCATGGCCCAGATTCCCCCATGATCCTCCTGTTCGCTCCATCTCCCCCATGACTCCCCGACTTCCGCTCCGTTCAACGACTCCTTGGCCCCACGAGCCTCATTACTTGGGCAGAGAAAGCACACCCACGATCGCCACATTGCGAGGGATGGAGCGACACAGCGGTTTGTATGGGACCACCACGACGCCCACGCAAGGTAAAGCATGTCGCTCCCACCTCGAGCAGTGGGGCAATGGTTGAAAATCGATCGAGGAAGCGCGCTCGCCCGTCTGGGACACTTCATTTTTCACGCCCAAGATCCTCCTGAAAAGCCCTTGTTCTCTCAGAAATGGAGCGGGGCGATTCAGTCATATCTCAACTAACCACGTCTTGCAGCAACAACTCGATCGACCCTGCTGGGTCAGGTCAACATTGGTCTAGGCGACGACGTGACAAACCGTGACTCGGTCGACCCGGGTCAGGATCGCCGAGCCCAGGTAAGATGGGATAAGAGGCTGAAAACTGCCTCGACCGCCGAATAGCGCCAGGGTTCTAAGGCTGGCCCCACAAAAGGGTTCGACAGCCCTAGTGCGCGAAATGAGAGTGAGGGGTGCAAGCAATGGGCACACCTAGCGACCAGCACCCTGATCCCCGAGGGTCGAAGGCATCACGAAGTTGCGTTCGAGTCCTGTTCTAACCTGTTTATTGGTATCTCCGTGAAGAGAGGTAGCTAGCCGCAGCGACCCAGTGAACGGTCATGGTAACCAGTCAGGTCAGAAAAACGTATTTTTTATGCCAGCCACCAGCTGGTTCACTAGGACCCCATCGACGGGGAATCGGGGGCTTCACTCAAACAAAGCCGATAGCAGTTCATCAAGCATCGCATTTCAACCATCTAGGCAAAAACATGGCCCGGCTCTATCCTCCGCCTCACGAACGAGGTGCGGAAGGAGATCACGACAAAGCCGAAGTGGTCGCTCTACTAGTCCAACTGCATCGAGCAGGGACTCAAGAACCGATATCACCAACAGAAATCCAACGATAGGATTGCATGATATATCTCTTTATTGATGCGTGCCACTCAGGGTTGATCTATACAAGAATCTCTTACAAACGAGCATTTGCAACTCGCAAAACACAAGAAAGAGAAAAATAAAAATCGACCCCATTAGCACGCTACAATAGGAGTCAATACCCGCACCTTGACGGGCACATACGGGGTGAAGCAGCTGTAATGCTTCGTTGTCGTGGGAAAGATGCCCTCATTTAAGAGCATAGTGTCCCTCCGACCAATGAAGCAAGCATATTATCTGCGCCCTAGGGATGCAAATGCTGCTGATCATGGGGACTAGAGTCCCCACAGAAACAAGAGGGCTGGTGCGGCTCCTCTTCCTGCCCCCGTTCTTACTGACGCCATCTAAGGCACATTGGGGAGCGGCTGAGAAACCATCTAGACCTTCCATAGGAGGGCCCCTTACTTCTCACCGAATATTGGCAAGCGGTGGGGATTATAGGACTCGAACCCTCTAACTTGCTGCCATCACAGCAAGTGTGAACCATAGCAGCAGCGTCTTCAAGAAACATCGGACCGCTCCCCACTCCACCACGACGGCCGTCAATGGGAAGTACCAGGCTGCGCGACTTTGAGTCATCGTCTTCACCCTCGCTCTCATCCCCATCGCCTGGCGGGCACCCACATCGCGAGGCCATGCCAACGTTGGAGCCCGTCGCGAGGAACTTGCTGAACAATGCTAAGCTAAGGGATATTACCAAATCTGGGAGGAAGAGAGACTTTGGAACAAGCTGGGATGGGGGGAGCACTACCTAGCGACTGCCTTAAATAGCCGCACCGCCTCAGACCACAGCCTCGGATCCACCCTGGCGCAGAATACGCCAACACTGAGCCTGATGGAAAGATGCTCCTGCACCTCGCACGCCAAGTGAAGACAAGAGCCTGCCACCTAGGCAGCGCTGCGCCTCACCTTTTTAGGAAAAGAAGATTCGCGCTGTCACAGGAATCATTCAGATAAAGTCCACCCAATGTGTCCCATCATAGGCCCGTTGCAGCACCTGGGACCACCTGATTCGTCCAGATAATGGAGCCTGACGAAACAGAGGCAGCAGTGTTCCTGTGACCGTCCTAAGTCAAATAAAGCCAAAGCACAAGTTTATTCAAACTCGCCCTCTGGCTCGGGGGCTGCACCCGGCGGGTGCGCTCGTGCGCACCCCGCCCAGCGAACAAATCAACCATCTCAAAGACGAATAAATCCAACACATGAGTTTATCCAAACCCGCTCTCTGGCTCAGGGGCTACACCTGCCAGGTGCACTCGCGCGCATCTCCCCCGGAAACCGGGCAATGAGGAAACAATTTCGTCTTACCCACGAGCATTAATGCTGACATCCCCTGAATGAATCTCCGACTTCCTTGGGGGCTCGGGGGCTACTGTCGGGGGTAAAAACCGGTGGTGCCACGCGGCACCCCCTAAGAACCCGCCGATGTGCATTCGCTCTACCTAAGGCAATAGGCCCGCTGAAACACATCCCACATGGCTTTGATGTGGCCCCATGAAGGGGGAGCCTCCACGCCGGCCGAGTCTCGGGGGAAAGGCAGTACTACTCTCGCCTCGCTTGACCCATCGAGGGTCGAAGGTCGGCTGTGTCCCACTCGCCCCGACAAGAGTCGAGAGCCAGCTGCGCCTCGCGCGGCCCGTCATGGGTCGAGGAGCGATCGCGCTCCGCTTGATCCACCGAAGGATCGACACCCACTTCTGCCTCGCTCAACCCCTCAAGTGACGAGGCAGCACCAGCCTATCTGTAGAGGCTCGGCACGACTCACCTCGCTCAACTCTGATAGCCCTGCCATTCATCCTGTCCAAACACCTCGAAGATAAGGATGATCGGTTCGTCGTTGTCGTGGTTATGACGGCAAGAGTAGGGCCGAAACCTCTGAATAAGCTCTGCCCCTGCCAACTCTCACCAAGACGGCCCCGCCCCTGTGACGGGACAGCCCGATGAACCACCATTCAAGCGGAAATAGTGGGATGGAGAAATTCAATTGCCCTGCCAAGACGGGACGAGCCCCAACTCCAGGCGGGCTCGGACAAGCACAACCCGACCCCTCGACCCTCGACGAGGGGGGTCAAACGGGGCGGCAGTCAACAACCGCCAACCACCCTGCCTTAAAGGCCGTGGCGAGCGTACATCCATAGTATCAAGAGATCAAATCCCTCTGTACACCTACTCCCATCATCACTGACAACGTTAGCTGATGGAGGCAGGCGCAGCAATGCATCCTATGCTGCGCCCACCCAAGGACGCTCTCAACAGTGACGATGCAGGACGGCTTGATAGACAGGTGGATCGAACTTTGCCTAGACGATGTGATGCTTGTTGGCGTTTGTTACGCTCTAAAGATAAAATCAATTAATTCTGCAAGCGCACGGAACACCATTGTAGCATTTCACCCTGGAGTATTCCAGGGTATCATATTTCTCCTCATGGAAAGCAAGACATAAGAGTAGTAAGAGTTAACAATCTTATGTCTATAAGTAAATCACCAAACCAACCATGGCGGGGATGAAGATAATGAGTGGGTAAAATGGTGGACGCATTAAGAGAAGATCACACTACAAGTATTTAATAGAGAAAGGTACAACTAGTTGGGAGGACAACGAGTCAAGTTGGATTTCTTAAATAATGGTGTTCTAAAATTTCCAAGACAAGTGTTAAGCGTTGCTTCAAGACCTGCCACCATTTACTAGCGATTCTACGGCTCACGTTTTGTTCACTTCGGGGCACGAAAAGGATCCACTAATATGGGTCGGTAACTAACCTCTGTACTAGTGGGTATGCTATCGCTAGATAACCCTGCTTGAGACTTTCTGAACATGGTGGATTACTAAAGGGACTAACAGGGCTGTCACCACCTGCCACCTACCACACTGCCCGTGGGGACGAATGCATAAACATGTAGCATTTACATAGGCACCACACCTGCATTCACACTAGATTTTCTTCCATAGATCTTTGCGGAAGAACAACCGGGAAATAACCAAGTATAAAACCCTTACTCAGGACGGTGAATCAATTAAGTCCTAGCTGGGAAACCCGTGAACATGTAAATCATGGAAACACTCTCAAAAAATGCAACTAGGAAGCAACTACAATGCACTATCGGACTTGGATAAATAAAAGAACAAACATCTTTATATTTGAGGCATAAGTCTTATAGAAGAAAATATACAAGAGAACTTATACCAAGGCTTCCAAGACAAATCCGGAATCCTGAGGAGAAGCTCTCAACCCAACTCTAACTCCCAAGCTAACTATCCTATTCAACATTGTAGCAGAAGTAGTGGAAAAGTAGTCTTCTTGATGTGTTTCTTCTCTGATTTTCCTTTTCTGCCGAATTCCTCCTCTATTTGTAGGTGGTGATGGGTCGGGAGGCATTTGTAGGTGGAGTGGAGTCGGTAGGCCGCTGTCTGTCCGCCGAGCGGCCACGTGTACTGGGTGACCGGGCATGCCGGGCGGCATGCACCGCCGGGCGGCGGGCAAGGCCGGGCGGCCCTTGGATCGTGTCGGTTTCCTGACCGACCTTTTCTTGATGGCTTGGATTTGATCTCGATACAGGTTGTTTAGTCAGTTGCCACCAACTCTCTTGTTTTGGGGCCGGTAGGCCTCATGGGCTAGCAACCCCGGGTGGCAAACCCAGGCCGGGCGGCAGGCCAGGCTGGGCGGCAAGCTAGGTCGAGTGGCGGCATAGGTCGGGCGGCGGCCCATGCTGAGTGTTGTCCTTGGCCAGGTGCCGACCCTTCTTTCCTGCGCCATATTTCACGTGTCTTGGTCCGGGAGGAGAAAACGGCATTGTGGTGGAGTATTTGGCAGAATCGGCCAGTTGATGATTTCAGTCGGCCGGGTGATGATTTCAGCTGTAAGCGACCCTGTCAGTCGGGTGCTAATGTCAGTTGTAAACGACCCTGCCGGTCGGGTCCTGATTTAAACCATAAATGACCCTGTCGGCCGGTGAAAATTGCTGTTTCACAGTGGTGATCGGCCGGCGGGGTGTTTCTTCATGTTTTTGGATATTTTGGCTCTTTTATACCTGCAAACATATATATCACCAAAACTCGTGGAATCTTATTAGTTTAAATAAATATTTATTGAACTAAGGTCTTTACCTTGCATATTGAGTTTTATCGGCCGGTAACACCTCCCCAAGCTTAAATGAACTAAGGTCTTTACCTTGCATATTGAGTTTTATCGGCCGGTAACACCTCCCCAAGCTTAAACCTTTGCTCGTCCCGAGCAAAGTAAAACATAGAGATAATGGACCATGAGTTGCTTCATTGTTAGAGCCCTACGAGGATCAAGTGCACAAACACATACTCCCAAAAAATAGAGGTAAGTGTAAATCAACACAACTTGGTCACTAAATCATCCTCATTGTACAATGGGGCTTATTAGCATTTTATATCCTTGTCATAAGCGGTTGAAGTCTTGAACGGCTAGTTTGGACTTTGTCATGCAATCTCCTATTTGATCGTGAGTCCAAAGTTTTTATAATGCTGCATAAGATTGAAAATCTTTCCTCTTGGTGAAATCTGCCACTATGACTCTCATCTCAAAAGGTATATTTCCTTATGAAATGCTCGTCCTACTTTCTAAAAGTTTGGCTTAAATATGTGGAGCTTGTTAGGATGGCGCATTTAGCATGCATGTATTGTTAAGCTAAGAGATGGTCCTAGCGAAAAGACATTGCACTTCCTCATTCCAATCATTTAGAAATGATGTCTAGGGGAGAGGGAGAGAATGGACTCACCCGAAGGAATGGGCTAGCACAATTGCAAAGGTCTTTGATGCAGATTTATTCCAAAGACTAGATTTTTGTGCTAGAGCGAAAAGATGGTCCTTTATTTTTGCTCAAACAAATATATATATTTTTATTTTTGAATGAACCTTGAAACTTTTTGGTAAAGCACATCCTTGAGAGCTGATAAACTTTTTCTTTATTTTTTTCTTTGGTTCTTTCTTTTAGCTCTTGTGGTGTAAAGAAGCTAATTCAATGGTTCAAATATTTTTTTTTGCAAACTTTTCCTGAGCAATTGTCTGGGAGGACCATAATCTTTTAATGGGATCAAAGGCTCGCAAAAAGAAAGATTTTGGTTAACATGCTTAGTGGAATGGATGCATGATTTCGATGTGAAAACCACATAAGCAAGCATGATACGCGAAGGAAAATAATTGGGCTTTGGAAGTGCAAGTCCCTCATAAGGATCAAATCCTAACTAAACTCAATGCATGCATAAATGGCGTCGACATGGTTTTGCTAATCAATATTTGGCCCTGGTAGGAAATCGTCTATCATAGGGAAGATGTGCACCAGGTAGGGGGTTTTTGTTGCAACATGGTTTTGAAAGAACTCAAAGGACTCTAATCATGAGGAAATCACAGACTCATCCAAAACATGCCATATCATAAACTCCAACAACTAGACTTGGTGTTTATTTGCCAATTCGCACCCACTAAAACATAGAGGAACTAGTGTTATCATCATGCCGGTCCACCATTACCCAAAAAAACTGAGGAGTAGAGGTAGTATACTTGAGACTCAAAGGGAGCTAATAGAGAAACTATTCATCATTTCCATAGGCAAGGTAGAGACCAAGTTCTCAATTTTATTTGAAAACAGTAAATCTTACTGCAAATTTTTATGACTTCCGATAAGACAATAAGGTAAATCTTTTTGTGTTTCTTTTTTCACAATAAAGCAACTAGATAGAGGGGAGAAAGGAAAAGGATTTGATGGCAAACCTTGGTTTATGTACCTCCCCAAGCTTAGGTCTTTGCAAGATTTATGCTTAAAAGAGGTGGTCACTGTAGCGATGGATACTCAAGGTTCATAGTAGACACCCTTCAAATGTATGCCATTCCTTGCCCTTTTTTTTATAGCCTTCAAGAGTAGGCTTTGGGGGCTTAAGCCCCTCACTGGCTGACTAAAGTGGCCGGGCAGCAGCACCTCGCTAGGCGGCAACACATGGTCGGCCGGTGTTGGCGATCCTTATGCCTAACAGAGAAATTCGCAAGCGTACGGATGCCGATGTAGCCTTCACCCGGGAGTATTCCAAGGTATCGATCCACAGGGAACGAGAAGTGAAATTCTCTCCTAATCCAATTCTAGTGAACAAAAGAGAAGGATAACAACGGGTTGAGAGGGTCCTCCAGCCTTGGCTTCATGTGACAACTTATATCCAAATAATCATCAGACTCCAATATTTACTCTTGTTTACTACGAGGCATAGTCGTCTGAGGTACGGAAAGGGATGAGAAGGGACCACGGCTAAAACTACCATCAACGCCTATGAGCCCAACCCGAACATGGTGGAATACAGAGGATAGCTCAGTGCTATCACCACCTAACTACTGACCACACAACCCGTGGGGTTGGGAGCAAACTTAGATAATTCTAAGTCTATACACCACATATACACTTACAATTACTACTCTAACCTTGCTAACTAAAGGCAGAGTATCCATAGTCAAATAAAGTAAAAGACTTTATCTAACATGGACTAAAAACCTATAAACAAGATATAAATAAAGAAATCTTCAATGATTAAATGAACAAAAGAATGCCTACATGTTACCCAGCCGAAGGATGGGGACTCTACTCTTGGTGGAGAATCATTCCTAAGGCACAAGGTGGAGAAGGAACCGACAACCCCGGCTCCCTCCCAAACTTCTACCACTCACTCTCACTCCCTATTCTAATACATTTCTGCAGCGTGATGCTTGTTGTTCTCCTCTTTAATTGTTGTCTAAACCGGTGGCCAAACTATGATATTTATACCCAAATGATGGAGGGGGAGTACTTGTAGGCCGGTGGGAAGTCGGTGGCCGAAAATGGTGACAATTCATTGGCTGGGTGCGCCGGGCGGCCGTGGAGGCCGGGCGGCAGGGTCGGTCAGGCGGCCGGGAAGGCCGGGCGACCACCCGATTTGGTCGGTTTTCCAACCGACTCATTCTGGACGGCTGTGATGATGTTCTAAGGTCAGTTTTGAGGGTTGGTTGGCCTTTTTCCTTTGGTTTTATGTCGGTAGGCGTGGTAGGCCGGGCGGTATGCTTGATGGGCCAAATGACCCTATAGGTCGGGTGGCAAATCCGCCGAGCCGTAGAACTCGCTGGGCGGCAAGGCCCACCGGGCTGCGGCCCATCTTTGGGCGGCAACCCTTTGGCCTTGTGGCCTAGTTGTCTTTCCCTTCTCCCGGTTAGGCCATGTGTCCATCTCCTTCCTTTGTCTCTTTGAAAATCGTTTGGACCGGAATTAGGAAATAGCTTCATGGCGATGGTGTTTGCATGTCGTCGGGTGAGGGGGTGAAGTTCTAAATCTGCCGGTGGTCCTAGGTCGTGTTGTCGTATGATCAGAAATTGATTGAACACTTGATTCACCCTGCTGGGTGATGATAGCTTATAATCCGGCCGACTGACAATTTTACTTGGCGATGACCTGACCGGGTGCTGATTCTGGTTGTTAACGACCCTGTCGGCTGTCAGAAAATGGCTGTTCCATAGCCGTGATCGGCCGACATGGTATTTTCACATGTTTTTGCATATTTTGACCCTATAGGACCTGCAACCACATATTTCACCAAAACTTGTGGAACTCATGAGTACAAAGATTATTTTCATTAAATTAATAATTAAGATCCACCTTTTTACTGTAAATTGGTAGTCGAAAAAGGGAATTTACGACTACCAACACCCTCCCCCCCCCCCCCCATGCTTAGAACTTTGCTCGTCCCGAGCAAAGTAAGAAATGAAGACTAGGAATGAGCAAGATCTAAGGAAATTCTCATCGTGCTTTGCATAGATAAAGACTACTCCATGACTCCTCATGCCATAGGGTTTTAGGTGGCTAAATACCTTGTCTTGAAAAGTTGAGAGATGGAACAACATAGAGAAGTCTTACCTTTCTTTTTTCCAAGGAACGTCAATTTTGTTTGCTGTTTTCAATAAAAGCATAGCTCCAGATCACAAGTTATTCTCAATTGATGCTCTCAAATTGCTCAATGTGGTTTTGATTCCTCACTTAGGTCAGTGGCCCAAATTTCCCTATATACTAAGGCTTATGTGGAGCTCAAGGTAGGGAATATTAAGGCCGCATACTTGTATTTCATATACCACTAAGTCAAAAACCGGACCCAAGGAGGAAACAAGTCATGAATTATGATCAAGCCATGTGCACAATTATGATATGTATGGATGGATGATGGACGGCGGGTGCTCCTTTTGAAGTGATATCTCTCTCTTCCATTTAATTTATATTTGTTTACTTGGGCTATTTTAGCATTCATGATTCATTTTTTTCTTCTTTCTTATTTTTTTTCTTTTCAAATAGCTATATAGCCCATATTTCTTTTGGAATGATTGTTGGAGAGAGATCAAAAAATCTAGTGGAGCACTTTATTCAATGTGTGGATTGTGGGGATGATGGATGGGAACTTCCAGTGTAGAAGAAAATGCATATGGAGTGGTTGGGGTGTGCACATGAACTTTATCAATAACACATAACGAGCATCTCACAAGGGTCACAACAATTTAACAAAGTTCAATGAAAATAGAAGTAGCAAATACAATAGGTTTTTAGCAAGATCATCATCTGGCTTTGGTAGGAATAAACTCATCATTGAAAAGATTGTGAATCTGGAGTTCTCATTTATAAGCTTTTGAAAATTAAAACATTAAGGAAGTTCACTTGGTTCCAAGAAAGGTTAAGCTCTCTATGGCCATATCACATCTACCAACAATTTAGACAAGGTTTTCCTATGCAATGAGGATTTCCCAAGGGCGATGAAAGAAAGCAGGGAACAATCTTTATATATCAAGCATGAATGAGAAGGAAGTTATATTTTAGTTGCCATTTATTATGCTTGCTAGAAAAAAAATTCAGTTCATAGAAAGACACAAAAACAACAAGGGGTAGGTGATACGAGGAATAATGAAATAGTTGTTGTTCTTTCATACCTTGTCCTCTTGTTCCTTTTGATCTTTAACCTGCAAATGTTAGCTAACAAAATACCCGAAGGAACAAGCCGAAAGTTGTCCCACTATTATTGCCAAGTAAATTTTATTGTCGAGAAGGAACAAAGCATTTTTTTATTTAAATGAGAAACTAACAAATCCTAGTAAAGGAAAACATAACGGGTTACCTCCTGTTAGTACTTATGTAAGGTCGTAAGTTTAACCATGGGAGCACTAGTTCTTATTCTAGCTTGGGTTGGCAATGTGGCTCCCGCCATCACCAAACATTAATTAATCATTGCACAACTAAGGCATATGACATGGATACCGGAATTTGCAATGTTTGTGATAAACAAAAGTATCTACAACCGTCCCTTTGAAATTACTAACTCCAAAAGGGGTAGAGCGGTTGTAGGCCTCTTGTGTACCACCATCATAAATTTTTGTTGTGGTGGGAAAACTTTTGTGTGAGTGAGGAGTATGTGAATTTTCTAAATTACGACTCCTTGGCATGGTGGGAGAATTCCCTTTTAACTCTAAATTTGAAGCCTCACGAATTTCTATGGACCAAACTTTGTATTGCCCTTCATGCTTCATGAATTTATCCTGTTCAAAGTTTTCCTTCTGTAGATCATCCTTTGGTTGCTTCGGTACCTCTTTTCCATTGGTAGATGATAGCTTTGCAGTGCCTCCATTAGGTAGAACATGGATCCTTGGGGGATTTGGGAGGATTGGTGCGGGATGTCAAGGCCTATGTGATTGGTGTAGTATTGGCCGATGAAGCAAAATATGGCTCATGGTCTTTTCTCTCAACTTTTGCCACATGGTTCAAAACTGGTTTTTTAGTAGCAATTGAAGGTGTTTTGTGATGGGTGAGTCGGGTAATATGGTTGATAACAGCCCACATGTCTTCTATGCTTTTTCTATGGAAGGGACCTTGAGAGCATTCATTCAATAGCTTGGCACTCCTTTTGTGTAGACCATGAACAAAATACGACAAGAGCCTTTCTATTGGAGTGTCAAGGCTAGGACCACTAAAGATAAGGGAAATAAACCGACCCCAGCAAGCTTCTATGGGTTCTTCATCCTCTTGCTTAATGTTTCTGATATTTGTCATTATACGACAAAGCTTTTCATGAGGAAAAAGACTCTCACAGAAATGGTACTTTTGTAGTTCCCATAGACCTTTCAAGGGACGCGGTGTTTCAATGATATACCACTCCCTATCATTGATGAACCTGAGGTACCAATCCTTGGCACGACCATCTAATGAGTAGAAAAGGAGTCTCCACATGAGCTCTTTGTGTAACAACCCAGTATTTACGAAGGTGGAGCAAGTCTCCTCAAATTTACGAAGATGGCCATATGGGTATTCATGACTTTTCCCAGTGAAGAGGACCGCTCGAACCTTAGCTTTGAGGTTTTGGTATAAATCCAAAAATAGAGCACCATTTTTGTTTGAAAGACGCCTTTCTATGATTTTAGTCCATGGTGCATTAGGGAAATCAAGGATAATTGGACCATTAATAGAAGGGGAGTTTTGGGAAAGTTCCTTGGCAGCCATTATGGGGATTGTGGTGACTCCTTGATCTGTTCTTGGCTCTTTACAATAGAAAGATTTAGCAACAGATCGCCTTGTTTCTTGTTGTAGTCCTGTCCACTACACTCTTCTTGATTAACATTAGTTCGCTTCACCCATTCCATGTTACGAGTGTTTTCGAAATTCGGAAACGGTTTG
Source organism: Eleusine indica (assembly GCA_030378355.1). Classification (NCBI taxonomy): domain Eukaryota; kingdom Viridiplantae; phylum Streptophyta; class Magnoliopsida; order Poales; family Poaceae; genus Eleusine; species Eleusine indica. The sequence continues at coordinate 31,409,287 of CM059499.1, forward strand.
TCATCGAGTTCAAAGGATTGAGGTGGGAGAAAGTGTGTATCTTCTTCTACAACATCAGGGTGTGGTGAGTGGAGTGAGGCTATCATAGGAGCTTCGGCCTTTTCTAGGAGGCACTTGTCTTCTATTTCTTTGGATTGGCTAGAAGTTTGGGTGCTTTCATTGGTAGGTTCTGGGGAGATGGATGACTCATTTGCAAGATTTTGGATGATTTTGCTTAGGATCTCCATTCCCTCTGATGGTGCTGCGCAAAAGAAAGCACCTCTGGCCACAATATTTAAATAATTTGCACTGTCGGGCCTTAGACCAAAGAAAAAGTGTTGCAGCCTTATAGGCTCCTCTATGCCTAAACATGCCCTTGTTTTGGTGTAGGATAGGAACCTTTCCCATGATGCTCCTAGTGATTCATGGTCATACTGCTCAAAATTGATAACCTTTTTCCTTAGAGCAACTATGTTATAGAGAGGAAAATATTTGCGCAAAAATGCTCTCTTAAGGTGGGCCAAACTCCATCTACTTCACCTATATGGTTAAAATACCATGTTTTTGCTGCCCCGCCTAATGAAAAAGGGAACAACTTCCATTTCATGGTTTCTTGAGGAAACCCTTCAATTGCAAGAGTGGAGCACCAAAGCTCAAACTGTTGTAGGTGAGTATATGGATTTTCATTTTCTGCCCCTATAAATGATGTCTTTTGAATCAAAAGTATGAGATCTGGATGAATCTCATAGCTCGGGGCTATGATTGAGAGTGAAAAGGGTATGGGTTCTAGGGATTCGCTCCTAGGGGCTGAGAAGTTGCGAATGGATGGGGGATTCATGGAAGGAATGAAAATAAGAGAAGAAAATAAAAAGGAAAGGCAAAAAGAATCGGGTATGGGTAAATGTTAGCTACTGTTCCCCGGCAACGACGCCAGAAAGCTTGTTGGCGATCCTTATGCCTAATACAGAAATCCGCAAGCGACCTTTTTGAGTTTTCTATTGTTCATTCTTTTTTTTTATTTTCTTTTGGCTTCACTTGGTCCATTGATTTCCTATACTTGTTAGCGCAAATCTATTTGTCTACAATAGGCATATCTCTATTGATTCATCAATCAACCTAGACACCATGTCTAATTTGATCAAGTGAGGAGGGAAAACGGACGCATTTTCCTTATTTCACATCAAAGCATCGTAGAGAGATGACCATTTTTATGTTATTCAGTTTATCATACAAGTGAATGCGATATGCAACCAAACAAGGAGCGCTTATCATAGCCACAATTATACAATAGAAGGAATATTCTATATCATACTCATACATGGGGCATGCAACCAAACAAGGAACGCTAACCCAAATATATGATACGATAAGAACATAACATTAGTTATAGATGCAACAATTAAATCCATACCCAAGTGTTCCAAAGAGATAGATAGGGGGGAAATAAATTTGGGTCTTACCTCCTCTAGAACAGAGCTAGAGTGATGATGATTCATTGAGAAGGATCAAAGCACCACAGGCCCTTCTTTTGGAAAACTTGCTGCAAGGTCAAGGCGACTTTGTCCGTTTGTTTGTCACACCCATTTTAAGAAGCAAAATAGGTGCAGTCGTACGTGTGCCCAGGATCAAGTAACACACACATACGATACATCATTAATGGTAAACAGAATAAATATCCATATCCTTTAATTATTACATCGTATCTTTATTACAAAAGGAACCATAGGTCTAAAAGAAAAGTACATCAAAGCAGCGGAAATAAACTAGCGTAGACATCCCAAGACTCCACAGGCACCGACTGGTGGATCATCGCCTAGACTCGCCTCCATCGTCTTCATAGTGGCTCCAGTCTTCACCTGTGGCTGAGCTGCAATATGGGATATAGCAAGGGTGAGTACGTGTCGTACTTAGCAAGTAGAGCAAAGGATGACATGGGGCTAAAGACAAGAAAGGCTTCTTAGGGGTTCATTGCATTAGCTTTTAATTTCCTAAGCATCCTAATTACTAGGTGAGGTCATCCCAACCATCAATCCATAGGGTGCTATCCAGGCCAAGTCCTATCCTATCAACCAATCCCAACCATTCCATTCCAAACCTAACTAATCTTGTGAGGATCCATGCCGCTCTTGACCATGAGCATGGCTGTCATGATAGTTTTTGCTCTGTAGAGGTTGTACACATTCCCCACGAGAAGCGATTTCATCCCATGTTTCCAGGTGACTAACTCTCCATCCTGTCGTGCCGGCCAAGCACTTTCACACTTCCATGGGTGTGTGGCTAGGAGATCACTTCAAGGCATTTCAACGGCTTCCTCCAGCTTGTACGTGCCCACTGAGGTTTCACCCATCAAGCAGTAAACCCATACCCGAGAGGCCCCCTCTTGAGCCAGATGGTTCTAGGACCTTGTCCCTTAACCACACCTCCCCTTGGGACTACCGGTGAACCCCTGCATAGTCCCTCCGTCTTCACACGCACTTGCTGGTCTCCACCACATACTACGCCAAGCCGCGCCCATAGCTTGGCTCGTGGTTGTACGGTTTACATGGGTTGCCGCTCCAAGAACCAATTATTAAAATGATTTAGGTGATAAACAAACCAGGGGACTACTAGTGAACCCTAGCATAGTCCGCGGACTGCCGGTAAACCCCTGCACAGTCCCCATACCGATCACCCAAATCCTAGGTCCTAAGCCAAGTGGCTAAACAGATTATCATTTCAACCATAAAGTGACATAGTTCATTGATCAGGATTAATATTAACCCAACATCCCACAAAGAAACCTAAGCATTATCTACCCATAATCAACCAACCAACTAGTTCAAGGCGACAAGGAAAAGGTAAAGCAATACTAGGAAAACCCTACAATAGGTACCCAATCATTTGACACAAGCATGCAAATTATAAAATAATATTCATAATAGGTGCAAAATGCATCAAGGACACTTGCCTTCGTCCTGCGCGTGTGGTTGCTCAAACTCTTCAAACTCTTGCTCCTGGAGATCCTCGTATGATGGTCCTTGCGTATGTTAGCTTTACGCATAACAGTACCGACACAAGCAATTGCATACAAAATCAGTACACAGCCATGCAATAGTGGAAATACAATATGAAAATGCCATGAATGCGTAGGTTATGTTTCTACGAGAAATTTGGCGCAAGAATTAGGGTCTAAAGTGTAAAAAGATAGGACAAAAAATATAATTAAAATAAGTCTAGGGGTGTTTCTTTAAAATTACAAGGCCCAAAATAATATTTAGGAAGGGTCCAAGGGTTTTTCTAAAAGAAAAAATAGTGCTAATATAATTTTGAAAGAGTTCAAGGGCTTAAACATAGTTTTCCAAAGCTTCTGCAAAGAAACAGGGACTAAATTCTAATTTAAATGAAGTTCAGGGGCCTAAGCGCAATTCTACCATTATCTAGGATTTATTCGAATTAAAATTAAACCTAAAAAGGGGGTGGAGAGACCTGGATCTGTGGACCCATGGTCCACTGGTCCACGGTGGACCGATTACATAACCCGAAGGGGTATGTAATCTGGATCCTAGGATCTAGATCTAGCGGCCAGAAAAAGAGGGCGGGGAGGGCTGCCAGCGACGACCATTCCTGGTGGTGGCGTGGCGGCAGAGCTCGCCAGAGTTGGCTGGAATGGCACTCCGGTGGCCGGGACAGGTGCCGAGGTGTAGTGGAGGGAGAAGGGGCGATGGCGAACTCACCAGTGAGGTCGCACAGAGGAGGAAGAGGTCGAGGAGGGGCTCGCGACGGTGGTCTACGGCTCGGGTTCATCAGTGATGGCGGGGAGGGGTCAAGCGGCATCGGCGAGCGTCAGGAAGTGGCTTCGACGTCTCCTGGTTCACCTCCAATGCACGTAGACCTGTCAATTGAAGCCGGGGGAGGGGGGGGGGGCTCGGAGTGGGGGAATTTTAGTGGCGGTGAAGCTTACCGACAACGGAGACGAAAGCGAGCACGGTAGCGCTGGAGCGAGGCAGACGAGGAGAGAGCTCGAGCGCGGCGAGGGGAAGGGTTCTGAGGGCGTCAGTCTCAGCTTTTATAGAGGGAGGGAGGCGTTAGGGTTGCCGTGGCTCGACCAGGGAGTAGGGATCGGCAATGTCGCCGCGTTCCAAAATGATGAAATTGCCAGGCGAGCGCCGATCACGCACGCGGTGTCGGGGGCACGCGGGAGCAAGCGCGCGGGCGGGATTTGAATTAGGTCAGTTTTTGGGCAGATGCGTTCGACGCATGTGGGAGTGGGTGCTGGCGGTTTGGGCCAACTGGGCTGAAAGGGGAAGAGTGTGTGGGGGGGCAAGAGGAGGGTTCCGGGTGGGCCATAATGGGTGGATTTGGCCCAAGCTGTAGTTTTCTGTTTTCTTTTCTCTTTTCTAATTATTTCTTAATTTGTATTCTAATTTCCTGGTAACTATTTAGTAATTAAACTAAATGCACAATGCAAATAAATTCTACATGGACAATGACACGCTATGCAAATGCAATAAGTTAATTAATTATTTTAGAAAATAATTTGTCCTAGGCTATTTAACTAATTGCTTAAATATTAATAATTGACATTTTTTAGAATTTGCAAAAAGTTGAGTGTTACAAACCTACCCCCCTTAAGATGAATCTCGCCCTCGAGATTCAAAAATATCGGTGAAGAGGTGAGGGAACTCGGCTTTCAATTCTTCTTCACGCTCCCAGGTGGTTTCCTCTTCTATGTGGTGTCTCCACTGTACCTTGCACATGCGAATCACCTTGCTTCTAGTGACTCTCTCAACTACTTCAAGGATCTTGAGTGGTTGTTCTGCATATGTGAGATCTTCTCGAAGGTCTACTTCATCTACGGGCAATTGCTCTTCAGGCACTCTTAAGCACTTCTTCAGTTGTGACACATGGAACACGTCATGCACGTCTATGAGATGACAACTGGTATGCAACTTCTCCTCTTCTCTCGATGATCTTGAAAGGGCTGATGTACCATGGTGCTAACTTCCCTTTGACCTTGAAGCGTCTAACACCCCTCATGGATGATACCTTGAGATACACAAAATCTCCAATATCGAAGGATATATCCCTCCGCCTGTGATCGGCATAGCTTTTATGCCTTGACTGCGTGACCTTCAGGTTCTCGCGCACAATCTTTACCTATCTTTCTGCTTCCCATAGTATCTCTGGTCCAAAGACTTGATTCTCTCCTGTCTCATTCCAGAATAGGGGTGTTCTATACTTTCTTCTATATAGAAACTCGAAAGGCGACATCTCGAGACTTGCTTGATAACTATTGTTGTAGGAGAATTCTACGTAGGGCAAACTCTTGTCCCAACTCTTGCCATATTCCAAAGCACAAGCTCTCAACATGTCTTCTAGTATTTGGTTCATCCTCTCGGTTTGTCCATTAGTCTGAGGGTGATAAGCAGACCTGAAGTTCAACTTGGTGCCTAGGGACTCATGTAGCTTCTCCCAAAACCTCGAGGTGAATTGAGAACCTCTGTCAGATACTATCTTTTTAGGGACTCCATGTAAACATACTATCCTTGACATGTATAGTTCCGCCAACTTTGCACCACTGTAGGTTGTCTTGATAGGGATGAAGTGTGCCACCTTGGTTAAGCGATCAACTATAACCCATATAGAATCATATCCCGACTGTGTACGGGTAAACCAACTATGAAGTCCATACCGACTTGTTCCCACTTCCACTCAGGAATCTTTAGGGGTTGAAGCTATCCGGTGGGTCTTTGATGATCTGCCTTGACACGCTGACATGTGTCACATACAACAACATACTCTGCGACATCACACTTCATGCCATACCACCAATAATGAGTCTTCAAGTCTTGGTACATCTTAGTACTCCCTGGATGGATGGAGTATGCAGAATCATGTGCTTCCCGTAAGATGATGTCATGAAAGGGCTTCTTGTCTGGCACACATATCCGTTTACCAATCCATATGGTGCCATTTTCATCTTCTGTGAAGTCAGTAGCCTTTCCTTCCTAAATGAGCTTTCTGATCTAACTCGGCTTCTCATCATCTAACTGTCCCTTGCAGATTTCTTCTTCTAGAGTGGGTTCCACTTCCATTGCAATGGTCTCTAGCTCATTCACAAACCCAAGGTTCAGTTGCTCAAACTCCCTGCATAGCTCTGGTGGTAACTCCTCCACAATTAATTGGTGGCAATAGGCCTTCCCTGGATGATAGTTGATACCCACATCATAGTCTTTGATCAACTCTAACCAACGTCGTTGTCTTAGGTTCAACTCAGTTTGAGTGAATATTTTTGACGGCCGATAAAATCGATAATCAGCCACCAACCGGTCGGGAAATGCAAGGTAAAGACCAAAGTTTAATAAATATTTGTTAAAACTAATAAAGTTAATGAGTTTTGGTGAAATATGTGTTTGCAGGTATAAGAGAGCCAAAATATGCAAAAACATGAAGAAACACCCCGTCGGCCGATCACGACTGTGAAACAGCCGTTTTCACCGGCCGACAGGGTCGTTTTCAGGCTGAAATCAGGAACCGGCCGACAAGGTCATATACGGCTGAAGTCAGCCACCCGGGTGATTAACTGGAGTCATGTTTTAGGCTGATCATCTGACCCGGCCGGTTTTGCAAAAAACACTTCACCGTGATGCCGTTTTCTCCTCTCGGACTAAAAATGATGGACATGGCTATGAAAAAGAAGGCCAACAAGTGGCCTAACTGGGAGAAGTCAAGGGGCAACCCGGAGGGGGTCAGCACCCGGCCAAGGCCAACACCCGGCCTAGGCCGCTGCCCTGACCTAGGGTTGCCAGCCCATGAAGCCCAATAGGCCTACCGGCCCCAAAATAGAGAAGTCGGTATGAACCGACCAAATAACTGACATCGAGAGAAGATCCAAGCCAACCGAAAGAAGTCGGTCGCGAACCGACACGATCCTACGGCCGCCCGGCCTGGGCTTCCACCCGGCGTGCCCGGCCGCCCGGTACACGTGGCCGCCCGACGGACCGACTTCGGCCAACTGACCCTTCTTCACCTACAAATACCTCCTGGCCCATTGCCACCTATAAATAGAGGGGGAATTCAGTAGAAAAAGGGAATCAAGCAAGAAACGCATCAAGGAGTGCATTTCCCACTACTTGTGCTACTTAGTAGAGTGTGCCGCTGCCCGGCATGTGCCACCGCCTGACCTGAAAATCTTGCTCCAAGGCTTCCCCACGAGCCTATAAATGTCGAGGCTTACCCTCCATATTCTTCACCTCCTATCTTTCAGCTGAAACTTCATCTCTCCCTCACATCTCTCTCTTGTGCACTCCCTCTCTCTTTTCACTAGTTGCTTAGTAAGTGCACTTTTGACTTAGGAATAAAAGTGTGCTGCGATAAAACCAACTAGAGCAAGTTTGCTGTTTCTCTTGCATGTTTGAACGACTAACACTAGGACTACTAACCGAACGACTAACTGCTAACTATTATATCATATTGTCGTTTAGGTATTGTGAGTAACCCCTTTTGCAGGAATGGCAAACATTCGGAGAGGCCTCTACTCTAAGTTCAGCAGCAGCAGCTCAAGTCATGGGAGGTGCACACTAAGTGTGTACCTAGAAGCTGAACACTTGGAGGCTGCCTACGGGCAAGCTCCAAGCTATCACTCGGAATCAAATCAATGTCCATATCCGAGGCTGCAACGGTAGCAAGTAAACGAGGAGGAGGAGATGGAGAATTCAAGAAGTATATGGAGAGTCAAGAGAACATCATGTTCAACGACTTCGACGAGCAAAGCAAGTTCACTGCCATACGAGACCGGGAGTTCACGTCCGTGCGCAAGTTCGACCACGACTTCCTCGAGCGAATTGGTGTCCCCGCTGATTTTGAGCACACGCTCAACACGGCCATATGGTATGATTTCTATCGCTTCGTTGATTATGGTTCTAAATGCCTCACTATCGAATTTCTTTGCACTTTGAAAGTTCATGCCCATGAATCAAACAAAATAGGCACTTTCTATGAATTTCATCTTTTTGGTGAAACATACAAATGGTCCTTAAAAGAAATTAGTACTTATCTTGGTTTTGACCGTAAGGCAGCCTTAGACATTGATAAACTTAAAGGTTTCACACCACAGGGACATTGGGCAAACATAGGAAATCCTGTTACGGGGCAAGAACGCACTAGTGACATTCACAACCCATCGCTCCGTATAATCACCATTTTATCACTCACTACTTAACCCCTCGGGGTGATGTACATTCAGTGAATAGTTTGGATAAAGCCTATCTCCATGCTGTAATCAAGAAGAATAAAACAAACCCCATGTTTTTCCTCATCAACCATTGGTTCACCTTAGCATTCAAACAACAAGGACCCATTACTTTTACCCCTTTTGTCATTATAATTGCTAGAAAGGTTGGTGCTCTTCATAGAGCTAGAATAGATCATCACCCTAGCGCTCCTTTGCTAGGAGAAGATCATTTCTTGCAAGCCCACTTGTTGAAAGAGGAAAACAATAGTTTTTTCATGCTTTATTCGAGGTATGACACAGAAGTTGAGTTGCCTAACCCCCAACTCAATATTATCTGTAAAAAGAACTTTGTGTACAAATTGCAAGCTCCCTCGTAGCGTGTAAGGCATAGTGCTTCATGAGATAGGCCAAGAACAAGAGCACAACTCCGATGAGCAGAATAGCAGCGAGAAACAGCTATGAACACACCACAACCAGGTACTTTGGGAGACTCTCAATACTATTGAGCGCAACCACAGTTTCCTGGATTTGCTAGTTCATCAACAAACTACACTACCTCTTCCTATGAAGAGTATGAACCTTCCAATCCCTATGGGATGGAAAGTTACCATCAACCCCATGGAGGCATAGGCACTTCTCGTTCCGCCCGATTCACATCATATAATTTTTCAGAGTTGCAAGAAGATATGCAATACTTGGCTGCCAATGCTTACGAGACTAACATATGAACTCAAGAAATACAAGTAGCCATTAGGAGAGAACAAGAATGGCAGCAGCAAACATCAGAATAACATCAGACAAACATCTCCATGATGGACCAACTGTTCAGCCATTTCAACATCGAGTATCAACCACCACAGTAAACGCCATCTAAGCTTAAGTCTTGCAAAGACCTAAGCTTGGGGGGGTACCCAAACCAAGGTGCGCCAATTGTTCTATCCTCTCTTCCTCTTCCTCTAGTTGAGTCATTTCTTTTTTACAAAATTTAAGAAAACCCAAAAAGATTTTAGTTTTCAAAGAAAACCATAAAAATTTGCAAAGCCAAAAAGAACAAAAAGATTTCCCTTTATAAATAAAAATTGAGAACTTGGTCTCTCCCTTGCCTATGGAAATGATGAATAGTTGCTCTATTAGCTCCCTTTGAGTCTCAAGTTTACAACCTCTACTCCTCATTTTGTGGGTAATGGTAGGCCAACATGATGATAACACTAGTCCCTCTATGCTTTAGTGGGTGCAAAATGGCTAATACACACCAAGTCTAGTTGTTGGAGTTTATGACATGGCATGTTTTGGATGAGTCTGTGATTTCCTTTTGATTAGAGTACAAGCATTTCTTTCAAAACCATGCTGCAACAAAACTCCCTACTTGGTGCACATCTTCCCTATGAAAGATAATTTCCTACCATGGCCAAATATTAATTAGCAAAACCATGTTATGCCATTTATGCATGCATTGAGTTTAGTTAGGATTTGATCCTTATGAGGGACATGCACTTTCAGAGCCCTTCATTTTCCTTCATGTTATCTTTGAGTTCTCAAATTAATCATGCTTGGTTATGCGGTTTCCACATCAGAATCATGCATCCACTCCGCCAAGCATGTTAGCCAAAATCTTTCTTTTTGTGAGCCTTTGATCCTATTAAAAAATTATGGTTCTCGCAGATTGTTGCTTAGAAAAAGTTTGTGAAAAAAAATATATTTGAACCATTGAATGAGCTTCTTTACACCATGAGAGCTGAAAGAAAGAAGCAAAGAAAGAAAGGAAAGAAAGGAAAAATTTATCAGCTCTCATGGATGTGCTATATCAAAAAGCTTCAAGGTTCATAAAAAATAAAAAAATAAAAAATTTCTTTGAGCAAAAATAAAGAGCCATCCTTTCTCTCTATCACAAAAATCCAGTCTTTGGGATAAAACTGCACCCAAGACCTTTGCAATTGTGCTAGCCCAATCCTTCACATGAGTCCATTCTCTCCCTCTCCCCTGGACATTATTTCTAAATGATTGGAATGAGGAAGTGCAATGTCTTTTCGCTAGGATCATCTCTTAGCTTAACAATATATGCATGCTAAATGCGACATCCTACCAAGCTCCACATAATTAAGCCAAACTTATAGAAAGTAGGATGAGCATTTGGTAAGGAAATACACCCTTTGAGAGATGAGAGCCATAGTGGGAGATTGCACCAAGAGGGAAGATTTTCAATCTTATGCAACATTACAAAAACTTTGGACGCATGATCGAAAAGGAGATTACATGACGAAGTCTAAACTAGCCGTTCTAGATTTCAACCGCTTATGACAAGGTTATAGGATGCCAATAAGCCCCGCTGTACATTGAGAATGACTTAGTAACCAAGTTGTGCTGGTTTACACTTACCGATATAGGTTTACACTTACCGATATTGTGTTGGAGTATGTGTTTGTGCACTTGATACTTGCAGGTCACTAATATTGAAGCAACTCTTGATCCATCACCTCTAAGTTTTAATTTTCTTAGGATGAGCAAAGGTTAAAGCTTGGGAAGGTGTTAGTGGCCGATAAAACCCATAATCGGCCACCAATCGATCGGAAAATGCAAGCTAAAGATCAAAGTTTTATAAATATTTGTTTAAACTAATAAAGTTCCACGAGTTTTGGTGAAATATATGTTTGCAGGTATAAGAGAGCCAAAATATGCAAAAACATGAAGAAACACCCTGTCGGCCAATCACGACTATGAAACAGCCATTTTCACCGGCCGACAGGGTCGTTTTCAGGCTGAAATCAGGAACCGGCCGACAGGGTCATATACGGCTGAAATCAGCCACCCGGCTGATTAACCGTAGTCAATTTCAGACTGATCATCTGACCCGGCCGGTTTTGCAAAAAACACTTCACCGTGATGCCGTTTTCTCCTCCCGGGCTAAAAATGATGAGATATGGCTAAGGAAAAGAAGGCCAACAAGTGGCCTAACCGGGAGAAGTCAAGGGGCGACACGGAGGGGGTCAGCACCCGGCCAAGGCTGCCGCCTGGCCAAGGCCACCGTCGGCCTGCCTTGCCGCTCGGCCTGGGGTTGCCACCCAAGGTTGCCAGCCCATGAAGCCCAATAGTCCTATGGGCCCCAAAATGGAGAAGTCGATATGAACCAACCCAATAACCGACATCGAGACAAGATCCAAGCCAACCAAAAGAAGTCGGTTGGCCGCTCGGCGGACCGACTTAGGCCAACCGACCCTTCTTCACCTACAAATACCCCCGGCCCATCGCCACCTTTAAATAGAGGGGGAATTCAGCAGAAAAAGGGAATCTAGCAAGAAACACATCAAGGAGTCCATTTCCCACTACTTGTGGTACTTAGTAGAGTAGGTTAGTTAGTCGGGAGTTAGAGTCTAGTCGAGAGCATTGCTCGGGATTCCGGAATCGTCTCGGAGTCTTGGTATCAGCTCTCTTGTATCTTTTCTCCTTTTGTAAGACTTATCATTTATCAATATAATTATCTTCCCCTTTTATATCTTCTAAGTATTTATCTTAATTTAGTCATTCCCTCAAGTTACAATTATTGGGAAAAACATTGTTGTGTAGTTTATGGTTTCCCGGCTAGGATTTAATTAAGTTTAGTTCTTTCTGAACTTAGACTTGGTTTTTTTCTGGCTATTCTTCCGCTAGGCCAACAGAAGAATATCTAGTGAAAGCGTAGGCATGGTGCCTAAGTTAACACTAGCTGGATTTGCATTCGTCCCCACGGGCTGTGTGGTAGGCGGCAGGTGGTGACAGCCTTGTCCATCCCTTTAGTAATCCACCACGTTCGGGAAGTCTCAAGCAGGGTTGTCTAGCGATAGCATATCCACTAGTATAGAGGTTAGTTATCGACCCATATTAGTGGAACGTTTTCGTGCCGCCAAGTGAGCTAACAGGTGAAAGACTCGAGGTTGTACCAAGAAATTGGTGTAAGCGCTTGAAAGTTGCCTGGGGGGGGGGGGTGAATAGGCAAATACTCTTGCGAACCACTAATTAAAACAATTAGTTCAGACAGGGGCCGGACTAAGCCGCTTGTGTTGGCGTACTAGTCTGGGCTGGCATCTTAGTCCACTAGGGTTAGCGTTTAAGACCGGGTCTTGCACACGATAGAATAAAGAACAAGCTCTAGATCGAAATCTATGGAACAACAAATATACCAGGAGCTAGAGACAAGTAAAGACAGGTACTAGGAATCTTAAAACAGTGCAAGAAAGCTAGTGAACAAGCTACACAAGTAATTTAAGTGAGACACAATAATATGACACGAATAGTGAATATGAACAACAAGAACAAGAACAAGCACACTAGACACAAAGATTTGTTCACTGAAGTTCAGTCCCACAAAGGAACCTACGTCTCCGTTGAGGAGTCCACAAAGGACCGGGTTGCTCTCAACCCTAGAACCTCTTCCAAGAAACCACAAAGGTCAAGCTCGGTTTTCCACTATCAATCCTTTACAAGGAGGGCAATACAAACTTCCCGGGTCTTCAACCACAAGCTTGGGAGCCCCGGGCAAGGCCTAACCGTCTAAGGGATGAATCCCCAAGAGTAACAAACACAAGCAATACCAATGGTGAAGAGAAAACAAAGTTATTTAATGCAATATGAGGTGGCTCACTCAAATTCTCACAAATCACCTCTCAATCCCTCAAGAATTGGAGTAACAAGCTTGGGGGAGAGTTGGAGAAGCTCAAGAGTGCTCAGATTTACTTTTTCAGCTCAAAGGAGTGGCCAACGACACTTTGGGGATGAAGGGGTATATTTATAGGAGAGGAGAGGAAAAGAGCCATTGAGGGATCAGACCCGGCTTAGTCCGGTATCAGGGCCCGAACTAGTCCGGCCCTAGAGTTCAAAATTAACACGGACGCTCAACCGACCCCTAAAAACAACTAAGTTTAGTGGCCCGGACTAGTCCGGAAAAACCCGGCCTAGTCCGGATCAAGTAGCTCCCCGAAGGTTAACCTTTCTGGAATGGTTATTTGTCGTCTTAGTCTGCCCCCAGCCGTCTTAGTCTGGATGGGTCATCCACCCGGCCTAGTCCGGACGAGCCCAAGACCAGGGATATCATTCCCGGGTTTGACCCTGAGACGTCTTAGTCCGGCCGCTGTCATCCTAGTCCGACGGACCCCGTTTCCCATCTTAGTCTGGATTTCAGTGTCTTAGTCCAACCAGGTTGACTCCAGAACCAAGAATGGTTCTGTTTTGCCCCAAGCCGACCTAGTCCGCCCGTTTCTGGACTAGTCCGGGTTCCAGAGAAGAGATAGGTAATTTAACCTTTGAGAATACAATATGATGTTAGAAAATTTTGAGCACTTGGTCAATTTCACCACTTTCTTTGTTGTGTCCCTCTTGATAGTACAGTATACCTATGACTCAAAAAATAAGAATAAGATCTAGGAGTCATTGGTTCCCTTCTTCCTTTCTCCTTTTCAATTTGGATGGTTGTCTTTGATCTACGAAATATTCGCCCTGCTCATATGCTTAGCAAATATCATTAGTCCTTTAATTGTTCATCATTAATCAACCAAAACCCACACGGAGGCCTAGATGCACTTTCAATCTCCCCCCTTTTGGTGATTGATGACAACCAACTAAAGCTTACATTTGAGATAAAAAGAATTTTGATTCCAACAAATATATGTAGAGCCCCTCCTAAATTTATGCATCAATGATTCATATAACAACAGTTCATATGCATACTAGAATTTCAATTTTGAGAGCTCATTCATATATTCATTGCAACCGTGGGGTGCCTAACAAGTGTGATCAAGTGATATACTGAGAGGATAAATGACAAGTGCAATCATATAGCCAACAATCATCATTCATCAACACATCATTCATAGAACATAGTCATTACATAAAGATCACAAATATGTCTTAGATGGTCTTACATAAGCAAATGATGACATAGAGGCACACCACAAATAGTCTTAACATTACAAATTTTCAAAAATAAAATAAAGTCCATGATCAACTAGAGATAACTTTCTTCCCCCCCTTTGGCATGAAGACACCAAAAAAGAAAAAGAAAGGAGGAAGAACTCGGTCATTCGCTTCCATCATACTCACTACCACTAGGCTCACCCTCATCATCCTCATGGCCATTTCCATCCCCATCACTCTCACGAACAGCACCGGTAGCCTCCTCAATGTCCCTCTTGGTGATGCCAAAGTACTCACGGTCTTCCCTAGTGAAAGAAAGAGCGGGATGCGGATAGTGGCATGGAGGAGAGTCATTGTCATCGAAATCGGGTGGAGAGCAAGCTGGAGTGAAATCATGTTGGGCTGAATGTTGCTTGAGATTCCTTGTCTTTTTCTTCCTTTCTCTCCTTTCATGGTCTAGATTTATGTTTGCATCATGCCCAAGACAAAACAAGCTGGAGAGGAACTTGAAAAAAGTTTTGCTTCCATGGGAAGAAGACAGAGCAGCTGAACTAGAACTCTCACCTTGAGTAGACCGGGAAGAGACCAAGGAGACGGGCTTCTGAGGCCTCAAGGGCTTGTGGGGAACATCCTTGACAAAGGTGAGCTCGCTAACTTCCTCGATCATCTTCATAATGTAGGGTCCATAGCAGCAAGACCAAGACAGAGTGATGGATATAGCATAGATCTCTTCCCAAATGAAGTCAAATGCATTGAACTTTGCTTTCCCATGAAGCCTAGCAAGCAAGTTTCTCAAGTTGGTGGGAACAAATGATGCATCTCCATCTCTAGGGCCAAGGGTCTTCCTCACACATCGGTTGAGAACCGTGAAGAAGGGAAGAAAGTCATGAACATTAGGAGGGGTCGCTGCAACTCCTCTCTCATACATAGAAAACATATCATCTGGGCTCATCACTGTCTCCTCATGAATGTGCTTGGATGACTTGAGACTTTGTTGGAGACCAAGAATGGCAGACCTCTTGTAGGTGACTGTGTATCTCTCAACATTGGTCATCCATGTCATCTTCGGGTTACTACCTTGAGTGGTGAAATAGACAGTGGAGAAGAATTGAGTGATGACCTCCTTGTTCCATGAGTATGGGAGGGACATAAGGTCATACACCCCATGGTGCTTGCAAGCCTCTGCCACTTAAAGAAATTCCTGGGTGCCTTTCCTTTCCATGTAATCCCAATCCACCCATTAAGCCTCAATCACGGGTGTCACCTTGTGAAGATAGGCGGAGGAGTAAAAGTCTACATGAAAGTGACTCCAAAAGCGAGGGTTAGGGGATTCCCGAGGCAAAACATATAGGTCATCATCCCTCATCCTTGATGCTGCACCCAAATCCTTAGTGTAATCGTTGACTCGCCTTGGATTGTTGGGGTCCTCAACTGGCGGTGCCATGATGAGAGGACCTATCTCCCCCTGAGGGGGTGGCTGCGGCTACTACTGCTGTGGGACATCCGCAACTAGCTCCTCCTCAATCACATCATCTCTGGGCTGCAAGCAAATGTCTCTAGTACCAGCACTGCTGCTGCTACCTCCACAGGCAGACTTGGGTTCAAGGCGGCGTTGATAGCAGGATATGTCCGCACGCTTCTTGCCCTTGGTCTTGTCTACATCACTAGCCATGGTTCCTGAGCGATAACAATTCAAGAGATGAGAACCGATGAGAAGGAGAGATTGAAAGATACTAAACAAAACAAATGATGAAGTACATGCTGTCAGGAGGCGGACTAAGACGCCACAGGGACGGCCTAGTCCGAGTGCTGACAGGATAAACTATGAAACTTGTTGTCCTAAGTATCCAGAAGGGGCAGAGAGATGGTGCATTGAGTTAAAAGCAAGAAACAGGGTTGTTGACTGGCAGTACCCGGACTTAGACGACACAGAGCCGTCCTAGTCCGGGTCCTGTCAATGCCGAACCCTAACTGGTACTAGGTACACAAATGATGTCATTAGGCACATCTACACCATCTACATTGCAAAGAAATCCTAGGGCATCTAAGAATTGAAGAAAGAACAAGGAGGAGGCCCTAGGTACCTTAAGGGAAGGGGAGGAGAGCCTCAAATCAATGGGGATCCGGACTTGGCCGCGCCCCTAGGAGATTTTCCCCCAAAAACTTGGTCCACTTGATGGAGGGAGGAGGAGATCCCCGAAGGGGAGCTCTCGGTAGCCTTGGTCACCATTAGAGAGAAAGACAACGAGTTGGAGAAGAAATGGATAAGGTTTGACCAAAGGGGTAAGTCCATAACGGTTATAAGTGAAACCCGATGCCAGACTAAGACGCTAGGGTTGGCGTCCTAGCTAGCGTCTTAGTCCGGCTTCTGAGTGAAGCCCGCAGAAAAATTACAGGGCAGGACTAAGACGCCGACAGGGCCGTCTAAGTCCGGCAACTTTTGATACAGAGAGCATATATATGGGCAAAATTTACCTTTTAGATAGGGAGATCTTGTAGATCATATTGGTATAGTTTTTAAAAATATTGTTTTATTAAATGAGACCAGCAATCAATCAAATAATTCAACAATGGTCACATTCAAATCAACATGATCCAAAGATCAAAACCAATAATTTTCAAAAATGGAATAACAAACAATATTTTGCAATCATTTTCTTTTGCAAACATCTATCCTATGTCACAACAGATGTACAATATTTCAAGCCACATTCCTAGAATCAATTATATTTAGCTAATTCCTAAGCTCATAAAATCTTTTCTCATCTAGTGGCTTGGTGAATATATCAGCCAATTGTTTATCGGTGCGCACATGACCAATCAAGATATCCCCTTTGATAGTATGATCTCTCAAGAAATGGTGTCTAATGTCTATGTGCTTTGTGCGGTTGTGATCAATGGGGTTATTCGCTATCTTTATGGCACTCTCATTATCACATAGGAGGGGAACTTTGTTCATAGTGTAACCAAAGTCGCGTCCATAGAAGTTGTGCACAACAACTACCGGCTGCAACATACTCCGCTTTGGCTGTGGATAGGGCAACGGAATTTTGTTTCTTGGATGACCATGATACAAGGGACCTACCCAAGAATTGGCATGTCCCGGACATGCTTTTCCTATCAAGCTTACACCCCACATAATCGGCATCAGAATAACCAATAAGCTTAAATGCGGAGCCCTTTAGATACCTAAGCCCTAGGTTGGGAGTATGAACCAAATATTGCATAATTCTTTTAATGGCCCTTAAATGGCATTCTTTAGGAGCAGCTTGAAACCTTGCACACATACACACACTAAGCATGATATCGGGCCTAGATGCACAAAGGTAAAGCAAAGAGCCAATCATGGAACGATATTCCTTTTGGTCCACCGCTTTGCCTCTCATGTCGAGGTCGAGGTACCCATTTGTTGACATGAACGTCTTGATGGGTTTGGCGTTCTTCATGTCAAACTTTTTAAGAATATCTTGAGTATACATTGTTTGACTTATGAATGTCCCTTCCTTGAGTTGCTTCACTTGAAAACCAAGGAAGAATGATAGTTCACCCAACATAGACATCTCAAACCTCTTGGTCATGATGGAACAAAACTCATCACAAAAAGCTTTGTTAGTAGAACAAAATATTATGTCATCATCAACTCTTCTTGTGAAAAGTGTGGAATCGGCTTTGTCAATCTTAAAACCATGATTAATGAGAAAATCTCTAAGGCATTCATACCATGCTCTTGATGCTTGCTTAAGCCCATAGAGCGCCTTTTTGAGTTTAAATACATGGTTAGGATATTTGTCATCTTCAAATCTGGGTGGTTGCTCCACATACACTTCCTCTTTAATTGGCCCATTGAGGAAGGCACTTTTCACATCCATTTAATATAGCTTGAAATCATGGTGAGTAGCATACGCAAGTAATATTCGAATTGATTTAAGCCTAGCTACAGGAGCATAAGTTTCATTAAAATCCAAACCTTTGACTTGTGAATAACCTTTTGCCACTAGTCGAGCTTTGTTTCTTGTCACCACACCATGCTCATCTTGTTTATTGCGGAATACCCATTTTGTGCCCACAACATTTTGCTTTGGTCTCTCCACCAAGGTCCATACTTCATTTCTTTCGAAGTTGTTCAACTCCTCTTGCATGGCCAACACCCAATCCGGATCACGTAGTGCATCCTCTACCTTAAATGGCTCAAAAGAAGACACAAAAGACTAATGTTCACAAAAGGTAGTGACACGTGATCTAGTTGTTACCCCTTTTTTAATATCACCAAGAATGTTGCCCACGGGGTGATCTCGTTGCACATTTTGGTGTACCCTTGGATGTGCAACTTGTGGTCTTGTGCCATCTCCATCTTTTTCATCTTCTCCCCCTTGATCATTGCCATCATTTTGATCTTGATCTTCCTTTTGTGTTGGTGGTGAAGCTTTATTCGATAATGGATCCACTTGATCATCACTAGGGTCACGTGGTCGAATATCACCTATGGCCATTCTTCTCAATGCATCACATAGAGCCTCATCATCATCTAGGACATCAAGATCAACTTGCTCCACTTGAGAGCCATTAGTTTCATCAAATTGCACGTCACTCTTGATTTCAACACAACCGGAGTCCTTGTTGAAGACACGGTAAGCACGTGATTTCAATCATAACCAAGAAAGATGCATTCATAGGCTTTAGGGGAAAACTTTGATAACCTTCTTCTTTTGTTAAGCGCAAAGCATTTGCTCCCAAAGACACGAAAATAAGAGACATTGGGTTTGTTACTGGTGAGGAGCTCATATGATGTTTTCTTTAGGATTCTGTGAAGATAGAGTCGGTTTGTGGTATGAATGGCCGTGTTGATAGCTTCGGCCCAAAAGCGGTCAAGGGTCTTGTATTCATCAAGCATTGTTCTTACCATCTCAATAAGTGTGCGATTCTTTCTTTCGGCCACCCCATTTGATTGTGGAGTATAGGGTGCCAAAAATTCATGCTTGATGCCTTCTTCAAGAAACTCTTCTACTTGAGTGTTCTTGAACTCCATCCCGTTGTCACTTCTTATCCTCTTGACTTTCAACTCAAATTCATTTTGAGCCCTTCTCAAGAATTTCTTTAGTACTCCTTGTGTTTCACTTTTGTCATGCAAAATGTGTTGGAGATATGCCCAAGAGACAATACGGATTTGATCCGTATGTGAGGGTCATACGGATAATGATCTGTGAGGGATTAGTCCACTAATGGGCCAACTAGTCGAGGCCTATTATAGGGATATACATAAGTGAAGGCGGGGCAAGGGGTACAACATACCAGGAGTTCATAACCCTAGCCGTCGCGCTCCTCTCTCTCTCTCCCACAAAACCCTTACCGTCATCATCTAACTGCCCCTTGCAGATTTCCTCTTCCAGAGTGGGTTCCACTTCCATTGCAATGGTCTCTAGCTCATTCACAAACCCAAGGTTCAGTTCTCAAACTCCCAGCTCTGGTGGTACCTCATCCACAATTAGCTGGTGGCAATAGATCTTTCTACTTAGGGCATCCGCAACGACATTTGCCTTCCCTGGATGATAGTTGATACCCACATCATAGTCTTTGATCAACTTTAACCAATGTCGTTGTCTTAGGTTCAACTCAGTTTGAGTGACTATGTACTTGAGACTCTTGTGATCCGTATAGATCTCACAACGATGACCAAGAATATAGTGCCTCCAAATCTTTAGAGCATGTACCACTGCTGCCAATTCCAAATCATGCGTTGGGTACTTCTCTTCATGCTTTTGTAATTGCCTAGAGGCATATGCTACAACATGCCCTTCCTGAATGAGTACACATCCAAGTCCTTGCTTTGAGGCATCACAATATATATCAAAACTCTTACTGATGTCTGATAGGATCAAGACTAGGGCTGACGTCAATCTTTTCTTCGACTCTTCAAACCTAGCTTGGCAGCTCGGAGTCCACTCAAAACTCTTGTACTTCCCTAACAACGTTGTCATTGGCTTTGCTATCTTGTAGAAATCCTTTATGAATCACCGATAGTACCCAACTAATCCAAGGAAACTTCTAATCTCCTTTACTGACTGGGGTGGTTTCCAATCTAGAACATCCTTCACCTTGCCTGGATCGACTGACACTCCTCCAGCAGAGATGACATGACCGAGAAATGCTACTTCCTTCAACTAGAATTCACACTTGCTCAACTTAGCATACAACTTGTGCTCATGTAGCTTTTCTAGAACTAGCCTCAGATGTTCCTCGTGCTCTTCTTCATTCTTTGAAAACACCAAGATGTCATTAATGAAAACCACAACAAACTTATCCAAGTACTCTATAAACACCTTGTTCATGAGGTACATGAAGTAGGCCGGTGCATTGGTCAATCCAAATGACATCACTGTATACTCATATAACCCATATCTTGTCCGAAAATCCGTCTTGGGTATGTTCGATGGTCTGATCTTCAATTGGGGGTACCCATATCACAGGTCAATCTTGGAGAAGACACAAGCTCCTTTCATCTGATCAAAGAAATCTTCAATCCGCGGTAGTGGATACTTGTTCTTGATGATTACCTCATTAAGAGAACGATAGTCCGCACACATCCTCTGGGTCTTATCCTTCTTCTCAACAAAGAGTACTGGAGCTTCCCAAGGTGAGGAACTAAGGAGAATGAAACCTTTCTCTAGCATCTCTTTAAATTGCTTATTGAGCTCTACTAACTCATTAACTAGCATCCAATAGGGCCTCTTAGATATAGGTGTAGTCCCAGGTATTAAGTTGATAACAAACTCTATGTCGCGGTCAGGCGGCATACCTGGAAGTTCTTCTTGGAATACATCGGGGAATTCATAAACCACTCGTATCTCTTCTATGGAGGTGCTCGTGGCTTGATTCAGTATGACTTCCTTGACGGTGGAGTTGGCTGCTTTGAACTCGACCTTGGTACCTTCTGCACTGGTCAACTGTACTGCTCGCTTGGCACATTGTATCACTCCATCATACTTGTGTAGCCAATCTATTCCAAGTATGATGTCTATTCCCTTGGAGTCTAGGACTATGAGATTATACAAGAAGTCTACCCCATTATTTTAAGGGTGAACTTTGGGCATACATGATTGGTCCTCATTTCTCCACCAGGAGAACTAACTAGCATAGTATGCTTCATAATAGCAATTGGCAGATTGTACTTTACGACATAGGCTGATGTTATGAATGAATGTGATGCTCTAGAATCAAAGTGCAAAGTGGCAAGATTTGAGTTAGCTAGGAACATACCAAGCATGACATCTTGACACTGTAGAGCATCCTCAGTGGTCACATGGTTGATCTTTCCACGAATGAAGTTCTGCGGTCCTGGATTTCCACTCCTAGGTGGTACGTTCCTCTGAGCATTCCCCATGGCATTGTTTGTATTCTTGTGGGGACACTTATTAGCAAAATGTTCCGGCTCATGACAGTGGTAGCACAGTCCTCTAACACCGTTGCCTTGGGATCCTTGGTTCTATGGAGCAGTAGGCATAGCAGGGCGAGGAGCTTGCTGGTTGTTGGGGCGGGGTGCATGCGAGGGATTAGGGCGTGGTGCCTGGTAGTTGGGGCATTGCATTTGGTAGGGGCATGGATCTGGCAAGGGTGGCCTAACTGTGTTCGGGGCTCTGTAGTATGGGCTTTGCGATGGCATCATGGGGGGTGAGTGTTACTACCAGACGACTGTCCTTGGAAGGGCACCTTCCTCTTGCCATCTCTTTCAATCTCATTCCGTTTGTTTTCCACTGAAATGGCCTTGTCCACCAGCTTTTGGAAGTTCACATAATCGTTGTTCAGTAGTTGGTACTGGATAGCATTCTGCAGTCCCCTCATGAACAGATAATGCTTCTTCTCATCTATGCTCACATCCTCGGGAGCATACCTGGATAGCTGAACGAACTTATTCAAGTACTCGCTCACTGACATGCTTCCCTGCCTCAGGTCTTGGAATTCTTGCCTCTTCAGCATCTTGATGCCCGTAGGGACATAGTGAGAACAAAAACTAGCCTTGAACTCATTCCAAGTGATGGATTCCACATCAGCATGGGCATTACAGTAGGGTTCCCACATGTCTGTGGCTACACTGAACAATTGATGAGCTGCAAAGAGAACTTTCTCTCGATCATCACATTGGGTGATCATCAGCTTCTTCTCTATAGCTTTGAGCCAATCATCAGCTTCCACAGGATCCTTGGACTGGGAGAAGGTAGGTGGCCTAGTCCTTAGGAACTCTCCTTGATGAGGACATCAACGACATACGAATAATGACGACGGAAGATGGCGCGCCAAACCAAGCTGTCACACCTTCACCTCTCGTCGTCGCGCCTCCTCGAGTTACGGATCCATCTTCTAACGAGACGACGACGTACAAGGGCCCAATCACTAGAGCTCGAGGCCAGGAATTGAAGACGGTTTTGATGCTAAGGAATGACGGCCCAGGATGATGTCGCCCGAAGGCCCACGTGGCCCAAGTCGCACGACTCCCTCTCCACCGCGCGCCTCTCCACTTCAGCCGGCCCTAGATGCCTCGTCCTCCCCCTATATAGTCAAGGGCTGCGCCCCTTGTAATCTTCGAGTTTTGTTTTAAGTTTAGCTTAGCTATACATCCGTCTCTCGACGTGAATTCAGAACTCCACCTTCGTGCAATACATCAGATTGCTCGCCTCTAATTCTTGCTCGTTCTTCGATTGCGCGTAAGAATTGATCCTCGTGATCAGGTTGATCTTGTTTACCACAAGGTTAATATCCTCCGGAAGATGGTTCAGCGATTGCATTGGCGCTTTGGCTTGCTCGTCGTAGTCGGATCGTGAGGGTCGACATCCACCAAATCGAAGTTATCTCCACTCGCCGAAAGATCGGGCACTCTACACCTATCAAGTGGTATCAGATTCCAGTGTTTCTCGGTGAGTTTTATCCAAGTCCACATAAACCAGAAACTACAAAAAAAAGTTTACCCCAGTACGGTTTTGAGCCTTGCACTTTCGTTCAATAATTTGCGTTGTTGAGTTTTTGTGCTTTCGCTTTTGATCATTGCTGGTACACTGTGTTTCATCGTTTTCTTCCTATCATCGTCGTATCCTTCCGCCGTGCCGCGTGTTTTCACCACCACAGTTTGCTTTCCGCCGCATCTGTTTACCCCGTCTCGCTTGCCAAATTTTCCCACTGCACCGTGAGTCCGGGTCAATCACTGCCTCGACGATCGAGTCCTACTCGGTTACGTCGTGACCCGCTCGCCTCGCCCTGTGTTTAGTTCTGTTCGGTTTCGTGTGTCCCGTTCGCCTCGCTGATCGAGTCCTACTCGGTTACGTCGTGACCCGCTCGCCTTGCCCTGTGTTTAGTTCTGTTCGTTTTCGTGTGTCCCGCTCGCCTCGCTGATCGAGTCCTACTCGGTTATGTCGTGACCCGCTCGCCTCGCCCTGTGTTTGTTTCAGCTCGGTTTCTTTGTTTCTTTTTATTACCGTTCTACCCCTGCCTCAAAAAAAAAGTGCTTGTGCTTAATTGCTTATTTGAGGTCTCATTGTTTATATTTTCAGCAAAAAAGAAAAAAAAAAGAGAAAAAAAAGAAAAAAAAAGAGAAAAAAAAAGAGCGGCCGAGTAACACAGACGACGCGTTCTTGCTGCACTTTGTTTTGATCCTTTTTCCTTCCTCTTGCACTTGTACCGGCAGCAATCTTTTCACGTTTAGCACCATTATTCAGCTTTGCAGTTATTGTTTGAATTGTGCTAACCCTTGGATTGAGTGCAGCCTCCTAGCCCCACAAATTTTCTACTACGAGCAGGTTTTTGTTTCACCACGCAATCGCTCCACCAATCTTCCATCGGTTTTACCTATGGTTGCAGTTCACGCTTGCGTGCTTGGTAAGGACGGGTAAGAATTTCATAACAGCTTTTTGATTGAGCTTTTCATCCACCACTCACCTCTCGTTGTAGGATCCCGCTTTTTGTATTGCTTGTGTTTCTATGGCAGAAAACAGCTCGAAGTCGGAGGAGCTCACCCTCCAGGATGTCCAGGCACAGGTAGATGGTCTACAAAACGACATGAAGACGATGCACGAGAGACTTGACTCTACGGTCACTTCGTCGAATGAGCGTTTTGATCAACTGGACCTTGCTGATACGGCTGCCCGCACCATGCTCGCGACGATCATGACTCGTCTTGAGGCCATGTCGACGCAGCTTGGGACCATGACGACGCAGCTCACGGAGTTGCAACATGCACGTGACTACAGCGCCGACACCGAGCAGGATGACGACAATCGCCGTGGTCGTGCTCGTAGGGTACGTGTTCCTATTAATGATTCTTTTGCCAAAATAAAATTTCGTATTCCCACTTTTAATGGCAAATATGATCCGGGTGCTTATCTTGATTGGGAATTAGAGGTTGAACAAAAATTTGCATGCCATGATATTCCTGCTAATTTACAAGTTAAGGCTGCTATTAGTGAATTTACTGAATTTGCTTTACTTTGGTGGCGTGAGTATAGACAAAGATATCCTGATAATATTCCAGCCACTTGGACGGCATTAAAAGCTGCTATGCGTCATCGTTTTGTGCCGTCATATTATGCTAGAGATTTGCTTAATCAAATGCAGCGTTTTCAACAAGGTTCACTTTCTGTAGAGGATTATTATCAAGCTTTGCAAAAGGGTATGATTCGGTGTGGTTTAGTTGAACTGGATGATGCTGCTATGGCTCGCTTTAGGGGTGGGTTAAATTATGAAATTCAGAATATTCTTGATTATAAGCATTATGATGATATGACCACCTTATTTGAATATGCTTGTAAAGCTGAACGTGAAGTGCAGGATCGATAATCTTCGTCAAGACCTAACATTTTTGTAGGGTCCAAGACGCCTTCAGCTCCACGGTCGACACCTCCTTCCACGTCGCGCGACCACTCCTCGACCACGTCCAAGTCGAGTGCTCCATCCACGGCCAAATCTGCCTCGTTCGTGCCGTCCTCCTCGTCGTCTGGACGAGCTCGTGATATTCAGTGTCACCGTTGCCGAGGATTTGGTCATGTGATACGCGATTGTCCAAATAAACGAACTATGTTGATTCGTGACGACGGTGGGTATTCTTCTGCTAGTGATTCTGAGGATATTCAGCAGACTATGCTTGCCACTAATCATGCAGATAATACGGAGCTTCATGTCGACTCTAGTGCCGCCGACAGGTATGCCACTCTTGTTGTGCAGCGTGTTCTTAGTACACAGGTCGTTCAGGATGAAAAGCATCAGCGCCACAACATTTTTCATATCAAAGGCGTTGTGCAAGAACGAGCGGTCCGTATAATCATCGATGGTGGCAGTTGCAACAATTTGGCTAGTACGACCTTGGTGGAGCAGTTGTCATTGCCAACAAGGAAGCATCCACATCCTTATCACGTTCAATGGCTTAATGATGGCGGCAAAATAAAGGTAACGCGCTCGGTACGTGTTCCTTTCTCTCTTGGCGCCTATTCTGATTTTGTAGATTGTGATGTTGTTCCAATGGAAGCATGCTCTTTGTTGCTTGGCCGTCCTTGGCAATATGATGTCGATAGTGTTCATCATGGTCGCTCCAATTATTATTCCTTCATGTTCAAGGGTCAGAAAATTGTTATTCATCCTATGACACCTGAACAAGTTCTTAAAGATGATATTGCTCGAGCGATAAAAGCTGCAAAATTGGTTACATCGCCTCCTGTTGCACCTGTTCAATATGAGATCAAATTGAATAACCCTATCTTGCTTGCTACACGTGCTGATTTTGATGAATTACATGATGCTAATCTGCTTTGCTATGCGCTAGTTTGCTCTCGTATGCTTGTTTCACTAGATGAGGCGCCTATGTTGCATATTCCTCCTGCTGTTGCTAACCTTTTGCAGGACTATAAAGATGTTTTTTCTGCTGAATTGCCACCGGATCTTCCTCCTATTCGTGGCATAGAACATCAGATTGATTTAATTCCAGGCGCACAGCTTCCTAATCGCGCCCCGTACCGCACAAATCCTGAGGAGACGAAAGAAATTCAGCGTCAAGTGCAGGCATTGCTTGATAAAGGTTACATTCGTGAGTCTCTCAGCCCTTGTTCGGTTCCAGTTTTGCTTGTTCCTAAGAAAGATGGTTCTTGGCGTATGTGTGTAGATTGTCGTGCAATTACCAATATTACAATTCGTTATCGATATCCTATACCACGCCTTGATGATATGCTTGATGAACTTAGTGGTGCCACAATTTTCTCTAAGATTGATTTACGTAGTGGTTACCATCAAATAAGAATGAAATTAGGAGATGAATGGAAAACGGCTTTTAAAACTAAATTTGGCTTGTATGAATGGTTGGTTATGCCGTTTGGATTGTCTAATGCTCCTAGCACTTTTATGCGCTTAATGAATGAAGTTCTTCGGTCTTTCATTGGAATATTTGTTGTTGTCTATTTTGATGATATCCTTATATACAGCAAATCCATGAATGAGCATTTAGATCATTTGCGTGTTGTTTTTGATGCTTTGCGTGCTGCTCACTTGTTTGGGAACATGGAAAAATGCACTTTTTGCACGCAACGTGTTTCGTTTATTGGATATGTTGTTACTCCACAGGGCATTGAGGTCGATAGCAGCAAGGTGGACGCCATTCAGAGTTGGCCCCAACCGACGACGGTCACACAGGTTCGCAGTTTTCTTGGTCTTGCAGGCTTCTATCGTCGTTTTGTGCGGGATTTCAGTTCTATTGCTGCACCATTACATGAGCTGACTAAGAAGGGTGCGCCATTTGAGTGGGGCGCACCACAAGACGACGCATTCAACACTTTAAAGGAACGGTTAACTCATGCTCCTCTCTTACAATTGCCTAATTTTGATAAAGTGTTTGAATTGGAATGTGATGCTAGTGGAATTGGTTTGGGTGCTGTTTTGTTGCAAGATCATAAACCCATTGCTTATTTTAGTGAGAAGTTAAGTGGTGCTGCTCTTAAATATTCCACTTATGATAAAAAACTTTATGCTTTAGTAAGAACTTTGCAAACATGGCAGCATTATTTATGGCCTCACGAATTTATTATTCATTCTGATCATGAGGCTTTGAAACATATTAGAACCCAAACTAATCTGAATCGTCGTCATGCTAAATGGGTTGAATTTATTGAATCTTTTCCATACATCATTAAACATAAAAACGGGAAGGAAAATGTGATTGCCGATGCTTTGTCTCGTCGTTATATGATGCTGTCCCAATTAGACTTTAAAATCTTTGGTTTGCAAGCTTTGAAAGATCAATATGTGAATGATGCTGATTTTCATGATATTATGATGCATTGTAAGGATGGCAAACCTTGGGGCAAATTTCATATGCAGGATGGGTTCCTGTTTCGTGCTAACAAGCTGTGTATTCCAGCTAGCTCGGTTCGTCTTTTGTTGTTACAGGAGGCGCATGGAGGTGGTCTTATGGGTCACTTCGGAGTTTTCAAGACACATGAGGTGTTGGCCGACCATTTCTTTTGGCCACGGATGCACCGTGATGTTGAGCGCCTTGTTGCACGCTGTACTACATGTCAAAAAGCTAAATCTCATTTGGGTAATCATGGTTTGTATATGACCTTGCCTGTTCCCTCTTCTCCTTGGCATGATATTTCGATGGATTTTGTTTTGGGATTGCCTCGCACTAAGAAGGGGAGGGACACTATTTTTGTGGTTGTTGATCGTTTCTCTAAAATGGCTCACTTTATACCTTGTCATAAAACTGATGATGCCTCAAATGTTGCTGAATTGTTCTTTAGAGAGATTGTTAGATTGCATGGAATTCCTAAAATAATTGTCTCTGATCGTGATGCTAAGTTTCTTAGTCATTTTTGGCGTTCTCTTTGGAATAAATTAGGAACTAAGCTGCTGTTTAGTACTACTTGTCATCCTCAAACTGATGGGCAAACTGAGGTAGTAAATAGAACTTTGTTTGCTATGCTTAGAGCTGTTTTAGATAAAAATTTGAGACGTTGGGAAGATTGTTTACCTCATGTTGAATTTGCTTATAATCGTGCTACACATTCTGCCACTAAGATGTGTCCTTTTGAGGTTGTTTATGGCTATGTTCCTAAGGCGCCTATTGATTTGTTTGCTATTGATGCTGAAGATGAACCACATCTTGATGCTCTTGCTCATATTGATCACATGAAACAATTGCATGAAGAAACACAACACAACATTGCCATTGCTAATAAAAAGTATCAAGTTGCTGGTAGTAAAGGTAGAAAACATATTTCTTTTGAACCTGGTGATTTGGTTTGGTTGCACTTGCGTAAAGATAGATTTCCTACTTTGCGTCGTTCTAAACTGATGCCTCGTGCTGCTGGTCCTTTTAAAGTGCTAACCAAGATTAACGATAATGCTTATGTTCTTGACTTGCCCATGGAGTTTGGTGTTTCCACTAGTTTTAATGTTGCAGATTTGAAACCATACTTGGGTGAGGACGACTTCGCTTCAAGAAGGGGAGGATGATGAGGACATCAACGACATACGAATAATGACGACGGAAGATGGCGCGCCAAACCAAGCTGTCACACCTTCACCTCTCGTCGTCGCGCCTCCTCGAGTTACTGATCCATCTTCTAACGAGACGACGACGTACAAGGGCCGAATCACTAGAGCTCGAGCCCAGGAATTGAAGACGGTTTTGATGCTAAGGAACGACGGCCCAGGATGATGTCGCCCGAAGGCCCACGTGGCCCAAGTCGCACGACTCCCTCTCCACCGCGCGCCTCTCCACTTCAGCCGGCCCTAGATGCCTCGTCCTCCCCCTATATAGTCAAGGGCTGCGCCCCTTGTAATCTTCGAGTTTTGTTTTAAGTTTAGCTTAGCTATACATCCATCTCTCGACGTGAACTCAGAACTCCACCTTCGTGCAATACATCAGATTGCTCGCCTCTAATTCTTGCTCGTTCTTCGATTGCGCGTAAGAATTGATCCTCGTGATCAGGTTGATCTTGTTTACCACAAGGTTAATATCCTCCGGAAGTTGGTTCAGCGATTGCATTGGCGCTTCGGCTTGCTCGTCGTAGTCGGATCGTGAGGGTCGACATCCACCAAATCGAAGTTATCTCCACTCACCGAAAGATCGGGCACTCTACACCTATCACTCCTAACCTATTATGGGGTGGAGGTGGAGGTGGTGGGGCGTTATGATTCTACTGTATGGAACCCAAGGTCTGGATCACTGTCTGCATGAGCTGAGTCTGCATGGCTAGGAGTTGCTGACGGTCCGGGGCATTGTTGTTGTCTTTGTTGTTTTGCTCGTTAGGATCAGCATTTCCCCTAGAGCAAACCATCTGAGAGAGAATGAGTGATGGGAGTGGTGTAAGATGAGGTGTGATAATGAAGAAGGGATAGAAAGAAACCCCAAACTATATGCGTCAAAGAATGATAAGTAAAACGATAGTTCATTTAAATAAGCAACCAAAAGGATGAGGTTGTGGACAAGGTGCCAAAGCATCCCACAACTCACATCAAGCACACAAAAACAAAGCAAAAGAGTTCATTACATCACACCATTAAAGCAAATCGATCTAAGCGTTTTGATTATTACAACACTATTCATAGGGACAAGGTAGTCTCCTAGGCATGGGAGTTGGCTTCGTCAGAGACAGAAGGCAAAGAGCTTGCACGCTGTGAGGACATGGCACTCCAAGTATGGATGCCAGAGGAGTAGAGATCACTCTCCTCTCCCATCTTAACCCACTGGTTGCACTTTAGATAAGTCTCAGCATTACGCAACCTCCAAGTTTTGGCTTTATTTTTTTTGGTTTCCTCCTCAAATTCAAATCCAAAACAACGAAAGAAAGGTATTCAAAGAGAATTTCAAAGAAAGACCAAATAAAATCCAAGGAGGGAAATTAGGCCAACCACTTTTCCATCTTTCAATTTTATAGTTTTGAAAAATCATTATTATACTATATCTAATTGAATCTTTAAATTTATTCCTCTCTATTTGGACAATGGGTTTTATCTTGAATAAATAAAATGATTTATGCAGGATATTTTTGTATGATCAAGTTTGAGGGTCTCACAGACATACCCCACTTAAAAACGAGTCTTGTCCTTAAGACTCGTGCTGGTCCTCGAATAGGTATGGATATTCCTTCCTGGGATCATATTCTCTTTCCCAGGTGGCCTCATTCTCCGTGTGATTGTTCCATTGCACTCGACAGAAATTGATAGCTTTCGTCCGAGTTCGTCGAGTGACCGTATCCAAGATTTTTGTTGGGCATTCTTTGTAGCAGAGATCTGGCTGTAGATCTATGGTCTCAAGTGGCAATTGGTGTTCTACCACTTGTAAACACTTTCTTAGCTACGAGACATGAAATATTGGGTGTACTTCCAACAGTGCTTCTGGTAGTTCAAGCTCGTAGGCTACTTTGCCTATCCTCTTAAGGATTTTGTACGGTCCTATGTACCGGGGAGCTAGTTTGCCTCATACTTGAAATCTTCGCACTCCCCTCATGGGGGATACCTTTAGGTACACATAATCTCTAGGGTGGAACTATAGTTCCCTGTGGTGTTTATCCGCATAGCTTTTCTGTCAGCTTTGGGCGGCCCTTAATGTCTCTCTAACTACATCGACCTTTTCTTCTGCCTCTTTAACAACTGTGGGTCTGTAGAACGATCTCTCTCCTACTTCTGACCACATCAGTGGGTTCTGCATTTCCTGCCATAGAGCATCTCAAATTGGCCATCCTGGTACTAGTCTGGTAGCTACTGTTGTAGGAGAATTCAGCGAAGGACAAACTGTCCTTTCAATTAGTTCCGTAGGTCAATACGCATGCCCTTAGCATGTCCTCAAGGACTTGGTTGACTCTTTTGGTTTGTCCATCGGTCTGAGGGTGGTACGTAGAGCTGTAATCCAGTCTGGTACTCCATGTAGTTTCAAGACATTGTCAGTGTACAACTGGGCTAGCTTGTCTCCTCGATGTGTCATCTTCATGGCTATAAAATGTGCCACTTTGGTTAGCCGGTCGACTATGACCCATATTGAGTCATTTCCTTTCGGGGTCCTTGGGAGTCCTATCATGAAATCCATTGCGATGTCGTCCCATTTCCATGCTGGAATATGGAATGGTTGTAATAGTCCTGCTGGTCTCTGATGTTCAACTTTAACCCAGTTGCAGGTATCGCATCTGGCTACATACTCTGCTATATCCTTTTTCATTCCATTCCACCAGTATTTATATTTCAAATCCTCATACATTCTGGTAGTCCCGGGATGTATGGAGCAAGTTGAGTCATGGGCTTCCTCTAGTATTACATCGTCATAAGGGAAGGCCCTGGTCAATCAACTCACCGCCATTAACTAGGGGAGGGGGGAACAATCTGATGAGCGAGATCATAACACATGAACAACAAACCATACCAATAGGTTGATAGTTTTCTGTTGGTACGGCGTAACTTCTGGAGTTCTTCTGTGTTTGGTACGCATATTCGATCCTCGAACCATAGCGTTCCCTTGTCATCCACCCGATATCCGGAAGCATTTCCCTCTTTTGTAAGCTTCTTTTGCTCTTGTAATTCGGGATCTCGAAGCTGAGCCTCTCGGATTTTCTCTCCCAGAGTCGGTTGAAGTTGTAGGGATTGTACCTCTTCAGGGGAGGCTATATGTACATTTAATTTACACATCTCCTGTATTAGTTCAGGGCTAATAGGCGTTGCTCTTATGGTGTTGCCGTATGCCTTACGACTAAGCGCATCGGCTACCACGTTGGCTTTTCCGGGGTGATACTGTACATCCAAGTCGTAATCCTTTATCAGTTCCAACCATCTTCTTTGTCTCAAATTCAAGTCTGGTTGGGTGAAAATGTACTTTAGACTCTTGTGGTTCGTATAGATTTTGCACTTATTACCCATCAGATAGTGCCCCCATATTTTCAGTGCGTGCACTACAGCTTCCAGTCCCAAGTCATGGGTTGGGTAGTTCTGCTTGTGAGTTTTTAGTTGTCTACACGCATAAGAAACAACTCGGTTTTCCTGCATTAGCACACACCCGAGTCCATTTTGGGATGTGTCACAATATACTGCAAAATCTTTATGTATGTCTGGCAGGGTGAGTATTGGGGCTTTCGTGAGCCTTTTCTTTAGTTCTTCGAAATTGTGCTCGCATTGGGGGTTCCACTGGAATTTCTTACCTTTTCAAGTTAACTCCGTCGTGGGCCTAGCAATCTTTGAAAATCCCTCGATGAACCTTCGGTAGTAGCCTGCTAGTCCCAAGAAACTCCTGATCTCAGTGGCGTTCTTAGGTTGTTTCCAATCTTTTACGGCTTCAACCTTAGTAGGATCTACTGCTATTCCTTCTGCAATGATAGTGTGTCCTAAGAATCCAACTTGTTGCAGCCAAAATTCACACTTGCTGAACTTGGCATATAGTTGGTGTCTTCTGAGGCGTTCTAGCACTATCCTTAGATGTTCTTCGTGCTCTTCTGCACTCCTAGAGTATATGAGTATGTCATCAATGAACATCACTACGAACTTGTCCAGTTCTTCCATAAATATCTTATTCATTAGATTTATGAAGTACACCGGTGCGTTCGTCAGTCTGAAGGGCATAACAGTGAATTTGAACTGTCCATATCGTGTTACGAACATTGTCTTCTTAACGTCCTCTTCTTTGATCTTCAGTTGATAGTATCCCGACCTGAGATCACTCTTGGAGAAGTACTTGGCTCCTTTAAGTTGATCGAAGAGGTCATCGATCCTAAGTAGTGGGTACTTGTTCTTTATGGTCACTTCGTTCAGTGCGCGGTAATCTACACACATTCTCAAACTTCCATCCTTCTTTTTCACGAATAATACTGGTGCTCCCCACGGAGATGAGCTGGGTCGGACGTATCCTTTCTGCTGCAATTCAACCAACTGTGGCTTTAGTTCTTCTAATTCGTTAGCTGCCATTCAGTATGAGCGTTTGGCGATAGGTCTCACTCCAAGGACTAAGTCAATGACAAACTCAACCTCACGGTCGGGTGGCATTCCTGGTAGCTCTTCGGGGAACACATCTGGGTATTCTCTAACTATGGACACCATCTCTAAGGAGGGGGCATCTAGGTGGCGAATCACAATACTTTTTCCGGCCTTGCGGGGCTGACAAGTCACGGAGATTCCCTGGTGGTTGATGGTTGTCATGACGTGGTCTTCACACGATATGTTTCCCTTGTGCTTGGATAACCAGTTCATTCCCAATACAACGTCTACTCCTTTAGTGTTTAATACTACTAGGTCTGCTCGGAAGGATACCCCACTTAAAATAATCTCTACCCCTAAGCAACCATGTTGGCATTTTATCATGGCGCCTGGAGATTGGGTCATAAGAGGTATTTTAAGTGATGTCATGGGTATGTGATTTTTAATGGCAAAATCTGAGGAAATGAACGAATATGAAGCTCCTGAATCAAACAAAACCGTTGCAATGGTAGAGTTGACTAGGTACTCGCCGAGCACTATGTTGTTTGCAGTCTCCGCTTATTCTATGGAGATGTGGTGCACCTTTTCGCGGTTGTAGCATTGGGTCTTGTGCTGCTGTCCTGAGCCTTATGGCGTATTATGTGCCATTGATCCTACAAACTTGGTTCCTCTACTTGTAGGGGCTCTATTACCCCGATTCGTATGGGGACAGGCTGCGATCATGTGTCCAGGTTTTCCACAAGCATAGCATGTCCAATGGTTGGTGGCTGTCTGATTGACAGTGGAGTGACTTCTTGGTGGTGCATTGCTCTGACTTAGGTTCTTACGTCCTTGAGATGGCGGGTTGAAGCTAGGGGCACGATACTGCATTATGGAGCGATACTAGGGCTTCTGGGTGTACCCAGTGCGCTGCTTCTTCATCCTGTCTTGGCGCTCTTGGAATTTGCACTTCAGGTCCTTAGTTTCTAGAGTCAGTGATTCTTCCAGTAGTATGCTCTTGTTTAACAGGGTGTTGAAGTCTTCATATGTGTTGGCTATAGTGTAGGTTCTCAGCTTCCCTTGCAATTCTTTCTTGAAATGGTCCTGCTTTGCCTTATCCGTTTTCACATCATCAGGTGAGTAGTGGGCTAGCTTCATGAACTTCTTGATGTATTGGTTGACTGTCATAGAACCTTGCTTTAGGGTCCTAAACTCGTCCTTCTTCATGTCTATGATCCCATCAGGGATGTGGTATTTCCTGAAGGCCTCTTGGAATTCTGTCCAGCTGATGGCAGCGGCGTCCGCTATGGCTTCGCAGTAGTTGTCCCACCATTCTGCTGCAGGTCCGGTCAATTGATGGGATGCTAAGGCTACTTTCTTCTGGTCACCGGCAGCAACTATCTTCAGCTTCTTAGTGTTCTCACATAACCAGTCATCGGATGCCAGCGGGTCTTCCAAGTCACCTTCGAAGGTCGGTGGCCTGAGCCTCATGAATTCTGACATCTTAGAGGGTCCATGTCCACGACCTCCTCCAGCGGCCTGGAGTAGTTGTAGTTGTATGTTCATCAACTCTGTTAGGGTGGCAGGTTATGGCGGCGGGGGTGGTAGCTGTTCATTTTCGGTCCCATGGCTGTTGACTTCAGCGTTGCCTCCTGCGCTATTTTCCCCATCATGGCCATGTCCGTCCATCTAGAACCGAGGCAGATTGACTTCCTTAGTGAGGGGATGAGGGTCAGAGCTACTAGCCTTAGTTCTTGTTTATGAATGTTTATTTAGCACACACCTGCAATCAATCAAAGATCCAAATAGCACACAACAATCAAGCACCATACATTTCTTATCTTACACAACACTCCTAGGCGTACATGACACATGATGCATGATATATGATACATGACACACGATACAAGTATTGGGTACGTGCTGCATTATTCATGGTACATGGTGCATGTGCCTAGTACTACCAATCTAGACAAAGGCTAGGACTTCTATGGTTTACTCATCGATGATCTCGACAGGGTCTTCCTTCAATACTTCCATTGGTTCTTCATCGGTTTCTGGGATAGTCTCCTCCTGGGAGTGGCTGGTTGAGCCCACGGAATTGCTGCTAGAGTCCGTCTCTGAGCCTGAGTTGATGTCCAAGTAGCCTTTCGGTCTCCTCGGAGTGGTACGGAATGCCATCTCGTCTACCCTGCGCTTAATGGCAGCGCGTGTCTTGGGGCTCAACACGGGTGCCGCGTCTGGGAATATGTAAAGTCCACTTAGTAGTTGTATGAACGCCCTTTTCCTGGGGGTGAGTCTGGTCCTACATCCGTGTGGTGGAGGCACTTCCTGAAGAGTCTTTGCAGCCTGGGAGTCGGTGGCTCCTAGGGTACGTCATGTGAACATGGTACCATGTGCTAGTGGAGTGGTGCATGAGCAGGTACTCCTAGATGGTCCATCGTGCTCAGGCTTCGGAGTCTTGGCTTCGTCGAGAGCCTTCTTCAAGTTCTTTATCTCTTCCTACGCTGCTTCCAATTCCGTACGTACAGCGTGCCTTTGGTGCATGACTTCTTCAATGTCAAAATCCTTCTTCCTGATGGTTTCTCCTATCTCAGCTCGAGTGACACTCAGTTGCTGTTTGAGGGTCTCGATCTCACCTTTCTCTAGAAGCATTTGTTGAGTCTGAGCCTCCGTTTCTATGACCAGATGTTGTTTATCTATCATGAGTGCTCGGGAGCAGTTTGTCTCATCTATCCAATGATGTAGGAGGGTCTTGGTGAGGCGGTCCAACGCTAGTAGGTATTCTGTAGTGGCTGCCAAAGTAGGGTCCGTCACCGTGCGAGTAGGTCCTCTGAGGCAGAGTTCACGATGAATCCACACAGTGTCGTTCGGGTTCTCCACCGGGAAGTATTTTATGGGTGTGTTGCTGGTCGTTCCAAGGCCTTTGCTGCACAGGTGTAGTAGAACATCTCTTGCTAGGATCTGTATGGTGTCATCAAAAGCAACTCCTGCCTGACCCATGGTGATGAAATATGGGTCAGTGATGGTCCCGAATATCTGACGGGCATGTACTTCCATGGTGCACTTAGAGACTCCATTTTCTTCATATTCTTGGTATCGGTACTGAGGCATGGAGAATCCGTCAAATAACTGGATAACATGTCATAGCAGCGATGGAAAACCTTCTTCCTCCAAGGCGAGGGTGTAGGACCATGCATGGTCGTCCATCTATAAGACAAACATCTCACCAGTGAGAAAGGTAAAGGATTTGTGTGGGAAAATAAAGCAAAATTTTAATTTTGGAGTATGGGAAAAGTAAGAACTAATGTTTGCTATATAGGGTGTGGTGAAACATCAAGGGTGTCCTAGTAGGTTTCGTCCTATGGTCAAGTATCGGCTGTGATACCATCTGTCATACCCTTATCCAGGGTATGTCATGTATTCCGTACCAATCCCTGGATCAGTAGTTGGTACACACATACAAATGATACAAAGTGATACAGTGATCTTTATTTAGGTCCACGCAGGAACAATAGAGTCATACAAGTCTTAAGTTACAAGCCAAAGGGGAGGACATGCCTTCCCTAAAAGAAAAATACAAGCAAGCTTCTAGGAACTTCCACAGGCAACTCGAGCATAGAACACAACCTATACGTCAAATTCCACGGGTGCTTCGTCTTCTTCTCCGTCCTCTGAGTAATTGAATTTAAAGCAAGGGTGAGTACATAAGGTACTCTGCAAGCCCTACCTCTAGCAAAAGGGCAATATCATGCATTTGGATAAGTTGTCACGGAATGGGTTTGGGGCTCTGAGTTTTATGGAAAGCACGTATGCAAGGGCTTCTTTAGAGGCAAAGGGGTGTTGGTGAAAACAGTTTTGTATCTTATGGTTGGTTGGACCTAAGGGAGATTACAATCGATCCCAATAGTTCCCATATTTTAGTTGAGCCTTCCGACACACAGTCATAACGGCTCTGGCACACCTTGCCAACATCATTCACCAAAACACGTGTATCTACGATACACACTCACACATCAAAGAAATCTTAAGAACCCAAGATTTGGTGTGTCATACCTGTGACAACGGACATCCGAATGATTTAGGGTTAACTCTGCAGAGCTTAGTACGCTGTACCCACAGGCTATGAGCTCTTAGCTACACATCACATAACGCTCCCACTTCACCCAGGCACGTCCACAAGT
The DNA here is from genome assembly GCA_030378355.1 of Eleusine indica. Lineage (NCBI taxonomy): Eukaryota > Viridiplantae > Streptophyta > Magnoliopsida > Poales > Poaceae > Eleusine > Eleusine indica. Next base: position 31,446,445 of record CM059499.1, read on the forward strand.
CCACCACGGAGCTCAAGGATTTCACCATGACACACAGTCATATCACCATTGACGACACACAGTCATATCACCATAACAAAGGCACACAGCCAACAATTTTGCCAAGTACTGGACTTATCACCATTTCACCGCACCGATCCCTGAGTCCATTTCTACTTTGCCGGGTGATACTTCCTTGCTGCGTTACCCAAGATCCATGTTAGTCCTACCCATACAGGTTTTGTGGTCGTACTGAGATATCACCAAGTTGAGGTCTTAACTAGTTGTTCCTGAGCAGCCGGGCAAGCACTCATCCACGACAGGTGGATCTACACCAAAGACACCATCACCAAGTACTCTGCACCAATACTAAGAAGTCTCGCCCTCGACCAAGTCTCTCCCACCCAGTTTCATCATCACACAGTTGATTTAACACCCACCAGTTCATCCATACACCACCAAACACGCTTTTACCCATTTTGTAACACATTGTAGCATAAAGGTATGGTGATACAAATCACAGGGTCCTAAGCGTATACTAGCAAGGATAGCATCATCATAGCTAGGCTACTGATAACTTCCTATGTTTACCAAGGTGGTGGGTTAACAGCTGCGGCCAAACAAGGATCTAACATTCACATCTTCTGTAAGTGATAAGAACATAAGCTTTCACACAAGTGGGTTTCAAGTAAGCAACGGTAAAGTGACAAAAAGTAATGCATATAAGAAGTAGGCTCTAAGTTGGGCGCATTTTCAAAATAATAGGAGCAATCATGAGCAAGGAATAGATAGAGCTTGCCTCCTAACACATGCCCGAAGTGTTCCTCATAGTCCGGGTCCTCGGGCTCTTGCTCCTGGTTCTTTTCGTCTGCGAAAACGCGAGCTACACGTAAGCTATCGGAGCATAAAATAACACATAATCAAAGGAAAAACCAAATAGTGAGAAAACTAGAAGTGTAAGAGTTATGAGGAGGTTCTCATTGGTTAGGGTTTGCGACAATGATTCCAACGGCGCAAGAATCGCTTAAATCGGAGCTACGGTTTGGAAACTAGGGCTTCCGGAAGTTTTAGGGACCTATTTGTAATGTTTTGGAAAGTTCAAGGGACCTATCCATAATTATAGAAAACTTCAGGGGCTTGGTTGAAAAATTACAGGGACTAAAATATAGTTATAGAAAAGTTAGGGTACTTTTCTATAAAAATATTGGGCTAAAATAGCATAAAACTAAAGCTCAAGGGGCTAACTGAAAAACTACAGGGTTCTAGAGTTTTCTAAGTGTTCTGGAATTATTTTCCTATTGAGAATCCTATAGAATATGTCTACGGGGTGGTGGACCGGGGAACAGGGCGTGGTCTATGGGCCTACGGTGGGCCGATTACACAAATCGGTCCGCGACCATCGATCTCACGATGAGTGGCTCGGGTTTAAATTGTGAAGGGGTACGAGATGTTCTAATCGGGTCCATTGGTGGTTTGTTGGACGGTGATGGATCAAGAGGCGGTGATGGACGGCGGCCGGCGGGTGAGACGGCGGCCGGCGGGTGAGACGACGACAGCGCCATGGTCGGTAGTTCCGCCGCTCGCCGTAGGGCGTCGTGGTGGCTAAAACTCGACGCTGATGGCTCCTAACGCATGCAGGGGAGGCGCCGAGCTCTAGGATGGTGATCATGAGGTTGTTAAATGGCGAGTTTGCTCTTGGCTACAGGTAGCATCGGAAGTGGAGAGAGAGAGAGAGAGGGGAAAGGGGCGGTTGACTTGCCTTTTGGCGGTGGTGAGCGGAGGTGAGGCGTTAGCGGTGATATGCGACACTTTTTATAGGCGAGGAAGGGGAAGGCAACACGGGGGCGTGCTTCATGTTTTCTCGGTGGCCAGCACCATTAATCCGGGTTGGCTCTGCTTGTTGTGATGACTCGGGCAGTGGCGGGGCAGGGTGATGGGATGGCACGCTGCCGCATGTGGCTAACCGCTAGATGACGACGCGCAGGGAGAGGTCACATCATGGGAAAAAAATAGTGATGCATCGCGTCGGGCTGCAGTGCGGTGGTGTGCAGAGGAGGATTGCATCGCCGACGTTGTGCTTGTGTCGTGGTGCGAGTTAGGGGGTGGCAGGTGTGTGAGTGCGTGGGTGTGAAGGTGTGGCCTTGTGCTTGGCTCTGGGCAGGTGGGAGTGATGCCGGCCGCGTCGGGTTGCGTCAATGCAACGGGGTAGGTTGGCACGGCGTCGAGTGGTGAAGTGGCAACGGCGTCGGGAGCGGTGGGGTTCCATCGAGGAAGAATGGGAGAGGTGCTTGCACGGGAAGGGGAAAATGGGCCAAGCGAGCGAGCGGGCCGGGAAGGCCGGTCTCGGCGTGCGCGTGCGATGGAAAAGGGGCTGGGCTGGTTGGGCTAAGAGGGAGAAAGGGAGGGGAGTGGCCTGCTAAGGGTTTTGGCTTTTCTTTTTTGGTTTCCTTCTCAAATTAAAATCCAATCCAACCAAAGAAAGGAATTCAAAGAGAATTTCAAAGAAAGACCAAATAAAATCTGAGGGAAATTAAGCCAACCACTTTTCCATGTTCCAATTTTATAGTTTTGAAAAATCATGATTAGACTATATCTAATTGAATCTTTAAATTTATTCCTCTCTATTTGGAAAATGGGTTTTTCTTGAATAAATTAAATGATTTATGTAGCATATTTTTGTACGGCCAATTTTGAGGGTCTCACACCCGATCGACCTTCTCCCAATGGCTTGGATTTGATCCCGATGGCGGTTGTTTTGTCGGTTGCCACCGACTCTCTTCTTTTGGGGTCAGTAGGCCTCATGGGCTGGCAAGCCCGGGTGGCAAACCCAGGCCGAGCGGCATGTTATGCCGGGCGGCAGCCTTGGCTTGGTGCTGACCCTTGCCGGGTTGCCTCTTGTCCTCTCCCGGTTAGGCCACTTGATGGTCTTCTTTCCTTCACCATATTTCACGTGTCTTGGTTCGGGAGGAGAATTTTGCAGAATCGCCGAGTGATGATTTCAGTCGGCTGGGTGATGATTTCAGCCGTAAATGACCCTGCCGGCGGGGTGCTGATTTCAGCCATAAACGACCCTGCTGGCCGGGTCCCGATTTCAGCCGTAAACGACCCTGTCGGTCGGTGAAAATGGCTGTTTCACAGTGGTGATCGGCCGACAGGGTGTTTCTTCGTCTTTTTGCATTTTTTGGCCATTTTATACCTACAAACACATATCTCATCAAAACTCATGGAATCTTATTAGTTTAAATAAATATTTATTGAACTAAGGTCTTTACCTTGCATTTCCCTGACCGGGTGGCAGCCGATATTGGTTTTGTCGGCCGCCAACAATGCGTCCCATGTTGTGTCCCCCCTTTCAGCAGAACACTCCTTCTACAGGAACACGGAGGTTCATTTCATCAGCGGATTATAGGGGCACGCCTCTACACAGTGCCGACTAACACGAAGAGCGAGACAATGGGTGTTGACTTTTGCTAAGCCATATTAATAAATCATTCCCGGCACGGGGCCAGAAACGGTTCACTAATATGTCCCAGAGTCAAGTAGGTAAAATCCGCAAGCGCACGGAGAATACCGCTGTAGCATTTCACCCGGAAGTATTCAGGGTATCGTATTTGTTTATCCCAAAGGAAGGTTATGATCAAGAAGCATTACTAACATATAAGATCATGTTAACAATTAGCAAGGATATCTAACCAAGACAGGCGGGTATATGATAATAACCGGGTAGTGTGACACACACAGAAGATTTCTACTAAATAAATAAAGTCTAGTGGAGAAAAGACTAGGCTAAGCTACTCCTACTATACATTCCTATACAGTTGCATAGCCTAAGTAGAATACATACAGACCCACACTCAGGTTCAGCAGTCAATAGTATAGCACTTCAGGCACGGACTTACCCCTGCATCCACAGGCGACTTCCGCCAAGAGCCTACGCACTAGCCTAGCGGGGAGGATTTCAAAGGACGGACAGGGCTGTCACCACCTGCCGCCTACCTCAACGAACCAGTAGACTAACGAATAATTGATGCAAATCAGTCACCCAAGTACCATACTTGCAGGACCAAAGAGCACTCTGCCCCTCCGCGATTACTATTAACGAGGCAGAGTTACCGTACGAATACGATCACCAAACCCATGCTATACTTTATCAGCTAAAACTAAGCATAGAGACTATAACATATAAACTAGACTATAGTGATGGTATATAACTAGCATGGCAATAGTAGTATAATAAATATAAACTACTATCACACAAGTAGACTATACTATCACATATATGGATCACAAAATCAAACAAGAAACTCATGACCCAAGCATAACTATATAGAAAATAGATATATATTAATAAGAGCAAAGTCTTACAAAAGGGAAAAGATACAAGAGCCATACCAATTCCAAGTGAAGACTTGGGACTAGAGAGCTCTAGACTCAGCCTAACTCCACTAAAACTCCAAGAACTACTACTAGCAAGAGAGAAATGCTTCTTGTGGTGTGTGTTGAGTGTGAAGGCACACCCTCCTATTTATAGCCTCAATAGGTCGGCAAGGGAGAGTAACCGCCACGGAAGGCATCTCAAACCGTCATCAGGAGTCGCGGAGGAGCCAACACGTGGAAGCCCAGGCGGAGAGGGCGCCCGGCTGGGTCGGCCGACCTGACCAGGTCGGCCGACCTGGGGGTGGCCCCTCCTGGCCTGTGCTTTCTCCAGGTGGCTGTCCTGTGGGCCCTGACGTTGGTTTGCGCGGTATTGCAGGGAGTTACGTCGGTTAAGTGCTAAAAATGGGCCCTTCAATCCGTGTGACGTCCATGTGGCGCTCTCTGATTGGTCGAAAGTGTGTTTTCTTGCCTTTTGAGGTGTTTCCTTCACATTTCCTCCTGCATGCACAAAGTTCTCCAAGTACAAGTGGAACTATATTATTATGATAAAGCATGCGTGTATGAAATGCCAAATTCTCCTTTATTTGAGTATAGTTAACGGTTGAAAATGGTACTTAACAGCCGTCAACAAACTCCCCCAAGCTTACCCTTTGCTCGTCCCGAAGCAAAGATAAACTTAAGTTGTTGATCAGGAGTTGCTACAATGTCCTACTCCTCAATAATACTATGCGCACAACAAAGTACTCTTCCTAGAATTAAATATATTGGCGCATAACTTACCCATTTACCTCGATCCATGGGGCTTTTACACCTCATTGTCTTGGGCGGTTGAGAGATAGAACAATTGCAAGGCACCAATCACTTGCTCTAGATTCCGCTATGTTATTCCGGAGGTTTTCAAAAGATTTTGAAAATAAAAACCAAGTTCCTCAAATGATTCTCTCGGATCACTCAATATGTGTATGATTCCTCACCAAGGCAAAGTGTTGCCTATAATCACCTACTTTTAAATAAGGCTTTATGTGGAGCTCAAGGTAGGGATATATGAAGCACTCATGTTCACATAATATTGCTATGTCAAAAGACCGGATCCAAGAAAAAACATCAATTCAAACAATCTTGATCAAGATGTGCAAGTGTGTGGGAGAACGGAGGAATGGTGGATGGGAAGAAATAACTCCTTTTTGAATTTTCCTTCTCTCTTTTGGAGTTTCTAGGCTATGGCTATCTTTTGCTTGCTCTCTTTTTTTGAGCATTTTTTTTTTATATAGCCATAGTCCTAGTTTGCAATGAATACTTTGAGAGAGGAATTTTGCAATGGATATATGGAGTGTTTCTTTGGATGGATGGATGGATAGTGGCTTTCTTCCGGTGTAGAAGAATAGCTCACGGTGGATATGGTGGATATGGTGGATGCTATCTTCTTGATTTAGAAGGATAGCTCATGGCGGTGGATGTGTGTACATGATCTTGATCAAGAAAGCATGAAAAGAGTTCTACTAGGGTCACAACAATTTTGACTAAGCTCAATGTGAAATTAGCAGCATATGTGTAAAGGTTTTCAAATGTAAACACTACATATGGCTGTGGTGGGAATTTCATCATTGAGGAACTTATCAATTTGTCATTTTGAAAAATAAAACTCCAGAATTCAAGCTTTACGTTGAGCAAGATCATAGCAGCCCTATCTATCATATCATACCTCTCAACAACTTAGAACTAGAGAATGCATATGCTACCCACAAGATTCAAGTTCAAGGCAAGATTTACCAACAACCCTAACTCTTGAGAGAGTACTGAGTTGTAAACTAGCATTAGAGAGGAATAAAGGACAGAGCAACTATTCATCATCTCAACATAGGAAAATTATACACATTCATACCGCGCATGAAAAAGGGAAATATTTTTGTTCTTTTTATGTTTTGCAAATTTTTATGGAATTTCAGATTTAGCAAATGCAAGAAATAAAGGGAAGGGGAAAGATACAAGTTACCGTGAGAAGGGGGGTCCTCCCCCAAGCTTGTTCTTGCTCATCTGCTAGTTCGGGTCGTAGCCTTGGGAGCGGAAGAAGGCATCCCAATTGCTCTGATTCTGAGCCATCATCGCGTTCAGCTGGCGGAATTGGTTGTCGCTGAAATTCTGCCATTGCTGGGTGTCGGTGACATGTTGCGTGAGAGTTTGTTGCATGCTCTCGGTGCGCAAATCAATGTCGTTCACCCTCCTTGTCAACTCGGCTATCCCATAGTTGAGTTCACGGAACCCACGGGATGAGAATGACCGAGTGGCAAAGGATGGCGGTCCGCTTGAACTTGATGACGTCTGCATGGGGTAATTGTACTGAGATTCCCATGCTCCGGCCTGCCATGTTGATGCACCCGCCTCGTCCTGTGGCGGGGGCTGCTCCCATACCGGATCTCCGGTCGGAGTGTGAAACTCCGGTGTAGGCTCCATATGCCTACGGGAACGTGTCGGTCGCCCTGAAACACTATGCCTGCGAACTTCTCCCACTGGCTCAAGTGGGAGGGTTAGTGCCCGACAGTGATACAAACGAAGACCCGGGTTAGGTAACGGGAATTCATTTGTATACCCGGGAAAGTGATAGATCAAGGTATTATTTGGACCATGTTTCAAAGTATGTCCTTGCACAAAATAGTCCTCGCCTAGAAATTCTCTATCTACCGTCAAATATTCAACATGAACATTCTCAAGCAGACCACACTTCTGCGCAATGCGAGTAACTAAAGAGGTGCACTCAATTGGTCCTGTCAACTTTATATTGTCTAACCATTGATCAATCATGCATTCCGCGGGTGACACCCTAATTTTCTTAACCATGGCATAAAGTATTTTCAATTCATCTTGCCGGACAACCCTAATGTCACCTCGAGGAAACAAGGTCATAGCCAACCACACATGCATAAATCTAAGTGTAGGATTATGGATGGCACTTGTTCTAGGCTTGGGACCCCACTCGTTTCCGGAAATCTTTTTTCCAAAAACTTTCTTTATGGAACCCCTTTAGCGCTTTATCTAAGTCTAGCCTACATTTAGGATTTAGACCTAGCATAGCATGAAGATCACCCCATGTGACCAAGCGCTCTTGCCCAAACAAGCGAAAAGAAATGCCTTCATCATACTTTCTAAGGGTGCATAAAAACTGCATAGTAAGCAAACGAGAACCCGGCTCATCTACTTCTACGAAATTTAGCCAACCCATAGTGCGAAAAATAGAGGCAAATTCTTCTCTCATACCTATTTTCTCGAGGAAGTCCGGATCGAAGCGTCGGGTGTGGGCGAATGGCCGTTCTCTCATGAGCGCGATGGCTTGGCCCTCGCGGTCATCCTTGATGTCGAGATGCCCCTCGGTGATGAGCAAGGCCGGCCTTTCCTCCGGAATTTCAGCTTCGGGGTCACCATGCCCCGGACTTGGTGTGAGCTCGACGGATGATGCTTGACTCGTGCTTGCACGAGTGCTTTTTCTCCGCTTGATTCCGGCGACTTGCTTCATTCGTTTGAACATGGCTGCACACAAGAACAAACACAAGACAAGAACAAAAACAAGATCGAACAAGTGTTCGGGTGAGCGTTAGTGAAAACGACAAACCCGAGCTTCTCCGAAATTGGTTTTCTTGTCACAACAACTTGCAAATGCACTAAAACAGAGGGGAAATATTTTTTTTGGGTTTTTGGGGCTGTAGTAAAGTTGAAGAACACGAAATTTTGGGAGAGCAACAAGTGAGCAAAGGAGGGGAGTGAAAGATGAGCTTGGAATGGTGAAGCTCCTCCTCCTGGGTGGTTTTTATAGCAAGGAAGCAAGATGGCCGTTAGAAAGAGACAGAGCAACGGCCATATAGCCGTTGGGAGAAAGGAGCACAGGAAATGGTGGGGCCAGGGGGTCGGCCGACCTCACCAGGTCGGCCGACCTGGCAGGTGGGCCTCCTGGCAGCCCCCTTTTTCCTATGTGTTCCCCAACGGCTAGGGGATTTGTCCCCTGCTGCCTTTTTGCTCAAAAAGCTCGACAAAAAATCTTTTCAAAATGGAAAGCCCAAAAACCTATTTTCTAAATCTTCAAAAAATGCAAATGAGTTTTGAAAAATTCCCAGGTGGCTGGAAAAATTCAAAAATGCAGAAATGCAGTGGTCGGGAAAAATCAAAATGTGGTGGAAAGCAAATATGCAATTAAAAGAGCAAATATGGATAACTACCGGTTTAACCTCCCGGCGAGGACTCACCTTTTAAAGTCCGACGAGCGGGACTTTTCTCCGGCGTTCAGCTCGATGAAGCGTTGTCCGGTCCCGGAGATGAAGACACGGATGATGCTTCTTGTTTCATTCGCCACACCTTCTTGGTCTTTGTTGCGGTCAGTGGCTTCTCGGGCTTCGGAGGCTGCGGTTTTGCAGGCTTCACAGCCTGTTTCTTTGCAGACCTCGGAGGTTGCTGCCTTGTGGACTTCGGAGGTTGTTGCTTAATGTGTGACCTTTGCCTCCTTGCCTTCATCAGTTGTTGTTGTGCAGCATTTTCCTTCTCAAGGAAGTTCTTCATGAATGTGATGAGGCTGTCCTTCTTTGGCGGAGTGACCTCCACTTCCTTGATGTTGCTTGGGTTCGGCCCGTACTTGATACGGATCATGTTGCACTGTTCTTTCCTTGGCCGAAAGTCAAACTTCTCCTCCTTGCCATTGATGTGGAAGCGGATTTCTCCGGCTCCTACATCGATGCGAGCATCCGCAGTGCTGAGAAATGGGCGTCCTAGGATGAGCGGTGTGCTCTTCCCGACGTCCATATCAAGCACTACGAAGTCGACGGGGATGAAGCAATCCCGGATTTTCACCGGAATATCTTCGGCGATCCCCGCCGGATAGCGGACCGTTGAATCGGCCAGCTGCAGCTGCATCGGCGTGGGGGATAGTGTAGTGTAGTTGAGCTTGTCGAAGACATCCTTCGGCATGACGCTCACACTTGCCCCAAGATCACATAAGGCATGGTCGAAGTTCTGTGTCCCGATCGAGCAGGTGATCGTGGGACACCCTGGATCTTTCTTCTTCTCAGGAAGCCGGTTGAGTATAGCAGCGCTACACTCTTCCGTCAGCTTGACAATTTCTATGGTCGGTAGTGGGCGCTTGTTGCTGATAAGATCCTTGAGGTAGCGAGCGTACGTGGGTACTTGTATCGCATCCAGCAAGGGCACGTTGATGTGCAGCTTCTGGATTACCTCAACGAAGCGTGTGAACTGCTCGTCCACGGTGGGCTTCCTTCTTCTTTCAGGAAACGGCATGAGGCTCGTGTCATAGAACTCATGTGGGGCCGTTCTCCTGGGCGGCAGTTCTTCTTCTTCTGCCGGCTTCTCAGCTGATGTGTCCTTTCCTACATGGTTAGGGTATGGCGGATCCCGAGTGGACTTACCTCCTCTCGTGGTAACCGCATTAACATTTTCTAAGGGGGTCTCGGGTTGCCCCGGGATTTTCCCCGACTCAGCAGTAGGAACAGCAGCAGCTAACTGAGCTAATTGGGTTTCTATCATTTTATTAAAGCTCAGCTGATTCTTGAGAGCAGAGGAGACACCCTCTATTTTAGTGTGGATGCTCTCAAGAGTCCTATCAGTGGTGGCAAGCTTTTTACTGATGTTATCATTAACCTTAGCTTGACCAAGCACAAGATCTTTCAAGGAGGGCTGATTATAACCGGAATTAAAACCAGAGAAGTTGCCAGAGTTACCTCCTTGGTAGTTGGGACGTGGTGGACCCCAACTTTGACCTCCTTGTGGACGGTAGCCGTTGTTGTTGTTGTTGCCCATGAACATTACGTCCTCACGGGTCTCAGGGCAGTCATTGCCCGAGTGTCCCGTGTTGCCACAGACCTCGCAAGTCATCCGAGCATCTAGGGCTTTCACTTCTCCATTGGCTTGGTCGTCCATCTTCTTCATGAGAAGGTCAATCTTGGCGGCGAGCATGTCAACCTCCTTGACGGAGTGCATGCCTCGCTGGCGAGGTTGGAGGCGTTCTTCATTCCAACCTTGGTTGGACACCATCTTCTCGATCAAAGCTTTTGCCTTGCTTACAGTGAGCGAGAAGAAGGCTCCACCAGCAGCAGCGTCGAGGTGGTCGCGGGCCGACGGAGTAAGCCCGTTGTAGAAGTTCTGGATGATCAGCCAATCATCCATCCCGTGGTGGGGACATGCCAGGATGTACTCCTGGAGCCTCTCCCATGCCTCAGGAATCGACTCCTTCGACTCCTGCTGGAAGCTTGAGATCCTTCCGCGGAGGGCATTGGTCTTGCCCAGCGGGAAGAACTTTGCAAGGAACGCAGCTGAACACTTCTCCCAAGTGTTCACAGCTTCAGGGTTTGCGTAGAACCACTGTCTCGCTCTCCCAAGGAGAGAGAACGGGAACAGTCGAAGGCGAACAGCGTCGGGGGTGACGTCCTTCATTTTGAACGTGTTGCAAATCTCCAGGAATTGCTGGAGATGAGCACTAGCGTCCTCATTGGCTTTCCCACAGAATGGGCTAGCCTGCACCATGGTGATGAGACCGGTCTTGATCTCGAAGTTCGCATCTCCCACATTGCCAGCTGGTCCCGTAGGGATGTTGGCAGCGGAGGGAGCGGAGAACACGCGGAGGGTCTTGTCGGCCATTTTCTCAGAGCTTGATGGTGCGGGAATGACAGGTTCGATTGGCCGAGTCTCCTTACGAGGAGGGGTGAGCCTAGCTCGTGTCCTTCTCAGGAGTGACTCAGGATCTTCAGTGAAGTTTGTCGGCAAGTCGAAACCAGTCATACACTACCCTGTTTTCATACAAAATGTAGAAAACAAAGCAAGGTTAGCCTGCCTAGGAGATAGCCTTAATAATTGCAACACTACTATATACATTAGTAATTTTTCTTAATCATACGCCTTCCCCGGCAACGGCGCCAGAAATGCTTGTTGACTTTTGCTAAGCCATATTAATAAATCATTCCCGGCACGGGGCCAGAAACGGTTCACTAATATGTCCCAGAGTCAAGTAGGTAAAATCCGCAAGCGCACGGAGAATACCGCTGTAGCATTTCACCCGGAAGTATTCAGGGTATCGTATTTGTTTATCCCAAAGGAAGGTTATGATCAAGAAGCATTACTAACATATAAGATCATGTTAACAATTAGCAAGGATATCTAACCAAGACAGGCGGGTATATGATAATAACCGGGTAGTGTGACACACACAGAAGATTTCTACTAAATAAATAAAGTCTAGTGGAGAAAAGACTAGGCTAAGCTACTCCTACTATACATTCCTATACAGTTGCATAGCCTAAGTAGAATACATACAGACCCACACTCAGGTTCAGCAGTCAATAGTATAGCACTTCAGGCACGGACTTACCCCTGCATCCACAGGCGACTTCCGCCAAGAGCCTACGCACTAGCCTAGCGGGGAGGATTTCAAAGGACGGACAGGGCTGTCACCACCTGCCGCCTACCTCAACGAACCAGTAGACTAACGAATAATTGATGCAAATCAGTCACCCAAGTACCATACTTGCATGACCAAAGAGCACTCTGCCCCTCCGCGATTACTATTAACGAGGCAGAGTTACCGTACGAATACGATCACCAAACCCATGCTATACTTTATCAGCTAAAGCTAAGCATAGAGACTATAACATATAAACTAGACTATAGTGACGGTATATAACTAGCATGACAATAGTAGTATAATAAATATAAACTACTATCACACAAGTAGACTATACTATCACATATATGGATCACAAAATCAAACAAGAAACTCATGACCCAAGCACAACTATATAGAAAATAGATATATATTAATAAGAGCAAAGTCTTACAAAAGGGAAAAGATACAAGAGCCATACCAATTCCAAGTGAAGACTTGGGACTAGCGAGCTCTGGACTCAGCCTAACTCCACTAAAACTCCAAGAACTACTACTAGCAAGAGAGAAATGCTTCTTGTGGTGTGTGTTGAGTGTGAAGGCACACCCTCCTATTTATAGCCTCAATAGGTCGGCAAGGGAGAGTAACCGCCACGGAAGGCATCTCAAACCGTCATCAGGAGTCGCGGAGGAGCCAACACGTGGAAGCCCAGGCGGAGAGGGCGCCCGGCTGGGTCGGCCGACCTGACCAGGTCGGCCGACCTGGGGGTGGCCCCTCCTGGCCTGTGCTTTCTCCAGGTGGCTGTCCTGTGGGCCCTGACGTTGGTTTGCGCGGTATTGCAGGGAGTTACGTCGGTTAAGTGCTGAAAATGGGCCCTTCAATCCGTGTGACGTCCATGTGGCGCTCTCTGATTGGTCGAAAGTGTGTTTTCTTGCCTTTTGAGGTGTTTCCTTCACATTTCCTCCTGCATGCACAAAGTTCTCCAAGTACAAGTGGAACTATATTATTATGATAAAGCATGCGTGTATGAAATGCCAAATTCTCCTTTATTTGAGTATAGTTGACGGTTGAAAATGGTACTTAACAGCCGTCAACAATGGGCCTGCAAGAATTGAAGACCACGCCATCAACCGGAGTCCACGCCTCCTACCACACGTCCTCCTCAACCCTGCGTATAGACACTAGTCTCTCTCTCTCTATCTATCTCTCTCTCTCTCTCTCTCTCTCGATAACATGGGCCAACTCCTTGAACTATAAAAGGGAGGCCTTCTTATTGTTAGAAAAGGATCGAACCACAAAACACGTACACACGAATGCATTCGCGAGCAACCTGAGACCTGGAGACTCCTCCTCTCTCACCACCATTGCACACCCTGATGCAAGTAATGCGAGCAGACCCAAGAACTGGACGTAGGGGGCTTCCCCGAACCAGTATAACCCCGGTGTCCTCTTGCATTGCCATCACCAAACATGAAACACGCATCCCCTAGAACAAATTCTACTAGCCGGTGATCTAAACACCGACACTATTCATATTGGCAATTGATACCCTCCAATGCGTACTTGAGATGGCTACGGAAGATGGGCATCTCACACCACTAAGAGTAAGGCAAGCGAGACTCCACTTATCCCTATATGCCAATGATGCAACAATATTTGTCAACCCAAACAAAGAAGTGAAAGTGCATCTAGGCCCATAATTTTATTTTGGTCATTGGCGTCAACACAATAAAAAATAGACTAATATTTTATTGAGCATGTGTGTAGATAACTACCTCAAATCAATGAATGAAATGCATTGAAACAAAAAGAGAAAAGAAGATGGTCATTTGCCTCTTGTTGAAAATCCAAAATGCACTAAAAATGAAGAACAAGAAGTTCTTATATTTATCTTGACTGTAGCAAATCCGTACTATCAAGAGGGGCACAATTTACATGTTTTGATAAAGTTAAAATGCTCAAATTTCATTTGATTCCAATTCTATCGAGCTCTCTATTTTCCACTCATCAGCAGTGCCGGTGGCCTCCATCGACAATGTCGATCCCTCCTCCTAGAGGCACTGTAAAGACAAGACAACTCTCTTGTTTCTGTCTTGCCAGCACCGGCAGTGCCAATACATCAAATCGGTAGTGCTGGTGACCCTTCTCTAGAGAAATCCCTTCTCTCTGGCTCTCTGGATGTAGCTGATCAGCTGTGCCGATCACCCTCATCGGCAGTTCTAGTCATGGCTTGCAGAGAGCCACTTCTTTTATCTGGCTTTGGTTCATTCAATCATCAGTGTCGGTCCCCTCTTGACAAAGACTTTGTTTCCTCGGGTTCTCTGGTGGACACTGATCGGCATTGCCGATCAGTCTGATCGACGGTGCCTCCCAGAGACCATTGTTCTTCCCTGTGCTTGCCTCATCGGCAGTGTCGATTCCTTGATCGGTAGTGTCGATGGAGTCGCGACGAGCTTCTACAGTGATCTGACAGTCGTTAGAAACACTAACAGCAGTGCTGATAGGTCCATCGGTAGTGCCAGTGTTGGGTGTCCAGACACAGCAAGGGCTCTTTATGAGCCCTTTGTATAAAAAGCTCTCACTCCACTTCGGCCAATCTCTCTCCAACCCGAAAATCAAAAGTCACTTGTGGGCTCCACTCTCCTCACTCTCCCTCTCCAAGTCAAAGCTTCGTCCTTTGAGCTAGGGTTTGAGTGAGCATAAGATTCCTAGTGATTAATAGCACCATTCCAGTCTTGAGCATTCAACTTCTCCATACTTGTGATTTGTGCTTGTTACTCTTGGAGCTTTGCTCCTAGAATGTTAGTGGTGCACCTTGGGAAGTTTGTATTACCCATCCCGCAAGGAATTTGCTAGTAGAGAACTCAAGCTCGATCTTTGTGGTTGCTTGAGTGAGAATAGGGTTGAAAGAGACCCGGTCCTTTGTGGACTTCTCAATGAAGACGTAGAGTTCTTTGTGAGCTAACTTGGGTACCAAATCTTGTGTCTCCGATTGTTCCTTTTTATTACTTGTTGAGTTTATTCATGCTAGGGTTTATTCTTGTATTAGCTTCAATTTGTCCGATCTACTAGTGTAGACCTTTCTAGTTGTTGCTAAACTATTGTAGAGCTTTAATTTACTTGTAGCAGTCTTCTCCTTCACTTACTAGCTACAGGACCAACATAGATTTACTTTTGGACGACTGTTTGTACCTCCATCGGCAGTGCCGATCAGCCCCATCAACACTGCCAATAGTACTGATAAAACTTGTTATGTCTAACTTCATAGGATTTTTAGGTTTGCCTATTCACCCCTCCCCCTCTAGGCAACTTTCAAGAAGAAGTGGCAACAATCATGTCCATCATGGATAAATTTGGATGTGCTATAGGGCTCCGGATAAACATAGAAAAAACTCGTTTTCAACAATACGGTGCCAAAAATTAGACTTAGAGATCCTTGAACCTTTCAATAGAACACGGGCATCCTTTCCCTTGACATGTCTAGGTCTCCCTTAACCATTGGTAGTCTATGCTTGGTACAATTACAACCAATCCAAGACAAGGCGAGAGTAAAGATGGCAGGCTGGCAAGGGAAACTACTCAACATTGTTGGGCAAAAGGAGTTGATGCGCACGGTTCTCTCGGCTCTATCGACTTACCAGCTCGCAGCCTTGAAAGCTCCAAAATAAGTCGACAAAAAATTGGACAAAACCACACGGTGTTTCCTTTGGACTGGAAATGATGATGTTGGAATTTGGCCTATTTTTATGTGGCCCATTCAGGAGATATTCCAAAGATTAGTGGTTGTTGGTTTTAGTCCCACCTTGCTAGTCTATGGTGGTGCATACCAACTTAATTAACAGCACTCCTAGAATGGCTGAATAAAGAAAGCAATAGGAGATAAAAAGAGCATTGCTATAAGTACACACGCGCGCGCATATGTGCTTTTTCGTGTATTATCCTGCGTAACTTGTGACTTGCGGTGCGCGACCGTGGCGTGGTGTGTTTGTGAGACTAAGTGATTTTTTGCCACTGGTATCCTCCATGATCTGAATCATTTTATACTAACCAAAAGTAATACACGGTTAATTGCCATGATTGGAGTTAATAGGGCAGCCTTGCAATTTGACTGCTAAATAGTGGCCGTAATTAGAGAGGAAATGGCTCCTAGAGGGCAGTCGTGCCTATATTAGGCCCCTGGAGATATCCAGGTTTCCATAACCTGAAAAATTCCCTTCCACTTCTTCTTCTTCCTTCCTTTGGAAACCTGGATGTCTCCAAAGGACCAACAACTCTCTAAAGGAAGATGACCCGCAGATCCACACTTGTCAGAAGCTGTGGGAGCCGAGATCTGCACAGGGAAGGAAGAGAGGGTCATCAGAAGAAGGATATAGGTGGGTAAGGAAGGAGGTGTCGTGCTCCATGCAGCTGGGGATGAACCACAGCGGCAAGATAGAGGCAATGCAGGTTAGCAGACAGGAAGAGTCGGTGACGACTACTGGTCAACGTCGGGGGAGTCAGGACTAGCCAAGTGCCGTTGTGTCTGCCGAAGGACCAACAACAATGACACCCGTTGGGAACACCGATGAGCCCGAGGGCGGTGATGACCAACACGAGAAGACCCATTGTGGGCTCGTGTGCGATAACTCCATTCGGTGGTGGGAGGGACCGACACTTTGGTGGGAGTGGTCCAACGAGGATTAGGGGAAGGCGCCATCCTTCCGAGACCTTGGAAAAAAATCATGAGCATTCCTTGACCCCTCTTTACTATTCAGTAATTGTGTGCTCTAGTGATTAGGTTCAATTGTGGCTTGCAGAGGCTAGCGTGTTTAGCTTCCGTATTTGTACTCAACATGAACACTAGCATGTGTAGGGTCTTGGCCCACTAGACTTGATAGGTTACAATGATTGCCGGGTTCTAGTGGAGTGAATTGAAGTATTCAAAATCATGGTCGGCTTACCGATTCAACCCCCCCCCCCCCCCTCTCAGTATGCTTTTGGTCCTTACAATTGGTATCAGAGCCAAGTGCTCAATCTAGAGGCTTCACCGCCTTGAATAAGGATGCTAGGAGAGATGGGAAGTGTTCTTGTATTCAATATGGAGGACTACAGGTATTGGAAGGCTCAAATGGAAGCCTACCTTGAGTCCCTTGATCCAAATATGTGGAAGGTGACCCACGATTCGGATACCGATGTGAACCCGCTTGATCCCAAATTCATTAAGTACAACGCTAATGCAAAGTATGCTCTGTTTGCATGCATTTCTAAGGATGTCTTTGCTAGATTGGATGTGAGTTCGTCAGCACATGATATCTGGACTGAGATTCAAGGTATTTATGAGGGTACCAGTGATGTGAAAGAGGAAAGATACTATGTGCTGAAGAACAAGTATGATAACTTCAGTAGACTACCACATGAGAGAGCTAACACTGTGTATTCTCGTTTTCATGTACTAGTGGAGGAGATCAATGCTCTTGGGAATGATTTCAAGCCCAAGCCTATTGAGGTGATAAGAAGATTTGTGAGGCTATTCAAGGATCCTAAGTATAAGTCCATCATCACCTACACCTTGCAAGGTGACCTCAAGACCAAGACCATCAAAGACGTGCTTGGGAAGAGCACTGCTTTCGAGAGCTACTAGTTGGATTTAGATGATCCACAACCATCCAACCTAGCTCTTCAAGCTGAGAAGTAAGAGCCTACCTAGAGCAAGAAGAAGGCAGTGATTGAAGATGATGCTGATGATGAAGCTGACTTGAGTGAGGACTTGGTTCTTCTCAAGAAGATCACTTTGTTCGGGATTGCCCCAAGCCAAAGAAAGAAGCATTCAAAGCTCAAGAGTCAAGAAGGTATGAGAACTTCTTCTTGTAGTCTTTGGCTTTGCCTTTGCCTTTTCTCTTGTCCTTGTTGAAGTATCTCTTCTTCTTTTGCTTGATTTTGGGGTCTCATCTTCTTCTTCTTCTCAAGTGATGATGAAGAATTAGCCGGCCTAGATCAAGACCACACTTCCACGAGCTCTTCCTCCACCTCCCACATGCCTCATGGCCGCGAGCCAACTTGAGGAGAGTGAGGATGAGAGCAGCGACGACAGCGATGATGAGGAGCTCTCATGTGCCGAGCTTTGGAGTATTCTTGAGCAAGCCCGTGACATCACCGTCAAGAAATCCAAAATGTTGGATGTGGTAAGAAAAGAATGTAAGTTGGCTAAGGACTGTGTTGGTGAGCTTGAGAATGAGCTCAAGGACCTTGTCACATCTCATGAGGCCCTAAACAAGAGTTATGACAAACTCAAGGGTGATCATGTAGAGCTACGTAAGAAGTACGAGGCCCTTGAATATGGATGATCTTGTCTCTCCTTCCTCTAGTTCATCTAAGAGTGATGCTTTTACTATATGTGATGAACTAACCACCTCGGTCGAGGTTTGTTCTCTTGAGCCATTTGTTTTGGAGGAATATCACAAGCTCAAGGAAGAGAGGAAGATGGTGATGGATGGCTTCAGGAGGCTCACACGTGGTAGAGCCATCGATAAGGAGATTCTTGGGAGAAACCTTGTGAACAATGTCTCCCACCGAGGACTTGGCTCATATCCACCGCCATTGACATCATCGGGACGAGTGACTCCATCCCTGCATGGATCAAACCCCTACTCGTCGATGACTACTATTGCGAGAGGTGTTGCAAGGATGGTCACACCATAAAGGATTGTCCTATGGTGATAAGTTCCATTGTTTTGCCTAACGCTAACTTGTTCCATGAGAACACACATTTCAATATTTTTAGGAACAAGGATGGCAAGGTGAAAGCAAAGGCTTTGGGACACCAAACAAGAAGAGAAAGGTTAAGAGCATATGGGTGCCTAAGTGCATTGTTGATCTAGAGAGGTCAACGAAGTACAAGTAGGTGCCTAAGAACAAGACCTAGAAGATGGTGGTGGTGGTGGTGGACCGGGAGCTTACTTGAAGATCAAATGAAGTCCACCACAAGTGACATGGACCTCAATGATATATCTACTCATAAGGGGGCTAGCCATGTTTGTTCTTGGTAGTTGTAGTGTGTTCTTTCCTGTCTTGCATTGCATGGTAATTAGGACTCATTTGTGACTAGTATGTTTTGCATCTATGCATGTGTAAATAACTAAAAGAAAAACAACAAAAATTAGTCAATGTCTAACCCACTCAAGATAGCTATAAGCAAGGGGGAGTGCTTTAGATGATCTACATTAGATTACAACTCCGCAAGTATGGCTAAAGGGAAGGATTGTTCTTCATGCCCATTAAGCAAGCTCTTATGAACACCGAGGTTAAACCCACTCACGCGGTTCATAGACTAAGGCTCATACATACCCATTTGGTTCTTAATTGCCTTGGTTCTTATTTGCTCGATTCTTTATTTGGCATTTGCAAAAATTATAAGGCCATAAAGAACTGCTATTTGAAAATGGTGTTTGAAAGTTTCCTTCATGCTCCAAGTGCAGTGTTTATTTGAGTGTTGTGTGTGGTGTCAGGGGTAAAAACCGGAGGTGCTACTGTTGACGGCTGTTAAGTACCATTCTTAACCGTCAACTATACTCAAATAAAGGAGAATTTGGCATTTCATACACGCATGCTTTATCACAATAATATAGTTCCACTTGTACTTGGAGAACTTTGTGCATGCAGGAGGAAATGTGAAGGAAACACCTCAAAAGGCAAGAAAACACACTTTCGACCAATCAGAGAGCGCCACATGGACGTCACACGGATTGAAGGGCCCATTTGCAGCACTTAACCGACGTAACTCCCTGTAATACCGCGGGAACCGACCTCAGGACCCACAGGACAGCCACCTGGAGAAAGCACAGGCCAGGAGGGGCCACCCCCAGGTCGGCCGACCTGGTCAGGTCGGCCGACCCAGCCGGGCGCCCTCTCCGCCTGGGCTTCCACGTGTTGGCTCCTCCGTGACTCCTGATGACGGTTTGAGATGCCTTCCGTGGCGGTTACGCTCCCTTGCCGACCTATTGAGGCTATAAATAGGAGGGTGTGCCTTCACATTCAACACACACCACAAGAAGCATTTCTCTCTTGCTAGTAGTAGTTCTTAGAGTTTTAGTGGAGTTAGGCTGAGTCTAGAGCTCTCTAGTCCCAAGTCTTCACTTGGAATTGGTATGGCTCTTGTATCTTTTCCCTTTTGTAAGACTTTGCTCTTATCAACATATATATCTTTTCTATATAGTTGTGCTTGGGTCATGAGTTTCTTGTTTGATTTTGTGATCCATATATGTGATAGTATAGTCTACTTGTGTGATAGTAGTTTATATTTATTATACTACTATTGTCATGCTAGTTATATACCGTCACTATAGTCTAGTTTATATGTTATAGTCTCTATGCTTAGTTTTAGCTGATAAAGTATAGCATGGGTTTGGTGATCGTATTCGTACGGTAACTCTGCCTCGTTAATAGTAATCGCGGAGGGGCAGAGTGCTCTTTGGTCATGCAAGTATGGTACTTGGGTGATTGATTTGCATCAATTATTCGTTAGTCTACTGGTTCGTTGAGGTAGGCGGCAGGTGGTGACAGCCCTGTCCGTCCTTTGAAATCCTCCCCGCTAGGCTAGTGCGTAGGCTCTTGGCGGAAGTCGCCTGTGGATGCAGGGGTAAGTCCGTGCCTGAAGTGCTATACTATTGACTGCTGAACCTGAGTGTGGGTCTGTATGTATTCTACTTAGGCTATGCAACTATATAGGAATGTATAGTAGGAGTAGCTTAGCCTAGTCTTTTCTCCACTAGACTATATTTATTTAGTAGGAATCTTCTGTGTGTGTCACACTACCCGGTTATTATCATGTACCCGCCTGTCTTGGTTAGATATCCTTGCTAATTGTTAACATGATCTTATATGTTAGTAATGCTTCTTGATCATAACCTTCCTCTGGGATAAACAAATACGATACCCTGAATACTTCCGGGTGAAATGCTACAGCGGTATTCTCCGTGCGCTTGCGGATTTTACCTACTTGACTCTGGGACATATTAGTGAACCGTTTCTGGCCCCGTGCCGGGAATGATTTATTAATATGGCTTAGCAAAAGTCAACAAGCATTTCTGGCGCCGTTGCCGGGGAAGGCGTATGATTTAAGAAAAATTACTAATGTATATAGTAGTGTTGCAATTATTAAGGCTATCTCCTAGGCAGGCTAACCTTGCTTTGTTTTCTGCATTTTGTATGAAAACAGGGTAGTGTATGACTGGTTTCGACTTGCCGACAAACTTCACTGAAGATCCTGAGTCACTCCTGAGAAGGACACGAGCTAGGCTCACCCCTCCTCGTAAGGAGACTCGGCCAGTCGAACCTGTCATTCCCGCACCATCAAGCTCTGAACAAATGGCCGACAAGACCCTCCGCGAGTTCTCCGCTCCCTCCGCTGCCAACATCCCTACGGGACCAGCTGGCAATGTGGGAGAAGCGAACTTCGAGATCAAGACCGGTCTCATCACCATGGTGCAGGCTAGCCCATTCTGTGGGAAAGCCAATGAGGACGCTAGTGCTCATCTCCAGCAATTCCTGGAGATTTGCAACACGTTCAAAAAGAAGGACAGCCTCATCACATTCATGAAGAACTTCCTTGAGAAGGAGAAGGTTGCACAGCAACAACTGATGAAGGCAAGGAGGCGAAGGTCACACATTAAGCAACAGCCTCCGAAGTCCACAGGGCAGCAACCTCCGAGGTCTGCAAAGAAACAGGCTGTGAAGCCTGCAAAACGCAGCCTCCGAAGCCCGAGAAGCCACCGACCGCAACAAAGACCAAGAAGGTGTGGCGAACGAAACAAGAAGCATCATCCGTGTCTTCATCTCCGGGACCGGACAACGCTTCATCGAGCTGAACGCCGGAGAAAAGTCCCGCTCGTCGGACTTTAAAAGGTGAGTCCTCGCCGGGAGGTTAAACCGGTAGTTATCCATATTTGCTCTTTTAATTACATATTTGCTTTCCACCACATTTTGATTTTTCCCGACCACTGCATTTCTGCATTTTTGAATTTTTCCAGCCACCTTGGAATTTTTCAAAACTCATTTGCATTTTTTGAAAATTTAGAAAATAGGTTTTTGGGCTTTCCATTTTTAAAAGATTTTTTGTCGAGCTTTTTGAGCAAAAAGGCAGCAGGGGACAAATCCCCTAGCCATTGGGGAACACCTAGGAAAAAGGGGGCTGCCAGGAGGCCCACCTGCCAGGTCGGCCGACCTGGTGAGGTCGACCGACCCCCTGGCCCCACCTTTTCCTGTGCTCCTTTCTCCCAACGGCTATATGGCCGTTGCTCTGTCTCTTGCTAACGGCCATCTTGCTTCCTTGGCTATAAAAACCGCCCAGGAGGGGGAGCTGCACCATTCCAAGCTCATCTTTCACTCCCCTCCTTTGCTCACTTGTTGCTCTCCCAAAATTTCGTGTTCTTCAACTTCACTACAGCCCCAAAAATCCAAAAAAATATTTCCCCTCTGTTTTAGGGCATTTGCAAGTTGTTGTGAAAAGAAAACCAATTTCGGAGAAGCTCGGGTTTGTCGTTTTCACTAACGCTCACCCGAACACTTGTTCGATCTTGTTTTTGTTCTTGTCTTGTGTTTGTTCTTGTGTGCAGCCATGTTCAAACGAATGAAGCAAGTCGCCGGAATCAAGCGGAGAAAAAGCACTCGTGCAAGCACGAGTCAAGCATCCTCCGTCGAGCTCACACCAAGTCCGGGGCATGGTGACCCCGAAGCTGAAATTCCGGAGGAAAGGCCGGCCTTGCTCATCACCGAGGAGCATCTCGACATCAAGGACGACCGCGAGGGCCAAGCCATCGCGCTCATGAGAGAACGGCCATTCGCCCACACCCGACGCTTCGATCCGGACTTCCTCGAGAAAATAGGTATGAGAGAAGAATTTGCCTCTATTTTTCGCACTATGGGTTGGCTAAATTTCGTAGAAGTAGATGAGCCGGGTTCTCGTTTGCTTACTATGCAGTTTTTATGCACCCTTAGAAAGTATGATGAAGGCATTTCTTTTCGCTTGTTTGGGCAAGAGCGCTTGGTCACATGGGGTGATCTTCATGCTATGCTAGGTCTAAATCCTAAATGTAGGCTAGACTTAGATAAAGCGCTAAAGGGGTTCCATAAAGAAAGTTTTTGGAAAAAGATTTCCGGAAACGAGTGGGGTCCCAAGCCTAGAACAAGTGCCATCCATAATCCTACACTTAGATTTATGCATGTGTGGTTGGCTATGACCTTGTTTCCTCGAGGTGACATTAGGGTTGTCCGGCAAGATGAATTGAAAATACTTTATGCCATGGTTAAGAAAATTAGGGTGTCACCCGCGGAATGCATGATTGATCAATGGTTAGACAATATAAAGTTGACAGGACCAATTGAGTGCACCTCTTTAGTTACTCGCATTGCGCAGAATTGTAGTCTGCTTGAGAATGTTCATGTTGAATATTTGACGGTAGATAGAGAATTTCTAGGCGAGGACTATTTTGTGCAAGGACATACTTTGAAACATGGTTCAAATAATACCTTGATCTATCACTTTCCCGGGTATACAAATGAATTCCCGTTACCTAACCCGGGTCTTCGTTTGTATCACTGTCGGGCACTAACCCTCCCACTTGAGCCAGTGGGAGAAGTTCGCAGGCATAGTGTTTCAGGGCGACCGACACGTTCCCGTAGGCATATGGAACCTACACCGGAGTTTCGCACTCCGACCGGAGATCCGGTATGGGAGCAGCCCCCGCCACAGGACGAGGCGGGTGCATCAACATGGCAGGCCGGAGCATGGGAATCTCAGTACGATTACCCCATGCAGACGTCATCAAGTTCAAGCGGATCGCCATCCTTTGCCACTCGGTCATTCTCATCCCGTGGGTTCCGTGAACTCAACTATGGGATGTCCGAGTTGACAAGGAGGGTGGACGACATTGATTTGCGCACCGAGAGCATGCAACAAACTCTCACGCAACATGTCGCCGACACCCAGCAATGGCAGAATTTCAGCGACAACCAATTCCGCCAGCTGAACGCGATGATGGCTCAGAATCAGAACAATTGGGATGCCTTCTTCCGCTCCCAAGGCTACGACCCGAAACAGCAGATATGAGCAAGAACAAGCTTGGGGGAGGACCTCCCTTTTCACGGTAACTTGTATCTTTCCCTTTCTCTTTATTTCTTGCATTTGCTAAATCTAAAAATCCATAAAAATTTGCAAAACATAAAAAGAACAAAAATATTTCCCTTTTTCATGCGCGGTATGAATGTGTATAATTTTCCTATGTTGAGATGATGAATAGTTGCTCTGTCCTTTATTCCTCTCTAATGCTAGTTTACAACTTAGTACTCTCTCAAGAGTTAGGTTTGTTGGTAAATCTTGCCTTGAACTTGAATCTTGTGGGTAGCATATGCATTCTCTAGTTCTAAGTTGTTGAGAGGTATGATATGATAGATAGGGCTGCTATGATCTTGCTCAACGTAAAGCTTGAATTCCGGAGTTTTATTTTTCAAAATGACAAAATTGATAAGTTCCTCAATGATGAAATTCCCACCACAGCCATATGTAGTGTTTACATTTGAAAACCTTTACACATATGCTGCTTGTTTCACATTGAGCTTAGTCAAAATTGTTGTGACCCTAGTAGAACTCTTTTCATGCTTTCTTGATCAAGATCATATACACACATCCACCGCCATGAGCTATCCTTCTAAATCAAGAAGATAGCATCCACCATATCCACCATATCCACCGTGAGCTATTCTTCTACACCGGAAGAAAGCCACTATCCATCCATCCATCCAAAGAAACACTCCATATATCCATTGCAAAATTCCTCTCTCAAAGTATTCATTGCGAACTAGGACTATGGCTATGCAAAAAGAAAAGAAAAGAAAAAAAAAAAAAAGAAAAAAAATGCTCAAAAAAGAGAGCAAGCAAAAGATAGCCATAGCCTAGAAACTCCAAAAGAGAGAAGGAAAATTCAAAAAGGAGTTATTTCTTCCCATCCACCATTCCTCCATTCTCCCACACACTTGCACATCTTGATCAAGATTGTTTGAATTGATGTTTTTCTTGGATCCGGTCTTTTGACATAGCAATATTATGTGAACATGAGTGCCTCATATATCCCTACCTTGAGCTCCACATAAAGCCTTATTTAGAAGTAGGTGATTATAGGCAACACTTTGCCTTGGTGAGGAATCATACACATATTGAGTGATCCGAGAGAATCATTTGAGGAACTTGGTTTTATTTTCAAAATCTTTTGAAAACCTCCGGAACAACATAGCGGAATCTAGAGCAAGTGATTGGTGCCCTGCAATTGTTCTATCTCTCAACCGCCCAAGACAATGAGGTGTAAAAGCCCCATGGATCGAGGTAAATGGGTAAGTTATGCGCCAATATATTTAATTCTAGGAAGAGTACTTTGTTGTGCGCATAGTATTATTGAGGAGTAGGACATTGTAGCAACTCCTGATCAACAACTTAAGTTTATCTTTGCTTCGGGACGAGCAAAGGGTAAGCTTGGGGGAGTTTGTTGACGGCTGTTAAGTACCATTCTTAACCGTCAACTATACTCAAATAAAGGAGAATTTGGCATTTCATACACGCATGCTTTATCACAATAATATAGTTCCACTTGTACTTGGAGAACTTTGTGCATGCAGGAGGAAATGTGAAGGAAACACCTCAAAAGGCAAGAAAACACACTTTCGACCAATCAGAGAGCGCCACATGGACGTCACACGGATTGAAGGGCCCATTTGCAGCACTTAACCGACGTAACTCCCTGTAATACCGCGGGAACCGACCTCAGGACCCACAGGACAGCCACCTGGAGAAAGCACAGGCCAGGAGGGGCCACCCCCAGGTCGGCCGACCTGGTCAGGTCGGCCGACCCAGCCGGGCGCCCTCTCCGCCTGGGCTTCCACGTGTTGGCTCCTCCGTGACTCCTGATGACGGTTTGAGATGCCTTCCGTGGCGGTTACGCTCCCTTGCCGACCTATTGAGGCTATAAATAGGAGGGTGTGCCTTCACATTCAACACACACCACAAGAAGCATTTCTCTCTTGCTAGTAGTAGTTCTTAGAGTTTTAGTGGAGTTAGGCTGAGTCTAGAGCTCTCTAGTCCCAAGTCTTCACTTGGAATTGGTATGGCTCTTGTATCTTTTCCCTTTTGTAAGACTTTGCTCTTATCAACATATATATCTTTTCTATATAGTTGTGCTTGGGTCATGAGTTTCTTGTTTGATTTTGTGATCCATATATGTGATAGTATAGTCTACTTGTGTGATAGTAGTTTATATTTATTATACTACTATTGTCATGCTAGTTATATACCGTCACTATAGTCTAGTTTATATGTTATAGTCTCTATGCTTAGTTTTAGCTGATAAAGTATAGCATGGGTTTGGTGATCGTATTCGTACGGTAACTCTGCCTCGTTAATAGTAATCGCGGAGGGGCAGAGTGCTCTTTGGTCATGCAAGTATGGTACTTGGGTGATTGATTTGCATCAATTATTCGTTAGTCTACTGGTTCGTTGAGGTAGGCGGCAGGTGGTGACAGCCCTGTCCGTCCTTTGAAATCCTCCCCGCTAGGCTAGTGCGTAGGCTCTTGGCGGAAGTCGCCTGTGGATGCAGGGGTAAGTCCGTGCCTGAAGTGCTATACTATTGACTGCTGAACCTGAGTGTGGGTCTGTATGTATTCTACTTAGGCTATGCAACTATATAGGAATGTATAGTAGGAGTAGCTTAGCCTAGTCTTTTCTCCACTAGACTATATTTATTTAGTAGGAATCTTCTGTGTGTGTCACACTACCCGGTTATTATCATGTACCCGCCTGTCTTGGTTAGATATCCTTGCTAATTGTTAACATGATCTTATATGTTAGTAATGCTTCTTGATCATAACCTTCCTCTGGGATAAACAAATACGATACCCTGAATACTTCCGGGTGAAATGCTACAGCGGTATTCTCCGTGCGCTTGCGGATTTTACCTACTTGACTCTGGGACATATTAGTGAACCGTTTCTGGCCCCGTGCCGGGAATGATTTATTAATATGGCTTAGCAAAAGTCAACAGCTACGTGGCACCACTTAGAACCCCGACGATACCTAAGACAATAGGTCCACTGAAGCATTGCCGAGGTGGCATCTGCGTGGCCCCCATGAAGGGAATCTCTCAACCGATCGAGTCTTAGGAGCAAAGACCGTACTACCCCCGGTACGCTCGTGCCACCGGGGGTTGAAAGTCGGCTGTGCTCCGCTCGTCCCATCGGGGGTCGAGAGCCAGCCACGTCTCGCTAGACCCCTCGAGGGGTTGAGACAGCACCAGCATGACTATAGAAGCTCGGGCACGACTCACCTTGCCCTCCTCTGACAGCCCTGCCATTCATCCTGTCCAAATGCTTCAAAGATAAAGATGACCGATTCACCATTCCCGTTGTTATGACGACACGAGTAGGGCCGGAACCACTAAACGAGCTCCGCCCCTGCCAACTTTCACCAAGTGGGCCCTACCCCTATGACAGGACAGTCCGATGAACCACCATTCAGGCAGAAATAACGGGATGGAGAAACTCTATTGCCCTGACAAGATGGGACGGATCCCAACTCCAGGAAGGCCCAGACAGGCATAACCCGACATCTCGACCCTCCACGAGAGGGTCGAGTGCGGCGGGGGGGGGGGGGGGGGGGGGAGGGGGGCGGGGTGCAGCCAGCAACTGCCAACCGGCCCATCTTGAATGCCATACTAAGAGTGCTTCCACAGTATCAAGGGGTCAAATCTCTCTGAACACCTGCCCCCTCGTCATTGCCTACGTCCGCTGACGAAGGCAGGTGCTGCAAGGCACCCCGCGCTACGCTCACCCAATGACACCCTCAAAAGTGGTGATGCAGGACAACCTGATGGACAGGCGGATCGGACTCCGCCTGAACGATGCAACGTTGTCCATGCTATGTCACCCCCGTTTAGCGAGACACGCCTTCTACAGGAACATGGAGGTTCAACACTTCAACGGATTATAGGGGTACACCTCTACGTAGTGCCGGCTGACACGAATATCGAGATAGCAAGACCCGCACAAGTTGAAGACCACGCCATCAACCGGAGTCCACGCCGCCCACCACATGTCCTCCTCAACTCCGCGGATAGACATTAGTCTCTCTCTCTCTCTCTCTCTTTCTCTTTATATAACACAGGCCAACCCCTTGAAATATAAAAGGGAGGCCTTCTTCTTCTTAGAAAACGGGGGAACCACAGAACACAAACACACACACTCACTAAGGCATTCATGAGCAACCTAAGACCTCGAGACCCCTCCTCTCTCACCACCGGTGTACGCCTCACCCAGTGCAAGTAACACGAGCAGACCCAAGAACTAGACGTAGGGGGCTTCCATGAACCAGTATAATCCCCGTGTCCTCTTGCATTGCCATCACCGAACATGGAACGCGCATCCCCTAGAACAAATTCTTCTAGCCGGTGATCTAAACACCGACATGAGAACACATGGAAATTGGAGAAGTTCCTTCATTCAGCGAAAATCCAGTAGTGACCGTACAGTCTGGTCTGTGCTCTGTGCACAACCCTTTGGGGAACTGGGAAATGGAGACCGGGAAAAACGTCTCTAAAGATCGTACAGTTTGGTCTGTATGCCGTTTTGATGTCCAGAACCTTGATTTCCCAAGTCCATGAAGTGACCGGACGATTCGGTCTAGTGAGCATACCGTCCGGTCACTACATTGAAATCACGAATATGCCTTCAATCTGTGGTCGTTGATTGCAACCTTGGGTGATCTCGGCCATCTGTTGCTTGTTGACCTAGGTAAAAATCAATTTGGCCTTGTCTTCGTTCCCGTCTCAAGCCGAGAACACGTCCTCGCCGTTGCCGCCTTGCCCCCGTCACCATCGTCGCCTCGCCGAGCTCGCCACATGCGGCTAACCTCGCCAGCACCGCTGCTCGCCCCTGCTCTCGCGCAGCCGCACCGCACCCACAAAACCCTAGTAGAGCCGCCACCACGTGCACCCGTTGCCATCACCAGCATCACCGCCGCCGAGCACCTCTACTCCCCCCCCCCCTGCTTCCTCTACGCGTGCGCAAGCCGCAGTCACCTCCCCTCCTCCAACGCCGAGCTCCACCACAAAGATTAGTGGAAGGATTGCCCCCATCCTCCACCTCCATTGCCGGTGACCCAAAGTCTTCACCTTTCTCGGCTGCGAGTTCTTCTCGGTATTCAACGTTTCCACTCCCAGGGTATTGTGCCATTCTCTCCAATTCATTGATTACGCCCTAATTAGCGAGCAATTTCCTTAATTGATGTAATTGAATTAACTGCCCATGTTTAGTTGCATTAATTAGGTAATTAGCTCAACCTAGCTGCAATTAATTCCATGCCTATCTGTTAATTACATGTCTAGGGTTTGTCTCTTGTTTAGTCTGTAGTTAGATTTATTGTCTATTATTTGACTACACACTAGATGACTCGCACCAACCACTTATAGTCGATAATCACTGTTGTTACTTTGCATATTTGTTGAGTGATCATGTTCTTCATTCAGTGCTAGGACTTCTATTGCGCATTCTTACCTAGCGGTGCTTTGCTTGTAGATTTATATAGGTTCTATGCTTATCCTGTCTATACCTACGTGCGTCCATATGTGACACTTGACAGCAGCAGAGATGGCAGGATCAGGTCAGGATAAGGACAAGGGAAAGATGCCAGAGAAGCCCAAGAGCAAGAAGAGGACTAGGCTCGACCTGGAGTCAGAGAGAGCCTTGAGGGTTGCTCAGCACCTTGAGGCTATGGAGACAGCATGCATGACTCCCGGGGCACGGTTGATTATAGAGCAGCTAGATAGTGAGTCACAGGACCTGAAAAGGAGTACCAGACAGAGGATAGCAGCTCAGGGGTTGGCCACAAGAGTCGTTCTGCCACCTTGGTCGCAGCGTACTCCAGCTTCTCCTCAGGAGAGGTCATTGAGACCTACGGAGCAGGGATCCTCCAGGCAGCAGGAGGAGTCTAAGGAGGAGAAGAGCTCAGAGTCAGAGTCTAAGACAGAGTACCTAGAGGAGGAGGAGACTGAGCAGCCAGCGTAGACAGGACCCCAGAGGTCAGCTCACTGGGCTGGAGACCCGCAGTGCACTTGTGTAGTGTGCACTAGGAGGCTGCAGAGACTCGTAGCAGCAGCCGGAGAGAGGTACATATTTAAGGTTCCTGCCAAGGACCTTAAGTCGAGTTGCTTTATTTTCTTCGAGTAGTGGGTTCAAGTCCCCAAGGACCCCGCTGCAGGAGAGAGGTACTGGACAGGGCTCCAAAGGAGGATAGGAGAAGGCTTGAGACGCTATCTTGCTAGGAAGGGCAAGACTGGACATTTTGTGCCATAGTAGTACATGACCTACCCCGACCATGAGGATGGCCACAGGCACTGACATGGAGCAGTACTTCACGTACTTGCATGGACTAGCAGAGTTAGTCATTGCTCCATACACATATAGAAAGGACATTGTGATGGAGTTCTATGTTACACTCTGGGTAGCCAAAGATCGCTCAGAGATCTGGTTCTTATACAGAGGACAGCCCCAGCATGTGACCAGAGCTGCACTAGGGTTCCTTGCTTCAGACTTACAGTTGTACAGGAGCAACTATGGGATCCTTGTTCCACCCTGTAGACTACACGGAGGGACACTACTTCCAGACGACATGGTGTCAGTCGCCTTTCCACCAACGCACACACCAGGTTTCGACAGAGGCCCTGCAAGACTCACTGTAGAGGCAAAGATTGTCAGAGTGATAGTCACCAGGCCTATCATTCCAAGGTCAGGGTACAGAGAGGAGTTCACACTCCTACACCAGTGGGCAGTAGCAGCCATTTTGAGAAGACAACAGATTGACCTTGCAGATTTGATGATTGCTGAGATGGAGGAGGTGATCTCTAAGAGAGTCGGAGGACGTCACCTAGTCTACGGGTCATACATTTGCTATCTTCTGAGGAGACTAGGGCTTGTGACGGAGGAGGAGTACGAGGCACTCCCTGAGGTGTCCAGCAGTTACACACCTCAAGTCCCCAGGGGATCACAGTCAGCCTCGAGTCAAAAGAAAGGAGAGGAGGAGCAGGAGTCACCGCCAGTCACTCACGAGCAGGCAGCTCATCTAGAGTCGGTGGTTCCTGAGTCGGCCAGCACTGGAGCTCCAACTAGCCAGCAGTTTCAGACATAGACCATGCAACCTCCATAGCAGTTCTTGCAGGTCGCCTAGGTGACTTCATCCAGAGCTCAGCTGAGGAAAGATGTCAGATCATGGAGGTGATTAGAGGACAGGCAGAGCTCCAAAGGTAGCAGATGGCACTAGTGACAACCCTTGTGACACAGATGGTAGAGCTCACACAGAGATAGGCCAGCCAGCAGCTAGCACATTCTTTTCCACAATTTCAGCAGCTGCCGACACAGCTAGGATCCTTCATTGCCATGATGACAGCCCAGTCTAGTGGATTGTCATCACACTCAGGGGTGCTACTGGCAGAGGGAGCCGGACAGACCTTCCCTCTAGCTCAGTTCTCTCCCATCTCCTCCTTCTCTGTATTTGTGTTGTTTACTTCACCGACCCACTCCTCTACCTCGCAGATGACAGGACCCTCCACCTCAGACCAGCAGCTACCAGTCAGGAGTCTGACATTCTCAGAGGTTGTGCACACTACTCGAGCAGACTCTCAGACAGCCCCAGAGACAGCTATAGCTCCACCTTCTTCTGCTACAAACACTTCCCTTGTCACACCTCAGATAGCAAAGGATATCATCCGAGAAGGCTTCACACAGCAGGACATGGCGGATCTCACACTTCTCTAGGCTTCAGTTGCTCAGGAGACCATCATCGTCATAGCTAGTCAGGTCAGACGGTCTAAGTCACCAGTTGACCTTGAGTACTTTGAGCAGCTGGATGCTCAGGTGACGTAGACTCAAGCAGAGCAGCAGGACCCAGCATAGGAGCAGCCCGGAGCAGAGCCCACAGAGGACGTCGCTGCACCACTTCCTTCGACCATGAGCGCCTAGTTGTTTCCTTTTTTCCTCTTTTTGTGCTTGTTGTCAAAGTGGGAGAAGTCATAGGTTTAGGGCAAGTGGGAGTGTGATCCTGTGCGATTGAGAGTCAGTAGCATGTATCTAGGGGGTGCATACATGTATGTGGGTTTTGGGAGTTAGATACATTTGGATCCTATTTTGGTGGATTTTGTCGATGTTCGTGGATTTTGATGAGTCATGGTTTTTCATTCTCTTGTGTTTGACTCGTCATGATCTCACTAGGTTTATTTTCATTCACAGTGTTTTGTCTTTCATTATTTATCTTGTATGCTCGTGTATGATTCCATCATGATGATTGCTTGTCTACAATTCTTACGCATTGCCATGCTATCATCTTTGCATATCATCATTCATGTCTTGCATTGCATGTCTTTATGCTTTACTTAATATCTTCACATGACATGCATGCATATCATCTAGAGTGTGATTTTCTCTCTTATTCCTTTTAGCTCTTGATGATGCTTGATTGAGTAGGACCTTGTTTATTAATTGCTTATGCTTTTGAGGTACCTCTTGATCATAGTGTAGCTCTTTTAGCCTTGTTGTTTCTAGATAAGATTATGCTAAGTAGTGGTTGTCATCAATCACCAAAAAGCAGGAGATTATAAGCTTCATGACCATTGATGATTGGATCCCGAAGGTATGGATGTTTTGGTGATAGATGGCAACTATAAAATTGTGGGCTAATATCTACACGAGTGTTGTCTATGCAGAAATCTTCTCTAAACTCTACTACAAATCATATGGATGATGGTTGCCTTGGCGATTGATGACAATGACCACAAGCATGGAGGCTTGTTGAGCTTGATGGAGTCCAAGGGTTGATGGAGATGGATCAAAGCTAAGGACAAGTTACAGAGCAGATTTTGGGAACACTTGTCTAGTTGTTAAGGCTTTTAGTCCATAGGAAAAACCAGACTATCATGGGGGTCTAGGTCATTTCTCTTAGGTCATGTCTAGTCGTTGATGTGCATGGATGCTCAGTGAAATCATAGGCACTAGATGATAGTGGAGAAGCCAAGGAGCTGTTCAGAGAAGCCGGGAAACGAAGTCAAGCGAGGATGAGGAGTTTCAGCTTCTGGATATAGTGACCGGATAGAGGGGTCAGTGGAGACCGGACTGTATGGTCACTAGGAGAACAAGAAATCTAGAGAGGAGACTCAACGAGGAATCTGTCTGTGCTGAAGTCTGAAGAGACCAGACGGTCCGGTCTGGGAACTTGCATAGGACAGAGAGGAAGCAACACTCCAGAATGTTTCTGTAGTGGAGAGAGAAATGGATCGGACGGTCTGGTCAGCATAGGAAATCGCCAGGGATAGTGCAGCCAAAGGCTCTGGGAGCCATTCCAGAAGGGATAAGACGGTCCAGTCTAGAGTGACCAGACGGTTCGATCAATGGTGTGCAGAAGCGTGATTTCATGGAGCAACAGTGATGTGAACAAGAGTTCTCGATCTTCTGATAGGTTCTGGTAAACTTGATTAAGGCGGAGGCCGTATAACAAATCGATCCGGCTTCCGAATGACACGTTCTGAACCCCGCAATCGCAGCACAACGTCTCCTCTGGTTATCAACCGTTCAAGAATGATTGACCTCACCGAGAAGGCTTATCCTTGCCTGCAAATCAAGAACACAAGCAAGAACAATGAAGAATGCAACCAAATTTGCAAGTATATGATGAATCTCACAAGTTGGGGTCTTACAAACCGATATGACGGCTAAATTATTATGAACAGAATAATCTAAGCAAAACCCAAACCCTAATGAAGAGGCGGCGGCTGTATATGAGGACCCTAGGGTCGTGCAAGACCCCCTGGACGCAGCCCTAAGTGGGCTCAACTCGATACATGGCCCAAAGACTGATTACGGTGTCGCAGCACCAGGACAGATTCTAGAAGTCGATTTGTTTCAGCGATTGCCGACGGCTCAGGACGAATTTTGACATAGGACCCATTGGGTTGGAATGTTCTTTTCATCATCTTTCCACGCATATATAGAACGTCTAAGTCCGAGTCCGTATGCGTCCTGGGTGTCCATTTTAGTGCAGACTGGTCCTGGGCTCTGATACAGACTCGAAGTCGGTTTTGATTGGGCCTCCACCTTGGCTTGGACGTCCTTGCTGGCCCATCACGTCTCCAATCACCTCCCCAGCTATCTCATCATCATCTCTATGGTTTCTAACAACAATTAATTCATTAGATAGCAATCTATTCTCAAAACCACATAATAAAAACATTAGAAACGATCTCACCTGTAAATTCAGGTGATGCACATGAACTTTCATCTTAGTTGGAGGAGTGTTGTGTGTATCCATGGGTGTGATGTACTCATCATTCTCCCCTTTTTGAATTAGAGTCGTCCTCGACTCGATCTCATCCCTTTCTCCCAATAGTGGTCTCAAATCTGAAATACAAAATATAGAACTATTCCCAAACTTGGGATGCAACTCATATTCATATGCATTATGGAATTTGTTATCACAATGAGAATCTATAGTAGAAGGTATTCCATGCAAATTAATAACCTCTTTAAAACCTTGGTCAGCAATATGAGCATCATTCTCACTCTTATGACAAAATTGACAATGTGTTACCTTAGAAACACTAGTAAAACTTGACATGGCATGGTAATTGTTACTGCAGTTTTCAAGTTGGTCATTTAATTGCATAACCCAAGGAGGTTTCAATTTTGAACAAATATAAACTCTATGCACCATAAACAAACCTCTATGATCATAGTTTCCAATAGCATAAAAAATGTTTCTTGTCAATAAAGTCAATTCAGT
This sequence comes from Eleusine indica, assembly GCA_030378355.1. NCBI lineage: Eukaryota > Viridiplantae > Streptophyta > Magnoliopsida > Poales > Poaceae > Eleusine > Eleusine indica. Next base: position 31,481,004 of record CM059499.1, read on the forward strand.
TTGAGAAAATTCTTCCTTCTCCGCGGTATTTAGATCACAAAGAACATCAAATTCAATATAACCCAAAGTATTTAGAGAAGAAAATAATTTTTGCTCATCCTTTTGACATGTAACTAAAATCAAATGTTTAATTTCAGCACTAGTGGGTGAATCATAAGCAAAAGCATCAAGCTCATTCATTTGTTGTGGCAAAGGTATAAGTGAAGCAATGGCACACAACTCCTCTTTATCACAAGGACCACTAGGTAAATCAACTTGTGACAAAGGAACATGATCATAAGGTTCCAATACAGCAAGACTATTGAAACAATCCATCACATCAAGAAAGCTCTTACCTAAAGCAACAATTTGTTCTTTATCTTTCCCACTATCATCTTTTTTATGTATATGCTGAAAAGTATTAGTTGCAACAAGAGGCAAAGAAATATGTTCATCCTCTAGCAATTTAGATTTTGATGGAAGTGTTGCATCATTTGAAATAGCCCATTCTATTCTAAATGGTTCGTTCTTTCTTCTCTCAATTCTTTGTTGATCCTCTTCTAAAATTTCAGCAGCAGACATAGGTTTAAGAGTAACTCTTCTACCATTGTATTTAAATGAATAGCTATTAGCAATGGTATTGTGCAAAGCATTATTTTTAGAAATCCAAGACTTACTCAATAACAAATGACACGCTTGCATAGGCACTATATCAAAATCTGCACAATCCTTATAAGAACCAATAAAAAATTCAATGCGTGCAATTTTATCTACCTTTATCTTACCACAAGAATTTACCCATTGGATGTAGTATGGACATGGGTGTGGCTGTGTGGTCAAGCCGAGCTTCTCGACCAATTCCAAGCTTGCAATGTTGTTGCTACTCTCTCCATCAATGATGACACGACAACGTCGATCCTTCACAACAAAGTGAGTCTGAAACAAGTTGTTCATTTGATTTTGCTCTACCTTCTCCATTTGAGAACTAAACACTCATTGTGCTACAACACTTGTATCAACCTCATTTGACACCATCGACTCATCACCATCGGTGTTGTAACCTGTCATTGTTAATAGAAAACAAGAAAATACACAAGAGTATATTTTCCTATCACTACTGTTTGATCACGGTGGAAACTCTCAACAAGCAAATGACAGCACCTAACTGAGTTCTTACAAGATTCTTAGTAGCAAAATAGAGGATACCTTGGAGAGTGTGATCCGACGATTGCGAGGGTCCAAAGTTCTGTGCCTATTCAGACGGATATATATGGAGCTAGGTAGGCAATTTATAGTAGCAAGGATTAGCAAAATTTCAATTCAGAAAATGCAAAACTGAATAATAGTCCCAAGCTAGTCTATGTCACTGGCCTAAACTTGTCTCGGACCTAGTTCAAGCAAGCAAGCAAATGGCTCAACAAAGGACACAAAGGCTGCAAGCAATTCTGAATTTTTTCTCTTCTCCTTTCGTTTTTTTCTTTTGTTATAGGTGCAGCTTTTTCTTCTTATTTTTTTTTCAGCACCTCTTTGCCTTTTACTTCTTTCACGATTTTTTTGACACAGAACTGCAGCAAGAGTTGCGAACTTTATAGCACAAAGGAAAAACCTAAACTTTCTTTTTTGCACTCTTTACGTAACGAATAGATACACAAATCGATCCGGCTTCCGAACGACACGTTCTGAACCCCGCAATCGCAACACAACGTCTCCTATGGTTATCAACTGTCCAAGAACGATTGACCTCGTCGAGAAGGCTTATCCTTGCCTGCAAGTTAAGAACACAAGCAAGAACAAAGAAGAATGCAACCAAATTTGCAAATATATGATGAATCTCACAAGTTGGGGTCTTACAAACCGATATGACGGCAAAACTGTTATGAACAGAATAATCTAAGCAAAACCCAAACCCTAATGAAGAGGCGGCGGCTGTATATGAGGACCCTAGGGTCGTGCAAGACCCCCTGGACGCAGCCCTAAGTGGGCTCAACTCGATACATGGCCCAAAGACCGATTACGGTGTCGCAGCACCAGGACAGATTCTAGAAGTCGATTTGTTTTGGATATTGCTGACGGCTCGGGACGAATTTTGACATGGGACTAGTTAGGTTGGAAAGTTATTTTCGTCATCTTTCCAAGAATATATAGAACGTCTAAATCCGAGTCCGTATGCGTCCTGGGTGTCCGTTTTAGTGCAGACTGGTCCTGAGCTCCGAAACAGACTCGAAGTCGGTTTTGATTGGGCCTCCACCTTGGCTTGGACATACTTGCTGGCCCATCACGCCTCGAATCACCTACCCAGCTATGTCATCATCATCTCCATGGTTCCTAACAACAATTAATTCATTAGATAGCAATCTATTCTCAAAACCACATAATAAAAACATTAGAAACAATCTCACCTGTAAATTCAGGTGATGCACATGAACTTTCATCTTAGTTGGAGGAGTGTTGTGCGTATCCATGGGTGTGATGTACTCATCACCACGCCACCCTGCCCTCGCGTTCCGCAATAGTTCTACTGGTTGGCTTTGGCGTTTCCGGTGATCCACCCATCCAAATGCCGCCAAATTTTACATGGAGGTGCACTCAGATGTTCTCTACAACATATCCAGAAATCAGCATCATTGGACATCATATGCCTCCGGGATCCACATCGCAATGGCAGCTTCTCCCTGATCTAGGCGAATCCAACACGCGTGATGGTAAAACCATCTCATTTTCTCCTAATCCATAGATGTTCTGGATACAACCGACACTCCTAATTGTGTTTGAGGGTCTTGTGATCATCTAAACTATATGGTTCTCCTAAAACAGCCATGGTGCAATGAGGATCGCGATCCATGCTCGATCTGCCGTTGGACGACCTCACCATGATGCAGCCAATCGATCTCCAGTATAGATGACTTCTGAATCAATTCACCTTGCGTTTCACATGTTCCACATCACTGGGAATATTTGTGTTCAAGTTATTCCTTGATAACCAAAGCCAATCATTGGGAACGCGCACATATGTTTTGCACTATCTGTGCGTAGCCGCAATCCTTGCAACTTTAACCTTGCATATCATTTGATCCACAACCCCGATTTAGATGATTCTTCCACCTACATTATTGTATCCAAATAAACTAGCTAATTGCAACCTTTGTTCAACCATACCCAATTGTACCATACCTTGCATTGTGTATTTATTGTGTATATGCTTTGTATGTCTTGCGTGAATAGGATTTTTACGCACGAGAATCGTATGAGGACGAAGATCAAGATTTGTTATCACTGAGCAGCAACATCTCATTTCAGGCAAGTGTCCTTGATGCATTTTGCGCCTATTGTGAATGATTATTTTAGAATTGCATGCTTGTGTCAAATGAATGGGTACCTATTGTTAGGATTTACTAGTATTGCTTTATCTTGTCCTTGTCGCCTCGAACTAGAGGTTTAATTAGCTATGGGTAGATATTCTTAGTTGCTTATTAGGTTGTTGGGTTCAATTAATTTTGACTAATGAAGAATGTCATACTGGAGATAATTTGGTAATTTTTTTAGCAACATGGACCTAGGGATCTCAACAAGCTGGATGGAATGGATGTGGTGCCGTTGGCACATGTTGGATGGTGGTATGCTTGTTGTAGATCCTAGGAACCGGTTCTTGGAGCAATAACCCAGGACAACAGTGTCATCACAAGGCTGCTATGGAACAGCTTGGCTGATTAATTAGGAGTTCTCCCAGTGTCGGTGCAGCACTTGGTGGAGCGGGGAATGGACGTCAAGAGGACTGTCCTTGTATCCGAATGGCTCAAGAGGGGGCTCCCGGGGTGATGAGCTGCTTGTTGATGGGCTATCACTTATGGACGGGAGTGGAACCTTAGTGGCTAGCATGTACTGGGAGACCCTTTGTAAAAGCCTCATAGTGATCTCCTAGACGCACACCTAAGGAAGTGCGCTAGTGCTTGGCCGGCATGGCAACATGGAGACTCTAGTCCACCTGGCAACAGGGGACGAAATCACGACTTGTGGGTAAAGTGGTACAACCTCTGAAGAGTGTAAAACTATCATGATAGCCGTGCTCACGGTCACGAGCCACCTGGATCCCTCACAAGATTAGTTGGTTATGGGATGGAATGGTTGGTATCGGTGGTTTGGAATGGACTGGCTTGGATAGAACCCTGTGGTTTGATGGTTGGGATGACCTCACCTAGTAATTAGGATGCTTAGGAAATTAAAAGCTCATGTAATAAACCCCATTAAGCCTTTCTTGTCTATAGCCCCGTGTCATCTTTTCCCCCACTTGCTGAGTACGACATGTACTCACCCTTGCTATACCCCATATTGCTGCTCAGCTACAGGAGAAGGATGGTATAATCATGAAGACGATGAAGGGGACTAGGCATGCGGTCTTCTGGTCAACTTCCTGTGGAGCTGAAGGACGTCAACGCTTAGTTATTCGACTGCAATGTAATCTTTTACATTTGACCTACGGGACACCATTGTAACATTTTATCAATTTAATAAAGATATTGTTCTTTTATCATAATAATTGTCATGTGTGCGTGAAAACTTGATCCTGGACACGCATACAGATGCATTTGGCTTTAGTCATTGGAACCAGGTGTGACAAAGGGGGTCTAGGTCATGTCTCTTAGGTCATGCTAGTCGGTGATGTGTGTGGATGCTCAATGAAATCATAGGCACTAGGTGACAGTGTAGAAGCCAAGGAGCTGTTCGGAGAAGCCGGAAAACAAAGTCAAGCGAGGACGAGGAGTTTTAGCTTCTGGACATAGTGACCGGACAGAGGGGTTAGTGGAGACCAGACTGTACGGTCACTAGGACATCAGAGAGGAGTGTGCGATGAGTCTGTTAGCGTGAAGGCCCATACTGACCGGACGGTACGGTCAACAGACCAGACGGTCCGGTCTGTATGGAAGTGGCTCAGGATAGATGGTGCAGAAAATGAGTGCTCTCTGGAATGGAGAGAGAAAGAACTGACCGGACGGTCCGGTCAGCATGGAAATCACCCGAGCATAGAGAAGCTGCCAATTCTGGAGAGCCGTTACAGAGAGACTAGACGGTCTGGTCTGGCAGTGACCGGACAGTCCAATCAGTAGGACCAGAAGGATGATTTTGTGGAGCAACGACTAGTTGGATGTTGGAAGCCTATATAACTTCATTGATGGGGCCTTGGAGACCTCTCTTGGCCAATGGAATTGCTGGGACCATTTGGTGAGAGCCAAGAGGAAAAGAGAAGAACACTAGGAGAGAATATTGGATATGTTGAGAGTGCTAGCGAAAGTAACTTGAGAATCTATCCACATCAAAGGCAAGGGTATCCTTAGGGTATGATTTAGATTGTTACTCTTGGTCTATAGTGAGACCTAGACCGGTTAGGTGTCGGTGATCGAGGCTATTGTGATCGGTTGTGAAAGTCGGTCACACGTTTGTATCCGTTTTGAGCCCACCAGTGAAAGGGGCACCTCTAGTGAGCGCCTATGTTGGCTCGGGGAGTCCGGCAAGTTCTAAAGAGAGGCAGTCTTGTGCCTTGGTGGCAGCGGTGATGCAACCGTGTCTTCACTTCGGGAGTGATTGCGGGATCGTGTGCGAGAACTCCACTTGGTGGCGGGAGGGACCGGCACTCCAGTAGGAGTGGTCTGACGACGAGTAGGGGAAGGCGCCATCCTTCCGAGACCTCGGGAAAAAAATTATGAGCATCCTTGACCCCTCTTTACTATTATGCAATTGTGTACTCTAGTGATTAGGTTGACTTGTGGCTTGCATAGGCTAGTGTGTTTAGCTTCCGCATTTGCACTCATCATGAACACTAGCATGTGTAGGGTCTTGCCTACTAGAATTGCTTAAGTTGCAGCGATTGCTAGGATCTATGGTGTGAAATTGAAGTATTTGGATTTGTGGTCAGGTTACAGATTCACCCCCCCCCTGTATGTACGCCTTTGGTTCTTACAATTAGCTTCTTTCTTTGGCTTGGGGCAATCCAGAACAAAGTGGTTCTTGGACCCATAGTTGAAGCACTTGCCCTTGTGTAAGGACCGAAGGCGTACCGAGAGGGGGGTGAATTGGTAAGTCGACCACCAATCCGAATACTACAAGTTCACACCACTACAACCAAACAATTGTTACAACCTAACAAATCTAGAAGGCCAAGACCCTACACATGTTAGTGTTCATGATGACAACAATGCGGAAACTAAACACACTACCCTATGCAAGCCACAAGTCACCCTATCAACTATAGCACACAAATGCGAAATAGTAAAGAGGGGTCAAGGAATGCTCATGATTCTTTCCCGAGGTCTCGGAAGGATGTCGCCTTCCTCTACTTCTCGTTGGACCACTCCCACCGGAGTCACGGTCCCTCCCGCCACTAATATGGAGTTCTCGCCCATGAGCCCGCAATCACTCCCGGAGTGAAGACACGGTGTGCGTCACCGCTGCCATCAAGGTACATGCTCGCCTCCCTTGATAACTTGCCGGACTCCCCAAGCCGACACGGGCGCCCACTAGCGATGCCCCTTTCACCGATGGGCTATAACCAGGTACAAACGTGTGACGGCCTTCACAACCAATCACGAGAGGCTCGATCACCCACAACTAACCGGTCTAGGTCTCACCATAGACCAAGAGTAACAACCTAGATCACACCCTCAAGGACACCCTTGCCTTAGATGTGCATTAATGCTCAAGTTACTCTCACTAGCACTCTCAAGATATGCAATATCTCCTCCTAGTGCTCTCCTCTTTTCCTCTTGGCTCTCACCAAATGCTCCAAGCTATTCCACTGGCCAAGAGAGGTCCCCAAGACCCTAGCAATGAAGTTATATAAGCCTCCAACCTCCAACTAGCCGTTGCTCCATGAAACCTCCTTTCTAGGCGTATTGACCGGACTGTCCGGTCACTACCGGGCCGGACCGTCCGGTCACTCCTGGAACGGCTCCCAGAGCCGTTGGCTTCACTGTGCACCGAAGATCTCGTACTGACTGAACCATCCAGTCAGACTTTCTCGCTCCACTACAGAAACATTCCTGAGCTTGCTTTCTCGCTGTCCTCAGTCGGGCTGTATAGACCGAACCGTTCGGACTCTACAGACTCCAACTCAGCAGTTTCCTCGCTGAGTCTTCTCTCTGGATTTCCTATTCTGTTAGTGACCGTACAATCCGGTCTCCACTGACCCCTCTGTCTGGTCACTCTGTCCAGAAGCTGAAACTCCTCGTCTTTGCTTGACTTTGTTTTTCGGCTTCTCCGAACAGCTCCTTGGCTTCTCCACTGTCACCTAATTCCTGTGATTTCACTGAGCATCCATGCACATCACCGACTAGAGATGACCTAAGAAAAATGACCTAGACCCCCTGTTGGCACTTCCCAAGTGCCCCTTTTATATGTGAATATTACTCAAATTAGAGCATAATTGATACTAATTTAGGCCATTTACCTATGATATTGTCTATATATTTGTATATGTGTTGTTTTGGAGCTTTATTACAGAAACAGGTAAAATTGGTGATTAAAGTGATGCTGGAGAGGACAGAAATCCAGAACCGACGAAAAGCACTGAAGAAGCCCAGTGCGCCGATAGGCGCAGTCCATGACCCGATCGGCGCTAGGGTGTTTTGACCCATAGAAGTGACCGAGGCCCATTCCACATGTTTATGGAAGTTTATCTGCGCAAGACACTTGAAGATATTTGCCTAGAAGATTTATGGAACTTCAAGATCTCGACGTGCAGTACAAGACTATATCTCGAAGGAAAAGGCCCACATGGCAGCTGTGGAAGACAGAGGAACCGATTCGGAGAAGAAACCAGAGAAGACACGGCTTGCGCCGATCAGCGCAACAACCTTATTTGCTAGAAACCGAGTCCTTTATGAGTAGAACCCCTATAAATACTTGTAAACCCTAGACGCAGAGAGAGGAGGCGACAGAGGGACAACAGATCCGTGAGTTAGAGCCACCGGGGCTTGCCCCGTTAGAATAGATCTCTAGTTGAGTTTCAAGAACCATTGGTGTTAAGAGTTGATCCGTCAAGGTAGGCCATCTCGACGGGGATGAATCTTACTCTATGTATATCAAAAAATCATTGAATATGTTGATGATGGTTTAGGTAATTTGAATCTGTCTTGATTCTATAATCATGCGTGTGCTTATTCCAATTGCTTAGTTCTAGGCTAAGTAAGTTGATATTATCTTGATCGTGGTGATTAGGATAGTATTCGGACATTGTATTGATTATGGTTGCTTGATGATGCTAGTAGTGTGGTTTAGCGGTGACAGCACTAAGCCTGCGCAGCACTATTGGATAGTTGAGTAGGGTAAGATACTCGCGTGATTAAGGGTTTCCTCTCGGCAGCGATAAATCGGGAGCCGCTCGGAAAGCAGGGTGGTCTTATTCATTATAGGTTTTCATTGATCTATGTAATTACCCATTATGATGCTATTTAATTAGACTTTCTGGTTACTCACTTAACAGCATAGGCTTACAAGACATCTGGCGCACTTTGGCTTAGATTCACTAGTGTGCCGATCGGCTCAACTCCAGGGCCGATCAGCGCAACAACAGATTTACTGTCTGGCACACCTTTGCACTGACCAGTCTCACCCACACGCAACCTAAATTCGATAGTAGCTTTGACTAGATCTTTTACTATTAACTTTATTTAATTATCCCTAAGGTCCCCATGGATTCGATAAACCTTGGAATACTCAATTCAAGGGAAAAAGTGCTACAATCATACACCGTCCTCATGCGATATATAAGTGGGTGCGTAGGTACGACCAACACCCCCTTGATAGTCCGACGTTTCCTATGGACTCAAAGCCCTAACAACTAGACAAGTGTTCCCAACACTTGCTCCATAGCATGTCCATAGCCTTGATCCATCTTCATGAACCCTTGGACTCCATCAAGCTCATCAAGCCTCCATGCTTATGGCCATTGTTATCAATCGCCAAGGCAACCATCATCCATATGATTTGTAGTAGAGTTTAGAGATGATTTCTACATAGACAACACTAGTGTAGATATTAGCCCACAATTTCATAGTTGTCATCTATCACCAAAACATTCATACCTTGGGGATCCAATCATCAATGGTCATGAAGCTTACACCTTGGACTTGGAAGCAAACTTGTTCTTGAAGGTACTCATCTTTTTCATGAGAAGAGCCAAGACCTCACTCAAGTCATCTTCATCTTCATCATTGTCATCATCATATTCAATCGCTGCTTTCTTCTTGCTCTTGATAGGCTCTTGCTCCTCAGCTTGAAGAGCTAGGTTGGATGGTTGTGGATCATCCATACCCAACTGATAGCTCTCAAAGGCCGTGACCTTGTCAAGCATGTCCTTGATGGTCTTGGTCTTGAGGTCACCTTGCAAGGTGAAGGTGATGATGGACTCATACTTGGGGTCTTTGAATAGCCTCAAGAATGTTCTTATCACCTCAACAGTCTTGAGCTTGAAATTATCCCCAAGAGCATTGATCTCCTCCACTAGTACATGAAAATGAGAATACACAATGTTAGCTCTCTCATGTGGCACTCTAGTGAAGTTATCATACTTGTTCTTCAGCACATAATATCCTTCCTTTTTGACATCACTAGTACCCTCGTGGATACTCTGAATCTCAGTCTATATGTCATGTGCTGACGAACTCGCATCCAATCTAGCAAACACATCCTTAAAAATGCATGCAAACAGAGCATTCTTGGCCTTAGCGTTGTGCTTAATGAAATTAGGAGCCAGCGGGTTCACATCCGCATCTGAATCATGGGTCACCGTCCATATCTCTAGATCAAGGGACTCAAGGTAGGCTTGCATACGAGCCTTCCAATACTCGTAGTCCTACCCGTTGAATATGGGAACACTCCCCACCTGTCCCGGCATCCTTACTCAAGGCGGTGAAGCCTCAAAGATGAGCACTTGGCTCTGATACCTATTGTAAGGACCAAAGGCGTACTGAGAGGGGGGGGGGGGGTGAATCGGTAAGCCAACCACAAATCCAAATACTTCAATTTCACACCACTAGATCCTAGCAATTATTGCAACCTAACAATTCTAGGAGGCCAAGACCCTACACATGCTAGTGTTCATGATGAATACAAATGCGGAAGCTATACATACTAGCCTATGCATGCCACAAGTCAACCTAGTTACTAGAGCACACAATTGCGGAATAGTAAAGAGGGGTCAAGGAATGCTCATGATTTTTTCCCGAGGTCTCAAAAGGATGGCGCCTTCCCCTACTCCACGTTGGACCACTACCGCCAAATTCTCGATCCCTCCCGGCACCAAGTGGAGTTCTCGCACACAAGCCCGCAATCACTCTAGGAGTGAAGACACAGTTGCGTCACCACTGCCACCAAGGCACAAGCTCGCCTCCCTCGAGAACTTGTCGGACTCCCTGAGCCAACACGGGCGCTCACTATTGATGCCCCTTTCACCAGTAGGCTCAAACCGTGTACAAACGTGTGACGGCCTTCACAACCGATTACAATAGGCTCGATCACCGACACCTAAATGTTCTAGGTCTCACCATAGACCAAGAGTAACAGCCTAGATCACACCCTCAAGGACACCCTAGCCTTAAATGTGAAAGATGCTCAAGTTACTCTCAGTAGCACTCTCAAGATATGCAATATCTCCTCGTAGTGCTCTCCTCTTTTCCTCTTGGCTCTCACCCAATGCTCCAAGCAATTCCACTAGCCAAGAGAGATCTCCAAGACCTTAGCAATGAAGTTATATAGGCTTCCAACCTCAAACTAGTCGTTGCTCCACGAAGTCACCTCTCTAGACACGATTGACCGGACTGTCCGGTCGCTGCTAGACCGGACCATCTGGTCTCTCTATAAGGGTTCCTAGAACCATTGGCTGCTCAGTAGACCAGACTGTCAGGTCAGTAGACCAGACCGTCAGGTCTCTTCACGTCCTGTGCATTCCAGAGAGTTCTAGTTTGCTCCCTCTCTGTCCCGAGACTCAGCCCTCCTGAACGTACTGTCCGATCACTAGACCGTTCCGTCCGGTCTCTAGGGTTTCCAGACTTGATAGATTCCTCACAGACTCCTCTCTGATCTCCTAGTGACTGTACAGTCCGGTCTCCACTGACCCCTCTATTCGGTCACTATGTCCAGAAGTTGAAACTCCTCATCCTCGCTTGCTTCATTTCCCGGCTTCTCCGAACAGCTCCTTGGCTTCTCCATTGTCTCCTAGCACCTATGATTTCATTGAGCATTCATGCACATCATCGACTAGTCGTGACCTAAGAGACATGACCTAGATCCCCTTGATAGTCCGGTTTTTTTCTATGGACTCAAAGCCCTAACAACTAGACAAGTGTTCCAAACAATTGCTCCATAGCTTGTCCTTAGCCTTGATCCATCTCCATCAACCCTTGGACTCCATCAAGCTCATCAAGCCTCCATGCTTGTGGTCATTGTCATCCATCGCCAAGGCAACCATCATCAATAATAAGATTTGTAGTAGAGTTTCGAGATGATATCTGCATAGACAACACTCGTGTAGATATTAGCATACAATTTCATAGTTGTCATTAATCACCAAAACATTCATACCTCGGGGATCCAATCATCAATGGTCATGAAGCTAACAATCTCCCCTCTCTTTGATGATTGATGACAGCCACTACTTATCATGAAACATCAAGGCTAAAAGAGCTACACTACGATCGAGAGAAACCTCAAAAGCATAAGCAATGAACAAACAAGGTCCTACTCAATCAGGCATCATAAAGAGCTAAGAGAATGAAAAGAGAAAAGCACACTCTAGATGATATGCATGCATGTTATGTGAAGATATTAATTAAAGCATAAAAACATGCAAGCAAGACATGAATGATGATATGCAACAGGATAGCATGACACTGCATAGGAATTATCGGTATTTTGGTCCTTCATCCTCGAGTTGCTGCAGCACATTGGTTTCTGTAGGTGATGGTGTAACCTTCTAAGCCTCCTGCTCTCAACAGCCTCTACGCAAGTTCTGCTCAATAGGGAACCTGGGGCTTCAATCCACCACCACCACGGTCTCAGGCAGAGGGACCCATTATCCCCTATGATCCTTATATTGGTAATGGATGTGCTTAATTCATTAGTACAGAAGGCTGCACAGGAGGCACTATTACAATTGATTGCACCTCCACGTGCAAAGCATCAAAGCTCGTTTTATGCTGACGACGTGGTACTGTTTCTTCGGCCAGCAGCTGTAGATTTGGAGACCGTTCAGCAAATACTTGAGATTTTTGGTTATGCCACAGGTTTGTGCACAAACATCACCAAAAGCGCTGTCACTCCCATCCGGTGCAGCGAGGAAGATATAGCGATGATCACCAACTACCTACCGTGTGAGCTCAAGGAGTTTCCGTGCTCATACATTGGTCTTCCCATTTCTGTCCGCAAGCTATCTAGGGCTAATATTTTGCCACTGATTGTTAAGATTGCAGACCATCTCCCCAGTTGGAAGGCGTCGCTAATGAACAAGGCTGGCAGGCTAGTCACTATGACGAATGTCTTGTCAGCGGTGCCAATTTACTCTATGATTGTCATTGACTTGCCAAAGTGGGCAATCAAGGCGATCAACAAGTGGCTACGGGGCTTTCTTTGGTGTGGACATAAGAAGGCAAACGGGGGAAGTTGTCTGGTTTCTTGGAATCAGGTGCAGCGGCCCTTGAAGTATGGAGGCTTGGGCATCCATGATCTTGAGATACAAGGATGGGCCCTACAGATATGTTGGTTATGGCTGCAGAAAACTGACACTTCGCGGCCTTGGGAAGGGTTGCCGATTGAGGTGCCGTGAATGGCCAAAGCAATGTTTAATGTGGCTGTTACCACTCTGGTGGGGGACGGGCAAGGCACAAAATTCTGGTCGGATGGTTGGCTTAACGGCCAAACAATAAGTGAAATTGCGCCCAACCATCTCAGTATCATTCCCACACGTTTGATCAACCAACGGACAGTGGCGCAAGGCCTCTTTAACAGAACATGGGTCCGTGATATACAAGGAGGTCTAATAGTTCAGATCCTAATTGAATACTTAATTGTCTGGGATTTGGTCGAGGCCGTTATTTTACAAGCGAATGTTGCCGATCACCACATTTGGCGCTTCACACAGTCCGGCAGCTACAGCAGCAAGTCAGCATATGAAGCTTTCTTCCTCGGAGCAATCAGATTCACTCCTTGGAAAAGATTCTGGAAATCCTGGGCGCCTCTCTGATGTAAGTTTTGTATGTGGTTGGCCACTAATGGGCGTTGCTGGATGGCCGACTGCTTGGCAAGATGGAATTCGCCTCATCCTCAAGCCTGCCCTTTGTGTGACCAAGCCGAGGAAATCATCGACCACCTTCTAGGCGCATGCGTCTTCTCACGGGAGGTCTGGACGCTGGTTTTTCTCAAGCTGAACCTGCTGCACCTGGCGCCTCAACCATCAGTGGGTCACTTCTCTAGTTGGTGGAGCAAGTCACGGTATTAGATTGCAAAGGAATGGCGGCATGGCTTCAACACTCTTATAATCCTGGTGGCATGGAAAATTTGGAAGCACAGAAATGATTGCGTCTTCAATGGGAAATAGCCCAATGTCGCAGCCCTACTAAACGACATTGGCGATGAGGCTTCACTATGGTGCCTACCTGGAGCTTCCCAGCTCCAAAAACTGCTCTTAAACATGGCTGAGTAGTTATTTAGTGGTGTTGAGTTTTTCAGTTTTTGCCAACTGCAACTTCTGTCTATTTGTTTGGGTGGCACGTCTGTAGCAGACACTTTATTACCGGAGATCTCCTTTTGGAGTGAACCACCTATCCTCTTCTTAATGAAATGATGTGCAGCTCTCCTGCGCATTCGAGAAAAAAGCAAGCATTTATCATCATGAAATACATACACATGCATACAAGATAAATAATGAAGGACAAAGCACTGCGTATGTAAATAAACCAAGTGAGATCATGATGAGTCAAACACAAGCGAATGAAAACCATGACTAATCAAAATCCACAAGCATTGATAAATCCATCAAAACAAGATCCAAATGTATCTAACTCACAAAACCAATGTACACATATGCTCCCCCTAGAAACATGCTACTATCTCTCGATCGTCATAGGATCACACTCCCCCTATCTCTAAGTCTTCTCCCCCTTTGGCAACAAGCACCAACAAAAGAAGGAAAAACAACTAAGCGCTCGTGGTCGAAGGAAGTGGTGGTGCAACGACGTCCTCTGAGGGCTTTGCTCTGGGCTGCTCCTGTGCTGGATCATGTTGCTCTGCCTAAGCTTGTGTCACCTGAGCGTCATGCTGCTCGAAGTAGGAAAGCTCCTCTGGTGACTCAGAACCTCTGTCCTGTCCTGCTGGTAGGACCGTGGCTGTCTCCTGTGCAGCTGAAGCCTGGAGAAAAGTGAGATCGGCCACATCCTCCTGAGTGAAACCTCCTTGGACAAGATCCTTTTCTACCTGAGGTGTGACAAGAGAAGTGTCCGTAGCAAAAGAAGGTAGAGCTAAGCTAGTAGCTGTGGCTGTCTGGGGGTCTGCTCGAGTGGTGTGCACTATATCTGAGAACAGACTCTTGACTGGTGGCTGCTGCTGGGACATGGAAGGTACTGCCATCTTCGAAGCTGTAGACTGAGCTGATGATGTGAACAATGCGAAGACTGAGAAAGCTCACACAGGGGAAAATTGTGTAACTGGCAAGAAAGGCTGTCATGCTCCCCCCGTCGGTAATGCCCCTGAGTGTGATAAAAACCATTGGACTGGGCTGTCATCATGGCAGTGAAAGGCCCTGGCTGTGTCTGGCGCTGCTGAAACTGTGGAAACTTAGGGACTTCTGCCTACTGGCTAGACTATCCTCCTCTGACTCCTCAGACTCCTCCTGCTGCATGGAGGATCCCTGCTCCATAGTTCTTGACAACCTCTCCTGACGAGAAGTCAGAGTACGCTGCGACCAAGGTGCTGGTACAACTCCTGTGGCCAAGGCTGGTGTCCTCGTCCCGGTACTCCTCCTGAGTCCCTGAGTGTTAGTTGTCTGCTCTATGATCAGTCCTGTCCCTAGTGTTCTGTGGGAAGTCTCCATAGCATCCAGGTGTCTGGCTACCCGTCTGGCTCTCTCTGACTTTGGGTCCAGCATGGTCCTCTTCTTGCCTCTGGGCTTCTCTATCATCTTACCTTTTCCCTTGTCCTGATCACCTACTCCTGCTATCTCTGCTACTGTCAAGTGTCACTGCACGCACGTAGGTATAGACAGGATAAGCATAGAGCTTATATAAATCTACAAGCACAGCACCGCTAGGTAAGAATGTGCAATATAAATCCTAGCACTGAGATGAGGGACATGATCACTAGACAAATAAAGCAATGTGACAACAGTGATCATTGACTATAAGTGGCTGGTGCGAGTCATCTAGTGTACAGTCAAATAATGGCAATTAATCTAACTATAGACTAGACAGTATAAAACCCTAGACATGTAGTTAAAAGATAATCATGGAATTAACTACAACTAGGTTGAGCCAAATTAACTAATTAATGCAACTAAAGCATAGGAATATGTACCACCCTACTTTTTGCAATTTCTAAAAAATGCCAATTATTAGCATTAAGCAATTAATAAAATAGCCTAGTCAAAATTTATTTTCTAAAATAATTATAATTAACTTATTGCATTTGCATATCATGTCATTGCCATGTAGATTTTAATTGCATTGTGCATTTAGTTAATTACTAAATAAAGTACTAGGAAATTAGAATAGAAAATGGGAGGGAAAAGAATTAGAAAAGGAAAAGAAAAAGGGAAAACTAGAGCCTGGGCCGAAAACCCACCTTTTTGGCCCACCCGAAACCCTCCTCCCCTTTCTCCCCCCCCCCACCTCCTTCCCCAGGCCTAGCTGCACTCTCCTATCCCTCAGCCCTCGAGCACCCTCGGCCCAGCCAGAGCCGAAGGTGTAACCCAGAAACCCGTCACCCTCTCTCTCTCTCTCTCTCTCTCTCACCGACAGACGGGCCCTGCCTGTCATCCCCTTCCTCCCGCTATCTCCGCCACTTGCCGTTTTCCCTCGTCCCCGTTCAAATCAGCGCCCGCACGCTCGCTCCCGCGCGGCCTCGACAGCCCTGGCATGATCGCCGCTCACCCCGTGATCCCCTGGCCCACTTTCCCCCACCAACCCCCCGCCGCCGGCTCCAATTTTTGGAAGGCGCAACATTGCCGGCCCCTGCTCCTTGCCAAGCCGTGCCGACGAACCCTAGCCCTCCCTCCTATAAAAGCCGACACCCAACCCTTCCCTGGACGCGCTTGAGTTTTTTCCTGCTCTCTGCTTCGCTCCAGCGCCGTCCTTTCCTCGTCTCTAGTAAGAGCTCCGCCGCCGCCATCAATTCTTCCCCTTCGACACCCTTCGCTCCAATTTGACCCGTCCCTCGGCATCGCAGGTCGACCAGGAGACTTTGAAGCTGCTCCATGACGCTCGCCGACACCGCTGGACCCCTTCTCACCATCGCCGACGAACCCGAGCCGCCGATCACTATCGCGAGCCCTCCCCGGCCTCTTCCTCCTCTACGCGACCTCACTAGTGAGTTTGCCATCGCCTCTTCTCCCTCCAGGACCCCTCCGCACCCCGTCCTGGCCACCGGAGTGCCATTCTGGCCAACTCTGGTGAACCCTGCCGCCGCACCGCCATCTGGAATGGTTGCCGCTGGCAGCCCTCCCCGCCCTCTTTTTCTAGCCGTTAGATCTAGATCCTAGGATCCATATTACATAACCCGAAGGGTTATGTAATCGGTCCATCATGGACCAGTGGACCACGGGTCCACCGATCCATAGACCCGGTCCACGGAATTTTTAGTTTATTTTTTTAATAAACCTGGATATTGGTAGGATTTTGCATTTAGGCTCCTGCGCTTAGTTTAAATTATATTTATGCCCCCGTTTTTGTACAGAAGCTTTAGAAAATTGTATTTAAGCCCCTGAACTTCATAAAAAATTATTTTAGCACTACATTTTAATAGAAACACCCCTGTACTTTACTAAAATTATTATTTTGGCCCTATAGTTTTACAAAAACACCCCTGGACTTATTTTTAATAATACTTTAGTCCTGTATTTTTACACTTTAGTCCTTGAACTTGTTATAAATTATAATTTAGTCCCTAGATTTTATTTTACATTATTTAGACCCTTTTAATTTGCAGATTTGACCCTGTAGTATTCTGAAATTGCATTATTAACCCCTAAATTAACTTGTTTTTACTGTTTTAACCCTAGAGCTTCAACTAGGCATAACTTTTTACTCGTAACTCCGAATTAGGTGATGCTTGCGCCTAAACGATCGTAGGAGCATAACCTATGCATTCATGGCATTATTATATTGTTTTTTTCATGATTGCATGGTTGTGTATTGTTTTTGTATGCAATTGCTTGTGACGGTACTGCCACGCGTAAAGACGACTACACGCAAGGATCAGCGTACGAGGACCTCCAAGAGCGGGAGTTTGAAGTGGTTGAGTAACAACACGCGCAGGACGAAGGCAAGTGTCCTTGATGCATTTTGTACCTATTGTGAATGTTACTTTAGGATTGCATGCTTGTGTCAATTCATTGAGAAACTATTGTTAGGGTTACTAGTATTGTTCTATCTTGTCCTTGTCGCCTTCAACTAGAATTTTATCGGTCAATGGGTAGTCATGCTTAGTTGCTTACTGGGTTTGGGTTCCATTTAATTTTAACTAATGAACAATATCACGTGGGAAAGGATTGGTCATTTTTAGCAACATGGACTTAGGGATCTATGGAAGCTAGATAGAATGGATGTGGTGCCATGGGCACATGGTTGGTGGTGGTAGGCTTGTTGTAGATCCCAGGAACCGGTTCTTGGAGCGATATACCAGGAAAACAGTGCCATCACAAGACCGATATGGCTAAGGCTTGGCCTAGTAATTAGGTGTTCTCCCAGTGTCGGTGCAGCATTTGGTGGAGCGGGGAATGGAAGTTAAGAGAGGACTGTCCTTGTATCCGAATGGCTCAAGAGGGGGCTCCTGGGGTGATGAGCTGCTTGTTGATGGGCTATCACTTATGGACGGGGGTGGAACCTTAGTGGCTAGCATGTACTGGGAGACCCTTTGGAAAAGCCTCGTAGTGAAACCCTGCCACATACCCAAGGAAGTGTGTAATGTGTGTCGCGTCCACGAGCACAAAGGGAATCACGACTTGTGGGTAAAGTGGTACAAACTCTGCAGAGTATCAAACTGTCATGACAGCCGTGCTCACGGTCACGAGCGGCCTGAAGTCCTCACAAGATTAGTTTGGTGGGTTACGGATGGTCATGTGATGAGTACATCACACCCATGGATACACACAACACTCCTCCAACTTGTGAGGTTCATCGTATACTTGCAAATTTGGTTGCATTCTTCTTTGTTCTTGCTTGTGTTCTTGATTTGCAGGCAAGGATAAGCCTTCTTGGCGAGGTCAATCGTTCTTGAACGGTTGATAACCAGAGGAGATGTTGTGCTGCGATTGTGGGGTTCAGAACGTGTCGTTCGGAAGCCCGGATCGATTTGTGTATCGCCTCCGCCTTAATCAAGATTATCAGAACCTACCAAAAGATCGGGAACCCTTGTCCACATCAAGTGGTAATCAGAGCTTCAGGTACACCGTTAGGTTCGCCCTTATCCTCGTTATTTTGTTCAATCCTAGAGTCCAGAAAATTGCCCTACAAAAATATTTGTTCATCGTGTTTCCACTGTCCTACACCCCCCTTGTGATGTGGACAAGGGTTCCCGATCTTCCGAAAGGTTCTTGGTAAGTTGATTTGGTCGGAGGCGACACACAAATCGATCCGGCTTCAGAACAGCACGTTCTAAACCCCGCAATCGTAGCACGACGTCTCCTCTGGTTATCAACCGTCCAAAAGACGATTGACCTCGCCGAGAAGGCTGATCCCTGCCTGCGAATCAAGAACACAAGCAAGAACAACGAAGATTGCAACACAATTGCAGATGTATGATTAAACTCTCGAAGTTGGGGTCTCACAAACCGATGAACGGCGAAACTGTTTATGAACAGAATTGATCTAAGCAAAACCCGAACCCTAATGGTGCGGCGGCGGCTGTATATAAAGACCCTAGGGTTGTGCAAGACCCTCTGGACGCGCCCCTAATTGGGCTCAACTAGATACAAAGCCCAAAGGCCAAAAATAGGCGACGCAGCACCAACACAGATTCTGGACTCTGTCTTGTTTTGACGATTCCCGATGACTCCGGATGAATTTTGACATGAGGCCGGCGGCATTGGAAAGGTCCTCTCCTTATCTTTCCGTGCATATGTAGAACGTCCAAATCCGAGTCCGTATGCGTCCTGGGCAACTGTTTTAGTACAGACTGGTCTTGGGCCCCAAAACAGACTCGAAGTCGGTTTTGATTGGGCCTCCACTTTGGCTTCCAAGCTCTTGCTGGTCCTCCACGTTCCCAGCTCCTTCTCCCATCATCTCCTGGTCTTATCCATGGTTTTTAATCATAAAATAATCATTAGGTAGCAAACCATTCTCAAAAGTAACATATAGCGAAGAACGTAGGAACGAGCTCACCTCTAAATTTAGTCGTCGTGCACGAGCTCTAGTCATTGGACCTTGCAAGTCCAGATTTTGAGGAGTGTTGTGTGTATCCATAGGAGTGATGTCCTCATCATCCTCCCCCTCTTGAAGTGGAGTCGTCCTCGACTCGAGCTCATCCTCTTCTCCCAAGTATGGTTTTAAATCTGAAATGTTAAAAGTAGGACTAACCCCGAACTCGGGAGGCAACTCAAGTTTGTATGCATTATCATTAATCTTCTCTGTTATTTTGAATGGACCATCAGCTCTAGGCATTAGTTTAGACTTTCTCAATTCTGGAAATCTATCCTTCCTTAAGTGTAACCACACTAAATCTCCTACATCAAGCTTTACTTCCTTTCTACCCTTACTGCCAGCAATTTTATACTTTTCATTCATCTTTTCAATGCTAAGTCTAGTGGTCTCATGCATTTGCAAAATAAATTCAGCACGCTCCTTAGCATCAACATGAATCTCTCATTAATAGGTAGAGGAAGTATATCAAGTGGAGTACGGGGATCAAAACCATACACTACCTTGAATGGACTTACCTTGGTAGTAGAATGTGTTGCCCGATTATAAGCAAACTCAACATGAGGTAAGCATTCTTCCAATTGCTTCAAATTTTTCTTCAAAATAGCTCGCAACATAGTACCCAAAGTGCGGTTCACAACCTCAGTTTGTCCATCAGTTTGTGGATGACAAGTTGTAGAAAATAACAACTTTGTACCCAACTTATTCCAAAGCGTGCGCCAAAAATGACTCAAGAATTTTGCATCACGATCTGAAACAATAGTAGAAGGCATACCATGCAAACGTACAATTTCTTTGAAAAAAAGATCAGCAATGTAACTAGCATCATCAGTTTTATGACATGGTATAAAGTGTGCCATCTTGGAAAAACGATCCACAACAACAAAAATGCTATCACTCCCCCTCTTAGTCCTAGGCAGTCCTAAAATAAAGTCCATAGAAATATCCGCCCAAGGAATAGAAGGAATAGGAAGTGGCATGTATAAACCATGTGGATTCAATCGAGACTTAGCTTTTTGACATGTAGTGCAGCGAGCAACAAAACGCTCAACATCTTTCCTCATCCTTGGCCAAAAGAAGTGTGTGGCCAAAATATCCTCCGTCTTCTTAGCACCAAAATGACCCATCAATCCACCTCCATGCGCCTCTTGCAACAATAAAAGACGAACGGAACCAACTGGAATGCATAGGCGGTTAGCTCTAAACAAGAAACCATCATTCAACACAAATTTGTGCCAAGCACGACCTTCTTTACAGTGCAGCAATACATCTTTAAAATCAACATCAGCAACATATTGTTCTTTAATTGCCTCAAGTCCAAAAATTCTACAATCAAGTTGAGACAACAAAGTATATCGCCTAGATAAAGCATCAGCAATCACATTATCCTTCCCTTTCTTATGTTTAATAATATAAGGAAAAGACTCAATAAACTCAACCCATTTATCATGTCTACGGTTCAAATTGCATTGAGAACGAATATACTTAAGTGATTCATGATCAGAATGAATAACAAATTCTTTAGGCAACAAATAATGACGCCACGTCTCTAAAGAACGTACAAGTGCATATAGTTCCTTATCATACGTGGAATAATTCAAAACAGGCCCAGTAATTTTCTCACTAAAGTATGCAACAGGTTTACCATCTTGCATCAAAACACCACCAATGCCTATACCACTAGCATCACATTCAAGCTCAAAAGTCTTATCAAAATTGGGTAATTGCAGCAATGGTGCATGTGTAAGTTTGTCCTTCAAAGCATCAAAAGACTCATGATGTACCTTACCAAAATGGAAGTCAACGCCCTTCTTTGTCAACTCATGCAATGGTGCAGCAATGGTGCTGAAATCTTTGACAAAGCGGCGGTAGAAACCTGCAAGACCAAGAAAACTCCTCACCTGTGTGATAGTTTTTGGTACAGGCCAGCTCTTTATGGCTTCAATCTTCGCCTCATCCACCTCAATTCCCTGTGGAGTCACAACATAGCCAAGAAAAGAGACTCGATCCGTGCAAAAGGTGCACTTCTCAAGGTTACCAAATAAACGTGCAACTCGCAAAGCATCAAAAACAGCACGCAAATGAATCATATGGTCATCCATAGATTTGCTATAAATCAAGATATCATCAAAGTAGACAACCACAAATTTGCCAATAAAAGGTCTTAAAACCTCATTCATCAAATGCATGAAAGTACTGGGTGCATTAGTTAACCCAAAAGGCATTACTAACCACTCATACAACCCGAATTTGGTTTTGAAAGCTGTTTTCCATTCATCTCCAAGTTTCATTCTAATTTGATGGTAGCCACTACGCAAATCAATTTTAGTGAAAATTATAGCACCACATAACTCATCAAGCATGTCGTCTAGCCTAGGAATAGGATGACGATACCTAATAGTAATGTTATTAATGGCTCTACAATCTACACACATACGCCAAGAACCATCTTTCTTAGGAACCAAAAGTACAGGAACAGCACAAGGACTAAGTGATTGACGAACATACCCACGATCCAAAAGGTCTTGGACTTGTCGTTGTATCTCCTTAGTCTCCTCAGGGTTGGTCCTATAAGCAGCACGGTTTGGCAAAGTAGCACCAGGAATCAAATCAATTTGATGCTCAATCCCTCTCAAAGGTGGCAAGCCCGAGGGTATCTCAGCCAGGAAAACATCCTCATACTCCTGCAAAAGGTTAGTGACAGCAGGAGGCAAAGCACTAGAAGCAATATCACCAAGCAAAAACAAGGCTTGTTTGCATATCAAAGCATAGCAAATATCATCAGTAGAAATTTCAGCAAGCTCAGATTTTGTGGCAAGACATGAACGACCTTGTAATTTAATTGCAGCACCCTTAGAACTTGAAGAATCATTAACATTACTTGGTGTAGAAGCAGAATTAACAGGTTGCTGAATTTCAGGGCTTTTATTTTTCAAACTAGCAGCTCGTTCTAAATCAGCTTGTACAATTTCAGCAGGGCTCATTGGTAACAAAGTAATTTTAGTTCCTTTATGCATAAAAGTGTACTTATTACTTTTACCATGGTGTACAGCATCATTATCAAATTCCCAAGGTCTACCCAATAAAAGTGAACAAGCTTGCATGGGTACAACATCACAATCAACAGAATCCACATAGGAACCAATGGAAAAAGGAACTCTGCAAGTTTGTGTTACCTTAGCTTTTCCAGAGTCATTTAACCACTGAATGTAGTATGGATGTGGATGTGGGCGTGTGGTCAAATCAAGCTTCTTAACCACATCAGAACTCACCAAATTGTTGCAGCTTCCTCCATCAATGATGACACGTGCCTGACGGTTCTTGATGACGAAGAAAATCTGGAACAAGTTATGTCGCTACATCATCTCGGGCTGCTGGATTTGTGTGCTAAGCACACGCTGCACAATAATATTCATGTAGCCCGTGGTATCTCCGCCTCCAAGGACGAGGTCACCGCTGGTGGCAGCGACATCCTCCTCCTCATCCTCCACATCGGAGGTGCTCATGTAACCGCCATCATCTGTCGCCACATATGCTCGCCTACTTGGGCAGTCTTTCTGCACATGGCCAAGACCATGGCATCGGTGGCACTGAATCCCTGTAGTGCGTCCCGTCGAAGCAACAGAGGAGGCACTACTAGCCGGTACCTGCACAGAATTTTTACCTGAGCGCGTAGAAGGGGCAGGGGCTGATCTTGGTGCTGCAGAAACAACACTAGCTGGTGGGGGCGGCCGGAAAGATGGCTTGGGCAACCCCGAAGTCCCCGTCGGCCGTGGTGCGTAGAAATTCCTGGACTTGCTGTACTCCTCAAAAGCCTGGAAAAGTCCCTGTGATTCTTTCTCCGCAAGCATAGCATACTGGAAACACTGGTTGAGGGTATAAAATTCTTTATAATCAAGGATGTCCTGAATTTCTTTTCTCAAACCAGAATAAAAGCGGCAAATCTGATCCTCTACTTTTTCAACCACAGCACAACGAATCAAACCCTTCTGAAGCTCACTAAAATACTCCTGAACAGTTTTATCTCCTTGATCTAAACGCTGCAGTTTATTACGAATTTCTCTATAAAAAGAAGGAGGAACAAAACGATCACGCATTTCTACCTTAAGTTCTTCCCAAGTAGTAGGCAAATCGGTTTCAGCAGCTAGACCACTCCACCAAACAATAGCAAAGTCCTTAAACTCACTAGTGGCTTGTCTAACTCTATGTTGTTCAGGAACAAGATGGGCATTAAATTTTTGTTCTACCGTCATTTCCCAATCAAGGTAAGCATCACCATCGTACTGACCCGAAAACGAAGGAATTGAAAACTTAATTTTAGCATACGGATCATCTGGAGCATAGTTACCTTGTGTGCGACGGTTGTGGTTGTGGAAACCACCCATACCTTGAGGGTTACGTTGCAAACGGCGTCGTAACCTTGCGGTCCTTGTAGCTGACCTATCGACGGTGCCATCAGCCTTATACACCGTTGCTTCATCATGATCGTCTTCAACGTCGTTGTTGGTGTCGTTGTTGGTGTTGGTGTTGTTGTTGTTGTTGTTGTTGTTGGTCTTGTGAGCGGTCTCCAATTCGACAACCTGATCGGTTAGCTTAGAGACTCTCTTATCCAACTGCTCAATGCTTTCTCCCAGGTGAGGCTTGGTGACGGCGTCGGTGACGGTCCTGGTGATCGTCTCTGCCAAATCACTCTGAACCTCCTGCAAAGCCTTCTGTAACTGATCTTGGCTCACGCACTCATCAAATTTTGAGGGCGAAGCACCCTCTCCATCGCTTCCTGACATCAGAAACACCAAAACAGGAAACAAAAAGTGAAGGTTATCCCTACAAAACTACTAAGCAGTGGTGCCTCTCAACACAGCAAAAGTAAGCTTCTTGCAAAGCTCTTACAAAGTTCTGAAAACAACAAAGCGAAGGATACCAGGGAGAAGTGTTCCACGATTGCAAGGGTTACCAAATAACCTATGTGCTGTCCAGAAGAAGTATGTAGAGCTAGGAAGGCCAAATATATATATATGAGTGGCACACAAATCAAAAACAGATAGTAAAGCTGAATAAGTGCCCAAATAACTTATCCCTAGTTGCTGGTCTAACTATGTCCTAGAACAGTAGTGATAGCAAAGAAGAAACAAAGAGACAAAGGGACACAGTCGATCACAGGGGGCTTAGTGTAAAACAGCCGAACTCAGAAATTCCAGGGGGCTAGATGGAGCACTAGTAGGAATCCCAAATTTCTTTTTTTTTATTTTATTTTTTTGATATTTTTTTCCAACTCACTAGTAAACAGGAAGAAACCACAAAAAATTTCAGCTCAAACCGAGATAGGACGTGGCCTACAGAAAATCTTGAAGTTTCAGAAAACGTCGGGTTTCAACTTGAATGAATTTTTTCTTTATCTTCCCGATTTTTTTTGAATTTTTTGACGAGGGCACACAGGGCGTAGCCGAGTGTGGGTATGCTCAACTTTTCGTCTAGAATCTCCTGTAAAAATTTCAGCCAAAACGGACAACCGAACGAAAAGTTATGGCTGTTTTACCGAAGGGGTGTCGGAATCGGTTATGAACCCGGGGTTTTGAGTGAAATCCGAGTCGGGCTTGGGGTCGGGTAGGGAGTTTTTTGGCAAGGTGGATGCAGCGGAAAGTGGAATTTATAAAAAGTGGTCCGAGGTGGTGAGGGTAGGTTTAGGGTGGGATTAGGGTGGGCGTGTTGATCAATCAACCCTAGCACACAAAGCCGACAAAACCGAGGATGGTGAAGGGGATGGCGGCTAGGGTTGCAAGGGAAACACTACTGACGACAAAAACACAAACTAAACCAATGACTAAACAAGAACTAGGGCACAAACTCAACACTACGGACTCTGAAATTGAAATATGCAAAGGCTAAACACGTGGTTATGGGCGGGGGAAAATTTTTTATTTGGTATTTTCAGTGGACGATAGGAAGAACACGAAAACAAAACTAAAGGGTAGTGTGAACCTGACGGTGCACCTGAAGCTCTGATTACCACTTGATGTGGACAAGGGTTCCCGATCTTCCGAAAGGTTCTTGGTAAGTTGATTTGGTCGGAGGCGACACACAAATCGATCCGGCTTCAGAACAGCATGTTCTAAACCCCGCAATCGTAGCACGACGTCTCCTCTGGTTATCAACCGTCCAAAAGACGATTGACCTCGCCGAGAAGGCTGATCCCTGCCTGCGAATCAAGAACACAAGCAAGAACAACGAAGATTGCAACACAATTGCAGATGTATGATTAAACTCTCGAAGTTGGGGTCTCACAAACCGATGAACGGCGAAACTGTTTATGAACAGAATTGATCTAAGCAAAACCCGAACCCTAATGGTGCGGCGGCGGCTGTATATAAAGACCCTAGGGTTGTGCAAGACCCTCTGGACGCGCCCCTAATTGGGCTCAACTAGATACAAAGCCCAAAGGCCAAAAATAGGCGACGCAGCACCGACACAGATTCTGGACTCTGTCTTGTTTTGATGATTCCCGATGACTCCGGATGAATTTTGACATGAGGCCAGCGGCATTGGAAAGGTCTTCTCCTTATCTTTCCGTGCATATGTAGAACGTCCAAATCCGAGTCCGTATGCGTCCTGGGCAACTGTTTTAGTACAGACTGGTCCTGGGCCCCGAAACAGACTCGAAGTCGGTTTTGATTGGGCCTCCACTTTGGCTTCCAAGCTCTTGCTGGTCCTCCACGTTCCCAGCTCCTTCTCCCATCATCTCCTGGTCTTCTCCATGGTTTCTAATCATAAAATAATCATTAGGTAGCAAACCATTCTCAAAAGTAACATATAGCGAAGAATGTAGGAACGAGCTCACCTCTAAATTTAGTCGTCGTGCACGAGCTCTAGTCATTGGACCTTGCAAGTCCAGATTTGGAGGAGTGTTGTGTGTATCCATAGGAGTGATGTCCTCATCACCTTGTGCTTTGCAATTTTTAGTTTAGTTTGCTTCTCTGAATTTTAATCCCTACAAGGTCATTGTGTTGTTGGTCTAGTACTTGTTCTTTGGTCTTGTTTGAGTCGTGTGTGTCCTTGTTCATAGACAATCATGAAAAAAAAATCAGATTGTTGCACACGTTGAAAGAATAGTACTGCTAGAATTGTTTGCACTAAATATTTATTTAACATCTAGCCTTCTACTTTTTGTGTGCAAAAGAAACTTAGAGTGTTTTCTGTTGCACGTTGTTCCTTGAGTCAAGAGATCGCTGCACGTTGTTGCATATGAGAATTGTCGGTTCAGTTCTACATGTACATCTATTCCTTACGTAAAGAGTACAAAAAAGAAAGTTTAGGTTTTTCCTTTGTGCTATAAAGTTCGCAACTCTTGCTGCAGTTCTATGTCAAAAAATTCATGAAAGAAGTAAAAGGCAAAGAGGTGCTGAAAAAAAATACGAAGAAAAAGCCGCACCTATAACAAAAGAAAAAAACGAAAGGAGAAGAGAAAAAAATTCAGAATTGCTTGCAGCCTTTGTGTCCTTTGTTGAGCCATTTGCTTGCTTGCTTGAACTAGGACCGAGACAAGTTTAGGCCAGTGACATAGACTAGCTTGGGACTATTATTCAGTTTTGCATTTTCTGAATTGAAATTTTGCTAATCCTTGCTACTATAAATTGCCTACCTAGCTCCATATATATCCGTCTGAATAGGCACAGAACTTTGGACCCTCGCAATCGTCGGATCACACTCTCCAAGGTATCCTCTATTTTGCTACTAAGAATCTTGTAAGAACTCAGTTAGGTGCTGTCATTTGCTTGTTGAGAGTTTCCACCGTGATCAAACAGTAGTGATAGGAAAATATACTCTTGTGTGTTTTCTTGTTTTGTATTAACAATGACAGGTTACAACACCGATGGTGATGAGTCGATGGTGTCAAATGAGGTTGATACAAGTGTTGTAGCACAATGAGTGTTTAGTTCTCAAATGGAGAAGGTAGAGCAAAATCAAATGAACAACTTGTTTCAGACTCACTTTGTTGTGAAGGATCGACGTTGTCGTGTCATCATTGATGGAGAGAGTAGCAACAACATTGCAAGCTTGGAATTGGTCGAGAAGCTCGGCTTGACCACACAGCCACACCCATGTCCATACTACATCCAATGGGTAAATTCTTGTGGTAAGATAAAGGTAGATAAAATTGCACGCATTGAATTTTTTATTGGTTCTTATAAGGATAGTGCAGAATTTGATATAGTACCTATGCAAGCATGTCATTTGTTATTGAGTAAACCTTGGATTATTACAAATAATGCTTCGCACAATGCCATTATAAATAGCTACTCATTTAAATACAATGATAGAAGAGTTACTCTTAAACCTATGACCGCTGCTGAAATTTTAGAAGAGGATCAACAAAGGCTTGAAACCAGAAAGAATGAACCGTTTAGAAAAGAATGGACTATTTCAAATGTTGCAACACTTACATCAAAATCTGAATTAGATGATGAACATATTTCCTTGCCTCTTGTTGCAACTAATACATTTCAGGTTCTACACAAAAAAGAGGATAGTGAGAAAGATGAAGAACATGTTGTTGCTTCAGGTAAGAGCTTTCTTGATGTGATGAATTGTTCCAACAATCTTGCTGTATTGGAACCATATGATCATGTTTCTTTGTCACAAGTTGATTTACCTAGTGGTCCTTGTGATAAAGAGGAGTTGTGTGCCAATGCTTCACTTATACCTTTGCCACAACAAATGAATGAGCTTGATGCTTTTGCTTATGATTCACCCACTAGTGCTGAAATTAAACATTTGATTTTAGTTACATGTCAAAAGGATGAGCAAAATTATTTTCTACTCTAAATACTTTGGGTTATATTAAATTTGATGTTCTTTGTGATCTAAATACTGCGGAGAAGAAAGTATTTTCTCAAACTGAATTGACTTTATTGACAAGAAACATTTTTTATACTATTGAAAACTATGATCATAGAGGTTTGTTTATGGTGCATAGAGTTTATATTTGTTCAAAATTGAAACCTCCTTGGGTTATACAATTAAATGACCAACTTGAAAACTGCAGTAACAATTACCATGCCATGTCAAGTTTTTCTAGTGTTTCTAAGATAACACATTGTCAATTTTGTCATAAGAGTGAGAATGATGCTCATATTGCTGACCAAGGTTTCAAAGAGGTTGTTAATTTTCATGGAATACCTTCTACTATAGATTCTCATTGTGATGACAAATTTCATAATGCATATAAATATGAGTTGCATCCCAAGTTTGGGAATAGTATTTTATTTTATATTTCAGATTTGAGACCAGTATTGGGAGAAAGGGATGAGATCGAGTCGAGGATGACTCTAATTCAAAAGGGGGAGAATGATGAGTACATCACACCCATGGATACACACAACACTCCTCCAACTTGTGAGATTCATCGTATACTTGCAAATTTGGTTGCATTCTTCTTTGTTCTTGCTTGTGTTCTTGATTTGCAGGCAAGGATAAGCCTTCTCGGCGAGGTCAATCGTTCTTGAACGGTTGATAACAAGAGGAGACGTTGTGCTACGATTGCGGGGTTCAGAACGTGTCGTTCGGAAGCCGGATCGATTTGTGTATCGTCTCCGCCTTAATCAAGATTATCAGAACCTATCGGAAGATCGGGAACCCTTGTCCACATCATCATGGTTGGTGGATGGGATCGGACTTGGCTTGGATAGGACCCCGTGGGTTGATGGTTGGGATGACCCCACTTAGTAAATAGGATGCTTAGGTTAATTAAAAGCTCATGCAATAGACCCCTATAAGACTTTCTTGTCTATAGCCCCATGTCATCTTTTCCCCCACTTACTGAGTACGACATGTACTCACCCTTGCTATACCATATTGCTGCTCAGCCACCGGAGAAGGTTGGGACCACTATGAAGACGATGGAGGCGAGAACTAGGTGATGGTCCACCAGTCGGTGCCTGTGGAGTCTTGGGATGTCTACGCTAGTTTATTTCTTCTACTTTGATGTACTTTTCTTTTAGACCTATGGGTAATTTTGTAATAAAGATATGATGTAATAATTAAAGGATATGGATACTTATTCTGTTTACTATTAATGATGTACCATATGTGTGTGTAACTTGATCCTGGGCACACGTACGGCTGCACCTGTTTTGCTTCTTAAAATGGGTGTGACAGAAGTGGTATCAAAGCCATATCGACTGTAGGAAGTCAGCCTAGTTAGCAATGGACGAATTAGGGACATTATTTTGTTTTACACCAATATAAACTATTTTAACAAAGAAAATATTATTCCTTATTGTTTTTCTTATTTTTGCTTTTGTTTACTTTTCAGATTTCTTTTAACCATTGCTTATTCATCCCTTGTTATTTCAAGAATGTAGATGGCTCGTACCAAGAAGACCGCTCGTAAGGCTACGTCTGGAGTTCACTGTAGATGCCTTGCTCCTAGGCATGTTCGAAAGGAAACAAGCAAGGAGATAACTCAACCAGAACGTGAGAAGACCCCGTTGACTGACGAGGAGCTTCCAGAGGCACCACAAGAAGACCTCATGGAGGAAGGAGATCCTAAGGAACCTGAAGTGGAGGAGCCTGAAGAACAGGAGCAAGAAGAGGATCCTGAGGAACCCCAAGGTCGACAACTTGCGATGGACGGCGAGCTCGACAAGGTGCAGCGGAGGAGACAGGACAACATCAGTGGCGAAGGAGGCGGCGTCGGGTGCGTGCTCTTGACACTTTGGGGAAGAACGAGGAAACAACCAAATTTTGACCTAGGTCAAAGCAATCATCTGACGACCAAGATCACACAAGGTCGCGATCAACGGTCCAGATTGAAGACAATACTCGCGTTTTCAACATAGTGACCGGACCATCATCAATATCACCGTACCGTCCAGTCACTTCAAGAGTCCAAGAAAATAAGGTTCTGAAAAACAGAACAAGGTATAGACCGGACCATACGGTCTTTATAACAAAACTGTCCGATCTCCATTTCCAATGCCTCAAAGCTCTGTGCACAAGTGCACAGACCGGACTGTACGGTCCAATGACCAGACAATACGGCCACTATAGGGATTTCATTGAATCAAGGAATTTCACCAATTTTCCAAGTGCGCTCAATTAACACTCAAGTAACCACTGCACTTGGAGCATGAAGGGAACTCTCAAACACTCCTTTTCAAATAGCGGCTCTATATGGCCTTATAATTTTTGCAAATGCCAAATGAATAAGTGAGCATATAAGAACCAAACGCATATGTATGAGCCTTAGTCCACGAACCGCACGAGTGGGTTTAACCTCGGAGTTCATAAGAGCTTGCTCAATGGGCATGAAGCACAATCTTTTCCTTTGGTCACACTTGTGGAGATGTAATCTCATACAGATCATGAGGCACAAATATCTCCAAATATGACAAGCCTCCTTTGTGTTTCCTATATGATGCATGCAACAAGCATTCTACATATGTAATGAAAGTAAACATGCCATGTGAATGCAAGCAATATTAAACAAGACACAAAGGAAACCTAACAATGTTAAGTTTGAACCCCTCTTAAGCTTACTCACTATAAGCCATACCCTTGTGTTGACATTTCTTAACGTCATATCAAGAATATCACTATTCCTGGTATGGTGCCAGAAATAATTGTTGGTGTTTGTTACACTTCTAAGAGTAAAGTTAATTAATCCACAAGCGCACGGAACATCATTGTAGCATTTTACCCGGGAGTATTGCAAGGTATCGCATTTATTTTCCACAGGGAAGCTAGGCGTAAGATTATCTTGGTTTAACAAAGATATAACTACATGAATTATACCAACTGACCAAAGACGGGGGTAAGGATGTTCAATAATAATGGTAGGGGTAGCAACACAGGAAAAATCCACACTAAGATAAATAAAGAGATCGGTGAAGCTAGCCGGGAGGACAACATGTCTAAGTCTAAGATTCCAAAACTATATCTTCCTAATAAATTTATCTAAATCAAGTGTCAATACCCAGTTACTCGGGTTAAGCGCTTACACCAATTTTTTGGTACTGCCTTGAGTCTTTCACCTGTTAATTCACTTCGGGGCACGAAAATGATCCATTAATATGGGTCGGTAACTAACCTCTGTGCTAGTGGGTACGCTATCGCTAGACAACCCTGAATAAGACTTCTCGAACGTGGTGGATTACTAAAGGGACGGACAGGGCTGTCACCACCTGCCGCCTACCACACAGCCTGTGGGGACGAATGCAAATCTAGCTAGTGTTAACTTAGGCACCGCGCCTACGCCTTCACTAGATATTCTTCTGTTGGCCTAGCGGAAGAATAGCTGGGAAATAACCAAGTCTAAGTCCTAGAAAGAACTAAACTTGATTAAATCCTAGCCAGGAAACCCGTGAACTATGCAACAAAGTTTCTTCCTGATAATTGTAACTTAAGAAAATGACTAAGTTAAGATAAACACTTGACAAGATATAAAGGCGAAGATATTTATATTGATAAAGGATAAGTCTTACAAAAGGAGAGAAGATACAAGAGAGCCCATACCAAGACTCCGAGACGATTCCGGAATCTCGAGTGATGCTCTCGACTAGAGTCTACCCGACTAACTAACCTACTCTACTAACTAGCACAAGTAGTTGGAAATGGACTCCTTTATGTGTTTCTTCATTGATGATCTTCTTCTGCCAAATTCCCCCTATATTTATAGGTGGCAATAGGCAGGGGGTACTTGTAGGTGAGGAAGAGTCGGTAGGCCAAAGTCGGTCCACTGGGCGGCAGGCAAGGCCGGGCGGCCATGTGTGCTGGGCGACGGGCAAGGCCGGGCGGCTCGGCATGCCAGGAGTCATGCACCGCCGGGCGGCAGCCCAGACAGGGCGGCCCTTGGATCATGTCGGTTCATGATTGACTCCTCCTAGATGGCTTGGATCTTATCCTTATGTCGGTTGTTTGGTCGGTTCGCACCGACTCCTTCATTTTGGGGCCGGTAGGCCTCTTGGGCCTAGTGGGCTGGCCAGCCCGGGTAGCAAACCTAGGTCAGGCGGCAGGCCAGGCCGGGCGGCGGCCTAGGCCGAGCTACGGCCTTGGCCGGGTGCCGACCCCCTCCCGGTCGCCCCTTGACTTCTCTCGGGTGCCATATTTCATCACTTTCAGTCCGGGAGGAGAAAATGACATCCCGGTGAAGTGTTTTGCAAAATCAGCCGGGTCAGATGATCAGCCTGACAACGATTCCGGTCGATCAGCCGGGTGGCTGATTTCAGCCATAAATGACACTGTCGGCCGGTTCCTGATTTCAGTCTGAAAACCCTGTCGGCTGGTGAAAACGGCTATTTCATAGTCGTGATCGGCTGATGGGGTGTTTCTTCATGTTTTTGCATATTTTGGCTCTTTTATACCTGCAAACACATATCTCACAAAAACTCATAGAACTTTATTAATTTAAACAAATATTTATTAAACTTTGGTCTTTACCTTGCATTTCCCGACGGTTTGGTGGCCGATATTGGATTTTATGGGCCACCAACACCTCTCCAAGCTTAAACCTTTGCTCGTCCCAAGAAAATTAAAACTTGGTCACTAATTAGAGCCCTACAAGTATCAAGTGCACAAACACATACTCCAACACAATATGGATAAGTGTAAACCAGCACAACTTGGTCACTAATTCATTCTCATTGTGTAGCGGGGCTTATTGGCATTTTATGACCTTGTCACAAGTGTTGAAGTCTAGAACAGCTAGTTTAGACTTTGTCATGCAATCTCCTACTTGATCATGAGTCCAAAGTTTTTGTACTGCTGCATAGGATTGAAAATCTTCCCTCTTGGTGCAATCTTCACTATGACTCTTATCTCTCAAAGGGTGTATTTCCTTACCAAATGCTCATCCTACTTTCTAAAAGTTTGGCTTAAATATGTGGAGCTTGGTAGGATGTCACATTTAGCATGCACGTATTGTTAAGCTAAGAGATGATCCTAGCGAAAAGACATTGCACTTCCTCATTCCAAACATTTAGAAATAATGTCCAGGGGAGAGGGAGAGAATGGACTCACGCGAAGGAATGGGCTAGCACAATTGCTAAGGTCTTGGGTGCAGATTTATCCCAAAGACTGGATTTTTGTGCTAGAGAGAAGGGATGGTTCTTTATTTTTTCTCAAAGATATATTTTATTTTTGAATGAACCTTGAAGCTTTTTGATATAGCACATCCATGAGAGCTGATAAACTTGTCCTTTCTTTTCTTTCTTTCTTCATTTCTTTCTTTCAACTCTCATGGTTTAAAGAAGCTAATTCAATGGTTCAAATATTTTTGCAAACTTTTTCTGAGCAATTGTCTAGGAGGACCATAATATTTTAATGGGATCAAAGGCTCGCAAAAAGAAAGATTTTGGTTAACATGCTTGGTGGAGTGGATGCATGATTTCGATGTGGAAACCGCATAACCAAGCATGATTAATTTGAGAACTCAAAGATAACACGAAGGAAAATGATTGGCTTTAGAAGTGCAAGTCCCTCATAAGGATGAAATCCTAACTAAACTTAGTGCATGCATAAATGGCATAGACATGGTTTTGCTAATTAATATTTGGACATGGTAGGAAATTGTCTATCATAGGGAAGATGTGCATCAAGTAGGAGGTTTTTGTTGCAGCATAGTTTTGAAATAAATCACTGGACTCTAATCATAAGGAGATCACTGACTCATCGACAACATGCCATCTCATAAACTCCAACAACTAGACTTGGTGTTTATTAGCCATTTTTCACCCACTAAAACATAGACTGACTAGTATTATCATCATGTCGGTCTACCATTACCCAAAAAATGAGGAGTAGAGGTTGTATACTTGAGACTCAAAGGGAGCTAATAGAGCAACTATCCATCATTTCCATAGGCAAGGTAGAGGCCAAGTTCTCAAATTTTATTGGTAAAGGGAAATGTTATTGTTCTTTTTGGGTTTTGCAAATTATTGGTTTTCCTTGAAAGCTAAAAATCTTTTTGGGTTTTCTTAATTAGCTAAAATCAAAATGACTCAACTAGAGAAAGAGGGAGAGAGGATAGAACAATTGGCGCACCTTGGTTTGGGTACCTCCCCAAGCTTAGGTCTTTGCAAGACGTAAGCTTAGATGGGTTCACTGCGGCGGTTGATATTCGATGTTGAAGTGGCCGAACAGTTTTTCCATCATGGAGATGTTTGTCTAAAGTTATTCTATTGTTTATTGTCGCCATTTTTGTTCTTCCCTCATGGCTTCTTGTATTTCTTGTGTTCGAATGTTGGTCTCATAGGCATTGGCAGCCAAGTAATGCATATCTTCTTGCAGTTCTGAAAAATTGTATGATGTGAATCGGCGGAGCGAGAAGTGCCTATTCCTTCATGAGGTTGGAAATAACTCTCCATCCCATAGGGTTCATAGTTGTCATAGGAGGAGGTAGTCTAGTTGGTCGATGAACTCGCAAAACCGGGGAATTGTGGTTGTTCCCAATTGTATTGGGGACCTCCCGACTCACCC
This sequence comes from Eleusine indica, assembly GCA_030378355.1. Taxonomy (NCBI): domain Eukaryota; kingdom Viridiplantae; phylum Streptophyta; class Magnoliopsida; order Poales; family Poaceae; genus Eleusine; species Eleusine indica. The sequence continues at coordinate 31,516,064 of CM059499.1, forward strand.
ATCTGATGCGTGTTCATTGCGGTTCTGTGCTGCTGCTCCTCTCAACGGAGTTGTGCTCTCGTTCTTGGCCTATCCCCTGCAACACTATGTCTTGCATGCTGCAAGGAAGCTTGCAATTTGTACAGAAAGTTCCTTTTACCGATAATAGTGAGCTGGGGGTTAGGCATATCAATCTCTGTGTCATACCCCGGATAAAGCATGAAGTACCTATTGTTCTCCTCTCTCAACAAGTGGGCTTGCAAGAAATGATTTCTCCTAACAAAGGGGCGCTGGGGAGATGATCTATTCTAGCTATGTGAAGCGCGACAACCTTTCTAGCAATTCTAGTGACAAAAGGGGTAAAAGTAATGGGTCCTTGTTGCCTAAATGCTAAGGTGAGCCAATGGTTGATGAGGAAAAACATGAGGTTTTTTAATTTTCTTGATTACAGCATGGAGATAGGCTTTATCCAAACTATTCACCGAACGTACATCACCTCGAGGGGTTAGGTAGTGAGTGATAAAACGGTGAATTATATGGAGCGATGGGTTATGAATGTCACTAGTGTGTTCTGGCCCAGTAACGGGATTTCCTATCTTTGCCCAAAGTCCTTGTGGTGTGAAACCTTTAAGTTTATCAATGTCTAAGGCGGCCTTATGGTCAAAACCAAGATAAGTACTAATTTCTTTTAAGGACCATTCGTATGTTTCACCAAAAAGACAAAATTCATAGAGAGTGCCTGTTTTGTTTGATTCATGGGCATGAACTTTTAATGTGCAAAGAAATTCGATAGTGAACCATTTAGAACCGTATTCATTGAGGTGATAGAAATCATACCACCCTGTCGTGTTGAGCGCGTACTCAAAATCAGCGAGGACGCCGATTCGCTCGAGGAAGTCGTGGTCGAACTTGCGCGCGGTCTTGTATGGCGGTGAACTTCCTTTGCTCGTCGAAGTCGTTGAACACCATGTTCTCTTTACTCTCCATGTACCTCTCAAATTCTCCATCTCCTCCTCCTTGCTCACTTGCTACCGTTGCAGCCTCGGATATGGACATTAATTTCGAGTGGTAATTCAGAGCATGCCCATATGAAGCTTCAGAGTGTTCAGGTTCTGAGCGCTCACTTGGGGTGCGTCTCCCATGACTTGAGCTGCTATTGAACTTGGTGTAGAGGCCCCTCCAAATGATTGCCATTCCTGCAAAAGGGTTACTCGGACACAATACTCGAAGGGCAATATGACAATAATGGTTAGTGATTAGTCGTTAGGTTAGTAGTCCAAGTGTTAGTCGTTCAAACGTGCAAGGGTGGCAACAAACTTGCTCTAGTTGGTTTTATTGCAGCACACTTTTATTCCTATGTTCAAAGTGTACTTACTAAAAGGACTAGTGAAAAGAAAGAGAGGTGTCACACCCGGTTCCAACAATCAAAACTAAATGCATCTGTATGCGTGCCCAGGATCAAGTTTCCACGCACACAGGACAATATATGTGATAAAAGAACAATATCTTTATTAAATCGATAATATTATTACAATGGTGACCCGTAGGTCAAAGGAAAAAAAACATTACATTCCAGCGGAATAAACTAAGCGTTGGCGTCCTTCAGCTCCCACAGGAAGTCGACCGGAAGACCGCATGCCTAGTCCCCTTCATTGTCTTTATGGTTACACCATCCTTCTCCTGTAGCTGAGTAGCAATGTGGGATATAGCAAGGGTGAGTACATGTCATACTCAGGAAGTGGGGAAAAAGATGACATGGGGCTATAGACAAGAAAGGCTTAATGGGGTTTATTGCATGAGCTTTTAATTTTCTAAGCATCCTAACTACTAGGTGCGATCATCCCAACCATCGAACCAAGGGGTCCTATCTAAGCCAAGTCCAATCCAAACCACCGATACCAACCATTCCATCCCATAACCAACTAATCTTGTGAAGGATCCAGGCCGCTCGTGACCGTGAGAACGGCTGTCATGACAGTTTTACACTCTGCAGAGGTTGTACCACTTTATCCACAAGTCATGATTTCGTTCCCTGTTGCCAGGTGGACTAGAGTCTCCATGTTGCCATGCCGGCCAAGCACTAGCACAATTCCTTAGGTGTGTGGCCAGGAGATCACTACAAGGCTTTTACAAAGGGTCTCCCAGTACATGCTAGCCACTAGGGTTCCCCTCCCGTCCACAAGTGATAGCCCATCAACAAGCAGCTCATCACCCCAGGAGCCCCCTCTTGAGCCATTCGGATACAAGGACAGTCCTCTTGAATTCCATTCCCCGCTCCACCAAATGCTACACCGACATTAGGGGAACACCTAATTAATCAGCTAAGCTGTTCCATAGCAGCCTTGTAATGGCACTGTTGTCCTGGGTAACCGCTCCAAGAACCGGTTCCTAGGATCTACAACAAGCATACCACCACCCAACATGTGCCAACGTCACCACATCCATTCCATCCAGCTTGTTGAGATCCCTAAGTCCATGTTGCTAAAAGAATTACCCAATTATTCCCAATATGACATTCTTCATTAGTCAAAATTAATTGAACCCAATAACCCACTAAGCAACTAAGCATGTCTACCCATAGCTAATTAAACCTCTAGTTCAAGGCGACAAGGAAGAGGTAAAGCAATACTAGTAATCCCTAACAATAGATACCCATTCATTTGACACAAGCATGCAATTCTAAAATAATTATTCATAATAGTTGCAAAATGCATCAAGGACACTTGCCTTCATCCTACGTTTGTTGCTGCTCAACCACTTCAAACTTTTTGTCTTGAAGGTCCTCGTACGACAATCCTTGCGTGTGTTCGTCTTTACGCTTAACAATATCAAAACAATCAATTGCATACAAAATCAATACACAGCCATGCAACAGTGGGAAAATAATATACAAATGCCATGAATTCATAGGTTATGCTCATATGATCGATTTGGCGCAAGAACCAACTAATTTGGTGTTATGAATCAAAAGATATGCAAGGTTTATGATGGACAGTGGCTGCGTAGATAGTGCCAAACCTATGTGCGCGTTTCTAATGATTGGCTCTGGTTCTCAAGGAATAATTTGAACAGAAATACTCCTAGTGGCGTGGAACATGTGAAACGCAAGGTGAATTGGTTCAGAGTCACATATACTGGAGATCGATTGGCTGCATCATGGTAAGGTCGTCCAGCGGCAGATCGAGCACGGATCGCGTTCCTTGTTGTACCAGGGACGTTCTAGGAGAACCCTGTGGTGGAGATGATCACAAGACCCTGGAACACAATTAGGAGTGTCGTTTGTATCAAGAACATCTCCGGATTTGGAGAAACGGTGATGGTTTTACCGTCACGCGTGCTGGATTCGCCCAGATTAGGAAACAGCTGCAATTGCAACGCAGATCCCGGAGGCATACGACGTGCAATGGTGCTGATTTCTGGATATGTTATAGAGGACATCAGGGCTCACCACCATGTAAAATTTGGCGGCATTTGGATGGGTGCAGCACCGGGAACGCTGACGTCAACCTGCGGCAGCATTGCTGGACGCAAGAGCAGGGTGGAGTGGCGGCAGCCTGGCGGCGAGGTGAGGGATTAGGGGGGGGGGAGGATGTGGGAGAGGTCCTAGTATTTATAGGAGGGGTAGGGAAGGTGGAGTAAAAATATGGAAAGAAAATTAAGAGAAATTAATGTATTTATTGGAGGCAAACATGAAAGGCATAAGAAATATGGAAAGGAAATTATTCTATTGCTCTTTCCTTATGAATGTTTATGGAAGGTGGAGTTTCTTTCCATAGAAATGTTTATGGAAGATGGGTTTATTTCCATAGAAATGTTTATGGAAGGAGGAGTTTCTTTCCATAGAAATTTTTATGGAAGAAGGGGCAAACATGGAAGGTATGACGTCTAGGTACGTCCATGTGGTAGGTAAAATGAATGAGGATGAAAATGAGTCTAGATACATCAAGGACGTGTAGGGTGAAATTTGTGATGAAACAAGTTTAGAAGATAGTGTTCGACGATGCATTAACGTGAGTAAAGGAGATAGTGATAGTTCAGCCCCATTTTAAAATAGGATGTACATTCATAAAATTTGATTGAAAGGATTTCAATTTTCTCAAATTAACAATGAAATCAAAAAATAACAAAATATTGAAATAAAATAAAATAAAATGATTTTACTTATCTAAAAAGGTTATGGTTCAAAACTGAAAACTTTTATTATATAAAACAATTTATTAAATCTAATAAAATCTTTGTTAATTTGCAAGGTTTCCTATAAATAGTTTCAAAATTTGAGAAATCCAAATATATTGTTTGAAAGCGGTCACATTCCAAAATGGGAAATTTTGGGTTGTGACAATCTACCCCCCTTAACAGGAATCTCGTCCCAAGATTCAGATAGAATAGGTTAAGATAGTTGAATAGGAGAGCAATGAGAGGATCAAGATATAGGGACAGAGAAGATAAAAGACAAGGTTGAAATCAATCTTATATGGGTTAATGGATCACACTATATGCATCAAGGATGATAGATACATTTCAAGGATGAAATGATGGTCAAGGAAGATAGGCACAAAGAATCTATATCACTCAAAGCAAACAAAACATGGCTCAATAAACGACGACTCATGTCGATGCCTTAGCTTCATCTTCAACTTCCATATTAAGAGCTTCACTTCTTGATGTAGAGGTATTTCGGTGGTATATCTTGTTACTTGAGTTGTTGTTGATGATGACGATCCTCTTTGAGTTGGCCATCTCCTCGAACAAAAATGTAGTATTGGAGTCGACAAACAAAATGGAATCAATGTGGCTATGGACAAGGATAAGGATTAATTCAAGGGGTTTGAAACAGGAAAACAATCACATAAGCACACCACAATCAAACAATCAATCACAAATGCACATAGGACTAATACAATCTACGACACCTTCCTAATATCAAGTAATGGTAGGCCTAGGAGAAGTGAATTAAATTATATACAACCTATTGGTTGGGCAAGTCGGTAAAACGTTATATCTCAAAACACAAGGAGAAAATGAAATAGTCAAGGAAGTAGCGAAAAGAAGTGGAGTTTGCAAAATTATACTTTAAAAAACCGACCATTTCTTACTACGCTTGCGTCTGGCGGTCGATATAGCTCCGATACCACTTGTCACACCCGGTTCTAACGATCAAAACTGAATGCATCTGTATGCGTGCCGATGATCAAGTTTCCACGCACACAGGACAATATATGTGATAAAAGAACAATATCTTTATTAAATCGATAATATTATTACAATGGTGACCCGTAGGTCAATGGAAAAAAAAGATTACATTGCAGCGGAATAAACTAAGCGTTGGCGTCCTTCAGCTCCCACAGGAAGTCGACCGGAAGACCGCATGCCTAGTCCCCTTCATTGTCTTTATGGTTACACCATCCTTCTCCTGTAGCTGAGTAGCAATGTGGGATATAGCAAGGGTGAGTACATGTCATACTCAGGAAGTGGGGAAAAAGATGACATGGGGCTATAGACAAGAAAGGCTTAATGGGGTTTATTGCATGAGCTTTTAATTTTCTAAGCATCCTAACTACTAGGTGCGATCATCCCAACCATCGAACCAAGGGGTCCTATCTAAGCCAAGTCCAATCCAAACCACCGATACCAACCATTCCATCCCATAACCAACTAATCTTGTGAGGGATCCAGGCCGCTCGTGATCGTGAGCACGGCTGTCATGACAGTTTTACACTCTACGGAGGTTGTACCACTTTACCCACAAGTCGTGACTTCGTCCCTTGTTGCCACGTGGACTAGAGTCTCCATGTTGCCATGCCGGCCAAGCACTAGCACACTTCCTTAGTTGTGCGGCCAGGAGATCACTATGAGGCTTTTACAAAGGGTCTCCCAGTACATGCTAGCCACTAAGGTTCCACTCCTGTCCACAAGTGATAGCCCATCAACAAGCAGCTCATCACCCCAGGAGCCCACTCTTGAGCCATTCAGATACAAAGACAGTCCTCTTGAATTCCATTCCCCGCTCCACCAAATGCAGCACCGATACTAGGAGAACTCCTAATTAATCAGCCAAGCTATTCCATAGTAGCCTTGTGATGGCACTGTTATCCTGGTTTACCGCTCCAAGAACTGGTTCCTAGGATCTACAACAAGCATACCACCCCCAACATGTGCCAACGTCACCACATCCATTCCATCCAGCTTGTTGAGATCCCTAAGTCCATGTTGCTAAAAGAATTAACCAATTATTCCCAATATGACATTCTTTATTAGTAAAAATTAATTGAACCCACTAACTCAATAAGCAACTAAGCATGTCTACCCATAGCTAATTAAACCTCTAGTTGAAGGCGACAAGGAAAAGGTAAAGCAATACTAGTAAACTCTGACAATAGGTAGCCATTCATTCGACACAAGCATGTAATTCTAAAATAATTATTCATAATAGGTGCAAAATGCATCAAGGACACTTGCCTTCATCCTGCGTTTATTGCTGCTCAACCACTTCAAACTCTTTGTCTTGAAGGTCCTCGTACGACGATCCTTGCGTGTGTTCGTCTTTACGCTTAACAATATCGACACAATCAATTACATATGAAATCAATACACAGCCACGTGGAACATGTGAAACGCAAGGTGAATTGGTTCAGAGTCACCTATACTGGAGATCGATTGGCTGCATCATGGTGAGGTCGTCCAGCGGCAGATCGAGCACGGATCACGTTCCTTGTTGTACCAGGGCCGTTCTTGGAGAACCCTATGGTGGAGATGATCACAAGACCCTGGAACACAATTAGGAGTGTCGTTTGTATCAAGAACATCTCTGGATTGGGAGAAAAGGTGATGGTTTTACCGTCACGCGTGCTGGATTCGCCTAGATCAGAGAATAGCTGCAATTGCGATGCAGATCCCGAAGGCATACGACGTGCAATGGTGCTGATTTCGGGATATGTTGTAGAGGACATCAGGGCGCACTACCATGTCAAATTTGGCGGCATTTGAATGGGTGTATCACCGGAAACGCCGACGTCAACCTGCGGCAGCATTGCTGGACGCGAGAGCAGGGTGGAGTGGCGACAGCCTGGCGGCGTGGTGAGGGTTTAGGGTTGGGGAGTGGGAGGATGTGGGAGAGGGCCTAGTATTTATAGGAGGGGTAGGGAAGGTGGGGGAAAAATATGAAAAGAAAATTAAGAGGAATTAATGCATTTATTGGAGGCAAACATGGAAGGCATAAGAAATATGGAAAGGAAATTATTCTATTCCTCTTTCCTTATGAATGTTTATGGAAGGTGGAGTTTCTTTCCATAGAAATGTTTATGGAAGATGGGTTTACTTCCATAGAAATGTTTATGGAAGGAGGAATTTCTTTCCATAGAAATTTTTATGGAAGAAGGGGCAAACATGGAAGGTATGACGTCTAGGTACGTCCATGTGGTAGATAAAATGAATGAGGATGAAAATGAGTCTAGATACATCAAGGACGTGTAGGGTGAAATTCGTGATGAAACAAGTTTAGAAGACAGTGTTCGATGATGCATTATCGTGAGTGAAGGAGATAGTGATAGTTCAGCCCCATTTTAAAATAGGATGTACATTCATAAAATTTGATTGAAAGGATGTCAATTTTCTCAAATTAACAATGGAATCAAAAAATAATAAAATATTGAAATCAAATGCATATGACTTTACTTATCTAAAAAGGTTTTGGTTCAAAACTGAAAACTTTTATGATATAGAACAATTTCTTAAATCTAATAAAATCTTTGTTAATTTGCAAGGTTTCCTATAAATAGTTTCAAAATTTGAGAAATCCAAATATATTATTTGAAAGCGGTTCACATTCCAAAATGGAAAATTTTGGGTTGTGACAAGAGGGTGCAAAGGAAGAGAGACGTGGGGGAGAAGAGTGTTTTCAGCTGAAGGTTGAGGGGTGAAGAATTTGGTGAGTGAGCCTCGGTATTTATAGGCTCAAGAGGAGCCAAGGGGGGCAACATCCCCTCATCATGGGTTGTGGCTAGCTCTGCCTCTCATCATAGCCACTATAGTTGGTGACCATCTTTTCTATGAGTTGGGGCTTCTTTGACCTTCAAAGAGAAAAAGGAACCTCCAGCTGCTGCATCAAGGTGCTCTCGAGCGGGACGGTTGAGCCCATGGTAAAAGCTTTGGATTAGCAACCAATCTTGCATTCCATAATGTGAGCACGCCAAAGTGCACTCTTGGAAGCGTTCCCATGCCTCAGGGATGCTTTCATCGGTCAGTTGTTGGAAACTTGAAATTTTGTTCCGCGGGGCATTGGTTTTGCCTAGCGGGAAGAACCTGACAAGGAAGGCATTGGAGCACTTGTCCTATGTGGTAAGCTCTTCTTGATTGCTGTAGAACCACTGCTTGGCCTTACCGAAGAGTGAGAATGGAAAAAGGCGAAGACGGATGGCTTTAGGGGTTACATCCCACATGGTGAAAGTGCTGCACACCACCAAAAACTGTTGGAGGTGGGCGTTTGCGTCTTCCGATGCCTTACCACAGAAAGGACTAGCCAAGACCATGTTGATTAAGACCAGTTTTAGCTTATAGCCTCTGTTCCCCATGTTCGGGTTCCAACCCGTGCAGGTGTTGTCTCTAGACGGGGCGGAGTAGTCACGGATCGTCTTTTCAGCTATAGTTGGTTGAGCGGACATAGACGAGGTTCGCTACTGAGCTTGTGTGATCGGAGGTCCTTCAAGATCAAGTACAGGCCGAGGAGGGGTGAGTCATTGACGCACTCTCCTCAACAAAGCTTCTGGATTGTTGTGGTAGTTGTCTGGTAGGTCGAAACCAGTCATAAAGCATCCTATTTACACCACAAATAAACAGAACAAGGGTAAGCCCGCAAAGGAAAGTGATAACTTCTTGACAGAAATATCAATGTTAAATTTCCGATATCTTAGCCTATTGCTTCCCCGGCAACGGTGCTAGAAATGCTTATAGACATTTCTTAACGTTGTAACAAGTCACTATTCCTGTTACCGTGTCAGAAATGATTGTTGGTGTTTGTCATGCTTCTAAGAGTAAAGTGAATTAATCCGCAAGCGCATGGAACACCATTGTAGCATTTGATGAGGACATCACTTCTATGGATACACACAACACTCCTCCAATTCTGGACTTGCAAGGTCCAATGACTAGAGCTCGTGCACGACGACTAAATTTAAAGGTGAGCTCGTTCCTACATTCTTCGCTATATGTTACTTTTGAGAATGGTTTGCTACCTAATTATTATTTTATGATTAGGAACCATGGAGAGGACGAGGAGATGATGGGAGAAGGAGTTGGGAACGTGTAGGACCAGCAAGGGCTTGAAAGCCAAAGTGGAGGCCCAATCAAAACCGACTTCGAGTCTGTTTTGGGGCCCAGGACCAGTCTGCACTAAAACGGTCGCCCAGGACGCATGCGGACTCGGATTTGGACGTTCTACATATACACAGAAAGATAAGGAGAAGACCTTTCTAATGCCCCTAGCCTCATGTCAAAATTCATCCGGAGTCCAGAATCTATGTCGGTGCTGCGTCGCCTATTTTTGGCCTTTGGGTTTTATATCTAGTTGAGCCCAATTAGGGGTGCGTCTAGAGGGTCTTGCATGACCCTAGGGTCTTCATATACAGCCGCCAGCGCACCATTAGGGTTTGGGTTTTACTTAGATTATTCTGTTGATAACAGTTTTACCGTTTGATCGGTTTATGAGACCCCAACTTGTGAGATTCATCGTATACTTCCAAATTTGGTTGCATTCTTCTTTGTTCTTGCTTGTGTTCTTGATTTGCAGGCAAGGATAAGCCTTCTCGGCGAGGTCAATCCTTCTTGAACGGTTGATAACCAGAGGAGACGTTGTGCTGCGATTGCGGGGTTCAGAACGTGTCGTTCAGAAGCCGGATTGATTTGTGTACCGCCTCCGCCTTAATCAAGATTATCAAAACCTATCAGAAGATCGGGAACCCTTTTGTCCACATCAGCATTTCACTCAGGAGTATTCCAAGGTATCGTATTTATTTTCCTCAGGGAAGCTAGGTGTAAGATTATCTTTGTTTAACAAAGATATAACTACAAGAATTATACCAACTGACCAAAGATGGGGGCAAGGATGTTCAATAATAATGGTAGGGGTAGCAACACAGGAGAAATCCACACTAAGATAAATAAATAGATCGGTTAATCTAGCCAGGAGGACAGCGAGTCTAAGTCTAAGATTCTAAAAATAAATCTTCCTAATAAATATATCTAAATCAAGCGTCAAATCCTAGTTACTCGGGTTAAGCGCTTACACCAATTTATTGGTACAGCCTTGAGTCTTTCACCTGCTAATTCACTTCAGGGCACAAAAACAATCCTCTAATATGGGCCGGTAACTAACCTCTGTACTAGTGGGTACGCTATCGCTAGACAACCCTGACTGAGACTTCCCGAACATGGTGGATTACTAAAGGGACGGACAAGGCTATCACCACCTACCGTCTACCACACAGCCCGTGGGGACGAATGCAAATCCAGCTAGTGTTAACTTAGGCACCGCGCCTACGCCTTTACTAGATATTCTTCCGTTGGCCTAGCGGAAGAATAGCCGGGAAATAACCAAGTCTATGTCCTAGCAAGAACTAAACTTGATTAAATCCTAGTCGGGAAACCCGTGAACTACACAACAAAGTTTCTTCCCGATAATTGTAACTTAAGGAAATGACAAAGTAAAGATAAACACTTGACAAGATATAAAGGGGAAGATATTTATATTGATAAAGGATAAGTCTTCCAAAAGGAGAAAAGATACAAGAGAGCTCATACCAAGACTCCGAGACGGTTCCGAAATCTCGAGCGATGCTCTCGACTAGACTTTAACTCCCAACTAACTAACCTACTCTACTAAGTAGCACAAGTAGTGGGAAATGGACTCCTTTATGTGTTTCTTCGTTGATGATCTTCTTCTACCAAATTCCCCCTCTATTTATAGGTGCAATGGGCAGGGGGTACTTGTAGGTGAGGAAGAGCTGGCAGGCCAAAGTCGGTCCGCCGGGCGGCGGGCAAGGTCGGGCGGCCACGTGTGTCGGGCGGTCGGGCATGCCGGGCGGCATGCACCGCTGGGTGGCAGCCTAGGCCGGGCGGCCCTTGGATCGTGTCGGTTCGCAACCGACTCCTCTTAGATGGCTTGGATCTTATCCCGATGTCGGTTGTTTGGTCGGTTCGCACCGACTCCTTCATTTTGGGGCCAATAGGCCTCTTGGGACTAGTAGGCTGGCCACCCCGGGTAGCAAACCCAGGCTCGGCGGCATGCTAGGCCGGGCGGTAGCCGAGGCCGGGCGCCGACACCCTCTGGGTCACCCCTTGACTTCTCCCGGTTAGGCCACTTGTTGGCCTTCTTTCCTTAGCCATATTTCATCACTTTCAGTCCGGGAGGAGAAAACGACATCACGGTGAAGTGTTTTGCAAAATTGGCCGGGTCAGATGATCAGCCTGACAATGATTCCGATCGATTAGCCGGGTAGCTGATTTCAGCCGTAAATGACCCGGTCGGCTAGTTCCTGATTTCAGCCTGAAAACGACCCTGTCGGCCAGTGATATTTATTAAACTTGGCCGTAAGTCTTTCACAGTCGTGATCGGCCGACGGGGTGTTTCTTCATGTTTTTGCATATTTTGGATCTTTTATACCTACAATCTCATATCTCACCAAAACTCATGGAACTCTATTAGTTTAAACAAATATTTATTAAACTTTGGTGGCCGATATTGGGCTTTGTGGGCCACCAACACCTTGCCTTGAGAGAAGCCAAACCACCATCTCAAGCTCTCCCCCTTGCTTATAGCTATCTTGAGTGGGTTAGACATTGACTAACTTTTATGTGTTTTTCTTTTAGTTATTTACACATGCATGAATGCAAAACATACTAGTCACAAAGGAGTCCTAATTACCATGCAATGTAAGAAAAGAAAGAACACACTACAACTACCAAGAACAAACACGGATACCTCCCTCATGAGTAGATATATCATTGGGGTCCATGTCACTTGTGGTGGACTTCACTTGATCTTCAAGAAAGCTCCCGGTCCACCACCACTACCTTCATCTAGGTCATGTTCTTGGGCACCCATATGCTCTTGACCTTTCTCTTCTTGTTAGGTGGTCCCAAAGACTTTGCTTTCACCTTGCCACCCTTGTTCCTAAAAAGCTTGAAGTGTGTGTTGTTATGGAACAAGTTAGCATTACGTAAAACAATGGAACTTCTCACCATAGGACAATCCTTGATGGTGTGACCATCCTTTCAACACCTCTCGCAATAGTAGTCATCGGTGAGTAGGGGTTTGATTCATGCGGGGATGGATTCACTCGTCCCCATAATGTCGATGCGGTGGGATATGAGCCAAGTCCCCGGTGGGAGACATTGTTCATAAGGTTTCTCCCAAGGATCACCTTTTGGATGGCTCTGCCACGTGTGAGCCTCTCGAAGCCGTCCATCACCATCTTCCTCTTCTACTTGAGCTTCTGATATTCCTCCAAAACAAATGGCTCAAGAGGAGAAACCTCGACCGAGGTGGTTAGTCCATCACACATAGTAGAAGCATCACTCTTAGATGAACTAGAGGAGGGAGAGGCAAAATCATCCACATTGATGGCCTCAAAAGTAAGTTCAAGGACCTCGTACTTCTCATGTAGCTCTACATGATCACCCTTGAGTTTGTCATAACTCTTGTTTAGGGCCTCATGAGATGTGACAAGGTCCTTGAGCTCACTCTCAAGCTCACCAACATGGTCCTTAGCCAACTTACATTCTTTTCTTACCACTTCCAACATTTTGGATTTCTTAACGGAGATGTCGCGGGCTTGCTCAAGCATACTCCAAAGCTCGGCACATGAGAGCTCCTCATCATCGCTGTCATCGTTGCTCTCATCCTCACTCTCCCCAAGTTGGCTCGTGGCCATGAGGCACGTGGAAGGTGGAGGAAGAGCTCGTGGAAGTGTGGTCTTGATCATGGCTAGGCCGGCCACTTCTTCATCATCGCTTGAGGAAGAGGATGTATCACTTGAGTTGTCACTTGTCCACTCTCCAACAAGGGCCTTGCGTGATAACTTCTTCTTGTAGTCTTGAGTTTTTCCTTTGCCTTTACTCTTATCCTTGTTGAAGTACCTCTTCTTATTTTGTCTGTCTTTGGCGTCTTTTTCTTCTTCATCATCACTTAAGTCTTTGGACTTGAAAGCTTCTTTCTTTGGCTTGGGGCAATCCTAAACAAAGTGGTTCTTGGACTCACAGTTCAAGCACTTGCCCTTGGACTTGGAAGCAAACTTGTTCTTGAAGGTCCTCATCTTCTTCATGAGAAGAGCCAAGTCCTCACTCAAGTCATCTTCATCATCATCATCTTCAACCACTTCTTTCTTCTTGCTCTTCTTGCTCTTGATAGGCTCTTGCTTCTCAGCATGAAGAGCTTGGTTGGATGGTTGTGGATCATCCATACCCTACTGATAGCTCTCAAAGGCAGTGATCTTGCCAAGCACGTCCTTGATGGTCTCGGTCTTGAGGTCACCATGCAAGGTGAAGGTGATGATGGACTCATACTTGGGGTCTTTGAATAGCCTCAAGAATCTTCTTATCACCTCAACAGGCATGAGCTTGAAATCATCCCCAACAGCATTGATCTCTGTTGGGGGGATCACTTCGCAAGCCACCCCTCGAGGGTTCATCAAAGTCGGGCTGCAAATAAAAGTCAAAGTCAACCATTGTTATCATTTATTATTATTATTATTAACCATAACTTCAAAGTACAGGTGTTCATCAGAGGCCTCAGAAAAACCAAGACCCTTCGGGCGGTACCTCCACGCTCATGAAGGATGAAGCCATCATCGTTCGAAGGACATTGCAGCGGACCCTTCGAGCAGTACCTCCGCGCCCTTGAAGGATGAAGCCATCATCCTTCAAAGGACAGGATGTCGGGCAAGATCAAGAACCGGCATGGCGCGAAGAGGGCAACACGTGGCACCAACACGTGTTGTGGCATGCAGAACAAGGAAGGGTACCAGAAGAGCTCAAATGACCGATTTATCCTTTATGACCATTTTGTACAGAATATTTGAAGAATATAGTAGGTAATTAGGGACAAAATGGTCATTTGCATATGATCTAAGTACGGGCCTATAAATAGAACACCCCTACTTACTTGTAACGGGACGAATCTTTTTGGGGATACCTGATAAGAGCCTTTTGTTCCGTTTCATACCCTTCGCGATTCCTTTTCATGTTTACTCTTTCTGTCAGTGACACAGAAGCTCGCGCTCTGTGACATCAACAGTGGCACCCACTGTGTTGTGAGCTCATACATAAGCTCACGATGACTCAACTCCACGGACCGCTGTCTTCGAGCAGCACTCCACCCTCCCCCCCTCCCCCCCCCCCCCCGAACCAGCACTCCGGGAGACCCCCAACTGATGGACGATCAATCTACATCGTAAGTAACAAAAGAGAACACCCCCGAAGTGCAACCATTGCTTCAAGCAGAAGCGACGGGTGGTCTAAAAGACCTAGTACAGCGTCCTGAACAACTGTGAAGCTCAAACCCTCTGGGAAGCAACACCCCAACCTCGATGACAGCAGCACAAGAGATGGAACTGTTAGCCCAAAGAGCCGAGCACATCAAGCAACTCAAGCAACAGCTGCTGCAAGAACAAGAGCTAAGAAGCAAAGCGCTACTAGAGAGAGAGAAAGCCTTACAGGAGAAAGAGTACATAGCCCAGCTCAGGCTCAAGAATCTGCAACTGGCAAAAGAAGTCAAAGAACTCCAGAGAACCATTGGCAGGGCAAGCCGCCAGGAATCAAACCCAATGCCTAAGGCCCACCTGTACCTCGAGGAAGAAGTACCACTCACACCAAGTCATCAGCCGATAGCCGTAGAAGTGCTGCCAATTCAAAGAGCAAGCACAACGGGCATAATCGATAAAGACTCACCTCTCTCCGAAAGGTTGCAAAGAGCTCCATACCCACCGTAGTTTAGAATGATACTACTAACCAAATTCAGGAGAAATTCTGACCCAAGGCAATTCCTCATGAGCTACAAAGCAGCAATCATATCAGTAGGAGGAGACGAGGTAACATTGGCAAAGGCATTCGTTTGCGCCCTCGAAGAGTCCGCCCTCAATTGGTACTTCAACCTGCCTCCCAGGTCTCTATACAGCTGGGAAAACATCAGGGATAAGGTGGTTCAAGCTTTCGAGGGTTCCGCACCATTATGGAACCCTTGCACGAGCTGTTGAATATCGCCTAGCAAGAAAATGAGCAATTACATGAGTACTACAGAAGATTCCTCACGCTTCGAGCCCAGGCCCCGAGCGTCACGGATGAGGCGGCAATAAGCTCTGTACTCAGAGGCATGCGAGCATGCCAGATGTCTTCATACTACGCGCGGATACCCCCGCACACCATACAAATGTTATGCACAAAGTTCAAAGAGCATAGTAGATCGGATGTGGATTACAAGAGATGCAAGCAAAGTCAAAGTAAGAGTCGCAACCAGTCACATAGTGAAGGCGGCTATCAAGAAAGACAGTACAGAAAAACTAAGCAATCCATAGAACCCTCCCCTCCGTTCATCGGTCACATCGAGGGAGAGAAAGAAGACACTATGGGCAGAGCCAACGAGAGTAATGATTTCAACGAAAGCGGCCAACAAGGGCGCGGCAGAGGTCGAGGCTCCCAAGTCCAGACTCGACCAGCCAGAAAGCCGTATTGTTTCTACTGTGGAGAGGACAAGGGGCACAAAACTTCCACTTGCCTCAAAGCAAAATAAATCCAAGAAAAGATCGAAGAAGAAAAGAAAGCTTCGTCCTTACCCAAAGCCATCAATTATACATCGCCCAACCTGTGACATCCCAAGTCACAAAAAATTTGATTAAGCTAACACAATGTTAAATTGCTGACTAATTAAAAATTTCAAATAATTATAGTGCCAAAGAAAAAGGGGAATAAATTGAATTGATTAAATTCCCAATTTGGCCAATCAATAGTATTCCAAAAAATCTACAAAACCCAATACAAGTGTGCCAATATTTTTGCATATTCCAGTGGACCATGTCAAGAAGGAATTTTGGGGAATTTATCAGAATTTTTGATAAAGGTTTAGTACCCTTAAAAATTCCCTAAGTGCAGAGAACAACACCCCTGTTCCAGGATTTTTCATAAATTCTCTAGCAGGAATTCCGACATGGCCCCAAAAGCAAAGTTGGAGACTACGTTTTTCGGGACTTACACAAAAATTTTCTTGAAGATTGAAGCATCATGATTTGGAGAAATCAGCAAAATACAGAACACTATTTCAGTCAAAAGGCGGTCAACCATCTTCTTTTCCCCGGTCCACTCACCGGTCGACACCGTCGTACCCCCCGCCGGCCACGGTCTCCTCCTCTTTTCCTCCCCCATTCCAGCCACTGCTCCACCTGCTCCCTCCTGTGCCACCGACCCGCATTGAAGCTCCACCGGCGAGCCAATTCCCGGCGGCCAGCTCGCCCCCCCCCCCCCCCTTCCTCTGCTCTCTCTCTCCCTCTGCTGCTCGATACTTAAGGCAGCAGCCGCCGAGACCTTCTTCTCCTCCTTCCCTCTCTGTGCTCGCACGCATGTCACATGATTCCCGGGCCTCCCGACGAAACCAGGTGCCCCTGCCCTCGCCTCCTTTCTCCTCTTCCGCAAGAATCGGGCGCCGCCCCTGTTTTCCCTCCGCCATGGCCGCCGTCACGTCAAGCTCCACCTAGGCAGCTCCCCGTTCGTTCCTTCCTCCTCAAATCGGTGCGTGAGTATCTTCCCTAGCATGCCCCTGACCCGTTCCCCCTCTGCCGTAGCGACCTCGCCAGAATTGACGAAGGAAGGAGCCGCCGCCGTCGGGTCTCTCCCCACCCCGCCGACGAGACCCCTCCTCCGGCCCTCCCGTCAACTAGCTCCTCCACGCCGTCGATCTCCGCACCAAGGTGATGCTCTCTCACCACTCCCTGACCCCTCTCCCTCACCATGCTCGCCACGCGACGTCGCCGTACCCTTCCCCTGCTCCACCGCTCGCCGCCGGCCATCTCCGGCGCTTTCCGTTGGTCGCCAACCGGGCCCACGAGGTCACCGTGGGATGCTGAGCATGTGGGCAAGCGGTGTTGGCCTAGCCGCGCCGCCGATTGGCCGCTGGCTCGGGCTCGCCGGCGCCAGCCACCGCGCGCGCGCGCTTGCGTTCGTTTGAAAAATGTCGAGTGGCATTTCTGTAATTTAGCCCCAACTGTGTTAAAATCTTCAAAAATTCATAACTCGAGATATAAAAGTCCAATGAGCATAAAACCAATTTTGTTGGATTCATAAAATCCTCCTCTACCAGAAAAATAAGATGAGAGCCAGGGTCATGCAGTATATTAATGAAATTAAATCACCAAAATTAGAACCTTGCTAAGAGTATTAAATTCATAAGTAAAAATTTGTAGCTGGTAAAATCATGGGATTTGGTCAGTAAGCATTTCATGTCATTACTAAACTTTCTACAAAAGCACTTTCCCATCTTTTATGCAAACTTTTAGTGTTATTGCATAATCTCCATTTTCGGTAAATGAATTTATATAAATTCTTGGGTAGGATTTTAATCATGAAATTTAGTATTCCTGCTCTTTGGGCATTTCTACATGCCTAT
This sequence comes from Eleusine indica, assembly GCA_030378355.1. NCBI lineage: Eukaryota > Viridiplantae > Streptophyta > Magnoliopsida > Poales > Poaceae > Eleusine > Eleusine indica. The sequence continues at coordinate 31,533,687 of CM059499.1, forward strand.
AAATCCCCATGAAAAATTTAGGGCACCATCAGTATGCTTTTTGTTGTTAAATTGCTCATTAATAATTTGCTTGAAGGAATTCCAATATAAATAGTGCCTTGTATATGCATATAGTTATTATTAGGGGTAAATCCAGCTTTGGGACTGTTCATGCAACATGCTAATCTTGACTTACAGTAAAGGTTATTAATTCCCATTATATGGTCATGTTTCATAAATTGCTTATATATCTAGATTGGTTTAGGGTTATATTTAAGTGTGAGCAGGTCAACTTCTAGGAGGTTAAGGAAAGAGACACATGCTAGCGTTTAACTTTGCAATATAAAGTTTCTATGTTCTCTTACATGGCATTATAATTGGTGAATGCACCCCGGGTGAGAATATAGTTAAGAGGCTTGCATGTCTGCTAAGTAGGCCTTAATACACCGATGAAAAATACCCTATCAATTCCTTAGCACCAGAGATATGCTTTTACTTGAGATATAGGTGAGATGCTTATTGATCGCAATGTCTCCCACTTCCCTAATTAGGAGTTTGTCCCCGTAAAATCAATACCTGCCCAGGATGTTGTGCAAGCATGTCCTCTTATGCATGAGCATCATTCCATCAAATTCTATTTATTGAGGAAGTGCCATGAATCATCGTCCAATTCCTTACCGTGCAATGCATTGCATTGACCAGGAAGCGAGACCGGGAGCAAGGCCATGGCAAGCAACCCCGAGGAGCCCGAAGTTGAGCTAAACCCCGCTGAGAACTCTAACTACGATCACTCCCAAGGCAAGCCTCGGTGCACACCTACGGATTTACGAGTCCTTTTTATGCTGTCACAATAGAAGAATATTGTATTGTGCATTAGGTATAGGGCTTGGATGGAAACCCACTTGCATAAAACAAACTATGACCTATACTTAGTTTACGCTAGTAAGCCTTTTCGTTAGCAACTGCTAGGCTTAAATTAGTGGAGTCAACGATAGGCTATGGGATCACTTGATTCAATCATGATTCACGTGAAGAACGAAATTGGTTAAAATTTTAGAACCTATCGTTGCAACTCCGCGGACAAGTATTGAACAGTACCAAGTGCATACCTCTATATGGGAATTGGTAAACCTAGTAACTTGGGCGCCGTATTGTTGGACGGTATTCTCATCGATCCAGAGGTGATGTGAATGGCACGGTGGATGCACGGGTTGAGGACCGCTGGAGAGTGCACGGGTTAAGCCTCGGATACGAAGTACTGTATCGCGGGGAGGACGTGTACTCGGGATCGATGGCCCTGGATCGACTTTATCACAACCTCGTGAACGGTGGCCATACGTGTTCTTCGATGATGCGTATGTCGTGCATTTGGGTTATTCTCCTGCAGGATGTAAATCGATTCGGATTGCCGTCCCTCGTGGTTATGAGTACCTCTTGTTTCGAGCAGTGGCAATGATACTTTAAGTAGAGAAGTTTGGTTATGATGCTGAAATTTATTTACTCTATGGATACATATTGCTATGTTGTATTGTTCTTTATATTTGTACAAGTCTTAGCAGCTAGCTAGGTTCAACTACACTTCCTCATCTGCAACAAGCAATTAAAAAATCTTGGTTAAGGAATGAGCATCACAGCATAGAATTAATAGGTGCTTTTATGCAATTATCAAATAAGCCCGATCAGCCCCCTGCATATTAGGAGTCGATTTTTAGTAAACCTCATGGACGGGTAAGTCTTGCGGAGTATGCTAGATACTCAGGCTTTGCGATTATGTGGTTTTCCAGGTTTGCCTCAAGCTACTTATTGTGATTGCTGTAACAAAGTTGTGTGGGAAGGCGAGGAGCCCCAGGACTGGACCATTGAATGGGTCCCTAGCTCCCCTAATCAAAATGAGTGAGCCATTGCCCTAGGGCCGGCATGGTTTACTTAGGTTCCGCGTAGTGCTTGTCGTATCTTCCGCCCCCACATATTTATGTAATGTGAACCAAGAACATATGTATGGTAATGTAGCTAAATTTGCTTCCGCTATGACTCTTGAACTTGTAATATTATGCACTTAATGATGTACCTTTGTAAATGATGGATGTCTATGTGTGAACGCTATGTATGGTTACTTCGTTAACCATCTCCCGAGGCGATCCTGTACGGCACACTCTATACTTCAGTATACGGTTGCGACACAACCCATGGCCCCAGCAACCATATCCACAGCCTGCTCAGCCCAATTATCACTACCCAAGCACCCACCATCATCAACTTTATGCACCATCCCCATATTTTCATCCAACTCACCTCACACAACCGCCCAGCCAATACACCCAACCCAGACAACAAATCCAGCAACCATCACCTAGCCAAGACCATCAAAGGCAAAAGCAAGAGCCTCAACACCTACCGCAGCCCAAACCAGAGCCCACCCCAAACCAAGCCGCAACCTTCCCAGTAAAAGGTTACATTGGAATGATATGCGGAGGGTCATCCTCACACTTTGAAAACAAAAGAAGAAGAAGAGATCACTTTCGAATGGTAAACAACATTTTTACAGAAGGACCTGTTATCAAGTCAAAGTGGTCTCATATTCCCATCACATTCACCGAGTCAGGTCTCAACCTCAAAACTTATCCGCATGTTGATGCTTTTGTAATCGAAGCCCACATCCACACCTAGATGGTCAGTAAAGTTCTCATAGACAACGGCAGCCAGGTAGACATTCTGTTCATAAACACCTTCGAGCAAATGGGCCTCAGCAAAAGTTCTCTACAGCCGTCAAATATACCACTCATAGGCTTCGGTGGAAAAAGAATCACTCCCATGGGCACAATTTCCGTACCGGTATCGTTCGGCAACACTCAAAACCCTCGAACAGAGTATGTAACATTCGATGTGGTGGATCTTTGCCACTTATTTAACGTCATATTTGGCCAGGGCACAATTAACACCTTCGAAGCCGTCATCCACAATGCATATCTATGCATGAAGATTCCAGCAGCCGGAGGGGTTATCACAGTCAAAGGAGATCAGTAGATGGCAAGAGACATAGAAAAAGGTTATGCACCAGGGGAAAGAAACTGCAACAACATACAGGTCTTCGGCCAAGAGCAGCTAGAGGATGAAGAGAGAGCCCAAAAAGCTCGTGAGCAGCATAAAGCGAATGCAAGAGAAGAGACATGATGTCTCGACAAAGAGAAGGTTGCAGTTCAGCCAGACGAAGAAACCAAAAAAGTACTCCTCGACGAACAAGTCCTTGGCCAGTTCGTCATTGTAGGCTCTGGCTTAGACTCCGAAGAAGAGAAAAAGCTGCTAGCATTTCTAAGTAAGAACAAAGATGTATTCGCCTGGTCTTCAGCAGACCTCAAAGGTGTGGATAGAAGCATCATAGAGCACAAGCAAGAAGTCAACACAAAGATCTAGCCAAAGAAAAAAAGGCTTTGAAAGATGTCCGATGAAAAAACAGAAGCTATCAGAGCGGAAATCTAGCGGCTCCTCGATGCTTCTGTTATCCGCGAAGTCAAATACCCATCTTGGCTAGCAAACTACGTAATGGTAAAGAAAAAGAATGGGAAATGGAGAATGTGCATAGACTTTATAGATCTCAATAAAGCTTGCCCCAAAGATGACTTCCCATTGCCTCGAATTGACAAAATCATGGATGCGGCAGCTCGAAGCGAGCTACCGTCATTGCTTGATTGTTTCTCCAGCTATCATCAGATATGGCTAAGGAGGGAGGATGAGGAAAAAACAAGTTTCATCACACCCTTTGGTACATATTGTTTCGTAAGAATGCCCGAGGGGTTGAAAAATGTCGGTCCTACATTTTGCCGCGTGACTCAGAAAGCCTTTGAGTCACAGTTCAGAAAAAGCGAACACGCTTATGTGGACGACATCATAGTAGCAAGCAAAGTAAAAGGCAACCATATCTCAGACCTCGCAGAAACATTTGCAAACCTTCGAGCAGCAAGGTTAAAACTGAATCCAAAGAAGTGCGTTTTCAGCATCCGAAAAGGAAGAGTACTCGGTTGTCTGGTGTCAGCCAAAGGCATCGAAGCCGACCCGGACAAAGTCAAAGCAATCATCCAAATGCAAGAGCCCCAGTGCCGAAAGGATGTGCAGAAACTCACAGGCAGAATGGCGGCACTAAACCGGTTCATATCCAGATCAGCCGAACGAAGCTTGCCCTTCTTCCAAACACTTCGAGGGGCTCAACCCTTCAAATAGGGTCCAGAACAGCAAACAGCCTTCACAGAACTAAAAATCTACCTCGAGAAGCAATCAAAGCTAACCAACCCAGAGCCCGAGGCTATGGTACTATTATATGTCGCTGCGTCCCATTCGGCAGTCAGTGCAGTCCTTGTACAGGAAAAGAAAATAGTGAAAACGGTTAAAGAGGAGCCGAAGGAACACTTGGTGCAACTACCAGTATACTATGCCAGCGAGGCACTGTCTGCCTCCAAAAGGCTATATTCTGAGATGGAAAAAATTGCATACGCGGTAGTCATGGCTTCCAGAAAGCTGTGGCATTATTTTGAGGCTCATCATATCAAAGTGCTCACCAGCCAACCACTTAATGAAATATTTGGCAACCGGGAAGCTTCGGGAACAATCGGTAAAAGGGCCATGGAACTCTCATAGCATGTAGTAGACTTTGAGAAATGCAGTGCCATCAAGTCTCAGGTACTTGCTGACTTCATAGCAGATTGGACAGCTCTACAGCACATAAAAAATCAAACATGGTCTAAACCAGAGTGGATAGTGCATTGTGACAGAGCCTGGGGACTGGCCGGGGCAGGTATAGCAGCAGCAGTCACTTAGCCCATTGGTGTGAAAATGAAATACGCTGCAAGGATCAAGTTTAGTAAAGAAACGGACAAGTGCACCAATAACATAGCAGAGTATGAGGTAGTACTACTGGGGCTCAAGAAACTGAGAGCACTTAGAGTTCAGAGGTGCAGAATTAGAACGGATTCCAAGATCGTTGCCAGCCAATACGACAAAGAATTCATAACCAGGGATCCACTGCTTGAGAAATACCACAACACCATCCGAAGCATGGAAAAGTATTTCAAAGGCTTCGATATACAGTACATCGAGACGAAGTTTAACACGGAGGTAGACAAGCTCGCCAAGTTGGCAGCAAGACAAGAGGCAGTACCACAAGATGTGTTTTTTCAAACAATCACAGAACCTTCGATCAAAACCGTCCTCCAGGACCCCAAGCAAATACACGCAGTAACAAGCGAAGACTGGAGAACCCAAATCATTGCGTATCTCAGGCGTTTTTACGAGCCAGACACCGAGTCAGAGGCCAAAAGAATGCAGCAAAGGGTGAGGAAGTACCGTATCATCGAGGGTCAGCTTTTCAAGTCAGGAATTTGTGCTCCACTACTTAAGTGTGTAAGCAAAACGGAGGGCACCCAGCTACTCAGTGAGATACACGAGGGAATCTGCGGAGCACATATTGGACCTCGACCACTAGCTACAAAGGCAGTCAGACAAGGTTTCTTCTGGCCATCTATGGTCAAGGACGCCGCAGAAGTAGTAACCAGATGCAAAGCCTGCCAAAAAATATCAAATAGGCAGTCGGCACCCTCGCAGCCAACGCAACTCATAGCCCCATCATGGCCTCTCCAACGCTGGGGAATCGACATCGTTGGACCCCTACGCATAGCCCCAGGGAATTATAGGTGGGCAGTTGTAGCGCTAGAATATTTCACCAAGTGGATCAAAGCAAAACCAATCACAAACATCTCGGTGGCAACAATCAGAAAGTTCTTCTGGAAAAACGTCGTCTGCCGTTTTGGAGTGCCCAGGGACATAACAGTTGACAACGGAAAACAATTTGAGAACAATATGTTCAAAGAATTCTGTCACTCCATTGGAACCAAAGTCAACTTCGCGTCAGTAAACAACCCCCAGTCGAACGGAGCCGTCCAAAGAGTAAACAGTCTTATATTCAAGGCAATCAAAAAGATACTCCTCGACGACAAGAAAGGAAAGTGGGCAGAAGAACTGCCAAGGGTCATATGGTCACACAATACGACCGAAACTAGGGCAACCAAATACTCGCCCTTCAGGTTACTGTACGGGGAAGAAGCAATCACGCCCGAGGAGATTATGCATCAAAGCCCCAGAACCTTCAATGCAAAATCAACACAGCCTGCAGAGGCGGAATCAAAGGATCTCATGGAAGTCGATAGACTGGATGCAGCCGTCAACCTCGAAAAGTATCAATCAGAAACCCGCCAGTGGAGGGATCGAAAAGTTGCACACTGAGCTTACATAGTGGGAGACCTAGTTCTACTCTGAAGCCCGAAAACAGAAAGCAAAGGCAAGTTAGAACCCAAATGGGAGGGTCCATACATCATGGCAAAATCAAACAGGCCCGGAGCGTACAGGCTCCAGACTTCGCAAGGAGAAGAGTTGTCGCATTCTTGGAACACGGACAACCTTCGAAGGTTTTACGTATAGAAAAGGCACCACTCGAAGCATGTAAACAGCCAAGCATAGCACAAAACTATAAGTGCTATCTTGAGCTTAGTTGGTAGATTTTCTTTTCAAGCTTTCCTTTTAGGCAATTATGTAAAGGACCGTACTCTTTTCCTCATAAGGGGAACCCTTCGCAGGGGTGATGTTTTTAACGAGGCGGATCCTATGTAAACCCTAGCTAAATCTATAAAGTTGTCTTCCCCAAAGCGGAAAGCCTCGCTCAGCAGAGCATGTCGAAACAACTCCCACCACGGAGATTGAAACATTTGACGAAGAGCAAGAAGCTCTGAAGCCATAGCTGCCGCACTGGCTAAGGCCGAAGAGCTAAAATCCGTGCAGTCAGCTAACTTAGCAAAAAATGCTAAGGGGCTCGTTGCAGCCCAAACCCGTCAAAGGGTTCGCCCTAAAACACTCCGCCCTTAGCACTTCGAGGGGGAGGGTGGCTTTTTTCAAAAAACTAAGCGAAAAATGCTAAGGGGCTCGTTGCAGCCCAAACCCGTCGAAGGGTTCGCCCTAAAAAACCTCGCCCCTAGCACTTCGAGGGGGAGGGTGGCGTTTTTCAAACACTTAGCGAAAAATGCTAAGGGGCTCGTTGCAGCCCAAACCCGTTGAAGGGTTCGCCCTAAAACACCCCGCCCCTAGCACCTTGAGGGGGAGGGTGGCATTTTTCAAAAAAAGTAGCAAAGAATGCTAAGGGGCTCGTTGCAGCCCAAACCTGTCGAAGGGTTCGCCCTAAAACACCTTGCCCCTAGAACTTTGAGGGGGAGGCTAACGTTTTTCAAAAATTTAACGTAAACACAAAGTAGCTCATAGCAAAACGAACCTGGCAAAACATACTTTATTGCAATTGGAACTAACAAATGTTTACATTAGAAATCATAATCAACGGGTTCTTCTTTTACAACAACCCTAGAGGCTAACAACTGGGGAAGCAAAACGGACCATTCGTCGGCAGTGTAACCAGGCAGTGGTAGGCAAGGATTAGGTCTCGAGCCCCCGGCACCAATGACAACCAAATCTTGGACATTTCCACTAGTTGGAACCAGCGCTTGCGAAAAAGATTTAGCAATCTTTGTTGGTGAATTCGACACAGAGCTAATTGATCACTTCGCCACAGCAAGCTGTGGACGGGGTGGCCGCAGAATTGAGGCGTCACAACCATTGGTGCCTAGGGGTTTCTCGCTTTGCTTCGGAAGCGGAGACCCGAGTGCTCGCTTCCTGCGCAGTCTGTCTACGTTAGCGGAGACTCCCCCACCACGGGACCTAGCCTTACCCCGACGACCAATCACGGATGACGCACTAGATGAAGCGCCACGATTAAATAAGTGGGAATAATTCCCCACACAAACCACACCGGCATCCAAAGTCACTAAGCGCGCCTTGGACGAAACAGCGCGCTCGGGGTCCTCAAGTCTTTCAGCCTCCACCGCAACATCTAACGCTTCAAAGCCGCTCAAACTAGCCTCAAAACTACTCGAAGTGGGCATCAGCACAGAAGCATCATCCATTAAAGACTGGAACACCTCGCTCATCAGGCCCAACATGCACAACGCGGAAGATCCACTAGAAGTGTCCTCTTCGGAATCCCGCACAGGCGACACGAAGGACACCTACGCAGGGTGAAGTAGGCATGTTAAAATTATAGTTACAAAATTTCCCTCAAGACCTCCCAAAAAGTATATTACATCAACATAACAACTACAAGTGATCCTAAACCTCGTTCGGTGCGGCCTTCGATCCACCCTCCGAAGTTCCAGCCTTCTCGGCGGCATTCCTCAAAGTGCCTTGGCCCCCCGAAGGATCTTCAGCTTGGCCGCCACCGCTCCTCGAAGAGTCGTGTTCAACTTTGAATGTCGCATGAATAAATGAAAATACAATACAGAAACAGAAGTATAACCTGAGCCAGTTTCTCAATTGCAGCCTATCGGGCAGCTTCGCGGCCGTGATCGCGCCAAAATTTCATAGCAACGCGTTTAGCCGCGACAATGGCCTCCGATGACAAGCCGTCTCGAGCGTCCGCCCCAATCAGAAAATTGCGCCTTCCAAGAGCATGGAAGTGGTCGTAGCCTTCGCATTCCAGCAGCCCAAAAGCGGTCTCTGTAGTATGAAGCACGCCGAAATTGCTGCGCTTGTCCATCACCCCCGGGAGAGCTTTGAACTCAGACTTTAGCCAGCCAAAGAAAACAGTCTCGGTGATAGCAGCCCCATCGGTCAATGACATGGGCTTAGCACCAACATAACCCAAGGCCTCGCAATATTGATGGTGCGCGGATATAGCTTAGGCAGCGAAGCCATAATTGCGAGTCGATTGGTCATGCTTTAAGGCTGTGTTTTCACTTACCAGAGCTGCGATCTTAGCCTCAGCAGCTTCCAGGCGACTTAAGCCGGTCTTCAATTCAGCAACCTCTGCCCACGAAGCATCAAGCTCCTTTTGCATGTGTGCAGCTTCAAGCGCGGCTTCATCCTTCGCGGATCGAAGGCTGTTAAGCTTCTCCTTCAGCAACATATTCTCTGTTGCAAGCGAATTCTTCTCTTTCTCTAATGAGGCTAGCTCCGTGCAAGTTTTCTCAGAAGAAATCCGCGCGAGGTGTGAGCCTGAAACAAAACAACAGTCAAAACAACCCTGTCACAAATCCCAACAAAAATAGTACAATTTTTTTCATGCACCATCAAAGCCAAGCGTACTTACATGTCTCAAAACATGGCAGAGATTACACCGCAAGTCCCCGGCTCCAAATAGTTTAGCCCCTTCGGCTAGAAAAGTATCCGGCGTCGAGCATAGCTCAGCCCAAGCCTTGGGATCAGCAAAATCCTCATACCCTTCGAGCAGGCCCAAGCTTTTACTCGTAGACCCCCTAGAAGTTTCAGCCCCAATCAAAAGTTGGCTGGGACTCGAAGGTCCAGGGCGGGTAGAAAATTTTTCTTTAAGACCAGCGATGGTGTCCACGGCCTCCACATCCACAGTCCGACTCTTCGTGGGAATAATGGAGGGACTTGAAGCTGGTACATTAGCAGCACCGCCTGCAGTAGGGGGAGATACCACCACCACGTCATCCTCCTTGTCATCATCCTCGTCAAAAGCGTCCGCCATCACCCCGTCGCGCACCAAAGTCCCAACGGCACGGAGGCCAGGGGTAGAGGAGCTCGAAGAGTCCCGACGGGGTTCTTTTGTGAGTGCGCACTTTGGAGGGACCTTTGAAGTTTCCTCCTCCCTTTTTTCTTTTCCTAATATGCAGCGAGGGCTTCATCGGACACTTCTCCTTTCTGGCCTTTTTCGCCCTCGTCGCCTTGCCAACATCCGAACCAACATTACCAGGGGGCCGGTTCTGCCTCATTCGAGGTCCAGGCGCAACACGAGCAGGGTACTTCACACCGGCAAAAGTCAGTACACGGTTAAGCCGGCCACTGTGAGAAGTCCGCTCGCAGATGTGTTTGTGCTCCTCGCGCGTGTAGGGCCCTACCACAGCCTCGCTGGTGTGCTACAGGCAGACCACAAACTCCTCGTCACCAAAACCCCGTTTATCCACGGGCACCTCCAGGAAGGGTATGGTAATGTCAGGCCTCGAGGGGATTTTCTTCTGAATAAACCTGGGAATTGAGCACCCCTCATGCAGCGGCCACTTATTTGCAGCCACGAACTCTTCAACAAGGTCCCGGCCGCTTCAGTTGAAGGTAACAACGCGGAAGGTAGCATCGTTCTTGCAGTCCTTGGCCACCCTGCCCTCCGTGGATCGAGGCTCGCAGGGAGTCAGCTTCGAAGCTAAGGGAAAAATAGTTGCCTCTCCCCCCGTCCGCATGAATAGTTTCCGCCGCAACCTTCACATACAGCCAGCTCTCATGCCACTTGTCGCCCCAGTGGTTACGGCTGTACTTGACAAACTGATTGTCGCGCTTGAAGCGGGGCACAAATGTAACACAGCCAAAGTCAGCCTCGTGCACCACGCCATCAATCTTGATGGGCTTCGGTTGGTAGTGAGCACAGTAATATTTGCAAAACACTTCAATATCAGGTTGGCCCTGATAACTCAATACGCCCCAGGCAAACTTGCTCAGCATGGCCATCCCACTAGGGCTATTATGATGAAGTTGCACGTTGAACCTGCCCAGCACGTTCTTCACGAAGGATGAGCAAGGAAAGCGAAGGCCAGCAGTGAAGTGGTCTTCAAAAACCACGGCCTCGTCTTGAGCAGGGCAAGGGGTAACCTCTTGACCAGCCAACCGGGCTCCTCCGAAGGGAAAACACCCTAACTCGGCAAGTTTATGCAACTTCGGAGCATCGAGGCGAGATCGCTCAAAAACGGAGGTTCGAGGTCTGGATCCCATGTGTTCCATCCCTTTTTCCTTTCGGCCCTTTGGCAAGCCAAAATCACCAGTAGGCAGCAGATCACTGACATCAGCGCCCACGTCTTCTAGGTCCTCGTCCACTAGACTGGAACTCCGAACCCTGCGGCTTGAACCTTGCCCTTGGGTGTCGATCACGACCCTCCCAACACTTCGGGGAGCGAAATCCTTGTCACCACCCTATTCCTCGTCATCCTCCTCCTCCTTATCTCCATCGTTTTCCTCTTCATCATCTTCAACTTCTTTTGGAGGGTCCCGACCATGATCGTGACCCAACCCTTCGGGAGCAGCAGTGAGGTTATCCTCCAAGCTTCTGGAAAAATCTGCCTCGGAGTCACCTTCACTTGTAGCAGCGTCGACAGTCGTTGAAGGCAAGTTTTCTTCAACAGCGGCCTCGTCAGGGTGTGCAGTCTGTGCCACTCGAGCCATACCTTCAGATCCTGCAATCAAACACAAAATGTGAACTCAGTAGGAACACAAAAACTAGTCCCAACTATCACAAGGAACACATCGAAGTAAGGATTGATGCATACTGAGTTAGCTCGAATGTTGCCTCAAAAGCAAAAATCACCAAACAACAGTACGAGCGTACGAAGCTATGGGAAGCTAGAGTACTAAAAAGCAAATCGCAGCAAAAGCTTCGTAGACCTGCCCCCCCCCCCCCCCCCCCCCCCGCTTATATAGTCGGATAAAAACGGACGAGCATTTACTACGGAGCCTCAGAAATTTGGGGCACAGTAACACAAATTTTAAAGTGGAAGTCCAAGAGCCACGACACCCAAAATAGCCAAGTGTTACCTTCGAGAGAACCGGATGAGCTCCCGAAAGACGACTCGCTTTCCGAAACAATTACTGTTCGAACCCTAGTCATAATCGCAGGCATAGTGGGAGCTTAACGGATGAGTAACTAGTAAAAATAATAATTTTCCACGACAGTTATTCTCCTTTTATAGGCAAAATCCCTGGTAGCTTCGCTCAAAGCCCAACTTTGATGTTCGAAGGGTGGCATTTTGGTAAGAGATCCCGGCGAAGCGAGGGTTTCGTCCCATCAATGTTGGACCCACCCCTTGAGGGGCTACTGTTGGGGGATCACTTCGCAAGCCACCCCTCGAGGGTTCATCAAAGTCGGGCTGCGAATAAAAGTCAAAGTCAACCATTGTTACCCTTTTTTATTATTATTATTAACCATAACTTCAAAGTACAAGTGTTCAAAGGAGGCCTCGAAAAAACCAAGACCCTTCGGGCGGTACCTCCATGCTCATGAAGGATGAAGCCATCATCCTTCGAAGAACAGAGTAGCGGACCCTTCAAGCAGTACCTCCGTGCCCTTGAAGGATGAAGCCATCATCCTTCGAAGGACAGGACGCCGGGCAAGATCAAGAACCAGCATGGCGCGAAGAGGGTAATTAGGACAAAATGGTTATTTGCATATGACCTAAGTATAGGCCTATAAATAGAACGCCCCTACTTACTTATAACAGGATGAATCTTTTTGGGGATATGTGAGAAGAGCCTTTTGTTCCGTTTCATACCCTTCACGATTTCTTTTCATGTGTACTCTTTCTGTCAGTGACACAGAAGCTCACACTCTGTGACACCAACAATCTCCTCCACTACTACATGAAAACGAGAATACATAGTGTTAGCTCTCTCATATGGCAGTCTAGTGAAGTTATCATACTTGTTCTTCAGCATATAATATCTTTCCTCTTTGACATCACTAGTACCCTCATGGATACTTTGAATCTCAGTCTAGATATCATGTGTTGATGAACACACATCCAATCTAGCAAAGGCATCCTTTGAAATGCATGCAAACAAAGCATTCTTGGCCTTAGCATTGTGCTTAATGAAATCAGGAGCCAGCGGGTTCACATCCGCATCCAAATCATGGGTCATCGTCCATATCTCTGGATCAAGGGAATCAAGGTAGGCTTGCATACGAGCCTTCCAATACCCGTAGTCCTCCCCATTGAATATGGGAACACTCCCCACCTGTCCCAGCATCCTTACTCAAGGTGGTGAAACCTCAAAGATGAGCACTTGGCTCTAGGACCAATTGTAAGGCCCGAAGGCATACCGAGAGGGGGGGTGAATCGGTAAGCCGACCACAAATTCGAATACTTTGATTTCACACCACTAGACACTAGCAATCGTTGCAACGTAACAATTCTAAGAGGCCAAGATCATACGCATGCTAGTGTTCATGATGAATACCAATGCAGAAGCTAAACACACTAGCCCATGCAAGCCACAAGTCAACCTAGTTACTAGAGCACACAATTGCGAAATAGTAAAGAGGGGTCAAGGAATGCTCATGATTTTTTTCTAAGCTCTCAGAACGATGGCACTTTCCCCTACTCCTCATTGGACCACTCCTGCCGGAGTCCCGGTCCCTCCCGCGACCAAGTGGAGTTCTCGCACAAGGGCCCGCAATCACTTCCGAAGTGAAGACACAGTTGTGTGACCGCTGCCACCAAGGCACAAGCTCGCCTCCCTTGAGAACTTGCCAGACTCCCCGAGCCGACACGAGCGCTCACTATTGATGCCCCTTTCACCTACAGGCTCAAACCGTGTACAAACGTGTGATGGCCTTCACAACCGATCACGATAGGCTCGATCACCGACACCTAATCGGTCTAGGTCTCACCATAGACCAAGCCTAGATCACACCCTCAAGGACACCTTAGCCTTAGATGTGCAAGATGCTCAAGTTACTCTCACTAGCACTCTCAAGATATGCAATATCTCTTCCTAGTGCTCTAATCTTTTCCTCTTGGCTCTCACAAAATGCTCCAAGTAATTCCACTAGCCAAGAGAGATCTTCAAGACCCTAGCAATGAAGTCACCTCTCTGGACCCCATTGACCGGACTATCCGGTCAATGCGAGACCTGATGTGAACAAGGGTTCCCGATCTTCCGAAAGGTTCTTGGTAAGTTGATTTGGTCGAAGGCGACACACAAATCGATCCGGCTTCAGAACAGCACGTTCTAAACCCCGCAATCACAGCACGACGTCTCCTCTGGTTATCAACCGTCCAAAAGACGATTGACCTCGCCGAGAAGGCTAATCCCTGCCTGCGAATCAAGACACAAGCAAGAACAACGAAGAATGCAACACAATTGCAGATGTATGATTAAACTCTCGAAGTTGGGGTCTCACAAACCGATGAACGGCAAAACTATTTATGAACAGAATTGATCTAAGCAAAACCTAAACCCTAATGGTGTGGTGGCGGCTGTATATATAGACCCTAGGGTTGTGCAAGACCCTCTGGACGCGCCCCTGATTGGGCTCAACTAGATACAAAGCCCAAAGGCCAAAAATAGGCGACGCAGCACCGACACAGATTCTGGACTCTCTCTTGTTTTGACGATTCCCGATGACTCCGGATGAATTTTGACATGAGGCCGGCAGCATTGGAAAGGACTTCTCCTTATCTTTCCGTGCATATGTAGAACGTCCAAATCCTAGTCCGTATGCGTCCTGGGCGACTGTTTTAGTGCAGACTGGTCCTAGGGCCCGAAACAGACTCGAAGTCGGTTTTGATTGGGCCTCCACTTTGGCTTCCAAGCCCTTGCTGGTCCTCCACATTCCCAACTCCTTCTCCCATCATCTCCTGGTCCTCTCCATGGTTTCTAATCATAAAATAATCATTAGGTAGCAAACCATTCTCAAAAGTAACATATAGCGAAGAACGTAGGAACGAGCTCACCTCTAAATTTAGTCGTCGTGCACGAGCTCTAGTCATTGGACCTTGCAAGTCCAGAATTGGAGGAGTGTTGTGTGTATCCATAGGAGTGATGTCCTCATCAAGACCAGACCGTTCGGTCTCTCTCTAATAGGTCTAAGAACCATTGGCTACTCTGTCTAGGCAACTTCTCTGTACTGACCAGACCATCCGGTCAACAGACCGGACCGTCCAGTCTCTTCGTGTCCTATGCATTCCAGAGAGTTCCAACTTGCTTTTTCTTTGTCCCGAGCCTAAGCCCTCCTGACCGTACCATTCGGTCTCTAGGGTTTCTAGACTTGACAGATTCCTCACAGACTCCTCTTTGATCTCCTAGTGATCGTACAGTCCGGTCTCCACTGACCCCTCTGTCCGATCACTATGTCCAGAAGCTAAAACTCCTCGTCCTCGCTTGAATTCGTTTCTTGGCTTCTTCGAACAGCTCCTTGGCTTCTCCACTATCATCTAGCACCTGTGATTTGATTAAGCATTCATGCACATTATCGACTAATCATGACCTAAGAGACAGGACCAAGACCCCCTTGATAGTCTGGTTTTTCCTATGGACTCAAAGCCCTAACAACTAGACAAGTGTTCCAAACACTTGCTCCATATCTTGTCCTTACCCTTGATCCATCTCCATCAACCCTTGGACTCCATCAAGCTCATCAAGCCTCCATGCTAGTGGTCATTGTCATCCATCGCTAAGGCAACCATCATCATCAATAAGATGTGTAGTAGAGTTTGAAGATGGTATCTGCATAGACAAAACTCATGTAGATATTAGCCCACAATTTCATAGTTGTCATTAGTCACCAAAACATTCATACCTCGGGGATCCAATCATCAATGGTCATGAAGCTTATAGCATTAGAGCCAGGTTCTCAACTTTGAGGCTTCACCGCCTTGAGTAAGGATGCCGTGACAGGTGGGGAGCATTCTGAAAGTGCCTAGGGGGGGGGGGGTCAGTAGGCACAAATCCCTGAAAATGACTTAATAATAAAAGTTAAATGCGCAGTGTCGGACTTGTCCGACGATCATGAGTAAAGTACACCTACTTGTCCGATGGCACAAGATAGAAAAGTAGATCAGGAAATTAAAACTTCAAACTAGTGCAAGGCAAGCTAGGAACAAGAGATTACAAGCTAGAGGAAGCTATAGAAATAAGGAAACAAACTAGCATGCACCTTACACAAGTTAATTAAAGAAATACAAAGCAAACCCTAACTAGCAAGAATAAGAGCAAGAACAAGTAGATGAAGAGCAAGTAATAAAGCACATGAGAGACACGAGATTTTTCACCGAAGTTCAGATCCACAAAGAAGCCTACGTCTCCGTTGAGGGAGCCACAAAGGATCGGGTCTCTTTCAACCCTAAATCTCTCCAAGTGATCATAAAGATCAAACTCGATGTTCCACTAGCAACTCCACAAAGGAGGGGTCAATACAAACTTCTCGAGACGTCACCACACGAGTTGGGAGCTCAACGGGCACCTCTAACCGTCTGGGGGATGAATCTCCAAGAGTAACAAACACAAGAGTCATCGCGGTGAGGATGAACCAAGTGCTCAAAAGGATGGAAGGTTGGAGGAGTGGTAGCACTTCAATCTTCTCTCGATCCCTTCACAAATCAAGATTGGAAGCAAGGAGGAGAGTTGGGGAGAGCAAAGTGAGCTTGAGAGTGTGTTTGAGTGGAATGAGTGACCAACTGGCCAAACGGCGAGATGGGGTTCTATTTATAGCCCAAGGAGAAAAAGAGCCGTTTGGAGGGATATTTCTTTGATCTGTATCGGACAATATGATGGTCATCGAACAAGTCCGATGAAACAAAGTGGCATGGTTACTAGATTCTGACAGACATGTTCGATGCCTCGGACTAGTCTTGTCTATCGGACAAGTCTGATGGTCATCGAACATGTCCGATGACACAAGGTGGCAAGGGTACTGGTGTCCGATGGAGATGTCCGACACGTCGGACTTTCCTCAGGTCATCGGACATGTCCGACGGCCTAAAGTGGCAGCGCTACTGGAGTCCGATGGACTTGTCTGACATGTCGGACAAGTCCGATGAAAAACTCCTAGAAAAGAGTATTTGGTTGGGAAAAGGAATTTTAGCACTTAGTTCACCTTCGCTTCACACTTTTGTGTCCCTCTTTATAGTACGGCTTTTCCTATACTCAAGAATTAAAATAAAAACTCCATCAACTTCATTCTTGAGCATATTTTGGATTTCATCTTTGAAGCACTTTGCCATCTTCTTTTCTCTCCTTTTTTGTATGCATTTAATTATCAAACTTTGGACCAATATCTACACACATGCTCATTAAAAGATTAGTCCATTCTTAATTGTATTGATGCCAATCATCAAAACAAAATTTGGGGCCTAGATGCACTTTCAATCTCCCCCTTTTTGGTGATTAATGACAATACAACTCGAATTCACAAAAAAAAATCAATGAGATTTAGTTTGATGTGGAGCTTTCCCTAAATATGTGCGTGAGTGAGGTGATAAGCAATAATAACAAGTGCACATATTTATGGAAAAGTGTGAGAGCTCCCCCTAACACCATGCATGTACGTCAATTTGCAACAAATAGGCAAAAGAGATAAAGACAATGCAAATGACATATGATTTCACACCAATGCATCTAAAAAAACATAACCAATAGAGCATCATTACAATAATCGAGAAACTCAAATAAGTTCAAAAGCCACAACCAAATAAGTTCACAAGCCACAAATTAAGATCTTACAAGCACATAGCCAATACGAATAAGACACAAATCTAAAAATTGTCCATCAACACTCACAACTCACAAATTAAATGGTAGGTAGATAGACTTCTCCCCCTTTGGCATCAAGACACCAAAAAGGACAAAAGCAAAGACACTAGGGAAGACGATCTTCTACTCGTCGTCATAGTCTTCATCGTCTTCATCTTCGTCCCCATCTTCATCTTCATCATCCACAACCGGCACCTTGCCCTTGCGCTCGCGAAGATCATATGCAGCGGGATCCTCTTCCTCCTCGTTTTCTTGCTCATCATCGTCAAAATGAACGTGCTGACCACTAGAGGCAGATCCGGTGTCAAACTGAGGTCGTGGAGGGTAGTAACCAAAGTAGTTCATCTCATCTGATGTGAAGGTGGCCGTCGGATCCGCATAGGCCGTCGGGTAAGAGTCTTCTGTTGGAGGCGATGGAGAAGGAGGAACTTCACAACTCATCTTATCCATTATGATCTTCTGGTTCCTCTCAATAACATCCATCCTTCGATTTATGTTCCGACACATGCCAAGAAGGGACTTGAACATCTTCATAATCCTACTTCTGTTCCCACGAGGTGGTGGAAGGACCCTTGAAGATCCGGTGCCTCTAGTCACAGCCCGAGGGGGCTAAGGAGAGGAGGGCTGAGCTGCACCAAAATACTGGTCGAAAGTGGTGTCGGGAGTCCAATTCGAAGGTATCTGAGGCTTGAGACTCTGGTGCTTCCTATCTGTATAGAAAGTCTGCTTTAAGACTTTCTCAATCATGCACATGATGTATGGAGCATAGGCACATGCACGCTTTGGAGAGACTGAGATGTCCCACATGTCCTGATAGATATAGTCAAAGACATCAAATTGTTGCTCCCCATGAACCCAATGAAGAATGTCTCTCTGATAAGCAGGAATACGGTCAGAGTTACCCCCACTGGGTGCTAGAGTGTTCCTCATGATCTGAAAAAGAACTGAGAAAAAGGGCTGAAGTCTATTGGATAGAGGCGGATCACAGTTATTTGGGTCAGTTTACATGTACCTCATAGCCTCAGCATCCATATGGTTGCTCTTGTGCACCTTCTTCTGCTGCTTGTGAGAATCCTTGAGTCCTATCATGGAAGCAAACCTAGAGAAGGTGCAAGAATACTTTGTACCATTTGTCATCCATGTCATGGATTTTGCATTGTCATCAAAATACACAGTGGAGTAGAACTATGCAATGATCTCCTTGTTCCATGAGTAGTTGAAGGTTAGGACCGTCTTGATCCCATGATGCTCACAGGTTGCCATTACTTCATTGAGCAGTGGGTGCTTCCTGTCCTTCATGTATTTCCAATCAAGCCACTTCATCACAACAACCGGATTCTTCATGCGGAGATAAGTGGAGCGGTACCAGTCGGCATGGAAATGAGCCCAAAACTGAAAGTCAAATGCTTCCTTGTCATAAGATTAGTGGTTGATCAAGCGAGCTTCACTGCATGTCTCAATCGAGGCATGTAGGTTGTTCACAATGTCTCATCCGGAGTTATCCACCTCAGCTGGAGGATGCATGACCCAAATAAGATCCTCAGGTTCTTCTGGGTCTTCTCTCTCGGCCGTCTGCAAAGTGGTTTTGCGAATGCGACGAGCAATGACCTTCCTTCTATTAAGATCTTGGCTTTGTTCCTCATTGTTCTTGGTCCTCTTTTCCCTCAATGGTGATGCTTCCAAATCGGCCATACGGAAGAATAGAGCAAGTAACTAATTAGGCATAGTCATGGAGATGTAGATGAGAAGGGTTAACATAAGCAGGGGAAGAACTTTCAAAAAACTGGATGTCGTCGAACATGTCCGACAGGACTTTCCCGATGATCATCGGACTTGTCCGATGGCACACAGTTTTTGCGAGAACTCTTCTCTTGCATAGATCCACCTACTGATCTAACTAAGAACTCATCTATATCAACTACACCTAGTTAGGAACTAACTCCATGGTCCAAATATGCAAGGAGAATAGGGTTCTCAAAAAGCCTTTGAGAAATAACCCTAACCCTAATGAGGAGAAGGGGGATTAGGGTTAAACCTTGCAAAAACGAAGGGGGATCAAACTTCTCCTATGGAGGAGGACCTCTTGGCCTCCAAACTTTCTCCAATGGATGGGGGATGAGAGAAATTGCCTTGTATCACCAATGGGGGGTATTCTTGAGGAGAGAGAATGTCTTGGATGTGAATGAGAGGGGTTTGACCAAAGGGGTAAGTCGGGCTGGGTTAAAGGGTAAATGATGTGGACAAGGGTTCCCGATCTTCCGATAGGTTCTGATAATCTTGATTAAGGCGGAGGCGATACACAAATCGATCCGGCTTCCGAACAACACGTTCTGAACCCCGCAATTGCAGCACAACGTCTCCTCTGGTTATCAACCGTTCAAGAACGATTGACCTCACCGAGAAGGCTTATCCTTGCCTGCAAATCAAGAACACAAGAAAGAACAAAGAAGAATGCTACCAAATTTGCAAGTATACGATGAATCTCACAAGTTGGAGTCTCACAAACCGATCAAACGGCAAAACTGTTATCAACAGAATAATCTAAGCAAAACCCAAACCCTAATGAAGAGGCGGCGGCTGTATATGAGGACCCTAGGGTCGTGCAAGATCTCCTGGACGCAGCCCTAAGTGGGCTCAACTTGATACATGGCCCAAAGACCGATTGTCGACGGCTCGGGACGAATTTTGACATGGGACTAGTTGGGTTGGAAAGGGCTTTTCGTTATCTTTCCAGGCATATATAGAACGTCCAAATCCGAGTCCGTATGCCTCCTGGGCATCCGTTTTAGTGCATACTGGTCCTGGGCTCCGAGACAGACTCGAAGTCGGTTTTGATTGGGCCTCCACCTTGGCTTGGACGTCCTTGCTGGTCCATCACGTCTCCAATCACTTCCCCAGATATCTCATCATCATCTCCATGGTTTCTAACAATAATTAATTCATTAGGTAGCAATCTATTCTCAAAATCACATAAAGGAATCATTAGGAACAAGCTCACCCATAAATTCAGTTGTCGCGCATGAACTTGCATTTTGGTTGGTGGAGTCCTGGGTGTATCCATAAGGGTGATGTCCTCATCATTCTCCCCCTTTTGAATTAGAGTCGTCCTCGACTCGAGCTCATCTCTTTCGCCCAAGTATGGTCTCAAATCTGAAATATTAATTATGGAACTATTCCCAAACTTGGGATGCAACTCATATTTATATGCATTATGAAATTTGTCATCACAATGAGAATCTACAGTAGAAGGCATTCCGTGCAAATTAATAATCTCTTTGAAAACTTGGTCAGCAATATGAGCATCATTCTCACTCTTATCACAAGGTAGACAATGTGTGATTTTAGAAATACTAGAAAAAGATGACATGACATGGTAGTTGATATTAAAGTTTTCTAGTTGGTCATTTAGTTGCAAACCAAGAGGATGTTTCAGATTTGAACAAACATAAACTCTATGTACCATAAATACACCTCTATGATCATACTTGCCAATAGCATAAAAAATGTTTCTTATCAATAAAGGCAACTTAGTTTGAGAAAACATTTGCTTCTCTAAAGTACTTAGATTACAAAGAATATCAAATTCAATATAACCTAAAGTATTTAGAGAAGAAAACAATTTCTGCTCATCCTTTTGACATGTAACTAAAATCAAATGTTTAATTTCAGCACTAGTGGGTGAACCATAAGCAAAAGCATCAAGCTCATTCATTTGTTGTGGCAAAGGTATAAATGAAGCATTGACACACAACTCCTCTTTATCACACGGACCACTAGGTAAATCAATTTGTGACAAAGGAACATGATCATAAGGTTCCGATATAGCAAGACTATTGGAACAATCCATCATATCAAGAAAGCTCTTACCTGAAGCAACAACCTATTCTTTATCGTTCCCACTATCATCTTCTTTGTGTATATGCTGAAAAATATTAGTTGTAACTAGAGGCAAAGAAATATGTTCATCCTCTAGCAATTCAGATTTTGATGAAAGTGTTGCGACATTTGAAACAGCCCATTCTATCCTAAACGGTTCATTCTTTCTTCTCTCAAATCGTTGTTGATCCTCTTCTAAAATTTCAGTTGCGGTCATTGGTGTAAGAGTAACCCTTCTACCATTGTATTTAAATGAGTAGCTATTAGTAATGGTATTGTGCAAAACATTATTTGTACAAATCCAAGGTTTACCCAATAACAAATGACATGCTTGCATAGGTACTATATCAAATTCTGCACTATCCTTATAAGAACCAATAAAAAATTCAATGCATGCAGTTTTATCTACCTTCATCTTACCACAAGAATTTACCCATTGGATGTAGTATGGACATGGGTGTGGCTGTGTGGTGAAGCCGAGCTTCTCGACCAATTCCAAGCTTGCGATGTTGTGGCTACTCTCTCCATCAATGATGACACGACAACGTCGATCCTTCACAATAAAGTGAGTCTGAAACAAGTTGTTCATTTGATTTTGCTCTACCTTCTCCATTTGAGAACTAAGCACTCGTTGTGCTACAACACTTGTATCAACCTCATTTGACACCATCGACTCATCACCATCAGTGTTGTAACTTGTCATTGTTAATAGAAAACAAGAAAACACACAAGAGTATATTTTCCTATCACTACTGTTTGATTACGGTGGAAACTCTCAACAAGCAAATGGCAGCACCTAACTGAGTTTTTACAAGATTCTTAATAGCAAAACAGAGGATACCTTGGAGAGTGTGATCCGACGATTGCGAGGGTCCCAAGTTCAGTGCCTATTCAGAAGGATATATGTGGAGCTAGGTAGGCAATTTATAGTAGCAAGGATTAGAAAAATTTCAATTCAGAAGTTGCAACAAGAACAAAGAAGAATGCAACCAAATTTGCAAGTATACGATGAATCTCACAAGTTGGAGTCTCACAAACCGATCAAACGGTAAAACTGTTATCAACAGAATAATCTAAGCAAAACCCAAACCCTAATGAAGAGGCGACAGCTGTATATGAGGACCCTAGGGTCGTGCAAGACCCGCTGGACGCAGCCCTAAGTGGGCTCAACTCGATACATGGCCCAAAGACCGATTACGGTGTCGCAGCACCAGGACAGATTCTGGAAGTCGAATTGTTTCGGCGATTGCCGACGGCTCGGGACGAATTTCGACATGGAACTAGTTGGTTTGGAAAGGGCTTTTCGTTATCTTTCCAGACATATATAGAACGTCCAAATCCGAGTCCGTATGCGTCTTGGGCATCCGTTTTAGTGCAGATTGGTCCTGGGCTCCGAGACAGACTCGAAGTCGGTTTTGATTGGGCCTCCACCTTGGCTTGGACGTCCTTGCTGGCCCATCACGTCTCCAATCACCTCCCCAGATATCTCATCATCATCTCCATGGTTTCTAACAATAATTAATTCATTAGGTAGCAATCTATTCTCAAAATCACATGAAGGAATCATTAGGAACAAGCTCACCCGTAAATTCAGTTGTCGCGCATGAACTTGCATTTTGGTTGACGGAGTGCTGGGTGTATCCATAAGGGTGATGTCCTCATCAGTAAAGATCTGGAGCATCGGACATGTCCGATACCTATCGGACTTGCCGATGGCGTCGAACTTATCCAACACAAGACAGCACAGGGACCAGGCAGGAGTAGAGATTTTAAAAAGAATTTTTTTTTTAGGGACAAGGGCAGGTCTTGACATCATATGGTCAGTTAGCAAACAACAATTCAAAACAATGACCATACTCTGACAAGATTTTATCTAGAGATTAAAAACCAACAACAATAGCACAAATAATAGGTTTTTCACATAAAGCAAATATTTTTGCAAAGATTAAGCAATCACCAATCAGATGTGCACATTCTCTACATCACATTGCTAGAGTCGAGAATATTTAGTTCACTCCTAAGATAGCAAAATCTCTTCTCATCTAATGCCATGGTGAATATATCGGCTAGTTGATCTTCGGTTCTCACATGACTAACATCTAGATCCCCCTTAATAGAATGATCTCTCAAAAAGTGGTGGCGGATATCTATATGCTTTGTGCATGAATGCTCAACGGGGTTATAAGCAAGCTTTATGGCACTCTCATTGTCACATAGGAGAGGAACACGGTTCAACTTATAACCATAGTCCCTTAGAGTTTGTCTCATCCAAAGTAGTTGTGCACAACAACTACCAGCGGCAACATACTCCTCTTCGACCATGGAAAGTGCAACGGAATTTTGTTTCTTGGATGACCATGACACTAGGTACCTACCCAAAAATTGGCATGTCCCGGAGGTGCTCTTTCTATCCACCTTATCCCCGGCATAATCCGCATCGGAATAACCTAATAGGTTGAACTTTGAACCCTTAGGGTACCAAAGCCCTAGGTTGGGTGTGTGAACCAAATATCTCATTATTCTTTTAACAGCCACCATGTGACACTCCATAAGAGTGGCTTGAAAACGTGCACACATACACACACTAAGCATGATATCGGGCCTAGGTGCACAAAGATAAAGCAAAGATCCTATCATGGAGTGGTATACCTTTTGATCAACGGGCTTGTCCTTTTTGTTGAGGTCGAGATGGCCATTTGTTGGCATGGTAGTTTTGATGGGCTTGGCCTTGTCCATGTCAAACTTCTTCAATAAGTTTTGTGTGTACTTGGCTTGACATATGAAGGTGCCCTCCTTGAGTTGCTTTACTTAAAAGCCTAGAAAGAATGTCAATTCTTCCATCATGGACATCTCGAACCTCTTGCTCATTATCTTGCTTAATTCATCACAAAAGGTTTGGTTAGTAGAACCAAATATAATGTCGTCGACATATATTTGGCACATAAATATATCATCACCAAAACTCTTTGTGAAGAGTGTTGCATCGGCCTTGCCAATGACAAAACCCTTCTTAACAAGAAAATCCCTAAGGCATTCATACCATGCCCTTGGAGCTTGTTTAAGCCCATAGAGCGCCTTATAAGTTTATAGACATGGTTAGGATACTTAGGGTCTTCAAAGCCCGATGGTTGCTCCTTCCTTGATTGGCCCATTGAGGAATGCACTTTTCATGTCCATTTGGTATAACTTAAAATCATGGTGAGTAGCAAAAGCAAGTAATATTCTAATTGATTCAAATCTTGCTACGGGGGCATAGGTTTCATCAAAATCCAAACCTTCTACTTGTGAATGCCCTTAGCCATGAGCCTCGCCTTGTTTCTTGTCACAACACCATCTTTATTTTGTTTGTTGCGGAACACCCATTTGGTGCCCACAACATTCTTGTTCTTCGGTCTTTCCTCCAAAGTCCACACTTCATTTCTTGTGAAGTTGTTCAATTCCTCTTGCATAGCCATCACCCAATCCGAATCCTCAAGTGCCTGTTCTACCCTAAATGGCTCCATAGAAGAGACAAAAGAGTAATGTTCACAAAAATTACTAACTCAAGATCTAGTGATTACCCCCTTATCAATATCTCCAAGAATTTGCTCGATGGGGTGATCACGTTGTACATTTTGATGCACTCTTGGGTGTGGTGGATATGAACTTCTTTGACCACCATCTTCATCAACCTCTTGATCATGTCTTTGGGAGTCATCACTTGATGTTTGTACATGATCACCAACATCTCGATCTTGACCACTTGTATGATCAATTTCTTTATTTTCACAATGTTGGTCTTGTCTTGAGGGAGAGGGTTGATTTTTAACACTTGTTGGTTCCTGTGGTCTCACATCACCAATGGTCATCCTTTTTATTGCATTTCTAGGAGCATCATTATCTACATCATCATTAACAACTTGCTCCTCTTGAGAGCCGTTAGAATCATCAAACATCACATCATGTGAGATTTCAACACAACCGGTGGTTTTGTTGAACACACGAGAGGCATGAACATTTGACCTATAACCAAGCAAGAAACCTTCATCAACTTTTGGAGCAAACTTTGAAGTCTTGGGTTTCTTGTTTAACATAAAACATTTGCTCCCAATTAAAAACACAAAAGTAGGAAATATTAGGCTTGTTACCAATTAGTAGCTCATATGGTGTTTTCTTCAATAATCGGTGGATATACAACCGGTTGGAGGCATGACATGTGGTGTTGATGGCTTCGGCCCAAAAACGGTCTGGTGTCTTGTATTCATCAAGCATTGTTCTTGCCATCTCAATGAGTGTGCGATTCTTTCTTTCAGCCACCCCATTTTGTTGAGGGGAGTAGGGTGCCAAAAATTCATGCTTGATGCCTTCTTCATCAAGGTATTCCTCAACTTGAGTATTCTTGAACTCGGTCCTGTTGTCACTTCTAATTTTCTTTATCTTGACTTCATATTCCTTTTGTGCTCTTTTCATGAAAGTCTTGAGCACGTCTTTCGCTTCACCTTTATCATGCAAAAAGAATATCCACGTGAAGCGAGAAAAGTCATCAACAATTACAAGACCATATTTGTTACCACCAATACTTATGTAGGAGATGAGTCCGAAAAGGTCCATATGCAACATCTCCAATGGTCTTGTAGTGGTCATCATATTCTTGGAGGGGTGTGAAGCTCCAACTTGTTTTCCCGCTTGACATGCACTACATATTCTATCTTTCTCAAAACAAACATTGGATAGTCCTATGATGTGGCCGCCCTTTTGAAGTTTGTGAAGATTCCTCATATCAACATGAGCTAGCCTTCTATGCCACAACCATCCCATATTGGACTTTGCTAATAAGCATGTGCCAAGTCTAGCTTCATCCATGGAGAAATCCACAACATAAAGCTTTCCTTTAAGCACACCCTTAAAAGCAACCGAACCATTACTCCTCTTATAGACGGTCACAAGACATTCGTTGAACAAGCAATCATAGCCCATTTTACAAAATTGCGAAATGGGCAATAGATTGAAGTCAACATGATCAACAAGCATAACCTTAGAAAGAGAATACGAAGGAGTGAGAGGCACTTTATCATAACCTAGTACTTGCCCCGTTCCATTGTCACCAAAAGTGATGTACTCATTCTTGTCATAACTTGGCTCAAATGATTTGAACATCTTTTTATCTCCAGTCATATGATTGGTGCATCCACTATCAATCACCCAACTCGACCCGCCAGAGACATAGTCCTACAAAACAAATTAAGCTTTGTTTCTAGGTACCCAAATTTGCTTGGGTCCTTTCACATTAGTTACATGCACTTTGGACACCCACACACAAGCCTTTGGTCTCTTGTTGCGTGGCCTAACATATTTAGCGAAGACACGACCATGCATGTTTCACATAAGCACATAAGATGCATCAAAGTCATGAAAGTGTGCACAAGAGTCATTAGGCACATTAGCATGAAAATCATTAACAAAAGAAGTTTGGCTAGTGTTCTTGTTCCTGGCATGCTTCTTTTGATAAGATCCTTCCTTGGTGAACTTAAGGAATTCCTTCCATTCTTATTCTCCCTAGCATTGTGCTTGGCACCCTAAACATACCCTATGCCATCCACGACATTAGGGTGCCTTTTGTATGAGTATGCACCTCTTGGATACTTTGCTTTTTCATCATCAACAACATGTTTCTCATGTTGTATTTTACCTTCAAGAGCCTTTACTTGCTTGTTCAAGTCATCAATCAATTTCACATTAGTAGCAAAAGCATCAACATCAACATTATAACACCTATCACATCATTTGCTAGTAGAAGCACAAGAGGGGGTATTTGTGGAGGATGTGAAGGCTGAAAGTATCTTATAATGTTCTTCAAGAGATTTATGAGTCTTTTCCAAGTTATCATATTTCTCTAGAAGTGCATCTTTTGTGCTTTTAATACTTTCACATGAGTTTTCAATCTTAGTGAGAGACTTAGTCAAATCATCATTTTTCTTTCTCTCATCTTCTAGGAGCTTCTCTAGTTCAAGGTTTCTCTTCTTTTCAAGAATGAGCAAGTCTTCTTGCTTTTCAAGGAGCTCCTCTTGCCTATCATTTTCTTCTTTTTGTTTTTCAAGCAATTCCATAAATTCAAGCATTTTTGGAAGTGAAGTATTAACATTATCATCATCATCATCATCATCATCATCACTACTACTAGCATAAGAGGAATGCTTATGTTTAGATTTAGATACCTTGGATCCTCTTCCTATGAAGCACTTGTGAGTGTTGTCATCATCATCATCACTCAAGCTCCCAAATAGAGAAACGTTGCTGGGAGTGACGCCAATGGCAATTGTAGCAATGCCTCCCTCATTCGAGTCGGATTCGATGGGGGAAGATGATGAAGAGGATGAGTCATCGGAGTTCCATTCTTGTCCAATGTGAGCTTCAACTGTTCTATACTTCTTGTTCTTCTTGTGATGCTTGTCTTTCTTTCTTTCATCCTTGTTCTTCTTCTTGGGACATTCCGCAATGAAATGTCCTTCATCACCACACTCATAGCAAGTCCTTTTTGACCTTCTCACTTTGCCCTTGTCAAAACTCTTCTTCTTGTAGCCATCTTTCTTGAAAAATGACTTGAATCTCCTCACAAGCAAAGCCATCTCATCATCACTAGGATCAACCACTTTCTTCTTTTTCTCTTGCTTCTCTTGTATAGCGTTGAGTGCTACATCATTTTTGTCACCACTTGCTCCCTCAATTTGCTTGATTAAGGCATTTATCTTGTTGGCTTGATCATTTTGTTGCTTTTGGGATAGAAGCTTCCTAAGCACGTCATCGGTGGAGAAACTTTTGAAGTTGTCTTTCTCTCTAATGTTTGAGCAAATGTTGCTATCCCATGGTCTCAATGCTTGTAGCAATCTTCTGTTGATATCCAAGTCGGTCATTTTGGCTCCTAGCGCTCTTCTTTGATTTACAATCCTCATGAGCCTATCACGAACTTCTTTTGGGCCTTCTCCCGGACCCATGATGAATAAGTTGAATTCATTTTGAAATTCTTCAAGTCTTGCATCCTTAACGAAATCAATGCCCTCATAGATAACCATACTCCATAGTTGGTTGGCATTCTTTATTCCGGCAACCTTATCATACTTGGTGGAGCTAAGTGCGGAAACAATTGCACTAGCTGCCACGGCATTGTGATGAATGTTGATTTGATCTTTGCGAGTTGGATTGTCTCTATTTTCCCACAAGAAACCATTCTCGGTTATACTTGCAACATGTGGACTCATGGATTCCAAATACATCACCATCTTGCATTTCCAATGATCTTAGAATTGTCCATTAAAATAAGGGAGTCTAAGGGACCCTTGCCCAATGCGATCTTCTTGGAGATCATCATAATCAAACATGAAATTGTTTTAGGTTCTTGGTAGAGCACCTTTATCACCATCTTCAGTCCTTGCATCATCTCCAACTTGAGTACCACTAATACCTTCAGTGGTTGGAAGAGTGGTGGATGGTTGTTCTTCCGGTTTTGACATCTTTAATGTTCAAGCGATTAAGCTTTATAGAAGATACTAGCTCTAATACCAATTGAAAGTTCCTAGAGAGGGGTGAATAGGCACAAATCCCTGAAAATGACTTAATAATAAAAGTTAAATGCACAGTGTCGGATCTGTCCGACGATCATGAGTAAAGTACACCTACTTGTCCGATGGCACAAGATAGAAAAGTAGATCGGGCGATTAAAAATTCAAACTAGTGCAAGGCAAGCTAGGAACAAGACATTACAAGCTAGAGGAAGCTATAGAAATAAGGAAACAAACTAGCATGCAACCTACACAAGTTAATTAAAGAAATACGAAGCAAACCCTAACTAGCAAGAATAGGAGCAAGAACAAGTAGATGAAGAGCAAGTAATAAAGCACACAAGAGACATGGGATCTTTCACCGAAGTTCAGCTCCACAAAGAAAGCCTACGTCTCCGTTGAGGGATCACAAAGGATTGGGTCTCTTTCAACCCTAAACCTCTCCAAGTGATCACAAAGATCAAACTCGGTGTTCCACTAGCAACTCCACAAAGGAGGGGTCAATACAAACTTCCCGAGGCGCCACCACATGAGTTCGGAGCTCAACGGGCACCTCTAACTATCTAGGGGATGAATCTCCAAGAGTAAAAAACACAAGAGTCATCGGCGGCGAGGATGAACCAAGTGCTCAAAAGGGTCGAAGCTTGGAGGAGTGGTAGCACTTCAATCTTCTCTCAATCCCTTCACAAATCAAGATTGGAAGCAAGGGAGGAGAGTTAGGGAGAGCAAAGTGAGCTTGAGAGTGTTTTTGAGTGGAATGAGTAACCAACCAGCCAAAGGGCAATATGGGGTTCTATTTATAGCCCAAGGAGAAAAAGAGCCATTTAGGGGGGGGATATTTTTCATATCTGTATCGGATGGTCATCGAACAAATCCGATGAAACAAAGGGGCACGGTTACTGGAGTCCAACAGACATGTTTGATGCCCCGGACAAGTATTGTCCATCGGACAAGTTCGATGGTCATCGGACAAGTCCGATGACACAAGGTGGCAGGGAACTGGAGTCCGATGGGGATGTCCGACTCGTCGAACATGTCCGACGGCCCAGAGTGACAGTGCTACTGGAGTCCAATGGACTTGTCCGACATATCGGACAAGTCCAATGAAAAACTCTTGGAAAAGAGTATTTGGTTGGGAAAAGGAATTTTAGCACTTAGTTCACCTTCGCTTCACACTTTTGTGTCCCTCTTTATAGTACGGATTTTCCTATACTCAAGAATTAAAATAAAAACTCCATCAACTTCATTCTTGAGCATATTTTGAATTTCATCTTTGAAGCACTTTGCCATCTTCTTTTCTCCCCTTTTTTGTATGCATTTAATCATCAAACTTTGGACCATTATCTACACACATGCTCATTAAAAGATTAGTCCATTCTTAATTGTATTGACGCCAATCACCAAAACAAATTTAGGGGTCTAGATGCACTTTCATGTTCTCATATTCAATAGGGAGGAGTACGGGTATTGGAAGGCTCGTATGCAAGCCTACCTTGAGTCCCTTGATCCAGAGATATGGACGGTGACCCATGATTCGGATGCGGATGTGAACCTATTGGATCCTGTTTTCATTAAGCACAACGCTAAGGCCAAGAATGCTTTGTTTGCATGCATTTCTAAGGATGTCTTTGCTAGATTGGATGCATGTTCGTCAACACATGATATTTAGATTGAGATTCAGAGTATCTATTAGGGTACTAGTGATGTGAAAGAGGAAAGATATTATGTTCAGAAGAACAAGTATGGTAACTTCACTTGATTGCCACATGAGAGAGCTAACACTGTTTATTCTCGTTTTCATGTACTAGTGGAGGAGATCAATGCTCTTCGGGATGACTTCAAGCTCAAGCCTATCGAGATGATAAGAAGATTCTTCAGGCTATTCAAAGATCCCAAATATGAGTCCATGATCACCTTCACCTTGCAAGGTGACCTCAAGACCAAGACCATCAAGGACGTGCTTGGCAAGATCACTGCTTTTGAGAGCTATTAGTTGGGTTTGGATGATTCACAACCATCCAACCTAGCTCTTCAAGCTGAGAAGCAAGAGCCTATCCAGAGAAAGAAGAGCAAGAAGAGCCTATGATGATGATGATGATGAAGATGACTTGAGTGAGGACTTGGCTCTTCTCATGAATAAGATGAGGATCTTCAAGAACAAGTTTGTCTCCAAGTCCAAGGGAAGGTGCTTCAACTATGGGTCCAAGAATCACTTTGTTTGGGATTGACCCAAGCCAAAGAAAGAAGCTTTCAGGTCCCAAGACTCAAGTGATGAAGAAGAAGAAGAAGACCCCAAAGCCAAGCCAAAGAACAAGAGGTACTTCAACAAGGACAAGAGCAAAGGCAAAGCTCAACACTACAAGAAGAAGTTCTCATGCAAGGCCCTTGTTGGAGAGTGGACAAGTGACAACTCAAGTGATACATCCTGTTCCTCCAGCGATAATGAAGAAGTGGCCGGCCTAGCCATGATCAAGACCACACTTCCATGAGCTCTTCCTCCACCTCCCACGTGCCTCATGGCCACGAGCCAACTTGGGGAGAGTGAGGATGAGAGCAGCGATGATGAGGAGCTCTCCTGTGTCGAGCTTTGGAGTATGCTTGAGAAAGTCCGCAACATCGCCGTCAAGAAATCCAAAATGTTGGAAGTGGTAAGAAAAGAATGTAAGTTGGCTAAGGACCGTGTTGGTGAGCTTGAGAGTCAGCTCAAGGACCTTGTCACATCTCATGAGGCCCTAAACAAAAGTTATGACAAACTCAAGCGTGATCATGTAGAGCTAAGTGAGAAGTACGAGGCCCTTGAACTTACTTTTGAGGACGTCAATATGGACGATCTTGCCCCTCCCTCCTCTAGTTCATCTAAGAGTGATGCTTCCACTATGTGTGATGAACTAACCACCTCGGTCGAGGTTTCTTCTCTTGAGCCATTTGTTTTGGACGAATATCACAAGCTCAAAGAAGAGACGAAGATGGTGATGGATGGCTTCGAGAGTCTCACACAAGGTAGAGCCATCCACAAGGTGATCCTTGAGAGAAACCTTCTGAACAATGTCTCCCACATGGATCTAGCCCCTACTCATCGACGACTACTATTGCGAGAGGTGTTGCAAGGATGGTCACACCATCAAGGATTGTCCTATGGTGAGAAGTTACATTGTTTTACGTAATGCTAACTTGTTCCATGAGACCACACATTTCAAGCTTTTTAGGGACAAGGGTGGCAAGAACAAGAACTAGATGAAGGTGGTGGTGGTGGACCGGGAGCTTACTTGAAGATCAAGTGAAGTCCACCACAAGTGACATGGACCTCAACGATATATCCACTCAGGGGGTATCTGTGTTTGTTCTTGGTAGTTGTAGTGTGTTCTTTCTTTTCTTGCATTGCATGGTATTTAGGACTCCTTTGTGACTGGTATGTTTTTGCATCCATGCATGTGTAAATAACTACAAGAAAAACACATAAAAATTAGTCAATGTTTAACCCACTCAAGATAGCTATAAGCAAGGGGGTGTTTGAGATGGTTGTTTGGCTTCTATCAAGGCAAGGGTATGGCTTATAGTGAGTAAGCTTAAGAAGGGTTCAAACTTGACATTGTTAGGTTTCCTTTGTGTCTTGTTAATATTTTTGCATTCACATGGCATGTTTACTTTCTATGCATATGTAAAATGCTTGTTGCATGCATCACAAAGGAAACACAAAGGAGGCTTGTCACATTTGGAGATATTTGTGTCTCATGATCTATATGAGATTACATCTCCACAAGTGTGACCAAAGGAAAGGATTGTGCTTCATGCCCATTGAGCAAGCTCTTATGAACTCCGAGGTTATACCCACTCATGCGGTTCATAAACTAAGGCTCATACATACCCATTTGGTTCTTAATTGCCTTGGTTCTTATTTGCTCGATTCTTCATTTGGCATTTGCAAAAACTATAAGGCCATAAAGAGCCACTATTTGAAAAGGAGTGTTTGAGAGTTCCCTCCATGCTCCAAGTGTAGTGTTTATTTGGCAGTTAAGTGAGGGCACTTGGAAATTGGAAAAATTCCTTGATTCGGCAAATTACTGGTAGTGACCGTACAGTCCATTCATCAGACTATACAATTCGGTCAATGCCTCGTGCACAATGGCTTGGGTCAGACTGGTCATAGAGATCGGACAGAACAGTCTTAGAGACCGTACCATCCGGTCTGTACAAGTGCTAGCAAAACCCGAAGCTGACAGGACCGTCCGGTCCAAAGATCGTACCGTCCGGTCACTACGATTGAACGCGCGATGCATTCCAAATCCAGACCGTTGATCTATTCATTGTTGATCTCGGTCATTTGTCGCCAATTGACCTAGGTCAAAATCAAGGAAGACCTCCTTGGCTTCTTCTTTGTTCTGCCCCAGTGCCGAGAGCATGTCAAGGACATCGCCACCACCTTATGCCCGCCTTGCCGAGTCGTCGTGCCACCAAGCTTGAGCCGTCATGCTGTCGAGCGCTTGCCTCGCACCTGAATTGCCGCTCCCACACCGTGGTCGCTTGCGCACACGCGCTCGCTCGTCCTCGTGCACGCGCGGCTGCACTGAGTTCCAGCGCCGTCGCCGTCGTGGGCCACTACCTCCGCTGTCGTGCGCCTCGCCATCATCCCCTCCAGCGCCGTCAGCACCTCCCGGACACTCGCGCAAGCCATAGCTCTCCACCACCTCACCGAGCTCCACCCCTAAAAGCAAGATTGGTCCTTTTTCCCATTGCCGGTGACATAAAAATCTCAGCTTTTTGGGTGATTGGCTGCGAGTTCTTCACGGTGTTTGTCATCTCTGCCCTCAGGGTATCGTGCTTCCTTCCATTCATCATTGCATGGAGGCTTAATGAGCTTGATGGAGTCCAAGGGTTGACGGAGATGGATCAAGGCTAAGGACAAGCTATGGAGCAAGTGTTGGTAACAGTTGTCTAATTGTTAGGGCTTTGAGTCCATAGGAAAAACCGGACTATCAAGGGGGTCTAGGTCATTTCTCTTAGGTTATGTCTAGTCGATGATGTGCATGGATGCTCAGTGAAATCACAGGCCCCAGGTGACAGTAGAAAAGCCAAGAAGTTGTTCAGAGAAGCCGTGAAATGAAGTCAAGCGAGGACGAGGAGTTTTTGCTTCTGGACAGAGTGACTGGACAGAGGGGTCAGCGAAGACCGGACTGTACGACCACCAGGAGAATAGGAGAGAAGACTTAGCGAGGAAACGGCCTCACTTGGAGTCTGTAGAGACCGGATGGTCCGGTCTACAAGCCGGATGGTCCGGTCTGTATAGATCAAGACAGGGCAGTGAGGAAGCCGGCTCTGGAATGTTTCTATAATGGAGAGAAAAAGTACAGACCGGACGGTCCGGTCTACTGACCGGATGGTCCGGTCAGTACGGGAGATTACAGGCACAGTGAAGCCAATGACTCTAGGAGCCGTTCCAGGAGTGACCGGACAATCCGGTCAGTGTGTCCAGAAAGCCAATCTCGTGAAGCAACGGCTAGTTGGAGGTTGGAAGCCTATATAACTTCATTTCTAGGGACTTGGAGACCTCTCTTGGCCAGTGGAATAGCTTGGAGCATTTGGTGAGAGCCAAGAGGAAAAGAAGAGAGCACTAGGAGGAGATATTGCATGTCTTGATGCTAGTGAGAGTGAGCATTGATGCACATCTAAGGCTAGGGTGTCCTTGAGGGTGTGATCTAGGTTGTTACTCTTGGTCTATGGTGAGACCTAGACCGGTTAGGTGTCTGTGATCGAGCCTATCGTGATTGGTTGTAAAGGCTGTCACACATTTATACATGGTTTGAGCCCGCCAATGAAAGGGGCATCAATAGTGAGCGCCTGTGTCGGCTCGGGGAGTCCAACAAGTTCTCGAGGGAGGCAAGCTTGTACCTTGGTGGCAGCGGTGACGCAACCGTATCTTCACTCCAGGAGTGATTGCAGGCTCGTGTGCAAGAACTCCACATTGGTGGTAGGAGGGACCGGTACTCCGGCGGGAGTGGTCCAACGAGGAGTAGGGGAAGGCGCCACCCTTCCGAGACCTCGGGAAAAATCATGAGCATTCTTTGACCCCTCTTTACTATTTCACAATTGTGTGCTCTAGTAACTAGGTTGACTTGTGGCTTGCATAGACTAGTGTGTTTACCTTCCGCGCTTGCTCTCATCATGAACACTAGCATGTGTAGAGTCTTGACCTCCTGGAATTGTTAGGTTGTAATGATTGTTAGGTTCTAGTGGTGTGCAATTGAAGTATTTAGATTTGTGGTCAGCTTACCGATTCACACCCCCCTCTCTCGGTACGCCTTCGGTCCTTACACATAGGGACTTGATAGCCCTAGTGTCGTGTGTCCTAGTATAGGGTTAACCTGTAGGTGGTGACATCCCTGTTGTGCTTAATCCTCCCTGTTCTGGCTTAACATAGGACCTAGGCTTGTATGTGTTGTATGTATTTAACCTATAGATAGGAATATAGAAGTACACAAGGATCTAGCTTGACTCTTCTTTAACCCACTAAACCTAGGCTGTTAATATTAGGTTACATTGTTCTGTGTGTCACCTACCCACTATCTTTATTATCCTTACCCCTATCTATGACTTTGGTATACTATTAGTTATATGGTTATGAACATGCTATCTCTTGACCGTCACCTTCCCTTGGGAGAACTATAAATGACAGCCATTGGAGTAATCCAGTGGTGAAATGCTACAACGGGATTTCTATGCAGTTGCGGATTTAACTTGCCTACACTAACCATCTACTGAGTTCTACCAACAAGTAGTTCTAGCGCATTGTCCAGGTCTATTTATTTGGTGTCACTTAGCAGATGTCAACAACTAGGATTGATTGCTTCAGATCTGCAGTTGTACAGGAGTGCCTACGGGACTTGGGCACCACCCCACAGACCACTGTTGACACTTCTTGACGTCGCATCAAGAATATCACTATCCCTGATATGACGCCAGAAATGATTACTGGCGTTTGTTATGCTTTAAGAATAATGTGAATTAATCCACAAGCGCACGGAACACCATTGTAGCATTTCACCCAAGAGTATTCCAAGGTATCGTATTTATTTTCCTAAAGGAAGCTAGGCATAAGATTATCTTGGTTTAACAAATATATAACTACAAGAATAATACCAACTGACCAAAGACGGGGGTAAGGACGTTTAATGATAAAAATGGGGGTAGCAACACAAGGGAAATCCACACTAGGATAAATAAAGAGAAGCTAGCCGGGAGGACAGCGAGTCTAAGTCTAAGATTCCTCAAATATATCTTCCTAATACATCTAAATCAAGCGTCAAATCCTAGTTACTCGAGTTGAGTGCTGACACCAATTTCTTTCACCTGTTAGCTCACTTTGAGGCACGAAAACGATCCACTAATATGGGTCGGTAACTAACCTCTGTACTAGTGGGTACGCTATTGCTAGACAACCCTGCTTGAGACTTCTCGAACATGGTGGATTACGAAAGGGACGGACAGGGCTGTCACCACCTGCCACCTACCACACAGCCCGTGGGGATGAATGCAAATCCAACTAGTGCTAACTTAGGCACCATGCCTACGCCTTCACTTCATATTCTCCCGTTGGCCTAGCGGAAGAATAGCGGGGAAATAACCAAGTCTAAGTCCTAGAAGGTACTAAACTTAATTAAATCCTAGCGGGGAAACCCATGAACTACACAACAATGCTTCTTCCCGATAATTGTAACTCAAGGAAATGACTAAGTTAAGATAAACACTTGACAAGATAAAAAGGGAAAGATATTTATATTGATAAAGGATAAGTCTTACAAAAAGAGAAAAGATACAAGAGAGCTCATACCAAGACTCTGAGACAATTCCGGAATCTCAAGCGATGCTCTCGACTAGACTCTAACTCTCGACTAACTAACCTACTCTACTAAGTAGCACAAGTAGTGGGAAATGGACTCCTTGATGTGTTTATCCATTTTTTCTACCGAATTTCCCCCTCTATTTATAGGTGGCAATGGGCAAGGGGTACTTGTAGGTGAAGAAGAGTCGGTAGGCCAAAGTCGATCCGTCGGGCGGCGGGCAAGGCCGGGCAGCCACATGTGCCGGGCGACCGGGCATGCTGGGCGGTAGCCCGGGCCGGGCGCCCATTGGATCGTGTGGATTCGCGAGCGACTTCTCTTGGATGGCTTGGATCTTGTCTCGATGTCGGTTGTTTGGTCAGTTCGCACCAACTCCTTCATTTTAGGACCGGTAGGCCTCTTGGGCCTAGCGGGCTAGCCACCCCGGATAGCAAACACAGACCGGGCGGCGGCCTTGGCTGGGTGTCGCCCCCCTCCGGGTTGCCCCTTGACTTCTCCTGGTTAGGCCACTTGCTGGCCTTCTTTTCTTAGCCATATTTCATCACTTTTAGTTGGGAGGAGAAAACGGCATCACTGTGAAGTGTGTTGCAAAATCGGCCGGGTCGGATGATCAGCCTGACAATGATTCCGGTCGATCAGCCGGTTCCTGATTTCAGCCGTAAGTGACCCTGTCGACCGGGTCCAGATTTCAGCCCAAAAATGACCCTGTCGGCCGGTGAAAACGGCTGTTTCACAGTTGTGATCGGCCGACGGGGTGTTTCTTCATGTTTTTGCATATTTTGGCTCTTTCTCATACCTACAAACACATCTCACCAAAACTCGTGGAACTTTATTAGTTTAAACAAATATTTATTAAACTTTGGTCTTTACCTTGCATTTCCTAACTGGTTGGTGGCCGATATTGGGTTTTATGGGCCACGAATACCTCACCAAGCTTAAACCTTTGCTCGTCCCGAGCAAATCAAACCTTAGTAGTGATGGATTAGGAGTTGCTTCAATATTAGAGCTCTGCAAGTATCAAGTGCACAAACACATACTCCAACACAATATGGATAAGTGTAAACAAGCACAACTTGGTCACTTAGTCATTCTCATTGTACAGCGGGGCTTATTGGCATTTTATAACCTTGTCATAAGCGGTTGAAGTCTAGAACGGCTAGTTTGGACTTTGTCATGCAATCTCCTATTCGATCATGAGTCCAAGGTTTTTGTAATGCTGCATAAGATTGAAAATCTTCCCTCTTGGTGCAATCTTCATCTCTCAAAATGTTTATTTCCTTACTAAATGCTTATCCTACTTTCTAAAAGTTTGGCTTAACTATGTGGAGCTTGGTAGGATGGCACATTTAGCATTACTGTTAAGCTAATAGATGGTCCTAGCAAAAAAACATTGCACTTCCTCATTCCAATCATTTAGAAATAATGTCTAGGGGAGAGGGAGAGAATGGACTCACACGAAGGAATGGGCTAGCACAATTGCAAAGGTCTTGGGTACAGATTTATCCCAAAGACTGGATTTTTGTGCTAGAGTGAAAGGATGGTCCTTTATTTTTGCTCAAAGATATATTTATTTTATTTTTGAATGAACCTTGAAGCTTTTTGATATAGCACATCCATGAAAGCTGATAAACTATTCCTTTCTTTTCTTTCTTTCTTTCTTTCTTTGTTTCTTTCTTATAGCTCTCATGGTATAAAGAAGTTAATTCAATGGTTCAAATGTTTTCGCAAACTCTTTCTGAGCAATTGTCCGGGGGGGGCCATAATCTTTTAATGGGATCAAAGGCTCGCAAAAAGAAAGATTTTGGTTAACATGCTTGGTGGAGTGGATGCATGATTCCGATGTGGAAACCGCATAGCCAAGCATGGTTAATTTGAGAACTCAAAGATAACGCAAAGGAAAATGATTGGCTTTGGAAGTGCAAGTCTCTCGTAAGGATCAAATCCTATCTAAACTCACTGCCTGCATAAATGGCGTAGTCATGGTTTTGCTAATTAAAATTTGGCTATGGTAGGAAATTGTCCATCATAGGAAACATATGCACCAAGTAGGGGGGTTTTTTGTTGCAGCATGGTTTTAAAAGAAATCATTGGACTCTAATCTTAGGTAGATCACAGACTCATTCAAAACATGCCATATCATAGACTCCAACAACTAGACTTGGTGTTTATTAGCCATTTTTGCACCCACTAAAGCATAGAGGGACTAGTGTTATCATCATGCCGGTCTACCATTACCCACAAAAAATGAAGAGCAGAGGTTGTATACTTGAGACTCAAAGGGAGCTAATAGAGCAACTATTCATCATTTCCATAGACAAGGTAGAGACCAAGTTCTCAAATATTATTTGTAAAGGGAAATCTTTTTGTTCTTTCTGGTTTTGCAAATTTTTGTGGTTTTCCTTGAAAGCTAAAAATCTTTTTGGGTTTTCTTAATTAGCTAAAAACAAAATGACTCAACTAGAGAAAGAGGGAGAGAGGATAGAACAGTTGGCGCACCTTGGTTTGGGTACCTCCCCAAGCTTAGGTCTTTGCAAGACTTAAGCTTAGATGGCATTCACTGCGACAGTTGATATTCGATGTTGAAGTGGCCGAACAGTTGATCCATCATGGAGATTTTTGTCTGAAGTTGTTTCGTTGTTTGTTGTCGCCATTCTTGTTCTTCCCTCACGGCTTCTTGTATTTCTTGTGTTCGAATGTTGGTTTCATAGGCAATGGCAGCCAAGTATAGCATATCTTGTAACTCTGAAAAATTGTATGATGTGAATCGGGCGAAGCTAGAAGTGCCTATTCCTCCATGAGGTTGGGGGTAACTCCCCATCCCATAGGGCTCATAGTTGTCATAGGAGGAAGTAGTGTAGTGTGTCGATGAACTCGCAAAACC
The DNA here is from genome assembly GCA_030378355.1 of Eleusine indica. NCBI lineage: Eukaryota > Viridiplantae > Streptophyta > Magnoliopsida > Poales > Poaceae > Eleusine > Eleusine indica. The sequence goes on from CM059499.1 coordinate 31,573,130, forward strand.
GGGGAATTGTGGTTGTTCCCAATTGTATTGGGGACCTCCCGATTCACCCGTCTGAGGCGTGTTCATCGCGGTTCCGTGCTGCTGCTCCTCTCGATGGAGTTGTGCTCTCGTTCTTGGCCTATCCCCTGCAACACTATGTCTTGCACGCTGCAAGGAAGCTTGCAATTTGTACACAAAGTTCCTTTTACCGATAATAGTGATCTAGGGGTTAGGCAATTCAATTTCTATGTCATACCCCGGATAATGCATGAAGAATCTATTGTTCTCCTCTTTCAACAAGTGGGCTTGCAAGAAATGATCTTGTCCAAACAAAGGAGCGCTCGGGAGATGATCTATTCTAGCTATGTGAAGTGTGCCAACCTTTCTAGCAATTCTAGTGACAAAATGGGCAAAAGTAATGGGTCCTTGTTGCCTGAATGCTAGGGTGAGCCAATGGTTGATGAGGAAAAACATGGGGTTCATTTTAATTTTCTTGATTGCAGCATAGAGATAGGCTTTGTCCAAACTATTCACCGAACATACATCAACCTAAGGGGTAAGGTAGCTAGTGATAAAACGGGGAATTATACGGAGCGATGGGTTATGAATGTCACTAGTGCATTCTTGCCCCCATAACGGGATTTCCTATCTTTGCCCAAAGTCCTTGAGGTGTGAAACCTTTAAGTTTATCAATGTCTAAGGCGGCCTTATGGTCAAAACCAAGATAAGCACTAATTTTTTTTAAAGACCATTTGTAAGTTTCACCAAAAAGACAAAATTCATAGAGAGTGCCTATTTTGTTTGATTCATGGGCATGAACTTTCAATGTGCAAAGAAATTCGATAGTAATCCATTTAGAACCATATTCATTGAGGTGATAGAAATCATACCACCACACTATGTTGAGCGCGTACTCAAAATCAGCGAGGACGCCGATTCACTCGAGGAAGTCATGGTCGAACTTGCGCACGGACGTGAACTCCCGGTCTTGTATGGCGGTGAACTTGCTTTGCTTGTCGAAGTCATTGAACACCATGTTCTCTTTACTCTCCATGTACTTCTTGAATTCTCTATCTTCTCCTCTTTGTTCACTTGCCACTGTTGCAGCCTCGGATATGGACATTGATTCCGAGTGGTAACTCGGAGCATGCCCATATGAAGCTTCAGCTTCTGAGTGCTCACTTGAGGAGCGTCTCTCATGACGTGAGCTGCTGCTGAACTTGGTGTAGAGACCCCTCCAAATGTTTGCCATTCCTGCATAAGGGTTACTTGGACACAATACCCAAAGGGCAATATGATAATAATGGTTAACGATTAGTCGTTCGGTTAGTAGTCCAAGTGTTAGTCGTTCAAATATGCAAGGGTAGCGGCAAACTTGCTCTAAATGGTTTTATTGCAGCACACTTTATTCCAATGTTCAAAGTGCACTTACTAAAAGGACTAGTCAAAAGAAAGAGAGGGTGCAAAGGAAGAGAGGCGTGAGGGAGAAGAGTTTCTTCAGCTGATGGTTGAGGGGTGAAGAATTCGGAGAATGAGCCTTGGTATTTATAGGCTTGAGAGGAGGCAAGGGGGCAACATCCCACGCCGGGCGGTGACCCATGCCGGGCGGCAGGTCCTCATCCTCCTTTGGTTGCATTATTGCTTTTGTGGTGATGGGAGAGGGCTAGGTCCATGCGCCACGTGATCCACTTGCTTACTTTGGCTAGAACTTTGTTGGAAGTGAAGGGAGCAAGAAGAGAGTGATGGGATGGCCAAAGTTGGATGTTTGCAATAAGTGCCCTGCCATTCATGAAGCCTAGGGGAGTATGATGGTAGGTGAGTGTGGGTAGTGAGTGAGGTGACTTGTGTGGCTCCCCTTCATCTACTTTTACTCATAGTGGGGTCTAGGTGAGAATTTTTTTTACACAAAGGAAGTAATGGCCACACCTCCTCCACTCATGGCCATGATCCCTACATCACAAGAGCATGGAATCCGAGAAAAAGTATGGCCAGGCGGCAGCCCCTGTCGGGCGGCACAAAAAATCACCCAGCCGGGTGGTCATTTTTCACGAAAAATGACCTCCCGGGTGCTAAAAACTGACTGGATTATTCTGGCCGGGTGGCTTAAAAATTACCTAGCCGGGTGGTCGTTTTTCATGAAAAATGACTTCCCAGGTGCTAAAAACTGACTGGCCGGGTTAGAGTCTGAGCGACTTAAAAGTTACCCAGCCGGATGCTCATTTTTCATGAAAAATGACCTCCCGGGCGCTGAAATATTACTGGCCGGGTAAGAGTCCGGGCAGCACAAAAGTTACCCATCTGGGTGGCCGCTTTTCATCAAAAATGACCTCCCGGGTGCAGAAATATGACTGGCCGGGTTAGAGTCCGGGCGACTTAAAAGTTACCCCGCCGGGTGGTCGTTTTTTGTGAAAAATGACCTCCCGGGTGCTGAAATATGACTGGCCGGGATAGAGTCCCGGATCATCATTCGGATAGTCATTTTTTACGAAAATTGACCTCCCGGCCAGGAAATTTGGCCGAGACATCTCCAAAAAAAAAATTATAGGGAAATGTAATCATTTAAAGAAGGAAATAAAAGCAACCTGATTTAATGGTATGTACAAGAGAAGGGGGGTAAATATCGGTTACCTTCCGACAAGGATCCGAATTTTTCGTCTCGAACAAGACGTCCTCCGTGTTCAGTTTTTCGCGGTTCCCTCCGTGGATGGAGAATTGTCCACGGCTCGTGCAACTTCTTTCTTCCGCCATACCTGTTTGATTTTCTTGGGCTTGGCGATGACCTTTTCCTTTACTTCTTCTGGCTTGTTCTTCTTCTTGGGTAGCGGTGGTGCACCCTCAACTTTTACCACCGGTGCGCCCAATTTTTGTGCCATTGGGTTTACCTCAATTTTTTACACTGTGTTAGGATTTTTACCATAAAAGATGCTTACATGATTGCATTGTTCCGTTTGGGGCTTGAAGGCAAACTTCTCTTCGTTCTTATTAATGTTAAGGTGGATTTCTCTAGCCCTAATGTCAATATTGGCATTTGCGGTGCTAAGGAACGGCCTTCCTAGTATAAGAGGCATCTTCACATCAGCCTCCATATCTAGCACCACAAAGTCAACGGGAACAAGACAGTTCCTTATCTTCACGAGTACATCCTCCACGATGCCCGCCAAGTAGCAGAATGATTGGTCGGCGAGCTACAAGCATATTGCTGTAGGGGATAATGAATTGACATTAATTTTGTCATACACCACCTTCAGCATGACGCTCACGCTTGCCCCCAAATCACAAAGGGCATTGTTGAAATGCTGCATCCCGATGGAACATGGGATGGTTGGGCATCCCGGATCTTGCTTCTTTTCTGGCAAAGAGTTCAAGATGGTGGCGCTACATTCCTCCATTAATTTGACAATCTCAGAGGATGGCATTGGGCGTTTGTTGTTGAGGATGTCCTTTAGGTACTTGGAGTAGGTAGGGACCTGCATGGCATCAAGTAGTGGTATATTGACATATAATTTCTTTATTACCTCTACAAACTTCCCAAATTGCTCATCCACTATTGGCTTGCGTTGGCCAGAGGGAAATGGCAACACTGGTGTATCATAGAATTCATGTGGTGCCTTCTTGAGGGGTGCCTTTGCCTCCTCAACTTTAATTTCTTCTTCATCCTCTGACTCTGCATTGGGTTCCTTGTCCTTCCCTGCACTGTTAGGATTTGGCGGATCCTGTGTAGATTTTCCGCCTCTAGTTGTGACAGCATTAACATTTTCTTTAGGGCTAGCTTCCGGCTGACCGGGGAGCTTGCCACAGTTAGGCTTAACAATAGAAGCGGCCAGCTAAGCAATTTGTGTTTCTAACATTTGATTATGACTAAGCTGGTTTTACATAGAGGTATTGAAAGCTTCCATACGAGAATCTATGCTTTCTAGGATTTATCAGTAGAAATAAATTTTCTACTAATACTTTTATTGATTTTAGATTGTCCTAGAACAAGATCACGGAAGGAAGGTTCATGACAAGTGAAGTTTCCAGAGTTACCCATATTCTTGTCAAAGGAGAGATTTGGCGAAGTTGTTCGTGCAGGGCCTAAACCTGTTGTTGTTGTTGTTGTTGTTATTGTTGTTGTTGTTGTTGTTGTTGTTGTTGTTGTTGTTGTTGTTGTTGAGGTAGTTCACCTCTTCTTCTTGGGTCTCTGGGTAGCGGCTTCTCATATGTCCAACATTGCCATAGAATTCGCAAGTCATGCGAGAGTCTAAGGATTGGGCAGTCTGAGGCGAATCCATCTTCTTTAAAAGTTGGTCCATCTTGAGTGCTAGCCTATCAATACCATCGACTTGGTGGACTCCCCTCATCTTGGGTTGCGGCTGGCTCTGCCTCTCATCATAGCCACTGTAGTTGGCGACCATCTTTTCTATGAGAGTTTGGGCTTCTTTGACCTTCAGAGAGAAGAAGGAACCTCTAGCGGCTGCATCAAGGTGCTCACGGGTGGGACGGTTGAAACCATGGTAAAAGCTTTGGATTAGCAACCAGTCTTGCATTCCATGATGTGGGCATGCCAAAGTGTACTCTTGGAAGCGTTCCCACGCCTCAGGGATGCTTTCACCGGTCAGCTGTTGGAAACTTGAAATCTTGTTCCGCAGGGCATTAGTTTTGTCTAGCGGGAAGAACCTGGCAAGAAAGGCATTAGAGCACTTGTCCCATGTGGTGAGCTCTTATTGATTGTTGTAGAACCATTGTTTGGTGGATGGCTTCAAGGGTCACATCCCTCATGGTGAAAGTGCTGCACATTGCCAAAAACTGTTGGTGGTGGGTATTTGCGTCTTCCGATGCCTTGCCACAGAAAGGACTAGCCAAAACCATGTTGATTAAGGCCGGTTTCAGCTCATAGCCTCCATTCCCCATGTTCGGGTTTGGACCGGTGCGGATGTTGTCTGCAGACGAGGCGGAGTAGTCATGGATCGTCTTTTCAGCCATGGTTGGTTGTGCGGACGTAGACGGATCTTGCTGCTGAGCTTGCGTGATCAGAGGTGCTTCGAGAGTAAGTACAGGCCGAGGAGGGCTAAGTCGTTGACGCACTCTCCTCAACAAAGCCTCCGGATTGTTGTGGTAGTTGTCTGGTAGGTCGAAACCAGTCATAAAGCATCCTGTTTACACCACAAATAAACAGAACAAGCGTAAGCCCACAAAGGAAAGCGGTAAATTCTCGATAGAAATATCAATGTTAAATTTCTGATATTTTAGCCTATTGCTTCCTCGGCAACGGCGCCAGAAATGCTTGTTGACACTTCTTGTCGCATCAAGAATATCACTATCCCTGATACGACACCAGAAATAATTACTGGCGTTTGTTATGCTTTAAGAATAATGTGAATTAATCTGCAAGCGCACGGAACACCATTGTAGCATTTCACCCAGGGGTATTCCAATGTATCGTATTTATTTTCCTCAGGGAAGCTAGACGTAAGATTATCTTGGTTTAACAAAGATATAACTACAAGAATTATATCAACTGACCAAAGGGGGGGTAAGGACGTTCAGTGATAAAAATGGGGGTAGCAACACAAGAGAAATCCACACTAGGATAAATAAAGAGAACGGTTAAGCTACCCAGGAGGAAAATGAGTTTAAGTCTAAGATTCCTAAAATATATCTTCCTAATACATCTAAATCAAGCGTCAAATCCTAGTTACGTTGAGTGCTTACACTAATTTCTTGGTACAGCCTCAAGTCTTTCACCTATTAGCTCACTTCAAGGCACCAAAATGATCCACTAATATGGGTCGGAAACCAACCTCAGTACTAGTGGGTACGCTATCGCTAGACAACCCTGCTTGAGACTTCCCGAACGTGGTGGATTCCTAAAGGGACGGTCAGGACTGTCACCACCTGCCGCCTACCACACAACCCATGGGGACGAATGCAAATCCAGCTAGTGCTAACTTAGGCATCGCGCCTACGCCTTCACTAGATATTCTCCGGTTGGCCTAGCGGAAGAATCGCCAGGAAATAACCAAGTCTAAGTCCCAGAAGGGACTAAACTTAATTAAATCCTAGCCGGGAAACCCGTGAACTACACAACAATGCTTCTTCCCGATAATTGTAACTTAAGGAAATGACTAAGTTAAGATAAACACTTGACGAGATAAAAAGGGAAAGATATTTATATTGATAAAGGATAAGTCTTACAAAAAGAGAAAAGATACAAGAGATCTCATACCAAGACTTCGAGACGATTCCGGAATCTCGAGCGATGCTCTCGACTAGACTCTAACTCCTGACTAACTAACCTACTCTACTAAGTAGCACAAGTAGTGGGAAATGGACTCCTTGTTGTGTTTCTCCTTTTTTTTGCCTAATTCCCCCTCTATTTATAGGTGGCAATAGGCAGGGGGGTACTTGTAGATGAAGAAGAGTCAGTAGGCCGAAGTCGGTCCGCCGGGCGGCGGACAAGGCTGGGCGGCCACATGTGCGAGCGGCCCTTGGATCATGTCAGTTCGCGACCCACTCCTCTTGGATGGCTTGGATCTTGTTTCGATGTTGGTTGTTTGGTTGGTTCGCACCGACTCCTTCAATTTGGGACTCGTAAGCCTCTTGGGCCTAGTGGGCTGGCCACCTCGGGTAGCAAACCCAGACCGGGCGGCAGGCCAGGCCGGGCGGCATGCTAGGCCGGGCAACGGCCTTGGCCGGGTACCGACCCCCTCTGGGTCGCCCCTTGATTTCTCCTGGTTAGGCCACTTGTTGGCCTTCTTTCCGTAGCCATATTTCATGACTTTTAGTCCGGGAGGAGAAAACGGCATCACGGTGAAGTGTTTTGCAAAATCGGCCGGGTCGGATGATCAACTTGACAATGATTCCGGTCGATCAGCCGGGTGGCTGATTTCAGCCGTAAATGACCCTGTCAGCCGGGTCCTGATTTCAGCCCGAAAACGACCCTATCAGCCGGTGAAAATGGCTGTTTCACAGTCGTGATCGGTCGACGGGGTGTTTCTTCATATTTTTTACATATTTTGGCTCTTTCATACCTGCAAACACATACCAAAACTCATGGAACTTTATTAGTTTAAATGAATATTTATTAAACTTTGGTCTTTACCTTGCATTTCCTAACCGGTTGGTGGCTGATATTGGGTTTTATGGGCCACCAACAACCACAAGGAGGGACGTTACCTCCAGACGACATGGTGCAGTTGTCTTTCCACCACCTCAGACTCCAAGCTTCGACAGACGCTCTGCTAGGCTCACTACAGAGGCGAAGATGATTAGGGCAATAGTCACCAGGACTATCATTCCAAGGTCTGGCTACAGGGAGGAGTTCACACTTCTGCACCAATGGGCAGTGGCAGTTATGATGAGGAGACAGCAGTTTGACTTAGCTGATCTGATGATTGTTGAGATGAAGGAGGTTATCTCTAAGAGGGTTGGAGGACATCACCTAGTCCATGGACCCTACATTTGTTACCTTCTAAGGAGACTAGGGCTAGTGACAGAGGAGCGGTATGAGGCGTTTGTTGACATTTCTTAACGTCGTCACTAAGTTTCCTTAGCAATGAAGCCAGAAATGTTTGTGGTAATCTTTAATGAATACAGAGAGTCCGCAAGTGCACGGAGAATACCGTTGTAGCATTTCACCCAAAAGTATTCAGGGTATCGTATTTGTTTTATCCCAAATGAAGGCATATGATTGATCAGAGTAATTACCATATTCTAGATATTTGCACATTGAATTAAGAGACAAAGTCCTCACAGGGGTAAGGATAAAGATAATTATGTTAGTGGACACACAGATAGCATACTCAAGTTAAATAAATATTAGTCTAGTGGAGAAGGACAAAGAAAGAGCTAAGTTCCTATGTTGCTTTTATATAGTTATACATAGTCTACATTATATATTATTATGTAGATACAATGACAATGCAAGACCATCAGATCATCACACCCTAGGCATCCGGTTTTCCACTGCATCCACAGTATAATTCCGGCCAAGAGCCTATTGCACAGCTGAACGTGGGGGATTTCAAAGGACAGATAGGGTTGTCACCACCTACTGCCTACTCCTAGCAATCCGTGGGCTACATGACAAATAATGCATTCTATTGATCTAAGCACCACGCTTACATCTCTAGAATAATACTCCTGATCCCTTAAGCGATGGATTAGAAAAGGAGTAATCACATTTAAGTGAACACTAAGCACATAGAAATGATCTAAGTCACACATTAGTCATGTATAATTATAACGACATAAATAAAGACTATAGTAAGGGCTTTTGTCTAACATGGTAATATAGTATGACTATATTACTAAAATGCAAGCATAATAACCATATACATGAATGGATCATATAATGAAACAAGAAACACATGACCCAAACATAACTATATAGAAAGACTAAATATATTAAATAGAATAAAGTCTTACAAAAGGAGAAAGATACAAGAGCCATACCACAACTTCAAGGAAGACTTGGGAACTAAAGAAGACTCTATTCTAAGCCTAACTCAACTAAAACTAAAGGAAATCATGAAATGGTAAAGAGAGTAATGCTTCTCGGTGTGTATTTTGGAGTGAGGCCTCTCCCTTCTATTTATACTGCCCAAAGTCGGTTTCTAGAGTCGGTAACCGCCGCCGAACATGCACAACCATCACTAGGGAGTCACCAGGAGCCAGCACATGGCAGCCATGCACCAAAGGGGGCCACTCTGAAAGGACCGAGTGGCCAAGAGGGGGGTGAATCATGAACTCGCACTATGTACCAAATTCACCAATTCCTAAAACCGACCACTCAAAACAACTCCTACACATTTCTAGTGATGATCACACTAGCAAGATAATGAACCTATAAGAGGAACTACAACCTAAGCATACTAGTGGATCACATAAAGCAATACAACTCCTATGCAAGCTAGTGATAAAGACACGCGGAAGCAAACAAGAAGCTAGCAAAGGAACCTACTCATGCAATGCTACAAGATAAGGAACTAGAGCACACAAGCATGAGTAGTACAATACATACAATGGTGAATAATCAAGCCAATGCAACTCCTATACATGCTAGTGGTCAAATATGAAAGCTAAGCACTACTAGCAAGTAAAGAAGCCTATTCATGCAAGTCTACAAGGTAATCCACCAGAACAAAGTAATCACACAAGCATGAATAGCACGGTATATAAATGCAGAAAGTAATGCAACAAAGTAAGCAGTAGAGTAAGAGATGGCTCATGATTTTTTTTTTCTGAGGTCTCGGAAGGATGGTGCCTTCCCCTACTCCTCGTTGGACCACTCCCACCGGAGTATCGGTCCCTCCCGCCACCAATGTGGAGTTCTCGCCCACGAGCCCGCAATCACTCCAAGAGTAAAGACACGGTGCGCGTCACCGCTGCCACCAAGGCACAAGCTCGGCTCCCTCGAGAACTTGTCGGACTCCCCGAGCCGACACGGGCACTCACAATTGATGTCCCCTTCACCAGCGGGCTCAAACAGTGTACAAACATGTGACGGCCTTCACAACCGATCATGATAGGCTCGATCACCGACACCTAACTGGTCTAGGTCTCACCATAGACCAAGAGTAACAACATAGATCACACCCTCAAGGACACCCTAGCCTTAGATGTGCATCAATGCTCAAGTTATTCTGACTAGCACTCTCAAGATATGCAATATCTCCTCCTAGTACTCTCCTCTTTGCCTCTTGGCCCTCATCAAATGCTCCAAGCAATTCCATTGGCCAACAGTGGTCTCCAAAACCCTAGCAACGAAGTTATATAGGCTTCCAACCTCCAACTAGTCATTGCTCCACGAAATCTCCTTTCTGGGCGTACTGACCGGACTGTCCGGCCACTGCCTGACCGGACCGTCCGGTCACTACTGGAACGGCTCCAAGAGCCATTGGCTTCACTGTGCACCGAAGACCTCGTACTGACCGGACCGTCCAGTCAGACTTTCTCTCTCCACTACAGAAACATTCCAGAGCTCGCTTCCTCTCTACCCTGTGTACAGCTGCACAGACCGGACCGCCTGGTCTGTAGACCGGACCATTGTTGACTTTTGCTAAGCCATATTAATAAATCATTCCCGGCACGGGGCCAGAAACGGTTCACTAATATGTCCCAGAGTCAAGTAGGTAAAATCCGCAAGCGCACGGAGAATACCGCTGTAGCATTTCACCCGGAAGTATTCAGGGTATCGTATTTGTTTATCCCAGAGGAAGGTTATGATCAAGAAGCATTACTAACATATAAGATCATGTTAACAATTAGCAAGGATATCTAACCAAGACAGGCGGGTACATGATAATAACCGGGTAGTGTGACACACACAGAAGATTCCTACTAAATAAATATAGTCTAGTGGAGAAAAGACTAGGCTAAGCTACTCCTACTATACATTCCTATATAGTTGCATAGCCTAAGTAGAATACATACAGACCCACACTCAGGTTCAGCAGTCAATAGTATAGCACTTCAGGCACGGACTTACCCCTGCATCCACAGGCGACTTCCGCCAAGAGCCTACGCACTAGCCTAGCGGGGAGGATTTCAAAGGACGGACAGGGCTGTCACCACCTGCCGCCTACCTCAACGAACCAGTAGACTAACGAATAATTGATGCAAATCAATCACCCAAGTACCATACTTGCATGACCAAAGAGCACTCTGCCCCTCCGCGATTACTATTAACGAGGCAGAGTTACCGTACGAATACGATCACCAAACCCATGCTATACTTTATCAGCTAAAACTAAGCATAGAGACTATAACATATAAACTAGACTATAGTGACGGTATATAACTAGCATGACAATAGTAGTATAATAAATATAAACTACTATCACACAAGTAGACTATACTATCACATATATGGATCACAAAATCAAACAAGAAACTCATGACCCAAGCACAACTATATAGAAAAGATATATATGTTGATAAGAGCAAAGTCTTACAAAAGGGAAAAGATACAAGAGCCATACCAATTCCAAGTGAAGACTTGGGACTAGAGAGCTCTAGACTCAGCCTAACTCCACTAAAACTCTAAGAACTACTACTAGCAAGAGAGAAATGCTTCTTGTGGTGTGTGTTGAATGTGAAGGCACACCCTCCTATTTATAGCCTCAATAGGTCGGCAAGGGAGCGTAACCGCCACGGAAGGCATCTCAAACCGTCATCAGGAGTCACGGAGGAGCCAACACGTGGAAGCCCAGGCGGAGAGGGCGCCCGGCTGGGTCGGCCGACCTGACCAGGTCGGCCGACCTGGGGGTGGCCCCTCCTGGCCTGTGCTTTCTTGGGGAGGCTGGCAGGTGGGTCCTGAGGTCGGTTCCCGCGGTATTACAGGGAGTTACGTCGGTTAAGTGCTGCAAATGGGCCCTTCAATCCGTGTGACGTCCATGTGGCGCTCTCTGATTGGTCGAAAGTGTGTTTTCTTGCCTTTTGAGGTGTTTCCTTCACATTTCCTCCTGCATGCACAAAGTTCTCCATGTACAAGTGGAACTATATTATTGTGATAAAGCATGCGTGTATGAAATGCCAAATTCTCCTTTATTTGAGTATAGTTGACGGTTGAAAATGGTACTTAACAGCCGTCAACAAACTCCCCCAAGCTTACCCTTTGCTCGTCCCGAAGCAAAGATAAACTTAAGTTGTTGATCAGGAGTTGCTACAATGTCCTACTCCTCAATAATACTATGCGCACAACAAAGTACTCTTCCTAGAATTAAATATATTGGCGCATAACTTACCCATTTACCTTGATCCATGGAGCTTTTACACCTCATTGTCTTGGGCGGTTGAGAGATAGAACAATTGCAGGGCACCAATCACTTGCTCTAGATTCCACTATGTTGTTCCGGAGGTTTTCAAAAGATTTTGAAAATAAAAACCAAGTTCCTCAAATGATTCTCTCGGATCACTCAATATGTGTATGATTCCTCACCGAGGCAAAGTGTTGCCTATAATCACCTACTTCTAAATAAGGCTTTATGTGGAGCTCAAGGTAGGGATATATGAAGCACTCATGTTCACATAATATTGCTATGTCAAAAGACCGGATCCAAGAAAAACATCAATTCAAACAATCTTGATCAAGATGTGCAAGTGTGTGGGAGAACGGAGGAATGGTGGATGGGAAGAAATAACTCCTTTTTGAATTTTCCTTCTCTCTTTTGGAGTTTCTAGGCTATGGCTACCTTTTGCTTGCTCTCTTTTTTGAGCTTTTTTTTTTTTTCTTTTTGCATAGCCATAGTCCTAGTTTGCAATGAATACTTTGAGAGAGGAATTTTGCAATGGATATATGGAGAGTTTCTTTGGATGGATGGATGGATAGTGGCTTTCTTCCGGTGTAGAAGAATAGCTCACGGTGGATATGGTGGATATGGTGGATGCTATCTTCTTGATTTAGAAGGATAGCTCATGGCGGTGGATGTGTGTACATGATCTTGATCAAGAAAGCATGAAAAGAGTTCTACTAGGGTCACAACAATTTTGACTAAGCTCAATGTGAAACAAGCAGCATATGTGTAAAGGTTTTCAAATGTAAACACTACATATGGCTGTGGTGGGAATTTCATCATTGAGGAACTTATCAATTTGTCATTTTGAAAAATAAAACTCCGGAATTCAAGCTTTACGTTGAGCAAGATCATAGCAGCCCTATCTATCATATCATACCTCTCAACAACTTAGAACTAGAGAATGCATATGCTACCCACAAGATTCAAGTTCAAGGCAAGATTTACCAACAAACCTAACTCTTGAGAGAGTACTAAGTTGTAAACTAGCATTAGAGAGGAATAAAGGACAGAGCAACTATTCATCATTTCAACATAGGAAAATTATACACATTCATACCGCGCATGAAAAAGGGAAATATTTTTGTTCTTTTTATATTTTGCAAATTTTTATGGTTTTTCAGATTTAGCAAATGCAAGAAATAAAGGGAAGGGGAAAGATACAAGTTACCGTGAGAAGGGGGGTCCTCCCCCAAGCTTGTTCTTGCTCATATCTACTGTTTCGGGTCGTAGCCTTGGGAGCGGAAGAAGGCATCCCAATTGTTCTGATTCTGAGCCATCATCGCGTTCAGCTGGCGGAATTGGTTGTCGCTGAAATTCTGCCATTGCTGGGTGTCGGCGACATGTTGCGTGAGAGTTTGTTGCATGCTCTCGGTGCGCAAATCAATGTCGTCCACCCTCCTTGTCAACTCGGCCATCCCATAGTTGAGTTCACGGAACCCACGGGATGAGAATGACCGAGTGGCAAAGGATGGCGGTCCGCTTGAACTTGATGACGTCTGCATGGGGTAATTGTACTGAGATTCCCATGCTCCGGCCTGCCATGTTGATGCTCCCGCCTCGTCCTGTGGCGGGGGCTGCTCCCATACCGGATCTCCGGTCGGAGTGCGAAACTCCGGTGTAGGCTCCATATGCCTACGGGAACGTGTCGGTCGCCCTGAAACACTATGCCTGCGAACTTCTCCCACTGGCTCAAGTGGGAGGGTTAGTGCCCGACAGTGATACAAACGAAGACCCGGGTTAGGTAACGGGAATTCGTTTGTATACCCGGGAAAGTGATAGATCAAGGTATTATTTGGACCATGTTTCAAAGTATGTCCTTGCACAAAATAGTCCTCGCCTAGAAATTCTCTATCTACCGTCAAATATTCAACATGAACATTCTCAAGCAGACCACACTTCTGCGCAATGCGAGTAACTAAAGAGGTGCACTCAATTGGTCCTGTCAACTTTATATTGTCTAACCATTGATCAATCATGCATTCCGCGGGTGACACCCTAATTTTCTTAATCATGGCATAAAGTATTTTCAATTCATCTTGCCGGACAACCCTAATGTCACCTCGAGGAAACAAGGTCATAGCCAACCACACATGCATAAATCTAAGTGTAGGATTATGGATGGCACTTGTTCTAGGCTTGGGACCCCACTCGTTTCCGGAAATCTTTTTCCAAAAACTTTCTTTATGGAACCTCTTTAGCGCTTTATCTAAGTCTAGCCTACATTTAGGATTTAGACCTAGTATAGCATGAAGATCACCCCATGTGACCAAGCGCTCTTGCCCAAACAAGCGAAAAGAAATGCCTTCATCATACTTTCTAAGGGTGCATAAAAACTGCATAGTAAGCAAACGAGAACCCGGCTCATCTACTTCTACGAAATTTAGCCAACCCATAGTGCGAAAAATAGAGGCAAATTCTTCTCTCATACCTATTTTCTCGAGGAAGTCCGGATCGAAGCGTCGGGTGTGGGCGAATGGCCGCTCTCTCATGAGCGCGATGGCTTGGCCCTCGCGGTCGTCCTTGATGTCGAGATGCTCCTCGGTGATGAGCAAGGCTGGCCTTTCCTCCGGAATTTCAGCTTCGGGGTCACCATGCCCCGGACTTGGTGTGAGCTCGACGGAGGATGCTTGACTCGTGCTTGCACGAGTGCTTTTTCTCCGCTTGATTCCGGTGACTTGCTTCATTCGTTTGAACATGGCTGCACACAAGAACAAACACAAGACAAGAACAAAAAACAAGATCGAACAAGTGTTCGGGTGAGCGTTAGTGAAAACGACAAACCCGAGCTTCTCCGAAATTGGTTTTCTTTTCACAACAACTTGCAAATGCACTAAAACAGAGGGGAAATATTTTTTTGGGTTTTTGGGGCTGTAGTAAAGTTGAAGAACACAAAATTTTGGGAGAGCAACAAGTGAGCAAAGGAGGGGAGTGAAAGATGAGCTTGGAATGGTGAAGCTCCCCCTCCTGGGCGGTTTTTATAGCCAAGGAAGCAAGATGGCCGTTAGCAAGAGACAGAGCAACGGCCATATAGCCGTTGGGAGAAAGGAGCACAGGAAAAAGTGGGGCCAGGGGGTCGGCCGACCTCACCAGGTCGGCCGACCTGGCAGGTGGGCCTCCTGGCAGCCCCCTTTTTCCTATGTGTTCCCCAACGGCTAGGGGATTTGTCCCCTGCTGCCTTTTTGCTCAAAAAGCTCGACAAAAAATCTTTTCAAAATGGAAAGCCCAAAAACCTATTTTCTAAATTTTTCAAAAAATGCAAATGAGTTTTGAAAAAAATTCCAAGGTGGCTGGAAAAATTCAAAAAATGTAGAAATGCAGTGGTCAGAAAAAATCAAAATGTGGTGGAAAGCAAATATGCAATTAAAAGAGCAAATATGGATAACTACCGGTTTAACCTCCCGGCGAGGACTCACCTTTTAAAGTCCGACGAGCGGGACTTTTCTCCGGCGTTCAGCTCGATGAAGCGTTGTCCGGTCCCGGAGATGAAGACACGGATGATGCTTCTTGTTTCGTTCGCCACACCTTCTTGGTCTTTGTTGCGGTCGGTGGCTTCTCGGGCTTCGGAGGCTGCGGTTTTGCAGGCTTCACAGCCTGTTTCTTTGCAGACCTCGGAGGTTGCTGCCCTGTGGACTTCGGAGGCTGTTGCTTAATGTGTGACCTTTGCCTCCTTGCCTTCATCAGTTGTTGTTGTGCAACCTTCTCCTTCTCAAGGAAGTTCTTCATGAATGTGATGAGGCTGTCCTTCTTTTTGAACGTGTTGCAAATCTCCAGGAATTGCTGGAGATGAGCACTAGCGTCCTCATTGGCTTTCCCACAGAATGGGCTAGCCTGCACCATGGTGATGAGACCGGTCTTGATCTCGAAGTTCGCATCTCCCACATTGCCAGCTGGTCCCGTAGGGATGTTGGCAGCGGAGGGAGCGGAGAACTCGCGGAGGGTCTTGTCGGCCATTTGCTCAGAGCTTGATGGTGCGGGAATGACAGGTTCGATTGGCCGAGTCTCCTTACGAGGAGGGGTGAGCCTAGCTCGTGTCCTTCTCAGGAGTGACTCAGGATCTTCAGTGAAGTTTGTCGGCAAGTCGAAACCAGTCATACACTACCCTGTTTTCATACAAAATGCAGAAAACAAAGCAAGGTTAGCCTGCCTAGGAGATAGCCTTAATAATTGCAACACTACTATATACATTAGTAATTTTTCTTAAATCATACGCCTTCCCCGGCAACGGCGCCAGAAATGCTTGTTGACTTTTGCTAAGCCATATTAATAAATCATTCCCGGCACGGGGCCAGAAACGGTTCACTAATATGTCCCAGAGTCAAGTAGGTAAAATCCGCAAGCGCACGGAGAATACCGCTGTAGCATTTCACCCGGAAGTATTCAGGGTATCGTATTTGTTTATCCCAGAGGAAGGTTATGATCAAGAAGCATTACTAACATATAAGATCATGTTAACAATTAGCAAGGATATCTAACCAAGACAGGCGGGTACATGATAATAACCGGGTAGTGTGACACACACAGAAGATTCCTACTAAATAAATATAGTCTAGTGGAGAAAAGACTAGGCTAAGCTACTCCTACTATACATTCCTATATAGTTGCATAGCCTAAGTAGAATACATACAGACCCACACTCAGGTTCAGCAGTCAATAGTATAGCACTTCAGGCACGGACTTACCCCTGCATCCACAGGCGACTTCCGCCAAGAGCCTACGCACTAGCCTAGCGGGGAGGATTTCAAAGGACGGACAGGGCTGTCACCACCTGCCGCCTACCTCAACGAACCAGTAGACTAACGAATAATTGATGCAAATCAATCACCCAAGTACCATACTTGCATGACCAAAGAGCACTCTGCCCCTCCGCGATTACTATTAACGAGGCAGAGTTACCGTACGAATACGATCACCAAACCCATGCTATACTTTATCAGCTAAAACTAAGCATAGAGACTATAACATATAAACTAGACTATAGTGACGGTATATAACTAGCATGACAATAGTAGTATAATAAATATAAACTACTATCACACAAGTAGACTATACTATCACATATATGGATCACAAAATCAAACAAGAAACTCATGACCCAAGCACAACTATATAGAAAAGATATATATGTTGATAAGAGCAAAGTCTTACAAAAGGGAAAAGATACAAGAGCCATACCAATTCCAAGTGAAGACTTGGGACTAGAGAGCTCTAGACTCAGCCTAACTCCACTAAAACTCTAAGAACTACTACTAGCAAGAGAGAAATGCTTCTTGTGGTGTGTGTTGAATGTGAAGGCACACCCTCCTATTTATAGCCTCAATAGGTCGGCAAGGGAGCGTAACCGCCACGGAAGGCATCTCAAACCGTCATCAGGAGTCACGGAGGAGCCAACACGTGGAAGCCCAGGCGGAGAGGGCGCCCGGCTGGGTCGGCCGACCTGACCAGGTCGGCCGACCTGGGGGTGGCCCCTCCTGGCCTGTGCTTTCTTGGGGAGGCTGGCAGGTGGGTCCTGAGGTCGGTTCCCGCGGTATTACAGGGAGTTACGTCGGTTAAGTGCTGCAAATGGGCCCTTCAATCCGTGTGACGTCCATGTGGCGCTCTCTGATTGGTCGAAAGTGTGTTTTCTTGCCTTTTGAGGTGTTTCCTTCACATTTCCTCCTGCATGCACAAAGTTCTCCATGTACAAGTGGAACTATATTATTGTGATAAAGCATGCGTGTATGAAATGCCAAATTCTCCTTTATTTGAGTATAGTTGACGGTTGAAAATGGTACTTAACAGCCGTCAACAACCATCCGGTCTCTACGGCTCCACCACAGGCAGATTCCTCGCTGAGTCTTCTTCTCTAGATTTCTTGTTCACTTAGTGACCGTACAGTTCGCTTTCCACTGACCCCTCTATCCGATCACTATGTCCAGAAGCTGAAACTTCTCATCCTCGCTTGACTTTATTTCCCAGCTTCTCCGAACAGCTCCTTGGCTTCTCCACTGTCACCTAGTGCCTGTGATTTCACTGAGCATCCATGCACATCACCGACTAGACATGACCTAAGAAAAATGATCTAGACCCCCTTAATAGTCTGGTTTTTTCTATGGACTCAAAGCCCTAACAACTAGACAAGTGTTCCCAACACTTGCTCCATAGCTTGTCCCGAGCGTTGATCCATCTCCATCAACCCTTGGACTCCATCAAGTTCATCAAGTCTCCATGCTTGTGGTCATTGTCATCAATTGCCAAGGCAGCCATCATCAATCACCATAGCATAGAAAAGGTTTCCTACACGAACAATACTCGTGTAGACATTAGTCACATTTCATGTTTGTCATTCGTCACCAAAACATTCATACCTCAGGGTGACCTCAATAGTCATGATCCTTACAATCTCTCCCTTTTTGGTGATGAATGACAACCACTATTTATGATGATCCAAAATGGACGACCAACAAGGAACCAAAGGATTGAAAGGATTACCTTGGTCCTTACCTCAGAAGTAGTCTTCCCCTTGCAATGTGCTAGAAGTCAAGGAGAACTACCCAATCATGTAGCGCATTTGATATCGATCTTCAGTTGAATTTTGTGCCCATCTTGGTGTCATGGTTGATGATCTTGTTGAAGTAGACACATACCAAGGACGTAGATGTTCATATTGGTGTAGATGTTCATTGTTGTTGTAGACATGCACCATTATTGTTCTTCTCCATGTCGGTGTAGATGTTCATTGTTGTTGTAGACATGCACCATTGTTGTTCTCCTCCATGTTAGTGTAGATGTTCATCTTGACATGATCTTCATGTTCTCCTCTTTGTTACTTCATAGCTTCCTTGTATTTTCTTGTTCTTCTCCCCTTCTTGATGGTTGATCTTCATGTTCTTCTCCATATTTCCTTCTCCATCTATCTAGACTTGGCTTTTGGATCTTCATGTTCTTCTCCCCCTTTGTAACCTATCACCAAAAACCAAAGAAAAACACAAGAAAACCAAGGAGCAAATAATAAAAGGCAAGGGTTAGGAAACTCCCCCTTTCATTGTGCTCCTCCTTGGTCATGATGGTGTTCCACCATAGCTCCCCCTACACACATGACTCAACAAAATATTTTCTCAAGTGTGCAATGATTAGTCATTTGTGTGATAGGAATGTATGAGCCACTTGTCTTTGAGCCGCGCGAGTAGATTTAACCCCGGAGCTCGTTTGAACATGACTCAATGGCCATGAAGCACAAAGATCACTATGTGATCATCTAGAGGGTCATGTACTTACATTGTAAATAAGAAACTCCCCCTAGAAACATGCTCGGGAGCATGTAAGGTATCATGATGCAAGAGTGCATGAATACAAAGAATGCAAATGCAACAAGTATACAATGCATGCTGTGATGCTAAGGAAAAGAGAGAGAACCGCTACAAACAAAAGTGTCAACAACGAGTTGTTCCCTTCTCGAGCTTACTCATAATGGACCATTCTTCAAAGCCTTGGGCATCCCATGAACCACCTTCCCAAGCTTAACCCATGTCCATTGCTATCTAAAGGAGGTCCGAAGTTGACCTACAAAAGAAGAGAAACAAGTACAAAACAAAATCACAAACAATAGACAAAACAAACACTATACATATTTACAAAGGACAAGCTCAAGGGTTACCCATGTGAAGTTGGAGAGGTCGAGAACATTGAGTTCTCCTCTTAGCTTGTTGAAGGTTTTCTCATCGAGTGGCTTGGTGAAGATATCCGCCAATTGTTTATGAGTCCGCACACTCACCAACTCAATATCCTTCTTCTCAACATGGTCCCTTATGAAGTGATGCCTTACTTGTATATGCTTTGCATGATCATGATCTCCAGTTTTGAGAGCCATCTTGATTGCCGCATCACTGTCACCATATAATGGCATCACTGTCCTCCAACTAAGATGAAAGTTCATGTGCATCACCTGAATTTATAGGTGAGATCGTTTCTAATGTTTTTATTATGTGGTTTTGAGAATAGATTGCTACCTAATGCATTAATTGTTGTTAGAAACTATGGAGATGAT
This sequence comes from Eleusine indica, assembly GCA_030378355.1. Classification (NCBI taxonomy): domain Eukaryota; kingdom Viridiplantae; phylum Streptophyta; class Magnoliopsida; order Poales; family Poaceae; genus Eleusine; species Eleusine indica. The sequence continues at coordinate 31,592,909 of CM059499.1, forward strand.
GATGAGATAGCTGGGTAGGTGATTGGAGACGTGATGGGCCAGCAAGGACGTCCAAGCCAAGGTGGAGGCCCAATCAGAACCGACTTCGAGTCTGTTTCGGAGCCCAGGACCAGTCTACACTAAAATGGACGCCCAGGACGCATACGGACTCGGATTTGGACGTTCTATATATACCTGGAAAGATAACAAAAAGAACTTTCCAACCCAACTGGTCCCATGTCAAAATTCATCTTGAGCCGTCGGCAATCGCTGAAACAAATCGACTTCCAAAATCTGTCCTGGTGCTGCGACACCGTAATCGGTCTTTGGGCCATATATCGAGTTGAGCCCACTTAGGGCTGCGTCCAGGAGGTCTTGCACCACCCTAGGGTCCTCATATACAGCCATCGCCTCTTCTTTAGGGTTTGGGTTTTGCTTAGATTATTCTGTTGATAATAGTTTTGTCGTTTGATCGGTTTGTGAGATTCCAACTTGTGAGATTCATCGTATACTTGCAAATTTGGTTGCATTCTTCTTTGTTCTTGCTTGTGTTCTTGATTTACTGGCAAGGATAAGCCTTCTCGGCGAGGTCAATCGTTCTTGAATGGTTGATAACCAGAGGAGACGTTGTGCTGCGATTGCGGGGTTCAGAACATGTCATTCGGAAGCCGGATCGATTTGTGTATCGCCTCTGCCTTAATCAAGATTATCAGAACCTATCGGAAGATCGGGAACCCTTGTTCACATCAAGTGGTAATCAGAGCTTCAGGTATACCGTTAGGTTCGCCTTTATCCTCGTTTATTTGTTCTATCCTATAGTCCAAAAAATTGCCCCATAAAAATATCGGTTCGTCGTGTTTTCGTTGTCCTATATCTCATTGTGACTTGCAAATTTTTATTTCAGATTGCTTCTCTGAATTTTAGTCCCTATAAAGTCATTGTGTTGCTGGTCTAGTGCTTGTTCTTTGGTCTTGTTTGAGTCGTGCATATCCTTGTCATAGAGAAACAAGGGAAAAATCAGTGTTGCATATGTTTAGATAATAGTATTGCTGGAATTATGTGCATTAAATATTTCTTTAACATCTAGCCTTCTACTTTTGTGTGCAAAAGAAAATTAGAGTGCTCTGCTGCTGTCTCATTGTGATCAAAAGCCAACCAATTAGTGCTTGATCTTGTTATAGAAGTTTGTTTTAGTTGTGCTATTACAAGAATCCTTTTGCTGCACTTGTAGTAAGAAAAAAAAATATTCTGGGGTTCTATTGGTTGTAAAACTTGTAATACCTTGCTGCAGTTCTAATTCTCAAGAAAAGAAAAGAAAAAGGCAAAAGTGCACAAGAGAAAAAGGCGCACAAAAAAAAAGGAAGTAGAAAAAAGAAAAGATACAAATTCAGAATTGCTTGCATCCTTTGTGTTCTTTGTTGAGTCATTTGCTTGCTTGCTTGAACTAGGTCCGAGACAAGTTTAGGCCGGTGACATAGACTAGCTTGGGACTATTATTCAGTTTTGCAACTTCTGAATTGAAATTTTGCTAATCCTTGCTACCTAATATTGCCTATCCAAGCTCCATATATTTCCTTCTGAACAATCACAAATTTTTTTGACTCTCGCAATCATCAGTTCACACTCTCCAAGGTATCCTTTGCTTGTTGTAATTAAGAACTTTGTAAGAGCTTGATAAGATGTTTCCCTTTGCTTGTTGAGAGTTTACACTGTGATCACATAGTAGTGATAGGAAAATATACTTCCGTGTGTTTTCTTGTTTGCTACTAACAATGACAGGTTACGCCACTCATGGTGATGATTCAACGTCGTCTAATGAGAACAATATGAGTGATGTAGTACAAAGAGTGCTCAGTCCTCAAATGGAGAAGGTAGAGCAAAATCAATTGAACAATTTATTTCAGACTCACTTTGTTGTCAAGGATCGACGTTGTCGTGTTATCATTGATGGAGAGAGTAGCCGCAATATCGCAAGTTTAGAATTAGTAGAGAAGCTTGGATTGACAACACAGCCACACCCATGTCCATACTACATCCAATGGGTAAATTCTTTTGGTAAGATAAAGGTAGATAAAATTGCACGCATTGAATTTTTTATTGGTTCTTATAAGGATAGCGCACAATTTGATATAGTACCTATGGAAGCATGTCATTTGTTATTGAGTAAACCTTGGATTATTACAAATAATGCTTCGCACAATTCCATTATAAATAGCTAGTCATTTAAATACAATGGTAGAAGAGTTACTCTTAAACCTATGACCGCTGCTGAAATTTTAGAACAGGATCAACAAAGGCTTGAAAGGAGAAAGAATGAACCATTTAAGAAAGAATGGACTGTTTCAAATGTTGCAACACTTACATCAAAATATGAATTAGATGATGAACATATTTCCTTGCCTCTTGTTGCAACTAATACATTTCAGGTTCTATACAAAGAAGAGGATAGTGAGAAAGATGAAGAACATGTTGTTGCTTCTGGTAAGAGCTTTCTTGATGTGATGAATTGTTCCAACAATCTTGTTGTATTAGAACCTTGTCTTGATTTGCCTTTGCCACAAGTTGATTTATCTACTGATCCTTGTGATAAAGAGGAGTTGTGTGCCACTGCTTCACTTATACCTTTGTCACAACAAATGAATAAGTTTGATGTTTTTGCTTATGATTCACCTACTAGTGCTGAAATAAAACATTTGATTTTAATAACATGTGAAAAGGATGAGCAGAAATTATTGTCTTCTCTAAATACTTTGGGTTATATTGAATTTGATGTTCTTTGTGATCTAAATACCGTGGAGAAGCAAATCTTTTCTCAAACTGAATTGCGTTTACTAACAAGAAACAAATTTTATGCTATAGGAAACTATGATCATAGAGGTGTATTTATAGTGCATAAAGTTTATATTTGCTCAAACATGAATACTCCTTGTGTTGTACAACCAAATGATGAACTAGAAAACTGCAATAACAATTACCACATCATGTCATATTTTTCTAGTGTTTTTAAGATCACACATTTGACATCTTGTCATAAGAGTGAGAATGACGTTCATATTACTGAGCAAGTTTTCAAAGAGGTCATTAATTTTCATGGCATGCCTTCTATTATGGTTTCACATTGTGATGATAATTTTTATAACACATATAAACACGAAGTGCATTCCAAGTTTGGGAATAGTTCCATATTTTATATTTCAGATTTGAGACCACTATTGGGAGAAAGAGATGGGTCGAGTCGAGGACAACTCTAATTCAAAAGGGGGAGAATGATGAGTACATCACACTCATGGATACACACAACACTCCTCCAACTAAGATGAAAGTTCATGTGCATCACCTGAATTTACAGGTGAGATCGTTTCTAATATTTTTATTATGTGGTTTTGAGAATAGATTGCTACCTAATGAATTAATTGTTGATAGAAACCATGGATATGATAATGAGATAGCTGGGGAGGTGATTGGAGACGTGATGGGCCAGCAAGGACGTCCAAGAAAAGGTGGAGGCCCAATCAAAACTGACTTCGAGTCTGTTTCGGAGCCCAGGACCAGTCTACACTAAAACGGACGCCCAGGACGTATACAGACTCGGATTTGGACGTTCTATATATGTGGAAAGATAACGAAAAGAACTTTCCAACTCAACTGGTCCCATGTCAAAATTCATCCCGAGCCGTCGGCAATCGCCAAAACAAATTGACTTCCAGAATCTGTCCTGGTGCTGCGACACCGTAATCGGTCTTTGGGCCATGTATCGAGTTGATCCCACTTAGGGCTGTGTCCAGGGGGTCTTGCATGACCCTAGGGTCCTCATATACAGCCGCCGCCTCTTCATTAGGGTTTGGGTTTTGCTTAGATTATTCTGTTGATAACAGTTTTGCCGTTTGATCGGTTTGTGAGACTCCAACTTGTGAGATTTATTGTATACTTGCAAATTTGGTTGCATTCTTCTTTGTTCTTGCTTGTGTTCTTGATTTACAGGCAAGGATAAGCCTTCTCGGCGAGGTCAATCGTTCTTGAACGGTTGATAACCAGAGGAGACGTTGTGCTGCGATTGCGGGGTTCAGAACGTGTCATTCGGAAGCCGGATCGATTTGTGTATCGCCTCCGCCTTAATCAAGATTATCAGAACCTATCGGAAGATCGGGAACCCTTGTTCACATCAGGTGAGATAGAGCAAAGAACCAATCATTGATCTATAGAGCTTGGGGTTCACCAGTTTTCCCTTTGCATCATCATCTAAGGGTTTGCTTGTTGCCATAGGTGTATGCAAAGGCTTGCAATTGTCCATGTTGAATCTCTTGAGTAGGTCCTTGGTGTACTTCTCTTGGTAGATGAAGTTCCCTTCCCTCAATTGCTTCACTTGAAAACCAAGGAACACATGCAACTATCCAATCATTTACATTTGAAATTCCCTTGCCATCATTTCTTAGAACTCTTCATTGAACTTCTTATTGGTTGACCCATAAATGATATCATCCACATAGATTTGACACACAAAGAGATCCTTCCTAACATGTCTTGTGAACAAGGTGCTATCAATGCTTCCAATCTTGAAACCATTCTTGAGAAGGAAGTTCCTCAAGTGTTCATATCATGCCCTTGGTGCTTGCTTAAGGTCATAGAGAGCTTTCTTTAATTTGTACACATGTCGTGGATGTTTAGGGTCCTCAAACCCTGGAGGTTGTTCCACATAGACTTTCTCATTGATCTCTCCATTCAAGAAGGCACTTTTGACATCCATTTGAAAGAGCTTGAAGCCATTATGTGATGCATAGGCAAGTAAGATCCGAATTGCTTCAAGACGGGCCACAGGAGCAAAAGTTTCTTCAAAGTCAATACCTGCCACTTGAGAATACCCCTTGGCCTCTAGACGAGCCTTGTTCTTGACAATTGCCCCTTTCTCATCTTGCATGTTCTTGAAAACCCACTTGGTGTCAACCATATTATGATTCTTGGGTCTCTCAACTAATTTCCATACTTTGCATCTCTTAAAGTTGTTCAATTCTTCTTGCATAGCAATAACCCATTTGTGATCATCCATAGCTTCATCAATTATTGCAGGCTCAATCATGGAGACGAAAGAAAAGTTCTCAATTGCAACATTTGCCTCCTCATCATTTTCTTCACTCACATAGTTGGGCTTGTATTGATTTCTCCTTGTCCTAACTCCTTGAGATGGACTCCTAATGATCAAGTCATGTGAGTGATCCTTGTTGATGGCCTTGGGTCTAGCATGATGTTCTTCTTGAGTAGGAGGAGCTCTAGGTGAAGTATCTTGTGTATCATGGATTGCTTGTTCTCTTTAGATATGAGTGTCTTGGATTCTTAGTGAGGTGGGAGAATCACTCATATGCTTTGTTGTTTTGGAGCTAGAGCTTGGTGAGGATGTGGGACTGTTGTGTGAAGAGCTAGGAGAAGTGGCTCAATGTGAAGTATGTGGAGAGGCTTGGGACTCACTTCTCTCTTGGGTTCCCTCATGGGTAGGTGGATGCACTCTCAATGAGTCTTGGGAGGAGCTAGTGGAAGAGGCAATTACATATTGGTTTGGTTCTTGCACCTCGGAGGAAGAGGTTGGTTGAGGTGGTGGAGTTGAGGGCTCATCAATATTACCATCATTGGCCTCATGGGGTAAAACCTCGCCCACGGGCATGTTTCTCAAGGCTTCCCTCATAGGCTCATCTCCAATGTTCACTTCGTGAAATTCATCTCCTTTTTATGAACCATTTGACTCATCAAATTGCACATCATAAGATTCTTCCACACATTCTGTGGCTGAGTTGTAGACCCGATATGCTTTAAAAGTCCCTGAATACCCAACAAGAATGGCTTCATCAGTTCTGCTCTCAAATTTCTCGCGCTTCCTCCTCTTCTTGAGAATTTAACAAGTGCAGCCAAAGACCCAAAAATAGGAAACATTGGGTTTCCGTCCAACCAATAGCTCATATGATGTCTTCTTCAACAACCGGTAGAGATAGACATGATTTGAGGTGGAGCAAGCTGTGTTGATTGCTTCAGCCCAAAACCTCTCATGAGTTCCATACTCATCCAACATGGCACGAGAAAGTGTGATTAGTGTCTTGTTCTTCCTCTCCACTACTCCATTTTGCTTAGGAGTATATGTAGCGGAGAACTCATACTTGATCCTTTTCTTGTCACAATATTCCTCCACTGTTGTGTTCTTGAACTCAGTCCCATTGTCACTCCTTATCTTCACAATGCTAGCCTTGAATTCATTCTTTGCTCTCCTTGCAAACTTTCTGAAGATGTCACTTGCTTGAGACTTGTCCACAAGAAAGAAAGTCCAAGTGTATCTTGTGAAGTCATCCAAAATCACCAAGCAATATAGATTCCCTCCCAGACTCTTGTAATGTGTTGGCCCAAACAAGTCCATGTGCAAGAGCTCTAGAGGACGAGATGTAGACATGAATGACTTGTTAGAATGAGATGTTGCAACTTGCTTCCCAGCCTGACAAGCACTACACAATTTGTCCATCTTAAATGTGACATCCTTGATTCCTTCAACTAGATTCCTCTTGACCACTTTTCTGAGTTGATTCATTCCAACATGTGCCAGTCTTCTATGCCACAACCATCCCTTTATTGCCTTAGTGAAGAGGCAAGTGCTTGGTGGCATATTGCTTGATTTGAAGTCCATAACATATAGGTTTCCATGCCTCACTCCATAAAATACTAGTCCCTTCTTTGCATTTTCAATCATTGCACCATCCTCATCAAAAGTGCACTTGAAGCCCATGTCACAAAGCTGACCGATAGACAGGAGGTTGAAGTTGAGGGATTTCACAAGAAAAACCTTGGAGAGATGGATGTCCTCAGTAATGGCCACCTTGCCTGATCCTCTGACTCTCCCATTTGAGTTATCCCCAAAAGTCACCTTCTCACTGTCCCAGTCATATGTTGGGTGCACCCACTGTCAAGAATCCAATGAGTACCTCCACTATTGTAGTTGACCCTGGTGGTAGCCATAAGACAAGCACTAGAAGAAGAAGGGTTAGTATCTAAAGCATTACTTGATTTACTAGCACTAACCTCATCACGTCGAGCGATAAGCCCATTCTCATAGATAGGGATTCTTGCAATCCCTTCTTGAAGTCTCCTCCTAATAGGATAGTGAGGAGCACGATACCTCCAATGTCCATGACCATCCCCCATGTGCACATTGTCGAGGGTGATGTAGTAGTGGGGAGGATCATAAAGGCCAGTGATGTGCTCAAGCACGTGTCCCACTTGTGAGTGGAGCACAAGTATCATCTCCATTGCTCTCTCAATTGAGAGCTCATGTCTTTTGTTGATCACCTCCTCAAGTAAGAAACCCCTCTCAGGAGTTGTGATTTGCAAGAGGAGTCTATCAATCACTTTATATGATGGGATCCTCTGAAGACCTCTAAATGAATTTATCCTACACACAAGATCATAAATGCTTAAGAGAGTATCACAAAGGTCATCATTCAGATTTCTCACAAATTTACCAAGTTGAAAGATGAGATTCTGTTGGTGAGCTTGATGAAGATGCTAGAGTCAATCTTGTGGTGGAGGAGGTGGGGGTGCCAGAGCCGTAGTGGTAAGATCAATCATCCCAAGTGATCGTGTGAGCATCGTGGTCCGCGCTCCTCTCACACCAATGCATGATCCACCCAAAGGGCTTGGAGTACAACTTGGAATGGCACTTAGGGTAGAACTTGATGAAGCGCCTGATGAAGAGCTTGGTGTAGGTCTTGATCCGAAGGGGTTGTAGAAGCTGCTGCAAGGCAATCTTGTGAAGGGATCAAAGAAGTTTGATCTCGAAGCTACTTCCTTCCCTTTTCTTAAGGATGCTCCATTTGCCTTGGAGGTCTTCTCCCCAGTCCAGCTTACAGTGATCTTTTCATCATCAAAGAGCAACCCAATCACATCCTCGACGGAGAGACCCTTCTCCATGATGAGATCAAGGATGATGTAGAGGAGCTTGCTGCTAGGGAGCAAGGTGAGGATCTTCTCGACTATCACAACCTTGGGAAGCTCGAAAGTAGTTGCTCCAATCCTGTCCACAATACCTTGCAAGCGAATAAGAGAGTCAAGTAAGTCCTCATTCTCATTAGCACGAAAAGCAAAGAACTCCTCAACAAGTGTATCACTAGCATGACCAATAAAAGACTCACAAGCATCATCAGCACTAGTCATACTAGAAGAGCAAGCAAGATCAAGCGAGCCAACATCATCAATCATCACATTAGGGACGCTAGTAGAGCAACCTATCAAATCATCACTAGTAGAATCTAGGCACTCACTAGAACTAGGCACATCTACACAATCATCATCATCATATACATGATCATCGGTAAAGGTGTTGGCAAAGTGCACAAGTGTGTCCATCAACTCATCCGGAATCATGGCATTTAGGTAGCTTTTCAAGCGATCCTTCCATGAGCCATGACCGGCCCTGAATGCGATGACATCCCAACTCAATACGGTCACTACTCAAGGCAGTTAAGCCCTATGATGCGCACTTGGCTCTGATACGACTTGAAAGGACCGAGTGACCGAGAAGGGGGGGTGAATCGGGAACTCGCTCTATGTACTAAATTCGCCAATTCCTAAAACCGACCACTCAAAACAACTCCTACACATTTCTAGTGATGATCACACTAGCAAGATAATGAACCTATGAAAGGAACTACAACCTAAGCATACTAGTGAATCACACAAGGCAATACAACTCCTATGCAAGCTAGTGATAAAGACATGCGGAAGCAAACAAGAAGCTAGCAAAGGAACCTACTCATGCAATGCTACAAGATAAGGAACTAGAGCACACAAGCATGAGTAGTACAATACATACAACAGTGAATAATCAAGCCAATGCAACTCCTATACATGCTAGTGGTCAAATATGAAAGCTAAGCAATACAAGCAAGTAAAGAAGCCTATTCATGCAAGTCTACACGGTAATCCACTAGAACAAGGTAATCACACAAGCATGAATAGCACGGTATATAAATGCAGAAAGTAATGCAACAAGGTAATCCCCTACTCCTCGTTGGACCACTCCCGTCGGAGTATCGGTCCCTCCCGCCACCAATGTGGAGTTCTCACCCACGAGCCCGCAATCACTCCTAGAGTGAAGACACGGTGCGCGTCACCGCTGCCACCAAGGCACAAGCTCGGCTCCCTCAAGAACTTGTCAGACTCCCCGACCCGACACGGGCACTCACAATTGATGTCCCCTTCACCAGCGGGCTCAAACAGTGTACAAACATGTGATGGCCTTCACAACCGATCACGATAGGCTCGATCACCGACACCTAACTGGTCTAGGTCTCACCATAGACCAAGAGTAACAACATAAATCACACCCTCAAGGACACCCTAGCCTTAGATGTGCATCAATGCTCAAGTTATTCTGACTAGCACTCTCAAGATATGCAATATCTCCTCCTAGGTATGCTTTCGGTCCATACACCCATCCACCACCCGCCACGGCCATCCGCAAGATGGGCCCTCATGACCGACCCGCACCCGACCCCACCCGGTTGGTGATGGCTCGAAGTGGACATGCGCTGGATCCGGCGGCTTGCCTAAAGCCGCGTCGTCGTTGCGGTGCTTGAAGCCGTGCACCGTAGCCTTTGGTAAGGTGGATCCGCCGACTCTAGACTCAAGGCCTCTGGATCTGCCACTTCCCGACCGGTCTTTGACGATCGCGCGCGTCGCGAGGCTCGTCGCCGGGTAGAGCTCGCGACGGCTAGCTCCTTGGTGGTGATGGTGAAATGGGAGACTCCCTGGAGGGGTCGGTGGCGAGCGACGGAGCGAGCAGAGGGGTTCTCTGTTTTTCAATTACTACAGCTTGCACACAATGAATCTCAGGACGTGGCTTGGTCGGAGTGGAGGAGTAGGGCAAGGTGAAGGCGATGAGCTGGCGGATCCGTGCCGGGAGGGGGCGAGGTGCCGGCGCTACGAGCTCACCGTACAGGCTGGCGGCAGGGTTGGGGTTTCCTTTGGAGAGTTGTGTTGTGGCATTGAGTTGCTTCCATCTCATCGGCCCTATTTTTCAGCGTGCACCGAGGAAAAGGGTGAGCGGAATCTCTGAACCTTTGACATCATGAAGCCTGCACGAGGGGCGGCAATAAGGTTTCTGGACAGCGCATCTACGCGACCGCTCGAGGCTGATCCACGACGATCTGTGATGCCTCATCGACGAACTATAACATCTACATCGACGGTCTGCTTCGTCTACTATTTGTGCTAAATTAAGCGCTAACAAACCCTACGTGAGTCAATGTCTCCTGTACTTTTAATTATGTGATTCTACTTGTTGTTAGATTTAGTTTGTATCATGAGTTTGAACGATTTTGAAATTTGCCTAAAACTAAAATCTGGAATTAGAATAACATGCATATTTCTAACAAACTTTACGGGAGGAAATGCAAAGTTAGCTGGTCAAAGGTCACCCGACCACTTAAATATGAAGGACTAGGCCTATACAATTTGAAACTTTTCGATAGAGCCCTTCGATTGTATTGGTTGTGGCACGAATGGAGACGTACTCTGATTGTGAAACTTTTCGATAGAGCCCTTGTTTCTTGTCATAACACCATCTTCATTTTGTTTGTTGCGGAAGACCCACTTGGTTCCCACAACATTCTTGTTCTTTGGTCTTTCCTCCAATGTCCATACTTCATTTCTTGTGAAGTTGTTCAATTCCTCTTGCATGGCCATCACCCAATCCGAATCCTCAAGTGCTTGTTCTACCCTAAATGGCTCCATAGAAGAGACAAAAGAGTAATGTTCACAGAAATTACTAACTCGAGATCTAGTGATTACCCCCTTATCAATGTCTCCAAGAATTTGCTCGACGGGGTGATCATGTTGTACATTTTGATGCACTCTTGAGTGTGGTGGATGTGAACTTCTTTGACCACCATCTTCATCAACCTCTTGATCATGTCTTTGGGAGTCATCATTTGATGCTTGTTCATGATCCCCAACATCTTGATCTTGATTTCTTGCATGATCAATTTCTTCATTTTCATGATGTTGGTCTTGTCTTGGGGGAGAGGGTTGATTTTTAACACTTGATGTTTCTTGTGGTCTCACATCACCAATGGCTATCCTTTTTATTGCATTTCTAGAAGCATCACTATCTACATCATCATTAACAACTTGCTCCTCTTGAGAGCCGTTAGATTCATCAAATGTCATGTTACGTGAGATTTCAACACAACCGGTGGTTTTGTTGAACACACGGTAAGCATGAACATTTGACCCATAACCAAGCAAGAAACCTTCATCAACTTTTGGAGCAAACTTTGAAGTCTTGGATTTCTTGTTTAGCATGAAACATTTACTCCCAAAAACACGAAAGTAGGAAATATTAGGCTTGTTACCGGTTAGTAGCTCATATGGTGTTTTCTTCAATAATCGGTAGAGATACAACCGGTTGGAGGCATGGCATGCGGTGTTGACAGCTTCGGCCCAAAAACGATCGGACGTCTTGTATTCATCAAGCATTGTTCTTGCCATCTCAATAAGTGTGTGGTTCTTTCTTTCGGCCACCCTATTTTGTTAAGGGGAGTAGGGTGCCAAAAATTCATGCTTGATGCCTTCTTCATCAAGATATTCCTTAGCTTATGTGTTCTTGAATTCGGTGCCGTTGTCACTTCTTATTTTCTTGATCTTGAGTTCATATTTATTTTGTGCTCTTTTCATGAATGTCTTGAGCACATCTTTTGCTTCACCTTTATTATGCAAAAAGAATACCCACATGAAATGAGAAAAATCATCAACAATTACAAGACCATATATGTTACCACCAATGCTTATATAGGAGATGGGGCCGAAGAGGTCCATGTGCAACATCTCCAATGTTCTTGTAGTTGTCATCACGTTCTTGGAGGGGTGTGAAGCTCCAACTTACTTTCCCGCTTGACATGCACTACAAATTCTATCTTTCTCAAAGCAAACATCGGTTAGTCCTATGATGTGGCCGCCCTTTTAGAGTTTGTGAAGATTTCTGTCACACCTATTTTAAGAAGCAAAACGGGTGCAGTCGTACATGTGCCCAGGATCAAGTTTCACACACATACGGTACATCATTAATGGTAAACAGAATAAGTATCCATATCCTTTAATTATTACATCGTGTCTTTATTACAAAAGGACCCGTAGGTCTAAAAGAAAAGTACATCAAAGCAACAAAAATAAACTAGCGTAGACGTCCCAAGACTCCACAGGCACCGACTGGTGGACCATCGCCTAGTACTTGCCGCCATCTTCTTCATGGTAGTCCCAGCTTTCTCCTGTGGCTGAGCAGCAATATGGTATAGCAAGGGTGAGTACATGTCGTACTCAGCAAGTGGGAAAAAAAGATGACATGGGGCTATAGGCAAGGAAGGCTTATAGGGGTTCATTGCATGAGCTTTTAATTAATCTAAGCATCCTATTTACTATGTGCGGTCATCCCAACCATCAACCACGGGGTCCTATCCAAGCCAAGTCCAATCCAAACCACCAATACCACCCATTCCATCCCATAACCAACTAATCTTGTGAGGATTCAAGGCCGCTCGTGACCGTGAGCACGGCTCTCATGATAGTTTTACACTCTGCAGAAGTTGTACCACTTTACCCACAAGTCGTGATTCCCCTTGTGCCCGTGGACGCGACCCACATTACACACTTCCTTGGGTGTGTGGCAGGGTTTCACTATGAGGCTTTTACAAAGGGTCTCCCAATACATGCTAGCCACTAAGGTTCCACTCTCGTCCCTAAGTGATAGCCCATCAACAAGCAGCTCATCACCCCAGGAGCCCCTTCTTGAGCCATTCGGATACAAGGACAGTCCTCTCTTGACTTTCATTCCCCGCTCCACCAAAATGTTGCACCGACACTAGGAGAACACCTAATTACTAGGCCAAGCCTTACCCATATCAGTCTTGTGATGGCACTGTTTTCCTGGGTTATTGCTCCAAGAACCGGTTCCTAGGATCTACAACAAGCCTACCGCCACCAACCATGTGCCCACGGCACCACATCCATTCCATCTGGCTTGCATAGATCCTTAAGTCCATGATGCTAAAAATTACCAATTCCTTCCCAAGTAATATCGTTCGTTAGTCAAAATTAAAGTGGACCCAACAACTCAGTAAATAACTAAGCATGTCTACCCATTGACCGATAAAGTTCTAGTTCAAGGCGACAAGGACAAGATAGAACAATACTATTAAACCCAATCAATAGGTTCCCAATCAATTGACACAAGCATGCAAATCCTAAAGTAACATTCACAATAGGTACAAAATGCATCAAGGACACTTGCCTTCGTCCTGCGCGTGCTGTTGCTCAACCACTTCGAACTCCTGCTCTTGGAGGTCCTCGTACGCTGATCCTTGCGTAGAGTTGTCTTTACGCATGATAGTACCGGCACAAGCAATTGCATAAAAAATCAATACATAGCCATGCAATCATGGAAAACAATATGATAATGTCATGAATGCATAGGTTATGCTCCTACGATCGTTTTGGCACAAGAATCACTTAATTCGGAGTTACAAGTAAAAAGTTATGAAGGTTTGAAGATACAAGGTTAAAATAGTAAAATCAGAAAAAGTAGTAGTACCAACAGGTATATTAGTTACTACAATCATGTTGGCGCAAGAATTACTTAATTCCAGGTTACGGTTAAAAAGTTATGAAGGTTTGAAGTTTTAGGGCTAAAATGGTAAAAACAGACAGGTGTAGGGACCTAAAAGTAATTTCTAAAAAGTACAGGGACTAATTAGAAAAATAACAGGGTGAAAATAACCCATCATCAAATCTAGGGACTAAAATGTAATTTATAACAAGTTTAGGGACTAAAGTGTAAAAAGATAGGACCTAAATATAATTAAAAATAAGTCTAGAGGTGTTTTTGTAAAAATACAGCACCAAAATAATAATTCTAGTAAAATACAGGGGTGTTTCTATAAAAATGTAGTGCTAAAATAATTTTTAAGAAGCTTAGGGACTTAAATACAATTTTCTAAAGCTTCTGCACAAAAATAGGGGCATAAATATAATTTGAATTAAATACAGGGGCCTAAATGCAAAAGTCCTAACAATATCCAGGAATTAACTAAATTAATTTAAATCTAAAAGGGGTGGACCAGGTCTACTGTTCCTGTGGACCCGTGGCCGGGACATAATCTGAAGGGGTATGTAATCTGGCTCGCTGGATCAAGATTCAAGGGCTAGGAATAGAAGGTGGGGGTGATGGTCGCCGGCAGCCACGAAAGACGGCGGCGCGGTGGCAGAGCTCGCCGGAGTTGGCCGGGACGACGCTCCGGTGGCTGGAACAGGGGGCCGAGGGGCTCGGGAGAGAGAGGAGGTGACGGCGAACTCACCTAGCGTGTCGCGCGGGGGAGGAGAGAGTCAAGGAGGGGCTCGCGACGGCAATGGCGGGTTGGGGATCGTCGGCGACGTCGGGGAAGGCGCCTACGTCGACGAGAGGGGCCGAGATCAGCTTGCGATGGTTCTCGGGCACCTGCGATGCATGGCGACGGGTCAATTCGAACCGAGACGCGTTGGAGGGGAGGAATCGGGGCGGCGGCGGAGCTCTTACCGCGATGGGGAAAAGGTGACGTGCGGTGGCGCCAGAGAGAAGCAGAGAGGGGGGGAGCTCAAACGCGGCCGGGTGAGGTGTTGGGGGTCCTCGAGGGTCGAATTTATAGGGAGGGGGAGGCTAGGGCTGCGCGCGGCATCGGGGAAGCAGAGGCCGACGGAGGCGCTCGCTTTCCAATTTTCGACGGCGGCGGCGCGGGGAAGTTGGGGAAAGCGACGCGGGGGATCGTGGCGATCACGCCCGAGCGGTCGGGGGACGCAAGGTGAGCGCGTGAGGGGCGGGATTTGAACGGGGCGCGGAGAAGGGAAGGAGGGCGGGATTGGCGGGAGGAAAGAGATGATAGCATGGGCCCGCCTGTCTGTGAGAGAGAGAGAGAGAGAGAAGGGAGGAAGGCGGTTTTCGGGGGGTGGCGCCTTCAGCGCGGCGTGGGGCTGGCTGGGCCGTTGCCCCGTGGGCTGGCGGGCCGAGAGGGAAAGAGCGGGGGAAGGAGGGGAGAAAGGAGAGGGGGTTTCGGGATGGGCCAGAAGGAGAGTTTCGGCCCGTTCTGGTTTTCTTCCTTATTCTTTTCCTTTTCTATTTCTTTTCCCTCCTATTTCTATTCTAAAATTCCTAGTACTTTATTTAGTAATTAACTAAATGCTCAATGCAATTAAAAATCTACATGGCAATGACATCATATGCAAAAAAATGCAATAAGTTAATTATAATAATTTTAGAAATTAATTTGACTAGGCTATTTTATTAATTACTCAATGCTAATAATTGGCATTTTTTTTGAAATTGCAAAAAGTAGGGTGTTATATTTTCTCATACCAACATGGGCTAGCCTTCTATGCCATAACCACCCCATGTTGGATTTTGCTAATAAGCATATACCAAGTCTAGCTTCATCCGTGCAGAAATCCACAACATAAAGCTTTCCTGTAAGCACACCCTCAAAAGCAACCGAGCCATCACTCCTCTTATAGACGGTCACACCACATTCGTTGAACAAGCAATCATAGCCCATTTTACGAAATTGCGAAATAGATAATAGATTGAAGTCAACGTGACCAACAAGTATAACATTAGAAAGTGAATACGAAGGAGTAAGAGGAACTTTACCATAACCTAGTACTTGTCCCGTCCCATTGTCACCAAAAGTGATGTACTCATTTTTGTCATAACTTGGCTCAAATGATTTGAATATCTTTTTATCTCCGGTC
Source organism: Eleusine indica (assembly GCA_030378355.1). Lineage (NCBI taxonomy): Eukaryota > Viridiplantae > Streptophyta > Magnoliopsida > Poales > Poaceae > Eleusine > Eleusine indica. Next base: position 31,608,686 of record CM059499.1, read on the forward strand.
ATGATTAGTGCATCTACTATCAATCATTTAACTTGACCCGTCGGAGACATAGTCCTACAAAATAAATTAAGCTTTGTTTTTAGGTATCCAAATTTGCTTGTGTACTTTCACATTAGTCACAAGCACTTTAGACACCCACACACAAGCCTTTGGTCTTTTGTTGCATGACCCAACGTATTTAACAAAAATACGACCATGCATGTTTCTCATGAGCATATAAGATGCATCAAAGTCATGAAAAAGTGAACAAGAGTTATTAGACACATTAGCATAAAAATCATTAACAAAAGAAGTTTGGTTAGTGTTCTTGTTTTTGGTTTGCTTCATTTGATAAGATCCTTTCTTGATGAACTTAAGAAATTCCTTCTCATTCTTATTCTTCCTAGCATTATGCTTGATACCCTTAACATAACTAATGTCATCCATAACATTAAACATTCTTGTGTTAGAGTATGCACCTCTTGCATACTTTACCTTTTAACTATCAATAATATTTTTCTCATATTGTATTTTACCTTCAAAAATCTTTACTTATTTGTTCAAATCATCAATTAATTTTATATTAATAATATAAACATTAACATTAATATTATAATATCTATCACATTCCTGCTACGACTGCCGTAGCTGGTAAAGCTCGAGCGACAGGCCTGGTGCCCCTACCTCGTACCTTGCTGCCACGTAACCCTCAGCTCCATTTCTTTCCCCACAAAAAAACGGCTAAGAAATTGATCGGAAGGAATATCCACGGTAATATCCTCTGTCCTAGTTTGCAGACCCAAAGCGGCTGCCTGCACCAGTCGTACACACGCGCCAAAGGCGGTGGCGTGCTGTCCTGCCCACGGCCATGGCGTTGGCACTGGCCACTACTGGCACAATCGCCACCGCCGGGAGCCACCGGCATTGCCACTGTCCCCTCCTACTCCCCCTCCCGCTGCTGCTGCTCCTCCTCGTGTTACAGCAATTGGCGCTTCCCGTTGACGGCATCCCGACGACGCTGGACGGGCCGTTCCCGCCGACGACGCGCGCTTTCGACCGGTCGCTGCGGCAGGGCAGCGCCGACGTGCCGCTGACGGACCCGCGGCTCGCGCCCCGCTTGGACCCGCCGGCGCCCGAGCAGATCGCGCTGGCCGCCTCCTCCGACCCCACCTCCGTCTGGGTCTCCTGGGTCACGGGCCGCGGAAGGGTCGGGTCCCACCTCACCCCACTCGACCCCGCCGCCGTCCACAGCGAGGTCTGGTACGGCGACCGCAGCACCACCACCGCCACCGCCTACCCGCACGTGGCGAGGGGCAGAGCGGAGGTGTACAGCCAGCTGTACCCGTACCCGGGCCTGCTCAACTACACCTCCGGCGTCCTCCACCACGTGCGCCTCCGCGGGCTGCGCCCGGGAACACGATACTACTACCGCTGCGGCGACGCCAGCCTCGCCGGCGGGCTCAGCGAGGAGCGGTCCTTCGTCACGATGCCCGCGCCGGGACCATCGTCGTACCCGCGCCGCGTCGCGGTGGTGGGCGATCTGGGGCTCACGGGCAACTCCACGGCCACCGTGGACCACCTCGCCAGGAACGACCCCTCGCTCATCCTCATGGTCGGGGACATGGTCTACGCCAACCAGTACCGCACCACCGGCGGCAAGGGGGCGTCCTGCTTCTCCTGCTCCTTCCCCGACGCGCCCATCCGGGAGTCCTACCAGCCAAGATGGGACGGATGGGGAAGGTAACCAGCTAGCACTTTATTTGTCCAGTCAATTCATTCACACAGTTACCTCCTTCAGTTCTAGGATCAGCTGCAGCCATTACTTATTATTAGTCCCTTCTGATGCTTTTTGTGGTCAGTTTTCACAATTGCATTATTGGGACTGTCTGAATGGCCTGATCAGGTTCATGGAACCGATTACGTTCAAGATCCCGATGATGGTGATCGAGGGGAACCACGAGATCGAGCCGCAGGGGCACGGTGGCGCGGTCACCTTCGCGTCCTACTTGGCGCGCTTCGCTGCTCCTTCGGAGGAGTCCGGATCAAACACCAAGTTGTACTACTCTTTCGACGCCGGCGGCATCCATTTCATCATGCTCGGCGCATACGTCGACTACAACCGCACAAGTAAAAATCCATTGACCACCATCCATCTGATGGCCTATTTATTTTATTCTGATTCAACATTGCAAACAGTAATACGCCGCATATGTGCAATGTACTAATAGTACTATCGTAACTGATAGATATAGAGTTATATAGTATTTCAGTTTTCCCTGCAGCTGACAGTAACATGTTGCAGGTGCTCAGTACTCATGGTTAGAGAAGGATTTGCAGAGGGTGGATCGACGAGTCACGCCCTGGGTTGTGGCTGCTTGGCATTCGCCTTGGTATAACAGCTATTCCTCACACTATCAGGAGTTCGAGTGCATGAGACAGGAAATGGAACAACTCCTGTACCAACACCGCGTTGACATTGTTTTCTCGGGACATGTAAGTGCTTGCATTTTCTTGAGGACTGCTCCAAATTTCATTTTTTACTCAACAAATGTGCATTGCATATTTGCATGTCAGAGACTAGGCTGCCGATGCACCAAACTGTTTTCCACAAGAACTGATTAAGATGCAACGAATTGTCTCACTAGAAGTGGATGTTTCTCAATACATCTGAAATACCATTCATGTGCTGTTCTCAATACAGGCCCATCATTGACATTTTATTACCCTTATATGTAAAGAATGTGATGCTCTGCTACTAGGACGAAGACCTTTTCCCCATATAATACTATAATTGTCTTCATTTGATTCAGAAAACTAAGATACCTTTTATTCCACTTGGATGCTACACAGGTACATGCATATGAAAGAATGAACCGAGTATTCAACTACACATTGGATCCATGTGGGCCAGTTTACATCACCGTTGGAGATGGTGGGAACATTGAGAAAATCGACATTGATCATGCAGATGATCCTGGAAAATGTCCCTCACCAGATGATAACCTCCCTGAATTTGGGGGAGTCTGCCATCTTAACTTCACTTCCGGCCCTGCCAAGGGAAAGTTTTGCTGGGACGGACAGCCTGAATGGAGTGCATTCAGAGAGAGCAGTTTTGGTCATGGGATCTTAGAGGTTACTCCCTTCACTTCAAATGCGTTCTGAACTATCTGCTTCTTCAATTACTACCCAACTTCAAAGTTCTGTAATGTTACACCTGCTAGTATACATATTGTTTTACTGTTGAATCCTGACCATGGATTAATTATACATATAATACAACATATATTTTGTTGCCCCTGTTCTGTTTTCTTTTCTACTTTTTTTATCTCACATGTATTTTGCATGTGTATGCATACAGGTTCTTAATTCAACATATGCCTTGTGGACATGGCACCGCAACCAAGACGCATATGGAGAGAATAGTGTGGGAGATCAAATATACATTGTACGACAGCCTGACAAATGCTTGCTGCAGCCTTCCAGTGCATCATCACGTAATTGGTGATTCGATTTGTTTTATGAAGTTGCACCATTTGTATACGTCATAGCATTCATATCCATGAGATTCTCAATTATTCACTCTCTTAGCCATTTGTTCTGGACAGTCCCTCTGCAGGATGCAGGACGCCTTTCTAGCAGCTCAGATGCACAGAGGGCTGTTTTGAATCGCCATCTCCTTTAGAATTTGTTTGTAATTACATGTATAGTTTTGACCACTACAGTTGAAAGAACATATATATTACAAAGCTTAGGCTTGATTTGGCGATGATTGAAAGGAAGGATACAAGTTGTGAACTTTGATGTGGAGATATATTCTGATTCTGTTTTCCATGTGAGGTGCAACAATCATTGTTTCAGTCTTATACAGTGTGATGTGTACGAACACCTTTTGGTTTACAAAACCATATATGAGTTGAAACCGTCATTCTCGCAAAAGTTTTATTAATTGTTGCTGCATGTTCCAGCTGCCCATCATTTTCTTATATGTCATGTTCTTGGTCCTCTGCTGTCAGTCCCCCTTGCTCTTGTTGTTGTTTTTATAGAAAACATACTTCCTCCGTTCGCAAATATAGGACATTTTGATATTACATTTGATCATTTGTCTTATTTAAAAAATTTATGAAAAGTATTATTCATTTTATTATAATTCATTCTACCATTAGATATAGTTTAAGAATCATTTATTTATTTTTATATTTTTACAGTTTTTTTAAATAAGACAAATGGCAAATGTGATGTCAAGAAGTCAATGAATCCTTATATTTATAGATGAAGGTAGTAGATGGTATATAAAATTTTGGGATGTTCTGTTTAATAGATCATTTTGCTTTGTATCTGCACTAGCAGTGTAGGCAATATGCACACTACCAAATGCATATTACTTTTTTTTTTTAATGTTTGGTTTTGGTAAGAGACGAGTGAAATCTCTTAATTTCATTGGAGCGTAAAACATTTATATATTCGCCCCATCAAATTCATACCGTGATTTTTAAAATGGGCATTTCTCCTTATAGAATAATTAAACTAAGAGCATCTCTAACAATGTCAATCCACATTTCCTAAAGCAAAATATTAGGAATAAATCATAAAATTACTCCTCCAACAGCTCATAATATGAACTTCCTAAATTTACCTATGCCCATAAAAACCCATCTTGATTGCCATATTGTCCCAATCCTCAAATCTTTTCATACAGTGACGCTAGGGATGGCTGCATTGAATAGTATTTCCACTAGCAATAGTAAAAAAGATACATAAGCTGTTGAGGTAAAAGCAGTTACAAGCTGTGCCAAACGATCCCTAACACTGCTCACGTCACATCACTCCCAGATAGATGGACCCTCGTAGAAAAAAACACAGGAAAAGGAAAAGCGGAAAAAGACAACTTCGTCGCCTTCCTCATCCCCGGCTCCGCCTCTCCACGCCCAAGGTCGCCGCCGGCGCACCTCCCTCCAATCGCACGCCAAAGGCCAATCAATAATTCAAGATCCCGCCGCCATCCAGTCAGTTCTCTCAAAATCCAGCCGTTGGGCTTCCAATCCGGCCGCCGCCTTAGCGTGACACAAGAAACACCATCTAGCCAAATCTAGCTCACTCCGAAAGATCAAAGGACCCACCCAAAAAAGCTTTTAAAAAAGACCGAAAAATCTCTCTCTCCCCTCTTTCACAGAGAGAGAGAGACAGGGAGGACGAGGAGGGGCGGAAGGCTGCAAACCCTCGCGCCCGGGCGAAGCAACGCCGTGCGCCAGCCAGGCTCGCGCGCGCCCGCATTCACGGTCTCTTTCCCTTCACGCCGCGGCAAAGCACCCCCACCCATTGCCTCGCCCGAAGCGCATTGCTCGACAATCTGGCGTTGGCGGCTTCAGGCTCGGCGGGCCGTCGCGCGTTGGGCGCGACGGACAGATCTGGCTCCGGACGCGGGATGGCGCTCTTCCGCAAGTTCTTCTACCGCAAGCCTCCCGACGGGCTGCTGGAGATCACCGAGCGCGTCTATGGTGCGTGCGTGTGCCTCGGCTAATCCTTTCCTGTCGCGTTATCAATGTGAATGTAGGTTTTGCAGGGTATCCTAACTCGATGATTGTTGTGATTGTGTGTCTGCATTTCGATTTTCCTGGGTAATGCAGCATTGTGGGAGATGATTCGGTGGCTATTCTCGCAATTTTTTTTGGCGGGGGGGGGGGGGGGGGGGGGGGGTTTGCCGTGTACAATTAGTCTTCACTTCGTTTGTTGAATCAGAAGGCCGAGGAGGTTTTTGCTTTGTTTTTAGATGAATAATCATTAAAGTTTTAGTGTTATATGGCGCTTTGGCAACTGTAACCGGCATTGCTGTCACATTGTGTCAAACTTCGCTAGAATAGTCAGAACTGCTTCGGAGTAAGTCGTAATAAAACACAATTTGTCTGCGGTTTTTGTTATTTTGTGTGCAACTTGTGCGGGATGCCGTGTCCCACATGTGTAAAATATGTGATGCTCCATATACAGAGGTTTGCTTCACCAGGCATTAGTTCCATGTGGTGTGTGACATTCAGGATTATAACTTTTGCGATGAGTTCTGTAAATCTTGTATTTACTGGTAAATTAGTAAGGCAGTTGTGCATAGGGTCATCGTCTACTGTTGCCACGTTCTTGCACCACAAAGTGGTTGCAAGATTGCAAGTGAATCTGGTTTGATGACTCTTGTTCCGTGCTTTCTCTCCTGCAGGCTGTTAGCTTTAGTAATGTGTGTGTTATGCATCCTTTCCTTTTATATATTACTCTGCTTCTGTTTGAAGTTTAAGTTGTCATGTGTACTATGTTCTGGAATATGGCTTTGATTTTTTTTTACAAACGCTGCTGTTTTCTGCTCTTGTGTCAAGATTAATGGGACATGTTAGTACTTTCATTATCTTTGCCTTCCTTTTTGCATTGAGATCTTTTCACAAGACATTGAAAGATTATAAGAACTCAAGGCACACTTGATGGTGGTGATAGCAAATTTACCCTCATGAACAAGAGGACATGCCACTAAGATATAATGTTTGACTTTTCTTTCCAAATTAAATTTTGAAGTGTTTCGGCTGCATATTAAAATGTGTCTTATCCCATTCTTTTCCATTCACAGTGTTTGATTCTTGCTTTACAACTGATGTCTTTGATGATGATAAGTACCAAGACTATATTGGTGACATTGTTGTACAACTTCGGAGCCATTTTTCTGATGCTTCATTTATGGTCTTCAATTTTCGGGATGGAGAAAGTCAAAGTTTACTAGCGAATATCCTGTCAAGCTATGATATGATTGTTATGGACTACCCAAGGCAATATGAGGGATGCCCACTCCTTCCAATAGAAATGATTCACCATTTCTTGAGGTCAGGGGAGAGCTGGCTCTCTTTAGGACAGCAAAATATCTTGATAATGCATTGTGAGCGTGGTGGCTGGCCTGTGCTTGCATTCATGTTGGCAGGACTGTTGTTGTATAGAAAGCAGTTCATTGGTGAACAGAGAACGTTGGAGATGATTTACAGGCAAGCACCTCGTGAGCTGGTTCAGTTACTTTCACCTCTAAATCCTATGCCTTCTCAGATAAGATACTTGTATTATATATCTCGGAGGAACGTGAGCTCAGAGTGGCCACCGCAGGATCGAGCACTTACTCTAGATTGTGTGATACTAAGAAACATTCCAGGCTTTAATGCGGAGGGTGGATGTAGACCAATATTCCGTATTTATGGGCAGGATCCTTTACTTGCTACAAGCAACATCCCTAAGGTTCTTTTTTCGACTCCTAAAAGGAGCAAATTTGTCCGGCTATACAAGAAGGTTAGTTTTTGGATTATTTCTGATTTTTTAACTGACAAATTCATCACATTGCATCTAGCACACATAGAACATACCGAAATACATTTTTTAGTTTTTCTCAGTTGGCTTGTGGCTGCCTTATTGCGACACTGTCATTCATTTTTCCTTTTCTGTTCCAGGCAGATTGTGAATTGATTAAGATTGATATGCACTGTCATATTCAAGGTGATGTTGTACTTGAATGCATTAGCCTTGATGCTGACCAGGAACGAGAAGAGATGATGTTCCGAGTCATGTTCAATACAGCCTTTATCAGATCTAACATATTGATGTTAAATCGTGATGAAATTGACATGTTGTGGGATGCAAAAGATCGATTCCCAAAGGAGTTCAGGACTGAGGTATGTACTTGTTACAGTAGTATTGTTCTCCTGACGTTTTGCAGAAAATAACAATCTGTTTTTTTCTCTGGTTTAAGGTTCTTTTTTCAGAAATGGACACTGCAAATCAGTTGGATCCCATGGAAATGGCAGGTATAGGAGAAAAGGAGGGCCTACCAATTGAAGCATTTGCAAAGGTTCAAGAAATGTTCAGCAATGTGGACTGGCTAGATCCAACAGGAGATGCTGCAATCCAGCTTTTCCAGCGACTTACATCATCTGAAAATATACAGCTGAGGCAAGGGTTCTTGTCTCCAAGTAAGAAAGATATAGAGTCGTTAGGGCTTGATTTGATATCTCCAACAAAACAGTCTGTCAGTAGTAAACAAAAGTCAAACAGCATTGAACAATCCACAGAAAGTGTTGGTGCAAAGATATTGACCCTGTTGGAGCCAGTCACTGATTCTCATGTCAAAACTGGAATATCTATTGTCCAAGAAAGTATAGGCTCTCAAATTCATAAGGTTGACACCAAAACTGAACAGCCAACTTCACTCGACAAAGCTATTCCCTGTACCATGAACTCTACTGAACCAGTTCAGAATGATCAAAATGCTAAGCTTGATGAGCAATGTGATTCAGTCCAGCACTCTTCACCTACTGCTATTATCTCGCAGCGATTTCCAATTTCTAGTTCGTGTTCTGCTCTTTCTGGCAACTTCAGTCCTAGATCACTCTCAGCTTGCCCCAGATTTCATAGCGCACCCTCAGCCCTTGCAATTATGGCTCTGTTGGAAGACCATTCTGCATTTGGTAGATCGGAGAAATCTGTTTCAACCGTAACCCCACCCACGGTATTGAAACCTTCAACTGACGTCAAAATCACGTCAAAACTACAATCAGGACAGCATCCAACATCAGGTCTAGCTTAATTGATATCCTGTTGTTTTTATGCATAGCCTCATGTTACCACCATACTTATTAATGTGTTCAACCTTGCATCTTGTGACAGGTGCTCCTGTTGTTAAAAAGGCTTTGCCACTACCATCTTCATTATTAACACCAGAAACACTGGTGCCATTGGATGCCATTGTGATCTCTGAGGCAAAAGACTATTCTCAATCTGCTCTTGAGCATTCAGGTTAAGTTGCTCTGCATGTCAAGACCTTTTTGTTTGTCATTTTTCTTTTCCATAATTGAAGTTTTTTTCATGTCATAGGCCTTCCATCCCCTCCGCAGAAACAATCTGCATCTCACTCATTTGGAGCTAGTACTCTGCCCCCACATCATCAGCAGTCCTCAATCAACGTTGCAGTAGAATCACTACCAACTTCTGCTCAACCTCCACCTCCACCTCTGCAGCCCATCCTGTCTCCAACTTCCAGTTCTGATAGTACATATCATCTACCTCCAGATTCCACTTCTGTCGCTTGTTTAACTTCATTGAGGCCTCCAGCACCAGCTGCACCATCAACACCGCCACTCCCACCTCCACCCTCTCCTCGGCCTTCTGTCGAGTCTCATGTACTGCCATCCCCACCACCTCCACCCTCTTCTGGACGTTTCCTTGTAAATTCTCATGTACCACCAACGCCACCACCCCCACCTCCTGCTCCTGCTTCATCTCCTGTTAGACTGTCTGGACCTCCTCCATCCCCACCTCCCCCACCTTCACCTAGGCGCTCTTTCAGTAGACCTCCTGCACCACCACCACCACCACCACTTGCTTCTACTTCATCTTTCGTTAGACCTACTGCACCACCTCCACCACCAGCACCTACATCATCTCCCATTAGGTCTACAGCACCACCTCCGCCTCCACCACCTGGAACTACTTTAACTCCGCCTCCACCCCCGCCGCCCTGCTATTTGTCAAAACAAGCATCCAGTCTCATAGGAAAGTCAATGCCATCACCTCCTGCTCCACCACTGCCCGATGCTCCAAGCCTCTCAAAGGATGCCTACTCTCATGGAGGTGGATCCCAAGGAGCTTCTGGCAAAGCTATACCCCCACCAGCACCACCTGGTGGTATTGCTAAACTTTTTGGTTCTACGGGGCGTGGACCTGCACCTCCTTCAGGTCCAATGTTAAAGGGCCTTCAATCTGGTCAGGTTGCCTCCAGAAGATCCAATTTGAAGCCACTGCATTGGGTGAAAGTAACAAGAGCAATGCAGGGTAGTCTGTGGGCGGAGTCACAGAAACCTGAGGAAACTTTAAAGTACCTCACTGGCACCTTGAGAGAATAAAATTCTTTTTTCGATTTCAGAGAGTTTATAGTGGTCATGTGAACTAGGATTTCTATCTAATGTGTGATTTTATGCAGAGCCCCCGTGTTCGACATGTCAGAACTGGAAAATCTTTTCTCAGCTGTGCTGCCAAGTTCAGATGCTAGACGTTCAGATAAGCTAGGCAGTCGTGCTTCTGGCCCCAAATCAGAGAAAATTCATCTGGTGCGTTGTTTTACCAATTATATTGTATGACAATTCAATTTCTCCAATTAGTTTCATGCATGTTCCACTCCAACTTTTGTGGTAAGTAGTAAAGAGCACTTCTTGCAATACAAGTTCTTAGCTGGATATGGTCATTATTACTTTTTTAGCCCCTCATTCTCATTTATGGTTGGGCATCTCCATCCTTCTTTGTTCTGTTATCATGGTCAAACGCACGACTAGAAATTTTTATTCATTATTTATGCTAAATCCCAGTTTAAATATATAGAAAGATGCTTGTGGTGTAATTTTTAGATTTCACTAATTATGGTTAACTGTCCTCATTCTAGCATCAATAATGCGAACATTTCTCGGTACAAAAACATGATAGAAGTGCCAAAATTGTGCCATATCATAATGCAACAATTTAATATTAATGTAGTGTTGCTGTAAGTCTGAACTATCTCTAGCTTATTTGTTCAGAGCAGCTTAAGTTTTGTATTTGTTATTTGGAATTTTGTAACTATTGTTTCGACACTTCATCAGTTCATTTCTTGAAAAGCGCTTGCATCAGATGCCTGCTTCTCGCTCGTATCTGTTTTCTGCTTTGCCTGTTTCATCTTGCTGTGTTTGCATGTCATTGAACATCTATATTCATGCCTTGCCATTTTAGTTTGTGTTCTGCCTGCTTGTTGTTCTCACTCTCACCTTAGGTGTTCTCTATCACAGATTGATCTTCGCAAGGCTAACAATTGTGGAATAATGCTTACAAAAGTCAAAATGCCCCTGCCTGACCTAATGGTAAGCTAATACTATCTCCGTCCCATATTACTTGTCATTTTGGATTGGGCACAGAGATGAAGAAGTGAAAAAGGTAGGTGCACAGAAAACGAGAAGGAGATAGAGATAGAGATATATTGGAAAGAGAAAAAGGTGCATTGGAATGCGAGGATGACAAGTACATCGGGAAAACTGAAGGAGTGTAGAATGACAAGTAATATGGGACGGAGGGAGTACATTATAAATATTTAGCATCTCCTACAAATATCTCATAATCTTTAAGGGAATGATCATGTAATGTGCCGGCACTTGCTTCTTATAGCTCCTTATATGATTGTTGGAAAGTACAAGGATTATATGATTGGTGGTCAAAAACAGTCCTCATTTTTGAAAAGAAAATGGCTTCTTGGCCATCCAATTGCATATGTACCTTTGTAAATAACCTGAAACCGTTTTTTTAATTGAGAACAGAGTGCTATTCTTGCCCTGGATGATGCTGTCCTGGATGCTGATCAAGTGGACAACCTTATTAAGTTCACTCCAACTAAAGATGAAATTGAACTCTTAAAGGTAAATCAGGTTACTCAGGTATCTAGTTTAGTGTTCATTCCGAACCACTAATTACACCTTGCAACCAATAATGCTTGGGATATGGTTATCAGGGTTATAAAGGAGATATACAATTGCTTGGAGAATGTGAGAAGGTAACTTGTTTTCTTTATCACTTTACAGAAGATTTACATCTAATGCAACATTTGTACAATATTTAGAAGCCTCTTTGGTGGGAAGCCATCCCTGTTGAAGCCTGTGTTCTATAGTCTATAATAGGGTTATTTAGGATACACAGTTATGTGTCAAGGGCGTCAGGGTTCGTAGCCGGAACAGCTGCGCCCCGGCTACAGAGTTCGTAGCCGGAACAGGTAGGATCGCCGGACTTTGCTGCCGGATGATCAATGTTGAAAGGGTGAGGTTGAGAGGAGAAGAAAGGGAGATTAGGAATAGATTGATATTGCTTCCCTGAGTTCACGAATTACAAGTGTTTAAATAGGCCACTAGGCCGACTAAGGGGGTGTTTGGTATGGCTCTGAGCCAAGCTTCAGTCCGGAGCGGCCCAAAACCAGCCAAACACCCCAACTCTAGAAAATTTCGGAGCAGCTCAACTCTGAAGATTTCATGGAGCTGTAGTTCATTTCTTCAGAGTACCTCAAACCCAACTCCAGAAATCAATCAAACCAACCTAGACTCGGAGTTCGGATAAAATTACCCGCCACTGCCACTCGTTACACAGAAAACGGTTCGCCTTTTCTTTTCTTACCCGTCCCCACATCTCCCCCGCACTCACATCTCTCTTCCCAGTCGCTCCCTCAGCGCTCTCCAACCCTAGCCGCCGCCTCAGGTCAGCACCGCCGCCTCCAGTCGTAGGCGCAGCCCCGCGCGACCCTGCTCCGTCCCCGCGCCGCCCTGCTCCGTCCCGCGCCATCCTGCATCGAGGACAAAGCCGGAGCACTGCAGCCTGTGGTCTGAAGGCTCGACCGGAGCACCGCTGCCTCCAGTCGCTAGCGCCGCCCCGCGTGGCCTTGCTCCGTCCCGCGCCGCCCTGCTCTGTCCCGCGCCGTCCTGCATCAGGCTCACGCGGCTGAGCAGGCTACAGGAGAAGATGTAGCAGAGTCCACGCGATGAAGGGCAGCGTGCGAGAGTAGGCTCACGCGGCTGCTGAAGTGGATCGATGGAACGAAGGAATCCACTTTCCGCTGTTTTTTTTCTTTTTCAGATTTTCAATTGTTGATTCGGTGGGAATTAATACAGAAGAAAAGAAAAATTGGTTATTGTTTAGGAGGAAAAAATATGTCCATTGATAGAGATTTTTTGGTAGGCCAAAGAAATGGATGAGAAACATGTCCATCAGGTGCTTGTTCGAAACTTATTTTCTTTGACAAATCTAATTCATCCTTGCAATATAAGGTGAAAAACAATTAAATTTTAATCATTATTCTAAATAAGATACAATCAGACTAACCAAGAACAAAAATGTCAATTCATAGTCAAAACTCTCTTTTCTGGAGCTGCTAATAGTGATCTTGCCAAACACCTACACAGACAACTCCAGCTCTATACCAGAGCAGCTTCGGAGCAGAGTTTTGGAGCGGAGCTGCTCTACCGTAGAGCAGAGCCATGCCAAACACACCCTAAATCTTAACAACCCAAATCTAACCTGTAGATAACTGGAAAGTCCGATCTCCTCTATCCCTGGAAATCAGCCACTTTCCGATGGTGGTCGCTGGTCGTCCATCTTGGGCGCGCGGCCTCTGCGCTGATAGTGTCGGCCCCACATGACATTATGAGTATTGCGATTTTGATATACACCTTTCTGCTGCAGTTCTTCATGGAGCTTATGAAATTACCACGTGTGGAGTCTAAACTGAGAGTTTTCTCATTCAAGATTCAATTCCGTTCCCAGGTAATGCAACTGGTTTCTTTTCTTGCTATTCTCAACTGTGAAGTTTTGCTGAAGCTTTATGATTTTTTTTTTTGGGAACCATTTTCAGGTTTCTGACCTTAAGAGGAACCTGAATATTGTCAATACTTCTGCAGAAGAGGTAATCACTCAATATAAGTTCGAATTTTGATGTGATATTATGAGCATTAAATGTTTCTTGTTTTTGCCACGTATTCATAGATAAGGGGTTCAGTCAAGTTGAAAAGGATTATGCAGACAATTCTCTCTCTGGGAAATGCACTGAACCAAGGCACTGCCAGAGGTAACTGAAATTGCAAATTCATACTTGTTCAGGATATATTTAGTGAGTCATCAAATATTTTCTATATTTAGTCATAGGCCCACATTCTCTCTCTGGGGTGAGGAAGTTGGAGCTATGGAGGCACACATTAGAGTGCAAGGGATTCAGACTTAGTAAGGCCAAGACCGAGTATATGATGTGTGAGTTTAGCACGACTAGACATGAGGATGGAGACGTTAGCCTTGATGGACAATTGGTGGCCAAGAAGGATACGTTTCGTTATTTAGGATCGATGTTACAAAAGGACGGTGACATCGATGAAGATGTTAGGCATAGAATTTCAGCCGACTGGTTGAAATGGTGTCAAGCTTCCGGCGTCCTATGCGACAAGAGGGTGCCATAAAAGTTAAAAGGTAAATTCTATAGGACGGCAATTCGTTCGACGATCTTATATGGTGCTGAGTGCTGGCCTACGAAAAGACGACATGTTCAACAATTGAGTGTAGCGGAGATGCGTATGTTGCGTTGGTTTTGTGGGCATACAAGAAGAGACCGAATATGAAATGAAGATATCCGGGACAGGATAGGAGTGGCACCTATCGAGGAGAAATTGGTTCAACATTGGTTGAGATGGTTCGGACATGTCCAACGGAGGCCTCCGGAGGCGCCGGTGCGTAGTGGGGTTCTAAAGAGAGATGCTAATGATAAGAGAGGTAGAGGCCGACCTAACTTGACTTGGGACGAGTCGGTTAAGAGAGACCTGAAGGCATGGGATATGCCTAAGGAGCTAGCTATGGATAGGAGCGCTTGGAGGCTAGCAATAGACGTGCCGGAACCGTGATCTTTTTTCTTCCTTCTTGCTTACTCGTTTTTTCTTTCTTTTGGCTTTTGTTCCTTTTATTTTTGTCTCTCTTTTTTCCTTTTTCCTTTCTTTCTTTTGGCTTTTGCTCCTTTGTCTCTTCTTTTTTGGGTTTCCATGGGTTTCATCTCTAGCCTACCCCAACTTGCTTGGGATAAAAAGGCTTTGTTGTTGTTGTTGTTGTTGTTGTTTGTTGTAGTCATAAGCACACATTCCTTTCCAGAACAAAGTCCATGTTGCAAAGTCAGTTGAATTTATCCTAGCTATTGGAGTACCATCTGAGAAATGTTAGGTCTTTTGAGAACACCCTTTGTTGTTCTTCTACACATATAAGTCTGTCTAGATCTTCAAGGCATCATTTTGTCAAATGGTATTACATTCGGATCAGAGTACATCAGAATCCAAAATACCAGTTCATGAAGGTTATAAAAAGTGTGATAGATGATATTAGTTTTTCATATAAAAATAAGATTATGTTCTTGAATATCCTTCCGTTTTATCTAAGTCTTAACTTAGGGGGAGGAACCTATTGGCTGCTGCTGTTTGTCTGAATACTCACAAACCCCAAATCAATGTTGAAAGTCGAAAATTTAGTATATGCATGCAAATAGTGCCCCCGACTGTCCAGCCAACTTGTGGTTGCTTCGATCAAATTCGTATCTTCCACCAGTGGGTTATGTAGTGTTGTTTGTCTGAATACTCACAACCCATAAATCAATGTTGGAAGTCCTGGAAAGTTTAGTATATCCATGCGAATAGTGCCCCTGACTTTCCAGCCAACTTATTGTTCATTGGATCAATGTCGTATCTTCCACCATCGGGTTATGTAGTTGTAACTGATATGTAGGCATCAAGCTAAACATCATAACACAGCATATAAAAAGAATTTGGGCGGTATGTGGCTAAGTGCTTGAATTTTGTGAGATGGAATACTAGTCTTATCAATTGAACGGTGAATGGACTTGACAAATGCTGCTATTAGGATTTTTATTATTTTGTGACTCAAATGACTAATAATGCCTTGCTATCATGCCGTGACGCCTAATTAGCAGATGCTTTTAAATGGTTCTGCTGCCTTCTATGTTTGGTTGTTGAACAATATGATAAATGAGCGACATTATGTTCCAAAGTATAGATGCCTTAGACTGAACCCGAGTTAGGGCGCTGAAGAGGATGAATATAAGTTGAAAGTGAATTGCGATAGTTTTATCACATACAGACAATGATTGTGATGTTTGAATAAATCAATATGGTGGTGTAGAGTATATCATCTGGTATCCAAGATTGATGCACATTTGGTTCCGGCCTGGGACATATTGCCTGGGCCAGGCAGCTGCATCGGACCCCGGGCCGTCGAAATCCAACGGCTGGGGGCGCTGCCTGCCCCAGGCAGATTTCTGAGGACTGTAACCAAAGAAGCTATAGATGTCATAAGGGAAATCCATACACATAAGGGAAACTGTATTTTTTTTTTCTTAGAAGTATGTCATATGTCATCTGTTTCACTTGCTGGTTGCCCTATTTTTCCAGCTATATTATAGCTCCCTTTGCATTTTTTTTGTAGGTTCTGCTGTTGGGTTCAGGTTGGATAGTTTGCTCAAACTAAGTGACACCCGTGCACGTAACAACAAGACAACTTTAATGCATTATCTATCCAAGGTACCCCGGTATTCAATATGTTTTAACAGTTCTTGTTAAGTGTAGATAGGAGTATACAACCAACAGAGAGCTGAGTGTTTTCCAGCTATATATTTAATTTAATGTCTCTTATCTTGGTTCCTTACCTAGTGTTTTTTTGAAGTAAAATTGTTAATCAACCTATCCTGGTCTACGCTTAAATCACTGAAGTTATTTATCTTATTACTCTAATTCGAAATATTTATTTTAAGTTACATATTGACATATTGTTCAAGAGTTATACACCCATTTGTGTCAAAAAAAAAAAGAGTTATACACCCAGATTTTGCATTGTGATGGGTAGGCACTGATGGGTAAGGGTAGCTATGTTTAGATGAATCTGATTTCCAGTTCCCACTTCTGAATTCTGATATGCATGAAGTGTGCAGGGATCATTTTCTTGTATTCCTTGTCCAGTGGCTGCTATAACTTGTTAAATCAAGGTTGATTTCTAGGATCTTATGTTTTAGTGCACTTCTGGTACTGCATATCTTCTTTGTAGGAATGTGAGTATGCCCAGAATTATCTTCACTTTATAATTTTCAATTAGACATGTGATATGTTGATGTCCTGCTCTGTGTTGCTTTCCACAAAGTTATGTTTGACTTGTTATGAATAGCACTAATATTGAATTGTAGTCCCATAGGGACTATATATATGGGTACATGAGTGCATATACAAATAGGGAAAGGACTCTACAACAAAGACTCCTAGTGACTCTTATACCCTTAACATGACTTATGATTACAATTTGGTGTTCCTGTGGCCCAGAATGTAGTGGAGTTCTTAGCTAAACCCACTTCGTATGAAGCCTTTGTGCGATAAAGGCCAAAACGAAGCATGGACCCTGACACCATTCTTGCTTTGGGCTTTACAAGATTTGTTCCGATGTCTGCCAAGAAATTTTGAATAAGGTCTATATGCTTGAATTGTGCATTTATCTTTTTGAGTTATGTTGCTGCAGGTGCTATCTGAGAAACTTCCAGAACTTCTTGATTTTCCTAAAGACCTATCCAGCTTAGAATTGGCGGCAAAGGTGTAATATTAATGCAGTTTTTGCTGTTTCGGCCACTTCGAACATTGACCATAGTTTGACCAATTGAGTTTGAACTGATATGATGCAGATACAATTGAAGTCCTTAGCAGAGGAAATGCAGGCAATAAACAAAGGACTTGAGAAAGTTGAGCAAGAACTTACTACATCTGAAAATGATGGTCCGGTGTCAGAGATCTTTCGTAAGGTGACTATAACTCTGTTTTTCAACTGTCATTGTTTAGTATCTACAATCAATGTCACAAGCTGCATACAGTTAGAAAATAAGCAACTGGACGTGCAAAAACGTTCATGAATCTATCTTGGCCTGGCATATGTGTTGGACCATTTTAATGTATAAAGGAGAGGACTACCATATTATTCTCGGCAGTTGTTGAACCCATACCTACTAATCTGCACAGCCCAGGCAAACCAACTAGGTTAAGGTGCTTTCTTTGGCTACAGTTTGAAGCCACACTAACTGATTATTGGCAAACATGACTGTAGGAATCTTTTCAATTATTTAATTTATGGAACTGGTGTTTGAACCAGTGAACCAATGAAACAGGCACATGGCTTGTTGCAGCATCTGTATGGTTCCTACAAATATGCCTAGATGGCCGTACTAGTGTTCTATTTAAAATGCAATGTAATTTGTTAAATGTATTAGGAAGTGAGCCTACCCCAGCATTGTACGGTTCCTACAGCTATGCCTAGATGGCCAGATACTAATATTCTCTTTAACATGCAATATAATTAGTTTATTAAGATTTTTTTCTCGAATACATAGGAGAGCTGTGTATCATTGCATTAAGAAGGAATAAAAGATGTTACAAAAGACAGACTCACATACTTCACACTGTTAACTATAAGTAACATTCACGCTTTTCCATTATACAACAATGACCACAAGACTAGCGCAACACTAGGAGGGATCAGTAGCCCCTAGCTGTGCCAAACCCCTGGCACCTGCCATGCACCATAGTTGTCCCTTCGTCTCTAATCGTTGAAAGTACAGTGAGAACATTAGGGCGAGCTCCATTGAACACGCTATTGTTGCAATATTTCCATAACGACCAAACTCCTAAGATGGCTGTATTAGGAATTGAACCTAGCTCGGTTGGTGGTGTGGATGTACCCCCTAAACTATCCAAGTGTGACTCCTGTTTCGATGCAAATTTGGTGCCTGCCTGTTTGATTTTTTTTATGAAAAAGAATCATATTCTCAACTATATTACATGATAAACTCTGATTATTTCATGAGATACCAACCAGTTTACAAAGACAGGAGAGGAGCACTCCAAACAGCCGATTGATCCATGTCCCATCCGAGACTAATGCGTCCAATGTGATGATCGCATGAAATCAAGGATAAAAAATAAAACAAATATTATCTCTTGTTTCAGCGCTGTTGCTGTAAATTCAACAAACGAAAGACTAGGTTGTTCGATGTATTTGCTGAATGTATTCCCAGTTTGCAACCATCCCTACAGAGTAAATCAAGTACCTTGTTGACAGACACTGAAGGATTTTCTCATTGGCGCTGAAGCTGAAGTTAGGGCTTTGACATCACTTTATGCTAATGTGGTATGATTTCATCCTCCTTAGAAAATTTAATTTATGTCCTATAGCAACCGATTTTCTACCATCTGAGTTCTCTGCTTCTACAAACGTAGTGAAACTGAGTAAGAAATGTTTTTTTAAATCTGTACAGCAGGGGAAACCCTGCTAAAAACTGAATAAGAAATGTTGTTAGAAAGAATTATAAACCCTTTTCCACAAATAAAAGGCTTTTTTGGGTTTGGACAGAGTCTTTTAAATTTTAATCAACAATAGCTCTAAAAACAAATTATTTCAAACTGCAATAGTTAAATATTATGACAGTTAGTTTCACAGTGAATCTAGTAACAAAAATTTCATGTTATCAATCTTTAAGAAATTTTATTTTTGATAGTATTAAACTTGTGAAAGGGCGACAGTGGTAGATCTCTCCACTTATGTCCTGGAGGTCGTGGGTTCAAATCAGCCTCCTTGCAAAATTCCCTTAAATCCCACAATGTGTGGGAGCTTTTAGCACTGGGTACACCCTTTTTTATAGTATTAAACTTGATAATAGGTTCAAATATCTGCAGGGCCGGAATGCTGATGCATTAGCACTTTATTTTGGAGAAGACCCAGCACGTTGTCCATTTGAGCAAGGTGATTCTGTTGTTCTGGAAATATGTTTACTCTTTTAGAGATTTTGTAAGTAATATTTCTCTCTTTGTATTTTTTTTCGCTCACAAATGCTTTCCTTTTGTTTTGGCAGTTGTCACAACACTCCAGAACTTTGTGAGATTATTCATGCGGTCCCATGAGGAAAATTGTAAACAACTAGATCTTGAAAAGAAGAAAGCTCTGAAGGAAGCAGAAGAGAACTGTAAACAACTGGACATTGAAAAGAAGAAAGCTCAAAAGGAAGCAGAAGAGAATTGTAAACAACTAGATCTTGAAAAGAAGAAAGCTCAGAAGGAAGCAGAAGAGAACTGTAAACTACTTGATCTTCAAATGAAGAATGCTCAAATGGAAGCTGAAAATAAATGCAAACAACTGAATCTTGAAAAGAAGAAAGCTCAGATGGAAGCAGAGCAGAAGTGTAAACAACTGGATCTTGAAAAGAAGAAAGCTCAGAAGGATGCAGAAATGGAGAAAACTGAAACTATTGAATCAGAAAATGATAGAGCTTCTAAGAGAGAATCGCAAAATGGTAGAGGTTCTATGAAGGAATCAGCAAATGAAAAAGCTCTGATAAACAATTCAATCAAAGAGCGAGAAGATATACCGCTTCAATCGCCAACACTACCGCTTCAATCGCCAACACAGGCAGCCAGGGCCAAATGATGCTTTTTAGATTCACTAACAACCCTAGATAACAGATGAAAAACTGATTCTGCCTGCTACCAACGGTGCTCTCTTGTGAAAAATGTGCTGGATATGTTGCACGGGGAACGATGGATCTTGCGTTGAGGTACAACTACCCGTGGCAAGGAAGCCACTTATTGCACTGGTAAGAATGCAGCATTTTGCAGTCTATCAATTTTTTCTTTCGGTACAAGGTTACATGAAATACAGTTGGACATTTCAACAAGTTGGTTTTCAGTTTTGGTACATTTTTTATTTTCTGCAGTTCATTTCATATCATCCATCTTCTGCAGTTAAATTTCTATAAGGGAGTTGCTGAAGAAATGGTTGTAGCGGCAAGCTGTACAGATCTAACATAATAGTTTCTCTTTTGGGTTATAGATCGTCCTGACAATAGTGTTTATCCTTGTAACTACATATAGGTAATCTTTTGACTAATGTAAAAAATAAGTTTTATCTGATAATGTTCATGTATATCTAGTCTTCTAGTTCTAGTCTTTTTTAGCTTCTAAATCAGAAAATAAAATCACAAGATTTTGTATTTCTAAGTCTTAGGTAATAGGCTCAAGGTGTCGCCTTTGCTTGCATGAATGCTTTATGGATGTAACCCTCACACTGTTCAAATTTTTCCGTATAGAATATGTGAAAATACATATGTTGTACTTCCACTTCCTCGAAATGCATATTGGACTCAGTCTTGTCCTAATGAAAATGTTATAGTTTCTATCCAAATGAAAATATTGTACTATAGAATATGAAAGTATGATTTTGGATTAACCTGTAAATTTGGTGTCCAATAGGACTTTGGCAGTTTTAAATGCTTGAGTATACTTTCATTGTACGTAACATGTGATCAGAAGACATGAGATGAAATGTGCATGGTACACATGGTTTGCTATGATCATTTCGAGGGTGACAAAAATTGAGTATGTGAACTTTTTTCCAAGAAATTCGTGCGCGTGTCCTTTGAAGTGGTCCAAACGTAAATGTAGAGGTTGTAAGCGTATATGTGAAGTTATTAACATAGCAGACATAAAGTTGCGGAATCCTGATGTTAAATATACCAGCTATTTTTGTATTTTGATAGTTCGTACGATTAGGTTTATTTACCTTCATTTCTGATTTTCATCGTCTAATGCATACAGCCAACCTCCATTTGGATGAAATGAAGATTTGTCTTCTTGTACTTTTTAAAAGATTAAAACAATCAATTTTTTAGCAATATATATTACTCCTGGATTTCTTAGCACAATTGTAGACACAAATTTTAGTCACAAGGACACCGAGAGGACACACAAGGATGAAACCACAATAGTTTGCTTCATTATAAGCAATAAGACATTTATTTGATGATTAACATCACACTACTTTTTTATCTATATGGGTTATGTTAATCATCAAATAAATGTCTTATTGCTTATAATGAAGCAAACTATTGTGGCTAGCCACATAATGAACATTCATAATTCATAAACAATGGCAATCATGCCTTCTTACTTTGATATCTTGGTGCAATTTCGTTGCGTCTCTGAATTAAAAGGCAAAGTGCCACGTAGTAGAGCATACAATACAATACCACAGCTCCAGACATCAACCTCAGCACCAATGTGCAGATCACCAGAAATCACCTACAATCAA
The DNA here is from genome assembly GCA_030378355.1 of Eleusine indica. Taxonomy (NCBI): domain Eukaryota; kingdom Viridiplantae; phylum Streptophyta; class Magnoliopsida; order Poales; family Poaceae; genus Eleusine; species Eleusine indica. Next base: position 31,630,382 of record CM059499.1, read on the forward strand.
CCCCAGTGAACCGAGAAGATAAATATCAAATAAATTACATGGACATATGATGGAACAGTGAAATGATATGAGCAACTGGAAAAGATGTTACACCTCAGGGGCAGCCCAGATGGTACAACTGTCGTTGGCATTCAGAAATTGGCCATCTTGCACGATGTTGCTGAACTCAAAATTTGCTAGCTTGACGTTGTACTCGGAATCCAATAACAAATTTTCAAGCCTTAAATCACAATGGACGACCATGTTTCCGTGGCAATACTTGACTCCAGATATGATCTGTTTAAATTACACTTAGAAAGAAGTAAGTAGCCACAAGGCATGAATACGTACATCATGAGATCAAAGTTCAGAATTGTTGCCTATATAGGTCCTGACCTTTTAAAGATCAAATTAAGATGTGAGCCTAAAGAAAATCAAGGCCTCAAGGAAAAAGAATGGCATTAAAAACAGAGCAAATTTCTTATGTGCCATCAAAATTATATCATTCTCTTATGAACCAAAATTACAGTCCCTTCTATGCCATCATTTCAAATTTTCCATCCCCTATGCGCCACTTTCATTATTTACCTATTAGATTAGATTATTGTTAAATGGTGATAAAAGACCAATATACTCTTAAGATCAAATCTAGCAAGTTCTATAGAAGTTTTGTTGGTTGTATCGTAGTAAAAAAACATGTGGCTATTTTGACTTTTGATACGTTTTTAATAGCAGCATTTTTTTAAAAAAGTCAAATTTTCATTATATCCATGTGGGAATTCATCCACAGTTTCATAAATAAGATTTTTTAAATTTTTTATATTTCATCTTGAGGGCAGATTAGTCTTTTTCACCGTTACTTAACAATCATCTAATAGGTAAAATAGTAAAAGTGGCACATATGGGATGAAAAATTTAAAATGATGGTATGAAAGTTGGATGTTTTATAAGAGAATGGTATAAGTTTCAATGGTGCATAAGGAATTTGCTCTTAAAAATATATCATGTGCCTTTTTTTTATTTTACCTGTTGGAAAATCCTGCGAGCCTCATCTTCGGACAGTCTACCTTTTATGATAAGGTAGTCACCAAGTTCTCCATTCTATGAACAATTCCATACTTTCCATTCTTGCAGCATTCCATTACCCTGAAAACAATTTCAGAGTTTTCTATGATGTCGTGAAGTTTGACGACATATGAACAAGCGGATAACAATCTTAAGATCTCGATTTCTTTCTTCACTACAAGGAAAGTATGGAATCATCATGTTGCAGATACAAGGATACAATTTTCATGAAAGGATCTAATTAAAGAACTAGCTAAAAAGATAGGATGGAAAAAACAAGCCTCTCTTCAACACTATCACTATGTATGCACAGCTTGAGGTCAAAGCTAGTACGTAGGAAATGTTGATATAGGCCATAGGCTCCTGATTTAATCTTACTATTATCTTGCTCGTAGGAAATAACGGAGGGTGATGATATGTCTGGGAAGACACGCTCTAGATATATAGAGAAAGATATGTTATTGAAGTATATTTAGGGGCCATTTAATTTAGCACATCTTATTTCGGTGCCTTCTCCTGACATAGCATTGTTCACACTATTCACATACTGTGTAGCACGAAACCGCGTTTCTTTCTCTTTGTAAAAAGGACTAGGACTTGGTGAAGCCAGTTTTAATTTCGAACTTTAATTGACCTGTTCATAGAAGCCGTGTGTATAGCGCATAACCCGGAGCCAGAATAAACCATGCCAAACAGCCCTTATTTTATAGCAATTCTCAGAAAATCAAATGTACGCTTGTTAATCTAAATGACTAGTATACACCATCTACGAAATATGATTAGTTCATCACTCGTGAGTTAAGGATGTACTGCAGCCGTCAAACGTGCTGATGATGACCATGTGAAACGCACCTTTCTCCTCCAGTCCCATGCTCTTGGCGAGATCACGCTTGATGATCTTGATAGATACTTCCTCGGTTGTTAAGTTGTTTCTTGCAACCTTCACTTTCCACAGCGGTCCAGCTTGAATCGTTGCTCCAAGTGTGTAGTTTCCCAGCGCGCTGCTGCGCCTTTCCATATGAAACTCCCTACTGTCAAGTGTCAAGCTGTGATAATAACTGCTCGATTGGCTGCCGAAATGTGGGCAGTAGATTGCAGAACTGCGCGTCGTGGAGGGCAGACGCCGGCTGGGGAAGTGTTATGGGAAACGAGGCAGAAGAGGAAGAGGCGAATTACCTGTACCACGAGTAGGGAGTTATCATCTATTTGAAGAGAGAATTAACCGGCCAGATATGTCTGTTGGTATTCACGCCCGGCCGGCAGAGTGGCTGGCCAAAACGTTGTGACATTGGCGTCGTATATAACATTTGACAGCTTCCGGAGTTTTGATGCGAGCAAAGCTGCAAATGTGTGTTCAAAATAATGAGAAATATAAGACAATTCAACTTTTTCCTTTGGTTACTTTTTTTTTGGAATAAGCCCTTCGATTATTGTGTAATAATCATGTGGTGTGATCACTGATCCATATCCATCCACGATCTCCGAACAACAATCACGCCTATTCTAGGAATATTGCAGCCTGAATTGCGATTGATCACAAAAAAGTACAATTTGAAGAAACAAGTTTATTTCTACTAGCAAAGTAAGCAAGCATTCATCATCTAAACTCAAACACACGAGAATACTGAAAAGAAATCCTAACATTCCGTTTGGGCATGCCAGATTACAGAGTATCAGGAACTCAATGCAGAGTTCTGACATGCACGCAATCAACCTAACTAGATAGCCTATCAATCGAACACGGCGAGCTTCTGGTACTCCTCTCCTGCGATGGCGGCTTTCATGACGGCCTTCTGGTTCTCTAGGAAGATCTTGACCAGGTTCTTGGAGAAGCCGCTGACCATGGCGACTCCCGGCTGCGTCGCCGTCACGGGCGTGGAGCACGAGTCGCGCAGGTTCCAGAAGACGATCTGCGGCACGGCGTCGCTGTACCCGGCATCCCTGAGCTTGCGGCAGATCACCTGGTAGTCCGTCTCCCAATGGTGCGACGACGACGCCTCATCAAACTCCATGTCGCTGAACACGAAGATGGTCCTGATCATCTTGTTCTTTGGCAGCCGCCCGTCCACCGCCGTGCGGAGGATCCGATCAAACACCGCCTGGAACTTGGTGTTCATGTCCCACTGCATGCGCTGCACGAAGCTGAGCTTCTCCTTGAGGGTCTTGCCCTGGATCTTGTGGATCTCGGGGCGCTGGCTGAACGTGATGACCCTGCCGGACCACGGCTTGACGCTGAGCTCCGAGATGAGCAGGCGGAGCGCGCAGCACACCTCCATGGGCGTGCCGCTCATGCTCCCGGATACGTCGCACACGGCGATGCAGTTGCTGAGCGAGCCCTTCTTGCGGAGGTCGTCCACCATGCGGCGCCACTGCAGCTCCGACACGTCGTCTGCCACGCCGCGGAAGGCGGCAGCCGCGATCTCGTGCGGCAGCAGCGCGCCGGCGGCGATCTTGGCCTTGCCGGCCTCCACGTCCTCCAGGTACTTGGTGAAGCGCTCCTCGTCGTGCTCCTTGAACAGCTTCTTGTAGCGCCGCATGGCCACCGAGGCCACGCGGGTGTAGGGCAGCTCCGACCACCGCTGCGCGCTCATGTACACCTCCGGGAGCTCGAGCACCTTGCGGAGCGGGACCAGCACCTCGCGGCGGAGGCGGCGGAGCGCGCGGTACGCGTAGTGCTCCTCAGGCAGGTCGGCGTACTCGGGTGTGGAGTCCTTGGGGAAGAGGCGGCGGGCGATGGCCTCGCAGAGGAGGGTGGTGCGGTCAAAGGACGAGCCTGGCGTGGGGCACCACTTGGCAGCGAGCCCGATCTTCCTCCGGTTGCCGCCGGGGGCGAGCTGCTTCACGTCAGAGGCCAGGAGGTCGGCGAAGAACTCGGCCACGCTGTCGAAGAGGAGGCGGTAGCCGTGATCGCCGTAGTACGTCTCGAGCGACTGCACGGCGAGCTTCGCGGCCTTGCGCACCTGCTTGCTCATCATCTCCTTCTTCTTCTTCTCATCGACCTCCATCGCTTCCGGCTCCTCCCCATCATCATCTGTCAGCTTGGTGCTCCTTGGCTTCAAGGTGGAGAGCTTGTCGCTGACGGAGCCAGAGAGCTTGGACGACGAGGCCGCGGCGGGCTCACGGCCGCGCTTTCAGCCCGCCGTCTTGGCGACGCGGGCCTCGTTGACCTTGCGCACGGCCTTCTCGGCGGCGGCCTTGTCCTTTGCGAGCTTGCGGACGTCGGCGCCATGGATGAGGCGGTAGAGCAGCTCGGGGAAGTCCTTGAGGTAGCCGAACTCGGCGAGGGCCGGGACGTTGCCGGCGAGCGTCTTGGGGTGCTTCTCGTGCATCCACAGCGCGGCGGCGTAGAACCCCTCCTTGTCCGACTTGCCGGTGCCGCGCACGCCGCGGAGGTTGCAGGCGAGCTTGAGCGCCGTGAGCGGGTCCTGGGCCCACGCCGCGGCGAGGAGGGCGGTCACTCGCTCGGCCGCCGTGTCGGGCACCACCTGGAAGAAGAAGTCCACGCACGGGTTCCCCGAGCTGGCGTAGGTCGCCGAGTTGTTCTCGGTGCGCGTCATTGGCGGCGGCGCCCCCGCGGCCTTGGCGACGGCGAGCTCGGCGGCCGTCGGCCCGTTGAAGCCGGCGTCGAGGAGGTCGAGGAACGGGTGCGAGGCCGGGGCCTCCGCGGCGGCGCCGTCCGACGCAGGGTGCGCGCTGCGCACGATGGGTGGGCCGAGGAGCACGGCGGCGGCCATGGCGGTGGTGGGGCCGGATTGGATCGGGTTAGTTGATTGCTAGGGTTTCGTCGTGAGCCAAATCGATGGGGATGACTTGGACACGGCGGATTGCTGGTCTCCACCGATCGCGGCAGAGTATATAGGACGGAACGGCGTGCGGCGGCAGAGTTCCGCGCGGCTCACGTTTCGTTACGTCGGTGGCGCGTGGTGCGATCGGGGCCCTTGGTTTAACCGACCTTGTAGATTGACGTTCCAGATTGATCCATCTGGAACCGACGTACGCATCGCAGGCCCCGATAAAACTCCGCCTCGTTCGCAGCAGAACGGCACAGATCGCATCGCGGCCTTGCGTTTCAAGTTTTCTTCCCTTCCCTTCTCTTCAGAATCGATCTCGATCTCGAAGTTCTCGACGCCATGGCCGCCGCCGCAGCGCTCCTCGGCCCGCCGATCGCGCTCAAGGCCAAGCCCGCCGCGGCGGATCGCAAGCCGAAGCCGAAGCCCGCCTCCTCCTCCGAGTCCGACGACCTCTCCGACCACATCTCCGACGAGGAGCTGCCCATGCACGTGGCGACGAAGGAGAAGGCGGAGGCGCCAAGGACTGGCAGCGCGCTGACGTACGTCACCTCCGGCGACCCCTGCGTCGACTTCTTCTTCCAGGTGGTCCCCGGCGCCACCCCGGACGCGGACGTGGCCGCGCTCCTCGATGTGGCCTGGTCCCGCGATGCGGAGGCCGCGCTCAAGCTCATCTGCCACCTCCGCGGCGTGCGCGGCCTTGGCAAGGCCGACCGCGAGGGCTTCTACGCCGCCGCGCTCTGGATGCACAAGCACCACCCGCGCACACTCGCCGGCAACCTCGCCACCTTCGCCAGGTTCGGCTGCCTGAAGGACCTGCTCGAGATCCTCTATCGCATCCTCCACGGCCCGCGCGAGGATAAGACAGCCGACGACCACAAGCAGCAGCGCGGCGTCGCCCGCGGCACCAAGCGCCGCCGCGCCGACAGGGAGGCCGTCGCCGAGGAGAAGCGCCAGGAGGAGGCGCGGCTCGCGCAAGTAGTGCTCGATCGCTACGCCTCGGACACCAAGTTCCGCGTCCTGTACGACAGCGTCGCCGAGACCTTCGCCGAGCTCCTCAAGGCCGACCTCGAGCTCCTCCGGGCCGGGAAGGTCCCCGAGATCGGGCTCGCGGCCAAATGGTGTCCGTCGCTGCGCTCGTCTTTTGACCGCACCACCCTGCTCTGCGAGGCCATCGCACGCCGCGTCTTCCCCCGCGAGTCAAGCCAGGAGTACCTCAACATCGCCAACAAGCACTACGCCTACCGCGTCCGCGATCGCCTCCGCCGCGAGGTCCTGGTCCCGCTCCGCAAGGCGCTCGAGCTCCCCGAAGCGTACATGAGCGCGGGCAAGTGGGACGAGCTCCCCTACGCTCGCGTGGCCTCCGTTGCGATGCGCCAGTACAAGGACGTCTTCGCCAAGCACGACAAGAAGCGCGTCGCGGGATTCTTCGACGAGGTGCGCACGGGCAACGCCACCGTGGCCGCGGACGCGGTGCTGCCGCATGACCTGGTGTCCGCGGCGCTCAAGGGGGAGGACGACGAGGCTGCGGAGCTCCAGTGGCGCCGCATGGTGGCCACCATGGCCACCGAGGGCCGCCTCGCCAACTGCATCGCCGTGTGCGGCCTGTCCAGCGTCACCGTGGCCAAGGACCCGTCCGCGTCGGCCGCCATCGCGCTGGGTCTCCTCATCTCCGAGCTGAGCCAGGCGCCGTGGAAGGGGCGGATCATCACCTTTGACGAGACACACAAGCTGCACAAGGTGCACGGCGGCAGCCTCAAGGAGAAGCTGCGGCCGCTGGTGGCCGCCGTGGAGGCGCGCAAGAAGGGCGCCAACCTGCAGGGCGTCTTCAACAGGATCCTCAACCTGGCGGTCGCGGGCGGCCTCAAGAGGGACATGATGGTGAAGAGGGTGTTCGTGCTCAGCGACATGGACTTTGATGGATGGGCCGGCGCAGGGTGGGAGGCGGAGTACCAGACCATCCGCACCAGGTTCACAGAGGAGGGCTTCCCGGTGCCCGAGGTGGTGTTCTGGAACGTAGGCACGTCCAAGGCGTCGATGCCCGTGCTGGCGGTGCAGGCGGGCGCGGCCCTTGTGAGCGGCTACTCCAAGAACCTGGTCAGGCTCTTCCTCGAGGCGGACGGCGAGCTCACGCCGGCCGCCCTCGTGGCAGATGCCATATCCGCGCCAGAGTACAGCACGCTCAAGGTGTTCGACTGAAGTTTTCCCCGTTGATGTCGCTTAGTTTCTAGGTAGCTTTTGTGTGGTTGATATACTCAGTACTCTGATGCCGTGGTAGTTTCTGGATCGTGCAATGCATGAATGCTTCGAATTTATCGTCTCAGTGGCTCTATAGCATTGTCGTCCAATTCCAGCAGTACGCAAGCAAATGCTGAATTTATCGTCTCAATTGCTCTATTCGTTTTTTTTCTTTTGTAATTTTGCAGAGAAGAATTGGTTTAATAGTGGTAATGAATTTTTGTGGCGTGCCAATGCTGAACATGTTAGGCATAGCAGTAGTACCCATTGTCTGAATTTCAAACAGAAGTGTGAAGTATAATTGAAATTGAGGTCATTCGTAATTTAATACTCCTTGGTTCGTGAAATGTTGTTCATTGAAGTGTGGCCTGCAACAACAAAGCACTTGTTTATAACTGATGGCTACCATCAAAGCTAAACAGCTGCAATATCCTTGTATACTGTATCTTCTCCAAGCTGAGCTGGCACACTCTGTGCTGCGCAAGTTCTATTTCAAAATCAACTGATATTATCGACCAGTGGCTAGAGCCAGGATTTGAGCATGAGAGGGGCCAAATCTGGATGAGCAGACGATTGAGAAAAACTAGGTTTAAGTGATTTCGTAGTTACTAGGTGATATTTGACTACAACAATAGTTGAGATAAGACTCTACAATAATAAGAAAACAACTAAGCAAGCAATTTAACTTGAGATCTAGTAATTTAAGCAAATATAAGAGCAAATCCTAGAGCAAGAATAAAAGAATAACAAGTAAATAAATGAACATACGGAGACACAAGATTTGTTACCGAAATTCGGACTCACAAAGAACCCTACGTCTTCGTTGAGAAGTCCACAAAGGACCGGGTCTCTTTCAACCCTATTCTCACTCAAGCAACCACAAAGATCGAGCTCAAGTTCTCTATTATCAATTCTCTTACGGGAGGATAATACAAACTTCTCGAGGCGTCACCATACAAGTTGGAAGCTCTACGGGTACCACTAACCATCTAGGAGCAACGCTCCAAGAGTAACAAGCACAAGTCACAAAGATGATTAAATCGAATGCTCAAGAGTGGAATGGTGCTCTTTTCACTAGGAAACAATGGCTCACTCAAACCCTAGCTCAAAGAATGAAGCTTTGACTTGGAGAGAGAGAGTGAGGAGAGTGAAGCTCAAAAGTGCCAAATGATTTTCGGATTGGGAGAGAGAGGCACGAATTGGGGTGAGAGCCTTTTATACAAAGGGCTCAAAAAGAGCCGTTGGCCTGTTTGGACGCCCCGCACCGGCACTGCTGATTGAGCCATCGGCACTGCTGGTAGGGTTTCTGACACACTGTCATAGATCTACAGGCAAAAAATTGGCCCGCACCAGTATTGCCGATCAGGGCATCGGCACTGCCGGTAAGGCAACCACAGAGAAGACAAGTGATCTTTGGAGACCTTGAACGGCACTGCCGATCAAGCAGACCGGCACTGCTAATCGCAGTCAGCCAGAAAGCCAAAAAAAAAAACAGTCTGTGTGGAGAGGGGACCGGCACTGCCGATCGGGGGGACCGACACTGCCGATGAGCTACAGCCAGAGCCAGACAGGAGTGGCTCTCTGGGAGCCATGACCGGCACTGCCGATCGAGGGGACGGGCACTGCCGATGAGCTACAGCCAGAGAGCTAGAGATGTCTGGACTCCACAGCACCTCTGGGAAGAAGGATCCCCGGCACTGCCGGTAAGGGATACTGACACTGCCGATGAAGGATACTGACACTGCCGATGAAGGCAAAAACAGAGGACGACAGAAGTGGTTTTTATGGGAAATTTGAGCATTTGACTTTTTCACACTTTGTGAATTACACCCCTCTTGATAATACGGTTTACCTATACTCAAGAAATAATAAATAAAAGCTCCATGATCTTCATTCTTGGGTAGATTTTGGACTTTCAATTTGAGATAAATGACCATCTCCTTTTCCCTTTTTGTTTCAATACCTTTCATTCATCAATTTGAGATAGTCATCTACACACATGCTCAATAAAACATTAATCTATTCTTAATTGTATTGACGCCAATCACCAAAACATAATTAGAGACCTAGATGCACTTTCAATCTCCCCCTTTTTGGTGATTGATGACAATACAACTAAACTATATAGAAAATTACAATAAGATTCATTTTGTGATATAAAAGACATGTGTAGCTCCCCCTAAGTGTGTGCATGTGAGAAATAATAATCAAAGAATAACAATGCACATATTTAAAGAAAAAGTATGAGACCTCCCCCTAAAGGCATGCATAAGAATCAACTTGCAACAATTAAGCATTAAAGCGAGAAATAATGCACATGACAAGAATTTCCAAACAAATGCATCTAGAAAGATAAAACTAACAATACATCATCACAAAGGATATGAATGGCACAAGAACTCATAAAACATAAATACAGGATTACAAGAACAAACTAAGCAAATAGTTTTACAAACCACAAGCCACACAAACTTGTCCATCACTCTCACACCTCATAAAATAAAATAAGACTAAAGATAAAGGATAAGTACTTCTCCCCCTTTGCATCACAACACCAAAAAGAGAAAAAGCAAGGACGGAAGCACACTAAGTCACTCATTCGCATTGTCGGCGTCATCGTCCTCCTCATCATCATCACCGCCTATCGGCTGAACCAACTGTGACGGCTGAGTGTAGAAGCTTGGAGTCCATGTGATTTTCCTCCTCAATCTCAATCCATAAAGTAGAGTAGAACTGGGCAATAATATTATCATTCCAGTGCTGATACAAACCCATGATACCGGTCAGTTTCCTCCTGTCACACTCTGCCCGGATCAGCTGAAAAGTGGAGTCATTAGTTGCTGCCATCCTGCCCCAGTCAATGCACTTCATGGGAGCAACTCTATGAGTGATCTTCTTCAAGATGTTCTTGTACTAGGCAACCTGAGTCAAGTCCCAAAATCTGATATCTGGGACGCCTGGGCGCTTGGGCTGGGTCTAGGGGTTAGTGTGGCGGTACTCTCTAATCTCATCCCTGGACGGAGCCACTAGAATCCTGAACTGCTCAGACACCTGAGATGCCAACAGCTGATATGTGACAGAGGAGCGCATGGGTCCATGGACAGGCTCATGGATAACCTCATCCCCAGACTCATCACCCTCCTCATCACCTTCCTCATCCTCGTGCTGAGCTTCTTCTTCCTCTTCCTCTTCCTCCGCCTCTGAGCCACCCTCACTCTCCTCATCAGCACTCGGAGAGGGAGAGTGAGGTGGAAGGGCTTTGCCTTGGCCCTTGCCACGACCCAAACCAAGACCACGGGAGGTGGTTTGCCCAAGGTCTCCACCTCTGCCCCGTTTGCCACCTCCACCTCGTCGAGCAAGGGGAGAGGTAGCGGGGTTGAAGTCCTTGTCAGAGTCACTGGGAGTGCCCGGATGCTTTTGCCTCTTGTCAGCTGCCATCTTCAAAAACTACTTCAAATCTGGGAGGGGATGGAGGAGTGAAGGTCTAGGAGATGATTTTATCCACTTCCCGCTTGATTCCACAAAGACTAGCAAGGTTTTGGAGTGGAGAATTTCGGTTAGGGTTAGGGAGGAGAGAGAGAGAGAGAGAGAGGCGGCGAGGTGAGTGCTGGAACTGAGAACAGACTCGGTCCCGTGAGAGGACCGAGTTGATTTCAAAAGCTGGACCCCGCATCGGCAATGCCGGTTCTGGGCGTCGGCAGTGCCGGTACGGGTCAAAGCACAAGATCCAGGCTCGCATCGGTAGTGCCGATGGTGAGCATCGGTAGTGCCGATGAGGGCTGCCCGAGGGACAAACATCCCAGACAGAATGTTATCTCTGTTGGATACCTGATCGGCAGTGCCGATAAGTGTACCGACAGTGCCGATCTACTGAAGATCAGACAGAACAGAGTACATAAAAAGATAGGAGGGGAGTTTTCAAAATAGTTTTTGATGGACAAGGAGCTATCTTGACATCATATGGTCAGCCAACAATCAACAATTCATAACAATGACCATATTTTGACAAGATTTGATCTAGTGATCAAGAAACAACATCAATAGCAAAAATAATAGATTTTTTACATAAAGCAATAATTTTTGCAATAATGAAACAATCACCATTCGGATGTGCACATCATCTATATCACATTGCTAGAGTCAAGAATATTTAGTTCACTACTAAGATAACAAAACCTCTTCTCATCTAGGGGCTTGGTGAAAATATCGACTAGTTGATCTTCGGTTCGCACATGACTAACTTCTATATCCCCCTTGATAGAATGATCTCTCAAAAAGTGGTGGCGGATATCTATATGCTTTGTGCGCGAATGCTCAATGGGGTTATAAGCAAGCTTTATGGCACTCTCATTGTCACATAGGAGAGGAACACGGTTCAATTTGAAACCGTAGTCCTTTAGAGTTTGTCTCATCTAAAGTAGTTGTGCGCAACAACTAACGGCTACAACATACTCCGCTTCGGCCGTGAAAAGTGCAACAAAATTTTGTTTCTTGGATGACCATGACACTAGGGACCTACCCAAGAATTGGCATGTCCCGGAGGTGCTCTTTCTATCTACCTTATCCTCCGCATAATCCGCATCGGAATAGCCTAATAGGTTGAACTTTGAACCCTTGGGGTACCAAAGCCCTAGGTTCGGTGTGTGAACCAAATATCTTAAAATTCTCTTAACGACCACCATGTAACACTCCATAGGAGCGGCTTGAAAATGTGCACACATACACACACTAAGCATAATATCAGGCCTAGATGCACAAAGATAAAGTAAAGATCCTATCATGGACCGATATACCTTTTGATCAACAGGCTTATCTTTTTTGTTGAGGTCGATGTGTCCATTTGTTGGCATAGGAGTCTTGATGGGCTTGGCCTTGTCCATATCAAATTTCTTCAATAAGTCTTGTGTGTACTTGGCTTGACATATGAAGGTGCCCTTCTTGAGTTGCTTCACTTGGAAGCCTAAGAAGAATGTTAATTCTCCTATCATGGACATCTCGAACTTCTTTGTCATTATCTTGCTAAATTCATCACAAAAGGCTTGATTAGTAGAACCAAATATAATATCATCGACATATATTTGGCACACAAAAATATCATTGCCAAAACTCTTTGTGAAGAGAGTGGCATCGGCTTTGCCAATGACAAAACCCTTCATGACAAGAAAATCTCTAAGGCATTCATACCATGCTCTTGGAGCTTGCTTAAGCACATAGAGCGCCTTATGGAGTTTGTAAACATGGTTAGGAAACTTAGCATCTTCAAAGCCCGGTGGTTGCTCCACATACACCTCTTCTTTAATTGGCCCATTGAGGAATGCACTTCTACTTGCGAATACCCCTTTGCCATGAGCCTTGCCTTGTTTTTTGTCACCACACCATCTTCATTTTGTTTGTTGCGGAACACCCACTTGGTGCCCACAACATTTCTGTTCTTTGGCCTTTCCTTCAATGTCCATACTTCGTTTCTTGTGAAGTGTTCAATTCTTCTTGCATGGCCATCACCCAATCCGAATCCTCAAGTGCTTGTTCTACCCGGTTAGTAGCTCATATGGTGTTTTCTTCAATAGTCGGTGGAGATACAACCGGTTGGAGGCATGGCATGCAGTGTTGACGACTTCGGCCCAAAAACGGTCGGACGTCTTGTATTCATCAAGCATTGTTCTTACCATCTCAATGAATGTGCGGTTCTTTCTTTCAGCCACCCCATTTTGTTGAGGGAAGTAGGGGACCAAAAATTCATGCTTGATGCCTTCTTCATCAAGGTATTCCTCAACTTGGGTGTTTTTGAATTTGGTGCCGTTGTAACTTCTTATTTTCTTGATCTTGACTTCATACTTATTTTGTGCTCTTTTCATGAATGTCTTGAGCACATCTTTAACTTCACCTTTGTCATGCAAAAAGAATACCCACGTGAAGTGAGAAAAATCATCAACAATTACAAGACCATATTTGTTTCCACCAATGCTTATATAGGAGATGGGGCCGAAGAGGTCCATGTGCAACATCTCCAATGGTCTTGTGGTTTTCATCACGTTCTTGGAGGGGTGTGAAACTCCAACTTGATTTCTCGCTTGACATGCACTACAAATTCTATCTTTCTCAAAGCACACATCGGTTAGTCCTATGATGTGGCCGCCCTTTTGGAGTTTGTGAAGATTTCTCATACCAACATGGGCTAGCCTCCTATGCCACAACCACCCCATTTTAGACTTTTCTAATAGACATGTACCAAGTCTAGCTTCATCCGTGGAGAAGTCCACAACATAAAGCTTTCCTTTAAGCACACCCTTAAAAGCAACCGAGCCATCACTCCTCTTATAGACGGTCACACCACATTCGTTGAACAAGCAATCATAGCCCATTTTACAAAATTGCAAAATGGACAATAGATTAAAGTCAACGTGATCAACAAGCATAACCTTAGAAAGTGAATACGAAGGAGTAAGAGGAACTTTACCATAACCTAGTACTTGTCCCGTTCCATTGTCACCAAATGTAATGTACTCATTGTTGTTATGACTTGGCTCAAATGACTTAAACATCTTTTTGTCTCCGGTCATATGATTGGTGCATCCACTATCAATCACCCAACTTGACCCTCCGGAGACATAGTCCTACAAAACAAGTTAAGCTTTGTTTTTAGGTACCAAAATTTGCTTGGGTCCTTTCATATTAGTCACAAGCACTTTGGACACCCACACACGTCTTTAGCCTCTGGTTGCGTGGACAACATATTTGGCAAACACACGACCATGCATGTTTTTCATGAGCACATATGAAGCATCAAAGTCATGAAAGAGTGCACAAGTAGCATTAGGGATATTAGCATGAGAATCATTAACAAAAGAAGGAAGGTTAGTGTTCATGTTCTTGGCCTTCTTCTTTTGGTAAGATCCTTCCTTGGTGAACTTAAGGAATTACTTCCCATTCTTATTCTCTCTAGCATTGTGCTTGGCACCCTCAACATATCCAATGCCATCCATGACATTGGGGTGCCTAGAATATGAGTATGCACCTCTTGCATACTTTGCCTTTTCATCATCAACAATATTTTTTCCATGTTGTATTTTTCTTTCAAGTGCCTTTACTTGCTTGTTCAAATCATCAATCAATTTGACATTAGTAGCACCATCATCAACATCAATATTATAACACCTATCACATCCATTGCTAGTGGAAGCATGAGAGGAATTGTTGGTGGAGGATGTGAATGTTGAAAGTATGTTATATTGTTCTTCAAGAGACTTATGAGTCTTTTTCAAATCCTCATATTTCTCTTGAAGTTCATCTTTTGTGCTTTTAATACTTTCACATGAGATTTTAGTTTCATTGAGAGACTTGATTAAATTTTCATTTTTCTTCCTCTCATCTTCTAGGAGCTTCTCTAATTCAAGGTTTCTTTTCTTTTCAAGAATAAGCAATTCTTCTTGTTTTTAAAGAAGCTCCTCTTGCCTATCATTTTCTTCCTTTGTCTTTCAAGCAATTCCATAAATTCAAGCATTTTAGGAAGTGAAGTATTAACAACATCATCATCATCGTCGTCACTACTACTAGCATAAGAGGAACGCTTATGTTTAGATTTTGGTATCTTGGATCCTCTTGCCATGAAGCACTTGTGAGTGTTGTCATCATCATCATCACTCAAGCTTCCAAATAGAGAGGTGTTGGTGGGAGTGACTCCAATGGCAAGTGTAGCAATGTCTCCCTCATCCGAGTCGGATTCAGAGGAGGAAGATAATGAAGATGATGAGTCATCGGAATTCTATTCTTGGCCAATGTGAGCTTCACCTGTTCTATGTTTTTTGTACTTCTTGTCTTTCTTGCTATGTTTGTCTTTCCTTCTTTCTTCCTTATTCTTCTTCTTTGGATATTCCGCAATGAAATGTCCTTCTTCACTACATTCATAGCAAGTTTTCTTTGACTTTCTTGCTTTGCCTTTGTCATAGCTTTTCTTCTTGTAGCCATCCTTTTTAAGGAATGACTTGAATCTTCTCACAAGCAAAGTCATCTCATCATCGCAATCTTCATCACTAGAATCAACCATTTTCTTTTTCTTCTTCTTGTCCTTCTTTTTATTAGTCTTATGAGAGGCTTTGAGAGCGATTTCTTTCTTCTCTTCTTCACCTTGTCCCAACAAGGTGTTTACTCTCTTTGCTTCTTCATCTCTTTTCTTGTAAGTGAGCAATCTTCCTAGTACTTCATCCATACTAAAGTTCTTGATGTTTTCTTTCTCTCTAACAAAGTCAGAAGCATTTTGATTTCATGGTTGCAAAGCAAGAAGCAACCTCTTGTTGACCTCAATGGTGTCAAGTTTGATTCCTAGAGCTCTTCTCTTGTTCACAATTTCCATAAGCCTATCATAAACTTTTTGTGGCCCTTCACCGGCCTTCTTAATGAACAAGTTGTACTTTCCTCTTAGGATGTCTTCTCTTGCCTCTCTAACACCCTCGGTCCCTTCATAGATGAATTCAAGCTTCTTCCAAATGTCATGAGCTTTCTTGATTCCTATCACCTTTTCATACTCTTTTGGTGATAGGGTGGAAACAATGGCAGATACGGCTTGATCATTGTAATTGAGCTTGATCTCGTCATTAGTGGTTGGGTTTTCTTCATCTTCTAACTCAAAACCTTGCTTCACAATTTTCAAGATCGGTCTTTCCATAGACCCCAAGTATAGTTCTATTCTATACTTCCAATGATCATAGAATGTGCCATCAAAGTGTGGTAGTTTTCCGGATCCACTACCAATATACTTATTTTTGAGTTTGGCATAGTTGAATGACATGTTGTTGTATCTAACTTCCGAGTCATCCTTGTTACCCTCGGTCTCGGCATCGAATGTTTCTGGTGTAGTTTCCTTTGGTTTTTCCATATGTATCGGCATTTATCTTCAACCGATTAAGCCTTCAAGAAGAACCTGCTCTGATACCAATTAAAAGTTGCCTAGAGGGGGGGGGGGGGGGGGGAGGGGTGAATAGCCAAATCTAAAAATCCTGTGAAATTAGACTTAAACAAATTTATCAGTCTGACCGGCAGTGCCGGTGATGGGGATCGGCAGTGCCGATGGCCACTGCCGATGGGTGATCGGCAGTGCCGATGGATGAGCAGACAGTTGAGAAAAACTAGGTTTAAGTGGTTTCGTAGTTACTAGGTGATATTTGACTACAACAATAGTTGAGAGAAGGCTCTACAACAATAAGAAAATAACTAAGCAAGGGATACACAACAAGATCTAGTAATTTAAGCAAATACAAGAGCAAACCCTAGAGCATGAATAAAAGAATAACAAGTAAATAAAGGAATATACGGAGACACAAGATTTGTTACCGAAGTTCAGGCTCATACAGAACTCTACGTCTCCGTTGAGAAGTTCACAAAGGACCGGATCTCTTTCAACCCTATTCTCACTCTAGCGACCATAAAGATCAAGGTCGAGTTCTCCACTATCAATTCCCTTGCGGGAGGGTAATACAAACTTTTCGAGGCGTCACCACACAAGTTGGGAGCTCTACGGGTACCACTAAGCGTCTAGGAGCAACGCTCCAAGAGTAACAAGCACAAGTCACAAAGATGATTAAATCGAATGCTCAAGAGTGGAATGATGCTCTTTTCACTAGGAAACAATGGCTCACTCAAACCCTAGCTCAAAGAATAAAGCTTTGACTTGAAGAGGGAGAGTGAGGAGAGTGAAGCTCAAAAGTGCCAAATGATTTTTGGGTTGGGAGAAAGAGGCATGAAGGGGGGTGAGAGCATTTTATACAAAGGGCTCAAAAAGAGCCGTTGGCCTGTCTGGACGCCCTGCACCGACACTGTCGGTAGGGTTTCTGACACACTGTCATAGATCTGCAGGCAAGAAATTGACCTACACCGGCACTGCCGATCAGGGCATCGGCACTGCCGATGAGGCAGCCACAGAGAAGACAAGTGGTCTCTGGAGACCTTGACCGGTACTGCCGACCAAGCAGACCGACACTGCCGATCGTAGTCAGCCAGAGAGCCCAAGAAAAAAACAATCTCTATGGAGAGGGACCGGCACTGCCGATCGGGGAGACCGGCACTGCCGATGAGCTACAGTCAAAGCCAGATAAGAGTGGCTCTCTGGGAGCCATGATCGGCACTGCCGATCGGGGGGACCGGCACTGCCGATGAGCTACAGCTAGAGAGCCAGAGATGTCTAGACTCCATAGCGCCTCTGGGAAGGAGGATCAGCGCTGTCGGTGAGGGACACCGACACTGCCGATGAAGGTAAAAACAGAGGACGACAGAAGTGGTTTTTATGAGAAATTTGAGCATTTGTTTTTACCACACTTTGTAAATTACACCTCTCTTGATAGTACGATTTACCTATACTCAGGAGATAAAAAATAAAAACTCCATTATCTTCATTTTTAGGTAGATTTTGGACTTTCAATTTGAGATAAATGACCATCTTCTTTTTCCTTTTTGTTTCAATATCTTTTATTTATCAATTTGAGATAGTCATCTACACACATGCTCAATAAAAATATTAGTCCATTCTTAATTACATTACGTCAATCACCAAAATATAATTAGGTTTCTAGATGCACTTTCACCAGACCCATGCTCGCCCCCCTTGTCTCCGCCCCTATGGACAAACCAGAAATCTAGAACACCTTTATATAGGTGGTGTTTAGTGTTCTAAAAAAAAAGTTGATTAAGCGGGTGCTTGCAAGGCTTGCTTCCTTGTGGCCCATGACACGATAGAAAGCCCATTATAGTTACGGAAGACGGGACCTGTGTACCAGGACGTGCATCGTGATATTGTCGCCCAATGGATGTCCCCCACCATCGGACGGACCCACCTCCTCATCTCTTCCCCGTGCCTGCATCTGCATCTGGCACCGGTGAACAAAACCGACCGACGAGAACGTGCTGACGGCGACCTCCCTGGCACCGCGGCCGGCGACCGGTTGACACGACGCGAACGGAACGGAGCCGCGGCGCACGGAAACAAATGCAACCAACTCAGCATCGCCACAGTTTAAAAAAAAAACTCAGCATCGCCACTCTCACATCCCTCTCTCTCCTCGCTTACCTACCAATCTTTCAGTAGCAGCCCTGTCCTGGCAGGCCGCCAGCCAAGATCCCGAAGCGACACCTGCAGAGCCTCCCCTACCCCGCAGCGCAGCGCACCACCACAGACCTGAGCAGAGCAGAGGAGAAGGAGAAGCTCCCCTGCTCTGCTCTGCTCGCCTCACCCACCAAACCAAACCAAAAGCTCTCTCCTTACACCACCCCACCATCCTCTCCTCTCCACAGTGAGAGCAAAAAGCAAAGGCGACCGGCCTCAGATTCGCAACGGTAAAGCCTGCACCGTCCCGTTCCTTGTACCCCACTCCTCACGCTCCCAATCCCGCAGGAGACATTGCGAGAGCGTGCTTCAATTGAGTGCGAGACAAGGCACAAGCGCTTGCAGCCTGCAGAGCAGGGGAGGAAGAGGAATTTCTGAAAGCATAGCAGAGCGCACCGGGAGGGGAAGCCTCCAAGCGCAAGCAACCAAGGCGCCCGAGCAGGGGCATAAAGGAACCGGAGCGAGAATGCAGGGCACGAGCGTTGGCGGACGGCGGCGCGTCTCGGTGCAGTCCGCCCGGAGCAGCGCGACGGCGGCGGCGCCCGGCGGGTCGGCGTCGGTGTGGGAGGCGCGGATGAAGATGGACGAGGTCAAGGGCGGCGTCAAGGTCTTCAGCGCCGGCGCGGGCGACGAACCCGCCGACGAGGAGGGGATGCGCGTGTACCGCCGCCTGCGCCGCAACCAGAGCGACGGGTTCGGCGGCGGCACCACGGCGTCCGCGGCCGCGAAGAAGAGGCGAAACTGGAAGGCGTCCGAGCCGGTCACCGCGATCGGGGACCAGCTGCGCAAGTCGCGCTCCGATGTCGCAGCCGCGGCCGTGCCGGCGTCGGCTTCTTCGACGACGGTCGTCGCGCGGCGGAACGTGGCGCGGGTCACCACGCCGGAGAAGAAGGTGGCGCCCGCGGCGGTCGCCGGCGAGGTCAAGGAGGTGGTCGTGGTGGAGGTGGCGGAGCAGGCCTCGCCGGTGGAATCGAAGGACGCGGCGGTGGACGAAGAGGCCGCCGAGGAGGAATGGGAAGAGGAATCGGAGACGGAGGAGATGGAGGAGCAACAAGACAAGGAGATGCTGGATCAGGATCGCATGGCCATCGACGACGAGGACGCGACGGCTCTGCACCAAGGCAAGGAATTCGTAGTAGCTCTGGCAACACTGTTTACTCTTGCACCAGATTCGTTTCGCGATGAACTAACGTGTCCGTGCTCTCTGATTTGCTGCCGCCGTACGGCAGTGGTCGACGACGAGGATGATGAACAAGATCTTGAGCCACCGACAAAAGGTGTGAGAAAAAAAATTTTGCCACATGTCGCCGTTTTTCTCTTCTAGCACTACTACTTTTTATTTTTCTTTCAGGCAATTCTTGCCCTCCCAACTCCAATTGCACTGCTCCTTGAGTTAATCAGTTAATATAGCAGGGATTAAGCCGATACTAGTGGGCGTTGAGCGAGCAGCAAACCCGGAGCCAGTAAAGGCGCCACAAGGTTTCTTCTCTAATCATTTCGCTTTACTTTTATCAGCATTTTTGCTGAGATAAAGTCTCAATCAATTTGCCTGTTCGATCCTAATTTTCGGTTCTCCATTGGTCCAGAGAAGAAATTATCCTCAGCGATCGACCTTCGAGCGATCAATCCGGAGCCCATGACCCCTCTTCCAGGTGAGACCCGAAACTCATGCTGATTCAGGTCAGGCTTTGACTCCCACCACCTACTGCTCATTGCCTCGCGAAATGCAGTGGTGAAGAAGGCAGCGCCAATAATAGTTCACCGCATGACGAATTTTGAGCCTGCAAAACATTCTCCAGGTTAGATGCAATTTAAGAAAATGTTCAGATTACTTTGGATGCGATTTTAGCATTTTCCCTCGTATTGTCATTCCATTTCAATTGTCTGTTATCTTCATCTATTAGAGAAGAAAACTTTGCCGGCAATCGGTCGCCGGAGTCCGAAGCAAGAGCCTGTCAGCACTCCTTCCGGTGAGTAGTGTTTTAATCGTTTTGTGATCTTGGTCTTCTCTCTTCTCCAAATTGCTTTGTGATTAGTTAAAGTTTTCTTTTGGTCTTGAAGTTGAAGGGGAGTATGAAGAGATTCAGGGCAGGCCATCTGCGCCCAGCAGAAACCACGCAAGAATGCAAAATATTGGTAATGTTTAGTTGCCTCCGAAATAACCAATCTGACAACTGTTTTCGCTGATAAGGCGTCCAGTTTGATGTATCGCTCAAGAACTTGAGACTGATTGCTTGCTCCATTTTTTTTTTCCTTCCCTTTTTGCTTTCTTCAGTGGATTTGGTGATGTGGAGGGATGTATCAAAGTCCGCACTTGTGTTTGGACTAGGGACATTCTTACTGATCTCCTCCTCATACACCAAAGATCTTAATTTCAAGTAAGTCACAGTTCAGTATTTACTGCACTGTCGCTCTCAATTTATCAACAATTTAAAGACTCCCCAACATTAAGAAGAGGGCATTAATCCCCTACCTCATCTTGTTTTGTCAAATATCTGAATTCTGCAGCACAATCACAGCAGCTTCATATGCAGGCTTAATCTACCTTGGCCTCAGATTTTTTAGCAAGTCCATACTGAACAGGTAACTAACAATTTCCTCGGGGTACCAGCACAGTACATGAAAAGTAAATTCTGTTGTTTTTCAGCAATCAGCATAAATTATCATTTAATAAAAAAAATTTGCAGAGGTGAAAACGTGGACTGCGACGACGAGAGGAATGGTGAGAGGTGCTATCTGGTTGGGGAGGAAGAGGCCATATGGCTGCTGAGGTTGGTGCTACCCTATGTCAACGAGGTGCTCCTGAATCTAAGGTCTCTCTTCTCCGGCGAGCCTGCAACCACCATGAAGGTAGGTACAATGAAGAAAGGAAATTATCTGCTTCTGTCAATTCTAGGCCAAAAACAGTGTACCACCAGTTAGAATCTGGGATAGACACATCTGGATTTGTACTGACAAACGGACACCATGTGCTCTGGTCTGCAGCTGGCACTGCTGTTGTTCGCGATGGCTCGGTGCGGCAACTTTGTCACCCTCTGGACCCTAGCCAAACTGGGTAAGTACTTCCCGAGACAATACATGTGTCACCATCTCAGCACATTCTTCTTTCTCTCTTGTTATCTAGTACTAGTAGTACTAGTAGTAAAATGTTAGGTGCTGAATTCATTAAGGAAAATGTTGGAGAGAATTTGTTACAGCTATGATGCACAAGCTTAGTTTTAACCATATTTATGTTGGGACGAAGTGCATTAGCAGCTTTTACATGCATAGCTAAAGGTACATGGAGAATCAGTGCGGCCACTGACTTTTTGTACGCTTGCTCTGGATTTTATGTGCAGTGTTTTTCGGGGTCTTCATTATTCCGAAGGTGTGCTCCTCTTACTCCACGCAGTTGGCAAGATATGGTAAGTGGAAGCCCTCCATCTCATCAACTTTCGTTTTAGCATCTGCAAAGGTGCAACGAAAACACACAGAGTAAATTATATGCAAGAATAGATGATAGAACCACTGAAAAGTGGGCCCCAACGGATTTTTCACACGTTTGTGGGGCCATTTATCAGCAGCCTTTTTTAGCGCGCCGTTTTGACGGCCATAGCTGCTTTGTTAGTAGCATTGTGGTGTTGGATCCAAGTTTCCTCCGATAACGATGCAGCATAATTTTTTACTTTAACTTTAAAAAACAATCTTTTACTTTTACTGATCCCCGGAAGCCAAAGCACACGAGGATGTGCATTGGTAGTGTGAGTAATGTTAATTGTGGTGTACACATCTGTACTCACTGATAGTTCCTCTATAATAAGTACTAATAAAAGTAGATTGATGATGGAACTTAATTTTAAATATATTGTATAATAACTGCATATATAAATAGACGTTTTATAAATAATTTACAGAACATTAATGATTTGACGTGTACGTAGTCTTTACCACTTTCAAGAGAATCATGACTAGTCTGAACCATTCCATCTAGGTTTAGATAATTAAATAGGAATGACAGTGTACTTGGATATTGTTACTGACGGTAAAAGTAAATTGGTCACTGCTTTGGATCCGAGGAAAAAGTGAATTAGCAGGGGTAACTTTCGCGTTGGAGCCGTAGCGAGTCCACGTCCTCTGCAGTTATATGCTACTAATGCACAACTGCAGAGGATGTGCATCCAGCAGTAGCACGCACTGTAGTTCCTCCTACCTTTTGCACGTGCGAGCTGCCGGCTGTCATTTGACGCCATGGGTAAAACGGGTCCAAACAATATGAAATTGACAGTTGCTGTCCCTTGCGACCCACACCTCTTTGTTTTCTTCCCTTTTCATATTCAATGGCAAAAAAGTGAGAGAATCTTTTCCAAGGACTACCGCTCGTTCTTTCACTAGTGTCATTAAGAATTCATTGACTAAGGCACTGTTTGATTCATCTTGTTAAACTTTAACAAGGTATTAAAGTTTAACAACTTAAAAAATAACATGTTAAAATTTAACATCCATCTGTTTGGATCCATGTTAAAGTTTAACAAGTTTTATCAATTTTTTTTTAAAATAGGTACCTTTTAACAAGTTTTACCACCTCAAAACCAGGTAAAGATTTTGAGGGTGTTAAACTTTAACACCTCCCTTTTAATAGGAGTGTTTAGATACTTTTCTTTGTTAAATATAGATAAAACATAGATGTTGAAGTTTAACAAGGTGGATCCAAACACCCCCTAATTAGTGGCAAAACCAGTTATATTTTTACTACTACTTTGGTAGACAGGACAATGATAGCAGGCTAGCTGTATCTCGAATCGCAATCAAGTTTAGGTGTGTCATTCAGTCACCTAATCACTTTTTCAAGCAAGAGCTGATGAGTTTTTCAACACATAATAGGCTAACTAAGATATGATGTTGTTTAACTTGATGAACCTACTCTTGGACACCTCTTCTTGAACCTTAGCTCTTTGGTGTTCCCTGTTCCCCAGATTATAATATATAAGGTGCAAAAGCACGGTAATTTAATTTGGTACTCACATCATTAGTAACGGAAGCTAAATTGGCGGTAGGCGAGGTAAATTTGTCGAAATGGTACTACAATGTTATAGTTTTGCCCTTGTCCATGTGTCGTGTCGTCCATCGAATCACTCGCCTCCAAACATATTTCACATCCTAGATCTGGTCTCCCATCCATGCTCTCACAAGAAGGCGGTCGTGGCTGCCGTATATAGGGCCACTTTGTCGTTTCAACAACCCACCAACCTTCACAAAAATTAAACGTTGAGTTAATAATGTCCCTGTGACATGCTACTCACTAAACTTTTGCATGCCAGCAGCAAAAGCATAAAAAGATCAGATATTCAGTATTCTGTTGATGTTGTTGTGCTCCCATATCTGCACTCTGTGTTTGTTATATATGCCTTTTAGTTATAGTGTCATCCGTACTGATTAGCGTCATAACAAAGTGGAAGCATCATGTCATTAAGTTGATTGCAGGAAATTGCTTAACTTGGAGATTGAAGATGTTAGATAGGTCTATACTGTCCGATACCCTTCATAGTGCACCGTGCTTATTCGTCCGTACTGTTAATTTTAAATTTATTTGTTCCAACAAAACTATTATCCTGTCAGCATCATATCAAAACATAAGCAGCCGAGTACATACTGTCGGGAATCTTTTCATAGTTGATGGATCCTAGTGGGGACCAATAGAACCACCATTTGTATTTTTCTTACAAAAAAAGAGAAAGAGTTTATAAAAAGAACCAATACCGTGAACCTTGTGCTTTTCCCTGCATCTTGTGTTTTTTCATGATGTTAGGGCACTAACACTTAACTAGAACCTACTTTTACTTGTCCTTAATTATATTGTATAGCTTCATCTGATGGGCAAAGCATGGAATCTGACAAATCAGGCAGCCAGGAACTAGCAATAATTAGTTGAACATGATTATGATGATAAACTTTAAATGTATATGAAGGATGGACAGAACCACAATGCCTGGTCCTAAGTTCGTCCAAAAAATTAAATAAGATCAAAGAAAAAGGAAAGAGAGAGATAAGAAGTTTATGTTTTGTTGTGTGGTACTATTTATGAACATTGTTTGCTTCATTTTCATGGCATGCAGGCAGATTTTGGCTTCAGAGGTTTAGGGATGCATGGGAGTCATGCTCTCACAAGAAGGCGGTCGTGGCTGCCGTCTTCACTCTCGTCTGGAACGTCTCCTCCACGGTTGCTCGTGTTTGGGCTGGTAAATCACCTTCTCCAACCTGGAACTGACTTTCAACAGTTCTTAGAACGACAATCTGCAGTTCTCACTGTATGTTTGTATTCTGCATTCCAAATTTCTGGACAAGAAAGGTCAAGCAAAGCTTTTTATTTGAATCTCTTTGCGAAATCTCTTCAGGAAATAGCTAAATGATATTGCAAAGCATATGGATGTAAATCATATGTCAAGCCTTACTATTCCATATGAAGATTTTTATTCTTGGTACAGGAATTTAACCATCTTTCGTCTTTTGTTCGTGCAGTGTTCATGTTGGTGGTGGCCATGAAGTGCTACCAGCAGCGCATGGTGGATTTCGGCTGGGGCAGCACGGTGGAGGAGGGGGCCCAGGAAGCAGGAGACGATGCTCACAGAGAGGAGCCTCCGGTGAAACCGGCCCCAGTCAGACCCCAGGACGAGGCACAAGGATTTGGGGCGGCAGTGCCACGGCATCGGCGAGTGCCAGTCTCTGGCGAGTTCGCGAGGGAGAGATTGAGAGTGCGGGGCGGCATTCAGCCGAGGTGACAGAAAGAAATTCATAACCCGAATTTTCCTTTTTTCTCATTACTCTTTTTTCTACCCTTTTTGTAGTTTTTGAACGTTGTGAGATAGGTTGGTTGTGCACACTGGACGTTGTCCCGGTGTCTCGTAATGTTTGAATGCTTAGGAAAATGGAATGGAAAGCAATAATGGCATGAATCTACGGACAGCGTTCATACATGTTTCAGATACGTCAATATCATTGAAGCCAAATTGTGATTCCCATTTGCCAGGTTTTGAACACCAAAAAATTACATACACTGAGGCCGTATAACTCGCAGGAGATCCGATGAACTTACCTAACGAACCAGAATCAAGAACTTCATGCACATATGAATCCTGCAGCTCTGAACATCTACTTCTCCATTAGTACTTGCCCCAGAGTCAAACCTGGAAGAACCACCAAGCTTCTGGAACAAGGCAGAATGATACTGTCGGAAACAAATCATGGAAATGAAAGTTGAAAGATACAACATCAAACGGCAGGCGAAACAAAATCAGCAACCTGAGGGTCAGTAACCTGAGGTCAAGTTTCCAACAGTAATAGGACGTTGATTTCAGGCCACGGCAAAATTACAGTCTCTCACTTCAGCTTCCCCATTCCCAGAGCGAACTTTTCCGTAATGGTAGGGATGCCAGAGATATTCGCTTTGGAGTTTGCCCGTGGCAGAGATTGTGCCACTGGCAGAATTGATACTTCTACGGCACCGGCTGTTGATACTTCCATGGCACCGGAAGATTTGACCATTCCTTTTAGAATTGTGCGTATGGTCTTGCTTTTTCAAAATAAACAATTCGATTGACCATACTCAATTTGTAGCAATCAATCGTGTTAAGTTCATGGTACGGTATTATTGTCATCGCACCATCGAACCTGATTTTTAATATCATCTGCACTGGTGGCACTAAAATTTCAATATTGTCTACATTATTTGAGCAACAATTTGAATTCATTTTTGAATACTTGTGATAGCAATTATTCTTCAAGAGAGTGAAATACCCTTAAAAACAAAGCTTGATGGCTCCAAAAATGTCTTCAAAAGAAAAAAAAAACATAGGTGCTGTTTGGCTAGTTAGAAATGAAGGCTAGGTTCACTACTATAAAAATAGCCTTTAACGGAGCAATGCCAAATTTCACTAGCGGTGGCTTAAAAATAACCTGCTGCTATAAATAGAATTCTATTTGTTGTGGCGGCACGTTTAATCAATCATGGTTACTTTAGCCCAACTCCACGACTCAATTCATATATAAATATTTGTAACACCAACCCTAACCATGTCTCTTCTCTCCACTCTTCATCCAGTGTCGCCACCGGCCTCCTTGTCTCCCCGCGCCACCCCCTCCCTCTCTCCTTGTGCCGCCCCTCCACTCCTACTCCTCGTGCCTCACTCCTGGCGCCGCTTTCATCTCTCTTTGCGACGCCGCCTAGTCCTCTCCCTCTCCTCGTGTACTATCCCCGCATGAAGGACCGAGAAGGCGACCAGAGGGGGGGGGGGGGGGGGGAGGGGGGAGGTTGAATGGGAGCCAATTAAAATTCTTTACAAGAACTTGGCCTATATCCCAATGACAACCTAAACCAACCTCTAAACCGATCACCAAGGCCAAACACATCAACTTGTGATGTGCTAACCCTAGGAGTGATCAATAACAACAGTGGAACACAACGGAAATAAAAGAGAGGAGCTAAGACTTGACACGGTCAAAGAACAACCTCAAAACAGGTTACTGGACGATCATCGGTAGTGCCGATCACTGGCATCGGCAGTACCTATTGGTACCATCGGCAGTGCCGATCATGTCCATCGGCAGTGCCGATGCGGGGTTCGGATCCAAGTCATCGGCAGTGTCGGTCGTGGCATCGGCAGTGCTGATCCAGGTTCTGACCCACCGGCAGTGCCGTTCCAGGCGATCGGCAGTGCTGATCAACCCCCGATAGAACAGAAAATTATCGTAATTTTCCCCCAAATCTCTCTAAAACTCAACCAAATGATCTCCAAAACGTGCAATTTTTGGACCAGCCAATCCTCAATGCATCACGACCTTAATCCTAGAATATCTACTTAATTGGCTCAAGTAATCATCACGAATTTCAGATCTTGTGCCAAGAACACCAAAAAGTAGAAACTTGAGAAATCTTTCAAATCAAAGGTGCTAGAGCTTATGATTCAGTCAAGGATCTATATAGCATTGTTCTAGCTTATCATAGCACCAAGATCCCCCAAGAAATCCGTCCCAAAACTTGCCCAAAAGTAAGATCGAAAATTCTCACGAGAATAGCTCCAAAAATAGAGAAAAAGAGAAATTCGGGATTTAGGGAGAGAGGAAGATCTTGAGCACGAAAATAACTCTCATATCATAGAAACATGCTTACGAGATCCATGGATACAAGGTTAGGAAGCCACCCTCTTCCTCTCACTATTTGAAAGAGAAAGAGATGTCTCTCACACACCCTCTCCTGTCCTCTTTTATATGAAGACCTCTCCTAGCACTTTGAATGAAGACCTAAGGCAAGGCTAAGGGAAAGAGAGACCCGTCTTCCACTAGCCCTACCTCTCCTTATATAGGCATAGGATCCAAGACAACTCTACCCTTGATCTATAACTCATTGCCACCTACCACCAGGGGCAAAACTATCTAACTCTTTTTTCTTCGCCCGAATGCCATCGAGCCCTTCACGACTTTGCTTCTCCTCGACGCAAGCTCCGTGATGGTGCCACGTGCACCCCCAATCGCCGCCACTGGTTTTGAGGCCCAATCTGAGAAACCGCCTTGCACGCTTCTCAAAGCGTGACTTCTTGATCTTGACGCGTGTCACCTCGTTCTGTGATCTTCCTCGTCGGCAAGTCTCTCCCGCCTCCGGTCCATTGGAAGCCTCTACTTGCACCGACGTCCGATCATCTTTGACTTGGTCAACCCTGTCGTCTTGATCACCACCCACGGTATTGAGGCTCAACCGTGAAACCGTTCGTGCTTCTTGCCTCTCCACGTGTACAGTGTGGATCACCCTTGACTTCACCCGGCCTCCCGATCGTCCGGCCCCAAGTCTCCTACTTGTGCTCGATCCTCTCGCTGTTGACCACCAAGTTGACTCCAGTGACCTACACATTATGAGACAAGCAAACACATTTCCCATCTCCTGCAACTCTCCGACATCCTCACCAACTCCGGTTAATCAAAACCATGATATGCACAAACTCACGCAATCTCGAGATTCCCGCATTTAAACTCAAACACCAAACTCAACCAATGTCAATTACTCATCACATATTGCAAACCATGGCACATGTCCACATGGTTTCTCAATCTCCCCCTTGATGAGTACATTGACAATACCAAATGCACAAAGATTAGAGATTGAAGTGTGAAGCCGAATAAGCACATCCAAATGGCCAAACCCAAAGAAAAGGTGAAAAGTAGGCCATCTAGCAAAATAGCGTCGAGACTTGATCTCGGCAATAAATTTATAGGGCTACGTCGAGACTAAGAACTACGATGGTTGCAAAAGACATCGAGTTATACAGGTTCGGGCCCTCTCGATGAGAGTAAAAACCTTACGTCCCGTGTTCTATGGATCGTATTGCTTACAATCTTCTCTCCTCGATAGGGGGTTCCCTGTTGTCTTATATATCCGGTCGGCAGGGGTACATGAAGAGTCCTACTCATAGTCTACAAGGATTTACATAGAAAGTGTATCTCTTGTTGCCTTGTGCTCCAAGCCGACTCGGTCGGTTCCCTTATGGATGAGGTACCCGGTCATCTATCGACTTAGGCATAACTATAGATACCCGTAAGGTAAGTATTCCACAGCAGCCCCCGAGTGCTTCCTGATTTTGAGCTTTGACCTGCCGAGTGATCTTCGAGATTATGTGACTGGATCACAAATTAGGAAGACCTCTTGATTGAAGTTCCTGATGGATCTGGTGCGCCGACTAGGTGCACCTGATCAGGTGTAGCCCCCCTACTCTTGTATAATTTGGAGACTAACAAATAATGCAAGAGTCTAATAATATTACCTCTTAACATTTTGTTATATATAGTTTACTCAAATCATCAAGTTCGAGCTTAAGTAAACTCCTGATCATCAAACCAGAAGGTCAGTTAGCAAGACATCAATCTGGTCGACCGATTAATAGAAAGGCCGAGTGATACACACTCTTCTCCAAGTGATTGGTGGATCTAAGTTTCATGACATCAATCATGTTTTAGTCCATATAAAAGAATATGACATCAATCATATAATAGTACTAAGCTAAATGACATCAATCATAGTATAGCTTTTCCTTAATAAATTGTCACTCTACTCAATATAAGTCCAATTTTGATAATTAATTACTGATATCAATCAATAACTTATCTTTTGAACTTATACCCATAGACCATGAAGTCCTCTGTCACATGATCATCAAATCATATAGATACGGAAAGTATTTTTTAATGGATCTGCCACTGCTTCTCATCAAAGAAGCCTCCGAGATTATTGCTAAAGGCCAATAGCTCTAATTCTTTTTAAAGAATAAAGCCTTTTATATTTTCATTATTAATCGAAAAAGCCCATCACTGTGCGGCCCATACCAGCCCTTAGGACCTAGAGACTAAGTCAAAAAGGCGAAGGTATAAAAAGGGAAGGGGACTGTTGACTCCAATTCCACGCCGCCATTTGCACACAATGCTTCGTCTTCCTCGCGTCTCCCCTGTTCTTGTGACTCCTTTGCTTCTAGGGCTAGGGTTAGCGCTTTCTTCCATCGCTGCCGTAGATCTCGAGCATTAACTATGGTTTAGATCCACCGCATTGCTACATCCCTCAAAGATGCCTCGCAAATCATCCAAGAAGGCCGCCGCCACTGAGTCCTCCTCCTCCGAGCTGTAGATCCCAGAGAAGCTTCGGGAGTTCTCGAAGAGCAACATCTCCACCATTGATCTGAACAAGATGGTGGAGGACGGCCTCCTTCCGGAACAAGCTCGCATCGATTGGAAGGTACCGAAAGAAAATCGCCCCCTTCCATTCCATAACCAACTTGTAGTTTTTTGCTCGTTCTTCGAGCATGGCTTCAGAGTTCCCTGCTGCAGTTTTCTGCGTGGGCTCCTTTTCTTTTGTGGGATTGAGCTCGTCGACCTCAATCCCTACTTCATCCTGCACATTGCTATCTTCGTGCAAATGTGTGAAGCTTTCCTGGGCATTATGCCCCATTTTACCTTGTTCCGCCATTTGTTTGTCCTCCGACCGCTACCAACCAAGGAAAACCAAGTCATCATAGGTAGAGTTGGTTTCTAGTTGTGCAAGAAGGAGGCCTACATCAACGTCCCATTGAAGACCGGGAACAAGAACTGGAAGGATGAGTGGTTCTACTGTGACAATCCTCCTCCTGTACTTGCCGACTTCTCTGGTGCCAAGGCCATTCACCAGGCGCGGTGGTCATAAAAACGTGACCCGACCGACCCCCAAGTGGTCGCTCTACTAAAGAAAATCGCAAAGCTAAAGAATGAAGGGGTTGACGGCATCACTGTAGCAAAAAGCTTTATAGTGTGCCGAGTGCACCGTTGAAGAAACAGAGCCACCCCGCCTAGGATTATGCCACTGACGATGAGACGAGGGAGGTGCCTGATCCGCCAAACTCCACTCTACATCGTTCGCGGTTATCGAATATGTTTGAAGGAGACATCATCCAAGATCACCTCATAATCGCGAAGACATACAACGTGGGCACTCTACGGGTCGAGTAAGCCTCAGTCGTCTTGAATAATCACAATGTGTAATGTCTTGATGTTTTTGCAGGGTCTGGACACTTATGTGTCACACCCTCCGCTCCCTCCGACCGATTCCGAGAGACCGGATTATGTCAAGAAACCACCGCAGACTGGCACCGGTAATGCCATTTCTTCAACGGTTGCCCGACCGACCGAAAAGGTCGTCGCCAGCATCTCCACAGCACCTCCTCGTCCTGACATGCCCTCTCCCAGCCGACGAGTGAAGCAGACCAGTCACCGTCGTCGGCAATATGTGGGAGATGACGATGATGATGAGGGGGAGCACCACCACGATACCAGCCTGCCGGCCCCTGCACACTCCGACCGAGCATCTAGCAAGTCGGAGCCCCCGAGCAATTCAGAGAGTGGTGCAAGGATGGCAAAGAAGACCGATGAAGCCGCCAAGACTTCCCTAAAGAGGAAGGATTCTGATCCGCAGACCACTTCTCTAAAGAAGAAAGTCTGTCGGATCAAAATTAAGCAAGTCTCCGGGTATAATTCTTCATGTTTTCAATTCTTCTTTGTCTCCATTTCCAACTATTGTCAGATTTTAACGCTATGCTCTTTGGTACTCATAGCGGTCGGTCAAGCGATAATCAGAGCGCCCAAGGGTCTCAAGACACTCGATCGACTCCTGTTCCTCGACCAACCGACCAGCCTCAGTTGGTCCGCACACCATCAAGTGCGCAGACCGAGTCGAGGAAGTCACCTAATGCTCTAGTGCCCACTCCGCTGCCGATGCCTGCTCCTCAAGCCGTCGACCCTTCCCCAACCGACATGCCTTCTCCCTATTATAAGGGTAAGACTATGTTGGTCGAGGACTCATTGAGTCGACCAGACACTGAGGACATGGACGTCATGCATCAACATCGAGAAGCCAACAAGGTACATCAATACCAAGTATTTTCTTTCTTGAATCATTATTCTAGCTAACCAAACCCTTCTTCATGTTCAGAGAATATATTCTCTTGTGGAGAAGAAGTAGGCCAGGATTGAATACCTTGAGGCCGAAACTTTTGGTAAGTTCCTAACATCTTGTGCATTCAAACTTCTCCGTTTAGAGATATTGACTTGTTGTCATCAGTTACCGTGAGCAGCTTTCCCAAGCCAGAAGGAAAATGGAGAAGCTACAGACCAACCACAAGGAGGTGACCCAAGCTCTAGAGCAGAGTCATGCTGATGTTGTTGGTAAGATTGCAGACCAACTTATATTTACTTCTTTCTTATTATATTGCTAAAGCTTTTATCTGTATTTTTAGCTCATGATCAGAAAGTCACCGACTTGGAGAAATTAACTTCAAACCAGCAGAGATTCTTAGATGCTCTGACTGCAGAGAAGAATGACTTCTCCAAGTTGGTCGAAGAACAGAGCGCTGAGATCACTCGGCTGAAAAAGAAACTGGAGGAGACCAAAGGAAAGGTTGACGAGGCTAAGAGCATCTCCAAATCCTTCAAATGTAATCTTGCCAGTAAGCTATCTTTTTAAGCCTTCTATCATCGCTTTTGGACTTCATCATCTAATACCCTTCATGAATTTTGCAGCCATATCCTATAGTGCTCAGAAAGCCTTGGATTATATCCATGCTAACCAAGTGGAGGAGACCGGACACTCTTTGGAGTATTTGCTGGAGCACGCGCAGGAGGTAATCGCCAACAACACCAAAAGAGTGGCGACCGAGGCCGGGAGTCAAGTACTGGCTATTTGCCAATCTTGGTCTCCTGCTCTGCCGTTGGACATGGTCAAGGAGGGCTTCAACCCCAACTTGATGATCGATCAATGTCAGTTGCTTATGGACTCCATGCTGGAAACCTCCCGTGCCTTAGTCGATAAGATAGAGGCCGACCCTATCGTGTCGTCTCCCCCAGCAACTCCAGAGGTAGAATTACAAGATGACGCCTCCTCTCCTTCACAGGAGTTGTAATATCTGCAACGTTAACAAATATTAGTAGTATTTTAATCAGGAAAACAATATTGTCTCCATGTAAATATAAATATTATTACTTGTGCTTTCTTAGTTACTAAACAAGTTTGGAAAAAGCAACTAAATAGTTATAAAGGCAATCTCCTGTTACTTAGAGCAAATCAGTCAGCGCCAAGCTGCGTTAGTCGCACTATAGCACTTAGACCTTTTCACCTTAAGTCTTTTAGAGACAAAAAGAAAAGCTACACCAGTCTGCCTTAACATATTAGGTTGTAATTTATAACTACATAACAAGCAGAATCGACCAATCGACACATGACTTGTCGCACTTTGGCTCTGGGTTTAGTGTAGTGGCAGTCTATTATGCAGTATAAATTGTATAACCATAATGTTCTAGCGTAAGACCAAAAATTTTTAGACCGTGTCAAAATATAAGAAGTCGGTCGGAAAAAATCCAAAACCAGAATCTGTCAAGGTTAAGGAGTAGTGGGACATTATTACTAGCCTCCTGGCTCGATTGTTTAATGTTATAAATTAAGGAATCGAGACAAATAAGAATGAAATCAAAAACATCTTCCATCAAAAAGACTTGGAATTTCTTCAATAATAATGTATAAAAATACAATACGAAGACTAAGTATAGAAACGACGTAGCTGATTGATGTTCTATGAATTTGGTACATCTTTGCCATCTTCATACATCAGTCGATAAGCCCCTGGCCGTGTAACCTCTTTGACCACATAAGGTCCTTCCCATTTAGGGGATAGCTTGTGCTGATTCTTGGCTGATTGCACTCGTCACAACACTAAATCCCCAACATGAAACTGGCGACTGCGAACATTTTTGTCATAATAACGTCACAAGCCTTGTTGGTATACTACCGACCGAAATAGAGCACGATCACGCAACTGCTCTGCTGCAATCAATTCAATCACTCGGTTGTCTTCAGAAAACTTCTCGTCATATCCCTTGACTCGCGCTGATACGAGGCTTACCTTGGTTGGCAGCATAGCCTCGGAACCGAAGACCAACGAGAATGTGACTGGTCAGTAGCCCGACTGACATTAGTGCGCAACCCCCAGAGAACCGAAGGTAGTTCTTGAACCCACCGACCGGCATACGGTTTGAGACTGTCAAATATTTGAGGCTACAGTCCCTGAAGAATCATACCATTGGCCCGTTCGACCTGCCCATTGCTTTGAGGATGAGCCACTGATGCAAAGTGGATCTTTATTCCCATCTCATCGGCAAAGTCATGGAACTCCTTAGATGTAAACAGAGTACCATTATCGGTGATGATATCATGAGGAACCCCAAACCGAGTGAAGATGTCTCTGGCAAATTCGACCGCCTTCTTTGAAATTATCTTACCGACCGGCTTCGCTTCAATCCACTTGGTGAATTTGTCAATAGCAACAAAAAAATGAGTAAACCTGTCTGGTGCTTTCTTAAAAGGACCGACAATATCAAGCCCTCAGATTGCAAAAGGCCAAGTCATAGGTATCATGAAGTTGCTGCGAAGGCACGTGAGTCTGTTGAGCAAAGAATTGACAGCCTTCACACTTTCGAATGACCTAGCGTGCATCTTCGACCGCCATGGGCCAATAAAACCCTTGCCGGAAGGCTTTGCCGACCAAAGTCTTTAAAGCTGCATGGTTGCCACATATGCCTGAATGGATTTCTTCCATCAATTCTTTGCCTTCTGGAATCGAGATGCATCACATCAAGATATTTGAACCCCCTCGTCGATAGAGTAGGTCATCCACCATCAAATATCCTCGATACTTTGCCTTCAATCTTTGTTGCTCATTATGATCCGGAGGTAGCATTCCTATAGTAAAAAATTGGACAATCAGGTCGCGCCAGTCGGTCTGTATGTTGGTATCATATACCATCTCAGCAATATCGGTCGTTAAGACGTCAGACTGAGAGAATTAGTGGGAGAATCAAGGGTGTGTAAGAAAACACCAGGTGGGACAATCGCTCGAGACGATCCCATCTTAGCTAGTTCATCAGCCGCTTGATTGCTATCCTGAAGAATATGCGTGAACTTCAATCCATCAAATTTATCTTCGAGCTTCCTTACTTCTTGGCAATAGGCAGCCATATTGCTATCCACACAATTCCAATCCTTAGTGACTTGGTTGATGACCAGAGCCAAATCACCAAAGATGTCGAGACGCTAAACGCCGAGTGACACGACAATGCGTAGACCATGTAGAAGAGCTTCATATTCCGCAACATTGTTAGACGCACAAAACATGATCTGGAGGACATACCAGAGCTTTTCTCCTTGTGGTGAGATGAGCACAATCCCTGCACCCGCTCTAGGTAACTGGAGGGATCCGTCAAAGTATATTTTCCAGTACTCAATATCTTGTAGTGCAGGCGGCATATGAATCACTGTCCACTAGGAAACAAAGTCAGCTAACACTTGTCCTTTGATCGCTGAGCAGGGTTCAAACGTAATGGTGAATTGACCGAGCTTAACTGCCCATTTGGCAATCTTTCCTTCTGCTTCCCGGTTGTGGAGAACTTCTTCGAGTGCAAAAGTTGTTTGAAATTCAATGGGATAAGCCTGAAAATAGTGCTTCAACTTCCTCGAAGTGATCAAGAGCGCATATAGCAGCTTCAAGATCTGGTGGTATCGTGTTTTGGAGGCACTAATGTCACACCCGGTTTTAAGGACAAAACCAAGTGCTATTCATATGTGTGCCCAGGAACAAGTTTCACACATAGCGACAGTAAGTGCATAACAGTATAACCAATGTCATTATTACAACATGCCATTATTACATAAAAGACTGCCTTTAAAGACGGAAACGACTCTCAAACTAAATAGCAGCGGAAAACACCATAACACCACGGGCAATCGACCGGGGGCACGCTCGCCTAGTAGTAGTCTTCATCGATGTAGTCCATCTCTCCATCTTTTGAGCAGCAGTTTATTATACACAGGAACAAAGAGAAATAGCAAGGGTGAGCACATGCCGTACTCAGCAAGTGGGGGAAAATATGACATGCAGGCTTAATAGAAGAAAGACTAACATAAAGGTTCATTTGCATAAATGAGCACTACACCTAAGACCCTTTTGAACAACACTCCTATTTACTAAGTGAAAAGTTGTCCCAAGTTATCTCATCAAACCAACACTACAGGTTACACCGCCTGTAGCCAACCATGGGTTAAACCGCCCATAAGAAACCATACTACAGGTTACACCGCCCAAACCAAACTTGGCTACCCACCAAGTTCACCCATAAACAACCATCCTAAATGTGTGAGGATCCAGGCCACTCATGACCGTGAGCACGGCTGTTATAACAGTTTGACACTCTGCAGAGGTTGCACAACTTTACCCACAGGTTGGTGATTTCATCACTATGCAGTGACTAGAGAGTCTCCATGTTGCCCAAGTCACACTACCATCGGTGTGAGGCCAAGAGATCACCACAAGGTCTTTCAAAGAGCTTCCCAGCTTGCAAACAATCCACGCTAAGATTTCACTGCTGTGGAATTAAACCGTTCCTACAGAAGCCCCCTCTAGCGCCGTGGTTAGGAGTGAACCATGCATCGCCTGAGTCCGAGAGTAAACCGTCCCGTCCTCATCCCTCGACTGCCCGCAAAACTGGGAAGACATCTTGATACTCCACCAAGCCTACCCATATCAGACCTGTGCTTTGCGCTGTTTTCCTGGGTGGCCGCTCCACAAACTACTCTTGCGATCCCAAGCATACCCGCACCATCCTTGTCATCCTCCTGCTTGGATCACCTAGGTTCCATGTTGCTAAAAAGGATTACCCATCCCTCATGATCATTAGGTTCAAGTGAGCCATTAGTCAAGATTAGCATTAGACACTTCCAAACCCGACATAGCAACTAAGCATGACGTACCCATACTAATATGCTACACCAGAACCCAGGCGACAAGAAATAATATGAAACAGGATGATGACACATAGGATTCAATATTAACAAGCATGCACAGAGAATAGAGAGAAAACTAAAACATAGGTTAAAAATGCATCAAGGACACTTGCCTGGTTCCCCTTGCTGCTGCTCAAAGTCTTCTGGCTAGAGGTCCTGAAAGTTCTCCATCTGCTGGTCCTCTACTAACGTCACACCGGAAAGACAAGCATACAACCAAACTAAGAAACAACACACCACATAGTAACAAGCAACAATAAAGATAATACGACGAGAAAGTACGCGTTGCTATGGTCTCGTGAGCGTAAGAATCGTCTCAATCCGAGTTACAAGTAAAAAGTTACGAAGGTATAAAGTTCTAGGGTTAAAATAGTAAAATCAGCAAAATACTGTAAGACAGTATGAATAAATAATATTAAACACTATGATCACTCTAGTACGAGAATTTCCCAGTTCCCTGTGCACCAGAATCCACAGGGAGGGAGCGGGGGAGGCAGCGCGGGGAGGGGGAGCTCACCGGAGCGTCGTGGAGGGCGGAGGCGGCCGGGAAGAGCGAGCGATGGCGACGGCGGCGAGCTGGTCGCGCGAGAGGCGGCGGGTGGGGAAAAGCGGCACGAGGGTGTGCGGGGCCTGCTATTTATGGTGGCGCGACCCCCGGGGTGGTCGTGGCACGCACGCCAAGGCGATAGCGGCGGCTGGGCCTGATGTGGCGGCTAGGGTTGGGGCGAGGCGTGGGCGCTGCGCGGATGGGCCGGACGGTGGCGGCCCAGGCGGGGGGGGGGGGGGGGCGAGCTGGGCCGCGGGAAGAGGAGGCCTAGGCCGGGGTAGAGGGAAAAAAAAGAAAAAGGCCCAAGGCCGAAAGAGAGAGGGAGAAGAGAAGGGGGAGGGGGGAGCTGGGCCGAGGGGGAATTGGCCCAACTGCCAACAGGGCTCTGCCCCTTTTTTTGTAATAAAATTACAACTTATTTTATTTTAGGGAAAATTTTAAAAGACTCAAAATAAAATAAAATAAAGAAAGAAATAAATAAAAAAACAGGGTGTTACCAATCTACCCCCTTAGGATGAATCTTGTCCTCGAGATTCGGTCGGATCGGAGAAAAGATTGGGGAACTCTTTCTTCAAGTCTTTTTCTCTTTCCCATGTGGCCTCCTCCTGGGAGTGATTGCTCCATTGTACTTTGCATGTGCGATACCTCTTATTCCGGGTGACTTTCTCTGCCGTTTCCAGAATCCTCAGTGGATATTCTTGATAGGCGAGATCCTCTCCAACCTCCAATTCCTCCATAGGTACCTGTTCCTCTGGAACTGGTAGGGACTTCTTTAATTGAGAGACATGGAAAACATCATGCACCTCGGACAACTGCGGAGGTAGCTCCAACTGATACGCCACTTCACCTTTTCGTTCCAAGATCTTGAAAGGGCCAATATATCGGGGTGCTAGCTTGCCCCTAACATTGAAACGACGAAGTCCTCTCATAGGAGACACCTTCATGTATACAAAGTCGCGAACCTCAAAGCTCAAATCTCTTCATCTATGGTCAGCATAGCTCTTCTGTCTGGACTGTGCGAGCTTGAGGTTTTCCCTAACAATATGAACTTGTCTCTGTGCCTCCTGGAGAGTTTCTGGTCCAAAAACTTGATTTTCCCCTGTCTCGTTCCAGAACAAGGGAGTCCTACACTTCCGCCCATACAAAACCTCGAACGGGGACATCTTCAAACTTTCTTGGTAGCTATTGTTGTAAGAGAATTCCGCATAAGGGAGGCTCTTGTCCCAACTATTACCATACTGTAGCGCATAGGCCCTCAACATATCCTCAAGAATTTGATTCACCCTTTCAGTCTGTCCGTCCGTCTGTGGATGGTATGCAGAGCTAAAGTTTAGCCTAGTGTCCATCGATTCATGTAGCTTCTCCCAAAACCTTGAAGTGAATTGGGTTCCTCTATTAGAAACTATCTTTTTGGGCACACCATGTAGACACACAATCCTAGACATATATAGTACCGCCAGCTTTGGTCCACTGTAGGTAGCCTTGACGGGAATGAAATGCGCCACCTTGGACAAACGATCCACTATTACCCATATGGAGTCATAGCCACTTTGCGTCCTTGGTAACCCCATAATGAAATCCATGCTAATCTCTTCCCATTTCCACTCTGGTATCTTCAATGGCTGCAAAAGTCCTGCTGGCCGCTGCCGTTCTGCCTTGACTCTTTGGCAAATATCGCATAATACAACATATTCAGCGACCGCCCTCTTCATACCATACCACCAATATTGACTCTTAAGATCATGATACATCTTAGTACTCCCTGGGTGGATCGAGTATGCCGACTCATGGGCGTTCCGTAGTATTATTCCCTGATCTCTTTCACATCCGGCACGCAAAGCCTTTCCTTGTACCATAGGGTTCCCAATTCATCAACGATGAAGCCTGGAGCCTTGTCCTATGCCATTTGGAGCTTGATCTCCTGTATCTTAGAATCTTCAAGTTGCCTCTTCCGAATGTCTTGCTCCAATGTTGAGTCAACCTCCATCGTTACTACCTCGGTGTTAGAGACCCATCCCAAGTTAAGCTTCTCAAACTCGTCGCACAATCCTGGTTGGGTGTCCCTTGCTGCGAGCATACTCAGATGTGACCTCCTACTCAAAGCATTTGCGACAACATTGGCCTTCCCTAGATGGTAGTTGATATTCAAATCATAGTCCTTGATGAGTTCTAACCATCGGCGTTGCCTAAGATTGAGGTCTGGTTGGGTGAATATGTATTTTAGACTCTTGTGATCCGAATAGATCTCACATCGCTTGCCAATGAGGTAGTGCCTCCATATCTTGAGAGCATGGACCACTGCTGCTAACTCCAAATCATGAGTTGGGTACTTCTCGTCGTGCTTCTTCAATTGCCTCGAAGCGTATGCGACCACATGACCTTCTTGCATGAGCACACATCCTAGGCCCTGTCCGGAAGCGTCATAATAAATGGAGAAAGGCTTCTCCATATCGGGCATGGTCAGAATTGGTGCCGTCGTAAGTCTCTTCTTTAACTCCTGGAAACTGGCCTCGCGTGCGGGCGTCCACTTAAAGTCCTTACCTTTTTCTAACAATTCTGTCATCGGCTTGGCTATCTTGGAGAACCCTTCTATGAATCGCCTATAATACCCTGCTAAACCCAGGAAACTCCGGATGTCGGTGACATTCTGGGGCGTATTCCAACTTAACACATCTTCCACTTTGCTAGGATCCACAGACACTCCTCCGACAGAGATGATTTGACCAAGAAAAAACACCTCCTTCAGCCAAAACTCACACTTGTTTAACTTTGCGTACAACTGGTTCTCCCGAAGCTTCTGCAATACCAAGCGAAGATGTTCCTCATGCTCTTCTTCATTCTTTGAGAACACCAGAATATCATCGATAAACACCACCACAAACTTGTCCAAGTACTCCATGAATACCTTGTTCATCAGACACATAAAGTAGGCAGGGGCATTAGTCAATCCAAAGGACATGACCATATACTCATAAAGTCCATACCAAGTGGTGAAGGCGGTCTTGGGTATATCGGATGCCCGAATCTTTAACTGATGGTAACCAGAACGCAAATCAATCTTTGAGAAAACACATGCTCCTCTCAACTGATCAAACAAATCATCAATCCTAGGCAGCGGGTACTTGTTCCTGATGGTGACTGCATTAAGGGCTCGATAATCTACACACATCCTCTGGGTACCATCCTTCTTAGGGACAAAAAATAACGGGGGCTCCCCATGGGGATACACTAGGTCAGATAAATCCCTTATCGAGCAATTCTTGTATTTGCTCCTTAAGTTCAGCTAGTTGAGTGGTGTCCATCCTATAGGGTCGCTTAAATATAGGTGCCATACAAGGAAGTAACTCAATAACAAATTCGATGTCTCGGTCAGGTGGCATACCTGGCAACTCCTCTGGGAAAACATCAGGAAACTCGCAGACCACTCGGATATCTTGGGTTGAAGCAACATCCAGTTGATTCAACTTCACACGGTTGACTGCTCCCTTGTTAGTGAGCAATGCATCAGCTACATATTCTAATTCCTTCCCAGTACTAGCCGTGAGCTTCACTGCCTTCTTGGAACAATCTATGAGTCCCTTATGCTTACTCAACCAATCTATCCCAAGAATCACATCAATCCCTTTTGACTCAAGAACAATGAGGTTCGCTGAGAAGTCTACACCCCTTATATTAAGGTTTACCTTAGGACAAACATGCCTTGCCTCCATCTCTCCCCCAGGAGAGCTAACAATCATCCTATTCTTTAGCATAGATACGGGTAGGTTGTGTTTGTGAACAAAAGCAGCAGATATGAAGGAATGTGATGCTCCGGAATCAAATAAAACGACTGCATGATTATCATTTGCAAGGAACGTACCGAGGACCACATCCAGAGATTCTTGAGCATCATCAACAGCCACATGGTTGACACGAGCGCGAGCTTGGTTCTGTCTTGCTTGCGTTGGAGCAGAGTTCACATTGCAATTGGGAGCAGTGTTCCCACCTTGAGCTGGGGTCTGGTCGGGGCGTCTCTGAGGACATTTATTGGCCAAATATCCCGGGTCACCACAATGATAACAAGCTCCTCCATTTGCAGGGCCCTGTCCATTGTTGGTCTTTGGTGGGGCTGTCATAGCAGGACGTGGGGTCTGGAAGTTGGGACACTGAACCTGACACTGAGGGGTGAAAAACCCTTGACCCATAGGTTGAGTCCTCTGCTGTCCACTCTGCTGCCCAGGGCAGAATATATGTCCACGAGAAGATGATCCAATGCGAGGCCTGGCGTTGCTGCCTCCTTGCTGACCCTGATGCTCCATCTTGCGCTTGCTATCCATCTTCGCCCTTCGGTTCTCTAGGACTAGAGCTTTATCCACCATCTCCTGAAAGTTCGCATAGTCGCGAGCCTCCAGTGCATAGGCAAGGCCATTATTCAACCCATCAAGAAAACACTCACACTTCTTCTGGTCGGTGTCCACTTCTCCTGGAGCATACCTAGATAGCTGGGTGAAGCGTGCGACGTACTCCCTCACTGTCATGGATCCCTGCTTCAGATCCTGGAACTAAAATATAATTCAAACAAAGATAGGGGTGTTTTTGTAAAATTACAGGACTAAAATATTAATTAGAAAAAGTCTAGGGACTTTTCTGCAAAAATACAGTCCTGAAAAATAATTATATAAAAAGTCAGGGTCCTAAATATAATTATATAAAAGTTCTGGAAAATTTTCAAGATTAAAATATAATTTTAATAAAGTGTAAGGGCCTACATGCAAAACTAGCATTAATCCCAGATTTAACTAATTAAAATAAACCCTAATTCCCGTGGACAGGGGCCACGGGGTCCGCGGACCGGGCGTTGACCTAGGGTCTACGCGATCCGTAGACCCGATTCATACCTCTTTGGGGTGGATCTAATCTGGACCATCCAGATTAGATCCAAGGGCCACAGGGATTGCCGGCGGGGAATGCGGTGGCCGGCGATGGGGAAGGCGGCGGCGCCATGCGCGGCTCGCCGGAGCATGCGGGGAGGGAGCTCCGGTGCACCGGAATCCACAGGGAGGGGAGTAGGGGAGGCGGCGCGGGGAGGGGGAGCTCACCGGAGCGTTGCGGAGGGCGGTGGCGGCCGGAACGAGCGAGCGACGACGACGGCGGCGAGCTGGGCGCGTGAGAGGCGGCGGGTGGGGAAAAGCGGCGCGAGGGTGTGCGAGGCCCGCTATTTATGGGGGCGCGACCCCCGGGGTGGTCGTGGCACGCACGCCAAGGCGGCGGCGGCGGCTAGGGTTGGGGCGCGGCGTGGGCGCTGCGCGGATGGGCCGGGCGGTGGTGGCCCAGGCGGGGGTCGAGTTGGGTCGCGGGAAGAGGAGGCCCAGGCCGGGGTAGAGGGAAAAAAAAGAAAAAGGCCCAAGGCCGAAAGAGAGAGGGAGAAGAGAAGGGGGAGGGGGAAACTAGGCCGAAGGGGAATTGGCCCAACTGCCAACAGGACTCTGCCCCTTTTTTTGTAATAAAATTACAACTTATTTTATTTTAGGGAAAATTTTAAAAGACTCAAAATAAAATAAAATAAATAAATAAATCAATAAATAAATATATAAATAAAACAGGGTGTTACAACTAAGGACCTGAGTGACAAAATACACTAGGTGTTGTACTTTTTGTACATGACCCTCTTCTTCTCGGTCGATCGCTAAAACGGTACTCACAACTTGAGTTGTAGCCGATATGTAGAGCTGAAGAATTTCTTGCGGCTCCGGAGGCACTAGCACTGGGATATTGCTAAGGTGAACCTTCAACTTATCCAATGCCGACTGCGCCTCTGTTGTCCAGATGAAATCATCCTGCTTTTTGAGCAACTTAAAGAACGGCAAAACCCTGACTCCCAGTCGAGAGATAAAACGACTTAAAGATGCCATGCATCTAGTCAACTTCTGAACATCCCTTTGGGAATTAGGTGGCCCC
Source organism: Eleusine indica (assembly GCA_030378355.1). Classification (NCBI taxonomy): domain Eukaryota; kingdom Viridiplantae; phylum Streptophyta; class Magnoliopsida; order Poales; family Poaceae; genus Eleusine; species Eleusine indica. The sequence continues at coordinate 31,673,395 of CM059499.1, forward strand.
ATATCAAGGATCGCCTTGATTTTGTCCGGGTTAGCCTCTATACCTCGTTTTGAAATGATGTAACCGAGTAGCTTTCCCGAAGGAACCCCAAAAACACACTTTTAGGGTTCAACTTCATCGAGTATCATCTCAAGTTGTCAAACGTCTCTGCCAGGTCAGAGAGAAGTTCTTCAACATTCTGAGTCTTTACCATGATATCATCAACATACGCTTCTACGTTCCGACCGATCTGAGTTTCAAGGCAGCGTTGAATACCAAGTTGGTAAGTCGCGCCAGCATTTTTCAGACCGAATGGCATAGTAGTATAGCAGTAGGCGCCGAAGGGAGTTATAAAGGAAGTCTTGATCTAATCTTTGACTTTTAGTAGGATCTGGTGATAGCCTGAATAGGCATCCAGAAAGCTTAAAAGCTCACACCCAGCTGTTGAGTTTATGATCTGATCAATACGTGGCAGAGCGAAGGGGTCTTTAGGACAGACCTTGTTCAAATCGGTATAATTGACACACATCCGCCACTCTTTATTCTTCTTAGGTACAAGGACTGGATTTGCCAGCCAATCAGGATGGTACACTTCCCTTATAAACTTAGCATGTAATAATCTAGCTATCTCCTTCTTTATGGCATCCTTGCGGTCTTGTGCAAACCTTCTAAGCCTTTGCTTGACGGGGGTGGCCCCAGGAGGCACCCTTAGCTCGTGCTCAATCTTTTCCCGAGGAACTCCCGGCATGTCAGAGGGTTTCCATGCAAAGATGTCCCTATTTTCCTGGAGGAAAAGAGTGAGTGCGAGTTCCTGTTTCTCGTCGAGGTTGGTCCCCTGCATAAGTGACCTTAGCAGGGTCCTCTGGGTCGAGCGAAACTTCTTTGGTGGGCACTTCGTCAGTATGGATCTTGTCCTTGGTGGGCTTCTTCATGGGGACCTCCGCATCGGTCTGCTCTTGACTACCAACTGCCTTCTGGATCTCAAGCCGGTCGGACAGCATCAACTGACGGTCGGCCATCTCAAAACTATGCACATCGCAATCGAAAGAATTCCAATGGTCAAAGTAGAGGGAGATGATTCCTTTAGGGCCTGGCATCTTTAGAGTGAGATACGGGTAGTGTGGAACCGCCATGAATTTCGCCATTGCCGGTTTGCCTAAGATAGCATGGTAAGCAGACTCGAAGTCAGCTATCTGTAAGATAACGCACTCAGTCCTAAAGTTCTCACGGATTCCAAAGGTGACAGGCAGAGTGATCTATCCAATAGGAACAGAAGTCTTGCCTAGCACAATCCCATGGAAGGGAGAGGAACTCGGCTGCAAGTCGCTGATCGACAAGCCTAACTCCGTGAGGGTCTTAGTGAAGATCAAATCCAGACTGCTTCCTCCATCAATGAGTACTTTGTTGAACTTGAGCCCCTTCATCGTCGCCACAAGTACTAATGGGTAGCGACCTGGCTTGGGCATGTGCCTCGGGTGATCCGACCGATCGAAAGTAATCAGGACTTCAGACCACCTCATGTACTCAGGCGCCGCCGATTCTACGGAATTGATCTCACATAGTTCTGGTTTTTGTTTACGCTTGGATGTGTAGGCGTCCGGGCCTCCGAAGATGAAGTTGACTTCCTTCCGGGGTTCCTGGAACTTTCCATCCTTGTACTTGTCATCACCGTCATTGGCTTTGTCCTTGCCGTTGCGTCTTGGCGGATCTTTGGCCACCTTCAGAGCGTTAGTTGCAAATCCATTCAAGCGGTAACAGTCCTTTGCTTTGTGGTTTCCTTTTGAATGCCATAGACACGAGCCACTCAACAAGTTATCCATGGTCTATTGGTTCGTCCGAGGATTTTTCTTCGTTCAGTCTACTGCCACGACCATGTTCTCAGATTTTTGCTTCTTGTCCTTCTTGGAGGATTCTGGTTTGTCCGAGCGCTTCTCCTTGCCTTTGCCTCGGATGTCATACAAGGCTGATTCTCCAGATGCGAACTTATCAGCGATCACAACGCACTCCCGAGCAGTCAGCCTGAGGTCCTGATTCCTCCGAACGATCTCCCGAACTAGCTCGTCGCTTTGAACACCTCCTTGGAAGGCTGCAATGATTTGTTGGTCCAGGGTATTGGGGATCTCGGTCTTCTTGGCGCAGAACCGCTTGATGCAGTCGCCTACCTGGCGCGCCAACTGTCAAGACTTGATCTCGGTAATAAATTTATAGGTCTACGTCGAGACTAAGAACTATGATGGCTGCAAAAGACATCGAGTTATACAGGTTCGGGACCTCTTGATGACAGTAAAAACCCTACATCCTGTGTTCTATGGATTGTATTGCTTGCAATCTTCTCTCCTCGATAGGTGGTTCCCTGCTGCCTTATATATCCGGTCGGTAGGGGTACATGAAGAGTCTTACTCAAAGTCTATAAGGATTTACATAGAAAGTCTATCTCTAATTGCCTTGTGCTTCAAGCCAACTCGGTCAGTTCCCTTATGGATGAAGTACCCAGTCGTCTATCGACTTAGTCATAACTATAGATACCTGTAAGGTAAGTATTCCACAAAGAGGGATCACAAAACCAAGAGTTGGCAAAGACAGCGACTTGAGACGCAAAGAGTGTGAAAAGCGCAAGAAAACGCTCAAGGACATGATATGCTCCCCCTCAACTTGTGGTAGGTCTCATGTAACGCAAAATGGATCATTTTAAGTTTCTTAGCAATAGAACAAACAAACATGCAATACATGAAGATGCAAACCTAAGGAGCTTCAATAATTATGCGGACAGGCATTTAATTGTGCTAATAAAAAACATAGAGCCATGAAGTGTAAAAGCAATAGCTCACCATCATACAAAGACCAAAAATAGATAGCAAGGCATAAACACCAAGAGCTATACAAGCTAAGCAAAAAGATTGATAGCTTAGATAGAATCAAATTTGCTCATCATGATAAAAACTGCCACCACATGTGTAAGTACTCCCATCCAAGGCAAAACAAGTATCAAGTGAATAAAAAGAATCTAGCCAGTCTCAATCTCAACCAAGGCAACAAGCATTCACAGAAAATGAGCTTTACAAACGCTCACATATGCAACAAAGACTCAATTGATCAAGTGTTTATTGTTTATCCTCATGTGTCCTCTTATCCATGCGGAGGGTCGCACGACTGGGTACGGCAAACACCCCGAGGCCTCAAGTCATAGTGTTTGGATTTAGCATTTTAGAATTATTTTGATCAAAGCACTTAGCAGATTTTTCATGATTTATTTACATGACTAAAGAGCATGCCTTTGCGGCAAAAGGAACACACATTCCCACAATGTTCCTTCATGAGCTAAACATTTGCAAAGCCTTCCATTTCGCAAACACAAGGTACCAAAGCCAGGATAGACTCTAGACTAGCCTCAACACAAGTCTTGACAGGGATAAAAGCAATTATACACATGGTGAGCAAGTCTTAGAAAGATTAGTTCATAAGGTTCACAAGAAGCTCAGTTTACCTTTAAGATTAGCAAGTTGCTCAAAAGAGTCTATAACAAGCCATCTAGAAAATCTAAGCATGAGAAATTACTATCACATCTACACAACTTAGCTCAAGCTCAATCATAGCAAAGAGAAATGCATGAAAGCATAAGAATCAAAGCTCATCTACCGATGCATATATTACATATGAGATGCAATGAAAAAAGGTAAGATACATATATACAAGAGAACACCAACTCCTCCTCAAATGATGCCATAAGGATGGCAAACACCAAGCTCCTCCCAAAGAAAAGCAAATCTCAAAGCATCTAGGGGCTTGGTAAGGATATCAGCCAATTGGTTTTTGGTGTCGATGTATTTGACCTTAACATCTCCCTTCTCAATATTATCTCTCAGGAAGTGGAATCTCATATTTATGTGTTTGACCTTACCATGTAGGACTGGGTTCTTGGCTAAGCATTTGACACTAGAGTTATCATACATGAGTGGAACACCCTTAAAGGTTAACCCATAGTCTCTCATGGTGAACTATCCATAGGATTTGTGAGCAGCAGCTAGCAATTGCAACATACTCAGCCTCTATGGTGGATTGGGCTACACTCGACTGCTTACGAGAAGACCAACAGATCAAAGAAGTACCTAGGAAATGGCAAGTACCAGAAGTGCTCTTTCTATCAATTCTACACCCAGCAAAGTCCGCATCCGAATACCCAATGAGATCAAGAGATGAAGATGCAGAGGACCAAAGACCGAACTCAAGGGTGTATATGAGATACCTGAAGATGCGCTTGACAACCTTGCATGATTCACCCTTGGAGAAGCTTGAAAGCAAGCACAAAGACACACTACAAACTGTATGTCGGGTCTTGTCGCCGTCAGGTACAACAGGGAGCCAATCATGCTTCTGTACTCCCGTTGGTCCACTGCTTCATAGTCTTTGTTAGGGTCATGTTCCATTGTTGTGGACATTGGTGTTGACAACGGCATCACATTGACCATGTCAAACTTCTTCAGGAGAATCTTCGTGTACTTAGCTTGATGTATGAAGGTGCCTTGCTTGCACTTCTTGATTTGTTAGAGTCTAATGCCCTTAGAGGCAGCAAATGCAAACATGATTCTAATGGCTTCTATGCATGCAACAGGAGAAAAGGTTTCCCCATAGTCTAAGCCCTCCACTTGACTGAAACCCTAGGCAACAAGCCTAGCCTTGTTTCTAACAACCTCACCATATTCCCCATGTTTGTTTTTGAAAACCCACTTGGTTCCTAAGATATTGACACCAATAGGAGGCTCTACTAGTGTCCACACTTTGTTTCTCTCAAAGTTTTCCAACTCCTCATGCATGGCATTAACCCAATGTTCATCAGATAATGCGTGTCCAACATCCCGATGTTCAAAGGTGGCAATAAAGAGAGAATTAGTAAAGCAGGCGAGATGTGCAGACCTTGACCTTGTTGTCCTCTCATAGAGATTACCGATCATTTGTTAAGGTGGATATTGACGCTGAATGTGGTGAGGAGACTCTCTCTCAGAGTGTACCTCCTCCTCAACTATAGTTGGAGCTGACTCAACAGCTGCTGAGGTCGATGTAGAGGCTTCTGGACCCTCTGCTGGAGTGGTGGAAGCAGCAGGAACAAACTCGGATGTGGGATGGAATGACTCATTATCGTCATCATCCAAGCCTTGTAGGTCCTCTTCTACAAAGATACTCTCCTCCATCTCCCTGTTACCTGCAGTCTCAACCACATTGCTTGCACAAGAGTTTGATTCATCAAAGGTTACATCGCAGACTCTACGATGGTGTTAGTTTCCAAATTCAAAACTCTATAAGAATGGCCATGAAGGGTGTAGCCAAGAAAGATGCCATCGGAAGATCTCAACTCAAACTTATCAAGATTGCCACGCTTGAGAACGAAGCACTTGCAACCAAAAGTGCGCAAATGAGAAACAGATGGCTTCCTCCCAAAGCATAGCTCATAGGAAGTCACATTAAGAATTGAGCGTAAGAAACCCCGATTGGAAACATAGCAAGCAGTGCTAATGGCCTCAGCCCAGAACCGCCTCGGAGTCCTATGCTCATCGAGCATCGTCCGAGCCATTTCCACCAAGGTCCTGTTCTTTATTTCAACCACACCATTTTGCTGAGGGACACGAGGTGCTGAAAACCGATGCTCAATACCATGCTCAAGGCAAAAAGCATGAAAGGAGGAGTTCTCGAACTTGGTGCCATTATTACTGCGGATTGCTCGTAATGCACTAGGGAGTTCCTTGAACAACGTCAAAGCTAAGCTCCGAAAGTGATGAAACACTTCATCCTTGCTTTCAAAAAAGTAAACCCAAGAGTAGCAAGAGTAATCATCAACAATCAGAAGAACATACCACTTCCCACCTGCCGAACAAACCCGAGAAGGACCAACAGTGTCCATATGAAGCAGCTCTCCAGGATGTTCAGTCATCACCAAATTAATTGATGGATGAGAAGCGGCAATCATTTTCCCATGACGACAAGGACAAACCAAATCCTTATCAAACTTAAGCTTAGGCAATCCTCGGATCAAACCTAGGGCACTTAGGCAACAAAGCAAGTCAAAGCTCATGTGACCTAGTCTCCTATGCCATTTCTAGAGCTCGAAAGAAGATTGAGCAAACAAGCACTTGTGAGAACCAGGAGAACCAGCAGAATCAGCCTATAAAACTTTCCCAATGCTAGAAATCCCACAAACCAAAGAGCCATTCGAATTAAGAACACAAGAAGCATTTTTCTTAAAGTGCACTTCCAAACCAACATCAAGAAACTGAGAGACAGAGAGGAGATTGTACTTGAGATGCTCAACCAAACCAACATCCTTGAGAGTGAATTTTTCATTTACCTTTACCGCGCCTCTTGCCTTCACTCTCCCTCTCTTGTCATCTCCAAAGGTCACATACTCCCCGCGCTTAAAGGGAGTGAGGCTGGAGAACCACTTTGCATCTCCGGTCATGTGGTGCGAACACCCGGAGTCCATCAACCATTTGTTCTACAAGCCTCCACCTGCTGTCAACAAAGAACGAGAAGGAAAGATCGATGACTTAGTGCTGGGGTTAGACAGAAAACTCTTGGGAAGCCAGCACTGAATCACACGACCTCCAGGGGTTATCCCAGTTCTTTGCACATTACCAGTCGAACGCGTGGAACGAGTACCACGATGGGAAAAACGTGGCCTGTCAAAGCGTCTCGACTCAAACCTGGGGTTGTGAGGATAGAAATCATCTGTGTGAAAGCCAAATCCACGCGAGCGACGCTCACCACGATGGGGAAAACATGGGGTGCCAAAGCGCTACTACGCAAAGCCTTTGTTTCGTGAATCAAAGCCATATGAGGAATGACCCTGTCCACGATAGGCACGAGAAAAAGAGCGAGGCTGAAAACCAACAAAATCATCATGATGCACATTCCTAGTTAACTCAGCTTGCATCCTCTCAATTATCTTACGCCTATAACAGTACTCATCCAAGTGACCCTTACGACTATAGAACATGCAAATGTAGACACTCTCATGTTTAGGCTTAGTTTGCACAGTGGGTTTGGGTTTTGGCTTCTTGGCTTGCTTTGGGTTGAAGGGAGGATTGGGGTTAGGTGGGTAGTATGTGTCAGTGGATTTCATGGACTGTTCCTCATCCTTGTAGCTAGAGCTAGGCACAAACTTACCCACATTCTCACTCTCCTTGTCACACCTCTCAAATCTCAAGCCCAAGTTGTAGGTTGACCTACTGGCACTTTCTTTGACTCTTGCCAAGTCACTCTCAATCTTCTCCTCACTCACTCGGGTGCTTTGGAGACGAGCAATGAGATAGTCATTTTCTTGGGTTAGGATTTTGTTTTCCTCTCTAGTGATTGCAAGCTTATCCTTAAGAGAGCCACACACTACACCTGGTGGTGGAAGAACTTTAGGGCGAGTCTTATCTAGTAGCTTGGACTCGAGCTCTTTGACTTTGAGGGTTTGAGCTTCTAACTCATTAGTGAGCTTGAGGCACTTCTGACATGCACCCAAAAAGAGTTGGTCTAGCTTTGAATTCATCAAGCTCTTTAAGGGCACTCTCAAGCTGACTGGCAACTTGAGCATGCACACTTTCCCTTTGTGCAAGATCATTCATCACAACTTGACAAGACTCACACTCAACAGCAATGCCATCTTTTGCAATCTTAGACCTAAGTGAAGTGATTTCATACTCAGCACTCTCCAACTTAGACTTAAGCTCTCTACTCTCACGTACAGCTACGAAGCTTATCATCTTGCATGAGCAAAATATCACGCAAATGATCAAGTTCAGAAGAGAGCTCATCAAGAGTGGGAGGTACCTCGCTTGTGTTGGAGTCAGAGCCAGAGTCGGTGTCGTGGTCCTTCTTTGCCATGAAGCAAAGCCCGGTGAAGTCGTCCTTCCTCTTGACTCGTGGCTTCTTAGCCTCCTCCTCTGAGCTTGTAAGGCCTTTGGTTGATGTGAGGTCAACATCGATCAAGGTGGCAATGCAGGCGTGTGCAATGGCCTTGGCGAACTTCTTGGAGTTCTTGCCTTTCTTGTAGAAGCGGTTCTTCTTCTGCTTGAAATCTTCATTGTTGTTGTCGTGGTACCCGGCCTTCTTCTTCTTCTTGGGATAGTCAGCAATGAAGTGTCCAGGGTCACCACACTTGAAGCAGGTTCTCGAACCACCTCCTCTTCTCTCCTTGCGGTTGTTGTAGAACTTCCTGAACTTCCTTATGAGCAAGAGCAGCTCCTCGTCAGGAATGCACTCCATATGTTCATCGAAAGCTACAACAAGAGAAGACAAAGCAAACTCCAAAGAAGACTTGTCAAGTGAGGGGTTAGTTCCATAAGAAGCCCCACTATGATTACCCTTCTGAGAGCTAGAAAGCAAAGCCATGCTAGAAGTAGGATTAGCAAGATTAGGACGAGACTTCCTAGACAGTTCATGAGATTTTAGCTTGCTATACAGCTGCTCATAGTCCAGGGTATTGAAATCAGCAGTTCCTTCTAGTGCAGCAATCTTAACCCCCCAAGTATTTTCATCAAGAGAATACAACAATTGCTTAGCTCTATCATTATCATTGTACACAAGGTTACCACAAGTGTCATCTAGTGACTCACAGGTTTTTGTGCAAAGGTTTGGTACTGTCTATTGTAAGAATCCTTAAGCATAGACTTGACTTGATTGGTACCCTCATGGTACATGCAAAGCTTTGGCCAAATGGCGTGTGTAGTATCAAGATGAGCAACACGGTCATGTTCATTCCTACCTAGAGCAGAAAGCAGGATATTGGCAGCTTTGGAGTTGTTCTCATTCCTAATTAACTCACCTGCAGATATAGTGTTGAGGTCTTGTGTGATGTAAACAAGGGTTCCCGATCTTCCAAAAGGTTCTTGGTAAGTTGATTTGGTCGGAGGCGACACACAAATCGATCCGGCTTCAGAACAGCGCGTTCTAAACCCCGCAATCGCAGCACGACGTCTCCTCTGGTTATCAACCGTCCAAAGACGATTGACCTTGCCGAGAAGGCTAATCCCTGCCTGCGAATCAAGAACACAAGCAAGAATAACGAAGAATGCAACACAATTGCAGATGTATGATTAAACTCTCGAAGTTGGGGTCTCACAAACCGATGAACGACAACACTGTTTATGAACATAATTGATCTAAGCAAAACCCAAACCCTAATGGTGCGGTGGCGGCTGTATATAAAGACCCTAGGGTCGTGCAAGACCCTCTAGATGCGCCCCTAATTGGGCTCAACTAGATACAAAGCCCTAATGCCAAAAATAGGCGATGCAGCACCGACACAGATTCTGGACTCTCTTTTGTTTTAATTATTACCGATGACTCCGGATGAATTTTAACATGAGGTCGGCGGCATTGGAAAGTTCTTCTCCTTATCTTTCCGTGCATATGTAGAACGTCCAAATCCGAATTTGTATGCGTCCTGGACGACTGTTTTAGTGCAGACTGGTCCTGGGCCCCGAAACAGACTCGAAGTCGGTTTTGATTGGGCCTCCACTTTGGCTTCCAAGCCCTTGCTGGTCCTCCACGTTCCTAACTCCTTCTCCCATCATCTCCTGGTCCTCTCCATGGTTTCTAATTATAAAATAATCATTAGGTAGCAAACCATTCTCAAAAGTAACATATAGCAAAGAACGTAGGAACGAGCTCACCTCTAAATTTAGTCGTCGTGCACGATCTCTAGTCATTGGACCTTGCAAGTCTAGAATTGGAGGAGTGTTGTGTGTATCCATAGGAGTGATGTCCTCATCATTGTGGTATAGCATACTCCTGCTCAACGATCTCCCAAATTGCTCGTCCTTGGCTTAAGAGATAAGCCTTGGTCCGTGACTTCCAGTAGGGAAAGTCCTCTGCATCAAACATCTAGAGCTAGACCACACGCTTCTCCATATCGCCTTCAGATCACAAGGCCGGTGAAGGTCAACTAGTGATCAACAGGCTCTGATACCAATTGAAGGATCTAGAAGGCGACCATAGGGAGGAGGTGAATGGGAGCCAATTAAACTTCTTTACAAGAACTTGGCCTATATCTCAATTACAACCCAAACCAACCTCTAAACCGATCACCAAGGCCACACACACCAACTTCTGATCTGTCAACCCTTGGAGTGATCAACAACAGCACTGGAATATAGCAGAAACAAAGGAGAGCAGGTAATCACTGATTTGGGTTACTGGACGATCATCGGCAGTGCCAATCACTGGCATCGGCAGTGCCGATTGGTACCATCGGCAGTGCCGATCATGTCAATCGGCAGTGCCGATGTGGGGTTCTGACCCAAGCCACCGGTAGTGCCGGTCATGGCATCGATAGTGCTGATCTGGGTTCTAACCCACCGGCAGTGCCGGTTTAGGCGATCGGCAGTGCCGATTGACCCCCGACAGAACAGAAAACTGTCGCCATTTTCCCCCAAATCTCTCCAAAACTCAACCAAATGATCTCCAAAACATGTGATTTTTGGACCAGCCAATCCTCAACACATCACGACCCTAATCCTAGAAGATCTACTCAATTAGCTTAAGTAATCATCACAAATTTCAGATCTCGGGCCAAGAGCACCAAAAATAGGAAACTTGAGAAATCTTTAAAATCGAAGGTGCTAGAGCTTATGATTCAGTCAAGGATCCATATAGGATTGTTGTAGCTCACCATAGCACCAAGATCCCCCAAGAACTCCACCCCAAAACTTGCCCAAAAGTATGATAAAAAATTCCCACGAAAATAGCTCTAAAAATAGAGAAAAAGAGAAATTCGGGATTTAGGGAGAGAGGAAGATCTTGAGCATGAAAATAACTCTCATATCATAGAAACATGCTTACAAGATCCATGGATACAAGGCTAGGAAGCCACCCTCTTCCTCCCACTATTTGGAAGAGAAAGAGATATCTCTGACACACCCTCTCCTCTCTTGTATTACATGAAGACCTCTCCTAGCACTTTGAATGAAGACCTAAGGCAAGGCTAAGGAAAAGAGAGGACCTCTTCCACCAGCCCTACCTCTCCTTATATAGGCCTAGGGTCCAAGACAACTCTACCCTTGACCTATAACTCATTGCCACCTTCCACCAGGGGCAAAACCGTCCAACTCTTTTTCCTTCGCCCGAACGCCATCGAGCCCTTCACGACTTTGCTTCGCCTCGACGCAAGCTTCGCGATGGTGCCACGTGCACCTCCAATCGCCGCCACTGGTTTTGAGGCCCAAACCGGGAAACCGCCTTGCATGCTTCTCAAAGCGTGACTTTATGCTCACTTCTATCGAACCAAGACTTCATGATCTTGACGTGTGTTACCTCATCCCGTGATCCTCCTTGCCGGCAAATCTCTCCCGCCTCCGGTCCATTGGAAGCCTCTACTTGCACCGACGCCCGACCAACTTTGACTTGGTCAATCCCGCCATCTTGATCACCACCCACGGTATTGAGGCTCAACCGCGAAACCATCTGTGCTTCTTGCCTCTTCACGTGTACGGTGTGGATCACCCTTGACTTCACCCGGCCTCCCGATCGTCCGGCCCCAAGTCTCCTACTTGTGCCCGATCCTCTCGCTGTTGACTGCCAAGTTGACTCCAGTGACCTACACATCATAAGACAAGCAAACACATTTCCCATTTCCTGCAACTCTCCAACATCCTCACTAACTCTGGTTAGTCAAAATCATGACATGCACAAACTCATGCAATCCCCAGATTCCCGTATTTCAACTCAAACATCAAACTCAATCAATGTCAATTACTCATCACATATTGCAAACCATGACACATATCCATATGGTTTCTCACCGCGCTGCAGCCTCCTATCCTCGTGGCGGTGCCCAGACCTCTCCCCCTTATTGCGACAACATGATTCGGCTAGAAGGAGGACAGCAGCATGGCTCCAGATGATGCCCAGTCCTTTTCCTTTCCTCAAGTGGCAGCGACTTCGGGAGGCGAGCATGACTCCTTGAGCCGAGGCGGCTCCGGGAGGCGCGATTCTGCTACAAGAGGAGAGTGCGGCTCCTCAAGCGGCGGGTGCTCGAGCGGCAACAGATCCAGAGGCAATGACGCTGATGTCGCCTCCCCCAAGCACGGCTCCTCCAGCAGCGGCTACTTCGGATGCGGCCTCCCCCAAGCATGACTCCTGGACAGCGGTGGATTCGAGGGGTGGCTGATGCTACAGGAGGCGAGCGCAGCTCCTTGAGAGGCGACAGTGGTGGATCCGAGAGGCAGCGGGTGCTCTGGGAGTCGAGCGGCGGCCTCCCCCGAGTGTGGCGGCATACGGCGGTTGATGGAAGACACAGTCTTCTGATGGATCCAGCTCCATGGCGGCGTCGAGCGGTGGATCTAGTGGATAGAAAAAAAATTTCCGTTGCCCGCCGTTACAATATGTTTTCTTGATCCGGTGGATTCACAATCATTGTTATTGAAATTTATTTTTAGCTACAATTACGTTGCGGCAGGTTGCTATCTTCGCTGGTACAATATTTTTTACTCGCCACTACAATTGCTATTTGCAGTAGTGGTTAAGAAAATAGGAAGCGGGAAGAGTCCCATCCATTATTGGGATTTTGGTTCAATAGGATGAAATAGAGAAGCCCAATCCAGAAATCACAGAAACAATCATAAAAGAACTCTTACAAAAAGCAATTAAGCACGTTGCTCCTTAAAAGCATCTAATCTAAGGTAAATGATATCTCTAAACCCGATGTAGCCTAAGAGATCAACCACTAGAAAGTAAACAATATAACATAGTATCCATACCAAATTGCTTATAGCAAAGCATGAACAAGTTGTGTCTTTCATATGAAATACTGAGTCAAAACCTCTCCTCAGTACTCCGTGATCCTTATCTCTACTACTTAATAAAGTAGGTGCGATCTTTCACTTTTTTTTGGTTGGTTTCCGTGGCTTTCGTACTTTTCTTCCTACCCAATGGCTCCATGTTGGACAATGGTGGCTTTTGTATTTTCCACATCTTGTTTGCATTTGCAGCTACGCCTCTACATACGCCTCGAGACTGAGAGTATTTTCTCCTTCAGCCCGTCCCCACGTCCTCAAGTAGGATTCTTGATTGTTGAAGAACCCAACACCCAAACCAATCGGTCGTGCTTTAGACAACTGCAGCGTGCATAGGCTGATCGCGACTCTAATCCCAGCTGTAGGTTAGCAAAATGCATGCTCGATTGCGCGTCCTTGATGGTGATGGTGGCATTGTCGAACTTGACTGTCGCCCATGGCGTGGATGATTGTCTGCGATCGTTGTGCCTTGTGTGGAGCAGGTAGTTTGTTCTACAAATCATCGTTCACCAGATTCCATGGTTGAGCATCTCACATAACAGAGTCTATCTTTAAGCATTGTTTTAGTTGTGATGATGGCAGCTATGGTTGCCTACTGTTCTTCTGTTTTTCTTCTTCCAAAATTCACACAAGGCACAAGGCGGTTATCGATCGAATGACAGAAGATGAGAAGACCCGACTGATGTTGTCCCTAGCCACCACATAAACGTCTCTTAAAGTAGTGCCTTGCATGGAGCTACAAGCAGCTGGGCAAGATCCTTGTCAAAGATGGCAACGGTCGTAGTTTGTCCGTGTGCCCGCGGAAAAAGAACCCAATGGGCGTGGATGCGGGCAACACTTTGTGCTCGCGGGCACGGGCATGGGCAGCACTTCAAACGGGCAAAAATATACGGGCATAGAATATCCTAGCACGTATCTGTCTGTCCGCATACCCGATGTCTAGTCGCTGACATATGAACCTAAAGTCAAAATATTGTTTATAAACTTGTGGCTCGGCAATCATAGTCTATCCAAAATGCCTCAGATCCCATCCAAATTTCCAAATCAATCCACCCCGACGCCACCCCCTCCATCACCCTGTGTGTCGTCCTCCGCCTGTTGGACTCCAATTCAGCCCCCGCCCCATCCTCAAAGAAGTGTGGTGCCTCCGCCAACACCAGTGCCGCGTAACTCTTCCACCTCCGCCACTCCCACGCCACGCTCGCCTCGTGCCCGTACTTCTCTGCCTTCCACCTTGCGCTCCTGAAGATGCATCTAGGTCCCCTAGTGGGTTTTGGTAATTAATGACATAAGATTAAAATGTGCTAACACGAATATGGAGAATATGTGCAGATTATCAAAAGAAAATTATTTGCCCATATTTGTGAGAAAGTTCATCCCTCCTCAAAAGAAGAAAAGAATTGGACTCAAAGAGCTTTCAAGTTTAGTGTTTTTAAATTATTTGAATCATAGGTATGCCAAACTATTAAGAGAGGTAAACTTATCTTGCCCAAAGAGAATTCATGTGCTCAAGCCAATCCAATGTCTTTGAAAAAGAATTAGCCTCCAAAATCCAAAAAGAACCAACCAATTTTGAGCCAAACAGAGAGTGACGGAAGTTCTGTCAGCCCCTTGACGGAAGTTCCGTCAGTGCCAAATCCTTCTTGTCTTGCAACCCAAGAGCTAGAGAAGTTCTGTGAGCTCCCTCACAGATGTTCCGTCAAGTGCCAAAATCCCAGAAGTTGCAACCCAAGAGCTACAGAAGTTCTGTGAGGTCTCTCACAGAAGTTTCGTCGTCCTTTTGACTCAGTGTAAACTATCCCGCACAACAACTCTTTTTGAAATGATGGAAGTTCCGTGGGCTTTCACGGAAGTTCCATCAGGCCAAGAAAACACTCCACCGGCTAGTTTTTGGAGATGCTCTATACATAGCCTACCCCTTCTCCTGTGGGAAGGGTTGGATACTTTGGCATTTCACTCATTCTTCAGCTAGAGCTCTCTCCTCTTGCTCCTACACTTGTTCTTGAGATTCCAAGCAAAGTGAGAGAGATCCATCCACAAAAAGGCAAAATCCATCCATTCAAAAGCTTGAGCACATCTTTCCCTCCCCAACAAGATTTGATTTGCTTGTTACCCTTGGAGACTTGGTCTCTTAGATGGCTAGGCATCGCCCTTGAGCTCCTAGCGTGTTGTAGTGAGACAGGGATGTTTGTGAAGGTGTGATTCGCCTCCAGAGGAAAAGAATCAAGTGGAGAAAGAAATCTGAGCATGATCTTTGTGATTGCTTGGCGGGAAAACGGGTTGAGAGAGACCCAAACACTTTGTGTGGCTCCTCAACAAGGACGTAGGAACTACTTACTATGGTTGCCAAACCTCGGATTAATTCCTTGTCTCTCTCTTTACTTTCCTGCTTTTTATTATTGTGCTTGTGCATTTCCTTCATTTGTATTGTGCTCTCTATCATTGGTATTGTGTTATTAGCAATCTTTGTAGGAATTGAAATACACTTTATGCTAGCTTCACCTTGATCAAGTATTGTATCTCTATCTCTTTTTATCCGCATTTCATTTAGTCTTGATTAAGAGATTGGGTCAAGTTCTGTCAAGTGACAGAACTTCTGTGGTGACGGAAGTTCTGTCGGTTCTGTTTGACTTGTTTCAAGTGCTGATTTTCAGGAATTATTTCAAATTGCCTATTCACCCCCCCCCCCACCCCACCCCCTAGGCAACTTTCGGCTCCTTCTCCCGCTCGCGGGCCTTCCGCTGGCGCTCCTCATGCTCGTTGTCCTTTCGTCGACTCACCTCCTCCCATCCCGCTCCACCGCCACTCTGCTCGCGCTGCTCATTCCAGCCGCCTACCTCTTCGCCGCTGTTGGCTGAGGCGTTGACCTCGTCGGGCACGCAGGTGTGCCTGCGGGCACAAGATGCTCGCGGATAGCGGGTACAGGTGACATTCCATGCCCATCGCAGATAACGGGCACGGACACAGGAACAATATTTTTCTCGCAGGCATGGGCATGTGTGAGACCCTCAAAATTTGACCTCTCAAAAATACAACAAATAAATCGCTTACTTTATTTTTTGGAAAAATCATTTCTATAAAATGGGAAAAGCTAAACCTTAACTAGACAAATAATAATTATTTTTCAAAAATAGTAAAACATGGAGCTTGTCAAGTGTTTGACCTTTTTCTTCTTTTCTTGGCTTTATTTGCGTTAATTGGATCTTAAGTGGAATCATTTATTTTTGAGAAAACCAGGAAAAAGAAAATAGAAAACCCTCTCCTTCCCCATTGGGCCACCCTCTCTCCTTTCCCTCCCTCTCAACCCAACTACCCCAGCCCACCTCCTCTTTTTCTCCCCTTCCCCGCTCGGGCCACCTTCCCCCTCCTTCTCCTTCCCTAGCCCACCAGCCCACTTCCCGCTCAGCCCAGCTCCTTCCCGCGCTCAACCCCCTTCCCCTACCTCCCGACACCGTGCCCAACCACCCCGTAACACCGACTCCTCACCATCACTCCTCCCCGACCCTACCGCCAGGTGTCGCCCCATCGCAACGCGGCCACGGACGCGTCCCATCTGGCCCTAAACCGTGCCACGACGAACACAACACCACCCACAACATCAACGAGATGACCCCTCCATGCCCCTCGCGACATGACTGCTCGCTAGTCATCGTCATGGGGCGCTTCAAAGCTGCCGCATGGATACATCACGCCGCGCTGCTTCGCCTGTCGGCCTGCACCGCACAGTCCCGACGCCGACTGCTCCCTGCTGCCCGCCATGTGTGCCCGCTATGCGCGCCACCCTCTCTCCTGGAACTCGCCACGTGGGCAGCGCACACACCCTTGATCCCGCTTATAAAAAGCCCACCCTATCCCCGCTAACTCCTCGCCGTCGCTCGCAGCGACCTCAGGTACGTGTTCAGTCACTTCCTCCCCTCGATCTTTCCGTTCTCGTCACGCCAAGCTACCCCTAGCCGAAAGCTTGCCCTAAGACTCTTCCCACCTCATAGACCCTCTAGATGAACGCGGTGTCGCCCCTCTTCCGCCAGGGCCCATCGGTGCATAGCTTAGGCCACCGGAGCGCTCAGCGGTGAGCTCCGGCGAGCCCTGACCATGGCGCCACCGTCACCCCCCCCCCCCCCCCCGCCACTCCGGCCGCCATGCGCAGTCGTGTTTCACCCCCAGTCATCCATCTCCTAGCCAACGGCCAGGATTAGAAGTCGTGTACCCCTTCGTTTATTTAAATCCGAGTCGCACATCTTCTAATCCACGACCCACAGCTCTTCGGCCCATGAACCAACCCCGTGCGCCAGATCCACCAGCCCATAGACCTATTCTATAGGTTTTCTCATAGGAAAAAATTTCCAGGAAATTCCAAAAATACCAGACCTTGTAATTTTGCACTTAGCCCCCTTAGCTTCTGTCTTATTCTGTTTTAGCCCAAAGTTTTTACAGAAAAGTACCTCAACTTTTCTGTAATTAAATTTTAGCCCCTCTCATTTTTCAATCAAACCCCTGATATTTTCCATATTTATAGATAGGTTCCTAGAACTTTCCTTAAATTGCAAATAGGCCCCTAAACCTTCCAAAAGCCCTAATTTTCAAACTCTAACTCCGATTTCGGCGATTCTTGCACCGTTGGAATCGTTGTCTCGAACCCTAGCCCGTGGAACCCTTCACCTAGCCCCTCAACATCTAGTTTTCTCCCCATTTGGTTTTTTCATGGTTTTTATGTCATTTTATGTCATGATAGCTTATGCGTAGTTCGCGATCTGCAGACGAAGAGAACCAGGAGCAGGATCCCGAGGACCCGGACTACGAGCAAGACTTTCAAGACGCATTAGGAGGCAAGCTCTATCTATTCCTTATTCATGATTGCTCCTATTATTTTGAAAATGCACCTAATTTAGAGCTTACTTCTTATATGCATTATTCCTTGTATTTTCACAATTGCTTAGTTAGAACCCACCTATGTGAAAACTAACATTCCTATCGCCTATATAAGATATGAACATTAGATCCTTGATTGGCCGCAATTGTTTTCCCACTACCTCGATAAACCTAGTAAGTTATCAATAGCCTTGCTAACGATAATGCCACCCATGCTAGTATACGCTTAGAACTCTGTGATCCATATCACCATACCTTTACACTACAATGTTTTTATAAAATGGGTAAAAATGTGTTTGGTGGTGTGCGTGCAAACGGGTGTGTGTTAAAACAACTGTGTTAAGATGAAGCTAGGTGGGATAGACTTGGTCGTGGGCGAGACTCCTTAGTACTGGTGCAGAGTACTTGGTTATGGTGTCTTTGGTATGGGTCCACCTGTCATGGATGAGTGCTCGCCCTGCCGCTTAGGAATGATCCGTTAAGACCTCAACTTGGTGATATTTTCAGTATGACTACAGAACCTGTATGGACGGGACTAACGCGGAACCTGGGTTATGCAGCAAGGAAGTATCACCCGGTGAAGTAGGAATGGACTCAGGGGTTGGTTGTGATGCAAGTGGTGATAAGTCCAGTACTTGGCAAGATTATATGACCGTGTGTCATAAGTGCGGTGATATGACTAAGTGTCATAGATGTGGAACCCCTGAGATCCGTGGTGGACTTGTGGGCGTGCCTGGGTGAAATGGGAGTGTTATGTGATCCATAGCTAAGAGCACATAGTCTGTCGGTACAACGTACTAAGCTGTGCAGAGGTATCTATAAATTATTTGAATGTCTGTTGTTACTGGTTATGACTCACCAAATCATTGGGCTCTTAAGATTTTCTTGATGTGTGAGTGGATGTAGTGAGACCTGTGTTTTTGATGAATGATGTTGGTAAGGTGTGCTAGAGTCGTTATGACTGTATGTCAGAAGGCTCAATTAAAATATGAGAACTGTCAGGATTGATTGTAATCTCCCCCAGATCCAACTAACCAAAAGTTATAAAACCATTTTCATCCCTCAAAACCCTCTTTGATTCTGCAGTGAGCCCCTGCATACACGCTTTTTTCGCAAAAACTCTGAGAACTCAGCCCCATCCCTTGGCTACCTCCCCAAATGCATGTATATGCCCTTGCTAGAGGTAGGGTTTATGGAGTACCTTATGTACGCACTCTTGTTTTAAATTAATTATTCAAAAGACGGAGAAGAAGAAGAAGCACCCATGGAGTTTGACGAATAGGTTGCGTCCTATGCTCAAGTTGCTTGTGGACTTCAATAAAGATTATGTGTTGTTTTCTCTATTTCGAGGATGGCATGACCACCTCCTGGCTTGTAATCTAAGACTTGTATGACCCTATTGTCCTTGTATGAACTAAATAAAGATCGTTGTATCATCCTTTATATCATTTGTATCTGTGTACCAACTACTGATCTAGGGATTGATACGGATCCAAAGTATATCCCGGATAGAGGTACCACAACATGCGCAGGCAATATTCGCGGGCGCCATGCCCATTGCCATCTTTAAACCTTGTGCAGGGCCCTAGGCCATATCGTCATCTATTCTGTGCACACAAGCTGAAGCCTCAAGGTACGTAGACGTAGGTCCTTGCTTAATGCTTGGGAACAATATGCATGTTTCGTATTGAAGATGCATCTAGCACCCCTAGTGGGTTTTGGTGATTAATGCATGGGATTAAAAAATGTACTAACCTGACTATAAAGAATATATGCAGATTATCAAGAGAAAGTTTAATTACCCACATTGGTAAGAAAGTTCATCCCTCAACAAAAGAAGAAAAGAAAAGAGACTCCTAATGCTTCAAGTTTAGCTTCTGCTAATTTATTTGAGTCATAGGTATGCCGAACTATTAAGAGGGTTAAAACTTATCTTGCTTTCAAGGGAATTCATGTGCTCAAGCCAACCAATAAGTTCTGTGAAAGTTTAGCCAACAAAGGTAAAATAAGAACCATCCATTTCTGAGCCAAACAGAGAGTGACGGAAGTTCCATCAGTGCCCCACTTCAACCTCTCAGCCAACCCGAGAGTGACAGAAGTTCTGTCGCTCCACGACGGAAGTTCTGTCACGGGAATTTCTGTGACTCTCATGGTAGTTTCGTGAGTTCTCTTTTCTTGTCAACCCGAGAGTGACGGAAGTTCCGTCACTTCTTGATGGAAGTTCCATCATGGCATCTACCTTGTTTCCTGGCTCGCGCAATGACTATTTTTGAAATGACAGAAGTTTCGTGGGTTCCCACGGAAGTTTCATCAGATTTTGAAAACACCCTAACGGCTAGTTTTTGAGAAAGCTCTATAAATAGCTTACCCCTTCCCTCATAGGAGGGGTTGGACACTTTGGCATTTCACTCATTCTTCAGCTAGTGCTCTCCCCTCTCACTCCTAGACTTGTTCTTGAGATTCCAAACAAAGTAAGAGAGATCCAACCATAAAAAGATTGAATCCATCCACTCAAAAGCTTAAGCATAACTTTCCCTCCCCAACCAAGATTTGATTTGCATGTTACTCTTGGAGACTTGGTCTCCTAGACGGCTAGGCGTCGCCCTTGAGCTCCCAAATTATTGTGGTGAGACGGGGACGTTTGTGAAGGTGTGATTCGCCTTCGGAGGAAAAGAATCAAGTGAAGAAAGAAAAACAAGCACAATCTTCGTGATTGCTTGGTGGAGAAACGGGTTGAGAGAGACCCGGACACTTTGTGTCACTCCTCAACGAGGACGTAGGAACTACTTTGTGTCACCATGGCTTTAAGCTTTTTCAAATGGATGTGAAAAGTGCATTTCTCAATGGCCCCATTCAAGAAGAGGTGTATGTACAACAACCTTCGGGGTTTGAAGACCCAAAGAAACCAAACCATGTGTACAAGCTTCACAAAGCTCTCTACAGCCTTAAGCAATCTCCTCGAGCTTGGTATGAACACCTCAAGGGATACTTGATCAACAAATGCTTCACAATTGGCAAGGCCAATCATACTCTCTTCACAAGAAAAGTTGATAATGATATTTTTGTGTGCCAAATATATATCGATGACATAATATTTGGTTCTACTAATCAATCTTTTTGTGATGAATTCACCAAGATTATGACTAGGAAATTTGAGATGTCCATGATGGGGGAGTTGAAGTTCTTTCTAGGTTTTCAAGTCAAGCAACTTGAAGAAGGAACATTCATAAGTCAAACCAAGTGCACTCAAGACATACTCAAGAAGTTTGACATGGAGCACGCAAAGCCTAACAAGACTCCCATGAAGACAAATGGACACCTTAGCCTAGATGTAAACGGTAAGCCCGTGGATCAAAAGGTATATCGATCCATGATTGGCTCCTTGCTTTATCTTTGTGCATCTAGGCCCGATATCATGCTTAGTGTGTGCATGTGTGCAAGGTTCCAAGCGGCTCCAAAGGAAAGTCACTTAGTGGTTGTCAAAAGAATCTTGAGATATTTAGTCCACTCACCAAACTTAGGATTGTGGCATCCAAAAGGGCTCCAAGTTCAAGCTAGTCGGTTATCCGATGCCGACTACACCGGATGTAAGGTGGATAGGAAAAGTACCTCCAGGACTTGCCAATTCTTGGTTAGGTCCCTTGTGTCATGGTCATCCAAGAAACAAAATTCCGTTGCTCTATCTACGGCCAAAGCAGAGTATGTTGCAGCCGGGAGTTGTTGTGCTCAACTACTTTGGATGCGACAAACTCTAAAGGACTTTGGGTACACTATGACCAAAGTTCCTTTCATATGTGATAAAGAGAGTGCCATCATGATTGCATATAACCCCATTGATCATAATAGGACTAAGCATATAGATATCCGACACCACTTTTTGAGAGATCATTCCATAAAGGAGGATATTGAGATTAGCTATGTGAGAACCGATAAACATTAAGCCGATATATTTACCAAACCCCTAGATGAGAAGCGGTTTTGTGAGCTTAGAAGTGAGTTTAATATCTTGGATTCATCCAATGTGGAGTAGAACCTTGTGCATTGCTTGATGTGTTATTGGTCGTGCAAAAGAACTTGAAACCAAAATTCTTCAAAATTCATTTATGTCTTTGATTCCAAAAACAAATGATGATTTTGATCAATAGATCATATTGTTGGAACTTGTGAATATAGCTTGGAATGTTTGATTGTTACTATTCACAAGTTTGGAATATGTATATCTCTCTATATATATTTAACTTGTCCAAAAGTTCATTAGTTAATAGAGGTAGTTTTTTTTGTTCCAGACAGAGAACGATGAAACTTCTGTCACTCAATGACGGAACTTCCGTCATCCTCTGTCAAAGGCACCTGAGGCTCATGGAAGTTCTGTGATAACTTCCGTGAAATTCAAACCATTTCTGCTCAAACCCCGCATGGAAGTTCCGTGATCTCCATCAACTTTTCCTCTTCTTTATCCTAGGTATGAGATTTGACCCTAAATCTTGCTCTTTAGGTCAAATGTTTAAATGCCTTCAATTCATTTGAATAGAGTGGTTTCCCTATGACTAGTCTATCATTCTTTTGAGGCATTTTGATTTTCGCGGTAGGATTTAGGAGTTGGGTCAATTTTTGTGCAAACTGCAAATGACGGAAGTTCTGTCAGCACCTCCGTCATGAAGGAACTTCCGTGGTCTATCACGGAACTTCCGTCGCCTGCAGTTCAGTGCACCAAAATTTGCTTACTTCTTGATTTTTGCTTGTGACTCATACCTAATCTGTTGCACCCTCTCCCTACTCCTTGGCAGTTACAAATGGTGAGGATAAAGTTTGCCTCTAATGCTCAAGAGGAGTCTAGTAGGGAGGAGAATGAAGATCAAAGTCATTCCTCCTCTCCTAGTGAGGAGATCGTGCCCCCACCAAAGAAGCGAAAAGCCATTGCTAAGATCCGTCAAGGGTCAAGTGGGGCTGCTCAAACCGTGCGTGTTGAGCAGGGAGGATCTCTTCCTCCTAGGCGAGCCCAAGATAAATGAAAGAAACCAGCTAAGGAAAGGGGCTCTTGCTCACGCAAGAGCACAAGAGATGAGTCCCTAAACATTGTGAGGGACCTTCGAGTCAATGCTCCGAAGTACCCCCCAGATTATGTTGTCAAAGACTATAAGAAGGATGCCGAGGCACTCAGTGAGGGACGGAAGCAAAATCACTACATCTTGTCTAACAAGGAGGCTAGTGACTACCGGTTTCTCACTTGGTTTCAGCAGGACTACCACATGTCCATGCTTATTGAGAAGAACAGGAAAAATCGGCTAGCAACTCATCAGTGGATTGATTGGAAGTACATGGAGGACAAGGACAATGCTACCTTCAATGAAATCATTACGGCATGCAAGGATAGGAGGGTGTATAATCTCATGGGCTTCAACTATGACAGGAATGAAGAGGTCATCTGTCAGTTCTATTCCACTCTCTACATTGATGGCAGGGGATACTTCAATTGGATGACTCAGGGAGTGCAGTATGTGGTGTCCCCCTCACAGCTAGCCACTTATTTTCTTCTAGATGATGATGACGTGAACAGAGAGAAGATCACTAATGAGCTAGTCTTGAGGGATGTTGACTTGGCTTTCATGTATGAGGATCCAAACCCAGTGTATCGTGGCACAACCAATGGGATGCACAACTTCTACTTCACTCTCAACAGGATGCTCAGGGTGACCATGGCTCCTAAGGTAGGATATGCTACTTCCATTATTAAGCACTCAAGGAACATTCTTGTTAGGTTTAGAGATGGAGCTGCACCTTTCAGTGTCATGGACTTCATTGTCCAGGAGATCTACACTTCATCTCTAGATACCAGGAGAGTTCTTCCTTTTGCTCCCTACCTCATGAGGATGATTGAGTCGGAGACTGGGTTAGTGTTTGAGAAAGCATGCAAGCACCAGCCCCTAAAGCCTCGAGTGCAAAGTGCCCACCGTCCTCTTTATGGCTCCCTTGCAGCTCCAACCACCAGCCGATCTGCAGCTGCTAGAGCCTCTGCTCCAGGCACTTCTTCCAGGCCAGTTTCTCCTCCTCCTCCAGAGCAACCACGTCATCCATCCTCTCCCATTGTATCCCCCCTTAAGAGCATTTTCACTACTTGTTGTTTCAATGCTAAGGAGAATTAGGAAAAAAAGAAGAGGATCAAGAAGCAGGTGCGCCGCTACAAAAGAGATCAAAGGGCACAAGGCCATGTAGTGTCTCCCGATGGCTCCGAGTGTGAGCCTGATGGTGAGCCACCCGTCTTTGAGGATCCCCTTGCAGCTTACGATTAGGAAGATGTTGCCCCTCGACCCGCTCCTTCTCCGTCCAATGATGAAGACAAAGAAGAAGAGAAGGAAGGAGAAGGCGATGATGAGAGAACCGACTCCGACGAGTAATTCTTTTTCTTAGCTTGACTCTCTTCCTTTTTTCTTCTTTTTGGTGCCTTGATGCCAAAGGGGGAGAGAAGCTATGAAAGGATATGCCAAAGGGGGAGAGATTTCTTTTGTAATAAGTTAGTAGTGAACCTATGGACAAGTGTATCTTTCTATATGCTTGAAAACTATTTATGAACTTTGTTGTAATATTCTCATTTGCTTGATGTTTAGTAGTGTGGTGCTTGCTTGATTTTGATTGTGCTAAGTGTGTTATTGATCTATTGCTTTATCACTATGTTGCACACTTGTACACTTTTTAGGCACCCCACTCATTGCAAAATATAGAGGGAGCTCCTTCACATGTCTTTGTGACTCATGCATATGTTTAGGGGGAGCCTCACTATATTTTGTTGTTGTTTCTCTTGATTATATTTCCACATCCTTTTAATCTATTGTCATCAACCATAAAAAAGGGGGAGATTGAAGATGCATCTAGCACCCCTAGTGGGTTTTGGTGATTAATAACATGGGATTAAAAAATGTACTAACATGACTATAAAGAATATGTGCAGATTATCAAGAGAAAGTTTAATTGCCCACATTGGTAAAAAAGTTCATCCCTCAACAACAGAAAAAAAGAAAAGAGACTCCTAATGCTTCAAGTTTAGCTTTATTTGAGTCATAGGTATGACGAACTATTAAGAGGGGTAAAATTTATCTTGCTTTCAAGGGAGTTCATGTGCTCAAGCCAACCAATAAGTTCTGTGAAAGTTTAGCCGACAAAAGTAAAAAAGAACCATCCATTTCTGATCCAAACAAAGAGTGACGGAAGTTCCGTGAGTCTCTTCACAGAAGTTCTGTCAGTGCCCCACTTCAACCTCTCTGCCAACCCGAGAGTGACGAAAGTTTCGTTGCTCCATGACGGAAGTTCCATCATGGGAATTTCCATGACTCTCACGGTAGTTCTGTGAGTTCTCTTTTCTTGTCAACCCGAGGACGACGGAAGTTCCATCACCTCTTGACGGAAGTTCCGTCATGGCATCTACCTTGTTTCCTGGATCGCGCAACAACTATTTTTGAAATGACGGAAGTTCCGTGGGTTCCCATGAAGTTCCGTCAAACTCCGAAAACACCCTAACGACTAGTTTTTGGGAAAGCTCTATAAATAGCTTACCCCTTCCCTCATAGGAGGGGTTGGACACTTTGGCATTTCACTTATTGTTCAGCTAGAGCTCTCCCCTCTCACTCCTAGACTTGTTTTTGAGATTCCAAGCAAAGTGAGAGAGATCCAACCGCAAAAAGATTGAATCCATCTACTCAAAAGCTTGAGTACATCTTTCCCTTCCCAACCAAGATTTGATTTGCTTGTTACTCTTGGAGACTTGGTCTCCTAGACGGCTAGGCGTCACCCTTGAGCTTCCAACTTGTTGTGGTGAGACGGGGACGTTTGTGAAGGTGTGATTCACCTCCGGAGGAAAAGAATCAAGTGAAGAAAGAAAAACAAGCACGATCTTCGTGATTGCTTGGTGGGGAAGTGGGTTGAGAGAGACCCGGTCACTTTGTGTGACTCCTCAACAAGGATGTAGGAACTAATTTATATGGTTGTCGAACCTCAGACTAATTTCTTATGTCTCTCTTTACTTTTTCTACATTTTATTATTGTGCTTGTGTATTTCTTTCATATTATTATGCTCGATTTACTTGTTGTTGTGTTACAAGCTATCTACCGAAGATATCTAGTCACTTATTACATTAGCTTCACCACTATAAAATAGTGTATCTCTAACTCTTAAGTTATCCGTATTTCAATAAGTTTTAGAGAAAGATTTGATGAAGTTCTGTCATTTGACATAACTTCTGTGGTGACGGAAGTTCCGTCACTCTTGACAGAAGTTCCATCGTTGTCGATTTGATCAAAGCTTAGTGTTTTTTCAGGTTTAATTTTTAAATTACCTATTCACCCCCCTCTAGGCAACATTCACGTATACAAGAGATTTGATACATAGGAACCTCAAGAAACCACTCTGTCAAGACAACATAATCATTCAAATATGTACTGTTATTTGTTATCAGTTGGCATAGAATACATTTTTTCATAATATTTTCTAAACTACAATTATGCAAGAAGCATTAGTTCGCTATCTGAGAGTAATCATTATAGCACCAAAACATAAAAGGACTAGGCACAAGGACAAAACTGTGTTATGTCTATGTCTCGACATGTATAACTTTAAAAAAATTATTTATATAATTCTCACATTTTTTTTCTATGTAGCTATCTATATAAAAAAGTGCCTATAATTTGTGTATTTTTTACCCGTAGCAAGATACGGACACTTTGCTACATAAAAATTTACAACGAAATATGAATGAACAATATATTATACTAATGTTGAGGCATAAGAAAAACTTATGCTGACCATAACTATAATGTGGAACTCTTTATTCTAGACCAAGGACCTGTTACTACTAACCGTATCTTTTCTATTTTTTCTTTGTTAGCAGATATTTGTTGCAAAAATTCATTTTAGTGGACCATGCCAAACGTTGTCTGTCCATCTAAGTATTTTTATGATATATTTTACGTGACATTATTTGTTGTTATTTATATTTTAAATAAAGTTGAGTTCGTCTTGAAATTGTTTTCAATTTTACACTAGAAGAATTTAGAATGTTTAAAAAATTTACATGTATTTGTTATACATATTTTATGTTCTACGGTAGCCAGGTAGGTCCCACGCGAACGCGTAACGCCCGAGGAAGCGGCGGAGGGAGACACGGGCCCAGACAGACATTTCCGTCGCCTGCTCCGCTCCGCGTGGTCTGCTGCACCCCAAAGTCTTTCTCCTCCTTCCGAACCCAACCGATCTCACCGCGCCGCCGGCGACTAGCCCCCCGCGACACAAGAGCGATCGATCGCGGCGCCGTCGGCGGGCGATGGGAGACCACGAGGCGCGCGGGGACGACTTCGAGAAGAAGGCGGAGAAGAAGCTCTCGGGATGGGGCCTCTTCGGCAACAAGCACGAGGACGCCGCCGACCTCTTCGACAAGGCAGCCAACTCCTTCAAGCTCGCCAAGAACTGTGAGCACACCTTCCCACCCCAATCGCCCGCCCCCGCCCCAGCCCACGCCCCATCCTTTTTTTCCCATCTTTCTAGGTTCGTCGCTGGTAATCTGTGCTTAGATCTACCTGTGGATCGAGGGCAATGATCGTTGCCCCCAGGCCTGATCAGTCTGGTGCTAGGGATGCGAGCTTAGTTGCTGGGGCGGGATCTTAGATTGCCGATCTGCGCACCCGCCGCCGCGTGATTAGTAGATGGTAGGGTTTGTGCTTGGTTACTTTGTTCACGTAATGAGATCGGTTGTCGTGTCCAAGAGCACCAGTTGTGTCCAGCCAGCCTGCCCTCTGTTGTTCACACATATCGTTTCCCTTCATTAATGTGCTATAAAGTTAGTTCCGATGTTCTTTGATGGTGTTGCATGGACCCACACAACCGTTAATGTGGTGCGTAAACCATGTTTATGTTTGGTCGTCTTCTTGTGTACCATTGGGTTGGATTTCATTGTATGTTTTACTGTTATAGTGTATTTGGAATCCAAGTAATGACAACATCTTCCTTTTTGCCTGCTTGTTCGATTGTCCAAGCATTCAATATTAAAGTTGCCAAATTGCTATCTTAGTGCATCACGAAAGCACACAGCTGTTATTTCCTTATTTTAATGGCTGTAATTCATTTCATCTTCAGGGAACAGGGCTGCAGCAGTCTACATCAAGATCGCTAACTGTCACTTGAAGGTTGGACTGTTTTAGCTCTTTTGGGTTATCAATTTGTCAGCTCGAAGAATCGTGCGGCTGAAATGAGCAATGCTTATACTGTTTATTACTTTACTGAACAGGGAGATAGCAAGCATGAGGCTGCCTCAGCATACGTTGAGGCTGCAAATTGCTACAAAAAGTTCTCCCCTCAGGGTATTTCTGTCTTCTGAGGTCATGCGTTTCCTCCAAGGTATAGTGCTGCTAACATGGTTAACTCACCATCTGTTTGCAAATGTCCTCTTATGCAGAAGCTGCACAAGCACTAAATCAGGCTGTTAATCTTTTCTTGGAAATTGGTAGATTGAACATGGCTGCAAGATACAGCAAGGTGATTGATTTTTCTACTTCTATTTGGCAATTACTGTGTGTAATTATCCTACTTTAGCATTTTGTAATTTGGTTTATTAAATCACCATTTTTCTTCCATATTGTTTTGATACATCTTCTTGGTATCCTTTTAATAAAAAGAAATCACTCGCACCTGTGTGATTTTGTAATTTTTCAGGATATTGGTGAGATATATCAGCAAGAACAAGACTTAGAGAAGGCCACAGATTATCTGGAAAGGGCTGCTGACCTTTTTGACAGTGAAGGGCAGTCATCTCAATCAAATATTATCAAACAGAAAGTAGCAGAAATTTCTGCTCAGTTGGAACAGTAAGATTAACTTCATAGGTTACCTTTTAGTCAACGTCAAAATCTGATTGGAGAATTGATATTGTATTCAAATAATTTAGGTGATATTGTAAGCATAATGTGTTGTGACATCTCATTTTTTCCAGTTTTATAAACTATAGATTGGTTAGCTGGTAATAATAGACTTAATAGTGTTTTTTGTATGTCGTGCATGATGCGTTAAGTTGGGTAGCAGTTGGGGAACACATTTCTTTATACTACACATGTTTTAAAGTTGCCTTAGTAAAATTTGTTTGTTCGTTGTCATGAATGTTCAGTTGCACCAATTATTTACTGATGAGTGTATGTATTCAGTATACCAAAAAACAAATTCACAAATCCTTATTCCTGTTACTAACGGATTGCTGAGATGAGCAAGAGCTATTTGATGTAGAAATTATGAAGCTTGTTGTTTTGCCAATTGTTGTGCTTTGATGGGTTGCCTTCTTTTTGTTCTTTTCTATATCTATATTTATTTTCAAATTGTTATCTACTGATATGAAGCATGTTTTTTTTTGGAGGGCAACCATTTATTTTCTAGGTGGTAGCATAGTAGCTGTCAGATTGTTCTTTTTTTACCAATTTATTTTCTTCTGTGATTTGCATATTCTTTTATTCTGATTGCAGGATTCCAACCTCTACTTCTGTTTCTCATACATATTAACATTTTAGGTACCCTAAGGCAACTGAGATTTTTGAAGCGATTGCTCGCCAGTCAATCAACAATAATCTTCTAAAGTACAGTGTCAGAGGCATCCTTCTTAATGCAGGCATTTGCCAGCTATGCAGAGGTGATCCTGTTGCTATTACAAATTCATTGGAGCGATACCAGGTATGTGGTGTTCTATTGAGGTTGAAACCTGTTACATATATGTGCCATTATTGCCTTTCTAAAGCTAGCCTTTTGCTATTTTACAGGAAATCGACCCAACCTTCTCTGGCACACGTGAATATAAGCTGTTAGCTGTATAAATACTAGTTTCCCTCTTGTTTTCTTGTTCATTCCATACCTGATTTGATTACTTAACTGTCACTAGTATTTATATTAAAATAATGTAAACATCATCCTAAGCTAATCCTACAGCCCAGAGACGTTTTCCATTTAGCTTCTAAGGTAAATGAATATATATTGCAGGATCTTGCTGCAGCTATGGATGAAGGCGATATTGCCAAGTTCACTGATGCCATCAAAGAATTTGACAGCATGACACGACTGGTATGTTCAGTTGGCATCCCCTGTTTTATTTGATTGTTTCCAGTCTTTGATGGTTGATTTGTCCATATATAACTTATTAATGTTTTCTAATTGTTTATACAAGGTAGGGTCATAGGGAATTCAGCTAATAAAATTCTTATAAAGAACAAATACGGAATCTTAGCTTGATAGATTGCATCTAGATTTGACTGAAAATATATTGGCAAACATGCAGACTATATAGGTTGGGGACAACTATTACCATTTGCCATCTTTGTAACACTTGGTAATTACTCCTTGAAAAAAACACATGGTAATTACATGCTGATCGTATCCTATCAGCAGCCTCACACTGCTGCAGTGTGGGTGTACATACGCACCTGATGTCAGCCCTGCTTGTCAGAGGGAAAGTTGGGTGACAGGCTTTTTCAGGAATTCAAACTTTTAGGCATGCCTTAAAATCATTTTGATGCTGAAATGAGATGGAAAACTGTAATGATGACAATAAGTTCCAGTGGTTACAGTAACATTTTCCCAGTTAAATTAAGCTGTAAACACATCTGCGTTGTAGCTAACTTTGCTTTTACTGAAGGTAGGAATAGACTCTGTTGAACTAAGACGGAAAACTGTAAAATGACGATAAGTTATAACTGTTACAGTTTGATGTTTCCAGTTATATTTGGTTGCAAAGCTATTTGCGTTCTAGCTAAGTTTGCATCTTTCAAGATGTCAATCAGAAAAAACTTCCACTACAGAAGTTTGCCACAATGCTCTCTTATTGTTATTACAATAAACTTAGGAAATGCTCCAAAATGGATCATTGTGGTGTTTGTTTTCATCTTTATCACACCTGTGTATCTAAGTATGTGATGTGATATCCTTCTCCTTCAGGATCCTTGGAAAACCACTCTGCTCCTCAGGGCAAAGAATGAGCTGAAGAAAAAGGAGGAGGATGAGGACGATCTCACATAAGCATTGTTGTAAAATTTTTTCTATCCATATATTTTGGTTTGTGCCTCCATTTCATTTGGAGGCATCTTCCTTATAGCGAGCATTATGAAATCAATCGTCAGTCTGTTTGTACAGAACTATTGGACTATCATGTGGGGTGACAGCCTGACTGTCATGGTTTCTTCTGTTGATTTGCTGTCATGTGATATTTTAGTACCTTTTGCTTGTTTACTGGTGTCCTGTGTATGTTTGTTTCCACTCTGAGGGAGCTTTGTTTCTTCTTTTGGTTCTAGCACTGTTTGTGCTAATTTACTTACTCTGGAGCTGATGTTATGCACAAGTTGTAATCGCAATAAAATCATTTGTTAATTGGCATATGGGCATATTACTGTTGCCTGTCGAATATGGCCGTGATTAAATAGGTTGATTCAAACAAAAACTTGATCTGATTGAGCTGATACTTGAAAAGTAAAAACAACTGAACCATCATTTTTCATATTGCCATTTCTGACATATTGGCCATCTTTCTGTTCCAACTTCCAAACTATCGATCTTAAACAAGATAAACATTTGGTGAAACCTAAATATTGTCCATCTTTCTGTTCCAACTTCCGAACTGCCAATCTTGAACAAGATAAACATTTGTTGAGGATTTAAGGAATGAACATCCATGACGGCGTTCACCAGTGTTGGGAAGTCATACTAATTTTAGTAGTACACAGCATCGCATTATCACTCCACTGCGTCAAACCGAACATATAAAGTACGTGTCATTTCCAACAAAACACTACAAACCTACAATATAGGTAGGCACTACCATGCCAAGCCAATATACAAATCGATAGCAGGATACTAGTAAACAAGTATTCGGGTTGTACAACCTTGGGTTGAGGATCATCCTGGTTCCAACTTGCGCACAACAAAATAACAAGATCCCCAAAGCCCAAAAGCTTCATTTGTATCAGTCACTTAAAATTTTCCTGCATTCAAACCCTCGTCCAGAGAAACACCTTACCGCCGGAGCTGGCGCAAGCAAGGTGGCCAATCTTGTACGGATGCAGGGCAAACCGGCATGGGATGGCTGTCATGTATTCACTTTGAAGGCTCGCTGTGTTAGAAGCTGAAAGACTGTTTTCACTGCGATCAATTGAGATAACATCTATTGCTCTTTTCATGTTTCCAATGAACAAGTCAGTGTCATTCCAACTCCAAACCGCCCTGCAAGCATGAACTTAGTTTGATGACTAAAAGTAATGGCAAAATATATTCATAAAACATTGCAGAACTAGGTGAGAAGAGCTCCATACTTGAATGTAGATAGCCACCTGCCTGTCTGGTTATTATGGCTTAGAATACACGAGACATCAGAGTTATCCAGATCGAAAATGCGGACAGTGTCATCTAAGCTGCAAGCACAAAAATAAGAACAATCACGACCATATAAACCATAAAATCATAACTACAGCAAACTTGAGAAGAACAGCAATAAAGACAAAAAAAAAAGCACCTGGTCGTAGCAATCATGCCACCACTGGGTGAGAAGTAGGCTGAGTGCACAGTTTTGTTGTGTGTGAAAACCTTCAAGCTCTCTGGAGCCTTCTTTTTCATGCGTCTCAGATCCCATAGACAAGCAGTTCGATCTGTTGAACCCGTTGCAAGCATATTTGGGTTCTCTGGATGAAAATCGATTGAGTTGATTCTCATGTCATGTGCATTCCATGTGGTTGCCACCTTACCCATCCTCTCATCAAAAAGTTTCAATTCACCATTTCCCTCTCCGAAGTACAAGCAACTGGGATTACTTGGTGCTTGGCAAAGCGTGAAAATAGGATACTCACATATCTGGATCGTATCAAAGATCTCTTTATCAACATCCATGAGACAAAGTTCACCCCAGTAACTGCAGCTGTAAATCTGCAAGTTATATTTCAGACGTCAGAAGACTGTAAAAATCACGATCCAAACAATATATTTCAGACGTCAGAAGACTGTAAAAATCATGATCCACGTGGTTCTACAAGCATTCGGATACTTTTCACCCCGCATGTGTCCCCTCCCCAGCCCCTCTATATGCTGCCCACTTAAACACAGCACATGTGATGTGATTTCTTATCCAAACAGTAACAGGATAAGAGAACTAGTGTAAGATAAAAACTTGGGGCAAAGGTTTACTGAACAATCATGGCATAGAACGACATTCTGAAAGCCACAACAAAACTGGAGGCGGTAGTTACACTGCTATTTCCCAACTTTCTGGACACCCCACTCAGACCTTGATCTGAAGGTTCATAAACACTCATTGTTCAGTGGCATTATAACTGAAAGGCGTGATTTAAGAATTAAATAGCACCAAAAAGGCATCCTCTCGATGCAAAACTAAAATAGAAATGGTTCTATAATAATTAGATTGCAGTGCGAAAATTACGATATAGCAAGAATTAAAATACCAATAAGATAATTTTGCTACCATCATCCACATCTTCAAGAATATTTCGAATCAAAGGTGAACTTGAGAAATGGGGAAAACTTGTACTATAA
The DNA here is from genome assembly GCA_030378355.1 of Eleusine indica. Lineage (NCBI taxonomy): Eukaryota > Viridiplantae > Streptophyta > Magnoliopsida > Poales > Poaceae > Eleusine > Eleusine indica. Next base: position 31,706,563 of record CM059499.1, read on the forward strand.
TCGATTTCCTACCGATTTTTTGTCCCTCAATTAAGCTGTTATGCAGGGCTTGCTGTTATGTAATCGATTTACAAGAAATTATTTTGCATTATATCTGTTCACCGGTGAAGGAAACAAGCAACGAAATCAGAAATCATCACCTTCCGCGGCGCGGCCGGATGCGCCACAATGCCCCCCACGGGTCCCCCGTGGGGAAAGTACTGGAACACCCTGTCCGCACCATCGCCATCCTCCTCTTCCTCCACGAGGCCGTCCACGTCCCACAACCCGACGTGCCCCAACTTGTTCCCAGCGGCTAGCACAGTCCGGTCGGCCAGCGGCAGGATCCGCACCGAGAGGATCCGAAACGGCACCACCCGCCTCACATCCGCGGGCCGCATCACCAACTCCTTCCCGGCGTCGAACCCGTCCTGCGTCACCGGCGCGGCGGCGTCACCGTCCGCGGCGTCGGCGGATGCGCGCAGGGAAGCGGCGAGCGCAGAGGAGAACCGGGCGGACTTGGGCTTCGGAGGGGACGGCGGCGTGGCCGGGGAGGCGGGGGCGGAGGCGGCGCTGGGGGGGATGCCGCGGGTGCGGAGGGAGCGGCGGAGGACGATGGGGCTCGTGGAGCGGGGCTGCGGCGGTGGCTGCTGCCTCCGGGGCCGCTTCGGCGACGGGATGCGGAAGGAGGACGAGAGCTCGGCCGCCTCGCGGCGGAGGGACGCGAGGATGGCGTCGTTGCGGCGGATGTTCTCCTCGCGGCGGCGCTCGTAGTCGGTGAGCCCGGCCTCCGGCTTCGGATCCAGTTTCGGCGGTGACGCCATGGCGGTGCACGGCACGGGGGGATGGATCCTTCTAGAAGCTCTCGAGGGGAGGCGACGGTGGGGATGGGGAATGGTGGAGAGATGCGTGGAGTGGGGGCCGTAGTCGCGCGAAATTGGTTTTAGAGGTAGTAAAGGCGGTTCCGCCGGGTGAAAAAGAGGGGTGGCGGGAAGTTTTGCGGCGCGGAGGCGAAAGATGGCGGGAAACGGCAGCGCACCGAGCCATAGTCCACAGCATGGTTCACAATCCCGACCGGATCCCGGCCGGTTTTCATGAAATCCGGACATGCCGGTCCGGGTCGGGTTCATTGGGAAACCAGGATACCGGATTTTAAAATTTGAAATTTTGAATTTTAAAAAAAATTTATAAAAAATATGTAAAAAATTAGATAAAAAATAAAGATTTATGGTGAAATCAAATCATAAAAATCATCAAATTTGATATAGGAAAAAATTGATAAAAGACAAAGATGAATAAGAAATAGGAAAAAAAAAAGGAAAAAACCTTATCCACTCCGTTTGTGCAGTGAGCAATGTCGGATCGTGGTCGGAGGGACACCGTTTGGAAGCATGAAAAGAAGAGGGGGTCTGGATGGATGTGCAAGTATTGCAAGACGGGAAGGGACGGAGGTAGTGCAACAAGATTTAAGGAACATTTGGCATGCAGGGGAGGTGAAGTGGTCTATTACAGTACTGTACCACCAGATGTTCGTGATTATTTTCGTGCAGACATAGATCGGACGGCTCAGAAGAAGAAGGATAGAGTAAATAGAGACTCCGATTACTTGGATTTTTGAGTGACAAGACCCACAGGCTTATAGTATGTGGTACTCAGATTGACAATGCACCATAAATTGGACTGGACTAAGTTAAAACCAATATAGGGTACAATTATTAGCTAATAAACGGATTTGTCAAGCGAGGAATACAGTCATGCAATATACAATTCCTTTAACGAGACATGGTCTTGATTTCATGTTCATATGTCATATTATGTATGACATGGACTTATTAGTTGTGAACTTGATTTATGTGCTTGTAATTTATGGACTTGAACTATGTGTGATTTGTGGACTTGAACTATGTGTGATTTGTGAACTTGTAATTACCGATGTTTCATGTCTTGTCTCGTGTATTTGTCATTTTACTTCAGTTTTTGTCATATTTTATTTGATTATATATGTCACAAATGATGTAACAAATATTCTACAAAAGTCATGTCAAAATTTTTAATTTTTACACATAATTTTCGGATTTTTTTTCAACAATTGGTTTTTGGAGCCTCGGGACCGGAATCCCGGTCATCCCGGCCGGTTTCCCGGTTCCTCCCGACCGTCCGGTCAAATCAAATTTTGCCCAGGATCCCGACCGGGATTACCGGAAACTGCGGTTTTCGGCGTCCCGGTCTCGACCGGGATCACCAGGACATTCGGGATTGTAAACCCTGGTCCACAGACACTGATAGTCCTCGCCGTAGAAAATGGCCCGGCACAAAACCCGCTTCAAAAAGGCCGGCTCGAGCACGGCCCGGCACGGAACAAACCGGGCCTAGCCGGGCCCGTGGCACGGTGCGGGCTGTGCTACGGGCTGACCTCCAGGCCCGTAGCACGGCACGGAGCCGGGCCCAAAAAAGGTACCGGCCTGGTAGGCCACCCGCCCACCTCCCAACAGGCCGCGCCACTCCCCCCAGCAGGCCGCGCCAGCCCCTCCAGCCCAGCAGGCCGTGCTGCCCCTCTATTTCCCTAAGCCGAGCATGCCGCGCCCTATTCCTAAACCGTAGCAGACACGCCTCTTCCTCTCGGCTCTGGACTCTTGCTCCTCCCGGCCGCCGCCTCTGCTTCTAGCGACAGCGCAACGCGACCCGCCGAGCCTACCCGACGCCGCCGCGCTGTCCGCGACTCTGCCTCCCGGACTCCCGGTCACCGCCCCCGCCGCCCCTCCTCCATCTCCTCTCCCCTCGAAGCGCGACGCTGCCCCGAACCGCGCAACACCACAACCTGCCGACGGCGTCGACCCTCCTCCTCTCCTCTCGCCCCTCCTCACTCCTCTTGCCGTCATCGAGATCCAGATCTGCTGCAGCCGAGCTGGCTCCGACGCAGCGGGCCACCGTGCCACCGGGCTTACGGGGCAAACGGGCCCATACGGCACGGTTCACGCCATTCCGGGCCGTGCCTCGGGCTCGACCGCAAGCCCGAAGCACGCTACAGAACGGCCCGCCATGCCTTACCAGGCCGTGCTTTTCCAGGCCGTGCCTAAAAGCGGGCTGTGCCGGGGCGGGCCGAGGAGCTCGGATGCCCAGACACAGACGTCTTAGGCCGCTTGCAGGGGAAATGACCGGCGGACAGGGGTTCTATCGCCTCGAGCCCTCCGCATCCCTGACACGGTCTCCCTTAGCGTCGCTCGAGAGTCGGCAACCGCGCAAGGACCGAGCGCGGGGGTGTCGTCGAGACTTCATATATACTAGGTAAGGGTGGCGGCGCGCTATCGCTGCGCCCGTGAGGTGAGGTGCTATTGCTTGGGCTGTCAGGCTTCTGGGCCGCTGGGCTACGGTGTGCTATGGGTAGGCTGGTTGAGTTTTTATTTTCTTTTTTTGTTAACCAGGTACTTACGTACATGCAGATGATTGGTGGTCATTTTTTATAACCTAAGTTGCCATATGATTGTTTGTTGATAAAGTTTTTTTTAATAAGGATCCGATAAGATAGTTTGGCGTGCTATCGCTATGCCTATTTAGCTCAATCAAAATTTGATTTCCTATGTCTTGTCAACTTCATGAGTTAAATCTTACAAATCTATATCTTATAGGGTGTAAATATGATAAATTTTATATTTTGGGTTTCAAGAAAAAATAAAATTTAGATTCTGAATAAGTATACAAAATGATGAGTCATAAACGTGGAAAATAGAAATCAAAAGAATCTTATTTGTATATTGAATAAAAAGAGTGTCCATGATTTTCAATCAATATCATGAAAGGGTTAAAAATATTTTTTTCTAGCTTCTAAGCATTCCAGGAGGTAACTTTGAATTATAACTACAGTAGACTTCTCACTTCCTTCAAAACAGATTGAATTAAATTAAAAAAGAAGGCAGATGCAACCTTCACCAGATGAAGCACATGGGCACATGGTCACCCATCCGTTCTCAGGCCACGCGGCTGTACGTCTTCGACAAATATGGGCGGCAACGCTGGCAAAGCATGCATATGCATCCTTATTTTCTCATCCTCCATCGGTAGTGGCAAGAACCAGATCTCTTACTCTCACCTGCTTTTTCAGCAGCTACTCGCATGCCAAGCAAGCAAGAACTCGAATGGAATGGCTCCTCCACTTCCGCCAGCTAGGAGTAACACCTAAACACAGCTGCATGACTGCATCGTTCATCTCCCTTGCATCCAAGATGTATTGGTCCAACAAAATCTCAGCAGAAATAGGTCCATTCAAACTGTAGATTAGAGGAGAGTTGGGGTTGCCTTGAGCCTCATCGGTGCCGGTGATGGGCATCCTAGGGAAGTTAGACTCAGCCACACCGTTCGAATATGGCGAGACCGAAAGGCCGGCTCGACAATGTTCCGCTGGCTGCAACCACTGTGCAGGAGGACTTTCAACAAGGGAAGACCACCCCGAGCAAGGCGAACCGATACTGTGAGTGGTGTGCTCATCTGAAGCATTCCACGATGTCCAGCTATTCCACGCTGAAGATGGGCTGTGCCACCCCAAACTCTGATGGGGTGGTAGCCTGGCTGTATTTTCAGTAGTTTTAGAATTGATAGAAATTTCTTGCCTCAATTTTGGACTTCAATTTTCTTATGAATTTGAAACTTTTTTCTATGTTTTTATCTCAGAAATTTTGTGTTTTATTTGACATCGATGAACAATGATTGGTTTTTATTCCTTTTCTCCTCACTACTTGGCGTCCCCCCAACTTCTGTTTGTTGCTATCACGGCACACACGTGAGTGGTATAGTCGTATATGCAGCGGGCCGATGAACCAAAAGAGCAGCGGATGAGGCCCGTCGATCAACCAGCCAGCCCAATGACAAGAGTCCAGCACGGGAGCACCCGAGTGGACATGTTCCCCGTTTGCGACGCATCTACGGTCCTTCAACGACGAGATGTCATTGCCGTTTGCATCCGACGGTGCAGGTACGATCGAGGCGATGTGGCGGCACGCCATTGGCGGAGGAGGCGTCAGGACGCTGTACGCCCGCGAAGTCCAGGCGCGATTAGTATATAGATATATATAAGTCTATTTGTTTCAGCTTATAATTCACTTAGATTAATTAATCTACTAGTTTAATTAATCTAGTAGATAAATAAATAGGATTGATTATTAGACCAGATTAATTGATTTAGAGGTTAGATTATTATAATCCAATACTCTACTATAGATGTGTTTACTTCAGATTATTTTAGACAAAGACCTACTATCCATGCTAAATTGGTCTTCTTACATCAAAAACAATTTAATCTAGCTTAAATAATCTAGAGAAACAAACATCTTCTTTAGATTAATTAATCTAGTTTAAATAATTCAGATTAAATAATCTAAAACTATAATCCAGATTAATTAATCTGCTCAGAAAACAAACAAGCCCTAATTAGCACTTAAGAGCATCTCCAACGGTTCAAAACACAATCCTAAAAACTAGATCTTGGAACCAAAGCAAGAAAAACGCCTCCAAAAGTTTCCTAAACAGATGCCTAAAACTTCCGCACTCCCAAAATCGAACCAATCTTCGCTATATTTGACACAACTATACGCAATCCCAAGACAAGATTTGGACTCACCAAGCAGCGACCTGCAATGGACACCTCAGCTTGAGACGCGCCGTGCAGCCAGGCCTTTGTCGCCTTTGTTCTGTCCATGGGTGTCGTTTGTTAATGATAAAACAACCGATTTATAGGTTGTAGCACCACAAACAGGAATCAAAGCCGGGCACAGCTAGGGATCCTCGTCTCGCCTTGGCTACTAGAAACTCGTCTGCGGTGTGATCTCGTACTGGTTGGAGGAGCTCTAGGAGTGCCGCTCGACTTTGAGGTGGCCTCCACCGGCAATGGCAGGGGTGCACTGGCGAAGCTTCAATTAAAACAAAAGGGGGCCGATCTGTGTAATCTGGCAAAAAAAAAAAAGAATCATGAACAGTAGCACTTCTACTCTTTATTTAACGGTGAATTGATGATGGCAGGGGGGCCAGGGTCCTAATGGCCCCAACTAAGCTTCGCCACTGTAGAGGTGGCAACAAAAACTGGAATTACGATATTGTTTGATGAGGAGCAGTTGAGAGTAAACTATGGACAAGAGGATTTGATGCGTAGCTCACCGAGGAGGGCGAATTTGCGTGTTTGTAAGCTTCATGACCATTGATGACTGGATCCCTAAGATATGAATATTTTGATAATAGATGACAACTATGAAATTGTGGGCTAATATCTATACAAGTGTTGTGTTTATAGAAATCATCTCTAAACTCTATTATAAATCATATAGATGATGGTTGCTTTGGCGATGGATGATAATGACCACAAGCATGGAGGCTTGATGAGCTTGATGGAGTCCAAGGGTTGATGGAGATGGATCAAGGCTAGGACAAGCTATGGAGCAAGTATTGGGAACACTTGTCTAGTTGTTAGAGCTTTGAGTCCATAGGAAAAACCGGACTATCAAGGGGGTCTAGGTCATTTCTCTTAGGTCATGTCTAGTCAGTGATGTGCATGGATGCTCAGTGAAATCATAGGCACTATGTGATAGTGGAGAAGCCAAGCAACTGTTTGGAGAAGCCGGGAAACAAAGTCAAGCGAGGATGCGGAGTTTCAGTTTCTGGACGTAGTGACCGGACAGAGGGGTTAGAGGAGACCGGACTGTACGGTCACTAGGAGACTAGAGAGAAGTCTACAAAGAAGTCTATCAGTGCGAAGGCCTGTAGAGACCGGACGGTTCGGTCTACACACCGGATGGTCCGATCTGTATGGAGGTTACTCGGGACAGAGAAGTGCAGAAGATGGTGCTCTCTGGAATGGAGAGAGAAAGTCTGACAGAGTAGCCAATGGCTCTGGGAGCTGTTCCAAAGAGACCGGACGTTCCGGTTTGGCAATGATTGAACAGTCCGGTCAATGACGTCCAGAGAGATGATTTTTTGGAGCAACGACTAGTTGGAAGTTGGAAGCCTATATAACTTCGTTGTTGGGGTCTTGGAGACCTCTCTTGGCCAGTGAAATTGCTTGGAGCATTTGGTGAGAGCTAAGAAGAAAAGAGAGGAGCACTAGGAGGAGATATTGCATATCTTGAGAGTGCTAGTGAGAGTAACAAGAGCATCTTGCACATCTAAGGATATGGTGTCCTTAGGGTGTGATCTAGGCTGTTACTCTTGGTCTATGGTGGGATCTAGACCGGTTAGGTGTCAGTGATCGAGCCTATCGTGATTGGTTGTGAAAGCCGTTACACATTTGTACATGGTTTGAGCCCGCTGGTGAAAGAGGCATCGCTAGTGAGCGCCTGTGTCGGCTCGGGGAGTCCGACAAGTTCTCGAGGGATGCGAGCTTGTGACTTGGTGGCAGTGGTGACGCACACCATGTCTTCACTCCGGGAGTGATTGCGGGCTCGTGGGCGAGAACTCTACATTGGTGGTGGGAGGGACCGGAATTCCGACGGGAGTGGTCCACCGAGGATTAGGGGAAGGCGCCATCCTTCCGAGACCTCAGGAAAAAAATCATGAGCATTCCTTAACCCTCTCTTTACTATTCCGCACTTGTGTGCTCTAGTAAGTAGGTTGAATTGTGGCTTACATAGGCTAGTGTGTTTAGCTTCCGCATTCGCTCTTATCATGAACACTAGCATGTGTAGGGTCTTGACCTCCTAGAACTGTTAGGTTGCAATGATTGCTAGGTTGTAGTGGTGTGATTTGAAGTATTCAAATTCATGGTTGGTTTACCAATTCATTCCCCCCTCTCGATAAGCTTTCGGTCCTTACAAGTGGTATCAGAGCCAAGTGCTCATCTTTGAGGCTTCACCGCCTTGAGTAAGGATATCGGAACAGGTGAGGAGTGTTCCCATATTCAATGGGGAGGACTACAGGTATTGGAAGATTCGTATGCAAGCCTACCTGGAGTCCCTTGATCCAGAGATATGGATGGTGACCCATGAATCGGATGCGGATGTGAATCTACTGGAAACTAATTTCATTAAGAACAACGATAAGGCCAAGAATGCTCTGTTTGCATGCATAACTAAGGATGTCTTTGCTAGATTAGATGTGAGTTCGACAGCACACGGTATCTGGATTGAGATTCAGAGTATCCATGAGGGTACTAGTGATGCCAAAGAGGAAAAATACTATATGTTGAAGAACAAGTACGATAACTTCACTAGATTGCCACATGAGAGAGCTAACACTATTTATTCTCGCTTTCATGTACTAGTGGAGGAGATCAATGCTCTTGGGGATGACTTCAAGCTCAAGCCTATTGAGGTGATAAGAAGATTCTTGAGGCTATTCAAAGACCCCAAGTATAAGTCCATCATCACCTTCACCTTGCAAGGTGACCTCAAGACCAAGACCATGAAGGACGTGCTTAGCAAGATCACTGCTTTTGAGAGCTATCAGTTGGGTATGGATGATCCTCAGCCATCCAACCTGGCTCTTTAAGTCGAGAAGCAAGAGCCTATCAAGAGCAAGAAGAGCAAGAAGAAGGCAGTGATTGAAGAAGATGATGATGAAGATGACTTGAGTGAGGACTTGGCTCTTCTCATGAAGAAGATGAGGACCTTCAAGAACAAGTTTACTTCCAAGTCCAAGCGCAAGTGCTTACAACTGTGGATCCAAAAACCACTTTATTCGAGATTGCCCCAAACCAAAGAAAAAAGCCTTCAAGTCCCAAGACTCAAGTGATGATGAAGAAGAAGAAGATCCCAAAGCCAAGCAAAAGAAGAAGAGGTACTTCAACAAGGACAAGAGCAAAGGCAAAGGCAAAGCTCAAGACCACAAAAGAAGTTCTCACGCAAGGCCCTTGTTGGAGAGTGGACAAGTGACACATCCTATTTCTCAAGCGATGATGAAGAAGTGGCCGGCCTAGCCATGATCAAGACCACACTTCCACGAGCTCTTCCTCCACCTCCCACGTGCCTCATGGCAACGAGCCAACTTGGGGAGAGTGAGGACGAGAGCAACGACGACAGTGATGATAAGGAGCTCTCATGTACCGAGCTTCGGAGTATGCTTGAGCAAGCCCACGACATCGCCATCAAGAAGTCCAAAATGTTGGAAGTGGTAAGAAAAGAGTGTACGTTGGCTAAGTGTTGGTCATACCTACGCACCCACTTATATACCGCAAGAGGACGGTGTACGATTGTAGCACTTTTCCCTTGAATTGAATATTCAGAGGTTTATCGAATCCACTGGGACCTTAGGGATAATTAAACAAAGTTAACAGTAAAAGATCTAGTCAAGGCTATTGTCGAATTCAGGTTGCTTGAGAGGAGACTGGCCAGCGCAAAGGTGCGCTAGACAGTAAATCTGTTGTTGCGTCGATCGGCGCAGGAGTTGAGCCGATCGGCACACTAGTGAATCGTTGCGCCGATCTACGCAGAAGTTGAGCTGACCGGCACACTAGGGAATCTAAGCCAAAGTGCGTCAGATGCCTTGTAAGCCTATGCTGTTAAGTGAGTAACCAGATATCTACTAGTGAGATCGTAACCAGAAAGTCTAATTAAATAGCATCATAATGGGTAATTACATAGATCAATGAAAACCTATAATGAATAAGACCACCCTGCTTTCCGAGCGGCTCCCGATTTATCGCTGCCGAGAGGAAACCCTTAATCGCGCGAGTATCTTACCCTACTCAACTATCCAATAGTGCTGCGCAGGCTTAGTGCTATCACCGCTAAACTACACTACTACCATCATCAAGCAACCATAATCAATACAATGTCCGAATACTATCCTAATCACCACGATCAAGATAATATCAACTTACTTAGCCTAGAACTAAGCAATTGGAATAAGCACATGCATGATTATAGAATCAAGATAGACAAATCACCAAAACTATCATCAACATATTCAATCATCCTTGAGATACAAAGAGTAAGATTTATCCCCGTCGATATGGCCTACCTTGACGGATCAACTCTTAACACCAATGGTTCTTGAAACTCAACTAGAGATCTATTCTAACGGAGCAAGCCCCGATGGCTCTAACTCACGGATCTGTTGTCCCTCTGTCGCCTCCTATCTCTACGGCCAGGGTTTACAAATATTTATAGAGGTTCTACTCGTAAAGAACTCGGTTTCTAGCAAATAAGGCGGTAGCGCTGATCGGTGCAGGATTGCGCCGATCGGCGCAAGCCGTGTCTTTTCTGGTTTCTTCTCCGAGTCGGTTCCTCTGTCTTCCATAGCTGCCATGTGGGCCTTTTCCTTCGAGATAAAGTCTTGTACTGCACGTCGAGATCTTGAAATTCCATAAATCTTCTAGGTAAATATCTTCAAGTGTCTTGCGCAGATAAACTTCCATAAACATGTGGAATGGGCCTCGGTCACTTCTGTGGGCCAAAACACCCCAGCGCCGATCGGCTCATGGACTGCACCGGTCGACGCACTGGGCTTCTTCAGTGCTTTTCATCGGTTCTGGACTCCTGTCCTCTCCAGCATCACTTTAATCACCAATTTTACCTGTTTCTGCAATAAAGCTCCAAAAAAACGCATATACAAATATATAGACAATATCGGGTAAATGGCCTAAATTAGTATCAATTTTGCTCTAATTGGGGTAATATTCACATATAAAAGGGGCACTTGGGAAGTGCCAACACTAAGGACCGTGTTGGTGAGCTTGAGAGTGAGCTCAAGGACCTTGTCACATCTCATGAGGCCCTAAACAAGAGTTATGACAAACTCAAGGGTGATCATGTAGAGCTATGTGAGAAGTACGAGGCCCTTGAACTTACTTTTGAGGCAATCAATATTGATAACCTTACCTCTCCCTCCTCTTGTTCATCAAAAAGTGATGCTTCTACTATGTGTGATGAACTAACCACCTCAGTCGAGGTTTCTTCTCTTGAGCCATTTGTTTTGGAGGAATATCACATGCTCAAGGAAGAGAGGAAGATGGTGATGGATGGCTTCGAGAGGCTCACACGAGGTAGAGCCATCCACAAGGAGATTCTCGGGAGAAACTGTCGCAACCCTATATCGAAGTATAGAGTGTGCCATACAGGGTCGCCTCGGGAGATGGTTAACGAAGTAACCATACATAGCGTTCACACAGGAACATCCATCATTTACAGAGATACATCATTAAGTATATAATATTACAAGTTCAAGAGTCATAGCGGAAGCAAATTTAGTTACATTATCATACATATGTTCTTGGTTCATATTACAAAATGTGCGGAGGCAGAAGATACGACAAACACTACGCAGAACCTAAGTAAGCCATGCCAGCCCTAGGGCAATGGCTCACTCTTCTTGATTAGGGGAGCTGGGGACCCATGCAATTGTCCAGTTCTGGGGCTCCTCACCTTCCCACACAATTTTGTTACAGCAATCGCAATAAGTTGCTTGAGGCAAACCTGAAAAACCACATAATCGCAAAGCCTGAGTATCTAGCATACTCCGCAAGACTTACCCGTCCAAAAAGGTTTACTAAAACCCACTCCTAGTATGCAGGGGGGCCGACCGGGCTTATTTGATAATTGCATAAAAGCACCTATTAATTCTATGCTGCGATGCTTAGTCCTTAACCAAGATTTTTAATTACTTGTTGCAGAAGAGGGACTGTAGTTGCACCTAGCTAGCTGCTAAGGCTCGTACAATTATAAAGAGCAATACAACATAGCAATATGTATCCATAGAGTAAATAAATTTCAGCATCATAAACAAACTTCTCTACTTAAAGTACCATTGCCACTGCTCAAAACAAGAGGTACTCATAACCGCGAGGGACGGCAATTCGAATTGATTTACATCCTGCAGGAGAATAACCCAAATGCACGACATACACATCATTTAAGAACACGTATGGCCACCGTTCACGAGGTTGCGATAAAGTCGATCCGGGGCCATCGATCCCGAGTACACGTCCTCCCCGCGATACAGTACTTCGTATCCGAGGCTTAACCCGTGCACTCTCCAGCGGTCCTCGACCCGTGCATCCACCGTGCCATTCACCTCACCTCTGGATCGATGAGTAATACCGTCCAACAATACGGCGCCCAAGTTACTAGGTTTACCAATTCCCATATAGAGGTATGCACTTGGTACTGTTCAATACTTGTCCGCGGGGTTACAACGATAGGTTCCCAAATTTTAACCAATTTCATTCTTCGCGTGAATCATGATTGAATCAAGTGATCCCATAGCCTACCATTGACTCCACTAATTTAAGCCTAGCAGTTGCTAACGAAAGGCTTACTGACGTAACTAAGTATAGGTCACAGTTTGTTTATGCAAGTGGGTTTCCATCCAAGTCCTATACCTAATGCACAATACAATATCCCTCTATGGTGACAAAACAAAAAGGACTCGTAAATCAGTAGGTGTGCACCGGGGCTTGCCTTGGGAGTGATCGTAGTTAGAGTTCTCGGCGGGGCTTAGCTCAACTTCGGGCTCCTCAGGGTTACTTGCCATGTCTTTGCTCCCAGTCTCGCTCCCTAGTCAATGCAGTGCAATGCACGGTCAAGAGTTGGACGATGATGCATGACACTTCCTCAATAAATAGAATTTGATGGGATGATGCTCATGCATGAGATGACATGTTTGCACCACACTCGGGCAATTAGTAAATTTAAGGGGACAAACTTCTAATTTGGGAAGTGGGAGGCATGGTAATCAATGAGCATATCCCTACATTCTAATTACAAGTATACCCTTGGTGCTAAGAAATTAGCAGGGCATTTTCCCTCGGTATGCCAAGGCCTATTTAGCAAATATGCACAGCTCTTTAACTACACCCTTACCCAGGGTGCATTCACCAATTATAATGCCCATGCAAGAGAACATAGAAACCTTATCTTGCAAGGTTAATTGTAACCTCCTAGAATTTGACATGTTCACTTTTAATTATAACCCTAACCAATCTAGATATAGAAACTAATGGTGAATCATGAGTATACAAAAGAAAATCATAACTTTACTGCAAGTCAAGATTAACATGTTACATGAGCTGTCCCAAGGATGGATTTATCACTAATAATAACTAGATGCATATACAAGGCAACATTTATATGGAATTTCTTAAGCTAATTATGAAGGAGTAACTTTAACAGCCAAAAGCATACTGATGGTGCCCAAAGTTTTTCATGGAGATTTTATAGTTATGTAGAAATGCCCAAAGAGCAGGAATGCAAAATTTCAGAATTAAAATCCTACCCAAGCATTTATAGAAATTCATTTACTAAAAATGGGGATTATGCAATAACACTAAAAATTTGCATAAAAGATGGAAATGTGCTTTAGCAGAAAGTTTAGGAATGGCATGAAGAGCCTATTGACCAAATCCCATGATTTTATTTGACCAAATCCCATGATTTTATCAGTTATAAATTTTAAATTATGAATTTAATACTCTTAGCAAGGTTCTAACTTTAGTGATTTAATTTTACTAATCTACTGCATAACCCTGGCTCTCATCTTGTTTTACTGGTAGAGGAAGATTTTAGGAATCCAACAAAATTGGTTTCATGCTCATTGGACATTTATTTTTCGAGTTATGAATTTTTGAAATTTTTAGCAAAGTTGGGGGTAAATTACAGAACTGCCATCTGGCAATTTCAAACACTCGCGGGCGCGCGCGCGCACGGTGGCCGGCGCCGGCGAGCTCGGCCAGCGGCCAATCGGCAGCGCGGCTCGGCCAAAGCCATGTGCACACGTGCTCAGCGCCTCACGGCGACCTCGTGGGTCCGGTGGGTGTCTAGGGGGGAGCGCCGGAGATGGCCGGCGACGAGCGGCGGAGCAGGGGGGGTGTACGGCGGCGTTGCGCGGCGAGCACGGCGAGCGAGAAGGGTCGGGGAGTGGAGGGAGAGCATCACCTCGGTGCGGAGATCGACGGCGTTGAGGAGCTAGGCGACGGGGAGGGTCGGAAGGAGGGTGTCGTCGGCGGGGTGGGGGAGAACCCGACGGCGGCGGCTACTTCCTTCGTCGATCCCGGCGAGGACTCTGCGGCAGCGGGGGAACGGGTCAGGGGCCTGCTAGGGAAGACCCTTGCGCAACAATTTGAGGAAAGAGAAGGGGACGGGGAGCTACCTAGGCGGCGCTTGACGCGACGGCGGCCATAGCGGGGAAAAACAGGGGCGACGCCTGATTCTGGCGGAAGAAGAAGGAGGAGGCGAGGGCAGGGACGTCTGGTCTCACCAGAGCTCTGGGGATCGAGTGGCGCGCGTGCGAGAGCAGAGAGGAGGGGAGGAGAGTGGAGGCTCTCGACGGCAGCGGTCTTAAGTACCACGCGGCGGTGCGAGGGCAGAGGGAGCGAGGAGGTGAGCTGGCCGCCGGGTGTTGGCTCGTCGGTGGAGCTTCAATGCGGCCGGTGGCACAGTGACGGCAGGCGGAGCAGTGGCCGGGATGGGCAAGAGAGAGAGAAGGCGCGCGGTGGCCGGCGGAAGAGGTACGGCGATGTCGATCGGTGAGTGGACCAGAGAAGAAAATGGTTGACCCCCCCACCCCTGACTGGAACAGTGCTGCACTTTTGCTGATTTCTCCACTTACGATGCTTCAAAACTTTAGCAAATGTTTGTGTAAGTTCGGCACATCCTACGTGCCAACTTTTTTTTTGGGGCCACGTCGAAATTCCTTCTGGAAAATTAACTAAAATTCCTGGAACAGGGGTGCTGTTCTCTGCACTTAGGGAATTTTTAGGGGGGTTAAACCTTTACCAAAAATTCCAGTAAATTCCCCAAAATTCTTTCTTGACATGCCTCACTGGAATATGCAAAAATCTGGGCACACTTCCATTGAGTTTTGCAAAGTTTTTGAAAAGCTAATACTTGGCCAATTAGTAGAATTTCTAATTAAGTTATTTCCCCTTTTTCTTTGGCACTTTAATTATTTGAAATTTTGAATTAGTCAGCAAATTAACATGGTGTTATCTTAACCAACATTTTGTGACTTGGGATGTCACAGCACTCCCCCCTTAAACGAAATCTCGCCCCGAGATTTGTAACTGGTTGAACACAAGAGAGAGGGAGCGGGGGTGTTTACCGGATTTGCGAGGTCAGGAACTCAGGAAAGTTGGTTTTTAGAAACTCCTCTTGCTCCCAGGTGGCTTCATCCTCGGTATGATTGCTCCATTGCACCTTGTAGAAGGTGGTGGTGCGATGGCGCGTTACCCGGTCCTTTTGATCAATGATTCGAACGGGGCATTCGGGGTAGGAGAGGTCTTCTTCCAATTGTTCGGTGTCGGCAATGACCACGTCGACCAGAGGCTTCAAACACTTCTTTAGTTGGGATACGTGGAAAACATTGTGCACCCGCTCAAGAGTTTCCGGTAGTTGCAATCGATAAGGCACGGCGCTATGCTTCTCTATGATCGGAAAGGGTCCGATGTAGCGGGGTGCTAATTTACCCTTGATTCCAAAGCGAGATATGCCTTTATTGGGAGAGACTCGTAGATAGACATGATCTCCCTTCTCGAACTCCAATGGGCGTCTCCTTTTGTTGGCATAGCTTATTTGACGGGATTGTGCTGCCTCCATGTTAGCTCGAATTTGCCGCACCTTTTCTTCGGCTTGTATGACGAGGTCGGGACCAAAATTAGTTCTTTCCCCTGATTCGGACCAATTCAGCGGCGTTCGGCATGAGTGGCCATACAAGGCCTCAAACGGTGACATTCCCAAACTCTCCTGATAGCTATTGTTGTATGAGAATTCGGCGAACGGGAGGCAATCTTCCCAATTCTCCTGATTGTCCAAAACACAGGCTCTTAGTATGTCCTCCAAATATTGGTTCAGCCTCTCAGTTTGACCATCATTCTGCGAGTGATAAGCAGAACTTCGGATAAGGGTGGTGCCAAGACAAGAATGTAGCTACTCCCAAAAACGAGCAATAAACTGGGGACCTCGATCAGAGATAATAGTCTTGGGCACACCGTGCAAACATAGGATTCTTGTGATGTAGAGTTCGGCATACTTCTTGGTAGAGTAGGTTGTATGGACGGGAATAAAATGAGCGGATTTGGTCAACCTATCCACGACGACCCAAATGGAATCATGTTTCTTAGGGGTGAGGGGTAACCCGACAATAAAATCCATAGCAATATCCTCCCATTTCCAAGCGGGGATTTTTAATGGGTGTAAAAGACCGGCTTTCCTCAGATGGTCGGCCTTCACACGCTGGCAAGTATCGCATTCGGAAACATAACGAGCGACTTCCCTTTTCATGCGTGTCCACCAAAACTTTTCCCTTAACCCACGGTACATCTTGTTGCTACCGGGGTGTATGGAGTATTTGGACAAGTGAGCCTCATCCATAATTTTCTTCCTTAACTCCTCCTTCTTTGGGACAACCAGGCGATTGTTGAACCATAGCACTCCATCTTCGTCCTGTCGGAAACATGTAGCTTCACCTTTGAGTATCTTTTGTCGAATGTGTTCCATCCCCTCGTCTTCCTTCTGGGCCTCGGCAATTTCTTCGCGAAGGGTAGGAACGAGAGCTAGATTATACACGGATCCAAATGGAATGATACAAAGGCTTGGTGCGCTTGAATCTGAATTTGGGCCAACTCCCATGGAACAAACAACTGCGTGATTGCATTGGTCCTGCCGACTCAGGGCGTCGGCAACCACGTTGGCCTTCCCGGGGTGATAGTGAATCTCCAACTCATAATCCTTGATCAGTTCTAACCACCTACGTTGCCTCATATTCAGTTCTTGCTGCGTGAATATATACTTGAGGCTTTTGTGGTCGGTGTAGAGGTTGACAAGGTTACCAAGCAGGTAATGGCGCCAGATCTTTAAGGCTAGGACGACGGATGCTAGCTCCAAATCGTGAGTGGGATAATTTCGCTCATGCTTTCGGAGCTGTCGAGAGGCATAGGCAATGACACGGCCTTCTTGCATAAGCACACACCCCAATCCCGTGCCGGAGGCATCACAGTAAACATCGAACGGTTTGGTAATATCAAGTTGAGCCAAAACCGGGGCAGCTGTCAAATGCTTCTTGAGTGATTGAAAGGCTTCTTCACAGGCACTGGTCCACTTAAACTTAGCATCCTTTTCCAGTAACTTGGTCATTGGCTTGGCAATGCTTGAGAAGTTGGGAATAAATTTTCGGTAATATCCAGCAAGGCCAAGGAAGCTGCGAATTTGCTTGACCGATTTCGGAGCTTTCCAATTCAACACATCTTCCACCTTGGTAGGATCAAGGCTACCCCTTCCGCGGAGATGATATGACCCAAGAATGGAACTTGCTTTAGCCAAAATTCACACTTGCTAAATTTGGCGTAAAGCTGGTGATCTCGGAGTCGTTGCAGAACAATGCGGAGGTGTTCGGCGTGTTCTTCCTCGGATTTGGAGTAGACAAGGATGTCGTCGATGAACACGGCCATGAACTTATCCAACTCCGGCATGAACACGGAATTCATCAAATACATGAAGTGGGCTGGAGCATTAGTGAGACCAAAAGACATGAAAAGATATTCGAAAAGGCCATATCGTGTGGAGAAGGTAGTTTTTGGAATGTCTTCGGCTTGGATCTTTATTTGGTGGTAACCGGATTGGAGGTCAATCTTGGAGAAAACTTTAGCACCAATAAGTTGATCAAAGAGAATATCAATTCGAGGTAGAGGGTACTTGTTCTTAATGGTTACGGCATTCAGGGGCCTGTAGTCGACACATAGACGTAGGGTCTTGTCTTTCTTCTTCACAGAGAGGGCAGGACATCCCTAGGGAGATGAACTCGGTCGGATGTAGCCCTTGTCCATAAGCTCTTGTAATTGCTCCTTTAATTCTGCTAGCTCATTTGGGGCCATTTTGTACGGCCTACGAGCGATGGGTGCCATACCGGGTAGGAGTTCAATCTTAAACTCGACGTCTCTGTCCGGAGGCATTCCTGGTAGCTCATCTGGGAACACGTCGGAGAAGTCACGTACCACTGGAATATCCTCCAGCTTTTTCCCTTCAGCATGACACACTTGAGGAATGGACAATCTGGGACTCAGCAATCGGAGAATAGACGGACCATAGAGAGGTGAGTTCAAGTGGACTTCCCGGGATTCAATGTGTAAGACGGCTCTATGTTTAGTCATCCACCTCATACCAAGAATTATGTCAATACCCTGACCATCTAAGATGATTAATGAAGCGGGGTACACGTTGCCTGCTAACTTAAGTGGCACTTTTCTCAACTCAAGGTGAGTCCTTATTTTCCTACCGGGGGATGTGATGATGTATGGGGTTCCCGTAGTGGTGGGGGTGATTTTAAGATGATTCACACATGCTTGACTAATAAAATCATGCTTTGCTCCTGAATCAAAGAGAACTATAGCAGCGTGTTGGTTGATCGAGAACGTACCCGCGAGAACGGGCTCTCCGACTTGAATCTCTTCGACCGTGGTATAATTGACTCGGCCATTCTTGTGGGTAAGGGCAGAAGGCTGGGGATGACTCCCATTGTTGCCGTGGTTGTTACCGTTGCTGGGGTGGTTGTTGTTGTTCCCGGAGGAGTTGGAGCCGTTGTTGTTTCCCTGGTTGCGCTTTGGAAAGCGGCACTCCTTGGCAAAGTGACCGGTTCGGCCACAGTTGTAGCATGACTGCGAGGAGTTGTGCTTCACAACTTGATTAGTCTGCTGCGGAGGGCGGGGACCGGAGGAGGGCTGCTGGTTGCCTCCATGGGAATGGAAGTGCTGCTGTGAGTAGGTCAGACGAGATCCTCCCACTGACGGTACCGCAGCTCAGAACTTCTGTCCGGTCGGGGAGGTGATTGCCAGCCTGTACTTGGGCGGTGCGGAGCCGGACGAACTTCCCATAGCACGCTTCCTCTTCTTGTCCTCTTGGTTAGCACGGATGGCATCTTCTTGCACAATGGCGGCATTCATTAGGTCGTTGAACGTGCCTGCGGTAACTTGTGCCAGTCGGTCCTGCAGCTTCGGGGTAAGGCCCAAACGGAAATAGTCCTTCTTCTTCTCGTCCGTATCGGCATGATACGAGGCATACTGAGTCAAGTAGTTGAACTTCCGTGCGTACTCTTGCACGGTTCCCGTGCCTTGCTTCAGGTTGAGAAATTCCTGCAGCTTGCGCTTCATAAGACCGGCCGGAATGTGGTGTGCACGAAAGGCGGTGCAGAATTCCGGCCAAGTGACTTGGTGGTCAGGGGCAAGAGCAGTGGTGTAGCTCGCCCACCAAGCACTTGCGGAACCACGGAGTTGCTGCGCTGCGAAGAGGGGCTTCTGGTGGTCGGTGCAGTGGAGCAGAGCAAACTTCGACTCCAGAGTGCGAATGAAATTATCCGCTTCCAGCGGATCACCGGCTTCGCCGAATGTGGGCGGGTGAGTTGCCCAAAAGTCGCTGTAGGACGATTCACGGGGCTGCTACGGTGGTGGTCCGGGAGCTCCTTGGCGATTCATGTTCTCCATGAACATGCGGAACATCTCGTTCTGATTGTGGATGAGCTGATCCATAGGCGTCATGGGCGGAGCATTGGGTGGCGGCTGGTTTCTACCCGCGTTGGAGGCACCAGAGGCATCACCGAGGTTCTCTCCACCACGGCGAGTTTGCACCATCTGTCACAGGAGTAAAGCATGTTAGCCTGATCATCGCCTGAGACATCATGGTAATATGTCTATAATACAGTGACAACAATAAAATTTTAAATTGCTCATAACGGAAATGTTGACAGGGAACGACGCAGATTACGGGTGATAACTTGGCTTCCACTGGTTCCAACACCATAGGCAATGTACTTATGATCACACCATGGGTACATGCGACACGTCTTCCAATACATGGCACGCCTTAGGTTACATCACCACAACACGATCTCGGAGAGCTTAGGTTACAACTCCACTTAGCGCTACCAACACTATCCACATACGAGCACAAAGTTTCACGAGCTTCCACCCTACATAACCTACTACGCCTTAGTCACTCGGTGTGGCTGCTACCATCGGACTCCCACTCCATGTCACCCGGTCCAGGGGGTGCCTCGTAGTCAACACCAGAGTCACCGTCCTCACTCAAGTCGGCGTCGTCTGGGGGAATCACCGCGAGTGGCACGGGGGGCTGGGCATTAAGAACCGTGTTCAGCTGGGCATTAGCAACTTGGAGATGCCCAATAAGTTGTTCTTGTTGTGCGATGATGACATGAGCGTCATTGAGGTTCCCTTCTATGACATCCCTTGCATCTTGGGCTTCTTCGCGTTGAGCTTGGAGCTCGCTTCGCTCCTCCAAGAGGGCGTCAACCTGACCATGAAGAGAGTAGATTTCCTCTTGGGCAGCAGTGAGTTGGGCATTACGCTGGTTCAGTTGCTCCTGCAACTAATCGCTAGCATCGCCCTCGATGATGAGTTGAGCGTCATGGAGCTGCTCGAACAGATCAGCCCGCTCCAACTCGCTAGTGTGCAGTTTGTCCCTAAGGACCGCGATCTCCGCGTCGCGAGTGGCGAGCTGGGCGTCTCGGGCGGCAAGTGCAAGCTGCAGCGCCTCACGCTCTCGTTCCAACTCGAGAACGCGTGCGGAAAGGGGCTCGGGGTTCTTCGGGAGCTTGCCGTCAACCATCTGCCGGAATAAGTTTTGCAAGAATGAGTCAAACTTAATATCCCTCTAAGCATGCATGCCCAAAGTAGCATAAGGATTGATGGATAAGGGAAAAATATGTAAGGTGTCCAACCCGTTGGATGGAAAACGATGCAGTTCTACGAGTGACAGAGTAACTTGTAGGGATGAGCGAAACTATGTCATTTCCGGACAATTTAACCTCGAGATCCTTTTATGATAACTGTAGAGGAGTTCATTATCTTTCCAACGCATGCTCCCACATTTTTAACCGGTAAGATCTCTGGGAGTTATGATCATCCAAAACAGAGGACAGCAATGAGACAACTGCTGAACTTCCAGAAAAGCTCGCTGTTTTTGCAAAATTCGACCCATTTACAGATTTTTCTGAGACAAACCCCCTATACCAAACTTGTAGGGAAAAACATTAGCTTTCCAACAAGTACTTATTTGCCTTCGTCGGATTAAAATTGAGGAAGTTACGTTCATTTTAGTGGAACTGACTTTTCTGGCAGGGTTTGATTTCTTCCCAGTTAAGTTCAAACTTTCGTTTTGAGCGCCCTGGGGATTCGAATTTGCCCGGGTCTGACTAATTCACATGTTTGTGATATTTGTGACCCTTTACATGATTCGGGAAAGATAAATGCATGTGGTATGCATGAATGCCAAATGCTCAATATGCCGATTTCCTACGTCCTCACAAAGGAAAACTTTGACCGAATATATAGATCGATCCATCTGATGGCACGCACACTTCTCGCACGTTTCTAAGCGAACTACCCGTGGTTAGTATACCTGCAATAGATCCATTTCAGAAACAATACATCAAATCCAAAAGAAACAAGCCAAAACAACAATGACAGTTATGTCCAGGTATTTGCCCACCCGGAAGGCAGCCGATATTTAAGCGCAATCGGTCCGCGCATCAAACAAAGTCCAGGTCTTTGCCCACCTGGAAGGCGTTCGGTGTTTGTTGAGCAACCGATCCGCGCACAGGCACATACCTTCGGGGGAAGAATTCGTAGAGGCGAGTAGTTTAACAAACATAACGCAGGGTTAGCTTTGCCATCTACTAATAAAGTCCTTATATGGGCACTACTAGTTCGTACCTCACCGTACGGCGTAAAACGGGTTGTTTAAGTCTTTTAAAATGTTCATCGGTGTGACGCTTATCCCGAATCGGCTCTGATACCAGCTGTCGCAACCCTATACCGAAGTATAGAGTGTGCCGTACAGGGTCGCCTCGGGAGATGGTTAACGAAGTAACCATACATAGCGTTCACACAGGAACATCCATCATTTACAGAGATACATCATTAAGTATATAATATTACAAGTTCAAGAGTCATAGCGGAAGCAAATTTAGTTACATTATCATACATATGTTCTTGGTTCATATTACAAAATGTGCGGAGGCGGAAGATACGACAAACACTACGCAGAACCTAAGTAAGCCATGCCGGCCCTAGGGCAATGGCTCACTCTTCTTGATTAGGGGAGCTGGGGACCCATGCAATGGTCCAGTTCTGGGGCTCCTCACCTTCCCACACAATTTTGTTACAGCAATCGCAATAAGTTGCTTGAGGCAAACCTGAAAAACCACATAATCGCAAAGCCTGAGTATCTAACATACTCCGCAATACTTACCCGTCCAAAAAGGTTTACTAAAACCGACTCCTAGTATGCAGGGGTCCGACCGGGCTTATTTGATAATTGCATAAAAGCACCTATTAATTCTATGCTGTGATGCTTAGTCCTTAACCAAGATTTTTAATTACTTGTTGCAGAAGAGGGACTGTAGTTGCACCTAGCTAGCTGCTAAGGCTCGTACAATTATAAAGAGCAATACAACATAGCAATATGTATCCATAGAGTAAATAAATTTCAGCATCATAAACAAACTTCTCTACTTAAAGTACCATTGCCACTGCTCGAAACAAGAGGTACTCATAACCGCGAGGGACGACAATTCGAATTGATTTACATCCTGCAGGAGAATAACCTAAATGCACGACATACGCATCATTTAAGAACACGTATGGCCACCGTTCACGAGGTTGCGATAAAGTCGATCCGGGGCCATCGATCCCAAGTACACGTCCTCCCCGCGATACAGTACTTCGTATCCGAGGCTTAACCCGTGCACTCTCCAGCGGTCCTCGACCCGTGCATCCACCGTGCCATTCACCTCACCTCTGGATCGATGAGTAATACCGTCCAACAATACGGCACCCAAGTTACTAGGTTTACCAATTCCCATATAGAGGTATGCACTTGGTACTGTTCAATACTTGTCCGTGGGGTTGCAACGATAGGTTCCCAAATTTTAACCAATTTCATTCTTCGCGTGAATCATGATTGAATCAAGTGATCCCATAGCCTACCGTTGACTCCACTAATTTAAGCCTAGCAGTTGCTAACGAAAGGCTTACTGACGTAACTAAGTATAGGTCACAGTTTGTTTATGCAAGTGGGTTTCCATCCAAGTCCTATACCTAATGCACAATACAATATCCCTCTATGGTGACAAAACAAAAAGGACTCGTAAATCAGTAGGTGTGCACCGGGGCTTGCCTTGGGAGTGATCGTAGTTAGAGTTCTCGGCGGGGCTTAGCTCAACTTCGGGCTCCTCAGGGTTGCTTGCCACGTCTTTGCTCCCAGTCTCGCTCCCTAGTCAATGCAGTGCAATGCACGGTCAGGAGTTGGACGATGATGCATGACACTTCCTCAATAAATAGAATTTGATGGGATGATGCTCATGCATGAGATGACATTTTTGCACCACACTCGGGCAATTACTAAATTTAAGGGGACAAACTTCTAATTAGGGAAGTGGGAGGCATGGTAATCAATGAGCATATCCCTACATTCCAATTACAAGTATACCCTTGGTGCTAAGAAATTAGCAGGGCATTTTCCCTCGGTATGCCAAGGCCTATTTAGCAAATATGCACAGCTCCTTAACTACACCCTTACCCAGGGTGCATTCACCAATTATAATGCCCATGCAAGAGAACATAGAAACCTTATCTTGCAAGGTTAATTGTAACCTCCTGGGATTTGACATGTTCATTTTTAATTATAACCCTAACCAATCTAGATATAGAAACTAATGGTGAATCATGAGTATACAAAAGAAAATCATAACTTTACTGTAAGTCAAGATTAACATGTTACATGAGCTGTCCCAAGGATGGATTTATCACTAATAATAACTAGATGCATATACAAGGCAACATTTATATGGAATTTCTTAAGCTAATTATGAAGGAGTAACTTTAACAGCCAAAATCATACTGATGGTGCCCAAAGTTTTTCATGGAGATTTTATAGTTATGTAGAAATGCCCAAAGAGCAGGAATGCAAAATTTCAGAATTAAAATCCTACCCAAGCATTTATAGAAATTCATTTACTAAAAATGGGGATTATGCAATAACACTAAAAATTTGCATAAAAGATGGAAATGTGCTTTAGCATAAAGTTTAGGAATGGCATGAAGAGCTTACTGACCAAATCCCATGATTTTATCAGTTATAAATTTTAAATTATGAATTTAATACTCTTAGCAAGGTTCTAACTTTGGTGATTTAATTTTACTAATCTACTGTATAACCCTGGCTCTCATCTTGTTTTACTGGTAGAGGAAGATTTTAGGAATCCAACAAAATTGGTTTCATGCTCATTGGACTTTTATTTTTTGAGTTATGAATTTTTGAAGTTTTTAGCAAAGTTGGGGTAAATTACAGAACTGCCATCCGGCAATTTCAAACACTCGCGGGGGCGCGCTCGCGCGCGCGGTGGCCGGCGCCGGCGAGCTCGGCCAGCGGCCAATCGGCAGCACGGCTCGGCCAATGCCGTGTGCACACGTGCTCAGTGCCTCACGGCGACCTCGTGGGTCCGGTGGGTGTCTAGGGGGGAGCGCCGGAGATGGCCAGCGACGAGCGGCGGAGCAGGGGGGGGGGGTGTACGGCGGCGTTGCGCGGCGAGCACGGCGAGCGAGAAGGGTCGGGGAGTGGAGGGAGAGCATCACCTCGGTGCGGAGATCGACGACGTTGAGGAGCTAGGCGACGGGGAGGGCCGGAAGGAGGGTCTCGTCGGAGGGGTGGGGGAGAACCCGACGGCGGCGGCTACTTCCTTCGTCGATCCCGGCGAGGACTCTTCGGCAGCGGGGGAATGGGTCAGGGGCCTGCTAGGGAAGACCCTTGCGCAACAATTTGAGGAAAGAGAAGGGGACGGGGAGCTACCTAGGCGGCGCTTGACGCGACGGCGGCCATAGCGGGGGAAAACAGGGGCGACGCCCGATTCTGGCGGAAGAAGAAGAAGGAGGCGAGGGCAGGGACGTCTGGTCTCACCGGAGCTCTAGGGATCGCATGGCGCACGTGCGAGAGCAGAGAGGAGGGGAGGAGAGTGGAGGCTCTCGACGGCAGCGGTCTTAAGTACCGCGCGACGGTGCGAGGGCAGAGGGAGCGAGGAGGCGAGCTGGCCGCCGGGTGTTGGCTCGTCGGTGGAGCTTCAATGCGGCCGGTGGCACAGCGACGGCAGGCGGAGCAGTGGCCGGGATGGGCAAGAGAGAGAGAAGGCGTGCGGTGGCTGGCGGAAGAGGTACGGCGGTGTCGATCGGTGAGTGGACCAGAGAAGAAAATGGTTGACCCCCCCTTTACTGGAACAGTGCTGCACTTTTGCTGATTTCTCCACTTACGATGCTTCAAAACCTTTGCAAATTTTTGTGTAAGTTCAGCACATCCTACTTGCCAACTTTGTTGTTGGGGCCACGTCGAAATTCCTTCTGGAAAATTAACTAAAATTCCTGGAACAGGGGTGCTGTTCTCTGCACTTAGGGAATTTTTAGGGGGGCTAAACCTTTACCAAAAATTCCAGTAAATTCCCCAAAATTCTTTCTTGACATGCGTCACTGGAATATGCAAAAATCTGGGCACACTTCCATTGAGTTTTGCAAAGTTTTTGAAAAGCTAATACTTGGCCAATTAGTAGAATTTCTAATTAAGTTATTTCCCCTTTTTCTTTGGCACTTTAATTATTTGAAATTTTGAATTAGTCAGCAAATTAACATGGTGTTATCTTAACCAACATTTTGTGATTTGGGATGTCACAGAAACCTTGTGAACAATGTCTCCCACCGGGGACTTGGCTCATATCTCGCCAATATCTCGCCACCATCGACATCATCGGGATAAGTGACTCCATCCCCGCATGGATCAAACCCCTACTCGTCGATGACTACTATTGCAAGAGGTTTTGCAAGGATGGCCACACCATCAAGGATTGTCCTATGGTGAGAAGTTCTATTGTTTTACCTAATACCAACTTGTTCCATGAGAACACCCACTTCAAGCTTTTTAGGGACAAGGGTGGCAAGGTGAAAGCAATGGCTTTGGGACCACCAAACAAGAAGAGAAAGGTCAAGAGCATATGGGTGCCTAAGTGCATTGTTGATATTGAGAGGTCAACCACGTACAAGTGGGTGCCCGAGAATAATACCTAGATGGTGGTGGTGGACCGAGCGCTTTCTTGATAGTTGTAACCATTTTAGTTCTTGATAGTTGTAGTGTGTTCTTTCTTTTCTTTCATTGCATGGTAATTAGGACTCCTTTGTGACTAGTATGCTTAGCATCCATGCATGTGTAAATAACTAAAAGAAAAACACATAAAACTTGGTCAATGTCTAACCCACTCAAGATAGCTATAAGCAAGGGGGAGTGCTTGAGATGGTGGTTTGGCTTCTCTCAAGGCAAGGGAATGGCTTATAGTGAGTAAGCTTGAGAGGGGTTCAAACTTCACATTGTTAGGTTTCCTTTGTGTCTTGTTTAATATTGCTTGCATTCATATGACATGTTTACTTTTATTTCATATGTAAAATGCTTGTTGCATGCATCATATAGGAAACACAAAGGAGGCTTGTCACATTTGGAGATATTTGTGCCTCATGATCTATATGAGATTACTTCTCCACAAGTGTGACCAAAGGAAAGAATTATGCTTCATGCCTATTGAGCAAGATCTTATGAACTCCGAGGTTAAACCCACTCGCATGGTTCATGGACTAAGGCTCATACATACCTATTTGGTTCTTAATTGTCCTGGTTCTTATTTGCTTGAATTGCGAAAAATTATAAGGCCAATAGAGCCGCTATTTGAAAATTAGTGTTTGAGAGTTTCCTTCATGCTCCAAGTGCAGTGTTTATTTGGGTGTTAGGTGAGAGCACTTGGAAAATGAAGAATTTTCTTGTTCTGCGAAAATCCTGGTAGTGACCATACGGTCTGGTCATTAGACCATACAGTCCGGTCTGTGCAGTAGTGCACAGTGCTTCAGGGGGGGGGGGGCTGGAAATGGAGACTGGACAAACCAGTCCTAAGAATCAGATGATCCGATCTGGTCTGTGTAAGTTCTGTTCATTTAGAACCTTGATTTCCAGAAATCCCGAAGTGACCGGACGGTCCGGTCTAGAGAGCAGACGGTCTGGTCACTATGGTTGAAACGCGTAATGCTTTCCAAAATCCAACCGTTGATCGTGACCTTGTGTGATCTCAACCGTCTATTACTTGTTGACCTAGGTCAAAATAAATTTCGGTTTGTCTCTTCTTTATTCGACCCCGACGCCGTGGACACGCACCCGCCGCCTTCTTCCTCATTGCTGACATCACTGCACGCCATCGCCGCCATCTCCGGCCTCACCGTGCTCACCCGCGCCGTCGCTCGCCACCGCTCTGCCGCGCGCAATCACGCCGCGCTCCCAAGACCCTAGGTAGAGCCGCTACCGAGCACCAGCGCCACCACCTCCACCTCAATTGCCGCTGCCGCTTGCTGCACTTCGCCACCATGCGCCCGTCACCGTCGCACCTCCTCCTGCGTGCGCGCACGCCCCCAGACCTGAGCTCCACAGTTTAGGGCAAAAGTTCACACTTTTCCCTCCAACTCCATTGCTGGCAAGCTAAAAGCTTCATCTTTTAGGTGATGGGTCGCGTGTTCTTCTCGGCTTTGGTTTTGGACTTCCTCATGGTATCGTACTTTGTCGCCCATTCATCGCCTATGCCCTAATTTCGAGCAATTAGCTTTAATTAATGCAATTAGGAGTAAATGCCTAGTCTTTAGTTGCATTAATTAGTTAATTGGCTCAACCTAGGTTGCAATTAATTCCATGCCTATCTTTTTATTGCATATCTAGGGTTATCTCCTGTCTAGTCTACAATTAGATTAATTGCCTATTATGTGACTATACACTAGATAACTCGCACCAGCCACATATAGTCGATGATCACTGTTGTCATATTGCTTTATTTGTCTAGTGATCATGTCCTTCATCTTAGTGCTAGGATTTCTATTGCGCATTCTTACCTAGCGATGCTTTGCTTGTAGAGTATACTAGGTTATGTGCTTATCCTATCTATATCTACGTGCGTGCAGTGACACTTGATAGCAGCAGAGATGACATGATCAGGTCAGGATAAGGGCAAGGAAAAGATGCCAGAGAAGCCCAAGAGCAAGAAGAGGACCAGGCTAGACCCAGAGTCAGAGAGAGCCTTGAGGGTTTGTTGGTCGTATCTACACACCCACTTATATACCGCAAGAGGACGGTGTATGATTGTAGCACTTTTTCCCTTGAATTGAGTATTCCAAGGTTTATCGAATCCACTAGGATCTTAGGGATTTATTAAACAAAGTTAACAGTAAAAGATCTAGTCAAGGCTACTGTCAAGGTTAGGTTGCATGAGGGGGAGACTGACCAGCACAAAGGTGCGCCAGACAGTAAATCTATCGTTGCACCGATCGGCGCAGGAGTCGAGCCGATCGGCACACTAGTGAAACTAAGTCAAAGTGCACGAGATCTATTCAATCTAGGGTTGTGCCGATCGGCGCAGGAGTCAAGCCGATCGGCACACTAGTGAATCTATGCCAAAGTTGTTGCGCCGATCGGCGCAGGGGTTGAGCCGATCGGCACACCAGTGAGTCTAAGCCAAAGTGTTCTAGATCTTGTAAACCTATACTGGTAAGTGAGTAGCCAGATATCTACTAGTGAGATCGTAACCAGAAAGTCTAATTGAATAGCATCATAATGGGTAATTACATAGATCAATGAAAACCTATAATGAGTAAGACCACCCTGCTTTCCGAGCGGCTCCCGATTTATCGCTGCCGGGTGGAAACCATTAATCGCGCGAGTATCTTACCCTACTCAACTATCCAATAGTGATGCGCAGGCTTAGTGCTATCACCGCTAAACCACACTACTGGCATCATCAAGCAACCATAATCAATAAAATGTCCGAATACTATCCTAATCACCGCGATTAAGATAATATCTACTTACTTAGCCTAGAACTAAGCAATTGGAATAAGCACATGCATGATTACAGAATCAAGATAGACAAATCACCAAAACCATCATCAACATATTCAATCATCCTTGAGATACATAGAGTAAAATTCATCCCCGTCGAGATGGCCTACCTTGACGGATCAACTCTTGACTCCAATCGTTCTTGAAACTCAACTAGAGATCTATTCTGACGGGGCAAGCCCCGGTGGCTCTAACTCACGGATCTGGTGTCCCTCTGTCGCCTCCCCTTCTATGGCGAGGGTTTACAAGTATTTATAGGGGTTCTACTCGTAAAGGACTCGGTTTCTAGCAAATAAGGCGGTTGCACCGATCGACGCAGGATTACGCCGATCGGCGCAAGCCGTGTCTTCTCTGATTTCTTCCCCGAGTCGGTTCCTCTGTCTTCCATAGCTGCCATGTGGGCCTTTTCCTTTGAGATAAAGTCTTTTACTGCATGTTAAGATCTTGGAGTTCCATAAATCTTCTTGAAGTTCCATAAGTCTTCTTAGCCAAATATCTTCAAGTGTCTTGCGCAGATAAACTTCCATAAACATGTGGAATGGGCCTTGGTCACTTCTGTGGGTAAAAACACCCATGCGCCGATCGGCTCATGGGCTGCGCCAATCGGCGCACTGGGCTTCTTCAGTGCTTTTCGTCGGTTCTGGACTCCTGTCCTCTCCATCATCGCATTAATCACCAATTTTACCTGTTTCTGCAATAGAGCTCCAAAACAATGCATATACAAATATATAGGCAATATCACAGGTAAATGGCCTAAATTAGTATCAATTATGCTCTAATTGGGGTAATATCCACATATAAAAGGGGCACTTGGGAAGTGCCAACAGGGTTGCTCAGCACCTAGAGGCTATGGAGACAGCACGCAGGACACTTAGAGCACTATTGATCATGGGTACATAGACAGATAACCAGGGTCATAGGAGGAGCACCAGACAGAGGACAACATCCCCAGAGCTGTATACAGGAGTGAGGCTACCACCGTGGTCACAGGGTACTTCGACTTCTCGCCAGGAGAGGTCGTCTAGACCTGTAGAGCAGGGATCCTCCAGGTAGCAGGAGGAGTCTGAGGAGGAGGACAACTCAGAGTCTGAGATAGAGTCCTCAAAGGAGGAGGAGACTGAGCAGCCAGTGCAGACTATACCCCAGAAGTCAGCTCACCGGGCAGGAGACCTGCAGTGCACGTGTGACGTGTGCACCAGGAGGCTACAGAGACTAGTAGCAGTAGCTGGAGAGGGAAACATCCTTAAAGTTTTTGCCAAGGACCTTAAGGTGAGTTGTCTCGTCTCCTTCAAGCAGTGGGTTCCAGTCCCCAGGGACCCTGTTGGATGAGAGAGGTATTGGACTGGTCTTCAGAGGAGGATCGGAGAGGGTCTGAGACGGTACCTTTCTAGAAAAGGCAAGGCTGGACTTTTCGTGCTGCAGCAATACACGTTGTACTCAGCCATGAGGAGGGCCACAGGCATTGTCATGGAGCAGTACTTCATGTACTTTTCTGGACTATCAGAATTAGTCACTGTTCCATATAGATACAAAGAGGACATCGTCATGGAGTTCTACGCTACACTGTGGGTAGCCAGAGATCATTCAGAGATCTGGTTCTTGTTTAGAGGAGAGCCCAAGCACTTGACCAGGGAGGACCTCATAGCTGCACTGGGTCTTCTAGCTTCAGACTTTCAGCTGTACAGGAGCGCCTACGAGACCTTCGCTCTAGTCCACAGACCATAGGGAGGGATGCTACCTCCAGACGACATGGTGTCAGTAGCCTTTCCACCACCACACACTCTAGGATTTGATAGACGCCCTGCCAGGCTTACAACAGAGGTGAAGGTGGTTAGGTCGATAGTCACCAGGACTATCATTCCTCGGTTTGGGTACAGAGAGGAGTTATGCTTCTACACCAGTGGATAGTGATAGCTATTCTGAGGAGGCAACAGTTTGACTTGGCAGACTTGTTTATTGCTGAGATGGAGGAGGTTATTTCTGAGAGAGTCGGAGGACGACACGTAGTCTACGGGCCATATATTTGCTACCTTCTGAGGAGACTAGGGCTTGTGACTGAGGAGCAGTACAACGCATTCCCTGAGTTGACCACCAGCTACTCACCTCGAGTCCCCACGGGATCACAGTCAGCCTCTAGCCAGCAGAGGGGAGAGGAGGAGCAGGAGTCACCACCAGCTACTCACGAGTAGCTAGCTCATCCAGAGACGGTGGTTCCTGAGTCAGCCAGCATCGGAGCACCACCCTAGCCTACAGGTACACAGTCAGAGGATGCCACTTCTATTGCAGCACTTGCAGGACATCTGAGTGACCATTCAAAACTCAGTTGAGGAGAGGCGTCAGATTATGGAGGTGATCAGGGGTCAGGCAGAGCTCTAGAGAAAGCAAATGGCACTGGTGACCACACTTATGACATAGATGGTAGAGTTCACTCAGAGACAGGCTAGTCAGCAGCCAGTACCTTCTGCACTTCCACAGTTTCAGCCGATGCAGATACAACCGGGACCCTTCATTGCCATGATGATAGCCCAGTCTAGTGGTTTGTCATCACACACAGGAGTGTTACCGATAGGGGGAGTCGGACAGACTTTCTCACCAGCTCAGTTCTCCCCCGTGTCCACTTTCTCAGTCTCTATGTTGTTCTCTTCTCCAGACCAGTCCATAGCTTTGCAGATGACAGTACCCTCCACCTCCTAGCAACAGCCACCAGTCAGGAGTCTGTTCTTAGATATAGTGCACACTACTCGAGCAGACTCTCAAACAGCCCCAGAGACAGCTACAACTCTACCTTCTTCTTCTACAGACTCTACGATTGTCACACCTCAGGTAGCAGAGGATCTTGTCCGCAGAGGGTTCACTCAGGAGGATGTGGATGACCTTGCCTTCTTCAGGCGATAGTTGCTGAGGAGACATCCATAGTCCTACCAGCAGGACATGATAGAGGGTCTGAGTCACCAGTTGACCTTGAGTACTTTGAGCAGCTGGATGCTCAGGTGTCACAGGCTCAGGCAGAGCAGCAGGACCCAACACAGGAGCAACCCAGAGCAGAGCCCTCAAAGGACGTTGCTGCACCACCACCTTCGACCAGGAGCGCTTAGTTGTTTCCTTTTTCATCTTTTTGGTGCTTGTTGCCAAAGGGGGAGAAGTAGTCATAGGTCTAGGGGGAGTGGGAGTGTGATCCTGTCGATCGAGAGATAGTAGCATATATCTAGGGGGAGCATACGTGTACATGGGTTTTGGGAGATGGATACATTTGGATCTTATTTTGATGGATTTATCGAGATGTTCGTGGATTTTGATGAGTCATGGTTTTCATTCTCTTGTGTTTGACTCATCTTGATCTCACTTGGTTTATTTTCTTATGCAGTGCTTTGTCTTCCTTTATTTATCCTATATGCTTGTGTATGATTCCTTGATGATGATTGCTTGCTTTCAATTCTTATGCATTGTCATGCTATTCTGTTGCATATCATCATTCATACCTTGCATTGCATGTCTTTATGCTTTCTTTGAAATCCTATCATGACATGCATGCATTGTCATCTAGTGTGTGCTTCTCTTTTATTTCTCTTAGCTCTTGATGATTCTTGATTGAGTAGGACCCTGTTCGTTCTTTGCTTATGCTTTTGAGGTTCCTCTCGATCGTAGTGTAGCTCTTTTAGCCTTGTTGTTTCTTGATAAAATTATGATAAGTAGTGGCTGTCATCAATCACCCAAAAGGGGGAGATTGTAAGCTTCATGACCATTGATGATTGGATCCCCAAGGTATGAATATTTTGGTGATAGATGACAAGTAAGAAACTATGGGCTAATATCTACACAAGTGTTGTGTTTGCAGGAATCATCTCTAAACTCTATTTCAAATCATATGGATGATGGTTGCCTTGGCGATGGATGACAATGACCACAAACATGGAGGCTTGATGAGCTTAATGGAGTCCAAGGGCTGATGGAGATGGATCTAAGGACAAGCTATGGAGCAAGTGTTGGGAACACTTGTCTAGTTGTTAGGGATTTGAGTCCATAGGAAAAACCGGACTATTAAGGGGGTCTAGGTCATTTCTCTTAGGTCATGTCTAGTCAGTGATGTGCATGGATGCTCAGTGAAATCACAGGAACTAGGTGACAGTGGAGCAGCTAAGGAGCTGTTCAGAGAAGCCGGGAAACGAAGTCAAGCGAGGATGAGAAGTTTCAGCTTTTGGACGTAGTGATCGGACAGAGGGGTCAGAGGAGACCAGACTGTACGACCACTAGGAGACCAAAGAGAAGTCTATGAAGAAGTCTATTAGCGCGAAGGCCTATAGAGACTAGATGGTTCGGTCTACAGACCAGATGATCCAGTCTGTATGGAGGTTGCACAGGACAGAGAAGTGTAGAATATGGTGCTCTCTGGAATGGAGAGAGAAAGTCTAACCGGACGGTCCGGTTAGTACAACAAGATCGCCTAGATAGAGCAGCCAACGGCTCTGGGAGCTGTTCCAGAGAGACCGGACGGTCCGATGTGGTAGTGATCGGACAGCGTGATCAATGGCATCCAGAGAGATGATTTCATGGAGCAACAACTAGTTGGAGGTTGGAATCCTATATAACTTCATTGCTGGGGTCTTGGAGACCTCTCTTGGGCAGTGGAATTGCTTGGAGCATTTGGTGAGAGCCAAGAATAAAAGAGAGGAGCACTAGGAGGAGATATTGCATATCTTGAGAGTGCTAGTGAGAGTAACAAGAGCATCTTGCACATCTAAGGTTAGGGTGTCCTTAGGGTGTGATCTAGGCTCTTAATCTTGGTCTATGGTGGGACCTAAACTGGTTAGGTGTCGATGATCGAACCTATCGTGATTGGTTGTGAAGGTCGTTACACGTTTTTACACGGTTTGGGCCCGCCGGTGAAAGGGGCATCACTAGTGAGCGCCCGTGCCGGCTCAGGGAGGCCGGCAAGTTCTCGAGGGAGGCGAGCTTGTGCCTTGGTGGCAGCGGTGACACACACCATGTCTTCACTCTGGGAGTGATTGTGGGCTCGTGGGCGAGAACTCCACATTGGTGGTGGGAGGGACCAGAACTCCGGCGGGAGTGGTCCAACGAGGATTAGGGGAAGACGCCATCCTTCTGAGACCTCGAGAAAAATTCATGAGCATTCCTTGACCCTCTCTGTACTATTCTGCACTTGTGTGCTCTAATGAGTAGGTTGAATTGTGGCTTGCATAGGCAAGTGTGTTTAGCTTCCGCATTCGCTCTCATCATGAACACTAGCATGTGTAGGGTATTGGCCTCCTAGAACTGTTAGGTTGCAACGATTGCTAGGTTCTAGTGGTGTGATTTGAAGTATTTGAGTTCGTGGTCGGCTTACCGATTCACCCCCCATCCCGGTATGCCTTCGGTCCTTACAACGCTGCCAAGCGGCTCTCTGTCGGTCAGCCTGCCAGCAGCCCAATGACTACTTTGACCAATATTCAAACGGCTTGAAAGGCTGGTGGTCAGACCAGGGTGGACTAGCGATCAGACTGCGGAGCACTGGCGGTCAGACCGACCGTATCAGGTGGTCAGATCACCACAACCTCAGAGAAGTTATGTCTCTGGATGAGGACGGTCAGATCGCCAGGGCACCACGGTCAGACCGATGTGGCCTGGCGGTCAGACCACGACATCCAAGCGGTCAGACCGCCGCAGGGCCAATATCACAGACCTCTCTGGACATGGGCGGTCAGACCATCGCTGGCCTGCGGTCAGACCGCCACCCTTATTTCGATAGGAAAATTCATGGGAATTTTAGAGGGGTTCCAACAAGAAACTTTTAGGGAATTGTTGGAGGTTCTTCATCATAAATATATTCAGAGAATATTTTGGGGGTATCCAAAAAGATTTGCAAAAAATATTTGGAGATGCCTTTGACATGGATTTGGAATTCGATTTCTCACAATGGCAACTACCAAATAATCAAGCAATAAAACATTGACCCCTCTTTATAGTGCGGCACCTATTCTAGCAATCTGGTCATTCTCCTCTCTAAGCTTCTTATGAACGGCAAAATAGAAAACTTATTTTATACCTTTGCCTTGAGTCACCTTCTTCACTTCATTTGATATTTATGAGTTGATCATGTATGCATTGTCAATCTTGATATAGAATGATCCATGAAAATATAAATTTTCATTAATTACAAAAACTTTAATTAAGTCCTAGGTTCTTCACAAGGTTTTGATGGGGTGCATGTTGATGAGATAGGTGGACGTGTGCAAGGCTTCAACCCAAAAAGATGGAGGCAAATTGGCTTGAAAAAGCAAAGAGCGCATAATATTTTTGGTGGAACGGATGATACGCTTAGCCTTATTGTTCTGAGGAGAAGTGTATGGACACAACATGCAGACCAAAACTCAATGAGTGAGAAGAGGTACAAGACGAGGAGTTATCAAACTCTAGACCGTTGTCACACTGAACATGCTTAATGGTCCACCCAAATTGTGTGGCTACGTAGGCATAAAAGTGTCTGAGAGTGGAGAATGTGTTAAATTTCAGCTTAAGAGGGAATGTCCAAACAAAATAAGAGCAATCATCAAGAATAATGAGATAATAATTACATCCAGAGACACTAGCAACATGTAATGTCCAAAGATCACAATGGATTAAATCAAAAATTTTAATGGCCCTCGAACTAGATGAATGAATGGGGAGGCGCACATCGCATCCCAACTGACAAGCATGAGAAAGAGAATTAGTGTCGTGTTTATTACAAGAGATAACATTACTACTGACTAGGCGAGACAGCTCCTCCGAGCCAATGTGACCTAAGCGATGGTGCCACAAAGTAGAAGAAGGAGCGCCAACGAGAAAGAGCTAGTAAGGACGTCGATGATGATGGTGAGAATAGGGGGTAGAGCGGCCCGAAGCTATTGCACCTGGCGATCATGTTCCTGGAATGAAGGTCCTTCATAGAAAGGCCATAAAGGTCAAATTCAATAGAATAGCTAATGTTAGTAGTTAATTGATGAACACAAAGAAGATTTTTGATGATGTGTGGAGAAACAAGCACATTGTTCAAATGGAGAGGACTGAGCAGAATAAATAGAGGTACGACCAATGGATGTAACGTGCAGCAAAGACCCATTATCAACAATAATATTAGGAGTAAGAGAAGATGACAGGGAGGAGACTGTGAGGCTACCTGGGTTCGATGTCATGTGCCAGGAGGCACTCGAATCAGCAAGCCAATCAGCAGGATGCATTAGCATGAGGGACATGATGTTGAAGCTGCTGGTGAGGCTGTTCTGGTCCCACATAGTGTGCGCAGGGGCAGGCGGGGCAAAGAAGCCCGAAGGTGGTATCTGCGTCTAAGAAGATCCCTGTTGGTGGCCCATAAAACCCAATATCGGCCACCAATCAGTCAGAAAATGCAAGATAAAGACCAAAGTTTAATAAATATTTTCTCAAACTAATAAAGTTCCACGAGTTTTGGTGAGATATGTGTTTGCAGGTATAAAAGAGCCAAAATATGCAAAAACATGAAGAAACACCCCATCGGCCGACACGACTGCGAAACAGCCGTTTTCACTAGCCGTCAGGGTCGTTTTTAGGCTGAAATCAAGATCCGGCGAACAAGGTCATTTGAGGCTGATATCATCCACCCGGCTGATCAACCGGAATCATTGTCAGGCTGATAATCCGACCAGGCCGATTTTGCAAAACACTTCACCGTGATGCCGTTTTCTCCTCCCGGACCAAAAGTGATAAAATATGGCTAAGGAAAAAAGGCCAACAAGTGGCCTAATCGGGAGAAGTCAAGGGGCGACCTGGAGGGGGTCGGCACCCGGCCAAGGCCGCCGCCCGACCTGGCTTGCCGGCCGGCCGGGGCTGCCGC
Source organism: Eleusine indica (assembly GCA_030378355.1). Lineage (NCBI taxonomy): Eukaryota > Viridiplantae > Streptophyta > Magnoliopsida > Poales > Poaceae > Eleusine > Eleusine indica. The sequence continues at coordinate 31,743,265 of CM059499.1, forward strand.
GCGGCCTGGGTTGGCCACCCGGGGTTGCTAGCCCATGAGGCCCATGAGGCCTCCCGACCCTAAAATGAAGAGTCGGTGAGAACCAACCCACCAACCGACTTCATGGGGCAATCCATGAGGTCCAATGCAAGGTCGGTTGGAAACGAACTTAACCCAAGGTCGCCCGGCACACTAGACCTACTGGCCCAAATCCACGGAAAATGGCACAAACCGACCAAGGCCCAGGACCAGTCTGCACTAAAACGGACGCCCAGGATGCATACGGACTCGGATTTGGATGTTCTACATATGCCTGGAAAGATAACGAAAAGTCGTTTCCAACCCAACTAGTTTCATGTCAAAATTCATGCCGAGCCATCCGCAACAGCTGAAACAAATCGACTTCCAGAATCTGTCCTGGTGCTGCAACACCGTAATCGGTCTTTGGGACATGTATCGAGTTGATCCCACTTAGGGCTACGTCTAGGGGGTCTTGCACGACCCTAGAGTTCTCATATATAGCCGCCACCTCTTCATTAGGGTTTGGGTTTTTCTTAGATTATTCTGTTCATAACAGTTTTGCCGTCATATCGGTTTGTGAGACTCCAACTTGTGAGTTTCATAACATACATGCAAATTTGGTTGCATTCTTTTTTTGTTCTTGCTTGTGTTCTTGATTTGTGGGCAAGGATAAGCCTTCTCGGCAAGGTCAATCATTCTTGAACGGTTGATAACCAGAGGAGACGTTGTGCTGTGATTGCGGGGTTCAGAACGTGTCGTTCAGAAGCCGGATCGATTTGTGTATCGCCTCCGCCTTAATCAAGATTATCAGAACCTATCGAAAGATTAGGAAACCTTGTCCACATCAAGTGGTAATCAGAGCTTCAGGTACACCGTTAGGTTCGCCCTTATCCTCGTTATTTTGTTCAATCCTAGAGTCCAGAAAATTGCCCTACAAAAATATTTGTTCATCGTGTTTCCGCTGTCCTACACCCCCCTTGTGCCTTGCAATTTTCAGTTTAGTTTGCTTCTTTGAATTTTAGTCCCTATAAGGTCATTGTGTTGTTGGTCTAGTGCTTGTTCTTTGGTCTTGTTTGAGTCGTGTGTGTCCTTGTTCATAGACAATCAAGAAAAAAAAAATCAGATTGTTGCACACGTTGAGAGAATAGTACTGCTTGAATTGTGTGCACTAAATATTTATTTAACATCTAGCCTTCTACTTTTTGTGTGCAAAGGAAACTTAGAGTGTTTTCTGTTGCACGTTGTTCCTTGAGTCAAGAGATTGCTGCACGTTGTTGCATATGAATTGTCGGTTCAGTTCTACATGTACATCTATTCCTTACGTAAAGGGTGCAAAAAAGAAAGTTCAGGTTTTTTCCTTTGTGCTATAAAGTTAGCAACTCTTGCTGCAGTTCTATGTCAAAAAAAAATCATGAAAGAAGTAAAAGGCAAAGAGGTGCTGAAAAAAAAAGAAGAAAAAGCCGCACCTATAACAAAAGAAAAAAACGAAAGTAGAAGAGAAAAAAAATTCAGAATTTCTCACAACATTTGTGTCCTTTGTTGAGCCATTTGCTTGCTTGCTTGAACTAGGTCCGAGACAAGTTTAGGCTGGTGACATAGACTAGCTTGGGACTATTATTAAGTTTTGCAACCTCTAAATTGAAATTTTTCTAATTCTTGCTACCTAATATTGCCCATCCAAGCTCCATATATTTCCTTCTGAAAAGGCACAAATTTTTTAACTCTCGCAATCATCAGTTCACACTCTCCAAGGTATCCTTTGCTTGTTGTAATTAATAACTTTGTAAGAGCTTGATAAGATGCTTCCCTTTGCTTGTGTAGAGTTTACACTGTGATCACATAGTAGTGATAGGAAAATATACTTCCGTGTGTTTTCTTGTTTGCTACTAACAATGACAGGTTACACCACTCATGGTGATGATTCAACGTCGTCTAATGAGAACAATATGAGTGATGTAGTACAACGAGTGCTCAGTCCTCAAATGGAGAAGGTAGAGCAAAATCAATTGAACATTTTATTCCAGACTCACTTTGTTGTCAAGGATCGACGTTGTCATGTTATCATTGATGGAGAGAGTAGCCGTAACATCGCAAGTTTAGAATTAGTTCAGAATCTTGGATTGACAACACAGCCACACCCATGTCCATACTACATCCAATGGGTAAATTCTTTTGGTAAGATAAAGGTAGATAAAATTGCACACATTAAATTTTTTATTGGTTCTTATAAGGATAGTGCAGAATTTGATATAGTACCTATGCAAGCATGCCATTTGTTATTGATTAAACTTTGGATTATTACAAATAATGCTTCGCACAATACCATTACAAATAGCTATTCATTTAAATACAATGATAGAAGAGTTACTCTTAAACCTATGACCGCTGCTGAAATTTTAGAAGAGGATCAACAAAGGCTTGAGAGGAGAAAGAATGAACCGTTTAGGAAAGAATGGACTGCTTCAAATGTTGCAACACTTACATCAAAATCTGAATTAGATGATGAACATATTTCCTTGCCTCTTGTTGCAACTAATATATTTCAGGTTCTACACAAAGAAGAGGATAGTGAGAAAGATAAAGAACATGTTGTTGCTTCAGGTAAGAGCTTTCTTGATGTGATGAATTGTTCCAACAATCTTGTTATATTGGAACCTTGTCTTGATTTGCCTTTGCCACAAGTTGATTTATCTACTGATCCTTGTGATAAAGAGGAATTGTGTGCCACTGCTTCACTTATACCTTTGCCACAACAAATGAATAAGCTTGATGTTTTTGCTTATGATTCACCTACTAGTGCTGAAATGAAACATTTGATTTTAATAACATGTGAAAAGGATGAGCAGAAATTATTGTCTTCTCTAAATACTTTGGGTTATATTGAATTTGATGTTCTTTGTGATCTAAATACCATGGAGAAGCAAATCTTTTCTCAAACTGAATTGCCTTTACTAACAAGAAACAAATTTTATGCTATAGGAAACTATGATTATATAGGTGTATTTATGGTGCATAAAGTTTATATTTGCTCAAACATGAATCCTCCTTGTGTTGTACAACCAAATGATGAACTAGAAAACTGCAATAACAATTACCATGTCATGTCATGTTCTTCTAGTGTTTTTAAGATCACACATTTTTCCATCTTGTCATAAGAGTGAGAATGACATTCATATTGCTGAGCAAGTTTTCAAAGAGGTCATTAATTTGCATGGCATGCCTTCTATTATAGTTTCACATTGTGATGATAATTTTTATAACACATATAAACATGAGGTTCATCCCAAGTTTGGGAATAGTTCTATATTTTATATTTCAGATTTGAGACCACTATTGGAAGAAAGAGATGGGATCGAGTCGAGGACGACTCTAATTCAAAAGAGGGAGAATGATGAGGACATCACACCTATGGATACACACAACACTCCTCCAACTAAGATGAAAGTTCATGCACATCACCTGAATTTACAGGTGAGCTCGTTTCTAATGTTTTGTTTATTTGGTTTTGATAATAGATTGCTACCTAATGAATTAATTATTTTTAGAAACCATGGAGATGATGATGAGATATCTTGTGAGGTGATTGGAGGCGTGATGGGCCAGCAAGGATGTCCAAGCCAAGGTGGAGGCCCAATCAAAACCGACTTCGAGTCTGTTTTGGAGCCCAGGACCAGTCTGCACTAAAACGGACGTCCAGGATGCATACGGACTCGGATTTGGACGTTCTATATATGCCTGGAAAGATAATGAAAAGTCGTTTCCAGCCCAACTGGTTTCATGTCAAAATTCATCCCGAGGAGTCCGCAATCGCCGAAACAAATCGACTTCCAGAATCTGTCCTGGTGCTGCGACACCGTAATCGGTCTTTGGGCCATGTATCGAGTTGAGCCCACTTAGGGCTGCGTCTAGGGGGTCTTGCACGACCCTAGAGTTCTCATATACAACCGCCGCCTCTTCATTAGGGTTTGGGTTTTGCTTAGATTATTCTGTTCATAACAGTTTTGCCGTCATATCGGTTTGTGAGACTCCAACTTGTGAGATTCATCGCATACATGTAAATTTGGTTGCATTCTTTTATTGTTCTTGCTTGTGTTCTTGATTTGCAGGCAAGGATAAGCCTTCTTGGCGAGGTCAATCGTTCTTGAACGGTTGATAACCAGAGGAGACGTTGTGCTGTGATTGCGGGGTTCAGAATATGTCGTTCAGAAGCCGGATCGATTTATGTATTGCCTCCGCCTTAATCAAGATTATCAGAACCTATCGGAAGATCGGGAACCCTTGTCCACATCAGTGTACCCACTTGTATAGAGGTTAGTTACTGATCCATATTAGTTAATCATTTTCATGCCCAGAAGTGAGCTAACATGTGAAAGACTCGAGGCTGTACCAAAAAATTGGTGTAAGCGCTCAACCTGAGTAACTAGGATTTGACACTTGACTTTGATATATTAGTAAGATATATTTTAGGAAACTTAGACTTAGCCTCGCTGTCCTCCCGGCTAGCTTAACCGATCCCTTTATTTATCTTAGTGTGGATTTCTCTTGTGTTACTACCCCACTCTATCACTGATTATCCTTACTCCCATCTTTGGATAGTTGGAATTATTCTTTAGTCTTATCTTTGTTAAGGCGAGATAATCTTATGCCTAGCTTCCCTGTGGAAATAAATACGATACCTTGGAATACTCCCGGGTGAAATGCTACAATGGTGTTCTGTGCGCTTGCGGAATTAATTCATTTTATCTTTAGAGCGTAGCAAATGCCAACATGCATTTCTGGCGCCGTTGCCGGGGAAGCAATGGCTAAGATTTCAAGACTAACATAAATTGTCTACTGAGCTAATTGACTGATAGCCTTAGCGGGATCACCCCTGTTTTGTTTGAGTATGGAAGAAGAGCCATAAAGGTCCAATTCAATAGAATAGATAATGTTAGCTTCACAAAAGAAGAGCCCGCGGTGTTGCGATACTTCTCATCGAATCCTCATGTACCACTATAGCTCAATTTTCAAGGAGGTAAGCCCCAAAATCTTGCCCCTAACCATCTATTTGGACAGCTTGGGTATTGATGGAATTGATTCGTCACCAACTAATGTTATGTTCTTATCTTATTCTATATTGGGTTGTGCGTTCCTTGTTTGGTTGCGTGCCCTATATATGTGTATGATCTAGAATATGAAAGTAGTAATCTCTATCATGCTATGATATAAAATAAGAAAAATGCATGTGTTTTCCTTCCACAATTGATCAAATTAGACATGGTGTCTAGGTTGATTGATGGAATTGATAGAGATATGCCTATTATAGACGGATAGATTTGCGCTAACAATTGTAGGAAATCAATGGACCAAGTGATGCCAAAGGAGAATGAAAAAGAAAACTCTAAAAGGTCACCACCATAGAGCCCAAAAACAAGATTCAGGTATGGCAAAAGGAGGTCGCCTCGTTCAGGATGTAAAATCCGAACTCTTGTCAGAAGGTAACCGATATTTATCCTCCTTGTACATACCACTAAATTAGGTTGCTTTCATTTCCTTCTTTAACAATGAAATTAGGCAAAAATAAAATAAAATAAAATAAAAAATTGGGTGATGTCTCAGCCAAATTTCCTGGCCGGGAGGTCAATTTTCGTAAAAAATTACTATCCGGGTGATGATCCGATACTCTAACCCGGACAATCAAATTTCAGCACCCGGGAGGTCAATTTTCGTGAAAACGACCACCCGGCTGGGTAATTTTTGGTGCCGCCCGGCCAGAATAACCTAGTCAGATTTCAGCACCCGGGAGGTCATTTTTCATGAAAAATGACCACCTGGCTGGGTAATTTCTGTGCCGCCCGACCAGAATAACCCAGTCAGATTTAAGTACCCGGGAGGTCATTTCTCGTGAAAAACGACCACCCGGCTGGGTAATTTCTGTGCCGCCCGGCAAGAATAACCCAGTCAGATTTCAGCACCCTGGAGGTACTTTTTCATCAAAAACGACCACCCGGCTGGGTAATTTCTGTGTCGCCCAGCCAGAATAACCCAGTCAGATTTCAGCACCCAGGAGGTTATTTTTCATGAAAAACGACCATCCGACTGGGTAATTTATTTGCCGCCCGGACATACTTTTTCTCGGATTCCATGCTTTTGTGATGCAGGAATAATGGCCATGAGTAGAAGAGGTGTGGCCAACACATCCTTTGTGAAAAATGCTCACCTAAGACCCCACCATGAGTAAAAGTAAATGAAGGAGGGCCACACAAGTCACATCGCTCTTTCACCACTCACACTCACCTGCCATCCTACGCCCCTAGGCTTCATGCATGGTAGGGCATTCATTGCAAACATCCAACTTTGGCCATCCCAGCACTCTCTTCTTGCTCCCTTCACTTCCAACAAAGTTCTAGCCAAAGTAAGCAAGTGGATCACATGGCGCATGGACCTAGCCCACCCCCATCACCACGAAAACAATAATGAAGCAAAAAGGAGGATGAGGACCTGCCGCTCGGCATGGGTCACCGCCCGGCGTGGAATGTTGCCCCCCCATGCCTCCTCTCAAGCCTATAAAGATTGGGGCTCATTCTCCAAATTCTTCACCCCTCAACCTTCAGTTGAAAACACTCTTCTCCCTTTATTTCTTTTCACTAGCCCCCCTAGTAACTGCGCTTTGAACATAGGAATAAAAGTGTGCTGCAATAAAACCAACTAGAGCAAGTTTGTTGCCTCCCTTGCACGTTTGAATGACTAACACTTGGACTACTAACCGAACGACTAATTGCTAACCTTTATTATCATATTGTCCTTCGGGTATTGTGTCCAGCTAACCCTTTTACAGGAATGACAAACATTTGGAGGGGCCTCTACACCATGTTCAGCAGCAGCTCAAGTCGAGGGAGACGCACCCCAAGTAAGCACTCAGAAGCTGAAGCTTCATATGGGCATGCTTCGAGTTACCACTCGGAATCAATGTCCATGTCCGAGGATGCAACTGTGGCAACTGAGCAAGGAGGAGGAGATGGAGAATTTGAGAAGTTCATGGACAGTAAAAAGAACATGGTGTTCAACGACTTCGACGAGCAAAGCGAGTTCACCGCCATACAAGATCGGGAGTTAACATCCGTGCGCAAGTTCGATCACGACTTCCTCGAGCGAATCGGCATCCTCGCTGATTTTGGAGCACGCGCTCAACATGGCAGGCTGAATAGGCACTTCTCGCTCCGCCCGATTCACATCATACAATTTTTTGGAACTGCAAGATGACATGCAATACGTGGCTACCAATGCCTATGAAACCAACATTTGAACAAAAGAAATACAAGAAGCCATAAGGGAAGAAGAAGAATGGCGAGAACAAACAACAGAACAACTTCAGACAAACATCTCCATGATGGATAAACTGTTCGGCCATTTTAACATCGAGTATCAACCGCCGCAGTGAACACCATCTAAGCTTAAGTCTTGCAAAGACCTAAGCTTGGGGAGGTACCCAAACCAAAATGCGCCATTTGTTCTATCCTTTCTCCATCTTTCTCAAATTGAGTCGTTCTGTTTGAGCTAATTAAGAAAACCCAAAAAGATTTTTAGCTTTCAAGGAAAACCATAAAAATTTGGAAAACCAGAAAAAACAAAAAAAATTTCCCTTTACAAATAAAATTTGAGAACTTGGTCTCTACCTTGCCTATGGAAATGATGAATAGTTGCTCTATTAGCTCCCTTTTAGTCTCACGTATACAACCTCTACTCCTCATTTTTGTGGATAATGGTAGACCGACATGATAATAACACTAGTCCCTCTATGTTTTAGGGGGTGGGAAATGGCTAATAAACACCAAGTCTAGTTGTTGGAGTTTATGATATGGCATGTTTTGGATGAATCTGTGATTTCCTTATGATCAGAGTCCAATGATTTCTTTCAAAACCATGCTGCAACAACCCCTACTTGGTGCATCTTCCCTATGATAGACAATTTCCTACCACAACCAAATATTGATTAGCAAAACCATGTCTACGCCATTTATGCATGCACTGAGTTTAGTTAGGAATTGATCCTCATGAGGGATTTGCACTTCCAAAGCCAATCATTTTCCTTCGCGTTATCTTTGAGATCTCAAATTAGTCATGCTCGGTTATGCGGTTTCCACATCGGAATCATGCATCCACTCCACCAAGCATGTTATCCAAAATCTTTCTTTTTGTGAGCCTTTGATCCCATTAAAAGGTTATGGTCTTCCTAGACAATTGCTCAAGAAAGGTTGCAAAAAAATATTTGAACCATTGAATTAGCCTCTTTACACCATGAGAGCTGAAAGAAAGAAAGAAAAGAAAGAAAAAGTTTATCAGCTCTCATGGATGTGCTTTACTAAAAAGTTTCAAGGTTCATTCAAAAATAAAATAAATATATCTTTGAGCAAAAATAAAGGACCATCTTTTCGCTCTAGCACAAAAAAAAATTCAGTCTTTAGGATAAATCTGCACCCAAGACCTTTGCAATTGTGCTAGCCCATTCCTTCGCGTGAGTCTATTCTCTCCCTCTCCCCCGGACATCATTTCTAAATGATTGGAATGAGGAAATGCAATGTCTTTTCGCTAGGACCATCTCTTAGCTTAATAATACATGCATGCTAAATGCGGCATCCTACCAAGCTCCACATAGTCAGGCCAAACTTTTAGAAAGTAGGATGAGAATTTGGTAAGGAAATACACCTTTTGAGAGATGAGAGTTATAGTGAAGATCGCACCAAGAGGGAAGATTTTCAATCTTGTGCATTATTACAAAAACCTTGGACTCATGATCAAATAGGAGATTGCATGATAAAGTCTAAACTAGCCGTTCTAGACTTCAACTGCTTATGACAAGGTTATAAAATGCCAATGAACCCCATTGTACAATGAGAATGACTTAGTGACCAAGTTGTGCTGGTTTACACTTATCCATATTGTGTTGGAGTATGTGTTTGTGCACTTGATATTTGCAGGCCTCTAATATTGAAGCAACTCCTGATCCATCACTACTAAGTTTTAATTTGCTCGGGACGAGCAATGATTTAAGCTTTGGGAGGTGTTGGTGGCCCATAAAACCCAATATCAGCCACCAACCGGTCAGGAAATGCAAGGTAAAGATGAAAGTTTAATAAATATTTGCCTAAACTAATAAAGTTCCATGAGTTTTGGTGAGATATGTGTTTGCAGGTATAAAAAAGCCAAAATATGCAAAAACATGAAGAAACACCCCATCGGCCGATCACGACTATGAAACAGCCGTTTTCATTGGCCGACAGGGTCGTTTTCAGGCTGAAATCAGGATCCGGCTGACAAGGTCGTTTAAGGCTGAAATCAGCCACCCAACTGATCGGCCGGAATCATTGTCAGGATGATAATCCGACTAGGCCGATTTTGTAAAACACTTCATCGTGATGCTGTTTTCTCCTCCCGGACCAAAAGTGATAAAATATGGCTAAGGAAAGAAGGCCAACAAGTGGCCTAACCGGGAGAAGTCAAGGGGCGACCCGGAGGGCGTCGGCACCTGACCAAGGCCGCCGCCTGGCTTGCCGGCCGGTCTGGGCTACCTCGCGGCCTGGGTTGGCCACCCGAGGTTGCCAGCCCATGAGGCCCATGAGGCCTCCCGACCCCAAAATGAAGAGTCGGTGAGAACCAACCCGCCAACCGACTTCACAGGGCAATCCTTGAGATCCAATGCAAGGTCGGTTGGAAACGGACTTAACCCAAGGCTGCCCGACACACTAGGCCTACCGGCCCAAATCCGCTAAAAACGGCACAAACTGACCAAGGCACCGACTCCAAAAGATCATCTGAAGCGTCCAAGACAAGTCGGTGCCGAACCGACAAAATCATGTGGCCACCTGGCGGGCTAGGCCGCCCGGCGAACCGACTTTGGCCCACCGACTCCACTTGACTTACAAATACCTCCCTGCCCATTGCCACCTATAAATAGTGGAGAATTTGGGAGGAAATTAGGAAGCAACACATCAAGGAGTCCATTTCCCACTACTTGTGCCACAATGTAGAATAGGTTAATTAGTCAGGAGTTAGAGTCTAGTCGAGGGCATCGCTCGAGATTTCGGAATTGTCTTGGAGTCTTGGTATGAGATCTCTTGTATCTATTCTCTTTATGTAAGATTTATCCCTTATCAATATAAAATATCTTTCCTTTTATATCTTGTCAAGTATTTATTTTAATTTAGTCATTTCCTCAAGTTACAATTATCGGGAAGAAACATTGTTGCATAGTTCGTGGGTTTCCCGGCTAGGATTTAATTAAGTTTAGTTCTTTTTGGGACTTAGACTTGGTTATTTCTTGGCTATTCTTCCGCTTGAGCAACAGAAGAATATCTAGTAAAGGCGTAGGCGCGGTGCCTAAGTTAACGCTAGCTGGATTTGCATTCGTCCCCATGGGCTGTGTGGTAGGCGGCGGGTGGTGACAGCGCTGTCCATCCCTTTAGTAATCCACCAGGTTTGGGAAGTCTCAAGCAGGATTGTCTGGCGATAGTGTACCCACTAGTACAGAGGTTAGTTACCGACCCATATTAGTGGATCATTTTCGTGCCCCGAAGTGAGCTAACGGGCGAAAGACTCGAGGTTGTACCAAAAAATTGGTGTAAGTGTTCAACCCGAGTAACTAGGATTTGACGCTTGACTTAGATATATTAGGAATATATATTTTAGTAATCTTAGAATTAGCCTCGCTGTCCTCTCGGCTAGCTTAAACGATCTCTTTATTTATCTTAGTGTGGATTTCTCCTGTGTTGCTACACCACTCAATCATTGATTATCCTTACTCCCGTCTTTGGATAGTTGGAATTATTCTTTAGTCTTATCTTTGTTAAGCCGAGATAATCTTACGCATAGCTTCTCTATGGAAATAAATATGATACCTTCGAATACTCCTATGTGAAATGCTACAATGGTGTTCCGTGCGCTTAAGGATTTAATTCATTTTATCTTCAGAGCATAGCAAACACCAACAATCCCCAAGACAGAGCATGTTAGGGAGGAGCCACAATGAAGTGGTCTTGTTGGAATGCCGGGCAAGGCTTCTAGATGGGAGGGCAAGGTCCGAGCAGACCAACAGGGGATCCCAAACACGATCACATTTGAATGGTGCCGGACTAGAGGTTGTACACCAAAGGGAACCCAACGAGGGGGCCTGTCCACAAGAGAAGCCACGAGGCCTGTTGTAGCAGTTGTTCTTCTTGTGATCATAGTTGTTGGAGGAGCCGGAAGTTGTTCTTCTTGTGACAGTAGTTGTTGGAGGAGCCAGAAGGGGCACTCTGTGAGCCGCCGTGCTGTGGACCAAAGCCGATGGCATGTGGATTGGTGGCAGCAGGTGTAGTTGGCCGAGCAGGTGCATTATGGGCGCCAACAAAGAGCCGGTGGTGGCGACCATGGCGGTAGAGGGGGCACCGAGTTTCGTCTTTGTCTCGATTTCTTCAATTTGAAGGTCAGCATGAACATCAACAAACTTTGAGAGCGGCTTGGTGCTCTTGATGATGGTAGTGAGGTGGCTGAACTTGTCGTTGAGGCCTCGAAGTGTGGCGAGGACGAGGGTGCGGTCGAGGACGGGCTCACCCAAGTCGCCAAACGCATCGGCCATCACCTTCAAACGGTAGCAGTATTCGGTGATAGGCAGATCTCCCTGAATGAAGGTGCGGAACTCAGCATCAAAGATCATGGCCTTGATGAATGAAGTTGCCGAGAAACAGCTCTTCAAGACAGAGCCATGCTATGCGAGCGATGGAGTAGTCAGCCATGACATGTTCAAGCAGTTCATCGGTGAGGGTGGTGTAGATCCAGTGTTTCGCCGCAACATCCATGCGATGCCACTCCTCGTCATCGGAGAAGTCATCATCGAGAATAACATGGTTATCTAGGGTGTACTTCTCAAGAACCATGAGAAAGAGGTCGCGCCACCACAAGAAGTTGGTGGAGCTAAAGTCGAGGATGACCGTGACTAGAATTTTGAAGTTATGGATGGTGATCGCTTGTTGATCGAGAAGTGTCGTGAACTGGGCGAGGGCGACCTGGCAGGCATGCTCTTCTGCCTGATGAACATTCTCCAGGCACTGGCGATGAGCCTCAGCATCAAGTTTTGCCTTCTCCGCATGCTGATGCTCAACTTCAGCAATAAGACGACGAGCAGATGCGATCAGGGTCATGAGATGGAGGGCGGCGAGGATGAAGGAGTCATGGTAGGGAGCCAATGAAGGGAGGGGAAGAGGCTGCATGAGGAAGGCAACGAGGGTAAGAGCCACGGTGACAGGCCGACGGCATCGATGGGTGGGAGAAGCAGAAGCTAGGGTTAGACAAGGTCTCAAGGATCGGACCTCTATGATACCTTGTTAGCATAAACAATGTTACGTGTTAATCATAGATGGCCAGGTATGGTACATAAATTTCACTAAAGAAAGGTATGGTACTTTTATATAGGGCAATATGATAGGCAGACCCAAATACAAGAGAAGGCCCATTAGGCCAAGTATTCTAAACCTAATACAATTAGGTGTCTAACAGTTTCTAGTTCTGTTATGGAGCATCAGGAGATTGGATATTGCCACGAGATATTTTGCCTGAAAATACCTTGCACACTTAGCTGCTCAATGTCTTGCCGGTGGAACAATGTGTTGGAATTTGGTCCATTTTTATGTGGCCCATTCAGGAGAAATTCCAAAACAATAAGTGGCTGTTGGTTTTAGTCCCACTTTGCTAGTTTATGGTAGTCCACACCAACTTAAATAGCAGCACTCGTACCCATGGTTGAATAAAGAAAATATTAGGAGAGAAAGAGAGCATTGCTATGAGTACACACGCACGCACGCTCGTGCGCGCATATACGCGCTTTTTCGTGTGTTAACCCGCGTGACTTGTGACTTGGGACGCGCGACTGTGGCGTGGCATGTCTACAGGACTAATTAATTTTTGCCACACGTATCCTTCATCAACTCTAAACCGTTATGTACTAATCAAGATGATTAATACATGGTTAGTTCCCATAATTAGAGTTAATAGGCCAACGTGCTATTGACTGCTAATTAGTGAGCGCAATTAGAAAGGAAACAAATCCTGGAGGGCAGTCGTGCCTATATTAAGCTCGTGGAGACATCCAGGTTTTCATAACATGAAAAATTCCTCTTCACTTCTTCTTCCTTCCATTGGAGAGTAGTACTGTGGTGTTGAGCTACTTTCAACTCGCCGACCCTATTCCTTGGCGTGCACCAGGGAAAAGGATGAGCGAAATCTCTGAACCTTTGCCGTCATGAAGCCTGCACGAGGGATGGTAATAAGGTTTCTGGGCAGCGCATCTGCGCGATTGCTCAAGTCTGATCCGCGACGATCTGTGCTACCTCATCGACGAACTACGACATCTAAATCGATGATCTGCTTCGTCTACTATTTACGCTAATTTAAGTGCCGACAAATCCAACATGAGTTCTAATGGCTCCCCTGGTTATTATTTCTTTGCTCTACCTGCTGCATGTGTTAGTAAGCTTCTCATGTTTTAATGTCTATGAAATTTGGCTAAAACTAAAATTTAAAAATAGAATAACACGCAGTTTCCCAACACGATGCAACATGTACAGACAATAAAAAGTGATGCTCCAAATCTTTCTACATTTCACTACGAGGGGTCCACTATACAGTTCTTACTTGGGGACACTCTGCAACTGAAAGACGTAAACATATCAATCTACCCTTGGTTTGATTTGTTTGATTATGCTTTTCGGGATCTTCCAACAATTGCCCCAAACATTGAAACACTATTCCTCATGTCTGCTTTCAGTTTATATTCACTCAACATCGTGCCACATGAAACATTTCACCACCTCATGTATCTGGAGCTCAATTGTTGGACCGAGAAAATCCATCCATTACTTTCAGTACTACTCCTTGGTTTCTTATATAAATGGTTGTTCAGCAGTTCAGGCATTTATCTTGCATGTATAGTATCTTTTATCTCTCAAAGCGATATCTGTTTATTCACTCAGGGATAAGGTGGTCGCAAGCTTTCGAGGGTTCCGCACCATTATGGAAACATCACACGAGTTGTTGAATATCGCCCAGCAAGAAAATGAGCAATTGCATGAGTACTACCAAAGATTCCTCACGCTTCGAGCCCAGGTCCCGAGCATCACGGATGAGGCGGCAATAAGCTCTATACTCAGAGGCATGCGAGCATGCCAGATGTTTTCATACTACGCGCGGATACCCCCGCACACCATGCAAATGTTATGCACAAAGTTCGAAGAGTATAATAGATCGGATGTGGATTACAAGAGACGCAAGCAAAGTCAAAGGAAGAGCCGCAACCAGTCAGATAGCGAAGGCGGCTATCAAGAAAGCTAGTATAGAAAAACTAAGCAATCCACAGAACCCTCCCCTTCGTTCATCGGTCACATCGAGGGAGAGAAAGAAGACACTATGGGCAGAGGCAACTAGAGTAATGATTTCAGAGGAAGCGGCCAACGAGGGCGTGGTAGAGGTCGAGGCTCCCAAGTCCAGACTCGACCGGCCAGAAAGCCATACTGTTTCTACTGCGGAGAGGACAAGGGCACAAAACTTCCACTTGCCTCAAAGCAAAAGAAATCCAAGAAAGGATCGAAGCAGAAAAGAAGGCTTCGTCCTTACCCAAAGCCATCAATTATACATCGCCCAACCCATGGCCCTAGCAACCATATCCACAGCCTGCTCAGCCCAATTATCACTACCCAAGCACCCACCATCATCAACTTTACGCACCATCCCCATATTTTCATCCAACTCACCCCACGCAACCGCCCAGCCAATACACCCAACCCAGACAACAAACCCAGCAACCATCACCCAGCCAAGACCATCAATGGCAAAAGCAAGAGCCTCAACACCTACTACAGCCCAAACCAAAGCCCACCCCAAACCAAGCCGCAACCTTCCCAGTACAAGGATACATTAGAATGATATGCGGAGGGTCATCCTTAGACTTTGAAAACAAAATAAGAAGAAGAGATCATTTTCAAATGGTAAACAACACTTTCATAGAAGGGTCCGTTATCAAGTCAAAGTGGTCTCATATTCCCATCACATTCACCGAGTCAGATCTCAACCTCAAAGCTTTTCCGCACGTTGATGCATTTGTAATCGAAGCCCACATCAACACCTGGATGGTCAGTAAAGTTCTCGTAGACAATGGCAGCCTGGCAGACATACTATTCATAAACACCTTCGAGCAAATGGGCCTCAACAAAAGTTCCCTGCAGCCGTCAAATATACCACTCATAGACTTCGGTGGAAAAAGAATCACTCTCATAGGCACAATCTCCCTACCGGTATCGTTCGGCAACACTCAAAACCCTCGAACAGAATATGTAACATTCGATGTGGTGGATCTTTGCCGCCCATTTAATGCCATATTTGGCCGGGCCACAATTAACACCTTCGAAGCCGTCATCCACAGTGCATATCTATGCATGAAGATTCTAGCAGCCGGAGGGGTTATCATAGTCAAAGGAGATCAATAGATGGCAAGAGACATAGAAAAAGGTTATGCACCGGGGGAAAGAAACTACAACAACATACAGGTCTTCAGCCAAGAGTAGCTAGAGGATGAAGACAGAGCCCAAAAAGCTCGTGAGCAGCACAAAGTGAATGCAAGAGAAGAGACACGATGTCTTGATAGAGAGAAAATTGCAGTTCAGCCAGACGAAGAAACCAAAAAAGTACCCCTCGATGAACAAGTCCTTGGTCAGTTCGTCATTGTAGGCTCTGGCTTAGACTCCGAAGAAGAGAAAAAACTGCTAGCATTTCTGAGAACAAAGATGTATTCGCCTGGTCTTCAGCAGACCTTGAAGGTGTGGATTGAAGCATCATAGAGCACAAGCTAGAAGTCGACACAAAGATCAGGCCAAAGAAACAAAAGCTTCAAAAGATGTCCGATGGAAAAACAGAAGCTATCAGAGCAGAAGTCTAACGACTCCTCGATGCTTCTGTTATCCGTGAAGTCAAATACCCATCTTGGCTAGCAAACTGCGTAATGGTAAAGAAAAAGAATAGGAAGTGGAGAATGTGCATAGACTTCACAGATCTCAATAAAGCTTGCCCCAAAGATGACTTCCCATTGCCTCGAATTGACAAAATCGTGGACGTAGCAGCTGGGAGCGAGCTGCTGTCATTGCTTGATTATTTCTCTGGCTATCATCAGATATGGCTAAGGAGGGAGGATGAGGAAAAAACAAGTTTCATCACACCCTTTGGTACTTATTGTTTCGTAAGAAAGCCCGAGGGATTGAAAAATGCCGGCCCTACATTTTGCCGCATGACTCAGAAAGCCTTCGAGTCATAGTTCGGAAAAAGCGTACACGCTTATATGGACGAGATCATATTAGCAAGCAAAGTAAAAGGCAACCATATCTCAGACCTCGTAGAAACATTCGCAAACCTTCGAGCAGCAAGGTTAAAACTGAATCCAGAGAAGTGCATTTTCGGCATCCGAAAAGGAAGAGTACTCGGTTGTCTGGTGTCAGCCAAAGGCATCGAAGCCAACCCGGACAAAATCAAAGCAATCATCCAAATGCAAGAGCCCCAGTGCCTAAAGGATGTGCAGAAACTCACAGGCAGAATGGCGGCACTAAACCGGTTCATATCCAGATCAGCCGAGCGAAGCTTGCCCTTCTTCCAAACACTCCGAGGGGCTCAACCCTTCGAATGAGGTCCAGAACAGCAAAGAGCCTTCGTAGAACTAAAAAACTACCTTGAGAAGCAATCGAGCTAACCAGCCAAGAGCCTGGGGCTGTGCTACTGTTATGTGTTACTGCGTCCCATTCGGCAGTCAGTGCAGTCCTTGTACAGGAAAAGAAAATAGTCAAAACGGTTAAAGGGGAGCCGAAGGAACTCTTGGTGCAACTACCGATATACTATGTCAGTGAGGCACTGTCTGCCTCCAAGAGGCTATATTCTGGGATGGAAAGAATCGCATACACAGTAGTCATGGCTTCTAGAAAGCTGCGTCATTATTTTGAGGCTCATCACATCAAAGTGCTCACCAGCCAACCACTTAATGAAATATTTGGCAACGGGGAAGCTTCGGGAACAATCGGTAAATGGGCCATGGAACTCTCAGAGCATGTAGTAGACTTCGAGAAATGCAGTGCCATCAAGTCTAAGGTACTTGCTGACTTCATAGCAGACTGGACAGCTCCACAGCACATAAAAAATCAAACATGGTCTGAACCAGAGTGGACAGTGCATTGTGATGGAGCCTAGGGACTAGCTGGGGCAGGTATAGCAGCAGTAGTCACTTCGCCCGTGGATGTGAAAATGAAATACGCTGCAAGGCTCGAGTTTAGTAAAGAAACGAACAAGTGCACCAATAACATAGCAGAGTATGAGGCAGTACTGCTGGGGCTCAAGAAATTGAGGGCACTCAGAGTCCAGAGGTGCAGAGTTAGAATGGATTCCGAGATTGTTGCCAGCCAATACGACAAAGAATTCACAACCAGGGATCCACTTCTTGAGAAATACCACAGCACCATCCGAAGCATGGAAAAGTATTTCAAAGGCTTCGATATATAGTACATTGAGAGGAAGTTTAACACAGAGGCAGACGAGCTCGCCAAGTTGGCAGCGAGACAAGAGGCAATACCACAAGATGTGTTTTTTCAAACAATCACAGAACCTTCGAGCAGAGTAGTGCTCTAGGACCCTAAGCAAACACACGCAGTAACAAGCAAAGACTGCAGAACCCAAATCATTACGTACCTCAGGGGTTTTTACGAGCCAGACATCGAGTCAGAGGCCAAAAGAATGCAATAAAGGGCCAGGAACTACAGTATCATCGAGGGTCAGCTTTACAAGTCAAGAATTTGCGCTCCACTAGTTAAGTGTGTAAGCAAAACGGAGGGCACCCAGCTACTCAGTGAGATACACGAGGGAATCTGCGGAGCACATATTGGACCTCGGCCACTAGCTGCGAAGGCAGTTAGACAAGGTTTCTTCTGGCCATCTGTGGTCAAGGATGCCGCAGAAGTAGTAACCAGATGCGAAGCCTGCCAAAAAATCTCAAATAGGCAGTCAGCACCCTCATAGCTAATGCAACTCATAGCCCCATCATGGCCTCTCCAACGCTGGGGAATCGACATTGTTGGACCCCTACCCACGGCCCCAGGGAATTATAGATGGGCAGTTGTAGCGCTAGAATATTTCACCAAGTGGATCGAAACAAAACCAATCACAAATATCTCGGCAGCAACAATCAGAAAGTTCTTTTGGCAAAACATCGTCTACCGCTTCGGATTGCCAAGGGACATAACAGTCAACAACGAAAAACAATTCGAGAACGATATGTTCAAAGAATTGTATCACTCCATTGGAACCAAAGTTGACTTCGCGTCAGTATATCACCCCCAGTCGAACGGAGCCGTCGAAAGAGCAAATAGTCTTATATTCAAGGAAATCAAAAAGATACTCCTCGACGACAAGAAAGGAAAGTAGGCAGAAGAATTGCCAATGATCAAATGGTCACACAATACGACCGAAACTAGGGCAACCAAATACTCGCCCTTCAGGTTACTGTACGGGGAAGAAGCAATCACGCCCGAGGAGATTATGCATCAAAGCCCCAGAACCTTCAATGCAAAATCAACACAGCCTGCAGAGGTGGAATCAAAGGATCTCATGGAAGTCAATAGACTGGATGCAGCCGTCAACCTCGAAAAGTATCAATCAGAAACCCGCCAGTGGAGGGATCGAAAAGTTGCACACCGAGCTTACACAGTGGGAGACCTAGTTCTACTCCGGAGCCCGAAAACAGAAAGCAAAGGCAAGTTAGAACCCAAATGGGAGGGTCCATACATCGTGGCAAAATCAAATAGGCCCGGAGCATACAGGCTCCAGACTTCGCAAGGAGAAGAGTTGCCGCATTCTTGGAACGCGAACAACCTTCAAAGGTTTTACGTATAGAAAAGGCACCACTCGAGGCATGTAAACAGCCAAGCATAGCACGAAACTATAAGTGCTACCTTGAGCTTAGTCGGTAGATTTTCTTTTCAAGCTTTCCTTTTAGGCAATTATATAAAGGACCGTACTCTTTTCCTCACAAGGGGAACCCTTCGCAGGGGTGAGGTTTTTAACGAGGCGGATCCTATGTAAACCCCAGTGTTGACTTTTGCTAAGCCATATTAATAAATCATTCCCGGCACGGGGCCAGAAACGGTTCACTAATATGTCCCAGAGTCAAGTAGGTAAAATCCGCAAGCGCACGGAGAATACCGCTGTAGCATTTCACCCGGAAGTATTCAGGGTATCGTATTTGTTTATCCCAGAGGAAGGTTATGATCAAGAAGCGTTACTAACATATAAGATCATGTTAACAATTAGCAAGGATATCTAACCAAGACAGGCGGGTACATGATAATAACTGGGTAGTGTGACACACACAGAAGATTCCTACTAAATAAATAAAGTCTAGTGGAGGAAAGACTAGGCTAAGCTACTCCTACTATACATTCCTATACAGTTGCATAGCCTAAGTAGAATACATACAGACCCACACTCAGGTTCAGCAGTCAATAGTATAGCACTTCAGGCACGGACTTACCCCTGCATCCACAGGCGACTTCCGCCAAGAGCCTACGCACTAGCCTAGCGGGGAGGATTTCAAAGGACGGACAGGGCTGTCACCACCTGCCGCCTACCTCAACGAACCAGTAGACTAACGAATAATTGATGCAAATCAGTCACCCAAGTACCATACTTGCATGACCAAAGAGCACTCTGCCCCTCCGCGATTACTATTAACGAGGCAGAGTTACCGTACGAATACGATCACCAAACCCATGCTATACTTTATCAGCTAAAACTACGCATAGAGACTATAACATATAAACTAGACTATAGTGATGGTATATAACTAGCATGACAATAGTAGTATAATAAATATAAACTACTATCACACAAGTAGACTATACTATCACATATATGGATCACAAAATCAAACAAGAAACTCATGACCCAAGCACAACTATATAGAAAAGATATATATATTGATAAGAGTAAAGTCTTACAAAAGGGAAAAGATACAAGAGCCATACCAATTCCAAGTGAAGACTTGGGACTAGAGAGCTCTAGACTCAGCCTAACTCCACTAAAACTCTAAGAACTACTACTAGCAAGAGAGAAATGCTTCTTGTGGTGTGTGTTGAATGTGAAGGCACACCCTCCTATTTATAGCCTCAATAGGTCGGCAAGGGAGCGTAACCGCCACGGAAGGCATCTCAAACCGTCATCAGGAGTCACGGAGGAGCCAACACGTGGAAGCCCAGGCGGAGAGGGCGCCCGGCTGGGTCGGCCGACCTGACCAGGTCGGCCGACCTGGGGGTGGCCCCTCCTGGCCTGTGCTTTCTCCAGGTGGCTGTCCTGTGGGTCCTGAGGTCGGTTCCCGCGGTATTACAGGGAGTTACGTCGGTTAAGTGCTGCAAATGGGCCCTTCAATCCGTGTGACGTCCATGTGGCGCTCTCTGATTGGTCGAAAGTGTGTTTTCTTGCCTTTTGAGGTGTTTCCTTCACATTTCCTCCTGCATGCACAAAGTTCTCCAAGTACAAGTGGAACTATATTATTGTGATAAAGCATGCGTGTATGAAATGCCAAATTCTCCTTTATTTGAGTATAGTTGACGGTTAAGAATGGTACTTAACAGCCGTCAACAAACTCCCCCAAGCTTACCCTTTGCTCGTCCCGAAGCAAAGATAAACTTAAGTTGTTGATCAGGAGTTGCTACAATGTCCTACTCCTCAATAATACTATGCGCACAACAAAGTACTCTTCCTAGAATTAAATATATTGGCGCATAACTTACCCATTTACCTCGATCCATGGGGCTTTTACACCTCATTGTCTTGGGCGGTTGAGAGATAGAACAATTGCAGGGCACCAATCACTTGCTCTAGATTCCGCTATGTTGTTCCGGAGGTTTTCAAAAGATTTTGAAAATAAAACCAAGTTCCTCAAATGATTCTCTCGGATCACTCAATATGTGTATGATTCCTCACCAAGGCAAAGTGTTGCCTATAATCACCTACTTCTAAATAAGGCTTTATGTGGAGCTCAAGGTAGGGATATATGAAGCACTCATGTTCACATAGTATTGCTATGTCAAAAGACCGGATCCAAGAAAAACATCAATTCAAACAATCTTGATCAAGATGTGCAAGTGTGTGGGAGAACGGAGGAATGGTGGATGGGAAGAAATAACTCCTTTTTGAATTTTCCTTCTCTCTTTTGGAGTTTCTAGGCTATGGCTATCTTTTGCTTGCTCTCTCTTTTTTTTTTGAGCATTTTTTTTTTTTTTTCTTTTCTTTTTGCATAGCCATAGTCCTAGTTTGCAATGAATACTTTGAGAGAGGAATTTTGTAATGGATATATGGAGTGTTTCTTTGGATAGATGGATGGATAGTGGCTTTCTTCCGGTGTAGAAGAATAGCTCACGGTGGATATGGTGGATATGGTGGATGCTATCTTCTTGATTTAGAAGGATAGCTCATGGCGGTGGATGTGTGTACATGATCTTGATCAAGAAAGCATGAAAAGAGTTCTACTAGGGTCACAACAATTTTGACTAAGCTCAATGTGAAACAAGCAGCATATGTGTAAAGGTTTTCAAATGTAAACACTACATATGGCTGTGGTGGGAATTTCATCATTGAGGAACTTATCAATTTGTCATTTTGAAAAATAAAACTCCGGAATTCAAGCTTTACGTTGAGCAAGATCATAGCAGTCCTATCTATCATATCATACCTCTCAACAACTTAGAACTAGAGAATGCATATGCTACCCACAAGATTCAAGTTCAAGGCAAGATTTACCAACAAACCTAACTCTTGAGAGAGTACTAAGTTGTAAACTAGCATTAGAGAGGAATAAAGGACAGAGCAACTATTCATCATCTCAACATAGGAAAATTATACACATTCATACCGCGCATGAAAAAGGGAAATATTTTTGTTCTTTTTATGTTTTGCAAATTTTTTTATGGATTTTTAGATTTAGCAAATGCAAGAAATAAAGAGAAAGGGAAAGATACAAGTTACCGTGAAAAGGGAGGTCCTCCCCCAAGCTTGTTCTTGCTCATCTGCTGGTTCGGGTCGTAGCCTTGGGAGCGGAAGAAGGCATCCCAATTGTTCTGATTCTGAGCCATCATCGCGTTCAGCTGGCGGAATTGGTTGTCGCTGAAATTCTGCCATTGCTGGGTGTCGGCGACATGTTGCGTGAGAGTTTGTTGCATGCTCTCGGTGCGCAAATCAATGTCGTCCACCCTCCTTGTCAACTCGGACATCCCATAGTTGAGTTCACGGAACCCACGGGATGAGAATGACCGAGTGGCAAAGGATGGCGGTCCGCTTGAACTTGATGACGTCTGCATGGGGTAATCGTACTGAGATTCCCATGCTCCGGCCTGCCATGTTGATGCACCCGCCTCGTCCTGTGGCGGGGGCTGCTCCCATACCGGATCTCCGGTCGGAGTGCGAAACTCCGGTGTAGGCTCCATATGCCTACGGGAACGTGTCGGTCGCCCTGAAACACTATGCCTGCGAACTTCTCCCACTGGCTCAAGTGGGAGGGTTAGTGCCCGACAGTGATACAAACGAAGACCCGGGTTAGGTAACGGGAATTCATTTGTATACCCGGGAAAGTGATAGATCAAGGTATTATTTGAACCATGTTTCAAAGTATGTCCTTGCACAAAATAGTCCTCGCCTAGAAATTCTCTATCTACCGTCAAATATTCAACATGAACATTCTCAAGCAGACTACAATTCTGCGCAATGCGAGTAACTAAAGAGGTGCACTCAATTGGTCCTGTCAACTTTATATTGTCTAACCATTGATCAATCATGCATTCCGCGGGTGACACCCTAATTTTCTTAACCATGGCATAAAGTATTTTCAATTCATCTTGCCGGACAACCCTAATGTCACCTCGAGGAAACAAGGTCATAGCCAACCACACATGCATAAATCTAAGTGTAGGATTATGGATGGCACTTGTTCTAGGCTTGGGACCCCACTCGTTTCCGGAAATCTTTTTCCAAAAACTTTCTTTATGGAACCCCTTTAGCGCTTTATCTAAGTCTAGCCTACATTTAGGATTTAGACCTAGCATAGCATGAAGATCACCCCATGTGACCAAGCGCTCTTGCCCAAACAAGCGAAAAGAAATGCCTTCATCATACTTTCTAAGGGTGCATAAAAACTGCATAGTAAGCAAACGAGAACCCGGCTCATCTACTTCTACGAAATTTAGCCAACCCATAGTGCGAAAAATAGAGGCAAATTCTTCTCT
The DNA here is from genome assembly GCA_030378355.1 of Eleusine indica. Taxonomy (NCBI): domain Eukaryota; kingdom Viridiplantae; phylum Streptophyta; class Magnoliopsida; order Poales; family Poaceae; genus Eleusine; species Eleusine indica. The sequence goes on from CM059499.1 coordinate 31,766,574, forward strand.
CATACCTATTTTCTCGAGGAAGTCCGGATCGAAGCGTCGGGTGTGGGCGAATGGCCGCTCTCTCATGAGCGCGATGGCTTGGCCCTCGCGGTCGTCCTTGATGTCGAGATGCTCCTCGGTGATGAGCAAGGCCGGCCTTTCCTCCGGAATTTCAGCTTCGGGGTCACCATGCCCCGGACTTGGTGTGAGCTCGACGGAGGATGCTTGACTCGTGCTTGCACGAGTGCTTTTTCTCCGCTTGATTCCGGCGACTTGCTTCATTCGTTTGAACATGGCTGCACACAAGAACAAACACAAGACAAGAACAAAAACAAGATCGAACAAGTGTTCGGGTGAGCGTTAGTGAAAACGACAAACCCGAGCTTCTCCGAAATTGGTTTTCTTTTCACAACAACTTGCAAATGCCCTAAAACAGAGGGGAAATATTTTTTTGGATTTTTGGGGCTGTAGTGAAGTTGAAGAACACGAAATTTTGGGAGAGCAACAAGTGAGCAAAGGAGGGGAGTGAAAGATGAGCTTGGAATGGTGCAGCTCCCCCTCCTGGGCGGTTTTTATAGCCAAGGAAGCAAGATGGCCGTTAGCAAGAGACAGAGCAACGGCCATATAGCCGTTGGGAGAAAGGAGCACAGGAAAAAGTGGGGCCAGGGGGTCGGCCGACCTCACCAGGTCGGCCGACCTGGCAGGTGGGCCTCCTGGCAGCCCCCTTTTTCCTATGTGTTTCCCAACGGCTAGGGGATTTGTCCCCTGCTGCCTTTTTGCTCAAAAAGCTCGACAAAAAATCTTTTCAAAATGGAAAGCCCAAAAACCTATTTTCTAAATTTTTCAAAAAAATGCAAATGAGTTTTGAAAAATTCCAAGGTGGCTGGAAAAATTCAAAAATGCAGAAATGCAGTGGTCGGAAAAAATCAAAATGTGGTGGAAAGCAAATATGCAATTAAAAGAGCAAATATGGATAACTACCGGTTTAACCTCCCGGCGAGGACTCACCTTTTAAAGTCCGACGAGCGGGACTTTTCTCCGGCGTTCAGCTCGATGAAGCGTTGTCCGGTCCCGGAGATGAAGACACGGATGATGCTTCTTGTTTCGTTCGCCACACCTTCTTGGTCTTTGTTGCGGTCGGTGGCTTCTCGGGCTTCGGAGGCTGCGGTTTTGCAGGCTTCACAGCCTGTTTCTTTGCAGACCTCGGAGGTTGCTGCCTTGTGGACTTCGGAGGCTGTTGCTTAATGTGTGACCTTTTCCTCCTTGCCTTCATCAGTTGTTGCTGTGCAACATTTTCCTTCTCAAGGAAGTTCTTCATGAATGTGATGAGGCTGTCCTTCTTTGGCGGAGTGACCTCCACTTCCTTGATGTTGCTTGGGTTCGGCCCGTACTTGATACGGATCATGTTGCACTGTTCTTTCCTTGGCCGAAAGTCAAACTTCTCCTCCTTGCCATTGATGTGGAAGCGGATTTCTCCGGCTCCTACATCGATGCGAGCATCCGCAGTGCTGAGAAATGGGCGTCCTAGGATGAGCGGTGTGCTCTTCCCGACGTCCATATCAAGCACTACGAAGTCGACGGGGATGAAGCAATCCCGGATTTTCACTGGAATATCTTCGGCGATCCCCGCCGGATAGCGGACCGTTGAATCGGCCAGCTGCAGCTGCATCGGCGTGGGGGATAGTGTAGTGTAGTTGAGCTTGTCGAAGACATCCTTCGGCATGACGCTCACACTTGCCCCAAGATCACATAAGGCATGGTCGAAGTTCTGTGTCCCGATCGAGCAGGTGATCGTGGGACACCCTGGATCTTTCTTCTTCTCAGGAAGCCGGTTGAGTATAGCAGCGCTACACTCTTCCGTCAGCTTGACAATTTCTGTGGTCGGTAGTGGGCGCTTGTTGCTGATAAGATCCTTGAGGTAGCGAGCGTACGTGGGTACTTGTATCGCATCCAGCAAGGGCACGTTGATGTGCAGCTTCTGGATTACCTCAATGAAGCGTGTGAACTGCTCGTCCACGGTGGGCTTCCTTCTTCTTTCGGGAAACGGCATGAGGTTCGTGTCATAGAACTCATGTGGGGCCGTTTTCCTGGGCGGCAGTTCTTCTTCTTCTGCCGGCTTCTCAGCTGATGTGTCCTTTCCTGCATGGTTAGGATATGGCGGATCCCGAGTGGACTTACCTCCTCTCGTGGTAACCGCATTAACATTTTCTAAGGGGGTCTCGGGTTGCCCCGGGATTTTCCCCGACTCAGCAGTAGGAACAGCAGCAGCTAACTGAGCTAATTGAGTTTCTATCATTTTATTAAAGCTCAGCTGATTCTTGAGAGCAGAGGAAACACCCTCTATCTTAGTGTGGATGCTCTCAAGAGTCCTATCAGTGGTGGCAAGCTTTTTACTAATGTTATCATTAACCTTAGCTTGACCAAGCACAAGATCTTTCAAGGAGGGCTGATTATAACCGGAATTAAAACCAGAGAAGTTGCCAGAGTTACCTCCTTGGTAGTTGGGACGTGGTGGACCCCAACTTTGACCTCCTTCTGGACGGTAGCCGTTGTTGTTGTTGTTGCCCATGAACATTACGTCCTCACGGGTCTCAGGGCAGTCATTGCCCGAGTGTCCCGTGTCGCCACAGACCTCGCAAGTCATCCGAGCATCTAGGGCTTTCACTTCTCCATTGGCTTGGTCGTCCATCTTCTTCATGAGAAGGTCAATCTTGGCGGCGAGCATGTCAACCTCCTTGACGGAGTGCATGCCTCGCTGGCGAGGTTGGAGGCGTTCTTCATTCCAACCTTGGTTGGACACCATCTTCTCGATCAAAGCTTTTGCCTTGCTTACAGTGAGCGAGAAGAAGGCTCCACCAGCAGCAGCGTCGAGGTGGTCGCGGGCTGACGGAGTAAGCCCGTTGTAGAAGTTCTGGATGATCAGCCAATCATCCATCCCGTGGTGGGGACATGCCAGGATGTACTCCTGGAGCCTCTCCCATGCCTCAGGAATCGACTCCTTCGACTCCTGCTGGAAGCTTGAGATCCTTCCGCGGAGGGCATTGGTCTTGCCCAGCGGGAAGAACTTTGCAAGGAACGCAGCTGAACACTTCTCCCAAGTGTTCACAGCTTCAGGGTTTGCGTAGAACCACTGTCTCGCTCTCCCAAGGAGAGAGAACGGGAACAGTCGAAGGCGAACAGCGTCGGGGGTGACGTCCTTCATTTTGAACGTGTTGCAAATCTCCAGGAATTGCTGGAGATGAGCACTAGCGTCCTCATTGGCTTTCCCACAGAATGGGCTAGCCTGCACCATGGTGATGAGACCGGTCTTGATCTCGAAGTTCGCTTCTCCCACATTGCCAGCTGGTCCCGTAGGGATGTTGGCAGCGGAGGGAGCGGAGAACTCACGGAGGGTCTTGTCGGCCATTTGTTCAGAGCTTGATGGTGCGGGAATGACAGGTTCGACTGGCCGAGTCTCCTTACGAGGAGGGGTGAGCCTAGCTCGTGTCCTTCTCAGGAGTGACTCAGGATCTTCAGTGAAGTTTGTCGGCAAGTCGAAACCAGTCATACACTACCCTGTTTTCATACAAAATGCAGAAAACAAAGCAAGGTTAGCCTGCCTAGAAGATAGCCTTACTAATTGCAACACTTCTATATACATTAGTAATTTTTCTTGAATCATACGCCTTCCCCGGCAACGGCGCCAGAAATGCTTGTTGACTTTTGCTAAGCCATATTAATAAATCATTCCCGGCACGGGGCCAGAAACGGTTCACTAATATGTCCCAGAGTCAAGTAGGTAAAATCCGCAAGCGCACGGAGAATACCGCTGTAGCATTTCACCCGGAAGTATTCAGGGTATCGTATTTGTTTATCCCAGAGGAAGGTTATGATCAAGAAGCGTTACTAACATATAAGATCATGTTAACAATTAGCAAGGATATCTAACCAAGACAGGCGGGTACATGATAATAACTGGGTAGTGTGACACACACAGAAGATTCCTACTAAATAAATAAAGTCTAGTGGAGGAAAGACTAGGCTAAGCTACTCCTACTATACATTCCTATACAGTTGCATAGCCTAAGTAGAATACATACAGACCCACACTCAGGTTCAGCAGTCAATAGTATAGCACTTCAGGCACGGACTTACCCCTGCATCCACAGGCGACTTCCGCCAAGAGCCTACGCACTAGCCTAGCGGGGAGGATTTCAAAGGACGGACAGGGCTGTCACCACCTGCCGCCTACCTCAACGAACCAGTAGACTAACGAATAATTGATGCAAATCAGTCACCCAAGTACCATACTTGCATGACCAAAGAGCACTCTGCCCCTCCGCGATTACTATTAACGAGGCAGAGTTACCGTACGAATACGATCACCAAACCCATGCTATACTTTATCAGCTAAAACTACGCATAGAGACTATAACATATAAACTAGACTATAGTGATGGTATATAACTAGCATGACAATAGTAGTATAATAAATATAAACTACTATCACACAAGTAGACTATACTATCACATATATGGATCACAAAATCAAACAAGAAACTCATGACCCAAGCACAACTATATAGAAAAGATATATATATTGATAAGAGTAAAGTCTTACAAAAGGGAAAAGATACAAGAGCCATACCAATTCCAAGTGAAGACTTGGGACTAGAGAGCTCTAGACTCAGCCTAACTCCACTAAAACTCTAAGAACTACTACTAGCAAGAGAGAAATGCTTCTTGTGGTGTGTGTTGAATGTGAAGGCACACCCTCCTATTTATAGCCTCAATAGGTCGGCAAGGGAGCGTAACCGCCACGGAAGGCATCTCAAACCGTCATCAGGAGTCACGGAGGAGCCAACACGTGGAAGCCCAGGCGGAGAGGGCGCCCGGCTGGGTCGGCCGACCTGACCAGGTCGGCCGACCTGGGGGTGGCCCCTCCTGGCCTGTGCTTTCTCCAGGTGGCTGTCCTGTGGGTCCTGAGGTCGGTTCCCGCGGTATTACAGGGAGTTACGTCGGTTAAGTGCTGCAAATGGGCCCTTCAATCCGTGTGACGTCCATGTGGCGCTCTCTGATTGGTCGAAAGTGTGTTTTCTTGCCTTTTGAGGTGTTTCCTTCACATTTCCTCCTGCATGCACAAAGTTCTCCAAGTACAAGTGGAACTATATTATTGTGATAAAGCATGCGTGTATGAAATGCCAAATTCTCCTTTATTTGAGTATAGTTGACGGTTAAGAATGGTACTTAACAGCCGTCAACACCCAGCTAAATCTATAAAGCTGCCTTCCCCAAAGCAGAAAGCCTCGCTCAGCAGAGCACATCAAAACAACTCCCACCACGGAGATTGAAACATTCGACGAAGAGCAAAGAGCTCTCAAGCCATAGCTGCCGCACTGGCTAAGCCCAAAGAGCTAAAAGCCGTGTAGTTAGTGTTGACGGCTGTTAAGTACCATTTTCAACCGTCAACTATACTCAAATAAAGGAGAATTTGGCATTTCATACACGCATGCTTTATCACAATAATATAGTTCCACTTGTACTTGGAGAACTTTGTGCATGCAGGAGGAAATGTGAAGGAAACACCTCAAAAGGCAAGAAAACACACTTTCGACCAATCAGAGAGTGCCACATGGACGTCACACGGATTGAAGGGCCCATTTTCAGCACTTAACCGACGTAACTCCCTGTAATACCGCGCAAACCGACGTCAGGGCCCACAGGACAGCCACCTGGAGAAAGCACAGGCCAGGAGGGGCCACCCCCAGGTCGGCCGACCTGGTCAGGTCGGCCGACCCAGCCGGGCGCCCTCTCCGCCTGGGCTTCCACGTGTTGGTTCCTCCGTGACTCCTGATGACGGTTTGAGATGCCTTCCGTGGCGGTTACGCTCCCTTGCCGACCTATTGAGGCTATAAATAGGAGGGTGTGCCTTCACATTCAACACACACCACAAGAAGCATTTCTCTCTTGCTAGTAGTAGTTCTTAGAGTTTTAGTGGAGTTAAGCTGAGTCTAGAGCTCTCTAGTCCCAAGTCTTCACTTGGAATTGGTATGGCTCTTGTATCTTTTCCCTTTTGTAAGACTTTGCTCTTATCAATATATATATCTTTTCTATATAGTTGTGCTTGGGTCATGAGTTTCTTGTTTGATTTTGTGATCCATATATGTGATAGTATAGTCTACTTGTGTGATAGTAGTTTATATTTATTATACTACTATTGTCATGCTAGTTATATACCGTCACTATAGTCTAGTTTATATGTTATAGTCTCTATGCTTAGTTTTAGCTGATAAAGTATAGCATGGGTTTGGTGATCGTATTCGTACGGTAACTCTGCCTCGTTAATAGTAATCGCGGAGGGGCAGAGTGCTCTTTGGTCATGCAAGTATGGTACTTGGGTGACTGATTTGCATCAATTATTCGTTAGTCTACTGGTTCGTTGAGGTAGGCGGCAGGTGGTGACAGCCCTGTCCGTCCTTTGAAATCCTCCCCGCTAGGCTAGTGCGTAGGCTCTTGGCGGAAGTCGCCTGTGGATGCAGGGGTAAGTCCGTGCCTGAAGTGCTATACTATTGACTGCTGAACCTGAGTGTGGGTCTGTATGTATTCTACTTAGGCTATGCAACTGTATAGGAATGTATAGTAGGAGTAGCTTAGCCTAGTCTTTCCTCCACTAGACTTTATTTATTTAGTAGGAATCTTCTGTGTGTGTCACACTACCCAGTTATTATCATGTACCCGCCTGTCTTGGTTAGATATCCTTGCTAATTGTTAACATGATCTTATATGTTAGTAACGCTTCTTGATCATAACCTTCCTCTGGGATAAACAAATACGATACCCTGAATACTTCCGGGTGAAATGCTACAGCGGTATTCTCCGTGCGCTTGCGGATTTTACCTACTTGACTCTGGGACATATTAGTGAACCGTTTCTGGCCCCGTGCCGGGAATGATTTATTAATATGGCTTAGCAAAAGTCAACAAGCATTTCTGGCGCCGTTGCCGGGGAAGGCGTATGATCTAAGAAAAAATTACTAATGTATATAGTAGTGTTGCAATTATTAAGGCTATCTCCTAGGCAGGCTAACCTTGCTTTGTTTTCTGCATTTTGTATGAAAACAGGGTAGTGTATGACTGGTTTCGACTTGCCGACAAACTTCACTGAAGATCCTGAGTCACTCCTGAGAAGGACACGAGCTAGGCTCACCCCTCCTCGTAAGGAGACTCGGCCAATCGAACCTGTCATTCCCGCACCATCAAGCTCTGAGCAAATGGCCGACAAGACCCTCCACGAGTTCTCCGCTCCCTCCGCTGCCAACATCCCTACGGGACCAGCTTGCAATGTGGGAGATGCGAACTTCGAGATCAAGACCGGTCTCATCACCATGGTGCAGGCTAGCCCATTCTGTGGGAAAGCCAATGAGGACGCTAGTGCTCATCTCCAGCAATTCCTGGAGATTTGCAACACGTTCAAAAAGAAGGACAGCCTCATCACATTCATGAAGAACTTCCTTGAGAAGGAGAAGGTTGCACAGCAACAACTGATGAAGGCAAGGAGGCAAAGGTCACACATTAAGCAACAGCCTCCGAAGTCCACAGGGCAGCAACCTCCGAGGTCTGCAAAGAAACAGGCTGTGAAGCCTGCAAAACCGCAGCCTCCGAAGCCCGAGAAGCCACCGACCGCAACAAAGACCAAGAAGGTGTGGCGAACGAAACAAGAAGCATCATCCGTGTCTTCATCTCCGGGACCGGACAACGCTTCATCGAGCTGAACGCCGGAGAAAAGTCCCGCTCGTCGGACTTTAAAAGGTGAGTCCTCGCCGGGAGGTTAAACCGGTAGTTATCCATATTTGCTCTTTTAATTGCATATTTGCTTTCCACCACATTTCGATTTTTCCCGACCACTGCATTTCTGCATTTTTTGAATTTTTCCAGCCACCTTGGAATTTTTCAAAACTCATTTGCATTTTTAAAAATTTAGAAAATAGGTTTTTGGGCTTTCCATTTTGAAAAGATTTTTTGTCGAGCTTTTTGAGCAAAAAGGCAGCAGGGGACAAATCCCCTAGCCGTTGGGGAACACATAGGAAAAAGGGGGCTGCTAGGAGGCCCACCTGCCAGGTCGGCCGACCTGGTCAGGTCGGCCGACCCCCTGGCCCCACCTTTTCCTATGCTCCTTTCTCCCAACGGCTATATGGCCGTTGTTCTGTCCCTTTCTAACGGCCATCTTGCTTCCTTGGCTATAAAAACCGCCCAGGAGGAGGAGTTTCACCATTCCAAGCTCATCTTTCACTCCCCTCCTTTGCTCACTTGTTGCTCTCCCAAAATTTCGTGTTCTTCAACTTTACTACAGCCCCAAAAACCCAAAAAAATATTTCCCCTCTGTTTTAGTGCATTTGCAAGTTGTTGTGAAAAGAAAACCAATTTTGGAGAAGCTCGGGTTTGTCGTTTTCACTAACGCTCACCCGAACACTTGTTCGATCTTGTTTTTGTTCTTGTCTTGTGTTTGTTCTTGTGTGCAGCCATGTTCAAACGAATGAAGCAAGTCGCCGGAATCAAGCGGAGAAAAAGCACTCGTGCAAGCACGAGTCAAGCATCATCCGTCGAGCTCACACCAAGTCCGGGGCATGGTGACCCCGAAGCTGAAATTCCGGAGGAAAGGCCAGCCTTGCTCATCACCGAGGAGCATCTCGACATCAAGGACGACCGCGAGGGCCAAGCCATCGCGCTCATGAGAGAACGGCCATTCGCCCACACCCGACGCTTCGATCCGGACTTCCTCGAGAAAATAGGTATGAGAGAAGAATTTGCCTCTATTTTTCGCACTATGGGTTGGCTAAATTTCGTAGAAGTAGATGAGCCGGGTTCTCGTTTGCTTACTATGCAGTTTTTGTGCACCCTTAGAAAGTATGATGAAGGCATTTCTTTTCGCTTGTTTGGGCAAGAGCGCTTGGTCACATGGGGTGATCTTCATGCTATGCTAGGTCTAAATCCTAAATGTAGGCTAGACTTAGATAAAGCGCTAAAGGGGTTCCATAAAGAAAGTTTTTGGAAAAAGATTTCCGGAAACGAGTGGGGTCCCAAGCCTAGAACAAGTGCCATCCATAATCCTACACTTAGATTTATGCATGTGTGGTTGGCTATGACCTTGTTTCCTCGAGGTGACATTAGGGTTGTCCGGCAAGATGAATCGAAAATACTTTATGCCATGGTTAAGAAAATTAGGGTGTCACCCGCGGAATGCATGATTGATCAATGGTTAGACAATATAAAGTTGACAGGACCAATTGAGTGCACCTCTTTAGTTACTCGAATTGCGCAGAAGTGTGGTCTGCTTGAGAATGTTCATGTTGAATATTTGACGGTAGATAGAGAATTTCTAGGCGAGGACTATTTTGTGCAAGGACATACTTTGAAACATGGTCCAAATAATGCCTTGATCTATCACTTTCCCGGGTATACAAATGAATTCCCGTTACCTAACCCGGGTCTTCGTTTGTATCACTGTCGGGCACTAACCCTCCCACTTGAGCCAGTGGGAGAAGTTCGCAGGCATAGTGTTTCAGGGCGACCGACACGTTCCCGTAGGCATATGGAGCCTACACCGGAGTTTCACACTCCGACCGGAGATCCGGTATGGGAGCAGCCCCCGCCACAGGACGAGGCGGGTGCATCAACATGGCAGGCCGGAGCATGGGAATCTCAGTACGATTACCCCATGCAGACGTCATCAAGTTCAAGCGGACCGCCATCCTTTGCCACTCGGTCATTCTCATCCCGTGGGTTCCGTGAACTCAACTATGGGATGGCCGAGTTGACAAGGAGGGTGAACGACATTGATTTGCGCACCGAGAGCATGCAACAAACTCTCACGCAACATGTCACCGACACCCAGCAATGGCAGAATTTCAGCGACAACCAATTCCGCCAGCTGAACGCGATGATGGCTCAGAATCAGAGCAATTGGGATGCCTTCTTCCGCTCCCAAAGCTACGACCCGAACCAGCAGATATGAGCAAGAACAAGCTTGGGGGAGGACCCCCCTTCTCACGGTAACTTGTATCTTTCCCCTTCCCTTTATTTCTTGCATTTGCTAAATCTGAAAAAACCATAAAAATTTGCAAAACATAAAAAGAACAAAAATATTTCCCTTTTTCATGCGCGGTATGAATGTGTATAATTTTCCTATGTTGAGATGATGAATAGTTGCTCTGTCCTTTATTCCTCTCTAAAGCTAGTTTACAACTTAGTACTCTCTCAAGAGTTAGGTTTGTTGGTAAATCTTGCCTTGAACTTGAATCTTGTGGGTAGCATATGCATTCTCTAGTTCTAAGTTGTTGAGAGGTATGATATGATAGATAGGGCTGCTATGATCTTGCTCAACGAAAAGCTTGAATTCCGGAGTTTTATTTTTCAAAATGACAAATTGATAAGTTCCTCAATGATGAAATTCCCACCACAGCCATATGTAGTGTTTACATTTGAAAACCTTTACACATATGCTGCTTGTTTCACATTGAGCTTAGTCAAAATTGTTGTGACCCTAGTAGAACTCTTTTCATGCTTTCTTGATCAAGATCATGTACACACATCCACCGCCATGAGCTATCCTTCTAAATCAAGAAGATAGCATCCACCATATCCACCGTGAGCTATTCTTCTACACCGAAAGAAAGCCACTATCCATCCATCCATCCAAAGAAACACTCCATATATCCATTGCAAAATTCCTCTTTCAAAGTATTCATTGCAAACTAGGACTATGGCTATGCAAAAAGAAAAGAAAAAAAAATGCTCAAAAAAGAGAGCAAGCAAAAGGTAGCCATAGCCTAGAAACTCCAAAAGAGAGAAGGAAAATTCAAAAAGGAGTTATTTCTTCCCATCCACCATTCCTCCGTTCTCCCACACACTTGCACATCTTGATCAAGATTGTTTGAATTGATGTTTTTCTTGGATCCGGTCTTTTGACATAGCAATATTATGTGAACATGAGTGCTTCATATATCCCTACCTTGAGCTCCACATAAAGCCTTATTTAGAAGTAGGTGATTATAGGCAACACTTTGCCTTGGTGAGGAATCATACACATATTGAGTGATCCGAGAGAATCATTTGAGGAACTTGGTTTTTATTTTCAAAATCTTTTGAAAACCTCCGGAACAACATAGCGGAATCTAGAGCAAGTGATTGGTGCCCTGCAATTGTTCTATCTCTCAACCGCCCAAGACAATGAGGTGTAAAAGCCCCATGGATCGAGGTAAATGGGTAAGTTATGCGCCAATATATTTAATTCTAGGAAGAGTACTTTGTTGTGCGCATATTATTATTGAGGAATAGGACATTGTAGCAACTCCTGATCAACAACTTAAGTTTATCTTTGCTTCGGGACGAGCAAAGGGTAAGCTTGGGGGAGTTTGTTGACGGCTGTTAAGTACCATTTTCAACCGTCAACTATACTCAAATAAAGGAGAATTTGGCATTTCATACACGCATGCTTTATCACAATAATATAGTTCCACTTGTACTTGGAGAACTTTGTGCATGCAGGAGGAAATGTGAAGGAAACACCTCAAAAGGCAAGAAAACACACTTTCGACCAATCAGAGAGTGCCACATGGACGTCACACGGATTGAAGGGCCCATTTTCAGCACTTAACCGACGTAACTCCCTGTAATACCGCGCAAACCGACGTCAGGGCCCACAGGACAGCCACCTGGAGAAAGCACAGGCCAGGAGGGGCCACCCCCAGGTCGGCCGACCTGGTCAGGTCGGCCGACCCAGCCGGGCGCCCTCTCCGCCTGGGCTTCCACGTGTTGGCTCCTCCGTGACTCCTGATGACGGTTTGAGATGCCTTCCGTGGCGGTTACGCTCCCTTGCCGACCTATTGAGGCTATAAATAGGAGGGTGTGCCTTCACATTCAACACACACCACAAGAAGCATTTCTCTCTTGCTAGTAGTAGTTCTTGGAGTTTTAGTGGAGTTAAGCTGAGTCTAGAGCTCTCTAGTCCCAAGTCTTCACTTGGAATTGGTATGGCTCTTGTATCTTTTCCCTTTTGTAAGACTTTGCTCTTATCAATATATATATCTTTTCTATATAGTTGTGCTTGGGTCATGAGTTTCTTGTTTGATTTTGTGATCCATATATGTGATAGTATAGTCTACTTGTGTGATAGTAGTTTATATTTATTATACTACTATTGTCATGCTAGTTATATATCGTCACTATAGTCTAGTTTATAGTCTCTATGCTTAGTTTTAGCTGATAAAGTATAGCATGGGTTTGGTGATCGTATTCGTACGGTACCTCTGCCTCGTTAATAGTAATCGCGGAGGGGCAGAGTGCTCTTTGGTCATGCAAGTATGGTACTTGGGTGACTGATTTGCATCAATTATTCGTTAGTCTACTGGTTCGTTGAGGTAGGCGGCAGGTGGTGACAGCCCTGTCCGTCCTTTGAAATCCTCCCCGCTAGGCTAGTGTGTAGGCTCTTGGCGGAAGTCGCCTGTGGATGCAGGGGTAAGTCCGTGCCTGAAGTGCTATACTATTGACTGCTGAACCTGAGTGTGGGTCTGTATGTATTCTACTTAGGCTATGCAACTGTATAGGAATGTATAGTAGGAGTAGCTTAGCCTAGTCTTTCCTCCACTAGACTTTATTTATTTAGTAGGAATCTTCTGTGTGTGTCACACTACCCAGTTATTATCATGTACCCGCCTGTCTTGGTTAGATATCCTTGCTAATTGTTAACATGATCTTATATGTTAGTAACGCTTCTTGATCATAACCTTCCTCTGGGATAAACAAATACGATACCCTGAATACTTCCGGGTGAAATGCTACAGCGGTATTCTCCGTGCGCTTGCGGATTTTACCTACTTGACTCTGGGACATATTAGTGAACCGTTTCTAGCCCCGTGCCGGGAATGATTTATTAATATGGCTTAGCAAAAGTCAACAGTTAGCTAACTTAGCGAAAAATGCTAGGGGCTCGTTGCAGCCCAAACCCGTCGAAGGTTTCACCCTCAAACACCTCGCCCCTAGCACTTCGAGGGGGAGGGTGGCGTTTTTCAAAAAACTTAGCGAAAAATGCTAAGGGGCTCGTTGCAGCCCAAACCCGTCTAAGGGTTCGCCCTAAAACACCTCGCCCCTAGCACTTCCAGGGGGAGGGTGGCATTTTCCAAAAAACTTAGCGAAAATTGCTAAGGGGCTCGTTGCAGTCCAAACCCGTCTAAGGGTTAGCCCTAAAATACCTCGCCCCTAGCACTTCGAGGGGAAGGGTGGCGTTTTTCAAAAAACTTAGCGAAAAATGCTAAGGGGCTCGTTGCAGCCCAAACCCGTCTAAGGGTTCGCCCTAAAACACCTTGCCCCTAGCACTTCGAGGGGGATGGTGGCGTTTTTCAAAAAACTTAGCGAAAAATGCTAAGGGGCTTGTTGCATCCCAAACCCGTCGAAGGGTTCGCCCTAAAACACCTCGCCCCTAGCACTTCGAGGGGGAGGGTGGCGTTTTTCAAAAAACTTAGCAAAAAATGCTAAGGGGCTCGTTGAAGCCCAAACCCATCTAAGGGTTCGCCCTAAAACACCTTGCCCCTAGCACTTCGAAGGGGAGGGTGGCATTTTTCAAAAAACTTAGCCAAAAATGCTAAGGGGCTCGTTGAAGCCCAAACGCGTTGAAGGCTTCACCCTAAAACACCTCGCCCCTAGCACTTTGAGGGGGAGACTAGCGTTTTTCAAAAATTTAACGTAAATGCTAAGGAGCTCGTAGCAACACAAACCTGGCAAAACATACTTTATTGCAATTAGAACTAACAAATGTTTACATCAGAAATCATAATCAACAGGTTCTTCTTTTACAACAACCCCAGAGGCTAACAACTGGGGAAGCAAAACAGACCATTCGTCGACAGTGTACCCAGGCAGAGGTGGGCAAGGATTAGGTCTCGAGCCCCCGGCATCAATGACACCCGAATCTTGGACATTTCCACTAGTTGGAACCGGCGCTTGCGAAAAAGATTTAGCAATCTTTGTCGGCGAATTCAACACAAAGCTAATTGATCCCTTCGCCACAACACTCGCTCGCTTCCTACGCAGTCTATCTACGTTAGCGGAGACTCCCCCACCACGGGACCTAGCCTTACCCCGACGACCAAGCGCGGATGACGCACTAGATGAAGCGTTGCGACTAAAAAAGTGGGAATAATTCCCCACACAAACAACACCGGCGTCCAATGTCACCAAGCGCGCCCTAGGCGAAGCAGCACGCACGGGGTCCTCAAGTCTTTCAGCCTCCACCGCAACATCTAACACTTCAAAGCCGCTCAAACTGGCCTCGGAACTACTCAAAGTGGGCATCGGCACAGAAGCGTCATCCATTAAAGACTAGGACCCCTCGCTCATCAGGCCCAACATGCGCAACATGGAAGATCCACTAGAAGTGTCCTCTTCGGAATCCCGCGCAGGCGACACGAAGGACACGTGCGCAGGGTGAAGTAGGCATGTCAAAATTATAGTTACAAAATTTCTCTCAAGACCTCCCAAAAACTACATTACATCAACATAGCAACTACTAGTGATCCTAAACCTCGCTCGGTGCGGCCTTTGATCCACCCTCCGAAGTTCCCGCCTTCTCGGCGTCATTCCTCGAAGTACCTTGACCCCCCGAAGGATCTTCAGCTTGGCCATCACCGCTCCTCAAAGAGTCGCGCATCTGCACAGGCACAAGTATAACCTGAGCCAGTTTCTCAATCGCAGCCTATCGAGCAGTTTCGCGGCCGTGATCGTGCCAAAATTTCACAGCAACGCATTTAGCTGCGGCAATGGCCTCCGGTGACAAGCCGTCTCGAGCGTCCGCCCCAATCGGAAAATTGCGCCTTTCTAGAGCATGGAAGTGGTTGCATCCTTCGCGTTCCAACAACCCGAAAGCGGACTCCGCAGTATGAAGCGAGCTGAAATTGCTGCGCTTGTCCATCATCCCCGGGAGAGCCTCGAACTCAGACTTTAGCCAACCAAAGAAAACAGCCTCGGTGATAGCAGCCCTATCGGTCAATGACATGGGCTCAGCACCAACATAACCCAAGGCCTCGCAATATTGATGGTGTGTAGATACAGCTTGGGCAGCAAAGCCATAATTGCGAGTCAATTGGTCATGCTCTAAGGCTGTGTTTTCATTTTCCAGAGCTACAATCTTAGCCTCAGCAGCTTCCAGGCAACTTAAACCGGTCTTCAATTCAGCAACCTCCACCCGCGAAGCATCAAGCTCCTTTTGCATGCGTGCAGCTTCAAGCGCAGCTTCATCCTTCACAGATCAAAGGCTGTTAAGCTTCTCCTTCAGCAACATATTCTCTGTTGCAAGCGAATTCTTCTCTTTCTCCAATGAGGCTAGCTCCGTGCAAGTTTTCTCAGAAGAAATCCGCGCGAGGGTGTGAGCCTGAAACAAAACTCAAAACAAACCCTGTTAGAAACCTCAACAAAAATAGTACAACATTTTTTCATACACCATCAAAGGCAAGTGTACTTACATGTTTCAAAACATGGCAGAGATTACGCCGCAAGTCCTCGGCTCCGAATAGTTTAGCTCCTTCGGCTATAAAAGTATCCGGTGCCAAGGATCAGCAAAATCCTCATACCCTTCGAGCAGGCCCAAGCTTTTACTCGTAGACCCCCAGAGGTTTCAGCCCCAATCAAAAGTTGGCTTGGACTCGAAGGTCCAGGGCAGGCAGAAAATTTTTCTTTAAGTCCAGCGAGCTTGTCCGTGGCCTCTGCATCCACAGTCTAACCCTTCGTGGGAATAATGGAGGGACTTGAAGATGGTAAATTAGCAGCACCACCTACAGCAGGGGGAGATACCACCACCATGTCCGTCAAAAGCGTTCTCCATCGCCCCGGCGCGCACCAAAGTCCCAATGGCGTGGAGGCCAAGGGAAGAGGAGCTCGAAGAGTCCTGGCAGGGTTCTTTTGCGAGCGCGCGCTTCAGAGGGACCTTCGAAGTTTTCTCCTCCCTTTTTCTCTTCCCAATTTGCAGCGAGGGCTTCGTCAGACACTTCTCCTTTCTGACCTTTTTGGCCACTGTCGCCTTGCCAACATCCGAACCAACATTACCAGGGGGCCGGTTCCGCCTTATTTGAGGTTCTGGCGTAACACGAGCAGGGTACTTCACACCGACCAAAGTCAGTACACGGTTTAGCTAGCCACTATGAGAAGTCCGCTCACAGGTGTGTTTGTGCTCCTCGCGCGTGTAGGGCCCTACCACAGCCTCGCTGGCGTGCTATAGGAAGACCACAAACTCCTCGTCACCAAAACCCCGTTTATCCATGGGTACCTCCGGGAAGGGTATGGTAATGTCAGGCCTCGAGGGGATTTTCTTCTGAATAAACCCGGGAATTGAGCACCCCTCATGTAGCGGCCACTTATTTGCAGCCACGAACTCTTCAACAAGGTCCCAGCCGCTTGAGTTGAAGCTAGCGATGCGGAAGGCAGCATCGTTCTTACAGCCCTTGGGCATCCTGCCCTCCGTGGATCGAGGCTCGCAGGGAGTCAACTTTGAAGCTAAGGGAAAAATAGTTGCCTCTCCCCCGTCTGCATGAATAGTTTCTACACCAACCTTCACATACAACCAACTCTCATGCCACTTGTCCCCCCAGCGGTTTCGGTTGCACTTGACAAACTGATTGTCGCGCTTGAAGCGGGGCACGAAGGTAACGCAGCCAAAGTCAGCCTCGTGCACCACGCCATTAATATTGATGGTATTCGGTTGGTAGTGAGTGCAGTAATATTTGCAGACTACTTCAATATCAGGCTGGCCCTGATAGCTCAGTACGCCCCGGGCAAACTTGCTCAGCATGGCCATCCCACTGGGGATGATATGATGAAGTTGCACATGGAACCTACCCAGCATGTCCTGCACGAAGGATGAGCAAGGAAAGTGAAGGCCAGTAGTGAAGTGGTCTTCAAAAACCACGGCTTCATCTTCCGCAGGGCAATGGGTAACCTCTTGGCCAGCCAGCCGGGCTCCTCCAGAGGGAAAACATCCTAACTCGGCAAGTTTGTGCAACTTGGGAGCACCAAGGCAAGATCGCTTGAGAACGGAGGTTCGAGGTCTGGATCCCTCATGTTCCTTTCCTTTCCCATTTCGTCCTTCGGCAGGCCAAAATCACTCGCAGGCAGCAGATCACTGACATCAACATCCACGTCTTCTAAGTCCTCGTCCACCGGACTAGAAGTCCGAACCCTCCGGCTCAAACCTTGCCCTTGGGCATTGGTTGCGACCCTGCCAACACCTCGGGGAGCGAAATCCTTGTCACCACCCTCTTCCTCGTCATCCTCTTCCTCATCCTCCTCTTCCTCATCTCCATCGTCTTCTTCTTCATCATCTTCAACTTCTCTGAGAGGGTCTCTGATGAGGACATCATTCCTATGGATACACACAACACTCCTCCAATTCTGGACTTGCAAGGTCCAATGACTAGAGCTCGTGCACGACGACTAAATTTAGAGGTGAGCTCGTTCCTACGTTCTTTGCTATATGTTACTTTTGAGAATGGTTTGCTACCTAATGATTATTTTATGATTAGGAACCATGGAGAAGGCCAGGAGATGATGGAAGAAGGAGTCGGGAACGTGGAGGACCATCAAGGACTTGGAAGCCAAAGTGGAGGCCCAATCAAAACCGACTTCGAGTCTGTTTCGGGGCCCAGAACCAGTCTGCAATAAAACGGTCACCCAGGATGCATACAGACTCGGATTTGGACGTTCTATATATGCACGAAAAGATAAGGAGAAGGTATTTCCAATGCCGCCGGCCTCATGTCAAAATTCATCCGGAGTCATCAGGAATTATCGAAACAAGAGAGGGTCCAGAATCTGTGTCGGTGCTGCGTCGCCTATTTTTGGCCTTTAGGCTTTGTATCTACTTGAGCCTAATTAGGGGCGCGTCCAGAGGGTCTTGCATGACCCTAGGGTCTTCATATACAGCCGCCGCTGCACCATTAGGGTTTGGTGTTTTGCTTAGATCAATTCTGTTCATAAACAGTGTCGCCGTTCATCGGTTTGTGAGACCCCAACTTCGTGAGTTTAATTATACATCTGCAATTGTGTTGTATTCTTCGTTGTTCTTGCTTGTGTTCTTGATTCGTAGGCAGGGATTAGCCTTCTCGGCGAGGTCAATCGTCGTTGGACGGTTGATAACCAGAGGAGACATCGTGCTGCGATTGCGGGGTTTAGAACGTGCTGTTCTGAAGCCGGATCGATTTGTGTGTCGCCTCCGACCAAATCAACTTACCAAGAACCTTTCGGAAGATCGGGAACTCTTTTCCACATCAAGTAGTAATTAGAGCTTCAGGTGCACCGTCAAATTCGTACTACCCTTTAGTTTTGTTTTCGTGTTCTTCCTATCGCCCACAGAAAAGCCAATTTTTTTCCCCCCACCCATAACCACGTGTTTAGCCTTTACATATTTCAATTTCAGAGTCCGTAGTATTGAGTTTGTGCCATAGTTCTTGTTTAGTCTCTAGTTTAGTTTGTGTCTTTGTCGTCAGTATTGTTTCCCTTGCAACCCTAGCCGCCATCCCCTTCACCATCCTCGGTTTTGTCGGCTTTGTGTGCTTGGATTGATTGATCAACACGCCCACCCAAATCCCACCCTAAACCCACCCTCAACACCGCGGACCAATTCTCACAAATTCCACTTTCTACTGCATCCACCCCGCCAAAGAAATCCCTACCCGACCCCAAACCCGACTCGGGTTTCACTCAAACCCCGGGTTTCTTCATAACCGATTCCGACACCCCTTCGTTAAAACGGCCATAACTTTTCGTTCGGTTGTCCGTTTTGGCTGAATCTTTTATAGGAGATTCTTGACAAAAAGTTGAGCCTATCCACACTGGGCTATGCCTTGTGTGCCCTTGTCAAAAAATTCAAAAAAAATCAGGAAGATAAAGAAAAAATTTATTCAAGTTGAAACCCGACGTTTTCGGAAACTTCAAGAATTTCTGTAGGCCACGTCCTAGCTCTGTTTGAGCTGAAAGTTTTTGTAGGTTCTCCCCCTTTGTTAGTGAGTTGGAGAAAAATATCAAAAAAATAAAATAAAAAAAGAAATTTGAGATTCCTACTAGTGCTCCATCTAGCCCCCTGGAATTTCTGAGTTTGGCTGTTTTACACTTAGCCCCCCTGTTATCGACTGTGTGCTTTTGTCTCCTTGTTTCTTCTTTGCTATCACTACTGTTCTAGGACATAGTTAGACCAGCAACTAGGGACAAGTTACTTGGGCACTTATTCAGCTTTACTATCTGTTTTTGATTTGTGTGCCACTCACATATATATATTTGGCCTTCCTAGCTCTACATACTTCTTCTGGACAGCACATAGGTTATTTTGTAACCCTTGCAATCGTGGAACACACCTCCCTGGTATCCTTTGCTTTGTTGTTTTCAAAACTTTGTAAAAGCTTTGCAAGAAGCTTCCTTTTGCTGTGTTGAGAGGCACCACTGCTTAGTAGTTTTGTAGGGATAACCATCACTTTTTGTTTTCTGTTTTGGTGTTTCTAATGTTAGGAATCGATGGAGAGGGTGCTTCACCCTCAAAATTTGATGAGTGCGTGACCCAAAGTCAGCTACAGAAGGCTTTGCAGGCGGTTCAGAGTGATTTGGCAGAGACGATCACCAGGGCCGTCACCGATGCCGTCACCAAGCTTCACCTGGGAGAAAGCATTGAGCGGTTGGATAAGAGAGTTTCTAAGTTAACTGATCAGGTTGTCGAATTGGAGACCACTCACAAGACCATCAACACCAATACCAACACCAACACCAACACCAACAACGACGTTGAAGACGTTCATGATGAAGCAACGGTGTATAAGGCTGATGGCACCGTCGATAGGTCAGCTACAAGGACCGCAAGGTGACGACGTCGTTTGCAACGTAACCCTCAAGGTATGGGTGGTTTCCACAACCACAACCGTCGCACACAAGGTAACCATGCTCCAGATGACTCGTATGCTAAAAGTAAGTTTTTAATTCCTTCATTTTTGGGTCAGTATGATGGTGATTCTTATCTTGATTGGGAAATGATGGTAAATGACGGTAGAACAAAAATTTAATGCCCACCTTGTTCCTGAACAACATAGAGTTAGACAAGCCACTAGTGAGTTTAAGGACTTTGCTATTGTTTGGTGGAGTGGTCTAGCTGCTGAAACTGATTTGCCTACTACTTGGGAAGAACTTAAGGTAGAAATGCGTGATCGTTTTGTTCCTCCTTCTTTTTATAGAGAAATTCATAATAAACTGCAGCGTTTAGATCAAGGAGATAAAACTATTCAGGAGTATTTTAGTGAGCTTCAGAAGGGTTTGATTCGTTGTGCTGTGGTTGAAAAAGTAGAGGATCAGATTTGTCGCTTTTATCTGGTTTGAGAAAAGAAATTCAGGACATCCTTGATTATAAAGAATTTTATACCCTCAACCAGTGTTTCCAGTATGCTATGCTTGCAGAGAAAGAATCACAGGGACTTTTCCAGGCTTTTGAGGAGTACAGCAAGTCCAGGAATTTCTATCCACCACGGCTGACGGGGACTTCGGGGCTGCCCAAGCCATCTTCCCGGCCGCCCCCACCAACTAGTGTTGTTTCTACAGCACCAAGATCAGCCCCTGTCCCTTCTACGTGCTGAGGTAAAAATTTTGTGTAGGTACCGGCTAGTAGTGCCTCCTCTGTTGCTTCGATGGGACGCACTACAAGGATTCAGTGCCACCGCTGCCATGGTCTTGGTCATGTGCAGAAAGATTGTCCAAGTAGGCGGGCATATGTGGCAACAGATGATGGCGGTTACATGAGCACCTCCGATGTGGAGGATGAGGACGAGGATGTCGCTGCCACCAGCGGTGACCTCGTCCTTGGAGACGGAGATACCATGGGCTACATGAATATTATTGTGCAGCGTGTGCTTAGCACACAAATCCAGCAGCCCGAGATGATGCAGTGACATAACTTGTTCCAGATTTTCTTCATCATCAGGAACCGTCGAGCACGTGTCATCATTGATGGAGGAAGCTGCAACAATTTGGTGAGTTCTGATGTGGTTAAGAAGCTTGATTTGACCACACGCCCACATACACATCAATACTACATTCAGTGGTTAAATGACTCTGGAAAAGCTAAGGTAATACAAACTTGTAGAGTTCCTTTTTCTTTGGTTCCTATGTGGATTCTGTTGATTGTGATGTTGTACCCATGCAAGCTTGTTCACTTTTATTAGGTAGACCTTGGGAATTTGATAATGATGTTGTACACCATGGTAAAAGTAATAAGTACACTTTTATGCATAAAGGAACTAAAATTCCTTTGTTATCAATGACCCCTGCTGAAATTGTACAAGCTGATTTAGAACGAGCTGCTAGTTTGAAAAATAAAGGCCCTGAAATTCAGCAACCTATTAATTCTGATTCTACACCAAGTAGTGTTAATGATTCTTCTTCAAGTTCTAAGGGTGCTGGAATTAAATTACAAGGTCCTTCATGTCTTGCCATAAAATCTGAGCTTGCTGAAGTTTCTGCTGATGATATTTGCTATGCTTTGATATGCAAACAAGCCTTGTTTTCGCTTGGTGATATTGCTTCTAGTGCTTTGCCTCCTGCTGTCACTAACCTTTTGCAGAAGTATGAGAATGTTTTTCCAGCTGAGATACCCCCGGGATTGCCACATTTGACAGGGATTGAGCATCAAATTGATTTAATTCCTGGTGCTACTTTGCCAAACCGTGCTGCTTATAGGACCAACCCTGAGGAGACTAAGGAGATACAACGACAAGTCCAAGACCTTTTGGATCGTGGGTATGTTTGTCAATCACTTAGTCCTTGTGCTGTTCCTGTACTTTTGGTTCCTAAGAAAGATGGTTCTTGGAGTATGTGTGTAGATTGTAGAGCCATTAATAACATTACTATTAGGTATCGTCATCCTATTCCTAGGCTAGATGACATGCTTGATGAGTTATATGGTGCTATAATTTTCACTAAAATTGATTTGCGTAGTGGCTACCATCAAATTAGAATGAAACTTAGAGATGAATGGAAAACAGCTTTCAAAACCAAATTTGGGTTGTATGAGTGGTTAGTAATGCCTTTTGGGTTGACTAATGCACTTTGGGTACTATGTTGCGAGCTATTTTGAAGAAAAATTTGAAGCAATGGGAAGAATGCTTGCCTCATCTTGAGTTTGCTTATAATCGGGCAACACATTCTACTATCAAGGTAAGTCCCTTCAAGGTAATGTATGGTTTTGATCCTCGTACTCCACTTGATATACTTCCTCTATCTATTAATGAGAGAGTTCATATTGATGCTAAGGAGCATTCTGAATTTATTTTGCAAATGCATGAGACCACTAGACTTAGCATTGAAAAGATGAATGAAAAGTATAAAATTGCTAGTAGTAAAGGTAGAAAGGAAGTAAAGCTTGATGTAGGAGATTTAGTGTGGTTACACTTAAGGAAGGATAGATTTCCAGAATTGAGAAAGTCTAAACTAATGCCTAGAGCTGATGGTCCATTCAAAATAATGGAGAAGATTAATGATAATGCATACAAACTTGAGTTGTCTTCCGAGTTCGGGGTTAGTCCTACTTTTAACATTTCAGATTTAAAACCATACTTGGGAGAAGAGGATGAGCTTGAGTCGAGGACGACTCCACTTCAAGAGGGGGAGGATGATGAGAAAATCACTCCTATGGATACACACAACACTCCTCCAATTCTGGACTTGCAAGGTTCAATAACTAGAGCTCGTGCACGACGACTAAATTTAGAGGTGAGCTCGTTCCTACGTTCTTTGCTATATGTTACTTTTGAGAATGGTTTGCTACCTAATGATTATTTTATGATTAGGAACCATGGAGAGGACCAGAAGATGATAGGAGAAGGAGTTGGGAATATGGAGGACCAGCAAGGGCTTGGAAGCCAAAGTGGAGGCCCAATAAAAACCGACTTTGAGTCTGTTTCGGGACCCAGGACCAGTCTGTAATAAAAGGGTCGCCCAGGACGCATACGGACTTGGATTTGGACGTTCTACATATGCATGGAAAGATAAGGAGAAGACCTTTCCAATGCCGCCGGCCTCATGTCAAAATTCATCCGGAGTCATCAGGAATCATCGAAACAAGAGACGGTCCAGAATCTGTGTTGGTGCTGCGTTGCCTATTTTTGGCCTTTGGGCTTTGTATCTAGGGGCGTGTCCAGAGGGTCTTGCATGGTCCTAGGGTCTTCATATACAGCAGCTGCCGCACCATTAGGGTTTGGAGTTTTGCTTAGATCAATTCTGTTCATAAATAGTATCGCCGTTCATCGGTTTGTGAGACCCCAACTTCGTGAGTTTAATTATACATCTGCAATTGCGTTGCATTCTTCGTTGTTCTTGCTTGTGTTGTTGATTCGTAGGCAAGGATTAGCCTTCTCGGCGAGGTCAATCGTCCTTGGACGGTTGATAACCAGAGGAGACGTCGTGCTACGATTGCGGGGTTTAGAACGTGCTGTTCTGAAGCCGGATCGATTTGTGTGTCGCCTCCGACCAAATCAACTTACCAAGAACCTTTCAAAAGATCGGAAACCCTTGTCCACATCAGTCTCGACCATGATCATGACCCAACCCTTCGGGAGCAACAATGAGGTTATCCTCTAGGCTCCTGGCAAAATCCGCCTTGGAGTCACCCTCACTTGTAGCAGCATTGACAGTTGTTGAAGGTAGGTTTTCTTCAACAGCGGTCTCGTCAGGACACCCTGTAATCGCCACTTGAGCCATACCTTCAGATCCTGCAGTCAAACACAAAATGTGAGCTTAGTAGGAATACAAAAACTAGTCCCAACTATCACAAGGGACACTTCAAAGTAGGGATTCATGCATACCGAGTTAGCTTGAATGTTGCCTCAAAAACAGAAATCACCAAACAACAGTACGAGCGCACGAAGCTATAGGAAGCTAGAGCACTAAAAAAAATCGCAGTAAAAGCCTCGTAGACCTTTACCCCCCCCCCCCCTCACCCCCTGCTTATATAGTCAGATAAAAACGGACGAGCATTTACTGTGGAGCCTCGAGAATTGGGGGCACAGTAACACAAAATTAAAAGCAAAAGTTGAAGAGCCACGACACCCAAAATAGCCAAGTGTTACCTTCGAGAGAATCGGATGAGCTCCCAGAAGATGACTCGCTTTTCGAAACAATTACTGTTTGAACCCTAGTCATAATTGCAGGCATAGCGGGAGCTCAACGGACAAGTAACTAGTGAAAATAATAATAATTTTCTACCGCAATTATTCTCATTTTATAGGCGGAAGACCTGGTAGCTTCGCTCAAAGCCCAACTTTGATGTTCAAAGGGTGGCGTTTTGGTAAGAGATCGCGGCAAAGCGAGGGTTTTGGCCCATCAAAGTTGGACCCACCCCTCGAGGGGCTACTGTTGGGGGGATCACTTCACAAGCCACCCCTCAAGGGTTCATCAAAGTTGGGCTGTGAATAAAAGTCAAAGTCAACCATTGTTACCCTTATTATTATTATTATTAACCATAACTTCGAGGTACAGGTGTTCAACAGAGGCCACGGAAAAACCAAGACTCTTCGGGCGGTACCTCCATGCCTTCGAAGGATGAAGCCATCATTCTTCGAAGGACAGAGCAGCGAACCCTTCGAGCAATACCTCCGCGCCCTCGAAGGATCAAGACATCATCTTTCGAAGGACAGGGCGTCGGGCAAGATTAAGAACCGGCATGGCGGAAGAGGGCAACACGTGGCATCAGCACGTGTTGTGGCGTGTGGAACAAGGAAGGGTACCAGAAGCGCTCAAATGACCGATTTGTCCTTTATGATCATTTCGTACAGAATATTCGAAGAATATAGTAGGTAATTAGGGATAAAATGGTCATTTGCATATGATCTAAGTACGGGCCTAAAAATAGAACGCTCCTACTTACTTGTAACGGGACGAATCTTTTTGGAAATACGTGAGAAGAGCCTCTTGTTCCGTTTCATACCCTTCGCGTTTCCTTTTTATGTTTACTCTTTCTGTTATTGACACTGAAGCTCGCGCTCTGTGACACCAACAACCATCCGGGAGAGACAACTAAAGGAATGTAGTAGTTAGAGACCATTGTCTTCCTGCCGCTGAGTGTGGACTCACCACATCAGACTGCAAAGGCAATATGCAGAAGACCAAATTTATAGCTACTTTTTGAAATAACTAGCAAAGTGTCCGTGCGTTGCTATAGGTTTCAAAAATACAATAAACTATAAACATATATTATTCTATACAAACTACAACAAAAAAGCTATAATTAACCAGATCAAGACAACCCGTCAATATCCCCATCAACTAATCATCTTCATTCAATGTGTGAGAATTTATATAAGTTTCATGTGGAGCATTATCGAGACATAGACATCGGTAGAAATACCCAATAAACATTCATACATATCCTCACTTATTAGTTTTGACATGCACAAATTAGATGTTTAACATTAGATTATAAATTGTTGAACCTAACATTTGATCTGCTCTCTCTCTCTCACCACACACAACAGAGACTTGGGGTTTTGAACTGCACGCCACCACGTCCATCACAAACCGTTATGGTGACGACAAGCAACATGTAGCTCGCCAAGCCTCAAGCCCTGGTTTGTCAATAGGTAGGGCTCGCTCATGGCGACCAACATCATATGAAGCAAGCCACACTATGCGCTACACGCTCCGACAGCTATGCTAACATGGAGACTCGATGAGTCCTTGTGGATGATTCTGGAGAGAATTGCCAATAGGCAGGCCCGTCCATTGGACGATTGTCATATCAAGTGCGCTGCCATGCAGTTCACCCTCCAACAACATGGCGATTAGGACATCCCGATCAGAGAAAGAAAGCGTATTTCATTGCGTGACAACTGATAACACACCTAGCTGCGAGTTGTTGTCCTACGAACGACGACACAAACAACAAAATGTAAAGCACGTACGCAATTTATTTAGACTTGATGAAACTATACAAATATGAAAAATAACGAACGGCGTATGGATGAAAAAATCTGGCCAGAACATTTGTTTTCCATAATTTCCATGTTGATCGGAATTCCAGGATCCCTTGTTGATCCAAGAAATTTATTTTCAGAACTTCAAAATTTTCTTTCACGATGATTTTTCTTCCCATCTTTTTGAAACGTGACCCTTTTCAAACTCGATCTATTTTGAAACGTGGGCCGGTTATTCTTCCCATCTTTTTTTCTCCTATCTTTTACTCCCTACTTTATTTATTTATGAAAACATATTTACGTATTGATCGGAAACTCCACTATTTATGCTCCTTCCGCTGCTGATTGGCACTCTAGGAATTTGTTTTCCTTTCGTGTGTTGATCGGAACTCCTACGGACGGACAAAAAGAACTTTACATAAGTAGAAAAAAGAAAGTTTTAAGAGATTTGTACGCACAGTCCTAAATAATTTACTCTAGGAAAGGAAAAGAATGGAGGACGTCTGGAGGTATCCTACTTTTTGTACGTAACAAACTCTACTACGAAATCGAGACACCATGTTTTATCCGGCCGGATCGGATTCTTTTTTCTTTTCCTTTGCTTTCCTATCCTTTTATTTTTCTTATACAATGAAACAGACTGTGGTCAAAAAAGACTCCGAAAAATCTGGGCACGGCAGAATAACCGTCAGCGGGCACAGGGCAGAATATCCGGATCACATTCCTTTTCTTTTCTTTTTTTTCTTTTCTTTTTCCTTATGTAACTCAGTTTTTTCTTTTTTATCTACGTTAGTGGCAGAATAAAGATGGAGCGGAGGACGCTGTTGAGCTATCGACGATCGAAGGCACGTAGATCGATGTAGAGAACGAAAACTAAAAGCAACAAGAATAGAGGAGACGAAATTCTTTATTGAATAATTCTGACGAATTACAAAGGGGTGTCTCCTCAACTATTTATAAGGAGAAAACTCTACTTCGTGTTGGGTTCTAATTCGATAACGAGCCCATATGAGTCAGGAAACCTTCTTCTAGAAGATGGGCCTGACCCAACAAGCGTTTTACAATAGACGCCACCTCTTTTATATATTGTAGAGATTTCAAGCCTTAATCCAAATCTTGTCGTCCGTGAGAGACAGCTAAACGAATGTAGTAGTTAGAGACCACCGTTTTTCTGCCGCTGAGAGAGAGGATATTTCTTCATCAGGAGGAGCACCTAGTACCTTCAGATCCATAGATGGGGGAACCCTTCCTATGATATGTCCTCCAATGGCGATGTGAGTAAGGTAAGCCTCCACGTCTGCATATGTTATCCTCCTTAGGAATTCTTCAGGGTTACTGAAATTATTCTACCAGTCTTGATAATCATGGGTTCTAGTGTCCTGTGCAATGCGTGCAACCGAAGCACCCTCAAAACCACGGGTTCAAATGTCCAGTGTGAGACTTTGAAGCGAAGCTGCGTTCTCGTCTTCTCGAGGATATAAAATATCAGCTCCAGTAGTGTCTTTATGGCGGAAAACCCCGTGATTGTTACATGCTTGATGTTCTTGTGAATTAGCCACTGCTTGTGCCTAGTTCCGATCCTATCACATTAGTATTTTTTTCCCCCCAAATATAGCACATGTCACATACGCTTGCACTATTCAGTGTAATAACAAGTAACGATAAATGTCTACAAAAGATTGTGCCAGAATTTTTTTTTGTTTGGCAATCTCATTTCGTACATGTATATCGATGAGAGTCTGAGAGAATAATATTCTAATATAACTATCTATATCACGCAATGCGATGCCTATAGCAGCGAGGCGGGGTACGTGCCGTGTGGTGTGGTCGAGCACACGACAGATGGCCTCAGCCAAAAGCGTGGAGCATCACGACCACCAACGACAAGAGCTTGAGGGTACTTGCAGCCCTCGGCCCTCCCGCTCCTCCTCTCCATCAACCGCCTCTCATCTTCCTACTCGCCAATGTCCGTATCGAGCAATGGGAGCTGGAGGAGGACTAGTCGATAGCATCTTAGAGTAATCAATAGAGAGTTGTCTTCATATGAGGTACTCCCTCCGTTCCGGTGATAGTGTCATTCTAGGGTGTGCACCGACAAAATAGTGTTAGGAGGAAAAGACATGCAGTCCCCATTTATTATTGTATTTGGTGGGGAAAGCACAACCACTTAACAGCCGGATTCCTTCTTGTCATGCACCATGTGCCACAAAAGACAAAGTGGATACCACAGTCCCATTATTGCTTTATTAATCCGCGAGTCAAATATAGGAGTAGAAGGTGGCGTCAACATTAAAATAAAATCTCAGGCGGCAAATTTTAAACATTAGAATTTTGCACCAGAGCAAATGCTTATAAATGCAAGGTTGAACGCACTAAGCACACATGAACCAGAAATTTCAAAAAACATAACGATATCACCCAAGGAAGTAGGAGTGGATCTCAACTGGCCACCAGCAGAGGAAGATGAAGGGTTGCCGGACCTAAATGAAGTCGTAGCTAGTGATGAGCAGCAGCAGCCGCAGCAAGATGGAGCAGACATCCATGGAGGAAGTGAGGACAATTTTCCCTTCGATCTCAATAATCTCCATCCTGAACAACAAGAATATATGCAACTAGGTAAGAACTGTGCTTCTTTACACGGTATAATCAGTAATGCTTTCTCTATGCCTATACGTCATGTGTATAACTTCTTGATTTTTTTGACTTGTTCCATAATGTTTTTGTTGGATAAAGATTACTCTTGCACACATGATTGTTTACATCTTCTAAGAAAGTTTGTAGGGGCTAGGACTTGGAATAAAAAGATGATTGTTTAGCATCACAGAATATATCAGATGAATGAAATGTACCTTGAACTGAACAGAAATACATTATGTTCAATGTATAGCAAATCATTTATGTAGGACATGTCAAATTATTTTTTCTGAGGATACTTATCTGTTGTTGTAGATGATGAGATTGGCTTGGATAGTGAGCTCCCAACATATTTGAATAGCATGGTGGAGGAGATGGAAGAATTTGGTGTCTATGCTGATGTTGTTGACGTTGACTTCGATGTTGAGGAGTTGTCCGACTCAGATGTTAGTGGAGATGAAGGTCAACATGCAAATCAGTCAAACCCATATAAAAATACAACAAATAGGCAAAGGCAAGACATATATGAAGCACTGCTTGAAAGAAGTCACCGTGGAAAATTCAAAAAAGACCAACACAAGAGAGGTAGCACAACTATATCCAGTTAGCCAACACACGGTTCAACGTCTATGGGATGTAGCAAAACAATGTCGTGCACAAGGCCAAGCAGTTGATGTTTCCTCAAAGAAATAAAAAAAATGGTCAAAAAAGGTTCCAAGTGGACCTATCAAGGGTTTCTACTATTCCCTTGCACAAGAGGAGCACGATAAGTAAATTAGCAAAAGCAGTATCCAAAAGCTCGCTGCATAGATGGTTCAAACAAGAACTTCTACGATGACATTCTAATGCCCTAAAGCCCCATTTGATGGAAGCAAACATGAAAGAAAGACTGATATGGTGCCTATCTATGTTAGACCCAAGTACTTTGGACACTGAACCCAAATTCATTGAAATGGACAATATTATTCACATAGATGAAAAGTGGTTTAATGCCACAAAAAAGAATAAGAACTTTTATATGTTACCTGAAGAGGTGGACCCACATAGGACAGTACAAAAGAAAAATTCAATCGACAAAGTCATGGTCTTATCGGCAGTTGCTTTGCCTAGGCATGACAATGCGGGTAATGAAACTTTTAGTGGGAAGATAGGCGTGTAGCCTTTTGTGAGAAAGGTATCACATCCTTATTACCAGTTCATTCATTCATAATGTAGAGGATAAGAACTTTTACATGTATAGTTTACCATTTCATTATCAAATTTAACGTGTTTCATCAATTTTTAGGAACCAGCCCAAAGGAGAAGCCACAATAGAGAGAGGGGAACACTAGTCACTAAAAGCATTAATGTGGTCAGAGATACTATGCGGTCTTATTTGATCTCTAAAGTTCTGCCAGCTATAATGAAAAAATGGCCAAGACAAGATAGAAACAGGACAATATGGATACAACAAGATAATGCAAGAACTCATATCCCAGTTGGTGATGAACAATTTGATGCAACAGTACTACAAATTGGTCTTGATATTAGGCTCATGAACCAGCCTCCAAATTCCCCAGATATGAACTGCCTTGATCTTGGGTTCTTTGATTCTCTACAATCACTTATGTTTGACACAGATTCTAGAAACATGGATGAATTAATTGATAATATTGCAAAGAAATTTGATGAATATGAATCTTATCTTCTCAGAAGGGTGTTCCAAACTTTACGGAGGTCATGAATAGTAGAGGTGGGAACAAATACAACATCCCTCACATGAACAAAGCAAGATTGGAGGCACTAGGCACTCTCCCTAGAAGGCTTAGTTGTGACCACCAGTTTTACTTGGATGTCATTAACTACTTGGGCTCCTAAGATGCAGTTCATGCAAGACAGTGATGGTGGTAGCTTTATTTTGTGGAAAGCAATGTGCTACTTTTGTGATCATATTAATGTATAGGCTTAGTTTGTAGAATAGCACAAACTCCTTTTGGTTGTAAGTGATGTATAGCTGTAAGTAGGCTATATGATGGTAGCTAGGTTCAGTTTGTGGAAGAGCACAAACTCCTTTTAGTGTAAAAATTAATGT
Source organism: Eleusine indica (assembly GCA_030378355.1). NCBI lineage: Eukaryota > Viridiplantae > Streptophyta > Magnoliopsida > Poales > Poaceae > Eleusine > Eleusine indica. Next base: position 31,797,215 of record CM059499.1, read on the forward strand.
CTGGTTTGAATTACCCTATATAATGCCTACTTTACTTTTATTCATGTTGTCATTGAAAGGTCTAGGTCTCTAACCTTGACTTAATGATGAGTTTTGATGATAGATGACAATGATTATTGGAACTAACCTTTTCTATGAGTTTGTGAGTTTTCGTGTGTTTGGTTATATTCCATCATCAAGCTAAAAATGTCAAGATATGAATCATGCTAAAATGTTTATATCAAATATTAAGAGTCAACATTCTAATTGATGAAGATTCTTGACAAGAGATCATGGTTATCTAAATTGACAAGAGCTCATGGCTATCTATATATGTGTTGATGAAGACAACGATGGAAATGAATATCACTCTTGCTTGAAGCACTCAAAACACATCAAGGAAGGTGATTGAATATTAAGAGTTGAAGGTCCAAATATGGTGATATGAAAATAATTGAAGTTGAGATTATTCATTGATAATTTGAAGATGAGTGATCATTAACACAAGAAAAGAATCAGGACTTGAGAAAGTGAAAATATCAATTTGGTGATCAAAATGATAATGAGCATATTGATGGTGATGAATATAAAATAGCATATTGATGGTGAAGGTTGAGCAAGACTTGGCTACGAGGGACCATGAAAGGGTGAAGAGCAAGCAAGAGGCTTGACCCCAAAGGACCATAGGTAATGGGGAAGAGCGAGTGAAGGCTTGACGCGATGAACCATGAAAGCCCATGTGAAGCTATGAATTATCCGCATCACTCATTTGGTCGAAAGCAAAATCATGGACACTTCATATGTTGATGGACATCATGCTAGACCCGAAGTGAATATTCGCACAAGGCAAAGGTATAAACGATAGAAATTTTCTTTTTTCGGTCTTGGTGATTAGTGGAGAAAGACCGGGTTGCAAGAATAGTTTGTCGTACTATTAAGAGGGGTCTAGATGATCACTTGATTTCTACCATGGGTTGAGAAGCACACTCTTGCATATGCATAATCTCCTTGATATGGTGCTAATCTCTACTCCTTAAAAGCACCAGTCAAATCTTTTCTATATCCACACTGCTAATTACCCTAGTTAACCTCCCATAGTCTAGACTAATCTAAGTACAACCCATCAATTGTACATAAAATTATCCCTATTACAAATCTAACGGACAAAAATTCTCATTAAATGATTACATTCAATCTGACATCTAAAAACGCTGCGATCTCCCGTCTCCCTTCTGCCCATGTCGTCTGCTCCCCTCCCCATGATTTCCTCAATCTGTAACTGTCCATTGCACAACCGGCAAGGCGCCGCGACCCTGTTTGTTCATATCCACAAGCCACCATCTCCCTCCTATGGCAGATCGTTGCTGCTCACGTTCAGATCGCTGCAGCTGCGGAAAAGATCAGGGAGCGCTTTGAGCAATTGGACCTTTGCTCAAGTCTCTGCGGCGGACTTCAACAGCGATGACGGGACCGAGATTAGGAAAGCCGTGCATGAGAATCCTACCTACGTGGACTAAGGGTGGCCTCCTCACCTCGCAACTTCCAGGACTATGATAGGGAGAGGCACGGTGGGGCAAAAATATTGCCAGATTCACTTCTGGGTGATCAATTACATCGAGGGAGGCCGTTGTGATGGCTGACGAGATGGAGAAGATGCTCCTGTCCTATTCCGTAGGAAGACCTTCCTGTCCCCCCTTGCGATGTGCTATATATATTGTCAGTGAATGACTCAATTAATAAGTTTGTGCTAATTTCATGAATCTACATTCTAATGCAGTACGTGGTGTTTCTTCTATCGAACGGCTAGAACGGCGGGAAGTTGGAATGCAAGCGAGTCAAATTGAGACCATCGGAGGCCATGCTTAGGTTTTATTTTAATTAATATTTTTTTATCATAACGTTCATTAAATAATTTGATTACTTGATTAGCCTCCAGCCGTCTTCGTCATCGATCACGAAAGGACGTACCAAGATACAACTCTCAAACCATTCCATTCAATTCACTAGGATTAAACTTGTGATTTTATCATTGATGACATTATGCCTTGTAATGGACCCGTGAATTCTCTGGTCCCATTTTTCTTACAATGGACAGTAGGGATACTGACCTCGTGGTTTTGCAACTAATACTTATTGCTATCACAGGTCTACTATATCATTTGAAGTGGGTATTATTTAGTACTTGTCTGGTCATCTTGATTAAGTAGCAACAACAATGTCACAATTTTCCTTACATTAAATTGTCGAACTTATCTTTGCATTTGGTACAGTTTGAGAAATGAAGTAATTCAGGAGATAAATCCAAAAAAGGTGAATGAATAATGGATCACATATCTATACTAATTAGATTTTTAATGTGTCATTGCGGATGTAAATTGTTTGCTGAGTAGTGTAGGTGATAAATCTTTATAATCTATCATGTGTCGTTATGATTTTTTTTTTCATATTTCTTGCCAGTTTGGAGCTCCAGGAGTTTATTTAGATCATTTCTTTCAGTCTTATCAATATTAATTTATAGACACATATACATCTCATGTCACTAACCAGATACTTCTGTTCGATAACAGTAAAATTTTGGCTGAGAAAATTACTCTTTTTTTGTATCAGCCGGAATATCAGGCACACAGAAAGTCGATTACTAATGAACATGCTCATGAATACTTAGGCTGCCACACAGCTTAATTTAGGCGTTGGGGAGGCCATGGATATCGACCTATGAATCCCCTGATGCAAGGTATCTGACAAAAAAAATTGATCTTTTGTCCTTCAAATCATTTCATTCACAGTTTTTCTGATGACACATGCATATTTGTTACTTAATTGAAATAATAACAAAAACAAACACACATGTGTTAGGAGGAAAACCACGCAACCAAAGGAACAAGGTGAAGAAATGTGTGCATGTGCATTTTTCATTATATCAGTGAGACCATTGAGGTAGCTACCTAGATGACATATTTCCTTCCTCAAATTGAACATCTAGGGTAGTGCTTGCTATTCATGAAACATTCTAGCTAACTAGATATAACTTGCTTGTAGAATTTAAATGTCTGGTACTTTTAATGAGGTGGGGTTGTCATTTATGAAGAATAATTGAGATGTTTGTTGTAACACCCTATTTTTCATATTTTTCAAATTATTAATTTTTCCTAATTTAATTAGGGTGTTAATATTTTTATTTAGCTACAAAGATTAATTTCTTAATTTATTAAATTAGGTAATTAAAATTTTTGTAATGCTGCATTCATGCTGGATTAGATATTGCATTAGGTATTTTATTGTGTGAAAAAATTATTTTAAAATTTGACTAGAGATCATTTTAGAAATAGTTAGAATTTTAAAACAGAAATAGAAAAGAAAAAGGAAAGGGAACTCACGTAGCCTCCTCGGCCAAAACTCCCCCCCCCCCCCCCCCCCCAGAGAAGCCCATCTTCTTTTTCCCTCCCTCACCCCTTGCTCGGCCTGCCTGGACTTGGGCCAGTTTCCAGCCCGCGGCCAACTCTCCCCTCCCTCCACTTCTCTCTCTCTCGGCCCAGTAGCGCCCGCCAGCCCACCCACGCCGCTCGGCCCGCTAGCACCCTCAGCACCCTGGCCCAGTGCGCGCAGCAGCCTAGCCCTGCCCCTCGCTCTCTCTGACCGCCCGGGCCCGCGTGTTATCCCCCACCTCCCGCCTCTCTCTCTTCCATCGCAGCCGGGAAACCGCCGTCCGCCCGCATCCCAGCCTCCCCGGCTTCCTGAACCGCGCCCCCAAGCTCGGTGCGCGTCCCCCCGTTTCCCCTCCCCCACTTCCGCCCCTCGGTGGCCATTAATCGAGCACTAGGCGCATCAATGGCGCCATTAGCCATTGCTGGCCATGGAGCTCTTGGCCCGCTCGGTTTTCCCCCTCCCGGCCCTACAAAATCAACCCTCAGCACCGCACTCCACCGCTGTATTCCCCAACCTCACTCGCCCCCGTCCCCCACCCCCAGAGCCCGCCCCCGACGTCATCGGTGACTGGAGCCCGCCAATCTTCGACAGGAGCTTTCCCCGACCATCGAACCCCGTGTGCGAGAACCTAGGTGAGCTCCCCTTGCTCCCCTCTCCCTCCCCGATATCTCGCGGCGAGGAACCGGCTGCCGGAGCGCCTTCCCGGCCAACTCCGGCGACGCGCCGATGGCCCCGCCGCCGCTCGGACTTCCGGCCGCCGCCCAGCCCGCCTGAACCCCTCGCTGTCGTCCATTGCGTGATCTATGGCCAAGATTAGAAAGACCCGAAGGGGTATAAGCTTGGTCCATGGTGGACCGTGGACCTAGGTCAACCCTTAGTCCATGAACCCCGTGAACTCGGTCTACGCCTTTTAGGATTTAATTTTAATTCCAATAAGTTCCAGGAAATACCTTATTTACAGTTAGGCCCCTGAGCTTTATGCTAATTAGATTTTTAACCCTAGTTTTCTGTAGAACTTTATTAATTTTTGTTTTAGCCCTTGGACTTTTCATAAATATTATTTTGACTCTGGAATTTTATAGAAACACCCCTAAGCTTAATTTTAATTATATTTTAACCCTGTCTTTTTACACTTAGGCCTCTGCACTTAATAAAAACTATGTTTATGTCCTAAAATTTTACAAAAACAACCTTATACTTTTTAGTAATTACTTTTTAGTCCCAATATTTTACACTTTAGTCCCTGTAGTTTTGTAAAATTACAAATAGGTTCCTAAACTTTGCTGATTTTACTTTTTAACTCCTAGAATTTCAAACTAGCATAACTTTTTAACCATAACTCCAATTTAGACGATTTTTGCGCTCACAGAATCATAAGAACGTGTACTATATTTTAGTACTGTTTTTATAGTCATTAGAAAATGTTTGGTGTACTGTTCCTTACTTGTTTCTGTTTTACTTTTCCGGTATTTATCGGTATTAGACGAGGAGCAGCACCAGAATTTCCAGGATCTTGATTTTGAGCAGCAGCCAGCTGGAGAACAAGGCAAGTGTCCTTGACCGTATTGCATCTATTAAGGATACTAGTTTACTTTTCATGCATACTTTTCATGGCATGATCTATTTTCTAGGTCTTCCCTTATAGAGTTATAAGTTCGTTAGTTTTGTTTAGCTCTATTGAGCCTATCTGCTATGTTTTGGTGTGGTGTACCATGTTTGATTTGGATCTTTGCTTGAGTGAAAGATTTGTTTTTCAAAAATTATTATTGATTTTTAGAACTTAAGACTTGGGTTAATATTAGGAAATCTATCATATTCCAATCCATCCAACTCTTTATTGATCTTCTCAGAATTCTCACAATGAGGATCCGCCACCACCACCTCCTCCTCCAACTATGGAGCAAATTCTTGCTATGCAGACTCAGCTTCTTCACACCATGCAGCAGAGCATGATACAAATGCAGCAGGGTCATAATCAACCACCTCCACCACCTAGAAACAAGCTTGGAGAATTTCAGAGGACCAAGCCTCCCACTTTCTCTCATTCGGTAGAGCCCATGGATGCTGATGATTGGCTCAAGACCATCGAGAAGAAGTTGCAGGTGGTGCAATGCAACAATCGTGAGAAGGTTCTCTTTGCTTCTCACCAGCTTGAGGGTACCGCTACTGATTGGTGGGATGCCTATGTGGAGGCTCATGAGGAGCCAGGAAGTACCAACTGGCAAGAGTTCAGGAATAGTTTTCGATCACACCATGTGCCTCTGGGTGTGATGAAGCTCAAGAAGAAGGAATTCCAAGACTTGAAGCAAGGTTCTATGTCTGTGAGCGAGTACGTCACTCGTTTCACCCAGCTTTCTCGCTATGCTCCTGACGAGGTGAACATAGATGAGAAGAAGCAATATTGTTTTATCAATGGCTTGAATGATGGTCTTGCTTATCTCTGGAAGCTCGGGATTTCGCCAACTTCCAAGATTTGGTGGACAAGGCACTTGTTCTGGAGAATAGAAGAGGAATCATTGATCACAAGTGTAAGATGGTACGCCAGGGTCAGCAGGGAAGTAGCTCCAGGCCCCGCTTGGGTTCTTCATCATCTGGACCTTCTTTCCTCCCTGGACAGCAGAGTGGCCAGCAGAGGTCTCAACCCACTGGTCAGGGTTTCAGTACTCCTCAGCGTCAGATCCAGCGTCCCAACTTTCAGACGTCTCCTACCGCTCAGCAAACCCCTTAGAAGGCGACTCCTGCTAAGAACACCAGTGGAAATGGTGCTTGTTTCCACTGTGGTCAGACGAGGCACTATGCTAACAGGTGTCCCAAGAAGCGCACAAATCAGACTCCATCTCAGGGTGTAAACTCTACTCCAAGCCGCAATGCTAATTCTGCACCAACTCCAGCAAGGCAGAATCATGCTCGTGTCAATCATGTGGCTATTGAGGATGCTCAGGAAGCTCCGGATGTCGTTCTGGGTATGTTCCTTGTTAATGATAATAATGCAGTCATGTTATTTGATTTTGGAGCATCGCATTCATTCATATCTGCTACTTATGTTCAAAAACATAATCTTCCCATAGCTATGCTAAAGAATAGAATGATTGTTAGTTCCCCTGGTGGAGAGATGAATGCAAAGCATGTCTGTCCTAAGGTGAACCTTAATATAAGGGGGGTAGATTTTTCTGCAAATCTCATAGTCCTTGATTCTAAGGGAATTGTTGTGATCCTTGGCATGGATTCGCTAAGCAAGCATAAGGGACTTATTGATTGTGCTAAGAAGGCAGTCAAGCTTACAGACAATACTGGAAAGGAATTAGAGTATGTGGTCGAACCACTCATCACTAGCAAAGGAGCATCCAATCACATTGTATTTAATCAACTTGATGCTACCTCGATTGAAGACATTAGGATTGTCAATGAGTTCCCTGATGTTTTTCTTGAGGAATTATGAGGTATGCCACCCGACCGTGACATCGAGTTTGTTATTGAATTAGAACCTGGTACTGCTCCTATTTTTAAGAGACCCTATAGAATGGCTGCTAACCAATTAGCTGAACTCAAAGAACAACTCCAAGAGTTGTTGGATAAGGGTTATATTCGTCCTAGTGCATCTCCTTGGGGAGCCCCTGTTATCTTTGTTCCGAAGAAGGATGGTACTCAGAGGATGTGTGTTGACTACCGTTCTCTCAATGAGGTCACCATAAAGAACAAGTATCCTTTGCCTAGGATTGATGACTTGTTTGATCAGCTGAAAGGAGCTTGTGTTTTCTCCAAGATTGACCTTAGATCTGGATATCATCAATTAAAGATCAGGGCAACTGACATATGTAAGACTGCTTTCAGCACTCGATATGGCTTATATGAGTATACGGTTATGTCATTTGGATATAAGACTGCTTTCAGCACTCGATATGGCTTATATGAGTATACGGTTATGTCATTTGGATTGACCAATGCTCCTGCCTACTTCATGTATCTAATGTACAAGGTTTTATGGAGTATTTGGACAACTTTATTGTGGTGTTCATTGATGACATCCTTATATTCTCAAAGAATAAGGTGCAACATGAAGAACATCTTCGTCTGGTATTAAAAAAGCTAAGAGAGAATCAACTATATGCCAAGCTTAGTAAATGTGATTTCTGGTTGAAGGAAGTCTCATTTTTTGGTCATATTATCTCTAAAGGAGGAGTGTCTGTGGACCCTAGCAAGGTTAAAGATGTGTTGAGTTGGAATACACGCCGAAGTGTTACAGACATCAGAAGTTTCCTTGGACTAGCAGGATATTACAGAAGATTCATTGAGGGATTCTCCAAGATAGCCAAGCCCATGACTGAGCTGTTAGAAAAAGGAAAGACTTTTGAGTGGACATCGAAACGTGAAGCCAGCTTCCAAGAATTGAAGAAAAGACTTACCACAGCACCTGTCCTAACCATGCCTAACATGGAGAAGCCATTCTCAATCTATTGTGATGCTTCAGGGCAAGGTTTAGGATGTGTGCTCATGCAAGAAGGCCATGTTGTCGCCTATGCTTCAAGGCAATTGAGGAAACATGAGGAGAAATATCCAACCCATGATTTGGAGTTAGCAACAGTGGTTCACGCTTTGAAGATCTGGCAACATTACATTATTGGCAAGAGGTGTGAGATATATTCAGACCACAAGAGTTTGAAGTATATATTTACCCAGCCAGATTTAAACCTCAGGCAGCGAAGATGGTTGGAACTCATAAAAGATTATGATCTGGGAATCAACTACCATCCAGGCAAAGCAAATGTTGTAGCGGATGCGTTGAGCAGAAGGTCTTATCTCCACATGTTATCAACACGAGAGTTGCTACCTGAATTCTGTGAAGAATTTTAGAAGCTTAACCTGGGATGGGTATCCAACAGAGAAGTCATTGCAATGGAAGTTGACTCAACCTTGCAACAGGATATTTGTAAAGGACAGCTTGAAGATGCTAAGGTCCAAGAAATCAAGCAACTCATTGAGAAGGACAAAGCTCCAGGTTTCACAGTAGATAATGAAGGAACCTTATGGTATAAGAAAAGGTTGTGTGTGCCTGATATCAAAGAGATCAAGGAGTTGATATTAAGAGAAGCCCATGATTCAGCTTACTCCATTCATCCAGGAAGTACCAAGATGTATTATGACCTTAAGAGTCGATACTGGTGGTACGGAATGAAGAGAGCTGTAGGTGAACATGTTGCACTCTGTGACACATGTCAACGAGTCAAGGCAAAATGACAAAGGCCTACAGGACTCTTATAACCCTTGAAGATACCAGAGTGGAAATGGGAAGAAATTTGCATGGATTTCATTGTGGGGTTACCCAAGACACAAGTTGGTTATGATTCCATATGGGTTATTGTGGATTGCTTGACCAAGGTCGCTCATTTCATTCCAGTCAAGACCACATACATAGGAGCAAAGCTTGTAGAATTGTATATATCCAGGATTGTATGTCTGCATGGAGTATCAAAGAAGATAGTATCCGACAGAGGAACTCAATTCACCTCAAAGTTTTGGGAAAAGTTACATGAGTGCATGGATACAAGGCTGAATTTTAGTTCAGCCTATCATCCCCAGACGGATGGACAGACGAAAAGGGTGAACCAAATTCTTGAGGATATGTTGAGAGCTTGTGCACTAAAAGATAGCAAGAGTTGGGAAAAATGTCTGCCATATGCAGAGTTCTCCTACAACAACATCTATCAGGAAAGTTTAAAGATGTCTCCATTTGAGTTCTTATATGGATGTAAATGTCGAACTCCTTTGTTCTGGAATGAGACTGGTGAGATTCAAGTCTTTGGGCCAGAGATTCTCAGGGAAGCTGAAAGGCAAGTTCATATTGTTAGAGAGAATTTGAAGCTTGCACCGTGTAGACAGAAGAGCTATGCCGATCATAGAAGGAGAGACTTGAGCTTTGAAGTTGGTGATTATGTCTATCTCAAAGTAACTCCCATAAGAGGACTTCGTCGATTCAAGGTCAAAGGAAAACTTGCACCGAGGTACATTGATCCATTCAAGATCATAGAGAAAAGAGGTGAAGTTGCTTATCAGTTGGAACTGCCACCACAGCTGTCGGATGTGCATGATGTTTTCCACGTCTCATACTTGAGAAAGTGCCTACGAGTTCCAGAGGAGCAAATGCCTATAGAAAAGTTGGATATTGGTAAGGATCTTACATATCAAGAATATCCCGTCAAGATTCTAGAAATATCAGAGAATATCATGAGGAACAAGAAGTATCGTATGTGCAAAGTGCAATGGAGCAATCATACGGAAGAAGAAGCCACTTGGGAGCAAGAAGACCACCTCAAGGCAGATTTTTCGGACTTTTTCTCCGACCAGCCCGAATCTTGAGGGCGAGATTCATCCCGGCCCTATAAAATCAACCCTCGGCACCGCACTCCACTGCTCCTTTCCCCAACCTCGCTCGCCCCGTCCCCCACCCCCAGAGCCCGCAGCCGATGTTGTCGGTGACTCGAGCCCGCCAATCTTCGGCAGGAGCTCTCCCCGACCACCGAACCCCGTGTGCGAGACCCTAGGTGAGCTCCCCTCTCCCTCCCTGACCTCTCGCGGCGAGGAACCGGCCGCCGGAGCGCCTTCCCGGCCAACTCCGGCGACGCGTCGATGGCCCCACCGCCGCTCGGACTTTCGGCCGCCGCCCAGCCCGTCTGAACCCCTCGCCGCCGTCCATCGTGCGATCTATGGCCAAGATTAGAAAGACCCGAAGGGGTATAAGCCTGGTCCGTGGTGGACCGTGGACCCAGGTCAACCCCTAGTCCATGAACCCCGCGAACTCGATCTACGCCTTTTAGGATTTAATTTTAATTCCAATAAATTCCAGGAAATACCCTTTTTACAGTTAGGCCCCTCAACTTTATGCTAATTAGATTTTTAACCCTAATTTTCTATAGAACTTTATTAATTTTTGTTTTAGCCCCTCGAATTTTCATAAATATTATTTTGACCCTGGAATTTTATAGAAACACCCATGAGCATAATTTTAATTATATTTTAACCCTGTCTTTTTACACTTAGGCCCCTGCACTTAATAAAAATATTATGTTTAGGTCCTAAAATTTTACAAAAACAACCTTATACTTTTTAGTCCTAATATTTACACTTTAGTCCCTCTAGTTTTGTAAAATTACAAATAGGTCCCTAAACTTTACTGATTTTACTTTTTAACCCCTAGAATTTCAAACTAGCATAACTTTTTAACCATAACTCCGATTTAGGTGATTTTTGCACTCACGGAATCGTAAGAACGCGTACTATATTTTAGTACTGTTTTCATAGTCATTAGGAAATGTTTGGTGTACTGTTCCTTAGTTGTTTGTGTTTTACTTTTCTGATATTTATTAGTGTTAGACGAGGTGCAGCACGAGAATTTCTAGGATCTTGATTTTGAGTAGCAGCCAGCGAGAGAACAAGGCAAGTGTCCTTGACCATATTGCACCTATTAAAGATACTAGTTTACTTTTCATGCATGCTTGTCTAAATTTGAATCCCATGTTAGGGCTGACTAGTTATTAGCACAGGCCACACAGTCTGCACCGCCTATGGGCTGGCCCTGTTGTCTTATTTGAATTATCATCACCGTAGCATTAGCACAGGCCATATACTAGTATTTGTAAATGTGTTTTGCAAATGATGGAGGCTCATGTGTATTCCTTGAAGGTTGATCTTTGAACAATATTTTGTCTTTTCACTGTTGTATTTGGGGTCAAGCAATCAGTAGGGATGTGTAGCCCTTTGAATTATCTTTTTGGAATGCCCAATATCATAAAAATCGGACTTAAGAGTCAAAAGTGATGACCGTTTCTCTAAAGGTTGGTCGTGCTAAAAAAGGGGTGGGTCCGACCTCCCGGACTACACGGTCTGACTGCCCACATCCAGAGAGCTTGTTTTTGAGAGTGCTTGTGGCGTTCTAACCCTGAGAGGTCAAAAAATAGCTATAACGGCTAGTTTTCTAGCCGTTGGTTTGAATGGCAGTCTGACCGGGCTTGCACTACGCTCTGACCGCAAAGACAGAGTCTCTCAGGCTGTCTGAAGGTAATGGCTAGTTTTGTTGGTGTAGCCTATATATAGCCCATATACTGCAACTTGGAAGTAAGCTAGACACCCCATTGAACATCCTTGAGCTACAGAAGAGTCCTTTCACACATTTGTGCATGTGTTGCATCAAATAGAGGGTGAGAGGAAAGATTTAAGTGCATTTGCATTGTTGATTGAGCTTTGAGAAAATTTGTGGGAGTCAAGTGTGTCTTGGCTTGTTACTCTTGGAGGTTGCCGCCTCCTAGATGGCTTGAAGGTGTCAAAAAACATGAGCCCTTCAAGAAGATTATGAAAGTAGCCCGGTATTCTTGTGAGAGGTCTTGTGCTCACCTCGCCGGAGTGGTGAAGAGCAACTCTAGTGGAATAGAGGTTTGGAGAGGTTCAGGGGATTGATTTGGCTTAAGATCAAGTTGCTCTTATGCGATCCCTTCTTGTTGGAGAAGTTCATACTTGATAGAGAAGCAAATCAAAGGCTTGAATCCACCTCAACGTGGAATAGGGGTGACCGGCAAGTCACTGAGACCACGGTAAAAATCTGGTGTCTCCATTGTGGTTTGTCTATTTATGATCATTTTCTTTATGCTCTATACATTCTTGCAACTTCATATACATAGAGCTCAAGTTACTTGTTTAGTTGTGATATCTATTTAGTATTTTATTTGTGCTTCTCTTATTCATGTAATTTACCTTACTAGAATTATTTTGCTCTCATCTCACCCTAGGATTGCAAACCTTGACTTAGGTATTAGAGTGATGTGCTTCTCTTGTATCAATAAAAAGAATACCTCTATTTATATTACTCATGATCAATTGTTTTAAATTTCGTAACTATTTTTGATTGGGTAGCAATTAGAGTTGAAGCCTATTCACCCCTCTCTAGTCGGTATCCTAGATCATACAGTCATCATCACAAGAACCATACATAATAATGAGGACATCACTCCTATGGATACACACAACACTCCTCCAATTCTGGACTTGCAAGGTCCAATGACTAGAGCTCGTGCACGACGACTAAATTTAGAGGTGAGCTCGTTCCTACGTTCTTCGCTATATGTTACTTTTGAGAATGGTTTACTACCTAATGATTATTTTATGATTAGAAACCATGGAGAGGACCAGGAGATGATGGGAGAAGGAGTTGGGAAGGTGGAGGACCAGCAAGGGCTTGGAAGCCAAAGTGGAGGCCCAATCAAAACCGACTTCGAGTCTGTTTCGGGGCCCAGGACCAGTCTGCACTAAAACAGTTGCCTAGGACGCATACGGACTCGGATTTGGACGTTCTACATATGTATGGAAAGATAAGGAGAAGACCTTTCCAATGCCGCCGGCCTCATGTCAAAATTCATCAGAAGTCATCAGGAATCGTCAAAACAAGAGAGAGTCCAGAATCTGTGTCGGTGATGCGTCGCCTATTTTTGACCTTTGGGCTTTGTACCTAGTTGAGCCCAATTAGGGGCGCGTCCAGAGGGTCTTGCACGACCCTAGGGTCTTTATATACAGCCGCCTCCGCACCATTAGGGTTCAGGTTTTGCTTAGATCAATTCTGTTCATAAACAGTTTTGCCGTTCATCAGTTTGTGAGACCCCAACTTTGAGAGTTTAATCATACATCTGCAATTGTGTTGCATTCTTCGTTGTTCTTGCTTGTGTTCTTGATTCACAGGCAGGGATTAGCCTTCTCAGCGAGGTCAATCGTCTTTTCGACGGTTGATAACCAGAGGAGACGTCGTGCTGCGATTGCGAGGTTTAGAACGTGCTGGTCTGAAGCCGGATCGATTTGTGTGTCGCATTCGACCAAATCAACTTACCAAGAACCTTTTAGAAGATCGGGAACCCTTGTTCACACCAAGTGGTAATCAGAGCTTCAGGTGCACCGTCAGGTTCGCACTACCCTTTAGTTTTGTTTTCGTGTTCTTCCTATCGTCCACAGAAAATACCACAAAAAAATTTCCCCCGCCCATAACCACGTGTTTAGCCTTTGCATATTTCAATTTCAGAGTCCGTAGTGTTGAGTTTGTGCCCTAGTTCTTGTTTAGTCGCTGGTTTAGTTTGTGTTTTTGTCGTCAGTAGTGCTTCCCTTGCAACCCTAGCCGCCATCCCCTTCACCATCCTCGGTTTTGTCGGCTTTATGTGCTAGGGTTGATTGATCAACACACCCACCCTAATCCCACCCTAAACCTACCTTCATCACCTCGGACCTATTTTCACATATTCGACTTTCCGCTGCATCCACCTCGACAAAAAAAAAAATCCTTACCCGACCCCAAGCCGACTCGGATTTCACTCAAACCCCCGGGTTCGTCATAACCGATTCCGACACCCCTTCGGTAAAACGGCCATAACTTTTTGCTCGGTTGTCCGTTTTGGCTGAAATTTTTACAGGAGATTCTTGACAAAAAGTTGAGCATACCCACACTCGGCTACGCCCTGTCTGCCCTAGTCAAAAAATTCAAATAAAATCGGGAAGATAAAGAAAAAATTCATTCAAGTTGAAACCCGACGTTTTCTGAAACTTCAAGATTTTCTGTAGGCCACGTCCTAGCTCGGTTTGAGCTGAAATTTTTTGTGGTTTCTCCCTGTTTGTTAGTGAGTTAAAAAACGATATCAAAAAAATAAAATAAAAAAAAGAAATTTGGGATTCCTACTAGTGCTCCATCTAGCCCCCTGGAATTTCTGAGTTTAGCTGTTTTACACTAAGCCCCTTATTATCGACTGTGTTCCTTTGTCTCCTTATTTCTTCTTTGCTATCACTACTGTTCTAGGACATAGTTAGACCAGCAACTAGGGACAAGTTACTTGGGCACTTATTCAGCTTTACTATCTGTTTTTGATTTGTGTGCCACTCACATATATATATATATATATATATATATATATATATAGATATATATATATATATATATTTGGCCTTCCTAGCTCTACATACTTCTTCTGGACAGCACATAGGTTATTTTGTAACCCTTGCAATCGTAGAACACAGCTTCCTGATATCCTTCGCTTTGTTGTTTTCAGAACTTTGTAGGAGCTTTGCAAGAAGCTTCCTTTTGCTGTGTTGAGAGGCACCACTGCTTAGTACTTTTGTAGGGATAACCTTCACTTTTTGTTTCCTGTTTTGGTGTTTCTGATGTCAGGAAGCGATGGAGAGGGTGCTTCACCCTTAAAATTTGATGAGTGCGTGAGCCAAAGTCAGCTACAGAAGGCTTTGCAGGCAGTTCAGAGTGATTTGGTAGAGACGATCACCAGGGCCGTCACAGACGCCGTCACCAAGCTTCACCTGGGAGAAAGCATTGAGCGGTTGGATAAGAGAGTCTCTAAGCTAACCGATCAGGTTGTCGAATTGGAGACCGCTCACAAGACCAACAACACCAACACCAACACCAACACCAACAATGACGTTGAAGACGATCATGATGAAGCAACAGTGTATAAGGCTGATGGCACCGTCGATAGGTCAGCTACAACGATCGCAAGGTTACAACGTCGTTTGCAACGTAACCCTCAAGGTATGGGTGGTTTCCACAACCACAACCATCGCACACAAGGTAACCATGCTCCAGATGATCCGTATGCTAAAATTAAGTTTTCAATTCCTTCGTTTTCGGGTCAGTACGATGGTGATGCTTACCTTGATTGGGAAATGACGGTAGAACAAAAATTTAATGTCCACCTTGTTCCTGAACAACATAGAGTTAGACAAGCCACTAGTGAGTTTAAGGACTTTGCTATTGTTTGGTGGAGTGGTCTGCAGCACCAAGATCAGCCCCTGCCCCTTCTACGCGCTCAGGTAAAAATTCTATGTAGGTACCGGCTAGTAGTGCCTCCTCTGTTGCTTCGACGGGACGCACTACAGGGATTCAGTGCCACCGCTGCCATGGTCTTGGCCATGTGCAGAAAGATTGCCCAAGTAGGCGGGCATATGTGGCGATAGATGATGGCGGTTACATGAGCACCTCTGATGTGGAGGATAAGGAGGAGGATGTCGCTGCCATCAGCGGTGACCTCATCCTTGGAGGCGGAGATACCACGGGCTATATGAATATTATTGTGCAGCGTGTGCTTAGCACACAAATCCAGCAGCCCGAGATGATGCAGCGACATAACTTGTTCCAGATTTTCTTCGTCATCAAGAACCGTCGAGCACGTGTCATCATTGATGGAGGAAGCTGCAACAATTTGGTGAGTTCTAATATGGTTAAGAAGCTTGATTTGACCACACGCCCACATCCACATCCATACTACATTCAGTGGTTAAATGACTCTGGAAAAGCTAAGGTAATACAAACTTGCAGAGTTCCTTTTTCCATTGGTTCCTATGTGGATTCTGTTGATTGTGATGTTGTACCCATGCAAGCTTGTTCACTTTTATTGGGTAGACCTTGGGAATTTGATAATGATGCTGTACACCATGGTAAAAGTAATAAGTACACTTTTATGCATAAAGGAACTAAAATTACTTTGTTACCAATGACCCTTGCTGAAATTATACAAGCTGATTTAGAACGAGCTGCTAGTTTGAAAAATAAAAGCTCTGAAATTCAGCAACCTGTTGATTCTGCTTCTACACCAAGTAATATTAATGATTCTTCAAGTTCTAAGGGTGCTGCAATTGAATTACAAGGTCGTTCATGTCTTGCCACAAAATCTGAGCTTGCTAAAATTTCTACTAATGATATTTGCTATGCTTTGATATGCAAACAAGCCTTGTTTTTGCTTGGTGATATTGCTTCTAGTGCTTTGCCTCCTGTTGTCACTAACCTTTTGCAGGAGTATGAGGATGTTTTCCCAGCTGAGATACCCCCGGGATTGCCACCTTTGAGAGGGATTGAGCATCAAATTGATTTGATTCCTGGTGCTACTTTACCAAACCGTGCTGCTTATAGGACCAACCCTGAGGAGACTAAGGAGATACAACGACAAGTCCAAGACCTTTTGGATCGTGGGTATGTTCGTCAATCACTTAGTCCTTGTGCTGTTCCTGTACTTTTGGTTCCTAAGAAAGATGGTTCTTGGCGTATGTGTGTAGATTGTAGAGCCATTAATAACATTACTATTAGGTATCGTCATCCTATTCCTAGGCTAGACGACATGCTTGATGAGTTATGTGGTGCTATAATTTTCACTAAAATTGATTTGCGTAGTGGCTACCATCAAATTAGAATGAAACTTGGAGATGAATGGAAAACAGCTTTCAAAACCAAATTCGGGTTGTATGAGTGGTTAGTAATGCCTTTTGGGTTGACTAATGCACCTAGTACTTTCATGCGTTTGATGAATGAGGATTTAAGACCTTTTATTGGCAAATTTTTGGTTGTTTACTTTGATGATATCTTGATTTATAGCAAATCCATGGATGATCATATGATTCATTTGCGTGCTGTTTTTGATGCTTTGCGAGTTGCACGTTTATTTGGTAACCTTGAGAAGTGCATCTTTTGCACGGATCGAGTCTCTTTTCTTGGCTATGTTGTGACTCCACAGGGAATTGAGGTGGATGAGGCGAAGATTGAAGCCATAAAGAGCTGGCCTGTACCAAAAACTATCACACAGGTGAGGAGTTTTCTTGGTCTTGCAGGTTTCTACCGCCGCTTTGTCAAAGATTTCAGCACCATTGCTGCACCATTGCATGAGTTGACAAAGAAGGGCGTTGACTTCTATTTTGGTAAGGTACATCATGAGTCTTTTGATGCTTTGAAGAACAAACTTACACATGCACCATTGCTGCAATTACCCAATTTTGATAAGACTTTTGAGCTTGAATGTGATGCTAGTGGTATAGGCATTGGTGGTGTTTTGATGCAAGATGGTAAACCTGTTGCATACTTTAGTGAGAAAATTACTGGGCCTGTTTTGAATTATTCCACATATAATAAGGAACTATATGCACTTGTACGTTGTTTAGAGACGTGGCGTCATTATTTGTTGCCCAAAGAATTTGTTATTCATTCTGATCATGAATCACTTAAGTATATTCGTTCTCAATGGAATTTGAACCGTAGACATGCTAAATGGGTTGAGTTTATTGAGTCTTTTCCTTATATTATTAAACATAAGAAAGGGAAGAATAATGTGATTGCTGATGCTTTATCTAGGCGATATACTTTGTTGTCTCAACTTGATTGTAGAATTTTTCGACTTGAGGCAATTAAAGAACAATATGTTGCTGATGTTGATTTTAAAGATGTATTCTGCACTGTAAAGAAGGTCGTGCTTGGCACAAATTTGTGTTGAATGATGGTTTCTTGTTTAGAGCTAACCGCCTATGCATTCCAGTTGGTTCCGTTCGTCTTTTGTTGTTGCAGGAGGCGCATGGAGGTGGATTGATGGGTCATTTTGGTGCTAAGAAGACAGAAGATATTTTGGCCACACACTTCTTTTGGCCAAGGATGAGGAAAGATGTTGAGCGTTTTGTTGCTCATTGCACTACATGTCAAAAAGCTAAGTCTCGATTGAATCCACATGGTTTATACATGCCACTTCCTGTTCCTTCTATTCCTTGGGCGGATATCTCTATGGACTTTATTTTAGGACTGCCTAGGACTAAGAGGGGGAGCGATAGCATTTTTGTTGTTGTGGATCGTTTTTCCAAGATGGCACACATTGTACCATGTCATAAAACTGATGATGCTAGTTATATTGCTTTATTGCTGATCTTTTTTTCAAAGAAATTGTACGTTTGCATGGTATGCCTTCTACTATTGTTTCAGATCATGATGCAAAATTCTTGAGTCATTTTTGGCGCACGCTTTGGAATAAGTTGGATACAAAGTTGCTATTTTCTATAACTTGTCATCCACAAACTAATGGACAACTGAGGTTGTGAACCGCACTTTGGGTACTATGTTGCGAGCTATTTTGAAAAAAAATTTGAAGCAATGGGAAGAATGCTTGCCTCATCTTGAGTTTGCTTATAATCGGGCAACACATTCTACTACCAAGGTAAGTCCATTCAAGGTAGTGTATGGTTTTGATCCCCGTACTCCACTTGATATACTTCCTCTACCTATTAATGAGAGAGTTCATGTTGATGCTAAGGAGCGTGCTGAATTTATTTTGCAAATGCATGAGACCACTAGACTTAGCATTGAAAAGATGAATGAAAAGTATAAAATTGCTGATAGTAAGGATAGAAAGGAAGTAAAGCTTGATGTAAGAGATTTAGTGTGGTTACACTTAAGGAAGGATAGATTTCCAGAATTGAGAAAGTCTAAACTAATGCCTAGAGCTGATGGTCCATTCAAAATAATGGAGAAGATTAATGATAATGCATACAAACTTGAGTTACCTCCAGAGTTCGAGGTTAGTCCTACTTTTAACATTTCAGATTTGAAACCATACTTGGGAGACGAGGATGAGCTCGAGTCGAAGACGACTCCACTTCAAGAGGGGGAGGATGATGAGGACATCACTCCTATGGATACACACAACACTCCTCCAATTCTGGACTTGCAAGGTCCAATGACTAGAGCTCGTGCACGACAACTAAATTTAGAGGTGAGCTCGTTCCTACGTTCTTCGCTATATGTTACTTTTGAGAATGGTTTGCTACCTAATGATTATTTTATGATTAGAAACCATGGAGAGGACCAGGAGATGATGGGAGAAGGAGTTGGGAACGTGGAGGACCAGCAAGGGCTTGGAAGCCAAAGTGGAGGCCCAATCAAAACCGACTTCGAGTCTGTTTTGGGGCCCAGGACCAGTCTGCACTAAAACAGTCGTCCAGGACGCATATGGACTTGGATTTGGACGTTCTACATATGCACGGAAAGATAAGGAGAAGACCTTTCCAATGCCACCGGCCTCATGTCAAAATTCATCCGGAGTCATCGCAAATCATCAAAACAAGAGAGAGTCCAGAATCTGTGTCGGTGATGCGTCGCCTATTTTTGACCTTTGGGCTTTGTATCTAGTTGAGCCCAATTAGGGGCACGTCCAGAGGGTCTTGCACGACCCTAGGGTCTTTATATACAGCCGCCGCCGCACCATTAGGGTTCGGGTTTTTCTTAGATCAATTCTGTTCATAAACAGTTTTGCCGTTCATCGGTTTGTGAGACCCCAACTTCGAGAGTTTAATCATACATCTGCAATTGTGTTGCATTCTTCATTGTTCTTGCTTGTGTTCTTGATTCGCAGGCAGGGATTAGCCTTCTCGGCGAGGTCAATCGTCTTTTGGACGGTTGATAACCAGAGGAGACGTCGTGCTGCGATTACGGGGTTTAGAACGTGCTGTTTTGAAGCCGGATCGATTTGTGTGTCGCCTCCGACCAAATCAACTTACCAAGAACCTTTCGAAAGATCGGGAACCCTTGTTCACACCACATAACACTTGTCATATAACAACAGCTACTTTCTCATGATAACAGGCAACCAACAAATCAGAACATGCAAAAGTCATAATTCATTGCTCATATGTCACATAACAGCATCTACTTCATGCAACAAGTAGCTCCAAAATCAGTTCAAAAGCACTATGTCATGGCAGCAGATTACTTGATCATTTGTCAACACAAAAGCACTAGCTAGGTTATGTCAGGGAACTACACATAGACCCCAAAAGCAGTTCAAAAGCACTAGGTCACTAATTAATTTTACGCTTGAAATGCTCCTTCACAATAGGATGGACCCATTCAGAAGAAAGTGAGCATGCAATCCAATTGGAAGTCTTCGAAGTCTTGGTCAGCAAAGCTTACCTTCTTCTTTTCTGTGACCAATGTATTCTTGGTTGATGTCTTGTTGGCCTGTAATGGGATGGAGTCGTCGTCGATCTCCGCATCGGGGTTGACTTCCCTACCACCTTCATCCTCCTTAATGGCTTGCCCATCCATGCCTTTCAACTCCATGACCTCCTTGTCTTAGGGACAAAACCGACCATGTCCTGCGGCTCTGTCTCCGGAACAAAATCGATCTCATCTATGTCGGGGTTGCGCTAGCAGCTTGCATCCTCTGTGTTTTCATATGGTCGCTGTTGACGGCTGTTAAGTACCATCCTTAACCGTCAACTATACTCAAATAAAGGAGAATTTGGCATTTCATACACGCATGCTTTATCACAATAATATAGTTCCACTTGTACTTGGAGAACTTTGTGCATGCAGGAGGAAATGTGAAGGAAACACCTCAAAAGGCAAGAAAACACACTTTCGACCAATCAGAGAGTGCCACATGGACGTCACACGGATTGAAGGGCCCATTTTCAGCTCTTAACCGACGTAACTCCCTGTAATACCGCGGGAACCGACCTCAGGACCCACCTGCCAGCCACCCCAAGAAAGCACAGGCCAGGAGGGGCCACCCCCAGGTCGGCCGACCTGGTCAGGTCGGCCGACCCAGCCGGGCGCCCTCTCCGCCTGGGCTTCCACGTGTTGGCTCCTCCGCGACTCCTGATGACAGTTTGAGATGCCTTCCGTGGCGGTTACGCTCCCTTGCCGACCTATTGAGGCTATAAATAGGAGGGTGTGCCTTCACACTCAACACACACCACAAGAAGCATTTCTCTCTTGCTAATAGTAGTTCTTGGAGTTTTAGTGGAGTTAGGCTGAGTCTAGAGCTCTCTAGTCCCAAGTCTTCACTTGGAATTGGTATGGCTCTTGTATCTTTTCCCTTTTGTAAGACTTTGCTCTTATCAATATATATATCTTTTCTATATAGTTGTGCTTGGGTCATGAGTTTCTTGTTTGATTTTGTGATCCATATATGTGATAGTATAGTCTACTTGTGTGATAGTAGTTTATATTTATTATACTACTATTGTCATGCTAGTTATATACCGTCACTATAGTCTAGTTTATATGTTATAGTCTCTATGCTTAGTTTTAGCTGATAAAGTATAGCATGGGTTTGGTGATCGTATTCGTACGGTAGCTCTGCCTCGTTAATAGTAATCGCGGAGGGGCAGAGTGCTCTTTGGTCATGCAAGTATGGTACTTGGGTGACTGATTTGCATCAATTATTCGTTAGTCTACTGGTTCGTTGAGGTAGGCGGCAGGTGGTGACAGCCCTGTCCGTCCTTTGAAATCCTCCCCGCTAGGCTAGTGCGTAGGCTCTTGGCGGAAGTCGCCTGTGGATGCAGGGGTAAGTCCGTGCCTGAAGTGCTATACTATTGACTGCTGAACCTGAGTGTGGGTCTGTATGTATTCTACTTAGGCTATGCAACTGTATAGGAATGTATAGTAGGAGTAGCTTAGCCTAGTCTTTCCTCCACTAGACTTTATTTATTTAGTAGGAATCTTCTGTGTGTGTCACACTACCCGGTTATTATCATGTACCCGCCTGTCTTGGTTAAGATATCCTTGCTAATTGTTAACATGATCTTATATGTTAGTAACGCTTCTTGATCATACCCTTCCTTTGGGATAAACAAATACGATACCCTGAATACTTCCGGGTGAAATGCTACAGCGGTATTCTCCGTGCGCTTGCGGATTTTACCTACTTGACTCTGGGACATATTAGTGAACCGTTTCTGGCCCCGTGCCGGGAATGATTTATTAATATGGCTTAGCAAAAGTCAACAAGCATTTCTGGCACCGTTGCCGGGGAAGGCGTATGATCAAGAAAAATTACTAATGTATATAGTAGTGTTGCAATTATTAAGGCTATCTCCTAAGCAGGTTAACCTTGCTTTGTTTTCTGCATTTTGTATGAAAACAGGGTAGTGTATGACTGGTTTCGACTTGCCGACAAACTTCACTGAAGATCCTGAGTCACTCTTGAGAAGGACACGAGCTAGGCTCACCCCTCCTCGTAAGGAGACTCGGCCAATCGAACCTGTCATTCCCGCACCATCAAGCTCTGAGCAAATGGCCGACAAGACCCTCCGCGAGTTCTCCGCTCCCTCCGCTGCCAACATCCCTACGGGACCAGCTGGCAATGTGGGAGATGCGAACTTCGAGATCAAGACCGGTCTCATCACCATGGTGCAGGCTAGCCCATTCTGTGGGAAAGCCAATGAGGACGCTAGTGCTCATCTCCAGCAATTCCTGGAGATTTGCAACATGTTCAAAAGGAAGGACAGCCTCATCACATTCATGAAGAACTTCCTTGAGAAGGAGAAGGTTGCACAGCAACAACTGATGAAGGCAAGGAGGCAAAGGTCACACATTAAGCAACAGCCTCCGAAGTCCACAAGGCAGCAACCTCCGAGGTCTGCAAAGAAACAGACTATGAAGCCTGCAAAACCGCAGCCTCCGAAGCCCGAGAAGCCACCGACCGCAACAAAGACCAAGAAGGTGTGGCGAGTGAAACAAGAAGCATCATCCGTGTCTTCATCTCCGGGACCGGACAATGCTTCATCGAGCTGAACGTCGGAGAAAAGTCCCGCTCGTCGGACTTTAAAAGGTGAGTCCTCGCCGGGAGGTTAAACCGGTAGTTATCCATATTTGCTCTTTTAATTGCATATTTGCTTTCCACCACATTTTGATTTTTCCCGACCACTGCATTTCTGCATTTTTGAATTTTTCCAGCCACCTTGGAATTTTTCAAAACTCATTTGCATTTCTGAAAATTTAGAAAATAGGTTTTTGGGCTCTCCATTTTGAAAAGATTTTCTGTTGAGCTTTTTGAGCAAAAAGGCAGCAGGGGACAAATCCCCTAGCCGTTGGGGAACACATAGGAAAAAAGGGGGCTACCAGGAGGCCCACCTGCCAGGTCGGCCGACCTGGTGGGGTCGGCCGACCCCCTGGCCCCACCTTTTCCTGTGCTCCTTTCTCCCAACGGCTATATGGCCGTTGTTCTGTCCCTTTCTAACGGCCATCTTGCTTCCTTGGCTATAGAAACCGCCCAGGAGGAGGAGTTTCGCCATTCCAAGCTCATCTTTCACTCCCCTCCTTTGCTCACTTGTTGCTCTCCCAAAATTTCGTGTTCTTCAACTTTACTACAGCCCCAAAAACCCAAAAAAAATATTTCCCCTCTGTTTTAGTGCATTTGCAAGTTGTTGTGAGAAGAAAACCAATTTCGGAGAAGCTCGGGTTTGTCGTTTTCACTAACGCTCACCCGAACACTTGTTCGATCTTGTTTTTGTTCTTGTCTTGTGTTTGTTCTTGTGTGCAGCCATGTTCAACCGAATGAAGCAAGTCACCGGAATCAAGCGGAGAAAAAGCACTCGTGCAAGCACGAGTCAAGCATCCTCCGTCGAGCTCACACCAAGTCCGGGGCATGGTGACCCCGAAGCTGAAATTCCGGAGGAAAGGCCGGCCTTGCTCATCACCGAGGAGCATCTCGACATCAAGGACGACCGCGAGGGCCAAGCCACCGCGCTCATGAGAGAACGGCCATTCGCCCACACCCGACGCTTCGATCCGGACTTCCTCGAGAAAATAGGTATGAGAGAAGAATTTGCCTCTATTTTTCGCACTATGGGTTGGCTAAATTTCGTAGAAGTAGATGAGCCGGGTTCTCGTTTGCTTACTATGCAGTTTTTATGCACCCTTAGAAAGTATGATGAAGGCATTTCTTTTCGCTTGTTTGGGCAAGAGCGCTTGGTCACATGGGGTGATCTTCATGCTATGCTAGGTCTAAATCCTAAATGTAGGCTAGACTTAGATAAAGCGCTAAAGAGGTTCCATAAAGAAAGTTTTTGGAAAAAGATTTCCGGAAACGAGTGGGGTGCCAAGCCTAGAACAAGTGCCATCCATAATCCTACACTTAGATTTATGCATGTGTGGTTGGCTATGACCTTGTTTCCTCGAGGTGACATTAGGGTTGTCCGGCAAGATGAATTGAAAATACTTTATGCCATGGTTAAGAAAATTAGGGTGTCACCCGCGGAATGCATGATTGATCAATGGTTAGACAATATAAAGTTGACAGGACCAATTGAGTGCACCTCTTTAGTTACTCGCATTGCGCAGAAGTGTGGTCTGCTTGAGAATGTTCATGTTGAATATTTGACGGTAGATAGAGAATTTCTAGGCGAGGACTATTTTGTGCAAGGACATACTTTGAAACATGGTCCAAATAATACCTTGATCTATCACTTTCCCGGGTATACAAACGAATTCCCGTTACCTAACCCGGGTCTTCGTTTGTATCACTGTCAGGCACTAACCCTCCCACTTGAGCCAGTGGGAGAAGTTCGCAGGCATAGTGTTTCAGGGCGACCGACACGTTCCCGTAGGCATATGGAGCCTACACCGGAGTTTCACACTCCGACCGGAGATCCGGTATGGGAGCAGCCCCCGCCACAGGACGAGGCGGGTGCATCAACATGGCAGGCCGGAGCATGGGAATCTCAGTACGATTACCCCATGCAGACGTCATCAAGTTCAAGCGGACCGCCATTCTTTGCCACTCGGTCATTCTCATCCCGTGGGTTTCGTGAACTCAACTATGGGATGGCCGAGTTGACAAGGAAGGTGAACGACATTGATTTGCGCACCGAGAGCATGCAACAAACTCTCACGCAACATGTCACCCACACCCAGCAATGGCAAAATTTCAGCGACAACCAATTCCGCCAGCTGAACGCGATGATGGCTCAGAATCAGAACAATTGGGATGCCTTCTTCCGCTCCCAAGGCTACGACCCGAACCAGCAGATATGAGCAAGAACAAGCTTGGGGGAGGACCCCCCTTCTCACGGTAACTTGTATCTTTCCCCTTCCCTTTATTTCTTGCATTTGCTAAATCTGAAAATCCATAAAAATTTGCAAAATATAAAAAGAACAAAAATATTTCCCTTTTTCATGCGCGGTATGAATGTGTATAATTTTCCTATGTTGAGATGATGAATAGTTGCTCTGTCCTTTATTCCTCTCTAATGCTAGTTTACAACTTAGTACTCTCTCAAGAGTTAGGTTTGTTGGTAAATCTTGCCTTGAACTTGAATCTTGTGGGTAGCATATGCATTCTCTAGTTCTAAGTTGTTGAGAGGTATGATATGATAGATAGGGCTGCTATGATCTTGCTCAACGTAAAGCTTGAATTCCGGAGTTTTATTTTTCAAAATGACAAATTGATAAGTTCCTCAATGATGAAACTCCCACCACAGCCATATGTAGTGTTTACATTTGAAAACCTTTACACATATGCTGCTTGTTTCACATTGAGCTTAGTCAAAATTGTTGTGACCCTAGTAGAACTCTTTTCATGCTTTCTTGATCAAGATCATATACACACATCCACCGCCATGAGCTATCCTTCTAAATCAAGAAGATAGCATCCACCATATCCACCGTGGGCTATTCTTCTACACCGGAAGAAAGCCACTATCCATCCATCTATCCAAAGAAACACTCCATATATCCATTGCAAAATTCCTCTCTCAAAGTATTCATTGCAAACTAGGACTATGGCTATGCAAAAAAAAAAAAGAAAAGAAAAAAAATGCTCAAAAAAGAGAGCAAGCAAAAGATAGCCATAGCCTAGAAACTCCAAAAGAGAGAAGGAAAATTCAAAAAAGGAGTTATTTCTTCCCATCCACCATTCCTCCGTTCTCCCACACACTTGCACATCTTGATCAAGATTGTTTGAATTGATGTTTTTCTTGGATCCGGTCTTTTGACATAGCAATATTATGTGAACATGAGTGCCTCATATATCCCTACCTTGAGCTCCACATGAAGCCTTATTTAGAAGTAGGTGATTATAGGCAACACTTTGCCTTGGTGAGGAATCATACACATATTGAGTGATCCGAGAGAATCATTTGAGGAACTTGGTTTTTATTTTCAAAATCTTTTAAAAACCTCCGGAATAACATAGCGGAATCTAGAGCGAGTGATTGGTGCCCTGCAATTGTTCTATCTCTCAACCGCCCAAGACAATGAGGTGTAAAAGCTCCATGGATCGAGGTAAATGGGTAAGTTATGCGCCAATATATTTAATTCTAGGAAGAGTACTTTGTTGTGCGCATAGTATTATTGAGGAATAGGACATTGTAGCAACTCCTGATCAACAACTTAAGTTTATCTTTGCTTCGGGACGAGCAAAGGGTAAGCTTGGGGGAGTTTGTTGACGGCTGTTAAGTACCATCCTTAACCGTCAACTATACTCAAATAAAGGAGAATTTCATACACGCATGCTTTATCACAATAATATAGTTCCACTTGTACTTGGAGAACTTTGTGCATGCAGGAGGAAATGTGAAGGAAACACCTCAAAAGGCAAGAAAACACACTTTCGACCAATCAGAGAGTGCCACATGGACGTCACACGGATTGAAGGGCCCATTTTCAGCTCTTAACCGACGTAACTCCCTGTAATACCGCGGGAACCGACCTCAGGACCCACCTGCCAGCCTCCCCAAGAAAGCACAGGCCAGGAGGGGCCACCCCCAGGTCGGCCGACCTGGTCAGGTCGGCCAACCCAGCCGGGCGCCCTCTCCGCCTGGGCTTCCACGTGTTGGCTCCTCCGCGACTCCTGATGACGGTTTGAGATGCCTTCCGTGGCGGTTACGCTCCCTTGCCGACCTATTGAGGCTATAAATAGGAGGGTGTGCCTTCACACTCAACACACACCACAAGAAGCATTTCTCTCTTGCTAATAGTAGTTCTTGGAGTTTTAGTGGAGTTAGGCTGAGTCTAGAGCTCTCTAGTCCCAAGTCTTCACTTGGAATTGGTATGGCTCTTGTATCTTTTCCCTTTTGTAAGACTTTGCTCTTATCAATATATATATCTTTTCTATATAGTTGTGCTTGGGTCATGAGTTTCTTGTTTGATTTTGTGATCCATATATGTGATAGTATAGTCTACTTGTGTGATAGTAGTTTATATTTATTATACTACTATTGTCATGCTAGTTATATACCGTCACTATAGTCTAGTTTATATGTTATAGTCTCTATGCTTAGTTTTAGCTGATAAAGTATAGCATGGGTTTGGTGATCGTATTCGTACGGTAGCTCTGCCTCGTTAATAGTAATCGCGGAGGGGCAGAGTGCTCTTTGGTCATGCAAGTATGGTACTTGGGTGACTGATTTGCATCAATTATTCGTTAGTCTACTGGTTCGTTGAGGTAGGCGGCAGGTGGTGACAGCCCTGTCCGTCCTTTGAAATCCTCCCCGCTAGGCTAGTGCGTAGGCTCTTGGCGGAAGTCGCCTGTGGATGCAGGGGTAAGTCCGTGCCTGAAGTGCTATACTATTGACTGCTGAACCTGAGTGTGGGTCTGTATGTATTCTACTTAGGCTATGCAACTGTATAGGAATGTATAGTAGGAGTAGCTTAGCCTAGTCTTTCCTCCACTAGACTTTATTTATTTAGTAGGAATCTTCTGTGTGTGTCACACTACCCGGTTATTATCATGTACCCGCCTGTCTTGGTTAAGATATCCTTGCTAATTGTTAACATGATCTTATATGTTAGTAACGCTTCTTGATCATACCCTTCCTTTGGGATAAACAAATACGATACCCTGAATACTTCCGGGTGAAATGCTACAGCGGTATTCTCCGTGCGCTTGCGGATTTTACCTACTTGACTCTGGGACATATTAGTGAACCGTTTCTGGCCCCGTGCCGGGAATGATTTATTAATATGGCTTAGCAAAAGTCAACAGTCGCAGCTGGTCAATCCCCATCCCACTGTCGGTAATGGAGGAGGATGGCCAGGGATGGATGGAGACACGTCCAAGCCCTATTCTAATGTCGGTCATGGAAGTGGACAGACAAGGATGGAAAAGACGCGTCGATTCCCATCTGCCGCGAAGGGACTCTGAGAAACCATGTGGATATGTGTCATGGTTTGCAATATGTGATGAGTAATTGACATTGGTTGAGTTTGGTGTTTGAGTTCAAACGCAGGAATCTGAGGATTGCATGAGTTTGTGCATATCATGGTTTTGACTAACCGGAGTTGGTGAGGATGTTGGAGAGTTTGCAGGAGATGGGAAATGTGTTTGCTTGTCTCATGATGTGTAGGTCACCGGAGTCAACTTGACGGTCAACGGTGAGAGGATCGGGCACAAGTAGGAGACTTGGGGCCAGACAATCAGGAGGCCGGGTGAAGTCAAGGGTGATCCACACCATACACTTGGAGAGGCAAGAAGCACGAACGGTTTCGCAGTTGAGCCCCAAAATTGTGGTGCTGATCAAAGGTGATAGGGCATCGATGCAAGTAGAGGCTTCCAATAGACCTGAGGCGGGAGAGACTTGCCGGCAAGGAGGATCACGGGATGAGGTGACACGCGTCAAGATCATGAAGTCTTGCTTCGGTGGAAGTGAGCATGAAGTCGTGCTTTAAGAAGCGTGCAAGGCGGTTTCCCGATTTGGGCCTCAAAACCGGTGGCGGTGGTTGGTGGTGCATGTGGCACCATCGCGGAGCTTGTGTCGAGGTGAAGAAAAGTTATGAAGGGCTTGATGGCGTTCGGGCAAAGAAAAAAGAGTTGAACGGTTTTGCCCCTGGTGTTAGGTGGCAATGAGTTATAGGTTAAGGGTAGACTTGTCTTGGACCCTAGGCCTATATAAGGAGAGGTGTGGCTGGTGGGAGAGGTAACTCTTTCCATTAGTCTTGTTAGGACTTCATTCAAAGTGCTAGGAGAGGTTTTCGTGTAATAGAGAAGAGGAGAGGGTGTGTGAGAGACATCTCATTCTCTTTAAAATAGTGGGAAGAAGAGGGTGGCTTTCTAGCCTTGTATCTATGGATCTTGTAAGCATGTTTCTATGATATAAGAATTATTTTCGTGCTCAAGATCTTCCTCTCTCTCTAAATCTTGAATTTCTCTTTTTCTCTATTTTTGGATCTATTTCCGTGTAAATTTTTGATCTTATTTTTGAGTGAGTTTTTGAGGCGGATTTCTTGGGGATCTTAGTGCTATGATGAGCTAGAACAATTCTTCATGGGTCCTTGACCGAATCAAGAGCTCTAGCACCTTCGATTTGAAGGATTTCTCAAGTTTCCCCTTTTTGGTGTTCATGGCACAAGATCTGAAATTCGTGATAATTCCTTGAGCCAATTGAGTGGATCTTCTAGGATTAGGGTCGTGATATGTTGAGGATTGGCTGGTCCAAAAATCGCACGTTTTGGAGATCATTTGGTTGAGTTTTGGAAAGATTTGTGGGAAAAATGCGACAGTTTTCTGTTCTGTCGGGGGTCGACCGGCACTGCCGATGACCAGAACCGGCACTGCTGGTGGGTCTAAACTTTGATCGGCACTACTGATGCCACGATCGGCACTGCTGGTGGCTTAAGGCTAAACCTCACACCAGCACTGCCGATAGCCACGACCGGCATTGCCGATGCGCTCTGACCGTTTCTTTTAAGAGTTTTGAGAACCCCGCACCAGCACTGCCGATGGGTGTGACCGGCACTGCCGATGGCTGTGATCGGCACTGCCGATGGTTGTCCAGACTTGATCTATTTTGGTGCGTTTCTTTCACAGTTTCGAGTCTTTGCAATTCTTCTTTGTTTCTGATGTGTTCCGCTACTGTTGTTGATCACTTCTAAGGTTAGCACATCACAAGTTGGTGTGTGTGGCCTTGGTGATTTGTTTAGAGGTTGACTTGGGTTATAATTAGGACATAGGCCAAGTTCTTGTGAAGAATTTTTATTGGCTCCCATTCACCCCCCCCCCCTTGGTCGCCTTCTCGATCCTTCAGACTCCACCGCCCCCGTCATGAATGTATTCCCATGCCACCACTCATGTTGCCACCGCGAGCCTGGCTGGGACCGCATGTATCGTGGTTCGTCACCCCATCTGACCAGACCGCTTGGCGCCCAGGGCCATCGCACACCTCGCACAATCCCACGTCACGCCGGTGACTGGGCCTGCCGTGCAGATCGACCCCGCTCGGGATGCACAGATGCGGCGCCAAGAAGCCTTCAATTGACCTCGCTGAAATGCGAGGGATGGAGGGGGCGATGTGGTGAGACCTGATCCAGTGGTCGTCGCCCTCCTCGCCGTCGTGAGCCATGGATTTGGAGGAGGGGACTGGGGAACGAGGGGCGACAGGGATGGAAGAGTCCCGATTGTTTGTTTTTCTTTTACCCAGTCGGTGAGGTGGAGGAGGACTGCTTTTTCTTTTCTTTCCACAAACCGCGTGCGGGAGGATAAGACAACCACTGCACGGCGCTACTAGGTGCGCGGCCTATGGCCTACAACGACACTTTCATAGGGACTTCTTTTGCCTCCGAGAACGACACTATTACCGGTACGGAGGGAGTATCTCACTTTTTTAGACATTAAATGTCTAGATTTCTTTATTCACTTGGGTCAAAAAAATATTCTTTGCAAAAATAAAAATAGTTCACCTACGAACTAAATGTTGCAGCAATTTGATTGTTTAAAAAATATGACTCAATCAAAGTAAACATTCAGTTAACTGAAAACTAATAAATCTAAAAGTAATAAAGATAGGATCTTCTGCTGTTTTACTTTCAGAGATTTTGACGTTTGAACGCTAGAAGACACTTGAGGTCTTGTTTCCTATAACGTTCGCTAAGACTCTGGGAAAATAATGTTCTATAATACTATGAATAACTTCTTCCGCCATATAGAGCCGCAAACCAAAGTTACTCACAACAACAGGTAGCTGTAAAATCGTATCAGTATCTAGGAAAAATTTTGGTATAAAATAATATCAGAGGTCACTGATAAACACGATATTTCAGAAATATCGGTAATTTCGGTGAATAAAATAAATTATTTTTAAAGATTTTTTACATGATTTGAGAAGAAATTGTCTTTAATATATAAATTATCATAGTTACATATATAATAAAATCATTTTCATTAAATAAACATAGTTAATGATAAAATTTCGGTGATAAAAATTATATTGAACCTCACTGATAAATACGATATTTTGGATATTTCGGCGAAATTTCACTCTACGTACCACCTTCCTCTACTCTCACTCCTGGCCACTTCAATGCATTATCCCACCCTGACATGCCGGAAACCCTGGACGAGCTGATGGAGTACCAGCGCCGGTGGCTAGAGAACATCAAGCGCAATGAAGCCGTCCTCTCCCATCTCCGCCGCGACGCCGCCCACCTCTCCGCCACCTACACCGCCGCCCGCCCCAAGAAGCAGCCCCGCGCAACCCCGCCCGTCCCAAGCGGAAGTTTTCTTGCAATAACCAGGTCCAGCTTTTCTAAAATTATGGAATCTCCATCTGATTTATCTGAGGGCTATGATTTTCTGATCTTTTGTTTCTGGTTGGACATAAGTACCTGTTCAACATTTAACTGTTGGAATGTCAGTCAAATACTCATGTGGTATATGGTTCATGATCCGTGGGCTTTCTTTGGTAGAATTGTGATTTTCCTGTGCATAATTCCAGTTTTCAAGACATGAATATGCTGATCAAACTCTTATCCATGCAGCCGGTATAATACTGTTGGAATTTTGAACACCGGCAACTTCAACATCTCATGTTTCCATCAGCATATATGTCATTCAACTCATTTCAAGTATGCCTTCTCTTTTAACTTGGTTTCTTAATCTTGAAATACCATTTCTTTAGCTTGTATTATTTTGTATTCCCTCCTTTGGACCCTGCAGTCGCCGATAATTTGAAGCTGGTAATATTTTTCTATGTGATAAGTTTTAATAGTACTTATGTGTGTATTGGAGGCAGAAGCTTTTATAGTTTGACAACTCATTTAAGACATAGGATGAAATGTAAAGCCTCGTTTTTTCTTTGGACTTTTCTAATGCACAGTTTATGCGATCAATGGTAATGACAAACAGGGCACACTGGGGATGGAATGACTCTGACCTTCTCCTTGGAACACAAGGGGACATCCAAATTATCTCTGTTGATCTCGAAGATGATAAGATCTACTCCAGCAAAATACTAATGGAGACGGGTCCAGGCTAGGGAGCTCTCGCCTCCCTGGCAACAACAACACCGCCGCCGCCGCCCAATCAGCCACCGCCACCCAGCCCATGGCCTCTTCGCATCCTCTGTGGCCCCCAGCACCAATCCCACGAGCACCACCAGCACGACGCCTCACCATCCAACGCATCAGCGTGCTCGTGAGAGACCCTAGATCTGAGTGCCACCCCACCCATGGCACCACCGTCGACCGGGCACCCCTCGCCGGACGACGTCGAGTTCATCTCGGAGACTCCAGATCTGCCGCTTTCCTATGCCGAGGTCGTCCAGCTCCAACCCCCAACCACCTCCTTCCCAGCTGTCCGCCCCCGGGCCGTGTCAATAGTTACTGCCCCCCCCCCCCCCCCCCCCAACAGCAAGACAAGGGGAAATCTGTTCGATTCGCATCGCCTAGCCCCTCCGGGCCTCCGGGGTAGGATGCGGCGTCACGTCCAATCACCAGGCGGAGTCCTCAGCGGCCGCATTGGCCCGGGCACCACCTCGTGCGCTATCCTTCCCCACGCCGTGTCGGGTCGCACGTGGAGACGCAGAGCCAGGCTGGACGGAAGTGAAGCTGCACCACTGGGGGCGAAAAGACAGGGATTCAAAGCGGGAGGAGCTCGAGGAACTGCGGCGCAGCCCGCATTCAAGGAAGGAGGATGCCCGAGGCCTGTCGCAATGGCTCTCGCTCCACATCTTCAAAAAGCATACGGCCAGGCGCTGCTTCGTGTGCCTCGCCCCCGACCACTATGCCGCTACCTGTAGAGATCCAGTATGGTGCTTCACCTACGGACGCTCCGGCCACAAGCAGTGGCGCTGCTGAGAAGCATCACCCCCACGCCGCCGGAGCAGCTCCCCAATCCAGCCAGTGCCATCACCACCACTAGCGTCGAGGCCGCCTCCCCGACCTGCTGCAACAATTCCGGCGACTACAGAACTGTCACACCCGATTTTAAGGACAAAACCAGATGCTTAGTATATATCTGCACAGGACAAGTTTCACACATATCGACGGTAAAAGTGAATAACAGTATAACCAATATCATTATTAAAGCGTACCATTATTACATAAATAATAGTCTTTAAAGACTAAGAACGACTCTCTCATAGAATAACAGCGAAAGGCACCATAACACCACAGGCAATCGACCGGGGGCACACATGCCTAGTAGTAGTCCTTATCGATGTAGTCCATCTCTCCATCTTCTGAGCAGCAGTTTATAGTACAAGAACAAAAGAAAATAGCAACAGTGAGCACATGCGGTACTCAGCAAGTGGGGGAAAGTATGACATGCAAGTTGAATAAAAGAAAGGCTAACATAATGGTTCATTTGCATATATGAGCATCTATACCTAAGACCATTTGAAAAGCAATCCTATTTACTAGGTGAGTTGTAAAACCCAAAACCCGTTAATGTCAAGTAGTTATAGCCCACACAGGACTATCATTCACATAGAATCCAGAGCCACCAACTCACACAGAGTTGAATAGTTAACATAGAACACTATTCACTAAGAAGCCAGCCAAACCCACCAAACAAAACTTGGCTACCGACCAAGTTCACCCAACCATTCCCGCTAATCGTGTGAAAGGTCCATGCCGCTCATAATCGTGAGCACGACTGTTATCCCGGCGGGGAGGGGCGCAGGCGAACGCGGTGCGGGGAGGGGAGCTCACCGGGGGTGCGCGGCGGCCGAAGGTGGTCGGGACGGCCGAGCGATGGCGGCGCTGGCGTGGCTCACGGCGGCGGCGGCGGCTATCGCGCGGAGCGCGACAGCGGGAGGCAGCAGCGGATGGGGGAAAGGCGGCGCGGGAGCATGGGGCACGCCTTTTATAGGCACATGGCCCTAGGTTTGCCTTGGCGCGCACGCCAAGGCGGCGGCGACGGCGGCGGCGGGCTTGACTAGCGGCGCGGCTAGGGTTATAGGCGGGGTCGCGCGTCGTGGGCCAGAGCGCGAGCGCTGGGCCGAGCAGATGGGCCGAGTGGGGCACAGGTTGTGCAGGCGGGGTGTAGTTGGGCTGCGCGGGGAAAGGCCCAAGACTGGAGGGGGAGAGGAGGAGGGGAAGGGAAGAGCTGGGCCGCGGGCGCGGGAGGTCGGCCCAGGGCGGGGCAGGCCGAGAAGGGGATGGGAGAGGGGGAGAGCTGGGCCGTGAGGGAGGCTTTCGGCCCAGGCCAGAAGAGAGAGGGGGAGGGAAATGGGCCACGCGGGAGTAGTTTTGGCCCATGGCCGAGAAGGGTTTCTTCCTTTTCTTTTCTCTTTCCATTCTATTCCTATTTCTCCAAATCCAAAACTATTTCTTAAATAAAATTCCAAACCGAATCCTAAACGATTTTAAAAATAGTTTTGCACATTATAAAAATCCTAAATGCAACTAATCAACATGAATGCAACAAACAAATATTTAAAAAAGTAACCTATATTTGATTATTTTCTTTAGAAAATAATTCTTTTTCTTAGTAAAATATTAATAACCTAATTAATTCTAGAAAATTTTAAAATATTCCAAATTTTGGAAAATCAGGGTGTTACAAATCTACCCCCCTTAAAAGGAATCTCGCCCCGAGATTCGGACAGGATCAGAAAGAAAGAAGGAAACTAGGCTCTCACTTGGTTGAGTGCATCCTTGTCCAACCTTTCCTTGTCGTGTGGAAATGCTTTTGCCACATATTCCACCTCTGCTCCATTGGGATGTGTCAACTTGACTGCCTTTCTAGCACAATCTATGATTCCCTTGTGCTTGGTTAACCAATCCATTCCGAGTATCACATCTATACCCTTGGAATCCAAAACGATGAAACTCGTAGTAAAGTCTACCCCCTTATGCTAACACTTAATTTATGACATCCATGTTCTGCTTTCAATTCCCCTCCAGGTGAACTAACTATCATCTTATTCCTGAGCAAGGTGATGGGAATGTTGTACTTGGCCACATACTTGGATGATATGAATGAATGTGATACTCCAGAATCAAACAAAACTACAGCAGGGTTTGAGTTAACGAGTAACATACCAAGAACAACGTCTGGGGATTCCTGAGCATCTTCAAGAGCAACCTGGTTGACTCGACCTCTAGCATAGTTCTGCTTTGCTGCTGTCGGGGCAGAGTTACCATTGCGGTTGGGTGTTGGGGAAACATCTTGGGTCGGAGGTTGGCGCGTCTACAAATTGGAGCATTGGTTAGCAAAGTGACCCTTTTCTCCACACCTGTAGCAGTTCCTATTGGTTGTTGGGGTTTGATTGCCATTGGTTCTCTACTGAGTTTGAGCTGATGGGGGAGGCATCTGAGAGTTAGGACATTGAAACTGACGTTGAGGGGTAATGAAACCCTAGCCTGTAGGTTGAGTTCTTTGGTGTCCACTCTGTTGTCCAGAATAGAATACAGGTCCCCCAGAAGATGATCCAAGGCGAGGCCTAGTGTTGATGCCTCCTTGCTGACCTTGATGCTCTAGCTTGCGCTTGCCATCCATCCTCGACCTTCTGTTCTCCAGGACTAGAGCTTTATCCACCATCTCTTGAAAGTTCGCATAGTTACGAGCCTCAAGTGCATAGGCAAGAGCATTATTCAACCCATCAAGAAAACACTCACACTTCTTCTCATCCGTGTCCACTTCTCCTGGGGCATACCTAGATAGCCGGGTGAAGCGAGCAACATACTCACTCATGGTCATGGATCCCTGCTTCAGATCCTGGAACTCCTTCTTCTTCAGCCTTATTACTCCCTGAGGCACATGGTGAGACCTAAAGCTGTTCTGGAACTCATGCCAATTAATACTATCAGGCTCCTCATGGGCTGCAACATAAGCATCCCACCAATCAGTAGCGGGTCTAACAAGCTACTGTGCGGCAAACAACACTTTCTCCCTGTTGTTGCATTGAGCGACTTGCAGCTTCTTGTCAATAGTCTTTAGCCAATCATATGCATCCATAGGCTCCACAGAGTGAGAGAAAGTTGGAGACTTGGTCTGTTGGAAATCCCCAAGCTTGTCTCTAGGCTGGGGAGCAACTCCTGCAACATTGTTGTTCTGTTGCTGCACTAGGGTCTGGTGCATGGTCTGGAGAAGTTGTGTCTGCATAGACATGAGTTGCCTCCTAACACTCGTCAAGGTTGGGAATGACGTAAGCTGGTGGGGCACAACTAGCCATTCTACGAGGTGGTGAGGAAGGAGTCACGTCCTTTAGCTCTTCCTCCGAAGATAAGTCCAAGTCATCAGGCAAGCTTTGCTTGAGCTGGCAGACTATTTTCATTGCATCCTCATATTTCTTCTGCCAAAACCCTAGTTCCTCCGTGGTTGAATCCAACTCCCTGGAAATCACCGTGGTAAGAGTGACTTGCTTCTTAAACTTCTCGTGTCCTTGTCCAGATACAGGCTTCGCGTGAGTATAGGTGGATCCACTTGCGAGCTGAGGGAAATGAGCATACTTTGTATCTGCAAAATACTAGCGATAACGGGAGCGAATGACCCTGCAAGCTTGACGAGCGCCATCACGAATCCCAGCGGAGAAAGACTTTCGTGTTGCAATGGCCTCATGAATCCTTTCCACCTCAAAAGTTCCTCTGAGCGGTCTCGGAGCAAAAATGTGCACTTGAACCTTCCATGTAGGCTCAGAACCTTCATAGGTCACTTGGGTACCACAATACTCTGGTTGCTTCTCATAACCCAACTACTCTAGCATCTCCCAAAGCATGTGAGGTAACCTTCCTGCATTATTTCCTACATCCTTGAAGAGTCGAGTGTCACGATAAGGTGGTGGACTCGGTGGTGGCACCATCTCTTGTTCAGCCTCTTCTATCCTAAACTCTTCTTCATATCCAAGAGGAACGAGCTCTGGTGAAGGCCAGACACATGGGTTGTGATCACACCTATGAGAAGTCTTCTTGGTACGGGCCATCTATACAGTTTTAAAATAGGAGAGACGAATTAGTAAAAAAAGATTTTTTAAACTACATGGTAAAAACAAGACCAATAACAAAAGTGAATCTAAACAATTAAGCCAAGGACTTTTGAAAATAGTTTTAGTTTGTAAAATAGACCTTAGAACACGACCACTCTATCTAGGCTAGCGTCCTACGGTCGATACGGCGCTGATACCACTTCTGTCACACCCGGTTTTAAGGACAAAACCAGATGCTTAGTATATGTGTGCCCAAGACAAGTTTTACACATATTGATAGTAAAAGTGAATAACAGTATAACCAATATTATTATTAAAGTGTACCATTATTTCATAAATAATAGTCTTTAAAGACTAAGAACGACTCTCTCGTAGAATAACAGCGGAAGACACCATAACACCACAGGCAATCGACCGGGGGCACGCACGCCTAGTAGTAGTCCTCATCAATGTAGTCCATCTTGTGACATCCCAAGTCACAAAATGTTGGTTAAGATAACACCATGTTAATTTGCTGACTAATTCAAAATTTCAAATAATTAAAGTGCCAAAGAAAAAGGGGAAATAACTTAATTAGAAATTCTACTAATTGGCCAAGTATTAGCTTTTCAAAAACTTTGCAAAACTCAATGGAAGTGTGCCCAGATTTTTGCATATTCCAGTGAGGCATGTCAAGATAGAATTTTGGGGAATTTACTGGAATTTTTGGTAAAATTTTAACCCCCCTAAAAATTCCCTAAGTGCAGAGAATAGCACCCCTGTTCTAGGAATTTTAGTTAATTTTCCAGAAGAAATTTTGACGTGGCCCCAAAACCAAAGTTGGCAAGTAGGATGTGCTGAACTTACAAAAAAAGTTTCTAAGGTTTTGAAGCATCATAAGTGGAGAAATCAGCAAAAGTGCAGCACTGTTCCAGTCAAGGGGGGGGGGGGGGTCAACCATTTTCTTCTCTGGTCCACTCACCGATCGACACCGCCGTACCTCTTCCGCCGGCCACCGCGCGCCTTCTCTCTCTCTTGACCATCCCGGCCACTGCTCCGCCTACCGTCGCTGTGCCACCGGCCGCATTGAAGCTGCACCGACGAGCCAACACCCGGCGGCCAGCTCGCCTCCTCGCTCCCTCTGCCCTCGCACCGCCGCGCGGTACTTAAGACCGCTGCCGTCGAGAGCCTCCACTCTCCTCCCCTCCTCTCTGCTCTCGCACGCGCGCCACGCGATCCCCAGAGCTCCAGCGAGACCAGACGTCCCTGCCCTCGCCTCCTTCTTCTTCTTCCGCCAGAATCGGGCGTCGCCCCTGTTTTCCCCCGCTATGGCCGCCGTCGCGTCAAGCGCCGCCTAGGTAGCTCCCCGTCCCCTTCTCTTTCCTCAAATTGTTGCGCAAGGGTCTTCCCTAGCAGGCCCCTGACCCGTTCCCCCGCTGCCGCAGAGTCCTCGCCGGGATCGATGAAGGAAGTAGCCGCCGCCGTCAGATTCTCCCCCACCCCGCCGACGAGACCCTCCTTCCGGCCCTCCCCGTCGCCTAGCTCCTCAACGCCGTCGATCTCCGCACCAAGGTGATGCTCTCCCTTGACTCCCCGACCCTTCTCGCTCGCCGTGCTCGCCGCGCAACGCCGCCGTACACCCCCCATGCTCTGCCACTCGTCGCCGGCCATCTCCGGCGCTCCCCCCTAAACACCCACCGGACCCACGAGGTCGCCGTGAGGCGCTGAGCATGTGTGCACACGGCGTTGGCCGAGCCGCGCTGCCGATTGGCCGCTGGCCGAGCTCGCCGGTGCCGGCCACCGCGCGCGCGCGACTGCGAGTGTTTGAAATTGCCGGATGGCAGTTCTGTAATTTACCCCTAACTTTGCTAAAAACTTCAAAAATTCATAACTTGAAAAATAAAAGTCCAATGAGCATGAAACCAATTTTGTTGGATTCCTAAAATCTTCCTCTACCAGTAAAACAAGATGAGAGCCAGGGTTATGCAGTAGATTAGTAAAATTAAATCACCAAAGTTAGAACCTTGCTAAGAGTATTAAATTCATAATTTAAAATTTATAATTGATAAAATCATGGGATTTGGTCAGTAAGCTCTTCATGCCATTCCTAAACTTTCTGATAAAGCACATTTCCATCTTTTATGCAAATTTTTAGTGTTATTGCATAATCCCCATTTTTAGTAAATGAATTTCTATAAATGCTTGGGTAGGATTTTAATTCTGAAATTTTGCATTCCTGCTCTTTGGGCATTTCTACATAACTATAAAATCTCCATGAAAAACTTTGGGCAACATCAGTATGCTTTTGGCTGTTAAAGTTACTCCTTCATAATTAGCTTAAGAAATACCATATAAATGTTGCCTTGTATATGCATCTAGTTATTATTAGTGATAAATCCATCCTTGGGACAGCTCATGTAACATGTTAATCTTGACTTCAGTAAAGTTATGATTTTCTTTTGTATACTCATGATTCACCATTAGTTTCTATATCTAGATTGGTTAGGGTTATAATTAAAAGTGAACATGTCAAATTCCAGGAGGTTACAATTAACCTTGCAAGATAAGGTTTCTATGTTCTCTTGCATGGGCATTATAATTGGTGAATGCACCCTGGGTAAGGGTGTAGTTAAGGAGCTGTGCATATTTGCTAAATAGGCCTTGGCATACCGAGGGAAAATGCCCTGCTAATTTCTTAGCACCAAAGGTATACTTGTAATTGGAATGTAGGGATATGCTCATTGATTACCATGCCTCCCACTTCCCTAATTAGAAGTTTGTCCCCTTAAATTTAGTAATTGCCCGAGTGTGGTGCAAACATGTCATCTCATGCATGATCATCATCCCATCAAATTCTATTTATTGAGGAAGTGTCATGCATCATCGTCCAACTCCTGACCGTGCATTGCACTGCATTGACTAGGGAGCGAGACTGGGAGCAAAGACGTGGCAAGCAACCCTGAGGAGCCCGAAGTTGAGCTAAGCCCCGCCGAGAACTCTAACTACGATCACTCCCAAGGCAAGCCCCGGTGCACACCTACTGATTTACGAGTCCTTTTTGTTTTGTCACCATAGAGGGATATTGTATTGTGCATTAGGTATAGGGCTTGGATGGAAACCCACTTGCATAAACAAACTGTGACCTATACTTAGTTACGTCAGTAAGCCTTTCGTTAGCAACTGCTATGCTTAAATTAGTGGAGTCAACGGTAGGCTATGGGATCACTTGATTCAATCATGATTCACGCGAAGAATGAAATTGGTTAAAATTTGGGAACCTATCGTTGCAACCCCGCGGACAAGTATTGAACAGTACCAAGTGCATACCTCTATATGGGAATTGGTAAACCTAGTAACTTGGGCGCCGTATTGTTGGACGGTATTACTCATCGATCCAAAGGTGAGGTGAATAGCACGGTGGATGCACGGGGCGAGGACCGCTAGAGAGTGCACGGGTTAAGCCTCGGATACGAAGTACTGTATCGCGGGGAGGACGTGTACTCGGGATCGATGGCCCCGGATCGACTTTATCGCAACCTCGTGAACGGTGTCCATACGTGTTCTTAAATGATGCGTATGTCGTGCATTTGGGTTATTCTCCTGCAGGATGTAAATCAATTCAAATTACCGTCCCTCGCGGTTATGAGTACCTCTTGTTTCGAGCAGTGGCAATGGTACTTCAAGTAGAGAAGTTTGTTTATGATGCTGAAATTTATTTACTCTATGGATACATATTGCTATGTTGTATTGCTCTTTATAATTGTACGAGCCTTAGCAGCTAGCTAGGTGCAACTACAGTCCCTCTTCTGCAACAAGTAATTAAAAATCTTGGTTAAGGACTAAGCATCGCAGCATAGAATTAATAGGTGCTTTTATGCAATTATCAAATAAGCCCGGTCGGCCCCCCTACATACTAGGAGTCGGTTTTAGTAAACCTTTTTGGACGGGTAAGTCTTGCGGAGTATGCTAGATACTCAGGCTTTGCGATTATGTGGTTTTTCAGGTTTGCCTCAAGCAACTTATTGCGATTGCTGTAACAAAATTGTGTGGGAAGGTGAGGAGCCCCAGAACTGGACCATTGCATGGGTCCCCAGCTCCCCTAATCAAGAAGAGTGAGCCATTGCCCTAGGGCCGGCATGGCTTACTTAGGTTCTGCGTAGTGTTTGTCGTATCTTCCGCCTCCGCACATTTTGTAATATGAACCAAGAACATATGTATGATAATGTAACTAAATTTGCTTCCGCTATGACTCTTGAACTTGTAATATTATATACTTAATGATGTATCTCTGTAAATGATGGATGTTCCTGTGTGAACGCTATGTATGGTTACTTCGTTAACCATCTCCCGAGGCGACCCTGTACGGCACACTCTATACTTCGGTATAGGGTTGCGACACATCTCTCCATCTTCTGAGTAGCAGTTTATAGTACAACAACAAAGGAAAATAGCAAGGATGAGCACATGCCATACTTAGCAAGTGGGGGAAAGTATGACATGCAAGTTGAATAGAAGAAAGGCGAACATAATGGTTCATTTGCATAAATGAGAATCTATATCTAAGACCATTTGAAAAGAAATCCTATTTACTAGGTGAGTTGTAAAACCCAAAACCCATTAATGTCAAGTAGTTATAGCCCACACAGGACTATGATTCACATAGAATCCAGAGCCACCAACTCACACAGAAT
Source organism: Eleusine indica (assembly GCA_030378355.1). NCBI lineage: Eukaryota > Viridiplantae > Streptophyta > Magnoliopsida > Poales > Poaceae > Eleusine > Eleusine indica. Next base: position 31,838,992 of record CM059499.1, read on the forward strand.
GAACAGTTCATATAGAATACTATTCACCAAGGAGCCAGCCAAACCCACCAAACCAAACTTGGCTACCGACCAAGTTCACCCAACCATTCCTGCTAATCATGTGAAAGGTCCATGCCGCTCATGATCGTGAGCATGACTGTTATAACAGTTTGACACTTTGTAGATGTTGCACAACTTTACCCACAGATTGGTGATTTCACCACTATGCAGTGACTAGAGAGTCTCTATGTTGTCCAATTCACACTATCTTAGGTGTGAAATTAGGAGATCACCACAAGGTCTTTCAAAGAACTTTCCAGCTCACAAACAATCCACGCTAAGATTTTACCGCTGCGGAATTAAAACCGTTCCTATAGAAGCCCCCTCTGGCGCCGTGGCTAAGAGTAAAACCGTCCATTGCCTGAGGTCGAAAGTAAAACCGTTCCGCCCTCATTCCTCGACTGCCCGCAAAACTGGGAAGACATCTTGATGCTCAACCAAGCCTACCCATATCAGCCTTGTGCTTTGCACGGTTTTCATGATTACACGTTCCACGAACCTATCCATGTGATCCCAAGCAGGTACCTCCACAATCCCATAGTACTGTACTCAGTACACGTGCATACCCGCACCATCATCATCATCCTCCTGCTTGGATCACCCTAGTTCCATGTTGCTAAACAAAAGGATTACCCATCCCTCATGATCATTATGTTAAAGTGAACCATTAATTAATATTAATATTAGACACTTCCATTCCCGACATAGCAAACTAAGCATGACGTACCCATACCAATATACTATACCATAACCCAGGCAACAAGGAATAATATGAAACAGGATAATAACACATGGGATTCAATATTAACAAGCATGCATAGAGAATAGAGAGAAATATAAAACATAGGTTCAATATGCATCAAGGACACTTGCCTGGTTCCCTTTGCTGCTGCTCAAAGTCTTCAAGATGGAGATCCCGGAAGTTCTCAAACAGCGGTTCGTCTACTCAACGTCACACCGAAAACACAAGCAGATAAACAAACTAAGAAACAACACACCACACAGTAACAAATAATAATGAAAACAAAACTATGAAATAGTACGCGTTGCTACGATCGCGTGAGCGCAAGAATCGCCTCAATCCGAGTTACGAGTAAAAAGTTACGAATGTTTAAAGTTCTAGGGTTAAAATAATAAATTAGCAAAATATTATAAAACATTATGAATAAATAATATTAAATATTATAATCGCTCTGGTGCAGGAATTATTCAGTTCTGAGCTACGGTTGAAAAGTTATGAAGATTTGAAGTTTCTTCCTTTTCTTTTCTATTCCCATTCTATTCCTATTTCACCAAATCCAAAACTATTTCTTAAATAAAATTCCAAACCGAATCCTACATGATTTTAAAAATAGTTTTGCACATTATAAAAATCAAAATGCAACTAATCAACATAAATGTAACAAACAAATATTTAAAAAAAGTAATCCATATTTGATTATTTTCTTTAGAAAATAATTCTTTTTCTTAATAAAATATTAATAATCTAATTAATTCAAAAAAATTAAAATATTCCAAATTTTGAAAAATTAGCGTGTTACAAGAACCGACTCCCCTGATGGCGCTTTGCGACCCGACGATGCACCCCGACGACGACACCATTCACGTTCCGACCTCCTTCGAGCTAGAACATGAGCTCCGGGACTGGGAGGCCGCCACCTTGGTGCCGTGGGCTGCACATTCCGACGGGCAAGGGGACGAAGGAGATTGAGGGCTCCGTTGTGGAGAAGTTCGGCCTCCGCAGCGGTGACGTCACCGTCACCACGCACCAGCCGGAGGCCGTTCCTCATCCGCTTCGAACATCAACGCCACGCCGACGAGGTCAGGAACCGGAAGTGCTTCAAGAGACACGGCATCGAGCTCTGCGTCCGTGAGTGGCGCAGCATCACACAAGCGCTAGGCATGCGCTTCTTCTTCCGCGTCAGGCTGTGCCTGGATGGCATCCTCATCCATGCCTGGATGCCAGACATCGTCGACCGCATCATCAACAGGACATGTGCGCTGCAGAGCATCACCACCGACCTGGTTCAGCCCACGGACACACGCCACAATCAAGTTGTGGGCTTGGACAACCAACCCGAGCAACATTCCCAAGCGCGTCTGGCTCATCTTCACCCACAAGCCCACGGACAAGTCTTCGGCCGTGTTCATCTACGACGTGCCGCCCGAGCGATGGCAGCAAGGTCTCAAGTCCCAAGTCTTCCTTCACCTTGAGATTATTGAAGACTACACCGCGGCCTCCTTCAACCTTCAGGTAGCTGCAGACTAGGAAAAAAAATTCGGCGAAATTTCACCGAAATATTCGATACGATTATTTATCAGTGAGGTTCGATATATTTTTTATCACTGAAATTTTATTATTAACTATGTTTATTCAATGAAAACTATTTTTATTATATATGTAACTATGATAGTTTATAGATTCAACACTATTTCTTCTCAAATCATACAAAAATATTTAAAAAATAATTTATTTTATTTATCGAAATTACCGATATTTTCGAAATATCGTGTTAATCGGTGACCACCGATATTTTTTTTTACCGATATTTTTTTCGTAGGCTGCGGACCAACCCTGTTTTGAGCCCACCCGCCGCCGCCTGCCTCCGTGGAGCTACGGTGTCATGGACGGGACGCCTAGTGACGAGCGCAATGCCGTCCCTTCTCGGCTACCTCAACCTCCTTGTCTCCAGGATGAATCGCGCGCGGCCAGTGAGCCTCGCCGCGGTGACAGCGAACATGGCGGGGGCGAGGCGACGGCCACAGCGTGTCCCGCGGGAGGGCAGGCAGCGCCACCAGCGGAATAGACCGCTGGGCAAACGACGACAACCATCGCGACGGGCGCGGCCGCCGGCGCGAGGATGCCCGTGGTGGTCGGCGGGACGCGAACCGCGACGGCCGGCGAGACGACGACCGCGGCGACCGCAGCGTCTTCCGTGGTCGGCTCGGCAATCGCGACGGCAAGGGCGATGACAGCCGTCAGGACGCCTACGGTGGCCGACGCGACGACAACCGTGGTGGCTGACGCGACGGCAACCGCGGAGACCGCAGTGTCTTCCGCGGACGGCTCGGCAACCGCGATAACAAGGACCGCGATGAGGAACAACAGAGGACCAGTCGCAAGAGGGGGGCCAAGCGCGCGTTCCCGGACGACCACCCGAAACAAGACTGGCCTCCCCGTAGGCGGGACCGCGACGATGATGATCACGAGCGCGGTGGGCGGGACCTCGGCTACGGCAACATAACACAGCACGAGAGACGCAAGTCCACGTCAGTTCGACGACCGCTACAGCGCCAACAGCAGCCCAGAAGCTACAGTGAGGGACGACATGGCGGACACAGTAGGGCGCTTGAAGAAGAGGAACCCCGTGCTGCACCCACATCTCAACAGCAGGAGGTGGTCCCAAACTCGCTGGACGCCCTCGGCAACAGCAACGAACAATTACAATCCCTGGTTATGCTGCAAACTAAGAGCATCTCTAGTGAAAGTAGTTAAATTGAGCTCTTAAAAATCTAATTTGCAATCCTACTTGTAAAATTTGGGAGCTTAATTTTACTTTTAACTCCAATAGAGGATTGCAAATGGGCTCCTATATCACGTGGGATCCGCTTGTCAGGCAAAAAAAATCCAATCGAACCCGCACCCTGCTCCCTGTCGTCCTTCCCGTCGGTGCCGTCCTGCTCCCCGCCATCCTCCCCGTCGGTGTCATCCTGCGCGCTGCTCGAGTCAGCCCTGAAGGCGTCTGAGCTGCGGGCCAAATCGTCATCGGAGCCTGCCCTTTTGCGTTGCAGCTGCGCCCGGCCCCGGTGGTGCCCTGCTCCCCCTCCTCTGCTCAACGGCCGGACCTGAGATTGTTGACCATGTACTCCCCGGTGCAGTGCAGCCCTCGCGCTGCTCCGGCTTGCCGTCGTCCCCAAGCTGCCTCGGCTCCGACCAGCCGCTATGTTGCACCCCGCTAGCGTCGACAAGGCGGGTAGATCTTGCCGCATGCGCCCCGCCACTAGCCCGCGTCCGCCGCTCTGCCACCCACCCACGTATGCCGCTCCGCCACTAGCCAACGCCCACCGCTCGGCCAGCCGCCCGCCCACTTACGCTGCTCCTTCTCCAGCCCGCGGCCGCCGCTCGCCCATCCTCCACCTTCCATGGCCACCAACCGTCTCTCCCAGATGCGAAGGGAGGCAGGCTGCGGCTCGGCTAGCGGGGAAGGAGATGGCGGGAGGTGTGACATCCCCTGCGGGATGACCAGGACCGTGTACAGGAGAACACTCGACAATGCGAGTTACAACAGCACATACATTCTTACAAACCTAAATATATTATATCATGGTATAATACATCCAGGTTTCCAAAAAGAATAGACGAGAGTTTGCAGTGGAGAAACATTTTTTTTCAACAAAGATTTGTGAGTTTAACCGAAGTTTGGCTAACATTTAAAACCAAGTTTTAAACCACGTTTATTCCGACTTACTCCCTGAGACACACCTAGTTTTCTATTCTTCCGGAGACGCAATGCGTTCCCACTGAAGAGAACCTCCCTCCGGCAGCTGTCCTTCCTCTGGCATGTCTTCTGACCATCCAAAAGAGTTTGATTCTCCACCTATCAAAATAATAAGTCGAACAAACCCTGAGTATCTAATATACTCCGCAAGACTGACCCGTCAACGTGCCTTGCTAAGGCCGACATCTAGAATGCTTAGGCCTTTGGCTGGTGGGTTGACTCAGACTTGCGAAAAACAGCTCTTTCTACTGGATAGCTATTTCAAATTTTAGCTCAAGATTAAGTTCATTAATAGCAAGGTTTGCATCCTGCAACTCTTTGCAATCATAAACTATCAAGCAAATCCAAATAATCTTTAATTAATCTTTCTTCATCTCGTTACACTCGATTATCTCCGTTCGCGCCAAGCGAACAAGCGGTACTCATTGCTGCGAGGGACAGCGATTCGAATCAATTTCTACCAGCTGGGTAAAAACCCGACTACATGACATATACGCACCGCATTGGTCGTATATGACAACTTTTCCCACTAACCCCAACCAGAGGTTGATTCGTTTCTAACTTCCCCGGGAATATGGAGACCCCACTAGATACCCATCCCAGATGTTATCCATGGGCGACCACCATTTTCCTCCCGTGAGACTTCAATCTCACTAACAGCCAGAAAAAGAAAGTTGGCTACGTCCTACCACTGAGGTAGTTAGGGTACATCAGCTTACTGGGTCCCATATACCAGCATGTAGACGGTACTGTTCAATACTTGTTCACGGAGCCGCCAACAGTGGGTCCTAATTTGACACGGACGGGGCTACCACCTTGCAAGACCCAGTCTTTGTCCTTTCCTCTACGGGGCCCGTCCGGTCTCATCATCATTATCCACTTTCATTTAATTTCCCAAAGATTTCAATCAACTTAAAGCCTCCATGCTTTAAGATTTATCCTATGCAGTGCTACCGATAATCCTACGACATAAGCGTAGCGCCTATCGTGCTACCTGTACCTGTATAGGATAAAAACATCATAGGATTCAGTAGTGATGCAGGTGGGTGTCAATCAATTCCTGGAACCTAATGCACATACATGACCCGACTGACTGTGAATAAAGAAAGAATTTAAAAACATAGGTGGGATGCACCGGGGCTTGCCTTGGGTTTCGTTCGGAAGTGCCGATTCAGGTGCGGGAGTGGTCTCGACAATTACCGTTTCGGGCCCACAGTCAGCAGATGGCCCGATGGTCTCGGATGCTATACGATTTCGTTGACATAACATAAGTTAGTGTTAACGATGCATGAAATATGACATGTAATGCATTGGAAAGATAGCTCCAATAAATATTTAGATTAAGAATTTTAATTACTCTTGTCTGAAGTATTTCCTTCATGGTAAGAGAAATTAAGTCCATTAGTGACAATGGTTTAACATATTTTAATTCAAATTAATAGCCCTTAATTACCCCACTTATGTATAAAATAAATCCATTAACAAAATAAATATTGACTTAGAAAAATAAATTAAACAACAGTTAAAAGATAAATCTATAAACTTACTTAAATATTTAAAATTAATATTAAAGATAATTTATAAACTTACTAGAAATATAAATATTAAATTTTATTTCATTAAATGGTAGAGGCATTTATTTAGAACTTAATAAAATTATTTTCACTATTTTAGAAAGCCCAATTTATTTACTGGATTTTTATTCAAACTTTGGAATTATTATTAATTGGAAAACCTGCGAAAAAGAAAGAATAATAAAATTCTGGATTTCGGCCTGTTAGGCCTTGGGCAGCCCAGCTGCCGCTGGATCCAGCCCAGCCACCCAGCTGCGCAGTGCGGGGGGGCACGGCCCAGCTACGGGCAGCCCACTCGGGTGGTCATGGCCCGGCATCGCGACGGCTCGGCCAGGGCGGGACGCGGCCAGCGGCGCGAGCGTGCGGGCCTGCGCACGCGCAACCGCGGCTCGGCCTGGCGGCCCACTCGGGTGGGACTCGGCCCAGCATCGCGACGGCCTGGCCGGGGCAAGGCGCGGCCAGCGACGCGAGCGCGGGGCTCTCGCGCGCGCGATCGCGGCTCGGCCTGCCGGCCCATTTCCGCGAGCACGGCCCAGCCGTTGGAAGCTTTCGCCGTTCTCCCGCGCGCGCGCATGGCGGCACGGCGACGCGACCGCGGCGGGTCGGCATGCGCCCGGGCATCAGCGCGGCAATTGAAGGACACTACTCGAGATAGCAAGGCAAGAGAAGGGTAGGGAAGGGGATTACAGCGGTGATTGCTCACCAGAGCAAAAGTGACGGCGAGCGGCGGCGGATTCCGAGCTCGGCAAAGACGGCGGCGATTAATGCTCTCCGGTGATTAGCAATGACCTGGTGGCGATAGGTAGTTGTTGGAGTAGTTGTTGCAGCGATTTTGAGTGGCGGGGGAAATGGGGAGATGGTCAATGGCATAGAGCGGGCACGGCGGCGGTGGCGGGAGAGAAAACAGAGAAGGCGGGGAACAGCTCGAGTAAGAGAGAGAGAGTGAATGAGAGAGGAGAAAGAGAAGAGAGGAGGCGGTAAAATCGCCTCCCCAATCGACAGCAGCGCCGGCGGGTCCCACGTGCAGGACATCGTGGCGCCTCCGCCGCTCCCGCGCGCGCCAGCGCGGCTCGGTCGCGGGCGGTGCGCGGCGGTGAAAGGATCTGGGGCTGACAGGTGGGTCAGACGTGGCCCACCAACAGTAAAGATATAATTTTTTTTTAAACAAATGTGAATGTCACAATCCTCCCCCATTAAAGGAATCTCGTCCCGAGATTCAAGAACGTACCGCACTAGTAGTCGCAGCTTGAAAAAAAAACTCTAGGTAGTTTGCTTTGAGAAACTCTTCTTTAGAATGATTGCTCCATTGGATTTTGTAAAATTTGGTAGTTCTATGCCTTGTCACTCGATCCTTCGTATCAATGATTTTAATTGGATATTCGTCGTAAGTTAGATCTGATTGTAGTTGTTCCACTTCTTTGATGACAATATCTGCCGGTGCCTTCAGACACTTCTTTAGTTGAGAAACATGAAAGACGTTATGAACTCCGGAAAGATGTGTAGGCATTTCCAGCCGATAAGCTACGGGTCCACATTGTTCTTGAATAAAAAAAGGTCCGATGTATCGCGGCGCTAACGTTCCTTTGATTCCGAATCGTTGAACTCCTTGTGGGAGAGACCCGCAAATACACCTGATCTCCAACGTCGAAGACTAATTTCCTTCGCCTATTATTTGTATAGCTGAGTTGTCGAGATTTAGCCCGCTTCAAGTTTTGTTGGATCATGCGTACTTGTTCTTCCGCTTCTTGTACTATATCAGGTCCAAAAATTATTCTCTCACCACTTTCAGACCAATTCAATGGTGTGCGGCAACTTCGTCCATACAAAGCCTGAAATGGTGACATCCCAATACTTTCTTGATAGCTATTATTGTAGGAAAATTCTGCCAAAGGTAAGCATTTTTCCCAATCTTTACTGTATGCTAATACACAAGCTTGAAGCATATCTTCCAGATACTGATTGATTCGTTCGGTTTGCCCATCTGTCTGCGGATGGTAAGCTAAACTCCGAATTAACTGTGTTCCAAGAGATTTATGTATTTGTTCCCAAAATCTGGATATAAATTGAGCTCCTCTATCTAAGATTATAGTCTTTGGTATTCCATGTAAGCAAAGAATACGTGATATATAAATCTCGACATACCTTTCCACAGTATACTGAGTATGTACTGGGATGAAATGAGTAGACTTGGTTAGCCTATCAACAATGACCCAAATAGAGTTGTGCTATCTTGGACTTAGTGGTAAACCGACAATAAAGTCCATACTAATATCTTCCCATTTCCAGGCAGGAATGCTTAAAGGTTGAAGAGGTCCTGCTTGTTTTAAATGATCAGCCTTTACCCGTCGACATTCATTGATATATTTTGCTATTTTCCTTTTCATCCTTGTCCATCAAAATCTCTGCTTCAGGTCCTGATACATTTTGTTCGTTCTGCGATGAATAGAATATTTGGAAGTGTAAGCTTCATTCAAAATTTTCTTACGAAGGGTAAAATCCTTAGGAACTACTATTCTATTCTTGAACTAGACAATGCCCTCCGCATCTTCCCTAAAGCATGTGATGTTTCCAGTCTTTATTCGCTCCTTTATATGTTGTATACCCATATCCTTCTTTTGGGCTGTCACAATATCTTCTCGAATTGTGGGAACAAGTGCCAGATTAGTTAATACCCCATATGAAATAATACAAAGATTTGATTCACTCACTTCTCCTTTTAGTTCCTTGATCATTTTCTGAGGAGTGAGATTATTACAATGTGCTTGTCGGCTTAAAGCATCTGCTACAACATTTGCTTTACCTGGATGGTAATGAATCTCAATCTCATAATCTTTAATTAATTCCAACCACCTTCTTTGGCGCATATTAAGATCCGCTTGGGTAAAAATGTACTTGAGACTTTTATGATTAGTATAGAGATGCACTAAATTTCCCAAAAGGTAGTGTCGCCAGACCTTTAAGGCTAACACCACTGATGCCAATTCTAGATCATGGGTCGGATAGTGTTCTTCATATTTTCTAAGTTGTCATGATGCATATGCAATTACTCGTCCTTCTTGCATAAGAACACAACCAAGCCCTGTACCCGAAGCATCGCAGTAAACATCGAATGGCTTGGCCAAATCTGGTTGAGCTAACACCGGTGCAGAGGTTAATAACCTTTTTAAACTTCGAAAAGCTTCTTCGCACTCTTGGTCCCATTCATATTTCCGGTCTTTCTCCAATAACTTGGTCATTGGCTTAGCAATTTTTGAGAAGTTAGGAATAAATCTCCTATAGTAACCTGCCAATCCTAAGAAGCTCCGAATTTGAGTAACTGATTTTGGTGGCTTCCAATCCAGTACTTTCTGAACATTAATTGGATCAACTGCTACACCTTCAGCTAAAATCACATGACCTAGAAAGGGTATCCTTTTTAACCAAAATTCACACTTGCTAAACTTGGCATATAATTGGTGATCTCTTAAGCGTTGTAATACAATCCGCAAGTGTTGAGCATGTTCTTCCTCCGACTTGGAGTAAATCAGAATGTCATCTATGAAAACTACAATGAACTTATCCAATTCCGGCATGAATACTGAATTCATCAGGTACATAAAGTGTGCCGGTGCATTAGTCAGACCAAAAGACATTACCAGATATTCATAGAGTCCATACCTAGTAGAGAAAGCTGTTTTAGGTATATCTTCGGCTCTAATTCGGATTTGATGGTATCCCGATCGAAGATCTATTTTAGAGAATACCTTAGCTCCCATTAATTGATCAAATAGAATGTCAATCCGAGGTAGTGGATATTTATTCTTGATAGTAACGGCATTTAAAGGCCGATAATCCACGTATGACCTCAATGTTTGATCTTTCTTTTTGACAAATAAGACTGGACAACCCCAAGGTGATGAACTTGGACGTATATATCCTTTGTCTAACAATTCCTGTAATTGCACCTTTAGTTCGGCAAGTTCATTAGGGGACATCCGATAAGATCTTCGAGATATAGGTGTCGTTCCTGGTTGTAATTCTATCTTAAATTCTATATCCCGCTCAGGAGGTAAGCCTGGCAAATCCTCGGGAAAAACATCTGGATATTCTGAGACTATAGGTATTTCTTCCAAACTTTTTCCAATGGCTTTATTAACCATGGCAAAAAGGGTTTTAGGAATGTTTAAAGTCAAACAATCTTGGCCATGAATAGGAGAATCTAGATGTACAGCTCTAGAAGCTATATCCAGGATTGCCCTATGAAAATGCATCCATTGCATTCCAAGTATTGCATCTAACCCTTGCCCTTCCAAAATGATCAAAGATGTGGGATACACTTTACTACCCAATTTCAGGGGCATATTTGCAGCAATTTGATTGGCAAGTATTTTTCCCCAGGTGTAGAAATAAGATGTGGGCATGATAGTTCAGATGGCATGATATGATGTTGTTGAACGTATGCTTTGCTGATAAAATTATGGGTAGCTCCGGAATCAAATAATATCATAGCGGGATGCTCAGTAATAGAAAACATACCCGCGAGAATTTGTCCTCCTGCTGGTATCTCTTCAATTGTGGTGAAATTGGCTCGTCCTGTTTTCACCGGAGGATTCTTAGATCGATTCCTTTGTTGATTTGGTCCTGGTGCTTGTGGACGTAGCGCATTGTTTATCTTCGGTGGATACGGACAACTTCGAGCGAAATGCCCGGGACGACCACAATTATAGCAAGGTAGATTATTCGGTGTGGTGCCGAATAAGATTGTCGAGACTGTTGCACAGCCTGCTGTTGATATGGTGGACGGAACTGATATTGTTGTGGCAGTGGTTGAGGTGCGCGATACATACTTGGGCGGGAAGGAGCAGCACGGTAACGCTGACCTGTAGGCGATGTATAAACCAGCCTGTATTTAGATGGTCCTCCACTTCCCTGCCCCATTGATGTCCTTTTCTTGTCTTTAGCAGCCTTATGGATACGGAGAGAATCTTCAAGAATAATGGCATCACTGACAAATTTGCTGAAACTAGCAGTTCGATTCAAGACGATACGAGACTACAATTTTGTTGTCAACCCTCCTTTGAACCGAGCCTTCTTCTTACTCTCTGTATCCACATACTCTGGAGCATATTGTGCCAGACGGTTGAACATTTTAGAATATGCATGCACTGTCATATCTCCTTGCTTTAGTGCCAGAAATTCATTCCGCTTTTGATCAACGAGGCCTTCCGGAATGTGATGGTCTCGAAATGCTTTAACAAATTCTGCTCAAGAAAAAAATATGATCGGGTGGGTACATTGCCTTGTGATTTGCCCACCAGGCTCCAGCAATTCCTTGTAACTGCTGAGCAGCAAACAAGGTCTTCTGGGCATCTGTGCAAGGGATTAGCTCCAACTTGGACTCAATTGTACGCAACCAATGGTCCGCTTCCAGAGGTTCCCTGACATCTGAAAAAGTAGGCGGACGAGTGGCAATGAAATCCGGATATGTTGCCTGATTAGCATGATAATCGGGACGATGCTCTGGGGGTGCTGTATTTTGAGCTATCTGCCGAAGCAACTCTTCTTGTGCCACACCAGAATTTAGTATGGTTGCAATGGCTTGTGCTAGGGTGGGTGGAGGTGGTGGCACTTCTGCCCCTCCTCGCTGAGAACTTTCCGCACCATTTCCATTTCTTGTATCACCCATTCTGTTCAAGGAAAAACTTTTTCATTAGCATCCCCAATACTCATATATTATAGAAACAATTGATAACACATTTTCATGGCTCAACTTGACATAAAATAGTACTTTATTCCAACTTCTTAAAACCTGATACAAAACAGGTGTCACCACATAAAGTTCACATCAAACCTACTCGTACTACCATCTCGAAACTAATACGTTGATCACTGATCAACGCGAAACGTGGAAGTCACTTCCTGATCCCTAGAATCGTTCACTTGATCTCTCTCATCCTGGAGTCGCGGGATCTCCGTTGAAGCTATTACTGACTCCATGTCCATTATTTCTTTTGGTTCTTCTTCTGCTTCCTCATTTTGCTGCTGCTCAAGTTCCTGGTTTAATAAAATATTATGCATCTGTATCAAATCTTCTTCTAACTGTTGGATTGTAACATTTGTCGTTGCTAGTTGCTGCTCCATGCTTATCAGTTGTTCTACTTGATTGTTTATTTGATCCTCCTGAATGATCAGCATCTCATCCTTTTCTCGAAGTCGGCTTTCCAGTTCTGCTATGTGAATATCCTTTTCTGGACACAAATAGCACTGCTGCCCTTCCGCTTCACCGATGCCATTACCAACACTGGCCATCTCTGCGGAGAAATAAAAATAAAAATGTAACATACATCAATATCAACTTGTACTCGTACCTTAAGCGTAATTCACTGTCACATTTTTATAAACATCCACTTTTATATCTTAGTAACATGCTACACCAGTTACTACTGCTAATACTACAAACCGCTATAGTGGGGGTGGTTAGGTCTACTATTGACCTACTTTACAATCTGACCTATGTCAGCAAAAATGTGGCAACTATCGCCATCCTATCCCAACACTCATAACTCCAGTATCCTACCCGGTGGCTATACAGTCTGACATCCTGTCAGCAAAAATGGTGCTATCCTCCTACTCCTATCGCTCTATCCTACTCTCGCATCATCTACTGTGGTGGTGTGTGACTGTCTGCGTCGGAGGCAAGTGCAGCCTCGGACTCAGCATGGGGTCCCTGAGAGTCTAGGCTAGACTCAGGAGCTGCCTGTCCCTGCGGTGGCGGTATCTGCTGCTGCAACTGCACAATCTACACGTGAAGGTCCTGGTGGTGATCCTCCAGTATCTACTGCGCCTCCATAATGTTCTGCAGCTGTAGCTGAAGCTGGTCTCTCCGGTCGGCAAAATCGAGCATAATCTCGATCGCCTGGTTACGCTGCTGCGTAACCCCTGTAAGCTGACCCTCCACGTCTGTGAATCTCTCTCTAGTCTCGTCAAGCTCCTCAGCAAGCCCTGCCATGTGCTCCCCCAAGTGCAGTGTCTGCTGGTGTAAACCATCTCGATCCTCTGTAATCTCTATAATCTGCCCCTCTAACTCTGCAATCCGTGCGCTCGACTTCGTGATCCGTGCACGTGACTCCCGGATCTGGCGTTCGTCTGCCTCGAACCGCTCTCGAAAGGCAACCTGCTGATGGTCTCTCTGCTGAGTGACCTCAGCTAGCTGCGCCTCGACGTTGTGGAGCTGACGCTCTAAGACTGCCGTACGCGTCCCCTGCGCGCCTGGCTCACGAACGCGCCTCTGTCCCCGTGGCATCTGCAGGAAAAAGGTTTAACAAGTTAAACACTTCTTCCCACAGTAAAACAAAGTAGCAAAACAGCGAGAGGAAAAACTGACAGTATAAAACAAAGCATAACCCCCAAAACCCCAAGATTTTTAATTATACCAAAATAACATGATGCAAACAATATGCAACTAAAAGTTAATAAGTTAGCAGTCAGATTCACGTTCTAAAATGAATAGCACATCTACTCGTGTCTTCTAGCATCTTTCTACCCTGCCGTTCTCACTCGTGGGGTTCTAAGAAAATTTTCATCAAGAATTTTGAAAACGGACTTTGAGAATGTTATGTCGTTGCTCCGGTATTGCTCTGATACCAGCTGTGACATCCCCTGCGGGATGACCAGGACCGTGTACAGGAGAACACTCGACAAAGCGAGTTACAACAGCACATACATTCTTACAAGCCCAAATATATTACATCATGGTATAATACAACCAGGTTTCCAAAAAGAATAGACGAGAGTTTGCAGCGGAGAAACATTTTTTTTCAACAAAGATTTGTGAGTTTAACCGAAGTTTGGCTAACATTTAAAACCAAGTTTTAAACCACGTTTATTCCGACTTACTCCCTGAGACACACCTAGTTTCCTATTCTTCCGGAGACACAATGCGTTCCCACTGAAGAGAACCTCCCTCCGGCAGCTGTCCTTCCTCTGGCATGTCTTCTGACCATCCAAAAGAGTTTGATTCTCCACCTATCAAAATAATAAGTCGAACAAACCCTGAGTATCTAATATACTCCGCAAGACTGACCTGTCAACGTGGCTCGCTAAGGCCGACATCTAGAATGCTTAGGCCTTTGGCTGATGGGTTGACTCAGACTTGCGAAAAACAGCTCTTTCTACTGGATAGCTATTTCAAATTTTAGCTCAAGATTAAGTTCATTAATAGCAAGGTTTGCATCCTGCAACTATTTGCAATCATAAACTATCAAGCAAATCCAAATAATCTTTAATTAATCTTTCTTCATCTCGTTACACTTGATTATCTCCGTTCGCGCCAAGCGAACAAGCGGTACTCATTGCTGCGAGGGACAGCGATTCGAATCAATTTCTACCAACTGGGTGAAAACCCGACTATATGACATATATGCACCGCATTGGTTGTATATGACAACTTTTCCCACTAACCCCAACCAGAGGTTGATTCGTTTCCAACTTCCCCGGAAATATGGAGACCCCACTAGATACCCATCCCAGACGTTATCCATGGGCGACCATCATTTCCCTCCCGTGAGACTTCAATCTCACTAACAGCCAGAAAAAGAAAGTTGGCTACGTCCTACCACTGAGGTAGTTAGGGTACATCAGCTTACTGGGTCCCATATACCAGCATGTAGACGGTACTGTTCAATACTTGTTCACAGAGCCGCCAACAGTGGGTCCTAATTTGACACGGACGGGGCTACCACCTTGCAAGACCCAGTCTTTACCCTTTCCTCTACGGGGCCTGTCCGGTCTCATCATCATTATCCACTTTCATTTAATTTCCCAAAGATTTCAATCAACTTAAAGCCTCCATGCTTTAAGATTTATCCTATGCAGTGCTACCGATAATCCTACGATATAAGCGTAGCGTCTATCGTGCTACCTATACCTGTATAGGGTAAAAACATCATAGGATTCGGTAGTGATGCAGGTGGGTGTCAATCCATTCCTGGAACCTAATGCACAGACATGACCCGACTAACTGTGAATAAAGAAAGAATTTAAAAACATAGGTGGGATGCACCGGGGCTTGCCTTGGGTTTCGTTCGAAAGTGCTGATTCAGGTGCGGGAGTGGTCTCAACAATTACCATTTCGGGCCCACAGTCAGCAGATGGCCCGATGGTCTCGGATCCTATACGATTTCGTTGACATAACGCAAGTTAGTGTTAACGATGCATGAAATATGACATGTAATGCATTGGAAAAGATAGCTTCAATAAATATTTAGATTAAGAATTTTAATTACTCTTGTCTGAAGTATTTCCTTCATGGTAAGAGTAATTAAGTCCATTAATGACAAGGGTTTAACATATTTTAATTCAAATTAATAGCCCTTAATTACCCCACTTATATATAAAATAAATCCATTAACAAAATAAATATTGACTTAGAAAAATAAATTAAACAACAGTTAAAAGATAAATCTATAAACTTACTTAAATATTTAAAATTAATATTAAAGATAATTTATAAACTTACTAGAAATATAAATATTAAATTTTATTTCATTAAATGGTAGAGGCATTTATTTAGAACTTAATAAAATTATTTTCACTATTTTAGAAAGCCCAATTTATTTACTGGATTTTTATTCAAACTTTGGAATTATTATTAATTGGAAAACCTGAGAAAAAGAAAGAATAATAAAATTCTGGATTTCGGCCTGTTAGGTCTTGGGCAGCCCAGCTGCCGCTGGATCCAACCCAACCACCCAGCTGCGCAGCGCGGGGGGGGGGGGGGGGGGGGGCACGGCCCAGCTACGGGCAGCCCACTCGGGTGGTCATGGCCCGGCATCGCGACGGCTCGGCCGGGGCGGGACGCGGCCAGTGGCGCGAGCGCGCGGGCCTGTGCACGCGCAACTGTGGCTCGGCCTGGCGGCCCACTCGGGTGGGACTCGGCCCAGCGTCGTGACGGCCTGGCCGGGGCAAGGCGCGGCCAGCGACGCGAGCGCGGGGCTCTCGCGCGCGCGATCGCGGCTCGGCCTGCCGGCCCATTTCCGCGAGCACGGCCCAGCCGTTGGAAGCTTTCGCCGTTCTCCCGCGCGCGCGCATGGCGGCACGGCGACGCGACCGCGGCGGGTCGGCATGCGCCCGGGCATCAGCGCGGCAATTGAAGGACACTACTCGAGATAGCAAGGCAAGAGAAGGGTAGGGAAGGGGATTACAGCGGTGATTGCTCACCAGAGCAAAAGTGACGGTGAGTGGCGGCGGATTGCGAGCTCGGCAAAGACGGCGGCGATTAATGCTCTCCGGCGATTAGCAATGACCTGGTGGCGATAGGGAGTTGTTGGAGTAGTTGTTGCAGCGATTTTGAGTGGCGGGGGAAACGGGGAGATGGTCAATGGCAGAGAACGGGCACGGCGGCGGTGGCGGGACAGAAAACAGAGGAGGCGGGGAACAGCTCGAGTGAGAGAGAGAGAGTGAATGAGAGAGGAGAAAGAGAAGAGAGGAGGCGGTAAAATCGCCTCCCCGATCGACAGCAGCGCCGGCGGGTCCCACGTGCAGGACATCGTGGCGCCTCCGCCACTCCCGCGCGCGCCAGCGCGGCTCGGTCGCGGGCGGTGCGCGGCGGTGAAAGGATCTGGGGCTGACAGGTGGGTCCGGTGTGGCCCACCAACAGTAAAGATATATATATATATATATATATATATATATATATATATATATATATTTAACAAATGTGAATGTCACAGGAGGAGGGAGGCGACGGGGGTAGGGAGGTGGCGGGCCGGCGGCAAGGGGAGAGGGGCGGCGCACCTGGATGACGGCGGAGGGAGGAGACGGTGCGGCATCGGACGCAAAGAGAGAGGGAGAAGAGAGAGAAAGGGAGGAGAAGAGAGGAAAAAAGAGAAAAAAAAGATGAAAAAAATAGAAAAAAATGATGGGACCCATATTTGGAAGGGGATAGTACCCTTTCAGATTTGGAGACTTGGAGTTAGAATTTAAGACGACATGGAAAATAGAAACTCAAATAAAGACCCTGCTGAATTTTATTTTTCTATGTGACATATAAAAAATAAGATAGAGATTTGAATAGAAATCTTCACTGGAGATGCTCTAACACCTTGTGCAGGGAGCTCCACAACATGCTACGAACACAGCTGCATAACAGCGTGGGTGCTGTGATCTCTCCAGTACTAATGGAGATGGCTGAGCTTCGCAAGGAACATGAAGCCTGGCGAACGAAAGCGGTGGTCCACAGCAACAACACCGCTCTCGATGACCACCTCAACGACCCTGCAATGGAGGGAGGGAATGCAGCCTGGTCCGGACCTGCTCCCGGCCCGGAGCACCTCACCAGGCCAGAGCCGGTCACAGTCCAGGAGGTGGACGACGCGCTCCTAAACTTCCATCAGAGGCTGCATGCCACCGTTCCGAGAAACGACGACGCACACCGCAAAATGCCGGCAAGTCCCCTGCCGTGCGACCCCCAACTGCAAGCTCCAGGGACCCCCGCCCACATCATCACCATCAACACAAGAGTACAGCCGACGGAGCCGGCGACGAGGACCTGGCCACCCAGGCAAAGCTGGCTGCCTTGTTCGCAACGCCGCCGGCTCCAGTCCTGGTCGGCACGCAACTGGCGCCGCGGCTGCCAGCCAAACGGCGTCGGGTCCAGCCATCATAAACCACCGTCCGCCGCAGCGCGCGCCTCGCCAATAGGCCCGCTATGCCACCGGTTCAAAGGGCGAGACGTGTCCTATGCCGTCGGCTGGGACTTGTCAACGACGAAGAAGCGACACTGCAACAAGCCCTTGCCGACTACATCGCGATGTTTGACGTGCCACTGCCCCCTTCAACCATCGCGGCGCTCACGGCTATCTTCGACCTCCACAACGAGCAAGTCGCTCAGCAGGATGCTGGGTTGCTTCAGCTGGCCGGTGAGGGCGCGCCGGACATCCACGGCGACATCGTCATCGAGGCAGCATAGAGGATCGCCTCCATAGCAGCACAACAGCGTATCTTTTGTCAGCCATGTATCACGCACATGAAACAACCTGTATCTCTGTTGTTGCAACTCTGCAATGTCCACCAGCATCTATTGGCCAGCTGCAGACTCGCAAAATCTTTATTTCTGCAATGCATTTTCAACGCAATGTATGCACCTTATCATTGTCAAGTGCAACTCTTATTTGCATCATGCCACGCCACTGTGAACTGCTCAACGACTGCCATGTGCTGCCCAACAACGTGAAAGGCAAACAAGTAAAAGACAAACAACCCTTCCAACCAGCACCACCAGTAATCTACAGAAACACAAGTGTCCCGCCCGGCCACAACAAACAAGGCGATAGATGGTTTATTAATGGCAGTGACAAACTTTGAAGCTCTATGTTAGAATGTGCGAGGCCTTAATTCAGTGGCAAGATGTACCACTATCCACGAAACTATCTCAACAACCTTCTGCCACATTGCTTGCCTCCAGGAGACCAAACTACAAAGCGTTAACGCTGTGCTCGCCAACTATTTGGGTGCCTTCAAACTAAGGAATTTTGCCTTTAAACCGGCAAGAGGAACAAGAGGAGGGATCCTCCTACTATGGAATGACGATCACATAGAAGCTCAGAACATGCGCATCGGCCGATACTCCTTGTCAGCAGAGATAACAATCCGGCGATGTGGCACTTCATTCCGTCTAACAATAGTATACGGGCCAACAAGAAACTCCGAGAAAGATGCCTTCCTCAGACACATGAGGAGGCTGAAACCACCACCAGGGAAAAAGTGGCTCATTTTGGGTGACTTCAACCAGATCTATAGAGCTAGAGATAAAAATAATTCAAACATAAATCTAAACCAGATGCGGTGTTTTCGAGCGGTAATCAACCACTGTCAACTAAAGGAAATCTATTTGCAAAACAGAATGTACACCTGGAATAATGAGAGAAGACAACCAACACTTGTTCGATTGGACCGCATTTTCTACAATGAGGAATGGGACTTGGCTTTTGATCACCATGTCCTACATGCTTTGGCCACTTCGCTATCAGACCACTGTCCACTCCTACTATCCAACCATGCGGGGCCGCGACCGCCCCGTACCTTCCGATTCAAAAACTTCTGGATTACAATTCTAGGTTTCAAGGAGATTGTTAAGGAAGCGTGGCAGCATAATAACAACCAAATTGAGCCGATGCGCCGCTTTGGCCAAAAGCTGATAGATACATCAAAACAACTATGACAGTGGAGTCGGACAATACTGTCGGAAACAAAGCTGAAACTTCAAATGGTGATGGATGTCATTCTACAACTGGATATAGCACAGAAAAATAGAGAACTTACCCCTGAAGAGTTCAATCTCCACACGAACCTAAAGAGAAGAGTAATGGGGCTAGCTATTAAAGAACGGTCCAGGAAAAGGCAAGCATCTAGAATAACAAACATCAGAGAAGGAGGCACGAACACAAAGTTTTTTCCATCTATGAATGAATGCAAGAAGACGGAAAAATCACATTCAGAGATTGCGCAAAGACAATGGTTGGATAGTCATCCATGAGCAAAAAGAACAAGTAATACACAACCACTTCGACAGTGTAATGGCCCAACCACAACCGCGCAACCGGGACATCAACTGGATAACCATGGACATCCAACCGACCGACCTATCAATGCTAGATGAGTCATTCTCTGAAGAAGAGGTGCGCCATGCCATAAATCAAATGCCTTCAGACAAGGCCCCGGGACCAGACGGTTTTACAATCAATTTTTTCAAATCCTGCTGGGAAATAATAAAAAATGATCTCATGGTAGTTATACAAGCTCTATACGATCAATGCTGCATTAACATGATATTTCTTAACTCAGCTAATGTAGTCCTAATTCCCAAAAAGGATGGGGCAGACAACATCACTGACTTTCAGCCAATAAGCTTGATACATGCTATGGCCAAGATCATCACCAAGGTATTGGCTCTCAGACTCGGCCCACGCATCAACAACATAATCTTAGGAAGCCAAAGTGTGTTCATCAGTGGGAGAAATATCCATGATAACTTCATGTGTGTTCGGAACTTAGCTCACCGATTTCATAGAAACAAAACGCCTACCCTATTCTTCAAACTGGACATTTCCAAAGCATTCGACTCAGTCCGTTGGGATTACCTCCTAGTGCTCATGCAACACCTTGGCTTCCCGCAACGATGGCGAAACTAGGTTACAGCTATTTTATCCATGTCCACATCGAGAATACTTCTAAATGGTGTCCCGGGACAAGAAATACAACACGAGAGGGATTTATGCCAAGGGGACCCATTATCACCCTTGCTCTTCATCCTAGCCATTGATCCGCTGCAAAAGCTATTAGACATGGCAACTAAGCAAGGCCTTCTCTCCAAGCTCAAAGGAAGGCAAGCACATCTACATACTTCAATGTATGCTAATGACGCGACAGTTTTCATTAACCCAACACACGAAGATGTCACAAATCTTGCTTTAATACTGCAACACTTCAGGGAAGCCTCGGGCCTACAAACAAATTTCTAGAAATCCATGGTCGTGCCAATCAGATGTGAAAATGTTGACCAAGATAAAGTTCTAGATGGGATGGCGGCCACGCGCACAAACTTCTCCCTCAAGTATCTAAGCCTCCCACTATCGGTAAGACGACTATGGAAGGTACATTACCAAACGCTGGCGGATAAGGCAATAGGAAGAATGATGACATGGAGGGGGAAAAATACGGGTCTAGCAGGACGAGCGGCTCTAGTCAAATCAGTGATGACATCACAACCGGTATACTTCCTAGCAGCGATGAAAGTACCAAACGAGATTCTGCAGGAGTTGAACCAACAAATGAAGAAGCTACTGTGGGCAAATGAGGAGAATTTAACTGGCGGAAAATGTAAAGTAAATTGGACGCGGACCTGCATGCCCAAAGAGTATGGAGGACTAGGGATCTTGAACATGGAGAAGTTCGCACGAGCGTTACGCCTTCGTTGGCTCTGGCATGAATGGAAGTCTGTGGACAAGGCTTGGGTTGGACTTGGAAATCCATGCAATGACACTGACAGACTGCTATTTGCAGCCGCCACCTCCTTAACTTTGGGGAATGGATCCAAAATGGATTTCTGGTCCTCAGCCTGGATCGATGGATGCAGACAGAAAGACATAATACCGATGATATATCAAATCTCCAAAAAGAAGCAAAGGAAGGTCAAAGAGGCACTACACCGAGACACATGGATAAGGGATCTCAACCTACACACAAATATAACGGCCCAACACATCGAACAACTTGTCAAGCTATGGAACCTCATGCAAAACATTCAGCTAGATGAGAACACGGAGGACGATGTCACCTGGAAGCCTACGAGCACAGGGCAATACATAGCCTCCTCTGCATACAGAGCACAATTCATTGGATACATTCGGACGACATATGATAAGGTGATTTGGCAGGCATGGGCGCCACCTAAATGCAAAACCTTTGCTTAGCTGGTGATCCAGAACCGTATATGGACGACAGACAGACTAGAAACACACGGCTGGAAAAACAACAGGTACTACCCTCTATGCAGACACACCCTCGAGACAACACACCACTTGCTATCAAACTGTCAGTATTCAAGGCGAATATGAGATGACATCTCTCATTGGGTGAACATTGCAGAGATAAATCCCTTAAATTGGATACAAGTCGATTCGGTACACCAATGATGAATGTCGTTGGCGGTTTCGAGGAATATACCACGAAAAGGCTTACGATCGCTTATCCTACTCATCAACTGGGAAATCTGGAATGAAAGGAATGCACGCATCTTTTGACCCAAAGAACTCCCAGCAACCTCCCTGATTGCCAAAATCAAAGAAGAAGCAAGAATCTGGTGTCTTGCTAGAGCTAAGCATCTATCACAAATGCTGCCACAGAGTTGAGTTTTGTCCGGCGAATTCTTTCTGAGACGTGAGCGCCTAAGCTCTTGTAATTCTACGTCCTCCGCAGCAACTCTGTAATTCCTTCTTTAATTAATGAAATGGCACAATCTCGTGCCGGTTTCTGTTCAAAAAAAAAAAAGATGACAAGATCTCCACTTCCTTCAAAGGACGCATTGAAAGTGAGCAGCCCCAAGCCAGATTGCTGTGCACCCATATCGCATTGGCCATCTCGCTTGCGTGGGAGGGAAAAAGGCGTTCCTCTGGACACTGGAACAAGATGGCTGAGAAGGATTTGCCCTGCCTGAGTAACCAGTATAACTTATGTGATAGTTCAATTGAATATTCGTCTGACAATTCGGGAATCCTAAATTTCGTGATGAAATACCTGATTGTTTTTCCATTTGCCTTGCTATCCGTCTAGAATGAGATGATCCTTAATTTAGCGATTGCATGACCTGGTGTTTGGATGTACTCGACAATGTCTAGATGACACATGAGAGGATCCTTGACTAGATGTTAACACCTGATATACTTTTGATTTTCTTCCCTTTTTTTTTTTCATTACACATACCCTACTTTTTTTTTTCCTTTTGTGACTTAACATGTGAATCAAAAACTTCTCTAAGGGTAAGTACAATGGTGTTGTCTCATAGATTGTCTTATGTATGTCATGTAATCTTAAGATTGGTTATGAGAAGACTTATATAATGGATGGTCTTATTAGGGCAGGTACATAGGCAGTCTCATAGGTCATAGGTCGTCTTCTATTAATTATATGACTCCTTAATTTGTAGATATAAAAAGGAATATTTATAGATTAAAAGACTACTAGAACCCGTACAATGGTATGAGAGCCGTCTCATACTCCTAAATTTAAGCGCAGAAGGTGGTTGCTATGCGAAACAACCACCTCTTTCTCTCACCACCCTCTCTCTCTTCCACATCATTAAAAATCCTACGTGGCAATAAATGAGACGACCTATGAAACTGCTTACGTGTAGCATTATACCTGCCCTAACATGTATAGTTTAACTCTAAATCATCCTCACCACGTTGTTCTAATCCACCACTGAGGAAACCATCGAAATTTCATTCAAAGGGTGAGACTAATAATCTTCCGGGAAATTCTCATATGAGTCTCTGTATTCAGACTTGTTAGTCACATAGACCAATGCAAAAACATATTAGTACCAACATGACGCTGAAAGTCTAATAGCCATGGATAGACTGGAGTCGGGACTTGGTACCTTTTTCGTCTCTAACACGTAGCCCAATTTGCTTCAGACCAGAAGTAAAAAACGTGGAGACTCCCTCGTTGTGAGGATATCTCGTATCAACTCTCATTTTTACCTGCTATTTTACTGTCTATGGAGGCTAGACAAGTGAAGAAAATGGAATGATATACTCTTTTGAATCGCAAAAATATCATAGAAATCATGCAGAAGAAGCATTTCCGCAATCAAAGTGGCCTTTACTTTCTACCCGTTTAACTCACCGGTCAGTCTCACAGAGTCCAAAAATAAAAATAAAAAAATAAAAAACACTCAGCAGTTTTGGGTTTTGCGGTCCAGCAGTGGTCGGCGGCGTTTAGAGGTTGATCACTCAGCAGTGCCTTGTTTGAGCCCGCAAAACCCAAAACCTGATGGCGGAAAACCCGGAGCCCGAGGCACTGACGGAGTACGAGCGCCGGCGGCAGGAGAACATCCACCGCAACCAAGCCATTCTCGCCGAGCTCCGCCGTAATGCCGCCGACCTCTCCGCCGCCTACGCTCGCTCCCACCCGAAGCGAGCGCGACCCCGCGCACCCCCGGCGGCCCCCGCCGGCGCCCCGCGCCGCTCCGGGCGCGCGCGCCGCCAGCCGCCGCCGCTATCCGCTGTCCCCGCCTCGCTCCCCTCGGATCACCTGAAGCGTATGGCCACCTCATTCCCCATCTCCGAGGCCTTCGTCGGCGAGGCCGCGACGGCGACGGACCTGTCCGCCCCCTTCACCTCCGCCATCCTCGCCGCGTCCTGGCCGTCGGAGGGCAGGATTCGCGCGGACGGGCTCAATCCCTATAGGGAGATGGTGCTGACACCGGGCAATGTGAAGAAGCTGGCGCCGACCGTGATTGGGGCGGCCCGGATGCTGCCGCTGGTGGACCGCACCGTGGTGGTCGTGGGGACCGACTTTGGGAATCTCATGTTCTGGGATGCGAACCGCCCGGTGCCTGCAGTGCCCGCATGGCAACTGCCGCGCTCTGCTGCCGACGAGGTGTTCTGGTATCATCCACACAGTGGAGCCGTGGCCGGGATCACCGCGCACCCGTCTGCGCCAAGGAAGGTGAGTAGTTGACACACTTGCTCTCTTTATTTGTGTTTTTGGATGGCAGTACGAGTACGATAATGATATTACCTATCCTGAAATGTAGGGATACATTCTACGGATTTCTATACATTTCTGTATACTAGTTAAAAAAATGTTACTAATACAAAGGAGTGGAAAAAAAAAGCTAACAGGTAGAGGTAGTGTGCTCATGTGGTCTCAGATTGTGAAAAGTTATGGCTCGGTATTTAAATAATTAATCTTGTGGGTAATTTGTGCAGTTAGGAAGGATCTGTGTAAGTTTACCCTTTGGAGTCTTTTCTTTTAGAACCTACAAGATGGAAATGACTTGAAAGAACTATAAAAAGCTATAACTTGATGAATATGAGTCATTCTTTGTTTGTGTTCATCTTCTTCCTCATATATCCATGTACTGAGCACTGATTTTGTCCCTTGGATTGATTTCAGATTTACAGCTGTAGCCATAATGGTGAAATTTGTCTCATGGATGTAGAGAAGGAGATTTTCAACATGATCCATTCCTGTGATAATTATGTTTTCTCCATCTGCCAATCACCAGATAACAACACTAGTTTGTATATTGGTGAGGGAAATGGTGATCTCAAGGCTTTCGATGAGCGAGCAGGTAAAATATCAGGCATATCAAAACTGCATCGTGATTGCATTAGCTCAATTGATGTTAATCCAGTGAATGCATATATGCTGGCAACCAGTTCATTGGACAGCACAGCATGCATATGGGATTTAAGAAACATGAAAATGCAGAAGCCAGAGAGCTTGAAGGTTGTCGAACATAAGATGCATGTTAATTCGGCTTTTTTCTCACCAAGTGGAAGCATTCTAGCGACAACCAGGTCTTCCTTTTACCATCTTTCTCCAATATCCATACATTACATCAGTAGGCATTATGTTCACATGTCTTACTTGTGGTTTGAAGTGTCTACCGTGCAGTGTATTACACTATTACTGCTTGAACTTTGGTCAGACAGTCATGTTGGTTTTAAGTGTCTATGATATTCGTTTGGTGCAATCATGGTTTTCTTCCGACCCTACAACACTAGAAAAATGGAAGTATCACTTCTTTTGCAAAACTAAATTTTCATGTCTCAGCTATCTTATACTTCAAAAAGTATTGAAGATTTACAGATATACTTATCTACCTCCTATCTACGCAGTCAGGACAATACAATTGGAATTCTGAGCGTCCATGCCTTCGATAATTCATGCTTTCTACAGCATGCTTGTCCTTCGGCTACATTCAAGTATGACCTCTCTTGTCACATTATGATTTCACATCATTTTATAGCTTTATGTTAGTAGAAAATATCTGTTTAAAGGCACATTTGACTATTTATGAGTGAATGCATATGTCCTCTGTTACTTTTGCATGTTCTGAGTGTTGACGTTGACAGTCTCCAAGGCACATTTGACTATTTATGTAATTATTAAAAGTATGTTAGTAGAAAATACTGCAAAATTCAGAATACAATCATTTGGGTATTCCTTTCCTTTTCATAACAATGCTAGTAATATCTTTTTTACGCTTCCACACACTTTGAGAGGAGGGGGGGGGGGGGGGATGTCACTTTTGACTTTCTATAATGCATAGTTCCATATTTCTTTTGAGAATAGTTTCATATTTCGTGTGGTCAGTTTGATAACAGCAAGTCATGCTTAATATGGTTTCATGGTTGCAGGGCAAGCTGGGGATGGAATGACACTGACCTTTTTATTGGAATGGAACGGGACATAGATGTGGTTTCGGTTGATATCAATAACAGTGGTATCTCCACTTCCTGCAAAGCATGCATCAAAAGTGTGCACATGGCGCAAGTTCCAAGTCAGTTTTATGTGCACCCATATCAAGTTGGCTGTCTAGCCTGTGTGGGGACATCGCAATAAGTTGTTCCTTTGGATACCAGATCAGGACACTGGGCGGGAGAATTTTCCCTCTGAGTATCTAGTGATCTGCAACTTAAGTGGGTTCAGATGGGTATCCATTTTTTCCCCCCAAGAGTTAGAAAATCACTGATGCTCTAGCTAGCAAAGTGCTCTAGAATGTTTCTATGCCCTACCCATTTGTTAACTACCAAGAATGCATGCATGTCGCACCTGACGAGGTTTCTATGACCTAGCTATCAAATTTGTTGTACAATGTTTAGTGCTAGGCAGTACTAGTACTAGAGGATGCTTTTGTTTCATCTCTAACTTCACATAATTTTTGTTCTCTTTGACTTATGTTAAGCTGAGAACATTACTTTCCTGATACTAAAAGTTAAATATAACATAACAAACGTGGTAATAAAATGGAAATTATAGCTCAATCGTATCAGTATGAGCAAACAACAAAACTTAATGAACATGACGGCAATAAATTAAAGGCCCCTGCAGTACCTCATGTATAATTGAAAAATAGATAACACAAACATTAAGCTCAAATGCAATCAAAATTCAACAGGGAAGAAATAAGCTATGAAGAATTGTAGAACGTGTTGGGATAACTTATTTCATTAAATATCAAGAGTGCCCACGTACAGGAATTTACATAAAATCTACTGGATTACTGGAAGGGGAATTTATATCGAATCACCCAATTGCTGATAAGCGAGTAAGAACCTGACAACACCAACAATGCTGTGGTACCTACGAAAAGGTGTGCTAATTGCAGCTCTTACAGGCTCTAGAAAAAGTCTTGGCAGTAACACGTTAGGTCTCCATGCCCCCCTCCAAAAGTCCATGCACTCCACTCCACTGATTTATAGTCAGCTTGGAGATGAGCAGCACGGATAAATTTTCCTTGTGGCCATAAGACTGTAGATTTACAATCACTGGTCTGTAGCTTGGCTCCGGCTAGACACAGATGATGGCTATGACATCAACCTAGAATTACAGCAAAGAAATGGAAACGGTTCTGCCATGGACAAGAAATTACAACGTATTTAGTTCAAGAATTAAATAAAGACATGTAATTAATCCACTGACTGAGCAGAACTGTTCAAGTCCTTTGTGTCAATTGAACTACGTATACTTAGTTCAAAAAATTTACCATTTCTTTAGCCTGCCAGATAAGAATGTTCTAAAACTCTCAATGTTCCCCCAAGCTCCACAGGGACGAGAGGAACAAGCGAGTGGAGAACATCAGCAATCAGTGGTCTATAGCTTGGCTCAGGCTGGACACAGAGAACTGCTACAGCAGCAACCTAGAATAGAAAACATGTATTTAGAGATGGAAACAATTCTGCCGTGGACCAGGAAAACAGATTTGGATGACGTTGCTTACTTGATAAAGATGTCTCAAATCCATGGTGTTTCTGACCACTGGATCAATTATACTGGGCAACTTTGCTCTATCTGTTATCTGAGGCATGGCCTGCAAAAGAAAATGTTCTTGTTGTCTATCCTAGTTGTTGTACAAAAGAATTCTATTTATTTATATACCAGTCAGTTAAAAGTTCAAAAGTATACAGTCAGAATTTAATATTCAAGCAAAAGAGTCTGTTGGAGCACTATATTGTCTACCAACGTAGAAAACAAGAAGCGCCAAAGCCAAATGTTGAAACACAAGGAAGAGAACTTTGATAATGAGTTGGTTAGGTATGTCGTCGTGGCATCTTGGATCGACCGAGTCCATCTGGGAGTTTTGTAAGAATGTGTAAATATTGGTTTATTTATCTGCAGGGCACTGGAAAAAGTTATAGGACACTGGGTACTGCATATAGTTTATTTCCAGTGTCCCTCACACAAAAGTTTTTGGTTTAGTGTCCTGCAGACAAAACCAACATTATCCACTATACTGTAGACAAATCACCTGTAAACATTACGAGCTCAGTGCCTCAAATTGTACTCTAAAACTGAACATTGAAACTTGAGCCATAGGTTTGGAAGTTGGGATAATGCGAATTTGATTGTTGAGGCTGAATCTTGGAGAAGAGAAATCCGAGTTATATTATTCCGTGATAGTACTATCTACTCTTTCTTGGAGGAGTTTATAACAATATAAAGTTTATATTGTTCCTTTTTTTATTTAATAAAATCTTATCAGGAGTCTAACATATAAGAAGTGCAATTTTCTTTGAAAACTAAATGTATTTTTTAGGAAAAGCTACTTAAGCTTTCAAGAATGAATTATGGGAAATTATCACTAATGTCAGTGAACTTTCTATTCATCCACATATATACAACAACAACAACTAAACCTTTAATCCCAAGCAAGTTGGGGTAGGCTATATCATCCATCCATATATATGTGAAACGAAAACATAACTTTTATATTGGCCCTCAATTTTTTGTATTCTCTAAATGAGAAAGTATTTAAGGCTTTCTATTCCCTTCGATCATGAACAAATCTATCAATGAGCATGTTTGGCCCACATGTTGACGATAAGCTCAATTGAATGCAGAAACTCACTACTAGAGAAGGTACGTGCTACTCGCTGCTACTGAAGACACATGATAATATGATACTATCCACCAAAACTTTAGGCATTATTGGAAGTTCACTAAAAGTATTCTCATTCTTAAAAGATGACTGAAACATACCCATGACACAATAGATTGACAATGAGTTTCACCAATCATTTCCACCGGCTTCCTTCCAAGTAACAACTCAAGAAGAACCACCCCAAAAGCATACACATCACTCTTCTCAGTTAATTGGCCTGTAAGTGCATAAATAGCACCTTTATTTAACATAAAAAGTCCAGAGTTATCTAAGCAACTTAATGTACTAAAAAAACGCACATACCGTCAAGAAGATACTCGGGCGCAACATAGCCAACAGTTCCTGAAGGCATCATGGCGCATTTGTCAAGGTTTCCACCACATATTGCGAGACCAAAATCTGATATCTGTAGAAATACATAATCACAAACCAAACAGTGATATCTGAATTTATAAACCTTGAATTAAAATATGAAATTAGAAGTTTGCACAAGGCAAAATTTAACCTTTGCATTGAAGTCTAAGTCAAGAAGTATATTGGATGATTTTATATCTCTATGTATAATCATAGGAGTGCAATGCTCATGAAGGTGTTCCAATCCTCTGACAGAACAAATTTGACCTGGATTAGTATCTAATTATCCATGTTGCGCATCGGAATATATAGAGAACTCAAGAATTTTAGAATTAGAAAGAACCTTGCTACATCAAGAGCAATTTTCAAGCGAGTGTGCCAACTTAAAGCTGATCCATTGGACGGTCCTACAGAAGCCAGGAAACAAAACGACCACACAAGTGCCTCTCAGTATCTTCAGCCTTAACAAATTAAATTTATCATGCCAACAATGTGAACTTACCATGTAGCTGGGTTTCAAGAGAACCATTTTGCATTAGCTCATACATGAGAAGTCTTGTGTCGTCATGAATACAATATCCAAGCACAGAGATCACATTGGGATGCTGAATTTTCCCAAGGAAATCAAGTTCATTCTGCCAATAAAAGTTCGCATAATCAACCAAGGATTCCAAGCAACAAAAAATTAGGAAAAAGGAAGTATTTGTGTTTCAAAGTCACCTCAAATTCTTTCTCAATCTCCTCTCTACAACAATTCAATTTCTTAACAGCTGCAACATGACTTCTGTCAAGGTAAGCCCTATATACACAGCCAAAACCCCCTTTTCCCAAGATATTCTTCTCATTAAATTTTCCAGTAGCCAACTCCAAAAATGAATAGTCCATCATTGCAATAACTTCTTTGTTGGACATTTTAGACGAGTTTAATTTGCAACGGACAGGTAACAGCATGTTTCTCTTTGTAGCATCTACAGAATTTCATTTGTACATTATTCAAGAGTTCAGGACTCCACTAGTCAAATGTTATACTAGCTGATACCAAGTATCTAGTTAAGGAAATCACTTGATGTTTTGATGTCCTTGGAGTGTAGAGCTCCCTGAGATTTCCTCCAGAAGGCCCATGCAAAAATTGCTGAAACCATCATCACAATGACCACAACAAGTGCCAAGATGACAGCAAGGAGGATTTGTCTTTGGTAACGGTTAGCTTGCTCGGTATGGATCCTTATAGCTGCATTCAAGGGCAGTAGATTACAGATGAAATGTAGATGCATTTTGATAAAATAATTTTAGTACAAATCTAAAGCACCACAGCACATTTCCAAACTTCTCCATTTTCTGCAATTAACAAGAGGACATTGACCGTAACTTAAGTTGAAGTGAATGTATGGGCAGATTAAGAGAATATGAAAAATTTTCCCATTTCAAGTCAGAGGGAGAGGGAGAGGGCAGTAGATTAAACAAGAAATATTTTGATTGACACTCAATTCTTGAGTGAAACAGAGCAAACGTTTAAGCTCACGTAGAAGTCCAAAGGAATATTGATAAAGGAAGCAAAGTAATAAAATAAATGTATTAAAAAGAAAATAATCCATAACCCCAAAATGTCGTCTCAAAATAGCTCTCAGCAGCTGACCACGGGACACTGCTTATTTTTTCGAGCTGGAAAAATCTGCCGCACAGCCTTTTCAAAATCACCGTATAAAAACGAAACGCATGCGAGAAGATGCACATTCCAACGGGCAGTTACGAAGGCATCGGTTTTCAATTAATAACGCCAACATAAATGCTCACCCGCAGGAGGAAACGCCACATCGGGAACAAACGGCGCGTCCGCTGCCGGCGACGGCGAAGGCGGCGGCGACATTGTCACGTCGGAGAACGCAACCCTCGCGGCCTCCGCGAGCAGGGCCGCGCCACCGAGCAGCAGCAACAGCGAGAAGCTGCCGCCGCAGCGTTGCGCAACCATTCTGCAAGCAGGGTCTCCGCCTGCGGGCTGGATGAGCGCGGGCGCCGGCCACCGTGGAGAGAAGGAGAGCCGGCGCGTTTTGAAACTTTTTCCTCCTATCGACCTCCGCGCTGTTTTGGGCGGTTGCAGCCTTTTGTGAATTTTTCTTGGACGCTGGCGGAAGTGGGATCCCATCGCGCAGCCATGGTTAACATAACCGGCTAGGGTGGTATAACCGGTCGAGTCCGGTTTATTGGTTAACTGGTTAATTAGTATAACCGATTGGTTAATTGATAAAACTTGTTTTAGTATAATCGGTATAACCGGTCGGTTATATCAGTTAACTGACTGGTTATTTCGATAACCAATCAGTCGGTTTCACGGTTAACCGATCGGTTATTCCGTGAAACCGGTCAGTTATATTGGTTTTGACTAATTCGAATTTTTTAAATTTTGAAAATTTTTTAAACTATAATCAGCGGTTAACCGGCCGATCGGGGTAACCAGCCCGGACCGATTTTTCGGTTAACGGCCATTTCAACCCTGCGCACAGCACGCTCTCGCAGCCGTCGTGTGGACCCCACTGGCGGGTCTCGTGTTACTGCTGGCTGCGTGCGGCTGGTCCACGGTGTGAGCTGGTGCGCGGGCCGCTGTTCGCTTGATTTGTCCGCTGTGATTTGCGACATATCTTAGGTTTACTCTCAGGTACGGAGTATAACGGTATGGATCTACCAAAACAGAGTTATTGTACCTTACTTTTAGTTACACTGCATCACGGTCCTGACATGCAGTCACGACAGTGGCGAAGCGAAACAGTTTTGTGGTGTGCACTGCTATATAATACCGGTATATATAGCAAATACATGATCAAGTTCGCTTTGAGAATGCATTATTAATTACAGGTTGATAGAGGTACATATATGATCAAAATATATCAATATGTGATGGGGAGTGATATGATATTACAATATACTATGAATGAAGGCCACATACATGATTGTAGAACTGTTTTCTAATGACAAACAATGATTATTTTAGTAAGTTAATTTCACAAAACTACAACTATTTGGTCCCTTGTTGTAAAGAACTACAACTTTTAAAACAGTTTCATAAAACCACAAGTATTTACGTTGTTTATTACACAAAACCATGACTTTTACTTCTGGTCCCACATGTCACGCTCTGTTGGCACTATGCACTTCTACAGAGGCTGACATGTCATTTTGTAGTTCTAAGCAAAAAAAAAATGAACCCTACCCATAAGCAGGAAATGGATCTTCAGAATCCATGCTTAGGGAAGAAGGAGGAAGGGGGATGCCACAAAACCCAAAAATAAGTTGAACCCTATTACAAGTCGCCTCCAGCTGGCTAAGATAATAGACAATAAAAAGGTAATTTGTTTTCTTAGTTGGTGTTTTTGATTAAATTTTATTTTAGACTATAAGTAAAAGTCTATAATATATCATTTTTTACTTATAAAACCAGGGAGATGTGTCAAACATATACAAAGCCATATATATGTGGAGGATAAAGTGTCACAATTCACAACTCTATTCAGTTTCATTGTCATGCTTTCTTTTGCAACGCATGCAATACTTATCGGCATGTCCGTCCCAAAAACAATAAGGTCACCGTGGCATGCATTGGGTGCTAATATTTAGTTTCGACAGTAATAAAGTGTTTCTGCAGAGGAAAAGATATATGTTTTTAGAGCATCTCCAATACCTAAAATAGAGTGTTGGTAGCCACTTAAAAGTGTTTTCATCAACAGAGAGACTTGTGCTCCAGCAGATTACCACTAAGTTGAGCCTATATATTTTTTTCCTTTCTATTCCTCTATATAGATACTATTCCACCGCAATTTTTACATGACAAAAGTTTAAAGTTCATGTCAACAGCATTTCACGTACTCGATTTCAATTTCATATTCCAATTGAACATATAGTCCAAAACCTAATTATACATGATAACGAGCAAGAAATTCTTGCCCAAACATAGAGCACCATCACATGGTGCCACTGATTAGTGTAAGGTAGATGCAGCGTAGACTTCCTCCATCCCCAGTGTTCTCGATGGCATGGCCACCTTCCCGTACTCATATATTGCTCGTGAAAGCCAAGATTTAATCCTACAATGCATTAAAAAATATTGTCTACATCTCATCGAAGCAAGGGGGAGTCCATTAACATGATCTTCCAATCATTCTCCTTGTTGGACATCACCTCCTCATTAATGTTGTTCTTGCACATCTCGAGTCCTAATGAGCTTTATCTACCTAGGTCTGTTCTCTTGCTTCTTATCGGCCTTGATTTGCTTTGTGTTCCCAATCATCTCTTGCAGGACTTCCTTGTACCCCTACCATCTCCTCTTCTTAGCAGGTCCTTCTCTTGTTTCCTTTCCGGAGGCATGAACTTCTTTAATGCACTAAAGCATATGGTGTGGGATTCTGACCTCTCTCATTGTCCTCCTTCTTGGAATCATCCCCATTCAATGCATTATAGTTGCATTAATTGCTTGAATTACCTCTTTAGAGGAGCTTCATTGCTTCTTGAAATATATTTCTCATTGTATTCAACAATGATCAAGCTCAACTATGCATCATGTTGAAGGCCTTGCCCTTGCTTTGCTCTTTCTACTTGTACAATGCCCAAGAAATGTTGACCTATGACATGAAAGAAGCTATGATTAGTTAGAATGTTCTTGGGTGTCGAGACTTATTCCCGTCAATAGATTTATAGGGCTACACACCAAGAACTTGATGGTTAAGACACAAGACGCTGATTTAAATAGGTTCGGGCCCTCTCGATGAGAGTAATAACCCTACGTCCTGTGTTCTGTGTATTGTATTGATGTTGGTGATTGTTGTGGTTGTGTCCCTCGATGAGGGATTCCTATCGCCTTATATATCCGGTTGACAGGGGGTACATGAAGAGTCCTACTCATAATCTACAAGGAATCACATAGCAAGTTTATCTCTAATTGCCTTATGCTCCAAGCCGACTCGGTCGGTTCCCCATATTGGTGGGCCACCGGGTCGTCTACTGACTTCTGCATAGCTATGGATATCGGTAAGGTAAGTATTCCATAACACCCCCCCCCCCCCCAGTGCTTTCTGATTTGGAACTGTGATTTGCCGAGTGATTCCTCTTCAATAATTGTGTGCACAGACCACAAATTAGGAAGACCTCTTGAATGAAGTTCCTGTTAGATTTGGTGCGTCGATTAGGTGCACCTGATCAGATGTAGCCCCCGACTCTTGTATAATTTGGAGACTAATAAATAATGCAAGAGTCTAATAGTATTGACTCCTTACATTTTGTTTTATAAAGAATATTCTCACTCAAACCATCAAGCTTGAGCCAAATAACCTCCTAATCTTCAAACAAAGAGCTTGATCTTTACGACATCAATCATGTCAACCGATAATTATAAGTAAATAGCTCCTTGATCTTCAAACCAGGGGCTCGGTCTGCACAATGCCAACCAACTATTATAAACAGAGTGATATACACCTTAATTCGAGTGACCTTTGATCCAAATATCATGACATCAATCATATAAAGAATCAAAGACAGGTTTATGACATCAATCATACCCAATACTAAGCTATAATGACATCAATCATAAAATAGCCTTTCCTTAGTCAATCATCACTTGGACAACATAAGTTTGATGTTAGTTAGTGATAACTGACTTCAATAAGCAACTTAGATTTCAAACTTATACCCATACGACCTGATAAGGACATCACTCCTATGGATACACACAACACTCCTCCAATTCTGGACTTGCAAGGTCCAATGACTAGAGCTCGTGCACGATGACTAAATTTAGAGGTGAGCTCGTTCCTACGTTCTTCGCTATATGTTACTTTTAAGAATGGTTTGCTACCTAATGATTATTTTATGATTAGAAACCATGAAGAGGACCAGAAGATGATGGGAGAAGGAGTTGGGAACATGGAGGACCAGCAAGGGCTTGGAAGCCAAAGTGGAGGCCCAATCAAAACCGACTTCCAGTCTGTTTCGGGGCTCAGGACCAGTCTGCACTAAAACAGTTGTCCAGGACGCATATGGACTCGGATTTGAATGTTCTACATATGCACGGAAAGATAAGGAGAAGACCTTTCCAATGCCACCGGCCTCATGTCAAAATTCATCCGGAGTCATTGGAAATCGTTGAAACAAGAGAGAGTCCAGAATCTGTGTTGGTGCTGCGTCGCCTATTTTTGGCCTTTGGGCTTTGTATCTAGTTGAGCCCAATTAGGGGCGTGTCCAGAGGGTCTTGCACGACCCTAGGGTCTTTATATACAGCCGCCGCCACACCATTAGGGTTCGGGTTTTGCTTAGATCAATTCTGTTCATAAACAGTGTCGCTGTTCATCGATTTGTGAGACCCCAACTTCGAGAGTTTAATCATACATCTGCAATTGTGTTGCATTCTTCGTTGTTCTTGCTTGTGTTTTTGATTCGCAGGCAGGGATTAGCCTTCTTGGTGAGGTCAATTGTCTTTGGACGGTGGATAACCAGAGGAGACGTCGTGCTGTGATTGCGGGGTTTAGAACGTGCTGTTCTGAAGCCGGATCGATTTGTGTGTCGCCTCTGACCAAATCAACTTACCAAGAACCTTTCGGAAGATCAGGAACCCTTGTTCACATCAAGTGGTAATCAGAGCTTCAGGTGCACTGTCAGGTTCGCACTACCCTTTAGTTTTATTTTCGTGTTCTTCCTATCGTCCACAGAAAAGCCAAAAAAAAATTCCCCCGTCCATAACCACGTGTTTAGCCTTTGTATATTTCAATTTCAGAGTCCGTAGTGTTGAGTTTCTGCCCTAGTTCTTGTTTAGTCGCTGGTTTAGTTTGTGTTTTTGTTGCCAGTAGTGTTTTTCTTGCAACCCTAGCCGCCATCCCTTCCACCACCCTCAGTTTTATCGGCTTTGTGAGCTAGGGTTGATTGATCAACACGCCCACCCTAATCCCACCCTAAACCCACCCTCAACACCTTGAACCAATTTTCATAAATTCCAATTTCCGCTGTATCCACCTCGCCAAAAAAATCCCTACCCGACCCCAAGCCCGACTCGGGTTTCACTCAAACCCCGGGTTTCTTCATAACCGATTCTGACACCCCTTCGGTAAAACAGCCATAACTTTTTGCTCGGTTGTCCGTTTTGTTTGAAATTTTTACAGGAGATTCTTGACAAAAAGTTGAGGTGACCTCGTCAAAAAATTCAAAAAAAAATCGGGAAGATAAAGATAAAATTCATTCAAGTTGAAACCCGACGTTTTCTGAAACTTCAAGATATTCTGTAGGCCACGTCCTAGCTCTGTTTGAGCTGAAATTTTTTGTGGTTTCTCCCCCATTGCTAGTGAGTTGGAAAACAATATCAAAAAAATAAAATAAAAAAAGAAATTTGGGATTCCTACTAGTGCTCCATCTAGCCCCCTAGAATTTTTGAGTTTGGCTGTTTTACACTTAGCCCCCTGTTATCGACTGTGTGCCTTGGTCTCCTTGTTACTTCTTTGATATCACTACTATTCTAGGACATAGTTAGACCAGCAACTAGGGACAAGTTACTTGGACACTTATTCAGCTTTACTATTTGTTTTTGATTTGTGTGTCACTCACATATATATATTTGGCCTTCCTAGCTCTACATACTTCTTCTGGACAGCACATAGATTATTTTGTAACCCTTGCAATCGTGGAACACACCTCCCTAGTATTCTTCACTTTGTTGTTTTGAGAACTTTGTAAGAGCTTTGCAAGAAGCTTCCTTTTGCTGTGTTGAGAGGCACCACTACTTAGTAGTTTTGTAGGGATAACCTTCACTTTTTGTTTCCTGTTTTGGTGTTTCTGATGTCAGGAAGCGATGGAGAGGGTGCTTCACCCTCAAAATTTGATGAGTGCGTGAGCCAAAGTCAGCCACAGAAGGCTTTGCAGGCGGTTCAAAGTGATTTGGCAGAGACGATCACCAGGGCTGTCACCGACGCCGTCACCAAGCTTCACCTGGGAGAAAGCATTGAGCGTTTGGATAAGAGAGTCTCTAAGTTAACCGATCAGGTTGTCGAATTGGAGACCGCTCACAAGACCATCAACACCAATACCAATAACAACACCAACACAACTACCAACACCAACACCAACAACGACGTTGAAGACGATCATGATAAAGCAACGGTGTATAAGGCTGATGGCACCGTCAATAGGTCAGCTACAAGGACCGCAAGGTTACGATGTCATTTGCAATGTAACCCTCAAGGTATGGGTGGTTTCCACAACCACAACCGTCACACACAAAGGTAACCATGCTCCAGATGACCCGTATGCTAAAATTAAGTTTTCAATTCCTTCGTTTTCGGGTCAGTACGATGGTGATACTTACCTTGATTGGGAAATGACGGTAGAATAAAAATTTAATGCCCACCTTGTTCCTGAACAACATAGAGTTAGACAAGCCACTAGTGTGTTTAAGGACTTTGCTATTGTTTGGTGGAGTGGTCTAGCTGCTGAAACTGATTTGCGTACTACTTGGGAAGAACTTAAGGTAGAAATGCGTGATCGTTTTGTTCCTCCTTCTTTTTATAGAGAAATTCGTAATAAACTGCAGCGTTTAGATCAAGGACATAAAACTGTTCAGGAGTATTTTAGTGAGCTTCAGAAGGGTTTGATTCGTTGTGCTGTGGTTGAAAAAGTAGAGGATCAGATTTGCCGCTTTTATTCTGGTTTGAGAAAAGAAATTTAGGACATCCTTGATTATAAAGAATTTTATACCCTCAACCAGTGTTTCCAGTATGCTATGCTTGCAGCGAAAGAATCACAGGGAGTTTTCCAGGCTTTTGAGGAGTACAGCAAGTCCAGGAATTTCTACCCACCATGGCCGATGGGGACTTCGGGGCTGCCCAAGCCATCTTTCCGGCCGCCCCCACCAGTTAGTGTTGTTTCTGCAGCACCAAGATCAGCCCTTGCCCCTTCTACGTGCTCAAGTAAAAATTCTATGCAGGTACCGGCTAGTAGTGCCTCCTCTGTTGCTTCGACGGGACGCACTACAAGGATTCAGTGCCACCGCTGCCATGGTCTTGGCCATGTGCAGAAAGATTATCCAGGTAGGCTAGCATATGTGGCGGCAGATGATGGCGGTTACATGAGCACCTCCGATATGGAGGATGAGGAGGAGGATGTCGCTGCCACCAGTGGTGACCTCGTCCTTGGAGGCGGAGATACCACGGGCTACATGAATATTATTGTGCAGCGTGTGCTTAGCACACAAATCCAGCAGCCCGAGATGATGCAGTGACATAACTTGTTCTAGATTTTCTTCGTCATCAAGAACCGTCGAGCACGTGGTCATCATTGATGGAGGAAGCTGCAACAATTTGGTGAGTTCTGATGTGGTTAAGAAGCTTGATTTGACCACATGCCCACATCCATATCCATGCTCCATTCAGTGGTTAAATGACTCTGGAAAAGCTAAGGTAATACAAATTTGCAGAGTTCCTTTTTTCATTGGTTCCTATGTGGATTCTGTTGATTGTGATGTTGTACCCATGCAAGCTTGTTCACTTTTATTGGGTAGACCTTGGGAATTTGATAATGATGTTGTACACCATGGTAAAAGTAATAAGTACACTTTTATGCATAAAGGAACTAAAATTACTTTGTTACCAATGACCCCTGCTGAAATTGTACAAGCTGATTTAGAATGAGCTACTAGTTTGAAAAATAAAAGCCCTGAAATTCAACAACCTGTTAATTCTGATTCTACACCAAGTAATGTTAATGATTCTTCAAGTTCTAAGGGTGCTGGAATTAAATTACAAGGTCATTCATCTCTTACCATAAAATCTGAGCTTGCTGAAATTTCTGCTGATGATATTTGCTATGCTTTGATATGCAAACAAGCCTTGTTTTCGCTTGGTGATATTGCTTCTAGTGCTTTATCTCCTGCTGTCACTAACCTTTTGCAGGAGTATGAGGATGTTTTCCCAACTGAGATACCCCCGGGATTGCCACCTTTGAGAGGGATTGAGCATCAAATTGATTTGATTCCTGGTGCTACTTTGCCAAACCGTGCTGCTTATAGGACCAACCTTGAGAAGACTAAGGAGATACAACGACAAGTCCAAGACCTTTTGGATCGTGGGTATGTTCGTCAATCACTTAGTCCTTGTGCTGTTCCTATACTTTTGGTTCCTAAGAAAGATGGTTCTTGACGTATGTGTGTAGATTATAGAGCCATTAATAATATTACTATTAGGTATCGTCATCCTATTCCTAGGCTAGACGACATGCTTGATGAGTTATGTGGTGCTATAATTTTCACTAAAATTGATTTGCATAGTGGCTACCATCAAATTAGAATAAAACTTGGAGATAAATGAAAAAAAACTTTCAAAACCAAATTCGGGTTGTATGAGTGGTTAGTAATGCCTTTTGGGTTAATTAATGCACCCAGTACTTTCATGCGTTTGATGAATGAGGTTTTAAGACCTTTTATTGGCAAATTTGTGGTTGTTTACTTTGATGATATCTTGATTTATAGCAAATCAATGGATGATCATATGATTCATTTGTGTGCTGTTTTTAATGCTTTGCGAGTTGCACGTTTATTTGGTAACCTTGAGAAGTGCACCTTTTGCACGGATCGAGTCTCTTTTCTTGGCTATGTTGTGACTCCACAGGGAATTGAGGTGGATGAGGCAAAGATTGAAGCCATAAAGAGCTGGCCTGTACCAAAAACTATCACACAGGTGAGGAGTTTTCTTGGTCTTGCAGGTTTCTACCGCTGTTTTGTCAACGATTTCAGCACCATTGCTGCACCATTGCATGAGTTGACAAAAAAGGGCGTTGACTTCCATTTTGGTAAGGTACATCATGAGTCTTTTGATGCTATGAAGGACAAACTTACATATGCACCATTGCTGCAATTACCCAATTTTGATAAGGCTTTTGAGCTTGAATGTGATGCTAGTGGTATAGGCATTGGTGGTGTTTTGATGCAAGATGGTAAACCTGTTGCATACTTTAGTGAGAAAATTACTGGGTATGTTTTGAATTATTCCACGTATGATAAGAAACTATATGCACTTGTACGTTCTTTAGAGACGTGACGTCATTATTTGTTGCCCAAAGAATTTGTTATTCATTCTGATCATGAATCACTTAAGTATATTCGTTCTCAATGCAATTTGAACCGTAGACATTCTAAATGGGTTGAGTTTATTGAGTCTTTTCCTTATATTATTAAACATAAGAAAGGAAAGGATAATATGATTGCTGATGCTTTATCTAGGCGATATACTTTGTTGTCTCAACTTGATTGTAGAATTTTTGGACTTGAGGCAATTAAAGAATAATATGTTGTTGATGTTGATTTTAAAGATGTATTGCTGCAATGTAAAGAAGATCATGCTTTAAACAAATTTGTGTTGAATGATGATTTCTTGTTTAGAGCTAACCGCCTATGCATTCCAGTTGGTTCCGTTCGTCTTTTGTTGTTGCAGGAGGTACATGGAGGTGGATTGATGGGTCATTTTAGAGCTAAGAAGACGGAGGATATTTTGGCCACACACTTCTTTTGGCC
Source organism: Eleusine indica (assembly GCA_030378355.1). NCBI lineage: Eukaryota > Viridiplantae > Streptophyta > Magnoliopsida > Poales > Poaceae > Eleusine > Eleusine indica. The sequence continues at coordinate 31,879,639 of CM059499.1, forward strand.
AAGGATGAGGAAAGATGTTGAGCGTTTTGTTGCTCGCTGCACTACATGTCAAAAAGCTAAGTCTCGATTGAATCCACATGGTTTATACATGCCACTTCCTGTTCCTTCTATTCCTTGGGCGGATATTTCTATGGACTTTGTTTCAGAACTGCCTAGGACTAAGAGGGGGAGCGATAGCATTTTTGTTGTTGTGGATCGTTTTTCCAAGATGGCACACTTTATACCATGTCATAAAACTGATGATGCTAGTTATATTGCTGACCTCTTTTTCAAAGAAATTGTACGTTTGCATGGTATGCCTTCTACTATTGTTTCAGATCGTGATGCAAAATTCTTGAGTCATTTTTGGCGCACGCTTTGGAATAAGTTGGGTACAAAGTTGCTATTTTCTATAACTTGTCATCCACAAACTGATGGACAAACTGAGGTTATGAACCACACTTTGGGCACTATGTTGCGAGCTATTTTGAAGAAAAATTTGAAGCAATGGGAAGAATGCTTGCCTCATATTGAGTTTGCTTATAATCGGACAACACATTCTACTACCAAGGTAAGTCCCTTCAAGGTAGTGTATGGTTTTGATCTCCGTACTCCACTTGATATACTTCCTCTACCTATTAATGAGAGAGTTCATGTTGATGCTAAGGAGCGTGCTGAATTTATTTTACAAATGCATGAGACCACTAGACTTAGCATTTTACAAATGAATGAGACCACTATTTTGAATGCCTAGAGCTGATGGTCCATTCAAAATAATGGAGAAGATTAATGATAATGCATACAAACTTGAGTTGCCTCCCGAGTTCGGGATTAGTCCTACTTTTAACATTTCAGATTTGAAACCATACTTGGGAGAAAAGGATGAGCTTGAGTCGAGGATGACTCCACTTCAAGAGGGGGAGGATGATGAGGACATCACTCCTATGGATACACACAACACTCCAATTTTGGACTTGCAAGGTCCAATGACTAGAGCTCGTGCACGACGACTAAATTTAGGGGTGAGCTCGTTCCTACGTTCTTTGCTATATGTTACTTTTGAGAATGGTTTGCTACCTAATGATTATTTTATGATTAGAAACCATGGAGAGGACCAGGAGATGATGGGAGAAGGAGTTGGGAACGTGGAGGACCAGCAAGGGCTTGGAAGCCAAAGTGGAGGCCCAATCAAAACCGACTTCGAGTCTATTTTGAGGCCCAGGACCAGTCTGCACTAAAACAGTCGCCAAAGACGCATACGGACTCGGATTTAGACGTTCTACATATGCACGAAAAGATAAGGAGAAGATCTTTCCAATGCCTCTGGTCTCATGTCAAAATTCATGCGGAGTCATTGGAAATCGTCGAAACAAGAGAGAGTCCAGAATCTGTGTCGGTGCTGCATCGCCTATTTTTGGCCTTTGGGCTTTGTATCTAATTGAGCCCAATTAGGGGCGCGTCCAGAGGGTCTTGCATGACCCTAGGGTCTTTATATACAGCCGCCGCCACACCATTAGGGTTCGAGTTTTGCTTAGATCAATTCCGTTCATAAACAGTATCGCCGTTCATCGGTTTGTGAGACCCCAACTTCGAGAGTTTAATCATACATCTGCAATTGTGTTGCATTCTTCATTGTTCTTGCCTGTGTTCTTGATTCGCAGGCAGAAATTAGCCTTCTCGACGAGGTCAATCATCTTTGGACGGTTGATAACCAGAGGAGACGTCGTGCTGCGATTGCGGGGTTTAGAACGTGCTGTTCTGAAGCCGGATCAATTTGTGTGTCGCCTCCGACCAAATCAACTTACCAAGAACCTTTCGGAAGATCGGAAACCCTTGTTCACATCACGACCATCAAGTCCTCTGCTACATAATCTTCAAATCACATAAATATGGGAATTATTTTGAGTGGTTTAGCCATAGCTTCTCATCAAATAAGCCCCCGAGATTAATACTCAGGCTTTCTGAATTAGCAAAGAATCTTTCGAAAGATCATTCCACAATTTAAGTAATCACAAAATAGAAAGGCCCCACGATGTATGGCCCATGACGGCCCACCTGGTCCCCCACCTTTAGGTCAAATCCAAAGGTATAAAAGGGCAAAAACAAGGTGACGCCATCTCCATGCTGTCATTTCCTGCTTGAGCGCTTTGTCGTCCTTTTGACTCCTTTGCCTCCCCTGTTCTAGGGTTCTTTGGCCTTGACCAATGCCATCGTAGATCCTCCCCGCACCTAAGGCCCTGAGCTCCTGCTAGGGTTAGGGTCGAAGCGCTAGATCCACCGCGTCGCCTCGTTCATCATGCGATGCAAGCTCATCAAGGGGTCGAAAGGATCTGCTGCCACCATCGACTCCTCCTCCTCGGAGTTGGACATCCCAGAGCAGTTGCGCAAGTTCACCAAGAGCTCCCTTGACACTGACGCGCTGAACGCCATAGTCATCGAGGACATTTAGTTGGAACAGGTGTGCCTCGATTAGAAAGCTCCAGATTTTGAATCACACCCTCTCCCCATCCACAAGTAGATTGTGGTCTTCTGCCTTTTCTTTGAGCGAGGATTTGGACTGCCCTGCCACAACTTTCTGCGCGGGCTGTTATTTTTCTACGGGATTGAGCTAGTGAACCTCCATTCTTACTCTATTCTTCATATCGCCATCTTCGTACACTTGTGCGAAGCTTTCTTGGGCATCCAGCCCCACATCTCCCTCTTCTGCCACCTATTTGTCCTTCATCCTTTGCCATCAGTTGCTAATGAAGAAGCTATCGGCGGCGTCGGAATCCAGTTGCGGAAGAAGGAGGCGTACGTCGACGTCCTACTGGACACGGTGAACAAGCACTGGCGGGATGAGTGGTTCTTCTACGACAACCCTCCTCCCATCATCTCAGACTTTACTAGAGCAAAAGCCAGCCCCCGAGCCTCTTGGTCGGAGAAGCCAGACCCGAACGATGCTCAGGTGCAGGACTTGTTGAAGAAGATCACTGAGCTGAAACAGGAGGGAGTTGACGGCATAACCATCGCCAAGAGCTTCATCATCCGTCGAGTTCAGCCCCTCAAATAGTAGAGCCACCTTAGATGACTGTATGTTTCTGATGATGAGATGAGAGAGGTGCCCGACCCACCGAACTCGGCTTTGAGCCGAGCTCGCTTGAACAAGATGTTTGAGTCGGTCGACCCTCAAGACCATGCCTTAATCACAAAGGCATACAACAGGACACTCATCGAGTCCAAGTAAGCTTTAGCTTTTAATATGTCCTTCAGTATTCATTCTAGGCATAATGATTTATGTGAATAATGTCTTCATACTTGCTTCCAGGTTCTTGACACTTATGTGTCTCACCCTCCACTCCCGCCAACTGACACAGAGGGAGTAGACTATGCTCCTAGGCCGTCACACCAAATCGACCATACCGGGTCAAGCTTAGCAGCAGATACAAGCGCGCATCAGACCAACCCGATCGGTGATGCAAGCGGCTCTGCTACCCCTGTTGTCATCCTGCCCACCACGGAACAATGGGTGAAAGTTATCACCCACCGACGAAGGCAATACCGCGGGGCAAATGATGATTATGCCACGGAAGAGTGCCCCCTAATGGTCAATCAACACCCTCCTACTCCCTCCGACCGACCTTCAAGTAAGTTGGAGCCACCAAGCCAAGTAACCGGCGACGCAGGGATGGTGACAAAGCCTATGGAAGTCGTGAAGCAGTCTTCTTCAAAGAGGAAACATTCCAACTCCTCGACTACCTCGTCGAAGAGGAAGGTTCGTGGAATAATAATTAAGCAAGCCTCTGAGTAAGCCTCTTCACGCCTTTGTGTCTTTCTTACTTTGTCCAGAGCAAATCTCCAAATCCGTGTGATGTATGCAGTGAACATACTACTCGGTCGACCAGGGCACCGAACGTCTCCGTGTCTAAAGACCCCGCCCCAACTCCGGCGCCTCGTTCGATCGAGACACCTCAGTCTTTAGTCACACCATTAAATGTGTAGACTAGGGTGGCGAGATCTTTAATTACTCATGTAGTGCTCAAGGATGTTGCCCCCACACCGACTGCCAACGTGTCGACGCCTAAAAAGGGAAAGGTCGTTCCAGTTAAGAAAGCAACGGGGTAGTCGGAAGTTTTGCACCTTGGTGTCTTCTAGCAACACTGAGAGCGGACCAAGGTACATCAATACCCAAATTTTCTCATTTCTCAAACTTATATAAAGTTTGTAACCCACTTTGCTCCTTTTTGACAGAAAGTTTACTCTCTGCTAGAGGACAAGCAGTCGAGGATAGATGCTCTTGAGGCTGAAGGCATCAGTGAGTATTTACTTGAAGTCTCTTTTGATATCTTGGTATCTTGCAAAACTTCTGATTTATAATGTCATTCTGATTTCTCTAGTCTGGGCTCAGCTATCTCAGCGTACCCAAAAGGAGTTGGAAAATTTGCATGCTGACTATAAAACAGCTACCGCCTTGTTGGAGCAGGGTCAACTGATGGCGAAGGTATAATCTCTTAAGTCTTTTCCTCGACATAGAATCTCTGTTAAGACTCTTGTATGTTTTCCCAACTCATGAGAAGAGAATAGCAGAATTGGAAAAGCTCACTTCAAATCAGCAGAGGTTTTTAGACGCTCTGACTAATGAGAAGGATGGGTTGACCAAAAATCTCTCTGAGCAAAATGCTGAGGTCACTTTGCTAAAGAAGAGCTTGGAGGAGATCGAGGAGAAACTGAAGAACGCAAAGAGTAGTGCTATAGCTTTTAGTTGTAATCTTGCCAGTAAGCCATCCTTTATTTCTTCCATGATCTTCCATATAAATCTCATCTTCTAATTTTCCTTGTTTGATCTATAGCCCTGTCCTTCAGTGCTCGGAAGGCTCTGGATTATATCCACGACAATCAAGCCAAGCAGACTGCGCACTCAATGGAATACCTGTTGGAGCATGCGTCAGAGGCGATTGACGATCACACCAAACTAGTGGCTACTAAAGCCAGAAGTCAAGTGCTAACTATTTGCTAGTCTTGGACTCCTGAACTTCCAATGGATAGGGTCAAGCAGGGCTTCAACCCCAAGTTGACCATCGACCAGTGCCAGTTGGTTCTGGACTCCATGGTGGAGACTTCCCATGCTTTGGTGGAGAATGTCGACGTCACTCTTGCTGTTCCTATTCCTCCAGCTTCGCCAGCAGTTGAATTAGAAGATGATGCTTCCTCTCCTTCACAGGAGTTGCAAATACGCCTATAATGAAAATACATTAGATCTTTATGTGGAACCAATTTGTTCCTTATGTAAATAAATAATCTTTTCTTGCTTAGTTGATTGAATAATCACCAAACAAGCATAAATCGACTAAAAAGTCATAAAAGTGATCTCCAGCCTCATAATAGCAGACCGACTAGTACTTAGCTGCGTATTCGCGCGTTAGCACTTAAACCTTCCTACTATAAGATTTAGAGATTAAACCAGATGATGTGTTGGTCTGCCTTAATATTAAGGGTCATAATTTATATCTGTATAACAATCAGAATCGACTAGTCAACACATGTCCTCTCACGCTTTGGCTCTGGGTTTTGTGTAGTGGTAGTTTGTTGTGCAGAGAAAATTGTATGACCCTACTGTTTCAGCATTAGACCAAAAAAATAAGACCGTGTCAAAATATGAGGAATTGGTTGGAAAAGCCCAAAACCAGAATTTGTCAAGGTCAAGGTGCCTCAGGACATTATTACCAGCCCTCTGGATCGATTGTTCAATATATAAATTAAGGAATCGAGCCAAATAAGAATGAAAACAACAAAAATATCTTTCATAAAAAAGACTGAAGTTTCATTTAATAATAGCATATGTGAGTACATATAAAAAAGACTAAGTATAAAAGTGACATAGCTGGTTGATGTTCTAGGAATTGGGTATGTCGTCGCCAACTTCATACATCAGTCGGTAAGCCCCCGGCCGAGTGACACTTTGACCACATAAGGCCCTTCCCATTTAGGGGATAACTTGTGCCGATTCTTGGTTGATTACACTCGGTGCAGTACTAAATCTCCAACATGAAACTGACGACTCCGTATAATCTTGTCGTAATAATGCCACAAACCTTGTTGGTATACTGCCGACCAAAACAGAGCGCGATCATGCAACTTCTCTGTCGCAATAAACTCAATCTCTCGGTTGTCTTCAGAAAGCTTCTCGTCATGTTCCTTAACCCGTGTCGAAACGAGGTTTACCTCGGTCTTTAGAGCCATATACCAACAAGAAAGGTGATAGACCAGTAGTTCGACTAACATTAGTACGCACCCCCTAGAGGACTGAAGGCAATTTCAGCACCCATCGACCGGCATAAGGTTTGAGTCTGTCAAAAATCCTGGGCTTCAACCCCTGAAGAATCATATCGTTGGCCTATTCGACCTGCCCGTTGCTTTGAGGATGACCACTAATGCAAAGTGGATTTGTATTCCCATCTCATTGGCAAAGTCACTGAACTCCTCAGATGTGAACTGAGTACCATTATCGGTGATGATATCATGAGGAACTACAAACCGAGTGTAGACCTCTCTGACAAACTCAACCGCCTTCTTGGAAGTTATCTTGCCAACTGGCTTTGCTTCGATCCACTTGGTGAACTTGTCGATGGCAACAAACAAATGAGTAAATCCACCTGGCGCCTTTTTGAAAGGACGGACAATATCGAGCCCCCAGACTGCAAAAGACCAGGTCATAGGTATCATCTGATGTTGTTGCGAAGGCACGTGCGTTTGCTGAGCAAACAATTGGCAGCCTTCACACGTCTGAATGACCTGGTGTGCGTCTTCAAGCGGCATGGGCCATTAAAACCCTTGTCGAAAAGCTTTGCCGACCAAAGTCTTGGATGCTACGTGATTACCACATGCTCCTGCATGGATTTCCGCCATCAATTCCTTGCCTTCTAGAATAGAGATGCATCACATCAAGATATTGGATCCTCCTCTACAGTATAGCAGGTCATCCACCATCAAATATCCTCGACACTTGGCCTTCAACCTTTGTTGCTCATTAGGATTCGTAGATAGCGTACCCTTAGTTAAGAATTTAACAATCGGGTCGCACAAGTTGGTCTTCTCATTTGCATCCATCACTGGCTCTGCAACATCGGTTGTCAGCACGTCTGACCGAGGAGATATAGTAGAGTTATCCAGGGTGTGGAGGAAAACATCGAGCAGGACTGTCGATCGTGACAACCCCGTCGTGGCTAATTCATTAGCAGCTTGATTGTTATCATGAAGAACGTGTGTGAACTTGAGTCCATCAAACTTATTCTCCAACTTCCTGACTTCTTGACAATAAGTGGCTGTGATATCGTCCACACAGTTCCAATCCTTAGTGACCTTATTGATTACTAGAGCCGAGTCACCAAAGATGTCTAGACGCTAAATGCCAAGGGATATGGCGATGCGCGAACCGTGTAGGAGGGCCTCATATTCTGCTGCATTGTTAGACGCTCAGAAATTGATCTAAAGGACATATCTGAGCCTTTCACCTTGAGGTGAGATGAGTACGATGCCAACCCCCGTGCCTTGTAGTTGGAGCGACCATCAAAGTACAACTTGCAATATTCAATATCTTGTGGTGCAAGCGGCATTTGAATCTTTGTCCACTCAGAAATGAAATCTACTAGAGCTTATCCCTTGATCACCGAGCGAGCTACAAATGTTATGGTGTGTTGACCAAGTTCGACGCCCACTTAGCAAATTTGCCGACTGCCTCACAGTTATGAAGCACCTCTCCGAGTGGGAAATATGTGTGGACTTCAATCAGGTGAGCTTGAAAATAATGTTTCAGCTTCCTCGAGGGGATCAGGAGCGCATAAAGCAGCTTCAGGATCTGGTGGTATCATACTTTGGAGGCACTAAGGACATCGCTGATGAAGACACCGGGTGCTGTACTTTTTGTACATGACCCTCTTCCTCCCAGTCGACCATCAAAACGGTACTCAACTCATGAGTTGTAGCTGAAACATAAAGCTGAATCTTTTCTTCTGGCTCCGGGGCACAAAAAACTGGGATATTGCTGAGATGAACCTTCAGCTCATCCATAGCTGACTATGCCTCCTCTGTCTAGACGAAGTTGTTCTGCTTCTTTAGGAGCTTAAAGAATGGCAGACCCTTGACTCCTAAATGGGAGATAAAGCGACTCAAGGTGGCCATACACTTGGTCAGCTTTTGTACATCCCTTTGAGAGTGGGGTGGCCCTATATCAAGGATCACCTTGATCATCTTCGGGTTAGCCTCTATGCCTCTCTTGGAAATAATATAGCCGAGTAACTTTCTCGAAGGCACCCCAAAAACGCACTTCCTACGGTTTAACTTCATTGAGTATCACCTCAGGTTGTCGAACATCTCCGCCAGGTCAGAGATAAGTTCTTCAATGTTCCCAGTCTTTACAACAATGTCGTCAACGTAAGCTTCTATGTTCTGACCGATTTGAGTCTTGAGATAGCGTTGAATACCATGTTGGTAAGTCACGCCAGCGTTTTTCAGACCGAACGACATAGTAATGTAGCAATAAGCGCCGAAGGGAGTTATGAAGGAAGTTTTGATTTGATCTTCGACTTTTAGTGGGATCTATTGATAGCTTGAATAGGCATCCAAAAAGCTTAAAAGCTCACACTCGGCTGTTGAGTCTACAATCTGATCGATGCATGGCAGAGTGAAGGGGTCTTTAGGGCAGACCTTATTCAAATCGGTATAATCAACGCACATACGCCAGCCACTCTTTATTCTTCTTAGGTACAAGGACTAGGTTAGCCAGCCAATCAAGATGGTACACTTCCTTAATAAAATTAGCAACTAAAATCCTAGCTATCTCCTTCTTCATGGCGTCCTTGTGATCTTGAGTGAATCTTCTGAGTCGTTGCTTGACGGGTATAGCCCCAGGAGGCATCCTTAATTCATGCTCAATCTTTTACCTAAGAACTCCCAGCATGTCAGAGGGTTGCCATGCAAAGATGTCCCCATTTTCCTGGAGGAAAAGAGTAAGCGCGAGTTCCTATTTATCCCCGAGGTAGGCCCTTGCACAAGTGACCTTGCCAGGGTCTTCAGGGTTGAGCGGTATCTCCTTAGTTGAGATGTCGTCCGTCTGGAGCTTGTCCTTGTAAGGCTTCTTCATGGGGATCTTCGCATCCTCATTCACCGCATCGCCGACTGCCTTCTGGATCTCTGACCGGTCGGACAGCATCAACTGTCAGTCGGCCAACTCTCAACTCTGCACGTCACAATCAAAAGAGTTCCGAAGATTAGAGTGGAGGGAGATAATTCCTTGGGGCCTGGCATCTTTAGGGTGTGGTACGGATAATGAGGGACCACCATACATTTTGCCATTGCTGGTCTATCAAGGATGGCATGATAAGTGGACTCAAAGTTAGCCACTTGGAAGGTGATCTGCTCGGTCCTGACATTCTCTCAGGTGTTAAACATGACGGGCAGAGTGACCTGTCGTATTGGAATGGAAGTCTTGCCCGACACTATCCCATGAAAGGGTGAAGAACTAGGCTTTAGGTCATGGACTGACAAGCTTAGCTCTTTGAGAGTCTTGGTGAAGATCAAGTCAAGGCTGCTTCTTCCATCGATGACTACCCAATTGAACTTGACCTCCTTAATTTTCGTCACGAGCACGAGTGGGTAGCGACCTGGCCTAGGCAGGTGCTTTGGGTGATCCGATTGATCGAAAGTAATTGGTATCTCGGACCATCTCATATACTCGGGAGCAGCTGATTCTACAGAATTGATCTCGTGTAGCTCCAGCTTTTGCTTGCGCTTGGACTAGTAGGCGTTGGGTCCCCCGAAATGAAGTTCACCTCCTTCCAGGCCGCTGTTGACGGTCACTAAATGCCTAAATTAGACCGTCAAATATCTGCATAAAAGCAATAAAATGAACAACCAACATAGTGGTAGGAGTTTATTACTAATAAATTCCACAAGTGTTGGTAAATATTTGCTATAGGTGATTATTCCATGAAATTAATGGAAAATCCACATTATCAAGGGAGAAAACACACTTCCGACCAATCATAGCCAAGCACAAGGATTCGTCGGCCCACTTACAGAAGAAAATCGACATAACCCATCGCCTTATGGTGTCAGGAGGGACAAGGGACCACCTAGCAGGGACCCGGAGTAGGGGGGCACTTGGGGCCACAACCCTTGTTCAGCCGAATAGGTGGGTCCCCCCTAGTGCATGGTCTCCAGTGTCATCTCCTGGTGCCTCCCCAAGGTCGGTTGTGCGCGTTAGGTGTAAGTTACCGACTCCAGGAACCACCTTTGAGTGTTGTAAAAGGAAGGGAAAGACCTCACTCTCAACACACTTCAAGATAGAATTAGTACTTCATTTCCAAAAGGCTCAACACTGCCAAAGCGTTTAGAAAATAGGGAGAGAGTGAGGAAGAGTCCAGGAGAGGAGGTTCGGGCCTGTCCAACCCCTTCTCCGCGCTTGTACCTCAACGGATGCTTTCCTTATTTAGTAAGTCTTCATGATTCTTCTCTGGTTATTAGTTTTTCTTTTTAAGTAAGTTTTAGTACTTAGTTGCTTTGCTCGCAAAGTGTTTTATTTAATTAGAGACCTTAGTCTTGGCCTATCGTACGTAGAGATTAAGGGAGTAATCGAAAGCATAGACGTGGTGTCTAGGCCGTAGGTTGCCTTTGTTTACCGTGCAGTCCACAGATTGCTAGAGGTAGGCAGTAGGTGGTGACAGCTCTATCTATCCTTTGAAATCCTCCACATTCGGCTACGTAGTAGGCTCTTGGCCGGAATCGCACTGTGGATGCAAGGGAAAACCGAATGCCCAATGCAAGCAACTTAGTGTCAGACTTACTCTGAATAGGATTCTTTTACCAGTCAAAATCCTCTCTACCCAAAGTCATAGTTATCTTGGTGTCCTTGGACGGCTAGCATAGAAGATTAACACACACGTTCCTTGTGAATTCGATACCCTTGGAATACTCTAGAGGTGAAGTGCTACAGCGGTACCCGTGCGCTTACGGATTCATTTGCGTTTGTTAAAAATACCAACAAGCATTTCTAGCGCCATTGCCGGGAAACGGCTGCTATTTGATCTTCAAACTTAGTTCACCCTCGTATCTTTTTATTTTTCTTTGTTTATTTCTTATCTCTTTTTTTTCAAAACAGCAATGTATCAATCAAAATCTTTCTGCTCCAAAGGAGCTTTTGGCCATTATGAGTAGTGAATGGTTGAGAGAAGGCGAGTTATCCATGGATCCAATTCGGGTAAGCCCACCCAACTCAACTCTGTCCTGCTGCATTAGAAGAGCCAAGATGAACATTCTTTATAGTCCCACTATCGGTGCCAACATCATTTCTGATGTTTGCGCTTTTGCCATTCTAGGTGATTTACCCATGGAGCCGACTCGCAAATTCCTCAAGTATTCCTCTAGACCCATTCTAGAAGGATACAGAGTTTTGCGAGAAGTGCATGTATGGCAGGCATTGATGCACTGCTTGACTTTCATGTGTTTGAAGTCCCATACTTTGACATTCTTATCAAGCATCAAATTGAGAAAAGTTTCTCTGATGCACCGACCAAGGGGAAGCTTAATGTCAAACTCGGGGGAAATAAATATTTTGACCTGATCACTCAATCTGGGAACACTATCGCATACTTTTCGCTCGAAGACGAGCCAATTGAGGAAGTAAAAGCCATCGTCTTTGATCCGCCTAAATCCGCCCTCAAGCAACAATCAGAAGACTTCATTGAAGAGGAGGATGAAAATCAGGAAACATTTGAACTACCAAAAGAGGAGCCACCAACACGACTCCCAATTGAGCTTAAAACCCTGCCAGCTAGCCTATGCTATGCTTTCCTTCATGGCGATTTAGAAGCCCCTATCATCATAAGTGACAAGCTTTCAGATCAAGAAACTCAAAGCCTCATAACCATTTTAGAAAAGCATCGCACCATCTTAGGCTACTCGCTTCAATACCTTAAGGGGATTAGTCCCTCTCTTTGCACCCATTGCATCCCCATTGACCCAGATAGCACGCCATCCAGGGAGCCCCAGTGGAGGCTCAACAATGCAATGCGAGAAGTAGTGAAGAAGGAGGTCTTGAAACTCTTGCACGTCGGGATTATTTATCCTGTGACACATAGTGAGTGGGATAGCCCTGTTCTAGTAATGCCAAAGAAAGATGGAATGACGGTCATTCAGAATGACAAGAACGAGTTGATCCCACAACGAACCGTCACGGGTTGGAAAATATGTATTGGCTACCGGAAGCTCAACAAGGCAACCAAGAAGGATCATTTCTAGCTGCCCTTCATTGATAAGATGTTAGAGCGGCTTGAAAACCACTCCTTTTCTTTCCTTGATGGTTACTTCGACTATCATCAAATTCCCATCCATCCCGATGATCAAAGCAAGACCACATTCATATATCCATATGGAACATATGCATACTGGCGGATGTCGTTTGGGCTTTGCAATGCCCCCACATCCTTCCAAAGATGCATGATGTCAATCTTCTCTGACATGATAGAAGAAACCATGGAAGTATTCATGGACGATTTCTCCGTCTATGGGAAACCTTTGAACACTGTTTGGAGAATTTAGACAAGGTCTTGACTAGATGTCAAGAAAAGGACCTGTGCTTAATTAGGAAAAGTGCTACTTTATGGTCCGAGAAGGCATAGTATTTGGACACTTAGTGTCTGAAAGGGGGATAGAGGTGGACAAAGCACAAATAGAAGTTATAGAAAAGCTTTCACCTCCTATCAACATTAAGGGTATCCATAGCTTTCTAGGACATGTGGGGTTCTACCGGTGCTTTATTAAGGATTTTTCTCAAATAGCTAGACCCCTCACTAGTCTTTTGGCTAAGGATTCACCCTTTGATTTTGATGATGAGTGCCTCAACTTATTTAATATTCTTAAGAAGGCAATCATCTCAGCCCCGATTATCTAACCCTGTGATTGGAGTTGCCTTTTGAAATCATGTGTGATGCTAGTGATTATGCTGTTGCGGCCATTCTGGGCCAAACCAAAGATAACAAGCATCACACAATAGCCTATGCTAGCAAAACTTTGACAAGAGCACAATTGAATTATGCTACCACTGAGAAAGAGCTCCTTATTGTTGTTTTTGCTATCGATAGGTCTAGATTTACTTAGTAGGAGCTAAGATAATTGTTTACATTAATCATGCTGCCTTGAAATACCTGCTCACTAAGAAAGATGCTAAACCTAGGCTAACTAGATCTTACTCCAAGAATTTGACCTTGAAATAAAAGATAAGAAAGGAGTAGAGAATTCTTTAGCAGATTATTTGTCACGTATGCAAATCACTAACATGCAGGAGCTATCAATAAATGATTTTCTATGAGACGGCATGCTGCTAAAGGTGACCGACACCAACCCCTGGTATGCAAATATTGTGAATCACATGGTTGCAGGTTTTGTACCACCAGGGGAGAATAAAAAGAAACTGATTTATGAGAGTCAGCGGCATCTTTGGGAAGACCCATACCTATACATAGTATGTGTAGATGGGCTGTTAAGAGGATGCGTCCCTACAATCGAAGGTGCCAAGATCATAGAAAAGTGCCATTTAGCTCCTTACGGAGGACACTACAGTGTGTTTTGTATTCAAGCAAAAATCTAGCAGAGTGGATTCTTTTGGCCTATAATGTATGAAGATACAAAAGAGTTCATTCACAAATTACTAGAGATGCCAGAAACATGGAGGGATCACTTCTTACAATGCCATATCCCTTACATAAATCTTCAAGTGGAACTTTTTGATGTATGGGGCATTGACTACATGGGACCTTTTCCAAACTCCTATGATTGGTAGTATATCTTGGTGGTCGTTGATTATGTATCAAAGTGGGTAGAAGCTATACCATACCGAGTAGCAGATGCAAAGAATGCCAGAAGGATGTTCCACGAGATAATCTTCCCTCGTTTTGGAACACCTCGGATTGCTGATAAGTGACGGAGGATCTCACTTTATTGATAAGACCTTCAGTCACTTCCTAAGAGAACTCGGCGTGAATCACAACATATCCACCCCATACCATCCTCAGACCAGTGGACAAGCAGAGACTTCAAATAAGAAAATCAAGAATATCCTCTAGAAGACTGTACTAGAAATGGGGACAGGATGGAGGAACAAGCTACCCGAGGCACTTTGGACATACCGAACAGCATACAAGACACCCATCGATATGTCACCATTTCAACTTGTCTATGGCAAAACTAGCCATTTGCCTATTGAGATGGAATGTCGGGCACACTGGGCCATCAAAAAATAGAATATGGATCTCCAGAAATTTGGAATCCAAAGGAAATACAGATATTAGAGCTGGAGGAATGGAGGGACAAAGCCCATCACAGTGCCAAGATCTACAAGGAGAAAACCAAAAGATGGAATGACAAGAGGATTCAGCCTAAGTAGTTCAAGGCAGGAGATAAGGTGCTACTCTTCAATTTAAGGGTATAGTTTTTTGGACATGGAAAACTAAAGAGCAAGTGGGACTCACTTTCCATTAATAGAAATAAACTATTCATTTATGCAATATGTACCACCAATGTTTTATGAAGAAATGTGCATCACACCATCTCAATTTATAATCTCGTAGCCCTTTTCTTCATAACATGGCTGAAGATTTGATAGGGCTGACACTCACTTTTCATTAATAGAAATAGAATTATTGACAACATGTCATAGAGAGGGTTATCGGCAATTGAAACTAAATATCATACTCCTGTTTCACGTTTTGCTGATAGAATACTTCTAAAGTTACATTGTTGCCATGCACTACTAAAGTCAATTACGCATAACCACAACTAAACATATTACACGTTTTACATGATCATATCTCTTTCTGAGCTCTAAAATGTTCACCAGGATAAAACCTAAGAGAATTGCCCTATGAAATGTCCGTGGCTCCATCGGCACATCTTGCTTTTAACCAGCTGACTCTGCCATGGTTCTTCAATCTCTAAAACAAATATTAAAGATTAGATGATTTATAAATTACAAGGTGCCTTAAAAAGGCATCAAATGATAACCGGTAGAAGTTCAGAAGCTGCAGGAATGATGTGAAATGATGCTCTTTAACCAATCGCTAAAACAATAATGGTCTATAATATTTAACAAAGAGAACTAATCAGCTGTAATAAAACTAAAAAAAAACAAAGCAACTTGACAGACTATTGCTGGTACGATTTCATTCATTAAAGGAATACTACACAGTTCAAAATACAGTCTATGATGGAAGAACGCCACAACAGAATGTTGACCTGCATTATCAGTTAAAAAAACATATTTAAAGTCGTCTACTAAGTACCAACTCTTACGAAGTCAACAGTCTTAGCCGAAGAGGTTAAAATACACATATATGACAACATGGACATATGAATAATCTGCAATAGTATTAGTCTCAAAAAAACTCTAAATTAGATGCAATGGTTTAAGCCTGTGTGTAAACTAAATAATTAATACCGTTTATATGAATAAAATAAATATATTGTGATAGCGCAAGCCTCATAGAGTCCTTGCTCTTACTTTCATCCTCTAAAGAATAATACTAACAGCTGTAAGATATTTGTTGCATTTATATTATGGCAAATGTTATTGCTTTATTCACAAGCAAAGTTCAGATCACCACCCTTGGTCCACAGCAATTGCTTTATTTCAACTTTAAAGAACAGTCAAATGACTTTGCTACATATGTAGGACCAACTAATCAGTCTATCAGAAGTAAGGCATGCCATATGCACAATTCAAAACGATCTCCTCATCTGAAGCATGCATATTACATGATTGAATGAATGAAGCTCCAACAATTCAAAATATTTTTTTTGATTGCATTGTGGTTCCAGGTAATTAAAAAACTGGGAGCTAGTCAAACAAAAAATCATCTATTCATATAGCTAATGTGAGATCTTTCTTGTTACGAAAGTATGTGATGCATCTTCTTTATCTGGTGATTCTGGTTACCACATACATTAGGCCCAAACATAAAAGTGCAAAGTAAACATGAAGACAGTTAGTAGATGATTTTCATGGTATGTCCATCAGATACAAAGCATAACTAAAGGTTTTGTTGTCCAATTTCTAGTGTACCACTATAATTAAAAATAACATGTCAGCAATCTAAGCCCCCATATTTTTGTTGCACACTAAAGAGAGATTAGAGGATATCAAATCAAGCATACATTAAAATTAACATGTCAGCAAGCTAAACCCCCATATTGGAGATTAGAGGATATCAGATCAAGCTTAGATGAAAATTAAGACAAAAGGTTACACAATAAATAGAGATGGTGACGATTCCTACACAGAATTGTCATGGAAGGTTCTTATGCCTGGAGTGCCAAGAAATCAACATAGTAATATTAGAGATGAACTTGCAGACCTGCAAGTATATGGAACATAAACTTTGTGATGAGCCACAACACAAGCATAATGAAGATTGACAATGTAAATAGCCTACCAGTACACGTTCCACGTTTGGTTCAGTAAAATCATAGTGTAGTCTCTGATCATCGAATTTGTTGTAAGACTTCCTGAGTTGCTACAAAGGATAAATTAAAACAACAAAAGGTGACATCCTAATAAATTGAAAGTTAATTTTCAAAGGTCGACATGTGCGGACACACATTCATTTACTAAAAGAAGTATCCTTTTCTATTCACATGTATCCTTTCCAAGCCTCCAACATTCAGTGTTGGATTTGAACTCAAGAAAACTATTAGTCTAAGATATTTTTAAGCAGTGAGCCGACTAATGAAAAGTTTTTAGAAAATGCTCATGCCTGTGACAATTAAACAGAAATGCAGATTATGTGTTCTCATGAATACATAGAAAAAGGAGGAACTGATACAAACTCATGCCAGTTGGACAAGTAGAAACTGATACAAACAGTACGTTCTGCACAATAAAAAAATGCAACTTTGCTCAAATTCAAAAACGAAATATGAAGATCATGCCTGTTGACGGGCACGCTGAAGCTCCTTCTCCAACTGAGCAAGTTTCAGCCAACAGTTGAAACCACAGTTATGGTAACTACGAACAGAAATTGAACTCGGCAATTCATCAAACACCTTGGGGAGGATCTAGAGTTCACCACAGGAGCACGAAGACCAGGGAAACATGCGGTAGCAGCAACGGTGGACAACCAATCCACGGCCTTCCGCCTCGGTCACCACTTCATCGGCACATCCGCAGAAGCAAGGCGACCGGAATGGACGGGTGGTGCCGTTGGCAATTGGCTAGATGAGCTGCTCCAGCGAGATGTGGTTGGCCACGATGGCTGGGATCCCCGCAGCGGCAAAGTAAGCGGAGAGCACTGCAGAGGTGTCCCCGTGGATGCGCGAGAGCGGCGCGGGGCGAAGGCAGTTCACCTGGATGGTGAGGACGGTTGTCATGGCAAGGTCCTTGAATCTCCAGTAACGACAGGGCAGATCGAGGGAGAGCAGTCTGACTCCCGTAGAAAGAGAAGGGGGCGCCGACGGGATGGAGGGTGGAGAAGGGGCAGCGCAGATGGACTCGAGAATAGAGACGCCGCCATCGGGGGAGGGATCTCGCCGCTACCCCCGCATCTGTCGCCGCCGTGAGGGGGAGGAGAGGAGGCATCGCCGCCAAGCCGGGAGCAGAGGAGGTGGCGGCGCATGGGAGAGGTGGAGGGGGCGCCCGGAACCTGGCCGCCATGGATCGCGCTCGGATCCGCCTCTAGCGCCACTCGCCGCTGGAGCCACGCCGTCGCCGCTGCTTCTCATGGGGGAGGGAGGTGCCACCACCTCGTCGTGTGGGGGAGGGTCGGGGGGAGGCCGCGCCGCCGCCGCCGCTTCGCATGGGGAGGGCAGCGAGGGATTGCACGCGAGATTTACGGGCGGGGCCTAGCGTCGGGGTCTTGTTGTTTCTTGGTGAGAAAAATACGATGCGAAGAAGGAGAAAACAACTGACAGGCGTAAGATGAGCGTAACATTGTAACGCCCTGCTTAGGTGGGCTGTGGTAATCCGACGTATTGGATGTTTTTACTGATCAGGATCGAGCGTGGATCTTAGGATGGGTAGAATAGTTCAGAGTAAACATATACAGAAAGATGTTTAGTTTTTATAGAATAGATTATCAAACATAATAATTCTAAATTAGAATCTAAGTGGAGTATGAAATAGTATAGGTTCTATCAAATTTAATTAATTGTTAGCAAATAAAAATTCCTGCAAGTATAATTGTGAAGCAACTTTAAATTTTTCTATGCAACCTATATCAAATAATTACATCAACATCAGGATAATAGTAAAATAGAATTTTAGACCAAAAATAAAAATTTTATCTTATTGAAAAATATCCCAAATAATTAATTTAAACCTAGAAATCTTTCAAGTTGGAAACTTAATTCTAAAAATTTTGTAACAGCCATGACCAAATAAACCCCACCAGAACCTCACAAATATCTCAAAAGATCTATGTTCGAAATCCCAACTCATTTGGACCACATGAAGGATTTTAAATTAATTAAAACAGAATCGGGGGCTAGTTTGCAAACCTTTGATTAATTGGAGGGCCTCCTTGCAAAACGCGTTGTCTTCTACCTCTTGCCGCTGGCCCCAGAACGTGCCTCCTCTGCCACGCGTGCCCGATTCCCCGTCGCTTCCCTCGCTTCCTCGCTTCACGCGTGCCCCGCTGCTTCGCCTCGCTGCAACGCTGCATCACCTCTCCTCGCTGCCGCCCTCTGCCGCGCCCAGCAGCCTCGCTTGCCCCCCCCCCCCCGCCTCCTACCATGGCGCAGCAGGAGCACGCTGCCTCCCTCGACGCCAGCGCAACCCGGCCCCGAGCCCCTCAAAACCGGTGCCCGACTCTTTCTCTCGCGTCCTCCTTGTCCACTCCACCTCAGTCCTCGCGAGTTCCATCCGCATTTCTTCTTTTCTTCTCTTCTGTCCGCCATGACTGAGAGCTTTTGAAGCTCGTCGCGCTTCCGTGCCGCTGCCTCCCCGCGCCCCACTGTCCACTAGTCGCTGGCCGCCTTCAAAACCGTCGCCCCGGCTCCCCTCCTCGACCCCCTCGCCTCTCCCTTGGTTTCTCCATTGCTCCCGCCCTCTGTTTCCCTCAGTTCATTTTTTTTCTTCCGCCATGACTGAGCAGAGCTGGAGCTCGTCAAACAGCTGCTGTACTAAGTGCCAAACCAATCTGAACTGCCAATAGCTGCGTAGTAAACCACCGTATCATCCTATGTCCCCTAATTACTCGATTCCAATTTGAACCGTGAGATCGAAGCAAGTTTGCTTCACAACCCCATCGTCGACCATTCTTCTTCTTTCTCTGAAATCCATCTTCTACTGCACGAGTATTCCAAACTTGTTTTTGCACCATCCAAGCTTAATATTGGTCAAGCGTTCCAACTAATCTGTTATGATTTCCATGTTTTCTTGCCGCTGAAGTTCTTTCCGAGACACCCTCAAGCTGCGCACATGGTTGCTTCTTGACTCGACGTTGACTTGCACGATGCCGATGTCGTCTGTGACCATCTGATCTGATGCTATAGGATCAAACAGCACTCGATTTCGTGCCCTCTGCCATTCTCGTGAGATTGCTGAAGTCCTTGTTCCGCGGCCGCTAGACGGCGACCTACATCCGGTGAGCTCCGTCATCCTTCCACCTCGACTTGCGCATCATTTCGATACAGCAGCGGTGAGCTTTCTTCGCTCATAGAGCCCAGTGATAAGCTTTGACCGAGCTCCGGCAAGCCTCCGGACAGTGCCACTCCGAGGGCCACACGGCTAGGATTTGGTGTAGCCACGTGGGGATCTGATCTCCATTGCTATGGCCCCGTGTTGTTTCGTTTTCATTGGTGCACCTAAATGCTGATTTGTCATGAATTAATTTAATCTCTAGAAATTACAGAAAACATGAATAACTTTGCAAAATCATAGTAAATAAACCAGAAGTCCAATGGAGCCCAAATAAAGTTTGTTGGAATCATAGTGATCTTCTCTATTTAAAAAAATATAAAAATGATGTTCCTGTGCTTGTAAATTTAATAATTGTTTATCTTGTTAAAACACTCAATAAATCACCAGAAAATCTAGGTTAACAATTTAAATCTGATTTTTGGCATGCATTGTTTAAACATATGTATCTATCCCTCTGATTTTTGGATAGGCAAATTATGCATTATTGTATACCCTAGGATTTATTTAGTATCTTGCTTATAAAAATGCTAGTAAATAAATTGTTAATATCCAGGAGCTGAGACTTAGTGAGAATAAAGTTCATGCATGCCTCTCTTCATAGTAAATCACCCATGTCCAGAACCATAAGTGTACCTTGTTAAATGAATTATTTTCTCTTATTACTATATTAACCCTATTTAAATGCCTTAAGAACATCTACACATAAAATGTTAATAATTAACCTTGCTTCTCTGAAGCATATGGTTTCGAGAACATATTAGTAAGAATATTGTCATATTACCATTATTGTATTTTGCATTTGTCATATCATAGCATGTCATGGTACTATTTCAATACTGTTAACACATTGTTCATATATAGGTATCGACGATCAAGAGCAAGAGCTGAATTTTCAGAAGGACACTGATTTCTAAGAGCAAGAAATTATAGTTGCTAACACTAGTGCTGATCAAGGCAAGCCCCGGTTTGCATATGCCATTTTATAAAGTTTTGTTGAGTTTCAATATATCAATGTTAGAGTATATATTCATTGATGCATTAGATTAATAGGAGTTGGTTGGAAATCTACTTACATGTTACCCAAATAAGCTATGTTACTGCTATATAAGTCATGGTATGATTCGGTACTAGGTTGCTATGCTTAGTAATAGAATAATACCGATAATTACTATTACTGCTAGGAAATGAACCTAATCACTAAAGATGAATTTAATGAAAATGAATTTACTTTTGATGTTATGACCGGGCAGGGACGATGCATGTGTAGGTTTGTAGCAACACATGGGTGTTGGCTGCGGTAGTTCTGCCTTGTTGAACCTAGGATCCGTTTGTCGTTTGCCCCTTGATCAAGCATTAAATAGTACTGAATACATGCTAGTTTATAAGCACTAGTAAACCGACGTAGCATTAAAGTCCTGCATTGGAAAATGGCTATGGTGCATTGGTCTTTGACCCTTCTGCTGCTGGAGTGGGCGGTTCATATCGCGAAGTACTGCTGGCAGAACGGCATGCCCACTCGATGTCACTGGATCCGGTGAAAGGTGTAAGTTTTAATTACAGAAGGTTGCCATATACGACCTTAAGTGGTGCGTATATGTTGTGTATTTTGAGTTTTTTTTCAGCTGGTGTAAGTCAGTTGCAATTGCTATCGCTCGCAGAAATGAGTACGCTTGTCCACTGTGCCTTCACGTAGCTCACATGATACTATGAAATTGGTTATTTGGTTATTGATGATTATTATTGCTACTGTCCTTATATTGTATTTACTTCATGTTATGCTTTACTATTCTTATACTGTTCCACTAAATTTATATTTCTGCTCTACCCAATTAAACTTGACTAAATAAAATTTGGTAGAACTAATAGGTTGCTTAGTGCAAGTCTTTTTAAATAGCCATCTTATTAAAGCCAATGCATGTCTAGGGTTTTTGACCGGTAAGCCTTGTTGAGTAATTATTAATCAGGCTTTGTGCCTATGTGATTTTCAGGTAATGTAGAGATTGAATTGCTTGTGGATGTGCTACCTTGGGACATGCAAGTCCCTGAAGGCTGGACTGCCCACTAGGAGTCTGAGCCGCCGTCGTAGTAATATTACGTGCTGCTAGAATGTTGATTCTTGGGCATGAGTCATTACTACCACTGTATTGTCGAGAGCTCGTATTAGTATTCGTATTTGCTCCCACTATTTTCGAACTTTCACAAACTTGTAACATTCCGTTACACTTTAACTACCCAATGTTGTAATAATTTGACTTAAATTTAGATCACTGTTGTATTATCAAGTGTCTGCGTTGACGGTACCTTTGAAACCTTGATTTCTGGGAACGGGTGCCACACATTCTTTCATGGAGCAATCACGCTGGAAGATGACACAGGTAACCTTTTTTAGGTAAATGGCCATCGCCTAAAGCTTTTCTATTCTAATGAAAATTTAGATAAGGATATAGATGTGGTCAATTTAATTGACTTAAATATACTCTATTAGCCTTTTTTGAGATTTTTACTAAAACCTCACCCAAGAAACAGGGAGGCCTATGGGGCCCACCCCTATTCGGCCGATCACCCCTGTTTGGCCGAACAGGGACTGGCGTTGCCACCCTACTGCTTCCTCATGCGCGTTAACCTAACCAATCCCAATCCTTTTTTGACGTGTTAGCCTAATCCCTTCGTGACGGAGAGCCAATAAAACAGAGTTTTTCCTCGACCCAGAGCAGAGCCAAAACAAACTCCATCCTCTTCCTTTGGCCTCTCCACCTCCAAGCACCTCATCCATGGCCGACAAAAAGCATGGCCCCCCACACCAGCTCCACCTCAACCTTTGACCTCGACGGAGTCCCTACTCTGGCGAACCTTGCTGTCCCGGCCATTGGCATGACTATGGAGGAGGTCAAAGCCATCTCTGTGGCCCCTCTGGCAATCCTGCCACCAGAGGAGGGCACTAGAGGGCACAGCCCTGTGCCTGCCCGCGCAACTGCGCGATCCCTCTCCCCTCGGCACACGCATTCCATGAAGGCATGTGCGACGACTCCAACAAAGAGGCCGGTTGCCATCCTCCTTTTCAAGGAGGATATCGCTGGGCCATCCCTGAAACCTAGCGAGCGACACGTGGAGACGCTGCACAACAAGTGGGGGGACGACATCTACTACCACTACGAGAAGGATGGCCTGGATGACTCACCGTACAAGGGATGATTTTAGGTCCAAGGAGCTAGAAGAGGACGTGGGATGGGACCCATGCAGCATCTCACTTCTTTGGACAGGAGGGAGATGGCGGAGTCAATCGACTCCTACCCGTCCAAATAGAGCATGGGGGCGACCCCAATCAAAAGGATGGCACGGCTGCAGCAAGACAACAGAACTAGGTCCCCTTACAAAGGACCAACTGTTGCCCAACTAGCACTAGAAGTGGAGAGACCCCACTTGGAAAACAAAGTGCTAGTTGAGAAACTGGCGGAAGAGCATATTGAGAGAGAGGAGATGAAGGACACCATTAACTCTCTTAGGGAAACCTTAGAGACTATTAGTCATCGCATGAGTGCTAAGATGAAGCGCATTTGTGTCGAGATAGGAAAGCCAAAGATCCACCATGGTAAATGATTATACTTCCATATCATTTATCGAGGAAATAAACTAGGTGCTAGTTTAGTTTCCCTTTATTTATTCATTTCATTCCATTAATATAATCAGCGCCTATTAGTTTGCTTTATCAATGAAGAAAAGACTTACCTAGCCCATTAAGCGGGTGGAGTCCCTTTGCATTTTACTTTTTCTTTGTTTTTGTGTCAATAAAAAGTTGAGGCAAGAAAACAAGTGTGGGGGAGATCCTCGGGAATTTCGATGCAAACACAAATTCCACATGATGAAAATACGTTGTACATCATCGCACGGAGCTACAAACCAAAGTACGGCCCACTTGGCAACCAGGGGGGTTCATTGAACACCCTTGTTCGATCGAATAGGTCCTGATCCTCCTCGGCCCCTATTTTCTTTGACACGATGGTTTGCGCGTCCTATTCCCTAATCTCCCTATTAGGTGTTTTGATTTAATTTTCTCAGAGTTAAAATGATAAATTCAACTAAAAAAATTAAAATCAATAGGTATGCTCTTATCTCTTAATCTAGTTTTTGACTCGGTAAAATATGAAGCACATGTATGCTCCTTTCTTTAATTCCTACCTTGAGCTCCACAAAAAGCCAAAATTAGATATAGGAATAGAAAGAGGCAAAAGCAAAAAGCCTTGGTGAGGATCCACTTACACAAATATTGAGAGACTTGAGAGAATCATTTGAGGAGTATATCCTACATTTATTTTCAAAATCCTTTCAAAAACCCAAGTACTTAGCAAAGGAAGTCAAGGAGATCAAAGTCCGCACTATTCCACTCTTCAATCACCCAAGGTAATGTGCTAGACAATTCAAATTTCACTAGTACAGGTAGGGTTTGTAATAACTTGCATGCTAGCATCATACCATTTGGGAATTTTAA
This sequence comes from Eleusine indica, assembly GCA_030378355.1. Lineage (NCBI taxonomy): Eukaryota > Viridiplantae > Streptophyta > Magnoliopsida > Poales > Poaceae > Eleusine > Eleusine indica. Next base: position 31,903,767 of record CM059499.1, read on the forward strand.
TCCACTTTAGTCTTCTTTATTTACTCAGGGACGAGCAAAGGCAAAGTGTGGGGGAGTTTGTTGACGGTCACTAAATGCCTAAATTAGACCGTCAAATATCTGCATAAAAGCAATAAAATGAACAACCAATAGAATGATAGGAGTTTATTACTAACAAATTCCACAAGTGTGGTAAATATTTGCTACAGGTGATTATTCCACGAAATTAATGGAAAATCCACATCATCAAGGGAGAAAACATACTTCTAGCCAATCAGAGCCAAGCACAAGGATTCACTGGCCCACTTACAAAAGAAAACCAACATAACCCACCGCCTTACGATGTTAGGAGGGACAAGGGACCACCTGGCAGGGACCCAGAGCAGGGGGGCCACTTGGGCCCACAACCCCTGTTCGGCCGAACAGGTGGGTCCCCCCTAATGCATGGCCTCGACATGTCATAGAGATTAAGGGAGTAATCAAAAGCATAGACATAGTGTTTAGGCCGTAGGTTGCATTTATCACATAGTCCATGGATTGCTAGAGGCAGGCAGTAGGTGGTGATAGCCCTATCTGTCCTTTGAAATCCTTCACATTCAGCTACGCAGTAGGCTATTGGTCGGAATTGCACTGTGAATGCGGGGAAAACCGGATGCCCAATGCAAGCAACTTAGTGTAAGATTTACTCTAAATAGGAATGTTTTACCAGTCAAAATCCTCTCTACCCAAAGCCATAGTTATCTTGGTGTCCCTGGACGGCTAGAATATAAGATTAACACACACGTTCTCTATGAATTTGATACCCTCGGAATACTCCAGAGGTGAAGTGCCACAACAGTATCCGTGCATTTGCGGATTCATCTGCATTCATTAAAAATACCAACAACCTCTTGGAATTAACCTGCGGCGTCCCTTTCACCGTTGTCGGGCTTGTCGTGGCCGTTGCGCCTGGTTGGTGACTTGGCCACTTTGCGTGCGGCTATTGCGAAGCCCTTCAACTGATAGCAGTCTTTTGCCTTGTGGTTTCCCTTAGGGTGGCATAGTCATGGGCCACTCAGCAAATCGTCCATGGTTTGCTAGTTTGCTAAGGTTTTTTCTTGGATCCGTCTACCGCAGTGACCATGTTATCGGTCTTTCTCTTATTGTCCTTCTTGGAGGACTCCAGCATTCCTGGAGCTTCTCTTTCCCATTGTCACGGATATCATATAGAGTCGATTATTCCAAAGCGTACTTATCAGCGATCTCGAAGCACTCTCGAGCGGTCAGATCCAGATTGTGGTTCCGTTGACCGATGTCCTGAACCAAGTCATCACTTTGTAACCCTCCTTGGAAGGAAGTTTTGCTAAACTGGGACATTGGGGATCTCAGTCTTCTTGCCACAGAAACGCTTGAAGTAGTCACATAGGGACTCGTCAGACTTCTGCTTGACTCAGGTGAGGTCAAAGTGGTTGCCCGACCAGTTGTAAGTGGCTTAGAAGTTCTCAATGAACTTCTTGTTGAGGTCTCCCCAAGATGTGATCGACTTTTCCGAGAGAGAAGTGATCCAAATCTGAATGGCTGGCTCAAGGCAGATCGGCAGATAGTTGGCCATCACATAGGTATCTCCCCCGGTCGATCAAATAATTATTCTATAGATCTGGAGCCACTCTCGAGGATTGGTCTGATCGTTATACTTCTCGATGGAGATCATTTTAAAGCTACTCGGCCACTTGCAGATGTGAAGCTCTGGCACGAAGGCCTTGATTCCATCAAACTCTTCATCACTTGGCGAGATAGATCTACGCCGGCGATCGGGTCATCGTGAAGTGGAGGGTGTGCGACGCCGATGTTGAGATCCCACATCATCATCGTGGCGACGTCGTTGGTTGTCCTCGTCACGGCGATCCCGATCGTCACGTCGTCAACGATCGTCGTGGTTCTCCCTATGGCGTCGGTTAGCATCGTCCCTCCTACTGTGTCACTCTTCTTTGTAACGCTGATTGACATGAGCCCGCTCTTCGTGATGGGAGTTGATGATTTGTCGGCCGTCTTGGACACTAAGAGAATTTCTCAAATCTTAATGCCCTCGACGACTTTGATGAGTTGCATGGCTGGAGATCGCAACCGACTGAGGCGGTTGTACTTTGGCTTGGTCTTGAATTGCAGAGGCGTTAAGCATAGCCGCCTCCTTTATCACGGGAGTTTGGAACACCTGATCAACCATCAAGCTGTCAAGGAGTGTTCTTGCTCTAGTGATGTTATTCTGTGGGGTGGTGTATACCTTCTCGCCATCCATCTCGATCCCCAGTCTCCAAGATCTAGCTCCCACGCGAGATTATGAGATCCGCGAGATCCTCTCGGTAGACAAGGTTGGTGACCTACCGATGGGGCTTCTATGTCACGGTTTCCTTCCCAGTCGTTCGGTGGCGGGGTATGCCGGGGCTCCTCCAGTTGCACCATATGCGCATGGATACGGGCAAGAAGAACCACCCGAGTCCTCATCAAAGGATACGATCAACTTAGAGTCGTAACCGATGGGTAAGTCTGTCTCATTGAGTCCGCGTGCTACCAAGGATGGGAATAGATCTGTCGAGCCCGGTGATCGCTCCATGGAGTTGGCTGTGGTCGGGTCAGATCATTGATTCATTTGAAGGAGATCTTGATGTCCGGCAAGTACTGGATGTTTGGAATCTCTGCTATCAAGGTAGACGGAGGATCCTGGCATGCCTTGACCCCCTTCCTGGTGCGCCAACTGTCGAGACTTATTCTCGACAATAGATTTATAGGGCTACTCATGAGACCAAGAACTTGATGGTTAAGACACAAGATGATGATTTAGGACAAGTTCGGGCCCTCTCGATGAGAGTAATAACCCTATGTCCTGTGTTCTGTGTATTGTATTGATGTTGGTGATTGTTGTGGTTGTGTCTCTCGATGAGGGGTTCCTGTTGCCTTATATATCCGGTCAGCAGGGGGTACATGAAGAATTCTACTCATAATCTACAAGGAATTACATAGCAAGTTTATCCCTAATTGACTTGCACTCCAAGCCGACTCGGTCGGTTCCCATATTGGTGGGCCAGCGGGTTGTCTATCGACTTCTGCATAGCTATGGATACTGGTAAAAGTAAGTATTCCATATTGGATCATTGGACCAACAATGCACATGAGTGTATAAATATGTATCACTCTATTGATCATTTCCTATGACAAGATTGTTGCTCACACTCTTGTCTCTTCCATGCTAAGGCCAAAGCTTCATCTTTCTGAGTCTTATCTTCAAGGGCTTGGAGGAGGGGCCATGCATGTGAGGTGCGTTGGAGCCAAGTACTGGGTGGTGAGCCATGACGGATAGGGCGACAACGCCATGCTATGCTTGCATGCCCTTTGGTGCACGTCCAAGTCTGGAGAAATGAGTGCAAGCCTTGGTAGGGTTGTGGCTGGCACGATGATGCTCTAGTAACAAGTGGCAAGAAGGGGGTGGGGCGATAAACGAGGGAGATGTAGGATAAGACGTTTTCCTTTCCTGCCAATATAAACTATTGATAGGGTGGTGCGGGTCTTCACCCTTTATTTGGGGGTTGAGGTGGGTAGATACTGTAGCTTCTATTTTTTGTTTTTTTTTTGCATCAGGACTTGGATACCTAATATGTTCGAGCACCTTGTGTAAGGATCAAAGACGTACCGAGAGGGGGGAGGGGTGAATTGGTAAGTGAACCACTAAAACAAATACTTCATGTTTCCATGCTCAATACTAGCAATCATTACAACCTAATAATTCTAGCAGATCAAGAGCCAACACGTGCTAGTGTTCATGATGAAATGCAATGCGGAAGCTAAGTCACACTAGCCCACAAGTCAGCATATAAACTATAGCACACAGTTGCGGAATAGTAAAGAGAGGTATCAAGGAATAGTCATGATTTTATCCCAAGGTCTCAGAAGGATGGCTCCTTCCCCTAATCCCCATTGGACTACTACTATCGGAGTGCTAGTCCCTCACGTCATCCAAAGTGGAGTCCTTGCCCACGAGACCGTAATCACTCCAAGTGAAGACACGGTCACGTCACCGTTGCCACCAAGGCACAAGCTCGCCTTCCTCAAGGACTTATCGTACTCTTCTAGTGCTAGCATGGGTGCTCACACTTGACGCTCCTTTTAATGGCAAGCTCAAACCATGTATAAACTTGTGTTGGCCTTCACAACCAACATGATAGGCTCAACACCAACACCTAACCGGTCTAGGTCTCACCATAGACAAAGAGTACATCCTAGGACACACTTTCAAGAACACACTAGTGCTCCCTTCTTCTCCCATTGGCTCCCTTGACTTAGCTTCTACTCTGAAAATGGCAAAGGGTGGGCTCCAAGACCCCAGCAACGACCTTATATAGTCTCATAATCATCAACTAGCTTTGGTCCATGAAACAACCTTCTAGATGTACATACCGTACAGTCTAGTCTCTCCCAGATCGGACAATCCAATCTCTTATAGAACTCCATTCCTGAGTCATTGGTCAAAAGTTAGCTGTCTCTACATGATGATCGGGTTGTGTGGTCTCCATCGTCTCTCTCTCCGCTGTAGAGAGCATTGTTGAAAGCACCTTGATATCGCCTATAGGGGGGGGGTGAATAGGCGTCCCTGAAATTTAATCCTAAATTCATGGCGGAATCAAATTTTTTGTCAAAGAGATAAAAATAACCAAACACAATAGAAAAAGCCCAAACTCTAAGCATGCATGCTACCACAAGAGGCAACAAGGCTACAACAAGGTGATTTCACATAGAAATCACTTAAACAACACGCTGTCCAAAATCAGACACTTCGATTTCCAAAACCGGACAATTCGGTTTTCTTGGGACAGAAATAGGCAAGGTAAAAACAGCTACGGGAGGAGTTCTAGCACAAAGCAAGGCTGTTAGAGGTTGCACACAAGCAAGAGCAGGTTTATCCACTTAGGAAAACAAGAACAACTACTCATGCAACCTCTTCAAAATTAAAGCAAGCTAGAACTTAAACAATAAGAAGAACAAGGGAGCGCACAAGGATTTATTTACTAGAGTTCAACAACTTACAACCAAGTTGTATACATCTCCATTGAGGGATCCACTAAGGATTGGGTCTCTTTCAACCCTTTTACCTCGCTAAGCAATCACCAAGATCAAGCTTGAATGACCAAGCAATCACCAAGAACCAGCCCGGTACTTCATTAAGCTTGCTTCTTCCCTTAGAGAGGTGAAGCCGACTTCTACAAACTTTCCTAGGGCTCACCGCAAACTTGAGAGTTGTAGGATGACACCTAGCCATCTAGGAATCTTTAATTCAGAGAGTAACAAATGTTTCACAGAATCTTGCTTTGCAACAATACTCAAGTGTTCAATCTTTCTCACAAAGAGAACACTCCGGTTTTCCTGGGACAGTGAGAAGTTTGTGTGTGATTGGCTATTCTGTGTCACTCATCTCACTTGGGATTTTCTTCTGAGCATTGAGACTTAGCATATAATCCATGTAAGATCCCTCTTGAGAGAGCGGCATGGCTAAAGTCAAGATTAATATATAAAAAGACATTCTTCAACTTCAGCTTGCATAATTTGAATCTTGCCACTTCTCCATCTTTAGCTTTATGAGAGATGCAACATGTGCTTTTCATTTTGGTGTCATCACCTAGAGCTTGTGACTTGATGTGGAATATATACCTTCCGGGTATCCATAGCTAGGCTAAAGTCGGTAGACAACCGGGCGACCCACCATAAGCAAACCGACCGAGACGGCTTGGAGCACAAGGCAATTGGAGATAAATTTCCTATATAAATCCTTGTAGACTACGAGTAGGACTCTTCATCTACCCCCCTGCCGACCGGATATATAAGGTTGCAGGGACCTCCCAATTGGGGGCACCAATTTTTCATATTGCAATACAAACCGCAGAACACAAGACGTAGGGTTTTTACTCTCATCGAGAGGGCCCGAACCTGCCTAATTTGGCATCTTGTGTTACCATTATAGTTCAGTATATTGTCAAGATTAAGTCTCGACAGTTGGCGCGACAGGTAGGGGGCAAGGCTCGTCGGGATTCTCCGTCGACTACGATGGCTGAAACTCCCAACATCCAGTACTCGCCGGGCTTCAAGATCTCTTTTGGATTGCTCGACTTTGTCGTCGACACCAACGGAGAACTAGGTCTGGAAGATTACCGATCCGACTCGGCTATAGCCAGTTCTATGGTGCGGTCGTCGAGCTCGCCAGATCTGACTCCAGCATTGTTTCTGCTTGGATTTGGTGACACAGACCTACCCATAGGGTACGGCTCAAAGTAGGTCCGTTCCTTTGATGAGGACTCGGATGGATCTTCTTGCCTATATCCTTTGACCGTAAACGTGGTCGGGATAGACGAGAATCTGTTGGGTAACAATGATGAGGAAGGTGACCATGGTAGAGACGGTCACAAAGAAGATGGCCACGCTGAAGATGGCCACAGGGAAGAAAACCCCCAAGACAACAACTCATCGATAGGACACCGCCGCCGAGCGAGAGGATCGCGTGGGTCTCGCCTCGCACGAAGGCTAGATCTCGGGCAACTAGAGGTCGAGGTAGATGGCATTAAGGTCTACAACACCCTGGAGAACAACATCACCGAGGCAAAGACGTTGCTTGACAGCTTGATGGCTGACATGGCATATCAGACCCCTATGATGCATAAGGCGGTGGCCATGCTCAAAGCTATCGCTGTTCAAGAGCTAGTAAGGGACGAGCCACCAATGTCGACCTGACGATCGGGACCAACATGAGAATCATGATGAAGACAATCAGCGTCGTCATCGACATGATGACGACGTTGACCCTCGCCATAATCGCCGCTCATCTTCATCTCCTGACCGACGTAGAAGGTCAACCACACCAAGTGATCAGGATCAAGGCCTATGTACCTGAGCTTCGCCTAGCTCGATAGCCGAAAGGATTTAAGCCGGTTCCTATTTAAAAGTATGAAGGTCAGACCAACCTCCGAGAGTGGCTTCAGCTATATAGCACGACTATTCGGTTGACTGGGGGAGATACCTTTGTGATGTCTAATTATCTGCCGGTCTCCCTTGAGCCGGCCGTCCGGATTTGGCTCACATCTCTCCTAGAAAAATTAGTCACCTCTTGGGGGAACTCGATAGAAAGATCATAGAGAGTTTTCAAGCTACTTGTAACCGGCCGGGCAACCACTTCGACCTCATCCAGATCAAACAGAAGTCTGACGAATCCCTCCGCGACCACATCAAGCGATTCTACGCCAAGAAGACTAAGATCCCTAATGTTTCGGATCAGCAGATCATCGCGGCCTTCCAAGGAGGCGTGCAGAGTGATTGTAACACCCTGATTTTTCAAAAATTGGAATATTTTAAAATTTTCTAGAATTAATTAGGTTGTTAACATTTTTCTAAGAAAAAGAATTATTTTCTAAAGAAAATAATCAAATATAGGTTATTTTTAAAATATTTGTTTGTTGCATTCATGTTGATTAGTTGCACTTAGGGTTTTATTGTGTGCAAAATGTTATTTGAAAATTCAATTAGAAATCGATTTTGTTTAGTATAGAGGTTAGGAAAAGAAATCAGAATAGAAAAAGGGAAAATAAATCCCCAGCCGGCTCTTGGGCCTAATTCCCTCCCCTTGGACCAATTTCCCCCTCCTTCCCTCTCTTTTAGCCTGCCCAGCCCAGCCTCTCCCTCCTATTTCCCCTCACCTTCAGACTTGGGCCACTTTGTCTCCCGGGGTCCAACTTTCCCCTTCCCCCGCTTCCTTCTCTTTCCATCTCTCCCTTGGCCTGGGCCGAATTCCCTCCTGCAGCCCAACCACTTCCCTTCCCCCTTTCTCTGCCAGGTCAGCTTGGCCCAGCAAGCCCCCGCGCGTGCCCGCAGCCCGCTCGCTCAGCCTAGCCACCACACCAGCCCCCCCCCCCGAAACCCTAACCCTAGCCACGCCCGCCATGCACCCTCGGGACCCGCGCACCTTAAATAGGTGGGACCCACCTCCCTGTCGCCATTCCCTATTTCCCCCGCAGCCGCTTGTTGGTGGTTTCTAGACACTCATTTTATCTACCAAAAAGGGATATTTTGCGTCTTAATTTGGTGGTTTGGACTAACAATTAACCCCATATTTGCATATATTTGTAGTTGTTCTGTTTTGGATGTAATCGCAGGAAACAGGTGTAAAACAGGGCAATTATGGATAAAGAACTAAAGAGTAACAAAGATGGGCCAGATGCGGAGCCGCGCCGATCGGCACGGGCCTGTGCCGATCGGCGCAGCAGGGGAAGATGACGAAAACACGATCCGGTCCAGGAAAGACGAAGGCCCAGCCCAGTATGAGTTAGAGTCGGTGGAAGTTGACCTAATCCCGCCGAGTATAAAAGGAAGATAATTATCAAGAGCCAAAATAGACCAAGGAGGGATGGTAATCGCGAGAATCAGTTATTAGAACTAGGGTTTCAGGATATTGGCGGCGAAGGTTGGTCAACACCGATGAGATCCAATAGAAGGGAGGACGCGCCGATCGGCGTGACGCTTGTGCCGATCGGCTCGTGCGCATTCCAGCGCTATTTCTCACCCCTCTGCTATGTCTAGCCGAAGGATGAGTGAGTAGTCTCATATTCTCTTCTCTGGTGTGGGGATCTGGTCATGTAACTCTCATACTTGTTGATACTCTCTCGATGAATTTGATCTATGTGATGAACTTTATTGCATATCTATCTATCCGTTTCATTAGTGTATCGGCCAATACACTTTTGCCCATCACATAGTGCAAGAAACTAGTGGGGAGCTAATAGCCTCTGTAGTGACAGCCGGGGTGAACGAAACCACCATGTCTTGTAGAATGTTAGAGTCATCACTCGAGTTGATAAGAGTAAGGTTGCATGCTAGTGAACCAATCCTAAGGAGAGAATCCTTCATCATCCTGTTACCTCTTCAATAACATCCACCTTGCACTTTCTCACCGTCATCTCACATCAACCAAACCATTGCAATTTGTTAGTAACCCTTTAATAGTATTAGTTCCGCTCGTTCCCTGTGGATTCGATAACCTTGGAATACTCTGAGAGAAAAAGAGCTAAAACTGTACACCATCCTCTTGCGGTATATAAGCGGGTGCGTGATTACGACCAACAAGCTACTTTTTTCTGGCGCCGTTGCTAGGGAACAAGCGAGTTCTTTTACTATTAATATTTTACTAACGTCTAATCCTCTTTTTTCTAGTTGTTTTTGTTTTTGTGTTTTGTGTGAAGTTTTAGGATGAGTACGACAGGACCTTCTCTGACGCTCAGGGAACTTTCTCTACCATCTTCAGATGTGCTGGTGCCTCAATCCTCAGATGAGAAGGTCACGACCTCCTCGTATGTGTTGAACCCCATTATCATTAGCATGGCTAAAGCAAACAAGTTCTTTGGGGCGAAAGAGGAGAACCCGTATTCTCACTTACAAGATTTGGAGGCACTTTGCCAAACATTCCATCATGAAGGAGTGCCTCGGGATCTTTACAGGTGGCTGCTTTTCCCATTCTCTTTGGGAGGAAAAGCCAAAGAGTGGCACAAGGCAGCATCTCGAGAAGCAAAAGGTAAGTGGAGTGAGTTAGTTGGAAATTTTTGTCTCCACTATTTTTCTTTGCCAAAGGTGCAGAGGTTGAGAAGGGAAGTGGTGAACTTCTTACAAGAAGATGAAGAATCTCTCGCAGAAGCCTAGACGCGTTTTCAAACATTGTTGATACAAGGACCTGACCTCGGCATTGATGAGAATATGTGCGCTCAAACCTTCTACATGGCCATAAACAAGGCATCAAGGATGCATTTGGATGGATCGGTCGGAGGAAATTTTTTGAGATTAACAGCCAAGGCAGGGATCGAATTGTTAGGCAAAATTACCGAGAATGAAGCTTTGCACAAGCATTGGGAAGAATATCTAGAACCAAATCAGCAATGCCTAGAAGTTATGTAGAAGGAAGAGTCGCCAGCTAAACAGATCTTGATGTCTGAGAGTAGATCAATGATTACTTCGGAGCAGTTCGAAGAAATAAAGCCCGTCGGACCCGCCTTTGTGGATCTGACGTGTGCGCCGATCGGCGCAGTCTCTGAGCCGATCAGCACAGTCGCGATGACAGGAGAACCGATCACCCTGACGACTCCGTCAAGTAGCAAGGAATATACCAAGATAGAAGCTGCGATTCTGGACAACCACCTGAAGGAATTTGAAGGGAACTTTGCTAACCCAAAGGGGAATAGAACATTGGCGAATGCTAAACCACTTGATGAATTTGAGCCGATGGACTGGATTCCCATTGATTTTTCACAGGAGTTGCTCAATATGAGAAGATCCTTCAGTCCGCAAGACGCCTCCGAAGCCGGAATTGAGTATAATTTCCCAAGTAATCGCCTCAAGTCGGAAGTTTTCGATCAAGAGATTATTGGAAGAGTTTTAGGGAAGCTTTACAAGGATGATATAGAGTTTGATGGAACAGAGGTGAAACAAGCGAAGAGATTGCTAGACAGTTGCTTTGAGCCATCCCCCTATGAAGGATTATGTGGTGTGTATGCTGTAGGTTTCACTGAAGAGGAAAAAGAAGAACCATACATACCATGTGAGATATCAGGGAAGAAATTTCCGAAAGCCTTGTGTGACTTTGGTTCTCGTGTCAGCTTGATGACTTACGATGCATTCATGAGCATGCCTTATGGAACTCAACAACGGCTGATGGGGACTGAACTTGAGCTGATCATGGCGGATGCTAGGAAGACCAAGCCACTCGGAGTGATCAAGAATGTCGAAACTGAGATCAGCTCGAAAATAATGTCGGTAGATTTCTTTGTTCTAGACAATAAAGAAACTGGGGTTGAAGATATCATTCTGGGAAGGCCATTCTTAAGATTAGTACAAGCTGTTCTGGATGCTGGGAAAGGTCAAATTATGCTACACCTGGGAGAGAAAGAAGTGCGATTTCAATTTAATGATCCATCTCATCAAGACTCTTCTTACAATCAGGAATTCTTCTCAGAGGAAGACGAGAGGATAGGGATGGATATGGGAGACCCACTGGACCACATCATGCGCAGAACTGACGAGTATACTGCCAGCGCCGATCGGTGCGATGCTTGTGCCGATCGGCTCAACAAGGAAAATCCTGATTTTGAACCTCTCGGGGAGCTGGATCCAGATGAAGCGCCAGAGGTGGAACAGAAGGAACTCCCGAAGGAGCTACGCTATGAATATCTAGGAAAGAATAGAACATATCCAGTTATTGTGAACAACGCCCTAATGAAAGAAGAAAGAGAGATGCTTCTCGCTATACTCAAAAAGTATAAGAAAGCCATTGGTTACACATTGGATGACATCAAGGGAATCAGCCCCGCATTTTGCACCCACAAGATTAACTTAGAGGAGAATACTAAACTAGTGGTTGAAGGGATGCGAAGGTTGAAGGAATCAATGAAGCCAGTGGTTAAAAAGGAAATTTTGAAGCTGCTTAATGTAGGTATGATCTACCCTGTTGCTGATAGTGAATGTGTTAGTCCAGTGCATTGTGTACCCAATAAAGGAGGGTTGACAGTGGTGCCTAACGAGAACAATGAGTTGATCCCTCAAAGGACTGTAATTGGATGGAGAATGTGCATAGATTATAGAAGTTTGAACAAAGTGACGAAGAAAGATCACTATCCTCTTCCGTTCATTGACGAGATGCTTGAAAGGTTAGCAAAGAATTCATACTTTTGTTATTTGGATGGATATAGTGGTTTCTTTCAAATATCGGTAAGACCAGAAGATCAGCAGAAAACTACTTTTACTTGCCCTTTTGGGACATATGCATATAGAAGGATGTTATTTGGTCTTTGCAACGCGCCCGCAACATTTCAAAGATGCATGAATGCAATATTCGCTGAATTCATAGAAGATATTATGGAGGTATTTATGGATGACTTCTTTGTGCATGGTGCTGATTTTGATAGCTGTTTGGAGAATTTGGAGAAGGTTTTGAAAAGGTGTGTTGAATGCGACTTAGTTCTTAATTGGGAGAAGTGTCACTTTATGGTAACAGAAGGGATAGTACTTGGTCATGTCATATCTAAAAGAGGGATAGAGGTTGATAAGGCAAAGGTATCCACAGTTGAGAAATTACCTCCCCCTACTGATCTTACAACTTTGAGGAGTTTTCTTGGACATGCCAACTTCTATCGCAGATTTGTTAAGGATAATTCGAAGATTGCTAAACCCCTGACAGAATTGTTAAAGCAAGATACAGAATTTGTCATGGACGAGGAAAGACTCTTGGCCTTCAGAAGGTTAAAGGAAGCTCTATGCTCTGCACCCATTATGCAGCCGCCTGATTGGAGTTTACCTTTTGAAATTTTGTGTGATGCAAGTGACTATGCAGTTGGAGCTGTTCTTGGACAGCAGAAGGAAGGTAAAGTGCATGCTATTTATTATGCTAGCAAAACTTTGAATGAGGCGCAGATCAATTATACAACAACTGAGAAAGAGATGTTAGCTGTTATGTTTGCTTTTGAGAAGTTTAGATCCTACATTCTAAATTCTAAGGTGATTGTATATACTGATCATGCTGCTATAAGATACTTGGTTTCAAAGAAGGAGTCTAAGCCTCGGTTAATGCGATGGGTATTGATTGCTGCAAGAATTTGATTTGGAGATAAGAGATAAGAAAGGAGTAGAAAATTCTGTAGCAGATCATTTATCTCGTCTTGAATCATCATCAACTGAGCCAATAAGAGATGAAATGCGACTAGAGCAGTTGTTTGCTGCATTTGATCGTAGAGAGAACTGAATGATGGATATTATCAAAGGTTTCAAGGGACAAACTGGCCTGATGAACAAGAACACAAGGAAAAGAGTTAAGAGTGAGATGAGAAAATTTATATAGGCCGACCCATACTTGTATAGGTATTGCGAGGATGGAGCAGTACGGAGATGTGTACCCAGAGAAGAACGAGCGAGCATTTTGGCAAAATGTCATTCTTTGGATTATGGGGGACACTATGGCTACTTCAGAACATAGGCAAAGGTATGGGCGAGTGGATTCCATTGGCCTATTATGCATGAAGATACAAAAAGGTATGTTGCAACATGTGCTCAATGCCAATGAATATGAATTGTTAACAGTAGGAATGCAATGCCTCTTAAGTACAATCTTCAAGTCGATATCTTTGATGTTTGGGGTATGGATTTTATGGGACCCTTTGTGAATTCTCATGGTTTCGAGTACATATTGGTCGCCGTTGATTATGTCTCCAAGTGGGTCGAAGCAATGGCATGCAAGGCTAATACTACAAGAGAATCAAGGAGTATACTTTAGGAGCAGATATTTCCTAGGTACGGAGTACCGAGGATAATAATTACAGATGGAGGATCCCATTTTACAGGAGGAGAATTTACTAGGTTTTTAACCAAATCTGGAGTTGAACATAGAATTGGAATAGCCTACCATCCCCAGATGAATGGACAAGCAGAAATTTCAAATAAGCAATTAAAGGGAATTCTGCAGATATTGTTACAAAGGAAGGAAAAGATTGGACCACGAAGCTTAATGGAGCGTTATGGGCATATAGGACGGCATTCAAGACACCGATTGGTATGACACCATATCAATTCGTCTATGGGAAATCGTGTCACCTACCGGTGGAATTGGAACATAAGGCTTATTGGGCTATAAAGGAAATGAATTTGGATCTTGATGCCGCCGACATGAAAAGAAAGATACAAATAAGTGAATTGGAAGAGATGCGATTGCGTGCATATGAAAATGCAGCCATTTGCAAAGAGAAAACAAAGAAGTGGTACGATAAGAAGCTTTTGAAGAAGGAATTCAAGGAAGGAGATCGGGTGCTCCTATTTAATTCACGATTCAGATTATTTGGTAAAGGCAAACTGCGAAGCAAATGGGAGGGACCTTATCTTGTGAATACGGTGTTACCTTCGGGAGCGATAATCATAATGGATGGCAAGAGAAACAAGTACACGGTGAACGGTCAGCATCTAAAGGTATACCTAGAACCCGACACATTTGAATTAAAATCATTTGATGTGTATTTCACTGCTTAGTACCCCGTGTGGTCGAGCTTAACGACGTAAAACAAAGGCTTGTATGTATTTTGATTTCCGTAGTTTTTCTTTTTCTGATTTGATAATTTAGTGTACCGCGCCGATCGGCGCGTTGCTGCGTCGATCGGCGCAGCCCTGCACCGATCGGCGCGGCAGAGTCCTTTTGGTTTTTGAGTCGGTTTTGGACCTTGCCTTTTTAAGACTCGTTAAATTCCACGAATACGAGAAAGAATCTTAGTCCAATTAGAAATCAAGGGATATAAATATGAGGGAACAGCAAACCCACGGATCAACTCGTATTACATCGTCACCAGAACAAACCCTAAGCGCAGAAGCGATGGAAGGCGGCGCATCAGACAGAAACCAAGGAGGCGCCGATCGGCGTGACTCTGGAGCCGATCGGCTCGGCAGCGGATTTCCTCAGCCCTCTGCAAATTGGTCCCGGGAAGAAGTCGACGAAGTGTTGACAGCAACACGAGATGATCCTCTCATCTGGTCAGATCTGCGGAAGCAATTCATGAAGAAAAGCGAAGCTGACGCGTGGAACACCAACAAGGTGAAGATGGACAATGAACTTTGGCAGATGATGAAGAGAGTATTGGTGCGCAAAGGAAAATCTGTAGCGCCTATTAAATGTGAAGCAGTTTCTCAAAGGTATATCATGGAAAGTCTTCTTGATCTTGCTAAGCCCTTGTCGTATGAGGATTTCCTATCTTTCGAAAGATCATTGACTGAGCAAGAGAAGGAAGAGCTAGATGAAGAGAGCACCCTCACAATCCATAGGTGCTGACTTTATAGTGAACATGACATTGCTGCCAAGTATGAACTCAAGCTGCAAGAGGAAGTCGAAGAAGCTATGTACCAGCGGGATGCGGAGAAGGATCTTCAAGCTAGAAGGGATGAATCCTTTCCCAGGGTTCTTACTGATTGGGAAAGTTTTCAAGAAAATAAGATTCATAGGAATGGTTGTATTGAGGGTTGCAAGTGTTTCTTTTGTGCTAAAGATCTTCAACGCAAGGTTAAACTCCAATTGGCAGAAGATCCAGCTTTCGTACCTAGAGATTTAATATAAGATGATGGCTATCGCGCAGTTCCTGGAGGGAGGACACCTAAGGAGATTAATGATGAGATTTTACGAAGGCAGCAGAATATGGTGATCCGTGAGCGTAATCTAGAGCAGTTAGCTGAGAATATGAAGGAAGCTGCTAGCTGCGCTGATCTACGCGACACTGGAGCCGATCGGCACGACCTGAAGATGGCTGAATTTATTGATTGGACGGCTCTGCCAAGTGAAGACGAAGAACCTACTGCAAGGAAGTGTAAGACTACACGAGAGATTCACAGATCTGCTAGACTATCGGGTAAGCCAATTCAAAAGTATTCCAAACGGGATAGCAACTTTGATACGTCATACTATTTGGAAACTTTGGAAAGCGGTGATCCTAGTGAGCCTGGAGAGTTTAGTGATGATTTTGATATGCGAAGAAGCTTTGGTAGTCTTGAGTTCGAAAATCAGAAAACACTTGCAGAATGCAGTAATGACAGGGCAGCAGGAATTTCAACAAGAGTTAATGGAAATGCAGAGGGAAGTGGAGGAAGTCGCAATGGTGGAAGAACAACACTGCGCCGATCGGCTCAACCTTTGCACCGATCGGCTCAAAGGAATTTGAATAGAGCCTCCCCTTACAGCGTTGAAAATCATAACCTGCAACCGCCTGCTTGCTGTCCTGTCTGCCGAAGAAACATTGAGTGCCTATATCTAGATAGAGATCGTGCTTACAGGCATCAAAGAGATGTGGACCACAGAATCCAGAATACAATCGAGATGAACGAAGCGGACTACACTTTTCTCATAAGGAGTATAAGACGAATTTTTCGAGTCTTGAACAGGCATGGTCTGCATGATTAGTGTGTTGAGTTTCTTCTCTTGCAATGAGAACATTGCAAATTTTGAGTGTGGGGGAAGGGCTTTGCCATTAGTCATAGTTTTTAAGTGTTTTTGAGTCTAGTTTCTCATTTGTTATTCTTAATGAGTGTTTATTTAAGTTTATTTGTTTTTCTTAATGAGTGTTTATTTAAGTTTGTGTGTGTGCTTAAGAGAGTCATGAGTCATGTTGAGAGTTGCTTCAAGGTTTTTTATGTAGTTTTAATTATTGCATTGTCTTTAATAAAGTTAGTGTTGATTGTCAAATTGAAAGTGCCCCATGCTATTTATCTTGTCTTTCTGATGATCGATTGGTTGATTACTTGAATTTGTTGGTTACCACTTAACTTATGAGCTTTGTATTTGTGAAAATTTCTTTTGACTCATCATAAGTAAGGCAAAAGCAAGGTCTAAATATGCCTACATAGCCGAGTGAATTAGAGCAATCTACACATTTGAACTAAGTGGATTGTAAGTAACTTTGTCAACTTTTTGCTCATGATTTCGACCAAGTTAGGAAAGGATGATCTATTTTATTTATCTCTGTATTTCTAGCCATTCTTATCCATTTAAATTCCTTGCTATCATGAAAACCATACATCTTTGTTTCTCCATCCTCCTTGATACAACCTATATTCTCAATAAAAGGGAATTCAGAAAATTTCCGCTGCTGATACAAGACAGAAATTGTTGATTGTATCGGGAATAGAAAAAAAAAAGTGAAAGAAAAGAAAAAAATAGACCACGCTGACCGGCGCAGTGTTGCGCCGATCGGCGTAGCTGCAAAAGAAAGAAAAAAAGAGGTTATTATAAAAAATGAGGTAAAGAAAAAAAATATTTCCTAAGAGGCAGTAAGGTCATCAAAGAAAGCAGATTTCTGATTATTTCTCATTCTTTGCCATTGTTCTCATTGAAATTCTTTTTAGATCTTCTACATTCCTCTTCTCCATTAAAAGTTCTTTTCCAAGAAAATTCTTTCTTAATAGGCATGATTGAGCACATTGTTGACATGGTTAAGCTTATGGTTTAATTTAGTTATATAGCCCTCCAAGATCCACATACAATCCTTGATTAGATAGGAGAGGGAAGGAAATACACTTGAGAGACCTAGAGAGGACCAAATGCTTGATGGTTGATGCTAACAGATGAGTTGAGGAGAACTAAAATTGTTTCTGAAAAAGTGTTGTGGTAATTTGATTAAGTTCAAGTATGATATGCCGATTGGTTAAAAGGGGATGAGAGAAAATCTTTATGGTGGGATAACGAGTAAAAATGATGATTGAGATTGATTGCATGGGAGATGGTGTGAAAATTCTTCATATTTGATTTTGTATTGCTCGAGCACTAGCAATGATTTGAGTGTGGGGGAAATATTGGTGGTTTCTAGACACCCATTTTATCTACCAAAAAGGGATGTTTTGCATATTAATTTGGGGGTTTGGACTAACAATTAACCCCTTATATGCCTATATTTCTAGTTGTTCTGTTTTGGATGTAATCGCAGGAAACAGGTGTTAAACAAGGCAATTATGGATACAGAACTAAAGAGTAACGAAGATGGGCCAGATGCGGAGCCGCGCCGATCGGCGTAGCAGGGGAAGATGACAAAAACACGATCCAGTCTAGGAAAGACGAAGGCCCAGTATGAGTTAGAGTCGGTGGAAGTTGACCTAATCCCGTCAAGTATAAAAGGAAGATAATTATCAAGAGCCAAAAGAGACCAAGGAGGGATGGAAATCATGAGAATCAGTTATTAGAACTAGGGTTCCAGAATATTGGCGGCGAAGGTCGGTCAACACCGATCAGATCCAACAGAAGGGAGGATGAGCCGATCGGCGCGACGCTTGCGCCGATGGGCTCGTGTGCGTTCCAGTGTTATTTCTCACCCATCTGCTATGTCTAGCGGAAGGATGTGTGAGTAGTCTCATATTCTCTTCTCTGGTGTGGGGATCTGGTCATGTAACTCTCATACTTGTTGATACTCTCCCGATGAATTTAATCTATGTGATGAACTTTATTGCATATCTATCTATCCCTTTCATTAGTGTATCGGCCAATACACTTTTACCCATCACATAGTACAAGAAACTAGTGGGGAGCTAATAGCCTCTGTAGTGACAGCCGGGGTGAACGAAACCACCATGTCTTGTAGAATGTTAGAGTCATCACTCGAGTTGATAAGAATAAGGTTGCATGCTATTGAACCAATCCTAAGGAGAGAATCCTTCATCATCCTTTTACCTCTTCAATAACATCCACCTTCCACTTTCTCACCGTCATCATTCACATCAACCAAACCATTGCAATTTGTTAGTAACCCTTTAATAGTATTAGTTTCGCTCGTTCCATGTGGATTCGATAACTTTGGAATACTCTGAGGGAAAAAGAGCTACAACTATATACCGTCCTCTTGCGGTATATAAGTGGGTGCATGATTACGACCAACACCGCTTGATCCATGCCTGCCGCCACCACCACGCTTCCGCGCCTCGCCATCACCGCCGCTCGCCAGAGGCCGCTGCCATCGCCCGACGCCCTTCTCGGCCCCACGCGACCCTCCCTCTCGGCCCCTGTGCGCCACAGCCCCTCTCCCCGCGTGGCATCCGTCGTGCCCCTCCCTCTCGGCCCCCGTGCGCAGGAGCTCCTTTCCGGCGGAGCTCCGGGTGCCTTCAATGGCCGCTGTCGCCTCCATTGGTCAACGACGCCGCCACCCCCTCGCCGGAGCCGTGGACTAGATCCCCTGAAGGGGTATGGGCTCGGTCCATGATGGACCCGTGGACCTCTAGTCAACGTCTAGTCCACAGAACCTAGTGGACCCGATCCATGATTTTTAGGGTTTAATTTAATTCGGGAAATTCCCAGTAAATGGGTAATTTGCATCTAGGCCCCTCACTTTTTGAGTAGTTAGTTTTAGGTCCTGAAATTTTATAAAAAAAACCTTACTATACTTTCTAGTAATTTTATTTTAGCCCTTAATTTTTATAAATTATAATTTAAGCTGGCCATTTTACACTTAAGCCCCTGAGCTTTTAAATAATTATATTTTGGCCTGTAAATTTTATAGTTAAGCCCATGAACTTTTCCAAAATTATATTTTAGTCCCTAAACTTTACATAAATTATATTTTCATCCTGATATTTTACAAATTAGTCCCTATACTTTTCTAAAATTACTTTTGGTCCTCAAACTTGTCTATTTTTACATTTTAACCCTTGAAACTTTAAATCGCCATAACTTTTCAACCGTAGCTCCGACCTAAGAAATGTTTGCTCCAATGCGATCGGAATGATTAATATTATTTACTCGTACCATAATTTACAGATTTTACTAGTTTAACCCTAGACCTTTAAACCTTCATAACTTTTTACTCGTAACTCGGATTGAGGCAATTCTTATGCTCACACGATCGTAGCAACACGTACTTTGTCGTAGTATTGTTTTCATTGTTGTATGTTACTGTGTGGTATGCTGTTTCTTAGTTTGTTTGTATGCTTGTCTTTCGGGTGTGATGTTGAGTAAACCAACCGCTATTAGAGAACTTCCGGGATCTCCATCTTGAATTTTGAGCACCAGCAAGGGGAACCAGGCAAGTTTCCTTGATGCATTTTGAACCTATGTTTTACATTTCCTCTATATTTTCTTTGCATGCTTGTTAATACTGTATCCTATGTGTCATCATCCTGTTCCATATTATTTCTTGTCGCCTGGGTTCTGGTGTAGCTTATTAGTGTGGGTACGTCATGCTTAGTTTGCTATGTCAGGAACGAAAGTGTTTAACGTTAATCTTGACTAATGGTTCACTTTAACATAATGATAATGAGGGATGAGTAATCCTTTTTAGCAACATGGAACCTAGGTGATCCAAGCAGGAGGATGATGAGGATGATGCGGGTATGCACGTGTACTCAGTACAGTACTGTGGGATTGTGGTGGTACCTGCTTCGGATCACAAGGGTAGGTTCGTGGAACGTGTAACCATGAAAACAGCGCAAAGCACATGGCTGATATGGGTAGGCTTGGTTGAGTATCAATATGTCTTCCTAGTTTTGTGGGCAGTCGAGGGATGAAGACGGGACGAT
This sequence comes from Eleusine indica, assembly GCA_030378355.1. Lineage (NCBI taxonomy): Eukaryota > Viridiplantae > Streptophyta > Magnoliopsida > Poales > Poaceae > Eleusine > Eleusine indica. The sequence goes on from CM059499.1 coordinate 31,923,813, forward strand.
TTACTCTCGAACTCAGGCGATGGACAGTTCACTCCTACCCACGGCGCCAGAGGGGGCTTATGTAGGAACGGTTTAATTCCACAGTGGTGAAACCTTAGCATGGAAATGTTTGCAAGCTGGGAAGCTCTTTGAAAGACCTTGTGGCGATCTCCTGGTTTCACACCTAAGGTAGTGCGAATTGGACAACATGGAGACTCTCTAGTCACTGCATCGTGATGAAATCACCAACCTGTACAGAGTGTAAAACTGTTATAACAGTCATGCTCACGGTCATGAGAGGCATGGATCTTTCACACAATTAGCGGGAATGGTTGGGTGAACTTGGTGGGTAGCCAAGTTTAGTTTGGTTGGGATTGGCTGGTTTCTTATTTAATAGTGTTCTATGTGAACTATTCAACTCTGTGTGAGTTGATGGCTCTAGATTCTCTGTGAATCATAGTCCAGTGTGGGCTATAACTACTTTACATTAACGAGTTTTGGTTTTATAACTCACCTAGTAAATAGGATTGCTTTTCAAATGATCTTAGGTGTAGTGCTCATTTATGCAAATGAACCATTGTGTTAGCCTTTCTTCTATTAAGCTTGCATGTCATATTTTCCCCCACTTGCTGAGTACGGCATGTGCTCACCCTTGCTATTTCCCTTTCCTGTTGTACTATAAACTGCTGCTCAGAACATGGAGAGATGGACTAAATTGATGAAGACTACTACTAGGCGAGCGTGCCCTCGGTCGATTGCCTGTGGCATTATGGTGTTTTTCGCTGTTATTTATCGAGAGAGTCGCTTTAGTATTTAAAGACAATTATTTATATAATAATGGTATGTTTTAATAATGACATTGGTTATACTATTATTCACTTTATTGCCGATACATGTGAAGCTTGTTCCTGGGCACACATATGATAAGCACTTGGTTTTGTCCTTAAAACCGGGTGTGACAGCGATGACATGGTTCAAGAGATCGGTCGGAGGAATCATGACCTCAAGTTGACCGCTAGGGAGTGCTTCAAGATCGCTGACAAGTTCGTATCGGGCGAGTCGGCTTTGTACGACATCCGCGACAAAGGCAAGGAAAAGCGCTCGGACAAGCCTGAGTCCTCCAAGAAGGACAAGAAAAGGAAGAATGACAACAAGGTCGCTGCAGTAGACCGATCCAAGAAGAATCCTCGGATGAATCAGCAGACCATGGATGACTTGCTAAGTGGCCCGTGCCTATGGCACCCAAAGGGAAACCACAAAGCAAAGGATTGTTACCGTATGAAGGGCTTTGCGACTGCCACGCTGAAAGTGGCCAAAGATCCACCAAGGCGAAGAGGCAAGGACAAAGCCAGCGACGATGGCGATAAGGACGAGGAAGGAGAGTTTCATGAGCCCCGGATGGAAGTCAACTTCATCTTCGAAGGACCCGATGCCTACACATCCAAACGCAAACACAATCTGGAACTACGAGATATCAACTCTGTGGAACCAGCTGCACCCGAGTACATGAAGTAGTCTCATGTTCTAGTCAGTTTTGATCGATTGGATCACCCCAAGCACCTGCCAAAACCAGGTCATTACTCACTTGTACTTGCAGCAACCATGAAGGAGGTCAAGTTCAACAAAGTACTCATTGATGGAGGAAGCAGCCTTGACCTGATCTTCACCAAGACTCTCAGAGAGTTAGGCCTGACAACCGACGACCTGAAACCGAGCACTTCTCCCTTTCACAGAATCATGCCAGGCAAGGCCTCGGTGCCGATAGGGCAAATCACTCTGCCTGTCATATTTGGTACCCAAGAGAACTTCAGGACCGAGCGTATTATCTTCCAAGTAGCCAACTTCGAGTCTGCCTACCATGCTATCATTGGCAGACTTGCGATGGCGTAATTCATGGTGGTCCCACACTATCCTTACCTTACCTTGAAGATGCCAGGCCCCAAAGGAATCATCTCCCTCCATTTTGATCTTTGGAATTCTTTTGATTGCGATGTGCAGAGTTGTGAATTGGCTGACCGATAGTTGACGCTGTCCGATCGACTGGAGATCTAGAAGGCAGTCAGCAAAGAGGTGGAGATCGATGCATATCTCCCCACAAAGAAGCCCAGTAAGGAGAAGATTCAGACGGACGACGTGCCGACCAGGGAAATTCCGCTTGATCTTGAAGACCCTACTAAGGTTACTTATGAGGGGGCCAATCTAGGAGAGAAATAGGAACTCACACTCACTATTTTCCTCCAGAAAAATAGGGACATCTTTGCATGGAAACCTTCTGACATGCGGGGAGTTCCTAGGGAGAATATTGAGCATGAATTAAGGGTGCCTCCTGGGACTACACCCGTCAAGCAACGGCTTAGAAGATTTGCTCAAGATCGCAAGGACGCCATGAAGAAGGAGATAGCTAGGATTTTAGATGCTAAATTTATAAAGGAAGTGTATCATCCAGATTGGCTGGCTAATCCAGTCCTTGTACGGAAGAAGAATAAAGAGTGACATATGTGCGTTGATTATACCGATTTGAACAAGGTCTGCCCTAAGGACCCTTTCGCTCTACCATGCATTGATCAGATCATAGACTCAGCAGCCGGGTGTGAGCTCTTGAGCTTTCTGGATGCCTATTCAGGCTATCACTAGATCCCACTGAAGGTCGAGGATAAGATCAAGACTGCCTTTATAACTCCCTTTGGCGCCTAGTACTATATAGCCATGTCATTCAGTCTGAAGAATGCTGGCGCGACTTACCAACGTGGTATTCAACGCTGCCTCGAAACTCAGATCGGTCGGAATGCAGAAGCATATGTTGATGACATCATGCTAAAGACTTAGAATGTTGGAGAACTTCTCTCTGACCTGGCAAAGACGTTTGACAACTTAAGGTAATACTCGATGAAGTTGAACCCTAAGAAGTGCATTTTTAGGGTTCCTTCGGGAAAGCTACTCGGCTACATCGTTTCGAAATGAGGTATAGAGGCTAACCCGGAAAAAAATCAAGGCAATCCTTGATATAAGACCACCTAATTCCCAAAGAGATGTTCAAAAGCTGACCGGGTCAGGGGTCTGTCGTTCTTCAAATTGCTCAAAAAGCAAGACAACTTCGTCTGGACAGTAGAGGTGCAGTCGGCTTTGGATGAGTTGAAGGTTCACCTCAGCAACATTTCAGTCTTAGTGCGTCCGGAGCCACAAGAAAGGCTTTAGCTTTATGTTTCGGCAACAACTCAAGTTGTGAGTACCATTTTAACGGTTGATCGATAAGAAGAGGGGCATCTACAAAAAGTACAACACCCGATGTATTTTGTTAGTGAGGTCCTTAACGCCTCCAAGGCTTGATATCACCAGATCTTGCAGCTGCTATATGCGCTCTTAATCACCTCGAGGATGCTGAAGCATTATTTTATGGCTCATCTGATCAAAGTTCGTACCACTTTTGCGCTCGAAGAGGTTCTTCATAACTGCAAAGCGGTCGGCAAGATTGCCAAGTGGGCAGTCGAACTCGGTCAATATACCATCATGTTTGTTCCACGATCGGCGATCAAAGGACAAGCGCTGTCTGATTTCGTTTTCGAGTGGAGAGAAATTCAGATGCCACCGGCACCGCAAGATATTTAGTATTGGAAGATGTACTTTGACGGATGAGAAACTTTGATACTCATGTCTTCCATAGGAGAGAAACTTTGATATGCCCTCTAGATCTAGTTTCGCGCGTCCAATAACGCTGCGGAGTATGAAGCTCTTCTACACGGTCTGCGAATTGCCATATTGCTTGGCATTCAGTGCCTTGATATCTTTGGTGACTCGGCTCTGGTCATCAACCAGGTCACTAAAGATTGGAACTGTGTGGATGACAACATGGCTGCCTACTGCCAAGAAGTATGGAAGCTAGAAAACAAGTTTGATGGACTTAAGTTCACACATGTTCTCCGCGATAACAACCAGGCTGCTGATGAGCTAGCCAAGATGGGATCATCACGATTGATTGTCCCACTTGGTGTTTTCTTACACACCCTTGATTCTCCCACTATTTCTCCTCAGTCGGATGTCTTAACAACCGAGGTGGCTGACCCTATGGAAGATGTCAACATGGAGACCGATTGGCGTGACCTGATTATTCAGTTCTTGGTTAGTGGTACGCTGCTTGCGGATTCCAATGAGAAATAGAGGCTAAAGGCTCGATCTTGGGGATATTTAATGGTGGATGACCTGCTCTATCGAAGAGGAGGATCGAATATCTTGATGTGATGCATCTTAAATCCAGAAGGCAAAGAGCTGATGGAGGAAATTCATGCAGGAGAATGTGGCAACCATGGTTGAAGATGCTCACCAAGTAGTTCGGAAGTGTGAAGGATGTCAATTGTTTGCTCAGCAAACGCATGTACCTTCGCAACAACTTCAGATGATACCTATGACTTGGCCTTTTGTAGCTTGGGGGCTTGATATTGTTGGTCCTTTCAAAAAAGCGCCAGACGGGTTTACTCATTTGTTTGTTGCTATTGACAAGTTCACCAAGTGGATTGAAGCAAAGCCGGTCGGCAAGATAACTTCAAAGAAGGCGGTCGAATTTGTCTGAGAGGTCTTTACTCGGTTTGGAGTTCCTCACAATATCATCACCGACAATGGTAGTCAGTTTACTTCTGGGGAATTCCGTGACTATGCCGATGAGATGGGAATAAAAATCCACTTTGCTTTGGTGGCCCATCCTCAATGCAACGGGCAGGTTGAAGGGGCCAACAGTATGATTCTTCAGGGGTTGGAGCCCCGGATTTTTGACAGACTCAAGCCTTATGCCGGTCGATGGATTCGAGAGCTTCCTTTGATCCTCTGGGGGCTGCACACTAATGTCAGTCGGGCTGTTGGTCAGTTTCCTTTCTTGTTGTTCTATGGCTCTGAGGCTATGCTGTCGACCGAGGTAAACCTCGTTTCAGCACGAGTCAAGGGATACGAGGAGAAGCTTTCTGAAGATAACCGAGAAATCGAGTTGATTGCGGTAGAGGAGATGCGTGATCGCGCTCTGTTTCGGTCGGCAGTGTACCAGCAGGGTTTACGATGTTACTACAACAAGAACGTTCGAAGTCATCAGTTCCATATTGGAGATTTAGTATTGCGCCGAGTGCACTCAACCAAGAATCAGTGCAAGTTATCCCCTAAATGGGAAGGACCATATGTGGTCAAAGAAGTCACTCGGCGGGGGGCTTATCGACTGACGTATGAAGACGGCGATGACGTACCAAATTCATGGAATATAAATCAGCTATGTCACTTTTATACTTACTTTATTTTTGTATTCCTATACATTATTATTGAATGGAACTTCAATCTTTTTGATGAAAGGTTTTTGATGATTTTCATGCTTATTTGTCTTGATTCCTTAATTTACACATTAAACAATCAAGACAGGGGGCTAATAATAATGTCTCACTCCTCCTTAACCTTGATAGATGCTAGTTTTGGATTTTTACAGACCGACTCCTCATATTTTGATATGGACTTTTGTTTTTTGGTCTAACGCTGCAACATGACAGTCATACAATTCGTACTGCACAACAAACTGCCACTACACTAAACCTAGAGCCAAAGCGCGAGAGGTCATGTGTCGATTGGTCGATTCTGATTGTTACGCGGTTACAAATTATGGCTAAATATGATAAGGCAGACCGATGCGTCTTCTGTTTTATCTCTAAGATCTTATAGTGAAAGGGTTTAAATACTAAAGCGTGACTAACACAACTAAGTACTGCCTAAATTGCTATAAGTAACACGAGATCGCTCTACTGACTACTCAGTCAAGTTTTTTAACTTGTTTAGTAATTAAGTAAGAAAAAGAACAATCATTATTACCAAAGGAACATATTGTTTTCCTACTCAAATACTACAAATGTATCTAATTACATAAATTATAGCTCTGCCGAAGGAGAAGAGGCGTTATCTTCTATTTCTGGAGAGCCAGGAGGAGTCGGTATAGCTGGATCGACGTCAATCTTCTCAACCAGGGCTTGGGAGGTTTCTATCATAGAGTCGAATAGCAACTGGCATTGGTCGACCGTCAATGATGGGTTGAAGCCCTCCTTGATCTTGTCCAATGGAAGTTCCGGGGACCAAGATTGGCAAATAGCCAACACTTGACTCTCGACCTCGGTTGCTACCCTCCTGGTATGATTGGCGATCGCCTCTGGTGCGTGCTCCAGCAAGTATTCAATGGAATGCTCAGTATGCTCCACTTGCTTTGCGTGGATATAGTCCAGAGCTTTCCAAGCGCCGTATGACAATACTGCAGACCGGCATCAATATTAGAAGATGAAGCCTATAACAAAGACTAATAAGATGAAAACAAGAAGAGCTTACTGACCAAATTACATTTATGTTGTAGGGAACTGGCCTTAGCATTCTTCAGGGACTCCTCGGTCTCCTGCAACTTCTTCTTCAATTCAACAAGCTCAACATGTCACTCGCCAAGAGTCTTGGATAGGTCATCCTTCTCGATCTTCAGAACATCCAAATACTTTTGTTGATAAGAAGTGACCTTCTCCAGTTTTGCAATGATTTCTTCATGAGATTTACAAACATATGGAAAAAGTACAAACGACAGGAAGATTTGATGATCTTTTACCTGCAAGGTCAAGACGGCTCTGCTGTAAAGAAGCGAAGGCTTCCTTATAACCGGTCTGCAGCTTCTCTTGCTGTTGTTTAGCTTTTGTCAGCTGCTGACCGGTGACTATGAACAACAACAAGTCAAAGATACAATGAAATATTTATACATGAAGAAGGATTTCAATACATATCGAAGCTCTCGGCCTCAAGGTATTCTATCCTTGCTTGTTTTTTCTCTACTAGAGCGTAAATTTTCTGGGCAAGGGGAGACCGTTATGGATAGAAGCAATGATGCTATGAGGAAGAAAAAAACCTTGGTATTGACATATTTTGGTCGCTTCTCGGTGTTGATGGAGAATTTTCAAGTCTTTGGCTTCAGGCCGACCCGAGGTTTTCTCGACTGGCATGACCTTGTCCTTGACGGGAGAAGGCGCACTGCCAGTCGGGGGAGGAGAGGCAATCTATGGGGATGACCTTGGAACTGTTGGGATCATCTTCGCTTGAGTCTGCACACTTGATGGCGTGGTTGCAGACTGAGATGGGTCGATCGGACAAAGCGTAGGAGTCGACCGAGTGTCATTAGACACGGGGGCGCTCTGAGTCTCGACTGGCCGAGTTGTATGTTCACTACATGACAAAAATGTCAAAAACTGAACATATTTTGGTTACACTTGATAAAGATTTGAAGTTGTGAAGAAACTTACTCGGAGGCGTGCTTGATCTTGATTCGACTGACTTTCTTCTTTGAAGAAGTAGTCTGCGAATCTGATCGCTTCCTCTTTGTGGTTTTGTCAACTTTTTTCGCTGCTCCAGCATCATGCACCACTTGACTTGGGGGCTCCAACCGATTTGATGGTCGGTCGGAGGGAGCAGGGGAGGGCTGACTAACGTTTTGAGGTTGGTCTTCCTCATCATCATCGTGATCTCCTAGATATTGCCTTTGGCAGTAAGCAAGCTTTTTTACCCGTTGACTGGTAAGGGGGAGATCGGTGGTGGGGACAGCAGAGTTGCCTGCGATGACCGATTCGGTCGGACGCGCGCCTGCTGATGAGCTTGACCCACAAGTACCGGTCTGCGGTGGCTTCTCCACATAATCCGGTCCCTCGGTATCGGTCGGAGGGAGCAGAGGGTGTGACATGTAAGTGTCCAGAACCTAAAAATAAACATCAAGACATCAGATCAGTCTTATCACTCTGCGAAGATGGATATCAAATGAACATTGAACATCCAGAGCTTACTCGGGCCCGGTGAGTGCCCATGTTGTATGCCTTTGTGATCAAGGCATGATCCTAAAGGGTGTTCCCTTCAAACATCTTCTCCAAGCGAGACCGTCGTAGAGTGGAGTTTGGCGAGTCATGCACCTCCCTTGTCACATCATCGGTGGAATATTTCTAGGCAGGATGGCTCTGCTATTTGAGGGGTTGAACTCAACGCACTATGAAGCTTTTAGCTATTCTGACGTCATCGACTCCCTCTTTCTTCAGGTCAACAATTTTCTTCAATAGCTCGCTCACTTGGGCATCATCAGGGTCCAGCCTCTCTGACCAAAACGGTCGGGGCCTGGCCTTTGTACCAGTAAAATCCGCAAGAACAAGGGGAGGATTATCACAATAGAACCACTCCTCCCTCCAGTTCCTGTTCCCGGTGTTCAGGGGCACATTGATGTAAACCTCCTTCTTGCGCAACTAGAGGTCAACTCCACCAATGGCGACTTGGTTCTCCTTTGTTGGCAGCGGTCGGAGGAGGAAGAGATGGCGAAAAAGAGAAAAGTGGGGCAACACGCCAAGAAAAGCTTCGCACAAATGCACAAAAATCGCAATGTGCAAAATAGAGTTGGGATTGAGATTAACAAGCTCAATCCCATAGAAGAAAAGGAGCCCGCGCAAGAAGCTGTAGCAGGGAACTTCGAGACCGTGCTTAAAAAATGAGCGGAATACAACAATCTGCTTATGGATTGGAATAGGATGGGCTTCAGAACTAGGTACCTTCCAATCGATGCACGCCTGTTCTGGAAGGACGCCGTCGACCACCATGGTGTTCAGGTCTTTGGTGGAGATGCTGCTCTTTGAGAATTCTCGCAGCAGTTCTAGGATCTCCAGCTCTGAAGACGACGACTCAACAACGGCGGCGGTAGCTTTCTAACCTTTGGCGGATTTGCGCGTCATCTTGATGAGATGGTGCGTCGCGGTGCACCTGGAAATAGCACCCCCATCCTAGCATGAGCTCGGGGGCTGGGGAATGGTGGAGGATCTACGGCAGAGGCAAGAAATTGCTAACCCTAGCAATGAGGAGCTAAGGAAGCACGAGAACAGGGGAAGCGCGAGGAAGACGAAGAGTTTGGGCGAAATGACGGCGTGATGTTTATCAGCTGTTTCGTTCATTTTTATACCTTCACGTTTGACCTAGTCTTTGGCAGGGCCAAGCAGGCCACATGGGCCATACAGTGTTGGGCCATTCTTTTGGTTAATTAAAATAAAGCAATGATCTTTTAATAGTTCTCTTTTTGATTAAATAGAACTGGGTTTTAAGCCCGGGAGTTTCTTTGATGAGAAGCTTTATTCTAAAATTATATATCACCCATATTTATGTGATCTAATGATCACATGGCAGAGGACTTGATGGTCGTATGGGATCGAACTTAAATGGCTAAGTTACTGATTGAAGTCAATTGTTGATTGGCTAAAAGTTTGATTTATCCGAGTGATGGTTTATTAAAGAAAAGCTATTTTATGATTGATGTCATTTTAAGCTTAGTACTATATTATGATTGATGTCATGATATTAAGTATATTGAATCACTCGGACTAGAGTATGTATCACTCGGTCTTACATTCCATCGGTTGGCATGTTTGATGATGTGCAGACCGATCCTCTAGTCTGATGATTAGAGGTTAGAAAAAATTCAAACTTGATAGTTTGAGCAAACTACACATAACAAAATATTAAGAGCTAATATTATTAGACTCTTGTATTATTTGTTAGTCTCCAAATTATACAAGAGTCAGGGGCTACACCTGATCAGGTGCACCTAGTCGGCGCACCAGATCTATTAGGGACTTCAATCCAGAGGTCTTCCAAATTTGTGACCTGTTCACATAGATGTTAAAGATCACTCGGCAAGTCACAGCTTAAAATCAGAAAGCACTCGGGGGCTGCTATGGAATATATACCTTCCGGGTATCCATAGCTAGGCTAAAGTCGGTAGACAACCGGGCGGCCCACCATAAGGGAACCGACCGAGTCGGCTTGGAGAACAAGGCAATTAGAGATAAACTTCCTATATAAATCCTTATAGACTACGAGTAGGACTCTTCATGTACCCCCCCTGCCGACCAGATATACAAGGCGGCAGGGACCTCCCCATCGGGGGCACCAATTTTTCACATTGCAATACAAACCACATAACACAGGATGTAGGTTTTTTACTCTTATCTAGAGGGCCCGAACCTATCTAATTCGGCATCTTGTGTTACCATTATAGTTCTTAATCCTGACATAGCCCTATAAGTATATTGTTGAGATTAAGTCTCGACACTTGAAATATTTGACTCCATACGATCATGTTCTACAATGTATTCACAAGTCACTTAATGTTTTTACTTTCATCATCGATTGATAATTGGCAACACATGACACCTTGTAGCTTGATCTGTCCAAGATTATGCTATACTTGTCCTTCTCCATTGCATTGATCCTTCGGCACTTAGACTCATCTTGCCCTTCTCCTTGCATGGTCCATCGTGGGCAACTCAAGCCAACCACTTACCATCTTGCTAACTTGAGCCATACATTACTTTGTATCATTCACATGAATCTATTTATCACTGTATAGACATTTTAATCACTTTGCTTTTAATAGAGTATCCAGTTATGAATCCGCAAGCAATTGATTATCATCCTTTTTCATACATTCTTTGATCCTTGTGAACAAGCCATTCAAATAAATACGGAATCATACAATGAATTCCATGTCTTACAATTTGACTCAGCATACATTTTGATCAATAATATACATATTGATACATACAATGTACCTTTCTTAATTATATACTGTTTAAACACTCACAAGAATCATAAGTTCTTTAAAGAGGACTAGATGCACTTTCAATTGTAAATTGCACCTTCTCTATTTTGAGTCACTTCTGTACAGATCGGATTGTCCGATCTCTATAACTCCTCTCCCAAATATAAACTCTTCGTAATAGTGTGCTCTGTACTGAAAATCCTCTCTGATGACTGTACTGTCCGGTCCCTCAGACCTGACTGTCCGGTCTTCGTCATCTTGATCCAAACAGAAAACTCCTTTCTTTTTTGTTGATCCATAAAGACTGTACAGTCCAGTTTCTTCTAGTGCACTGTTGACCTGGTGGGCTAAACTCACAAACGAAATGTATATCCATGGGGGACTAGGCCGGCTAGTGAGCACCAGATTCCATATGGTGCATTAGCCGAGCCAATTATTTCAATTTCAGTGGCACCATGTGACGGACAGGATATGCGCGCTGACTCGGTGAACATACTATTCAGCAAGTATTCCGACCAGACATTAATCGTAAGGAAAAAAAGTCATGTTATTCGACCATATTGTATTAATTATAAGGAAAAATAAGAGCACTTCATCAAACAACAACGTTCTTACGAAAAATATACAATATCTTTTGGTTAGTTGCCACGATAAAGTAATGATTGCTACGACAGCTTAAACTTAGGGTGCATTCGGTTCCCTAGAGAGCCTCTAATTTTGTGGTCTAAAATTTAGAGATACTAAAATGTGCATAAAATGACAGTTCTAAATTATGTCCTTGCAAAAATCATACAAATTTCCATCAATCCATAAAAATCGAGAACAATAAACATTGATCACAACACAATCACAAAAAAAAACGAGAAATTAGAGGCTTTTAGAGCCTCTCCTCCCTCTAGATTTTAGAGGCCTCTATATAAGCAAAGAAGGAATCACAATGTGACCCTTACGTATAGTATTAATTACAAACAGAAAATTTCAATCTAGCCACCTAGAGATAAACGTGATTATATTGTCCCAACAAATAGAAAATATTACATTCACTTGAATGCCTAATTTTTCAAAAAAGAAGAGGCATATTTGCATTGTATTTAGGGCTATCTACGGGAATATGCAATCAATTAGGTGTTGACAACGAAAACTGGTACCTAGGACAAACCGTAGTTCCGGTTCTGGCCGATGAGGTTAAACTTATCTAGATCGATACTAACATTGATCATTCCCTCTTGCGCTGTAACCCGATGTGAATCAAAACTACCAAGAAGCATATATACGCAGAAAAGAGGATAACATGACAAGATATAAATTTCAATAAGTAATTATTATTTTCTATAGTCAAAGACAATCAATGCCCGTGACAAGTTTAATTCTAACATTTTCATCTGGTACTAAAGGACCATTTTCTAGAAGATGACAAGTTATTTTTAATACTTGACATGATATTTGAAACAACTCTTGTCTGAGTCCAAAATTCCCACTTCTTCTATGAAACACAGTATTCGTTCTCTCATAACTCATTAAATCGGTTATCTTTCCTCTTAAAATAATATTCGATGATGATTTTATCAACGTCAGTGAATCTCACGTGTCATATGTGATGTCACTGTCTTCTCTCGAGCAACCAATCCAAATCAATCATAGGGAAGAACTTACGACCTTATCTTGTCAGCGTCCATGTCCATGACTCCATGGCGAACTTGCTCGTCTCCAGGATCGTTTTCCTATGCAGCCAACAGAAAAATCAAATTAGTGAGGAAGCCCAAGCACATGATATTTGTTAAGATATATATAGTGTAGATTTTGTATTGTAACAGATAGAGATCATGTTTATCTCTAAGAGTTTATCTCTAACTTTGAAACGTGTTGTAATCTGTAAGCCTTGATATAAATACAAGACTCGCGGCCTCTATTGAGGTAACACGCTTTCAAATCTTTCATGGTAATCATAGCTGTTCTTCCCAAACAGGATTAGATCTATACCACCACCAACTCCATGGCGTCTTCTTCATCAACAGTGAACACCCTGAGTCACCCGATCACCGAGAAGCTTACGAGGGATAACTTCCTCCTATGGAAGGCATAGGTTGTGCCGGCCTTGCGTGGAGCGCAGTTGTTCAGCTACCTTGACGGTTCCATCAAGCCTCCCGCTCAAGAGATCATCGTCGAGAAGGTCGACAAGACGACCGAGACAAAGGAGAACCCGGTGTATCTAGCCTGGGCTGTGAAGGACCAACAAGTCCTAAGCTACCTTAATTCCTCTCTCTCTCTCTCTCTCTCTCTCTCTCGGTGCTAGGGCAAGTTGCGGCATACCCTATAGCCGCAGAAGTATGGAGTGCGATTCAAGCAATGTACGCCTCCCAATCAAGGGCGCGGGTGATTCACCTGCATGGCATGCTGACAACGACGAAGAAGGGCGATCTGTCAGCAGTAGCCTAGTACAACAAGATGCGCGGCTATGCAGATGAGATGGCTGTTGCAGGGAAGAAGATAGATGATGATGAACTTATCTCATATATCCTCACTGGTTTGGATTATGACTACAACTCTCTGTTTGAGAGTGTCAGTAGAGAGAAGATCCCATCAAATTGAGTGGCTTCTACGCTCAATTGTTGTCCACTGAAGCTTGTGTGGATGCCTAGCAGAAGAACTTCCAGATCAGTGCCAATGCGATGTCGTGAGGACGCGATCGTGGAGGCTATCGGTGGCCAAGGACGTGGTGACTATGGAGGTCATGGCGACTATGGGGGATGTGGCAACCATAGTTCAAATAGAGGTGGTTTTGGCCGCGGATATGGCAGAGAAGTGGAAACATGCGTGGAGGAGGCAGCACATCTGAGAAGCCCCAATGTCAAATCTGTGACAAGGTTGGTCACACTGCAAATCGATGTTGGGATTGCTATGAGCAAGATGAAAAATCTGCCAATACTGCCGCAACTGGCTCGTATGGTGTTGATACAAACTGGTACAACGATACGGGGGCGACAGATCATATCACTGGTGAGTTAGAGAAGCTTACAACCAAGGAGAAATATCATGGGCAGGATCATGTCCATACTACTAGCGGCTCAGGTATGAAGATTAATTATGTTGGTCAATCTGTTATTTCTACCCCAGTTTGTGATATTCATCTTAACAATGTCGTGCATGTTCCACATTCTATGAAAAACCTAGTTTCCGTCCATAAATTAACTAATGATAATCTTGTTTCTGTTGAATTCTTTCCCACGTTTTTTGTGGTCAAGGATCTAGCTACGAGGAGAACTCTTCTAAAAGACCAGTGTAGAGGTGGTCTATACCCGTTCCCGTCCTTGGAGCTTCCATCCTCAAGGTCCAAGAGTGCATGCCTTGTTACCAAGCCAAGTATGGAGCGATTGAATGATAGATTGGGTCATCCATCCTATGTCATAGTTAATAGAGTTCTTAGTTCGAACAATTTGCCTTTTGTTCATGAGTCAAACAAAGGAGTTGTTTGTGATGCTTGTCAACAGGAAAGAGTCGCCAACTTCCGTTTCCTAAGTCCAGTAGTGTGTCAAAATCTCCCTTGGAGTTAGTCTTTTTGGATGTATGGGGTCCAGCCCCAAGTTCTACTGGAAGGAATAAATTCTATGTTAGTTTTATAGATGACTATAGTAAATTCACTTGGATCTATTTGTTGAAACACAAATCTAAAGTTTTTGAGAAATTCCATGTCTTTCAACAAATGGTTGAATGCCTCTTTGATAAAAAGATTATTCCCGTCCAAACAGATTGGGGAGGGGAGTATCAATGATTAAACTCTTTTTTCACATGAATTGGTATATCACATCTAGTGTCTTGCCCTCATACACATCAGCAAAATGGGGCAGCAAAGAGGAAACATCAAGACATAGTTGACAAAGGTCTTTCTCTCTTGGCTCGAGCCTCAATGCCCCTCAAATTTTGGGATGAGGCTTTCTCAACAACTACCTTTCTTATAAACCATCTCTCATCTCGTGTCATTGACTATAATACTCCCCTTGAGAAGTTAGTTAGTGTTAAACCTGATTGTGATCAACTTAGAGTGTTTGGATGTGCATGCTGGCCAAATCTTAGACCCTATAACACACGCGTTGTCCTTTCGATCGAAACAATGTAGGTTCCTAGGCTATAGTTCCATGCATAAGGGATTCAAGTGTCTAGATGCTTGCACCGTCCGAGTCTACATATCCTGAGATGTAGTTTTTGATGAAACTATCTTTCCCTTTGCAAGCTTACATTCAAATGCAGGAGCTCTCCTAAGATCCGAAATTCTTCTCTTGCCACAAAATCTTTTGAGTCTAGCATGTTCTAGGGATAGAGTAATAGATCAAGATCACATGATTAAATTCTTCTAACCCTACTGAGATGGCACTCTGAATTCAGTGTTTTAGGTGAAAACAGCTCAAACAAACACATCCCACCGACTATAGAAGATCCCGACACGGAGTTCAGAGGAGATTCACCTGCGCCTAAAGCACCTAGTCGAGACAGCCGACAATCTACGGCCTTGGGATCACAATTGGTAGGAGAATCTGTCAGGATGGCAACATCCCCATCGCGTTTAACAACATCGGGTTTGGCTCCAGGATCTTCTGTGGCTGATGGTACACATACAAGAGATGACAGAGAGATCATTGGATCTAGTATGGTCCCTGGATTGTGTGTGCGTGATGGATATGTGCCCATAGTTGTGCCTGCTACAGAAAGACCATGCACTCGGTCTCAAAACAACATTCACAAACCAAAACCTTTGCCAAGTGATTTTGTGAGCTACGGTTTGTTAGCAACAATGGAAGAGCCAACAACATTGCAGCAAGCTTTGGAAGACTCGAAGTGGAAAGCAGCAATGGATGAGGAATATGATGCACTTGTTCGTAGTGAAACATGGCACTTGGTACCAAAGATGCATAGTTCAAATGTGATTGACTGCAAGTGGGTGTACAAGATCAAAAGAAAGGTAGATGGTACCATTGAACGACACAAAGCTAGGTTGGTTGCAAAGGGGTTTCGACAAAGGTATGGAATTGACTACGAGGACACGTTTAGTCCCGTTGTGAAAGCAGGAACTATACGACTTGTGCTATCTGTAGATGTGTCTAGAGGCTGGTTCTTAAGGCAACTAGATGATAAGAATGCATTTTTGCATCGGAAACTTGAAGAGGAAGTGTATATGACTCAATCTTCAGGGTATGATGATGTGACAAAACCTCATCATGTTTGTAAGTTGGACAAGGCTATCTACGGATTAAAGCAAGCACCACGAGCTTGGTACTCCAGATTAAGTGCAAATCTTTTGAGTTTGGGTTTTGTGATGTCTAAAGGAGATGTGTCGCTTTTCGTCTTTTCTTGATCTAGAGTTACTATGTATTTGCTGGTTTATGTAGATGGTATTATTTTGGTAAGCTCATCAGAATCGGCAGTAGAGGCACTACTAGCAGATCTCAAAAGGGAGTTTGCTTTGAAGGATCTTAGGAGACTTCATTACTTCCTTGGGATTGAAGTCAAGCATTCAAATGAAGGGATACGCTGCTGATATCATTAATAAAGCTGGTATGCATCAATGTAAAACTATAAATACTCCTATGTATGTTTTGGAGAAGATGTCATGACTTGATGGAACACTATTGAATAGTGAAGAATCTACAAGATATAGGAGCATTGTAGGAGCATTATAATACTTTACACTGACTAGACCGGATCTGTCATTTTCAGTTAATAAAGTGTGTTAGTGTTTGCATGCTCCAACAGATATACATATGAGTGCAGTTCAGAGAATAATAAGATATGTTCAAGGAACTATCAATCTTAGGTTAAAGATTACCATGAGCAGTTCAGTAATGGTGAGTGGTTTTTCGGATGCTGACTGGGGAGGTTGTTTGGATGATCGATGATCAACAAGAGGTTTTGCTTTGTTCTTTGGCTCCAATCTTGTGTCATGGTGTGCAAAGAAACAAGCAACAATATCTAGACCAAATACTAAAGAGTACAAATCTCTTGCTAATGTTACAACAGAAATCATATGGGTTCAGACTTTGCTTCGTGAATTAGGTGTTGATCAACCGTAGACAGCATCTATATGGTGTGATACTTGACAGCTAATCCTATGTTTCATTCAAGAATGAAACATGTTAAGATAGATTATCATTTTATTCGAGAAAAGGGTGGCTAGAAAATTATTGGAGGTGCGGTTTATTCCAACTGGTGATCAAGTAGCAATGAATTTACAAAGGCTTTGACAGTTCGACAATTGTTAAAATTCAGAAACAATCTCAACTTAGCAAAGTTGTGATTGACGGAGGGTGTTAAGATATATATAGTGTAGAGTTTGTATTGTAACAGATAGAGATCATGTTTATCTCTAAGAGTTTATCTCTAACTTTAAACCATGTTGTAATCTGTAAGCCTTAATATAAATACAAGACTTGCGGCCTCTGTTGAGGTAACACGCTTCCAAATCTTTCAATCGGCCGAACAAGATTGGTAAGATCCAATCGAGGAGGCCAACATGGCGCGCTAGCAAGGTTAATCTATACTAATTATCAAAATAAAAGTTGTATATCTTCAAAAGTTATATGACTTTTTAGTTGATTTTTAATTTAATTTAAATTATAATTTTAAAATATAATTTAAATTTATCTTTAATGAGTGTCAAAAAAACACTTGATAAAGGCCTTGTTTGCGGAGTGAAAAAAAAAACACTTGACAAATAAAAAAGTTTGTCGAGTGGAAAAAAAAGACCCGATAAACAAAAAAGTTTGACAAGTATTTTCTTTGTTATATTCGACAAACAAAATTTACGTCGAGTGTTTTTTTATCACTCGGCAAATTTTTTTTTATCAAATACGCCATAATATAGACTGGCCCAGGAGCAAAGAGCTCGACAGATTTCGAACAGATGCAGAGTCGAATCTAAATGGTCTTCCGCGGGCCCACGGCGCATCACCATGGCTACTCCTCACCGGTGATGTAATGCATCTTGATACGGAGGCCGAACTCAAAGAAGACGCCGGCGACCCTGGCGATCAATCTCGCTCGTGGCGGACTCGGTGGAGAAGAGCTCGTCGAGGCACTCCCGCTGCCGTGCCACTGCGTTGAGCAGCTTGAACTGCCCTTATGGGTTACGGCTTGTGTGCCCCGGCGGCCATGCTATCCCCGAAGCGGAGCAACGCCGCGGATGGTTCTGCGGCATTGTCACGCGTGAAGGACAGCCTGGCAGCAGCGCACAAGGGCGGCCGTCAAGGTGGTGGTGTCATCCGAACATGGTATTGCGTGGAGGTTGGTCGGACAATGGCGTCATGCGAGGAAGGATGGCCATGATGGAGCTCGTGGTAGGTTTGACTTTGGAAGAGAGAGAATGAGGTGAAGCAAGAAGAAGACCATAACATATGTCATGTGGGGGACCACTGCCCAAAACCACCGTTGAATACTGCTTCGGAAGTAAAAACAGCCGGTTTTGCTTCGGAAAGAAAAACAACCGGTTTCAGGAGCTGTAGGAGAAGAGATATTCGGTTTTGTAAAAGGAGGAGGAATTTCAGACTCAGACATGAGTTAGATTGGAGGAGAAGAGGACTTCTTCCAAACAATTATTAGGGGGAAGAAATTTAATTTACTTCTAGAGGATTTATTGGGCCTACCCCAGCAAGACATTGGTAACCATATCGAGCTTGTAGTTTGCATACCGAGCAACACTGTCCAGAACCGATGGCCAGGCAGACAGCCCACAGTGTAATGGCCCAAGAGGAATTAAAAGAAGGAAATGCTTAAAGGCCCAAACGGAGGAAATGCGGAGTTGGATAGTCGCAAGCCTGGGCTGTTTCCAGTCGTTGGATTAAGTAGATGGCTCTTAACAAACGGCTCATGTCGCAGCAGCACCCTTATATTAAGGATATTTGTTTACATTTTTGGTCTAATCCACTGTTATTCTCACCAATATTTTCCCCATTTCAGAGTTCCAAAAGCAGGATAAAGATGGAGAACTTCAACCAGCAAATGGAGCTTGTCGCTGTAAGCAAATGCTTCCCTTAAAAGATCTATGACGTACGCAGGCAAGATTTCAATATCACAAAATCGGCATCTATGACACAGGGGAATCAGCAATTTGCTGCGGCGCGAGGATGGGCAGAAGGGGAAAACGGCCAGACAATAACACCACAGGTTATCAAGGGGTCGTGGAAGGCACAGGAGGATACGTATGTCAGCATGTATGCATTGGTTGTATGCCTGCAGATTATTGTGTCCGATCCATCGATCTGCTTGTTTTGCAGAGCCCTTATTGAGATGATCAACGTTCATGGTGAAGGGAATTGGGCAGCAATTGCGACGGGTCTCCCAGGAAGGACCGGGAAGCAGTGCCGCGAGAGGTGGATCAACAATCTAAGGCCTGACATCCAGGTACAAAGCTTAGCTGCATGTCCTTATTTCAGACGTACCCCCTTTCCTCCGTATGATTACTAAAAATTCAGTCAAAGATTGGGGAGATAATTTCGCTTCACTGTCTTCAACTGATGTCAGCTATGACTGTATTATACACTTCGTTAGTCGGTGCCTATTTTAATTACGAGAAATCAGGAGGACACAGTATTTCCATGGAGGCCACTACTTATTAACTTTTTTGATGGCCCAATGGAAGATGTTTTTTTTCCCCCAGTGAAAAAACATGCCCAAGCGAGTGTTCCCGTTTTCCCTGAAAATATTATGGCATGAACAGTAACCAAACTTTTGTTTTGGCCAATAAATATTATGTCTATATATAAGTGGAATGAAAAATCAAATTGTTTTCACACAGTATCCCCCGGCCCCCCTTTTTAGTTTGTAAGCTTCTTGGTAAGTTTTGTTACAGCACAGAGGCAGTACTCAACACTTGCCCGTCAGGCCGTGATTAGTAAAGGGACTATCTTAAGCAGTTATTTGGCCTTTCGTATAAAGCCTTCTGTGAACGTACATGATCGATGTCCTTTCTTGAAGAGGCACCATATCTATCCAAATTCATCACTGAGACACCATATCCTTAATTTGATTCCCTAGATATATACATTTCACAGGACATATAGTCTGCTCTTGATGTGGTACTGTATAACACATTTGGTGTTGGTGTATAGTCATCTTGGGACCGATAAATAACAAATTAACTGA
The DNA here is from genome assembly GCA_030378355.1 of Eleusine indica. Taxonomy (NCBI): domain Eukaryota; kingdom Viridiplantae; phylum Streptophyta; class Magnoliopsida; order Poales; family Poaceae; genus Eleusine; species Eleusine indica. The sequence continues at coordinate 31,943,527 of CM059499.1, forward strand.
AAGCATGTATTAGCTTCTGACTCCAGTAATGCAGCATAATCAAAATATGTGTGTGCATTCCAGCGATGTGTCAAACCATCCCCCAGTGAAAGACTTTCAAGTTACGAAATTCTCAAGACCGTTCTTCTTCATAATATTTCCTTTTTTAATGTCTAATTATTTCCTCATTAACTTGCAGCAAAGGAATTTATGGACTGAGGAGGAAGATCGAGCGCTAATTGAAGCGCACAAGGTTCACGGTAATCGTTGGTCTGCTATTGCTAGGTGCCTTGGAGGACGTTCGCATAACTCTGTCAAGAACCATTGGCACGCAACCATCAGGAGCCTAGGTGTTCAGCGCTGGGTTAAGAAGAAGAGCGGGCAGGTGCCCTTCGGTCATGTCACCATTCTTGAGAAGTACATTCTCAACCTATACAAAACCGTTACAGAGTCAGAACTGTTGGACATCCCTGATCATGATAAGGTGGAAGCCTTTTCAAACACCGCCAACTTTCCCGGAGCAGCAGTGCCACCACCGGAGGTGATGGATGGCAGGCTAGTCTCCCCAAATGTGTTGGCCCCATCAGCTAGCTACAATCCACCTGAGACGGGAATGTCCACAAACCCCACTAGCTGGTGGACTGCGATGCCAGAAATGCAAGGATATAGCAACGCCTGTAATGAGCCGCAGGTGAGCTATAATCTACCGTCTTTCATGGACGATGTGAATTGGCCAATGCAACAGGACACGAGTTCCCAAGATCCTCTGGAAACCAACATTAACTTCAGCTATCCCTTCTCTGAGAATGTGGACTGGCAATCCTCCAACCAAGGTTGTTCAAATGTGTTATGTAACGAAGCAGGCACAAACAGTATTAGTGACATTCCTGCCCAAGATGATAATGATATCCTCCATATGGCCTCGATGAATATCTTTACACCGGAATATGATGACACCCTTGACCCAACGAACTACATTTGAAACAGCATTGAACAGGGTGGAAGGACAGCACTAGTTTGTGTGTCATGTATTTCCTTTTATATAGCAGAATTTATATCCTTTAGACATGAATCATCATGTGTGCAGCTATATTTCTATGTTTATTTTCTTGGTACTGTTGATCAAGATGTCCTCCTAATATGTCCTCTTTTTTGCAATTTTTCCCTCTGTGTTATAGTGTTGGATTCTTTTGGCAAATCTAGCGTCTACACTAGTGTCACTATTTCTGTTGTAGACTGCTCCTATATTTAGTACAGCATGACGGGATTGAACAAGCATTTTGAAACACCTTCGAAGAGATAAGTGGTACAATACTACGACCTTTTCAATAGATTTTGGAAGTTTCTAGGTAAAGAAGGTGTTTTGTGGGATGTTTTTTCAGAATATGTTTCAGTATGAGTAACCGACTAGAATACTACTAATAGGCATTTAGTGCCTCCTTTGAGACATCTTGATGACAATCTTTAGGACACACGGAGATGTTTATGGAGCTATTTTTCAGAAACCCAAGGCAACTAGGATGAGCTATCAGAATATTAAAATCACAGAAATGATCCTAGAACAAACCATAGAAATCACACCACAAATATTCAAAATTTAATCAAAATTTTAGTTTTAATATTTTTTACCTAAATTAAATTTATTGCAAAAACATTGACCCGCTGCCAGAGTAGGACATAAGAAAGCATTGACCTGACATAGGATAATACCTAAAATAATTCTGGATGGGGGTTCAAGATTTAGCTTTACTTCAAACATGACATCATTACTTCAAGCGTTTATTTTGCCAACTAAAATTAAAATTATAGGCGGATTGTGCAAAGAATAAACATGATGAAATTATATAAGTAATAAATGGCTATTAGCCTACCCAACTGTGACCAAATCATTAGTTATTATAGTCAGAATTATCAAATTATCTATTCATTTGTCTAAGGGACCCTTTGTCCAATCAGTAACTGTAATTTGGATATAAGACGATCCGATCTGATTCTTTCAATGTTCTGACCGCTAAGCACACAGACTAATTAAAAATGCTTTATACCTGTAGATGGGTTGTTATAGATGTCCAGATGGCAGGGAAGCCCATATTTCACACAATGATTTATATAGATGCATAATTTCAACAAACAATCTAACATAAACTTGTCTATAGTTACTCCAGCAAATTGAAGGAAATCACACCTATAATTCACCTAGCCAATTTACTTATAAAGTTTACAACTATTCATATTTATCAAAACATAAAGCATCATACCATCTCACTTTGTCCACAAATATAAGTACAATGAGAGTAAAGAGTGTGACTATGAAAAATCTTGTAGATCTAGGGTTTGTTCCCATGAAGAGGAAAAGTATGAGTCGATCCATGAGTTATGGGGTTATGGAAGACCTAAAATGACCAGCTAGTTGATTAGAGTAGATAAATATAAGGAGATGTTGCGTGTAAGAAAATTACCAAATTTTATCAATAGTGCTCGACCATGAGCAGTGTTATTTATAGAACTTACTAGCGGTGGTGTATAGATCTCAAACTGCGATATAGGAGACGATGTCATCCATATCAATGAAAGAGTACAAGGAATTTATGAGAGTGCTATCCATCATGGAAGGTCCCCAGCCATATCACTCACAACATCAAGCTTTTCTCGTCCTTTCTACCATGCCATTCTCCATATCAAGGTGTGTGATGAGGAGGGGTAGGGGGAGATTAGATCTGGTGCTTACCTTTGAAAGTCTTGACTGGAGCACCCTATTCCGCGGGGAGGGGGGGGGGGTGGAGGGGAAGGATGACGGAGAGATAGAGGAGCTCATCAATAATGCTAAGGCATCAGTGATAAAACTTACTAGCGGTGCCGTATAGATCTCAAATCAGTGGTGTAGGGGAGGATGGATGTCATGTCGAATAGAGGAGCTCAGTGGGACATTTTTTTTGTTCTCTTTTTTTTTTTAATTTGGATAAGCATCCGGGCATGAAGACAATTAGAAAGTGGTTAGAGGATCTGTTTAAATAATAATAATAAATATGGTTTTATCTATATACTTGGTACAACTAACTCTAGAGTAAAGCATCTGGCGTTTATCCTGGACATTTCTATATAGTATAAAAACTGCCACGATGTTTTTTTTATTTGTTTGCTCTTATATATATTTCGTATCTTTGGTAGGATATTTGTGTAATAATAGAATACCCTATCAATTTAGCAGTTATGTCAAAATGACATCTAAAATGTTCTAATTTTAGTTATATCTGAAGGTGTCATTTAACAAAAAAAAAAGTAAGTGCATTATTATGTCATGCTAATTTTTTATCACATATTGCTTGAAGGAGAGTCAACAAGGAGTTCCACTGGTAAAGAGGCAAATCTGGAGAATTTCATTGCTCCCACAACTAGACTCTACTTTGATGCGGTTGCCAGTGCCACTGCCAATAGGAGGTGTGCATATCCGTCGCATGATAACTGTGCACCAATAATGTCTTCGAGGAGTCACATGCGGAGGAGTTCTGCATTTCCGCTGCGCAAGTAATGTGGCGGAAAGGAGCACCGCAAGACCAGAAGTGCACCCGTTGATGACCTCCGACAATGATGATAACACAGCAGCTACGGAATCCTACAAATCCATAATCATGTAGATTGTTCTAATACTTAACCGAGCAAATGATGATACATGCTGCGGTCGGGCTGCAAATGCAGAAATCCAGGCACAGAACGTGCTCATGCGCAAACTGGGCATCACGGCTCCAAACCAACAGCCTGATGCACAGGCCTTTGCCGAGTACACGTTGTGTTTGACGCTCCGCTCTCGGAGTCGCACAAGAAGGCCATGAGGGCGCTCTTTCCCAATGTTGGCCCATCTGTGCCGTCGGCAGCCTCGGGCATTGACCCATAGCTGCCCCCTGGTGGTCTCATAGTCGCCAACTGTTGTTTATGGATTGTCAAAACTTTCTAATGTGGAATGTCCGTGGCCTCAACAGGCGCGCTCGTAGAGACGCGGTTCATGAATTGGTCGCTGGAACGTATCTCGCTGCTTTGTCTGCGGGAGACCAAACTTGATGTAATTGACGACCGTCTGGTCTATGATATGCTAGGATCCTCTTTTGACTACTGCTACTTGCCCGCAATTAACTCTTGTGGTGGTATCTTGGTCGCCTGGAGGGCTGACATTTTGTCAGTCTCAAACATAACCCGTCGCGTCCACTCAGTCTTGCTACGGATCGCCTCCAGCCAGTCGGGCACACCCTGGTGGCTCACCGTCGTATACGGGCCACAAGAAGATCAAGAGAAGATCGAGTCACTTCATGGTTTTCGGGTTATTGCCACGACATTCATCGTAACAATATGATTTTCGTTACAATAGACATGGGTAATTGTAACGAAAGGTGATTTTGGTTGCGATAGATTGGATATATCGTCACGCTTGCATGTGCGTTGTAATTAGGGTGACGTTTTTATAACGCTTGACTGTAATTGTTGTAATAAGGTCATTTCATAACAGAAGAACAAGATATTGTAATAAGAGACATAGGTATAGCAACGAAAATCTTTGTGGTTGCGACGGGGTTTTACATATTGCAACAAAATTGTTAGTCGTTGTAACAATACATAGATATATCAATAAAAAATTATCTGGTTACGACTGCGTCTTACATATTGCAACGAAATTATTAGCCGTTGTAACAATATATAGATATAGCAACGAAAATTCGTCTGGTTGCGACTGGGTCTTATATATTGCAACATATTGTCGTTGCAACTATACATAGATATAGCAACGAAGGTGAAGGGAGTTGTGACTGTCTCTTACATATTACAACAAAAGTGTCTATCATTGCATTATCATGGTATCGCAACGAAAATTAAACTAAAGTCGTCCAACAAGGTATTTTCTCTGAACATATTAAGTTATAGTCAAGGGACAGTGATCACTCAGTCTAATTCGCTTATAATAATTGAGAACATCATGCAAATAACGAAAAATATGAAGCATTCACAAGTTAAAATACAATCTGAGTGCATAGATCATTACAAGTGTTCCAGTGATCCAGCAAACTTAAACAAAATATCAAAGACTAATAACAATAAAATGTGGGAGGGGGTGGCTACTTGAAAGATGGGTAGGGACGGATAAACAGAGGGCCTTGCAGAGGTGGTTCGGTACGATGTCGGGTGAAATCTAACATGTCATAGTGTCTGACACGACCATGACGATCATCAGCAAGGATCTTCACCATTTCTGCAAAGATATGGTCCAAAACATACAGATGTGGCGGACCCACTTTCTTGTCTCCTTCTGGTACAACAAACCAAAATGGATAATTTGCTCCCAAAAAAAGAGAGCGTTCACCATTCAAACCTCTCAACTCCGTCTAATGACCATCTACTCTCTCATATAATGCCACGCCATCCACTATACCACACGTTGACTAGTGGCTTTGTAGTTGCCTTCCGGTTCATGTTCCCCAAAGATCTCCCCACAGCTGGATGACCATAGGACGGTTACGAGATGACCGCGCAAGAAACATCGTGGCCTCACGGTCGCATCTGGAGTACACTGGACGAGCATAAGGGGGACCCTGGACCCATTTAGGAGATTCAGTAATAATGGGCTTCATGTACAGGTCCCAAACCTTCATGGAACCATACCGACCGATTGCCACCACGTACTGGTCTTCCCAGTAAGCAGCATCCATAAATCTTGTTGCATATCGGTCTGAATTTGGTAATGCCATCCACATGCCATCAGTATTCTCATGGTACATGATATTTCCTGAAGAGAACAGAAGGATCAAAAGGGACCACCATCTTGCCTGGGTGTCTTACAGAGTGAAAGTCCCTGGATGTCGCCTAGAGGGGGGGGGGTGAATAGGTGTTTCTGAAAAATTAACAGAACTCGCAGCGGAATTAAAATTATCAAAACCGGTTGCTCCGGTTTATCAATCCGGTTGCACCAATTTTGTCAGAGAGCTTGGAATAAAACAACTAAAGAGGACAAAGAACCAAGCTCTTAAGACAAGTAAGCTACAAAGACAAACATAGGAATCACCCCTATTAGATTCACAAAGAATCAATCTCAGAAAACAAAACTTCCAAACCGGACCCACCGGTTTGCCAAACTGGTTACACCGGTTCTCTTGGTACAGATAGCAATTAAACAACTAACACACCAACCAGAGGGGCTACACTGGTAGGAACTACGCTAGAGAGAAACCAAGACACACACAAACTAGATTCACCAAGAATCTACACAATTAGGCACTGACCAAAACCGGTCCCACCGGTTTGGGAAATCAGACCCACCGGTTTCCTTGGGGCAAAGAGAATAAAACAGGAAATACAGCGTCCCACTAAGTTCTAGCAAACTTAAAGATCCTAATAGAGCATGCAAGATCTAGAGCGTCCCACCGGTTTCCTTGGGGGCAGAGAGAATAAAACAGGAAATACAGCGTCCCACTAAGTTCTAGCAAACTTAAAGATCCTAAGAGAGCATGCAAGATCTAGAGTAAGTAATCACTGAGAATACTAGCACAACTACACATGCAACATATGAATCATAAACAAAAGAAGCAAGAACTTAAGACAGCAAACCAAATGAAGTGCAAGGAGATTTGTTTGCCGAAGTTCAAATTCACCCCCGTGAACCCTACATATCCATTGAGGAACCTTGAGTTGCTCACAAGGCACACTCCAAGCCAGGTCTCTTTCAACCGCTTTCCCCGATCCACTATTTTTTGCTTCTTTCCTTGCGAAGGCGAAGCGAACCTTCACAAACTTTCCCAAGGCTCACCACAAGCTTGGGAGCTCTAGGGCGACACCTAGCCGACTAGGAGGTTTCACCTCCAAGAGTAACAAATGCTTCATGGATTAGCAACATAATAATCAAATGCTCAAAAGTGGGATTTTCTCTTTCGTGTTTTCAATCTTAATCTCTCTCAACCCAATGCTTAGGATTTATCACAAATCACTCAAACCTCACAAAGAGGTGTTGGGGAGAGCTCTACAAGGCTTTGGATGTATTTTCTTCATGCACACACTCAGTAGCATCCAAAGGAGGGGGGAAGAAAGTATTTATACTTGTCCCCCAGAAACTAGCCGTTATACTGAACCAGTCAAAACCGGTCCCTCCGGTTTTCCAAACTGGTACCTCCGGTTTTCTTGAACTTGCCGTTAGAGATTTAAACCCAAATCGGTCCCTCTGGTTTGGTAAACCGATTACACCGGTTTTTCCAGTCACAGTGAGAGTTAGTGTGAGTGTAGGCAAAGGCTTTCTCTCATCTCACTTGGGTTTCTCTTTGAGCATTGAGTCATTATGAGCAAACCATGTAGCATCCCTCTTGATAGAGCGGCATGCCTAAACTCAAGATTAAATAAAAAGATAATTCCTAAAATTGAGCTTGCATGATCTTGAAATTTGCCACTTTTTCTCTTTTATGCTTCCTGAGGACTGCCACATGTGCTTTTGCTAAGCATCATCACCTAGAGCTTGTGACTTGGAATTTCTTCATTCGTAAGATTCATTTTTGCCTTTTGGTTCACAAGTCACATTATGTCTTCATTTTCCAACAAAGATTAATACTTGGAAATGTATGACCACTCATAGCTTGATCGGTCCATCGTGATTGCGCTCTACCTGCCCTTCACCATGGCTTGGGTCCCTCGGTGCCAAAACTCCATCTTGCCCTTCTCCCGTGCATGGTCCATCGCAGCCAAGTCATGCCAATCCTTCACCATCTTGCTATATTGAGCCATACATAACTTTTTATTATCGTTATGTCTTCTTTTGAATTCTTGTTTGAAGTATTGAGTTGATCAAGTTGCTTCCAAGATTAAATACCATAGAGAAATAACACTTGATCACTTCTTTTTCTTGACAACACCAGTTTGTTGAGACCATCTCATATCAATGGTTTTTATGTCCCATATTCATTTCAAACCTTGGCTTGTCGTAATATTGCTTATATGGACCCATTTATTTTGATACTTCTCATTTTCATCACATAGGCCCATTTTGTTACACAATTGTACATTATCAAAGATGATCATTTATATTAATGCTGAGTATATTCTTCATGTAGAACCTATTCATATACTCATAAATAGGATTAGTCCTTTAATCACATTGTCATACAACCACCAAAACCCGCTAGGGACATAGATGCACTTTCAATCTCCTCCCTTTTTGGTGATTGATGACAACCTTGATTAAACCTTACAAATGATATTCATAACAGAATTTTGAATGCAATCATATAGGTTGAACTCCCCCTAAAACTATGCATTTGAATGAAATTCATCAATTTTAGCCTCCAAGGCCAATTTGCACACTTTGAAATAAATCCACAAGAGCTCCCTCTATATGTGTGCATTCGTGGGGGTGCAACAAGTGTGTGTGAACAAATAGTATGTGATGCATATGACATGAAAACCATAGAAAAGGCAATCAAAAGAATCATATGTGCTGTCTGGTAAAACCGGTTCCTCCGGTTCCCCAAACCGGTGCCTCCGATTTTTCCAGACTTCACATATTCACAAGAAACATTATACCAATCCATTGAGCATCACACCAAAGCAAAATATAAGGTCTTAGAGAATTATTACAAGGTTCAACACACCAATTCACTCATTACAAATAGTTCTCTAGTCCACGAGATGAAAACAAAGGAAAAAGATAAAAAGGGTTCTGTCTGGCAAAATCCGGTTGCTCCGGTTTTTCCAGTCAAACCAGAATTGAAAACAGAAGGCCAATGAAGACTTGGAGCTATATATCTTTCTCTCCCCCTTTGTCATCTAGCACCAAAAGGGGGTATCCTCAAGCATGAGTGATCACTCGGTCTCCTCATCGTCGTCGTCCTCATCATCTTCTCCCGCATTGTTGGTTGGAGGAGGTGGAGCAAAAGGTGGTGGCACTTGTGAAGTCCCCACTCCTCCAAAACCGAAAATAGCCCCACTGACATCTGTATCTCCAAACCAATAGGTGTAGGGGTTCTCCTGCTCATAGCGGTTCAATCTAGCCTCAAAAGTCTCAATCTCTGGACTTTGTTCACCCTCAGAGGCAATAGGAGAGCGAGGTGGCTGAAGGTTGCTTTGTTGATGGAGAAGCTTCATGGTCCTTGTGTCCTTCTTTCTTGCCTGCCTCTCATGATGTGCTTTCACACCTGCATCATGCTGAGACCTGCACATACCAAGGATCAAGCCAAAAAGTCTCTTAATAGGTGAAGGATGCTTGTCCCTTTGCTGCCCACTCCTTCTAGGTGCTGCAGAGGTGGATGCACCATGTGTTGGTGCTGCTGCACTGCTGTCCTCTGCTGTATTCCTCAAGTCATTCTTGATCCTCAGTGGAAGATGCTCCTTGTCATAGTCCACAGTGCGTCCTGTCACTGTCTCAATCATATGCATAATGTATGGGGCATAGGCACAACTCTTTAAAGGACTGTTGGAGATATTTTTATCTCCTCCCAGATGAAGTCAAAAACTGAGAAATCATGTCCAGTTTGTGCCATGGCAGCTAGGATGTTCCTGTTGTAGGAGGGAAGTTTTGTGCCATCTCCTTCCCTAGGAGTGAGGGTCTTCCTAAATAGCCTGTTGATGTAGGCATAGAAGGGAAGCAAGTCTGTGATAGTGCCATAATTGCCTTGCTTGCCTGCAGGATACATATGCCTTAGTCCTCTCGCATCAAGACGTGTGGCAAGGTGATGTTTGGGACGGTTGGCATCATTTCTCCCAAATCCAAGTAGCCTTGCAAACTATGCATAGCTCACACTGTACCACTGTCCCTCTGTCATCCAGTGCATCTTGCTTGTATTCTCATGCTCCTCAACATACAATGTAGCATAAAACTAAGCAATGATTTCATTGTTCCAACGCTTCTGAAAAGCAAGAATATCCTTCACATGCTTAGCCTTGCATGTAACAATGACTTGATCAAAGATAGGATCATCCTTATTCACCATGTGTGCCCAGTCAACCCGCTGAGCCTTTGCCACTAGAGTGTGCTTCTTGGATAGGATCACTAACTCATAGAAGTCCTGCTAAAAGTAAGTGTGAAACCTGTAGTCAGTGGCTTCCCTCTGAAGAGGTCTAGGGTTCTTGGCCCTTATCTCTCTGACAGCCTCTGTGTGTCCCTTGTAGCTTATCTTCTCTCTCCATCCTGGGTTTTGAGGTGGCTGGAATGAAAGATGTCCAAGATGCACATAGACTGGCGGGATGATCTCATCCACATCAAACACCTCCTGCTCTTCCTCCTCTTCACTGTCCTCTGAGCTGCTAGCTGCTGCTGTCCTAGAGCCCCCAGCTGTCGTCCTAGGAGCAGACCTAGGAGCACCACTAGGAGGGATATAGGTCTCATCCTCCATATCATCATCATCAGATGACTCATCTTTCTGCACTGGATTTGCAGAAGCGTCATTAATGGTCATAGTGCCTCTGGGCAGCCTTCGGATTGTTTGCTTCCATCTCTGATAGATGGTGTCAAATTGAGATCCTTGCCCCACATCATGCCTTGCTTTCACATTCCTCTCCCTTTCCTCATCCGACATGCTGACCCTATGATAGATATGAATGAACAAGGTCTTAGGTAACAACTGAGAATGAGAAGGAAGGATTTGGATAACAATTAAAGGTAACAGAATGGAAATAGGTGTTCTCTGGAAAAACCGGTGCCTCCGGTTTTCACAGAGAAAACCTATGTGCATAATTTTATCTAAAATTGTTCTAGGCTAGAGTTAAGCATGAAATAATACTTGGAAGCATAAATGGAACTGAGGGGATAACAAAATCAATCAAAAACATGGCTTAGGGTTTTTCTGTCAAAACCGGATGCTCCGGTTTGCCAAACCGGTGCCTCTGGTTTTCCTAGACAAACCCTAGGTCACGAATTCGATTGATTTTTCCAAGCATTGGAGGGGCAGGTGGCATGGATAGGTTCTAGGACAATCTAGGAGGCAATGTACCACAAGGGATTTTGAATCTACTGAAAGCACCAAGAGATCAAAAATTGAAGCCAATACTACCTTTGGAGAGGAGAAGCTAAAAAACCGAAGGTTGAATCGGAGCCTCCGATCTTGGGGCACCAAGAACCACCTAAGAACCGAAGATTCCCATGGAGAAACAATTAAATCACCAATGGAGAGGAGAGGGAGCTGCAGCATGGTTGATATGGGAGGAGAAGAACAAATAAGAGTGAAAAGGTAAGTTTTGGGCTCGGGCTGGTTAAATCGACAAAACCAGTGCCACTGGTTTTCCGAACCGGCGCCTCCGGTTTTGTCAGGGTTTGAACAAAACCAGAATGAGAGGAGATCTTCAATGAACATTCCTTCCAAGCCTTGAGTTCTTTGCTCCTTCCTTTGTAAATCAAATTCTTGACTTTGATGGTGAAACATGATAATGATCAAGATTTGATGGAAAATTGGTCTTGAGAGAAACGGTCGTACTAATTATAGTTAGGCAACAAGTAATCAAGGTGAACAATAACCACAAGTAGCCCGACATGATCACAAAGATCAAGAATAAAATATTTTGAAAATCCACTTAGGACAAGACATTATATATATGTCCTTTAATATTTTGAAAAATCTATCTTAACTCACAAGGAGCATGCTTATGACATTAGTCACACACATACCAATGCACATCCTACCACATGAGTTCTATATGCAGAAATAAGGACACGGATTTTAGGAAAACATACCTTTGGCAGCAATTATTCCTTTTCAACTAATTAAAAAGAAACACCCAAATTTTCTTGTGCTTATTTAATCTTTTATCATTAATGCCTACTCTCCAAAAATCACTTTTGATGCACTTTCAATGGTAGACAACAGAATTAGTAGTACAAGATAGACTCTCACATATAGTGATCATCCATTCATATTTAAGCAAGAAACACCTCAAGAAATAGAATATATGTTTCCTATCAAAACCGGTCCCTTCGGTTTTCACAGACAACATATATTAAAATAAAAACTAAGATAAAGAGAAATTCCTTTTTACTTGATCTCAGCATGATGCATTGTCAACATGAGGTATTCTCCATAGACATACTAATCGCAAGATAACTCAAGCAAAACATTAGTCTCTTTTAACACAAGATATAATAAGAATCTCCCCCTAAATATGTGCAACAAATATTTTGAATAATTTTTACAATGTGCACATGTTCTATTAGGAACTTGCAGAGGTTCAGATTATATCTTGGTTATGGTGAGGGAGTGATAAAAAACATGAATTGAGACAAGTCTAGAAATACTCACAACCACATGGGTATGGGTGTTCACTTGTTATTTCCATGTTTGACTTGTATTGCTAATCCCCCACTCAACATGGGTCAATTATCAATCCAGATGTTGCCTTGCTATTTTATATGATCAGTTCATCTTCCCAAGCTTTTCAGGAGAAACCGGACCTACCGGTTCTGCAAGCCGGACCAACCGGTTTTCCAGAGTTCTTGATTTTCTTGTTGTTCAACAGATTTTCTTTTCTTCTTGACTCATGTTGCTTTCTTGGATTCTTGTTTGTGTTCATCAATCCTAAGACATATTCATGAAACAAATTTTCTCCAAGGGAGACATTAAATGCATCTCTTTACAAGATCATTCATGCTTGTATACTTGAGAGCATTTCTCAAGTAGTAGCATGAACCTGTGGGATCATTGCTGCAGGAATAAGGAACAAGACAAAGAATATTTAGTGGTACTTATTCTTTTCCTTGATGTCATTGATGTAAATAGTAATTGAATGTCTCCATGCTTGGCAAGTTTGCGTGTTGTTCCATCATTCTTGTGTATGCCAAGTCATCAATGCATCACCTGCAGCTTATGAACACTTCCACGCGCATTTTGGTACCCAATGCTTATCGGGTCCTTAAGAGTTAGTCGCACAAGCTTTAGGCATCCAAATTGACTTTGCACTATCAATGGGTGAACTCATCACCTTTATAGCACAAGTGTCATTGTTGGCCTTAGAGGATAAATACTTATTATTGACCAACTTAGAATTTAAAGCTTGAGTCAAAGGGAATCCTTCCAAAGATCCTTTCTCCCGACATGTGTAGCATGTTTGATGCATAATTCTTTTGGCCTTGTTCTTGATTTCTTCTTGACGCTTGTTGGTCGTAATTACGCACCCACTTATATACCGCAAGAGGATGGTGTACAGTTGTAGCTCTTTTTCCCTCAGAGTATTCCAAGGTTATTGAATCCACAGGGAACGAGCGGAACTAATACTATTAAAGGGTTACTAACAAACTGCAATGGTTTGGTTGGTGTGAATGATGACGATGAGAAAGTGGAAGGTGGATGTTATTGAAGAGGTAATAGGATGACGAAGGATTCTCTCTTTAGGATTGGTTCACTAGTATGCAACCTTATTCTTATCAACTCGAGTGATGACTCTAATATTCTACAAGACATGGTGGTTTCGTTCACCCCGGCTGTCACTACAGAGGCTATTAGCTCCCCACTGGTTTCTTGCACTATGTAGTGGGCAAAAGTGTATTGGCCGATACACTAATAAAAGGGATAGATAGATGTGCAATAAAGTTCATTACATAGATTAAATTCATTGAGAGAGTATCAACAAGTATGAGAGTCACATGACCAGATCCCCGCACCAGAGAAGAGAATATGAGACTACTCACTCATCCTTCCTCTAGACATAGCAGAAGGGGTGAGAAATAGCGCTGGAACACGCACGAGCCAATCGGCGCAAGCGTCACGCTGATCGGCGTGACCTCCCTTCTGGTGGATCTCGTCGGTGTTGACCAACCTCCGCCGCCAATATCCTGGAACCCTAGTTCTGATAATTGATTCTCGTGATCGCCGTCCCTCCTTGGTCTTTTTTGGCTCTTGATAATTATCTTCCTTTTATACTCGACGGGATTAGGTCAACTTCCACCGACTCTAAGTCATACTGGGCTGGGCCTTCGTCTTTCCTGGACCGGATTGTGTTTTCGTCATCTTCCCCTGCTGCGCCGATTGGCACAGGCCCGTGCCGATCAGCGCGGCTCCGCATCTGGCCCATCTTCATTACTCTTTAGTTCTTTATCCATAATTGCCCTGTTTTACACCTGTTTTCTGTGATTACATCCAAAACAGAACAACTACAAATATATGCAAATATGGGGTTAATTGTTAGTCCAAACCACCAAATTAAGATGCAAAACATCCCTTTTTGGTAGATAAAATGGGCGTCTAGAAACCACCAACAGTTCCCCCACACTCAAATCATTGCTAGTCCTCGAGCAATACAAAATCAAATATGTAATAAGAATTTTCACACCATCTCTCATGCAATCAATCTCAATTATCATTTTTACTCGTTATCCCACCACAAAGATTTTCTCTCATCTCCTTTTAACCAATCGACATATCATACTTGAACTTAATCAAATTACCACAAAAAGTTTTCAAAACAATTTTAGTTCTCCTCAACTCATCTTTTAGCATCAAACATCAAGCATTTGGTCCACTCTAGGCCTCTCAAGTGTATTTCCTTCCCTCTCCTATCTAATCAAGGATTGTATGTGGATCTTGGAGGGCTATATAACTAAAAGAAACCATAAGATTAACCATGTGAATAATGTGCTCAATCATGCCTATTAAGAAAGAATTTTCTTGGAAAAGAACTTTTAATGGAGAAGAGGAATGTAGAAGATCTAAATGAGAACAATGGCGAAGAATGAGAAATAATCAAAAATCTGCTTTCTTTGATGACCTTACTGCCTCTCAGGGAATATATATTTTTTTCTTTACCTCTTTTTTTTATTGTCTTTCTTTTGCAACAGCGCCAATCGGCGCAACACTGCGCCGGTCAGCGCGGTCTATATTTTCTTTTCTTTCACCCTTTTTTTTTTCTATTCCCGATATGATTAGCAATTTTTGTCTTGTATCAGTAGCAGAAATTTTCTGAATTCCCTTTTATTGAGAATATAGGTTGTATCAAGGAGGAGGGAGAAACAAAGATGTATGGTTTTCATGATAGCAAGGAATTTAAATGGATAAGAATGGCTAGAAATACAGAGATAAGCAAAATAGATTATCCTTTCCTAACTTGGTCGAAATCATGAGCAGAAAGTTGACAAAGTTACTTACAATCCACTTAGTTCGAATGTGTAGCTTGCTCTCATTCACTCGGCTATGTAGGCATATTTAGACCTTGCTTTTGCTTTAGCTTATGATGAGTCAAAAGAAATTTTCACAAATACAAAGCTCAAAAGTTAAGTGGTAACCAACAAATTCAAGTAATCAACTAATCGATCATCAGAAAGAAAGATAAATACCATGGGGCACTTTCAATTTGACAATCGACACTAACTTTATTAAAGACAATGCAATAATTCAAACTACATAAAAGACCTTGAAGCAACTCTCAACATGACTCGTGACTCTCTTAAGCACACACACAAACTTAAATAAACACTCATTAAGAAAAACAAACAAGCTTAAATAAACACTCATTAAGAAAAACAAACAAACTTAAATAAACACTCATTAAGAAAAACAAATGAGAAACTAGACTCAAAACCACTTTAAAACTATGACTAATGGCAAAGCCCTTCCCCCACACTCAAAATTTGCAATGTCCTCATTGCAAGAGAAGAAACTCAACACACTAATCATGCAGACCATGCCTATTCAAGACTCAGAAAATTCGTCTTATATTCCTTATGAGAAAAGTGTAGTCCGCTTCGTTCATCTCGATTGTATCCTGGATTCTACGGTCCACATCTCTTTGATGCCTGTAAGCACGATCTCTGTCGAGATACAGGCGCTCAATGTTTCTTCGGCAGACAGGTCAGCATGCAGGCGGTTGCAGGTTATGATTTTCAACGCTGTAAGGGGAGGCTCTATTCAAATTCCTCTGAGCCGATCGGCGCAAAGGCTTAGCCGATCGGCGCAGTGGTGTTCTTCCACCATTACGCCTTCCTCCACTTCCCTCTGCATTACCATTAACTCTTGTTGAAATTCCTGCTGCCCTGTCATCACTACATTCTGCAAGTGTTTCCTGATTTTTGAACTCAGGACTACCAAACCTTCTCCGCATATCAAAATCATCACTAAAATCTCCAGGCACACTAGGATCACCGCTTTCCAAAGTTTCCAAATAGTATGACGTATCAAAGTCGCTATCCCGTTCGGAATACTTTTGAATTGGCTTACTCGATAGTCTAGCAGATCTACGAACCTCTGGTGTAGTCTTACACTTCCTTGCAGTAGGTTCTTCGTCTTCACTTGGCAGAGCCGTCAGATCAATAAATTCAGCCATCTTCAGGTCGTGCCAATCGGCTCCAATGTCGTGCCGATCGGCTCCAGTGTCGTGCTGATCGGCGCAGCTAGCAGCTTCCTTCATATTCTCAGCTAACTACTCTAGATTACTCTCACGGATCACCATATTCTGCTGCCTTCATAAAATCTCATCATTAATCTCCTTAGGTGTCCTCCCTCCAGGAACTGCGCAATAGCCATCATCATATATTAAATCTCTAGGTATGAAAGCTAGATCTTCTGCCAATTGGAGCTCAACCTTGCGTTGAAGATCTTTAGCACAAAAGAAACACTTGCAACCCTCAATACAACCGTTCCTATGAATCTTATTTTCTTGAAAACATTCCCAATCAGTAAGAATCCTGGGAAAGGATTCATCCCTTCTAGCTTGAAGATCCTTCTCCGCATCCCGCTAGTACATAGCTTCTTCGACTTCCTCTCGCAGCTTGAGTTCATACTTGGCGGCAATGTCATGTTCACTATAAAGTCGGCACCTATGGATTGTGAGGGTGCTCTCTTCATCTAGCTCTTCCTTCTCTTGCTTAGTCAATGATCTTTCGAAAGACAGGAAATCCTCATACGACAAGGGCTTAGCAAGATCAAGAAGACTCTCCATGGTATACCTTTGAGAAACTGCTTCACTTTTAATAGGCGCTACAGATTTACCTTTGCGCACCAATACTCTCTTCATCATCTGCCGAAGTTCGTTGTCCATCTTCACCTTGTCGGCGTTCCACGCGTCAGCTTTGCTTTTCTTCATCAATTGTTTCCGCAGATCTGACCAGACGAGAGGATCATCTCGTGTTGGTGTCAACACTTTGTCGACTTCTTCCCAGGACCAATTTGTAGAGGGCTGAGGAAATCCGCCACCGAGCCGATCGGCTCCAGGGTCGCGCCGATCGGCGCCGCCTTGGTTTCTGCCCGATGCGCCGCCTTCCATCGCTTCTGCTCTTAGGGTTTGTTCTGGTGACGATGTAATACGAGTTGATCCATGGGTTTGCTATCCCCTCATATTCATATCCCTTGATTTCCAATTGGACTAGGACTCTTTCTCTTATTCGTGGAATTTAACGAGTCTTAAAAAGGCAAGGTCCAAAACCGACTCAAAAACCAAAAGGACTCTGCCGTGCCGATCGGTGTAGGGCTGTGCCAATCAGCGTAGCAACGCGCCGATCGACGCGGTACACTAAATTACCAAATCAGAAAAAGAAAAACTACAGAAATCAAAATGCATACAAGCCTTTGTTTTACGTTGTTAAGCTCGACCGCACGGGGTACTAAGCAGTGAAATACACATTAAAAGATTTAAATTCAAATGTGTCGGGTTCTAGGTATACCTTTAGACGTTGTCCGTTCACCGTGTACTTGTTTCTCTTGCCATCCATTATGATTACCGCTCCCCAAGGTAACACCGTATTCACAAGATAAGATCCCTCCCATTTGCTTCGCAGTTTGCCTTTGCCAAATAATCTGAAACGTGAATTAAATAGGAGCACCCGATCTCCTTCCTTGAATTCCTTCTTCAAAAGCTTCTTATCGTACCACTTCTTTGTTTTCTCTTTGTATATGGCTGCATTTTCATATGCACGCAATCGCATCTCTTCCAATTCACTTATTTGTATCTTTCTTTTCATGCCGGCGGCATCAAGATCCAAATTCATTTCCTTTATAGCCCAATAAGCCTTATGTTCCAATTCCACTGGTAGGTGACACGATTTCCCATAGACGAATTGATATGGTGTCATACCCATCGGTGTCTTGAATGCCGTCCTATATGCCCATAACGCTCCATTAAGCTTCGTGGCCCAATCTTTTCCTTCCTTTGTAACAATCTTCTGCAGAATTTCCTTTAATTGCTTATTTGCAGTTTCTGCTTGTCCATTCGTCTAGGGATGGTAGGCTGTTCCAATTCTATGTTCAACTCCAGATTTGGTTAAAAACCTAGTAAATTCTCCTCCTATAAAATGGGATCCTCCATCTGTAATTATTATCCTCGGTACTCCGTACCTAGGAAATATCTGCTCCTGAAGTATACTCCTTGATTCTCTTATAGTATTAGCCTTGCATGCCATTGCTTCGACCCACTTGGAGACATAATCAACGGCGACCAATATGTACTCAAAACCATGAGAATTCACAAAGGGTTCCATAAAATCCATACCCCAAACATCAAAGATATCGACTTGAAGATTATACTTAAGAGGCATTGCATTCCTACTGTTAATATTCCCTATTTATTGGCATTGAGCACATATTGCAACATACCTTTTTGCACCTTCATGCATAGTAGGCCAATAGAATCCACTCGCCCATACCTTTGCCTGTGTTCTGAAGTAGCCATAGTGTCCCCCATAATCCGAAGAATGACATTTTGCCAAAATGCTCGCTCGTTCTTCTCTGGGTACACATCTCCGTACTGCTCCATCCTCGCAATACCTATACAAGTATGGGTTGGCCCATATAAATTTCCTCATCTCACTCTTAACTCTTTTCCTTGTGTTCTTGTTCATCAGGTCAGTTTGTTCCTTGAAATCTTTGATAATATCCATCATCCAGTTCTCTCTACGATCAAATGTGGCAATAACTGCCCTAGTCGCATTTCATCTCTTATTGGCTCAGTTGATGATGATTCAAGATGAGATAAATGATCTGCTACAGAATTTTCTACTCCTTTCTTATCTCTTATCTTCAAATCAAATTCTTGCAGCATCAATACCCATTGCATTAACCGAGGCTTAGACTCCTTCTTTGAAACCAAGTATCTTATAGCAGCATGATCAGTATATACAATCACCTTAGAATTTAGAATGTAGGATCTAAACTTCTCAAAAGCAAATATAACAGCTAACATCTCTTTCTCAGTTGTTGTATAATTGATCTGTGCCTCATTCAAAGTTTTGCTAGCATAATAAATAGCATGCACTTTACCTTCCTTCCGTTGTCCAAGAACAGCTCCAACTGCATAGTCACTTGCATCACACATAATTTCAAAAGGTAAACTCCAATTAGGCGGCTGCATAATGGGTGCAGAGCATAGAGCTTCCTTTAACCTTCTGAAGGCCAAGAGTCTTTCTTTGTCCATGACAAATTCTGTATCTTGCTTTAACAATTCTGTCAGAAGTTTAGCAATCTTCGAATAATCCTTAACAAATCTACGATAGAAGTTGGCATGTCCAAGAAAACTCCTCAAAGTTGTAAGATCAGTAGGGGGAGGTAATTTCTCAACTGTGGATACCTTTGCCTTATCAACCTCTATCCCTCTTTTAGATATGACATGACCAAGTACTATCCCTTCTGTTACCATAAAGTGACACTTCTCCCAATTAAGAACTAAGTCGCATTCAACACACCATTTCAAAACCTTCTCCAAATTCTCCAAACAGCTATCAAAATCAGCACCATGCACGGAGAAGTCATCCATAATACCTCCATAATATCTTCTATGAATTCAGCGAATATTGCATTCATGCATCTTTGAAATGTTGCGGGCACGTTGCAAAGACCAAATGGCATCCTTCTATATGCATATGTCCCAAAAGGGCAAGTAAAAGTAGTTTTATGCTGATCTTCTGGTCTTACCGGTATTTGAAAGAAACCACTATATCCATCCAAATAACAAAAGTATGAATTCTTTGCTAACCTTTCAAGCATCTCGTCAATGAACGGAAGAGGATAGTGATCTTTCTTTGTCACTTTGTTCAAACTTCTATAATCTATGCACATTCTCCATCCAGTTACAGTCCTTTGAGGGATCAACTCATTGTTCTCGTTAGGC
This sequence comes from Eleusine indica, assembly GCA_030378355.1. Taxonomy (NCBI): domain Eukaryota; kingdom Viridiplantae; phylum Streptophyta; class Magnoliopsida; order Poales; family Poaceae; genus Eleusine; species Eleusine indica. The sequence goes on from CM059499.1 coordinate 31,963,540, forward strand.
ACCACTGTCAACCCTCCTTTATTGGGTACACAATGCACTGGACTAACCATTCACTATCAGCAACAGGGTAGATCATACCTGCATTAAGCAGCTTCAAAATTTCCTTTTTAACCACTGGCTTCATTGATTCCTTCAACCTTTGCATTCCTTCAACCACTGGTTTAGTATTCTCCTCCAAGTTAATCTTGTGGGTGCAAAATGCGGGGCTGATTCCCTTGATGTCATCCAATGTGTAACCAATGGCTTTCTTATACTTTTTGAGTATAGCGAGAAGCCTCTTGGTTTCTTCTTTCGTTAGGGCGTTGTTCACAATAACTGGATATGTTCTATTGTTTCCTAGATATTCATAGTGTAGCTGCTTCGGGAGTTCCTTCTGTTCCACCTCTGGCGCTTCATCTGGATCCAGCTCCCCGAGAGGTTCAAAATCAGGATTTTTCTGGTTGAGCCGATCGGCGCTGGTAGTATACTCGTCAGTTCTGCGCATGATGTGGTCCAGTGGGTCTCCCATATCCATCCTTATCCTCTTGTCTTCCTCTAAGCAGAATTCCTGATAGTAAGAAGAGTCTTGATGAGACGGATCATTAAATTGAAATCGCACTTCTTCCTCTCTCAGGTGTAGCATAATTTGACCTTTCCTAGCATCCAGAACAGCTCGTACTAATCTTAAGAATGGCCTTCCCAGAATGATATCTTCAACCCCAGTTTCTTTATTGTCTAGAACAAAGAAATCTACCGGCATTGTTTTCGAGCTGATCTCAATTTCGACATTCTTGATCACTCCCAGTGGCTTGGTCTTCCTACAATCCATCATGATCAGCTCAAGTTCAGTCCCCATCAGCCGCTGTTGAGCTCCATAAGGCATGCTCATGAATGCATCGTAAGTCATCAAGCTGACACGGGAACCAAAGTCACATAAGGCTTTCGGAAATTTCTTCCCCGATATCTCACATGGTATGTACGGTTCTTCTTTTTCCTCTTCAGTGAGACCTACAGCATACACACCACATAATCCTTCATAGGGGGATGGCTCAAAGCAACTGTCTAGCAATCTCTTTGCTTGTTTCACCTTTGTTCCATTAAACTCTATATCATCCTTGTAAAGCTTCCCTAAAACTCTCCCAATAATCTCTTGATCGAAAACTTCCAACTTGAGGCGATTACTTGGGAAATTATACTCAATTTTGGCTTCGGAGGCGTCTTGCGGACTGAAGGATCTTCTCATATTGAGCAACTCCTGTGAAAAATCAATGGGAATCTAGTCCATCGGCTCAAATTCGTCAAGTGGTTTAGCATTCACCAATGTTTTATCCCCCTTTGGGTTAGCAAAGTTCCCTTCAAATTCCTTCAGGTGGTTGTCCAGAATCGCAGCTTCTATCTTGGTATATTCCTTGCTACTTGACGGAGTCGTCGGGGTGATTGGTTCTCCTGTCGTCGCAACTACGCCGATCAGCTCAGAGACTGCGCCGATTGGCGCACATGTCAGATCCATAGAGGCGGGTCCGACGGGCTTTATTTCTTCGAACTGCTCTGAAGTAATCATTGATCTACTCTCGGACATCAAGATCTGTTCAGCTGGCGACTCTCCCTTCTACAGAACTTCTGGGCATTGCCGATTTGGTCCTATATATTCTACCCAATGCTTGTGCAAAGCTTCATTCTCGACAATTTTGCCTAACAATTCGATCCCTGCCTTGGCTGTTAATCTCAGAAAACTTCCTCCAGCCGATCCATCCAAATGCATCCTCGATGCCTTGTTTATGGCCATATAGAAGGTTTGAGCGCACATATTCTCATCAATGCCGAGGTCAGGTCCTTGTTTTAACAATGTTTGAAAACGCGTCCAGGCTTCCGCGAGAGATTCTTCATCTTCTTGTAAGAAGTTCACCACTTCCCTTCTCAACTTCTTCACCTTTGGCAAAGGAAAATAGTGGAGACAAAAATTTGCAACTAACTCACTCCACTTACCTTTTGCTTCTCGAGATGCTGCCTTGTGCCACTCTTTGGCTTGTCCTCCCAAAGAGAATGGGAAAAGCAGCCACCTGTAAAGATCCCGAGGCACTCCTTCATGATGGAATGTTTGGCAAAGTGCCTCCAAATCTTGTAAGTGAGTATACGGGTTCTCCTCTTTCGCCCCAAAGAACTTGTTTGCTTTAGCCATGCTAATGATAATGGGGTTCAACACATATGAGGAGGTCGTGACCTTCTCATCTGAGGATTGAGGCACCAGCACGTCTGGAGATGGTAGAGAAAGTTCCCTGAGCGTCAGAGAAGGTCCTGTCATACTCATCCTGAAAATTCACACAAAACACAAAAATGAAAACAACTAAAAAAGAGAGGATTAGACGTTAGTAAAATATTAATAGTAAAAGAACTGGCTTGTTCCCCGGCAATGGCGCCAGAAAAAGGGCTTGTTGGTCGTAATTACGCACCCACTTATATACCGCAAGAGGACGGTGTACAGTTGTAGCTCTTTTTCCCTCAGAGTATTCCAAGGTTATCGAATCCATAGGGAACGAGCAGAACTAATACTATTAAAGGGATACTAACAAATTGCAATAGTTTGGTTCGTGTGAATGATGACGATGAGAAAGTGGAAGGTGGATGTTATTGAAGAGGTAACAGGATGATGAAGGATTCTCTCCTTAGGATTGGTTCACTAGCATGCAATCTTATTCTTATCAACTCGAGTGATGACTCTAATATTCTACAAGACATGGTGGTTTCGTTCACCCCGGCTATCACTACAGAGGCTATTAGCTCCCCACTGGTTTCTTGCACTATGTAATGGGCAAAAGTGTATTGGCCGATACACTAATGAAAGGGATAGATAGATGTGCAATAAAGTTCATCACATAGATTAAATTCTTTGAGAGAGTATCAACAAGTATGAGAGTTACATGACCAGATCCCCACACCTGAGAAGAGAATATGAGACAACTCACTCATCCTTCCGCTAGACATAGCAGAGGGGTGAGAAATAGTGCTGGAACGCGCATGAGCCGATCGACGCAAGCGTCGCGCCGATCGGCGTGACGTTCCTTCTGGTGGATCTCATCGGTGTTGACCAATCTCCGCCGCCAATATCCTGAAACCCTAGTTCTGATAATTGATTCTCGCGATCGCCGTCTCTCCTTGGTCTCTTTTGGCTCTTGATAATTATCTTCCTTTTATACTCGACGGGATTAGGTCAACTTCCACCGACTCTAACTCATACTGGGCTGGGCCTTCGTCTTTCCTGGACCGGATCGTGTTTTTGTCATCTTCCCCTGCTGCGCCGATCGGCACAGGCCCGTGCCGATCGGTGCGGCTCCGCATCTGGCCCATCTTTGTTACTCTTTAGTTCTTTATCCATAATTGCCCTGTTTTACACCTATTTCCTACGATTACATCCAAAACAGAACAACTACAAATATATGCAAATATGGGGTTAATTGTTAGTCCAAATCACCAAATTAAGACGCAAAACATCCCTTTTTGGTAGATAAAATGGGTGTCTAGAAACCACCAACAATGCTTTCATTTTTGTCCATGTGTCTTGGGAATGCCGACATAAAGCATTTCTCCAAATGCTTAATGGGATAGAGCTTTTTTGCAGAAACCGATGCCTCCGGTTTTGCAGACCGGTTCCTCCGGTTTTGACAGACTTGCTCCATTCTGGATTGTCCTGGATAGAAGGCTATCTTGTGTCCTTTCTCTTTGCATCCAAAGCATCTTCTCTGAGATAGACTTCTTTGTCTTCTAGAGAGTGTAGGTTGACCATTTTTCTTCGATGGGCATTCCAAAGCAAAATGTCCCATTGATGAGCACTTGAAGCACTTGATGTGTAATTTCTTCTTGATCTTTTGCTTGTTGCTCTTATCATGAACTTTGTTCAAGCCCGTGGGAAGGCTTTTGACACATGTGGCTGTTGATCCCTTCTCAAGCTTCCTCACCATGCCATCACGGTTATCTTGAGATGGTTGCACATGGCCTTTGCCTTTCAACTGGCTTAAGTCCATGTTTAGCCTCTGAACTTCTCTTTTGAGATAATCATTTTCACTTGCAATAAGTTCATCATAAGTTTCTACAATTACTTCCTCATCATACGATGGCTTTGCTTTAGAGCAACAAGTGTTAGCACAAGATAGAACAATAGATTGTGTTATGTATGTGCATGTGTGAGGTTGAGAAGATTTTACCACAGTAAGTGTAACCTCATGAGTTGTTTCTAGCATGGTATATGAGTCAATGAGCCTCTCATGTAAGCATAGAAGATCACCATGTCTCTCTTGCAATTTCTTATGCATGATTGCTAGTTTTTGAAACTCAACCATGATCATTTTGTTTGCTTTCTCTAGTTGTACTACATAAGAGGATTTGTTAGTAGCATTAGTATGATCATTCCTTGAGTTGTCATCCTTTTTAACTAAGGATACATCAGATTTTCTTTGTCTCTTGGACATGAAGCAAAATGATTTTTCATCATATGCGCATGAGCTTCTTGGTGACATAGACTCTTTACTTGGTCTAAATCTACAACTAGGGTCTTCAACTTCATCATTAACAGAAATGGTTTCTTTTCTGCCAAAACCGGTGCAACCAGTTTGGGAAACTGGTACCTCTGTTTTTCCCAGATTGGCAGTTTGAGTCTTTTTTTCTTCATTGTTGGGATCATCACTTCTTTTGTTTGAATCATCATATATTTCTTGAATCTGAATCCACATAGCATGAACACTCTCCAACTTGTATATCTTGTCGAAGAGATCCCTACTCAATGCAGCGAATAAGGCATTGGTAGCTTGGGCTTGGAGATGTAGACATTTTTTTTGTGCTTATGTGGTAGATTTCCTGTCAATGTTATGAGAAAAACTTACATCCACAACCCACCAAATCTTGGGACTCATCTCCCGAAAATATGAGATCATCTTAGCTTTCCAATTAGCATAATTTGTGCCATCGAAATAAGGTGCCTCGTATGAAGGTTGTGAAATGATAGAAAACGAAGCACTAGAACACCCATATGGAATTTGACACACTTTTCCTAGTGACATGGTCAATTCTCTAAGCGATTAGGCCTAATAAGGAGATTAGGCTCTGATACCAATTGAAAGTCCCTGGATGTCGTCTAGAGGGAGGGGGGGGGGGTGAATAGGCATTTCTAGAAAATTAACAGAACTCGCAGCGGAATTAAAACAGCCAAAACCGGTTGCTCCGGTTTAGCAAACCGGTTACACCGGTTTTATCAGAGAGCTTGGAATAAAACAACTAAAGAGGACAAAGAACCAAGCACTTAAGACAACTAAGCTATAAAGACAAACACAGGAACCACCCCTATTAGATTCACAAAGAATCAATATCAAAAAACAAAACTTTCAAACCGGATCCATCGGTTTGCTAAACCGGTTACATCGGTTTTTCTGGTACAGATAGCAATTAAACAACTAACACACCAACCAGAGGGGCTACACTGGTAGGGACTACACCAGAGAGAAACCAAGACACACATAAACTAGATTCACCAAGAATCTACACAATTGGGCACTGACCAAAACCGGTCCCACCGGTTTGGGAAATTGGACCCACAGGTTTCCTCGGAGCAGAGAGAATAAAACAGGAAATACAGTGTCCCACTAAGTTCTAGCAAACTTAAAGATCCTAATAGAGCATGCAAGATCTAGAGCAAGTAATCACTGAGAATACTAGCACCACTACACATGCAACATATGAATCACAAACAAAAGAAGCAAGAACTTAAGACAACAAACCAAATGAAGTGCAAGGAGATTTGTTTGCCGAAGTTCAAATTCATCCCCGTGAACCCTACGTATCCGTTGAGAAACCTTGAGTTGCTCACAAGGCACACTCCAAGCCGGGTCTCTTTCAACCGCTTTCCCCGATCCACTATTTTTTGCTTCTTTCCTTGCGAAGGCGAAGCGAACCTTCACAAACTTTCCCAAGGCTCACCACTAGCTTGGGAGCTCTAGGGCGACGCCTATCTGACTAGGAGGTTTCACCTCCAAGAGTAATAAATGCTTCACGGATTAGCAACACAATGCTCAAATGCTCAAGAGTGGGATTTTCTCTTGGGTGCTCTTGATCTCAATCTCTCTCAATCCAATGCTTAGGATTTATCACAAATCACTCAAACCTCACAAAGAGGTGTTGGGGAGAGCTCTATAAGGCTTTGGATGTATTTTCTTTGTGCATACACTCAGCAGCATCCAAAGGAGGGGGAAGAAAGTATTTATACTTGTCCCCCAAAAACTAGCCGTTATACTGAACCAGTCAAAACCGGTCCCTCCGGTTTCCCAAACACTGTTTTCCTAAACTAGCCGTTAGATATTTAAACCCAAACCGGTCCCTCCGGTTTGGTAAACCAGTTACACCGGTTTTCGCAGTCACACTACGAATTAGTGTGAGTGTAGGCAAAGGCTTTCTCTCATCTCACTTGGGTTTCTCTTTGAGCATTGAGTCATTATGAGCAAACCATGCAGCATCCCTCTTGATAAAGCGGCATGCCTAAACTCAAGATTAAATAAAATGACAATCCCTAAACTTGAGCTTGCATGATCATGAAATTTGCCACTTCTTCTCTTTTATGCTTCATGAGGACTGCCACATGTGCTTTTGCTAAGCATCATCACCTAGAGCTTGTGACTTGGAATTTCTTCAGTCATAAGATTCATTTTTGTCTTTTGGTTCACAAGTCACATTATGTCTTCATGTTCCAACAAAGATTGATACTTAGAAATGTATGACCACTCATAGCTTGATCGGTCCGACATGATTATGCTCCACCTGCCCTTCACCATGGCTTGATGTAATTGATGACCATCTGGTCTATGATATGCTAGGATCCTCTTTTGACTACTGCTACTTGCCCGCAATTAACTCTTGTGGTGGTATCTTGGTCGCCTGGAGGGCTGACATTTTGTCAGTCTCAAACATAACCTGTCGCACCCACTCAGTCTTGCTACGAATCGCCTCCGGTCAGTCGGCCACACCCTGGTGGCTCACCGCCGTATACGGGCCACAAGAAGATCATTATTGTATCATGGAGTACAATGACTATGGATCACAAAGGATTGAGTAATAATCACAAAGATTTAGCTCTTGATGATGACCTCATCTCCTTAGTAATGAAGAAATGAAGATATGCATGGAGACTCTTTAATCTTCTAAAGGTGGATTTTGCAAACTTCTTGAAGATGTGAGCATTTTGAAGCATTTTTTGTCTCTCGGACGCAATTGATTACATGAAGTAGCATTTTGCTTGGCACATTAATATATATCACACGCAGTGATACTATCGACTTGAGCAAAAAAAAATTGATCTCATAGATTAACTGGAGAACATCCGCTGTATAATTGATTTCAGAAAAATCATTTTTGCCTTGAAGATGTGATCCGTATTCCACCGAACTCAAGTTTTTATCCTTGAATATTTTGTACATGAGAGTCATGCCAAATGAATCATACTTTTAGTATGGTTGCATTATAATATATTATCAGAAATGCATGAAGCATTGACTTGAAGTTAAATATTGGTATGATGAGGGGGAGGATTTTATTGTGGAGAGATTAGTAGCACGAAGCTACATGTATATTTGGCCATAGCAATTTATATGTCTTCATGAAGAATGACTAACAGAAATTTTCTGCATTTTATTTCTACTATTCCCATGGAGATGGACTGCATGCCACTCATTCTATGAAATTGAAGCAGAATTAGCACTACGTTCTCTCAATTTAATATGCCTTATAGACCATATCAACATTATGCCATGAAGATTCAAATCAAGGGAGCAATATGGTATATGGGATAGAATTTACTCAATTAAATATGAGTAAGTGGATTTACAATGAATGGACACGCAGTCCATGTGTGGAAAATACAACTTGATATGTATGGATTTCTTGCAGAAACCTCTTGCCTTTATAAACTTGCAGTTTATATTTGTTGCAAAGAAGGAGAAGAAACTGGACATCATCTTTGTTCTAAAAGAATTTGTCTAGTTCACTGCATATGAATTTGAAGAATGTGCGTGGAATTATTGAAGATTTTCACCATAATAGCATATATGAATGGGCACTCACATGAAGTGAGAGATGAACCAATCTTGAAGGTACATCGCTAAAGCTCATCATAGGGGATACATTTGTAAATATGCTACTGAATGATCTGATGACGGCATTAGGGGGAAGAGAATGCCCGTGGAATTAATGCCTTACATATTTTTAAGAAGAAAAATGATCATGATCATCAATATTCCTCGAAGGAATATATTCACGCACAAGCATGAAGCTCAAATTAATGCCAGATAAATTTGCATTGAAGCAAAGAGGAGTACAATTTGAAGTTACAAACTAGAAGTTATATTTTACATGAAGTAAAATGAGCATTGAATTGATATATTACAGGGATGCCTGCATATATATCATCATGGTAGAATGACATATAAATCATTTATTTCATTCTTATGGATAATTATAGATTCTAGAGCTGATCACTCTAAAAGCTATAATGATGCCTTTGGATTATGGAACTACCAAATTCATGAGTGAAATTATTGAAGAAACTCCTCGTTCATATTTCATGAAGAAATGATCTCACGAAGAGAACATCATAAAGATGAACCCATTACTATAAGCACGCATATATAGTAAGGGAATACAGAACAACCATGATATGGTATTAAATCATCTTGAAAGATGAATGTGGGAAAGAATTTAAATATTGTGAACAACATTTCCTCTGAAATATTGCTATTATGAGAATCCGGATCCGGAAATAAAGTCCATGGCATATATGCTTGAAGCATTTACATCGGGTCAATGAATAAAGCAACTGAAGATGAATCATAAATAATGGTGAAATTTATGGTTCATAAGTCACGAAGACTTATACTCCAACTCATGAAATGTTCTGATTATTTCTGACAAGACATCTTGAATAAATGCAGTGAAACAAGTGGATTATGTAAATCCCTACGATAGAATCCTCGAAGGATGTAATTTGTGATGAGAAGTCTCAGAATAACACCTCATTGAAGAAACGCATCCACGAAGGAGCATCACATAATGCAAAGTCTCATGAAGAGCATCTCCAGAGAAGAGATACCTCCATGAAGGAATGAGTCAGTGAATGAATTTACCAGTTAAATTATGAAATAAACACCACTGATCCTTGAAGGATTTCAACCCGATTCGATTAATGTAGAATCATAAGTACTTAGAAAGTACATGCTAGCAATAGAAATATGATATCATATGATACTATGAAGGTATTTGGTGTAATCCCCAACAAGTAATGAAGACTTGTGTATGATCTTGAATATCTCAACTGAATGTTGCATTATTATAGCAACTTCTATTGTACATATCAAATAAGTGATTATTTGACTGTGTCAAACTTATATGTGCATGAAGCACATTGCTCCATTACTCTCGTTGCAATCTTAGAAGGATTGTGAGAAAGGTCTTTACAAGACTTAGCACTATGATAATATTTCTTATCATTGCTTATATGCATTTTTGAAGAATGTATGATAAATACATTGAACATGAAGTTTAAGGAAAGTCCATGTGAGAGGGAGCATATTGAATAGTATCACTTATTTGTTTTGATCTTGAAGATCACTTTTCTTATTCATGAAGGTTATGTATTATACTCTTTTCTTTTGTGAGTTTTACTCGAAGGTTTCTCACGTATGGTTTTTGACAAGGCAATACATCTACTAGCAAGATAAAGCTTGGCACTGATCATGTGACATTGGAATGGAATCAAGCAAAATCCTACAATGTCTGAGAGGAATTGAAGACCTCGGATTATTTTTTAAAGAAGAATACAAGAGTGATCGATCATTGCTACATTGACAAGTTAATTACTTTGAGATCATCACAATATTTGAAGCTACGAAATAATTGCACCTGGCTCAAAAGAATGTCAAGACACTCCATCCCTAGTATTTATCTATGAAGATAATAAAGCTTGTATTGCACAAATACAATCAGGATACATAAAGTCGAACAAGACAAAGCATATGTTATCTAAATTCTTCCACACGCATGAATTGCAAAAAAAAGGGGAGAGATTTTGGTAACTCATGTCCGACATTGTGATGATCATGCAAATTTATTCACAAATGCATTACAAGTTTACACTTCTGAAAAATATCGATGCGGTATTGACATAACAGACTTAGAGAAGTGCTTGGAATAGGAGAACTTCACTAAGTACATCACATTCCCGAATTAAAGTATTATCTTGAAGATAATGCATATTGTTCATGAAGATCGATAATTATTAATCACAAAGATATAGCATTATACTCTTTTTCTCTTATGAGTTTTTCATATGAAGTTTTCTCATTAAGGTTTTGATGATGCAGTGCGTGCAATACAAGTAATGGTAATATGTGCTCTTTTATCTATTTTTCCCACTGGATTTTTAAGGAGTTCTTATAAGGCATATTTATCATGATAAAGAGCCCAAGGAGGAGTGTTGTAAAATTTTTATTGGGCCAAACCCACCTTCTGGAAGAAGAACTCCTAGCCCATGTGGACTCGTTATCAAATTGGGTCCAACACGAAGTAGGGTTTCCCCCTTATAAATAGTTAAGGAGACACCCCTTTATAAATTTGTCAGAATTACTCAATAAAGAATTTCGTCTCTTCTATTCTTGTTGCTTTTAGTTTTCATTCTCTACTTTGGTTTACGTGTCTATGATCATCGATAACTCAACATTTCGAATCGCAAGCTTGCTTAGCCATTGACTGGTGTACTCGACCAATACAGCCAACTTGACGCGAAGCTGTGTTGCATGTTGACGAAGCCTAATCACCGACGAGTTCATCCTAGAATTGAGTCGGACAACTACGTTGAAATCTGGTCGGGTATATACTTGGAAACAAAAAATCCAAGTCAATCACTTCCATCAGAATAAATGTCCTACATGTGCGAAGGGAAGTCTCTTTCTTTATTTATTCTTCATGCATTAGTTTATTACATATTTACTAATCAATATGATTAGTACAATACTAATCATACAATGCTTTTTTGCATGTATACATGAGTCGTATCAAGCTGGAACTCGTGGTGACAAGGTTGATTTTGACTCGGCTAGAGAATTGGCACCTCCGCCACTCAACGCCTCAGCGAGTCAGTTTATGACTCGGTCACTATTTCCAGTAACAACAGCTATAAAAGAGGACGAGTCCAGCGCCGACCGTAATAGCAAATCCTCTACCTGATGGAGTACGAACTTCATTAAATCATTATGGATTGGTGCGGCACTGGCGGACGGCTAGGCCCCTAGTGCTTTCTCACAGGGGCTACACGATGTCGACTGGAGTTAGTGACTCAGCGATGCAGCCACTCGGCAACATCATGGCACTACCACGACTCAGTAACGTTGCCACACGACGGTAACTTTGCCACCTCGACAACACCGTCTACTACGATGATGCCTTCTATGAGGGTGATCGTCATTCGGCAACATCATCATGACATGACGCCTACCGACGACTCGGCGACATCGTCACGACTCGATGGTTCGACCGCTCAGCGGCAACATGGACAAGCCCAGGGGCTACTCGGCGACGCTTTCGAAGATTTTGCTCTTCGGTGTCTTGGCCACTCGACCACTCAACGACGCCTTCGACGACTTGGCGTTTTGGTGTTTCGACCACTTGGCTACTTGGCTACACAAGCCAACCACTCCAAGCTTCGATGTTCCGGCAACATGATGACTCAACTTCGATGTTCGGCCACTCGCTAACCACATCAATACGCTCGGGGCTCCTCAACAACTCACCGAATATCAAAGCTAAGTATCTTTATACTTTCTCTATTTATTTTTGAGTTTTAGGCTCATGTAATTCATACTATTTTTCCCACGATCGTTTATTTCTTTTTTCTAAGCAGAAGGTCGTAGGTTTTATGCTGAGTAAAGTCGGGCTTTTTTAATCAGTGCTCTTATTTGTGGCTTTATTCATTTTTTTATTGCCTCGGTTCTTTAATCCTTTGCTATAAACAATAAACCAGGGGGCTATTTGTGTATTTATATACGTGTTCTCCCACTTTTTGTGAATCTAGCTGTATACATGTCGGTCGGTGACCTTTTAGTAGTGCTTTAGCCCTGACACCATATGACCCATGTCATCTTTTCTAGTTTCACCTCTTTTGGCTTCAGCCTCGACCGATACATTGCATTTTATTTGCGATTTGGTCTTATTTATGGTCTTACGCCGACAATCAACTAAGGCATAAAACTTCTTTGCTACACGACAGACTGTCACTACACTAAACCTAGAGCCAAAGTTGCAAGAGGTCATGTGTCGACTGGTTCTAATTGCTACGCAAGAATAATTATGACCGATATTGTTGCGGCGGACCGAGCTACGAGCTCTTCATATTTGGTCCTAAGTATCCTACGGTAGATCAGTCTGGTTGCTAATGCGCGAATACGCAGCTATGCGCCAGTCGGTCTACTCAAAGGAGAAAAATGGATACAATTTAGACTTTTCAGTCGACTGATTTGTTTGGCTTATAGAAATAAGTTTCCAAGCAAACAATGTTAATTATAACTAATTATTCTAATTTCTATTATTGTCAGGAACATTTATGATGGATATGAGGATACACCACTCGATACAGTGTTTTCCTCGCCTTCATTGGTCGGCTTACTGCTCTGACCACCTTCATCAGTCGACCATTCCAGCTCCGACCGACTTTATCGGTCGGCTTACAGCTCTGACCACCTTTATCGGTCGACCATTGCAGCTCCGACTGCCTTCATCGGCCGGCTTATAGCTCTGACCATCTTCATCGGTCGACCATTCCTGCTCCGACCGCCTTCATCGATCGGCTACACCAGCTCTGACTGCCACCATTGGTCAGCCACATCACATCTGACCGCCGCCATCGGTCGGCCACATACTAGAGCATCGGTGTCACTCGGTCATCATGACTTTCAGTGATTTCTACTTCGTCGGCGGTTGGCAGCTACAACAACCTCGACTGCCTTAATCACTCGACCTTATCGTCTTGAGTTGAGCGTGGCTGCCACTCATAATGGCGATTGTCTCGGGGGCTTCTTTTAAGAGAAGCATTTTCTATCAAATTTATGGTTGATGCCATAATAAATATAAATATATGATTTGATGATCATATAGCAGTGGCTTGATGGTCACTCGATCAATATGTGCTTCTTTCAAGAGAAGTGCTTTATAAAAATGGTTGATGCCATAATCATTCAAAACATGATTTGATGATCATGTCGCTATGACTTGATGGTCATAAACGCGAAATATTGAGCATCGCTTGACTGATTGAAGTCAGTCTAGAATAGTGAAAATAAAGCTCAAAGATACGAGTGATTACTATTCTTAAGGAAAGGTTATTTGATCATGATTGAAGTCATGATAACTTAGTACTTGGCTATGATTGATGTCATTAAGCCTCATTCACTCGGCTGTGATTGAAGTCACCCATTTGATTTATAATCACTCATAGACCACTCGGGCCATGTTTTTGTCATTTGACTATGATTGATGTCATGAGGCCATGTTCACTCGACTGTGATTGATATCACCCATTTGAACTCAATATCACTCGGCTGTGATTGATGTCGCCCGAATATATCATATAGAACTCAACAATGATTGAAGACATTGGTTCGAGTTATTTACTACTCATCGGTGATTGAAGTCACACATCTGAATTATTTATCACTCGGTAGTGATTGATGTCACTCTACTAAGGTATTTATCACTCGAATTTGATGATTCAACCGAGTTTTCCTTAAGGAGAGCCAACACGACTATTCTTGTTTTGGACTCTTGCATTATTTGCAATTTTCAAACAATACAAGAGTTGGGGGGCTACACCTAATTAGGTGCACCTATTTGGCGCACAAGCAGATTTTTTGAAGACATTTTTAGATCTTTGAGACCCTTACAAGCTTGCTGATACAAAGCTGAAGCATTCTACATGACACAAACCAGTCGGGAAGCTACTGAAGATTATCATCAAGCTTGCAAGACTCTCGAGGACTTCGGTCGATGATACGTATTCAGGATATCTCACATAGATGGAAAGTAGAGATAGAGTCCTACATGAATATATATAGTAGACCGACTAGAACTCCGCCATGTAACCCTATTCCCCCGGATATATAAGGAGGGGCAGAGACTCCCCTCTAGGGACAAGCAAGCAATAGAGCACCACAGAATTAGACACAACTAGACATCATCGTCTAGGTCTACCCTCCTCGTCTAGATCTATAATCTAGACATACTAATACCACAAAATACAGGACATAGGGTTATTATCCTCCGGGAGGCCTGAACCTGTATAAATCGGCGTCTTGTGTTACCATCGTCTCTCGATCTCGCGCATACATCCCCCTATGTCTAGTGCTGAGAATAAGTCTCGAAAGTGACGAGCACCTACGTGACAATTGCGGGTATCACTACACCTCGCGGCAATTGCAATATCGCGTATTTGCAACAAGGCTTCAATGATGCGATAGCCATAATAACAATGATGGAGCGTAGTTGTGAATCTGCTTTATTGCAATGCAATGGTTGTTGCCATATCATCTACACGCAACATCACATGTCATTGTAACACGTAATAGCTATCGCAACGCTAAAAAAAAGTGATGCAATATGCTATCGCATCAGCTGCAATTGCAATGCCTCCCAACGAGCCAAATTCATTGCAATAACGTAATATTACAACAAATATACCCCTATTGCAATGTTTTCATTGCGTTGCAAAAAACCGAAAACCTTGTAGTGAGTTCCTTCAAGAACTTTGTGACGCACGTGCCCATTGCAGGGGTGTCTGGATGCTGTGCGGTGATTCAACATGATTTATAAAGCAGAGGACAAGAACAACCACCTCATCAACCGTCACCAAATGGGTCGTTTCCGTCGCTTCCTTGATGACCTCGAGCTCAAGGAACTTCACCTACACAATCGACTCTACACCTGGAGCAATGAGAGGGAGCACCCAACCCTCGAGCGGATCGACCGGGTGTTCGTGTCATTATATTGGGATGACATCTACCCTGACAATATGTTGCATGCCATCTCCTCAAACTGCTCAAACCATGCTTCGTTGTTTCTCCACATGAACCATGCCACAACTTCCATGAGAAGGTTTCGCTTTGAGTCAATTTGTCCTCGGTTTGAGGGGTTCATGGACTCAATGAAAGAGGGCTGGCAATGTCTATTGTAGGATGCTGACCCTTTCCGCACCCTCGACTCGACAAAGGCCCTGCAGTGTTGGAGCCAACAATGCATTGGGAGCATCCGTCTCCAACTGGCAATAGCCAAAGAGCTTGTTTTCCGACTCGACAAAGCTCAAGATAAGCGGTCTCTCATGACGGAAGAGCTCGCGCTGCGCGGGGAAATGAAATGCAAATGTCGGGGACTCGCCTCCCTTGCTCGCATAATTGCTAGGCAGCGCTCCCGGATTCACTGGTTGGAGGAGGGGACGCTATAGGATCTAGGATACTGACTAGAGGGGGGTGTCAATAGGCTGTTTTTTGACAAAATAATAACCTGCACAAAGATTTCAGAAATAAGACAAGATAATAATAGCAGGAATTAAAAACAACACCTAGGTTGAGCGCTAAGGGTTTGAAATCCTAGGTGACATGCATCATCATAATCTCTAATAATGTAAAGAGCAAGAAATAAACAAGAGAAGGAGACACAAATATAACCCATGGTCTCGGTGACTTGCCGATCACCCCTAATCCACGTTGAGGTGGATTCAAGCCTTTGACTTGCTTCTCTATCAAGTATACACTTCTCCAACGAGAAAGGATCACACAAGAGCAACTTGATCTTAAGCCAAATCAATCCCTTGAATCTCTCCAAACCTCGGTTCACTAGAGTTACCCTTTGCCACTCCGGCGAGGCGAGTACAAGACGTCTTACACGAACACCGGGCCTCCTTCACAATCTTCTTGAAGGGCTCACGATTTCCACGCTACCAAGCCGACTAGGAGGCAGCAACCTCCAAGAATAACAAGCCGACGTTGCTCGCTTAATGAATGACTAGTGCCACAATGCTTGAATCACTCAAGAACACACACTAGAATCTCACACACTTGCAATGAATCAATCGAAACTTGTGTGAGAGAGGAGAGGGCTCATATAGCTCAACAATATAGCTCAGGGTGTCAATAGAGCTAAAATGGACGAGGGGAGTAAGTATATATAGCCAAGGCATAAATAACTAGCCGTTACAACTTTCTGCGCAACTGGCGATCAGACCGTACCTCATTGGCAGTCAGACCGCCACAAGCCCAATGGCTAGTTTGACTGCTATTCAAACTGGTCAGAACCCTAGCGGTCAGACTGAGCCCCACTAGCAGTCAGACCATCAGTGATAGGCCGAGACACAGAACCCTCTAGATGAGCACGGTCAGACCGTCTAGAGCCTATGGTCAGATCGCCAGCACCTAGCCGTCAGACCGGAAGCTCCAGGCAGTCAGACCACCAAATGGGCGTGCCCCTAGCACCTCTCTGGACATGGGCGGTCCGACCGTCACGCCACTACGGTCAAACCGCCAGCCCCTTTCTCGACAGGAATTCATTGAGGAATTTTTGTGGGCTTCGAACAAAGATAATTTTTCTAGTAATTTGTTGAAGAAAAAATCATAGGATATGCAAGTAATATTTGGTGGAATTTGCATAAGATTTTCAAGGAATATTTGGAGGAGTACTTTGACAAGGAGATTGGATAAATGATTTCTCACGAAGTGGCAACTAAATATTCATCAAGTTACTAGAGCATCGACCCCTCTTAATAGTTCAGCAACTATACTAGCAATCCGGTTATTTTCTCCTCTAATCACCTTATGACCGGTAAAATGGAAAACTTATATTTATACCTTTGCCTTGTGCCGCCTTGTTCTTCTTCATTGAAATATGTCCATATGAATTGATCATCTTTGAAATGTAATAAGCCACAATTCTTCATTAATTACCAAAACCATTAAACTAGGGCCTAGATACTTCAATCTTCCCCTTTTTGGTAATTGATGACAATACAATGAAGTGAAGCATAAATGAGCCACACAAGGTGAGCTCCCCCTGAATGTTAGCATAATTATGATAAAATGAGAGGAACCTCAAACATGATAAGCTCAAGATAAACTCAAACCAAATGTCGAACCAAATATTCTTGTCCAACCAACATTACAAACAAAGTTTCAAATGAAGGCAAGCGACATAGTTTCAAACGGAACCATAAGAAAGATACAAATGAGAAGAACAAAGAAAGAGATAGTCATGAATTTGAGATCAAGGTCCAATCCTTCCATCCACTTGCTCAAATTCATCTTCTTGATCTTAACCTTCTCATCACCTTCACTTCAAATCCACTCCCCCTTTGGCATCATATTGCAAAAAAGATCACTCATCGGCTGGCAGAGACGATGGAGGATAGAAAGGAAACGACATGTACCCCGGTGGAGGAGGGGGATGAGGAAACAAGTGATACATGTGACTGCTGAAATCATGAAACTCCTGTTGCAAGTGCTAATAATCATTGTGAAGATTTGTGTAGTTGGTGCTCATGGTCTGAAACTGATTGTTAAGAGCATCCACATCGGTGCGCATCTGACCCATAGTCTTATGCATAATATTGAGTTGCTGCATCATGGGAGTATGGTATTGCTGAGCATAAGAGGTGTGAAAAGCATCTATACCGGCATGTATACCCTGCTGGACTGCACTCTGAATATGAGGGAGAAAAACCTAAAAGTTCTGAGCAGGCGGTGGAGGAGGTGCAGGAGCCCATGGCTGCCACCGGGGATCTTCTTCCTCATGTTCTTCTTCATGTGCAACATGATCTTGCTGAGCAGGGGCTACTGGAGGGGGATGAGTGAGCACATGCTTAGATGTAGAAAAGGGCTTATAGCTTGGGTGCGGAGTCCGACAATCATGCACCATGAACTTGGTCTGCCAAAGAATAAGTGACATGATGTAGGGGGCATAATAGAGATTGAGCTGGATACTGCATGAAACTTGCTCAATGTACTTAAGCCTAAAGTAAACAATATCAATCCGATGCCCGCCCATGATGTGATGAATGAAGTTTCAAAATTTATCCTGAATGACCTCAAGGTTCCCACTTTTAGCAAACATGGTGATCCTTACAATCTTGTTTACAAAACAGGCATAGGCCTAAGACCAGTAACTTGACCAAGAATCCCTTTATTTGGAGAGTAGTGAGCAATCCACTCATTTTCGAGAAGGTTGTCCTCATCCCATATGTTAATACCAACATTGTGTCCTGTTCTATCAATTTTGATGGCCGTTGCAAAGTCAGTGAAAGTAGCGGAGTAGTGGCGAGTGCTAGTCATCCAAGTGAGCTCGTTTTCCTCCCAATCAATTTCTATGGTAGCATAGAACTGACAAATGATAGTATCATTCCATGCACACTTGAGTTCCACAAAGTCATAAAAAAATACTTTTAAACAGAGGAATCAAAGGCTTTACAGAATCAAATTGATCAATGTAGGTCCAATCAATCCATTTATGTGGGAAAATGCTCCTGTCCACAAGATGTCCAGGAAAAGCATCAAGTTGTACCTTGGTGTGAAATTCAGGGATTGGAGAGGAGACATTGAGATCATAGGCATAGTTTCGGCGAGCTATCACATACTCATCAATCTTCCACCTTTTCTTGGGTATGTTCCAGTGGGAAGGATCAAACTCTTCATCGACATCACTAGCATTTTCCATATCAACAGTATTAGAACCCCCAACAACTGATGACTCAACCTCTGTAGCATCGGGCTGCTCATAATCAGAGTCACGTCCATAGTCCAAGTTGACATCATCAACACGATGCTTTTTCTTGAGCTTCTTACCAATCAAGAGCTTGGCAGCCTCTTTAGCGGCACGGGGAAAACTGCACAGACATATCAATGATAAGAACATAGACCACAACAATAATAAGCCCAAATAACAGCCAATGTGCAAAAAGACAAGGAATTCCAGCCTGGTCGACCCTGGCGGTCAGACAACGGGCTACTGACGGTCTGATCGCCAGCACATAGATGCCCTAAACATCACAAGAGCAGTTGCATTCTATCATGTCAAGATCAATCCATGCTGTCATGCTATAGGAGTAGATACATTTCATATTGACTTAGTAATAGGAGGGGCATGTCCAAAATCACTTTCAAAAATTGATGCTACATCCAAAACCAAGGTATGACAAGCAATGTCCAATGAACTTAACATTCTAGCACCAGTTCAAGAGCACATTTTGAGAAACCTTCAATGAGTCTAGCAGCGGCAATATCAATCATCAACAATCCATCATGAACATGTAAACCCAAGGTATGAGAAGAATAAGAAATCCATGGAGAAGGGAGAGAGTAGCAACTTAATACCGAGAGGACATGATGGAGGAGCCAACGGTTAGACTGAGGATGACCTCCGGTTGGACCAGGAGCAAGGGGAACCCTCCCTTCAATGGAGGTCACCCTCAAGGAGAGAGAGAGAGAGAGAGAGAGAGAGAGAGAGAGAGAAAGAGGAGAAGGAAAGTGGATTTTTCGTACTTGGAAGAGGTAGGGCCGAAAGGGTATGGAAGAAGAAGATAAGGTCAATAGAACAAGTGGATTCAGATTCGGATGCGACTGGCGGTATGACCGCGTGCCCCTGGCGGTCGAATCATCCGCGTCTAGAGACCCCTTTTCGGGGCCTCCCCCTGCTGGTCTAACCGGGACTCCAGTACGGTCTGGCCGCTGTTGATAGTCTAACCATGTGCTACCGTTGGTCTGATCGTGAGCTGTGATTCTTCAGTTCCTTGTTCTAAATATTTTGAATCATGTTGGAACATCCAATTTTTTAACTTAATCACTTTAAACAACTTGAATTCCACCTTGATTACTGAGCATTCAACATAATGGACTCCTTGGATGATTTAAATTTCTCATGTTTGATCCCTTGATCTCTTTCTTCATGAAAATCAAAGAGCAATAAGAACATTTCAACTAAGAGTCATGAACAAGAGAAAATGGGTATTGTGTTGAACAAGGGAATATATGAGCAGAAATACACATTGTGGATCATTGCATAGGAGAATGCAAGATTCTATGTGCGGAGCTCAGTAGATGCCATAAGCGGAGTATGAGGCAATTAGAAATTTTTGTTTTTCAAATTTAGATTAAAAAAATTGTTGTATGAGGGAGTAAGATCATTTATAAAACCAAAACCACTTTAAACCTCTTACGGCATTCGAGTTGTCGAGACTTATACTCGGCACTAGACATAGGGTAGTTCATCTATGAGGATTTATATGTAGGATGGGGGTATGCGTGAGATCGAGAGCCGATGGTAACACAAGACACCAATTTAGACAGGTTCGGTCCCTCTCGATGAGAGTAAAAACCCTACATCCTGTGTTTTATGGTATTTGTATTGATATGTCTAGATCTATGATCTAAACGAGGAGGGTAGACTTAGACGGTGATGTATAATTGTGTCTAATCTATGTCTCGTTGGGGGATCTCTAGTTCAGGGCTTGTCCCTTGAGGAGGACCCCTGTCCCGCCTTATATATTCGGGGGACAAGATTACATGGCGGAGTCCTAGTCCGTCTATTATACATATCATAGTAGGAGTCTATCTCCACTTTTCTTCTATGTGAGGTACCTCGGGTACATGTCATCGACAGTAGCCCCCGAGAGTCTTGCAAGCTTGATGATAGGCTTCAATAGCTTCTCGACTGGTTTGTGCCATGTATAATGCTTCAACTTTATATCAGCGAGCTTGTGAGGGTATCAAAGATCAAAACGCCTTCAAGAAATCCACTAGTGCGCCAAATAGGTGCACCTAATTAGGTGTAGCCCCCGGCTCTTGTATCATTTGGAAACTGCAAATAATACAAGAGTCTAAAACAAGAATAGTCGTGTTGGCTCTCTTTAAGGAAAAATCGCTCGAATCATCAAATTCGAGTGATAAATAGCTCAGTAGAATGATATCAATCACTACCGAGTGATAAATGATTCAGACGAGTGACTTCATTCATCGCTGACCGGTAGATGACTCAACCCAATGACTGAGTGGCAGCCGCGGTGAACTCAGAATATCATGTCCGAGAGGCAACGACGCTCAACTCAAGATGAGAAGGTCGAATGAAGAAGGCAATCGAGATTGTTGTAGCCGCCGACCGCTGATGTACTAGAAATCATTGTGATGACCGAATGTGAGAAACCATGTGGATATGTGTCATGGTTTGCAATATGTGATGAGTAATTAACATTGGTTAAGTTTGGTGTTTGAGTTGAAATTCTGGAATCTAGGGATTGCATGAGTTTGTGCATATCATGGTTTTGACTAACCGGAGTTAGTGAGGACGTTGGAAAGTTTATAGGAGATGGGAATTGTGTTTGCTTGTCTCATGATGTGTACGTCAATGGCGAGAGGATTGGGCACAAGTAGGAGACTTGGAGCCAGACGATCGGGAGGCTGGGTAAAGTCAAAGGTGATCCACACTGTACACATGGAGAGGCAAGAAGCACAAACGGTTTCACGGTTGAGCCTCAAAACCGTGGGTGGTGATCAAGACGGCGGGGTTAACCAAGTCTAAGGTGATCGGGTGTCGGTGCAAGTAGAGGCTTCCAATGGACCGAAGACGGGAGAGACTTGCTGGCAAGGAGGATCACAGGACGAGGTGACACGCGTCAAGATCGTGAAGTCTTGTGATGAGGACATCAACGACATACGAATAATGACGATGGAAGATGGCGCGCCAAACCAAGCTGTCACGCCTCCACCTCTCGTCGTCACGCCTCCTCGAGTTACGGATCCATCTTCTAACGAGACGACGACGTACAAGGGCCCAATCACTAGAGCTCGAGCCTAGGAATTGAAGACGGTTTTGATGCTAAGGAACGACGGCCCAGGATGATGTCGCCCAAGTCGCACGACTCCCTCTCCACCGCGCACCTCTCCACTTCAGCCGGCCCTAGATGCCTCGTCCTCCCCCTATATAGTCAAGGGCTGCGCCCCTTGTAATCTTCGACTTTTGTTTTAAGTTTAGCTTAGCTATACATCCGTCTCCCGACGTGAATTCAGAACTCCACCTTCGTGCAATACATCAGATTGCTCGCCTCTAATTGTTGCTCGTTCTTCGATTGCGCGTAAGAATTGATCCTCGTGATCAGGTTGATCTTGTTTACCGCAAGGTTAATATCCTCCGGAAGTTGGTTCAGCGATTGCATTGGTGCTTCGGCTTCCTCGTCGTAGTCGGATCATGAGGGTCAACATCCACCAAATCGAAGTTATCTCCACTCGCCGAAAGATCGGGCACTCTACACCTATCAAGTGGTATCAGATTCCAGTGTTTCTCGGTGAGTTTTATCCAAGTCCACATAAATCGAAAACTACAAAAAAAAGTTTACCCCAGTACGGTTTTGAGCCTCGCACTTTCGTTCAATAATTTGCGTTGTTGAGTTTTTGTGCTTTCGCTTTTGATCGTTGCTGGTACACTGTGTTTCATCGTTTTCTTCCTATCATCGTCGTATCCTTCCGCCGTGCCGCGTGTTTTCACCACCACAGTTTGCTTTCCGCCGCATCTGTTTACCCCGTCTCGCTTGCCAAGTTTTTCCGCTGCACCGTGAGTCTGGGTCAATCACTGCCTCGACGATCGAGTCCTACTCGGTTACGTCATGACCCGCTCGCCTCGCTGATCAAGTCCTACTCGGTTATGTCGTGACCCGCTCGCCTCGCCCTGTGTTTAGTTCTATTCGGTTTCGTGTGTCCCGCTCGCCTCGCTGATCAAGTCCTACTCGGTTACGTCGTGACCCGCTCGCCTTGCCCTGTGTTTGTTTCTGCTCGGTTTCGTTTGTTCCTACTCTTTTAATTACCGTTCTACCCCTGCCTCAAAAAAAAATCGCTTGTGCTTAATTGCTTATTTGAGGTCTCATTGTTTATATTTTCAGCAAAAAGTATTAAAAAAAAGAGAAAAAAAAAGAAAGAAAAAAAAGAAAAAAAAGAGAAAAAAAGAAAAAAAAAGAGAAAAAAAAAGAGCGGCCGAGCAGCACAGGTGACGCGCTCTTGCTGCACTTTGTTTTGATCCTTCTTCCTTCCTCTTGCACTTGTACCGGCAACAATCTTTTCGCGTTTAGCACCATTATTCAGCTTTGCAGTTATTGTTTGAATTGTGCTAACCCTTGGATTGAGTGCAGCCTGCTAGCCCCACAAATTTTGTACTACGAGCAGGTTTTTGTTTCACCACGCAATCGCTCCTCCAATCTTCCACCGGTTTTACCTGTGGTTGCAGTTCACGCTTGCGTGCTTGGTAAGGACGGGTAAGAATTTGATAACAGCTTTTTGATTGAGCTTTTCATCCACCACTCACCTCTCGTTGTTGGATCCCGCTTTTTGTATTGCTTGTGTTTCTATGGTAGAAAACAGCTCGAAGTCAGAGGAGCTCACCCTCCAGGATGTCCAGGCACAGGTTGATGGTCTACAAAACGACATGAAGACGATGCACGAGAGACTTGACTCTACGGTCACTTCGTCGAATGAGCGTTTTGATCAACTGGACCTCGCTGATACGGCTGCCCGCACCACACTCGCGACGATCATGACTCGTCTTGAGGCCATGTCGACGCAGCTTGGGACCATGACGATGCAGCTCACGGAGTTGCAACATGCACGTGACTACGACGCCGACACCGAGCAGGACGATGACAATCGCCGTGGTCGTGCTCGTAGGGTACGTGTTCCTATTAATGATTCTTTTGCCAAACTAAAATTTCGTATTCCCACTTTTAATGGCAAATATGATCCGGGTGCTTATCTTGATTGGGAATTAGAGGTTGAACAAAAATTTGCATGCCATGATATTCCTGCTAATTTACAAGTTAAGGCTGCTATTAGTGAATTTACTGAATTTGCTTTACTTTGGTGGCGTGAGTATAGACAAAGATATCCTGATAATATTCCAGCCACTTGGACGGCATTAAAAGCTGCTATGCGTCATCGTTTTGTGCCATCATATTATGCTAGAGATTTGCTTAATCAAATGCAGTGTTTTCAACAAGGTTCACTTTCCGTAGAGGATTATTATCAAGCTTTGCAAAAGGGTATGATTCGCTGTGGTTTAGTTGAACTGGATGATGCTGCTATGGCTCGCTTTAGGGGTGGGTTAAATCGTGAAATTCAGAAGATTCTTGATTATAAGCATTATGATGATATGACCACCTTATTTGAATATGCTTGTAAAGCTGAACGTGAAGTGCAGGATCGACAATCTTCGTCAAGACCTAACATTTTTGTAGGGTCCAAGATGCCTTCAGCTCCACGGTCGACACCTCCTTCCACGTCGCGCGACCACTCCTCGACCACATCCAAGTCGAGTGCTCCATCCACGGCCAAATCTGCCTCGATCGTGCCATCCTCCTCGTCGTCTGGATGAGCTCGTGATATTCAGTGTCACCGTTGTCGAGGATTTGGTCATGTGATACGCGATTGTTCAAATAAACGAACTATGTTGATTCGCGACGGCGGTGGGTATTCTTCTGCTAGTGATTCTGAGGATATTCAGCAGACTATGCTTGCCACTAATCATGCAGATAATACGGAGCTTCATGTCGACTCTAGTGTCGTCGACAGGTATGCCACTCTTGTTGTGCAGCGTGTTCTTAGTACACAGGTCGTTCAGGATGAAAAGCATCAGCGCCACAATATTTTTCATATCAAAGGCGTTGTGCAAGAACGAGCGGTCCGTATAATCATCGATGGTGGCAGTTGCAACAATTTGGCTACTACGACCTTGGTGGAGCAGTTGTCATTGCCAACAAGGAAGCATCCACATCCTTATCATGTTCAATGGCTTAATGATGGCGGCAAAATAAAGGTACCGCGCTCGGTACGTGTTCCTTTCTCTCTTGGCGCCTATTCTGATTTTGTAGATTATGATGTTGTTCCAATGGAAGCATGCTCTTTGTTGCTTGGCCGTCCTTGGCAATATGATGTTGATAGTGTTCATCATGGTCGTTCCAATTATTATTCCTTCATGTTTAAGGGTCAGAAAATTGTTATTCATCCTATGACACCTGAACAAGTTCTTAAAGATGATATTGCTCGAGCGATAAAAGATGCAAAATTGGTTACATCGCCTCCTGTTGCACCTGTTCAACATGAGATCAAATTGAATAACCCTATCTTGCTTGCTACACATGCTGATTTTGATGAATTACATGATGCTAATCTGCTTTGCTATGCGTTAGTTTGCTCTCGTATGCTTGTTTTTCACTGGATGAGGCGCCTATGTTGCATATTCCTCCTGCTGTTGCTAACCTTTTGCAGGACTATAAAGATGTTTTTCCCGCTGAATTGCCGCCGGGTCTTCCTCCTATTCGTGGCATAGAACATCAGATTGATTTAATTCCAGACGCACAGCTTCCTAATCGCGCCCCGTACCGCACAAATCCTGAGGAGACGAAAGAAATTCAGCGTCAAGTGCAGGCATTGCTTGATAAAGGTTACATTCGTGAGTCTCTCAGCCCTTGTTCGGTTCCTGTTTTGCTTGTTCCTAAGAAAGATGGTTCTTGGCGTATGTGTGTAGATTATCGTGCAATTAACAATATTATAATTCGTTATCGATATCCTATACCACGCCTTGATGATATGCTTGATGAACTTAGTGGTGCCACAATTTTCTCTAAGGTTGATTTACGTAGTGGTTACCATCAAATTAGAATGAAATTAGGAGATGAATGGAAAACGGCTTTTAAAACTAAATTTGGCTTGTATGAATGGTTGGTTATGCCGTTTGGATTGTCTAATGCTCCTAGCACTTTTATGCGCTTAATGAATGAAGTTCTTCGGTCTTTCATTGGAATATTTGTTGTTGTCTATTTTGATGATATCCTTATATACAGCAAATCCATGAATGAGCATTTAGATCATTTGCGTGCTGTTTTTGATGCTTTGCGTACTGCTCACTTATTTGGGAACATGGAAAAATGCACTTTTTGCATGCAACGTGTTTCATTTCTTGGATATGTTGTTACTCCACAGGGCATTGAGGTCGATAGCAGCAAGGTGGACGCCATTCAGAGTTGGCCCCAACCGACGACGGTCACACAGGTTCGCAGTTTTCTTGGTCTTGCAGGCTTCTATCGTCGTTTTGTGAGGGATTTCAGTTCTATTGCTGCACCATTACATGAGCTGACCAAGAAGGGTGCGCCATTTGAGTGGGGCGCACCACAAGACGACGCATTCAACACTTTAAAGGAATGGTTAACTCATGCTCCTCTCTTACAATTGCCTAATTTTGATAAAGTGTTTGAATTGGAATGTGATGCTAGTGGAATTGGTTTGGGTGCTGTTTTGTTGCAAGATCATAAACCCATAGCTTATTTTAGTGAGAAGTTAAGTGGTGCTGCTCTTAAATATTCCACTTGTGATAAAGAACTTTACGCTTTAGTAAGAACTTTGCAAACATGGCAGCATTATTTATGGCCTCGTGAATTTATTATTCATTCTGATCATGAGGCTTTGAAACATATTAGAACCCAAACTAATCTGAATCGTCGTCATGCTAAATGGGTTGAATTTATTGAATCTTTTCCATACATCATTAAACATAAAAACAGGAAGGAAAATGTGATTGCCGATGCTTTGTCTCGTTGTTATATGATGCTGTCCTAATTAGACTTTAAAATCTTTGGTTTGCAAGCTTTGAAAGATCAATATGTGAATGATACTGATTTTCATGATATTATGATGCATTGTAAGGATGGCAAACCTTGGGGCAAATTTCATATGCAGGATGGGTTCCTGTTTCGTGCTAACAAGCTGTGTATTCCAGCTAGCTCGGTTCATCTTTTGTTGTTACAGGAGGCACATGGAGGTGGTCTTATGGGTCACTTCAGAGTTTTCAAGACACATGAGGTGTTGGCCGACCATTTCTTTTGGCCACGGATGCGCCGTGATGTTGAGCGCCTTGTTGCACGCTGTACTACATGTCAAAAAGCTAAATCTCGTTTGGGTAATCATGGTTTGTATATGCCCTTGCCTGTTCCCTCTTCTCCTTGGCATGATATTTCGATGGATTTTATTTTGGGATTGCCTCGCACTAAGAAGGGGAGAGACAGTATTTTTGTGGTTGTTGATCGTTTCTCTAAAATGGCTCACTTTATACCTTGTCATAAAACCGATGATGCCTCAAATGTTGCTGAATTGTTCTTTAGAGAGATTGTTAGATTGCATGGAATTCCTAAAACAATTGTCTCTGATCGTGATGCTAAGTTTCTTAGTCATTTTTGGCGTTCTCTTTGAAATAAATTAGGAACTAAGCTGCTGTTTAGTACTACTTGTCATCCTCAAACTGATGGGCAAACTGAGGTAGTAAATAGAACTTTGTCTGCTATGCTTAGAGCTGTTTTAGATAAAAATTTGAGACGCTGGGAAGATTGTTTACCTCATGTTGAATTTGCTTATAATCGTGCTACACATTCTGCCACTAAGATGTGTCCTTTTGAGGTTGTTTATGGCTATGTTCCTAAGGCGCCTATTGATTTGTTTGCTATTGATGCTGAAGATGAACCACATCTTGATGCTCTTGCTCATATTGATCACATGAAACAATTGCATGAAGAAACACAACACAACATTGCCATTGCTAATGAAAAGTATCAAGTTGCTGGCAGTAAAGGTAGAAAACATATTTCTTTTGTACCTGGTGATTTGGTTTGGTTGCACTTGCGTAAAGATAGATTTCCTACTTTGCGTCGTTCTAAACTGATGCCTCGTGCTGCTGGTCCTTTTAAAGTGCTAACCAAGATCAACGATAATGCTTATGTTCTTGACTTGCCCATGGAGTTTGGTGTTTCCACTAGTTTTAATGTTGCAGATTTGAAACCATACTTGGGTGAGGATGATGAGTTGCCGTCGAGGGCGACTTCACTTCAAGAAGGGGAGGATGATGAGGACATCAACGACATACGAATAATGACGACGGAAGATGGCGCGCCAAACCAAGCTATCACGCCTCCACCTCTCGTCGTCGCGCCTCCTCGAGTTACGGATCCATCTTCTAACGAGACGATGACGTACAAGGGCCCAATCACTAGAGCTCGAGCCTAGGAATTGAAGACGGTTTTGATGCTAAGGAACGACGGCCCAGGATGATATTGCCCGAAGGCCCACGTGGCCCAAGTCGCACGACTCCCTCTCCACCGCGCGCCTCTCCACTTCAGCAGGCCCTAGATGCCTCGTCCTCCCCCTATATAGTCAAGGGCTGCGCCCCTTGTAATCTTCGAGTTTTGTTTTATGTTTAGCTTAGCTATACATCCGTCTCCCGACGTGAATTCAGAACTCCACCTTCGTGCAATACATCAGATTGCTCGCCTCTAATTCTTGCTCGTTCTTCGATTGCGCGTAAGAATTGATCCTCGTGATCAAGTTGATCTTGTTTACCGCAAGGTTAATATCCTCCGGAAGTTGGTTCAGCGATTGCATTGGCGCTTCGGCTTGCTCGTCGTAGTCGGATCGTGAGGGTCAACATCCACCAAATCGAAGTTATCTCCACTCGCCGAAAGATTGGGCACTCTACACCTATCATCTTGCTTCGGCGGAAGTGAGCATGAAGTCACGCTTTGAGAAGCGTGCAAGGCGGTTTCCCGGTTTGGGCCTCAAAACCCGTGGTGGAGCTTGGTGGTGCAGTGGCACCATCGCGGAGCTTGCGTCGAGGCGAAGCAAAGTTGTGAAGGGCTCGATGGCGTTCAGGCGAAGGAAAAAGAGTTAAACGGTTTTGCCCCAGGTGGTAGGTGGCAATGAGTTATAGGTCCAGGGTAGAGTTGTCTTGGACCCTAGGCCTATATAAGGAGAGGTGTGGCCGGTGGAAGAGGTGCCTCTTCCCATTAGCCTTGTGTTAGGAACTCATTTCAAAGTGCTAGGAGAGGTCTTCATGTAATAGAGGAGAGGAGAGGGTGTGTAAGAGACATCTCTTTCTCTTCCAAATAGTGGGAGGAAGAGGGTGGATTTTTAGCTTTGTATCCATGGATCTTGTAAGCATGTTTTATGATATGAGAATTATTTTCATGCTCAAGATCTTCCTCTCTCCCTAAATCCTGAGTTTCTCTTTTTCTCTGTTTTCGGAGATATTTTCGTGGGAATTTTTTATCTCATTTTTGAGTGAGTTTTTGAGGCGGATTTATTGGGGATCTTAGTGCTATGATGAGCTAGAACAATCCTTCATGGGTCCTTGACCGAACCAAGAGCTCTAGCACCTTCAGTTTGAAGAATTTCTCAAGTTCCCCCTTTTTGGTGTTCTTGGCACAAGATCTAAAATTCGTGATGATTCCTTGAGCCAATTGAGTGGATCTTCTAGGATTAGGGTCGTGATGTGTTGAGGATTGGCTGGTCCAAAAAATCGCATGTTTTGGTGATCATTTGGTTGAGTTTTAGAGAGATTGTGGAAAAAACGCGATAGTTTTCTGTTCTATCGGGGGTCGATCGGCACTGCCGATGACCAGAACCGGCACTGCCAGTGGGTCTGAACTCTGGTCGGCATTGCCAATGCCATGATCGACACTGCCAGTGGCTTGAGTCTAAACCCCGCACCGGCACTGCTGATAGCCATGACCGGCACTGCTGATGCGCTCTGACGGTTTCTTTCCAGAGTTTTGAGTACCCCGCACCGGCACTGCCGATGGGTGTGACCGGCACTGCCGATGGTGCCAACTGGCACTACCGATGGCTGTGATCGGCACTGCCGATGGTTGTCCAAACTTGATCTGTTTTGGTGCAATTCTTTGACGGTTTTGAGTCTTTGCAGTTCTTCTTTGTTTTCGCTGTGTTCTGCTGCTGTTGTTGATCACTCCTAAGGTTAGCACATCACAAGTTGGTGTGTGTGGCCTTGGTGTTCTGTTTAGAGGTTGGCTTGGGTTGTAATTGGGACATAGGCCAAGTTGTTGTCAAGAATTTTTATTGGCTCCCATTCACCCCCCCCCCTTCTGGTCGCCTTCTCGGTCCTTCAATTGGTATCAGAGCCGGTTTGATCACTAGTTGACCTTCACCGGCTTTGTGATCCAACACCACACCTGTAGGTGAGTTAATTAGGTAGGAATGAACATGACCGTGTTGCTCATGTTGATACTGCACATGGCATTTGGGCAAAGCTTTGCACGTACCATGAGGGTACCAATCAAGTCAAGTCTTTGCATAAGGATTCTTATAATAGACAGTACCAAACGTTTGCATAAAAACCTGGCGAGTCACTAGATGACACTTTTCGTAGGTTTGAGGCCATTGTGTGCAATTTGTGGGCTTGTGGTAACCTTCTGTACATTGATAACGATAGAGCTAAGCAATTGCAGTATTCACTTGATGAAAATGCTTGGGGGGTTAAGATTGTGGCACTAGAAGAAACTGCTGATTTCAATACCCTGGACTATGAGCAGTTATATAGCAAGCTAAAATCTCATGAACTGTCTAGGAAGTCTCGTCCTAATATTGGTAATCCTGCTTCTAGCATGGCTTTGCTTTCTAGCTCTCAAAAGGGTAGTCACAGTGGTGCTTCTTATGGAACTAACCCCTCACTAGACAAGTCTTCTTTGGAGTTTGCTCTTTCTTCTCTTGTTGCAGCTTCTGATGAACAGATAGAGTACATTCCGGACGAAGAGCTGTCCTTGCTCACAAGGAAGTTCAGGAAGTTCTACAACAACCACAAGGAGAGAAGAGCAGGTGGTTCAAGAACCTGCTTTGAATGTGGTGACCCGGGACACTTCATTGTTGACTGTCCCAAGAAGAAGAAGAAGGCTGGGTACCACGACAACAACACTGAAGATTTCAAGCAGAAGAAGAACCACTTCTACAAGAACGGCAAGAACTCCAAGAAGTTCGCCAAGGCCATTGCACACGCCTGTGTTGCTGCCTTGAGCGATGTCGACCTCACATCAAGCGAAGGCCTTACTAGCTCTGAGGAGGAGGTTGAGAAGCCACGAGTCAAGAGGAAGGACGATTTCACCGGGCTTTGCTTCATGGCAAAGAACGACCACGACACCGACTCTAGCTCCGACTCTGACACAAGTGAGGTACCTCCCACTCTTGATGAGCTCTCTTCTGAACTTGATCATTTGCGTGATGTTCTACTCATGCAAGATGATAAGCTTCGCAATGTTGTTCGTGAGAATAGAGAGTTTAAGTCTAAGTTGGGGAGTGCTGAGTATGAGATCACTTCACTTAGGTCCAAGCTTGCTAAAAATGCTGATGTTGAGTGTGGGTCTTGTCAAGTTGTGACGAATGATCTCAGTCAGAGGGAAAGTGTGCATGCTCAAGTTGCCAGTTAGCTTGAGTGTGTCCTTGAAGAGCTTGATGAATTCAAAACTAGACTAACTCTTTTGGGTGCATGTCAGAAGTGCCCCAAGCTCACTAATGAGTTGGAAGCTCAAACCCTCAAAGTCAAAGAGCTCGAGTCCAAGCTGCTAGATGAGACTCGCTCTAAAGTTCTCCCACCATCATGTGTAGTGTGTGGCTCTCTTAAGGATAATCTTGCAATCACTAGAGAGGAAAACAAAATCCTAACCCAAGAAAATGACTATCTCATCTCTCATCTCCAAAGAACCTTTGTGAGTGAGGAGAAGATTGAGAGTGACTTGGCAAGAGTCAAAGAAAGTGCCAGTAGGTCAACCTACAACTTGGGCTTGGGATTTGAGAGGTGTGACAAGGAGAGTGAAAATGTGGGTAAGTTTGTGCCTAGCTCCAGCTACATGGATGAGGAACAGTCCATCAAACCCACTGAGGCATACTACCCACCTAAACCCAATCCTTCTTTCAACCCAAAGCAAGCCGAGAAGCCAAAACCCAAACCCACTGTGCAAGCTAAGCCAAAACATGAGAGTGTCTACATTTGCATGTTCTAGAGGATTGAGAGGATGCAAGCTGAGTTAACTAGGAATGTGTATCATGATGATTTTGTTAGTTTTCAGGCTCGCTCCTTTTCTCGTGCCTATCATGGATAGGGTCATTCCTCATATGGCCTTGATTCACAAAACAGAGGCTTTGCGCAGCAGCGCTTTGGTGCCCAACATTTTCCCCATCATGGTGAGCGTCGCTCGCGTGGATTTGGTTTTCACACAGATGATTTCTATCCTCACAACCACAAGTTTGAGTCGAGATGCTTTGACAGGTTACACTTTCCCCATCGTAGTTCTCGTCCCACGCGTTCGACTGGTAATGTGCAAAGAACTGTGATAACCCCTGCAGGTCGTGTGATTCAGTGCTGGCTTCCCAAGAGTTTTCTTTCTAACCCCAACACTGAGTCATCGATCTTTCCTTCTCGTTCTTTGTAGGTAGCAGGTGGAGGCCTTGAGAACAAATGGCTAATGGACTACGGGTGTTCGCGCCATATGACCGAAGATGCAAAGTGGTTCTCCAGCCTCACTCCCTTGAAGCGCCGGGAGTATGTGACATTTGGAGATGATAAGAGAGGGAGAGTGAAGGCAAGAGGCGCGGTGAAGGAAAATGAAAAATTCACTCTCAAGGATGTGGGTTTGGTGGAGTATCTCAAGTACAATCTCCTCTTTGTCTCTCAGTTGCTTGATGTTGGGTTGGAAGTGCAGTTTAAGAAAAATGCTTCTTGTGTTCTTGATTCAAATGGCTCTTTGGTTTGTGGGATTTCTAGCATTAGGAAAGTTTTTCAGGCTGATTTTTCTGTCTCTCCTGGTTCTCACAAGTGCTTGTTTGCTCAAATTGCTTTTGAGCTCTAGAAATGGCATAGGAGACTAGGTCACATGAGCTTTGACTTGCTTTGTCGCTTGAGTGGCCTAGGTTTGATCCGAGGATTGCCTATGCTTAAATTTGATAAGGATTTGGTTTGTGCTCCTTATCGTCATGGGAAAATGATTGCCGCTTCTCATCCACCAATTAATTTGGTGATGACTGAACGCCCTGGAGAGTTGCTTCACATGGACACTGTTGGTCCTTCTCGGGTTCGTTCGGCGGGTGGGAAGTGGTATGTTCTTATGATTGTTGACGACTACTCTCGCTACTCTTAGGTTTACTTTCTTGAGAGCAAGGATGAAGTGTTTCATCACTTTTGGAGCTTAGCTTTGAGGTTGTTCATGGAACTTCCAGGTGCATTATGAGCAATTCACGGTGATAATGGCACCGAGTTCAAGAACTCCTCCTTTGATGCTTTCTGCCTTGAGCATGGTATTGAGCATCAGTTTTCAGCACCTCGTGTCCCTCAGCAGAATGGTGTGGTCGAAAGAAAGAACGGAACCTTGATGGAAATGGCCCGGATGATGCTCGATGAACATAGGACTCCGAGGCGGTTCTGGACTAAGGCCATTAGCACTGCTTGCTATGTTTCCAGTCGGGTTTTCTTATGCTCAATTCTTAATGTGACTTCCTATGAGCTATGCTTTGGGAGGAAGCCATCTGTTTCTCATTTGCGCGCTTGTGGTTGCAAGTGCTTCATTCTCAAGCGTGGCAATCTTGATAAGTTTGAATCGAGATCTTCTGATGGCATCTTTCTTGGCTACACCCTTGATGGCCATTCTTACAGAGTTTTGCATTTGGAAACTAACACCATCGTAGAGTCCTGCAATGTAACCTTTGATGAATCAAACTCTTGTGCAAGCAATGTGATTGAGACTGCAGGTAACAGGGAGATGGACGAGAGTATCTTTGTAGAAGAGGACCTACAGGGCTTGGATGATGATGATGATGAGTCATTCCATCCCACATCCGAGCTTGTTCCTGCTGCTTCCACCACTCAAGCAGAGGGTCCAGAAGCTTCTACATCTACCTCAGCAGCTGTTGAGCCAGCTCCAGCTATGGTTGAGGGGGAGGTAGACTCTAAGAGAGAGGCTCCTCAACACATTAAGCGTCAACATCCACCTCAACATATGATCGGTAATCTCTATAAGAGGACAACAAGGTCAAGGTCTGCACATCTCGCCTGCTTTACTAATTCTCTCTTTGTTGCCACCTTTGAACCTCGAGATGTTGGACACGCACTATCTGATGAACATTGGGTTAATGCCATGCATGAGGAGTTGGAAAACTTTGAGAGAAACAAAGTGTGGACCCTAGTAGAGCCTCCTGTTGGTGTCAATGTCATAGGAACCAAGTGGGTTTTCAAAAACAAGCATAGGGAAGATGGTGAGGTTGTTAGAAACAAGGCTAGGCTTGTTGCCCAGGGTTTCAGTCAAGTGGTGGGCTTAGACTATGGGGAAACCTTTGCTTCTGTTGCACGCATAGAAGCCATTAGGATCTTGCTTGCATTTGCTGCCTCTAAGGGCATTAGACTCTACCAAATGGATGTCAAGAGTGCTTTCCTTAATGGTTTCATAGAGGAAGAGGTTTATGTGAGACAACCACCTGGCTTTGAGCACCACAAATACCCAAATCGTGTGTACAAGCTTCAAAAGGCTTTGTACGGGCTAAAGCAAGCACCTAGGACATGGTATGCTAGGCTTAAGACCTTCTTGCTAGAGCGCGGGTATGTCATGGGGTGTGTTGACTAAACCTTGTTCACTCTAAAGCGTGGCAATGACTTTCTAATGGTTCAGATTTACGTGGATGATATCATCTTTGGAGGTTCCTCTCTTGCTCTTGTGTCCAGATTTCAGGAAGCTATGGAAAGTGAATTTCAGATGTCGATGATGGGCGAGCTCACCTTCTTTCTTGGACTTCAAATCAAGCAGTGCAAGCAAGGCACCTTCATACATCAAGCCAAGTACACGAAGGATCTTCTGAAGAAGTTCGACATGGTCAATGTGAAGACGTTCTCAACACCAATGTGCACAACAACGGCATGTGACCCTGACAAAGACTATGAAGCGGTGGATCAAAGGGAGTACAGGAGCATGATTGGATCCCTCTTGTATCTGACGTTGACAAGACCCGACATACACTTTGTAGTGTGTCTTTGTGCTCGCTTTCAGGCTTCCCCAAGGGTGACTCATCGCAAGGCTGTCAAGCGCATCTTCAGGTATCTCAAATACACCCTTAAGTTCGGTCTTTGGTACTTTGCATCTTCATCTCTTGATCTCATTGGGTATTTAGATGCGGACTTTGCTGAGTGTAGAATTGATAGGAAGAGTACTTCTGGTACTTGCGATTTCTTGGGTACTTCTTTGATCTATTGGTCTTCTCGTAAGCAGTCGAGTGTAGCCTAATCCACCACAGAGGCTGAGTATGTTGCTGCTGCTCACAAATCCTATGGATTGTGTCCACCATGAGAGACTATGGGTTAACCTTTAAGGGTGTTCCACTCATGTGTGATAACTCCAGTGCCATATGCTTAGCCAAGAACCCAGTCCTACATGGTAAGGTCAAACACAAAAATGTGAGATTCCACTTCCTAAGAGATAATGTTGAGAAGGAAGATGTTGAGCTCAAATACATTGACACTAAAAACCAATTGGCTGATATCCTCACCAAGCTCCTAGATGCTTCGAGATTTGCTTTTCTTTGGGGGGAGCTTGGTGTTTGCCATTCTTATGGTATCGTTTGAGGGAGAGTTGGTGTTCTCTTGTATATATGTATCTTATCTTTTTGCATTGCATCTCATATGTAATATATGCATTGGTAGATGAGCTTTGATTCTTATTCTTTCTTGCATTTCTCTTTGCTATGATTGAGCTTGTGCTAAGTTGTGTGGATGTGATAGTAATCTCTTGTGCTTAGATTTACTAGATGGCTAGTTATAGACTCATTTGAGCAACTTGCTAATCTTAAAGGTAAACTTAGCTTCTTGTGAAATTTATGCACTAATCTTGCTAAGACTTGCTCACCATGTGCATAATTGCTTTTATCCATGTCAAGACTTGTGTGAAGGCTAGTCTAGAGGATATCTTGGCTTTGGCCATGTGTTTGCGAAATGTGGCTTTGCAAATGTTTAGCTCATGATGAAACATTGTGGGAATGTTTGTTCCTTTTGCCGCAAAGGCATGCTCATCCTTATGTTTTTAATTTGCAAAATAAATTGACTGTACTTCGAAGCCTCGTGGTGTTTGCCATACCCAGTCGTGCGACCCTCCGCATGTATTAGAAGTAACATAAATATGCTAAATCCAAACATTGTACTTTGAAGCCTTAGGGTGTTTGTCATACCCAGTCGTGCGACCCTCCGCATGGATTAGAAGATACATGAGGATCCCTTAAGAATAATGTTTTTCTCTTTTCTTATGAGTCTCTGTTGCATGTGTGAGCATTTGTAGAGCTTATTTTCTGTGAATGCTTGTTACCTTGGTTGAGATTAAGACTGGCTAGTTTCTTTTGATTAACTTGATGCTTGTCTTGCCCTGGATGGGAGTACTTATACATGTGGTGGCAGCTTTTCTCATGGTAAGCAAATTTGATTCTATCTAAGCTAGTCAATCTTTTTGCTTAGCTTGTATAGCTCTTGCTGTTTATGCCTTGGTATCTATTTTTGGTCTTTGTATGATGGTGAGCTATTGCTTTTACACTTCATGGCTCTATGTTTTTGATTAGCACAGTTAAATGTCTGTTTGCATAATTGTTGAAGCTCCTTAGGTTAGCATCTTCATGCATTCCATGTTAGTTTGTTCTTTTGCATCTTTGATGAGTTCATTGCCAAAGAGGGAGGAAATTGTGGGTCATGCACAAATAATGCTAAGAAACTTAAAATGATCCATTTTGTATTACATGAGACCTATCACAAGTTGAGGGGGAGCATATCATGTCCTTGAGTGTTTTCTTGCACTTTTCACATTCTTTGCGTCTCAAGTCGCTTTCTTTGCCAACTCTTGGTTTTGTGATCCCTATTTTGCTAGATGGCCTATTTTTTACCTTTTCTTTAGGTTTGGCCATTTGGATGTGCTTATTTGGCTTCGCATTTCAATCTCTAATCTTTTTGCATTTGGTGTTGTCAATGTACTCATCAAGGGGGAGATTGAGAAACCATGTGGATACGTGCCATGGTTCGCAACATGTGATGAGTAATTCACATTGCCTGAGTTTGGTGTTTGAGTTGAAATGCAGGAATCTAGGGATTGCATGAGTTTGTGCATATTATAGTTTTGACTAACCGGAGTTGGTGAGGTTGTTGGAGAGTTTGCAGGAGATGGGAAATGTGTTTGCTTGTCTACTAATATGTAGGTCACTGGAGTCAACATGGCGGTCAATGGTGAGAGGATCGGGCACAAGTAGGAGACTTGGGGCCAGATGATCGGAAGGCCGGGTGAAGTCAAGGGTGATCCACACCGTACACGTGGAGAGGCAAGAAGCATGGATGGTTTCACGGTTGAGCCTCAAAACCGTGGGTGGTGATCAAGACGATGGGGTTGACCAAGTCAAAGGTGATAGGGCGTCAGTGCAAGTAGAGGCTTCCAATGGATCGGAGGCGGGAGAGACTTGCCGGTAAGGAGGATCACGAGACGAGGTGACACGCGTCAAGATCGTGAAGTCTTGCTTCGATGGAAGTGAGCATGAAGTCACACTTTGAGAAGCCTGCAAGGCGGTTTTTGAGTTTGGGCCTCAAAACCTGTGGCGGTGGTTGGTGGTGCACATGGCACCATCGCGGAATTTGCGTCGAGGTGAAGCAAAGTTGTGAATGGCTCGATGGCGTTCGGGCGAAGGAAGAAGAGTTGGATGGTTTTGCCCCTAGTGGTATGTGGCAATGAGTTATAGGTCAAGGGTAGAGTTGTCTTGGACCCTAGGCCTATATAAGGAGAGGTGTGGCTGGTGGGAGAGGTGCCTCTTCCCATTAGCCTTGTGTTAGGAACTCATTTCAATGTGCTAGGAGAGGTCTTCATGTTATAGAGGAGAGGAGAGGGTGTGTGAGAAACATCTCTTTCTCTTTCTAATAGTGGGAGGAAGAGGGTGGCTTCCTAGCCTTGTATCCATGGATCTTGTAAGCATGTTTCTATGATATGAGAATTATTTTCGTGCTCAAGATCTTCCTCTCTCCCTAAATCCTAAATTTCTCTTTTTTTCTATTTTTGGAGCTATTTTCATGGGAATTTTTTATCTCATTTTTGAGTGAGTTTTTGAGGCGGATTTCTTGGAGATCTTAGTGCTATGATCAGATAGAACAATCCTTCATGGGTCATTGACTGAATCAAGAGCTCTAGCACCTTCGATTTGAAGAATTTCTCAAGTTTCCCCTTTTTGGTGTTCTTGGCACAAGATCTAAAATTCATGATGATTCGTTGAGTCAATTGAGTGGATCTTCTAGGATTAGGGTCGTGATGTCTTGACGATTGGCTGGTGCAAAAATCACACAGTTTGGAGATCATTTGATTGAGTTTTGGAGAGATTTGTGGGAAAAACGTTGACAGTTTTCTGTTCTGCCGGGGTCGATCGACACTGCCGATGACCAGAACTGGCACTGCCGGTGGGTTTGAATTCTGATCGGCACTGCCGATGCCACGATTGGCACTGCCGGTGGCTTGAGTCTGAACCCCGCACCAGCACTGCCGATAGCCATGACCAGCACTGCCGATGCGCTCTGACCATTTCTTTCCAGAGTTTTGAGAACCCCGCACCAGTACTGCCGATAGGTGTGACCGGCACTGCTGATGGTGCCAACCAGCAATGCCGATGGCTGTGATCGGCACTGCCGATGGTTGTCCATACTTGATCTATTTTGGTGTGTTTCTTTGACAGTTTTGAGTCTTTGTAGTTCTTCTTTGTTTCCGCTGTGTTCCGCTTCTGTTGTTGATCACTCCTAAGGTTAGCACATCACAAGTTGGTGTGTGTGGCCTTGGTGTTCGGTTTAGAGGTTGGCTTGGGTTGTAATTGCGACATAGGCCAAGTTTTTGTGAAGAATTTTTATTGGCTCCCATTCACCCCCCCCCCCTCTGGTCGCTTTCTCAGTCCTTCAAAATGACACCGATGGTCTGATATGTGGACAACCGATGGCGGCGGTCAGATGTGATGTAGCAGACCGATGGTGACAGTCGGAGCTGGTGTAGCCGACCGATGAAGGCAGTTGGTGCTGGTGTAGCCGACCGATGAAGGCAATCGGAACTGGCATGGTCGACTGATGAAGGTGGTCAGAGCTGTAAGCCGATCAATGAAGGTGATCAAAACTGGCATGGTCGACCGATGATGGTGGTCGGAGCTTTTAGCCGACCGATGAAGGCGAGGAAATCATTCTATGTCGAGTGATGTATCCGCCTATCTATCATAAATATTCCTGACAATAAAGGAAATTAGAATAATTAGTAATAATTAACATCATTTACTTGATAATATATTTTTATAGGCCAAACAAACTAGTCAACTAAAAAGTCAAATCTGTATCCATTTTCCTCCTGTAAGTAGATCGACTGACGCAGAGCAACGTGTTTGCGCGTTAGCAACCAGGCTGATCCACCGTAGAATACTTAGGACAAAGTATAAAGAGCTCAGAGCTCGGTCTACCATAGCAATATCGGTCATAATTATTCTTGCGTTGCAATCAGAACCAGTCAACACATGACCTCTCGCAACTTTGGCTCTGGGTTTAGTGTAGTGGCAGTCTGTCGTATAGCAAAGAAGTTCTATGCCTTAGTTTCTTGTTGGCGTAAGACCAAATTGCAAATAAAATGCAATATATCAGTCAAGGAAAAAGCCAAAAAAGGTGAAAACTAAAACATACAACATGGGCCATAATGGTGTCAGGGCTGAAGCACTACTGAAAGGTCACCGACCGATATGAGTCATATGGTGTCAGGGTCGAGGCACTACTGAAAGGTCACTGACCGACATGTGTACTGCTAGATTCATAAAAAGGCGGGAGAACACGTGTATAGATACACAAATAGCCCCTGGCTCAATTGTTTAATATAAAGGATTAAAGAACCAAGGCAATATAAAGATGAATAAAGTCATAAATAAAAGCACTGATTAAAAGCCCGACTTTACTCATCAAAAAATCCTACGACCTTCTGGAAATCAGAAATAAGCGGTCATGGAAAAAAAGTATGAAGGACATGAGCCAAAAACCTCGAAAGTAAACCGAGAAAGTATCAAGATACTTAGCTTTGATATTCGACGAGTTGTTAAGGAGCCCCCGAACGTGCCGATATGGTTGACGAGTGATCAAACATCGAAGTCAAGCCATCATATCGCTGGAACATCGAAGCTCGATGTGGTTGGCTTGTATCGCCAAGTCATTGAAGATGTCGCCGAGTGGCGATATTGCCTAGTGGCTGAGTCACGACGATGCTATTGAGTAGCGCAGTCATCGGGTCGGCATCGAGTAGCCGAGTGACTGAAACACCGAAGCGCTAAAACTTCGAAGGCATCGCCATGAAGCCCCCGGGCATGTCTATGTGTTCTCTGAGCGATCGAATCATCGAGGCAGTCGGTGATGTTGTCAAGTCATCGATAGGCGTCATATCACGGCGACGTTGCCGAATGGCCAGGTGAATTGCGAAGTAGCCCTCAAGCGCGTCATGTAATCGCCAAGTGGTCGAGCCATCAAATAGGCAAATCTAAAGTTCCAATAGCATCAACCATGGACTCGTTGCCTTGTTGAAGCTGCTATCTTGAGCTTGATGTAGATGGCGAGCGCTCGAACGTTACACCGACATCGATCTCCAGTGTGCCGCAGCAGCCGATAAGGCGCGCAAGAACAAGCTTTAAGTGAAGCCCCCAGGTCCATGATAGATACACTGGTGTAGTCCTCGGTCAGGTGGCTTGAAGGTCGATGCGAGTAACCAAATCGAATACTCCTGCTACGAGCATGTCGTCCAATTTCCTCTCAACGGCAGGAGAGGTAGCAGCTTTGCGTTGTTGAGAGGCAAAAGCTTTGCCTCAGGACGTCTTGCAAGTCACTCTGTACTGGATCATTGCAGGTTGCTTGCTTTTTGACTCATGGTAGTTTCGCCGTGTCGCCGTGTCAGCAAAGTGGTGGCTGGTGGAATTGCCGTGTGGCCGATCGATCAAGTTTTCGAGTCGCCGGGTGGCCAGTATAGCCGAGGCGGTGTAGTCAACAGAGACCGGCATTAAACGACATCCTTCAGTCGCATCTTCCGTGCAAACTCAAGTACATGTGAAAAGCATTGCACGATTAGTATTTTACTAATCAAGATAATTAGCATGCATGGAATAGAATAATAAAAAGAAAAGAATAAAGAAGGAAAGAGAAATAAATCTTCCCTGCTAGTGCACGTGAGTGCCTTTATTCCATGAAACCGAGTGTCCAACTCAGTTTTTGCCTCCGTGTACGATACGAAGTCGATTCCGAGTTAGCTGTGCATCAAGAAATTGAAGATTTCATCGATTTAGACTCGCCGACTTCTTGTGGAATAGGACAACATCACGTGTATGTCATCGTACTGCAATTATGCATGTCGTGCGCTGATAGCGATGTCGCTATGCATGGAGGATGACAACGTGCTCTTGCGACGATTCATCATACACGCATGCACATGCAATCTGATGCAGCAACGTCGCCGACTTTTTGTCGCCAGAGAGAGGCTGTCGCAAGCCGCCATATGAAGTAGCTATTGACACTTGATGAAGAAAACCATCGAATATGAAGATGTCGTTATCAACTTTGGTGAGCGCCGTCTTGACAACGACGCGACGACTTGTGTGATGAAACGGTGCTTCAACACCGGTCTGCTCACGATTAGATCTTAAAGTGGATTGAGGTCATCGGACTCAACATGCCGACCGTCGCGCTTTATCCCTTTCCTGACACGTCAAATATCGAGATTTATACTCGGCACTAGACATAGAGTAGTTCATCTATAAGGATTATATATAGGATGGGGGTATGCATGAGATCGAGAGATGATGATAACACAAGACGCCAATTTAGACAGGTTCAGGCCCTCTCGATGAGAGTAAAAACCTTAAATCCTGTATTCTGTGGTATTTATATTGATATGTCTAGATCTATGATCTAAACAAGGAGGGTAGACCTAGATGATGATGTCTAGTTGTGTCTAATCTG
Source organism: Eleusine indica (assembly GCA_030378355.1). Lineage (NCBI taxonomy): Eukaryota > Viridiplantae > Streptophyta > Magnoliopsida > Poales > Poaceae > Eleusine > Eleusine indica. Next base: position 32,005,438 of record CM059499.1, read on the forward strand.
TCTTGTTGTGGGATCTCTAGTTCAGGACTTGTCCCTTGAGGAGGACCCCTGTCCCGCCTTATATATCCGAGGGGACAGGTTACATGGCGGAGTCCTAGTCGGTCTACTATACATATCATAGTAGGAGTCTATCTCCACTTTCCTTCTATGTGAGGTATCCCTGGGTACATGTCATCGAGACAAGTTGATTTATTCACTTAAGGAGTGAGTCAATTTATATGAAGTGATATAGAGCTCTCCCTAAATGTGATAAGAGAAAAAAAAATCAAGTCGAATCACGAGCAAATGAAAAACAAAGAAAGAATCCATCAAGCAATGTTGGAGATGTAAATGACGTTGAGTTCGCTTCTCAACTTGCAGAACTGAGTCTCATCAAGAGGTTTAGTGAAGATATCAGCCAATTGATCTTCCGTCTTCACACTTTCCATCACAATGTCTCATTTGCTCACATGATCCCTTATAAACTGATGGCGAATATCAATATGCTTGGTTCTCTTGTGTTGGACAGGATTAGTAGCAATCTTCACAATACTTTCATTGTCACATAAGAGAGGGATACAATCAAATTTTACTCCATAATCCAAAAATGTTTGCTTCATACATAATAATTGTGCACAACAACTACCGGCTGAAACGTATTCTGCTTCAGCGGTAGAGAGAGCAATTGAATTTTGCTTCCTTGATGACCATGAAACTAATGATCTTCCAAGTAATTGACATGTGCCTGAGGTACTTTTTCCATCAATTTTGCATCCGGCATAATCTGAATCAGAGAACAAATTGAGCACCTTTTGGATACCATAGGCCTAAATTTGGTGTTTGCTTCAAGTATCTTAATATTCTTTTGGTAGCCATCATATGACATTCTTTTGGTGATGCTTGATATCATGCACACATACAAACACTAAACATTATATCGGGCCTAGATGCGCATTTTTCTTCTTCATCAATATTAAGATGTGCATTTGTTTCCATAGGTGTCTTGATTGGTTTAGAATTTTCCATTCCACATCGTTTGAGAAGGTCATTGACATACTTGCTTTGGCAAATGAAAGTCCCATCTTTTGTTTGTTTCACTTGAAGACGAAGAAAGAAACTCAATTCACCAATCATGGACATTTAAAATTCTTTGGAAAACATATTTCTAAATTCCTCACAAAAATCTTGATTTGTTGATCCAAAGGTAATGTCATCAACATATATTTGACAAATGAATAGATCATCTCCAATTTTCTTGGTAAATAAGGTGGTGTCCACCTTTCCAATTCTGAATCCTTTAGAAACAAGAAAATCTCTTAATCTTTCGTACCAAGCACGTGGTGCTTGTTTAAGACCATACAGTTCATTTGAAAGCTTGTAAACATGATTTGACCTCTTTGAGTCCTCAAACCTGGGTGGTTGTTCACAAACACTAGCTCATTTATTTTTCTATTAAAGAAGGCACTTTTCACATCAATTTGATATAATTTGATATTGTCACAAGTGGCATATGCAAGTAAGATTCTTATGAATTCAAGTCCTGCAACGGGACCAAAAGTTTCATCAAAATCCAAGCCTTCAACTTGAGTGTAGCCTTGTGCTACAAGGCTTGCCTTGTTTCGCACAACAACACCATTTTCATCATGCTTGTTCCGAAACACCCATTTTGTTCCAATGACATTATGATCATTTGGTCTCTTCACTAATTCTCATACATCATTACGGGTAAAATTATATAGCTCTTCATGCATAGCATTTACCCAATCCGGATCTTTTAAAGCTTCATCTATTTTGGTTGGTTCTCCATTTGAGAAAAAATAATAGTGTTCACAAAATGAGGCAAGTCTTGATCTTGTTTGAACACCTTTGTTTATATCACCAACAATTTGATCAACCAGATGGTCTTTTGCAATGGAGTTATGAATCTTAGGTTGAGCAGCCATGTCTTGAGAATTACTGATGATGGTTTATTTTCCAATGTAGTGACACTTTCATCTCCATCTTTATTGCTACATTGATCATGATCATTTGGAGTAGGTGAGGATGATGGCACTTGAAATATTGATGTATTCAGATCATCATCTTCTTTATCTTTGGGTTTAGTATCACCAATGCTCATATTTTTCATAGCTCTTCTCAATTCTTCATCTCCCACATCATCTAAATTTTCTTGCTCTTGTTGAGATCCATTTATCTCATCAAACTCAACATCACTTGATTCTTCCACAATTCTAGAATTTTTATAAAATACTCTATAAGCTTTGCTATTTGAAGAATATCCAAGTAAGAATCCATCATCACATTTGTCTTGAAATTTTGACAATCTTGAGCCTTTTCTCAATATATAGCATTTGCAACCAAATACATGAAAATATGATATATTTGGCTTTCTTCCCACTAGCAGCTCATAAGGAGTCTTTTTCAACAACCGATGGCAATAGAGTCTATTTGAGGCATGACAAGCGGTGTTAATAGCTTCAGCCCAAAAACAATATGAAACATTATATTCCGAGAGCATTGATCTTGTCATATCAACCAAGGTTCTATTTTTCCTTTCAACAATACCATTTTGTTCCGGAGTGTACTTTGCTGAAAATTCATGTTTAATTCCCTTTTCTTCACAATATTCATCAACTTTGTAATTCTTGAACTCGGTGCCATTGTCACTTCTAATTTTCTTGATATTGAACTCAAATTCATTTTTAGCCCTTTTTTCAAAGTTCTTGAATATGTTGAATACATTTGATTTGTCATGTAGGAAGAATACCCATGTATATCTTGAGAGATCATCCACAATAACAAGACAATAGCTATTTCCACCAATGCTTCTATATGTGGTTGGTCCGAATAAATCCATATGTAGTAATTCCAATGGTCTTGTAGTGGACATAACACTTTTTGATGGATGAGAGCTTCCAACTTGTTTTCCGGATTGACAAGCACTACATAGTTTATCTTTTTTCAAAAACCACATCTTGCAATCCAATCACTAGATCATGTCTCATAAGATGGTTCAATTGTTTCATTCCAACATGACCAAGCCTTCGATGCCACAACCATCATTTTGAGGCTTTGGTAAATAAGCAAGTGCTCAAATTTGCATCTTTAGATGAGAAGTCCACAAGATAAAGATTTCCATACAAAAATTCTTTAAATATCAACTCGTTGTTCTTGATACTAGTAATGATGACATCTTTTGGAAAAAAAAATGCAAATGAGTCCAAGATCACATAATTGAGCCACGGATAATAAATTGAAACTCAGTGATTCAACTAGCAAGAAATTTGAGATAGATAAATCATTTGAGATTGCAATTTTTCCCAATCCTTTCACTTTCCCTTTGCTATTATCTCCAAAAGTAATTTTGTCAAATTATGAGCCTTCATGATTCATTGAGGTGAACATATTTCCATTTCCGATCATATGTTGTGAACAACCACTATCAAGCACCCAATGATGTCCTCCGGATTTATAGTTCACCTACAAAACAAAATTAGTTTCTTTTAGGTACCCAACCTTGATTGGGTCCTTGGATGTTAGTGACCAAGGCTTTTGGCACCCAAATACATCCCTTCTTTGCACTAACTTTTGGCAAGGCAGTGTTTGAGTTGTGAGCATACACCTTATATTTACCAACAAACTTAGCATAAATAGCACCATTAGAAGATTTAGTAAGAACGTAAGAAGCATCCATATCCCTAAACATCACATTCTTACTTCTAGTACAATTCTTCTCAAGATGCCTGGTATTTTTGCATTTGGAGCAATCCAAACCATTTTCTTTTATGAAAGCAGTTTTCTTCTCAACAAAAGCACTTTTATTTTTGTTGGGGATAAAACCAAGCCCCTCATTCTTGAGAGTGAATTTTTGACACTCCCTCATTTTGTTAAAAACATTTTCACCTTTGTGACAATTTGCAAGAGCTTTAAAAAGAGAATCCACAGTTTCACGCAATTCATCATTTTCAACAATAAGCAAGGGATCACATGAATTTGAAGCACTTTCATAAGAATCAGTTTTAGAAGAGCAAGTCATAGCTAATAAATCTTCACACGAGGTTGATATGCTACTAGTACTAACTTTATTCACACTAGCCGCACAATCAAGCGTATCACAAGTAATTCTAACATTTTGTTTATCAACATGAGTATCTTGAGCTTCCTTAAGCTTTTAATGAGCCTCCTCTAGATTTTCATGAGAGGTCTTTAGCTCATCATAAGACTCATGTAGTGAAGCATATTTATTTTTCAATTCTTTATACAATTTCTTAGTCTTGCCTAGAGATTCATCAAGCACACTCACCATATCAACAAGATCATCATAAGAGAATGTGTCATCATCATCACATACCTTGGGTTCTCCTCTTGCCATGAAACACATATGTGAGTCGAGTAGAGAAGGAGCTTCCTTGATAGCAATGCTTGCAAGTCCTGTTCTAGAGGACTTATTCTCATTATCACTATCCTCATTTTCAGAATCCGAACTTGCATCCGAATCCCATTCAACCAAATAGGCTTTGCCATCGTTCTTGTTAAACACTTTCTTGTAGTTCTTTTTCTTCCTCTTGCCATACCTTTCATCATCTTTATTCTTCTTGCAATTTGTAGAGATATGTCCCATGTCTTCACATTCAAAGCATTTCTTGTTTGCAAATGGATTTTTGCTTGATGATCTTCGGTCTCCTTTCTTCTTCATGAATTTCTTGAACTTTCTCACCATCAAGGCAACTTCCTCGTCAGTACTCTCATTTTTATCATCACTATCCACTTTCATGTTTTGGCCTTGAGTGCAATATTCTTCTTGCTATTGTCACATTGATCACCATGATGCTCTAGCTGTGATTGCTTGAAAATATCATGAGTAAGAATTTCCCCCAAGACTTGTGGGGGGAGTGATCTTGGTCAAATCCGACCTTACTAGCATGGTGACTATTGTTTCATACTTTGGTGGCAAGGCTCTAAAAAACTTGTGAGAAATATCCACATCCTCAAATTTGAATTCAAGGTCCATGAGTTCATTCACAGTATGTGACAACCGAGAAAAACTTGTTTTCATGTCTTCATTTGGTAGTAAACTGAATTTCTCAATTTTTCTTTGCAAATGAATAGCTTAGCACTCTTGACCATACTTGTGCCTCCATGAGCTTCAATGAGGGTTTGCCAAACTTCATATGTTGTGGTAAGTTTGCATACCCTATGATATTCTTCTTTGCATAATGCTCAAATGAGCACATTCATCGCTAGAGCATCGTCTTTCATATTTTCTCAGTCTGCAGTTGTAAGCTCTTGTTGATTAAGCACGGCATAACTAACGTCCACAACGTTCCACACAGAATCACCCATTGCTTGAAGATGAATTTTCATGCATGTTTTCCAATAATTAAAATATGACCCATCAAAGTACAGAGTGTGACCGACATTGATATTATTGATAGCCATTATCCTACTCCTCGATGGTTAAATCCTTGCTAAAATGGGAGTACCGGCTCTAATACCACTTGTAGGATCTAGGATACCGACTAGAGGGGGGTGAATAGGTGGTTTTTGACAAATTAATAACCTACACAAAGATTTTGGAAATAATACAAGATAATAATAGCATGAATTAAAAACAACACCTAGGTTGAGAGCTAAAGGTTTGCAATCCTAGGAGACATGCATCATCATAATATCTAATAATGTAAAGAGCAAGAAATAAACAAGAGAAAGAGACACAAATATAACCCGTGGCCTCGATGACTTGCCGATCACCCCTAATCTAGTTGAGGTGGATTCAAGCCTTTGACTTGCTTCTCTGTCAAGTATACACTTCTCCAATTGGAAAGGCTCACACAAGAGCAACTTGTTCTTAATCCAAATCAATCCCTCGAGCCTCTCCAAACCTCGGTTCACTAGATCCTTTGTCGCTCTGACAAGGCGAGTACAAGATCTCTTACACGAATGCCGGGCCTCCTTCACAATCTTCTTGAAGGGCTCACGATTTCCATGCAAGCAAGCTGACAAGGAGGCAGCAACCTCCAAGAGTAACAAGACGACGTCACTCTCTTGATGAACAACTAGTGCCACAATGCTTGAATTACTCAAGAACAGGCACTAGAATTTCACACACTTGCAATGAATCAATGGAAACTTGTGTGAGAGAGGAGGGGGTTCATATAGCTCAACAATATAGCTCAAGGTGTCAAGAGAGCTAAAATGGATGAGGGGAGTGAGTATATATAGCCAAGGCATTAAAAACTAGCTGTTACAACTTTTTGCGCAACTGGCGGTCAGATCACGCCTCACTGGCGATCAGACCGCCACATGCCCAATGACTAATTTGACTGCTATTCAAAGTGGTCAGAACCCTGGCAGTCAGACCGAGCCCCACTGGCGGTTAGACCGTCGGTGACAGGCCAAGACATAGAACCCTTTGGACAAGCACGGTCAGACCGTCCAGAGCCCGCGGTCAGACCGCCAGCACCAAGCGGTCAGACCGCCAAATGGGCGTGCCCCTAGGACCTCTCTGGAGGTGGGCACTCAGACCGCCATGCCACTGCGGTCAAACCGCCAGCCCTTTCTCGACAGGGATTCATTCAGGAGTTTTTGTGGGGTTCCAACAAGGATAATTTTTCTAGTAATTTGTTAGAGCAAAACATCATAGGATATGCAAGGAATATTTCGTGGAATTTGCATAAGATTTTCAAGGAATATTTGGAGGAGTACTTTGACAAGGAGATTGGATAAATGATTTCTCACAAAGTGGCAACTAAATATTCATCAAGTTACTAGAGCGACCCTCTTAATAGTTCAGCAACTATACTAGCAATCCGGTCATTTTCTCCTCTAATCACCTTATGTCCGGTAAAATAGAAAACCTATATGTATACCTTTGCCTTGTGCCGCATTGTTCATCTTCATTGAAATATGTCCATATGAATTGATCATCTTTGAAATATAATAAGCAACAATTCTTCATTAATTACCAAAACCCTGAAACTAGGGCCTAGATACTTTAGAACCAATACACGTTTCTTCTAGCTACAGGCCTGCCATCGTCGTCAAAAGAACACCATTGAGTCCTTCAGGTCGAGGGCTTAATAGTGGTGTGTGAGGAAGAAAAAGCAGAAGTAGCCTTCAACTATTTTGATGAGGTCCTTGGCTCTCATGAGCATCAGTTGCTTCGCCTAGACTTCACTGCCCTGGGGACCCCATCCTTTGATCTATCCTCCATTGATGTGTGTTTCATTGAGGATGAGGTTTGGTGTACATTTCCGACATGCCGTCTGACAAGGTGCCAGGTCCCGATGGCTTCACAGGGCTTTTCTATAAGGTCGCTTCGCCAGTTATCAAAGAGGATATTGTGCATGCCTTCAATGCACTATGGTCTCTTAACAGAAGAAGTTTCTATTTTTTCAATGACACCCTCATTGTCGGTGTTTAGATCACCGGCAAGTAGAATTTTTTCTAGGGGCACGTGTTTCAATTTTGGTGATGGCTATGCAAGAGGACACAAGGATTATACTGGTTCGAGGATAACCCCTACGTCCAGTTCTCGGCTCTTCTCGTGTTACTGCACCGGGGTGTACAATGGTGGCGAGAGAGGAGGAGTCTCCAAGTCTCTGGTGCTCGTGAGTGTGTGTGTGTGTGTGTGTGTGTGTGTGTATGTGCGTGTGTGTGTTCAGTTGCTTCTCATCCTTTTTTAGAGAAGAGATAGGCCTTCCCTTTTATACTTTAGGGGGGCCGACCCCATTTACAAAGAGAGAGAGAGAGAGAGAGAGAGAGAGAGAGAGAGAGAGAAATTTCTACACGAGTGGAGTGGGTGAAGCCGTGCTGGTGAGGTTAAAGGCCTTGGTTGGCAGCATGGCCTTTGGTCCTTGTAGGCCCTCATTGTCCTGGTCTGGTGTCAGAGGGAGGGGGCACTGTTTCTAGGCGTGCCCCCATTTTCCGTCATCACGTTGAGTCCTCCTTCGTTCCTGTGGATGGCGTGCCGCGCCATACGTTGGGTGGTGCAATATGGACATTGTCATGCTGTTCAGGCTTAGTTCGATCGACCTGTCTATCGGACTGTCCTCTGCCATCGCCATTTGGGGGGTGTCATCAGGCGATAGCAACGCAATGAGCTTTGCCATGCCTGCCATCGTCAGCAGGTGCTGCTGATGATGATAGGAGTAGGTATGGGAGTGATTTGACCCCCCCCGGATACTGTTTGCTTGAGCTAGGTTTGGCAGTTAAGACGGGGCGGTTGGTAGTTGTTGACCGTCGTTCCACTCGACTGTTGGCGGCTGATAAAACCCATAATCGGCCACCAACTGGTCGGGAAATGCAAGGTAAAGACCAAGGTTTAATAAATATTTGTTTAAACTAATAAAGTTCCACGAGTTTTGGTGAAATATGTGTTTGCAGGTATAAGAGACCTAAAATATGCAAAACATGAAGAAACATCCCGTCGGCCGATCACGACTGTGAAACAGCCGTTTTCAACAGCCCACAGGGTCGTTTTCAGGCTGAAATCAGGGACCGGCAGACAGGGTCATATACGGCTGAAATCAGCCACCCGGCTGGTTAACCGGAGTTGTTTTTCAGGCTGATGATCCGACCTGGCCAGTTTTGCAAAAACACTTCACCATGATGCCGTTTTCTCCTCCCGGATCAGAGATGATGAGATATGGCTAAGGAAAAGGAGGCCAACAAGTGGCCTAACCGGGAGAAGTCAAGTGGCGACCCGGAGGGGGTCGGCACCCGACCAAGGCCGCCGCCCGGCCTGGGTTGGCCACCCGGGGTTGCTAGCCCAATGAGGCCCATGAGGCCTACCAGCCCAAAAATGAAAGAGTCTGGGGGAACCGACCGAACACTGACTTCGGACAAAATCCAAGCCACCCGAGAGGAGTCGGTTGTGAAGCAACACGATCCAAGGGCCGCCTGGCCTGGGCTGCCGCCCGACATGCCCGGCCGCCCAGCACATGTGGCCGCCCGGCATATTTCGCCGCCTGACGGACTGACTTCGGCCTATCGACTCTTCATCGCCTATAAGTACTTCCCGGCTCAATGCCACGAGGATGTGTGGAAGAATTTAGGAAGTAGAACATTTTTTCCAAAGATTTTACCCAAGTAGAAAGTGAAGGTGTAGGAGAGGGAGTTCAAGATGCTGGCTCCTTCATCCTGTGCCTCAGGGATGAAGCTCCTGTGAGAGTAGTCTTCTTCGTCTTCGGGGCCGGGTAACATGTATCTTAACTCTTGTTCAAGTAATAAAGTGAGTTTTCCTATTCCTTTTATCTACGGGATCCCCGTGCATAACCATTTACTACCTTATTAGCATTAATTTGTTATGCTTATCAATTCTAGAGCTTGTATGAAAGTCTAAGTGTAAACGCGGTGTTTATTGAGAAAGTGCCATGCACCATCGTCCAATTCCTTACCGTGCATTGCATTGCATTGATTAGGAAGCAAGACCGGGAGCAAGGACGTGGCAGGCAACTCTGAGGAGCCTGAAGTTGAGCTAAACCCCGCCGAGAACTCTAACTACGATCACTCCCAAGGCAAGCCCCGGTACACACCTACTGATTTACAAGTCCTTTTTATGTTGTCACAATAGAGGAATATGGTATTGTGCATTAGGTATAGGGCTTGGATGGAACCCACTTGCATAAACAAACTATGACCTATACTTAGTTTACGTTAATAAGCCTTTCGTTAGCAACTGCTAGGCTTAAATTAGTGGAGTCAATGGTAGGCTGTGGGATCACTTGATTAAATCATGACTCACGTGAAGAATGAAATTAGATAAAAATTTGAGAACCTATCGTTGCAACTCCGCGGACAAGTATTGAACAGTACCAAGTGCATACCTCTATATGGGAATTGGTAAACCTAGTAACTTGGCACCGTATTGTTGGACGGTATTACTCATCGATCCAGAGGTGATGTGAATGGCACGGTGGATGCACGGGTCGAGGACCACTAGAGAGTGCACGGGTTAAGCCTCGGATACGAAGTACTGTATCGCGGGGAGGACGTGTACTCGGGATCGATGGCCCCGAGTCGACTTTATCGCAACCTCATGAACGGTGGCCATACATGTTCTTAAATGATGCGTATGTCGTGCATTTTGGTTATTCTCCTGCAGGATGTAAATCGATTCGAATTGCCGTCCCTCGCGGTTACGAGTACCTCTTATTTCGAACAATGGCAATGATACTTTAAGTAGATAAGTTTGGTTATGATGCTGAAAGTTATTTACTCTATGGATACATATTGCTATGTTGTATTGCTCTTTATAATTGTACAAGTCTTAGCAGCTAGCTAGGTTCAACTGCAGTCCCTCTCCTGCAACAAGCAATTAAAAATCATGGTTAAGGAATAAGCATCGCAGCATAGAATTAATAGGTGCTTTTATGCAATTATCAAATAAGCCCGGTCGGCCCCCTACATACTAGGAGTCGGTTTTAGTAAACCTTTTGGACGGGTAAGTCTTGCGGAGTATGCTAGATACTCAGGCTTTGCGATTATGTGGTTTTTCAGGTTCGCCCCAAGCAACTTATTGCGATTTCTGTAACAAAATTATGTGGGAAGGTGAGGAGCCCCAGAACTGGACCATTGAATGGGTCCCCAGCTTCCCTAATCAAGACGAGTGAGCCATCGCCCTAGGGCCGGCATGGCTTACTTAGGTTCTGCGTAGTGTTTGTCGTATCTTCCGCCTCCGCATATTTATGTAATATGAACCAAGAACATATGTATGGAAATGTAACTAAATTTGCTTCCGCTATGACTCTTGCACTTGTAATATTATACACTTAATGATGTATTTCTGTAAATGATGGATGTTCCTGTGTGAACGCTATGTATGGTTACTTCGTTAACCATCTCCCGAGGCGATCCTGTACGGCACACTCTATACTTCGGTATAGGGTTGCGACAACCTTTACTTGTCCCTATGGCACCTTCGCATACCAATGTATGCCTTTTGGGCTTTGCAATGCACATGCCTCTTTCCAAAGATGTATGATGGCCATCTTCTCAGACCTAATAGAATAAGTCATGGAAGTCTTCATGGATGACTTTTCTGTCTATGGAACAACCTTTGAAACATGTCTTAAAAATTTCGAGAAGGTCTTAACAAGATGCAAAGAGAAAGACCTCGTACTTAACTGGGAGAAGTGCCATTTCATGGTTAGAGAAGGAATTGTCCTAGGACACAAGATCTCATCAAAAGGGATAGAGGTGGATAAAGCAAAAATATCCAGACCCTTGATGAATCTCCTAGCCAAAGACACCCCGTTTAACTTTGACAAAGACTATATGGTAGCTTTCAAGACACTTAAGAAAGCATTAGTCACCGCCCCTATCATCCAGCCACCAGATTGGAATTTGCCCTTTGAGATCATGTGTGACGCAAGTGACTATGCCGTCGGGGCATTTCTAGGACAATGCAAAGACAAAAAGCACTATGCAGTCTCTTATGCAAGTAAGACCCTAACAGGCCCTCCGCTCAACTATGCCACAACTGAGAAAGAGTTATTAGCAGTCGTCTTTGCCATAGATAAATTCAGATCTTATCTGGTTGGGTCAAAAGTCATCGTATATTCAGATCATACGACCCTAAAATATCTTTTGACAAAGAAAGACGCCAAGCCCCGACTCATTCGTTGGATCCTTCTTCTCTAAGAATTCGACATAGAAATCCAAGATAAGAGAGGGGTCAAGAATTTGGTAGCAGACCACCTCTCTCGCCTACAAGTGTCCAATCAAAATGATTTACCCATAGACAACTACCTCAAAGATGATACACTACTAAAAGTCTCACTAGTAGACCCATGGTATGCAAACATTGTCCACTACATTGTAGCCAGGTACATACCCCCTAGGGCTGGCCGGAAGAAGATCATGAAAGATAGTCGAATACACCTGTGGGATGATCCTTACCTCTTTCGAGTATGCTCAGATGGTCTGCTAAGAAGATGTGTACCCATACAAGATACTTTGAAAATTTTGGAAAGATGTCACTCATCCCCCTATGGAGGGCATTATGGAGCATTCTGTACAAATGCTAAGGTATGGTAGAGCGGATTCTTCTGGCCTACCATGTACCAAGATGCAAAAGACTTTGTGCAGTGATGTCCCAGGTGCCAAAGACATGGAAATATCAACTAAAGGGACACTGCAAAAGACTTTGTGTGGCAATATCCCAGGTGCCAAAAACATGGAAATATCAACTAAAAAGACGCTACACCTCTCACTAACAATCTACAAGTGGATATTTTTTATGTTTAGGGAATTGACTATATGGGACCCTTCTCAAACTCAGAAGGATATGAATACATCTTAGTGGCTGTGGACTATGTCTCGAAATGGGGGGAAGCAATGCCATGCAGGTCGGCGGACTCAAAGCATGGTACGAAGATGTTCAATGAGATTATTTTCTCACGGTACGTGGTACCACGAGTAATGATAAGTGATGGAGGTTCCCACTTTATTGACCGCACCTTCAGAAAGGCCTTGAGCAGGCTAGGGGTGGATCACAGAATTGCCATGTCATATCATCCTCAAACTAGTGGCCAAGTGGAAACCTCCAACAAGCAGATTAAGAACATCTTACAAAAGACGATCAATGAAATGGGAAAAGCCTGGGCACCCAAACTCCATGAAGCACTCTGGGCCTATAGGACATCCTACAAAACTCCCATAGGGATGACACCGTATCAACTGGTTTACAGTAAAACATGTCATCTACCAGTAGAGATGGAATTTAAAGCACATTTGGCTGTAAGGAAATGGAACATGGACCTAACCGCAGCGGGAATTAAGAGGCAAATTTAGTTGGCAGAATTAGATAAATGGAGAGAAAAAGCCTACCATAGCGCCAAACTATACAAAGACAGGACCAAGCAGTGGCATGATAAACGAATCCACTCCAAAGAGTTCAGGGAAGGAGATAAGGTATTATTATTCAACTCTCGTGTTAAACTGTTTGGTCATGGTAAACTTAGAAGTAAGTGGGAAGGCCCGTACTTGGTACTCAACGCTTGTTCCCACGGGGCCATTACCTTGCGAAGTGATGATGGAAATATCTTCAAGATAAATGGACATAGGCTTAAAATAATTTTAGAGCCAAAGAAACCTGAGTTCGAGGAAATAGATGTCCTCAAATTCAGCCCTACTTAAATAACCCATTGCATCTATGGTCTAGCCCTGACCTTAACAGGGCCTCGTGTTTTTATTTCTATCTAAAAAAAAGTGGATGCCACGTCCCCCCCCCCCACACACACCGGGACTTGGCTCGCTTCGGCCCAACCCGGCGGGGCGGCATGACCCGCCGGGCGGCTAAGCTTGTCGGGCGCCTGCCATCTCCCTCGGCCTCAAAGGCCCAAACCCCATCATAAGCTTTTGCCAACCCCGCCGGGCGGCGTAACGTGCCGAGTGGCGGAAACAGACATTCAAATTTTTGCCCCGCCTTCACGGCAAACCCGAAGGAGCCTCTGCCGGCTCCATCCCTATCCGAACGTAGGTTTAGACACTCTTTCCCCATAAAAAGACCCCCAGGCTATGATCTCTTCATATTCAATGAAACCCATGGCCGAATCCCCTGAGATGGACAAAAATAGAGCCTCCTTAGCCACGTTCGGAGCACCTCAATCCAAGTCTGGCCGGAAAAACATGGCTCCTCCCAGCAAACGTCTTGCTCGACGCCTCATTCTCGAAGAAATTTCTGACGATGAGCCTCCCCAGACCTTGGCCAAGATCAGGCCGATCGGGCCATCTTTTGCACTGCCGCGCGGCAACACCTGCCGGGCGGCTTCGCCTGCTAGGCTGGGCGGCGGCTCCCGCCGGGCAGTCACGCGTCCTTGGATGGGCAACAGCCAGCGCTTGCCACCGTCCCCCAGGCAGCCAGGCGATGAGTCCTGCCGCTCGATGTCACCCACCAGGCCAGGCGGCGGCTGTGCACCCCGGGGTCTCTCCCCCTTCCGCGCGATCGGAAAGGGCAATCAGTTTCGCCCTGCAACCCCAACCCACGCGACCACGGTCCTGCTCACGCCCCGGGAAGCCACCGGAGCCGGACCTAGCTCACCAAACCTCCCTACGCCGACCCCTCCGATCAGTACGGGGGTTATGCATCGGGCTGCCATTCAGATCAAGGAAGGGATGCCCTTGGTCCGCTATGAGCAGATCGGCAAGCAAGTGGTCTCTAGCTCGGAGGAAACCTCTGGAAATGGTAGCCCCCCTCCATATGTTGTTCGTGGTCACAAAACGACCACCGGCTATGGGAAGGTGTTGTACCAAAGGGTTCCACCGGGGGTGATCACTAAGTTCATTGATTCCACACCCCCTAGGCCTAGGCACCGCCCTCCACCACCAATCCGTGGACCGCCTGGATGAATGGAATTCAGTGACCCAAGTGATGACGAGTCAGGCGCTCTATGGAAGGCGGTGAAGGGGCTGCGGCAGCGGGTTGACAAAGTTGAAGATCGGATGGGGGAAGAGCACCTAAGGTGAGAGGTGCATGAAGATGATGTGGAGTGGTTGCGCAAAGGATTAGGGTCTAAGATTAAGTGTGTAGCCATGACGGCCGGGCACCCGGGTGCCTACTATATCCCTCGCCCATAGGGTCATTTTAGATTTCCTTTGGCGCCTAGTTTATTTCCTGCATTTCCCTTTTATTTTTGTCATTCTAGTTAAATTCCTTCGCTTTGTTTTTTATTTCTATCAATGTAATGCGCCAGGACCCTATGAATAAAATTTAGACTTGTTTGTGTGCTCAATTCAAAATAAATTCTCCGATCTATGTGGCAACACATAGGTCGGATTTGTTATCTCACAAACAGTCTAGTCTCATGACGAAACAGAAAAGGGGATGAACCAGCAACACAACGGAACAGCATGCTACGCAGTGAAGTCCGCCGGGTGGCAAGGCATGCCGGGTGGCCAACCCCATCGTGCGGCAGCATATGCCGAGGCCTCGGTGACCTGACCACACGGCACGCCAGAACCGCCACCCGCCACGGTAAACGCCATCTAAGCTTAAGTCTTGCAAAGACCTAAGCTTGGGGAGGTACCAAAAACAAGGTGCGCCATTTGTTCTACCTTTTCGCCCCCTTTCTGTAGTTGAGTCGCTTAAAAAAATTAAGCTTAGTCTCTACCTTGCCTATGGAAATGATGATTAGTTGTTCTATTAGTCTCAAGTATACAACCTCTACTACTCATCTTTGTGGGCGGTGATAGATCGGCATGATGATAATGCTAGTCTCTCTATATTCTAGTGGGTGCAGAATGGCTATTAAAACACCAAGTCTAGTTGTTGGAGTTTATGATATGGCATGTTTTGGATGAGTCTAAGATTTCCTCATGATGAGAGTCCAATGATCTCTTTCAAAACCATGTTGCAATAAAAACCCCCAACTTGGTGCACATCTTCCCTATGATAGAAAAATTCCTACCATGGCCAAATACTAATTGCAAACCCACTTTCATGCCATTTATGTGTGCATTGAGTTTAGTTAGGATTTGATCCTTATGAGGGACTTGCACTTCCAAAGCCAATCATTTTCCTTCACGTTATCTTTGAGTTCTCAAATTAATCATGCTTGGTTGTGCGATTTCCGCATCGGAATCATGCATCCACTTCACCAAGCATGCCAACCAAAAATCTTTATTTTTGCGAGCCTTTGATCCTATTAAAAGATTATGGTCCTCCCAATTGCTCAGAAAAAGTTTGCAAAAATATTTGAACCATTGAATTAGCCTGTCTACACCATGAGAGCTCGAAGAAAGAAGCAAAGAAAGAAAGAAAAGAAAGGAAAAAATTATCAGCTCTCATGGATGTGCTATATCAAAAAGCTTCAAGGTTCATACAAAAATAAAATATTTCTTTAAGCAAAAATAAAGGACCATATTTTTCTCTAGCACAAATTCTAGTCTTTGGAATAAATCTGCACCCAAGACCTTTGCAACTATGCTAGTCCAAACCTTCGCATGAGTCCATTCTCTCCCTCTCCCCTGGACATTATTTCTAAATGATTGGAATAAGAAAGTGCAAAGTCTTTTTGCTAGGACCATCTCTTAACTTAACAATATTTGCATGCTAGATGTGCCTTCTTACCAAACTCCACATTTAAGCCAATCTTTTAGAATGTAGGGTGAGCACTTGGTAAGGAAATACACTTTTAGAGAGATGAGAGTCATAGTGGAAGATTGCACCAAGAGGGAAGATTTTCAATCGTATGCAGCATTATAAAAACATTTGACTCATGATCCAGTAGGAGATTGCATGACAAAGTCTAAACTAGCCGTTCTAGATTTCAACCGCTTATGACAAGGTTATAAAACGCCAATAAGCCCCGCTGTACATTGAGAATGACTTAGTAACCAAGTTGTGCTGGTTTACACTTACCCATATTGTGTTGTAGTATGTTTTTGTGCAGTTGATACTTGCAAGGCGCTAATATTGAAGCAACTCCTGATCCATCACCTCTAAGTTTTAATTTGCTCGGGACGAGCAAAGACTTAAGCTTGGGGGGGGGGGGGTGTTGGCGGCCGATAAAACCCATAATCGGCCATTAACCGGTCGGAAAATGCAAGGTACAGACCAAGGTTTAATAAATATTTATTTGAACTAATAAAGTTCCACGAGTTTTGGTGAAATATGTGTTTGCAGGTATAAGAGAGCCAAAATATGCAAAAACATGATGAAACACCTCGTCGGCCGATCACGACTAGGAAATAGCCGTTTTCACCAGCCGACAGGGTCGTTTTCAGCCTGAAATCAGGGACCGGCCGACAGGGTCATATACGGCTGAAATCAGCCACCCGGCTGGTTAACCGGAGTCGTTTTTCAGGCTGATCATCCGACCTCGCCGGTTTTGCAAAAACACTTCACCGTGATGCCGTTTTCTCCTCCTGGATTAAAGATAATGAGATATGGCTAAGGAAAAGGAGGCCAACATATGGCCTAACCGGGAGAAGTCAAGGGGCGACCCGGTGGGGGTCGGCACCCGGGGTTGCCAGCCCAATGAGGCCCATGAGGCCTACCGGCCCCAAAATGAAGGAGTCGGTGGGAACCGACCGAACAACCAACTTCGAGACAAAATCCAAGCCACCCGAGAGGAGTCGGTCGTGAACCGACATGATCCAAGGGCCGTCCAGCCTGGGCTATCACCCGGTGGTGCATGTCGCTCGGCATTCCCGGCCGCCTAGCATAGGTGGCTGCCCGGCATAGTCCGCCGCTCGGCGGACCGACTTCGGCCTACCGACTCCGCATCGCCTATAAGTACTTCCCGGCTCATTGCCATGAGGATGTGTGGAAGAATTTAGGAAGTAGAAATTTTTTGCAAAGATTTTACCCAAGTAGAGAGTGAAGGTGTAGGAGAGGGAGTTTAGGTTGCTGGCTCCTTCATCCTATGCCTTGGGGATGAAGCTCCTACGAGAGTAGTCTTCTTCTTCTTCGGGGTCGGGTAACATGTAGCTTAACTCTTGTTCAAGTAATAAAGTGAGTTTTCCTATTCCTTTTATCTACGGGATCCCCGTGCATAACCATTTATTGCCTTATTAGCATTAATTTGTTATGCTTATCAATTCTAGAGCTGGTATAAAAGTCTAAGTGCAAACGCGGTGTTTAGACTAAGTTTTCCTGGGATTGCATTCGTCCCCACGGGCTGTGTGGTAGGCGGCAGGTGGTGATAGTCCTATCTCTCCAATATTGTATTCCACCATGTTCGGGAAGTCTCAAGCAGGGTTGTCTAGCGTTAGCGTACCCACTAGTATAGAGGTTAGTTACCGACCCATATTAGTGGAACATTTTCGTGCCCTAAAGCAGATAAATTGAAATAGGACCCCATCAGATTACTTAGCAAGAGTTTACTACATAAGATTACCCGACCCGAGGACCTCTTCTCTCTATAGAAATTATTCTCTTCCAACTTGACGCCACCCGGACTTGATAGATTAGGTGTGATACACTTCTCGTTCCCCATGGAAATCGATACTCTGGAATACTCCCAGGTGAAGGCTACATCAGCATCTGTATGCTTGCAGATTTCCCTGTTAGGCATCAGAACCGTCAACATCGACCCCTTCACCGGGGGTCGATGCGTCGGGTTGCGCTCAACTTTGACTTGTGGTGCCACTTCTTCCTTGCCTCCTGCATTCGGCGCATGATCGGGGTCGAGTCCTTCCCCTGCACCATCGGGTGCGTCGGCATCCGGCTCCGAGGGGAACGGGTGGGGGAATACCTGCAAATGCCCACCCCGACCACTCATGGGGGGTGGCACAATAGGTGGTTCTACTTGCGCAATGACGAGCTCCATCCTCTCCCCGAGTATACTGGCCGGAACATCCCCGCACCCAGGGATAGCTGCCACTAGGGGAAAGGGAAGGACGGCGAGCGGTGGATCTCGACGGCGCAGGGGTCGTCGGGTGGTTCCACAAGCGGTGGTTTGCGCCACTATCGGCTCGTCGACTCCCCATGTTCCTGGTCAAGGATACCAACCGCACTGTGCCGGACAACATAATGGCGGAGGAGCTTCTGCCTGACGACAAGGTCGCGAAGCGGGTGAAGGTGGCGCTAGGGTTCTCTGCTTGGCCCTGGCCTATTCCGGGCGGGCTAGCTATGCGTCCGAGCTCTCAGGCGGTTGACATGGTGAGGGGCCCTGTTTTGTTTGTTTCCTTTTTCATTATTTAGCCCTCCTGTTATCTCGGCTGTTCATCTCACCTTGGCGCCCAGGCCCTCAGTCCCAGTGGACGCGTTACATCCAGACTCCTCACCTCCGGCTGGCGGAGAACCAGCCCCTACGGACCGCTAATTGTTTCAGGAATGTGGAGCAACGGCACACCAATAGGGAGGCACGAAAGAAGAAAGACGCCAATATCTTGGTTAGGCAAACGAAGGAGAAGAGGTCGCGCCATCGGCAGGCGCTAAGGGAGCCAAAGGAGTTGTGGGGGGAGAACCCAGACACCTTGTCGACCGCCTCGACGGAGGAGGAGGATGAGGATGATGACGTGTCTGACAGCGGGGAGGCCGTTAGTGGAGTCATGGACATCGAAGACGGCGGGGACGGCGGCGACGACCTCGGTGGCAACAGCAACGACGATGACGACAACAGCGATGACCTCGGTGGCAATCTCTGACTGGCAGCGGGGCTCGGCTACGTGCCGTTCACGTGTCCGACCCTGGGGGCAGGATCAACTTTTGTCTCACCGCCCCCCCCCCCCCCGGGTCAGGGACATCCACAGGGCCTCGTCTAGTCAAAGAAGTGGTGTTGAGCTGGTCGGCCTCGGTGGAGGGTCCCCACTCGCCGATGCTGGCCGAGACCCCCGCCGAGGTGCGGCTCTCGCTGGCGAGGTCCCCTGTTGAGGGGGTCATCGAGCTGGTGGAACGGACGCTGGAGGTCGAGCCGGCGTAGATCGAGATGCCACCCGCCACCGGCGTGGTTGAGGTCGTGCCTTCTGCAGTGGCCGCGGAGAAGCGCCCGCACGAGTAGGCGATGAGCGGCAGGACGCCAATCGAGAAGCACTAGGCAGTTGGCCCGAGGCCCCGTCGACCGCGGTTTACTATGGCGAAGACGCTCAAGAGGGACACCGTCGCCAAAGCGAGGGCGCGCGATGCCGCTGCGTCTACGGTGGACTCTGGTGCGCGCATGTCGGAACCGGAGGGCAAAGATGTCGGCGGTGGTGCTCCTGATGGCGGCACGCCCGGGCTCGCCGAACCTGGTGCGCACGACAAGGCTACCGACGCCGCGATTGTGTCTCTGACGGAAGCCGAGCTCATGCTCGTCGGAGAGGAGCTCGAGATGATGAAGCACTCATGCGACCCTGTCAGTCTTCAAGTCCTTGCCGCGTGTCGAGCGCT
Source organism: Eleusine indica (assembly GCA_030378355.1). Lineage (NCBI taxonomy): Eukaryota > Viridiplantae > Streptophyta > Magnoliopsida > Poales > Poaceae > Eleusine > Eleusine indica. Next base: position 32,025,233 of record CM059499.1, read on the forward strand.
GAGGTTCGAGTGCGAGGCTTCGTTTGTCTTGGGCCTACGAGCCTTGGCTGCCGCTCGGCAGGAGTTTGAGGAGGAACGTCGCCGCGGCGTGGAGCTGGGTACGAGGCTAGTTGAGCTGGAGGCATCCATGGAGCAGGTTGCCGACCGGCTGAGCCGGACGAAGGGAGACCTCACCGCTGCTAGGAAGGAGCGGGGTGATGCTGAGGCTCGGGCTCTATCCACCACTGCAGGTGTCGACAGGCTCGGCCTCGCATTGCAACAGGAGAAACTGCGTCGCGAGGAGGCTAACAAAGCGGCCAAGAGTTCTGTCGAAGCAGCGGCTGGCTACCTAGAGCAGCTGCAAAGCTCCCACTAGAGGGAGGAGGGTTCGTCGACTCTGTTGGGTGTCACGCAGATCGGGGTCAAAACTGGCGATGGCCGAGGGCTCCCTTCGCCAGGAGGTCGAGGAGAAGGAGGCGCTTCATGCCGTGATGGGTCGAGCGGTGCGAGAGCTTCAGGTTGACCTTCCTTTTAGTGTCGCTCCCGCAGGGCAAGTCGGGAGGCTGATGGAGGCTGGCCGCACCTGGATCAGACAGGGAGTGCGTTTCAGGGTGCGCACCGCTTTTAGCGTCTTTGCCACAAAACTTCGACTTGGTCGGCGCCAAGTTCTAGGCCGTGAGCGCGGGCCACGTTGAAGGGCACACTCCTGAGCAGCTGGAGGCGTCTCACATCCCAAAATTTCCCATTTTTGAATGTGAACCGCTTTCAAAAAATATATTTAGAATTCTTATTTTATTTTATTTGATTTCAATATTTTGTCATTTTTTGATTCCACGTTAATTTGAGAAAATTGAAATCCTTTCAATCAAATTTTTCGAATGTACATTCTATTTTCTGAAATGAGCTCAACCATTTATGTCTCGTTCACTCACGTGAATGCATTGTCGAACACCATCTTCCAAACTTATTTCATCACATTGTACCTTCGTTCATCAAATATTTTACCCTACATGTTGTTGATGCATCTAGACTCATTTTCATCTGCATTCATTTTTCCTACCGCATCAATGTACATAGACATGACGCCTTCCATGTTTACCCCACATTCCATAAACATCTCTATGGAAATAAACACCACCTTCCATAAACATTCAGAAGGAAAGAATAAGAGAATAATTTGTTTTCCATATTTCCTATGCCTTTGATGTTTGCCTCTAATAAATTCATTTATTACTCTTAATTTCCATTCCATATTGTTACCCCACATTCCCTCACCTATCCTATATATACCAGCCCTCTCCCACGAAATTCCCACCCCCTCAAACCCTCACCACGCCGCCAGGCTACCGCAGCTCCACTCTGCTCTCACGTCCAGCAATGCTGTCGCAGATTGACGTTGGCGTTCCCGGTGATCCACCCATCCAAATGCCTCCAAATTTGACATGGAGGTGTACCCAAATGTCCTCTACTACATATTCAATACTCAGAGGCATTGGACGTCGGATGCCTTCGGGATCTACATTGCAATGGCAGTAGCTCCCTGATATGGGCGAATCCAGCACCTGTGACGGTAAATCCATCCCCTTTTCTCCCAATCCAGAGTGGTTATCAACACAAGATACAATCCTACTTGTGTTCCAGGGTCATGTGATCATCTCCACCAGAGCGATCTCCTAGAACGGTCCTGGTGCGACCAGGAACGTGATCTATGCTCGAGCTGCCGCTAGACAACCTCACCATGATGCAGCCAATCATTCTCCAGTATAGATGACTTCTGAACCAATTCACCTTGCTTTTCACATGTTCCACACTAGGAATATTTCTGTTCAAATTAATCCTTGAGAACCAGAGCCAATCATTGGAAATGCGCACATATATTTTACACTATCTGAGCGTAGCCGCAATCCTTGTAGCTTTAACCTTGCATATCTTTTGATCTACAACCCCGATTTAGATGATTCTTCCACCTACATTATTGTATCCAAATAAACTATCTAATTGCATCCTTTGTCCAACCGTACCCAATTGTCTTATACCTTGCATTGCGTTTTTTTTGTGTGTATGCTTTGTATGTCTTGCACGAATAGGATTTTTACGCACGGGAATCGTACGAGGACGAAGATCAAGATTTGTTATCACTGAGCAGCAACATCTAGTTTCAGGCAAGTGTCCTTGATACATTTTGCTCCTATTATGAATAATTATGGTAGAACTGCATGCTTGTGTCAAATGAATGGGTACCTATTGTTAGGGTTTACTAGTAGTGCTTTATCTTTTCCTTGTCGCCTTGAACTAGAGGTTTAATTAGCTATGGGTAGACATGCTTAGTTGCTTATTGGGTTATTAGGTTCAATTAATGTTGACTAATGATCAAAGTCATACTGGAGATAATTTGGTAATTCTTTTAGCAACATGAACTTAGGGATCTCAACAAGCTGGATGGAATGGATGTGGTGCCGTTGGCACATGTTGGGTGGTGGTATGCTTGTTGTAGATCCTAGGAACCGGTTCTTGGAGCAGTAACCCAGTACAACAGTGCCATCACAAGGCTTCTATGGAACAGCTTGGCTGATTAATTAGGAGTTCTCCCAGTGTCGGTGCAGCATTTGGTGGAGCAGGGAATGGAAGTCAAGAGGACTGTCCTTGTACCCGAATGGCTCAAGAGGGGGCTCCTAGGGTGATGAGCTGCTTGTTGATGGGCTATCACTTTTGGACGGGAGTGTAACCTTAGTGGCTACCATGTACTAGGAGACCCTTTGCAAAAGCCTCGTAGTGATCTCCTGGCCGCACCCCTAAGGAAGTGTGCTAGTGCTTGGTCGGCATGGCAACAAGGAGATTCTAGTCCACCTGGCAACAGGGGATGAAATCACGACTTGTGGGTAAAGTGGCGCAACCTCTGCAAAGTGTAAAACTATCATGACAGCCGTGCACATGATCGCGAGCGGCCTGGATCTCTCACTTGACTAGTTGGTGGTTTATGGATGGTTATGGTTGGGAATGGTTGAATTGGATTGGGTCTGGACTTGGCTTGGATTGCACCCTATGGATTGATGGTTGGGATGACCTCACCTAGTAATTAGGATGCTTAGGAAATTAAAAGCTCATACAATAAACCCCAATAAGCCTTTGTTGTCTATAGCCCCGTGTCATCTTTTGCCCCACTTGCTGAGTATGACATGTACTCACCCTTGCTATACCCATATTGTTGCTCAGCCACAGGAGAAGATTGGTACAACTATAAAGACGATGGCGGAGACCAGGCATGCTGTCTTCCGAGCGACTTCCTGTGGGAGATGAAGGACGCCAATGCTTAGTTTTTCCACTGCAATGTAATCTTTTTTATTTTGACCTATGGGTCACTATTGTAATAATGTTATCGATTTAATAAAGATATTGTTCTTTTATCACAATAATTGTCCTATGTGCGTGAAAACTTGATCCTGGGCACGCATACAGATGCATTCAGTTTCGATCGTTAGAACCGGGTGTGACAAGTGGTATCAGAGCTAAATCGACTGCCGGACGCAAGCCTAGTTAGAAATGGTCGGTTTTTAAAGTATAATTTTGCAAACTTCACTTCGTTCCCCTACTTTCTTGACTATTTCATTTTCTCCTTGTGTTTTGAGATAAAATGTTTTATCGACTTGCCTAGCCAATAGGTTGTATAAAACTTTAGTTCAGGTTTCACTTCTACCAGGCCTACCATTACCCTATATTAGGAAGGTGCCCTAGATTGTATTAGTCCTATGTGCATTTGTGATTGATTATTTGATTGTGGTGTGCTTGTGTGATTGTTTTCCTGTTTCAAACCCCTTGAGTTAAGCCTTATCCTTGTCCATAGCCACATTGATCCCATTTTGTTTATCGACTCTAATACTACATTTTGGTTCGAGGAGATGGCCAACTCAAAGAGGATTGTCATCATCAACAACAACTCAAGTAACAAGATATACCACCGAAATACCTCTACATCAAGAAGTGAAGCTCTTAATATGAAAGTTGAAGATGAAGGTAAGGCATTGGCATGAGTCGTCGTTTATTGAGCCATGTTTTGTTTGCTTTGAATGATATAGGTTCTTTGTGCCTATCTTCCTTGACCATCATTTTATCCTTGAAATATATCTATCATCCTTGATGCATATAGTGTGATCCATTAACCCATATAAGATTGATTTCAACCTTGTCTTTTATCTTCTCTGTCCCTACATCTTGATCCTCTCATTGCTCTCCTATTCAACTATCTTAACATAGTCTTTCTAGATCTTGCGGCGAGATTCCTTTTAAGGGGGGTAGATTGTTACATCCTAAAATTTCCTATTTTGGAATGTGAACCGCTTTCAAAAAATATATTTAGATTTCTAAAATTTTGCAAATTAACAAAGATTTTGTTGGGTTGAAGTAATTGCTCTATGTCACAAATTTTTTTAGTTTTGAAAAAAAACTTTTTAAATAAGTAAAATCATTTTATTTTATTTGATTTCAATATTTTCTCATTTTTTGATTTCATGTTAATTTGAGAAAATTGAAATCCTTTCAATCAATTTTTTGGAATGTACATTCTATTTTCTAAAATGGGCTCAATTATTTATGTCTCGTTCACTCACGTGAATGCATCATCGAACATCGTCTTCCAAACTTATTTCATCACATTGTATCTTTGTTCATCAAATATTGCAGCCTACATGTTGTTGATGCGTCTAAACTCATTTTCATCTGCATTCGTTTTTCCTACCGCATCAATGTACGTAGATGTGACACCTTCCATGTATACCCAACCTTCCATAAACATCTCTATGGAAATAAACCCGACCTTCCATAAACATTCATAAGGAAAGAACAAGAGAATAATTTCTTTTCCATATTTCTTATGCCTTCCATATTTGTCTCTAATAAATGCATTTATTACTCTTAATTTCCTTTCCATATTGTTACCCCACCTTCCCTCACCTCTCCTATATACACCAGCCCTCTCCCACGAAATTCTGACCCCTTGAAACCCTCACCACGCCGCCAGGTTGCCGCCGCTCCACTCTGCTCTCGTGTCCAGCAATGCTGTCGCGGATTGATGTCGGCGTTCCCTGGATCCACCCATCTAAATGCCTCCAAATTTGACATGGAGGTGCACCCAGATGTCCTCTACAACATATCCAAAACTCATAGACATTGGATGTCGGATGCCTCCGGGATCTACATCGCAATGGCAGTAGCTCCCTGATCTGGGCGAATCCAGCACTTGTGGTGGTAAATCCATCCCCTTTTCTCTAAATCCAGAGGGTTATTGACACAAGCTACAATCCTACTTGTGTTCCAGGGTCTTGTGATCATCTCCACCAGAGGGATCTCCTAGAATGGTCCTGGTGCGACCAGGAACGCGATCTATGCTTGATCTGCCACTGGACAACCTCACCACGATGCAGCCAATCGATCTCCAGTATAGGTGACTTCTAAACCAATTCACCTTGCGTTTCACATGTTCCACATCACTAGGAATATTTCTATTCAAATTAATCCTTGAGAACCAGAGCCAATCATTGGAAATGCACACATATATTTTGCACTGTCTGTGCGCAACCGCAATCCTTGCAGATTTAACCTTGCATATCTTTTGATCTACAACCCCGATTTAGATGATTCTTCCACCTACATTCTTGTATCCAAATAATCTATCTAATTGCAACCTTTGTTCAACCATACCCAATTGTCTCATACCTTGCATTGTGTTTTTATTTTGTGTATGCTTTGTACGTCTTGCACGAATAGGATTTTTACGCACGGGAATCGTACAAGGACGAAGATCAAGATTTGTAATCACTGAGCAGCAACATCTAATTGCAGGCAAGTGTCCTTGATGCATTTTTCTCCTAGTCTGAATGATTATTTTAGAACTGCATGCTTGTGTCAAATGAATCAGTACCTATTGTTAGGGTTTACTAGTATTGCTTTATCTTGTCCTTGTCACCTTGAACTAGAGGTTTTATTAGCTATGGGTAGACATGCTTAGTTGCTTATTGGGTTGTTGGGTTCAATTAATGTTGACTAATTATCAATGTCATACTGGGGATAATTTGGTAATTCTTTTAGCAACATGGACTTAGGGATCTCAACAAGCTGGATAGAATGGATGTGGTGTCGTTGGCACATGTTTGGTGGTGGTATGCTTGTTGTAGATCCAAGGAACCAGTTTTTGGAGCGGTAACCCAGGACAACAGTTCCATCACAAGGCTGCTATGGAACAGCTTGACTGATTAATTAGGTGTTCTCCCAGTGTCGGTGCAGCATTTGGTGGAGCGGGGAATGGAAGTCAAGAGGACTGTCCTTGTATCCGAATGGCTCAAGAGGGGGCTCCTGGGGTGATGAGCTGCTTGTTGATGGGCTATCACTTATAGACGGGAGTGGAACCTTAGTGGCTAGCATGTACTGGGAGACCCTTTGTAAAAGCCTCATAGTGATCTCCTGGTCGCACACCTAAGGAAGTGTGCTAGTGCTTGGCCGGCCAGGCAACATGGAGATTCTCGTCCACCTGGCAACAGGGGATGAAATCACGACTTGTGGGTAAAGTGGTGCAACCTCTGCAGAGTGTAAAACTATCATGACAGCCATGCTCACGGTCACGAGCGGTCTAGATCCCTCACTTGACTAGTTGGTGGTTTATGGATGATTATGGTTGGGAATGGTTGGATTGTATTGGGTCTGGACTTGGCTTCGATAGCACCTTGTGGATTTATGGTTGGGATGACCTCACCTAGTAATTAGGATGCTTAGGAAATTAAAAGCTCATGCAATAAACCCCAATAAGCCTTTCTTGTCTATAGCTCCATGTCACCTTTTCCCCCACTTGCTGAGTACGACATGTACTCACCCTTGCTATACCCATATTGCTGCTCCACACCCGGTTTCAACGATCGAAACCGAATGCATCTATATGCGTGCCCAGGAACAAGTTTTCACACACATAGGACATTATATGTGATAAAAGAACAATATCTTTATTAATTCGATAACATTATTACAAGGGTGACCCGTAGGTAAAAATGAAAGATTACATTGCAGCGGAATAACTAAGCATTGTCGTCCTTTAGCTCCCACTGGAAATTGACCGAAAGACCACATGCCTAGTCTCCTCTATCGTCTTCATAGTTGTACCATCCTTCTCCTGTAGTTGAGCAGCAATGTGGTATAGTGCAAGGGTGAGTACATCTCATACTTAGCAAGTGGGGGAAAAGATGACATGGGGCTAAAGACAAGGAAGGCTTATAGGGGGTTTATTGCATGAGCTTTTAATTTCCTAAGCATCCTAATTACTAGGTGAGGTCATCCCAACCATCGATCCACGGGGTGCTATCCAAGCCAAGTCTAAACCCAATCCAATCCAACCATTCCCAACCATAACCATCCATAAACCACCAACTAATCAAGTGATGGATCCAGGCCACTCGTGACCGTGAGCACGGCTGTCATGATTGTATTACACTCTGCAGAGGTTGTTCCACTTTACCCACAAGTCATGATTTCGTCCCCTATTGCCAGGTGGACTAGGGTCTCCATGTTGCCATGTCGGCCAAGCACTAGCACACTTCCTTAGGTGTGCGGCTAGGAGATCACTACGAGGCTTTTATAAAGGGTCTCCCAGTACATGCTAGCCACTAAGGTTTCACTCCCGTCCATAAGTGATGGCCCATCAACAAGCAACTCATCACCCAAGGAGCCCCCTCTTGAGCCATTCGGATACAAGGATAGTCCTCTTGACTTCCATTCCCCGCTTCACCAAATGTTGCACCAACACTGGGAGAACTCCTAATTAATCAGCCAAGCTGTTCCATAGCAGCCTTGTGATGACACCGTTGTCCTGGGTTACCGCTCTAAGAACCGGTTCCCTAGGATCTACAACAAGCATACCACCACCCAACATGTGCCGACGGCATCACATCCATTCCATCCAGCTTCTTGAGATCCCTTAGTCCATGTTGCTAAAAGAACTATCCAATTATTCCCAATATGACATTGTTCATTAGTCAACATTAATTGAACCCAACAACCCAATAAGCAACTAAGCATGTCTACCCATAGCTAATTGAACCTCTAGTTCAAGGCGACAAGGAAAAGATAAAGCAATACTAGTAAACCCTAACAATAGGTACCCATTCATTTGACACAAGCATGCAGTTCTACCATAATTATTCATAATAGGAGCAAAATGTATCAAGGACACTTGCCTGAAACTAGATGTTGCTGCTCAGTGATAACAAATCTTGATCTTCGTCCTCGTACGATTCCCATGCATAAAAATCCTATTCACGCAAGACGTATAAAGCATACACACAATAAATACATAATGCAAGGTATAGAATAATTAGGTATGGTTGAACAAAGGTTGCAATTGGATAGTTTATCGTGATACAAGAGTTTTGGTGCAAGAATTGCCTAAATTGGAGTAATAGATGAAAAGATGTGCAAGATTGAAGTTACAAGGGCTAAAGTGCAACAAAGAGAGGTGGAAAGGACATGTAGTTTAATTAACAGGTAAAACAAAGGCTAACATGCAAGGTGATAATCCTGTGTACTGGGTTCACAATTTCATAGACCATGGTATGGTATTAGTCCATGTGTCGATGGTGGACCATGAAAATGGGTGAGCAGTGCTGCTACTGTGTGAACAGACATCATGGCAAAAGAAAAGCGTGTTCCTGTGTATCTGATACACAAAGAAAGATGGGACATGAACTAGTATGTTGAACATTCTGTGTAACATGATAATAGCATGATTATTTGTATGGGACTTCACCTGATCACGAGATCAATGGCTTTGAACAGGACAAGGCCGTGCAGTGATAGTTCTGACACTGACAGCGTTGCTGGAGGCGTCATGGTAGATCTCGGGGTGTGCTCCTGGGAATAAGAAGACCATTTTGCGGAAACGATAAGGTGTGGCATGTGAATCAATAAAATAGCCAGAAACGGATGATTAAGGAGAGACCGCCTCACGTGCTAGGAATATGTAGAACGGGGAGCAGCTGACACGGACATCTAGGTGCTGGAGGCATCAAGGCACCTATGCCTGCGATATCTGGATCTGTTGTAAGGAACGCGAGTGGCCATCTGCAGATCTGGCAAGTCGGCATGTTAGGGCGATGTTCACGACGGTGTTCTGGTTGGTGCATAAAGGATCTAAGCTCATCCTCCTGTGGACATGTGGAAGACATGATGGAACATAAGATGGAGTAGATGGCATGGACGATAAAGCAACTGATCGATGGGGAACACAAAAAACAGACTTGGTACACAAGCTGAATGCGCCTAGGAGTAGGGCAGCCGACAATGCAATTTCGGGTCGCGTTCTCCAGATTTCGGCTGCATTATTGAAGGGACAAATTGAATATATGTGTTCATACGTGAGTGGAACATGTCAAGGATGTGTTGGATGGGATAGATAGTTACCGACAAACGAGGTCAATCGGTGGAAACATGATGAGGTCGTGCAGCAGCAGTTCGAATGCAGATGGCATTCCTGGTTACACCATAATGGTTCTAGGGGAACCCTCTGGTGGAGATGATCACAAGAACCTGGAACACAAGTAGGAGTGTCGGTTTTATCAATACCATCTCTGGATTGGAAGAAAAGGTGATGGTTTTACCGTCGCGCGTGCTGGATTCACCCAGATCAGGGAGCAGCTGCCATTGCGATGCAGATCCCGGAGGCATACGACATCTAATGGCTCTGAGTTTTGGATATGTTATAGAGGACATCTGGGCGCACCTCCATGTCAAATTTGGAGGCATTTGGATGGGTTGATCACCGGGAATACCGACGTCAATCCGTGGCAGCATTGCTCGACGCGAGAGCAGAGTGGAGCGGCGGCAACCTGGCGGCGTGGTGAGGGTTTGAGGGGGTAGGAATTTCGTGGGAGAGGGCTGGTATATATAGGAGAGGTGAGGGAAGGTGGGGTAACAATATGGAAAGGAAATTAAGAGTAATAAATGCATTTATTGGAGGCAAACATGAAAGGCATAGGAAATATGGAAAAGAAATTATTCTCTTGTTCTTATGAATGTTTATGGAAGGTGAGGTTTATTTCCATAGAGATGTTTATGGAAGGTGGGGTAAACATGGAAGGCGTCACGTCTAGGTACATTGATGCGGTAGGAAAAACGAATGCAGATGAAAATGAGTCTAGATGCATCAACAACATGTAGGGTGAAATATTTGATGAACGAAGATACAATGTGATGAAATAAGTTTGGAAGATGGTTTTCGACGATGCATTCACGTAAGTGAACGAGACATAAATAGTTGAGCCCATTTTAGAAAATAGAATGTACATTCGAAAAATTTGATTGAAAGGATTTCAATTTTCTCAAATTAACATGGAATCAAAAAATGACAAAATATTGAAATAAAATAAAATAAAATGATTTTACTTATTTAAAAAGGTTTTTGTTCAAAACTAAAAACATTTGTGAGATAGAGCAATTACTTCAACCCAACAAAATCTTTGTTAATTTGCAAAATTTTAGAAATCTAAATATATTTTTTGAAAGCGGTTCACATTCCAAAATGAGAAATTTTGGGATGTGATAAGGTGATCCACGCTCGCACCGCTCCCCATGCCGATGTCCTGGCTCGCGCGTACGAGGAGGAGGTGCTCCCTAAGGCTGAGGAGGGAAATTGATTTGTGACTGATTTAGTTGTTTTGGTTGTTTTGGTGGGTCATCGTGCCCGTGTAATAGTTTAAATTTGAACTCGTGCTTGTTTGATTTTGCTGGCCCGTGGTGGCCTTAAATAGTTTTTTATTCTCATTATTAAACCACATTGTGTGTTCAAACTATTTCCTCCCTTGTTTTGGCTCACAAAGTTTGTGCCCCCGAGTGTTTTGGAAGTTTAGTCTCATCGGTGATCGCTGTTGTTGTGGCCGCTGGGGCAAGCACGATGTTGCGCCGTCCGACCGGCTCGACTGTGAACTTCTTTCCTCGTGACTTACTTTGTTCGCTAGCATAGTGAGACTCGAGGTTGGGAAAGGTGGAAAAAAGAAGGAAATTTTTTTTGGGAAAAAACGAGAGGGGTGCAGTTGCGCAGGCCTATTGTGCCTTTGCAGCCCCCGAGTGACGTCCGACCCCTTGGGAGGGGTCGGGTGTCACTTAGGAGCAGGCGAGGCGTGCGAGGAATACGCGATACAGAGAGCTAGGGGTAGAATTTACGTAGCTGTGAGATGTTCCACGTGTTCTTGAATTCTTCACCCTCCACGGTCTTGAGCTTGTAGGTGCCAGAGCGGATTACTCGAGAGACGACGTACGGTCCTTCCCAGGAAGGTGAGAGCTTGTGCCATCCTCTGTTATCCTGAACCCTGCATAAAACGAGGTCGCCTACGAGGAGACCCCTGTCCCTTACATTTCGATCGTGGTAGCAACGGAGTGCCTGTTGGTATTTGGCCGAGTGGAGGAGTGTGACGTCTCGCGCCTCATCTATCTGGTCCAGCGCGTCTTGGAGCGCTGCTTCGTTGCCTTGCTCGTCGTATGCATGCACTCGCGGCACCTCGCAGTCCAGATCCGTGGGCAGGATTGCCTCGGACCTGTAAACCATGATGAAGGGCGTGAAGCCCGTCACGCAACTCTGGGCCATCTGAAGGCGCCATAGTATGGCATGGAGTTCGGCAGCCCATCGTCCACTGAATTGCTTCAGGCGGTTGAAGATGATGGTTGGGTTGAAAATCCGAGGCTTTAACCCTTGGAGTGTCATGATGTTCACCCGCTCGACCTGGTCATTTGTCTCGGGATGGGCGACGGCAGCCCAATCGACGCGAATGTGGTAATCGTCGCAGAACTTTAGAAATTTCTTTCCCGTGAACTACGTTCTGTTGTCCGTGATTATAGAGTTTGGGACCCCAAATCGATGGATGATGTCGAGGAAGAATTCGACCGCTTCCTCGGATCGGATTTTGACTAGTGGGCGTGCTTCGATCCACTTGGTGAACTTATCGACCGTGACAAGAAAGTTGGTGTAGCCCCCGGGTGCTTTTTTGAGCGTGCCGACTAGGTCTAATCCCCAGACCGTGAAGGCCACGTGAGGGGGATTGTTTGAAGGGCCTATGCCGGCATGTTCGTTTGGTGGGCGTAGTACTGGAAACCCTTGTAGGTTTTGACTATGCGGGTCGCATCACCCACGCCAGTCGGCCAGTAGAAGTCCTGGCGAAACGTGTTGCCCATGGGGGTTCGAGGTGCGGCGTGATGACCGCAGACCCCCCGTGGATGTCGACGAGTGAAGGACCGAGAAGGCGATGAGAGGAGGGGGTGAATGGGAGCCAATTAAAATTCTTTATAAGAACTTGGCGTATATCCCAATTACAGCCCAAGCCAACCTCTAAACTGATCACCAAGGCCACACACGCCAACATGTGATGTGTCAACCCTAGGAGTGATCAACAATAGCAGTGGAACACAACGGACAAAAAGGAGAGCCGCAAAGACTTGACACGATTAAAGAACAAACTCAAAACAAGTTACTGGATGATCATCGGCAGTGCCGATCACTGGCATCGGTAGTGCCGTTGGTACTATCGGCAGTGCCGATCATGTCCATCGGCAGTGCTGATGCGGGGTTCTGACCCAAGCCACCGGTAGTGCCGGTTGTGACGTCAGCAGTGCCGATCCAGGTTCTGACCCACCGGCAGTGCCGTTCCACGCGATCGGCAGTGCCGATCGACCCCCGATAGAACAGAAAACTATCGCGATTTTCCCCCAAATCTCTCCAAAACTCAATCAAATGATCTCTAAAATATGTGATTTTTGGACCAGCCGATCCTCAACACATCATGACCCTAATCCTAGAAGATCCACTCAATGGGCTCAAGGATTCATCACGAATTTCAGATCTTGTGCCAAGAACACCAAAAAGAAAAAACTTAAGAAATCCTTCAAATCGGAGATGCTAGAGCTCTTGATTTAGTCAAGGACCCATGAAGGATTGTTCTAGCTCATCATAGCACTAAGAACCCCCAAGAATTCCGCCCCAAAACTTGCCCAAAAGTGAGATTGAAAATTTCCACGAAAATAGCTCCGAAAATAGAGAAAAAGAGAAATTCAAGATTTAGGGAGAGAGGAAGATCTTGAGCATGAAAATAATTCTCATATCATAGAAAAATGCTTACAAGATCCATAGATACAAGGCTAGGAAGCCATCCTCTTCCTGCCACTATTTGGAAGAGAAAGAGATCTCTCTCACACACCCTCTCCTCTCCTCTATTACATGAAGACCTCTCCTAGCACTTTGAATGAAGTCCTAACAAGGCTAATTGGAAGAGACACCTCTCCCACCAGCCACACCTCTCCTTATATAGGCCTAGGGTCCAAGACAACTCTACCCTTGACCTATAACTTATTGTCACCTACCACGAGGGGCAAATCCGTCCAACTCTTTTTGCTTCGCCCGAACGCCATCGAACCCTTCACAACTTTGCTTCGCCTCGACTCAAGCTCTGCAATGGTGCCACGTGCACCACCAACCACCACCACCGATTTTGAGGCCCAAACCGGGAAGTCGCCTTGCACGCTTCTTAAAGCGCGACTTCTTGATCTTGGCGCGTGTCACCCCGTCCCATGATCCTCCTCGTCGGCAAGTTTCTCCCGCCTCCGGTCCATTGGAAGCCTCTACTTGCATTGACGCCCGATCACCATTGACTTGGTTAACCCCGCCATATTGATCACCACCCACAGTTTTGAGGCTCAACCACGAAATCGTCCGTGCTTCTTGCCTCTCCACATGTACGGTATGTATCACCCTTGACTTCACCCAGCCTCCTGATCGTCCGGCCCCAAGTCTCCTACTTGTGCCCAATCCTCTCATTGTTGACCGCCAAGTTGACTCCAGTGACCTACACATCATGAGACAAGCAAACACATTTCCCATCTCCTGCAAACTCTCCAACATCCTCACCAGCTCTGGTTAGTCAAAACCATGACATGCACAAACTCATGCAATCCCCAGATTCCCGCATTTCAACTCAAACACAAATTCCTCTAAAGTCAATTACTCATCACATATTGCAAACCATGACACATATCCACATGGTTTCTCAATCTCCTCCTTGATGAGTACATTGACAACACTAAATGCACAAAGATTAGATATTGAAATGTGAGGCCGAATAAGCACATCCAAATGGCCAAACCTAAAGAAAAGGTGAAAACTAGGCCATCTAGCAAAATAGGGATCACAAAACCAAGAGTTGGCAAAGAAAGCAACTTGAGATGAAAAGAGTGTGAAAAGCGTAAGAAAACGCTCAAGGACATGATAGGTCTCATATAATGCAAAATGGATCATTTTAAGTTTCTTAGCATTATTTGTGCATGACCCAATATTTTCTCCCCTTAGGCACTTATTTCTCCCCTTTTGGCAATGAACTCATCAAAGAGTCAAAAGAGCAAACATGCAATGCATGATAATGCAAACCTAAGGAGCTTCAACAATTATGCAGACAGACATTTAACTGTGCTAATGAGAAACATAGAGCCATGAAGTGTAAAAGCAATAGCTCACCATCATACAAAGACCAAAAATAGATAGCAAGGTATAAACACAAAGAGCTATATAAGCTAAGCAAAAAGATTGACTAGCTTAGATAGAATCAAATTTTCTCATCATGAGAAAAACTGCCACCACATGTATACGTACTCCCATCCAAGGCAAAACAGGCATCAAGTGAATCAAAAGAAACTAGTCAGTCTCAATCTCAACTAGGGCAACAAGCATTCGCAGAAAATGAGCTTTACAAACGCTCACATATGCAATAGAGACTCATTTGATCAAGTCTTTATTGTTTATCCTCATGTGTCCTCTTATACATATGGAGGGTCACACGACTAGATACGGCAAACACCCGAGGCTTCAAGCCACAGTGTTTGGATTTAGCATTTTAGAATTATTTGATCAAGGCACTTAGCAGAATTTTCATGATTTATTCACTAGATAAAAGAGCATGCCTTTGCGACAAAAGGAACACACGTTCCCACAATGTTTCATCATGAGCTAAACATTTGCAAAGCCTTCCATTTCGCAAACATAAGGTGCCAAAGCCAAGATATCCTCTAAACTAGCCTCAACACAAGTCTTGATAGGAATAAAAGCAATTATGCACATGGTGAGCAAGTCTTAGCAAGATTAGTGCATAAGGTTCACAAAGAAGCTAAGTTTACCTTTAAGATTAGCAAGTTGCTCAAAAGAGTCCATAACAAGCCATCTAGAAAATCTAAGCATGAGAGGTTACTATCATATCCACACAACTTAGCTCAAGCTCTATCATAGCAAAGAGAAATGCAAGAAAGCATAAGAATTAAAGCTCATCTACCAATGCATATATTACATATGAGATGCAATGCAAAAAGGTAAGATACATATATATAAGAGAACACCAACTCCCCCTCAAATGATGCCATAAGAATGGCAAACACCAAGCTCCCCTCGAAGAAAAGCAAATCTCGAAGCATCTAGGGGCTTGGTGAGAATATCAGCCAATTGGGTTTTGGTGTCGATGTATTTGACCTCAACATCTCTCTTCTCAACATTATCTCTCAGGAAGTGGAATCTCACATTTATGTGTTTGACCTTACCATATAGGACTAGTTCCTTGGCTAAGCATATGGCACTGGAGTTATTAGGCATGAGTGAAATACCCTTAAAGGTTAACCCATAGTCTCTCATGGTGGATACAATTCATAGAATTTATGAGCAGTAGCAACATTGATGAGGACATCACCATGCCGGATACACACACGTCATGGTCTTCTCCAAGTTACAAGTCGTCACCAACTCGGTCGCCACATTCGTCTCGAACAGCCGACACCCCTGCATGGTTTTGATGACCACTACACCATAACACACTATTGCCCACTATGAACTGTGGGGAAAAAATGACTCATTACCAGCTAATTATCTGTCAGTAAATGTGTAATTTTGCTGCCTCAGTTTATATGTCCGCAATGATCACCTAAGACAAAGTTATCTGTCGGCGTTGCTCAACCCACGAAAGAACTGTCGGAGTAACATTATACCTCAAGTAATATGTCGGTGTTGGTACATGGACCCCTTTCACTTGTGCGCTAGAAAATGATTTGGCCAAGGCTCAGCCCTCCAAAAAGCCGAACTCTTAACCCTACCCTTCTCTCTTCGTGCGGATGCGGGATGCCACAGCCACCAAGGGACCACGATACTCCAATCAGCCACCTCTAACCCTCATTCCGACTTCCTAGCCATGCCGCCAACTGCCGCCACTGCACGTGCGTGCAGCCGGAGGGGCGCATCGTCGTGGCCGCCACCACGCATGCGCGCGGCCAGAGCACCGCGCCTCCGCCGTGCGTGTGTGCTGCCGGAGCGCCGTGCCGCCGACCGCCGCCGCCCTTCCCCTCTAAGTCACCCAGTAGGTTGCTCCGACTTATGCTGCCACTCGCCCTGTCTGGCCGGTTGCTAATAGTTCCGATGTGTGTGATGACTCAGCTTCGTGGCCTCCTCCCCAACAAATTTTGGCCCTTCTATTCTTAAATCAAGGTGAGTCTCACATTCCTCCTAGCCATTGTTCTAATGAGACAGATCTGGATGGGTGTGTAATTTTGATGGGAAATTGTTGGACTTTTTTTTCATGGATCTTATGTTTGAGTCATTCCTAGTACGCATCCGTTCGTATGAAGCGACTAAGCCCAACCGACTATCGGTTGGTAATCTGATGCTGTTCTATTTTCTTAGGCAAGAAAAGCAGCCACGACTATTGGTTCTGCAGCACCTCGCCCTGCTCTTTTTAGCTTTGCGCAACTGTTCTTGCGCCTGTTACTGGTTTGTACAGGTCTGAAGAAAGTAGCGACAACTTGCCCGGCCAGTTCGTCTTTGCATCAAGCAGCAGGACAACGGCGTCTGGTTGGGTCTCATCGACACATAAGCTCCTGCGGCAGCAACTTGCAAGCTCTTGGCATTTCTGGTGCAGCTTGGTAGAAGCACTTGTGCGCCAGGTCAGTTCGTATTTCCTAGTGCAACAGAACCTGTGTCTATTTCTTTTCTATCCATTGTTAGTTGCCTGCCAGTTCGCATGCTGAGTAGATTCTTGTATGAATAATTAGTGCATGTTAATGCATCAGCTAGCAAAATCTTTTTGGGAGCTTGACTGAGTTATCTTTGGTCTATTACGGTAACCAGTTAACCACACCTTATACTGGTTCAGTTATCTTGCATCAGTTGTCTCGGTTAGTGCATCACAGTTAATTAGCTTTGCTAGTTTAATTTAACTGCTTGCTTGTGTGCTCTGCTTTGCATGTTAATTAGCCTTTGCACTACTCACGGCGCTCACCACGGTCCAATGTTTGCTTGTACTGAAATGTTAACACAGAGATTTCCCAAAGCAACTTTTATTTTTTTGTAACTGTTATATGAAATAATAAATTTGGATGGGAGATAAATGAAATTTTGTCATGAGCACTTGTTCTGCCATTGAACAAATAGTGCCAGCTACACCATTGTAGTCCTTTTACAGTAATCCAGGGCCCCTGTTCTTGTTCTACACCACTGTGGCGATTAGTCCTTTTGTGTTCGGAGCTTGAACCTTTCTTTGTGATTCGCTTCATCCATATTTGCAACTTTAGATTGCGTGTTTATCCTTTCTTGCTTGTGTTCTCGATTCGCTTGCAGGAACAATCAAGTTGTGCTTGGTGTAACGGTTGCGGGGTTGGATCGTGTCTGATTCAAGCCGGATTGTCAACGCCGAGTCTCCATAGTCGAGTTTATCCCCTACCTCTCAGAAGATCGGGCCTCATCTATATCAAGTGGTATCAGATTCCTAGGTTCCCCGTGAGGTATTATCGTGTTCTTCCCTTTAGATTCGTTTGTGTTCATCACCTATTGTCCACGAAAAAGCCAACAAAAAAATTCCCCCACCATCCCAGACATTGTTTAGCCTTTGCATAATTTAATTTTAGAGTCCGTGGTGTTGAGTTTGTGTCCTAGTCAAGTTCAGTTGCTTGTTTGAATTTGTGTTTCGATTCGGTTTGTGTTTTGATCTTCGTTGCACACCACCGCTTTTTCCCATCCGTTTCGACTACCATCACCATCGTGTTTTTCCCTTAGATTCACCATTGTGTTACCCACCCACCACACCCACAACTGGTTGCCAAAGAAAAATCCCACCCGATTCCGTTTCTGTTCCCCACTCACCCCTCCCCCCCCCCTCCAAAACCTATCTTGACCTACCTTCGATAAAACAGGCATAACTTTTCGCTCGTTGATCCGATTGGGCTGAAAATTTTACAACAGATTCTTGACAAAAAGTTGAGGTGACCCACATTGTGCTCCACCCTGTGTGCCCTCGTCAAAAAATTCAGAAACAATCGGGAAAAAATAGAAAAAAAATTGTGAAGGTGAAAATAGCATTTTCGGTGAAACTTTGAGATTTTGTCTACCCTTTGTTTTTCCTCTGTTTGGGTTGAAACTTCTTTTTGTTCCTTCCTTTGTGTTCTTCTATCATAGAAAAATAGTGGAAAAATCATATAAAAAAACAATATTTTGATTTGCACCCCCCCCCCCCCCCCCGACGCCCTGAAAATTCTAAGTCTGTTGGAGTCTAACTGCCACTGCTTTTCTCCTTGCTGCCTTTGCCATTGTTCTTGCTGTCACAACTGTTTTTGAACACGATTCTTTTGCCAACAATTAGGACACTTCTTTGGACATTTATTCAGTGCTACTATCTGTTATTGAATTGTGTTCCACTGACATACATATTAGCCTTCCAAGCTACACATACTTGCAGCACAGGTTTTCTTCCTTGCAACTGTTACACCCAAGCTCGACAACAGATTGTGCCGCCCTGTTGGCTTTGGTAAGAACACTTGCAAGACCGTGATACATCGCTCCTGATATTGCTTCCTACTTTCCACAATCTCTGATAGCTGCTAGTTGATAGGGCTAATCCTTTTGTGTAGTCTTTTCTTTTGCTTCTAGCCATGTCAGGGACACAGACAGCTGGCTAGTTGGAGTCCCCTACAAACTTCAATGATTGCGTGTCCAAGGCCGAGCTTACGAAGCTTCTTGTGGACCAGCGTACATTCATGGAAACGAGTTGATGGGCCACATCAACACTGTTACCACCCGAATTGAAGATGTTGAACGACGACCTCCACCTCATCATGAGAGAAGAGCTGCTGCTGATGATGATTTTGACCGTGATGTAGAACGTCTTCACCATAATCGACACGGTATGGGAGGCAATAACAATCGTGGTAATACCGATCCTTTTGTTAAGCCCAAATTTACCATGCTTCCTTTTGCTGGTAGTGCTGATCCTGAAGCATACTTAGATTGGGAACTTGCTGTTGAATAGAAATTTAATTCTCATTTAGTTTCTACTGAGCATAGAGTTAGACTTGCAACTAGTGAGTTTACAGATTTTTCTCTCTTTTGGTGGAATGATCTTTGCAATGCTAATGCTGCTATACCTACCACTTGGGCTGTTTTGAAACAACGCATGAAATCTCGTTTTGTTCCTCCTTATTACCAACGTGATCTACGTTTGAAATTGCAATCTTTAACACGAGGTGATAAAACAGTAGAGGAATATTATCAGGAATTGCTTATTGGTTTAGCACATTGTAATATACGTGAAGGTGATGATGAAACTAGTGCTAGATTCTTTGGTGGATTGAACCGTGCTATCCAGGATATTATTGACTATCAAGAGTGGAATAGGTTCAACCAATTGTATCATCTTGCTCTTAAGGCTGAACGAGAAGTACAGGGATGCCATACACAACAATCTTGCAGGTCCAGCACTAAGCAATCTATCCAACCGCGTTCTGGACTAGAGAACTCGAAGGGTCATGTTACTAAGCCACCAGCAACACCTTCTACACTTCCGCCTGCTTCTGAAGCGACCTCGTCTAGTGTGCAGCCCCAACACCAGAAGAATGCTGCTACTTCCGGTGCTAGGAGTCTCTCCTCCACGACCATTATTTGCCACCGCTGTAAGGGCATGGGACATGTCATGAAAGATTGCCCCAGTCATCGTGCTTTCATCGTTACCACTGATGGGTATGAAAGTTCTAGTGATGTTGAAGATGAATTTGCTCGTGTGGCTAACCTTGTTGCAGATTTGGCGGAGGAGCAGGAGACTATCACCATTGATTCCATTGCTACCACCGCGGGCTTTCCTAGCCTCCTTGTACAACATGTGTTGACCTCTCAGGTGGGACAAGAGGAAGAACAACAACGCAACAATTTGTTCTACATGTTCCTCATTGTCGCGGACCACCGTGTTCTCACCATCATTGATACTGGGAGATGTAACAACTTGGTGAGTTCTGATTTGCTCAGCAAGCTTGGCTTGACCGCTCATGCACTATGTCAGCCCTACCACATCAACTGGTTCAACAATAGTGGTACAGCACAACAAGTATTGTGTTGGGCCTTAAGCCCATTTTGTGGGCGCCCCCCTGGTCGCCCCCAACCCTAGGACACCCCTGGCTCCCTCATAAACTCAGTAGCCAGCGCCGTTCAGACACGGGTTTTGTTTAGTTTAGTTTTCTAGAGAGAAACTTGATCGATTTATTGTAACTGTGGCGACAAGTCCTTTTATAGTAATCCAGGGCCCCTGTTCTTGTTCTACACCACTGTGGCGATTAGTCCTTTTGTGTTCAGAGCTTGAACGCTTCATCCATATTTGCAATTTTAGATTGCGTGTTTATCCTTTCTTGCTTGTGTTCTCAATGCACTTACAGGAACAATCAAGTTGTGCTCGATGTAATGGTTGTGGGGTTGGATCATGTCTGATTCAAGCCAGATTGTCGACGCCGAGTCTCCATATTCAAGTTTATCCCCTACCTCTCGAAAGATCGGGCCTCATCTACATCAAACATACTCAGCCTCTGTGGTGGATTGGGCTACACTCGACTGCTTACGAGAAGACCAACAGATCAAAGAAGTACCCAAGAAATGGCAAGTTCCAGAACTGCTCTTCCTACCAATTCTACACCTAGCAAAGTCCGCATCCGAATACCCAATGAGATCAAGAGATGAAGATGCAGAGTACCAAAGACCGAACTCAAGGGTGTATTTGAGATACCTGAAGATGCGCTTGATAGCCTTGCGATGAGTCACCCTTGGGGAAGCCTGAAAGCAAGCACAAAGACACACTGCAAAGTGTATGTTGGGTCTTGTCGCCGTCAGGTACAAGAGGGAGCCAATCATGCTCCTGTACTCCCTTTGATCCACCGCTTCACAGTCTTCGTCAGGGTCAAGTGCCGTTGTTGTGGACATTGGTGTTGACAATGGCTTCATATTGACCATGTCAAACTTCTTCAGAAAATCCTTTGCGTACTGGGCTTGATGTATGAAGGTAACTTGCTTGCACTGCTTGATTTGAAGTCCCAGAAAGAACGTGAGCTCGCCCATCATCGACATCTAAAATTCACTTTCTATAGCTTCCTGAAATCTGGACACAAGAGCATGAGAGGAACCTTTAAAGATGATATCATCCATGTAAATCTAAACCATTAGAAAGTAATTTCCATGCTTTAGAGTGAACAAGGTTTGGTCAACACACCCCATGATATACCCGCGCTCTAGCAAGAAGGTCTTAAGCCTAGCATACCATGTCCTAGGTGCTTGCTTTAGCCCGTACAAAGCTTTTTGAAACTTGTACACACGATTTGGGTATTTGTGGTGCTCAAAGCCAGGTGGTTGTCTCACATAAACCTCTTCCTCTATGAAACCATTTAGGAAAGCACTCTTGACATCCATTTGGTAGTCTAATGCCCTTAGAGGCAGCAAATGCAAGCAAGATCCTAATGGCTTCTATGCGTGCAATAGGAGCAAAGATTTCCCCATAGTCTAAGCCCTCCACTTGACTGAAACCTTGGGCAACAAGCCTAGCCTGTTTCTAACAACCTCACCATCTTCCCCATGCTTGTTTTTGAAAACCCACTTGGTTCCTATGACATTGACACCAATAGGAGGCTCTACTAGGGTCCACACTTTGTTTCTCTTAAACTTTTCCAACTCCTCATGCATGGAATTAACCCAATGTTCATCAGATAATGCGTGTCCAACATCCCGAGGTTCAAAGGTGGCAACAAAGAGTGAATTGGTAAAGCAGGCGAGATGTGCAAACCTTGACCTTGTTGTCCTCTCGTAGAGATTACCGATCATCTGTTGAGGTGGATGCCGACGTTGAATATGGTGAGGGGCCTCTCTCTCAGAGTGTACCTCCCCCTCAACCATAGTTGGAGTGGTGGAAGCAGCAGGAACAAGCTCGGATGTGGGATGGAATGACTCATCATCGTCATCATCCAAGCCCTATAGGTCCTCTTCTACATAGATACTCTCCTCCATCTCCTTGTTACCTGCAGTCTCAACCACATTGCTTGCACAAGAGTTTGATTCATCAAAGGTTACATCGCAGGACTCTATGATGGTGTTAGTTTCCAAATTCAACACTCTGTAGGAATGGCCATGAAGGGTGTAGCCAAGAAAGATGCCATTAGAAGATCTCGAGTCAAACTTATCAAGATTGCCACGCTTGAGAATGAAGCACTTGCAACCAAAAGCACGCAAACCAGATGGCTTCCTTCCAAAGCGTAGCTCATAGGAAGTCACATTAAGAATTAAGCGCAAGAAAACCCGATTGGAAACATAGCAAGCAGTGCTAATGGCCTCAGCCCAGAACCGCCTCGGAGTCCTATGCTCATTGAGCATCGTCCGGGCCATTTCCACCAAGGTTCTATTCTTTCTTTCGACCACACCATTCTGCTGAGGGACACGTGGTGCTGAAAACTGATGCTCAATACCATGCTAAAGGCAGAAAGCATCAAAGGAGGAGTTCTTGAACTCGGTGCCATTATCACTACGAATTGCTCATAATGCACCCGGAAGTTCCTTGAACAACCTCAAAGCTAAGCTCCGAAAGTGATGAAACACTTCATCCTTGCTCTCAAGAAAGTAAACCCAAGAGTAGCGAGAGTAGTCATCAACAATCACAAGAACATACCACTTCCCACCCGCCGAATGAACCCGAGAAGGACCAACAGTGTCCATATGAAGCAGCTCTCCAGGGCATTCAGTCATCACCAAATTGATTGGTGGATGAGAAGCGGCAATCATTTTCCCATGATGTCAAGGAGTACAAACCAAATCCTTATCAAATTTGAGCTTAGACAATCCTGGGATCAAACCTAGGCCACTCAAGCGATAAAGCAAGTCAAAACTCATGTGACCTAGTCTCCTATGCCATTTCTACAGCTTAGAAGAAGATCGAGCAAACAAGCACTTGTGAGAACCAGGAGAACCAGCAAAATCAGCCTGAAAAACTTTCCCAATACTAGAAATCTCACAAACCAAAGAGCCATTCGAATCAATAACACAAGAAGCATTTTTCTTAAAGTGTACTTCCAAACTAACATCAAGATGCTCAACCAAACCAACATCCTTGAGAGTGAATTTATAATTTACCTTTACCGCGCCTCTTGCCTTCACTCTCCCTCTCTTGTCATCTTTAAAGGTCACGTACTCCTAGCGCTTCAAGGGAGTGAGGCTGGAGAACCACTTTGCATCTCCGGTCATGTGGCGCGAACACCCGGAGTCCATTAGCCATTTGTTCTCCAGGCCTCCACCTGCTGCTACAAAGAACGAGAAGGAAAGATTGATGTGATGTGGACAAGGGTTCCCGATCTTCCGAAAGGTTCTTGGTAAGTTGATTTGGTCGGAGGCGACACACAAATCGATCCGGCTTCAGAACAGCACGTTCTAAACCCCGCAATCGCAGCACGACGTCTCCTCTGGTTATCAACCGTCCAAAAGACGATTGACCTCACCGAGAAGGCTGATCCCTGCCTGCGAATCAAGAACACAAGCAAGAACAACGAAGATTGCAACACAATTGCAGATGTATGATTAAACTCTCGAAGTTGGGGTCTCACAAACCGATGAACGGCGAAACTGTTTATGAACAGAATTGATCTAAGCAAAACCCGAACCCTAATGGTGCGGCGGCGGCTGTATATAAAGACCCTAGGGTCGTGCAAGACCCTCTGGACGCGCCCCTAATTGGGCTCAACTAGATACAAAGCCCAAAGGCCAAAAATAGGCGACGCAGCACCGACACAGATTCTGGACTCTGTCTTGTTTTGACGATTCCCGATGACTCCGGATGAATTTTGATATGAGGCCGGCGGCATTGGAAAGGTCTTCTCCTTATCTTTCCGTGCATATGTAGAACGTCCAAATCCGAGTCCGTATGCGTCCTGGGCAACTGTTTTAGTACAGACTGGTCCTGGGCCCCGAAACAGACTCGAAGTCGGTTTTGATTGGGCCTCCACTTTGGCTTCCAAGCTCTTGCTGGTCCTCCACGTTCCCAGCTCCTTCTCCCATCATCTCTTGGTCTTCTCCATGGTTTCTAATCATAAAATAATCATTAGGTAGCAAACCATTCTCAAAAGTAACATATAGCGAAGAACGTAGGAACGAGCTCACCTCTAAATTTAGTCGTCGTGCACGAGCTCTAGTCATTGGACCTTGCAAGTCCAGATTTGGAGGAGTGTTGTGTGTATCCATAGGAGTGATGTCCTCATCATCCTCCCCCTCTTGAAGTGGAGTCGTCCTCGACTCGAGCTCATCCTCTTCTCCCAAGTATGGTTTCAAATCTGAAATGTTAAAAGTAGGACTAACCCCGAACTCGGGAGGCAACTCAAGTTTGTATGCATTATCATTAATCTTCTCTA
Source organism: Eleusine indica (assembly GCA_030378355.1). Lineage (NCBI taxonomy): Eukaryota > Viridiplantae > Streptophyta > Magnoliopsida > Poales > Poaceae > Eleusine > Eleusine indica. The sequence continues at coordinate 32,049,944 of CM059499.1, forward strand.
TTATTTTGAATGGACCATCAGCTCTAGGCATTAAATCAATTTTAGTGAAAATTATAGCACCACATAACTCATCAAGCATGTCGTCTAGCCTAGGAATAGGATGACGATACCTAATAGTAATGTTATTAATGGCTCTACAATCTACACACATACGCCAAGAACCATCTTTCTTAGGAACCAAAAGTACAGGAACAACACAAGGACTAAGTGATTGACGAACATACCCACGATCCAAAAGGTCTTGGACTTGTCGTTGTATCTCCTTAGTCTCCTCAGGGTTGGTCCTATAAGCAGCACGGTTTGGCAAAGTAGCACCAGGAATCAAATCAATTTGATGCTCAATCCCTCTCAAAGGTGGCAAGCCCGAGGGTATCTCAGCTGGGAAAACATCCTCATACTCCTGCAAAAGGTTAGTGACAGCAGGAGGCAAAGTACTAGAAGCAATATCACCAAGCAAAAACAAGGCTTGTTTGCATATCAAAGCATAGCAAATATCATCAGTAGAAATTTCAGCAAGCTCAGATTTTGTGGTAAGACATGAACGACCTTGTAATTTAATTGCAGCACCCTTAGAACTTGAAGAATCATTAACATTACTTGGTGTAGGAGCAGAATTAACAGGTTGCTGAATTTCAGGGCTTTTATTTTTCAAACTAGCAGCTCGTTCTAAATCAGCTTGTACAATTTCAGCAGGGGTCATTGGTAACAAAGTAATTTTAGTTCCTTTATGCATAAAAGTGTACTTATTACTTTTACCATGGTGTACAGCATCATTATCAAATTCCCAAGGTCTACCCAATAAAAGTGAACAAACTTGCATGGGTACAACATCACAATCAACAGAATCCACATAGGAACCAATGGAAAAAGGAACTCTGCAAGTTTGTGTTACCTTAGCTTTTCCAGAGTCATTTAACCACTGAATGTAGTATGGATGTGGATGTGGGCGTGTGGTCAAATCAAGCTTCTTAACCACATCAGAACTCACCAAATTGTTGCAGCTTCCTCCATCAATGATGACACGCGCCCGACGGTTCTTGATGACGAAGAAAATCTGGAACAAGTTATGTCGCTGCATCATCTCGGGCTGCTGGATTTGTGTGCTAAGCACACGCTGCACAATAATATTCATGTAGCCCGTGGTATCTCCGCCTCCAAGGACGAGGTCACCGCTGGTGGCAGCGACATCCTCCTCCTCATCCTCCACATCGGAGGTGCTCATGTAACCGCCATCATCTGTCGCCACATATGCTCGCCTACTTGGGCAGTCTTTTTGCACATGGCCAAGACCATGGCATCGGTGGCACTGAATCCCTGTAGTGCGTCCCGTCGAAGCAACAGAGGAGGCACTACTAGCCGGTACCTGCACAGAATTTTTACCTGAGCGCGTAGAAGGGGCAGGGGCTGATCTTGGTGCTGCAGAAACAACACTAGCTGGTGGGGGCGGCCGGAAAGATGGCTTGGGCAACCCCGAAGTCCCCGTCAGCCGTGGTGGGTAGAAATTCCTGGACTTGCTGTACTCCTCAAAAGCCTGGAAAAGTCCCTGTGATTCTTTCTCTGCAAGCATAGCATACTGGAAACACTGGTTGAGGGTATAAAATTCTTTATAATCAAGGATGTCCTGAATTTCTTTTCTCAAACCAGAATAAAAGCGGCAAATCTGATCCTCTACTTTTTCAACCACAGCACAACGAATCAAACCCTTCTGAAGCTCACTAAAATACTCCTGAACAGTTTTATCTCCTTGATCTAAACGCTGCAGTTTATTACGAATTTCTCTATAAAAAGAAGGAGGAACAAAACGATCACGCATTTCTACCTTAAGTTCTTCCCAAGTAGTAGGCAAATCGGTTTCAGCAGCTAGACCACTCCACCAAACAATAGCAAAGTCCTTAAACTCACTAGTGGCTTGTCTAACTCTATGTTGTTCAGGAACAAGATGGGCATTAAATTTTTGTTCTACCGTCATTTCCCAATCAAGGTAAGCATCACCATCGTACTGACCCGAAAACGAAGGAATTGAAAACTTAATTTTAGCATACGGATCATCTGGAGCATAGTTACCTTGTGTGCGACGGTTGTGGTTGTGGAAACCACCCATACCTTGAGGGTTACGTTGCAAACGGCGTCGTAACCTTGCGGTCCTTGTAGCTGACCTATCGACGGTGCCATCAGCCTTATACACCGTTGCTTCATCATGATCGTCTTCAACGTCGTTGTTGGTGTCGTTGTTGGTGTTGGTGTTGTTGTTGTTGTTGTTGTTGTTGTTGGTCTTGTGAGCGGTCTCCAATTCGACAACCTGATCGGTTAGCTTAGAGACTCTCTTATCCAACCGCTCAATGCTTTCTCCCAGGTGAAGCTTGGTGACGGCGTCGGTGACGGCCCTGGTGATCGTCTCTGCCAAATCACTCTGAACCTCCTGCAAAGCCTTCTGTAACTGATCTTGGCTCACGCACTCATCAAATTTTGAGGGCGAAGCACCCTCTCCATCGCTTCCTGACATCAGAAACACCAAAACAGGAAACAAAAAGTGAAGGTTATCCCTACAAAACTACTAAGCAGTGGTGCCTCTCAACACAGCAAAAGTAAGCTTCTTGCAAAGCTCTTACAAAGTTCTGAAAACAACAAAGCGAAGGATACCAGGGAGAAGTGTTCCACGATTGCAAGGGTTACCAAATAACCTATGTGCTGTCCAGAAGAAGTATGTAGAGCTAGGAAGGCCAAATACATATATATGAGTGGCACACAAATCAAAAACAGATAGTAAAGCTGAATAAGTGCCCAAATAACTTGTCCCTAGTTGCTGGTCTAACTATGTCCTAGAACAGTAGTGATATCAAAGAAGAAACAAAGAGACAAAGGGACACAGTCGATCACAGGGGGCTTAGTGTAAAACAGCCGAACTCAGAAATTCCAGGGGGCTAGATGGAGCACTAGTAGGAATCCCAAATTTCTTTTATTTTATTTTATTTTTTTGATATTTTTTTCCAACTCACTAGTAAACAGGAAGAAACCACAAAAAATTTCAGCTCAAACCGAGATAGGACGTGGCCTACAGAAAATCTTGAAGTTTCAGAAAACGTCGGGTTTCAACTTGAATGAATTTTTTCTTTATCTTCCCGATTTTTTTTGAATTTTTTGATGAGGGCACACAGGGCGTAGCTGAGTGTGGGTATGCTCAACTTTTCGTCTAGAATCTCCTGTAAAAATTTCAGCCAAAACGGACAACCGAGCGAAAAGTTATGGCTGTTTTACCGAAGGGGTGTCGGAATCGGTTATGAAGAACCCGGGGGTTTGAGTGAAATCCGAGTCGGGCTTGGGGTCGGGTAGGGATTTTTTTGGCGAGGTGGATGCAGCGGAAAGTGGAATTTATGAAAAGTGGTCCGAGGTGGTGAGGGTAGGTTTAGGGTGGGATTAGGGTGGGCGTGTTGATCAATCAACCCTAGCACACAAAGCCGACAAAACCGAGGATGGTGAAGGGGATGGCGGCTAGGGTTGCAAGGGAAACACTACTGATGACAAAAACACAAACTAAACCAGCGACTAAACAAGAACTAGGGCACAAACTCAACACTACGGACTCTGAAATTGAAATATGCAAAGGCTAAACACGTGGTTATGGGCGGGGCAAAATTTTTTGGTATTTTCAGTGGACGATAGGAAGAACACGAAAACAAAACTAAAGGGTAGTGTGAACCTGACGGTGCACCTGAAGCTCTGATTACCACTTGATGTGGACAAGGGTTCCCGATCTTCCGAAAGGTTCTTGGTAAGTTGATTTGGTCGGAGGCGACACACAAATCGATCCGGCTTCAGAACAGCACGTTCTAAACCCCGCAATCGCAGCACGACGTCTCCTCTGGTTATCAACCGTCCAAAAGACGATTGACCTCGCCGAGAAGGCTGATCCCTGCCTGCGAATCAAGAACACAAGCAAGAACAACGAAGATTGCAACACAATTGCAGATGTATGATTAAACTCTCGAAGTTGGGGTCTCACAAACCGATGAACGGCGAAACTGTTTATGAACAGAATTGATCTAAGCAAAACCCGAACCCTAATGGTGCGGCGGCGGCTGTATATAAAGACCCTAGGGTCGTGCAAGACCCTCTGGACGCGCCCCTAATTGGGCTCAACTAGATACAAAGCCCAAAGGCCAAAAATAGGCGACGCAGCACCGACACAGATTCTGGACTCTGTCTTGTTTTGACGATTCCCGATGACTCCGGATGAATTTTGACATGAGGCCGGTGGCATTGGAAAGGTCTTCTCCTTATCTTTCCGTGCATATGTAGAACGTCCAAATCCGAGTCCGTATGCGTCCTGGGCAACTGTTTTAGTACAGACTGGTCCTGGGCCCCGAAACAGACTCGAAGTCGGTTTTGATTGGGCCTCCACTTTGGCTTCCAAGCTCTTGCTGGTCCTCCACGTTCCCAGCTCCTTCTCCCATCATCTCTTGGTCTTCTCCATGGTTTCTAATCATAAAATAATCATTAGGTAGCAAACCATTCTCAAAAGTAACATATAGCGAAGAACGTAGGAACGAGCTCACCTCTAAATTTAGTCGTCGTGCACGAGCTCTAGTCATTGGACCTTGCAAGTCCAGATTTGGAGGAGTGTTGTGTGTATCCATAGGAGTGATGTCCTCATCATGATGACTCAGTGCTGGGGTTAGAAAGAAAACTCTTGGGAAGCCAGCACTGAATCACACAACCTGCAGGAGTTATCATAGTTCTTTGCATAATACCAGTCGAACGCGTGGGACGAGAACCACGATAAGGAAAACGTGGCCTGTCAAATCGTCTCGACTCAAACCTGTGGTTGTGAGGATAGAAATCATCTGTGTGAAAGCCAAATCCACGCGAGCGATGCTCACCATGATGTGAAAAATGTGGGGCGCCAAAGCGCTGCTTCACAAAGCCTCTGTTTCGTGAATCAAAGCCATATGAGGAATAACCCTGTCCACGATAGGCACGAGAAAAAGAGCAAGGCTGAAAACCAACAAAATCATCATGATGCACATTCCTAGTTAACTCAGCTTGCATCCTCTCCTCTTACGCCTATAACAGTACTCATCCAAGTGACCCTTATGACCACAGAACATGCAAATGTAGATACTCTCATGTTTAGGCTTAGCTTGCACAGTGGGTTTGGGTTTTGGCTCTCAGCTTGCTTTGGGTTGAAGGAAGGATTGGGGTTAGGTGAGTAGTATGTGTGAGTGGGTTTGATGGACTGTTCCTCATCCTTATAGCTAGAGCTAGGCACAAACTTACCCACATTCTCACTCTCCTTGTCACACCTCTCAAATCCCAAGCCCAAGTTGTAGGTTGACCTACTGGCACTTTCTTTGACTCTTGCCAAGTCACTCTCAATCTTCTCCACACTCACTAGGGTTCTTTGGAGATGAGAGATGAGATAGTCATTTTCTTGGGTTAGGATTTTGTTTTCCTCTCTAGTGATTGCAAGCTTATCCTTAAGAGAGCCACACACTACACATGGTGGTGGGAGAACTTTCGAGCGTCTTATCTAGCAGCTTGGACTCGAGCTCTTTGACTTTGAGGGTTTGAGCTTCCAACTCATTAGAGAGCTTGGGGCACTTCTGACATGCACCCAAAAGAGTTGGTCTAGCTTTGAATTCATCAAGGTCTTTAAGGGCACTCTCAAGCTGACTGGCAACTTGAGCATGCACACTTTCCCTCTGTGCAAGATCATTCATCACAACTTAACAAGACTCACACTCAACAGCAATGTCATCTTTTGCAAGCTTAGACCTAAGCGAAGTGATTTCATACTCAGCACTCTCCAACTTAGACTTAAACTCTCTATTCTCACGAATAGCACTGTGAAGCTTATCATTTTGCATGAGCAGAACATCGCGCAAATGATCAAGTTCAAAAGAGAGCTCATCAAGAGTGGGAGGTACCTCGCTTGTGTCGGAGTCAGAGCCAGAGTCGGTTTCGTGATCATTCTTTGCCATAAAGCAAAGCCCGGTGAAGTCGTCCTTCCTCTTGACTCGTGGCTTCTCAACCTCCTCCTCCGAGCTTGTAAGGCCTTCGCTTGATGTGAGGTCCATATCGCTCAAGGCGGCAACGCAGGCGCATGCAACGGCCTTGGCGAATTTCTTGGAGTTCTTTCCTTTCTTGTAGAAGCGGTTCTTCTTCTACTTGAAGTCTTCAGTGTTGTTGTCGTGGTACCCAGCCTTCTTCTTCTTCTTCTTGGGACAGTCAACAATGAAGTGTCTCGGGTCACCACACTCGAAGCAGGTTCTTGAACCAACTCCTCTTCTCTCCTTGCGGTTGTTGTAGAACTTCCTGAACTTCCTTGTGAGCAAGGACAACTCCTCATCAGGAATGCACTCCATCTATTCGTCTGAAGCTGCAACAAGAAAAGAAAGAGCAAACTCTAAAGAAGACTTGTCAAGTGAGGGGTTAGTTCCATAAGAAGCACCACTGTGACTACCCTTATGAGAGCTACAAAGCAAAGCCAAGCTAGAAGCAGGGTACGCAAGATTAGGACAAGACTTCCTAGACAGTTCATGAGATTTTAGTTAGCTATACAGCTGCTCACAGTCCAGTGTATTGAAATTGGCAGTTTCTTCTAGTGCAGCAATCTTAACCAGCCAAGCATTTTCATCAAGTGAATACAGCAATTGCTTAGCTCTATCATTATCACTATACACAAGGTTACCACAAGCCCGCAAGTTGCACATAATGGCCTCAAACCTACGAAAAGTGTCATCTAGTGACTCGCCAGGTTTTTGTGTAAAGATTTGGTACTGTCTATTATAAGAATCCTTACGCATAGACTTGACTTGATTGGTAACCTCATGGTACGTGCAAAGCTTTGCCCAAATGGCATGTGCAGTATCAAGATGAGCAACACGGTCATGTTCATTCCTACCTAGAGCAGAAAGCAGAATATTGACAGCTTTGGAATTATTTTCAAACCTGATTAACTCACCAGCAGATGCAGTGTTAAGGTCTCTGTTGACTTTTGCTAAGCCATATTAATAAATCATTCCCGGCACGGGGCCAGAAACGGTTCACTAATATGTCCCAGAGTCAAGTAGGTAAAATCCGCAAGCGCACGGAGAATACCGCTGTAGCATTTCACCCGGAAGTATTCAGGGTATCGTATTTGTTTATCCCAGAGGAAGGGTATGATCAAGAAGCGTTACTAACATATAAGATCATGTTAACAATTAGCAAGGATATCTAACCAAGACAGGCGGGTACATGATAATAACCGGGTAGTGTGACACACACAGAAGATTCCTACTAAATAAATAAAGTCTAGTGGAGGAAAGACTAGGCTAAGCTACTCCTACTATCCATTCCTATACAGTTGCATAGCCTAAGTAGAATACATACAGACCCACACTCAGGTTCAGCAGTCAATAGTATAGCACTTCAGGCACGGACTTACCCCTGCATCCACAGGCGACTTCCGCCAAGAGCCTACGCACTAGCCTAGCGGGGAGGATTTCAAAGGACGGACAGGGCTGTCACCACCTGCCGCCTACCTCAACGAACCAGTAGACTAACGAATAATTGATGCAAATCAATCACCCAAGTACCATACTTGCATGACCAAAGAGCACTCTGCCCCTCCGCGATTACTATTAACGAGGCAGAGCTACCGTACGAATACGATCACCAAACCCAGGCTATACTTTATCAGCTAAAACTAAGCATAGAGACTATAACATATAAACTAGACTATAGTGACGGTATATAACTAGCATGACAATAGTAGTATAATAAATATAAACTACTATCACACAAGTAGACTATACTATCACATATATGGATCACAAAATCAAACAAGAAACTCATGACCCAAGCACAACTATATAGAAAAGATATATATATTGATAAGAGTAAAGTCTTACAAAAGGGAAAAGATACAAGAGCCATACCAATTCCAAGTGAAGACTTGGGACTAGAGAGCTCTAGACTCAGCCTAACTCCACTAAAACTCCAAGAACTACTACTAGCAAGAGAGAAATGCTTCTTGTGGTGTGTGTTGAGTGTGAAGGCACACCCTCCTATTTATAGCCTCAATAGGTCGGCAAGGGAGCGTAACCGCCACGGAAGGCATCTCAAACCGTCATCAGGAGTCGCGGAGGAGCCAACACGTGGAAGCCCAGGCGGAGAGGGCGCCCGGCTGGGTCGGCCGACCTGACCAGGTCGGCCGACCTGGGGGTGGCCCCTCCTGGCCTGTGCTTTCTCCAGGTGGCTGTCCTGTGGGCCCTGACGTTGGTTTGCGCGGTATTGCAGGGAGTTACGTCGGTTAAGTGCTGAAAATGGGCCCTTCAATCCGTGTGACGTCTATGTGGCGTTCTCTGATTGGTCGAAAGTGTGTTTTCTTGCCTTTTGAGGTGTTTCCTTCACATTTCCTCCTGCATGCACAAAGTTCTCCAAGTACAAGTGGAACTATATTATTGTGATAAAGCATGCGTGTATGAAATGCCAAATTCTCCTTTATTTGAGTATAGTTGACGGTTGAAAATGGTACTTAACAGCCGTCAACAAACTCCCCCAAGCTTACCCTTTGCTCGTCCCGAAGCAAAGATAAACTTAAGTTGTTGATCAGGAGTTGCTACAATGTCCTACTCCTCAATAATACTATGCGCACAACAAAGTACTCTTCCTAGAATTAAATATATTGGCGCATAACTTACCCATTTACCTTGATCCATGGGGCTTTTACACCTCATTGTCTTGGGCGGTTGAGAGATAGAACAATTGCAGGGCACCAATCACTTGCTCTAGATTCCGCTATGTTATTCCGGAGGTTTTCAAAAGATTTTGAAAATAAAAACCAAGTTCCTCAAATGATTCTCTCGGATCACTCAATATGTGTATGATTCCTCACCAAGGCAAAGTGTTGCCTATAATCACCTACTTCTAAATAAGGCTTTATGTGGAGCTCAAGGTAGGGATATATGAAGCACTCATGTTCACATAATATTGCTATGTCAAAAGACCGGATCCAAGAAAAACATCAATTCAAACAATCTTGATCAAGATGTGCAAGTGTGTGGGAGAACGGAGGAATGGTGGATGGGAAGAAATAACTCCTTTTTGAATTTTCCTTCTCTCTTTTGGAGTTTCTAGGCTATGGCTACCTTTTGCTTGCTCTCTTTTTTGAGCCCTTTTTTTTTTTCTTTTCTTTTTTTTTTTTTTGCATAGCCATAGTCCTAGTTTGCAATGAATACTTTGAGAGAGGAATTTTGCAATGGATATATGGAGTGTTTCTTTGGATGGATGGATAGTGGCTTTCTTCCGGTATAGAAGAATAGCTCACGGTGGATATGGTGGATATGGTGGATGCTATCTTCTTGATTTAGAAGGATAGCTCATGGCGGTGGATGTGTGTATATGATCTTGATCAAGAAAGCATGAAAAGAGTTCTACTAGGGTCACAACAATTTTGACTAAGCTCAATGTGAAACAAGCAGCATATGTGTAAAGGTTTTCAAATGTAAACACTACATATGGCTGTGGTGGGAATTTCATCATTGAGGAACTTATCAATTTGTCATTTTGAAAAATAAAACTCCGGAATTCAAGCTTTACGTTGAGCAAGATCATAGCAGCCCTATCTATCATATCATACCTCTCAACAACTTAGAACTAGAGAATGCATATGCTACCCACAAGATTCAAGTTCAAGGCAAGATTTACCAACAAACCTAACTCTTGAGAGAGTACTAAGTTGTAAACTAGCATTAGAGAGGAATAAACGACAGAGCAACTATTCATCATCTCAACATAGGAAAATTATACACATTCATACCGCGCATGAAAAAGGGAAATATTTTTGTTCTTTTTATGTTTTGCAAATTTTTATGGATTTTCAGATTTAGCAAATGCAAGAAATAAAGGGAAGGGGAAAGATACAAGTTACCGTGAGAAGGGGGGTCCTCCCCCAAGCTTGTTCTTGCTCATATCTGCTGGTTCGGGTCGTAGCCTTGGGAGCGGAAGAAGGCATCCCAATTGCTCTGATTCTGAGCCATCATTGCGTTCAGCTGGCGGAATTGGTTGTCGCTGAAATTGATGGAGGATGCTTGATTCGTGCTTGCACGAGTGCTTTTTCTCCGCTTGATTCCGGCGACTTGCTTCATTTGGTTGAACATGGCTGCACACAAGAACAAACACAAGACAAGAACAAAAACAAGATCGAACAAGTGTTCGGGTGAGCGTTAGTGAAAACGACAAACCCGAGCTTCTCCGAAATTGGTTTTCTTCTCACAACAACTTACAAATGCACTAAAACAGAGGGGAAATATTTTTTTGGGTTTTTGGGGCTGTAGTAAAGTTGAAGAACACGAAATTTTGGGAGAGCAACAAGTGAGCAAAGGAGGGGAGTGAAAGATGAGCTTGGAATGGTGAAGCTCCTCCTCCTGGGCGGTTTTTTATGGCCAAGGAAGCAAGATGGCCGTTAGAAAGAGACAGAGCAACGGCCATATAGCCGTTGGGAGAAAGGAGCACAGGAAAAGGTGGGGCCAGGGGGTCGGCCGACCTCACCAGGTCGGCCGACCTGGCAGGTGGGCCTCCTGGCAGCCCCCTTTTTCCTATGTGTTCCCCAACGGCTAGGGGATTTGTCCCCTGCTGCCTTTTTGCTTAAAAAGCTCGACAAAAAATCTTTTCAAAATGGAAAGCCCGAAAACCTATTTTCTAAATTTTCAAAAATGCAAATGAGTTTTGAAAAATTCCAAGGTGGCTGGAAAAATTCAAAAATGCAGAAATGCAGTGGTCGGGAAAAATCAAAATGTGATGGAAAGCAAATATGCAATTAAAAGAGCAAATATGGATAACTACCGGTTTAACCTCCCGGCGAGGACTCACCTTTTAAAGTCCGACGAGCGGGACTTTTCTCCGGCGTTCAGCTCGATGAAGCGTTGTCCGGTCCCGGAGATGAAGACACGGATGATGCTTCTTGTTTCATTCGCCACACCTTCTTGGTCTTTGTTGCGGTCGGTGGCTTCTCGGGCTTCGGAGGCTGCGGTTTTGCAGGCTTCACAGCCTGTTTCTTTGCAGACCTCGGAGGTTGCTGCCTTGTGGACTTCGGAGGCTGTTGCTTAATGTGTGACCTCTGCCTCCTTGCCTTCATCAGTTGTCGCTGTGCGACCTTTTCCTTCTCAAGGAAGTTCTTCATGAATGTGATGAGGCTGTCCTTCTTTTTGAACGTGTTGCAAATCTCCAGGAATTGCTGGAGATGAGCACTAGCGTCCTCATTGGCTTTCCCACAGAATGGGCTAGCCTGCACCATGGTGATGAGACCGGTCTTGATCTCGAAGTTCGCATCTCCCACATTGCCAGCTGGTCCCGTAGGGATGTTGGCAGCGGAGGGAGCGGAGAACTCGCGGAGGGTCTTGTCGGCCATTTGCTCAGAGCTTGATGGTGCGGGAATGACAGGTTCGATTGGCCGAGTCTCCTTACGAGGAGGGGTGAGCCTAGCTCGTGTCCTTCTCAGGAGTGACTCAGGATCTTCAGTGAAGTTTGTCGGCAAGTCGAAACCAGTCATACACTACCCTGTTTTCATACAAAATGCAGAAAACAAAGCAAGGTTAACCTGCTTAGGAGATAGCCTTAATAATTGCAACACTACTATATACATTAGTAATTTTTCTTGATCATACGCCTTCCCCGGCAACGGCGCCAGAAATGCTTGTTGACTTTTGCTAAGCCATATTAATAAATCATTCCCGGCACGGGGCCAGAAACGGTTCACTAATATGTCCCAGAGTCAAGTAGGTAAAATCCGCAAGCGCACGGAGAATACCGCTGTAGCATTTCACCCGGAAGTATTCAGGGTATCGTATTTGTTTATCCCAGAGGAAGGGTATGATCAAGAAGCGTTACTAACATATAAGATCATGTTAACAATTAGCAAGGATATCTAACCAAGACAGGCGGGTACATGATAATAACCGGGTAGTGTGACACACACAGAAGATTCCTACTAAATAAATAAAGTCTAGTGGAGGAAAGACTAGGCTAAGCTACTCCTACTATCCATTCCTATACAGTTGCATAGCCTAAGTAGAATACATACAGACCCACACTCAGGTTCAGCAGTCAATAGTATAGCACTTCAGGCACGGACTTACCCCTGCATCCACAGGCGACTTCCGCCAAGAGCCTACGCACTAGCCTAGCGGGGAGGATTTCAAAGGACGGACAGGGCTGTCACCACCTGCCGCCTACCTCAACGAACCAGTAGACTAACGAATAATTGATGCAAATCAATCACCCAAGTACCATACTTGCATGACCAAAGAGCACTCTGTCCCTCCGCGATTACTATTAACGAGGCAGAGCTACCGTACGAATACGATCACCAAACCCATGCTATACTTTATCAGCTAAAACTAAGCATAGAGACTATAACATATAAACTAGACTATAGTGACGGTATATAACTAGCATGACAATAGTAGTATAATAAATATAAACTACTATCACACAAGTAGACTATACTATCACATATATGGATCACAAAATCAAACAAGAAACTCATGACCCAAGCACAACTATATAGAAAAGATATATATATTGATAAGAGTAAAGTCTTACAAAAGGGAAAAGATACAAGAGCCATACCAATTCCAAGTGAAGACTTGGGACTAGAGAGCTCTAGACTCAGCCTAACTCCACTAAAACTCCAAGAACTACTACTAGCAAGAGAGAAATGCTTCTTGTGGTGTGTGTTGAGTGTGAAGGCACACCCTCCTATTTATAGCCTCAATAGGTCGGCAAGGGAGCGTAACCGCCACGGAAGGCATCTCAAACCGTCATCAGGAGTCGCGGAGGAGCCAACACGTGGAAGCCCAGGCGGAGAGGGCGCCCGGCTGGGTCGGCCGACCTGACCAGGTCGGCCGACCTGGGGGTGGCCCCTCCTGGCCTGTGCTTTCTCCAGGTGGCTGTCCTGTGGGCCCTGACGTTGGTTTGCGCGGTATTGCAGGGAGTTACGTCGGTTAAGTGCTGAAAATGGGCCCTTCAATCCGTGTGACGTCTATGTGGCGTTCTCTGATTGGTCGAAAGTGTGTTTTCTTGCCTTTTGAGGTGTTTCCTTCACATTTCCTCCTGCATGCACAAAGTTCTCCAAGTACAAGTGGAACTATATTATTGTGATAAAGCATGCGTGTATGAAATGCCAAATTCTCCTTTATTTGAGTATAGTTGACGGTTGAAAATGGTACTTAACAGCCGTCAACAGTCTCCTCGTATAGCATACTCCTGCTCAACAATCTCCAAAATTGCACGTCCTTGGCTTAAGAGATAAGCTTTGGTCCGTGACTTCCAGTAGGGAAAGTCCTCACCATCAAACATCCAGAGTTTGACTGCACGCTTCTCCATGTCACCTTCGGATCACAAAGCCAATGAAGGTCAACTAGTGATCAAACTGGCTCTAATACCAATTAATGGACCGACAAGACGACTAGAGGAGGGGGGGGGGGTTGAATGGGAGCCAATTAAAATTCTTTACAAGAACTTGGCCTGTATCCCAATTACAGCCCAAGTCAACCTCTAAACTGATCACCGAGGCCACACACACCAACTTGTGATGTGTGTTGACTCCAGCGGTCACTCATGGTAACAAACCGCAAGTGTACGGCTATCGAAGTTGCTTTCACCCAGGAGTATTCCAAGGGTATCGAAATCCACGGGGAACGTGTGTGGACTATCAAAGAATCAGGCTCGTCCAGGGACAACAAGAATATGGTAGGCGAGGGTAGAGAGGATTCTAGGATAGATTGGACCAAGCATAAGGTAAGTTCGAACTCTAATGCTTACTTCGGGCGCCGCCTTCCCTCTGGTCTGCCAGGACGTTCCGGCCTACAGCTCTACGATGTACCTGAACGTGGAGGGTTACTAAGGACGAACAGGGCTATCATCACCTGCCGTCTACCTCTTCAATCCATGGAGCACGCGGCAATCAAAGGCAATATATAGCCTAGACACCACACCTATGCTACGAATTACTACTCTAATCTTGATCAAAGACTAAAGCATTCAATTACGAATGATGAACCCGTAAGGATGTAAAGAGCAGATCTTATTGAATCAAAGGAACAATACCATAGAAGAATCCTGAAGACTTACTTAAAATGGCAAGACTCCATCAAGGTACAAGATTAGGGAAGAGTGCTGACAGGCCGGCACTTCCCCGAACTACCCCTCACTCTGTCTCTATTCTCTAGGCACTAAGGAGGTAGTGCTTCGCCTTTTTGATTGGAGCTCAAGTGTTTCTCCTCTTGTATCTGTGAGTGTGAAGCCACACCCTCCTATTTATAACCTCTATAAGTTGGCAAAGGGGAGTAACCGCCAAAAAGACCCTGCCCACCGCCTTCAGGGATCAACCAGAAGCCTCCACGTGCAAGCCCAGGAGAAAAGGGTGTAGGCCTGGGTCGGCCGACCTAGGGAGGTCGCCCGATCTGTGGCTGGGCCATCCTGGCTTGTGCATCCTCAGGGTGGCTGCCACGTGGGTCCTCATCCTAGATGTTGGGGTCATTTTGTGTGTTTCTTCGGTGTAGTACTGAAAATGGGCCCTTCAATCCATGTGCTCTCTCCTAATTAGCTGAAGGTGTGTTTTGTCCCTTAATTACTTGTGTTTTATTAATACTCCGTGGTAAATCACCTGCATACACATAATGACCAAAACTTGTAAAATTTGTTAGTAATAAATTCCTACCACTAGTTGGTTATTTATTTTGTAGTTTTTATGCAAGCAAATAACGGTCATATTTAGCACTTAAGGACCGTCAACAAGCTCCCCCACACTTAGCCTTTGCTCATCCTCGAGTAAAGAACAAAAGAATAAGTACAATCATAACTTCCCATAGTACAATACTAGCATGCAAATTATTCCATATCATACCTTTATTCATGAAGATGTAGGTGACTATCATGTTACCTTGGCGGGTTGACGAATGGAACAGTCTTGACTTCAGATTACTTGCCTCCTTCTGCTATATAACTTGGATTTTCGAAAAGATTTTTTTTCAAATAAAGCATAGCCATACTCCTCAAATGATTCTCTCAAGGCACTCAATGTGTATTTTCCTGACCAAGGCACTTGACTTTGCCTTTTTCATCCTACCTCTAATTTATTTTGGCTTATGTGGAGCTTAGGGTAAGGGATAAAAGAGGACATACGGGAGTCTCATATATTACTAAGTCAAAGACCGGATCCACAGGACAATCAAGTTATGAATTATGACCAAACATGTGCACACACCTATGAATGGAATGGATGATGGATAATGGATATTCCTATTTGAAATGACCTCTCTCTCTTTTGGTTGATTCACTGTAGAGAACATGGCTATCTCTTTTTCTCTTTCTTTCTTCTTTTCTTTTTTTTAGGCCATGTCTCTTTTGCATAAATATTTAGAGAGATCATGAAAAAAAGAGAGTGGTTTATGAAATGGCAGTGGAAGATGATAGTGCTATCTCCCATTATGGAAGTTTAGCAATATGATGGTGGGTGTGCACATGATTTTAATCAATAAAACACAACTAGTTTCATACTAGAGTCACAACAATTTGACAAAGTTCAATGAAACTACAAGCAGCATATGTATAAGGTTTCTCAAGAAAATCATCATATGGCTTTGGTAGGAAAATTACGTCACTGAGGAGTAGGCATCTTTTTACAAAATTCCCAAGTACATAAGCATAAGAGCAAGATTTCATTTGTCAAACCATATCTCATAAGTCAACAACCTAGGTGACATGCTTTCCTAATATATTTTTCATGAACAACAGGTATATGAATTAGGAATAAGGAGCATGCAAGTCAACCAAATTGAAGCATGATCATGGAGATACACAAGATTCAAAAAATCAGGGAGGATGAGGGATAGGATGTACAAACCAGCGCTCTAAAGAAAGGGGAGGCCGAGCGGTGCCAGGATTGGGTCGCCCGACCACGGGGTCGGTCGACTTGCTTCTGGGCCAAATGGCCTCACTCTTTGACGTCTCGGTCTTTGTTGCATCATGTTGCATGTTATTGAGGTGCTTTTCTCTATTTGTGCATCGATGTTCCCAAAAGCCTCCCCCACACTTGTTCCTTGACCTGGATCTTTATTCAAAACAGACAAACAACTGGAAGCAAAAACTCTACCGGTATGACTGCCGGAGAGTCACATATCTAAGGAAGTTGGAAGATGAAGCAAGTAGAATTATGATAATGCATTGAAGTCAATTAATTCAATAACATCTACGTCTTCATCTAGAATTTTATCGGGTTCTAAAAAAACTTTTTAGGCGTTGGCCATTTACCTTAAAGTGGTTGCCATCATCTTTCTTGATTGTGACTGCTCTGTGTGAGGCGGTGTTGGTCGTACCGACGCACCCACTTATATACCGCAAGAGGACGGTGTACGATTGTAGCACTTTTCCCTTGAATTGAGTATTCCATGGTTTATCGAATCCGCTAGGACCTTAGGAATGATTAAACAAAGTTAACAGTAAAAGATCTAGTCAAGGCTACTGTCAAGTACAGGTTGCATGAGGGGAGACTGGCCAGCGCAAAAGTGCGCCAGACAGGAAATCTGTCATCGCCGATCGGCGCAGAAGTTGAGCCGATCGGCATACTAGTGAATCGTTGCGCCGATTAGCGCAGAAGTTGAGCCGATCAGCACACTAGTGAATCTAAGCCAAAGTGCGCCAGATGCCTTGTAAGCCTAGGCTGTTAAGTGAGTAACCAGATATCTACTAGTGATGTCGTAACCAGAAAGTCTAATTAAATAGCATCATAATGGGTATTACATGGATCAATGAAAACCTATAATGAATAAGACCACCCTACTTTCCGAGCGGCTCCTGATTTATCGCTGCCGAGAGAAAACCTTTAATCGCACGAGTATCTTACCCTACTCAACTATCCAATAGTGCTGCGCAGGCTTAGTGCTGTCACCGCTAAACCACACTACTAGCATCATCAAGCAACCATAATCAATACAATGTCCAAATACTATCCTAATCACCATGATCAAGATAATATCAACTTGCTTAGCCTAGAACTAAGCAATTGGAATAAGCACATGCATGATTATAGAAGCAAGATAGACAAATCACCAAAACCATCATCAACATATTCAATCATCCTTGAGATACATAGCGTAAGATTCATCCCCGTCGAGATGGCCTACCTTGACGGATCAACTCTTAACACCAATGGTTCTTGAAACTCAACTAGAGATCTATTCTAACGGGGCAAGCTCCGGTGGCTCTAACTCACGGATCTGTTGTCCCTCTGTCGCCTCCCTTCTCTACGGCGGGGGTTTATAAGTATTTGTAGGGGTTCTACTCGTAAAGGACTCAGTTTCTTGCAAAAAAGGCGGTTGCGCCGATCGGTGCAAGCCGTGTCTTCTCTGGTTTCTTCTCCAAGTCGGTTTCTCTGTCTTCAGCTGTCATGTTGGCCTTTTCCTTCGAGATAAAGTCTTGTACTACATGTCAAGATATTGAAGTTCCATAAATCTTCTAGGCAAATATTTTCAAGTGTCTTACGCAGATAAACTTCCATAAACATGTGGAATGGGTCTCGGTCACTTCTGTGGGCCAAAACACCCTAGCGCCGATCGGCTCATGGACTGTGCTGATCGGCGCACTGGGCTTCTTTAGTGCTTTTCATCGGTTCTGGACTCTTGTCCTCTCCAGCATCACTTTAATCACCAATTTTACCTGTTTCTGCAATAAAGCTCCAAAACAACGCATATACAAATATATAGGCAATATCACAGGTAAATGGCCTAAATTAGTATCAATCATGCTCTAATTGGGGTAATATTCACATATAAAAGGGGCACTTGGGAAGTGCCAACAGTTCCTCCACACTTAAACCTTTGCTCGTCCCGAGTAAAGTAAAAGAAAGAAAAGTCGAAAAACATACTCTTTCTATCATAAAAGATATCTCAAATCAGCAAATGTTGAGCATTGTTCAATTGTGGTGTATTTCATATTGGTATTCAGCAAAATAGTTCAAATATGGGCATAAAGCTTAAAGTGTCTCCCCAAAGCAACAGATCATGTCCAACTCACAAATTATAACTTTTCCACACATGTAAATTACTTAAAAGATTGTTGTGAACATAGAGAATCTATCTTCCAAATAATCCAAGGCAACAACTCATCTTTCAAATCACTCAACCTATATCCTACAACATAATGATCAAATAATATTAGTGTAAGGCTTATATGAGTAGCTAGGTGAGGTAATTCAAGGATTGCAAACATAAATCAATAATATATTGTAAAGCTAGGAGATTATTCTTTGTTGGAATTATAGAAACTTATCAAGATGGCCATTAAGAAAGAAAAATTTAAGAAAGGACTCACACTTTGGATATGTGGACATGTGCATAGCAAAAATTTGATCTTGGAAGATTGCACATGGTTGGAATGATTCATGGCTACATTAGAATGAATTTCAAGAATAAGCATGTCATATACCATCCCCCCACACTTAAAATTTTGCTAGTCCCTTAGCAAATTAGCTCAGGGTGCGCCCATCGGCTCTCAACCCAAATTCACCAACATTTGTTGGTATTTGATCTGTCTGGCTTCAACATTTATTCAAGAATTAAATATAGCCAGAAATATAGGATGTGGTCAAGGAATGATACTCAACAAGATGTTTTGGGTTTATAGTAGTGTACTCAGCGGAATTGAATTTTTGCATGAGTAATTCAAGGCTAGAAAAAGATACACAAAGAATTGCCATCTTAGTAAAGTTCATACCAAAAAGAATTAAATCCTAACCAAACTCAACCATCAATTTAACGTTTATCTACATATCAAAGGTTCATAAGAATTGCTCAAAATATGGCATTGGTAGGTAAGGATCTTGAAAATAATAAATTCCAAAGTTCATAATATGAAAATTTATTTATAAAAAGATTGGTACTAAGTTATCATCACAAACTGGACAACACAAATGGAGCACATGGGTACTCAAAATTGCTCCACATAAGACATATTTGCCGAATAATCATTAAGTGTAAGTTCAAAATTTTTTTCAATGCTCAACATTATTTGGTCTTCATCAACACTTTTCAAGAAAGAATAAATAGTTCAATTCTCCTAAAAGAGCATAACCGCCACCATTATATTAAGATCGAAACTCGAATACATGGTGATGATTTTTGCACACACTTGCATGAAAATAAAACTACTACTAACACACTTGCATGAAAATAAAACTACTACTAACACACTTGCATGAAAATAAAACAACTACTAACACACTTGCATGAAAGTAAGCACACCCGATACATGGTTTCCCAACCCGCTCACACATATATAAGCAAATAAAGAAAAAGATTGCAAAAGATAAAAGAAAACGCAAACCAGGAAACCAATACTCGTGCCAACTCCTAGGCACTCTAGTCATCCAAACCGCTCACACATATATAAGTGGAGGCAGTGGCTGATCGAGGCCATAGCACCGTGCCTTGAGTCGCTCGAACTCCTCCACCATCGCATCGTGGTTGTCCCTCCATTGGGACGTGGCGTCCTCCACGCGCTCGATGTAGTGCATGTTGTTGTCGAGGTACCCCTGCATGGGCACGAAAAAGTCTGCACCGGGCACAGGAGGCACCATAGGTACACACCCTTGGTACCTGTATTCGATACCCGTGGTGAAGTAGGGGGCGCCGACCGGCGCGTCGCCTGCGCCGATCGGCGCAGAGGGCTATGAACCGCCCGCTGCGTCGCTCCACCCTAACTTGTACTGCTGAGGCCCCTGGCGTGACCCCCAGGAGTCCCACTCGCCGCCGGCTACTGTAGATGTGGCCGGCTATCGAACCCGCCCACGACGGTCCATGAGAACTCGCCCCCCCCCCCTCCAGGAGATCTTCCTCAAACCAATTTCCTCCCTTCAGCTTGCAAGGGAGGAAAACTCCAAGCTCCGCACACGGGAGCTTAACGTTGGTGCCACCGACATGGAAGCCGGCGCGAACACTTCCCGTGACAATATTGCCACGAGTCATATTCTGGCCGATCTCCGTCGTGCACTCCCACTTGTCATCGCACCCTCTCGGTCCATCGCCATCGCAGACGAGGGCTGCTAGATGTTGAAGATAGGCCCCGAAGGCCAACTTCTTGCTTGCCTTGCCCCTCTTGTCGAGCCAACCCCGCACCATCACCGACATGGGGTTGCAATGAGACGGACTCACGATGGCGTTGTAGAGCCACCTCAAGTCTGCATCGGTGACGTTGCTGGAGTCGACCTTGTCGCCTATGCGCACCGCCAACCACCGATGGAAGACTTGAATGGTCGGGTTGCGGATGTTGTCGCGCTTCATCTCTTCTACGAACGAGAGCCGCCTCCAAAAGGATTCCAACTCCCCACGTCCCAAGATGCCGGCGACGTCGGCGTTGGCATTGAAGCCGAAGGCTTGAGCTGCCGCCTCTATGGTCACCGTGTAGCTTGTATCGCAGACGCGGAAGTTGATGGCCTCATTGCCGTCTTCTACGGTGCCAATCCTCATTGTAGAGGCAATCTCGGTGACGACGTCATGGTTGTAGTCCATGGGAAGAAGGTGGAAGTCCACTCAACCGAGATTGTTGAGCATCCTCCTTATGTCCTCCCACAGGCCGATCGAGGTGAGGAAGGTCTCGTCCAAGTCGAAGTTGGAGACGAACCTTCCCCTTACCGCGAGGTAGTCCCGCTGTTCTTCCGCGCTCAGGAGGGTGAAGCTCTCCTCCACCATGCGCGGCATGAATGCCGGCGGTGGTGGTGATGTGGGAACCCCACGGCTTGCCGCCGCTTGGCTCCTCGTAGCACGCCTCGTTGGAAGGGACGCGCCGGAGACGGAGTGGCGGGCACGGATCTCGTATGTCGCCACCGCTGAGCCGGTGGATGCACCACCCACCGACATGTCATCGCGAGCGCTGGAGCCACCCCTCGCCGAGGAGTCACCGCTCAACTCGCTGCTGCCGCCGGAACTGCTTCCCCGGCGCAGCCTCTTGCCCAACTTGCCGACGGAGGAGCGGAGACGATCCATCTGCGAAAATTGCGGAACATGTGCAAGATCGTGGGTAGTGGGGAAGGTGGAGAGATTACCGGGATGGTGTGCCGAACTAGGGGCGCCAGGCCTCGCTTTTATAGTGTGGGAAACTTGTAGGAGAAGGAACCGCAGAAAAATTTCAAAATTTGAGATCGCGTCGATCGGCATGGCAGTGCGTCGATCGGCACAATTCAATTTTGAATGCTCTGACCACTCTGGTGCTTGATTCCCATCCTTCATGTCGCTTCCCAGTATATCATGTTTGTTGGCAGGGGAACAACACGGAATCCCGATGTCTTGTTGACTGCGCCAATCGGCACGGGCCCACACCGATCGGCGCGCCGTCTCTTTTTTGAGCTTTTGGTCAATTCCGTGTCTCCTCTGCACTGCACACTTGCATAATAATCATACCTATTCCTTAAAATCAACGCTTGTCACCTTTGTCACCCATTTGGGAACCGCATGGGTACCCGCGCTGATCGGCGCAGAAGGGCGCCGAACGGCGCAAGTCCCATGCACCTCGTCTTTTGGTCCGGCGCTGATCCTGATGCCTCGTGTTCATCTCTTTCAACTAATTTTCCACTTTTCCCAATGTTCCTGTAGTATTGACATATGTAGCAGCGCTCATCTGGTGACCACGCCGATCGGCGCTGACTCGCGCCGATCGGCGCGACGTCCATTTTTGCTCCTGGCCCCTCGCTTCTTCGCTAGATGTTGCTCTTGGCACACAAAAAAATTAATTCAAAAAGATTTTTGATTACCTTGAAAATAGCTCTGTCTCTGAAAATTACTGTGCTGGTTGATTTTTAGCACCCCTTCAATTCTGGGCGTCGTCAACCTTCTGTCCTAACCTGGGCAATAATGCGCCGATCAGCGCAGAAGTACGCCGATCGGCGCAAGCTCTGTTCCTTCTTGTTTTTGGTCTTTTTTTTTATATTCCTGCATTGTTAGTCTACAATATGTATATACACAGTTTTGCACGAATAAACAGACAACGCAAGAGCACACAAGAATTAAGCACACACTTTTCTATTTTTTTTATTCGAGAGATTGTTTTTATCACAAGCAAGCAAATTAAAAGCACCGGGTTGCCCTCCCGGCTAGCACTAATTAACTAAGTGAAATGGGTTGCCCTCCCACAAGCACTAAATAACTTCTAAATCCCGCGATCATTGGGTTGCCTCCCAAGAGCGCTCTAGTTATTTAGAGATCAAAGAGCTTGACCTCCCCGCAAACAATCATTCCTTAGTGTTGCGGTGCGGGATGTGAGGCCGCGACACTACAAGGTTCTCTTATCTCCTTAGTTCATATAGCTCGAACGACCTATCCATACATCCCCTCCAATTACTTTCGACGCCACGTTCCCATGGTGTCTTGTATCTCTTCACTTTATCAATAGCACGACACTCTTCTCCTTTTGGGCGAAATTTGAAAGAGTAGGGAGTCCCACTTATATCGAAGCATATCTCACCACTCCCAACATCAATACTTTCCTTTGCTGTCCTCAAGAAGGGTTTGCCTAAGATCAACAGGGTTCTCGTCCTCTTATCCATATAGAGCATAATAAAATCAACAGGGACGATGTGATCTCCAATTTGAACAGGCACATCCTTAGCAATTCTATCAGGGAAGTGTACCGATTGATCGGCTAACTCCAAACACATACCCGTAGGCTCTAATTCAGGCAGATTGAGACTTGTGAATATATGACGGGGAATAACACTTACACTTGCTCCAAGATTGCACAAACACCTATCAAATATCCTTGTTCCAATCATGCATTTGATGCTTGGTGATTCAGGGTCAGGTTCTCCAGTGCAGCATCATTGATTGCCACCGTTAGCTCCTTAGTGACCTTCACAACCTCCTCAAAAACTAGAGACTTCTTGTTTTGCATCATGTCCTTAATGTACTTGGCATAGGTGGGAACTTGGATAGCGTCAACAAAAGGGCCATTGATGTAAAGCTTCTTCATAATATCGACGAACCTTGCAAATTGCTTGTCGTGTTGCCGTGCTCTTTCTGTCTTCGTCAGTAGTTGAGTATCCAGGAACATGGCAGGGCCATGCTCTTCTGTCTTCACGCACATTTTCATACCAGAGAGGTCAACATTCTCTTCGCGCCGATCGGCGCTTTCAGGGAGCCGATCGGCGCCAACAGGATCGTCACGCCGATCGGCGCCGGGTGTGCGCCGATCGGCGCGGGGCTTCTTTGCTCCCGCAGAGTGCTCTGGATCTTCTATTGTGAATAATACTCAAGGTGTTGCATGGACTGTTTCTCCAGCTAAATCTCCAAGTGACTTGCTTCTGTTCTCTGCTGTTCTCTTCTTGTGAAAGAGTCTTTCTGGATCATCGGTGTAATTAGAGGGTTTGTTTGACTTAGGACCGTCCATACCTATTAGTTTCACTTAACAGAATATATGTACTAGAGAGACAAGTAAAGCACAATGACTAAACACTAATACATCAAACAATGTTTAAAAACCTGCTATGGTCCCCGGCAACGGCGCTAGAAAAGTTACGCTTTTTGGTCGTACCCACGCACCCACTTATATACCGCAAGAGGACGGTGTACGATTGTAGCACTTTTCCCTTGAATTGAGTATTCCAAGGTTTATCGAATCCACTGGGACCTTAGGGATGATTAAAGAAAGTTAACAGCAAAAGATCTAGTCAAGGCTACTGTCGAATTCAGGTTGCATGAGTGGAGACTGGCGAGCACAAAGGTGCACCAGACATTAACTCTGTCGTTGCGCCGATCGGCGCAGGAGTTGAGCCGATCGGCATACTAGTGAATCATTGCGCCGATCAGCGCAGAAGTTGAGCCGATCGGCACACTAGTGAATCGAAGCCAAAGTGCGCCAGATGCCTTGTAAGCCTAGGCTGTTAAGTGAGTAACCAGATATCTACTAGTGAGATCGTAACCAGAAAATCTAATTAAATAGCATGATAATGGGTAATTACATGGATCAATGAAAACCTATAATGAATAAGACCACCCTGCTTTTCGAGCGGCTCCGATTTATCGCTGTTGAGAGGAAACCCTTAATCGCGCGAGTATCTTACCCTACTCAACTATCCAATAGTGCTGCGCAGGCTTAGTGCTGTCACCGCTAAACCACACTACTAGCATCATCAAGCAACCATAATCAATACAATGTTCGAATACTATCCTAATCACCATGATCAAGATAATATCAACTTGCTTAGCCTAGAACTAAGCAATTGAAATAAGCACATGCATGATTATAGAATCAAGATAGACAAATCACCAAAACCATCATCAACATATTCAATCATCCTTGAGATACATAGCGTAAGATTCATCCCCGTCGAGATGGCCTATCTTGACGGATCAACTCTTAACACCAATGGTTCTTGAAACTCAACTAGAGATCTATTCTAACGGGGCAAGCCCCGGTGGCTCTAACTCACGGATCTGTTGTCCCTTTATCGCCTCCCTTCTCTACGGCGGGGGTTTACAAGTATTTATAGGGGTTCTACTCGTAAAGGACTCGGTTTCTAGCAAATAAGGCGGTTGCGCCGATCGGCGCAGGATTGCGCCGATCGACGCAAGCCGTGTCTTCTCTAGTTTCTTCACCGAGTTGGTTCCTCTGTCTTCCATAGCTGCCGTGTGGGCCTTTTCCTTCGAGATAAAGTCTTGTACTGCACGTCGAGATCTTAAAGTTCCATAAATCTTCTAGGCAAATATCTTCCAGTGTCTTGCGCAGATTAACTTCCATAAACATGTGGAATGGGCCTCGGTCACTTCTGTGGGCCAAAACACCCTAGCGCCGATCGGCTCATGGACTGTGCCGATCGGCGCACTGGGGTTCTTCAGTGCTTTTCATCGGTTCTGGACTCCTGTCCTCTCCAGCATCACTTTAATCACCAATTTTACCTGTTTCTATAATAAAGCTCCAAAACAACGCATATACAAATATATAGACAATATCACAAGTAAATGGCCTAATTAGTATCAATTATGCTCTAATTGGGGTAATATTCACATATAAAAGGGGCACGTGGGAAGTGCCAACAGGCGGCGTCAACGATGGTGAAAGGCCCTCCCATTTACTTCTAAGCTTCCCATGCCCGTAAAGCTTCACTCTAGAATTCAGTAGAGCAACACCTTATCACCTTGCTTGAATTCTCTTATCTTGATCTTCTTGTCATGCCATCTCTTAGTATTTTCTTTATATGTCTTGGCATTATGATAGGCTTTGCTTCTCTATTCTTCTAGCTCAGATATCTGCATTTTTCTATGCCGTCCGGCTTCATCTAGGTTCATGTTCCACTTTCGGATGGCCCAGTGTGCTCGATGCTCCAACTCAACTGGCAAGTGGCATGTTTTCCCATAGACAAGCTGGTAAGGTGACATGCCCATTGGAGTTTTATATGCAGTCCTATATGCCCAAAGTACGTCAGGTAACTTCAACTTCCAACCTTTCCCCATCTCTTGGACCGTCTTCTGCATAATATTCTTGATTTGCTTATTGGATGTTTCTGCTTGGCCACTTGTCTGAGGATGGTATGGTGTTGCAATATTGTGCTGGGCTCCAAGCTCCTTCAAAAAGCTTCGAAAGGTCTTATCAATGAAATGAGACCCTCCGTCACTTATCACCATCCTAGGTGTTCCAAAACGAGGGAAGATAACCTCATGGAACATCTTGCGGGTGTGCTTGGTGTCGGCAGCTCGACAAGGCATAGCTTCTACCCATTTGGACACATAGTCAACAGCCACCAAGATGTACTCACTGTCGTAGGACTTTGGGAAGGGTCCCATGAAGTCAATGCCCCAGACATCACATAGTTCCACTTGAAGGTTGTATGTCAGTGGCATTGCATCTCGAGCAGTGATGCCTCCATGCTTCTGGCATCTCTAGCATCTTTGAATGAATTCTCTTGTGTCTTCATACATGGTTGGCCAAAAGAACCCACTCTGCTAGATTTTTGCCTGTGTATGGAATGCACCATAGTGCCCGCCATATGGGGCTGCATGACACTTCTCTATGATCTTGGTTGCTTTAGTTGTTGGCACACATCTTCTCAATAGTCCGTCTGCGCAGACCCTGTAGAGGTATGGATCATCCCACAAATGCAATCTACTCTCGTAGATGAGCTTCTTCTTGTTCTCCCCTGGTGGTACATACCCTGAAACCATGAAGTTCATAATGTTTGCATACCAGGGTTGGAGTCTGTCACTTTCAGCTGCAGGAAGTCGTTTTATGGGTAACTCCTGCATGTTAGTGACTTGCATACGAGACAAATGATCTGCTATAGAATTTTCTACTCCTTTCTTATCTCTGATCTCAAGGTCAAATTCTTGGAGTAGAAGAATCCATCTAATTAGCCTGGGTTTAGCATCTTTTTTAGTGAGCAAGTACTTTAATGCAGCATGGTCAGAGTAAACAACAACCTTTGCTCCAACTAAATAAGATCTGAACTTATCGATAGCAAAAACAATAGCAAGGAGGTCTTTTTCAGTTGTTGCATAATTAAATTGAGCTCCTGACAAGGTTTTGCTAGAGTAGGCTATTGCGTGATGCTTCTTATCCTTGGTTTGGCCCAGGACGGCCCCAACGGCATAATCACTAGCATCACACATGATTTCGAATAGCAGCGTCCAATCAGGGGGTTGGATGATTGGAGCTGAGATGAGCGCCTTCTTAAGGGTATTAAAAGCTTCAAGGCACTCATCATCGAAATCAAAGGGAACATCCTTAGCTAATAGGCTCGTGAGGGGTCTAGAGGTTTGAGAAAAATCATTTATAAAGCGCCTATAGAACCCTGCATGACCCGGAAAGCTTCGGATCCCCTTAAAGTTAGCTGGAGGTGGCAACTGTTCTATAACTTCTATCTTTGCCTTATCCACCTTTATCCCCCTTTTGGACACAAGGTG
Source organism: Eleusine indica (assembly GCA_030378355.1). Lineage (NCBI taxonomy): Eukaryota > Viridiplantae > Streptophyta > Magnoliopsida > Poales > Poaceae > Eleusine > Eleusine indica. Next base: position 32,076,871 of record CM059499.1, read on the forward strand.
TCCTAGAACAATGCCCTCTCGGACCATGAAGTGGCACTTCTCCCAGTTAAGCACTAGGTCCTTCTCTTGGCACCTTTGTAAGACCTTGTCCAAATTCTCGAGACAGTGATCAAACGTTTTTCCATAGATAGAAAAAGTTGTCCATGAAAACTTCCATAATTTCCTCGATCATGTCAGAGAAAATGGACATCATGCACCTTTGGAATGATGCGGGTGCATTGCATAACCCAAAAGACATATGCCGATACGCGTAAGTTCCATAAGGACACGTAAAGGTGGTCTTACTTTGATCATTAGGATGGATGGGTATTTGATGTTAGCCAGAATACCCATCAAGGAAACAAAAGAAGGAATGATTAGCAAGCCGCTCCAACATTTCATCAATGAAGGGGAGCGGAAAATGATCCTTCTTTGTTGCCTTGTTGAGTTTCCTATAATCAATGCACATCCTCCATCCTGTGACGGTTCGTTGTGGAAGCAACTCATTTTTGTTGTTCCTAACTACCGTCTTGCCTCCCTGTTGAGTTTTGCTAAGCCATATTAATAAATCATTCCCGGCACGGGGCCAGATACGGTTCACTAATATGTCCCAGAGTCAAGTAGGTAAAATCCGCAAGCGCACGGAGAATACCGCTGTAGCATTTCACCCGGAAGTATTCAGGGTATCGTATTTGTTTATCCCAAAGGAAGGGTATGATCAAGAAGCGTTACTAACATATAAGATCATGTTAACAATTAGCAAGGATATCTAACCAAGACAGGCGGGTACATGATAATAACCGGGTAGTGTGACACACACAGAAGATTCCTACTAAATAAATAAAGTCTAGTGGAGGAAAGACTAGGCTAAGCTACTCCTACTATACATTCCTATACAGTTGCATAGCCTAAGTAGAATACATATAGACCCACACTCAGGTTCAGGAGTCAATAGTATAGCACTTCAGGCACGGACTTACCCCTGCATCCACAGGCGACTTCCGCCAAGAGCCTACGCACTAGCCTAGCGGGGAGGATTTCAAAGGACGGACAGGGCTGTCACCACCTGCCGCCTACCTCAACGAACCAGTAGACTAACGAATAATTGATGCAAATCAGTCACCCAAGTACCATACTTGCATGACCAAAGAGCACTCTGCCCCTCCGCGATTACTATTAACGAGGCAGAGCTACCGTACGAATACGATCACCAAACCCATGCTATACTTTATCAGCTAAAACTAAGCATAGAGACTATAACATATAAACTAGACTATAGTGACGGTATATAACTAGCATGACAATAGTAGTATAATAAATATAAACTACTATCACACAAGTAGACTATACTATCACATTTATGGATCACAAAATCAAACAAGAAACTCATGACCCAAGCACAACTATATAGAAAATAGATATATATTAATAAGAGCAAAGTCTTACAAAAGGGAAAAGATACAAGAGCCATACCAATTCCAAGTGAAGACTCGGGACTAGAGAGCTCTAGACTCAGCCTAACTCCACTAAAACTCTAAGAACTACTACTAGCAAGAGAGAAATGCTTCTTGTGGTGTGTGTTGAGTGTGAAGGCACACCCTCCTATTTATAGCCTCAATAGGTCAGCAAGGGAGCATAACCGCCACGGAAGGCATCTCAAACCGTCATCAGGAGTCGCGGAGGAGCCAACACGTGGAAGCCCAGGCGGAGAGGGCGCCCGGCTGGGTCGGCCGACCTGACCAGGTCGGCCGACCTGGGGGTGGCCCCTCCTGGCCTGTGCTTTCTCCAGGTGGCTGTCCTGTGGGCCCTGACGTTGGTTTGCGCGGTATTGCAGGGAGTTACGTCGGTTAAGTGCTGAAAATGGGCCCTTCAATCCGTGTGACGTCCATGTGGCATTCTCTGATTGGTCGAAAGTGTGTTTTCTTGCCTTTTGAGGTGTTTCCTTCACATTTCCTCCTGCATGCACAAAGTTCTCCAAGTACAAGTGGAACTATATTATTGTGATAAAGCATGCGTGTATGAAATGCCAAATTCTCCTTTATTTGAGTATAGTTGACGGTTGAAAATGGTACTTAACAGCCGTCAACACTCCCTTCTTAGGCACTACCTGAACGGGGCTAACCCACTCACTATATGGCACAGGATAAATAATCCCGGCATGAAGGAATTTCAAGACCTCCTTCTTTACTACCTCTCGCATTGTGTTGTATAGCCTCCTTTGGGGCTCCCTAGAAGGCAAGCATTCAGGGTCAAGGGGAATGCGATGGGTGCAAAGAGCGGGACTAATCCCTTTAAGGTCTTGGAGTGAGTAGCCAAGGACAGAGCAATGCTTTTCTAAGACGGCTATGAGTCTATTGGTTTCTTCATCAGACAGTTTGTCACTTATGATGACAGGGGCCTCTATGTTGTCATTTAGGAAAGTGTAGCGTAGGCCTAGGGGCAAAGGTTTAAGCTCAATTGCAGGCCATGATGGTAAGCTTTCTTTGGGGAGTTCAAAGATTTCATGCATTTCATCCTCCTCCTCTACAAAATTCTCCGTGCCTTGCTCAAGGATAGAATTAGGAGAGTCAAAGGGGAGAATGGCCATCACTTCTTCAATTGGCTCACACTCAGGATGAGGTTTCGCTAAAGAATTTTTTGCTTGAACAAACAAAACTGAAAGGGTGTCTCTCCCAAGTTTTATGTCGAGGTTTCCTAGTGGAGGAAAATTTAAGAGAAGTTTATTTAAAGGATGTCCGATCAAAAGATCAAAGTCATAGACTTTGTAAACAAGGAAATCTAGGATGTCCTCGACATCTCCGTGCCTAACGGTCACATTTCCTATAATCCCATATCCTTCTAGGATAGCACCAGACTGGCTCTTGAAGCATTTATTGGTCGGGGCTAAAGGTTCATCGCCTAGCAGGCGAAAGCAAGGGAATCAGACATTATGTTTGCTTTGACCGTGGAATTATAAAGAAAATATACATCGGTCCTTCTTATTTGAAGACGAATAGTTGAAGGGGGTGAACTAATCCGATGGATATTAGGAGAATCCTCAACTTCCCTCAACCATTCATCACTTAGAATGGAGGTTAACTCCTTCACGCTCTCCTTTAGGAAGTGTTCTTCGAAGGGATCGGGGAGGGAAGAAGGTACCGATGGCTTGTTCTCACAACAGTAATTCGAGGTGTTCCCATAGTCATCAAATAGATTATCCTCGAATTCAAAAGTGAACTCCAAAGGCGGAATTTCTTCCTCCCTTGGTGTTCGTGGTTCGGACAAGGGCTCAATAGCTGAAGCTTGGGATAAACAAGGTGAAGGCTTGGGTTCGGCTAAAGAGGTTTCCTTGCAGCTAGTCTTGATGTCATCCTTTGGTGGTTCAGGAAGGTCCTCGATGAATTGTTTTCTAGAATACAATCTAGAAGGTTCTTACATTCTATCATGGTCTTGTGTGCAAACGAACCTCGAGCGTAGATATAAAGATATAGTGCAGACTCCTTGTTAAGACCTAGACAAAAGTGTTGTAAAAACACGTGGTCGGGTATAGACAATTCCGGGCCAAACTGAATTAAGATCGAAAATCAGGCCCGGGCTGCACCTATGGATTCCTTCTCATGCTGCTGAAAGCAGAGGATTTCCCTTTGTAGAGACGCGATATAGGATAAAGGAAAGAAAGCAAGACAAAATTTGTCTCTTAGTTCTGTCCAATCACCATTCACACTTCCTATGGTATGAGTGTACTATTGTTTCGCTTTCTCTGTGAGAGAAAAAGGAAACAATTTCCACTTTAAGGTTTCTTGTGTCATGTCCGAAATCATCAGACACGAGCTCAATTGCTCAAACTCCCGTAGATGGTGGTATGGGTTTTCATGGTCAAGCCCATAGAAGGATTGCTCCCGAACCATGGCTATAAAGCTAGGGCGGAGTTCATAGCCAGATGCACGAATTGGGTTCGCAGAGGGAGGTGGCTCACAAAACTCGCCCTTCAGAGCAGAGAATTGGTATAAAGGTTGTGGTTCCTTCGTAGAAGTTGGAAATAGGAACAAAATAAAATAAAATAAAAAAGATATACAAGGACGAACTAGGTTCAAAGATAATTCAGCAACCGTTCCCCGGCAACGGCGGCAGAAAGCTTGTTGACTCCAGCGGCCACTCATGGTAATAAACCGCAAGCGTACGGCTGTCGAAGTAGATTTCACCCAGGAGTTTTCCAAGGGTATCGAAATCCACGGGGAACATGTGTGGACTATCAAAGAATCGGGCTCGTCCAGGGACAACAAGAATATGGTAGGCGAGGGTAGAGAGGATTCGAGGATGGATTGGACCAAGGACAAGGTAAGGTCGGACTCTAATGCTTACTTCAGGCGTCGGCTTCCCCCTGGTCTACTAGGATGTTCCGGCCTACAGCTCTACGACGTACCCGAACGTGGAGGGTTACTAAGGACGGACAGGGCTGTCACCACCTGCCGTCTACCTCTTCAATCCGTGGAGCATGCGACAATCTAAGGTAATATATAACCTAGACACCACGCCTATGCTACGAATTACTACTCTAATCTGGATCAAAGACTAAAGCATTCAATTACAAACGATGAATCCGTAAGCATGTAAAGAGTAGATCTTATTGAATCAATGGAACAATACCGTAGAAGAATCCCAAAGACTTACTTGAAATGGCAAGACTCCATCGAGGTACAAGATTAGGGAAGAGTGCCGACAGCCCGGCACTTCCCTGAACTACCCCTCACTCTCTCCCTATTCTCTAAGCACTAAGGAGGTAGTGGTTCGCCTTTTTGAGTGGAGCCCAAGTGTTTCTCCTCTTGTGTCTGTGAGTGTGAAGCCACACCCTCCTATTTATAACCTCTCTAAGTCGGCAAAGGGGAGTAACCGCCAAGAAAAACCCTGCCCACTGCCTTCAAGGATCAACCAGGAGCCTCCACATGCAAGACCAGGAGAAAAGGGCGCAGGCCTGGGTCGGCCGACCTGTGGCTGGGCCCTCCTGGCTTGCGCTTCGTTAGGGTGGCTGCCAGGTGGGTCCTCATCCCAGATGTCAGGGTCGTTTTATGTGTTTCTTCAGTGTAGTACTGAAAATGGGCTCTTCAATCCATGTGCTTTGTCCTGATTGGCTGAAGGTGTGTTTTCTCCCTTAATTACTTGTGTTTTATTAATACTTCATGGTAAATCACCTGCATACACATAATCACCAAAACTTGTGGAATTTGTTAGTAATAAACTCCTATCACTAGTTGGTTATTTATTTTATAGTTTTTATGCAAGCAAATGACTGCCATATTTAGCACTTAAGGGCCGTCAACAATGTGTCAACCTAGAGTGATCAACAACAGCAGTGGAACACAGCAGACACAAAGAAGAGCAGCAAAGACTTGACACGATCAAAGAACAAACTCAAAACAAGTTACTGGATGATCATCGGCAGTGCTGGTGCTGGGTTCTGACCCAAGCCACCGGCAATGCCGGTCGTGACATCGGCAGTTCCGATCCGGGTTCTGACCTACTAGGAGTGCCGGTCCAGGCGATTGGCAGTGCTGATCGACCCCCGACAGGAGAGAAAACAGTCACGATCTTCCCCAAAACCTCTCCAAAACTCAATCAAATGATCTCCAAATCGTGTGATCCTCAACACATCACGACCCTGATCCTAGAAGATCCACTCAATTGGCTAAAGATTCATCACAAATTTCAGATCTTGTGCCAAGAACACCAAAAAGGGGAAACTTGAGAAATCCTTCAAATCGATGATGCTAGAGCTCTTGATTTGGTCAAGGACCCATGAATGATTGTTCTAGCTCATCATAGCACTAAGACCCCCCCCCCCCAAGATCTCCGCCCCAAAACTTGCCTAAAAGTGAGATCGAAAATTCCCACGAAAATAGCTCCAAAAATAGAGAAAAAGAGAAATTCGGGATTTAGGGAGAGAGGAAGATCTTGAGCATGAAAATAATTCTCATATCATAGAAACATGCTTACAAGATCCATGGATACAAGGCTAGGAAGCCACCCTCTTCCCCCCACTCTTTGAAAGAGAAAGAGATATCTCTCACACACCCTCTCCTCTCCTCTATTACGTGAAGACCTTTCCCAGCACTTTGAATGAAGTCCTAACAAGGCTAATGGGAAGAGGCACCTCTCCCACCAGCCACACCTCTTCTTATATAGGCCTAGGGTCCAAGACAACTCTACTCTTGACCTATAACTTATTGCCACCTACCACCAGGGGCAAAACCATCCAACTCTTTTTCCTTCGCCCGAACACCATCTAGCCCTTCACAACTTTGCTTCGCCTCGATGCAAGCTCCGCGATGGTGCCATGTGCACCACCAACCACCGCCACCGGTTTTGAGGCCCAAACCGGGAAACCGCCTTGCATGCTTCTCAAAGAGCAACTTCTTGATCTTGACGCATGTCACCTCGTCTCGTGATCCTCCTCGTCGGCAAGTCTCTCCCGCCTCCGGTCTATTGGAAGCCTCTATTTGCACCGACGTCCGATCACCTTTGACTTGGTCAACCCCATCATCTTGATCACCACCCACGGTTTTGAGGCTCAACCGTGAAACCGTTCGTGCTTCTTGCCTCTCCACACGTATGGTATGGATCACCCTTGACTTCACCCGTCCTCCTGATCATCCGGCCCCAAGTCTCCTACTTGTGCCCGATCCTCTCGCCATTAACCACCAAGTTGACTTCAGTGACCTACACATCATAAGACAAGCAAACACATTTCCCATCTCCTGCAAACTCTCCAACATCCTCACTGTTGACTTTTGCTAAGCCATACTAATAAATCATCGCTGGCAAGGTGCCATAAATGCTTCATTAATATGTCCTAGAGCCAATTAGGTAAAATCCACAAGCGCACGAAAAATACCGTTGTATCATTTCACCCGGAAGTATTCAGAGTATTGTATTTGTTTATCCCAAAGGAAGGCAATGAATAAGAAGGCTTACTTATGTACATATTTACATTGCGAATTGATAAGGATCATCTAACCAAGGCAGGCAATCAATGGATAATGACGAGGTAGTGTGACACACAGAAGATTCTATCTCAAATATAAATAAATAAATAAAGCCAAGTGGAGAAAGAACTAAGCTGAGCTACTCCTACAGTACTTTCATATATAGTTGTATAGCCTAAGTTCTATACACATACACGCTTATACTCAGGTTCAACAGTTATTAACATAACACTTCAAGCATGGACCTACCCCTGCATCCACAGGCGACTTCCGCCAAGAGCCTACGCACTAGCCTAGCGTGGAGGAGTTCAAAGGACGGACAGGGCTGTCACCACGTGCCGCCTACCTCAGCTAACCGGTAGACTAATAAATAATTAATGCAAATTAATTATCCAAGTACCATACTTGCATAATTAAAGAGCACTCTACTCCTCCATGGTTATATTAACGAAGCAGAGCTATCATATAAACATGATCACCAAATCCATGTCATGTCATAACAATGAATCCTAAGCATAAAGACTATGTCATATAAATTAGATTATAGTGACGGTATATAACAAGCATGACAATAGTAGTATAATAAATATAAACTACTATCACACAAGTGGGCTATACTATCACATATATGGATCACAATATCAAACAAGAAACTCATGACCCAAACACAACTATATGAAAAGATGACATTTATTAAATAGAGCAAAGTCTTACAAAAGGGAAATGATACAAGAGCCATACCAATTTCTCCAAAAGAAGACTTGAAGAACTAGAGAGCTCTAGACTCAGCCTAACTCCACTAAGACTTGAGAACAACTAAGTAGCAAGAGAAGGAATTCTTTTTATGGTGTGTGTGTGAGTGTAAAGCCATACCCTCCTATTTATAGCCTCTATAGATCGGCAAAGGGGAGTAACCGCCAAGAATATCCCTGCCCACCGCCTTCAGGGATCAACCAGGAGCCTCCACATGCAAGCCCAGGAGGAAGGGCCGCATGCCTAGGTCAGCCGACCTATGGCTGGGCCCTCCTGGGTTGTGCTTCCTCAAGGTGGCTGCCAGGTGGGTCCTCATCCCAGATGTCGGGGTAGTTTTGTGTGTTTCTTCGGTGTGGTACTAAAAATAGGCCCTTCAATCCATGGGATGTCCAGTTGGCGCTCTCTCATTGGTCGAAAGTGTGTTTCTTTGCCTTTTGGGTGTGTTTCCTTCATATTTTCTCTTGCATGCAAGTAATTCCCAAGTAAAAGTGAAACTACATTATTGTAAACAAATATACGTGTATGAAATGCCAAGTTCTCCTTTATTTGAGCATTGTTGAAGGATGAAAATGGTACTTAACAGCCGTCAACACTCACCAACTCTGGTGAGTCAAAATCATGACATGCACAAACTCATGCAATCCCCAGATTCCCGCATTTTAACTCAAACACAAATTTCGCCAAAGTCAATTACTCATCACATATTGCAAACCATGGCACATATCCACATGGTTTCTTAACGAGCTGCTGGATGCCTTCGCTGATGGGGATACAGCGCTGCATGACTTTTGTGACACTGTGCTTATAAAGCTCCCCGTCGATTAAGACGAAAGACTTGGCACGCAGATAGAGTCGCTTGGCTTTGGTCTCATCGACGGGAAGCGTGCCCCGAGCCAAGTACTCGGTGTATGGGATCCTCCAGTCATCCGGAAGCTCAGCCCTCTCGACGTGGGTGTCGATTCGCTTGACCCCGGGGTCATCTGACTGGTCGTCCGGGTCGCGCGATTCTCCTGGTCAGTCGATCTCCATAACATCGGTGTGCTGGGGGGTCGAGGGGGACCTTGTTTCCGCGGGCAGTCCGTCGACCCTGGGGTTGAGGTCGATGGAGTCGCTTGGGCCTTTCTTAGCCCCCGCGGGATGCTTGGGCCGCACTGAAGGCTAGAACTGGTAGTTTGCAAAGACTCCCGGGGGAATCTGCTCTCGACCAGATGCAATCTTGGCCAACGCATCCGCCGCCTCATTGAGACATCGCGGGACATGCTTGAGCTCTAGACCATCAAATCTGCCTTCAAGCCTATGAACTTCCTGGCAGTAGAGTGCCTTGATGTTAGTTCGACAACTAGATTCCTTCATGACCTGATCGATCACGAGCTGGGAGTCGCCCCGGATCTCTAGCCGCCGGATGCCTAGCTCGACAGCGATCTTGAGGCCGTTTATGAGTGCCTCATATTTGGCAATGTTATTTGAAGCGAGGAAATGCAGTCAAATTACGTATTTCATACGTAACCCGAGTTGAGAGATGAAGACGAGGTCGACGCCAACACCTGTTCGCATGAGTGACCCGTCGAAGTACATGACCCAGTACTCCTGGTCGACCGGAGCGGGCGGGAGTTGTGCTTCGGTCCACTCCGCAATGAAGTCGATGAGGACTTTGGACTTGATGGCCGCTTGAGGTTGGTACTATTGGCGGCCGATAAAACCCATAATCGGGCACCAACTGGTCGAGAAATGCAAGGTCAAGATCAAAGTTTTATAAATATTTGTTTAAACTAATAAAGTTCCACGAGTGTTGGTGAAATATGTGTTTGCAGGTATCAGAGAGCCAAAATATGCAAAAACATGAAGAAACACCCCGTCGGCCGATCACAACTGTGAAACAGTCATTTTCACTAGCCGACAGGGTCGTTTTCAAGCTGAAATCAGGAACCGGCCGAAAGGGTCATATATGGCTGAAATCAGCCACCCGGCTGATTAACCGGAGTCATTTTTCAGGCTGATCATCCGACCTGGCCGGTTTTACAAAAACACTTCACTGTGATACTGTTTTCTCCTCCATGATTAAGAATGATAAAATATGGCTAAGGAAAAGAAGGCCAACAAGTGGCCTAACCGGGAGAAGTCAAGGGGCGACCCGGAGGGGGTCGGCACCCGGCCTAGGCCGTCGCCTGGCCTAGCTTTCTGCCCGGCTTGAGTTTGCCACCCGGGGTTGCCAGCCCTCTAGGCCCAAGAGGCCTACCGGCCCTAAAATGGAGAAGCCGGTACGAATCGACCAAATAACCGCCATCAGGACAAGATCCGAGCCAACTAAAAGAAGTCCGTCACGAACCGACATGATCCCACGGCCGCCCGGCGGTGCATGGCGCCCGGCATGCACGGCCGCCCGAGACACGTGGTCGCCCGGCCTTGCCCGTCGCCTGGCGCACCAACTTTTGCCTGCTGACTCTCCTTCACCTACAAGTACCCCCCTGCCCATTGCCACCTATAAATAGAGGGGAAATTTGGCAGAAAATAAGAGAAAAAAGAAACATATCAAAGATTCCATTTCCCACTACTTGTGCTACTTAGTAGAGTAGGTTAGTTAGTCGGGAGTTAGAATCTAGCCGAGAGCATCGCTCGGGATTCCGGAATTGTCTTGGAGTCTTGGTATGAGCTCTCTTGTATCTTTTCTCTTTACGTAAGACTTATCCTTTATCAATATAAATATCTTTTCTTCTATATCATGTCAAGTATTTATTTTAACATAGTCATTAACTTAAGTTACAATTATCAGGAAGAAACTTTGTTGCGTAGTTCATGGGTTTTCCCGGCTAGGATTTAATTAAGTTAAGTTCATTCCGAACTTAGACTTAGTTATCTCTCGACTATTCTTCCGCTAGGCCAATGAAAGAATATCTAGTGAAAGCATAGACGCGGTGCCTAAGTTAACGCTAGCTCGATTTGCATTCGTCCCCACTGACTGTGTGGTAGGCTGCAGGTGGTGACAGTCCTGCCTGTCCCTTTAGTAATCCACCATGTTCGGGAAGTCTCCAACAGGGTTATCTAGCGATAGCGTAATCACTAGTACAGAGGTTAGTTACCGACCCATATTAGTGGAACATTTTCGTGCCCTGAAGTGAGCTAACAGGTGAAAGACTTGAGGCTGTACCAAGAAATTGGTGTAAGCACTCAACCTGAGTAACTAGGATTTGACGTTTGACTTAGATATATTACGAAGATATATATATTTTTAGTAATCTTAGACTTAGACTCGCTGTCCTGCCGGCTAGCTTAATCGATCTCTTTATTTATCTTAATGTGGATATCTCCTGTGTTGCTACCCCTACCAATATTATTGAACATCCTTATCCCCGTCTTTGGTCAGTTGGTATAATTGTTTTAGTTATATCATTGTTAAACCAAGATAATCTTATGCCTAGCTTCCCTAAGGAAAATAAATATGATACCTTAGAATACTCCCGGGTGAAATGCTACAATGGTGTTCCGTGCGCTTGCGGATTAATTCATTTTATTCCTAAAGCATAACAAACACCAACAATCATTTCTGACGTAGTGCCCCATCAGCTCGAGTGCCCACTTGGCGACCTTGCCTGCCGAGTCCCTGTTCTGTATAATTTCACAAAGCGGAAAGGAACTTACGATGTGAATCAGGTGGGAGTCAAAGGTAGTGCTGGAGCTTGCGCCTTGCGACCATCACTGCGTAGAGAATCTTAAGGATCTGCGGGTACCAAGTATTCGAGTGAGACAGGACTTCACTGACATAGTAGATGGGGTGCTGGACTTTGAGGGCGTGCCCTTCTCTTTCCCGCTCAACTACAAGCGCCGAACTCACGACCTGAGTTGTTGCCATTATGTATAGCAGAAACACCTCTCCCAAGAGCGAGGGTGTCAACACCGCTGCACTGCCCAAGATGCGCTTGACTTCGTCGAGAGCTGACTGCGCCTCGGAGGTCCACTCAATCAGATTTCTTCAAAAGCCTGTACAACGGGAGCACTCTCTTGCTGAGGCACGAGATGAAGCGGCTCAGTGCCGCTAGAGAACCCGTAAGCCATTGCAGTCCCTTGAGGTTCTGCACCGGGCCCACCCGCTCGATCGCAGAAATCTTCTCAGGGTTGGCCTTGATGCCACGTTCAGAAATGACGAACCCAAGAAGCATGCCCCTTGGGACCCCGAAGACGCAATTCTCAGGGTTGATTTTGACGCCATTCGCACGCAACTTGGCGAAGACGCACTCGAGGTCAGCCACGAGAGTGTCGGCCCTTTTGGACTTGACAACAATGTCATCCACATAGGCCTCGACCGTGTGGCCAATTAGATGGTCGAAGCATCATTCCATGCAACGCTAAAAAGTAGTGTTGGCGTTCTTGAGTCCGACAGGCATCGTTACATAGCAGTAAGAGCCGAACGGTGTGATAAAAAATGTCGCAAGTTGTTCAGATTCTTTCATCACAATTTGGTGATACCCGGAGTAGGCATCCAGTAAGCAAGGGTCTCGCACCCCGCTGTCGAGTCAACTATCTGGTCTACGCATGGCAAAGGAAAAGGATCCTTCAGACATGCCTTGTTTAGGCTCGTATAGTCAACACACTTCCTCCATTTCCCATTCCTTTTTCACACAAGAACAGGATTAGGTAACCATTCGGGGTGAAATACCTCCTTGATGAACCAGCCGGCCTGTAGCTTTGCGATCTTCTCCCCAATTGGCCTGTGCTTCTCCTTGTCGAAGCGGCACAGGCGTTGCTTCACCGGATTGGAGCTTGGCCTAATGTTCAAGGAGTGCTTGACGACTCCCTTCGGTATGTCAGGCATGTCCGAGGGTCTCCATGCAAAGACGTTGGCGTTCGTGCGGAGAAAGTCGATGAGCTCGCTTTCCTATTTGGGAGTGAGGGACGTCCCCACTCTCACCGTCTTCTCCCTATCACCCTCGGTGTCGATCTGTACTTCCTTGGTGTCTTCCACTGGTTTGAATGAGGCGTTCTTGTGGCTGGCGTCGGGGTCCCCTCCTTGAGGTGTGTACGGATCCCCTCGAGCTCCCCAGCGGAGGCCACCATTGTGGCGGCAAGATCACCGTTCTCTACCTTGCACTGGAAAGTGCGTTGGAGCAACACGCTCACGGTGATGACCCCCTTTGGTCCCGGCATCTTGAGCTTTAGGTAGGTGTAGTTGGGGACGGCCATGAACTTGGCATAGCATGGGTGCCCCAGGAGAGCATGGTACACTCCTGGGAAGTCGACGACCTCAAAGACAAGGGTCTTGGTCCTGAAGTTGGAGGGAGTCCTGAACATGATGGGAGGCTGATCTGCCGGAGGGGAATGGCCTGTCTCCCAGGGACGATCCCATAGAAGGGTGGCCGGCCAGCTGGAGGTGCGACCAGTCGATCCCGAGGAGATCGAGGGCATCGGCGTGCCAGCTGGAGGTGCGACCAGTCGATCCCGAGGAGATTGATGAAAGTACCCCCATCCATCATCACCTTGGCGAGGCGGACCTCAGCAATGATGGGGTCGACCACGAGCGGGTATCGACCCGGTCATGGCATGTGTGGGGGATGGTCCGACTGGTTGATAGTGATCGGTAGGTTAGACCATTTGAGGAAAGATAGCGTGGCAGGCTCCACCGCGAAGGCCTCGCGATGCTCGACCTTGGCCGTGCGTTGACTTCCTCAGGACTCGAGCCCCGTGAAGATCATGTGGTAGGTTTTGGTGTTGGGGAACACCGGCCCCCCTTGCTCGCCGTTGTTGTCGGTGGGGTCTTGGGTCCCCGGCTCTGACGCTTTTTCTGGGTCCCCCTTCTTTGCCTCCTCTCGGATGAACTTCTTCATCATGGAGCAATCCTTAAGGAGGTGCTTGATAGAGAATCTATGGTTTGGGCATGGACCATTCCACTTCTTCTCGAGGTGGTTTGGCGCCTCCCCTGCTGCAGGCCTCGGCGTCTTGCGCTCGGTAGTAGCCACTACAGGGTCGTGCCCGACCCGTGACTTTGGATAGTCGGTGGGACCGTCTCTGGCCCCTTTGTCTCGCTTTCCTTTGCCCTTGCCCTCTGGCGCGCGCTGGAGGACCGCCCCCATGCACTCTTCGCCGGAGGCAAAGCTCATGGCGATGTTGAGGAGCTCGCGTGCAGTGCGCGGACCCTTTCAGCATAGCTCATGGATGAGCCGCTCCGAGGTTGTGCCGGAGATGAAGTCTCCGATGATATCCGCGTCACCCATGTTGGGCAGCTCATTGCACTTGTTGCTGAAGTGCCGGATGTAATCCCGAAGGGACTCACTGGCTTTCTGCCGGAAGTTCTTGAGGTCCTAGGGGTCGCCTAGTCGGATGTAGGTTCCCTAGAAGTTTCCGACGAAGATGTCCCTCAAATCGCCCTAGTTGTAGATCTGTCCCTCGAGGAGGCGCTCGAGCCACGCCCGGGCCGAGTCAGCGAGGTACAGAGGGAGATTGCAGATGATAGTTAGGTCGTCGATCGTGCCCCCTGCTTGGCATGTGAGAGGGTAGTCCACAAGCCAGAGTCCGGGATCCGTCTCGTCTGCGTACTGGTGACGGTCACGGGCGCTCAAAAGTGCTGCAGGAACTCGGCGTTGCGGATGTGCAAACTAAAAACCCATGGCCCAGGAGGGCTCGGGCTCGGGCTCCTCTCCACATCAGTGTCATCGTACCGGCCTCCGCGGCGCGGTTGAAGACCCCTTTCCCTGTCTAGTTGCTCTTTTTCACGTCGGTGTGCTCTAAGGGTGTGGCGTGCGTCACGATGAACCCTGACCCGTTCATGAACCGAGGCTTTCTTGGGCGTACCTCCGGCCTGGAGGGGTTGCTGGACTGAGTGATGCTGCGACCTGACGATGCTGCCCCCTCCAGCGCGCCTAGTTGTGAAGATCTGCTGGCTAGACTGGGCGGCGCGCCGTTCCAAGCTTTCCGCTTGGAGCGCGGTGGCCTTGGCAAGAAGAGCTGCGACTTCTTGTTGGGCCTGTTGGGGCACCAGCATCGTAGGCTCAGGGAGGGTCTTGAGCAGCGTGACAGCTGCCACTATGTTTTGTCCCGCACGAGCGAACTCTGGGGACCCCTGGTCGTCGGCGAGGATGCGCTGGTGGACATCGCGAGCAGTGGCCCGAGTGCATCCACCCACACCAGAGCGAGCCAGCTCGCGGTCTATCTCTTCCTTCTCATGCTCGAGTTGGCGCTCAGCCGTTGTTGGAGGTCCTCCAAGTGAGGCGTGGGTTGCGGCTGGCCGACCGTGGCGACAGGGATGTCAATGAGTGTCTCCCCCACCCCCGCACCTGTCCCCGGGTTTGCTAGAGCAGGGGTTCCGGGGTTTGCCATTGCCTCGGCGACTGACGTACCAGCACCACCCGCAGCCGGCATGAGTGTGAGCTGCACCATGTGGTATTCACGCGGGAGATCGTAGTTCCCCCCGCAGCTGCCTGATTCAGAACCGGAGTCTTCCAGCGACCCCATGTCAAGAAGATCGAAAAGAGATTCGTCCGGGCTCTCAATCACGCCGACGAAGCTGGCGCCTGCATAGGCGGCAACTGCCGGTGGACGGTCGTGCCCTGGAGACATCCCGCGGCATTTTTCAGGCCACGCGGGTAACCGTCTCAGGGGCCTTTAGCGAGACTGTCTAGGTGGAGAGGCTCGCCGCCGAGGAGCTGTCCATGGATGTTCGCAAGCGTGAACGCAAACTGCCGGAGGTCATCCTGGTCGGGCGCGGGACCCAAATAACGTTCCAGACAGAACCATAGCTGGTCGCCATAGTCGGTTGGCGGCATGGGCTGGCTGGCAACCCGTGGCCTGGCTGGCTCGAGCCGGACCACGCTCATCGCCTTGTCGGCGATGGTGGTGGCCGCCGCGATGGGGTGCGAGAGTGTCTCGCCGATGAACTCCAACGTTCTGTCCGTCGTGATGACGAAGTCGAGCGTGTGGCTCAGGTCCTCCAGCCACCATGGGTGCGCCGCCACGACGACGGGTGCCGGAGCTGGAGGTGAAGAGGACGTCGGGATGCTGATGCACAACAATTTCTGGTCACCCGTGGCGACGAACTTCGTGCTCCCAAAGAAAATGCTGGCACCAGGAGCCCAGAACGTGAAGGAAGGGGCCATCTGAAACGAATGGTGATTATGGGTCAAAACGCGCAGAAATACCCCTACCTGGTGCGCCAACTGTCAGTGTTTAGATCACCGACAAGTAGAATTTGTTCCAGGGGCGCGCGTTTCGGTTTCGGTGATGGCTATGCAAGAGGACACAACGATTATACTAGTTCAGGGATAACCCCTACGTCAAGTTCTCGGCTCTGCTCGTGTTACTTGCACCGGGGTGTATAATGGTGGCGAGAGAGGAGGAGTCTCCAAGTCTCTGGTGCTCATGTGTGTGTGTGTGTGAGTGTGAGTGTGTGTGTGTGTGTGTGTGTGTGTGTGTGTGTGTGTGTGTGTGTGTTTGGTTTCTTCTCATCCTTTTTTGGAGAAGAGATAGGCCTTCCCTTTTATACTTCAAGGGAGCCGGCCCCATTTACAGAGAGAGAGAGAGAGAGAAATTTCTACACAAGTAGAGTGGGTGAAGCTGTGCTGGTGAGGGTAAAGGCCTTGGTCAGTGGCGTGGCCTTTGGCCCTTGTAGGCCCTTATCGTCATGGTCTGGTGTCAAAGGGAGGGGGCACTATTTCCGGGCATGCCCCTATTTTCTATCGTCACGTTGAGTCCTCCTTGGTTCCTGTGGATGGCGTGCCCTGCCATACGTGGGGTGGTGCAGTATGGACATTGTCACACTGTTCAGGCTAGGTTCAATCGGCCTGTCCATCAGACTGTCCCGCGCCATTACCATTGGGGGCTGTCATCACGCGATAGCAGCGCAGTGAGCTTTGCCATGCATGCCATCATCAGTGGGTGCTGCTGATGATCATAGGAGAAGGTATGGGAGTTATTTGACCCCCCCTCCCCGATATTGTGTGCTTGAGCTAGGTTCGGTAGTTAAGACGGGACGGTTGGTAGTTGTTGACCGTCGTTCCACTCGACCCCCTCGTCGGGGGTCGGTGCGTCGGGTTGTGCTTGTTTGGCCCCGTCAGGGGGTGGAAATCCGTCCCATCTTAGGAGGGCAATCGAGTTCCTCCACTCGTTATTTCTGGCTTAGTCAGTGATACACCAAGCCATCCTATCCGAGGGTGGGTCCCATCGATGAGAGTTGACAGGGGCTGAACTTATCTGGTGGTCCCGATCCCTATTATGGTTGCTACGATCGAGGTAGCGGTGTACTGTTCTGTCCTCATCCAGGAGGCGATAAGATGGGGCGCTTAGTTGAGTCATCCAGCTTGGACAAGCGACCCGCATCTGGGCCTCATGGACCTGTCTCGCCTCAACCCCTTGGGGGGTCGAGCGAACTGTAGCAGGCCCTCGACCCCCGACAGGGTCGAGTGGATTCCATCCACTCTTTGGCCCCTAGAGGATCCAGCGAGTCGGGAGAGGCGTGGCCCTTGCTTCTATGATTCGGCTGGCGCGAGGGATTCCCTTTGCAGGGCCCTCGCTAAGGATGTTCTGGTGAGACTTTGGTGGGTCCGCTGTCTCGGATATTGACAGGCCTCTGAGTGGTGCCACATGGCACCCTCGGTTTCTGTCCCTGACACTCATGGTCCTGCTATGCAAGAAGGCAGCGGTCAAGGAGGTCAAGGACTATAGGCCAATCAGCCTGATCCATAATTTCAACAAGCTATTCTCAAAGGTGCTTGCCAACCGCTTGGCGGTAAGACTACTGGAGATGGTGAGTCCAAATCGAAGCGCCTTCATCAAGGGTAGATAGCTCCATGATAACTTCAAGGCCGTAAAACTCTGCGTGAAGCTTCTCCACTCCAAGAAACAACCCAACGCCCTACTGAAGATCGACATTGCACGGGCTTCCGATTCGGTCTCCTGGGTCTTCCTCCTAGAGCCCCTATAACACTTGGGTTTCTCGCGACCCTGGTGTGATTGGATTTCCATCCTGCTATCGACGGCAAGCACAAAGATCTTCCTGAACGAGAGCACAGGCAAGCACATCTGCCATGGGTGGGGACTTAGGCAAGGTGACATGTGATCCCCGATGTTGTTCGTGCTCGTCATGGATGCGCTCAATGCGATCATCATACTAGCTGAGTGGGAAGAACTATTCTAGCCCCTTCGACAGTGAGCAATCAAGAGTTGCGCCTCCCTATATTCGGACGACTTGGTGATGTTCATCTCGCCAGCGGAACAAGATGTGGTCGCCGCGAAGGCAATTCTCCAAGAATTCGTCTGCGCTTCGAGGCTTCACACCAACATCGTCAAGTGTCAAGTCACTCATAACAGATGCGAGGAAGCACAGATGCAAACCACCCAATGCCACATCCTGTGACAAGTAGTAGGTTCTCCTGCAAATACCTCGGTGTTCCCCTAAGTATCTTCAAGCTCTGAATGTGTGACCTCCAGTCGGTGGTCGACTCGATGGCAACCTCCTCCTCACCTGAAAAGCAAGGTTGATGTCGAAGTTTGGTCGGGTTGTCCTCACCAAGCACCCTCAGCGCCATCCCGATGCACCTTTCCATCGCGGTCACTCTCTCACCGTGGACAATCCGTGCCACTGACAAATTGGGGTGAGCATTCATGTGGCGTGTTCAGACGCCATTAGTGGGGGCACTGCCTAATGGCCTGGCCACAAGTTTGTGTGCCAACAGAACTTGGCGGCCTCGACATTCGTGACCTGACAGAGGTGGGATTCACCCTACGCATGTGTTGGGAATGGCTTCGATGCACTGACTCCAGCCGCGTCTGGGTTGATTTGCCTTGTCAACCGGACACGCCGTCGAGGCAATGTTCGAAGCATCGGTGACCGTCCAAGTCGATGACAGTTCTCGAACCCGATTCTGGACAGACAAATGGTTGCTGGGCAAGGCCATCAAGGACATTGCCCCAAGATTGTTTAAAGCGGTTGGTAAGAGAACGTCAAAGACAAGGCTAGTCAGCAATGGTCTGGTAGGGGACCAATGGAGAAGAGATATCACCAGCGGAATGTCATGGACGGTCTCCAGACAGTACTTGCTCATCTCATATCTCGTTATGCAAGTGCAACTTTAGCCGGGCACAGAAAACAAATTCCTCTGGAACTGGACGGCCGACAACCAATACTCCGCCTCCTTGGCCTACTGCGCATACTTCATCGGCTAGGAAGCCTTGAAGGGTGCTTGTGTGCTCTGGAAGGCGAAGGCACCGGGGAAGTGCAAATTCTTCGTTTGGCTCACTCTCTACGGCCGTTGTTGGACCTCGGACCGCCTACAATGTCACCACCTCCAGAAAAACGGACCCTATGCCCTCTGCTTGCAAGCCACGAAAACTATTGAGCATCTCTTATTCGACTACGTTTACACCATGGAGATTTGGTTGCATCTCCTCCATCGCTGAGGTCTCTAGGCCTTGATGCATATGGGGGACTCGCTTCTGGCTGACTGGTGGCTTCCGCATCAGAAGCGCCTGCCGAAGGAGTCCAGGATAGGTTTTGACTTGATGGTAATTCTGGTGGTCCGGTTGCTTTTGGAAGGAACAAAACAGCTGGGTCTTCAACAGACTAACCCTGCTTCCTGCGACCCTGGCATAGCTCATCGTTGACGAGGGCCGGGCCTATGTCATGGCCGGAAACTCAGCGCTGTTGCCGTTCCTGCAGTAGTTGGAGCTAGGTCGTCTTTCTTTTGTTTCATTTGTAATGGGTCCATTTTTTAATATCTGTGCTGTGCAGGTTCGCCTATGTTGGCGAGGGTCGCTGTTCTCTGCTTCCTCTTAATGAAATACATGCCAAGACATGTTGTCAAAAAAAAATATAGTTTTGTGGTACCTAGTAATTTTTCTTAATATCTTAGTGATGTCGTACATGGTCATTTGTTCCATTACGTGCTTTATGGACGTTTAATAATTGAAAAATATCATTCAAATATATTATCGAGGCAGAAACAAAGATGAATAGAACAAACCGATATTGATTTACTGTATCTGTAAGCTAACATTCTAGACCACACTTTTTACATTACGTTATGTTCAGCTGAATTAAATTAAGTTCCTATCCCTCTCTCTCTCTCTCTCTCTCTCTCTCTCTCTCGCTTGACCCAAGATTTTCACCATCATTTTTTTCAGTTTCAATTAATCCCATTTAACTCCACCACCGGGCCTATCCACCATATCACAATCGACAGCCTCATCATGGACCACCTCCCTGTCATCTACATCCTTGTTTGCCACCTCGCCATCGAGCATGCCACCTTCTACTGCCTCGCCGAACTCCATTCTGCCATTGTCAACACCTCACCATCTACCACCTCGGAATTGTTCACATTGTTTGTCACCTCGTCAATCCTTGTGTTGCCTTACCAAGTATCACCACGAGATCCACCGCCAAGTCATCGACAACCTCACCATTCACCACCCTGCCATCTTCTGGTGAGATCCACCAAAGTCCGGTCCTGATTACCTAAAGGACAATGATGCGGGACAAAGGCCCTCCATGGGTAGCTAAAGGATGATGAAGACCCCAAAGGACAAATTAACTCATGGGCTTTGCAAGCATTGTTAGAGCCTGTACTAATTGTGATCCGGTGGGCTCACAACGGAGCCTGACTTCTGAGGGCAATCATTTAGGGTGCGTTTGGATCTCCAAATACACCATGCCTAGCTAGGTCACACAAAACTAGCTCTTATGGGCATAACCCCCAAAAGCAATGAATCTTGTTTGGTTTCCACTGAGCTACTACAAGCAGGCTTGGTAATGATCTGCTTGCAGCCGATGGAGAGTAAATTCGAGTCTCCTGGATGAGCAAGACTTTTTTTACCGCTGCTGACTAGGTAACCTTCAAATGTTAGTTTTTTTTCTACCACTACAAAATGCCTCGCTTTGCTGAGCGAGGCTAGGACGGTTCTTTTGAGGACCCAAAGGCATCCTTAATATCCTCTAATAGGCAAAAAATGTAACTATACATATGGAACTGACTTTTAGTTTCCCCTATAAATAGGTGACAAGAGAGTTACTATAATGGATGATGGTTTTGGAAGTGTGATAGTGACACAATATCATTGTTCATTTCCTTGAATCCATCATCTGTCTTGACGGTCTCGATGTCAACACCATCGACGACCTTATCATGGAAACCTTCGCCTACATCGTCATTTGTCACCTCACTATCAACCTAAACATCTTATGCTGCCTCACCAAACTGTAACATCCCAGTGTATTGAGATTAGGCCCGTAGTGCCCCATGAGCAGTAATGTGCATGACAAGGTGGGAACTTAGTAACACCTTGTTAGTCTAGTGAGAGGAAGGTCAACATACAAGTTTAGGTTGTCTACCATCACCAACTTTGGAATAGCCCATTTATTCAAAGTGAGGACAAATGCATAAAAAGGTTTGTGGGTGCATGGTGTCCACTCAAAAAGCAAGTCGAACACAACCAAGAGTGGACCTTAGGGCGTTACAAGTCTTATCTGAGTGGACCCTCACAGACACGATGCACGTGAGTGCCAGGAGGTCCAGACATATGGTGCATGACGCATATAGGCCCATGCATGGGGCATGAGTTTATGACATATGTGTCGACACTAGCCACGACATGTCTTAGAGGGAACGTTCTTGGTACCTTGTCCAATGTGGGTATGTTCTGATGGTGTTCTGATGAGGACATCAGTCCTTTGAAGGGGGGGGGGGGGCTTGTACCCAGCCAATTGAAATTCGGCCCATAGTTTATCATGAGCTATTGTGTGCATGAGGGGGGTGACAATTTAGTACCACCTTCCTAGTTGAGTAGGAGGAAGACCAAAATATAAACCTAGGTTGTCCGCCATCACCAACTTTGGGTTAGCCCTTTTACATGAAGCGACGATGAAAGTGTAAACAGATTGGTGGGTGCATGGGCTCTACTCAAAATGTGAGTCAGACCCAACCAGGTGGGTACCATAGGGTGTTACACAAAGACCATCACTTTTATCCAACACTACGTTGGCAGCCACCTTCCCTTCTACCACGTCATTGTCAACCGTCTCATTATGGACTACCATGACGTCTACATTAGTTGATGTATGCTGTCCCAACTTCTACTACCTTGCCGAACACCACTACTAATGAGGACATTAACTTTACTGATGTATCCACACAAACACAAGTACCAGTTGCTGGCCCGCTTACTCCTACTCTTGCACTTAACACAACTGTCAGATAAGTTCTAAAAGTGCATCTATGCCTCTATTGGGTTTTGGTGTATTGTATGACAATATGATTAAAGGATTAATCCTATTTATGAGTGTATAAGCAGGTTATACAATGAAGGATATCCAATTACATAACTACAAATCATTATATCCATAATTGATGTGCAATTGAAAATAGGCCAATGTGAAGAAAAAATGAAGTGACGAATAAATTGGTCCTTATGAGCAATACTATGACCATCCAACTATGAAATGAAATGGGACATGAAAACCAATGATCTGAGTTCGTCTCAACAATTTGGTGGCTTGTGCATAGTCAAGGATAAAGGTGATCAATTGCCATTTGTTGTGTTAAATTCAAAGATAGAAAGCTCTCGAGCAACGAGTCAAAAGTACTTAATGACAATACAAAGTTATGAATGGCTCAATATGGCTTGATGGTGAAGGATTGACATGTCTTGGATGCGACGGAACATGCAAAGGAGAATGGCAAGAGGGAGTCTTGGCGCCGATGAACCTAAGCAATGGTAAAGAGCACATGGAGCTTAATATTGATGGACCTATCAACCCGTGAGGAGTCATCATTTTTTGAGTACCAAGTATTGAAGATAACAAGTGACTTGTGAACAAAAGTGGAAATTGATCATATGGATTAAGGGATTCCAAGTCACAATCTCTAAGTGATGGCGCTCAATGAAAACCACCTGTTGTTGCCCTCATAATAAACTGAACAAGAGGAAGAGTGGCTACTTCTACATTCAGGCAAGCTCAAGTTGAAGAATAGTCTTTTGTATCTAAACTAGAGGTTATGTATGCCACTTTATCAACATTGATGCTACAAGGATTTCTTACAATGCCTTAATGCTCAAAGAATAATATTAGTGAGATGAGAGAAACACATTGACCAAACTGACTCCAATTCTCACTAACTCTAGCAAAATTGGATGTTCTGTTTTACCAAACCGGAGACTCCTATTTGGGTTCAGACAATCCGGTGGTTCCGGTTCTGACTGCTTCTATGTAATGGCAAGTTTGTTTTTTTTGGGGGGGGGGGGGGGGGGGGAGTATAAATACTTTCTTTTACCCTCCTTTTGTTGTTGTTGACTAGGGGCGTGAAGAAAACATACCCAAAGCCATGTAATGCTCTCCCAACTCCTTTGTGAGGTTTGTGTGATTTGTCATAAATCCTAAGTATTGGGTTGAGAGAGATTGGGATTCAGAGAATAAATAAAGGTGAAGATCCCACACTTGAGCATTTGACCATTTTGTTGCTAAGAAGTGAAGTATTTGTTCGTCTTGGAGGTGAAGTCTCCTAGATAGCTAGGCGTTGCCTCAGAGCTCTCAAGCTTGTGGTGAGCCTTGGAAAAGTTTATAAAGGTCCAGCTCGCTTCTGCAAGAAAAGAAGCAAACCTAGTGGTAGGGTAAAGCGGTTGAAAGCGACCCAATTTGGCACTAGCTATTGGGCAGCTCAAGCTTCCCCAACGAAGATGTACACAACATGGAAGTGAGTTGTTGAACTTCAGCAAAAAATCCCCTTGTGCTTCATTTGGCTTGCTCTCTTCAGCTCTTGTCTTGTTCTTGTGTTTTGTGATTCACTAGGTTGTATTAGTACTTGTGCTTTTCTTTTCCTCTATGGTTATATGTGCTAGAACAAGTGTGCTTTCCTAGTGACTGAATAGCTTGCTAGAACTTAGTGGGGTGATGTTCTTTTTGTTTTATCTTCTCTGTCTCGAAGAAACTAGAGGTTTTGGTTTCCCAAACTGGAGGGTTCAATTTTGGTTGTTGCGTAATTGTGTAGTGTACTTTGGTTGTGCTTTGTTACTTCTCTGGTAAAGTGCTAGCCTATTTAGTTTGCCTTATTTCTTGGCTGTTTGACTATCACCTTCTATTCCTAGGAACTCGGAGGTTCCGGTTTACCAAACCGAAGGTTTTGGTTGGGAGTTTTGTTTCTTGAGAAAGATTCTTTGTGAATTTATTTGGGGTGGTTCCTATGTTTATGGTTTCATCTTGCTTGTCTTTATATCTTGACTTGTTCCTTTATTACTTGGTTGTTTTATTCCAACCTCCCTAACATAAAACCGAAGGTTTTTTGTTTGCCAAACTGGATGTTTTAGTTTTGATAATTTTAATTCTGCTATGAGTTCTGTTATTTTTTAGGAACACCTATTCACCCCCTCTAGGCGATATCAATGCCCTGTCAAGTTTGTTCCTAAGTTTATCTCCATCTTTTTTAGACCAACAAAACATGTGCATTCTTGTTTCACCTAGGAATATGGACAGAACCAAAAGTGGACAAGTAACATTACAACCCATTGAGATTAGTCCCATAGTGACCGATGAGCACTTGTGTGCATGAGAAGGTGGGAATTTAACTTGTTACTTTAGTGGGAGGAGGACCAACATATAAGCCTAGGTTGTCCACCACCACCAACCTTGGGTTACCCTTTTACAAGAAGCGAGAACAAAAGCGTAAATAGGTTGGTGAGCATGTGAGGTCCATTCAAAATGCGAGTTGAGCCTGTCCAGATATGGACCCTAGAATGTTACAAGTGGTATTAGAGCCGATACTCACTGGCATAGTGCACGTGGTGTCCAGGAGGTCCTGACATATGATGCATGACATATGTAGACCCATGTGTGGGGCATGACATGATATATGAGCCGACCCCAAACACGGGCATGCCTAAGAGAGGAACGTTCCTAGTAGCTTGCCCAGTATGAATATATTTTGTCGGTGTTCCGATGAGGACGTCAGTCCTTTGAGAGGGTGTCTGTAACATCCTAGCCCATTGAGCTTAGGCCCATAGTGGCACATGAGCTATTTTGTGCATGAGGAGGTGGGAATTTAGTACCACCTTAAAAGTCTAGTTGGAGGAGGAGCAATATATAGGCCTAGGTTGTTCACCACCACCAACCTTGGTTAGCCCTTTTACGCGAAATGGAGACAAAAGCATAAATAGGATGGTGGGTATGTGGGGTCCACTCAAAATATAAGTCGGGCCAAGCCGGGTGTGAACCCTAGGACGATACAGGACAATTCGCCAAAACTGGATTTGGACAGCAACACAGGGCCAACTTATGACGACCACCATGACTTTATACAAGTAGGGCTGGATGATTGGCTCGAAACTCACCAGATAGCTCCTGTCTTGGCAATGATGGATTTTCTAGAGAGCTAAACACATGTTTCAGCCTGGTATGTCAATAAGCCAACTTGAGCTAGCGTGCGAGTTGGCTTATGAGCTATACAAGCTCTTCATGGCCTAAGGCCTAGAAAAAAAAACTCCAAGGAATAATGCACGATCTAGCCCACATCCTCACGTGTTGATCTAGTCGAGTTTGCCGTCTCATCTCCTCGCAAAGGAATCAAAATGATAGCTCATATTCGTAAGTATTCGGAGGCATAACGAGGCACAAAGTGATAACAATTTAAGGTTAGCGGATGCAGTGCCTAGTCACTGATGGTTACTTGTATGACCTCACCAGCACCACTCCAAGATGCGTGCATAACATAGCATCTGATGGTATTTTTAACGAATGTAGATAAACCACAATTCATCATTACGGATAGGTCAAGTGTCTTTTCTAATAATCACAAATGCAATAAGTAAACATAAATAATCTTCTTAATTCTTTTACTTCCCTGACAATGACACCAGAAATATATGTTGATATTTTTAACAAATATGGGTAATCCGTGGGTCTAGATTTCTGCGGAGAAGAGACGGCAAGTCTGCTTCTCTTTAGAACTCTTTCGGGATCTTCGATGAAATTTTCAGACAAGTCGAAACCACTCATACACTATCATGTTTTCACTCAAAGGAGAAAACACAGCAAAGTTAGCCTGTATAAATAATTACTACAATACTTCATCATGTTTATGCCAGTATTAATCTTTATTCTAATGCCTTCTCTAGCAACGGCGTCAGAAATGTTTGTTGACATTTACTATGTCATATCATATAAATTATCCCTACCAATGGGGCCAGAAATAATTTAATGATGTACCTCAGTGTCAATTTTGTAAAATTCGCAAGTGTGCGAAGAATATCGTTATAGTATTTTATCCGGAAGTATGTAGGGTATCGTTATTTATTTTATCTTGAAGGAAGACAAGAAAGAATAAAATATTAATATTGACATAAACATAAAAATCGGTATTGATAATCATAGTTTATATAGGGTAAGGTGTTGACGTCGTCTAGATATCCATTTCATGTTGTAAAAGAGGTGTTTTTATGTCTTATTTTGCTAGTTTTGCTAACAATTAACCCCAATTATTGTATATGTTTGTAGTTTTCTTGTTTTATGTAAAAAAATAGATGTGGTATGGATCAAGAACAACAAAATAGGCTAAGAAGAAAGAATTACAAGGTTGTGTCGATCGGCACAGTGCATATGCCGATCGGCAAGAGAAGATGAGGCCCAAAATCTAGAACCCATTTGATGCTGGTGAAGCCCAATTATATAATCAGAGTTGGTGTGGGTGTAACTCAGCCTAGAGCGCGAGAATATAAGGAGGAGAGAATTGTTAAATAAGGGGATCATCGATCAACAAACTGAAACTCATGACTTGGAATTAGTTGCAAATCATTCCACATTTTGCTTGCCAACCAGTCGACACGTATACGAGGAAGAATTTACGGTAAATTCAGAGTTTACATCTCTATTTGAGGGAACTAATAAAATATTGCATGCTTTCTTGTCAGGTAATATGATTATGTAGCGTTGTTGGAATTTAGAGAGAAACATGTAAATTGTACTGCTGGTCGAATTAATAAGAAAAATTTATCTGAAACATACCAACAAAACATGGTTTTGTCCTGAACAAACCGTCAAAATCGAATTTAACTGGAACACACTTTGATTATGAAAAAAATTGCCTGTAACACACTATAATCATTTAACTATTATTTTAAACTTTTCTATCTCAATATATAAAAGATGTTAGAACTTGAAACTTGACACACATATATACTGTTGCATTTTCTATAAGTAAATAATGGTGCTAGAATGTTTTCTATTGTTTGGATAGCTTGCTCGATAAATGAAATATTAAAACAATAAGCAAACAATAGAAACAGTCAGCACAATTCTAGCTCTATTTTTTGTTGATAGAGAATGCAACAATGTATATGTGTGCTGAGTTTCAAACTCTAACGTATTTTATATATTGAAATATTAAAGTTGAAAATAATAGTTAAATGATCATAGTATGTCAGAGACGAAATTTTTCACAATCGAAGTGTGTTCCAGTTAAATTCGACTTTGACCATATGTTCAAGACGAAATTATATTTTGTTAGTGTGTTCTAGATAAATTTTCCAATTAATAATGAGAGGTGCAAGGAGCAACAGCGAGATAACAATTGTTAAGAGACATAAATTTAAGAGTTCCATGGCTCCTGCAGTAAGCATGTCATGGCACGTGCGTTTGGTTCTTCCGATTAAACTAGCACGCGGACCCGACAGAGCATCTGAGAGCGCCGGCGTCCTTGGTCAGCGATCTAACTTGATCAGAGCTGGCCGCAGGGAAGACCTGGTGCTTGTTATAGTTTGGCGGAACCCTGCTGCCCGTCTGCTTGAAGAATGCGCCGTTCTGGAACGAGTCCCCAATGGAGTGCCAGTCCCACTCATCTCCTGAGACCGGCATCCTTCTTGTCACCTGGCCAAAACAAGGCCCAAAAATAATACGTACAAACAAGCCTCATCATGACTTGTTGAAACCACAGGAATTATATTTGGTGATAATTTCGTAGGAAAAAAAACAGCTTTTCAGACGGTGCCAACATATACACGAAAAATAGGATATATGCAGTACCTTCTTGTTGTCTTCGCCGGAGGCTATGAACAGGTTGCCCTGACTCTTGACACTTGGCCCCATGCTTCCTCCGATGGCGTAGTCTCTCCATCCATCGTAGAAATTGTTCACAACGTGAGCGTAACCGTGCCTAATCCTGCAACGAAGCCAACAAGAAGAAGCCGCATTTAAGCGAGCACGCAGGAAATGGTTTAACTGATGATCGCGCTTTTTTGGTACGTCGACACACAAACCTTGGCATTCGCTGGTTGACGTTGGGGCCAAACCGGTTGAACGCGACGGTGACGCGCATCCGGCGGTCGTCGGCGTGGCCATCGTCGTGCCCGAGCAGCATGACCTTGTCATGGTCAAGGAACCAGTTGTTGGAGATGGTCACGTCCGTGGACCCGACCGTGACGTCGATGAGCCCGTCCTCGCACCGGGACAGCGTGTTGTGGTCGATCCACACCTTGGAGCTGGCCACCAGCCGGATGGCGTCCCCGTCCACGCCGGTCTTGGGCTCCATGGCGCCGCCCGGGACGACGACCGGGCCCGCTGGCTGGGCCCGGCAGTCGTGCAGGTGCAGCCCGTGGAGGATCACGTTGCTGACCCGGTCGAGCACGATGCCGGCGCCTCCGGCCACGTGCACGTCGGCGCCGCGCCCGTCGATGACCGTGAAGCTCTTGACGAAGAGCGGCTGCGCGAGCCGAATGTGCATGCTCCACTGGAACGTGATCCAGACCTTCCCGGGGAGCACCGTGGCGCCGTACCGCAGCGTGCCGGGCCGCGGCCGCACGGGGTCGTCGCCCGGGTCGGTCACCGTGTACGCCACCACACCCGGGCCGCGGTTCTGCCGCATCTTCCCAGCGTAGCCCACTGAGCAGACGGCGAGCCTCTGCCGGTTGGCGGCCCAGTTGCGCTGCCGACGCCAGCACCGGTCGATGATGTTGGCGCCGTTGAGGTTGCCAGATGCGCCGTGTTGGACGGCGAAAAGACATACAAGGCCGACGAGAAGATGGAGATGTATGGAAAACATTCTTGTGACTTATGAAGTTTGATCCTTTTATGTGCTAATAACTAGCTTTGCTTGATGGGGAAACGAAAATATGAGAATGAGATTATTTATAAAGAGGCATGCTCGCTATTCTGAGGGGTCGGTTTCTATTACATACGCGTTTGTTACATTTGTTTGTTTCTAACTAGAAGAAACGTTTCTCCAACTTAACTTCCTTTGTTCTTTAATTAGGAGAAACAGCCCTTCCCTTAAAGACAAGGATAATAAATTACAGCAGCATCTTGTTTTCGTGATGTTGGAAGAATGGTTATATGCATATAAACACATAATTATCTCTACAATTGAGTATAATTAAAATCATAAATTGTTTCAGCGTATATATACCTTTGTCAATATGCGTGTTGATGGATATTAACAAAGTTTCTTTAATTAATTAGTCTGAAACTCCCTTGGTTGTAAATTAAATACAACAAGTTCAAATAGAACAAGTTTTTGTACATGTAACAACGAAACTTCTCCCCTGGAAGTTATAGAGTTTTTCAGAATCCATGTGTTATTAGCCTAAACTTCAGTGCATTGAGATAACGTAAATCAGTGTGACGCTAGACTAGAGGATCAACTAAACAACTCAATGTGACGTGCTGCTTTGGCAACGAAAACGAAATACTGCTTTTGTGTTCCTGCAGGTTTTAAGGTCGTATGATTATTTTAAGACAAGTACAAAAAGAATACACTCTTCCTGGTGATGTAGGATATATAATAACAGATATTTGAACTAAAATTTGTCTTATTTATGTCCACATTTAATGTTGCGTTCATTCAAAATATATTTAGGCCAATCTATAAGCAAAGCTACAGGCGCTTTGGTAGCATCGTTGCCTGTTGGGCTGCACTGTCAGCTTTTCAATGGCCTAGGATCCTTTCCTCCGTTGGACAATCAATACTTAACTTGTTTCATATGTTCTTGGATGGATATCATCTTTTTTATGAAAAAAATATAGATATTTGTAAGATCAGCGTGCATGTTGTCTATAATTGAACACTTTACACCAGAAACAATTAGTTTTCAAAGACTCCTATTACCATGGATTATACTACTTAAAGCCTCCAAGTGATATAAATTAAATCCAGCCATTCATTTATAAGGATAAATACGTAATTGACTAACGAATCGTTATCTCTGAGAATCAATCTAAACTCGATGGTTCGTCGCCATCAACATCGGCTTCAGGAGATCGAATACCACCGATGCCTCACCAGATTAATACACATGACAGCTAAAATGAATTCATTAGAAGGTTTAGAGGATAAGTGTGTGATCAATTTGATCAATTCGTAACTTGTATCGCCAATTTTGCGGATTTGTATCTTGCGGTTCGAAAGAGAAGGGAATTTGAGGAAGAAACAATAGACGGAGCAGTCGCCGGCTCATCGCTGCCTAGGCTCATGTGTGGAAGGTCCACGACCGCGTGCAAGTTTTTGGTTTCACACCTGTCGTCGTCATCGCTGCTTGTCGAACAGTGGCGCATGGAAGCGCACTGCTACAGCAGCCTGAGGTGAGGACGAGGGAGGCTCAGGTACGAAGAACAGTGAGATGCATAAGCTCAGGCTTCTGATTGCGGACAAATCAGGCGCCCTAGAGCTTGCTTGACTCATGGCCTGTCAGGCAGTTGATCGACCAGGACGTGATCAGTGATCACCGTCACGCACACGCAAATTCGATCAAGTGTTTCTATTGATGTCAAGAGAACTCTTTATTATTGGTTTTCCTAAAATACCCTTAATAATTTATACTACTTTAAAATACTACATAATACTACTTAAAGAGCCAAAATAGTATAAATAAATTTAAGCCATTAGATTAAGAAAAATAAATGACTCATACTCTTTTTAGCCCACCGCAAAGATGCTCTTTTCATATAGGTTGAAATATTTCAGATATGAGCAGTAGATACGTAACATTCTAGAGATATTCTGCTCCTTGAATGACTAAGACGGAAAGTGTTGAACTATAAGCCCAAGCTCTTCCTGTGGCAGTGACGAGACCTCCTCCCGTGACCTCGTACCGGTACTAGATCTCTCCTTGGTCACTCCGACCGCAACCATCGGGGGAGGACACCCGTGAGCGCAACACCTTGGCGACCCGCATATAACCATCCACCAAATTCTCACCAAGTGTGTTAATCATGACATCTCGAAAGAGGTTATTGACAACCTCAAAAGCTTTTTCCTCATCAAGACTAAGCTCCCCTTCAAGCTTCTCTTGTGCCACGTGAATAATATTCATGGCGGTGAGCCAAAACACCATCTTTGCTCTCCAACGTTTATAGTTTACACCATCAAACATGTTGGGTTTTAATGCAGCAGCAAAACTAGTAATGAAAAATTGCCTATAAACATACGGTTTCTTGGATTTATGAAAAATTAGACATTATTCTACTATATTTAATCGAGAAATTACCAAAATAAAGCATGAGTATGACTAAAGATATGTAGTGGTCAAGATCAACTAGCAAGGACATCACCGTGTGTCCGTGTCCATGTTTTTTATTAAAGAACAAAGTCAAAACAAGAATTAGAGAAAGAAATACATACTGGGTAGGAGCAATGATGGGAATAGCATTGAGGAAGCCGCCACCACCTCTATTTCCTTGACCGGCCATCGAGAAGTAGTCGAAGTAATCATTCACTTGATGAAGACAATATAGACATTCACCATAACAACAAGCAGTTATGCTACGTGCTCCCCAAAAACCTTATCGCCCTCCACTCTTGGTGCAACAACGCAAGAGGGTCGAGGTCCCGGAGGCTCTGTTCTCTCACCATCCTTGCACACAGATGAAAGGATGAGGATGATCACCCTTGCAGCTACTATCGTGAGTGAGAGAGAAGAGATTGTGTTGTGTGTTCTAAAAAGAGCCTCCTGCTCCATTTATATAGGTCCCAAGAGAGTGCGTGAGAGGGAAAGCAAAAGTCCTCATGCATGCATCAGTGAAAGTTGAACCGAAGAGTCATGCATGCATGAGTTAATTCTAGTGTTGCACTTAATGAAAATGAAAGGAAACACCAGAAAATGCATGCACATTCACGTGGCCTTTCCATTTTCTCTTCCCAACTTTTCACTTTCCATTAAATAATTACCCCACCCCTTCTCTTCTTAATTAATGGGCCTATTAGAATTTTAGATTTATGGATTACTATCCATTAAATCTAACAATCCCACCTAATTTCAAAGGCATATTTAAAACTTGTCTCAATCACACACCAGTTTTGATATATCAGTGTTTTAGTGGATACTAGCTAAGGTTGAACATCTACCTCGAACAAGAGCTAAACCTGTTCACAACTACACAATGGACTAAGCTTTGAATTGGTAGTTGTGTGAAAAGGTTTCACTCATTTTCTTTACTGATACTAGGTTGTTGCAAGCATCCTCTCGGTTTCGAGCATATAATTAAAACTCATGCGCTTTCTAGAGATTACCCTCATCTCATAGACTGTGACTAACAGTCGTGCTCATATAGGTGCATTCCTTTAAGATGTTCTGTAGGACAACATCTTTGCTAACCATGCCACTTGGAACACATTAAGATAAGATCAACCTACCATACAGATTAGGAGAGTGTTGCATCTTCACATAGTGCATTGATATATATTGTACTCTCCTCTTAGTTAACCTACAACTTGTTTCGCCAATCCTAATTCACGGGATCTCCGATCACATAGGATGGGTTACCACTTACCACCATGGTGTAACTCATGTGGGTCTCACACCAGGAGCATCACGCCTACTGAGCAAGGGGTTGGTGGGTGGTAGAGGGAAGTAGCTTATGAAGCCCCTCACGCCTGCAAAGAAAGGAGAAGTGGAAGAGTCAGTCGACGCCTCCTGCCTAGAGATGGCATAAGGCGGTTTGTTCCACGACCGCCAATTCAGAAACCAGTGGGCCACTACTAAAGTATAGGGAGGACTCTCCTAAATGGACAACCACTACACAACTAGCCAAGGAGATTGAGGGCCTCCGCCTAGCTAATAGGAAGCTAGTTGATGTGCCGGTGGAGGAAAAGTTAGAGAGGGCCGATATTAAGGACATCCTTGATGCCCTCAAAGGCGATTAGGAAACCTCCATTGTAGTTTTGGCACTAAGCTTATGCAAGTGTCCCATTAGATAGGGAAGCCCGAGCTCTATCATAGTAAGTGATTATGTTTCTTTATCATTTATCTAGAAAATAAAGTAGGCGCTTAGTTTAATTTCCATTTTATTTAGTTATTTATTCAATTATTGTAATCAGTGACTATTAGTTTATGTTATCTATGAATAAAAAATTCACGTAGCCCATAAAGCCGATGGAGTCCCCTTGCATTTTACTTTTTCTTTGTTTTCGTCAAATAAAGAGTCCAGGAAAGAAAACAAGTGTGGGGACTACCCTGAGGACCTATGATGTGAAGCCAATATCCTCACGAGGAAAGATATGATCCACATCTCCGGACAGAGCAACACATTAAAGTGGGGCCCACTTGGCCACCAGAGATGTTTGGCCGAACATCCCGATTCGGCCGAACATGTCCTGGCCCTACTCGGCCTAGTTTTTCTCTGGCACGATGGTTTACACGTCTTATCCCTTATTCTCCCTATTAGGTGCTTTGATTTAATTTTCTTAGAATTAAATGATAAAATAAACCAAAGAAAATTATAATTAACCCTGATGGTGTCTCTCACTCATATCAAATTTTCCATGGTTTGCTTGCATGCTCTTTATTCCTTGCTTTTATACCAATGGTAGTAGATCAAATTTATAGACAGCGCATGCTACCAAAGTTGCTGACTAGTGTGATATGGTTTGATAATGAGATTCTTGCTATCTTTGCATAAACTCCATGGGATTATTTTTTGAAAATTTAAAACCTTAATGATTACTCCTGAATGATTAAAATAAATTCTATCAGAGCCATATGATAAACATTGTTGAAAACCTTATGCATATGTCATTTGTGTCTTTATTAAACTTTGTCAAACTCTTGACCCTTGTGAGATACTGGTTATGTTTTCATTGATCAAGTTATGTGCACACCCATTGTGCTAAAACTTCTAATCTGGAAGATTTGCACCAAATTCATCCACATCCATCAAAATAAATACTCCACAAGAATCTTGTTATGACTCTCTCTCAACTGTTGCTATAGAAGGCATGGCTAATAAAAATAAAAATTCTTGCTCCAATAAAAAAGTAGAGAAAGAAAAAAAAATAGTCGTGCCCAATATTGGTCAAAGAAAGAGAGAGTCCACCCTTAAAGGAGTATTCATCCATCACTCCACCATTCCATCCATAAAGTGTGCACATACTTGATTAATGATTCATGACTTTTCTTCTCCTCGGATCCAGTTATTGACTTGATGATATATGAAGCATATGTATGCCATCTTTTCTCTACTTACGCTGAGCTCCAAATACAGCCAATATTAGAAGTAGGAATGAAAACAAGCAAAAGCGAAAGCCTTTGTGAGGATACACATAAACAAATATTAAGTGATTTGAGAAAAAAAATCATTTGAGGAGTATAGTCTGCATTTGTTTGAAAATTATTCATAAACTTGATGTGAACAAGGGTTCCCGATCTCCCAAAAGGTTCTTGGTATTGAAAGGATCGAGTGACCGAGAGGGGGGTAAATCGGGAACTCGCAATATGTACCTAATTTGCCAATTCCTAAAAACCGACCACAAAAACAATTCCTACACAACTCTAGTGGTGATCACACTAACAAGATAACCCTATAAAAAGAAAGACATTCTAAGCATACTAGTGGATCATGTACAATCCCAAACAACTCCCATGCAAGCTAGTTATCAAGGACACGCGGAAGCACACAACAAACTAGCAAAGGAGTCTACTCATGCAAAGCTACTAGATCATCCAGTACAAGATAAGCACACAAGCATGAGTATCACAAAACATACTAGGGTGATCAATTAAGCCAACACAACTCCTAAACATGCTAGTGATCAAGTGAAAGCTAAGCACAACTAGCAAGTGAAGAAGCCTATTCATGCAATTCTACTAGATAATCAACTAGAGCAAGGCAAACACACAAGCATGAAAACACAGTACGTAAATGCAGAAAGTAAGGCATCATAGTAAGGAGTAGAGTAAGAGATGGCTTATGATATTTTTTTCCGAGATCTCGAAAGGATGGCGCCTTACCCTACTCCTCATTAGACCACTCCCGCCGGAGTACCGGTCCCTTCCACCACAAAGTGGAGTTCTCACACACAAGCCCGCAATCACTCTCGGAGTGAGAGACACGGTCGTGTCACCGCTGCCACCAAGGCACCAGCTCGCCTCCCTCGAGAACTTGCCGGACTCACCGAGCCAACACGGGCGCTCACTAGCAATGCTCCTTTCAACAGCGGGCTCAAACCGTGTACAAACTGGTCTAGGTCTCACCATAGACCAAGAGTAACAACCTATATCACACCATCAAGGACACCATAGCCCTAGATGTGGATAGATGCTCAAGTTACTCTCACTAGCACTCTCAAGATATCCAATATATTCTCCTAGTGCTCTTCTCTTTTCCTCTTGGCTCTCACCAAATGCTCCCAGCTATTCTACTGGCCCAGAGTGGTCTCCAAGACCCCAGCAACAAAGTTATATAGGCTTCCAACCTCAAACTAGCTGTTGCTTCATGAGATTACCTTTCTGGACACACTGACCAGACTATCAGGTCACTACCTGACTGGATCGTCCGGTCACTACTCGAACGGCTCCCAGAGCTGTTGGCTTGACTATGCTCAGAAGGTCTCCAACTGACCGGACTGTTCAATTAGTAGACCAGACCGTCTGGTCTCTTCTTGTTCACCGATTCCAAAGAGCTCTCGAAATGCTTCCTCCTTGTTCTTTGCTTCACCGACATAGACCGGACTGTCTGGTCTGTAGACTGTACCGTCCGGTCTCTATGGTCTTGAGCACAAACCGATTCATTGCAAAGTCTACTCTCTAATCTGCCTTCTCCTCTGATGACCATACAGTCCAGTCTCCACTGACCCCTCTGTCCGGTCACTCTGTCCAGAAGCTGAAACTCCTTGTCCTCGCTTGACTTCGTTTCCCGGCATCTTCCAATAGCTCCTTGGCTTCTCCACTGTCACCTAGTGCCTACTATTTCACTGAGCATCCACACACATCACCGACTAGCATGACCTAAAGAGACATGACCTAGACCCCCTTGATAGTCCAGTTTTTCTTATGGACTCAAAGCCCTAACAACTAGACAAGTGTTCCAAACACTTGCTCCATAGCTTGTACTTAGCCTTGATCCATCTTCATCAACCCTTGTACTCCATCAAGCTCATCAAGCTCCATGCTTATGGTCACTGTCATCAATCACCAAGGCAACCATCATCGATCATCATTAACTAGAAAAAGTTGCCTACAAGCACAACACATGTATAGACGCTAATCATATTTCATCTTTGTAATTGATCACCAAAACATTCATACCTTGGGGTGACCTCAATGGTCATGAACCTTACAATCTCCCCCTTTTTCGTGATAGATGATAACCACTACTTATGATGATCCAAAATGAACGAGTCCTAAAAGAAAAAGAAGGAAGGGATAAAAGACTCGAACAAAAATGAGGAACCAAGAGAAAAGAAAGGTTTGAAAATCACCTTGGTTCTTACCTTGGAAGCAGTCTCCCTCTTGGAATGTGCTAGGTGTAGAGGGAGAACAACCCAATTATATAGCACACTAGAAGTTGAGCTTGAGATGAATTTTACGCCCGTCATGGTGTCATGGTAGTTGATATTGTTGATGTAGACACGCACCATAGACGTAGATGTTCATCTTGACATGATCTTCATGTGTACTCCAAGTGAACATGCAGCCTTGTCCTGATGTTCTCCATTTTGGTCATCTTTCCTTCATGTGACCTGCTTTTGTTCTCGACATCCATCTTCTTTTGATTTTCATGTACTTCTCTCCCTTTGTGCTATCAATCTTGATTCGACTTTTGGATCTTCATGTCTTCACGTCGTTCTCCTCCTTTTTGGATCTTCATGTCCTTCTCCCCCTTTTTGGATCTTCATGCCCTTCTCCCCCTTTGTCCCTATCACCAAAAACCACACACAAAAGAACCAAGGAGCAAATAATAATTGACAAGAGTTAGGAAACTCCCCCTTTCATTGTGCTCCTCCTTGGTCATGATGGTATTCCACCGTAGCTCCCCCTACACACATGACTCAACGAAAACATTTCCTCAAGTATGCAAAGGCTAGTCATTAATATGTTGGGAATGTATGAGTCACTTGTCTTTGAACCGTACGAGTAGATTTAACCTCGGAGCTCGTTTGAGCATGACTCAATGGGTATGAAGCTCAAAGATCACTATGTGATCATCTAGAGGGTTTTATACTAACATTGTAAGTAAGCAACTTCCTCTAGAACCATGCTTGGAAGCATGTAAGGTATCACGATGTGAGAATGCATGAATGCAAAGAATGCAAACGCAACAAGTATACAAATTCATAATGAGATTCTAAAGGAAAGAGAGAGAAAGGCTACAAACCAAAGTGCCAGTGATGAGTTGTTCCCTTCTTAAGCTTACTCATAGTGGACCATTCTTTAAAGCCTTGGGCACACCATGAATCACCTTCCCAAGCTTAACCCATGTCCATTGCTATCTCAAGGAGGTCCAAAGTTGACCTACAAGAAGAAGAGAAACAAGCACAAAACAAAGGCACAAACAACAAAACAATCAAACAAAAACTAGACATATTTACAAGAGACAAGCTTTAGGGTTACTCATGTGAAGTTTGAAAAGTCACGAACATTGAGTTCTCCCCTTAGCTTGTTGAAGGTCTTCTCATCAAGAGGCTTGGTGAAGATGTCCGCCAATTGTTCATGAGTCCACACACTCACCAATTCAATGTCCTTCTTCTCAACATGGTCTCTTATGAAATGATGCTTGACTTGAATATGCTTTGTATGACCACGATCTCCAGTTTGAGAGCCATTTTGATTTCCACCTTACTATCACAATATATTGCATTTGAGTGAAGTTGAGGCCATAATCCGAGAGAGTTTGCCTCATGTATAGAAGTTGAGCACAACATGCTCCTACTGCCATATACTCTGCTTCGGCTATAGATGGAGCCATTGTGTTTTGCTTCTTTGAGCTCCAAGATATAAGAGATCTTCTAAGAAATTGGCAACCTCCCGATGTGGTCTTCCTATTCACTTTGCAACCTACGAAGTCTGAATCCGAATGCCCAAGTAACTCAAAGCTTGTTCCTCTAGGATACCATAATCCCATGGTAGGTCTGTTGAGGTATCTAAGTATCCTTTTCATAGCCTTCATGTGTGACTCCTATGGATTTGCTTGGTAGCATGCGCACAAGCACACACTTAACATGATGTTCGATCTTGAGGCGGTGAGATAGAGCAAAGAACCAATCATTGATCTATAGAGCTTGGGGTTTATAGATTTTCCCTTCACATCATCATCCAAGGGTTTGCTTGTCGCCATAGTTGTGTGCAAGGGCTTGCAAGTTTTGATGTTGAATCTCTTGAGAAAGTCCTTGGTATGTTTCTCTTGGTAGATGAAGTTTCCATCTTTCAATTGTTTGACTTGAAAACCAAGGAACACATGCAACTCTCCAATCATTAACATTTGAAATTCTCTTGCCATCATCCCCCAAAATTCTTCATTGAACTTCTCATTGGTTGACCCATAGATGGTATCATCCACATGGATTTGACATACAAAGAGGTCTTTCCCAACATGTCTTGTGAACAATGTGATGTCAATACTTCCAATTTTGAAGCCATTCTTGAGAAGGAAGTTCCTTAAATATTTTTACCATGCCCTTGGTGCTTGCTTGAGGCCATACAGAGCTTTCTTCAATTTGTACACATGTCTTGGATGCTTATGGTACTCAAACCATGGAGGTTGTTCCACATAAACCTTCTCATTGATCCCTCCTTTCAAGAATGCACTCTTGACATCCATTTGATAGAGCTTGAAGCCATTATGTGATGCATAGGCAAGTAAGATCCGAATTGCTTCAAGATGGGCCACAGGAGCAAAAGTTTCTTCATAGTCAATACCCGCCACTTGAGAATATCCTTTAGCCACTAGGCAAGCTTTGGTTTTGACAATGGCCCCTTTCTCATCTTGTTTGTTCTTGATGACCCACTTGGTGCCAACAACATTATGATTCTTGGGTCTTTCAACAAGTTTCCACACTTTGCATCTCTTGAAGTTGTTCAACTCTTCTTGCATAGCAATTACCCACTTGTGATCAACCATATCTTCATCAATGGTTGTAGGCTCAATTATAGAGACGAAGGGGAAGTTCTCAATTGCAACATTTGCCTCATCAAGATTTTCTTCATTCATATAGTTGGGCTTGTATTGATTCCTCCTTGTCCTAACTCCTTGAGATGGACTCCTAATGATCAAGTCATGAGAATGATCCTTGTTGATAACTTTGGGTCTAGGAAGAGGTTCTTCTTGAGTGGGGGGAGGCCTAGGTGAAGTATCTTGTGCATCATTGTTGACGGCTGTTAAGTACCATTTTTAACCGTCAACTATACTCAAATAAAGGAGAATTTGGCATTTCATACACGCATGCTTTATCACAATAATATAGTTCCACTTGTACTTGGAGAACTTTGTGCATGCAGGAGGAAATGTGAAGGAAACACCTCAAAAGGCAAGAAAACACACTTTCGACCAATCAGAGAGTGCCACATGGACGTCACACGGATTGAAGGGCCCATTTTCAGCACTTAACCGACGTAACTCCCTGCAATACCGCGCAAACCAACGTCAGGGCCCACAGGACAGCCACCTGGAGAAAGCACAGGCCAGGAGGGGCCACCCCCAGGTCGGCCGACCTGGTCAGGTCGGCCGACCCAGCCGGGCGCCCTCTCCGCCTGGGCTTCCACGTGTTGGCTCCTCCGCGACTCCTGATGACGGTTTGAGATGCCTTCCGTGGCGGTTATGCTCCCTTGCCGACCTATTGAGGCTATAAATAGGAGGGTGTGCCTTCACACTCAACACACACCACAAGAAGCATTTCTCTCTTGCTAGTAGTAGTTCTTGGAGTTTTAGTGGAGTTAGGCTGAGTCTAGAGCTCTCTAGTCCCAAGTCTTCACTTGGAATTGGTATGGCTCTTGTATCTTTTCCCTTTTGTAAGACTTTGCTCTTATTAATATATATCTATTTTCTATATAGTTGTGCTTGGGTCATGAGTTTCTTGTTTGATTTTGTGATCCATAAATGTGATAGTATAGTCTACTTGTGTGATAGTAGTTTATATTTATTATACTACTATTGTCATGGTAGTTATATACCATCACTATAGTCTAGTTTATATGTTATAGTCTCTATGCTTAGTTTTAGCTGATAAAGTATAGCATGGGTTTGGTGATCGTATTCGTACGGTAACTCTGCCTCGTTAATAGTAATCGCGGAGGGGCAGAGTGCTCTTTGGTCATGCAAGTATGGTACTTGGGTGACTGATTTGCATCAATTATTCGTTAGTCTACTGGTTCGTTGAGGTAGGCGGCAGGTGGTGACAGCCCTGTCCATCCTTTGAAATCCTCCCCGCTAGGCTAGTGCGTAGGCTCTTGGCGGAAGTCGCCTGTGGATGCAGGGGTAAGTCCGTGCCTGAAGTGCTATACTATTGACTGCTGAACCTGAGTGTGGGTCTGTATGTATTCTACTTAGGCTATGCAACTGTATAGGAATGTATAGTAGGAGTAGCTTAGCCTAGTCTTTCCTCCACTAGACTTTATTTATTTAGTAGGAATCTTCTGTGTGTGTCACACTACCCGGTTATTATCATGTACCCGCCTGTCTTGGTTAAGATATCCTTGCTAATTGTTAACATGATCTTATATGTTAGTAATGCTTCTTGATCATACCCTTCCTTTGGGATAAACAAATACGATACCCTGAATACTTCCGGGTGAAATGCTACAGCGGTATTCTCCGTGCGCTTGCGGATTTTACCTACTTGACTCTGGGACATATTAGTGAACCGTTTCTGGCCCCGTGCCGGGAATGATTTATTAATATGGCTTAGCAAAAGTCAACAAGCATTTCTGGCGCCGTTGCCGGGGAAGGTGTATGATTTAAGAAAAATTACTAATGTATATAGTAGTGTTGCAATTATTAAGGCTATCTCCTAGGCAGGCTAACCTTGCTTTGTTTTCTGCATTTTGTATGAAAACAGGGTAGTGTATGACTGGTTTCGACTTGCCGACAAACTTCACTGAAGATCCTGAATCACTCCTGAGAAGGACACGAGCTAGGCTCACCCCTCTTCGTAAGGAGACTCGGCCAATCGAACCTGTCATTCCTGCACCATCAAGCTCTGAGCAAATGGCCGACAAGACCCTCCGTGAGTTCTCTGCTCCCTCTGCTGCCAACATCCCTACGGGACCAGCTGGCAATGTGGGAGATGCGAACTTCGAGATTAAGACCGGTCTCATCACCATGGTGCAGGCTAGCCCATTCTGTGGGAAAGCCAATGAGGACGCTAGTGCTCATCTCCAGCAATTCCTGGAGATTTGCAACATGTTCAAAATGAAGGACGTCACCCCCGACGCTGTTCGCCTTCGACTGTTCCCGTTCTCTCTCCTTGGGAGAGCGAGACAGTGGTTCTACGCAAACCCTGAAGCTGTGAACACTTGGGAGAAGTGTTCAGCTGCGTTCCTTGCAAAGTTCTTCCCGCTGGGCAAGACCAATGCCCTCCGTGGGAGGATCTCAAGCTTCCAGCAGGAGTCGAAGGAGTCGATTCCTGAGGCATGGGAGAGGCTCCAGGAGTACATCCTGGCATGTCCCCACCACGGGATGGATGATTGGCTGATCATCCAGAACTTCTACAGCGGGCTTACTCCGTCGGCCCGCGACCACCTCGACGCTGCTGCTGGTGGAGCCTTCTTCTCGCTCACTGTAAGCAAGGCAAAAGCTTTGATCGAGAAGATGGTGTCCAACCAAGGTTGGAATGAAGAACGCCTCCAACCTCGCCAGCGAGGCATGCACTCCGTCAGGGAGGTTGACATGCTCGCCGCCAAGATTGACCTTCTCATGAAGAAGATGGACGACCAAGCCAATGGAGAAGTGAAAGCCCTAGATGCTCGGATGACTTGCGAGGTCTGTGGCAACACGGGACACTCGGGCAATGACTGCCCTGAGACCCGTGAGGACGTAATGTTCATGGGCAACAACAACAACAACGGCTACCGTCCACAAGGAGGTCAAAGTTGGGGTCCACCACGTCCCAACTACCAAGGAGGTAACTCTGGCAACTTCTCTGGTTTTAATTCCGGTTATAATCAGCCCTCCTTGAAAGATCTTGTGCTTGGTCAAGCTAAGGTTAATGATAACATCAGTAAAAAGCTTGCCACCACTGATAGGACTCTTGAGAGCATCCACACTAAGATAGAGGGTGTTTCCTCTTCTCTCAAGAATCAGCTGAGCTTTAATAAAATGATAGAAACCCAATTAGCTCAGTTAGCTGCCGCTGTTCCTACTGCTGAGTCGGGGAAAATCCCGGGGCAACCCGAGACCCCCTTAGAAAATGTTAATGCGGTTACCACGAGAGGAGGTAAGTCCACTCGGGATCCGCCATATCCTAACCATGCAGGAAAGGACACATCAGCTGAGAAGCCGGCAGAAGAAGAAGAACTGCCGCCCAGGAAAACGGCCCCACATGAGTTCTATGACACGAACCTCATGCCGTTTCCCGAAAGAAGAAGGAAGCCCACCGTG
Source organism: Eleusine indica (assembly GCA_030378355.1). NCBI lineage: Eukaryota > Viridiplantae > Streptophyta > Magnoliopsida > Poales > Poaceae > Eleusine > Eleusine indica. Next base: position 32,119,321 of record CM059499.1, read on the forward strand.
GACGAGCAGTTCACACGCTTCATTGAGGTAATCCAGAAGCTGCACATCAACGTGCCCTTGCTGGATGCGATACAAGTACCCACGTACGCTCGCTACCTCAAGGATCTTATCAGCAACAAGCGCCCACTACCGACCACAGAAATTGTCAAGCTGACGGAAGAGTGTAGCGCTGCTATACTCAACCGGCTTCCTGAGAAGAAGAAAGATCCAGGGTGTCCCATGATCACCTGCTCGATCGGGACACAGAACTTCGACCATGCCTTATGTGATCTTGGGGCAAGTGTGAGCGTCATGCCGAAGGATGTCTTCGACAAGCTCAACTACACTACACTATCCCCCACGCCGATGCAGCTGCAGCTGGCCGATTCAACGGTCCGCTATCCGGCGGGGATCGCCGAAGATATTCCAGTGAAAATCCGGGATTGCTTCATCCCCGTCGACTTCGTAGTGCTTGATATGGACGTCGGGAAGAGCACACCGCTCATCCTAGGACGCCCATTTCTCAGCACTGCGGATGCTCGCATCGATGTAGGAGCCGGAGAAATCCGCTTCCACATCAATGGCAAGGAGGAGAAGTTTGACTTTCGGCCAAGGAAAGAACAGTGCAACATGATCCGTATCAAGTACGGGCCGAACCCAAGCAACATCAAGGAAGTGGAGGTCACTCCGCCAAAGAAGGACAGCCTCATCACATTCATGAAGAACTTCCTTGAGAAGGAAAATGTTGCACAGCAACAACTGATGAAGGCAAGGAGGAAAAGGTCACACATTAAGCAACAGCCTCCGAAGTCCACAAGGCAGCAACCTCCGAGGTCTGCAAAGAAACAGGCTGTGAAGCCTGCAAAACCGCAGCCTCCGAAGCCCGAGAAGCCACCGACCGCAACAAAGACCAAGAAGGTGTGGCGAACGAAACAAGAAGCATCATCCGTGTCTTCATCTCCGGGACCGGACAACGCTTCATCGAGCTGAACGCCGGAGAAAAGTCCCGCTCGTCGGACTTTAAAAGGTGAGTCCTCGCCGGGAGGTTAAACCGGTAGTTATCCATATTTGCTCTTTTAATTGCATATTTGCTTTCCACCACATTTTGATTTTTTCCGACCACTGCATTTCTGCATTTTTGAATTTTTCCAGCCACCTTGGAATTTTTCAAAACTCATTTGCATTTTTTTGAAAAATTTAGAAAATAGGTTTTTGGGCTTTCCATTTTGAAAAGATTTTTTGTCGAGCTTTTTGAGCAAAAAGGCAGCAGGGGACAAATCCCCTAGCCATTGGGGAACACCTAGGAAAAAGGGGGCTGCCAGGAGGCCCACCTGCCAGGTCGGCCGACCTGGTGAGGTCGACCGACCCCCTGGCCCCACCTTTTCCTGTGCTCCTTTCTCCCAACGGCTATATGGCCGTTGCTCTGTCTCTTGCTAACGGCCATCTTGCTTCCTTGGCTATAAAAACCGCCCAGGAGGGGGAGCTGCACCATTCCAAGCTCATCTTTCACTCCCCTCCTTTGCTCACTTGTTGCTCTCCCAAAATTTCGTGTTCTTCAACTTCACTACAGCCCCAAAAATCCAAAAAAATATTTCCCCTCTGTTTTAGGGCATTTGCAAGTTGTTGTGAAAAGAAAACCAATTTCGGAGAAGCTCGGGTTTGTCGTTTTCACTAACGCTCACCCGAACACTTGTTCGATCTTGTTTTTGTTCTTGTCTTGTGTTTGTTCTTGTGTGCAGCCATGTTCAAACGAATGAAGCAAGTCGCCGGAATCAAGCGGAGAAAAAGCACTCGTGCAAGCACGAGTCAAGCATCCTCCGTCGAGCTCACACCAAGTCCGGGGCATGGTGACCCCGAAGCTGAAATTCCGGAGGAAAGGCCGGCCTTGCTCATCACCGAGGAGCATCTCGACATCAAGGACGACCGCGAGGGCCAAGCCATCGCGCTCATGAGAGAACGGCCATTCGCCCACACCCGACGCTTCGATCCGGACTTCCTCGAGAAAATAGGTATGAGAGAAGAATTTGCCTCTATTTTTCGCACTATGGGTTGGCTAAATTTCGTAGAAGTAGATGAGCCGGGTTCTCGTTTGCTTACTATGCAGTTTTTATGCACCCTTAGAAAGTATGATGAAGGCATTTCTTTTCGCTTGTTTGGGCAAGAGCGCTTGGTCACATGGGGTGATCTTCATGCTATGCTAGGTCTAAATCCTAAATGTAGGCTAGACTTAGATAAAGCGCTAAAGGGGTTCCATAAAGAAAGTTTTTGGAAAAAGATTTCCGGAAACGAGTGGGGTCCCAAGCCTAGAACAAGTGCCATCCATAATCCTACACTTAGATTTATGCATGTGTGGTTGGCTATGACCTTGTTTCCTCGAGGTGACATTAGGGTTGTCCGGCAAGATGAATTGAAAATACTTTATGCCATGGTTAAGAAAATTAGGGTGTCACCCGCGGAATGCATGATTGATCAATGGTTAGACAATATAAAGTTGACAGGACCAATTGAGTGCACCTCTTTAGTTACTCGCATTGCGCAGAAGTGTGGTCTGCTTGAGAATGTTCATGTTGAATATTTGACGGTAGATAGAGAATTTCTAGGCGAGGACTATTTTGTGCAAGGACATACTTTGAAACATGGTCCAAATAATACCTTGATCTATCACTTTCCCGGGTATACAAATGAATTCCCGTTACCTAACCCGGGTCTTCGTTTGTATCACTGTCGGGCACTAACCCTCCCACTTGAGCCAGTGGGAGAAGTTCGCAGGCATAGTGTTTCAGGGCGACCGACACGTTCCCGTAGGCATATGGAGCCTACACCGGAGTTTCGCACTCCGACCGGAGATCCGGTATGGGAGCAGCCCCCGCCACAGGACGAGGCGGGTGCATCAACATGGCAGGCCGGAGCATGGGAATCTCAGTACAATTACCCCATGCAGACGTCATCAAGTTCAAGCGGACCGCCATCCTTTGCCACTCGGTCATTCTCATCCCGTGGGTTCCGTGAACTCAACTATGGGATGGCCGAGTTGACAAGGAGGGTGGACGACATTGATTTGCGCACCGAGAGCATGCAACAAACTCTCACGCAACATGTCGCCGACACCCAGCAATGGCAGAATTTCAGCGACAACCAATTCCGCCAGCTGAACGCAATGATGGCTCAGAATCAGAACAATTGGGATGCCTTCTTCCGCTCCCAAGGCTACGACCCGAACCAGCAGATATGAGCAAGAACAAGCTTGGGGGAGGACCCCCCTTCTCACGGTAACTTGTATCTTTCCCCTTCCCTTTATTTCTTGCATTTGCTAAATCTGAAAATCCATAAAAATTTGCAAAACATAAAAAGAACAAAAATATTTCCCTTTTTCATGCGCGGTATGAATGTGTATAATTTTCCTATGTTGAGATGATGAATAGTTGCTCTGTCCTTTATTCCTCTCTAAAGCTAGTTTACAACTTAGTACTCTCTCAAGAGTTAGGTTTGTTGGTAAATCTTGCCTTGAACTTGAATCTTGTGGGTAGCATATGCATTCTCTAGTGCTAAGTTGTTGAGAGGTATGATATGATAGATAGGGCTGCTATGATCTTGCTCAACGTAAAGCTTGAATTCCGGAGTTTTATTTTTCAAAATGACAAATTGATAAGTTCCTCAATGATGAAATTCCCACCACAGCCATATGTAGTGTTTACATTTGAAAACCTTTACACATATGCTGCTTGTTTCACATTGAGCTTAGTCAAAATTGTTGTGACCCTAGTAGAACTCTTTTCATGCTTTCTTGATCAAGATCATGTACACACATCCACCGCCATGAGCTATCCTTCTAAATCAAGAAGATAGCATCCACCATATCCACCATATCCACCGTGAGCTATTCTTCTACACCGGAAGAAAGCCACTATCCATCCATCTATCCAAAGAAACACTCCATATATCCATTACAAAATTCCTCTCTCAAAGTATTCATTGCAAACTAGGACTATGGCTATGCAAAAAGAAAAGAAAAAAAAAAAAAAAAAAATGCTCAAAAAAGAGAGCAAGCAAAAGATAGCCATAGCCTAGAAACTCCAAAAGAGAGAAGGAAAATTCAAAAAGGAGTTATTTCTTCCCATCCACCATTCCTCCGTTCTCCCACACACTTGCACATCTTGATCAAGATTGTTTGAATTGATGTTTTTCTTGGATCCGGTCTTTTGACATAGCAATACTATGTGAACATGAGTGCTTCATATATCCCTACCTTGAGCTCCACATAAAGCCTTATTTAGAAGTAGGTGATTATAGGCAACACTTTGCCTTGGTGAGGAATCATACACATATTGAGTGATCCGAGAGAATCATTTGAGGAACTTGGTTTTATTTTCAAAATCTTTTGAAAACCTCCGGAACAACATAGCGGAATCTAGAGCAAGTGATTGGTGCCCTGCAATTGTTCTATCTCTCAACCGCCCAAGACAATGAGGTGTAAAAGCCCCATGGATCGAGGTAAATGGGTAAGTTATGCGCCAATATATTTAATTCTAGGAAGAGTACTTTGTTGTGCGCATAGTATTATTGAGGAGTAGGACATTGTAGCAACTCCTGATCAACAACTTAAGTTTATCTTTGCTTCGGGACGAGCAAAGGGTAAGCTTGGGGGAGTTTGTTGACGGCTGTTAAGTACCATTCTTAACCGTCAACTATACTCAAATAAAGGAGAATTTGGCATTTCATACACGCATGCTTTATCACAATAATATAGTTCCACTTGTACTTGGAGAACTTTGTGCATGCAGGAGGAAATGTGAAGGAAACACCTCAAAAGGCAAGAAAACACACTTTCGACCAATCAGAGAGCGCCACATGGACGTCACACGGATTGAAGGGCCCATTTGCAGCACTTAACCGACGTAACTCCCTGTAATACCGCGGGAACCGACCTCAGGACCCACAGGACAGCCACCTGGAGAAAGCACAGGCCAGGAGGGGCCACCCCCAGGTCGGCCGACCTGGTCAGGTCGGCCGACCCAGCCGGGCGCCCTCTCCGCCTGGGCTTCCACGTGTTGGCTCCTCCGTGACTCCTGATGACGGTTTGAGATGCCTTCCGTGGCGGTTACGCTCCCTTGCCGACCTATTGAGGCTATAAATAGGAGGGTGTGCCTTCACATTCAACACACACCACAAGAAGCATTTCTCTCTTGCTAGTAATAGTTCTTGGAGTTTTAGTGGAGTTAGGCTGAGTCTAGAGCTCTCTAGTCCCAAGTCTTCACTTGGAATTGGTATGGCTCTTGTATCTTTTCCCTTTTGTAAGACTTTGCTCTTATCAATATATATATCTTTTCTATATAGTTGTGCTTGGGTCATGAGTTTCTTGTTTGATTTTGTGATCCATATATGTGATAGTATAGTCTACTTGTGTGATAGTAGTTTATATTTATTATACTACTATTGTCATGCTAGTTATATACCGTCACTATAGTCTAGTTTATATGTTATAGTCTCTATGCTTAGTTTCAGCTGATAAAGTATAGCATGGGTTTGGTGATCGTATTCGTACGGTAACTCTGCCTCGTTAATAGTAATCGCGGAGGGGCAGAGTGCTCTTTGGTCATGCAAGTATGGTACTTGGGTGACTGATTTGCATCAATTATTCGTTAGTCTACTGGTTCGTTGAGGTAGGCGGCAGGTGGTGACAGCCCTGTCCGTCCTTTGAAATCCTCCCCGCTAGGCTAGTGCGTAGGCTCTTGGCGGAAGTCGCCTGTGGATGCAGGGGTAAGTCCGTGCCTGAAGTGCTATACTATTGACTGCTGAACCTGAGTGTGGGTCTGTATGTATTCTACTTAGGCTATGCAACTGTATAGGAATGTATAGTAGGAGTAGCTTAGCCTAGTCTTTCCTCCACTAGACTTTATTTATTTGGTAGGAATCTTCTGTGTGTGTCACACTACCCGGTCATTATCATGTACCCGCCTGTCTTGGTTAGATATCCTTGCTAATTGTTAACATGATCTTATATGTTAGTAACGCTTCTTGATCATAACCTTCCTCTGGGATAAACAAATACGATACCCTGAATACTTCCGGGTGAAATGCTACAGCGGTATTCTCCGTGCGCTTGCGGATTTTACCTACTTGACTCTGGGACATATTAGTGAACCGTTTCTGGCCCCGTGCCGGGAATGATTTATTAATATGGCTTAGCAAAAGTCAACAAAAGGACACATCAGCTGAGAAGCCGGCAGAAGAAGAAGAACTGCCGCCCAGGAAAACGGCCCCACATGAGTTCTATGACACGAACCTCATGCCGTTTCCCGAAAGAAGAAGGAAGCCCACCGTGGACGAGCAGTTCACACGCTTCGTTGAGGTGATCCAGAAGCTGCACATCAACGTGCCCTTGCTGGATGCGATACAAGTACCCACGTACGCTCGCTACCTCAAGGATCTTATCAGCAACAAGCGCCCACTACCGACCACAGAAATTGTCAAGCTGACGGAAGAGTGTAGCGCTGCTATACTCAACCGGCTTCCTGAGAAGAAGAAAGATCCAGGGTGTCCCACGATCACCTGCTCGATCGGGACACAGAACTTCGACCATGCCTTATGTGATCTTGGGGCAAGTGTGAGCGTCATGCCGAAGGATGTCTTCGACAAGCTCAACTACACCACACTATCCCCCACGCCGATGCAGCTGCAGCTGGCCGATTCAACGGTCCGCTATCCGGCGGGGATCGCCGAAGATATTCCGGTGAAAATCCGGGATTGCTTCATCCCCGTCGACTTCGTAGTGCTTGATATGGACGTCGGGAAGAGCACACCGCTCATCCTAGGACGCCCATTTCTCAGCACTGCGGACGCTCGCATCGATGTAGGAGCCGGAGAAATCCGCTTCCACATCAATGGCAAGGAGGAGAAGTTTGACTTTCGGCCAAGGAAAGAACAGTGCAACATGATCCGTATCAAGTACGGGCCGAACCCAAGCAACATCAAGGAAGTGGAGGTCACTCCGCCAAAGAAGGACAGCCTCATCACATTCATGAAGAACTTCCTTGAGAAGGAAAAGGCTGCACAGCAACAACTGATGAAGGCAAGGAGGCAGAGGTCACACATTAAGCAACAGCCTCCGAAGTCCACAAGGCAGCAACCTCCGAGGTCTGCAAAGAAACAGGCTGTGAAGCCTGCAAAACCGCAGCCTCCGAAGCCCGAGAAGCCACCGACCGCAACAAAGACCAAGAAGGTGTGGCGAATGAAACAAGAAGCATCATCCGTGTCTTCATCTCCGGGACCGGACAACGCTTCATCGAGCTGAACGCCGGAGAAAAGTCCCGCTCGTCGGACTTTAAAAGGTGAGTCCTCGCCGGGAGGTTAAACCGGTAGTTATCCATATTTGCTCTTTTAATTGCATATTTGCTTTCCACCACATTTTGATTTTTCCCGACCACTGCATTTCTGCACTTTTGAATTTTTCCAGCCACCTTGGAATTTTTCAAAACTCATTTGCATTTTTGAAAATTTAGAAAATAGGTTTTTGGGCTTTCCATTTTGAAAAGATTTTTTGTCGAGCTTTTTGAGCAAAAAGGCAGCAGGGGACAAATCCCCTAGCCGTTGGGGAACACATAGGAAAAAGGGGGCTGCCAGGAGGCCCACCTGCTATGTCGGCCGACCTGGTGGGGTCGGCCGACCCCCTGGCCCCACCTTTTCCTGTGCTCCTTTCTCCCAACGGCTATATGGCCGTTGATCTGTCCCTTTCTAACGGCCATCTTGCTTCCTTGGCTATAAAACCGCCCAGGAGGAGGAGTTTCACCATTCCAAGCCCATCTTTCACCCCCCTCCTTTGCTCACTTGTTGCTCTCCCAAAATTTCGTGTTCTTCAACTTTACTACAGCCCCAAAAACCCAAAAAATATTTCCCCTCTGTTTTAGTGCATTTGCCAGTTGTTGTGAGAAGAAAACCAATTTCGGAGAAGCTCGGGTTTGTCGTTTTCACTAACGCTCACCCGAACACTTGTTCGATCTTGTTTTTGTTCTTGTCTTGTGTTTGTTCTTGTGTGCAGCCATGTTCAAACGAATGAAGCAAGTCGCCGGAATCAAGCGGAGAAAAAGCACTCGTGCAAGCACGAGTCAAGCATCCTCCGTCGAGCCCACACCAAGTCCGGGGCATGGTGACCCCGAAGCTGAAATTCCGGAGGAAAGGCCGGCCTTGCTCATCACCGAGGAGCATCTCGACATCAAGGACGACCCCGAGGGCCAAGCCATCGCGCTCATGAGAGAACGGCCATTCGCCCACACCCGACGCTTCGATCCGGACTTCCTCGAGAAAATAGGTATGAGAGAAGAATTTGCCTCTATTTTTCGCACTATGGGTTGGCTAAATTTCGTAGAAGTAGATGAGCCGGGTTCTCGTTTGCTTACTATGCAGTTTTTATGCACCCTTAGAAAGTATGATGAGGGCATTTCTTTTCGCTTGTTTGGGCAAGAGCGCTTGGTCACATGGGGTGATCTTCATGCTATGCTAGGTCTAAATCCTAAATGTAGGCTAGACTTAGATAAAGCGCTAAAGGGGTTCCATAAAGAAAGTTTTTGGAAAAAGATTTCCGGAAACGAGTGGGGTCCCAAGCCTAGAACAAGTGCCATCCATAATCCTACACTTAGATTTATGCATGTGTGGTTGGCTATGACCTTGTTTCCTCGAGGTGACATTAGGGTTGTCCGGCAAGATGAATTGAAAATACTTTATGCCATGGTTAAGAAAATTAGGGTGTCACCCGCGGAATGCATGATTGATCAATGGTTAGACAATATAAAGTTGACAGGACCAATTGAGTGCACCTCTTTAGTTACTCGCATTGTGCAGAAGTGTGGTCTGCTTGAGAATGTTCATGTTGAATATTTGACGGTAGATAGAGAATTTCTAGGCGAGGACTATTTTGTGCAAGGACATACTTTGAAACATGGTCCAAATAATACCTTGATCTATCACTTTCCCGGGTATACAAATGAATTCCCGTTACCTAACCCGGGTCTTCACTGTCGGGCACTAACCCTCCCACTTGAGCCAGTGGGAGAAGTTCGCAGGCATAGTGTTTCAGGGCGACCGACACGTTCCCGTAGGCATATGGAGCCTACACCGGAGTTTCGCACTCCGACCGGAGATCCGGTATGGGAGCAGCCCCCGCCACAGGACGAGGCGGGTGCATCAACATGGCAGGCCGGAGCATGGGAATCTCAGTACGATTACCCCATGCAGACGTCATCAAGTTCAAGCGGACCGCCATCCTTTGCCACTCGGTCATTCTCATCCCGTGGGTTCCGTGAACTCAACTATGGGATGTCCGAGTTGACAAAGAGGGTGGACGACATTGATTTGCGCACCGAGAGCATGCAACAAACTCTCACGCAACATGTCGCCGACACCCAGCAATGGCAGAATTTCAGCGACAACCAATTCCGCCAGCTGAACGCGATGATGGCTCAGAATCAGAACAATTGGGATGCCTTCTTCCGCTCCCAAGGCTACGACCCGAACCAGCAGATATGAGCAAGAACAAGCTTGGGGGAGGACCTCCCTTTTCACGGTAACTTGTATCTTTCCCTTTCTCTTTATTTCTTGCATTTGCTAAATCTGAAAAAACCATAAAAATTTGCAAAATATAAAAAGAACAAAAATATTTCCCTTTTTCATGCGCGGTATGAATGTGTATAATTTTCCCATGTTGAGATGATGAATAGTTGCTCTGTCCTTTATTCCTCTCTAATGCTAGTTTACAACTTAGTACTCTCTCAAGAGTTAGGTTTGTTGGTAAATCTTGCCTTGAACTTGAATCTTGTGGGTAGCATATGCATTCTCTAGTTCTAAGTTGTTGAGAGGTATGATATGATAGATAGGGCTGCTATGATCTTGCTCAACGTAAAGCTTGAATTCCGGAGTTTTATTTTTCAAAATGACAAATTGATAAGTTCCTCAATGATGAAATTCCCACCACAGCCATATGTAGTGTTTACATTTGAAAACCTTTACACATATGCTGCTTGTTTCACATTGAGCTTAGTCAAAATTGTTGTGACCCTAGTAGAACTCTTTTCATGCTTTCTTGATCAAGATCATATACACACATCCACCGCCATGAGCTATCCTTCTAAATCAAGAAGATAGCATCCACCATATCCACCATATCCACCGTGAGCTATTCTTCTACACCGGAAGAAAGCCACTATCCATCCATCCATCCAAAGAAACACTCCATATATCCATTGCAAATTTCCTCTCTCAAAGTATTCATTGCAAACTAGGACTATGGCTATGCAAAAAGAAAAGAAAAGAAAAAAAAATGCTCAAAAAAGAAAGCAAGCAAAAGATAGCCATAGCCTAGAAACTCCAAAAGAGAGAAGGAAAATTCAAAAAGGAGTTATTTCTTCCCATCCACCATTCCTCCGTTCTCCCACACACTTGCACATCTTGATCAAGATTGTTTGAATTGATGTTTTTCTTGGATCCGGTCTTTTGACATAGCAATATTATGTGAACATGAGTGCCTCATATATCCCTACCTTGAGCTCCACATAAAGCCTTATTTAGAAGTAGGAGATTATAGGCAACACTTTGCCTTGGTGAGGAATCATACACATATTGAGTGATCCGAGAGAATCATTTGAGGAACTTGGTTTTTATTTTCAAAATCTTTTGAAAACCTCCGGAATAACATAGCGGAATCTAGAGCAAGTGATTGGTGCCCTGCAATTGTTCTATCTCTCAACCGCCCAAGACAATGAGGTGTAAAAGCCCCATGGATCGAGGTAAATGGGTAAGTTATGCGCCAATATATTTAATTCTAGGAAGAGTACTTTGTTGTGCGCATAGTATTATTGAGGAGTAGGACATTGTAGCAACTCCTGATCAACAACTTAAGTTTATCTTTGCTTCGGGACGAGCAAAGGGTAAGCTTGGGGGAGTTTGTTGACGGCTGTTAAGTACCATTTTTAACCGTCAACTATACTCAAATAAAGGAGAATTTGGCATTTCATACACGCATGCTTTATCACAATAATATAGTTCCACTTGTACTTGGAGAACTTTGTGCATGCAGGAGGAAATGTGAAGGAAACACCTCAAAAGGCAAGAAAACACACTTTCGACCAATCAGAGAGTGCCACATGGACGTCACACGGATTGAAGGGCCCATTTTCAGCACTTAACCGACGTAACTCCCTGCAATACCGCGCAAACCAACGTCAGGGCCCACAGGACAGCCACCTGGAGAAAGCACAGGCCAGGAGGGGCCACCCCCAGGTCGGCCGACCTGGTCAGGTCGGCCGACCCAGCCGGGCGCCCTCTCCGCCTGGGCTTCCACGTGTTGGCTCCTCCGCGACTCCTGATGACGGTTTGAGATGCCTTCCGTGGCGGTTACGCTCCCTTGCCGACCTATTGAGGCTATAAATAGGAGGGTGTGCCTTCACACTCAACACACACCACAAGAAGCATTTCTCTCTTGCTAGTAGTAGTTCTTGGAGTTTTAGTGGAGTTAGGCTGAGTCTAGAGCTCTCTAGTCCCAAGTCTTCACTTGGAATTGGTATGGCTCTTGTATCTTTTCCCTTTTGTAAGACTTTGCTCTTATTAATATATATCTATTTTCTATATAGTTGTGCTTGGGTCATGAGTTTCTTGTTTGATTTTGTGATCCATAAATGTGATAGTATAGTCTACTTGTGTGATAGTAGTTTATATTTATTATACTACTATTGTCATGGTAGTTATATACCATCACTATAGTCTAGTTTATATGTTATAGTCTCTATGCTTAGTTTTAGCTGATAAAGTATAGCATGGGTTTGGTGATCGTATTCGTACGGTAACTCTGCCTCGTTAATAGTAATCGCGGAGGGGCAGAGTGCTCTTTGGTCATGCAAGTATGGTACTTGGGTGACTGATTTGCATCAATTATTCGTTAGTCTACTGGTTCGTTGAGGTAGGCGGCAGGTGGTGACAGCCCTGTCCGTCCTTTGAAATCCTCCCCGCTAGGCTAGTGCGTAGGCTCTTGGCGGAAGTCGCCTGTGGATGCAGGGGTAAGTCCGTGCCTGAAGTGCTATACTATTGACTGCTGAACCTGAGTGTGGGTCTGTATGTATTCTACTTAGGCTATGCAACTGTATAGGAATGTATAGTAGGAGTAGCTTAGCCTAGTCTTTCCTCCACTAGACTTTATTTATTTAGTAGGAATCTTCTGTGTGTGTCACACTACCCGGTTATTATCATGTACCCGCCTGTCTTGGTTAAGATATCCTTGCTAATTGTTAACATGATCTTATATGTTAGTAATGCTTCTTGATCATACCCTTCCTTTGGGATAAACAAATACGATACCCTGAATACTTCCGGGTGAAATGCTACAGCGGTATTCTCCGTGCGCTTGCGGATTTTACCTACTTGACTCTGGGACATATTAGTGAACCGTTTCTGGCCCCGTGCCGGGAATGATTTATTAATATGGCTTAGCAAAAGTCAACAATCATGGATTGCTTGCTCTCTTGTGACATGAGGGTCTTGGATTCTTAGTGAGGTGGGGCAATCAATATATGCTTTCTTGTCTTGGAACTAGAGCTTGGAGTGGATGAGAGCGTTTCATGTGAAGAGCTTGGAGAAGTGGCTTGAGGTGAAGTATGTGGGGAGGTTTGTGGCTCACTTCTCACCTCGAAGGATGAGGTTGGTTGAGGTGGTGGAGTAGAGGGCTCACCAATATCACCATTATTGTGCTTGTGGGGTAAAACCTCACCCACGGGCATGTTCCTCAAAGCTTCCCTCATGGGTTTATCTCCAATGTTCACTTCATAAAATTCATCTCCCTTTTGAGAACTGTTTGACTCATCAAATTGCACATCGTAGGATTCTTCCACATGCCCCGTAGCAGAGTTGTAGACCCTATATGCTTTAGAAGTCCCTGAGTACCCAATAAAAATGCCTTCATCTGTTCTGCTCTCAAACTTCATGAGCTTCCTCCTCTTCTTGAGAATGTAGCAAGTGCAGTCAAAGACACAAAAATAGGAAACATTCGATTTCCATCCAACCAATAGCTCATAGGGTCTCTTATTCAATAGCCGATGGAGATACACACGGATGGAAGTGTAGCAAGTCGTGTTGATTGCTTCACCCCAAAACTTCTCATGAGTTCCATACTCATATAGCATAGCACGAGCAAGAGTGATGAGTGTCTTGTTCTTCCTCTCCACTACTCCATTCTGCTCGGGAGTATATGTAGCAGAGAATCCATTCTTGATCCCCTTCTTGTCATAATATTCCTCCACTGTTGTGTTCTTGAACTTAGTCCCATTATCACTTCATATCTTCACAATGTTGGCCTTGAATTCATTCGTTGCTCTCCTTGCAAATTTGTTAAAGATATCACTTGCTTGAGACTTGTCCACAAGGAAAAAGGTCCAAGTGTATCTTGTGAAGTCATCCACAATCACCAAGCAATATAGATTTGTAAGGATCATGACCATTGAGGTCACCCCAAGGTATGAATGTTTTTGTGATGAATGACAAACATGAAATATGACTAATGTCTACACGAGTGTTGTTGTTGTAGGAAACCTTTTCTACTCTATGATGAATGTTGATGGTGGCCTTGGCGATGGATGACAATGACCTTAAGCATGGAGGCTTGTAAGCTTGATGGAGTCCAAGGGTTGATGGAGATGGATCAAAGCTAAGGACAAGCTATGGAGCAAGTGTTGGGAACACTTGTCTAGTTGTTAGGGCTTTGAGTCCATAGGAAAAACTAGACTATCAAGGGGGTCTAGGTTATGTCTCTTAGGTCACACTAGTTGGTGATGTGCATGGATGCTCAGTGAAATCACATGCACTAGGTGACAGTGGAGAAGCCAAGAAGCTGTTCGGAGAAGCCGGGAAATGAAGTCAAATGAGGACGAGGAGTTTCAGCTTCTGAATGTAGTGACCGGACAGAGGGGTAAGTGGAGACCGGACTGTACGGTCACTAGGAGATCCGAGAGGAGTCTGTGAGGAATCTGTCAAGTCTGGAAACCCTAGAGACCGACCAGTACGGTCTGGTGACCAGACGGTCCGATCAGTAGGGCTGAGGCTCGGGACAGAGAGGAAGCAAACTGGAGCTCTCTGGAATGCACAGGACATAGAGTGACCGGACGGTCTGGTCTGTATAGGAGATCAGCCAGGACAAAAGTGCCAACTCCTTGGCGATGGATGACAATGACAAGCATGGAGGCTTGTAAGCTTGATGGAGCCCAAGGGTTGATGGAGATGGATCAAAGCTAAGGACAAGCTATGGAGCAAGTGTTGGGAACACTTGTCTAGTTGTTAGGGCATTGAGTCCATAGGAAAAACCGGACTATCGAGGGGGTCTAGGTCATGTCTCTTAGGTCACACTAGTTGGTGATGTGCATGGATGCTCAGTGAAATCATAGGCACTAGATGACAGTGAAGAAGCCAAGAAGCTGTTCAGAGAAGCCAAGAAACAAAGTCAAATGATGACGAGGAGTTTCAGCTTCTGAACATAGTGACCGGATAGAGGGGTCAGTGGAGACCAGTTTGTACGGTCACTAGGAGATCAGAGAGGAGTCTGCGAGGAATCTGTCAAGTCTATAAACCCTAGAGACCAGACGGTACGGTCTGGTGACCGGACAGTCCAGTCAGTAGGGCTGAGGCTCGGGACAGAGAGGAAGCAAACTGGAGCTCTCTAAAATGCACAGGACACAGAGTGACTGGACGGTCTGGTCTGTATAGGAGATCAGCCAGGACAGAAGTGCCAATGGCTCTGAGAGCCATTACAGAAGTGACCAGACGGTCGGGTCAGGCAGAGACCGGACAGTCTGGTCAGTGCGTCCAAAAAGGTGATCTCGTGGAGCAACGGCTAGTTGGAGGTTGGATGCCTATATAACTTCATTGCTGAGATCCTAGAGACCCCTCTTGGCCAGTGGAATTGCTAGGAGCATTTGCTGAGAGCCAAGAGGAAATGAGAGAACTAGGAGGAGATATTGCATGTCTTGAGAGTGCTAGTGAGAGTAACTTGAGCATTGATGCACATCTAAGGCTAGGGTGTCCTCGAGGGTGTGATCTAGGTTGTTACTCTTGGTCTATGGTGAGACCTAGACCGGTTAGGTGTCGGTGATCGAGCCTATCATGACCGGTTGTGAAGGTCGTCACACGTGTGTACACGGTTTGAGCCCACCGGTGGAAAGGGCATCAATAGTGAGCGCCCGTGTTGGCTTCGGGAGTCCGGCAAGTTCCCGAGGGAGGCGAGCATGTGCCTTGGTGGCAGCGGTGACGCGCACCATGTTTTCACTCCAGGAGTGATTGCGAGCTCATGGACGAGATCTCCATATTGGTGGCAGGAGGGACCGGAACTCCGGTGGGAGTGGTCCAACGAGGAGTAGGGGAAGGCGCCATCCTTCTGAGACCTCGGGAAACAATCATGAGCCATCTCTTACTCTACTCCATACTTTGATGCATTACTTTTCACATTTACATACCGCGCTATTCATGCTTGTGTGCTTACCTTGCTCTAATTGATTACTTCTAGACTTGCATGAATAGGCTTCTCTACTTGCTAGTTGTGTTTAGCTTTCACTTGATCACTAGCATGTGTAGGAGTTGCACTGGCTTGATTACTCACCCTTGTATGTATTGTGCCACTCATGCTTGTGCGCTTATCTTGTACTTGATGATCTAGTAGCTTTGCATGAGTAGACTCCTTTGCTAGCTTGTTGTGTGATTCCGCATATTCTTTGTTTACTAGCTTGCATAGGAGTTATGTGTATCGTGTGTGATCCTCTAGTATGTTTAAGTTGTCTTTCGTTTCATAGGATTATCTTGTTAGTGTGATCACCACTAGAATTGTGTAGGAGTTGTTTTGAGTGGTTGATTTTGTAAATGGCAAAATAGGTACATAGTTTGAGTTCCTGATTCAACCCCCCCCCCCGGCTCTTGGTCACTTGATTCTTTCAAGTGGTACCAGAGCCAAGTGGCTTAACCGCCTTGAGTAGTGGTCGTATTGAGTTGGGATGTCATCCCATTCGGGATCGGGTCATGGCTCATGGAAGGATCGCTTGAAAAGCTACCTAAATGTCATGATTCCGGATGAATGGATGGACACACTTGTGGACTTTGCCAATACCTTTACTGATGATCATGTATATGATGATGATGATGATTGTGTGGATATGCCTAGTTCTAGTCAGTGCCTAGATTCTACTAGTGATGATTTGATAGGTTGCTCTACTAGTGTGTCTAATGTGATGATTGATGATGTTGGCTCTCTTGATCTTGATTGCTCTTCTAGTGTGATTAGTGCTGATGATGCTTGTGAGTATTTTATTGGTCATGCTAGTGATTCACTTGTTGAGGAGTTTGTTGCTTTTCATGCTAATAAGAATGAGGACTTACTTGACTCTCTTATTCACTTGCGAGGTATTGTGGACAGGATTGGAACAACTGCTTTCGAGCTTCCCAAGATTGTGATTGTCGAGAAGATCCTCACCTTGCTCCCTAGCAGCAAGCTCATCTACATCACTCTTGATCTCATCATGGAGAAGGGTCTCTCCATCGAGGATGTGATTGGGTTGCTCTTTGAGGATCAGGAGATCACCACAAGCTGGACTAGGGAGAAGATCTCCAAGGCAAACAATGGAGCATCTTCAAGGAAAGGGAAAGAAGAGCTTCGAGCTCAAACTTCTTTGATCCCTCCACAAGATTTCCTTGCAACAGCATCTACAACCCCTTCGGATCAAGAACTACACCAAGCTCTTCATCAGGTGCTTCATCAAGTTCTACCCCAAGTGCCATTCCAAGTTCTACTCCAAGCACTTCGGGTGGACCACGCATTGGTGTGAGAGGAGCGCCGACCACAATGCTCACACGATCATTGGAGATGATTAATTTCACCACCACGGCTCTGGCGCCTCCACCTCCTCTGCCACAAGATCGATTTTGGTATCTTCGTCGAGCTCACCAATAGGATCTCATCTTTCAACTTGGTAAATTTGTGAGAAATCCGAATGATGACCTTTATGATACTCTCTTAAGCATTTGTGATCTTGTGTGTAGGATAAAATCATTCAAAGGTCTTCGGAGGATTGCATCACATAAAGTGATTGACAAGCTCCTCTAACAAATCACAACTCCTAAGAGGGGTTTCTTACTTGAGGAGGTAGTCAACAGAAGGCATGATCTCTCAATTGAGAGGGCAATGGAGATGATACTTGTGCTCCACTCACAAGTGGGACATGTGCCTGAGCACGTCACTGGCCTCTATAATCCTCCCCATTATTGTATTGACCTTGACAATGTGCACATGGGGGATGGTCATGGACATTGGAGGTATTGTGCTCCTCAATATCCCATTAGGAGGAGACTACAGGAAGGGATTACAAGAATCCCTATCTATAAGGATGGGCTTATCATTCGACGTGATGAGGTTAGTGCTAGTCAATCAAGTAATGCTTTGGATACTAACTCTTCTTCCTTTAGTGCTCGTCTTATGGCTACTACCAGGGTCAACTACAAGAGTGGAGGTACCCACTGGATACTTGATAGTGGGTTCACCCAACACATGACTGGGAAGCCAACCATGTTCATCAACATTGATGAAGACGAAGAAAGTGAGAAGGTAACTTTTGGGAACAACTCAAAAGGGAGAGTTAGAGGATCAGGCAAGGTGGCTATTACTAAGGACCTCCATCTCTCCAAGGTCTTTCTTGTGGAAACCCTCAACTTCAACCTCATGTGTATTGGTCAACTCTATGACATGGGTTTCAAGTGCACATTTGATGAGGATGGAGCGATGATTGAAAATGCAAAGAAAGAGCTACTATTTCATGGAGTGAGGCATGGGAACTTGTCTGTCATGGACTTCATGATGAGTACATCACATTCATGGATACACACAACACTCCTCCAATTAAGATGAAAGTTCATGTGCAGCACCTGAATTTATAGGTGAGATTATTTTTAATATTTTTATTATGTAGTTTTGAGAATAGATTGCTACCTAATGAATTAATTGTTGTTAGAAACCATGGAGATGATGATGAGATAGCTGGGGAGGTGATTGGAGATGTGATGGGCCAGCAAGAACGTCCAAGCCAAGGTGGAGGCCCAATCAAAACCAACTTCGAGTCTGTTTCGGAGCCCAGGACCAGTCTGCACTAAAACGGACGCCCAGGACGCATACGGACTCGGATTTGGACGTTCTATATATGTCTGGAAAGATAGCAAAAAGAAATTTCCAACCCAACTGGCCCCATGTCAAAATTCGTCCCGAGCCATCGGCAATCGCGGAAACAAATCGACTTCCAGAATCTGTCCTGGTGCTGCGACACTGTAATCGGTCTTTGGGCCATGTATCGAGTTGAGCCCACTTAGGGCTGCGTCCAGGAGGTCTTGCATGACCCTAGGGTCCTCATATACAGCTGCCGCCTCTTCATTAGGGTTTGGATTTTTCTTAGATTATTCTGTTCATAACAGTTTTGCGGTCAGATCGGTGTATGAGACCCCAACTTGTGAGATTCATCTTATACTTATAAATTTGGTTGCATTCTTCTTTGTTCTTCCTTGTGTTCTTGATTTGCAGGAAAGAATAAGCCTTCTCGGCGAGGTCAATCATTCTTGGACGGTTGATAACCATAGGAGAAGTTGTGCTGCGATTGCGGGGTTGAGAACGTGTCGTTCGGAAGCCGGATCGATTTGTGTATCGCCTCCGCCTTAATCAAGATTATCAGAACCTATCGGAAGATCAGAAACCCTAGTCCACATCAAGTGGTATCAGAGCTGGGCCCTTGTTTAAGAGGGTGGGAATGATGAGGACATCCTCCACTATTACCCATGGCAAAGACGCAACAAAGGGGTCATATGGCCCAGTTATAGTCGGGCGGCGACCGTGTGAGCCTCTGAATAATACCACCTTGCTTAGCTTGGGAGGAGGAAGCCACCTTAAAAAGGAGAGCCACCCTTCCACTATTGGACTAGTCTTTTAGGACGATTGGGTCTTTCCCCGAGTGGGTGCGCCGGAGTTGCGATGCTAAGATTGCGGGGTTCAGAACGTGTCGGTCGGAAGCCGGATCGATTTGTGTATCGCCTCCGCCTTAATCAAGATTATCAGAACCTATCGGAAGATCGGGAACCATTGTCCACATCAAGTGGTATCAGAGCTTCAGGTACACCGTTAGGTTCGCCCTTATCCTTGTTATGTTGTTCAATCCTAGAGTCCAAAAAATTGCCCTACAAAAATATTTGTTCGCCATGTTTCCGCTGTCCTACACCCCCCTTGTGCCTTGCAATTTTCAGTTTAGTTTGCTTCTCTGAATTTTAGTCCCTACAAGGTCATTGTGTTGTTGGTCTAATACTTGTGCTTTGGTCTTGTTTGAGTCGTGTGTGTCCTTGTTCATAGACAATCAAGAAAAAAAATCGGATTGTTGCACACGTTGAGAGAATAGTACTGCTGGAATTATTTGCACTAAATATTTATTTGCATCTTGCCTTCTACTTTTTGTGTGCAAAAGAAACTTAGAGTGTTTTCTATTGCACGTTGTTCCTTGAGTCAAGAGATTGCTGCACGTTGTTGCATATGAGAATTGTCGGTTCAGTTCTACATGTACATCTATTCCTTACGTAAAGAGTGCAAAAAATCAGGTTTTTCCTTTGTGCTATAAAGTTCGCAACTCTTGCTGCAGTTCTGTGTCAAAAAAATCATGAAAGAAGTAAAAGGCAAAGAGGTGCTGAAAAAAAAATAAGAAGAAAAAGTCGTACCTATAACAAAAGAGAAAAAACAAAAGGAGAAGAGAAAAAAATTCAGAATTGCTTGCAGCCTTTGTGTCCTTTATTGAGCCATTTACTTGCTTGCTTGAACTAGGTTCGAGACAAGTTTAGGCCGGTGACATAGACTGGCTTGGGACTATTATTCAGTTTTGCAATTTCTAAATTGAAATTTTGCTAATCCTTGCTACTATAAATTGCCTACCTAGCTCCATATGTATCCTTCTGAATAGGCACAGAACTTTGGATCCTCGCAATCATCGGATCACACTCTCCAAGGTATCCTCTGTTTTGCTATTAAGAATCTTGTAAGAACTCAGTTAGGTGCTGCCATTTGCTTGTTGAGAGTTTCCACTGTGATCAAACAGTAGTAATAGGAAAATATACTCTTGTGTGTTTTCTTGTTTTCTATTAACAATGACAGGTTACAACACCAATGGTGATGAGTCGATGGTGTCAAATGAGGTTGATACAAGTGTTGTAGCACAACGAGTGCTTAGTTCTCAAATGGAGAAGGTAGAGCAAAATCAAATGAACAACTTGTTTCAGACTCACTTTGTTGTGAAGGATCGACGTTGTCGTGTCATCATTGATGGAGAGAGTAGCCACAACATCGCAAGCTTGGAATTGGTCGAGAAGCTTGGCTTGACCACACAGCCACACCCATGTCCATATTACATCCAATGGGTAAATTCTTGTGGTAAGATAAAGGTAGATAAAATGGCACGCGTTGAATTTTTTATTGGTTCTTATAAGGATTATGCAGATTTTGATATAGTGCCTATGCAAGCATGTCCTTTGTTATTGAGTAAACCTTGGATTATTACAAATAATGCTTCGCACAATACCATTATAAATAGCTACTCATTTAAATACAATGGTAGAAGAGTTGCTCTTAAACCTATGACCGCTACTGAAATTTTAGAAGCGGATCAACAAAGGCTTGAAAGGAGAAAGAATGAACCGTTTAGGAAAGAATGGACTGTTTCAAATGTTGCAACACTTACATCAAAATCTGAATTAGATGATGAACATATTTCCTTGCCTCTTGTTGCAACTAATACATTTCAGGTTCTACGCAAAGAAGAGGATAGTGAGAAAGAAGAAGAACATGTTGTTGCTTCAGGTAAGAGCTTTCTTGATGTGATGAATTATTCCAACAATCTTGTTGTATTGGAACCTTGTCTTGATTTTCCGTTGCCACAAATTGATTTATCTACTGATCCTTGTGATAAAGAGGAGTTGTGTGCCACTGCTTCACTTATACCTTTGCCACAACAAATGAATAAGATTCATGTTTTTGCTTATGATTCACCTACTAAAACATTTGATTTTAATAACATGTGAAAAGGATGAGCAGAAATTATTGTCTTCTCTAAATACTTTGGGTTATATTGAATTTGATGTTCTTTATGATCTAAATACCGTGGAGAAGCAAATCTTTTCTCAAACTGAATTGCCTTTACTAACAAGAAACAAATTTTATGCTATAGGAAACTATGATCATAGAGGTGTATTTATGGTGCATAAAGTTTATATTTGCTCAAACATGAATACTCCTTGTGTTGTACAACCAAATGATGAACTAGAAAACTGCAATAACAATTACCATGTCATGTCATGTTTTTCTAGTGTTTTTAAGATCACACATTTTCTATCTTGTCATAAGAGTGAGAATGACGTTCATATTGCTGAGCAAGTTTTCAAAGAGGTCAATAATTTGCATGGCATGCCTTCTATTGTGGTTTCACATTGTGATGATAATTTTCATAACACATATAAACATGAGGTGCATTCCAAGTTTGGGAATAGTTCTATATTTTATATTTCAGATTTGAGAACACTATTGGGAAAAAGTGATGGGATCGAGTCGAGGACGACTCTAATTCAAAAGGGGGAGGATGATGAGTACATCACACTCATGGATACACACAACACTCCTCCAACTAAGATGAAAGTTCATGTGCATCACCTGAATTTACACGTGAGATCGTTTCCAATGTTTTTATTATATGGTTTTGAGAATAGATTTCTACCTAATGAATTAATTGTTGTTAGAAACCATGGAGATGATGATGAGATAGCTGGGGAGATGATTGGAGACGTGATGGGCCAGCAAGAACGTCCAAGCCAAGGTGGAGGCCCAATCAAAACCAACTTCGAGTCTATTTCGGAGCCCAGGACCAATCTGCACTAAAACGGACGCCCAGGACGCATAAGGACTCGGATTTGGACGTTCTATATATGCTTGGAAAGATAACAAAAAGAAATTTCCAACCCAACCGGCCCCATATCAAAATTCGTCCCGAGCCGTCGGCAATCATCAAAACAAATCGACTTCCAGAATTTGTCCTGGTGCTGCGACACCGTAATCGGTCTTTGGGCCATGTATCGAGTTGAGCCCACTTAGGGCTACGTCCAGGGGGTCTTGCACGAACCTAGGGTCCTCATATACAGCCGCCGCCTCTTCATTAGGGTTTGGGTTTTGCTTAGATTATTCTGTTGATAACAGTTTTGCCGTTTGATCGGTTTGTGAGACCCCAACTTGTGAGATTCATCGTATACTTGCAAATTTGGTTGCATTCTTCTTTGTTCTTGCTTGTGTTCTTGATTTGCAGGCAAGGATAAGCCTTCTCGGTGAGGTCAATCGTTCTTGGACGGTTGATAACCATAGGAGACGTTGTGCTGCGATTGCGGGGTTCAGAACGTGTCGTTCGGAAGCCGGATCGATTTGTGTATCGCCTCCGCCTTAATCAAGATTATCAGAACCTATCGGAAGATCGGGAACCCTTGTCCACATCACTTCAAATCAAGCAACTTGCCACAAAGCACTTGCCTATTCACCAAGGCAACTATGGGGTGGTTGTGGCACAGAAGACTGGCACATGTTGGAATGAATCAACTTAGGAAAGTGGTCAAAAGGAATCTAGGTGAAGGAATCAAGGATGTGACCTTTGAGAAGGATAAATTGTGCAATGCTTGTCAGGCTAGAAAGCAATTTGCATCTTCACATCCCACCAAGTCTTTCATGTCATCGTCTCATCCAAGCTCCTGCACATGGACTTGTTTGGGCCAACACATTACAAGTGTCTGGGAGGGAATCTTACTGCTTGATGATTGTGGATGACTTCACGAGATACACTTGGACCTTCTTTCTTGTGAACAAGTTTCTAGCTAGTGATATCTTCAGAAAGTTTGCAAGGAGAGCAAAGAATGAATTCAAGGTCAATATTGTGAATACAAGGAGTGACAATGGGATAGAATTCAAGAACACAACAGTGGAGGAATATTATGAAAAGAAGGGGATCAAGCATGAATTCTCTGCTACATATACTCCCGAGAAGAATAGAGTAGTGGAGAGGAAGAACAAGACACTCATCACTCTTGCACGTGCCATGTTGGATGAGTATGAAACTCATGAGAGGTTTTTGGTTGAAGCAATCAACACAGCTTGCTACACCTCAAACCGTGTCTATCTCCACCGGTTGTCGAAAAAGACACCATATGAGCTATTAGTTGGACGAAAACCAATGTTTCCTATTTTTGGGTCTTTGGCTGCACTTCCTACATTCTCAAAAAGAGGAGGAAGCCCGGGAAGTTTGTGAGCAGAACTGATAAAGGCATTCTTGTTGGGTACTCAAGGACTTCTATGGCATATAGGGTCTACAACTCAGCCACAGGTTGTGTGAAAGAATCCTATGATGTGCAATTTGATGAGTCAAATGGTTCTTAGAAGGGAGATGAATTCCATGAAGTGAACATTGGAGATGAACCTATGAGGGAAGCATTGAGGAACATGCCTGTGGGCAAGGTTTTACCTCACGAGGCCAATGATGATATTGGTGAACCCTCTACTCCACCACAACAACCAAACTCCTCCTATAAGGTGCAAGAACCAACCTAAGATGCCATTGGCACACCCACTAGCTCCTCCTAAGATTCATTGAGAGTGCATCCACCTACCCAAGAGGAAACACAAGTGAGAAGTAAGTTGCAAGCCTCCTCATGTACTTCCCCTCAAGCCACTTCTCCAAGCTCTCCACATGACACCCCTCATCCACTAGTTCCAAAAGAAGAAAGCATATGAGTGATTCCCCCAACTCACTTAGAATCCAAGACACCCATATCTATAGAGAGGAAGCAATCCATGATGCACAAGATATTTCACCTAGACCTCCTCCCACTCAAGAAGAACCTCTTCCTAGACCCAAAGCTATCAATAAGGGTCATTCACGTGACTTGATCATTGGGAGTCCATCTCAAGGAATTAGGACAAGGAGGAATCAATACAAGCCCAACTATGTGAGTGAAGAAGGGTTTAGGGATAATGAGGCAAATGTTGCAATTGAGAACTTCTCCTTCGTCTCTATGATTGAGCTCACTACTATTGATGAAGCTATGGACAATCACAAATAGGTAATGGCTATGCAAGAGGAGTTGAACAACTTCAAGAGGTGCAAAGTATGGAAAGGGGCACCAATTGGGTCTTCAAGAACCAGCAAGATGAGAAAGGGGCAATTGGCAAAAACAACGCTCGTCTAGTGGCTAAGGGATATTCTCAAGTGGCGGGCATTGACTTTGAAGAAACCTTTGCTCCCGTGGCCCGTCTTGAAGCTATTCAGATCTTACTTGCCTATGCATCACACAATGGCTTCAAGCTCTATCAAATGGATGTCAAAAGTGCCTTATTGAATGGAGAGATCAATAAGAAAGTCTATGTGGAACAACATCCGGGGTTTGAGGACCCTAAACATCCAAGACATGTGTACAAATTGAAGAAAAGCTCTCTATGGCCTCAAGCAAGCACCAAGGACATGGTATGAACATTTGAGGAACTTCCAACTCAAGAATGGATTCACCATTGGAAGCATTGACAGCACCTTGTTCACAAGGCATGTTGGAAAGGATCTCTTTGTGTGCCAAATGTATATGGATGATATCATCTATGGGTCAATCAATGAGAAGTTCAGTGAAGAGTTCAGGGCGATGATGGCTAGGGAATTTCAAATGTCAATGATTGTAGAGTTGCATGTGTTCCTTGGTTTTCAAGTCAAACAATTGAGAGAAGGGAACTTCATCTATCAAGAGAAGTATACCAAGGATATTCTCAAGAGATTCAACATGGAAAATTGAAAACCTTTGCACACACCTATGGCAACAAGCAAACCCTGGGATGATGACGCAAACAGTAAACCGGTAAACCCCAAGCTCTATAGATCAATGATTGAGTCCTTGCTCTATCTCACCGCTTTAAGATCAGACATCATGTTTAGCTTGTGCTTATGTGCACGCTATCAAGCACATCCAAAGGAGTCACACTTGAAGGCCGTGAAGAGGATTCTTAGATACCTTAAGTACACACCTACCATGGGATTATGGTATCCTAGAGGAACAAGCTTTGAGTTACTTGGCTATACGGATTCGGACTTCATAGGATGCAAAGTGAATAGAAAGAGGACATCGGGAGGTTGCCAATTTCTTGGAAGATATCTTGTATCTTGAAGCTCAAAGAAGCAAAACTCGGTGGCTCTATCTACAGTCGAAGTGGAGTACATGGCGGCGGGAGCTTGTTGTGCACAACTTCTTTACATGAGTCAAGCACTCTTGGATTATGGCATCAACTTTACTCAAATGCCATTATATTGTGATAGTGAAGTGGCAATCAAAATGGCTCTCAAAATTGGAGATCATGGTCATCCAAAGCACATTCAAGTCAAACATCTCTTCATTAGAGAGAGAAGAAAGATATTGAGTTGGTGAGTGTGTGGACTCATGAACAATTGGCAGACATCTTCACCAAACCACTCGTCCAGAAGACCTTCAACAAGCTAAGGGGAGAACTCAATGTTCTCGACCTTTCAAACTTCACATGAGTCACCCTAAAGCTTGTCTCTTGTAAATATGTATAGCTTTGTTTGTTTTGTTTGTTTTGTTTGTTGTTTGTGCCCTTGTTTTGTGCTTGTTTCTCTCTGCTTGTAGGTCAACTTCGGACCTCCTTGAGATAGCAATGGACATGGGTTAAGCTTGGGATGGTGGTTCATAGTGTGCCCAAGGCTTTGAAGAATGGTCCATTATGAGTAAGCTCAAGAAGGGAACAACTCTTCATTGACACTTTTGAAGGACTGAGAAGGCAACCAGAGGGGGGCGGGTGAATGGGAGTCAATTAAAATCCTTCACAAGAACTTGGCCTACATCCTAATTACAACCCAAATCAACCTCTGAAAGAATCACCAAGGCCACACACACCAACTTGTGATGTGCTAACCTTCAGAATGACTCACACCAGCAGAAGAACTAGAGAGAAGCAAAGAAAAACAACCAAGACTTGAAACTAGGAAAGAAAACACAGAACAGGCAGCTCAGACATCAGTAGTGCCAGTTCAGGAATCGGCAGTGTCGATTGATATCAGAAAGAAGATGAAATTCTCGATAAGGACATCGACAGTGCCGATCCAGATTTTTCTTCCCTCACCGGCAGTGCCGAAGGAAAGATCGGCAGTGCCGATCGACCCCCGATAGAACAGAAAAATTGTCGTGGTTTTGCACAAATCTTACCCAAAACATATCCAAATGATCTCTAAATCATGCAATTTTTGGACCAACCAATCCTCAACACATCATGACCCTAATCCAAGAAGAACCACTCAATTGGCTCAAGTAATCATCACGAATTTCAGATCTTGTGCCAAGAATACCAAAAAGGGAAAACTTGAGAAATCCTTCAAATCGAAGGTGCTAGAGCTCTTGATTCGGTCAAGGACCTATATAGGATTGTTTTAGCTCATCATAGCACTAAGACCCCCAAGAAATCCGCCCCAAAAACTCACTCAAAATTGAGATCAAAAATTCCCACAAAAATAGCTTTGAAAATAGAGAAAAAGAGAAATTCGGGATTTAGGGAGAAGCGAAGAACTTGAGCACGAATTTGAATCTCATATCATTGATCCATCAAGTCAAGATACATGGATACATGGCTAGGGAGCCACCCTCTTCCTCCCACTATTTCGAAGAGCAAGAGATGTCTCTCACACACCCTCTCCTCTCCTCTATTAGATGAAGACCTCTCTTAGCACTTTGAAATGAAGACCTAGCAAGGCTAAGGGAAAGAGAGGCACCTCTTCCACCAGCCCTACCTCTCCTTATATAGGTCTAGGGGTTGTCCTAAAGACAATCCTACCCCTCACCTACAATACACTGCCACCTACCACCAGGGGCACAACCGTCCATCGTTTTCCTCGTCGCCCGTACCACATTGAGCCCTTCACCACTTTGCTTCGCCTCAGCGCAAGCTCCGCGATGGTGCCACGTGCACTTCCAATCGCCGCCACTGGTTTTGAGGCCCAAACCGGGAAACCGCCTTGCACGTTTCTCAAAGCGTGACTTCTTGATCTTGACGCGTGTCACCTCGTCCCGTGATCCTCCTCGTTAGCAAGTCTCTCCCGCCTCTGGTCCATTGGAAGCCTCTACTTGCACCGACGCCCGATCACCTTTGAATTCGTCAACCCCGCCGTCTTGATCACCACCCATAGTTTTGAGGTTCAACCGTGAAACCATGTGTGCTCCTTGCCTCTCCACGTGTAAGGTGTGGATTACCCTTGACTTCACTCGGCCTCCCGATCATCCGGCCCCAAGTCTCCTAGTGCCCGATCCTCCCGCCATTGATCGCCAAATTGACTCCAGTGACCTACACACCATGAGACAAGCAAACACATTTCCCATCTCATGCAACTCTCTAATACCTTGACCAACTCTGGTTCGTCAAAACCATAATCATGCACACACTTATGCAATCCTCAAATTCCCGTATTTTGACTCAAACACCGAACTCAACCAATGTCAATTACTCATCACGTATTGGAAACCGTGGCACATATCCACATGGTTTCTCAATCTCCCCCTTGATGAGTACATTGACAACATCAAATACACAAGATTAGAGATTTGAAATGCGAAACCAAATAAGCACATCCAAATGGCCACATCCTTAAGAAAAAGATGAAACGTAGTCATCCAGCATAAGGGGGATCACAAAACCAAGAGTTGACAAAGAAAGCCACTCGAACGATTGTGAAAAGCGCATGAAAAACGCTCAAGGACATGATATGCTCCCCCTCAACTTGTGGTAGGTCTCATGTCATGCAAAAAGGAGTGATCTTAGGTTTCTTAGCATTATTTGTGCATGACCCACTATTTTCTCCCCCTTTGGCAATGATCTCATCAAAGAAGCAAAAGAACAAGTATGAAATGCGTGAAAAGGCAAACCTAAGGAGCTTCAATAAATATGCCAACAAGCATTTAACCTTGCTAATCATAAACATAGAGCTATGAAGTGTAAAAGCAATAGCTCACAATCATACAAAGATCAAAAATAGATAGCAAGGCATAAACACCAAGAGCTATAAGCTAAGCAAAAAGATTGACTAGCTTATATAGAGTCAAATTGGCTCATCATGAGAAAAGCTGCCACCACATGTATAAGTACTCCCATCCAAGGCAAAACAAGCATCAAGTGAATCAAAAGATACTAGTTAGTCTCAATCTCAACCAAGACAACAAGCATTCGCAGAAAATAAGCTCTACAAACGCTCACATATGCAACAGAGACTCACAAGAAAAGAGAAAAGCATTATTCTTATGTGATCCTCATGTGACTTCTAATCCGTGTGGAGGGTCGCATGACTGGGTATGCAAACCCCGAGGCTTTAAAGTACAATTTTTGGATTTAGCATTTTATGTAACTTTTAATCCAAGCGAAGGGTCGCACGACTAGGTACGGCAAACACCCCGAGGCTTCAAAGCACAATCAACTTATTTTGCAAATTAAAAGCATAAGGATGAGTATGCCTTTGCGGCAAAAGGAACAAACGTTCCCACAATGTTCCATCATGAGCTAAACATTTGCAAAGCCACATTTCGCAAACACAAGGTGCCAAAGCCAAGATATCCTCTAGACTAGCCTCAACACAAGTCTTGATAGGGATAAAAGCAATTATACACATGGTGAGCAAATTTTAGCAAGATTAGTTCATAAGGTTCATAAGAAGCTAAGTTTACCTTTAAGATTAGCAAGTTGCTCAAAAGAGTCTATAACAAGCCATCTAGAAAATCTAAGCATGAGAGATTACTATCACATCCACACAACTTAGCTCAAGCTCAATCATAGCAAAGAGAAATGCAAGAAAGCATAAGAATCAAAGCTCATCTACCAATGCATATATTACGTATGAGATGCAATGCGAAAACAGTAAGATAAATATATACAAGAGAACACCAACTCCCCCTCAAATGATGCCATAAGGATAGAAAACACCAAGCCGCCCCCCCCCCCCCCCCCCCCGAACAAAAGCAAATCGCGAAGCATCTAGGGGCTTGGTAAGGATATCAGGCAATTGATTTTTGATGTTGAGGTATTTGCGCTCAACATCTCCCTTCTCAACATTGTCTCTCAAGAAGTGGAATCACACATTAATGTGTTTAACCTTACCATGTTGGATTAGGTTCTTGGCTAAGCATATGGCACTGGAGTTATCACACATGAGTGGAACACTCTTAAAGGTTAACCCATAGTCTCTCATGGTGGATACTATCGATATGATTTGAGAGCAGCAGCTAGCAGCAGCTAGCAGCAGCAACATACTCAGCCTCTGTGGTGGATTGGGCTACACACGACTGCTTATGAGAAGACCAACAGATCAAAGAAGTACCCAAGAAATGGCAAGTACCAGAAGTGCTCTTCCTATCAATTCTACACCCTGCAAAGTCCGCATCCGAATACCCAATGAGATCAAGAGATGAAGATGCAGAGTACCAAAGACCAAACTCAAGGGTGTATTTGAGATACCTAAAGATGCGCTTGACAGCCTTGCGATGAGTCACTTTTGGGGAAGCTTTAAAGCGAGCACAATGACACACTGCAAAGTGGATGTCAGGTCTTGTCGCCGTCAGGTACAAAAGGGAGCCAATCATGCTCCTGTACTCCCTTTGGTCCACCGCTTCACAATCTTCATCTGGGTCAAGTGTCGTTGTAGTGGACATTGGTGTTGGCAACGACTTCACATTGACCATGTCAAACTTTTTCAGGAGATCCTTCGTGTACTTTGCTTGATGTATGAAAGTACCTTGCTTGCACTACTTGATTTGAAGTCCAAGAAAGAAGGTGAGCTCACCCATCATCAACATCTGAAATTCACTTTCCATGGCTTCCTGAAATCTAGACACAAGAGCATGAGAGGAACCTCCAAAGATGATATCATCCACGTATATCTGAACCA
Organism: Eleusine indica; assembly: GCA_030378355.1. NCBI lineage: Eukaryota > Viridiplantae > Streptophyta > Magnoliopsida > Poales > Poaceae > Eleusine > Eleusine indica. Next base: position 32,149,329 of record CM059499.1, read on the forward strand.
TTAAAAAGTCATTGCCATGCTTTAGAGTAAACAAGGTTTTGTCAACACACCCCATGACATATCCGTGCTCTAGCAAGAAGGTCTTAAGCCTAGGATACCATGTCCTAGGAGCTTGCTTTAGCCCATACAAAGCCTTTGTTGACACTTCTTAACATCACATCAAGAATATCTCTATTCTTGATACAGTGCCAGAAATAATTGTTGGCGTTTGTTATGCTTTAAGAATAAAATAAACTAATCCGCAAGCGCACGGAACACCATTGTAGAATTTCACCTGAGAATATTTTAAGGTATCGTATTTATTTTCCTCAAGGAAGCTAGGCATAAGATTATCTTGGTTTAACAAAGATATAACTACAAGAATTATACCAACTGACAAATGACGAGGCTAAGGATATTCAATAATAAGAGTGGGGGTAACAACACATGAGAAATCCACACTAAGATAAATAAAGAGATCGGTTAAGCTAGTCGGGAGGACAACGAGTCTAAGTCTAAGATTCCTAAAAATATATATCTTCCTAACATATCTAAGTCAAGCGTCAAATCATAGTTACTCAGGTTGAGTGCTTACACTAATTTCTTGGTACAGCCTCGAGTCTTTCCCCTGTTAGCTCACTTCAGGGCACAAAAACGTTCCACTAATATGGGTCGGTAACTAACCTCTATACTAGTGATTACGCTATCGCTAGACAATCCTGCTTGAGACTTTCCGAACGTGGTGGATTACAAAAGGGACGGATAGGGTTGTCACCACCTACCGCCTACCACACAGCCCATGGGGACGAATGCAAATCCAGCTAGCGTTAACTTAGGCACCGCACCTACGCCTTCACTAGATATTCTTCCGTTAGCCTAGCAGAAGAATAGTCAGGAAATAACCAAGTCTAAGTTCGGAAAAGAACTAGACTTAATTAAACCCTAGCCGGGAAACCCGTGAACTACGTAACAATGTTTTTCCTAATAATTGTAACTTGAGGGAATGACTAAATTAAAATAAATACTTGATAAGATATAAAATAAAAGATATTTATATTGATAAAGGATAAGTCTTACAAAAGAGAAAAGATACAGGAGGGCTCATACCAAGACTCCAAGACAATTCCGGAATCTCGAGCGATGCTCTCGACTAAACTCTAACTGCCGACTATCTAACCTACTATACTAAATAGCACAAGTAGTGGGAAATGGACTCCTTGATGTGTTTCTTGCTTCTCTAATCTTTTCTGCCGAATTCCCCCTCTATTTATAGGTGGCGATGGCTCGAGGGGTATTTGTAGGTGAAGGAGGGTCGGTTGGCCAAAGTAGGTGCACCGGGCGGTGGGCCATGCCAGGCGGCTGGGCGGCATGCACCGCCAGGCGGCCGCCCAGGTCGGGTGGCCGTAGGATCGTGTCGATTCGCGACCGAATTCTTTTGATCGGTCGGATCTTGTCCTGATGGCGGTCATTCGGTCGGTTCGTACCCTGGGTTCGTAGACATATTGGGCCTCATGGGCTGGCAACCCTGGGTGACCAACCCAGGTCGGGCGGCAGGCCATGCTGGGCGGCAATCTAGGCCGGGCGGCCTAGGCCGGGTGCCAACCCCCTCCAGGTCGCCCCTTGACTTCTCCCGGTTAGGCTACTTGTTTGGCCTTCTTTTCCTTAGCCATATTTCATCATTCTTAATTCGGGAGGAGAAAACAGCCTAACGGTGAAGTGTTTTTGCAAAACCGGCCGGGTCGGATCTTCAACCTGAAAAATGACTCTGGTTAATCAGTCGGGTTGCTGATTTCAGCCATATATGACCGTGTCGGCCGGTTCCTGATTTCAGCCTGAAAATGACCCTGTCGGCCGGTGAAAACGGCTGTTTCACAGTTGTGATCGGCTGACGGGGTGTTTCTTCATGTTTTTGCATATTTTGGCCCTCTTATGCCTGCAAACACAAATTTCACCAAAACTCGTGGAACTTTATTAGTTTAAACAAACATTTATTAAACTTTGGTCTTTACCTTGCATTTCTCGACCAGTTGGTGGCCGATTTTGGGTTTTATCGGCCGCCAACACCTCCCCAAGCTTAAACCTTTGCTCGTCCCGAGCAAATTAAAACTTAGAGATAATGGATCAGGAGTTGCTTCAATATTAGCGCCCTGCAAGTATCAAGTGCACAAACACATACTCCAACACAATATGGGTAAGTGTAAACTAGCACAACTGTGTTACTAAGTCATCCTCAATGTACAGTGGGGCTTATTGGCATTTTATAACCTTGTCATAAGCGGTTGAAGTCTCAAATGGCTAGTTTAGACTTTGTCATGCAATCTCCTTCTCCATTATGAGTCCAAGGTTTTTGCAATGCTGCATAAGATTGAAAAATCTTCCCTCTTGGTGCAATCTCCTACTATGGCTCTCATCTCTCAAAGGGTGTATTTCCTTACCAAATGCTCATCCTACTTTCTTAAAGTTTGACTTAAATATGTGAAGCTTGGTAGGATGTTACATTTAGCATGCATATATTGTTAAGCTATGAGATGACCCAAGCGAAAGATATTGCACTTCCTCATTCCAATAATTTAGAAATAATGTCTCAGGGAGAGGGGGAGAATGAACTCACACGAAGGATTTGGCTAGCACAATTGCAAAGGTCTTGGGTGTAGATTTATCCCAAAGACTAGAATTTTTGTGCTAGAGACAAAAGATGGTCCTTTATTTTTGCTCAAAGAAATATTTTTTTTGTATGAACCTTGAAGCTTTTTGATATTGCACGTCGATGAGAGCTGATAAATTTTTTTTTCCTTTCTTTTTTCCTTTCTTTCTTTCTTTGCTTCTTTTTTTCCAGCTCTCATGGTGTAAAGAGGCTAATTCAATGGTTCAAATATTTTTGCAAACTTTTTCTAAGAAATTGAGAGGACCATAATCTTTTAATAGGATCAAAGGCTCGCAAAAAGAAAGATTTTTGGTTGGCATGCTTGGTGAAGTGGATGCATGATTCCGACATGGAAACCGCATAACCAAGCATGATTAATTTGAGAACTCAAAGATAACGCAAAGGAAAATGATTGGCTTTGAAAGTGCAAGTCCCTTATAAGGATTAAATCCTAACTAAACTCAATGCATGCATAAATGGCGTAGACATGATTTTGCTACCTAATATTTGGCCATGGTAGGAAATTATCTTTCATAGGGAAGATGTGCACCAAGTAGGGGGTTTTTGTTGCAGCATGGTTGAAACAGATCTTTGGACTCTAATCATAAGGAAATCATAGATTCATCCAAAACATGCCCTATCATAAACTCCAACAACTAGACTTGGTGTTTATTAGCCATTTTGCACCCACTAAAGCAGAGAGGGACTAGTGTTATCACCATGTCGGTCTACCATTACCCACGAAAGGTGAGGAGTAGTGGTTGTATACTTGAGACTCAAAGGGAGCTAATAGAGCAACTATTTATCATTTCCATAGGCGAGGTAGAGACCAGGTTCTCAAATTTTATTTATAAATGGAAATCTTTTTGTTCTTTTTTGGCTATGCAAATTTTTATGGATTTTTTTTAAATTGAAATCTTTTTGGGTTTTCTTAAATTTTCTAAAATCGAAACGACTCAACTAGAGGAAGAGGGAGATAGGAAAGAACAAGTGGCACACCTTGGTTTGGGTACCTCCCTAAGCTTTGGTCTTTGCAAGACTTAAGCTTAGATGGCTTTCACTGCGGCGGTTGATACTCGATGTTGAAATGGCCGAACAGTTGATCTATCATGGAGATGTTTGTCTGAAGTTGTTCTGACGCTTGCTGCTGCCATTCTTGTTCTCTCCTTATGGCTGCTTGTATTTCTTGAGCTCGCATGTTGGTCTCATAAGCATTGGCAGCCAAGTATTGCATATCTTCTTGCAACTCTGAAAAGTTGTTTGATGTGAATCTGGCAAAATGAGAAGTGCCTATGCCTCCATGGGGTTGATGGTAACTTCCTGTCCCATAGGGATTGGAAGGTTCGTACTCTTCATAGGAGGAGGTAGTGTAGTGTGTTGATGAACTAAGAAATCCGGGAAACTATGGTTGCTCGCAATGGTATTGGGAGTTTCCCAAGTACCCGGTTGAGGTGCGTTCATGGCTGTTTCATGCTGTTGTTCTGCTCGTTGGAGTTGTGCTCTTGTTCTTGGCCTATCCCCTGAAACACTATGTCTTGCACGTTGCGAGGGAGCTTGCAATTTGTACACAAAGTTCTTTTTACCAATAATAGTGAGCTGGGGGTTAGGCAATTCAATCTCTGTGTCATACCCCGGATAAAGCATGAAGTACTTATTGTTTTCCTCTTTCAACAAGTGGGCTTGCAAGAAATGATCTTCTCCTAGAAAAGGAGCACTAGGGAGATGATCTATTCTAGCTCTGTGAAGTGCACCGACCTTTCTAGCAATTCTAGTGACAAAAGGGGTAGAAGTCCTTGTTGTCTGAATGCTAAGGTGAGCCAATGGTTGATGAGGAAAAATGTGGGGTTCGTTTTAATCTTTTTGATTACAGCATGGAGATAGGCTTTATCCAAATTATTCACTGAACGTACATCACTCAAAGGGGTTAAGTAGTGAGTGACAAAACGATGAATTATACGGAGCGATGGGTTGTGAATGTCACTAGCGCGTTCCTGCCCCGTAACAGGATTTCCTATCTTTGCCCAAAGTAAACCCAAGAATAGCGAGAGAAGTTATAAACAATCACAAGAACATACCACTTCCCACCCGCCGAACGAACCTGAGATGGACCAACAGTGTCCATGTGAAGCAGCTCTCCAGTGTGTTCAGTCATCACCAAATTAATTGGTGGATGAGAAGCGGCAATCATTTTCCCATGAGGATAAGGAGCACAAACCAAATCCTTATCAAATTTGAGTTTAGGAAATACTCGGATCAAACCTAGGCCACTCAAGCGACAAGCAAGTCGAAGCTCATGTGACCTAGCCTCCTATGCCATTTCCAGAGCTCAAAAGAAGATTGAGCAAACAGGCACTTGTGAGAACCAGGAGAAAACACAAAATCAGCCTGAAAAACTCTCCCAATTCTAGAAATCCCACAAACCAAAGAACCATTCAAATCAAGAACACAAGAAGCATTTTTCTTAAAGCGCACTTCCAAACTAACATCAAGCAATTGAGAAACATAGAGAAGATTGTACTTGAGATGCTCAACCAAACCAACATCCTTGAGAGTGAATATTTCATTTACCTTTACCGCGCCCCTTGCCTTCACTCCCCCTCTCTTGTCATCCCCAAAGGTCACATACTCCCGGCGCTTCAAGGGAGTGAGCCTAGAGAACCACTTTGCATCTCCGGTCATGTGGCACGAACACCCGCAGTCCATTAGCCACTTGTTCTCTAGGCCTCCACCTACTGCCTAAAAAGAACGAGAAGGTAAGATCGATGGCTCAGTACTGGGGTTAGTAAGAAAGCTTTTGAGGATCTAGCACTTCACCATATGACTGGTAGTATTCATCACAGTTCTTTGCATATTATCATTTGGACGTGTGGGACGATAACCATGATGTGGAAAATGTGGCCTGTCAAAGCGTCTCGACTAACCTTGGGTTGTGAGGATAGAAACAATCTGTGTGAAAACCAAATCCACGCGAGCGACGCTCACCACGATGGGAAAACATGGGGCGCCAAAGCGCTGCTGCACAAAGCCTCTGTTTCATGAATCTCAGCCATATGAGGGATGACCCTATCCACGATAGGCACGAGAAAAAGAGCGAGGCTAAAAATCAACAAAATCATCATGAGTCATATTTCTAGTTAATTCAGCTTGCATCCTCTCCTCTTACGCCTATAACAGTACTCATCCAAGTGACCCTTACGACCACAGAACATGCAAATGTAGACACTCTCATGTTTAGGCTTTGTTTGCACCGGAGGTTTAGGTTTTGGCTTCTCTATTTGCTTTGGGTTGAAGGAAGGTTTGGGGTTTGGTGGATAGTACGTGTCAGTGGGTTTGATGGATTGTTCCTCACCCTTGTAGCTAGAGCTAGGCACAAACTTACCCACATTTTCACTCTCTTTGTCACACCTCTCAAATCCCAAGCCCAAGTTGTAGGTTGACCTACTAGCACTCTCTTTGACTCTTGCCAAGTCACTCTCAATCTTCTTCTCACTCTCTAGGGTTCTTTGGAGACGAGAGATGAGGTAGTCATTTTCTTGAACTAGGTTCTTGTTTTCCTTTCTAGTCATTGCAAGCTTATCCTTAAGAGAGTCACAAACTACACATGGTGGTGGGTGAACCTTAGTGCGAGTCTCATTTAGCAACTTGGACTCGAGCTCTTTGACTTTGAGGGTTTGAGCTTTCAAATCACTAGTGAACTTGGGGCACTTCACACATGCACCCAAAAGAGTTGGTCTAGCCTTGAATTCATCAAGCTCTTTAAGGGCACTCTCAAGCTGACTGACAACTTGAGCATGCACACTTTCCCTCTGTGCAAGATCATTCATCACAACTTGACAAGACTCACACTCAATAGCAATGTCATCTTTAGCAAGCTTAGAGCTAAGCGATGTGATTTCATACTCAGCACTCTCCAACTTAGACTTAAGCTCTCTACTCTCACGAATAGTGCTGCGAAGCTTATCATCTTGCATGAGCAAAACATCGAGCAAATGATCAAGCTCAGAAGAGAGCTCATCAAGAGTAGGAGGTACCTCGCTTGTGTCGGAGTCGGAGCCAGAGTCGGTGTTGTGATCATTCTTTTCCATGAAGCAAAGCCCGGTGAAGTCGTCCTTCCTCTTGACTCGTGGCTTCTCAACCTCCTCCTCCAAGCTTGTAAAGCCATCGCTTGATGTGAGGTCGATGTCGCTTAAAGCGGCAATGTAGGCGCGTGCGACCACCTTCATGAACTTTTTGGAGTTCTTGCTTCACTTGTAGAAGTAGTTCTTCTTCTTGTTGAAGTCTTCTGTGTTGTTGTTGTGGTACCTAGCCTTCTTCCTCTTCTTGGGGCAGTCAGCGATGAAGTGTCCAGGGCCACCACACTCGAAGCAAGTTCTTGAACCACCTCCTCTTCTCTCCTTCTGGTTGTTGTAGAACTTCCTGAACTTCGTTGTGAGCAAGGATAGCTCCTCATCAGGAATGCACTCCATTTGTTCATCGGAAGCTGCAACAAGAAAACGCAGAGCAAACTCCAAGGAAGACTTGTCAAGTGACGGGTTAGTTCCATAAGAAGCACCACTATGACTACCCTTTCGATAGCTAGAAAGCAAAGCCATGCTAGAAGGAGGATTAGCAAGATTAGGATGAGATTTTCTAGACAGTTCATGAGATTTCAGCTTGCTATACAGTTGCTCGTAGTTCAGGGTATTGAAATCAGTAGTTTCTTCTAGAGCAGTAATTTTAACCCCCCCCCCCCTAAACATTTTCATCAAGAGAATACAGAAGTTGCTTTGCTATATCATTATCATTGTACACAAGTTCACCACAAGGCCGCAAGTTGGACTCAATGGCCTCAAACCTATGAAAAGTGTCATCTAGTGACTCGCCAGGTTTTTGTACAAAGGTTTGGTACTATCTATTATAAGAATCCTTACGCATAGACTTGACTTGATTGGTACCCTCATCGTACATGAAAAGCTTATTCCAAATTGCGTGAGCGGTTTCAAGATGTGCAACACGATCATGTTCACTCCTACCTAGAGCAGAAAGCAGAATGGTGACAGCTTTGGAGTTGTTTTCATACTTGGTTAACTCACCTGTAGCTGCAGTGTTGAGGTCTTCTGGTATGGCATACTTCTGCTCAACTATCTCCCAAATTGCACATCCTTGGCTTAAAAGATAAGCCTTGGTCCATGACTTTCAGCAGGGAAAGTCCTCTCCATCGAACATCCAAAGCTTGACTGCACGCTTCACCATGTCGCCTTCGGATTACAAAGCCGGTGAAGGTCAACTAGTGATCAAACTGTGATACCAATTGAAGGACCGAGAAGGCGACCAGAGGGGGGTGTATGGGAGCCAATTGAAATTCTTCTCAAGAACTTGACCTATATCCCAATTATAACCAGAATCAACCTCTAAAAGAATCACCAAGGCCACATAAACCAACTTGTGATGTGCTAACCCTAGGAATGACTCACACCAGCGAAAGAACTAGAGAGAAGCAAAGAAAAACAACAAAGACTTGAAACTAGGAAAGAAAACACAGAACAGGTAGCTCAGACTGACCATCGGCATTGCCGGTCATGGGCATTGGCAGTGCTGATTAAGGAATTTTCTCCCACACCGGTAGTGCCGGTTCAGGAATCGGCGGTGTCGATTAACATCAGAAAGAAGATGAAATTCTCGGTAAGGACATTGGCATTGCTAATCCAGATTTTTCTTCTCTCACCGGCAGTGTCGATGGAAAGATCGACAGCGCCAATCGACCCTCGACAGAACCGAAAAACTGTCACGATTTTTCACAAATCTCACCAAAAACCTATCCAAATGATCTCCAAATCATGCGATTTTTGGACCAGCCAATCCTCAACACATCACGACCCTAATTCAAGAAGAACCACTCAATTGGCCCAAGGAATCATCCCGAATTTCAGATCTTGTTCCAAGAACACCAAGAAGGGGAAACTTGAGAAATCTTTCAAATTGAAGGTGCTAGATCTCTTGATTCAGTCATGGGCCCATATAGGATTGTTCTAGATCATCATAGCACTAAGATCCCCAAGAAATCCACCCCAAAAACTCACTCAAAAATGAGATCAAAAATTCCCACGAAAATAGCTCCAAAAATAGAGAAAAAGAGAAATTCGGGATTTAGGGAGAAGAGAAGATCTTGGGCACGAATTTGAATCTTATATCATTGATCCATCAAGTCAAGATATATGGATACATGGCTAGAAAGCTACCCTCTTCCTCCCACTATTTGGAAGAGCAAGAGATATCTCTCACACACCCTCTCCTCTCCTAGCTAGGCTAAGGGAAAGAGAGGCACCTCTTCTACCAGCCATACCTCTCCTTATATAGGCCTTGTGGTTGTCCTAAAGACTATCCTACCCTCACCTACAATACACTACCACATACCACCAGGGCACAACCGTCCATCTTCTTCCTCGTCGCCCGAATGCCATTGAGCCCTTCACGACTTTGCTTTGCCTTAGCGCAAGCTCCGCGATGGTGCCACGTGCACCTCCAATCACCGCCACCAGTTTTGAGGCCCAAACTGGGAAACCGCCTTGCACGCTTCTGTTGACTTTTGCTAAGCCATATTAATAAATCATTCCCGGCACGGGGCCAGAAACGGTTCACTAATATGTCCCAGAGTCAAGTAGGTAAAATCCGCAAGCGCACGGAGAATACCGCTGTAGCATTTCACCCGGAAGTATTCAGGGTATCGTATTTGTTTATCCCAGAGGAAGGTTATGATCAAGAAGCGTTACTAACATATAAGATCATGTTAACAATTAGCAAGGATATCTTAACCAAGACAGGCGGGTACATGATAATAACCGGGTAGTGTGACACACATAGAAGATTCCTACTAAATAAATAAAGTCTAGTGGAGGAAAGACTAGGCTAAGCTACTCCTACTATACATTCCTATACAGTTGCATAGCCTAAGTAGAATACATACAGACCCACACTCAGGTTCAGCAGTCAATAGTATAGCACTTCAGGCACGGACTTACCCCTGCATCCACAGGCGACTTCCGCCAAGAGCCTACGCACTAGCCTAGCGGGGAGGATTTCAAAGGACGGACAGGGCTGTCACCACCTGCCGCCTACCTCAACGAACCAGTAGACTAACGAATAATTGATGCAAATCAGTCACCCAAGTACCATACTTGCATGACCAAAGAGCACTCTGCCCCTCCGCGATTACTATTAACGAGGCAGAGCTACCGTACGAATACGATCACCAAACCCATGCTATACTTTATCAGCTAAAACTAAGCATAGAGACTATAACATATAAACTAGACTATAGTGACGGTATATAACTAGCATGACAATAGTAGTATAATAAATATAAACTACTATCACACAAGTAGACTATACTATCACATATATGGATCACAAAATCAAGCAAGAAACTCATGACCCAAGCACAACTATATAGAAAAGATATATATATTGATAAGAGCAAAGTCTTACAAAAGGGAAAAGATACAAGAGCCATACCAATTCCAAGTGAAGACTTGGGACTAGAGAGCTCTAGACTCAGCCTAACTCCACTAAAACTCCAAGAACTACTATTAGCAAGAGAGAAATGCTTCTTGTGGTGTGTTGAGTGGGAAGGCACACCCTCCTATTTATAGCCTCAATAGGTCGGCAAGGGAGCGTAACCGCCACGGAAGGCATCTCAAACCGTCATCAGGAGTCGCGGAGGAGCCAACACGTGGAAGCCCAGGCGGAGAGGGCGCCCGGCTGGGTCGGCCGACCTGACCAGGTCGGCCGACCTGGGGGTGGCCCCTCCTGGCCTGTGCTTTCTCCAGGTGGCTGTCCTGTGGGCCCTGACGTTGGTTTGCGCGGTATTGCAGGGAGTTACGTCGGTTAAGTGCTGAAAATGGGCCCTTCAATCCGTGTGACGTCCATGTGGCACTCTCTGATTGGTCGAAAGTGTGTTTTCTTGCCTTTTGAGGTGTTTCCTTCACATTTCCTCCTGCATGCACAAAGTTCTCCAAGTACAAGTGGAACTATATTATTGTGATAAAGCATGCGTGTATGAAATGCCAAATTCTCCTTTATTTGAGTATAGTTGACGGTTAAAAATGGTACTTAACAGCCGTCAACAGCTTCTCAAAGCACGACTTCTTGATCTTGACATGTGTGACCTCGTCCCGCGATCCTCCTCGTCAGCAAGTCTCTCCCGCCTCCGATCCATTGGAAGCCTCTACTTGCACCGACGCCCGATCACCTTTGACTTCGTGAACCCCGCCGTCTTGATCAGCACCCATGGTTTTGAGGTTCAACCGTGAAGCCATCTATGCTTCTTTCCTCTCCACGTGTAAGGTGTGGATCACCCTTGACTTCACCAGGCCTCCCGATCGTCCGGCCCCATAAAAATTTTAGAAACGATCTCACCTGTAAATTCAGGTGATGCACATGAACTTTCATCTTAGTAGAAGGAGTGTTGTGTGTATCCATGAGTGTGATGTACTCATCATCTCCCAAGCCAGAAGGCAAATTGAGAAGCTGCAAATCGACCATAAGGAGGTGACCAAAGCTCTGGAACAAAGTCGTGCTGATGTCGTTGGTAAGATTGCAGACCAACTTATATTTGCTTCTTTCTCACTCTAATGCTAAAGTCTTTATTTCTGTTTTTACCTCGTGATCAGAAGGTCGCTGAAGGTGCATCTAGACCCCTAATTTTATTTTGGTGATTGGCATCAATACAATTAAGAATGTACTAATCTTTTAATGAGCATATGTGTAGATTATGGTACAAAGTTTGGTGATTAAATGCATAGAAACAAAAAGGGAGAAAAGAAGATGGCAAAGTGCTTCAAGATGAAATTCAAAATATGCTCAAGAATAAAGTTCATGGTTTTTTATTTTAAATCTTAAGTATAGGAAAAGTCGTACTATTAAGAGGGACACAAAAGTGTGAAGCGGAGGTGAACTAAGTGCAAAATTCTCCTTTCCAGGCCAAATAAAATTTTCTAGGGCAAAATCATCGGACTTGTCCGACCCATCGGACTCCAGTAGCTCTGCCACTCTGGATCGTCGGGCATGTCCGATGGTCATCGGACTTGTCCGATGACCAGAGGAAAGTCCGACGCATCGGACACTTTCATCTGAGTACAGTTCCCCTGCCACCCTATTTTCATCGGACTTCTTCGATGGACAAGACTTATCCGAGCCATTGGGCAAGTCCATCGGATTCCAGTTCCTCTGCCCCTCCTGTGCCGTCGGACATGTTCGATGGCCATCGGACTTGTCCGATAGTCATCTTATCCGAGGCATCGGGCAAGCTTGTCGGACTCCAGTTTCTGCGCGACATTGATTCATCGCACATGTCCGATGACCATCGGACTTGTCCGACACAGATCTCAGAAATTGGGTTTCCAATGACTCTTTTCCCTATTGGGCTATAAATAGAACCCCTCTTCGCCCATTGGCTGGATGGTCACTCATTCCACTCAAAAACACTCTCAAGCTCACTTTGCTCTCCCCAACTCTCCTCCCTTGATTCCACTCTTGATTTGTGAAGGGATTGAGAGAAGATTGAAGTGCTCCATCGACTCCAAGCTTTCATCCTCTTGAGCAATTGGTTCATCCTCACCACCGACAACTATTGTGTTTGTTACTCTTGAGGATTCATCCCCTAGACGGTTCGAGGTGCCCGTAGAGCTCCTAACTTGTGTGGTGACGCCTCGAGAAGTTTGTATTGACCCCTCCTTTGTGGAGTTTCTAGTGGAAAACCAAGTTTGATCTTTGTGGTCACTTGGAGAGGTTAGGGTTGAAAGAGACCCGGTCCTTTATGGATCCCTCAACGGAGACGTAGGCTTATTTGTGGAGCTGAACTTCGGTGAACAAATCTTGTGCCTTACTTGTGCTTTTAATTACTTGTCTCTCATTTACTTGTTCTTGCTCATAAACTTGCTAGTTAGGGTTTGCTTCATACTTCTTAAATTAACTTGTGTGGGTTGCTTGCTATTTGCTCTCCTTATTTTTACAGCTTCCCCTTGCTTATATTCACTTGCTCCTAGCTTGCCTTACACTAGTTTTAACATTTACCTGGTAGATCTACTTTTCTATCTCGTGCCATCGGACAAGTCATCGGACTTTCCCCACAATCGTCGGACAAGTCCGACACTGCGCATTTAACTTTTATTATTAAGTGAATTTCAGGGATTATTGCCTATTCACCCCCCCTCCTCTAGGCACTTTCAATTGGTATCAGAGCCGGGTCTTCTTGAAGGCTTAACCGCTTGAAGATAAAGATGACAAAGGGAAAGGAAATTCTTCCTAGTGGATCGTCCGAAGCAAGGTCCAAGGGTGATGCACCTGGAGAAAATCCAAGGATTCAAGATATTGATAAAGATGAGCTACCAAAAACTTATAACAATGTCATGTTTGATTATGATGATCTGAAAGAAGATCGCATTGGCAAGGGTCCGGTAGACTCTCCTACTTTGATGGACAATTTTATGATCATTGGAAATGCAAGATGATGATGTATTTGGAATCCATGAGTCCTCATGTTGGAAATATAACCAAGAATGGTTTCTTGTGGGAAAATAGAGACAATCCAACCCATAAGGATCAAATCAACATTCATCGTAATGCCGTGGCTGCTAGTGCAATTGTTTCCGCACTTTGTGCTACCGAGTATGACAAGGTAGCCAGAATAAAGAATGCCAACCAACTATGGAGAAAACTTGAGGTTATCTATGAGGGCATTGATTCCGTCAAAGATGCAAGACTTGAAGAACTGCAAAATGAGTTCAATCTATTCATCATGGGTCCGGGAGAAGGCCCAAAGGATGTTCATGATAGGCTCATGAGGATTGTGAATCAAAGAAGAGCACTAGGAGCTAGAATCACCGACTTGGATATCAACAAGAGACTACTACAAGCATTGAGACCATGGGATAGCAACATTTGCTCAAACATTAGAGAGAAGGACAACTTCAAAACCTTCTCCACCGATGAAGTGCTTGGAAAGCTTCTTTACCAAAAGCAACAAAATGATCAAGCCAACAAGATAAATGCCTTGATCAAGCAAATTGAGGGAGCAAATAGTGACAAAAAGGATGTGGCACTCAAAGCCACATAAGAGAAGAAAAAGAAAGTGGTTGATTCTAGTAGTGAAGATAGTGATGATGAGATGGCTTTGCTTGTGAGGAGATTCAAGTCATTTCTCAAGAAAGATGGCTACAAGAAGAAAAGCTTTGACAAGGGCAAAGCAAGAAGGTCAAAAAGAACTTGCTATGAATATGGTGATGAAGGACATTTCATTGAGGAGTGTCCAAGGAAGAAGAAAAAAGATGAAAGAAGGAAAGACAAGCACCACAAGAAAGACAAGAAGTACAAGAAGCATAGAAGAGGTGAAGCTCACATTGGTCAAGAATGGAATTCCGATGATTCATCCTCTTCATCATCTTCCTCCTCCGAATCCGACTCGGATGAGGGAGGCATTGCTACACTTGCCATTGGCGTCACTCCCACCAACACTTCTCTATTTGGGAGCTTGAGTGATGATGATGACGACAACACTCACAAGTGCCTCATGGCAAGAGGACCGAAGGTAACAAAATCTAAACACAAGCGTTCCTCTTATGCTAGTAGTAGTGATTGTGACATCCCCTCCGGGATGACCAGGACCGTGTACAGGAGAGCGAGTTACAATGACACATACATTCTTGCAAGCCCAAATATATAACATCATGGTATAATACAACCAGGTTTTCGAGAAGAATAGACAAGAGATTGCAGCGGAAAAACCTTTATTACAACAAAGATGTTTGAATTTAACAGAAGTTTGATCGACATTACAAAACAAGTTTGAAACCAAGCTTATTTCATCTTACTCTCTGAGACACACCTAGCTTCCTATTCTTCCGGAGACGGAATGCGTTCCCACTGAAGAGAACCTCCCTCCGGCAGCTGTCCTTCTTCCGGCATGTCCTCTGACCATCCAAAAGAGTTTGGCTCCCCTCCTATCAAAATAATAAGTCGAACAAACCCTGAGTATCTAATATACTCCGCAAGACTAACCCGTCAACGTGGCTCGCTAAGGCCGACATCTAGAATGCCTAGGCCTTTGGCTGGTGGGTTAACTCAGACTTGCGAAAAACAGCTCTTAGTAATGGATAGCTATTTTCAAATTTTAGCTCAAGATTATGTTCATTAATGGCAAGATTTGCATACTGCAACTATTTGCAATCACAAATTATCAAGCAAATCTAAATAATTTTAAATAATCCTTCTCCTTCTCGTTACCCTCAATTATCTCCATTCGTGCCAAGCGAACAAGCGGTACTCATTGCTGCGAGGGACAGCGATTCGAATCAATTTCTACCAGCTGGGTAAAAACCCGACCACATGACATATACGCACCGCATTGGTCGTATATGACAACTTTTCCCACTAACACCAACCAGAGGTTGATCCGCTTCCAACTTCCCCGGGAATATGGAGACCCCACTAGATACCCGTCCCAGACGTTATCCAGGGGCGACCACCATTTCCCTCCCGTGAGACTTCAATCTCACTAACAGCCAGAAAAAGAAAGTTGGCTACGTCCTACCACTGAGGTAGTTAGGGTACATCAGCTTACTGGGTCCCATATACCAGCATGTAGACGGTACTGTTCAATGCTTGTTCACGGAGCCGCCAACAGTTTGGTCCTAATTTGACACGGACGGGGCTACCACCTTGCAAGACCCAGTCTTTGCCCTTTCCTCTACGGGGCCCGTCCGGTCTCATCATCATCATCATCATCATCTTTTATTCAAAATCTCATGGTCTTTAATCAACTTAAAGCCTCCATGCTTTAAGATTATCCTAAGCAGTACTACCGATAATCCTACAACATAAGCATAACGCCTATCGTGCTACCTGTACCTGTATAGGGTAAACAGATCATAGGATTCGATAGTGATGCAAGTGGGTGTCAATCAATTCCTGGAACCTAATGCACAGATATGACCCGACTGACTGTGAATAAAGAAAGAATTTAAAAACATAGGTGGGATGCTCCGGGGCTTGCCTTGAGTTTCGTTCGAAAATGACGATTCTGGTGCGGGAACAGTCTCAACAATTATCGCCTCGGGCCCACAGTCAGCAGATGGCCCGATGGTCTCGGATCCTATACGATTCGTTGATATAACGCAAGTTAGTATTAACAATACATGAAATATAATATGCAAGGCATTGGAAAAAATAGCTCCAATAAATATTTAGATTAAGAATTTTAATTACTCTTGTCTGAAGTATTTCCTTCACGATAAGGGTAATTAAGTCCTTTAATGATAAGGGTTTAACATATTTTAATTCAAATTAATAACCCCTAATTCTCTCACTTTTATATAAAATAAATCCATTAACAAAATAAATATTAATTTAGAAAAATAATTTAAACAATAGTTAAAAGATAAATCTATAAACTTACTTAAATATTTAAAATTAATATTAAAGAAAATTTATAAACTTACTAGAAAATCATATAAAATAATTATAAAATTTTATTTCATAAAGTGGTAAAGGAATTTATTTAGAACTTAACAAAATTATTTTCAATATTTTAGGAAACCTAATTTATTTACTGGATTTTATTCAAACTTTGGAATTATTATTAATTGGAAAACCTGAGAAAAAGAAAAGAATAATAAAACCCTAGATTTCGGCCTGTTAGGCCTTGGGCAGCCCAGCTGCCGCTGGATCCAGCCCAGCGGGGCAGCTGCGCAGCGCGGGGCACGCCCCAGCTTACGGGCGGCCCACTCGGGCGGAACGCGGCCCAGCATCGCGTCGGCCTGGCCGCGGCGAGATGCGGCCAGCGGCACGAGCGCGCGGGCTTGCGCACGTGCGGTGGCAGCATGGCCTGGCGGCCCAGTTGTGTAAGCGCGGCCCGGCTCCAAAGAAAACTCTTCTAGCTTACGCGCGCGCGCGCTTCTGCCGGCAGAGCGCTGCTGCTGCTGGAGCTTGAGCTCGCTCTCGAGCTCGGCTCGGCCAGCAGGCTAGCAGACGAGCCTAGCACGTAACAAAGAGTGGAAAAGGCGGGATGGTGTTGGCTGTGTGCACCAGAGACAAAGCGACAGCGAACGACGGCGGAAGCAGAGCTCGGCAATGGCGGCGGGGAAAGAAACTCGGAGCAGGGGATCATCCGAGGTCAAAATAAGTTGCTAACGGTTCAAACCGAGTCGTAACTAAGTTTGAGACCTTCCATTGCCAGGAATTGGGTTAAGGTAGAACGTAGTACTCAAATTTTGGAGAAGGGCGGGATGAGGTTGCCGGTGCTCACCGATGAAATCGACGGCGCTAGACGGCGGCCTTCAGCGGGAGACAGTGCTGGACAGCCAAGGTGGGGTGTTGGGTTATTGCGCGACGGGGAGCGGTGTTGGCCGGGAAGTCGACGGCGGAGAGTGGGCGCGGCGGTGTCGGCAGTGGCGAAGCAGAGGAGGCGGGAGAAACTGGGCGCGAGAGAGAGAGTGAGTGAGAGAGAAAAGAAAAGAGAGGAGAGGAGGCGGTAAAACCTTCTCCTCGAGCGACAGCAGTGCCGGCAGGACCCGCGTGAAGGGCATCGTGGCGCCTCCGCTAGCCTCGCGCGCGCCAGCGCGGCCTGATCGCGGGCGGTGCGCGGCGGTGAAAGTTCTGGAGCTGACGGGTGGGTCCGGCGTGGCCCACCAACAGTAAAGATATTTGAAAAAAAAATTTTAATTAAATTTTTTTTAAACAATGTGAATGTCACTGTGATGATGATGATGATGATGATGATGATGATGATGATGATAATGCTTCACTTCCTAAAATGCTTGAATTTATGGAACTACTTGAAAAACAAAAGGAAGAAAATGATAGGCAAGAGGAGCTACTTGAGAAACAAGAAGACTTGCTTGTTCTTGAAAAGAAAAGAAACCTTGAACTAGAGAAGCTCCTAGAAGAAGAGAGAAAGAAAAATAGTGACTTAACTATGTCTCTCACTGAAATTGAGAACACTTGTGAGATTGCTAAGAGCATTAAAGATGAACTTCAAGAGAAGTATGAGGATTTGGAAAAGACTCATAAGTCTCTTGAAGAACAATATAGGATTCTTTCAACTTTCACATCCTCCTCAAATAATTCCTCTCATGGTTCCACTAGCAAAGGATGTGATAGATGCTATAATATTGATGTTGATGTTTGTGCTACTAATATCAAATTGATTGATGAGTTGAACAATCAAGTAAAAGCTCTTGAAAGCAAAACACAACATGAGAAAGATGTTGTTGATGATGAGCAGGCAAAGTATGCAAGAGGTGCATACTCATATACTAGAATGCCACATGTCATGGATGGCATTGGTTATGTTGAGGGTGCCAAGCATAATGCTCGGGAGAACAAGAATGGGAAGGAATTCCTTAAGTTCACCAAGGAAGGATCTTACCAAAAGAAGCAAGCCAAGAACAAGAATATTAACTATTTTTCTTTTATTAATGATTCTCATGCTAATATGCCTAATGCTACTTGTGTACTCTTTCATGGTTTTGATGCTTCATATGTGCTCATGAGAAACATGTATGGACATGTGTTTGCCAAATATGTTGGGCCACACAACAAGAGGCCAAAAGCCTGTGTGTGGGTGTCCAAAGTGCTGGTGACTAACGTAAAAGGACCCAAGCAAATTTGGGTGCCTAAAAACAAAGCTTAATTTGTTTTGTAGGACTATGTTTCTGGAGGATCAAGTTGGGTGATTGATAGTGGATGCACCAATCATATGACTGGAGACAAAAAGATGTTCAAGTCATTCGAGCCAAGTCATAACAAAAATGAGTACATCACATTTGGTGACAATGGAATGGGACAAGTACTAGGTTATGGTAAAGTCCCTCTCACTCCTTCATATTGCCTCTCTAAGGTGATGCTTGTTGATCATGTTGATTTCAATCTTTTGTCCATGTTGCAATTTTGTAAAATGGGCTATGATTGTTTGTTCAATGAATGTGGTGTGACCGTCTATAAGAGGAGTGATGGCTCAGTTGCTTTTAAGGGTGTGCTTAAAGGAAAGCTTTATGTTGTGGACTTCTCCACGGATGAAGCTAGACTTGGTACATGCTTATTAGCAAAGTCCAACATGGAATGGTTGTGGCATAGAAGGCTAGCCCATGTTGGTATGAGAAATATTCACAAACTCCAAAAGGGCGGCCACATCATAGGACTAACCAACGTTTGCTTTGAGAAGGATAAAATTTGTAGTGCGTGCCAAGCGGGAAAGCAAGTTGGAGCATCACATCCCGCCAAGAATGTGATGACCACCACAAGGCCATTGGAGATGTTGCACATGGATCTCTTCGGTCCTGTCTCCTACATAAGTATTGGTGGTAACAAATATGATCTTGTAATTATTGATGACTTTTCTCGCTTCACGTGGGTATTCTTTTTGCATGATAAAGGTGATGTAAAAGATGTGCTCAAGACGTTCATGAAAAGAGCACAAAATAAATATGAAGTCAAGATCAAGAAAATAAGGAGTGACAATGGCACCCTACTCCCCTCAACAAAATAGGGTAGCCGAAAGAAAGAACCGCACGCTCATTGAGATGGCAAGAACAATGCTTGATGAATACAAGACGTCCGACCGCTTTTGGGCCGAGGCCGTCAACATCGCATGTCATGCCTCCAACCGGTTGTATCTCCATCGATTATTAAAGAAAACACCATATAAGCTACTAACTGGTAACAAGCCTAATATTTCCTACTTTCGTGTTTTTGGGAGCAAATGCTTTATGCTAAACAAGAAAGCCAAGACTTTTAAGTTTGCTCCAAAAGTTGATGAAGGTTTCTTGCTTGGTTATGGTTCGAATGTTCATGCCTATCGTGTATTCAATAAAACCACCGATTGTGTTGAAGTTTCACGTGACATGACATTCGATGAATCTAATGGCTCTCAAGGGGAGCAAGTTGTTAATGATGGTGTAGATGATGAAGCTCCTAGAAGTGTAATAAAAAGGATGGCCATTGGTGATGTGAGACCACAAGAAACATCAAGTATTGAAAATCAACCCTCTCCCTCAAGACAAAACCAACATAATGAGAATAAACAGTTAGATCACACAAGTGCTCAAGATCAAGATGTTGGGAATCATGAACAAGCATCAAGCAATGATTCTCAAAGACATGATGAAGAGGTTGATAAAGATGGTGGTCAAGAAAGCTCACACCCACCACACTCAAGAGTGCATCAAAATGTGCAGCGTGATCACCCCGTCGAGCAAATTCTTGGAGATATTGACAAGGGAGTAATCACTAGATCTCGAGTTAGTAACTTTTGTGAACATTACTCTTTTGTCTCTTCTATGGAGCCATTTAGGGTAGAACTGTGACATCCCAAGCCACAAAAATGTTGGTTAAGATAACACCATGTTAATTTGCTGATTAATTCAAAATTTCAAATCAATAAAGTGTCAAAGAAAAAGGGGAATTAACTTGAAAAGAAATTCCACTAATTGGCCAAATAGTAGCTTTTCAAAAAA
Organism: Eleusine indica; assembly: GCA_030378355.1. Lineage (NCBI taxonomy): Eukaryota > Viridiplantae > Streptophyta > Magnoliopsida > Poales > Poaceae > Eleusine > Eleusine indica. The sequence goes on from CM059499.1 coordinate 32,169,438, forward strand.
CCTTGCAAAACTCAATAGAAGTGTGCCCATATTTTTGCATATTCCAGCAGGGAATATCAAGAAAGAATTTTGGGGAATTTACTGGAATTTTTAATAAATTTAACCCCCCTAAAAAAATTCCCTAAGTGCAGAAAAAGCACCTCTGTTCCAGGAATTTTAGTTAATTCTCCAGAGGGAATCTCGACGTGGCCACAAAAGAAAAGTTGGAGCACACGTTTTGCTTAATACACAAAAAAATTTGTGTCAAGTTTGGAGCAAGGGAACGTGTCAGAATTTACCAAACCCAAGTCCAAGTTCTGGGTCAAGCCAGATCAACCGCCCCTTCCCTCTCCCATTCTCTCCGGCCAGTCTCCGCCCGACACCGACGCGCCCGTACGAGCCACCGTCGATCGCTGTAGCCCCGTCACGGTCATTGCTCCGCCAAATCGCGCCTGTGCCACCGGCCGGCATTGAAGCTCCACCGGAGGAGCCACTCCCTACCCGACAGCTCGCCGTCCTCTCTCCTTCCCTCTCTCTCGGCTCCTTCCGGCGGCCACAACAAAAGGGCGGCAGCGGCTCACCCACCCCCCCCCCCCCATTCCTCTCCTGCTCTACTCGCCAACACTCCGCACGCCCCAGGCGCTCCTGCAAGGTCGCGCAGCACTGCTACCGCCATGCTCCTCCTCTGCCGCAAGGAAACCCGGCGAGCTCCCCTGCTCCGGGTCGCGTGAGCGCCGCCGCGTCCAGCCCTGACCAGGCAGCCCCTCCCTTCTTCCTTCTATTGCAAATCAACGCGCTAAGGAGTCCTCTCGCCGCCTACTGATCCTCTTCCTTCCACGTGCAGAGACATTGCCGGAATTTGGAGAACCCGAGCCGCCGTCGGCCACCACGCGGAAAGGGCTCACGGCGACGACCACCCTCCCGGCCACCCCAACTCCAGCCAACGCGTCGACGAGCACCGCGGCACCCAGGTGATGCTTCTGGACCTTCCCCCTTGTCGATTCCATCTCTGGGCGTGCCTGCCGCCGTCGGCCACCGTCCAGCCTCGCCGCCGCTCGTCGCCGGCAGAGCTCCGGCAGCACCCGCTCCGGCCACCATCACCCACGTGACCGCCTTGGGTCACTGATCATGTAGAGCAGCACCAAGTTCCGCGCCTCGCCGCCGACGAGCCAGCAGAGCCACTCCGCCGCTCCGCCGCGCGCACGCGCGGGGAAATTTGAAAATGGCCAGTGGCAGATTTGTAAATAAGGGTGAACTTCGATTAAACTTGAAAATTCAATAACTCGAGAAATAAGAGGCCTAAAAATGTGAAATTAATTTTTCTTGATTCCTAGAATCTTCCTCTACCAGAAAAACAAGATGAGATCCAAGGTTATGCGGTAGGTTAGTAAAATTAAATCACCAAAGTTAGAGCCTTGAGAAGAGAATTAAATTCATAATTCAAAATCTATAACTGATAAAATCATGGGATTTGGTCAGTAAGCACTTCATGTCATTCCTAAACTTTCTGCTAAAGCACATTTCCATCTTTTATGCAAATTTTAGTGTTATTGCATAATCCCCATTTTTAGTAAATAAATTTCTATAAATGCTTGGGTAGGATTTTAAATTCTGAAATTTTGCATTCCTGCTCTTTGGGCATTTCTGCATAAGCATAAAAATCTCCATGAAAAATTTTGGGCACCATCAGTATGCTTTTGGCCGTTAAAGTTACTCATTCATAATTAGCTTAGGAAATTTAATATAATTGTTGCCTAATATATGCATGTGGTTATTATAGTGGTAAACCCATCCTTGGGACAGCCCATGCAACATGTCAATCTTGACTTACAGTAAAGTTATGATTTCTTTTGCATACTAATGATTCACCATTAGCTTATATATCTAGATTAGTTAGGGCTATAATTAAAAGTGAGCATGTCAAATTCTAGGAGGATGCAATTAACCTTGCAAGATAAAGTTCCTATGTTCCCTTGCATGGGCATTATAATTGGTGAATGCACCCTGGGTAAGGGGGTAGTTAGGGGGTTTTGCATATCTGCTGAGTAGGCCTTGGCATACCGAGGGAAAGTGCACCAAGGGTATACTGGTAGTTGGAATATAGGGATATGCTCAGTGATTACCATGCCCCCCCACTTCCCCTAATTAGAAGTTTGTCCCCTGTAAGTTAATAATTGCCAGAGTGTGGTACAAACATGTCATCCCATGCATGAGCATCATTCCGTCAGATCCTATTTATTAAGGAAGTGTCATGCATCATCGTCCAACTCCTGACCGTGCATTGCACTGCATTGACTAGGGAGCGAGACTGGGAGCAAGGACGTGGCAAGCAACCCTGAGGAGCCCGAAGTGGAGCTAAACCCCGCCAAGAACTTTAGCTACGATCACTCCCAAGGCAAGCCCCGGTGCACACCTACTGATTTACGAGTCCTGTTTATTTTTGTCACCATAGAGGGAGATCGTGTGTGCATTAGGTATAGGGCTTGGATGGAAACCCACTTGCATAAACAAACTGTGACCCATACTTAGTTACGTCAGTAAGCCTTTCGTTAGCAACTGCTAGGCTTAAATTAGTAGAGTCAACGGTAGGCTATGGGATCACCTGATTCAATCATGATCCACGTGAAGAATGAAATTGATTAAAAATTTGGAAACCTATCGTTGCAACCCCGCGGACAAGTATTGAACAGTACCAAGTGCATACCTCTATATGGGAATTGGTAAACCTAGTAACTTGGGCGCCGTATTGTTGGACGGTATTACTCATCGATCCAGAGGTGATGGGAATGGCACAGTGGATGCACGGGTCGAGGACCGCTGGAGAGTGCACGGGTTAAACCTCGGATACGAAGTACTGTATCGCGGGGAGGACGTGTACTCGGGATCGATGGCCCCGGATCGACTTTATCGCAACCCCGTGAACGGTGGCCATACGTGTTCTTAAATGATGCGTATGTCGTGCATTTGGGTTATTTTCCTGCAGGATGTAAATCAATTCGAATTGCTGTCCCTCGCGGTCATGAGTACCTCTTGTTTCAAGCAGTGGCAATGATTCTTTAAGTAGAGAAGTTTGTTTAGGATGCTGAAATTTATTTACTCTATGGATACAATTTGCTATGTTGTATTGCTCTTTATAATTGTACAAGTCTTAGCAGCTAGCTAGGTTCAACTACAGTCCCTCTTCTGCAACAAGCAAATTAAATCTTGGTTAAGGAATGAGCAGTGTAGCATAGAATTAATAGGTGCTTTTATGCAATTATCAAATAAACCCGGTCGGCCCCCTGCATACTAGGAGTCGGTTTTAGTAAACCCTTTGGACGGGTAAGTCTTGCGGAGTATGCTAGATACTCAGGCTTTGCGATGATGTGGTTTTTCAGGTTCGCCTCACGAAACTTATTGCGACTGCTGTAACAAAATTGTGTGGGAAGGTGAGGAGCCCCAGAACTGGACCATTGAATGGGTCCCCGGCTCCCCTAATCCAGATAAGTGAGCCACTGCCCTAGGGCCGGCATGGCTTACTTAGGTTCTGCGTAGTGTTTGTCGTATCTCTCGCCTCCGTATATTTATGTAATATGAACCAAGAACCTATGTATGATAATGTAACTAAATTTGCTTCCGCTATGACTCCTGAACTTGTAATATTATACACTTAATGAGGTATCTCTGTAAATGATGGATGTCCTGTGTGAACGCTATGTATGGTTACTTCGTTAACCATCTCCCGAGGCGATCTTGTACGGCACACTCTATACTTTGGTATAGGGTTGCGACAGCTGGTATCAGAGCCGACTCGGGATAAGCATCACACCGATGAACATTTTAAAAGACCTAAACAACCCGTTTTACGCCGTACGGTGAGGTACGAGCTAGTAGTGCCCATATAAGGACTTTATTAGTAGATGGCAAAGCTAACCCTGGGTTATGTTTGTTAAGTTACTCGTCTCTACGGATTCTTCCCCGAAGGTATGTGTCTGTGCGCGGATCGGTTGCGCAATAAACACCGAACGCCTTCCGGGTGGGCAAAGACCTGGACTTTGTTTGACGCGCGGACCGATTGCGCTTAAATATCGGCTGCCTTCCGGGTGGGCAAATACCTGGACATAACTGTCATTGTTGTTTTGGCTTGTTTCTTTTGGATTTGATGTATTGTTTCTGAAATGGATCTATTGCAGGTATACTAACCACGGGTAGATCGCTTAGAAACGTGCGAGAAGTGTGCGTGCCATCGGACGGATCGATCTATATATTCGGTCAAGGTTTTCCTTTGTGAGGACGTAGGAAATCGGCATATTGAGCATTTGGCATTCATGCATACCACATGCATTTATCTTTACCAAATTATGTAAAAGGTCACAAATATCACAAACATGTGAAATAATCAAACTCCGGGCGAATGCGAATCCCTATGGCGCTTAAAACGAAAGTTCGAATTTAATTGGGACGAACTCTGCCAGGAAAGTCAGTCCCACAAAAATGAGCATAACTTCCTCGATTTTAATCCGATGAAGGCGAATAAGTATCCGTTGGAAAGCTAATGTTTTCCCCTACGAGTTTGGTATAGTGGGTTTGTCTCAGAAAAATCTGTAAATGGGTCGGATTTTGCAAAAACAGCAAGCTTTTCGGAAAGTTCAGCAGCAGTCTCATTTCTGTCCTCTGTTTTTGGATGATCATAACTCTCGGAGATGTTATCGGTTAGGGATGTGGGAGCATGCGTTGGAAAGATACTGAACTCCTCTACAATTATCATAAAAGGGTCAAGAGGTTAAATTGTACAGAAGCGACGTGTTTTTGCTCATCCCTGCAAGTTACCCTGTCAATCGTAGAACTGCATAGTTCTCCGTCCCACGGGTTGGGCACCTTACGTCTTTTTTTTCCCTTATCCGTCAATCCTTATGCCACTTTGGGCATGTATGCTTAAAGGGATATTAAGTTTTGACTCATCCTCGCAAAAACTTATTCCGACAGATGGTGGACGACAAGCTCCCGAAGAACTACGAGCCCCTTCCCGCACGCGTTCTCGAGTTGGAACGAGAGCGTGAGGCGCTGCGGCTCGCACTTGCCGCCCGAGACGCCCAGCTCGCCACTCGCGACGCAGAGATCGCGGTCCTCAGGGGCAAACTGCACACTAGCGAGTTGGAGCGGGCGGACCTGTTCGAGCAGCTCCATGACGCTCAACTCATCATCGAGGGCGATGCTAGCGAGCAGTTGCAGGAGCAACTGAACCAGCGTAATGCCCAACTCACTGCTGCCCAAGAGGAGATCTACTCCCTTCATGGTCAGGTTGACGCCCTCTTGGAGGAGCGAAGTGAGCTCCAAGCTCAACGCGAGGAAGCCCAAGATGCGAGGGATGTCATGGAAGGGAACCTCAACGACGCACATGTCATCATCGCACAACAAGAACAACTTATTGGGCATCTCCAAGTTGCTAATGCCCAGCTGAACGCGGTTCTTAATGCCCAGCCACCCGTGCCACTCGCGGTGATTCCCCCAGACGACGCCGACTTGAGTGAGGACGGTGACTCCGATGTTGACTATGAGGCACCCCCTGGACCGGGCGACATGGAATGGGAGTCCGATGGTAGCAGCCACGCCGAGTGACTGAGGCGTAGTAGGTCGTGTAGGGTGGAAGCTCGTGAAGACTTTGTGCTCGTATGTGGATAGTGCTAGTAGTGCTAGGTGGAGTTGTAACCGAAAGCTCTTCCAGACCACATGCTATCACGAGGTAGTAGGGTAACATAAGGATTTCCATGTATTGGAAGACGTGTCACATGTACCCATGGTTTGATCATAAGTATGTTGCCTATGTTGTTGAAACTAGTGGAATCCAAGTTACCACCCGTAATTTGCACCGTGCACTGTCAACAGTTCCGTTATGAGCAGTTAAAATGTTATTGTTGTCACTGAATTATAGGCTTATTACCATAATGTTGCAGGCGATAATCGGGCTCATACGCTTTACTCCTGTGACAGATGGTGCAAACTCGCCGTGGTGGAGAGAACCTCGGTGAGGCTCCCGGTGCCTCCAACGCGGGTAGAAACCAGCCGCCACCCAATGCTCCGCCCATGACGCCGATGGAGCAGCTCATCCACAATCAGAACGAGATGTTCCGCCTGTTCATGGAGAACATGAATCGCCAAGGAGCTCCCGGACCACCACCGCCGCAGCCCCGCGAATCGTCCTACAGCGACTTTTGGGCAACTCATCCGCCCACATTCGGCGAAGCTGGTGATCCGCTGAAAGCGGATAACTTCATTCGCACTCTAGAGTCGAAGTTTGCTCTGCTCCACTGCACCGACCACCAGAAGCCCCTCTTCGCAGCGCAGCAACTCCGCGGTTCCGCAAGTGCTTGGTGGGCAAGCTACACCACTGCTCTTGCCCCTGGCCACCAAGTCACTGGGCCGGAATTCTGCACCGCCTTTCGTGCACACCACATTCCGGCCGGTCTTATGAAGCGCAAGCTGCAAGAATTTCTCAACCTGAAGCAAGGCGCGGGAACTGTGCAAGAGTACGCACGAAAGTTCAACTACTTGGCTCAGTATGCGTCGTATCATGCCGACACGGACGAGAAGAAGAAAGATTGTTTCCGTTCGGGCCTTACCCCGAAGCTGCAAGACCGTCTGGCACAAGTTACCGCAGGGACATTCAGCGACCTAATAAGTGCCGCCATTGTGTAAGAAGATGCCATCCGTGCTAACCAGGAGGACAAGAAGAGGAAGCGTGCTATGGGAAGTTCGTCCGGATCCGCACTGCCCAAGTACCCCAAGTACAGGCTGGCAATCACCTCCCCGACGGGGCAGAAGTTCCGAGCTGCGCTACCGCCAGGAGGAGGGCCTCGTCCGACCTACTCGCAGCAGCACTTCCATTCCCATGGAGGCAACCTGCAGCTCTCCGCTGGTCCCCGCCCCCCGCCGCAGACTAATCAAGTTGTGAAGCACAACTCCCTGCAGTCATGCTACAACTGTGGCCGAACCGGTCACTTTGCCAAGGAGTGCCGCTTTCCGAAGCGCAACCAGGGAAACAGCAACAACTCCAACCCCTCTGGGAACATCAACAACCACCCCAACAATGGTAACAACCACGGCAACAATGGGAGTCGTCCCCAGTCTTCTGCCCTTTCCCACAAGAATGGCCGAGTCAATTATACCACGGTCGAAGAGATTCAAGTCGGAGAGCCCGTTCTCGCGGGTACGTTCTCGATCAACCAACACGCTGCTATGGTTCTCTTTGATTCAGGAGCAACGCATGATTTTATTAGTCAAGCATGTGTGAATCATCTGAAAGTCACCCCCACCACTACGGGAACCCCATACATCATCACATCCCCCGGTGGGAAAATAAGAACTCACCTTGAGTTGAGAAAAGTGCCACTTAAGTTAGCAGGCAACGTGTACCCCGCTTCGTTAATCATCTTAGATGGTCAGGGTATTGACATAAGTCTTGGTATGAGGTGGATGACTAAACATAGAGCCGTCTTACACATTGAATCCCGGGAGGTCCACTTGAACTCACCCCTCTATGGTCCGTCCATTCTTCGGTTGCCGAGTCCTAGATTGTCCATTCCTCAAGTGTGTCATGCTGAAGGGAAAAAGCTAGAGGATATTCCAGTGGTACGTGACTTCTCCGACGTGTTCCCAGATGAGTTACCAGGAATGCCTCCGGACAGAGACGTCGAGTTTAAGATTGAACTCCTACCCGGTACGGCGCCTATCTCTCGCAGGCCGTACAAGATGGCCCCTAATGAGTTAGCAGAATTAAAGGAACAGTTACAAGAGCTTATGGACAAGGGCTACATCCGACCGAGTTCATCTCCCTGGGGATGTCCCGCCCTCTTTGTAAAGAAGAAAGACCAGACCCTACGTCTGTGTGTCGACTACAGGCCCCTGAATGCTGTAACCATTAAGAACAAGTACCCTTTACCTCGAATTGATATTCTATTTGATCAACTTGTTGGTGCTAAAGTTTTCTCCAAGATTGACCTCTGATCCGGTTACCACCAAATAAAGATCCGAACCGAAGACGTTCCAAAAACTGCCTTCTCCACACGTTATGGTCTTTTCGAATATCTCGTCATGTCTTTTGGTCTCACTAATGCTCCAGCCCATTTCATGTATTTGATGAATTCCGTGTTCATGCCAGAGTTGGATAAGTTCGTGGTCGTGTTCATCGACGACAGCCTTATATACTCCAAATCCGAGGAAGAACACGCCGAACACCTCCGCATTGTTCTGCAACGACTCCGAGATCACCAGCTTTACGCCAAATTCAGCAAGTGTGAATTTTGGCTAAAGCAAGTCCCATTCTTGGGTCATATCATCTCCGTAGAAGGGGTAGCCGTTGATCCTGCCAAGGTGGAAGACGTGTTGAATTGGAGAGCTCCGAAATCGGTCAGGCAAATTCGCAGCTTCCTTGGCCTTGCTGGATATTACCGGAAATTTATTCCCAACTTCTCAAGCATTGCCAAGCCTATGACCAAGTTGCTGGAAAAGGATACGAAGTTTAAGTGGAGTAGTGCATGTGAAGAAGCCTTTCAATCACTCAAGAAGCACTTGACAACTGCTCCGGTTTTGGCTCAACCTGATATTACCAAACCATTCGACGTTTACTGTGATGCCTCCGGCACTGGGTTGGGTTGTGTGCTTATGCAAGAAGGCCGTGTCATTGCCTATGCCTCTCGACTGCTCCGAAAGCATGAGCAAAACTATCCCACTCACGATTTAGAATTGGCATCCGTAGTCCTGGCCTTAAAGATCTGGCGCCATTACCTGCTTGGTAACCTTGTCAACCTCTACACCGACCATAAAAGTCTCAAGTATATATTTACGCAGCAAGAACTGAATATGAGGCAACGGAGATGGTTAGAATTAATTAAGGATTATGAATTGGAGATTCATTATCACCCCGGGAAGGCCAACGTGGTTGCCGACGCCCTAAGTCATCGGGACCAATGCAATCACGCAGTTGTTTGTTCCATGGGAGCGTGCCCAAATTCAGATTCAAGCGAACCAAGTCTTCGTATCATTCCAATTGGATCCTTGTATAATCTAGCTCTCGTTCCTACCCTTCGCGAGGAAATTGCCGAGGCCCAGAAGGAAGACGAGGGGATGGAACGCATTCGACAAAAGATACTCCAAGGGGAAGCTACATGTTTCCGACAGGACGGAGATGGAGTGCTATGGTTCAACAATCGCCTGATTGTCCCAAAGAAGGAGGAGTTAAGGAAGAAAATTATGGATGAGGCTCACTTGTCCAAGTACTCCATACACCCCGGCAGCAACAAGATGTACCGTGGGTTAAGGGAAAAGTTTTGGTGGACGCGCATGAAAAGGGAAGTCGCTCGTTATGTTTCCGAATGCGATACGTGCCAGCGTGTGAAGGCCGACCACCTGAGGAAAGCCGGTCTTTTACACCCTTTAAAAATCCCTGCTTGGAGATGGGAGGATATTGCTATGGACTTTATTGTCGGGTTACCCCTCACCCCCAAGAAACATGATTCCATATGGGTTATCGTGGATAGGTTGACCAAGTCCGCTCACTTTATTCCAGTCCATACAACCTACTCTACCAAGAAGTATGCTGAACTCTACATCACAAGAATTCTATGTTTGCACGGCGTGCCCAAGACTATTATCTCCGATCGAGGTCCCCAGTTCATTGCTCGTTTTTGGGAACAGCTACATTCTTGTCTTGGCACCACCCTTATCCGAAGTTCTGCTTATCACCCGCAGACCGATGGTCAAACTGAGAGGCTGAACCAATATTTAGAGGACATACTAAGAGCCTGTGTTTTGGACAATCGGGAGAATTGGGGAGATTGCCTTCCGTTCGCCGAATTCTCATACAACAATAGCTATCAGGAGAGTTCGGGAATGTCCCCGTTTGAGGCCTTGTACGGCCACTCATGCCGAACGCCGCTGAATTGGTCCGAATCAGGGGAAAGAACTAATTTTGGTCCCGACCTCGTCATACAAGCCGAAGAAAAGGTGCGGCAGATTCAAGCTAACATGAAGGCAGCACAATCCCGTCAAATAAGCTATGCCAACAATAGGAGACGCCCATTGGAGTTCGAGAAGGGCGATCATGTCTATCTACGAGTCTCTCCCAATAAAGGCGTATCTCGTTTTGGAATCAAGGGCAAATTAGCACCCCGCTACATCGGGCCCTTTCCGATCATAGAAAAGTATAGCGCCATTGCTTATCGATTGCAACTACCGGAGACTCTGGAGCGGGTGCACAATGTTTTCCACGTATCCCAACTAAAGAAGTGTTTGAAGCCTCCGGTCGACGCAGTCATTGCTGACACCGAACAATTGGAAGAAGACCTCTCCTACCCCGAATACCCCGTCCGAATCATTGATCAAAAGGACCGGGTAACGCGCCATCGCACCACCACCTTCTACAAGGTGCAATGAAGCAACCATACCGAGGATGAAGCCACCTGGGAGCAAGAGGAGTTTCTGAAAACCAACTTCCCTGAGTTCCTGACCTCGCAAATCCGGTAAACAACCGCGCTCTCTCTCTCTTGTGTTCAACCAGTAACAAATCTCAGGGCGAGATTTCGTTTAAGGGGGGGAGTGCTGTGACATCCCAAGCCACAAAAATGTTGGTTAAGATAACACCATGTTAATTTGCTGATTAATTCAAAATTTCAAATCAATAAAGTGTCAAAGAAAAAGGGGAATTAACTTGAAAAGAAATTCCACTGATTGGCCAAATAGTAGCTTTTCAAAAAACCTTGCAAAACTCAATAGAAGTGTGCCCATATTTTTGCATATTCCAGCAGGGAATATCAAGAAAGAATTTTGGGGAATTTACTGGAATTTGTAATAAAGGTTAACCCCCCTAAAAAAATTCCCTAAGTGCAGAAAAAGCACCTCTGTTCCAGGAATTTTAGTTAATTCTCCAGAGGGAATCTCGACGTGGCCACAAAAGAAAAGTTGGAGCACACGTTTTGCTGAATACACACAAAACTTTGTGTCAAGTTTGGAGCAAGGGAACGTGTCAGAATTTACCAAACCCAAGTCCAAGTTCTGGGTCAAGCCGGGTCAACCGCCCCTTCCCTCTCCCATTCTCTCCGGCCAGTCTCCGCCCGACACCGACGCGCCCGTACGAGCCACCGTCGATCGCTGTAGCCCCGTCACGGTCACTGCTCCGCCAAATCGCGCCTGTGCCACCGGCCGGCATTGAAGCTCCACCGGAGGAGCCACTCCCTGCCCGACAGCTCGCCGTCCTCTCTCCTTCCCTCTCTCTCGGCTCCTTCCGGCGGCCACAACAAAAGGGCGGCAGCGGCTCACCCACCCCCCCCCCATTCCTCTCCTGCTCTACTCGCCAACACTCCGCACGCCCCAGGCGCTCCTGCAAGGTCGCGCAGCGCTGCTACCGCCATGCTCCTCCTCTGCCGCAAGGAAACCCGGCGAGCTCCCCTGCTCCGGGTCACGTGAGCGCCGCCGCGTCCAGCCCTGACCAGGCAGCCCCTCCCTTCTTCCTTCTTTCGCAAATCAATGTGCTAAGGAGTGCTCTCGCTGCCTACTGATCCTCTTCCTCCCACGTGCAGAGACGTTGCCCGAATTTGGAGAACCCGAGCCGCCGTCGGCCACCACGCGGAAAGGGCTCACGGCGACGACCACCCTCCCGGCCACCCCAACTCCAGCCAACGCGTCGACGAGCATCGCGGCACCCAGGTGATGCTTCTGGACCTTCCCCCTTGCCGATTCCATCTCTGGGTGTGCCTGCCGTCGTCGGCCACCGTCCAGCCTCGCCGCCGCTCGTCGCCGGCAGAGCTCCGGTAGCACCCGCTCCGAGCACCATCACCCACGTGACCGCCTTGGGTCACTGATCATGTAGAGCAGCACCAAGTTCCGCGCCTTGCCGCCGATCGCCGCCGGCGAGCCAGCAGAGCCACTCCGCCGCGCGCACGCGCGGGGAAATTTGAAAATGGCCAGTGGCAGATTTGTAAATAAGGGTGAACTTCGATTAAACTTGAAAATTCAATAACTCGAGAAATAAGAGGCCTAAAAATGTGAAATTAATTTTTCTTGATTTCTAGAATCTTCCTCTACCAGAAAAACAAGATGAGATCCAAGGTTATGCGGTAGGTTAGTAAAATTAAATCACCAAAGTTAGAGCCTTGAGAAGAGAATTAAATTCATAATTCAAAATCTATAACTGATAAAATCATGGGATTTGGTCAGTAAGCACTTCATGTCATTCCTAAACTTTCTGCTAAAGCACATTTCCATCTTTTATGCAAATTTTAGTGTTATTGCATAATCCCCATTTTTAGTAAATAAATTTCTATAAATGCTTGGGTAGGATTTTAAATTCTGAAATTTTGCATTCCTGCTCTTTGGGCATTTCTGCATAAGCATAAAAATCTCCATGAAAAATTTTGGGCACCATCAGTATGCTTTTGGCCGTTAAAGTTACTCATTCATAATTAGCTTAGGAAATTTAATATAATTGTTGCCTAATATATGCATGTGGTTATTATAGTGGTAAACCCATCCTTGGGACAGCCCATGCAACATGTCAATCTTGACTTACAGTAAAGTTATGATTTCTTTTGCATACTAATGATTCACCATTAGCTTATATATCTAGATTAGTTAGGGCTATAATTAAAAGTGAGCATGTCAAATTCTAGGAGGATGCAATTAACCTTGCAAGATAAAGTTCCTATGTTCCCTTGCATGGGCATTATAATTGGTGAATGCACCCTGGGTAAGGGGGTAGTTAGGGGGTTTTGCATATCTGCTGAGTAGGCCTTGGCATACCGAGGGAAAGTGCACCAAGGGTATACTGGTAGTTGGAATATAGGGATATGCTCAGTGATTACCATGCCCCCCCCACTTCCCCTAATTAGAAGTTTGTCCCCTGTAAGTTAATAATTGCCAGAGTGTGGTACAAACATGTCATCCCATGCATGAGCATCATTCCGTCAGATCCTATTTATTGAGGAAGTGTCATGCATCATCGTCCAACTCCTGACCGTGCATTGCACTGCATTGACTAGGGAGCGAGACTGGGAGCAAGGACGTGGCAAGCAACCCTGAGGAGCCCGAAGTGGAGCTAAACCCCGCCAAGAACTTTAGCTACGATCACTCCCAAGGCAAGCCCCGGTGCACACCTACTGATTTACGAGTCCTGTTTATTTTTGTCACCATAGAGGGAGATCGTGTGTGCATTAGGTATAGGGCTTGGATGGAAACCCACTTGCATAAACAAACTGTGACCCATACTTAGTTACGTCAGTAAGCCTTTCGTTAGCAACTGCTAGGCTTAAATTAGTAGAGTCAACGGTAGGCTATGGGATCACCTGATTCAATCATGATCCACGTGAAGAATGAAATTGATTAAAAATTTGGAAACCTATCGTTGCAACCCCGCGGACAAGTATTGAACAGTACCAAATGCATACCTCTATATGGGAATTGGTAAACCTAGTAACTTGGGCGCCGTATTGTTGGACGGTATTACTCATCGATCCAGAGGTGATGGGAATGGCACAGTGGATGCACGGGTCGAGGACCGCTGGAGAGTGCACGGGTTAAACCTCGGATACGAAGTACTGTATCGCGGGGAGGACGTGTACTCGGGATCGATGGCCCCGGATCGACTTTATCGCAACCCCGTGAACGGTGGCCATAAGTGTTCTTAAATGATGCGTGTGTCGTGCATTTGGGTTATTTTCCTGCAGGATGTAAATCAATTCGAATTGTCGTCCCTCGCGGTCATGAGTACCTCTTGTTTCAAGCAGTGGCAATGATTCTTTAAGTAGAGAAGTTTGTTTAGGATGCTGAAATTTATTTACTCTATGGATACAATTTGCTATGTTGTATTGCTCTTTATAATTGTACAAGTCTTAGCAGCTAGCTAGGTTCAACTACAGTCCCTCTTCTGCAACAAGCAAATTAAATCTTGGTTAAGGAATGAGCAGCGTAGCATAGAATTAATAGGTGCTTTTATGCAATTATCAAATAAACCCGGTCGGCCCCCTGCATACTAGGAGTCGGTTTTAGTAAACCCTTTGGACGGGTAAGTCTTGCGGAGTATGCTAGATACTCAGGCTTTGCGATGATGTGGTTTTTCAGGTTCGCCTCAAGAAACTTATTGCGACTGCTGTAACAAAATTGTGTGGGAAGGTGAGGAGCCCCAGAACTGGACCATTGAATGGGTCCCTGGCTCCCCTAATCCAGATAAGTGAGCCACTGCCCTAGGGCCGGCATGGCTTACTTAGGTTCTGCGTAGTGTTTGTCGTATCTCCCGCCTCCGTATATTTATGTAATATGAACCAAGAACCTATGTATGATAATGTAACTAAATTTGCTTCCGCTATGACTCCTGAACTTGTAATATTATACACTTAATGAGGTATCTCTGTAAATGATGGATGTCCTGTGTGAACGCTATGTATGGTTACTTCGTTAACCATCTCCCGAGGCGATCTTGTACGGCACATTCTATACTTTGGTATAGGGTTGCGACAAGAACAAGCACTTGAGGATGCGGATTGGGTGATGGCCATGCAAGAAGAGTTGAACAACTTCACAAGAAATGAAGTATGGACACTGGAGGAAAGGCCAAAGAATAAGAATGTTGTGGGAACCAAATTGATGTTTCGCAACAAATAAAATGAAGATGGTGTTGTGACAAGAAACAAGGCAAGGCTCGTGGCAAAGGGGTATTCACAAGTGGAAGGTTTGGATTTTGATGAAACTTATGCCCCCGTAGCAAGGCTTGAATCTATTAGAATATTACTTTCTTTTGCAACTCACCATGATTTTAAGTTGTACCAAATGGACGTGAAAAGTGCATTCCTAAACGGGCCAATCAAGGAAGAAGTGTATGTGGAGCAACCACCGGGCTTTGAAGACTCTAAGTATCCTAACCATGTTTATAAACTCCATAAGGCGCTCTATGGGCTTAAGCAAGCCCCGAGAGCATGGTATGAATGCCTTAGGGATTTTCTTGTTAAAAATGGTTTTGTCATTGGTACCGCCGATCCAACCCTCTTCACTAAGCGTTTTGGTGATGATATCTTTGTATGCCAAATATATGTCGATGATATTATATTTGGTTCTACTAACCAAACATTTTGTGATGAATTTAGCAATATAATGACCAAAAGGTTCGAGATGTCCATGATAGGAGAATTGACATTCTTTCTAGGCTTCCAAGTGAAGCAACTCAAGGAGGGCACCTTCATATGTCAAGCAAAGTACACACAAGACCTATTGAAGAAATTTGACATGGACAAGGCAAAGCCCATCAAAACTCCCATGCCGACAAATAGTCACCTCGACCTCAACAAAAAGGATGAACCCGTTGATCAAAAGGTATATCGCTCCATAATTGGCTTTTTGCTTTATCTTTGTGCATCTAGGCCCGATATCATGCTTAGTGTGTGCATGTGTGCACGTTTTCAAGCCGCGCCTATGGAGTGTCCAATGGTGGCTGTTAAGAGAATATTGAGATATTTGGTTCACACATCCAACCTAGGGCTTTGGTACCCTAAGGGCTCAAAGTTCAACCTATTAGGCTATTCCGATGCTGATTATGCCGGGGATAAGGTAGATAGAAAGAGCACCTCCGCGACATGCCAATTCTTGGGTAGGTCCCTAGTGTCATGGTCATCCAAGAAACAAAACTCCGTTGCACTTTCCACGGCCGAAGCGGAGTATGTTGCAGCCGGTAGTTGTTGTGCACAACTACTTTGGATGAGACAAACTCTAAGGGATTACGGTTACAAGTTGAACCGTGTTCCACTCCTATGTGACAATGAGAGTGCTATAAAGCTTGCTTATAACCCCATTGAGCATTCGCGCACAAAGCATATAGATATCCGCCACCACCTTTTGAGAGATCATTCCATCAAAGGGGATATCGAAGTTAGCCATGTGAGAACCGAAGATCAACTAGCCGATATATTCACCAAGCCCCTAGATGAGAAGAGATTTTGCTATCTTAGGAGTGAACTAAATATTCTTGACTCTAGCAATGTGATGTAGAGAATGTGCACATCTGAATGGTGATTGTTTTGTTATTACAAAAATTATTGTTTTATGTCAAAAACCTATTATTTGTGCTATTGAAGCTGGTTTTTTATCACTAGATCGAATCTTGACAAAATATGGTCATTGTTATGTTTTGTTGATTGTTGGCTGACCATAAGATGTCAAGACTTTCCATCAAACTATTTTTAAAGAAAATAAAAATCCTCTACTCTTTCCTGGCTAGACTCTAATCTCTCTGGTCATTCTGGCGTCGGGCAAGTCCGACTAGCATCGGACATGTCCGACGGAGTCGGACAAGTCCGACTAGCATCAGACAAGTCTGACGGTCCACGTTTTGACCCTTTTAACCCAGCCCGACTTACCCCTTCCGTCAACCCTTCCTCATTCATCTCCCTCACATTCTCTCTCCTCAAGAACACCCTCATTGGCGACACCAAGGCGATCTCCCTCTCCCACCATCCATTGGAGCAAGTTTGGAGGTCAAGAGGTCCTTCTCCATCGGAGAAGTCTGATCACCCATTGTTTTTGCAAGGGTTAACCCTATTCTCCTCTCTCTCTCTCTCTCTCTCTCTTAGGGTTAGGGATATCGATCTATACTAGTGTCAAATCTTGTTCCCTTGCATATTTGATCCATGGAAGTAGCCTCTAGTTAGTTGTTAGTGGAGTAGAAGAAGTTTGGGTACTTGTGGTAGGTGGATTTGTGAAGGATCTAGGGTTTTGGAAAAACTGCGTGTATGATTATCGAACAAGTTCGACGACCATCGGACAATTTTGACGCATCGGACTTGCCCGATGATTATCGAACATGTCCGACGACCTGCAGTTTCTTCAAAAACCTAAACTCTTCATTGAATCTCCTCACCCATATTTCTCTTTTTGACAACCTCCTAACTTGTTGCTCGCCACATTTTCTCAGCATGTGTGACATGGAAGCATCCCCCTTGAGGGAGAAGAGGACCAAGACCAGCGAAGACCTTATTTTCATCGGACTTGTCCGATGGCCATCGGACTTGTCCGATGGGCAAGACTTGTTCGAGCCATCGGACAAGTCCATCGGATCCCAGTTCCTCTGCCCCTCCTGTGCCGTCAGACGTGTCCGATGGCCATCAGACTTGTCCCATGGTCATCTTATCCGAGGCATCAGGCAAGCTTGTCGGACTCTAGTTTCTGCGCCACCTTGATTCATCGGACATGTCCGATGACCATCGGACTTGTCCGACACAGATCTCAGAAATTGGGTCTCTAACGACTCTTTTCCCTATTGGGCTATAAATAGAACCCCTCTTCGCCCATTGGCCGGATGGTCACTCATTCCACTCAAAAACACTCTCAAGCTCACTTTGCTCTCCCCAACTCTCCTCCCTTGATTCCACTCTTGATTTGTGAAGGGATTGAGAGAAGATTGAAGTGCTCCATCGACTCCAAGCTTTCATCCTCTTGAGCAATTGGTTCATCCTCACCGCCGACAACTATTGTGTTTGTTACTCTTGGGGATTCATCCCCTAGACGGTTAGAGGTGCCCGTAGAGCTCCCAACTTGTGTGGTGACGCCTCGGAAAGTTTGTATTGACCCCTCCTTTGTGGAGTTTCTAGTGGAAAACCAAGTTTGATCTTTGTGGTCACTTAGAGAGGTTAGGGTTGAAAGAGACCCGGTCCTTTATGGATCCCTCAACGGAGACGTAGGCTTATTTGTGGAGCTGAACTTCGGTGAACAAATCTTGTGCCTTACTTGTGCTTTTAATTACTTGTCTCTTATTTACTTGTTCTTGCTCATAAACTTGCTAGTTAGGGTTTGCTTCATACTTCTTAAATTAACTTGTGTAGGCTGCTTGCTAGTTGCTCTCCTTATTTTTACAGCTTCCCCTTGCTTATATTCACTTGCTCCTAGCTTGCCTTACACTAGTTTTAACATTTACCCAGTAGATCTACTTTTCTATCTCGTGCCATCGGACAAGTCATCGGACTTTCCCCACAATCATCGGACAAGTCCGACACTGCGCATTTAACTTTTATTATTAAGTGAATTTCAGGGATTATTGCCTATTCACCCCCCCCCCCTCTAGGCACTTTCAGTCGTCGACTTGGAAAAGTTAACTTCAAACCAGCAGAGATTCTTAGATGCTCTGACTGCTGAGAAGACTGACCTCTCCAAGTCGGTCGGAGAGCAGAGCGCTGAGATCACTCGGCTGAAGAAGGAACTAGAGGAGACCAAAGGAAAGATTGAGGAGGCTAAGATCATCTCCAAGTCCTTCAAATGTAATCTTACCAGTAAGCTATCTTTTTAAGTCTTCTATCATCACTTTTGAACTTCATCATCTAATACCCTTCATGACTTTTGCAGCCATATCTTACGGCGCTCGGAAAGCATTAGATTATATCCATGCTAACCAAGTGGAGAACACCGGGCACTCCTTGGAGTACTTGCTGGAGCACACACCGGAGGTGGTCGCCAACAACACTAGAAGAGTGGCGACCGAGGCCGGGAGTCAAGTACTGGCTATTTGCCAATCTTGGTCTCCTGCTCTGCTATTGGACAAAGTCAAGGAGGGCTTCAACCCTAACTTGGTGATTGATCAATGTCAGTTGCTTATGGATTCCATGCTAGAAACCTCCTGTGCCTTAGTCGATAATGAAGAGGTTGACCCCATTTGATGAGGACATCACTCCTATGGATACACACAACACTCCTCCAATTCTGGACTTGCAAGGTCCAATGACTAGAGCTCGTGCACGACGACTAAATTTAGAGGTGAGCTCGTTCCTACACTCCTCCAATTCTGAATTATTTTATGATTAGAAACCATGGAGAGGACCAGGAGATGATGGGAGAAGGAGTTGGGAACGTGGAGGACCAGCAAGGGCTTGGAAGCCAAAGTGGAGGCCCAATCAAAACCGACTTCGAGTCTGTTTCGGGGCCCAGGACCAGTCTGCACTAAAACAGTCGCCCAGGATGCATACGGACTCAGATTCGGACGTTCTACAAATGCACGGAAAGATAAGGAGAATAACTTTCCAATGCCGCCGGCCTCATGTCAAAATTCATCCGGAGTCATCGGGAATAGTCAAAACAAGAGAGAGTCCAGAATTTGTGTTGGTGCTGCGTCACCTATTTTTGGCCTTTGGGCTTTGTATCTAGTTGAGCCCAATTAGGGGCGCATCCAGAGGGTCTTGCACGACCCTTGGGTCTTTATATACAGCCGCCGCCGCACCATTAGGGTTTGGGTTTTGCTTAGATCAATTCTGTTCATAAACAGTGTCGCCGTTCATCGGTTTGTGAGACCCCAACTTTGAGAGTTTAATCATACATCTGCAATTGTGTTGCATTCTTCGTTGTTCTTGCTTGTGTTCTTGATTCGTAGGCAGGGATTAGCCTTCTCGGCGACGTCAATCGTCTTTGGACGGTTGATAACCAGAGGAGACGTCGTGCTGCGATTGCGGGGTTTAGAACGTGCTGTTCTGAAGCCGGATCAATTTGTGTGTCGCCTCCGACCAAATCAACTTACCAAGAACCTTTTGGAAGATCGGGAACCCTTGTTTACATCACCATTGTGTCGTATCCTCCAGCAACTATGGAGTTAGAGTTACAGGATGATGCCTCCTCTCCTTCACAGGAGTTGTAATATCTTTAATGTTAACAAACATTAGTAGTATTTGAATCAGGAAAACAATATTGTCTCCATGTAAATATGAATATTAATTCTTGTGTTTGCTTAGTTACTAAGCAAGTTTGGAAAAATCAACTAAATAGTCATAAAGGCAATCTCCTGTTACTTATGGCAAATCAGTCGGCGCCAAGCTACGTTAGTCGCGCTATAGCACTTAGACCTTTTCACCATAAGTATTTTAGAGACAAAAACAGAAGTTGCACCGGTCTCCCTTAGCATATTAGGTTGTAATTTATAACTGCATAACAAGCAGAATCGACCAATCGACATATGACCTCTCACACTTTGGCTATGGGTTTAGTGTATTGGCAGTCTGTTGTGCAGTATAAATTGTAGAACCATAACGTTCCAGCGTAAGACCAAAAAACTATAGACCATATCAAAATATGAGAAATCGGTCAGAAAAATCCAAAACTAGAATCTATCAAGGTTAAGGAGTAATGGGATATTATTACTAGCCCCCTGGCTCGATTGTTTAATGTTATAAATTAAGGAATCAAGACAAATAAGAATGAAATCAAAAACATCTTCCATCAAAAAGACTTAGAATTTCATTCAATAATAATGTATGAAAATACAAGAAAAAGACTAAGTATAAAAGTGATGTAGTTGATTGATCTTCCATGAATTTGGTACGTCATCGCCATCTTCATACATCAGTCCATAAGCCCTCGGCCGAGTAACTTCTTTGACCACATAAGGACCTTCGCATTAAGGGGATAACTTGTGCTGATTCTTGGTTGATTGCACTCGTCGCAGCACTAAATCCCCAACATGAAACTGGCAATTGTGAACATTTATGTCATAATAACGTCGCAAGCCTTGTTGGTATATTGCCGACCGAAACAGAGCGCGATCACGCAACTCCTCTGCTGCAATCAATTCAATCACTCCGTTGTCTTCAGAAAGCTTCTCATCATATCCCTTGACTCGCACTGATACGAGGTTTACCTCGGTCGGCAGCATAGCCTCGGAACCGTAGACCAACGAGAAAGCTGACTGGCCAGTAGCCCGACTGACATTAGTGCGTAGCCCCTAGAGAACCGAAGGCAGCTCTCGAACCCGCCGACCGGCATACGGTTTGAGCCTGTCAAATATTCGGGGCTTCAACCCCTCAAGAATCATACCATTGGCCCGTTCGACCTGCCTATTGCTTTGAGGATGAGCCACTGATGCAAAGTGGATTTTTATTCCCATCTCATCGGCAAAGTCACGGAATTCCTCACATGTAAACTGAGTACCATTGCCGGTGATGATATCATGAGGGACCCCAAATCGAGTGAAGATATCTCTGACAAACTCGACCACTTTCTTCGAAGTTATCTTGCCGATCAACTTTGCTTCAATCCACTTGGTGAATTTGTCAATAGCAACAAACAAATGAGTGAACCCGCCTGGCGCTCTCTTGAAAGTACCAACAATGCCTAGCCCCAGACTGCAAAAGGCCAAGTCATAGGTATCATCTGAAGTTGCTGCGAAGGCACGCGTGTCTGTTGAGCAAAGAATTGACAGCCTTCACACTTTCGAACGACCTGGTGTGCATCTTCGACCACCGTAGGCCAATAGAACCCTTGCCGAAAGGCTTTGCCGACCAAAGTCTTGGAAGCCACATGGTTGCCACATACTCCTGAATGGATTTCTTCCATCAACTCTTTGCCTTCTGGAATCGAGATGCATCGCATCAAGATATTCGAACCTCCTCGTCGATAGAGTAGGTTGTCCACCATCAAATATCCTCGACACCTTGCCTTTAACCTTTGTTGCTCATTATGATCCAGAGGTAGCGTCCCCTTAGTCAAAAATTGGACAATTGGGTCGTGCCAATCGGTCTCTATGTTGATATCATCTATCATCTCAGCAACATCGTTTGTTAAGACGTCAGACCAAGGAGAAATAGTGGGAGAATCGAGGGTGTGTAAGAAAACACCAGGTGGGACAATCGCTCGAGACGATCCCATCTTGGCTAATTCATCAGCCGCATGATTGTTATCTCGAAGAATATGCGTGAACTTCAGTCCATCAAATTTGTCTTCGAGCTTCCTTACTTCTTGGTAGTAGGCAGCCATATTGACATCCACATAGTTCCAATCCTTGGTGACTTGGTTGATGACTAGAGCCGAATCACCAAAGATGTCAAGACGCTGAATGTTGAGTGATATGGCAATGCGCAGATCGTGTTGAGAGCCTCATATTCCGCAGCGTTGTTAGACGCGCGAAACATGATCTAGAGGGCATACCGAAGCTTTTCTCCTTGTGGTGAGATGAGCACAATTCTTGCACCCACTCCAGGTAACTGGAGGGATCAGTCAAAGTAAATTTTCAAGTACTCAATATCTTGCGGTGTAGGCGGCATCTGAATCTCTGTCCACTCGGAAACGAAGTCGGCTAACGCTTGTCCTTTGATTGCCGAGCGGGGTACAAACGTAATGGTGAACTGACTGAGTTCAACTGCCCACTTGGCAATTTTTCCTTTGGCTTCTTGGTTGTGGAGGACTTCCCCAAGAGCAAAGGTTGTTTGAACTTCAATAGGATGAGCCTGAAAATAGTGCTTCAACTTCCTCAAAGTGATCAAGAGCGCATATAGCAGCTTCAAGATCTGGTGATATCGTGTTTTGGAGGCACTAAGGACCTCATTGATGAAATAAACCGGATGTTGTACATACGTGACCCTCTTCCTCTCGGTCGACCGTTAAGACGGTGCTCACAACTTGAGTTGTGGCCGATATGTAGAGCTGAAGCTTTTCTTGTGGCTCTGGAGGCACCAGGACTGGAATATTGCTATGGTGGACCTTCAACTCATCCAGCGCCGACTGCGCCTCTGTTGTCCAAACAAAGTCATCCTGCTTCTTGAGTAGTTCAAAAAACGGCAGACCCCTGACCCCCAATCGAGAGATAAAGCGACTCAAGGATGCCATACATCCGATCAACTTCTGAACATCCCTTTAGGAATTAGGTGGCCCCATATCAAAGATTGCCTTGAGTTTGTCCGGGTTAGCCTCTACACCTTGTTTCGAAACGATGTAACTGAGTAGCTTTCCCGAAGGAACCCCAAAAACACACTTTTAAGGGTTCAACTTAATCGAGTAACATCTCAAGTTGTCAAATGTCTCTGCCAGGTCACAGAGAGGTTCTTCAACATTCCAAGTCTTTACCACAATGTCGTCAACATACGCCTCTACGTTCCGACCGATCTAAGTTTTGAGGCAGCGTTGAATACGACGTTGGTAGGTCGCGCTAGCATTTTTCAGACCGAATGGCATAGTAGTATAGCAATAGACGCCGAAGGGAGTTATAAAGGAAGTCTTGATCGGATCTTTGACTTTCAGTGGGATCTAGTGATAGCCTGAATAGGCATCCAGAAAGCTTAAAAGCTCACACCCGGCTATTGAGTCTACAATCTGATCAATACATGGCAGAGTGAAGGGGTCTTTAGGGAAGACCTTGTTCAAATCGGTATAATCAACACACATCTGCCACTCTTTATTCTTCTTCGGTAAAAGGACTGGGTTTGCCAGCCAATCGGGATGGTACACTTCCCTTATAAACTTAGCATCTAACAATCTAGCTATCTCCTTCTTCATGGCGTCCTTGCAGTCTTGTGCGATTCTTCTATGCCTTTGCTTGACGGGGGTGGCCCCAGGAGGCACCCTTAGCTCATGCTCAATCTTCTCCCTAGGAACTCCCGGCATGCCAGAGGGCTTCCATACAAAGATGTCCCTATTTTCCTAGAGGAAAAGAGTGAGCACGAGTTCCTATTTCTCATCGAGGTCGGCCCCTGCATAAGTGATCTTAGCAGGGTCCTCTGGGTCGAGCGAAACTACCTTGGTAGGGACATCGTCCGTCTGGATCTTATCCTTGGTGGGGTTCTTCATGGAGACCTCCGCGTCAGTCCGCTCCTGACTGCCGACTGCCTTCTGGATCTCCAGCTGGTCGGATAGCATCAACTATCAGTCGTCATCTCACAACTCTGCACGTTGCAATCGAAAGAATTCTGAGGGTTAGAGTGGAGGGAGATGATTCCCTTGGGGCCTGGCATCTTGAGAGTGAGATGCGGGTAGTGCGGGACCGTCATGAATTTCGCCATTGCCGGTCTGTCGATGATGGCATTGTAGGCAGACTCAAAGTCGGGTACCTGGAAGATGACATGCTCAGTCCTCAAGTTCTCACGGGTCCCAAAGGTGATAGGTAGAGTGATCTGTCCAATAGGAAAAGAGGTTTTGCCGGGCACGATCCCATGAAAGGGAGAGGAACTCAGCTGCAAGTCACTGACCGACAAGCCTAACTCTGTGAGGGTCTTGGTGAAGATCAAGTCCAGACTGCTTCCTCCATCAATGAGTACTTTGTTGAACTTGACCCTCTTCATTGTTGCCGCGAGCACTAGCGGATAGCGACCTAGATTGGGTAGGTGCCTGGGGTGATCCGACCGATCAAAAGTAATCAGTACTCCAGACCATCTCATATACTCGGGTGTGGCAGGTTCTACGGAGTTGATCTCACGTAGCTCCAGCTTTTTCTTGCGCTTGGAGGTGTAGGCATCCGGGCCTTCAAAGATGAAATTGACTTCCTTCCGGGTGATGAGGACATCACTCCTATGGATACACACAACACTCCTCCAAATCTGGACTTGCAAGGTCCAATGACTAGAGCTCGTGCACGACGACTAAATTTAGAGGTGAGCTCGTTCCTACGTTCTTCGCTATATGTTACTTTTGAGAATGGTTTGCTACCTAATAATTATTTTATGATTAGAAACCATGGAGAAGACCAGGAGATGATGAAAGAAGGAGTTGGAAACGTGGAGGACCAGCAAGGGCTTGGAAGCCAAAGTGGAGGCCCAATCAAAACCGACTTCGAGTCTGTTTCGGGGCCCAGGACCAGTCTGTACTAAAACAGTCGCCCAGGACGCATACGGACTCGGATTTGTACGTTCTATATATGCGCGGAAAGATAAGGAGAAAACCTTTCCAATGCCGCCGGCCTCATGTCAAATTTCATCCGGAGTCATCGGGAATCATCAAAACAAGAGAGAGTCCAGAATCTGTGTCGGTGCTGCGTCGCCTATTTTTGGCCTTTGGGCTTTGTATCTAGTTGAGCCCAATTAGGGGCGCGTCCAGAGGGTCTTGCACGACCCCAAGCCTGATTCGGATTTCACTCAAACCCCCGGGTTCTTCATAACCGATTCCGACACCCCTTCGGTAAAACAGGCATAACTTTTCGCTCGGTTGTCCGTTTTGGCTGAAATTTTTACAGGAGATTCTTGACAAAAAGTTGAGCATACCCACACTCGGCTACGCCCTGTGTGCCCTCGTAAAAAAATTCAAAAAAATCGGGAAGATAAAGAAAAAATTCATTCAAGTTGAAACCCGACGTTTTCTGAAACTTCAAGATTTTCTGTAGGCCACGTCCTAGCTTGGTTTGAGCTGAAATTTTTTGTGGTTTCTTCCTGTTTTGCTAGTGAGTTGGAAAAAAAATATCAAAAAAATAAAATAAAATAAAAGAAATTTAGGATTCCTACTAGTGCTCCATCTAGCCCCCTGGAATTTCTGAGTTTGGCTGTTTTACACTAAGCCCCTTGTTATCGACTGTGTCCCTTTGTCTCCTTGTTTCTTCTTTGCTATCACTACTGTTCTAGGACATAGTTAGACCAGCAACTAGGGACAAGTTACTTGGGCACTTATTCAGCTTTACTATCTGTTTTTGATTTGTGTGCCACTCATATATACATATTTGGCCTTCCTAGCTCTACATACTTCTTCTGGACAGCACATAGGTTATTTGGTAACCCTTGCAATCGTGGAACACTTCTTCCTGGTCTCCTTCGCTTTGTTGTTTTCACAACTTTGTAAGAGCTTTGCAAGAAGCTTACTTTTGCTGTGTTGAGAGGCACCACTGCTTAGTAGTTTTGTAGGGATAACCTTCACTTTTTGTTTCCTGTTTTGGTGTTTCTGATGTCAGGAAGCGATGGGGAGGGTGCTTCACCCTCAAAATTGGATGAGTGCGTGAGCCAAAATCAGTTACAGAAGGCTTTGCAGGCGGTTCAGAGTGATTTGGCAGAGACGATCACCAGGGCCGTCACCGACGCCGTCACCAAGCTTCACCTGGGAGAAAGCATTGAGTGGTTGGACAAGAGAGTCTCTAAGCTAACCGATCAGGTTGTCGAATTGGAGACCGCTCACAAGACCAACAACAACACCAACAACAACACCAACACCAACAACAACACTAACACCAACAACGACATTGAAGACGATCATGATGAAGCAACGGTGTATAAGGCTGATGGCACCGTCGATAGGTCAGCTACAAGGACCGCAAGATTACAACGTCGTTTGCGACGTAACCCTCAAGGTATGGGTGGTTTCCACAACCACAACCGTTGCACACAAGGTAACCATGCTCCAGATGATCCGTATGCTAAAATTAAGTTTTCAATTCCTTCGTTTTTGGGTCAGTACGATGGTGATGCTTACCTTGATTGGGAAATGACGGTAGAACAAAAATTTAATGCCCACCTTGTTCCTGAACAACATAGAGTTAGACAAGCCACTAGTGAGTTTAAGGACTTTGCTATTGTTTGGTGGAGTGGTCTAGCTGCTGAAACTGATTTGCCTACTACTTGGGAAGAACTTAAGATAGAAATACGTGATCGTTTTGTTCCTCCTTCTTTTTATAGAGAAATTTGTAATAAACTACAATGTTTAGATCAAGGAGATAAAACTATTCAGGAGTATTTTAGTGAGCTTCAGAAGGGTTTGATTCGTTGTGCTGTGGTTGAAAAAGTAGAGGATCAGATTTGTCGCTTTTATTCTGGTTTGAGAAAAGAAATTCAGGACATTCTTGATTATAAAGAATTTTATACCCTCAACCAGTGTTTCCAGTATGCTATCCTTGCAGAGAAAGAATCACAGGGACTTTTCCAGGCTTTTGAGGAGTACAGCAAGTCCAGGAATTTCTACCCACCACGGCCGACGGGGACTTCGGGGCTGCCCAAGCCATCTTTCCGGCCGCCCCCACCAGCTAGTGTTGTTTCTGCAGCACCAAGATCAGCCCCTGCCCCTTCTACGCGCTCAGGTAAAAATTCTGTGCAGGTACCGGCTAGTAGTGCCTCCTCTGTTGCTTCGACGGGACGCACTACAGGGATTCAGTGCCACCGCTGCCATGGTCTTGGCCATGTGCAGAAAGATTGCCCAAGTAGGCGGGCATATGTGACGACAGATGATGGCGGTTACATGAGCACCTCCGATGTGGAGGATGAGGAGGATGTCGCTGCCACCAGCGGTAACCTCGTCCTTGGAGGCGGAGATACCACGGGCTATATGAATATTATTGTGCAGCTTGTGCTTAGCACACAAATCCAGCAGCCCGAGGTGATGCAGCGACATAACTTGTTCCAGATTTTCTTCGTCATCAAGAACCGTCGGGCACGTGTCATCATTGATGGAGGAAGCTGCAATAATTTGGTGAGTTCTGATGTGGTTAAGAAGCTTGATTTGACCACACGCCCACATCCACATCCATACTACATTCAGTGGTTAACTGACTCTGGAAAAGCTAAGGTAACACAAACTTGCAGAGTTCCTTTTTCCATTGGTTCCTATGTCGATTCTGTTGATTGTGATGTTGTACCCATGCAAGCTTGTTCACTTTTATTGGGTAGACCTTGGGAATTTGATAATGATGTTGTACACCATGGTAAAAGTAATAAGTACACTTTTATGCATAAAGGAACTAAAATTACTTTGTTACCAATGACCCCTGCTGAAATTGTACAAGCGGATTTAGAACGAGCTGCTAGTTTGAAAAATAAAAGCCCTGAAATTCAGCAACCTGTTAATTCTGCTTCTACACCAAGTAATGTTAATGATTCTTCAAGTTCTAAGGGTGCTGCAATTAAATTACAAGGTCGTTCATGTCTTGCCACAAAATCTGAGCTTGCTGAAATTTCTACTGATGATATTTGCTATGCTTTGATATGCAAACAAGCCTTGTTTTCGCTTGGTGATATTGCTTCTAGTGCTTTGCCTCCTGCTGTCACTAACCTTTTGCAGGAGTATGAGGATGTTTTCCCAGCTGAGATACCCCCGGGATTGCCACCTTTGAGAGGGATTGAGCATCAAATTGATTTGATTCCTGGTGCTACTTTACCAAACCGTGCTGCTTATAGGACCAACCCTGAGGAGACTAAGGAGATACAACGACAAGTCCAAGACCTTTTGGATCATGGGTATGTTCGTCAATCACTTAGTCCTTGTGCTGTTCCTGTACTCTTGGTTCCTAAGAAAGATGGTTCTTGGCGTATGTGTGTAGATTGTAGAGCCATTAATAACATTACTATTCGGTATCGTCATCCTATTCCTAGGCTATACGACATGCTTGATGAGTTATGTGGTGCTATAATTTTCACTAAAATTGATTTGCGTAGTGGCTACCATCAAATTAGAATGAAACTTGGAGATGAATGGAAAACAGCTTTCAAAACCAAATTCGGGTTGTATGAGTGGTTAGTAATGCCTTTTGGATTGACTAATGCACCCAGTACTTTCATGCGTTTGATGAATGAGGTTTTAAGACCTTTTATTGGCAAATTTGTGGTTGTTTACTTTGATGATATCTTGATTTATAGCAAATCCATGGATGATCATATGATTCATTTGCATGCTGTTTTTGATGCTTTGCGAGTTGCACGTTTATTTGGTAACCTTGAGAAGTGCACCTTTTGCACGGATCGAGTCTCTTTTCTTGGCTATGTTGTGACTCCACAGGGAATTGAGGTGGATGAGGCGAAGATTGAAGCCATAAAGAGCTGGCCTGTACCAAAAACTATCACACAGGTGAGGAGTTTTCTTGGTCTTGCAGGTTTCTACCGCCGCTTTGTCAAAGATTTCAGCACCATTGCTGCACCATTGCATGAGTTGACAAAGAAGGGCGTTGACTTCTATTTTGGTAAGGTACATCATGAGTCTTTTGATGCTTTGAAGGACAAACTTACACATGCACCATTGCTGCAATTACCCAATTTTGATAAGACTTTTGAGCTTGAATGTGATGCTAGTGGTATAGGCATTGGTGGTGTTTTGATGCAAGATGGTAAACCTGTTGCATACTTTAGTGAGAAAATTACTGGGCCTGTTTTGAATTATTCCACGTATGATAAGGAACTATATGCACTTGTACGTTCTTTAGAGACGTGGCGTCATTATTTGTTGCCCAAAGAATTTGTTATTCATTCTGATCATGAATCACTTAAGTATATTCGTTCTCAATGCAATTTGAACCGTAGACATGCTAAATGGGTTGAGTTTATTGAGTCTTTTCCTTATATTATTAAACATAAGAAAGGGAAGGATAATGTGATTGCTGATACTTTATCTAGGCGATATACTTTGTTGTCTCAACTTGATTGTAGAATTTTTGGACTTGAGGCAATTAAAGAACAATATGTTGTTGATGTTGATTTTAAAGATGTATTGCTGCACTGTAAAGAAGGTCGTGCTTGGCACAAATTTGTGTTGAATGATGGATTCTTGTTTAGAGCTAACCGCCTATGCATTCCAGTTGGTTCCGTTCGTCTTTTGTTGTTGCAGGAGGCGCATGGAGGTGGATTGATGGGTCATTTTGGTGCTAAGAAGACAGAGGATATTTTGGCCACACACTTCTTTTGGCCAAGGATGAGGAAAGATGTTGAGCGTTTTGTTGCTCGCTGCACTACATGTCAAAAAGCTAAGTCTCGATTGAATCCACATGGTTTATACATGTCACTTCCTGTTCCTTCTATTCCTTGGGCGGATATTTCTATGGACTTTATTTTAGGACTGCCTAGGACTAAGAGGGGGAGTGATAGCATTTTTGTTGTTGTGGATCGTTTTTCTAAGATGGCACACTTTATACCATGTCATAAAACTGATGATGCTAGTTACATTGCTGATCCTTTTTTCAAAGAAATTGTACGTTTGCATGGTATGCCTTCTACTATTGTTTCAGATCGTGATGCAAAATTCTTGAGTCATTTTTGGCGCACGCTTTGAAATAAGTTGGGTACAAAGTTGTTATTTTCTACAACTTGTCATCCACAAACTGATGGACAAACTGAGGTTGTGAACCGCACTTTGGGTACTATGTTGCGAGCTATTTTGAAGAAAAATTTGAAGCAATGGGAAGAATGCTTACCTCATGTTGAGTTTGCTTATAATCGGGCAACATATTCTACTACCAAGGTAAGTCCATTCAAGGTAGTGTATGGTTTTGATCCCCGTACGCCACTTGATATACTTCCTCTACCTATTAATGAGAGAGTTCATGTTGATGCTAAGGAGCGTGCTGAATTTATTTTGCAAATGCATGAGACCACTAGACTTAGCATTGAAAAGATGAATGAAAAGTATAAAATTGCTGGTAGTAAGGGTAGAAAGGAAGTAAAGCTTGATGTAGGAGATTTAGTGTGGTTATACTTAAGGAAGGATAGATTTCCAGAATTGAGAAAGTCTAAACTAATGCCTAGAGCTGATGGTCCATTCAAAATAATAGAGAAGATTAATGATAATGCATACAAACTTGAGTTGCCTCCCGAGTTCGGGGTTAGTCCTACTTTTAACATTCTTCAGATTTGAAACCATACTTGGGAGAAGAGGATGAGCTCGAGTCGAGGAGGACTCCACTTCAAGAGGGGGAGGATGATGAGGACATCACTCCTATGGATACACACAACACTCCTCCAAATCTGGACTTGCAAGGTCCAATGACTAGAGCTCGTGCACGACGACTAAATTTAGAGGTGAGCTCGTTCCTACGTTCTTCGCTATATGTTACTTTTGAGAATGGTTTGCTACCTAATGATTATTTTATGATTAGAAACCATGGAGAAGACCAGGAGATGATGGAAGAAGGAGTTGGGAACGTGGAGGACCAGCAAGGGCTTGGAAGCCAAAGTGGAGGTCCAATCAAAACCGACTTCGAGTCTGTTTCGGGGCCCAGGACCAGTCTGTACTAAAACAGTCACCCAGGACGCATACGGACTCGGATTTGGACGTTCTACATATGCAAGGAAAGATAAGGAGAAGACCTTTCCAATCCCGCTGGCCTCATGTCAAACTTCATCCGGAGTCATCGGGAATCGTCAAAACAAGAGAGAGTCCAGAATCTGTGTCGGTGCTGCGTCGCCTATTTTTGGCCTTTGGGCTTTGTATCTAGTTGAGCCCAATTAGGGGCGCGTCCAGAGGGTCTTGCACGACCCTAGGGTCTTTATATACAGCCGCCACCGCACCATTAGGGTTCGGGTTTTGCTTAGATCAATTCTGTTCATAAACAGTTTCGCCGTTCATCGGTTTGTGAGACCCCAACTTTGAGAGTTTAATCATACATCTGCAATTGTGTTGCATTCTTCGTTGTTCTTGCTTGTGTTCTTGATTCGCAGGCAGGGATTAGCCTTCTCGGCGAGGTCAATCGTCTTTTAGACGGTTTATAACCAGAGGAGACGTCGTGCTGCGATTGCGGGGTTTAGAACGTGCTGTTCTGAAGCCGGATCGATTTGTGTGTCGCCTCCGACCAAATCAACTTACCAAGAACCTTTCGGAAGATCGGGAACCCTTGTCCACATAAATGGGCTCCTGGAACTCTCCACCCTCATCCTTGTCCTAATTGTCATTGGCTTTATCCTTGCCGTTGCGCCTTGGCGGATCTTTGGCCACCTTCAGCGCGGCAGTCGTGAAGCCCTTCAGACGGTAACGGTCCTTTGCTTTGTGGTTTCTCTTTGGATGCCATAGGCATGGGCCACTCAGCAAGCCATCCATGGTCTGCAGGTTTGTCCGGGGATTTTTCCTCGTTCGGTCTACTGCAGCGACCATGTTCTCAGTCTTCAACTTCTTGTCCTTCTTGGAGGACTTTGGCTTGTCCGAGCGCTTCTCCTTGCCTTTGCCTCGAATTTCATACAAGGCCAACTCTCCGTATGCGAACTCATCTGCAATCTCGCACTCCCGAGCGGTCAGCTTCAGGTCATGATTCCTCCGACCGATCTCCCGAACTAGCTCATCGCTCTGGACACCTCCTTGGAAGGCTGCAATGATCTGTTGGCCCAGGACATTAGGGATCTCGGTCTTCTTGGTGCAGAACCGTTTGATGTAGTTGTGTAGGGATTCGTCAGCCCTCTGCTTAATCCGGGTGAGGTCAAAGTGATTGCCCGGCTGGTTGCAGGTAGCTTGGAAGCTCTCAATGAACTTCTTGTTGAGGTTGCCCCATGAAGTAATCAACCTCTCCGGGAGTCATGTGAGCTAAATCTGAATGGCTGGCTCGAGGCAGACCGGTAGATAGTTGGCCATCACATAGGTGTCGCCTCCTACCGACCGAATCGCCATGCTGTAAATTTGAAGCCACTCTCGAGGGTTGGTTTGATCATCATACTTCTCGATGGGGACCAGCTTGAATCCTTTTGGCCACCGAGCGTTATGAAGCTCTGGTATGTTAGCCTTGATCCCTTCGAATTCATCCTCATTGGGGTGACCGACCTCCATCATCGGTCTGATGACTGGGAAGGTGAAGACGCGCGGCGATTATGGCGAGGGCCTACGTCATCACTATGGCGACGACGCCGATTTTCTCCATCATCGTTTTCATGACAGTCATGATCGTCTCGTTGACGTCGGTCATCGCGGTTGTCTCTCAGGGGTGTATTGTGCCGTCGGTCGTACCATCAGCCATCCCGTCGGTCGCCCCGTCGGTCATTTGTCCTCCGGTTGCGGCGCTCCTCCTTGTGGCGCTGGTCATCCCAAATCCTCTCTTCAGTACGAGAGTTGATGGTATCTCGACCATCACAGGGTCTCATGGAATTCCTCGAATCACTATGTTGTCGACCACGAGAAGTTGCATGGCTAGAACTCGCCACTGATTGTTGTTCGTCCCAGGCCGCGTCTTGAACAGCAGCTGCTTTGAGCATGGCTACTGCCTTATGCATCAGCCGGAGTTTGGTACACTGCATCAGCCATCAAGCTGTAGGCAACGTCTTCGCTCCGGTGATGTTATTCTGAGGGGTGTGGTAGACCTTGACGCCATCTACTTCGATCTCCCAATCCCTGAGGTCTAGCTATCGCGCCAATCGAGATCCACGAGATCCTATCAGCCAGCAGTGATGACCGCTCAAAGGTGGCACCTCCTCGGGGTCATCCTCCCTTTGGCCTTCCTCATCATGTCCATCATTGTCGTTGGTAGGACCATCATCATTGTTGTCATCATCCCCATCATCAGTTGGGTTCTCATGAACCTCGACCATATTAATGGCCAAAGGATAAGGGCATGTAGATCCTTCTGAGTCCTCATCAAAGGAGCAGACCGACTTAGAGTCATACCCGATGGGTAGATCTATGTCGCCAAATCCAAGTAGAACTAATGCAGGGATCAGATCTGACGGGATCGGTGATCGCGCCATGAGATTGGCTACGACCAAGTCAGATCGATGGTCGTCGAGGCCTAGCGCTCCGTTGGAGTTGGCGGTGAAGTCGAGCGACTAAAAGGAGATCTTGAAGTCCGGTGAGTACTGGATGGTGGGAATCTCGGCCATCGAAGTCGACGGTGAACCTCATCGAGCCTTGTCCCCTTCCTGGCGCACCAACCGTCGAGACTTGTACTCGGCAATAAATTTATAGGGCTACGTCGGGATTAAGAACTCGATGGTTAAGACACAAGAAGCTGATTTAGACAGGTTTGGGCCCTTTCTGCGAGAGTAAAAACCCTACATCTTGTGTTCTGTGGATTGTATTTCGTATGTTGTCTGTTGTGGTGGTTGTCCCTTGATGGGGGTTTCCTGCCGCCTTATATATCCGGTCGGCAAGGGGTACATGAAGAGTCCTACTCATAGTCTATAAAGATTCACATAGAAAGTCTATTTCTAATTGCCTTGCGCTCCAAGCCGACTCGGTCGGTTACCTTATGGATGAGTTACCCGGTCGACTACCAACTTAGGCATAACTATGGATACCTATAAGGTAAGTATTCCACGGTCACAAGTTAGTGCTAGTGATGCATGAATGCGAAATGCAATGCTTGAAAAGATGGTTCGATAAAATAGTAATTAAGAATTAATTATCTTGTCTAAAGTATTTCTTTCTATTTAAAAGTGATTAAGTCTGCTAACTAAGAGGGATTAACATGCTTAATCAAAATTAATTTCCTTAATTACCCCATTATTAATTAATCAAACTTATTAAAGTAAAACATTAATTCAGGAATCACTAAATTAATTAACAATTAAAAAGGGTATTTCTTATACTCAACTTAAATGCTTAAAAATCATGGAAAATAAATATTTATTTTTATTTCAACAAGTGGTAGAGAAAAACATCTGGAACCCAACAATATAGTTCCATGATTTTAGGAGGTCTAAAACAACAGTTATGAATTATCTAAGTTCTGGAATTATATTTACATGCAAAATCCTTGAAATTAAAATGGCCCACTCAGCGGCCCAGCCGCACAGCAGCCCGGCCCAGCTCCAGAGAGCTCGAGCTGGAGCTCGCGTGCGTGCATGGCGGCGCGGCCGCAGCGTCCAGCTCCCGCTCCCGAGTGCGGCTCGGCCAGCCAAGCGCATGGGCGTGGGCGATGCAGCGAGGAGGGCACGGAGGAGAAGTCGGCGACGGCTGGTGCTCACCGGAACAGGGCGACGGCAGCCGGCAGCAGAGGCAAACTTCAGCAGGGCGTCAATAGAGGGAAGAACAGAGAGCATGACTCACTTTCCAACGGAAACAAGGCAGGGACCTAACCAAAATATGCCCAAATAAGTGAGCAAACCTCCATTGCAAGGAATTTGGCTAGAATTGGAGGTAGCAATTGAATTTAAGGGAAGAGCAGAGGAGGCCATCTGTGCTAACTAAGAAGAAAAATGACTCCAATTCATGAACTACAGTGGAAGACTTCAGTCGACGGCCATGGCAGGATGTTGGGGGTGTTGTACGGGGGTGTGGGTTGCGAAGTTGGTCGGGGAGGCCATGACGACGGGCGAAGCTCAAGCTTCGGCTCGTTTTGGCGGAGGCAGAGGAAAAACAAAGGGAGAGAGCGAGAGAGAAATTGAGAGAGAAGAGAGAGCGAGGAGAGTCGGGGGTAAAACCCCTGGCTAAAGCGGCGGCAGGGCCAGGGCGCAGGGCGTCGTGGCGCCATGAGGTGCTTTCGCGCTCGCGCGCGCCAGCGCTGACCCGGCGTGGATGACGGGTGGTGCTGAAAGCTGGAGACTGCGAGGTGGGGTCAACGGGTCCCACAAGTCAGTGAGGTAAGAGATAATTTTTTTCTCTTTTTTTCAAAAATCCAGGGCTGTCATAGCCCTCCCCCCCCCCCCCTTACAGGAATCTCGCCCTGAGATTCAAAAACGCATGGTACTATGAGTTCGCAGATTGGAGAACACTGGATAATTTGATCTCAGGAATTCTTCTTGCTCCCATGTAGCTTCCGCCTCAGAGTGATTACTCCACTGGATCTTATAAAATTTGGTTGTCCTGTGTCTTGTCACTCAATCCTTTGTATCAATGATTCTGACTGGATATTCGTCGTAGGTTAAATCTGGCTGCAATTGTTCCACTTCTTTAATAACGACGTCCGCTGGTGCTTTCAGAAACTTCTTTAATTCAGATACATGAAAGACGTCATGGATTCCAGAGAGATGTGTTGGCAACTCCAATCGATAGGCTACGGGCCCACACTGTTCTTGAATAATGAAGGGTCCAATATACCGTGGTGCCAATTTTCCTTTGATTCTGAAATGTTGGACACCTTTTGTGGGAGATACCCGTAAATATACCTGATCTCCAACGTCGAACATCAACTTTCGTCGCATTTTATTTGTATAACTGAGTTGTCATGACTTGGCCTGCTTCAGATTTTGTTGAACAAGACATGCTTGTTTTTCAGCATCTTTTACTATATCCGGACCAAAGATTATCCTTTCACCACTTTCAGACCAATTCAGTGGTGTGCGACAACTATGTCCATATAAGGCTTGGAATGGTGACATTCCAAAGCTCTCTTGATAGCTGTTGTTGTATGAGAACTCTGCCAATGGTAAGCATTTTTCCCAATCCTTGCTATATGTCAATACACATGCACGAAGCATATCTTCCAGATATTGATTGATTCGCTTTGTTTGCCCATACGTTTGAGGATGGTAGGCTGAACTTTGAATCAATTGAGTTCCAAGAGACTTATGTAATTGCTCCCAAAATCTGGAAATAAACTGAGCCCCTCTATCCGAGATAATAGTCTTTGGTATCCCATGTAAACAGAGAATACGAGATATATAAAGCTCACCATACTTCTCCACAGTATATTGAGTATGCACTGGAATGAAATCAGCGGACTACATGGTTGAAATCTTTGTTTCAAATATTGATACATCTTGTTGGTTCCAGGATGAATGGAATACATGGAAGTATGAAGTTATTCCAAAATTTTCTTACGATGGTTGAAGTTCTTAGGGACTACCAGTCTATTCTTGAACCAGATAACACCTTTGTCATCTTCCCAGAAACATTTTACCTCTCCAACCTTTAGTCGCCTTTTTATATGTTGTATACCCACATCCTTCTTCTGAGCTATCACAATATTCTCACAAATGGTGGGAATGAGTGCCAAGTTGGTTAGTGCTCCATATGGAAGAATGCGAAGACTGGGTTCACTTACTTCTTTCTTTGATTCCTTGGTCAATAGCTGAGTGGTGAGGTTATTGCAACGCACTTTCCGACTTAAGGCATTAGCTACAACATTTGCTTTCCCAGGATGATAATGGATCTCGATCTCATAATCCTTGATTAGTTCCAACCATCTCCTTTGGCGCATATTTAGATCTGCTTGGGTAAAGATGTTCTTGAGACTCTTATGGTCCGTGTACAGATGTACCAAATTTCCCAAAAGGTAGTGTCACCAAACTTTTAAAGCTAGAACTACTTATGCCAATTTTAAATCATGTGTTGGGTAATGTTCCTCATGCTTCCTAAGTTGTCGTGATGCATATGTAATTACTCGACCTTCTTGCATAAGGACGCAACCAAGTCCTATACCAGAAGCATCATAGTAAACATCAAATGGCTTTATGAAATCTGGTTGGGCTAATATTGGTGCAGATGTTAGCAATCTTTTTAGAGTTTGGAAAGCTTCATCACACTCTGCTCCATTCATACTTTTGATCTTTCTCGAGTAGTTTTGTCATTGGCTTAGCAATCTTCGAGAAATTGGCAATAAACCTTCTGTAGCCTGCCAATCCTAAAAAGCTTCATATTTGAGTGACTAACTTTGGTGGTTCCCAATCCAATACCTTCTGAACATTGCTTGGATCAACAGCTACACCTTGTACTGAAATCACATGACCCAAGAATGGTACCTTCTTCAACCAAAATTCACATTTGCTAAACTTGGCATACAATTGGTGATCTCTTAGGCATTGTAGAACAATTTGCAAGTGTTCAGCATGTTCCTCTTTTGACTTGGAGTAAATCAGAATATCATCTATAAAGACCACTACAAATTTATCCAATTCCGGCATAAATATTGAGTTCATCAGGTACATGAAATGTGTCAGTGCATTTGTCAGACCAAAAGACATCACCAGATATTTTTAAATTCCATACCTAGTAGAGAAAGTTGTCTTAGGTATGTCCTCTGCTCTAATCCGGATCTGGTGGTATCCCGAAGAAAGATCTATTTTAGAAAATACCTTGGCCCCCATCAACTGATCAAATAAGATGTCAATCCGAGGAAGTGGGTACTTGTTCTTGATAGTGGCAGCATTTAAAGGTCGATAATCCACACATAACCTCAATGTCTGATCTTTCTTCTTGATGAAAAAGACTGGGCAACCCCAAGGTGATGAGCTTGTGCGTATGTATCTCTTGTCCAATAATTCTTGTAATTGTACCTTCAGCTCGATAAGTTCATTAGGAGGCATCCAATAAGATCTTGGAGATATAGGTGCTATTCCAGGTTGAAGCTCTACCTTGAATTTTATTTCCCGCTCCGGAAGTAACCCAGGTAAATCTTTTGGAAAAACATCTAGGTACTCACAGACTATTGGTATCTCCTCCAGACTTTTACCAATGACTTTATTAACCATTGGCAAGAGGGTTTGTGGGAGAGTTAAAGTCAAGCATTCTTGACCATGGACAGGAGAATCCAAATATACGGCTCGATAAGCTATATCTAGGACTGCTCTATGGAAACTCATCCATTGCATCCCAAGAATTGCATCTAATCCTTGCCCATCCAGGATGATCAAAGATGTAGGATAAACTTTGCTACCCAGTTTTAATGGTAGGTTTGTAGCTTCCTGATTCGCAAGTATTTTACCCCCGGGTGTAGAAATGAGATGCGGGCATAATAATTTGGATGGCATGATATAATGTTGTTAAACATATGCTTTGCTGATAAAATCATGAGTAGCTCCAGAATCAAATAGTACCATAGCAGGATGATCAGCAATAGAAAACATACCCGCAAGAACTTGTCCTCCTTCCGGTATTTCCTCCGTAGTGGTGATGTTAGCATGTCCAGTTTTCACTTGAGAATTCTTGGGTTGATTCCTCTTCTGATTTGGTCCTGGTCCCTGAGGACGTGGTGTATTAGGTGCCTTCTGTGCATACGGACAACTACGAGCAAAGTGTCCAGAACGACCACAATTATAACAGGGTGAAGCATTCTGTGGTGGTGCTGAATAGGTTTGTCGAGGCTGCTGCACATTCTGCTGCTGATACGGTGGACGGAATTGATATTGGTGTGGTGGTTGCTGAGGTGCCCGATAGGTATTTGGGTGAGAAGGTGTAGCACGGTAGGGTTGACCTATTGGCGAGGTGTACACCAATCTGTACTTTGGTGGTCCTCCACTTCCCTGACCCATTGAGATCCTCTTCTTATCCTTTGCAGCTTTATAGATGCGAAGAGAGTCTTCAAGAATGATAGCATCACTAACAAATTCATTGAAGCTAGCAGTCCAATTCAGAACAATGCGAGACTACAGCTTTGTAGTTAGGCATCACTAACAAATTCATTGAAGCTAGCAGTCCAATTCAGAACAATGCGAGACTACAGCTTTGTAGTTAATCCTTCCTTGAAAAGAACTTTCTTCTTGGCCTCTATATCCACATGTTCTAGGGCATACTGGGCAAGACGGTTGAATATCATAGAGTAAGCATGTACCGTCATATCACCTTGCTTCAGTGCAAGAAATTCCTTGCGCTTCTGACTTATAAGACCTTCTGGAATATGATGTTCTTGAAAGGCCTTGGTAAATTCTACCCAAGTGAACCGATGGTCAGGTGGATGCATTGCCTTGAGATTTGCCCACCAATCTCTAGCAATTCCCTGTAACTGCTAGGCGGCAAAAAAGGTCTTCTGAGTATCCGTACATGGTACTAACTCCAGCTTAGATTCAATAGTTCACAGCCAATGATCCGGTTCCAGTGGTTCTCCCGTATCTGAGAAGGTAGGCGGACGAGTGGTTGTGAAGTCTGAGTAAGTTACTTGATTAGCTGGGGCATGATGACCTTGACGATTCTCTTGTGGGGTTGTATTCTGAACCAATTGATGGAGTAACTCCTGTTGCTCCATACCAGAGTTCAGTATAGCAGCAATAGCCTGTGCCAAGGTGGGTGGGGGTGGTGACACTTCTGCTCCTCCATGCTGTGAGTTCTCTGCACCATTCCCATTTTCCGTTTCAGCCATTCTGTCCAAGAAAATATTTTTCCATTAATACCTCAATTTCTTCTGTTGTGCCACCTCTGCTAGTCGTACCTTGATATCACGAATCTAATGCTCAAGCTCTGGAATATGCACAACCTGTGCATCAGGCACTCCAGCACGCTTCTTCCTATAGTAAGAATAAGGTAAACGAAACTTACTAGGCAAATACTACGATTCTACAAAATTTAGCCCTCAAAACCCCAAGATTTTTAAATTATACAAAATGACATGATGCATGCACTATGCAAACAAAAAGTAAATGAGTTAGTAGTTAGAAACGCGCTCTAAAATGAACAATAAACATCCAGTCATCATTCTAACTCTTGGGCTCCTATAAAGGTTTCGTAAGGTTAATCTTGAAAACTGACTTGAGAACGATATATCGTTGCTCCTGTATTGCTCTGATACCAGCTCTGATATCCACTCCGGGATAACCAGGATCGAGTACAAGAGAACCCTCAATGAAGCGAGTTATAATAGCACATACATTCATACAAGTCCAGAATATATTACATCATGGTATAATACAATCAGGTTTTTGAAAACAAACTAGAGTTTTGTAGCAGAAAAAAAAACACTTATTACAACAAAAGAGTTTAAAAACTCAAAACGGAAGTTGTTCATCGACAGAGACTTTATTCCAAAGCAGTTCAACTACTACACTCTCTAAATGAGGCCGATCTTTTATTCTTCAGGGGACAGAATGTGTTCCTAGTGGATGGAACTTCCCTCCGGAAGTTGCCCTTCTTCTTGTAAGTTCTCGGTCCAACCATATGGATAAGGCTCACCACCTAGAAAAACATTATGAACAAAGCCCTGAGTATCTAATATACTCCGCAAGACTGACCCGTCAACGTGGCTCGCTAAGGCCGACACCTAGAATGCATAGGCTTTTTGCTGGTGGGTTGACTTAGACTTGCAAAAACAGCACTAATAGTGAATTTCTACTTTCAAATTTTAGCTCAATATTATGTTCATTAATAATTAGGTTTGCATCCTACACTACTGCAATAATGTTTTGCATTCAAGAATCATTTAACTCATCCAACTCTTCTCTTCTCATTACTCTCGATTATCTACGTTCGCGCCAAGTGAACAAGCGTTACTCATTGCTGTGAGGGACAGCAATTCGAATCAATTTCTACCAGCTGGGTAAAATCTGACTACATGACACATACGCACCGCATTGGTCGTATATGACAACTTTTCCTGCTAACCACAACTAGAGGTCGATCCGTATCCAACTTCCCTGGGAGTATGGAGACCCCACGTGATACCCGTCCTAGATGTTATCCATGAGCGACCATCATTTCCCTTCCGTGAGAATTTAATCTCACTAACAGCCGGTAAAAGAAAGTTGGCTACATCCTACCACTGAGGTAGTTATGGTACGTCAGCTTACAGGGTCCCATATACCAACATGTAGATCGACCTCTAGTTCACGGAGATCATTTCCCTTCCGTGAGAATTTAATACTTGTTCACGGAGCCGCCAACGGCATGGTCCTAAATTGATACGGACGGGGCTACCACCTTGCAAGACCCAGTCTTTGCTCTTTACTCTATGGGGCCCGTCCGGTCTCATCAACTTCCATTTGGATCCTCAATGATGTCAATCAGCTTAAAGCCTCCATGCTTTAAGATCATCCTATATAGTGCTATCGATATTCCTATGACATAAGCATAGCATCTTTCGTGCTATCCATACTTGTATAGTATAAAGACATCATAGGAATTGGTAGTGATACAGGTGGGGTGTCATTCAATTCCTAGAACCTAATGCATAATCATGACTCGACTGATTATGATAAAAGAAAATTTTAAAAACATAGGTGGGATGCACCGGGGTTTGCCTTGAGGTTCGTCCGGATACGACACTCCGGATGTGGGGTTGGTCTCGACGATCACCACCTCAGGTTCAATCTCGACAGGCTGCTCGACGATCTCGGGTCCTATGCGATTCACTGATACGTCGCAAGTTTAGTGCTCGCGATGCATGAATGCAAAATACAATGCTTGAAATGATGGTTCGATAAAATAGTAATTAAGAATTAATTATCTTGTCTGAAGTATTTTCTTCTATTTAAAAGTGATTAAGTCCGCTAACTAAGAGGGATTAACATGCTTAATCAAAATTAATTTCCTTAATTACCCCATTATTAATGAATCGAACTTATTAAAGTAAAACATTAATTCAGGAATTACTAAATTAATTAACAATTAAAAAGGGTATTTCTTATACTCAACTTAAATGCTCAAATATCATGGAAAATAAATATTTATTTTTATTTCAACAAGTGGTAGAGAAAAACATCTGGAACCAACAAATATGGTTCCATGATTTTAGGAGGTCTAAAACAACAGTTATGAATTATCTAAATTCTGGAATTAATTTTATATGCAAAATCCTGAAAATTAAAATGGGCCACTCAGCGGCCTAGCCCCACAGCATCCCGGCCCAGCTGCAGGGAGCTCGAGCTGGAGCTGGTGTGCGCGCATGGCGGCACGGCCGCAGCGGCCAGCTCCCGCTCCCGAGCGCGACTCGGCCAGCCAAGCGCAAAGGCGTGGGTGGCGCTGCGAGGAGGGCATGTAGGAGAGGTCGGCAACGACCGGTGCTCACTGGAATAGGGCAACGGTAGGCGGCGGCAGAGGCAAACTTCGGTAGGGCGTTGGCGGAGGGAAGAACGGAGAGCACGACTCACTTTCTAATGGAAACAAGTCAGAAACCTAACCAAAAGATGCGCAAATAAGAGAGCAAATTTCCATTGCAAGGAACTTGGCTAGAATTCGAGGTAGCAATTGAATTTAAGGGAAGAGCAGAGGAGGCCATCGGTGCTCACCGAGAATAAAAACGACTCCAATTCGCAGACTATGGTGGAAGACTTCAATCAACGGCCATGGCGGGATGCTAGGGGTGTTGCGCGGCGGTGTGGGTCGCGGAGTTGGTCGAGGAGGCGACGACGACGGGCGAAGCTCGAACTTCGGCTCGTTTTGGCGGAGGTGGAGGAGAAACAGAGGGAGAGACTGAGAGCGAGAGAGAAATTGAGAGGGAAGAGAGAGCGAGAGAGCCGGGGGTAAAACCCCTGGCTGAAGCGGCAGCAGGGCCCGGGCGCAGGGCGTCGTGGCGCCATGAGGCACTTTCACGCTCACGCCCGTGCCAGCGCTGCCCCGGCGCGGACGGTGGGCGGTGCTGAAAGATGGAGACTCCTAGGTGGGGCCAGCGGGTCCCACAAGTCAGCAAGGTAGGAGATATTTTTTTTCTCTTTTTTTTTCAAAAATACAGGACTGTCACAAGAGATTCCGGCCTATCCAACCCCTTCTCCATGCTTGTGCCTCGACAAATGCTTGTCTTTATTAACTAAGTCTTCGCGATTCTTCTTTGGTTATTAGTTTTTTTATTAAGTTTTAGTACTATGAAAAAGTTGCTTTGCTCGCTTAATACTCTGTTTAATAAGAGATTTTAGTCTTGATCCATCGTATGTAGAGATTAAGGGTGTAATCAAAAGCATCAATGTGATGTCTAGGTCATCAGATGATTTTGTTTACCACGTAGTCTACGGATTCCTAGAGATAGGCAATAGGTGGTGACAGTCTTATCTATCTTTTAAAATCCTCCATGTTCAACTGCGCGATAGAAATTATTGGGTATCGGCGGCAAGTAAGTCCATAACATGGCTTAATCTCCTGTTAATTCAAGTTTGACACAACGGGACACAAGTCATATTTCTATGGGATTTTTGTCTACCAGACACCTAGAAAACATGTATTTGTCTGTAGGACACCGCCGGTTCCCTTTGTCTCCTAGACACACTGAAAAATAGAATTTTGTCTAGAGGACACCGTCTTCATTATTTTAATCATTTTATTTTTCCATTTTGTCTAGAGGACACCGTCTTCATTATTTTAATCATTTTATTTTGATAAGGAGAGAGAATATGTTTTAACTGATACAAATACCCCTAACTCATCTTCTCTGATGCTGATTGTCTCAAAATCGCCCTTGCCAGTCTCTTCGATGACCCCCAGCTCCTGCTTCCCCATCGCGCTCAACTTCATCGGTTCCCATGACCCAGTCGTGTTCACCTCCCTTCTCGCAGCGTTTCGCGACTCGGTCGCCGCCGTTGGGTGCCCCTGTGTCCGTGCCAAGCTCATCGTGGACCCCAGTGC
Organism: Eleusine indica; assembly: GCA_030378355.1. Taxonomy (NCBI): domain Eukaryota; kingdom Viridiplantae; phylum Streptophyta; class Magnoliopsida; order Poales; family Poaceae; genus Eleusine; species Eleusine indica. The sequence continues at coordinate 32,212,956 of CM059499.1, forward strand.
GAACACGATGACGGAGGCGACTGTCTCCATTGGCATAACATGGAGAGGCACGAAGTCTGAGGAGCTTCTGGCGGCGACGTGACACATTAGAGTGGTCGTTAGCGAGGATGAAGAAGATATGACAAGGACAATTCGGTCTTTTTACCATTAAAACGATTCCTTTTTTTGATATGATGTCCTAGAGACAAAAATAGTTTTTCGCGATGAGAAAACAAAGTCAGTTGACACGATGTCTTAGAGATAAATATATATCTTTTGAATGTCCTATAGATAAAAAAATATTTCTATTAGCTTGCATCTAATATGTGCATGATATCCTATACACTAGCCGGAATCTTGGAGGGGATGAGAGGAGAGAAGCCGCATCCCTGCATTGGCATACACGTATGGCCTAGTTGTGTTGGCACCACACGACACGTATAGGGAAGGGCTGGTCGAACTTGCACGCAGGAATCCGCCAACCTGCCCAGAGGCGCACACCGTGCGTTTAGCTAGTTGCGGGCGACGATGTCATTGGCAGCACACATGTCGTGTCATGGCCACACGCCCACACCCAGTTGACGCCGAGCTCAAGCTAGCACTTGTCGCCGCGTCACAGGCTACCTTGCATGCCCGCCCCAGCTCAAGCACGCGTTGGCACGCGATTGAGCTTCCTCTCGATCTGCGTCTTCGCGTGCACATGAAACGAACGGAACCGCCATGAATATGACAAGCGAAGCTACCAGAACATGACTGGGGCACACGTAAGGAAAAGACGGCCTGGCTTTGAGTACCCCAAAAGAGGTGAGCTGCTTGAACAAAACAGCTTGTATTAAACATGTATATGCCGCATTTCTCAGTGCTTGCCCACGTAGTCTGAACGTACATAGGACAAGTCAGTACAGACAGCTGTCCTGAACACACGTACAAGGGGTCCTCATCCAACATCAAAGGATATGTACTCTTTGAGATATGCCAAATGGCCCATCGATATCAAGGGACGAAGGCGTTCGGCTTGGCCTTGTCTCCTGCACGTGAGACCACGTCACACCAGAGTATTCCAGCTTCTCGTCCGTCTTCAGTCGCGTATCTGCACACAAAAAATTTACTTCTTCTGTTCTTAAATTATTATCGTTATTGATTTTTTTATTTAATTTTAACTATTTATTTTATTTAAAATATTATTAAAAATTTTAAAATATATTTAAATTTTCTTTGATAATAATATAAATTATGACAGCATATATGATATTTTTAAAAAAAAATTAAATCAGACGAATGGTTAAAGTTAACTAAAAAAATCAACAACAATAACAATTTAAGAACAGAGAAAGTACTAATCAGGATTCTAGAATAGAAATAGAAAGTGATCGGAATACGTTTCAAAAGGGCAAAATGGCACCTAAGAGCATGTTTAATAACCTTTCAAAATTAGAGTTGTTATTTAAATTTAGAAAAATACCTAATAAATCTCCCTCCAACAGAATCATCATCCAGCTCTGTATTTTAGCCGCTCGGTATTCCTGCTCCTCCGCTCTCCATCTTTGGCCGAGCCGCTGCCGCTCACTTTCCAGGCATGCGTGCTGCGTGCGAGCCTTTCCCTCGTGAAACGTTTTGCTCCTGTGCGTCTTGCTGGTCTTCCGCGCGCTATCCTCGACCAATTTCGCATCCAGACCAAAGTGTGGACACACGGCAACCATGGTTAAAATAATCGGAGTTAACCGGTCAGTTAATCCGGTTAACCGGAAAACTGGTCTGGACCGGTTATTCTGGCCGGCCGGTTAACCCCCGATTATGATTTTAAAAAATTCAAAATTTAAAAAGAATCATATTAGACTTAACCGGAGTAACCGACCGGTTAATCGGAATAACCAGCCGGTTAACCGGTGAAACCACACAAAAACCAGTATTTTTTAATTTAAAAATATGTATTCAAAATATATCAATAAAATCGACCTAACGACCGATTAACCGGAATAACCGGTCGGTTAACCGTATAACCGGCCGGTTAGCCGATCCTTGGCCGCGTGCTCTCCAAATTGATTTTTGTCCGGTTAACCGACCGGTTATTCCGGTTATCCGGTTAACTGGTGAACCGGATCCGACTGGTTTTACTGGTTCATTCGGTTATGTAAACCTTGATGGCAACAGGTTAACCGAAATAACCGGCAGGTTAACCAGTGAAACCACACAAAAACCGGTATTTTTGAATTTAAAAATATGTATTCAAAATATATCAATAAAACCGATCTAGCCGACCGCTTAACCGGAATAACAGATAGTTAACCGGTATAACCGGCCGGTTAACCGAACCTCGGCCGTGTGCTCTCCAAATTGATTTTTGTCTGATTAACCGACCAATTATTCCGGTTATCCGATTAACTGGTAAACCCGACCGAACGATTTTATCGGTTTATTCGGTTATATAAACCTTGACGGCAACACACACTCCAGCTGTGGTCCTCCAGAAGCAAAATGGGCTTGCGCACCCAACCATGAGCACCCAGTGATGCGTACCCAACCTTTTTGATCAAGGACACAGGGATGCACGATGGAGGAATAGGCGGCGTCGGAATAAACAGGCAGGACGGCTAAAAAAAATGATGCTGACGTGATGGGTTTTAAAAATAAAGAATAAGAATGTGGCTACTCTGTTGATTTACCTCATAGATTTAGGGTGTCTTCTATTTTTATAAAGAGGATAAAAACTCTAAATTTAACTAACATTATAGTTACGATGTGTTTATTTCCTACGCACTAAATTTTAGTCTTGTCTCATCGAATATTGAGATACTAAATAGAAGTAATAAATATAGATTAATAACAAAACTCATTTCATAACTCATAGGCTAAATAACGAGATGAATCTATTAAGTCTAATTATGTCATGAATAGACAATAAGATGTTATAGTAAACATCTTATAATGATTACTTAATTAAGCTTAAAAGAATCATCTTATAAATTAGCCTCTAATTGTATAATTAATTTTATATTTAATTTATATTTAATCACTCTATTTAATGTTTGAAGAATTGATGTGACAGCACTAAAATTTAGAATCCAGAAAATAAATACATACGTAGTCTGTAGGAGATGCTCTAATAGAGCAACGAATTCCTACATGATTAAACGGAAAGGGACAGCTCGAATAACATTTGATGTCCCGAACTGGTACTTTCTACCAAGGTCATGTACAATACTACGCTATGCGGTTTTAGAAATTGTCTCATGCGTTGTCAAGTAAAATGTTTGATGATGGGAGAGAGAGAGTGTAAGAGAAAAAGATGGGACAGATCTCCTACCATTGAACAAGTTTTACCTATGAATATTTTCTTTTACATCCATAATTTATAAAATCATATATTAATAAAAAAATAGAAAAGACCATCCATTATATAAATCGTGTCATAAATAAAATAAAAAATACTATTATACCTTCTACACAACTTTTTTCTTTTTTTTTTCTTTTTTTTTTGCAAGGAACCTGCTACACAACTTGAGCCACTCATGGAGATTCTTGCAAAAACTAACAAGGATTTGACACATGAAAAGCCAGACGTTCAGCAAAAGCATAGGTTGAAAAAGTTATACCTTACTATGAACCAAAATATCCATAAGCACTACCATGCCAAATAAAAATCGTTTAAATTTGTACATGGCAAGAACAAATAAATCTTTTTTGAAAACTCATTCGAGTGCATTCCTACTGATCCATCAAGACCTCAGGCTAGCAATTGCGCCTATATATGAAGTGTCGCATATTATATTCTATAGATAACCAACGTAGCACATGAATCATGAATGGTATGAAAATAATAATAGCATTATGTAAGCATGCACTAAACTCATCATGAAAAATATAACTGGTATTATGTAACTGCTTGAGAATATATATACAGAAAATTGTGCCGCTTCTCTATATCAAAGAGTTGATGTATCAGGCGCTCACAGCGTGGCACGACCTGTTGTTGGCCTCCATCAATTAGGAGCAAGGGGACGTGTCACGCTATGGGCGCCAGGTATCACTGTTCTCCCATCATCAATCGACCTCCGATTTCCAAGAATCTCCATGAAAATACAGACACCATCGTTGAACACAACGATCAATTGTCCACACTGAGACAAGGAGAGAAGGTAAGAATGGTGCAACATCAAACAGGGCAACAAAGTCTATAAATAGAGAGACCGAAAGGCCCAAATGACCGTCATGCCCATTGCTTGGGCCCAGCGAGCTCCCCTTGACATAAAGTCGGCATTAGCTTTTAGTATGTTTTTTTTTATTTTAGGGTGAGGGGGACAAGAGCTCTTCTCTTCGCTAATCACAAGGCTTACAATCATGTTGCATGCATTACAACAAGAAGTTTGAAGGGTTAGCTAATAAAGGCCCTATTTATCTCAAAAAAAAAGCTAAAAAAGGCCCTATGATGCAACCCTTGATTGGACGGTGAACAAAAATCTTAGTTTTCTCCTCAGTATTTTGTGGCATTGCTATAGGAAGTCGGAACTATTGTATGACTTAACTTGGTGACCATGATGTAAATGATATAAATTAAAGATACAGACTGATGTATGTTGTAGTGAAGTCGAAGATGCTTGTCTCGACAAGCCGGAAGACCATAGTATGTGATGGCCTGCATCGTCCATCCGGAGGATGTTGGTGGTATTATTTCAACGATCTGATACATGTGGTTTTGGTGGATTAATCACTCAAGACTAAACCGAAGGATGTAGCGTTTTTCTCTTTTATTTATTCATTGTGGCTTGTCTCCTTGTTTTCTTTAATAGGACACACCTTCTTCTTAATAATACATGCTGAAACATAAATGTTCCAAGTCTTCAACAAAACGCATTACAAACTGGTCATACCTCTATTGGTTAGGTTCATTGTGGTAGAAGTAACACATCTAGGTTTAAATCCAAGATTTGGTCCAAGTGTTGCATTTATGATTAATTTTTTAAAGTGAGATGTGACATCCATCAAAAGCGAGCTGGTGATTTCGTGTATCTTAAGATCAAATCAATCTAGCCTTTTAGAGACGTTCATAGAAAAATGGTATGTGTGCTTTTATTCACACGGGTGAGTAACGTCTATATTATGTTTATTCTTAAAAAATATTATTATATATTATAAATTTTAACTCTGTATTATCAGATTAGCAATCATTACGACAGATACTTAATTAGAGAACTAACCTAGAATATCTGACGGTTCTACATCTAATTAATAATGTGAAATTTTAATAATTCCTTTATTACTTTTTGTATGTATCATGAGAAACGAAGTGTAAGAAATTGTTGACAACCAAAAGTGCCCAAAATCAGACGAGCTGATCCAAACCGAGAGAGTCAGCCAGGAGCTGGCCTAGAGTGTAGACGTCGTATCATGCAAAGACATATGTACACTCGCGAGGAGGTACAAGTGTCGCTACAGGCTCGTCTGTGGTTGCTTTGTTGTACAGGTTATAGGTAGTAGCCAACACCCAGCGAACTCCTCCCACGTCGTGCCCGTGTGTTTATATAAACGTCTTCAGCTCAAGAAACAAATGTAGAGAGTCCTGCTTCCATTCGTCAGATGGCATCAACACCACATCCAAACGATACAAGGAGAGGGAGAGAGTGATAACTTATAGCATGCTTTAAGTTCCACATACTCATGCCCTTCTGACTGCATCCCAAATCTTTTCCATGTCCTCCTTTATATCTTAAGATCTTAATTTGCTGGCGAAGTCTGCTGATGTCTATGCAGTTCTACAATTTACTATAAGGTTTCATTCATGGTGTTTTTGCGCACATCCCTAAAAAAACGTAGCCGGGACAAGGTAAGGAAAATAAGCTTATTTTAGTGTCTTTTTTTGGACCTAAGACATTTAGTTTACAAATTTTAATCAGTTTTTCTATGAACAGATGAGTTAATCGGTTTTTCAGACGTGTTACGATCGAGCTGGTGCCTACTCCATACGCATATATAAATACATATTATCTCAATGAGAGATCAATGCTGTTTTCAGGTCCGGAGGCTATACGTTGGTTGTCATGCGTGACTGCACGAAATATCCCCCCCCCCCCCTCCCACCCATTGAATAGCAGAACACAGAATATTCATTTGATTTTGTACTGAAAGTATTCTATACCTTCCTCTTGATATATTGAAAAGGTACTAGTAGATGACGAAAAGCACTCTGTAGTGTAGGTCTCATATTTTACGTTGTGTAGGAGTGAAAAGTGACTCGAAAGTCCTAGTCATACGACAACCATATTTGACTGATGTGTTAAAAGCAACTACATAGCTTATAAGCGTCATCATTTATGAATTTGGAGTGATGGAGCTGTAAAAGAAAAGATGCTAGGCCAAGTCGATCCTTTACAGTATTTTGTAATATCCGCATGGTCCCACCCATGTGAGCCAAACGAGGATTGAGAGTTTGAGACATGAGAAGTGTTGAAGCTCGAGTTGCATGCGCACTGACGCATTGTGCATGGTTGCATGCAGCTGGACGTACGTGCTCGTCGGTGAGCGTGGCGCGTGTGGTGACACATGTGAGGAGGACGATATGGCCCTGACACGACAAGGCTAATACCTGCTCTGCTCGCTAGAGCCGTGCACCGTTTGGCCGTCCTAAAGGGGCGCCACCCGTTAGGCCGATATCGGGCCATGTGAGGCTCATGCATGCGCGCGGCTATCTCCAGTTGCCGTCTGAAGCATGCACGCCAACACGTAGCAAAACACTTGTCGCCACCCGGGCGTTCATATATTGCGTGCATGCATGCGTCAGCCCCATGTTCACGTGTTATGATTTGTGGCCAACAGAATTACTTAGTAGCCAAGAACAATGAAAAACAATGTGCTAGCTGCTAATAAGCAGAGAGCAGAGTTACAGTTGCATTGGGACGTACGTGGTCTAACAGTTTCAACCACTGGTGACGGTAGGCTTCATCCGGAACAATGTACAAATTATTTTCATTCATAGAAACGTCCACCACGTTTTCTACTAGTTTGCAGCGCTAGCTAACCGGTATAGATAAATTAACTCTCCAAAAGCAACGCTAGTGATTTTCGTACCATGTCCTCCTAGCGTCTTCTTCCAAGTCCTCCAGCGTCCAGCGTAGCGTACATACCCAGCTCTGGAAGCTCACATGGTTGCCAGACGCAACAGAAGTTGAAAATGGCGGAAACACAACACAGCATCTTAGAAAATAGTTGTTGCGTGAAAAAACGGGAAAAAAAAGGCATATTCGACTCTCTTACTTGCGAAATATACGACTTGATCAATTTGTCACCAATGTGAAGGATGGGTGAAATATCATGACAAATATTAGAGTTTAAAAATGCAACAACTGCATCCCCGCCTATGACAAATATTGCCATGTGTTATTAATCTAGTGTCCCACCTTCACCCAAGCATGCCCTCCAATATAACTCAGTACTGAAGATATTCCTTGCACATATATTCCAAATTTAAAGCCTTTGCGCAAAATCAGGACGACCCAAGGCATTCAACTTGGCCTCGCTCGCTCTTTCACGTGAGCACACCACGGGCGTCTCCACCATCATCTACCTCTGTCTGCCTTCAGCTGCTCGTAATTTTTGGAAGCACCTGACGACGATATTCAACCGGATGCTATGGAATGGAGGGGGTGTACGTGACCACAAATTAATCTCTTTCATCGGAGAAAAGTTCTAAATAAGTTAGTGTTTTTTTTAAGAACTCACATATATTAAAAAGTTATAACCAGAGTACAAAGTTCGGGTCATAATCCCGATTACATGGGTATAGCAACATTGCTACTGAAAACAGATCTCAAACTGCATCATGTGATCCACACCAAGGGGAAGAAGCTAATAAATTGGATTTAAAACTAAACTTCAAAGGTGGTGTCTTTATGGTCAAGAACATATATATATAAACAAAAGTCATAGTCATCAATGAAAAGCATAACGGTGGACAGCATAACTCTGTCCACTTTTTACTGAACTCTGTCCAAGATATATTGAAAGTTATTACTTCAACCCACGTTTACTGAGAAGTTTGTTCACAATTTTGTAAGAAAAAACGGCTTTGCGCAAATGGTTTTGCCGCTTGTAATGATCCAACCATCGAAACAGCCAAAATTTGCTACAGATGGAATTTTTTATATGATCAAACACTTCGAGACACACGATTTCAACAAAGCCGAAATTATTTATGGTAACAAGGACCAGTAAAAACAACGTACAGGAAGCACAAATTGAGATGAAAAGAACCTAGCTATTTGGGCCGACGACATACCAGGCCAGTCTCTATGTTTCCAGCAGATCGGCGAGTGCCGTTCCAAAGTGAAACCAATTGTGTGTACGAACAACTCCTGGGCCCGACCTAGCTTCTCCTCTGCATCCAGATACGGAAATGCGTGGTGCACAAGAATTCTTCAATGTAGCGCAGCTAATGCAACTGGCACCAAGCATAATTGAAAGCGAAAAAGGCTTGTTTGATCTCCCGACACTGCAACTTCATTCGGTGAAGTTCTCTCTTATAGAAGAGTTGTGTGCATTTTTGTTTTTATATTGCCCAAAGTTATAGTATCGAGAGCGGCAGAGCCCGACTCATATATAACTGCACAACGTTAATAACAGTGTGCAAACTTTGTAGTCACTGTACTACACAGATATATAGAATATAGTACAATTAAAAGAACATAAGCAAGAAAATTAATAGAAACATACCATCTGGAAAAACCTCTACACAATATGCAAGACTCAGTAGAAGGTACTTAAATATCTTTTGTTTTAAATGTTAACATGTATATCATGCAAAAGCCATAGCCCTTGTGATCATGTAATTATAAAACCGAGTCAGAACTGAGGCGTGAAAACATGTTTGATCCGTGAATTTCACCTTATGCATGCAATGGCGGTAATGCCGTTCATCACCTCTTGATCGCACGGAAACTGGAAAGCATAACCTGTCAGACACTAAGAAGGAGATCACTGCATGTTGCAGGTATAGAGTCTTATCAAACCTGAAATGATATTCCACGTAGTAAACACAGAGATCAAATATATACGATGATGAAAAAAAGTATATGAATGGCAAAGATCTTTGTAGCATCATAACCAGTGCTAGAAGTTAACAACAGAAATGTTTCATGAGGATGCTAAAGAGATGGTGCATCGGACGCACACAGCGTGGCACGACCAGCCTCCTCGATCGACTGAGAGGGCACCGGGTGTGCCACGCTATGTGCATCTGATATCACCCCTCTCCGCACTCCAGTTTCTGGACAGTTTGTTCCGTCCATGATCTATACACAGAAAGTTTGAAAAATCCTCATCAACACACAAGAGGAGGAACTAGGTCGAGAGTAGTGAGATTCATGGAAAATGAGCAACGCGTTTTGGACGCAATGCTGGGCTATAAATACCAGGGCCATGACGTCCGAAATGACATCTCTGCCCTCACTTACCAACCATTTTATGGGTGTGAAAAGCTCACCCTTTTGGCGCCTAAAAGAGATGAGAATGACGTGGGGCTCGTGGCCTCCATCACCCTGCCTGTGCCAGATTACATGTATGCTGCGCCGCGCTGATTGGGCCCTGCTGGCGCCCGGTCGTCCGTCCCACTCGCCAACGTGGAACCGCGCAAGGCCACAGGAGACATGGCCGGAGGGCACGCCTGCGGCGTGACACAGGCACTACCGGAGCGGCGCACGCAACTCCCATTCCTTCATGCAGCCTGCAGATGCACTCCGTCACCAACACCCAACAGGCCCGGCTGCTCAGACTCCGCCCATGGTACAACGCTCGCTGATTCGTCTATGCCTCACTAGCCGGGGTGCTCCTTCATCTTTGCTAGTGATGCTCTAGGTTCCCGCACTGCCGACCTTCCCTTGTGGACTATGCCCTCATTACCTCCACGTGGGATTGCAACTGCCACTACAGCAAAATACTACTATAGCGGCGCTCAAAAAGTTACTATAGCGACGGGTGGTCACCCGCCGCTACACAACTGTAGATAAAAATAAAAGTAAACAGCGGCGGGTGATGATACCCGCCATAAGAAAATACATGATAGCGGCAGGCGATGATGTCGCCCACTACTATTAGGAACCAGCCAAAATAATAGAAAAAAAAAAGCTTAGACGCCCGCGCCGCCCACCGCCACGGCCGCTCGCGAGGTCAGATCCGCGTGTAGTGGGACGGATCCGCTCGCCTGCTCGCCCATCATCACTCGGATCCGCCGCCTGCTCACCAGTAGGGGTGACTCAGAGCGACGCCGTCCAGATCTGCTTCCCAGTCGTGATGGCTTGGAGGGACGCTGCCCAGATCCACCGCCTGCTTGCCCGCTGTGATGGCTCGGAGTGGCATCGGGACTGCTCAGAGGAGGAGGGTTGCTCAAAGGAGGGCAGCTCAAAGTTGCATCGAGGCTACTCGAAGGAGGAGGAGGCGTCGCCTCCTCGTCAGTGACAGCTCGGAGAGGCACCACCTAGATCCACTTGCGGGCTCGACGGAGGGCCTCGCCGGATTCGTGTGCAGGGCCACACCTCGTATATTCCTCTCGCAGGGCTGCTCCTCGTTGGATTCGCGCGCCTCATGGGAGCTGGGGAGATGGCTCTTCGGCCACGCGCCGACAGGGGACAAGAGGAGGGGAGAGGGTGGTGGAGAGAGAGGATGGTAGGGCACTGCTGCCGGAGACAAACACACACACACACATAGAGAGAGAGAGAGAGAGCATCGCCGTCGGAGAGCGGGAGAAAGGAGAGAGGGGCGGCGGGGTGGAGAGAATGAGAGAGGTAAGATTTAGAGAGGTCAGTTAATTTTTATATGGATAGGTTAGTTGGGCCAAATGGGCCTTTAGTTTTAGCGCGGGCCATGTTATGATCCGCCTCTAAAAATCAATTTTTAGAAGCAGATCATATTATTGTCTATGGCTAAAAATTATATTTGTTTATATAGGCGGACTGTAATATGACCCGCCTCTAAAAATCGATTTTCAGAGGTGGATCACAACATGACATGCCGCTAAAAGTGATTTACAATTATAGCGGCGGACTTCTTCAAATGCGCTGCTATAGTGCCTTTTTGTTATAGTGTGTATGTGCATTTCAATATCACAATGGTGAGGCATGGTGGATCAGGCGCCCTATTACTTTGTGTTGTGTGTTCATCAAGAAATATTAGAAAAACATGTGTTTTATTCTATTTGGGTGATGCTAAATTATATTTACGAGGATGATCGAGAGGTTCGACTTCAGCTACTCACTAAATATTTGTCTTGGCTATGAAAACCATGTGGTTCCTTGCACCAGAAGAAAAAAGAGTATGTACGCTTCGAAGTGACTCAGAATTTGCTTGTCTCTAGATCACTTTATCAACTATTGGATATGGATCCAATCATATAGTCTTCTCATCCTCTCTTAATTGTCCTTCACAACAACAACAAAAATCTATTAAACATCTAAATATTGAATTTTCAATAAAGATTTGTTCAAACTTTTTTTAAAAAATATATCCTACACATGTATTTTTATTTGTTCCATAGAATTATGATAAAGAGATCTATTCAATTTTAAACACCTAAGAACTAAATAAATGTTTTATATTCAATTAGAAAATGATCCAATTTCACTTGTCGTGAATGGGTTTCCTCTTCAGCTGGAAACCGTTCCTCTTTTACCGTGGCAGCATCTTTACTGCAATAACGGAATTCCTAGCTGCCCAGATTTCTAGAACAGGAAAAAGGAGAAAATAAAGGTCCAACCTGCGCCGTATAAGTCTCCTGTCTCCATGATCTACGTGACTCTATTCGCCAAAGCCTTACATCCAAGCAATGTATCCGTCGCGGCTCCGCCGAAAAATGACAATGATCATCTGCTTTCCGGTTCAACTTTATTTGGACCTGTAGCGGACGCCCGGAGTGCCGCGTGCGCCACTCCATTTTTTCCGAGGCCATGGGCACTAGGCAGCAGAGCCCGGCGAAACGATGGGTGTGGCGAGCGTCATGCGCTCGTGGCCGAAAAGGGTGAGGTGGGGGGACGGGACCCAACCGGTGCTGACTCGATCCATCCACCGCCTTATCTCACGTGGCAAAGGAATCAGGCCATAATCTTGCCGGCGTGGAAAAAACAAATTTTGTGCAGTAGCGTTGCACTTCAAATGCACGGTGTCTTCCCTTCCCTTCCATGACAAAGACAATTCGGTCTTTTTACTATTAAAACGATTTTTTTTATATGATATTCTAGAGACAAAAATAGTTTTTCACGATAAGAAAATAAAGTCAGTTGACACGATATCTTAGAGATAAATATATATCTTTTGAATGTCCTGTAGATAAAAAAAATATTTCTATTAGCTTACATCTAATATGTGCATGACATCCTATACAGTAGCCGGAATCTTGGAGGGGATGAGAGGAGAGAAGCCGCATCCCTGCATTGGCATACACGTATGGCCTAGTTGTGTTGGCACCACACGACACGTATAGGGAAGGGCTGGTCGAACTTGCACGCAGGAATCCGCCAACCTGCCCAGAGGCGCACACCGTGCGTTTAGCTAGTTGCGGGCGACGATGTCATTGGCAGCACACATGTCGTGTCATGGCCACACGCCCACACCCAGTTGACGCCGAGCTCAAGCTAGCACTTGTCGCCGCGTCACAGGCTACCTTGCATGCCCGCCCCAGCTCAAGCACGCGTTGGCACGCGATTGAGCTTCCTCTCGATCTGCGTCTTCGCGTGCACATGAAACGAACGGAACCGCCATGAATATGACAAGCGAAGCTACCAGAACATGACTGGGGCACACGTAAGGAAAAGACGGCCTGGCTTTGAGTACCCCAAAAGAGGTGAGCTGCTTGAACAAAACAGCTTGTATTAAACATGTATATGCCGCATTTCTCAGTGCTTGCCCACGTAGTCTGAACGTACATAGGACAAGTCAGTACAGACAGCTGTCCTGGACACATGTACAAGGGGTCCTCATCCAACATCAGAGGATATGTACTCTTTGAGATATGCCAAATGGCCCATCGATATCAAGGGACGAAGGCGTTCGGCTTGGCCATGTCTCCTGCACGTGAGACCACGTGAAACCAGAGTATTCCAGCTTCTCGTCCGTCTTCAGTAAAGGAAAATCTTCGTCGCGTATCTGCACACAAAAAAGTTACTTCTTCTCTTAAATTATTATTATTATTGATTTTTTTATTTAACTTTAACTATTCATTTTATTCAAAATATTATTAAAAATTTTAAATTATATTTAAATTTTCTTTGACAATAAAATAAATTACGAGAGCATATATGATATTTTTAAAAAAAATTAAATAAGACAAATGGTTAAATTTAACTAAAAAAATCAATAACAATAACAATTTAAGAACGGAGGAAGTACTAATCAGGATTCTAGAATAGAAATAGAAAATGATCGGAATACGTTTCAAAAGGGCAAAATGGCACCTAAGAGCATGTTTAATAACCTTTCAAAATTAGAGTTGTTAGTTAAATTTAGAAAAATACCTAATAAATCTCCCTCCAACAGAATCATCATCCAGCTCTGTATTTTAGCCGCTCGGTATTCCTGCTCCTCCGCTCTCCATCTTGGCCGAGCCGCTGCCGCTCACTTTCCAGGCATGCGTGCTGCGTGCGAGCCTTTCCCTCGTGAAACGTTTTGCTCCTGTGCGTCTTGCTGGTCTTCCGCGCGCTATCCTCGACCAATTTCGCATTCAGACCAAAGTGTGGACACACGGCAACACACACTCCTGCTCTGGTCCTCCAGAAACAAAATGGGCTTGCGCACCCAACCATGAGCACCCAGTGATGCGTACCCAACCTTTTTGATCAAGGACACAGGGATGCACGATGGAGGAATAGGCGGCGTCGGAATAAACAGGCAGGACGGCTAAAAAAACGATGCTGACGTGATGGGTTTTAAAAATAAAGAATAAGAATGCGGCTACTCTGTTGATTTACCTCATAGATTTAGGGTGTTTTCTATTTTTATAAAGAGGATAAAAACTCTAAATTTAACTAATATTATAGCTACGGTGTGTTCATTTCCGACGCACTAAACTTTAGTCTTGTCTCATCGAATATTGAGATACTAAATAGAAGTAATAAATATAGATTAATGATAAAACTCATTTCATAACTCAGGCTAAATGACGAGATGAATCTATTAAGTCTAATTATATCATGATTAGACAATAAGATGCTATAATAAACATCTCGTAATGATGAATTAATTAAGCTTAATAGAATCATCTTGTAAATTAGCCTCCGACTGTATAATTAGTTTTATATTTAATTTATATTTAATCACTCTATTTAATGTTCGAAGAATTGATGTGACAGCACTAAAAATTAGACCCCAGAAAACAAAAAATCCCTAGTCTGTAGGATATGCTCTAATAGAGCAACGAATTCCTAGATGATTAAACAGAAAGGGACAGCTCGAATAACATTTGATGTCCCGAACTGGTACTTTCTACCCAAGGTCATATACAATACAACGCTATGCGGTTTTAGAAATTGTCTCATGCGTTGTCATGTAAAATGTTTGATGATGGGAGAGAGAGAGTATGTAAGAGAAAAAGATGGGACAGATCTCCTACCACTGAACAAGTTTTACCTATGAATATTTTCTTTTACATTCATAATTTATAAAATTATATATTAACAGAAAAAATGAAAAAAAATCATCCATTATATAAGTCGTGTCATAAATAAAATAGAAAATACTATTATACCTGGTACACAAATTTTTTCTTTCTTTTTCTTTTTTTTTTGCGAGGAACCTGCCACACGACTTGAGCCACTCATGGAGATTCTTGCAAAAACTAACAAGGATTTGACACATGAAAAGCCAGACGTTCAGCAAAAGCATAGCGCTGAAAAAGTTATACCTTACTATGAACCAAAATATCCATAAGCACTACTATGCCAAATAAAAATCGTTTAAATTTATACATGGCAAGAACAAATAAATCTTTTTTGAAAACTCATTCGAGTGCATTCCTACTGATCCATCAAGACCTCAGGCTAGCAATTGCGCCTATATATGAAGTGTCGCATATTATATTCTATAGATAACCAACATAGCACATGAATCATGAATGGTATGAAAATAATAATAGCATTATGTAAGCATGCACTAAACTCATCATGGAAAATATAACTGGTATTATGTAACTGCTTGAGAATATATATACAGAAAATTGTGCCGCTTCTCTATATCAAAGAGTTGATGTATCAGGCGCCCACAGCGTGGCACGACCTGTTGTTGGCCTCCATCAATTAGGAGCAAGGGGACGTGCCACGCTATGGGCGTCAGGTATCACCGCTCTCCCATCATCAATGGACCTCCGGTTTTCAAGAATCTCCATGAAAATACAGACACCATCATTGAACACAACGATCAATTGTCCACACTGAGACAAGGAGAGAAGGTAAGAATGGTGCAAAATCAAACAGGGCAACAAAGTCTATAAATAGAGAGACCGAAAGGCCCAAATGACCGTCATGCCCATTGCTTGGGCCCAGCGAGCTCCCTTGACATAAAGTCGACATTAGCTTTTAGTATGTTTTTTTTTATTTTAGGGTGAGGGGGACAAGAGCTCTTCTCTTGATTAATCACAAGGCTTACAATCATGTTGCATGCATTACAACAAGAAGTTTGAAGGGTTAGCTAATAAAGGCCCTATTTATCTAAAAAAAAAGCTAAAAAAGGCCCTATGATGCAATCCTTGATTGGACGGTTAACAAAAATCTTAGTTTTCTCCTCAGTATTTTGTGGCATTGCTATAGGAAGTCGGAACTATTGTATGACTTAACTTGGTGACCATGATGTAAATGATATAAATTAAAGATACAGACTGATGTATGTTGTAGTGAAGTCGAAGATGCTTGTCTCGACAAGCCGGAAGACCATAGTATGTGATGGCCTGCATCGTCCATCCGAAGGATGTTGGCGGTATTATTTCAACGATCTGATACATGTGGTTTTGGTGGATTAATCGCTCAAGACTAAACCGAAGGATGTAGCGTTTTTCTCTTTTATTTATTCACTGTGGCTTGTCTCCTCGTTTTCTTTAATAGGACACACCTTCTTCTTAATAATACATGCTGAAACATAAATGTTCCAAGTCTTCAACAAAACGCATTACAAACTGGTCATACCTCTATTGGTTAGGTTCATTGTGGTAGAAATAACACATCTAGGTTTAAATCCAAGATTTGGTCCAAGTGTTGCATTTATGATTAATTTTTTAAAGTGAGATATGACATCCATCAAAAGCGAGCTGGTGATTTCGTATATCTTAAGATCAAATCAGTCTAGTCTTTTAGAGACGTTCATAGAAAAATGGTATGTGTGCTTTTATTCACACGGGTGAGTAACGTCTATATTATGTTCATTCTTAAACAATATTATCATATATTACGAACTTTAACTCTATATTATCAGATTAGCAATCATATACGACAGATACTTAATTAGAGAACTAACCTAGAATATCTGATGGTTTTACATCTAATTAATCATGTGAAATTTTAATAATTCCTTTATTACTTTTTGTATGTATCATGAGAAACGAAGTGTAAGAAATTGTTGACAACCAAAAGTGCCCAAAATCAGAAGAGCTGATCCAAACCGATCAAAAATCGGTGTCAAAACCAATTAGACTGATTTTGGAAAGTTCTCCAAAAGACAAGTTAGACACCACCAATGCATAGAGCTAAACTCTGAGTGCAAAAATATAATATTTAGAAGATTCCATAAATCTGAATTCTGGTCTAACCGGAATCAATTTGGGGTATACAGGATTTGGCAGATTCCGAACTAAAAGTTGTATTTTGACTCAAAAATTGCAAGAAAACTTGATTTTTTGCTGGGCAAGATCTCCTTCCCTATAAATATAAAGGGCCACGGCCATTTGAGGGCATATAACTCAAATCGATCATGTATCATTTCTCTTTTTATCCTTGTTTTATCTCTTTACCCTACTACTCCAACCTTTTTGCTATTCTTCTTCGCCTCGACAACGATTGAAGGTGTTATAGATAGCCTGCCAATTCTAGGATAACTCGAGGCGTGCTTGCTCCAACAAGGTCCCTCTCGAGCAAGCAATTCTTGGTTTTCACAGCATGCTCTGGTATTCTAGTTATACCGGAGTTGGCAGACTCATGATGACTTGGTCCGTTTGCGACCCGCACGCTCTTCAACAGAATATTTGGCATCAGTTGGTAGTGGCGACTGGGCTGCTGGATTCTCTTCTACTCTCCCAGTGCCGAATTTGTTTTGAATTAAAAAATCATAATAGTAAAAAATAATAAAATTCACAAGATTTCTTATGAAATAATATATCAAATATATATGCCCTGCATCTCAAAATGGTTAGGAAAGTGATATGCAAGGCGAACAAGTTTTGAACATTAACTGTGAAAATTAAGGAAAAGAAAATGCAGACGTTTGAAAACCTTAGCTAACGGATCTGTTAATTAATTTCTGCACCATGCATGATAGGAGGGAAAACGACACACACGGGGATAGGGGTGAAGGCTCCATGTTAAGACCGACATTTTGCATGTGATAGTTTCACCCCTACACTCCAACACTGTAACCAATCCTCAGAGTGTTGTATCAATATGAAGGCCGGTGCAATTCATCGTCTCCAGCTTCGACGCCGACGAGGACTCCAGTGATAAAACACTGTTGCTGCCTTGCTGGTACCCTGAAGGCCAAATGCTACCTTGACAAGGTCAACTACATCGAGCTGTAATCACCACCACCAATATTTTACAGTTTCTGATGGCTGACGACCTTGAACCAGGAGATGGTACGATGAAATTCTGCCTCATGTGCGTCATGATTCATGTTTCCAGACTACTAGATCATGATGATTATGATCTACTTATGCTAACAAAAGTAACCCGACTTAGTCAATGTCAAACAGAGTTAACTCTATTCAGTTTTTATATAATATTTTTTACTAATTTTGGCGTATCAATTTTTTTTTTTGCGGAAACGTATCAATATAATTAAGTGCACAAAGAAATTATTATTGATGGTGTATCTATGATAGTACTAATTAGATATCACAAATATTGAGGCTGTTTTATAAGTTTGATAAAACTTCAGTTAGTTTGACTTTGGCTGACTCTGACAAAAGACGGTTGAAAACCTAAAAAACTAATTGACTTGTTTCAAATCCAGTATCCTTAAACCGAGAGAGTCAGCCAGGAGCTGGCCTAGAGTGTAGACGTCGTATCATGCAAAGACATATGTACACTCGCGAGGAGGTACAAGTGTCGCTACAGGCTCGTCTGTGGTTGCTTTGTTGTACAGGTTATAGGTAGTAGCCAACACCCAGCGAACTCCTCCCACGTCGTGCCCGTGTGTTTATATAAACGTCTTCAGCTCAAGAAACAAATGTAGAGAGTCCTGCTTCCATTCGTCAGATGGCATCAACACCACATCCAAACGATACAAGGAGAGGGAGAGAGTGATAACTTATAGCATGCTTTAAGTTCCACATACTCATGCCCTTCTGACTGCATCCCAAATCTTTTCCATGTCCTCCTTTATATCTTAAGATCTTAATTTGCTGGCGAAGTCTGCTGATGTCTATGCAGTTCTACAATTTACTATAAGGTTTCATTCATGGTGTTTTTGCGCACATCCCTAAAAAAACGTAGCCGGGACAAGGTAAGGAAAATAAGCTTATTTTAGTGTCTTTTTTTGGACCTAAGACATTTAGTTTACAAATTTTAATCAGTTTTTCTATGAACAGATGAGTTAATCGGTTTTTCAGACGTGTTACGATCGAGCTGGTGCCTACTCCATACGCATATATAAATACATATTATCTCAATGAGAGATCAATGCTGTTTTCAGGTCCGGAGGCTATACGTTGGTTGTCATGCGTGACTGCACGAAATATCCCCCCCCCCCTCCCACCCATTGAATAGCAGAACACAGAATATTCATTTGATTTTGTACTGAAAGTATTCTATACCTTCCTCTTGATATATTTAAAAGGTACTAGTAGATGACGAAAAGCACTCTGTAGTGTAGGTCTCATATTTTACGTTGTGTAGGAGTGAAAAGTGACTCGAAAGTCCTAGTCATACGACAACCATATTTGACTGATGTGTTAAAAGCAACTACATAGCTTATAAGCGTCATCATTTATGAATTTGGAGTGATGGAGCTGTAAAAGAAAAGATGCTAGGCCAAGTCGATCCTTTACAGTATTTTGTAATATCCGCATGGGACTATCCGCATGGTCCCACCCATGTGAGCCAAACGAGGATTGAGAGTTTGAGACATGAGAAGTGTTGAAGCTCGAGTTGCATGCGCACTGACGCATTGTGCATGGTTGCATGCAGCTGGACGTACGTGCTCGTCGGTGAGCGTGGCGCGTGTGGTGACACATGTGAGGAGGACGATATGGCCCTGACACGACAAGGCTAATACCTGCTCTGCTCGCTAGAGCCGTGCACCGTTTGGCCGTCCTAAAGGGGCGCCACCCGTTAGGCCGATATCGGGCCATGTGAGGCTCATGCATGCGCGCGGCTATCTCCAGTTGCCGTCTGAAGCATGCACGCCAACACGTAGCAAAACACTTGTCGCCACCCGGGCGTTCATATATTGCGTGCATGCATGCGTCAGCCCCATGTTCACGTGTTATGATTTGTGGCCAACAGAATTACTTAGTAGCCAAGAACAATGAAAAACAATGTGCTAGCTGCTAATAAGCAGAGAGCAGAGTTACAGTTGCATTGGGACGTACGTGGTCTAACAGTTTCAACCACTGGTGACGGTAGGCTTCATCCGGAACAATGTACAAATTATTTTCATTCATAGAAACGTCCACCACGTTTTCTACTAGTTTGCAGCGCTAGCTAACCGGTATAGATAAATTAACTCTCCAAAAGCAACGCTAGTGATTTTCGTACCATGTCCTCCTAGCGTCTTCTTCCAAGTCCTCCAGCGTCCAGCGTAGCGTACATACCCAGCTCTGGAAGCTCACATGGTTGCCAGACGCAACAGAAGTTGAAAATGGCGGAAACACAACACAGCATCTTAGAAAATAGTTGTTGCGTGAAAAAACGGGAAAAAAAAGGCATATTCGACTCTCTTACTTGCGAAATATACGACTTGATCAATTTGTCACCAATGTGAAGGATGGGTGAAATATCATGATAAATATTAGAGTTTAAAAATGCAACAACTGCATCCCCGCCTATGACAAATATTGCCATGTGTTATTAATCTAGTGTCCCACCTTCACCCAAGCATGCTCTCCAATATAACTCAGTACTGAAGATATTCCTTGCACATATATTCCAAATTTAAAGCCTTTGCGCAAAATCAGGACGACCCAAGGCATTCAACTTGGCCTCGCTCGCTCTTTCACGTGAGCACACCACGGGCGTCTCCACCATCATCTACCTCTGTCTGCCTTCAGCTGCTCGTAATTTTTGGAAGCACCTGACGATGATATTCAACCGGATGCTATGGAATGGAGGGGGTGTACGTGACCACAAATTAATCTCTTTCATCGGAGAAAAGTTCTAAATAAGTTAGTGTTTTTTTTTAAGAACTCACATATATTAAAAAGTTATAACCAGAGTACAAAGTTTGGGTCATAATCCCGATTACATGGGTATAGCAACATTGCTACTGAAAACAGATCTCAAACTGCATCATGTGATCCACACCAAGGGGAAGAAGCTAATAAATTGGATTTAAAACTAAACTTCAAAGGTGGTGTCTTTATGGTCAAGAACATATATATATAAACAAAAGTCATAGTCATCAATGAAAAGCATAACGGTGGACAGCATAACTCTGTCCACTTTTTACTGAACTCTGTCCAAGATATATTGAAAGTTATTACTTCAACCCACGTTTACTGAGAAGTTTGTTCACAATTTTGTAAGAAAAAACGGCTTTGCGCAAATGGTTTTGCCGCTTGTAATGATCCAACCATCGAAACAGCCAAAATTTGCTACAGATGGAATTTTTTATATGATCAAACACTTCGAGACACACGATTTCAACAAAGCCGAAATTATTTATGGTAACAAGGACCAGTAAAAATAACGTACAGGAAGCACAAATTGAGATGAAAAGAACCTAGCTATTTGGGCCGACGACATACCAGGCCAGTCTCTATGTTTCCAGCAGATCGGCGAGTGCCGTTCCAAAGTGAAACCAATTGTGTGTACGAACAACTCCTGGGCCCGACCTAGCTTCTCCTCTGCATCCAGATACGGAAATGCGTGGTGCACAAGAATTCTTCAATGTAGCGCAGCTAATGCAACTGGCACCAAGCATAATTGAAAGCGAAAAAGGCTTGTTTGATCTCCCGACACTGCAACTTCATTCGGTGAAGTTCTCTCTTATAGAAGAGTTGTGTGCATTTTTGTTTTTATATTGCCCAAAGTTATAGTATCGAGAGCGGCAGAGCCCGACTCATATATAACTGCACAACGTTAATAACAGTGTGCAAACTTTGTAGTCACTGTACTACACAGATATATAGAATATAGTACAATTAAAAGAACATAAGCAAGAAAATTAATAGAAACATACCATCTGGAAAAACCTCTACACAATATGCAAGACTCAGTAGAAGGTACTTAAATATCTTTTGTTTTAAATGTTAACATGTATATCATGCAAAAGCCATAGCCCTTGTGATCATGTAATTATAAAACCGAGTCAGAACTGAGGCGTGAAAACATGTTTGATCCGTGAATTTCACCTTATGCATGCAATGGCGGTAATGCCGTTCATCACCTCTTGATCGCACGGAAACTGGAAAGCATAACCTGTCAGACACTAAGAAGGAGATCACTGCATGTTGCAGGTATAGAGTCTTATCAAACCTGAAATGATATTCCACGTAGTAAACACAGAGATCAAATATATACGATGATGAAAAAAAGTATATGAATGGCAAAGATCTTTGTAGCATCATAACCAGTGCTAGAAGTTAACAACAGAAATGTTTCATGAGGATGCTAAAGAGATGGTGCATCGGACGCACACAGCGTGGCACGACCAGCCTCCTCGATCGACTGAGAGGGCACCGGGTGTGCCACGCTATGTGCATCTGATATCACCCCTCTCCGCACTCCAGTTTCTGGACAGTTTGTTCCGTCCATGATCTATACACAGAAAGTTTGAAAAATCCTCATCAACACACAAGAGGAGGAACTAGGTCGAGAGTAGTGAGATTCATGGAAAATGAGCAACGCGTTTTGGACGCAATGCTGGGCTATAAATACCAGGGCCATGACGTCCGAAATGACATCTCTGCCCTCACTTACCAACCATTTTATGGGTGTGAAAAGCTCACCCTTTTGGCGCCTAAAAGAGATGAGAATGACGTGGGGCTCGTGGCCTCCATCACCCTGCCTGTGCCAGATTACATATATGCTGCGCCGCGCTGATTGGGCCCTGCTGGCGCCCGGTCGTCCGTCCCACTCGCCAACGTGGGATTGCAACTGCCACTACAGCAAAAGACTGTGACATTCACATTATATAAAAAAAAATTAAATTTTAAATATCTTTACTGTTGGTGGGCCACGCCGGACCCACCCGTCAGTCCCCAGATCTTTTCACCGTCGCACCGCTCGCGACCGAGCCGCGCTGGCGCACGCGAGGGCGGCGGAGGCGCCACAATGCCCTGCACGCGGGTCCCGTCGGCGCTGCTGTCGCTCGGGGAGACGATTTACCGCCTCCTCTCTTCTCTTTCTATTCTCTCATTCACTCTCTCTCTCACCCGAGCTGTTTTCACCCGTCTTCTCTGTTTTTCTTCCGCCACCGCCGCCGCACCCATTCTTCGTCATTGCCTATCTCCCTATTCCTTCCACCGCTCGAAATCGTTGCAATTACTCCTCTAACAACTCCCCAACACCGCTCAGGTCAGTGCTAATCGTCGGAGAGCACTAATCGCCGCCGTCTCTGCCGAGCTCGCAAATCGCCGCCGCTCGCCGTCACTTTTGCTCTGGTGAGCAATCACTGCTGTAAACCCCTTCCCTACCCTTCTCTTGCCTTGCTGCCTCGAGTTGTACCCTTCAATTGCTGCGCCGGTGCCCGGGTGCCCGCCGACTCGCCGCGGCCGCGTTGCCGTGCCGCCATGCGCGCGCGCGGGAGAAAGGCGAAAGCTTCTAGCTGCTGGGCCGCGCTCGCGGGACTGGGCCGCCAGGCCGAGCCGCGGTCGCGCGCGCGCAGGCCCGCGCGCTCGTGCCGCTGGCCGCGTCTCGCCCCGGCCAGGCCGACGCGGTGCTGGGCCGCGTTCCGCCCGAGTGGGCCGCCCGTAAGCTAGGCCGTGCCTGTGCTGTGCAGCTGCCCCGCCGGGCTGGATCCAGCAGCAGCTGGGCTGCCCCAAAGCCCATAAGGCTGAAATCAGTTTTCTTTTATCCTTTCTTTTCTCAGGTTTTTCAATTAATGATAATTCCAAGGTTTGAATAAAATCCAGAAAATAAATTAGACTTCCTAAAATATTGAAAATAATTTTGTTAAGTTCTAAATAAATTCCTTTACCACTTTATGCAATAAAATTTAATAATTATTTTATATGATTTTCTAGTAAGATTTATAAATTATCTTTAATATGAATTTTAAATATTTAAGTAAGTTTATAGATTTATCTTTTAACTGTTGTTTAATTTATTTTTCTAAGTTAATATTTATTTTGTTAATAGATTTATTTTATATAAAGTGGGGTAATTAAGGGTTATTAATTTGAATTAAAAAAATGCTAAACCCTTGTCATGAATGGACTTAATTACTCTTACCATGAAGGAAATACTTCAGACAAGAGTAATTAAAATTCTTAATTTAAATATTTATCGGAGCTATCTTTTCCAATGCATTGCATGTCATATTTCAAGCATCATTATACTAACTTGCGTTATGTCAACGAATCGTATAGGATCCGAGACCATCGGGCCATCTGCTGACTGTGGGCCCGAGACAATAATTATTGAGACTGCTCCTGCACCTGATTCGTCATTTTCGAGCGAAACCCAAGGCAAGCCCCGGTGCATCCCACCTATGTTTTTAAATTCTTCCTTTTATCATAGTCAGTCGGGTCATGTCTGTGCATTAGGTTCCAGGAATTGATTGACACCCCACCTGCATCACTACTGAATCTTATGATGTGTTTACCCTATACAAGTACAGGTAGCACGATAGACGCTATGCTTGTGTCGTAGGATTATCGGTAGTATTGCATAGAATAATCTTAAAGCATGGAGGCTTTAAGTTGATTGAGACCTTGAGAATTTGAATAAAAGATGATGATGATGATGATGAGACCGGACGGGCCCCGTAGAGGAAAAGGCAAAGACTAGGTCTTGCAAGGTGGTAGCCCCGTCCGCGTCAAATTAGGACCAACTGTTGGCGGCTCCGTGAACAAGTATTGAACAGTACCGTCTACATGCTGGTATATGGGACCCAGTAAGCTGATGTACCCTAACTACCTCAGTGGTAGGACGTAGCCAACTTTCTTTTTCTGGTTGTTAGTGAGATTGAAGTCTCACGGGAGGGAAATGGTGGTCGCCCATGGATAACGTCTGGGACGGGTATCTGGTGGGGTCTTCATATTCCCGGGGAAGATGGAAACGGATCAACCTCTGGTTGGGGTTAGTGAGAAAAGTTGTCATATACGACCAATGAGGTGCGTATATGTCATGTAGTCGGGTTTTTACCCAGCTGGTAGAAATTGATTCGAATCGCTGTCCCTCGCAGCAATGAGTACCGCTTGTTCGCTTGGCGCGAATGGAGATAATTGAGGGTAATGAGAAGGAAAAGGATTATTTAAAAATTATTTAGATTTGCTTGATAATTTATGATTGCAAATAGCTGCAGTATGCAAACCTTGCTATTAATGATCATAATCTTGAGCTAAAATTTGAAATTAGCTATCCATTAGTAAGAGCTGTTTTTCGCAAGTCTGAGACAACCCACCAGCCAAAGGCCTAAGCATTCTAGATGTCGGCCTTAGCGGGCCACGTTGACGGGTTAGTCTTGCGGAGTATATTAGATACTCAGGGTTTGTTCGACTTATGATTTTACTAGGTGAAGAGCCAAACTCTTTGGGATGGTCAGAAGGCAAGCCGAAAGAAGGACAGCTGCCGGAGGGAGGTTCTCTTTAGTGGGAACGCATTCCGTCTCCGGAAGAATAGAAAATTAGGTATGTTTCAGAGAGAGTAAGCTGGAGTAAACGCGTTTTATAAATTTGGTTTTAATGTGAGTTCAAACTTGTGTTAAGTACAAACACCTTTGTTGTAACAAATACTTATCCGCTGCAATCTCTTGTCTATTCGTCTCGAAAACCTGGTTGTATTATACCATGATATTATATATCTGGACTTGTAAGAATGTATATGCCGTTGTAACTTGCTTCTTCGAGTGTTCTCCTGTACACGGTCCTGGTCATCTCGGAGGGGATGTCACAAAGACCACTATAGCGGCGCTCAAAAAGTTACTATAGCGGCGGGTGGTCACCCACCGCTACACAACTGTAGATAAAAATAAAAGTAAACAGCGGCAGGTGATGATACCCGCCATAAGAAAATACATGATAGCGGCAGGCGATGATGTCGCCCACTACTATTAGGAACCAGCCAAAATAATAGAAAAAAAAAGCTTCGACGCCCGCGCCGCCCACCGCCACGGCCGCTCGCGAGGTCAGATCCGCGTGTAGCGGGACGGATCCGCTCGCCTACTCGCCCATCATCACTCGGATCCGCCGCCTGCTCACCAGTAGGGGTGACTCAGAGCGGCGCCGTCCAGATCTGCTTCCCAGCCGTGATGGCTTGGAGGTGTTGGGGAACGGGTAGGCTACGATAGCATATAATAATTTCTACCGTTCAATCAGGAAACCTTGCAAGAGAGGGTCATGGATCGTTACCACTAGACGCGCAGGTGGAGCGGAAGCGAATGTTGGAGCAGCTCGATCCAACGTAGTCGCGCGTCGGTGTAGAGGAAGTAGTCGATCACGTCAATCGTCTCCTTCTAGTCCAGCCGTCAGCACCGTAGCAGCAGCAGCGCCTCCTCGCGGTATCCACACATACGGGGTTGGAGCACCGTGCGCGGCGTGCTAGCACCGGCAACACGGTTAGGGTTTTGTGGGCGAGAAAGAGGAGCACGGCGGCTAGGGTTAAGGACTGGTGGAATCACCTGTGCCTTAAGCCCCTCCTCCACTTAAATAGACCCTTCTAATGGGCCTTAACTAGTTGGCCCATTAGTGGTCTAATTCCTCACGGATCAATATCCGTATGACCCTCACATACGGATCAAATCCGTATTGTCTCTTGGGCATATCTCCAACAATCTCCCACTTGCACTAGAGACAATCACATAGGCAAGCGATGTTCCAACCCGTTAAGTGTGTGACCCGTTAGGTTCACATGTACACGATAATGATGTGAAAACCATTTTTAAATCATAAATCAATAGCGGCACCTAGCAGCACATACTGATTCTCGTGTACACATAAAGATCATATCGGCTAAACCTTTGACATACGCAATCAGCGATCCCTTTGCCTCACGATATCAGTCAAGCTTAAGGCGAGATACGTGCCATCCCTATAATAGCTCGACCATTCACTCAAACGTCTAGTGGATTTATCATGACTAACTTTTAGTCATTATGATTAACTTTTAATCACATTGGCATGGCCATGCACTTCCAAATCCATCTAACTCGAGGGGCCCAGAGATATCTCTCCTGCTATTAGGAGGGGCAAATTCCATCTTGACCGCTCACACCCCACGACATGTTTCATAGCATACCTGAAAATTACCTTTATAACTACCTAGTTACGGAATAGCGTTTGGTAATCCCTAAATATGCTATTACACATTCTGGGAATCAATGACAATCTCAGGTCTAAGGATCCCAAAGGTACATCATACAAGACAACAACTGATGGCACAACAATAACATCTCAGCAAAGTCTATTAGTGGGTCAGTCCAACACTATGTTCTCCAACATGTGTCCACATTATTGATTTGATATCTCCATATCAATGATCTGTGAAACATGATCATCAACCAATACATGTGCTAGTCCATGAATCATTATTGTCCAACACAATGATAAGGAACTAGGGATCATTTAGGATAATATTATGAAAGAACAATGAGTTTCACAAACAAGTCACGCACTTGTCAATCAATGCAATAATTATTATCCATAGAACAGAATAACACTTTATTCAATCACACATAAACATAGACATTACACAATCTCTCATACATTAATCATGCAGATATCTAATACCCATGGATCTCATATGTGCCTCATGCTTAGGCTGAGAGAGAGGTTTTGTCAACGGATCAGCGATGTTTGAGTCCGTGTGCACCTTGCATATCTTTACATCACCTCGAGCGACGATGTCCCGAATAAGGTGATAACGCCGTAGTACGTGTTTGTTCTTTTGATGCGCTCTAGGCTCCTTGGCTTGCGTAATGGTACCACTATTATCACAATAGAGGTCCATTGGACTGGATGCACTAGGAACCACACCCAACTTAGAAACAAATTTTCTGATCCAAACAGCTTCCTTTGTAGCTTCTGAAGCGGCAAGGTACTCAGCCTCCGTTGTTGAGTCAGCAACCGTATCTTGCTTGAAACTCTTCCAGCTCACCGCGCCTCCATTGAGGCAAAACACATATCCAGATTACGATCTCGAATCGTCTTTGTCGGTTTGGAAGCTAGCATCAGTGTAACCATTTACAACGAGCTCTTCCTCACCTCCATAGACTAGGAACATACCCATAGTCCTTCTTAAGTACTTTAGGATATTCTTATTAGCTCCCCAATGAGCTTCTCCTGGATTTGACTGGTATCTGCTCACAGCACTAGGAGCGTAGGCTACATCTGGGCGAGTACTTATCATGGCATACATGATGGACCCAACAGCCGAAGCATATGGAATCGCTCTCATTTTCTCTTGCTCATCTGGTGTCGAGGGACACTGAGTCTTGCTAAGAGAAACCCCATGTGACATGGGTAAGAAACCTTTCTTGGAATCCTGCATATTGAACCGTTTCAATACCTTGTCAATGTACGTGTCCTGGCTTAATCCAATCAGCCTCTTTGATCTATCTCTATAGATCTTAATGCCCAAAATGTAAGCTGCCTCTCCTAAGTCCTTCATTGAGAAACTCTTTCTCAAAGAAGTCTTAATAGCTTTAAGCATTGGAATATCATTACCGATCAGCAATATGTCATCAACATAAAGGACCAGAAAGACAAGCGCGCTCCCACTAGCCCTTTTGTAAACACAAGGCTCTTCTTCGTTTTTAATGAAGCCAAACCCTTTGACTACCTCATCAAAGCAAAGATTCCAACTCCGAGATGCTTGCTTTAGTCCATAAATGGACTTTTGAAGCTTGCATATCTTCCTAGCATTTTATGGATCGACAAAACCTTCAGGCTGTGTCATGTACACATCCTCACTTAGGTTTCCATTAAGGAAAGCCGTTTTGACATCCATTTGCCATATCTCATAATCATAAAATGCGGCAATTGCTAGAAGGATCCGTATAGACTTTAGCATAGCGACGGGCGAGAAGGTCTCATCATAATCAACCCCTTGAATTTGCTTAAAACCTTTCGCCACCAATCGTGCCTTATAGATATGAGCATTTCCATCCATGTCTATCTTTTTCTTAAAAACCCATTTACACTCAATGGTTTTTACACCATCAGGCGGATCTATCAAGTTCCAAACTTGATTTTCTCTCATGGATTCTAATTCGGATCTCATGGCTCCAAGCCATTTCTCAGAGTCCGGTCCCATCATTGCTTCACTGTAAGTCTTAGGCTCATCATTGTCTAACAATAATATGTCTCGCTGCCCCGTGGTTAGGAGCATGAACTTTTCAGGAGCGCGACGTGCCCTTTCTGACCTACGCGGGGCTGGTGTTTCAACAATTGGTTCAACAACAATTTGTTCATCCAATTGTGGTATAGCGGAAGAAGAAACATTTTCTAGAGCTTCTTGAACTTCTTCAAGTTGCACCGTTCTCCCACTTACCCTTTTGGAGAGAAACTCTTTCTCCAGAAAAACACCATTACGAGTGACAAACACTTTGCCCTCTTCCCGGTTGTAGAAATAATAACCTTTGGTTTCCCTAGGGTATCCTACAAAGAAGCATTTATCAGACTTGAAAGAAAGCTTATCAGACGTCATACGTTTTACATAAGCCTCACATCCCCAAATCTTAAGAAAAGACAACCCGGGACGCTTCCCAGTCCATATCTCATATGGTGTCCTTTCCACGGATTTAGATGGAACCCTATTAAGTGTGAAAGCGGCAGTTTCTAGAGCGTATCCCCAGAAGGACAATGGAAGATCACTTTGGCTCATCATAGACCTAACCATGTCTAACAAGGTTTGGTTCCTCCGTTCGGATACTCCATTCCATTCGGGCGTTCCTGGCGGAGTCCATTGTGGAACAATTCCACATTGCTTTAGATGTTCACCAAATTCATGGCTCAAATATTCACCACCACGATCAGATCGTAGGAGTTTAATAGTCTTGCCCAATTGATTTTGTACTTCATTTTAAAATTCTTTGAACTTTTCAAAGGATTCAGACTTACGCCTCATTAAGTAGATGTAACCATATCTACTAAAGTCGTCGGTAAAAGTTATGAAGTACTGAAGACCACCTGTGGCCGTGCAACTTATTGGTCCACATACATCCGTATGTACAAGTTCCAATAGTTCACTCGCCCTCTCACTATTTCCTGTGAAAGGCGACTTAGTCATTTTGCCAAGTAAACAAGACTCACATGTATCAATTGATTCAAAATCAAAAGAATTTAGAAGACCATTTGTATGGAGCTTCTTTATGCGCTTCTCATTTATATGACCTAAACGACAATGCCAAGTATACGTGGGATTCAAATCATTAGGCTTGAGCCTTTTCGCATCAATGTTATAAATAGGCTTATTCTCAAGATCTAAGTAATATAATCCATTCACCAATGGGCAATTACCATAGAGAATATTATTCAAATAAATGGAACAACACTTGTTCCTTATTATGACCTCATAACCATCATCTTCCTCCAAACACTTTGAAGAAATAATGTTTTTGCCTAAGGCGGGAATATAATAACAATTATTTAACTCCAAAACTAATCCTGATGGTAATAAAAGTGGATAAGTTCCGACGGCCAACGCAGCAACCTTTGCACCATTGCCGACGCGAGCATCCACCTCGCCCTTTGCACATTTCCTTGCTTCTTTAAGCCCCTGCAACGATTTGCAAGTATGAATCATCGATCCGGTATCAAATACCCATGAATCATAAGGACATGTAGCAATATTATTAATTTCAATAACATTGATACCTGAATTAGAAGTGTCTCCACCCTTCTTCTTCAGCTCTTCCAGATAAAGCTTGCAATTCCTCTTCCAATGACCGGGTTTCTTGCAGTGAAAACAAGGATCACTACCCGCCGGTTTAGGCTTAGGAGCTGCTGCAGGCTTAGGCTTAGTGCTAGAGATCTGATCTATAGCCTTAGCCTTAGTCTTGCGCTTTCGTTTCTTGCTATCCTTTTGAACCAAGTTAACTTGACTTGGACCAGATTTTTTGATGCTTGCCTCAGCTGTCTTAAGCATCCCATGCAACTCAGCCAATGTCTTCTCTAAGCTATTCATTTGAAAGTTCAAAATGAAAGGCTCATAGCTCGCAGGAAGCGACTGGAGAATCACATCTGTGGCCAAATCAGGGTGTAGAGCAGCACCAAGTTTCTCCAGATTCTCAATGTAATCAATCATCTTGATCACATGAGGACTGACAGAACCGTTTTCAGCTAGCCTGCACGCAAACAAGGACTTTGAGATGTTGTACCTCTCAGACCTTGCTTGGTTCTCAAACATGCCACGAAGTCCCTCAATCATATTGTGGGCATCCGTGTTCTCATATTGCTTCTGAAGCTCAGAGGACATAGTGGCAAGCATGAGACAGCTAACATCAACTGCATCATTGGTATGTTTCTCATACTCCCTTTTCTGAGTGGCAGTAGCATTTTCTGGCAGATCATCAGGATAGGGAAGCTCTAGAACATATTCCTTTTTCTCTTGCTTGAGAACAATTCTCAAGTTGCGATACCAATCAATAAAGTTTGTTCCACTAAGCTTTTCTTTTTCAAAAATTGAGCATAAATTGAAAGTGTTACTAGCAGTTGGTGCCATGATCTATAACAGAAAATATGCAAATATAAGCACTATGTAAATATAAAACTCTTATAAACATTTTAACAAAAGTTCATTATTCCACTATATGCTTGGAACCGTTTTCCCTCAAAACGACACATAGTGGTTCAAAATCCATATTCAACTTAGATCCTAGTGAGCTTTGGCATCACCGCTAGAAATCTAGTGACATAGGTAAGCAACACTTTGCTAATCACATCCCTATGTGACTCTTATTTGTTGGGTGGCATCACATGCCCCGGCGCTAACACCATGCCCCAAAGCCCAAAACCGTTTTGATAGCTTTGTTAATTAAACCAATACTATGCATATAAATGTCCGATATTTATCCTAATAATTAAGATAGTTGAGGTACTCTACTTTGGCAGACCTACCATACAACGATCATAATTTTAATAGGTGCAGCTATTGGAAGGGCATATAATTTAATTTTTCTTGAGGGAACCTATTCTAGCATGTTAATCATATCTAATATAAATAACACATGAAAGAATAGGATGATAGGAACATCATCACAGGCAATCATATTAACTGTGAAATAGTATGGCCCCTTTCAATTGGTGATCTCCATCTCCATTGTCATCGCCATGTCTCCCGTCCCTTCAACCATCATGCTTGAGGCCTCCATGAACTAACACTTAGCTACTACAACTAATAGCTAGTAATAAATTACATGAGAATATCAAGCATCACAGGTCGACACGCAGGCCGTTATACAATAATATGACAGCCTCAACCCAGCTATAATTAATCATGGCACGCAGGCCATGCAAATCACACATATACATCACATGCATCTTTTGGGCCATACCATTCACAACATTCTCTGCAAAAACAAGTTAGGCAAGAAGCGAATGCTAACATGTGGCCAAAAAGGCGTGTAACAATCACAGGATTTCACAGATCGTATCTATAAAATCGCAATGGAAATCCTATCGGGAAAATCATATTTGCCCGATTTTGAGTCATTCACAATGGCTTAGTTTTCCATTAGGTTTTCATGAGTAGACTGCGGCACATGATTATGATACTATTGGCTCCTCTACTGGCGCACGCAGTTAGTCCCGATGGTGATTCCAGCCGGTAGGGACAAGTCGCACGCGCACGGAGAAGGAACACAAATAAATCAATGATGCATGTATCGCTATCCGCCCATTACCTTGTGAACCTCCCTATCATCATTGATCTAATCAATCCGAACACAAAAACATGTAATAGATCTCATCTAGTACATCAGCATATCAACTATATACACAAGATCTAGATCACAAACTACACAAGGTCGGCTCTGATACCACTGTTGGGGAACGGGTAGGCTACGATAGCATATAATAATTTCTACCGTTCAACCAGGAAACCTTGCAAGAGAGGATCATGGATCGTTACCACTAGACGCACAGGCGGAGCGGAAGCGAATGTTGGAGCAGCTCGATCCAACGTAGTCGCGCGTCGGTGTAGAGGAAGTAGTCGATCACGTCAATCGTCTCCTTCTAGTCCAGCCGTCGGCACCGCAGCAGCAGCAGCGCCTCCTCGCGGTATCCACACGTACGGGGTTGGAGCACCGTGCGCCGGCATGCTAGCACCGGCAACACGGTTAGGGTTTTGTGGGCGAGAAAGAGGAGCACGGCGGCTAGGGTTAAGGACTGGTGGAATCACCTACGCCTTAAGCCCCTCCTACACTTAAATAGACCCTTCTAATGGGTCTTGACTAGTTGGCCCATTAGTGGACTAATTCCTCACGGATCAATATCCATATGACCCTCACATACGGATCAAATCCGTATTGTCTCTTGGGCATATCTCCAACAGGAGGGATGCTGCCCAGATCCACCGCCTGCTTGCTCGCCGCGATGGCTCGGAGTGGCATCGGGACTGCTCAGAGGAGGAGGGTTGCTCAAAGGAGGGCAGCTCAAAGTTGCATCGAGACTACTCGAAGGAGGAGGAGGAGGCGTCGCCTGCTCGTCAGTGACAGCTCGGAGAGGCACCGCCCAGATCTGCTTGCGGGCTCGACGGAGGGCCTCGCCGGATTCGTGTGCAGGGCCACACCTCGTATATTCCTCTCGCGGGGCTGCTCCTCGTTGGATTCGCGCGCCTCATGGGAGCTGGGGAGATGGCTCTTCGGCCACGCGTCGACGGGGGACAAGAGGAGGAGAGAGGGTGGTGGAGAGAGAGGATGGTAGGGCACTGCTGCCGGAGACACACACACACACACATAGAGAGAGAGAGAAAGAGCATCGCCGTCGGAGAGCGGGAGAAAGGAGGAGAGAGGGGCGGCGGGGTGGAGAGAATGAGAGAGCTAAGATTTGGAGAGGTCAGTTAATTTTTATATGGATAGGTTAGTTGGGCCAAATGGGCCTCAGGTTTTAGCGCGGACCATGTTATGATCCGCCTCTAAAAATCAATTTTTAGAAACAGATCATATTATTATCTATGGCTAAAAATTATATTTGTTTGTATAGGCGGACTGTAATATGACCCGCCTCTAAAAATCGATTTTCAGAGGTGGATCACAACATGACATGCGGCTAAAAGTGATTTTACAATTGTAGCGGCGGACTTCTTCAAATGCGCTGCTATATGTCATAGATAATTTCTAGCTGCCCAGATTTCTAGAACGGGAAAAAGGAGAAAATAGAGGTCCAACCTGCACCGTATAAGTCTCCTGTCTCCATGATCTACGTGACTCTATTCGCCAAAGCCTTACATCCGATCAATGTATCCGTCGTGGCTCCGCCGAAAAATGACAATGATCATCTGCTTTCTGGTTCAACTTTATTTGGACCTGTAGCGGACGCCCGGAGTGCCGCGTGCGCCGCTCCGTTTTCTCCGAGGCCATGGGCACTAGGCAGCAGAGCCCGCGAAACGATGGGTGCGGCGAGCGTCATGCGCTCGTGGCCGAAAAGGGTGAGGTGGGGGGACGGGACCCAACCTGTGCTGACTCGATCCATCCACCACCTTATCTCACGTGGCAAAGGAATCAGGCCATAATCTTACCGGCGTGGAAAAAAACGAATTTTGTGCAGTAGCGTTGCACTGCAAATGCACGGTGTCTTCCCTTCCATGGGTTCCAGCGACCGCCCCGGCGGTCATCGACAGCGAGCTCATCCAGCCCTCCCCATCCACCTCAAAAGCTCCAGCCGTTCGCTCCATCAAGACGCTACAGCCACTGAGCTGCCACCGCTCCTCTCCGGCAACCCTCGCTATGTGGCAACCCAACGGATGAGATGAGCTTCGGCGTTTGGTCAGTCAGGCTATGGAATCTCAGACAAACAGTTTGTGTCAACAACTAGCAAGGAAGCTGTACTGTAGAGGTCAACTTTATGATTGGCGTTCTGGCGTTGGCTCCACGTTTGTACATCAAATTCGTTCTTACTCTAATAGCAAAGTTGCAGATGAACTCTGCTAAATTTTCTTCAACAAAAATAAATAAAATCAGTTAGCATAAACACTGATATATCTTGTCTCATACCAATGGGGGCTCCAGCACAGATCACAAATGAAAATAATACGTTGTAATTTAACTGAACTAACAACTCAACATTGAGCTGAAGTTTTATGTCAATTTATAATAGCCTGGCAGAGGTTTACGGTGCCACGAAAGACATGTAAGTCTTGTAATTTAACCCCACAATTAGGCATCCACTCATCCAGGATGGGAGCTGGGTAGCCACAAAATGAATCATACACCTGCAGCATTATTGGCCGTGTTCTGGTCAGATTTGTAAGCAAGCAAATACCACAAGAACGAGCAGGATGGCATATTTCTCTAAACAACTCAAGTCTTGGTAAAAGTTTCTTGTTTTTTCAAACATGAAACTGAAAAGAGACGCACAAGGCTTTGAGTCTGGTTTTTCCATGGATAGGATAGAAATTAAATGAAATAGGAAATAACATTGTAACGTAAAATTTGTGTATTCATTTTGAAAAAATGGAAGGCAAGGTAATTTATTTTCAACACCTTATACACTTTTCTCCAACCTTTGGATATTTTCCATAAGCGGGGCACGCAATATGATACCAATTTCAGATATTAGGTAGTTTGGGAAAAGGG
The DNA here is from genome assembly GCA_030378355.1 of Eleusine indica. NCBI lineage: Eukaryota > Viridiplantae > Streptophyta > Magnoliopsida > Poales > Poaceae > Eleusine > Eleusine indica. The sequence goes on from CM059499.1 coordinate 32,248,221, forward strand.
CATCAGGCTAGGGACCTAAATTCAGCCTTTTATTCAGGTCACTTAAATAACCAAAATGTAGCGAGACTATAAAAACAGATGGTCATGGCATGTGGATAACCATCGAGATCCATGTAGACAACATTTGATGGAATTACTCAGTGGAACATAAGTGTTCAGAAAAAAAGCTGCTAATGAGTATTGGAAATGGATTAACTGAAAATCAATTTGCAATTAATTGTTCCTGTCATCCTCAAAATTTTAGATAATCAGAAACAATGGTTTTTTATACAAACTTTGAAACATAAAAATTTTCTTGATAACAATCCAACACCTCAATTAGGGCAATAATTATAAAATATCCTATGAACTATAAGAGTATGTTGACTGCATAAGTCTATCCAGAATAAAGTTTATCCAAACCATGACAAATCATTACAACTCTAACCAAGTAAAACTAAGTATCCCTCTGCAATATGATGTGAAGCAATACTTTATTCAAAACAGGTGGAAAATCTACATAAGAGGGGAACGAACATTGCACTTGATAAAATCTGAATGGCCGGGACAACGCAATTAACCTACCTTTCAAATATGGGAAGCATTTTAAAATGGAACATATAGAAACAAAAAGGTTACTGGTCTTCTTGAGTACAGATCTCAGAACTACACCATGAATATATACTGTTGAGTAAAAGATTTCTTTCCTCACAATATACCACTTAAGAAACCCCTGCACATTAATTCAACACTTCAATATCATTGAATAATATAACACAAGCATAAGAGGTGAAATCAAGAAAACAAATTACCAGAAACCAGAAGTTGTTTTTTCTTTTTCCCTGCACAAAAATATGAAAAACAATCATTCCAACATATATTTTAGAATGTTAAATGTATCCAGAACCCTATCACCAATGAAAAAAAATACTGTTACCATTTGCTTATGCAATATGATGTTTTTTGTGAATTAGATAAATAGGACATGCAAAGTAAACATCTTTGATGCAAATGGGGATGCTTTTGCGTTTTACAGTTATATTTGTCCAACGAACGAACTAAGTGATAGCTCAGTGGAAGAGCCACAACAGTAGTTTGCTGGGTTAAATCCACAGCCGAGTGGGGTGGTTTTTCCCCACCAGCCAAGTGTTCTTTTTTTCAATACATGACAAGTGACATGGGAAGAGTAGCAAGCTTTCCGCATGCAGAATAGTATATTCTCAGCCTTTTCTCTGCATGTGGTTAAGAAATCCTTTCTTGAATTGTAGCCTGCCTAATTTCCTATATATCCCAAAACTTGTTGGGACAAAGTTTCTGTTGTAACAAAAAATTGCTGCAATTAGCAGCCATCAGGATGGTGACCAGAATGTGTAGTAGTCTTCATCTTACATATTTTGTGATCTTATCCGCCTCCGTCCAACAATTAAGATGGCAGCAGTACACTATAGGGGGCAACATGGGACTGGTGCTATCCTGTGGGCCTCACTGGTAAACTAATTAAGCCCTCTCAAATTCCATTCGACTTATTGAGTGCAAGTGAAAATCAACCTCGCACATAAACAAATGGAACCAAATGTGCTTATGATGAAGTCAATCTAAAGATGTGCCAGTCAGTTTATTGGAGGTGTTTATAGGGGTAGGATGTCCGTGTGTGCATTCATAGGGTGCGCGTTCAAGGAAGAACTAAAGAAGGAAAGGCCACATCCACAGAAGTTGAATTGGTCGAACAAGAGCTATCCTATTATACATAAATAAAATGTATTTGCCTTATCAGTTAAATATACTTGCAACAAAAGCTACCAAAACATGATGTCAAGATAAATAGTACGTTTTTCATTCTTACTTCTTTGGTCCTTTGAAAGCAGAAGTGATGTCATCAGGAGTTGGCTTGTCTGTGAGTTCAGCTAAAAGAACGTATTTCTCTTTTCCATTAGGCTCATCAACCCTTCTATAAATCTCATATTTGTGTGGGTAAGCCATCCTGTAAAACACTACTATATGACAAACCTATTTGAAACTAGGTAACATTGTTAAAAAAATAAAAAATAAAATAAAATAAACTATTAGTGGAAAGAGTGATATATCGAGTTACAAAAGTTTGATCAGACAAACCGTAATGCTCCCATAATAGGATAGAATGAGCCAGCATAGAAGAGAAGCCTGAACGAATAGCATGTCTCAAAGGATGCAGCATACTTTAGTCTCATGTCTCTGCCCATTGTCTGATCATTAAAAATTACAAAGCCAACTCAATTCCAGCAGTGGTAATCTAAAACTAAATGTAGTTAAAAAAATACTTACTTGCATTACACCACTTGATGCAGGCATATCCTTTAAAAAGTAAATTTGGATACAAGTTAGCGCTCAACATTGAGACTGAGGTATTGCTTCTTGAATCTTGATACATTACAGGAACAAGCATTTGAATATCATTGACAAATATGCAACCTCTAAAATTAAAATAAGAAATTGAAAGAGAAAACGTATCTGTTGTCATGTTTTGTCAACTTTTTATATGTTCAGATGTTACATGAAGAATGTCGTTTTAAACCAACAAGTACCTCCAAGCCCTCATAAAATAGCTAGCTAAAATTTCTTTACATGAATGATAGGTACGATATATCAGCAATTACCAGGTAGACAATAATGGCGAGAACTTCAATAAAGAAAAAAGTGACAACTAATTTTTGTCTAACCTTTAGGCGAGGGTTTACTAGAATCACAGGTCTATCGCCAGCAGCATCAGTCATAGCTTTCATATCCTGTACATTTTCTGTATCAGTTAAGGTTGAATGCTACATATTTATATAAGTACAACAAAATGAATAAAATCCACAAAATATTTACATCAATTATGCAGTTTCCAACAGCATTCTGGGGAGCAATGAGGACAAACATATCATCTTCTTTATCAACCTCACTAGCACCTGTAGTTCCAGACAAAACATAATATGAGACAAATTAACCCCGGATGTGGATTTCCTACCCATGCATTGGAAGACCTGCCTGTCAGGCAACATCATGTGGAGACATGCCCCAAAACTACCAGTACATTTACCACAAAATTCCAGTAGCACTACAACCCAAAATCGCATGCTTTCTATGGTCTGCCCGAGTCCTAAAGCTAGCCCGAGCCAACCCCTGGGAATAGGTAAATGTATAAGTTATGTGGTTATATTTTTTGCACTACTTTAGAACCTATTTAACTCGAGTATATAAGAAGAAAGCTAATAGTACATTTAATCTACACTAATGTTATAAACATTAAACATGGGGATCTCTATTTAAAATATTAACTAGAGTATCTCATTTGTATAATCAGACTCATATTCATAGTTCATCATATTTACAGGATCAAGTTCAGTTCTCAAAATGCATCTAACAGAGATTTAATGTAGTGATAACAGAGGTTGATATAGCTTAATGCTATCAAGAGTACTGAGTAAGTAGATAACAGACCTATTGCACCAAAGTTAATGAAGGTACCCTTCGCGTCATAGTCACCCCAGTCCATAACCTCCAAAATTTTTCTGGTGCCAGCCAGTTGAAGTGGGATACCAGCAAATGCTCCTTGCCCCATGGAGCCTTGAACACAGACCTTATATGAAGCAAATAGTCCAGTGTTGGGAAAGTGGAGAGCAAAAAACATGAAATTGTGGCAAAGACCAGTACCTTCACACGTTTTCCATCATCAGCAAAAGAAAGAGAAAGTTCTCTTACAAGTTCCATGAGTGTACCTATGCGATAAACATCCTGCCAATAAGTATTATTTGTTAAGTTAACATCGGCAGTGTTGCCCAATACAAAGACGTTCATATGTACTCTTACCATTTCAGGGTTAAGTTCAGGAATGTTAATATCTATCTGCATGTTTGGAGGAGACAATGCGGTGAGCATATATATATAATTTTCCAAAAGAATAGAGTTAACAGAAAAAAAACAGAAGCTACCAGACTGCTCAGTAAACAGGACAATGAATAATTCGATAGTTCATTAAAGGCAAGGCAGAAATAAAATAATATAAGGTGCCTCAAACAGTGGTTCGTATCTTTAAAAGAAAATAACAATTAATGGAAGATATAAGTAGCAACCTGCAACCGAATCTTTTTATCTTCAACAGCAAGTCTGGTAGCTTTTACTACATCGTCATAGAAGTATTTTCTGATTTCCCTGGAATGTGGAATGTTATTTAACCTTGTTGGAATTCCTCGAAACTCCTGGATTAAAGTAATTAAACTTTAAGAATAATACAGATCTATGTCGATGTACTACATTTCGAAAGTTCTGGTATCTGATTAAACTAGGTATTTTTACATACATTTTTTGAACTTGTGTCCCCAAATTCTGATGGCTTTCCTGTTAAATGAAGAGTTACAGAAATTGAGAGAACTAAAAACTGAAAAAGGCTGAAATGCTGAGTTAGTAAAATTATCAACCTCCCCATCCACCCAGTGGTCAAGCTTGAGCCAAGGCCAGAGGTCCATTTTTCTTTATTTTAGTTTAGTTTTACATATACCAGGGCAACAGAGGGGGCCTACAGGTGCCATGGGATGTGGGAGATGACATGAGGAGCTGCAAAAGCTCAAGTCTGCTCCCAGCCGATGCACGCGCAGGTCGAACCCAGGCGGGCCATGCTTACAGAGAGCGTTACAAACAGAGCTCAGGGGTGCATTTTTTATCTCTTGACTATATTATGTTGTCTGAATGACTGACAATCATCACTCGTCGATTAGAAAAAATACAAGGTGTGCCTTCACTTTTGTGGATTTTCACTGCAGTGGCATTATATATTATAAAAATGAGAATACATAGGAGAACATTTGTGTCTTTGAATTAAATAAGGAACAAAGAATATGAACTGATGGCCTCAACCATCAGAAATATTTGTTCTACCACATCTTATGTGATGGACTACTAGTACATATATATGTATATGTGCTTCACACTGGTCTATAAATGGATTAGGTACAGTATCGGCAGTAGTTCCATCATTGTTAAGTAGCACGCCATAGTTATTGTCAATTTATAATAGCTTTTACTACAAGAAATCAATAATAGCTCAAAGTAAGATCCCAAAATATTTGCAGTACAATCACAACATAGAATGCACATCTTTTTATGAAAATTTCAAGGCAAACTGAAATATTGGACTTAGCTAAAACTAGTAAGTAGTAATTATTTGTTAATGACAGCAGAAGATATTGAGGAACTTTATATTAACGCCTCACCGTTTGTTTTGGTCAACTTGTTTACTGAAGTGTTCTCACAGATATTTTGTAACAGGGAATCTATTTCTTGGAAAACAGCTTCTGCTGGGCGATTTCCATCAATCTAAACTCTTGCACAATGGAACAAAAAAATATTAACCTCATTTAACAGTTTACATTGCTCTGATAGTGACTAGGATACACAAGAACCTGATTGAGCAGATCAGTGTATGTAGGAACAATAGCTTCAGAATTTTGTTTGTACGTCTCCAGACGTGATTTAACCTGAAAAGGAGAATAGAAACTTAGGGTTGAGAATCCATAAACATAGGAACAAAATACGTATAAGCAAATATCACTGTAGCAAAGAGGTTTCGGACAGTAAATAATCAAATGGTTTGGCTGCCTGAAGAAAAATGTCCCTGCTTGAAGGATTGGTAACTTGTGCAGTTAGAAATTGTCATTTAAAAAGCCAACACGTTTCTAAGAAAATGAATATTTTACTGAGATGCAATTGTTAAGGGTATAATAGTCAAGGTCATTAGTGTAATATTATAGTCTAGGGTTTTCCACATGTACTATATATATAGTCCCTATTGGGCCTCAATATAATCATCTATTCAGTCTATATTATTCGTAACATGGTATCACAGCTACAGGTTTTTTGATCCAGCCGCTACCCATCTCCGCTGCGCTGTCCCGGGAACCGATCTGATCCCGGGGTAGCATCTTCTTTGATTTTTTGGTCTTAGTCATCGAGTCTTCCTAGTCGTCAGCAGCAAATTGTTATCCTTGTTAGCAGCACGCCCGCTATCATCCTCAGATCCAGCCCCCTACCTCACATCAGGTCATGGTCTTCATCAACTGCAGCCTGTCGGATGCTAATCCGAAGTCGGCATCGCGGATTCCGCCATCTTCAGGTTGCCGTCACGGCCGCCGTGCTCAGGCTGCTGTCGCAGTCAGTTGTTGTCATGGCCCATCACCTCCCGCCGCCCTTTCATCGATCTACCGCTTGTCATCTTCAGGCCGTTTCAGATCCGGCCGCCGTCGTCGTCTTCAGCTCGTCATGGTGACTGCAGTCCTCGGGGTCATCATCCTCGGCCCCCGGGGTCCGTCTCTGCCATCGCAAGGTCGATCTGCAAGCTGCACGCCTGCATTGCGTCGAGATCCATCGCCTCTTCATTCGATTCCGCTGCAACAGGTCTGTTCTCACCCGATTGGTGCTGGTTGTGATTGGCTGGGAGCATCACGTAGGCTGCTGGGCCCTGCACATGGGCTGATCCTCCTGTGAACATAGCATTGAAATGTTTCTTGCTCCTACGTCATCTCGTGCTGCTGCTGCTAGTGTCTAGTATTTAAATATTTTTTCTTTAATTCGTTGAGGCCCATCCAATGTCCACATATACTCTAGTCTGTTGTCCAAGCCATACATGTCGATCAATTTTGTTAAGTCAGCCAATTTCTATTTTCTTTTTTTTTGGTTAGTCGAACCCGTCAATTTGGCTAATCATGTTATCATTGTGGTGCGACCTTGCCCTCTTGGTCCCTTTCATAGCCATTTTACTATATGTCATGACAAATGGACATTTTGTCACCATCACAACATATTCCACAACTTGCCGTTTAGAGTAGTGATTTCTAAATCTCCCTTCGGCTTGACTTGACACATCACTACTCTCATCGTTTATCTCTCCAAAGCAAGGTTCACATTTGAAGAGATGTATGAAGACTCGGGTATTTGCTCAAGTATTGTCTGTGAAGGCAATACCCTCTTGTGGAGGAGATCTTCTTCATTGACATTCAAGAGTTGCAGGCTCTGACAATATTTTTTATTTTGGACTTGGATGTATCAGATTTGTTTTAAGTTGTGTGTGTTTATTGTGAACTCTTCAAATGCAACATCATTGCATTCACGTTACATTTGAGGGGGGTTGTTAAGGGTATAATAGTCAAGGTCATTAGTGTAATATTGTAGTCTAGGGTTTTCCTCATGTACTCTATATATAGTCCCTATTGGGCCTCAATATAATCATCTATTCAGTCTATATTATTCGTAACAGCAATGAATATTTTACTGAGGTGCATTATAATTTAAAACAGTAGAAACTATAGGGGAATAGGCACAAAAGAAATTTTGAGAGCAGTCCGAGCACTCAGAATAGCATAAAAATGTCCCTGCTGAGGACCATTTCTATCTTGTTGTAAGCCACCTAACAATGGTTTATTGTTTATACTTTAGCCATTTTACATGGGAGGTTGATAGATGGTCACTATTATTTCCATCAGCTTCATAGAGCGACAACTTTTTGGCTGTTGGTATTATGATGAAAATAAAAAAACACAGAGTTAGTGGAAGACAACAAAACCTTATCAAATGTGTCGTCAGAACGTGTAATAAGGCGAGCAGAAATTTCTTCATTCTCTGGGGGGAAGTTTTTTACATGGTAAATTTTTCCAGTCACAGGATCCAACCTTCTTCCAACACATCTGTCTATTAAAATGTCATCAGGGACCTGAATTAATAAAGCAAAAGTGGTCAAAGGTACATGTATTGCATCAGGTAAGAGCTAGAGAACAAAACATTTATTATCGGCACAGAAGATCAAAACGCTAAGGTTTCTGAAAGCAACATCATGGGTATGAGTACATGATAAAGCATCCATACAGGACACTGCTGAGCATTCATTCATTCGTAATATTTTAGTGAAACGTACTATCTGATCGATTTTAATATCACGTAGGTATGCAACAAGGTAACGAGCTATTAAAATAAAATAAGAAAAAAGGAGACATACTTGATATGTGTTCCTGCAAAATAACTGAATAAAGAATTATACCGGGGTACATGCTATCAATTTTCTGGCATCATGATAGCATACTAGCAGCACTTTGATGATTTCTTAGTATTAAATCTATATTGAATCACTGACTAATATACCATGGGTACTGTTCTAAATCACTAGTTATAGCTGTCCGATATCTGTGTTATGGCTTTTTGGAACCCAAATGCAAAGCGGTTAACATTCCAAATTTACTGAAAGACCAAAAAGCATCTCTGATGCTAAACCTAGAGAAACCATAGCAAGAGATCTCAGCCTTCTTTCTTGAATATTGCAGCATTTCAGTTGACTAATCATTAAGTATGTAAACACTTATTGTAACATAAAGAAATGATTTATGGCTTTTATCATTTCTATAGATTTATTTACATGTGACCTCGATTGTGTGCATGTTTTGTCATTTTTTAAAATTATAAAACATTAAAACGAAGGATAGCTTATGTGATGGTTTCTATAACATTTACAGGACCTTCATGCCTAACCTGAGGGAATTGCAATTAAAATACAATATAAACTTGCAATTTTACTGCATAAAACTATAAATTATTAGCATATTAAAGAATCAGATTAGCTAACAAAAACAGAACTACCATATCTGGGCTCATTTTACAAGGCATTTGGGAAGGAAATATTCACATACTCTTTTTTATGGATATAGATCTGTAAGAATTGGACGAACAAAATATACATCACATAAGAATTATATAGTTATTCCTATTCAGAAAATATGACATGCTTGGTGACAGCGCAACCAATACATCAGTATGTTACAGCACAAATTAATATTATAAGCATATGTCAATATGTAATAACTGTCATGAAACATTATATTGACTTACTTCTAGAACAATGAAAATGTCCGGTCTAATTTTCATACTTTCAAGACTTTGTGCTTGACTGAAACTCCTTGGGTAACCATCAAGGAGCCACCCTCTTTGTTGTACATCCGGTTGTGATAATCGTGACACCACCATCTACATGAAAAAAGTCAGCAACCAGATCATCAATAGAATACCATTTGACTACAACGATCATGTACCAACAAAAAAGCAACATACATCTGTCACTACTTGATCCGGGACAAGCTTGCCATTGTCCATATATTCTTTTGCTGTCTTCCCAATTTCTGTGCCAGAAGATACTTCAGCTCGTAGAAGGTCCCCAGTTGATATGTGAACTAAACCGTACTAAATGAAAAGCAAAACAAAAGAAAACAGTGTTAGAAGGCTGTCAAACAATGTAACATTTGAGAACGCCAAAAGCTTGAGTAGGAACAGAAAAATCAACAAGTAAATATTCTCATTCATAGATGACATCACCAAATAGGCAACCATGTTCAGATGAATGGATAACCTGTGCAAAGCCTTTACATTCTTATGCAACTTAGATGAGTACAGGTAGAGTAACTATGTCAAATCATAGCACACCATAAAAAATTAAATTTCACGACACCTCATTTGTTAAACACAATAGCCAAATATTTTAGAGATCATATCCCTGCATATTGACACAACAGATACTTTAATTTGCACTAATCGTGACCATTTTCATGTCCCTCCTGGTTCAACTAAACATCTAACTTGATCACAGGAAAAATAAAACGGATCACCATAGAGCATTCACGCCAGCGGCTCTACAATGTACACTCGACAAGTTATAATTTGGAACGCAGAAATAACAGCAGAAATAAAAGGTGAACAGTAATCAGGGCCCCATTTTACCTTCTCGACGATCATGCGGCACTGCGTCCCCTTTCCCGATGCGGGAGCTCCCGAAATCATCACCTTCAGCGGCGCCACCCCACGCGCCGGCGATGGTGCCTCATCCGTTGCCCGGCACCAAAGTCCCAACCCCTAAGGAAACCCAAACGAAGATAAAACAAAATCCACCGATCAGTGAGACGGAAGAGAATCATCACTTCACGCAAACTAGAATATAAGGTATCAGCGCAAAATGAATCAAACCGACCGAATCGCAGTTACCAACCCTGGGCGCTGGTTTGGGAGCGGCGGACGCGGAGACGGAGGTGACAACCCGGGAGGAGTACGCCGCGAGAGTCGAGTACCAGGATGGAGCTGCCGGGACGAGAAGGGTCTTGGCGCCAGTTAGGCGGCGGCGGTGGTGCGCCGGCACGGCGAGAGGAGAGGTCGTGGCCGCGGAGGAGGCCGCCATTTTGCTCGATGAGGAGAAAGGAAGATTGCGCGAGCGCGCGCGAGTTGTGTGGAGAGAACGGAGCGAGGATGGGGGGATCCCATAGTGTGCCGACGTGGCGGCACCTCCTACGGCCCAGTCACCACTGATGTCTTGCTCTCATTTTTCTAAATTTTGAGATTTACTAGTTGGATGTCCGTGCTCTGCCACGGATAAAAGAATATTAGTATTTCAATTTACAACTAGTTACCTCATCGAAAGGGAGCAGATACTTTTAGACATGTACGCAAAATTAGCAATTTGTTCGAAACATAGTAGCAAGCTTCTAATTAGAGACTTGCATACCAAAGGATAATGTTCACAAATTAAGGTTTATATGGGAGACAAAACAATATATTAGTTTGAAGGAAAAATCTCACCCTACATAGCAATTGACATGCCTAGTCAATCAGTGAATAGAAAAGACTGGCTTCGCAGTAGTATTGTGCCGATAAATAGATTGGCTACTAATTAGTGGCCGTATATAATGCGTTGACAAAGTGAAACCTACCCAGCTTGCTCGTGCCTCATTGGGATATGTGTGTTGACAAAGTCACACCTAAATCCTACGCGATGCCACTGGTGTGGTGTGCATGTTACCTTTTTTCATTCCTTACTCTTCTTCGGCTGCACATAAGTTCCATCTTTTTTGAGCGGATGTAGTTTTGTTTGCTCTGCTCTGTCTCAGTTGACTGCTGAGCAGTGAGGAGTGCTTAGCGCGAGCACAAAGTTTCGTCGCTTTTCTTGGCTCATAATCAAAGCCAAGTGTCATCGATAAGAACAAGCTGCAGTACTGCACATTGAGCCGATCGAGATCACTTCCTCCTCCACCTGAAACTGGAAGTGGAAAGCCATTATGGTGGCCATGGCTTCCTTCCATATACCGTCCACCACTCTCTCCGCCCTCCTGTTCCTCATGACGGTCCTCATCCACTCGCCGGCCGCCGCGTTCTACCTCCCAGGCAGCTACCCGCAACGTTACCGCCCCGGCGACACCCTTGCCGCGAAGGTGAACTCCCTGACGTCGCCCACATCGAAGCTCCCGTACCCTTACTACTCCCTCCCCTTCTGCGCCCCGGCCGAGGGCGTCCGCCGCGCGGCCGAGAGCCTGGGCGAGCTCCTCCTCGGCGACCGCATCGAGACGTCGCCCTACCGCTTCTCCATGCTGGCCAACACGAGCTCCCCGCTCTTCCTCTGCCGCACCGACCCGCTGACCTCCTCCACCGCTGATCTGATCAAGTCCCGCGTCGACGACGCCTACCACGTCAACCTCCTCCTCGACACGCTCCCGGCCGTGCGCTACGTGAGGAACCCCCTCGCCGTCCCGGGGGGCGCGGTCCTCCGGTCCACGGGTTTTCCGGTGGGCGTGCGCGCCGACGACGGCGAGTATTACGTGTATAATCATTTGAGGATCACCGTGCTGATGAACCGGCAAAACGCCAGCACCCGGGTGGAGACGCTGATGGCCACCGCCGAGGGCGCGGAGCTCATCAGCTTCAACGGCAATAATAAGCTGGAGGGGTACACGGTCGTCGGGTTCGAGGTCGTCCCGTGCAGTGTTGATCATGACGTGGCGGGTTTGAAGATGTACGACGAGATGAAGGCCTCCAACAAGACCGCGGGGTGCGACCCGTCGGTGGTGGGCATGCGCGTGTCGGAGAACCGGCCGCTGGTGTTCTCCTACGAGGTGGCCTTCGTGGAGAGCCAGATCCAGTGGCCGTCCCGGTGGGACGCGTACCTCGAGGAGTCCAACACGGCCCGGGTGCACTGGTTCTCCATCCTCAACTCCATCGTGGTGGTGGCCTTCCTCGCCGCCATCGTGCTCGTCATCCTGCTCCGCACCGTGCGCCGCGACCTCGCCCGCTACGACGAGCTCCAGTCGTCCGAAGAATCCGGATCGGATGAGCTTGAACTCGCCGGGTGGAAGCTCGTGTCGGGCGACGTGTTCCGGGAACCCACCCACCCGACGCTCCTCTGCGTGGCGGTTGGCGACGGCGTGCGCATCCTGGGCATGGGCGTGGTCACCATCCTCTTCGCCGCGCTCGGGTTCATGTCCCCGGCGTGCCGCGGCGCGCTCGTCACGGGCATGCTCTGCGTCTACCTCGTCCTGGGCGCCGCCGCGGGGTACGCCTCCGTCGCCCTCTGGAAGACGATCCGCCAGGGCGACATCACCGGGTGGAAATCCGTGGCGTGGGCTGCTTCCTTCGCGTTCCCGGGCCTGGGCTTCGCCGTCTTCACGCTGCTCAACGGCCTGCTCTGGCACAACGGCAGCACGGGCGCGGTGCCGTTCCTGCTCTTCCTCCTCCTCCTCCTCCTCTGGTTCTTCGTCTCCGTGCCGCTCACGCTCGCCGGCGGACTCCTCGCCTCCCGCGCGCGCCACGTCGCCTTCCCGGTCAAGGTCAACAAGATCGCCCGCCAGGTCCCCCCGCGGCCCCGGTGCTGCGCGTCGCCGTGGGCGCTGGCGGCGGCGGCGGGGACGATGCCGTTCGGCACGCTCTTCATCGAGCTCTTCTTCATCATGTCCAGCCTCTGGCTCGGCCGCGTCTACTACGTCTTCGGGTTCCTGCTCGTCGTCATGGCGCTGCTCGTCGCCGTCTGCGCCGAGGTCTCCGTCGTCGTCACCTACGTCGGCCTCTGCGTCGAGGACTGGCGCTGGTGGTGGCGCGCCTTCTTCGCCTCGGGGTCGGTGGCCATCTACGTCCTCGCATACGCGCTCTACTACCTCGTCTTCGACCTGCACAGCCTCGCCGGCCCAGTATCCGCCGCGCTCTATGTGGGATACTCGCTGCTCATGGCGCTCGCGGTCATGCTCGCAACCGGCGCCGTCGGCCTCGCCGCGTCGTTCTGCTTCGTGCACTACCTCTTCTCCACAGTCAAGCTCGACTGATCGAATCGTTACCACCAGTGTGCGGGTGATGACGATAACTCAAAGTGTCTCCCCTGTAATGTATCCTTTTGTCAATTTGCAGATTTAGTTTTCCATAATAAGATTCTTCTTTGCTGACCTCCTATGATGTACCGTCACAACTTTTATCACAATCAACAAAGGAATAGTTCCTAGTAGGAACTAAGTGACAAAACATTATTCTTGTTTTGTTTCTGCAAATTGGTAAGGTTTTATGTGGTGGAACATGTTCACCTACTAGATTCAAATCACTGACAAGCATGGTATTTGCATTTACGTTTATTATTGGTTGTGTCTGGTAACAAGAAAGAGAGATGATACTACTTGTTTGTTTCGTGTGCGAAGAACGGAGCTGTAGCTGTAGCTATACTTCCATATCCATATACTAAAGTCTAAAGTAAACTTCTCTGGACTGACTGATTTATTGTCATTAGTAGATTCAGATTAGTATGTGCGAGTACGACATGACCTCGATATGGATCTTAATATCTTACATTACGGGTTAAGGGCTTGTTCGGTTAGCCCTAGAATGGCGTGGATCGAGGCCCAATCCACATGGATCGGCCCGACGTGTAACGAAAATCGGCCTGCCATGGAACAGCTGTTCGGTTAGACCCGTAGTGGTTTGCAACCCATTCAATCCCGGCCTTTTCCACGGCCCAGCGGCATCGAACCACGAGTCGGCGGTTCACAGCGGCTTCGATTGGGCGACGGCTCGCAACGCTAGGGCAAAGGCGAGGCTGGCGGCGCAAGGCCTCGTCGGCGGCGCGAGGCCTCGTCGGCGGCGACGTGAGGCAAAACTGCGATCTCGGCGGCTACCATCGCAACCTGGACGGCCGCCGCCTGCACCCAACGGCCGCAGCCTTCTCTCCGGTAATACGCCGCACCCTCCTCTTCGTCTCCTCTCTTGCTGCTTTCTTGGTTATGAGACTGCGAGGACCTCAAATCTGCGCGCGATTCGTTCTTGATTAGGTATGGCTAAACACGTTCTTGATTAGGTTTAGGTCATGTTGTTCCATTAGTGCTCGCCGTGGAGCTCGCATGCTGATGGACGACCACGGTAGATCCGCAGCGGCAGCGCGCAGGCAGCAGGAACTCCGCCGGCTTCTGATGCGATCGTAGATGGTGTTCTACTGTAGCAGTTGTTTGTGTAGTCGAGTAACAGATTTTTACATTGTACTAGTCTCTTCTTCTGTTGGTTATAATAATGTTTCACTTGCTTGCTGTCTCGAGCATCTGATCTGCTCATCGAATAGTGGAAATCCTGTTACATCATTTGTCTAGTTTAAAAAATGCTAACCATACCTCTGTCTGAAGAACATACTTCTCTCTGAACATACTAGATGGCAATCGATATATAGGTTCTAAAGCACTTTCTCAGTCTTGCCTAATTTGTATATAATTTTTATTTAACTATTGCAGTGCTTATGGGTTCTAGTAAGGACCATCATTGTCAATTGTTACTTGGCATCTATACCTGAATGGTGGGTAAATCAAAACTGGGATACATATTGCTTGCCTCAGCATGTTAAAGTTTTAGAAATAATTGGCCAAGGCTGTGTTTTTTATTCTCCCTCAGCATGTTAAAGTTTTTTTTCTAAATATCTCAGCATGATCATGATGTGTCAGTCGACGTACCATTGGCAAGGAATCATTTTCAGTTAAATTTATCATGTTTTTCTCCAAATGATTTGCATACTTTCACATCCTGGTTGGCTGAACTCTAGATGTCAACTAAAAACTTCTGTATTGAACCAGAGCTGACCCACATGTCAACTAACAACTTCTGTGTTGAAGATAATAGGGTTGTCCAGACGACGATACTTTGACTAAAGACCAGACCTCACCAACCTTTGTTGGAAGTAATCTTTAAAAAGTAGCAGTACAGATCTTGCCTCAGAACATTAATATTAATTGTAGCGCTAATGCAACAGTGTATTGCTTGTTCCTCCTAATGTTACCTCAGAGCTTACTCTTTTTTTTTTTTTGACTCAACTCAGAGCTTACTCTTGACGTGGTACTAAGAAACAACTAGTAGTAGTTGATGTGGTGGTTGCTTAGTTTAACTTTGTAAGCTTGTTGGGTATGGCTTGTCTGGTGGTAGTCAGTTGCAGTGATCCTGTTCTTCGACTTCAGTTTCAGTTGTGCAAATACCAGCTACCTGTAGAGATGCTAATTATCCTATGATTATGAACCGATTCAGACAATCAAGACTGCTTTATTAGAAAAAAAACTACTTTGTACCTTATCATGCTTGTTGGAAGGATGCAGTGCGGCTCAGTTATATTGACTATTACTTTGTTCTTGTACTTCAGGACATCATGTCTATTCTTCAGCAAGATTGGATGACCGAGTTCCAGTTTGTTGCTCGCAGTTCCTTAGAATACTTAGTAGCTGTTTGGTCAGAGAGTAAATTTGCTTCTTAATTTATGGTGTGGGAGTGATTTTACCTCTTAAATTTTGTGTTGGATGTACCGTTGTCATTATCTTCCATGTCTTGTAATTCATGTGGATGCATGGTTGTGGAGATCGTTGGTATGAACTCAGGGTACTGTTGCAGAGAGAAAATTATTGAGATGAACTTGAGTTTAACATAGCTAATTGTGATAACAGATATGAGTTTGTTGCTGTTACAATTTTTGTATGAGTTTTAATCCCATACCTGAACCGAACACATGGATTAAAAGGCATGGATTAGGAGCCATGGATTCATTCTTACACAAGGATTGAGTGACACATGTGGTTTCACTCAATCCATGTGTTGGAACTAATCCATGACTACAACCAATCCATGGCTGCCGAACAAGCCCTAAGGCATCATCAAAGTCCTCGCAACTTTGCTTCATCCATCAATCAAAGTCACTTTTTCGTAAGATGGAGATATGCCCATGACACATGTTTCTCCTCGTTCACGCAAGAACGAGATGGCTTTTCAATAACAAGCGTCTATTTTTTTTTATCCCCCTGCAAGATACATGACACTGCAGAAGGCCAATGCATACTCGACATGTACAAACAGCAAATACGCGAGGTAACCAGGGATGTGTGGTGATACAGTAGGAATGCACAGGGCTGTACAAAGCAATGGCTTATAAAAACAGTACAGAAACATCACTACCATCACCATGCTGAGAAACAAATTCTACACCACAAAAGTACAGAAACATTTGGACATATATTGGACTGGATCCGAATCGCGAGTGAACATGATAAATTAGCTTTCATTCAGAGGTCAAGAGAAACAGAAATGATTAGTCAACAAAGGTAATTCCTATGGCTACTGCAAGCGGCATCAGAACCCATCGTTTCACCGGCTCCCTAGGTGTTCGATGAGTCATGCTCTCCCAGCAAGCACCTAAATGCAAAGTATACAACAGCAAAGATACATGGAAAGCAAATGTTAATACTTGTCCTTGGCTCCCAGTCCCCGGGACTTAGGTCGCCTCACTGCGGTCAAGGGGGTGGAGATGCCTTGGCCATCCTTCCCCAACCCAGAGCCTGGAACAAATCCCATCTTCGCCATCATTTTGGACCCAAAGCCCTTGGTGTGCCTCTCGAAGGAGCCAATACCACCATTCTCCAATGCTCGTGCATGACGCCTTGGCTCTGACCTCACTTTACTTGGCTCCGATCTTGATTTAATAGGCTCCGTCCTTGCTTTAAGTGCCTCAGCCTCGCTGTCAAATTCTACACCGAGTCCAAGAGATTTGGGACGATGAATGGCTTGTATGGGCTGCACTATACCTTGGCCATCCTTGCCAAGGCCTGTGCCATCAACAAATCCCATCTTAGCCATCATCTTGGAACCAAAGCCCTTGGTGTGCATCTCAAACGAGCCCAGCTTGGCAGAGCTGCTTTCAACAACTTTGGCACATGATGTGTCACCCCCACTTGATTCAACTGCTACTATGTCGGTTACAGATTCTGCCATAGTACCACAGGAGACAAAAGACACAGGCTTTTTTGCCAATGAGACTTCTTTCTTGGAAGATTTCTTGCCACTGGCTTCCCGATGCTTTGCTAACTTCCCTGGAGCTGAAAGGCCCTTCCGTGATGCAAGGCCTTTAGAATTCTCCCAAATGATAGAGAAGTCCTCAGGCTCAGTCCCCAAAAGCTGACATCAATGAAGCAAAGTAATTTAGATATTTAAATGGCAGATTGAATTGAAACAATTAGAAGTAGCAAGGAAATTAGCATCAAGGTAAGAGGAAAGAAATGATGGCATATTTTGCAACATTAAGAATAAGACTTCAAGTTTATGAAGAAGTAAAACATTTCATATTGGGAGAAGATTGCCTCCATAATGCGACAGGCAAGACTTATCGAAAGTATACTGAATAGTAAAGACACAGCAGTTACCTTATCAAGTCGAATTTGACCATCAGCAGATGGCAAGGAAGACTGTCCAGTTAATGTAACAGTAACAAATCTGCAAAGCAGGATGATAGAACTTTACACAAAGTATAATCTATATAAATGCATAAATTATAAGGCAAGCTATCTTGTTACTCCAAACTACAATTATGGTCTAGAATAACAAAATATAGTACATTTCATTCAGATGATACAAAAATGAACAGAATAAATGTAATTCAAAATGGTGAAAATATTGGATATTTGTTAACTTCAATCAGTTGAAAATTCCATAAAAGAACAGTACAAGAAATCGGTTAGCACATCCATTTGTTTTTTTTTTAAATGTTATTATGGAACACAAAAGGGCACAAAAGAGATGGAACTAATGAATTCATATTAAATGTACAGTCAGGTCTGTAGGAGGTGCAACGTCCTGGAGCTCACTAACACATAACAAATCTGGTAATATAACCAGGTTATGGTAGTTGCTACATGCAGGGACACATCGCTTACGTATTAGTCCTTTCGGACAGTATGCGCAATGAACACGACAGTAATGTCAGTGCCATGTCTCGTATCAGTGCCCATACAACAAGGGAAGTGGTTTAAGAATGCCACTAAACCCTTTACCATTATCCACACAGGACTAATGGCCGTTGCAGGAGAGGTTGTGCACCTTCTGACCTCAAGATTGTAAATATGCAGCAAAAGATATGAAGAACAATAATCTGGGTATATATATAAAGTAATGATAAGGATGGTGTGCAATGACCACAACTCCAAAGGGATATATGCAGTAAATCCCTGGTATCTCAACAAGGGATATATGCAATTTGGTGAACTGTTCACCACAAAATGATATATGCAGTTTGGTGTCCTCTTTCACCACAAAACGATATATGCAATTTGGTGTCCTCCTCACCACGAAATGACATGCAATTTGGTGTCTTCTTCACCACGCTGCAACAATAGTTGTCAGATCTCAAGTAAAGTTAATATTTAAAATTCAAATATGAAAGAATAGCCATGCTGCACAACACACAAATATGAATGCAACAGGTCATCTAAGCTGCTCTTAGGTTTAACAATTTATTGTTTTCTAATCACCTATGTCTGATAATGTGTTACCTTTTCTTGCCAGAACCTTGACACCCACTCTTCAACTGATAAATAGATGCAAGACGTTGTACCTATAGAAGTCAGCCAGAATTCAAAACATACGCCATGTGAATGGAAATGTTACTAATTAATTAAACCTACATAGAATAAATGTCGGAATAATATTTTCAACGAGATTGGCCTTCTCTGCTTTTGCTGTAAGCCCATTTTAAATTGAATATTTGTAGTTCTTATATAACATCACACATAAATTTTGTTGAATTTTTCTGTAACAAAAGCAATGTTGCAGTCTGCAGCAAGCTCCAAAAGTGACGAACTTGTTTTCATACCTGAGAACAGTCTCGAGAGTGCATAGGTTGAAAGCATAACATATCAACCTGATCAACAACCATCTTCCTCAATTTCTGCACATAGGAAAAGAATTAGAAACCTCAATCATGATTTATGAGCAAAAAAGACTAGGTGTATCACACAATAGCAGGAAAACATAATAATAAATAAGACGCAGAAATAATCAATGACATAGTCGCTCAAATAAGTGAAAACAACATCAGATAAAAAATATTATATAGAACTACTTGAAAACTAGTATTAAAAAAATAATTTCATTGTAATATTCCAATTGTGTAACAGCAAACAGACTAAACAGGCAAAGTTTACTTGACCATGCAGAAGGTGTGCCAAATGAACATATCCATCAATATAACATCATAGTAACTGCTATGTTACTGCATCTATTGAAAAATGTGGTTTCTCTACTTAAACATCCATTTGTTTGATTCAAAAGAAAGTAATGACTCACAGAATTTATTTGGTCTAAATCAACTCCTCTGCTTAGCATTCGTTGTCGACGCTTCTTTGCAATTAGTTCCTTCTTAAGCTTCTTTTTTTCACCTGAAACACAAAACAGCAAAGTTATCAGAAATAATACAATGAAACACACTACAGCAAAGGCAAATGAAGTCTCATAATGTAGCAAGTCATCTTGTACGCTTGAGTAAGATTCTGATCTACTTTTATGTTAACATGAATTACATGAAACAAAAATGCCATGAAGCTCAACTAACTGCACCGAAATTGTGAATTAGGCAGGAAATAGTAGAATCACTTTCAGTTCCCTACACATTGCCCCTTATTGCAATTTGTCTGATGTACCTTCTCACGAAAGGCATCAATGCAAATTGGCTGTTTTGGAATCCGCAAAAAATAATTACTTTCGTAACCAATTCAAGTAATAAGAAGCCCCTCCACTTTAGAGAAAATAACAACATTCCAGCTTCAATTTAAAGATCTCTACGAACTTGCATAACCAATTTCAAATACAACTTCTTTTAAACAAAATTATGTCAGCGTTCCACTCTGGTGGAAACTTGATCCTCACAGTTCAAAATTAAGGTATCAGTCCTTTAGTAGATATATAGGGCATGTGCAACTACCTAATCTGAAATCAGTGAGCTCCAAAAGATTATCATTCCTCTATCTATAATGTTAGCATGCATGGAATTCTTCTATCTATTTTTTTAAGATTAATTTCCATCTTTGAACGTAACTTATTCCAATACAATCATATATAGCAACAGAAAACACAATGAGACATGGGGAACTTTATACCTAGTATGCTGTGATACTTCTTGCCCTTCCTACCCTCTTTAGGCCAGGAACGAGAGAGCTGAGACGACGATGACGCTGTCTTCGCCCCCTTCCTTGACCTGTTTGCCATCCGGACATCCTTCACCATGAACATATCCTCCAGACCCATCACTCTCATGCTTGGAAAGTCCCTATCAGAAACCTTTCCTTTACCCTTCCGCTGCACAGCCGAGTTTGGCCTCTTCATCCCATACTGCTCAGATGCAGTCATCAGTTCATAACCCTCAAGCTTATCTTTCCCTTCCTTTGCAAATCCATCCTCGTCCTCATCTGTATCCATCTCATCATCTTCTGCATCAGCCAAATTCATACTAGCGAGCCACTTACTGCTGAGCAGCTCCTCGCTCCCGCCGATCCCCTCCATGTAATCGGCCACAACCTCTTCATCCACTGAAGATTCATCCCCGATGCTCAGATCCTCGTCTGACTCTGACCCTGACGACTCATCATCAGACTCTGAACCTCCCTCCTCATCGTCATTGGCTTCCTCATCGCGACCACCATACTCACTACCACACCTCTCATTGTCATCGGAATCCGATTCGTCATCTGAGGAACCTAACCCTTCTGATTCCGGCGACGAGGTGTCCTCGGTGTAGATCCTGACACCCCCGATCGATAAAAATCCGGAATTGCGCTTCCCCTTCGGCTGCTTCGGCGTCTTGTAGACAATCTCCTCCTCCGATTCCTCCAATTCGGCCACCGTTTTCTCGTTGCCTCGATCCCGAAACCCTAGCCCGAGATGGAGCACAGCGTCGCCGGCCTCCTCGTCCGCACTGTCCTCCTCGCGGGACCCAAGCCCGAGCCCGCCAGCCACATCGGGACCGTACGAGTACAATGGGACCGAGGGGGACGGATCGGAGCAGGGGGCAGTGTCAATGGTCGCCTCGATCGGCGGCGCCGGGCGCCTCCCGTATGAAGCAGCGCAGGGCTCCAGATGGGCGTAGCTGAACGGGACGGCGTGGGTGGAGTCCCCGCGCTGGCTGCCACTGCTCCGCACGCGGCAGCGGCCGCCGGAGGAGGACGAGGAGAAGGCGGCGGCGACGGAGGTCGGGGAGACGAAGGACGGGAGCTCGGGGACGCCGCGGCGCCGGCCCGCGCCGGAGCTGCGCTTGGGCCCGCCGGCGGTGGGGTTGCGCGCGTGGCGGCGCTTGCCGCCGGCCATGGAAGGCTAGGGTTGCGGCGTGCTTTGGGATTCGTGCGGCGGCGTCTGGCGGGCCCGGCGCGTGTGCGGCGGCGCGTATTTGTAGCGGCGCAGGCGTGGGTGGGGCGGTTTCTGGTCTCGGTTTCGTAGCGGCCACGACGCTTCTGATGAGGCGGGGGACGGTAGGGCATATGCGGATCGGCAGATGCTGCGGTTGGATGGGATGGCTCGGGCATATTCTGGCGCAATGAACGGCCTGATGGTGCGGGACGGCTGAGGATTACGGAGTGACTACCATTGCCGAGCATATTGGGCCCGGCCCCACCTGAACTCGAAGCCTGACTTAGGCCCGGAAACATTGGCTGCCCTGAGCCCAACCCATCACATTATACTCCATCCAGAAATGAGAAATGTAGTTATTTATAGGTTTAAGTCAAATTTTCAATTTTGAACATTGTATCATTTTAATCTATTGTTTTTTTAATAATATTTTTTTCTATTAACAGTCAAATTTATCAAAGTTAGACATTGACAAAATCTGAAAATGCCTAAATTTAGCATGAAAATGTGGTTGTTTGAATTTAGCATGAAAATGTAGTTCAAAAAACCACCTAAAGCGCAGGCCTAGGCATAAGTTTGTTATCCGAAAAATAAGACTTTTTGTTCGCTTGACCGGAACATATTCCGGCATGGTAAATGCTTAGTTCTACTATGCAAGGGTATGTGTATGTTTATGGAGCAGTGGCTTACATGTCAATTCCATTCCATCTGTCCTTCATTCCATTTTCTTATTGGGATGGAATGTTTCAATACAATGTTATTTAAGTCTATCACTTCTCCGGATTATAATAAAACAAGATGAAGATTTGTCGGGGGCAGAAATCAGGGGTGCCACGTGGCACCCCTCGGAGGCCCATCAACATCCAAAATAACAGACCCGCCGAAGTACCGCTGAGGTGTCACCCGCGAGGGCCCCGCTAAGGGAATTTCTGTGTCAGCTGAGTCTCGGGAGCAAAGGCCGTGCCACTCCCGATTCATTCGACCCTCCGAGGGATCGAGGCAAAACTGGTTCGCCCACCGGGACCCGGATGTAACTCGTCCTCCCGGGCCGCTGACTCGACCGCTCGCCCAGTCCCATTATCTCTAGGATAAGGACAAACAGTCCTCCTTCACCACGCCCACAGCAACAGTGAGAGGGTCCCAGGATCCCCGAATAAGCTCTGCCTCTATCGACTCCTATCAGTGGGACCCGTACTAAGACAGGACGACCTGGCGAAACACTGACCGAACCGAGAGTGATGGGGTGGAGAAACTCAATTGCTCCGCTGGGACATAACGGATCTCAACTCCAAGAGGGCCCGAACAAGCACAACCAGACGTGTCGATCCCCGACGAGGGGTCGAGTGGGGCGATGGTCAACAACTATCAGCCGTTCCACCTTAAATGCCGAACCCAGCCCGAACTATGACATCCCCTCCGGGATAACCAGGATCATGTATAGGAGAACACTCGACGAAACGAGTTATAACAGCACAAACATTCTTACAAGCTCAAATATATTATATCATGGTATAATACAACCAGATTTTCAAAAAGATAGACGAGAGTTTGCGGCGGAGAAACATTTATTACAACAAGTTTTACAAACTCAACAGAAGTTTGATCAACATTCAAAACCAAGTTTGAAACCACGTCTCCCTATTAGCACCCTCATAGACACGCCTCGGCTTTTAATCTTCCGGAGACGGGATGCGTTCCCACTGGAGAGATCCTCCCGCCGACAGTTGCCCTTCCTCTGGCATGCCTTCTGACCATCCATAGGAGTTTGGCTCCCCACCTAAAAAATAATAAGTCGAACAAACCCTGAGTATCTAATATACTCCGCAAGACTGACCCGTCAACGTGGCCCGCTAAGGCCGACATCTAGAATGCTTAGGCCTTTGGCCAGTGGGTTGACTCAGATTTTTGCGAAAAACAGCACCTACCAGTGGATACCTATTCCATATTTTAGCTCAAGATTATGTTTATCAATTAATAACTTTTGCATCCTACAACTATTGCAATCAAAAATTTATCAAGCCAAACTAAATAATTTTAAAGAAATCCTTCTCCTTCTCGATACTCTCAATTATCTCCGTTCGCGCCAAGCGAACAAGCGGTACTCATTGCTGCGAGGAACAGCGATTCGAATCAATTTCTACTAGCTGGGTAAAAATCTGACT
The DNA here is from genome assembly GCA_030378355.1 of Eleusine indica. NCBI lineage: Eukaryota > Viridiplantae > Streptophyta > Magnoliopsida > Poales > Poaceae > Eleusine > Eleusine indica. The sequence continues at coordinate 32,271,833 of CM059499.1, forward strand.
ACACGACACATACGCACCACATTGGTCGTATATGACAACTTTTCCCACTAACCCTAACCAGAGGTCGATCTGTTTCCAACTCTTCCGGGAATATGGAGATCCCACTAGATACCCGTCCCTGACGTTATCCATGGGCGACCACCATTTCCCTCTCGTGAGACTTCAATCTCACTAACAGCCAGAAAAAGAAAGTTGGCTACGTCCTACCACTGAGGTAGTTAGGGTACATCAGCTTACTGGGTCCCATAAATCAGCATGTAGACAGTACTGTTCAATACTTGTTCACGGAGCCGCCAACGGTTTGGTCCTAATTTGACACGGACGGGGCTACCACCTTGCAAGACCCAGTCTTTGCCCTTTCCTCTACGGGGCCCGTCCGGTCTCATCGTCATCATCAACTTTCATTTAATTTCTCAAAGATCTCAATCAACTTAAAGCCTCCATGCTTTAAGATCATCCTATGCAGTGCTACCGATAATCCTACGACATAAGCATAGCGCCTATCGTGCTACCTGTACCTGTATAGGGTAAAAACATCATAGGATACGTTAGTGATGCCGGTGGGTGTCAATCAATTCCTGGAACCTAATGCACAAGCATGACTCGACTGACTGTGATAAAAGAAAGAATTTAAAAATATAGGTGGGATGCACCGGGGCTTGCCTTGGGTTTCGTCTGGGTGTGACGAATCAGGTGCAGGAGCGGTCTCGACAGTTACCACCTCGGGTCCACAGTCAGCAGACGACTCGACAATCTCGGGTCCTATACGATTTATCGACATATCGCAAGTTAGCACCAACAATGCATGAAATATGACATGCAATGCATTGAAAATGATGATGCGATAGAATATTTAGACTAAGAATTCTAATTACTCTCGTCTGAAGTATTTTCTTCAAAATAAGAGTAATTAAATCCATTAATGACAAGGGATTAACATGTTTTAATTTAAACTAATAACCCTTAATTTCCCCATTTTAATATAAACTAAATTCATTAACAAAATAAATACTAACTTAGAAAAATAGATTAACTAACAATTAAAAGATAATTTATAAACTTACTTAAATACTTAAAAATCATATAAAATAAATATTAAATTTTATTTCATAAAGTGGTAGAGGAATTTATTTGGAATCTAACAAAATTAATTTTAATATTTTATAAAGCCTAATTTATTTACTGGGTTTTATTGAAACTTGGAAATTATTTGTAAATGAAAAAACCTGGGAAAAGAAAAGAATAAAAGAAAACTGGATTTTGGCCTTTTGGGCCTTGGGCAGCCCAGCTGCTCTGGACCGAGTCCAGCAACGCAGCGGCGGGGTGCGGGAGCACGGCCCACTGGCTCGACGGCCCAGCTAAGGCAGGACGCAGCCCAGCAACTTGGGCGCTTGGGCCCTCGCGCGCGTGCCTCGCATCACAGCCGCTCAGCCCAAACACGCGACGAATCCCGCTCCTGAGAGCTCTTCCGAGCTCGCGCGCGCTCGCGCGGCGCTTCCGCCGCCAGAGCTCGAACTCGGTTTCGAGCTCGACTTGGCCTGCCATGGCGAAGAAGAGGTGGCGATTACGGGAGGATAGCAGAGGGGAAAAGCTACGGCAATGGTATGCTCACCGGAGCAGAGACGACGGCGGACGGTGGTGGGAGCAGGACCAAGCAACGGCGGCGGCGAAAAGCTAGAATTCACCCAACACCACCATAGAACTTGATTAGCAACTTAACCGGGATATACTCAAGAACAACTAAGTGCTCCACAAACGCGGAATTGGAAAGTAACTCACCACGGAAGAAGAATTTCCGAAGGGAGCGGGATGGGGGAGCTTTGTAGCTCAACGGAGATTGACGACGATTGTCTTGAAACAAGTGCGGAAAGCGACGGTTTTAGCTTCCAGAGATAAAGAAGAAGAGATGATGCGTTGATTTTGCTTACGGGACTGGCCAAAAAGTTGTCGACGGCAAAGAACGGGTTCGGGCGGCGGCGACAAGAAACAGAGGAGGCGGGAGTGAGAGAAAAAAAACCGAGTGGGAGAGAAAGGAAAATAATGGGGAAGAGTCGGGTAAAGATAACGATCTCTATCTCTCGGTTAAAAGCGGTGGCGGGGCCCGACCGTAGGCCCGCGTGGCGCCTCCGGCGCCCGCGCGCGCGCCAGCGCTGCCCTGGCGCGGGCGGTGCGCGGCGCTGAGTGTCGGTAACTGACGAGTGGGTCCAGCGGGGCCCACCAACAGTAAAGGTAACTATTTTTTTATTTTTTTTAAAAAAAACAGGAATGTCACAATCTTTCCCCCTTAAAGGAATCTCGTCCCGAGATTCAAGATCGTACCGTACTAAGTAGTCGCTGTTTGAAGAAACACTGGGTAGTTTGCTTTAAGAAACTCTTCTTGCTCCCATGTAGCTTCCGCTTCTGAATGATTGATCCATTGGATTTTGTAAAACTTGGTAGTTCTGTGCCTTGTCACCCGATCGTTCGTATCAATGATTCTGATTGGATACTCGTCATAAGTTAAATTTGGCTGTAGTTATTCCACTTCTTTGATAACAACATCTGTCGGTGCCTTCAGACATTTCTTTAGTTGAGAAACATGAAAGACGTTATGAACTCCGGAAAGATGCGTAGGCATTTCCAGCCGATAAGCTACGGGTCCACATTGTTCTTGAATAACAAAAGGTCCGATATATCACAGTGCCAACTTTCCTTTGATTCCGAATCGTTGAACTCCTTTTGTGGGAGAGACTCGCAAATACACCTGATCCCCAACGTCGAATACTAATTTCCTCCACCTATTATTTGTATAGCTGAGTTGTCGAGATTTAGCCCGCTTCAAGTTTTGTTGGATCATGCGTATCTGTTCTTCCGCTTCTTGTACTATATCGGGTCTAAAAATTATTCTCTCACCACTTTCAGACCAATTCAATGGTGTGCAACAACTTCGTCCATACAAAGCCTGAAATGGTGACATCCCAATACTCTCTTGATAGCTATTATTGTAAGAAAATTCTGCCAAAGGTAAGCATTTTTCGCAATCTTTGCTGTATGTTAATACACAAGCTCGGAGCATATCTTCCAGATACTGATTGATTCGCTCCGTTTGCCCATCTGTCTGCGGATGGTAAGCTGAACTCCGAATCAACTGTGTTCCAAGAGACTTATGTATTTGTTCCCAAAATCTGGATATGAATTGGGCTCCTCTATCTGAGATTATAGTCTTTGGTACTCCATGTAAGCAAAGAATACGAGATATATAAAGTTCGGCATACCTCTCCACAGTATACTGAGTATGTACTGGGATGAAATGAGTAGACTTGGTTAGTCTATCAACAATGACCCAAATGGAGTTGTGCTTTCTTGGACTTAGTGGTAAACCGACAATAAAGTCCATACTAATATCTTCCCATTTCCAGGTAGGAATGCTTAGAGGTTGAAGGGGTCCTGCTTGTTTTAAATGATCAGCCTTTACCCGTCGACAAGTATCACATTCATTGATATACTTTGCTTCTTCTCTTTTCATCCTTGTCCACCAAAATCTCTGCTTCAAGTCCTGATACATTTTGTTCGTTCCGGGATGAATAGAATATTTGGAAGCGTGAGCTTCATCCAAGATTTTCTTACAAAGATTAAAGTCCTTAGGAACTACTATTCTATTCTTGAACCAGACAATGCCTTCATCATCTTCTCTGAAGCATGTGATATCTCCAGTCTTTATTCGCTTCTTTATATGCTGTATACCCATATCCTTCTTTTGGGATGTCAGAATATCTTCTCGAATTGTGGGAACAAGTGTCAGGTTAGTTAATACCCCATATGGAATAATACGAAGATTCGGTTCACTCACTCCTCCCTTTAGTCCCTTGATCATTTTCTGAGGGGTAAGATTATTACAATGCGCTTGTCGGCTCAAAGCATCTGCTACAACATTTGCTTTACCTGGATGGTAATGAATCTCAATCTCATAATCTTTAATTAATTCCAACCACCTTCTTTGGCGCATATTAAGATCCGCTTGGGTAAAAATGTATTTGAGACTTTTATGGTCGGTATAGAGATGCACTAAATTTCCCAAAAGATAGTGTCACCAGATCTTTAAGGCTAACACCACTGATGCCAATTCCAGATCATGGGTTGGGTAGTGTTCTTCGTGTTTTCTAAGTTGCCGTGATGCATATGCAATTACTCGTCCTTCTTGCATAAGAACGCAACCAAGCCCTGTACCCGAAGCATCGCAGTAAAGATCAAATGGCTTGGTCAAATCTGGTTGAGCTAACACCGGTGCAGAGGTTAATAACCTTTTTAAACTTTGAAAAGCTTCTTCGCACTCTTGGTCCCACTCATATTTCCGGTCTTTCTCCAATAACTTTGTCATTGGCTTAGCAATTTTTGAGAAATTGGGAATAAACCTTCTATAATAGCCTGCCAATCCTAGAAAGCTTCGAATTTGAATGACTGGTTTTGGTGGTTTCCAATCTAATACTTTCTGAACATATTTGGATCGATTGCTACACCTTCAGCTGAAATCACATGACCTAGAAAGGGTATCTTTTTCAACCAAAATTCACACTTGCTAAACTTGGCATATAATTGGTGATCTCTTAAGCTTTGTAACACAATCCGCAAATGTTGAGCATGTTCTTCCTCTGACTTAGAGTAAATCAGAATGTCGTCTATGAAAACTACAATGAACTTGTCCAATTCCGGCATGAATACTGAATTCATCAAGTACATGAAATGTGCCGGTGCATTAGTCAGGCCAAAAGACATTACCAGATATTCATAGAGTCCATACCTGGTAGAGAAAGCTGTTTTAGGTATATCTTCGGCTCTAATTCGAATTTGGTGGTATCCCGAACGAAGATCTACTTTGGGGAATACCTTGGCTCCCATTAATTGATCAAATAGAATATCAATCCGAGGTAGTGGATATTTATTCTTGATAGTAATGGTATTTAAAGGCTGATAATCCACGCATAACCTCAATGTTTGATCTTTTTTTTTGACAAATAAAGCTGGACAACCCCAGGGTGATGAACTTGGACGTATATATCCTTTATCTAACAATTCCTGTAATTGCACCTTCAACTCGGCAAGTTCATTGGGAGACATCCGATAGGACCTTCGAGATATATGTGCTGTTCTAGGTTGTAATTCTATCTTAAATTCTATATCCCGTTCAGGAGGTAATCCTGGCAAATCCTCGGGAAAAACGTCTGGATATTCTGAGACTATAGGTATCTCTTCCAAACTTGTTCCAGTTACTTTATTAACCATTGACCAAAGGGTTTTGGGAATGGTTAAAGTCAAACAATCTTGACCATGAATAGGAGAATCTAGATGTACAGCTCTAGAAGCTATATCCAGAATTGCCCTATGAAAATGCATCCATTGCATTCCAAGTATTGCATCTAACCCTTGCCCTTCCAAAATGATAAAAAATGTGGGGTAAACTTTACTACCTAGTTTCAGGGGCATATTTGCAGCTATTTGATTGGCAAGTATTTTACCGCCAGGTGTAGAAATAAGATGTGGGCATGATAGTTCAGATGGCATGATATGACGTTGTTGAGCATACCGTATGCTTTGCTGATAAAATTATGTGTAGCTCCGGAATCAAATAATATCATAGCGGGATGCTCAGTAATAGAAAACATACCCGCAAGAATTTGTCCTCCTTCTGGTATCTCCTCAATTGTGGTGAAATTGGCACGTCCTGTTTTCACCGGAGGATTCTTAGGTTGATTCCTCTGTTGACTTGGTCTTGGTGCTTGTGGACATGGCGCATTGTTTGTCTTCGATGGATACGGGCAACTTCGAGCGAAATGCCCGGGACGACCACAATTATAGCAAGGCAGATTATTCGGTGGTGGTGCCGAATAAGATTGTCGAGGCTGTTGCACAACTTGCTGCTGATATGGTGGACGGAACTGATATTGTTGTGGTGGTGGTTGAGGTGCGCGATAAATGTTCGGGCGGGAAGGAGTAGCACGGTAACGTTGACCTGTGGGTGATGTATAAACCAGCCTGTATTTAGATGGTCCTCCGCTTCCCTGTCCCATCGATGTCCTTTTCTTGTCTTTAGCAGCCTTATGGATACGGAGAGAATCTTCAAGAATAATGGCATCACTGACAAATTCGCTGAAACTAGCAGTCCGGTTCAAAACAATACGAGACTGCAGTTTTGTTGTCAATCCTCCTTTGAACCGAGCCTTCTTCTTACTCTTTGTATCCACATATTCTGGAGCATATTGTGTTAGACGGTTGAACACTTTAGAATATGCATGCACTGTCATATCTCCTTGCTTTAGTGCTAGAAATTCGTTCCGGTTTTGATCAACAAGGCCTTCTGGGATGTGATGGTCTCGAAATGCTTTAACAAATTCTGCCAGGTGAATTGATGGTCGGGCGGGTGCATCGCCTTGTAATTTGCCCACCAGGCTCCAGCAATTCCTTGTAACTGCTGAGCAGCGAACAAGGTTATTTCGGCATCTGTGCAAGGGATTAGCTCCAACTTGGACTCAATCGTACGCAACCAATGGTCCGCTTCCAGAGGTTCCCCTACATCTGAAAAAGTAGGCGGACGAGTGGCAATGAAGTCCGGATATGTTGCCTGATTAGCATGATAACCGGGACGATGCTCTGGTGGCGCTGTATTTTGAGCTATCTGCCGAGGCAAGTCTTCTTGTGCCACACTAGAATTTAGTATGGCTGCAATGGCTTGTGCTAGGGTGGGTGGAGGTGGTGGCACTTCTGCCCCTCCTCATTGAGAACTTTCCGCGCCATTTCCATTTCTTGTGTCACCCATTTTGTTCAAGGAAAAACTTTTTCATTAGCATCCCTAATACTCATGTATAATATAGAAACAATTGATAACACATTTTCATGGCTCAACTTGACATAAAATAGTACTTTATTCCAACTTCTTTAAACCTGACATAAAACATGTGTTGACACACGAAGTTCATATCAACCCGACTCGTCCTGCCATCTCGAAACTACTGCACCTCTATTTCAACCCTTTTTATTCTAGAGTGCATGTTGCAATACAACGTTGCTCACTGCTCTACGTGAAACGTGGAAGTCACTTCCTGATCCCTAGAATTGTTCACTTGAACATTCTCATCCTGGAGTGGCGGAATCTCCATTGATGCTATTACCGATTCCATGTCCATTATTTCTTCTGGTTCTCCTTCTGCTTCCTCATTTTGCTGCTGCTCAAGTTCCTGGTTTATTAAATTATTATGCATCTGAATCAAATCTTCTTCTAATTGTTGGATTGTAACATTTGCCGTAGCAAGTTGCTGATCCATGTTTAACAGTTGCTCTTCCTGGTTATTTATTTGACCCTCTTGATTGATCAGCATCTCATCCTTTTCTCGAAGTCGGCTTTCCAGTTCTGCTATACGAGCATCCTTCTCTGGACACCAATAACATTGCGGCCCTTCCGCTTCACCGATGCCATTACCACCACTGGCCATCTCTGCAGAGAAATAGAAATGACATACATCAATATCAACTTGTACTCTTACTCTAAACATAACCAACTATAACATTTTTATAAACATCCACTTTTATTTCTTAGTAACATGCTACAACAGTTACTACTACTATTAGTACAAACTGCTATAGTGGGGGTGGTTAGGTCTACTATCGACCCACTATACAATCTGACCCGTGTCAGCAAAAATGTGGCGACTATCGCCATCCTACCCAAACACTCCTAACTCCAGTATCCTACCCGGTGGCTATACAATCCGACATCCTGTCAGCAAAAATGGTGCTATCCTCCTACTCCTATCACCCTATCTCTACTCTAGCACCCTCTACTGTGGTGGTGCGTGACTGTCCGTGTCATAGGCAAGTGCAGCCTCGGACTCAGCAGGAGGTCCCTAAGTCTAAGCCCGACTCAGGAGTTGCCTGTCCGTGTGGTGGCGGTATCTGCTGCTGCAACTGCGCAATCTGCACGTGAAGGTCCTGGTGGTGATCCTCCAGTATCTGGTGTGCCTCCATAACGTTCTGAAGCTGTAGCTGAAGCTGGTCTCTCTGGTCGGCAAAATCGAGCATAATCTCGATCACCTAGTTACGCTGCTGCGTAACCCCTATAAGTTGACCCTCCACGTCCGTGACCCTCTCTCTAGTCTCGTCCAGCTCCTTAGCAAGCCCTGCCATGTGCTCCTCCAAGTGCAGTGTCTGCTGGTGGAAACCGTCTCGATCCTCTGTAATCTCTATAATCTGCCCCTCTAACTCTGCAATCCGTGCGCTCAACTCCGTGATCCGTGCAGGTGACTCCTGGATTTGGCGTCCGTCTGCCTTGAACCGCTCTCAAAATGCGACCTGCTGGTGGTCTCTCTGCTGAGCGACCTCAGCTAGCTGCGCCTCGACGTCATGGAGCTGACGCTCTAAGGCTGCCGTACGCATCCCCTGCGCGCCTGGCTCACGAACGCGCCTCTGTCCCCGTGGCATCTGCAGGAAAAAGGTTTAACAAGTTAAACACTTCTTCCCACAGGAAAACAAAGTAGCAAAACAGCGAGAGGAAAACTGACAGTATAAAACAAAGCATAACCCTCAAAACCCCAAAATCTTAATTATACAATATAACATGATGCAAACAATATGCAACTAAAAGTTAATAAGTTAGCAGTCGGAATCACTTTCTAAAACAAATAGCACATCTACTCACATCTTCTAGCGTCTCTCTACCCTGCCGTTCTCACTCATGGGGTTCTAAAAAGAATTTTCGTAAAGAGTTTTGAAACCGGACTTGAGAATGTTATGCCATTGCTCCTGTATTGCTTTGATACCAGCTGTGACATCCCCTCCGGGATAACCAGGATCATGTATAGGAGAACACTCGACGAAGCGAGTTACAACAGCACAAACTTTCTTACAAGCCCAAATATATTACATCATGGTATAATACAACCAGGTTTTCAAAAAAGATAGACGAGAGTTTGCAGCGGAGAATCATTTATTACAACAAGTTTTACAAACTCAACAGAAGTTTGATCAACATTCAAAACCAAGTTTGAAACCACGTCTCCCTATAACACCCTCATAGACACGTCTCGGCTTTTAATCTTTCGGAGACGGGATGCGTTCCCACTGGAGAGATCCTCCCTCCGACAGTTGCCCTTCCTCTGGCATGCCTTCTGACCATCCATAGGAGCTTGGCTCCCCACCTAAAAAATAATAATTTAACAAACCCTGAGTATCTAATATACTCCGCAAGACTGACCCGTCAACGTGGCTCGCTAAGGCCGACATCTAGAATACTTAGGCCTTTGGCCGGTGGGTTGACTCAGATTTTTGCGCAAAACAGCACCTACGAGTGGATACCTATTCCATATTTTAGCTCAAGATTATGTTTATCAATTAATAAGTTTTGCATCCTACTACTATTGCAACCAAAAATTTATCAAGCCAAACTAAATAATTTTAAAGAAATCCTTCTCCTTCTCGATACTCTCAATTATCTCCGTTCGCGCCAAGACAACAAGCGGTACTCATTGGTGCGAGGAACAGCGAATCGAATCAATTTCTACCATCTGGGTAAAAATCCGACTACACGACACATACGCACCGCATTGGTCGTATATGACAACTTTTCCCACTAACCCCAACCAGAGGTCGATCCATTTCCAACTCCCCCGGGAATATGGAGACCCCACTAGATACCCGTCCCTGATGTTATCCATGGACGACCACCATTTCTCTCCCGTGAGACTTCAATCTCACTAACAACCAGAAAAAGAAAGTTGGCTACGTCCTACCACTGAGGTAGTTAGGGTACATCAGTTTACTGGGTCCCATAAACCAGCATGTAGACGGTACTGTTCAATACTTGTTCTCGGAGCCGCCAACGGTTTGGTCCTAATTTGACACGGACGGGGCTACCACCTTGCAAGACCCAGTCTTTGCCCTTTCCTCTACGGGGCCCGTCCGGTCCCATCATCATCATCAACTTTCATTTAATTTCTCAAAGATCTCAATCAACTTAAAGCCTCCATGCTTTAAGATCATCCTATGCAGTGCTACCGATAATCCTACGACATAAGCATAGCGCTTATCGTGCTACCTGTACCTGTATAGGGTAAAAACATCATAGGATACGGTAGTGATGCAGGTGGGTGTCAATCAATTCCTGGAACCTAATGCACAAGCATGACTCGACTGACTGTGATAAAAGAAAGAATTTAAAAACATAGGTGGGATGCACCGAGGCTTGCCTTGGGTTTCTTCCGGGTGTGACGAATCAGGTGCAGGAGCGGTCTCGACAATTACCACCTCGGGTCCACAGTCAGCAGACGGCTCGACAATCTCGGGTCCTATACGATTTGTCGATATATCGCAAGTTAGCACCAACAATGCATGAAATATGACATGCAATGCATTGAAAATGATGATGCGATAGAATATTTAGACTAAGAATTCTAATTACTCTCGTCTGAAGTATTTTCTTCAAAATAAGAGTAATTAAATCCGTTAATGACAAGGGATTAACATGTTTTAATTTAAACTAATAACCCTTAATTTCCCTATTTTAATATAAACTAAATTCATTAACAAAATAAATACTAACTTAGAAAAATAGATTAACTAACAATTAAAAGATAGTTTATAAACTTACTTAAATACTTAAAAATCATATAAAATAAATATTAAATTTTATTTCATAAAGTGGTAGAGGAATTTATTTGGAACCTAACAAAATTAATTTTAATATTTTATAAAGCCTAATTTATTTACTAGGTTTTATTCAAACTTTGGAATTATTTGTAAATGGAAAAACCTGGAAAAAGAAAAGAATAAAAGAAAACTGGATTTTGGCCTTTTGGGCCTTGGGTAGCCCAGCTGCTGCTGGACCGAGTCCAGCAACATAGCGGCAGGGTGCGGGAGGACGGCCCACTGGCTCGGCGGCCCAGCCGAGGCGGGACGCGGCCCAGCAACTTGGGCGCTTGGGCCCTCGTGCGCGTGCCTCGCATCACAGCCGCTCGGCCCAAACGCGCGTCGAATCCCGCTCCAGAGAGCTCTTCCGAGCTCGCGCGCGCTCGCGCGGCGCTTCCGCCGCGAGCTCGAACTCGGTTTCGAGTTCGACTCAGCCTGCCATGGCGAAGAAGAGGTGGCGATTGCGGGAGGATAGTAGAGGGGAAGAGTTACAGTGATGGGTATGCTCACCGGAGCAGAGACGACGACGGACAGTGGTGGGAGCAGGACCAAGCAACGACGGCGGTGAAAAGCTAGAATTCACCCAACACCACCATAGAACTTGATCAGCAACTTAATCGGGAGATACTCAAGAACAACTAAGTGCTCCACAAACGCGGAATTGGAAAGTAACTCACCACGGAAGAAGAATTTCCGAAGGGAGCGGGATGGGGGAGCTTTGTGGCTCAATGGAGATTGACGACGATTGTCTTGAAACAAGTGCGGAAAGCGACGGTTTTAGCGTCCAGAGAAAAAGAAGAAGAGATGACGCATTGATTTTGCTTACGAGACTGGCCAAAAAGTTGTCGACGACGAAGAACGGGTTCGGGCGGCGGCGACAAGAAACAGAGGAGGCGGGAGTGAGAGAAAAACAACCGAGTGGGAGAGAAAGGAAAATAACGGGGAAGAGTCGGGTAAAGATAACGATCTCTATCTCTCGGTTAAAAGCGGTGGTGGGGCCCGGCCGCAGGCCCGCGTGGCGCCTCCGGCGCCCGCGCGCGCGCCAGCGCTGCCCCGGCGCGGGCGATGCGCGGCGCTGAGTGTCGATAACTGGCGAGTGGGTCCAGCGAGGCCCACCAACAGTAAAGGTAACTATTTTTTTTTAACGGGAGTGTCACATGAACGAATAGTATCAAGGAGTCAAATCACTCTGATACCTGCTCCTCTCATCAGCACCAGCGCCCGCTGACAATGACAGGAGTGGGGAGACTCTCTGTACTTCTATCACCCGATAACACCCCTAATAGCGGTGATGCAGGACGTTCTGATGGACAGGTAGATTGAACCTTGCCTGAGCAACATGAGAAAGCCCATACTGCACCACCCCATGTATGGCGGAACACGCCGTCTATAGGAACAAGGGGGCTCGACCTAACAACAAAAAGCGGGGGCACGCCCGAACATAATGCCCTCTGACGCAAGACCAGGATGACAGGGCCCGCAAGGACTAAAGGCTACGCCACCGACCGAAGTCCTCGTCTTCCCCAACACGGCTTCACCAACTCCCTATGTATAGATGTCTCTCGCTCTCTCTATAAATGGGTCTGGCCCCCTTGAAGTATAAAAGGGGAGGCCTATCACATCTCCAGGGACCACGAAAACACATACAACAACAAAAAACTAAGACAAGCAATCAGAGACTTGGAGACTCCTCCTCTCTCTCCATCATCGTAACCCTCGATGCAAGTAACACGAGCAGATGTGAGAACTGGACATAGGGGGCTTCTCCAAACCAGTATAACCCTTATGTCCTGTTCCATAGCCATTGCCGAAACCAAAATGCGTACCACTGGAATAAATTCTACTCACCGGTGATCTAAACACCGATAGTTGGCGCGCCAGGTAGGTGTTGTAGATGAGGCCCGATCTTCCAAGAGGTAGGGGATAAACTCGACTATGGACACTCGATGTCGACAATCCGGCTTGAAATAGACACGATCCAACCCCGCAACCATTATACCAAGCACAACTTGATTGTTTCTACAAGCGAATCGAGAACACAAGCAAGAAAGGATAATTACGCAATCTGAAATTGCAAATATGGATGAAGCAAATCACAAAGAAAGATTCAAGCTCTGAACACAAAAGGACTAATCACCACAGTGGTTTAGAACAAGAACAGGAGGAGCCCTGGATTACTGTAAAAGGACTTGTCGCCATAGTTATAATAAATCGATCAAGTTTCTTTCTAGAAAACTGAACTAAACAAAACCCGCATCTGAACGGCGGCGGCAACTGAGTTTATGAGGGAGCCAGGGGCGTCCTAGGGTTGGGGGCGACCAGGGGTTAGGGGGCACCCACAACATGGGCTTAAGGCCCAACACGATACAAGGCCAAGTTGGCCCAAAATAGGTGGTGCAACACCTTGTCATGGTCACACAACATGACTCACGACCTTTCTGGAGCTAGGACCAGAAACTAAATGATGGCGTCGTTGTCCCCTTTCCAACACATCAAAGAACGCCTCGTCTGGACGTCGGATGTGGGAGATATCATCAAAACCGTGCAGGGGTGTCGGCTGAATTCGAGACGAACGCGGCGACGAAGTTGGTAACGACTTGTAACTAGGAGAAGACCATGACGTGTGTGTATCCGACATGGTGATGTCCTCATCATCCTCCCCTTCTTGTATTGGAGTCGTCCTTGACTCCATCTCATCATTAATCTCCTGCAAAAGGTTAGGACCAGCAAAATGCAAAGTACACGACACATGATCATTGATGAAAGATATATCACAACAAAGCACAGTATAGCAAGGTGCATCATGATTATCACAAAGTTCAGCAACAGTAGATGTCATAGCAAGAAAAGCACCTCCCTTTAACTGAATAGCCTTATGTTTAACATCAAAAAGCTTATTGTTATCAGGTTTATGCTCAGTATTTTTAGCAAGCGTTTTAAAATGATTCCTAATATCAACAGGCAATAACGGACTATCGAGGGTAAATAACAGGGTACCACATGGTACCTCCTAAGAGCTCGCACGCGTCAGACTCGAACAGACTCAAAGGGACCCACAGGATCGCCTCCAAGGCGCCGCCCACGTGGGCCCCCTATGGGAAGCATCCCAGTGGCGGTCGGGCCTTGGCCGTGAAAACCGCGCTGCCACCCCGACTCGCTCGACCCTTGAAGTGGTTGAGGGATGGCCGCGTCTCGCTCGACCCCTCGATAGGGGTCGAGGATTCGCCACGCCCCGTACGACCCCCCGAAAGGGTCAAAAAGCGAATCGCTCCACCCGATGACGCGCGCGCGCGGCCCGAACTCCCAAGCAGATGACTCAGCCATTAACCCAAGCCTATCCGCCACGGGGCAAGGGTGGGCGCCCCGATGCCACCACTGGCACAACAACAGTATGGGCCTCTCCCGCAATCGTCAGGCAAACTTCCCTCAGTCAACTGCTAGGCCAGGAGTGGCGGAGTGGAGAAACTCGATCGCCCTGTCCGGACGGTACGTATTCCAACTCCGCACCGGTTCGGACAGGCGCTACCCGATGCATCGACCCCCGACGGAGGGGGTCGAGCAAGCCGGCGGTCAACAACCGCCAACCACCCGGCCTTAAATACCACGCCCACTACATGGGCATAGTGCTACAGAGTCAAATCCCTCCTGGCACCTGCTCCCCCCTCGTCAGCACCAGTGCCCACTGACGGTGGCAGTCGTGACAAGGCACGCCACGCTACCATCGTGCGATAGCTGCCTAATAATGACGGTGCAAGATGGTTTGAGGGACAGCTAGATTGAACCTTGCCCAAACGACATGACGAAGCCCATGCTGCACATCCCCGCAAATGGCAGAACACGCCGGCTATAGCGACATGAAGGGGCTCGACTCGATGACGGAGAACGGGGGCACGCTCGGGCATAGTACTATCCCTCTGACGCAAACCAGGATGGCGGAGCCCGCAAAGACCGAAGACCACGCCTTCCGTGGCACGACATCACCAACTTCACACGTGTAGAACTCTCTCTCTCTCCCGCTGTAATCGGGTCCCTTCCCTTGAAGTATAAAAAGGGAGACCCACACTCTTCTCCAAAAGGCAGAAGGATAAAAGGTTGAAGGACCAAGAATCGAAAAACACCACAACACACAAGACACACGCACGATCCGCACCCGAGACTTGGAGAGCCCTCCTCTCTCACCACCATTGTACACCCTCATCGGAGCAAGTAACACGAACATGCCCGAGAACTGGACGTAGGGAACTTCCTCGAACTAGTATAATCCCCCGTGTCCTCCTGCTTAGCCATCACCGAGCTTGAAGCACGCATCCCTGTGAACAAATTCTACTTGTCTATGATCTAAACACCAACACGGACGCAAAGTAATATTCCTGTCCTTATGCATGAAAGTATATGTATTAGTTCTACCATGGTGTGCAGCATCTGTATCATATTCCCATGGGCGGCCTAATAAAAGCGAACATGCTTGCATAGGTACAACATAAAAATCAGTATAGTCTTGATAAGAACCGACTGAAAAGTGTATGCGTGCTGATCGAGTTACCTGTGCCGTACCACTCTTGTGGAACCAGTTGATGTGGTAGGGCTGACGTAGTGAATGAGTGGTCAAGCCAAGCATGCTGACCAAATCGGAATTCACCAAGTTGTTACAGCTCCCAGTATCAATGATGGTGAGAACACGGCGGTCCGCGATAATCAGGAACATATAGAAAAAATTATTGCGTTGCTGTTCTTCCTCTTGTCCCACCTGAGAGGTCAACACACGCTATACAAGGAGGCTAGGAAAGCCCACGGTGGCGGCAATGGAATCAATGGCGATAGTCTCCTGCTCCTCTGCCGAATCTGCAACAAGGTTAGCCACACGAGCAAATTCATCTTCAACATCACTAGAACTTTCATAGCCATCAGTGGTAGCGATGAAAGCACGACGACTGGGGCAATCCTTCATGACATGTCCCATGCCCTTGCAGAGGTGGCAAATAATGGTGGTGGAGGAGCCATTCCTAGCACCGGAAGTAGCAGCCTTCTTCTGGTGTTGGGGCTGCACACTAGACGAGGTCGCTTTAGAAGTAGGCGCAAGTGTAGAAGGTGTTGCTGGTGGCTTAGCAGCATGACCCTTCGAGTTCTCTAGTCAAGAACGCGGCTGGATAGATTGCTCAGTGCTGGACCTGCAAGATTGTTGTGGATGGCGTCCCTGTACTTCTCGTTCAGCCTTAAGAGCAAGATGATACAATTGGTTGAACCTATTCCACTCTTTATAGTCAACAATATCCTGGATAGCACGGTTCAATCCACCAAAAAATCTAGCACTAGTTTCATCATCATCTTCATGTATATTACAATGCGCTAAACCAATAAGCAATTCCTTATAATATTCCTCTACTGTTTTATCACCTTATGTTAAAGATTGTAATTTTAAACGTAAATCACATTGGTAATAAGGAGGAACAAAACGAGATTTCATGCGTTGTTTCAAAACAGCCCAAGTGGTAGGTATAGCAGCATTAGCATTGCAAAGATCATTCCACCAAAAGAGAGCAAAACCTGTAAACTCACTAGTAGCAAGTCTAACACGAGCAGGCCCGAGACCTGACCGTAGGGGACTTCCCCGAACCAGTATAATCCCCCATGTCCTCTTGCTTAACCATCACCGAGTCCGAAGCGCACACCCCTGTGAACAAATTCTACTCGTCGGTGATCTAAACACCGATAGTTGGCGTGCCAGGAAGGGGACTTTGCGCGCTTCACTTCACCACTTCCCGGTTCGGATGGCCATTTCCTCCACCTTCTGGGCTCCCGGTAGCAGCATGTTCTTCGGGAGCCTGGAGTTTATTGGTCGTATCTACGCACCCACTTATATACCGCAAGAGAACGGTGTATGATTGTAGCACATTTTCCCTTGAATTGAGTATTCCAAGGTTTACCGAATCCACTGGGACCTTAGGGATTTATTAAACAAAGTTAACAGTAAAAGATCTAGTCAAGGCTACTGTCAAAGTTAGGTTGCATGAGGGGGAGACTGGCCAGCGCAAAGGTGCGCCAAATAGTAAATCTGTCGTTGCACCGATCGGCGCAGGAGTCGAGCCGATCGGCACACTGATGAAACTGAGCCAAAGTGCGCAAGATCTAGTAAATCTGTGGTTGCGTCGATCGGCGCAGGAATTGAGGCGATCAGCACACTGGTGAATCTAAGCCAAAGTTGTTGCGCCGATCGGCGCAGGAGTTGAGCCGATCGGCACACCTGTGAATCTGAGCCAGAATGTGCCAGATCTTGTAAACCTATGTTGTTAAGTGAGTAGCCAGATATCTACTAGTGAGATTGTAACCAGAAAGTCTAATTGAATAGCATCATAATGGGTAATTACATAGATCAATGAAAACCTATAATGAGTAAGACCACCCTGCTTTCCGAGCGGCTCCCGATTTATCGCTGCCGAGAGGAAACCCTTAATCGCGCGAGTATCTTACCCAACTCAACTATCCAATAGTGCTGCGCAGGCTTAGTGCTGTCACCACTAAACCACACTACTAGCATCATCAAGCAACCATAATCAATACAATGTCCGAATACTATCCTAATCACCATGATTAAGATAATATCTACTTACTTAGCCTAGAACCAAGGCAACAACTCATCTTTCAAATCACTCAACCTATATTCTACATCATAATGATCAAATAATATTAGTGTAAGGCTTATATGAGTAGCTAGGTGAGGTAATTCAAGGATTGCAAACATAAATCAATAATATATTATAAAGCTAGGAGATTATTCTTCGTTGGAATTATAGAAACTTATCAAGAGGGCCATTAAGAAAGGAAAATTTAAGAAAGGACTCACACTTTGGATATGTGGACATGTGCATAGAAAAAATTTAATCTTGGAAGATTGCACATGGTTGGAATGATTCATGGCTATATTAGAATGAATTTCGAGAATAAGCATGTCATATACCATCCCCCCACACTTAAAATTTTGCTAGTCCCTTAGCAAACAGCAGAGTTTTTTTTTACCACTGCTGTGCCGATCGGCTCAGGGTGCGCCGATCGGCTCTCAACCCAAATTCACCAACATTTGTTGGTATTTGATTTGTCTGGCTGCAACATTTATTCAATAATTAAATATAGCTAGAAATATAGGATGTGGTCAAGGAATGATACTCAACAAGATGTTTTGGGTTTATGGTAGTGTACTCAGCGGAATTGAATTTTTGCATGAGTAATTTCAAGGCTAGAAAAAGATACACAAAAAATTGCCATCTTAAGATAGTTCATACCAAAAAGAATTAAATCCTAACCGAACTCAACCATCAATTTAATGTTTATCTACATATCAAAGGTTCATGAGTATTGTTCAAAATATGGCACTGGTAGGTAAGGATCTTGAAAAAAATAAATTCTAAAGTTCACAACATGAAAATTTATTTTTGAAAAGATTGGTACTAAGTTATCATCACAAACTCGACAACACAAATGAAGCACATGGGTACTCAAAATTGCTTCACATAAGACATATTTGCTGAATAATCATTAAGTGTAAGTTCAAAATTTTATTCAATGCTCAACATTATTTGATCTTCATCCACACTTTTCAAGAAAGAATAAATAATTAAATTCTCCTAAAAGAGCATAACCGCCACCATTATATTAAGATCAAAACTCGGATACATGATGATGATTTTTGCACACACTTGCATGAAAATAAAACTACTACTAACACACTTGCATGAAAATAAAACTACTACTAACACACTTGTATGAAAATAAACACACCAGATACATGGTTTCCTAACCCGCTCACACACACATAAGCAAATAAAGAAAAAGACTGCAAAAGATAAAAGAAAACGCAAACCGGGAAACCGATACACGTGCCAACTCCTAGGCACTCTAGTCATCCGAAAGTGGAGGCGGTGGCTGATCGAAGCCATAACTTCACGCCTTGCGTTGCTCGAACTCTTCCACCATCGCATCGTGGTTGTACCTCCATTGGGACGTGGCTTCCTCCACGCGCTCGATGTAGTGCATGTTGTTGTTGAGGTAGCCCTGCATGGGCACAAAAAAGTCTGCACCGGGCACAGGAGGCACCACTGGTACACGCCCTTGGTACTTGTAGTCAATACTCGCGTTGTAGTAGGGTGCGCTGACCGGCGTGTCGCCTGCGCCGATCGGCACAGAGGGCTATGAACTGCCCGCTGCGTCGCTCCACCCTGACTGGTACTGCTAAGGCTCCTGGCGTGACCCCGAGGAGTCCCACTCGCCGCTGGCTGCTGTAGATGTGTCTGACTGTCGAACCCGCCCACGGCGGTCCTTGAGAAATTGGCCCCCTTCAGGACACCTTCCTCAAGCCAATTTCCTCCCTCCAGCTTGTGAGGGAGAAAAACTCCTAGTTCCGCACACGGGAGTTTTACGTTGGTGCCGCCGACATGGAAGCCGGCGTGAACACTTCCCGTGACAATATTGCCACGAGTCATATTCTCACCGATCTCCATCGCGCACTCCCACTTGTCATTGCGCCCTCCCGGTCCGTCGTCGTCTTAGACGAGGGCTGCTAGTCGTTGAAGATAGGCTCCGAAGGCCAACTTCTTGCTTGCCTTGCCCCTCTTGTCGAGCCAACCCCGCACCATCACCGACATGGGGTTGCAATGAAACGGACTCACGATGGCGTTGTAGAGCCACCGCAAGTCCGCATCGGTGACGTTGCTGGAGTCGACCTTGTCGCCTATGCGTGCCGCCAACCACCGATGGAAGACTTGAATGGTCGGGTTGCGGATGTTGCCGTGCTTCATTTCTTCTACAAACGAGAGCCGCCTCCAAAAGGAGTCCAACTCCCCGCGTCCCAAGATGCTGGCGACGTCGGCATTGACGTTGAAGCCGAAGGCTTGAGCCGCCGCGTCCATGGTCACCGTTTGTCTGATGTCGCGGACGCGGAAGTTGACGGCCTCGCTACCGTCTTCGACGGTTCCAAGCCTCATCGTAGAGGCAACCTCGGTGATGACATCGAGGTTGTAGTCCATGGGGAGGAGGTGGAAATCCACCCAGCCAAGTTTGTCTAGCATCCCATTTAAGTCCTCTCACATGCCGATCGAGGTGAGGAAGGTCTCGTCCAAGTCGAAGTTGGGGACGAACCTTCCCCTCACCGCGAGGTAGTGCCGCTGTTTCTACCCACTTAGGAGGTAGAAGCCCTCCTCCACCGGGCGCGACATGAATGCCGACGGTGGTGGTGATGTGGGAACCCCACGGCTTGCCGCTGTTTGGCTCCTCATAGCATGCCATGTTGGAAGGGACGTGCCTGAGATGGAGTGGCGGGCGCGGATCTCGTATGTTGCCGCCGCCGAGCCGGTGGATGCACCATCCACCGACATGTCATCGCGAGCGTCAGAGCCACCCCTCATCGAGGAGTCACCGCTCGACTCGCTGCTGCCGCCGGAACTGCTTCCTCGGCGCAGCCTCTTGCCCAACTTGTCGACGGAGGAGCGGAGACGGTCCATCTGCGAAAATTGTGGAATGTGTGCGAGATCGTGGGTAGTGGGGAAGGTGGAGAGATTACCGGGATGGTGTGCCGAATGGGGGCGCCTGGCCTCCCTTTTATAGTGTGGGAAACTTCCAGGAGAAGGAACCGCCGTAAAATTTTAAAATTTGAGAGCGCGCCGATCGGCACGGGTACCTGCGTCGATCGGCACAATTCAAATTTTGAATGCTCTGACCACTCTGATGCTTGATTCTCATCCTTTATGTTGCTTCCTGGCACATCATGTTGGTTGGCATGGGAACAGCACGGAATCCTGATGTCTTGTTGGCTGCGCCAATCGGCGCGACGTCTCTTTTTCAGCTTTTGGTCAATTCCATGTCTCCTCTGCACTGCACACCTACATAATAATGATACCTTTCCTCAAAATAAATGCCTACGGCCTTTGTCGCCCATTTGGGAACCGCATGGGTACCTGCGCCGATCGGCGCAGTAGGGCGCCGAGTGGCGCAAGTCCCTTGCACCTCGTCTTTTGGTCCGGTGCTGATTCTGATGCCTCGTGTTCATCTCTTTCACCTAATTTCCACTTCTCCAATGTTCCTGTAGTATTGGCATATGTATCGGGGCTCATCTGGTGACCGCGCCGATCGGTGCTGACTCGTGCCGAGCGGCGTGACGTCCGTTTTTGCTTCGAGCCCCACGCTTCTTCGCTAGATGTTGTTCTTCATCCTTGAAAACAGCTCCGTCTCTGAAAATTACTGTGCTGGTTGATTTTTAGCACTCCTTCAATTCTGGGCATCGTCGGCCTTCTGTCCTGACTTGGGCAATACTGCGCCGATCGGCGCAGAAGTGCGCTGATCGGTACAAGCTCTGTTCCTTCTTATTTTTGGTCTTTTTTTATATTCCTGCATTGTTAGTCTACATGGTATATACATAGTTTTGCACAAATAAACAGACAACACAAGAGCACACAAGAATTAAGCACACACTTTTCTATTTTTTTTATTCGGGAGATTTGTTTTTATCACAAGCAAGCAAATTTAAAAACACCGGGTTGCCCTCCCGGCCAGCACTAATTAACTAAATGAAATGGGTTGCCCTCCCATAAGCACTAAATAACTTCTAAATCCCCCGATCATTGGGTTGCCTCCCAAGAGCGCTCTAGTTATTTAGAGGTCAAAGAGCTTGACCTCCCCGCAAACAATCAATCCTTAGTGTCGCGGTGCGGGATGTGAGGCCGCGACACTACAAGGTTATCTTATCTCCATGGTTCATATAGCTTGGACGACCTATCCATACATCCCCTCCAATTACTTTTGATGCCCTGATGCCACGGTGTCTTGTATCTCTTCACTTCATCAATCGCACAACACTCTTCTCCCTTTGGGCGAAACTTGAAAGAGTAGGGAGTCCCACTTATATCGAAGCTTATCTCACCACTCCCAACATCAATACTTGCCTTGGATGTCCTCAAGAAGAGTCTGCCTAAGATCAACGGGTTCCTTGTCCTCTTATCCATATCAAGCACAATAAAATCAACATGGACGATATGATCTCCATTTTGAACAGGCACATCCTCAGCAATTCCATCAGGGAAGCGTACCGATTGATCGGCTAACTCCAAACACATACCCGTAGGCTCTAATTCAGGCACATTGAGATTTGTGAATATATGACGGGGCATAACACTTACGCTAGCTCAAAGATCGCATAAGCACCTATCAAATATCCTTGTTCCAATCATGCATTTGATGCTTGGTGATCTAGGGTCGGGTTTCTTCTCTAGTGCAACATCATTGATTGCCGCCGTTAGTTCGTTAGTGACCTTCACAACCTCCTCAGAAACTAGAGACTTCTTGTTTTGCATCATGTCCTTAATGTACTTGGCATAGGTGGGAACTTGGATAGCGTCAACAAAAGGGACATTGATATAAAGCTTCTTCATAGTATCGACGAACCTTGCAAACTGCTCGTCGTGTTGTCGCACTCTTTCTCTCTTCGTCAGTAGTTGGGTATCCAGAAACGTGGTAGGGCCATGCTCTTATGTCTCCACGCCCATTTTCAGACCAGAGAGGTCATCATCCTCCTTGCACCGATCGGCGCTTTCAGGGAGCCAATCGGCGCCGACAGGGTTGTCGCGCCGATCGGCGCTGGGTGTGCGCCGATCGACGCGGGGCTTCTTTGCTCCCGCAGAGTGTTCTGGATCTTCTGTTTGTTTTCCTGATCGTGTAGCTATTGCCTTCAATTGCTCTACAAACATCATATTACCAGGAATAGCCCCCTTGTTGCCTTGAATGGCTTGCGATAGCTGTCCCATCTGTTGCTCCATAATCTTGGTATGCTTCAAAATTTGCTCATTGGAGCTCCCAATTTCTATAACCTTGTCATTAATTCTCTCAAGGACATGATCAATCTCCTTGAATTTAGCTTGATTGTCCTTGTTGATCTTCTCTTGAGCTTGGAAGAACTCATGACATTGGAGACGAAGTGGGATAGAATTTTGCATGGACGAACTAGGAGAGAAAGAACTCCTTTGTTGCTGATATTGGGGCTTCCATCCACTATTCTTCATATATTCTAGCATCTTCATCTCTTCAGAGCAATCTTTCTGCACATGACCAAATTCTCCACACTCACTACATGTGGAGCGTGATTCCGCCAGCTTGAGTGTCTCTTCCTTAGGGATATGAAGATTATTGTCTAACCTCCTTTGAATAGCATCGAGGCGATCTATAATCAAGTCTTCGTGAGTCTTCTCAATCACACTCTTCGCTACTCCTTTTGAAGGTTGCAAATTCCTTGAGCTTCTCTCACCATCCCATGATTGATTTTCAACTAGCAACTTGATCAAATTCTTAGCTTCGGTGGGGTTTTTTGACATGAATGATCCTGCAGCTGAGACGTCCAAATATTGACGTGATAAAAGATTCAATCCTATGTAGAACTTCTCAACAACTTCTCCAACCGTCAGACCATGATGGGGGCATGCATCCATATATTCATTGTATCTTTCCCATGCTTCTCCAATGCTCTCATCAATATTCTGTGTAAATCCAAGAATCTTATTTTTCAAAGCTTGAGTCTTACCAGGAGGGAAGTATTTGGCCAAGAATTCAGCTGCTAACGTGTTCCACACCGTTTTTACTGTGTTTTCCAATCCATTGTACCATTGCTTGGGGCGTCCAACTAGAGAGAAGGGGAACAGCCGCACACGCGCTTGGTCTCCTATCAATCCCGCTATCTTGAATGTACTGCAAACCTCAAGGAAGTGCTGCAAGTGATGATTGGGATCTTCTAAACCTGTGAACGGTTGTTGCGCCACTATTCTAACATATCTCTCTAATTGATACGAAAGTTGATCTTGACCTTCTCGAAAATCTGTTTTATCAATACTAGTCAATTGTGGCTTGAGACGATTAACCATAGGTACCTCTGCCATCTCCTCTTCTTCTTGCTCTTGAACTGAGTCTT
This sequence comes from Eleusine indica, assembly GCA_030378355.1. NCBI lineage: Eukaryota > Viridiplantae > Streptophyta > Magnoliopsida > Poales > Poaceae > Eleusine > Eleusine indica. The sequence continues at coordinate 32,295,423 of CM059499.1, forward strand.
CTACTGTGAATAATACTCGAGGTGTTGCGCGGACTGCTTCTAAATCTCCAAGTGACTTGCTTCTCTTCTCCGCTGTTCTCTTCTTGTGAAAGAGTCTTTCTGGATCATCGACGTAATTAGAGGGTTTGTTTGACTTAGGACCGTCCATACCTGTTAGTTTCACTTAACAGAATATATGTACTAGAGAGACAAGTAAAGCACAATGACTAAACACTAATACATCAAACAATGTTTAAAAACCTGCTATGGTCCCCGGCAACGGTGCCAGAAAATAGTCGCTTGTTGGTCGTATCTACGCACCCACTTATATACCGCAAGAGGACGGTGTACGATTGTAGCATTTTTTTCCCTTGAATTGAGTATTCCAAGGTTTATCGAATCCACTGGGACCTTAGGGATTTAATAAATAAAGTTAACAGTAAACAATCTAGTCACGGCTACTGTCAAAGTCAGGTTGCATGAGGTTGAGACTGGCGAGCGCAATGGTGTGCCAGACAGTAAATCTGTCATTGCGTCGATTGGGGCAGGAGTCAAGCCGATCGGCACACTGGTGAAACTGAGCCAAAGTGCGCAAGATCTAGTAAATCTGTGGTTGCGTCGATCGGCGTAGGAATTGAGCCGATCGGCACACTGGTGAATCTAAGCCAAAGTTGTTGCGCTGATCGGCGTAGTAGTTGAGCCGATCGGCACACCTGTGAATCTGAGCCAAAGTGTGCCAGATCTTATAAACCTATGCTGTTAAGTGAGTAGCCAGATATCTATTAGTGAGATCGTAACCAGAAAGTCTAATTGAATAGCATCATAATGGGTAATTACATAGATCAATGAAAACTTATAATGAGTAAGACCACCCTGTTTTCCGAGCGGCTCTTGATTTATCGCTGCCGAGAGGAAACCCTTAATCGCGCGAGTATCTTACCCTACTCAACTATCCAATAGTGCTGCGCAGGCTTAGTGCTGTCACCGCTAAACCACACTACTAGCATCATCAAGCAACCATAATCAATACAATGTCCGAATACTATCCTAATCACCATGATTAAGATAATATCTACTTACTTAGCCTAGAACTAAGCAATTGGAATAAGCACATGCATGATTATAGAATCAAGATAGACAAATCACCAAAACCATCATCAACATATTCAATCGTCCTTGAGATACATAGAGTAAGATTCATCCCCATTGAGATGGCCTATCTTGACGGATCAACTCTTAACTCCAATGGTTCTTGAAACTCAACTAGAGATCTATTCTAAAGGGGCAAGCCCCAACGGCTCTAACTCACGGATCTGGTGTCCCTCTGTCACCTCCTCTCTCTGCAGCGAGGGTTTAGAAGTATTTATAGGGGTTCTACTCGTAAAGGACTTGGTTTCTAGCAAATAAGGCGGTTGCGCCGATCGGCGCAAGCCGTGTCTTCTCTGATTTCTTCCCCGAGTCGGTTCCTCTGTCTTCCATTGCTGCCATGTGGGCCTTTTCTTTCGAGATAAAGTCTTGTACTGCACGTTGAGATCTTGAAGTTCCATAAATCTTCTTGAAGTTCCATAAATCTTCTAGACAAATATCTTCAAGTGTCTTGCGCAGATAAACTTCCATAAATATGTGGAATGGTCCTCGGTCACTTCTGTGGGCCAACACACCGTTGCGCCGATCGGCTCATGGACTGCGCCGATCAGCGCACTGGGCTTCTTCAGTGCTTTTCATCGGCTCTGGACTCCTTTCCTCTCCATCATCGCATTAATCACCAATTTTACCTGTTTCTGTAATAAAGCTCCAAAACAATGCATATACAAATATATAGACAATATCACAGATAAATGGCCTAAATTAGTATCAATGCATATACAAATATATAGCCCGATCCGTACGATCTCCGGCGTTTCGCGTTCGCGCTGGCAAACATCCATGGGCAGCTTCTTGGAGAAGAGCCTCTCCCCCCGAACGGGCTCGCCAAAGCCCCTTCGGAGGGCTATCGGCACGGCCTGCGGAACATCGCGAGATGTTTCCAAGACACGACCGTGCGGCTCGCGATTCCCGCCTTTGCGGGCTCTAGCTTTGTCGGCGTAATCAAGCGACCGGACAAGTCCCTCTTCGACTTCCTCAACGTGGGGTCAGCGGGAGACTCCAGCTCTGAGTCCGGAAGCTACACAAAGAAGCTATGAGAGGGTGCAACATGTTGCGGCTTATGCCAGCCTCGGCTGCGGGGGCTGCTGGGACCTCGGCCGCTGTAGAAACGGCAAATCACGGAACCCCCGCTCAGGTGAACCCGATGACGGGTACGGGAGGAAGGGAAACCCTCGTCAACATTTCTGTCACTATAGCTGGGGACCCACAGGCCTGGCCCCACGTAGACGACCTTCAACAACGGTTGAAGGCAAGGAGGGCGGAGCTGGAAGAGACTTGATGTCAGCTTGAGCACGAGAAGGAAGAAATAGACCGTGAGCTAGCCTGTCCTGGCATGGGCGGACGCGCACGCGCCATGGCCCGTGACGTCTTTCAGCGCATCATCACCGACGACCAAGGCCGCCGAGCTCCAAGCAGCGAGCTCATAGCGGTGCGCCACTCAATCCAGCCAACAGATCTCCACGTCTAGACAAGCGGGAGAAGATGACGCCACCGGATCGTAGCAACACTCGGTCTAGCAGCCGGCCCCGGCTAGAGGTGCACCTAAGAAAGCCTTGGTTCATGACCGAGTCGGACCCCACCGCGACACGCGGCACACCTTCTAGGCACAGAGCCGCGAGAGGGAGCGATGGAACCAAGAGAGAGGCCGTCAACCGCGCCGTGCAGGCCGGTATGATGACACCGATGAGGAGCGGAGCCAGAGCCCGAGCCCTTCTGGGTCGCGGGTCTTCAGCTCGCGCATCCGCACCGCCGAGTTCCCTCAGTGCTTCCGGGCGCCGGTGACTGTCACTAAGTATGCAGGCAAAACAGACCCCAACCTTTGGCTCGAGGACTATCGCCTCGTGTGCCAAGCTGGAGGGGTCATCAATGACCTCGCCATCATCCGCAACCTCCCGCTCTACCTCGCCGACTCGGCCCGTGCTTGGCCTGAGCACCTCCCCGAGGGTCAGATCTATGATTGGAGTGATCTGAGAGACATCTTCGTCGGGAACTTCTAGGGGACCTACGTCCGGCCGCGCAACCCCAAGGACCTTAAGAATTGTCGATAGAAAGGTGGCGAGTCCCTCCAAGACTACATCCGGTGCTTCAGCAAGAAGTGTAATGAGTTGCCCAACATGGGCGACGCGGATATTTTTGGGGCCTTCATCTCGGGCACGACGTCGGAACAGCTCATCCATGAGCTAAGCCGAAGGGGCCCGCCCACGGCCCGCGAGCTCCTAGACATTGCCACAAGCTTCGCCTTTGGTGAAGAGTGCATGGGAGCGGTCCTCCAGCGCACATCGGAGGGCAAGGGCAAAGGAAAGCGGGAGAAAGGAGCTGGCGACAGCGCCTCCGACCGCCCAACGACGAAGAAGAATATGCCGCGAGTAGGGCGCGACCCCGTCGTGGCCGCCACCGAGCGTAAGCAGCCGAGGCCGGTGGCAGGGGAAGTGCCCAACCACTTCGAGAAGAAGTGGAATGGGCCGTGCCCTAATCATGGGTTCCCTGTCAAGCACCTCCTTAAGGACTGCTCCATGATGAAGAAATTCATCCGGGAGGAGGCAAAAAAAGGGGACTCGAGAAAGGCATCAAAACCAGGGGTCCAGGACCCCGCTGACGAGGACGACGAGCCAGAGGGACCGACGTTCCCCAACCCCAAGGCCTGCCACATGATTTTTACGGGACCCGAGTCTCGAGGGAGCCGATGCACCACCAAAATCGAGCGCCGCGTGGTTTTCGCGGCAGAACCCGCCATGCCGGCGTTCTTCAAGTGGTCGGATCTGCCAATCACATTTGACCGGTCTGATCACCCCACACACGTACCATGACCGGGTCGATACCCACTCATGGTCGACCCCATCATCGCTGATGTCCACCTCACCAAGGTGATGATGGGCGGAGGCAGCTGCATCAACATACTGTATGCCAACACGCTCGACCTCCTCGGGGTCGACCGATCGCGCCTTCAGCCAGCCGGCGCACCCTTCCACGGGATCATCCCAGGGCAACAGGCCATGCCCCTCGGGTGAATCAACTTGCCTGTCACATTCGGGACCCCAACCAACTTCCGTACCGAGACCCTGGTCTTCAAGGTGGTCGACTTTCCAGGAGCGTATCACGCTCTCTTAGAGCGTCCGTGCTATACCAAGTTCATGGCCGTCCCCAACTACACCTACTTGAAGCTCAAGATACCGGGGCCTAAAGGGGTCATCACCGTTAGCGCGTCCCTACAATACGCCTTCCAGTGCGAGACGGAGAACGACAATCTTGTTGCGGTGACGGTGGCCTCCGCCGGAGAGCTCGAGGCCATCCGCGCCCACCTCGAGGAGGGGGCTCCCGACGCCAGTCACAAGAACGCCTCATTCAAGCCCACAGAGGACACCAAAGAAGTGCAAATTGACCCCTCGGGCGACAAGGAGAAGACGGTGAAAGTGGGGACATCCCTGACCCCCAAATAGGAAGACGCGCTCGTCGACTTTCTCCGCGCTAACACCGATGTTTTTGCATGGAGACCCTCGGACATGGCTGGCATACTGAGGGAAGTTGCTGAGCACTCCCTGAACATTAGGCCGGACTCCAGGCCAGTGAAGCAATGCCTGCGCTGCTTCGACGAGGAGAAGCGCAGGGCAATCGGAGAGGAGATCGCCAAGCTACAAGCGGCCGAGTTCATCAAGGAAGTGTATCATCTTGAGTTGTTAGCTAATCCTGTTTTGGTACAAAAAAAAGAATAGAAAACGGAGAATGTGTGTTGACTATACAAGCCTGAATAAGGCATGTCCAAAGGATCCTTTTCCTTTGCCACGCATAGACCAAATAGTTGACTCGACGGCGGGATGTGAGACTCTCTGCTTCCTAGATGCCTACTCGGGCTACCACCAAATCATGATGAAACAATCCAACCAACTCGCGACATCTTTCATCACCCTGTTCGGTTCTTTTTGCTACCTAACGATGCCTTTTGGGCTCAAGAACGCCGGTGTGACATTTCAATGTTGTATGCAACGGTGTTTCGACCATTTGATCGGCCACACGGTTGAAGCCTATATGGACTACATCGTCGTCAAATCCGAAGAGGCGGATACCCTTGTGGCCGACCTCGAGCTTGTCTTTGCCAAGCTGCACGCAAACAGTGTCAAACTCAACCCTGAGAAGTGCATTTTCGGGGTCCCGAGGGGCATGCTCCTCGGGTTCATCGTCTCCCAACGAGGTATCGAGGCCAACCCCGAGAAAATCTCCACGATCGAGCGGATAGGTCCGGTTCGGAACCTCAAAGGGCTGCAGTAGCTCACGGGTTGTCTAGCGTCGTTGAGTCGCTTCATCTCATGCCTCGGCAAAAGGGTACTCCTGCTATATAGGCTTCTGAAGAAGTCTGACCGGTTCGAGTGGACCCCCAAGGCGCAGTTCGCCCTCGACAACGTCAAGTGCATCCTGAGCGGCGCGCCCGTGCTAACAGTTGGCACTTCCCAAGTGCCCTTTTTAAATGTGAATATTACCCCAATTAGAGCATAATTGATACTAATATAGGCCATTTACCTGTGATATTGCCTATATATTTGTATATGCGTTATTTTGGAGCTTTATTGCAGAAACAGATAAAATTGGTGATTAATACGATGATGGAGAGGACAGGAGTCCAGAACCGATAAAAAGCACTGAAGAAGCCCAGTGCGCCGATCGGCGCAGCCCATGAGCCGATCGGTGCAAGGGTGTTTTGACCCACAGAAGGGACCGAGGCCCATTCCACATGTTTATGGAAGTTTATCTGCGCAAGACACTTGAAGATACTTGTCTAAGAAGAATTATGGAACTTCAAGAAGATTTATGGAACTCCAAGATCTTAACGTGCAGTACAAGACTTTATCTCAAAGGAAAAGGCCCACATGGCAGCTGTGGAAGACAAAGGAACCGACTCGGGAAAGAAATCTGAGAAGACACGGCTTGCGCCGATCGGCGCAATCCTGCGCCGATCGGCGCAACCATCTTATTTACTAGAAACCGAGTCCTTTACGAGTAGAACCCCTATGAATACTTGTAAACCCTCGCCGCAGAAGAGGAGGCGACAGAGGGACACCAGATCCGTGAGTTAGAGCCACCGGGGCTTGCCCCGTTAGAATAGATCTCTAGTTGAGTTTCAAGAACCATTGGAGTCAAGAGTTGATCCGTCAAGGTAGGCCATCTCGACGAGGATGAATCTTACTCTATGTATCTCAAGGATGATTGAATATGTTGATGATGGTTTTGGTGATTTGTCTATCTTGATTCTATAATCATGCATGTGCTTATTCCAATTGCTTAGTTCTAGGCTAAGTAAGTAGATATTATCTTAATCGTGGTGATTAGGATAGTGTTCGGACATTGTATTGATTATGGTTGCTTGATGATGCTAGTAGTGTGGTTTAGCGGTGACAGCACTAAGCCTGCACAACACTATTGGATAGTTGAGTAGGGTAAGATACTCGCGCGATTAAGGGTTTCCTCCCCGCTACGATTAATAGGGAGCCGCTCGAAAAGCAGGGTGGTCTTACTCATTATAGGTTTTCATTGATCTATGTAATTACCCATTATGATGCTATTCAATTAGACTTTCTGGTTACGATCTCACTAGTAGATATCTTGCTACTCACTTACCAGCATAGGTTTACAAGATCTGGAACACTTTGGCTTAGACTCACTGGTGTGCCGATCGGCTCAACCCTGCGCCGATCGGCGCAACAACTTTGACTTAGATCCACCAGTGTGCCGATCGGCTCAATTCCCGCGCCAATCGGCGCAACCACAGATTCATTAGATCTCGCGCATTTTAGTTCAGTTTCACCAGTGTGCTGATCGGGTCGACTCCAGCGCTGATCGATGCAGCGACAGATTTACTGTCTGGCGCACCTTTGCGCTGGCCAGTCTCCCCCTCATGCAATCTGACCTTGACAGTAGCCTTGACTAGATCTTTTGCTATTAACTTTGTTTAATAAATCCCTAAGGTCCCAGTGGATTCTATAAACCTTGGAATACTCAATTCAAGGGAAAAAGTGCTACAATCATACACTGTCCTCTTACGGTATATAAGTGGGTGCGTAGATACGACCAACAAGCTTCCTTTTTCTGGAGCCATTGCCGGGGACCATAGCAGGTTTTTAAACATTGTTTGATATATTAGTGTTTAGTCATTGTGCTTTACTTGTCTCTTTAGTACTTATATTCTGTTAAGTGAAACTAACAGGTATGGACGGTCCTAAGTCAAACAAACCCTCTAATTACACCGATGATCCAGAAAGACTCTTACACAAGAAGAGAACATCAGAGAAGAGAAGAAAGTCACTTGGAGATTTAGAGGCAGTCCGCGCAACACCTCGAGTATTATTCACAGTAGAAGACTCAGTTCAAGAGCAAGAAGAAGAGGAGATGGCATAGGTACCTATGGTTAATCGTCTCAAGCCACAATTGACTAGTATTGTCAAGACAGATTTCCAAGAAGCTCAAGATCAACTTCCGTATCAATTGGAGAGATATGTTGGAATAGTGGCGCAACAACCGTTCATAGGTTCAGAAGATCCCAATCATCACTTGCAACACTTCCTTGAGGTTTGCAGTATATTCAAGATAGCGGGATTGACAGGAGATCAAGCGTGTGTGCGGCTGTTCCCCTTCTCTCTAGTTGGACGCCCCAAGCAATGGTACAATGGATTGGAAAACACAGTGAAAACGGTGTGGAACACATTAGCAGCTGAATTCTTGGTCAAATACTCCCCCCGGTAAGACTCAAGCTTTGAAAAATAAGATTCTTGGATTTATACAGAATATTGATGAGAGCATTGGAGAAGCATGGGAAAGATACAATGAGCATATGGATGCATGTCCTCATCATGGTTTGACGGTTGGAGAAGTTGTGGAGAAGTTCTACACAGGATTGAATATTTTGTCACGTCAACATTTGGACGCCTCAGCTACAGGATCATTCATGTCAAAAACCCCCACCGAAGCTAAGAATTTGATCAAGTAGTTAGTTGAAAATCAATCGGGGATGGTGAGAGAGGCTCAAGGAATTTGCAACCTTCAAAAGGAGTAGCGAAAAGTGTGATTGAGAGGACTCAGGAAGAATTGATTATAGATCGCCTCGATGCTATTCAAAGAAGGTTGGACAATAATCTTCATATCCCTAAGGAAGAGATACTCAAGCTGGCGGAATCACGCTCAATATGTAGTGGGTGTGGAGAATTTGGTCATGTGCAGAAAGATTGCCCTGAAGAGATGAAGATGTTAGAATATATGAAGAATAGTGGATGGAAGCCCCAATATCAACAACAAAGGAGTTCTTTCTCTCCTAGTTCGTCCATGCAAAACTCTATCCCACTTCGTCTCTAATGTCATGAGTTCTTCCAAGCTCAAGAGAAGATCAACAAGGACAATCAAGCTAGATTCAAGGAGATTGATTGTGTCCTTGAGAGAGTTAATGACAAGGTGATAGAAATTGGGAGCTCCAACGAGCAGATTTTGAGGCATACCAAGATTATGGAGCAATAGATGGGACAACTATCGCAAGCCATTCAAGGCAATAATGGGGCTATTCTTGGCAATACGATGTCTGCAGAACAGTTGAAGGCAATAGCTACGCTATCAGGAAAACAAACAGAAGATCCAGAACACTCTGTAGGAGCAAAGAAGCCCTGCGCCGATCGACGCACACCCGGCACCGATCGGCGCGATGACCTTGTCGGAGCCGATCGGCTCCCTGAAAGCGCCGATCGGCGCAAGGAGGATGATGACCTCTCTGGTCTGAAGACAGGCGTAGAGACAGAAGAGCATGGCCCTGCCACATTTCTAGATACTCAACTACTGACGAAGACAGAAAGAGCGTGACAACACGATGAGCAGTTTGCAAGATTCGTCGATATTATTGTTGACTTTTGCTAAGCCATATTAATAAATCATTCCCGGCACGGGGCCAGAAACGGTTCACTAATATGTCCCAGAGTCAAGTAGGTAAAATCCGCAAGCGCACGGAGAATACCGCTGTAGCATTTCACCCGGAAGTATTCAGGGTATCGTATTTGTTTATCCCAGAGGAAGGTTATGATCAAGAAGCGTTACTAACATATAAGATCATGTTAACAATTAGCAAGGATATCTAACCAAGACAGGCGGGTACATGATAATAACCGGGTAGTGTGACACACACAGAAGATTCCTACTAAATAAATAAAGTCTAGTGGAGGAAAGACTAGGCTAAGCTACTCCTACTATACATTCCTATACAGTTGCATAGCCTAAGTAGAATACATACAGACCCACACTCAGGTTCAGCAGTCAATAGTATAGCACTTCAGGCACGGACTTACCCCTGCATCCACAGGCGACTTCCGCCAAGAGCCTACGCACTAGCCTAGCGGGGAGGATTTCAAAGGACGGACAGGGCTGTCACCACCTGCCGCCTACCTCAACGAACCAGTAGACTAACGAATAATTGATGCAAATCAGTCACCCAAGTACCATACTTGCATGACCAAAGAGCACTCTGCCCCTCCGCGATTACTATTAACGAGGCAGAGCTACCGTACGAATACGATCACCAAACCCATGCTATACTTTATCAGCTAAAACTAAGCATAGAGACTATAACATATAAACTAGACTATAGTGACGGTATATAACTAGCATGACAATAGTAGTATAATAAATATAAACTACTATCACACAAGTAGACTATACTATCACATATATGGATCACAATATCAAACAAGAAACTCATGACCCAAGCACAACTATATAGAAAAGATATATATATTGATAAGAGCAAAGTCTTACAAAAGGGAAAAGATACAAGAGCCATACCAATTCCAAGTGAAGACTTGGGACTAGAGAGCTCTAGACTCAGCCTAACTCCACTAAAACTCCAAGAACTACTACTAGCAAGAGAGAAATGCTTCTTGTGGTGTGTGTTGAGTGTGAAGGCACACCCTCCTATTTATAGCCTCAATAGGTCGGCAAGGGAGAGTAACCGCCACGGAAGGCATCTCAAACCGTCATCAGGAGTCGCGGAGGAGCCAACACGTGGAAGCCCAGGCGGAGAGGGCGCCCGGCCGGGTCGGCCGACCTGACCAGGTCGGCCGACCTGGGGGTGGCCCCTCCTTGCGTGTGCTTTCTTAGGGAGGCTGGTAGGTGGGTCCTGAGGTCGGTTCCCGCGGTATTACAGGGAGTTACGTCGGTTAAGAGCTGAAAATGGGCCCTTCAATCCGTGTGACGTCCATGTGGCACTCTCTGATTGGTCGAAAGTGTGTTTTCTTGCCTTTTGAGGTGTTTCCTTCACATTTCCTCCTGCATGCACAAAGTTCTCCAAGTACAAGTGGAACTATATTATTGTGATAAAGCATACGTGTATGAAATGCCAAATTCTCCTTTATTTGAGTATAGTTGACGGTTAAAAATGGTACTTAACAGCCGTCAACAAACTCCCCCAAGCTTACCCTTTGCTCGTCCCGAAGCAAAGATAAACTTAAGTGGTTGATCAGGAGTTGCTACAATGTCCTACTCCTCAATAATACTATGCGCACAACAAAGTACTCTTCCTAGAATTAAATATGTTGGCGCATAACTTACCCATTTACCTCGATCCATGGGGCTTTTACACCTCATTGTCTTGGGCGGTTGAGAGATAGAACAATTGCAGGGCACCAATCACTTGCTCTAGATTCCGCTATGTTATTCCGGAGGTTTTCAAAAGATTTTGAAAATAAAAACCAAGTTCCTCAAATGATTCTCTCGGATCACTCAATATGTGTATGATTCCTCACCAAGGCAAAGTGTTGCCTATAATCACCTACTTCTAAATAAGGCTTTATGTGGAGCTCAAGGTAGGGATATATGAGGCACTCATGTTCACATAATATTGCTATGTCAAAAGACCGGATCCAAGAAAAACATCAATTCAAACAATCTTGATCAAGATGTGCAAGTGTGTGGGAGAACGGAGGAATGGTGGATGGGAAGAAATAACTCCTTTTTGAATTTTCCTTCTCTCTTTTGGAGTTTCTAGGCTATGGCTATCTTTTGCTTGCTCTCTTTTTTGAGCATTTTTTTTTCTTTTTCTTTTTGCATAGCCATAGTCCTAGTTTGCAATGAATACTTTGAGAGAGGAATTTTGCAATGGATATATGGAGTGTTTCTTTGGATGGATGGATGGATAGCGGCTTTCTTCCGGTGTAGAAGAATAGCTCACGGTGGATATGGTGGATGCTATCTTCTTGATTTAGAAGGATAGCTCATGGCGGTGGATGTGTGTATATGATCTTGATCAAGAAAGCATGAAAAGAGTTCTACTAGGGTCACAACAATTTTGACTAAGCTCAATGTGAAACAAGCAGCATATGTGTAAAGGTTTTCAAATGTAAACACTACATATGGCTGTGGTGGGACTTTCATCATTGAGGAACTTATCAATTTGTCATTTTGAAAAATAAAACTCCGGAATTCAAGCTTTACGTTGAGCAAGATCATAGCAGCCCTATCTATCATATCATACCTCTCAACAACTTAGAACTAGAGAATGCATATGCTACCCACAAGATTCAAGTTCAAGGCAAGATTTACCAACAAACCTAACTCTTGAGAGAGTACTAAGTTGTAAACTAGCATTAGAGAGGAATAAAGGACAGAGCAACTATTCATCATCTCAACATAGGAAAATTATACACATTCATACCGCGCATGAAAAAGGGAAATATTTTTGTTCTTTTTATGTTTTGCAAATTTTTATGGATTTTCAGATTTAGCAAATGCAAGAAATAAAGGGAAGGGGAAAGATACGAGTTACCGTGAGAAGGGGGGGTCCTCCCCCAAGCTTGTTCTTGCTCATATCTGCTGGTTCGGGTCGTAGCCTTGGGAGCGGAAGAAGGCATCCCAATTGTTCTGATTCTGAGCCATCATCGCGTTCAGCTGGCGGAATTGGTTGTCGCTGAAATTCTGCCATTGCTGGGTGTCGGTGACATGTTGCGTGAGAGTTTGTTGCATGCTCTCGGTGTGCAAATCAATGTCGTTCACCCTCCTTGTCAACTCGGCCATCCCATAGTTGAGTTCACGGAACCCACGGGATGAGAATGACCGAGTGGCAAAGGATGGCGGTCCGCTTGAACTTGATGACGTCTGCATGGGGTAATCGTACTGAGATTCCCATGCTCCGGCCTGCCATGTTGATGCACCTGCCTCGTCCTGTGGCGGGGGCTGCTTCCATACCGGATCTCCGATCGGAGTGTGAAACTCCGGTGTAGGCTCCATATGCCTACGGGAACGTGTCGGTCGCCCTGAAACACTATGCCTGCGAACTTCTCCCACTGGCTCAAGTGGGAGGGTTAGTGCCCGACAGTGATACAAACGAAGACCCGGGTTAGGTAACGGGAATTCGTTTGTATACCCGGGAAAGTGATAGATCAAGGTATTATTTGGACCATGTTTCAAAGTATGTCCTTGCACAAAATAGTCCTCGCCTAGAAATTCTCTATCTACCGTCAAATATTCAACATGAACATTCTCAAGCAGACCACACTTCTGCGCAATGCGAGTAACTAAAGAGGTGCACTCAATTGGTCCTGTCAACTTTATATTGTCTAACCATTGATCAATCATGCATTCCGCGGGTGACACCCTAATTTTCTTAACCATGGCATAAAGTATTTTCAATTCATCTTGCCGGGCAACCCTAATGTCACCTCGAGGAAACAAGGTCATAGCCAACCACACATGCATAAATCTGAGTGTAGGATTATGGATGGCACTTGTTCTAGGCTTGGGACCCCACTCGTTTCCGGAAATCTTTTTCCAAAAACTTTCTTTATGGAACCCCTTTAGCGCTTTATCTAAGTCTAGCCTACATTTAGGATTTAGACCTAGCATAGCATGAAGATCACCCCATGTGACCAAGCGCTCTTGCCCAAACAAGCGAAAAGAAATGCCTTCATCATACTTTCTAAGGGTGCATAAAAACTGCATAGTAAGCAAACGAGAACCCGGCTCATCTACTTCTACGAAATTTAGCCAACCCATAGTGCGAAAAATAGAGGCAAATTCTTCTCTCATACCTGTTTTCTCGAGGAAGTCCGAATCGAAGCGTCGGGTGTGGGCGAATGGCCGTTCTCTCATGAGCGCGAAGGCTTGGCCCTCGCGGTCGTTCTTGATGTCGAGATGCTCCTCGGTGATGAGCAAGGCCGGCCTTTCCTCCGGAATTTCAGCTTCGGGGTCACCATGCCCCGGACTTGGTGTGAGCTCGACGGAGGATGCTTGACTCGTGCTTGCACGAGTGCTTTTTTTTTCTCCGCTTGATTCCGGCGACTTGCTTCATTCGGTTGAACATGGCTGCACACAAGAATAAACACAAGACAAGAACAAAAACAAGATCGAACAAGTGTTCGGGTGAGCGTTAGTGAAAACGACAAACCCGAGCTTCTCCGAAATTGGTTTTCTTCTCACAACAACTTGCAAATGCACTAAAACAGAGGGGAAATATATATATATATATATATTTTTTTGGGTTTTTAGGGCTGTAGTAAAGTTGAAGAACACGAAATTTTGGGAGAGCAACAAGTGAGCAAAGGAGGGGAGTGAAAGATGAGCTTGGAATGGTGAAACTCCTCCTCCTGGGCGGTTTTATAGCCAAGGAAGCAAGATGGCCGTTATAAAGGGACAGAACAACGGCCATATAGCCGTTGGGAGAAAGGAGCACAGGAAAAGGTGGGGCCAGGGGGTCGGCCGACCCTGCCAGGTCGGCCGACCTGGCAGGTGGGCCTCCTGGCAGCCCCCTTTTTCCTATGTGTTCCCCAACGGCTAGGGGATTTGTCCCCTGCTGCCTTTTTGCTCAAAAAGCTCGACAAAAAATCTTTTCAAAATGGAGAGCCCAAAAACCTATTTTCTAAATTTTCAAAAATGCAAATGAGTTTTGAAAAATTCCAAGGTGGCTGGAAAAATTCAAAAATGCAGAAATGCAGTGGTCGGGAAAAATCAAAATATGGTGGAAAGCAAATATGCAATTAAAAGAGCAAATATGGATAACTACCGGTTTAACCTCCCGGCGAGGACTCACCTTTTAAAGTCCGACGAGCGGGACTTTTCTCCGGCGTTCAGCTCGATGAAGCGTTGTCCGGTCCCGGAGATGAAGACACGGATGATGCTTCTTGTTTCACTCGCCACACCTTTTTGGTCTTTGTTGCGGTCGGTGGCTTGTCGGGCTTCGGAGGCTGCGGTTTTGCAGGCTTCACAGCCTGTTTCTGTGCAGACCTCGGAGGTTGTTGCCTTGTGGACTTCGGAGGCTGTTGCTTAATGTGTGACCTTTGCCTCCTTGCCTTCATCAGTTGTTGCTGTGCAACCTTTTCCTTCTCAAGGAAGTTCTTCATGAATGTGATGAGGCTGTCCTTCATTTTGAACGTGTTGCAAATCTCCAGGAATTGCTGGAGATGAGCACTAGCGTCCTCATTGGCTTTCCCACAGAATGGGCTAGCCTGCACCATGGTGATGAGACCGGTCTTGATCTCGAAGTTCGCATCTCCCACATTGCGAGCTGGTCCCGTAGGGATGTTGGCAGCGGAGGGAGCGGAGAACTCGCGGAGGGTCTTGTCGGCCATTTGCTCAGAGCTTGATGGTGCGGGAATGACAGGTTCGATTGGCCGAGTCTCCTTACGAGGAGGGGTGAGCCTACCTCGTGTCCTTCTCAGGAGTGACTCAGGATCTTCAGTGAAGTTTGTCGGCAAGTCGAAACCAGTCATACACTACCCTGTTTTCTTACAAAATGCAGAAAACAAAGCAAGGTTAACCTGCTTAGGAGATAGCCTTAATAATTGCAACACTACTATATACATTAGTAATTTTTCTTAATCATACGCCTTCCCCGGCAACGGCGCCAGAAATGCTTGTTGACTTTTGCTAAGCCATATTAATAAATCATTCCCGGCACGGGGCCAGAAACGGTTCACTAATATGTCCCAGAGTCAAGTAGGTAAAATCCGCAAGCGCACGGAGAATACCGCTGTAGCATTTCACCCGGAAGTATTCAGGGTATCGTATTTGTTTATCCCAGAGGAAGGTTATGATCAAGAAGCGTTACTAACATATAAGATCATGTTAACAATTAGCAAGGATATCTAACCAAGACAGGCGGGTACATGATAATAACCGGGTAGTGTGACACACACAGAAGATTCCTACTAAATAAATAAAGTCTAGTGGAGGAAAGACTAGGCTAAGCTACTCCTACTATACATTCCTATACAGTTGCATAGCCTAAGTAGAATACATACAGACCCACACTCAGGTTCAGCAGTCAATAGTATAGCACTTCAGGCACGGACTTACCCCTGCATCCACAGGCGACTTCCGCCAAGAGCCTACGCACTAGCCTAGCGGGGAGGATTTCAAAGGACGGACAGGGCTGTCACCACCTGCCGCCTACCTCAACGAACCAGTAGACTAACGAATAATTGATGCAAATCAGTCACCCAAGTACCATACTTGCATGACCAAAGAGCACTCTGCCCCTCCGCGATTACTATTAACGAGGCAGAGCTACCGTACGAATACGATCACCAAACCCATGCTATACTTTATCAGCTAAAACTAAGCATAGAGACTATAACATATAAACTAGACTATAGTGACGGTATATAACTAGCATGACAATAGTAGTATAATAAATATAAACTACTATCACACAAGTAGACTATACTATCACATATATGGATCACAATATCAAACAAGAAACTCATGACCCAAGCACAACTATATAGAAAAGATATATATATTGATAAGAGCAAAGTCTTACAAAAGGGAAAAGATACAAGAGCCATACCAATTCCAAGTGAAGACTTGGGACTAGAGAGCTCTAGACTCAGCCTAACTCCACTAAAACTCCAAGAACTACTACTAGCAAGAGAGAAATGCTTCTTGTGGTGTGTGTTGAGTGTGAAGGCACACCCTCCTATTTATAGCCTCAATAGGTCGGCAAGGGAGAGTAACCGCCACGGAAGGCATCTCAAACCGTCATCAGGAGTCGCGGAGGAGCCAACACGTGGAAGCCCAGGCGGAGAGGGCGCCCGGCCGGGTCGGCCGACCTGACCAGGTCGGCCGACCTGGGGGTGGCCCCTCCTTGCGTGTGCTTTCTTAGGGAGGCTGGTAGGTGGGTCCTGAGGTCGGTTCCCGCGGTATTACAGGGAGTTACGTCGGTTAAGAGCTGAAAATGGGCCCTTCAATCCGTGTGACGTCCATGTGGCACTCTCTGATTGGTCGAAAGTGTGTTTTCTTGCCTTTTGAGGTGTTTCCTTCACATTTCCTCCTGCATGCACAAAGTTCTCCAAGTACAAGTGGAACTATATTATTGTGATAAAGCATACGTGTATGAAATGCCAAATTCTCCTTTATTTGAGTATAGTTGACGGTTAAAAATGGTACTTAACAGCCGTCAACAATTATGAAGAAGCTTTACATCAATGTCCCTTTTGTTGACGCTATCCAAGTTCCCACCTATGCCAAGTACATTAAGGACATGATGCAAAACAAGAAGTCTCTAGTTTCTAAGGAGGTTGTGAAGGTCACTAAGGAACTAACGGCGGTAATCAATGATGTTGCACTGGAGAAGAAACCCTACCCTGGATCACCAAGCATCAAGTGCATGATTGGAACAAGGATATTTGATAGGTGCTTGTGCGATCTTGGAGCAAGCGTAAGTGTTATGCCTCATCATATATTCACAAATCTCAATTTTCCTGAATTAGAGCATATGGGTATGTGTTTGGAGTTAGCCGATCAATCGGTACGCTTCCCTGATGAAATTGCTGAGGATGTGCCTGTTCAAATTAGAGATCATATCGTCCCTGTTGATTTATTATGCTTGATATGGATAAGAGGACGAGGACCCCATTGATCTTAGGCAAACCTTTCTTGAGGACAGCAAACGAAAGTATTGATGTTGGGAATGGTGAGATAAGCTTCGATATAAGTGGGACTCCCTACTCTTTCAAGTTTCGCCCAAAGGGATAAGAGTGCCGTGCTATTGATAAAGTGAAGAGATACAAGACACTGTGGCATCGAGGCGTCAAAAGTAATTGGAGAGGATGTATGGATAGGTTGTCCAAGCTATATGAACCATGGAGATAAGATAACCTTGTAGTGTCGTGGCCTCACATCCCGCACCGCGACACTAAGGATTGATTGTTTGCGGGGAGGTCGAGCTCTTTGACCTTTAAATAACTAGAGCACTCTTGGAATGCAACCCAATGATCGGGGGATTTAGAAGTTATTTAGTGCTCATGGGAGGGCAACCCATTTCATTTAGTTAATTAGTGCTGGCCGGGAGGGCAACCCGGTGTTTTTAAATTTGCTTGCTGGTGATAAAAATAATCTCCTGAATAAAATAAAAAAATTAGAAAAGTGTGTGCTTAATTCTTGTGTGCTCTTGCGTTGTCTGTTTATTCGTGCAAAACTGTGTATATATATACTATAGACTAACAATGCAGGAATATAAAAAAAAGACCAAAAACAGGAAGGAACAGAGCTTGCGCCGATCGGCGCACATCTGCGCCGATCAGCTCAGCATTGCCCAAGTCAGGACAGAAGACCGACGACGTCCAGAATTGAAGGAGTGCTAAACCAGCACAATAATTTTTGGAGATAGAACTATTTTCAAGGAAGACAACATCTAGCGAAGAAGCGAGGGGCCAGAAGCAAAAACGGACGTCGTGCCGATCGGCGCAAGTCAGCACCGATCGACGCGGTGACCAGATGAGCCCCGACACGTATGCCAATACTACAGGAACATTGGAGAAGTGGAAATTAGGTGAAAGAGATGAATATGAGGCATCAAAATCAGCACCAGACCTAAACACGAGGTACAAGGGACTTGCGCCGTTCGGCGCCCTACTGCGCCGATCAGCGCGGGTACCCATGATGTTCCCTAATGGGTTACAAAGGCGGTAGGCATTGATTTTGAGGAATAGGTATGATTATTATGCAGGTGTGCAGTGCAGAGGAGACACAGAATTGACCAAAAGCTGAAAAGGGAAACGGCGCGCCGATCGGCGCGGGCCCGCGCCGATCGGCGCCGCCAACAAGACATCAAGATTCCGTGCTGTTCCCCTGCCAACCAACATGATGTGCCAGGAAGCGACATGAAGAAGGGGAATCAAGCATCAGAGTGGTCAGAGCATTCAAAATTTGAATTGTGCCGATCGGCGCAGTACCCGTGCCGATCGGCGCGCTCTCAAATTTTGAAATTTTATGGCGGTTCCTTCTCCTGGAAGTTTCCCACACTATAAAAGGGAGGCCAGGTGCCCCCATTTGGCACACCATCCTGGTAATCTGTCCACCTTCCCCACGACCCACGATCTCGCACACATTCCGCATTCCTCGTAGATGGATCGTCTCCGCTTCTCCGTCGGCAAGTTGGGCAAGAGGCTGCACCGGGGGAGCAGTTCCGGCGGCAGCAGCGAGTCGAGCGGTAACTCCTCGGCGAGGGGTGGCTCCGACGCTCGCGATGACATGTCGGTGGATGGTGCATCCACCGGCTCGGCGGTGGCGACATACGAGGTCCGCGCCTGCCACTCCGTCTCCAGCGCGTCCCTTCCAACAAGGCGTGCTACGAGGAGCCAAACGACGGCAAGCCGTGCAGTTCCCACATCATCACCGCCGCCGGCATTCATGCCGCGCACGGTGGAGGAGGGCTTCACCCTCCTGAGTGCGGAGGATTAGCGGCACTTCCTTGCGGTGAGGGGAAGGTTCGTCCCCAACTTTGACCTGGACGAGACCTTCCTCACCTCGATCGGCATGTGGGAGGACTTAAGGAGGATGCTAGACAACCTCGGCTGGGTGGATTTCCACCTCCTCCCCATGGACTGCAACCTCGACGTCGTCACCGAGGTTGCTTCTACGATGAGGCTTGGCACCGTCTAAGACGGTAGCGAGGCCGTCAACTTCCGCGTCCGCAACATCAGCCACACGGTGACCATGGAGGCGGCGGCTCAAGCCTTCGGATTTGACGCCGACGTCGCCGACATCTTGGGATAGTGGGGAGTTGGAATCCTTTTGGAGGTGGATCTTGTTCATAGAGGAGATGAAGCACGGCAACATCCGCAACCTGACCATTCAAGTCTTCCATCGGTGGTTGGCGGCGCGCATAGGCGACAAGGTCGACTCCAGCAACGTCACCGATGCGGACTTGCGGTGGCTCTTCAATGCCATCGTGAGTCCGTCTCATTGCAATCCCATGTCGGTGATGATGTGGGGTTGGCTTGACAAGAGGGGCAAGGCAAGCAAGAAGTTGGCCTTCGGGGCCTATCTTCAACGCCTAGCAGCCCTCGTCTATGACAGCGACGGACCGGGAGGACGCGACGACAAGTGGGAGTGCGCAATGGAGATCGGCGAGAATATGACTCGTGGCAATATTGTCACGGGAAGTGTTCACGCCGGCTTCCATGTCGGTGGCACCAACGTAAGGCTCCCATGTGCGGAGCTAGGAGTTTTTCTCCCTCGCAAGCTGGAGGGAGGAAATTGGCTTGAGGAAGGTCTCTTGGAGGGGGGCCGAGTTCTCAAGGACTGCCGTGGGCTGATTCGACAACCGGACACATCTACAGCAGCCGGCAGCGAGTGGGATTCCTAGGGGTCACGCCAGGAGTACCAGCAGTACCAGTCAGGGTGGAGCGACGCAGCGGGTGGTTCACAGCCCTCTGCGCCGATCGGCGCACCCTACTACAGCGCAGGCATTGACTACAGGTACCAAGGGCGTGTACTAATGGTGCCTCCTGCGCCCGGTGCAGACTTTTTCGTGCCCATGCAGGGGTACCTCGACAACAACATGCACTACATCGAGCGCGTGGAGGAAGCCACGTCCCAATGGAGGTACAACCATGATGTGATGGTGGAGGAGTTCGAGCGACTCAAGGAGTGGTGCTATGGCTCCGATCAGCTACCGACTCCACCTTCGGATGGCTAGAGTGCCTAGGAGTTAGCACATGTATCGGTTTCCCGGTTTGCGTTTTCTTTTATCTTTTTCTCTTTATTTACTTATGTGTGTGTGAGCGGGTTGGGAAACCATGTATCGGGTGTGTTTTATTTTCATGCAACTGTGTTAGTAGTAGTTTTACTTTCATGCAAGTGTGTTAGTAGTGTGTTTATTTTCATGCAAGTGTGTTAGTAGTAGTTTTATTTTCATGCAAGTGTGTGTAAAAATCATTATCATGTATTCAAGTTTCGATCTTAATATAATGGTGGCGGTTATGCTCTATTAGAAGAATTGAATTATTTATTCTTTCTTGAAAAGTGTTGATGAAGATCAAATAGTGTTGAGCATTGAATAAAATTTCGAACTTACACTTAATGATTATTCGGCAAATATGTCTTATGTGGAGTAATTTTGAGTACCCATGTTGATGAGGACATCACTCCTATGGATACACACAGCACTCCTCCAATTCTAGACTTGCAAGGTCCAATGACTAGAGCTCGTGCACGACGACTAAATTTAGAGGTGAGCTTGTTCCTATGTTCTTCGCTATATGTTACTTTTGAGAATGATTTAGGACCAGGAGATGATGGGAGAAGGAGTTGGGAACGTGGAGGACCAGCAAGGGCTTGGAAGCCAAAGTGGAGGCCCAATCAAAACCGACTTCGAGTCTGTTTCGGGGCCCAGGACCAGTCTGCACTAAAACAGTCGCCCAGGACGCATACGAACTCGGATTTGGACGTTCTACATATGCACGGAAAGATAAAGAGAAGACCTTTCCAATGCCGTCAGCCTCACGTCCAGAGGGTCTTGCACGACCCTAGGGTCTTTATATACAGCCGCCACCGCACCATTAGGGTTCGGGTTTTGCTTAGATCAATTCTGTTAAAAAATAGTGTTGCCGTTCATCGGTTTGTGAGACCCCAACTTCGAGAGTTTAATCATACATTTGTAATTGTGTTGCATTCTTCGTTGTTCTTGCTTGTGTTCTTGATTCGCAGGCAGGGATTAGCCTTGTCGGCAAGGTCAATCGTCCTTGGACGGTTGATAACCAGAGGAGACGTCGTGCTGCGATTGCGGGGTTTAGAACGTGCTGTTCTGAAGCCGGATCGATTTGTGTGTCGCCTCCGACCAAATCAACTTACCAAGAACCTTTCAGAAGATTGGGAACCCTTGTTCACATCACATGTGCTTCATTTGTATTGTTCAGTTTGTAATGATAACTCAGTACCAATCTTTTCAAAAATAAATTTTCATGTTGTGAACTTTAGAATTTATTGTTTTTCAAGATCCTTACCTACCTATGCCATATTTTGAACAACACTCATGAACCTTTGCTATGTAGATAAACATTAAATTAATGGTTGAGTTCGGTTAGGATTTAATTCTTTTTGGTATGAACTTTACTAAGATGGCAATTCTTTATGTATCTTTTTCTAGCCTTGAATTACTCATGCAAAAATTCAATTCTGCTGAGTATCCCACCATAAACCCAAAATATCTTGTTGAGTATCATTCCTTGACCACATCCTATATTTCTGGCTATATTTAATTCTTGAATAAATAGTGAAGCAAGATGAATCAAATACCAACAAATGTTGGTGAATTTGGGTTGAGAGCCGATCGGCGCACCCTGAGCCGATTGGCGCAGCAGAGAGCAAAATAAAAAAAGGGAGAAATAAATAAAAAAACATGTGCTCTTTGCTAAGGGACTAGCAAAGTTTTAAGTGTGGGGGGATGGTATATGACATGCTTATTCTCGAAATTCAATATAGCCATGAATCATTCCAACCATGTGCAATTTTCCAAGATCAAATTTTTGCTACGCACATGTCCACATATCCAAAGTCTGTGTCCTTTCTTAAATTTTTCTTTCTTAATTGCCATCTTGATAAGTTTCTATAATTCCAACGAAGAATAATCTCCTAGCTTTACATTATATTATTGATTTATGTTTGCAGTCCTTGAATTACCTCACCTAGCTACTCATATAAGCCTTACACTAATATTATTTGATCATTATGATGTAGAATATAGGTTGAGTGATTTGAAAGATGAGTTGTTGCCTTGGATTATTTGGAAGATAGATTCTCTATGTTCACAACAATTTTTAAGTGATTTTCATGTGTGGAAAAGTTATAATTTATAAATTGGACATGATCTTTTCCTTCGGGGAGAACTTTAAGCTTATGCCCATATTTGATCTATTTTGCTGAATACCAATATGAAATACACCAAAATAGAACAATGCTCAACATTTGCTGATTCGAGATATCTTTTATGATAGAAAGAGTATGTTTTTCGATTTTTCTTTCTTTTACTTTACTCGGGACGAGCAAAGGTTTAAGTGTGGGGGAACTGTTGGCACTTCCCAAGTGCCCCTTTTATATGTGAATATTACCCCAATTAGAGCATAATTGATACTAATTTAGGCCATTTACCTGTGATATTGCCTATATATTTGTATATGCGTTGTTTTGGAGCTTTATTGTAGAAACAGGTAAAATTGGTGATTAGTGCGATGATGGAGAGGACAGGAGTCCAGAACCGACGAAAAGCACTGAAGAAGCCCAGTGCGCCGATCGGCGCAGCCCATGAGCCGATCGGCGCAAGGGTGTTTTGACCCACAGAAGTGACCGAGGCTGATTCCACATGTTTATGGAAGTTTATCTGCGCAATACACTTGAAGATACTTGTCTAAGAAGAATTATGGAACTTCAAGAAGATTTATGGAATTCCAAGATCTTAACATGCAGTACAAGACTTTATCTCGAAGGAAAAGGCCCACATGGCAGCTGTGGAAGACAGAGGAACCGACTCGGGGAAGAAATCAGAGAAGACACGGCTTGCGCTGATCGGCGCAATCCTGTGCCGATCGGCGCAACCGCTTTATTTGCTAGAAACCGAGTCCTTTACGAGTAGAACCCCTATAAATACTTGTAAACCCTCGCCGCAGAAGAGGAGGCGATAGAGGGACACCAGATCCATGAGTTAGAGCCACCGGAGCTTGCCCCGTTAGAATAGATCTCTAGTTGAGTTTCAAGAACCATTGAAGTCAAGAGTTGATCCATCAAGGTAGGCCATCTCCACGGGGATGAATCTTACTCTATGTATCTCAAGGATGATTGAATATGTTGATGATGGTTTTGATGATTTGTCTATCTTGATTCTATAATCATGCATGTGCTTATTCCAATTGCTTAGTTCTAGGCTAAGTAAGTAGATATTATCTTAATCATGCTGATTAGGATAGTATTCGGACATTGTATTGATTATGGTTGCTTGATGATGCCAGTAATGTGGCTTAGCGGTGACAACACTAAGCCTGCGCAGCACTATTGGATAGTTGAGTAGGGTAAGATACTCGCGCGATTAAGGGTTTCCTCCCCGCTGCGATTAATAGGGAGCCGCTCGGAAAGCATGGTGGTCTTACTCATTATAGGTTTTTATCGATCTATGTAATTACCTATTATGATGCTATTCAATTAGACTTTCTTGTTACAATCTCACTAGTAGATATCTGGCTACTCACTTACCAGCATAGGTTTACAAGATCTGGAACACTTTGGCTTAGACTCACTGGTGTGCCGATCGGCTCAACCCTGTGCCGATCGGCGCAACAACTTTGGCTTAGATCCACCAGTGTGCCGATCGGCTCAATTCGTACATCGATCGACGCAACCACAGATTCATTAGATCTCGCGCACTTTGGTTCAGTTTCACCAGTGTGCCGATCGGCTCGACTCCAGCGCTGATTGGCGCAACGACAGATTTACTGTCTGGCGCACCTTTATGCTGGCCAGTCTCCCCCTCATGCAACCTGACCTTGACTTGTTCTCAAGTTTTAGTGGAGTTAGGCTGAGTCTAGAGCTCTCTAGTTCTTCAAGTCTTCTCTTGGAGAAATTGGTATGGCTCTTGTATCATTTCCCTTTTGTAAGACTTTGCTCTATTTAATAAATGTCATCTTTTCATATAGTTGTGTTTGGGTCATGAGTTTCTTGTTTGATGTTGTGATCCATATATGTGATAGTATAGCCCACTTGTGTGATAGTAGTTTATATTTATTATACTACTATTGTCATGCTTGTTATATACTATCACTATAGTCTAATTTATATGACATAGTCTATATGCTTAGGATTCATTGTTATGAAATGACATGGGTTTGGTGATCATATTTATATGATAGCTCTGCTTTGTCAATATAACCATGGAGGAGTAGAGTGCTCTTTGATTATGCAAGTATGGTACTTGGATAATTGATTTGCATCAATTATTTGTTAGTCTATCGGTTAGCTGAGGTAGGCGGCAGGTGGTGCCAGCCCTGTCCGTCCTTTGAACTCCTCGACGCTAGGCTAGTGCGTAGGCTCTTGGCGGAAGTCGCCTGTGGATGCAGGGGTAGGTCGGTGCCTGAAGTGTTATGTTAATAACTGTTGAACCTGAGTATAAGCGTGTATGTGTATAGAACTTAGGCTATACAACTGTATATGAAAAAACTGTAGGAGTAGCTCAGCTTAGTTCTTTCTCCACTTGGCTTTATTTATTTATTTATATTTGAGATAGAATCTTTTGTGTGTCACACTACCTCGTCATTATCCATTGCTTTCCTGCCTTGATTAGATGATCCTTATCAATTCTTAATGTAAATATGTGCATAAGTAAGCCTTCTTATTCGTTGCCTTCCTTTGGGATAAACAAATATGATACCCTGAATACTTCCGGGTAAAATGCTACAACGGTATTTTCTGTGCGCTTGTGGATTTTACCTAATTGGCTATAGGACATATTAATGAAGCATTTATGGCACCTTGCCAGCGATGATTTATTAGTATGGCTTAGCAAAAGTCAATAAACATTTCTGGCACCGTTGCCAGGGAAGGCGTATGATTAAGAAATTACTAATGTACATATTTATTTTACAATTATAAGGCCATCTCCTAAGCAGGCTAACCTTGCTTTGTTTTCTACATTTTGTATGAAAGCAGGGTAGTGTATGACTAGTTTTGACTTGCCCACAAACTTCACCGAAGATCCAGAATCACTCTTGAGAAGGGCACGAGCTAGGCTCACCCCTCCTCAAAAGCAACCTCGGTCAAGCGAACTCGTAACTTCCGCACCACCAAGCTTTGTGAAGGTGCATCTAGGCCCCTAATTTTATTTTGGTGATTGGCATCAATACAATTTAGAACGGACTAATCTTTTAATGAGCATATGTGTAGATTATGGTACAAAGTTTGGTGATTAAATGCATAAAAACAAAAAGGGAGAAAAGAAGATGGTAAAGTGCTTCAAGATGAAATTCAAAATATGCTCAAGAATGAAGTTCATAGTATTTTATTTTAAATCTTGAGTATAGGAAAAGCCGTACTATTAAGAGGGACACAAAAGTGTGAAGCGGAGGTGAACTAAGTGCAAAATTCCCCTTTCCAGGCCATACAAAAATTTCCAGGGCAAAATCATTGGACTTGTCCGACCCATCGGACAAGTCCATCGGACTCCAGTACCTCTGCCACTCTAGGTCGTAGGACATGTCCGACGGTCATCGGACTTGTCCGATGACCAGAGGAAAGTCTGACGCATCGGACACTTTCATCGGAGTACAGTTTCCCTTCCAAGGCATCGGGCAAGCTTGTCGGACTCCAGTTTCTACGCCACCTTGATTCATCGGACATGTCCGATGACCATCGGACTTGTCTGACACAGATCTCAGAAATTAGGTCTCCAACGACTCTTTTCCCCATTGGGCTATAAATAGAACCCCTCTTCGCCCTTTGGCCGGTTGGTCATTCATTCCACTCAAAAACACTCTCAAGCTCACTTTGCTCTCCCCAACTCTCCTCCCTAGCTTCCACTCTTGATTTGCGAAGGGATTGAGAGAAGATTGAAGTGCTCCATTGACTCCAAGCTTCCATCCTCTTGAGCACTTGGTTCATCCTCACCGCCGACGACTATTGTATTTGTTACTCTTGGGGATTCATCCCCTAGACGGTTAGAGGTGCCCGTAGAGCTCCCAACTTGTGTGGTGACGTCTCGAGAAGTTTGTATTGACCCCTCCTTTATGGAGTTTCTAGTGGAAAACCAAGTTTGATCTTTGTGGTCACTTGGAGAGGTTAGGGTTGAAAGAGACCCGGTCCTTTGTGGATCCCTCAACGGAGACGTAGGCTTCTTTGTGGAGCTGAACTTCGGTGAACAAATCTTGTTCCTTACTTGTGCTTTTAATTACTTGTCTCTTATTTACTTGTTCTTGCTCATAAACTTGCTAGTTAGGGTTTGCTCCGTATTTCTTAAATTAACTTGTGTAGGTTGCTTGCTAGTTGCTCTCCTTATTTTTATAGCTTCCCCGTGCTTATATTCACTTGCTCCTAGCTTGCCTTACACTAGTTTTAATATTTACCCAGTCGATCTAATTTTCTATCTCGTGCCATCGGACAAGTCATCGGACTTTCCCCACAATCATCGGACAAGTCTGACACTGCGCATTTAACTTTTATTATTAAGTGAATTTCAGGGATAATTGCCTATTCAACCCCCCCCCCTCTAGGCACTTTCACTTTGAGCCGATGGCCCAAAAGACCCTCCGCTAGTTCTCCGCTCCCTCGCTACCAATGTTCTTGTTGGTCCAGCTGGCAACGTGGGAGATGCAAACTTTGAGATCAAGACGGGTCTCATCACCATGGTGCAGGCCAGCCCATTCTGTGGGAAGGCCAATGAGGACACAAAATCTCATCTGCAACAATTCCTGGAGATTTGCAACACTTTCAAGATGAAGGACGTCACCCCCGACGCTGTTCGTTTTTGACTGTTCCCGTTCTCTCTCCTCGGCAGGGCGAGACAGTGGTTCTACGTGAACCTTGATGCTGTAAATACTTGGGAAAAATGTTATACCGTGTTCCTCGTGAAGTTTTTCCCGTTGGGCAAAACCAATGCCCTCCGTGGAAAGATTTCGAGCTTCCAGCAGGAGTCGAAGGAGTCGATTCCTGAGGCGTGGGAGAGGCTCCAAGAGTACATCTTGGCATGCCCACACCAGGGATGGATGACTGGCTTATCATCTAGAACTTCTACAACGGGCTCACTCCGTTGGCCCGTGATCACCTCGACGCTACTGCTGGTGGAGCATTCTTCTCTCACTGTGAGCAAGGCAAAGGAGCTGATCGAGAAAATGGTGTCCAACCAAGGTTGGAGTGAAGATCGCCTGCAACCACGTCCGCGGGGCATGCACTCCGTCAAGGAGGTTGACATGCTTGCCGCTAAGATAGATCTCCTCATGAAGAAGATGGACGATCAGGCAAAGGGAGAAGTACATGGGACTGCCCAAGCTGTGGACGCTTGCATGATGTGCGAGGTCTATGGCAACACGGGGCACTCAGGAAATGACTGTCCTAAAACCTGTGAGGACGCAATGTACATGGGCAACAACAACAATGGCTACCGTCCACAAGGAGGTCAGGGGTGGAATCAACAGCGCCCCAACTACCAAGGAGGTAACAATGGCAACTTTAACTCTAGTTATAATCAGCCCTCCTTAAAGATCTTGTTCTTGGTCAAGCTAGGATAAATGAGAATATTAGTAAAAAGCTTGCCACCAATGACAAGACTCTAGAAAGCATCCACACTAAAATTGAAGGCCTTTCTTCTGCTTTCAAGAACCAGCTAAGCTTTAATGAAATGCTTGAAACCCAATTAGCTCAGTTGGCTGCTGCTGTTCCTCCTGTAGAGTTGGGGAAAATCCCGGGGCAACCCGAGACTCCCTTAGAAAATATTAATGCGGTTACCACGAGGCGAGATAAATCCACTCAAGACCCGCCATATCCTAACATTGCAGGAAAGGAAAAGGAGAGCACACAAGTTGAGAAGCCGGCGGAAGAAAAGGAACAAGAGGCGATGCTGCTAAGGAAAATGGCTCCACATCAGTTCTATGACACGAACTTCATGCCGTTTCCTGAAAAAGAGGAAGCGGACCGTGGACGAGTAGTTGACACGCTTTGTTGAAATAATCCAGAAGCTGCACATCAACGTGCCTTTGCTGGATGCGATGCAAGTACCTACGTACGCTCACTACCTCAAGGACCTCATCAGCAACAAGCGTCCGATGCCGACCATGGAGATTGTCAAGCTTACGGAAGAGTGTAGAGTTGCTATACTCAACCGGCTTCCCGAGAAGAAGAATGATCCGGGCTGTCCCATGATCACCTGCTCGATCGGGACACAGAACTTCGACTACGCCCTATGTGATCTCGGGGCGAGCATGAGCGTCATGCCGAAGGATGTCTTTGATAGGCTGAACTATACAGCCTTATCCCCCACGCCGATGTAGCTCTAGCTGGCCGATTCCTCGGTCCGTTACCCAGCGGGAATTGTTGAAGATATTCCGTGATACTCAACACGGATGTCGGTAAGGAAACACCGCTCATCTTTGCGCAGCCATTCCTCAGCACCGCAGATGCTTGCATTGATGTTGGAGCCGGAGAAATCCGTTCCCATATCAATGGCAAGGAGGAGAAGTTCAATTTTCGGCCATGGAAGGAGCAATCCAATATGATCCGCATCAAGTATGGCCAAACCTGAACCACATCAAGGAAGTCGAAATCACACCCCCAAAGAAGGACAGCCTCATAACGTTCATGACGAACTTCCTCGAGAAGGAAAAAGTGTCACCACGACGGGTGACGGTGAAGAGGTCAGAGCCGCATGCCAATCCACAGGCTCTGAAGTCTGCAAAGCCGCCGACCACACCGATAAAGAAGACCAAGAAGGTGTGGCGAGTGAAGCAAGAAGCATTATCCGTGTCCTCATCTCCGGGACCGGACGACACCACACCGAGCTAAACGCCGGAGAAAAGTCCTGCTCGTCGGACTTAAATGGGTGAGCCTTCGCCGAGAGGTTAAATCGGTATTTAACCATATTTATTTTCTTCAATTCTATATTTCCTTTCCATAATGTTTAGATTCATTTCCATCTTTTGGTTTTTGCATATTTGAATTTTTCAACCATCTTGCACATTGGAATTTTTCCAATCATATGCATATTAAAAAATATATATATATATATATATATAAATAGGTTTTTTGGGTTTGTCTTTTTGAAAAGAATTATTTTCGAGCAATTTGAGCAAAATGGTTGCACTCGCTAGATTCACTAGCCGTTGGGGAACATCCTGGAAAAAGGAGGGAGCCAGGAGGGCCCACTGGCAGGTCGGCCGACCCCCTGGTCCCACCTTTTTGTCCCCCGCTTTTTCCTAATGGCTCTATAGCCGTTGCTGTGTCCATTTCTTGCTGCCATTCTGGTGTTTGGGCTATAAAAACCGACCAGGAGGAGGAGCTTCACCATTCCAAGCTCATTCTTCACTCTCCTTCTTTGCTCACTTTGTTGCTCTTCAAGATTTCGTGTTCTTCACTTAGCTACTGCCCCAAAAACCCAAAAAAAAAAATAGTTCCCCTCTGTTTTGTGCATTTTCAAGTTGATTGTGAGAATCAAAATCAAGTTCGAGAGGGTTCGGGTTCGTTTTCACTAACGTTTACCCGAAAGCAGGGTTGTTCTTGTTTTTGTTTGTTCTTGTGTGCAGCCATGCTCAATCGAATCAAGCAAGCTGTCGCGGGAAGAAGAGGAAGAGTTCATAGGCAAGCACGAGTCGGACGCCCTCCGTTGAGCTTACCCCGAGTTCGGAACATGGCGACTCCAAAGCTGAAATTCTAGAGGAAGAAACGTCGGCCATGCTCACCTTCGAGGAGCACCTCGACATCGTCGACGACCGTGAAGGACAAGCCATCGAGCTCATGAGAGACCGTCCGTTTGCCCACACCCGACATTTCGACCTGGACTTCCTATGGGTTGGACTGATTTCGTAGACGTAAATGAGGAAGGTTCTCGTTTGCTTACTATGTAGTTTTTGTGCACCCTTAGAAAACATGATGAAGGCATTTCTTTTCGCTTGTTTAGGCAAGAACATTTTGTTCCTTGGACCCACCTTAATTCTATGCTTGGTCTAAATGTCAACTCTAGAGTAGACTTAGACAAAGCATTGAAAAGTTTTCATAAGGAAAGTCTTTGGAAACAAATTACTGGAAATGATTGGGGTCCAAAGCTTAGAACAAGTGCCATCCATAATCCCACTTTGAGATTCATGCATGTTTGGTTGGTCATGACCTTGTTTCCTCGACATGATATTAGGATTATCCGTAAAGATGAACTAAAAGTGCTGTATGCCATGGTCAAAAGAATTAGAGTTTCTCCTGTGGAATGCATGATTGACCAATGGTTAGAAAATATAAAACTGAAAGGACCAATTGAGTGCACTTCCTTAATTACTCGCATTGCTAAAAAATGTGAAATGCTCGAAAATGTTCAAATTGAATATTTGAGTGCGGACAGAGAATACATAGGCAAGGATTATTTTGTGCATGGACATACTTTGAAGCATGGTCCGGATGATACCTTGGTCCATTATTTTCCCGGGTATATGAACGAATACCCGTTACCTAACCCGGGTGTTCGTTTGTATCACTGTCGGGCACTAACCTTCCCTCTCGAGGTAAGGGGAGATTCTTGCAGGGACAGCGTCTCCGGACGACCAACCCGACCACGGAGAAGCATGACGGCCACACCAGGGTTCCAAACCCCAATCGGAGGTACATGATGTGAACAAGGGTTCCCGATCTTCCGATAGGTTCTAATAATCTTGATTAAGGCGGAGGCAATACACAAATCGATCCGGCTTCCGAACGACACGTTCTGAACCCCGCAATCGCAGCACAACGTCTCCTATGGTTATCAACCATCCAAGAACGATTGACCGCACCGAGAAGGCTTATCCTTGCTTGCAAATCAAGAACACAAGCAAGAACAAAGAAGAATGCAACCAAATTTGCAAGTATATGATGAATCTCACAAGTTGGGGTCTCACAAATCGATATGACGGCGAAACTGTTATGAACAGAATAATCTAAGCAAAATCCAAACCCTAATGAAGAGGCGGAGGCTGTATATGAGGACCCTAGGGTCGTGCAAGACCCTCTGGACGCAGCCCTAAGTGGGCTCAACTCGATACATGGCCCAAAGACCGATTACGGTGTCGCAGCACCAAGACAGATTCTGGAAGTCGATTTCATTTGGCGATTACAGACGGCTCAGGACGAATTTTGATATGGGACCGGTTGGGTTGGAAAGTTCTTTTCATTATCTTCCCAGGCATATATAGAACGTCCAAATCCGAGTCTGTGTGCGTCCTCGGCGTCCGTTTTAGTGCAGACTGATCCTGGGCTCCGAAACAGACTCGAAGTCGGTTTTGATTGGGCCTCCACCTTGGCTTGGACGTCCTTGCTGGCCCATCACGTCTCCAATCACCTCCCCAGCTATCTCATCATCATCTCCATGGTTTCTAACAACAATTAATTCATTAGGTAGCAATCTATTCTCAAAACCACATAATAAAAACATTAGAAACGATCTCACCTGTAATTTCAGGTGATGCACATAAACTTTCATCTTAGTTGGAGGAGTGTTATGTGTATCCATGAGTGTGATGTACTAATCATTCTCCCCCTTTTGAATTAGAGTCGTCCTCGACTCGATCCGATCTCTTTCTCCCAATAGTGGTCTCAAATCTGAAATATAAAATATGGAACTATTCCCAAACTTGGAATGCACCTCGTGTTTATATGTGTTATGAAAATTATCATCACAATGTGAAACCACAATAGAAGGCATGCCATGCAAATTAATGACCTCTTTGAAAACTTGCTCAGCAATATGATTGTCATTCTCACTCTTATGACAAGATGGAAAATGTGTCATCTTAAAAACACTAGAAAAACATGACATGACATGGTAATTGTTATTGCAGTTTTCTAGTTCATCATTTGGTTGTACAACACAAGGAGTATTCATGTTTGAGCAAATATAAACTTTATGCAGCATAAATACACCTCTATGATCAAAGTTTCCTATAGCATAAAATTTGTTTCTTGTTAGTAAAGACAATTCAGTTTGAGAAAAGATTTGCTTCTCCACGGTATTTAGATCACAAAGAACATCAAATTCAATATAACCCAAAGTATTTAGAGAAGACAATAATTTCTGCTCATCCTTTTCACATGTTATTAAAATCAAATGTTTTATTTCAGCACTAGTAGGTGAATCATAAGCAAAAACATCAAGCTTATTCATTTGTAGTGGCAAAGGTATAAGTGAAGCAGTGGCACACAACTCCTCTTTATCACAAGGATCAGTAGATAAATCAACTTGTGGCAAAGGTAAATCAAGACAAGGTTCCAATACAACAAGATTGTTGGAACAATTCATCACATCAAGAAAGCTCTTACCTGAAGCAACAACATGTTCTTCATCTTTCTCACTATCCTCTTCTTTGTGTAGAACCTGAAATGTATTAGTTGCAACAAGAGGCAAGGAAATATGTTTATCATCTAATTCAGATTTTGATGTAAGTGTTGCAACATTTGAAACAGTCCATTCTTTTCTAAACGGTTCATTCTTTCTCCTTTCAAGCCTTTGTTGATCCTCTTCTAAAATTTCAGCAGCGGTCATAGGTTTAAGAGTAACTCTTCTACCATTGTATTTAAATGAGTAGCTATTTATAATGGTATTGTGCGAAGCATTATTTGTAATAATCCAAGGGTTACTCAATAACAAATGACATGCTTGCATAGGTACTATATCAAATTCTGCACTATCCTTATAAGAACCAATAAAAAATTCAATGCGAGCAATTTTATCTACCTTTATCTTACCAAAAGAATTTACCCATTGGATGTAGTATGGACATGGGTGTGGCTGTGTTGTCAATCCAAGCTTCTCTACTAATTATAAACTTGCGATGTTGCGGCTACTCTCTCCATCAATGATAACACGACAACGTCGATCCTTGACAACAAAGTGAGTCTGAAATAAATTGTTCAATTGATTTTGCTCTACCTTCTCCATTTGAGGACTGAGCACTCGTTGTACTACATCACTCATATTGTTCTTATTAGACGAGATTGAATCATCACCATGAGTGGCGTAACCTGTCATTGTTAGTAGCAAACAAGAAAACACACGGAAGTATATTTTCCTATCACTACTATGTGATCACAGTGTAAACTCTCAACAAGCAAAGGGAAGCATCTTATCAAGCTCTTACAAAGTTCTTAAATACAAAAAGCAAAGGATACCTTGGAGAGTGTGAACTGATGATTGCAAGAGTCAAAAGAAATTTGTGCCTGTTCAGAAGGAAATATATGGAGCTTGGATAGGCAATATTAGGTAGCAAGGATTAGCAAAATTTCAATTCAGAAGTTGCAAAACTGAATAATAGTCCCAAGCTAGTCTATGTCACCGGCCTAAACTTGTCTGGGACCTTGTTCAAGCAAGCAAGCAAATGACTTAACAAAAGACACAAAAAATGCAAGAAATTTTGAATTTGTATCTTTTCTTTTTTCTACTTCCTTTTTTTTTGTGCGGCTTTTTCTCTTGTGCACTTTTGCCTTTTTCTTTTCTTTTCTTGAAAATCAGAACTGCAGCAAGGTATTACAAGTTTTACAATCAATGCAACCCCAGAATATTTTTTTTTCTTACTACAAGTGTAGCAAAAGGATTCTTGTAATAACACAACTAAAACAAACTTCTATAATAAGATCAAGCACTAATTGGTTGGCTTTTGATCACAATGAGACAGCAGCAGAGCACTCTAATTTTCTTTTGCACACGAAAGTAGAAGGCTAGATGTTAAAGAAATATTTAGTGCACACAATTCTAGCAATACTATTATCTCAACATGTGCAACACTGATTTTTTCCTTGTTTGTCTATGGCAAGGATATGCACGACTCAAACAAGACCAAAGAACAAGCACTAGGCCAGCAACACAATGACTTTATAGGGACTAAAATTCAGAGAAGCAATCTGAAATAAAAATTGGCAAGTCACAATGGGGTATAGGACAGCGGAAACACGACGAACCGATATTTTTGTGGGGCAATTTTCTGGACTATAGGATAGAACAAATAAACGAGGACAAAGGCGAACCTAACGGTATACCTGAAGCTCTGATTACAACTTGATATGTACAAGGGTTCTCGATCTTCCGATAGGTTCTGATAATCTTGATTAAGCCGGAGACGATACACAAATCGATTCGGCTTCCGAACGACACGTTCTGAACCCCGCAATCGCAGCACAACGTCTCCTCTGGTTATCAACCGTTAACAAGGGTTCCCGATCTTCCGATAGGTTCGGATAATCTTGATTAAGGCGGAGGCGATACACAAATCGATCCGGCTTCCGAACGACACGTTCTGAACTCCGCAATCGCAGCAGAACGTCTCCTATGGTTATCAACCGTCCAAGAATGATTGACCGCACCGAGAAGGCTTATCCTTGCCTGCAAATCAAGAACATAAGCAAGAACAAAGAAGAATGCAACCAAATTTGCAAGTATATGATGAATCTCACAAGTTGGGGTCTTACAAACCGATATGATGGCGAAACTGTTATGAACAGAATAATCTAAGCAAAACCCAAACCCTAATGAAGAGGTGGCGGCTGTATATGAGGACCCTAGGGTCGTGCAAGACCTCCTGGGTGCAGCCCTAAGTGGGCTCAACTCGATACATGGCCCAAAGACCGATTCCGGTGTCGTAGCACCAGGACAGATTCTGGAAGTCGATTTATTTCGGCGATTGCCGACGCCTCGGGACGAATTTTGACATGGGACCAGTTAGGTTAGAAAGTTCCTTTTGTTATCTTTCCATGCATATATAGAACGTACATATTCCAGTCCGTATGCGTCCTGGGCGTCCGTTTTAGTGCAGACTGGCCCTGGGCTCCGAAATAGACTCGAAGTCGGTTTTGATTGGGCCACCACCTTGGCTTGTACATCCTTGCTGACCCATCACGTCTCCAATCACCTCTCCAGCTATCTCATCATCATCTCCATAGTTTCTAACAATAATTAATTCATTAGGTAGCAATCTATTCTCAAAACCACATAATAAAAATATTAGAAACGATCTCACCTGTAATTTCAGGTGATGCACATAAACTTTCATCTTAGTTGGAGGACTGTTGTGTGTATCCATGAGTGTGATGTACTCATCAGTATGGGTTGGGATCTGTCCCCACCATCGGACGAGGCCCGAGGATCATCTTGGCAGGCCGGTGCATGGGGATCTCAGCACGACTACCCCATGCACACATCATCAAGCTCAAGCGGAATGCCATCCTTTGCTAACTGGTCATTCTCATCCCGTGGGTTCCGTGAACTCAATTTCGGGATGGCTGAGTTAACAAGGTGGGTGGATGACATCGACTAGCGCACTGAGAGTATGCAACAACATCTCTCGCAGCACGTCACAGACACCCAACAAAGGTAGAATTTCAGCGACAACCAATTCCGCCAACTCAACGCGATGATGGCTCTGAACCAAAGCAACTGGGACGCCTTCTTCCGCTCCCAAGGGTACGACCTGAACCAGCAAATGTGAGCAAGAACAAGCTCGAGGGAGGACCCCCATCTCACGGTAACTTGTATCCTTCCCTTGTTTTCATTTTTGCACTAGAAAATCCAAAAAAATATATAAAATCTGGAAATAAAAAAAAATGAGAAGATGATAAAGAGACCAAAAATATTTTCTTTAGCGTTTTCATGCGCGGTATGAATGTGTATAGTTTTCCTATGTTGAAATGAGGAATAGTTGTTCTATTTTATTCCTCTCTAACATTGGTTTACAACTTAGCACTCTTCGAAGAATTAAGTTTGTTGGCTAAAATTTTACCTTGAACTTGAAACTTGTGGGTAGTACATACATTCTCTAGTTCTAAGTTGTTGGGACATATGATATAGTGAATAGGGCTGCTATGATCTTGCTCAAAGTAAAGCTTGAATTCCGGAGTTTTATTTTTCAAAATGATAATGATAAGTTCCTCAATGATGAAAATTCCTACCAAAGCCATATGTAGTGCTTATTTGAAAAACCTTATACATATGTTGCTTGTTTCACATTGATCTTAGTCAAAATTGTTGTGACCCTAGTAAGACTCTTTTCATGCTTTCTTGATCAAGATCACGTACACATATCCACCGCCATGAGCTATTCTTCTAAATTGGAAGATAGCAGCCACCATATCCACCACGATGAGCTATTCTTTTACACCGGAAGAAAGCCACCACCACTTCCATCCACCTGAAAGAAATACTCCATATGTTCATTGCAAAAATTTCTCTCTCAATTATCATTGCAAACTAGGAATATGGCTATGCAAAAAGAAAATAATTGGATGCTCCAAAGAAGAGCAATCAAAAGATAGCCATATCCTAGAAAAATTCCAAAAGGAAGGAAATAAATTCAAAAAGGAGTTATTCATTCCATCCATCATTCCACCATGTTTCCCACACACTTGCACGTCTTGATCAAAATTGTGTGAAATCATTTTTCTAGGATCCGGTCTTTTGACATAGCAATAGTATGTGAACAAGTATGCCTCAATTATCCCTACCTTGAGCTCCGCATAAGCCTTATTAGAAGTAGGTGATTTTAGGCAACACTTTGCCTTGGTGAGGAATCATACACTATTGAGCGATCAGAGAGAATCATTTGAGGAACTTGATTTTATTTGCAAAATCTACTGAAAACCTCCGGAGTAAGATAGTGGAATAGAGAGCAAGTAATTAGTGCCCTACAATTGTTCTATCTCTCAACCGCCCAAGACAAGGAGGTGTTAAAAGCCCCATGATGATCAAGGTAAATGGGTGAATACTGTGCCAACATATTTAATTCAAGGAGTAGGACATTGTAGCAGCTCCTGATCAACAACTTAAGTTTTATCTTTGCTTTGGGACGAGCAAAGGTTCAGCTTGGGGGAGTTTGTTGATGGCTGTTAAGTACCATTTTCATCCGTCAACTATGCTCAAATAAAGGAGAACTTGGCATTTCATACACGCATATTTGTTTACAATAATGTAGTTCCACTTGTACTTGGGAATTATTTGCATGTAGGAGGAAATATGAAGGAAACACACCCAAAAGGCAAAGAAACACACTTTCGACCAATGAGAGAGCGCCAACTAGACATCCCATGGATTGAAGGGCCCATTTTCAGTACCACACTGAAGAAACACACAAAACTACCCCGACATCTGGGATGAGGACCCACCTGGCAGCCACCCTAAGGAAGCACAACCCAGGGGAGCCCAGCCATAGGTCGGCCGACCCCCCTAGGTCGGCCGACCCAGGCATGCGGCCTTTCCTCCTGGCTTGCACGTGGAGGCTCCTGGTTGATCCCTGAAGGTGGTGGGCAGGGATATTCTTGGCGGTTACTCCCTTTTGCCAACCTATAGAGGCTATAAA
This sequence comes from Eleusine indica, assembly GCA_030378355.1. Taxonomy (NCBI): domain Eukaryota; kingdom Viridiplantae; phylum Streptophyta; class Magnoliopsida; order Poales; family Poaceae; genus Eleusine; species Eleusine indica. The sequence goes on from CM059499.1 coordinate 32,332,826, forward strand.
GAGGAGGGTGTGGCTTTACACTCACACACACACCACAAGAAGAATTCCTTCTCTTGCTACTTAGTTGTTCTCAAGTTTTAGTGGAGTTAGGCTGAGTCTAGAGCTCTCTAGTTCTTCAAGTCTTCTCTTGGAGAAATTGGTATGGCTCTTGTATCATTTCCCTTTTGTAAGACTTTGCTTTATTTAATAAATGTCATCTTTTCATACTTATTGGCATTAATGATTTATAATTGCTTATTTAATTAAATTTTGCTGATAAGCCCATATATTCAGCCGATCAGTTTATATTCTCCTATGTTTTATTCCTATAATAGCATCAGCTGGTTTCATGAATAGTGACTATCGGCTTTTTTTATCGGCCTGTCCTAGACCGGTGACCTGTGGAATTTGACCGTTTGTCTCTTTGTCGATTTGTAGGGAAAATCAACTAGCACGCCCCGGTTTTCGTATTGAGCCTGCACTAGAGCTAAGCAGATCTCCCAGGTCACGCTTGTGATTTTCACGTCAACACGCTTTTGGCACGCCCAGTGGGACCAAGAAATTTAAGCTTCACAATATGTCTGAGCTTGAATGCCAAAGGATCCTAAGCTCCCTGATAATCCTCCACCTAAACATGACGTCAGCGGGGGTTTGAAGATAGAGAACATAATGCATGTTAACAAGGATGATCTGAGCAATGAAACAAGGGTACAAATTGAACAGAAGATTGCGGAGTATGAAAGCCTTTTGTTGAGCACATTTAGCAAAACCAAGCATGGCAAGATCATACAAAAGGGAAAATTAGCCATGGCTACTTTGATTGATGAAGATGAAACTGAGATGTCACATGCTGATAAGCCAATGGTGGTGGTAGATGAGGCTACATTAAACAACATGATACATGCGGCTATACATCATGCATTGATCAATCAATCACCTGTGTTGGTAAATACTTTGAGGGCTTTGATCATTCAAACAATGGAGGGATGCGTATATGATGATCCAACACGTGGGCCGATGTATCTTCGTATGCAGGGAAATATTCCTCGGCCTGCAGTTGAAGGACTTGAGCAGCAACCACCCAGTACTAACACTGTAATGCCTTCCAGCAAGCTCGGGGCCAGCATTCATGAGTGCCACTCCCCCCCCCCCCCCAAGGAATAATAGTGGTGGTGCTACAAGGTGGACACCTGGATCCGGTCCCAGGATTATATTGCAAAGAACTACTCCGCAGACACAGCCGCAGCTCTACAGGCAGGAGGCGTCAGAGTCGAATGTCACATACAGTACAGCACCAAATCTAGATCCAAGTTTGTTCGGAATACCATCGTCATCTGCATTGCCTGAGGAGTTGGGAGGCCAGCACACTGTTGTCAATTTTGGTTCACAAACAGCCCCGCAAGTGCCGGCATCTGGTCCTACATTGGCTACTCCAAATACCAATGTTTCAACCGATGACTGGGCAGTAAAGATTGTTGAGGTAATGAGGGAACAATTTGGGTTAAAGCCAAAACAACAGACTTATATGTATCGACCCTCGTATCCTCCTAGCTATGACTTGATTCCTATGCCGAGTCAATACAGGTCACCAGAATTTACAAAGTTCACTGGACAAGACAATACTACCACTGTTGAGCATATTAGCCAGTTTTCGTTGCAATGTGGAGAGGCAGGAGCTACCGAAGCATTAAAGATCAGGCTGTTTCCGTTATCATTGTCCGGTTTGGCTTTTTCGTGGTCCGCATCGTTGCCCCCTAATTCCATTATTACTTGGGCCGATCTCGAACAGAAATTTCATAAATACTTCTTTGCTGAAACAAGAGAGATGAGGTTGTCTGATCTGAGTTCTGTGAGGCAGAAAGCTAGGGAGTCTGTGCATGATTATGTGTAGAGGTTCAGAGATGTGCGTAGCAAATGTTTCAGCTTGCAATTGACCGATAATCAGATGGCAGAAATAGTATTTAATGGCTTAGTTGCACCTTTGAGGGAGAAGTTTCCTTCGACCGAGTTTGAAAGCATGTCCTAGTTAGTGCAGAAGGTGTCGATACAGGAGAACTTGACTCGGGGGACACGGTCAAGGCCAGTACAGGTCAACTACAATGATTATGAGTCTAAGTCTGATGAAGATGCCGGAGAAGTTAATATGGCTGAGTGGACCAGAAACAAGAATGTGTTGTCGTGCCCATCGGTGAAGTAGAATGACCAGAAGAAAAGTATGACTTTGATATCACCAAGGCCGGTAAGATATTTGATATGCTATTGCAGGAGAAGCACATCCAGTTGCCACGGAATCACGTGATTCCACCTACTGAAGAATTGAAGAAAAGAAAGTACTGCAAGTGGCACAACTCACCATCTCATTACACTAATGAATGCAAGGTATTCAAAAAATAGATTCAGTCGGCGATTGAGCAGGGAAAGGATCAAGTTTACAAAGGGAACCATGAAGATTGATGGGCATCTGTTCCTTGCAAATATCAATATGGGTTGTATCGATAATGTAGAAGTGTTTATAAATCGATATCAGAAGAAAAGGGATAGGGAGATGAAGGGACCACAGTTTGATCCACATTGGGAATGCTCGTTCTTCCAATATTGTTGGGACCACAATATGAAGCTGCCGTCGATCAACAATTGTCCTGGATGCAGTAAGCACACGAATCAGATGTATATGGAGGCCCCAAAGAGTCATCGGCACCAACATCGACATGACATGATTAAAGAGCTGATGGTGGGTTTAGCCGATAGGCAGGAAATAATCTCTGCATTTGATCGACGTGGAGCCAAGAAGGCAAGCAATGAAGCCAAGTTTGAAAAGGAAGTCGATGAGGAGATGCAGGAAGGACAACAACAAGCTGATCAGTGGTGTCCATCTAGTATTTTCTCTGGGAGTTAGAAGCACATAATATAGAGGATGTGTTGCAGGCACATAAGGGCTGGTAAATATTATTATGATGAAGATGATGATCAGCCACCAAAGAAGGTTTGGTGGCCAAAAGTGAAATCGCAAGTATAGGTACCAAGTGCTATAGTGGGCATGGTAATGATGTTGCCTTAAGAGTTTGTGACGTCAGGAGAAGAATTGATTGTTGAGGAAGAGAATACACCACAATTGGTATTTGATGTATAGCACACAGTGTTTGATAGGCCAAACGAATCTAAACATCGGCACTTGAAGGCTTTGTATCTCAAGGGGTTCATCAATGGGATGCCGATGGGAAAGATGATGGTCGATGGAGGTGTTGCAGTAAATATTATGCCGATCACTACTGTCAGAAAATTGGGGAAAACTAAAGATGACTTAATTGACACAAATATGATTCTGAGGGATTATGGTGGTCGTACTACAGCAGCCAAAGGAGTTTTGAATGTTGAACTTACTATCGGTAGTAAACTTTGCCGGTTACATTTTTTATCATTTATGGAAAGTGGACCTACAGCCTTCTACTGGGACGTGATTGGATACATGCAAATTGTTGTGTTCCATCAACTATGCACCAGTCACTTATCTAGTGGATTGGTGATCAAGTTGAGTTAGTCCCGGCCGATGAAACCGTCAATGTCTCATCGGCCGATTTGGGACCATGGCATGCGGATGATATGGAGTGTTTATCTGGCAAAATTTGGGATGGAGATTATGTCAAGATTATTACGCAGGGTCTTGAGGTGGTGGATCAATCAAATTCAAAATTGTTTCTTTGACAGGCATCCAAATGGAGTTGTTAGAAGATGACAAATATTCAAAAGAATAACATTTGAGCGTTTGGGTTGGCTCATGACCTCGAGCGCTAGATCACGACCTATATGCAAGTATCATCCTTAGCAGAAAAATTAGAAAGTGATGAAAAGAAAAGGACATGTTTCATAGCCAATGAGTTATCATTGACTTCAGATGGCCGATATTATAGATATCGCCCTCAGTGCAAAAAGTGTTACAAAACAAAATTCTGTTCAGACAGACAGTAACCATTTACATTTACTCTACTAGACAATAAAAATTGATGAGGTCGATGGCTTGGGTTCTGAGTTGTTCTACTTCAGTAATGGCATAAGCGTCTTCCTCAATCGACCCAGGGATGTTGGAGGCCATGTTCCACAGGCTGGTGGCTTGAGTATAAGCCGATGTGACGACAACTTCTTGTGCTATGACTTCATTTGGCACTTGACTCATAGCTGTTTCCACATCAGTTATTTCTTGGTTTTTTGCTTCCAGGGCAGCTTGGATTTCATCACGCTCCTTCCTTAGATTCTCCAGCTTCATTCCAAGGTCGACTGATTTGGAGATTAAAGAAATATATTTGCTCTATTCTTCGGCCGCCTTCTTGTCAGCCGCTTCTGCCTGTTCCCTTTGCTCTAACCATTGCTCGATGCGAGACTTGGCTTCCAGTACTCGGATTTGGTGAAATTCTGAAGGACCGAGAAGGCGACCAGAGAGGAGGGGGGTGAATGGGAGCCTATTAAAATTCTTTACAAGAACTTGGCATATGTCTCAATTAAAACCCAAGCCAACCTCTAAACCGATCACCAAGGCCACACACACCAACTTGTGATGTGCCAACCCTAGGAGTGATCAACTACAGCAGTGGAACAAAGCTGAAACAAAGAAGAACTGCAAAGACTCAAAACCGTCAAAGAAATGCACCAAAATAGATCAAGTCTGGACAACCGTTGGCAGTGCTGATCACATCCATCGACAATGCCGGTTGGCACCATCGGCAGTGCCAGTCAAACCCATCGGCAGTGCTGGTGCGGGGTTCTCAAAACTCAGGAAAGAAACGGTCAGAGCACATCGGCAATGCTGATGCGGGGTTCAGACTCAAGCCACCAGCAATGCCGATCATGGCATCAGCAGTGCTGATCAACGTTCAGACCCACTGGCAGTGCCAATCGACCCTTGACAAAACAGAAAAACAGTCGTGATTTTGCACAAATCTCACCCAAAATCTATCCAAATGATCTCCAAATCATGCGACTTTTGGACCAGTCAATCCTCAACATATCATGACCCTAATCCTAGAAGATCCACTCAATTGGCTCAAGGAATCATCACGAATTTCAGATCATGCGCCAAGAACACTAAAAAGGGAAAACTTGAGAAATCCTTCAAATCAAAGTTGCTAGAGCTCTTGATTTGGTAAAGGACCCATGAAGGATTGTTCTAGCTCATCATAGCACTAAGATCCCCCAAGAAATCAGCCCCAAAACTTGACCAAAAGTGAGATCGAAAATTCCCACGAAAATAGCTTCGAAAATAGAGAAAAAGAGAAATTAGGGATTTAGGGAGAGAGGAAGATCTTGAGCACGAAAATACTTCTCATATCATAGAAACATGCTTACAAGATTAATGGATACAAGGCTAGGAAGCCACCCTCTTCCTCCCACTATTTGGAAGAGAAAGAGATGTCTCTCACACATCCTATCCTCTCCACTAAAACATGAAGACCTCTCCTAGCACTTTGAATGAAGTCCTAACAAGGCTAAATGGAAAGAGGCACCTCTCCCACCAGCCACACCTCTCCTTATATATGCCTAGTGTTCAAGACAACTCTACCCTTGACCTATAACTCATTGCCACCTACCACTAGGAGCAAAATCGTCGAACTCATTTTCCTTTGCCCGAACGCCATGGAGCCCATCACAACTTTGCTTCACCTAGACGCAAGCGCCGCGATGGTGCCACGTGCACCATCAAGCAGCGCCACTGGTTTTGAGGTCCAAACCGGGAAACCACCTTGCACGCTTCTCAAAGCGTGACTTTATGCTTACTTCCACCGAAACAAGACTTCACGATCTTGACGCGTGTCACCTCGTCCTATGATCCTCCTTGCCTGCAAGTCTCTCCTGCCTCCGGTCCATTGGAAGCCTCTACTTGCATCGACGCCCGATCACCTTTGACCTTGTCAACCCCGCCATCTTGATCACCACCCACGGTTTTGAGGCTCAACCGTGAAACCGTCCGTGCTTCTTGCCTCTCCACGTGTACGATGTGGATCACGCTTGACTTCACCCGGCCTCCCGATCGTCCGGCCCCAAGTGTCGTACTTGTGCCCGATCTTCTCGCCGTTGACCGCCAAGTTGACTCCAGTCACCAACACATCATGAAATAAGCAAACACATTTCCCAACTCCTGCAAACTCTCCAACATCCTCACCAACTCCGGTTAGTCGAAACCATGATATGCACAAACTCATGCAATCCCTAGATTCCTGCATTTCAACTCAAATACCAAACTCAACCAATGTCAATTACTCATCACATATTGCAAACCATGGCACATATCCACATGGTTTCTCAATCTCCCCTTGATGAGTATATTAACAACACCAAATGCACAAAGATTAGAGATTGAAATGTGAAGCCGAATAAGCACATCCAAATGGCCAAACCCAAAGAAAAGGTGAAAAGTAGGCCATCTAGCAAAATAGGGATCAAAAAACCAAGATTTGGCAAAGACAGCGACTTGAGATGCAAAGAGTGTGAAAAGAACAAAAAAACGCTCAAGGACATGATATGCTCCCCCTCAACTTGTGGTAGGTCTCATGTAATGCAAAATGGATCATTTTAAGTTTCTTAGCATTATTTGTGCATGACCCCCTTTGGTAATGAACTCATCAAAGAAGCGAACGAACAAACATGCAATGCATGAAAATGCACACCTAAAGAGCTTCAACTATTAGCCAACAAGCATTTAACCTTGCTTATCATAAATATAGAGCTATGAAGTGTAAAAGCAATATCTCACAATCATGCATAGATCAAAAGCAGATAGCAAGGCACAAGCTCCAAGAGCTACACAAGCTAAGAAGAAAGATTGACTAGTTTAGATAGAATCAATTTTCTTAGCATGAGAAAAGCTGCCACCACATGTATAACTACTCCCATCCAAGGCAAAACATGCATTAAGTGAATCAAAAGAAACTAGCCAGTCTCCATCTCAACCAAGGCAACAAGCATTCGCAGAAAATAAGCTTTACAAATGCTCACATATGCAACAGAGACTCATTTGATCAAGTGTTTATTGTTTATCCTCATGTGTCCTCTTATCCATGCGGAGGGTCACACGACTGTGTACGGCAAACACCCCGAGGCCTTAAGTCATAGTGTTTGGATTTAGCATTTTAGAATTATTTTGATCAAAGCACTTAGCAGATTTTTCATGATTTATTCACACGACAAAAGAGCATGCCTTTGCGGCAAAAGGAACACACGTTCCCACAATGTTCCATCATCAGCTAAACATTTGTAAAGCCTTCCATTTCGCAAACACAAGGTGCCAAAGCCAAGACATCCTCTAGACTAGCCTCAACACAAGTTTTAACAGGGATAAAAGCAATTATACACATGGTGAGCAAGTCTTAACAAGATTAGTTCATAAGGTTCACAAGAAGCTCAGTTTACCTTTAAGATTAGCAAGTTGCTCAAAAGAGTCTATAACAAGCCATATAGAAAATCTAAGCATGAGAGATTACTATCACATCCACAAAACTTAGCTCAAGCTCAATCATAGCAAAGAAATGCAAGAAAGCATAAGAATCAAAGCTCATCTACCAATGCATATATTACATATGAGATGCAATGCAAAAAGGTAAGATAATATACAAGAGAACACCAACTCCCCCCTCAAATGATCCCATAAGGATGGCAAACACCAAGCTCCCCCCAAAGAAAAGCGAATCGTGAAGCATCTAGGGGCTTGGTAAGGATATCAGCCAATTGGTGTTCAGTGTCAATGTATTTGACCTCAACATCTCCCTTCTCAACATTATCTCTCAGGAAGTGGAATCTCACATTTATGTGTTTGACCTTACCATGTAGGACTTGGTTCTTGGCTAAGCATATGGCACTGGAGTTATCACACATGAGTGGAACACCCTTAATGGTTAACCCATAGTCTCTGATGTTGGACACAATCCATAGGATTTGTGAGCAGCAGCTAGTAGCTGCAACATACTCAGCCTCTATGGTGGATTGGGCTACATTCGAGTGCTTATGAGAAGACCAACAAATCAAAGAAGTACCCAAGAAATGGCAAGTACCAGAAGTGCTCTTTCTATCAATTCTACACCCAACAAAGTCCGCATCCGAATACCCAATGAGATCAAGAGATGAAGATGCATAGTACCAAAGACCAAACTCAACGGTGTATTTGAGATACCTGAAGATGCGCTTGATAGCCTTGCGATGAGTCACCCTTGGGGAAGCTTGAAAGCGAGCACAAAGACACACTACAAAGTGTATGTCGGGTCTTGTCGCCATCAGGTACAAGAGGGAGCCAATCATGCTCCTGTACTCCCTTTGGTCCTTTACAGTCTTCATCAAGGTCAAGTGCCGTTGTTGTAGACATTGGTGTTGACAACGGCTTCATATTGACCATGTCAAACTTTTTCAGGAGATCCTTCGTGTACTTGGCTTGATGTATGAAGGTGCCTTGCTTGCACTGCTTGATTTGAAGTCCAAGAAAGAAGGTGCGCTCACCCATCATCGACATCTAAAATTCACTTTTCATAGCTTCCTGAAATCTGGACACAAGAGCATGAGAGGAACCTCCAAAGATGATATCATCCACGTAAATCTGAACCATTAGAAAGTCATTGCCATGCTTTAGAGTGAACAAGGTTTTGTCAACACACCCCATGACATACCCGCGCTCTAGCAAGAAGGTCTTAAGCCTAGCATGCCATGCCCTAGGTGCTTGCTTTAGCCCGTACAAAGCCTTTTGAAACTTGTACACACGGTTTGGGTATTTGTGATGCTCAAAGCCGGGTGGTTGTCTCACATAAACCTCTTCCTCTAAGAAACCATTTAGGAAAACACTCTTGACATCCATTTTGTAGAGTCTAATGCCCTTAGAGGCAGCAAATGCAAGCAAGATCCTAATGGCTTCTATGCGTGCAACAGGAGCAAAGGTTTTCCCATAGTCTAAGCCCTCCACTTGACTGAAATCCTGGGCAACAAGCCTTGCCTTGTTTCTAACAACCTCACCATCGTCCCCATGCTTGTTTTTGAAAGCCCACTTGATTCCTATGACATTGACACCAACAGGAGGCTCTACTAGGGTCCACACTTTGTTTCTCTCAAACTTTTCCAACTCCTCATGCATGGCATTAACCCAATGTTCATCAGATAATACGTGTCTAACATCCCGAGGTTCAAAGGCGGCAACAAAGAGAGAATTAGTAAAGCAGGCGAGATGTGCAGACCTTGACCTTGTTGTCCTCTCATAGAGATTACCGATCATCTGTTGAGGTGGATGTTGACGCTGAATGTGGTGAGGAGCCTCTCTCTCAGAGCGTACCTCCCCCTCAACCATAGCTAGAGCTGGCTCAACAGCTGTTGAGGTCGATATAGAAGCTTCTAGACTCATCATCTGCTGGAGTGGTGGAAGCAGCAGGAACAAGCTCGGATGTGGGATGGAATGACTCATCATCGTCATCATCCAAGCCCTGTAGGTCCTCTTCTACAAAGATACTCTCCCCCATCTCCCTGTTACCTGCAGTCTCAACCATATTGCTTGCATAAGAGTTTGATTCATCAAAGGTTACATCGCAAAACTCTACGATGGTGTTAGTTTCCAAATTCAGCACTCGGTAAAAATGGCCATGAAGGGTGTAGCCAAGAAAGATGTCATCAAAAGATCTCGACTCAAACTTATCAAGATTGCCATGCTTGAGAATGAAGCACTTGTAACCAAAAGCGCGCAAATGAGAAATAGATCGCTTCCTCACAAACCATAGCTCATAGGAAGTCACATTAAGAATTGAGCGCAAGAAAACCCGATTGGAAACATAGCAAGCAGTGCTAATGGCCTCAGCCCAAAACTGCCTCAGAGTCCTATGCTCATCGAGCATCGTCCGGGCCATTTCCACCAAGGATCTGTTCTTTCTTTCGACCGTACCATTCTGCTGAGGGACACGAGGTGCTAAAAATTGATGCTCAATACCATGCTCAAGGCAGAAAGCATCAAAGGAGGAGTTCTTGAACTCGGTGCCATTATCATTGCAGATTGCTCGTAATGCACCACGGAGTTCCTTGAACAACCTCAAAGCTAAGCTCCGAAGTGATGAAACACTTCATCTGTGCTCTCAAGAAAGTAAACCCAAGAGTAGGGGGAGTAGTCATCAACAATCACAAGAACATACCACTTCCCACCTGCTGAATGAACCCGAGAACGACCAACAGTGTCCATATGAAGCAGCTCTCCAGGGCGTTCAGTCATCACCAAATTAATTTGTGAATGAGAAGCGGCAATCATTTTCCCATGACGACAAGGAGCACAAACCAAATCCTTATCAAACTTAATCTTAGGCAATCCTCTGATCAAACCTAGGCCACTCAAGCGACAAAGCAAGTCAAAGCTCATGTGACCTAGTCTTCTATGCCATTTCCAGATCTTAGAAGAAGACTGAGCAAACAAGCACTTGTGAGAACCAGGAGCGACAGCAAAATCAGCCTAAAAAACCTTCCCAATGCTAGAAATACCACAAACCAAAGAGCCATTCGAATCAAAAACACAAGAAGCATTTTTCTTAGAGCGCACCTCCAAACCAACACCAAGCGACTGAGAGATAGAGAGGAGATTGTACTTGAGATGCTCAACCAAACCAACATCCTTGAGAGTGAATCTTTCATTTACCTTTACCGTGCCTCTTGCCTTCACTTTCCCTCTCTTGTCATCTCCAAAGGTCACATACTCCCGGCGCTTCAAGGGAGTGAGGCTGGAGAACCACTTTGCATCTCCGGTCATGTGGCGCGAACACCCGGAGTCCATCAACCATTTGTTCTCTAGGCCTCCACCTCCTGCCTACAAAGAACGAGAAGGAAAGATCGATGACTCAGTGCTAGGATTAGAAAGAAAACTCTTGGGAAGCCAGCAATGAATCACATGACCTGTAGAGGTTATCATAGTTCTTTGCACATTACTAGTCGAACGTGTGGGATGAGTACCACGATGGGGAAAGCATGGCCTGTCAAAGCGTCTCAACTCAAACCTGGGGTTGTGAGGATAGAAATCATCTGTGTGAAAGCCAAATCCACGCGAGCGACGCTCACCACGATGTGGAAAACGTGGGGTGCCAAAGCACTGCTGAGCAAAGCCTCTGTTTCAAGAATCACAGGCATATGAGGAATGACCCTGTCCATGATAGGCACGAGAAAAAGAGCGAGGCTGAAAACCAACAAAATCATCATGATGCACATTCCTAGTTAACTCAGCTTGCATCCTCTCAATTCTCTTATGCCTATAACAGTACTCATCTAAGTGACCCTTATGACCACAGAACATGCAAATGTAGACACTCGCATGTTTAGGCTTAGCTTGCACAGTGGGTTTGGGTTTTGGCTTCTCGGCTTGCTTTGGGTTGAAGGAAGGATTGGGGTTAGGTGGATAGTATGTGTCGGTGGGTTTGATGGACTGTTCCTCATCCCTTTAGCTAGAGCTAGGCACAAACTTACCCACATTCTCACTCTGTCACACTTGGTTCCAACGACCGAAACCAAATGCATCTGTATGCGTGCCCAGGATCAAGTTTTCACACACACAGGACAATTAATGTGATAAAAGAACAATATCTTTATTAAACTCTATAACATTATTACAATAGTGACCCATAGGTCAAAATGAAAAAGATTACATTGCAGCGGAATAAACTAAGCGTTGGCGTCCTTCAGCTTCCACAGGAAATCGACCGGAAGACCGCATGCCTAGTCCCCTTCATCGTCTTCATGGTTGTACCATCCTTCTCCTGTAGCTGAGCAGCAATGTGGGATATAGCAAGGGTGAGTACATGTCGTACTCAGCAAGTGGAGGAAAAGATGACATGGGGCTATAGACAAGAAAGGCTTATAGGGGTTTATTGCATGAGTTTTTAATTCACTAAGCATCCTAATTACTAGGTGAGGTCATCCCAACCATCAATCCACAGGGTGCTATTCAAGCCAAGTCCAATCCAAACCACCAACCAACCATTCCCAACCATAACCATCCATAAACCACCAATGAATCTCGTGAGGGATCCAGGCCGCTCGTGACCATGAGCATGGCTATCATGATAGTTTTACACTCCGCAGAGATTGTACCACTTTACCCACAAGCCGTGATTTCATCCCCTGTTACCAGGTGGCCTAGAGTCTCTATGTTGCCATGCCGGCCAAGCACTAGCACACTTTCTTAGGTGTGCGGCCAAGAGATCACTATGAGGCTTTTACAAAGGGTCTCCTAGTACATGCTAACCACTAAGGTTCCACTCCTGTCCGTAAGTGATAGCCCATCAACAAGCAGCTCATCACCCTAGGAGCCCCCCGTTGAGCCATTCGGATACAAGACAGTCCTCTTGACTTTCATTCCCCGCTCCACCAAATGCTGCACCGACAGTAGGAGAACTCCTAATTAATCAACCAAGCTGTTCCATAGCAGCATTGTGATGGCACTGTTGTCCTAGGTTACCAATCTAAGAACCGGTTCCTAGGATCTACAACGAGCATACCACCACCCAACATGTGCCAACGGCACCACATCCATTTCATCCAGCTTGTTGAGATCCCTAAGTCCATGTTGCTAAAAGAATTACTCAATTATCCCTAATATGACATTGTTCATTAGTCAAAATTAATTGAACCCAACAACCCAATAAGCAACTAAGCATGTCTACCCATAGCTAATTAAACCTCTAGTTCAAGGCGACAAGGAAAAGATAAAGCAATACTAGTAAACCCTAACAATAGGTACCCATTCATTTGACACAAGCATGCAATTCTACAATAAACACTCATAATTGGATCAAAATGCACCAAGGACACTTGCCTAAAAATGAATGTTGCTGCTCAGGTCTTCAACTCACGCTCTTGCGATTCCAGGAACATGTTCTCTAATTAACGTCACGCAGGCACAAGATACACACAATCATATTAAAACCTAAGTAACAATACACCAAATAGTAACAAATTACTATAAAAGTAGTACCAAAAGATAGTACTCATTCTACGATCGCGTGAGCGCAAGAATCATCTAAATCGAAGTTGCGAGTAAAAAGTTATAAAAGTTTGAAGGTACAAGGTTAAAATAGTAAAATCACAAGAAGTAGTACTAACAGGTAGTATTCGTTACTACGATCGCGTTGACGCAAGAATTACTTAACTTCAGGTTACGGTTGAAAAGTTATGAAGGATTGAAGTTTTAAGGGCTAAAATAGTAAAAACAGATAAGTTTAGGGACCTAAAAGTAATTTTAGAAAAGTATAGGGACTAACTTGTAAAATAGCAGGGTGAAAATATATTTCGTGAAAAGTTTAGGGACTAAAATGTAATTTATAACAAGCTCAGGAACTAAAGTGTAAAAAGGCAGGACTAAAATACAATTAGAAATAAGTGCAGGGGTGTTTCTATAAAATTCAGGGGCAAAAATATAATTTAGTAGAAATACAGGGGCTTTTCTACAAAAATACAGTGCTTAAAATAATTAAAAACAAGTTTAGGGGCCTAAATATAATTAAATAAAGGTTCTGGATAAAGATTAGGCCTGAAATCTAATTTTTTTACAAACCTTAGGGGCCTAATTACAATTTACTAAAGCTTCTGTAGAAAAACAGGGGCAAAAGTCTAATTTAAATAGAACCTAGGGGCCTATACGCATAATTGCCAACATTATTCGGCAATTAATCGAATAAATTTTAAACTAAAAATCTTATAAAAATCCGTGGACCGGGTCTGTGGTCTCGTTTGACCAGGGTTGACCTGGGGGTCTATGGTCCACGGTGGCTCAGAAGATACCCCTTCGGGGTGATCTAATCTAGACCGTTGATCAGAGGATTGACGGCCAGATGGGGTCAACCCTGGTGGCTACCGACGGCGAGGACAGAGGTGGCGGCGGCCGGAGCTTGCTGGAGATCGCCGAAGCTCGGGCTCCGGTGGCCGGATAGAGGCGCGGAGGGGTCCTGGGGAGAGAGTGGGACACAGAGATCTCACCCAGGGCATCGTGCTAGAAGGGAGGTGGCCGGGGAGGGCTCGCGTTGGAGGGTGGCGGGTCTAGGATGTCGGTGACGACGGGACGGAGTTCCGAACAGTCAAGCTTGCCCTGGAGGGGTCTTGGAGGGGAGGCGACGGTTCTCCTAGCTCGGCGGCACGACGGCGTGGCCTAGGGAGGCATCTGCACATGGCTCCTCGAGCTCGGTGTGGCGTCAATGGTGGCAGCGCCTGGGCAAGGCCGAGGGAGGGGGAGGAAAGCGAGTGCAACGAGGGGAAGGGGATTAGGGTCGTCAGGATCCGGTTTTATAGGAGGAAGGGGGGCTAGGGTTAGCCTGCGACTCGGCCAGGGAGCAGGGGGCGGCAATGGTGCCCCTTCCAAATTGGAGTCGGCGGTGGTAATTCAGAGGGGGAAAGTGGGGTCCGGGGATCGCGGGAATCGCGGGGACGTCGCACGCAATGTCAGGGGCGCGCGGGAGCATGCACGCGGGGCGGGATTCAAACCGACCAAGGGAAAAATGGCAAGAGCGCCATTCCTGGCTAGAGGTCAGGGATGACAGGTGGGCCTCGTGTGTCAGCGAGAGGAGGGAGGGGAGGGTTGTCGGCTTCCTGTGAATGCGCCTTCTGCGCGGGTGGGGGTGGGGGAGAAGCTGGCGTGGGCTGCTGGTCTCGTGGGCTGGTGGCTGGGCCGTGGCAGGCCACGGAGAAGGGGGAGGAGGACTGGGCCGCACGGTGGGGAGATCTTGGCCTATGGCCGGGCAGAGGGGAAGGGGGATGTTGGAGGGTTTCAACACGAGGTGCCTTCGGCGCTGGTGCTGGCTGCGTGGGCTGAGTGGGCCGAGCAGGGAGGGAAAGGAAAGGGGTGCGGGTGGGCCGAAATGGCTAGTTTCGGCCTAGAGTGGCCTGGGATCTTCGTTTCTATTTCTTCATTTTTCTATTTCAAATTCTATTTTCTAAATCCAAATAAACTCAATTTTAATCAGATTTTTAAATACTTTTTCACACAATAAGAACCTAATGTATTTAACCAGCATGAATGCAACACATAAAATAATTAAAACCTAATTATATTTATTTAATTTAGAAAATAGTTCTTTTACCTAAAATAATTGGTAAAGCTCTAATTAATTTAAAATAAATTTTAATCTATTATCAAAATGTTGAAATTTAGTGGAATTGGGTCACAAACCAAAATTTGAAATTTTGGGGTGTGACACACTCTCCTTGTCACACCTCTTAAATCCCAAGCCCAAGTTGTTGACCTACTGGCACTTTCTTTGACTTTTGCCAAGTCACTCTCAATCTTCTCCTCACTCAAACTCAATAGGGTTCTTTGGAGATGAGAGATGAGATAGTCATTTTTTTGGGTTAGGATTTTGTTTTCCTGTCTAGTGATTGCAAGCTTATCCTTAAGAGAGCCACACACTACACATGGTGATGGGAGAACTTTAGAGCGGGTCTCATCTAGCAGCTTGGACTCGAGCTCTTTGACTTTGAGGGTTTGAGCTTCCAACTCATTATTGAGCTTGGGGCACTTCTGACATGCACCCAAAAGAGTTTGTCTAGCTTTGAATTTATCAAGCTGTTTAAGGGCACTCTCAAGCTGACTGGCAACTTGAGCATGCACTCTTTCCCTCTGACTGAGATCACTCATCACAACTTGACAAGATTCACACTCAACATCAGCATTTTTAGCAAGCTTGGATCTAAGTGAAGTGATCTCATACTTAAACTCTCTATTCTCACGAACAGCGTTGTGAAGCTTATCATCTTGCATGAGCAAAACATCGCGCAAATGATCAAGTTTAGAAGAGAGGTCCTCAAGAGTAGGAGGTACCTCGCTTGTGTCGGAGTTGGAGCCAGAGTCGATGTCATGATCGTTCTTTGCCATAAAGAAAAGCCCGATGAAGTAATCCTTCCTCTTGACTCGTGGCTTCTTAACCTCCTCCAAGCTTGTAAGGCCTTTGCTAGATGTGAGGTCGACGTCACTCAAGGCGGCAACGCAGGCGCGTGCAATGGCCTCCGCAAACTTGTTGGAGTTCATGCCTTTCTTATAGGAGTGGTTCTTCTTCTCCTTGAAATCTTCAGTGTTGTTGTTGTGGTACCCAGCCTTCTTCTTCTTCTTGGGGCAGTCGGCGATGAAGTGTTCAGGGCCACCACACTCGAAGCAGGTTCTTGAACCACCTACTCTTCTCTGAACTTCTTCTTCTTCCAGTTGTTGTAGAACTTCCTGAACTTCCTTGTGAGCAAGGACAGCTCCTCGTCAAGAATGCACTCCATCTGTTCGTCGGAGGCTGCAACAAGAGAAGATAAAGCAAACTCCAAAGAAGACTTGTCAAGTGAGGGGTTAGTTCCACAAGAAACACCACTATGACTACCCTTTTGAGAGCTAGAAAGCAAAGCAATGCTAGAAGCAGGATTGTCATGATTAGGACGAGACTTCCTAGATAGTTCATGAGATTTTAGTTTGCTATACAGCTGCTCATAGTCCAGGGTATTGAAATCAGCAGTTTATTCTAGTGCAACAATCTTAACCCCCCAAGCATTTTCATCAAGTGAATATAGCAATTGCTTAGCTGTATCATTATCACTGTACACAAGGTTACCACAACCCCGCAAGTTGCACACAATGGCCTCAAACCTACAAAAAGTGTCATCTAGTGACTCGCCTTGTTTTTGTGCAAAGGTTTGGTACTGTCTATTGTAAGAATCCTTATGCATAGACTTGACTTGATTGGTACCCTCATGGTACGTGCAAAGCATTGCACAAATGGCATGTGCAGTATCAAGATGAGCAATACGATCATGTTCATTCCTACCTAGAGCAGAAACCAGGTGATTGATAGCTTTGGAGTTGTTTTCATACCTGGTTAACTCACCTACTAGCGTGGTGTTGAGGTCATCCTGAATTGCGTAGTCCTACTCCACGATCTTCCAAATTGCACGTCATTGGCTTAAGAGATAAGCCTTGGTCCGTGACTTCCAGTAGGGAAAGTCCTCTCCATCGAACATCCAAAGCTTGACTGCAAGCTTCTCCATGTCGTCTTCAGATCATAAAGCCGGTTAAGGTCAACTAGTGATCAAACCTGCTCTGATACAAATTAAAGGACCGAGAAGGCGACCAGAGAGGGGGGGGGGGTGAATGTGAGCCTATTAAAATTCATTACAAGAACTTGGCCTATATCCCAATTACAACCCAAGCCAACCTCTAAACCGATCACCAAGGCTACACACACCAACTTGTGATGTGCCAACCCTAGGAGTGATCAACTACAGCAGTGGAACACAGCGGAAACAAAGAAGAACTATAAAGACTCGAAACTATCAAAGAAACACACCAAAATAGATCAATTCTGGACAACCGTCACCAGTGCTGATCACATCCATCGGCAGTGCCAGTTGGCACCATCGGCAGTGCCAGTCACACCCGTCGGCAGTGCTGGTGCGGGGTTCTCAAAACTCAGGAAAGAAACGGTCAAAGCACATCGGTAGTGTTGGTCGTAGCTATCGGAAAAGCTGGTGCGGGGTTCAGACTCAAGCCACCGGCAGTGCCGATCGTGGCATCAGCAGTGCCGATCAGAGTTCAGACCCACTGGCAGTGCCGGTCCTGGTCATCGGTAGTGTCGATCGACCCTCGACAGAACAGAAAAACAGTCACGATTTTGCACAAATCTCACCCAATACCTATCCAAATGATCTCCTAATCTTGCGACTTTTGGACCAGTCAAGCCTCAACACATCACGATCCTAATCCTAGAAGATCCACTCAATTGGCTCAAGGAATCATCACGAATTTTAGATCGTGTGCCAAGAACACCAAAAAAGGAAAACTTGAGAAATCCTTCAAATCAAAGATACTAGATCTCTTGATTTGGTCAAGGACCCATGAAGTATTGTTCTAGCTCATCATAGCACTAAGATACCCCAAGAAATCAGCCCCAAAACTTGACCAAAAGTGAGATCAAAAATTCCCACGAAAATAGCTCTGTATATAGAGAAAAAGAGAAATTCGGGATTTAGGGAGAGAGGAAGCTCTTGAGCATGAAAATACTTCGCATATCGTAGAAACATGCTTACAAGATCCATGGATACAAGGCTAGGAAGCAACCCTCTTCCTCCCACTATTTGGAAGAGAAAGAGATGTCTCTCACACACCCTATCCTCTCCACTAAAACATGAAGACCTACCCTAGCACTTTGAATGAAGTCCTAACAAGGCTAAATGGAAAGAGACACCTCTCCCACCAGCCACACCTCTCCTTATATAGGCCTAGGATCCAAGACTACTCTACCCTTTACCTATAACTCATTGCCACCTACCACCGGGGGCAAAACCATCCAACTCTTTTTCCTTTGCCCGAACGCCATCGAGCCCTTCACAACTTTTCTTCACCTCGACACAAGCTCCGCGATGGTGCCACGTGCACCATCAACCGCCGCCACCGATTTTGAGGACCAAACCGGGAAACCGCCTTGCACGCTTCTCAAAGCGTGACTTCATGCTTACTTCCACCGAAGAAAGACTTCACGATCTTGACGCGTGTCACCTCGTCCCATGATCCTCCTTGTCGGCAAGTCTCTCCCGCCTCTGGTCCATTGGAAGCCTCTACTTGCACTGACGCCCGATCACCATTGACCTGGTCAACCCTGTCGTCTTGATCACCACCCACGGTTTTGAGGCTCAACCGCCAAACCGTCCGTGCTTCTTGCCTCTCCACGTCTATGGTGTGGATCACCCTTGACTTCACCCTGCCTCTCGATCATCCAGCCCCAAGTCTCCTACTTGTGCCCGATCCTCTCGCCGTTGACCGCCAAGTTGACTCCAGTGACCTATACATCATGAGATAAGGAAACACATTTCCAAACTCCTACAAACACTCCAACATCCTCACCAACTCCGGTTAGTCGAAACCATGATATGCACAAACTCATGCAATCCCCAGATTCCCACGTTTCAACTCAAACACCAAACTCAACCAATGTCATTTACTCATCACATATTGCAAACCATGGCACATATCCACATGGTTTCTCAAATTCAATGAAGGCCACTATTGTAGTACTAAGGTGAGGCCAAGTGGCAAAAAATCCTTCATCTTCAGATATCGCTGCCTAATGGGAGTAGCGTCTGACACCAGTTGTTCGATGGGGATTCCATCGAGTCATTGATGGATTTGTAGGAGAGTGGCTCTGACTTATGGAGGGAGGTAGACCGAAGAGGTGCACCTGGCAGTATGAACCTGCAAGAAAAGAAGAGATGAGGAGCCGATGAATAATTGAAAGGTAAATTAAGAGGGGTTCAAATTCTTACCATTGTCTCTAAAGAGGGAGCGGGTCTTGAAGTATCAGCTGGCACGGTTTTGATAGGAGTATGAGATGACGAGATTGCCTGGGGAATACAAAGCGTTGTTCCATCGGCTCAGGAGGGTGCATTTGTTCTTCTGTTGATAACTTATTGCCTTCAGCCGATGGAGCCATTATCGATGGAATGGTAGGAGTCAATGGTAGTCCCTAAAAGAAATTTGTAGAAATTAGCACTAAATAAAGGCAAGGATAATATGGGATCACATGAGTTACCTGCGTAGCATGAGCGAGCTCAAAGACGACTTCTTAGGCTACTTCTGGGAGTGCGGTTGAAGTCGATGGAGCTGTAGGAGTTGATGATGGGACCTAGAGAATGTATAAAGTTTGAAGGAAAAGCAAAGGCAGAATGAATATGAATTCAAGTACCTCTGCGCATTGAGAATGGTCGATGGCAACTTCTTGTGCTATCTCTTCCAAAATGGGTAAAGTTGACGAAGCCGGGAGAGTCGATGATGAGATCTGAATATTGCGAGAATTCAAGGAGCTAAAGGCGCAATGTATACAAATGCAGTATCAGTGTGGTATGAATGTGAATTACATATGAATTGAGAAAGGGTTAAAGATATTACTTGAGCAGCTAGGGTGGAAATGGTTGGAACCGATACGGTCGCTGCAAGTTTGGTTTTTTTCTATTGTTCGGCAGCTTGAGTCGATGAAGCTGAAGGAGTGTCCTTTTGTTTCTTGGCCACTGTTTTTCAAACTATCTTCTTCAAGCCTCGGCCGCTGAGAATTTGGGCTGGTGTTGGAGTGTCACAACCTATGATGGGGTTGTTAGCCGTTCGACAGTACTTGATCGGCTTCCTGCTATTGCTTACAGTTGGAGGGGTTATGGCTGGGTCCCATGTCAAGAGAAGGATAATTGTGAAAGTCGATGAGAGTGTGAATTAAATAGATATCAAATGAAAGAGACTTACTACTTCTACAACACCGATGAGGTGGTCGGTTAGCTGATTGCAAAAAAGATGTTTTCTCCATTCTATCCACCAGTCCTTGAACAGATTCGAGATGGAAGGGAGCAATTCGATGTTTGCTGGATTGTTCATTGGAATTTCTAAAGCCATATCATAGATCTTTTTGTATTCCAGAGGGCTCTTGAGTTCTTGCCTGGCCCGGAGTCACCCAATGAAGAAGGAATCAGCTAGGAGATGCCCGAAGCCAAGTTGACAGGCGACCACTGACGGGTTATAGAATTCATATGAGCAAGTCCTGTGCTGCCCGCCATGGAAGTCAACAGGTAGGATGCCGGGTCTAATGCATGCCTCCAAGATAAGTGTTGATTCCCTGTCTTGAAGATGATTGTCGGGATGAAGAGTTGAAGGGTTCTCAAACTCCAAATCATCATAGGGGAACCAAAGCCGCTTGTCTATTTGGATGCCGTTGTAGAACATGGTAAAGTAAATATTGAAGCTTTTCATCGACATTCGGCCTCCAGGAACTACCATGGCAGCTTTGCCTAAAGATGTGCAAAGATGAGTAGGTATTTCTTCACCTTCTGAGAAAGGGGCCAAATTCATGGCCTGAGAATAAAAGACATTGAGCCATAATTGTATAAACCACCATGGACCTCCTGCTATGATAGTTTGGTTGGTTTGGATACTAACAGCAGTGCGGTGAACGAGGTGGTATACTGAGCCTAAGAGATATATGCCTAGGGGAAATTTTGTGCCTTCGGCTAGTATGTCGGCTATTCCCAGGAAGTTGATGGTAGGCATACAAGGCAATCCACAAAAAATAAAGTGCTCCAGCCAAAGATTTAGAAACGCGGATAGTTCTCGGTTGGAAACTGATCCGGTCTTTTTGTGAGCCATGATGTATTTCGGCCAACTGTTCGTCCCTTTGGTGTTAAGCTGCCAGTTTTTGTGGTTATTCTGGATGAGGAAGGGATCGTAAAACTGGTCAACATTTAATCCAGTTAACATTAGCACATCCATAAGGGAGGGTGCCATTGGACCTTGATGGAACAGAAAAGCATTCAGAGCACCAGACCAGAAATATGATGTTGCCGCCAGTATCGGTTCATTCTTAGCCATATCGACCAGCGAACGTGGTAGTGCCATATCAATTTGGGCATCTAGAAGAGTGGCAGCACGAGCAGAAGTAACCCTACGGTACCAATTTCTCCAACCCGGGATTGATGACGGCCATGATCTAAAAACGTTTTTCCATGGCTCAGGGGTGGCTAGAGTTGATTTGAAAGGAATCCGGTTGGTTTCACAGTTGATAAGTTCTGAGGGATCAAAATCATTGTAGGGGCTTAAATAAAAATGGTTCTGATCAATGCCAGAGGGGATGCAGATCTGGTTCTTGAGTTCCTAGTGTAAACAAAAGATGAAGCTAATATTACAAATGGGAACTAAATGATCATGGCTTAAAGGGTGCTAAGTTTACTACTAGTTTATATGAGAACGAAGGTGTTACAGTAACCATGAAGATAAAAATGCTGCAGTGATGTAGAAGCTTAGTAGATTGGATCTAAGATTAAGATCTAAAGAGCAGAGGGAAGCGGAAAAGGATTACCTCGGGAACGGTCTCTGGGGTCGCCTTCACTGATGGTTGAGTTCATTGGTGTTCGTCGGTGTTTCGAGTTGAGGGTGGTCCGGGAGGAGAAGAGCGCTGATGGACCGGGAGAGAGAAGAAGATAAAAAGGCTTGAGCTCGGGTGAAAATGAGAGAAGGAAGAACAAGCATTTATAAGGATGCTTTACTGGCAGGTTGCGGTAAAGGCGTGCAGTAAACTAGGAGATAGAATCCAGTGCACGTAGGATTTCATACCCCGGACTTGGGGGGCATGTGTTGACACCAAAATTTGACCGGTCTTAGTGGACAGCCGCATGGAGTCAGAATCGGCCAAATTCAATAGAGTTTAATGGCCGAAGAAAATAAAGTGGGCCTGTTAGGGTTGTTTTGTCTTCATTTATTTCTGGTTTAGATTTAGTTTAGAAATAAATCAAGTCGATTTGTTTAAGAGTCCTGGCCGAATCGGGTCAGAACCCCTTGCATGCGTCTATAAATATGTAATAGGGTCTGTACAAGAAAAACAACACTTTCGTTCAATACATCCCGGCGCATCGCCAAACTTTTTCTCGATGACATCCTCGTCTCCCGCAGGGCTGCATCGGCTCCGATCTCGGCGACAGATTTAGATTAGTCACCCTCGGTAATTTCATCGACTTCAGCTAGTACTTTCTCATTAAGTTGATATTCTAGTTGTTATCTTTGAAATTGCTAGTTATCCGGTAATTAGATCTTTATCTGGTTTGTATTATTGACTTAGATTGCTTTACTGTCTCGGTTAGGTCCGATCTTCTGTGATTTCTGTAGGTTTTATAAGCTGGGTTCTAGATCTATTATTCAAGTCACTTGATCGATCCTATCTATAATTAGATTAAATCTAGCTTTATTTGTCGTGTTTGAACACTATCTCGATTAAGTTCGATCTGTTCGAATCAGCAAGGCTGCATCGACTTTGATCTTTTGTAGGGCTCATAGGGTTAGATTCGATCTGTTTATAGGCAGAGTCAATAGAATTCTGTCGGGACGTTTAGCCTACAAGTTATTACGGTTCGATCGACTTCTAGGTATTTTGCCTATTTTATTGCTGTATATTAGAAATCGATTGCTCCCTTTTGTTTAACAGAACTAGATCTGTGAATTTGAGGCATATTTGCAATACCAGCTATCAGATCTATTGACTTAGCATCTATCAATAGGCAGAGTTCCGTGCATGATTATTATACTTCTATCGACTCTGGCCCATCGACTTGCTTTCATCGATAGAGCGAGTTTATGCACCTTTACTCTAGATCTATCGACTTTAGTCTATTGCATCGACTTGGCCAGTTATTGTACAAATACCATGGATTTATCGACTCTGACCACTTGTTCTAATTTATTATTGGCATTAATGATTTATAATTGCTTATTTAATTAAATTTTGCCGATAAGCCGATATATTTAGCCGTTCAGTTTATATTCTCCTATGTTTTATTCCTATAATAGCATCGCCTAGTTTCACGAATAGTGACTATCGCCTTTCTTCATCAGTCTGTCCTGGGCCGGTGACCCGTGGAATTTGACCGTTTGTCTCTTTGTCGATTTGCAGGGAAAATCGACTAGCACGCTCCAGTTTCCGTATTGAGCCTGCACTAGAGCTAAACAGATCTCCCAGGTCACGCGTGTGATTTTCTCATCAACACATAGGAATCCTCGCTACCCTTTGCCTACCATGTTCTTGTTGTCCTTGGACGGACTAGATTAGAAGATTAGTATAGACACGTTTCCTGTGATTCAGTAACCTAGAATACTCCTAGGTGAAGTGCTACATCGGTATCCGTGCACTTGTGGATTTATCTGTGATCGTAAGAAATACCAACAGAGTCTTGTTATGAGATCTCTTGTATCTTTTCTCTTTATGTAAGACTTATCTCTTATCAATATAAAATATCTTTCCCTTTTATATCGTGTCAAGTACTTATTTTAACTTAGTCATTTCTTCAAGTTACAATCATCGGGAAGAAACATTGTTGCGTTGTTCGTGGGTTTCCCGACTAGGATTTAATTAAGTTTAGTTCTTTCTAGGACTTAGACTTGGTTATTTCCCAGCTATTCTTCCGCTCGATCAACGGAAGAACATCTAGTGAAGGCATAGGCGCGGTGTCTAAACTAACGCTAGCTGGATTTGCATTCATCCCCACGGGCTGTGTGGTAGGCGGCAGGTAGTGACAACCCTGTCCGACCCTTTTGTAATCCACCATGTTCGGGAAGTCTCAAGCAGGGTTGTCTAGTGATAGCGTACCCACTAATACATGAGGTTAGTTACCGACCCTTATTAGTGGATCGTTTTCGTGCCCCGAAGTGAGCTAACAGGTGAAAGACTCGAGGCTGTACCAAGAAATTGGTGTAAGGGCTCAACCCGAGTAACTAGGATTTGACGCTTGACTTAGATATATTAAGAAGATATATTTTAGGAATCTTAGACATAGACTCGTTGTCCTCGAGGCTAGCTTAACCGATCTCTTTATTTATCTTAGTGTTGATTTCTCTTGTGTTACTACCCCATTCTATCATTGACTATCCTTACTCCCATCTTTGGTTAGTTGGAATTATCCTTACAAACAGGAAACCGTCTCCTTGACCTTGGATAGGTTCAAAAAATATAGCTGTTAGGAGGTTGCTGGCCAGAGTGGGGGACCAGTGGGACCCACCCCTGGTCGGCCAAACACCCATGTTCGGCCAAAGGGGTATGGGCCCCACCAACCTTGGCCTTTTTTGCCAACAGATGAATTTGGCTCCCCACTAGCTGTTTTTTACCGTTAGGAATTTTTCCTATAAATTGAGTACCCGGGGAGAATGTTATTCCACCCAAAGTTCATTCCTCACTTCACTCCCTCGTTCACTCATTTGCTCTTGGGCTTTCACATTGAGTCTCTAAAGTTGTTATTTCAAAAACCACCAAAAATCTTTCCCTTTTTAGTTGTTTCATTTTTTTTGGATTGTTCAAGTCCTTTTGCAAGCTTGGAGAGATCAACATGACCGACAGAGATTATTTGCTAACCTATAACCCGTGTTTGCTTAAGTGGTGCAGATGAAGAAGGCCAAGGCATTGATGCAACGGGTGACACATTCAAGTTGATGCCATTCACATGGTAGCTCGAGCATGAACCTATCGATTGAGCAAGAACCAACGGGGTACACGCCCATTGTGGATGACATGGAAGAGGACGAACCACATGTTCTCCTCACCGACGATGATCTCAAGCTGTTGGATGAATGGGAAAGACGAGTCTATCAATGCCTACGCAACCGTGTCTTCGTTCATACTCAAAAGTATGACGATGACCTGCTTTCCACTATAGGTATGGACCTCGAGTTCTTTTCTGTTTGGAAAGCATTAGATTGGACAGAATTTGCACACATCACTAAGGGGGGTTTACGCCTTCTCACTATCTACTTTTTATGTACTTTGTTAAAAGATAACGACGGGATACTTTTCCTCTTGTTCGGGAAAGAGTATCGTCTCACCTAGAAAGAATTTAGCCTCATTCTTAAGTTTAGAGTTTTCTGCAACACTAACTTAGAGGGTGCTACTGCGGGTTTTTAAAAGGAATCTTTTTGGCAAAGAATTTTGGGGGAGTTTTCTTGTGAACGTCGTAAGACTAGTGACATTCACAACCCAACCCTACAGTTGTGGCATAGGAGGCTTACTATGACTTGTTTCTCTCGACAAGACACTAGACATGTCCATAATGATGAATTGCATGTCTTGTTTGCTGCAATTGCTAAAATTCCTATTGCACCTGTTGAAGCCATGATTAGGCAATGGTTAGAATACATTAGGGGATTGGGATCCATTGAATGCACTTCTTTAGTAACCCGTATTGCTACAGGGGTCGAGGCTTTATCTAATGCTAGCATGTATTATCTTTCTGAGCCCCGTCCTCAGATAGACTTTAAATTTCTTGAGCTGGGTCACACACTAATTTCTCAATGGTACTATTATCTTTTATTACCCTGGCTATACAAACAAAATACCACTTCCTAACCCAGGATACCATTAGTATAGTTGTTGGGAACTAACCATACAATTGTGGAAGGAAGGAATATGTCGCAGGTCCTCCGATCGACACACAAGACGTGCTGCTACTAGTGCAACCATGACTCCACCACCGGTCCATGATTATACTGCAGGCTCAGAGCGTTCCGGCGATCCTGCTTGGATGTTCACACCACAACAACATGAGACTGGAGGCTCATCATGGCAGCAAGCTAGTAGTTGTTGGTTTTTCTTACGTCTACGAATAAATCCGCAAGCGCACGGAAGACCGATGTAGCACTTCACCCAGAGTATTCTGGGGTATCGAATCACGAGGAACGTGTGTGTCTATCGTTGGACTAAATCACCCAAGGACACAGAGATTGATTAAGACAGGCAGAGGACAGAGAGGATGTCCCAAGAGTCAGGTTCCTACGTTAACTAAGCTATGCTCTAGTTTGCTCGCGTTGGGCACGGACTTACCCCTGCATCCACAGGCGACTTCCGCCAAGAGCCTACGCACTAGCCTAGCGGGGAGGATTTCAGAGGACGGACAGAGCTGTCACCACCTGCCGCCTACCTCAACGAACCAGTAGACTAACGAATAATCAAAGGTAACCTCCTGCCTAGACACCACGTCTATGCGATCGATTACTACCTTAACCTTCTAGCAACGAATATTCAGGCTAAGGCACCCTAAGAACTTAGAGCGATGAACGAGCTCACAAGCTAGAACTATAACTTAATTAAAGTAAAAAGTAAACTGCAAGAGGGGAAATCTCGACACTTACTATGATTGGCAAATGTCGTCGAAGTACAAGCGGGGAGAAGGCGAAGACAAGCCCAAGCCTCCTCCGAACTCTACTCCACTCTCTTCCTAATCTAAGCACTAGCTAAGTAGCACTTGGCCTTTGCAAGAGGAGCACTAAATCTTCAATCTTGAGTGTGTGTTGGAGTGAAGGCCCTCACCCTCTATTTATAGCCTCCTAACGTCGGTTTCAGAGGAGTAACCGCCACGGAACCCCCCCAAACCGCCATCAGGGAGTCCTGAGGAGCCAACACGTGGAAGCCCAGGCGGAGAGGGCGTCCGGCCAGGTCGCCCGACCTGACCAGGTCGGCCGACCTGGGGGTGGCCCCTCCTGGCCTGTGCTTTCTCCAGGTGGCTGTCCTGTGGGCCCTGACAACGGTTTGCGTGGTATTACGGGGAGCTACGTCGGTTAAGCGCTGAAGGTGGGCTCCTTAATCCGTGTGCTTGCTCCTGATTGGCCGGAAGTGTGCTTTCTCCTTGAATTTCCTTGAATTTTATTTAAACTCCATGGGTTGCTTCCTGCATACACAAAGTCACCAAAACTTGTGGAAATAATTAGTAATAAATTCCTACCACTAAGGTGGTGATCAAATTGTGTGATTCTTGCGGGTAAACGACGGTCATATTTTGCATTTAAGGACCGTCAACAAACTCCCCCACACTTAGCCTTTGCTCGTCCTCGAGTAAAGGACTAAAGACTAAGGACTAAGTGATAATTCAAACCTTGATAAATCAAATCTAGCATGCAAATTATTCCAGGCATTACCTTGTATCTCCATGAGCTTTTGAAGTGTCTAGCATGCCTTCTTTGGATATTGATGAATGGAACGAATCTTGACTCCGAAAACTCAGCTCCTTCTGCTTATGTAACTTGGGTTTTCGAAAAGATTTTCACAATCAAAGAATAGTAGCCATACTCCTCAAATGATTCTCTCAGTCGCTCAAAGGTGTATTTTCCTCACCGAGGCATTGTGCCTTTCATGTCCTATCTCTAAATATGGTATATGTGGAGCTCAAGAATAGGATTGAAATGGTGGCATACTTATAATTCATATCTTGCTAAGTCAAAATTCGGATCCAAAGAGAAAAACAAGTCATGATTCATAAGTCAAGTCTGTGCACATTTATTTGGTAGATGGAAGATGGATACTCCTTTGAACATTCCCTCATCGAAATGAGATCATGGGCTATCTTTCTTTCTTTTCTTTTCTCTCTCTCTTCTTCTTTTTTTTTTTTTTTTTGAATACTAGATAGCCCATACTCTTTTTGCAACAAAATACGGAGGGAAGTATGTGGGGGAGTTTGTAGAACTGGAGTATTTTATTTTCATGGATGGTGGAGATGCTAACTTCCAGTGTAGAAGTTTTAGCATAGGGGTGGATGTGCACACAGACTTGATAAATGAAGCATAACAGGCATCTCAATTTGGGTCTCAAAATTTTGACAAGGCTCAATAAATTAATAAGTAGCACAAAAGAGCACAATCTTTGATTTGGCCTTGGTAGGATAAATTTTATCATTGAGGAGTTGGCTTTCAAATTTATCATTTTCAAAAGAAAATCCCAAGTTATAAGCATAAGAGTGAAGATTCATAAAGTCTATTCATATCACACAAATCAATAGTCCTAGGTAGCATGTTTTCCTAAAGATATAGTCATGGAAATTTAGGCAAACATTCTAGGAATAAGGAGCATGCAAGATGATAAATCAAAAAGAATGAATTATGGAGAAAATTCAGGTTTTTAGTATTTATTAATTTTTCCATATTCAAGGAGAAAATAAGCAGAGAGGCAGGGAGGAATGGGAAGTGGACGTGCAAACCAGAGTATGGACCAAGTGGGGGTCCGAGGGGAGCCAGGCCTGGGTCGGCCGACCTAGCCAGGTCGCCCGACCTGGGAGATGCTCCTCTGGTCCCCTGGTTCGTCGTGTCGCTTCGTGCCGCCCTGTGCAACATATTTCTCAGGGTAGACCGTCCGTTTGCGCGTTCGTACTTCGCAAATCCTCCTCCACACTTGTTTCCTGACTTCTTTTTATTTGACACAAACAAAAAGGAAAAGTGTGAAAGCAAAGGTGGACCTCACCGGCTTTATGGGCTCAGTGGGTTCCATTATTCAATTCTTTATTATAGGCGCATTACATTTTAATGAAATAAACAAAGAAAATCTAAAAAGGGAAACTAAGCGCCTATTTTCCTAAACTATATGGGAGAGCCTATTCATTTGCCCTTATATAAGTCGGGCTCTCCCATGTGGCTACAAATGCGCTCCATCTTAGCGCATAAGCCACGGCGGAGGTCTTTCATACCCTCCTCGAGGCGTTGCACACGATCCTCAAGTTGAGCACGATCAACCAACTCCTCCGCCAACTTGTTGGCCAGCCTCTTATTCTCCGCCCGTAGGAGGAGAACGTCCTGCGCAAGCTTGGCCTTGGAGGGACCTGTTGCCTCGTCCCCGCTGTCCTGGTAGTGTCCGCCCTCCGCTGTGATTGGCGGGGGGTCGAGGAAACGGCTGATGGTCTTCTGCGGGGAGGAGTCGATGGATTCCTCCATCTCCCGCTTGTCCTCCGAAGTGAGCTTGGGGAAGAGCACTTTCCCCTTGCCCGGTCCGGTGCGTGGTCCGGTGCCGGTGAACCGTCCCTTCTGCTCTGGCGACGTGGGGATGTAGTCCATCCGGTACTTGTACCCGAATGGCGACCCATCCCTGCCCCGAAGCGTCTCAACGAGGTGTTCCCTGGGCAGGAGAGCAGAGGGATCCCCGTTGTGGAGACGACGGGTGGGTGTCGTCTTGCGGTGCGCCAGAGTGCCCGTCGTTGGTCTCTTGATGTCGGGGGTAGGACGCCGTACAGGCGACGTTCCCCGCGTCTTCATGGTGCGTGCCGGGGTCGGCGAAAGTGCCCGCTGCGATGTGCGGGTGGCGGAAGGGCTGCGCCGTTCAGCAAACCGTGTACGGCCTGCCCTTTCCTCTTCGCGGCGCAGGGGAGGCTCAATGGCGAGAGGCTCAACGATCTCGGCAAGGGTGAGATCGAGGTTGGTCGGGACGATTTGGTTAGCGGGGGTGATTTCCCCGCTAAGGGCAAGGGCGGAGCTGGTCAAGGAAGCCTGGGAAGTGCTCTTTTTGGCAGCCATGACGAAGTTGGGGGTTCTGGAAGAGGTTCACAGGAAGGTTTGGGATGAGAGAAAAGCATCGCTCCCCTCTGCTTAAAAGGAGAGTCCCCCGACGGTATATTCGCGATTCTCCGCGAGAATCTCCGATTAGGGCGAAGGGGGAAGTTGGAGGAACGCGTGAGAGAAAAACGGGAAGCGGCGGCGCCACCAGGGGGTCGCCCGACCTGGCCAGGTCGGCCGACCTAGTGGTGGGCCCCCTGGGGCTGCTGCTTCGTGGGCTGCCTAAGGGAGGTCTAAGGAGGGGGAAAAGTACGGCAATTTAATTTGATTCTAAGTTTAGGTGCCCGTAAAGGCTATGGGTAGGCCCGGAAGTCAATTAAATTGACTACGTCCTCCTCAACTCCTATACTTTTAATAGAATCGTAAAAGAGTTTAAGTCGATGGCCGTTTACCTTAAACGCGTTCCCTTCCTTGTCCTGGAGTGTGACCGCTCCATGTGTCGCGACGTCAATGACGAGATATGGCCTAAGCCATTTGCTTCGCAGCTTCCCGTCGCCGAACAGCTTCACTCTTGAGTTGAAGAGTAGCACCTTGTCTCCAGGGTTGAACTCCTTTGGCTGTATCCTTTTGTCATGCCATTTCTTGGTCTTTTCTTTATAGATCCTGGCACTGTGATATGCCTTTTCTCTCCATTCCTCCAACTCAGAAATTTGCTTCATCCTGTGCCTTCCTGCTTCTTTGGAATCCATATTCCATTTCTTTATTGCCCAGTATGCCTTGTGTTCCAGTTCTACCGGCAGATGGCAAGTCTTGCCGTAGACCAGCTGGAATGGAGACATGCCTATGGGGGTCTTGTATGCAGTGCGATATGCCCATAGTGCATCTGGCAACTTATTTTTCCATCCCGATCCCATTTCCTCCACTGTTTTCTGCAGGATGTTCTTGATTTGCTTGTTCGAGGTCTCTGCCTGACCGCTGGTCTGGGGGTGGTATGGAGTAGCAATGTTATGGTCGGAACCGAGTTCCCTCAGGAAGTGTCGGAATCCTTTATCCGTGAAGTGTGAACCTCCATCACTAATCACCATCCTTGGTACCCCAAAGCGTGGGAAAATGATCTCATAGAGCATCTTCCGTGCGCTCTTTGCATCTGCAGCTCTGCATGGCAATGCTTCAACCCACTTTGACACGTAGTCGACTGCCACCAGGATATACTCGCAATCATAGGACCTTGGGAAGGGTCCCATGAAGTCGATGCCCCAGACGTCGAAAAGTTCGACTTGCAGGTTGTATGTTAAGGGCATCGCGTTGCGAGATGAGATTCCTCCATGCTTCTGGCATCTCCTGCACCTCCTGATGTACTCCTTGGTGTCCTCATACATCGTCGGCCAATAGAAACCACTTTGCCAGATTTTTGCTTGCGTCCGATACACGCCGTAGTGTCCTCCGTACGGAGCTGCATGGCACTTCTCAATTATCTGTGCACCCTCAATGGTGGGGATGCATCGCCGCAACAGACCATCAGCACAGACCCTGTAGAGGAATGGGTCGTCCCAAAGGTGTCGCCTACTTTCATAGGCCAGCTTCTTTCGGTTTTCCCCCGGCGGAACATACCCTGTAACCATGAAATTCACGATATCTGCATACCAGGGTGTGGAGTCCGCGACCTTTAGCAGCATATCATCTCGTAGGAAGTCGTTGATTGGTAGTTCCTGCATGTTAGTGACTTGCATACGAGATAGATGATCTGCTACGGAATTCTTACTGCTTTCTTATCTTTTATTTCAAGATCAAACTCTTGGAGTAAGAGGATCCATCTGATGAGCCTTGGTTTAGCATCTTTTTTAGCGAGCAGGTATTTTAGTGCAGCATGATCAGTGTAAACAATTACCTTTGCTCCAACTAAATAAGATCTAAATTTATCGATAGCAAAAACCACAGCCAGGAGCTCCTTTTCTGTGGTAGCGTAGTTGAGCTGTGCTCCTGTCAAGGTTTTGCTAGCGTAGGCTATTGCGTGATGCTTCTTGTCCTTAGTTTGGCCGAGAACGGCCCCTACAGCATAGTCACTAGCATCGCACATGATTTCAAAGGGCAGCTTCCAATCAGGGGGTTGGATGATGGGAGCTGAGATGAGTGCATTTTTTAAGAGATGAAAAGATTTCAAACACTCATCATCAAAGTCAAAAGGCGCATCCTTAGCTAAGAGGTTGGTGAGGGGTCTAGCGATTTTCGAAAAGTCTTTGATGAATCGTCGGTAGAACCCAGCATGCCCCAAAAAGCTACGAATACCCTTGACGTTGATCGGAGGTGGAAGTTGCTCGATAACTTCTATTTTCGCCTTATCCACCTCGATTCCTCTCTCGGACACTAAGTGCCCTAGCACTATGCCTTCTCGGACCATAAAGTGGCACTTTTCCCAATTAAGTACCAGGTCCTTTTCTTGGCATCGAGTCAAGACCCTGTCCAAGTTCTCGAGACAGTGATCGAAGGTCTTCCCATAGACTGAGAAGTCATCCATGAAGACTTCCATGATTTCCTCGATCATGTCCGAGAATATGGACATCATACACCGTTGGAAAGAGGCTGGTGCATTACACAACCCAAAAGACATCCTACGATAGGCATACGTTCCATACGGGCACGTGAAGGTGGTCTTACTCTGATCATCGGGATGGATAGGAATCTGATGATAACCAGAATACCCATCAAGGAAACAGAAGAAGGAATGGTTTGCCAACCGCTCTAACATCTCATCGATGAAGGGCAGCGGGAAATGATCCTTCTTTGTTGCCTTGTTGAGTTTTCTGTAATCGATACACATCCTCCATCCCGTGACGGTACGTTGGGGAATAAGCTCGTTCTTATCATTCTTAACGACCGTCATACCTCCCTTCTTCGGCACTACTTGTACCGGGCTCACCCACTCACTATGAGGTACGGGATATATGATCCCTGAATGCAGAAGTTTTAGAACTTCCTTCTTCACAACCTCGCGCATAGCATTATTTAACCTCCTCTGAGGTTCCCTAGAAGGTGTACTCTCGGGGTCAAGAGGGATGCGATGGGTGCAGAGAGTGGGACTAATTCCCTTTAGGTCTTGGAGGGAGTACCCAAAGACAGAGCGATGTTTCTCTAAGACAGAGATCAGCTCCTTGGTTTCCTCCTCCGAAAGCTTATCACTAATGATGACAGGGGACTCCGTGTCACCATGTAGGAAAGCGTAGCGTAGGCCAGGGGGTAAGGTTTTTAACTCGATGGGAGGTCGAGTCGGTGGTTTATCTTCAGGAAGCTCGAGAGTTTCCTGTAGATCATCCTCCTCTTCTGTAAAAAGATCGGCGTCTTGGTCAAGGAGGGTATCAGGAGGGTCGAAAGGGGAAATCACTTTCACCTCTTCGGTTAGGTCTCTCTCATCAGGAAATTCAGCGATGGTGTTTCGCGAACGGGAGATTGGGATTGAGAGAGCCTTTCCTCCGATGTTGACACTGAGGTTACCGGATGAGGCTGCCGTAAAGAGTTTTTCTAAAGGAAGCCCGATGAGGACATCAAAGCTTGGGACCTCAAAGACATGAAAGTTCAGAAGGGCCTCAGCGTCTTTGTGTCGTATCGACACATTGTTTAGAATCCCGTAACCTTCTAGGATGGCTCCGATAGGGCTTTTGAAGGTCTTTTGCGTAGGAAGCAGAGGTTCATCTCCTAATACCTCAAAGGCAAAGGAGTCGGAAACGATGTTTATTCCTACGGCGGGATTATACCAGACATCCACAGCTCTGCCTCTAACCATACAAGGAATGGTAGTAGAGGATGAGATAATCCGAACAAGTTCGGAACATTGCTCATTTTCTCGGGACCACTCATCACTCATGATGGCTGTTAGTTCTTTCACTGAGTCCCTAAGGAATTGTTCTTCTATAGGTTCAGGGGAAGGAACTGGTGTTTGAGGCTTTCGTTGGATGGCATACATCGAGGTGTTACCGAAATCTTTGAAAAGATCATCCTCGATGATGAAAGGGAATTCGGACGGCTGAATTTCTTCATCATCCGAATTTCCTGGTTCAGGAGGGGGCTCACTAGCTAAGTCTTGAGATGTGCAAGAAGCAGGGTTAGATTCGGCTAGCTGGAGAGTCTCCTGGCTCGGCGTAGCTTCTTCGCAGGGGGGTTTGGTGGGCTCAAGGAAAGAGGTATTTTCTAGAATGCGTTCTAGGATGGTTCTTCCTTCTGAGACCGTTTTGTGTATGAATGAACCTCCGGCGGCTATGTCGAGATATTGGGCAGATTCCTTGTCGAGACCCATCCGAAAATGCTGTAGCAGCATAGGATCGGGTATAGACAAGTCAGGACCGGATTTCACTAAAAGCGAGAACCTAGCCCAAGCTGTGCCTAAGGATTCTTTCTCGGCCTGCTCGAAGTTGAAGACCTCTCTACGGAGAGAAACGATTCGTGACATTGGGAAGAACGCAAGACAAAATTTGTCCCGGAGCTCTTTCCAGTCACCATTCGTGCTTTTTGCCGTGTGAGTGTACCATTGCTTCGCCCTCTCTATAAGAGAAAAGGGAAACAATTTCCACTTGAGAGTCTCTTGTGTCATACCCCTGATTTGGATGCACGAGCACAATTGCTCAAATTGTCGCAGGTGATGGTGTGGGTTTTCGTTTTCTACCCCCGAGAAAGGTTGTGCCTGAACCATGGCTATAAAGCCTGGGCGGAGTTCGAAGCCATCAGAAAGGATTGGTTTTGAAGATGAAGGTGGCTCGTAGAACTCGCCCCTTGGAGCAGAGAAGGATTGGATAGAAGGTTGCTCCATGGTAGGGATAAGGAAAGAAATAAAAGAAAGATAAAAAGGGATACGAGGGTGACTAGGGTCCGCAGATAAAACAGCAACCGTTCCCCGGCAACGGCGCCAGAAATGCTTGTTGGTTTTTCTTACGTCTACGAATAAATCCGCAAGCGCACGGAAGACCGATGTAGCACTTCACCCAGAGTATTCCGGGGTATCGAATCACGAGGAACGTGTGTGTCTATCGTTGGACTAAATCACCCAAGGACACAGAGATTGATTAAGACAGGCAGAGGACAGAGAGGATGTCCCAAGAGTCAGGTTCCTACGTTAACTAAGCTATGCTCTAGTTTGCTCGCGTTGGGCACGGACTTACCCCTGCATCCACAGGCGACTTCCGCCAAGAGCCTACGCACTAGCCTAGCGGGGAGGATTTCAGAGGACGGACAGAGCTGTCACCACCTGCCGCCTACCTCAACGAACCAGTAGACTAACGAATAATCAAAGGTAACCTCCTGCCTAGACACCACGTCTATGCGATCGATTACTACCTTAACCTTCTAGCAACGAATATTCAGGCTAAGGCACCCTAAGAACTTAGAGCGATGAACGAGCTCACAAGCTAGAACTATAACTTAATTAAAGTAAAAAGTAAACTGCAAGAGGGGAAATCTCGACACTTACTATGATTAGCAAATGTCGTCGAAGTACAAGCGGGGAGAAGGCGAAGACAAGCCCAAGCCTCCTCCGAACTCTACTCCACTCTCTTCCTAATCTAAGCACTAGCTAAATAGCACTTGGCCTTTGCAAGAGGAGCACTAAATCTTCAATCTTGAGTGTGTGTTGGAGTGAAGGCCCTCACCCTCTATTTATAGCCTCCTAACGTCGGTTTCAGAGGAGTAACCGCCACGGAATCCCCCCAAACCGCCATCAGGGAGTCCTGAGGAGCCAACACGTGGAAGCCCAGGCGGAGAGGGCGCCCGGCCAGGTCGCCCGACCTGACCAGGTCGGCCGACCTGGGGGTGGCCCCTCCTGGCCTGTGCTTTCTCCAGGTGGCTGTCCTGTGGGCCCTGATAACGGTTTGCGCGGTATTACGGGGAGTTACGTCGGTTAAGCGCTGAAGGTGGGCTCCTTAATCCGTGTGCTTGCTCCTGATTGGCCGGAAGTGTGCTTTCTCCTTGAATTTCCTTGAATTTTATTTAAACTCCATGGGTTGCTTCCTGCATACACAAAGTCACCAAAACTTGTGGAAATAATTAGTAATAAATTCCTACCACTAAGGTGGTGATCAAATTGTGTGATTCTTGCGGGTAAACGACGGTCATATTTTGCATTTAAGGACCGTCAACAGTAGTGCAAAGTGGGGACATGGCCCCAAGTCGATCGGGAGACCTCCACACCACGATGGATCTTACACGGAGGATGGACGATCTTGATTTGAGAACGGGAAAATGCAAAACACCCATTGAAAGGACCTTGATGTCACCTAGAGGGGGGGGGGGTCAATAGACGTTCTTGAAATTTATTCACAAAAGCTTGCTATGGAATTAGACTACCAAAAACCGAACCCTCCGGTTTGGCAAACCGAACACTTTGGTTTTTGTTACAGAGATAGAATAAACCAAGCACAAAAGAAACTAGTGGGAACTCTAAGCATGCACCCTACCACACAGGCAACAAGGCTAGAGCAAGGTGATTTCACACAGAAATCACATAGATAAAACACTAACCAAAACCGGACACTCCGGTTTCCAAAACCGGGTGCTCCCGTTTTCTTGGGACAGAAAACAAAGACAAGGAAAAAACAGCTTCTATAAGAGATCTAATGTGAACAAGGGTTCCCGATCTTCCGATAGGTTCTGATAATCTTGATTAAGGCGGAGGCGATACACAAATCGATCCGGCTTCCGAACAACACGTTCTGAACCCCGCAATCGCAGCACAACGTCTCCTCTGGTTATCAACCGTTCAAGAATGATTGACCTCACCGAGAAGGCTTATCCTTGCCTGAAAATCAAGAACACAAGCAAGAACAAAGAAGAATGCAACCAAATTTGCAAGTATACGATGAATCTCACAAGTTGGAGTCTCACAAACCGATTAAACGGTGAAACTGTTATCAATAGAATAATCTAAGCAAAACCCAAACCCTAATGAAGAGGCGATGGCTGTATATGAGGACCCTAGGGTCGTGCAAGACCCCCTAGACGCAGCTCTAAGTGGGCTCAACTCGATACATGGCCCAAAGACCGATTACGGTGTCGCAGCACCGGGACAAATTCTGGAAGTCGATTTTTTTTCGATAATTGCCGACGACTTGGGACGAATTTTGACATGGGACTGGTTGGGTTGGAAAGGTATTGTCGTTATCTTTCCAGGCATATATAGAACATCCAAATATGAGTCCGTATGCGTTCTAGGTGTCCCTTTTAGTACAGATTGGTTCTGGGCTCCGAAACAGACTCGAAGTCGGTTTTGATTGGGCCTCCACCTTGGCTTGGACGTCCTTGCTGGCCCATCACGCCTTCAATAACCTCCCCAGCTATCTCATCATTATCTCCATGGTTTCTAACAACAATAAATTCATTAGGTAGCAATATATTCTCAAAACCACATAATAAAAACATTAGAAACGATCTCACCTATTAATTCAGGTGATGCACATGAACTTTCATCTTAGTTGGAGGAGTGTTGTATGTATCCATGGGTGCGATGTACTCATCATTTTCCTCCTTTTGAATTAGAGTTGTCCTCGACTCGATCTCATCCCTTTCTCCCAATAGTGGTCTCAAATCTGAAATATAAAATATAAAACTATTCCCAAACTTGGGATACAACTCATATTTATATGCATTATAAAATTTATCATCACAATGTGAAACTACAGTAGAAGGCATGACACGCAAATTAATGACCTCTTTGAAAACTTGCTCAGCAATATGAACATCATTCTCCCTCTTATGACAAGATAGAAAATGTGTGATCTTAAAAACACTAAAAAAACATGACATGACATGGTAATTGTTATTCCAGTTTTCTAGTTCATCATTTGGTTGTACAACACAAGGAGGATTTATGTTTGAGCAAATATCAACTTTGTGCACCATAAATACACCTCTATGATCATAGTTTCCTATAGCATAAAAATTGTTTCTTGTTAGTAAAGGCAATTCAGTTTGAGAAAGGATTTTCTTCTCCATGGTATTTAGATCACAAAAAACATCAAATTCAATATAACCCAAAGTATTTAGAGAAGACAATAATTTCTGCTCATCCTTTTCACATGTTATTAAAATCAAATGTTTTATTTCAGCACAAGTAGATGAATCATAAGCAAAAACATCAAGCTCATTCATTTGTTGTGGCAAAAGTATAAGTGAAGCAGTGGCACACAAGTTCTCTTTATCAAAAGGATCAGTAGATAAATCAACATGTGGCAATGACAAATCAAGACAAGGTTCCAATACAACAAGATTGTTGGAACAATTCAGTACACTAGGAAAGTTCTTACTTGAAACAACAATTTGTTCTTTATCTTTCTCACTATCCATTTCTTTGTGTAGAACCTGAAATGTATTAGTTGCAACAAGAGACAAGGAAATATGTTCATCCTCTTGTATTTCAGATTTTAATGGAAGTGTTGCAACATTTGAAACAGCCCATTCTATCCTAAATGGGTCGTTCTTTCTTCTCTCAAGTCTTTGTTGATCCTCTTCTAAAATTTCAGCAGCAGACATAGGTTTAAGAGTAACTCTTCTACCATTGTATTTAAATGAATAGTTATTAGCAATGGTATTGTGCAAAGCATTATTTGTAGAAATCCAAGGCTTACTCAATAACAAATGACACGCTTGCATAGGCACTATATCAAAATCTGCACAATCCTTATAAGAACCAATAAAAAATTCAATGCGTGCAATTTTATCTGCCTTTATCTTACCACAAGAATTTACCTATTGGATGTAGTATGGACATGGGTGTGGCTGTGTGGTCAAGCCAAGCTTCTCGACCAATTCCAAGCTTGCGATGTTGTGGCTACTCTCTCCATCAATGATGACACGACAACGTCGATCCTTCACAACAAAGTGAGTCTGAAACAAGTTGTTTATTTGATTTTGCTCTACCTTCTCCATTTGAAAACTAAGCACTCGTTGTGCTACAACACTTGTATCAACCTCATTTGACACCATCGGCTCATCACCATCGGTGTTGTAACCTGTCATTCTTAGTAGCAAACAAGAAAACACACAAATATATTTTTCTATCACTACTATCTGATCATGATGGAAACTCTCAACAAGCAAATGGAAGCATCTTACCAAGCTCTTACGAAGTTCTTAACAGCAAGGCAAAGGATACCTGGAGAGTGTGATCTGACAATTGCGAGGGTCGAAAATCCGTGCCTGTTTGGAAGGATATATATGGAGCTTGGATAGGTAATATTTGATAGCAAGGATTAGCAAAATTTCAATTTAGAAATTGCAAAACTGAATAGTAGTCCCAAGCTAGTCTATGTCACCGACCTAAACTTGTCTTGGACCTAGCTCAAGCGAGGAGGACTCAAAAGGATGCAAGCAACTCTAATTTTTTTTTCTTTTCTCTAGCTGTTCTTTTGCCTTTTTTGTTCTTTTTGGTGCGGCCTTTTCTTCTTTTTTTCAGCACCTCTCTGCCTTTTGTTTCTTTTTTTTAATTGAAACAGCTGCAAGAAAGACTAGTTTCAACATGGCTTAAATTTCAGCAAAGATGTAAACTGAATCTAGCCTTGTCAAGCATGAATCACAACATGCAAGCAGCGTGGATTTGTGGTATATTGTTGGACAGAACCTAAGAGAAATATTTGGCACAACAAAAACAGCAGGAACACACTCAAGCCTTAGTCTAAATGTTGGATAATCTAGAAATAATTTATACTAGACAAGAGGCCAAACAATAGTTCAGATCCCACACATGTCCAAGACAAGGTTTGTACTAACTTTTAGTTCTCTCAATCGTGATCTGTTTTTTTTTTCTTTTGACTCACACAGCACAACCCACAATGATATGGTGACCGAATACAGATTGAACAAGATCTAGACACGATGAACACGATGACACAATGAGGGACTAGAATTCAGAAAAGCAAAACTAAACTGAAAATTGCAGCGCACAAGGGGGATATAGGACAGCGGAAACACGACGAACAAATATTTTTGTAGGGTAAGGCTTCTGGAGTTTAGGACTGAACAAAATAACAGAGATAAGGGTGAACCTAACGGTGTACCTGAAGCTCTGATTAACACTTGATGTGAACAAGGGTTCCCGATCTTCCGATAGGTTATGATAATCTTGATTAAGGTGGAGGCGACGCACAAATCGACCCGGCTTCCGAACGACACGTTCGGAACCCCGTAATCACAGCACAACGTGTCCTCTGGTTATCAATCGTTCAAGAACGATTGACCTCACCGAGAAGGCTTATCCTTTCCTGCAAATCGAGAACACAAGCAAGAACAAAGAAGAATGCAACCAAATTTGCAAGTATACGATGAATCTCACAAGTTGGGGTCTCACAAACCGATCAAACAGCAAAACTGTTATCAACAGAATAATGTAAGCAAAACCCAAACCCTAATGAAAAGGAGGCAGCTGTATATGAGGACCCTAGGGTCGTGCAAGACCCCCTGGACGTAGCCCTAAGTGTGCTCAACTCGATACATGGCCCAAAGAACGATTACGGGGTCGCAGCACCAGGACAGATTCTAGAAGTCGATTTGTTTTGGCGATTGCCGACGGCTCGGGATGAATTTTGACATGGGACTGATTGGGTTGGAATGTTCTTTTCGTTATCTATCCAGGCATATATAGAATGTCCAAATCCGAGTCCGTATGCGTTCTGCGCGTCCGTTTTAGTGCAGACTAGTTCTGGGCTCCAAAACAGACTCGAAGTCGGTTTTGATTGGGCCTCCACCTTGGCTTGGACGTCCTTGCTGGCCCATCACGCCTCCAATCACCTCCTCAGCTATCTCATCATCATCTCCATGGTTCCTAACAATAATTAATTCATTAGGTAGCAATCTATTCTCAAAACCACATAATAAAAACATTAGAAACGGTCTCACCTGTAAATTCAGGTGCTGCACATGAACTTTCATCCTAGTTGGAGGAGTGTTGTATGTATCCATGGGTGTGATGTACTCATCAAGATCTAGTACAAAGAAAAGCTACTAGAGGATGCACACAAGCAAGAGCAAGATGTTTTGACTTCTCTTTGTCTCTTGTTCCTGAGACAGAAAGAGTCCTCATCCTCTCACAATGAGCTTGTTGATGATGTAGACTCCTCACTTGGTTTGAACCTACAAAAGTCAAGATCAATGATACCTTTTATTGAAACTGTTTTTGTCTTGCCAAAACAAGACCATCCGGTTTGGGAAATCGGACCATTCGGTGTTCCCAGGCAGACAGATTCAACTCTGCTTTCTCGATCTTTTGACTGCTCATGTTGGTGTTGGTCTTTTGAGCTTGCTTAGGAGGAGATGTTCTCTGGTTCACACTCCAATAATGATTTTTTCTTATTTCTAGAGCCATACATCTCCTCAAGTGCCTTCCAAATGAGGTGAGCACTCTTGCGCTGACCATACTTCTTAAGGATCATGCCAACCACTTCTGCACTCAAAGCACTAGATAAAGCATGAAATGCACGGGCTTTGAGATATAAGCATTTCTCTTGAGCTTTTGTTGGAGGACGATCTCCAAAATCATGAGAAAAGCCGATATCTACAATCCACCAAACTTGAGGGTTCATTTCACATAAGTAGGAAGACATAACATTTTTCCATGAAGCAAAGTTTGCTCCATTAAAGCATGTTACCTCGAAAGACGGTGAAGCAATGTGTGGAAGAGACATCGTTTTCTCCAAGCGGTGAAGCCTAATCAGGAGTAGGCTCTGATACCAATTGAAAGGACCTTGATGTCGCCTAGAGGGGGGTGAATAGGCGCTCCTGAAATTTATTCGCAAAAGCTCGTAGCGGAATTAGTACTGCCAAAAATCGGACCCTCCGGTTTGGCAAACCGGACACTTTGGTTTTTGTCAGGGAGACAGAATAAACCATGCACAAAAGAAACTAGCCGGAACTCTAAGCATGCACCCTACCACACAGGAAACAATGCTAGAGCAAGGTGATTTGACACAGAAATCACATAGATAAAACACTAACCAAAACTAGACACTCCGGTTTCCAAAACTAGATGCTCTAGTTTTCTCGATAGAGAAAACAGAGACAAGGGAGAAAACAGCTTCCAGAAGAGATCTAGTACAAAGCAGAGCTACCAGAGGATGCACACAAGCAAGAGCAGGATTATCCACTTAGGAAAACAAGAACAACTACTCATGCAACCTATGAGAAATTAAAGTAAGCTAGAACTTAAACAACAACAAGGAACAAGGGAGCATATGGGGATATATTTACCGGAGTTCAACCAACTTGCAATCAAGTTGTCTACCTCTCCATTGAGGGGCTCGGTCACACTTGAGTCAGGTCTCTTTCAACCCTTTTACCTCACCAAGCAATCACCAAGATCAGACTTGAATGACCAAGCAATCACCAAGATCTAGCCCGGTACTCCACTAAGCTTGCTTTTTCCCTTGTGGAGGTGGAGCCGACCTTTACAAACTTTCCCAAGGCTCACCACAAACTTAGGAGCTCTAGGGCAATGACTAGCCATCTAGGAGTCTTCAATTCAATGA
Source organism: Eleusine indica (assembly GCA_030378355.1). Classification (NCBI taxonomy): domain Eukaryota; kingdom Viridiplantae; phylum Streptophyta; class Magnoliopsida; order Poales; family Poaceae; genus Eleusine; species Eleusine indica. The sequence continues at coordinate 32,375,060 of CM059499.1, forward strand.
GTAATAAATGTTTCACAGAATCTTGCTATGCAACAATATTCAAGTGCTTAATCTTTCTCACAAAGAGTATCTCTCTCAACCCAATTCTCACAAAGAGATCAATCCTCACAAAGAGGAGTTGGGGAGAGTGCTAGAGGCCCTTGGACATGTTGTTTTCGTGAATGGAGTCAGCAGCTATCGATGGAGGGGTTGGAAGAATATAAATACTCATTCCTCCAAAAGTAGCCGTTGAGAACTAGCGAGTGAAAACCAGACACTCCGGTTTCCAAAACCGAACCATCCGGGTTTGGCTAAACTAGACGTTGGAATTCAAACCAGCCCAAAACCGGACACTCCCATTTTCCTGGGACAGTGAGAAGTTTGTGTGCGTTTGGCTATTATGTGTCACTCTTCTCACTTGGGATTTTCCTTTGAGCATTGAGACTTAGCATATCTTCCATGTAACATTCCTCTTGATAGAGCGGCATGACTAAACTCAGGATTACAACAAAAAGGAGACTTTCTTCAACTTGAGCTTGCTTAATTTGAATCTTGCCACTTCTTCATTTTTAGTATTTTGAGAGATGCAACATGTACTTTTATTTTGGCGTCATCATCTAGAGCTTGTGACTTGTAATATTTGAATCCATACGATCACCTTCTATAAGGTATTCACAAATCACTTTGTGTCTTCATTTTCATCATCAATTGATATTTGGCAACATATGACACCTTGTAGCTTGATCGGTCCATGATTATGCTATACTTACCCTTCACCATTGCATTTGGTCCCTCGACGCCAAGACTCGTCTTGCCCTTCTCCTTGCATGGTCCATCGCAGTCAAGTGAAGCCAATCACACACCATCTTTGCTAACTTGAGCCATACATTACTTTGAATTATTCACATTAATTCCTTTGTCATTATGTCGACATTTTGATCACTTTGCTTTTAATGGAGTATCCAATTATGAGTCTGTAAGCAATTAATCATCATCCTTTTTCGTACATCCTTTGATCCTTGTGAACAAGCTAATTAAATAAATACCAAATCATACAATCAATATTCATGTCTCATAATTTGACTCGGTGTACCTTTTGAACAATAATATCCATGTTGAGACATGCAATGTACATTTGTTAATTATGTCCTTCTTAATCACTTCATAAGAATCATTAGTCCTTTAATCACGTTGTCAATCAATACACCAAAACCCACTAGGAGACTAGATGAACTTTCACCCATGCTACTCACGCCCAGACCACTCGAGAGTAGCAGCAGCACAGTGATGACCAGTTTCGTCACCTCCTGGAGTACCTTCGAGCACACCACTGCAATACGGCAGCTTACTACCATTGGAGAGGATTTAATCCAAACCGACAATAGTGAGCAATGACGAGCTTGGAGGAGAGCACTCCCGCCAAGGTGACTTGTATCTTCCTGTCACACCCCAAAATTTTAATTTTTGTTATGTGACCTAAATTTAACTAAATTTTAAAACTTTTCATAATAGATTAAAATTTAATTTAAGTTAATTAGAGCTTTATCAATTATTTTAGGTAAAAAAACTATTTTCTAAAGTAAATAAATTAATCTTGGTTATTATTATTTTATTTGTTGCATTCATGCTGCCATCTTTGCATTAGGTGTTTTTTGTTTGGAAAAGTATTTGAAGTCGATTAGGAATCAGATTTTTGCTTTAGTTAGGAAAAAGGGAGCGAAATAGAAAAGAAAAAGGAGAAAAGCAGACTAGGCTAGCCTTTTTGCCAAATCCCCAGCCACAACCCAACTCCCCCTTCGGCCCTCCCTTTATCTTCCCCTATTTTGGCCATAGGCCATAATTTGCCACCCGTACGGCCCAACCACTTCCTATCAATCCCACTTGGCCTAGCCCAACGCGCCTTGGCAGCCTATCCTACGCAACGGCCAAGCCCGCCCACGTCGCTCCGCCCACCCTAGAAAACCCTAGCCACCAGCCAGCCTCGGCCGCCGCCACCTCCTAGGCGTGCGAGCCCGACTACCTAGGGGTCCGCACACTATAAAAGCAGGACCTGCATGCTCCCGCCGCCCTTGGCTCCCCTCCCTCCTTCATTGCCCCAGCGCCGCCGCGGCTAGTCGCCGCCACCCCACCATGGCCGCCCTCAGGAGCTTCACTCCGACGCTCGAAGAAGCCGCCACGGACATCACCAAGCCGCTACCAAGGACCATGACGCCCTGCCGCCTCCGCGAGTGCTTCCCGAGTCAAGAGCGGAGGTAATAGCCTCCCTTGTGACGCAGCCGGAGGACGCTGTCCTCCACCTCATCGCCGACCACCTATGAGCCCTTCCCGGCCCCGCGTGACCCAACAGTGAGGTTCCCGTTCCCGCGCCGCCTCCCTCGCGCCTATCCTCTTGGACCCCTGTGCCCTGGAGTGCCCTAGAGGCCAATTTCGGCGAGCCCCTAAATGGCGTCGTCGTCTTCCCCGTGGCTGGGAGCCACCACCTCGTCGGAGCCGTCGGAGCCACCCGATCTGGATCCCACGGTCCAGATTAGATTCCCCCGAAGGGGTATATTCTAGTCCACGGTGGACTAGTGGACCCTAGTCAAACCTCGGTCCACAGAGTCCATGCACCCGGCCCATAGGGTTATTAGGGTTAAAACAATCAATTTAATTTCTAATAATGCTGGACTTTTGCTTATAGGCCCATGAAGTTTGTTAAAATTAGATTTTTAAACTTAATTTTCTATAGAACCTATAGTTAATTATATTTAGGCCCCTAAGTTATTAATTAATTATGTTTAGCCGTTTACTTCTATAGAAACACACTTGTACTATTTTTAATTATATTTTCATCCTGTAATTTTACAAAAAATACCCTGGACTTTTTATCAATTATATTTTAGTCCTGCCTTTTTACAATTTAGTCCCTTAACTTTTTATAAATTACATTTTGGTTCCTAATCTTTACGAAAATTATATTTTAGCCTTAAATTTTATAGTTTAGCCCTTTTACTTTCTAAAATTACTTTTAGATCTTTGAACTTATCTATTTTTATATTTTAGCCCCTAGAACTTTAAATCTTCATAACTTTTCAACCGTAACTCCGATCTAATTAATTCTTGCGCCAATACGCGTAGAAAGGAATATTATCTATTCATACTATTTATAGTAATTTTATGATTTTAATATTTTGACCCTAGGCCTTTAAACCTTGGTAACTCTTTACTCGTTACTCAGATTTAGGCGATTCTTTCGCTCACGCGATCATAGCAACACATACTATTTTATAGTATTGTTTCCATTTCTGTTTGGCACCGTGTGGCATGTTGTTTCTTAGTTTGTTTGTATGCTTGTATTTCTGGTGTGATGTTGAGTAGACGAACCGCAGTTAGGGAACTTCCAGGATCTCCATCCCGAAGACTTTGTGCAGCAACAAAGGAAACCAAGAAAGTGTTTGTTGACGGCTGTTAAGTACCATTTTTAACCGTCAACTATACTCAAATAAAGGAGAATTTGGCATTTCATGCACGCATGCTTTATCACAATAATATAGTTCCACTTGTACTTGGAGAACTTTGTGCATGCAGGAGGAAATGTGAAGGAAACACCTCAAAAGGCAAGAAAACACACTTTCGACCAATCAGAGAGTGCCACATGGACGTCACACGGATTGAAGGGCCCATTTTCAGCACTTAACCGACGTAACTCCCTGCAATACCGCACAAACCAACGTCAGGGCCCACAGGACAGCCACCTGGAGAAAGCACAGGCCAGGAGGGGCCACCCCCAGGTCGGCCGACCTGGTCAGGTCGGCCGACCCAGCCGGGCGCCCTCTCCGCCTGGGCCTCCACATGTTGGCTCCTCCGCGACTCCTGATGACGGTTTGAGATGCCTTCCGTGGCGGTTACGCTCCCTTGCCGACCTATTGAGGCTATAAATAGGAGGGTGTGCCTTCACACTCAACACACACCACAAGAAGCATTTCTCTCTTGCTAGTAGTAGTTCTTGGAGTTTTAGTGGAGTTAGGCTGAGTCTAGAGCTCTCTAGTCCCAAGTCTTTACTTGGAATTGGTATGGCTCTTGTATCTTTTCCCTTTTGTAAGACTTTGCTCTTATCAATATATATATCTTTTCTATATAGTTGTGCTTGGGTCATGAGTTTCTTGTTTGATATTGTGATCCATATATGTGATAGTATAGTCTACTTGTGTGATAGTAGTTTATATTTATTATACTACTATTGTCATGCTAGTTATACACCGTCACTATAGTCTAGTTTATATGTTATAGTCTCTATGCTTAGTTTTAGCTGATAAAGTATAGCATGGGTTTGGTGATCGTATTCGTACGGTAGCTCTGCCTCGTTAATAGTAATCGCGGAGGGGCAGAGTGCTCTTTGGTCATGCAAGTATGGTACTTGGGTGACTGATTTGCATCAATTATTCGTTAGTCTACTGGTTCGTTGAGGTAGGCGGCAGGTGGTGACAGCCCTGTCCGTCCTTCAAAATCCTCCCCGCTAGGCTAGTGCGTAGGCTCTTGGCGGAAGTCGCCTGTGGATGCAGGGGTAAGTCCGTGCCTAAAGTGCTATACTATTGACTGCTGAACCTGAGTGTGGGTCTGTATGTATTCTACTTAGGCTATGCAACTGTATAGGAATGTATAGTAGGAGTAGCTTAGCCTAGTCTTTCCTCCACTAGACTTTATTTATTTAGTAGGAATCTTCTGTGTGTGTCACACTACCCGGTTATTATCATGTACCCGCCTGTCTTGGTTAGATATCCTTGCTAATTGTTAACATGATCTTATATGTTAGTAACGCTTCTTGATCATAACCTTCCTTTGGGATAAACAAATACGATACCCTGAATACTTCCGGGTGAAATGCTACAGCGGTATTCTCCGTACGCTTGCGGATTTTACCTACTTGACTCTGGGACATATTAGTGAACCGTTTCTGGCCCCGTGCCGGGAATGATTTATTAATATGGCTTAGCAAAAGTCAACAGTGTCCTTGATGCATTTTGGACCTATGTTTTACATTCCTTTGTATCTTTATGCATGTGTGTTAATATTGAATCCCATGTCTCATTATCTTGTTCCCTATTATTCCTTGTCGCTTGGGTTCTGGTGTAGTTTACTAGTATGGGTACATCATGCTTAGTCTGCAATGTCAGGAATTAGAAGTGTCTAATTTTAATCTTGACTAATGGTTCATTTGAACATAAATATGAGGGATGGGTAATCCATTTTTTTAGCAACAAGTAACTTAGGTGATCCAAGCAGGAGGATGGTGACAATGGTGTGGGTATGCACGTGTACTCGGTACAATACTATGGGATTGTGGTGGTACCTGATTGGCCATGTTCATGGAGCAGCCACCCAGGAAAACAGCGCAAAAGCATAGGGTTGATATGGGTAGGCTGGCTTGAGTACCAAGATGTCTTTCCAGTTTTGCGGGTAGTCGAGGAATGAGGACAGGAGGTTTTACTTTTGGACTCGGGCGGTGGACGGTTCACTCCTAGCCACGATGTCAGAGGGGGATTCTTGTAAACGGTTTAATTCCATAGTGGTGAAACCTTAGCGTGGGTTGTTTGCAAGCTGGGAAGGTCTTTGAAAGACCTTGTGGTGATCTCTTGGCCTCACACCTACGGTAGTTTGATTTGGGCAACATGGAGATTTTAGTCACTGACGGGTGACGGAATCACCAACCTGTGGCTAAAGTTGTGCAACCTCTACAGATTGTTAAAATTATTATAGCAGCCATGCTCACGGTTAAGAGCGACCTGGATCCTCACACGATTAGGTGGTTGATGATGGGTGGAGTTGGTGGGTAGCCGGGTTTCGTTTGGGTGGTGTAACTCTTGGTTTGCTACATGCACTACAACCAAAACCTCTCACAGTGACACTTTGTTAGAGGCACTTTTCTGATATGCCTCTATATATGTTGTAGAGACATATTTTTGTGGCACTTAAGAATTTGTCTCAAAAGTAGACATAATTTGTGAAACTTCAGGAAAAAAAAACGTGTCACGTTGACAATAGAGGCATCTTTTGAGGCATTTTGCAAAGTGTCTGAAAATAAATAGCATAGAGACATTTTTGGGACATGTTTAAAATGTTTATATCTTGTAGAGACAATGCTAGATGCATCTTTTGCTTTTGTAGACGCATTATTTCTTTAGTTTATAGCACTTCATAAGAATAAATTATGAATATATACATAATATGATGGGTAGGTGAGTTGGCTAGCAAGGTTCAACAAAGTTATTGTTTCTCCATGAGGGTTTGAGTCCAAGACTTCACAACAACCTTTTTTACATAGAATTAAATCCTATATTAATAATGCCTCTATGTTTATTGAGGCATTGTGTAATGCCTCTACAAAGATGTCACTAATTCTATAGAGACAATTTATAAAGTGCCACTATATTTCTAGAGACAATGGATGGCAAGGCATTTATGAGGCATTTTAGAAAATGCCTCTACACTTGTCTAGAGACATAATAATAATGACTCTACTATACAAAGAAAGTGCCTCTACAAGGCAATTCTCCTGTAGTGAGGCGATGTAACCTGTAGTGTGGTTTCTTATCGGCGGTTTAACCCATGGCTGGCTACAAGCGGTGTAACCTGTTGTGTTGGACATATGATATAACTTGGGGATACTTATCACCTAGTAAATAGGATTGCTTTTCAAATGGTCTTAGGTATAGATGCTCATTTATGCAAATGAACGATTATGTTAGCCTTTCTTCTATTAAGCTTGCATGTCATACTTTCCCCCACTTGCTGAGTACGGCATGTGCTCACCCTTGCTATTTTCCTTTGTTGTTGTACTATAAACTGCTGCTCAGAAGAAGATGGAGAGATGGACTACGTCGATGAGGACTACTATTAGGCGTGCGTGCCCCCGGTCGATTGCCTGTGGTGTTATGGTGTCTTCCACAATTATTTCTCGAGAGAGTCGCTTTTAGTTATTCAAGACATTATTTATGTAATAATGGTACGCTTTAATAATGACATTGGTTATACTGTTATTTACTTTACTATTGATATGTGTGAAACTTGTTCCTGGGCACCATCTGATAAGTACTTGTTTTAGTCCTTCAAACTGGGTGTGACAGAATTTGTATCAGAGCCGTGTAGACCATGGGACGCAAGCCTAGATAGAATGGTCGTGCCATAGATTCTATTTTCAAAACTAGTATTTGGAAAACTTTTATCTCTACAAAATTTTTCTATCCTATCTTCATATCTTCTCTTTGCTTGTCTATTCTCAGATGTTGACAAAATGATATTTCTACTATTTGCTTTTCCCTTTTCAAAATACTAGCTAGGCCAACTTAGTCTACCATGATCAAGATAAATAGTTTTGAAGATTACAGAAGGTTGTATTTACCATGGAGATCATAGGATCAAAGTTGAAGGCGCTTCACCAAAGGAAAAACATTGGTCATCATTCTACATCAGCATGAAGAAGGACCTCCCCTACGATTGTGATTTAGAATCCTTTCGATATAGAAGAATAATCATGATATAGAACATTGCTAACCGTATGTCTTGTGTTGCTTGTGGTGTGCTATGCTTGAGTTGGACCTTCAATTGAGTGTTGGTGTGCTTGCAAGTTTAGCTTTGTTATCGCATCATTAGTTATAGCTAGTTTTAGTTTAGTTGGGGTTGTCGTTTCTCTCTATTCCTTGCTCTCTTACATCTATCATTCCATTCTTCCCTAGTCACTTATAACCTAACCAATTCGAGGGGATGTTGAACTCGACCATTAGAATTCTTTGAATGAAGCATCAACAAGAGGAAGTGAGGCAACCCTCTCAGAAGACTAGGATCCCAAAGGTGCTGATAATGTAGACACGTGATATAGAACAATTGTGCAATTTAAATTAAATTATTACATCATTAATGTAGTAAAAGTGTAGCAGAATAGTACAAGTTCAGATAGTTTGAAAACGGCGGAAGCAAATAATGATAACTAATATGGGCTCTCGACGATACAGCAGTAGTAATGATCTATGCCCATAGAATCATCACTCTAGCAGCACACAACATCACTACGGCGGCAAGTCGGACTCCCAGTGGGCAGTCCAACTCTCAGGGACTTGCATGTCCCAAGGCATCACATATACAGGCAACTCTATTTCTTCATTACCTGAAAAACAACAGTGGCACAAAGCTTGAGTACTAAATACTCAGTAAGATTTACGCTTCATCAACCTAGACATGCATTGGTTCTAATGGGATGGCAGTTTTAAAAGACTTGCACTAAGCATCGTATTAGTTCTATCAGTTTTATTTAGCCAAGTTACATTGTGTAGAGCGGGAATATAATTTAGTGAAGCAACTCATGAATAGTAAAACATAGCATGTAGTTAAAAACTAAGTACAACATAAGAGTGGCAGTAATGATAATCAACATAAGATAATAAAATCAATTTCTTAGTATCATGTGAACTACATGATGACTCACTGACTAAACAATACTAATTACTGCGAGCGATAGCAATTGCAATTGATTTACACCAGCTGGGAAAAACCCGAGACACATGACACATACGCACCAATTAAAGTCGTATATGGCAACCTTTCGCAATAAATGAACTTACACCTCAGTCCGGGTGTGGTGACATCGAGTGGGCATGTCGTTCTGCCAATAGTACTTCGTGGTATGAACCGTCCACTCCAGCAGCAGAAGGGTCAATAACAAATGCACCTCAACCGTTCCTATTGCAAGTAATTTTAATGCTACATCGGTTTACTAGTGCCCATAAACTAGCATGCATTTGGTACTGTTCAATACTTGATCAAGGGGCCAACAACGGACGGGTCCTAGCTTTGACAAGGCAGGACTACTGCAGCCAACACCCATATGTTACTGCAAACCTACACATGTTTTATCCCTGTCCGGTCATAACATCAACAGTAAACTTATTTCCATTAAGTTCAAATTTAGTGATCAAGTTCATTCCTTTAATAGGAATAATAAACTACCGACTCTAGTTAATTACTAAGCATAGCAACGCAATACCGATTCCAACCAAGACTCATATAACAGTAGCATGGGTCATTTGGGTATCATGCAAGCTGGATTTTCGATCAACTCCTATTGACCTAATGCAACAATCAAATATAGACACTAGTAGTGATGTAAAACCAGCAAACTTTATAAAAAGGCGAATGTAAACTGGGGCTTGCCTTGATCGACACTAGTGTTAGCAACTAAAACTTCTTGCTCCTCAGAATCAGTATCCTTCTGAAAATCTGGCTCCTGCTCCTGGTTTTCGGTACCTAAATATGAACAAGGTGTCAATGGTACCGAAATAATACCATAGCATGCAATAATATGTCAAATGCAAAATGCAGTGATGTTCATGTGATCATAACTTTATTATTATGTTCTCGAAGCCATATGCTTTAGAGAAGCAATTTTAGTTGTTATCATTTTATGTGCAGATGTTCTTAAGGCATTTAAATAGGGTTAATATAGTTATAAGAGCAATTAATTTCTTTAGTATATAGTAAACATGTGGTTCTGGACATGAGTAATTTATTGTGCACATAGGCATGCATAAGGAGTATTATTGCCAAGTTTTAGCTTCTCGACATTAACTATTTATTTACTAGCTTTTTTATAAGCTAAAGAGATAAATAAATCCTAGAGCATAGCATAATACCTATTTTGCCTAACAAAAATCAGAGTGATAGTTAAACATATATTAACAGTGCAAGCTAAAAATCAGATTTAAAATATAAATCTATATTTTCTGGTGATTTGATTTGTGTTGTAACAAGATAAATAATTATTAAATCTACACGAACGGGAACATCAGATTCTCATTTTTCTATAATAGAGAAGATTAAGATGAATCCAACAAACTTTAGTGGGGCTCAATTGAATTTGTAGTTTATTTAATATGGGTTTTCAAACTGTCTAACATTTTCTGTAATTTCCAGGGTTAATATAAATCGTGAAAATCAGTCAACAGGGGCTCGCTTCGTCCAGGTCTGCCAATGGCGGCCAGGAAATCTGAAATTGAGGTAGCCTCGGTCATGGAATGTACAAGAAAAAAGATTAGAAACAACTCTAACTTACTGTATAGCAAGAATTGGGGGGATGAACGTGTCTGTTCTTGCTGGACGGCAACAAAGCAAAAATTCATCAATTCGCACAGTTCAAGCTGTGACTGACCGATTGGACGACATGGCGAGATAGAGAGAGACCAGGCGCAGCTCTTTGTATACTTAGCTCAGCTTAGGGCTCAGCAAAACGGCGGGGCTCTGAACTCCAGTGGCCATCGCCATGGCGGGCAGCACGGGCGGGAAAACAAGCAATTGCTGGTGGAGGAGGCGAATTCGGGCAGAGTGAGCGACGCTGGAGAAGGGGGTTGTGTGCGCAACTAATTGGCTATTTGGCTTGGCCGGGATGATGCTGAAGCAGCGGGGCTCAAGCTCGAGCTGGAGCTCGGTCCTGATAATGGCGGAAGGCAGGAGTGGGAAGGAACGAGGAAACCGCCGGGGTTTAAAGGACCCAGAGGATTGGGGTGGGGTGTCGCGGTGCCAGGGGGTTTCACGGGGTGCTGTGGTCGCGGAAGGGGAGCACGCGTGGTCGGGACGACCGGGAGCAGCAGAGGCGCCGCGGGACTTGAGCTCCTGCGGTGCAATGGCAGCACGCCGGGGCGGAAGAATTCGTCGTCGTTTTGTGGCGTGCTTCATCCGGGGGAGCAGCCGGACGGGACAGTGATGGAATTGCGGACGTGACGGGTCGATGGAAGGCGGGCGCGGGAGTGCGGCACCGAGTTCCGAGCTCGGCAGAGAGTAGCGACGGTGGCTGGCGGTGAGTTCCGAGAAAGCGACGCACAGGCGCGGCAGCTAGCGGCGCGCGGGCGGGAAAATGGAGCGCGTGGCGGTACAGGGACGGCGACGCGACGGCGGCCGAGTGGGAGGGCGCGGCGCCGAGTCCCGAGGCGGCAGCAGAGCGACGGCGGTAGGGCGGATTCGCGCGGGCGCGCGCGCGACGAGAGGAAGAAGACAGGATTTTTGTACAGGGGTCCTTCACTTTTCAAAAGGTCCTTCTGCTGTTTTATTTGATTTCCCAATGCTACAAGCCTCCAAAGGAGATGGAATTTTGCACATAGGTCCATATTGACACGTAGAATTCAGTAGTGGAGTCCATTTTGTCAGAATTGGTGCAAATTAATAAGAATTAATTTCTTAATTGAAAATGTATTTAGGCTTTAATTAATTAATTAATTAGAGTACTTCCCATTATGACAAAATGCTAATTCTTGGTCTAAATTCTATTTTATCATTATAATAATGATCATGTAATTATTTGGCTCATGTTTTATAGAAAAATTAAATTACTTCACATTTTAGTTTGCACGGCTTTCATTAGTGAAAGCTCTATTATTTCATGTCTCACTTGAGCTTCCATTTTGTGCTTAGCATACTGATTAGGTGAAAAACAGACACCTGCGTGTCACAGGAAGCCAATAACCAAGATAGTTCACACACTCCAAATAACAATCGTAAGTGTGGGGCTTTCCTATAGAAGAGGCAACACACAACTTCTGGCATCGCACAAACAACCCTGCATGTGTCACTCATAGAAGTAAAATCTAGGTCACAAAAGAAGAGATAAAACTTGCCAAGGATGAAACTAGCGAGGCACCAATTGAGTGATCCAAGAAGAAACATAAGGCTTGTAGAGCTCAAGAAGCCTATTATTGTTGCAAACATCATGGCCACCTATGTTTGCTTCAACACATGGACTGTATGGCCAATAAATGAATTTATAATGTTTCACACATGGTGCAAGTTTACCATTCAGAGGACAAGATTGGGAAATAAGAAGATAGTTACCATGGGAGGATATATATGGATCGTAAATTTTGAGCAATTCTAAGTGAGAACTTTAGCGGGGGTAGAGATCACCACCTAGCTTATCACCATGGGATATCAAGACATAGGTGTTATACATGGGACAATACTATTGAAAGATTTAATACATCAAGATTTCCTTTGGAGGAGTTGCTGCACCAAACACCATCAACCAATCAAGTGAATAGAGATGAAGGATGAAGGATGAACAACGAGATTGGCGAGATTCATGTTAATGGGGGTAGTCTTGTCACACCCTAAAATTTTAAATTTTGTTATGTGACCTAAATTTCACTAAATTTTAAAACTTTTCATAATAGATTAAAATTTAATTTACATTAGTTAGAGCTTTATCAATTATTTTAGGTAAAATAACTATATTCTAAAGTAAATAAATTAATCTAGGTTATTATTATTTTATTTGTTGCATTCACGCTGCCATATTTGCATTAGGTATTGTTTGTTTGGAAAAGTATTTGAAAATCGATTAGGAATCAGATTTTTGCTTTAGTTAGGAAATACGGAGAGAAATAGAAAAGAAAAAGAAGAAAAGAAGACCCGGCTAGCCTTTGGGCCAAATCCCCGGCCGCAGTCCAACTCCCCCCTCCGGCCCTCTCTTTATCTTCCCCTATTTTGGCCATGGGTCATAATTTCCCACCCGCGTGGCCCAACCACTTCCCTCCAATCCCACAAGGCCTGGCACAGCGCGCCCTGGCAGCCCAGTCCGCCCATGTCGCTCGCCCCCCCCCCCCCCGAAATCCCTAGCTGCCAGCCAGCCTCGCCGCCGCCGGCGCCTCCTAGGTGTGCGTGCCCGGCCGCCTAGGGGTCTATGCACTATAAAAGCGAGACCTGCAGGCTCGCGCCACCCTTGCCTCCCCCTTCCTTCATTGCCCTAGTGCCGCCTCGGCTAGTCGCCGCCACCCCACCATGGCTGCTCTTGGGAGCATCACGTTGACGCTCGAAGAAGCCACCACGATCGTCACCGAGCTGCTTCTGAGGACCATGACGCCATGCCGCCTCCGTGTGTGCTTCCCGAGTCGAGAGCGGAGGTAAGAGCCTCCCTTGCGACGCCGTCAGAGGACCACCTCATCGCCACCACCTATGAGCCCTTCCCGACGCCTCAGGACCCAACGGTGAGGTTCCCCTTCCCGCGCCGCCTCCCCCGTGGCTCTCCCCTTGGACCCCTATGCCTCGGAGTTCCCTAGAGGCCAACTCCGGCAAGCCCCTCAATGGCGTCGCCGTCTTCCCCGTGGCCTGAACCCACCACCTCGTCGGAGCTGTCGGAGCCACCCGATCTGGATCCCACGGTCAAGATTAGATTCCCCCGAAGGGCTATCTTCTAGTCCACGGTGAACCAATGGACCCTGGTCAAATCTCAGTCCACAGAGCTCATCCACATGGTCCATAGCTGATGTAAACAAGGGTTCCCGATCTTCCGAAAGCCTCTTGGTAAGTTGATTTGGTCGGAGGTGAAACACAAATCGATCCGGCTTCAGAACAGCATGTTCTAAACCCCGCAATCGCAGCACGACGTCTCCTCTGGTTATCAACCGTCCAAAAACGATTGACCTCGCCGAGAAGGCTAATCCTAGCCTGCGAATCAAGAACACAAGCAAGAACAATGAAGAATGCAACACAATTGTAGATGTATGATTAAACTCTGGAAGTTGGCGTCTCACAAACCGATGAACGGCGAAACTGTTTATGAACAGAATTGATCTAAGCAAAACCCAGACCCTAATGGTGCGGCGGCGGCTGTATATAAAGACCCTAGGGTCATGCGAGACCCTCTAGACGCGTCCCTAATTGGGCTCAACTAGATACAAAGCCCAAAGGCCAAAAATAGGCGACGCAGCACCGACACAGATTCTGGACTCTCTCTTGTTTCAATGATTCCCGATGACTCCGGATGAATTTTGACATGAGGCCGGCGGCATTGGAAAGGTCTTCTCCTTATCTTTTCGTGCATATGTAGAACGTCCAAATCCGAGTCCGTATGCGTCCTAGGCGACTGTTTTAGTGCAGACTGGTCCTGGGCCCCAAAACAGAGTCGAAGTCGATTTTGATTGGGTGTCCACTTTGGCTTCCAAGCCCTTGCTGGTCCTCCACGTTCCCAACTCCTTCTCCCATCATCTCCTGGTCCTCTCCATAGTTTCTAATCATAAAATAATCATTAGGTAGCAAACCATTCTCAAAAGTAACATATAGCGAAGAACGTAGGAACGAGCTCACCTCTAAATTTAGTCGTCGTGCACGAGCTCTAGTCATTGGACCTTGCAAGTCCAAAATTAGAGGAGTGTTGTGTGTATCCATAGGAGTGATATCCTCATCAATAGCGTTTTTAGGGTTAAAATAATTAATTTAATTCCTAATAATGCTGGTCTTTTGCTTATACGCCCCTGAAGTTTGTTAAAATTAGGTTTTTAAACCTAACTTTCTGCAGAACCTATAGTTAATTATATTTACGCCCCTAAGTTATTAATAAATTATGTTTAGTCCTTTATTTTTATAGAAAAACGCTTGTACTTATTTTTAATTATATTTTTGTCCTGTAATTTTACAAAAACACCCCTAGACTTTTTATTAATTATATTTTAGTCCTGCCTTTTTACAATTTAGTCCCTTAACTTTTTATAAATTACATTATGGTCCCTAATCTTTACTAAAATGATATTTTAGCCTTAAATTTTACAGTTTAGCCCTTTTATTTTGTAAAATTACTTTTAGATCTATGAACTTATCTATTTTTATATTTTAGCCCCTAAAACTTTTCAACCGTAACTCTTCATAACTTTTCAACCGTAACTCCGATGTAATTCATTCTTGCGCCAATGCGATCGTAGGAACGAATATTATTTATTCATATTGTTTATAGTAATTTTCTGATTTTACTATTTTGACCCTTGACCTTTAAACCTTGGTAATGTTTTACTTGTTACTCGGATTTAGGCGATTCTTGCGCTCATGCGATCGTTGCGACACGTACTATTCCTTAGTATTGATTCCATTTCTGTTTGGCACTGTATGGTGTGTTATTTCTTAGTTTGTTTGTATGCTTGTCTTTCTTGTATGACATTGAGTAGATGAACCGTAGTTAGAGAACTTCCAGGATCTCCATCTCGAGGACTTTGAGCAACAACAAAGGGAACCGGGCAAGCGTCCTTGATGCATTTTGAACCTACGTTTTATATTCCTCTCTATCTTTATACATGCGTGTTAATATTGTATCCCATGTGTCATTATCTTATTCCATATTATTCCTTGTCGCTTGGGTTCTGGTGTAGTTTACTAGTATGAGTACATCATGCTTAATCTGTTATATCGGGAATTAGAAGTGTCTAATTTTAATCTTGACTAATGGTTCAATTGAACATACATATGAGGGATCGGTAATCCATTTTTTAGCAACAAGGAACTTAGGTGATCCAAGCAGGAGGATGGTGATGATGTTGTGGGTATGCATGTGTACTTGGTACAATACTGTGGGATAGAGGCGGTACTTGCTTGGGATCACAAGGATAGGTTCGTGGAGTGGCCACCCCGAAAAACTGTTGGTGGTTTCTAGACGCCCATTTTATCTACCAAAGAGGGATGTTTTGCATCTTAATTTGGTGGTTTGGACTAGCAATTAACCCCATATTTGCATATATTTGTAGTTGTTCTGTTTTGGATGTAATCGCAGGAAACAGGTGTAAAACAGGGCAATTATGGATAAAGAACTAAAGAGTAACGAAGATGGGTCAGATAGGGAGCCGCGTCGATCGGCACGGGCCTGTGCCGATCGGCGCAGCAGGGGAAGATGACGAAAACACGATCCGGTCTAGGAAAGATGAAGGCCCAGCCCAGTATGAGTTAGAGTCGGTGGAAGTTGACCTAATCCCGTCGAGTATAAAAGGAAGATAATTATCAAGAGCCAAAAGAGACCGAGGAGAGACGGAGATCGCGAGAATCAATTATCAGACTAGGGTTCCAGGATATTGGCGGCGGAGGTTGGTCAACACCGACGAGATCTACCAGAAGGGAGGTCGCGCCGATCGGCGCGACGCTTGCGTCGGTCGTCTCGTGTGCGTTCCAGCGCTATTTCTGACCCCTCTGCTATGTCTAGCGGAAGGATGAGTGACTCTTCTCTGGTGCGGGGATCTGGTCATGTAACTCTCATACTTGTTGATACTCTCTCGATGAATTTAATCTATGTGATGAACTTTATTACACATCTATCTATCCCTTTCATTAGTGTATCGACCAATACACTTTTGCCCATTGCATAGTGCAAGAAACCAGTGGGGAGCTAAAAGCCTCTGTAGTGATAGCCGGGGTGAACGAAACCACCATGTCTAGAATATTAGAGTCATCACTCGAGTTGATAAGAATAAGGTTGCATGCTAGTGAACCAATCCTAAGGAGAGAATCCTTCATCATCCTGTTACCTCTTTAATAACATCCACCTTCCACTTTCTCACCGTCATCATTCACACCAACCAAACCATTGCAATTTGTTAGTAACCCTTTAATGGTATTAGTTCCGCTCGTTCCCTGTGGATTCGATAACCTTGGAATAGTCTGAGGGAAAAAGAGCTACAACTGTACACCGTCCTCTTGCGGTATATAAGTGGTTGCGTAATTACGACCAATAGCTACTTTTTCTGGCGCCGTTGCTGGGGAACAAGCCAGTTCTTTTACTATTAATATTTTACTAACGTCTAATCCTCTCTGTTCTAGTTTTTTTTTGTTTTTGTGTTTTGTGTGAATTTTCAGGATGAGTACGACAGGACCTTCTCTGACGCTCAGGGAACTTTCTCTACCATCTCCAGACATGCTGGTGCCTCAATCCTCAGATGAGATGGTCACGGCCTCCTCGTATGTGTTGAACCCCATTATCATTAGCATGGCTGAAGCAAACAAGTTCTTTGGAGCGAAAGAGGAGAACCCGTATACTCACTTACAAGATTTGGAGGCACTTTGCCAAACATTTCATCATGAAGGAGTGCCTCGGGATCTTTACAGGTGGCTGCTTTTTCCATTCTCTTTGGGAGGAAAAGCCAAAGAGTGGCACAAGGCAGCATCTCGAGAAGCAAAAGGTAAGTGGAGTGAGTTAGTTGGAAATTTTTGTCTCCACTATTTTCCTTTGCCAAAGGTGCAGAAGTTGAGAAGGGAAGTGGTGAACTTCTTACAAGAAGATGAAGAATCTCTCGCGGAAGCCTGGACGCGTTTTCAAATATTGTTGAAACAAAGACCTGACCTCGGCATTGATGAGAATATGTGTGCTCAAACCTTCTACATGGCCATAAACAAGGCATCGAGGATGCATTTGGACGGATCGGTCGGAGGAAGTTTTCTGAGATTGACAGCCAAGTGAGGGATCAAATTGTTAGGCAAAATTGCCGAGAATGAAGCTATGCACAAGCATTGGGAAGAATATCTATAACCAAAATCGGGAATGCCCAGAAGTTATGCGGAAGGAAGAGTCGCCAGCTGAACAGATCTTGATGTCCGAGAGTAGATCAATGATTACTTTGGAGCAATTCGAAGAAATAAAGCCCGTCGGACTTGCCTCTATGGATCTGACGTGTGCGCCGATCGGCGCAGTCACGATGACAGGAGAACCGATCACTCTGACGACTCCGTCAAGTAGCAAGGAATATACCAAGATAGAAGCTACGATTCTGTACAATCACCTGAAGGAATTTGAAGGGAACTTTCCTAACCCAAAGGGGGATAGAACATTGGCGAATGCGAAACCACTTGACAAATTTAAGCCGATGGACTGGATTCCCATTGATTTTTCACAAGAGTTGCTCAATATGAGAAGATCCTTCAGTCTGCAAGACGCCTCCGAAGCTGGAATTGAGTATAATTTCCTAAGTAATCGCCTCAAGTCAGAAGTTTTCGATCAAGAGATTATTAAGAGAGTTTTACGGAAGCTTTACAAGGATGATATAGAGCTTGACGGAACCGAGGTGAAACAAGCGAAGAGATTGCTAGACAGTTGCTTTGAGCCATCCCCCTATGAAGGATTATGTGGTGTGTATGCTGTAGGTCTCACTGAAGAGGAAAGAGAAGAACCGTACATACCATGTGAGATATCGGGGAAGAAATTTCTGAAAGCCTTGTGTGACTTTGGTTCTCGTGTCAGCTTGATGACTTACGATGCATTCATGAGCATGCCTTATGGAACTCAACAGCGGCTGATGGGGACTGAACTTGAGCTCATCATGGCGGATGGTAGGAAGACCAAGCCACTGGGAGTGATCAAGAATGTCGAAATTGAGATCAGCTCAAAAACAATGCCGGTAGATTTCTTTGTTCTAGACAATAAAAAAACTGGGGTTGAAGATATCATTCTAGGAAGGCCATTCTTAAGATTAGTACAAGCTATTCTAGATGCTGGGAAAGGTCAAATTACGCTACACCTGGGAGAGGAAGAAGTGTGATTTCAATTTAATGATCCGTCTCATCAAGACTCTTCTTACTATCAGGAATTCTGCCCAGAGGAAGACGAGAGGATAGGGATGGATATGGGAGACCCACTGGACCACATCATGTGTGGAACTGACGAGTATACTGCCAACATCGATCGACGCGATGCTTGCGCCGATCGGCTCAACCAGGAAAATCCTGATTTTGAACCTCTCGGGGAGCTGGATCCAGATGAAGCGCCAGAGGCGGAACAGAAGGAACTCCCGAAGGAGCTATGCTATGAATATCTAGGAAAGAATAGAACATATCCAGTTATTATGAACAACACCCTAACGAAAGAAGAAACAGAGAGGCTTCTCGCTATACTCAAGAAGTATAAGAAAGCCATTGGTTACACATTGGATGACATCAAGGGAATCAGCCTCGCATTTTGCACCCACAAGATTAACTTGGAGGAGAATACTAAACCAGTGGTTGAAGGGATACGAATGTTGAAGGAATCAATGAAGCCAGTGGTTAAAAAGGAATTTTTGAAGCTGCCTAATGCAGGTATGATCTACCCTGTTGCTGATAGTGAATGGGTTAGTCCAGTGCATTGTGTACCCAAGAAAGGAGGGTTGACAGTGGTGCCTAACGAGAACAATGAGTTGATCCCTCAAAGGACTGTAACTGGATGGAGAATGTGCATAGATTATAGAAGTTTGAACAAAGTGACGAAGAAAGATCACTATCCTCTTCCGTTCATTGACGAGATGCTTGAAAGGTTAGCAAAGAATTCATACTTTTGTTATTTGGATGGATATAGTGGTTTCTTTCAAATACCGGTAAGACAAGAAGATCAGCAGAAAACTACTTTTACTTGCCCTTTTGGGACATATGCATATAGAAGGATGCCATTTGGTCTTTGCAACGCGCCCGCAATATTTCAAAGATGCATGAATGCAATATTCACTAAATTCATAGAAGATATTATGGAGGTATTTATGGATGACTTCTCCATGCATGGTGCTGATTTTGATAGCTGTTTGGAGAATTTGGAGAAGGTTTTGAAAAGGTGTGTTGAATGCGACTTAGTTCTTAATTGGGAGAAGCGTCACTTTATGGTAACAGAAGGGATAGTACTTGGTCATGTCATATCTAAAAGAGGGATAGAGGTTGATAAGGCAAAGGTATCCACAGTTGAGAAATTACCTCCCCCTACTGATCTTACAACTTTGAGAAGTTTTCTTGGACATGCCAACTTCTATCGCAGATTTGTTAAGGATTATTCAAAGATTGCTAAACCCCTGATAGAATTGTTAAAGCAAGATACAGAATTTGTCATGGACGAGAAAAGACTCTTGGCCTTCAGAAGATTAAAGGAAGCTCTATGCTCTGCACCCATTATGCAGCCACCTGATTGGAGTTTACCTTATGAAATTATGTGTGATGCAAGTGACTATGCTGTTGGAGCTGTTCTTGGACAACAGAAGAAAGGTAAAGTGCATGTTATTTATTATGCTAGCAAAACTTTGAATGAGGCACAGATCAATTATATAACAAATGAGAAAGAGATGTTAGCTGTTATATTTGCTTTTGAGAAGTTTAGATCCTACATTCTAAATTCTAAGGTGATTGTATATATTGATCATGTTGCTATAAGATACTTGGTTTCAAAGAAGGAGTCTAAGCCTCGGTTATGCGATGGGTATTGATGCTGCAAGAATTTGATTTGGAGGTAAGAGATAAGAAAGGAGTAGAAAATTCTGTAGCAGATCATTTATCTCGTCTTGAATCATCATCAGCTGAGCCAATAAGAGATGAAATGCGACAAGAGCAGTTGTTTGCCGCATTTGATCATAGAGAGAATTGGATGATGGATATTATCAAAGGTTTCAAGGGACAAACTGATCTAATGAACAAGAACACAAGGAAAAGAGTTATGAGTGAAATGAGAAAATTTATATGGGCCGACCCATACTTGTATAGGTATTGCGAGGATGGAGCAGTACAAAGATGTGTACCCAGAGAAGAACGAGTGAGCATTTTAGCAAAATGTCATTCTTTAGATTATGGGGGACACTATGGCTACTTCAGAACACAGGCAAACGTATGGGCGAGTGGATTCTACTGGCCTACTATGCATGAAGATGCAAAAAGGTATGTTGCAACATGTGCTCAATGCCAACGAATAGGGAATGTTAACGGTAGGAATGCAATGCCTCTTAAGTACAATCTTCAAGTCGATATTTTTGATGTTTGGGGTATGGATTTTATGGGACCCTTTGTGAATTCTCATGGTTTCGAGTACATATTGGTCGCCGTTGATTATGTCTCCAAGTGGGTCGAAGCAATGGCATGCAAGGCTAATACTACAAGAGAATCAAGGAGTATACTTCAGGAGCAGATATTTCCTAGGTACGGAGTACCGAGGATAATAATTACAGATGGAGGATCCCATTTTACATGAGGAGAATTCGCTAGGTTTTTAACCAAATCTGGAGTTGAACATAGAATTGGAACAGCCTACCATCCCCAGACGAATGGACAAGCTGAAACTTCAAATAAGCAATTAAAGGGAATTCTACAGAAGATTGTTATAAAGGAAGGAAACGATTGGGCCATGAAGCTTAATGGAGCGTTATGGGCATATAGGACGGCATTCAAGACACCGATTGGTATGACACCATATCAATTCGTCTATGGGAAATCGTGTCACCTACCGGTGGAATTGGAACATAAGAATTATTGGGCTATAAAGGAAATGAATTTGGATCTTGATGCTGTCGGCATAAAAAGAAAGATACAAATAAGTGAATTGGAAGAGATGCGATTGCGTGCATACGAAAATGCAGCCCTATACAAAGAGAAAACAAAGAAGTGGTACGATAAGAAGCTTTTGAAGAAGGAATTCAAGGAAGGAGATCGGGTGCTCCTATTTAATTCGCAATTTAGATTATTTGGTAAAGATAAACTGCGAAGCAAATGGGAGGGACCTTATCTTGTGAATACGGTGTTACCTTCGGGAGCGGTAATCGTAATAGATGGCAAGAGAAATAAGTACACGGTGAACGGACAACATCTAAAGGTATATCTAGAACCTGACACATTTGAATTAAAATCTTTTGATGTGTATTTCACTGCTTAGTACCCCGTGTGGTCGAGCTTAACGACGAAAAACAAAGGCTTGTATGTATTTTGATTTCCGTAGTTTTTATTTTTTTTCTGATTTGGTAATTTAGTGTACCGTGCCGATCGGCGTAGCCCTGCACCGATCGGCGCGGCAGAGTCCTTTTCGTTTTTTAGTCGGCTTTGGACCTTGCCTTTTTAAGACTCGTTAAATTCCATGAATAAGAGAAAGAGTCCTAGTCCAATTGGAAATCAAGGGATATAAATATGAGGGGACAACAAACCCACGGATCAACTCGTATTACATTGTCACCAGAACAAACCCTAAGAGCAGAAGTAATGGAAGGTGGCGCATCGGGCAAAAACCAAGGCGGCGCCGATCAGCGCGACTCTGGAGCCGATCGGCTCGGCGGCAGATTTCCTCAGCCCTCTACAAATTGGTCTTGGGAAGAAGTCGACGAAGTGTTGACACCAACACGAGATGATCCTCTCGTCTGGTCAAATCTGCGGGAGCAATTCATGAAGAAAAGTGAAGCTGACGCATGGAACGCTGACAATGTGAAGATGGACAATGAACTTCGGTAGATGATGAAGAGAGTATTGGTGCGCAAAGGAAAATCTGTAGTGCCTAATAAAAGTGAAGCAGCTTCTCATAGTTCCTGGAGGGAGGACACCTAAGGAGATTAATGATGAGATTTTACGAAGGCAGCAGAATATGGTGATCCGTGAGCGTAATCTAGAGCAGTTAGTTGAGAATATGAAGGAAACTGCTAGCTGCACCGATCGGCGTGACACTAGAGCCGATCGGCGCGACATTAGAGCCGATCGGCACGACCTGAAGATGGCTGAATTTATTGATCTGACGGCTCTGCCAAGTGAAGACGAAGAACCTACTGCAAGGAAGTGTAAGACTACACTAGAGGTTCGCAGATCTGCTAGACTATCGGGTAAGCCAATTCAAAAGTATTCTGAACAGGATAGCGACTTTGATATGTCATACTATTTGAAAACTTTGGAAAGTGGTGATCCTAGTATGTCTGGAGATTTTAGTGATGATTTTGATATGCGAAGAAGCTTTGGTAGTCCTGAGTTCGAAAATCAGGAAACACTTGCAGAATGCAGTAATGACAGGGCAGCAGGAATTTCAACAAGAGTTAATGGTAATGCAGAGGGAAGTGGAGGAAGTCGCAATAGTGGAAGAACACCACTGTGCTGATCGGCTCAACCTTTGCGCCAATCGGCTCAGAGGAATTTGAATAGAGCCTCCCCTTACAGCGTTGAAAATCATAACTTGCAACCGCGTGCTTACTGTCCTGTCTACCGAAGAAACATTGAGCACCTATATCTAGATAGAGATCGTGCTTACATGCATCAAAGAGATGTGGACCGCAGAATCCAGGATACAATCGAGATGAACGAAGCAGACTACACTTTTCTCATAAGGAGTATAAGACGAATTTTCCGAGTCTTGAACAGGCATGGTCTGCATGATTAGTGTGTTGAGTTTCTTCTCTTGCAATGAGGACATTGCAAATTTTGAGTGTGGGGGAAGGGCTTTGCCATTAGTCATAGTTTTGAAGTATTTTTGAGTCTAGTTTCTCATTTGTTTTTCTTAATGAGTGTTTATTTAAGTTTGTGTGTGTGCTTAAGAGAGTCAGGAGTCATGTTGAGAGTTGCTTCAAGGTTTTTTATTTAGTTTGAATTATTGCATTGTCTTTAATAAAGTTAGTGTTGATTGTCAAATTAAAAGTGCCCCATGCTATTTATCTTGTCTTTCTGATGATCGATTGGTTGATTACTTGAATTTGTTGGTTACCACTTAACTTTTGAGCTTTGTATTTGTGAAAATTTCTTTTGACTCATCATAAGCTAAAGCAAAAGCAAGATCTAAATATGCCTACATAGCCGAGTGAATGAGAGCAAGCTACACATTTGAACTAAGTGGATTGTAAGTAACTTTGTCAACTTTTTGCTCATGATTTCGATCCTGTTAGGAAAGGATGATCTATTTTGTTTATCTCTGTATTTCTAGCCATTCTTATCCATTTAAATTCCATGCTATCATGAAAACCATACATCTTTGTTTCTCCCTCCTCCTTGATACAACCTATATTCTCAACAAAAGGGAATTCAGAAAATTTC
This sequence comes from Eleusine indica, assembly GCA_030378355.1. Taxonomy (NCBI): domain Eukaryota; kingdom Viridiplantae; phylum Streptophyta; class Magnoliopsida; order Poales; family Poaceae; genus Eleusine; species Eleusine indica. The sequence continues at coordinate 32,398,574 of CM059499.1, forward strand.
CGCTGCTGATACAAGACAGAAATTGCTGATCATATCGGGAATAGAAAAAAAAAAAGTGAAAGAAAAGAAAAAAAATAGACCGCGTCGACCGGCGCAGTGTTACGCCGATCGGCACAGATGCAAAAGAAAGGAAAAAAAAGAGGTTATTATAAAAAAATGAGGTAAAGAAAAAAATATATATATTCCCTGAGAGGTAGTAAGGTCATCAAAGAAAGCAGATTTCTGATTATTTCTCATTCTTTGCCATTGTTCTCATTGAAATTCTTTTTAGATCTTCTACGTTCCACTTCTCCATTAAAAGTTCTTTTCCAAGAAAATTCGTTCTTAATAGGCATGATTGCGCACATTGTTGACATGGTTAATCTTATGGTTTAATTTAGTTATATAGCCCTCCAAGATCCACATACAATCCTTGATTAGATAGGAGAGGGAAGGAAATACACTTGAGAGACCTAGAGAGGACCAAATGCTTGATGGTTGATGCTAACAAATGAGTTGAGGAGAACTAAAATTGTTTTTGAAAAAGTTTTGTGGTAATTTGATTAAGTTCAAGTATGATATGCCGATTGGTTAAAAGGGGATGAGAGAAAATCTTTGTGGTGGGATAACGAGTAAAAATGATGATTGAGATTGATTGCATGAGAGATGGTGTGAAAATTCTTATTACATATTTGATTTTGTATTGCTCGAGGACTAGCAATGATTTGAGTGTGGGGGAACTGTTGGTGGTTTCTAGACGTCCATTTTATATACCAAAAAGGGATGTTTTGCGTCTTAATTTGGTGGTTTGGACTAACAATTAACCCCATATTTGCATATATTTGTAGTTGTTCTGTTTTGGATGTAATCGTAGGAAACAGGTGTAAAACAGGGCAATTATGGACAAAAAACTAAAGAGTAACGAAGATGGGCTAGGTGCGGAGCCGCGCTGATCGGCACGGTCCTGTGCCGATCGGCGCAGCAGGCAAAGATGACGAAAACACGATCCGGTCCAGGAAAGACGAAGGCCCAGCCCAGTATGAGTTAGAGTTGGTGGAAGTTGACCTAATCCCATCGAGTATAAAAGGAAGATAATTATCAAGAGCCAAAAGAGACCGAGGAGAGACAGAGATCGCGAGAATCAATTATCAGAACTAGGGTTCTAGGATATTGGCGGCGTAGGTTGGTCAACACCGACGAGATCTACCAGAAGGGAGGTCGCGCCGATCGGCGTGACGGTTGTGCCGATCGGCTCGTGCGCGTTCCAGCGCTATTTCTCACCCCTCTGCTATGTCTAGGGAAGGATGAGTGAGTAGTCTCATATTCTATTCTCTGGTGCGGGGATCTGGTCATGTAACTCTCATACTTGTTGATACTCTCTCGATGAATTTAATCTATGTGATGAACTTTATTGCACATCTATCTATCCCTTTCATTAGTGTATCGGCCAATACACTTTTACCCATTACATAGTGCAAGAAAACAGTGGGGAGCTAATAGCCTCTGTAGTGACAGCCGGGGTGAACGAAACCACCATGTATTGTAGAATATTAGAGTCATCACTCGAGTTGATAAGAATAAAGTTGCATGCTATTGAACCAATCCTAAGGAGAGAATCCTTCATCATCCTGTTACCTCTTCAATAACATCCACCTTCCACTTTCTCACCGTCATCATTCACACCAACCAAGCCATTGCAATTTGTTAGTAACCCTTTAATAGTATTAGTTCCGCTCGTTCCCTGTGGATTCGATAACCTTGGAATACTCTAAGGGAAAAACAGCTATAACTGTACACCGTCCAATTGCGGTATATAAGTGGGTGCGTAATGACGACCAACAAAAACAGCGCAAAGCACAGGGCTGATATGGGTAGGCTGGGTTGAGTACCAAGATGTCTTTCCAGTTTTGCGGGCAGTCGAGGAATGAAGACGGAAGGGTTTACATTTGAACTCGAGCGAGGGATGGTTCACTCCTAGCCACGACGCCAGAGAGGGCTTCTGTGGAACGGTTTAATTTTGCAGCGATGAAACCTTAGCATGGGTTGTTTGCAAGCTGGGAAGCTCTTTGAAAGACCTTGTGGTTATCTCTTGGCCTCACACCTATGGTAGTGTGATTTGGGCAACATGGAGATTTTAGTCACTGACGGGTGACGGAATCACAGACCTGTGGGTGAAGTTGTGCAACCTCTGCAGAGTGTAAAACTATTATAACAGTCGTGCTCATGGTTAAGAGCGGCCTGGATCCTCACACGATTAGGTGGTTGATGATGGGTGGACTTGGTGGGTAGCCAAGTTTAGTTTGGGTGGTGTAACTCTTGATTTGCTACAGGCGGTGTAACCTGTAGTGTGGTTTCTTATGGGCAGTTTAACCCATGGCTCGCTACAGGCGGTGTAACCTATTGTGTTGGACATATGATATGACTTGGGGACACTTATCATCTAGTAAATTGGATTGCTTTTTCAAATGGTCTTAGGTATAGATTCTCATTTATGCAAATGAACCATTATGTTAGCCTTTCTTCTATTAAGCTTGCATGTCATACTTCCCCTCACTTGCTGAGTAGGGCATGTGCTCACCCTTGCTATTTCCCTTTGTTGTTGTACTATAAACTGTTGCTCAGAAGAAGATGGAGAGATGGACTACATCGATGAGGACTACTATTAGGCGTGCATGCCCCCGGTCGACTGCCTATGGTGTTATGGTGTCTTACGCTATTATATCTCGAGAGAGTCACTTTTAGTCTTTTAAGACATTATTTATGTAATAATGGTACGCTTTAATAAGGACATTGGTTATATTGTTTATTTACTTTACTATCGATATGTTGAAACTTGTTCCTCGGCACACATATGATAAGTACTTGGTTTTGTCCTTAAAATCGGGTGTGACACTTTCCTTCCTTTTTTTTTATCTTTGGCAAAATTACCCTTATAAAAACAAAATAAAAATTTGCAAAGTTAAAAAGAACAAAAAAAATTGTAGGTTGTCGTGCATGCTAGGGATGTTTATGCCTTCATGTTGAGATGATGAATAGTTGCTCTATTTTATATCTTTCTTTAATCCCTCGTATACAACTTAGTACTATCCCAATTTTTGAGTTTATTGGCTAAAAATATGCTTGCCTTGAACTTGAATACTTGTGGGTTGCCTAGAGCATAATCTAAGTCTAGGTTGTCGTGAGATATGATATGGTTAGAATAAGGCTGTTGTGATCTTTGTCCCAAAGTGAAGCTTAACATCTGGAGATTTTATTTTTCAAAATGATAAAATTAAAAAGTTCCTCAATGATAAAAATTCCTACCATGGCCATATGTTGCACTTCATTGCAAAACCTTCCACATATGCTGCTTGTTTTCACAGCATTGAGCTTTATCAAAATGCTTGCAACCTTTGTGAGATCCATTTCATGCTTTTATGATCAATATTCACGTACACATCCACCATCATTTGCTAATAGTCCTACACCGGGAGATAGCAAAATCATTCCATTGCATCCACCACCATATGCTTAACTTCTATCCCAGAAGTTAGCAAAATAAATACTCCATGAGTATCATGTTATGACTCTCTCTCAATTGGTTGCATGGAAGGCATGGTTATCAAAAATAGAATAAATACTTTCTCTCAATCTTGATCATGAAAAAAAAGAAGAAAAGAAATAGCCATGCCCAAGTGCTTAGAGAGAGTCTACACAAAGAGAAGTATCCACCATTCCATCATCATTCCACCACATCCTACAGACATGCACATCTTGATCAGATTGTATGACTTGTTTCTCCGTGGGTTCAGTCTTTTGGTTTAGCAATATATGTGTTACAAGTATGTCTCAATTATTCCTACCCAGAGCTCCACATAAGCCTTTTTTAGAGGTAGGAAAAAAAAAGAGGCAACTTCAATGCCTTGGAAAGGATTATACATATTGAGCTACTGAGTGAATCATTGGAGGAACTTAGCTTTATTTGCCAAAATCTTTATAAAAACTCCGGATGAAAAGTGGAACACATGGATGAGAGAATGGTGTCATATAAAGACCGTGCTGTCTTTCAACCACCCAAGATGAAGAAACGCCTGAAGCCCCAGAGGGACTAAGGTAAAAGGGTGAGTTAACTTATTTAATTAAGGGTAGAGTATTTTGTTGTGCACTTGGTACTTTGTGGGAATATAAAACATTGTAGTAACTCCTGATCAACAACTTAAAATTTTATCTATACCTCAGGACGAGCAAAGGTTCAGCTTGGCGGAGCTTGTTGACGGTCGTTAAATACCATTTCTGGCCATCAACATTACTCAAAATAAAGAAGGATTGTATATTCCCACCATGCATGTTAGTTAGAATTAATAAATTTCCACTATTGCTTGGAGAAACACTCACATGCAGGAGAATTATCAAAAGAGAGGAGAAAACACACCAATGTGGTGAAAAAACACAATGTCAACAATTCGGAGTTCGCCAACGGGGATTCCCACGGATGAACTGGCCCACCTGCAGCACCAAACCGACATACAAAAGGCCTAAGCTATGGATAAGCAAAGGGGATGCACCCACCAGTGTGCCAGAGCAGCCGGGGGGGGGGGGGCACTAGGCCTCCCCTCTATTGCAAGGATGTCCTAATCTGGTACTTGAGTATGAGAAAAGGACTCATAATTGGATTTATGCTAGGAGCCAAATAACCGATGAGGTTCGCATAGTGGCAAAGGCAGAGACAACAGATATGATCCATAAGGTGGAAGAAGTTGCGCAACAATAGAAGTCTGGTGAGTTCAAGTCGTATCGACAAAATGACTAGCTCACCAAGGCTCTTAGCAACAAAGAGCATTGAGGGCGCACCCGAGCTGTTTCATCAAAGACGACCTAGGGTGTTGCATTTGCACAGGAGGGACCATACAAAAGGGCTCCAAGGCAGCAAGCTCCTCAACCATATATGAATCAGATGGTTGAATTATGGAGCAATTTCTACAAATTCATGGCAGCTAACCCACAGTTCCATATGCAACAGCAAGGATTTGTCCCAAATATCAACATCATTAGTAGAGGGGAAGAGCCGACGTGTTCACCACCGCCACCAACAATCCCTTCGATCAACTCTCCCCCTCCCCCAAGTAGTGCTGCTTCTCGGCCTTCTAAGTATCCGGTTGATGCTATAGTTGAGGACACACCATGTGACTTGTACATGCCAATGGGAAGGCAGTTAAAGCTTGTGCATGTCGCCAGAGGCCATGCAATCCCGGGCCGTACCTTAAACCACATACCAATCCCTGATGCCTACGTGAAAGTTGAAGTCCAAGAGGTTTTCCCCCGCTACATGCATGATGATATAGAAGTCCCCAATCCAGAAGCATCCATAAATACTCTTAAAGATGCCGTTGATAGCTTTGTATTGTGGCAGCGGTCTGATATAGTGATCGCACCTGATATTCAGCACCAGGACTGAATTTTCCTGATACTACAACACATGACCCGTCTCCATCTGCAGCTCAGAATGCAGCAGCTGCTGCTGCCCCTAGTGCTGATGTTGATGTTGGTGGTACTGCTCTTGTTGATGTTGGTGGTACTGCTGCTATTTCTGAGGGTGCTGCTGCTGTTGTTTCTGTGACTGCTGCTGCTGCTATTGTGGGGCACACCTCACCGCCGAGGAAGTCCTCATCTCCTACAACTAATATGTGTAAGCCCACTTATGCTGCAATGTCATGACTGCCTAAATCAACTGGTCATAACAAAGACGTGAACTAATATGTAGCAGTCAAGCGAACTGTGTCTGTGGCTACAAAGTCTATGATCAATAGGGGTCAGAAAATTGTGATTAAGGACTACAACACTAATGCACATGGCAAGCCTTTTTTTGCACCAAACAAGCTTCAGCTACTTCCTAAAAAGATGCAAATGTTGCACGAGTGGTATATGGCTGCCTGTAAAGAAGATTGACATGAAGTATCTGCCTGGGTTTATGGAGATGTTTTCAATAGTGGCCCTCTGAAGTTGACCCTCCTGTTTGAGGAATTCCATAGAATGTTTCATCTACAGAGGCTTGACATCACTATGATTCAGCTCTGGTTATCTTTTTGTTATCTTACATCAGATTAACATGTTATGTTCTTATTGACTGACCAATTACTGATCAAAGTTTGTTTTTGTGAACTATAGGTGCATCCATGCAAGTGATGAGACACACCCAGTGGGGTTCCTCAACCCGGCGATGATCTCTTAGTCTACACTAAATCCAACAATCAACCAAATGGAAGGAAATGACGCAAGAACAACAAGCAGAACACAAGGCAGACATGAACAAAAATGCAAGGTTCGATGTTGCAACCTACATATTTAGATGCATGGTTAAGTGGTTGGATAAAAAGTGCATCATTGCTCCGTACAACTTCAAGTAAGCTAAATTTTTCTAGAACCTTTCATTCAATTATGTCCTAAGTAATTTGATTCTACAGAAATAACCTTTACCATATTAATTTCTTATATGTAGTGACCATTGGATATATGTCATTCTCATTCCTAGCATGAGCCACATGGTTGTGCTTGATAGTGTGGATGAAGATCCGAAAGATTATAATGAGTTCATCCGAGTTGTGAATTTGTAATGTCTCAACTCAACTAGTTCCTACAGTACCATAAACTTATTATGTTATATCTAACTTATCTTATGACTCATGACATAGTGCTTTCAAATCTTATTTCAAAAAAGATAATGTGCGGTACAACCCGAAAAGGATGGAGGATATGTTTGTCCGTCACATCATTCCAATATTTATACACTCCACTTTTCAATTCACCGTTTTAATATTGGCTACACTCTTATGTACTAAATCAAATATATATTCTTGTCGTATTGTAGTGCAATAAGCAACGGCCTGGATCGGTTCATTGTGGATATTACACTTGCTTGTATATGGCTAGCTGGGCAAAATACATGCAACTGATAACGGAAAACCTGTAAAAGATGTAAGTTTATTAACTAGCACTTTAATTTTTAATCCTACTACATTTTCTTTTCTATCATCATTTACCTTTTTCACCTTCTATGTACTGCAGCCACGGAAACCATCTTTCACCGACAAGCAACTATATGACGAAATGGTAGCTCGGATTTGTGGATTCACCATAGTCCATGTCATCTCTCCTGTGGGTACCTTCTTTGACAATACTGGGCACTTGATTGACAAGACACGGCTTGCATATTTTGATGGTATTTTCACTGAGGTTACTGGGCATGATCATGATGACCGGTGGAAGTCAGTTAGCAAAAGAAGTTGTGGGGGTAAAATTGTTTAGGCATAATCATATTTACAAACAATGATTGAGCTGTTCAATTGTAACATTTTTTAGTTCTCAGCGGCATAGACATTGATTTTTCATTCTTTTCAGTTTTGAGTCATTTGTACCATTACTTGTTGTGTATGACAATTTTCATATTATTGTTGTTGATGGAGATTAGATATGAGAAATTGAGATCATCTGTATGTTTGCTGTTATATATGTTATTGTTCAATGTGAGATGTGTGCAGTATATGATTTGTGAATTGTGGATATCAAATCTGTAATGAGCTTGCTAGCTAATTCTGTGGTTGCAGCAATAAAAGTGTAGCCGCAGGCACATTCACAAAATAGTGGCGGGCTGGTTTAATAGCGGGCAGAATGACATCATCAAAACGCCACTATTTCAGCAAAAAACCCGCAACTAACTGTGTTCAAGTGGTAGCGGGTATGATGACGTCACGTGGACCGCTGCAAAGTTTCCATGGTAGTAGTGCTTTTCTGTGCGTGACAAAGTGACGTGTCAAGTAGTGATAGAGCCTCAGTGGCGTTTTGTTGTTCCGCCACTGATGCCCCATTTGGCCCGCCGCTGTAGAGCTTTATTCTAGTAGTGGAGTCCTCTTCACTTCCTAAGTCTTCCTTGGAGTTGTGGTATGGCTCTTGTATCTTTCTCCTTTTGTAAGACTTTACTCTATTTAATTTATTTAGTCTTTCTATATAGTTGTGCTTGGGTCATATATTCCTTAGTTGATTATATGATTCATTCATGTATGTGGTTGGTATGCTTGCATGTTAGTAGTATGGTTATAATATATTACCATGTTAGACATAAATCCTTACTATAGTCTTCATTTATATTATAGTAGTGCTTAACTAATGTCTGACTTAGATCATTTCCATGTGCTTAGTGTTCACTTAATATGATTGCTCCTTTTCTAATTCATCGCTACGAGATTAGGAATATTATTCTAGAGATGTAAGCGTGGTGCTTAGATTAATAGAATGCATTTTTTATCGTGTAGTCCATGGATTTCTAGAGGTAAGTAGTAGGTGGTGATGGCCCTATCTATCCATTGAAATCCTCCATGTTTGGCTACGCAGTAGGCTCTTGGCCAGAATCATACTGTGGATGCAGGAGAAAACCAGATGCTCAGGGTGTGATGATCTAATTGTCTTGCATAGTTTTGTAACTATATAATGGTAAATGTAAACTATACAAGTATATAAAAAGCAATATAGGAACTTAGCTCTTTCTTTGTCCTTCTCCACTAGACTAGTTTTATTTATCTAGAGTGTGCTCTCTATGTGTCCACTACCTTGATTTATCATTTATCCTTACCTCTTTGAGGACTTTGCCTTATAATCCATATTGCTTGCTTAAAACATGGTAATATCTTGATCTACCTATGCCTTCCTTTGGGATAAAACAAATACGATACCCTAAATACTTCCGGGTGAAATGCTACAATGGTATTCTCCGTGCACTTGCGGATTTCTTGCATTCATTAAAGTTTACCAATAGACATTTCTGGCTTTGTTGCAAAGGCAACTTAGTGACGACGCTTAAAAATGCCAACAAGCATTTTTGGCGCCATTGCCAGGAATAGTAATATTCCTGGTGTGACGTTAGAGATGTCAAATTCCACTGTCTTCATATTTGTAGAATAGCTCTATCACATCTTGGATGGATATGTTGTTGTTGTGGATGAACATCATAGTGATGTAGATGACCTTATCATTTGGAAGCAAGGTGAGTATCTTCCGAACCACCATAATGCTTGATAGCTCAAACGAGCTATTGTTTGCATCAATGTCACTCACAGTCCGTCACAAACGAATAGGAGAATCAAGTAATTTTTCATTGTTATGAGAACAAAACACAAAGAACTCATTCATAAAATGAACACACTTATCATCAATAACAAACTCACTATCATCATCATCAACACTAGTTGAACTAGTGGAATAAGAAAAATCAACAAAAATATTATGAATCACCATGCTAGACATGCTAGGAGAGTCACCTATCACATTGATGCTAGAAGGAACTAAGCACTCGCTAGAACCAGACACATCAACATCCACATCATCAGCATACACATGATCATCAGTGAAGGTGTTAGCAAAGACATCTAGAGTATTCATCAATTCACAAGGAATCATAGCTTTTAGGTAGCTCCTCAAGCGATCCTTCAATGTGCCATGACCCAAACGGGATCCAAATGGACAAACAAGTCTGGTTCCCTTGTGAAGATTTGGAGTTTGAGAACCCTTCCAGATTTCACCCAGACAATCCCTTGCAAGACAGGGAATCAACACTCATCTTGGAGGCTTGTATCGGGCCTAGCATCTTGCCCATCGAGTTCCATGGTGGACAGCGTAGAACTAATTCATACGAGTTTTACAACCCTGCAGTGACCTCCCGTCAACTCGGTTTTGGACTGCTCCCTTCCGTCTCTTTCTTCATCGGTCAACTCTGAGCCAGACAAGAACTCAACAGCCATCTGGAGTACAAGAAGATTTATGACATGGCCTCAGAAATACTAATGGGCAACCCATCCGATATTCAATTCCTTCCCTCTATCTCTACTCTGTCCAAGACCTGGTGGAGAGAGTGGAAAAAACATCTCTTCATCGCATGATGCAGGACCCGGCCATAATTCCTCCAACCGTCAGCAACAGCGGGAAGCCAATCAAATATTGTCAAATGGCTAACAACCCAAACATCGGTTGTGATGATCCAACTCCTTCTCAACTCCTCAGTGGCTGAGGCTTGAAGAAAACAATTCAAAAGGCTGTGGTCAAGAAATGAAAAGATCGCCCTTCAACTCAATCGACTCAGGCAACCGAGCAACAAAAACAGGCTAGGGTTGCAACAGCCTCATCGACTCCGGTGGCTCCTACTCCAACTGCACAGGTAATATACTTGAACTTATATCGCTTTCACCTTTCTTTTCTAACTTTTTAAAATTCCTGTTCAAGTTCCACCATTGACTCCTGTCGTTTCATCGACTCCCGTAGTCACAACCCTATCAGTAGAAGAGTCAATGCCCACCAAGCCAACAGAACAATCCTCTTCGATGGCCACAATAATGAAGCTTTCCCTTTCATTTAAACTCTCTCTCTTTGCAACACACTTTTCACCTTCAATTTTCTCTTTCAGGAAATTGTACGTAGCCCCGGGAGTCGATTGTCACACTCGGTTCCAAGGACCGAAACCGAATGCATCTGTATGCATGCCCAGGATCAAGTTTTCATGCACACAGGACAATTATTGTGATAAAAGAACAATATCTTTATTAAATCGGTAATATTATTACAAAGGTGACTCGTAGGTCAAAAGTAAAGGATTATATTGCAGCAGAATAACTAAGCGTTGGTGTCCTTCAGCTCCCATAGGAAGTTGACCGGAAGACCGCAGGCCTAGAGCTCTTCTCCATTGTCTTCATCATTGTACCAACCTTCTCCTGTAGCTGAGCAGCAATGTGGGATATAGCAAGGGTGAGTTCATGTCGTACTCAGCAAGTGGGGGAAAAGATGACATGGGGCTAAAGAAAAGGAAGGCTTATAGGGGTTTATTGCATGAGCTTTTAATTCACTAAGCATCCTAATTACTAGGTGAGGTCATCCCAACCATCAATCCACAGGGTGCTATTCAAGCCAAGTCCAATCCAAACCACCAACCAACCATAACCATCCATAAACCACCAACTAATCTCGTGAGGGATCCAGGCCGCTTGTGACCATGAGCACGGTTGTCATGATAGTTTTTTCACTCTGCAGAGGTTGCACCACTTTACCCACAAGTCATGATTTCATCCCCTGTTGCCAGGTGGACTGGAGTCTCCATGTTGCCATGTCAGCCAAGCACTAGCACACTTCCTTAGGTGTGCGACCAGGAGATCACTACGAGGCTTTTACAAAGGATCTCCTAGTACATGCTAGCCACTAAGGTTCCACTCCCATCCATAAGTGATAGCCCACCAACAAGCAGCTCATCACCCCTGGAGCCCCCTCTTGAGCCATTCGGATACAAGGACAGTCCTCTTGACTTCCATTCCCCGCTCCACCAAATGCTGCACCGACACTAGGAGAACTCCTAATTAATCAGCCAAGCTGTTCCACAGCAGCCTAGTTCCTATGATCTACAACAAGCATACCACCACCCAACATGGCACTGTTGTTCTGGGTTACCGCTCCAAGAACCATTTCCTATGATCTACAACAAGCATACCACCACCCAACATGTGCCAACGACACCAGATCCACTCCATCCAGCTTGTTGAGATCCCTAAGTCCATGTTGCTAAAAGAATTACCAAATTATCCCCAATATGACATTGTTCATTAGTCAATATTAATTGAACCCAACAACCCAATAAGCAACTAAGCATGTCTACCCATAGCTAATTAAACCTCTAGTTCAAGGCGACAAGGAAAAGGTAAAGCAATACTAGTAAACCCTAACAATAGGTACCCATCCATTTGACATAAGCATGCAATTCTAAAATAATCATTCATAATAGGATCAAAATGCATCAATGACACTTGCCTGAAATTAGATGTTGCTGCTCAGTGATAACAAATCTTGATCTTCATCCTCGTACGATTCCCGTGCGTAAAAATCTTATTCGCGCAAGACATATAAAGCATACACACAATAAATACACAATGCAAGGTATAGAATAATTGGGTATGGTTGAACAAAGGTTGCAATTGGATAGTTTATCGTGATACAAGAGTTTAGGAGCAGGAATTGCCTAAATCGGAGTAATAGATGAAAAGATGTGTAAGATTGAAGCTACAAGGGCTAAAGTGCAACAAATAGAGGTGGAAAGGACATGTAGTTTAATTAACAGGTAAAACAAAGGCTAACATGCAAGATGATAATTCTGTGTACTGGGTTCACAATTTCATAGACCATGGTATGGTATTAGTCCATGTGTCGATGGTGGACCATGAAAATGGGTGAGCAGCGCTGCTACTGTGTGAACAGACATCATGGCAAAGGAAATGCGTGTTCCCATGTATCTGATACACAAATAAAGATGGGACATGAACTAGTATGTTGAACATTTTGTGGAACATGATAATAGCATGATTATTTGTATCGGACTTCACCTGATCACGAGATCAATGGGTTTGGACAGGACAAGGCCGTGCAGTGACAGTTCTGTCGCTGACGGTGTTCCTAGAGGCGTCATGGCAGATCTCGGGGTGTGCTCCTGGGAATAAGAAGACCATTTTGTGGAAACGATAAGGTGTGGCATGTGAATCGATACGACAGCCAGAAACGGATGATCAAGGAGAGCATTACCGCCTCACGTGCTAGGAACATGTAGAACGGGGAGCAGCTGACACAGACATCTAGATCCCGGAGGCATCAAGGCACCTATGCCTGCGATTTCTGGAAATGTTTTAAGGCACATACAGGCGCACGTCTTGGTGGAATTTGGCGGAGTTTGGCTGGGCCGATCGCCGGGAACGCGAGTGGCCATCTGCAGATCTGGCAAGTCGGCACGATATGGCGATGTTCCCGATGGTGTTTTGGTTGGTGCGCAAAGGATCTAAGCTCATCCTCCCGTGGACATGTGGAAGACATGATGGAACATAAGATGGAGTAGATGGCATGGATGATAAAGCATCTGATCAATGGGGAACACAAAGAACAAACCTGGTACACAAGCTGAACGTGCCCATGAGTTGGACAGCCGGCAATGCAATTTCGGGTCGCGTTCTCCAGAGTTTGGCTGCATGATTGAAGGGACAAATTGAATATATCTGTTCATACGTGAGTGGAACATGTCAAGGATGTGTTGGATGGGATAGATAGTTACCGACAAACGAGGTCAATCGGTGGAAACATGATGAGGTCGTGCAGCGGCAGTTCGAACGCAGATGGCGTTCCTGGTTACACCATAATGGTTCTAGGGGAACCCTCTGGTGGATATGATCACAAGAACCTGGAACACAAGTAGGAGTGTCGTTTGTATCAATACCATCTCTGTATTGGAGAAAAGGTGATGGTTTTACCGTCGCACGTGCTGGATTCACCCAGATCAATGAGCTGCTGCCATTGCGATGCAGATCCCGAAGGCATACGACGTCCAATGGCTCTGATATTTGGATATGTTGTATGGGAAATCCGGGCGCACCTGCATGTAAAATTTGGCATCATTTGGATGGGTGGATCACCGGGAACATGGAAGGTATGACGTCTAGGTACGTCCATGTGGTAGGTAAAATGAATGAGGATGAAAATGAGTATAGATACATCAACGACATGTAGGGTGAAATATATGGTGAAACAAGTTTGGAAGAAAGTGTTCGAGGATTCATTCACGTGAGTCAAGGAGATAGGGATAGCTGAGCCCTCTTCTAAAACAAAATGTAGATTCGAAAAATTTGATTGAAAGGATTTCAATTTTCTCAAATTAACAAGGAATCAAAAAATGAAAAAATATTGAAATCAAATAAAATAAAATGATTTTACTTATATAAAAAGATTTTGGTTCAAAACTAAAAACTTTTATGATATAGAACATTTTCTTAAATCTAATAAAATCTTTGTTAATTTGCAAGGTTTCCTATAAATAGTTTCAAAATTTGAGAAATCCAAATATATTGTTTGAAAGCGGTTCACATTCCAAAATAAGAAATTTTGGGTTGTAACATCGATCCAGCAGTGCAACTTTATCAGATCTACCTTCAGCGCGCACAGTCTCCATCAATTCTCAGGATGTCGGTACGGCACGTTCTGAGGAAGCTGAAGTACAAAACACTGTCGAGCCGTTTTCATCGACACTGGCCATCATTCCATGGGTCGATCCACAGGTACTATTCTTAAAAACATTCCGTCATTTTATCTTGCATTTTCTAACCTTTTATATCTTCAGACGCGCCTTTCATCGGTTGTCCAAGCTTTCGTCCCTATTGACACTTTGACAACCGATGCTCACAGACCTCCTACTCCTCCAGAGACGACGGTAAGAACAACTCCTTTCAAATCAACTTATTATTTTACTATCAATCATTCTGACATGCTTTCCTTCAGGCTCAAATCTCCAGACGCACATCTTCGGTATATCTGCCTCCAGAAATCCGAGCCACACTCCAGCAGATTCGTCAATGATTAGACGGGATCCCCATCGATCGACTCGTGCTGGATGTGACTCCCATCAGGCAGCGCTATTTGGAGATCAAGGACATGCTGCCATCCGGTCATGTCTCGGTGCTGCAACCGGTGGCCTTTATTGAGTTTCATCAAATCCGGATGCTTGAAGCCTAGGCTCAAGTCGAGCGCCGATTGGAACACAAAAGCCAAGCAGGCAGCCGACAAGAAAGCAGAGGAAGAAAAGAACAAATATGTCACTCTTCTTTCAAATTCGGCCGATCATGAAGCAAAACTCGAAGATTTCCGGTGGGAACGAGAAACAATCCTGGCGACTTTGGAGGCAAAGAACAAAGAAATAGCCAATGTAGAAATATCCCTTGCTAGAGTACCACAAGAAATCTTGGCGCAAGGGAGCATCATAACATCGGTTTATGAGCAAGCCAGTGGCCTATGGGACGTCGCTTCCAACATACCTAGGTCAATCGAAGAAGATGCCTATATCATTGCTCAAGTCGATGAGGTTCGTATGAAGGCAATTGACATCATCGACTTCTATTGTCCAGAGGAGGAATCGTAGATTGTCGTGTTCTGCAAAACACAATACTTTGTCTTGTAAAATTTTTTGACTAAGGGTGATATCTTTGATATCAGTCGTTGATCTAAAGATGATGTGTGAACATCGGCTGTGAATCATCTTCTCTTTCTTTTTATTTTTTCTGCTAAGGATGATATTCTTTATATCGGCCGTGATCAAGCACTCGAGATCATGAGCCAACCCAAATGCTTGGATGATATTTCTTCAAATATTTCCCATTGATTGCTCTTCCAAACTCTTCTCCATCTAACTCTTGTAGAAAATATGCATTGCCTGGTGCAAATCAGCTCACTTTAAATGGCCCCTCCTATGACATCCCAAGTCACAAAAAGTTGTTTAAGCAAACACAGTGTTAAGTTACTGGCTAATTAAAAATTTCAAATAATTAAAGTGCCAAAGAAAAAGGGGAAACAATTTAATTAGTTAATTCCACTAATTGGCCAATTGATAGCTTTTCAAGAACTTTGCAAAACTCAATGAAAGTGTGCCCATGTTTTTACATATTCCAGTGGAGCATCTGAAGAAAGAATTCTGGGGAATTTACTGGAATTTTTGGTAAAGGTTTAATCCCCCTAAAAATTCCCTAAGTACAGAGAACAGCACCTCTGTTCCAGGAATTTTAGTTAATTTTCCAGAAGGAATTTCGACATGGCCCCAAAAACAAAGTTGACAAGTAGGATTTGTTGAACTTACAAAAAAATTTACTAAGGATTTGAAGCATCGTAATTGGAGAAATCAGCAAATTACAGCACTGTTCCAGTCAAGGGGGGGGGGGGGGGGGTCAACCATTTTCTTCTCTGGTCCACTCACCGGTCGACACCACCGTACCCTCCCCGCCGGCCACCGATCGTCCCCTCTCCCTTTTGCCCATCCCGTCCACTGCTCCGCCCGCTCCCTCCTGTGCCACTGGCCGCATTGAAGCTCCACCGACGAGCCAACCCCCGGCGGCCAGCTCGCCTCCCCGCTCCCTCTGCCCTCGCACTGTCGCGCGGTACTTAAGGCCGCTGCCGCCGAGAGCCCCCCTCCCCTCCTCTCCTCTCTACTTTCGCACGCGCACCACACGATCCCCAGGCCTCCGGTGAGACCAGACGCCCCTGCCCTCGCCTCCTTCCTCTTCTTCCGCCAGAATCGGGCGTCGCCCCTGTTTCCCTCCGCCATGGCCGCCGTCGCGTCAAGCTCCGCCTAGGTAGCTCCCCGTTCCCTCCTCTTTCCTCAAATTGTTGCGCAAGTGTCTTCCCTAGCAGGCCCCTGACCTGTTCCCCCTCCGCCGCAGACTCCTCGCCGGAATCGACGAAGAAAGGAGCCGCCGCCGTCGGGTTTTCCCCCACCCCACCGACGAGACACCCCTTCCGGCCCTCCCCGTCGCCTGGCTCCTCCACGCCGTCGATCTCCGCACCGAGGTGATGCTCTCCCTCCACTCCCCGACCCTTCTCGCTTGCCGTGCGCCGCCGCCCTACCCCGCCCCTGCTCCGCCGCTCGTCGTCGGCCGTCTCCGGCGCTTCCCGCTGGGTACCCACCGGACCCACGAGGTCGCCGTGAGGTGCTGAGCACGTGTGCACACGGCGTTGGCCGAGCCGCGCTGCCGATCGGCCGCTGGCCCGAGCTCGCCGGCACCGGCCACCGCGCGCGCGCGCCCGCGGCTGTTTGAAAATGCCGAATGGCATTTCTGTAAATTAGCCCCAACTTTGTTAAAATCTTCAAAAATTCATAACTCGCAAAATAAAAGTCCAATGAACATGAAACCAATTTTGTTGGATTCCTAAAATCCTCCTCTACCAGAAAAACAAGATGAGAGCCAGGGTTATGCAGTAGGTTAGTAAAATTAAATCACCAAAGTTAGAACCTTGCTAAGAGTATTAAATTCATAATTCAAAATTTATAACTGATAAAATCATGGGATTTGGTCAGTAAGCACTTCATGTCATTCCTAAACTTTCTACTAAAGCACATTTCCATCTTTTATGCAAATTGTTAGTGTTATTGCATAATCCCCATTTTTGGTAAATAAATTTCTATAAATTCTTTGGTAGGATTTTAATTCTGAAATTTAGCATTCCTACTCCTTGGGCATTTCTACATAACTATAAAATCTCCATGAAAAATTGTGGGCACCATCAATATGCTTTTGCTGTTAAAGTTGCCTTGTATATGCCTTGTATATGCATATAGTTGTTATTGGTGATAAATCCATCTTGGGGCAGCTCATGCAACATGTTAATCTTGACTTGCAGTAAGGTTTATTATTTTCTTTTGGTATGCTCATGTTTCATAATTAGCTTATATAGCTAGGTTGGTTTAGGGTTATAATTAAAAGTGAGCATGTCGAATTTTAGGAGGTTATAAT
Source organism: Eleusine indica (assembly GCA_030378355.1). Taxonomy (NCBI): domain Eukaryota; kingdom Viridiplantae; phylum Streptophyta; class Magnoliopsida; order Poales; family Poaceae; genus Eleusine; species Eleusine indica. Next base: position 32,415,868 of record CM059499.1, read on the forward strand.
TAAACTTGCAATATAAGGTTTCTATGCTCTCTTGCATGGGCATTATAATTGGTGAATGCACCCTAGGTAAGAGTGTAGTTAAGAAGCTTTGCATGTTTGCTAAGTTAGGCCTTGGCATACCGAGGGAAAATACCCTGCTAATTTCTTAGCACCCAGGGTATACTTGTATTTGGGAGAAAATCCCGGGGAAACCCATGACTCCCTTAGAAAATGTTAATGCGGTTACAATGAGGGGAGGTAAATCCACTCGGGACCCGCCATATCCTAACACTACAGGAAAGGAAAAGGAGAGCACACAAGTTGAGAAGCCGGCAGAAGAAAAGGAACAAGAGGCGATGCCGCTAAGGAAAACGGCTCCACATGAGTTCTATGACACAAACTTCATGTCGTTTCCTGAAAGAAAGAGGAAGCCGACCGTGGACGAGCAGTTCACACGCTTTGTTGAAGTAATCCAGAAGCTGCACATCAACGTGCCCTTGCTGGATGGGATGCAAGTACCTACGTATGCTCGCTACCTCAAGGACCTCATGAGCAACAAGCGTCCGATGCCGACCACGGAGATTGTCAAGCTTACGGAAGAGTGTAGCGCTGTTATACTTGACCGGCTTCCCGAGAAGAAGAAAGATCCGGCCTATCCCACGATCACCTGCTCGATTGGGACACAGAACTTCAACTACGCCCTGTGTGATCTTGGGGCGAGCGTGAGCATCATGCCGAAGGACGTCTTCGACAGGCTGAACTATACAACCCTATCCCCTATGCCGATGCAACTCCAGCCGGCCGATTCCTCGGTCCGCTACCCGGCGGGAATTGCCGAAGATATGCCGGTGAAAACCTAGGATTGCTTCATTCCCGTCAATTTCATGGTACTTGACATGGATGTCGGTAAGAAAACACCGCTCATATTTGGGCGGCCACTCCTCAGCACCGCGGATGCTCACATTGATGTTGGAGCCGGAGAAATCCGTTTCCATATCAATGGCAAGGAGGAGAAGTTTGATTTTCGGCCACGGAAGGAGCAATGCAATATGATCCGCATCAAGTATGGGCCAAACCCGAACAACATCAAGGAAGTCAAAGTCACATCCCCAAAGAAGGACAGCCTCATAACGTTCATGAAGAACTTCCTCGAGAAGGAAAAGTGTCACCACGACGGGTGACGGTGAAGAGGTCGGAGCCACGTGCCAAGCCACAGGCTCTGAAGTCTGCAAGCCGTCGACCACACCGATAAAGAAGACTAAGAAGGTGTGGCGAGTGAAGCAAGAAGCATCATCCGTGTCCTCATTTCCGGGACCGGACGACACCTCGAGCTAAACGCCGGAGAAAAGTCCCGCTCATCGGACTTAAATAGGTGAGCCCTCGCCGAGAGTTAAATCGGTATTTATCCATATTTATTTTATTCAATTCCATATTTGCTTTCCATCATGTTTAGATTCATTTCCAACTTTTGCATTTTGCATATTTGAATTTTTCAACCATCTTGCACAATGGAATTTTTCCAATCATTTGCATATTTATTAAAAAAAATATATAAAAATAGGTTTTTTAGGTTTGTCTTTTTGAAAAGAATTTTTGTCAAGCAATTTGATCAAAATGGCTGCACTGGCTAGATTCACTAGCCGTTGAGGAATATCCTAGAAAAAGGAGGGAGCCAGGAGGGCTCACTGGCAGGTCGACCGACTTGACTAGGTCGGCCGACCCCCTGGTCCCACCTTTTCGTCCCTAGCTTTTTCCCAACGGCTCTATAATCGTTGCTCTGTCCATTTCTTGCTGCCATTCTGGTGTTTGGGCTATAAAAAAACCGACCAGGAGGAGGAGCTGATGAGTACCTCACAGTCATGGATACACACAACACTCCTCTAACTAAGATGAAAGTTCATGTGCATCACCTGAATTTACAGGTGAGATCGTTTCTAATGTTTTTATTATGTGGCTTTGATAATAGATTGCTACATAATAAATTAATTGTTGTTAGAAACCATTGAGATGATGATGAGATAGTTGGGGAGGTGATTGGAGACGTGATGGGCCAGCAAGGACGTCCAAGCCAAGGTGGAGGCCCAATCAAAACCGACTTCGAGTCTGTTTCAGAGCCCAGGACCAGTCTGCACTAAAATGTACGTCCTGGATGCATACGGACTCGGATTTGGACGTTCTATATATGCCTGTAAAGATAACGAAAAGACCTTTCCAACCAAACCGGTCTCATGTTAAAATTCGTCCCGAGCTGTCAGCAATCACCAAAACAAATCGATTTCCAGAATCTGTCCTGGTGTTGCGACACCGTAATCGGTCTTTCGGCCATGTATCAAGTTGAGCCCACTTAGGGCTACGTCCAGGAGGTCTTGCACGACCCTTGGGTCCTCATATACAGCTGCTGCCTCTTCATTAGGGTTTGGAGTTTTGCTTAGATTATTCTGTTCATAACAGTTTTGCCGTCATATCGGTTTGTGAGACTCCAACTTGTGAGATTCATCATATACTTGCAAATTTGGTTGCATTCTTCTTTATTCTGGCTTGTGTTCTTGATTTGCAGGCAAGGATAAGCCTTCTCGGTGAGGTCAATTGTTCTTGGATGGTTGAAAACCATAGGAGACGTTGTGCTGCGATTGCGGGGTTCAGAACGTGTCATTCGGAAGCCGGATCGATTTCTGTATCGCCTCCGCCTTAATCAAGATTATCAGAACCTATCGGAAGATCAGGAACCCTTGTCCACATCAAGTGGTAATCAGAGCTTCAGGTACACCGTTAGGTTCGCCCTTATCCTTGTTATTTTGTTCAATCCTAGAGTCCAGAAAATTGCCCTATAAAAATATTTGTTCGTCGTGTTTTCACTGTCCTACACCCCCCTTGTGCCCTGCAATTTTCAGTTTAGTTTGCTTCTCTGAATATCAGTCCCTACAAGGTCATTGTGTTACTGGTCCAGTGCTTGTTCTTTGGTCTTGTTTGAGTCGTGTGTGTCCTTGTTCATAGACAATCAAGAAAAAAATTAGATTGTTGCACATTTTGAGAGAATAGTACTGCTGGTATTGTTTGCACTAAAAATTTATTTAACATCTAGCCTTCTACTTTTTGTGCGCAAAAGAAACTTAGAGTGTTTTCGGTTGCACGTTGTTCCTTGAGTCAAGAGATTGCTGCACGTTGTTGCATATGAGAATTGTCGGTTCAGTTCTACATGTACATCTATTCCTTACGTAAAGAGTGCAAAAAAGAAAGTTCAGGTTTTTTCTTTGTGCTATAAAGTTCGCAACTCTTGCTACAGTTCTATGTCAAAAAAATCATGAAAGAAGTAAAAGGCAAAGAGGTGCTGAAAAAAAATAAGAAGAAAAGCCGCACCTATAACAAAAGAAAAAAAGAAAGGAGAAGAGAAAAAAATTCAGAATTGCTTCCAGCCTTTGTGTCCTTTGTTGAGCCATTTACTTGCTTGCTTGAACTAGGTTTGAGACAAGTTTAGGCCGGTGACATATACTAGCTTGGGACTATTATTCAGTTTTGCAATTTCTGAATTGAAATTTTGCTAATCCTTGCTACTATAAATTGCCTACCTAGCTCCATATATATCCTTCTGAATAGGCACAGAACTTTGGACCCTCGCAATCGTCGGATCACACTCTCCAAGGTATCCTCTGTTTTGCTATTAAGAATCTTGTAAGAACTCAGTTAGGTGCTGCCATTTGCTTGTTGAGAGTTTCCATTGTGATCAAACAGTAGTGATAAGAAAATATACTCTTGTGTGTTTTCTTGTTTTCTATTAACAATGACAGGTTACAATACTGATGGTGATGAGTCGATGGTGTCAAATGAGGTTGTTACAAGTGTTGTAGCACAACGAGTGCTTAGTTCTCAAATGGAGAAGGTAGAGCAAAATCAAATGAACAACTTGTTTCAGACTCACTTTATTGTGAAGGATCGACGTTATCGTGTCATCATTGATGGAGGGAGTAGCCACAACATCGCAAGCTTGGAATTGGTCGAGAAGCTCGGCTTGACCACACAGCCACACCCATGTCCATACTACATCTAATGGGTAAATTCTTGTGGTAAGATAAAGGTAGATAAAATTACACGCATTGAATATTTTTATTGGTTCTTATAAGGATAGTGCAGAATTTGATATAGTACCTATGCAAGCATGTCATTTGTTATTGGGTAAACCTTGGATTTGTACAAATAATGTTTTGCACAATACCATTACTAATAGCTACTCATTTAAATACAATGGTAGAAGGGTTACTCTTACACCAATGACCGCTGCTGAAATTTTAGAAGAGGATCAACAACGATTTGAGAGAAGAAAGAATGAACCGTTTAGGATAGAATGGGCTGTTTCAAAGGTCACAACACTTTCATCAAAATCTGAATTGCTAGAGGATGAACATATTTCTTTGCCTCTTGTTACAACTAATACTTTTCAGCATATACACAAAGAAGATGATAGTGGGAACGATAAAGAATAGGTTGTTGCTTCAGGTAAGAGCTTTCTTGATGTGATGGATTGTTCCAATAGTCTTGCTATATCAGAACCTTATGATCATGTTCCTTTGTCACAAGTTGATTTACCTAGTGGTCCGTGTGATAAAGAGGAGTTGTGTGTCAATGCTTCATTTATACCTTTGCCACAACAAATGAATGAGCTTGATGCTTTTGCTTATGATTCAACCACTAGTGCTGAAATTAAACGTTTGATTTTAGTTACATGTCAAAAGGATGAGCAGAAATTGTTGTCTTCTCTAAATACTTTAGGTTATATTGAATTTGATGTTCTTTGTAATCTAAGTACTTTGGAGAACCAAATCTTTTCTATAAATGAATTGCCTTTACTAACAAGAAACAATTTTTATGCAATAGGAAACTATGATCATAGAGGTGTATTCATGGTGCACAAAGTTTATATTTGCTCAAACACGAATCCTCCCTGTGTTATAGAACCAAATGATGAACTAGAAAAATACAATAACAATTACCATGTCATGTCATGTTTTTCTAGTGTTTTTAAGATCACACATTTTCCATCTTGTCATAAGAGTGAGAATGACGTTCATATTGCTGAGAAAGTTTTCAAAGTGGTCATTAATTTGCATGGCATACCTTCTATTATGGTTTCACATTGTGATGATAATTTTCATAACACATATAAACACGAGGTGCATCCCAAGTTTGGGAATAGTTCTATATTTTATATTTCAGATTTGAGACCACTATTAGGAGAAAGAGATGGGATCGAGTCGAGGGCGACTATAATTCAAAAAGGGAAGAATGATGAGTACATCACACTCACGGATACACACAACACTCCTCCAACTAAGATGAAAGTTCATGTGCATCACCTGAATTTACAGGTGAGATCATTTCTAATGTTTTTATTATGTAGTTTTGAGAATAGATTGCTACCTAATGAATTAATTATTGTTAGAAACCATGGAGATGATAATGAGATAGCTAGGGAGGTGATTGGAGACGTGATGGGCCAGCAAGGACGTCCAAGCCAAGGTGGAGGCCCAATCAAAACCGACTTCGAGTCTGTTTCGGAGCTCAGGACCAGTCTGCACTAAAACGGATGCCCAGAACGCATACGGACTCCTATTTTGATGTTCTATATATGCTTGGAAAGATAATGAAAATACCTTTCCAAACCAACTGGTACCATGTCAAAATTCGCCCCGAGGTGTCGGAAATCACCGAAACAAATCGACTTCCAGAATCTGTCCTGGTGCTGCGACACCGTAATCGGTCTTTGGGCCATGTATCGAGTTGAGCTCACTTAGGGCTGCGTCCAGGAGGTCTTGCACGACCCTAGGGTCCTCATATATAGCCGCCGCCTCTTCATTAGGGTTTTGAGTTTTGCTTACATTATTCTGTTCATAGCAGTTTCGCCGTCATATCGGTTTGTGAGACTCCAACTTGTGAGATTCATCATATACTTGCAAATTTGGTTGCATTCTTCTTTGTTCTTGCTTGTGTTCTTGATTTATAGGCAAGGATAAGCCTTCTCGGTGAGGTCAATCGTTCTTGGACGGTTGACAACCATAGGAGATGTTGTGCTGCGATTGCGGGGTTCAGAACATGTCGTTCGGAAGCCGGATCGATTTGTGTATTGCCTCCACCTTATTGAAGATTATCAGAACCTATCGGAAGATCGGGAACCCTTGTCCACATCAGGAGCTTCACCATTCCAAGCTCATTCTTCACTCTCCTCCTTTGCTCACTTTGTTGCTCTTCAATATTTCGTGTTCTTCACTTAGCTACTGCCCAAAAAACCCAAAAAAAATAGTTCCCCTCTGTTTTGTGCATTTTCAAGTTGATTGTGAGAATCAAAATCAAGTTCGGGAGGGTTCGTGTTCGTTTTCACTAATGTTAACCCGAACGCAAGGTCGTTCTTGTTTTTGTTTGTTCTTGTGTGCAGCCATGCTCAATCGAATCAAGCAAGCTGTCGGGGGGAAGAAGAGGAAGAGTTCTCGGGCAAGCACGAGCCGAACGCCCTCCGTCGAGCTTACCCCGAGTTTTGGACATAGCGACTCCGAAGCTGAAATTCTAGAGGAAGAAATGCCAGCCATACTCACCTTCGAGGAGCACCTCAACATCGTCGATGACCGTGAAGGACAAGCCATCGAGCTCATGAGAGGCCGGCCGTTCACCCACACTCGACATTTCGACTCGGATATCATCGAGAAAATAGGGACAGCGCCTCCGAACAACCAACCCGGCCACGGAGAAGCATGATGGCCACACCGGGGTTCCAAACCCCAATCAGAGGTACTGGTTGGGATCAGCCCCCACCACCGGACCAGGCCGGAGGATCATCATGGCAGGCCGGTGCATGGGGATCTCAGCACGACTACCCCATGCACACATCATCAAGCTCGAGCGGAGTGCCATCCTTTGCTAACCGGTGATTCTCGTCCCATGGGTTCCGTGAACTCAATTTCGGGATGGCCGAGTTAACAAGGCGGGTGGACGACATCGACTTACGCACCGAGAGTATGCAACAAACTCTCTCACAGCACGTCACCGACACCCAACAATGGCAGAATTTCAGCGATAACCAATTCCGCCAACTCAACGCGATGATAGCCCAGAACCAAAGCAATTGGGATGCCTTCTTCCGCTCCCAAGGGTACAACCCGAACCAGCAAATGTGAGAAAGAACAAGCTTGGGGGAGGACCCCCATCTCACGGTAACTTGTACCTTTCCCTTGTTTTCATTTTTGCATTAAAAAAATTCAAAAATCCAAAAAATATATATAATCTGAAAATAAAAAAAAATGAGAAGATGATAAAAAGACCAAAATTATTTTCTTTAGCTTTTTCATGCGCAGTATGAATGTGTATAGTTTTCCTATATTGAAATGATGAATAGTTGCTCTGTTTTATTCCTCTCTAACATTGGTTTACAACTTAGTACTCTCCCAAGAATTAAGTTTGTTGGCTAAAATTTTACCTTGAACTTGAAACTTATGGGTAGCACATACATTCTCTAGTTCTAAGTTGTTGGGAGATATGATATAGTGAATACGGCTGCTATGATCTTGCTCAAAGTAAAGCTTGAATTCTGGAGTTTTATTTTTCAAAATGATAAATTGATAAGTTCCTCAATGATGAAAATTCCTACCAAAGCCATATGTAGTGCTTATTTGAAAAATGCTGCTTGTTTCACATTGAGCTTGGTCAAAATTGTTGTGACCCTAGTAAGACTCTTTTCATGCTTTCTTGATTATGATCACATACACACATCCACCGCCATGAGCTATTCTTCTAAATTGGAAGATAGCAGCCACCATATCCACCACCATGAGCTATTCTTTTACACCGGAAGAAAGCCACCACCACTTCCATCCACCTGAAAGAAATACTCCATATGTTCATTGCAAAAATTCCTCTCTCAATTATCATTGCAAACTAGGAATATGGCTATGCAAAAAGAAAATAAATGGATGCTCCAAAGAAGAGCAATCAAAAGATAGCCATGTCCTAGAAAAATTCCAAAAGAGAGGAAAGAAATTCAAAAAGGAGTTATTCATTCCATCCATCATTCCACCATGTTTCCCACACACTTGCACGTCTTGATCAAAATTGTGTGAATTGTTTTTTCTAGGATCCGGTCTTTTGACATAGCAATAGTATGTGAACAAGTATGCCTCAATTCCCTACCTTGACCTCCACATAAGCCTTATTAGAAGTAGGTGATTTTAGGCAACACTTTGCCTTGGTGAGGAATCATACACTTTTGAGCGATCCGAGAGAATCATTTGAGGAACTTTGTTTTATTTGCAAAATCTATTGAAAACCTCCGGAGTAAGATAGTGGAATAGAGAGCAAGTAATTAGTGCCCTATAATTGTTCTATCTCTCAACCGCCCAAGACAACGAGGTGTTAAAAGCCCCATGATGATCAAGGTAAATGGGTGAATATTGTGCCAACATATTTAATTCAAGGAAAAGTATCTTTGTTGTGCACTTAGTATTATTGAGGAGTAGGACATTGTAGCAACTCCTGATCAACAACTTAAGTTTTATCTTTGCTTCGGGACAAGCAAAGGTTCAGCTTGGGGGAGTTTGTTGACGGCTGTTAAGTACCATTTTCATCCATCAACTATGCTCAAATAAAGGAGAACTTGGCATTTCATACACGCATATTTGTTTACAATAATGTAGTTCCACTTGTACATGGGAATTATTTGCATGCAGGAGGAAATATGAAGGAAACACACCCAAAAGGCAAAGAAACACACTTTCAACCAATGAGAGAGCGCCAACTAGACATCCCAAGGATTGAAGGGCCCATTTTTAGTACCACACCGAAGAAACACACAAAACTACATCGACATCTGGGATGAGGACCCACCTGGCAGCCACCCTGAGGAAGCACAACCTAGGAGGGCCCAGCCACAGGTCGACGGACCCCCCTAGGTCGGCCGACCCAGGCATGCGGCCTTTCCTTCTAGGCTTGCACGTGGAGGCTCCTGGTTGATCCCTGAAGGCGGTGGGCAGGGATATTCTTGGCGGTTACTCCCCTTTGCCGACCTATAGAGGCTATAAATAGGACGGTGTGGCTTTACACTCACACACACACCACAAGAAGAATTCCTTCTCTTGCTACTTAGTTGTTCTCAAGTCTTAGTGGAGTTAGGCTGAGTCTAGAGCTCTCTAGTTCTTCAAGTCTTCTCTTGGAGAAATTGGTATGGCTCTTGTATCATTTTCCTTGTAAGACTTTGCTCTATTTAATAAATATCATATTTTCATATAGTTGTGTTTGGATCATGAGTTTCTTGTTTGATATTGTGATCCATATATGTGATAGTATAGCCCACTTGTGTGATAGTAGTTTATATTTATTTTACTACTATTGTCATGCTTGTTATATACCGTCACTATAGTCTAATTTATATGACATAGTCTTTAGGCTTAGAATTCATTGTTATGACATGGCATGGGTTTGGTGATCATATTTATATGATAGCTCTGCTTCATTAATATAACCATGGAGGAGTAGAGTGCTGTTTGATTTGCATCAATTATTCATTAGTCTACCGGTTAGCTGAGGTAGGCGGCAGGTGGTGATAGCCCTGTCCGTCCTTTGAACTCCTCCACGCTAGGCTATTGCGTAGGCTCTTGGCGGAAGTCGCCTATGGATGCAGGGGTCGGTCCGTGCCTGAAGTGTTATGTTAATAACTGTTGACCCTGAGTATAAGCGTATATGTGTATAGAACTTAGGCTATACAACTATATATGAAAGTACTATAGGAGTAGCTCATCTTAGTTCTTTCTCCACTTGGCTTTATTTATTTATATTTGAGATAGAATCTTCTATGTGTTACACTACCTTGTTATTATCCATTGCTTACCTGCCTGGGTTAGATGATCCTTATCAATTCGCAATGTAAATATGTGCATAAGTAAGCCTTCTTATTCATCGCCTTCCTTTGGGATAAACAAATACGATACCCTGAATACTTCCGGGTGAAATGCTACAACGGTATTTTCTGTGCGCTTGTGGATTTTACCTAATTGGCTCTAGGACATATTAATGAAGCATTTATGGCACCTTGCCAGCGATGATTTATTAGTATGGCTTAGCAAAAGTCAACAGTTACCATTGCGGTTGGGTGTTAGGGCAACATCTTAGGTCGGAGGTGGGCGCATTTGCAGATTGGAGCATTGGTTAGCAAAGTGACCCTTTTCTCCACACCTATAGCAGTTCCTATTGGTTATCGGGGTTTGATTGCCATTGGTCCTCTGCTGAGTTTGAGCTGACGGGGGAGGCATCTGAGAGTTAGGACGTTGAAACTGATGTTGAGGGGTAACGAAACCCTGACCTGCAGGTTGAGTTCGTTGTTGTCCACTCTGTTGTCCAGAATAGAATACGGGTCCACCAGAAGATGATCCAAGGCAAGGCCTAGTGTTGCTGCCTCCTTGTTGACCTTGATGCTCTAGCTTTCGCTTGCCATCCATCCTCGACCTTATGTTCTTCAGGACTAGAGCTTTATCCACCATCTCTAGAAAGTTCACATAGTTACGAGCCTTGAGTGCATAGGCAAGAGCATTATTCAACCCATCAAGAAAACACTCACACTTCTTCTCCTTCGTGTCCACTTCTCCTAGGGCATACCTAGATAGCTGGGTGAAGCGAGCAACATAATCACTCACGGTCATGGATCCCTGCTTCAGATCATGGAACTCCTTCTTCTTCAGCCTCATTACTCCCTGAGGCACATGGTGAGACCTAAAGCTGTTCTAGAACTCCTGCCAGTTAATACTATCAGGCTCCTCATGGGCTGCAACATAAGCATCCCACCAATCAGCAGCGGGTCCAACAAGCTGGTGTGCGGCAAACAACACCTTCTCCCTGTTGTTGCATTGAGCGACTTGCAGCTTCTTATCAATAGTCTTTAGCCAATCATCTGCATCCATGGGCTCCACAGAGTGAGAGAAAGTTGGAGGCTTGGTCCGTTGGAAATCCCCATGATGAGGACATCACTCCTATGGATACACACAACACTCCTCCAAATCTGGACTTGCAAGGTCCAATGCCTAGAGCTCGTGCACGACAACTAAATTTAGAGGTGAGCTCGTTCCTACGTTCTTTGCTATATGTTACTTTTGAGAATGGTTTGCTACCTAATGATTATTTTATGATTAGAAACCATGGAGAGGACCAGGAGATGATGGGAGAACGAGTTGGGAACGTGGAGGACTAGCAAGGGCTTGGAAGCCAAAGTGGAGGCCCAATCAAAACCGACTTCGAGTCTGTTTCGGGGCCCAGGACCAGTCTATACTAAAACGGTCACCCAGGACGCATACGGACTCGGATTTGGACGTTCTACATATGCACGGAAAGATAAGGAGAAGACCTTTCCAATGCTGCTGGCCTTATGTCAAAATTCATTCGGAGTTATCGGAAATCGTCAAAACAAGAGAGAGTCCAGAATCTGTGTCGGTGCTGCGTCGCCTATTTTTGGCCTTTGGGCTTTGTATCTAGTTGAGCCTAATTAGGGGAGCATCCAGAGGGTCTTGCATGACCCTAGGATCTTTATATATATCCGCCGCCGCACCATTAGGGTTCGGGTTTTGCTTAGATCAATTCTGTTCATAAATAGTTTCGCCGTTCATCGGCTTGTGAGACCCCAACTTCGAGAGTTTAATCATACATCTGCAATTGTGTTGCATTCTTCATTGTTCTTGCTTGGGTTCTTGATTCACAGGCAGGGATTAGCCTTCTCGGTGAGGTCAATCGTCTTTGGACGGTTGATAACCAGAGGAGACGTCGTGCTGCGATTGCGAGGTTTAGAACGTGCTGTTCTGAAGCCGGATCGATTTGTGTGTCGCCTCCGACCAAATCAACTTACCAAGAACCTTTCGGAAGATCGGGAACCCTTGTTCACATCAAGTGGTAACCAGAGCTTCAGGTGCACCGTCAGGTTCACACTACCCTTTAGTTTTGTTTTCGTGTTCTTCCTATCGTCCACTGAAAATACCAAAAAAAAAATTTCCCCCACCCATAACCACGTGTTTAGCCTTTGCATATTTCAATTTCAGAGTCCGTAGTGTTGAGTTTGTGCCCTAGTTCTTGTTTAGTCACTGGTTTCATTTGTGTTTTTGTCGTCAGTAGTGTTTCCCTTGCAACCCTAGCCGCCATCCCCTTCACCATCCTCTGTTTTGTCGGCTTTGTGTGCTAGGGTTGATTGATCAACACGCCCACCCTAATCCCACCCTACACCTACCCTCACCACCTCGGACCAATTTTCATAAATTCCACTTTCCGCTGCATCCACCTCGCCAAAAAACTCCCTACCCGACCCCAAGCCCGACTCGGATTTCACTCAAACCCCCGGGTTCTTCATAACCGATTCCGACACCCCTTCGGTAAAACAGCCATAACTTTTCGCTCGGTTGTCCGTTTTGGCTGAAATTTTTACAGGAGATTCTTGACGAAAAGTTGAGCATACCCACACTAAGTGTGCCCTCGTCAAAAAATTCAAAAAAAATCGGGAAGATAAAGAAAAAATTCATTCAAGTTGAAACCCGACGTTTTCTGAAACTTCAAGATTTTCTGTAGGCCACGTCCTATCTCGGTTTGAGCTGAAATTTTTTGTGGTTTCTTCCTGTTTGCTAGTGAGTTGGAAAAAAATATCAAAAAATAAAATAAAAAAAAATAAATTTGGGATTCCTACTAGTGCTCCATCTAGCCCCCTGAAATTTCTGAGTTCGGCTTTTTTACACTAAGCCCCCTGTTATCGACTGTGTCCCTTTGTCTCTTTGTTTCTTCTTTGCTATCACTACTGTTCTAGAACATAGTTAGACCAGCAACTAGGGACAAGTTATTTGGACACTTATTCAGCTTTACTATCTGTTTTTGATTTGTGTGCCACTCATATATATATATTTGGCCTTCCTAGCTCTACATACTTCTTCTGGACAGCACATAGGTTATTTGGTAACCCTTGCAATCATGGAACACTTCTCCCTGGTATTCTTCGCTTTGTTGTTTTCAGAACTTCGTAAGAGCTTTACAAGAAGCTTACTTTTGCTGTGTTGAGAGGCACCACTGCTTAGTAGTTTTGTAGGGATAACCTTCACTTTTTGTTTCCTGTTTTGGTGTTTCTGATGTCAGAAAGTGATGGGGAGGGTGCTTCACCCTCCAAATTGGATGAGTGCATGAGCCAAAATCAGTTACAGAAGGCTTTGCAGGCGGTTCAAAGTGATTTGGCAGAGACGATCACCAGGGCCGTCACCGATGCCGTCACCAAGCTTCACCTGGGAGAAAGCATTGAGCGGTTGGATAAGAGAGTCTCTAAGCTAACCGATCAGGTTGTCGAATTGGAGACCGCTCATAAGACCAACAACAACAACAACAACAACAACAACAACAACACCAACACCAACACCAACAACGACACCAACAACGACGTTGAAGACGATCATGATGAAGCAACGGTGTATAAGGCTGATGGCACCGTCGATAGGTCAGCTACAAGGACCGCAAGGTTACGACGCCGTTTGCAACGTAACCCTCAAGGTATGGGTGGTTTCCACAACCACAACCGTCGCACACAAGGTAACTATGCTCCAGATGATCCGTATGCTAAAATTAAGTTTTCAATTCCTTCGTTTTCGGGTCAATACGATGGTGATGCTTACCTTGATTGGGAAATGACGGTAGAACAAAAATTTAATGCCCACCTTGTTCCTGAACAACATAGAGTTAGACAAGCCACTAGTGAGTTTAAGGACTTTGCTATTGTTTGGTGGAGTGGTCTAGCTGCTGAAACCGATTTGCCTACTACTTGGGAAGAACTTAAGGTAGAAATGCGTGATTGTTTTGTTCCTCCATCTTTTTATAGAGAAATTCGTAATAAACTGCAGCGTTTAGATCAAGGAGATAAAACTGTTCAAGAGTATTTTAGTGAGCTTCAGAAGGGTTTGATTCGTTGTGCTGTGGTTGAAAAAGTAGAGGATCAGATTTACCGCTTTTATTCTGGTTTGAGAAAAGAAATTCAGGACATCCTTGATTACAAAGAATTTTATACCCTCAACCAGTGTTTCCAGTATGCTATGCTTGCAGAGAAAGAATCACAGGGACTTTTCCAGGCTTTTGAGGAGTACAGCAAGTCTAGGAATTTCTACCCACCACGGCCGACGGGGACTTCGGGGCTGCCCAAGCCATCTTTCCGGCCGCCCCCACCAGCTAGTGTTGTTTCTGCAGCACCAAGATCAGCCCCTGCCCCTTCTACGCGCTCAGGTAAAAATTCTGTGCAGGTACCGGCTAGTACTGCCTCCTCTGTTGCTTCGACGGGACGCACTACAGGGATTCAGTGCCACCGCTGCCATGGTCTTGGCCATGTGCAGAAAGATTGCCCAAGTCGGCGGGCATATGTGGTGACAGATGATGGCGGTTACATGAGCACCTCCGATGTGGAGGATGAGGAGGAGGATGTCGCAGCCACCAGCGGTGACCTCGTCCTTGGAGGCGGAGATACCACGGGCTATATGAATATTATTGTGCAGCGTGTGCTTAGCACACAAGTCCAGCAGCCCGAGATGATGCAGCGACATAACTTGTTCCAGATTTTCTTCGTCATCAAGAACCGTCGGGCACGTGTCATCATTGATGGAGGAAGCTGCAACAATTTGGTGAGTTCTGATGTGGTTAAGAAGCTTGATTTGACCACACGCCCACATCCACATCCATACTACATTCAGTGGTTAAATGACTCTGGAAAAGCTAAGGTAACACAAACTTGCAGAGTTCCTTTTTCCATTGGTTCCTATGTGGATTCTGTTGATTGTGATGTTGTATCCATGCAAGCTTGTTCACTTTTATTGGGTAGACCTTGGGAATTTGATAATGATGCTGTACACCATGGTAAAAGTAATAAGTACATTTTTATGCATAAAGGAACTAAAATTACTTTGTTACCAATGACCCCTGCTGAAATTGTACAAGCTGATTTAGAACGAGCTGCTAGTTTGAAAAATAAAAGCCCTAAAAGTCAGCAACCTATTAATTCTGCTTCTACACCAAGTAATATTAATGATTCTTCAAGTTCTAAGGGTGCTGCAATTAAATTACAAGGTCGTTCATGTCTTGCCACAAAATCTGAGCTTGCTGAAATTTCTACTGATGATATTTGCTATGCTTTGATATGCAAACAAGCCTTGTTTTTGCTTGGTGATATTGCTTCTAGTGCTTTGCCTCCTGCTGTCACTAACCTTTTGCAGGAGTATGAGGATGTTTTCCCAGCTGAGATACCCCCGGGATTGCCACCTTTGAGAGGGATTGAGCATCAAATTGATTTGATTCCTGGTGCTACTTTACCAAACCGTGCTGCTTATAGGACCAACCCTGAGGAGACTAAGGAGATACAACGACAAGTCCAAGACCTTTTGGATCGTGGGTATGTTCGTCAATCACTTAGTGCTTGTGCTGTTCCTGTACTTTTGGTTCCTAAGAAAGATGGTTCTTGGCGTATATGTGTAGATTGTAGAGCCATTAATAACATTACTATTAGGTATCGTCATCCTATTCCTAGGCTAGACGACATGCTTGATGAGTTATGTGGTGCTATAATTTTCACTAAAATTGATTTGCGTAGTGGCTACCATCAAATTAGAATGAAACTTGGAGATGAATGGAAAACAACTTTCAAAACCAAATTCGGGTTGTATGAGTGGTTAGTAATGCCTTTTGGGTTAACTAATGCACCCAGTACTTTCATGCGTTTGATGAATGAGGTTTTAAGACCTTTTATTGGCAAATTTGTGGTTGTTTACTTTGATGATATCTTGATTTATAGCAAATCCATGGATGATCATATGATTCATTTGCGTGCTGTTTTTGATGCTTTGCGAGTTGCACGTTTATTTGGTAACCTTGAGAAGTGCACCTTTTGCACAGATCGAGTCTCTTTTCTTGGCTATGTTGTGACTCCACAGGGAATTGAGGTGGATGAGGCGAAGATTGAAGCCATAAAGAGCTGGCCTGTACCAAAAACTACCACACAGGTGAGGAGTTTTCTTGGTCTAGCAGGTTTCTACCGCCGCTTTGTCAAAGATTTCAGCACCATTGCTGCACCATTGCATGAGTTGACAAAGAAGGGCGTTGACTTCCATTTTGGTAAGGTACATCATGAGTCTTTTGATGCTTTGAAGGACAAACTTACACATGCACCATTGCTGCAATTACCCAATTTTGATAAGACTTTTGAGCTTGAATGTGATGCTAGTGGTATAGGCATTGGTGGTGTTTTGATGCAAGATGGTAAACCTGTTGCATACTTTAGTGAGAAAATTACTAGGCCTGTTTTGAATTATTCCATGTATGATAAGGAACTATATGCACTTGTACGTTCTTTAGAGACGTGGCGTCATTATTTGTTGCCCAAAGAATTTGTTATTCATTCTGATCATGAATCACTTAAGTATATTCGTTCTCAAGGCAATTTGAACCGTAGACATGCTAAATGGGTTGAGTTCATTGAGTCTTTTCCTTATATTATTAAACATAAGAAAGGGAAGGATAATGTGATTGCTGATGCTTTATCTAGGCGATATACTTTGTTGTCTCAACTTGATTGTAGAATTTTTGGACTTGAGGCAATTAAAGAACAATATGTTGCTGATGTTGATTTTAAAGATGTATTGCTGCACTGTAAAGAAGGTCGTGCTTGGCACAAATTTGTGTTGAATGATGGATTCTTGTTTAGAGCTAACCGTCTATGCATTCCAGTTGGTTCCGTTCGTCTTTTGTTGTTGCAGGAGGCGCATGGAGGTGGATTGATGGGTCATTTTGGTGCTAAGAAGACAGAGGATATTTTGGCCACACACTTCTTTTGGCCAAGGATGAGGAAAGATGTTAAGCGTTTTGTTGCTCGCTGCACTACATGTCAAAAAGCTAAGTCTCGATTGAATCCACATGGTTTATACATGCCACTTCCTGTTCCTTCTATTCCTTGGGCGGATATTTCTATGGACTTTGTTTTAGGACTGCCTAGGACTAAGAGGGGGAGCGATAGCATTTTTGTTGTCGTGGATCGTTTTTCCAAGATGGCACACTTTATATCATGTCATAAAACTGATGATGCTAGTTATATTGCTGATCTTTTTTTCAAAGAAATTGTACGTTTGCATGGTATGCCTTCTACTATTGTTTCAGATCGTGATGCAAAATTCTTGAGTCATTTTTGGCGCACGCTTTGGAATAAGTTGGGTACAAAGTTGTTATTTTCTACAACTTGTCATCCACAAACTGATGGACAAACTGAGGTTGTGAACCGCACTTTGGGTACTATGTTGCGGGCTATTTTAAAGAAAAATTTGAAGCAATGGGAAGAATGCTTACCTCATGTTGAGTTTGCTTATAATCGGGCAACACATTCTACTACCAAGGTAAGTCCATTCAAGGTAGTGTATGGTTTTGATCCCTGTACTCCACTTGATATACTTCCTCTACCTATTAATGAGAGAGTTCATATTGATGCTAAGGAGCATGCTGAATTTATTTTGCAAATGCATGAGACCACTAGACTTAGCATTGAAAAGATGAATGAAAAGTATAAAATTGCTGGTAGTAAGGGAAGAAAGGAAGTAAAGCTTGATGTAGGAGATTTAGTGTGGTTACACTTAAGGAAGGATAGATTTCCAGAATTGAGAATGTCTAAACTAATGCCTAGAGCCGATGGTCCATTCAAAATAATAGAGAAGATTAATGATAATGCATACAAACTTGAGTTGCCTTCCGAGTTCGGGGTTAGTCCTACTTTTAACATTTCAGATTTGAAACCATACTTGGGAGAAGAGGATGAGCTTGAGTCGAGGACGACTCCACTTCAAGAGGGGGAGGATGATGACGACATCACTCCTATGGATACACACAACACTCCTCCAAATCTGGACTTGCAAGGTCCAATGACTAGAGCTCGTGCACGACAACTAAATTTAGAGGTGAGCTCGTTCCTACGTTCTTTGCTATATGTTACTTTCGAGAATGGTTTGCTAGCTAATGATTATTTTATGATTAGAAACCATGGAGAGGACCAGGAGATGATGGGAGAAGGAGTTGGGAACGTGGAGGACCAGCAAGGGATTGGAAGCCAAAGTGGAGGCCCAATCAAAACCGACTTCGAGTCTGTTTCGGAGCCGAGGAGCAGTCTGTACTAAAACGGTCGCCCAGGACGCATACCGACTCGGATTTGGACGTTCTACATATGCACGGAAAGATAAGGAGAAGACCTTTCCAATGCCGCCGGCCTCATGTCAAAATTCATCCGGAGTCATCGGAAATCGTCAAAACAAGAGAGAGTCCAGAATCTGTGTCGGTGCTGCGTCGCCTATTTTTGGCCTTTAGGCTTTGTATCTAGTTGAGCCCAATTAGGGGCGCGTCCAGAGGGTCTTGCACGACCCTAGGGTCTTTATATACATCCGCCGCTACACCATTAGGGTTCGGGTTTTTCTTAGATCAATTCTGTTCATAAACAGTTTTGCCGTTCATCGGTTTGTGAGACCCCAACTTCGAGAGTTTAATCATACATCTGCAATTGTGTTGCATTCTTCGTTGTTCTTGCTTGTGTTCTTGATTCACAGGCAGGGATTAGCCTTCTCGGCGAGGTCAATCGTCTTTGGACGGTTGATAACCAGAGGAGACGTCGTGCTGCGATTGCGGGGTTTAGAACGTGCTGTTCTGAAGCCGGATCGATTTGTGTGTCGCCTCCGACCAAATCAACTTACCAAGAACCTTTCGGAAGATCGGGAACCCTTGTTTACATCACCCCAAGCTTGTCTCTAGGCTGGGGTGCAGCTCCTGCGACATTGTTGTTCTGTTGCTACACCAAGGTCTGGTGCATGGTCTGGAGAAGTTGTGTCTGCATAGCCATGAGTTGTTCCATAGAGAATTGTGGGGGTGGCTGCTCCTGTTCCTCGTTGTTGTTATTGCGGTTTCCACCCCTTGCCATCTGATGTAAACTGGGGTATGGTAAGCAAAAATGGGTAGAAGATATAGGTAGAGTGCAAGGATATGATACGGTAAAGCAGAGAAGAGGTGCGAAACAAAAGAGGTAGATAAAGAGATACCCCAACTTAACTAATCTTTATTAAAATAATAAAAAAATAGTATAAGGATGTGGTTGCAAGACAGGCCTTGCATCACATTAGCACTCAATACAAAAAAAATCCAGATCACACTCATCACACCAGATCAAAATAGAAAACCAAACAAAAGAGCTTGTAAATGCTAAGACTCTCTCGCGAAACCATTACATTTATTCGACTCGATAACACTAATCGACACCTATGAAGCCACTAAGGGATAGACCTCCTAATCCTCGTCAAGGTTGGGAATGACGTAAGCTGGTGAGGCACGACTAGCCATTCTGGGAGGTGGTGAGGAAGGAGTCGTGTCCTTTAGCTTTTTTTTCGAAGGTAAGTCCAAGTCATCAGGCAAGCGTCACTTGAGCTAGCGGACTGTTTTCATTGCATCCTCATATTTCTTCTGCCAAAACCCTAGTTCCTCCGTGGTTGAATCCAACTCCCTGGAAATCACCGTGGTAAGATTGACTTGCTTCTTAAACTTCTCGTGTCCTTGTCCAGATACAGGCTCCGCGTGAATATAGGTGGATCTATTTGCACGCTGAGGGAAATGAGCATACTTTGTATCTTCAAAATACTGGCAGTAATGGGAGCGAATGACCATGCAAGCTTGATGAGCGGCATCACGACGGAAAAAGACTTCCGTGGTTTAATGGCCTCATGAATCCTTTCCACCTAAAAAGTTCCTCTGAGCGGTCTCGGAGAAAAAATGTGCACTTGAACCTTTCATGCAGGCTCAGAACCTTCATAGGTCACTTGGGTACCACAATACTCTGGTTGCTTCTCATAACCCAATTGTTGTTGCATCTCCCAAAGCATATGAGGTAACATTCCTGCATTATTTCCTGCATCCTTAAAGAGTCGAGTGTCACGATAAGGTGGTGGACCCAGAGGTGGCACCATCTCTTGTTCATCCTCTTCTATCCCAAACTCTTCTTCATATCCAAGAGGAACGAGCTCGGGTGAAGGCCAGACACGTGGGTTGTGATCACACCTATGAGAAGTCTTCTTAGTACGGGCCATCTATACAGTTTTGAAATAGGAGAGACGAATTAGTAAAAAAAAAGGTTTTATAAACTACATGGTAAAAACAAGACTAATAACAAAAGTGAATCTAAACAAGACTATAATTTTAAGCCAAAGAGTTTCAAAAATAGTTGTAGTTTGTAAAATGGACCTTAGAACACGATCACTCTATCTAGGCTTGCGTCCTACGGTCGACACGGCTCTGATACCACTTCTATCACACCCAGTTTCAAGGACAAAACCAAGTTCTTATCATATGTGTGCCCAGGAACAAGTTTCACACATATCGACAGTAAAGTGAATAACAGTATAACCAATGTCATTATTAAATCATACCATTATTACATAAATACTTGTCTTTAAAGACTAACGATGACTCTCTCATAGAATAACAGAGGAAAGCAACATAACACCATAGGCAATCGACCGGGGGTACGCTCGCCTAGTAGTAGTCTTCATTGATGTAGTCCATCTCTCCATCTTCTGAGCAGCAGTTTGATAGTACAACAACAAAGGGAAATAGCAAGGGTGAGCACATGCCATACTCAGCAAGTGGGGGAAAGTATGACATGCAGGCTTAATGGAAGAAAGGCAATGGTTTATTTGCATAAATGAACATCTATACCTAAGATCATTTGAAAAGCAATCTTATTTCCTAGGTGAGTTGTAAAACCAAAACCCGTTAATGTCAAGTAGTTGTAGCCCACATAGGACTTTGATTCACATAGAATCCAGAGCCACCAACTCACACAGAGTTGAACAGTTCACATAGAACACTATTCACTAAGAAGCCAGCCAATACCAACCAAACCAAACTTGGCTACCCACCAAGTTCACCCATAATCAACCCTCCTAAATGTGTGAGGATCCAGGCCACTCATGACTGTGAGCACGGCTGTTATAACAGTTTGACACTCTACAGAGGTTGCACAAGTTTACCCACAGGTTGGTGATTTCATCACTATGCAGTGACTAGAGAGTCTCCATGTTGCCCAAATCACACTACCATAGGTGTGAGGCCAAGAGATCACTACAAGGTCTTTCAAAGAGCTTCCCAGCTTGCAAACAATCCACGCTAAGGTTTCACCACTGCAGAATTAAATCGTTCCTACAGAAGCCCCCTCTGGCGCCGTGGCTAGGAGTGAACCGTCCATCGCCTGAGTCCGAGAGTAAATCATCCCATCCTTATCCCTCGACTGCCCGCAAAACTAGAAAGACATCTTGATACTCAACCAAGCCTACTCATATCAGACCTATGCTTTGCACTGTTTTCCTGGGTGACCACTCCACAAACTACTCTTGTGATCCCAAGCAGGTACCACCGCAATCCGACAGTACTGTAACGAGTATACGTGCATACCCGCACCATCCTTCATGATCCATCCCTCATGATGGATCAAAATGCATACAGGATGCATACTGTAACAAGTCATCCTCCTGCTTGGATCACCTAGGTTCCATGTTGCTAAAAAGGATTACCCATCCCTCATGATCATTATGTTCAAGTGAGCCATTAGTCAAGATTAACATTAGACACTCCCAAACCCGACATAGCAACTAAGTATGACGTACCTATACTAATAAGCTACACCAGAACCCAGGCGACAAGGAATAATATGGAACAGGATGATGACACATAGGATTCAATATTAACAAGCTTGCATAGAGATAGGGAGAAATGTAAAATATAGGTTCAAAATGCATCAAGGACACTTGCCTGGTTCACTTTGCTGCTGCTCAAAGTCTTCAAGATGGAGATCCCGGAAGTTCTCTAACAGTGGTTCCTCTACTCAACGTTACACCAGAACACAAGCATATAAACAAACTAAGAAATAACACACCACACAATAACAAACAACAATGAAAACAATACTACGAAAAAGTACGTGTTGCTATGATCACGTGAGCGCAAGAATCGCCTCAATCCGAGTTACGAGTAAAAAGTTATGACGGTTTAAAGTTCTAGGGTTTAAAATAATAAATTAGCAAAATATTATGAAACAGTATGAATAATTAATATTAAATACCACGATCGCTCTGGTGCAAGAATTTCTCAGTTCCGAGCTACGATTGAAAAGTTATGACGATTTAAAGTTTTAAGGGTTAAAATGTAAAAACAGACAAGTTTAGGGGCCTAAACATAATTTTAGAAAAGTATAAGGGCTAAACTATAAAATATAAG
Organism: Eleusine indica; assembly: GCA_030378355.1. Classification (NCBI taxonomy): domain Eukaryota; kingdom Viridiplantae; phylum Streptophyta; class Magnoliopsida; order Poales; family Poaceae; genus Eleusine; species Eleusine indica. The sequence continues at coordinate 32,438,152 of CM059499.1, forward strand.
TATAAAATATTATTTTAGAAAATATTAGGGACTAAAATGTAATTTATTAAAAGTACAGGGGCCTAAGTGTAAAAAGACAGGACTAAAACATAATTAATAATAAGTCCAGGGGTGTTTTTGTAAAATTATAGGACTAAAAATAATTATATATAAACTTAGGGTTCTAAATATAATTTTGCAAAGGTTCTGCAAAATTTTCAGGATTCAAAAGTAATTAAAATAAAGAGCAGGGGCCTAAACATAAATCTGGCATTTTCTAGTATTAAAATAAAATTAATAATAATTAATAAATAAAATAAATAAATAAACTAATCCCGTGGACTAGGTCCACGGGGCTCGTGAACCAGCGTTGATCGAGGGGTCCATGGTCCACCGTGGAACGGGGATCATACCCCTTCGGTCGATCTAATCTGGAACCTTGGTCCAGATCGGACGGCTCGGGAGGGCTCCGATGAGGCGGTGGTGGCCATTGAAGGCGCGCGGGAGCTCGCAGGGAGGGAGCTCCGGGGCATGAGAACCGAAGGGGAGGGGAGAGAGGATGGCGGCGGGGAGCGGCGAGCTCACCAGGGAGGTCACGCGCGGGCGGGGAGGGCCGAGGCGACGCTCGACGGTGGCATTGGCTAGACACGCGGCAAGGCGCGGAAAGGAGGCGGCGGGGCAGGGGGACAGCGGGGGGGGGGGGGGGGGGCAGGAAGGCGGCGTGGGGCTACGGGTCCTGCCTTTTATAGGCGCGTGGCCCTAGGTTTGTAGGGCGCACATGCCAAGGGCCGCGGCGGCTAGGCTAGTGGCGTGGCCCGAGCTAGGGTTTTGGCCAGGCGGGCGAGGCCGGGTGGCGGGGTGGGCCGCGCGGGCAAGGCGGCTGGGGAGGGAGTGGGCCTCGGGCGCGTACAGGCTGGCGGGTGCAGGCTGGGCCAAGGCAGGCCGAGGAGAGCGGCTAGGCTGCGCGGGGGAAAATGGCCCATGGCCGAAGGGAGAGGGAGGGGGAAAGGAGGGGGAGGGAAAGGGGGAGCTAGGCTGGTAGGGGGAGAGAGGCCCAAGGTGGAGAGGATTTCCTCCTTTTCTTTTTCTTCTTTCTCTTTCCCTAATCTAATTCCTTTCTTCTAAATAAAATTCCCAAATCAAAAGTACAAAGTTTCAAAAATATTTTCACCAACATAAAAACCTATATGCTACTATTCAACATGAATGCAACAATCAAATTTTAAAATAACCTATATTTAATTATTTTCTTTAAAAAACCTTTTTCTTTGTAAAATATTAACAATCTAATTAATTCTAGAAAATTTTAAAATATTTCAAATTTTGAAAAATCAGGGTGTTGCATCACACCCCTCAAATCCCAAGCCCAAGTTGTAGGTTGACCTATTAGCACTTTCTTTAACTCTTGCCAAGTCACTCTCAATCTTCTCCTCACTCACTAGGATTCTTTGGAGATGAGAGATGTGATAGTCATTTTCTTGGGCAAGGTTTTTGTTTTCCTCTCTTGTGATTGCAAGCTTATCCTTAAGAGAGCCACACACTACACAGGGTGGTGAAAGAACTTTCGAGCGAGTCTCATCTAGCAGCTTGGACTCGAGCTCTTTGAATTTGAGGTTTTGAGCTTCGAACTCATTAGTGAGCTTGGGGCACTTCTGACATACACCCAAAAGAGTTGGTCTAGCTTTGAATTCATCAAGCTCTTCAAGGGCACTCTCAAGCTGACTAGCAACTTGAGCAGGTACACTTTCCCTCTGACTAAGATCATTCATCACAACTTGACAAAACTCACACTCAACATCAGCATTTTTAGCAAGCTTGGATCTAAGCAAAGTGATCTCATACTCAGCACTCTCCAACATAGACTTAAACTCTCTATTCTCACGGACAGCGCTGTGAAGCTTATCATCTTGCATGAGCAAAACATCACGCAAATGATCAAGTTCAGAAGAGAGCTCATCAAGAGTGGGAGGTACCTTGCTTGTGTCAGAGTCGGAGCTAGAGTCGGTGTCATGATCCTTCTTTGCCATGAAGCAAAGCCCGATGAAGTCATCCTTCCTCTTGACTCGTGGCTTCTCAACCTCCTCCTCCGAGCTTGTAAGGCCCTCGCTTGATGTGAGGTCGACGTCGCTCAAGGCGGCAACGCAGGCGCGTGTAAATGGCCTTGGTGAACTTCTTCAAATTCTTTCCTTTCTTATAGAAGCGGTTCTTCTTCTTCTTAAAATCTTCAGTGTTGTTGTCGTGGTACCCGTCCTTCTTCTTCTTCTTGGGGCAGTCTACAATGAAGTGTCCTGGGTCACCACACTCGAAGCAGGTTCTTGAACCACCTCCTCTTCTCTCCTTGCGGTTGTTGTAGAACTTCTTGAACTTCCTTGTGAGCAAGGACAGCTCCTCGTCGGGAATGCACTCCATCTGTTCATCGAAAGCTGCAACAAGAGAAGAAAGAGCAAACTCCAAAGAAGACTTATCAAGTGAGGGGTTAGTTCCATTAGAAGCACCACTATGACTACCATTTTGAGAGATAGAAATCAAATCCATCCTAGAAGTAGGATTAGCAAGATTAGGACGAGACTTCCTAGATAGTTCATGAGATTTTAGCTTGCTATACAGCTGCTCACAGTTCAGGGTATTGAAATCAGCAGTTTCTTCTAGTGCAGCAATCTTAACCCCCCAAGCATTTTCATCAAGAGAACATAACAATTGCTTAGCTCTATCATTATCATTGTACACAAGGTTACCACAAGCCCGCAAAGTTGCACACAATAGCCTCAAACCTACGAAAAGTGTCATCTAGTGACTCACTAGGTTTTTGTGTAAAGGTTTGGTACTGTCTATTATAAGAATCCTTACGCATAGACTTGACTTGATTGGTACCCTCATGGTACATGCAAAGCTTTGCCCAAATGGCATATGCAGTATCAAGATGAGCAACACGGTCATGTTCATTCCTACCAAGAGCAGAAAGCAGAATATTGACAGCTTTGGAGTTGTTTTCATACTTGGTTAACTCACCTGCAACTGCAGTGTTGAGGTCTTCTCGTATGGCATATTCCTGCTCAACTATCTCCCAAATAACACGTCCTTGGCTTAAGAGATAAGCCTTGGTAAGTGACTTTCAGTAGGGAAAGTCCTCTCTATCGAACATCCAAAGCTTGGTCCGTGACTTCCAGCCGGTGAAGGTCAACTAGTGATCAAACCGGCTTTGATACCAATTGAAGAACAGAGAAGGCGACCAGAGGGGAGGGTGAATGGGAGCTAATTAAAATTCTTCACAAGAGCTTGGCCTATGTCCCAATTAGCACCCAAACCAACCTCTAAGCAGATCACCAAGATTACACACACCAACTTGTGATGTGTTAACCCTAGGAGTGATCCACAACAGCAGCGGAACACAGCGGAAACAAAAGAGAACAGCAAAGACTTGAAATGGTCAAGAAGCGTACTCAAAAACAAATAGCTCTGTCAGTGTATTGGCAGTGCCGATCAATGCATTGGCAGTGGCGATGGGGAACTGGAACAGACCATCAGTAGTGTCGGTCTGGCCATCGGTAGTGCCGGTCAGTAGACAGAGTAAAGATTTGGAAACGCACAGACAAAGCACATCGGCAATGCCGGTCAGAACATCGGTGGTGCCGATCGACAATTTTGACAGAGCATCGGCAGTGCTGATCGAATCATCGGTATTGTCGATTGACAATAGAAAGAAGAAGAAATTCCTGATCAGGACCAGCAGAAATTGCCAATCTAGATTTTTCTTCCCACACCAGCAGTGCTGATGGACAGATCAGTAGTGCCGATCGACCCTCGACAAAATAGAAATTAGTTCACGATTAGGCAAGAACTTGACCAAAACCAAATCAAACGAACTCCAAATCATGCGATTTTTAGACCAGGTAATCCTCAACACATCACGACCCTAATCCTAGAAGATCCACTCAATTGGCTCAAGGAATCATCACGAATTTCAGATCTTGTGCCAAGAACACCAAAAAGGGGAAACTTGAGAAATCCTTCGAATAAAAGGTGCTAGAGCACTTGATTCAGTCAAGGACCCATATAGGATTGTTCTAGCTCATCATAGCACTAATATCCCCAAGAAATCCACGCCAAAAACTCACTCAAAAATGAGATAAAAAATTCCCGTGAAAATAGCTCCAAAAATAGAGAAAAAGAGAAATTTAGGATTTAGGGAGAGAGGAAGATCTTGAGCATGAAAATAACTCCCATATCATAGTAACATGCCTACAACATCTATGGATACAAGGCTAGAAAGCCACCCTCTTCCTTCCACTATTTGGAAGAGAAAGAGATGTCTCTCACACACCCTCTCCTCTCCACTAGAACATGAAGACCTCTCCTAGAACTTTGAATGAAGACCTAAGGCAAGGCTAAACGAAAGAGGGGCACCTCTTCCACTAACCCTACCTCTCCTTATATAGGCCTAGGGGTTGTTCTAAAGACCATCTCACCCCTCACCTACAATACATTGCCACCTACCACCAGGGGCATAACCGTCCATCTTTTTCCTCGTTGTCCGAATGCCATCGAGCCCTTCACAACTTTGCTTTCCCTCGATGCAAGCTCCACGATGGTGCCACGTGCACCTCCAATCGCCGCCACCAGTTTTGAGGCCCAAACCGGGAAACCGCCTTGCACGCTTCTCAAAGCGCGACTTCTTGATCTTGCGCGTGTCAGCTCGTCCCGTGATCCTCCTTGTCAACAAGTCTGTCCCGCCTCCGGTCCATTCGAGGCCTCTACTTACACCAACGCCCGATCAACTTTGACTTGGTCAACCCCACCATCTTGATCACAACCCACGGTTTTGAGGCTGAATCACGAAACCATCCGTGCTTCTTGCCTCTCCACGTGTACGGTATGGATCACCCTTGACTTCACCCGGCCTCCCGATCATCCGGCCCCAAGTCTCCTACTTGTGCCCGATCCTCTCACTGTTGACCGCCAAGTTGACTCCACTGGCCTACACATCATGAGACAAGCAAACACATTTCCCACCTCCTGCAACTTCTCCAACTCTATTACCAACAATGGTTAGTCAAAACCATAACATGCACAAACTCATGCAATCCCTAGATTCCCACATTTCAACTGAAACACCGAATCAGCCCAAGTCAATTACTCATCACATATTGCAAACTATGGCACATATCCACATGGTTTCTCAATATTGCATGGTCTCTTGAGTGCCATTGTTGTGAAATGCTTGCATGATTGCTACCTATTTGTGTACTGGTAACTCCGTTGTTGTTACCACAACCCCTCCTTGTATGCCTTACCCTACCACTCCATAAGCTCCAGATACACCGACATTAGAAGCCTAATGTACGGAATTCTGCTATGCTTAGAAGCGCTTAGGAACCCCACGATGAAGTTCATCGCAACACCATGTTACATACTTCTATTTTGAAAATGGGTGAAAACGTGTTTGGTGACGTGCGTATAGTTCGATGTGGATGGGTGATAAATCAAATATGTGAAGATGAAGTTGGGTGGGATGTACTTGGTCGAGGGTGAGACTCCTTAGTACTGGTGTAGAGTACTTGGTGGTGGTGTCTTCGGTATAGATCCACCTGTCGTGGATGAGTGCTTGCCCGGTCACATAGGTACCGATAGCGAGACCTTAACTTGGTGATATTTTCAGTGCGGCCATAGAACCTGTATGGGCAGGACTAACATGGAACCTGGGTTATGCAACAAGGAAGTATCACCCGACGAAGTAGGAATGGACTCAGGGGTTGGTTTCGGTGCAGTGGTGATAAGTCCAGTACTTGGCCAGATTATATGACTATGTGTCATACGTGCGGTGATATAACTGTGTGTCAGAGTGGTGGAACCCCTTAGCTCTGTGGTGGACTTGTGGGCGTGTCTGGGTGAAATGCTAGCGTTATGCACATACTTTCAAAGAGTGCATAGCCTATGGGTACAATGTACTAAGCTCTGTAGAGTTAACCTTAAATCATTCGGATATCTGTCGCCACTGGTCATGACACACCAAATCATTGGGCTCTCATTGACTAGCCGATCTCCTTGATGTGTGAGTGGGTAACGTGATACCCATGTTTTGGAAGTGCAAGGTTTGGATATGGAGAGCCATTCCTTTTAAAATCTACGGGAACTGGTGGAAATGGTTTGTACTCCCTTTAGGGCCAACTGTAACATCCTGCCCCTCTGATGTCAGGCCCATTTACATCTGACAGCTCCCTAGGAGCTCAAGACTGCCCTTACAGACCAACATTAGTCTTTTCTGCACACTTTGTCCTCACTCGTGTGCACCTAAGAATGACTTCCTAGTTGGTCACCCATCCCTAAATTGCTCCAGGCCAAGCACGCTTAACCTCAGAGTTCTTTCGAGATGAGCTTTCAGAAAAGAAGTTGCAACTTGTTGGTATGAGTATTCTACCAATCCTATTGAGCCCTGAGCTGGGATGTTACACTCTCACCCCCTTAGAAAACTGATGTCCTCATCGGTCAAACCTGGTCCATGAACTTTCCCCTCTTGGCCATGTCCGTGTGCCTAGTACCAGTGCATGTGCCATGCTGTATGACCACTCTGGGCTCACACCATACCTGCGCAACTACGACCCCACACGCCCGTGAAACCGCAAGGGTCAGCTTTGATACCAACTATAACGTGCCGCCCCTCCAATGTCGGACCCGCTAACATCTGGCAGCTCTCTAGGACCTCAAGACTGCCCTTATAGACCAACACTAGTCTTTTTGGCACACTTTGTCCTCACTCATGCGCACCTAGGAATGACTTCCCGGTTGGTCACCCATCCTTAAATTGCTCCAGGCCAAGCACACTTAACCTTAGAGTTTTCTAGAGATGAGCTTACGGAAAAAAGTTGCAACTTGTTGGTATGAGTATCCTATCAATCCTATTGAGCCCTGAGCTGGGATGTTACAGAGCAGCAGCCAGCAGGAGAACAAGGCAAGTGTCCTTGACCATATTGCACCTATTAAGGATATTAGTTTATTTTTCATGCATGCTAGTCTAATTTGAATACTATGTTAGGTTTGACTAGTTATTGAATAATCCTGTCCTTATCGCCTGGGTTTGGCTTAGTAGATAAGTATGGGTACGTCATGCTTAGCTTGAAGTAATTTGGGGGATTAAAATGGAATAATGATAAACTTGACTAATATTCACTTGAACCTAATCATAACTTGGGTTGGTAATCTTTTTAGCAACATGGATTATAGGTGACCCAAGCAGGAGAATGTTGATGATGCTGCGGGTATGCACAGGTACCGGTAATGTATTGGTTGGATTGTGGTAGTACCTGCGGCCGTTCAAGGAAGGAGGACGAGAGGGTCACTTTCGGCCTCAGGTGATGAAGGGTATGCTTCTAGCCACAGTGCCAGATGGGGCTTCTGTAGGCATGGTTAATCCCGCAGTGGTGAAACCTTAGCGGGGACGTTTTGCAAGATGGGGAGCTCTTTGAAAGACCATGTGGTGATCTTTTGGCCTCACACCTACGGTAGTATGTTGGCAATAGGGAGACTTTAGTCACCGACGGGTGATGGAACCACCAACATGTGGGTAAAGTTGTGCAACCTCTGCAGAGTGTAAAACTGATATAATAGTCGTGCTCACGGTTAAGAGCGGCCTAGATCCTCACACGATTCGATAGGTGGTTGGGTGGATCTGGTGGGTAAACAGATTTGGGTCGTAGCTGTAGGTGGGTAACCTGTAGTGTTCTGGTATGGGTGGGTAACTCATAGGTTTGCTATCGGTGGGCAATCGATACTGGTGGACATGTGGTTAACCTGTTGGGATACTTTTCACCTAGTAAATAGGATGCTGGTATAATTAGAGTCATAGGCTAAGGATGCGTAGTGCAGTAAACCTGTATCAAGCCTATTGTTGTTTTAGCCTACATGTCATTACTTTCCCCCACTTGCTGAGTACTTTATGTACTCATGCATTATAGTTCTCCTGTGTTGTTGCTGCTATCATTCTGCTGCTTAGAAGATGATGGCGAGATGGACGAAGTCGACGAAGACTACTATGACTAGGAGTGCGACCCCCGGTTGACTGCCTGCGGTGTTATGGAGTCTTCCACTATCTTTTATTTTTTTTCTTCATGTAATCCATACTATGTAATAATGATACAATGTAATAATAATAATGACATTAGCTTTACTATTTTCTTCACTTTTGTACCTATATGTGTGAAACTTGATCCTGGCACACATATAGTCTTGCATTCGGTTTGGGCCTTAAAACCGGGTGTGATGTTATGCAGGCTAACCTTGTATGCTTTCTGCCTTTAGTGTGAAAACAGGGTAGTCCATGACCGCTTTTGATCTACCTGAGAACTTCATCGAGAATCTAGAAAGAGTTTTAAGGAAAAGTAGACTTAACGTCTCTTCTCCCCGAAACTCTAAGCCAGCAGATCAACCAGCCATTACCGCACCACCAATATCTAAGCCAATTGCTGAGAAGGCTCTCAAGGACTATTCCGCTCCATCTGCCAGTAACATGCTCACTGGGCCCGAGATTGACATTGGGGATGGAAACTTTGAGATCAAGACCAGTCTGATCACAATGGTGTAGGCTAGCCCATTTTGTGAGAAAGCCAATGAGGACACCAGCGCTCACTTACAGGAATTCTTGGAGTTAAGCAACACCTTTACCATAAGGAACGTGACTCCGGATGCCATTAGGCTCCGTCTGTTCCCATTCTCGCTGCTGGGCAAAGCCAAGCAGTGGTTCTACGCCAACAAGGAGGCTATCAACACCTAGGAGAAATGCTCTACTGTGTTCCTCGTGAAGATCTTCCCGTTGGGTAAAACCAACTCCTTACAGGGAACAATTTCAAGTTTCCAGCAGGCGGCTGGAGAAACAATACCGAAAGCGTCGCAAAGGCTTCTGGAATATATCCTGGCCCATCCCCATCATGGAATGGATAAATGGCTTATTATCTAGAAATTCTACAATGGACTGACGGCCTCAAACCGTCAGCAGATTGATGCCACCGTTGGAGGAGCTTTCTTCTCACTCACCGTCAATCAGGCAACCGAATTGATTGAGAAGATGGTCTCCAACCAAGGCTGGAATGATTAGTGACTCTAGCCATATGTGCAAGGCATGCACACTCCCAAGGAAACAGACATGCTCATCATGAAAGTGGACCTTATCTTGAAGCGGCTGGACATCCATGATGACCCCAGCCTGAAGGGCAAAGTACAAGCTCTAGACCATCGCATGACGTGCGAGGTCTATGGAAACATGGGAAATTAGGGCAATGACTGCCCGAAGACTAGTTAGGAGGCTGCGTTCGTGAACAAGGGGTATCACCCTCAAGGAGGTTAGGGGTGGCAACCATGCCTCTATCAAGGAGGTAACAATGGTTATTGCAATAATTCTTTCAATCCTAACCAAACTTCCTTGAAAGATCTTGTCTTGGGCTGAACTAAAATTAATAAAAACTATAGTAAAAAGTTTACCTCCACTGACAAGAACTTAGAAAGCATTAATGCTATGTTAGAAGGCCTTTCTTCTTCCATTAAGAGCCATCTTAGTTTTAATAAAATGTTTGACACTCAGCTAGCTCAAATAGCCATTGCATTGCCTGTTTTAGACTGTGGGAAAATTTTAGGGCAATCCGAATCTACCAGAAAAAATGTTAATGCGGTGATGATCCATGGAGGTAAGTCCACTAGTGATCCGCCGTTTCCTAACAATCCATGGGAAGAAGGATGTACCCTCTGACGACATTGAAGATGAAGTGGTTCATAGTGGGAAGACGGCTTCGCACGAGTTTTATGACCTAAGCACTCCGTCGTTTCCCCATAGAAACAGGAAGCCAACTTTGGATGAGCAATTTGCCCACTTTGTTGAAGTTATTAAGAAGATCCACATCAATGTTCCTTTGGTGGACGCGATGCAAGGTCCAACCTATGATCGCTACCTCAAGGACATGTTGAGCAACAAGCGTCCAATGCCCACCATAGAGAGCATCAAATTTATAGAAGAGTGTAGCGCTACTATACTCAATTTGCTTCTTGAGAAGAAGAAGGATCCTGGCTGTCCCACAATTCATGCTCAATTGGGACAAAATTCTTTAATTAAGCACTTTGTGATCTTGGAGCCAGTGTCAGTGTCATGTCAAGGACTGTCTTTGACAAGCTGAACTTAACAGATTTCGCCCCAACTCCTATGCAGCTACAACTTGCAGACTCGTTAGTGCGGTACCTTTTGACGATCGTTAAGTACCAATTTTGACCGTCAATATACCTATAAAAGTAGGAACACTTAGCATTTCATACTTGCATGTTAGTTAGGAATAATGAGATTCCACTTGTGCTTAGAGATTCATGTGCATGCAGAGATTCGATACAATATAAGTGGAGAAATGGAGCATAATCTAGGGAAACGCCATTCCAGCCAATGAGACGGTGCCAACTGGACTTCCCTTGGATTGCATACATGGCTGCACAAGATTCCTCCGGAGAACACCGCCTTAAAACAGAAGAGGAACCACCTGTCAGTCACCTCGAGAAAGCACAGGGCAGGAGGCTCCACTCCCTGGTCGCCCGACCAAGGGGGAGGTTGGCCGACCTGGACCTGAGGCGGTTCGGCCTCCCCTTCCACGTGTCGCCTCCTCAGCCCTTTGGCAATGTCAATGGCCCAAAGTTCCGTGGCAGTTACTCTCTAGAACCGACCTTTGGACACTATAAATAGAGGGAGAGGGCTCCACTCCAACACACACACGCACTCAAGAGCTAGTCATTTCCCTCTTTCACTTTGTAGTTTCCTAGTCCTAGTGGAGTTTAGTGTAGGAAGAGCCTTGCTCAAGTCTCCAAATCATAGGAGTATTGGTATGGCTCTTGTATCTTTACCTTTATTATTTTATATTATGACCTTGCTCTATTCAATTAATACAGTTCTTCCTTATAGTTACACTTATGATATGTGTTCCTTGTTTGGTTATATATCATATTCATGTTATAGGACTTTATGCTTTTATGATTATATAGAGTCGCTACCTTAATGTCATGATTGTCATATACCTTATCTATTGTCTAAATGTGATAATGCTAGTTGTACTTTAGTCTAGTTGTTATGCGTCAACTTGGGTTTGATATCTAATTAGCATTGCAATTGCTTAGCTCATGACTTGTTAATCCATAGGGATAGAGTTATGTGTGCCTAGTATTTGTTAATCCAATTGGTGATTCTAGTGTTTGATCAATGCTAGCATTCTACTTAAATGTGTAAGTGCGGTGCTTAGACGGCTAGGTAGTATTGATCACCTTGTAATCCATGGTTTGTAGAGGTAGGCAATAGGCGGTGACAACTCTATTTGTCCATTGTACTCCTCCACGTTCGGTTACGACGTGTGTCCAAGACGGAGTTGCCTTGTGTATGCCGGGCATGAATCCGTACACGAAGTGTTGATTGCATTAGACTATGACTAGTATAACTTCGCTTGTAATTGTTTGACTATGTGACTATATAGGTAGACTAACATTAGAGATATGGTTTTTCTTTGCTGACTAAAACTCCCTAGTGACTTAGGATCCTTTATTTATCTTTAGGAATGATTGCTCTGTGTCACACTACCCCTATCCTTATTATTATACTTACACTGTATAAAGTTAGAGTACTCATACCAATCTTTATGACTATGTTATTGAGAAACCATATGGATATGTGCCATGGTTTGCAATATGTAATGAGTAATTGACTTTGGTTAATTTGGTGTTTGAATCGAAATGCGGGAATCTAGGGATTGCATGAGTGTGTGTATTGTTATGGTTATGACTAACCGGGAGTTGATGAGGATGCTGGAGAGTTTGTAGGAGAAGGAAAATGTGTTTGCTTGTCTCATGATGTGTAGGTCAATGGAGTAGACTTGCCTTAGGTCTTTATTCAAAGTGCTAGGAGAGGTCTTCATGTATTAGAGGAGAGTAGTGGGTGTGTGAGAGACATCTCTTGCTCTTCCAAATAGTGGGAGGAAGAGGGTGGCTTCCTAGCCATGTATCGATGTATCTTGACTTGTTGAATCAATGATATGAGATTCAAATTCGTGCTCAAGTGCTTCCACTCTCCATAAATCCTGAATTCTCTTTTTCCCTTTTTTCGGAGCTATTTTCGTGGGAATTTTTTTATCTTATTTTTGAGTGAGTTTTTGGGGGTGGATTTCTTGGGGATCTTAGTGCTATGATGAGCTAGAACAATCCTATATGGGTCCTTGACCGATTCAAGAGCTCTAGCACCTTCGATTTGAAGGATTTCTCAATTTTCCCCTTTTTGGTGTTCTTGGAACAAGATCTAAAATTCATGATGATTGCTTGAGCCAATTGAGTGGATCTTCTTGGATTAGGGTCATTATTTGTTAAGGATTGGCTGGTCCAAAAATCGCACGGTTTGGAGATCATTTGGATAGGTTTTGGATGAGATTTGTGCTAAATCGTGATAGTTTTTCCATTGGCACTGCCGGTGATAGAAGAAAAATCTGGATCGGCACTGCTGATGGCCTTACCGAGATTTTCATCTTCTTTCTAATGTTAATCGGCACTGCCGATTCCTAAACCCGCACTGCCACTGCCGGTGTGGGAGAAAAATCCTTAATCAGCACTGTCGATGCCCCTGACCGGCACTGCTGATGGTAAGTCTGAGCTACATGTTCTATGTTTTCTTTCCTACTTTCAAGTCTTGGTTGTTTTTCTTTGCTTCTCTCTAGTTCTTCCGCTGGTGTGAGTCATTTCTAGGGTTAGCACATCACAAGTTGGTGTGTGTGGTCTTGGTGATTTTAGAGGTTGGTTCGGATTGTAAAGTTCTTGAGAAGAATTTTAATTGGCTCCCATTCACTCCCCACCTCTCTGGTCGCCTTCTCGGTCCTTCAATTGGTATCAGAGCCGGTTTGATCACTAATTGACCTTAACCGGCTTTGTGATCCGGAGGCGACATGGAGAAGCGTGCAGTCAAGCTTTGGATGTTCGATAGGAAAGACTTTCCCTTTTGGAAATCACAGACCAAGCCCTACCTCTTGAGTCAAGGACATGCTATCTGGGACATCGTCGAGCAAGAGTACAACATACCTGCCAACCTGAACACTGCACCCGTTGGTGAGTTGAACAAGTATGAAAACAACTCCAAAGCTATCAATATTCTGCTCTCTGCTCTTGGTAGGAATGAACATGATCATGTTGCACATCTTGACACTGCACATGCCGTTTGAGCAAAGCTTTGCTCGTACCATGAGGGTACCAACCAAGTCAAGTCCATGCGTAAGGACTTTTACAATAGATAGTATCAAACCTTTGCACAAAAACCTGGCGAATCACTAGATGATATCTTTTGTAGGTTTGAGGCTATTGTTTGCAACTTGAGGGCTTGTGGTAATCTTATGTACAATGATAAAGATAGAGCCAAACAATTGTTGTATTCTCTTGATGAAAATGTTTGGGGGTTAAAATTGCTGCTCTAGAGGAAACTGCTGATTTCAATACCCTAAATTGTGAGCAACTATACAACAAGCTGAAATCTCATGAACTGTCTAGGATCTCATCCTAATCATGCTAATCCTGCTTCTAGTATGGCTTTTCTTTCTAGTTCTCAAAAGGGTAATCATGGTGGTGCCTCTTATGGAACTAACCCCTCACTTGACAACTCTTCCTTGGAGCTTGCTTTGTCTTTTCTTGTTGCAGCTTCCGATGAACAGATGGAGTGCATTCCTGACGAGGAGCTGTCATTGCTCACAAGGAAGTTCAGTAAGTTCTACAACAACCGCAAGGAGAGAAGAGGTGGTGGTTCATGTACCTGCTTCGAGTGTGGTGGCCCTGGACATTTCATCGTTGACTGCCCCAAGAAGAAGAAGAAGGTCAAGTACCAAGACAACAACTCTGAAGATTTCAAGAAGAAGAAGAACCGCTTCTACAAGTGTCGGTGTTTAGATCACCGACGAGTAGAATTTGTTCACAAGGGTGCACACTTCGGGTTCGGTGATGGCTAAACTAGAGGACACGGGGGATTATACTAGTTTGGGGAAGCCCCCTACATCTAGTTCACGGGTCTGCTCGTGTTACTTGCTCCGATGAGGGGGTACAACGGTGGTGAGAGAGGAGAGTGCTCCAAGTCTCAGGTGAGAGGTGTGCGTGTGTGTGTGTGATTGCTGTCTCTTTATTGTGATTCGTGTGTTGCCAATCCTTAGAGAAGAGTGTGGGTCTCCCCTTTTATACTTCAAGGGGAAGGGCCTAATTACAGAAAGAGAGAGAGAGAGAGAGAGAGAGAGAGAGAGAGAGAGAGAGGTTTTTACACGTGCGAAATTGGTGATGTCGTGCTGCGGAAGGTGAAGCCTTAGTCTTTGGTCTTTACGGGCCCCACCATCCTGGTCTTGTGGCAGATGGGCAGTACAACGTCCGAGCGTGCCCCCGTTCTCAGTCATCGAGTAGAGCCCCTCCGTGTCGCTGTAGCCGGTGTGTTCCGTCGTGCGCGGGGAGGTGCAGCATGGGCTTCGTCATGTCGTTTAGGCAAGGTTCAATCTATCTGTCCCTCAAGCCATCCTGCACCATCATCATTTGACGTGTCATCGCGCGATGGCAGTGCAGCGTGCCTTGTCACGCCTGCCACCGTCAGCAGGCGCTAGTGCTGATGAGGGAGGCAGGTACCTGGAGGGATTTGACTCCTCGACACTGTGTCCACGTAGTGGACATGGCATTTAAGGCCGGGTAGTTGGTGGTAGTTGATCGTTGGCTCACGCGACCCGCTCCGTCGGGGGTTGTTGTGTTGGGTTGCGTCTGTTCGGACCAGCCTGGAGTTGGAATCCGTACCATCCGGGCATGGCAATCGGGTGTCTACACTCCACCACTCCTGGCCTGGCCAGGGTTTCCTCACCCCGTCCGGTTCGGCTTGGGCCCTATTGATGGGAGTTGACTAAGGTGGAGTTTTCGTGACGATTGCGGGAGGAGGCCCACATAGTGGTGGCAGTGGGGCGTTCGTCCTTGCCCCGGAGTGGATAGGCTCGGGTTAATGGCTGAGTCATCCGCTTGGAAGTGCGAGCCGTGCCCGTGCTCCATCAAGGCGGCACGGGCCACCCTCTACCCCTTTCGAGGGGTCGAGCGAGGCGTAGCAAATCCCCAATCCCCATCGAGGGGTCAAGCGGGACGCAACCAGCCCGCGACCATTCGGGGGTCGAGCGAGTTGGGGTAGCGGCGCGGCCTTTACGGCTAAGGCCTGGCTACCGCAGGGATGCTTCCCCTAGGGACCCACGCTGGCGACGCCTTGGTGGCGATCCTGCGGGCCCCTTTGAGTCTGTTTGAATCTGATGTGTGTGAGACCTTAGGAGGTGCCATGTGGCACCCCGTTATTTACCCTCGAGAGTAGCCCCCGATCCCCGAGCGAGCTGGAGAGTCGTTCGGGGGATTTGACGTGGGTGTGGGCGAATGGCACGAAGTTATGTGTGGTTTGCCCGGTTTACGCGAGAGAGGTGCGCGCGAGCGCACCCGACGGGTGTAGCCCCCGAGCCGGAGGGGGAGTTTGGTCAAAACTCGCACTTCAGCTTAATGTGTGTGTGGGTGGGTTTGGTCGTTTGTCCGTCCGGGTGCGCGTGAGCGCACCCATCGGGTGTAGCCCCCGAGCCAAAGGAGGAGTCCGGACGGACTTGTTCTTTGGTTGTTTGTGTTTGAAGTGATCACGGGGGTGCCGTGGGACCTGTATTCCTTGGTCTCTGTCCCTTGGGCTGGACAGACGGCGCAGGGTGTCATTGGTTGAGGGTTCGCTTAAAAAGGCGAGCCATGGCACTGTCGGAACGATAGGTTTCTTGTCACTTTTTGGCGTGCAGTGCGCAGGGGCATCTTTTGGTAGCGCCCAGGTCTACTGCGTGCCAGGGGAATCCGAGGTTGACGCCTTACGCTGAGGCGGGTTCCTTTTTTCTATGGTGCAGTGCACGCGACATTGTTAGTGGTGGCAGGTCCTTGTCCTCATGTGGCGTGTAAGAGCCCCTCGTGAGCTCGCATCGAGATTTGGTGCCCGCACAAGGAATCCGAGGCCTAGGCCTAGCTTGGCTATTTAAGGACACAGTCGGGCAACATTCCGCTTCTTCCTAGACCAAGCTTCACGCTCCAAGTCCTCAGATACCTGGGACGAGACCAACTTTCACCGAGTGGTCCGTTGTTCTCATGACTGTCGGGTGCGATGGTGCCCATCGGTCGTGGTAAGCTTGGCTCGACTTCTATTGTGTCCCCCCTTTGTCGGGGTGAGTTAGGGATAAAGGAGCCTTCGCATGGAAGGTCGCCATGGCCTATTAGGGCCCCTCGTGTTTGTCTTTGGCGGCGCCTGTAGGAGCGAGGTCAAGAAGAGGCACCGGATCGAACACCTCACCAGCATGGGGGTCATTGGTCTTAAGCGGCGACTCCAACAACAGCCGTATGACATGGCCGGGCTTCTCGTCTTCTTCGTTGGGGGGAAAGACCGGTCCCAAATGCGGGCGTCTTTCCCTAACGACGAAGCATTACAGGCGCTTTACCTTGTATGTACCCGCCGAGGTGCGGGTACCATTTTTTCTTCGTAGTAGACCCCTTGGGTCGATCTTTTCCTTCCGTCCCCCTCTTTTTTCTCTCGAGTCGTTGATACTTGCTTTGTACAGGGAAGAGAGGGAGTGTGTAAGAGTCGGCCTTAAACGGTCTTGTAAACAAAGAATAATGAATATGACCTTGTCGTTGGGTCTCGTTTGGCGATGCCGGCCCACGCGTCTTCGCTCGATGCAGACGGATCGGTCGAGTGGCAATTTTGACTTTTTTTTTTCTCCTTCCGCGTCCCGTTCGTGAGACGGAGGATAGAGCCGAGCCACGCTTTTGCATCGGTGGTGTTGACGGCTGTTAAGTACCATTTTCATCTGTCAACTATGCTCAAATAAAGGAGAATTTGGCATTTCATACACGCATATTTGTTTACAATAATATAGTTCCACTTGTACTTGGGAATTATTTGCATGCAGGAGGAAATATGAAGGAAACACACCCAAAAGGCAAAGAAACACACTTTCGACCAATGAGAGAGCGCCAACTGGACATCCCATGGATTGAAGGGCCCATTTTCAGTACCACACCAAAAAAACACACAAAACTACCCCAACATCTGGGATGAGGGCCCACCTGGCAACCACCCTGAGGAAGCACAACCCAGGAGGGCCCAGCCATAGGTCGGCCGACCACCCTAGGTTGACTGACCCAGGCATGCGGCCTTTCCTCTAGGGCTTGCACGTGGAGGCTCCTGGTTGATCCCTGAAGGCGGTGGGCAAGGATATTCTTGGTGGTTACTCCCCTTTGCCGACCTATAGAGGCTATAAATAGGAGGGTGTGCCTTTACACTCACACACACACACCACAAGAAGAATTCCTTCTCTTGCTACTTAGTTGTTCTCAAGTCTTAGTGGAGTTAGGCTGAGTCTAGAGCTCTCTAGTTCTTCAAGTCTTCTCTTGGAGAAATTGGTATGTCTCTTGTATCATTTCCCTTTTGGAAGACTTTGCTCTATTTAATAAATGTCATCTTTTCATATAGTTGTGTTTGGGTCATGAGTTTCTTGTTTGATATTGTGATCCATATATGTGATAGTATAGCCCACTTGTGTGATAGGAGTTTATATTTATTATACTACTATTGTCATGCTTGTTATATACCGTCACTATAGTCTAATTTATATGACATAGTCTTTATGCTTAGGATTCATTGTTATGACAAGACATGGGTTTGGTGATCATATTTATATGATAGCTCTGCTTCGTTAATATAACCTTGGAGGAGTAGAGTGCTCTTTGATTATGCAAGTATGGTACTTGGATAATTGATTTCCATCAATTTTTTGTTAGTCTACTGGTTAGCTGAGGTAGGCGGCAGGTGGTGACAGCTCTGTCCGTCCTTTGAACTCCTCCACGCTAGGCTAGTGCGTAGGCTCTTGGCGGAAGTCGCCTGTGGATGCAGGGGTAGGTCCATGCCTGAAGTGTTATGTTAATAACTGTTGAACTTGAGTATAAGCGTGTATGTGTATAGAACTAATGCTATATAACTGTATATGAAAGTACTATAGGAGTAGCTCAGCTTAGTTCCTTCTCCACTTGGCTTTATTTATTTATTTATTTATTTATTTATATTTGATATAGAATCTTCTGTATGTCACACTACCTCGTCATTATCCATTGCTTGCCTGCCTTGGTTAGATGATTCTTGTCAATTCGCAATGTAAATATGTGCATAAGTAAGCCTTCTTATTCATTGCCTTCCTTTAGGATAAACAAATACGATACCCTGAATACTTCCGGGTGAAATGCTACAACGGTATTTTCCGTGCGCTTGCGGATTTTACCTAATTGGCTCTAGGACATATTAATGAAGCATTTATGGCACCTTGCCAGCGATGATTTATTAGTAGGGCTTAGCAAAAGTCAACAAGCATTTATGGTGCCGTTGCCGGGGAAGGCGTATGATTAAGAAAATACTAATGTACATATTTATGTTACAATTATATGGCCATCTCCTAAGCAGGCTAACCTTGCTTTGTTTTCTACATTTTGTATGAAAATAGGGTAGTGTATGACTGGTTTCGACTGGCTAACAAACTTCACCGAACATCCAGAATCACTCTTGAGAAAAACACAAGCTAGGCTCACCCCTCTTCAAAAGCAACCTCGGTCAAGCGAACCCGTCACTTCCGCACCACCAAGCTTTGAGCCGATGGCCCAAAAGACCCTTCGCGAGTTCTCCGCTCCCTCTGCTGCCAATGTTCCTGTTGGTCCAGCTGGCAACATGGGAGATGCGAACTTTGAGATCAAGACGGTTCTCATCACGATGGTGCAGGCCAGTCCATTCCGTGGGAAGGCCAATGAGGATGGAAGTGCTCATCTGCAACAATTCCTGGAGATTTGCAACACTTTCAAGATGAAGGACGTCACCCCCGATGCTGTTCGTCTTCGACTGTTCCCGTTGTCTCTCCTCGGGAGGGCGAGACAGTGGTTCTACGCGAACCTTGATGCTGTAAACACTTGGGAAAAATGTTCTGCCGCGTTCCTCGCAAAGTTTTTCCCGTTGGGCAAAACCAATGCCCTCCGTGAAAATATTTTAAGCTTCTAGCAGGAGTCGATTCCTGAGGCGTGGGAGAGGCTCCAAGACTACATCTTGGCATGCCCACACCACGGGATGGATGACTGGCTTATCATCCAGAATTTCTACAACGGGCTCAGTCCGTTGGCCCGTGATCACCTCGATGCTGCTGCTGGTGGAGCCTTCTTCTCGCTCACTGTGAGCAAGGCAAAGGAGCTGATCGAGAAAATGGTGTCCAACCAAAGTTGGAGTGAAGATCGCCTCCAACCACGTCCGCGGGGCATGCACTTTGTCAAGGAGGTTGACATGCTTGCCGCTAAGATGGATCTCCTAGTGAAGAAGATGGACGATCAGGCCAAGGGAGAAGTACATGGTACTGCCCAAGCTGTGGACGCTCGCATGACGTGCGAGGTCTGTGTCAACACGGGGCACTCAGGAAATGACTGTCCTGAAACCTGTGAGGACGCAATGTACATGGGCAACAACAACAACGGCTACCATCCACAAGGAGGTCAGGGGTGGAATCGACAACGCTCCAACTACCAAGGAGGTAAAAATGGCAACTTTAACTCTGGTTATAATCAGCCCTCCTTGAAAGATCTTGTTCTTGGTCAACCTAGGATAAATGAGAATATTAGTAAAAAGCTTGCCACCAATGATAAGACTCTAGAAAGCATCCACACTAAAATGGAATGCCTTTCTTCTGCTTTCAAGAACCAGTGAAGCTTTAAAAAAATGCTTCAAACCCAATTAGCTCAGTTGGCAGCTGCTGTTCCTCCTGTAGAGTCGGGGAAAATCCCCGGGCAACCCGAGACTCCCTTAGAAAATGTTAATGCGGATACCACGAGGGGAGGTAAATCCACTCAGGACCCGCCATATCCTAACACTGCAGGAAAGGAAAAGGAGAGCACACAAGTTGAGAAGTCGGCATAAGAAAAGGAACAAGAGGCGATGCCGCTAAGGAAAACGGCTCCACATGAGTTCTATTACACGAACTTCATGTTGTTTCCTGAACGAAAGAGGAAGCCGACCGTGGATGAGCAGTTCACACGCTTTGTTGAAGTAATCCAGAAGCTACACATCAACGTGCCCTTGCTGGATGCGATGCAAGTACCTACGTACGCTCTCTACCTCAAGGACCTCATCAGCAACAAGCAACCGATGCCGACCACGGAGATTGTCAAGCTTACGGAAGAGTGTAGCGCTGCTATACTCAACAGGCTTCCCGAGAAGAAGAAAGATCCGGACTGTCCAACGATCACCTGCTCGATCGGGACACAGAACTTCGACCACACCCTATGTGATCTCGGGGCGAGTGTGAGCGTCATGCCGAAGGACATCTTCGACAGGCTGAACTATACAGCCTTATCCCCCACGGTCCGCTACCCGGCGGGAATTGTCGAAGATATTTCGGTGAAAATCCGGGATTACTTCATTCCCGTCGATTTCGTGGTACTCGACATGAATGTCAGTAAGGAAACACCGCTCATCTTTGGGCGGCCATTCCTCAGCACCGTGGATGCTCGCATTGATGTTGGAGCCGGAGAAATCCGTTTCCATATCAATGGCAAGGAGGAGAAGTTTGATTTTCGGCCACGGAAGGAGCAATGCAATATGATCCGCATCAAGTATGGGCCAAACCCGAACAACATCAAGGAAGTCGAAGTCACGCCCCCAAAGAAGGACAGCCTCATAACATTCATGAAGAAATTCCTCGAGAAGGAAAAAGTGTCACCACGTCGAGTGATGGTGAAGAGGTTGGAGCCGCGTGCCAAGCCACAGGCTCCGAAGTCTGCAAAGCCGCCGACCACACCGACAAAGAAGACCAAGAAGGTGTGGTGAGTGAACCAAGAAGCATCATCCGTGTCCTCATCTTCGGAACCGGACGACACCACATCGAGCTAAACGCCGGAGAAAAGTCCCGCTCGTCGGACTTAAATGGGTGAGCCCTCGCCGAGACGTTAAATCGGTATTTATCCATATTTATTTTCTTCAATTCCATATTTGCTTTCCATCATGTTTAGATTCATTTCCAACTTTTGCATTTTGCATATTTGAATTTTCAACCATCTTGCACATTGGAATTTTCCTAATCATATGCATATTTAAATATATATATATATATAAATAGGTTTTTTGGGTTTGTCTTTTTGAAAAGATATTTTGTCGAGCAATTTGAGCAAAATGGCTGCACTTGCTAGATTCACTAGCCGTTGGGGAACATCCTGGAAAAAGGAGAGAGCCAGGAGGGCCCACTGGTAGGTCGGCCGACCTGACCAGGTCGGCCGACCCCCTGGTCCCACCATTTTGTCCCAGCTTTTTCCCAACGGCTCTATATCCGTTGCTCTATCCATTTTTTGCTGCCATTCTGGTGTTTGGGCTATAAAAACCGACCAAGAGGAGGAGCTTCACCATTCCAAGCTCATTCTTCACTCTCCTCCTTTGCTCACTTTGTTGCTCTTCAAGATTTTGTGTTCTTCACTTAGCTACTGCCCCAAAAACCCAAAAAAATAGTTCCCCTCTGTTTTGTGCATTTTCAAGTTGATTGTGAGAATCAAAATCAAGTTAGGCAGGGTTCGGGTTCGTTTTCACTAACGTTAACCCGAACGCAAGGTCGTTCTTGTTTTTGTTTGTTCTTGTGTGCAGCCATGCTCAATCGAATCAAGCAAGTTGTTGGGGGGAAGAAGAGGAAAAGTTCTCGGGCAAGCATGAGTCGGACACCCTCCGTCGAGCTTACCCCGAGTTCGAGACATGGCGACTCCAAAGCTGAAATTCCGGAGGAAGAAACGCCGACCATAGTCACCTCCGAGGAGCACCTCGACATCGTCGACGACCGTGAAGGACAAGCCATCAAGCTCATGAGACACCGGCCATTCGCCCACACCCGACATTTCGACCCAGACTTCCTCGAGAAAATAGGAACAGCGTCTCCGAACGACCAACCCGACCACGGAGAAGCATGACGGCCACATTGGGGTTCCAAACCCCAATCGGAGGTACGGGTTAGGATCAGCCCCCACCACCGGATGAGGCCGGAGGATCATTATGGCAGGCCGGTGCATGGGGATCTCAGCACGACTACCCCATGCACACATCATCAAGCTCGAGCGGAGCACCATCCTTTGCTAACCGGTGATTCTCGTCCCATGGGTTCCGTGAACTCAATTTCGGAATGGCCGAGTTAACAAGGCGGGTGGATGACATCGACTTGCGCACCGAGAGTATGCAACAAACTCTCGCAGCACGTCACCAACACCCAACAATGGTAGAATTTCAGCGACAACCAATTCCGCCGACTCAACGTGATGATGGCCTAGAACCAAAGCAATTCGGACGCCTTCTTCCGCTCCCAAGGGTACGACCCGAACCAGCAAATGTGAGCAAGAACAAGCTTGGGGGAGGACCCCCATCTCACGGTAACTTGTATCTTTCCCTTGTTTTCATTTTTGCATTAGAAAATCCAAAAACCCAAAAAAAAATATATAATCTGAAAGTAAAAAAAATGAGAAGATGATAAAAAGACCAAAAATATTTTTCTTTAGCTTTTTCATGCGCGGTATGAATGTGTATAGTTTTCCTATGTTGAAATGATGAATAGTTGCTTTGTTTTATTCCTCTTTAACATTGGTTTACAACTTAGTACTCTCCCAAGAATTAAGTTTATTGGCTAAAATTTTACCTTGAACTTGAAACTTGTGGGTAGCTCATACATTCTCTAGTTCTAAGTTGTTGGGAGATATGGTATAGTGAATAGGGCTGCTATGATCTTGCTCAAAGTAAAGCTCAAATTCTAGAGTTTTATTTTTTCAAAATGATAAATTGATAAGTT
The DNA here is from genome assembly GCA_030378355.1 of Eleusine indica. Lineage (NCBI taxonomy): Eukaryota > Viridiplantae > Streptophyta > Magnoliopsida > Poales > Poaceae > Eleusine > Eleusine indica. The sequence goes on from CM059499.1 coordinate 32,461,023, forward strand.
CCTCAATGATGAAAATTCCTACCAAAGCCATATGTAGTGCTTATTTGAAAAACCTTATACATATGCTTCTTATTTCACATTGAGCTTCGTCAAAACTGTTGTGACCCTAGTAAGACTCTTTTCATGCTTTCTTGATCAAGATCACATACACACATGCACCACCATGAGCTATTCTTCTAAATTGGAAGATAGCAGCCACCATATCCACCACCATGAGCTATTCTTTTACACCGGAAGAAAGCCACCACTACTTCCATCCACCTGAAAGAAATACTCCATATGTTCATTGCAAAAATTCCTCTCTCAATTATCATTGCAAACTAGGAATATGGCTATGCAAAAAGAAAATAAATGGATGCTCCAAAGAAGAGCAATCAAAAGATAGCCATGTCCTATAAAAATTCCAAAAGAGAGGAAAGAAATTCAAAAAGGAGTTATTCATTCCATCCATCATTCCACCATGTTTCCCACATATTTGCACGTCTTGATCAAAATTGTGTGAATTGATTTTTCTAGGATCCGGTCTTTTGACATAGTAATAGTATATGAACAAGTATGCCTCAATTATCCCTACCTTGAGCTCCACATAAGCCTTATTAGAAGTAGGTGATTTTAGGCAACACTTTGCCTTGGTGAGGAGTCATACACTTTTGAGCGATCCGAGAGAATCATTTGTGGAACTTGGTTTTGTTTGCAAAATCTATTGAAAACCTCCGGAGTAAGATAGTGGAATAGAGAGCAAGTAATTAGTGCCCTACAATTGTTCTATCTCTCAACCGCCCAAGACAATGAGGTGTTAAAAGCCCCATGATGATCAAGGTAAATGGGTGAATATTGTGCCAACATTTTTAATTCAATGAAAAGTATCTTTGTTGTGCACTTAGTATTATTGAGGAGTAGGACATTGTAGCAACTCCTGATCAACAACTTAAGTTTTATCTTTGCTTCGGGACGAGCAAAGGTTCAGCTTGAGGGAGTTTGTTGACGGCTGTTAAGTACCATTTTCATCCGTCAACTATGCTCAAATAAAGGAGAACTTGGCATTTCATACACGCATATTTGTTTACAATAATGTAGTTCCACTTGTACTTAGAAATTATTTGCATGGAGGAGGAAATATGAAGGAAACACACCCAAAAGGCAAAGAAACACACTTTCGACCAATGAGAGAGTGCCAACTAGACATCCCATGGATTGATAGGCCCATTTTTAGTACCACACCGAAGAAACATACAAAACTACCCCGACATCTGCGATGTGGACCCACCTGGCAGCCACCCTGACGAAGAACAACCCAGGAGGGCCCAGCCACAGGTCGGTCATGATATGAACAAGGGTTCCCGATCTTCCAAAAGGTTCTTGGTAAGTTGATTTGGTCGGAGGCGACACACAAATCGATCCGGCCTCAGAACAGCACGTTCTAAACCCCGCAATCGCAGCACGACGTCTCCTCTGGTTATCAACCGTTCAAAGATGATTAACCTCACCGAGAAGGCTAATCCCTGCCTGCGAATCAAGAACACAAGCAAGAACAATGAAGAATGCAACACAATTGCAGATGTATGATTAAACTCACGAAGTTGGGGTCTCACAAACCGATGAACGGCGACACTATTAATGAACAGAATTGATCTAAGAAAAACCTGAACCCTAATGATATGGCGGAAGCTGTATATGAAGACCTTAGAATCGTGCAAGACCCTCTGGATGCGCCCCTAATTGGGCTCAAGTAGATACAAAGCCCAAAGGCCAAAAATCGGCGACGCAGCACCGATACAGATTCTGGACCCTCTCTTGTTTCGACGATTCTTGATGACCCCGGATGAATTTTGACATGAGGCCAGTGGCATTGGAAAGGTCTTCTCCTTATCTTTCTGTGCATATATAGAACATCCAAATCCGAGTGGGTATGCATCCTGGGTGACCGTTTTATTGCAGACTGGTCCTGGGCCCTGAAACAGACTCGAAGTCGGTTTTGATTGGGCCTCCACTTTGGCTTCCAAGCCGTTGCTGGTCCTCCACGTTTCCAACTCCTTCTCCCATCATCTTCTGGTCCTCTCTATGGTTCCTAATCATAAAATAATCATTAGGTAGCAAACCATTCTCAAAAGTAACATATAGCGAAGAACGTAAGAACGAGCTCACCTTTAAATTTAGTCGTCGTGCACGAGCTCTAGTCATTGGACCTTGCAACTCCAGAATTGGAGGAGTGTTGTGTGTATCTATAGGAGTGATGTCCTCATCAGGTTGACCCCCCTAGGTTGGCGGACCCAGGCATGCGGCCTTTCCTCCTGGGCTTGCACGTGGAGGCTCCTAGTTGATCCTTGAAGGCAGTGGGCAGGGATATTCTTAGCGGTTACTCTCCTTTGCTGACCTATAGAGGCTATAAATAGGAGGGTGTGGCTTTACACTCACACACACACCACAAAAAGAATTCCTTCTCTTGCTACTTAGTTGTTCTCAAGTCTTAGTGGAGTTAAGCTGAGTCTAGAGCTCTCTAGTTCTTCAAGTCTTCTCTTGGAGAAATTGGTATGGCTCTTGTATTATTTCCCATTTGTAAGACTTTGCTCTATTTAATAAATATCATCTTTTCATATAGTTGTGTTTGGGTCATGAGTTTATTGTTTGATATTGTGATCCATATATGTGATAGTATAGCCCACTTGTGTGATAGTAGTTTATATTTATTATACTACTATTGTCATGCTTGTTATATACCAACACTATAGTCTAATTTATATGACATAGTCTTTATGCTTAGGATTCATTGTTATGACATGACACGGGTTTGGTGATCATATTTATATCATATCTCTGCTTCGTTAATATAACCATGGAGGAGTAGAGTGCTCTTTGATTATGCAAGTATGGTACTTGGATAATTGATTTGCATCAATTATTCGTTAGTCTACCGGTTAGCTGAGGTAGGCGGCAGGTGGTGACAGCCCTGCCCGTCCTTTGAACTCCTCCACGCTAGGCTAGTGCGTAGGCTCTTGGCGGAAGTCGCCTGTGGATGCAGGGGTAGGTCCGTGCCTGAAGTGTTATGTTAATAACTGTTGAACTTGAGTATAAGCGTGTATGTGTATAGAACTTATGCTATATAACTGTATATGAAAGTACTATAGGAGTAGCTCAGCTTAGTTCTTTCTCCACTTGGCTTTATTTATTTATTTATTTATATTTGAGATAGAATCTTCTGTGTGTCACACTACGTCGTCATTATCCATTGCTTGCCTGCCTTGGTTAGATGATCCTTATAAATTCGTAATGTATATATGTGCATAGGTAAGCCTTCTTATTCATTGCCTTCCTTTGGGATAAACAAATACAAACCCCGAATACTTCCGGGTGAAATGCTACAACGGTATTTTTCGTGTGCTTGCGGATTTTACCTAATTGGCTCTAGGACATATTCATGAAGCATTTATGGCACCTTGCTAGTGATGATTTATTAGTATGGCTTAGCAAAAGTCAGTAGGTGGCTGAAACGTGGTTGCTCGATGAGCTGCTATCGGGTTCGTTCGAGTGAGGTCTCCGGTTCCCCGTCGACGGGGTCCCAGCGAACTGCCTGGTGGTCGACCTCAAAAATCTGTCTTTCCGGCTCGACTGGTTGTCACAACCATTTGATAGGTTGTGATGGCTAGCTGCCTCTCTTCGGAGAGATACCAAAGGTCGAGTCAGAGCGGGACTCAAATGCTACTCCGCGATGCCACCCGACCCCTCGGGGTCGGGGTACTGGCCACTAAGTGTTCCCATTGCTCGTGCCCCTTGCTCTGTTCGTGCCTTAGGCGGCTGTCGAACCCGCTCGTGGGGCCAGCCTTAGAACCTTGGCAAAGAATAATGGACTTGACCCCGTCGATGGGTCTTGTTTGGCCTTGTTGGCCCTCGTATCCCCGCTCGATGCAGACGGATCTGTCGAGCGGCCATTTTGACTTTTTTGTTTTCTCCTTCCGTGCCCCGTTCGTGAGACGGAGGATAGAGCCAGGCCACGCTTTTGCCTCGATGGCTGAAACGCGGTTGCCCGATGAGCTGCTATCGGGTTCGTTCGAGTGAGGTCTCTGATTCCTCGTCGACAGGGTCCCAACGAACCAGCTGGTGGTCGACCTCATAAATCTGTCTTTCTAGCTCGACTGGTTGTCAGGACCATTCGATAGGTCGTGATGGCTAGCTGCCTCTCTTCGGGGACATACCAAAGGTCGAGTCGGAGCGGGACTCAAACGCTACTCCGCGATGCCCCCGACCACTTGGGGACGGGGTGTTGGCCGCGAAGTGTGCCCATCGTTCGTGACCCTCGCTCTGTTTGCGCTCTAGGCGGCTGTCAAACCCGCTCGTGGGGCCAGCCTTAGAACCTCGGTGCCGTCGGGGTAGTTTTCAGCCCCTTATCCCGTCGGGGTAGTTTTCAGCCCCTTATCCCATCTTACCTGCGCCTCCGTCCTGTTTGTTGCCATTCGTCAGCCGAGTCCGCTCGGGTCGGTCGCGTATGTTGCGGCGAGGCCTGACCGGTGGGGCCCACACGTAATTCCTGCTTCAGAGTTCAAGGCGTGGCATGGGGCCCAAATTGGCTCCGCACTGCCAGCTCCCTGTTGACGGTCCTTAAATGCAAAATATGACCGTCGTTTACCCGCAAGAATCACACAATTTGATCACCACCTTAGTGGTAGGAATTTATTACTAATTATTTCCACAAGTTTTGGTGACTTTGTGTATGCAGGAAGCAACCCATGGAGTTTAAATAAAATTCAAGGAAATTCAAGGAGAAAGCACACTTCCGGCCAATCAGGAGCAAGCACACGGATTAAGGAGCCCACCTTCAGCGCTTAACCGACGTAACTCCCTGTAATACCGCGCAAACCGTTGTCAGGGCCCACAGGACAGCCACCTGGAGAAAGCACAGGCCAGGAGGGGCCACCCCCAGGTCGGCCGACCTGGTCAGGTCGGGCGACCTGGCCGGGCGCCCTCTCCGCCTGGGCTTCCACGTGTTGGCTCCTCAGGACTCCCTGATGGCGGTTTGGGGGGATTCCGTGGCGGTTACTCCTCTGAAACCGACATTAGGAGGCTATAAATAGAGGGTGAGGGCCTTCACTCCAACACACACTCAAGATTGAAGATTTAGTGCTCCTCTTGCAAAGGCCAAGTGCTACTTAGCTAGTGCTTAGATTAGGAAGAGAGTGGAGTAGAGTTCGGAGGAGGCTTGGGCTTGTCTTCGCCTTCTCCACGCTTGTACTTCGACGACATTTGCCAATCATAGAAAGTGTCGAGATTTCCCCTCTTGCAGTTTACTTTTTACTTTAATTAAGTTATAGTTCTAGCTTGTGAGCTCGTTCATCACTCTAAGTTCTTAGGGTGCCTTAGCCTGAATATTCGTTGCTAGAAGGTTAAGGTAGTAATCGATCGCATAGACGTGGTGTCTAGGCAGGAGGTTACCTTTGATTATTCGTTAGTCTACTGGTTCGTTGAGGTAGGCGGCAGGTGGTGACAGCTCTGTCCATCCTCTGAAATCCTCCCCGCTAGGCTAGTGCGTAGGCTCTTGGCGGAAGTCGCCTGTGGATGCAGGGGTAAGTCCGTGCCCAACGCGAGCAAACTAGAGCATAGCTTAGTTAACGTAGGAACCTGACTCTTGGGACATCCTCTCTGTCCTCTGTCTGTCTTAATCAATCTCTGTGTCCTTGGGTGATTTAGTCCAACGATAGACACACACATTCCTCGTGATTCGATACCCCGGAATACTCTGGGTGAAGTGCTACATCGGTCTTCCGTGCGCTTGCGGATTTATTCGTAGACGTAAGAAAAACCAACAAGCATTTCTGGCGCCGTTGCCGGGGAACGGTTGCTGTTTTATCTGCGGACCCTAGTCACCCTCGTATCCCTTTTTATCTTTCTTTTATTTCTTTCCTTATCCCTACCATGGAGCAACCTTCTATCCAATCCTTCTCTGCTCCAAGGGGCGAGTTCTACGAGCCACCTTCATCTTCAAAACCAATCCTTTCTGATGGCTTCGAACTCCGCCCAGGCTTTATAGCCATGGTTCAGGCACAACCTTTCTCGGGGGTAGAAAACGAAAACCCACACCATCACCTGCGAGAATTTGAGCAATTGTGCTCGTGCATCCAAATCAGGGGTATGACACAAGAGACTCTCAAGTGGAAATTGTTTCCCTTTTCTCTTATAGAGAGGGCGAAGCAATGGTACACTCACACGGCAGAAAGCACGAATGGTGACTGGAAAGAGCTCCGGGACAAATTTTGTCTTGCGTTCTTCCCAATGTCACGAATCGTTTCTCTCCGTAGAGAGGTCTTCAACTTCGAGCAGGCCGAGAAAGAATCCTTAGGCACAGCTTGGGCTAGGTTCTCGCTTTTAGTGAAATCCGGTCCTGACTTGTCTATACCCGATCCCATGCTGCTACAGCATTTTCGGATGGGTCTCGACAAGGAATCTGCCCAATATCTCGACATAGCCGCCGGAGGTTCATTCATACACAAAACGGTCTCAGAAGGAAGAACCATCCTAGAACGCATTCTAGAAAATACCTCTTTCCTTGAGCCCACCAAACCCCCCTGCGAAGAAGCTACGTCGAGCCAGGAGGCTCTCCAGCTAGCCGAATCTGACCCTGCTTCTTGCACATCTCAAGATTTAGCTAGTGAGCCTCCTCCTGAACCAGGAAACTCGGATGATGAAGAAATTCAGCCGTCCGAATTCCCTTTCATCATCGAGGATGATCTTTTCAAAGATTTCGGTAACACCTCGATGTATGCCATCCAACGAAAGCCTCAAACACCAGTTCCTTCCCCTGAACCTATAGAAGAACAATTCCTTAGGGACTCAGTGAAAGAACTAACAGCCATCATGAGTGATGAGTGGTCCCGAGAAAATGAGCAATGTTCCGAACTTGTTCGGATTATCTCATCCTCTACTACCATTCCTTGTATGGTTAGAGGCAGAGCTGTGGATGTCTGGTATAATCCCGCCGTAGGAATAAACATCGTTTCCGACTCCTTTGCCTTTGAGGTATTAGGAGACGAACCTCTGCTTCCTATGCAAAAGACCTTCAAAAGCCCTACCGGAGCCATCCTAGAAGGTTACGGGATTCTAAACAATGTGTCGATACGACACAAAGACGCTGAGGCCCTTCTGAACTTTCATGTCTTTGAGGTCCCAAGCTTTGATGTCCTCATCGGGCTTCCTTTAGAAAAACTCTTTACGGCAGCCTCATCCGGTAACCTCAATGTCAACATCGGAGGAAAGGCTCTCTCAATCCCAATCTCCCGTTCGCGAAACACCATCGCTGAATTTCCTGATGAGAGAGACCTAACCGAAGAGGTGAAAGTAATTTCCCCTTTCGACCCTCCTGATACCCTCCTTGACCAAGATGCCGATCTTTTTACAGAAGAGGAGGATGATCTACAGGAAACTCTCGAGCTTCCTGAAGAAAAACCACCGACTCGACCTCCCATCGAGTTAAAAACCTTACCCCCTGGCCTACGCTACGCTTTCCTACATGGTGACACGGAGTCCCCTGTCATCATTAGTGATAAGCTTTCGGAGGAGGAGACCAAGAAGCTGATCTCTGTCTTAGAGAAACATCGCTCTGTCTTTGGGTACTCCCTCCAAGACCTAAAGGGAATTAGTCCCACTCTCTGCACCCATCGCATCCCTCTTGACCCCGAGAGTACACCTTCTAGGGAACCTCAGAGGAGGTTAAATAATGCTATGCGCGAGGTTGTGAAGAAGGAAGTTCTAAAACTTCTGCATTCAGGGATCATATATCCCGTACCTCATAGTGAGTGGGTGAGCCCGGTGCAAGTAGTGCCGAAGAAGGGAGGTATGACGGTCGTTAAGAATGATAAGAACGAGCTTATTCCCCAACGTACCGTCACGGGATGGAGGATGTGTATCGATTACAGAAAACTTAACAAGGCAACAAAGAAGGATCATTTCCCGCTGCCCTTCATCGATGAGATGTTAGAACGGTTGGCAAACCATTCCTTCTTCTGTTTCCTTGATGGGTATTCTGGTTATCATCAGATTCCTATCCATCCCGATGATCAGAGTAAGACCACCTTCACGTGCCCGTATGGAACGTATGCCTACCGTAGGATGTCTTTTGGGTTGTGTAATGCACCCGCCTCTTTCCAACGGTGTATGATGTCCATATTCTCGGACATGATCGAGGAAATCATGGAAGTCTTCATGGATGACTTCTCAGTCTATGGGAAGACCTTCGATCACTGTCTCGAGAACTTGGACAGGGTCTTGACTCGATGCCAAGAAAAGGACCTGGTACTTAATTGGGAAAAGTGCCACTTTATGGTCCGAGAAGGCATAGTGCTAGGGCACTTAGTGTCCGAGAGAGGAATCGAGGTGGATAAGGCGAAAATAGAAGTTATCGAGCAACTTCCACCTCCGATCAACGTCAAGGGTATTCGTAGCTTTTTGGGGCATGCTGGGTTCTACCGACGATTCATCAAAGACTTTTCGAAAATCGCTAGACCCCTCACAAACCTCTTAGCTAAGGAGGCGCCTTTTGACTTTGATGATGAGTGTTTGAAATCTTTTCATCTCTTAAAAAATGCACTCATCTCAGCTCCCATCATCCAACCCCCTGATTGGAAGCTGCCCTTTGAAATCATGTGTGATGCTAGTGACTATGCTGTAGGGGCCGTTCTCGGCCAAACTAAGGACAAGAAGCATCACGCAATAGCCTACGCTAGCAAAACCTTGACAGGAGCACAGCTCAACTACGCTACCACAGAAAAGGAGCTCCTGGCTGTGGTTTTTGCTATCGATAAATTTAGATCTTATTTAGTTGGGGCAAAGGTAATTGTTTACACTGATCATGCTGCACTAAAATACCTGCTCGCTAAAAAAGATGCTAAACCAAGGCTCATCAGATGGATCCTCTTACTCCAAGAGTTTGATCTTGAAATAAAAGATAAGAAAGGAGTAGAGAATTCCGTAGCAGATCATCTATCTCGTATGCAAGTCACTAACATGCAGGAACTACCAATCAACGACTTCCTACGAGATGATATGCTGCTAAAGGTCGCGGACTCCACACCCTGGTATGCAGATATCGTGAATTTCATGGTTACAGGGTATGTTCCGCCGGGGGAAAACCGAAAGAAGCTGGCCTATGAAAGTAGGCGACACCTTTGGGATGACCCATTCCTCTACAGGGTCTGTGCTGATGGTCTGTTGCGGCGATGCATCCCCACCATTGAGGGTGCACAGATAATTGAGAAGTGCCATGCAGCTCCGTACGGAGGACACTACGGCGTGTACCGGACGCAAGCAAAAATCTGGCAAAGTGGTTTCTATTGGCCGACGATGTATGAGGACACCAAGGAGTACATCAGGAGGTGCAGGAGATGCCAGAAGCATGGAGGAATCTCATCTCGCAACGCGATGCCCTTGACATACAACCTGCAAGTCGAACTTTTCGACGTCTGGGGCATCGACTTCATGGGACCCTTCCCAAGGTCCTATGATTGCGAGTATATCCTGGTGGCAGTCGACTACGTGTCAAAGTGGGTTGAAGCATTGCCATGCAGAGCTGCAGATGCAAAGAGCGCACGGAAGATGCTCTATGAGATCATTTTCCCACGCTTTGGGGTACCAAGGATGGTGATTAGTGATGGAGGTTCACACTTCACGGATAAAGGATTCCGACACTTCCTGAGGGAACTCGGTTCCGACCATAACATTGCTACTCCATACCACCCCCAGACCAGCGGTCAGGTAGAGACCTCGAACAAGCAAATCAAGAACATCCTACAGAAAACAGTGGAGGAAATGGGATCGGGATGGAAGAATAAGTTGCCAGATGCACTATAGGCATATCGCACTGCATACAAGACCCCCATAGGCATGTCTCCATTCCAGCTGGTCTACGGCAAGACTTGCCATCTACCGGTAGAACTGGAACACAAGGCATACTGGGCAATAAAGAAATGGAATATGGATTCCAAAGAAGCAGGGAGGCACAGGATGAAGCAAATTTCTGAGTTGGAGGAATGGAGAGAAAAGGCGTATCACAGTGCCAGGATCTATAAAGAAAAGACCAAGAAATGGCACGACAAAAGGATACAGCCAAAGGAGTTCAACCCTGGAGACAAGGTGCTACTCTTCAACTCAAGAGTGAAGCTGTTCGGCGACGGGAAACTGCGAAGCAAATGGCTTGGGCCATATCTCGTCATCGACGTCGCGACACATGGAGCGGTCACACTCCAGGACAAGGACGGGAACGCGTTTAAGATAAACGGCCATCGACTTAAACTCTTTTATGATTCTATTAAAAGTATAGGAGTTGAGGAGGACGTAGTCAATTTAATTGACTTCCGGGCCTACCCATAGCCTTTACGGGCACCTAAACTTAGAATCAAATTAAATTGCCGTACTTTTCCCCCTCCTTGGACCTCCCTTAGGCAGCCCACGAAGCAGCAGCCCCAGGGGGCCCACCACCAGGTCGGCCGACCTGGCCAGGTCGGGCGACCCCCTGGTGGCGCCGCCGCTTCCCGTTTTTCTCTCACGCGTTCCTCCAACTTCCCCCTTCGCCCTAATCGGAGATTCTCGCGGAGAATCGCGAATATACCGTCGGGGGACTCTCCTTTTAAGCAGAGGGGAGCGATGCTTTTCTCTCATCCCAAACCTTCCTGTGAACCTCTTCCAGAACCCCCAACTTCGTCATGGCTGCCAAAAAGAGCACTTCCCAGGCTTCCTTGACCAGCTCCGCCCTTGCCCTTAGCGGGGAAATCACCCCCGCTAACCAAATCGTCCCGACCAACCTCGATCTCACCCTTGCCGAGATCGTTGAGCCTCTCGCCATTGAGCCTCCCCTGCGCCGCGAAGAGGAAAGGGCAGGCCGTACACGGTTTGCTGAATGGCGCAGCCCTTCCGCCACCCGCACATCGCAGCGGGCACTTTCACCGACCCCGGCACGCACCATGAAGACGCGGGGAACGTCGCCTGTACGGCGTCCTACCCCCGACATCAAGAGACCAACGACGGGCACTCTGGCGCACCGCAAGACGACACCCACCCGTCGTCTCCACAACGGGGATCCCTCTGCTCTCCTGCCCAGGGAACACCTCGTTGAGACGCTTCGGGGCAGGGATGGGTCACCATTCGGGTACAAGTACCGGATGGACTACATCCCCACGTCGCCAGAGCAGAAGGGACGGTTCACCAGCACCGGACCACGCACCGGACCGGGCAAGGGGAAAGTGCTCTTCCCCAAGCTCACTTCGGAGGACAAGCGGGAGATGGAGGAATCCATCGACTCCTCCCCGCAGAAGACCATCAGCCGTTTCCTCGACCCCCCGCCAATCACAGCGGAGGGCGGACACTACCAGGACAGCGGGGACGAGGCGACAGGTCCCTCCAAGGCCAAGCTTGCGCAGGACATTCTCCTCCTACGGGCGGAGAATAAGAAGCTGGCCAACAAGTTGGCGGAGGAGTTGGTTGATCGTGCTCAACTTGAGGATCGTGTGCAACGCCTCGAGGAGGGTATGAAAGACCTCCGCCGTGGCTTATGCGCTAAGATGGAGCGCATTTGTAGCCACATGGGAGAGCCCGACTTATATAAGGGCAAATGAATAGGCTCTCCCATATAGTTTAGGAAAATAGGCGTTTAGTTTCCCTTTTTAGATTTTCTTCCTTTATTTCATTAAAATGTAATGCGCTTATAATAAAGAATTGAATAATGGAACCCACTGAGCCCATAAAGCCCGTGGGGTCCACCTTTGCTTTCACACTTTTTCCTTTTTGTTTGTGTCAAATAAAAAGAAGTCAGGAAACAAGTGTGGAGGAGGATTTGTGAAGTACGAACGCGCAAACGGACGGTCTACCCTGAGAAATACGTTGCACAGGGCAACACGAAGCGACACGACGAACCAGGGGACCAGAGGAGCATCTCCCAGGTCGGGCGACCTGACCAGGTCGGCCGACCCAGGCCTGGCTCCCCTCGGACCCCCACTTGGTCCATACTCTGGTTTGCACATCTACTTCCCATTCCTCCCTGCCTCTCTGCTTATTTTCTCCTTGAATATGGAAAAATTAATAAATACTAAAAACCTGAATCTTCTCCATAATTCATTCTTTTTGATTTATCATCTTGCATGCTCCTTATTCCTAGAATGTTTGCCTAAATTTTCATGACTATATCTTTAGGAAAACATGCTACCTAGGACTATTGATTTGTGTGATATGAATAGACTTTATGAATCTTCACTCTTATGCTTATAACTTGGGATTTTCTTTTGAAAATGATAAATTTGAAAGCCAACTCCTCAATGATAAAATTTATCCTACCAAGGCCAAATTTTGCTTATCAAAGATTGTGCTCTTTTGTGCTACTTATTAATTTATTGAGCCTTGTCAAAATTTTGAGACCCAAATTGAGATGCCTGTTATGCTTCATTTATCAAGTCTGTGTGCACATCCACCCCTATGCTAAAACTTCTACACTGGAAGTTAGCATCTCCACCATCCATGAAAATAAAATACTCCAGTTCTACATACTTCCCTCCGTATTTTGTTGCAAAAAGAGTATGGGCTATCTTGCAGTTCAAAAAAAAAAAAAGAAGAGAGAGAAAAGAAAAGAAAGAAAGATAGCCCATGATCTCATTTCAATGAGGGAATATTCAAAGGAGTATCCATCTTCCATCTACCAAATAAATGTGCACAGACTTGACTTATGAATCATGACTTGTTTTTCTCTTTGGATCCGAATTTTGACTTAGCAAGATATGAATTATAAGTATGCCACCATTTCAATCCTATTCTTGAGCTCCACATATACCATATTTAGAGATAGGACATGAAAGGCACAATGCCTTGGTGAGTAAAATACACCTTTGAGCGACTAAGAGAATCATTTGAGGAGTATGGCTACTATTCTTTGATTGTGAAAATCTATTCGAAAACCCAAGTTACATAAGCAGAAGGAGCTGAGTTTTCGGAGTCAAGATTCGTTCCATTCATCAATATCCAAAGAAGGCATGCTAGACACTTCAAAAGCTCATGGAGATACAAGGTAATGCCTGGAATAATTTGCATGCTAGATTTGATTTATCAAGGTTTGAATTATCACTTAGTCCTTAGCCTTTAGTCCTTTACTCGAGGACGAGCAAAGGCTAAGTGTGGGGGAGTTTGTTGACGGTCATTAAATGCAAAATATGACCGTCGTTTACCCGCAAGAATCACACAATTTGATCACCACCTTAGTGGTAGGAATTTATTACTAATTATTTCCACAAGTTTTGGTGACTTTGTGTATGCAGGAAGCAACCCATGGAGTTTAAATAAAATTCAAGGAAATTCAAGGAGAAAGCACACTTCCGGCCAATCAGGAGCAAGCACACGGATTAAGGAGCCCACCTTCAGCGCTTAACCGACGTAACTCCCTGTAATACCGCGCAAACCGTTGTCAGGGCCCACAGGACAGCCACCTGGAGAAAGCACAGGCCAGGAGGGGCCACCCCCAGGTCGGCCGACCTGGTCAGGTCGGGCGACCTGGCCGGGCGCCCTCTCCGCCTGGGCTTCCACGTGTTGGCTCCTCAGGACTCCCTGATGGCGGTTTGGGGGGATTCCGTGGCGGTTACTCCTCTGAAACCGACATTAGGAGGCTATAAATAGAGGGTGAGGGCCTTCACTCCAACACACACTCAAGATTGAAGATTTAGTGCTCCTCTTGCAAAGGCCAAGTGCTACTTAGCTAGTGCTTAGATTAGGAAGAGAGTGGAGTAGAGTTCGGAGGAGGCTTGGGCTTGTCTTCGCCTTCTCCACGCTTGTACTTCGACGACATTTGCCAATCATAGTAAGTGTCGAGATTTCCCCTCTTGCAGTTTACTTTTTACTTTAATTAAGTTATAGTTCTAGCTTGTGAGCTCGTTCATCGCTCTAAGTTCTTAGGGTGCCTTAGCCTGAATATTCGTTGCTAGAAGGTTAAGGTAGTAATCGATCGCATAGACGTGGTGTCTAGGCAGGAGGTTACCTTTGATTATTCGTTAGTCTACTGGTTCGTTGAGGTAGGCGGCAGGTGGTGACAGCTCTGTCCGTCCTCTGAAATCCTCCCCGCTAGGCTAGTGCGTAGGCTCTTGGCGGAAGTTGCCTGTGGATGCAGGGGTAAGTCCGTGCCCAACGCGAGCAAACTAGAGCATAGCTTAGTTAACGTAGGAACCTGACTCTTGGGACATCCTCTCTGTCCTCTGTCTGTCTTAATCAATCTCTGTGTCCTTGGGTCATTTAGTCCAACGATAGACACACACGTTCCTCGTGATTCGATACCCCGGAATACTCTGGGTGAAGTGCTACATCGGTCTTCCGTGCGCTTGCGGATTTATTCGTAGATGTAAGAAAAACCAACACTCCCACTACCCGAATAAATAAGAGGGACTTAGTGGGTTACCTGAACTTTGCGTCATGGTGGTCCCAAGCGCGGTGCGTGACCATTCCGTCTTTCTTGGCATGGCTGCCAAAGGGACGTTTCTCGCTGTGATGACAGTAGAGGCGGGCCCATGATGCACGGAGCCGTTCGCGGAAGCCAAGAATTTTTTGGGATAGTGGGAAAAGTGGAGTTATGGAGAGGCGTGGGTTGTCACATCCGCGCGCCGTGCGGGTGAGTGGTTGAGAGGCTTATCACCTGGCAGGTTGTGGGCAGATTTTCCGCTGTCAGATGCGGTTGCGCTCCTGGCTCGTTCTTCTAATTAGGCCCTGGGCGCCACCTCTTCGGATCTTCCTTTTGCCTTCCTTGTTTCCTCGCCCGTTTTTCTTCTTCGTCTCCAGCGATCTCCCTACTATAGCCTTGCCACCGCAATGTCTATCTTTACCCGTTCCACGATGACAAAGAAGGAGTTGGAGGGACTCATCCAAGCCGGGCTTCTTGCGCCCCTCACCGGAGCGAGGGAATGGGCGGTGCCGGGGAACGAGAAGGGGGCGGAGCCCCCGAGGGGCTTCGTGGTGTCGTTCGTCCCTTTCCATGAGCGCGGCCTCGGGTGGCCGACGCACGACTTCCTCCGGGCGCTGCTCCACCAGTACAAGGCGGGGATCCGGCTTCACGGCGAGCGCTCGGGGGAGTACCTCTCCATGCCCACCCCGACAACCCACTCGGGGTGACACAAGAGGTCGTTCCACTTGCGCAACGATGAGACCAGTCCCCTCCGCGAGTTCACCGGCCGCGACATCGCCGAGCCCCAGAGAGCTGGCGCTAGGGAAAGGGGAAGAGCGGGAAGAAATGGATCGAGAGCGCGCTCGGTGCCATCGCTCACCTCTTGGAGTCTGGACTCGATGACACCGGAGTCGTCGAGTGGTACCACAAGCGGCGGTTCATGCTGCTGTGTCATCGCTTGCTCCCCATGTTCCTCATTGATGCCGACAACCGTGAGGTGCCAGGGAACGTGATGGCGGAGGATATGCTGCCTGATGACGAGGTGGTGAAGCAGGTAAGGGCGGACCTTGGGCCCAGCGTGCAGGCCTGGCTTGCTTCGAATGGGCCGTTGATGCGTCCCGACCCCCGAACGGTCAATGTGGTAAGGATTCCTGTTCCTCTGCTCGTGTACTATCCACAACCCCCATTTTCATTATTGTGACCGCGTTCGGCCATTGGTTTCCTTTCTCCCCTTTCTATTGTAGTCCCAGTTGGTGTGTCTCATCCAGACCCCTTCCCTTCGGCTGCCTGAGGGGGAGGCTGAGAGGGCCATTAACTGCTTCAGGGACGTGGAATGGCGAGGTGCCAAGCGGGAAGCACAGAAGAGGAAGGACGCTGCCATCCAGACCAAGCGTGAGAAGGAGAAGAGGTCACGGTGGTGGCAGGCGCTGCGGGAGGAGAGGGAGTAGAGGGGCAAGAACCCGAACACTCCATCGACCGCGTGGACAGAGGAGGAGGATGAGGATGAAGACGAGGACTCCTCTAAGGAGGCCCTAAGTTTGTTCGAGGACGCCGTTAGAGATAACTGCGGTGGTGGCGACGATGGTGACAACGGTGGTCAGGATGGCGACAATGGCAACGATGACGACAACGACGATGCCGACGACGACCACGCGGGCGGCGATGATGCCGGTGGCGATGATGATGACAACGGTGACGACGTCAGTGGCAACGCCGGGCTGGCGGCCAGCCTTGGCTACGCGCCCTTGGCGCGCCCAACTCTGGGGATGGGGTGATCCTTGATTGCGGCATCCCTGGATGGGTCGGAATCGGCGGAGGAGCCCCGTTCGCCAGCACCGAGCGGGGATGTCTTCGGTGCTCAGACCCTGGCAGCTGGCTCCCCCATCAAGGGTGTGGTCCAGGCAGTGAAGCAGGAGGTTGAGCTGGCGCGCGTCAAGACGCCACCCGTCGCTGTCGCGGCTAAAGCCGCGTCTCCCGTGGAGGCTGTGAAGAAGCGCCCGTGAGATGAACCGACGAACGATGATGCGCCGGTTGTGAAGCGATGAACCTTAGGCCAAGACCCTCGCCGGCCTAAGCTGTCTATCATGAAGCAGCTCAAGGTGGGCGCCGTAGGGGAGGCATTGGCGCGAGACATCGCGGCGGCTGCTGCGGCCGAGGCAGCTTCTCGGGTGGTTACGACCACGACGGAGGTCGAGGACGTCAAAAGCGGAGCTTTGATTCCTCGCTGCATGCCGGGCATTGAGGCTTGAGTGCGAGGCTTCAGCCGCGGCATCCCTCCAGGCCTTGGCTGGTGCCCGTCGGGAGCTGGAGGAGGAGCGTCAGCTCGGGGAGGATCTCGGCACGAGCCTGTTCGAACATGAGGCCACCTTGGAGCAGGTCGAGAGCCGACTCATCGCGGCGGAGCGTGACCTCGCCCTCGCTCAGCTCGAGGGGCGCGGGACAGGGCCGTGGCACAGGCTGCGTCCAGCGCTCCGGAGGTCGACAGGCTGGGGCTCACGTTGCAGTAGGAGAAAAGCTACGCCGCGAGGAGGCAGACAAGGCGGCTCAGGACTCCGCCGTGGTCGCTACTGGCTATCTGTCACAGCTGCAGGCCTCTCACAAAAGGGAAGAAGGTAGGCTTTTCATGACCTCATTGTCTCGTGTGTTGTCCCTTTTGGGTTTGCTGACTTCTGGTGGGTGTTGGACAGACCTCGGGTCGAGGCTAGCAGCAGTTGAGTACTCCCTTTGTCGGGAGGGCGAGCAGAAGGGCGCGCCTCGCGCTCTAATGGGTCGAGCGGTGTGGGCGCTTTAGGTGGATGTCCCTCTCGACACCGCTCCCATCCAACAAGTCGGGAGGCTGATGGAGGTAGGGCGCGAGTGGGTCAAGCGGGGTGTGCGTCATAGTGTGCGTACCGCCTTCAGTGTGTTTGCCACTCACTTCGACCTAGTTGAAGCGGAGTTCAAGGCCTTGAGTGCGGGCCACATTGAAGGGCACACCCCCGCACATATGGAAGCGATCCGCGCCCGCACTGTCCCGCACGTCGACGTCCTGGCTCGCATGGATGAGGAGGAGGCGCTCCCTAGAGCTGAAGAAGAGAATTAGTCAGTGTCTGCTTTAGTTATCCTAGTCTTTTTGGTGGGCTACCATGCCCGTGTAATAACTTAATTTTGAACTATCGTCTGTCTAATTTGTGGTGGCCCATGGTGGCCTTAAACAGTCTTTAATTTGTTTGCTCAGCCTGTTGTCTTCCCAATTTTGGCTCGCAAAGTTTGAGCCCCCGGGCGCTTCGGAAGTTTAGTCTTGCCGGTAATCGCCGTTGTCATGGCTGCTGGAGCACGACGTTGCGCCGTCCGACCGGCTCGACTACAAACCCCTTTGCCTGTGGCTTGCTTTGTTCACCAGTATGGAGAGGCTCGAGGCCATGAAAAAAGAAAAAAGCACGGAAAGCGTAGAAAGTTTTAAGGCAAAATAGAGGCATGCCGTGTAGGCCCGTTGTGCCCTTCCAGCCCCCGAGCGACACTCGACCTCTCGAGAGGGGTCGGGTGTCATTTAGGAGCGAGCAAGGCATGTTTTTAAGGGTCGCAGGAAACAGAAAGCTAGGGATAGAATTTACGTAGCTGTGAGATATTCCACGCATTCTTGAGCTCGTCGCCCTCCATTGTCTTCAACTTATACGTGTCGGGTCGGAGGACTCGAGAGACAACGTATGGTCCTTCCCAAGGCGACAAGAGCTTGTGTCGAGCCCTGTTGTCTTGAACCCTGCACAGAACAGGGTTGTTCACGAGGAGACATCTGTCTCTCATGTTTCGGTCATGATAGCGGCGGAGCGCTTGTTGATACTTGGCCGAATGGAGGAGCACGACGTCTCGCACCTCATCTATTTGGTCCAGTGCATCTTGGAGAGTGGCTTCGTTGCCTTGCTCGTCATACGCGCGCACTTGAGGCGCGCCATAGATGAGGTCAGTGGGGAGGACAGCCTCAGACCCATAGACCATGAAGAAAGGCGTGAAGCCCGTTCCACGACTTTGGGTCGTACGTTGGCTCCATAGCACGTCGTGGAGTTCAGCCGCCCATCGACCACTGAACTGCTTCAGGTGGTTGTAGATGACGGTTGGGTCGAAGATTCGGGGCTTCAACCCTTGGAGTATCATGCCGTTCGCTCGCTCGCCCTAACCGTTCATCTTGGGGTGAGCGACTGTGGCCCAGTCGACGCGAATATGATAATCATCGCAGAACTTTAGGAATTTCTTTCATGTGAACTGCGTTCCGTTATCCAAGATTATGGAGTTTCAGACCCCAAATTGGTGGTTGATGTCGAGGAAGAATTCGACCACTTCTTCCGATCGAATCTTGACCAAGGGGCGTGCTTCGATCAACTTCGTGAAATTGTCGACCGCGACAAGTAAGTGTGTGTAGCCCCCGGGCACTTTTTTGAGCAGGCCCACCAGGTCCAATTCCCAGTGCGAAAGGCCATGTAATGGGGATCGTTTGAAGGGCCTAGGCTGATAGATACGTCTGTTGGGCATAGTACTGGCTGATGAGGACATCACTCCTATGGATAGACACAACACTCCTCCAAATCTGGACTTGCAAGGTCCAATGACTAGAGCTCGTGCACGACGACTAAATTTAGAGGTGAGCTCGTTCCTACGTTCTTCGCTATATGTTACTTTTGAGAATGGTTTGCTACCTAATGATTATTTTATGATTAGAAACCATGGAGAAGACCAGGAGATGATGGGAGAAGGAGTTCGGAACATGGAGGACCAGCAAGGGCTTGGAAGCCAAAGTGGAGGCCCAATCAAAACCGACTTCGAGTCTGTTTCGGGGCCCAGGACCAGTCTGTACTAAAACAGTCGCCCAGGACGCATACGGACTTGGATTTGGACGTTCTACATATGCACGGAAAGATAAGGAGAAGACCTTTCCAATGCTGCCGGCCTCATGTCAAAATTCATCCGGAGTCATCGGGAATCGTCAAAACAAAACAGAGTCCAGAATCTGTGTCGGTGCTGCATCGCCTATTTTTGGCCTTTGGGCTTTGTATCTAGTTGAGCCCAATTAGGGGCGCGTCCAGAGGGTCTTGCATGACCCTAGGGTCTTTATATACAGCCACCGCCGCACCATTAGGGTTCGGGTTTTGCTTAGATCAATTCTGTTCATAAACAGTTTTGCCGTTCATCGGTTTGTGAGACTCCAACTTCGAGAGTTTAATCATACATCTGCAATTGTGTTGCATTCTTCGTTGTTCTAGCTTGTGTTCTTGATTCACAGGCAGGGATTAGCCTTCTCGGCGAGGTCAATCATCTTTTGGACGGTTGATAACCAGAAGAGACGTCGTGCTGCGATTGCGGGGTTTAGAACCTGCTGTTCTGAAGCCGGATCGATTTGTGTGTCGCCTCCGATCAAATCAACTTACCAAGAACCTTTCGGAAGATCGGAAACCCTTGTCCACATCAAGTGGTAATCAGAGCTTCAGGTGCACCGTCAGGTTCACACTACCCTTTAGTTTTGTTTTCGTGTTCTTCCTATCGTCCACTGAAAATACCAAAAAAAAAATTTTCCCCCGCTCATAACCACGTGTTTAGCCTTTGCATATTTCAATTTCAGAGTCCGTAGTGTTGAGTTTGTGCCCTAGTTGTTGTTTAGTCGCTGGTTTAGTTTGTGTTTTTGTCGTCAGTAGTCTTTCCCTTGCAACCCTAGCCGCCATCCCCTTCACCATCCTCGGTTTTGTCGGCTTTATGTGCTAGGGTTGATTGATCAACACGCCCACCCTAATCCCACCCTAAACCTACCCTCACCACCTCGGACCGGTTTTCATAAATTCCACTTTCCGCTGCATCCACCTCGCCAAAAAAACTCCCTACCCGACCCCAAGCCCGACTCGGATTTCACTCCAACCCCCGGGTTCTTCATAACCAATTCCGACACCCCTTCGGTAAAACAGCCATAACTTTTTGCTCGGTTGTCCGTTTTGGCTGAAATTTTTACAGGAGATTCTTGACGAAAAGTTGAGCATACCCACACTAGGTGTGCCCTCGTCAAAAAATTCAAAAAAAATTGGGAAGATAAAGAAAAAATTCATTCAAGTTGAAACCCGACATTTTCTGAAACTTCAAGATTTTCTGTAGGCCACGTCCTAGCTCAGTTTGAGCTGAAATTTTTTGTGTTTTCTTCCTGTTTGCTAGTGAGTTGGAAAAAAATATCAAAAAAAATAAAATAAAAAAAAAGAAATTTGGGATTCCTACTAGTGCTCCATCTAGCCCCCTGGAATTTCCGAGTTTGGCTATTTTACACTAAGCCCCCTGTTATCGACTGTGTCCCTTTGTCTCTTTGTTTCTTCTTTGCTGTCACTACTGTTCTAGGACATAGTTAGACCAGCAACTAGGGACAAGTTATTTGGGCACTTATTCAGCTTTACTATCTGTTTTTGATTAGTGTGCCACTCATATATATATATTTGGCCTTCCTAGCTCTACATACTTCTTCTGGACAGCACATAGGTTATTTGGTAACCCTTGCAATCGTGGAACACTTCTCCCTGGTATCCTTCGCTTTGTTGTTTTCAGAACTTTGTAAGAGCTTTGCAAGAAGCTTACTTTTGCTGTGTTGAGAGGCACCACTGCTTAGTAGTTTTGTAGGGATAACCTTCACTTTTTGTTTCCTGTTTTGGTGTTTCTGATGTCAGGAAGCGATGGGGAGGGTGCTTCACCCTCCAAATTGGATGAGTGCGTGAGCCAAAATTAGTTACAGAAGGCTTTGTAGGCGGTTCAGAGTGATTTGGCAGAGACGATCACCAGGGCCGTCACCGACGCCGTCACCAAGCTTCACCTGGGAGAAAGCATTGAGCGGTTGGATAAGAGAGTCTCTAAGCTAACCGATCAGGTTGTCGAATTGGAGACCGCTCACAAGACCAACAACAACAACAACAACAACAACAACAACACCAACACCAACAACGACACCAACAACGACGTTGAAGACGATCATGATGAAGCAACGGTGTATAAGGCTGATGGCACCGTCGATAGGTCAGCTACAAGGACCGCAAGGTTACGACGCCGTTTGCAACGTAACCCTCAAGGTATGGGTGGTTTCCACAACCACAACCGTCGCACACAAGGTAACTATGCTCCAGATGATCCGTATGCTAAAATTAAGTTTTCAATTCCTTCGTTTTCGGGTCAGTACAATGGTGATGCTTACCTTGATTGGGAAATGACGGTAGAACAAAAATTTAATGCCCACCTTGTTCCTGAACAACATAGAGTTAGACAAGCCACTAGTGAGTTTAAGGACTTTGCTATTGTTTGGTGGAGTGGTCTAGCTGCTGAAACCGATTTGCCTACTACTTGGGAAGAACTTAAGGTAGAAATGCGTGATCGTTTTGTTCCTCCTTCTTTTTATAGAGAAATTCGTAATAAACTGCAGCGTTTAGATCAAGGAGATAAAACTGTTCAGGAGTATTTTAGTGAGCTTCAGAAGGGTTTGATTCGTTGTGCTGTGGTTGAAAAAGTAGAGGATCAGATTTGCCGCTTTCATTCTGGTTTGGGAAAAGAAATTCAGGACATCCTTGATTATAAAGAATTTTATACCCTCAACCAGTGTTTCCAATATGCTATGCTTGCAGAGAAAGAATCACAGGGACTTTTCCAGGCTTTTGAGGAGTACAGCAAGTCCAGGAATTTCTACCCACCACGGCCGACGGGGACTTCGGGGCTGCCCAAGCCATCTTTCCGGCCGCCCCCACCAGCTAGTGTTGTTTCTGTAGCACCAAGATCAGCCCCTGCCCCTTCTACGCGCTCAGGTAAAAATTCTGTGCAGGTACCGGCTAGTAGTGCCTCCTCTGTTGCTTCGACGGGACGCACTACAGGGATTCAGTGCCACCGATGCCATGGTCTTGGCCATGTGCAGAAAGACTGCCCAAGTAGGCGAGCATATGTGGCGACAGATGATGGCGGTTACATGAGCAGCTCCGATGTGGAGGATGAGGAGGAGGATGTCGCTGCCACCAGCGGTGACCTCGTCCTTGGAGGCGGAGATACCACGGGCTACATGAATATTATTGTGCAGTGTGTGCTTAGCATACAAATCCAGCAGCCCGAGATGATGCAGCGACATAACTTGTTCCAGATTTTCTTCGTCATCAAGAACCGTCGGGCACGTGTCATCATTGATGGAGGAAGCTGCAACAATTTGGTGAGTTCTGATGTGGTTAAGAAGCTTGATTTGACCACACGCCCACATCCACATCCATACTACATTCAGTGGTTAAATGACTCTGGAAAAGCTAAGGTAACACAAACTTGCAGAGTTCCTTTTTCCATTGGTTCCTATGTGGATTCTGTTGATTGTGATGTTGTACCCATGCAAGCTTGTTCACTTTTATTGGGTAGACCTTGGGAATTTGATAATGATGCTGTACACCATGGTAAAAGTAATAAGTACACTTTTATGCATAAAGGAACTAAAATTACTTTGTTACCAATGACCCCTGCTGAAATTGTACAAGCTGATTTAGAACGAGCTGCTAGTTTGAAAAATAAAAGCCCTAAAATTCAGCAACCTGTTAATTCTGCTTCTAAACCAAGTAATGTTAATGATTCTTCAAGTTCTAAGGGTGCTGCAATTAAATTACAAGGTCGTTCATGTCTTGCCACAAAATCTGAGCTTGCTGAAATTTCTACTGATGATATTTGCTATGCTTTGATATGCAAACAAGCCTTGTTTTTGCTTGGTGATATTGCTTCTAGTGCTTTGCCTCCTGCTGTCACTAACCTTTTGCAGGAGTATGAGGATGTTTTCCCAGCTGAGATACCTCCGGGATTGCCACCTTTGAGAGGGATTGAGCATCAAATTGATTTGATTCCTGGTGCTACTTTGCCAAACCGTGCTGCTTATAGGACCAACCCTGAGGAGACTAAGGAGATACAACGACAAGTCCAAGACCTTTTGGATCGTGGGTATGTTCGTCAATCACTTAGTCCTTGTGCTGTTCCTGTACTTTTGGTTCCTAAGAAAGATGGTTCTTGGCGTATGTGTGTAGATTGTAGAGCCATTAATAACATTACTATTAGGTATCGTCATCCTATTCCTAGGCTAGACGACATGCTTGATGAGTTATGTGGTGCTATAATTTTCACTAAAATTGATTTGCGTAGTGGCTACCATCAAATTAGAATGAAACTTGGAGATGAATGGAAAACAGCTTTCAAAACCAAATTCGGGTTGTATGAGTGGTTAGTAATGCCTTTTGGGTTAACTAATGCACCCAGTACTTTCATGCGTTTGATGAATGAGGTTTTAAGACCTTTCATTGGCAAATTTGTGGTTGTTTACTTTGATAATATCTTGATTTATAGCAAATCCATGGATGATCATATGATTCATTTGCGTGCTGTTTTTGATGCTTTGCGAGTTGCACGTTTATTTGGTAACCTTGAGAAGTGCACCTTTTGCACGGATCGAGTCTCTTTTCTTGGCTATGTTGTGACTCCACAGGGAATTGAGGTGGATGAGGCGAAGATTGAAGCCATAAAGAGCTGGCCTGTACCAAAAACTATCACACAGGTGAGGAGTTTTCTTGGTCTTGCAGGTTTCTACCGGCGCTTTGTCAAAGATTTCAGCACCATTGCTGCACCATTGCATGAGTTGACAAAGAAGGGGGTTGACTTCCATTTTGGTAAGGTACATCATGAGTCTTTTGATGCTTTGAAGGACAAACTTACACATGCACCATTGCTGCAATTACCCAATTTTGATAAGACTTTTGAGCTTGAATGTGATGCTAGTGGTATAGGTATTGGTGGTGTTTTGATGCAAGATGGTAAACCTGTTGCATACTTTAGTGAGAAAATTACTAGGCCTGTTTTGAATTATTCCACGTATGATAAGGAACTATATGCACTTGTACGTTCTTTAGAGACGTGGCGTCATTATTTGTTGCCCAAAGAATTTGTTATTCATTCTGATCATGAATCACTTAAGTATATTCGTTCTCAATGCAATTTGAACCGTAGACATGCTAAATGGGTTGAGTTTATTGAGTCTTTTCCTTATATTATTAAACATAAGAAAGGGAAGGATAATGTGATTGCTGATGCTTTATCTAGGCGATATACTTTGTTGTCTCAACTTGATTGTAGAATTTTTGGACTTGAGGCAATTAAAGAACAATATGTTGCTGATGTTGATTTTAAAGATGTATTGCTGCACTGTAAAGAAGGTCGTGCTTGGCACAAATTTGTGTTGAATGATGGATTCTTGTTTAGAGCTAACCGCCTATGCATTCCAGTTGGTTCCGTTCGTCTTTTGTTGTTGCAGGAGGCGCATGGAGGTGGATTGATGGGTCATTTTGGTGCTAAGAAGACAGAGGATATTTTGGCCACACGCTTCTTTTGGCCAAGGATGAGGAAAGATGTTGAGCGTTTTGTTGCTCGCTGCACTACATGTCAAAAAGCTAAGTCTCGATTGAATCCACATGGTTTATACATGCCACTTCCTGTTCCTTCTATTCCTTGGGCGGATATTTCTATGGACTTTATTTTAGGACTGCCTAGGACTAAGAGGGGGAGCGATAGCATTTTTGTTGTTGTGGATCGTTTTTCCAAGATGGCACACTTTATACCATGTCATAAAACTGATGATGCTAGTTATATTGCTGATCTTTTTTTCAAAGAAATTGTACGTTTGCATGGTATGCCTTCTACTATTGTTTCAGATCGTGATGCAAAATTCTTGAGTCATTTTTGGCGCACGCTTTGGAATAAGTTGGGTACAAAGTTGTTATTTTCTACAACTTGTCATCCACAAACTGATGGACAAACTGAGGTTGTGAACCGCACTTTGGGTACTATGTTGCGAGCTATTTTGAAGAAAAATTTGAAGCAATGGGAAGAATGCTTACCTCATGTTGAGTTTGCTTATAATCGGGCAACACATTCTACTACCAAGGTAAGTCCATTCAAGGTAGTGTATGGTTTTGATCCCCGTACTCCACTTGATATACTTCCTCTACCTATTAATGAGAGAGTTCATGTTGATGCTAAGGAGCGTGCTGAATTTATTTTGCAAATGCATGAGACCACTAGACTTAGCATTGAAAAGATGAATGAAAAGTATAAAATTGCTGGTAGTAAGGGAAGAAAGGAAGTAAAGCTTGATGTAGGAGATTTAGTGTGGTTACACTTAAGGAAGGATAGATTTCCAGAATTGAGAAAGTCTAAACTAATGCCTAGAGTTGATGGTCCATTCAAAATAATAGAGAAGATTAATGATAATGCATAAAAACTTGAGTTGCCTCCCGAGTTCGGGGTTAGTCCTACTTTTAACATTTCAGATTTGAAACCATACTTGGGAGAAGAGGATGAGCTCGAGTCGAGGACGACTCCACTTCAAGAGGGGGAGGATGATGAGGACATCAATCCTATGGATACACACAACACTCCTCCAAATCTGGACTTGCAAGGTCCAATGACTAGAGCTCGTGCACGACGACTAAATTTAGAGGTGAGCTCGTTCCTACGTTCTTCGCTATATGTTACTTTTGAGAATGGTTTGCTACCTAATGATTATTTTATGATTAGAAACCATGGAGAAGACCAGGAGATGATGGGAGAAGGAGTTCGGAACGTGGAGGACCAGCAAGGGCTTGGAAGCCAAAGTGGAGGCCCAATCAAAACCGACTTCGAGTCTGTTTCGGGGCCGAGGACCAATCTGTACTAAAACAGTCGCCCAGGACGCATACGGACTCGGATTTGGACGTTCTACATATGCACGGAAAGATAAGGAGAAGACCTTTCCAATGCCGCCGGCCTCATGTCAAAATTCATCCGGAGTCATCGGGAATCGTCAAAACAAGACAGAGTCCAGAATCTGTGTCGGTGCTGCATCGCCTATTTTTGGCCTTTGGGCTTTGTATCTAGTTGAGCCCAATTAGGGGCGCGTCCAGAGGGTCTTGCACGACCCTAGGGTCTTTATATACAGCCGCCACCGCACCATTAGGGTTCGGGTTTTGCTTAGATCAATTCTGTTCATAAACAGTTTCGCCGTTCATCGGTTTGTGAGACCCCAACTTCGAGAGTTTAATCATACATCTGCAATTGTGTTGCATTCTTCGTTGTTCTTGCTTGTGTTCTTGATTCACAGGCAGGGATTAGCCTTCTCGGCGAGGTCAATCGTCTTTTGGACGGTTGATAACCAGAGGAGACGTCGTGCTGCGATTGCGGGGTTTAGAACGTGCTGTTCTGAAGCCGGATCGATTTGTGTGTCGCCTCCGATCAAATCAACTTACCAAGAACCTTTCGGAAGATCAGGAACCCTTGTCCACATCACTGGCAGCCTTTGCAGGTTTTGACTATGCAGGCCGCGTCACCCACGGCCGTTGGCCAGTAGAAGCCTGGACGAAATGCATTCCCAATGAGGGTTCGAGGTGCGACATGGTGGCCACAGACCCCATCCCCCAACACCCCCCCCCTCCCGTTGATATCGATGAGTAGCCTGATGCCCTCGTGGGTGGGGATGCAGCGCTGCATCACTTTGGTGGCGCTGCATTTGTAGAGTTCCCCGTTGTTCAAGACAAAAGACATGGAGCGCCGATAGAGTCATTTGGCTTCAGTCCTGTCGACAGGAAGCGTGCCCTAAGCCAAGAACTTGATGTACGGGACTCTCCAGTCAGGCGGGAGTTCAGCTCGCTCGACTTGGGGGTCGATTCGCTCGAACCCCGGGTCACCTGACTAGTCGTCCGACTCACTCGAGCTGCTTGGTCGATCGATCTCCATCATGTCCGTGAGCTATGGGGCCACCAGAGGCTGGTCCTCGGCCCTCGAGTCGGGCCCAGCAGAATCATTCGACCCCTATCTGGCCCCTGCAGGTTCCTTGGGTCGAGCCGAAGGTTGGTGCTGGTGATGTGAACAAGGGTTCCCGATCTTCCGAAAGGTTCTTGGTAAGTTGATTTGGTCGGAGGCGACACACAAATCGATCCGGCTTCAGAACAGCACGTTCTAAACCCCGCAATCGCAGCACGACGTCTCCTCTAGTTATCAACCATCCAAAAGACGATTGACCTCGCCGAGAAGGCTAATCCCTGCCTGCGAATCAAGAACACAAGCAAGAACAACGAAGAATGCAACACAATTGCAGATGTATGATTAACCTCTCGAAGTTGGGGTCTCACAAACCGATGAACGGCGAAACTATTTATGAACAGAATTGATCTAAGCAAAATCCGAACCCTAATCGTGCGGTGGCGGCTGTATATGAGGACTCTAGGGTCGTGCAAGACCCCATGGACGCAGCCCTAAGTGGGCTCAACTCGATACATGGCACAAAAACCGATTACGGTGTCGCAGCACCAGGACAGATTCTGGAAGTTGAATTGTTTTGGCGATTGCCGACGGCTCGAGATGAATTTTGACATGGGACCAGTTGGCTTGGAAAGGTCGTTTCGTTATCTTTCCAGGCATATATAGAACGTACAAATCTGAGTCCGTATGCGTCATGGGCGTCCGTTTTAGTGTAGACTGGTCCTAGGCTCCGAAACAGACTCGAAGTCGGTTTTGATTGGGCCTCCACCTTGGCTTGGACATCCTTGCTGGCCCATCACGTCTTCAATCACCTCCCCAGCTATCTCATCATCATCTCCATGGTTTCTAACAACAATTAATTCGTTAAGTAGCAATCTATTCTTAAAATCACATAAAGGAATCATTAGGAACAAGCTCATCCGTAAATTCAGTTGTCGCGCATGAACTTGCATTTTGGTTGGCGGAGTGCTGGGTGTATCCATAAGGGTGATGTTCTCATCATTCTCCCCCTTTTGAATTATAGTCATCCTCGACTTGAGCTCATCTCTTTCTCCCATGTATGGTCTCAAATCTGAAATATTAATTGTGGAACTATTCCCAAACTTGGGATATAACTCATATTTATATGCATTATAAAATTTATCATCACAATGTGAAACTACAATAGAATGCATGCCATGCAAATTAATGACCTCTATGAAAACTTGCTCAGCAATATAAACATCATTCTCCCTCTTATGACAAGATAGAAAATGTGTGATCTTAAAAACACTAGA
This sequence comes from Eleusine indica, assembly GCA_030378355.1. Classification (NCBI taxonomy): domain Eukaryota; kingdom Viridiplantae; phylum Streptophyta; class Magnoliopsida; order Poales; family Poaceae; genus Eleusine; species Eleusine indica. The sequence goes on from CM059499.1 coordinate 32,489,466, forward strand.
AAAACATGACATGACATGGTAATTGTTATTGCAGTTTTCTAGTTTATCATTTGGTTGTACAATACAAGGAGTATTCATGTTTGAGCAAATATAAATTTTATGAACCATAAATACACCTCTATGATCATAGTTTCCTATAGCATAAAATTCGTTTCTTGTTAGTAAAGGCAATTCAGTTTGAGAAAAGATTTGCTTCTCCACGGTATTTAGATCACAAAGAACATCAAATTCAATATAACCCAAAGTATATAGAGAAGACAATAATTTATGCTCATCCTTTTCACATGTTATTAAAATCAAATGTTTTATTTCAGCACTAGTAGGTGAATCATAAGCAAAAACATCAACCTTATTCATTTGTTGTGGCAAAGGTATAAGTGAAGCAGTGGCACACAACTCCTCTTTATCTTAAGGATCAGTAGATAAATCAACTTGTGGCAAAGGCAAATCAAAACAAGGTTCCAATACAACAAGATTGTTGGAACAATTCATCACATCAACAAAGCTCTTACCTGAAGCAACAACATGTTCTTCATCTTTCTCACTATCCTCTTCTTTGTGTAGAACCTGAAATGTATTAGTTGCAACAAGAGACACGGAAATATGTTCATCATCTAATTCAGATTTTGGTGTAAGTGTTGCAACATTTGAAACAGTCCATTCTTTCCTAAACGGTTCATTCTTTCTCCTTTCAAGCCTTTGTTGATCCTCTTCTAAAATTTCAGCAACGGTCATAGGTTTAAGAGTAACTCTTCTATCATTGTATTTAAATAAGTAGCTATTAGTAATGGCGTTGAGCGAAGCATTATTTGTAATAATCCAAGGTTTACTCAATAACAAATGACATGCTTGCATAGGTACTATATCAAATTCTGCACTATCCTTATAAGAACCAATAAAAAATTCAATGCGTGTAATTTTATCTACCTTTATCTTACCAAAAGAATTTATCCATTGGATGTAGTATGGACATGGGTGTGGCTGTGTTGTCAATCCAAGCTTCTCTACTAATTCCAAGCTTGCGATGTTGTTGCTACTCTCTCCATCAATGATGATACGACAACGTCGATCCTTCACAACAAAGTGAGTCTGAAACAAGTTGTTCATTTGATTTTGCTCTACCTTCTCCATTTGAGAACTAAACACTCGTTGTGCTACAACACTTGTATCAACCTCATGTGACACCATCGAATCATCACCATCGGTGTTGTAACCTGTCATTGTTAATAGAAAACAAGAAAACACACAAGAGTATATTATCCTATCACTACTGTTTGATCGCGGTGGAAACTCTCAACAAGCAAATGACAGCACCTAACTGAGTTCTTACAAGATTCTTAGTAGCAAAACAGAGGATACCTTGGAAAGTGTGATCCGACGATTGCGAGGGTCCAAAGTTCTGTGCCTATTCAGAAGGATATATATGGAGCTAGGTAGGCAATTTATAGTAGCAAGGATTAGCAAAATTTCAATTCAGAAATTTCAAAACTGAATAATAGTCCCAAACTAGTCTATGTCACTGGCCTAAACTTGTCTCGGACCTAGTTCAAGCAAGCAAGCAAATGACTCAACAAAGGACACAAAGGCTGCAAGCAATTCTGAATTTTTTTTCTCTTCTCCTTTCATTTTTTTCTTTTGTTATAGGTGCGGCTTTTTCTTCTTATTTTTTTTCAGCACCTCTTTGCCTTTTACTTCTTTCATGATTTTTTTGACAAAGAACTGCAGCAAGAGTTGCGAACTTTATAGCACAAAGGAAAAACCTAAACTTTCTTTTTTGCACTCTTTACGTAAGGAATAGATGTACATATAGAACTGAACCGACAATTCTCATATGCAACACCGTGCAGCAATCTCTTGACTCAAGGAACAACGTGCAACAGAAAACACTCTAAGTTTCTTTTGCACACAAAAAATAGAAGGCTAGATGTTAAATAAATATTTAGTGCAAATAATTCCAGCAGTACTATTCTCTCAATGTGTGCAACAATCTGATTTTTTTTTCTTGATTGTCTATGAACAAGGACACACACGACTCAAACAAGACCAAAGAACAAGTACTAGACCAACAACACAATGACCTTGTAGGGACTAAAATTCAGAGAAGCAAACTAAACTGAAAATTGCAAGGCACAAGGGGGGTGTAGGACAGCGGAAACACGACGAACAAATATTTTTGTAGGGCAATTTTCTGGACTCTAGGATTGAACAAAATAACAAGGATAAGGGCGAACCTAACGGTGTACCTGAAGCTCTGATTACCACTTGATGTGAACAAGGGTTCCCGATCTTCTGAAGGGTTCTTGGTAAGTTGATTTGGTCGAAGGCGACACACAAATCGATCCGGCTTCAGAACAGCACGTTCTAAACCCCGCAATCGCAGCACGACGTCTCCTCTGGTTATCAACCGTCCAAAGACGATTGACCTCGCCGAGAAGGCTAATCCCTGCCTGCGAATCAAGAACACAAGCAAGAACAACGAAGAATGCAACACAATTGCAGATGTATGATTAAACTCTCGAAGTTGGGGTCTCACAAACCGATCAAACGGCAAAACTGTTATCAACAGAATAATCTAAGCAAAACCCCCAAACCCTAATGAAGAGGCGGCGGCTGTATATGAGGACCCTATGGTCGTGCAAGACCCCCTGGACGTAGCCCTAAGTGGGCTCAACTCCATACATGGCCCAAAGACTGATTACGGTGTTGCAGCACGAGGACAGATTCTGGAAGTGGAATTGTTTCGGCGATTGCTGATGTCTCGAGAAGAATTTTGCCATGGGACTAGTTGGGTTGGAAAGGTCTTTTCGTTATCTTTCCAGGCATATATAGAACGTACAAATCCGAGTCCGTATGCGTCCTGGGCATTCGTTTTAGTGTAGACTGGTCCTGGGCTCCGAAACAGACTCGAAGTCGGTTTTGATTGGGCCTCCACCTTGGCTTGGACGTCCTTGCTGGCCCATCACGTCTCCAATTACCTCCCAGCTATCTCATCATCATCTCCATGGTTTCTAACAACAATTAATTCATTAAGTAGCAATCTATTCTCAAAATCACATAAAGGAATCATTAGGAACAAGCTCACCCGTAAATTCAGTTGTCGCGCATGAACTTGCATTTTGGTTGGCGGAGTGCTGGGTGTATCCATAAGGGTGATGTTCTCATCAGCTGGTCATTCGCGAAGACCCCCGGAGGGATCTGCTCATGACCAGACGCCATTTTGGCTAGCGTGTCGGCCGCCTCATTGAGGCGTCGTGGGATGTGCTTGACCTCCAGCCCATCGAATTTGTTCTCAAGCTTGTGGACCTCCTGGCAGTAGAGTGCCATGGCATCGGTCCGATAGCTAGACTCTTTCATGATCTGGTCGACCACGACTTGGGAGTCGCCCCAGATTTCCAGCTGCCAGATCCCGAGCTCAATGGCGGTCTTGAGTCCGTTGATGAGCGCTTCGTATTCGGCAACGTTGTTTGATGCGGGGAAATGAAAACGAATCGCATATTTCATATGTACCCCGAGTGGAGAGACAAAGATGAGGCCAACGCCTGCCCCTGTCCGTATGAGCGATCCGTCAAAGTACATGACCCAGTACTCCTGATCGACGGGAGCGGGCAGGAGTTGCGCCTCGGTGCACTCCGCCATGAAGTCGACAAGGACCTTGGACTTGATGGCCGCTTGGGGCTGGTACGTGATGTCGTGCCCCATTAGCTCGAGTGCCCACTTAGCCACCTTGCCCGCCAAGTCCCTGTTCTATATAATCTCTTAGAGAGGGAAGGAACTCACGATGTGAATCGGATGGGAGTCGAAGCAATGTCGGAGCTTGCACCTTGCCACCATCACCGTGTAGAGAATCTTGAGGATCTAGGGGTACCTGGTCTTCGAGCCGGACAGGACCTCACTGACGTAGTAGACAGGATGTTGGACTTTGAGGGTGTGGCCCTCTATTTCTCGCTCGACGACGAGCGCCGAGCTTAAGACCTGAGTCGTCACCGGTATTTACAGCAGCAGCTCCTCTCCCGGGACCGGGGGCCGGGGGGGGGGGGGGTGGCACGGGTGCGCCACTCAGAATGCGCTTGACGTCGTCAACGGCGGACTATGCCTCAGGGGTCCACACGAACCAGTCGAACTTCTTTAGAAGCCTATACAGTGGGAGTACCCTCTCGCCGAGACGTGAGATGAAGCGGCTCAACGCCGCCAGACAGCCCATGAGCCGCTGTAGCCCTTTGAGGTTATGGACCGTCCCTATCCGCTCGATCGCGGAGATTTTCTCGGGATTGGCCTCGATGCCTTGTTGGGAGACGACGAAATCGAAGAGCATGCCCCTTGGGACCCCGAAAACGCACTTCTCGGGGTTGAGTTTGACGCCATTTGCACGCAGCTTGGCAAAGACAAGCTCGAGGTCGGCCACAAGGGTGTCTGCCTTTTTGGACTTAACGATGATGTCATCAACGTGGGGTTCAACTGTGTGGCCGATCAAATGACAGAAACACCGTTGCATACAGCACTGAAACATTGCACCAGCATTCTTGAGCCCGAAAGGCATCGTTATGTAGCAGTAAGAGCCGAACGGAGTGATGAAAGATGTCGCGAGTTGGTCAGATTCATTCATCCCGATTTAGTGGTAGCCCGAGTAGGCACCTAGGAAGCAGACAGTCTTGCATCCCGCCGTTGAGTCAACTATCTGGTCTATGCGCGGCAAAGGAAAAGGATCCTTTGGACATGCCTTATTCAGGCTTGTATAGTCAACACATATTCTCTATTTCCCATTCTTTTTTCGTATACGAACAAGATTAGCTAACCATTCGGGATGATACACTTCCTTGATGAACCCGGCCGCTTGCAGCTTGGCAATCTCCTATCCGATTGCCCTGCGCTTCTCCTCGTTGAAGCGGCACAGGCGTTGCGTTACCGGCTGGGTGCCCGACCAGACGTCCAAGGAGTGCTCGGCGACTTCCCTCGGTATGCCAGGCATGTCTAAGGGCCTCCACGCAAAAACGTCGGCGTTAGCGTGGAGAAAGTCGACGAGCGCGTCTTCCTATTTGGGGGTCAGGGATGTCCCCACTCTCACTCTCTTCTCCTAGTCGCCCGCGGGGTCGATCTGCACTTCTCTGGTGTCCTCTGCGGGCTTGAACTTTTTGTGACTGACGTCAGGGGCCCCCTCCTTGAGGTGGGCGCGGATGGCCTCGAGCTCTCTGGTGGAGGCCACCATCGCCACCATAAGATCACCGTTCTCAGTCTCGCATTGGAAGGCGTGTTGAAGGGACGCGCTGACGGTGATGACCCCTTTAGGACCTGGCATCTTGAGCTTCAGGTCGGTGTAGTTGGGTACGGCTGGCTGAAGGCGCGATCGGTCGATCCTGAGCAGGTCGAGCATGTCAGCATAAAGGATATTGATGCAGCTGCCTCCATCCATCATCACCTTGGTGAGACGGACATCGGTTATGATGGGGTCGACCACGAGCAGGTATCGTCCCGGTCGTGGTACGTGTGCCAGGTGATCCGACCGGTCCAATGTGATCGGCAAATCCAACCACTTGAGGAAAGCCGGCGTGGCAGGTTCCACCGTGAAAACCACGTGGCGCTTGATTTTGGCGGTGTGTCGACTCCCTCGGGACTCGGATCCCATGAAAATCATATGGCAGGCCTTGGGGTTGGGGATCGCCGGTCCCTCCGGCTCGTCGTCTTCATCCGCGGGGTCCTGAGCCCCCGGTTATGACGCCTTTCCCTGATCTCCCTTCTTCGCCTCCTCCCAGATGAATTTCTTCATCAGGGAGCAGTCCTTAAGGAGGTGCTTGACAGGGAACCCGTGTTTAGGGCACGGACCGTTCCACTTCTTCTCGAAGTGGTTCAGTGCCTCCCCTGCCGCCGGCCTCAGCGGCTTGCACTCGGCAGCGGCCACGACGGGGTAGCGCCTTGCTCGTGGCTTTTTCTTCTTCTTCTTTGGGTGGTGAGAGGCACCGTTGCCGGCTCCTTCCTCCCGCTTTCCCTTGCCCTTGCTCTCCGGCGTACGTTGGTGGACCGCTCCCATGCACTCCTCATCGGAGGCAAAGCTCGTGGCGATGTCTAGGAGCTCACGGGCTGTGCGCAGACCCCTTCGGCCCAGCTCATGGATGAGCTGTTTCGATGTTGTGCCCGAGATGAAGGCTCCAACAATGTCTGTGTCACCAACGTTGGGTAGCTCATTGCACTTCTTGCCGAAGCGTTAGATGTAGCCTCGGAGGGACTCAACAGCTTTCTGTCGGTAGTTCTTGAGGTCCTAGGGGTTGCCCGGCCGGACGTAGGTCCCCTAGAAGTTTACGACGAAGATGTCCCACAAGTTGCTTCAGTCATAGATTTGACCCTCGGGGAGGTGCTCCAGCCAAGCACGGCCCGAGTTGGCTAGGTAGAGCGGGAGGTTGCGGATGATGGCGTGGTCATTGATGGCCCCTCTAGCTTGACATGTGAGGCAATAGTCCTCAAGCCAAAGGCCGGGATCTGTCTCGCTCACGTACTTGGTGACGGTTATAGGCGCCCAGAAGCGCTACGGGAACCCGGCGGTGTCGATGCACGAGCTGAAGACCCACGGCCCAGGAGGGCTCGAGCTCTGGCTCCACGCCTTGTCGGTGTCGTCGTACCGGGCTCTGCGGCATGGTTGATAGCCTCTTTCCTGGTTCCCCCACTCCCACTCGAGGCGATGAGCCTTGGGAGTGTGCCGCGCGTGGCGATGAGGTCTGACTCAGTCGTGGACCGAGGCTTTCTTAGGTGCGCTTGTAGCTGGGACTGGTTGCTGGACCGAGTGCGGTTGTGATCCGGCGGCGCTGCCTTCTCCCGCCTGTCTAGACATGGAGATCTATTGGCTGCGTTGAGCGGTGCGCTGTTGCGAGATCGACGCTTGGAGCTCGGCGGCCTTGGCTAGCAGAGCCGCAACTTCTCGCTGGGCCTGCTAGGCCTTCGGTGTTGCAGGCTCAGGGAGAGTACTGAGCAGGGCGGCGGGTGCCACTATGTTTTGTCCCGCGCGAGCAAACTACGGGGCCCCCTGAGCCTCGACGATGATGCGCTGAAAGATGTCGTGGGCCATGGTGCGAGCGCGTCCGCCCGTGCTGGGTCGGGCTAGCTCTTGGTCTATCTCTTCCTTCTCATGCTCGAGCTGGCGTCGAGTCTCTTCCAGCTCTGCCCTCCTTGCCCTCAACCATTGTTGAAGGTCGTCTGGGCGGGGCTGGGCTTGCGGGTCCCCGACCGTAGTGACGGGAATGTTGACGAGGGTTTCCGCTCCTCCCACACCCGTCATCGGGTTGGCCTGAGCGGGGCTCCCGGGATTCGCCGCCGCTCCGGCAGCCAAGGTCCCAGCACCCCTCGCAGCCGAGGCGGGCGCAAGCCGCACCATGTTGCACCCTCGCGGGGTGCCGCAGCTCTCCGCATAGCTTCCGGACTCGGAGGTGGAATCTCGCACTGACCCCACATCGAGGAGGTCAAAAAGAGACTCGTCCGGGTGCTTGATCATGCCGACAATGCCAAAGCCCGTGAAGGCGGGAACCGCGAGTCACGCGGTTGCACCTTGGAAACACTCCGCAGCATTCTACATGCCGCATGGGTAGCCCTCCGAAGAGGTTCTGGTGAGCCCGTTTTGGTGGAGGGGCTTTTTTCCGAGAAGTTGCCCATGGATGTTTGCTAGCGCGACCGTGAAGTGCCGGAGGTCTTTCAGATTGGGCGTAGGGCCCAAGTAACACTCCAGATGGAGCCCCAGCTGGTCACCGTAACCGGCCAATGCCACGGAGCGGTCAGTGGCGTGCAGCCTGGCCGGCTGGAGTTAGACCGCGCGCATCACCTCGTTGGCGACTACAACGGCTGTCATGATAGGGTCTAGGAGTGACTCATCAACGAGTTGTCACGTCCTGTCCCCTGCGACTGCGGAGTCGAGCGCATCGTTCGCGTCCCCTAGCCACCACGGATGCGTCGCCACGGGGGCGGGCGCCTGGACTGGGGGCGGTGAAGATGTCGGAATGCTGATGCATAGCATCTTCTGGTCTGCAGTAGCAACGAACTCCAGGCTCCCGAAGAACATGCTGCTGCCGGGAGTCCAAAAGGTGGAGGAAGTGGCCATCCGAACCGGGAAGTGGTGAAGTGAAAGGCGCAAAGTCCCCCACCTGGCGCGCCAACTGTCGATGTTAAGATCACCGACGAGTAGAATTTGTTCACATGGGTGCGCGCTTCAGGTTCGGTGATGGCTAAGCAAGAGCACACGAGGGATTATACTGGTTCGGGGAAGCCACCCTATGTCTAGTTCATGGGTCTGCTCGTGTTACTTGCTCCGGTGAGGGGGTACAACGGTGGTGAGAGAGGAGAATGCTCCAAGTCTCGGGTGGGAGGTGTGCGTGTGTGTGTGTTATTGCTGTCTCTTTGTTGTGATTCGTGTGTTGCCAATCCTTAGAGAAGAGTGTGGGTCTCCCCTTTTATACTTCAAGGGGAAGGGCCCAATTACAGAGAGAGAGAGAGAGAGAGAGAGAGAGAGAGAGAGAGATTTCTACACGTGTGAAATGGTGATGTCGTGCCACGGAAGGCGAAGCCTTAGTCGACGACGTGGTCTTCGGTCTTTGTGGGCCCCACCGTTTTGGTCTTGTGGCAAAGGGGGCAGTACTATGTCCGAGCGTTCCCCCATCCTCTGTTTGTCGAGTCGAGCCCCTCTGTGTCGCTGTAGCCAGCATGTTTCGTCATGCGCGGTGAGGTGCAGCATGGGCTTCGTCACGTCGTTTAGGCAAGGTTCAATCTAGTTGTCCCTCAAGCTGTCCTGCACCATCATCATTTGGCGTGTCATCGCACTATGGCAGTGCAGCGTGCTTGCCATGCCTGCCACCGTCAGCTGGTGCTAGTGCTGACGACGTGGACTTGGTATTTAAAGTCGGGTGGTTGGTGGTTGTTGACCGTTGGCTCGCTCGACCCCCTCCGTCGGGGGTCGTTGTGTCAGGTTGCGTCTGTCCAGACCGGTCTAGAGTTGGAATCTGTACCGTCCGAACATGGCAATCGGGTTTCTCCGCTCCGCCACTCCTGGCCTGGCTAGGGTTTCCTCACCCCGTCCTGTCCGGGCTTGGGCCCCACCAATGGGAGTTGACTGAGGTGGAGTTTGCCTGACGATTGTGGGAGGGGGCCCACACTATCGTTGCAATAGTGGTGGCGGTGGGGCGTTCGTCCTTGCCCCATAGTGGATAGGCTCGGGTTAATGGCTGAGTCATCTGCCTGGAAATGCGAGCCGTGCCCGTGCTCCATCAAGGCGAGGTGGTCCGCCCTCTGCCCCGTTCGAGCGGTCGAGCGAGGTGTAGCGAATCTCTGACCCCCATCGAGGGGTCGAGCGGCCTTTACTGGCCCGCGACCATTCAGCAGTCGAGCGAGTCGGGGTAGCGGCGCGGCCTTTACGGCTAAGGCCTGGCTGCCGCGAAGATGCTTCCCCTAGGGACCCATGCTGGCAGCACCTTGGTGGCGATCCTGCGTCCCGTTTGAGTCTGTTTCGATCTGACATGTGTGAGCCCTTAGGAGGTGCCATATGGCACCCCGTTATTTACCCTCGATAGTAGCCCTCCAGCCCCGTAGCGAGTTGGACAGTCATTCAGGGGATTTGACGCGGGAGTGGGCGGATGGCACGAAGTTATGTGTGGTTTGCCCGGTTTACGTGAGAGAGGTGCGTGCGAGCACACCCGACGGGTGTAGCCCCCGAGCCGGAGGGGGAGTTTGGTCAAAACTCGCACATTGGCTTAACGTGTGTGTGGGAGGCTTTGGTCGTTCGTCTGTCGAGGTGCGCGCGAGCACACCTGTCGGGTGTAGCCCTCGAGCTAAAGGAGGAGTCGGGATGGACTCTTTCTTTGGCTGTTTGTGTCTGAAGCGATCACGGGGGTGCCGTGGGACCCGTGTTCCTCGATCTCCGTCCCTTGGGCCAGACAGACGGCGCAGGGCGTCATTGGTTGAGGGTTCACTTAAAAAGGCGAGCCATGGCACTGTCAGAACGACAGGTTTCTTGTCACTTGTGGGCATGCAGCACACAGGGGCATCTTTTGGTAGGGCCCAGGTCTGCTGCTGCCAGGGGAATCCGAGGCTGGCGCCTTATGCCGATGCGGGTTCCTTTTTTCTTTGGTGCGGTGTGTGCGGCACTGTTAGTGGCGCCAGGTCCTTGTCCCCATGTGGCGTGTAAGAGCCCCTCGTGAGCTCGCATTGGGTTTGGTGCCCGCGCAAGGAATCCGAGGCCTGGGCCCAGCTTGGCTATTTAAGGACACAGCCGGGCAACGTTCCGCTTCATCCTACACCAAGTTTCACGCTCCAAGTCCTGAGATACCTGGGACGAGACCAACTTTCGTTGAGTGGTCCATCGTTCTCATGACTGCCAGGTGCGATGGTGTCCCTGGTGATGAGGACGGGGATGGAGAACCGCTGACAGCAAGGCCTCGGCCGCTCTGGTGTGTCGGCTCCATCGGTCGTGGGAAGATTGGCTCAACTTCTATTGTGTCCTCCCTTTGTCGGGGCGAGATGGAGATAAAGGGGCCTTCGCATGGAAGGTCGCCATGGCTTATTAGATTCCCTCGTGTTCGTCTGTGGCAGCGCCTGTAGGAGTGGGGTCACGAAGAGCCACCGGACAAGGTTCCCCACCAACATGGGGGTCATTGGTCTTAAGTGGCGGCTCCAGCAACAGCCGTACGGCGTGGCCGGGCTGCTCGCCTACTTTGTTGGGGGAAAAGACCGGCCACAAATGAGGGCATCTTTCCCTAACGACGAAGCATTACAGGCGTTTTACCTCGTATGTACCCGCCGAGGTGCGGGTACCATTTTTTCTTTGCAGTAGACCCTTGGGGTCGATCTTTTCCTTCCTTCCCCCTTTTTTTCTCTCGAGTCGTTGATACTTGCTTTGTAAAGGGAAGAGAGGGAGTCTGTAAGAGTCGTTGATACTTGCTTTGTAAACAAAGAATAGTGAATGTGACCTCGTCATTGGGTCTCGTTTGGTGATGCCGGCCCACGCGTTTCCGCTCGATGTGGACGGATTGATCGAGCAGCCATTTTAACTTTTTTGTTTTTTCTCCTTCCGCGTCTCGTTCGTGAGACGAAGGATAGAGTCGGGCCACGCTTTAGCCTTTGTGGCTGAAATGTAGTTGCTCGATGAGCTACTATCGGGTTTGTTCGAGTGAGGTCTTCAGTTCCCCGTCGACGGGGTCCCAGCGGGCCGGCTGCTGGTCGACCTTATAAATCCGTCTTTCTGGCTTGACTGGTTGTCACAACCATTTGATAGGTTTATATGGCTATCTGCCTCTCTTTGGGGAGATACCAAAGGTCGAGTCGGAGCAGGACTCAAACGCTACTCCGCGATGCCCCTCGACCCCTCGGGGTCAGGGTACTGGCCGCTAAGTGTGCCGATCGCTCGTGCCTCTCGCTCTGTTCGTGCCTTAGGCGGCTGTCGAACCCGCTCATGAGGCCAGCCTTAGAACCTTGGCAAAGAATAATGGACATGACCCCACCGTTGGGTCTTGTTTGGCGATGCCGGCCCTCGCATCCTCGCTTGATGCGGACGGATCGGTCGAGCGGCCGTTTTGACTTTTTTGTTTTCTCCTTCCGCGTCCCGTTAATGAGATAGAGGATAGAGTCGCGCCACGCTTTTGCCTCAGTGGCTGAAACACGGTTGCTCGATGAGGTGCTATCGGGTTCGTTCGAGTGAGGTCTCCGGTTCCCCGTCGATGGGGTCCTAGCAAACCAGCTGGTGGTCGACCTCATAAATCCGTCTTTCCGGCTCGACTAGTTGTCACGACCATTCGATAGGTCATGATGGCTGGCTGCCTCTCTTCGGAGTAATACCAATGGTCGAGTTGTTGCGGGACTCAAACGCTACTCCGCGATGCCCTCGACCCCTCAGGGGTCGGGGTGTGGGCTGCTAAGTGTGCCCATCGCTCGTGCCCCTCACTCTGTTCGTGCCTTAGGCGGCTGTCGAACCCGCTCATGGGGCCAGCCTTAGATCCTTGGCAAAGAATAATGGACATGACCCCACCGTTGGGTCTTGTTTGGTGATGACGGCCCTCGCATCCCCGCTCGATGCGGACGGATCGGTCGAGCGGCCGTTTTGACTTTTTTGTTTTCTCCTTCCGCATCCCGTTCATGAGACGGAGGATAAAGCCAGGCCACGCTTTTGCCTCGGTGGCTAAAACGCGGTTGCTCGATGAGCTGTTATCGGGTTCGTTCGAGTGAGGTCTCCAGTTCCCCGTCGACGGGGTCCCAGCGAACCAGCTAGTGGTCGACCTCATAAATTCGTCTTTCCAGCTCGACTGGTTGTCACAACCATTTGATAGATCGTGATGGCTAGCTGCCTCTCTTCAGGGTAATACCAAAGGTCGAGTCGTTGCAGGACTCAAACGCTACTCTATGATGCCCTCGACCCCACAGGGGTCGGGGTGTTGGCTGCTAAGTGTGCCCATCGCTCATGCCCTCGCTCTGTTTGCGCTCTAGGCGGCTGTCGAACCCGCTTGTGGGGCCAGCCTTAGAACCTCAGTGCTATCGGGCCGTCAGGGCAGTTTTGAGCCCCTTATCCCATCTTACCTGCGCCGCTCGTCCCTCGCCGGGGTCGAGCGGCTTGCCTCATGCCTTCATCCCATTTGTTGCTATTCATCAGCCAAGTCTGCTCTGGTCAGTCGCGTATGTTGCGGCGAGGCCTGACCGGTGAGGTCCTCGCGTATTTCCTGCTTCGGAGTTCAAGGCGCAGCGTGGGGCCCAAATTGGCTCCGCACTGCCAGCTCCCACTACCCGAGTAAATAAGAGGGACTGCGTGGGTTACCTAACCTTTGTGTCGTGGTGTTACCAAGCGTATGTTGACTTTTGCTAAGCTATATTAATAAATCATTCCCGGCACGGGGCCAGAAACGGTTCACTAATATGTCCCAGAGTCAAGTAGGTAAAATCCGCAAGCGCACGGAGAATACCGCTGTAGCATTTCACCCGGAAGTATTCAGGGTATCGTATTTGTTTATCCCAGAGGAAGGTTATGATCAAGAAGCGTTACTAACATATAAGATCATGTTAACAATTAGCAAGGATATCTTAACCAAGACAGGCGGGTACATGATAATAACCGGGTAGTGTGACACACACAGAAGATTCCTACTAAATAAATAAAGTCTAGTGGAGGAAAGACTAGGCTAAGCTACTCCTACTATACATTCCTATACAGTTGCATAGCCTAAGTAGAATACATACAGACCCACACTCAGGTTCAGCAGTCAATAGTATAGCACTTCAGGCACGGACTTACCCCTGCATCCACAGGCGACTTCCGCCAAGAGCCTACGCACTAGCCTAGCGGGGAGGATTTCAAAGGACGGACAGGGCTGTCACCACCTGCCGCCTACCTCAACGAACCAGTAGACTAACGAATAATTGATGCAAATCAGTCACCCAAGTACCATACTTGCATGACCAAAGAGCACTCTGCCCCTCCGCGATTACTATTAACGAGGCAGAGTTACCGTACGAATACGATCACCAAACCCATGCTATACTTTATCAGCTAAAACTAAGCATAGAGACTATAACATATAAACTAGACTATAGTGACGGTATATAACTAGCATGACAATAGTAGTATAATAAATATAAACTACTATCACACAAGTAGACTATACTATCACATATATGGATCACAAAATCAAACAAGAAACTCATGACCCAAGCACAACTATATAGAAAATATATATATATTGATAAGAGCAAAGTCTTACAAAAGGGAAAAGATACAAGAGCCATACCGATTCCAAGTGAAGACTTGGGACTAGAGAGCTCTAGACTCAGCCTAACTCCACTAAAACTCCAAGAACTACTACTAGCAAGAGAGAAATGCTTCTTGTGGTGTGTGTTGAATGTGAAGGCACACCCTCCTATTTATAGCCTCAATAGGTCGGCAAGGGAGCGTAACCGCCACGGAAGGCATCTCAAACCGTCATCAGGAGTCATGGAGGAGCCAACACGTGGAAGCCCAGGCGGAGAGGGCGCCCGGCTGGGTCGGCCGACCTGACCAGGTCGGCCGACCTGGGGGTGGCCCCTCCTGGCCTGTGCTTTCTCCAGGTGGCTGTCCTGTGGGTCCTGAGGTCGGTTCCCGCGGTATTACAGGGAGTTACGTCGGTTAAGTGCTGCAAATGGGCCCTTCAATCCGTGTGACGTCCATGTGGCGCTCTCTGATTGGTCGAAAGTGTGTTTTCTTGCCTTTTGAGGTGTTTCCTTCACATTTCCTCCTGCATGCACAAAGTTCTCCAAGTACAAGTGGAACTATATTATTGTGATAAAGCATGCGTGTATGAAATGCCAAATTCTCCTTTATTTGAGTATAGTTGACGGTTAAGAATGGTACTTAACAGCCGTCAACAAACTCCCCCAAGCTTACCCTTTGCTCGTCCCGAAGCAAAGATAAACTTAAGTTGTTGATCAGGAGTTGCTACAATGTCCTACTCCTCAATAATACTATGCGCACAACAAAGTACTCTTCCTAGAATTAAATATATTGGCGCATAACTTACCCATTTACCTCGATCCATGGGGCTTTTACACCTCATTGTCTTGGGCGGTTGAGAGATAGAACAATTGCAGGGCACCAATCACTTGCTCTAGATTCCGCTATGTTGTTCCGGAGGTTTTCAAAAGATTTTGAAAATAAAAACCAAGTTCCTCAAATGATTCTCTCGGATCACTCAATATGTGTATGATTCCTCACCAAGGCAAAGTGTTGCCTATAATCACCTACTTCTAAATAAGGCTTTATGTGGAGCTCAAGGTAGGGATATATGAGGCACTCATGTTCACATAATATTGCTATGTCAAAAAACCGGATCCAAGAAAAACATCAATTCAAACAATCTTGATCAAGATGTGCAAGTGTGTGGGAGAACGGAGGAATGGTGGATGGGAAGAAATAACTCCTTTTTGAATTTTCCTTCTCTCTTTTGGAGTTTCTAGGCTATGGCTATCTTTTGCTTGCTCTCTTTTTTTTGAGCATTTTTTTTTTCTTTTTTTTTTTTTTTTTTTTTTTTTTTTTTTGCATAGCCATAGTCCTAGTTTGCAATGAATACTTTAAGAGAGGAATTTTGCAATGGATATATGGAGTGTTTCTTTGGATGGATGGATGGATAGTGGCTTTCTTCCGGTGTAGAAGAATAGCTCACGGTGGATATGGTGGATATGGTGGATATGGTGGATGCTATCTTCTTGATTTAGAAGGATAGCTCATGGCGGTGGATGTGTGTACATGATCTTGATCAAGAAAGCATGAAAAGAGTTCTACTAGGGTCACAACAATTTTGACTAAGCTCAATGTGAAACAAGCAGCATATGTGTAAAGGTTTTCAAATGTAAACACTACATATGGCTGTGGTGGGAATTTCATCATTGAGGAACTTATTAATTTGTCATTTTGAAAAATAAAACTCCGGAATTCAAGCTTTACGTTGAGCAAGATCATAGCAGCCCTATCTATCATATCATACCTCTCAACAACTTAGCACTAGAGAATGCATATGCTACCCACAAGATTCAAGTTCAAGGCAAGATTTACCAACAAACCTAACTCTTGAGAGAGTACTAAGTTGTAAACTAGCTTTAGAGAGGAATAAAGGACAGAGCAACTATTCATCATCTCAACATAGGAAAATTATACACATTCATACCGCGCATGAAAAAGGGAAATATTTTTGTTCTTTTTATGTTTTGCAAATTTTTATGGAATTTCAGATTTAGCAAATGCAGGAAATAAAGGGAAGGGGAAAGATACAAGTTACCGTGAGAAGGGGGGTCCTCCCCCAAGCTTGTTCTTGCTCATCTGCTGGTTCGGGTCGTAGCCTTGGGAGCGGAAGAAGGCATCCCAATTGCTCTGATTCTGAGCCATCATCGCGTTCAGCTGGCGGAATTGGTTGTCGCTGAAATTCTGCCATTGCTGGGTGTCGGTGACATGTTGCGTGAGAGTTTGTTGCATGCTCTCGGTGCGCAAATCAATGTCGTTCACCCTCCTTGTCAACTCGGCCATCCCATAGTTGAGTTCACGGAACCCACGGGATGAGAATGACCGAGTGGCAAAGGATGGCGGTCCGCTTGAACTTGATGACGTCTGCATGGGGTAATTGTACTGAGATTCCCATGCTCCGGCCTGCCATGTTGATGCACCCGCCTCGTCCTGTGGCGGGGGCTGCTCCCATACCGGATCTCCGGTCGGAGTGTGAAACTCCGGTGTAGGCTCCATATGCCTACGGGAACGTGTCGGTCGCCCTGAAACACTATGCCTGCGAACTTCTCCCACTGGCTCAAGTGGGAGGGTTAGTGCCCGACAGTGATACAAACGAAGACCCGGGTTAGGTAACGGGAATTCATTTGTATACCCGGGAAAGTGATAGATCAAGGTATTATTTGGACCATGTTTCAAAGTATGTCCTTGCACAAAATAGTCCTCGCCTAGAAATTCTCTATCTACCGTCAAATATTCAACATGAACATTCTCAAGCAGACCACACTTCTACGCAATGCGAGTAACTAAAGAGGTGCACTCAATTGGTCCTATCAACTTTATATTGTCTAACCATTGATCAATCATGCATTCCGCGGGTGACACCCTAATTTTCTTAACCACGGCATAAAGTATTTTCAATTCATCTTGTCGGACAACCCTAATGTCACCTCGAGGAAACAAGGTCATAGCCAACCACACATGCATAAATCTAAGTGTAGGATTATGGATGGCACTTGTTCTAGGCTTGGGACCCCACTCGTTTCCGGAAATCTTTTTCCAAAAACTTTCTTTATGGAACCCCTTTAGCGCTTTATCTAAGTCTAGCCTACATTTAGGATTTAGACCTAGCATAGCATGAAGATCACCCCATGTGACCAAGCGCTCTTGCCCAAACAAGCGAAAAGAAATGCCTTCATCATACTTTCTAAGGGTGCATAAAAACTGCATAGTAAGCAAACGAGAACCCGGCTCATCTACTTCTACGAAATTTAGCCAACCCATAGTGCGAAAAATAGAGGCAAATTCTTCTCTCATACCTATTTTCTCGAGGAAGTCCGGATCGAAGCGTCGGGTGTGGGCGAATGGCCGCTCTCTCATGAGCGCGATGGCTTGGCCCTCGCGGTCGTCCTTGATGTCGAGATGCTCCTCGGTGATGAGCAAGGCCGGCCTTTCCTCCGGAATTTCAGCTTCGGGGTCACCATGCCCCGGACTTGGTGTGAGCTCGACGGAGGATGCTTGACTCGTGCTTGCACGAGTGCTTTTTCTCCGCTTGATTCCGGCGACTTGCTTCATTCGTTTGAACATGGCTGCACACAAGAACAAACACAAGACAAGAACAAAAACAAGATCGAACAAGTGTTCGGGTGAGCGTTAGTGAAAGCGACAAACCCGAGCTTCTCCGAAATTGGTTTTCTTCTTACAATAACTTGCTAATGCACTAAAACAAAGGGGAAATATATATATATTTTTTTTGGGTTTTTGGGGCTGTAGTAAAGTTGAAGAATACGAAATTTTGGGAGAGCAACAAGTGAGCAAAGGAGGGGAGTGAAAGATGAGCTTGGAATGGTGAAGCTCCCCCTCCTGGGCGGTTTTTATAGCCAAGGAAGCAAGATGGCCGTTAGCAAGAGACAGAGCAACGGCCATATAGCCGTTGGGAGAAAGGAGCACAGGAAAAAGTGGGGCCAGGGGGTCGGCCGACCTCACCAGGTCGGCCGACCTGGCAGGTGGGCCTCCTGGCAGCCCCCTTTTTCCTATGTGTTCCCCAACAGCTAGGGGATTTGTCCCCTGCTGCCTTTTTGCTCAAAAAGCTCGACAAAAAATCTTTTCAAAATGGAAAGCCCAAAAACCTATTTTCTAAATTTTTCAAAAAAAAATGCAAATGAGTTTTGAAAAATTCCAAGGTGGCTGGAAAAATTCAAAAATGCAGAAATGCAGTGGTCGGAAAAAATCAAAATGTGGTGGAAAGCAAATATGCAATTAAAAGAGCAAATATGGATAACTACCGGTTTAACCTCCCGGCGAGGACTCACCTTTTAAAGTCCGACGAGCGGGACTTTTCTCCGGCGTTCAGCTCGATGAAGCGTTGTCCGGTCCCGGAGATGAAGACACGGATGATGCTTCTTGTTTCGTTCGCCACACCTTCTTGGTCTTTGTTGCGGTCGGTGGCTTCTCGGGCTTCGGAGGCTGCGGTTTTGCAGGCTTCACAGCCTGTTTCTTTGCAGACCTCGGAGGTTGCTGCCTTGTGGACTTCGGAGGCTGTTGCTTAATGTGTGACCTTTTCCTCCTTGCCTTCATCAGTTGTTGCTGTGCAACATTTTCCTTCTCAAGGAAGTTCTTCATGAATGTGATGAGGCTGTCCTTCTTTGGCGGAGTGACCTCCACTTCCTTGATGTTGCTTGGGTTCGGCCCGTACTTGATACGGATCATGTTGCACTGTTCTTTCCTTGGCCGAAAGTCAAACTTCTCCTCCTTGCCATTGATGTGGAAGCGGATTTCTCCGGCTCCTACATCGATGCGAGCATCCGCAGTGCTGAGAAATGGGCGTCCTAGGATGAGCGGTGTGCTCTTCCCGACGTCCATATCAAGCACTACGAAGTCGACGGGGATGAAGCAATCCCGGATTTTCACTGGAATATCTTCGGCGATCCCCGCCGGATAGCGGACCGTTGAATCGGCCAGCTGCAGCTGCATCGGCGTGGGGGATAGTGTAGTGTAGTTGAGCTTGTCGAAGACATCCTTCGGCATGACGCTCACACTTGCCCCAAGATCACATAAGGCATGGTCGAAGTTCTGTGTCCCGATCGAGCAGGTGATCGTGGGACACCCTGGATCTTTCTTCTTCTCAGGAAGCCGGTTGAGTATAGCAGCGCTACACTCTTCCGTCAGCTTGACAATTTCTGTGGTCGGTAGTGGGCGCTTGTTGCTGATAAGATCCTTGAGGTAGCGAGCGTACGTGGGTACTTGTATCGCATCCAGCAAGGGCACGTTGATGTGCAGCTTCTGGATTACCTCAATGAAGCGTGTGAACTGCTCGTCCACGGTGGGCTTCCTTCTTCTTTCGGGAAACGGCATGAGGTTCGTGTCATAGAACTCATGTGGGGCCGTTTTCCTGGGCGGCAGTTCTTCTTCTTCTGCCGGCTTCTCAGCTGATGTGTCCTTTCCTGCATGGTTAGGATATGGCGGATCCCGAGTGGACTTACCTCCTCTCGTGGTAACCGCATTAACATTTTCTAAGGGGGTCTCGGGTTGCCCCGGGATTTTCCCCGACTCAGCAGTAGGAACAGCAGCAGCTAACTGAGCTAATTGAGTTTCTATCATTTTATTAAAGCTCAGCTGATTCTTGAGAGCAGAGGAAACACCCTCTATCTTAGTGTGGATGCTCTCAAGAATCCTATCAGTGGTGGCAAGCTTTTTACTAATGTTATCATTAACCTTAGCTTGACCAAGCACAAGATCTTTCAAGGAGGGCTGATTATAACTGGAATTAAAACCAGAGAAGTTGCCAGAGTTACCTCCTTGGTAGTTGGGACGTGGTGGACCCCAACTTTGACCTCCTTGTGGACGGTAGCCGTTGTTGTTGTTGTTGCCCATGAACATTACGTCCTCACGGGTCTCAGGGCAGTCATTGCCCGAGTGTCCCGTGTCGCCACAGACCTCGCAAGTCATCCGAGCATCTAGGGCTTTCACTTCTCCATAGGCTTGGTCGTCCATCTTCTTCATGAGAAGGTCAATCTTGGC
Organism: Eleusine indica; assembly: GCA_030378355.1. NCBI lineage: Eukaryota > Viridiplantae > Streptophyta > Magnoliopsida > Poales > Poaceae > Eleusine > Eleusine indica. The sequence continues at coordinate 32,509,177 of CM059499.1, forward strand.
GGCGAGCATGTCAACCTCCTTGACGGAGTGCATGCCTCGCTGGCGAGGTTGGAGGCGTTCTTCATTCCAACCTTGGTTGGACACCATCTTCTCGATCAAAGCTTTTGCCTTGCTTACAGTGAGCGAGAAGAAGGCTCCACCAGCAGCAGCGTCGAGGTGGTCGCGGGCCGACGGAGTAAGCCCGTTGTAGAAGTTCTGGATGATCAGCCAATCATCCATCCCGTGGTGGGGACATGCCAGGATGTACTCCTGGAGCCTCTCCCATGCCTCAGGAATCGACTCCTTCGACTCCTGCTGAAAGCTTGAGATCCTTCCGCGGAAGGCATTGGTCTTGCCCAGCGGGAAGAACTTTGCAAGGAACGCAGCTGAACACTTCTCCCAAGTGTTCACAGCTTCAGGGTTTGCGTAGAACCACTGTCTCGCTCTCCCAAGGAGAGAGAACGGGAACAGTCGAAGGCGAACAGCGTCGGGGGTGACGTCCTTCATTTTGAACGTGTTGCAAATCTCCAGGAATTGCTGGAGATGAGCACTAGCGTCCTCATTGGCTTTCCCACAGAATGGGCTAGCCTGCACCATGGTGATGAGACCGGTCTTGATCTCGAAGTTCGCATCTCCCACATTGCCAGCTGGTCCCGTAGGGATGTTGGCAGCGGAGGGAGCGGAGAACTCGCGGAGGGTCTTGTCGGCCATTTGCTTAGAGCTTGATGGTGCGGGAATGACAGGTTCGATTGGCCGAGTCTCCTTACGAGGAGGGGTGAGCCTGGCTCGTGTCCTTCTCAGGAGTGATTCAGGATCTTCAGTGAAGTTTGTCGGCAAGTCGAAACCAGTCATACACTACCCTGTTTTCATACAGAATGCAGAAAACAAAGCAAGGTTAGCCTGCCTAGGAGATAGCCTTAATAATTGCAACACTACTATATACATTAGTAATTTTTCTTAAATCATACGCCTTCCCCGGCAACGGCGCCAGAAATGCTTGTTGACTTTTGCTAAGCTATATTAATAAATCATTCCCGGCACGGGGCCAGAAACGGTTCACTAATATGTCCCAGAGTCAAGTAGGTAAAATCCGCAAGCGCACGGAGAATACCGCTGTAGCATTTCACCCGGAAGTATTCAGGGTATCGTATTTGTTTATCCCAGAGGAAGGTTATGATCAAGAAGCGTTACTAACATATAAGATCATGTTAACAATTAGCAAGGATATCTTAACCAAGACAGGCGGGTACATGATAATAACCGGGTAGTGTGACACACACAGAAGATTCCTACTAAATAAATAAAGTCTAGTGGAGGAAAGACTAGGCTAAGCTACTCCTACTATACATTCCTATACAGTTGCATAGCCTAAGTAGAATACATACAGACCCACACTCAGGTTCAGCAGTCAATAGTATAGCACTTCAGGCACGGACTTACCCCTGCATCCACAGGCGACTTCCGCCAAGAGCCTACGCACTAGCCTAGCGGGGAGGATTTCAAAGGACGGACAGGGCTGTCACCACCTGCCGCCTACCTCAACGAACCAGTAGACTAACGAATAATTGATGCAAATCAGTCACCCAAGTACCATACTTGCATGACCAAAGAGCACTCTGCCCCTCCGCGATTACTATTAACGAGGCAGAGTTACCGTACGAATACGATCACCAAACCCATGCTATACTTTATCAGCTAAAACTAAGCATAGAGACTATAACATATAAACTAGACTATAGTGACGGTATATAACTAGCATGACAATAGTAGTATAATAAATATAAACTACTATCACACAAGTAGACTATACTATCACATATATGGATCACAAAATCAAACAAGAAACTCATGACCCAAGCACAACTATATAGAAAATATATATATATTGATAAGAGCAAAGTCTTACAAAAGGGAAAAGATACAAGAGCCATACCGATTCCAAGTGAAGACTTGGGACTAGAGAGCTCTAGACTCAGCCTAACTCCACTAAAACTCCAAGAACTACTACTAGCAAGAGAGAAATGCTTCTTGTGGTGTGTGTTGAATGTGAAGGCACACCCTCCTATTTATAGCCTCAATAGGTCGGCAAGGGAGCGTAACCGCCACGGAAGGCATCTCAAACCGTCATCAGGAGTCATGGAGGAGCCAACACGTGGAAGCCCAGGCGGAGAGGGCGCCCGGCTGGGTCGGCCGACCTGACCAGGTCGGCCGACCTGGGGGTGGCCCCTCCTGGCCTGTGCTTTCTCCAGGTGGCTGTCCTGTGGGTCCTGAGGTCGGTTCCCGCGGTATTACAGGGAGTTACGTCGGTTAAGTGCTGCAAATGGGCCCTTCAATCCGTGTGACGTCCATGTGGCGCTCTCTGATTGGTCGAAAGTGTGTTTTCTTGCCTTTTGAGGTGTTTCCTTCACATTTCCTCCTGCATGCACAAAGTTCTCCAAGTACAAGTGGAACTATATTATTGTGATAAAGCATGCGTGTATGAAATGCCAAATTCTCCTTTATTTGAGTATAGTTGACGGTTAAGAATGGTACTTAACAGCCGTCAACAGCGTAGTGCATGGCTGTTCTGTCTTTCTTGGCGTGGCTGCCGAAGGGACGTTTCTGGCGGTGATGACAGTAGAGGCGGGCCCGTGGTGCACGGAGCCATTCGCGGAAGCCGAGAAATTTTTGGGATAGTGGGAAAAGTGGAGTTATGGAGAGGCGTGGGTTTATGGCGTCCGCGCGCCGTGCGGGGTGAGTGGTTGAGAGGCTTATCACCTGGCGGGCTGTGGGCGGATTTTCCATGGTCAGTTGCGGTTGCGCTCCTGGCTTGTCCGTCTATTTAAGCCCTGGGCACCGCGTCTTCAGATCATCCTTTTTCCTTCCTCGTTTCCTCGCCCCTTTTTCTCCTTCATCTCCAGCGATCTCCCTGCCATAGCCTCACCGCCGCAATGTCTGTCTTTACCCGTTCCCCGATGATGAAGAAGGAGTTGGAGGGACTCGTCGAAGCCGGGCTTCTCGCGCCCCTCACCGGAGCAAGGGAATGGGCGGTGCCGGGGAACAAGATGCGATCGAAGCCCCCGAGGGGCTTCGTGGTGTCGTTCGCCCCTCTCCATGAGCGCGGCCTTGGGCGACCGGCGCACGACTTCCTCTGGGCGCTGCTCCTCCACTACAAGGTGGAGTTGCAGCACCTAAATCCCAATGGGATCCAACACATCTCGGCCTTCGTGGCCTTGTGCGAGGGATTCCTTGGGATTTTACCCAACTTCGACCTGTGGTGCCACTTCTTCCTCGTGTCTTGCATCCGGCGCAGGGTAAGGGGCAAGAGCTTCCGGTGCACCATCGGGTATGCGGGTATCCGGCTTTGCGGCGAGCTCACAGGGGAGTACCTCTCGATGCCCACCACGACCACCCACTCGGTGTGGCACAAGATGTGGTTCTACTTGTGCAACAATGAGACCCGTCCCCTCCCCGAGTTCACTGGCTGCGATATCACCGAGCCCGAGAGAGCTGGCACTAGGGGAGGGGGGAGAACGGGAAAAAATGGATCGACAGCACGCTCGGCACCATCGCTCACCACAAGGAGTCCGCACTCGACAGCGCCAGAGTCGTCGGGTGGTATCATAAGCGACGGTTCGCGCCGCTGTGTCACTGCCTGCTCCCCATGTTCCTTGTCGACGCCGACAACCGCGAGGTGCCGGGGAACGTGATGGCGGAGGATATGCTGCCTGACGATGAGGTGGCAAAGCGGGTGAGGGCGGCCCTAAGGCCTAGCACGCCGGCCTGGCCTGCTTCGAATGGGCCGGTGATGCATCCCGACCCCCGAGCGGTCAATGGGGTAAGGATTCCTATTCCTCTGGTCATGTACTATCCACCCCCCCCCCCCAATTTTTGTTATTGTGACCGCATTCGGCCCTTGGTTTCTTTTCTCCCCTTTCTTTTTGTAGTCCGAGTAGGTGTGTCTCATCCAGACCCCTTCCCTTCGGCTGCCTGAGGGGGAGGCCAAGAGGGCCGCCAACCGCTTCAGGGACGTGAACGGCGAGGTGCCAAGTGAGAGGCATGGAAGAGGAATGACGCCGCCATCCGGGCCAAGCGTGAGAAGGAGAAGAGGTCGCGGTGGCGGCAGGCGCTACGGGAGGAGAGGGAGTAGAAGGGCGAGAACCCGAACACTCCGTCGACCACGTCAACGGAGAAGGAGGACAAGGATGAAGATGAGGACTCCTCCGAGGAGGCCCTGAGCTTGTTCGAGGACACCGTTAGCGATAACAGCGGTAGCGGCGACAATGCTGACAACAGTGGTGAGGGTGGCAACAGCGGCAACGACGACAACAACGATGATGACGACGATGATGCCAACAATGGCGACGATGCCGAGGACGATGACTTGGTCGGCGACAATGCCGTTTGGCATCCACGGATGTGTCGGGATCGGTGGAGGAGCCCCGTTCGCCAGTGTCGAACGGGGATGTCTCCAGCGCTCAGACCCTAGCGACAGGCTCCCCCATCGAGGGTGTGGTCTAGGCTGCGGAGCAGGAGGTTGAGCCAGCACAACGTCGAGACGCCACCCATTGCTATCGGCTAAGGCCGCGTCTCTCGTGGCGGCTATAGAGAAGTGCCCACGAGATGAACCGGCGATCGATGATGCACCGATCGAGGAGCGATGGGCCTAGGGCCAAGACCCTTGCCGGCCTAAGCTGTCTCTCATGAAGTAGCTCAAGGTGGGCGCCGTGGAGGAGGCATGAGCGCAAGACACCATGGCGGATGCTGGAGAAGAGGCGCGAGTGCGTGACGCCACGGCGGCCGCTACGGCTGAGGTGGCTTCTCGGGTGGTTACGCCCGCAGCGGAGGTCGAGGACGTCGGAAGCGGCGCTCCGGAGGGCGCCTCATTGACCATGACCCCCGCTATCGTCGGTGCGGGTGCCATCGTGGGTGTCAGTGATCGCAGAGTCCCGCCTCTATCGGTGCAAGAGCGCACGCTTGCGGAGGGTAGGCTCAAGTCGTTGGAGGACTAGTGCAGCCCCGTGGAGCTTCGGGTCCTCGTTGCGTGCCGGGCATTGAGGCTCGAGTGCGAGGCCTCGGTTGTGGCATCCCTCCAGGCCCTGGCTGGCGCCTGTCGGGAGCTGGAGGAGGAGTGTCAGCTCGAGGAGGATCCCGGCACGAGGCTGGTCGAACTTGGGGCCACCTTGGAGCAGGTGGAGATCCGTCTCGTCGCGGCGGAGCGTGACCTCGCCCTCGCTCGAGCGGAGCGCGATGGGGCCGTGGCATAGGCTGCGTCCAGCACTGTTGAGGTCGACAAGCTGGGGCTCGCATTGCCGCTAGAGAAGTTGCGCCGCGAGGAGGCGGACAAGGCAGCTCAGGACTCCGCCGCGGTCGCTGCTGGCTATCTATCACAGCTGCAGGACTCTCCCAAGAGGGAAGAAGGTAGGCTTTTTGTGACCCCCTTGTCTTGCGTGTTGTCCCTTTTAGGTTTGCTGACTTCTAGTGGGTGTTGGACAGACCTCAGGTCGAGGTTGGCGGTGGTCGAGGACTCCCTTTGTCGGGAGGGTGAGGAGAAGGGCGCGCTTCGTGCTCTGATGGGTCCAGCGGCACAAGCGCTTTAGGTGGATGTCCCTCTCGATGCCGCTCCCATTGAACAAGTTGGGAGGCTAATGGAGGCAGGGCACGAGTAGGTCAAGTAGGGCGTGTCAAGGTGTGCGTACCGCCTTCAATGTGTTCTCCACTCACTTCGACCTGGTTGAAGCGGAGTTTGAGGCCCTGAGTGCGGGCCACGTTGAAGGGCACACCCTCGCGCAGATGGAAGTGATCCACGCCCACACCGTCCCCCACACGAGGAGGCGCTCCCTAGAGCTAAAGAAGAGAATTAGTCAGTGACTGCTTTACTTATCATGTGTTTTTGGTGGGCTACCATGCCAGTGTAATAACTTAATTTTGAACTATCATCTGTTTAATTTTTGGTGGCCCGTGGTGGCCTTAAACAGTCTTTAATTTCAATTTGATTAAGCTATTTCATTTGCTCAGCCTGTTGTCTTCCCAGTTTTTGCTCGCAAAGTTTGAGCCCTTGGGCACTTCGGAAGTTTAGTCTTGCCGGTGATCGCCGTTGTCGTGGCCGCTGGGGCAAGCACGACGTTACGCCGTCTGACCGGCTCGACTGCAAACCCCTTTGCCCGTGGCTTTCTTTGTTTGCTAGTATAGAGAGGCTCAAGGCCGTGAAAAAAAGAAAAAAAAGCAAGGAAAGCGAAGAAAGTTTTAACGCGAAATAGAGGCGTGTTGTGTAGGCCTATTGTGCCCTTCCAGCCCCCGAGAGGGGTCGGGTGTCATTTAGGAGCGAGCAAGGCGTGTATGTGTCGTGGGAAACTGAAAGCTAGGGATAGATTTTACGTAGCTGTGAGATATTCGATGCATTCTTGAGCTCGTCGCTCTCCATCGTCTTGAACCCGAGAGACGACGTATGGTCCTTCCCAAGGCGGTGAGAGCTTGTGTCGACCCTTGTGTCTTGAACCCTGCACAGAACGAGGTTGTTCATGAGGAGACCTCTGTCTCTCATGTTTCGGTCATGATAGCGGTGAAGCGCTTGTTGATACTTGGCCGAATGGAGGAGCGCGACGTCTCGCACCTCATCCATATGGTCCAGCGCATCTTGGAGTGTGGCTTCATTGCCTTGCTCGTCATACGCGCACACTCGAGGTGCGCCATAATCGAGGTCGGTGGGGAGGATAGCCTCCAACCCGTAGACCATGAAGAAAGGCGTGATGATGTGGAGAAGGTTCCTGATCTTCTGATAGGTTCTGGTAAACTTGATTAAGGTGGAGGCTATACACAAATCGATCCGGCTTCCGAACGACACGTTCTGAACCACGCAATCGCAGAACAACGTCTCCTATGGTTATCAACAGTCCAAAAATGATTGACCTCGCCAAGAAGGCTTATCCTTGCCTACAAATAAGGAACACAAGCAAGAACAAATAAGAATGCAACCAAATTTGCAAGTATACGATGAATCTCACAAGTTGGGGTCTTACAAACCGATCAAACGGCAAAACTGTTATCAACAAAATAATCTAACCAAAACTCTAATGAAGAGGCGGCGGCTGTATATAAGGACCCTAGGGTCGTGCAAGACCCCCTGGACACAGCCCTAAGCGGGCTCAACTCGATACATGGCCCAAAGACCGATTACGGGGTCGCAGCACCAGGACAGATTCTGGAAATTAATTTGTTTTGGTGATTTCCACAGGCTCGGGACGAATTTTGACATGGGACTGGTTGGGTTGGAAAGTTCTTTTCGTCATCTTTCCAGGCATATATAGAACGTCCAAATCTGAGTCCGTATGCGTCCTAGGCGTCCGTTTTAATGTAGACTGGTCTTGGGCTCCGAAACAGACTCGAAGTCGGTTTTGATTGGGCCTCCACCTTGCCTTGAACGTCCTTGCTGGCCCATCATGTCTCCAATCACCTCCCCAGCTATCTCATCATCATCTCCATGGTTTCTAACAACAATTAATTCATTAGGTAGCAATTTATTCTCAAAACCACATAATAAAAACATTAGAAACGATCTCACCTGTAATTTCAGGTGATGCATATGAACTTTCATCTTAGTTGGAGTAGTGTTGTGTGTATCCATGAGTATGATGTACTCATCATTCTCCCCCTTTTGAATTAGAGTCCTCCTCGACTCGATCTCATCTCTTTCTTCCAATAGTGGTCTCAAATCTGAAATATAAAATATGGAACTATTCCCAAACTTGGAATGCACCTCGTGTTTATATGTGTTATGAAAATTATCATCACAATGTGAAACCACAATAGAAGGTATGCCATGCAAATTAATGACCTCTTTGAAAACTTGCTCAGCAATATGAACGTCATTCTCCCTCTTATGACAAGATGGAAAATGTGTGATCTTAAAAACACTAGAAAAACATGACATGACATGGTAATTGTTATTGCAGTTTTCTAGTTCATCATTTGGTTGTACAACACAAGGAGTATTCATGTTTGAGCAAATATAAACTTTATGCACCATAAATACACCTCTATGATCAAAGTTTCCTATAACATAAAATTTGTTTCTTGTTAGTAAAGGCAATTCAGTTTGAGAAAAGATTTGCTTCTCCACGGTATTTACATCACAAAGAACATCAAATTCAATATAACCCAAAGTATTTAGAGAAGACAATAATTTCTGCTCATCCTTTTCACATGTTATTAAAATCAAATGTTTTATTTCAGCACTAGTAGGTGAATCATAAGCAAAAATATCAAGCTTATTCATTTGTAGTGGCAAAGGTATAAGTGAAGCAGTGGCACAGAACTCCTCTTTATCACAAGGATCAGTAGATAAATCAACTTGTGGCAAATGCAAATCAAGACAAGGTTCCAATACAACAAGATTGTTGGAATAATTCATCACATCAAGAAAGCTCTTACCTGAAGCAACAACATGTTCTTCATCTTTCTCACTATCCTCTTCTTTGTGTAGAAACTGAAATATATTAGTTGCAACAAGAGGCAAGGAAATATGTTCATTATCTAATTCAGATTTTGATGTAAGCGTTGCAACATTTGAAACAGTCCATTCTTTTCTAAACAGTTCATTCTTTCTCCTTTCAAGCCTTTGTTGATCCTCTTCTAAAATTTCAGCAGCGGTCATAGGTTTAAGAGTAACTCTTCTATCATTGTATTTAAATGAGTAGCTATTTACAATGGTATTGTGTGAAGCATTATTTGTAATAATCCAAGGTTTACTCAATAACAAATGACATGCTTGCATAGGTACTATATCAAATTCTGCACTATCCTTATAAGAACCAATAAAAAATTCAATGTGTGCAATTTTATCTACCTTTATCTTACCAAAAAAATTTACCCATTGGATGTAGTATGGACATGGGTGTGGCTGTGTTGTCAATTCAAGCTTCTCTACTAATTCTAAACTTGCGATGTTGCGGCTACTCTCTCCATCAATGATAACACGACAACGTCGATCCTTGACAACAAAGTGAGTCTGAAATAAATTGTTCAATTGATTTTGCTCTACCTTCTCCATTTGAGGACTGAGCACTCTTTGTACTACATCACTCATATTGTTCTTATTAGACAACGTTGAATCATCACCATGAGTGGCGTAACGTGTCATTGTTAGTAGCAAACAAGAAAATACACGGAAGTATATTTTCCTATCACTACTATGTGATCACAGTGTAAACTCTCAACAAGCAAAGGGAAGCATCTTATCAAGCTCTTACAAAGTTCTTAATTACAAAAAGCAAAGGATACCTTGGAGAGTGTGAACTGATGATTGCGAGAGTCAAAAAAAATTTGTGCCTGTTCAGAAGGAAATATATGGAGCTTGGATAGGCAATATTAGGTAGCAAGGATTAGCAAAATTACAATTCAGAAGTTGCAAAAGAGAATAATAGTCCCAAGCTAGTCTATGTCACTGGCCCAAACTTGTCTCAGACCTAGTTCAAGCAAGCAAGCAAATGACTCAACAAAGGACACAAAGAATGCAAGCAATTCTAAATTTGTATCTTTTCTTTTTTCTACTTCCTTTTTTTTTTGTGCGCCTTTTTCTCTTGTGCACTTTTGCCTTTTTCTTTTCTTTTCTTGAGAATCAGAACTGCAGCAAGGTATTACAAGTTTTACAACCAATGGAACCCCAAAATATTTATTTTCTTACTCCAAGTGCAGCAAAAGGATTCTTGTAATAGCACAACTAAAATAATCTTCTATAACAAGATCAAGCACTAATTGGTTGGCTTTTGATCACAATGAGACAACAGCCGAGCACTCTAATTTTCTTTTGCACACGAAAGTAGAATGCTAGATGTTAAAGATATATTTAGTGCACACAATTCCAGCAATACTATTGTCTCAACATGTGCAATACTGATTTTTTCCCTTGTTTGTCTATGACAAGGATATGCACGACTCAAACAAGACCAAAGAACAAGCACTAGACCAGCAACACAATGACTTTATAGGGATTAAAATTCAGAGAAGCAATCTAAAATAAAAATTTGCAAGTCACAATGGGGTATAGAACAGCGGAAACACGACGAACCGATATTTTTGTGGGGCAATTTTCTGGACTATAGGATAGAACAAATAAACAAGGATAAAGGCGAAGCTAACGGTATACCTGAAGCTCTGATACCACTTGATGTGGACAAGGTTCCTGATTTTCCGATAGGTTCTGGTAAACTTGATTAAGGCGGAGGCGATACACAAATCGATCCGGCTTCCGAACGACAGGTTTTGAACCCCGCAATCGCAGCACTATGTCTCCTATGGTTATCAACCATCCAAAAATGATTGACCTTGCCGAGAAGTCTTATCCTTGCCTACAAATCAAGAACACAAGCAAGAACAAAGAAGAATGCAACCAAATTTGCAAGTATACGATGAATCTCACAAGTTGGGGTCTTACAAAACGATCAAACGGTGAAACTGTTATCAATAGAATAATCTAAGCAAAACCCTAATGAAGAGGCGTCGGCTGTATATGAGGATCCTAGGGTCGTGCAAGACCCCCTGGACGCAGCCCCAAGTGGGCTCAACTTGATACATGGCCCAAAGACCGATTACGGTGTCGCAGCACCAGGACAGATTCTGGAAGTCAATTTGTTTCGGCGATTACCGAAGTCTCAGGACGAATTTTGACATGGGACTGGGTGGGTTGGAAATATCTTCTCGTTATCTTTCCAGGCATATATAGAACGTCCAAATCCGAGTCCGTATGCGTCCTGGGCGTCTATTTTAGTGCAGACTGGTCCTGGGCTCCGAAACAGACTCGAAGTCGGTTTTGATTGGGCCTCCACCTCGGCTTGAACGTCCTTGCTGGCCCATCACGTCTCCAATCACCTCCCCAGCTATCTCATCATCATCTCCGTGGTTTCTAACAACAATTAATTCATGAGGTATTAATTTATTCTCAAAACCACATAATAAAAAAATTAGAAATGATCTCACATGTAATTTCAGGTGATGCATATGAACTTTCATCTTAGTTGGAGGAGTGTTGTGTGTATCCATGAGTGTGATGTTCTCATCACGTGAAGCCCGCTGCACGACTCTGGGTCGTACGTAGGCTCCACAGCACGACATGGAGTTCAGCCACACATCGACCATGGAACTGCTTCAAGCGGTTGAAGATGACGGACGGGTCGAAGATTCAGGGCTTCAACCCTTGGAGTATCATGTCGTTCGCTCGCTCGACCTGACCGTTCGTCTCAGGGTGAGCGACTGCGGCCTAGTCGACGCGAATGTGATAATCATTACAGAACTTTAGGAATTTCTTTCCTGTGAATTGCGTTCCGTTATCCGTGATTATGGAGTTTGGGGCCCCAAATCGGTGGATGATGTCAAGGAAGAATTGGACCGCTTCTTCGGATCAAATCTTGACCAGGGAGCATGCTTCGGTCCACTTAGTGAACTTGTCGACTGCGACAAGTAAGTGGGTGTAGCCCCCGGGTGCTTTTCTGAGTAGGCCCACTAGGTCCAATCCCCAGACCATGAAAGGCCACGTAATGGGGATTGTTTGAAGGGCATGGGCCGGCAGATGCGTCTGTCGGGCGTAGTACTGGCGGCCTTTGTAGGTTTTGACTATGCGGGTCGTGTCGCCCATGGCCGTCGACCAGTACAAGCCTTGACAAAAGGCGTTCCCAACGAGGGTTCGAGGAGCAGCGTGGTGGATATCGATGAGTAGCCTGATGCCCTCGTGGGTGGGGATGTAGCGCTGCATCACTTTGGTGATGCTGCACTTGTAGAGTTCCCCCGTTGATCAAGACGAAAAACTTGCAGCACCGATAGAGTCGTTTGGTTCAGTCCCATCGACGGGAAGCATGCCCCGAGCCAAGAACTTGTTGTACGGCACTCTTCAGTCGGGCGGGAGTTCGGCTCGCTTGACCTGGGGATCGATTCGCTCGACCCCCAGATCGCCCGACTGGTCATCCGGCTCACCCGAGCTGCTTGGTCGATCGATCTCCATCACGTCCGCAAGCTGTGGGGCCACCAGAGGCGGGTCCTCAGCCCTCGAGTCAGGTCCAGCGGAATCATTCGACCCCTCCCTGGCCCCTGTGGGTTCCTTGGGTCGAACTGAAGGTTGGTGCTGGTCATTCGCGAAGACCCCCGGAGGGATCTGCTCACGACCAGACGCCATTTTGGCTAGCGCATCAGCCGCCTCATTGAGGTATCACGGGATGTGCTTGAGCTCCAGCCCATCGAATTTGTTCTCAAGCTTGCAGACCTCCTGGCAGTAGAGTGCCATGGCATCAGTCCGGCAGCCAGGCTCTTTCATGATCTGGTCAACCACGAGTTAGGAGTCGCCCCAGATTTCCAGCCGCCGGATCCCGAGCTCAATGGTGATCTTGAATCCGTTGACGAGCGCTTTGTATTCGGCAATGTTGTTTGATGCGGGGAAATGTAAATGAATTGCATATTTCATACGTACCCCGAGTGGGGAGACGAAGACGAGGCCAATCCCTGCCCCTGTCCGCATGAGCGATTCATCAAAGTACATGACCCAGTACTCCTGATCGACGGGAGCGAGCGGGAGTTGCGCCTCGGTCCACTCCGCCACGAAGTCGAGGAAGACCTTGGACTTGATGGCCGCTTGGGGCTGGTACGTGACATCGTGCCCCATCAGCTCGAGCACCCACATAGCCACCTTGCCCGACGAGTCCCTGTTCTGTATAATCTCTCGAAGAGGGAAGGAACTCATGATGTGAATCGGATGGGAGTCAAAGTATTGCCGGAGCTTGCGCCTTGCCACCATCACCGCGTAGAGAATCTTGAGGATCTGGGGGTACCTGGTCTTCGAGTCGGACAGGACCTCAATGACGTAGTAGACGAGGTGTTGGACTTTGAGGGTGTGACTCTCTCTTTATTGCTCGACAACGAGCACTGAGCTTACAACCTTAGTCATCGCCGCTATGTATAGCAGCAGCACCTCTCCCGGGACCGGGGGGTTGCACAGGCGCGTCGGTCAGAATGCGCTTGACGTCGTCGAGGGCGGACTATGCCTCAGGGGTCCTCTCGAACCGGTCGGACTTCTTCAAAAGCCTATACAGCGGGAGTACCCTCTCACCGAGGCGTGAGATGAAGCGGCTCAACACCACCAGACAGCCTGTGAGCCGCTGCAGCCCTTTGAGGATCTGGACCGGCTCTATCTACTCGATCGCGGAGATTTTCTTAGGATTGGCCGCGATGCCGCGTTGGGAGACGACAAACCCGAGGAGCATGCCCCTCGAGGCCCTAAAAACACACTTTTCGGGGTTGAGTTTGACGCCATTTGCACGCAGCTTGGCAAAGACAAGCTCGAGGTTGGCCACAAGAGTGTCCGCCCCTTTGGACTTGACGACGTTGTTGTTCATGTAGGCTTCAACTGTGTGGCGGATCAAATGATCAAAACACCATTGCATACAGCACTGAAATGTCACATCAGCATTCTTGAGCCTGAAAGGCATCGTTACGTAGCAGTAAGAGCCGAATGGAGTGATGAAAGATGTCGTGAGTTGGTCGGATTCTTTCATCGTGATTTGCTGGTAGCCTGAGTAGGAATCTAGGAAGCAGAGAGTCTCGCATCCCACCATCGAGTCAACTATCTAGTCTAAGCGCGGCAAAGGAAAAGGATCCTTTGGACATGACTTATTCAGGCTTGTATAGTCAACACACAATCTCCATTTCCCATTCTTTTTTTGTACAAGAATAGGATGAGCTAACCATTCGAGATGATACACTTCCTTGATGAACCAGATCGCTTGTAGCTTGGCGATCTCCTCTTGGATTGCGCTACGCTTCTCCTCGTCAAAGCGGCACAGGTGTTGCTTCACCAGCTGTGAGCCCGGCCTGATGTTCAAGGAGTGCTCGGTGACTTCCCTCGATATGCCAGGCATGTCTAGGGGCCTCCACGCAAAAACATCGGCGTTAGCGTGGAGAAAGTCGACAAGCGCGTCTTTCTATTTGGGGGTCAGGGATAACCCCACTCTCACCGTCTTCTCCTTGTCGCCCGTGGGGTCGATCTGCACTTCTATGGTGTTCTCTGCGGCCTCGAACGAGGCGTTCATGTGACTGGCATCGGGGGCCCCCTCCTTGAGGTGGGTGCGAATGGCCTCGAGCTCCCCGGCGGAGGCCACCATCGCCATCGTGAGATTGTTGTTATCAGTCTTGCATTGGAAAGCGCATTGAAGGGACACGCTGACGGTGATGACCCCTTTAGGGCCTGGCATCTTGAGCTTCAGGTAGGTGTAGTTGGGTACGGCCATAAATTTGGTGTAATATGGTCATCCCAAGAGAGCGTGATATACTCCCAAGAAGTCGACAACCTCGAAGACGAGGGTCTTGGTCCGGAAGTTGGATGGGGTCCCGAATGTGACAGGCAGGCTGATCCGCCCGAGGGGCATAGCCTGTCGCCCCGGGACGATCCGTGAAGGTGCGATCGGTCGACCTCGAGCAGGTCAAGGGTGTCGGCATACAGGATATTGATGCAGCTGCCTCCGTCCATCATCACCTTGGTGAGATGGACATTGGCGATGATGGGGTCAACCACGAGTGGGTATCAACCTGGTCATGGTACGTGTGCCGGGTGATCCAACCGGTCAAATATGATCGGCAAATTTGACCACTTGACGAAGGCCAGCGTGGCGGGTTCCGCCGCGAAAACCACGCGACGCTCGATTTTGGCGGTGCGTCGACTCCCTCAGGACTCGGGGTTAGGGAACGCCGGTCTCTCCGGCTCATCGTCTTCCTCCGTAGGGTCCTGAACCCCCGGCTCTAACGCCTTTCTCAGGTCCCCCTTCTTCGCCTCCTCCCGGATGAATTTCTTCATCATGGAGCAGTCCTTAAGGAGGTGCTTGATAGGGAACCCGTGGTTAGGGCACGGACCATTCCACTTCTTCTCGAAGTGGTTCGGCGTCTCCCCTGCTGCCGGCCTCGGCGGCTTGCACTCAGCAGCGGCCACGACGGGGTCACGCCCTGCTCGCGGCTTGTTCTTCTTCTTCTTCGGGCGGTCGGAGGCGCCGTCGCTGGCCCTTCCTCCTGCTTGCCCTTGCCCTTGCCCTTGCTCTTCGGCGTATGTTGGAAGACCACTCCCACGCACTCCTCACTGGAGGCAAAGCTCATGGCGATGTCTAGGAGCTCGCGAGCTGTGTGCGGACCCCTTCGGCCCAGCTCATGAATGAGCTGTTCTGATGTTGTGCCCGAGATGAAGGCTCCAACAATGTCTGCCTCACCCACATTGGGTACCTCATTGCACTTCTTGCTGAAGCATCGGATGTAGTCTCAGAGGGACTCACCAGCTTTCTGCCGGCAGTTCTTGAGGTCCTAGGGGTTGTCCAGGCGGACGTAGGTCCCCTAGAAGTTTCTGACGAAGATGTCCCGCAAGTTGCTCCAATCATAGATTTGACCCTCGGGGAGGTGCTCCAGCCAAGCACGGGCCGAGTCGGCCAGGTAGAGCGGGAGGTTGCGGATGATGGCTAGCTCACGGTCTATCTCTTCCTTCTCATGCTCGAGATGGCGTCGAATCTCTTCCAGCTCTGCCCTCCTTGCCCTCAACCGTTGTTAAAGGTCATCTGGGCGGGGCTGGGCCTACGGGTTCCCGGCCGTAGTGACGGGAATGTTGATGAGGGTTTCCCCTCCTCTTGCACCCGTCGTCGGTTTGGCCTGAGCGGGGATCCTGGGATTGTCGTCGCTCCGATAGTCGAGGTCCCAGCACCCCCCGCAGCCGAGGCGGGCGCAAGACGCACTATGTTGCACTGTCGTGGGGTGTCACAGCTCTCCGTGTAGCTTCTGGACTCGGAGCTGGAGTCTCCCATTGACCCCACGTCGAAGAGGTCAAAAAGAGACTCGTCCGGGCGCTCGATCACGCCGACAAAGCTAGAGCCCGTGAAGGCGGGAACCGTGAGTCGCGCGGTCATGCCTTGGAAACACCCCGCGGTGTTCCGCATGCCACATGGGTAGCCCTCACAAGGGGTTCTGGTGAGCCTGTTCGGGGGGAGGGGCTTTTCTCCGAGAAGTTGCCTGTGACATCCCAAGTCACAAGAAGTTGATTAAGCTAACACAATGTTAAATTGCTGGCTAATTAAAAATTTCAAATAATTAAAGTGCCAAAGAAAAAGGGAATATAATTTAATTAGCTAATTCCACCAATTGGCCAATTAGTAGCTTTTCAAAAACTTTGCAAAACTTTTTGCATATTCCAGTGGAGCATGTCAAGAAAGAATTTTGGCAAAACTTTTTGCATATTCCAGTGGAGCATGTCAAGAAAGGTTTAATACCCCTAAAAATTCCCTAAGTACAGAGAACAGCACCTCTGTTCCCAGAATTTTAATTAATTTTCCAGAAGGAATTTCGATGTGGCCCCAAAAACAAAGTTGGCAAGTAGATTTTGCTGAACTTACACAAATATTTCCTAAGGATTTGAAGCATCGGAACTGGAGAAATCAGCAAATTATAGCACACTGTTCCAGTCAAGGGGGGGGGGGGGTCAACCATCTTCTTTCCCTGGTCCACTCACCGGCCGAGAACACCGTACCCTCCCCGCTGGCCACCGATCGTCTCCTCTCTCCTACCCATCCCAGCCACTGCTCCGCCTGCTCCCTCCTGTGCCACAGGCCGCATGGAAGCTCCACCGGCGAGCCAATCCCCGGCGGCCAGGTCGCCTCCTCGCTCTCTCTGCTCTCTCGCTGCCGCGCGGTACTTAAGGCCGCAGCCGCCGAGAGCCCCCTCCCCTCCCCTCCTCTCTGCTTTCACACACATGCCACACAATTCCTAGACCCCCCGGCGAGACCAGGTGCCCCTGCCCTCGCCTCCTTTCTCTTCTTCCGCGAGAATCGGACGTCGCCCCTGTTTCCCCTCCGCCATGGCCGCCGTCGCGTCAAGCTCCACCTAGGCAGCTCTCCGTTCCCTCCTCTTTCCTCAAATCGTTGCGCAAGTGTCTTCCCTAGCAGGCCCCTGAACCATTTTCCCTCTGTCGCAGCGACCTCACCGGAATTTTTGAAGGAAGGGGCCGCCGCCGTCGGATCCTCTCCCCACCCCGCCGACGAGACCCCTCCTCCGGCCCTCCCCGTCGCCTAGCTCCTCCACGCCGTCGATCTTCGCACCGAGGTGATGCTCTCCCTCCACTCCCCGACCCTTCTCGCTCGCCGTGCTCACCGCGCGACGCCGCCGTACCCTCCCTCTGCTCCGTCGCTCGCCGCCGGCCATCTCCGGCGCTTCCCGCGGGATATCCACCGGGCCCACAAGGTCGCCGTGGGGTGCTGAGCACGTGTGCAAGTGGCGTTGGCCGAGCCACGCCGCCGATTGGCTGCTGGCCCGAGCTCGCCGGCGCCAGCCACCGCGCGCGCGCGCTTGCAGGCGTTCGAAAATGCCGAGTGGCATTTCTGTAATTTAGTCCCAACTTTGTTAAAATCTTCAAAAATTCATAACTCGAAAAATAAAAGTCCAATAAGCATGAAACCAATTTTGTTGGATTCCTAAAATCCTCCTCTACTAGAAAAACAAGATGAGAGCCAGGGTTATGCAGTAGATTAGTAAAATTAAATCACCAAATTTAGAACCTTGCTAAGAGTATTAAATTCATAATTCAAAATTGATAACTGATAAAATCATGGGATTTGGTCAGTAAGCATTTCATGTCATTCCTAAACTTTCTACTAAAGCACATTTCCATCTTTTATCCAAATTTTTAGTATTATTGCATAATCCCCATTATCAGTAAATGAATTTATATAAATTCTTGGGTAGGATTTTAATTCTGGAATTTAGCATTCCTGCTCTTTGGGCATTTCTACATGACTATAAAATCTCCATGAAAAATTTAGGGCACCATCAGCATGCTCTTGTTGGTAAAGGGCTCATTAATAATTAGTTTGAAGGAATTCTAATATAAATGGTGCCTTGTTTATGCATATAAGTTTTGTTAAGGATAAATCCATCTTGGGACTGTCCGGGCAACATGTGAATCTTGACTTACAGTAAAGTTTATTATTTTCCATGGTATGCTCATGATTCACAATTAGCTTATATATCTAGATTGGTTTAGGGTTATAATTAAAAGTGAGCATGTCGAATTCTAGGAGGTTATAATTAACCTTGCAATATAAAGTTTCTATGTTCTCTTGCATGGGCATTATAATTGGTGAATGCACCCTGGGTAAGAGTGTAGTTAAGAAGCTTTGCATGTTTGCTAAGTAGGCCTTGGCATACCGAGGGAAAATACCCTGCTAATTTCTTAGCACCAGGGTATACTTGTATTTGGGATGTAGTTAATATGCTTGTTGATTGCCATGCCTCCCACTTCCCTAATTAGAAGTTTGTCCCCTTAAAAGCAGTAATTGTCAGAATGTGTGCAAGCAGGTCATCTCACGCATGAGCATCATTCCGTCAAATTCCATTTATTGAGGAAGTGCCCTGAAATCATCGTCCAATTCCTTACCGTGCAATACACTGCATTGACTAGGAAGTGAGACCGGGAGCAAGGACGTGGCAAGCAACCCTGAGGGGCCCGAAGTTGAGCTAAACCCCGCTGAGAACTCTATCTACGATCACTCCCAAGGCAAGCCTCGGTGCACACCTACTGATTTGCAAGTCCTTTTTATGTTGTCACAATAGAGGAATATTGTATTGTGCATTAGGTATAGGGCTTGGATGGAAACCCACTTGCATAAACAAACTATGACCTATACTTAGCTTACATTAGTAAGCCTTTCGTTAGCAACTGCTAGGCTAAATTAGTGGAGTCAACGGTAGGCTATGGGGATCACTTGATTCCATCATGATCACGTGAAGAATGAAATTGGTTAAAATTGGAGAGCCTATCGTTGCAACTCCGCGGACAAGTATTGAACAGTACCAAGTGCATACCTCTATATGGGAATTGGTAAACCTAGTAACTTGGGCGCCGTATGGTTGGACGGTATTACTCATCGATCCAGAGGTGATGTGAATGGCATGGTGGATGCACGGGTCGAGGACCGCTGGAGAGTGCACGGGTTAAGCCTCGAATACGAAGTACTGTATCGCGGGGGGGGGGGGGGGGGGGGGGGACGTGTACTCGGGATCGATGGCCCCGGATCGACTTTATCGCAACCTCGTGAACGGTGGCCATACGTGTTCTTAAATGATGCGTATGTCGTGCATTTGGGTTATTCTCCTGCAGGATGTAAATCAATTCGAATTGTCGTCCCTCGCGGTTATGAGTACCTCTTGTTTCGAGCAGTGGCAATGATACTTTAAGAAGAGAAGTTTGTTTATAATGCTGAAATTTATTTACTCTACGGATACATATTGCTATGTTGTATTGCTCTTTATAATTGTACAAGTCTTAGCAGCTAGCTAGGTTCAACTACAGTCCCTCTTCTGCAACAAGCAATTAAAAATCTTGGTTAAGGAATAAGCATCGCAGCATAGAATTAATAGGTGCTTTTATGCAAATATCAAATAAACCCGGTCGGCCCCCTGCATACTAGGAGTCGGTTTTTGTAAACCTTTTTGGACAGGTAAGTCTTGCGGAGCATGCTAGATACTCAGGCTTTGCGATTATGTGGTTTTCAGGTTTGCCTCAAGCAACTTATTGCGATTGCTGTAACAAAATTGTGTGGGAAGGTGAGAAGCCCCAGAACTGGACCATTGAATGGGTCCCCAGTTCCCCTAATCAAGATGAGTGAGCCATTGCCCTAGGGCCGGCATGGCTTACTTAGGTTCTGCGTAGTGTTTGTCGTATCTTCCGCCTCTGCATATTTATGTAATATGAACCAAGAACATATGTATGATAATGTAACTAAATTTGCTTCCGCTATGACTCTTGAACTGGTAATATTATACACTTAATGATGTATCTCTATAAATGATGGATGTTCCTGTGTGAACGCTATGTATGGTTACTTCGTTAACCATCTCCCGAGGCGATCCTGTACGGCACACTCTATACTTTGGTATCGGGCAGTGACAGCTAGTATCAGAGCTGATTCGGGATAAGCATCACACCGATGAACATTTTAAAGACTTAAACAACCCGTTTTACGCCATACGGTGAGGTACGAACTAGTAGTGCCCATATAAAGACTTTATTAGTAGATGGCAAAGCTAACCCTGGGTTATGTTTGTTTAATTTACTTGCCTCTACGGATTCTTCCCCGAAGGTATGTGCCTGTGCGCAGATCGGTTGCGCAATAAACACCGAACGCCTTTCAGGTGGGCAAAGACCTGGACTTTGTATGATGCGCGGACCGATTGCGCTTAAATATCGGCTGCCTTCCAGGTGGGCAAATACCTGGACATAATTGTCATTATTATTTTGGCTTGTTTCTTTTGGATTTGATGTATTGTTTCTGGAATGGATCCATTGCAGGTACACTAACCACGTGTGGTCGCTTAGAAACGTGCGAGAGGTGTGCGTGCCATCGAATGGATCGATCTATATATTCGGTCAAAGTTTTCCATGGTGAGGACGTAGGAAATCGGCATATTGAGCATTTGGCATTCATGCATACCACATGCATTTATCTTTACCAAATCATGCAAAAAGTCACAAATATCACAAACATGTGAAATAATCAAACCCCGGGCGAATTCGAACCCCTATGGCACTTAAAACGAAAGTTGAACTTAATTGGGAAGAAATCAAACTCTGCCAGAAAAGTTTGTTCCACTAAAATGAACGTAACTTCCCCGATTTTAATCCGACAAAGGCGAATGAGTACTCGTTGGAAAGCTAATGTTTTTCCCTACCAGTTTGGTATAGTGAGTTTGTCTCAGAAAAATCTGGAAGTGGGTCGAATTTTGCAAAAACAGCGAGCTTTTCTGGAATCTCAGCAGCTGTCTCATTTCTGTCCGCTGTTTTTGGATGATCATAACTCTCAGAGATGTTATCGGTTGGAGATGTGGGAGTATGCGATGGAAAGATAATGAACTCCTCTACAACTTTCATAAAAGGGTCAAAAGTTTAAATTGTCTAGAAGCTACGTGTTTTTGCTCATCCCTGCGAGTTACTTTGTCAACCGCAGAACTGCATGGGTTTTCGTCAAACGGATCAAACACTTTGTGTCTCTCCCTTTATCCATCAACCCTTATGCTATTTTGAGCATGTGTGCTTAGTGGGATATTAAGTTTTGACTCACCCTTGCAAAACTTATTCCGACAGATGGTTGATTACAAGCTCACGGAGGACCCCAAGCAGTGGAATCCAAGTTATTACCCGTAATCTGCGCCGTTCCCTGTCAACATTTCTGTTATGAGCAATCAAAAATTTTATTGTTGTCACTGTATTATAGACATATTACCATGATGTCTCAGGCGATGATCGGGCTAACATGCTTTACTCCTGTGACAGATGGTGCAAACTCGCCGTGGTGGAGAGAACCTCGGTGATGCCCCTGGTGCCTCCAACACAGGTAGAAACCAGCCGCCACCCAATGCTCCGCCCATGACGCCTATGGAGCAGCTCATCCACAATCAGAACGAGATGTTCCGCATGTTCATGGAGAACATGAATCGCCAAGGAGCTTCCGGACCACCACCACAGCAGCCCCGTGAATCGTCCTACAGCGACTTTTGGGCAACTCATCCGCCCACATTCGGCGAAGCTGGTGATCCGCTGGAAGCGGATAATCTCATTTGCACTCTAGAGTCGAAGTTTGCTCTGCTCCACTGCACCGACCACAAGAAGCCCCTCTTCACCGCGCAGCAACTCCGTGGTTCCGCAAGTGCTTGGTGGGCGAGCTACACCACTGCTCTTGCCCCT
The DNA here is from genome assembly GCA_030378355.1 of Eleusine indica. Taxonomy (NCBI): domain Eukaryota; kingdom Viridiplantae; phylum Streptophyta; class Magnoliopsida; order Poales; family Poaceae; genus Eleusine; species Eleusine indica. The sequence continues at coordinate 32,530,877 of CM059499.1, forward strand.
AGCCACCAAGTCACTTGGTCGGAATTCTGCACCGCCTTTCGTGCACATCACATTCCGGCCGGTCTTATGAAGCGCAAGCTACAGGAATTTCTCAACCTGAAGCAAGGCGCGGGAACCGTGCAAGAGTACGCACGGAAGTTCAACTACTTGACTCAGTATGCTTCGTATCATGCCGATACGGACGAGAAGAAGAAGGATTGTTTCCGTTCGGGCCTTACCCCGAAACTGCAGGACCGATTGGCATAAGTTACCGCAGGCACGTTCAACGACCTAATGAGTGCCGCCATTGTGCAAGAAGATGCCATCCGTGCTAACCAAGAGGACAAGAAGAGGAAGCGTGCTATGGGAAGTTTGTCCGGCTCCACACCGCCCAAGTACAGGCTGACAATCACCTCCCCGATCGGACAGAAGTTCTGAGCTGCGGTACCGTCGGGAGGAGGATCTCGTCCGACCTACTCGCAGCAGCACTTCCATTCCCATGGAGGCAACCAGCAGCCCTCCTCCGGTCCCCGCCCTCCGCAGCAGACTAATCAAGTTGTGAAGCACAACTCCTCACAGCCGTGCTACAACTATGGCCGAACAGGTCACTTTGCCAAGGAGTGCCGCTTTCCGAAGCGCAACCAGGGAAACAACAACAACTCCAACCCCTCCGGGAACAACAACAACCACCCCAGCAGCGGTAATAACCACGGCAACAATGGGAGTCGTCCCCAGTCTTCTGCCCTTACCCACAAGAATGGCCGAGTCAATTATACCACGGTCGAAGAGATTCAAGTTGGAGAGCCCGTTCTCGCGGGTACGTTCTCGATCAACTAACACGCTGCTATGGTTCTTTTTGATTCAGGAGCAACGCATGATTTTATTAGTCAAGCATGTGTGAATCATCTGAAAATCACCCCCACCACTACGGAAACCCCGTACATCATCACATCCCCCGGTGGGAAAATAAGGACTCACCTCGAGTTGAGAAAGGTGCCACTTAAGTTAGCAGGCAATGTGTACCCCGCTTCGTTAATCATCTTAGATGGTCAGGGCATTGACATAATTCTTGGTATGAGGTGGATGACTAAACATAGAGCCGCCTTACACATTGAATCCCGGGAAGTCCACTTGAACTCGCCTCTCTATGGTCCGTCCATTCTCCGATTGCCGTGTTCCAGATTGTCCACTCCTCAAGTGTGTCATGTTGAAGGGAAAAAGCTGGAGGGGATCCCCGTAGTACGTGACTTCTCCGACGTGTTCCCAGATGAGTTACCGGGGATGCCTCCGGACTGAGACGTCGAGTTTAAGATTGAACTCCTACCCGGTATGGCGCCTATCTCTTGTAGGCCGTACAAAATGGACCGTAATGATGATGTGAACAAGGGTTCCCGATCTTCCGAAAGGTTCTTGGTAAGTTGATTTGGTCAGAGGCGACACACAAATCGATACGGCTTCAGAACAACACGTTCTAAACCCCGCAATCGCAGCACGACGTCTCCTCTGGTTATCAACCGTCCAAAAGACAATAGACCTCGCCGAGAAGGCTAATCCCTGCCTGTGAATCAAGAACACAAGCAAGAACAATGAAGAATGCAACACAATTGCAGATGTATGATTAAACTCTCGAAGTTGGGGTCTCACAAACCGATGAATGGCGAAACTGTTTATGAACAGAATTGATCTAAGCAAAACCCGAACCCTAACGGTGCGGCGGCGGCTGTATATAAAGACCCTAGGGTCGTGCAAGACCCTCTGGACGCGCCCCTAATTGGGCTCAACTAGATACAAAGCCCAAAGGCCAAAAATAGGCGACACAGCACCGACACAGATTCTGGACTCTCTATTGTTTTGACGATTCCCGATAACTCCGGACGAATTTTGACATGAGGCTGGCGACATTGGAAAGGTCTTTTCCTTATCTTTCCGTGCATATGTAGAACGTCCAAATCCGAGTCCGTATGCATCCTGGGCGACTGTTTTAGTATAGACTGGTCCTGGGCCCCGAAACAGACCCGAAGTCGGTTTTGATTGGGCCTCCACTTTGGCTTTCAGGCCCTTGCTGGTCGTCCACATTCCCAACTCCTTCTCCCATCATCTCCTGGTCCTCTCCATGGTTTCTAATCATAAAATAATCATTAGGTAGCAAACCATTCTCAAAAGTAACATATAGCGAAGAACGTAGGAACGAGCTCACCTCTAAATTTAGTCGTCGTGCACGAGCTCTAGTCATTGGACCTTGCAAATCCAGATTTGGAGGAGTGTTGTGTGTATCCATAGGAGTGATGTACTCATCATCCTCCCCCTCTTGAAGTGGAGTCGTCCTCGACTCGAGCTCATCCTCTTCTCCCAAGTATGGTTTCAAATCTGAAATGTTAAAAGTAGGACTAACCCCGAACTCGGGAGGCAACTCAAGTTTGTATGCATTATCATTAATCTTCTCTATTATTTTGAGTGGACCATCAGCTCTAGGCATTAGTTTAGACTTTCTCAATTCTGGAAATCTATCCTTCCTTAAGTGTAACCACACTAAATCTCCTACATCAAGCTTTACTTCCTTTCTTCCCTAACTACCAGCAATTTTATACTTTTCATTCATCTTTTCAATGCTAAGTCTAGTGGTCTCATGCATTTACAAAATAAATTCAGCACGCTCGTTAGCATCAACATGAACTCTCTCATTAATAGGTAGAGGAAGTATATCAAGTGGAGTACGGGGATCAAAACCATACACTACCTTGAATGGACTTACCTTGGTAGTAGAATGTGTTGTCTGATTATAAGCAAACTCAACATGAGGTAAGAATTCTTCCCATTGCTTCAAATTTTTCTTCAAAATAGCTCGCAACATAGTACCCAAAGTGCGGTTCACAACCTCAGTTTGTCCATCAGTTTGTGGATGACAAGTTGTAGAAAATAACAACTTTGTACCCAACTTATTCCAAAGCGTGCGCCAAAAATGACTCAAGAATTTTGAATCACGATCTGAAACAATAGTAGAAGGCATACCATGCAAATGTACAATTTCTTTGAAAAACAGATCAGCAATATAACTAGCATCATCAGTTTTATGACATGGTATAAAGTGTGCCATCTTGGAAAAACGATCCACAACAACAAAAATGCTATCACTCCCCCTCTTAGTCCTAGGCAGTCCTAAAATAAAGTCCATAGAAATATCCGCCCAAGAAATAGAAGGAACAGGAAGTGGCATGTATAAACCATGTGGATTCAATCGAGACTTAGCTTTTTGACATGTAGTGCAGCGAGCAACGAAACGCTCAATATCTTTCCTCATCCTTGACCAAAAGAAGTGTGTGGCCAAAATATCCTCTGTCTTCTTAGCACCAAAATGACCCATCAATCCACCTCCATGCGCCTCCTGCAACAACAAAAGACGAACGGAACCAACTGGAATGCATAGGGGATTAGCTCTAAACAAGAAACCATCATTCAACACAAATTTGTGCCAAGCACGACCTTCTTTACAGTGCAGCAATACATCTTTAAAATCAACATCAGCAACATATTATTCTTTAATTGCCTCAAGTCCAAAAATTCTACAATCAAGTTGAGACAACAAAGTATATCGCCTAGATAAAGCATCAGCAATCACATTATCCTTCCCTTTCTTATGTTTAATAATATAAGGAAAAGACTCAATAAACTCAACCCATTTAGCATGTCTACGGTTCAAATTGCATTGAGAACGAATATACTTTAGTGATTCATGATCAGAATGAATAACAAATTCTTCGGGCAACAAATAATGACGCCATGTCTCTAAAGAACGTACAAGTGCATATAGTTCCTTATCATACGTGGAATAATTCAAAACAGGTCCAGTAATTTTCTCACTAAAGTATGCAACAGGTTTACCATCTTGCATCAAAACACCACCAATGCCTATACCACTAGCATCACATTCAAGCTCAAAAGTCTTATCAAAATTGGGTAATTGCAGCAATGGTGCATGTGTAAGTTTGTCCTTCAAAGCATCAAAAGACTCATGATGTACCTTACCAAAATGGAAGTCAACGCCCTTCTTTGTCAACTCATGCAATGGTGCAGCAATGGTGCTGAAATCTTTGACAAAGCGGCGGTAGAAACCTGCAAGACCAAGAAAACTCCTCACCTGTGTGATAGTTTTTGGTACAGGCCAGCTCTTTATGGCTTCAATCTTCGCCTCATCCACCTCAATTCCCTGTAGAGTCACAACATAGCCAAGAAAAGAGACTCGATCCGTGCAAAAGGTGCACTTCTCAAGGTTACCAAATAAACGTGCAACTCACAAAGCATCAAAAACAGCACGCAAATGAATCATATGATCATCCATGGATTTGCTATCAATCAAGATATCATCAAAGTAAACAACCACAAATTTGCCAATAAAAGGGCTTAAAACCTCATTCATCAAACGCATGAAAGTACTGGGTGCATTAGTCAACCCAAAAGGCATTACTAACCACTCATACAACCCGAATTTGGTTTTGAAAGCTGTTTTCCATTCATCTCCAAGTTTCATTCTAATTTGATGGTAGCCACTACGCAAATCAATTTTAGTAAAAATTATAGCACCACATAACTCATCAAGCATGTCGTCTAGCCTAGGAATAGGATGACGATACCTAATAGTAATGTTATTAATGGCTCTACAATCTATACACATACGCCAAGAACCATCTTTCTTAGGAACCAAAAGTACAGGAACAGCACAAGGACTAAGTGATTGACGAACATACCCACAATCCAAAAGGTCTTGGACTTGTCGTTGTATCTCCTTAGTCTCCTCAGGGTTGGTCCTATAAGCAGCACGGTTTGGTAAAGTAGCACCAGGAATCAAATCAATTTGATGCTCAATCCCTCTCAAAGGTGGCAATCCCGGGGGTATCTCAGCTGGGAAAACATCCTCATACTCCTGCAAAAGGTTAGTGACAGCAAGAGGCAAAGCACTAGAAGCAATATCACCAAGCGAAAACAAGGCTTGTTTGCATATCAAAGCATAGCAAATATCATCAGTAAAAATTTCAGCAAGCTCAGATTTTGTGGCAAGACATGAATGACCTTGTAATTTAATTGCAGCACCCTTAGAACTTGAAGAATCATTATCATTACTTGGTGTAGAAGCAGAATTAACGGGTTGCTGAATTTCAGGGCTTTTATTTTTTAAACTAGCAGCTCATTCTAAATCAGCTTGTACAATTTCAGCAGGGGCCATTGGTAACAAAGTAATTTTAGTTCCTTTATGCATAAAAGTGTACTTATTACTTTTACCATGGTGTACAACATCATTATCAAATTCCCAAGGTCTACCCAATAAAAGTGAACAAGCTTGCATGGGTACAACATCACAATCAACAGAATCCACATAGGAACCAATGGAAAAAGGAACTCTGCAAGTTTGTGTTACCTTAGCTTTTCCAGAGTCATTTAACCACTGAATGTAGTATGGATGTGGATGTGGGCTTGTGGGTAAATCAAGCTTCTTAACCACATCAGAACTCACCAAATTGTTGCAGCTTCCTCCATCAATGATGACACGTGCTCGACGGTTCTTGATGACGAAGAAAATCTGGAACAAGTTATGTCGCTGCATCATCTCAGGCTGCTGGATTTGTGTGCTAAGCACACGCTGCACAATAGTATTCATGTAGCCCGTGGTATCTCCGCCTCCAAGGACGAGGTCACCGCTGGTGGCAGCGACATCCTCCTCCTCATCCTCCACATCGGAGGTGCTCATGTAACCGCCATCATCTGTCGCCACATATGCCCGCCTACTTGGACAATCTTTCTGCACATGGCCAAGACCATGGCAGCGGTGGCACTGAAGCAACAGAGGAGGCACTACTAGCCAGTACCTGCACAGAATTTTTATCTGAGCGCGTAGAAGGGGCAGGGGCTGATCTTGGTGCTGCAGAAACAACACTAGCTGGTGGGGGCGGCCGAAAAGATGGCTTGGGCAGCCCCGAAGTCCCCGTCGGCCGTGGTGGGTAGAAATTCCTGGACTTGCTGTACTCCTCAAGCCTGGAAAAGTCCCTGTGATTCTTTCTCTGCAAGCATAGCATACTGGAAACACTGGTTGAGGGTATAAAATTCTTTATAATCAAGGATGTCCTGAATTTCTTTTCTCAAACCAGAATAAAAGCGGCAAATCTGATCCTCTACTTTTTCAACCACAGCACAACGAATCAAACCCTTCTGAAGCTCACTAAAATACTCCTGAACAGTTTTATCTCCTTGATCTAAACGCTGCAGTTTATTACGAATTTCTCTATAAAAAGGAGGAACAAAACGATCACGCATTTCTACCATAAGTTCTTCCCAAGTAGTAGGCAAATCGGTTTTAGCAGCTAGACCACTCCACCAAACAATAGCAAAGTCCTTAAACTCACCAGTGGCTTGTCTAACTCTCTGTTGTTCAGGAACAAGGTGGGCATTAAATTTTTGTTCTACCGTCATTTCCCAATCAAGGTAAGAATCACCATCGTACTGACCCGAAAACGAAGGAATTGAAAACTTAATTTTAGCATACGGATCATCTGGAGCATGGTTACCTTGTGTGCGATGGTTGTGGTTGTGGAAACCACCCATACCTTGAGGGTTATGTTGCAAACGACGTCGTAACCTTGCGGTCCTTGTAGCTGACCTATCGACGGTGCCATCAGCCTTATACATCGTTGCTTTATCATGATCGTCTTCAACGTCGTTGTTGGTGTTGGTGTTGGTGTTGTTGTTGTTGTTGTTGTTGGTCTTGTGAGCGGTCTCCAATTCGACAACCTGATCGGTTAGCTTAGAGACTCTCTTATCCAACCGCTCAATGCTTTCTCCTAGGTGAAGCTTGGTGACGGCGTCGGTGACGGCCCTGGTGCGTCTCTGCCAAATCACTCTGAACCGCCTGCAAAGCCTTCTGTAACTGATTTTGGCTCACACACTCATCCAATTTTGAGGGTGAAGCACCCTCCCCATCGCTTCCTGACATCAGAAACACCAAAACAGGAAACAAAAAGTGAAGGTTATCCCTACAAAACTACTAAGCAGTGGTGCCTCTCAACACAGCAAAAGTAAGCTTCTTGCAAAGCTCTTACAAAGTTCTGAAAACAATAAAGCGAAGGATACCAGGGAGAAGTGTTCCACGATTGCAAGGGTTACAAAATAACCTATGTGATGTCTAGAAGAAGTATGTAGAGCTAGGAAGGCCAAATATATATATATATGAGTGGCACACAAATCAAAAACAGATAGTAAAGCTGAATAAGTGCCCAAATAACCTGTCCCTAGTTGCTGGTCTAACTATGTCCTAGAACAGTAGTGATAGCAAAGAAGAAACAAGGAGACAAAGGGACACAGTCGATAACAGGGGGCTTACTGTAAAACAGCCAAACTCAGAAATTCCAGGGGGCTAGATGGAGCACGAGTAGGAATCCCAAATTTATGGCTGTTTTACCGAAGGGGTGTCGGAATCAGTTATGAAGAACCCGGGGGTTTGAGTGAAATCCGAGTCGGGCTTGGGGTCGGGTAGGGATTTTTTTTTGACGAGGTGGATGCAGCGGAAAGTGGAATTTGTGAAAATTGGTCCGAGGTGGTGAGGGTGGGTTTAGGGTGGGATTAGGGTGGGCGTGTTGATCAATCAACCCTAGCACACAAAGCCGACAAAACCGAGGATGGTGAAGGGGATGGCGGCTAGGGTTGCAACGGAAACACTACTGACGATAAAAACACAAACTAAACCAGCGACTAAACAAGAACTAGGGCACAAACTCAACACTACGGACTCTGAAATTGAAATATGCAAAGGCTAAACACGTGGTTATGGGCGGGGGAAATTTTTTTTTTGGTATTTTCTGTGGACGATAGGAAGAACACGAAAACAAAACTAAAGGGTAGTGTGAACCTGACTGTGCACCTGAAGCTCTGATTACCACATGTGAACAAGGGTTCCCGATCTTCCGAAAGGTTCTTGGTAAGTTGATTTGGTCGGAGGCGACACACAAATCGATCCGGCTTCAGAACAGCACATTCTAAACCCCGCAATTGCAGCACGACGTCTCCTCTGGTTATCAATCGTCCAAAAGACGATTGCCCTCACCGAGAATGCAAATCCCTGCCTGCGAATCAAGAACACAAGCAAGAACAACGAAGAATGCAACACAATTGCAGATGTATGATTAAACTCTCGAAGTTGGGGTCTCACAAACCGATGAATGGCGAAACTGTTTATGAACAGAATTGATCTAAGCAAAACCCGAACCCTAACGGTGCGGTGGCGGCTGTATATAAAGACCCTAGGGTCGTGCAAAACCCTCTGGACGCACCCTTAATTGGGCTCAACTAGATACAAAGCCCAAAGGCCAAAAATAGGCGACGCAGCACCGACACAGATTCTGGACTCTCTCTTGTTTTGACGATTCCCGATGACTCCGGATGAATTTTGACATGAGGCTGGAGGCATTGGAAAGGTCTTCTCCTTATCTTTCTGTGCATATGTAGAACGTCCAAATCCGAGTCCGTATGCGTCCTGGGCGACTGTTTTAGTACAGACTGGTCCTGGGCCCCGAAACAGACTCAAAGTCGGTTTTGATTGGGCCTCCACTTTGGCTTCCAAGCCCTTGCTGGTCCTCCACGTTCCCAACTCCTTCTCCCATCATCTCCTGGTCCTCACCATGGTTTCTAATCATAAAATAATCATTAGGTAGTAAACCATTCTCAAAAGTAACATATAGCGAAGAACGTAGGAACGAGCTCACCTCTAAATTTAGTCGTCGTGCACGAGCTCTAGTCATTGGACCTTGCAAGTCTAGATTTGGAGGAGTGTTGTGTGTATCCATAGGAGTGATGTCCTCATCAAATGAGCTAGCAGAATTAAAAGAGCAATTACAAGAGCTTATGGACAAGGGCTACATCCGACCGAGTTCGTCTCCCTGGGGATGTCTCGCCCTCTTTGTGAAGAAGAAAGACAAGACCCTACGTCTATGTGTTGACTACAGGCCTTTGAATGCCGTAACCATTAAGAACAAGTACCCTCTACCTCGAATCGATATTCTCTTTGATCAACTTATTGGTGCTATAGTTTTCTCCAAGATTGACCTCCGATCCGGTTACCACCATATAAAGATCTGAGCTGAAGACATTCCAAAAACTGCCTTCTCCACGTGATATGGCCTTTTCGAATATCTTGTCATGTCTTTTGGTCTCACTAATGCTCCCGCCCACTTCATGTATTTGATGAATTCCGTGTTCATGCCAGAGTTGGATAAGTTCGTGGTCGTGTTCATCGACGACATCCTTATCTACTCCAAGTCCGAGGAAGAGCACGCCGAACATCTCCGCGTTGTTCTGCAGCGACTCCGAGATCACCAGCTTTACGCCAAATTTAGCAAGTGTGAATTTTGGCTAAAGCAAGTTCCATTCTTGGGTCATATCATCTCCGCGGAAGGGGTAGCCGTTGATCCTACCAAGGTAGAAGATGTGCTGAATTGGAAAGCTCCGAAATCGGTCAAGCAAATTCGTAGTTTCCTTGCTCTTGTTGGATATTACCGGAAATTTATTCCCAATTTCTCAAGCATTGCCAAGCCTATGACCAAGTTACTGGAAAAGGATGCTAAGTTTAAGTGGAGCAGTGCCTGTGAAGAAGCCTTTCAGTCACTTAAGAAGCATTTGACAACCGCCCCGGTTTTGGCTCAACCTGATATTACCAAACCGTTCGACGTTTACTGTGATGCCTCCGACACTGGATTGGGTTGTGTGCTTATGCAAGAAGGCCGTGTCATTGCCTATGCCTCTCGACAGCTCCGAAAGCATGAGCAAAATTATCCCACTCACGATTTGGAGTTGGCATCCGTCATCCTGGCCTTAAAGATCTGGCGCCATTACCTGCTTGGTAACCTTGTCAACCTCTACACCGACCACAAAAGTCTCAAGTATATATTCACGCAGCAAGAACTGAATATGAGGCAACGTAGGTGGTTAGAATTAATCAATGATTATGAATTGGAGATTCACTATCACCCCGGAAAGGCCAACGTGGTTGCCGACGCCCTAAGTCGTCGGGACCAATGCAATCACGCAGTTGTTTGTTCCATGGAAGTTTGCCCAGATTCAGATTCAAGCGAACCAAGTCTTCGTATCATTCCATTTGGATCCTTGTATAATCTAGCTCTCATTCCTACCCTTCGCAACGAAATTGTCGAGGCCTAGAAGGGAGACAAGGGGATGGAACACATTCGACAAAAGATACTCAAAAATGAAGCTACATGTTTCTGCCAGGACGAAGATGGAGTGCTATGGTTCAACAATCGCCTGGTTGTTCCAAAGAAGGAGGAGTTAAGGAAGAAAATTTTGGATGAGGCTCACTTGTCCAAATACTCCATACACCCCGGCAGCAACAAGATGTACCGTGGGTTAAAGGAAAAGTTTTGGTGGACGCGCATGAAAAGAGAAGTCGCTCATTATGTTTCTGAGTGCGATACTTGCCAGCGTGTGAAGGCCGACCATCTGAAGAAAGCCAGTCTTTTACACCCATTAAAAATCCCCGCTTGGAATTGGGAGGATATTGCTATGGATTTTATTGTTGGGTTACCCCTCACCCCCAAGAAACATGATTCCATTTGGGTCGTCGTGGATAGGTTGACCAAATCCGCTCATTTTATTCCCGTCCATACAACCTACTCTACCAAGAAGTATGCCGAACTCTACATCGCAAGAATCCTATGTTTGCACGGTGTGCCCAAGACTATTATCTCTGATCGAGGTCCCCAGTTTATTGCTCGTTTTTGGGAGCAGCTGCATTCTTGTCTTGGCACCACCCTTATCCGAAGTTCTGCTTATCACCCGCAAACCGATGGTCAAACCGAGAGGCTGAATCAATATTTGGAGGACATACTGAGAGCCTGTGTTCTGGACAATCGGGAGAATTGGGAAGATTGCCTTCCGTTCGCCGAATTCTCATACAACAATAGCTATTAGGAGAGTTTGAGAATGTCACCGTTTGAGGCCTTGTACGGCCACTCATGCCGAACGCCACTAAATTGGTCCGAAGCAGGGGAAAGAACTAATTTTGGTCCCGACCTTGTCATACAAGCCGAAGAAAAGGTGCGGCAAATTCAAGCTAACATGAAGGCAGCACAATCCCGTCAAATAAGCTATGCTAACAAAAGGAGACGCCCATTGGAGTTTGAGAAGGGAGATCAGGTCTATCTACGAGTCTCTCCCAACAAAGGCGTATCTCGCTTTGGAATCAAGGGTAAATTAGCATCCCGCTACATCGGACCTTTTTCGATCATGGAGAAGCATAGCGCCGTTGCTTATCAATTGCAACTACCGGAGACTCTTGAGCGGGTGCACAACATTTTCCACGTATCCCAACTAAAGAAGTGTTTGAAGCCTCCGGTTGACGTGGTCATTGCTGACACCGAACAATTGGAAGAAGACCTCTCCTACCCCAAATACCCCGTCCGAATTATTGATCAGAAGGACCGGGTAACGCGCCATCGCACCACCACCTTCTACAAGGTGCAATGGAGCAATCATACCGAGGATGAAGCCACCTTGGAGCAAGAGGAGTTTCTGAAAACCAACTTTCCTGAGTTCCTGACCTCGCAAATCCGGTAAACACCCACGCCCTCTCTCTTGTGTTCAACCAGTTACAAATCTCGGGGCGAGATTTCGTTTAAGGGGGGAAGTGCTGTGACATCCCAAGTCACAAGAAGTTGATTAAGCTAACACAATGTTAAATTGTTAGCTAATTAAAAATTTCAAATAATTAAAGTGCCAAAGAAAAAGGGGAAATAATTTAATTAGCTAATTTCACCAATTGGCCAATTAGTAGCTTTTCAAAAACTTTGCAAAACTCATTGGAAGTGTGCCCATATTTTTGCATATTCCAGTGGAGCATGTCAAGAAAGAATTTTGGGGAATTTACTAGAATTTTTGGTAAAGGTTTAATACCCCTAAAAATTCCCTAAGTACAGAGAACAACACCTCTGTTCCCAGAATTTTAATTAATTTTCCAGAAGGAATTTTGACGTGGCCCCAAAAACAAAGTTGGCAAGTAGGTTTTGCTGAAGTTACACAAAACTTTGCTAAGGATTTCAAGCATCGGAACTAGATAAATCAGCAAATTACAGCACACTGTTCCAGTCAAGGGGGGGGGGGTCAACCATCTTCTTTCCCTGGTCCACTCACCGGCCGACACCACCGTACCCTCCCCGCCGGCCACCAATCGTCTCCTCTCTCCTGCCCATCCCAGCCACTGCTCCGCCTGCTCCCTCCTGTGCCACCGGCTGCATTGAAGCTCCACCGGCGAGCCAATCCCCGGCGGCCAGCTCGCCTCCTCGCTCTCTCTGCTCTCTCGCTGTCGCGTGGTACTTAAGGCCGCAGCCGTCGAGAGCCCCCTCCCCTCCTATCTGCTTTCGCACGCGTGCCACACGATTCCCAGACCCCCCGGCGAGACCAGGTGCCCCTGCCCTCGCCTCCTTTCTCTTCTTCCGCAAGAATCAGACGTCGCCCCTGTTTCCCCTCCGCCATGGCCGCCGTCGCGTCAAGCTCCACCTAGGCAGCTCTCCGTTGCCTCCTCTTTCCTCAAATCGTTGCGCAAGTGTCTTCCCTAGCACGCCCCTAAACTGTTTTCCCTCTGTCGCAGCGACCTCGCCGGAATTTTTGAAGGAAGGGGCCGCCGTCGTCGGATCCTCTCCCCACCCCGCCGACGAGACCACTCCTCCGGCCCTCCCCGTCGCCTAGCTCCTCCACGCTGTCGATCTCCGCACCGAGGTGATGCTCTCCCTCCACTCCCCGACCCTTCTCGCTCGCCGTGCTCGCCGCGCGATGCCGCCGTACCCTCCCTCTGCTCCGCCGCTCGCCGCCGGCCATCTCCGGCGCTTCCCGCGGGACACCCACCGGGCCCACAAGGTCGTCGTGGGGTGCTGAGCACGTGTCCAAGCGGCGTTGGCCGAGCCGCACCGCCGATTGGCCGCTGGCCCGAGCTCGCCGGCGCCGGCCACCGCGCGCGCGCGCGCCCGCAGGCGTTCGAAAATGCCGAGTGGCATTTCTGTAATTTAGCCCCAACTTTGTTAAAATCTTCAAAAATTCATAACTCGAAAAATAAAAGTCCAATGAGCATGAAACCAATTTTGTTGGATTCCTAAAATCCTCCTCTACCAGAAAAACAAGATGAGAGCCAGGGTTATGCAGTAGATTAGTAAAATTAAATCACCAAAGTTAGAACCTTGCTAAGAGTATTAAATTCATAATTCAAAATTGATAACTGATAAAATCATGGCATTTGGTCAGTAAGCATTTCATGTCATTCCTAAACTTTCTACTAAAGCACATTTCCATCTTTTATGCAAATTTTTAGTATTATTGCATAATCCCCATTATTAGTAAATGAATTTATATAAATTCTTGGGTAGGATTTTAATTCTAGAATTTAGCATTCCTGCTCTTTGGGCATTTCTACATGACTATAAAATCTCCATGAAAAATTTAGGGCACCATCAGCATGCTCTTGTTGGTAAAGGGCTCATTAATAATTAGTTTGAAGGAATTCTAATATAAATGGTGCCTTGTTTATGCATATAAGTTTTGTTAAGGATAAATCCATCTTGGGACTGTCCAGGCAACATGTGAATCTTGACTTACAGTAAAGTTTATTATTTTCCATGGTATGCTCATGATTCACAATTAGCTTATATATCTAGATTGGTTTAGGGTTATAATTAAAAGTGAGCATGTCGAATTCTAGGAGGTTATAATTAACCTTGCAATATAAAGTTTCTATGTTCTCTTGCATGGGCATTATAATTGGTGAATGCACCTTGGGTAAGAGTGTAGTTAAGAAGCTTTGCATGTTTGCTAAGTAGGCCTTGGCATACCGAGGGAAAATACCCTGCTAATTTCTTAGCACCAGGGTATACTTGTATTTGGGATGTAGTTAATATGCTTGTTGATTGCCATGCCTCCCACTTCCCTAATTAGAAGTTTCTCCCCTTAAATGCAGTAATTGTCAGAATGTGTGCAAGCAGGTCATCTCACGCATGAGCATCATTCTGTCAAATTCCATTTATTGAGGAAGTGCCCTGAAATCATCGTCCAATTCCTCACCGTGCAATGCACTGCATTGACTAGGAAGTGAGACCGGGAGCAAGGACGTGGCAAGCAACCCTGAGGGGCCCGAAGTTGAGCTAAACCCCGCCGAGAACTCTATCTACGATCACTCCCAAGGCAAGCCCCGGTGCACACCTACTGATTTGCAAGTCCTTTTTATGTTGTCACAATAGAGGAATATTGTATTGTGCATTAGGTATAGGGCTTGGATGGAAACCCACTTGCATAAACAAACTATGACCTATACTTAGCTTACGTTAGTAAGCCTTTCGTTAGCAACTGCTAGGCTAAATTAGTGGAGTCAACGGTAGGCTATGGGGATCACTTGATTCCATCATGATCACGTGAAGAATGAAATTGGTTAAAATTGGAGAACCTATCGTTGCAACTCCGCGGACAAGTATTGAACAGTACCAAGTGCATACCTCTATATGGGAATTGGTAAACCTAGTAACTTGGGTGCCGTATGGTTGGACGGTATTACTCATCGATCCAGAGGTGATGTGAATGGCATGGTGGATGCACGGGTCGAGGACCGCTGGAGAGTGCACGGGTTAAGCCTCGGATACGAAGTACTGTATCGCGGGGAGGACGTGTACTCGGGATCGATGGCCCCGGATCGACTTTATCGCAACCTCGTGAACGGTGGCCATACGTGTTCTTAAATGATGCGTATGTCGTGCATTTGGGTTATTCTCCTGCAGGATGTAAATCAATTCGAATTATCGCCCCTCGCGGTTATGAGTACCTCTTGTTTCGAGCAGTGGCAATGATACTTTAAGAAGAGAAGTTTGTTTATAATGCTGAAATTTATTTACTCTACGGATACATATTGCTATGCTGTATTGCTCTTTATAATTGTACAAGTCTTAGCAGCTAGCTAGGTTCAACTATAGTCCCTCTTCTGCAACAAGCAATTAAAAATCTTGGTTAACGAATAAGCATCGCAGCATAGAATTAATAGGTGCTTTTATGCAAATATCAAATAAACCCAGTCGGCCCCCTGCATACTAGGAGTCGGTTTTTGTAAACCTTTTTGGACGGGTAAGTCTTGCGGAGTATGCTAGATACTCAGGCTTTGCGATTATGTGGTTTTCAGGTTTGCCTCAAGCAACTTATTGCGATTGCTGTAACAAAATTGTGTGGGAAGGTGAGGAGCCCCAGAACTGGACCATTGAATGGGTCCCCAGTTCCCCTAATCAAGATGAGTGAGCCATTGCCCTAGGGCCGGCATGGCTTACTTAGGTTCTGCGTAGTGTTTGTCGTATCTTCCGCCTCCGCATATTTATGTAATATGAACCAAGAACATATGTATGATAATGTAACTAAATTTGCTTCCGCTACGACTCTTGAACTGGTAATATTATACACTTAATGATGTATCTCTATAAATGATGGATGTTCCTGTGTGAATGCTATGTATGGTTACTTCGTTAACCATCTCCCGAGGCGATCCTGTACGGCACACTCTATACTTCGGTATAGGGCTGTGACATTGCCCATTGATGTTCGCCAGCGCGAACGCGAAGTGCCAGAGGTCTTCCGAATCGGGTGTAGGGCCCAAGTAACGCTCTAGATGGAGCCACACCTGGTCACCGTAACCGGCCAACACCATGGAGCGGTCAGTGGCGTGCAGCCTGGCCGGTTGGAGTCGGACCGCGTGCATCGCCTCATTGGCGTCTGCGACGGCTGTCACGATAGGGTCCGGGAGTGACTCGTCGATGAGTCGCCGCGTCCCGTCCCCTGTGACTGAGGAGTCGAGCGCGTCGTTCGCGTCCCCCAGCCACCACGAACGCGTTGCCATGGGGGTGGGCACCTAGACTGGGGATGGAGAGACAATAATCACACACACACATGCACACCTCTCACTCGAGACTTGGAGCACTCTCCTCTCTCACCACCGTTGTACCCCCTCACCGGAGCAAGTAACATGAGCTGACCCGCGAACTGGACGTAGGGGGTTTCCCCGAACCACTATCAAGAGGAAGGGCCCAATTTCTACACGTGCAAAATTGGTGATGTCGTGCCGCGGAAGTCAAAGCCTTAGTCGACGGCGTTGTCTTCGGTCTTTGTGGGCCCCACCATCTTGGTCTTGTGGGAGAGGGGTAGTACTACGTCCGAGCGTGCCCCCGTTCTCCGTTGTCGACTCGAGCCCCTCCGTGTCCCTATAGCCAGCGTGTTCCGTCGTGCGCGAGGAGGTGCAGCATGGGCTTTGTCACGTCGTTTAGGCAAGGTTCAATCTAGCTATCCCTCAAGCCGTCCTGCACCATCATCATTTGGCGTGTCATCGCATGATGGCAGCGCAGCGTGCCTTGCCATGCCTGCCACCGTCAGCGGGCACTGGTGCTGATGAGGGGGACAGGTACCTGGAGGGATTTGACTCCTCGACACTGTGTCCGTGTAGTGGACATGGCATTTAAGGCCGGGTGGCTGGTGGTTGTTGACCGTTGGCTCGCTCGACCCGCTCCGTCGGGGGTCGTTGTGTCGGGTTGCGTCTGTCCAGACCGGCCTGGAGTTGGAATCCGTACTATCCGAACATGGCAATCAAGTTTCTCCGCTCCGCCACTCCTGGCCTGGCCAGGGTTTCCTCACCCCGTCCTGTCCGGGCTTGGGCCCCACCGATAGGAGTTGAGTGAGGTGGAGTTTGTCTGAGATTGCGGGAGGGGGCCCTCACTATCGTTGCAACAGTGGTGGTAGCAGGGCGTTCGTCCTTGCCCTGGAGTGGATAGGCTTGAGTTAATGGCTGAGTCATCCGCCTAGAAGTGCAAGCCGTGCCCACGCTCCATCAAGGCGGGGCGGTCCGCCTTCTGCCCCTTTCGAGGGGTCGAGCAAGGCATAGCGAATCCCCGACCCCCATCGAGGGGTCGAGCGGGATGCGACCGGCCCGCAACCATTCGGGGGTCAAGCGAGTTGGGGTAGCGGCGCGGCCTTTACGGCTATGGCCTGGCTGCCGCGGGGATGCTTCCCCTGGGGACCCACGCTGGCGGCGCCTTGGTGGCGACCCTGCTGGCCCCTTTGAGTCTTTTTGAATCTGACGCGTGTGAGCCCTTAGGAGGTGCCACATGGCACCCCGTTATTTACCCTCGACAACAAGAAAGGCAAGAACTCCAAGAAGTTCGTGAAGGCGGTCGCACGTGCCTGCATTGCCGCTCTAAGAAACATCGACTTCACATCAAGCGATGGTCATACAAGCTCGGTGGAGGAGGTTGAAAAGCCACGAGTCAAGAGGAAGGATGACTTCATCGAACTTTGCTTCGTGGCAAAGAATGATCACGACACCGATTCTGGCTCCAACTGCAACACAAGCAAGGTACCTCCCACTCATGATGAGCTCTCTTCTGAACTTGATCAGTTGCGCGATGTTCTGCTCATGCAAGATGATAAGCTTCGCAGTGTTGTTCGTAAAAGTAGAGAGCTTAAGTCTAAGTTGGAGAGTGCTGAGTATGAGATCACATCGTTTAGGTCTAAGCTTGTTAGAGATGACATTGTTGTTGAGTGTGAGTCTTGTCAAGTTGTGATGAATGATCTTAGTCAGAGGGAAAGTGTGCATGCTCAAGTTGCCAGTCAGCTTGAGAGTGCCCTTAAAGAGCTTGATGAATTCAAAGCTAGGCCAGCTCTTTTGGGTGCATGTCAAAAGTGCCCCAAGCTTACAATTGAGTTGGCTTTCACACAGATGATTTCTATCCTCACAACCCAAGGTTTGAGTCTAGACGCTTTGATAGGCCACGCTTTCCCCATCGTGTTTCTTGTCCCATGTGTCCAAATGGTAATGTGCAAAGAACTGTGATAAGCTCTGCAGGTCGTATGGTGAAGTGCTAGCTCCCCAAAAGTTTTCTCTCTAACCCCAGCACTGAGCCATCGATCTTTCCTTCTTGTTCTTTGTAGGCAGCAGGTGGAGGCTTGGAAAACAAATGGTTCATGGACTCCGGGTGTTCGCACCACATGACCGGAGATGTAAAGTGGTTCTCCAGCCTCACTCCCTTGAGGCGTCGGGAGTATATGACCTTTGGAGATGACAAGAGAGGGAGAGTGAAGACTAGAGGCACAGTAAAGGTAAATGAAAACTTAAATCTCAAGGATGTTGGTTTCGTTGAGCATCTCAAGTATAATCTCCTCTCTGTTTCTCAATTGCTTGATGTTGGTTTGGAAGTGCGCTTTAAGAAAAATGCTTCTTGTGTTCTTGATTTGAATGGCTATGTAGTTTGTGGGATTTCTAGCATTGGGAGAGTTTTTTAGGCTGATTTTGCTGTTTCTCCTGGTTCTCGCAAGTGCTTGTTTGCTAAATCTTCTTCCGAGATCTGGACATGGCATAGGAGATTGGGTCACATGAACTTTCACTTGCTTTGTCACTTGAGTGGCCTAGGTTTGATCCGAGGATCGCTTAAGCTCAAATTTGATAAGAATTTGATTTGTGCTCCTTATCGTCATAGCAAAATGGTTGCCGCTTCTCATCCACCAATTAATTTGGTGATGACTGAACGCTCTGGAGAGCTGCTTCACATGGATACTGTTGGTCCTTCTCGGGTTCGTTCGGTAGGTGGGAAGTGCTATGTTCTTGTGATTGTTGTGTACTTTTCTCGCTATTCTTGTGTTTATTTTCTTGAGAGCAAGGATGAAGTGTTTCATCACTTTCGGAGCTTATCTTTGAAGTTGCTCAAGGAACTTTGTGGTGCATTACGAGCAATCCGCAGTGATAATGGCACCGAGTTCAAGAACTCCTCCTTTGATGCCTTCTGTCTTGAGCATGGTATTGAGCACCAATTTTCAGCACCTCGTATTCTTCAGTAGAATGGTGTGGTCAAAAGAAAGAATAGAACCTTGGTGAAAAGGGCCCGAACGATACTTGATGAGCATAGGACTCTGAGGTGGTTTTGAGCTGAAGCCATTAGCACTTCTTGCTATGTTTCCAATCAGGTTTTCTTGTACTCAATTCTTAATATGACTTCCTATGAGCTATGTTTTGGGAGGAAGCCATCTGTTTCTCATTGGCGTGTCTTTGGTTGCAAGTGCTTTATCCTCAAACGTGGCAATCTTGATAAGTTTGAGTCGAGATCTTCCGATGGCATTTTTCTTAGTTACTCTCTTCATGGCCATTCTGATAGAGTTTTGAACTTGGAAACTAACACCATCGTAGAGTCCTGCAACATAACCTTTGATGAGTCAAACTCTTGTGCAAGCAATGTGATTGGGACTGCAGGTGACAGGGAAATGGAGGAAAGCATCTTTGTAGAAGAGGGCCTATAGGGCTTGGATGATGAGGATGATGATGAGTCAACACATCCTATGTTCGAGCATGTTCCTGTTGCATCCACCAGAGGGTCCAGAAGCTTCTACATCAACTTCTGTCGCAGTCGAGCCAACTCCAGCTGTGGTTGAGGGGGAGGTACGCTCTGAGAGAGAGGCCCCTAGCCACATTCAGCGTCAACATCCACCTCAACAGATGATCAGTAATCTCTATGAGAGGACAACAAGGTCAAGGTTTGCACATCTCGCTTGCTTTACCAATTCTCTCTTTGTTGCAACCTTTGAACCCCAGGATGTTGGACACGTACTATCTGATGAACATTGGGTTAATGTCATGCATGAGGAGTTGGAAAACTTTGAGAGAAACAAAGTGTGGACCCTAGTAGAGCCTCATGTTGGTGTCAATGTCATAGGAAACTTGTGGGTGTTCAAAAACAAGCATGGGGAAGATGGTGAGGTAGTGAGAAACAAGGCTAGGCTTGCTGCTCAGGGTTATAGCCAAGTTGAGGGCTTAGACTATGGGGAAACCTTTGCTCCTATAGCTCGCATAGAAGCCACTAGGATTTTGCTTGCCTTTGCTTCTTCTAAGGGCATCAAGGTATACCAAATGGATGTCAAGAGTACTTTCCTAAATGGCTACATAGAGGAAGAGGTTTATGTGAAACAACCACCTGGCTTTGAGCACCACAAGTACCCAAACCGAGTGTACAAGCTTGAGAAGGCTTTGTACGGGCTAAAGCAAGCACTTAGGGCTTGGTATGCTAGGCTTAAGACCTTCTTGTTAGAGCGCGGGTATGTCATGGGGTGTGTTAACAAAACCTTGTTCACTCTGAAGCATGGCAATGACTTTCTAATTGTTTAGATATATGTGGATGATATAATCTTTGGTAGTTCCTCTCATGATATTGTGTCTGGTTTTCAGGAAGTTATGGAAAGTGAAATTCAGATATCGATGATGGGCGGGCTCACCTTCTTTTTTGGACTTCAAATCAAGCAATGCAAGCAAGGTACCTTCATACGTCAAGCCAAGTACACGATGGACCTCCTGAAGAAGTTTGAGATGGTCAATGTGAAGCCATTTTCAACTCCAATGTCCACTACAACGACACTTGACCCAGACGAAGACTATGAAGCGGTGGACCAAAGGGAGTATAGGAGCATGATCGGCTCCCTCTTGTACCTGATGACGACAAGACCCGACATACACTTTGCAGTGTGTCTTTGCGCTCGCTTTCAAGCTTCCCTAAGGGTGTCTCATCACAAGGTTGTCAAGCGCATCTTTAGGTATCTCAAATAAACTCTTGAGTTTGGTCTTTGGTACTCCGCATCTTCATCTCTTGATCTTATTGGGTATTCTAATGTGGACTTTGCTGGGTGTAGAATTGATAGGAAGAGCACTTCTAGGACTTGCCATTTCCTGGGTACTTCTTTAATTTGTTGGTCTTCTCGAAACCAGTCGAGTGTAGCCCAATCCACCACAGAGGCTGAGTATGTTGCTGCCACAAGCTGCTGTTCACAAATCCTATGGATAGTGTCCACCATAAGAGACTATGGGTTAACCTTTAAGAGTGTTTCACTCATGTGTGATAACTCCAGTGCCATTTGCCTACCCAAAAACCCAGTCCAACATGGTAAGGTCAAACACAAAAATATGAGATTCCACTTCCTGAGAGACACTGTTGAGAAGGGGGATGTTGAGCGCAAATACATTGACACTAAACACCAATTGGCTAATATTCTCACCAAGCCCCTAGATGCGTCGAGATTGGCTTTTCTTCGGGGGGAGCTTGGTGGTTGCCATCCTTATGGCATCATTTGAGGGAGAGTTGCTCTTTTTGTATATATGTATCTTACTTTTTTGCATTGCATCTCGTATGTAATATATGCATTGGTAGATGAGCTTTGATTCTTATGCTTTCTTGCATTTCTCATTGCTATGATTGAGCTTGAGCTAAGTTGTGTGGATGTGACAGCAATCTCTCACGCTTAGATTTTCTAGATGGCCTGTTATAGACTCATTTGATCAAGTTGCTAATCTTAAAGGTGAACTTTATGAACTAATCTTGCCAAAACTTGCTCACCATGTGAATAATAGCTTTTATCCTTGTCAAAACATGCATTAGGGCTAGTCTAGAGGATGTCTTGGCCTTGGCACCTTGTGTTTGCGAAATGTGGCTTTGCAAATGTTTAGCTCATGATGGAACATTGTGGGAATGTTTGTTCCTTTTGCCGCAAAGGCATGCTCAAACTTCTACTTTTTCATTGCAAGTTAAGATAATCAAATGAAAATTGTGCTTCGAAGCCTTGGGGTGTTTTTGTACCCAGTCGTGCAACCCTCCGCACGGATTAGAAGTTAGATAAAAAAATGCTAAATCCATAAATTGTGCTTTGAAGCCTCGGGGTGTTTGCCTGTGGGATACTTGCCTTACAGGTATCCATAGATATGCCTAAGTCGGTAACCGACCGGGTACCTTATCAATAAGGAAACCCATCGAGTCGGCTTGGAGCACAAGGCAATAGAGATATATTTTCTATATAAATCCTTGTAGAATATGAGTAGGACTCTTCATGAACCCCATGCTGACAACCCCCTGCCGATCGGATATATAAGGCGGCAGGAACCCCCCATCGGGGACACAACATTACAAGCAATACGATCCACAGATCACAGGACATAGGGTTTTTACTCTCATTGAGAGGGCCCAAACCTGTATAACTCGGTGTCTTTTGCAGCCATCATAGTTCTTAGTCTTGATGTAGCCCTATAAATTTATTGCTGAGATCAAGTCTCGACAGTTGGCATGCGAGGTAGGGGACAAGGCTTGCCCGGATTCACCATCGACTTCGATGGCCGAGATTCCCACCATCCAGTACTCATCGGATATCAAGATTTCCCTCGGGTCGCTTGACTTCACCGCCGACTCCAGTGGAGCGCTAGGCCTTGACGACCATTGATCCGACTCGGCCGCAGCCGATCTCATGGCGGGAGCACCGAGCCCATCAGATCTGATCCCTGTATTAGTTCTAGTCAGATTCAGTGACACAGATCTACCCACTAGGTACGACTCTAAGTCGATTTGTTCCTTTGATGAGGACTCAGATGGATCTACATGACCTTATCCTTTGGTTGTTACTATGGTCGAGGTTCATGAGGACCCGACCAATGATGGGTATGATGACCACAATGATGATGGTTTAGCGGACAACAACGATGGACATGGCGAGGAAGGTCAAAGGGACGACAACCCCAAAGAGATATCACCTTCGAACGGTCATCGCCGCCGACCGAGAGGATCTCGTGGATCCCGATTGGCACGATGGCTAGACCTCGGAGATTTGGAGATTGAAGTGGATGGTGTCAAAGTCTATGACACCCCTCAGTTCAACATCACTGGGGCTAAAACACTGCTTGACAGCTTGATGACAGACGCAGCATATCACACCCCCATAATGCATAAGGCGGTAGCCATGATCAAAGCAGCTGCTGTTCAAGACAAGGCCCGGGACAAACCACAGTCAGTGGTGAGTTCTAGCTACGCAACTCCCCGTGGACGACAACATAGTGATCTGAGGAATTCCATGAGACCCCGTGACGGATGAGATACCATCAACTCTCGTCTTTAAGATTGGGTCCGGGATGACTAGCCTACGAGGAGGAGCGCCGTAATAGGAGGACGGATGATCGACGGGAGGACTGACGGGATGACCGACGACGTCATTCGTCTCCAAGAGAGAACCATGACGAGCGACATCGACGAGACGATCAGGACCGGCGCGAAAACCATGATAAAGATGACCGGTGTTATCATCATAGTGATGATATCGGCCCTCGCCATAATTGCCACACGTCTTCACCTGCCTGTTTTTTCGACTGGCGGCGGAGGTCGGTCACCCCTAACGAGGACGAGTTCGATGGAATCAAGGCTTACATACCGGAACTTTGAATTGCTCGGTGGCCTAAAGGATTCAAGCCCGTCCCCATCAAGAAGTATGATGGTCAGACCAATCCTCGGGAGTGGCTTCAGCTATACAGCATGGCGATCCAAGTGGCAGGAGGACACACCTATGTGATGGCTAACTATCTACCGGTCTATCTCGAGCCAGCCGTTCGGGTTTGGCTCACATCGCTCCCAGAGAGGTCGATCACTTTATGGGGAGATCTCAACAAGAAGTTCATTGAGAGCTTTCAAGCTACCTGCAACCGGCCGGGCAATCACATCGAGCTCACTCGGACCAAGCAGAAGGCTGACGAATCCCTATGCGACTACATTAAGCGGTTCTGCACCAAGAAAACTGAGATCCCTAATGTCCTGGACCAACACATCATTGCAGCGTTCCAAGGAGGAGTCCAGAGCGATGAGCTAGTTCGAGAGATCGCTGATAAGTTCGCATCTGGAGAATCATGACCTCAAGCTGACCGCTCGGGGGTGCTTTGAGATCGCTTATAAGTTCGCATCTTGATGAGGACATCACCCTTATGGATACACCCAGCACTCCGCCAACCAAAACACAAGTTCATGCGCGACAACTGAATTTACGGGTGAGCTTGTTCCTAATGATTCCTTTATGTGATTTTGAGAATAGATTGCTATCTAATGAATTAATTATTGTTAGAAACCATGGAGATGATAATGAGATAGCTGGAGAGGTGATTGGAGACATGATGGGACAGCAAGGACGTCCAAGCCAAGGTGGAGGCCCAATCAAAACCGACTTCGAGTCTGTTTCGGAGCCCAGGACCAGTCTGCACTAAAACGGATGCCCAGGACGCATACGAACTCAGATTTGGACGTTCTATATATGCCTGGAAAGATAACGAAAAGCCCTTTCCAACCCAACTGGTCCCATGTCAAAATTCGTCCTGAGCCGTCGGCAATCGCCAAAATAATTCGACTTCCAGAATCTGTCCTGGTGCTGCGACACCGTAAGTGGTCTTTGGGCCATGTATGGAGTTGAGCCCACTTAGGGCTACGTCCAGAGGGTCTTGCACGACCCTAGGGTCCTCATATACAGCTGCCGCCTCTTCATTAGGGTTTGGGGGTTATGCTTAGATTATTCTGTTGATAACAGTTTTGCCGTTTGATCGATTTGTGAGATTCCAACTTGTGAGATTCATCGTATACTTGCAAATTTGGTTGCATTCTTCTTTGTTCTTGCTTGTGTTCTTGATTTGCAGGCAAGGATAAGCCTTCTCGGCGAGGTCAATCGTTCTTGAACGGTTGATAACCAGAGGAGACGTTGTGCTGCGATTGCGGGTTTCAGAACGTGTCGTTCGGAAGCCGGATCGATTTGTGTATCGCCTCCGCCTTAATCAAGATTATCAGAACCTATCGGAAGATTGGGAACCCTTGTACACATCAAGTGGTATCAGAGCTTCAGGTACACCGTTAGGTTCGCCGTTATCCTTGTTATTTTTTTCAATCCTAGAGTCCAGAAAATTGCCCTACAAAAATATTTGTTCGTCGTGTTTCCGCTGTCCTACACCCCCCTTGTGCCTTGCAATTTTCAGTTTAATTTGCTTCTCTGAATTTTAGTCCCTACAAGGTCATTGTGTTGTTGGTCTAGTACTTGTTCTTTGGTCTTGTTTGAGTCGTGTGTGTCCTTGTTCATAGACAATCAAGAAAAAAAAATCAGATTGTTGCACACATTGAGAGAATAGTACTGCTGGAATTATTTGCACTAAATATTTATTTAACATCTAGCCTTCTATTTTTTGTGTGCAAAAGAAACTTAGAGTGTTTTCTGTTGCACGTTGTTCCTTGAGTCAAGAGATTGCTGCCCGTTGTTGCATATGAGAATCGTCGGTTTAGTTCTACATGTACATCTATTCCTTACGTAAAGAGTGCAAAAAAGAAAGTTTAGGTTTTTTTTTGTGCTATAAAGTTCGCAACTCTTGCTACAGTTCTATGTCAAAAAAATCATGAAAGAAGTAAAAGACAAAGAGGTGCTGAAAAAAAAATAAGAAGAAAAAGCCGCACCTATAACAAAAGAAAAAAAATGAAAGGAGAAGAGAAAAAAATTCAGAATTGCTTGCAGCCTTTGTGTCCTTTGTTGAGCCATTTGCTTGCTTGCTTGAACTAGGTCCGAGACAAGTTTAGGCCAGTGACATAGACTAGCTTGGGACTATTATTCAGTTTTGTAATTTCTGAATTGAAACTTTGCTAATCCTTGCTACTATAAATTGCCTACCTAGCTCCACAAATATCCTTCTGAATAGGCACAGAACTTTGGACCCTCGCAATCGTCGGATCACACTCTCCAAGGTATCCTCTGTTTTGCTACTAAGAATCTTATAAGAACTCAGTTAGGTGCTGTCATTTTCTTGTTGAGAGTTTCCACCGTGATCAAACAGTGGTGATAGGAAAATATACTCTTGTGTGTTTTCTTGTTTTCTATTAACAATGACAGGTTATAACACCGATGGTGATGAGTCGATGGTGTCAAATGAGGTTGATACAAGTGTTGTAGCACAACGAGTGTTTAGTTCTCAAATGGAGAAGGTAGAGCAAAATCAAATGAACAACTTGTTTCAGACTCACTTTGTTGTGAAGGATCAACGTTGTTGTGTCATCATTGATGGAGAGAGTAGCAACAACATTGCAAGCTTGGAATTGGTCGAGAAGCTCGGCTTGACCACACAGCCACACCCGTGTCCATACTACATCCAATGGGTAAATTCTTGTGGTAAGATAAAGGTAGATAAAATTGCACGCATTGAATTTTTTATTGGTTCTTATAAGGATTGTGCAGATTTTGATATAGTGCCTATGCAAGCGTGTCATTTGTTATTGAGTAAGCCTTGGATTTCTACAAATAATGCTTTGTACAATACCATTGCTAATACCTATTCATTTAAATACAATGGTAGAAGAGTTACTCTTAAACCTATGTCTGCTGCTGAAATTTTAGAAGAGGATCAACAAAGGCTTGAGAGAAGAAAGAATGAACTATTTAGGAAAGAATGGACTACTTCAAATGTTGTAACACTTACATCAAAATCTGAATTAGATTATGAACATATTTCCTTGCCTCTTGTTGCAACTAATACATTTCAGGTTCTACACAAAGAAGAGGATAGTGTGAAATATGAAGAACATGTTGTTGTTTCAGGTAAGAGCTTTCTTGATGTGATGAATTGTTCCAACAATCTTGTTGTATTGGAACCTTGTCTTGATTTACCTTTGCCACAAGTTGATTTATCTACTGATCCTTGTGATAAAGAGGAGTTGTGTGCCACTGCACTTATACCTTTGCCACAACAAATGAACAAGATTGATGTTTTTGCTTATGATTCACCAACTAGTGCTGAAATAAAACATTTGATTTTAATAACATGTGAAAAGAATGAGCAGAAATTATTGTCTTCTCTAAATACTTTGGGTTATATTGAATTTGATGTTCTTTGTGATCTAAATACCGTGGAGAAGCAAATCTTTTCTTAAACTGAATTGCCTTTACTAACAAGAAACAAATTTTATGCTATAGGAAACTATGATCATAGAGGTGTATTTATGGTGCATAAAGTTTATATTTGCTCAAACATGAATAACAATTACCATGTCATGTCATGTTTTTCTAGTGTTTTTAAGATCAAACATTATCTACCTTATGATAAGAGTGAGAATGATGCTCATATTGCTGACCAAGTTTTCAAAGAGATTATTAATTTGCACGGAATGCCTTCTACTGTAGATTCTCATTGTGATGACAAATTTCATAATGCATATAAATATGAGTTGCATCCCAAGTTTGGGAATAGTTTCACAATTAATATTTCAGATTTGAGACCATACATGGGAGAAAGAGATGAGCTCGAGTCGAGGACGACTCTAATTCAAAAGGGGGAGAATGATGAGGACATCACCCTTATGGATACACCCAGCACTCCGCCAACCAAAACACAAGTTCATGCGCGACAACTGAATTTACGGGTGAGCTTGTTCCTAATGATTCCTTTATGTGATTTTGAGAATAGATTGCTACCTAATGAATTAATTATTGTTAGAAACCATGGAGATGATAATGAGATAGCTGGAGAGGTGATTGGAGACGTGATGGGCCAGCAAGGACGTCCAAGCCAAGGTGGAGGCCCAATCAAAACCGACTTCGAGTCTGTTTCGGAGCCCAGGACCAGTCTGCACTAAAACGGATGCCCAGGACGCATACGGACTCGGATTTGGACGTTCTATATATGCCTGGAAAGATAACGAAAAGCCCTTTCCAACCCAACTGGTCCCATATCAAAATTGGTCCCGAGCCGTCGGAAATCGCCAAAACAATTCAACTTCCAGAATCTGTTCTGGTGCTGCGACACCGTAATCGGTCTTTGGGCCATGTATGGAGTTGAGCCCACTTAGGGCTGCGTCCAGGGGGTCTTGCACGACCCTAGGGTCCTCATATACAGCCGCCGCCTCTTCATTTGGGTTTGGGGGTTTTGCTTAGATTATTCTGTTGATAACAGTTTTGCCGTTTGATCGGTTTGTGAGACGCCAACTTGTGAGATTCATCGTATACTTGCAAATTTGGTTGCATTCTTCTTTGTTCTTGCTTGTGTTGTTGATTTGTAGGCAAGGATAAGCCTTCTCGGCGAGGTCAATCGTTCTTGAACGGTTGATAACCAGAGGAGACGTTGTGCTGCGATTGCGGGGTTCAGAACGTGTCGTTCGGAAGCCGGATCGATTTGTGTATCGCCTCCGCCTTAATCAAGATTATCAGAACCTATCGGAAGATTGGGAACCCTTGTACACATCACATTTGGAGAATCGGCCTTGTATGAAATCCGAGGCAAAGGCAAGGAGAAGCGCACGGACAAGTCGGAGTCCTCCGAGAAGGACAAGAAGCGAAAGACTGAGAACATGGCCGCTGTAGTAGACCGAACAAGAAAAAATCCTTTGATGAACCAACAGACCATGGACGATCTGCTGAGTGGCCCATGCCCATGGCATCCAAAGGGAAACCACAAAGCAAAGGACTATTACCGGCTGAAGGGCTTCACAACTGCCGCGCTGAAGGTGGCCAAAGATCCGCCAAGGCGCAACGGCAAGGAAAAAGCCAATGACGGTGACTACAAGGACGAGGACGGAGAGTTCCAGGAGCCCCAGAAGGAAGTCAACTTCATCTTCGGAGGCCCGGATGCCTACACGTCCAAGCGCAAGCAAAAGCTGGAGCTCCGTGAGATCAACTCCGTAGAGCCTGCTGCGCCCGAGTACATGAAGTGGTCTGAAGTACCGATTAATTTTGATCAGTCGGATCACCCTAGGCACTTCCCCAAGCCAGGTCACTATCCACTAGTGCTCGCGGCAACAATGAAGAGGTCAAGTTCAACAAGTACTTATCAACGGAGGAAGCAATCTGGACTTGATCTTCACCAAGACTTGCAGCCGAGTTCTTCTCCCTTTCATGGGATCGTGCCCAGCAAGACCTCTATTCCTATTGGACAGATCGCTCTGTCTGTCACCTTTGGGACCCGTGAGAACTTTAGGACTGAGCGCATCATCTTCCAGGTAGCCGACTTCGAGTCTGCTTACCATGCCATCCTCGGCAGACCGGCGGTGGCGAAATCCATGGTGGTCCCGCACTACCCGTATCTCACTCTCAAGATGCCAGGCCCCAAGGGAATCATGTCCCTCCACTCTGACCTTCGGAATTCATTCGATTGCGATGTGCAGAGTTGTGAGATGGCCGACCGACAGTTGATATTGTCCAACCAGTTAGAGATCCAGAAGGCAGTCCGCAATGAGGAGCAGACTGACGTGGAGGTTCCCATGAAGAAGCCCACCATGGACAAGATCTAGACAGATGATGTCCCTACCAAGGAAGCTTCACTCGACCCAGAGGACCCCGCTAAGATCACTTATGCAGGGGCCAAGCTCAACAAGAAATAGGAACTCGTGCTCACTCTTTTCCTCCAGGAAAATAGGGATATCTTTGCATGGAAGCCCTCTGACATGCCAGGAGTTCCTAGGGAAAAGATTGAGCATGAGCTAAGGGTGCCTCTTAGGGCCACCCCCGTCAAGCAAAGGCTTAGAAGGTTTGCACAAGACCGCAAGGACGCCATGAAGAAGGAGATAGCTAGATTATTAGATGCTAAGTTTATAAGGGAAGTGTACCATCCTAATTGGCTGGCAAATCCAGTCCTTGTACCTAAGAAGAATAAAGAATGGTGGATGTGTGTCGATTATACCGATTTAAACAAGGTCTGTCCTAAAGACCCCTTCGCTCTGCCACGTATTGTTGAGATCGTAGACTCAACAGCCGGGTGTGAGCTTTTAAGCTTTTTGGATGCCTATTCGGGCTATCACCAGATCCCATCTAAAAGTTGAAGATCAGATCAAGACTTCCTTTATAATTCCTTTCGGCGCCTACTGCTGTACTACTATGCCATTCGGTCTGAAAAATGCTGGTCTGACTTACCAACGTGGTATTCAACGCTGCCTCGAGACTCAAATCGGTCGTAACGCAGAAGCGTATGTTGATGACATCGTGGTAAAGACTCGGAATGTTGGGGAACTTCTCCCTGACTTGGCAGAGACATTTGACAACTTGAGATGATACTCGATGAAGTTGAACCCTAAAAAGTGTGTTTTTGGGGTTCCTTCGGGAAAGCTACTAGGTTACATCGTTTCAAAATGAGGTACGCAGGCTATCCCAGATAAAATCAAGGCGATCCCTTATATGGGGCCACCACATTCCCAAAGGGATGTTCAAAAGTTGACCGATGCATGGCATCTTTAAGTCGCTTTATCTCGTGATTGGGAGTCAGGGGTCTGCCGTTCTTTAAGTTGCTCAGAAAGCAGGATGACTTTGTCTGGACAACAGAGGCGCAGCTGGCATTGGATGAGTTGAAGGTTCACCTCAGCAATATCCCGGTGCTAGTGCCTCCCGAGCCACAAGAAAATCTTCATCTCTACATATCGGCTACAACTCAAGTTGTGAGTTCCGTTTTGGCGGTCGACCGAGAAGAAGAGGGTCATGTACAAAAAGTACAATACCCAGTGTATTTTGTCACCAAGGTCCTTAGTGCCTCCAAAACACGATACCACCGGATCTTGAAGCTGCTATATGCGCTCTTAATCACTACGAGGAAGTTGAAGTACTATTTTCAGGCTCATCCTATTGAAGTTCAAACAACTTTTGCACTCAGAGAAGTCCTCCACAACCGAGAAGTAGAAGGAAAGATTGCCAAATCGACAGTCGAGCTCGGTCAATTCACCATTATGTTTGTACCTCTCTCGGCGATCAAAGAACAAGCGTTAGCTGACTTCGTTTCCGAGTAGATAGAGATTCAGATGCTGCCTGCACCACAAGATATTGAGTACTGGAAAATGTACTTCGACGGTTCCCTACAGTTACCTGGAGCAGGTGCACAGATTGTGCTCATCTCACCACAAGGAGAAAAGCACCGGTATGTCCTCCAGATCATGTTTCGCGCGTCTAACAATGCTGCATTGCCATGTCACTCGGTGTACGCATTGCCATGTCACTCGGTGTTCAGCGTCTCGACATCTTTGGTGATTCGGCTCTGGTCATCAACCAAGTCACTAAGGATTGGAACTGTGTGGATAGCAATATGGCTGCCTATTGCCAAGAAGTAAGAAAGATCAAAGATAAATTTGATGGACTAAAGTTCACGCATATTCTTTGGGATAACAATCAAGCGGCTGATGAACTAGCCAAGATGGGATCATCTCGAGCGATTGTCCCACCCTGTGTTTTCTTACACACCCTTGATTCTCCCACTATTTCTCCTCGTCTGACATCTTAGCGACCGATATTGATGAGATGGTATATGATACCAACATACAGACCGACTGGCGCGACCCGATTGTCTAATTTTTGACTAAGGGAACGCTGCCTCCAGATCATAATGAGCAACAAATATTGAAGGCAAAGTGTCGAGGACATTTGATGGTGGATGACCTACTCTATCGATGAGGGGGTTCCAATATCTTCATGCGAAGCATCTCGATTCCAGAAGGCAAAGAATTGATGGAAGAAATCCATGCAGGCGTATGTGGCAACCATGCAGCTTCCAAGACTTTGGTCGGCAAAGCCTTCTGGCAAGGGTTTTATTGGCCCACGGTGGTCGAAGATGCACACCCAGTTGTTTGGAAGTGTGAAGGCTATCAATTCTTTGCTCAACACACTCATGTGCCTTCACAGCAACTTCAAATGATACCTATGACCTGGCCTTTTGCAATTTGGGGGCTTGATATTATCGGTCCTTTCAAGAAAGCGCCAGGCGGGTTTACTCATTTGTTTGTTGCTATTGACAAATTCACCAAGTGGATTGAAGCGAAGCCGGTTGGCAAGATAACTTCAAAGAAGGCGGTCAAGTTTGTCAAAGACATCTTCACTCGGTTCGGTGTTCCTCATGATATCATCACCGATAATGGTACTCAGTTTACATCTAAGGAGTTCCGTGACTTTGCCGATGAGATTGGAATAAAAATCTACTTTGCAGCAGTGGCTCATCCTCAAAGCAATGGGCAGGTCAAACGAGCCAATGGTATGATTCTTCAAGGACTGAAGCCTCGAATATTTGACAGGCTCAAACCATATGATGATCGGTGGGTTCAAGAGCTGCCTTCGGTTCTCTGGGGGTTGCGCACTAATGTCAGTCAGGCTACTGGCCAGTCACCTTTCTCGTTGGTCTATGGTTCTGAGGCTATGCAGCCGACCGAGGTAAACATCGCATCAGCGCGAGTCAAGGGATATGACGAGAAGCTTTCTAAAGACAACCGAGTGATTGAGTTGATTGCAGTAGAGGAGTTGCGTGATCATGCTCTGTTTCAGTTGGCAGTATACCAGCAAGGCTTGTGACGTTATTATGACAAAAATGTTCGCAGTTGCCAGTTTCATGTTGGGGATTTAGTGCTACGATGAGTGCAATTAACCAAGAATCAACACAAGCTATTCCCTAAATGGGAAGGACCTTATGTGGTCAAAGAGGTTACACGACCAGGGGCTTATACACTGATGTATGAAGATGGCAACGACGTACCAAATTCATGGAATATCAATCAGCTACGTCGTTTCTATACTTAGTCTTCCTATTGTATTTTTATACATTATTATTGAATGAAATTCCAAGTCTTTTTTATGGAAGATGTATTTCATTTCATTCTTATTTGTCTCAATTCCTTAAGTTATAACATTAAACAATCGAGCCAGGGGGCTAGTAATAATGTCCCACTACTCCTTAACCTTGACAAATTCTGGTTTTGGATTTTTCCGACCGATTTCTCATAGTTTGATATGGCCTAAAGTTTTTTGGTCTTACGCCAGAACATTGTGGTTATACAATTTATACTGCACAACAGACTGCCACTACACTAAACCCAGAGCCAGAGTGCGAGAGGTCATGTGTCGATTGGTCGATTCTGCTTGTTACGCAATTATAAATTATCACCTAATTTGCTAAGGCAGACCGGTCCAGCTTCTGTTTTTGTCTCTAAAAGACTTAAGGTGAAAAGGTTTAAGTGCCATAGCGCGACTAATGCAGCTTGGCGCCGACTGATTTGCTCTAAGTAACAGGAGATTGCCTTTATAGCTATTTAGTTGCTTTTTCCAAACTTGTTTAGTAACTAAGCAAGCACAAGGATTAATATTTATATTTACATGGAGACAATATTGTTTTCCTGATTCAAATACTACTACTATTTGTTTACATTGCGGATATTACAGCTCCTATGAAGGAGAGGAGGCGTCATATTGTAATTCTATGTCTAGAGTTGCTGGAGGAGACGGCACGATGGGGTCGACCTCTACATTATCGACTAAGGCACGGGAGGTTTCCAGCATGGAGTCCATAAGCAACTGACATTGGTCGACCGTCAAGTCAGGGTTGAAGCCCTCCTTTACCTTGTCCAATGGCAAAGCTGGAGACCAAGATTGGCAAATAGCCAGTACTTGACTCCCGGCCTCGGTCGCCACTCTTCTAGTGTTGTTGGCGATCACCTCTGGTGCGTGCTCCAGCAAGTACTCCAAGGAGTGCCTGGTCTCCTCCACTTGGTTAGCATAGATATAATCCAAGGCTTTCCGAGCACTGTAGGATATGGCTACAAAAGTCATGAGGGGTATTAGATGATGAAGTCCAAGAGCGATGATAAAAGACTTAAATAGATAGCTTACTGGCAAGATTACATTTGAAGGATTTGGAGATGCTCTTAGCCTCCTCAACCTTTCCTTTGGTCTCCTCCAGTTCCTTTTCAGCCGAGTGATCTCAGCGCTTTGGTCTTTGACCAACTTGGAGAAGTCATTCTTCTCTGCAGTCAGAGCATCTAAGAATCTTTGCTGGTATGAAGTTAATTTCTCCAAGTCGGTAACTTTCTGATCATGAGCTAAAAATACAGATAAAAGTTTTAGCAATAGAGTGAGAAACAAGTCAATATAAGTTGGTCTACAATCTTACCAATGACATCAGCACGACTCTGCTCCAGAGCTTGGGTCACCTCCTTGTGGTCGGTCTGTAATTTTTCCATTTGCCTTCTGGCTTGGGAAAGTTGCTCACCGGTAACTGATGACAACAAGTCAATACCTCTAAAAGAAGAAGTTTGAATGCACAAGATGTTAGGGACTTACCAAAAGATTCAGCCTCAAGATATTCAATCCTGGCCTGCTTCGTCTCCACAAGAGAATATACTCTCTGAACATGAAGAAGGGTTAGGTTAACTGGAATGATGATTCAAGAAAGAAAAACTTGGTATTGATGTACCTTGTTGGCCTCTCTATGCTGATGCATGACATCCATGTCCTCAGCTTCCGATCGACTCCATGAGACCTCGACCAACACGGTCTTCCCCTTATAACGGGGAGAAGGCATGCGGGTTGGGGAAGGGTCGACGGCTTGAGCAGCGGGCATCAGCAGCGGCGTGGGCACTAGAGCATTGGGCGACTTCCTCAACTCGGTCTGCGCACTTGATGGTGTGCGGACCAACTGAGGCTGGATGATCAGTCGAGGAACAGGAGTCGACAACATGTCTTGAGACCCTTGGGCGCTCTGATTATCACTTGACCGACCACTATGAGTACCAAAGAAGCATAGCGTTAAAATCTGATGATAGTTGGAAATAGAGACGAAGAAAATTGAAAACATGAAGAATTATACTCGGAGGCTTGCTTAATTTTGATCCGACAGACTTTCTTCTTCAGAGAAGAAGTCTGCAGGTCAGAATCCTTCCTCTTCAGGGAAGTCTTGGTGGCTTCATCGGTCTTCTTCGCCACCCTTGCACCACTTTCGGATTTGCTCGGGGGCTCCGACTGGTTAGAGGGTCGGTCGGAGTGTGCAAGGGCTGGCAGATTGGCATTAGGGCGGTGCTCCCTCTCGTCATCATCGTCATCTCCCACATATTTCCGATGACGGTGAGTGGTCTGCTTCACACATCGGCTGGGAGAGGGCAAGTCAGGGAGAGGAGGTGATGTGGAGATGCTGGCGATGACCTCTTCAGTCGTTCGGGCCATCGCTGAAGAACTGGCATCACCAGTGCCAGTCTGTGGTGGTTTCTTGACATAATCCGGTCCCTCGGAATCGGTCGGAGGGAGCGGAGGGTGTGACACGTAAGGGTCCAGAACCTGCAAAAACATCAAGACATCACACATTGTGATTATTCAAAGAGATGCCAGAATTATTCAAGATGACCGAGGCTTACTCGGGCCCATAGAGTGCCCACGTTGTATGCCTTCGCGATTAAGAAGTGATCTTGGATGATGTCTCCTTCAAACATCTTCGATAACCGTGAGCAACGCAGAGTGGAGTTTGGCGGATCAGGCACCTCCCTCGTCTCATCGTCGGTGGCATAATCTCAGGCGAGGTGGCTCTGTTTCTTCAATGGCTGCACTCAGTGCACTATAAAGCTTTTAGCTATAGTGATGCCGTCAACCCCTTCATTCTTTAGCTCTGTGATTTTTTTCTAGCAGAGCGACCACTTTGGGGTCGGTCGGGTCAGGTTTTTCTGACCACCGCGCCTGGTGAATGGCCTTGGCACCAGAAAAGTCGGCAAGAACAGGAGGATGATTGTCATAGTAGAACCACTCATCCTTCCAATTCTTGTTCTCGGTCTTCAATGGGATGTTGATGTAGGCCTCCTTCTTGCGCAAGTGGAAACCAACTCCACCTATAGCGACTTGGTTTTTCTTGGTTGGCAGCGATCGTAGGACGAACAAATGTCGAAACAAGGTAAAATAGGGCAGAATGCCCAGGAAAGCTTTGCACATATGCACGAAGATAGCAATGTGCAGGATGGAGTTGGGATTAAGGTTGACGAGCTCAATCCCATAAAAGAAAAGGAGCCCGCACAGAAAACTGCAGCAGGGAACACTGAAGCCATGCTCGAAGAAGGAGTGAAAAACAACGATTTGGTTATGGATTGGAAGGGGGCGAGTTTCTTTCGGTACCTTCCAATAAATGCGAGCTTGTTCCGGAAGGAGGTCGTCCTCCACCATCTTGTTCAGATCAGCGGTGGAGATGCTGCTCTTCGAGAACTCCCGAAGCTGCTCCGGGATCTCCAGCTCGGAGGAGGAGGACTTAGTGGCAGCGGCTTTCTTGGAGGATTTGCGAGGCATCTTCGAGGGTTGTAGCAACGCGGTGGATCTAAACCCTAGCTAGCGCTTGGGGGCTTGATGGCGATGAAAATCTGCGGCGGCAATGGGAGAACATGCTAACCCTAGCTCTGGAAGCAGAAGAGTTGCAAGAATAGGGGAGACGCGAGGAAGACAAAGCGCTATGTGCAAATGGCGGCGTGGACCTGGGGTTAACAGTACGCTGCCCTTTTTATACCTACATTTTTTTACCTAGTCTTCTGGGTCCCATGGCTGGTTTGGGCCGTACAGTGACGGGCTTTTCCGCTTAATAAAAGAAATAAGTAAAATGTTTTATTCTATAAAAAGAATTAGAGCTATTAGCCTTAAGAAATAATATCGGGGGCTTCTTTGATGAGAAGTAGTGGCAAATCCACTTAAAAATATTTTCCATATCTATATAATTTGATGATCACATAGCAGAGGACTAAAAGGTCATATCGGCGCAAGTTCTAAGGATAAGTTTTTGATTGATGTAAGTAAATAGTTCTCAAAATTGGGCTTGTATTGAGTCGGGTGACGGTTCATTAAGGAAAAACTATATTATGATTGATGTCATTATAGTTTAGTACTTGGTTATGATTGATGTCATAGCTATTTT
The DNA here is from genome assembly GCA_030378355.1 of Eleusine indica. Taxonomy (NCBI): domain Eukaryota; kingdom Viridiplantae; phylum Streptophyta; class Magnoliopsida; order Poales; family Poaceae; genus Eleusine; species Eleusine indica. The sequence goes on from CM059499.1 coordinate 32,567,379, forward strand.
TTTATTTCACAAATGATAGATGTCATGAGAATCAGAAGGTCATTCGGCTAAGGGTGAACATCACTCTATCTAAATATAATCGGTCGGCACAATTGATATAGAGTAGACCGAGTACCTGGTTTGATGACCATGAGTTTAGTTGCTCGAATTTGATGATTTGAGTGAAGTTATTAAACAAAATGTTAAGAGATAATATTATTAGACTCTTGCATTATTTGTTAGCCTCCAAATTATACAAGAGTCGGGGGCTACACCTGATCAAGTGCACCTAGTCGGCGCACCAGATCCATCAGGAACTTGGGTCATGAAGTCTTCCTAATTTATGACCTGTTCATATCAACATTGAAGATCATTCGGCACATCACAGCTCAAAATCAGAAAGCACTCGGGGGCTGCTATGGGATACTTGCCTTACAGGTATCCATAGATATGCCTAAGTCGGTAACCGACCGGGCACCTTATCAATAACAAAATCGATCAAGTCAGCTTGGAGCAAAAGGCAATAGAGATAGATTTTCTTTATAAATCCTTGCAGAATACAAGTAGAACTCTTCATGTACCCCCTGCCGACCGGATATATAAGGCGGCAGGAACCCCCCATCGGGGAAACAACATTACAAGCAATACGATCCACTCATCACAGGATGTAGGGTTTTTACTCTCATCGAGAGGGCCCAAACCTGTATAACTCAGCGTCTTTTGCAACCATCGTAGTTCTTAGTCTTGACGTAGCCCTATAAATTTATTGCCAAGATCAAGTCTCGATATTGCCGTACCCAGTCGTGCAACCCTCCGCATGGATATGTGAGCGTTTGTTGCATATGTGAGCGTTTGTAGAGCTTATTTTCAGCGAATGTTTATTGCCATGGTTGAGATTAAGACTGGTTAGTATCTTTTGATTCACTTGATGCCTGTTTTGCCTTGGATGGGAGTACTTATACATATGGTGGCAGCTTTTCTCATGATGAGAAAATATGATTCTATCTAAGCTAGTCAATCTTTTTGCTTAGCTTGTATAGCTCTTGGTGTTTATGTCTTGCTATCTATTTTTGATCTTTGTAAGATTGTGAGATATTTCTTTTACACTTCATAGCTCTATGTTTATGATTCACAAGGTTAAATGCTTGTTGGCATATTTATTGAAGCTTTTTAGGTTTGCATTTTCATACATTGCATGCTTGTTCTTTTGCTTCTTTGATGAGTTCATTGCCAAATGGGGAGAAAATATTGGGCCATGCACAAATTATGCTAAGAAACTTAAAATGATCCATTTTGCATTACATGAGACCTACCACAAGTTGGGGGGAGCATATCATGTCCTTGAGCATTTTTCATGCGCTTTTCACAATCTTTGTATTCTCGAGTGGCTTTCTTTGTCAACTCTTTGTTTAGTGATCCCTATTATGCTAGATGGCTACTTTTCACCTTTTCTTTAGGGTTTGGCCATTTCGATGTGCTTATTCAGTTTTGCATTTCAAATCTCTAATCTTGTGCATTTGATGTTGTCAATGTACTCATCAAGGGGGAGATTGAGAAACCATGTGGATATGTGCCATGGTTTGTAATATGTGATGAGTAATTGACTTTCGTTGATTTGGTGTTTGATGGCGCTGAAATTTGACCGGTCCCAGTGGTCAGCCGCGTTGAGTCAGAATCGGTCGGAGTCAACAGAATTCAACGGCCGAAGGAAATAAAGTGGGCTCGTTAGGGTTGTTTTATCTTTGTTTATTTTTAGTTTAGATTTAATTTAGAAATAGACTTAGTCGGTTTGTTTAAGAGTCCTGACCGAGTCGGGTCAGAATCCCTTACATGGGGTTATAAATATGTAATAGGGTCTGTACAAGAAAAACAACACTTTCGTTCAATACAACTCGGCGCATCGCCAAACTTTTTCTTGGCGACATTCTCATCTCGCGCGGGCTGCATCGGCTCCGATCTCAGTGAGAGACTTGGATTAGTCACCCTCGGCAATTTCATCGACTTCAGCTAGTACTTTCTCATTAAGTTGATATTCTAGTTGTTATCTTTGAAATTGCTAGTTATCTGGTAATTAGGTCTTTATTTGGTTTGTATTATCGACTTAAATTGCATTATTGTCTCGATTAGGTTCGATCTTCTATGATTTCTGTAGGTTTTATAAGTTGGGTTTTAGATCTATTATTCGAGTCACTCGATCGATCCTATCTATAATTAGATTAAATCTAGCTTTATTTGCTATTTTTGAACACTGTCTCGATTAAGTTTGATCTGTTTGAATCAGCAAGGCTGCATCGACTTTGATATCTTGTTGGGCTGATAGGGTCAGATTCGATCTGCTTATAGGCAGAGTCGATAGAGTTCTGTTGGGACCTTTAGCCGATAGGTTATCATGGTTTGATCGACTTCCCTGTATTTTGCCTATTTTATTGTTGTATATTAGAAGTCGATTGCCCCCCTTTTGGTTTAACAGAATTAGATATGTGAATTTAAGGCATATTTGCAATACCAGCTATCAGATTTATCAACTTAGCATCTATCAACGGGCAGAGTTCCATACATAATTATTATACTTCCATCGACTCTAGCCCATCGACTTACTTTCATCGACAGAGCGAGTTTATGCACCTTTACTGTAGATCTATCGAGTCAGCTACATCGATTCTAGTTATTGCATTGACTTGGCCAGTTATTGTACGAATACCGTGGGTTTATCGACTCTTGCCTATTGTTCTAATTTCTTATCAGCATTAATGATTTATAATTGCTTATTTAATTAAATTTTCCGATAAGCCGATATAGTCAGCCGGTTAGTTTGTATTCTCCTATGTTTTATTCCCACGACAGCATCGGCTAGTTTCACGAACTGTGACTATCGGCTTTCTTCATTGGCCTGTCCTGGGCCGGTTACCCGTGGAATTTGACCGTTTGTCTCGTTGTTGATTTGCAGGGAAAACCGAGTGGCATGTTCCAGTTTCCATATTGAGCATGCACTGGAGCTAAGCAGATCTCCCAGGTCACGCGTGTGATTTTCATGTCAACACGTTTTTTGGCACGCCTAGTGAGACTAAGAACTTTAAGCTTCACAACATGTGTGAAATTGAAATGCCAAAGGATCCTAAGCTCCGTGATAATCCTCCACCAAAACATGATGTCGGCGCGGATCTGAAGATAGAGAACATAATGACTGTTAACAAGGATGATCTGAGTGATGAAATAAGGGCACAAAATGATTAGAGGATTGCGGAGTATGAAAGCATTATTTTGAGCACATTTAGCAAAACCAAGCATGGCAAGATCATACAGAAAGGAAAGTTACCTGTTGCTGCCTTGATTGAAGACAAAACTGAGAAATCAACTGCCAGTAAGCCAATAGAGGTGATTGATGAAGCTACATTGAACAACATGATACATTCAGCCATACACCATGCATTGATTAATCAGTTACCTGTGTTGGTCAATACTCTGAGGGCTTTGATTATTCAGACCATTGAAGGTTGTATATATGATGATCCAGTACGTGGGCTGATGTATTTCCGAGCATCTAGGAATGTTCCTCGGCCTACAATTGAAGCACCTAGCTCGCAGCAGCCAAAGGCGAGCACAACACATCCTGTTACCAGTTCAGGGCCGTCAACTTCTGAAGCTACTCTACCCTCGAAGAATGCTGATAGTGGTACAGTGGAGAGAACACCTCGTAGGATAATATTGCAAAGAACTACTCCACAAACACAACCGTAGCTCTACAGGCAGGAAACATCAGAGCCAAATGTCACTTATGGTACAACTCCGAACGTAGAGCCAAGTCTATTCGGAATGTCGTCATCATCTGCATTGCCTGGGGAGTTGGGAGGCCAGCACACTGTTGTCAATTTTGGTTCACAAACAGACCCGCAAGTGCCAGCGTCTGGTCCTGCATTGGCTATTCCAAATAGCAATCTTTCGACCAATGACTGGGCAGTGAAAATTGCTAAAGTAATGAGGGAACAATTTGGGTAAAAGCCAAAACAGCAAACTTATATATATCGATCCCCTTATCCTCCTAGCTATGACTTGATTCCTATGCCGAGTTGATATAGGCCACCAGAATTTACCAAGTTTACTGGACAGGACAATACTACCACTGTTGAGCATATTAGCCGGTTTTCGGTGCAATGTGGAGAGGCAGGAGCTACCCAAGCATTGAAGATCAGGCTATTTCCGTTATCATTGTTCGGTTTGGCTTTTTCGTGGTACGCATTGTTGGCCCCTAATTCCATTATTACTTGGGCCGATCTCGAACAGAAATTTCATAAGTACTTCTTTGCTAAAATAAGAGAAATGAGGTTGTCTGATCTAATTTCTATGAGGCAGAAAGCTAGGGAGTCTGTGCATGATTATGTGCAGAGGTTCAGAGATGTGCGCAGTAAATGTTTCAGTTTGCAATTGACTAATACTAAGATGGAAGAAATAGCATTCAATGGTTTAGTTGCACCTTTGAGGGAGAAGTTTCCTTTGGTTGAGTTTGAGAGCTTGTCCCATTTGGTACAGAAGGTATCTATACAGGAGAATCTGACTCAGGGGGCACGGTCGAGGCCGATTCAAGTCAACTATAATGATTATGAGTCTGAGTCCGATGAAGATGCCAGAGAAGTCGATTTGGCTGAGTAGACCAGAAACAAGAATGTGTTGTCATGCCCATGGGTGAAGCAGAATGGGCCTGAAGAAAAGTATGACTTGGATATCACCAAGGCCAATAAGATATTTGATATGTTGTTGCAGGAGAAGCACATCTAGTTGCCACCTAATCATGTGATCCCACCTGCTGAAGAATTGAAGAAAAGAAAGTACTTCAAGTGGCGCAATTCGCCGTCTCATTACACTAGTGAATGCAAGGTATTCAGAAGAGAGATTCTGTTGGCGATTGAACAAGGAAAGATCAAGCTTACAAAGGGAACCATAAAGATTGATGGGCATCCGTTCCCTGCAAATATCAATATGGCTGGTATCGACAATGTAGAAGCGTTTATAAATCGGTATCAGAAGAAAAGGGACAGGGAGATGAAGGAATCACAGTTTGGTCCACATTGGGAATGCCCATTCTTTCAGTATTGTTTGGACCACAATATAAAGCTTCCATCAACTAATAGCTGTCCTGGATGCAGCAGACGAGCGGAGCAAATGTATAGAGGAGCTTCGAGCAGCTATCGACATCAGCCGGGTAACGCTAGAAAGTCGATGGTGGGTAAAGTCGATGAGAATGGAAGGGTATTAGCTTTTGATAGACTTGGTTCTAGAAAGACAGGAGAAGAAGTTTATTTCAATGAAGAAGTCGATAAAGAGATGCAAGAAGGACAGAAACAAGCCGATCAATGGTATCCATCTGGCATTTTCTCTAAGAGTCAGAAGCGCAGGGTTCAGAGAATGCGGTACAGACAGATGAGGGCTGGCCATTATTATTATGATGAACGAAGTGACGAGCCACCTAGGAAGGTCTAGAGACCTAAGGTGAAATCACAAGTACAGATACCCGGTGCTATAGTAGGCATGGTGATGATGCTACCTCAAGAGTTTATGGCATTAGGAGAAGAATCGATTGCTCGTGAAGAGGATACACCACAGTTGGTATTTGATGTACATCAAGCAGTATTTGATAGGCCAGATGAATCTAAACATCAGCACTTGAAGGCGTTGTACCTCAAGGGGTTCATCAATGGGATGTCGATGGGAAAGATGATGGTCGTACTAAATATTATGCCGATCACTACTGTCAGAAAGTTGAGGAAAACTGAAGATGACTTAATTGATACAAATATGATTCTGAGGGATTATGGTGGTCGTACTATAGCAGCCAAGGGAGTCTTAAATATGCAGCTCACAATCGGCAGTAAAACTTTGCCGGTTACTTTCTTTGTCATTGATGGAAAGGGAACCTACGGCCTTCTATTAGGTCGTAATTGGATACATGCAAACTGCTATGTTCCGTCAACAATGCACTAGTCTTTGGCCTCATGGATTGGCGATCAAGTAGAGGTAATCCCGACCGATGAAACTGTCAATGTTGCATCGGCCAATTTAGTACCATGGCATGCAGATGATATGGGGATTACGTTAAGATTACTACACATGGTCTTGAGGTAGTGGACCAGTCAAATTCTAAACTATTTCTGTGACAGGCACCCCAATGGAGTTTGCAGAAGATGGGAAGTTTAGAAAAGGATTCATGTCGGTCGATGAGCTACAGGAAATTGATATAGGAGATGGTGATAAACCAAGGCCGACATTTATCAGTAAGAAGTTGGATAAAGATTTTAAAGTTGAATTAATAAAATTATTAAAAGAGTATCGGTATTGTTTGGCTTGGGATTATTCTGAGATACCCAGCCTGAGCCGATCTATCGTTGAGCATCAGCTGCCTATCAAACCTGGATATCGACCTTATAAGCAACCTCCAAGGAGAATCGATCCGAAGATTTATGATGATGTCAAGGCTGAGATTACTAGGTTATACGACGCTAAGTTCATTAGACCTAGCCAGTATCCAAAGTGGATTTCGAATATTGTTCTTGTTTTCAAGAAGTGTGGCAAGTTGAGAGTCGGTATTGACTTTTGCCTGTTGAATAGGGCAGCCCCGAAGGATGACTACCTGATGCCGATAGCAGATCATCTGGTTGACGCGGCAGCAGGGCATAAGATTGTCAGTTTTATAGATGGTAATGTTGGTTATAATCAGATTTTCATGGCAGAAGAGGATATACCTAAGACTGCTTTCAGGTGTCTTGGGGCTCTTGGTTTGTATGAATGAGTTGTCATGACATTTGGTTTGAAGAATGTTGGAGCCACCTATCAGAGGGCCATGAATTATATTCCATGGTTTGATTGGGAGGCTAGTAAAGATTTATATTGGTGATGTGATAGTTAAATCTAAAATAATAGAAGATATATAGCCGATTTGCGGGAAGTACTCAAGAGAACCAGAAAGTATGGCTTGAAGATGAATCCGAAAAAGTGTGCTTTTGGTGTATCGGCTGGTCAGTTTCTGGGTTTCATCATGCATGAAAGAGGAATCGAGATTGGGAAAAAGAGCATGAAGGCTATCAATGACATCGAGCCGCCGATCAAGAAGACAGAACTTCAATCTTTGATCGGCAAAGTGAATTTCATTAGAAGATTTATTTTGAAATTATTAGGGAAGCTTGATGTATTCACCCTGTCATTAAAGTTAAAGGTAGATCAAAGGTTTGTATGGGAGCCAGAACATCAAAAAGCCCTGGAGGATATCAAGAAGTATTTGGTTTCGCCTCCTATGCTGGTGCCACCAAGAGAAGGATTCCCCTTCAAGCTTTATCTTGCGGCTGACAAAAAGTCGATTGGATTAACTTTAATTCAAGAATAAGATGGTAAAGAGAGGGTTGTATTTTACTTAAGCCAAAGATTGATTGATGTTGAAACCAGGTACACTAAGATTGAAAAATTATGTTTGTGTTTATATTTCTCATGTGTGAAATTGATGCATTATCTGTTATCGGCTGAATGTGTGGTGGTATGCAAAGTCGATATCATCAAATATATGTTATCGGCTCTGATTTTGAAAGGCAGAATTGGTAAATGGATGCTAGCATTGGCTTAATATGACTTAACGTGTGAATCTGCTAAAGTTGTTAAGGGTTAAGTTCTGGCTGATTTAGTTGTTGAGCGGATCAGAGGTGTCAATGGTGGAGCCGGTGCCATGGTTATTGTTTTTTTATGGTTCCATTTGCAAGAATGGATGTGGCATCGGACTTCTGATTATATCGCCTCGGGGAGCAAGGTTTGAGTTTGTGTTTGCTGTAGAGGCATCGACTAATAATCAAGTTGAATATAGAGCTGTTATTAAAGGATTATAGATGTTAAAGGAAGCTGGAGTCGATTGTGTTGAAGTCATTGGAGATTCATTATTGGTACTCGAGCAGTTGGCAGGAGAATTTGAATGTAAAGATGATATATTAAGATTATTTTATGCTGAGTGTCAAGATTTGTTGCAATGCTTCAAGACGATGAGGTTCAAGCATGTCCCGAGGGAACAGAATATGGAGGCAAATGATTTAGCATAGAAGGCATCGGGTTATCAGTTGAACACCAGTGGAGTCATTGTCGATATAGCCGATGTTGATGAAGAAGATTGGAGAGCCAAGATCGTCCAATATCTCAAGGGTCCAACTCAACGTACGCCTCGAAAGATTCGATATATGGCATTGACGTATGTTTTATTAGAAGAAAAACTTTATTATCGGACGATTGATGGTGTGTTGTTAAGATGTTTAAATCAAGAAGAAGCCAAAGTGGTTATGTGCGAAGTCCATGAAGGCATCTGTGGTACACATCAATCAACCCATAAAATGAGATGGCTGTTAAAGAGAACTGGGTACTATTGGCCTACTATGCTGGAAGATTGCTTTAAGTATTATAAAGGGTGACATGATTGTCAGAGGTTTGGAGCAATACAGAGATCACCGGCATCGGCTATGAATCCAATTATTAAGCCATGACCGTTTAGAGGATGGGGTATGGATATGATTGGCCAAATTTATCCAGCATCAAGCAAAGGTCACAAGTATATTCTGGCGGCGATAGATTATTTCACAAAGTGGGTTGAGGCAGTGCCGATGAAGATTGTGACAACTAACGATGTGACCAATTTTGTGAAGGAGCATATTACATATAGGTTTGGTGTGCCGCAGACTATTACAACTGACCAAGGCTCTGTATTTACTTTGGAAGAGATTCAAAACTTTGCATCAAGCTTTTGAATTCATCACCCTATTATGCTCAAGCCAATGGTCAAGCAGAAGCATCTAACAAAAGTTTGATCAAATTGATCAAGAGGAAGATAGATGAGCAACCTAAGAAGTGGTATACAACATTGGCCGAATCTTTATGGGTATACAGGATGGCTTGTCATGGATCAATAAAGGTACCACCTTACCAGTTGGTTTATGGGCATGAAGTAGTGTTAGCTGATGATTATAGACAGGTTATGTTTGATGAGTTAGAAGATGTCGTGCAGCATCGGATGAAGGCTCTAGAAAAAATTGAAGAGAATAAAGCTCGTGTGGCTAAATTTTACAACAAAAAGGTGGTACCCAAGAGTTTTGTAGAAGGCGACCTTGTCTGAAATTTAATTATCCCCATTGGTTCTAGAGACAGTCGATTTGAAAAATGGTCGCCAACTTGGGAATGTCCGTTTAACATGAGCCGATGTGCGCTCGGTAATGCATATTTCTTACAAGGATTAGGTGGAGAAGAGTTTGGCAGAGCAATTAATGGTAAATATTTAAAGATATATCATCCAAGTATTTGGGTTGGCTCATGATCTCAAGCGTTTGATCACGGCCGATATAGAAATATCGCCCTTAGCAGAGAAAATAAAAGATTGGAGAAGGAGAAAGTGAGTGTTTTACAGCCATATACACACATCGACTTTAGACGCCCGATATTACAGATACCGCCCTTAGCGGAAAAAAAATATAAAGGAGAAAGCACAGCATACAAGACAAAGAGTAATACATTTATAGAGCCAAGGAGGTTTCCATTAATTACAGAGAGTCGATGTTAACAAGATGGTTACCCGGTTTTGGTGAAACCTATTCTGCTATGACAGCTAGGGGATGAAGATGTAATTATTAGCATCCCAAGCGCATGGAGGGAGGTACATAGAAGAAGAAAAATGCATCAACAGCTTCCTCTGCTTCCCCTTCAGGAATGGCAGTGTCATCAGAATTCACCCACCGGGCAAGAGGGAGAGAGAGTTGCTCCGTCAATGCCATTCTCGACACTCATGTTGTTATCCAGGGGCAGAAGAACCAGCGGGTTGGCTTCTGGGCAGGAGGAGCTGCAAACTTTGGATTGAAAGGAGGACTTTGGGGGCAAGAGAAGCGAAAAGTATTCGGCACAATATATTGAGTAGGTTTGGAGACAAATGGTACTTTTCTATCAAAGCTCTCAGTAAGAGACCCATGGTTGAAGGCAGTAAACAAGATGCGGAAAAAGGGCTGGTGGAAGGATCTATTTATAGGACCCGGACTTGACCTTTGAGGAATCCAAATGCCACTCCAAGTTGATCGTAGGGAACCCGAGGGTGAAAGATACCAGTAGTCGAGACGGCGCAGAAAATGGCAAGTCATAATTAAGGGTCACAAGTGGTTCGATGGAGTACTGTAGCTACGACCTGACTAGTGGGTGGTTTCTGATTTATTGCATTTATTAGAATCTAAAGTAGCAGGGTGGTAAATAAGATGCGTGGTGAATGAGGAGATCAAGTCCGGCGCATGAAAGATTTCATACCCTAGACTCGAGGGGCATTGTGTTGGCACCGAAATTTGACCGATCCTAGTGGTCGGCCGCGTGGAGTCAGAATTAGCCAGAGTCATTAGAATTCAACGGCCGAAGGAAATAAAGTGGTCCCATTAGGGTTGTTTTATCTTCGTCTATTTTTAGTTTAGATTTAATTTAGAAAAAGACTTAGTCGGTTTGTTTAAGAGTCCTGACCGAGTCGGGTCAGAATCCCTTGCATGGGGTTATAAATATGTAATAGGGTTTGTACAAGAAAAACAACACTTTCGTTCAATATAACACGGTGCATCGCCAAACTTTTTCTTGACGACATCCTCGTCTCGTGCTGGCTGCATCGACTCCAATCTCGGTGAGAGACTTGGATTAGTCACCCTCGGTAATTTCATTGACTTCAGCTAGTACTTTCTCATTAAGTTGATATTCTAGTTATTATCTTTGAAATTACTAGTTATCCGGTAATTAGGTCTTTATTTGGTTTGTATTATCGACTTAAATTGCATTACTATCTCGGTTAGGTCCGATCTTCTGTGATTTCTGTAGGTTTTATAAGCTGGGTTTTAGATCTGTTATTCGAGTCACTCGATTGATCCTATCTATAATTAGATTAAATCTAGCTTTATTTGTCGTTCTTGAACACTGTCTCGATTAAGTTCGATCTATTTGAATCAGCGAGGCTGCATCGACTTTGATCTCATGCTGGGCTGATAGGGTTAGATTTGATCTGCTTATAGGCAAAGTCGATAGAGTTCTATCGGGACGTTTAGCCGACAGGTTATCATGGTTCGATTGACTTCCCGGTATTTTGCCTATTTTATTTCTGTATATTAGAAGTCGATTGCCCCCCTTTCGGTTTAACAAAATTAGATCTATGAATTGGAGAGATATTTGCAATACCAGCTATCAGATTTATTGACTTAGCGTCTTTCAACGGGCAGAGTTTCATACATGATTATTATACTTCTGTCGACTCTAGCCCATCGACTTACTTCTACCGATCTTTCCATTGTCATTGCTGATGATAGAAGAAAAATCTGGATCAGCACTGCTGATGGCCTTACCGAGATTTTCATCTTCTTTTGGATGTTAATCGGCACTGCTGATTCCTAAATTGGCACTGCCGATATGGGAGAAAAATCCTTAATCGTCACTGTCGATGCCCCTGACCAGCACTGCCCATGGTCAGTCTGAGCTGCCTATTCTATGTTTTATTTCCTAGTTTCAAGTCTTGGTTGTTTTTCTTTGCTTCTCTCTAGTTCTTCCGCTGGTGTTAGTCATTTCTAGGGTTAGCACATCACAAGTTGGTATGTGTGGCCTTGGTGATTGTTTCAGAGGTTGGTTTGGGTTGTAAAGTTCTTGAGAAGAATTTTAATTGGCTCCCATTCACCCCCTCCCCCCTGGTCGCTTTCTCGGTCCTTCAGTTACTATTAACAATCATCTATTTATGCTATAGCCTTCCTTGGTAAAACTATAAATGACAAGCTATTATAGCAGTCCAATAGTGAAATGCTACAACGGTCTTATCCATTCATTTGTGGATTATGACATTGCAAGTGTCAATAGACATTTCTAGCACCGTGCTAGGAATAGTGATATTTCTTGTGCAACATTGAGAAATGTCAACAGTACCCCACAGGGATTGTAGAAGACATTCCGGTGAAGATCCGTGGATGTTTTGGCCCTGTGAATTTTGTGGTGCTAGATATGGATGTTGACAAGAGAATGCCGCTCATCCTTGGGTGGCCATTCTTAAGCATCACAGACGCACAAATTTATGTCAGGGCCAGAGTAATCCACCTCAACATTAATGGCAAGGAGGAGAAATTTGACTTCCGACCAAGAGTGGAAAATGCTCCTTGGTCAAAGTTAAGTTTGGGCCAAACCCACAGAACATCAAAGAAGTAGAAATGAGGCCAAGAAAGGACAGCCTAATGGACAGCATGCTAAACTTATTGGCACAAGAGAACCCCACTCTTATCACCTAGAAGAAGAAGGCAACAAGCACGCCTAGGCTCTGGGCAAAAAAATAGCCGGTACAGAAGAATCCTTCTTCCAAACCGCCCAAGAAGGTTAAAAGGGTGTGGCGGCGAAAGAATACATCCATGTCCTTATCTCCGAACAAGGATGCACTAATAGCAAGCTAAACGATGAAGGAGAGAAAGTCCCATCCGCTGGACTCAAAATTGGTGAACTCTCGTCGATAGGTTAAATAGTATTTATCTATATTTCCCTTTCAAAATTGGTGGACTCAAAAGTCGGTTTTGATTGGGCCTCCACTTTGGCTTCCAAGCTCTTGCTGGTCCTCCATGTTCCCAGCTCCTTCTCCCATCATCTCCTGGTCTTCTCCATGGTTTCTAATCATAAAATAATCATTAGGTAGCAAACCATTCTCAAAAGTAACATATAGCGAAGAACGTAGGAACGAGCTCACCTCTAAATTTAGTCGTCGTGCACGAGCTCTAGTCATTGGACCTTGCAAGTGCAGATTTGGAGGAGTGTTGTGTGTATCCATAGGAGTGATGTCCTCATCATCCTCCCCCTCTTGAAGTGGAGTCGTCCTCGACTTGAGCTCATCCTCTTCTCCCAAGTATGGTTTCAAATCTGAAATGTTAAAAGTAGGACTAACCCCGAACTCGGGAGGCAACTCAAGTTTGTATGCATTATCATTAATCTTCTCTATTATTTTGAATGGACCATCAGCTCTAGGCATTAGTTTAGACTTTCTCAATTCTGGAAATCTATCCTTCCTTAAGTGTAACCACACTAAATCTCCTACATCAAGCTTTACTTCCTTTCTACCCTTACTGCCAGCAATTTTATACTTTTCATTCATCTTTTCAATGCTAAGTCTAGTGGTCTCATGCATTTGCAAAATAAATTCAGCACGCTCCTTAGCATCAACATGAACTCTCTCATTAATAGGTAGAGGAAGTATATCAAGTGGAGTACAGGGATCAAAACCATACACTACCTTGAATGGACTTACCTTGGTAGTAGAATGTGTTGCCCGATTATAAGCAAACTCAACATGAGGTAAGCATTCTTCCCATTGCTTCAAATTTTTCTTCAAAATAGCTCGCAACATAGTACCCAAAGTGCGGTTCACAACCTCAGTTTGTCCATCAGTTTGTGGATGACAAGTTGTAGAAAATAACAACTTTGTACCCAACTTATTCCAAAGCGTGCGCCAAAAATGACTCAAGAATTTTGCATCACGATCTGAAACAATAGTAGAAGGCATACCATGCAAACGTACAATTTCTTTGAAAAAAAGATCAGCAATGTAACTAGCATCATCAGTTTTATGACATGGTATAAAGTGTGCCATCTTGGAAAAACGATCCACCACAACAAAAATGCTATCACTCCCCCTCTTAGTCCTAGGCAGTCCTAAAATAAAGTCCATAGAAATATCCGCCCAAGGAATAGAAGGAACAGGAAGTGGCATGTATAAACCATGTGGATTCAATCGAGACTTAGCTTTTTGACATGTAGTGCAGCGAGCAACAAAACGCTCAACATCTTTCCTCATCCTTGGCCAAAAGAAGTGTGTGGCCAAAATATCCTCCGTCTTCTTAGCACCAAAATGACCCATCAATCCACCTCCATGCGCCTCCTGCAACAATAAAAGACGAACGGAACCAACTGGAATGCATAGGCGGTTAGCTCTAAACAAGAAACCATCATTCAACACAAATTTGTGCCAAGCACGACCTTCTTTACAGTGCAGCAATACATCTTTAAAATCAACATCAGCAACATATTGTTCTTTAATTGCCTCAAGTCCAAAAATTCTACAATCAAGTTGAGACAACAAAGTATATCGCCTAGATAAAGCATCAGCAATCACATTATCCTTCCCTTTCTTATGTTTAATAATATAAGGAAAAGACTCAATAAACTCAACCCATTTAGCATGTCTACGGTTCAAATTGCATTGAGAACGAATATACTTAAGTGATTCATGATCAGAATGAATAACAAATTCTTTGGGCAACAAATAATGACACCACGTCTCTAAAGAACGTACAAGTGCATATAGTTCCTTATCATACGTGGAATAATTCAAAACAGGCCCAGTAATTTTCTCACTAAAGTATGCAACAGGTTTACCATCTTGCATCAAAACACCACCAATGCCTATACCACTAGCATCACATTCAAGCTCAAAAGTCTTATCAAAATTGGGTAATTGCAGCAATGGTGCATGTGTAAGTTTGTCCTTCAAAGCATCAAAAGACTCATGATGTACCTTACCAAAATGGAAGTCAATGCCCTTCTTTGTCAACTCATGCAATGGTGCAGCAATGGTGCTGAAATCTTTGACAAAGCGGCGGTAGAAACCTGCAAGACCAAGAAAACTCATCACCTGTGTGATAGTTTTTGGTACAGGCCAGCTCTTTATGGCTTCAATTTTCGCCTCATCCACCTCAATTCCCTGTGGAGTCACAACATAGCCAAGAAAAGAGACTCGATCCGTGCAAAAGGTGCACTTCTCAAGGTTACCAAATAAACGTGCAACTCGCAAAGCATCAAAAACAGCACGCAAATGAATCATATGATCATCCATAGATTTGCTATAAATCAAGATATCATCAAAGTAGACAACCACAAATTTGCCAATAAAAGGTCTTAAAACCTCATTCATCAAACGCATTAAAGTACTGGGTGCATTAGTTAACCCAAAAGGCATTACTAACCACTCATACAACCCGAATTTGGTTTTGAAAGCTGTTTTCCATTCATCTCCAAGTTTCATTCTAATTGGATGGTAGCCACTACGCAAATCAATTTTAGTGAAAATTATAGCACCACATAACTCATCAAGCATGTCGTCTAGCCTAGGAATAGGATGACGATACCTAATAGTAATGTTATTAATGGCTCTACAATCTACACACATACGCCAAGAACCATCTTTCTTAGGAACCAAAAGTACAGGAACAGCACAAGGACTAAGTGATTGACGAACATACCCACGATCCAAAAGGTCTTGGACTTGTCGTTGTATCTCCTTAGTCTCCTCAGGGTTGGTCCTATAAGCAGCACGGTTTGGCAAAGTAGCACCAGGAATCAAATCAATTTGATGCTCAATTCCTCTCAAAGGTGGCAAGCCCGAGGGTATCTCAGCTGGGAAAACATCCTCATACTCCTGCAAAAGGTTAGTGACAGCAGGAGGCAAAGCACTAGAAGCAATATCACCAAGCAAAAACAAGGCTTGTTTGCATATCAAAGCATAGCAAATATCATCAGTAGAAATTTCAGCAAGCTCAAATTTTGTGGCAAGACATGAACGACCTTGTAATTTAATTGCAGCACCCTTAGAACTTGAAGAATCATTAACATTACTTGGTGTAGAAGCAGAATTAACAGGTTGCTGAATTTCAGGGCTTTTATTTTTCAAACTAGCAGCTCGTTCTAAATCAGCTTGTACAATTTCAGCAGGGGTCATTGCTAACAAAGTAATTTTAGTTCCTTTATGCATAAAAGTGTACTTATTACTTTTACCATGGTGTACAGCATCATTATCAAATTCCCAAGGTCTACCCAATAAAAGTGAACAAGCTTGCATGGGTACAACATCACAATCAACAGAATCCACATAGAAACCAATGGAAAAAGGAACTCTGCAAGTTTGTGTTACCTTAGCTTTTCCAGAGTCATTTAACCACTGAATGTAGTATGGATGTGGATGTGGGCGTGTGGTCAAATCAAGCTTCTTAACCACATCAGAACTCACCAAATTGTTGCAGCTTCCTCCATCAATGATGACACGTGCCCGACGGTTCTTGATGACGAAGAAAATCTGGAACAGTTATGTCGCTGCATCATCTCGGGCTGCTGGATTTGTGTGCTAAGCACACGCTGCACAATAATATTCATGTAGCCCGTGGTATCTCCGCCTCCAAGGACGAGGTCACCGCTGGTGGCAGCGACATCCTCCTCCTCATCCTCCACATCGGAGGTGCTTATGTAACCGCCATCATCTGTCGCCACATATGCTCACCTACTTGGGCAGTCTTTCTGCACATGGCCAAGACCATGGCATCGGTGGCACTGAATCCCTGTAGTGCGTCCCGTCGAAGCAACAGAGGAGGCACTACTAGCCGGTACCTGCACAGAATTTTTACCTGAGCGCGTAGAAGGGGCAGGGGCTGATCTTGGTGCTGCAGAAACAACACTAGCTAGTGGGGGCGGCCGGAAAGATGGCTTGGGCAACCCCGAAGTCCCCGTCGGCCGTGGTGGGTAGAAATTCCTGGACTTGCTGTACTCCTCAAAAGCCTGGAAAAGTCCCTGTGATTCTTTCTCTGCAAGCATAGCATACTGGAAACACTGGTTGAGGGTATAAAATTCTTTATAATCAAGGATGTCCTGAATTTCTTTTCTCAAACCAGAATAAAAGCGGCAAATCTGATCCTCTACTTTTTCAACCACAGCACAACGAATCAAACCCTTCTGAAGCTCACTAAAATACTCCTGAACAGTTTTATCTCCTTGATCTAAACGCTGCAGTTTATTACGAATTTCTCTATAAAAAGAAGGAGGAACAAAACGATCACGCATTTCTACCTTAAGTTCTTCCCAAGTAGTAGGCAAATCGGTTTCAGCAGCTAGACCACTCCACCAAACAATAGCAAAGTCCTTAAACTCACTAGTGGCTTGTCTAACTCTATGTTGTTCAGGAACAAGATGGGCATTAAATTTTTGTTCTACCGTCATTTCCCAATCAAGGTAAGCATCACCATCGTACTGACCCGAAAACGAAGGAATTGAAAACTTAATTTTAGCATACGGATCATCTGGAGCATAGTTACCTTGTGTGCGACGGTTGTGGTTGTGGAAACCACCCATACCTTGAGGGTTACGTTGCAAACGGCGTCGTAACCTTGCGGTACTTGTAGCTGACCTATCGACGGTGCCATCAGCCTTATACACCGTTGCTTCATCATGATCGTCTTCAACGTCGTTGTTGGTGTCATTGTTGGTGTTGGTGTTGGTGTTGGTGTTGGTGTTGTTGTTGTTGTTGGTCTTGTGAGCGGTCTCCAATTCGACAACCTGATCGGTTAGCTTAGAGACTCTCTTATCCAACCGCTCAATGCTTTCTCCCAGGTGAAGCTTGGTGACGGCGTCGGTGACGGCCCTGGTGATCGTCTCTGCCAAATCACTCTGAACCGCCTGCAAAGCCTTCTGTAACTGATTTTGGCTCACGCACTCATCCAATTTGGAGGGTGAAGCACCCTCCCCATCGCTTCCTGACATCAGAAACACCAAAACAGGAAACAAAAAGTGAAGGTTATCCCTACAAAACTACTAAGCAGTGGTGCCTCTCAACACAGCAAAAGTAAGCTTCTTGCAAAGCTCTTACAAAGTTCTAAAAACAACAAAGCGAAGGATACCAGGGAGAAGTGTTCCACGATTGCAAGGGTTACCAAATAACCTATGTGCTGTCCAGAAGAAGTATGTAGAGCTAGGAAGGCCAAATATATATATATGAGTGGCACACAAATCAAAAACAGATAGTAAAGCTGAATAAGTGCCCAAATAACTTATCCCTAGTTGCTGGTCTAACTATGTCCTAGAACAGTAGTGATAGCAAAGAAGAAACAAAGAGACAAAGGGACACAGTCGATCACAGGGGGCTTAGTGTAAAACAGCCGAACTCAGAAATTCCAGGGGGCTAGATGGAGCACTAGTAGGAATCCCAAATTTCTTTTTTTATTATTTTATTTTTTTGATATTTTTTTCCAACT
Organism: Eleusine indica; assembly: GCA_030378355.1. Classification (NCBI taxonomy): domain Eukaryota; kingdom Viridiplantae; phylum Streptophyta; class Magnoliopsida; order Poales; family Poaceae; genus Eleusine; species Eleusine indica. The sequence continues at coordinate 32,585,414 of CM059499.1, forward strand.
CACTAGTAAACAGGAAGAAGCCACAAAAAATTTCAGCTCAAACTGAGATAGGACGTGGCCTACAGAAAATCTTGAAGTTTCAGAAAACGTCGGGTTTCAACTTGAATGAATTTTTTCTTTATCTTCCCGATTTTTTTTGAATTTTTTGACGAGGGCACACTTAGTGTGGGTATGCTCAACTTTTCGTCTAGAATCTCCTGTAAAAATTTCAGCCAAAACGGACAACCGAGCGAAAAGTTATGGCTGTTTTACCGAAGGGGTGTCGGAATCGGTTATGAAGAACCCGAGGTTTGGAGTGAAATCCGAGTCGGGCTTGGGGTCGGGTAGGGAGTTTTTTGGCGAGGTGGATGCAGCGGAAAGTGGAATTTATGAAAAGTGGTCCGAGGTGGAGAGGGTAGGTTTAGGGTGGGATTAGGGTGGGCGTGTTGATCAATCAACCCTAGCACACAAAGCCGACAAAACCGAGGATGGTGAAGGGGATGGCGGCTAGGGTTGCAAGGGAAACACTACTGACGACAAAAACACAAACTAAACCAGCGACTAAACAAGAACTAGGGCACAAACTCAACACTACGGACTCTGAAATTGAAATATGCAAAGGCTAAACACGTGGTTATGGGCGGGGGAAAATTTTTTTTTTTTGGTATTTTCAATGGACGATAGGAAGAACACGAAAACAAAACTAAAGGGTAGTGTGAACCTGACGGTGCACCTGAAGCTCTGATTACCACTTGATGTGAACAAGGGTTCCCGATCTTCCGAAAGGTTCTTGGTAAGTTGATTTGGTCGGAGGCGACACACAAATCGATCCGGCTTCAGAACAGCACGTTCTAAACCCCGCAATCGCAGCACGACGTCTCCTCTAGTTATCAACCGTCCAAAAGACGATTGACCTCGCCGAGAAGGCTGATCCCTGCCTGCGAATCAAGAACACAAGCAAGAACAACGAAGATTGCAACACAATTGCAGATGTATGATTAAACTCTCGAAGTTGGGGTCTCACAAACCGATGAACGGCGAAACTGTTTATGAACATAATTGATCTAAGCAAAACCCGAACCCTAATGGTGTGGCGGTGGCTGTATATAAAGACCCTAGGGTCGTGCAAGACCCTCTGGACGCGCCCCTAATTGGGCTCAACTAGATACAAAGCCCAAAGGCCAAAAATAGGCGACGCAGCACCGACACAGATTCTGGACTCTGTCTTGTTTTGACGATTCCCGATGACTCCGGATGAATTTTGACATGAGGCCAGCAGCATTGGATAGGTCTTCTCCTTATCTTTCCGTGCATATGTAGAACGTACAAATCCGAGTCCGTATGCGTCCTGGGAAACTGTTTTAGTACAGACTGGTCCTGGGCCCCAAAACAGACTCGAAGTCGGTTTTGATTGGGCCTCCACTTTGGCTTCCAAGCTCTTGCTGGTCCTCCACGTTCCCAGCTCCTTCTCCCATCATCTCCTGGTCTTCTCCATGGTTTCTAATCATAAAATAATCATTAGGTAGCAAACCATTCTCAAAAGTAACATATAGCGAAGAACGTAGGAACGAGCTCACCTCTAAATTTAGTCGTCGTGCACGAGCTCTAGTCATTGGACCTTGCAAGTCCAGATTTGGAGGAGTGTTGTGTGTATCCATAGGAGTGATGTCCTCATCACCTTCACTGTTGTATAATACTCGCTCCCATCACTAGCGTCTTGAGGAAGAGCCACAAGAAGACGCACTGGTTGAGAAATCAACAGAAGTAGAGCCGGCAACACTGCCGGATTTCAACAATGTTCAACTCCGACTCAACACCGACCGCGACCTTGACTTGGTTGGAAAGAGAGAATGTTACATCCATCGGTTGATCACCGACCAGTCTTACGTATGATCCGGACTTTCTTTCCAAGATAGGTATGGATACTAAATTTTCTTCTATCTTTCATGCTATAGGATGGGATGGTTTTGTTCCAGTATATGAGCCTTGCTCTCACTTGCTTACCATTCAGCTCCTATGCACCCTTAACTGGGATAGTGATAGGATTTCGTTCCGATTCAATGGAATGGAAATCTCACTCACTTAGAGGCAATTTAGTGATTTTCTAGGTTTTTCTCCTATTGTTTTTTTGGATTTTCATTCCAAAAATTTTGGTTTTGACAAAAGCAGTTTTTGGGAGGAAATAACAAGGCATACCCTCGCTCTGTCACCTAGGAATTTGGATATCCATAATCCTACCTTGCGTTTTATACATAAATGGCTAGCAATGACTTTGTTCCTTAGAAAGAATGTTAGAACTATGCGGGGGGGGGGGGGGGGGGGGGGTGAAATGTGTCTTCTTTACTACATGGTTAATAAAATCAAAGTCTCACCTGTCATAGCCATGGTTCAGCAATGGATCAAAGTTATCAAACAAGTAGGACATTTTGAATTTATGTCCCTAATCTACCGCCTTCTGCACAATCTTGGTTTACTTGGAAATGCCCATATCAATTATTTAAATTTTGAATGGGCTGTCCTGGGCGAACAATTCTTTAGATCGGGACATTCTCTGAAACAAGTACCCAATGGCTCTCTGTTGATGGTAGTTATACACCAATTTCGACCGTCAATATGATCCATAAAGTGGGAAGATGTTGCATTTCATACATGCATGATGGTCAATAATAATAATAATCCACATATCCTTGGTGAATAAGTGTATGTAGGGATTCTATACCAAAGGAGTGAAGAATGAAGCAAAGATCCGTGAAATACCCATCTCGGCCAATAGGGTGATGACACATAAGCATCACACGGATCATTGATGTGGCTTCATAGGAGTTCTCCATGAAATCATCGACCAATGGAGAGAAGACAGACCTATCAGGGACCAGGAGAAAGCACAAGCCAAACGGGCCCACCTCCAGGTCGATCGATCGGGCCCCCTCTAGTCGACTGACCTAGAGTTGAGGCGGTTCGGCCACTGCCTCATCGTGGAAGCTCTTGGTGTCTTCCTCATGGCAGTTGCATGACGGTTCCTTCGCGGTTACTCTTCCTCAACCGCCTTAGGACCAATATAAATAGATGGGTCACTTTCCACTCCAAACACACACTCACATTTGTATTCATTCTCTCCCTCACTTAGTCTCTCAAGTCCTAGTGGTGTTTAGTTAGTGTGAGCCCTTCTCAAATATCCAAAGTCATTTGGAATATTGGCATGGCTCTAGTACTATTTCCTTTATTCATATTTATGACTTTATTCTATTCAAGTTATATTGTTCTTCCATAGAGTTGTGCTTATGATATGTTTGCCTTGTTTGGTTATATATCATATTCATGTCATAGGACCTTAGTATGCCTTTATAATAGTATAGACTTGCTACCTTATTATTATGATTGGCATATACCAAGACTCTAGTCTTGTATTTATTTGTTAGTAAATACATAGTATAGTTATAATACCTTAGCATGGGTTAAAAGTCTCATGGATCGTTAATAGATAGTTATATCTATTATACACATATCTAGGATATTTAGTTTAAGTAATTGCTTAAGCTAAGTAGTAATGTAATAACTTAAGCATGGTGCTTGGGTTAGAAGTTACCTTTGATCATCGCCTTGCCCACGGAAGAGAGGTAGGTTCTAGGAAGTGACAGCCCTAGAATCCCATGTAATCCTCCATGTCCAGTCAGGAGATATGCATTTCAGGCGGAGTTGTCCTAAAGAATGCGTTCAGTATATGAATCCGTGCACGAAGTGCTAAGTATGTTAGGCTAGGCTTTGTATTGACTAACATGTTTATGTCTGACTATGCAGCTATGTGTGTAGAATACATTAGAGAATACGGTAGAGTCCCTCTAACTAACCCACTAGGCACTAGGATTTATTTGTTTAGAGATGAATACGTGTGTGTGTCCACTACACCTTATCATTATTATCCTTACCCCTACACAAAGTCATAGGTTATCAGTACCATCTATATCTTAGCTCTATGTCTTTATTAATACTCTATTCTAATCCTTCCCATGGGTGAACTATAAATGCCAGCCTTTGGAGTAATCTAATGGTGAAATGCTACAATGGTATGATCCATCTGCTTGTGGATTTATCTGCAACAATGAATTATACCCCAACACTACTTGCATTGTTACTAAGTCTAGTAATATTCTTGGTGCGATGTTAGATTTGCTATAAGCATATATGGCACTGTTACCAGGGATAGTAATATTCTTCGTACGATGTTAAGGAGTGTCAACACTCTCTGGTTTATTTCTTTCCCGGTTATGCAAATGAAATCCAGTTACCTAACCCAGATTATCATTTCTATAATTGTGATGAACTAACCATTCCTATAAAGACATGCTTTGCAGTACGCAGGAATAGTGTTTCCGGTCCTATGACCAGAAACATATTGTGGAGGAACACCGAGGCATCTGATGAGGACATCACCCTTATGGATACACCCAGCACTCCGCCAACCAAAATACAAGTTCATGCGCGACAACTGAATTTACGGGTGAGCTTGTTCCTAATGATTCCTTTATGTGATTTTGAGAATAGATTGCTACCTAATGAATTAATTATTGTTAGAAACCATGGAGATGATCATGAGATAGCTGGGGAGGTGATTGGAGACGTGATGGGCCAGCAAGGACGTCCAAGCCAAGGTGGAGGCCCAATCAAAACCGACTTCGAGTCTGTTTCGGAGCCCAGGACCAGTCTGCACTAAAACGGATGCCCAGGACGCATACGGACTCGGATTTGGACGTTCTATATATGCCTGGAAAGATAACGAAAAGCCCTTTCCAACCCAATGCGAGTTCTGATAATCTTCGAGGACCCCCTGCCCTCCTTATATAGCCAAAGGGCAGTGGTTTACATGGTAATCTATCATTCGGTTACATTTGATTCTATCTATACACCAAATCTCTTAACCTAACTTGTTGTATACTCTAAACAAATATCCGAGTAGTTATTGTTGACGGCTGTTAAGTACCATTTTCAACCGTCAACTATACTCAAATAAAGGAGAATTTGGCATTTCATACACGCATACTTTAGCACAATAATATAGTTCCACTTGTACTTGGAGAACTTTGTGCATGCAGGAGGAAATGTGAAGGAAACACCTCAAAAGGCAAGAAAACACACTTTCGACCAATCAGAGAGCGCCACATGGACGTCACACGGATTGAAGGGCCCATTTGCAGCACTTAACCGACGTAACTCCCTGTAATACCGCGGGAACCGACCTCAGGACCCACAGGACAGCCACCTGGAGAAAGCACAGGCCAGGAGGGGCCACCCCCAGGTCGGCCGACCTGGTCAGGTCGGCCGACCCAGCCGGGCGCCCTCTCCGCCTGGGCTTCCACGTGTTGGCTCCTCCGCGACTCCTGATGACGGTTTGAGATGCCTTCCGTGGCGGTTACGCTCCCTTGCCGACCTATTGAGGCTATAAATAGGAGGGTGTGCCTTCACATTCAACACACACCACAAGAAGCATTTCTCTCTTGCTAGTAGTAGTTCTTGGAGTCTTAGTGGAGTTAGGCTGAGTCTAGAGCTCTCTAGTCCCAAGTCTTCACTTGGAATTGGTATGGCTCTTGTATCTTTTCCCTTTTGTAAGACTTTGCTCTTATCAATATATATATCTTTTCTATATAGTTGTGCTTGGGTCATGAGTTTCTTGTTTGATTTTGTGATCCATATATGTGATAGTATAGTCTACTTGTGTGATAGTAGTTTATATTTATTATACTACTATTGTCATGCTAGTTATATACCGTCACTATAGTCTAGTTTATATGTTATAGTCTCTATGCTTAGTTTTAGCTGATAAAGTATAGCATGGGTTTGGTGATCGTATTCGTACGGTAGCTCTGCCTCGTTAATAGTAATCGCGGAGGGGCAGAGTGCTCTTTGGTCATGCAAGTATGGTACTTGGGTGACTGATTTGCATCAATTATTCGTTAGTCTACTGGTTCGTTGAGGTAGGCGGCAGGTGGTGACAGCCCTGTCCGTCCTTTGAAATCCTCCCCGCTAGGCTAGTGCGTAGGCTCTTGGCGGAAGTCGCCTGTGGATGCAGGGGTAAGTCCGTGCCTGAAGTGCTATACTATTGACTGCTGAACCTGAGTGTGGGTCTGTATGTATTCTACTTAGGCTATGCAACTGTATAGGAATGTATAGTAGGAGTAGCTTAGCCTAGTCTTTCCTCCACTAGACTTTATTTATTTAGTAGGAATCTTCTGTGTGTGTCACACTACCCGGTTATTATCATGTACCCGCCTGTCTTGGTTAGATATCCTTGCTAATTGTCAACATGATCTTATATGTTAGTAACGCTTCTTGATCATAACCTTCCTCTGGGATAAACAAATACAATACCCTGAATACTTCCGGGTGAAATGCTACAACGGTATTTGTTGGTTTTTCTTACGTCTACGACTAAATCCGCAAGCGCACGGAAGACCGATGTAGCACTTCACCCAGAGTATTCCGGGGTATCGAATCACGAGGAACGTGTGTGTCTATCGTTGGACTAAATCACCCAAGGACACAGAGATTGATTAAGATAGGTAGAGGACAGAGAGGATGTCCCAAGAGTTAGGTTCCTACGTTAACTAAGCTATGCTCTAGTTTGCTCGCGTTGGGCACGGACTTACCCCTGCATCCACAGGCGACTTCCGCCAAGAGCCTACGCACTAGCCTAGCGGGGAGGATTTCAGAGGACGGACAGAGCTGTCACCACCTGCCGCCTACCTCAACGAACCAGTAGACTAACGAATAATCAAAGGTAACCTCCTGCCTAGACACCACGTCTATGCGATCGATTACTACCTTAACCTTCTAGCAACGAATATTCAGGCTAAGGCACCCTAAGAACTTAGAGCGATGAACGAGCTCACAAGCTAGAACTATAACTTAATTAAAGTAAAAAGTAAACTGCAAGAGGGGAAATCTCGACACTTACTATGATTGGCAAATGTCGTCGAAGTACAAGCGTGGAGAAGGCGAAGACAAGCCCAAGCCTCCTCCGAACTCTACTCCACTCTCTTCCTAATCTAAGCACTAGCTAAGTAGCACTTGGCCTTTGCAAGAGGAGCACTAAATCTTCAATCTTGAGTGTGTGTTGGAGTGAAGGCCCTCACCCTCTATTTATAGCCTCCTAATGTCGGTTTCAGAGGAGTAACCGCCACGGAATCCCCCCAAACCGCCATCAGGGAGTCCTGAGGAGCCAACACGTGGAAGCCCGGGCGGAGAGGGCGCCCGGCCAGGTCGGCCGACCTGACCAGGTCGGCCGACCTGGGGGTGGCCCCTCCTGGCCTGTGCTTTCTCCAGGTGGCTGTCCTGTGGGCCCTCACAACGGTTTGCGCGGTATTACGGGGAGTTACGTCGGTTAAGCGCTGAAGGTGGGCTCCTTAATCCGTGTGCTTGCTCCTGATTGGCCGGAAGTGTGCTTTCTCCTTGAATTTCCTTGAATTTTATTTAAACTCCATGGGTTGCTTCCTGCATACACAAAGTCACCAAAACTTGTGGAAATAATTAGCAATAAATTCCTACCACTAAGGTGGTGATCAAATTGTGTGATTCTTGCGGGTAAACGACGGTCATATTTTGCATTTAAGGACCGTCAACAAACTCCCCCACACTTAGCCTTTGCTCGTCCTCGAGTAAAGGACTAAAGACTAAGGACTAAGTGATAATTCAAACCTTGATAAATCAAATCTAGCATGCAAATTATTCCAGGCATTACCTTGTATCTCCATGAGCTTTTGAAGTGTCTAGCATGCCTTCTTTGGATATTGATGAATGGAACGAATCTTGACTCCGAAAACTCAGCTCCTTCTGCTTATGTAACTTGGGTTTTTGAAAAGATTTTCACAATCAAAGAATAGTAGCCATACTCCTCAAATGATTCTCTCAGTCGCTCAAAGGTGTATTTTCCTCACCGAGGCATTGTGCCTTTCATGTCCTATCTCTAAATATGGTATATGTGGAGCTCAAGAATAGGATTGAAATAGTGGCATACTTATAATTCATATCTTGCTAAGTCAAAATTCGGATCCAAAGAGAAAAACAAGTCATGATTCATAAGTCAAGTCTGTGCACATTTATTTGGTAAATGGAAGATGGATACTCCTTTGAATATTCCCTCATTGAAATGAGATCATGGGCTATCTTTCTTTCTTTTCTTTTCTCTCTCTTCTTTTTTTTTTTTTTTTTTTTTTTTTTTTTTTTGAATACTAGATAGCCCATACTCTTTTTGCAACAAAATACGGAGGGAAGTATGTAGAACTGGAGTATTTTATTTTCATGGATGGTGGAGATGCTAACTTCCAGTGTAGAAGTTTTAGCATAGGGGTGGATGTGCACACAGACTTGATAAATGGAGCATAACAGGCATCTCAATTTGGGTCTCAAAATTTTGACAAGGCTCAATAAATTAATAAGTAGCACAAAAGAGCACAATCTTTGATAAGCAAAATTTGGCCTTGGTAGGATAAATTTTATCATTGAGGAGTTGGCTTTCAAATTTATCATTTTCAAAAGAAAATCCCAAGTTATAAGCATAAGAGTGAAGATTCATAAAGTCTATTCATATCACACAAATCAATAGTCCTGGGTAGCATGTTTTCCTAAAGATATAGTCATGAAAATTTAGGCAAACATTCTAGGAATAAGGAGCATGCAAGATGATAAATCAAAAAGAATGAATTATGGAGAAAATTCAGGTTTTTAGTATTTATTAATTTTTCCATATTCAAGGAGAAAATAAGCAGAGAGGCAGGGAGGAATGGGAAGTGGACGTGCAAACCAGAGTATGGACCAAGTGGGGGTCCGAGGGGAGCCAGGCCTGGGTCGGCCGACCTAGCCAGGTCGCCCGACCTGGGAGATGCTCCTCTGGTCCCCTGGTTCGTCGTGTCGCTTCGTGTCGCCCTGTGCAACATATTTCTCAGGGTAGACCGTCCGTTTGCGCGTTCGTACTTCGCAAATCCTCCTCCACACTTGTTTCCTGACTTCTTTTTATTTGACACAAACAAAAAGGAAAAGTGTGAAAGCAAAGGTGGACCCCACCGGCTTTATGGGCTCAGTGGGTTCCATTATTCAATTCTTTATTATAGGCGCATTACATTTTAATGAAATAAACGAAGAAAATCTAAAAAGGGAAACTAAGCGCCTATTTTCCTAAACTATATGGGAGAGCCTATTCATTTGCCCTTATATAAGTCGGGCTCTCCCATGTGGCTACAAATGCGCTCCATCTTAGCGCATAAGCCACGGCGGAGGTCTTTCATACCCTCCTCGAGGCGTTGCACACGATCCTCAAGTTGAGCACGATCAACCAACCCCTCCGCCAACTTGTTGGCCAGCCTCTTATTCTCCGCCCGTAGGAGGAGAACGTCCTGCGCAAGCTTGGCCTTGGAGGGACCTGTCGCCTCGTCCCCGCTGTCCTGGTAGTGTCCGCCCTCCGCTGTGATTGGCGGGGGGTCGAGGAAACGGCTGATGGTCTTCTGCGGGGAGGAGTCGATGGATTCCTCCATCTCCCGCTTGTCCTCCGAAGTGAGCTTGGGGAAGAGCACTTTCCCCTTGCCCGGTCCGGTGCGTGGTCCGGTGCTGGTGAACCGTCCCTTCTGCTCTGGCGACGTGGGGATGTAGTCCATCCGGTACTTGTACCCGAATGGTGACCCATCCCTGTCCCGAAGCGTCTCAACGAGGTGTTCCCTGGGCAGGAGAGCAGAGGGATCCCCGTTGTGGAGACGACGGGTGGGTGTCGTCTTGCGGTGCGCCAGAGTGCCCGTCGTTGGTCTCTTGATGTCGGGGGTAGGACGTCGTACAGGCGACGTTCCCCGCGTCTTCATGGTGCGTGCCGGGGTCGGCGAAAGTGCCCGCTGCGATGTGCGGGTAGCGGAAGGGCTGCGCCGTTCAGCAAACCGTGTACGGCCTGCCCTTTCCTCTTCGCGGCGCAGGGGAGGCTCAATGGCGAGAGGCTCAACGATCTCGGCAAGGGTGAGATCGAGGTTGGTCGGGACAATTTGGTTAGCGGGGGTGATTTCCCCGCTAAGGGCAAGGGCGGAGCTGGTCAAGGAAGCCTGAGAAGTGCTCTTTTTGGCAGCCATGACGAAGTTGGGGGCTCTGGAAGAGGTTCACAGGAAGGTTTGGGATGAGAGAAAAGCATCGCTCCCCTCTGCTTAAAAGGAGAGTCCCCCGACGGTATATTCGCGATTCTCCGCGAGAATCTCCGATTAGGGCGAAGGGGGAAGTTGGAGGAACGCGTGAGAGAAAAACAGAAAGCGGCGGCGCCACCAGGGGGTCGCCCGACCTGGCCAGGTCGGCCGACCTGGTGGTGGGCCCCCTGGGGCCGCTGCTTCGTGGGCTGTCTAAGGGAGGTCCAAGGAGGGGGAAAAGTACGGCAATTTAATTTGATTCTAAGTTTAGGTGCCCGTAAAGGCTATGGGTAGGCCCGGAAGTCAATTAAATTGACTACGTCCTCCTCAACTCCTATACTTTTAATAGAATCGTAAAAGATTTTAAGTCGATGGCCGTTTACCTTAAACGCGTTCCCTTCCTTGTCCTGGAGTGTGACCGCTCCATGTGTCGCGACGTCAATGACAAGATATGGCCCAAGCCATTTGCTTCGCAGCTTCCCGTCGCCGAACAGCTTCACTCTTGAGTTGAAGAGTAGCACCTTGTCTCCAGGGTTGAACTCCTTTGGCTGTATCCTTTTGTCGTGCCATTTCTTGGTCTTTTCTTTATAGATCCTGGCATTATGATACGCCTTTTCTCTCCATTCCTCCAGCTCAGAAATTTGCTTCATTCTGTGCCTTCCTGCTTCTTTGGAATCCATATTCCATTTCTTTATTGCCCAGTATGCCTTGTGTTCCAGTTCTACCGGCAGATGGCAAGTCTTGCCGTAGACCAGCTGGAATGGAGACATGCCTATGGGGGTCTTGTATGCAGTGCGATATGCCCATAGTGCATCTGGCAACTTATTCTTCCATCCCGATCCCATTTCCTCCACTGTTTTCTGCAGGATGTTCTTGATTTGCTTGTTCGAGGTCTCTGCCTGACCGCTGGTCTGGGGGTGGTATGGAGTAGCAATGTTATGGTCGGAACCGAGTTCCCTCAGGAAGTGTCGGAATCCTTTATCCGTGAAGTGTGAACCTCCATCACTAATCACCATCCTTGGTACCCCAAAGCGTGGGAAAATGATCTCATAGAGCATCTTCCGTGCGCTCTTTGCATCTGCAGCTCTGCATGGCAATGCTTCAACCCACTTTGACACGTAGTCGACTGCCACCAGGATATACTCGCAATCATAGGACCTTGGGAAGGGTCCCATGAAGTCGATGCCCCAGACGTCGAAAAGTTCGACTTGCAGGTTGTATGTCAAGGGCATCGCGTTGCGAGATGAGATTCCTCCATGCTTCTGGCATCTCCTGCACCTCCTGATGTACTCCTTGGTGTCCTCATACATCGTCGGCCAATAGAAACCACTTTGCCAGATTTTTGCTTGCGTCCGGTACACGCCGTAGTGTCCTCCGTACGGAGCTGCATGGCACTTCTCAATTATCTGTGCACCCTCAATGGTGGGGATGCATCGCCGCAACAGACCATCAGCACAGACCCTGTAGAGGAATGGGTCGTCCCAAAGGTGTCGCCTACTTTCATAGGCCAGTTTCTTTCGGTTTTCCCCCGGCGGAACATACCCTGTAACCATGAAATTCACGATATCTGCATACCAGGGTGTGGAGTCCGCGACCTTTAGCAGCATATCATCTCGTAGGAAGTCGTTGATTGGTAGTTCCTGCATGTTAGTGACTTGCATACGAGATAGATGATCTGCTACGGAATTCTCTACTCCTTTCTTATCTTTTATTTCAAGATCAAATTCTTGGAGTAAGAGGATCCATCTGATGAGCCTTGGTTTAGCATCTTTTTTAGCGAGCAGGTACTTTAGTGCAGCATGATCAGTGTAAACAATTACCTTTGCTCCAACTAAATAAGATCTAAACTTATCGATAGCAAAAACCACAGCCAGGAGCTCCTTTTCTGTGGTAGCGTAGTTGAGCTGTGCTCCTGTCAAGGTTTTGCTGGCGTAGGCTATTGCGTGATGCTTCTTGTCCTTAGTTTGGCCGAGAACGGCCCCTACGGCATAGTCACTAGCATCACACATGATTTCAAAGGGCAGCTTCCAATCAGGGGGTTGGATGATGGGAGCTGAGATGAGTGCATTTTTCAAGAGATGAAAAGATTTCAAGCACTCATCATCAAAGTCAAAAGGCGCATCCTTAGCTAAGAGGTTGGTGAGGGGTCTAGCGGTTTTCGAAAAGTCTTTGATGAATCGTCGGTAGAACCCAGCATGCCCCAAAAAGCTACGAATACCCTTGACGTTGATCGGAGGTGGAAGTTGCTCGATAACTTCTATTTTCGCCTTATCCACCTCGATTCCTCTCTCGGACACTAAGTGCCCTAGCACTATGCCTTCTCGGACCATAAAGTGACATTTTTCCCAATTAAGTACCAGGTCCTTTTCTTGGCATCGAGTCAAGACCCTGTCCAAGTTCTCGAGACAGTGATCGAAGGTCTTCCCAAAGACTGAGAAGTCATCCATGAAGACTTCCATGATTTCCTCGATCATGTCCGAGAATATGGACATCATACACCGTTGGAAAGAGGCGGGTGCATTACACAACCCAAAAGACATCCTACGGTAGGCATACGTTCCATACGGGCACGTGAAGGTGGTCTTACTCTGATCATCGGGATGGATAGGAATCTGATGATAACCAGAATACCCATCAAGGAAACAGAAGAAGGAATGGTTTGCCAACCGTTCTAACATCTCATCGATGAAGGGCAGCGGGAAATGATCCTTCTTTGTTGCCTTGTTGAGTTTTCTGTAATCGATACACATCCTCCATCCCGTGACGGTACGTTGGGGAATAAGCTCGTTCTTATCATTCTTAACGACCGTCATACCTCCCTTCTTCGGCACTACTTGCACCGGGCTTACCCACTCACTATGAGGTACGGGATATATGATCCCTGAATGCAGAAGTTTTAGAACTTCCTTCTTCACAACCTCGCGCATAGCATTATTTAACCTCCTCTGAGGTTCCCTAGAAGGTGTACTCTCGGGGTCAAGAGGGATGCGATGGGTGCAGAGAGTGGGACTAATTCCCTTTAGGTCTTGGAGGGAGTACCCAAAGACAGAGCGATGTTTCTCTAAGACAGAGATCAGCTTCTTGGTCTCCTCCTCCGAAAGCTTATCACTAATGATGACAGGGGACTCCGTGTCACCATGTAGGAAAGCGTAGCGTAGGCCAGGGGGTAAGGTTTTTAACTCGATGGGAGGTCGAGTCGGTGGTTTTTCTTCAGGAAGCTCGAGAGTTTCCTGTAGATCATCCTCCTCTTCTGTAAAAAGATTGGCGTCTTGATCAAGGAGGGTATCAGGAGGGTCGAAAGGGGAAATTACTTTCACCTCTTCGGTTAGGTCTCTCTCATCAGGAAATTCAGCGATGGTGTTTCGCGAACGGGAGATTGGGATTGAGAGAGCCTTTCCTCCGATGTTGACACTGAGGTTACCGGATGAGGCTGCCGTAAAGAGTTTTTCTAAAGGAAGCCCGATGAGGACATCAAAGCTTGGGACCTCAAAGACATGAAAGTTCAGAAGGGCCTCAGCGTCTTTGTGTCGTATCGACACATTGTTTAGAATCCCGTAACCTTCTAGGATGGCTCCGGTAGGGCTTTTGAAGGTCTTTTGCGTAGGAAGCAGAGGTTCGTCTCCTAATACCTCAAAGGCAAAGGAGTCGGAAACGATGTTTATTCCTACGGCGGGATTATACCAGACATCCACAGCTCTGCCTCTAACCATACAAGGAATGGTAGTAGAGGATGAGATAATCCGAACAAGTTCGGAACATTGCTCATTTTCTCGGGACCACTCATCACTCATGATGGCTGTTAGTTCTTTCACTGAGTCCCTAAGGAATTGTTCTTCTATGGGTTCAGGGGAAGGAACTGGTGTTTGAGGCTTTCGTTGGATGGCATACATCGAGGTGTTACCGAAGTCTTTGAAAAGATCATCCTCGATGATGAAAGGGAATTCGGACGGCTGAATTTCTTCATCATCCGAATTTCCTGGTTCAGGAGGAGGCTCACTAGCTAAGTCTTTAGATGTGCAAGAAGCAGGGTCAGATTCGGCTAGCTGGAGAGTCTCCTGGCTCGGCGTAGCTTCTTCGCAGGGGGGTTTGGTGGGCTCAAGGAAAGAGGTATTTTCTAGAATGCGTTCTAGGATGGTTCTTCCTTCTGAGACCGTTTTGTGTATGAATGAACCTCCGGCGGCTATGTCGAGATATTGGGCAGATTCCTTGTCGAGACCCATCCGAAAATGCTGTAGCAGCATGGGATCGGGTATAGACAAGTCAGGACCGGATTTCACTAAAAGCGAGAACCTAGCCCAAGCTGTGCCTAAGGATTCCTTCTCGGCCTGCTCGAAGTTGAAGACCTCTCTACGGAGAGAAACGATTCGTGATATTGGGAAGAACGCAAGACAAAATTTGTCCCGGAGCTCTTTCCAATCACCATTCGTGCTTTCTGCCGTGTGAGTGTACCATTGCTTCGCCCTCTCTATAAGAGAAAAGGGAAACAATTTCCACTTGAGAGTCTCTTGTGTCATACCCCTGATTTGGATGCACGAGCACAATTGCTCAAATTCTCGCAGGTGATGGTGTGGGTTTTCGTTTTCTACCCCCGAGAAAGGTTGTGCCTGAACCATGGCTATAAAGCCTGGGCGGAGTTCGAAGCCATCTGAAAGGATTGGTTTTGAAGATGAAGGTGGCTCGTAGAACTCGCCCCTTGGAGCAGAGAAGGATTGGATAGAAGGTTGCTCCATGGTAGAGATAAGGAAAGAAATAAAAGAAAGATAAAAAGGGATACGAGGGTGACTAGGGTCCGCAGATAAAACAGCAACCGTCCCCCGGCAACGGCGCCAGAAATGCTTGTTGGTTTTTCTTACGTCTACGACTAAATCCGCAAGCGCACGGAAGACCGATGTAGCACTTCACCCAGAGTATTCCGGGGTATCGAATCACGAGGAACGTGTGTGTCTATCGTTGGACTAAATCACCCAAGGACACAGAGATTGATTAAGATAGGTAGAGGACAGAGAGGATGTCCCAAGAGTTAGGTTCCTACGTTAACTAAGCTATGCTCTAGTTTGCTCGCGTTGGGCACGGACTTACCCCTGCATCCACAGGCGACTTCCGCCAAGAGCCTACG
The DNA here is from genome assembly GCA_030378355.1 of Eleusine indica. Taxonomy (NCBI): domain Eukaryota; kingdom Viridiplantae; phylum Streptophyta; class Magnoliopsida; order Poales; family Poaceae; genus Eleusine; species Eleusine indica. The sequence goes on from CM059499.1 coordinate 32,600,654, forward strand.
CACTAGCCTAGCGGGGAGGATTTCAGAGGACGGACAGAGCTGTCACCACCTGCCGCCTACCTCAACGAACCAGTAGACTAACGAATAATCAAAGGTAACCTCCTGCCTAGACACCACGTCTATGCGATCGATTACTACCTTAACCTTCTAGCAACGAATATTCAGGCTAAGGCACCCTAAGAACTTAGAGCGATGAACGAGCTCACAAGCTAGAACTATAACTTAATTAAAGTAAAAAGTAAACTGCAAGAGGGGAAATCTCGACACTTACTATGATTGGCAAATGTCGTCGAAGTACAAGCGTGGAGAAGGCGAAGACAAGCCCAAGCCTCCTCCGAACTCTACTCCACTCTCTTCCTAATCTAAGCACTAGCTAAGTAGCACTTGGCCTTTGCAAGAGGAGCACTAAATCTTCAATCTTGAGTGTGTGTTGGAGTGAAGGCCCTCACCCTCTATTTATAGCCTCCTAATGTCGGTTTCAGAGGAGTAACCGCCACGGAATCCCCCCAAACCGCCATCAGGGAGTCCTGAGGAGCCAACACGTGGAAGCCCGGGCGGAGAGGGCGCCCGGCCAGGTCGGCCGACCTGACCAGGTCGGCCGACCTGGGGGTGGCCCCTCCTGGCCTGTGCTTTCTCCAGGTGGCTGTCCTGTGGGCCCTCACAACGGTTTGCGCGGTATTACGGGGAGTTACGTCGGTTAAGCGCTGAAGGTGGGCTCCTTAATCCGTGTGCTTGCTCCTGATTGGCCGGAAGTGTGCTTTCTCCTTGAATTTCCTTGAATTTTATTTAAACTCCATGGGTTGCTTCCTGCATACACAAAGTCACCAAAACTTGTGGAAATAATTAGCAATAAATTCCTACCACTAAGGTGGTGATCAAATTGTGTGATTCTTGCGGGTAAACGACGGTCATATTTTGCATTTAAGGACCGTCAACAGTATTCTCCGTGCGCTTGCGGATTTTACCTACTTGACTCTGGGACATATTAGTGAACCGTTTCTGGCCCCGTGCCGGGAATGATTTATTAATATGGCTTAGCAAAAGTCAACAAGCATTTCTGGCGCCGTTGCCGGGGAAGGCGTATGATCAAGAAAAATTACTAATGTATATAGTAGTGTTGCAATTATTAAGGCTATCTCCTAGGCAGGCTAACCTTGCTTTGTTTTCTGCATTTTGTATGAAAACAGGGTAGTGTATGACTGGTTTCGACTTGCCGACAAACTTCACTGAAGATCCTGAGTCACTCCTGAGAAGGACACGAGCTAGGCTCACCCCTCCTCGTAAGGAGACTCGGCCAATCGAACCTGTCATTCCCGCACCATCAAGCTCTGAGCAAATGGCCGACAAGACCCTCCGCGAGTTCTCCGCTCCCTCCGCTGCCAACATCCCTACGGGACCAGCTGGCAATGTGGGAGATGCGAACTTCGAGATCAAGACCGGTCTCATCACCATGGTGCAGGCTAGCCCATTCTGTGGGAAAGCCAATGAGGACGCTAGTGCTCATCTCCAGCAATTCCTGGAGATTTGCAACACGTTCAAAATGAAGGACGTCACCCCCGACGCTGTTCGCCTTCGACTGTTCCCGTTCTCTCTCCTTGGGAGAGCGAGACAGTGGTTCTACGCAAACCCTGAAGCTGTGAACACTTGGGAGAAGTGTTCAGCTGCGTTCCTTGCAAAGTTCTTCCCGCTGGGCAAGACCAATGCCCTCCGCGGAAGGATCTCAAGCTTCCAGCAAGAGTCGAAGGAGTCGATTCCTGAGGCATGGGAGAGGCTCCAGGAGTACATCCTGGCATGTCCCCACCACGGGATGGATGATTGGCTGATCATCCAGAACTTCTACAACGGGCTTACTCCGTCGGCCCGCGACCACCTCGACGCTGCTGCTGGTGGAGCCTTCTTCTCGCTCACTGTGAGCAAGGCAAAAGATTTGATCGAGAAGATGGTGTCCAACCAAGGTTGGAATGAAGAGCGCCTCCAACCTCGCGAGCGAGGCATGCACTCCGTCAAGGAGGTTGACATGCTCGCCGCCAAGATTGACCTTCTCATGAAGAAGATGGACGACCAAGCCAATGGAGAAGTGAAAGCCCTAGACGCTCGTATGACTTGCGAGGTCTGTGGCAACACGGGACACTCGGGCAATGACTGCCCTGAGACCCGTGAGGACGCAATGTTCATGGGCAACAACAACAACAACGGCTACCGTCCACAAGGAGGTCAAGGTTGGGGTCCACCACGTCCCAACTACCAAGGAGGTAACTCTGGCAACTTCTCTGGTTTTAATTCTGGTTATAATCAGCCCTCCTTGAAAGATCTTGTGCTTGGTCAAGCTAAGGTTAATGATAACATCAGTAAAAAGCTTGCCACCACTGATAGGACTCTTGAGAGCATCCACACTAAGATAGAGGGTGTTTCCTCTGCTCTCAAGAATTAGCTGAGCTTTAATAAAATGATAGAAACCCAATTAGCTCAGTTAGCTGCTGCTGTTCCTACAGCTGAACGCCGGAGAAAAGTCCCGCTCGTCGGACTTTAAAAGGTGAGTCCTCGCCGGGAGGTTAAACCGGTAGTTATCCATATTTGCTCTTTTAATTGCATATTTGCTTTCCACCACATTTTGATTTTTCCCGACCACTGCATTTCTGCATTTTTGAATTTTTCCAGCCACCTTGGAATTTTTCAAAACTCATTTGCATTTTTTGAAAATTTAGAAAATAGGTTTTTGGGCTTTCTATTTTGAAAAGATTTTTTGTCGAGCTTTTTGAGCAAAAAGGCAGCAGGGGACAAATCCCCTAGCCGTTTGGGAACACATAGGAAAAAGGGGGCTGCCAGGAAACCCACCTGCCAGGTCGGCCGACCTGGTGGGGTCGGCCGACCCCCTGGCCCCACCTTTTCCTGTGCTCCTTTCTCCCAACGGCTATATGGCCGTTGCTCTGTCTCTTTCTAACGGCCATCTTGCTTCCTTGCTATAAAAACCGCCCAGGAGGAGGAGCTTCACCATTCCAAGCTCATCTTTCACTCCCCTCCTTTGCTCACTTGATGCTCTCCCAAAATTTCATGTTCTTCAACTTTACTACAGCCCCGAAAACCCAAAAAAATATTTCCCTCTGTTTTAGTGCATTTGCGAGTTGTTGTGAGAAGAAAACCAATTTCGGAGAAGCTTGGGTTTGTCGTTTTCACTAACGCTCACCTGAACACTTGTTCGATCTTGTTTTTGTTCTTGTCTTGTGTTTGTTCTTGTGTGTAGCCATGTTCAACCAAATGAAGCAAGTCGCCGGAATCAAGCGGAGAAAAAGCACTCGTGCAAGCACGAGTCAAGCATCCTCCGTCAATTTTAGCGACAACCAATTCCGCCAGCTGAACGCGATGATGGCTCAGAATCAGAGCAATTGGGATGCCTTCTTCCGCTCCCAAGGCTACGACCCGAACCAACAGATATGAGCAAGAACAAGCTTGGGGGAGGACCTCCCTTCTCACGGTAACTTGTATCTTTCCCCTTCTCTTTATTTCTTGCATTTGCTAAATCTGAAAATCCATAAAAATTTGCAAAATATAAAAAGAACAAAAATATTTCCCTTTTTCATGCGCGGTATGAATGTGTATAATTTTCCTATGTTGACATGATGAATAGTTGCTCTGTCCTTTATTCCTCTCTAATGCTAGTTTACAACTTAGTACTCTCTCAAGAGTTAGGTTTGTTGGTAAATCTTGCCTTGAACTTGAATCTTGTGGGTAGCATATGCATTCTCTAGTTCTAAGTTGTTGAGAGGTATGATATGATAGATAGGGCTGCTATGATCTTGCTCAATGTAAAGCTTGAATTCCGGAGTTTTATTTTTCAAAATGACAAAATTGATAAGTTCCTCAATGATGAAATTCCCACCACAGCCATATGTAGTGATTACATTTGAAAACCTTTACACATATGCTGCTTGTTTCACATTGAGCTTAGTCAAAATTGTTGTGACCCTAGTAGAACTCTTTTCATGCTTTCTTGATCAAGATCATGTACACACATCCACCGCCATGAGCTATCCTTCTAAATCAAGAAGATAGCATCCACCATATCCACCATATCCACCGTGAGCTATTCTTCTACACCGGAAGAAAGCCACTATCCATCCATCCATCCAAAGAAACACTCCATATATCCATTGCAAAATTCCTCTCTCAAAGTATTCATTGCAAACTAGGACTATGGCTATGCAAAAAAAAAAAAAAATGCTCAAAAAAGAGAGCAAGCAAAAGGTAGCCATAGCCTAGAAACTCCAAAAGAGAGAAGGAAAATTCAAAAAGGAGTTATTTCTTCCCATCCACCATTCCTCCGTTCTCCCACACACTTGCACATCTTGATCAAGATTGTTTGAATTGATGTTTTTCTTGGATCCGGTCTTTTGACATAGCAATATTATGTGAACATGAGTGCTTCATATATCCCTACCTTGAGCTCCACATAAAGCCTTATTTAGAAGTAGGTGATTATAGGCAACACTTTGCCTTGGTGAGGAATCATACACATATTGAGTGATCCGAGAGAATCATTTGAGGAACTTGGTTTTTATTTTCAAAATCTTTTGAAAACCTCCGGAACAACATAGCGGAATCTAGAGCAAGTGATTGGTGCCCTGCAATTGTTCTATCTCTCAACCGCCCAAGACAATGAGGTGTAAAAGCCCCATGGATCGAGGTAAATGGGTAAGTTATGCGCCAATATATTTAATTCTAGGAAGAGTACTTTGTTGTGCGCATAGTATTATTGAGGACTAGGACATTGTAGCAACTCCTGATCAACAACTTAAGTTTATCTTTGCTTCGGGACGAGCAAAGGGTAAGCTTGGGGGAGTTTGTTGACGGCTGTTAAGTACCATTTTCAACCGTCAACTATACTCAAATAAAGGAGAATTTGGCATTTCATACACGCATACTTTAGCACAATAATATAGTTCCACTTGTACTTGGAGAACTTTGTGCATGCAGGAGGAAATGTGAAGGAAACACCTCAAAAGGCAAGAAAACACACTTTCGACCAATCAGAGAGCGCCACATGGACGTCACACGGATTGAAGGGCCCATTTGCAGCACTTAACCGATGTAACTCCCTGTAATACCGCGGGAACCGACCTCAGGACCCACAGGACAGCCACCTGGAGAAAGCACAGGCCAGGAGGGGCCACCCCCAGGTCGGCCGACCTGGTCAGGTCGGCCGACCCAGCCGGGCGCCCTCTCCGCCTGGGCTTCCACGTGTTGGCTCCTCCGCGACTCCTGATGACGGTTTGAGATGCCTTCCGTGGCGGTTACGCTCCCTTGCCGACCTATTGAGGCTATAAATAGGAGGGTGTGCCTTCACATTCAACACACACCACAAGAAGCATTTCTCTCTTGCTAGTAGTAGTTCTTGGAGTCTTAGTGGAGTTAGGCTGAGTCTAGAGCTCTCTAGTCCCAAGTCTTCACTTGGAATTGGTATGGCTCTTGTATCTTTTCCCTTTTGTAAGACTTTGCTCTTATCAATATATATATCTTTTCTATATAGTTGTGCTTGGGTCATGAGTTTCTTGTTTGATTTTGTGATCCATATATGTGATAGTATAGTCTACTTGTGTGATAGTAGTTTATATTTATTATACTACTATTGTCATGCTAGTTATATACCGTCACTATAGTCTAGTTTATATGTTATAGTCTCTATGCTTAGTTTTAGCTGATAAAGTATAGCATGGGTTTGGTGATCGTATTCGTACGGTAGCTCTGCCTCGTTAATAGTAATCGCGGAGGGGCAGAGTGCTCTTTGGTCATGCAAGTATGGTACTTGGGTGACTGATTTGCATCAATTATTCGTTAGTCTACTGGTTCGTTGAGGTAGGCGGCAGGTGGTGACAGCCCTGTCCGTCCTTTGAAATCCTCCCCGCTAGGCTAGTGCGTAGGCTCTTGGCGGAAGTCGCCTGTGGATGCAGGGGTAAGTCCGTGCCTGAAGTGCTATACTATTGACTGCTGAACCTGAGTGTGGGTCTGTATGTATTCTACTTAGGCTATGCAACTGTATAGGAATGTATAGTAGGAGTAGCTTAGCCTAGTCTTTCCTCCACTAGACTTTATTTATTTAGTAGGAATCTTCTGTGTGTGTCACACTACCCGGTTATTATCATGTACCCGCCTGTCTTGGTTAGATATCCTTGCTAATTGTCAACATGATCTTATATGTTAGTAACGCTTCTTGATCATAACCTTCCTCTGGGATAAACAAATACGATACCCTGAATACTTCCGGGTGAAATGCTACAACGGTATTCTCCGTGCGCTTGCGGATTTTACCTACTTGACTCTGGGACATATTAGTGAACCGTTTCTGGCCCCGTGCCGGGAATGATTTATTAATATGGCTTAGCAAAAGTCAACAGTTATCTTCTAGGCCTTAATCTCCAATGCTTCATAATCAAGCCCCCGACCCACTCGGCCATATAGCCAAGTGGATAGGTATCCTGGGTACATATGTCCCACAGTAGCCTCCAAGAACTTTAAAATTCTGAATCAGTTTATCTTGATGCTCCTCCAAATTGAAAAGTACTTCACTTGATGCATATTTGAAGATTTCTTTCTACTCGGCCATACTTTATGTTTATGGCTTCCAATTCAAGAAATATTGAATACTTCATGAGTCCGAAGATTTAAGACAAAATATCTATAACCAGTTGTAGCCCCTAGCTCAAAAGTTATTTTAGGAAAACAGCTTATGAGCTAAAAACCTTCAAAAATTGGTACTTATATCAGTACTTCATAAAAATATCCTTCAGGATTGATGCTAACACTCCCTCCGAGTAATGGTACAAGGGCCAGCCCCCGAGATTGGTGCTAGCACTCCCTTCGAGTGATGGTACAATCGACAGCCCCCAAGATTGGTGCTAGCACTCCCTCCGAGTCATGCCATAAAAGAGGTAAACCAATAGCCCCCAAGATTGGTGCTGCCTCCTTTATCTGAATAATATTTATGAAAGAATATAATACGACAGCCTCCAAGAGTGATGTTGCCACTTTATCCGAGTGATTTTAGTAATCAATCACCAAAAATACTGATAATATAACTGTCCATTACGAGGCTACCATTATTCCAAGTGATTTATCATAACCAACCCAGGTCGTAGCCATTTGCATTTAATGTCTGTGAGCAGTGTGTCAGTGAAAATTGCACGGCTGGTGTGCCACTTAGGTTAAATAGAGCATATATAATAACCCTACTGCACCTTCAAAACACTAACTCTTCCACTTCTGCTCTTTCTCTTGTTGCCACCGCCGCCGCTCAAGAAAACCTAGATCCATGCTCCGGCTCTTCATCCTGCTCCGAGAATCTGTGCCCATTTCGCCACATACACACACTGTGATGACGCCGAAGCGTTCGCGCTCCTCCTCCAAGGCCTCTACGAAGGAAAAAAGGCTTGCATGTCCATACAGAAGACGATGCAGCGTTTGATATTCCTGAAGGAATGACGGTGTTCTCCAAGATCAAGAAACAAAGGACTGGATCGAAACCCTAGGTCAGACATTTCCTCAACCACCTGTCGATCAAACCTTGGTCTTCCAATCTTTTTTCTATCGCAGATTGGGGCTTCCTTGTTCAGATTTTGTTGATGGTCTGCTTTATTTCTATGGAATTAGTTTGGTGAACCTCAATCCAAACTCCATTCTTCACATCGCTATTTTTATCCATTTCTATGAGATCTGCATTAGAATCCATGCTCATATTGATTTGTTCAAGGAGTTGTTTGTCTTGAAATCCAATAGCAAATGTGTTATCGGAGGTGTCGGCTTTCAACTCTGGAATAAGACGAAATACATAGAAGTCCCACTTCCGACCATTAATAAAAGATGGCATGTTGAATGGTTTTTTCATGGTAACCACGCCCCTCCATTGCCAGAATTGTTTGTAGAACCACCATTGCCACGGTCTGCGTGGACCGAAAGGGCCTCCCTAGAGAAGAAAGAAGAAGTCGAGAAATTGCTCAAATTTATAATGCAACTAAAAAATGACCATCTGACTAGTGTCTATGTTGCGGCGAGTTTTATTTATCGACACGTGAAACCAATGAAAAAGTGACATCATCCCAGCTGGATGTTCAACATGGAGGCCGACCCCATGGGTGAGGTTCATAATGCTATGTCCGACAGGGAATTACAGGGAAGATTATCGAATATCTTCTCTTCTTTGCTGAATTGGGTTGTGTCCAATAAAAAAATTGGACTAAACTCGACTAAAAACCGAAAGCAGGTACGGAATCTTCCCTGTAGATCACTCATATATGATCCGAAGAATAGATGTCCTTCTAATTCTGATGCAATGCACTTTGTAGAGTTTAGATTGTTTCCACTCTGTCCCTCCATTGCCTCCTCTGACTCGTGAAGGATCAGAGGAACAGTCCCCTGCTGCCAAACCTCAAAAGGCACTCAATGAAGAATCAGACAATGAAGAATCCTTATCTAATAGGATAGCTCGTCTCCAACGAGAAGGGGAACAGAAGATGGCCACCAAGTCAGATGCTACTCGGTAAAATCAGAGGACCACCTCGAAAGGTGGAGCCAATGAAAGCAACACTCGGTTGAGTGATCGAAGTGCTAAGTCATCTGCCGATGCCAGCAGATCTGAAACCGAGAAGACGAAGGTTCGTCCATGAATGCATGCAAAGTATCCAGGCTAAGATTTAAACGATGCTTAAAGTAAGTGTTCTTGATACTATATATTTTTATTATATGGATGATATGAAAATGAATGAAAGATATTCGTTTCACAGATCTACTGGCGCATCATAAAAAAAGTCAGGTCAGAAAGATGGACAACTCCTGAGCAACAAACGTCGTCAAAGCCAAAGCCTGGGTTGATTGATGGGAGTGCTGGGTATCAATCGGCCAAGTCGCCAAGTGGTCATAGAGAACACCCCGTATCTTAATGTGTTGATCGCAACAGATGTTGAAAGAGATCCTCCTCCCCCTGTAGTGGAGGAAGAACCTACTTTTATCCAAGAAGAAGTGGCAGAGCCATCGTATGACCATGAGATAGGTTCGGAAAAAGATCTATTTCCAACACCCATTCATCACCATACGAAGAAAAGAGTCCTAATTCCTGATCAAATCAAGACTGTATACCATATAGGGGGCCATGCCACCGTGGGACTGGATGAGTCGGAAGAGCTTGAAGAATTAAAAATATTTGAAGAGCACACAGCTCAAGCTCATTCGTCCTATTAGGTATGCTCGTTCCCCAATCTATGCTTATTGCTGTAACCGTTTTTGTAAATGAATTATCTTATCATTCATGTTTCTATCATAGAAATTGAAAAAAAAAACACCGAGAGAACAAAACCAAGCTCTTGAAGACCGTGCAGAACACGTGTGCCAAAGCAATTGATACTGAAAATCAATTGACGGTGGAAAGGTTCGAAGTGAGTCGCCTTGCTTTAGAACTACAATCACGTTCATCCTAGGTGGATGAATTTTCATTCAAAATTTCAGGTACGCAATATATTATTACCTCCTGCCCATGCTGTGACCCATATATGCACAGGTGTTCTTTATGACAGAATTATCTAACAAGCTTGCTGCCAATGAGAAAGATTAAGCCAACTCGGCCCTCCTAATTGCTAGTTTGAATCAATGCCTGAAGGCACTCGAAGCTTCGGCCAACACAATCAATGACTTGAAAAAGCAGAATGACATTTTAAAAGAACAAGTGCAAGCATCAAAGAAATCACAAGATAATTTTGAAAAATTAAAAGCCAGCTTCCAGAAAATGGAGGAGTCAAGAGCCGACTGGAAGAAGACAACTGAAGGTATGTTGTTATGCCCTCTTCATACTATTAACCCTGGCTACCAACTTACTCTGTATGTGAGAGACGCTCAAGAAAAAATCAAGGAGAAAAGTAAAAGGAATGCCGAGCTGGAGAAAGGGGTGGCTAAGGCGCAAAAGATTTTCAAGAAGGCGGTGGAGGAGCTAAATAATTTTAGAGAATCCTTTAAGCAGATAGAAAAGCTAAAGAATGATTTCAAAGAAAAAGCCACAACTCTTGAAGCAGAGAAGATCAAAATCAAGAAACGTCTAAAAGGTAAACAACAATTCATGAATTATCTTCATCGTCGAGTTCTTATTTGTAAGCCAACATTAATAGTTGCATCTATATAGGATCAAAAAAGACTTATGAGCTTTTGGAAAAGAAATTTATTGAGGGTGATCAAAAGCTTCGTTGGTCTCTTGCAGTTCTGCAAAAAGATGCTGAGGTGGTTACGCAATACATCACGCCGGAAGAAAAACCACCAAAATGTGCCGCGACCTCAGCACTCGGCTACAAGAAGTTCCCAGCAACATTCAAAAGCACTCTAGTCGCTCGTAAGTCTGGCGGGTGCTCAAGTGCTGGCTACCGCCAAATCCCATATTCCAGATATATGGCTAGAGACTATTGCGAAAGGTTTCCAAGAAGACTTCTCTGACAAACAGTGTGAAGCCTTAGTGGCCGAGGCTCAAGATACAGCCAATGCCTTAATTGACCAAATAGAGCTAGATCCCTTATGAGAAGTGTAATGGGAAATGATAGGTTTAACTTGTAGTTAAACTATGATTCATGACCAGTAATGTAATGATCTTTGTAAACTAACAGACCTCTGAGGTCTGGATTCACAACCAGTAATGTAGTGAATGCTTGGTCCGCGCTGCTTTGTCATGTATTGTATGAACTCAGTGCTAAATACTCACAACCAATACATGACACATGTCAGCACTCTAATCGATTCCCCTAATAACCGATATGAACCATGGGGACTAAGTACCCGCTCGGTCAAGCATATGCGAATTAAGGAAATCGACTCGGTCCTCAACAAACGACATGGACCCTCGGGACTAAGAACCCACTTGGTCAACCATGTGCGAGTTGTGGTAATATGGAGAGACAAGAGCTGAGTCATGACTAAACTAAGAAAATCAGTCAATTAGAGATTTTATGACAAATTATCATGACTGCATATCATTTATTATTAATTGCACGAAAGTACACAATAATAATGTAAAAAGATTGTAAATCTAAGCGTGGAAACAACATAGCTGAGCTATGTTCCACGAGCTAGGGAGGTCTGATCCATCCTCACGCATCAATCGGTAAGCACCTGGTCGAGTGACCTCCTTGATGATGAAAGGGCCCTCCCATCGAGCTGATAGTTTGTGCTTGCCAATGGTGGACTGCACTTGCTTTTGTACCAAATCTCCGACTGCTAAATCCCATGACCTAACATTTTTGTCATGGTATCGTCGGAGGCTTTGCCGATATTTGGTCGACCGCATCAGGGTAGCAGCTCATCCTCGTGAGTTTGTTCTTGAGAGTCCATCACAAGGGATCAAAACTAAAAGAAACTAATACAAGCCCAACTATGTCACCAATGATGATGAAGAAGAAGCAAATGTAGCTCCTGAGAACTTCTCATTTGTCTCAATGATAGAATCGACAACTATTGATGAAGCTATGGAAGATCACAAGTAGGTTCTAGCCATGCTAGAAGAGCTTAACAGCTTCAAGAGATGCAAAGTATGGAAATTGGTGAAGAGGCCCATTGGACATAATGTGGTAGGCTCAAAATGGGTGTTCAAAAATAAGCAAGATGAAAGAGGTTTAGTGATAAAGAACAAGGCAAAGCTTCTTGCCAAGGAATACTCTCAAATGGTCGGAATTGACTTTAAAGAAACCTTTGCACCGGTGGCTCGTCTTGAGGCAATTTGAATTCTTCCAGCTTATGCTTCACATCATGGGTTCAAGTTCTTCCAAATGGATGTCAAGAGTGCATTATTGAATGGAGAAATCAACGAGATGGTGTATGTTGAGCAACCACCAGGGTTTGAAGATCCCAAGTTCCCAAATCATGTATATCAGTTGAGGAACACTCTCTATGGACTCAAACAAGCACTAAGGGATTGATATGAACATCTTTGATCCTTTCTCATTAAGAATGGATTCACTATTGGAAGCATTGATAGTATGCTCTTTACAAGGCATGTTGGAAAAGATCTCTTTGTGTGTCAAATCTATGTGGATGGTGTAATCTATGGATCAACTAATGAAGCCTTCAACCAAGAGTTTCGGGATCTAGGGGCAAAGGAGTTTGAGATTTCTATAACTAGAAAGTTGCATGTGTTCCTAGGATTTTAAGTTAATTAAATGAAGGATAGCAACTTCATTTATCAAGAGAAATATACCAAAGACATTATCAAGAGACAACATGGAAAATTACAAGCCCATCAAGACTCCAAGGTCAACAAGAAAACCTTTGGACATGGATGAAAAAGGAAAACATGTGGACATCAAGTTATATAGATCAATGATTGGTTCAGTTCTCTATCTCACCACATCAAGACCAGACATCATGTTTAGTGTATGCTTGTGTGCAAGATATCAAGCTAATCCCAAGGAATCTCATATGCAAGTCGGATAGAGGATCTTGAGATACCTCAAGTACACACCTACCTTGGGATTATGGTATCCAAGAGAGACCGGCTTTGAGCTTGAGGGTACTCGGATTCAGATTATTCGAGATGCAAGGTGAATAAGAAGAGCACCTCGGGAGGATGTTAATTCCTTGGAAGATCACTTGAGTCTTGGAGTTCAAAGAAGAAAAATTCAGCAGCTCTCTCCATCGCCAAAGCGGAATACTTGGCAGCGGGAGCATGTTGTGCACAACTTCTTTATATGCGCCAAATGCTCTTTGTTGACGGTTGTTAAGTACCATTTTCATCTGTCAACTATGCTCAAATAAAGGAGAACTTGGCATTTCATACACGCATATTTGTTTACAATAATGTAGTTCCACTTGTACTTGGGAATTATTTGCATGTAGGAGGAAATATGAAGGAAACACACCCAAAAGGCAAAGAAACACACTTTCGACCAATGAGAGAGCGCCATCTGGACATCCCATGGATTGAAGGGCCCATTTTCAGTACCACACCAAAGAAACACACAAAACTACCCCGACATCTGGGATGAGGACCCACTTGGCAGCCATCCTGAGGAAGCACAACCCAAGAGGGCCCAGCCACAGGTTGGCCGACCCCCCTAGGTCGGACAACCCAGGCATGCGGCCTTTCCTCCTGGGCTTGCACGTGGAGGCTCCTGGTTGATCCCTGAAGGCGGTGGGCAGGGATATTCTTGGTGGTTACTCCCCTTTGCCGACCTATAGAGGCTATAAATAGGAGGGTGTGGCTTTACACTCACACACACACCACAAGAAGAATTCCTTCTCTTGCTACTTAGTTGTTCTCAAGTCTTAGTGGAGTTAGGCTGAGTCTAGAGCTCTCTAATTCTTCAAGTCTTCTCTTGGAGAAATTGGTATGGCTCTTGTATCATTTCCCTTTTGTAAGACTTTGCTCTATTTAATAAATGTCATCTTTTCATATAGTTGTGTTTGGGTCATGAGTTTCTTGTTTGATATTATGATCCATATATGTGATAGTATAGCCACTTGTGTGATAGTAGTTTATATTTATTATTATTATACTATTATTGTCATGCTTGTTATATACCGTCACTATAGTCTAATTTATATGACATGGTCTTTATGCTTAGGATTCAATGTTATGACATGACATGGGTTTGGTGATCATATTTATATGATAGCTCTGCTTCGTTAATATAACCATGGAGGAGTAGAGTGCTCTTTGATTATGCAAGTATGGTACTTGGATAATTGATTTGCATCCATTATTCGTTAGTCTACCGGTTAGCTGAGGTAGGCGACAGGTGGTGACAGCCCTGTCCGTCCTTTGAACTCCTCCACGCTAGTGCGTAGGCTCTTGACGGAAGTCGCCTGTGGATGCAGGGGTAGGTCCGTGCCTGAAGTGTTATGTTAATAACTGTTGAACCTGAGTATAAGCGTGTATGTGTATAGAACTTAGGCTATACAACTGTATATGAAAGTACTGTAGAAGTAGCTCAGCTTAGTTCTTTCTCCACTTGGCTTTATTTATTTATTTATATTTGAGATAGAATCTTCTGTGTGTCACACTACCTCGTCATTATCTATTGCTTGCCTGCCTTGGTTAGATGATCCTTATCAATTCGCAACTTAAATATGTGCATAAGTAAGCCTTCTTATCCATTGCCATCCTTTGGGATAAACAAATACGATACCCTAAGTACTTCCGAGTGAAATGCTAAAATGGTATTTTCTGTGCGCTTGCGGATTTTACCTAATTGGCTCTTGGACATACTAATTAAGCATTTATGGCACCTTGCCAGCGATGATTTATTAGTATGGCTTAGCAAAAGTCAACAAGCATTTCTGGCGCCGTTGCCGGGGAAGGCGTATGATTAAGAAATTACTAATATACATATTTATGTTACAATTATAAGGCCATCTCCTAAGCAGGATAACCTTGCTTTGTTTTCTACATTTTGTATGAAAGTATGGTTTCGACTTGCCGACAAACTTCACCGAAGATCCAGAATCACTCTTGAGAAGGGCACGAGCTAGTCTCACCTCTCCTCAAAAGCAACCTTGGTCAAGCAAACCCGTCACTTCCACACCACCAAGCTTTGAGCCGATGGCCCAAAAGACCCTCCGCGAGTTCTCCGCTCCCTCTGCTGCCAATGTTCCTGTTGGTCCAGCTGGCAACATGGGAGATGCGAAGTTTGAGATCAAGACGGGTCTCATCACCATGGTGCAGGCCAGCCCATTCTGTGGGAATGCCAATGAGGACGCAAGTGCTCATCTGCAACAATTCCTGGAGATTTGCAACACTTTCAAGATGAAGGACGTCACCCCCAACACTGTTCATCCTCGATTGTTCCCGTTCTCTCTCCTCGGGAGGGCGAGACAGTGGTTCTACGCGAACCTTGATGCTGTAAACACTTGGGAAAAATGTTTTGTCATGTTCCTCACGAAGTTTTTCTCGTAGGGCAAAACCAATGCCCTCCGTGGAAAGATTTCGAGCTTCCAGCAGGAATCGAAGGAGTCGATTCCTGAGGCATAGGAGAGGCTCTAAGAGTACATCTTGGCATGCCCACACCACGGGATGGATGACTAGCTTATCATCCAGATTTTCTACAACGGGCTCACTTCGTCGGCCCGTGATCACCTCGATGCTGTTGCTGGTGGAGCCTTCTTCTCGCTCACTGTGAGCAAGGCAAAGGAACTGATCGAGAAAATGGTGTCCAATCAAGGTTGGAGTGAAGATCGCCTCCAACCATGTCCGCGGGGCATGCACTCCGTCAAGTAGGTTGACATGCTTGCCGCTAAGATAGATCTCCTCATGAAGAAGATGGACGATCAGGCCAAGGGAGAAGTACATGGGACTGCCCAAGCTATGGACGCTCGCATGACGTGCAAGGTCTGTGGCAACACGGGGCACTCAGGAAATGATTGTCCTAAAACCCGTGAGGACGCAATGTACATGGGCAACAACAACAATGGCTACCATCCACAAGGAGGTCAGCGGTGGAATCAACAGTGCCCCAACTACCAAGGAGGTAACAATGGCAACTTTAACTCTGGTTATAATCAGCCCTCCTTGAAAGATCTTGTTCTTGGTCAAGCTAGGATAAATGAGAATATTAGTAAAAAGCTTGCCACCAATGATGAGACTCTAGAAAGCATCCACACTAAAATTGAAGGCCTTTCTTCTGCTTTCAAGAACCAGCTAAGCTTTAATAAAATGCTTGAAACCCAATTAGCTCAGTTGGCTGCTGCTGTTCCTTCTGTAGAGTCAGGGAAAATCCCGGGGCAACCCGAGACTCCCTTAGAAAATGTTAATGCGGTTACCACGAGGGGAGGTAAATCCACTCGGGACCCGCCATATCCTAACACTGCAGGAAAGGAAAAGGAGAGCACACAAGTTGAGAAGCCGGTGGAAGAAAAGGAACAGGAGGCGATGCCGCTAAGGAAAACGGCTCCACATGAGTTCTATGACACGAACTTCATGCCGTTTCCTGAAAGAAAGAGGAAGCTGACCATGGACGAGTAGTTCACACGCTTTGTTGAAGTAATCCAGAAGCTGCACATCAACGTGCCCTTGCTGGATGGATGCAAGTACCTACGTACGCTCGCTACCTCAAGGACCTCATTAGCAACAAGCGTCCGATGCCGACCACCGAGACTGTCAAGCTTACGGAAGAGTGTAGCGCTGCTATACTCAACCGGCTTCCCGAGAAGAAGAAAGATCCGGGCTGTCCCACGATCACCTACTCGATCGGGACACAGAACTTCGACCACGCCCTGTGTGATCTCGGGGCGAGCGTGAGCGTCATGCCGAAGGACTTCTTCGACGGGCTGAACTATATAGCCTTATCCCCCACGCCAATGCAGCTCCAACTGGCCGATTCCTCGGTCCGCTACTCGGCGGGAATTGTCGAAGATATTCCGGTGAAAATCCGGGATTGCTTCTTTCCCGCCGATTTCATGGTACTCGACATGGATGTCGGTAAGGAAACACCGCTCATCTTTGGGCGGCCATTCCTCAGCACCGCGGATGCTCGCATTGATGTTGGAGCCAGAGAAATCCGTTTCCATATCAATGGCAAGGAGGAGAAGTTCGATTTTCGGCCACGGAAGGAGCAATGCAATATGATCCGCATCAAGTATGGGCCAAACCCGAACAACATCAAGGAAGTCGAAGTCACGCCCCCAAAGAAGGACAGCCTCATAATGTTCATGAAAAACTTCCACGAGAAGGAAAAAGTGTCACCACAACGGGTGACGGTGAAGAGGTCGGAGCCGCGTGCCAAGCCACAGGCTCCGAAGTCTACAAAGCTGTCGACCACACCGACAAAAAAGACCAAGAAGGTGTGGCGAGTGAAGCAAGAAGCATCATCCGTGTCCTCATCTCCGGGACCGGACGACACCACATCGAGCTAAACGCCAGAGAAAAGTCCCGCTCGTCGGAATTAAATGGGTGAGCCCTCGCCGAGAGGTTAAATCGGTATTTATCCATATTTATTTTCTTCAATTCCATATTTGCTTTCCATCATGTTTAGATTCATTTCCAACTTTTGCATTTTGCATATTTGAATTTTTCAACCATCTTGCACATTGGAATTTTTCGAATCATATGCATATTTAAATATATATATATATATAAATAGGTTTTTTTGGGTTCGTCTTTTTGAAAAGAATTTTTGTCGAGCAATTTGAGCAAAATGGCTGCACTGGCTGGATTCACTAGCCGTTGGGGAACATCCTGGAAAAAGGAGGGAGCCAAGAGGGCCCACTGGCAGGTCGGCCGACCTGACCAGGTTGGCCAACCCCCTGGTCCCACCTTTTTGTCCCCAGCTTTTTCCCAACGGCTCTATAGCCGTTTCTCTGTCCATTTCTTGCTGCTATTCTGGTGTTTGGGCGATAAAAACCGACGAGGAGGAGGAGCTTCACCATTCCAAGCTCATTCTTCACTCTCCTTCTTTGCTCACTTTGTTGCTCCTCAAGATTTTGTGTTCTTCACTTAGCTACTGCCCCAAAAACCCAAAAAAAAATAGTTCCCCTCTGTTTTGTGCATTTTCAAGTTGATTGTGAGAATCAAAATCAAGTTTGGGAGGGTTCGGGTTCGTTTTCACTAACGTTAACCCGAACGCAAGGTCGTTCTTGATTTTGTTTGTTCTTGTGTGCAGCCATGCTCAATCGAATCAAGCGAGCTGTCAGGGGGAAGAAGAGGAAGAGTTCTCGAACAAGCACGAGCTGGACGCCCTCCGTCGAGCTTACCCCGAGTTCAGGACATGGCGACTCCGAAGCTGAAATTCTGGAGGAAGAAACGCCGGCCATACTCACCTTCGAGGAGCACCTCGACATCGTTGACGACCGTGAAGGACAAGCCATCGAGCTCATGAGAGACCGGCCGTTCGCCCACACCTGACATTTCGACCCAGACTTCCTCGAGAAAATAGGGACAGCGTCTCCGAATGACCAACCCGACCACGGAGAAGCATGACGGTCACACCGGGGTTCCAAACCCCAATCGGAGGTACGGGTTGGGATCAGCCCCCACCACTGGACGAGGCTGGAGGATCATCATGGCAGGCCGGTGCATGATGATCTCAGCACAACTACCCCATGCACACATCATCAAGCTCAAGCGGAGCGCCATCCTTTGCTAACCGGTCATTCTCATCCTGTGGGTTCCGTGAACTCAATTTCGGGATGGCCGAGTTAACAAGGCGGGTGGACGACATCGACTTGCGCACCGAGAGTATGCAACAAACTCTCTCGCAACACGTCACTGACACCCAACAATGGCAGAATTTTAGTGACAACCAATTCCGCCAACTCAACGCGATGATGGCCCAGAACCAAAGCAATTGGGACGCCTTCTTCCGCTCCCAAGTGTACGACCCGAACCAGCAAATGTAAGCAAGAACAAGCTTGGGGAGGACCCCCATCTCATGGCAACTTGTATCTTTCCCTTGTTTCCAATTTTCCATTAGAAAATCCAAAAATCCAAAAAAATATAAAATCTGAAAATAAAAAAAATGAGAAGATGATAAAAAGACCAAAAATATTTTCTTTAGCTTTTTCATGCGCGGTATGAATGTGTATAGTTTTCCTATGTTGAAATGATGAATAGTTGCTCTGTTTTATTCCTCTCTAACAATAGTTTACAACTTAGTACTCTCCCAAGAATTAAGTTTGTTGGCTAAAATTTTACCTTGAACTTGAAACTTGTGGGTAGCACATACATTCTCTAGTTCTAAGTTGTTGGGAGATATGATATAGTGAATAGGGCTGCTATGATCTTGCTCAAAGTAAAGCTTGAACTCCAGAGTTTTATTTTTCAAAATGATAAATTGATAAGTTCCTCAATGTTAAAAATTCCTACCAAAGCCATATGTGGTGCTTATTTGAAAAACCTTATACATATGCTGCTTGTTTCACATTGAGCTTAGTCAAAATTGTTGTGACCCTAGTAAGACTGTTTTCATGCTTTCTTGATCAAGATCACATACACACATCCACTGCCATGAGCTCTTCTTCTAAATTGGAAGATAGCAGCCACCATATCCACCACCATGAGCTATTCTTTTACACCAGAAGAAAGCCACCACCACTTTCATCCACCTGAAAGAAATACTCCATATGTTCATTGCGAAAATTCCTCTCTCAATTATCATTGCAAACTAGGAATATGGCTATGCAAAATGAAAATAAATGGATGCTCCATAGAAGAGCAATCAAAAGATAGCCATGTCCTAGAAAAATTCCAAAAGAGAGGAAAGAAATTCAAAAAGGAGTTATTCATTCCATCCATCATTCCACCATGTTTCCCACACACTTGCATGTCTTGATCAAAATTGTGTGAATTGATTTTTCTAGGATCCGGTCTTTTGACATAGCAATAGTATGTGAACAAGTATGCCTCAATTATCCCTACCCTGAGCTCCACATAAGCCTTATTAGAAGTAGGTGATTTTAGGCAACACTTTGCCTTGGTGAGGAATCATACACTTTTGAGCGATCCGAGAGAATCATTTGAGGAACTTGGTTTTATTTGCAAAATCTATTGAAAACATCCGGAGTAAGATAGTGGAATAGAGAGCAAGTAATTAGTGCCCTACAATTGTTCTATCTCTCAACCGCCCAAGACAATGAGGTGTTAAAAGCCCCATGATGATCAAGGTAAATGGTGAATATTGTGCCAACATATTTAATTCAAGGAAAAGTATCTTTGTTGTGCACTTAGTATTATTGAGGAGTAGGACATTGTAGCAACTCCTGATCAACAACTTAAGTTTTATCTTTGCTTCGAGACGAGCAAAGGTTCAGCTTGGCGGAGTTTGTTGACGGCTGTTAAGTACCATTTTCATCCGTCAACTATGCTCAAATAAAGGAGAACTTGGTATTTCATACACACATATTTGTTTACAATAATGTAATTCCACTTGTACTTGGGAATTATTTGCATGCAAGAGGAAATATGAAGGAAACACACCCAAAAGGCAAAGAAATACACTTTCGACCAATAAGAGAGCGCCAACTGGACATCCCATGGATTGAAGGGCCCATTTTCAGTACCACCCCGAAGAAACACACAAAACTATTCTGACATCTGGGATGAGGACCCACCTGGCAGCCACCCTGAGGAAGCACAACCCAGGATGGCCCAGCCACAGGTCGGCCGACCCCCCTAGGTCGGCCAACCCAGGCATGCGGCCTTTCCTCCTGGGCTTGCACGTGGAGGCTCCTGGTTGATCCTTGAAGGCGGTGGGCAGGGATATTCTTGGCGGTTACTCCCCTTTGCCGACCTATCGAGGTTATAAATAGGAGGGTGTGGCTTTACACTCACACACACACCACAAGAAGAATTCCTTCTCTTGCTACTTAGTTGTTCTCAAGTCTTAGTGGAGTTAGGCTGAGTCTAGAGCTCTCTAGTTTTTTAAGTCTTCTCTTGGAGAAATTGGTATGGCTCTTGTATCATTTTCCTTTTGTAAGACTTTGTTCTTTTAATAAATGTCATCTTTTCATATAGTTGTGTTTGGGTAATGAGTTTCTTGTTTGATATTGTGATCCATTTATGTGATAGTATAGCCCATTTGTGTGATAGTAGTTTATATTTATTATTATTATACTACTATTGTCATGCTTGTTATATACCGTCACTATAGTCTAATTTATATGACATAGTCTTTATGCTTAGGATTCAATGTTATGACATGACATGGGTTTGGTGATCAAATTTATATGATAGCTCTGCTTCGTTAATATAACCATGGAGGAGTAGAGTGCTCTTTGATTATGCAAGTATGTTACTTGGATAATTGATTTGCACCAATTATTCGTTAGTCTACCGGTTAGCTGAGGTAAGCGACAGGTGGTGATAGCCCTGTCCGTCCTTTGAACTCCTCCACGCTAGGCTAGTGCGTAGGCTCTTGGCGGAAGTCGCCTGTGGATGCAGGGGTAGGTCCGTGCCTGAAGTGTTATGTTAATAACTGTTGAACCTGAGTATAAGCGTGTATGTGTATAGAACTTAGGCTATACAACTGTATATGAAAGTACTGTAGAAGTAGCTCAGCTTAGTTCTTTCTCCACTTGGCTTTATTTATTTATTTATATTTGAGATAGAATCTTCTGTGTGTCACACTACCTCGTCATTATCTATTGCTTGCCTGCCTTGGTTAGATGATCCTTATCAATTCGCAACTTAAATATGTGCATAAGTAAGCCTTCTTATCCATTGCCTTCCTTTGGGATAAACAAATACGATACCCTAAGTACTTCCGAGTGAAATGCTACAATGGTATTTTCTGTGCGCTTGCGGATTTTACCTAATTGGCTCTTGGACATACTAATTAAGCATTTATGGCACCTTGCCAGCGATGATTTATTAGTATGGCTTAGCAAAAGTCAACACTCTTGGACTATGGTCTCAAGTACACATGCATGCCACTATATTGTGATAGCAAAGCCAAAATCAAGATGGTGTTCAAACAAGGTGAACATGGTCATGCAAAACACATCCAAGTCAAACATCACTTCATAAGAGACCACGTTGAGAAGAAGGATATTGAGTTGATATATGTGAGGACACATGAACAATACACAGACATCTTCACCCAAGGCACTTGATGAGAAAACCATCAACAAGCTAAGGGGACAACTCAATGTTCTCGACCTTTCAAACTTTATGTGAAGTATCCCATGAACTTGTTCTTGTAAATAGCGTATATCATGTGGGTTTGTTTTGTTGTTTGTGTCTTTTTGTGTGCTTGTTTCTCTTTCTTTTGTAGTTCAACTTTGGACCTTCTCGAGATAGCAATGGACGCGGGTAAAAACTTGGTAGGTGGAACATGGGTGCCCAAGTCTTTTATGAAAGGTCCATTGTGAGTAAGCTTGAGAAGGGAGAAACTCGATGTCGATAATTGGTTTGTAGTTTTCTATCTTTCCTTCATGCATCACTTTCCCTACATTGTTGCATCCTTGCATTTGCATTGTGATACCAAAAACATGCTATGAAGCATGTATCTAGGGAGAGTTGCTTATTCACGATATGAGTATATGACTCTCTAGATCATCATATAGCAATTCTTGTGCTTCATGCCATTTAGACATGTTCAAACGAGCTCCAAGGTTAAATATACTTGCGTGGTTCAAAGACAAGTGTCTCATACATTCCCAATGCACTATAACTAACCCTTTTTGCATTCATGAGCAATCTTGTTTGGGAGTGTGTTATGTGTCGAGGGAGATTGTAGAAGAGATCACAAAGGAGAGACAAACCATGGAAAAAGGAAGATTATTCATTACTTCCACTCTTGTACCCCTTGAATTCTTAGGAGCTTATCCACACCCCATACATTTTATGTTTTGGTGACCATTTTGGTTGATAGATGACAAAGGGGGAGGAGATGGACATATAATGATCAAGGATGGAAGATGGCCATAGATATGATCAAGCAAAAGATGATGCAAGTACCTCATAAGGATGCACTTGGAAGAAACGCCTTCGAGCTGTAAATCTACATCAAGTGCATCATGAAGATGTTAGCATGGAGTATACAATTACATCAATATAAACAACTAACTTGACTCCATGACTATGGAATGCACCATGAGCACATCTACATACATAAACTTGTGCAATTCATAGTGAAGTAGACTCCCCAATCTACATCATGCATACTTCGAGGGGAGACTACTTCCAAGGTAAGGACCAAGGTAATAATCTCTTTTTCTTTCTTTGGTTCCTTGGTTTTGGTCGAGTGCCTTGGTTCTCCTTTCTTTTTTAAGGACTCGATCATTATAAGTAGTGGTTGTCACCCATCACCAAAAAGGGAGAGATTGTAAGCTTCATGACCATTGTGGGTCACCCCAAAAGGTATGAATGTTTTGGTGATTGGATGACAAACATGAAATACGCTTAATGTCTACTTGAGTGTTGTGCATGTAGGATCTATCTATCAACTCAAAATATGAACATGGTAAATGTTGCCTTGATGATCAATGGAGGACTCGGTGGAGTGCCATAGAGATCTTGATGGAGAGTCGCGATGATGGAGATGGATCAAGACAAAAGACAGCTAGGTCCAAGTGTATGTGATGGCTTGGCTAGTTTGTAGGCTTGAGTCTATAGGAAAAATCGGAGTATCAAGAGGGCATGAGTCATTCTCTTAGGCTTCTCTAGGGTTAGAGTGGTAGGATGCTCAAGTAAAGCTCTAGGACACTTAGAGTGGTAATGGAGAAGGGTTGGTCAAGGCTTGGAAGCTTGGAGACGAGTCAAGAGGACAGAAAGTTTCAGCTTCAGGACAAGTCACCGTAAGATAAGGCAAGGTCGTCGTAGGGTCCATTAACAAATGTTCCTGTACATGCAGGTATATGGGTATCACCGTAGGTGCATAGGTTCAGTCACCATAAGGTATGGTGAATGCCAAAGAGTTGTACATAAGGGCAGAGTCTTTGGACAGGAGGTCACCGTAAGATACGGTGAGGTCGTTGTAAGGTACGGCGAGCCAAGGAGTGTGGAGGCCATTTTCAGGTACTCTCTGGAGACCTTACGGCGAGGTCACCATAAGGAATGGTGATCTATGGAGGAAGAGAAGTGGTCAGAACTCAAGTGTTGCCATTGACATTACGGTGAGGTCGTCATAGGATATGACGATCAGACGAGTTGAAGTGGCCAGTTTTAGATACTCTCTAGAGACCTTACTGCGATGTTGTCGTAAGGCATAGTGACCTAGAGGATTTGTGCACAGAGAGGCACTGGAGATCAGAGGTCGCCGTGTGATTGAACGGAGGTCACCGTATTGTATAGTGACTATACTCAGAGGCTATCGTACTATATGGTGGTACATTACGATGATTGGTTCACAGTTTCGCTAGCTTTTTGGGAACGACTAGTGGAGGGGTCTTTCTGATCCGTCTTGACCATTTGGATAGTTGTACAAACTTCAGGAGAGCCAAGAGTAGAACAGGAGACACTAGAGAAAAGATTGGAGCTATCTTTGAGTGTCTTGGAGAGTAACACAAGAGCATCCCGTGTCTCTAGCCTAGGAGAGGTTGTACAGAGGATTAGTGTTGTTACTCTTGGTCTATGACAAGGCCTAGACCGTTAGGTGTCGGTGATCGAGCCTATCATATCATGACATGTTGTGAAGGCCGTCACAAGTCTGTACAAGGTTTGATCTCACCTTTCAATGGAGCATTGTAAGAGAGCGCCTGTGTGTGCACTTTGGGAGTGCAGCAAGTCCTTGAGGGAGGCAAGTTTGTGCTCGATGAATTGAGGACTCGATGAGCAGCCGTCAAACAACCAAGTCATCACTCTAAGAGTAATACAGGCTTTTGTGCAAGGACTCTACGGTTGGTGGCGGGAGTGATCAATACTCAGGTAGGAGTTGATCCAATGAGGACTAGGGGGAGGCGCCATCCTCTCGATTCCTCCGGCTAAAAATCAATAAGAAATCTCTAAACCTCTTCTTTACTTATCGTTCTCAATTCTATATTTGTGTGTGAGTGGAGATAGGGCTGCTATGAGACTGTGTGCTTATTGATTGTCCGGCTATGCTCTTAGTCCTTGTTGTTGCTCTTGATCCTTGTGCAACTTGTGCCCTTTTATCTTGTCTCTAGTTTTTCCTAATTAAGTAGGCTTGTATGCATAGGACCCTTGCTAGCTAGGCATGTTGATTGATTGCTTGGCTTAATCACTAGCTTGCATAGGAGTTGTATTGGTGTGTCACTCTCTAGCACATATAGGTTGTTGTTAGCTTTCTAGGATCATATATCATCCTATCAGCCTAGCTATGGATATCGGTAAGGTAAGTATTCCATAATATGGTTAGAATAGGGTTTATATGATTATTGTTCCAAAGTGAAGCTCAACATCCAGAGATTTTGTTTTTCAAAATGATAAAATTGAAAAGTTCCTCAATGATAAAAATTCCTACCATGGTGTTGGGTATTTTAATGACAACAGAATAAATCCACAAGCGTATGGATACTGAAGTAGCTTTCACCTAGGAGTAGTCCAAGGTATCGAATCCACAAGAAACGTGTGTGCCTAATCTTCTGTTCTAGTTCAACCAAAGACACCAAACTAATTGTGGCTTCGGGTAGAGAGGATATTT
The DNA here is from genome assembly GCA_030378355.1 of Eleusine indica. Classification (NCBI taxonomy): domain Eukaryota; kingdom Viridiplantae; phylum Streptophyta; class Magnoliopsida; order Poales; family Poaceae; genus Eleusine; species Eleusine indica. Next base: position 32,625,700 of record CM059499.1, read on the forward strand.
AACAATTATAAGGTCCTAATCAAGGTAAGAGTACTATTAGCTTGCTTGTATTGGGCATCCAGTTTTCCCCTACATCCACAGTACGATTCTAGCCAAGAGCCTACTACGTAACCGAACATGGAGGATTTTAAAGGAGAGATAGGGTTGTCACCACCTACTGCCTACCTCAAGCAATCTGTGGACTATGTGACAAACAAAGGTAACCTACAGCCTAGACACCACGTCTATGCTTTCAATTACTCCCTTAATCTCTAGTCGTGATGGTAAAGATCTCTAATTAAATAAAGCGCTGAGCGAGTAAAGCAACTAAGTATAAAACTTACTTAAAAAGGAAACTTAAATACCAAGAAAGGAATCACGAAGACTTACTAAATATGGCATGCATCCATCGAGGTACAAGCGTAGAGAAGAGGTGGACAGACCTACTCCTCCTTCAGAGTTCCCCTCACTCTCTCCCTATTTTCTAAACGCTTTGGCAGAGTTGAGCCTTAAGGAAATGAAGTACTAAACTAATCTTGAAGTGTGTGGAGAGTGGAGGCACTCCCCTCCTAATATAGGGCCCAAAGGCAGTTTCTGAGGCGGTAACTGCCGCCCTAACCAGGCCAACCGACTTTAGAAATACGGTAACGGGTGACACATGGAAGCGGGGGACGAGAGTGCCCACCCCATGTTCAGTCAAACAGGGATGTTCGGCCGAACATGAGTCGGCTCCTTTCATACTCCACTTTCTCTGGGGCACTGATAGGTGAGTCCCATTGTCGATTATCCCCGTGAGGCTCCGTGGAATGTCGGTTTACTCTGTTTATGGGCATGTGGATACTTGTGTTGCACTTTGATTGGACGAAAGTGTGCTTTCTCCCTTGATGACATGGACTTTCCCTCAATTACATGGGTAAAACATCTACAATCAAATATTCACCAACACTTGTGGAATTTGTTAGTAATAAGCTCCTACCACTATGTTGGTTGTTCACTTTTATGTTTTTATGCAGGTATTTGACAGGCACATTTGGTATTTAGTGACTATCAACACATGGCCATATGAAATACTTCACTGCAAAACCTTCTACATATGCTGCTTGTTTTCACATAGAGTCTCATCAAAATGCTTGTGACCTTTGTGAGATCCGTTTCATGCATTTATGAAGATTCACATACACATTCACCACCACTTGCTAAACTCCTATTTCAGGAGATAGCAATTTCATCCATTGCATCCACCGTCATATGCTTGACTTCTACACTAGAAGTTAGCAAAATAAATACTCCATGATTATCATGTTATGACTCTCTCTCAATTGTTTGCTTGGAAGGCATGGCTATCAAAAAACAATAGAATAAAAGCTTGCTCTTAATCATGAGTTTGATGAGAAAAAAAAAAGAAAAGGGAGAGAAAAGAAATAGCCATGCCCAATTGCTTGCTCAAAGAAAGAGAGTGTCTACACAAAAAAGAGTATCTACCATTCCACCATCATTCCACCACTTTCCACCATACACCCCACACACATGCACATCTTGATCAGATTGTATGACTGGTTTCTTCGTGGGTCTAGTATTTTGGTTTAGCAATATATGTGTTACAAGTATGCCTCATTTATCCCCTACCCTGAGCTCCACATAAGCCTTATCTAAAGGTAGAATCAAAAGAGTCAACTTTAAATGCCTTGGTGAGGATTTATACACATTGAGCGATCAAGAGAATCATTGGAGAAATTTAGTTTTATTTGAACAATCTTTTGAAAACCTTTGGATGGGAAGTGGAACATAGAGATGAGAGAATGGTGTCCTACAAAAGACCGTTCTGTCTTTTAACCATCCAAGATGAAGAAAAGCCAAAAGCCCCATAGGGACTAACATAAAGGGTGAGTTACCAAATGTAACTAATTTAATTAAAGGTAGAGTATTTTGTCATGCACTTGGTACTATTGAGGGAATATAAATTATTGAAGCAACTATTGATCAACAACCTGAAGTTTTATCTTTGCATCGGGACAGGCAAAGGTTCAGCATGGGGGAGTTTGTTGATGGTCGTTAACTACCATTTTTGACCATCAATATTACTCAAAATAAAAGAGGATTCAATATTCCCACCATACATGTTAGTTAGAGTTAATAAAGTTTCACTGGTACAAAAAAAGAGGAAGCACACCTATGTGGCGAAGAAACACAAATTTCACCAATCAGAGTTCGCCAATAGGAATTCCTATGGATCAAATGGTCCACCTGCAGCACCAAACCGATATATAGAAGGCCTAAGCCGTGGAGGAGTCAAGAGCGGCCACCCACCAGTGTGCCAGAAGAACCAAGGGGGCATTGGGCTCCACCCCTGTTCGGCCGAATAGGGAGTGGGCCCAATGGGACCTAGCTTCCTATGGTGGTTCTCCACTGACTCTCTAAAGGTGGTTTTCCCCCTTAGGGCGGGAGTTACCGACCTTGAAAAACCGTCTTTGGACCCCTATAAAGGAAGGGTGCGGCTTCACTCCTCAACATACACTTAGAAGCATCACTCTCTTTGTATTTCAAGCTACTCTCTAGTTTTAGAGGAGTAAGGCTTAGAATAGAATCTTCTTCGGTTCCTAAGTCTTCCTTGGAGTTGTGGTATGGCTCTTGTATCTTTCTCCTTTGGTAAGACTTTGTTCTATTTAATATATTTTGTTTTTCATATAGTTGTGCTTGGGTCATGTGTTTCTTGTTTGATTATGTGATCCATTCATATATGTGGTTATTATGCTTGCATGTTAGTAGTGTAGTCGCTATACTACCATGTTAGACATAGGTCCTTACTATACTCTTTATTTATATCGTTATAATGATGCATGACTAATATTTGACTTAGATCATTTCCATGTGCTTAGTGTTCAGTTAAATGTGATTACTCCCTTTTTGATCTATCGCTAGAGGATTAGGGTTATTATTCTAGAGATGTAAGTATGGTGCTTAGATCAATAGAATGCATTATTTATCGTGTATCCCACGGATTGTTTGGGGTAGGCAGTAGGTGGTTATAGCCCTATTTATCCTCTAAAATCTCCCACGTTCGGCTATGCAATAGGCTCTTGGCCAGAATCATACCGTGGATGCAGGGGAAAGCCAGCCCAGGGTGTGATGATGTGATTGTCTTGCATTGCTTATGTATTTGTATAATAGTATATAATATAGACTATGCAATTGTATAAAAGCAACGTAAGAACTTAGCTCTTTCTTTGTCCTTCTCCACTAGACTAGTATTTATTTATCTAGAGTATGCTCTGTGTGTCCACTACCCATGTTTATCTATATCCTTACCCATGTGAGAACTTTGTCTTATAATATATTATGTAACACTAGAACATGGTAACCGCCTTGATCCACCCGCCTTCCTTTGGGATAAAATGAATACGATACTCTGAATACTTCCAGGTGAAATGCTACAATAGTATTCTTCGTGCGCTTATGGATTACCTGTATTCGTTAAAAATACCAACAATCATAAAACTTATGTTCGAGAGAATTCCATTGTCACTTCGACCTATCCCGCCTTCGTCTTGTCACCATGCCCGAGCATGCGTCACACCCTTGCTACGTCCTAGCCAACTGTCATGCCCTTGCTTGGTGCGCACCACCCTCCTTGGGGCCTTAACGGATCTCGAGCATCTGATGGGGATGGATATGGGGTAAATTTTACCCCCATTATGCAATCAGGATAGGGGCGGGGATCAAAGATTGGGTATCGGGACGGGATGGTTAGCGCTCTCTACTAGCGAATCTAAAAATCAGGGCTCTTTGATACGATATGAAAATTGTTAGTATATATATCCCTTGCTATTTAGAATTACGATTATTTTTATGACTTTGCTATCTGAAATAAAATATTGCCATTAACATTAGTAGATTTTGTTGTAGATGAATTTAATATATTGACTTGTAACTCAAAGAAATATCGAAGGTTTTATTCTATGATTTGATCAGTATATTTACTTGTCTCCTTTTTTTTATCATGGTCTGATGCGTGCATTGTACGAAATGACCAAGAGGATAAGTGAAAGAAGTTGAACTAAAAAATTAATTCATAATCATTGGTGATGCATCAATAACTTAGGGGCGGACTATATCAAAGTCGCGAGGTAAGACCTCAACATGATAGCAGTAAAATCCTACTCTTCATCCTGGAACTCTAGATCAAACTATGATCTCGACACATTTGTGATGTGTTCGTGTGTGGTGAAAAAAATGAATTATTGACTTATTATATTATGTTTGGGCAACAAATAGGTAGGCAAGCATAATGGATAAGACCTGGTGTCCTAACATGTGCATATGCTAAGAAATCTAGGAGTCTTGATTAAAATTTGTGCGTCCCACAAACTGCTAGCTTGATTATGTTAGACTTTTGAGTACTGGTCATAACTATGTCCTTCATACGTACTAATATGTATTGTACATGTCATAGGGAGGGGCCTCTTGGGATTGGGCCCAGGGTGGCCGCCCCTTTTGACCTCCCCCAGGACCGGCCCTGGCTCTCTAGCCCCACGCCCACCCCGTCGCCAACAAATTTGCTAGTCAATGTGGTGTGTCATTGTATGAATTTTCATGCCAATGAGCCAATTATAAATGTTTCTGACCATTGAGAATTGAATCATAATAAAGTAATGGGTTGCATCATTCTGCAATGAGCCAAGAGAAACACCTAAAATTTGAATTTTGAGTCTGAGAAGGAAAGGAGAGAGTTAGACTAAAGGAGGATTTGGGCAGTGAAGTGTGGATCAGTATGCTATGATACTATAATTTTGCATTGATAGTTGTAGTTGCCCAAATACTGAATCATAATTCATAGGACATGCTGACGGTGGAACCGAGGATAATTTTGTGATGTTTATTTCTTTTTCATCACAACCCCTAGTAGTTCATGACATTTTCATCTCTATCAACAAAAATAATCTCAAAAACCCTAATAACCTATGTAATGAAAAAAAAACATTATGTATCAAGGGCCTTGACATCACTATTCCACGTTGGAATTTTGTACTCCCTACATTTTCTTCATTAGTCAGCACATATTATCAAGGGCCTCCAAATATTTTCTTGTCCATGTATCTCCACACGATAAACTGAAAAAGAGAGATTTTTTTAATAATATGTATTTGTGTTGCTAGTTAAGGAAAGCATACTAATACAGAAACGTACCGCAAGGATACAGAGACAGTTGTCCCAACCAAACTACATAGAGGACCCTAAAGAAAAAGAAAATTATAAACAGAACCCTGAGTCCTGTGCTCAACAAACCCATCCAAAATCCCCACCAGCGAATGCTACTATCGCCGAAGATGTCGGACATCGGACGTAATCGAGACTTGGTGAAGCCCCATTGCATATTGGCTTTGAAAGAGTCGAAGTAGACACCCATACTAAAGAACGGAATGGAGCCATCAGTGATCACCCATCGACCGGGGCCATGCCCCAAGCTCTCCACATCATGGACCTTCACTCGTTGTCGACGACCACCGTCGCCGAGGGAAGCTCGAGATTGGTCCAATCGCTCGTCTTCCGTGAAGCCCGCGGCTAGTTCTGCTCCATTGAAGCAAAAGGCTGACAACCCATCTGCTACCCTAAGACAACGAGTCACCGGAGTCGGACTCCTATACAAGGGATTCACAGGTAGAACTGACTCACCAATAGAGCTGGAGCATAGCACCAATGGGGCGAGGATGAGCAAGGGAGGACTTATTCCATGGCAAAGCCAGCACCAACGCCTCACCAGCAGGGCCCAAAACCTAACACTAGATAAACTAGGATCTACCCTACTAGCCAACAAGAGGACAATGGTCTCTCTCACTTTGCAAAGCCCCGCACTACTTCGGAGGTGAAGAAGACAGCTGGCTCCACCGACGGAGAGTGCACTGCTCTCTTCTGCTTGTCTCAACTGTAGCAAAGGATAAGGTTGGAGTGAGAGACCTAGCTATAGGAAATGGGGATTTGGGATCCTAAAAAGAGAGATTGGTGATACATCAATAAAAGAATCAGTGAGGTGGATAGTGAATACTTTTAGATAAAATGTCGAACAACTTTTCTAGAGTTGTTGAACTGAATTAATCCTATAAGAGTTGAATCTATACCCTAGTGCCAGAGTATATACAAAAAATCTTGAAATAAGAATCAACAACGGTAAGCAAGTATAGAAAAAAGGAGAAAAAACAACAAAACAAAAAAAAAGTCACCTGGACAAGATGATTTGTGGCCCATTATTTGTTTTTTTAAATCGGCACATTATTTGTTTAAAGGCCGTAGGCAGAGGCCCACCCCAGCCAGGATTCGGTCATCACCTTTATGACCATTTGACCGTTAGGTGATTAACGGCGTGCCGGTGGCTTCCGTCCCTCACCGGTAACGAACGTTACCCTCCGTCCGCCCTGCTCCCACTGTATAGTAACCGCTCCGCGTGACCTGCCCGCCCGGCCCTGCTGCCCGGTCCGTAACCGTAACGGCCGTCACGCCTCCATCATCCAGCTCCCATCCCGTTCCGTTTCCACCCCCACCTGCTTCTGCTTTTACCATCGCCTGTCTCTCTCTGCTGCGGTCAATGTCAGTCAACAGCTCCCCGTCCTCACCTCCCCACCCACCTCTCGAACCCTCCGGCCCTCCAAACCCTAGCTTTCCCCACCTCCCTTTCTCCATGGCCGCCGGCGATCCAGAGCCGGAGCCGGCCGAGGAAAAACGCCCTTCCCCTAAGGAAGCGGCGGCGGCGGCTGGGGCGGAGGAGACCCGCCCGCCGCCGGGGGAGCCTCCGGGGGCGCCGGCCAAGGAGAAGCCCTCAGCCCCCGAGGCGGCGGCTGAGATGGATACGCGCCCGCCACCGGAGCCCCCGGAGCCGCCGCCGGGATTCTCCGCTTACCTAAAGAAGGAGGTGGAAGCCGAGGCGAAGGAGGTGGAAGCCGAGGCGAAGAAGGGGGCGAAGGAGATGGAGGCGGAGGACAAGGTGGAAAAGAAGAAAAAGAAGGGGAAGGTGGTGGAGGTTGCGGAGGTAAAGGTGGAGGGAAAAGAGAAGGGAGTCGGAGCGCCCCGGCGCCCGGCTGGGTCCAGTGCGGAGACACCCATCCTCGCGGTGCCGATGGTGGCGGTACCTTGCTTCATCGCGCCTCCAGGGTTCCCGGTACGTTTGACATTCGCATTCCTCTCTGTCTTTCTGTATCTCTTTTCCTCATGGAAGTCAGATGTTGTTGAAATAATTTAGTCGGTGTAGTTCATTTCGTTTCCGAATTAGGGGATGGGTTTCTCTCCCCAGGACACTCCAGTTTTGTGAATTTATTCATATTTGGACAAAGTACTAGTTGACTCCTTATCCTAGTTAACCAATAAGAACTGTTGCTAAGCCTTAGCATGATTGTCACCTGTGAATGAACTGTGCCTGAAATGTTGCCTATTAACATAGCTGTATTTTGCATTGCATTCTTGCATTTCCTATTTTGCTGCATTGAAATTACAAATGACTAGACATATAGGGTTAGGGTTATTGCTATTAGGTGACAGACCTTAACTTGAATTTTAAATTTTTAGGTGCATCTTCTACGATTCTTTTTCATTTTTGCTAAGAGTTGTATTGTTTTGACATCCTCTGCAATTTAGTCCCCAGTAATTAGTAAGGTTTAGAGGTCAAGGACACAAGCATCTTGATAATAAGACTTGGGAGTTCCTTGGAACTAATTCACAGTGAACAAGCTGAATTTTTGTACTCTGGTGTTCCCACTGAATCAGAACTACAATAAATGGCAGCAAAATGACTTGTATGTGAAGTTGAGCCCTTTGATATTCTTAGGTTTGTTCTCGTACATGGCATGGCCTAGATTATTACAGCCATGCTATTATAGTGATTTTTAGTTTAATCCCAGAAACATGTTGCTTCCAGTTCAACAATTAGTTACAAAACAAACTAAATTTAGCACGGCCACTAGTTTGATATTCATTAATAAGAATGCCACATCTAGTCTAGGCCAAAGTAAAAAATATAATGTCACATCTAGTCTAGGCCAAAGTAATATATATATATATATATATGGTTAAATAAAATTATACCATATTGACCAAAAAGCTTTACAATAGTTCTGTGAATATAAGCATGCAATGTAATATGGTAGAGCCCCCTATTCGCTCTCTAGCCGGCCCATTTGGTAGCTTACTGGTCTGGGCCCTTTGGCCCATAACAATAAAGCTCTTGGATTGAGTCAATATTCACTGCTTCATGTGGTAGAGCCTGTATTAGTTTTCTCAGCTATCATAAATATCATATATTCATGTATTCTTCAGGTAATACGTCAATGGAATGAGTCTGGGAAACCTCTTCATTGACAGGCATAGTTTATTGCTTTCTTGCCTATTGTCTGCCATGTAGAACCTTACTTTAAATGCACTGACTTGCCACATGGTTTTTATGTCCAAAAATATATATATTATCATTTGGTACATGATTGTGCTTTATGTTGGTTGATTTCATAGAGATGTAAATTTATTCCCTTCTTTCTGAAAATTAGGGCCAATTTATGATGAGCCATCAAGCAGCTTTGGCGAGTGTTACGGCTCAGGCACAAATGCAGTTGCAATCACCAACCTCATCTTCATATTCAGAAGCGCCATCAAGTCCATTTTATATAACACCTAAAGCTATAGTGCCGCTACAGCAAGCTTCATTAATAACTGAAGGAACTGTTAGTACACCAATGGCAGACAAGTTGTCGTCACCTGACTCAAAATCACACCACCATGTTGTTGTAAATATGGTGGCTGATGGCTTCAACTGGAGGAAATACGGTCAGAAGCAAGTGAAAAGTAGCGATAATTCCAGGAGCTACTATAGATGCACCCACTCAGGTTGTTTGGCTAAAAAGAAGGTTGAGCATTTCCCTGATGGCCGTGTTGTGGAAATTATATATAGAGGTGCACATAACCATGAACCTCCACAAAAGACCAGATTTGCTAAAGAAAAAGTGCCTCCTATTCGTGTTCCTTCTGGAGATGAAACGCTGCGACTTGTGAACACAGAAATTGTAGGCCCCCGTACACCTACATATAAATTAGACCAGAGCACTGTCACTGAAACTTCAGAGAATGCTTCTGAGCAGCAGCTCTTTTGCTCAAGTGATTGTGAAGGTGATGCGGGTAACAAATCTGAAGATGAACATCCTAGTGCAGGGCCCCTGCAAAAACGAAGGTTACTTTACTGCTTGATGTTTGACTATTGTCTTCAATTACATTTTTCTTCATTAATTGGTCTAACCTTTTTCTTCTTTGATTTTCTTCTTTGAGCAGGGCGGTTGAATTCTCAACACCTAACTTCACCCCAGTTCTCAGAACTGTCAGAGCACAAAAGATTATTGTGCAGGCTGGAAAGGTGAGCGATGGATACAGATGGCGTAAGTATGGACAAAAAATCGTAAAGGGAAATCCAAACCCCAGGTGCTGCTATCTTATCTTTGATTACTGCAGTTAGACGATTACTACATCTATTCTAGGTCAATTTACATTAACATTCACTTAATTCTCAATTTAATGACAGCAAAGCAATGTACCCTGCATAATTTTTGTTATGTTCTGCACCCTGTGGCGTAATCAGCACTTTTAACTTATATTTTGTTGATATGGAGGCTTAACATCGTCTTATGCCTCATGATGTGCTCTTTTTCTGGAGTTGCACTAGGTTTGTAATATTTTTGATCTGAACTTCTTTATAATGCTTCTTCCATTGACCTTTTGGGTACTAGTGTGGTCTGATAGTATATACTTAAAAGAATTTTGGTTCCTGATGCACAATTTACATCTGATGGTGCATCTGGATGCAGTACGTCAGATGCAACGCCATCGTAAGTCACATGTTGCAATAGTTCTGTTTGTACCATGTGTACGGGTAAATAAGAAAATAAAAAATATGGCATAACTTTTCACCATACATATGCAAGGGGCATTTATTTGTACTACAATATAGTAGTAAGTTGGGTTATTCTGAATGTTCCTTTGTATTTTAAAATGTAAATCTTAAAACATAAAATCCCTTGATACACTATTTGTTGCCTTAATAAAAAAAATTGCTATTCTGGGTGAAAATTTTTGATATTTGATGTGTAAGGGCATATTAGGCCATATGATGGCATGAGATTATGCTGCATGCTATACCTGTATATTTGATTTGTTGTTCCACCTGTGGTTGAGTTTGGTTTTTTTTTTTTTTTGGGGGGGGGGGGGGGGTCAGGGGTGGGTCAGTACAGTAATACAAGTTTGTGTTGAGTGGTAATTTAAAGGAATGAGTATTGTCAACTGTTTGTTTGTTTGTTTTATTTACCAAGGAACAGGATAGGCTCAGGGTCCTACTGGTTTTTGTAGTTTTGTTAGACGTTAGAAAAAGTTATATACAATGTGTACAGGCGCCATAAGCCCAAAAAGGGACGGTGAACCTACTTCTAGTAATTTACATATATTACATACCCATTCGTCTCATAAGATCTTGGGTACTGTTTGGTTTGGGTTGTGATGGGGAAGAAGCGCTGTAGGACAGAGGCAGTGCTGGCTGGAGTCAGAGGGGAGGATAATCTAGGGGCTAAGAGGCCAGGCCACCGGCTTGAGTGGAGTTGCTGGCATTACAGCCTGGTGGGATTGGTAACAGATTTGTACGCTACGCGCATGTATCGCATTACGGCGGGACTAGATTACAGGGGCGATCAAACAAACAAAATCTAATGAGGTCAGTTGCTGCTGTAATCTGATTATGTTACAAAGGCACGAGCCAAACATCACCTTCGTACTTGGTTTGGCTTTCGAAGCCTGCAATGTAGGTGGAGAGTTGATGCATAATTGAAGTGTGGTGAGAAGCTTCTGTGGTTCAGTACAAACTCCTTATGACAATTCAACCCATAGTTCTATTGTGGATTGGTCTCCCTTTTCTTGACCCATAGTTTTATTCAAGTCTTCATTTTTTTTTCTAGTGGAATCATGACAATAAGGATCAGAAGTTATGCACAACCCTTTGTTTTTTTTACTGTCATTTATGTAAAAGGAAGCTATCAGATTCCAGTGCATTTTCAAAAAAAAAAAACATATCTCATATAAGCATTCGTTGATTTGTTCAAATTCATCTACCGTATTAACTTTTCAATGTTGATGAAACCAGTTCATTGAGCTTTGCACTATGCATTCTTTCTTCAAATCTTTTTTGTTGTGCTCTACCTGAATGTCCTGTTTTACTAGCTAGTGTGTAATTTAAGTTGCTTCTTTGGTCACCCTCTGCAGGAGTTATTATCGCTGTACATATGGTGGATGTCCTGTCCGCAAGCATGTTGAGAAAGCAGCAGATGATGATAACAATATTGTAGTGACTTATGAAGGAAAGCATAACCATGATGAACCGTATAGAAGCAGCCGGGAATTGAGAGACGTGCCAGTTTCTGTGATCACTACAGCAGCGACAACCCCTGAGCATCTGAACACATCAACCTCGACATCAGTGATCGCTCCCGTAGCAGCTGCCACAGAGCAGGCCAGCTCATCAGCCTCGACGTCAGTGATTACTCCTTCCATGACAACAGCTGATCAGCCCAGTGCATCGACCTCAGCATCAGATGAAAAGCCTCCAGCAAACACACAGAAGGATTCTGTGGTTCAGTCTGTCAAGGACACGGCTGGAGAATTGGGAAGTGAGAAGGCACTCGAATCAGCTGAAGCACTGCTCAGCATGAAAACAAATTCTGATGAGATGAAGAATTCTGTTCTGAAAGAAACGTCTGCTGCTGTTCCTGTTCAAAACAGTTGATTTGGGGATAGGGTGATTTGATTGATGTATTAGTTTGTGATATTTATTTGTTGTTATTGTGTTAGTTTGTGTATGAGATGAAGGTTTTATCCAAGCGTTAGATTCTGAAAGCCATGAACAGTTTCCTCCTTGTATAGATTTTCAATCCCTAGAGTGTGTATAGGTGCTGCGTTTCTTACCGAGGCTAAGCGACAAGGAGACCAAATAGCATGCGTGGTGAGTTGCACTTTGGAACAGTTTGTGTTGTATTGTTCGTAGTCTGAGTTATTGCAAAGCTAATCGGAGATATAGTTGTACTCAGTGTTACAGATATGCTAATCTGAGGCTGCGATCATTTGCTTCTGGTATATTAGTATGGAATGGATGCCTGGCTGTCGATGCGGTCAGTTCCCATCTCTGGACATGTGGAATTGTTGGGTTGCGTCCGCTAGGACTTTTAGTGAAAATTGTTGGGGAAATGAAAAAAAGGTTGATACCACAAGAATTCACAGATGCTTTCTCGAACTAGTGGCTAGAGTTCCAGGCTAAGTGATGAGCTTCACTCCATTCTCTTACTTTCACTGTACTTACATGTAACTGAAGTAGAACTGAAGATACATGTCGAATTGAATGGCCACAATGTATGTTCCTGTGAATCTATGTACAGAGCAGCCGAGATGATCCTGTCTGCCGCTACTTGGTTGCCAACGCGAAGCTGGGAGCCGGCTCGAAGTCGTTCACCGCCTTCTTCACGGCCTCTACGTCAATGTCGATCAGCTTCCCCGTGGCCGACGTGATAACGGTGCAGCTGGCCTTGTCCTCCACATACGGCAGGAATAGCTTCGCCTTCTCGGCCGAGGAGAACAGTGCCACACTGGCAAAAGGAACAAAGCAGAACACGGCATGGCATGAGCGAAACAAAAACACAGAGATCGAACCGCTATGTCTATGTTACGTGTAGTTACCATGGCTTGTCGCGAGCGTTGGCGAGCTGGACGGCGGCGGTGTTGGTGGCCACAACACCGGCGGAGTCGTTGATGAGGCAGGTGAGCTTTAGTCAGAGAAGGCAGAGTAAGAACTCAGAGTCGAATCTGAAATATTCGACGAGGCTGCAATGTATACAGATGGTGCGCGCGTGCCAACGTTGCACGAGAGAAGGGGTCAAGAGCCTACCTGTCCAGGGGTGGTGATGAACAAGATGTTGGTGTCGTCACCCACAATCTCCTCAACATCTTCTCTGTGCCTCTCATGAGGGATCACGAACAGAGGCTTCAGCCCCTTGTCGCCTTCAGAGCTGCCATTATGATTGACATGAAAGAGATCACTTAACACTCACTGCATATCACCAACATGCATGCCAAAAGAATGAGAACAAACCTGATTCCCTTGACTATCTCGGCCCAGTGCTCGAGTGGGAGGAGGCAGTCGTTGTCCCCCCTGGACGTCATGTTGGCAACGGAGTCGGAGGCGATGCCGTGGACGACGACGAACTTGCCCTTCTCGACGCCGGCGCGGTTGTACTTGTCCTCCACGTAGGCTCTCAGCTTCTTGGAGATGGACACCCGCAGCGGCGGGGTCGGCTGCTGGGGCACGTTGTTCCTCGGCCGGCCGATCCACTCAAGCATCTCCTTGTACCTGACAAAAAATGTTACAAGATGAATTTGACAAATAGTACAGTGTTTGAACATTATTACTGACACAATTGAAAAGATGACGACTTTGGAAATCCAGAGAGGTGGGAATGGACACCAGCTTACATGTGGTACCCTCCTTCAGAGAGGTTGGCGGTCGGCGCCTTGAACATCTCGTCGAGGAACAGCCCTGCACCGACGCTGTTGACGTCTGGGTACACGTAGCCGACCTTGTCACGGGAGGACGACATGAAGAGGAAGAGCGCGTGCCCGAGTCCGCCCACCCTCGTCGACAGGACGAGATCGTAGTACCGATTCTGGCAATTGCAAGACATAGCACGAGACAGAGGAAACAATCATGCCATGGCAAAGGAATCAAAGCAATTTAAAAACAGAGACAAGTGTGTAAACATGCACCTTCATGACACCAAGCTGGTGTGTGTACTCTGCGGGCTCTGGCCAATCATCATCGGGGTCGTAGACATTCGCATACCTCACATTCTTGCACATCTCATACACCTGCTTCCCCCTGGCGTTGGCGACGATATCAATCAGCACGCCGGGGTACCGGTCCTTGAGCATCTGCACGACGGGGAAGAAGAGCACGTTCTCGTACACGCCACCCGACACGACGCAGCACGCGCGGCGCACGTCCCCGCGGACCTTGGAGGCGAGGCTGTCGAGCTCTGGGTTGTATCCCATGGGGAAGCGGAGGAAGCCGTAGGGGTTGTCGGGGTCCTCGGGCGGGCGCGGGTCCTCCTCCTGCTTCCCGCCCGAGAACACGCCCTGGTAGTCGAACTCCTCGTCCGCGCCGTCGTCGAACGGGTCCAGCCACGGGTTCTTCTTCTTCGCCGATGCCGCCACGCCGGCGCTGCCGCCGCGGTTGCCCGAGGACAGCTTGTTGCCGCATTGCCGCGGCAAGGCGAAGGGCTTGGCCGGCGACGGCGCCGTGGCACGGGTCGTCGTCGGCGTGGCGGCCATGGACGTCGACACGGTCGGCGCCTGCATGGTGCGCGAGCAACTCCTTAGCTTGGAGGGGGGTGTTGTGCTGAGTGAGGAGCTGCTGGGTCTGGATAGTGTTCTGTTGGTATCTGTGTGGACTGTTTCGGCTTCTGTTTTGGGTGAGAGGGTAAGGGAGGAGTGGAAGGAGAAGGGGTTGGATTTTGGGCTTGGATGTGTGGACGAGGAGGTGCACGCTGATGCTGGCATGCATCTGGGTTTTTGTCTTTTCATGTGTCTTTTTTTTTTCATTTCCTTCTCTTTCGGACGCGGCAAGTGTGACAATTGAAATGTTCCATGTCCTCCATGGACAAAGCTTGAAGGAAGAATGTATGTCAATTGAATTTTACGGTTTGCACTCTTCGTGATCAACGACCTAGGTGCCTGCCTCGCCCAAGACACTCCTGCCCCTTAGGAGTTGAATTTGTTCTTTTTATTAGAGAAGAAGTAAGTTTAAATCAAAATTCTATTTCGTGTTGAGTCAGTAAACCATACGTGAAACACAGGGTTTAAGCATGCCATAAGCCCAAAAAGGGTACATGTGTGTGTTGACGTCTTATCTTCAGTGTGTTTTGGTGTAAAGTGTTTGTGTTGCTTCATTGTACATTGTGGCTTCATTGTACATTGTGATATGACACATCTATTATCAAATATAACTATTGATGGGCAGAATTTGACATGACCCTCTTTATCAATAAAATTCACATGTTGATGCTCTACGCATGATAGTTTAAAAAGAATGTATGGAGCTCTCACTACTACAATCAGAGCCTTCAATAGCGGACAAAAAAGGTATTTCAATAGCGGACAAACAGTGCGCTATTGCTCCAACGATATTGCTGGCTTCACCCAGCAATATGGCCACCGGCGTCCGATATTATTGATCGGACATTAATATCGGACATGATGATGTCACCTTGTCCGTTATTGATGTCGTAAACTACAATATCGGACACGTGACATCGCCTTGTCCGTTACTGATGTGGTAGACGACAATTGATGAGGACATCACTCCTATGGATACACACAACACTCCTCCAAATCTAGACTTGCAAGGTCCAATGACTAGAGCTCGTGCACGACGACTAAATTTAGAGGTGAGCTCGTTACTACGTTCTTCGCTATATGTTACTTTTGAGAATGGTTTGCTACCTAATGATTATTTTACGATTAGAAACCATGGAGAAGACCAGGAGATGATGGGAGAAGGAGTTGGGAACGTGGAGGACCAGCAAGGGCTTGGAAGCCAAAGTGGAGGCCCAATCAAAACCGACTTCGAGTCTGTTTCGGGGCCCAGGACCAGTCTGTACTAAAACAGTCGCCCAGGACGCATACGAACTCGGATTTGGAGGTTCTACATATGCACGGAAAGATAAGGAGAAGACCTTTCCAATGCCGCCGGCCTCATGTCAAAATTCATCTGGAGTCATCGGGAATCATCAAAACAAGACAGAGTCCAGAATCTGTGTCGGTGCTGCGTCGCCTATTTTTGGCCTTTGGGCTTTGTATCTAGTTGAGCCCAATTAGGGGCGCGTCCAGAGGGTCTTGCACGACCCTAGGGTCTTTATATACAGCCGCCGCCGCACCATTAGGGTTCGGGTTTTGCTTAGATCAATTCTGTTCATAAACAGTTTCGCCGTTCATCGGTTTGTGAGACCCCAACTTCGAGAGTTTAATCATACATCTGCAATTGTGTTGCATTCTTCGTTGTTCTTGCTTGTGTTCTTGATTCACAGGCAGGGATTAGCCTTCTCGGCGAGGTCAATCGTCTTTTGGACGGTTGATAACCAGAGGAGACGTCGTGCTGCGATTGCGGGGTTTAGAACGTGCTGTTTTGAAGCCGGATCGATTTGTGTGTCGCCTCCGACCAAATCAACTTACCAAGAACCTTTCGGAAGATCGGGAACCCTTGTCCACATAAAGTGGTAATCAGAGCTTCAGGTGCACCGTCAGGTTCACACTACCCTTTAGTTTTGTTTTCGTGTTCTTTCTATCGTCCACTGAAAATACCAAAAAAAAATTTTCCCCCGCCCATAACCACGTGTTTAGCCTTTGCATATTTCAATTTCAGAGTCCGTAGTGTTGAGTTTGTGCCCTAGTTCTTGTTTAGTCGCTGGTTTAGTTTGTGTTTTTGTCGTCAGTAGTGTTTCCCTTGCAACCCTAGCCGCCATCCCCTTCACCATCCTCAGTTTTGTCGGCTTTGTGTGCTAGGGTTGATTGATCAACACGCCCACCCTAATCCCACCCTAAACCTACCCTCACCACCTCGGACCGGTTTTCATAAATTCCACTTTCCGCTGCATCCACCTCGCCAAAAAAAAACTCCCTACCCGACCCCAAGCCCGACTCAGATTTCACTCAAACCCCCGGGTTCTTCATAACCAATTCCGACACCCCTTCGATAAAACAACCATAACTTTTTGCTCGGTTGTCCGTTTTGGCTGAAATTTTTACAGGAGATTATTGACGAAAAGTTGAGCATACCCACACTCGGCTACGCCCTGTGTGCCCTCGTCAAAAAATTCAAAAAAAATCGGGAAGATAAAGAAAAAATTCATTCAAGTTGAAACCCGACATTTTCTGAAACTTCAAGATTTTCTGTAGGCCACGTCCTAGCTCGGTTTGAGCTGAAATTTTTTGTGTTTTCTTCCTGTTTGCTAGTGAGTTGGAAACAAATATCAAAAAAATAAAATAAAAAAAAAAGAAATTTGGGATTCCTACTAGTGCTCCATCTAGCCCCCCTAGAATTTCTGAGTTTGGCTATTTTACACTAAGCCCCCTGTTATCGACTGTGTCCCTTTGTCTCTTTGTTTCTTCTTTGCTATCACTACTGTTCTAGGACATAGTTAGACCAGCAACTAGGGACAAGTTATTTGGGCACTTATTCAGCTTTACTATCTGTTTTTGATTTGTGTGCCACTCATATATATATATTTGGCCTTCCTAGCTCTACATACTTCTTCTGGACAGCACATAGGTTATTTGGTAACCCTTGCAATCGTGGAACACTTCTCCCTGGTATCCTTCGCTTTGTTGTTTTTAGAACTTTGTAAGAGCTTTGCAAGAAGCTTACTTTTGCTGTGTTGAGAGGCACCACTGCTTAGTAGTTTTGTAGGGATAACCTTCACTTTTTGTTTCCTGTTTTGGTGTTTCTGATGTCAGGAAGCGATGGGGAGGGTGCTTCACCCTCCAAATTGGATGAGTGCGTGAGCCAAAATCAGTTACAGAAGGCTTTGCAGGCGGTTCAGAGTGATTTGGCAGAGACGATCACCAGGGCCGTCACCGACGCCGTCACCAAGCTTCACCTGGGAGAAAGCATTGAGCGGTTGGATAAGAGAGTCTCTAAGCTAACCGATCAGGTTGTCGAATTGGAGACCGCTCACAAGACCAACAACAACAACAACAACAACAACAACAACACCAACACCAACAACGATACCAACAACGACGTTGAAGACGATCATGATGAAGCAACGGTGTATAAGGCTGATGGCACCGTCGATAGGTCAGCTATAAGGACCGCAAGGTTACGACGCCGTTTGCAACGTAACCCTCAAGGTATGGGTGGTTTCCACAACCACAACCGTCGCACACAAGGTAACTATGCTCCAGATGATCCGTATGCTAAAATTAAGTTTTTAATTCCTTCGTTTTCGGGTCAGTATGATAGTGATGCTTACCTTGATTGGGAAATGACGGTAGAACAAAAATTTAATGCCCACCTTGTTCCTGAACAACATAGAGTTAGACAAGCCACTAGTGAGTTTAAGGACTTTGCTATTGTTTGGTGAAGTGGTCTAGCTGCTGAAACCGATTTGCCTACTACTTGGGAAGAACTTAAGGTAGAAATGCGTGATCGTTTTGTTCCTCCTTCTTTTTATAGAGAGATTCGTAATAAACTACAGCGTTTAGATCAAGGAGATAAAACCGTTCAGGAGTATTTTAGTGAGCTTCAGAAGGGTTTGATTCGTTGTGCTATGGTTGAAAAAGTAGAGGATCAGATTTGCCGCTTTTATTCTGGTTTGAGAAAAGAAATTCAGGACATCCTTGATTATAAAGAATTTTATACCCTCAACCAGTGTTTCCAGTATGCTATGCTTGCAGAGAAAGAATCACAGGGACTTTTCCAGGCTTTTGAGGAGTACAGCAAGTCCAGGAATTTCTACCCACCACGTCCGACGGGGACATCAGGGCTGCCCAAGCCATCTTTCCGGCCGCCCCCACCCGCTAGTGTTGTTTCTGCAGCACCAAGATCAGCCCCTGCCCCTTCTACGTGCTCAGGTAAAAATTCTGTGCAGGTACCGGCTAGTAGTGCCTCCTCTGTTGCTTCGACGGGACGCACTACAGGGATTCAATGCCACCGATGCCATGGTCTTGGCCATGTGCAGAAAGACTGCCCAAGTAGGCGAGCATATGTGGCGACAGATGATGGCGGTTACATGAGCACCTCCGATGTGGAGGATGAGGAGGAGGATGTCCCTGCCACCAGCGGTGACCTCGTCCTTGGAGGCGGAGATACCACGGGCTACATGAATATTATTGTGCAGCGTGTGCTTAGCACACAAATCCAGCAGCCCGAGATGATGCAGCGACATAACTTGTTCCAGATTTTCTTCGTCATCAAGAACCGTCGGGCACGTGTCATCATTGATGGAGGAAGCTGCAACAATTTGGTGAGTTCTGATGTGGTTAAGAAGCTTGATTTGACCACACGCCCACATCCACATCCATACTACATTCAGTGGTTAAATAACTCTGGAAAAGCTAAGGTAACACAAACTTGCAGAGTTCCTTTTTCCATTGGTCCCTATGTGGATTCTGTTGATTGTGATGTTGTACCCATGCAAGCTTGTTCACTTTTATTGGGTAGACCTTGGGAATTTGATAATGATGCTGTACACCATGGTAAAAGTAATAAGTACACTTTTATGCATAAAGGAACTAAAATTACTTTGTTACCAATGACCCCTGCTGAAATTGTACAAGCTGATTTAGAACGAGCTGCTAGTTTGAAAAATAAAAGCCCTGAAATTCAGCAACCTGTTAATTCTGCTTCTAAACCAAGTAATGTTAATGATTCTTCAAGTTCTAAGGGTGCTGTAATTAAATTACAAGGTCGTTCATGTCTTGCCACAAAATCTGAGCTTGCTGAAATTTCTACTGATGATATTTGCTATGCTTTGATATGCAAACAAGCCTTGTTTTTGCTTGGTGATATTGCTTCTAGTGCTTTGCCTCTTGCTGTCACTAACCTTTTGCAGGAGTATGAGGATGTTTTCCCAGCTGAGATACCTCCGGGATTGCCACCTTTGAGAGGGATTGAGCATCAAATTGATTTGATTCCTGGTGCTACTTTGCCAAACCGTGCTGCTTATAGGACCAACCCTGAGGAGACTAAGGAGATACAATGACAAGTCCAAGACCTTTTGGATCGTGGGTATGTTCGTCAATCACTTAGTCCTTGTGCTGTTCCTGTACTTTTGGTTCCTAAGAAAGACGGTTCTTGGCGTATGTGTGTAGATTGTAGAGCCATTAATAACATTACTATTAGGTATCGTCATCCTATTCCTAGGCTAGACGACATGCTTGATGAGTTATGTGGTGCTATAATTTTCACTAAAATTGATTTGCGTAGTGGCTACCATCAAATTAGAATGAAACTTGGAGATGAATGAAAAACAGCTTTCAAAACCAAATTCGGGTTGTATGAGTGGTTAGTAATGCCTTTTGGGTTAACTAATGCACCCAGTACTTTCATGCGTTTGATGAATGAGGTTTTAAGACCTTTTATTGGCAAATTTGTGGTTGTTTACTTTGATGATATCTTGATTTATAGCAAATCCATGGATGATCATATGATTCATTTGCGTGCTGTTTTTGATGCTTTGCGAGTTGCACGTTTATTTGGTAACCTTGAGAAGTGCACCTTTTGCACGGATCGAGTCTCTTTTCTTGGCTATGTTGTGACTCCACAGGGAATTGAGGTGGATGAGGCGAAGATTGAAGCCATAAAGAGCTGGCCTGTACCAAAAACTATCACACAGGTGAGGAGTTTTCTTGGTCTTGCAGGTTTCTACCGCCGCTTTGTCAAAGATTTCAGCACCATTGCATGAGTTGACAAAGAAGGGGGTTGACTTCCATTTTGGTAAGGTACATCATGAGTCTTTTGATGCTTTGAAGGACAAACTTACACATGCACCATTATTGCAATTACCCAATTTTGATAAGACTTTTGAGCTTGAATGTGATGCTAGTGGTATAGGCATTGGTGGTGTTTTGATGCAAGATGGTAAACCTATTGCATACTTTAGTGAGAAAATTACTGGGCCTGTTTTGAATTATTCCACGTATGATAAGGAACTATATGCACTTGTACGTTCTTTAGAGACGTGGCGTCATTATTTGTTGCCCAAAGAATTTGTTATTCATTCTGATCATGAATCACTTAAGTATATTCGTTCTCAATGCAATTTGAACCGTAGACATGCTAAATGGGTTGAGTTTATTGAGTCTTTTCCTTATATTATTAAACAT
This sequence comes from Eleusine indica, assembly GCA_030378355.1. Classification (NCBI taxonomy): domain Eukaryota; kingdom Viridiplantae; phylum Streptophyta; class Magnoliopsida; order Poales; family Poaceae; genus Eleusine; species Eleusine indica. The sequence goes on from CM059499.1 coordinate 32,646,610, forward strand.
AAGAAAGGGAAGGATAATGTGATTGCTGATGCTTTATCTAGGCGATATACTTTGTTGTCTCAACTTGATTGTAGAATTTTTGGACTTGAGGCAATTAAAGAACAATATGTTGCTGATGTTGATTTTAAAGATGTATTGCTGCACTGTAAAGAAGGTCGTGCTTGGCACAAATTTGTGTTGAATGATGGATTCTTGTTTAGAGCTAACCGCCTATGCATTCCAGTTGGTTCCGTTCGTCTTTTGTTGTTGCAGGAGGCGCATGGAGGTGGATTGATGGGTCATTTTGGTGCTAAGAAGACAGAGGATATTTTGGCCACACACTTCTTTTGGCCTTTGGGCTTTGTATCTAGTTGAGCCCAATTAGGGGCGCGTCCAGAGGGTCTTGCACGACCCTAGGGTCTTTATATACAGCCGCCGCCGCACCATTAGGGTTCGGGTTTTGCTTAGATCAATTCTGTTCATAAACAGCTTCGCTGTTCATCGGTTTGTGAGACCCCAACTTCGAGAGTTTAATCATACATCTGCAATTGTGTTGCATTCTTCGTTGTTCTTGCTTGTGTTCTTGATTCACAGGCAGGGATTAGCCTTCTCGGCGAGGTCAATCATCTTTTGGACGGTTGATAACCAGAGGAGACGTCGTGCTGCGTTTGCGCGGTTTAGAACGTGCTGTTTTGAAGCCGGATCGATTTGTGTGTCGCCTCCGACCAAATCAACTTACCAAGAATCTTTCGGAAGATCGGGAACCCTTGTCCACATAAACAATAGTGTCTTGATGATATCACTTTGTCCGATATTAAAAGTAATACAACAGTAGAGATGTGAATCCTAATGAGGTATAGTCAAATCTAACCAGGGGCGAATCTACAGTAAGAACATGGGGGGACAGCTGTCCCTCCTCCCCCCAAATAAAATATTTGCAAAAACAATCGATTATATATCTCCCTGATATGATTTATAAATAGATACATTGGTAACTATAATTGTGTGAGCTTAAGTGCACGTCGGATAGCAAGAAAGCCCACGTAAAATGGCTGAATCGAATCATCCCCTAAGCCCACACATAGTGAAGCCTGTTCAACATGAATGGTGTGATCCACATTGGAAGGTAAACTATAGGATAAACTTGGATTGAAAGATCATCAAAATCTTGATCCATCTACCTCTACCGCTCCTGATCAAAACTGTCTAGTTGACCTGGAGTATGGCGCCTGGAAGCTAGAACGATCACCCTATCTCCCTTGGTGTTGGAGGCCGGTTGTGGATTGCAACATTGATTGATCGGTGATCGTACATAGCCTTATACTGATAGGTAGCATTCATGAGGTATTCACAAATTTCATAACCCAGCAGGTTTCTTGATGATCCAATCAATCCCTAGTTTAGTGAATTTTAATCATTGATTTTTGATGATTGATGATATCAATTTATCAATCCCCACTTTATCAATTTTATTTGGTGACTTTTCATATCGCTTGTCTGAAAACAAAGATTTTTTTTTTAATATTGCTTGATTTTGAATGGATCAAGTTTGCTACCCAAAGATCCAAGGTTGAAATCCTAGATCGACCACTCCTAGAGAAAGATAGGAGAGAAAGAGATCAATGCTCAACAACTTGATTACCACTTTAATTGCTAAGAGCACTTTTAAAATCATGTTGTCTCTATATTTGTGTGGTTTTCCCTAGACTTTTATCATTTATGAATTCTAAAAAAACTCTTTGTTTATCACAAAATAAGTATCCGGCATGTATCCAATATGCATATCTATACTATAAAGACTAAACATCTACCTATCTAAACCTACCACATAATTCTTATACCCACTGCATCCAAGGCTTTGATTTCCATCTTAATTTAAATTTAATCCTATGATTAACTCAGAACCCACCAAGACATAGGATAAGGACATCTTTCCTGTACAAATCAAGTCTTGTCTGCCATCAAAATCACAACTTTTTTCACCACGGCGGTGTTACTTGCTCACGCACACCCATGTTTTTCCGCCTCGTCATTTCCTTCCCTCACCGTAAATCAAGCTCGCCTTTCCTCAATCTAGGATTTTTCCTCCTACCTTCCCTCTGATAAGAACACGACGAGGGTGTCCGGATTTTATCCCAATCTTTCACGGTACAGCAAGTACTAGCAAGTATATATAGGTATTGAAACTTGTTATCTCAGCTATGAATAGATAGAACAACAATCTCAAGCTCAATGATCCAACAACCACAATAAAATAGACACCATAGATTTGTTATCCAATAGCAATCATAAACCAGCTAGAACACGATAGGAAAATACCGGCTTACAAGAACTTGATGTAGATGCAAACTAGTAGAGATAAACTCTCCAACTCATTACTTAGACAAGCATGATCTGGAGATGGGGAACCACAAGTTCAAGCACGCACCCAAGGGAAGAATCATTTGATCACGCACTTCAGCGACCGGCAGAGATCGGCGGTAGCAACCGGTAGAGGAGGGCAACACCTCTAGGGTTTTTTTGGAGGACACCATGACCAAAAATACAATACAATCACCTCCTCCCTTACAGGGGCGCTGGCCCTAGGTTATATGGCATGCAAGCCAGCCAAAAACCCGGTTCGACTCGAACACATTTAAAAACAGACTCGGACTCAACACAACTCAGAATTGTTTTGATTATTGCGACCGCTAGGGAATTTATTTGACTATGGGGCCAGATCCGTTGGAAAGGTTATCAAATTATCTTTCCAACGAGTATTTACTCAGCCCAATCCGACTCCGTATGGCCCAGTTATGCTACTTTTACTCCGCACCTGTCTGGCTGATCCTAAACCGAGTCCGAACTGATTTTGAGTTTTCATATCTTCTGATTTCGTGACTGGGTAGACTTGAGACCGTGTAGACTTTGAAAGTAAAGTATTGCATACCTTTGGGAAGGCCTGTAACACCAATATATGTTCCTTACTTTTCACAAGTGGCACAACCATTGATCCAATCATAACATATTCCTTCGTTTCTCCTTTCTTTTCCTCAACCTTCAGATTGGTCCCAATGAAAACATTGCATGGCATAGAATAATTGGCTAGCAAATCCTTACTTTGCTCTTCATTATTCATAATATTTGTCAAAGATCCAAACTGAATGTTGGAGTATTTTGACACATCATGTTCTGCAATATGTGTAAAATCATGCTTGTTTTCAGAATACGTAGTTTTAATGGCTCGATGAGCCATGGGCTCATCACCCTCTTCCTCGATCTAGATGCCCATCCCGCCCCTCGTGACGCCGAGTCCCCCCTGCACGCCCGCGTACCGATGTCCCCCCGCCGTGCCGGCCCTCAGCACGCGACCTCCCCATCTATTCTCTAGCAGGCCGCCTCTCCCTCCAGTACCAGTGACCGCTCCCACTCCTCGCCGGTGACAGCACATCAAACTTGGATCTGGTGGAAGGAGTAGATGGGCGAGCTCAATGTAGTGTTTACGAGCAAGGCTTCAGGCAGGTCAATGCCGACATGTCCACTGCTGCGTTGCGTGTGCCTCAATGACCTCAAGGAGGCCAGAATAGGAAGATTCAGAAAGGCCAGACTATGCTCTACCTCGAGTACGGGGACACCGATCTCCATAAGTTCATCTGCCGCTGCATAGACAAGATCCCTGCGCGTACCATCAAGGTACAATTCGATCGTAGATCCATGGCCTAAACAACAAGGTTCATAGGCTGTTTGATTGACTTGTTGCGTGTTAGCAGGTCCTCGTATCAATTCTGCAAGGGTGTGGCCTTCGTGGAGGCATGATTGCGGGGTGCTGTACCGCGATCTCAAACCGTTAGAGCCTACTCATCGACTGCAACACCATGACGCTCAAGATCGTATACCTCGGCCTCAGCCTCACCCTCCGAGTCCCTCTCAAATACACTGGTGAGGTATGGTCCGATACTCTGGTTCTCTAGCAATAGCATCACCCACACGGATCTGTGCTTCTGTTTGATTATTTTCTTTTGGATCTTTTTCACAACCCTCGTTGCTTGTTGGATTGCTCTGCAAATCCTGACTCTTTGCTCCAGGGTGCCTAAGATTCTTCTTGGTGCGTGCAGTACTTGATTAGCATCAGTTAAAGTTTGATTTTGGAGCAAAACAATTCAATTTAGAACAGACGATGTCAATTCCGCCCATCCTACTCGCCTGTGTTCTTGATTAGCAATAAATTGAAATTCGATTTGGCAATGGAGGATGTCAAATCCATCCACCTGCTTGCATCATCACTCAATATTATATGTTTTTATAGAAACCAAGTGTAAATCCATGAGAAAGGCTGGTTTGTACGTGCAAATATACGTGATAAACATTTTGCACACAGGAAAAGCATTCTTTGGTAAGTGTATTCTATTTTGAAAATTTTGGCTCATGCATTGTATCTTTATTTAATATTTGAAGTTCCTCTATGCATTGCTGAAGTAGAATTTTGGCAATAAAAATATATGAAGAAATCTCATACTAAGCTCAGCTGATATGGTGTTTTTTAGCTTCACATAGAATATATTGTGCACATCATCCACTAGACCTGCGACAACAATCATGTTTATTACTTGTCATGTGTACCTAGAGAATTTATCTGGTAACATCAAATTAGCTCATATTACTATCGCTCATATCTGCTGCATGGAGGAAAGACAGTGGCTTCTGGTGGATTAGGGAAGTGACATGGTGCCATTCCAGTGTCTTGGCTGTGTCCGGGTTAGACCATGTACTTATTTGTTTGCCTTTATTTTTTTATTAAATATGTTTTTACCCATAACATTTTCCAATTTCAATTTCGGTCAATCGGATGGAATAACTGCTGCCTTGTATAGGTTCTATATGTAATTGAATTAATTTCTTGCTCTCACACTTGGAAAATAATAGTAGCTGATTTAAAAATCATAAATATGCTTATTACAGCCTCACCTTGTATCTCTAATAACTTCAATATGCATGATACGGTTGTCAACCAAAAGCAGAAACAATGTAGCAAGTTTTGTTTTCATAAAATTTTCACAAATATTACTTGTCATGTGTACCTAGAGAATTTATCTAGTAATATCAGATTAGCTCACATTACTATTGCTTATATCTACTACAGGGAGGAAAGGTAGTGGCTCTGGTGGATTAGGGAAGTGACATGGTGCCATTCCAGTGTCTTGGTTGTGTCCGAATTAGACCATGCAACCAATATGAGTAGCAGGGATGAATTCAAATATTCTGGTTATTATTTAAGAAGGTGGGCACAACTAATTTTGGTCTTTACTTATGTTCTGTCATGTTCATGTGCATGGTCACTTTTCACCGGAGTGAAATCGGTTAGAACAGTTGTTGCTCCTGTAGTTAATAAACGGACATAGAGAAAGGTACAAACAATCAGTAGTGAATATGACTATTCATATATCTCTTTCAGATGCCCTTATCTAATCGAATGAATATTATTACCATTAGATACAGTCGTTATATTGTTTGTCAATATCAGCAAATTCTTAGCCAATGCAAACTTGGGGCAATCAATATCAGGAAATCCAAGAACTCTGTTGAATTAAGTTTTTTTTTGTGTAGTAGGGAAGAAGTGGTAGTTACTGAGTCAAGTTACACCTTGTTCCTTTTCTGTTTCTTGATTTTGTTTCTCTCATATTGTAGCTGTGGCCTGGTTGTTAATGATTGTCATGTTGTGCTAGGTAAAGCAAATAAGGAAAGCAACACACAGAAGAAAATATTTTAGATCTCGTCTTGGTAATGAACTTTTTCTGCTTTTGTCTTTAAGAATTGCATTTGCACTGGTTTAGTTTTTGAAACATTTCCCCTATAGAAATTATGTTTGAATCCTTTAAATTATTTACTCTACTTCAGTTTGCACTATGTTTACTCCTTGTTGGCCCAACCCTTGTATGTGTGCCCTGTTTCGTGCCCTGACTTACAGTGTGCTCTCAACTTGCCGTTAGTTCGTCGTGGTGACAGATCGGCGGCACGAGGGGCATGGTAGTGATCATTGGGTGAAGAAAAGTTGATCGGCTCAGCGCTGCATTTATCCCGTGAATTTGATAGTCCTTATGTTCTTTTATCTGATTAAACATATGGATTAAGGACCTAGGAATTAGGCTGATCGGGGATTTGGTTCAAGACATCATCTCGGTATGAGTTTAAGCACACACTGGCATGAGTCTTGGCTATGACATCAATGTTTAAACTACACATGTTAATGGTAACTTTGTGATACTGATTCTAGAAATAATAACAGCGTGATGTGTGAGTTATATAAAAAAAAATAGAGAGAATATTGTCCTTTTGCATATAAAATATTTTGGATTGTATATTTGATTGTGGGGAGTCATCCCTGATTTATGTATAAAGTTATTTGGATTGTATATTTATTGTTTTGATGGTCTTTATATGGTACAAAGGCTATGTGTGAGCCTTTTTGTTTATGAGTCTCTTTGTCATGTTTATGATTGATGTCTATTTTTCGTGCTCATTTTGTATAGCCATTCTCACTGCAGGGAAGGAGTTGGGCTCTCCCTGAAGCAGTAGGCAAATTTGGTCTTGGCTGGAAACAACGTGATATGGCAGCCACCGGATGTGGAAGATCTCCTTCTCTGCTACAAATAGAAGGTCCAAGAGGATCATATAGAGCTTGGACATTATGAATGGATTCAGGTGCAATCTTCCAACTGCAGTGGCCAGTATACACCGGCAGACATATCAGCAAGAAGTTGCAGATAGCAAGGGTACTTCTAAAGAAAAATCGCATGGTTAGTTGTTTGAGGTGCTAGCATGGTTAGATTTTTTGGACGTTTCAGCAGGATTGGTTTATTCTCTTTTGCGGTTAATTAAACTGTTTGTTAGCTGCACTCTTAGCTCATTGTTCTGGTAGTATCTGTATACATTAATGAATGTTGTGCATCTATTTTCTCATCTATTTTTACTATTCTCATGGTAGTTATTATTTCTTCCATAGCAGAACAGTAGAAATGTCGGTTAGATCAGAACTTGATATGGAGTCACCTCCAGCAATCTCGCAACTTGATGACCAGATGGAAGCTGTGCCACCACAAGGACATGGATGATGTCACATCTCCACTTCTCCAGCAATTTAAGTACCTACATTGTAAATCATACCTCTCATAGAGTGGGGATATATTTGCCAACCATATAAAATTCGATGCTTCGTAAATGAAACATTTTCTTGAGGAACGTGTCCATTTCATAAAGCCAACATGATATTTTTTTTATATTTCTGAAAAAAGTATACATTATTAGATCACTTATTTGGTTCAGGTTCTGATAAGAACACGACGACGGTGTCCGGATTTTATCCCAATCTTTCACGGTACAGCAAGTACTAGCAAGTATATATAGGTATTGAAACTTGTTATCTCAGCTATGAATAGATAGAACAACAATCTCAAGCTTAATGATCCAACAACCACAATAAAATAGACACCACAGATTATCCAATAGCAATCATAAACCAGCTAGAACACGATAGGAAAATACCGGCTTACAAGAACTTGATGTAGATGCAAACTAGTAGAGATAAACTCTCCAACTCATTACTTAGACAAGCATGATCTGGAGATGGGGAACCACAAGTTCCAGCACGCACCCAAGGGAAGAATCACTTGATCACGCACTTCAGCGACCGGCAGAGATCGGCGGCAGCAACCGGTAGAGGAGGGAAACACCTCTAGGGTTTTTTTGGAGGACACCACGACCAAAAACACAATACAATCACCTCCTCGCTTACAGGGGCGCTGGCCCTAGGCTATATGGCATGCAAGCCAGCCAAAAATCCAGTTCGACTCGAACACATCTAAAAATAGACTCGGACTCAACACAACTCAGAATTGTTTTGATTATTGCGACCGCTAGGGAATTTATTTGACTATGGGGCCAGATCCGTTGGAAAGGTTATCAAATTATCTTTCCAACGAGTATTTACTCAGCCCAATCCGACTCCATATGGCCCAGTTATGCTACTTTTACTCCGCACATGTCTAGCTGATCCTAAACCGAGTCCGAACTGATTTTGAGTTTCCATATATTCTGATTTCGTGACTGGGTGGACTTGAGACCGTGTAGACTTTGAAAGTAAAGTATTACATACCTTTGGGAAGGCCTGTAACACCAATATATGTTCCTTACTTTTCACAAGTGGCACAACCATTGATCCAATCATAACATATTCCTTCGTTTCTCCTTTCTTTTCCTCAACCTTCAGATTGGTCCCAATGAAAACATTGCATGGCATAGAATAATTGGCTAGCAAATCCTCACTTCGCTCTTTATTATTTATAATATTTGTCAAAGATCCAAACTGAATGTTGGAGTATTTTGACACATCATGTTCTGCAATATGTGTAAAATCATGCTTGTTTTCAGAATACGTAGTTTTAATGACTCGATGAGCCATGGGCTCATCATCCTCCCTTCCTTGAATCAAAGCCGTCCTCGGCTTTGACATAATTTGACGAGCTCCTCTCCTGTTCAGATCAACACCAATAGCACTGTTTAGACAATTCTTTGCATCACTATTATTTTTCCCTTCATGTAATTCATCTTTGACCAAATCACAATGAATGGTACAATGTTGAGGAGCAACAACTGAAAGAATTTCAGAAATACTAGGTGCACTTGTTACTGCAGGAACTACCACATCATTCTCTCCCCCTTGAAACAAATCCGTCCCCGGCTTTGAGGTAATATGAGCACCATATTTCTTCTTTGTTGCAGCAACAAAAACCTCAGCCTTAATATCACATTCCTTCATTGGCTTTAGAATGTGACGAACACCTTTATGCATGAAAGAATAATTGTTTGAACGACCACCATGTGTTGCATCAAGATCAAACTGCCATGGTCTTCCTAACAACAAATTGCACGCACTCATCGGTGCCACATCATAATCCATAGTGTCAACATAATCTCCTACTGAAAATTTTACTCTGGCCCTGTGGGTAATTTTCAGCGTGCCACTTTTATTCATCCATTGCATGTAACGAGGTGTAGGAAGCCGTCATGTAGATAAAGATAATGCATGTACCAAATCTGAACTAATCACATTATTGAAACTTCCACCATCAACAATTAATTTGCATACCTTCTTTTTAATCTTGCACTCTGAATGAAAAATATTACAGCGCTGCCCCTTGACATTTGCAATGATACCATCTGAATTTACTTCCTGAGACATCAAAGATAAACCCATATGAACTGCAGCTTCAATTAATGGTTCAACCTGATCAGCACAAGAAGACTCAAGAACTTCCAACTCTACATTTGATTTGTGCACATTCGAACACACCTCAGCTTGCTTGGGTTTGGACAAAACAGCACTAACAGCCTCCTTGACACAATGGTGAATTGTATCATAATCTAGCTTTGGAACATCAAAGGACTCAAGTTCAACAATCTTCTTCTTCGACTCAAATGGGGGATCAAATCGGTGTCGTAATTCCGACTTCATCGCTGCCCAAGATGTGCAAGAGTTATCACCTTGGTATGTAAGATCTTGTTGCAATTGCCTCCACCATAGCAAAACAGCAAAGGAGAATGTTTGCTTTGCCAAATTTACTAATTGGTTTAGTGGCAATTCACCAATCCTATAGAAAGCTTCTATATCATCCTCCCACTCATAATACTCAGATCGAGAACTTGTTGTATATAGTGTTGGCACAAACTTCAAGTATAGGTCAAAATCGTAGGAATCCATCACCACAAATCAGCAGCAAGTACCGTGAGCAACCCGGCAAAACTGATACCAAATGATAAGAACACGACGACGGTGTCCGGATTTTATCCCAATCTTTCACGGTACAGCAAGTACTAGCAAGTATATATAGGTATTGAAACTTGTTATCTCAGCTATGAATAGATAGAACAACAATCTCAAGCTCAATGATCCAACAACCACAATAAAATAGACACCACAGATTATCCAATAGCAATCATAAACCAGCTAGAACACGATAGGAAAATACCGGCTTACAAGAACTTGATGTAGATGCAAACTAGTAGAGATAAACTCTCCAACTCATTACTTAGACAAGCATGATCTGGATATGGGGAACCACAAGTTCCAGCACGCACCCAAGGGAAGAATCACTTGATCACGCACTTCAGCGACCGGCAGAGATCGGCGGCAGCAACCGGTAGAGGAGGGAAACACCTCTAGGGTTGTTTTGGAGGACACCACGACCAAAAACACAATACAATCACCTCCTCGCTTACAGGGGCGCTGGCCCTAGGCTATATGGCATGCAAGCCAGCCAAAAATCCAGTTCGACTCGAACACATCTAAAAATAGACTCGGACTCAACACAACTCAGAATTGTTTTGATTATTGCGACCGCTAGGGAATTTATTTGACTATGGGGCCAGATCCGTTGGAAAGGTTATCAAATTATCTTTCCAACGAGTATTTACTCAGCCCAATCCGACTCCATATGGCCCAGTTATGCTACTTTTACTCCGCACATGTCTAGCTGATCCTAAACCGAGTCCGAACTGATTTTGAGTTTCCATATATTCTGATTTCGTGACTGGGTGGACTTGAGACCGTGTAGACTTTGAAAGTAAAGTATTACATACCTTTGGGAAGGCCTGTAACACCAATATATGTTCCTTACTTTTCACAAGTGGCACAACCATTGATCCAATCATAATATATTCCTTCGTTTCTCCTTTCTTTTCCTCAACCTTCAGATTGGTCCCAATGAAAACATTGCATGGCATAGAATAATTGGCTAGCAAATCCTCACTTCGCTCTTTATTATTTATAATATTTGTCAAAGATCCAAACTGAATGTTGGAGTATTTTGACACATCATGTTCTGCAATATGTGTAAAATCATGCTTGTTTTCAGAATACGTAGTTTTAATGACTCGATGAGCCATGGGCTCATCAGGTTCCATCTTTTGATTATTTTACTAGGAATATGTATCAAGTTTTACATGGAAAATATTATGTTTCTCTATGTACCGTTGAAAAGAAATATATCTTTCCCTTTTCTAAATATTTACAACATTTACAAATTAAAATTATGGTTTTAATTTTTATCTCTATTTTTACAATTGGAACTATTGCATTGTCTTAGTGTTACAATAATCAATAAAGTAACTTGATCCGATATTTCTCATTTCCAAAACATGTAGTAATGACATTGGTTTCTTTTTTTTTTTGCCAATTAAGATTGCATCGATAATGGGTTATTTTACATTTCCATTTGATAACGGTTTATTTACATATGTCGTGTCAGGGAGACGATGACCATTAACCTGCCTTTCAATATATATTTGCATTTGGTACACGATATCTTTGTAGAACAATGACAACGCGCGTGTTGCACATGCAAAAAATTAGTTATACCAAAGAGCTAAACAAATAGCTTATGACATCGAGTGTTTAGTTGCTGGTGATTCAACTTAATTTCTAAGACATTAATAAAATTCTCGCTTTGGTAATAAAAGATTGTATCTGCCATACGTCTGCTGGGCCACATGCATAGAAGAACCCGGTCATGGTTGACTAGATTGCTAACAACGAGCGAGCGACGTGCCAAGATCGAACAGCGCATGAAGCTGACTGTGCGACAATTGTAATAAAGTACTGGTAGAACGTAGAGCTAGCCCGATGCTACATCTGTACATTTCTGCATCTTTACGCATGTGCAAAGTCAAGGAATCGTACGAAATCGTGCAGCACGTCTCCGGTCGGCTTCACGGCAACGTGAATTAGTCGTGCATGAATATTATTGTAGCCGAGACGTGCTAGCGCAGAGTTTGATGACAAACTAACATTCAACACAATCACTAGTATATAACTACCGGAAGAAGTTCGCAAAAAGAAAAAAAAACTACCGGAAGAAAGAACATATGACATAATATATCCGCAATTCTTGTGTGCTTTATAAATTTGAGAATATTTCAAGTTGAGTATATAAGAGCAACCTCATCGGCGCTAGGCTACAATTTATCCAACTTTCAAATAAACACGTCCAAAAAATTAGGCTTCAAATGGCTTGACATTAGCACACTTGCACAAAGTGGAGAGGGATCAGTGGCAGTCTAGTAGTTTTATGATAAAGCTTACGAGTGCGATTGATAAAGCTTATGAACCAGTTTATTCAATAGATTAAGTTATCATAAATCATAAGCTCTATCAAATAGGTTGGAAACACAAGCACTTATCATGATAAACAACCATAAGATGAACTCCTTTTATATTATAAGTCAAAAGCTAGAAAAACTTTGCTTTTCTAGTTTATGGATCACTTTTTTAAGATAACCTATATGATAAACTATGTTATCAAACGGGTTGACTCCTTATGCTATAATATGTCAGATAAGCTAAATAAGTATTTTTGATAGATAAACTATAACATAAGCACTTTTTTAGCATAAGCAAAATCTCTACCAAAAACACTCTAAATATATAACTTTGCCCTATATTGCTTATAAAATCTGTAGTACAAAACAAGAGAAGAAATCAAGCTAGCACATTTTTATTGCACATCTCAAAGCTAATTCTATTTTGCCCTTAAAATGACTCAACAACTCGAGTCAGAACAAAAAAAAAAATCAAACTAGGAGCAGTAACAAAACAAAGCAAGTTTGTTTTTTTGTCTGATATCACGAAAGCAAGCTTTGGAGTAACTGGCAAGTTGTTGAAATCTTTACATGTACGATCCCGGTATAAAAATCGAGGTCAATGCATCGGGAATTGTACGGGGGGACTGCAGCTGTGCAGCATTTGGACAGCTAGTTCTGACAGGTAAACCCAGTCAGAAATTTTTCACTAACCGACCACCTAGGACTGGCTGCACAGAAGATCCTGGCCCTACGTGCAATACGGCTTGCCTTGGCGCCGTCGGTCGATTCCACGGCTCGGCTGCCACCGACAGATCCACTTCCATGGCCGCCGTGTACAACAACAGGCTCCTCACGTCCCACATACACAGACAGCTGGGTCCCAAAGTTGTTTTGGTCCTACGTGTCGGTGGCGCCGGTGCCCGTTACATACCAGCTGTGTCCGCCAGCCGCCTTCTGCTCGTAACGTGCCCCCCCACCACCGCAACAACACACCAAACGTGCGTTCTCCGCGGCGTACGCCTACCGAACAACATTCACTGACGCGCGGGCCCGCATTGACTCGTCGTGCTGTGCACTGGCGCACCTGCCCCAACGAGTTTGGCACGAACGCAAGCAAAGCGTTTGGTTACCCCGCGTGTTACGGTTGAGACGTTCTCTTCATCAGTCGTCGGGTACTGCAGCACTACCCACCGGTAGCATTTGCCACGTTTGAACTTTGAACAGTCCGTCACTGAACAGTAGACCCAGATTGCTTGCCTGATATACGGCCCAGGTGTCAGTGAATGATGGTTCTTTTAAGCTATTTAAGCGCTGCATCGTTTACAGAAAACGCTGCGGATTTCTCACTGCCTGGTGGGCCCTGTGGTTTGCATCAACAGGAAACCACTTGTTATGTCGTATCCGTTACTCGAGAAAGTAGAAGAAATTCACAGGTAAAGCAAATCTTTTAACTACGGTAGCACCACGCGCACCAAGGATTCTGTGTCCTTCACCGACATGTGGGACCCACCCGCGGCGAATAGAACTTTGGGGCCCACGTGTCGGTGAGACAGAGGGGCATCGGTAGGCACCTCGGCGCTTTGTTGCGGCCGCGCCCGCCTCCATTAAACTACCGACTCGTCTCCATCTCTCTCGCTTTCCTCCCTTCTGATCTTCTCTTCGCCCGCGCAGAAGCGAACCGGGAGCGTTGGCAAGTGAACCCCGCCGGTTCTCCGTCCCCATGGCGATCTCGCGGGCGGCGGCGGCGGCGCTGGCCGTTGCCATCGCAGCGCTCTGCCTCGCGACCCCTGCCGCGGGGTTCTACCTCCCCGGCGTCGCGCCCAACGACTTCGACAAGGTTCATCCGCTCCCGCCCTCTCCTCGAGACCTCCTCTTCTCCTTCCTCGCGAGGGATTTTATTCTTCGCTCGTGCGCGCCGCGCGGCGTCGCACTCGCTTCGGATCTGGCGCCGGCGTCGCCAGATCTGCGAGCGCGCGGCCCGGCCGCCGCAAGATCTGGCTGCCTTGCTTCGTGACGGAACAACCTTCCAGCGCAATGCCGGCGGCGTTGGGAGCATCTGTACCGTTTCGATTCGCGATCTCCGTCTGTAGGCCTCTCATTTTTCTCACTCATTAACTCGTTCATGTCGCGGGTGTTAAGATTCGGCAGTGGGGGGGGGGGGGGCGGGCATCAAAACCGGGAGGGAGCGGTGTATGAGCAGATGTGATCGCGGCGGAGCTGCGAGGGTTATCGTTTGTAACCATTTGCCAGTGCCTAGCACTTAAATGACAGCAACGCCATGTTGTTTGGATGTTTCGTAACGGTAGTTGTCAGTGGCGATATAATTCGTTACGGTCGGAGTATAATTTTTTTTTTGTCAATTGTTGTAGGCTTTAAATTTCAGTAGGTATGTGAAACTTAGGTTATTGCAACCAGATCACAACTCTTTGCATAAAAAGTGACAAAGCACAACCTCAATATTATGCATTATGATATTCATTTTCTGGTATATATATTTGACTGAACTTTTTGTTCTATATTTGTACATACCTGTATATTTTTAAAATTTTGGCTAATTCTCAAAGTCTGACCCTATGGTGCGATTTGTCTTTGGTTCAATTTTTTTTTCTTTTTATCATGGTCTCATAGGAAGTTTTAAGGGTATATTTGGCAATAGCTTAGCTAACCAATGATTTTAAAGCGCTAAGTGCTGAATGATCACCAGTCCACCGTTCAGCCGCCTAGTCGATCTGAGCGGATGACTAGGGGCGATTAGGCGGCTGAACGGTGGACTCTAGGCATCCTAGTCTTCCAGACCTCCCAGCCCCTAGGCGATATATATATATATATATATACACGTCAATGTCTTGGGCTTGGTCATCTTGTACTTCTTGAACTCTATGTTTCTTCCTTTGCCTTTCATAATAATTTGGAGCAGCAGCAGCAGCCCTAGGCAAATTGCGTCCTGTTAGACCTTGAGATGCACTAGTAGCCTCATCAACATGTGCCCAAGTGAGGTCATCTCCAGTCCCATCTCCTTCCTGAACCGGTTCAGAATCAGGGTTCACCCACCCACTCTCCCACTGAAATTCATCAAGGCCCGGCCCCACTTGCCAATTTGAAACAACTCGTCCATGTTCAAATCGCACGATTAGGCGCGCCCAATTGTCCGCTAAACGGACGCCTAGAATCCTGGGCGGGCAGAGCGCTTCGGTGTGCCTGAACAGGCTCAGCCGAGCGTTTTCTCGCCTAATCGACGCCTAGGCGCGCCTAATCTGAGCTAACCTTGTGCTGTCTTATTGTTTGAAACTATTGAGGACACGTATCATCCTCACTGAAAAATATTCGTGCACTTCAGTCAGTTTTAATTTTTTTTTACAGCTTCACACATTTTGATTCTAAGAGAATCACATCTGATCTGTGTTTGCAGAAAGACCTGCTCCAAGTGAAGGTTAACAAGCTCACCTCAATCAAGACGCAACTCCCGTACTCCTACTATTCCCTCCCATTCTGCAAGCCAAATACTATTGTTGACAGTGCTGAAAATCTTGGTGAAGTTCTTCGTGGTGATCGCATTGAGAACTCTCCATACACGGTATGTTCTTTCACCACGCTTTGATTTTGTTACTTTAATGCTTGATACCCTATCATGAGTTCAACATTTTCACATTTGTGTTTTCCAGTTTGAAATGAGGGAGCCTCAGATGTGTCACATTGTCTGCAAGATTTCTGTGGGGGAGAAAGAAGCAAAGCTTCTCAAAGAAAAGATTGAAGACGAGTACCGTGTTAACATGTATGTCACTGGTTTGCTTCTTGATTCCCTACCTACTTGTACATGTTTATCAATTGTTGTAAAAGTAATTTCGCAAAATCAACAGGATTCTTGACAATCTCCCTCTAGTCGTTCCTATTCAAAGAGTGGATCAAGAAGGCGCTTACTTTTATCAACATGGATTCCATGTTGGTGCCAAAGGAAAATATTCAGGGGTAAGTTATTATAATTTGCTGGATAAATGTTGTGAAAAATACAAACTCTTTTGTGGCCTACTTCTAAATTTCATTTCTGTGGCAGAGCAAGGATGAAAAATACTTCATCCACAATCATCTGTCCTTCACAGTGAAATACCACAGAGATGAACAGAGGGATGTTTCTAGGATCGTGGCCTTTGAAGTGAAACCATACAGGTGCGTAAATACATTTTAAAACTATGTTTTCAAGTATTTAAATATCATGTTTCCTAGCTTTCAATCGACTGAAAGCTTTCAGTCGACGGTTTGTTACTTTGTATTTTAGTTTTTCTTTTGTAGGATTATCTGTATTATAATTGTAAACAATTGGATTGGCCCAAAGCGGTGATTGAAAGTTGCCTAAACTTTCAGTCAGCTGAAAATTAGCAAGTCCCTTCAAATATTGGCATCCTTCCAGCTGTTATTCTAAACCGGAAAAATTGATATGTATTGCAGTGTCAAGCACGAATATGAAGGGCAGTGGAATGATAAAAAGACCCGCCTGACCACTTGTGATCCTCATGCACAGCGTGTAATTACATCATCTGACTCTCCTCAGGAGGTTGAAGTTGGCAAGGATATCATTTTTACTTATGATGTCGATTTCAAGGTCAGATAATTTTGACTGATATGCTCATTCTGAATTTGTTATTGAAGTAGCTGTACAACTTACCATTCACTAAATGCAGCCAACCTATCATTCATTACTCTTGGTTCTTTTCTGATTTACTCTGTCTATTTTTAGGAGAGTGATATCAAGTGGGCATCTCGGTGGGATAGCTATCTACTTATGACTGATGATCAAATCCACTGGTTCTCCATTGTGAATTCTCTCATGATTGTTCTCTTCCTTTCTGGGATGGTTGCAATGATCATGCTTCGTACCCTTTACCGGGATATCTCCAAGTATAATCAGCTTGAGACTCAGGAAGAAGCCCAAGAGGAGACTGGATGGAAGCTTGTACATGGTGATGTTTTCCGGCCTCCAGCAAACTCTGACTGGCTCTGTGTTTATGTTGGCACTGGTGTCCAGTTCTTTGGCATGCTTCTTGTTACTATGGTATTTGCAGTTCTTGGCTTCCTTTCTCCATCAAACAGGGGTGGACTGATGACAGCTATGCTCCTGCTCTGGGTATTCATGGGTCTTCTTGCTGGATACTCTTCTTCACGTCTCTACAAGTTGTTCAAGGGCTCGGAATGGAAAAACATTGCCTTGAGGACAGCTTTCACTTTCCCTGGCAGTGTGTTTACTATTTTCTTCTTCTTGAATGCTCTCATCTGGGGACAGAAGTCCTCTGGTGCAGTTCCATTCACTACAATGTTTGCCCTTGTCCTCCTTTGGTTTGGTATCTCAGTGCCCTTAGTTTTCGTGGGGAGTTTCCTTGGTTTCAAGAAGCCTGCCATTGAAGATCCTGTGAAGACAAACAAGATCCCAAGGCAGATACCTGAGCAGGCCTGGTACATGAACCCAATCTTCTCGATTCTGATTGGAGGGATCCTTCCATTTGGAGCTGTGTTTATTGAGCTGTTTTTCATCCTTACCTCCATTTGGCTGCACCAGTTCTACTACATCTTTGGGTTCCTCTTCCTCGTCTTCTTGATCCTAATTGTCACATGTGCTGAGATCTCGATTGTGCTCTGCTACTTCCAGCTCTGCAGTGAGGACTACTTGTGGTGGTGGAGGTCGTATTTGACATCAGGGTCCTCTGCTCTCTACCTCTTCCTTTATGCAACCTTCTACTTCTTCACAAAGCTGGAGATTACGAAGTTTGTCTCAGCTGTTCTATACTTTGGCTACATGCTTATTGCCTCATATGCCTTCTTTGCCTTGACGGGTACGATTGGATTTTATGCATGCTTCCTGTTCACAAGGCTGATTTACTCATCTGTGAAGATTGAGTAAGGAGTGCAGCACTCCGCCTAATTCTTTATCGCCACGACCAAAGATGGATTCTGCAGGACAATGAGTTAGATACTATATTTTGAGCTGCATGTGGCCGCAGTTTTGAGTCTCAAAGCTGGTAGTTAAGATGAAATGGTGATTTGTTATTGTATGATTCAAGTATTATAGTTAGCTCAGTGATTCTTATTCTCTCTTCTATTTTCTCTTTTTGGACTTGCCTTCGGACCACAAGGATATGCTTATTATGCTCGTTGCAGAGCATTGTATACGGATGCTGAGTAATTTCTGGGTTCTTGTCAGAATTTATGTACTTGTTGATATACATTGAAACTTCCGTAGTTCATTCTAAATGATAAGATACCATTGCTGTAAACTTATAAGGCTCACTTTGACTTAGCATTTTTTATATATGTGATGCTAATGAACCATAAACATTAACAGCATATGTCTTCTCTGTTATGTATGAGGTGAACAATTGAGGGCCACAAGTATCCTACATATTGGGCGGCTTGTCAAGCCTTAGGACTCTTTGGTGATGATCGTGAGTGGTCTGATGCAATTTCTGATGCACTTCGTAAGAGGTGAAGAGAGTGACCTGATCAAACAGCTGGATATAATTTTAAGTTTCAAACATGAATATTTTTTTTGAGGGAAATACACTAGGGGCTTCTCCCTACTGTGGTATTATATTAATATAAATAAAGGAAGAGAAAAAGGTTACAGCCCTAAAAAAGGAAAATTTAGTTGTACATCAAGCAAACAAAAACACAACTAAAACCTAACTCAGGGAGTCTATCCACAACTGTACTTGTGATCTGTCGTCAGTATTCAGTCTATACATCTGTAACTTTTTTTTGAGAGTAAACAGGTAGCTTTTATTGATTAAACTAATCGTTACATAAAGCAGGCCAGATCAAATCCGGCGGTACATCCAACCATATTGATTCAGAAACTTGATCGGCTGACTTTGCTAGCACATGAGCTACCTCGTTACACCACCTACTAACATGGATAAAAGAAAAGATAACAGGAGATACACGAGCTGCTTCTTTGATATCTTGAGTGACTATTCCTGTGTGAGATCGGTCTACATCTGAATGGATCTTCAGGAGCAGCGAGAGACTGTTGCTACGATGACCTGATTATATGAGAGTTGTGAAGCGAAGCCAACTGCTCGCCTCACAGCAACAGCTTCTGCCATCTCAGGATTAGTTACTTTGTCAATTCCTCGTCTGCATGCTGCTAGAAAATCCCCCCTGTGATCTCTGGCCACAATACCTATCCCCATTCGATTTGTCTTCTGAAAAATAGCTGCATCAACAGATTTTTATCCAGCCCTCAGGCGGTGGATCCCAACGCTTAAGCTTAGTAGGGTCACACCTGTTTGAGATTGCCGGATCACACATATGTAGCAGCACCAAATCCACGTATGCAAAAATTTTCTCAGCTATGCATCTTGGATGCACTTCGCTCTCTCCATTTTGAACAGCATTCCGCACCTCCCATATATGCCAAAAAGATATAGTCAGGATAGTAGCCTCTCTCTGTGAGCAAGAATTCAGAGTTTCAAAAAACCATTGGCGAAGCGACCTAGAAAATTTGATTTTAGTTTTGAATCCGGTTCTTTCCTTCATTATTCTCCAAATTTCAGCCACATATTGACACTTGAGGAAAGTATGTTCTAATGACTCATTTATTCCACAGTGACAACAGAGATCATGAGCAGGAATGTTTTTATATTTGAGTTGTTGTCCTGTTGGGAGGCAATTGTGTACAAAACGCCATAGAATAATTTTCATCTTGAGAGGGGCCTTGATACTCCAGAGTCTTTTCCATTCTTTTGCAGTAGATGCTTGATCTGATATTTCTCCTCTTCCCTTTGTGCTAATGGTCAGGTGTACTGTCTCGCTCTTTGCCATAATGTAAGCAGATTTGACCGTGTATATGCCTGTTTTTGTAAAGGGCCAGGATACACAATCTTGGATCCTATTTTGGCTTAAAGGGATATCAAAAATACGTTCAGCATCTGCCGACTTAAAACAGATATGCACCAGCTCTTTGTTCCACTGTCTAGAGGTTACATCAATTAGGGAACTCACCCTTAAATCATCAGGCATATAAACAATTGGTTTTACCGGCTGGTAAGGAAAGTCTGGGATCCATGTGTCCTTCTGAATTCTAATATCGTCTCCACTACCAACATGCCAAAATATGCCTCTTTGTAGCATATTTTTACCATACATCAAGCTTCTCCATGTGTAAGAGCTCGATCTTGTGAGGCTGGCATCTATGAAAGAACAGTTTGGATAGTATCTCTCTTTAAGAACCCTTGCACATAGAGATTCAGAGTCCACCATTAGCCTCCAACATTGCCGTCCGAGCATTGCCTGATTGAAAAGTTTCATGTCTCTGAACCCCATTCCTCCCATGAATTTTGGAGCTGTCAACCAGTCCCAAGATCGCAAGTGCATCTTCTTCTTCCCTCCTTCAAATCCCCACCAATGGTTTGAGATTATTGCCCTCATTTTTTCACATACAGAGTTAGGAAGCTGAAAGCAACTCATGACATATGTAGGTATCGCTTGAGCTACTGATTTCAACATTATTTCCTTTCTTGCTCTAGACATTGGCCTGTCACTCCATCCCTGCACACGTTTCCACATACTCTCTGGAATGAACTTAAAAGTGGTGGCTCTTGATTGACCAACATACATTGGCATGCCCAGATAATTTGATTGCAAAGTTTCATTGTGCACTTTAAGAAAGTCCATTACCTTTTTCTTTATATCAGCCGAGCAATGAAATCCGAAGAACAGGTAAGATTTTTGCAAATTAATCTTTTGACCCGATCCTTGACTATATGTCTGCAAAACATCTTTCAGAGTGTTAATACTTCTTTCATCAGCCCGTGTAAAGAAAATACTATCATCCGCAAATAATAGATGTGAAATAGTCGGCCCTGAGACACCATTTCTTACCCCTTTTAGACGGCCAGCTTGTTCCTCTCTTTTTAGTAAGCACGACAGACCTTCAGCACACAACAGAAATAAATAAGGGCTTATGGGGTCCCCCTGTCTCAGTCCTTTGGTGTTAATACATCTGTAACTTGATTGTGTTGAAGAAAGCCTATTTCTAAGGAGGTTGCAGCATTTCTGAAGATACTTGCATTTCTTTGCTTCCAAATTTCCCAGACTGCAATTGAGAAGGTTTCCATGAAGAATCGGGGTGGCCAGTCCTCCTTTGCCTTTTGTACTGTATCAAAGAAGTACAAGGAGTGATCCCAATGGATGTTCAGAAAGTTCCAGCATTGTACACTGAAGGGGAACTAGAAAAACAGATGATATGTATATTCTTCAGTGCTTGGGTCACAGAGTACACAGCTGTAATCTTCATTATCAAGTTTATAATTCTTCCTCTTCAATAAGTTTTTGGAGTTCAATCTGTCCCTAAAGAGCAGCCAGATGAAGATTTTGATCTTTTTGGATACTTTCATCTTCCATATCCAGTTGAAGGGAGATGGCTTGGAAGGTTAGGGAGTAGAATTTACTGGGACAATATTCAAACATGAATATTGTCTTTGGATGAAAGAAGAATAGGCAATGGAGCGACGTCCTATGCTGTGCTGTTCCTGACGTCAGGCCCAATCCTTCCCTCCTATACTGTTGTTTGGGCTCTATCCACAAGACCACAAAAGACTACCTGACCCATATAGGAAGTGTTATCTCAAGGATCTGATTGTGATCATTTTTACATTAGTTTCAACGAAAACGGATGTGAGAGTATCTCGAAACAAAAGGCATTTGTTTGATGTAATTTAAAATAAAGAAGAAAAAATGAACCAATGCTGTCACTGATATAAATGCTAATAAATTTGAACAGTTATATGGTTTTTGTTGCATCTAATCCAAGAATACATATTGTTTACAATCTACTAAATGTACAGATCTGTGTTCTTATAACAAATGCCATTGTTCAACTTTTGCATTAGCTTGATTTTCGAAATAGAAAGAGGATTTGATTCTGATTCCTTGATAGACGATGCTATCCCTTCTTTTTAGTGCATTCCTCTAAATGTTTTCCAGATAGCTGTTTCATCTAGATGCTTGTATCTATCTAAAGTGTGCACATAGTTTAGTTTTTTTGAGAGAGAAATAGAGTAGGGGAAGCCCCTACAGTGATATTTTATATATTAATAAAAGCAAAGAAAAAAAAAACAACCGAAAACAGTCTGTACAAATCAGCTAAGCTGATGAAACTGAATCCCTGTACAAAGAACCTCTGAACATCTGAAAAAGGAACCAGAGAACGTGTAAAAGAAAATGAAGGATTATGGAAGGTTGTTTAGCCACTCTGAAGCTAAGTTTATATTTTCTGTATTTAGTCTGTACAACTACAGTTTGGTTGTGGCGATGAAGGATTCTTTCCAGCATTAAAAGGATAGTGTGCTGGTTCTGAAAATCTTTCCATTCCTCTGTTTCCAGATTTCCCATGCTGCAATTTCGAAAATTTCCGTGACGAACTTGTGATGGCATTGGAGCTTTGCCTTTTGGATGGTGTTGAAGAACTGCAAATCGTGGTCCCACTGTGTTCCTAGGTAGTTCCAGCACTGAACGCTGAATGTGCATTGGAAGAAGATATGATATGTGTGCACATAGTTTAGTTGTCTACCTGGATTATCCAGTTACATAGACTAAGAATCAAATTGACTATTAAAAGATAAAACCTGTATGCAATCAGTTGATTACAAAAATTAGTTGTCTACCTGGAATATCCAGATGCATAGACTAAGAATCAAAATGACTACTAGAAGATAGAACCTGTACGCAATCAGTTGTAAAGTCTCTTTCAGAATAGAGAATATATTAAAATTCCAGCCGTTGTATCATTGATACATGAAACCGTTCATTATTACAATCTCTCTCACACCTGGAAAGGCCATGGATGGAATCTTTGAGATAAAAGTTTGAGCCATAGTCTCTAACATGAATATCGAGGACTTGTATCATCCAAGAGCAAATTAAGAGAGAATACTTCAACCTAGAAATTTTGTTCTTTGGTTTCGAGTTCTCCAACTTCCAAACCAATACTCTGCCATCTCAACTGAGTGTTCTAGGGGCCAGTAACTAGTTGAGCAATGCGGAGTGAAACTCTGAGATGGGTCGGCTCAAGATTTGTATACAGTACAAAAACGTAGTATTCCATGAGCTCCGGTATGAGGTTCCATGACTGCAGTGTTCCACACCCGTAACTTATAAGAGTTTGTAAATGACTAATTAAGCAATGAACCAATACATTTATCCCTCCTGTCCATATCTAGTTGACTTTGTGGTGCTCCGCTTCTCTCATAATTAGCATGATCTCCAACAATGGGTCGAGGCAGATCATATGGCGGAATCTGCTTTATCTGCTGTCACTGGAAGAATTGGCAACCTTGCCGTCCAAGAGGCATCACTGCTATGTGGAGTGGAATTCTTGAAAGATGAACTAGCGAGGCTTCAAGGCTTCCTCAAAGATGCTGATAAAAAGATGAGATTTGGGAATGAAGCTATCTCAGTTTGCGTCCGCCAGATCAGAGATGTGTCTTATGATGCTGAGAATATTATTGAAGCTGTGGATTATGTGAAGAAGCGAAGGATCCTGAAGAAGGGTATCATGGGCGCCATCTCAAGGTATGCCCGTTTAACAACCGATTTGGTTACCCTTCATAAAGTTGATGCCGAAATTCGTCGTGTAAGGAGGAAAATTGGCGAGATCAAAGGTAGCATGTCAAGCTTAAATATTTGAAAAGTTTTATGGTACATATTACCACCAGTAATTACTGGTGGTAATATGTAGGGTACTTTAGTAATTAACAGTTGTAATAATCAAATTACGTCATTTGCCACCAAAACTAGCCTCGGTTGCCTGCTACGATGGAGCTCGTCTCCTCCCTCCATTGGCCCTTCGAAATTACATCATTTGCACTCACGAGGCCACACGTCCCGAGAGTTCGGGTCCCTCCATCCATTGCCGCCAGATATGATGGAGCTCGACGCCCATGCCACATGGTGTGGCTCAAGCACATCCGGTGCGACAATGTGAGCGGTGAGCGTGAGGTGCTAAACAACGAGGTAAGCGACAATGCCGGCGACGAGCTCGTGAGGTTCGTCGCTGATGAGGACGAGCTCGGGCGCAGCAGGCCACGGCAAACAGCGGCGGCAACAAGCTCAGGTGATGGTTGGATGCGGCAGCGGCGAGCTCGTCAATCCGACGGCGCTGATGAACAGAGGGTCGTTGGCGTCTCAAAGCGCGTGCTGCTCTCGCGAGGAGCAGCTCGGTAGTTTGCGCGTGTCGGCTGGGCAGGAACTCATGTGTGTAGCAGCTCGCCGGCGCATGTTGCGGCTCAAGGTGTTCCTCAGCTCAGTTAGGACTAGCTCAGTCAAGACTCGCTCGGACAGGGACTTGCGTGCGGCTCAGACGAGCTCGCGAGGCGACGGCCATGAACTGCGAGCTGACTGGAGGAGGAAGAAAGGCAAAGACAGATACACGAAAGGATTTTGTCTCAATTAATCATAACTCTATTATTATTTTTCCCATAATACCCCAGTAAAAACATTACTACTTAAAAATACTAGTGGTACTAATAGTGAGATAGCAATTAATCTAGATCATCGGATTTAAATTACTACAAATAATTACTGGTAGTAATATGTACCATAAAACTCCTAAAATATTTCTAATCTTGGTGTTGGTGTCATAGAGAAGACGTATATGGAGGATGATTTGTTTATCCTTCCAAATTCTGAACATGATCCTGTCATTGTTGGTTTTGAGGATGAGTTGAAGGTTGAAAAGTTAGTTGACGAAGAACACAACCAGCTAAGTGTTGTGTCCATTGTTGGCATGGGCGGGGCAGGAAAAACTACACTAGCTAGACAAGTATACAGTTCACCAAAAATACAAGGTCATTTTGCCACAGTTGTTTGGTTTACTGTATCTCAAAAGTTCAAAGGTATTGATTTGCTGAAGAATGTTATTAAACAAGTAGCAGGGTCTATAGATGTGTACAGTGAACCTGATCTGACCCAGGGTTGCGAGGTAGGAAACTACATACAAGATTTGTTGTCACAAAAAAGATACCTAATTGTTCTTGATGATGTTTGGGAGACAGACACCTGAGAGCTAGGATAGCTAACGTCTTTCCTGATGCAAATAATGGCAGTAGAGTAATCTTAACTACTGGAAAGACAGACGTTGCCCAGCATATTCAAATACCGACATATGTTCATAACCTCAAGCTCTTAGAGGAGAAGGGCTGGGAATATTTTAGAATAAAAGCTTTACCGTCATTCAAAAGGTCTAGTATCTGTAACCTTGTTGACTTTGAAGTTCTAGGGAGAAAAGTTGCAAGAAAATGTAATGGATTACCACTGGCACTTGCAGTTCTCGGGGCTTATCTGTCAAAGAACCTAAGTATAGAAGTTTGGTCAGATGTGCTTTTGAGTTGGACATCAACAAAAGATGGACAGTGGATACGACAAATAATAGCTTGCAGTTACTATGACTTACCAAATTCATTTATAAAGTCCTGTTTTCTCTACCTTGCTGCTCTCCCTGAGGACTATGCTGTATCTGTGTCGGATCTTATCGAACTGTGGATAGCTGAATGCTTAGTGCCACAAACAACAAAGCATAAACAGGAAGACACAGCTCGGAAGTATGTAAATGAATTGGCTCAAAGATGCTTGGTTCAAGTTGTTAGCAGAAGCAAGGCTCATGGATGGATTGAGACAATAACGATACATGATATTCTACGTGACTGGTGCATAGAAGAAGCACGGCAAGATAGTTTTTTTGATACTATAGATTCAAGTGCAGGTTAGGGGATCCTCTCCACTCTTATATATTGTTTATATTATTTAAAATATAATTTAGGTGGAAACGTTCACGTCATCAAAAAATCTGTCGTACGCCTACAAAGTTAGAGATTGAATCCAAATCAGTTTCGTACCTTCCATATCAAACACTAAATTCAAAAAATCATAAATCCCTCGTCCGGAGTTCAAATGAGGCAAGCTCAGACTCTATCTCATATCCCTAAAAAAGTTCAACAATTTTGATATTCAATGGAAGTCAAGATTCCGCCGTTTTGATTTTTAAATTTACGATGCAAAAACATTCATTCTGATTCGGACTACTCTACGCAGATCTCTGTGCGAGGCCCATATCTCCTACATCTGGAGTCCAAATAATATGATACATATATGTTCCGAAAAGGTCTTGACAAGATCTACAACTTTAATGTTTTAACTTTTCTCATTAGAGCATGTTTTTAAGTCCAAAATCGCGTTGCAATGCAGTGCTATTTCTATTCTGCGTGAATTGATTTTTTCTATCGGATAAAACTTCTAAAAATCTTTAAGGGTCACGATCTTAGTCTTGTATGTTGGGCTTCATAGAGATCAGTGGTGTCTTGTAGGCGTCATGAGCTTGTGAGAATCACTCTTTGCATGGTGAATTGGGCTTCATATCGGTACTTCTCATATTTGAGCATTTTTCTAATGTCATTTCACTTAATTTTGTAATATAGCACTCAAACGACACTGCATGTGGAATCATTAACATTAGAGGTAAAAAAATATTTATGATAAGAATACGGTAAAAAATAATAGAAAAATTATTACTTATGACATATAAAATGGTACACTAAGAAGCATTAATAATAATATAAATATGATCTTTCAATGTCAACAATTATATTGTATAAATAATTTATGTTTAAATCATAAGAGTGTTTTATTTTTTTTAATCCGTAGCAACACACGGATACTTTGCTAGTATTATTTAAAATGTATCAGAATATTTAACCTTACCCTACTAAACGAATTTACTAAACAATTGTGCAGGCCAAGTTGGTGCATCATTATCCAGTACTATGGTATCATATAGGACTTCTTTTCAAAACTTCTATGATGACAACATTGTTCAGGCAACTCCCAGGCTCCGAACATTGGTCGGCTTTGAACTTTCATCATTGGGGATACCAAAGATAAGATTCCTAAGAGTTCTTCATGTAGAAAACTCAATCCTGAAGAATTTCTCAGTGCTAATTGGAGGGTGCATTCACCTAAGATATCTCAAACTGAGAAAGTGTAAACATGTTTTGCTACCTTACTCAATTGGACAACTCCTCTTCTTGCAAACTATAGATTTGAGGGGCACGAAACTAGACTCTAGTTCCGAAATCCTTGTGGTATATCCCTGCTCTAAGGCATATTTACTTTACTGGAGGGTTCTCTCCAGTGAAGATAATCAATCAAAGAGAGATCCAAACAATATGGTTAGATATTCCTTTCCGCGCAATTAAGTATTACCGATGTGATTTGGTGACATTTTTGGGTCAATTGACTCAGGTAACTACCCTGTCGTTGGACTTGATACCCATGCCTGTGGAGATGATAAACGTGTTGGCGAACATGCCTCACCTAAACAAATTTGATGTACTCAATAAGTTGCCCAACAGCCAACTCTTCCCACAAACACTACGGCAGCTTCGACTACATGCTGTTGTCATTACGGAAGACCCCATGCCGATCCTAGAGAAGCTTCCCTGCCTTGTTGTGCTGGAGTTGTCTGGGTATGTAGGCAAGACCATGTATTGCACTGGTGAAGGGTTCCCTCTGCTGCAAGAGTTGGAAGTTGTTCGGTTCTCCACCGAGGAATGGATCACAGAGATTGGGGCAATGCCAAGGCTTTCCCATCTGACCCTTTATTTGTGCGAGAAGATGGACGTTCTCCCTGAGGGTTTACTGCACCTGTTATCTCTTAACGAGCTGACTCTGTTGTATATGTCCCAGATTTCTAGAGGCGACAGAACATTGAAGAATCTGCGAAGGAAAGGATGCAAGGTTGGGTAATCGTCCCTTAAATATCTTTATCGTACTATTATCTATTGAATACTCGGATGGATCCCAACCATTATGTTTATCATGCAAATATTCGCAATATAGAAGGGGCGAGGTCTAAAACTTTGTTTGCAGGCTCTGTCTCAACTTAAAATACAGGCAGGCATAGGTTCAATATAGGCTTTTTAGCTCTTTTTTAAAAACTTTCCATCCTTTTTCATCTTCTTTCACTTCGTAATGCATTGTAATCGTAACTGGCTAGCTTAACTTGGTGTTGAGGATTTGCCACTAATATAGGTGATTTTAAGAATTAGACGCCGAATTTCTAACTGGCGTATGGAGCTAAGGGCAACATCTAAATTATATTGGATAGCAGCTTGGACCCTGTATTACAAAAGATAAGAACACTTACAATGTGTCACTTACAAATATTGATCATATTTTTATTCTCGAAACTCTGTAATAATGATTTTTATTTTGCCGTATGCATTTCCAAATGTAAAAGGCCAGAACTCTTTTAAAGTTTCCATTATCAAAGAAAATAATAATTTTTCATAATTTCTTTGTGCAGGTGACACATCTTTAAGGCAGCGGCTTGTGGCTCAAAAACCTTACCATGCACGGCTCATTTGTCATCCTGAATCCTCTTTTGTCATCGGCTCATTCCTTCCTCTGTAAATCAGTTTGTTCTTTACTCCTACAAATTGTCTATATTGGTATGTGCTTTAATCCTGTACAATAAAGCTCAATATGAGTTTGCAATATTTATCCTTTCCTAAAGTTGAATTGTTCCAAGAAAAGGGCTCGATGAAAACACTAGGAAAGGGCTCGACGAAATACTACAGAAACGGTGCCTTCGAAATACTGTAGCAGTGTACTTGTAACACTGTTCATAGTTACTGTATCAGTTGATCTTACGCGTTTATTTTCGATCGGACGGCCCAACGGCTTGTGAAGTCACCTGCCTTCACAATGACGTGAAGGCAGCTGATCTCAATCCCCGCAGACATCCTCTGCGGTGCAGGACAGACATGCACTGCCTGGGGAAGCTTGTAGTTAGGGCAGCTTCACTGGTTTGGGATCTATATAAGGGCGTACACACTGGTGTCTTGAGAGGTAGCATTACGGGCACGTGTCGCATCACCACTAATTCACGTTCGTGACATGTTAAAGGTGGGAGGTAGCAGAGGTTTTTGCCGGCAATCATCGACGGATAGCTCATTCATCCTACTCCTTCTCAGTACATCAATACCCAGACCTTCTCGTACCCTAAATTTATACAAAGTATTTGACTCACTTTGCTCCTTTTCACAGAGAGTATACTGTGGAAGCTAAGCAGTTGAGGATAGATGCTCTCGAGGCTGAAGACATCAATGAGTATTTACTAAAGTCTTATATAATATCTTATTATCTTGCAAATCTTCTGACCTATAATGTCATGTTGATTTCTGTAGTCCGGACTCAGCTGTCCCAGTGCACTCAAAAGGAGCTAGATAAACTGCAGGCTGATTACAAGATGGCTGTCTCCATGCTAGAGCAGAGCCAACTGAACCATGAAGGTAATGCCTTTGAAGCTTTTCCTCAGCATTAGACATTTATTAAATCCTTGTGTATTTTCCCAGCTCATGAAAAGAAGATAGCAGACTTGGAAAAGCTCACTTCAAATCAATAGAGATTTTTAGAAGCTCTGACTAATGAGAAGGATGGGCTGACCAAGCCACTTTGCGAGCGGGATGCGGAAGTCGCCTCACTGAAGAAGAGCTTGGGGGAAACCGAGGAGAAACTAAAGAATGCTAAGGGCAGTGCTACAACTTTCAAATGTAATCTTACCAGTAAGCCATCTTTTATTTCCTCCATTGTCTTTAATATAGATTTCATCTTCTAACTTCTTTGTGTAATTTGCATCCCTGTCTTACATCACTTGGAAGGCTTTGGATTACATCGATGCCAACCAAGTCGAGAAGACCGGATAATCACTGGAGCACCTGCTGGAGCATGCATCAGAGGCGATCGACCATCACACCAAGAGGGTAGCTGTCGAGGCCGGAAGTCAAGTGCCGGCTATTTGCCAGTCTTGGACTCCTGAGCTTCCACTAGACAGGGTCAAACAAGGCTTCAACCCTAAGTTGACCATCGACTGCTGCTACTTGACTCCATGGTGGAGACTTTCCGTGCCTTGGTGGAGAATGTCGACGTCACTCCTGCCGGTCCTACTCCAGTTTTGCCAGTAGTAGACATAGAAGATGACACTTCCTCTCCTTCGTAGGAGCTGTAGATGTACCTATATTGAAAATACATTAGTAGTATCTAGATGTGGAAACAATTTGTTCCTTATGTAAATATATATCCTTTCTTGCTTAGTTAATTGAGTAATAACTTAACAAATAGAAGTGGACTGAAAAGTCATAAAAGCTATCTCCTGCCTCTTAATAGTAGACCGGTTAGTACTTAGCTGCGAATTCGTGCGTTAGCACTTAGACCTTCCTACTATAAGATTAAAAGATTAAAACAGAAGATGTATCAATCTGCTTTATCATTTGAGATCATAATTTATAACTACATTACAATCAGAGTCGACCATAAGACACATGACCTCTCACACTTTGGCTTTGGGTTTTTCTCAACAACTTCCACTAGAATTAAGCAGAAAAACACATCAAACGACCCGCTTCTAGGCCCGTTTCTTTTGGCCATGATTCTCCTTGGCACATCATTTAGCCTACAATGTAGAATCTGTGCTAGGGGTTGATTTTCTAAAAATCGAGTAGAAAATTACCCACCTGCCACTGGTTACACACCGATACCGGTTCATTTTATTTCCCATCGTCGTCTTTCTTCCCCAAATCATCTCCAAGCTGCCCTTGGGCTACAGCAAATCCGGCCGCCCCTGCGATAAATCCGGTTGTCCAGCCACCGGAGCTAGCAAAACGAGGCGAGGGCGGTGCTTGAATCTCGCCGCTGAGACGAATCGACTCCTTGTGAGTGGAATCGGCGGGGCGTGGCACAAGTGTAGCGGAGCAGTTCTGTGCTAGCGAGAGCTAGGCTAGCGATGGGTCTTGCTGGCGGTGAGCGCGGAACGAGCGGAGCGACTGTGCCAGCGTGAGTGGACTGTGCTAGCACGAGCAGGCTAGCGGTGTATCACGAGTGCCGAGCACGGCAGGAGTTGAGCGGACGGCACGAGCAAGCTGGCGGCATCCCGCGGAGGCGAGCCTAGCACGAACCGAGCGGAGTGGCTGTGCGAGCGCGGGAAGGCGGCGTGAGCTCGAGCGGGTGGAGCGGGTGGTGGCATGAGTGAGCGGCTGCGCGGGGCGAGCATGAGCGG
Source organism: Eleusine indica (assembly GCA_030378355.1). NCBI lineage: Eukaryota > Viridiplantae > Streptophyta > Magnoliopsida > Poales > Poaceae > Eleusine > Eleusine indica. The sequence continues at coordinate 32,677,796 of CM059499.1, forward strand.
AGGCCTCCCCATTCCGTCCAGACACGATTTCCATGGAGGAGCCAAACAAAGCGCTTCTTCTAGACGTGATTCCACCAGAAACTGATTCTTTAGGAAACTGACTTCGGACAGAAGCGAGGTGGGGAGAAGTTGTCCCAAATGGGGCCTTAGTGTAGTGGTAGTTTGTTGTGGAAATAAAATTGTATGACCTTATTGTTTCAGCGTTAGACCATAAAAATAAGATCGTATTAAAATATGAGAAATCGGTTGAAAAAGGCCAAAACCAGAATTTGTCAAGGTTAAGGTGCATCAGGACATTATTACTAGCCCCATGGCTCGATTGTTTAATGTATAAATTAAGAAATCGAGTCAAATAAGAATGAAAACAACAAAAATATCTTTCATCAAAAAGATCTAAATTTCATTCAATGATAGCATATATGAATACATATAAAAAAGACTAAGGATAAAAGCGACGTAGCTGGTTAATGTTCGAGGAATTGGGTACATCGTCGCCATCTTCATACATCAGTTGGTAACCCCCCGACTGAATGACTTCTTTGACCACATAGGGTCCTTCCCCTTTAGAGGATAACATGTGCCAATTCTTGGTTGATTGCACTCGGCGTAATACTAAATCTCTAACATGAAACTGACGACTTCGGACATTCTTGTCGTAATAACGCCGCAAGCCTTGTTGGTATACTACCGACTGAAACAGAGCGCGATCATGCAACTCCTCTGCCGCAATCAACTCAATCTCTCGGTTGTCTTCAGAACGCTTCTCCTCATATCTCTTAACCCGTGTTGAAACGAGGTTTACCTCGGTCAATGGCTATAGAGCCATATACCAATGAGAAAGGTGACTGACCGGTAGCCCAACTGACATTGGTGCGCAGCCCCCAGAGGACCGAAGATAATTCCTGAAATCACCGACCAACGTAAGGCTTGAGTTTGTAAAAAGTCTAGGCTTCAACTCCTGAAGAATCATACCGTTGTTCCATTCGACCTGCCCATTCTTTTGAGGATGAGCCACCGATGCAAAGTGGATTTTTATTCCCATCTCATTGGCAAAGTCACGGAACTCCTCAGATGTGAATGGAGTACCATTGTCGGTAAAGATATCATGGGGAACTCCAAACTGAGTGAAGACCTCTTTGACAAACTCGATCGCCTTCTTGGAAGTTATCTTGCCGACCAGCTTTGCTTCGATCCACTTGTTGAACTTGTCGATGGCAACAAACAGATGTGTAAACTCGCCTAGCGCCTTTGTGAAAGGACCGACAATGTGAAGCCCCCAGACTGCAAAAGGCCAAGTCATAGGTATCATCTGAAGTTGCTACAAAGGCATGTGCGTTTGCTGAGCAAAGAATTGGTAGCCTGCACATGTCTGAATGACCTGGTGTGCATCTTCAACTACCGTGGGCCAATAGAACCCTTACCGGAAAGCTTTGCCGACCAAAGTTTTGGACGCCTTGTGATTGCCACATGCTCCTGCATGGATCTCCGCCATCAATTCCTTGCCTTCGGGAATAGAGATGCATCAAATCAAGATGTTGGATCCTCCTCAACGATATAGCAGGTCATCCACCATCAAATATCCCTGACACTTGGCCTTCAACCTTTGTTGCTCATTAGGATCCATAGGCAGAGTACCCTTAGTCAGGAATTGAATAATTGGGTCGCACCAACCGGTCTGCATATTCACATCCAGTACCGGCTCTGTGACATCAGTTATCAGCATGTCTGACCGAGATAGTAGGAGTATCCAGGGTGTGGAGGAAAACACCGGGCGGGACCATCGATCGCGATGACCCCACCTTTGCTAACTCATCAACAACTTGATTATTGTTGCGAGGAACATGCGTGAACTTAAGTCCATCAAACTTGTTCTCCAGGTTCCGGACCTCTTGGCAATAAGCAGCCATGCTGTCGTCCACACTATGCTGTCGTCCACACAATTCCAATCCTTACTGACCCAGTTGATTACTAGAGCCAAGTCTCCAAAGATGTCTAAATGCTGAATGTCAAGAGATATGGCAATGCACAGACCATGAAGGTGTGCCTCGTATTCTGCTGCATTGTTAGACACTCAGAAATTCATCTGGAGGACATATATGAGCCTCCCTCTTTGAGGTGATATGAGCATGATGCTAGCCCCCGCGCCTTGCAATTGGAGTGACCCATCAAAGTACAACTTCTAGTATTCGAGGTCTTGCGGTGCAGGCGGCATCTGAATCTCTGTCCACTCAGAAACAAAGTCCGCCTGAGCTTGTCCTTTGATCGTCGAGCGAGCTACGAATGTTATGGTGTATTGACCAAGTTTGACTGCAGTTGATGGTCCTTAAATACTATATCTGACCATCAAATTCCTGCATAATACATATAAAATATATAACCAACATAGTGGTAGAAGTTTATTATTAACAATTTCCATGAGTTTTGGTGAGTATGTGTTTGCAGGTATAAAAGAGCCAAAATATGCAAAACCGTGAAGAAACACCCCGCCGGTCGATCACCACTATGAAACAGCCATTTTCACCGGCCGACACGGTCGTTTAAGGCTGAAAGAAGGACCCGCCCGACAGGGTCGTTTATGGCTGAAATCAGGACCCGACTGACAGGGTCGTTTAAGGCTGAAATCAGCCACCCGACTGATGAACCGGAATCATTGTCAGACTGATCATTTGACCTGACCGATTTTGCAAAACACTTCACTGTGATGCCGTTTTCTTTTCCCGGACCAAAAGTGATCAAATATGGCTAAGGAAAAGAGGCCAACATGTGGCCTAACCAGGAGAAGTCAAGAGGCGACCCGAAGGGGGTCGGCACCCGGCCAAGGCTGTCGCTCGGCCTAGGCCGCCACCCGGCCCGGCTTGCCGCTCGGTCTAGCTTGCCGCCTGGCCCGGCATGCGTTGGCCACCCAGGGTTGCCAACCCTTGAGGCCCATGAGGCCTACCGCCCACCAAATGAAGAGTCGGTGGAAACCGACCAAACGACCGACTTCGAGACAAAATCCAAGCCATCCGAGAGAAGTCGGTACCGAACTGACACGATCCAAGGGCCGCTCGGCCTGGGCTGCTGCCCGACGGTGCATGCCGCCCGACATGCTAGGCTGCCCGACACACGTGGCCGCCTGGCCTTACCCGCCACCCGGCGGACCGACTTTGGCCTACCGACTCGCCTTCACCTACGAGTAACCCCCTACCCATTTCCACCTATAAATAGAGGGGGAATTCGGCATGAACAACACAACACACAAGAAGAGAGTTCGGACCTCCATTCCAAAGGATTTAGCACTGCCAAAGTGTTTCAAAAATAGGGAGAGAGTGAGGGAGAGTTCAGGGAAGCGCCGGGTTTATCGGCGATCTTCTCCACAGTTGTACCTCTTCGGATGCTTTCTTTTTCAAGTAAGTGTTCATGTTTCCTCTTTGGTATTTAAGTTTCTTATTAAGTAAGTTCATTCCTTTATTGCTTACGGGATCATGGCCCTATTTAATTAGAGTATCTTAGTCTTCTATAAGCATGGATCCGAGACTAGGATAGTAATTGATAGCGTAGACATGGTGTCTAGGCTAGAGGTCACCTTTGTTTGCCGCGTGCCCCACGGTTTGTAGAGGTAGTCGGTAGGTGGTGACAGCCCTATCCGGCGTCAGTAATCCTCCACATTCAGGTATGTCGTAGAGCTGTTGGCTGGAGTCGCCTGTGGATGCAGAGGTAAGCCGGTGCCTGAAGTAAGTAGTAATAGAACGAACCTATCTTATTATAGGATCCTTTACCATAGGAATCCTCTCTACCCTCTGCGTATCGTATTCTTGTTGTCCTTGGACGATCTATCTTAGAAGACTATTACACACACGTTCCCTGTGATTCGATAACCTGGAATACTCCTAGGTGAAGTGCTACATTGGTATCCGTGCGCTTGTGGATTTCTCTGTGATCGTAAGAAATACCAACTAGCATTTCTGGCGCCGTTGCTGGGGAACGGTTGTTGTATCGTCTTCAAACCTTGTTTGTCCTCGTATCTTTTTCTTTTTCTATTCCTTTCATTTCTTTCCTTTTTCCACCATGGAGCAAACTTCTATCCTATCCTTTTCTGCTCCAAAGGGCGAGTTCTTTGAGCCACCGCCGTCTGCGGACCCAATTCGCACATCGGGCTATGAACTCCGCCTTGGTTTTATAGCAATGGTTCAGGAGCAATTCTTCTCTGGTCTGGATTTTGAAAATCCTTGCCATCATTTGTGAGAATTTGAGTATTTGTGTTCATGTTTGTTCATCGAAGGCATGACACATGAAACTCTAAAGTGGAAATTATTTCCCTTCTCCCTCATGATGAGGGCGAAGCAATGGTACACTCATACTATTGGGAGTGTAGATGGTGATTGGGAGAAGTTGCGGGATAAATTTTGTCTTGCGTTCTTCTCTCAATCCTGTATTGTCTCCCTTTGTATGGAAATTCTCGGCTTTTGCCAGAGTGAGAAGGAATCTATTGGAGCAGCTTGGGCCAGGATCTCTTTGCTAGTGCATTTCGGCCTAGACTTGTCCATACCTGATGAAATGTTGCTTCAACACTTCTATTCAGGTTTAAACAAGAAGTCTGCCCAATTCCTCGACACTGCCGCTGGAGGATCGTTCATCCACAAGACTGCAACAGAAGGAAGAACAATCCTACACCGTATCTTTGAAAACTCATCCTTCTTAGCCGACCTTAGTGAGCCCCTCCAGGAGGAAGCTACGTCAAGCCGCACGGACCCCTCAATAGCCATATCCGAGCCCACACCTTGCCTATCCCTAGATTTGAATTTTGAGATGTGCCCCGAACCTCGAACACTGGAGAAAGAAGAAATTCAACATCCAGAGTTCTCTTTTGAATTTGAGGAAGGTCTTTTTAAAGACTTTGGGAACACCTTGAATTACTATTCCAAAAAGTACCCACCAGTTCCCATCTTTCCTCCTCATTCTCGAGAGGATGGAAAAATATCCCACGAGGATCCCTCAATGGGTAAATTCAAACCCATAGCTCTCTCATCTCTTGATTTTGCTTTTGATACCTTTCGGAAGGAAGAAGAAATTCTACCTTCAGGGTTGCCAGTCAAATTCAAGGAAAGCTTACTTGATGATCGTAGAAAAACCTCAAATTATATCTGGCAAAACAAGCCTACGGTATCTGCTTTGCCTCCTGGTCCTTTCCAAGAAGGAATTCCAAAGGAGGCCATGAAAAAGCAGCGGTTGAAGGAAGAAAAGCGCTATTTCAAAGCTATCCAAATCCATTCACCTTCCACAACCATTCCTTGTCTTATACGAGGAAATGCCGTAGAGGCCCTTCACGATCCCACCATATCATCCCCGAATACATAGCTTTACAGCTTGTGGATGATATACCTCTAGAGCCGACCAATTCTCTCTTCAAGGATTCCTTGGGAGTATCCTGCACATGTTGGGGGATCGCAAAGGCTATACCAATCAAGATAGGAAAAGTTGAGCTTTACTTAGACTTCCTTATCTTTCCTATCATCGATTTTGATCTCCTCCTTGGCTACCCACTAGAAAAACTCCACATACTAGGTGCATCTCAAGGGAGCCAAACTAAAAAGCTTAGGGAGACTGCTTTCGCCACTAGGAATCTTTTCTCAGAATATCCTTTGGTGAGGTCTTATCTCAAGCACCGCCCGCTCGAGAAAGTAATGTTTGTTTCCCAACTCCCATTGCCGAAGCCTGTTCTTTATGGGAATGCGAAGCTTTTCACCCAAGAAGATGACAATAAGGAAAAAACTCCAAATCACTTTGAAACCAAACCGTCATCTTTCTTGCCTAAGCCTTGTTCCTCTGACTCTCAAGTCTCCATTCTCGACAGTGATCATGAACCAACTGTGACATTTATCGATGAATTTATGGAGAAGGAGAAGCTTTGGGCCACTAGATTAGTTGAGCCATTGACTCTAGAACTAGGAGGAGAAGATTCAATAGGTGAGCATGAGAGCTTATTTCTTGAAAACCCATAGAATACATGCCCATTCATTGAATCTTCAGAGTCAATCAATTTTAGTACCAATCACACCTATGAGGACTACAACCACCTCAAGAGCATCATTAGCAAAATATTTGTTAGGATGGTTGTAGATGCTTTTGTTTATCATAAATATTGCAAATCTTGTAGTTGTACTTTGGGACTAACCTTGTAGCTAGAGCTTTAATAACACATAAAAAATTAGCGGTGGACTGGGAACTACATCGTCAATAGCAGCTGCAATAGGAAGTCCCTGTGGTCAAGCTTCTGACTGTAAACAAAGCACTACCAGGAGATGGCCCGGATTATCATTTCCCTTTTGCTTAAATAAAAGCAAGAATATGTTTGAAGGTTATGTTTGCCTTCACGTATTTTTGGTCACTAACCATTTCAGGTTGAGATTAAAAAGAACGATGGTCATTCTATACCTATTAACATAGGAGCTGCATCAACTTTAACACCATGGTATTTTTGGCTAGGGAACCCACTACAAGAAGGCTATACAAAAATCCAAGTGTGGGGGGAGTTCTGTAAGTATCTCATAGCAAGTTTCATTCTTACCAATTTTATCTCGGTTAAGAGGTGTTGCTAGTTCCTGCTTTCATGCCTTGCTAAAAAAGAAAAAAATATTGAAAGGTGCTTTAGTTTATTTTCCCTTTTTATTTCCTTTCAATTCAATCTTATAGTGCACCTAGAAAAGAAAATAAATAATAATAAATAAATTTGTGACTCTATCAGGCCCATAAAGCCGGTAGAGTCCCAATTGCTTTTCACCCTTTTTGTTTTTGTTTTTGTTTTTCTTCAAATAAAGCATCTAGGTACAAGATCAAGTGTGGGGGAGGCCTTCAAGATTTTCAACACACAAACAATACAAGGCCTCCCACCGACACGTTGCACAATCATCGCTTAAGCCAACATGTCAAAGGTCGAGGTGACTGGGCTCCAAGTGACATTGACCAACCTACAAGGACAGTCGACACAAGCATGGTGCTCCTAAGCTTCCACATCTTCCATAGTGACGGTTTGCATAGTCTATCCCTTTCCTCCTAGTTTCCAAGTTAAATCAAATTTATCCTGAGTCAATCAATAAATTTAACTTGAAAACTAAAACCAATTCTTGTGAACCCCTATTATCATGCTTCTCTTTGATTGACTTGCATGCTCCTTATTCCTAGTTCATTTACTTGTTGCTTATGAACTATATCTCTAGGGAAGCATGTCACCTAAGTAGTTGACTTATGAGATATGGTGTTATGAAAGAAATCTTTCTCTTATGCTTGTAGTGCTTGGGAATTTTTCTTTAAGAATAAAAATAAAGGCCCTCTCCTCAATGATGTGAATGTCCTACCAAAGCCATATGATAGTTATATTAAAAACCTTATGCATATGCTGCTTGTTGTTTCGTTGAACTTTGTCAAATTCTTGTGACCCTAGTGAGATGCATGTTTATGTTTTGTTGATCAAGATCATGTGCACATTTCCCTTCATATGCTAACCTTCCACATTGGAAGGTAGCATTTTTTGTATCCATCCACCAAAAGAAATACTCCTTAATTATCCTGTCATGACTCTCTCTCGATTGTTTCCATAGAAGGCATGGCTATAAAAAAAAGATGCTCTCATCTTTGAGCAAGATGAAAAAAAGGGGAAAGAAATAGTCATGCCCAATATGATTTTAAAGAAAGAAAGAGAGTCTATACATAAAGGAGTATTCATCCACCCCCATCATCCACCGTCATCCATATGCTAACTCTTCTACACCAGAAGATAGCATCATCCATATTCATTCATCCACAAAAATAAAGTGCTCCACCATGCTTTGAGAAACTCCCTCTCCAATTATGCTTGCAGAAAGAGACATGGGCTATCAAGTATTTAATATAAAAAAATAAAATATAGAAAAAATGAAAGAGAGATAGCCCATGTTCTCAAATACAAGAGAGGGAGGATTCCAAAAGGGGCATCCATCATTCGCCTTTCCATCTATCCCATCCATTTATGTGCACATGCTTGATCATAATTCATAACTTGTTTTCTCTGTGGATCCGGTTTTTGACTTAGTAATATATGAGGCACAAGTATGCCTTCTTTATTCCCCTACCCTGAGCTCCACATAAACCATATTTAGAGGTAGGATGAAAAGAGGCAAAGTCAAATGCCTTGGTGAGGAACCACACACATAGTAAGTGATCTAAGAGAATCATTTGAGGAGAATGGCCATGATTTGTTTTTGAAAATCTTGTAAAAACCCAAGTTACTCAGCAGAAGGAGTAAAGATGACTAGAGTCAACACCGTTCCATTCTTCAACCACCCAAGGGGATGTGATAGACACTTCAAAGTTCATGGGTACAAGTATGATTTGGAATAATTTGCATGGTAGTCTTGTATCAAAAGAAGTTATGATTCACCATAGTCTCTATTCTTTTACTCGAGGAGGAGCAAAGGCTAAGTGTGGGGGTGTTGTTGACGGTCCTTAAATACTAAATCCGACCGTCAAATTCCTGCATAATACATATAAAATAAATAACCAACATAGTGGTAGGAGTTTATTACTAACATTTTCTATGAGTTTTGGTGAGTATGTGTTTGCAGGTATAAAAGAGCCAAAATATGCAAAAACATGAAGAAACACCCCGTCGGCCGATCACCACTGTTAAACAGCCATTTCACCAGCCGACAAGGTCGTTTAAGGCTGAAATAAGGACCCGGCGGACAGGGTCATTTAAGGCTGAAATCAGGACCTGGCTGACATGGTCATTTACAGCTGAAATCAGGATCAGGCCGACAGGGTCATTTAAGGCTAAAATATGGCTAAGAAAAAGAGGCCAACATGTGGCATAACCGGGAGAAGTGAAGAGGCCACCCGGAGGGGGTCGGCACTGATCTGGACAAGGGTTCCCGATCTTTCGATAGGTTCTGATAATCTTGATTAAGGCGGAGGCGATACACAAATCGATCCGGCTTCCGAACGACACGTTCTGAACCCCGCAATCGTAGCACAACGTCTCCTCTGGTTATCAACCGTTCAAGAACGATTGACCTCGCCGAGAAGGCTTATCCTTGCCTGCAAATCAAGAACACAAGCAAGAACAAAGAAGAATGCAACCAAATTTGCAAGTATACGATGAATCTCACAAGTTGGAGTCTCACAAACCGATCAAACGGCAAAACTGTTATCAACAGAATAATCTAAGCAAAACCCAAACCCTAATTCATGATCATCTCCATGGTTTCTAACAACAATTAATTCATTAGGTAGCAATCTATTCTCAAAATCACATAAAGGAATCATTAGGAACAAGCTCACCCGTAAATTCAGTTGTCGCGCATGAACTTGCATTTTGGTTGGCGGAGTGCTGGGTGTATCCATAAGGGTGATGTCCTCATCAGGCACCTGGCCAATGCTGCCGCGCAGCCTAGGCCGCCGCCCGGCCCGTCTTGTCACCCGGCCTGGCTTGCCGCCCGGCCTAGCCTGGGTTGGCCACCCAGGGCTGCCAGCCCATGAGACCCATGAGGCCTACCGTCTGCCAAATGAAGAGTTGGTGGAAACCGACTGAACGACCAACTTTGGGACAAAATCCAAGCCATCCAAGAGAAGTCGGTCGCGAACCAACACGATCCAAGGGCCGCACGGCCTGGGCTGCCACCCGGTGGTGCATGCCGCCCGACATGCTAGGCTGCCCGGCACACGTGGTTGTTCGGCCTTGCTCGCCGCCCAGTGGACCGACTTTGGCCTACCAACTCGCCTTCACCTACAAGTACCCCCCTGCACATTGCCACCTATAAATAGAGGGGGAATTCGGCATGAACAACACCACCCACAAAAAGAGAGTTTAGGTGCAGCCTACGTCCCGTATTGTCTCCCTTCGTATGGAAATTCTCGAGTTTCGCTAGAATGAGATGGAGTCTTTAGGTGCAGCCTGGGCTAGGCTTAATTTTCTATCCAAATCTGGACCCAACCTTGCCATTCCCGACCCGATGTTGCTACAACATTTTCGTGAGGGTTTGAACAAGGAATCTGCCCTATACCTCGACATTGCCGCTGGAGGATCGTTCGTCCACAAGACCGTGACAGAAGGAAGAGAAATCCTAGACCGTATTCTAGAAAACACTTCCTTCCTTTCTAATCATACTGAACCCCTCCAAGAGGAAGCCAAGTCGAGCCATGAGGAACCCTTAATAGCCAAATCCAAACCCATTCCTTGCATATGCCTAGACTTGACTTTTGAGCCGTGCCCCGAACCTCGAACACTGGAGGAAGAAGAAATTCAACATCCAGAGTTTTGTTTTGAATTCGAGGAAGGTGTTTTTAAAGACTTTAGGAATGCCTTGAATTACTATTCCAAAAAGAACCCAGCAGTTCCCATCTGTCCTCCTCATTCTCAAGAGAATGGAAAACCGTCCCACGAGGTCCCTCAATGGCTAAATTCAAACCCATAGCTCTCTCATCTTTTGATTTTGCTATTGATACCTCTCGGAAGGAAGAAGAAATTCTAACTTCAGGGTTGCTAGTCAAATTTGAGGAAAGCTTACTTGATGATCGTAGAAAAACCTCGAATTATATCTGGCAAAACAAGCCTGCGGTATCTGCTTTGCCTCCTGGTCCTGTCCAAGAAATAATTCCAAAGGAGGCCATGAAGAAGGAATTCCAAAGGCTGCCACCTAGCCTAGGCCGCCGCCCGACCCAGCTTGTCGCCCGACCTAGCTTGCCGCCCAGCCTGGCCTGGGTTGGCCACCCAAGGTTGCCAGCCCATGAGGTCCATGAGGCGTACCGCCCACCAAATTAAGAGTCGGTGGAAACCGAACAAACGACCGACTTCGGGACCAAATCCAAGCCATACAAGAGAAGTCGGTCGCGAACCGACACGATCCAAGGGCCACCCGTGCTGGGCTGCCGCCCGGCCTTGCCCGCCGCCCAGCGGACCGACTTTGGCCTACCGAGTTGTCTTCACCTACAAGTAACCCCCTACCCATTGGCACCTATAAATAGAGGGGGAATTTGGCATGAACAACACAACACACAAGAAGAGAGTTTAGACCTCCATTCCAAAGGCTTTAGCACTGCCAAAGTGTTTAGAAAATAGGGAGAGAGTGAGGGAGAGTTCGGGAAGCGCCGAGTTTGTCGGTGATCTTCCCCACGCTTGTACCTTGACGGATGCTATCTTTTTCAAGTAAGTTTTCGTGTTTCCTCTTTGGTATTTAAGTTTCTTATTTAAGTAAGTTCTTTCCTTTATTGCTTATAGGCTCATCGCTCTATTTAATAAGAGTATCTTAGTCTTCTATAAGCATGGATCCGAGACTAGGATAGTAATCAATAGTGTAGATGTGGTGTCTAGGCTAGAGGCCACCTTTGTTTGCCGCGTGCCCCACGGTTTATAGAGGTAGTCCATAGGTGGTGACAGCCCTATCTAGCCTCAGTTATCCTTCACGTTCGGGTAGGTCATAGAGCTATTGGCCGGAGTCGCCTGTGGATGCAGGGGTAAGCCGGTGCCCGAAGTAAGTAGTAATAGACCGAACCTATTTTATTATAGGATCCTTGACCATAGGAATCCTCTCTACCCTCTGCCTACCATATTCTTGTTGTCCTTGGACGGACTAGCTTAGAAGACTATGACACACACGTTCCCTGTGATTCGATAACCTGGAATACTCCTAGGTGAAGTGCTACATCGATATCCGTGCACTTGCAGATTTATCTGTTATCATAAGAAATACCAACAACTGCCCACTTAGTTCTGTCCCTCAATAGAAGTTCCACAAATAGGAATGAAGTGCTAAATTGAATTGCAGAAAAGTTATCGGGATAGAATACAATACTTGATAGGTGATGAAGCTAGCACGAAGTATGTCTCAATACCTACAATGAAAAGCTAGCGACACAATATACAAATGTAGAGAGCACAATTTGATATAATAAATACACAAGCACAAATGTAAAGCGAGAAATGTAAAGAGAATCACAAAGATTTAACCTGAGGTTCGACAACCACACTAAGTAGTCCCTACGTCCTTGTTGAGGAGTCACACAAAGTGGCCGGGTCTCTCTCAACCCTTTTCCCTACCAAGCAATCAAAAAGATCATGCTTGGATCTCTTTCTTCACTTGATTCTTTTCCTCTGGAGGTGAATCACACCTTCACAAACGTACCCGTCTCACCACAACAAGTTGGGAGCTCAAGGGCGACACCTAGCCATCTAGGAGACCAAGTCTCCAAGAGTAACAAGAAAATCAAATCTTGTATGGGGAGGGAAAAATGTGCTCAAGCTTATGAGTGGATGGATTCAAGCTTTTTGGGGTTGGATCTCTCTCACAATTGATTGGAATGTCAAGAATAAGTGTGTGAGTGAGAGGGGAGAGCTCTAGCTGGATGAGGAGTGAAATGCCAAACTTTCCAATCCTTTCCACGTGGGAAGGGGTAGGCTATTTATAGAGCAACTCCAAAAACTAGCCGTTGCAGTGTATACTGGGACAGACGGAACTTCCATGGTTACCCATGGAACTTCTGTGGATTCAAAAAGAGCCGTTGAACGGGATGAAAACAACTAGGCCAAGGAATGACGGAACTTCCATGAGAGGCCTCACAGAACTTTCGTAGCTCTCGGGTTGCAACAACCTAGCATTTTAGCTCTAACGGAACTTCTGTGAAAGACCTCACGAAACTTTCGTAGCTCTCTATTTGGCTCAGATTGAGTGGGTTCTTTTTGGACTTTTTGAGGCTAATTTTCTCTCAAAGCTTATTGGGTGACTTGGGCACATAATTTCTCTACAAGAAAGATTAGTTTACCCCTCTTAATAGTTCAGCATGCCTATGACTCAATAAATTAATAAAATCTAAACTTGAGAGGCACTTGAGTCTCTTCTCTTTTCTTATTTTTGTAGATGGATGAACTATCTCACAAATGTGGGTTTAAATGTTCTTTTGATAATCTGCACATTTTCTCCATATACATGTTAGCATAATTTTAATCCTATGTCATTGTACACCAAGACCAATGAGGGGATCCTAGATGCATCTTCGCTCGTGGTTGTGAAGCACCTCTCTGAGTGGGAAAGATGTGTGAACTTCAATTGAGTGAGCTTAAAAATATTGTTTCAGCTTCCTCGAAGTGATCAAGAGTGCGTAAAGCAGCTTGAAGATCTGGTGGTATCATACTTTGGAGGCACTAAGGACCTCACTGATGGAGTACACCGGGTGCTGTACTTTTTGTACATGACCCTCTTCCTCTCGGTCGACCGTCAAAACGGTACTTACAACCTGAGTTGTAGCTGAAACATAAAGCTGGATCTTTTCTTCTAGCTCCAGGGGCATCAAAACTGGAATTTTGCTGAGTTGATTCTTCAACTCATCCAAAGCAAACTACGCCTCCTCTGTCCAGGTGAAGTTGTCCTGCTTCTTCAATAGCTTGAAGAATGGTAGACCCCTGACTCCTAATTGGGAGATGAAGCGACTCAAGGCGGCCATGCACCCGGTCAGCTTCTGCACATCCCTCTGAGAGTTGGGTGGCCCTATATCAAGGATCACCTTGATTTCTCCAGGTTAGCCTAGATGCCTCTCTTGGAAACAATATAGCCAAGTAATTGTCCTGAAGGCACTAAAAAAAATGCACTTTTTGGGATTCAACTTCATTGAATATCGCCTCAGATTGTCGAACGTCTATGCCAGGTTAGAGATGAGTTCTTCAATGTTTCGAGTTTTTACGACAATGTCGTCGACATAAGCTTTTGCATTCTGACCAATCTAAGACTTGAGGCAGCATTGAATACCTCGCTGGTAAGTCGTGCCAGCATTTTGTAGACCAAACGACTTAGTAATGTAGCAGTAGGCGCCAAAAGGAGTTATGAAGAAAGTTTTGATTTGATCTTCGACTTTTAGTGGGATCTAGTGATAGCCTGAATAGGCATCTGGAAAGCTTAAATGCTCACACTCAGCGGTTGAGTCTATGATCTGATCGATGTGTGGTAGAGCGAAAGGATCTTTATGGCAGACCTTGTTCAAATCAGTATATAATCAACGCACATATGCCACTCTTTATTCTTTTTAGGTACAAGGAATGGATTAGCCATGCAATCAGGATGATACACTTCCTTAATAAAATTAGTAGCTAAAAGCCTAGCTATATCCTTCTTCATGGCATCCTTGCGGTCTTAAGCGAATCTTCTGAGTTGTTGCTTGATAGGTGTAGCCCCAGGAGGCACCCTTAATTCAGGCTCAATCTTTTCCCTAGGAACTCCCGGCATGTTAGAGGGCTGCCATGCAAAGATGTCCCTGTTTTCCTGGAGGAAAAGAGTGAGCGCGAGTTCCTATTTATCCCCGAGGTCTACCTCTGTGAAAGTGACCTTAGCAGGGTCTTCAGGGTCAAGTAGGTGTTGACGGTCCTTAAATGCTAAATCTGACCGTCAAATCCTTGCATAAATAACATAAAAGGAATAAACAACACAGTGGTAGTAGTTTTGGTGAGATATGTGTTTGCAGGTATAAAAGATCCAAAATATGCAAAAACATTAAGAAAAACCCCGTTGGCCGATCACCACTATGAAACAGCCATTTTCACCGACCGACAGGGTCATTACGGCTGAAATCAAGACCCCGCCGACAAGTCGTTTAAGGGTGAAATCAGCCACCCGGCCGATCAATCGGAATCACTATCTGGCTGATCATCCGACCTGGCCAACTCTGCAAAACACTCCACCATGATGCCATTTCCTCCTCCCGGATCAAAAGTGATGAAATATGGCTAAGGAAAAGAGGCCAACATATGGCATAACTGGGAGAAGTCAAGGGGCGACCCCGAGGGGTCGGCACCCGGCCTAGGCCGCCGCCCGACACGGCTTGCCACCCGACCTTGCTTGCAGCTCAGCCTGGCCTGCTGCCCGGCCTGTTTTGGCCACCCAGGGTTGCCAGCCCATGAGGCCCATGAGGCCTTCCGGCCGCCAAATGAAGAGTCGGTGGAAACTGACCAAATCGATCGACTTCGGGACAAAATCCAAGCCATCCAAGAGAAGTCGGTCCCAAACCGACCCGATCCAAGGGCCATCTGGCCTGGGCTGCTGTCTGGCGGTGCATGCCACCCAGCATGCTAGGCCGCTCGGCATACGTGGCCGCCCGGCCTTACCCGCCGCCTGGCGGACCGACTTTTGCCTACCGATTCCTCTTCACCTACAAGTACCCCCCTGCACATTGCCACCTATAAATAGAGGAGGAATTTGGCATGAACAAAACACAACACAAGAAGAAGATTTAGAGCTCCAATTCAAAGGGTTTTAGCACTGCCAAAGTTCTTAGAAAATAGCGAGAGAGTGAGGGAGAGTTAGGAGAAGGTACGGGCTTGTCGGCGCCTTCTCCATGCTTGTACCTTGGCGGATGCTTTCTTTTCTTAGTAAGTATTTGTGATCTTCCTTTGGTATTCAAGTTTCCTTTTTAAGTAAGTTCTTTCTTTAGTTGCTTACGGGATCATCGCTCTATTTAGTTAGAGTATCATAGTCTTCTATTAGCGTGACGTCGAGACTTTGATAGTAATTAATAGCGTAGACGTCATGTCTAGGCTAGAGGTTACCTTTGTTTGCCGTGTGCCCCACGGTTTGTAGAGGTATTCGGTAGGTGGTGACAGCCCTATCCAGCCTTAGTAATCCTCCATGTTCGGGTACGTCGTAGAGCTGTAGGCCAGAGTCGCCTATGGATGCTGGGGTAAGCCGGTGCCCGAAGTAAGCAATTATAGACTGAACCTATCTTATTTTAGGATCTTTTACCATAGGAATCCTCTCTACCCTCTGCCTACCATTTTCTTGTTGTCCTTGGATGGATTAGGATAGGAGATTAGATACACACGTTCCTTGTGAATTCGATACCTCAGAATACTCTTAGGTGAAGTGCTACAGCAGTATCCGTGCGCTTGCGGATTTATCTATGATTGTAAGAAATACAAACAAGCATTTCAGGCGCCGGTGCCGGGGAACGGTTATTGTATCATCTTCGAACCTTGTTCATCCTTGTATCTTTTCGGTCTTTCTTTATATCTTTCCCCATTTCTATAATGGAGCAACCTACTATCCAATCCTTTTCTGCTCCAAAAGGCGAGTTCTTTGAGCCACTGACGTCCATGGACCCAATTCGTACATCTGCCAACGAACTTCGCCCTGGCTTTATAGCCATGGTTCGGGAGCAATACTTTTCTGGCTTAGATAGTGAAAACCCATACCATCACCTATGAGAATTCGAGCAACTGTGTTCGTGCCTTTCTATAAAGGGCATTACTCAGGAAACTCTAAAGTGGAGATTGTTTCCCTTTTCCCTCATGGAGAGCGCAAAACAATGGTACACTCATACTTTCGGGAGTGTAAACGGTGATTGGGAAGAACTTTGAGACAAATTTTGTCTCGCTTTCTTCCCTACGTCCCGTATTGTCTCCCTTCGTATGGAAATTCTCGGTTTTTGCCAGAATGAGGAGTCTTTAGGTGTAGCCTGGGCTAGGCTTAATTTGCTATCCAAATCCGGACCCAACCTTGCCATTCCCGACCTGATGTTGCTACAACATTTTCGTGAGGGTTTGAACAAGGAAGCTGCCCTATACCTCGACATTGCCGCTGGAGGATCGTTCGTCCACAAGACCGCGACAGAAGGAAGAGAAATCCTAGACCATATTCTAGAAAACACTTCCTTCCTTTCTGATCATGCCGAACCCCTCAAGGAGGAAGCCAAGTCGAGCCAGGAGGAACCCTTAATAGCTGAATCCAAACCCATTCCTTGCATACCCCAAGATTTGACCATTGAGCCCCCACCCGAACTGGGAACACCTAGGGAAGAAGAAATTCAACCCTCAGAATTCCCATTTGACTTTAAGGAAGAGCTTTTTGAAGATAATGGAAACACCTGAAAGTGTTATTGCCAAAAGAAACCCCTAACTCCCGTCTCTCCTTCTGAGCCACTTGAAGAGGCATTCCTCCAAGAGATGGTGAAGGAGTTAACTTCAATTATGAGCAACGAATGGTTGCGAGAGGTTGAGCTATCCTCTGAAGTAATTCGAATTTTCTCTCTCTCTTCAACCATTCAATGCGACATTAGAGGAGTCACGATGGAAGTTCTTTATAATCCCACTGTTGGTGCCTACATAGTTTCTAGTTCCTTTGCACTTGACATTTTGGGCGATACGCCATTGGCACCGACTAGTAAATCCTTCAAGAGCCCCTTTGGCCCTATTTTAGAAGGATGCGGGATTTTGCAAGATGTGACTGTAAGGCACGCAAATGTCGAGGTTGTCCTAGACTTCCATGTCTTTGACATTCAGGAATTTGATGTCTTAATCGAACATCCCATTGACAAATTACTCATGGATGTACCGACGCTTGGAAATCTTGACGTAAAACTCAGGGGGAAAAAGTTTTCTGTCCTGATCTCCCGATCGAGGAACTCCCTACCTGATCCTTCCCCCGAGGAAGAGCCAATCGACGAAGTAATGGCTATACTCCCATTTGATTCTCCTAAACCCCTTCTAGAAAGAGATGCTAAAGAGTTTATCCAAGAGCAAGATGAGTTTTAGGAGACAATTGAGCTACCCAGTGAAGAACCACCATCACGACCTCCGAGTGAGCTTAAGTCCTTGCCTTCTGGCCTACGCTATGCTTTCCTAAATGGCAACCTTGAAGCCCCTGTTATCATAAGTGACAGGCTATCCGAGGAAGAAACTGCTAAACTTAGCCATCCTAGAAAAGCATCATTCTGTCCTAGGCTACTCACTCCAAGACCATAAGGGAATTAGTTCTGCTCTTTGCACCCATCGCATTCCCATTGTTCCTGATAGCACACCTTCTAGGGAGTCTCAGAGGAGGCTAAATAATGCAATGAGAGAGGTTGTTAAGAAGGAGGTTTTGAAACTTTTGCATGCCGGGATAATTTATCCCATTCCTCATAGTGAGTGGATTAGCCCTGTGCAAGTAGTGCCTAATAAAGGAGGCATGACGGTCGTGAGAAATGATAGAAATGAGTTGATCCCTCAACGCACCATCACAGGATGGAGGATGTGCATCGACTATCAGAGGCTCAACAAGGCAACGAAAAAGGATCATTTCCCGCTGCCCTTCATTGATGAAATGTTGGAGCGTCTTGCCAATAATTCCTTCTTTTGTTTCCTTGATGGGTACTCTGGTTATCATCAAATTCCCATCCATCCCGATGATCAAAATAAGACTACCTTCACAAGCCCTTACGAAACCTATGACTATCGGAGAATGTCATTCGGGTTGTGTAATGCACCCACTTCGTTCCAAAGGTGCATGATGTCTTTATTCTCTGACATGATCGAAGAAATCATGGAAGTCTTCATGGATGATTTCTCTATTTATGGGAAAACTTTTGATCATTGTCTTGAGAACCTAGATAGGGTCTTACAAAGATGCCAAGAACAGGACTTGGTACTTAATTGGGAAAAGTGCCACTTTATGGTTTGAGAGGGCATCGTTTTAGGACACCTTGTGTCCGAGAGGGGTATTGAGGTGGATAGAGCTAAGATTGAGGTCATAGAAAGGCTTCCACCTCCGATTAATGTTAAGTGGATCCGTAGTTTCTTAGGACATGCGGGGTTTTATCGGCGTTTTATCAAGGACTTTTCCCAGATCGCCAGACCCCTCACTAGTCTTTTGGATAAGGATGCTCCCTTTGATTTCAATGTTGAGTGCCTACATTCCTTTAATGTCCTTAAGAAGCCACTCATCTCAGCTCCAATCATTCAACCCCTCGACTGGACGCTGCCTTTCGAAATCATGTGTGATGCTAGTGACTATGCTGTTGGGGCTGTTCTTGGCCAAACCAAAGATAAGAAGCATCACGCCATAGCCTACGCTAGCAAGACCTTGTCAGGAGTACAACTTAATTATGCCACTATAGAGAAAGAGCTCCTTGCCGTTGTATTTGCTATCGATAAGTTCAGGTCATACTTAGTAGGACAAAAGGTTATCGTTCACACTGATCATGCAGCTTTAATATACGTGCTCACTAAGAGAGATGCTAAACCAAGGCTAATTAGATGGATTCTTCTACTCCAAGAATTTGACCTTGAAATTAGAGATAAGAAAGGAGTAGAGAATTCTGTTGTGGATGATTTGTCGCGTATGCAAGTGACTAACATGCAGGAAATTCCTACAAATGACTTCCTCCACGACGACATGCTACTGCAAGTGACGGACTCCAACCCCTGGTGTGCCGACATTGTGAATTTCATTGTTACAGGGTATGTACCTCCAGGGGAGAACAAGAAGAAGCTCATCTATGAGAGTCGACGTCACGTGTGGGATGACCCGTACCTCTATAGAGTATGTGCTGACGGGTTGCTAAGGAGATGTGTCCCAAGAATCAAAGGCACCTAGAGGATCAAGAAATGCCATGCATCTCCATATGGAGGCCACTTTGGTGTATTCCGCACCCAAGCAAAAATCTGGCAGAGTGGATTCTTATGGCCAACAATGCATGAAGGCACAAAAGAATTCATCCGAAGATGTCGGAATTGCCAGAAGCATGGAGGGATTACTGCTCGCAACGCAATGCCCCTAACATACAACCTTCAAGTGGAATTATTCGATGTATGGGGCACTGACTTCATGGGACCATTTCCAAAGTCCTATGATTGCGAGTACATCTTGGTGGCCGTTGAGTATGTATCCAAGTGGGTAGAAGCAATGCCATGCAGAGCTGCCGACTCCAAGCATGCCCGAAGAATGTTCGACGAGATCATCTGTCCTCATTTTGGAACACCACGGATGGTGATAAGTGATGGAGGGTCTTATTTCATTGATAAGACCTTCCAGAATTTCTTAAGAGAGCTTGGAGTAGGGCACAACATTGCAACTCCATACCACCCTCAGACAAGCGGGCATGTAGAAGCTTCAAATAAACAAATTAAGAACATCCTGCAGAAGACCGTGAATAAGATGGGTAGTGGATGGAAGATGAAGCTACCAAATGCACTTTGGGCATACAAGACATCATACAAAACACCGATTGGTATGTCTCCCTTCCAGCTCGTATATGTAAAAACATGTCATCTACCAGTCGAGCTAGACCATAGAGCACATTGGGCCATCCGGAAATGGAACATGGACTTTAGGGAGGCCAGGAGACATAGAAAAATGCAGCTGTCCGAGTTAGAGGAATGGAGAGAGAAATCTTACCATAGCGCCAAGATCTACAAGGATAGAACCAAAAGATGGCACGACCGAGGGATCAAGCCTAAGGAGTTCAAGCCAGGCGACAAGGTGTTGCTCTTCAACTCCAGAGTCAAGTTGTTTGGCCATGGGAAGCTTCGGAGTAAATGGGAAGGACCATTCACCGTCATTAATGCTGCATCGCATGGAGCAATCACACTTCAAGATGACGGAGGGAACCAGTTTAAGGTAAATGGTCGTTGTTTAAAAGTCTTCTTAGAGCCAGATGACAACCAAGGTAAGGAGGTAGATGTGATCAATTTAATTGATTTCAATGGTCTACCCTAGCATTCCTGTCTGTATTTCTTTTTCATTTGAATAAATTTGGACTCCTTGGTCCTAGACCCGGTAGAGTCCTTTTTGTTTCCACAATCTTTTGTTTGTTTTGAATAAAAAGCAGCTAGACACAAGAACAACTATGGGGGAGGCGTCTCAGGCTTTTTGATGCACAAAGAAAAGAGTCAACATCATGAGAAAGAGCATGGCAGCCAGGCACATCCCAGCTTCCACCATCTTCACTACGATGGTTTGCGCACTCAATCCCTTCACCTCCTTGTCTTGCGAGTTAAAATTATTTTCTCTTAAATCAATCATAAAAATTTAACTTGAAAACTAAAATGAACCTTGTGGAAGCCTTATTTTATTTCATGCTTCTATTTGGTTGGCTTGCATGCTTCTTATTCCTAGTTCATAGACTCGTTGCTTGTGAACTACATCTTTAGGAAAGCATGTCACCTAGGTAGTTTATGCATGAGATATGGTTTGACGAAATGAATCTTTCTCTTATGCTTGATGTGCTTGGGAATTTTTCTTACAAAAATTAAAATCAATAGCTTGACTCCTCAATGATTATATCTTCCTACCAAAGCCATATGATGAACTCATTGAAAACCTTATGCATATGCTACTTGTTGTTTTGTTGAACTTTGTCAAATTGTTGTGACCCTTGTGAGTTAATTTTTATGACTTTTTGATCAAGATTATGTGCTACACCACTTTGCTAATACTTCTTCACTGGAAGTTAGCACCACCATATCCATCATCCATATGCTAAATCTTCTGCACTAGAAGATAGCACTTCCATGTCATCATCCATCCATTAAATAAAGTACTCCATCATATTCTGATGAACTCCCTCTACAAATATCATTGTAAAAGAGACATGGGCTATTCATGAATAAAAAAAAGTGAAAAAAGGAAGAAAAGGAAAAAAAAGATAGAGAAAGAATTAGCCCATGTTCTCAAATGCCTATCCAATAGAAGCGAGGGAGCATCTTAAAAAAAAGGAGTATTCACATTTAGTCATTTTTCATCCACATATCCACATGTGCACATGCTTGATCAAAAGTTCATGAATTGTTCTCCTTGGATCCGGTTTTTGACTTAGTGATATATGAGACACAAGCATGCATCTCTTTTACTCCTACCTTGAGCTCCACATAAAGCCATATTTAGAAGTAGGATGAAAAGAGGCATGGTCAAATGCCCTGGTGAGGAACCATACACATTGAGTGATTTGAGAGAATCATTTGAGGAGTACAACTTTGATTTGTTTTGAAAAAAAAATCCTTCAACCAAGTTACACAACAGAACGAGTGAAGATGATCGGAGTGAGGACCGTTCCATTCCTCAACCACCCGAGGTAACATGATAGACACTTTAAAAGTTCATGGGTACAGGTATGACATGGAATAATTTGCATGCTAGCATTATACCAATTGAAGTTTTGATCCACATTAGTCTTCAACCTTTACTCGAGGACGAGCAAAGCCTAAGTGTGGGGGAGTT
Organism: Eleusine indica; assembly: GCA_030378355.1. Taxonomy (NCBI): domain Eukaryota; kingdom Viridiplantae; phylum Streptophyta; class Magnoliopsida; order Poales; family Poaceae; genus Eleusine; species Eleusine indica. The sequence continues at coordinate 32,699,761 of CM059499.1, forward strand.
TGTTGACGGTCCTTAAATGCTAAATCTGACCGTCAAATCCTTGCATAAATAACATAAAAGAAATAAACAACATAGTGGTAGCAGTTTATTATTAACAATTTCCAGGAGTTTTGGTAAGATATGTGTTTGTAGGTATAAAAGAGCCAAAATATGCAAAAATATGAAGAAACATCCCGTTGGACGATCATCACTGTGAAACAGCCATTTTCACCGGCTGACAGGGTCGTTACGGCTGAAATCAGGACCTGGCCGATAGGTCGTTTAAGGCTGAAATCAGCCACCCGGTCGATCAACCGGAATCACTATCCGCCTGATCATCCGACCCGGCCGACTCTGCAAAACACTCCACCATGATGCCGTTTTCTCCTCCTAGACCAAAAGTGATGAAATATGGCTAAGGAAAAGAGGCCAACATATGGCCTAACCGGGAGAAGACAAGGGGCGACCCGGAGGGGGTCGGCACCCGTCCTAAGCCACTGACCGGCCCGGCTTGCCGCCCGACCTCGCTTGCTGTCCGGCCTGACTTGCCGCCCGGCCTGGCCTACCGCCCAGCCTTGGTTGGCCACCCAGGGTTGCCAGCCCATGAGGCCCATGAGGCCTACCGCCCGCCAAATGAAGAGTAGGTGGAAACCGACCAAAACGACCGACTTTGGGACAAAATCCAAGCCATCCAAGAGAAGTCGGTCCCGAACCGACCCAATCCAAGGGCTGCCCGGCCTGGGCTGCCGCCCGGCGGTGCATGCCGCTCTGCATGCTGGGCCGCCTGGCACACATGGCCGCCTGGCCATACCCGCCGTCCGGGGGACCGACTTTTGCCTACCGACTCCTCTTCACCTACAAGGACCCCCTCCCCATTTCCACCTATAAATACAGGGGGAATTCAGCATGAACAAAACAGAAGACAAGAAGAATATTTAGAGCTCCTATTCAAAGGGTTTTAGGACTGCCAAAGTGCTTAGAAAATAGGGAGAGAGTGAGGGAGAGTTAGGAGAAGGTCCAGGCTTGTCGGCGCTGTCGCAACCCTATACCAAAGTATAGAGTGTGCCGTACAAGATCGCCTCGGGAGATGGTTAACGAAGTAACCATACATAGCGTTCACACAGGACATCCATCATTTACAGAGATACCTCATAAGTGTATAATATTACAAGTTCAGGAGTCATAGCGGAAGCAAGTTTGGTTACATTATCATACATAGGTTCTTGGTTCATATTACATAAATATACGGAGGCGGGAGATACGACAAACACTACGCAGAACCTAAGTAAGCCATGCCGGCCCTAGGGCAGTGGCTCACTTATCTGGATTAGGGGAGCCGGGGACCCATTCAATGGTCCAGTTCTGGGGCTCCTCACCTTCCCACACAATTTTGTTACAGCAGTCGCAATAAGTTTCTTGAGGCGAACCTGAAAAACCACATCATCGCAAAGCCTGAGTATCTAGCATACTCCGCAAGACTTACCCGTCCAAAGGGTTTATTAAAACCCACTCCTAGTATGCAGGGGGCCGACCGGGTTTATTTGATAATTGCCTAAAAGCACCTATTAATTCTATGCTACGCTGCTTATTCCTTAACCAAGATTTAATTTGCTTGTTGCAGAAGAGGGACTGTAGTTGAACCTAGCTAGCTGCTAAGACTTGTACAATTATAAAGAGCAATACAACATAGCAAATTGTATTCATAGAGTAAATAAATTTCAGCATCCTAAACAAACTTCTCTACTTAAAGTATCATTGCCACTGCTGGGAACAAGAGGTACTCATGACCGCGAGGGACGGCAATTCGAATTGATTTACATCCTGCAGGAGAATAACCCAAATGCACGACATACGCATCATTTAAGAACACGTATGGCCACCGTTCCCGAGGTTGCGATAAAGTCGATCCGGGGCCATCGATCCCGAGTACACGTACTCCCCGCGATACAGTACTTCGTATCCGAGGCTTAACCCGTGCACTCTCCAGCGGTCCTCGACCCGTGCATCCACCGTGCCATTCACATCACCTCTGGATCGATGAGTAATACCGTCCAACAATACGGCGCCCAAGTTACTAGGTTTACCTATTCCCATATAGAGGTATGCACTTGGTACTGTTCAATACTTGTCCGCGGGGTTGCAACGATAGGTTTCCCAAATTTTTAATCAATTTCATTCTTCACGTGGATCATGATTGAATCAGGTGATCCTATAGCCTACCGTTGACTCTACTAATTTAAGCCTAGCAGTTGCTAACGAAAGGCTTACTGACGTAACTAAGTATGGGTCACAGTTTGTTTATGCAAGTGGGTTTCCATCCAAGCTCTATACCTAATGCACACACGATCTCCCTCTATGGTGACAAAAATAAACAGGACTCGTAAATTAGTAGGTGTGCACCGGGGCTTGCCTTGGGAGTGATCGTAGCTAAAGTTCTTGGCGGGGTTTAGCTCCACTTCGGGCTCCTCGGGGTTGCTTGCCACGTCCTTGCTCCCAGTCTCACTCCCTAGTCAATGTAGTGCAATGCACGGTCAGGAGTTGGACGATGATGCATGACACTTCCTCAATAAATAGGATCTGACGGAATGATGCTCATGCATGGGATGACCTGTTTGTACCACACTCTGGCAATTATTAACTTACAGGGGACAAACTTCTAATTAGGGAAAGTGGGGGGGGGGGGGGCATGGTAACCACTGAGCATATCCCTACATTCCAACTACCAGTATACCCTTGGTGCACTTTCCCTCGGTATGCCAAGGCCTACTCAGCAGATATGCAAAACCCCCTAACTACCCCCTTACCCAGGGTGCATTCCCCAATTATAATGCCCAGGCAAGGGAACATAGGAACTTTATCTTGCAAGGTTAATTTCATCCTCCTAGAATTTGACATGCTCACTTTTAATTATAGCCCTAACTAATCTAGATATATAAGCTAATGGTGAATCATTAGTATGCAAAAGAAATCATAACTTTACTGTAAGTCAAGATTGACATGTGGCATGGGCTGTCCCAAGGATGGGTTTACCACTATAATAACCACATGCATATATTAGGCAACAATTATATTAAATTTTCTAAGCTAATTATGAATGAGTAACTTTAACGGCCAAAAGCATACTGATGGTGCCCAAAATTTTTCATGGAGATTTTTATGCTTATGCAGAAATGCCCAAAGAGCAGGAATGCAAAATTTCAGAATTTAAAATCCTACCCAAGCATTTATAGAATTTTATTTACTAAAAATGGGGATTATGCAATAACACTAAAATTTGCATAAAAGATGGAAATGTGCTTTAGCAGAAAGTTTAGGAATGACATGAAGTGCTTACTGACCAAATCCCATGATTTTATCAGTTATAGATTTTGAATTATGAATTTAATTCTCTTCTCAAGGCTCTAACTTTGGTGATTTAATTTTACTAACCTACCGCATAACCTTGGATCTCATCTTGTTTTTCTGGTAGAGGAAGATTTTAGGAATCCAGAAAAATTGGTTTCATGCTCATTGGACTTTTATTTTTTGAGTTATGAATTTTTGAAGTTTTTTAGCAAAGTTGGGGGCAATTTACAGAACTGCCACCCGGCGATTTCAAACCCTCGCGGGCGCGCGCGCGCGCGCGGTGGCCGGTGCCGGCGAGCCCGGCCAGCGGCCAAATCAGCAGCGCGGCCCGGCCAACCTCGTGTGCCCACATGCTCAGCACCTCACGGCGACCTCGTGGGTCCGGTGGGTACCTCGCGGAAAGCGCCGGAGACGGCCGGCGACGAGCGGCGGAGCAGAGGCGGGGTACGGCGGCGTTGCGCGGCGAGCACGGCGAGCGAGAAGGGTCGGGGAGTGGAGGGAGAGCATCACCTCGGTGCGGAGATTGACGGCGTGGGGGAGCTAGGCGACGGGGAGGGCCGGAAGGGGGGTCTCGTCGGCGGGGTGGGGAAGAATCCGACGGCGGCGGCTCCTTCCTTTATCGATTCCGGCGAGGTCCCTGCGGCAGAGGGGGAGCGGGTTAGGGAACTGCCAGGGAAGACCCTTGCGCAACGATTTGAGGAGGTAGGAGCGGACGGGAGGCGGCCTAGGCGTAGCTCGACGGGGTGGCGATCATGGCGGCCGAAAACAGAGGCGCGGCTCGAAATCCTGCCGCTGCTTTCGTCGGCGATGGAGATGTAGGGGCCGGGAGCCTCTGGAGTGGGGCGAGTTGGTAGAGGAAGGTGTGGGGGGGGGGGGGCGGTTACTTGCCGGGAGCGCGGGGAGGGGCTCTTGCCGCCGGGCGCTTATAACCGGGAAAAAGGGGGAGAGAGATCGGGGGCGAGCTGGCAGCAGGCGGTTGGCTCGACGGTGGTCGCCTTCAAGGCGGCGCCGGTGGCACAGCACTGGCAGGCGGAGCAGTGGCCGGAATGGGCAAGGGAGAGAGAGAGCGCGCGGTGGCCGGCGGGAGAGGACGGCGGTGTCGATCGGAGAATGGCTCAAGGACAGGGAGTGGTTGACCTCGATTGACTAGAACAGTGTTCGGCAATTTGCTAAATTCTCCAATTACGTTGCTGCAAATCCTTAGCAAATTTTTGTGCGAGTTCAGCAAATCCCACTTGCCAACTTTTCTTTTGTGGCCACGTCGAGATTCCCTCTGGAGAATTAACAAAAATTCCTGGAACAGAGGTGCTTTTTCTGCACTTAGGGAATTTTTTTAGGGGGGTTAACCTTTATTAAAACTTCCAGTAAATTCCCCAAAATTCTTTCTTGATATTCCCTGCTGGAATATGCAAAAATATGGGCACACTTCTATTGAGTTTTGCAAGGTTTTTGAAAAGCTACTATTTGGCCAATTAGTGGAATTTCTATGCAAGTTAATTCCCCTTTTTCTTTGACACTTTATTTATTTGAAATTTTGAATTAAGCAGCAAATTAACATGGTGTTATCTTAACCAACATTTTTGTGGCTTGGGATGTCACAGCACTCCCCCCCTTAAACGAAATCTCGCCCCGAGATTTGTTACTGGTTGAACACAAGAGAGAGAGAGCGCGGTTGTTTACCGGATTTGCGAGGTCAGGAACTCAGGGAAGTTGGTTTTCAGAAACTCCTCTTGCTCCCAGGTGGCTTCATCCTCGGTATGGTTGCTCCATTGCACCTTGTAGAAGGTGGTGGTGCGATGGCGCGTTACCCGGTCCTTTTGATCAATGATTCGGACGGGGTATTCGGGGTAGGAGAGGTCTTCTTTCAATTGTTCGGTGTCAGCAATGACCGCGTCGACCGGAGGCTTCAAACACTTCTTTAGTTGGGATACGTGGAAAACATTGTGCACCCGCTCCAGAGTCTCCGGTAGTTGCAATCGATAAGCAACGGCGCTATACTTTTCTATGATCGGAAAGGGCCCGATGTAGCGGGGTGCTAATTTGCCCTTGATTCCAAAACGAGATACACCTTTATTGGGAGAGACTCGTAGATAGACATGATCGCCCTTCTCGAACTCCAATGGGCGTCTCCTTTTGTTGGCATAGCTTATTGACGGGATTGTGCTGCCTTCATGTTAGCTTGAATCTGCCGCACCTTTTCTTCGGCTTGTATGACGAGGTCGGGACCAAAATTAGTTCTTTCCCCTGATTCAGACCAATTCAGCGGCGTTCGGCAGGAGTGGCCGTACAAGGCCTCAAACGGGGACATTCCCGAACTCTCCTGATAGCTATTGTTGTATGAGAATTCGGCGAACGGAAGGCAATCTCCCCAATTCTCCCGATTGTCCAAAACACAGGCTCTTAGTATGTCCTCTAAATATTGGTTCAGCCTCTCGGTTTGACCATTGGTCTGCGGGTGATAAGCAAAACTTCGGATAAGGGTGGTGCCAAGACAAGAATGTAGCTGTTCCCAAAAACGAGCAATGAACTGGGGACCTCGATCGGAGATAATAGTCTTGGGCACGCCGTGCAAACATAGAATTCTTGTGATGTAGAGTTCAGCATACTTCTTGGTAGAGTAGGTTGTATGGACTGGAATAAAGTGAGCGGACTTGGTCAACCTATCCACGATAACCCATATGGAATCATGTTTCTTGGGGGTGAGGGGTAACCCGACAATAAAGTCCATAGCAATATCCTCCCATTTCCAAGCGGGGATTTTTAAAGGGTGTAAAAGACCGGCTTTCCTCAGGTGGTCGGCCTTCACACGCTGGCACGTATCGCATTCGGAAACATAACGAGCGACTTCCCTTTTCATGCGCGTCCACCAAAACTTTTCCCTTAACCCACGGTACATCTTGTTGCTGCCGGGGTGTATGGAGTACTTGGACAAGTGAGCCTCATCCATAATTTTCTTCCTTAACTCCTCCTTCTTTGGGACAATCAGGCGATTGTTGAACCATAGCACTCCATCTCCGTCCTGTCGGAAACATGTAGCTTCCCCTTGGAGTATCTTTTGTCGAATGCGTTCCATCCCCTCGTCTTCCTTCTGGGCCTCGGCAATTTCCTCGCGAAGGGTAGGAACGAGAGCTAGATTATACAAGGATCCAATTGGAATGATACGAAGACTTGGTTCGCTTGAATCTGAATTTGGGCACGCTCCCATGGAACAAACAACTGCGTGATTGCATTGGTCCCGACGACTTAGGGCGTCGGCAACCACGTTGGCCTTCTCGGGGTGATAATGAATCTCCAATTCATAATCCTTAATTAATTCTAACCATCTCCGTTGCCTCATATTCAGTTCTTGCTGCGTAAATATATACTTGAGACTTTTGTGGTCGGTGTAGAGGTTGACAAGGTTACCAAGCAGGTAATGGCGCCAGATCTTTAAGGCCAGGACTACGGATGCCAATTCTAAATCGTGAGTGGGATAGTTTTGCTCATGCTTTCGGAGCTGTCGAGAGGCATAGGCAATGACACGGCCTTCTTGCATAAGCACACAACCCAACCCAGTGCCGGAGGCATTACAGTAAACGTTGAATGGTTTGGTAATATCAGGTTGAGCCAAAACCGGAGCAGTTGTCAAGTGCTTCTTGAGTGATTGAAAGGCTTCTTCACATGCACTACTCCACTTAAACTTCGTATCCTTTTCTAGCAACTTGGTCATAGGCTTGGCAATGCTTGAGAAGTTGGGAATAAATTTCCGGTAATATCCAGCAAGGCCAAGGAAGCTGCGAATTTGCCTGACCGATTTCGGAGCTCTCCAATTCAACACGTCTTCCACCTTGGCAGGATCAACGGCTACCCCTTCTACGGAGATGATATGACCCAAGAATGGGACTTGCTTTAGCCAAAATTCACACTTGCTGAATTTGGCGTAAAGCTGGTGATCTCGGAGTCGTTGCAGAACAATGCGGAGGTGTTCGGCGTGTTCTTCCTCGGATTTGGAGTATATAAGGATGTCGTCGATGAACACGACCACGAACTTATCCAACTCTGGCATGAACACGGAATTCATCAAATACATGAAATGGGCTGGAGCATTAGTGAGACCAAAAGACATGACGAGATATTCGAAAAGACCATAACGTGTGGAGAAGGCAATTTTTGGAACGTCTTCGGTTCGGATCTTTATTTGGTGGTAACCGGATCGGAGGTCAATCTTGGAGAAAACTTTAGCACCAACAAGTTGATCAAATAGAATATCAATTCGAGGTAAAGGGTACTTGTTCTTAATGGTTACTGCATTCAGGGGCCTGTAGTCGACACACAGACGTAGGGTCTTGTCTTTCTTCTTTACAAAGAGGGCGGGACATCCCCAGGGAGATGAACTCGGTCAGATGTAGCCCTTGTCCATAAGCTCTTGTAACTGTTCCTTTAATTCTGCTAACTCATTAGGGGCCATCTTGTACGGCCTGCGAGAGATAGGCGCCGTACCGGGTAGGAGTTCAATCTTAAACTCGACGTCTCTGTCCGGAGGCATTCCTGGTAACTCATCTGGGAACACGTCGAAGAAGTCACGTACCACTGGAATATCCTCTAGCTTTTTCCCTTCAGCATGACACACTTGAGGAATGGACAATCTAGGACTCGGCAACCGAAGAATGGACGGACCATAGAGTGGTGAGTTCAAGTGGACCTCCCGGGATTCAATGTGTAAGACGGCTCTATGTTTAGTCATCCACCTCATACCAAGAATTATGTCAATACCCTGACCATCTAGGATGATTAACGAAGCGGGGTACACGTTGCCTGCTAACTTAAGTGGCACTTTTCTCAACTCAAGGTGAGTTCTTATTTTCCCACCGGGGGATGTGATGATGTATGGGGTTCCCGTAGTGGTGGGGGTGACTTTCAGATGATTCACACATGCTTGACTAATAAAATCATGCGTTGCTCCTGAATCAAAGAGAACCATGGCAGCGTGTTGGTTGATCGAGAACGTACCCGCGAGAACGGGCTCTCCGACTTGAATCTCTTCGACCGTGGTATAATTGACTCGGCCATTCTTGTGGGCAAGGGCAGAAGACTGGGGACGACTCCCATTGTTGCCGTGGTTGTTACCATTGTTGGGGTGGTTGTTGATGTTCCCAGAGGGGTTGGAGTTGTTGCTGTTTCCCTGGTTGCGCTTCGGAAAGCGGCACTCCTTGGCAAAGTGACCGGTTCGGCCACAGTTGTAGCATGACTGCGGGGAGTTGTGCTTCACAACTTGATTAGTCTGCGGCGGGGGGCGGGGACCAGCGGAGAGCTGCAGGTTGCCTCGATGGGAATGGAAGTGCTGCTGCGAGTAGGTCGGACGAGGCCCTCCTCCTGGCGGTAGCGCAGCTCGGAACTTCTGCCCCGTCGGGGAGGTGATTGCCAGCCTGTACTGGGGCAGTGCAGATCCGGACGAACTTCCCATAGCACGCTTCCTCTTCTTGTCCTCCTGGTTAGCACGGATGGCATCTTCTTGCACAATGGCGGCGCTTATTAGGTCGTTGAATGTCCCTGCGGTAACTTGTGCCAGACGGTCTTGCAGCTTCGGGGTAAGGCCCGAACGGAAACAATCTTTCCTCTTCTCGTCCGTGTCGGCATGATACGACGCATACTGAGCCAAGTAGTTGAACTTTCGTGCATACTCTTGCACAGTTCCCGCGCCTTGCTTCAGGTTGAGAAATTCTTGCAGCTTGCGCTTCATAAGACCGGCCGGAATGTGGTGTGCACGAAAGGCGATGCAGAATTCCGGCCAAGTAACTTGGTGGCCAGGGGCAAGAGCAGTGGTGTAGCTTGCCCACCAAGCACTTGCGGAACCGCGGAGTTGCTGCGCTGCGAAGAGGGGTTTCTGGTGGTCGGTGCAGTGGAGTAGAGCAAACTTCGACTCTAGAGTGCGAATGAAGTTATCCGCTTCCAGCGGATCGCCAGCTTCGCCGAATGTGGGCGGATGAGTTGCCCAAAAGTCGCTGTAGGACGATTCGCGGGGCTGCGGCGGTGGTGGTCCGGGAGCTCCTTGGCGATTCATGTTCTCCATGAACAGCCGGAACATCTCGTTCTGATTGTGGATGAGCTGCTCCATCGGCGTCATGGGCGGAGCATTGGGTGGCGGCTGGTTTCTACCCGCGTTGGAGGCACCGGGAGCCTCACCGAGGTTCTCTCCACCACGGCGAGTTTGCACCATCTGTCACAGGAGTAAAGCATATTAGCCCGATTATCGCCTGCAACATTATGGTAATAAGCCTATAATTTAGTGACAGCAATAACATTTTAACTGCTCATAACGGAACTGTTTACAGTGCACGGTGCAAATTACGGGTGGTAACTTGGATTCCACTAGTTTCAACAACATAGGCAACATACTTATGATCAAACCATGGGTACATGCGACACGTCTTCCAATACATGGAAATCCTTATGTTACCCTACTACCTCGTGATAGCATGTGGTCTGGAAGAGCTTTCGGTTACAACTCCACCTAGCACTACTAGCACTATCCACATACGAGCACAAAGTCTTCACGAGCTTCCACCCTACACGACCTACTACGCCTCAGTCACTCGGCGTGGCTGCTACCATCGGACTCCCATTCCATGTCGCCCGGTCCAGGGGGTGCCTCATAGTCAACACCGGAGTCACCGTCCTCACTCAAGTCGGCGTCGTCTGGGGGAATCACCGCGAGTGGCACGGGTGGCTGGGCATTAAGAACCGCGTCCAGCTGGGCATTAGCAACTTGGAGATGCCCAATAAGTTGTTCTTGTTGTGCGATGATGACATGTGCGTCGTTGAGGTTCCCTTTCATGACATCCCTCGCATCTTGGGCTTCCTCGCATTGAGCTTGGAGCTCACTTCGCTCCTCCAAGAGGGCGTCAACCTGACCATGAAGGGAGTAGATCTCCTCTTGGGCAGCAGTGAGTTGGGCATTACGCTAGTTCAGTTGCTCCTGCAACTGCTCGCTAGCATCACCCTCGATGATGAGTTGAGCGTCATGGAGCTGCTCGAACAGGTCCGCCCGCTCCAACTCGCTAGTGTGCAGTTTGTCCCTGAGGACCGCGATCTCTGCGTCGCGAGTGGCGAGCTGGGCGTCTCGGGCGGCAAGTGCGAGCCGCAGCGCCTCACGCTCTCGTTCCAACTCGAGAACGCGTGCGGGAAGGGGCTCGTAGTTCTTCAGGAGCTTGTCGTCCACCATCTGTCAGAATAAGTTTTTGCGAGGATGAGTCAAAACTTAATATCCCTTTAAGCATACATGCCCAAAGTGGCATAAGGATTGACGGATAAGGAAAAACAAAGACGTAAGGTGCCCAACCCGTGGGACGGAGAACTATGCAGTTCTACGATTGACAGGGTAACTTGCAGGGATGAGCAAAAACACGTCGCTTCTGTACAATTTAACCTCTTGACCCTTTTATGATAATTGTAGAGGAGTTCAGTACCTTTCCAACGCATGCTCCCACATCCCTAACCGATAACATCTCCGAGAGTTATGATCATCCAAAAACAGAGGACAGAAATGAGACTGCTGCTGAACTTTCCGAAAAGCTTGCTGTTTTTGCAAAATCCGACCCATTTACAGATTTTTCTGAGACAAACCCACTATACCAAACTCGTAGGGGAAAACATTAGCTTTCCAACGGATACTTATTCGCCTTCGTCGGGTTAAAATCGAGGAAGTTATGCTCATTTTTGTGGGACTGACTTTCCTGGCAGAGTTCGTCCCAATTAAATTCGAACTTTCGTTTTAAGCGCCATAGGGATTCGCATTCGCCCGGAGTTTGATTATTTCACATGTTTGTGATATTTGTGACCTTTTACATAATTTGGTAAGGATAAATGCATGTGGTATGCATGAATGCCAAATGCTCAATATGCCGATTTCCTACGTCCTCACAAAGGAAAACTTTGACCGAATATATAGATCGATCCGTCCGATGGCACGCACACTTCTCGCACGTTTCTAAGCGATCTACCCGTGGTTAGTATACCTGCAATAGATCCATTTCAGAAACAATACATCAAATCCAAAAGAAACAAGCCAAAACAACAATGACAGTTATGTCCAGGTATTTGCCCACCCGGAAGGCAGCCGATATTTAAGCGCAATCGGTCCGCGCGTCAAACAAAGTCCAGGTCTTTGCCCACCCGGAAGGCGTTCGGTGTTTATTGCGCAACCGATCCGCGCACAGACACATACCTTCGGGGAAGAATCCGTAGAGACGAGTAACTTAACAAACATAACCCAGGGTTAGCTTTGCCATCTACTAATAAAGTCCTTATATGGGCACTACTAGCTCGTACCTCACCGTACGGCGTAAAACGGGTTGTTTAGGTCTTTTAAAATGTTCATCGGTGTGATGCTTATCCCGAGTCGGCTCTGATACCAGCTGTCGCAACCCTATACCAAAGTATAGAGTGTGCCGTACAAGATCGCCTCGGGAGATGGTTAACGAAGTAACCATACATAGCGTTCACACAGGACATCCATCATTTACAGAGATACCTCATAAGTGTATAATATTACAAGTTCAGGAGTCATAGCGGAAGCAAGTTTGGTTACATTATCATACATAGGTTCTTGGTTCATATTACATAAATATACGGAGGCGGGAGATACGACAAACACTACGCAGAACCTAAGTAAGCCATGCCGGCCCTAGGGCAGTGGCTCACTTATCTGGATTAGGGGAGCCGGGGACCCATTCAATGGTCTAGTTCTGGGGCTCCTCACCTTCCCACACAATTTTGTTACAGCAGTCGCAATAAGTTTCTTGAGGCGAACCTGAAAAACCACATCATCGCAAAGCCTGAGTATCTAGCATACTCCGCAAGACTTACCCGTCCAAAGGGTTTATTAAAACCCACTCCTAGTATGCAGGGGGCCGACCGGGTTTATTTGATAATTGCCTAAAAGCACCTATTAATTCTATGCTACGCTGCTTATTCCTTAACCAAGATTTAATTTGCTTGTTGCAGAAGAGGGACTGTAGTTGAACCTAGCTAGCTGCTAAGACTTGTACAATTATAAAGAGCAATACAACATAGCAAATTGTATTCATAGAGTAAATAAATTTCAGCATCCTAAACAAACTTCTCTACTTAAAGTATCATTGCCACTGCTGGGAACAAGAGGTACTCATGACCGCGAGGGACGGCAATTCGAATTGATTTACATCCTGCAGGAGAATAACCCAAATGCACGACATACGCATCATTTAAGAACACGTATGGCCACCGTTCCCGAGGTTGCGATAAAGTCGATCCGGGGCCATCGATCCCGAGTACACGTACTCCCCGCGATACAGTACTTCGTATCCGAGGCTTAACCCGTGCACTCTCCAGCGGTCCTCGACCCGTGCATCCACCGTGCCATTCACATCACCTCTGGATCGATGAGTAATACCGTCCAACAATACGGCGCCCAAGTTACTAGGTTTACCTATTCCCATATAGAGGTATGCACTTGGTACTGTTCAATACTTGTCCGCGGGGTTGCAACGATAGGTTTCCCAAATTTTTAATCAATTTCATTCTTCACGTGGATCATGATTGAATCAGGTGATCCTATAGCCTACCGTTGACTCTACTAATTTAAGCCTAGCAGTTGCTAACGAAAGGCTTACTGACGTAACTAAGTATGGGTCACAGTTTGTTTATGCAAGTGGGTTTCCATCCAAGCCCTATACCTAATGCACACACGATCTCCCTCTATGGTGACAAAAATAAACAGGACTCGTAAATTAGTAGGTGTGCACCGGGGCTTGCCTTGGGAGTGATCGTAGCTAAAGTTCTTGGCGGGGTTTAGCTCCACTTCGGGCTCCTCGGGGTTGCTTGCCACATCCTTGCTCCCAGTCTCGCTCCCTAGTCAATGCAGTGCAATGCACGGTCAGGAGTTGGACGATGATGCATGACACTTCCTCAATAAATAGGATCTGACGGAATGATGCTCATGCATGGGATGACCTGTTTGTACCACACTCTGGCAATTATTAACTTACAGGGGACAAACTTCTAATTAGGGAAAGTGGGGGGGGGGGGGCATGGTAACCACTGAGCATATCCCTACATTCCAACTACCAGTATACCCTTGGTGCACTTTCCCTCGGTATGCCAAGGCCTACTCAGCAGATATGCAAAACCCCCTAACTACCCCCTTACCCAGGGTGCATTCCCCAATTATAATGCCCAGGCAAGGGAACATAGGAACTTTATCTTGCAAGGTTAATTGCATCCTCCTAGAATTTGACATGCTCACTTTTAATTATAGCCCTAACTAATCTAGATATATAAGCTAATGGTGAATCATTAGTATGCAAAAGAAATCATAACTTTACTGTAAGTCAAGATTGACATGTGGCATGGGCTGTCCCAAGGATGGGTTTACCACTATAATAACCACATGCATATATTAGGCAACAATTATATTAAATTTTCTAAGCTAATTATGAATGAGTAACTTTAACGGCCAAAAGCATACTGATGGTGCCCAAAATTTTTCATGGAGATTTTTATGCTTATGCAGAAATGCCCAAAGAGCAGGAATGCAAAATTTCAGAATTTAAAATCCTACCCAAGCATTTATAGAATTTTATTTACTAAAAATGGGGATTATGCAATAACACTAAAATTTGCATAAAAGATGGAAATATGCTTTAGCAGAAAGTTTAGGAATGACATGAAGTGCTTACTGACCAAATCCCATGATTTTATCAGTTATAGATTTTGAATTATGAATTTAATTCTCTTCTCAAGGCTCTAACTTTGGTGATTTAATTTTACTAACCTACCGCATAACCTTGGATCTCATCTTGTTTTTCTGGTAGAGGAAGATTTTAGGAATCCAGCAAAATTGGTTTCATGCTCATTGGACTTTTATTTTTTGAGTTATGAATTTTTGAAGTTTTTTAGCAAAGTTGGGGGCAATTTACAGAACTGCCACCCGGCGATTTCAAACCCTCGCGGGCACGCGCGCGCGCGCGGTGGCCGGTGCCGGCGAGCCCGGCCAGCGGTTAAATCAGCAGCGCGGTCCGGCCAACCTCGTGTGCCCACATGCTCAGCACCTCACGGCGACCTCGTGGGTCCGGTGGGTACCCCGCGGAAAGCGCCGGAGACGGCCGGCGACGAGCGGCGGAGCAGAGGCGGGGTACGGCGGCGTTGCGCGGCGAGCACGGCGAGCGAGAAGGGTCGGGGAGTGGAGGGAGAGCATCACCTCGGTGCGGAGATTGACGGCGTGGGGGAGCTAGGCGACGGGGAGGGCCGGAAGGGGGGTCTCGTCGGCGGGGTGGGGAAGAATCCGACGGCGGCGGCTCCTTCCTTTATCGATTCCGGCGAGGTCCCTGCGGCAGAGGGGGAGCGGTTTAGGGAACTGCCAGGGAAGACCCTTGCGCAACGATTTGAGGAGGTAGGAGCGGACGGGAGGCGGCCTAGGCGTAGCTCGACGGGGTGGCGATCATGGCGGCCGAAAACAGAGGCGCGGCTCGAAATCCCGCCGCTGCTTTCGTCGGCGATGGAGATGTAGGGGCCGGGAGCCTCTGGAGTGGGGCGAGAGGGTAGAGGAAGGTGTGGGGGGGGGGGGGCGGTTACTTGCCGGGAGCGCGGGGAGGGGCTCTTGCCGCCGGGCGCTTATAACCGGGAAAAAGGGGGAGAGAGATCGGGGGCGAGCTGGCAGCAGGCGGTTGGCTCGACGGTGGTCGCCTTCAAGGCGGCGCCGGTGGCACAGCGCTGGCAGGCGGAGCAGTGGCCGGAATGGGCAAGGGAGAGAGAGAGCGCGCGGTGGCCGGCGGGAGAGGACGGCGGTGTCGATCGGAGAATGGCTCAAGGACAGGGAGTGGTTGACCTCGATTGACTAGAACAGTGTTCGGCAATTTGCTAAATTCTCCAATTACGTTGCTGCAAATCCTTAGAAAATTTTTGTGCGAGTTCAGCAAATCCCACTTGCCAACTTTTCTTTTGTGGCCACGTCGAGATTCCCTCTGGAGAATTAACAAAAATTCCTGGAACAGAGGTGCTTTTTCTGCACTTAGGGAATTTTTTTAGGGGGGTTAACCTTTATTAAAAATTCCAGTAAATTCCCCAAAATTCTTTCTTGATATTCCCTGCTGGAATATGCAAAAATATGGGCACACTTCTATTGAGTTTTGCAAGGTTTTTGAAAAGCTACTATTTGGCCAATTAGTGGAATTTCTATTCAAGTTAATTCCCCTTTTTCTTTGACACTTTATTTATTTGAAATTTTGAATTAAGCAGCAAATTAACATGGTGTTATCTTAACCAACATTTTTGTGGCTTGGGATGTCACAGGCGCCTTCTCCACGCTTGTACCTCGGCAGATGCTTTCTTTTCTTAGTAAGTATTTGTGATCTTCCTTTGGTATTCAAGTTTCCTTTTTAAGTAAGTTCTTTCTTTAGTTGCTTACGGGATCATCACTCTATTTAGTTAGAGTATCATAGTCTTTTATTAGCGTGATGTCGAGACTTTGATAGTAATTAATAGCGTAGATGTGGTGTCTAGGCTAGAGGTTACCTTTGTTTGCCGCGTGCCCCACGGTTTGTAGAGGTAGTCGGTAGGTGGTGACTAGTAGAGCTATTTGCCGGAGTCGCCTGTGGATGCAGGGGTTAGCCGGTGCCCGAAGTAATCAATTATAGACAGAACCTATCTTATTTTAGGATCTTTTACTATAGGAATCCTCTCTACCCTCTGCCTACCATTATCTTGTTGTCCTTGGATGGATTAGGATAGGAGATTAGATACACACGTTCCTGTGAATTCGATACCTTGGAATACTCTTAGGTGAAGTGCTACAGCGGTATCCGTGCGCTTGCGGATTTATCTATGATCATAATAAATACAAACAGCAGGATCTCCTTAGTTGAGACTTCGTCCGTCTGGGGTTTTTCCTTGATAGGCTTCTTTGTGGGGACCTCCGTATCAATGTTCACCACATCGCCGAGTCCCTTCTGGATCTCCGACCGGTCGGACAACATCAACTATCAGTCGGCCAATTCACAGCTCTGCACATCACAATCAAAATAATTCCAAAGATCAAAGTGGAGGGAGATGATTCCCTTAGGGCCTGGTCTTCAAGGTGAGGTATGGATAATAGGGGACCACCATGAACTTTGCCATTGCCAGTCGATTGAGGCTAACATGATAGGTAGCCTCGAAGTTGGCTACTTGGAATGTAACCCGCTCGGTCCTGAAGTTCTCCCGGGTGCCGAATGCGACAAGTAGAGTGACCTGTTCTATTGGAATGGAAGTCTTGCCCAGCACAATCCCGTGAAAGGGTGAGGTACTAGGCTTAAGGTCATAGACTAACAAGCGTAGCTCTTTGCGGGTCTTGGTGAAGATCAAGTCAGGGCTGCTTCCTCCATCGATGAGTACTCCGTTGAACTTGACGTCCTTAACAGTTGTCCTGAGCACAAGTGGATAGCGACCTGGCTTGGGCAGGTGCATGGGGTGATCCGACCGATCAAAAGTAATCGGTGTCTCAGACCACCTCATGTACTTGGGAGCAACTGGTTCCACAGTATTGATCTCATGTAGCTCCAGCGTCTGCTTATGCTTGGACAAGTAGGCGTCGGGTCCTCCAAAGATGAAGTTCACCTCCTTTCGAGCCTCCTGGAATTCACCTCTAGCGTCCTTCTCATTGTCGTCGGGCTTGTCGTGGCCACTGCGCCTAGGCGGTGATGTAAGGACCAAAGGCATACTGAGAGGGGGGGGGGGGGATTGAATCGGTAAGCCGCTCACAAATTCAAATACTTCAATTTACACTACTTGAACCCAACAGTCATTGCGACCTAAACAATTCTAGTAGGCCAAGACCCTACACATGCTAGTTTTCATGATGATAGCAAGCACGAAAGCCAAACACACTAGCCTATGCAAGCCACAATTCAACCTAGTTACTAGAACACACAATTGCGGAATAGTAAAGAGGGGGGCAAGGAATGCTCATGATTTTTTTCTGAGGTCTCGGAAGGATGGCGCCTTCCCCTACTCCTCATTGGACCACTCACGCCGGAGTCCCGGTCCCTCCCACCACCAATGTGGAGTTCTCGCCCATGAGCCCGCAATCACTCCCGGAGTGAAGACACGGTGCACGTCACCGCTGTCACCAAGGCAAAAGCTTGCCTCCCTCGAGAGCTTTCCGGACTCCCCGAGACGACACGGGCGCTCACTAGCGATGCCCTTTTCACCGGCGGGCTCAAACCGTGTACAAACGTGTGACGGCCTACACAACCGATCACGATTGGCTCGATCGCCAACACCTAGCCGGTCTAGGTCTCACCATAGACCAAGAGTAACAACCTAGATCACACCCTCAAGGACACCCTAGCCTTAGATGTGCATCAATGCTCAAGATACTCTCACTAGCACTCTCAAGATATGTAATATCTCGTCCTAGTGCTCTCTTCTTTTCCTCTTGAACCTTACCAAACGCTCTCAGGTATTCCATAGGCCAAAAGAGATCGCCAAGACCCCAGCAACGAAGTTATATAGGCTTTCAACCTCCAACTAGGCGTTGCTCCATAAAATCAGCTTTCTAGGGGTACTGATTGGACTGTCCGGTCATTGCCTGATCGGACCATCCGGTCACTGCAAACTCCAGCTCCAACGGCTCTACCCTTGCTGATCTTCGTACTGACCGGACCGTCCGATCCGTTTCTCTCTCTAGACCAGAAATATTTTGTGCGTTGCTTCCTCTCTGCCCAAATCTCAACCCGACTGACTGGATCGTCCGGTCTCTAGGGTTTCCAGCCTTGATAGATTCCTCGCGACTCACTGTAAGTCCTAGACAAATCCACTTAGTGACCGTACAGTCCGGTCTCCACTGACCCCTTTGTCCGGTCACTTCGTCTAGAAGTTGAAACTCCTCGTCCTCACTTGTCTTCGTTTCTCGGCTTCTCCGAGCAGCTCCTTGATTTCTCCACTGTCACCTAGTGCCTGTGATTTTGCTGAGCATCCATGCACATCACCGACTAGACATGACTTAAGAGAAATGACCTAGGCCCCCTTGATAGTCCGGTTCATGGACTCAAATCCCTAACAACTAGACAAGTGTTCTCAACACTTGCTCCATAGCTTGTCCTCAGCTTTGATCCATCTCCATCAACCCTTGGAATCCATCAAGCTCACAAGCCTCCATGTTTGTGGTCATTGTCATCAATCGCCAAGGCAACCATCATCCATATGATTTGTAGTAGAGATTGGAGATGATTTCTACATACACAACATTTGTGTAGATATTAGCCCACAATTTCATAGTTGTCATCTATCACCAAAACATTCATACCTTGGGATCCAATCATCAATGGTCATGAAGCTTACAATCTCCCCCTTTTTGGTGATTGATGACAACCACTACTTATCATAATCTTTATCATGAAACAACAGGGCTAAAGAGCAACACAACGATCGAGAGGTACCTCACAAGCATAAGAAATGAATAAATAAGGTCCTACTCAATTAAACATCATCAAGAGCTAAGAGGAATAAGAAACAGAGCACACCCTAGAAGATATGCATGCATGTCATGTGAAGATATTAACAAAAGCATAAGGACATGCAATGCAAGACATGAATGATGATATGCAAACAGAATAGCATGTCAATGCTTAGGAATTAAGAACAGGCAATCATTATCATGGAATCATACACAGGCATACGAGATAAAATAAAGAGAGACAAGGCACTGCGAATGAAAATAAACCAAGTGAGATCAAGATGAGTCAAACACAAGCGAATGAAAACCATGACTCATCAAAATCCACAAACATTGATAAAACCATCAAAATAAGATCCAAATGTATCTATTTCCCAAAACTAATGTACACGTATGCTCCCCCTAGATAGAAGCTACTCTCGATCGCACAGGATTGTACTCCGACTCCCCTAGACCTATGACACACTTCTCCCCCTTTGGCAACAAGCACCAAAAAGAGGGAAAACATGAACATCTACGCGCTTGTGGTCGAAGGAAGCAACGTCCTCTGAAGGCTCTGCTCCAGGCTGCTCCTATGCTTGATCCTGCTATGCTCCTTGAGCCTGTGCCGCGGAGCATCCATCTGCTCGAAGAAGTCAAGGTCTATAGGCGACTCTGACCCTCTGTCCTGCCCTGCTGGTGGGACTGTGGATGTCTCCTCAGCAACAGTCGCCTGAAGAAGAGCAAGGTCATCCACATCCTCCTAAGTGAAACCTCAACGGACCAGATCCTCTGCTACCTCAGGTGTGACTAGAGGGGTGTCTGTAGCAGAAGAGGGTGGAGCTGTAGCTGACTCTAGGGCTGTCTAGGAGTTTACACATGTGGCGTGCACTATCTCTGAGAATAGACTCCTGACTGGTACCTACTGGGAGGTGGAAGGTCCTGCCATCTGTGAAGTAGAAGAGTGTGTCGGTGAAGTGAACAACGTAGACACTGAGAAGGCGGACACGGGGGAGAACTAAGTTGGTGAGTGAGTCTGTCCTGCTCCCCCTGACGAAAGGACCCCTGAGAGTGAAGGCAGTCCAGAAGACTGGGCTGTCATCATAGTGGTGAAGGGTCCTGGCTGAGTCGGCAGCTACTGAAACTGTGGAAGTGCTAAAGGTCCTGGCTGCTGACTGGTCTGCCTTTGAGTCATCTCTTCCATCTGGGTCATCAGGGTGGTCAACAATGTCATCTGCTGTCTCTAAAGCTCTGCCAGTCCTCTGATGACCTCCATGATCTGACGTCTCTCCTTAGCTGTGCTCTGGATAAAGTCACCCAGGCGTCCTGCTAGTGCTACTACTGAGAGAGCATCCTCTGCCTGTGTGCCTGTAGGCTGGAGAGGTGCTCATGTACTGGCTGACTCAGGAACCACAGTCTCTGGATGAGCTGCCAGCTCATGAGTGACTGGCGGTGACTCCTGGTCCTCCTCTCCCATCTGCTGACTCGAAGCTGACCGTGAACCCCTGGGGACTCGAGGTGAGTAGCTAGTGGTCACCTCAAGGAATGCGTCGTACTCCTCCTCTGTCACTAGTCCCATCCTCCTCAGAAGATAGCAAATGTACGGAGCATAGACTAAGTGACATCCTCCTACCCTCTCAGAGATAACCTCCTCCATCTCACCGATTAGTAAATCAGCCAAGTCAAATGGCTGTCTCCTAAGAATAGCTGCTACTACCCGCTGGTGTAGAAGTGTGAACTCCTCTCTATAGCCAGACCTAGGAATGATAGTCCTGGTGACTATCGCTCGAACCACCTTAGCCTCTGCGGTGAGTCTCGCAGGACCTCTCTCAAAGACTAGGGTGTGCGGTGGTGGAAAGGCAATCGACACCAAGTTGTCTGGAGGAAGCTAACCTCCCTGTGGTCCGTGGGGTGGAGCAAGGGTCCCATAGGCACTCCTGTATAGCTAGAAATCTGAAGCAAGAAGTCCAAAGCTGGCTATCAGGTCTCCCCTGCTCACACGCTGTGGCTGCTCTCTGAACAAGAACCAGATCTCTGAGCGGTCTCTGGCTACCCACAGTGTCGCGTAGAACTCTAGCACAATATCCTTCCTGTATCTGCATGGAGCAGAAACTAGCTCTGCTAGTCCTGACAAGTACGTGAAGTACTGCTACATATCAGTGCCTGTGGCCCTCCTCATGGTCGGGTACGTCGTGGACTGCTGTGACACAAATAGTCCAGCCTTGCCCTTTCTGGCAAGGTAGCATCTCAATCCCTCTCCAATCCTCCTCTAGAGGCCTGTCCAGTACCTCTCTCCTGCAGCGGGATCTCTAGGGACTAGAACCCACTGCTCAATGGAGACAAGATGTAGCGACTTAAGGTCCTTTGCAGGA
Source organism: Eleusine indica (assembly GCA_030378355.1). Classification (NCBI taxonomy): domain Eukaryota; kingdom Viridiplantae; phylum Streptophyta; class Magnoliopsida; order Poales; family Poaceae; genus Eleusine; species Eleusine indica. The sequence goes on from CM059499.1 coordinate 32,720,884, forward strand.
ACCTTAAGAGTGTTTGTCTCTCCGGCTGCCTGTACCAGTCTTTGCAGCCTCCTCGTGCACACTGCACAGGTGAACCTCGGGTCTCCTGCTCGGTGAGCAGTCCTCTGCTGCTATGGCTGTATTGGCTGCTCAGTCTTCTCTAGCTCCTCAGCCTCCTCAGACTCGTACTCTGAGCTCTCCTCTAAATCTGACTCCTCCTGCTGCCTGGAGGATCCCTGCTCTATAGTTCTTAACGACCTCTCCTGACGAGAAGCCAGAGTACGGTGCGACCAAGGTGCTTGTACGACTCCTGTGGCCAAGCCCTGTGCTGTCCTCTGCCTGGTGGTCCTCCTGAAACCTTGAGTGTCACCTGACGGCTCTAGGATTAGCCGTGTCCCTGGTGTCATGCGTGACTGCTCCATGGCATCCAAGTGCTGAGCTAACCTCCTGGTCATCTCTGACTCTGGATCTAGTCTTGGTCTCTTCTTGCTCTCAGGCTTCTCTGGCATCTTTCACTTGTCTTTGTCCTGTCCTGACCTTGCCATCTCTGCTGCTGCTGACTAGTGTCACTGCACGCATGTAGGTATAGACATGATGAGCATAGAACCTATATAAATCTATAAGCAAAGCACCGCTAGGTAAGTATGCGCAATAGAAATCCTAGCACTGAGATGAAGGACATGATCACTAGACAAATATGCAAAGTAACAGCAGTGATCATCGACTATATGTGGCTGGTGCGAGTCATCTAGTGTGTAGTCAATTAATACGCAATGAAACTAACTGCAGCCTAGACAGGAGACAGCCCTAGACATGCAATTTACAGATAGGCATGGGATAAATTGCATCCTAGGTTGAGTCAATTAGCTAATTAATGCAACTTAAACATGGGCAGCCAATCTAATTGCATCAATTAAACTTATTACTCGGAATTCAGGGCATAACTCGATAAAGAGGTAGAATGGCACAATACCCTAGGGAACATCGAAGCCGAACACGAGAGCGACGTGCGACCGATCGCCTAAAAGATGGAGGTTTTGGTCACCAGCAATAGAGGAGAGGGAAAAGGGGGAACCTTTGCCCTAATGTTTTGGTGGAGCTCAGCTCTGGAGGCTCTGGGCATGTGCGCACGAGGGAGAGGGGGGAACAGAGGTGGTGTGCGATGGCAAGCAGGCAAGGCAGCGCGGTGGCAACTCGATGGCGGTGCTGGAGCTTGGTGACTGCGGTTGCTCTTGGTGGTGACGACTGCGCGGGCGCGGCGCGAGCGGGTGCGGCAGGGGGCGAGTGCGTGCGCGGGGCGAGCGAGGCGCGGTGTCGGCTTCCGGCAGCGAGGCTCGGGCGACGACGATGGTGGTGAGGAGGCGTCGGGGTGAACTCGACGTCGGGTGAGAGAACGAGGAAAAGACCAAAAGAGCTGATTTGATTTTGACCTAGGTCAAGTCTTAATGAACGATCAGGATCAACTCATGGACGGATCCACGGTCAACATCTAGAAGTGCATCACGCGACCAAATGTGGTGACCGAACGGTCTGCTCTCTACACCGGACTGTCCGGTCACTTCGAGAAGTCTAGAAACCAGGGTTCTGGACGATAGAACGGCACGCAGACCGGACAGTACGGTCTTCAAAAGAAGTTCTGTCCAGTCTCCATTTCTAATTCCCGAAGAACTGTGCAGAAGTGCACTGACCGGACTGTACGTCCAAAGATCGGACTGTACGGTCACTACCAGAATTTTCATAGAATCAAGGAATTTCTCCATTTTTCAAGTGCCCTAGCTAAACACCCAATTAAACACTGCACTTGGAGCATGAAGAGAACTCTCAAACACTCCTTTTCAAATAGTGGCTCTTTATGGCCTTATAATTTTTGCAAATGCCAAATGAAGAATCGAGCAAATAAGAACTAAGGCAATTAAGAACCAAATGGGTATGTATGAGCCTTAGTCCATAAACCGCGCGAGTAGATTTAACCTCGGAGTTCATAAGAGCTTGCTCAATAGGTATGAAGCACAATCCTTTTGTTTGTTCACACTTGCGGAGATGTAATCTCATATAGAACATGAGGCACAAATATCTCCAAGTATGACAAGCCTCCTTTTGTTTCCTATATGATGCATGCAACAAGCATTTTACATATGCAATGAAAGCAAACATGTCATGTGAATGCAAGCAATATTAAAGAAGACACAAAGGAAACTTAACAATGTCAAGTTTGAACCCCTCTCAAGCTTACTCACTATAAGCCATACCCTTGCCTTGAGAGAAGCCAAACCACCATCTCAAGCACTCCCCCTTGCTTATAGCTATCTTGAGTGGGTTAGATATTGGCTAATTTTTATGTGTTTTTCTTTTAGTTATTTACACATGCATGGATGCAAAGCACACTAGTCACAAAGGAGTCCTAATTACCATGCAATGCAAGAGAAGGAAAAACACACTACAACTACCAAGAACTAACATGGTTACCTCCCTCATGAGTAGATATGACGTTGAGGTCCATGTCACTTGTGGTGGACTCCACATGATCTTCATGAAGCTCTCGGTTCACCACCATGACCATCTTCTAGGTCTTGGTCTTGGGCACCCACTTGTACTTCGTTGACTTCTCAAGATCAACAATGCACTTAGGCACCCATATGCTCTTGACCTTTCTCTTTTTGTTTGGTGGTCCTAAAGCCTTAGCATTCACCTTGCCATCATTGTTCCTAAAAAACTTGAAATGTGTGTTCTCAAGGAACAAGTTAGCGTTTGGCAAAACAGTGGAACGTCTCACCATAGGACAATCCTTGATGGTGTGTCCATCCTTGCAACACCTCTCGCAATAGTAGTCGTCGGCGAGTAGGGGTTTGATCCATGCGGGGATGGAATCACTCATCCCTATGATGTCAATGGCGGCGGGATATGAGCCAAGTCCCCGGTGGGACACATTGTTCACAAGGTTTCTCCCAAGAATCTCCTTGTGGATGGCTCTACCACGTGTAAGCATCTCAAAGCCATCCATCACCATCTTCCTTTCTTCCTTGAGCTTGTGATATTCCTTCAAAACAAATGTCTCAAGAGAAGAAACCTCGATTAAGGTAGTTAGTTCATCACACATAGTGGAAGCATCACTCTTAGATGAACTAGAGGCGGGAGAGGCAAGGTTGTCAAAATTCATGGCCTCAAAAGTAAGTTCAAGGGCCTCGTACTTCTCATGTAGCTCTACATGATCACCTTTGTCATAACTCTTGTTTAGGGCCCCATGAGATGTGACAAGGTCCTTGAGCTCACTCTCAAGCTCACCAACACGGTCATTAGCCAACTTACACTCTTTTCTTACCACATCTAACATTTTGGATTTCTTGACAGCAATGTCGCGGGCTTGTTCAAGCATACTCTAAAGCTCGGCACATGAGAGCGCCTTATCATCGCTGTTGTCACTGCTCTCATCCTCACTCTCCCCAAGTTGGCTCGTGGCCATGAGGCACGTAGGAGGTGGAGGAAGAGCTTGCGGAAGTGTGGTCTTGATCATGGCTAGGCCGGCCACTTCTTCATCATTGCTTGAGGAAGAGGACATGTCACTCGAGTTGTCACTTGTCCACTCTCCAACAAGGGACTTGCGTGAGAACTTCTTCTTGTGGTCTTTAGCTTTGCCTTTGCCTTTGCTCTTGTCCTTGTTGAAGTACCTCTTCTTCTTTTGCTTGGCTTTGGGGTCTTCTTCTTCTTCTTCTTCTTCTTCTTCTTCTTCTTCTTCTTCTTCTTCTTCTTCTTCATCATCATCACTTGAGTCTTGAGACTTGAAAGCTTCTTTATTTGGCTTGGGGCAATCTCGAACAAAGTAGTTCTTGGATCCACAGTTGAAGCACTTGCCCTTGGATTTGGAAGCAAACTTGTTCTTGAAGGTCCTCATCTTCTTCATGAGAAGAGCCAAGTCCTCACTCAAGTCATCTTGTTCATCATCATCATCTTCTTCAATTTCTGCCGTCTTCTTGCTCTTCGTGCTCTTGATAGGCTCTTGCTTCTCAGCTTGAAGAGCAAGGTTGGATGGTTGAGGATCATCCAAACCCAGCTGGTAGCTCTCGAAGGTGGTGATCTTGTCAAGTACATACTTGATGGTCTTGGTTTTGAGGTCACCTTGCAAGGTGAAGGTGATGATGGACTCATACTTGGGGTCTTTGAATAGCTTCAAGAATCTTCTTATCACCTCGACGGGCTTAAGCTTGAAGTCATCCCCAAGAGCATTGATCTCCTTCACTAGAGCATGAAAGCGAGAATAAACAGTGTTAGCTCTCTCATGTGGCAATCTAGTGAAGTTATCATACTTGTTCTTTAGCACATAGTATCTTTCTTCTTTGACATCACTGGTACCCTCATGGAGATCCTGAATCTCCGTACAGATACCATGTACTGTCAAACTTGCATCCAATCTAGCAAAACAATCATTAGATATGCATGCAAACAGAGAATTCTTGGCCTTAGTGTTGTTCTTAATGAAATCCGGATCAAGTAGGTTCACATCCATATCAGACTCGTGAGTCACCATTCATATATCTAGATCAAGGGACTCCCGGTAGCCTTGCATGCGAGCCTTCCAATACCAGTAGTCCTCCCCATCGAATATGGGAACACTCCCCAGTTGTCTTGGCATCCTTACTCAAGGCGATGAAGCCTCAAAGATGAGCACTTGGCTCTGATACCACTTGTAAGGACCAAAGGCATACCGAGGGGGAGGGGGGTGAATCGGTAAGCCGCTCACGAATCCAAATACTTCAATTTACACTACTTGAACCCAACAGTCGTTGCAACCTAAGAAATTCTAGTAAGCCAAGATCCTACACATGCTAGTGTTCATGATGATAGCAAGCGCAGAAGCCAAACACACTAGCCTATGCAAGCCATAATTCAACCTAGTTACTAGAGCACACAATTGCAGAATAGTAAAGAAGGGGTCAAGGAATGCTCATAATTTTTTTCCGATGTCACGGAAGGATGGCGCCATCCCCTACTCCTCGCTGGACCACTCCCACCGGAGTCCCGATATCTCCTGCCACCAATGTGGAGTTCTCGCCCATGAGCCCGCAATCACTCCCAGAGTGAAGACACGGTGCACGTCACCGCTGCCACCAAGGCACAAGCTCGCCTCCCTCGAGAACTTGCTGGTCTCCCCGAGCCGACACGGGCGCTCACTAGCGATGCCCCTTTCACCGGCTGGCTCAAACTATACAAACGTGTGACGGCCTTCACAACCAATCACGATAGATGATGAGAGCATCACCCTTATGGATACACCCAACACTCCGCCAACCAAAATGCAAGCTCATGCACGACAACTGAATTTACGGGTGAGCTTGTTCCTAATGATTCCTTTATGTGATTTTGAGAACATATGGCTACCTAATGAATTAATTATTGTTAGGAATCATGGAGATGATGATGAGATAGCTAGGGAGGTGATTGGAGACGTGATGGGCCAGCAAGTATGTGCAAGCCAAGGTGGAGGCCCAATCAAAACCGACTTTGAGTCTGTTTCAGGGCCCAGGACCAGTCTACACTAAAACGGACGCTCAGGACGCATACGGACTCGGATTTGGATGTTCTACATATTCCTGGAAAGATAACGAAAAGACCTTTCCAAACCAACTGGTCCCATGTCTAAAATACATACGAGCCATTGGCAATCGTCGAAACAAGTCGACGTCCAGAATCTGTCCTGGTGCTGCGACACCGTAATCGGTCTTTGGGCCATGTATCGAGTTGAGCCCACTTAGGGCTGCGTCGAGGAGGTGGTGCACGACCCTAGGGTCCTCATATAAAGCCGCCGCCTCTTCAATAGGGTTTGGGTTTTGCTTAGATTATTCTGTTTGTAATAGTTTTACCGTCACATTGGTTTGTGAGACTCCAACTTGTGAGATTCATCATATATATGCAAATTTGGTTGCATACTTCTTTGTTCTTGCTTGTGTTCTTGATTTATAGGCAAGAATAAGCCTTCTCGATGAGGTCAACCATGTAACACCGGTTTATAACCATAGGAGATGTTGTGCTGCAATTGCGGGGTTTAGAACGTGTCATTCGAAAGCCGGATTGATTTGTGTATCGTCTCTGTCTTAATCAAGATTATTAGAACCTATCAGAAGATCAGGAACCCTTGTCCACATCAATAGGCTTGATCACCAACACCTAACCGGTCTAGGTCTCACCACAGACCAAGAGTAACAACCTAGATCACACCCTCAAGGGCACCCTAGCCTTAGATATGCATCAATGCTCAAGTTACTCTCACTAGCACTCTCAAGATATGCAATATCTCCTCCTAGTGCTCTCCTCCTTTCTTCTTGGACCTTACCAAATGCTCTCACATATTCCACTGGCCAAGAGAGGTCTCCAAGACCCCAACAACAAAGTTATATAGGCTTCCAACCTCCAACTAGCCGTTGCTCCACGAAATCAGCTTTCTGGGGCTACTGACCGGACTGTCCGGTCACTGCCTGACCGGACTGTCCGGTCACTATAAACTCTAGCTCCAATGGCTCTGCCCTTGCTGATCTTCGTACTAACCAGATCGTATGGTCTGTTGACAGGACCGTCTGGTCCATTTCTCTCTCCAGTCCAGAAACATTTCGAGCGCTGCTTCCTCTCTGCCCAAATCTCAATCCGACTGACCGGACCGTCCGGTCACTAGACCGTACTGTCCGGTCCCTAGGGTTTCCAGACTTGATAGATTCCTCGCTGCTCACTGTAAGGCCTAGATAAATCCACTTAGTGACCATACACTCCAGTCTCCACTGACCCCTCTGTCCAGTCACTTCGTCTAGAAGCTGAAACTCCTCGTCCTCGCTTGACTTTGTTTCCCGGCTTCTCCGAACAGCTCCTTGGCTTCTCCACTGTCACCTAGTGCCTATGATTTTGCTAAGCATCCATGCACATCACCGGCTAGACATGACCTAGGAGAAATGACCTAGACCCCCTTGATAGTTCGGTTTTTCCTATGGACTCAAAGCCCCAACAACTAGACAAGTGCTCTCAACACTTGCTGTATAGCTTATCCTCAGCTTTGATCCATCTCCATCAACCCTTAGACTCCATCTTGCTCACAAGCCTCCATGCTTGTGGTCATTGTCATCAATTGCCAAGGCAACCATCATCCATATGATTTGTAGTAGAGATTGGAGATGATTTCTGCATACACAACATTCGTGTAGATATTAGCCCACAATTTCATAGTTGTCATCTATCACCAAAACATTAATACCTTGGGGATCCAATCATCAATGGTCATGAAGCTTATAGATGACTTGGCCACTTTTAGCATGGCTGTCGCAAAGCCCTTCAACCGATAGCAGTTTTTCACCTTGTGGCTTCCCTTGGGGTGCCATAAGCATGGGCCACTCAGCAAGTCGTCCATGGTCTGCTGGTTCATCCGAGGATTCTTCCTCGATCGGTCTACCATAGCGACCATGTTGTTGGTCTTATGCTTCTTGTCCTTCTTGGAGGACTCTAGCTTGTCTTGGCGTGGCTTCTCCTTCCCCTTACCTCAGATGTCGTACGGAGCTGACTCTCCTAAACTGTACTTATCAACAATCTCGAAGCGCTTCCGAGCGGTCAGATCCAGATTGTGGTTCCGCCGACCGATCTCTCAAACCAAGTCATCACTTTGTAGTCCTCCTTGGAAGGCAATAATGATCTATTGATCTGGAACATTGGGGGGTCTCAGTCTTCTTGGCGCAGAAATGATTAATGTAGTCACGCAAGGATTTGTCAGACTTTTGTTTGACCCGAGTGAGGTCGAAGTGGTTGCCCGGCCGGTTGTAGGTGGCTTGATAGTTCTCAATGAACTTCTTGTTGAGATCTCTCCAAGATATGATTGACTTTTCCGAGAGGGAAGTGAGCCAAATCCGTACGGCTGGCTCCAGGTATACCGACAGATAGTTGGCCATCACAAAGGTGTCTCCCCTAGCCAATCAAATAGCTGTGCTACAGATCTGAAGCCACTCCTGGGGATTGGTTTGACCATTGTACTTTTGGATGGTGACTGGTTTGAAGCTTCTCGGCCACTTGCAGATGTGAAGATGCATCTAGGTCCCCTAGTGGGTTTTGGTGATTAATGACAAAAGATTAAATGTGCTAACATGAGTATGGAGAATATGTACAAATTATCAAAAGAAAATTGATTGCCCACATTTGTGTGAAAGTTCATCCCTCCTCAAAAAGAAGAAAAGATTTGGACACAAAGATCTTTCAAGATTAGAGTTTTTAATTTATTTGATTCATAGGTATGTCAAACTATTAAGAGGGGTAAACTTATCTTGCTTAAAGGGAATTCGTGTGCTCAAGCCAACCCAATGTCTTTGAGAAAGAATTAGCCTCCAAAATCCAAAAAGAACCAACCAATTATGAGCCAAATAGAGAGTGACGGAAGTTCCGTCACCCCCTTTAATGAAAGTTCTGTCAGTTCCAAACCTATTCTTGTCTTGCAACCCGAGAGCTACGAAAGTTCCGTGAGTTCCTTCACGGAAGTTCTATCGTTGCCAAAAACCTAGAAAGTTGCAACCGAGAGCTACGGAAGTTCCGTGAGTTCTCTCACAGAAGTTTCGTCATCCTTTTGACTCAGTGAAAACCATCCCATGCAACGGCTCTTTCTGAAATGACAGAAGTTCCATGGGCTTCACGGAAGTTCTGTCAGACCCAGAAAAGACCCCAACAGCTACTTTTTGGAGTTGCTCTATATATTGCCTACCCCTTCCCCTGTGGGAAGGGTTGGACACTTTGGCATTTCACTCATTCTTCAGCTAGAGCTCTGCCCTCCCACTCCTAGACTTGTTCTTGACATTCCAAGCAAAGTGAGAGAGATCGAACCTCAAAAAGATTGAATCCATCCACTCAAAAGCTTGAGCACATCTTTCCCTCCCAACCAGGTTTCGATTTGCTTATTTCTCTTGGAGACTTGGTCTCCTAGATGGCTAGGCATCGTCCTTGAGATCCCAACTTTGTGTGGTGAGTCGGGGATGTTTGTGAGGAAGTGATTCACCTCTGGTGGAAACAAATCAAGTGAAGGAAGGAATCCAAGCATGATCTTTGTCATTGCTTGGCGAGGAAAAAGTGTTGAGAGAGACCCAGTCACTTTGTGTGGCTCCTCAACGAGGACGTAGGAACTACTTTGTGTGGTTGCTGAACTTCGGGATAAATCTTGTGTCTCTCTTTACATTTCTCGCATTTATTCTTGTGCTTGCTTAATTCCTTTATTTATTGTGCTCGATTCACTTGTTATTGTGTTGTTAGCAATCTTTGTAGGAATTGCAATACACTTCATGCCATATTGCCCTACTTCGAAGGCAAAGATTTTAGTTGGTACAAGCATCGGATGAAGATGTACTTGATGTCAATTGGTCCCCCGATTTAGGATATTGTGGAGAAGGGATATACCTTAGAGAATAAGGACAATCGTACAACCGTGGACTAACTCAACATACATTGCAATGCTCAAGCGGTGTCGGCCATTCTCTCTTCCTTGAATCCCAAGGAATACTCAAGAGTCCGAAATTGAGAATGCCTGCAAAATTTGGAAGAAATTCATATGTTCTCATGAAGAAGTAGATGTGGTGAAGAAGTAATCAATTCAACTTCTTCATGATGAACAAGGGAGAAGAGCCTCAACAAACTGATGATAGGCTCATGGATATGATCAATGAGAGAAGATCCTATGGAGACAATATCAAAGATGAAGAAGTCAACTACAAGCTTCTCATGGCCCTTAGGATGTGGAATCCTACTCTTTGCACCATCATTGAAGAGAAGGATGGCTTCGAGAGTTTCACAACCGATGAAGTGATTAGAAGAATCAATGCCCACCAGAGTCGTGAGGATGTGGGCAAGAGAGTTAATGTGCTCATTGGTGATGAGAGCACAAGCAAGAAGGACTTGGCACTCAAAGCCAAGAAAACTCAAGAATACAATGATGATGATGATGATGATGAAGAGAATGATGATGCTGAAGAAGATAATGAAGAGTTTGCCTTATTTGACAAGAAGTTTGGCAAATACATGATCAAGAATGGCTTCACCAAGAAGCGTTTTGACAAGGCCAAAGCTAGAAGAACAAATAGAAGATGCTATGAGTGTCATGAACAAGGGCACATGATTGTCGATTGCCCAAGACTCAATGGGAAGGGCAACAAGAATGAGAAGTACAACAAGAATAACAAGCCCAACAAGAAGCAAGCTCACATTGGCCAAGAATACATATCCGATGATGATGAGCAAGATGATGAGGGTGGCATCGCCAACCTTGCTATTGGTCTTGCACCGGCCAAGAAGTCACTCTTCGACAACCTCACCGATGATGAGGATGATGCTTCCCGGTGCTTCATGGCTGAGGAAAACAAGGTACCTCCTAAATCCGAATTCAATACTACTTATTGTAGTGATGAAGAGGAGGATTTGGTCCCCTCTATGCAAAAAATGATGAAAATGGTAGGTAAACTCAATGAGGAGATTGAAGACCAAGAAAGAATACTCCTAGGGCAAGAGGAGTTGCTCATTGAGGAAAAAGAGAAAAACCTTGAGCTCACACGACAACTTGAGCAAGAGAAAGAAAAAAACAAGAGCTTGTCAAATGATCTTGTCAAAGTCAATGAGTCAAGTGACTCATGCACCTCAACCTACAAGAAGCTTAAAGAGAGGTGTAGCTCATTGATAGAGGAGAACAAGGCTCTTGTGAAATCAATTGAAGATCTCAAGTTGAGTTCACGTTATTTATTGAAGAGATTGGAATCCTCCCAAGCTTCAACAAGCAAAGGTTGTGGGAGGTGCCACAACATTGATGTTGAGACGATTCCAAGCAAGATGCAATCATTGAGAAGCTAACCAATCAAGTCAATGAGCTTATGAATAAGGCTCAAGTTGAAGCAACAATGATAATTGTTGGTGAGCCAAGAGCCTTTCATGACAAGAGAGGATTATGGTACAACAAGAATGCACACAAGAAGGGCTATAACAAGAGACCCAACTTTGTGCTCGAAGGCAAGGGAAAGCAAGTGGCACAAGAGAAGACTATCAAGCCAAAGAATGCTCCCCAAGTCAACAAGAACAACAAGACCTCTACCATATCCTTTTATGATTTTGATGCCTCTTATGTTCTAATCCGTAATACGTATGGTAGAGTTGTTGTTGAATTTGTTGGGCCACATGATGCAAGGTGGAAGCCTTGTGTGTGGGTACCTAAAGTTCTTGTATCTAGTGTTAAGGGACCCAAACCAACTTGGGTGCCTAAAACACGTGATTGATTTCCTTTGTAGGAATACTCCTCTGGGTGGCACAATATGGGTACCTGATAGTGGGTGCTCAAATCATATGACCGGAGAGAGATCAATGTTCTCTACAATTAATCATGACAACCTACCAAGTGGAGGCATCTCACTTGGAAATGACAACAAAGGAAGGGTAACTGGTCATGGATGGATTGACGTTACCCATGACCTTTCAATTGGTAATGCTTATCTTGTAAATAGTCTAGGATACAACTTGATGTCCGTTTCACAACTTTGTAAGATGGGTTATAGTTGTCTCTTTGACGATGATGGCGTGACTGTTCTTAGGAAGAATGATTCTTCAATAGCTTTCAAAGGGTATGTAAAGGACAAGATCTATCTTGTTGATTTTACCAACAAAGAGAGATCTAACCTAAATGCTTGTTTGGTCGCTAAAACCACTTTTGGTTGGCTTTGGCACCGTCGGCTAGCTCATGTTGGGTTGAGGAATCTTTCCAATCTTCTAAAAGGTGGTCACGTTGTCAGACTAAAGGATGTTGCTTTTGAGAAGAACATACTATGTAGCGCATGCCAAGCCGAAAAGCAAGTTGGAGCGTCACATCCATCCAAGACCATGATGACAACAACAAGACCATTGGAGATGTTACACATGGACCTATTCGGGTCACCTACATAAGCACTGGCGGTAACAAATATGGTCTTGTAATTTTTGATGATTATTCTCATTTCACTTGGGTATTCTTTTTGAAGGACAAAAGTGAAACACAAGGTATCCTAAAGAGGTTTTTGAAGAGAGCACAAAATGAATATAAGTGAAGATTAAGAAGATAAGAAGTGACAATGGAACTGAGTTCAAGAACACACAAGTTGAAGAATATCTTGATGAAGAAGGCATCAAGCATGAATTCTCAGCTCCATATACTCCTCAACAAAATGGTATAGCCGAAAGAAAGAACCGCACACTCATAGAGATGGCAAGAACAATGCTTGATGAGTATAAGACACTGGACACCTTTTGGGCCGAAGCCATTAACACCGCATGCCATGCAACAAATAGGTTATATCTTCACAAGATTTTGAAAAAAAAACACCTATGAGCTTCTCACCGGTAACCTTCCTAATGTTTCCTATTTTCGGGTTTTTGGGAGTAAGTGCTTTATTCTTAACAAGAAACCTAATCTTCTAAATTTGCTCCCAAAACTCATGAAGGTTTCCTCCTTGGTTATGGAAATAATGTCTATGCATATATTGTTTTTAATAAAGACACAGGAATTGTTGAAATAACCTGGGATGTGCAATTTGATGAATCTAATGGCTCTCAAGTAGAGCAAGTTAATCCAAGTGATGTAGGTGATGAAGCTCAGGTTGATGCAATAAGAAACTTGGTCATCGGTGAAATAAGACCACAAGACCCAAACTCTAGTCAAGATGAACCATCTTCTTCAAATCAAGATAAGTCTTCTTCACAAGATCCACAAGATGAACAAGATCAAGGAAATGACCAAGCTTGTGGTCACGATCATGTTCAAGGCGGTGACCAAGATCAAGTTCAAGATGATGGTGAAGGAGATACTCAAGATGTCAACCACCAAGAAGAGGAAGATGCATCTAGGCCAATACACCCACGAGTCCGACAAAGCATTCAAAAGGATCACCCCATGGACAATGTTCTTGGTGATATTAAAAGAGGGGTAATGTTGGCGTTCGCTATGCTCTAAAGATAAAATGAATTAATTCCACAAGCCCACGGAACACCATTGTAGCATTTCACCCAGGAGTATTCCAAGGTATCGTATTTATTTTCACAGGGAAGCTAGGCGTAAGATTATCTCGGCTTATCAAAGATATGACTAAAGAATAATTCCATCTAACCAAAGACGGGAGTAAGGATAATCGATGATAGAGTGGGGTAGTAACACAGGAGAAATCCACACTAAGATAAATAAAGTGAACAGTTGACCTAGCCGGAAGGATATCGAGTCTAAGTCTAAGATTCCCAAATAAATCTTCCTAATATATCTAAATCAAGCGTCGAATCCTAGTTAATCGGGTTGAGGTCTTATACCATTCTTGGTACAGCCTCGAGTCTTTCACCTATTAGTTCACTTTGGGGCACGAAAAAGAATCCACTAATATGGGTCGGTAACTAACCTCTGTACTAATAGGTATGCTATCGCTAGACAACCCTGCTTGAGACTTCCCGAATGTGGTGGAATACTAAATGGACGAACAGGGCTGTCACCACCTGCCGCCTACCACACAGCCTGTGGGGATGAATGCAAATCCAGCTAGCGTTAACTTAGGAACCACGCCTACGCCGTCACTAGATATTCTTCCGTTGATCAAGTGGAAGAACAACCAGGAAATAACCAAGTCTAAGTCCTAAAAGAACTAAAACTTAATAAAATCCTAGCCGGGAAACCGATGAACTATGCATCAAAGTTTCTTCTCGATGATTGGAATTGAAGAAATGACTAAGTTAAAATAAGTACTTGACAAGATATAAAAGGGAAAGATATTTTATATTGATAAGAGATAAGTAAGTACTTGACAAGATATAAAAGGGAAAGATATTTTATATTGATAAGAGATAAGTCTTACATAAAGAGAAAAGATACAAGAGATCTCATACCAAGACTCCAAGACAATTCTAGAATCTTGAACAATGCTCTCGATTAGACTCTAACTCCCGACTAACTAACCTATACTACATTGTGGCACAAGTAGTGGGAAAGTGGTCTCCCTGATGTGTTTCTTCTTCATTTCCTCCTGAATTGTCCACTATTTATAGGTGGCGATGGGTCGGGAGGTATTTATAGGTGAAGTGGAGTCGATGGGCCAAAGTCGGTGCGTCAGGTGGTGGGATAGGCCGAGCAGCCGTTGGATTGGGTCGGTTCCAGACAGACTCTTCCTGGATGGCTTAGATGTTGTCGTGATGATGGTTGATAGGTCGGTTTCCACCGACTTTCTTCTTTTGGGAGTGGTAGGCTTCTTGGGCCTAGTGGACTGGCCACCCCGGGTGGCAACCCAAGGCCGGGCGGCATGGTAGGCCGGGATGGCGGCCTTGGCCGGGTGCTGATCCCTCCTTGGTTGCCCCTTGACTTCTCCCGGTTAGGCCACTTTATTGCCTTCTTTCCTTCACCATTTTTCATATCTTTTGATCCGGGAGGAGAAAACAACATCATGGTGGAGTGTTTTGCAGGGTCGGTGAAAGGAACGAGTGACCGAGGGGGGGGGGGGGAATCAGGAACTCACACTATGTACCAAATTGCCAATTCCTAAAACCGAGCACTCAATCAACTCCTATAACACTTCTGGTGGTGATCACACTAGCAAGATAATATCCCTATGAAAGGAACAACAACCTAAGCATACTAGTGGATCACATAAGGCAATACAACTCCTGCGCAAGCTAGTAATAACGCAACACGAAAGCACACAACAAGCTAGCAAAGGAGCCTACTCATGCAATGCTACAGGACAAGAAACTAGAGCACACAAGCATGAGCAGCACAATACATACAAGGGTGAACAATCAAGCTAATGCAACTCCTATACGTGCTAGTGATCAAATGCGGAAGCTAAACACTACTAGCAAGTAAAGAGGCCTATTCATGCCAAGTCTACTAAGTAATCAACTAGAGCAAGGTAAAGACACAAGCATGAATAGCACAGTATGTAAATGCGGAAAGTAAAGCATCATAGTAAGGAGAGGGTCAAGGAATGCTCATGATTTTTCCCGAGGTCTCGAAAGGATGGCACCTTCCCCTACTCCTCGTTGGACCACTCCCGCCGGAGTATCGGTCCCTTCCGCCACCAAGTGGAGTTCTCGCATATGAGCCCACAATCACTCCCAGAGTGAAGACACGGTTGCGTCATCGCTGCCACCAAGGCACAAGCTCGCCTCCCTCGAGAACTTGCCAGACTCTTCGAGCCGACACAGGTGCTCATTATTGATGCCCCTTTCACTAGCGGGCTGAAACCGTGTACAAACGTGTGATGACCTTCAGAACCGATCACGATAGGCTCAATCACCGACACCTGACAGATCTAGGTCTCACCATAGACCAAGAGTAACAGCCTATATCACACCCTCAAGGACACCCTAGCCTTAGATGTGGAAGATGCTCTAGTTACTCTCACTAGCACTCTCAAGATATGCAATATCTCCTTCTAGTGCTCTCCTCTTTTCCTCTTGGCTCTTCCTAAATGCTCTCAGCAATTCCACTGGCCAAGAGAGGTCTCCAAGACCCCAACAACAAAGTTATATAGGCTTTCAACCTCCAACTAGCCGTTGCTCCATAAAATCAGTCTTCTGGGCGTACTGACCAGACTGTCCGATCATAGCCTAACCAGACCGTCCGGTCACTGCAGATCCAGCTCCAATGGCTCTACCCATTGCTGATCCTTGTAGTGACCGGACCATCCGGTCACTGTAGATCCAGCTCCAATGGCTCTGCCCACTGCTGATCCTTGTAGTGACCGGACCGTCTGGTCACTTCAGATCCAACTCCAACGGCTCTGGCCGCTGCTGATCCTTGTAGTGACCGAACTGTATGGTCAGCTGACCGGACTGTCTGGTTTGTTTCTCTCTCCATTACAGAAACATTTCCATAGGCGCTTCCTCTCTGCCTTGCACTCACCCATACAGACCGGACCGTCCGGTCTATATACCGGACCGTCTGGTTTCTACGGACTTCAGCATAGACAAATTCCTCACTGACTCCTCTCTCATCTCCTAGTGACAATACAGTCAGGTTTCCATTGACCCATCTGTGTAATCACTCTGTCCAGAAGCTGAAACTCCTTGTCCTCGCTTGACTTCATTTCCTGGCTTCTCCGAACAGCTCCTTGGTTTTTCCACTGTCACCTAGTGCCTGTGATTTCACTAAGCTTTCATACACATCATCGACTAGCGTAACCTAAGAGACATGACCTAGCCCCCCTTTGTAGTATGGTTTTTCCTATGGACTCAAAGCCCTAACAACTAGACAAGTGTTCCCAACACTCGCTCCATAGCTTGTCCTTAGCCTTAATCCATCTTCATCAACCCTTGAACTCCATCAAGCTCACCAAGCTCCATGCTTCTGGTCATTGTCATCAATCGCCAAGGCCGCCGTCAGCACTCATCATAAGAGGTAGAAAAGGTTTCCTACACGAACAACACTCGTGTAGACATTAGTCACATTTCATGTTTTTCATTCATCACCAAAACATTCATACCTCGGGGTGACCTCAATGGCCATGATCCTTATAATATCCCCCTTTTTGGTGATGGACGACAACCACTACTATGATGATCCAAAATGAACGAGCAACCAGGAAACAAACGAAAAGAAAGGATTGAAAAGATTACTTTGGTCCTTACCTTGGAAGTAGTTGTTCTTTCACTGACGGGCTGAAACCGTGTACAAATGTGTGACGGCCTTCACAACCGATCATGATAGGCTCGATCACCGACACCTAACCGGTCTAGGTCTCACCATAAACCAAGAGTAACAACTTAGATCACACTCTCAAGGACACCCTAGCCTTAGATGTGCATCAATGCTCATGTTACTCGCACTAGCACTCTCAAGATATCCAATATCCTCTCCTAGTGCTCCTCTCTTGGCCCTTTGGCTCCCAATAGATGCTCCCAACAATCCCAATTGCCAAAGGAAGTCTCCAAGACCACAGCAACGAGTTTATATAGGCTTCCAACCTCAAACTAATCGTTGCTCCACGAAACAGCCTCTCTGGACGTACATACTGGACAGTCTGGTCACTGTCCAGACTGGACAGTCTGGTCTCCACCGGACGGCTTCTCTAGAGCCATTGTTCTCTATCCGTTGTTTCCTCCATACTGACCGAACAGTCCGGTCTACAGACCGGACCATCCTGTATTCATAATTCTGGGTCCCAATAGAAACTTCTTCACTGTGTTCTGTCGCCTCTTCTGATGACCGCACAGTCTAGTCTTCACACCAGATTGTCCGGTCTCTTCGCTCTTTTCTCCAAACAGAGATGTTGTCGACGCTTCCTCTTCTGTCCAAACCATCTCCATACAGACTGGACCGTCCGTTCTACATACCAGACTGTCTGGTCTCTAAGGTTCCTCTGCCAATAGAATTCCTCGTGTCCAACATCTTCTCTGTAGAGAATTTTCCTCTGATCACTGGACTGTCCGGTCTCCAAGACCTCTCTGTCCAGTCTTTACCAGCAGAAGCTGAAACTCCTCGTCTCCTCTTGACTTTATTTCCTGGCTTCTTCCAACAGCTCCTTGGCTTCTCCGCTTTCACCTAGTGCCTGTGATTTCACTAAGCATCCATGCACATCACCAACTAGGGTGACCTAAGAGACATGACCTAGACCCCCTTGATAGTTCGTTTTTTCCTATGGACTCAAAGCCCTAACAACTAGACAACTGTTCCAAGCACTTGCTCCATAGCTTGTCCTTAGCCTTGATGCATCTCCATCAACCCTTGGACTCCATCAAGCTCATCAAGCCTCCATGCTTGTGGCCATTGTCATCAATCGCCAAGGCAACCATCAATGATCATCATCAGGTAGATAAGGTTTCCTACACGCACAACACTCGTGTAGACATTAGTCATATTTCATGTTTATCATTCACCACCAAAACATTCATACCTTGGGGTGACCTCAATGGACATGAATCTTACAATCTCCCCCTTTTTGGTGATGGATGACAACCACTACTTATGATGATTCAAAATGAATGAGTCCTGAAAGAATAAGAAGGAAGGGACAAAAGACTCGAACGAAAGCAAGGAACCAAGAGAAAAGATAGGTTTGAAAGGATTACCGTGGTCCTTACCTTGGAAGTAGTCTCCCCCTTGGAATATGCTAGGTGTTGAGGGAGAACTACCCAAATACATAGTGCACTAGATATTGAGCTTGAGTTGAATTTTATGTCCGTCATGGTGTCGTGATTAATGATCTTGTTGAAGTAGGAACACACCAAGGATGTAGATGCTCTTGTCGGTGCAGATATCCATTGTTGTCGTAGACATGCACCATTGTTGTTCTTCTCCATGTTGGTGTATATGTTCATCTTGATATGATCTTCATGTCTGCTCCAAGTGAATATGCACCATTTCCTTGATCATCTCCATTTGGTCTTCATGTTCTCCTCTTTGTTGCCTCATATCTTCCTTGTATCTTCATGTTCTTCTCTTTCTTCTTCTCCTTTTTTCTATCCTCAATCTTGACTTGGCTTTTGGATCTTCATGTTCTTCTCCCCCTTTGTCACCTATCACCAAAAACCACAAACCAAAGGCAAAACACAAGACAACCAAGAAGCAAATTATAAATGGCAAGAGTTAGGAAAACTCCCCCTTTCATGGTGCTCCTCCTTGGTCATGATTGTGTTCCACAATAGCTCCCCCTACACACATGACTTAACAAAATATTTCCTCAAGAATGCAATGGTTAGTCATTTGTGTGATGGGAATGTATCAGTCAATCGTCTTTGAGCCGCGCGAGGAGATTTAACCTCGGAGCTCGTTTGAACATGACTCAATGGGCAAGAAGCACAATCATTTCCTTTGGTCACAGTTGTGGAGATGTAATCTCATATAGATCATGAGGCATAAGTTTCTCCAAATGTGACAAGACTCCTTTGTGTTTCCTATATGATGCATGCAACAAGCATTTTACATATGCAATGAAAGTAAATATGCCATGTGAATGCAAGCAATATTAAACAAGACACAAAGGAAACCTAACAATGTCAATTTTGAAACCCTCCTAAGCTTACTCACTATAAGCCACACCCTTGCCTTGAGATAAGCCAAACCACCATCTCAGCACTCCCCCTTGCTTATAGCTATCTTGAGCGGGTTAGACATTGACTAATTGTTTTTATGTGTTTTTTTTACACATGCTTGGATGCAAAACATTCTAGTCACAAAGGAGTCCTAATTTCCATGCAATGCAAGAAAAGAAAGAACACACTACAACTACCTAGAACAAATACGGATACCTCCCTCATGAGTAGATATGTCGTTGCGGTCCATGTCATTTGTGGTGGACTTCACTTGATCTTCAAGTAAACTCTCGGTCCACCACCACCACCACCATCATCTAGGTCTT
Organism: Eleusine indica; assembly: GCA_030378355.1. Lineage (NCBI taxonomy): Eukaryota > Viridiplantae > Streptophyta > Magnoliopsida > Poales > Poaceae > Eleusine > Eleusine indica. The sequence continues at coordinate 32,740,206 of CM059499.1, forward strand.
GTTCTTGGGCACCCACTTGTACTACATTGACCTCTCAAGATCAACAATGCACTTAGGCCCCCATATGCTCTTGACCTTTCTCTTCTTGTTTGGTGGTCCCAAAGCCTTAGCTTTCACCTTGCCATCCTTGTCCCTAAAGAGCTTGAAATGGGTGTTCTCATGGAACAAGTTAGCATTAGGTAAAACAATGGAACTTCTCACCATAGGGCAATCCTTGATGGTGTGTCCATCCTTGCAACACCCCTCACAATAGTAGTCATCGACGAGTAGGGGTTTGATCCATGCGGGGATGGAGTCACTCGTCCTAATGATGTCGATGGCGGCGGGATATAAGCCAAGTCCCCAGAGGGAGACATTGTTCATAAGGTTTCTCCCAAGAGTCTCCTTGTGGATGGCTCTACCATGTGTGAGCCTCTCGAAGCTGTCCATCACCATCTTCCTCTGTTCCTTGAGCTTATGACATTCCTTCAAAACAAATGACTTAATGGAAGAAACCTTGACCGAGGTGGTTAGTTCATCACACATAGTAGAAGCATCACTTTTAGATGAACTAGAGGAGGGAGAGGCAAGGTTATCAACATTGATGGCCTCAAAAGTAAGTTCAAGGGCCTTATACTTCTCACGTAGCTCTACATGATCACCCTTGAGTTTGTCATAACTCTTGTTTAGGGCCTCATGAGATGTGACAAGGTCCTTGAGCTCACTCTCAAGATAACCAACATGGTCCTTAGCCAACTTACATTCTTTTCTTACCAATTCCAACATTTTGGATTTCTTGATGGCGATGTCGTGGGCTTGCTTAGGCATACTCCAAAGCTCGATGCAGGAGGGCTCCTCATCATTGCTGTCGTCGCTGCTCTCATCCTCACTCTCCCCAAGTTGGCTCATGGCCATGAGGCACGTGGGAGGTGGAGGAAGAGCTCATGAAAGTATGGTCTTGATCATGGCTAGGCCGGCCACTTCATCATCACATGAAGAGGAGGATGCTTCATAAGAGTTGTCGCTTGTCCACTCCCCAAAAAGAGCCTTGCATGAGAACTTCTTCTTGAGCTCTTTTCCTTTGCCCTTTTCTTTGTTGAAATACTTCTTCTTCTTGTACTTGGCTTTGGGGTCTCCATCTTGAGTGGTAGGAGGTCTAGGTGAAGTATCTTGTGCATCATGGATTGTTTGCTCTCTTGAGATATGAGTGTCTTGAATTGGCAATGAGATGGGGCAATCACTCATGTGCTTTCTTGTCTTGGAACTAGAGCTTGGAGTGGATGTGGGGATGTTATGTGAATAGCTTTGGGAAGTAGCTTGAGGTGAAGTATGTGGAGCGGGTTGTGCTCACTTCTCTCTTCATTTTCCTCATGGCTAGGTGGATGCACTCTCATAGAATCTTGGGAGGATATGGAAGGCGTGTCATTAGCATCTTGGGTTTGTTCTTGTACCTCGGAGGATGAGTTTGGTTGAGGTGGTGAAGTAGAGGGCTCACCAATATCATCATCATGGGGTAAGTTCTTGCCCACGGGCATGTTCCTCAAAGCTTCGCTCGTTGGTTCATCTCTAATGTTCACTTCATGAAATACTAGCCCTTTCTTTGCATTCTCAATCGTTGCACCATCCTCATCAAATATGCACTTGAATCCCATGTCACAAAGTTGACCAAAAGACAGAAGTTTGAAATTGAGGGTTTCCACAAGAAGGACCTTGGAGAGATAGAGGTCCTTCGTAATGACCACCTTTCCTGAGACTCTAACTCTCCCTTTTGAGTTATCCCCAAAAGTCACCTTCTCACTATCCTCATCTTCATCAATGTTGGTGAACATGGTTGGCTTCCCGGTCATATGTTGAGTGCACCCACTGTCAAGAGTCCAATGAGTACCTCCACTCTTGTAGTTAACCCAGGTGGTAGCCATAAGACAAGCACTAGAGGAAGAAGGGTTAGTATCCAAAGCATTGCTCAATTGACTTGCACTAACCTCATCATGAGGAACCATGAGACCATATAGGATGGTGGGGAGCACGATACCTCCATTGTCCATGACCATCCCCCATGTGCACATTGTCAAGGTCGATATAGTAGTGGAGAAGATCATAGAGAACGGTGATGTGCTCAAGAACGTGTCCCACTTGTGAGTGGAGCACAAGTATCATCTCCATTTCCCTCTCAATTGAGAGCTCATGCTTTCTGTTGATTACCTCCTCAAGCAAGAAACCTCTCTCAGGAGTTGTGATTTGCATGAGCCAATTGTCAATCACTTCATGTGGTGCAATCCTCCGTAGGCCCCTGAAAGAGTTTATCCTACATGATGAATACATCACACTCATGGATACACACAACACTCCTCCAACTAAGATGAAAGTTCATGTGCATCACCTGAATTTACAGGTGAGATCGTTTCTAATGTTTTTATTATGTGGTTTTGAGAATAGATTGCTACCTAATGAATTAATTGTTGTTAGGAACCATGGAGATGATGATGAGATATCTGGGGAGGTGATTGGAGGCGTGATGGGCCAGCAAGGACATGCAAGGCAAGGTGGAGGCCCAATCAAAATCGACTTCGAGTCTGTTTCAGGGCCTAGGACCAGTTTGCACTAAAATGAACGCCCAGAACGCGTACGGACCCGGATTTGGACGTTCTACATATTCCTGGAAAGATAACGAAAATACCTTTCCAACCCAACCGGTCCCATGTCAAAATGAGGCATGAGCCGTTGGCAATCGCCAAAACAAATCAACTTCCAGAATCTGTCCTGGTGCTGCGATACCGTAATCGGTGTTTCGGCCATGTATCGAGTTGAGTCCATTTAGGGCTGCATCCAGGGGGTATTTTATGTCCCTAGGGTTCTCATATACAGCTGCAGTCTCTTCATTAGGGTTTGGGTTTTGCTTAGATCAATTCTGTTCATAAACAGTGTCGCCATTTATCGGTTTGTGAGACCCCAACTTCGTGAGCTTAATCATTCATCAGCAATTGTGTTGCATTCTTCTTTGTTCTTGCTTGTGTTCTTGATTCGCAAGCAGGGATTAGCCTTCTCGGCGAGGTCAATTGTCCTTGGACGGTTGATAACCAGAGGAGACGTTGTGCTGCGATTGCGGGGTTCTAAACGGTGTTGTTTAGAAGCCGGATCGATTTGTGTTTTGCCTCCACCCAAATCAAGATTTACCAGAACCTTTCGGAAGATCGGGAACCCTTGTTCACATCAGTACACATAAGATCCTAAATGCATAAGAGAGTCTCACAAAGGTCATCATTCAGATTTCTCACAAATTCATCAAATTAGAAGAAGTAATCCTATTGGTGAGCTTGACAAAGATGCCAATAGTGATCTTGTGGCAGAGGAGGCGGAGGCGCCGGAGCTGTAGTGGTGAGATTAATCATCTAAAATGATTATGTGAGCATTGTGGTCAGCGCTCCCCTCTACACCAATGCGTGGTCCACCCGAAGTGCTTGGAGTAGAACTTGGAATGGCACTTGAGGTAGAGCTTGATGATGTGGTTGATGAAGAGCTTTGTGTAGGTCTTGATCTGAAGGGGTTGTAGAAGTTGTTGCAAGGCAATCTTGTGGAGGGAGCAAAGAAGTTTGATCAAAACTACTTCTTTCCCTTTGCTTGAAGATGCTTCATTGTTTGCCTTGAATGTCTTCTTCCCCGTCAAGCTTGCGATGATCTCCTCATCCTTAAAGTATTGCCCGATGACATCATCAATAGAAAGATTATTGTCCAGGATGAGATCAAGATTCTTGTCCAGAATCTGTCCTGGTGCTGCGACACCATAATCGGTCTTTGGGTCATGTATCGAGTTGAGCCCACTTAGGACTGCATCTAGGGAGTCTTTTATGACCCTAGGGTCCTCACATAAAGCCGCCGCCTCTTCATTAGGGTTTGGGTTTTGCTTAGATCAATTCTATTCATAAACAGTGTTGCCATTTATCGGTTTGTGAGACCCCAACTTCGTGAGATTAATCATTCATCAGCAATTGTGTTGCATTCTTCTTTGTTATTGCTTGTGTTCTTGATTCACACGTAGGGATTAGCCTTCTCGGCGAGGTCAATTGTCCTTGGACGGTTGATAACCAGAGGAGTCATTGTGCTGCGATTGCGGGGTTCTAAACGGTGTTGTTTAGAAGCCGGATCGATTTGTGTTTCGCCTCCGCCCAAATCAAGATTTACCAGAACCTTTCAGAAGATCGGGAAATCTTGTTCACATCACTATACACAAGATCATAAATGCATAAGAGAGTCTCACAAAGGTCATCATTCAGATTTCTCACAAATTCATCAAATTAGAAGAAGTAATCCTGTTGGTGAGCTTGACAAAGATGCCAATAGTGATCTTGTGGCAGAGGAGGCAGAGGCGCCGGAGCCGCAGTGGTGAGATTGATCATCTCAAATGATCATGTGAGCATTGTGGTCAGCGCTCCCCTCTACACCAATGCGTGGTCCACCCAAAGTGCTTGGAGTAGAACTTGGAATGGCACTTGAGGTCGAACTTGATGATGCGGTTGATGAAGAACTTTGTGTAGGTCTTGATCTGAAGGGGTTGTAGAAGTTGTTGCAAGGCAATCTTGTGGAGGGAGCAAAGAAGTTTGAGTTCAAAGCTACTTCTTTCCCTTTGCTTGAAGATGCGTCATTGTTTGCCTTGAATGTCTTCTTCCCCGTCAAGCTTGCGATGATCTCCTCATCCTTAAAGTATAGCCCGATCACATCATCAATAGAAAGATTATTGTCCATGATGAGATCAAGATTCTTGTCTAGAATCTATCCTGGTGCTGCGACACCGTAATCGGTCTTTGGGCCATGTATCGAGTTGAGCCCATTTAGGGCTGCATCCAGGGGGTCTTTTACGACCCTAGGGTCCTCATATAGAACCGCCGCCTCTTCATTAGGGTTTGGGTTTTGCTTAGATCAATTCTATTCATAAACAGTGTCGCCATTTATCGGTTTGCGAGACCCCAACTTCGTGAGCTTAATCATTCATCAGCAATTGTGTTGCATTATTCTTTGTTCTTGCTTGTGTTCTTGATTCGCAGGCAGAGATTAGCCTTCTCGGCGAGGTCAATTGTTCTTGGACGGTTGATAACCAGAGGAGACGTTGTGCTGCGATTGCGGGGTTCTAGACGGTGTTGTTTAGAAGCCGGATCGATTTGTGTTTTGCCTCCGCCCAAATCAAGATTTACCAGAACCTTTCGGAAGATCGGGAACCGTTGTTCACATCACTACACATAAGATCATAAATGCATAAGAGTGTCTCACAAAGGTCATCATTCAGATTTCTCACAAATTCATCAAATTAGAAGAAGTAATCCTGTTGCTGAGCTTGACACAGATGCCAATAGTGATCTTGTGGCAGAGGAGGCGGAGGCGCCAGAGCCGTAGTGGTGATTGATCATCTCAAATGATCATGTGAGCATTGTGGTCAGCGCTCCCCTCTACACCAATGCGTGGTCCACCCGAAGTGCTTGGAGTAGAACTTGGAATGGCACTTGAGGTAGAGCTTGATGATGCGGTTGATGAAGAGCTTTGTGTAGGTCTTGATCTGAAGGGGTTGTAGAAGTTGTTGCAAGGCAATCTTGTGGAGGGAGCAAAGAAGTTTGAGCTCAAAGCTACTTCTTTCCCTTTGCTTGAAGATGCTTCATTGTTTGCCTTGAATGTCTTCTTCCCCGTCAAGCTTGCGATGATCTCCTTATCCTTAAAGTATAGCCCGATCACATCATCAATAGAAAGATTATTGTCCATGATGAGATCAAGGGTGATGTAGAGGAGCTCGCTACTAGGGATCAACGTGAGGATATTCTCAACAATCAAGAACTTGGGAAGCTCAAACGTAGTTGCTGCAATTCTATCCACGGTACCTCGCAAGTGAATAAGAGAGCCAAGTAAGTTCTCACTCTCATAAGCACGAAAAGCAAAGAACTTCTTAATAAGAGACTCACTAGCATGATCAATAAAAGGCTCACAATCATCAAACCTAGTCATGCTAGTGGAGCAAGCAAGATCAAGAGAAACATCATCATCACTCTCCATATTAGGCACACTAGTAGAGCAACCTATCAAATCATCACTAGTAGAATCTAGGCACTCACTAGAACTAGGCACATCCACACAATCATCATATGCATGATCATCGATAAACATATTGGCAAAGTCCACAAGAGTATCCATCAACTCATCCGGAATCATGGCATTTAGGTAGATTTTCAAGCGATCCTTCCATGAGCCATGACCCAGCCCCGAATGGGATGACATCCCAACTCAATACGGTCACTACTCAAGGCGGTTAAACCCTATGATGAGCACTTGGCTTTGATACCAGTTGTAAGGACCGAGTGACTGAGAGGGGGGGGGGGTGGGGGTTGAATCGGGAACTCGCTATATGTACCAAATTTGCCAATTCTTGAAACCGAACACTCAGACAACTCCTATCACAATTCTAGTGGTGATCACACTAGCAAGATAATAGTCCTATGAAAGGAACAACAACTTAAGCATACTAGTGGAACACTAACTCCTATGCAAGCTAGTGATAAAAACACGCGAAAGCAAACAACAAGTTAGCAAAGGAGCCTACTCATGCAATGCGACACGTTAGCAAACACAAGCATGAGTAGCATAATACATACAATAGTGAATAATCAAGCCAAAGCAAGGTCTACAAGGTAGTCAACTAGAGTAAGGTAAGCACACAAGCATGAATAGCACAATACATACTAGGGTGATCAATCAAGCCAAAGCAACTCCTATACATGCTAGTGATCAAGTATGAAGGGTAAGCACTACTGGCAAGTAAAGAAGCCTATTCATGCAAGTCTACAAGGTAGTCAACTAGAGCAAGGTAAGCACACAAGCATGAATAACACGGTATGTAAATACGGAAAGTAAAGCATCATATGAAGGATGGCGCCTTCCCCTACTGCTCGTTGGACCACTCCCGCCGAAGTACCGGTCCCTCCCGCTACCAATGTGGAGTTCTCGCACACGAGCTCGCAATCACTCTCGGAGTGAAGACACGGTTGCGTCACCGCTGCCACAAAGGCACAATCTCGCCTCCGTCGAGAACTTGCCGGACTCCCCGAGCCGACACGGGCGCTCACTATTGATGCCCCTTTCACCGGCGGGACCAAACCGTGTACAAACGTGTGACGACATTCACAACCGATCACGATAGGCTCAATCACCATCACCTAACCGGTCTAGGTCTCATCATAAACAAAGAGTAACAACCTAGATCACACCCTCATGGACCCTAGCCTTAGATGTGCATCAATGCTCATGTTACTCTCACTAGCACTCTCAAGATATCCAATATTCTCTCCTAGTGCTCCTCTCTTGGCCCTTTGGCCCCCAATAGATGCTCCCAGCAATCCCAATGGCCAAAGGAAGTCTCCAAGACCACAACAACTGTTGACATTTCTTAACATCGCATCAAGAATATCTCTATTTTAGGTACGGCGCCAGAAATGATTGTTGGCGTTTGTTATGCTTTAGGAATAAAATGAATTAATCTACAAGCGCACGGAACACCATTGTATCATTTCACCCGGGAGCATTCCAAGGTATCGTATTTATTTTCCTCAGGGAAGCTAGGCGAAAGATTATCTTGGTTTAACAAAGATATAACTACAAGAATTATACCAGCTGACCAAAGACGGGGGTAAGGATATTCAATAATAAGAGTAGGGGTAGCAACACAGGAGAAATCCGCACTAAGATAAATAAAGAGATCGGTTAAGCTAGCTGGGAGGACAGCGAGTCTAAATATATATCTTCCTAATATATCTAAGTCAAGCATCAAATCCTAGTTACTCGGGTTGAGTGCTTACACCAATTTCTTGGTACAACCTCGAGTCTTTCACCTGTTAGCTCACTTCAGGGCATGAAAACGTTCCACTAATATGGGTTGGTAACTAACCTCTGTACTAGTGATTACGCTATCGCTAGACAACCCTGCTTGAGACTTCCCAAACGTGGACCGACAGGGCTGTCACCACCTGCCACCTACCACACAGCCCGTGGGGACGAATGCAAATCGAGCTAGCGTTAACTTAGGCATCACGCCTACGCCTTCACTAGATATTCTTCCGTTGGCCTAGTGGAAGAATAGCCGAGAAATAACCAAGTCTAAGTTTCAGAAAGAACAAAACTTAATTAAGTCCTAGCCGGGAAACCCGTGAACTACGCAACAAAGTTTCTTCCTGATAACTTAAAGAAAATGACTGAGTTAAGATAAATACTTGACAAGATATAAAAGAAAAAGATATTTATATTGATAAAAGATAAGTCTTACACAATGAGAAAAGATACAAGAGAGCTCATACCAAGACTCCAAGACAATTCTGGAATCCCGAGCGATGCTCCCGACTAGACTCTAACACCCGACTAACTAACCTACTCTACTAAGTAGCACAAATAGTGGGAAATGGACTCCTGGATGTGTTTCTTGCTTGATTCTTCTTTTCTGCCGAATTCCCCCTCTATTTATAGGTGGCGATGGTCTAGGGGGTATTTGTAGGTGAAGGAGGGTTGGTTGGCCAAAGTCGGTGCGCCGGGCGGTCGGGCATGCCGGGCGGCAGCCCAGGCCGGTGGCCGTATGATCGTGTCGGTTCGCGACCGACTTCTTTTGGTCGGCTTGGATCTTGTCCCGATGGCGGTTATTTGGATGGTTCGCACCGCCTTGTCCATTTTGGGGCTGGTAGGCCTATTGGGCCTCATGGGCTGGCAACCCTGGGTGACCAACCCAGGCCGGGCGGCAACTCAGGCCGGGCGGCAGCCTAGGCCGGGTGCCGACCCCGTCCGGGTCGCCCCTTAAATTCTCCTGGTTAGGCCACTTGTCTGGCCTTCTTTTCCTTAGCCATATCTCATCATTCTTAATCCGCGAGGAGAAAACGGCATCACGGTGAAGTGTTTATGCAAAACTGACCGGGTCGGATGTTCAGTCTGAAAACCGACTCCGGTTAATCAGCCGGGTGGCTGATTTCAGCCATTTATGACCCTGTCGGCCGGTTTTTGATTTCAGCCTGAAAACGACCCTGTCGGCCAGTGAAAACGGCTGTTTTACAGTCAAGACCGGCCGACGGGGTGTTTCTTCATGTTTTTGCATATTTTGGCTCTCTTATGCCTGCAAACACATATTTCACCAAAACTCGTGGAACTTTATTTGTTTGAACAAATATTTATTAAACTTGGGTCTTTACCTTGCATTTCCCGACCGGTTGGTGGCCGATTATGGATTTTATCAGCCGCCAACACCTCCCCAAGCTGAAACATTTGCTCGTCCCGAGCAAATCAAAACTTAGAGGTGATGGATCATGAGTTGCTTCAATATTGGCGCCCTGGAAGTATTAAGTGCGCAAACACATACTCCAACACAATATAGGTAAGTGTAAACCAGCACAACTGTGTTACCAAGTCATTCTCAATGTACAACGGGGCTTATTGGCATTTTATAACCTTGTCATAAGCGATTGAAGTCTAGAACGGCTAGTTTAGACTTTGTCATGCAATCTCCTTCGCAATTATGAGTCTAAGGTTTTTGTAATGCTACATAAGATTGAAAAATCTTCCCTCTTGGTGCAATCTCCTACTATGGCTCTCATCTCTCAATGGGTGTATTTCCTTACCAAATGCTTATCCTACTTTCTAAAAGTTTGAGTTCTTCTTGGTTGCTGTAGAACCACTGCTTGGCCTTCCCCGAAAGTGAGAATGGGAAAAGGCGAAGGCGAATGGATTCAGGGGTCACGTCCCTCATGGTGAAAGTGCTGCACACGGCCAAGAATTGTTGGAGGTGGGCGTTTGCCTCTTCTGATGCCTTGCCATAGAAAGGGCTGGCCAAAATCATGTTGATTAAGGCCGGTTTCAGCTCATAGCTTCCGTTCCCCAAGTTCGGGTTCGGACCGGTGCGGATGTTGTCTACGGACGGGGCGGAGTAGTCACGGATTGTCTCCTCAACCATGGTTGATTGAGCGGACATAGACGGATCTTGCTGCTGAGCTTGTATGATCAGAGGTGCTTCAAGAGCAAGTCTAGGCCGAGGAGGGGTGAGTCGTTGACGCACTCTCCTTAAGAAAGCCTCCAGATCATTGTAATAGTTGTCTGGTAGGTCGAAACCAGTCATAAAGCATCCTGTTTACACAAGAAATAAACAGAACAAGGGTAAGCCCGCAAAAGGAAAGCGGTAACTTCTTGTTAAATTTCCGATATCTTAGCCTATTGCTTCCCCGGCGACGGCGCCAGAAATGCTTGTTGACATTTCTTAACGTCGCATCAAGAATATCTCTATTCCTAGTACGGTGCCAAAAATGATTGTTGGCGTTTGTTATGCTTTAAGAATAAAATGAATTAATCCTCAAGCGCACAAAACACAATTGTAGCATTTCACCCGGGAGTATTCCAAGGTATCGTATTTATTTTTCTCAAGGAAGCTAGGCATAAGATTATATTGGTTTAACAAAGATATAACTACAATAATTATACCAACTGACCAAAGACAGGGGTAAGGATATTCAATAATAAGAGTAGGGGTAGCAACACAGGAGAAATCCACACTAAGATAAATAAAGAGATCGGTTAAGCTAGCCAGGAGAACAGCGAGTCTAAGTCTAAGATTCCTAAATATATATCTTCCTAATATATCTAAGTCAACCGACAAATCCTAGTTACTCGGGTTGAGTGCTTACACCAATTTCTTGGTATAGCCTCGAGTCTTTCAACTGTTAGCTCACTTCGGGGCACGAAAATGTTCCACTAATATGGGTCGGTAGCTAACCTCTATACTAGTGATTACGCTATCGCCAGGCAACCCTGCTTGAGACTTCCCGAACGTGGTGGACTACAAAAGGGACGGACAGGACTGTCACCACCTGCCGTCTACCACACAGGCCGCGGGGACGAATGCAAATCTAGCTAGCGTTAACTTAGGCACCGTGCCTACGCCTTCACTAGATATTCTTCCGTTGGCCTAGCGGAAGAATAGCCGGGAAATAACCAAGTCTAAGTTCCAGAAAGAACTAAACTTAATTAAATCATAGCCGGGAAATAACCCGTGAACTATGCAACAAAGTTTCTTCCTGATAATTGTAACTTAAAGGAAATGACTAAGTTAAGATAAATAGTTGACAAGATATAAAAGAAAAAGATATTCATATTGATAAAAGATGAATCTTACACAAAGAGAAAACATACAAGAGAGCTCATACCAAGACTCCAAGACAATTCCAGAATCCCAAGCGATGCTCTCGACTAGACTCTAACTCCTGACTTACTAACTTACTCTACTAAGTAGCACAAGTAGTTGGAAATGGACTCCTTGATGTGTTTCTTGCTTGATACTTCTTTTCTGCAGAATTCCCCCTCTATTTATAGGTGGCGATGGTCCGAGGGGGTATTTGTAGGTGAAGGAGGGTCGGTTGGCCGAAGTCGGTGCGTCGGGCGGCGGGCCATGCCGGGCGGCATGCACCGCTAGGCGGCCGTAGGATTGTATCGGTTCGCGACCGACTTCTTTTGGTCGGCTTGGATCTTGTCCCGATGGCGGTTATTTGGTCGGTTCCTACCACCTTCTCCATTTTGGGGCCGATAGGCCTATTGGGCCTCATGGGCTAGCAACCCTGGGTGACCAACCCAGGCTAGGCGGCAGGCCATGCCGGACGACAACCCAGGCCGGGAAGCAACCCAGGCCGGGCAACAGCGTAGGCCGAGTGCCGACCCCCTCCAGGTCGCCCCTTAACTTCTCCCGGTAAGGCCACTTGTCTGGCCTTCTTTGCCTTAGCCATCTTTCATCATTCTTAATCCAGGAGGAGAAACGACATCACGGTGAAGTGTTTTTGCAAAACCGGCCAGGTCGGATGTTCAGCCTGAAAAACAACTCAGGTTAATCAGCCGGGTGGCTGGTTTCAGCCATATATGACCTTGTCGGTCGGTTCCTGATTTCAGCCTGAAAACGACCCTGACGGTCAGTGAAAACGGCTATTTTACAGTCGTGATTGACCGATGGGGTGTTTCTTCATGTTTTTGCATATTTTGGCTCTGTTATGCCCGCAAACATATATTTCACCAAAACTCGTGGAACTTTATTAGTTTAAACAAATATTTATTAAACTTGGGTCTTTATCTTGCATTTCCCGACCGGTTGGTGGCCGATTATGGGTTTTATCGGCTGCCAACAACAACGAGTTTATATAGGCTTCCAACCTCAAACTAGCCATTGCTCCACCAAACAGCCTCTCTGGACATACATACTGGACAGTCTGGTCACTGTCCAGACTGGACAGTCCGGTCTCCACCGGATGGCTCCTCCAGAGCCGTTGCTCTCTGTCCATACTGACCGGTCCGTCCTGTCTCCATAATTCTAGGTCCCAACAAAAACTTCTTCTCTGTGTTCTATCGCCTCCTCTGATGGCTGTACAGTCCGGTCTTCACACTGGACTGTCCGGTCCCTTCTCTCCTTTCTCCAAACAGAGACATTGTCGACGCTTCCTCTTTTGTCCGAACCATATCCATACAGACCGGACCGTCTGGTCTATACACCGGACTGTCCGGTCTCTAAGGTTCCTCTACCAATAGAATTCCTCACATCCAACATCTTCTCTATAGAGAATTTTCCTCTCATCACCAGACCATCCGGTCTCCAAGACCTCTCTATCCGGTCTTTACCTGCAGAAGCTGAAACTCCTTGTCTCCTCTCGACTTTGTTTCATGGCTTCTTCCAACAGCTCCTAAGCTTCTCCACTGTCACCTAGTGCCTGTGATTTCACTGAGCATCCATGCACATCACCAACTAGTATGACCTAAGAGACATGACCTAGACCCCCTTGATAGTCCGGTTTTTCCTATGGACTCAAAGCCCTAACAACTAGACAAGTGTTCCAAACACTTGCTTCATAGCTTGTCCTTAGCATTGATCCATCTCCATCATCCCTTGGACTCCATCAAGCTCATCAAGCCTCCATGCTTTTGATCATTGTCATCAACCGCCAAGGCAACCATTAACGATCATCATCAGATAGATAGGGTTTCCTACGCACACAAACACTCGTGTAAACATTAGTCATATTTTATGTTTGTTATTCATCACCAAAACAGTCATACCTTGGTGTGACCTCAATGGTCATGAACCTTACAGTGAGGTGGGAATGTATGAGCCACTTGTCTTTGAGCCGTGTGAGTAGATTTAACCTTAGAGCTCGGTTGAACATGACTCAATGGGCATGAAGCACAATTATCACTATTTGCTCATCTACAGAGTCATATACTTACATTGTAAATGAGCAACTCCCCCTAGACACATGCTTGGAAGCATGTATTGTATCACAATGCAAGGATGCATGAATACAAAGAATGCAAATGCAACAAGTATACAATGCATGATGCGGTGCTAAAGAAAAGAGAGAGAACCACTACAAACCAAAATGTCAATGACGAGTTTCTCCCGTCTCAAGCTTATTCACAATGGACCATTCTTCAAAGCCTTGGGCACACCATGAACCACCTTCCCAAGCTTAACCCATGTCCATTGCTATCTCAAGGAAGTCCGAAGTCAACCTACAAGAAGAAGAGAAACAAGCACAAAACATGACCACAAACAATAAAACAAAACAAACAAAAACTATACAAATTTACAAAGAAGAAGCTTCAAGGACACGTCACTTGAAGTTTGAAAGGTCGAGAACATTGAGTTCTCGCCTTAGGTTATTGAAGGTCTTCTCATCGAGTGGCTTGGTGATGATATCTGCCAATTGTTCATGAGTCTGCACGCTTACCAACTCGATGTCCTTCTTCTCAACATGGTCTCTTAGGAAATGATGTTTCACTTGTATATGCTTTGCATGACCATGATCTCCGTGTTTGAGAGCCATCTTGATTGCCGCTTCACTATCACAATATAGTGGCATTTGAGTGTAGTTGAGGCCATAATCCGAGAGCGTTTGCCTCATATAGAGATGTTGGGCACAACACGCTCCCACCGCTATGTACTCCGCTTCAGCTGTGGATAGAGCCACCGAGTTTTGCTTCTTTGAGCTCCTAGATACTAGAGATCTTCCAAGAAATTGGCAACCTCCCAATTTTCTCTTCCTATTCACTTTGCATCCCGTAAAGTCCGAGTCTAAATACCCAAGTAACTCAAAGCTTGTTCCTCTAGGATACCATAATCCCATGGTAGGTGTGTACTTGAGGTATCTAAGAATCCTCTTCATGGCCTTCAAGTGAGACTCCTTTGGATTTTCTTGGTAGCATGTACACAAGCACACACTAAACATGATGTCCGCTCTTGAGGCGGTGAGATAGAGCAAAGAACCAATCATAGATCTATAGAGCTTGGGGTTCACCGGTTTTCTCTTTGCATCATCATCGAAGGGTTTGCTTGTTGCCATAAGTGTATGCAAGGGCTTGCAATTTTCCATATTGAATCTCTTGAGAAGGTCCTTGGTGTACTTCTCTTGGTAGATGAAGTTCCCTTCTCTCAATTGCTTCACTTGAAAACCAAGGAACACATGCAACTCTCCAATCATTAACATTTGAAATTCCCTTGCCATCATTTCCCAGAACTCCTCATTGAACTTCTCATTGGTTGGCCCATAGATGATATCATCCACATAGATTTGGCATACAAAGAGATCCTTCTCAACATGTCTTGTGAACAAGGTGCTATCAATGCTTCCAATCTTGAAGCCATTCTTGAGAAGGAAGTTCCTCAAATGTTCATACCATGCCCTTGGTGCTTGTCTGAGGCCATAAAGAGCTTTCTTCAATTTGTACACATGTCTTTGATGTTTTGGGTCCTCAAACCCCAGAGGTTGTTCCATATAGACTTTCTCATTGATCTCTCCATTCTAGAATGCACTTTTAACATCCATTTGATAGAGCTTGAAACCATTGTGTGATGCATAGGAAAGTAAGATCCGAATCGCTTCAAGATGGGCCACGGGAGCAAATATTTCTTCAAAGTCAATTCCTGCCACTTGTGAATACCCCTTGGCCATTAGACGAGCCTTGTTCTTGACAATTGCCCCTTTCTTGTCTTGCTTGTTCTGGAAGACCCACTTGGTGCCAACCACATTATGATTCTTGGGCTTCTCACCCAATTTCCATACTTTGCATCTCTTGAAATTGTTCAATTCTTCTTGTATGGCCATAACCCATTTGTGATCATCCATAGCTTCATCAATTGTGGTAGGCTCAATGTTTGCCTCATCATTGTTTCCTTCACTCACATAGTTGGGCTTGTATTGATTTCTCCTTGTCCTCACTCCTTGAGGCGGACTCTCAATAATCAAGTCACGTGAGTGATCCTTGTTGATGGCTTTGGGTCTAGGATGATGTTCTTCTTGAGTGGGAGGAGCTCTAGGTGAAGTATCTTATGCATCATGGATTGGTTTCTCTCTTGAGATATGAGTGTCTTGGATTCTTAGTGAGGTGGGGGAATCACTCATATGCTTTGTTGGCTTGGAACTAGAGCTTGGAGTGGATGAGGGAGTATCTTGTGAAGAGCTTCGAGAAGTGGCTCGAGGTGAAGTATGTGGGGAGGCTTGTGGCTCACTACTCTCTGGGGTTTCCTCATCACTTGGGGGTGTACTCTCACTGAATCTTGGGAGGAGCTAGAAGGTGTGTTGTTTTCATCATGGGTTGGTTCTTGCACCTCAGAGGAAGAGGTTGGTTGAGGAGGTGGAGTAGAGGGCTCATCAATATCACCATCATTGCCCTCATAGTGTAAAACCTCGCCCACGGGCATGTTTCTCAAAGCTTCCCTCATGGGCTCATCCTCAATGTTCACTTCATGAAATACATCTCCCTTCTGAGAACCATTTGACTCAACAAATTGCACATCATAGGATTCTTCCACACAATCTGTGGCTGAGTTGTATACCGTATATGCTTTAGAAGTTCCTGTGTACCCAACAAGTATGCCTTCATCCGTCCTACTCTCAAACTTCCCTGGCTTCATCCTCTTCTTGAGAATGTAGCATGTGTAGCCACAGACCTGAAAATAGGAAACATTTGGTTTCCGTCTCACGAATAGCTCATAGGGTGTCTTCTTCAACAACTGGTGGAGATAGACACGATTAGCAGTGTAGCAAGCTATGTTGATTGCCTCTGCCCAAAACCTCTCATGAGTTCCATACTCATCTAACATTGCACGGGCTAGAGTGATGAGTGTCTTGTTCTTCCTGTCCACTACTCCATTCTGCTCTGGAGTATATGTAGTGGAGAATTCATGCTTGATCCCTTTCTTGTCACAGTACACCTCAACTGTTATGTTCTTGAACTCAGTCCCATTGTCGCTCCTTATCTTCACAATGCTAGCCTTGAATTGATTCTTTGCCCTCCTAGCAAAATTCTGAAGATATCACTGGCTTGAGACTTGCCCACAAGGAAGAAGGTCCAAGTATATCTTGTGAAGTCATCAGCAATCAACAAGTAATATAGATTGCTTACCAGACTTCTGTAATTTGTTGGCCCAAACAAGTCCATGTGCAAGATCTCCAGAGGACGAGATGTGGACATGAATGACTTGGTGGGATGTGAAGATGCTACTTGTTTTCCAGCCTTACAAGCACTGCACAGTCTATCCTTCTCATAGGTCACATCCTAGATTTCTTCAACTAGATTCCTCCTGACAATGTTCTTGAGCTGATTCATTCCAACATGTGCCAATCTTCTATGCCACAACCATCTCTGGGATGCCTTAGTGAATAGGCAAGTACTTGGTAGCATATTGTGATATGAACAAGGGTTCCCGATCTTCCAAAAGGTTCTTGGTAAGTTGATTTGGTCGGAGGCGATACACAAATTGATCTGGCTTCAGAACAACACGTTCTAAACCCCGCAATCACAGCATGACGTCTCCTCTGGTTATCAATAGTCCGAGGACAATTGGCCTCGGCAAGAAGGCTAATCTCTGCCTGCAAATCAAGAACACAAGCAAGAACAACGAAGGATGCAACACAATTGCAGATAAATGATTAAGCTCTGGATGCGCCCCTAATTGGGCTCAACTGGATACAAAGCCCGAAGGCCAAAAATAGGTGACTCAGCATCAACATAGATTCTGGATCCTCTCTTGTTTTGATGATTCCCGATGATGCCGGATAAATTTTGACATCACGCCGGCGGAATTGGAGAGGTCTTCTCCTTATCTTTCCGTGCATATGTAGAACGTCCAAATCCGAGTCCGTATGTGTCTTGGGCGACCAATTTATTGCAGACTGGTCCTGGGCCCCGAAACAGAATCGAAGTCGGTTTTGATTGGGCCTCCACTTTGGCTTCCAAGCCCTTGCTGGTCCTCCACGTTCCCAACTCCTTCTCCCATCATCTCCTGGTCCTCTCCATGGTTTCTAATCACAAAATAATCATTATGTAGCAAACCATTCTCAAAAGTAACATATAGCAAAGAACATAGGAAGGAGCTCACCTCCAAATTTAGTCGTCGTGCATGAGCTCTAGTCATTGGACCTTGCAAGTCCAGAATTGGAGGAGTGTTGTGTATATCCATAGGAGTGATATCCTCATCATCCTCCCCCTCTTGAAGTGGAGTTTTCCTCGACTCAAGCTCATCCTCTTCTCCCAAGTATGGTTTCAAATCTGAAATGTTAAAAGTAGGACTAACCCCGAACTCGGGAGGCAACTCAAGTTTGTATGCATTATTATTAATCTTCTCCATTATTTTGAATGGACCATTAGCTCTAGGCATTAGCTTAGACTTTATCAATTCTGGAAATCTATCCTTCCTCAAGTGTAACCACACTAAATCTCCTACATCAAGCTTTACTTCCTTTCTACCTTTACTTCCAGAAATTTTATACTTTTCATTCATCTTTTCAAAGCTAAGTCTAGTGGTCTTGATGAGGACATCACTCCTATGGATACACACAACACTCCTCAAATTTTGGACTTGCAAGGTCCAATGACTAGAGCTCGTGCACGACGACTAAAGTTAGAGGTGAGCTCGTTCCTACGTTCTTTGCTATATGTTACTTTTGAGAATGGTTTGCTACCTAATGATTATTTTATGATTAGGAACCATGGAGAGGACCAAGAGATGATGGGAGAAGAAGTTGGGAATGTGGAGGACCAGGAAGGGCTTGGAAGCCAAAGTGGAGGCCCAATCAAAACCGACTTCGATTCTGTTTCGGGGCCCAGGACCAGTCTGCAATAAAACGGTCGCCCAGGACGCATACGGACTCGGATTTGGACGTTCTACATATGCACGGAAAGATAAGGAGAAGACCTTTCCAATACCTCTGGCTTCATGTCAAAATTCTTCAGGAGTCATTGGGAATCGTCGAAACAAGGAAGGGTCCAGAATCTATGTCGGTGCTGCGTCGCCTATTTTTGTCCTTTGGGCTTTGTATGTACTTGAGCCCAATTAGGGGCGTGTCCAGAGGGTCTTGCACGACCCTAGGGTCTTCATATACAGCTGTCATCGCACCATTAGGGTTCGGGTTTTGCTTAGATCAATTCAGTTCATAAACAGTGTCGCCGTTCATCAGTTTGTGAGACCCCAACTTCGAGAGTTTAATCATACATCTGCAATTGTGTTGCATTCTTCGTTGTTCTTGCTTATGTTCTTGATTCACAGCCAGGGATTAGCCTTCTAGACAAGGTCAATTGTCCTTGGATGGTTGATAACCAGAGGAGACGTCGTGCTACGATTACGGGGTTTAGAACGTGTTGTTCTGAAGCCGAATCGATTTGTGTGTCGCCTCCGACCAAATCCACTTAACAAGAACCTTTCGGAAGATCAGGAACCCTTGTTCACATCAAGTGATATCAGAGCTTCAGGTGCACCGTCAGGTTCACACTACCCTTTAGTTTTGTTTTCGTGTTCTTCCTATCGTCCACAGAAAAGCCAAAAAAAATTTCCCTCGCCCATAACCTCATGTTTAGCCTTTGCATATTTCAATTTCAGAGTCCGTAGTGTTGAGTTTGTGCCCTAGTTCTTGTTTAGTCGCTGGTTTAGTTTGTGTTTTTGTCGTCAGTAGTGTTTCCCTTGCAACTCTAGCCGCCATCCCCTCCACCATCCTCGGTTTTATCGGCTTTGTGTGCTAGGGTTGATTGATCAACACGCCCACCCTAATCCCACCCTAAACTCACCCTCAACACCTCAGACCAATTCTCACAAATTCCACTTTCTACTGCATCCACCCCACCAAAGAAATCCATACCCGACCCCAAACCTGACTCGGGTTTCACTCAAACCCCGTGTTTCTCCATAACCGATTCCGACACCCCTTCGGTAAAACGGCCATAACTTTTCGCTTGGTTGTCCGTTTTGGCTGAAATTTTTATAGGAGATTCTTGACAAAAATTTGAGGTGACCCACACTCAGCTACGCCCTATATGCCCTCGTCAAAAAATTCAAAACAAAATTGGGAAGATAAAGAAAAAATTCATTCAAGTTGAAACCCGACGTTTTCGGAAACTTCAAGAATTTCTGTAGGCCACGTCCTAGCTCTGTTTGAGCTGACATTTTTTGTAGTTTCTCCCTCTTTGTTATTGAGTTGGAGAAAAAATATCAATAAAATAAAATAAAAAAAAATTTGGGATTCCTACTAGTGCTCCATCTAGCCCCCTGGAATTTCTGAGTTTGGATGTTTTACACTTAGCCCCCTATTATCGACTGTGTGCCTTGGTCTCCTTGGTTCTTATTTGCTATCACTACTGTTCTAGAACATAGTTTGACCAGCAACTAGGGACAAGTTACTTGGACACTTATTTAGCTTTACTATCTGTTTTTGATTTGTGTGCCACTCACATATATATATTTGGCCTTCCTAGCTCTACATACTTCTTCTGGACAGCACATAGGTTATTTTGTAACCCTTGCAATCATGGAACACACCTCCCTGGTATTGTTCGCTTTGTTGTTTTCAGAACTTTGTAAGAAGCTTCCTTTTGCTGTGTTGAGAGGCACCACTGCTTAGTAGTTTTGTAGGGATAACCTTCACTTTTTGTTTCCTGTTTTGGTGTTTCTGATGTCAGGAAGTGATGGAGAGGGTGCTTCACCCTCAAAATTTGATGAGTGCGTGAGCCAAAGTCAGCTACAGAAGGCTTTGCAGGCGGTTCAGAGTGATTTGGTAGAGACGATCACCAGGGCTGTCACCGACGCCGTCACCAAGCTTCATCTAGGAGAAAGCATTGAGCGGTTGGATAAGAGAGTCTCTAAGTTAACCGATCAGGTTGTCAAATTGGAGACCGCTCACAACACCATCGACACCAATACCAACACCAACAACAACACCAACACCAACACCAACAACGACGTTGAAGACGATCATGATGAAGCAACGGTGTATAAGGCTGATGGCACCGTCAATAGGTCAGCTACAAGGACTGCAAGGTTACGACTCGTTTGCAACGTAACCCTCAAGGTATGGGTGGTTTCCACAACCACAACCGTCGCATACAAGGTAATCATGCTCCAGATGACCCATATGCTAAAATTAAGTTTTCAATTCCTTCATTTTTGAGTCAGTACGATGGTGATGCTTACCTTGATTGGGAAATGACGGTAGAACAAAAATTTAATGCCCACCTTGTTCCTGAACAACATAGAGTTAGACAAGCCACTAGTGAGTTTAGGGACTTTCTATTGTTTTGTGGAGTGGTCTAGCTACTGAATTTGATTTGCCTACTACTTGGGAAGAACATAAGGTAGAAATACGTGATCGTTTTGTTCCTCCTTCTTTTTATAGAGAAATTCGTAATAAACTGCAGCGTTTAGATCAAGGAGATAAAACTGTTCAGGAGTATTTTAGTGAGCTTCAGAAGGGTTTGATTCGTTGTGCTGTGGATGAAAAAGTAGAGGATCAGATTTGCCACTTTTATTCTGGTTTGAGAAAAGAAATTCAGGACATCCTTGATTATAAAGAATTTTATACCCTCAACCAGTGTTTCCAGTATGCTATGCTTGCAGAGAAAGAATCACAGGGACTTTTCCAGGCTTTTGAGGAGTACAACAAGTCCAGGAATTTCTACCCACCACGGCCGACGGGGACTTCGGGGCTGCCCAAGCCATCTTCCTGGCCGCCCCCCCCCCCAGCTAGTGTTGTTTCTGCAGCACCAAGATCAGCCCCTGTCCCTTCTACGCGCTTAGGTAAAAATTCTGTGTAGGTACCGGCTAGTAGTGCCTCCTTCGTTGCTTCGACGGGACGCACTATAGGGATTCAGTGCCACTGCTGCCATGGTCTTCGTCATGTGCAGAAAGATTGCCCAAGTAGGCGGGCATATGTGGCGACAGATGATGGCGGTTACATGAGCACCTCCGATGTGGAGGATGAGGAGGAGGATGTCGCTGCCACCAGCGGAGACCTCGTCCTTGGAGGCGGAGATACCACGGGCTACATGAATATTATTGTGCAGCGTGTGCTTAGCACACAAATCCAGCAGCCCGAGATGATGCAGCGACATAACTTGTTCCAGATTTTCTTCGTCATCAAGAACCGCCGAGCACGTGTCATCATTGATGGAGGAAGCTGCAACAATTTGGTGAGTTCTGATGTGGTTAAGAAGCTTGATTTGACCACACGCCCACATCCACATCTATACTACATTCAGTGGTTAAATGACTCTGGAAAAGCTAAGGTAATACAAACTTGTAGAGTTCCTTTTTCCAATTGTTCCTATGTGGATTCTGTTGATTGTGATGTTATACCCATGCAAGCTTGTTCACTTTTATTGGGTAGACCTTGGGAATTTAATAATGATGCTGTACACCATGGTAAAAGTAATAAGTACACTTTTATGCATAAAGGAACTAAAATTACTTTGTTACCAATGACACCTGCTGAAATTGTACAAGCTGATTTAGAACGAGCTGCTAGTTTGAAAAATTCAGCAACCTGTTAATTCTGATTCTACACCAAGTAATGTTAATGATTCTTGAAGTTCTAAGGGTGCTGGAATTAAATAACAAGGTCGTTCATGTCTTGCCACTAAATCTGAGCTTGCTGAAATTTCTGCTGATGATATTTGCTATGCTTTGATATGCAAACAAGCCTTGTTTTCGCTTGGTGATATTGCTTCTAGTGCTTTGCCTCCTACTGTCACTAACCTTTTGCAGGAGTATGAGGATGTTTTCCCAGCTGAGATACCCCCGGGATTGCCACCTTTGAGAGGGATTGAGCATCAAATTGATTTAATTTCTGGTGCTACTTTACCAAACCGTGCTGCTTATAGGACCAACCCTGAGGAGACTAAGGAGATACAACGACAAGTCCAAGACCTTTTGGATCGTGGGTATGTTTGTCAATCACTTAGTCCTTGTGTTGTTCCTGTACTTTTGGTTCCTAAGAAAGATGGTTCTTGGCGTATGTGTGTAGATTGTAGAGCCATTAATAACATTACTATTATGATGTGAACAAGGGTTCCCGATCTTCCGAAAGGTTCTTGGTAAGTTGATTTGGTCGGAGGCGACACACAAATCGATCCGGCTTTAGAACAGCACGTTCTAAACCCCGCAATCGCAGCACAACGTCTCCTCTGGTTATCAACCGTCCAAAGACGATTGACCTTGCCGAGAAGGCTAATTCTTGCCTGCGAATCAAGAACACAAGCAAGAACAACGAAGAATGCAACACAATTGCAGATGTATGATTAAACTCTCGAAGTTGGGGTGTCACAAACTGATGAACGGTGAAACTGTTTATGAACAGAATTGATCTAAGCAAAATCCGAACCCTAATGGTGCGGTGGCGGCTGTATATAAAGACCCTAGGGTCATGGAAGACCCTCTGGACGTGCCCCTAATTGGGCTCAACTAGATACAAAGCCCAAAGGCCAAAAATAGGCGACGCAGCACCGACACAGATTCTGGACTCTATCTTGTTTTGACGATTCCCGATGACTCCGGATGAATTTTGACATGAAGCCGGCGGCATTGGAAAGGTCTTCTCCTTATCTTTCCATGCATATGTAGAACGTCCAAATCCGAGTCCGTATGCGTCCTGGGCCACTGTTTTAGTGCAGACTGGTCCTGGGCCCCGAAACAGACTCGAAGTCGGTTTTGATTGGGCTTCCACTTTGGCTTCCAAGCCCTTGCTGGTCCTCCACGTTCCCAACTCCTTCTCCCATCATATCCTGGTCCTCTCCATGGTTTCTAATCATAAAATAATCATTAGGTAGCAAACCGTTCTCAAAAGTAACATATAGCGAAGAACGTAGGAACGAGCTCACCTCTAAATTTAGTCGTCGTGCACGAGCTCTAGTCATTGGACCTTGCAAGTCCAGATTTGGAGGAGTGTTGTGTGTATCCATAGGAGTGATGTCCTCATCATCCTCCCCCTCTTGAAGTGGAGTCGTCCTCGACTCGAGCTCATCCTCTTCTCCCAAGTATGGTTTCAAATCTGAAATGTTAAAAGTAGGACTAACCCCGAACTTGGGAGGCAACTCAAGTTTGTATGCCTTATCATTAATCTTCTCCATTATTTTGAATGGACCATCAGCTCTAGGCATTAGTTTAGACTTTCTCAATTCTGGGAATCTATCCTTCCTTAAGTGTAACCACACTAAATCTCCTACATCAAGCTTTACTTCCTTTCTTCCCTTACTACCAGCAATTTTATACTTTTCATCCATCTTTTCAATGCTAAGTCTAGTGGTCTCTTGCATTTGCAAAATAAATTCAACACGCTCCTTAGCATCAACATGAACCCTCTCATTAGTATGTAGAGGAAGTATATCAAGTGGAGTACGGGGATCAAAACCATACACTACCTTGAAGGGACATACCTTGGTAGTAGAATGTGTTGCCCGATTATAAGCAAACTCAACATGAGGCAAGCAGTCTTCCCATTGCTTGAAATTTTTCTTCAAAATAGCTCTCAACATAGTGCCCAAAGTGCGGTTCACAACCTCAGTTTGTCCATCAGTTTGTGGATGATAAGTTGTAGAAAATAGCAACTTTGTACCCAACTTATTCCAAAGTGTGCGTCAAAAATGACTCATGAATTTTGCATCACGATTTAAAACAATAGTATAAGGCATACCATGCAAACTTACAATTTCTCTGAAAAAGAGGTCAGCAATATAACTACCATCATCAGTTTTATGACATGGTATAAAGTGTGCCATCTTAGAAAAACGATCCACAACAACAAAAAAATGCAATCACTCCCCCTCTTAGTCCTAGGCAGTCCTAAAACAAAGTCCATAGAAATATCCTCCCAAGGAATAGAAGGAACCGGAAGTGGCATGTATAAACCATGTGGATTCAAGCGAGACTTAGATTTTTGACATGTAGTGCAGCGAGCAACAAAACTCTCAACATCTTTTCTCATCCTTGGCCAAAAAAAGTATGTGGCCAAAATATCCTCCATCTTCTTAGCACGAAAATGACCCATCAATCCATCTCCATGCGCCTTAATGCATAGGCGGTTAGCTCTAAACAAGAAGCCATCATTCAACACAAATTTGCTCCAAGCATGACCTTCTTTACAGTGCAGCAGTACATCTTTAAAATCAACATCAGCAACATATTATTCTTTAATTGCCTCCAGTCCAAAAATTCTACAATCAAGTTAAGACAACAAAGTATATCGCCTAGATAAAGCATTAGCAATCACATTATCCTTCCCTTTCTTATGTTTAATAATATAAGGAAAAGACTCAATAAACTCAACCCATTTAGCATGTCGACGGTTCCAATTGCATTGAGAATGAATATACTTAAGTGATTCATGATCAGAATGAATAACAAATTCTTTAGGCAACAAATAATGACGCCATGTCTCTAAAGAACGTACAAGTGCATATAATTCCTTATCATACGTGAAATAATTCAAAACAGGCCCAGTAATTTTCTCACTAAAGTATGCAACAGGTTTACCATCTTGCATCAAAACACCAGCAATGCCTATACCACTAGCATCACATTCAAGCTCAAAAGTCTTATCAAAATTGGGTAATTGCAGCAATGGTGCATGTGTAAGTTTGTCCTTCAAAGCATCAAAAGACTCATGATGTACCTTACCCCAATGGAAGTCAACGCCCTTCTTCGTCAACTCATGCAATGGTGCTGAAATCTTTGACAAAGCGGCGGTAGAAACCTGCAAGACCAAGAAAATTCCTCACCTGTGTGATAGTTTTTGGTACAGGCCAGCTCTTTATGGCTTCAATCTTCGCCTCATCCACCTCACTTCCCTGTGGAGTCACAACATAGCCAAGAAAAGAGACTCGATCCGTGCAAAAGGTGCACTTCTCAAGGTTACCAAATAAACGTGCAACTCGCAAAGCATCAAAAACAGCACGCAAATGAATCATATGATCATCCATGGATTTGCTATAAATCAAGATATCATCAAAGTAAACAACCACAAATTTGCCAATAAAAGGTCTTAAAACCTCATTCATCAAACGCATGAAAGTACTGGGTGCATTAGTTAACCCAAAAGGCATTACTAACCACTCATACAGCCCGAATTTGGTTTTGAAAGCTGTTTTCCATTCATCTCCTAGTTTCATTCTAATTTGATGGTAGCCACTACGCAAATCAATTTTAGTGAAAATTATAGCACCACATAACTCATCAAGCATGTCGTCTAGCCTAGGAATAGGATGACGATACCTAATAGTAATGTTATTAATGGCTCTACAATCTACACACATACGCCAAGAACCATCTTTCTTAGGAACCAAAAGTACAGGAACAGCACAAGGACTAAGTAATTGACGAACATACCCACGATCCAAAAGATGTTAGACTTGTCGTTGTATCTCCTTAGTTTCATCAGGGTTGGTCCTATAAGCAGCATGGTTTGGCAAAGTGGCACCAGGAATCAAATCAATTTGATGCTCAATCCCTCTCAAAGGAGGCAATCCTGGGGGTATCTCAGCTGAGAAAACATCCTCATACTCTTGCAAAAGGTTAGTGACAGCAGGAGGCAAAGCACTAGAAGCAATATCACCAAGCAAAAACAAAGCTTGTTTGCATTGCATATCAAAGCATAGCAAATATCATCAGCAGAAATTTCAGCAAGCTCAGATTTTGTGGCAAGACATGAACGACCTTGTAATTTAATTCCAGCATCCTTAGAACTTGAAGAATCATTAACATTACTAGGTGTAGAATCAGAAATAATAGGTTGCTGAATTTTAGGGCCTTTATTTTTCAAACTAGCAGCTCTTTCTAAACCAGCTTGTACAATTTCAGCAGGGGTCATTGGTAACAAAGTAATTTTAGTTCCCTTATGCATAAAAGTATACTTGTTACTTTTACCATGGTGTACAGCATCATTATCAAATTCCCAAGGTCTACCCAATAAAAGTGAACATGCTTGCATGGGTATAACATCACAATCAACAGAATCCACATAAGAACCAATGGAAAAAGAAACTCTGCAAGTTTGTATTACCTTAGATTGTCTAGAGTCATTTTACCAATGAATGTACTATGGATGTGGATGTGGGCGTGTGGTCAAATCAAGCTTCTTAACCACCTCAGAACTCACCAAATTGTTGCAGCTTCCTCCATCAATGATGACACGTGCTCGGTGGTTCTTGATGACAAAGAAAATATGGAACAAGTTATGTCGCTGCATCGTCTTGGACTGCTGGATTTGTGTGCTAAGCACACACTACACAATAGTATTCATGTAGCCCGTGGTATCTCCGCCTCCGAGGACGAGCTCACCGCTGGTGGCAGCGACATCCTCCTCCTCATCCTCCACATCGGAGGTGTTCATGTAACCGCCAGCGTCTGTCGTCACATATGCCCGCCTACTTGGGCAATCTTTCTGCACATGACCAAGACCATGGCAGCGGTGGCACTAAATCCCTGTAGTGCGTCCTGTCGAAGCAATAGAGGAGGCACTCCTAGCTGGTACCTGCATAGAATTTTTACCTGAGCACGTAGAAGGGGCAGGGGCTGATCTTGGTGCTGCAGAAACAACACTAGTTCCCTTGGCAGCTGCTGGTGGGGGCGGCCGGAAAGATGGCTTGGGCAGCCCCGAAGTCCCCGTCGGCCGTGGTGGGTAGAAAGTCCTGGACTTGCTGTACTCCTCAAAAGCCTGGAAAAGTCCCTATGATTCTTTCTCTGCAAGCATAGCATACTGGAAACACCGGTTGAGGGTATAATATTCTTTATAATCAAGGATGTCCTGAATTTCTTTTCTCAAACCAGAATAAAAGCGGCAAATCTAATCCTCTACTTTTTCAATCACAGCACAACGAATCAAACCCTTCTGAAGCTCACTAAAATACTCCTGAACAGTTTTATCTCCTTGATCTAAACGTTGTAGTTTATTATGAATCTCTCTATAAAAAGAAGGATGAACAAAACGATCACGCATTGCTACCTTAAGTTCTTCCCAAGTAGTAGGCAAATCAGTTTCAGCAGCTAGACCACTCCACCAAACAATAGCAAAGTCCTTAAACTCATTAGTGGCTTGTCTAACTCTATGTTGTTCAGGAACAAGGTGGGCATTAAATTTTTGTTCTACAGTCATTTCCCAATCAAGGTAAGCGTCATCATCGTACTGATCCGAAAATGAAGGAATTAAAAACTTAATTTTAGCATACGGGTCATCTGGTGCATGGTTACGTCGTGGGTGACGGTTGTGGTTGTAGAAACCACCCATACCTTGAGGGTTACGTTGCAAACAACGTCGTAACCTTGTGGTCCTTGTAGCTGACCTTTCGACGGTGCCATCAGCCTTATACACCGTTTCTTCATCATGATCGTCTTCAACGTCGTTGTTGGTGTTGGCGTTGATGGTCTTGTGAGCGGTCTCCAATTCAACAACCTGATCGGTTAACTTAGAGACTCTCTTATCCAACCGCTCAATTCTTTCTCCTAGTTGAAGCTTGGTGACGGCCCTAGTGATCGTCTCTGCCAAATCACTCTGAACCGCCTGTAAAGCCTTCTGTAGCTGACTTTGGCTCACGCACTCATCAAATTTTGAGGGTGAAGCACCCTCTCTGATGTGAACAAGGGTTCCCGATCTTCCGAAAGGTTCTTGGTAAGTTGATTTGGTCGGAGGCGACACACAAATCGATCCGGCTTCAGAACAGCACGTTCTAAACCCCGCAATCGCAGCACGACGTCTCCTCTGGTTATCAACCGTCCAAAGACGATTGACCTCGCCGAGAAGGCTAATCCCTGCCTGCGAATCAAGAACACAAGCAAGAACAACAAAGAATGCAACACAATTGCAGATGTATGATTAAACTCTCGAAGTTGGGGTCTCACAAACCGATGAACGACGAAACTGTTTATGAATAGAATTGATCTAAGCAAAACCCAAACCCTAATGAAGAGGCGGCGGCTGTATATGAGGACCCTAGGGTCGTGCAAGACCCCCTGGACGCAGCCCTAAGTGGGCTCAACTCGATACATGGCCCAAAGACCGATTACGGTGTCGTAGCACCAGGACAGATTCTGGAAGTCGAATTGTTTCGGTGATTGCCGACGGCTCAGGACGAATTTTGAGATGGGACCAGTTGGGTTGGAAAGGGCTTTTCGTTATCTTTCCAGGCATATATAGAACGTCCAAATCCGAGTCAGTATGCGTCCTGGGCATCCGTTTTAGTGTAGACTGGTCCTGGGCTCCGAAACAGACTCGAAGTCGGTTTTGATTGGGCCTCCACCTTGGCTTGGACGTCCTTGCTGGCCCATCACGTCTCCAATCACCTCCCCAGCTATCTCATCATCATCTCCATGGTTTCTAACAACAATTAATTCATTAGGTAGCAATCTATTTTTAAAATCACATAAAGGAATCATTAGGAACAAGCTCACCCGTAAATTCAGTTATCGCGCATGAACTTGTATTTTGGTTGGCGGAGTGCTGGGTGTATCCATAAGGGTGATGTCCTCATCATTCTCCCCCTTTTGAATTAGAGTCGTCCTCGACTCGAGCTCATCTCTTTCTCCCATGTATGGTCTCCAATCTGAAATATTAATTATGGAACTATTCCCAAACTTGGGATGCAACTCATATTTATATGCATTATGAAATTTGTCATCATAATGAGAATCAACAGTAGAAGGCATTCCGTGCAAATTAATAATCCCTTTGAAAACTTGGTCAGCAATATGAGCATCATTCTCACTCTTATCACAAGGTAGACAATGTGTGATCTTAGAAATACTAGAAAAAGATGACATGACATGGTAGTTGATATTAAAGTTTTCTAGTTCATCATTTGGTTGTACAACACAAGGAGTATTCATGTTTGAGCAAATATAAACTTTATGCACCATAAATACACCTCTATGATCATAGTTTCCTATAGCATAAAATTTGTTTCTTGTTAGTAAAGGCAATTTAGTTTGAGAAAAGATTTGCTTCTCCACGGTATTTAGATCACAAAGAACATCAAATTCAATATAACCCAAAGTATTTAGAGAAGACAATAATTTCTGCTTATTCTTTTCACATATTATTAAAATCAAATATTTTATTTCAGCACTAGTAGGTGAATCATAAGCAAAAACATCAATCTTGTTCATTTGTTGTGGCAAAGGTATAAGTGAAGCAGTGGCACACAACTCCTCTTTATCACAAGGATCAGTAGATAAATCAACTTGTGGCAAAGGCAAATCAAGACAAGGTTCCAATACAACAAGATTGTTGGAACAATTCATCACATCAAGAAAGCTCTTACCTGAAACAACAACATGTTCTTTATCTTTCACACTATCCTCTTTTTTGTGTAGAACCTAAAATGTATTAGTTGCAACAAGAGGCAAGGAAATATGTTCATCATCTAATTCAGATTTTGATGTAAGTGTTGCAACATTTGAAGTAGTCCATTCTTTCCTAAATGGTTCATTCTTTCTTCTCTCAAGTCTTTGTTGATCCTCTTCTAAAATTTCAGCAGCAGGCATAGGTTTAAGAGTAACTCTTCTACCATTGTATTTAAATGAATAGGTATTAGCAATGGTATTGTGCAAAGCATTATTTGTAGAAATCCAAGGCTTACTCAATAACAAATGACACGCTTGCATAGGCACTATATCAAAATCTGCACAATCCTTATAAGAACCAATAAAAAATTCAATGCGTGCAATTTTATCTACCTTTATCTTACCACAAGAATTTACCCATTGGATGTAGTATGGACACGGGTGTGGCTGTGTGGTCAAGCCGAGCTTCTCGACCAATTCCAAGCTTGCGATGTTGTTGCTACTCTCTCCATCAATGATGACACGATAACGTCGATCCTTCACAACAAAGTGAGTCTGAAACAAGTTGTTCATTTGATTTTTCTCTACCTTCTCCATTTGAGAACTAAACACTCGTTGTGCTACAACACTTGTATCAACCTCATTTGACACCATCGACTCATCACCATCGGTGTTGTAACCTGTCATTGTTAATAGAAAACAAGAAAACACACAAGAGTATATTTTCCTATCACCACTGTTTGATCACGGTAGAAACTCTCAACAAGCAAATGACAGCACCTAACTGAGTTCTTACAAGATTCTTAGTAGCAAAACAGAGGATACCTTGGAGAGTGTGATCCGACGATTACGAGGGTCCAAAGTTCTATGCCTATTCAGAAGGATATATGTGGAGCTAGGTAGGCAATTTATAGTAGCAAGGATTAGCAAAATTTCAATTCAGAAATTGCAAAACTGAATAATAGTCCCAAGCTAGTCTATGTCACTGGCCTAAACTTGTCTCGGACCTAGTTCAAGCAAGCAAGCAAATGGCTCAACAAAGGACACAAAGGCTGCAAGCAATTCTGAATTTTTTTCTCTTCTCCTTTCGTTTTTTTTCTTTTGTTATAGGTGCGGCTTTTTCTTCTTATTTTTTTCAGCACCTCTTTGCCTTTTACTTCTTTCATGATTTTTTTGACATAGAACTGCAGCAAGAGTTGCGAACTTTATCGCACAAAGAAAAAACCTAAACTTTCTTTTTTGCACTCTTTACGTAAGGAATAGATGTATATGTAAAACTGAACCGATAATTCTCATATGCAACAACGTGCAGCAATCTCTTGACTCAAGGAGCAACGTGCAACAGAAAACACTCTAAGTTTCTTTTGCACACAAAAAATAGAAGGCTAGATGTTAAATAAATATTTAGTGCAAATAATTCCAGCAGTACTATTCTCTCAATGTGTGCAACAATCTGATTTTTTTTTCTTGATTGTCTATGAACAAGGACACACACGACTCAAACAAGACCAAAGAACAAGTACTAGACCAACAACACAATGACCTTGTAGGGACTAAAATTCAGAGAAGCAAACTAAACTGAAAATTGCAAGGCACAAGGGGGATGTAGGACAGCGGAAACACGACGAACAAATATTTTTGTAGGGCAATTTTTTGGACTCTAGGATTGAACAAAATAACAAGGATAAGGGCGAACCTAACGGTGTACCTGAAGCTCTGATTACCACTTGATGTGAACAAGGGTTCCCGATCTTCCGAAAGGTTCTTGGTAAGTTGATTTGGTCGGAGGCGACACACAAATCGATCCGGCTTCAGAACAGCACGTTCTAAACCCCGCAATCGCAACACGACGTCTCCTCTGGTTATCAACCGTCCAAAGACGATTGATCTCGCCGAGAAGGCTAATCCCTGCCTGCGAATCAAGAACACAAGCAAGAACAACAAAGAATGCAACACAATTGCAGATGTATGATTAAACTCTCGAAGTTGGGGTCTCACAAACCGATGAACGGCGAAACTGTTTATGAACAGAATTGATCTAAGCAAAACCCAAACCCTAATGAAGAGGCGGCGGCTGTATATGAGGACCCTAGGGTCGTGCAAGACCCCCTGGACGCAGCCCTAACTGGGCTCAACTCGATACATGGCCCAAAGACCGATTACGGTGTCGTAGCACCAGGACAGATTCTGAAAGTCGAATTGTTTCGGCGATTGCCAACGGCTCGGGACGAATTTTGACATGGGACCAGTTGGGTTGGAAAGGGCTTTTCGTTATCTTTCCAGGCATATATAGAACGTATGCGTTCTGGGCATCCGTTTTAGTGTAGACTGGTCCTGGGCTCCGAAACAGACTCGAAGTCGATTTTGATTAGGCCTCCACCTTGGCTTGGACGTCCTTGCTGGCCCATCACGTCTCCAATCACCTCCCCAGCTATCTCATCATCATCTCCATGGTTTCTAACAACAATTAATTCGTTAGGTAGCAATCTATTTTTAAAATCACATAAAGGAATCATTAGGAGCAAGCTCACCCGTAAATTCAGTTATCGCGCATGAACTTGCATTTTGGTTGGCGGAGTGCTGGGTGTATCCATAAGGGTGATGTCCTCATCACTCTCCATTGCTTCCTGACATCAGAAACACCAAAACAGGAAACAAAAAGTGAAGGTTATCCCTACAAAACTACTAAGCAGTGGTGCCTCTCAACACAGCAAAAGGAAGCTTCTTGCAAAGCTCTTACCAAGTTTTGAAAACAACAAAGCGAAGGATACCAGGGAGGTGTGTTCCATGATTGCAAGGGTTACAAAATAACCTATGTGCTATCCATAAGAAGTATGTAGAGCTAGGAAGGCCAAATATATATATGTGAGTGGCACACAAATCAAAAACAGATAGTAAAGCTGAATTAGTGCCCAAGTAACTTATCCCTAGTTGCTGGTCTAACTATGTCCTAGAACAGTAGTGATAGCAAAGAAGAAACAAGGAGACAAAGGCACATAGTCGATAACAGGGGGTTAAGTGTAAAATAGCCAAACTCAGAAATTCCAGGGGGCTAGATGGAGCACTAGTAGGAATCCCAAATTTTTATTTTGTTTTATTTTTTGATATTTTTCTCCAACTCACTAACAATGGGGGAGAAACCACAAAAAGTTTTAGCTCAAACAGAGGTAGGACATGGCCTACAGAAATCCTTGAAGTTTCAGAAAACATCGGGTTTCAACTTGAATGAATTTTTTCTTTATCTTCCCGATTTTTTTTTGAATTTTTTGACGAGGGCACATAGGGAAACCGACACGATCCAAGGGCCACCCGGCCTGGGCTGCTGCCCGGCGGTGCATACCGCCTGGCATACGTGGCCGCCCGGCCTTGCCCGGCGGACCGACTTTGGCCTACCGACTCTCCTTCACCTACAAGTACCCCCCTGCCTGTTGCCACCAATAAATAGAAGGGATTTCAGCAGAAAAGATCAACAATTGTAGAGAACAACAAGCACAATGCTATAGAAATGTATTAGAACAGGGAGTGAGAGTGAGTGGTAGAAGTTCAGGAGGGTGTCGGGGATGTCGGCTCCTTCTCCACCATGTGTCTCGAGGATGATTCTCTACCAAGAGTAGAGTCCCCGTCCTTCAGTCGAGTAACATGTAGACATTCTTTTGTTCATTTAATCATTGAAGCTTTCTTTATTTATATCTTGTTTATGGGTTCTTAGTCCATGTTAGATAAAGTCTATTGCTTTATTTGACTATGGTTACTCTGCCTTTAGTTAACAAGGTTAGAGTAGTAATTGTAAGTGTATACGTGGTGTATAGACTAAGAATTATCTAAGTTTGCTCCCAACCCCACGGGCTGTGTGGTCGGTAGTTAGGTGGTAACAGCACTGAGCTATCCTCTATATTCCACCACATTCGGGTTGGCTCGCAGGCGCTAATGGTAAGTTTAGCGGAGGTCCCTTCTCATCCTTTTCTGTACCTTGGACGACTATGCCTTGAAGTAAACAAGAGTAAATATTACAATCAGATGATTATTTGGATATAAGTTGTCACATAAAGCCAAGGCTAGAGGACCCTCTTAACCCGTTGTTATCCTTCTCTTTTGTTCACTAGAATTGGATTAGGATAGAATTTCACTTCTTGTTCCCCGTGGATTCGATACCTTGGAATACTCCTGGGTGAAGGCTACATCGGCATCCGTACACTTGCGGATTTCTCTGTTAGGCATAAGGATCGCTAACAAGCTTTTTGGCGCCGTTGCCAGGGAACGGTAGCTGACACTTATCCGAACCCAATTCTTTTTACCTTTCCTTTTTATTTTCTTCTCTTATTTTCTTTCCTTCCATGAATCCCCCATTCATCCATGACTTCTCAGCCCCTACGAGCGAATTCCTAGAACCCATACCCTCATCACTCTCAATCACCGCCCCGAGCTATGAGATTCATCCAAATCTCATACTTTTGATTCAGAAGACACCATTTATAGGGGCAGGAAATGAAAATCTATATACTCACCTACAACAGTTTGAGCTTTGCTGCTCCACTCTTGCCATTGAAGGATTTCCTCATGAAACCATGAAATGGAAGTTGTTCTTTCTTTCATTAGGTGGGGCAGCGAAAACATGGTATTTTAACCATGTAGGTGAAGTAGATGGAGTTTGGTCCACCTTAAGAGAGTATTTTTTGTGCAAATATTTTCATCTCTATAAGATAGTTGCTCTAAGTAAAAAGGTTATCTTTTGAGCAACAAGACCACGAATCACTAGGAGCATCATGGGAAAGGTTCCTATCCTACACCAAAACAGGGGTATATTTAGGTATAGAGGAGCCTATAAGGCTGCAACACTTTTTCTTTGGTCCAAGGCCCGATAGTGCATATTATTTAAATGATGCGGCTATAGGTGCTTTTTTTTGCACAACACAATCAGAGGGAATGGAGATCCTAAGCAAAATCATCCAAAATCTTGAAAATGAGTCATCCATCTCCCAAAACCTACCAACCAAAGCACCCAACCTTCTAGCCAATCCAAAGAAACAAAAGACAAGTGTCCCCCACAAAAGGCCGAAGCTCCTATGAGAGCCTCACTGCACTCACCACACCATGATGTTGTAGAAGAAGACACACACTTTCTCCCACCTCAATCCTTTGAACTCGATGACGAACTTTTTTTGGATTTCGAAAACACTCGTAACATGGAATGGGTGAAGAGAACCAGTGTCAATCAAGAAGAGTCTAGTGGACAAGACTACAATGGGAAACAAGGTGATCCATTGCTAAATCCTTCTATTGTAAAGAGGCAAGAACAGTTCAAGGAGTCATCCCAATTTCCCATAATGGCAGCCAAGGAACTTTCCCAGAACTCCCCTTTTATTAATAGTCCAGTTGTCCTTGATGTCCTAGATGCACCATGGACTAAAATCATAGAAAGGCATCTTTCAAATAAAAATGCTGCTCCATTTGTGGATTTATACCCAAATCTCATGGCTAAGGTTCGAGCGGTCCTCTTCACTGGGAAAAGTCATGAAGACCCCTATGCCCATCTTCGTAATTTTTTGGAGACTTGCTCCACCATCCTAAATACTGGGTTGTCATGTGAAGAGCTCATGTGGAAACTCGTTTTCTACTCATTAGATGGCCGTGCCAAGGACTGGTACCTAAGATTCAATGATAGGGAGGGGTATATTATTGAAACACCACGTCCCTTGAAAGGTCTATGGGAACTACTAAAGTACCATTTCTGTGAGAGTCTTTTTCCTCATAAAAAGCTTTGTCGTATAATGATAAATATCAAAAACATTAAACAAGAGGATGAAGAACCCATAGAAGCTTGTTGGGGTTGGTTTATTTCCCTTGTCTTTAGTGGTCCTAGCCTTGACACTCTAATAGAAAGGCTCTTGTCTTATTTTGTTCATGGTCTTCACAAAAGGAGTGCCAAGCTATTGAACGAATGCTCTCAAGGTCCCTTCCATAGAAAAAGCATAAAAGACGTGTGGGTTGTTATCAACCATATTACCCAACTCACCCATCGCAAAACACCTTCAATTGCTACTAAAAAGCCAGTTTTGAACCATGTGGCAAAAGTTCGGAGAAAAGACCATGAGCCATACTTTGCTTTATTGGCCAATACTACACCAATCCGTGAACCACATAGGCCTTGCCATCTCGCACCAATCCTCCCAAATCCCCAAGGATCCATGTTCTACCTAATGGAGGCACCGCAAGGCTATCATCTACTGAGAAACCATGTGGATATGTGCCATGGTTTGCAATATGTGATGAGAAATTGACATTGGTTGAGTTGGTGTTTGAGTTGAAATGCGGGAGTTTGGGGATTGCATGAGCTTGTGCATGTCATGGTTTTGACATTGGTTGAGCAGGTGGAGGCCTGTAGAACAAATGGTTCATGGACTCCGGGTGTTCGAGCCACATGACCGGAGATGCAAAGTGGTTCTCCAGCCTCACTCCATTGAAGCGCCGGGAGTATGTGACCTTTGGAGATGACAAGAGAGGGAGAGTGAAGGCAAGAGGCGCGGTAAAGGTAAATGAAAAATTCACTCTCAAGGATGTTAGTTTGGTTGAGCATCTCAAGTACAATCTCCTCTTTGTCTCTTAGTTGCTTGGTGTTGGTTTGGAAGTGCCCTTTAAGAAAAATGCTTCTTGTGTTCTTGGCTCGAATGACTCTTTGGTTTGTGGGATTTCTAGCATTGGGAAGGTTTTTCATGCTGATTTTGCCGTCTCTCCTGGTTCTCACAAGTGCTTGTTTGCTCAGTCTTCTTCTGAGCTCTGGAAATGGCATAGGAGACTAGGTCACATGAGCTTTGACTTGCTTTGTCCCTTGAGTGGCCTAGGTTTTAGAGGATGCAAGCTGAGTTAACTAGGAATATGCATCATGATGATTTTATTAGTTTTCAGCCTCGCTCTTTTTCTCGTGCCTATCATGGACAGGGTCATTCCTCATATGGCTCTGATTCACAAAATAGAGGCTTTGCTCAGCAGCGCTTTGGTGCCCCATGTTTTCCCCATCGTGGTGAGCGTTGCTCGCGTGGATTTGGCTTTCACACAGATGATTTCTATCCTCACAACCCCAGGTTTGAGTCGAGACGCTTTGACAGACCACGCTTTCCCCATCGTGGTACTCGTCCCACGCGTTCGACTGGTAATGTGCAAAGAACTGTGAGAACCTCTAAAAGGTCGTGTGATTCAATGCTGGCTTCCCAAGAGTTTTCTTTCTAACCCCAGCACTGAGTCATCGATCTTTCCTTCTCGTTCTTTATAGGCAGCAGGTGGAGGCCTGGAGAACAAATGGTTGATGGACTCCGGGTGTTCGCACCACATGACCGGAGATGCAAAGTGGTTCTCCAGCCTCACTCCCTTGAAGCACCGGGAGTATGTGACCTTTAGAGATGACAAGAGAGGGAGAGTGAAGGCAAGGGGCACGGTAAAGGTAAATAAAAAATTCACTCTCAAGGATGTTGGTTTGGTTGAGCATCTGAAGTACAATCTTCTCTCTGTCTCTCAGTTGCTTGATTTTGGTTTTGAAGTGCGCTTTTAGAAAAA
Organism: Eleusine indica; assembly: GCA_030378355.1. Lineage (NCBI taxonomy): Eukaryota > Viridiplantae > Streptophyta > Magnoliopsida > Poales > Poaceae > Eleusine > Eleusine indica. The sequence goes on from CM059499.1 coordinate 32,777,356, forward strand.
TGCTTCTTGTGTTCTTAATTCGAATGGCTCTTTGGTTTGTGGGATTTCTAGCTTTGACTTGCTTTGTCACTTGAGTGGCCTAGGTTTGATTCGAGGATTGCCTAAGCTCATGTTTGATAAGAATTTGGTTTGTGCTCCTTGTTGTCATGGGAAAATGATTGCCGCTTCTCATCCACCAATTAATTTGGTGATGACTGAACGCCCTGGAGAGCCGCTTCATATGGACACTATTGGTCCTTCTCGGGTTCGTTCAGCCAATGGGAAGTGGTATGTTCTTGTGATTGTTGACGACTACTCTCGCTACTCTTGGGTTTACTTTCTTGAGAGCAAGGATTAAGTGTTTCATCACTTTTGGAGCTTAGCTTTGAGGTTTTTCAAGTAACTTTCTGGTGCATTACGAGCAATTCGCAGTGATAATGGCACTGAGTTCAAGAACTCCTTCTTTGATGCTTTCTGCCATGAGCATGGTATTGAGCATTTGTTTTCAGCACCTTGTGTCCCTCAACAGAATGGTGTGGTTGAAAGAAAGAACAGAACCTTGGTGGAAATGGCCCGGATGATGCTTGATGAGCATAGGACTCCGAGGCGGTTCTGGGCTAAGACCATTAGCACTGCTTGCTACGTTCCAATTGGGTTTTCTTGTGCTCAATTCTTAATGTGACTTCCTATGAGCTACGCTTTGGGAGGAAGCCATCTGTTTCTCATTTGCGCGCTTTTGGTTGCAAGTGCTTCATTCTCAAGCTTGGAAATCTTGATACGTTTTGAGTTGAGATCATCTGATGGCATCTTTCTTGGCTACATCCTTCATGGCCATTCTTATAGAGTTTTGAATTTGGAAACTAACACCATCGTAGAGTCCTGTGATGTAACCTTTGATGAATCAAACTCTTGTGCAAGCAATGTGGTTGGGAGTGCAGGTAACAGGGAGATGGAGGAGAGTATCTTTGTAGAAGAGGACCTACAGGGCTTGAATGATGACGATGATGAGTCATTCCATCCTACATCTGAGCTTGTTCCTGCTACTTCCACCACTCCACCAGAGGGTCTAGAAGCTTCTACAACGACCTCAGCAGCTGTTGAGCCAACTCCAGCTATGGTTGAGGGTGAGGTACGCTCTGAGAGAGAGGCTCCTCACCACATTCAGCATCAACATCCACCTCAATAGATGATCGGTAGTCTCAATGAGAGGAGAACAAGGTCAAGGTCTGCACATCTCGCCTGCTTTACTAATTATCTCTTTGTTGCCACCTTTGAACCTCGGGATGTTGGACACGCATTATCTGATGAACATTGGGTTAAAGCCATGCATGAGGAGTTGGAAAACTTTGAGAGAAACAAAGTGTGGACCCTAGTAGAGCCTCCTGTTGGTGTCAGTGTCATAGGAACCAAGTGGGTTTTCAAAAAACAAGCATGGGGAAGATGGTGATGTTGTTAGAAATAAGGCTAGGCTTGTTGCCCAGGGTTTCTGTCAAGTGGAGGGCTTAGACTATGGGGAAACCTTTGCTCCTGTTGCACCCATAGAAGCCATTAGGATCTTGCTTGCATTTGCTACCTCTAAGGGCATTAGACTCTACCAAATGGATGTCACGAGTGCTTTCCTAAATGGTTTCATAGAGGAAGAGGTTTATGTGAGACAACCACATAGCTTTGAACACCACAAATACCCAAACTATGTGTACAAGCTTCAAAAGGCTTTGTACGGGCTAAAGCAAGCACTTAGGACATGGTATGCTAGGCTTAAGACCTTCTTGCAAGAGCGCGGGTATGTCATGGGGTGTGTTGACAAAACCTTCTTCACTCTAAAGCATGGCAATGACTTTCTAATGGTTCAGATTTACATGGATGATATCATTTTGGAGGTTCCTCTGATGCTCTTGTGATTAGATTTCAGGAAGCTATGGAAAGTGAATTTCAGATGTCGATGATGGGCGAGCTCACCTTCTTTCTTGGATTTCAAATCAAGCAGTGCAAGCAAGGCACCTTCATACATCAATCCAAGTACACGAAGGATCTCTTGAAAAAGTTCGACATGGTCAATGTGAAACCCTTGTCAACACCAATGTCCACAGCAATGGCACTTAACCCTGATGAAGACTGTGAAGCGATGGACCAAAGGGAGTACAGGAGCATGATTGGCTCCCTCTTGTACCTGACGGCGACAAGACCTGACATACACTTTGTAGTGTGTCTTTGTGCTCGCTTTCAAGCTTTCCCAACAGTGACTCATCGCAAGGATGTCAAGCGCATCTTCAAGTATCTTAAATACACCCTTGAGTTCGGTCTTTGGTACTCTGCATCTTCATCTCTTGATCTCATTGGATATTCGGATGCGGACTTTGCTGGGTGTAGAATTAAAAGAAAGAGCACTTCTGGTACTTGCCGTTTCTTGGGTACTTCTTTGATCTGTTGGTCTTCTCATAAGCAGTCGAGTGTAGCCCAATCCACCACAGAGGCTGAGTATGTTGCAGCTGCTAGCTGCTGCTCACAAATCCTATGGATTATGTCCACCATGAGAGACTATAGGTTAACCTTTAAGGGTGTTCCACTCATGTGTGATAACTCCAGTGCCATATGCTTAGCCAAAAACCGAGTCCTACATGATAAGGTCAAACACATAAATGTGAGATTCCATTTTCTGAGAGATAATGTTGAGAAGGGAGATGTTGAGGTCAAATACATGGACACCAAAAACCAATTGGCTGATACCCTTACCAAGCCCCTAGATGCTTCGAGATTTGCTTTTCTTCGGGGGGGGGGGGGGGGGGGGGGGGGGAGGTTGGTGTTTGCCATCCTTATGGCATCATTTGAGGGGAAGTTGGTGTTCTCTTGTATATATGTATCTTACCTTTTTGCATTGCATCTCATATGTAATATATGCATTGGTAGATGAGCTTTGATTTTTATGCTTTCTTGCATTTCTCTTTGCTATGATTGAGCTTGTGCTAAGTTGTGTGGATGTGATAGTAATCTCTCATGCGTAGATTTTCTAGATGGCTTGTTATAGACTCTTTTGAGCAACTTGCTAATCTTAAAGGTAAAGTTAGCTTCTTGTGAACCTTATGCACTAATCTTGCTACGACTTGCTCACCATGTGCATAATTGCTTTTATCCCTGTCAAGACTTGTGTTGAGGATAGTCTAGAGGATATCTTAACTTTGGCACCTTGTGTTTGTGAAATGTGGCTTTGCAAATGTTTAGCTCATGATGGAACATTGTGGGAACGTTTGTTCCTTTTGCCGCAAAGGCATGCTCATCCTTATGCTTTTTAATTTGCAAAATAAATTGATTGTGCTTTGAAGCCTCGGGGTGATGTGAACAAGGGTTCTTGATCTTCCGAAAGGTTCTTGGTAAGTTGATTTGGTCGGAGGCGACACACAAATCGACCCGGCTTCAGAACAGCACGTTCTAAACCCCGCAATCGCAGCACGACGTCTCCTCTGGTTATCAACCGTCCAAAGATGATTGACCTCGCCGAGAAGGCTAATCCCTGCCTGTGAATCAAGAACACAAGCAAGAACAACGAAGAATGCAACACAATTGCAGATATATGATTAAACTCTCGAAGTTGGGGTCTCACAAACCGATGAACGGCAAAACTGTTTATGAACAGAATTGATCTAAGTAAAACCCGAACCCTAATGGTGCGGCGGCGGATGTATATAAAGACTCTAGGATTGTGAAAGACCCTCTGGACGCGCCCCTAATTGGGCTCAACTAGATACAAAGCCCAAAGGCCAAAAATAGGCGACGCAGCACCGACACAGATTCTGGACTCTCTCTTGTTTTGACGATTCCGATAACTCCTGATGAATTTTGACATGAGGCCGGTGGCATTAGAAAGGTCTTCTCCTTATCTTTCCGTGCATATGTAGAACGTCCAAATCCGAGTCCGTATTCGTCCTGGGCGACCGTTTTAGTACAGACTGGTCCTGGGTCCCGAAACATACTCGAAGTCGGTTTTGATTGGGCCTCCACTTTGGCTTCCAAGCCCTTGCTGGTCCTCCACGTTCCCAACTCCTTCTCCCATCATCTCCTGGTCCTCTCCATGGTTTCTAATCATAAAATAATCATTAGGTAGCAAATTATTCTCAAAAGTAACATATAGCGAAGAACGTAGGAACGAGCTCACCTCTAAATTTAGTTGTCGTGCACGAGCTCTAGTCATTGGACCTTGCAAGTCCAGATTTGGAGGAGTGTTGTGTGTATCCATAGGAGTGATGTCCTCATCATCCTCCCCCTCTTGAAGTGGAGTCGTCCTCGACTCAAGCTCATCCTCTTCTCCCAAGTATGGTTTCAAATCTGAAATGTTAAAAGTAGGACTAACCCCGAACTCGGGAGGCAACTCAAGTTTGTATGCATTATCATTAATCTTCTCTATTATTTTGAATGGACCATCAGCTCTAGGCATTAGTTTAGACTTTCTCAATTCTGTAAATCTATCCTTCCTTAAGTGTAACCACACTAAATCTCCTACATCAAGCTTTACTTCCTTTCTTCCCTTACTACCAGCAATTTTATACTTTTCATTCATCTTTTGATTGCTAAGTCTAGTGGTCTCATGCATTTGCAAAATAAATTCAGCACGCTCCTTAGCATCAATATGAACTCTCTCATTAATAGGTAGAGGAAGTATATCAAGTGGAGTACGGGGATCAAAACCATACACTACCTTGAATGGACTTACCTTGGTAGTAGAATGTGTTGCCCGATTATAAGCAAACTCAACATGAGGTAAGCATTCTTCCCATTGCTTCAAATTTTTCTTTAAAATAGCTCGCAACATAGTACCCAAAGTGCGGTTCACAACCTCAGTTTGTCCATCAGTTTGTGGATGACAAGTTGTAGAAAATAACAACTTTGTACCCAACTTATTCCAAAGCGTGCGCCAAAAATGACTCAAGAATTTTGCACCACGATCTGAAACAATAGTAGAAGGCATACCATGCAAACGTACAATTTCTTTGAAAAAAAGATCAGCAATATAACTAGCATCATCAGTTTTATGACATGATATAAAGTGTGCCATCTTGGAAAAATGATCCACGACAACAAAAATGCTATCGCTCCCCCTCTTAGTCCTAGGCAGTCCTAAAATAAAGTCCATAGAAATATCCGCCCAAGGAATAGAAGGAACAGGAAGTGGCATGTATAAACCATGTGGATTCAATCGAGACTTAGCTTTTTGACATGTAGTGCAGCGAGCAACAAAACACTCAACATCTTTCCTCATCCTTGGCCAAAAGAAGTGTGTGGCCAAAATATCCTCTGTCAAGCTCAAAAGTCTTATCAAAATTGGGTAATTGCAGCAATGGTGCATGTGTAAGTTTGTCCTTCAAAGCATCAAAAGACTCATGATGTACCTTACCCCAATGGAAGTCAACGCCCTTCTTCGTCAACTCATGCAATGGTGCTGAAATCTTTGACAAAGCGGCGGTAGAAACCTGCAAGACCAAGAAAATTCCTCACCTGTGTGATAGTTTTTGGTACAGGCCAGCTCTTTATGGCTTCAATCTTCGCCTCATCCACCTCACTTCCCTGTGGAGTCACAACATAGCCAAGAAAAGAGACTCGATCCGTGCAAAAGGTGCACTTCTCAAGGTTACCAAATAAACGTGCAACTCGCAAAGCATCAAAAACAGCACGCAAATGAATCATATGATCATCCATGGATTTGCTATAAATCAAGATATCATCAAAGTAAACAACCACAAATTTGCCAATAAAAGGTCTTAAAACCTCATTCATCAAACGCATGAAAGTACTGGGTGCATTAGTTAACCCAAAAGGCATTACTAACCACTCATACAGCCCGAATTTGGTTTTGAAAGCTGTTTTCCATTCATCTCCTAGTTTCATTCTAATTTGATGGTAGCCACTACGCAAATCAATTTTAGTGAAAATTATAGCACCACATAACTCATCAAGCATGTCGTCTAGCCTAGGAATAGGATGACGATACCTAATAGTAATGTTATTAATGGCTCTACAATCTACACACATACGCCAAGAACCATCTTTCTTAGGAACCAAAAGTACAGGAACAGCACAAGGACTAAGTGATTAACGAACATACCCACGATCCAAAAGGTCTTGGACTTGTCGTTGTATCTCCTTAGTCTCCTCAGGGTTGGTCCTATAAGCAGCACGGTTTGGTAAAGTAGCACCAGGAATCAAATCAATTTGATGCTCAATCCCTCTCAAAGGTGGCAATCCCGGGGGTATCTCAGCTGGGAAAACATCCTCATACTCCTGCAAAAGATTAGTGACAGCAGGAGGCAAAGCACTAGAAGCAATATCACCAAGCAAAAACAAGGCTTGTTTGCATATCAAAGCATAGCAAATATCATCAGTAGAAATTTCAGCAAGCTTAAATTTTGTGGCAAGACATGAACGACCTTGTAATTTAATTGCAGCACCCTTAGAACTTGAAGAATCATTAACATTACTTGGTGTAGAAGCAGAATTAACAGGTTGCTGAATTTCAGGGCTTTTATTTTTCAAACTAGCAGCTCGTTCTAAATCAGCTTGTACAATTTCAGCAGGGGTCATTGGTAACAAAGTAATTTTAGTTCCTTTATGCATAAAAGTGTACTTATTACTTTTACCATGGTGTACAGCATCATTATCAAATTCCCAAGGTCTACCCAATAAAAGTGAACAAGGTTGCATGGGTACAATATCACAATCAACAGAATCCACATAGGAACCAATGGAAAAAGGAACTCTGCAGGTTTGTGTTACCTTAGCTTTTCCAGAGTCATTTAACCACTGAATGTAGTATGGATGTGGATGTGGGCGTGTGGTCAAATCAAGCTTCTTAACCACATCAGAACTCACCAAATTGTTGCAGCTTCCTCCATCAATGATGACACGTGCCCGACGGTTCTTGATGACGAAGAAAATCTGGAACAAGTTATGTCGCTGCATCATCTCGGGCTGCTGGACTTGTGTGCTAAGCACACGCTGCACAATAATATTCATATAGCCCGTGGTATCTCCGCCTCCAAGGACGAGGTCACCGCTGGTGGCAGCGACATCCTCCTCCTCATCCTCCATATCGAAGGTGCTCATGTAACCGCCATCATCTGTCGCCACATATGCCCGCCGACTTGGGCAATCTTTCTGCACATGGCCAAGACCATGGCAGCGGTGGCACTGAATCCCTGTAGTGTGTCCCGTCGAAGCAACAGAGGAGGCAGTACTAGCCGGTACCTGCACAGAATTTTTACCTGAGGGCGTAGAAGGGGCAGGGGCTGATCTTGGTGCTGCAGAAACAACACTAGCTGGTGGGGGCGGCCGGAAAGATGGCTTGGGCAGCCCTGAAGTCCCCGTCGGCCGTGGTGGGTAGAAATTCCTGGACTTGCTGTACTCCTCAAAAGCCTGGAAAAGTCCCTGTGATTCTTTCTCTGCAAGCATAGCATACTGGAAGCACTGGTTGAGGGTATAAAATTCTTTGTAATCAAGGATGTCCTGAATTTCTTTTCTCAAACCAGAATAAAAGCGGCAAATCTGATCCTCTATTTTTTCAACCACAGCACAACGAATCAAACCCTTCTGAAGCTCACTAAAATACTCCTGAACAGTTTTATCTCCTTGATCTAAACGCTGCAGTTGATTATGAATTTCTCTATAAAAAGAAGGAGGAACAAAACGATCACGCATTTCTACCTTAAGTTCTTCCCAAGTAGTAGGCAAATCGGTTTCAGCAGCTAGACCACTCCACCAAACAATAGCAAAGTCCTTAAACTCACTAGTGGCTTGTCTAACTCTATGTTGTTCAGGAACAAGGTGGGCCTTAAATTTTTGTTCTACCGTCATTTCCCAATCAAGGTAAGCATCACCATCGTATTGACCCGAAAACGAAGGAATTGAAAACTTAATTTTAGCATACGGATCATCTGGAGCATAGTTACCTTGTGTGCGACGGTTGTGGTTGTGGAAACCACCCATACCTTGAGGGTTACGTTGCAAACGGCGTCGTAACCTTGCGGTCCTTGTAGCTGACCTATCGACGGTGCCATCAGCCTTATACACCATTGCTTCATCATGATCGTCTTCAACGTTGTTGTTGGTGTCGTTGTTGGTGTTGGTGTTGTTGTTGTTGTTGTTGTTGTTGTTGTTGTTGTTGTTGTTGTTGGTCTTGTGAGCGGTCTCCAATTCGACAACCTGATCGGTTAGCTTAGAGACTCTCTTATCCAACCGCTCAATGCTTTCTCCCAGGTGAAGCTTGGTGACGGCGTCGGTGACGGCCCTGGTGATCGTCTCTGCCAAATCACTCTGAACCGCCTACAAAGCCTTCTGTAACTGATTTTGGCTCACGCACTCATTCAATTTGGAGGGTGAAGCACCCTCCCCATCGCTTCCTGACATCAGAAACACCAAAACAGGAAACAAAAAGTGAAGGTTATCCCTACAAAACTACTAAGCAGTGGTGCCTCTCAACACAGCAAAAGTAAGCTTCTTGCAAAGCTCTTACAAAGTTCTAAAAACAACAAAGCGAAGGATACCAGGGAGAAGTGTTCCACGATTGCAAGGGTTACCAAATAACCTATGTGCTGTCCAGAAGAAGTATGTAGAGCTAGGAAGGCCAAATATATATATATATATATATGAGTGGCACACAAATCAAAAACAGATAGTAAAGCTGAATAAGTGCCCAAATAACTTGTCCCTAGTTGCTGGTCTAACTATGTTCTAGAACAGTAGTGATAGCAAAGAAGAAACAAAGAGACAAAGGGACACAGTCGATAACAGGGGGCTTAGTGTAAAATAGCCGAACTCAGAAATTTTAGGGGGCTAGATGGAGCACTAGTAGGAATCCCAAATTTCTTTTTTTTTATTTTATTTTTTTGATATTTGTTTCCAACTCACTAGCAAACAGGAAGAAACCACAAAAAATTTCAGCTCAAACCGAGATAGGACGTGGCCTATAGAAAATCTTGAAGTTTCAGAAAACGTCGGGTTTCAACTTGAATGAATTTTTTCTTTATCTTCCCGATTTGTTTTGAATTTTTTGACGAGGGCACATAGGGCATAGCCCGGTGTGGGTATGCTCAACTTTTCGTCAAGAATCTCCTATAAAAATTTCAGCCAAAACGGACAACCGAGCGAAAAGTTATGGCTGTTTTACCGAAGGGGTGTCGGAATCGGTTATGAAGAACCTGGGGGTTTGAGTGAAATCCGAGTCGGGCTTGGGGTCGGGTAGGGAGTTTTTTGGCGAGGTGGATGCAGCGGAAAGTAGAATTTATGAAAATTGGTCCGAGGTGGTGAGGGTAGGTTTAGGGTGGGATTAGGGTGGGCGTGTTGATCAATCAACCCTAGCACACAAAGCCGACAAAACCGAGGATGGTGAAGGGGATGGCGGCTAGGGTTGCAAGGGAAACACTACTGATGACAAAAACACAAACTAAACCAGTGACTAAACAAGAACTAGGGCACAAACTCAACACTACGGACTCTGAAATTGAAATATGCAAAGGCTAAAACACGTGGTTATGGGCGGGGGAAATTTTTTTTTGGTATTTTCAGTGGACGATAGGAAGAACACGAAAACAAAATTAAAGGGTAGTGTGAACCTGACGGTGCACCTGAAGCTCTGATTACCACTTGATGTGAACAAGGATTCCCGATCTTCCGAAAGGTTCTTGGTAAGTTGATTTGGTCGGAGGCGACACACAAATCGATCCGGCTTTAGAACAGCACGTTCTAAACCCCGCAATCGCAGCACGACGTCTCCTCTGGTTATCAACCGTCCAAAGACGATTGACCTCGCCGAGAAGGCTAATCCCTGCCTGTGAATCAAGAACACAAGCAAGAACAACGAAGAATGCAACACAATTGCAGATGTATGATTAAACTCTCGAAGTTGGGGTCTCACAAACCGATGAACGGCGAAACTGTTTATAAACAGAATTGATCTAAGCAAAACCCGAAGCCTAATGGTGCGGCGGTGGATGTATATAAAGACCCTAGGATCGTGCAAGACCCTCTGGACGCGCCCCTAATTGGGCTCAAGTAGATACAAAGCCCAAAGGCCAAAAATAGGCGACGCAGCACCGACACAGATTCTGGACTCTCTCTTGTTTTGACGATTCCTGATGACTCCAGATGAATTTTGACATGAGGCCGGTGGCATTGGAAAGGTCTTCTCCTTATCTTTCCGTGCATATGTAGAACGTCCAAATCCGAGTCCGTATGCGTCCTGGGCGACTGTTTTAGTACAGACTGGTCCTGAGCCCTAAAACATACTCGAAGTCGGTTTTGATTGGGCCTCCACTTTGGCTTCCAAGCCCTTGCTGGTCCTCCATGTTCCCAACTCCTTCTCCCATCATCTCCTGGTCCTCTCCATGGTTTCTAATTATAAAATAATCATTAGGTAGCAAACCATTCTCAAAAGTAACATATAGCGAAGAATGTAGGAACGAGCTCACCTCTAAATTTAGTTGTCGTGCACGAGCTCTAGTCATTGGACCTTGCAAGTCCAGATTTGGAGGAGTGTTGTGTGTATCCATAGGAGTGATGTCCTCATCACGGGGTGTTTGCCGTACCCAGTCGTGCGACCCTCCGCATGTATTATAAGTAACATAAAAATGCTAAATCCAAAATTATGCTTCGAAGCCTCGGGGTGTTTGCCGTACCCAGTCGTGCGACTCTCCGTTTGGATTAGAAGATACATGAGGATCACATAAGAATAATATTTTTTTCTTATGAGTCTCTATTGCATATGTGAGCGTTTGTAGAGCTTATTTTCTATGACTGCTTGTTGCCTTGGTTGAGATTTAGACTAGCAAGGTTCTGTCCTGGATGGGAGTACTTACACATGTGGTGGCAGTTTTCACATGATGAGCAAATTTGATTCTATCTAAGCTAGTCAATCTTTTTGCTTAGCTTGTATAGCCCTGGGTGTTTATGCCTTGCTATCTATTTTTGGTCTTTGTATGATGGTGAGCTATTGCTTTTACACTTCATGGTTCTATGTTTTTGATTAACACGGTTAAATGCATGTCTGCATAATTATTGAAGCTCCTTAGGTTTGCATCTTCATGTATTGCATGTTTGTTTGTTTTTTTGCTTCTTTGATGAGTTCATTGCTAAAGGGGGAGAAAGTTGTGGGTCATGCACAAATAATGCTAAGAAACCTAAAATGATTCTTTTTGCATTACCTGAGACCTATCACAAATTGAGGGGGAGCATATCATGTTCTTGAGCGTTTTCTTGCGCTTTTCACACTCTTTGCGTCTCAAGTCGCTTTCTCTGCCAACTCTTGGTTTTGTGATTCCTATTTTGCTAGATGGCCTACTTTTCACCTTTTCTTTTGGTTTGGCCATTTGGATGTTCTTATTCGGCTTCGCATTTCAATCACTAATCTTTGTGCATTTGGTGTGATCAATGTACTCATCAAGGGGGAGATTGAGAAACCATATGGATATGTGCCATGGTTCGCAATATGTGATGAGTAATTGACATTGGTTGAGTTGGTGTTTGAGTTGAAATGCAGGAGTTTGGGGATTGCATGAGGTTGTGCATGTCATGGTTTTGACTAACCGGAGTTGGTGAGGATGTTGGAGAGTTGCAGGAGATAGGAAATGTGTTTGCTTGTCTCATGATGTGTAGGTCACTGAAGACAACTTGGCGGTCAACGGCGAGAGGATCGGGCAGAAGTAGGAGACTTGGGGCCGGACGATCGGGAGGCCAGGTGAAGTCAAGGGTGATCCACACCGTACACATGGAGAGGCAAGAAGAATGGACGGTTTTACGATTGAGCCTCAAAACCGTGGGTGGTGATCAAGACGGCAGTGTTGACCAAGTCAAAGGTGATCGGGTATCGGTGCAAGTAGAGGCTTCCAATGGACCGGAGGCTGGAGAGACTTGCGGGCAAGGAGGATGATGTGGACAAGGGTTCTCGATCTTCCGTTAGGTTCTGGTAAACTTGATTAAGGCGGAGGCGATACACAAATCGATCCGGCTTCCGAACGACAAGTTATGAACCCCGCAATTGCAGAACAACGTCTCCTATGGTTATCAACCGTCCAAGAACGATTGACCTTGCCGAGAAGGCTTATCCTTGCCTGCAAATCAAGAACACAAGCAAGAACAAAGAAGAATGCAACCAAATCTGCAAGTATATGATGAATCTCACAAGTTGGGATCTCACAAACCGATATGATGGCAAAACTGTTATGAACAGAATAATCTAAGCAAAATCCAAACCCTAATGAAGAGGCAGCAGCTGTATATGAGGACCCTAGGGTCGTGGAAGACCCCCTGGATGCAGCCCTAAGTGGCCTCAACTCGATACATGGCCCAAAGCCCGATTACGGTGTCACAGCAATAGGACAGATTCTGTAAGTCGATTTGTATTGACGATTGCCGACGCCTCAGGACGCATTTTGACATGGGACCAGTCGGGTTGGAAAGTTCTTTTCGTCATCTTTCCAGGCATATATAGAACGTCCAAATCCGAGTAAGTATGCATCCTGGGTGTCCGTTTTAGTGCAGACTGGTCCTGGGCTCCGAAACAGACTCAAAGTCAGTTTTGATTGGGCCTCCATCTTGGCTTGAACGTCCTTGCTAGCCCATCACGCCTCCAATCACCTACCCAGCTAAGTCATCATCATCTTCATGGTTCCTAACAATAATTAATTCATTAGGTAGCAATCTTTTCTCAAAACCACATAATAAAAACATTAGAAACGATCTCACGTGTAATTTCAGGTGATGCACATGAACTTTCATCTTAGTTGGAGGAGTGTTGTGTGTATCCATGGGTGTGATGTACTCATCATTCTCCCCCTTTTGAGTTAGAGTCGTCCTCGACACGATCTCATTCCTTTCTCCCAATAGTGGTCTCAAATCTGAAATATAAAATATAAAACTATTCCCAAACTTGGGATGCAACTCATATTTACATGCATTATGAAATTTGTCATCACAATGAGAATATATAGTAGAAGGTATTCCATGCAAATTAATAACCTCTTTGAAACCTTGGTCAGCAATATGAGCATCATTCTCACTCTTATGACAAAATTAACAATGTGTTATCTTAGAAAAACTAGAAAAACTTGACATGGCATGGTAATCGTTACTGTAGTTTTCAAGTTGGTCATTTAATTATATAACCCAAGGAGGTTTAAATTTTGAACAAATATAAACTCTATGCACCATAAACAAACCTCTATGATCATAGTTCCAATAGCATAAAAAATGTTTCTTTCAACGTGTGCAACAATCTGATTTTTTTTCTTGATTGTCTATGAACAAGGACACACACGACTCAAACAAGACCAAAGAACAAGTACTAGACCAACAACACAATGACCTTGTAGGGACTAAAATTCAGAGAAGCAAACTAAACTGAAAATTGCAAAGCACAAGGGGGGTGTAGGACAGCGGAAACACGATAAACAAATATTTTTGTAGGGCAATTTTCTGGACTCTAGGATTGAACAAAATAACGAGGATAAGGGCGAACCTAACGGTGTACCTGAAGCTCTGATTACCACTTGATATGGACAAGGGTTCCCGATCTTCCGATAGGTTCTGATAATCTTGATTAAGGCGGAGGCGATACACAAATCCATCCGGCTTCCGAACGACACGTTCTGAACCCCGCAATCGTACCACAACGTCTCCTCTGGTTATCAACCATTCAAGAACGATTGACCTTACCGAGAAGGCTTATCCTTGCCTCCAAATCAAGAACACAAGCAAGAACAAAGAAGAATGGAACCAAATTTGCAAGTATACGATGAATCTTACAAGTTGGAGTCTCACAAACCGATCAAACGGCAAAACTGTTATCAACAGAATAATCTAAGCAAAACCTAAACCCTAATGAAGAGGCGGCAGCTGTATATGAGGACCCTAAGGTCGTGTAAGACCCCCTGGATGCAGCCCTAAGTGAGCTCAACTCGATACATGGCCCAAAGACCGATTACGGTGTCGCAGCACCAGGACAGATTCTGGAAGTCCAATTGTTTTGGCGATTTCTGACGGCTCGGGACGAATTTTGATATGAAACCAGTTGGGTTGGAAAGGGCTTTTTGTTATCTTTCCAGGCATATATAGAACGTCTAAATCCGAGTCCGTATGCGTCCTGGGCGTCCGTTTTAGTGCAGACTGGTCCTGGGCTCCGAAACAGACTCGAAGTCGGTTTTGATTGGGCCTCCACCTTGGCTTGGATGTCCTTGCTGGCCCATCACGTCTCCAATCACCTCCCCAGCTATCTCATCATCATCTCCATGGTTTCTAACAATAATTAATTCATTAGATAGCAATCTATTCTCAAAATCATATAAAGGAATCATTAGGAACAAGCTCACCCGTAAATTCAGTTGTCGCGCATGAACTTGCATTTTGGTTGGCGGAATGCTGAGTGTATCCATAAGGGTGATGTCCTCATCAGATTAAGGCGGAGGCGATACACAAATCGATCCGGCTTCGGAACGATAAGTTCTGAACCCCACAATCACAGCACAACGTCTCCTATGGTTATCAACCATCCAAGAACGATTGACCTTGCCGAGAAGGCTTATCCTTGCGTGCAAATCAAGAACACAAGCAAGAACAAAGAAGAATACAACCAAATTTGCAAGTATATGATGAATCTCACAAGTTGGGATCACACAAACCGATATGATGGCAAAACTGTTATGAACAGAATAATCTAAGCAAAATCTAAACCCTAATGAAGAGGCGGCGGCTGTATATGAGGACCCTAGGGTCGTGCAAGACCCCCTGGATGCAGCCCTAAGTGGGCTCAACTCGATACATGGCCCAAAGCCCGATTACGGTGTCGCAGCACCAGGACAGATTCTGTAAGTCAATTTGTTTCGGCGATTGCCGACGCCTCAGGACGAATTTTGACATAGGACCAGTTGGGTTGGAAATTTCTTTTCGTCATCTTTCCAGGCATATATAGAACGTCCAAATCCGAGTACGTATGCATCCTGGGTGTCCGTTTTGGTGCAGACTGGTCCTGGGCTCTGAAACAGACTCGAAGTCGGTTTTGATTGGGTCTCCACCTTGGCTTGAATGTCCTTGCTGGCCCATCACGCCTCCAATCACTTACCCAGCTATGTCATTATCATCTCCATGGTTCCTAGCAACAATTAATTTGTTAGGTAGCAATCTATTCTCAAAACCACATAATAAAAACATTAGAAACGATCTCACCTGTAAATTCAGGTGATGCACATGAACTTTCATCTTAGTTGGAGGAGTGTTGTGTGTATACATGGGTGTGATGTACTCATCAGAGGATCATGGGACGAGGTGACACGCATCAAGATCATGAAGTCTTGCTTCGGTGGAAGTGAGCATGAAGTCGCGCTTTAAGAAGCATGCAAGGCGGTTTCTCGATTTGGGCCTCAAAACCGGTGGCGGTGGTTGGTGGTGCACATGGCCCTATAGCGGAGCTTGCATCGAGGCGAAGCAAAATTGTGAAGGGCTCGATAACGTTCGGGCGAAGGAAAAAGAGTTGGACGGTTTTGCCCCTGATGGTAGGTGGCAATGAGTTATAGGTCAAGGGTAGAGTTGTCTTGGATCCTAGGCCTATATAAGGAGAGGTGTGGCTGGTGGGAGAGGTGCCTCTTCCCATTAGCATTGTTAGGACTTCATTCAAAGTGCTAGGAGAGGTCTTCATGTAATAGAGGAGAGGAGAGGGTGTGTGAGATACATCTCGTTCTCTTCCAAATAGTGGGAGGAAGAGGATGGCTTCCTAGCCTTGTATCCACGGATCTTGTAAGCATGTTTCTATGATATGAGAAGTATTTTCGTGCTCAAGATCTTCCTCTCTCCCTAAATCCTGAATTTCTCTTTTTCTCTATTTTCGGAACTGATTTCGTGGGAATTTTTTATCTCACATTTGATCAAGTTTTGGGGCGGAATTCTTGGGGGATCTTAGTGCTATGATGAGCTAGAACAATCCTTCCTGGGTCCTTGACCAAATCAAAAGCTCTAGCACCTTCGATTTGGAGGATTTCTCAAGTTTCCCCTTTTTGGTGTTCTTGGCACAAGATCTGAAATTCGTGATGATTCCTTGAGCCAATTGAGTGGATCGTCTAGGATTAGGGTCGTGATGTGTTGAGGATTGGTTGGTCCAAAAATCGCATGAGTTGGCTGTGATTGGCACTGTTGATAGTAGTCCAATAAGGTCTGTCTTGTGTGTGTTTCTTTGACTGGGTCGAGTCTTTGTTGCTCTCTTTTGTTTCCACTGTGTTCCACTACTGTTGTTGATCACTCCTAGGGTTGACACATCACAAGTTGGTGTGTGTGGCCTTGGTGATCGGTTTAAGGGTTGGCTTGGATTGTAATTGGGATATAGGCCAAGTTCTTGTAAAGAATTTTTATTGACTCCCATTCACTCCCCCCCCCCCCTCTGGTCACCTTCTTGGTCCTTCATCTACCAATAGAAAAGAGGTACCGAAGAAAACAAAGGATGATCTACGGAAGGAAAACTTTGAATAGGAACAATCCATGAAGCATGAAGGGCAATACAATGTTTGGTCCATAGAAATTCGTGAGGCTTCAAATTTAGAGTTAAAAGGGAATTCTCCCACAACGCCAAGGAGTCGTACTTTAGAAAATTCACATACTTCTCACTCACACAAAATTTTTCCCACCACAACAAAGATTTATGATTGTGGTACACAAGAGGCCTACAACCGCTCTTCGCCTTGTGGACATAGTAATTTCAAAGGGGCTGTTGTAGATACATTTGTTTATCACAGACATTGCAGATTCCGGTATCCATGTCATATGCCTTTGTTGTGCAATGATTAATTAATGTTTGGTGATGGCGAGAGCCACATTGCCAACCCAAGATAGAATTTGAACTAGTGCTCCCATGGTCAAACTTACGACCTTAAATAAGTACTAATGGGAGGTAACCCATTCTGTTTTCCTTTACTAGGATTTGTTAGTTTCTCATTTGAATTAAAAAAATGCTTTGTTCCTTTTCAACAATAAAATTTACTCGGCAATAATAGTGGCACAACTTTCGGCTTGTTCCTTCGGGTATTTTGTTAGCTAACCTTTACAGATTAAAGATCAAAAGGAATAAGAGGAGAAGGTACGAAAGAACAACAACTATTTCATTATTCCTCGTATCACCTACCCCTTGCTGTTTTCATGTCTTTCTGTGAACTGAATTTTTTTCGGCAAGCATGATAAATGGCAACTAAAATATAACTTCCTTCACATTCATTCGCCCTTGGGAAATCCTCATTGCGTACGAAAACCTTGTCTAAATTGTTGGTAGATGTGATATGACCGTAGAGAGCTTAACCTTTCTTGGAACCAAGTGAACTTCCTTGATTTTTAATTTTCAAACGCTTATAAATGAGAACTCTAGATTCACAATCTTCTCAATGATGAGTTTATTCCTACCAAAGCCAGATGATGATCTTGCTAAGAACCTATTGCATTTGCTACTTCTATTCTTATTGAACATTGTCAAATTGTTGTGACCCTTGTGAGATGCTTGTTATATGTTATTGATCAAGTTCATGTGCACACCCCAACCATTCCATATGTTGAAGCTTCAGCACTGGAAGTTCCCATCCATCATCCCCACAATCCACTCATTGAATGTGCTCCACTATATTTGTTGATCTCTCTCCAACAATCATTCCAAAAGAAATATGGGCTATATAGCTATTTGAAAAGAAGAAGAAAGAAAAAAGAAGAAAGAAAAATAAATGAATCATGAATGCTAAAATAGCCCATGTAAACAAATATAAATCAAATGGAAGAGAGAGAGAGATCACTTCAAAAGGAGCACCTGCCGTCCATCATCCATCCATACATATCATAATTGTGCACATGACTTGATCATAGGGGTTCTACTCGTAAAGGACTCGGTTTCTAGCAAATAAGGCGGTTGCGCCGATCGGCGCAAGCCATGTCTTCTCTGATTTCTTCCCTGAGTCGGTTCCTCTGTCTTCCACAGCTGCCATGTGGGCCTTTCCTTCGAGATAAAGCCTTGTACTGCACGTTAAGATCTTGGAGTTCCATAACTCTTCTTGAAGTTCCATAATTCTTCTTAGACAAGTATCTTGAAGTGTCTTGCACAGATAAACTTCCATAAACATGTGGAATGGGCCTCGGTCACGTCTGTGGGTCAAAACACCCTTGCGCCGATCAGCTCATGGGCTGTGCCGATCGGCGCACTGGGCTTCTTCAGTGCTTTTCGTCGGTTCTGGACTCCTGTCCTCTCCATCATCGCATTAATCACTAATTTTACCTGTTTCTGCAATAAAGCTCCAAAACAACGCATATACAAATATATAGGCAATATCACAGGTAAATGGCCTAAATTAGTATCAATTATGCTCTAATTAGGGTAATATTCACATATAAAAGGGGCAGTTGGGAAGTGCCAACAGAGCTCGACTCCAAAAGGCGAAGCACTACCTCCTTAGTGCTTAGAGAGTAGGGAGAGAGTGAGGGGTAGTTCGGGGAAGTGCCGGCCTGTCGGCACTCTTCCCTAATCTTGTACCTCGACGGAGTCTTGCCATTTCAAGTAAGACTTCAGGATTCTTCTATGGTATTGTTCCTTTGATACAATAAGATCTACTCTTAACATGCTTACGAGTTCATCATTCATAATTGAATGCTTTAGTGTTTGATCAAGATTAGAGAAGTAATTCGTAGCATAGGCATGGTGTCTAGGCTATATATTACCTTTGATTGTCGCGTGCTCCACGGATTGAAGAGGTAGACGGTAGGTGGTGACAGTCCTGTCCGTCCTTAGCAACCCTCCATGTTCGGGTACGTCGTAGAGTTGTAGGCCGGAACGTCCTCGCAGACCAGGGGAAAGCCGGTGTCCGAAGTGAGCATTAGAGTTCGACCTTACCATGTCCTTGGTCCAATCCATCCTAGAATCCTCTCTACCCTCACCTACCATATTCTTGTTGTCCTTGGACGAGCTCGATTCTTTGAGAGTCCACACATGTTCCCCGTGGATTTCGATACCCTTGGAATACTCCTGGGTGAAAGCTACTTCGACAGCCGTACGCTTGCGGTTTATTACCATGAGTGACCGCTAGAGTCAACAGCGACCCAAGGTTTCAACTGGTGGATTCCATCAAGTTTGAGGAGATTTGACTCCTCCCATACGAAAGTTCCGACATCTCCGTTGATTTCTTCCGTTCTTGACCTCGATATGAGTCTTTGTCCTAGATTTCATGTTTCAGGTCCAAAGTTCCAAATGTCTTCATTTCCCTTGGATAGTTAGGTCATGTTGTACCTAGTCTATCATATCCTAAGGGCACTTTCACTGTTGTGGTAAGATTTAGAAGATTAGTTGAGACCCTAAACCAAAAACCCTAAACTACAAATGATGGAAGTTCCGTCATAACTTCCATCATGATGGAAGTTTCATGATATCACCACGGAAGTTCTATCGACTGCAGTTCAGTGCATTGGGTTTTGCTTATCTTTTGAATTCTATTTCAATTCATACCTCATTCCTTGAACCATCTCTTATCCTTGGCAGTTGAAGATAGTGCTAACCAAGAATGCCTCCCAAGCATCCAATGTCCAAGAGAATTCTAGTTAGAGTGGGGACGATCATTCTCATTCCTCCTCTCCTAGTGAGGAACTTGTGCCCGCGTCCAAAAGGCAGAAGGCAGTGATCTCAAGGCAGAAGGGTCAGGGACAAGGCATAAGCAGGGATGCTCAAACTATCACAGTGGAGCAAGGAGGATCAGTCCCTCCTAGAAGAAGGGTAAAGGCAAAGCACCGGCTAAGGAAAAGGGTAAACGGACAAAGAAAGGAACAAGGGGTGGTCCAATGGATGTTGTGGAGGGACTTCATGTCCATGCTCTGGTGTATCTGGATGACTATGTGTACAAGGATTACAAGAAGGACCTCGACGCTCTCGTTGAGGCAAGGAAGCAATATCCCAATCTAGTTGGTGAACAAGAGGCAACCGACTCCATATAAGACCAATCAACACATGGTTTCAACAAGACTACTACATGTCCATGCTCATTAAGAAGAATTGGAAGAATAGATTGGCATCCCATCAATGGATTGATGGTCTTACATGGAATCAAAGGAAAATCAAGTGTTCAAAGACATCATCCAAGTATGCAAGGACTGAGGTGTGTATGACCTCATGGGCTTCATCTATGATTGAAATGAGGAGGTAATTTGCCAATTCTACTCAACCCTCTATCTTGATGGCAAGGGCACCCTTCATTGGAGGACACAAGGTGTGGAGTATGCGGTTTTGGCAACTCGTTTTGCTAGCTATTTCTTCCAAGGAAGTGAGGACCATAAGAGGGAGATCATCTCCAAGGAGCCTATGATGAAGGAAAAGGACATGGCTTTCTCATACTATGAAGAGAGTTTGAATGTGTTTGGCTTAACTAATGGCCTTCACAATTTCTACTTCACACTCAATCGGATGCTTAGAGTCACTATTGCTCCAAAGGGTGGATATGCTACAGCTATAGTGGTGTCCTCCAAGAACATCCTTGCTAGGTTTGCTCCGGATGCCACTCCATTTTGTGTCATGGACTTCATCACCAATGACATCCACATGTCATCTATTGACACAAGGCGAGTTCTTCCATATGTTCCCTATCTTATGAGGATGATTGAAGCTGAAACTAGAATTGTATTTGAGAAGGAGTGCAAGCATCTTCCACTAAAGCCAAGAGTGCAACATGAGCTTCGCTCTATCTTTCCCACATCTGCTGGCCTATCCTCGTCTAGGAGAGACAGACTTGCTCGTGCTCATTGTAAGCTTCATGACCATTGATTCATTGGATCTCCAATGTATGAATGTTTTGGTGATTAATGACAACCTATGAAATTGTGAGCAAATATCTACACTGTTGTTGTCTATGCAGATATCATCTCCAAACTCTACTACAAATTTTATTGATGATGATGGTTGCCTTGGTGATGGATGACAATGACAACAAGCATGGAGACTAAGGATTGATGATGATCTTGATGGAGTCCAAGGGTTGGTGGAGATGGATCAAGGCTAAGGTCAAGCTATGGAGCAAGTGTTTGGAACACTTGTCTAGTTGTTAGGGCTTTGAGTCCATAGGAAAAACCGGACTATCAAGGGGGTCTAGGTCATGTCTCTTAGGTCACGACTAGTCGGTGATGTGCATGATGCTCAGTGAAATCACAGGCACTTGGTGACAGTGGAGAAGCCAAGGGGTTATTCGGAGAAGCTGAAAAACGAAGTCAAGTGAGGACGAGGAGTTTCAGCTTCTGAACGTAGTGACCGGACCGAGGGACCAGTGGAGACCAGACTGTACAGTCACTAAGAGATCAGAGAGAGGACTTGCGAGGAATCTGTCTATGCTGGAGTCTACTGAGACAGGACGGTCCATTCTATAGACCGAACGGTCTGGTCTGTGTGGACTTGCACAGGACAGACAAGAAGCAGCGCCAGGAAACTCTTTGGAATGCACAAGACGTGAAGAGACCGGACGGTCAGGTCTACTGACCGGATGGTTCGGTCAGTTCAGGAGATTGCCGGGACAGAGAAGGCAACGGCTCGGGGAGCCGTTAAAGGACTGACCGGACGGTCCAGTCAGGCAGAGACCGGATAGTCCGGTCAGTGTGTCCAGAAAGGTAATCTCGTGGAGCAATGGCTAGTTGGAAGTTGGAAGCCTATATAACTTTGTTGCTAGGGTCTTAGAGACCACTCTTGACCAGTGGAATATCTTGGAGCATTTGGTGAGAGCCAAGAGGAAAAGAGGAGAGCACTAGGAGGAGATATTGCATATTTTGAGAGTGCTAGTGAGAGTAACTTGAGCATCTTGCACATCCAAGGCTAGGGTGTCCTTGAGGGTGTGATCTAGATTGTTACTCTTAGTCTATGGTGAGACCTAGACCGGTTAGGTGTCGGTGATCGAGCCTATCATAATCGGTTGTGAAGGCCGTCACACATTTGTATACTGTTTGGACCCACCGGTGAAAGGGGCATCAATATTGTGCACCCATGTTAGCTCGAGGAGTCCAGCAAGTTCTCGAGGGAGGCGAGCATGTGCCTTGATGGCAGAGGTGACACAACCGTGTCTTCACTCCGGGAGTGATTGCGGGCTCGTGTGCGAGAACTCCACTTGGTGGCAGGAGGGAGACGGACTCTGACAGGAGTGGTCCAACGAGGAGTTGGGGAAGGTGCCATCTGTCCGAGACCTCATGAAAAAATCATGAGCATTCCTTCACCTCTCTTTACTATTCTGTAATTGTGTGCTCTAGTAACTAGGTTGACTTGTGGCTTGCATAGGCTAGTGAGTTTAGCTTCCGCATTTGTATTCGTCATGAACACTAGCATGTGTAGGGTCTTGGCCTAGTAGAGTTTCTTAGGGTGTAACGATTGCTAGGATCTAGTGGTGTGAAATTGAAGTATTCGGATTTGTGGTCGGCTTACCGATTCACCCCCCTCTCGGTATGCCTTCGGTCCTTACAATTGGTATCAGAGTCAAGTGCTCATCTTTGAGGCTTCACCGCCTTGAGTAAGGATGCCAGGAAAGGTGGGGAGTGTTCCTATATTCAATGGGGAGGGCTATGGATATTGGAAGGCTCGTATGCAAGCCTACCTTGAGTCCCTTGATCCTAAGATATGCACGGTGACCCATGATTCAGATGCGGATGTGAACCAACTGGATCCTAATTTCATCAAGCACAATGCTAAGGTCAAGAATGCTCTATTTGCATGTATTTCTAAGGATGTCTTTGCTATATTGGATGCGAGTTCATCAACATATGATATCTGGACCGAGATTCAGAGTATCCGTGAGGGTACTAGTGATGTGAAAGAGGAAAGATACTATGTGCTAAAGAACAAATATGATAACTTCACTAGATTTCCACATGAGAGAGCTAACACTATTTATTTTCCTTTCCATGTAGTAGTGGAGGAGATCAATGCTCTTGGGGATGACTTCAAGCTCAAGCTTGTTGAGGTGATAAGAAGATTCTTGAGGCTATTCAAAGACCCCAAGTATGAGTCCATCATCACCTTCACCTTGCAAGGTGACCTCAAGACCAAGACCATCAAGGACGTGCTTGGCAAGATCACTGCTTTTAAGAGCTATTAGTTGGGTACGGATGATCCACAACCATCCAACCTAGCTCTTCAAGCTGAGAAGCAAGAACCTATCAAGAGCAAGAAGAAAGTAGTGATTGAAGATGATGATGATGATGATGACTTGAGTGAGGACATGGCTCTTCTTAGGAAGAAGATGAGGACCTTCGAGAACAAGTTTGCGTCCAAGTCCAAGGGCAAGTGCTTCAACTGTGGGTCCAAATCCACTTTGTTTGGGATTGCCCCAAGCCAAAGAAAGAGGCGTTCAAGTCCCAAGACTCAAGTGATGAAGACCAGAAAGCCAAGCAAAAGAAGAAGAGATACTTCAACTAGGACAAGAGC
Organism: Eleusine indica; assembly: GCA_030378355.1. Classification (NCBI taxonomy): domain Eukaryota; kingdom Viridiplantae; phylum Streptophyta; class Magnoliopsida; order Poales; family Poaceae; genus Eleusine; species Eleusine indica. Next base: position 32,800,763 of record CM059499.1, read on the forward strand.
AAAGGCAAAGGCAAAGCTCAGTACTACAAGAAGAAGTTCTCAAGCAAGGCCCTTATTGGATAGTGGACAAGTGACAACTCAAGTGACACATCCTCTTCCTCAAGCGATGATGAAGAAGTGGCCAGCCTAGCCATGATCAAGACCACACTTCCACGAGCTCTTTCTCCACCTCCCATGTTCCTCATGGCCACGAGCCAACTTGCGGAGAGTGAGGATGAGAGCAGTGATGACAGCAATGATGAGGAGCTCTCCTACGCCGAGCTTTGGACTATGCTTGAGCAAGCCCGCGACATCGTCGTCAAGAAATCCAAAATGTTGGAAGTGGTAAGAAAAGAATGTAAGTTGGCAAAGAACCATGTTGGTGAGCTTGAGAGTGAGCTCAAGGATCTTGTCTTATCTCATGAGGCCCTAAACAAGACTTATGACAAACTCAAGGGTAATAATGTAGAGCTATGTGAGAAGTACGAGGCCCTTGAACTTACTTTTGAGGCCATCAATGTGGATGATCTTGCCTCTCCCTCCTCTAGTTCATCTAACAGTGATGCTTCTACTATGTGTGATGAACTAACCACCTCGGTCGAGGTTTCTTCTCTTGAGCCATTTGTTTTGGATGAATAACACAAGCTCAAGAAAGAGAGAAACCTTGTGAACAATGTCTCCCATTGGGGACTTGGCTCGTATCCTGCCGCCATCGACATCATCGAGACGAGTGACTCCATCCTCGCATGGATCAAACCCCTACTCGCTGATGACTACTATTGCAAGAGGTGTTGCAAGGGTGGTCACACCATCGAGGATTGTCCTATGGTGAGAAGTTTCATTGTTTTACCTAATGCTAACTTGTTCCATGAGAACAACCATTTCAAGCTTTTTAGGGACAAGGGTGGCAAGGTGAAAGCAAAGGCTTTGGGACCACCGAACAAGAAGAGAAAGGTCAAGAGCATATGGGTGCCTAAGTGCATTGTTGATCTTGAGAGGTCAACAAAGTACAAGTGTGTGACCAAGAACAAGACCTAGATGAAGGTGGTGGTGGTGGATCAGGAGCTTACTTGAAGATCAAGTGAAGTCCACCACAAGTGACATGGACCTCAACGATATATCTACTCATAAGGGCGGTATCCGTGTTTGTTCTTGGTAGTTGTAGTGTGTTCTTTCTTTTCTTGCATTGCATGGTAATTAGGACTCCTTTGTGACTAGTATGTTTTGCATCCATGCATGTGTAAATAACTAAAAGAAAAACACATAAAAATTAGTCAATGTCTAACCCACTCAAGATAGTTATAAGGAAGGGGGAGTGCTCGAGATGGTGGTTTTGCTTATCTCAAGGAAAGGGTATGGCTTATAGGGAGTAAGCTTCAGAGGGTTCAAACTTGACATTGTTAGGTTTCCTTTGTGTCTTGTTTAATATTGCTTGCATTCACATGGCATGTTTACTTTCTATGCATATGTAAAATGCTTGTTGCATGCATCATATAGGAAACATAAAGGAGGCATCTCACATTTGGAGATATTTGTGTGTCATGATCTATATGAGATTACATCTCCACAAGTGTGACCAAAGGAAAGGATTGTGCTTCATGCCCATTGAGCAAGCTCATATGAACTCCAAGGTTAAACCCACTCGTGCGGTTCATGGACTAAGGCTCATACATAACCTAATTGCCTTGGTTCTTTTTTTCTTGATTCTTTATTTTGTATTTGCGAAAATGCCAAGGCCATATAGAGCCACTATTTGAAAAGGAGTGCTTGAGAGTTCCCTTCATTCTCGAAGTGCAGTGTTTAGTTGGATGTTAAGTGAGGGCACTTGGAATATGAAGAAATTCCTTGATTCTATGAAATTTCGCATAGTGGCTGTATAGTCCGCTCTAGGGATCGTACAGTCCGGTCAGTGCCTTTGTGCACAGGGCTTCGACACAGACAAGTTGTAGAGACCGGACAGAACGATCGACTTGACCGTACCATCCGGTTTGTACCCATGCTTTTCAAGGTTGGAGCCTGACCTGATAGTCCGGTCTTGAGACCGTACCGTCCGGTCACAAGGATTGAAACACGAAATGCCCTTTCAATCATGACCGCTGATCAATTCCATACGTGATCTCAGTCATTTATTCATCTTTGACCTAGGTCAAAATCGGGAGACTCTTGTTCTCTTCCTCGTTCAGTCCTGATGCTGAGAGCTCGCCCCCGACGCCCTTCTCGTCGTGCGCTACCGCCTCCTCGCTGAGCTCACCACCTCACGCACGTCGCCGACCTCGCCCCACCGTGTGCGCTCGCCGGTTGTCGCTCTTCGTGTGTGCAGCCTCGCCGCTGCGTGCCCTAGCGCTGCCACCTGCCCACGCGCAGCCTCAGCTGTGTCGCCGCCGAGCACCAGCGCTGCCGCCTTGCCAAGCCACCACCGCGTGCGCCTGCTTCCTCATTGTCGCCAGTCGTCGCTCCTGCTTCCACCCTCGTGCGCGCCCACTACCATAGGTCGAGCCCCTCTATCGATTGATAGGGCAAGGTTGCTCCTTTACTAGTTCTTTGGCCCTTGGAGTCAATTCCTTGTGACTGAGTGTGCATTCTTCTCAGTTTTGACTTTGGAATCCTAGGGTATTGAGCCTTTCTTCCAATTCATCAAATTATGCCCTTAGTAGCGAGCAATTAGCTTTAATTGATGCAAATAGATTGATTGCCTGTCTTTTAGATGCATTAATTAGTTAATTGGCTCAACCTAGGTTGCAATAAATTCCATGCCTATTTGTTAATTGCATATCTAGGGTTGTCTCTTATCTAGTCTATAGTTAGATTCATTGCACATTATTTGACTGTATAGTAGATGACTCGCGCCAACCACTTATTAGATCACTGTTGTCACATTGCTTTATTTGTCTAGTGATCATGTCCTTCATCTCAGTGCTAGGATTTCTATTGCACATTCTTACCTAGCAGTGTTGTACTTGTAGATTTATATAGGGTCTATGCTTATCCTATCTATACCTACGTGCATGCAGTGACACTTGACAATCGTAGAGATGGTAGGAGTAGGTGATTAGGACAAGGGAAAGGGCAAGGTGATAGAGAAGCCTAGAGGCAAGAAGAGGAGTAGACTGGACCCTGAGTCAAAGAGAGCCAGACGGTTAGCACAACAGCTGGATGCTATGGAGACTTCACGCACGACACCCGGATCACTGATGATCACGGGGACAAAGAAAGATGACCAGGACCGCAAGAGGAGCACCAGGCAGAGGATAGCAGCCCCAGAGCTGTATACAGGAGTGAGGTTACCACCTTGGTCATAGCGTACTCCGACTTCTCGTCAGGAGAGGTTGTCGAGACTTGCGGAGCAGAGATCCTCCAGGCAGCAGGAGGAATTCGAGGAGTCAAAGGAGGACAGTGAGTCTGAGTCTGAGTCTGAGGAGTTTGAGGAGGAGGAGCCAGAGCAACCAGTGCAGACAGGACCCTAGAGGTCACCTTACCAGGTAGGAGACCCGCAATGCACGTGTGACATATGCACCAGGAGGCTATAGAGGCTGGTAGCCGCAGCTGGAGATGGTGGCATCCTTAAGGTTCCTGCCAAGGACCTTAAGGTGAGTCATCTCGTCCCCTTCGAGCAGTGGGCTCTAGTTCCTAGGGACCCTGCTGGAGGAGAAAGGTACTGGACCGGTCTTCAGAGGAGGATTGGTGAGGGACTTAGGCGCTACCTTGCCAAGAAGGGCAAGTCTGGACTATTTGTGCCACAGCATTACACATCGTACCAGGCTATGAGGAGAGCCACACGCACGAACATGGAGCCCCAGCATTTGACCAGGGATGATCTTATAGCTGCACTGGGGTTCCAAGATTCAGACCTACAGCTATATAGGAGCGCCTACGGGACTTTCGCTCCACCCCACAGACCAGAGGGAGGGACAATACCTCCAGACGACATGGTGTTAGTCGCCTTTCCACCACCAAACACTCCAGGATTAGAAAAACGCCCTGCTAGGCTCACTGCAGAGGTGAAGGTGGTTAGGTTGATAGTCACCAGGACTATCATTTCGAGGTCAGGGTGTAGAGAGGAGTTCACACTTTTACACCAGTGGGCAGTGGCATCCATGATGAGGAGACAACAGTTTGACTTGGCAAATCTGATGATAGCTGAGATGGAGGAGGTTATCTCTGAGAGGGTTGGAGGACGTCACTTAGTCTACGGTCCATACATTTGCTATCTTCTGAGGAGACTTGGACTAGTGACAGAGGAGCAGTACAAGGCATTCCCTGAGGTGACCACCAGCTATGCACCTCGAGTCCCCAGGGGATCATAGTCAGCCTTGAGTCAGTAGACAAACGAGAAGGAGTCACCGCCAGTCACTCACGAGCAGGAGACTCATCCAGAAACGGTGGTTCCTGAGTGAGCCAGCACCGGAGCACCACCTCAACCAGCGGGTACATGGTCTAAGGATGCCACTACCATAGCAGCACTTGCAGGATGCCTGGGTGACTTCATCCAGACCTCAGCTAAGGAGAGACGTCGGATTATGGAGGTTATTAGAGATCGGGCACAACTTTGGAGACAGCAGATGATGTTGTTGACTACACTGATGACACAGATGGCAGAAAGCACTCAGAGACAGGCCAGCCAGCAGCCAGGACCTTCTACTCATCCACAATTTCAGTCGCTGCCGACTTAGTTAGGCCCCTTCACTGCTCTGATGATAGCCTAGTTTTCTAGACTATCTTCAGTTTCAGGGGTGCTACCAACAAGGGGAGCAGGACAGACCTTCTCACCAGCTCAGTTCTCCCCCGTGTCTGCCTTCTCAGTATCTACGTTGTTTACTTCACCAACACACACTTCTACTTCGTAGATGGCAGGATCCTCCATCCCCTAGCAGCTGCCAGCCAGGAGTCTGACCTTATCAGATGTTGTACACACCACACAGATAGCTCCACAGATAGAGATTCCCCCAGAGTCAGCTACAACTCTATCTTCTTCTTCTATGGACACTTGTCTTGTCACACCTCAAGTAGCAAAGGATCTTGTCCGACAAGGTTTCTCTCACCAGGACGTGGCCGATCTCACTCTTCTCCAGGCTTCAGTTGCGCAGGAGACAGTAACGGTCCCACCAGTAGGACAGGACAAAGGTTCTGAGTCACCGGAGGAGCTTTCCTACTTCACACAGGTTGACGCTTAGGTGACACAAGCTCAGGCAAAGCAGCAGGATCCAGCACAAGAGCAGCCCAGAGCAGAGCCCTCACACGATGTTGCCGCACCACCTCCTTCGACCTCAAGCACTTACTTGTTTTTCCTTCTCTTTTTAATGCTTGTTGCCAAAGGGGGGGAAGACATAGAGATAGGGGGAGTGTGATCCTGTGATAATTGAGAGATAGTAGCATGTATCTAGGGGGAGCATACATGTACATTGGTTTTGGGAGTTAGATACATTTGGATCTTATTTTGATGGATTTATCGATGTTCGTGGGTTTTGATGGGTCATGGGTTTCATTCTCTTGTGTTTGACTCATCTTGATCTCACTTGGTTTATTTACATACACAGTGCTTTATCTTTCATTATTTATCTTATATGCCTGTGTATGTATTGAATGATGATAATTGCTTGCTTTTAATTCCTTGCATGTTCCATGCTATCTTGTTGCATATCATCATTCATGTCATACTTGCATGTCTTTATGCTTTAATTAATATCCTCACATGACATGCATGCATATCATCTAGAGTGTGCTTTTCTCTTTTCATTCTCTTAGCTCTTGATCATGCTTGATTGAGTAGGACCTTGTTTGTTCATTGCTTATGCTTTTAAGGTTCCTCTCGATCGTAGTGTAGCTCTTTTAGCCATGATATTTTATGATAAGTAGTCATTTTCATCAATCACCAAAAAGGGGGAGATTGTAAGCTTCATGACCATTGATTGATTAGATCCCTAAGGTTTGAATGTTTTGGTGATTAATGACAAACTATGAAATTGAGAGCTAATATCTACACGTATGTTGTCTATGCAGATATCATCTCCAAACTCTACTACAAATCTTATTCATGATGATAGTTACCTTGGCGATGGATGACAATGACCATAAGCATGGAGGCTTGATGAGCTTGATGGAGTTCAAGGGTTGATGGAGATGGATCAAGGCTAAGGTCAAGCTATGGAGCAAGTTTTTGGAACACTTGTCTAGTTGTTAGGGCTTTGAGTCCATAGGAAAAACCGGACTATCAAGCGGGTCTAGGTCATGACTAGTCGATGATGTGCATGATGCTCAGTGAAATCACAGGCACTTGGTGACAGTGGAGAAGCCAAGGGGTTATTCGGGGAAACCGGGAAACAAAGTCAAGTGAGGACGAGGAGTTTCAACTTCTGGACGTAGTGACCGGACAGAAGGGCCAGTGGAGATCGGACTATACGATCACTAGGATATTAGAGAGAGGACTTGCAAGGAATCTGTCTGTGTTGGAGTCTACAAAGACCAGACGGTCCGGTCTATGTGGACTTGCACAGGACAGAGAGGAAGCAGCATCAGGAAACTCTCTTGAATGCACAAGACGAGAAGAGACCGGACGGTCCAGTCAGTTCAAGGGATTGTTGGGACAGAGAAGCAAACGGCTCGGGGAGCCAATACAGGAGTGACCGGACATTCCGATCATGCAGAGACCGGACGTCTAGTCAGGGTGTCCAGAAAGGTAATCTCGTGGAGCAACGGCTAGTTGGAGGTTGGAAGCCTATATAACTTCGTTGCTGGGGTCTTGGAGACCACTCTTGGGTTGTGGAATAGCTTGGAGCATTTGGTGAGTGCCAAGAGGAAAAGAGGAGAGCACCAGGAGGATCTATTGCATATCTTGAGAGTGCTAGTGAGAGTAACTTGAGCATCTTGCACATCTAAGGCTAGGGTGTCCTTGAGGGTGTGATCTAGGTTGTTACTCTTCGTCTATGTTGAGAACTAGACCGGTTAGGTGTCGGTGATTGAGCCTATCGTGATCGGTTGTGAAGGCCGTCATATGTTTGTACACGGTTTGAGCCCGCCAGTGAAAGAGGCATCAATAGTGAGCACCCGTGTTAGCTCGGGGGGTACGGCAAGTTCTCGAGGGAGGCGAGCTTGTGCCTTGGTGGTAGCAGTGATGCAATCGTGTCCTCACTCCAGGAGTGATTGCAGGCTTATGAGCGAGAAATCCACTTGGTGGCGGGAGGGACCAGGACTCTGGCCGGAGTGGTCCAACGAGTAGTAGGGGAAGGTGCCATCCTTCCGAGACCTCAAGAAGAAATCATGTGCATTTCTTGACCCCTCTTTACCATTCTGCAATTGTGTGCTCTAGTAACTAGGTTGACTTGTGGGATGCATAGGCTAGTGTGTTTAGCTTCCGCATTTATATTCATCATGAACACTAGCATGTGTAGAGTCTTGGCCAACTAGTATTGCTTAGGGTGTAACGATTGCTAGGATCTAGTTGTGTGAAATTGAAGTATTCGGATTTGTGGTCAGCTTACCGATTCAGCCCCCCCCCCCCCCCCCCCCGTCTCGGTACGCCTTCGGTCCTTACACTCATGGAGAGAAGGCAGCAGAACAAGAAGCAGTAGCAGCAACAGCTAGAGCATCCTCCTCGGCTCCTCTTCCTCCAGAAGATCATCGCCGACTATCCTCTCCTATTGTTTCCTTCCTCAAAAGCATTCTTAATGTGTGTTGATTCGATGCAAAGGAAAATTGGGAGAACAATAGAAGAATCAAGAGGCAAGTCTGATGCTAAAAGAGAGACCAAAGGGCTCAAGGCCGTGAGGTGTCTCCGGATGGCTCCGAGTGTGAGCCCGATGGTGAGCCACCGGTCTTTGAAGATCCCTTTGCGGCCTATGATGGGGACAATGTTGCTCCGGGACCTTCCTCCGCTCCTCCTACGACCAATGATGAAAGCGAAGAAGAAGAAGAAGATGAGAGCATCGAGGATGATGATGAGTGATTCTTTTTTCACATGCTTATCTCTCTTTGAAGGACCGAGAAAGCGACCAGAGGGGGGGGGGTGAATGGGAGCCAATTAAAATTCTCCAAGAGAACTTGGCCTATGTTCTGATTCCAACCAAACCCAACTCTAAAGCAAGTCAACACGATTACACACACCAACTTGTGATGTGCTAATCTTAGGAATGACTAACACCAGCGGAAGACTTAGAGAGAAGCTACAGAAAACAGCCACGACAAAACACTGAGGAAGAGAGCACAAAACAATAGCTCAGACTGACCATCAGCAGTGTCGGTCAGTAGCATCGGCAGTGCTGATACGAACCATTGGCAGTGTCAGTCACACCCTTCGGTAGTGCCGAGAAGGCACACAAAGACTCTCTGGAAATAGCAAACAAGACGGATCGGCAGTGCCAATCGGCACAATCGGCAGTGTCGGTGCGCGGTTTAGACTCAAGTCACTGGCAGTGCTGGTCATGGCATCGGCAGTGCCGATCCGAGTTCAGACCCACCGACAGTGCCGGTCCAGGTCATCGGCAGTGCCGATCGACTCCAGACAGAACAGAAAACTGTCGTGATTTTCCCCCAAATCTCTCCAAAACTCAACCAAATAATCTCCAAAACATGAAATATTTGGACCAGCCAATCCTCAACACATCACGACCCTAATCCTAGAAGATCCATTCAATTGGCTCAAGGAATCATCATGAATTTCAGATCTTGTGCCAAGAACACCAAAAAGGGGATACTTGAGAAATCCTTCAAATCGAAGGTGCTAGAGCTTATGATTTGGTCAAGGACCCAAAGAGGATTGTTCTAGCTCATCATAGCACCAAGATCTCCCAAGAAATCCTCCCAACAAACTTGCCCAAAAAGGAGATAAAAAATTCCCACAAAAATAACTCTGAAAATAGAGAAGAAGAGAAATTCAAGATTTAGGGAGAGAGGAAGATCTTGAGCACGAATTTGTGTCTCATATCATTGATTCATCAAGTCAAGATACCTGGGTACATGGCTAGGAAGCCACCCTCTTCCTCCCACTATTTTGAAGAGAAAGAGATGTCTCTCACATACCCTCTCCTCTCTTCTATTACATGAAGACCTCTTCTAGCACTTTGAAATGAAGACCTAGCAAGGCTAAGGGAAAAAGAGGCACCTCTTCCACCAGTCCTACCTCTCTTTATGTAGGCCTAGGGTCCAAGACAACTCTACCGTTGACCTATAACTCATTGCCACCTACAACCAGGGGCAAAACCATCCAACTCTTTTTCCTTCGCTCGAACGCCATCGAGCCCTTCACAACTTTGCTTCGACTCGACGCAAGCTCCGCGATGGTGCCATGTGCACCTCCAATCACCGCCACCAGTTTTGAGGCCCAAACCGAGAAACCGCCTTGCACGCTTCTCAAAGTGTCACCTTGTCCCGTGTTCTTGACCACCGGCAAGTCTCTCCCGATCCCTGTCCATCGGGCCCCCTTGTCACTTGCACCGGCATCCCGCTCGCCTTGACTTGGTCAACATGCCGTCTTCATCACCACCATGGTTTTGAGGCTCAACCATGGAACCGTCTATGCTTCTTGTCTCTCCATGTGTACGGTGTGGATCATCCTTGACTTCACCCGACATCCCGATCATCCGGCCCCAAGTCCCCTACTTGTGCCCGATCCTCTCGCCGTTGACCGCCAACTCGACTCCATTGACCTACACATCATGAGACAAGCAAACACATCTCCCAACTCCTTCAACATCACCAATTCCTCCACCAACTCCGGTTAGTCATAACCATAGCAATGCACACACTCATGCAATCCCTAGACTCCCGCATTTCAACTCAACATGGAATCAACCAAAGTCAATTACTCATCACATATTGCAAACCATGGCACATATCAACATGGTTTCTCACTCTTCCTTTTCTTCTTTTTGGTGCTTTGATGCCAAAGGGGGAGAGAAGAGTGATGAAAAAGGAGATGTGAGCTTGTGTGCCTCTCTCTATCTATTGTAATAGGTTAGTGTGAACCTAAGGACAACATTTATTTGCTTATGTCCTTGAAAACTATTTGTGAACCTCGTTGTAATATTCACTATGTTTTATGATATTTGTGTGGTGCTTGCTTATTTCTTTATCTTGATGATTGTGTAAAGTGTATTTGTGTTATTATTTCTTCATCACCTATTGCACACTTGTACACTTTTAGGCACCCCACTTGTTGCAAAATATTGGGGGAGCTCTCTCACATGTTTTGGTGATTCATGCATATCTTTAGGGGGAGCTTGGCTATATTTTGTTGTTGTTTCTTTTGATTAATTCTTATATTCTTTTTAATCTATTGTCATCAACCATCAAAAAGGGGAAGATTGAAGATGCATCTAGGTCCCCTAGTGGATTTTGATGATTAATGACATAAGATTAAAATATGCTAACATGAGTATGGAGAATATGTGCAGATTATCAAAAAAAAAATTTATTGCCCACATTTGTGAGAAAGTTCATCCCTCCTAAAAAACAAGAAAAGATTTGGACTCAAAGAGCTTTCAAGATTAGAGTTTTTAATTTATTTGAGTCATAGGTATGCCGAACTATTGAGAGGGGTAAACTTATCTTGCTTAAAGGGAATTCATGTGCTCAAGCCAACCCAATGTCTTTGATAAAGAATTAGCTTCTAAAATCCAAAAACAAGCAACCAATTCTAAGCCAAACAGAGAGTGACAGAAGTTCCATCAGTTTCAAACCTCTTCTTGTCTTGCAACCTGACAGCTACGGAAGTTCCGTGAGTTTCTTCACGGAAGTTCCGTCAGTGCCAAAAACCTAGAAAGTTGCAACCCGAGAGCTACGAAGGTTCCGTGAGGTCTCTCACGGAAGTTCTGTCATCCTTTTGACTTAGTGAAAACCATCCTGCAGAACGGCTCTTTTTGAAATGATGGAGGTTCTGTGGGTTTTCATAGAAGTTCCGTCAGACCCAGAAAACACCCCGACGGCTAGTTTTTGAAGTTGCTCTATATATAGCCTGCCCATTCCCGAGTGGGAAGGGTTGGGTACTTTGGCATTTTACTCATTCTTCAGCTAGAGCTCTCCCCTCTCACTCCTAGACTTGTTCTTGACATGCCAAGTAAAGTGAGAGAGATCCAACCTCAAAAAGATTGAATCCATCCACTCAAAAGCTTGAGCGCATCTTTCCCTCCCCAACAAGATTCGATTTGCTTGTTACTCTTGGATACTTGGTCTCCTAGATGGCTAGGTGTTGCTCTTGATCTCCCAACTTTGTGTGGTGAGTCGGGGACGTTTGTGAGGGAGTGATTCACCTCCGGTGGAAACGAATCAATTGAAGGAAGGAATCCAAGCACAATCTTTATGATTGCTTGGCGAGGAAAAAGGGTTGAGAGAGACCCGGTCACTTTGTGTGGCTCATCAACGAGGGAGTAGGAACTATTTTATGGGGTTGCTGAACCTCAGGATAAATCTTGTGTCTCTCTTTATATTTCTCGCATTTATTCTTGTGCTTGCTTAATTTCTTTATTTATTATGCTCGATTCACTTGTTATGTGTTGTTAGCAATCGTTGTAGGAATTGCAATACACTTTATGCTAGCTTCACCTTGATCAAGTATTGTATCTCTATCTATTCTTTTATCCACATTTCACTTAGTTTTGGATAGAGATTGGTTGAAGTTCTATCAAGTGACAGAACTTCCATGGTGATGGAAGTTTTGTCAGAAGTGATGGAAGTTCTTGGTGTGAACAAGGGTTCCCGATCTTCCGAAAGGTTTTTGGTAAGTTGATTTGGTCGGAGACGACACACAAATCGATCCGGCTTCAGAACAGCACGTTCTAAACCCCGCAATCGCAGCACGACGTCTCCTCTGGTTATCAACCGTCCAAAAGACGATTGACCTCACCGAGAAGGCTAATCCCTGCCTGCGAATCAAGAACACAAGCAAGAACAACGAAGAATGCAACACAATTACAGATGTATGATTAAACTCTCGAAGTTGGGGTCTCACAAACCGATGAACGGCGAAACTGTTTATGAACAGAATTGATCTAAGCAAAACCCGAACCCTAATGGTGCGGCGGCGGCTGTATATAAAGACCCTAGGGTCGTGCAAGACCCTCTGGACGCGCCCCTAATTGGGCTCAACTAGATACAAAGCCCAAAGGCCAAAAATAGGCGACGCAGCACCGACACAGATTCTGGACTCTCTCTTGTTTTGACGATTCCCGATGACTCCGGATGAATTTTGACATGAGGCCGGCGGCATTGGAAAGGTCTTCTCCTTATCTTTTCGTGCATATGTAGAACGTCCAAATCCGAGTCCATATGCGTCCTGGGCGACTGTTTTAGTACAGACTGGTCCTGGGCCCCGAAACAGACTCGAAGTCGGTTTTGATTGGGCCTCCACTTTGGCTTCCAAGCCCTTGCTGGTCCTCCACATTCCCAACTCCTTCTCCCATCATCTCCTGGTCCTCTACATGGTTTCTAATCATAAAATAATCATTAGGTAGCAAACCATTCTCAAAAGTAACATATAGCAAAGAACGTAGGAACGAGCTCACCTCTAAATTTAGTCGTCGTGCACGAGCTCTAGTCATTGGACCTTGCAAGTCCAGATTTGGAGGAGTGTTGTGTGTATCCATAGGAGTGATGTCCTCATCAGTTCTGTCATTGTCTGTTTGACTTATTTCAAGTGCTGATTTTCAGGATTATTTTTAGATTGCCTATCCCCCCCTCCCCCCGTCCCCTCTAGGCAACTTTCAAGATGCGAAGCTCAGGCGCGAAGGCTTTTATCCCATCAAACCCTTCATTGCTCGACACACCACGCCGGTGATCAGGGGATCTTGAAGTAGAGGGTGTGCAGCGTGGATGACGGGGTCCCACATCATCATCATGGCGACGTCGTCAGTTATCCTCATCGCAGTCATCTCGCCAATCCCGATCATCACGTCATCATCAGTCATCGCTGTTGTCCTTATGGCGCCGATCAGCATCATCCCTCCGACCGTGTCGCTCTTCTTCGTAATGTTGATTGTCACGAGCTCGTTCTTCATGATGGGAGTTAATGATTTGTCCGCCGTTGTGACATCTGAAAATAAAAAGAAAAACAAAGAGCTTGCCCTATTGGGCCTTGTGGCACAAAATGAAACCCAACTAGAGCCCAAACAAAGCCAGCTGAACCCTATCCTTTTTTCTCCACGTACCTCTTCCCTTCTCCTTCGATCAATTGAACGCCGCCGCCTTCCCTTCCTGTTCTCTTGGACGTTCTTGCTGCTGCACATCATCGGCAGCAGATCCTGCTTCGTCCCTGCAGCAGCCACGTCAAGGAGAGGTCAAAATGATCCCCATCTCAACCCCTATTCCATGACTTTGCTAATTCTAGCTTCTAAATTCTGTTTTTCCTTTTGATTAGCCAAGTTTTCTGCTGAATAGAAAAGGAGGAGAGGGAGGGGAGAGACCGTAACCTGTTTCAGGTAATGCAAGAACTCAATTGTTTTGTGTGTTTCTCCCGCTGAATTGCTGGTTAGGATTGCCGCATAGGCATTGCATCGAATGATCTTTTTTTACAGTTTCAGTTTTGGTACAGCGTCTGTTCGAGTGTAGTTTTGGGGGTATTAAGTGCAGAATCAGAACATCCCAATATGACAAAAGTTGTAGATTTTTCCCTTACCTTTCCAACGAGTACTCATACGCCTTTTTTCATTGAGTATTGTAGGAGTTATGGCCTTCTGAAGTTGACTGTCATTGTGTTGTCCGGTCAGTTTGGACATCACCTGTTTGTGATCGATTTTATGTGTTTTAGAGGACGATCTTACTAGGGCCATATAAGCAAAGTTGTGGAATATTGCAAGAACTTTCCAACGCATATTTATATGCTGTGTTTCGTTGAGTATACTCGAGATATCGTGTTCTGAATGTTAGTGTCGAAATCTGTCAGGTTCCAGATTCAGACAAGTGCAGTTGTCAGTTTCAGTTTTGAGTAGGATTTTAAAGTAACTTAGAAGCCAAACCTGTTCATGGTTATGTTGAGTTTTATGTAGTCCCTTTTACCATTTTTCCATACAGTGCTTACCTGCTAGATTTGGCTTACTAATCTTGGAGTTATGGGTCTCCAAAGTCAGTGTTTGCTGCTGTTCGACAGGTTCTGTCAGTGAAATTGTATATGCAATTAGAATTAGTAAACATCAAAATTAAATTGGGTAATGACTACCAAAGTTGTAGATTATTAAATGTAGATATCTGTGAAATATTTATTTGTTATCATTGCTATTATAATTTTAATGCTTTGAAAAAGACAAGCAGTACTAGTGTTGTTTATCAAAGTGAAGTATTGCTGTTTTTGTCGATTTTCAGTTGGGGTGTAGAAACGATATGGATGTTGATTGTAAATTATTTGTGGAGTGTTTGTACTGAACTAATTGTTCCAAAATAGGTGGTACTGCTTCGGGTCATCCGTAGTGCTTTGATCTTCTTCGGTTGAAGCAAGTGAATGTAGCGGTGGTTGTGCTACCGTTTTGACTTGTTATTTTTATCACCTACACTATAATGTTCAGAACCATATATTACCACTAAGAATTGATCCTTGTCTTATTTATTCACTTAATTATAATTAATTCATGCTTAATTATCTATATATGACTTTTATTGTTGGAGCATGGTTTATGTGGTTAATCCACATTCTTGGAGGAAGTTGAAGTTTATATTATCGTTATTGCAGCATGCCATGTGTATTGCATCATTCATTTGCATTGGAAGTTATGTCATTGATCGATGGCCACGACCGTATCGGTACAGCATCATAGGATGCAGCTCCATACCTTGTTCGATGTGTAGGCAGGAGACATATGCATTTGCATTTATATGCACTCATGAAGTATTTTGAAGCGACGTGTTCTTATCATTGAATCTCTATTGTCTGCTTATATTCTATTTGGAAGTCATTTACTTTATATCAATTTTATATCTTGATTATCCTATAAGTGAAATTTAATGCTAAATTGTTGTTTAATCCTAGCTTGTGGTTTAAATAGCTTGCCAAGACAAATTTGCTTGCTGAGATTTTTATTTCGCTCTTGTTTTACTCTCTCCAGGTCCTTGATGATTGCTAGGAGAGGAAGAGGGATTAGCTGCATGTCTTGCACTTACTTACTCTTAATAAATAAAGTTTATGCATTAGAGACTTGTGCTTGATGCTTAAAGGAGTGTGGATGTTAAGCTTATCTTTCATTAGGATGTTCTATTAATGCTAGTGTGATGTCTTAATTCTACTGTTATCTATGTATTCTTGTTCCGCATTGTTTTCAAATACAAAAGAGATGATGTTGCGTTTACTATTTATTTGTTCGGCTGTTTGGTGGTGTGGTTCTTAGTGACATCCCGAGTGTTTGTGGATTTCGGGGTGTTACAACAGTCTCGAACACTGAGAGTTTCTCAAATCTTGACGCCCTCAATGACTTTGATGAGTCGCATGGCTAGAGCTGGCAACTGTCTGAGGCAGTTGTACTCTAGCCTGGTCTTGAATCACAACGGCATTAAGCATGGCCACCGCCTTCTTCATCGCGGGAGTCTGGAACACCTGATCGGCCATGAAGCCATCAAGGAGTGTTCTTGCTCCGGTGATGTTATTCTGCGGGGTGGTATAAACCTTCTCGCTATCTATCTCGATCTCCAAGTCTCTGAGGTTTAGCTCTCATGCAATATTGCGAGATCCGTGAGATCCTCTCGGTCAATGGGGTTCGAGACCTCCCGACAGGGCTTCTTCATGAGTTGCATCCCCATCGTTCGGCGGTGGTGGGTGTAAGCTTCATGACTATTGATGATTGAATCTTGAGGTATGGATGTTTTGGTGATTAATGACAACTATGAAATTGTGACATAATATCTACATGAGTGTTGTCTATGTAGAAATCATCTCTAAACTCTACTACAAATCTTATTGATGATGATTGCCTTGGCGATTAATGACAATGACCACAAGCATGGAGCTTGATGAGCTTGATGGAGTCCAAGGGTTGATGGAGATGGATCAAGGCTAAGGACAAGCTAGGAGCAAGTGTTTGGAATACTTGTCTAGTTGTTACGGCTTGTGTCCATAGGAAAAACCGGACTATCATGGGGGTCTAGGTCATGTCTCTTAGGTCACTCTAGTTGGTGAAGTGCATGGATGCTAAGTGAAATCACATGCACAAGGTGACGGTGGAGAAGCCAAGAAGCTGTTGGAAGAAGTCGGGAAACGAAGTCAAGCAAGGACGAGAAGCTTCATTTTCTGGACAGAGTGACCAAACAGAAGGGTCTAGAGAGACCGAACTGTACGGTCATCAGAGAGAAATTGTTGCGAGGAATCTATCAGCATGAAGACCCATACTGATTGGACGGTACGATATGTGTGGAAGCAGCAGGGATCAAAGATGAAGCAAGTGGATGCTCTCTAGAATCAGCAGAAATTGAAGAGACCGGACGGTTTGGTCAGTGCTGGAATCTGCGTGGGGCAGGAGCCAACAGCTCTGGAGGAGCCGACCAGATGGAGACCGGATGGTCCGGTCAAGTAGTGATCGGACTGTACAGTAAGTTCGCCCAGAAAGCTGATTTCATGGAGCAATGACTAGTTTAAGGTTAGCAGCCTATATAAGGTCATTGCTGGGGTCTTGGACATCTCCCTTGGCCAATGGGATTGCTGGGAGCATCTATAGGAAGCCAAGGGGAAAATAGAGAAGCACTATGAGAGGATATTGGATATCTTGAGAGTGCTAATGAGAGTAACTTGAGCATCTATCCACATCTAAGGCAAGGGTGTCCTTGAGGGTGTGAACTAGGTTGTTACAATTGGTCTATGGTGAGACCTTGACCGGTTAGATGTCGATGATCAAGCTTATCATGATTGGTCGTAAAGGCCGTCACATGTTTGTACACTGTTTGAGCCGGCCGTTCAAAGGGACATCGATAGTGAGCGCCCATGTCGGCTGATGGAGTCCGACAAGTTCTCGAGGGAGGCGAGCTTGTGCCTTGGTGGCAGTGGTGACGCAACCGTGTCTTCATTTCGGGAGTGATTGCAGGCTCATGTGCGAGAACTCCACTTTGTGTTGGGAGGGACCGACACTCCGGTGGGAATTTGGTTTTTATGACCACAAGCCCTGTGTTTTGAGCTATTTTCCTAGGTGGTCGCTCCACGAATTTGGTTTTTATGACCACAAGCAGGTACTACCGCAAACCAAACAGTACATTACTCATACCTGTGCATACCCGCACCATCCTCAACATCCTCCTGCTTGGGTCATCTAAATTACCCAAATGATAATTAGGTTCGAGTGAATATTAGTCAAGTTTATTATTCATTTTATACCCTAAAGTGCTGCAATAGCATGATGTACCCATACTCATCTACCAAACCCAAACCAGGCAACAAGGACGGGATAAATCAATTTCTAGTCAACCCTAATATAGGATTCAAATTTAGACAAGCATGCATGAAAAGTAAACTAATATTCTTAATAGTTGCAATATGGTCATGGACACTTGCCTTGTTCTGCCGCTAGCTGCTGCTCAAACTCAAAGTCCTGGAAATTCTGGAGCTGCTCCTTTTCTAATATCGATAAATACCGGAAAGGTAAAGCACAACCAAATAAGGAACAGTACACCAAACATTTTCTAATGACTATGAAAATAGTATCGAAAGATAGTACGTGTTCCTACGATTTCGCGAGCGCAAAAATCATCTAAATCGGAGTTACGGTTGAAAAGTTATACTAGTTTGAAGTTTTAGGGGCTAAAAGGTAAAAACAACAAGGTTTAGGGACCTATTTATAATTTTTATAAAATTATAGGGACTAAATTATAAAATAATAGGACTAAAATGTAATTACTAAAAAGTCTACTGTTGTTTCTGCAAATTTTAGGACCTAAACATAATTTTTATTAAGTATAGGGGCCTAGGTGCAAAAAGATAGGGTTAAAATATAATTAAAATAAAAATTAGGGGTGTTTCTATAAATTTCCAGGGCCAAAATAATATTTATAAAAAGTTAAGGGGTTAAAATATAAATTACTAAAAGTTCTGTAAAAAGATTGGGATAAAAATCTAATTAAATTAAAGATCAAGGGCCTAACTATAAAAAGGGCATTTTCCTGGAATTTATTGGAATTAAATTAAATCCTAAAAGTGGTGGACCGGGTTCATGGGGTTCGTGCATTGGGCGTTGACCCGTGGTCCACGGTCCACGGTGGACCGGGCACATACCCCTTCGGGGTCTTCTAATCTGGACCGTAGATCGGGAAATCAACGGCTCGAGGGGGGGGGGGGGTCGTGTGTGTGCGGCGGCCGACGGCGGGCTACGCGGCGGCGGTGACGGAGACCTCGCCGGAGATCAGCCGGAATGGCGCTCCGGCCACTGGTCCTTCGCTGCGAGAGTACACGGAGAGAGAGGGGAGTGAGGGGATGCTCACCGTGCCGTCGCGCGGGCGCAGGGAGGGCTCAAGGTAGGTCGGCAACAGAGGAAGGCAGCGACGGTCACTGGAGGTCGTAGTGAGAAGGAGTCAGAGGAGGGAGCGGCAGGGCAAGGTGGAGCCGGCTCTCGGTTTTATAGGGGCAGTGGGGAGGGGAGAGGGGAGGCAAGCGGCAAGCTCGGCGGAAATCAATGGCCGCCGGTGGCCATTGATGGGTCGTGAGTGCGCGGGAGTGAGCGTTTAAGGGTGGGAAGTGGGGAAGGGGAAACGGGGAAGCGCGCGGGTGCTCGTGGTGCGGTTTCGGGGAGCCAGGGAGGCGGGGAGGAGGGGAGACGACGGCTATCGATCAGTGGCGAGAAGAGAAGAGAGAGAGAGGCTGGAGGAGGAAGACAGGCGGGGTGGGGCCAGCTTGCCAGTGAGCGCGGGCCGGGCTGGGCTGGTGAGGGAGCTGGGCTGCGGAGCTGACTGGGTCGCAGGGGCGAGCTGGGCCGCGGTGCACTGCGCGTGCTGGGCCAGCGGACGGGGTGGGCTGGCAGCTGACACGGGCGGGTGGGAGAGCTGGGCCGTTGGGCTGGCACGCCGAAAGAAGAAGGGAGGGGAAAAGGAGAGAGGGGGGGGGGGGGGGGGGGGAAGAGAAAATGGGCTCACGGAGGGAAGTGGCCCATGAGCTAGGAAAAATTCCTTTTTCTTTCCAAATTCTTTTCTAAATTGTTTTAAAAATTCTAACTATTTCTAAATCGATTTCTAGTCAAATTTTAAATACATTTTCACACCAATAAAAATCCTAATGCATACTATCCAGCATGAATGCAACAATACAAAATAATAATAATTTTAATTACTTAATTTAATAAATCAGGAAAATAATCTTTGTAGCTAAAGAAAATATTAACACCCTAATAAAAGTAGGAAAATTAATCATTTGCAAGATATGAAAATTAAGGTGTTACAAACCTACACCCCTTAGGATGAATCTCGCCCTCGAGATTCGGGCTGGTCGTGGAAGAAGTCCAAAAAATCTACCTTGAGCTGGTCTTCTTGCTCCCAAGTGGCTTCTTCTTCTATATGATTGCTCCATTGCACTTTGTACATACGATACTTCTTGTTCCTTGTGACTCTTTGTGATATTTCCACAATCTTGACGGGATACTCTTGATAAGTAAGATCTTCGCCAATATCCAACTGTTCTATAGGCATTTGCTCCTCTGGAACTCGCAGGCACTTTCTCAACTGTGAGACATGGAAAACATCATGCACATCTGATAGCTGTGGTGGCAGTTCCAACTGATAGGCAACTTCACCTCTTCGCTCTATGATCTTGAATGGACCAATGTACCTTGGTGCAAGTTTTCCTCTAACCTTGAATCGACGGAGTCATCTCATTGGAGATACTTTGAGATAGACAAAATCACCAACATCAAAGCTCAAGTCTCTTCTTCTATGATCCGCATAGCTTTTCTTTCTAGACTGTGCAAGCTTCAAATTCTCTCGAACAATATGAACTTGCCTTTCAGCATCTCGGAGAATCTCTGTTCCAAAGACTTGATTTTCACCAGTCTCATTCCAGAACAAAGGTGTTCTACACTTCCGTCCATATAAAAACTCAAATGGAGACATCTTCAAGCTTTCCTGATAGTTGTTGTTGTAGGAGAACTCTGCATATGGCAGACATTTTTCCCAACTTTTGCTATCTTTTTGTGCACAAGCCCTCAACATATCCTCAAGAATTTGATTCACCCTTTCCGTCTGTCCATCCATGTGGGGATGATAGGCTGAACTAAAATTCAGCCTTGTATCCATGCACTCATGTAACTCTTCCCAAAACTTTGAGGTGAATTGAGTTCCACTATCGGATACTATCTTCTTAGGTATTCCATGCAAGCATACTATCCTGGAAATATACAACTCTACAAGCTTGGGTCCGCTGTATGTGGTCTTGACAGGGACGAAATGAGCAACCTTGGTCAAGTGATCCACAATAACCCATATAGAATCATAACCGGCTTGTGTCCTGGGTAAACCCATAATGAAATCCATGCAAATTTCTTCCCATTTTCATTCTGGTATCTTCAATGGTTACAAGAGTCCTGCAGGCCTTTAACGTTGTACCTTGACTCGTTGACAAGTGTCACAGAGTGCAACATGTTCACCCACGACCCTCTTCATTCCGTACCACCAGTACCGACTCTTGAGGTCATGATACATTTTGGTACTTCCTGGATGAATGGAGTAAGCTGAATCATGGGCTTCTCTTAATATCAACTCCTGGATCTCTTTGATATCAGGCACACACAACCTTTTCTTATACCATAAGGTTCCTTGATTATCCACTATGAAACCTGGAGCTTTGTCCTTCTCAATGAGTTGCTTGATTTCTTGAACTTTAGCATCTTCAAGTTGTCCTTTACGAATGTCATGCTCCAGAGTTGAGTCCACTTCCATTGCAATGACTTCTGTGTTGGACACCCATCCCAAGTTAAGCTTCTGAAATTCTTCACAGAACTCAGGTAGCAACTCCCGTGTTGATAACATGTTGAGATAAGACCTTCTGCTCAAAGAATCCGCTCTAACATTTGCTTTGCCTGGATGGTAGTTGATTCCCAAATCATAATCTTTGATGAGTTCCAACCATCTTTGCTGTCTGAGGTTCAAATCTGGCTGAGTGAATATATACTTCAAACTCTTGTGGTCTGAATATATTTCACATCTTTTGCCAATGATATAGTGTCTCCAGATCTTGAGAGCATGAACCACGGCTGCTAACTCCAAGTCATGGGTTGGATACTTCTCTTCATGCTTTCTCAATTGCCTTGAAGCATAAGCGACCACATGGCCATCTTGCATGAGCACGCATCCTAAACCTTGCCCGGAAGCATCACAATAGATTGAGAAAGGCTTCTCCAAATCAGGCATGGTTAAGACAGTGCTGTGGTAAGCCTCTTCTTTAGTTCTTGGAAGCTGGCTTCACGTTCCGGTGTCCACTTGAAAATCTTTCCTTTTTCTAGCAACTCCGTCATAGGCTTGGCTATCATGGAAAATCCTTCGATGAATCTTCTATAGTATCCTACCAGTCTAAGGAAACTTCTGATGTCTGTAACACTCCGAGGTGTATTCCAGCTCAACACATCTTTCACCTTGCTAGGGTCTACAGAGACTCCTCCTTTAGAGATAATATGACCAAGAAATGAGACTTCCTTTAACCAAAAATCACATTTACTAAGCTTGGCATATAGCTGATTCTCTCTTAGCTTTTGCAATACCAGACGAAGATGTTCTTCATGCTCCTCTTCATTCTTAGAGAATATAGGGATGTCATCAATGAAAACCACAACAAACTTGTCCAAATACTCCATGAAAACCTTGTTCATTAGATACATGAAGTAGGCAGGAGCATTGGTTAATCCAAATGACATAACCGTATACTCGTACAAGCCATAACGAGTGATGAAAGCGGTCTTGGGTATGTCAGTTGCCCTGATCTTCAATTGATGATATCCCGACCGGAGATCAATCTTGGAGAAAACACATGCTCCCTTAAGCTGATCAACAAGTCATCAATCCTAGGCAAAGGATACTTGTTCTTGATAGTAACCTCATTGTGAGAACGGTAATCAACACACATCCTCTGAGTACCATCTTTCTTGGGCACAAAGATAACAGGGGCTCCCCAAGGAGATGCACTAGGACAAATATAACCCTTATCGAACAACTCTTGAAGTTGTTCCTTAAGTTCAGCTAGCTGATTTGCAACCATTTTATAGGGTCTCTTAAAAATAGGAGTAGTACCAGGGAAAAATTCAATAACGAACACGATGTCACGGTCCGGTGGCATACCTGGTAATTCCTCTGGAAAAACATCGGGGAACTCATTGACAATCCTGATGTCTTCAATTGAGGTAGCATCAAGTTGATTCAACACAATGCGATTGGTTTCTCCTTTCTAGTGATAAGTGGATTTGCCACATATTCTAATTCCTTTCCAACACTGTCTGTAAGCTTGACTGCCTTCTTAGCACAATCAATAAGTCCCTTATGTTTGCTTAGCCAATCCATGCCAAGGATCACATCAATTCCCTTAGACTCAAGGATTATGAGATTTGAAGAAAAGTCTAGCCCCCTTATATTAAGGTTCACCTTAGGACAGACATGCTTTGCATTCATCTCTCCCCCAGGGGAACTAACAATCATTCTATTCTTTAGCATAGCTATGGGAAGATTATGTTTTTGAACATAAGTTGTAGATATGAATGAATGCGATGCTCTAGAATTAAATAACACAACTGCATTATTATCATTGACAAGGAACATACCCAGAACGACATCCGGAGCTTCCTGAGCATCCTCAATAGCCACATGATTGACACGAGCATGTGCGTGATTCTGCCTTGCTGGAGTTGGTGTAGAATTAGCATTGGGGCTTGGAGTAGAGCTTGCACCCTGAGCTGGAGTCTGATTTGGGCGCTTCTAAGGACACCTGCTAGCATAGTGTCCTATCTAACCATAGTGGAAACAAGCACCATTTCCACCAGTGTTCTGACTGGGAGTAGATCTCTGTGGGGGTGGCTGAGGAGTACGAGGCGTCTGAAAGTTGGGACGCCGGATCTATCTCTAAGGAGTACTGAATCCTTGACCAGTAGGCTGAGATCTCTGCTGTCCACTCTGCTGTCCAGGGCGGAAAGAAAGTCCAGATGATGAAGAACCCAAGCGAGGCCTGGAGCTACTTCCCTGCTAACCCTGGCGTACCATCTTGCGCTTGCGATCAATAATTCCTCTTCTGTTTTCCAGCACAAGTGCTTTGTCCACCATATCTTGGAAGTTGGCGAAATCCCGAGCTTCTAGAGCATAAGCAAGACCATCATTCAATCCATTGATAAAACAATATTGCTTCTTCTCATCTGTATTCACCTCATCAGGAGCGTAGCGCGAAAGCTGGGTGAAACGAGTGACATACTCGCTCACAGACATAGAGCCTTGCTTCAAGTCTTGGAATTCCTTCTTCTTGAGTTTCATTACACCCAGAGGCACATGGTGTGATCGAAAACTGTTCCTGAACTCTTGCCAGTTGATGCTTTCTAGCTCTTCATGAGCCTCAACATAAGCATCCCACCAATCAGCAGCGGGACCTTCAAGCTGGTGAGAAGCAAAAAGAACCTTCTCATGATTGTTGCACTACACCACCTGCAATTTCTTCTCAATGGTCTTCAGCCAATCATCAGCATCCATAGGCTCTACAAAATGAGAGAAAGTGGATGGCTTGGTCCTCTGGAATTCTCCAAGCTTGTCTCTAGGTGATGGAGGTGGCTGATTATGACCCTGCTGCATTTGCATAATGTTCTACTGCATGGTGTGAAGAAGCTGAGTCTACATAGCAAGAATCTGCTCCATAGTTGGAGGAGGTGGTGGTGGCGGATCATCATTGTTGTGCCTAGTGTTCACCATCTGATAAGATCAGTAAAGAGTTGGATGGACAGGAATATGATAGATTTCCTATTATTAATCCAAGTCTTAGGTTAAAAATAATAAATACTAATTTTTATTAACATGATGTGTTAGTAAGATAAACCTTACCTCACATCTCACTCAAGCAAAGATCCAAATCAAACATGGCACACCACACTAAAACATAACAGATAGGCTCGATAGAGCTAAACAAAACTAACGAGCTTATAACTTTGCATGGGAAGACTTAGGAACTAGATCTTACCATCTATCAAATTTTTGAAAAGACGAGTACCAGAAAAATAAATATTTGAAGGAAAGACAAGGAAACAAATAGAGGGGATAAGTAAGAAAGAGATTATAGTTTATATCAAAATAGTTTTGTTAAAAACCTTAAAACGGCCATTTCTAACTAGGCTTGCGTCCTACGGTCGACATGGCTCTGATACCTCTCTGTCACACCCGGTTTTAAGGCCAAAACCGAGTGCTTCTATATACGTGCCCAGGATCAAGTTTTCACGCATACAGGACAAAAGTGAAATAACAGTAAAACCAATGTCATTATTATTATTATATCATACCATTATTATATAGTCTGGATTACATCAAGAAGATAAAAAAACAGCGGAAGACTCCATAACACCACAGGTAGTCAACCGGGGGTCGCTCTCCTAGTCGAAGTAGTCCTCGTCGGCGTAGTCCATCTCGCCAGCGTCGTCTGAACAGTAGTAATATAGCAACAACAACAGAGAAAACTATAACGCGTGAGTACATAGCAAGTGGGGGAAAGTTATATCATGCAGGCTAAATCAATAATAGGCTTGACACAGGTTTACTGCACTACGCATCCTAAGACTCAATTATACAAGCATCCCATTTACTAAGTGAAAGTAGCCCCACAGGTTAACCACCTGTCCAACACTATCGGTTGCCCACCAATAGCAAGTCTATGAGTTACTCACCTATAGCAGAACACTACAGGTTACCCGCCTATAGCTACCACCCAAATCTAGTTACCCACGAGATCCACCCAAGTATCCATCTAATTGTGTGAGGATCTAGGCCGCTCATGACCATGAGCATGGCTGTTATAACAGTTTTACACTCTATAGAGGTTGCATAACTTTACCCACAGGTTGGTGATTCCATCGCTATTCAACGACTAGAGCCTCCCTGTTGCCAACACACTACCGTAGGTGTGATTCTAGGAGATCACCACGTGATCTTTCAAAGCACTCCTCGGCCTGCAAAACGTCCATGCTAAGGTTTCACCGCTGCGGGATTAACCATCCCTACAGAAGCCCCTCTGGCGCCGTGGCTAGAAGCATACCCTTCATCGCCTGAGGCCGAAAGTAACCCTCTCGTCCTCCTTCCTCGAATGCCCGTAAAACTGGGAAGACATCTACTACTAAACCACGCCTACCCATATCAGCCCTGTGTTTTGTGCTGCTTTCCTGGGTGGTCGCTCCACGAATTTGGTGTTTATGACCACAAGTAGGTACTACTGCAAACCAAATAGTACATTACCCGTACCTGTGAATACCCGCACCATCCTCAACATCCTCCTGCTTGGGTCATCTAAATTACCCAAATGATAATTAGGTTCGAGTGAATATTAGTCAAGTTTATTATTCATTTTATACCCTAAAGTACTGCACTAGCATGATGTACCCATACTGATCTACCAAACCCAAACCAGGCGACAAGGACGGGATAAATCAATTTCTAGTCAACCCTAATATAGGATTCAAATTTAGACAAGCATGCATGAAAAGTAAACTAATATTGTTAATAGGTGCAATATGGTCATGGACACTTGCCTTGTTCTGCCGCTAGCTGCTGCTCAAACTCAAAGACCTGGACATTCTTGAGCTGCTCCTCTTCTAATATCGATAAATACCGGAAAGGTAAAGCACAAAAAAATAAGGAACAGTACACCAAACATTTCCTAATGACTATGAAAATAGTATCGAAAGATAGTACGTGTTCCTACGATTCCGCGAGCGCAAAAATCATCTAAATCGGAGTTACGGTTGAAAAGTTATACTAGTTTGAAGTTTTAGGGGCTAAAAGGTAAAAACAACAAGGTTTAGGGACCTATTTATAATTTTTATAAAATTATAGGGACTAAATTATAAAATAATAGGACTAAAATGTAATTACTAAAAATTCTAGTGTTGTTTCTACAAAATTTTAGGACCTAAACATAATTTTTATTAAGTATAGGGGCCTAGGTGCAAAAAGACAGGGTTAAAATATAATTAAAATGAAATTCAGGGGTGTTTCTATAAATTTTCAGGGCCAAAATATTATTTATAAAAAGTTCAGGGGTTAAAATATAAATTACTAAAAGTTTTGTACAAAGATTGGGATAAAAATCTAGTTAAATTAAAGATCAAGGGCCCAACTGTAAAAAGGGCATTTTCCTGGGATTTATTGGAATTAAATTAAATCCTAAAAGTGGTGGACTGGGTCTATGGGGTTCGTGGACCGGGCGTTGACCCGTGGTCCACGGTCCATGGTGGACCGGGCTCATACCCCTTCGGAGTTTTCTAATCGGGACCGTAGATCGGGAAATCAACGGCTCTGGGGGGGGGGGGGGGGTCGTGTTTGTGCGGCGGCTGACGGCGGGCTACGCGGCGGCGGTGGCGGAGACCTCGCCGGAGATCGGTCGCAATGGTGCTCCGGCCACTAGTCCTTCCCCGCGAGAGTACGGGGAGAGAGAGGGGAGCGAGGGAATGCTCACCGTGCCGTCGCGCGGGCGCGGGGAGGGCTCGAGGCAGGTCGGCGACAAAGGAAGGCGGCAGCGGTCACTGGAGGTCGTCGGGCACGGGATTCCGGGGATCGTGGGAGTGAGGAGGAGTGAGAGGAGGGAGCGGCGGGGCAAGGCGGAGCCGGCTCTCAGTTTTGTAGGGGCAGTGGGGAGGGGAGAGTGGAGGCAAGCGGCGAGCTCGGCGGAAATCAATGGCCGCCGGTGGCCATTGATGGGTCGTGAGTGCGCGATTAAGGGTTGGAAGTGGGGAAGGGGAAATGGGGAAGCGTGCGGGTGCTCGTGGTGCGGTTTCGGGGAGCCAGGGAGGCGGGGAGGAGGGGAGATGGCGGTTACCGATCGGTGGCGAGGAGAGAAGAGAGAGAGAGGCTGGAGGAGGAAGACGAGCGGGGTGGGGCCAGCTTGTTAGTGAGCGCGGGCCAGGCTGGGCTGTTGAGGGAGCTGGGCTGTGGAGCTGACTGGGTCGCGGGGGCAAGCTGGGCCGCGGGGGTGCTGTGCAGGCTGGGCCAGCGGACGGGGTGGGCTAGCAGCTGGCAGGGGCGGGTGAGAGAGCTGGGCCGCGGGGCTGGCAGGCCGAAAGAAGAAGGGGAGGGGAAACGGAGAGAGGGGAGGGAAAGAGAAAATGGGCTCAGGGAGGGAAGTGGCCCATGAGCCAGGAAAAATTCCTTTTTCTTTCCAAATTCTTTTCTAAATTGTTTTAAAAATTCTAACTATTTCTAAATCAATTTCTAGTCAAATTTTAGATACTTTTTCACACCAATAAAAATCCTAATGCATACTATCCAGCATGAATGCAACAATACAAAATAAGAATAATTTTAATTACTTAATTTAATAAATGAGGAAAATAATCTTTGTAGCTAAAGAAAAATATTAACACCCTAATAAAAGTATGAAAATTAATCATTTACAAAATATGAAAATTAGGGTGTTACAACTAGTGTGTTTAGCTTCCGCATTTGTACTCATCATGAACACTAGCATGTGTAGGGTATTGGCCTACTTGAAAATTGTTAGGTTGCAACGATTGATAGGGTTTAGTGGACAAACTAGTAGCATTTGTTGATTGTGCTTGTCCTACTGATTCACCCCCCCCTCCCTCCTCGATACGCCTTCAGTCCTTACAATTCGTATCAGAGCCAAGTGCTCAACCTAGAGGATTCATCGCCTTGAGCAAGGATGCCGGGAGAGATAAGGAGTGTTCCCATATTCAATAGTAAGGACTACGGCTATTGGACGGCTCGTATGCAAGCCTACCTTGAGTCCCTTGATCCGAAGATATGGAATGTGACTCATGAGACAGATGTGGACGTGAACTCGCTAGATCCTATTTTCATTAATCACAATGCTAAGGCCAAGAATGCTCTGTTTGCATGCATTTCTAAGGATGTTTTTGCTAGATTGGATGCGAGTTCGACAACATATGGTATCTACACTGAGATTCAAAGCATTAATGAGGGTACTAGTGATGTGAAAGAGGAAAGATATTATGTATTGAATAACAAGTATGATAACTTCACTAGATTGCCACATGAGAGAGCTAACACTGTGTATTCTTGTTTTTATGTAGTAGTGGAGGAGATCAATGCTCTTGGGGGATGAATTCAAGCTCAATCCTATTGAGGTGATAAGAAGATTTGTGAGACTATCCAAGGACCCCAAATATGAATCCATCATCACCTACACCTTGCAAGGTGATCTCAAGACTAAGACCATCAAGGAAGTGCTTGGGAAGATTACCACTTTCGAGAGCTATCAATTGGGTTTGGATGATACTCAACCATCCAACCTAGCTCTTCAAGCTGAGAAGCAAGAGTCTATCAAGAGCAAGAAGAGCAAGAAGAAGATGGTAATCGAAGAAGAAGATGATGATGAGGATGATGATGATGAAGAACTGATTGAGGACTTGACACTTCTCATGCAGAAGATGAAGACCTTCAAGAATAAGTTTGCCTCCAAGTCTAAGGGAAAATGCTTCAACTATGGCGTCAAGAAGCACTTTGTGCGAGATTGCCCGAAGCCAATGAAAGAAGCATTCAAATCACAAGAGTCAAGTGATGAAAAAGAAGAAGACCTCAAAGCCAAACACAAGAAGAAGAGGTACTTCAACAAGAACAAGGGTAATGGCAAATATCTCACGAACAAGTTCTCACTCAAGGCTCTTATTGGAGAGTGGACAAGCGACAACTCAAGTGATACATCCTCCTCTTCAAGTGAAGTTGAAGAAGTGGCTGGCCTAGCCATTATCAAGAAACACTCTACCTCGATCTCTTCCTCCACCTCCCACGTGCCTCATGGCCATGAGCCAACTTGGGGAGAGTGAGGATGAGAGCAGCGACGCCAACGATGATGAGGAGCTCTCCTGCACCGAGCTTTGGAGTATGCTTGAGAAAGCCCGCGACATCACCGTCAAGAAATCCAAAATGTTGGAAGTGGTAAGAAAAGAGTGTAGGTTGGCTAAGGATCGTGTTGGTGAACTTGAGAGTGAGCTCAAGGATCTTGTTACTTCTCATGAGGCCCTAAACAAGAGTTATGACAAACCAAAGGGTGATCATGTAAAGCTACGTCAGAAGTATAAGGCCCTTGAACTTACTTTTGAGGCCATCAATGTTGATAACCTTGCCTCTCCCTCCTCTAGTTCATCAAAGAGTGATGCTTCTAATATGTGTGATGAACTAACCACCTCGATCGAGGTTTCTTCTATTGAGCCATTTGTTTTGAAGGAATATCATAAGCTCAAGGAAGAGAGGAAGATGGTGATGGACGGCTTCGAGAGGCTTAAACGTGATAGAGCCATCTACAAGGAGATCCTTGGGAGAAATCTTGTGAACATTGTCTCCCACCATAGTCTTGGCTCATATACAACCGCGATCGACATCATCGAGACGAGTGACTCCATTCCTGCTTGGGTCAAGACCCTACTCGCCAACGACTACTATTGCGAGAGGCGTTGCAAGGATGGCCACACCATCAAGGACTGTCCCATGGTGAGAAGTTCCATTGTTTTGCCTAATGCTAACTTGTTCCATGAGAACACCAATTTCAAGCTTTTTACGGATAAGATTGGCAAGGTGAAAGCAAAGGCTTTGCGACCACCGAACAAGAAGAGGAAGGTCAAGAGCACATGGGTGCCTGAATGCATCGTTGATCTTGAGAGGTTAACTAAGTACAAGTGGGTACCCAAGAACGGGACCTAGATAATGGTGGTGGTAGTGGACCGGGAGCTTACTTGAAGATCAAGAGAAGTCCACCATAAGTGACATGGACCTCAACAACATATCTACTCAAGAGTGAGGTATGCGTGTTTGTTCTTGGTAGTTGTAGTGTGTTTTTTCTTTTCTTGCATTGCATGGTAACTAGGGCTCCTTTGTGACTAGTATGTTTTGCATCCATGCATGTGTAAATAACTAAAAGAAAAATACATAAAAATTAGTCAATGTCTAACTGTTGATATTTCATAGCGTTGCAGCAGAAATATTACTACGGCATTTCTAAGCATCATCACTAAGTTGCCTTAGCAACGAAGCCTAGAAATGTATATTGGTAATCTTTAACGAATGCAGAGAGTCCGTAAGCACAGTACCGTTGTAGCATTTCACCCGGAAGTATTCAGGGTATCGTATTTATTTTATCCCAAAGGAAGGTAGGGGATTGATCAGAGTAATTACCATGCTCTAAACATTGCATATTGGATTATAAGACAAAGTCCTCACAGGGGTAAGGATAATAATAATAATGGGTAGTGGACAGACAAATAGCATGCTCATGACAAATAAAACTAGTCTAGTGGAGACAGATAAAGAAAGAGCTAAGTTCCTAAGTTTCTTTTATATAGTTACATAGTCTACATTATATACTATTATACAGATACATAGACAATGCAAGACAATCATATCATCACACCATGGGCATCTGGTTTTCCCCTGCATCCACAATACAATTCCAGCCAAGAGCCTATTGCATAGCCGAACGTGGGGGATTTCAAAGAACAGATAGGGTTGTCACCACCTACTGCCTACCCCTAGAAATCTGTTGGCCACACGATAAATAATGTATTCTATTGATCTAAGCACCACGCTTACATCTCTAGAATAATACCCCTTATCCTCTAACGATGGATCAAAAAAGGAGTAATCACATTTAAGTGAACACTAAGCACATTGAAATGATCTAAGTGACACATTAGTCATGCATCATTATAACGACATAAATAAAGACTATAGTAAGGGCTTATGTCTAACATGGTAATATAGTATGACTACATTACTAACATGCAAGCATAATAACCACATACATGAATGGATCATATAATCAAACAAGAAACACATGACCCAAAGCTAACTATATAGAAAGAATAAATATATTAAATAGAATAAAATCTTACAAAAGGAGAAAGATACAAGAGCCATACCACAACTCCAAGGAAGACTTGGGAACTAAAGAAGACTCTATTCTAAGCCTAACTCCACTAGAACTAAAGGGAATCACGAAATGGTAAAGAGAGTAATGCTTCTTGGTGTGCGCTTTGGAGTGAGGCCTCTCCCTTCCTTTTATAGCTGTCCAAAGGCAGTTCTGAGGTCGGTAACTCCCGCACTAAGTGGGCCAACCGCCTTTGGGAAGTCAGTGGGGAACCACCATTCGAAGATGGGCCCTAGTAGGCTGCCCACCTGTTCGGCCGAATAGGGGGTGGGCCCACTGGGGTCCTACCGCCTTGGGAGCCAAGCCAGGTGGGTCCTAGTGTCTATTGATATGGTAAGGTCGGTTGTTGAGGTGGTTTGCTTCTGTATATGGGCCATTCAATCCGTGTACTTGGCTATGATTGGCCGAAAGTTCATTTCCATGGATCTTGATGCACTTCTTCACTCCGTTTATGTATTTTCGCTGCATGTCAGTGTTTCTCCAAGCAATAATGGATATTTATTAATTCTAACAAAAATGCATGGTGGGAATATACAATCCTTCTTTATTTTGAGTAATGTTGATGGCCGAAAATGGTAGTTTAACGACCGTCATCAAACTCCCCCAAGCTGAACCTTTGCTCGTCCTAATTTAAAGATAGAACTTTAGGTTGTTGATCAGGAATTGGTACAATGTTTTATATTCCCCCATAGTACCAAGTGCACAACAAAATATTCTACCTTTTATTGAATAAGTTGGCATTTGGTAACTCACCCTTTTTACCATAGTCCCTACGGGGCTTTTGGCTTCTCTTCATCTTGGGCAGTTGAAAGACAAAATGGTCTTTTGTAGGACACCATTCCCTCATCCCTGTTTTCCACTTTTCATCTGGAGTTTTTCAAAAGATTTTAGCAAATAATACTAAGTTCCTCCAATGATTCACTCGGTCGCTCAATGTGTATAATCCTTACCAAGGCATTGAAGTTGCCTCTTTTTGTTTCCTTCCTCTAAATAAGGTTTACGTGAAGCTCTGGGTAGGAATAAATAAGACATACTTGTAACACATATTGCTAAACCAAAAGACTGAACCCACGGAGAAACAAGTCATACAATCTAATCAAGATGTGCATGTGTGTGGAATTTGGTGGAATGATGATGGAATGGTGGATACTTCTTTTTGAGTAGACTCTCTCTTTCTTTAATTAGCACTTGAACATGGCTATTTTTTTTCTTCTTCTTCTCTCTTTTTTTCATCATGCACAAGATTGAGAGCAAGCATTTATTCTATATTTGATAGCCATGCCTTCCATGCAACCAATTGAGAGAGAGTCATTACATGATATTCATGGAGTATTTATTTTACTAACTTTCAGAATAGAAGTTAAGAATATGGTGGTGGATGCAATGGAATGATATTGCTATCTCCTGGTGTAGGAGCATTAGCAAATGATGGTGGATGTGTGCGTGAATCTTGATTATAAATGCATGAAATGGACCTCACAAAGGTTGCAAGCATTTTGATAAAGCACCATGTGAAAACAAGCAGCATATGTGGAAGGTTTTGCAATGAAGTATAACATATGGCCGTGGTAGAAATTTTCATCATTGAGGAACTTTTGATTTTATCACTTTGAAAAAAAAATATCTGGATGTTAAGCTTCACTTTGGGACAAAGATCATAGCAGCCCTATTCTAACCATATCATGCCTCACAACGACCTAGATTTAGATCATGCACTTTGCAACCCACAAGTATTCAAGTTCAAGGCAAGCATGTTTAGCCAACAAACTAACAAATTTGGAGAGTACTAAGTTGTATACGAGGGACTATAAAAAGATATAAAACAAAGCAACTAGTCATCATCACAACATGAAGGCATGAACATCCCTAGCATACATGACAACCTATTATTTTTATTCTTTTTAGTTTTGCAAATTTTTATTTTATTTTATGAGGGTAAGTCTAACAAAGAAAAAAAAAGAAAGAAAGGAAAGATACAAGTCACCTTGGTGGGGGTGCTCTCCGAAGCATGCTCTTGCTCACGACTGTTGGTTAGGATCAAATCCTCTCCAACTGTAGTATGCCGTCGTATTGTCGTGGTGCTCTCACAGCTGTTCTTGGAGGTGACAAAACTGGTCGTCAATGTGTTGTTGCCACTCTCTGGTGGTTTGGGCGTGAGTAGAAAGGGTGTTTTGCATTTCCCCTATTCTCACATCCAGATCGTCCATCCTCCTTGTAAGATCCCTTAATTCCGAACCATAGTCATGATGACTAAAGCTCAAAAAAAGTGACGTCCATCATGATGTGGAGGTGTCCTGATCGGCTCAGGGCCATGTCCCGATTGTGCACTACTAGCTTGCTGCCAAGACGAACCTCCAGTCTCATACTCTTGCGGCGTGAACATCCAAGCAGGGTCGTTGTTGATGGTCATTAAATACCAATTTTGAAGGTAAATATAGCCATGAATAAGGGAGGACTTAGCATTTCATACATGCATGTTAGCTAGGAATAATAAGATTCCACTTGCCCTTGGAGATTTATGTGCATGCAGAGAATATATACAAAAGGAGTGGAGAAATGGAGCAAGATCCAGGAGAATACCATTCCAGCCAATGGGACGGTAACAACTGTACATCACACGGATCAAATATGTGGCTGCATGGGATTCCTCCGCAAACAACCGACTTAAAACATAAGAGGAACCACCTACCAGCCATCCCAAGGAAGCACAGGGCCAAAGGCTCCACTTCCAGGTTGGCCAAATAAGGGGGGAAGTCGGCCGACCAAGTTTTGAGGTGGTTTGCTCCCCCCTTCCATGTGTCACTCCCTCAGCTCTTTGGCAATGTCGGTGGCCCGAGGTTTAGTGGTGGTTACGCTTCTTTATTCTTATGCTTTGTCTTTATAATAGTGTTATAATCATGTGCCTTTTATATGGTTGTTGCCTAGTCATGTTTGGTTGCTTTGTGCTTCACATACTTATACTAGTCAATCTATGCTTTTGCACTCCTTCAATGCATAATGTGGTTAGACATGCTTTAGTCCATAACTTGTTAATCTGTAGGGTTATTGTTATGTGTGCTATAGTCTTAAGCTTGATGATCCGTAGGGTTGAAGTTATGCATGTCCTAGCCCTTGACTTGTTGATCCGTAGGGTTGGAGTTATGCATTCTCTAGTACTTGACTCGTTGATCCATCAGGTTAGAGTTAAGTGTACTCTTATTCTAGACTTGTTGGTCTGAAGGGCCAAAGTCCCATGGGAATCAAGAGTATTATTTAGCAATGTAAGCATGGTGCTTAGGTTAGTAAATATCTTTGAGTCCTTAGTTGCCCCACGAACAGGAATAGGTGTGGCGGTAAGGACTTAATTGCCTTTTGTCATGTGTCCTAGTAATGGATTGCCAGCAGGTGGTGACAACCCTGTTGTGCTTATTAAACCTCCCTATATCGGCTTGGCATAGGACTTAGGCTTGTATGTGTTGCATGTAGCTAACCTATAGACAGGAGTATAGAAGTACATAGGGACCTAGCTTAACTCTTCCTAACCCACTTAACCTAGACTTTGGACTATGTTAGATTGGATTGTTGTGTGTGTCACTACCCACTATCATTTATTATCCTTACCCCTATCTATGACTTTGGTATATTATTAGTTATATGGTTATGGACATGCTATCTCTTGACCGCCGTCTTCCCTTGGGAGAACTATAAATGACAGCCATTGGAGTAATCCAGTGGTGAAATGCTACAACGGTATGTCCGTGCGCTTGCGGATTTAACTTCCCCACAGTAACCATCAGTTGAGTTCTACCAACAAGTAGTTCTTGCACCTTGCCCAGTCTATTTATTTAGTGTGACTAGGAATAGTAATATTTCTGGTGTGACTAGGGATAGTAATGCTACAAACGTCAACAAGCATTTCTGGCGCCGTTGCTAGGGATAGTAATATTTCTGGTGTGACATTAAGAAATGTCAACAAGCATTTTTGGCACCGTTGCCGGGGAAGGCACTAGTTAAAAGAGAATCACTAGCATTCTTCCTAATTATATTTCTATTAATTACCATTGTCTAGATAGGTTTACCTTTGCTTTTGTATTCTCTTTAAGTGATGTCAACAGTCGTCTGAATGCTTAGAGCCTGTAGTGTAATCATGGAATGGTGATGTAGTTCTGGCTGCGCTAGTGGTGGCACGCTTCGTCCTTTGACGTGTGCGTTGATCAGCGGACCTGCTAGGCATTCCTTCTCTCTGCAGCTCTATCGTTAGTTCCCAACAACTATACAAATGATACACCGGGTTAGGAAGTGGGATTTCATTTGTATAGTCAGGGTAATAAAAGATAATAGAACCATCGGGACCCTTCTTTAAAGTGTGACCCTGCTCAAGAAATTTATAGTCTATAATGGGATGGGACTCTAGAAAAATAACCAAATCTAGTGTTGGATAAAGCCCCGACCCCTGCAGCAATACGGATCACTAAAGAAGTGCATTCAATGGGTCCTGATCAATCATAGATTCAACAGGAGTAATAGAATTTTAGCAATTGCAGCAAACAAGACACAAAATGTATTGTTACGGAAAGGTTTAGTGTCTTGTCTTGGGAAACAAGTCATAGCAAGCCACCTATGCCACAACTGTAGAGTTGGGTTGTGAATGTCACTAGTCCTAAGACGTTCATAAGAAAACTCCCCCCGAAATCCTTTGCCAAAAAGAACCCTTTTCAAAACTCGTGGTGGCACCTTCTAAGTTAGTGTTGCAATAACTCCTAAATTTATGAATGATGCTAAGGTTTTTCCAAGTGATACGGTATTTGTTGATGGTCGTTAAACACCATTTCTGGCCATCAACATTACTCAAAATAAAGAAGGATTACTTATTCCCACCATGCATATTAGCTAGAAATAATAAATATCCACTATTGCTTGGAGAGACACTGACATGCAGGAGAAATATCAAAATCGAGGAGGAAACACACCCATATGGCGAAGAAATACAACCTCCACCAATCAGGGCTCGCCAACTGGGACTCCCACGGTTTAACAGACCCACTTATAGAAGCAAACCGACTTAACAACCGACCTTATAGTGTCACTGGGAAGGGGGACCCACCTGGCAGGCCACCAGAGGTGGTAGCACCAAAGGGGAATCCCATCCCCCCCCCCTGTTCGGCCGAACAGGGAGTGGCCCCCCTAGTGCATGGCTGCCCCCCTGGTGCATGGCTGCCATGTGCTGGCTCCTGATGACTCCCCAATGTCGGTTGTGCACGTTTGGCGGTGGTTACCGATTCCAGGAACCGACCTTGTGCAGTATAAATAGAAGGGAGAGGCCTCACTCCAAAGCACACACCAAAAAGCATTACTCTCTTTACCATTTCGTGATTCTCTTTAGTTTTAGTGGAGTTAGGCTTAGAATAGATCTTTTTTCAGTTCCCAAGTCTTCCTTGGAGTTGTGGTATGGCTCTTGTATCTTTCTCCTTTCGTAAGACTCTATTCTATTTAATATTTAGTATTTCTATATAGACAGAGAGAGAGAGAGAGAGAGTCCAATATCTACACGTAGAGTTGGTGAGAGCATGTTGAAGGCGGCATGAATTACGGTTGACGGCGTGGTCTTCGGTCCTTGCTGGGTCCCTTTGTCCTGGCATGGTGTCAGCATGCGTAGAAAGGAGGCGTGCCCCCATTTTCCGTTGTTGAGTCGAGCGGCCTCATCCCTATAGATTGCGTGTTCCGTAGGGTTGAAGCGTGTAGTCACAGGTGGCAGGATGGCATCCCGTACAGCCCGAGCTCATGTGTCAATTGATATCTCACCTCATCACTGCTTAGACCACTGTTCGAGAGGTCATCATGATGGTGGTTTAGGTGGGCAACATGGGTGGCCTCACAGCACCAGGTCCTGTCCCGTCTGCCAGGGTGATGATGACGCTAGGAGTATATCTATAGAGGAATTTGACCTTTTGGCACTGTAGCCGCACGCCTTGTACGACATTTAAGGCTGGGTAGTTGGTGGTTGGAGGCTCTCCACCCGCTCGACCGTCGTGTTGCCGGTCGACCTGTTGCGTAGCGCTTGTCCGGGGTTTTTTGATGGGAATCTCTGTCTGCTTTGACAGGGTAATCAAGTTTCCCCGTCACTCCTGTGAGGTCAGTGATTGGAGATGCCAGTGTTATTGTACCTACGCGCTTGGGCACTGTGATGAAAGGAATGAAGTCATCGCGCTTATCCGGATTGCGCTCGACCCCGAGTGCAGGGTCGAGCGGGCCGGAGCGGGCACTTCCCTGCATGGCGAGGGTCGGTTGGGTCGAAGAAAGGGACTCGACCCAGCTGGGTTGAGCGAAGCTGGGCCGGGCATCCGCCTAGGTGTGGGCTGGCGAGTCGGGCGGATCGGCCGCGAGACCGAGTCGCTATCGACTATGTCGACCGAGGTTCGTGTGGATCGTATTGTTGTGGGGCCTACTAGTTTCGGCTATCATGACAGCGGTTAAGGGGCTTAATCCTATGCCACATGGCACCACCGGTTTTTACCCTCGACAGTAGCCCTTGAGCGAGTCAGAGAGTCGTTCGGGGGATGTCCCTTGACTTCCGTGGGTGAAGTGGCACCGAGGATTTGATCTCCGACGAGGGTGCACGCGAGCGCAACCATCGGGTGTAGGCCTCATGCCAAAGGGCGAGTCATGAAGAGATTCACTCTTTGGCTTTATCTCTCCGGTTGGTTAGCACTTTCCTCAGCCTGGGTGCGCGCAAGCGCACCCGCCAGCTGTAGCCCTCGAGCCAAAGGGCAAGTCTTGTAGAGACTCGCGTTTTGGCTTTGTTTGTGTGGGATAGTCAAGGGAGAACTGTTGCGTCTGGGCTCCTCGGGGCCCATCGTGCGTGAGTGCATCAGACGGCTTCGAACGCTGTGCTCGAGGTGCGGCGTGGTAGACGAAGTTTTTTCCAACGCGGCATCACACTGAAGCAGGCTTCCCTTTTCTCATAACGGGAGCCGCAGGGCTGTCATAGCAGCAGGTTTTGTCTTTGCTTGGCTTGCGAGACGCAGGGGCATCTTTTCATCAGTTGTGCCACCGTTAAACTGTGCGTGAGGGGGAATCCAAGGTTACAATCCACAGGAACTCAGCTTTTTAAGGCCACTGTGTGGTGGTGCTCTTTCATCCGAGTCGGCGTGAAGGCCTTTCTTTCCTAGACCTAACAACACAAAGATTTGCCGTTAGGCTAGTGTGGCTTGGTTTGCTCTCGGCGCAGTCCCTGTGGTCGACATGGCCGCTCAGCGCAGCTATTCGTCGGGTAACGAGGACAAGGACGAAGACAAAGATGATGTCTTTCTGTTGCGTGATTCGGGACTTTTCATCCTTGGCCGGGATGATAGGGTGATGGGGAGCTCTTCGTTCATCGAAGGTGAAGCCGCTACAACTAGAGGCCATGGCGGTGGTGGAAGGATGGGCACACCTTTCTTAATCCTCGCCATTTGCCAAGATTGGGCGAGAAGTAAGGGGCTCTCCCATGGAAAGCCACGATGGTTTCCTAACTGCCCCTACCGTGCGTCTTAGACGGCACTAGTAGGCATGGGGACAAGAAGCGGCGCCACACCTAGCCTCTTGTCCCCGTAGAGGACCTCAATCCC
The DNA here is from genome assembly GCA_030378355.1 of Eleusine indica. NCBI lineage: Eukaryota > Viridiplantae > Streptophyta > Magnoliopsida > Poales > Poaceae > Eleusine > Eleusine indica. The sequence goes on from CM059499.1 coordinate 32,839,325, forward strand.
TAGGGCCAGTAGCACCCGCATCCCCAAGGTGCGGGCAATCTTCTTGCTTCATTGGTCGGAAGGACGCTGCAGCCTCAAACGAGGGCATCTTTCCGGTGACGATGAAGCATTACAGGTTCTTCACCTCGCATGTACCCATTGAGGTGCGGGTACCGGCCCTCTTGGTAACGAGTCACCTGGGTTGGTTTTTTATTTTTCTCTTTATTGTACTTACGAGTCATGAATACTCGTTTGTGAGAGATTTTTGTGTGAACCGCCCCTTTGTGGCCTCGATTAACAAAGATATATTGTCTGATCCCGCCATTGGATCTCTGTTGGCGATGCCGGTTCTCGAGTCTCTGCTCGGTCCAGTCGGACTAGTCGAGCGGCCGTTTCGACTTTACCGTCTTCTCCTTCCGCTTGTCATTCATGAGATGAAGGATAGGGCCGAGCCACGTTTTTGCCTTTAGGGCTGAAGTGCGGTGCTCACTGAGCTGCTATCGGGTTCGTTCGAGTGAAGCCCCCGGTTCCCCGTAGACAGGGTCCCACCGAACCAGCTGGTGGTCGGCTTCATAAATCCATTCCTTCGACTCAACTGGTTGCCATGACTATTCGCTGGGTCATGGTGGCTAGTTGCCTCTCTTCGTGGAGATACCATCGGACGAGTTGAATCGTGACTCGAACGTAACTTCAGTGATGCCCTTGACCTTCGAGGGTCAGGGTGTTGGCCGCTAAGTGTGCCCATCGCTCGTGCCCCTTGCTCTATGTCACACGATAGGCGGCTGTCAAACCTGTTCGACGGGCCAGCCTTAGAACCTCAGTGCTTTTTGGCCGTCGAGGCAGTTTTCAACCTCTTATCCCACCTTACCTACGTCGCTCGACCCCTGCCCAAGTCGACCCAGTCGCGATTCGCCGTGTCCTCCTCTGGGTCGACATTGGTCAGACCCGTCGAGGTCTGATCGAGTCGTTGCTGAAAGATGGGGTCAGTTGAGGCCGTTCGGGGTCGACTTTTCCTGACAACATCGATAGCAAAGTTTATGACCGGGATTTTAAGATCCATTTTCCCGTACGTTTCAAAATTTAAACCTTGGTGCGGGAATTCAGACGGTTTCAAGCCGTTTCACCGCTGCCCGTGGAGAAGTCGGTGGGTATACCTCGCGCGTGCGTAGTGGTGAGCCTTTCTCACCTAAGTAAATGCGGTTGGTGGGCCCAAAAGGTGGTGGAGCTGTTGAGCATGACAAAGATTACGGGGTCCTGGGGGGCGTGGAGCGAATCAGAGAGACGTGGTGAAATCTTAGCCATGCGTTACACGTAGTGGGAGTTAAGATTTTTTACCTTGGGCATGTCATGGCCGGGTCTCGTAGTCAAGTCAGAGCGTGGCTCTCGGGAGGGTCGCCTATTTAACGCTAGCTAGAGTTGCTCCTTCCCCTTCCTCTTCCTTTCGCTCCGTACCTGCGTCCTTTCTGATGAGGACATCACCCTTATGGATACACCCAGCACTCCGCCAACCAATATGCAAGTTCATGCGCGACAACTGAATTTACGGGTGAGCTTGTTCCTAATGATTCCTTTATGTGACTTTGAGAATAGATTGCTACCTAATGAATTAATTGTTATTAGAAACCATGGAGATGATGATGAGATAGCTGGGGAGGTGATTGGAGACGTGATGGGTCAGCAAGTACGTCCAAGCCAAGGTGGAGGCCCAATCAAAACCGACTTCGAGTCTGTCTCGGAGCCTAGGACCAGTCTGCACTAAAACGGATGCCCAGGATGCATACGGACTCGGATTTGGACGTTCTATATATTCCTGGATATATAACGAAAAGCCTTTTCCAACCCAACTGCTCCCATGTCAAAATTCGTCCCGAGCCGTCGGCAATCGCCGAAACAATTCGACTTCTAGAATCTGTCCTGGTGCTGCGACACCGTAATCGGTCTTTGGGCCATGTATCGAGCTGAGCCCACTTAGGGCTCCGTCCAGGGGGTCTTGCACGACCCTATGGTCCTCATATATAGCCGCCGCCTCTTCATTAGGGTGTGGGTTTTGCTTAGATCAATTCTGTTCATAAACAGTTTTGCCGTTCATCGGTTTATGAGACCCCAACTTCGAGAGTTTAATCATACATCTGCAATTGTGTTGCAATCTTCGTTGTTCTTGCTTGTGTTCTTGATTCGCAGGCAGGGATTAGCCTTCTCGGCGAGGTCAATCGTCTTTTGGACGGTTGATAACCAGAGGAGACGTCGTGCTGCGATTGCGGGGTTTAGAACGTGCTGTTCTGAAGCCGGATCGATTTGTGTGTCGCCTCCGACCAAATCAACTTACCAAGAACCTTTCAGAAGATCGGGAACCCTTGTCCACATCAAGTGGTAATCATAGCTTCAGGTACACCGTTAGGTTCGCCGTTATCCTTGTTATTTTGTTCAATCCTAGAGTCCAGAAAATTGCCCTATAAAAATATTTGTTCGTCGTGTTTCCGCTGTCCTACACCCCCCTTGTGCCTTGCAATTTTTAGTTTAGTTTGCTTCTCTAAATTTTAGTCCCTACAAGATCATTGTGTTGCTGGTCTAGTGCTTGTTCTTTGGTCTTGTTTGAGTCGTGCATATCCTTGTCATAGACAAACAAGGGAAAAATCAGTGTTGCATATGTTTAGATAATAGTATTGCTGAAATTATGTGCACTAAATATTTCTTTAACATCTAGCCTTCTACTTTCGTGTGCAAAAGAAAATTAGAGTGCTCTGCTGCTGTCTCATTGTGATCAAAAGCCAACCAATTAGTGCTTGATCTTGTTATAGAAGTTTGTTTTAGTTGTGCTATTACAAGAATCCTTTTGCTGCACTTGTAGTAAGAAAAAAAAATATATTCTAGGGTTCCAGTGGTTGTAAAACTTGTAATACCTTGCTGCAGTTCTGATTCTCAAGAAAAGAAAAGAAAAGGCAAAAGTGCACAAGAGAAAAAGCCGCATAAAAAAAAAGAAGTAGAAAAAAGAAAAGATACAAATTCAGAATTGCTTGCATCCTTTGTGTCCTTTGTTGAGTCATTTGCTTGCTTGCTTGAACTAGGTCCGAGACAAGTTTAGGCCGGTGACATGGACTAGCTTGGGACTATTATTCAGTTTTGCAACTTCTGAATTGAAATTTTGCTAATCCTTGCTACCTAATATTGCCTATCCAAGCTCCATATATTTCCTTCTGAACAGGCACAAATATTTTTGACTCTCGCAATCATCAGTTCACACTCTCCAAGGTATCCTTTGCTTGTTGTAATTAAGAACTTTATAAGAGCTTGATAAGACGCTTCCCTTTGCTTGTTGAGAGTTTACACTGTTATCACATAGTAGTGATAGGAAAATATACTTCCGTGTGTTTCCTTGTTTGCTACTAACAATGACAGGTTACGCCACTCATGGTGATGATTCAATGTTGTCTAATGAGAACAATATGAGTGATGTATTACAAAGAGTGCCCAGTCCTCAAATGGAGAAGGTAGAGCAAAATCAATTGAACAATTTATTTCAGACTCACTTTGTTGTCAAGGATCGACGTTGTCGTGTTATCATTGATGAAGAGAGTAGCTGCAACATCGCAAGTTTAGAATTAGTAGAGAAGCTTGGATTGACAATACAGCCACACCCATGTCCATACTACATCCAATGGGTAAATTCTTTTGGTAAGATAAAGGTAGATAAAATTGCACGCATTGAATTTTTTATTGGTTCTTATAAGGATAGTGCAGAATTTGATATAGTACCTGTGCAAGCATGTCATTTGTTATTGAGTAAACCTTGGATTATTACAAATAATACTTCGCACAATGCCATTATAAATAGCTACTCATTTAAATACAATGACAGAAGCATTACTCTTAAACCTATGACCGCTGCTGAAATTTTAGAAGAGGATCAACAAAGGCTTGAAAGGAGAAAGAATGAACCGTTTAGAAAAGAATGGACTGTTTCAAACGTTGCAACACTTACATCAAAATCTGAATTAGATGATGAATATATTTTTGTGCCTCTTGTTGCAACTAATACATTTGAGGTTCTACACAAAGAAGAGGATAGTGAGAAAGATGAAGAACATGTTGTTGTTTCAAGTAAGAGCTTTCTTGATGTGATGAATTGTTCCAACAATCTTGTTGTATTGGAAACTTGTTTTGATTTGCCATTGCCACAAGTTGATTTATCTACTGATCCTTATGATAAAGAGGAGTTGTGTGCCATTGCTTCACTTATACCTTTGCCACAACAAATGAATAAGCTTGATGTTTTTGCTTATGATTCACCTACTAGTGCTGAAATAAAACATTTGATTTTAATAACATGTGAAAAGGATGAGCAGAAATTATTGTCTTCTCTTACTTTGGGTTATATTGAATTTGATGTTCTTTGTGATCTAAATACCGTGGAGAAGCAAATCTTTTCTCAAATTGAATTGCCTTTACTAACAAGAAACGAATTTTATGCTATAGGAAACTATGATCATAGAGGTGTATTTATGGTGCATAAAGTTTATATTTTCTCAAACATGAATACTCCTTGTGTTGTACAACCAAATGATGAACTAGAAAACTGCAATAACAATTACCATGTCATGTCATGTTTTTCTAGTGTTTTTAAGATCACACATTTTCTATCTTGTCATAAGAGGGAGAATGATGTTTATATTGTTGAGCAAGTTTTCATAGAGGTCATTAATTTGCATGGCATGCGTTCTATTATAGTTTCACATTGTGAAGATAAATTTTATAATGCATATAAATATGAGTTGTATCCCAAGTTTGGGAATAGTTCCACAATTAATATTTCAGATTTGAGACCATACATGGGAGAAAGAGATGAGCTCGAGTCGAGGACGACTCTAATTCAAAAGGGGGAGAATGATGAGGACATCACCCTTATGGATACACCCAGCACTCCGCCAACCAAAATGCAAGTTCATGCGCGACAACTGAATTTACGGGTGAGCTTGTTCCTAATGATTCCTTTATGTGACTTTGAGAATAGATTGCTATATAATGAATTAATTGTTATTAGAAACCATGGAGATGATGATGAGATAGCTGGGGAGGTGATTGGAGACGTGATGGGCCAGCAAGGACGTCCAAGCCAAGGTGGAGGCCCAATCAAAATCGACTTCGAGTCTGTCTCGGAGCCCAGGACCAGTCTGCACTAAAACGGATGCCCAGGATGCATACGGACTCGGATTTGGACGTTCTATATATGCCTGGAAAGATAACGAAAAGCCCTTTCCAACCCAACTGGTCCCATGTCAAAATTCATCCCGGGCCGTCGGAAATTGCTGAAACAATTCGACTTCCAGAATCTGTCCCGGTGCTGCGACACCATAATCGGTCTCTGGGCCATGTATCGAGTTGAGCCCACTTAGGGCTCCGTCCAGGGGGTCTTGCACGACCCTATGGTCCTCATATACAGCCTCCGCCTCTTCATTAGGGTGCGGGTTTTGCTTAGATCAATTCTGTTCATAAACAGTTTCGCCGTTCATCGGTTTGTGAGACCCCAACTTCGAGAGTTTAATCATACATCTGCAATTGTGTTGCAATCTTTGTTGTTCTTGCTTGTGTTCTTGATTCGTAGGCAGGGATTAGCCTTCTCGATGTGGTCAATCGTCTTTTGGACGGTTGATAACCAGAGGAGACGTCGTGCTGCGATTGCGGGGTTTAGAACGTGCTGTTCTGAAGCCGGATCGATTTGTGTGTCGCCTCCGACCAAATCAACTTACCAAGAACCTTTCGGAAGATCGGGAACCCTTGTTCACATCACTTTCCTCCTCTAGTTCTTGAGCACCTAGCAGATTTCGCTATCTTCCATCTGCTTCATCAATGCCTCAGCCTTCCCCGCGTTCGCTGTCCCTCTGCACGTGCAGATGGCTCAGCTGGACAAGAACGCCTGGGGCCGCTCGTCTATCAGGGTGTCACGGATGGAGGATCAGGTGGAGGATGGCTTCCTTCCTCCTCTCACCGATGCTATTGAGTGGATTGTGTCGGAGAACAAGATGGCACCTGACCCTCCGTCAGGCTACGTTGTCTCGCTCACGCCGTTCCATGAGAGGGGGTCGACGTACCGGGGAGCAAGTTCCTCTATGGATTGTTGACCTTTGACGAGACCAAGCTGCAACATCTGAACCCCCACGGGGTCCTGCACATCGCGCTCTTTGTCGTCTTGTATGAGGGCTTCTTAGGGATCGAGCCCAACATTGAGGTATTGAAGTACTTCTTTTCCTCCTCCCTATTGATGAGGCCAGTCAATGATGGGGTGCGCCCTATCACCCTCGGTTGCTGTTGTCTGTGTTTGACTAAGAGGGGTGTGCCTTGTTGCCCTCGGTTGTTGCTGTCTAGGTCCTGGAGATGGGGTGTGAGAAAGAAGGACCAGAAATTCATCGACTATGCCGTCCAGGTTATCCAGCATCTGAAGGAGTGCGGTCTCACCGGTGTCGGAGTCACGGGGTGGTGGTTTCAGTGCTGATTCATTCCGCTTGCGGCCTGCCCTTTCCCCATGTTCTAGATTGGACCGACGGAGCACGCGGTTGCTGGTGCCGTCGTGGCCATGGAGGAGCTCACCGATTGGGCAATTGTGGTGGAGAGGATCAGGGCTGTGCTGTTGTACGTGGATGGCACCTGGCCCATGTCGGGCTGCCTCCTATGCTCCCCTCCGAGGGAGCAGTTGATGTGTTAAGTATAGTTATCCTTGTAGCTTTTGGTGACTTGACTGTCTTTTCGCCGACTTGTTTTCCTGACCCTACAAACTTTTGTCCCTTTTCCTTGGACACAGTCCAACCTGACAGGACATGTTCGTCTGCGGGTCTTGAAGCTTCCGGAGGATACGCCCCTGAGGGCGGCGAACCGCTTCTGAGATGCGGAGGCTCGAGATGCCAAGAGATAGTAGATGAGTGTCAAGGATGCAAAGCTTCGGATGAGGTTGGATCAAGAGAAGGAGAAAGCACGATGTCGGGATAGGGATGAGGCCACGGACAATGAGTCTTTGGCCTAGACGGATGAAGATGCCGATGGCTGGGAAGGCGAGGAGGGTGGGGAGGACATGTTGCTCACCCTTATGATGCTATCATGAGTGATGTGGCAGGTGACCACGGTGGCGATGATGACGAGGTCAACACGGGCCCGGCGGCAAAGCTGTGTGCCACCTCTTTCGTCAAGGGCTCGACCTCAAGGTCTTAGGGCACCACGTCGGAGGTTCGCCCGAGTGAGGCACTGGCTGTTGAGGAGGTGGAGGACTCGACCGAGCCGTTTTCCGCAGTCGAGCTTACCGATCGGGCCGATGCGGTGCCGATGACGGCGGGCGGTGGGAGTGAAGGAGGGCAGCCTTCGACGCTGAGCGAGCTGACCGGGGGTGGCGGAGAAGGTGATCGACCGGCTGCAAGACAGGTGATCAACATTCCTCCTATGAGGGCGTACCCGGAGGTCATCCCTCCTGTCGACACTATAGAGAAGCGGGGACGCATCGCGGGTTCGGTAGGCGACACGCCTACATTGAAGCATCGTGCCATCGTGAAGAGGTACCACCCTGGTCCCTTCACACCGGCCAAGTTGCTACGAGTGGATGCGGCAACAAGGATGCGTGAGGCGGGCAAGAGAGCGTCGGGCGCCCCAGGTGCCACTATCTCGTCCAGTGTGGCGATCGACTCCGGGATGGCTTCCCTGGCGGCCCGGAAGCATGGCTCTGTGGGGTCCTCCAAAGAGGCGGCAACGGCAGTGCTTGGCACAGCAACCCCGGTGGCTCCAGGAACCTCCACTTCAAACTCTGAGGGGCTTGCAACGACGGCACTTGGTATCGATCTCCCGACGACTCCGGGGTTCTCCACAGCCGCGCCTAGTTTGGATGTCCTAGTGAGTGCAGCCGGCGAGGCGGTTCGGTGTCCGGTCCTCGACTTGACGAAGGGCTGTCTGTCGTCTGGCACCTCAAAAGTACTATAGCGGCCTCCGCCGCTTGTCCCGTCGGACCCTTCCATCGTGTCCTTTAAGAAGAAGAGGTTCTTTGACAACTGCAATGCAGTCTGCATGGAGTCGCTAGGTAATCTAACGTGGTCATCCGAAGGTATCAGGAGGAGGGCATGGCGGTCCTTGCCGATCTATGTGATGCCCGCCTTGAGTTGGAGGCAGTGAAGAGCCATATGGAGCAGCTCGAGGCGCAGCTGAAGGAGGTGGAGGACCACGGGTCTGAGCTCCTGATAGAGCTGTACACTCTGCAGAGCACGGACGAGCAGCGTGGTGATCGCGTCGGCCAACTGGAACTGGCGCTTGCTGCCGCACAGAAGGACCGTGACGAGGCTCAGGCGAAGGCGGCTGCCAGTGTCGAGGTGACACGGAAGCTAGAGGAGTCATTGCGCCCAAAGAAGTTGCAATGCGACCAAGCTGGCGCAGCGGCCAAGGTTTCGGCCGATGTCGTGGCTACGCACCTGGCGCAGTCCTGCAAGATCGGTGAAGGTATGACTTGTTTTCCTATGTTTCCTGTTTGTCTTTGCTTGCCTTTGCATTATTTCTTATCGTCTCGATTGGTTGGTGCAACGCTTGAGGAGAAGCTGGCCAAGGCAGAGGAGTCCCTTCGTCGCGAGGCCGTGGAGACAGACGGGCTGCACGCTGAGCTAGAGAGGGCGGCTCGGGAGCTTCAGGTTACCCTGGTTCGTGGCTCCTCACTAGCGCAGCAAGTCGGCGTACTGATGTCCTCGCACCGCAAGTGGATCCGACGCGGGGTGTGGTTTGGCGTGCGCACTGTCTTCGCGATGCTTGGGACCCACTTTATGGTGATGGATTATGAGGCGCTAAGCCTGGGCTATCTCGATCACACTCCCAAGGAGATGGCCCGGATCCATGCCGATGTCCTGGCTGCAACACATGAGGAAGAGGCACTCCCCAAGATCGACGAGGGGAATTAGTTAGTGTTTGCATTTCTTGGTTTAATTTGTTTTCAAACTATGGGTCATCATGCCCAATTTTAGTAATTGCTTTAAGTTGTGAACTCGTATGCTTGTTTAGTTCCTTCAACCCGTGGTTGCCCTAAACAATTTTAGTTCATGTTTTGCTTAATTATTTGGTGGGCTTCACCCTTTGCCTTTGCTGTTTTGGCTTACAAAGTTCGAGCCCCTGGGCCTTAAGTTTAGTCTCGTCAATGATTGCCATTGTCGTGTCCACTGGGGCTAGCACGACGTTGCGCCGTCCGACCAACATGACTCTAAACCTTTTTGCTCGTGGGCTACTTTGCTCATCGCCGCAGTGGAGCTCGAGGTCAAGAGAAAGAAATAAACTTAGTGGTTTATCAGGGACAAATGCAGGGCGTGCCGTGCCCATTGTGTTCCCCCTAGCCCCCGAGTGATGCTCGACCCGTGGGAAGGGGTCGAGGGTCACATAAGAGCAGGCGGTGTGAGTGAAAACTGAACTGGGAGAGACTCTAAGGGTAGAATTTATGTAGTCGTGAGATGTTCCATGTTTTCTTCAATTCCTCGCCCTCCAAAGTCTTGAGCTTGTAGGTGTCAGGCCGGATCACTCGGAAGACAACTTATGGTCCTTCCACGGTGGTGAGAGCTTGTGTCAACCCCTGTTGTCTTGAACCCTGCATAAGACAAGATCATCGACAAGGAGGCCTCTACCTCTTACATTTCGATCATGGTAATGGCAGAGTGCCTACTGGTACTTGGTCGAATGAAGAAGTGCGACGTCTCGTGCCTCGTCTATTTGGTCCATCGCATTCTCGAGTGAAGCTTCGTTACCTTGCTCGCTGTAAGCACATACTCACGGCGTGCCATACTCGAGGTCCGTGGGCAGGATCGCCTCGGAATCGTAGACCATGAAGAAAGGCGTGAAGCCGATCGCTCGACTATGTGTCGTGTGAAGGCTCCAAAGCACCACGTGCAGCTCGGTTGCCCATCGACCGCTAAATTGCTTCAGGCGGTTGAAAATGATGGTTGGGTCAAAGATCCGAGGCTTCAATCCCTGGAGTATCATGTCATTTGCTCGCTCGACCTGGCCGTTCGCCTTAGGGTGGCCGATGGCGGCCCACTCGATGTGAATGTGGTAGTCATCGCAGAAATTTAGAAATTTCTTTCTTGTGAATAGCATTCCATTATACGTGATTATGGAGCTCGGAACTCTGAATCGATGGACAATGTCGAGGAAGAATTTGAGCGCCTCCTCGGATCGGATTTTAGCGAGCGGGCATGCTTCGATCCACTTGGTAAATTTGTCGACTGCAACCAGCAAGTGGGTGTAGTCCTCGGGCGCTTTTTTTGGCGGCCTAACCAGGTCCAATCCCTAGACCACGAAAGGCCATGTAAGGGGGATCATTTGGGGGGCCTGAGCTGGCACATGCATTTGGCGAGCATAGTATTGGCAACCTTTGCAGGTCTTGACTATGTGGGTGGCGTCACCCACAATAGTCGGCAAATACAAGCCTTGGCGAAACGCGTTGCCTATGAGGGTTCGAGGCACGGCGTGATGACCGCAGACCGCCCATCGTGGATGTTGACAAGCAGCTTGATACCTTCACTAATGGGGATGCAATGCTGCATAATTTTGGTAATGCTACTCTTATAAAGTTCTCTACAATTAAGACGAAAGACTTAGCGGGTCGATAGAGCCGTTTGGCTTCAGCCCCATCAATGGGGACCGTGCCTCGGGCTAAGTACTCGATGTACGGAACCCTCCAACCGCTTGGGAGCTTGGCTCTTTCAATCTGGGGATCGATTCGTTTGACCTCGGGGTCATCTGACTGGTCATCAGGCTTACTCGAGTCGTCGAGTCGATCGATCTCCATGATATCGGCACGTTGTAGCGTCAGGGGTTGCCCCGTTTCTAGGGCCGGGTCGCTCGACCCCGGGTCGAGCTTCATGAGATTGTTGGGGCCTCCCTTGGACCCCGTGGGCTCTTTGGGTCGAACCGAGGGTTGGTGCTGGTTGTTAGCGAAGACTCCTAGGGGATCAGCTCCCGACGGGATGCCATCTTGGCCAACGTGTCAGCCAGCTCATTGAGGCGTCGCGAGATATGATTGAGCTCGAGCCCATCGAATTTGTTTTCGAGCTTGCGGACCTCCTGCCAGTAGAGCGCCATGGTATCAGTCCGACAGCTGGACTCTTTCATGATCTGGTTGACCACGAGCTGGGAGTCGCCTCGGATCTCCAGCTGTCGGATCCCAAGCTCGATGGCAATCTTAAGCCCGTTCACGAGCGCCTCATATTTGGTGACATTGTTTGAAGTGGGAAAATATAGGAGAATCGCATATTTCATGCATACCTCGAGTGGAGAGGCGAAGACGAGGCCGATGCCTGCACCCATCCGCATGAGGTATCCATCAAAGTACATGACCCAGTACTCTTGGTCGACCGGAGCAGGCGGAAGCTATGCTTCGATCCACTCCACCATAAAGTCGACGAGGGTCTTGGACTTGATGGTTGCCTGAGGTTGGTACATGATGTCGTGCCCCATCAACTCGAGTGCTCACTTGGCGACCTTGTCAGTTGAGTCCCTGTTCTGTATGATTTCGCGGAGCGGGAAGGAACTTACAATGTGTATTGGGTGGGAGTCGAAGTAGTGCGGGAGCTTGTGCCTTGCGACCGTCATTGCGTAAAGGATCTTGACAATCTACGGGTGTCTGGTCTCTAGGTCAGCCAAGACTTCGCTGACATAGTAGACGACGTGCTGTACCTTCAGGATGTGCCCTTCTTTTTCTTGCTCAACTATGAGGGCCGAGCTCACAACTTGAGTGGTCGCCGCTATGAACAGCAGCAGCACCTCGCCTGAGAGTGGCGGGGTCAACACCGGAGCGTTACTCAGGATGCGCTTGATGTGGTCGAGGATGGATTGCGCCTAGGAGGTCCACTCGAACCGATCTGATTTCTTCAAGAGACTGTATAGCGGGAGCATTCTCTCGCCGAGGCGTAAGATAAAGCTTCTCAGCGCTGCCAGGCAGCGCGTGAGCTATTGCAACCCTTTCAGGTTTTGAACCGGCCCAATCCGTTTGATCGCGGAAATCTTCTTAGGGTTAGCCTCGATGCCACGTTCGGAAAAGATGAATCCTAAGAGCATGCCCCTCGGCACCCCGAAGACGCACTTCTCGGGGTTGAGTTTGACACCGTTTGTGCGTAACTTGGCGAAAACCAGTCCAAGGTCAGCTACGAGCGTGTCAACCTTCTTGGACTTAATCATGATGTCGTCCACATAGGCCTCGACCGTGTTGCCTATCAAGTAGTCCAAACACCATTGCATACAACGCTGGAAAGTCACGCCAGTGTTTTTGAGCCCGAAGGGCATCATTACGTAACAGTAAGAGCTGAACGGTGTGATGAAAGATATCGCGAGTTGATCGGATTCTTTCATCATGATTTGGTGATACCCGGAATACGCTTCTAGGAAGGAGAGGGTTTCGCACCCCACTGTCGAGTCAACTATCTGGTCTATGCGTGACAAAGGAAAAGGATCCTTTGGACATGCCTTATTCAGGATTGTATAATCAACACACATTCTCCATTTCCCATACTTTTTTTGTATGAGAACAGGATTAACTAACCAGTTGGGATAGAATACCTCCTTGATGAATCTGACGTCTTGCAGCTTCGTGATCTCCACCCCGATTGCCTTACGCTTCTCCTCGTGGAAGCGGTACAGACATTGCTTCACCGGTTTGGAGCCTGGCCTAGTATTTAAGGAGTGCTCAGCGACTTCCCTCAGAATGCCAGGCATGTCCGAGGGTCTCCACATCAAGACGTCACCGTTCGCGTGAATGAAGTCGACGAGCTCGCTTTCCTATTTGGGAGTAATGGAGGTCCCCACCCTCACCGTCTTCTCTTGGTCACCTTTGGGGTCAATCTGAACCTCCTTGGTATCTTCTGCTAGCTTGAACGAGGTGTCCTTATGGCGGGCCTCGGAGGTTCCCTCCTCAAGAGCGTGCATATGGCCGCAAGCTCCTTGTTCAAGGCCACCGTCATGGTGGTGAGGTCCCCGCTCTCAGTCTCGCATTCATAAGCATGCTGGAGCGACACGCTCACGGGGATGACTCCTTTTAGCCCAGGCATCTTCAGCTTCAGGTAGGTGTAATTGGGGATCACCATGAACTTGGCGGAACAGGGTCGCCCGAGGAGGGCGCGATGCGCAACCGGGAAGTCAACCACCTTGAAGGTTAGGGTCTCGGTCCCAAAGGTCACGGGCAAACTAATCTGCCTGAGTGGGATGGCCAACTTCCCGGGAACGATCCCATGGAAGGGCGTGCCGGGCGGCTAGAGACGCGATCGATTGATCCCGAGCAGGTCGACGGTATCGACATACAAGATGTTGATGCATCTACCTCCGTCCATCATCACCTTCATGAGGCAGACCTCAGCAATGATAGGGTCCACCACGAGCGGGTACCGACCCCGGTCGTGGCACGTGAAAGGGATGGTCCGACCGATCGAAAGTTATCCGCAGGTCAGACCACTTGAGGAAGGACGGCGTGGCGGATTCGGTCGTGAAGACTTTGCGACGTTCAACCTTGGTTGTGTGTTGGCTCCCTTGGGCCTCGCGCGCCATGAAGATCATATGGCACGCTTTGGTGTTGGGGAACACCGGTCCCCCTTGCTCGTCGTTGTTGTTTGCGGGGTCTTGGGCCCCTGGCTTTGACGCTTTCTCTGGCTCTCCCTTCTTCGCCTCCTCTTGGATTAATTTCTTCATCATGGAACAGTCCTTGAGGAGGTGTTTGACAGGGAATCCGTGGTTCGGGTACAGGCTGTTCCACTTCTTCTCGAAATGGTTCAGCGCCTCCCCGGCTGGAGGCCTCGACAGCTTGTGCTCGGCGACCGCCACAACGGGGTCACGCCTAGTTCGTGACTTGTTCTTCCTCTTCTCCAGACGGTCGTGGGACCATTGCCAGCACTTTCCTCTCATTTGCCCTTGCCTTTGCCCTCCATGGAGCAGTTGAGAACTGCTCCCATGCACTCTTCGCCGGAGGCGAAGCTCATGGCAATGTCTAGGAGCTCACGAGCCGTGCGCGGGCCCTTATGACCCAGCTCATGGATGAGTCTGTCTGACGTCGTGCCCGAGATAAAGGCTCTAACGATGTCTGTGTTGCCCACGTTGGGCAAGTCGTTACACTTCTTGCTGAAGCGCCATATGTAGTCACGGAGGGACTCGCCGGTCTTTTGTCAGCAGATTTTGAGGTCCCATGGGTTACCTAGACAGACATATGTCCCCTGGAAGTTCCGGACAAAGACGTCTCTCTAATCAGGCCAATTGTAGATCTGACCCTCGGGGAGGTGCTCGAGTGAAGCACGAGCCGAATTGGCCAGGTACAGCGGCAGGTTATGGACAATGGCGAGGTCGTCGATCAACCACCCCCCCCCCCCCCCCCGCGAGGTGGTAGTCCTCGAGCCAGAGTCCGGGGTCGATCTCGACGCGTACTTAGTGATGGTCACGGGTGCTCAAAAATGTTGCGGGAACTCGACGCTGCGGATACGCAAGCTGAAGACTCGAGGCCCCGGCAGGCTAGGGCTTTGACTCCCTTCCTTGTCGGCGTTGTCGTACCAGCCACCACGGCACGGTTGATGACCCCTTTCTCTATTCAGCCGATCCTTTTCGAGTTGGTGTGCCCTAAGGGTATAGTGTGCGTTGCGGTGGGGCCCAACTCGTTCATGGATCGTGGCTCTCATTGGCGCGCCCTCGGTCAGGGGCGCTTGTTGCACTGTGGGCTGATGCGAGCCCATGATACTGCCTCCTCCAGCATGTCGGGACGTGGAGATCTGCTGGCTGGACTGAGCGGCACGCCACCGCGAACTTTCGGCTTGGAGCTCGGTGGCCTTGGTCAGAAGAGCCGCGACTTCCCGCTGAGCATGCAGGGCTTCTGGCATCTTGGGCTTGAGGAGAGTCTTAAGCAGCGTGATGGCCGCTGCTATGTTCTACCCCGCACAAGCGAACTTCAGTGGTGCCTGATCATCATTGATGATGCGCTATTGGATGTCGCGGGCCATGGCGTGAGCGCGCCCGCCCATGCCGGAACGAGCCAGCTCGCGGTCTATTTCTTCCTTCTCATTTTCCAGCTGGTGTCGAGTTTCTTCCAGCTCCGCTCGTCTTGCCCTCAGCTGTTGCTGAGGGTCCTCCGTGCAGGGTGCAAGTCACGGTTCCTTGGGTGGAGTGATGGGCACGTTGATGAGTGTTTCCCTCACCATTGCGCCTGTTACAGGGCTCGCCGGAGCACGGGCCTCGGGGTTCGCCATCGCTCTAGCGGCTAAGATTCTACCCCCCACCCCCCACCCCCCCCCCCCCCCCCCCCGTGGCTGGTACAGGCATGAGCTGCACCATATGGCATCCACATGGGGGGTCATAGTTCCCCGTACAGCTTTCGGAGTTGGAGCCTGAATCTTCTAGGGACCCCACATCGAGGAGGTCGAACAGGGATTCGTTCGGGCGTTTGATTACGATGACGAACCCGGTGTCCGCGGCTATAGGAACATCATGGTGGATGGCGAGGTCCTGGAAATCTCTTGTGGCATTACGCAGGCCGCACTGGTAGCTCTCAAGGAGGGTTTCAGCAAGACGGCCCAGGAAAAGGGGTTCGCCCCCGAGGAGCCGGCCATGGATGTTCGCCAGGGCGAACGCAACGTCCCGGAGGTCATCCTAGTCAAGCGTGGGGCCCAAGTAACGCTCCAGACGGCACCATTACTGGTCGCCATAGTTAGTTGACTACGTGGAGTGGCCCAAGACTCTTGGTCTGGGCGGCTCAAGCCGAACTGCACACATTGCCTCATCGGCGACGGCCATGGCTGTCGCAATGGGGTCCAGGAGCGACTCGTCGACGAACACGGCATGGCCCAAGTCCTCCAGCCACCACAAACACGACGCCTCGATGGCAGGCGCTAGGACTGCAGGCGACGAGGAT
Source organism: Eleusine indica (assembly GCA_030378355.1). NCBI lineage: Eukaryota > Viridiplantae > Streptophyta > Magnoliopsida > Poales > Poaceae > Eleusine > Eleusine indica. Next base: position 32,855,178 of record CM059499.1, read on the forward strand.
GTGGGAATGCTGACGCACAGCAGTTTCTGATCTGCAATCACGATGAACTCTAGGCGCCCGAAGAACACGCTAGTGCTGAGAACCTAGAAAGCGGAGAAAGTAGGCATCCGAACAGGAAAGTGGTTGTGGAGTGTAACACACAAATGCTCCTGCCTGGCATCCCAACAGTTGGTGTTTAGATCACCGGCTAGTAGAATTTGTTCTAGGGGATGTGCGTTTCGAGTTCGGTAATGGCTATGTAAGTGGACACGGAGGGCTTATACTAGTTCGGGGAGGTCCCCTACGTCCAGTTCGGGTCACAGATGGTGTTTCTTGCACCGGGGAATACAATGGTGGTGAGAGAGGAGGGGTCTCCAAGTCTCGGTGTGTGAGCATGTTTGAGGGTGTGTGTGTGCTAGCAAGAGTGAACATGAATGGCCGGGGGTCCTTCTGGAAGAAGACGGGTCTCCCCTTTTATATTTCAAGGGTCGGGCCCATGTTATAGAGACAGAGAGTTGGTGAGAGTGTGTTGAAGGCAGCGTGAATTGCGGTTGATGGCGTGGCCTTCGGTCCTTGCTGGGCCCCTTTGTCCTGGCCTGGCGTCAGCATGCGCAAAAAAGGACGTGTGGCCCCTTTTTCCGTGGTTGAGTTGAGCGGTCTTGTCCCTGTAGATTGTGTGTTCCATAGGGTTGAAGCGTGTAGTCACAGATGGCAGGTTTGCGTCCTGTATGGCCTGGGCTCATGCGTCAATCGATATCTCACCTCATCATTGCTTAGACCACTGTTCAAGAGGTCATCATGATGGTGGTATAGGTGGGCAGCATGGGCGGCCTCACAGCGCTAGGTCTTGTCCCGTCCGCCAGGGTGATGATGACACTAGGAGTATATCTATAGAGGGATTTGACCTTTTGGCACTACAGCCGCACGCCTTGTATGGCATTTAAGGCTGGGTAGTTGGTGGTTGGAGGCCCTCCCCCCGCTCGACCATCGTGTCGATGGTCGACCTATCACGTAGCGCTTGGCCAGGGTTGTTTAGTTGGGAATATCTATCAGTAAATAGAGATGGTGCCATGTCACAGGTCTGGGACCCATTGACTGGAGTTGGCAGGAGTCAGAGTAGCATGCCAGTGTTATTGTACCTACTCGTCTGGGCCACCGTATTGCGCTCGACCCCATGTGCAGGGTCGAGCGAGCCGGAGCAGGGACTTCTCCGAATGGCGGGGGTCGGTTGGGTCGAAGAGAGGGACTCGACCCAGCTTGGTCGAGAGAAGAAGGGTCGGGCATCTGCCTAGGTGCGGGCTGGCGAGTTGCGTGGATCGGCCGCGAGACCGAGTCGCTATCGACTACGTCGACCGGGGTTTGTGTGGATTGTACCATTGTGGGGCCTGCTGGTTTCGGCTATCACAGCAGCGGTTATGGGGTTTAATCCTGTGCCACATGGCACCTCTGGTTTTTACCCTCGACAGGTGATGACAGACCTATCTGTTCTTTGAAATCCCCCACGTTCGGCTATAAATAGGCTCTTGGCCAAAATCGTACTGTGGATGCAGGGGAAAACCGGATGCCCAAGATGTGATGATCTGATTCTCTTCGATTGTCATTGTATCTATATAATAGTATATAATGTAGACTATGTCACTATATAAGAGCAAGACAGGACTCAAGGTCCATACCTATAGTGGAGAGTAGGTTGTTGTCATACGCCCTGGTGTGGACGAAACTGTGGTTGCGTGGACGGTGGTAGACTCGTTTCTCTCGTTCACCCAACAGCTCGAGGTTGGTGTCGGTGACAAGAACGTGTGGCTCATCCTCCTCCATGTCATCCTCAATGGGTGTGTACCTCGTTGGTTCATGCTTGATGGATAGGTTCATGCTCGAGCTTTCGTGTGAACAGCGTGAACTCGAACGCGTCACTCATTGCATCAACGCCTTAGCTTTCTTCATCTGCACCACTTGACCAAAAACACAAGACAAACTCGAACACGGGTTATGGGTAAGGAAATAAAATCTGAAGGCCGTGTTGCTCTTGTCAAGCTTGTCAAAGAGACTCGAACAACTCAAAACAAAGCAAACTAAAAAATGAAATATTTTTGGTGTTTTTGGAATGACAACTTTGGAGAAGCAAAGTGAGAGCACAAGAGAAAATGAGTGAAGGAGGGGGTCAAATGAGAGATGAAATTTCGACGGCCAAACGCTCTCCCCCGAGCACTCTATTTATAGGAAAAATTCCTAACGGTCAAAAACGGCTAGTGGAAAGCCAAATCCAACCGGTTGCAAAACGCCTAGGTTGGTGGGGCCCACACCCCTTCGGCCAAACATGGGTGTTCGGCCGACCATGGGTAGGTCCCACTGGTCCCCCACTTTGGCCCATAACTCCCTAACAACTATATTTTCTGAGCTGCAGGGATTAGGTCCAAAGTGTTGACAAAATTTTTGCTTAGAAAATATTTTCTCAAAGTTAGAAACCAAAAACCGATTTTTTGAACTTTTATTAAGAAAAGGTTGGAATAAATTCCATCATGCATGTGAAATCATAATATGCAAATGCAAAAACAAATTTCAAAAATCCAAAAGTTGGAAAATTCAAATGTGCAAAGATTAAGGAAATCAAATATGAGATAAATACCATTTTACCTTTGGCAAGGGCTCACCAATTTTGAAAGTACGATGAGCGGGACTTTTCTCCATCACTTTTAGCTTGATGTCATGGCATCCGGTCCTGGAGAAGTGGACGCGGATGGCTGCACTTCGTTCACTCGCCACACCTTTTTCATCTTTGGTGTGGTCGGTAGCTTCTTGGATGAAAGATTCTTCCTTTGCGGCTGCTTCTTATTCTAGAGCCCAGACGTACCTGTTTCTTCCTTCTTCTGAGTGACAAAAGTGGGATTCTTTTGTGTCCAGAAGTTTGGCATAGAATCCTCTAGGCTTTCCCTTCTCGTCTCCACCTCCAGTTTCTTGATGTCATGCCGGTTTGGCCACTTTTTCTTTTTGACTCCACCCATGAGACAAGGCTGAAACTCAAACTCCTCTTCTTTGCCATTGAGGTCGAGACAGATTACTTTAACCCCTACATCAATTTATGCGAATATGGTGCTTAAGAATGGTCGCCCAAGGATGAGCGGTGTACTCTTATCGACTTTCATGTCAAGCAGCACAAATTCCACAAGGATGAAGCATTCGTGGATCTCAACCAAGACTTCCTCGACAATTCCCGTGGGAAACCACGTTGTCGAGTCAGCAAGCTGAATCTGAACCTAAATTGGAACTAGGGCTACGATGTCCAGCTTTTTGAAGATAGCTCTTGGCATCATGCTAACACTGGCACAAAGGTCGCATAATGCTTGCTCGAAGAATTATGTCCCAATTGAACATGAGATCAACGGGCTCCCTAGATCGCCTTGGATTACTAGAATGATGTTCAACTCGTCCTTTTCATCATCTCCTTCATGGTTAGTATACGGTGAGTTGCGAGTAGGATTACCCACAAGCATCACCGCATTCACATTTTTGATGGTAGATTCAGGTTGCGCCGGAATTTTCCCACAGTTTGGAGCAGGCTAGCTAGGCTAGTTAGGTTTCTAGCATTTTGTTAAAGCTAAGTTGATTCTTTAAGGAAGAAGCAAGACCTTTTAACTTAGCATTACAATTTCTAAGGTCTTGTCATTAGCCGAAAGCTTTTTAGTAAAGGTTTCATTAATTTTAGCCTAGCCTAAGACAAGATCTTTAAAGGAGGGTTGATTGTTGAAAGAGTTAAAGTTGTTACCTCCTTGATAATACGGGCGTGCTTGGTTTTACCCGTTGCCTCCTTGTAGATGATAACCGTTGTTGTTGTTGTTCATGTACAGCATGTCCTCACGAGTCTGAGGGCAGTCATTGCCTGAGTGACCCGTGTTGCCACAGACTTCGCACATCATGCGAGCATCTAAGGTGTTGATGGTGCCGACTTCATATCCTTTGGCCGGCTCGTCCATCTTCCTCATGAGGTGGTCCATTTTAGCAGATAGCATGTCCACCTCCTTAACAGTGTGCATGCCCCGCTGACACGAGTGAAGACGATCTTCATTCCTTCCTTGGTTGGAGACCATCTTCGCAAAAAGTTCTTTAGCCTTTGCAACGATCAGTGAAAAGAAGCTCCTCCTACAGCAGCATCAATATGATCATGAGCTGATAGAGTCAGCCCGTTGTAGAAGTTTTGGATGATAAGCCATTCATCCATCTCGTGATGAGAAAAGGCGGCAATGTACTCTTGCAGCTTGAGATTCTTTTGTGAAGAGCGTTGGTTTTGCCCAATGGGAAGAACTTGGCGAGGAACGCGGCAGAACACTTTCCCCAGGTATCCACAGCATCCTTGTTCGCGTAGAACCACTGTATTGCCCTTCCCAGGTGGGAGAATGGAAACAGACGAAGGCGAATGGCATCTTGAGAGACGTCCTTCATCTTGAAGGTGTTGCAAATTTCCAGAAACTGATATAGATGGGCGCTGGCATCCTCATTGGCCTTCCCACATAATGGACTAGCCTACACCATGGTAATGATACCCATCTTGATCTCGAAATTCGCATCTCCCGTGACGTTGGGTGCAACAGGAATGTTGGACACCGAGGGAGCGGATAAATCACGAAGACTCTTCTGGGCCATGACCTTGAAGCTTGATGGTGCGGAGATGACTAGTTCACTTGCAGACATGAACTTCTGAGGAGGGATGAGACGTGCAAGTACCCTTCTCAAGAACTGTCCGGGATCTTCAATATAATTTTCAGGCAAGGTGAAGCCGGTCATGCACTACCTTGTTTTCACCCAAAAGGAGAAAACAAACATGTTTAGACTGTTTGGGTGAATACCAAATAATATCAAATGCAAGATTAGAACATATGTAATTCTTTTGATCAATTTGCCTTCCCCGGCAACAGCGCCAGAAATGCTTGTTGATATTTCATAACATCGCATCAGAAATGTTACTATCCCCAACAACAGCGCCAGAAATGCATGTTGGCATTTCTAAGCGTCGTCACTAAGTTGCCTTGGCAACAAAGCCTAGAAATGTATATTGGTAATCTTTAACGAATGCAGAGAGTCCGCAAGCGCACGGAGAATACCGTTGTAGCATTTCACCCGGAGGTATTGTAAGTTTCGTGACCATTGATGATTGGATCCCCAAGGTATGAATGTTTGGCGATAGATGACAACTATGAAATTGTGGGCTAATATCTACATGAGTGTTGTCTATGCAAAAATCATCTCTAAACTCTATTACAAATCATATGAATGATGGTTGCCTTGGCGATTGATGACAATGACCACAAGCATGGAGGCTTGATGAGCTTGATGGAGTCAAAGGGTTGATGAAGATGGATCAAGGCTAAGGACAAGCTATGGAGCAAGTATGGGAACACTTGTCTAGTTGTTAGGGCTTTGAGTCCATAGGAAAAAGCAGACTATCAAGCAGGTCTAGGTCATTTCTCTTAGGTCATGTCTAGTCAGTGATGTGCATGAATGCTCGGTGAAATCACAACCACTAGTTGACAGTGGAGAAGCTAAGGAGCTATTCGGAGAAGCCAGGAAATGAAGTCAAGCGATGATGAGGAGTTTCAGCTTCTGCACGAAGTGACCGGACAAAGGGGTTAGTAGAGACCAGACTGTACGGTCACTAGGAGAATAGGAAATCCAACGAGGAAACTGCCTGAGTCAGAGTCTGTAGAGATCGGATGGTCTAGTCAGTACAGCAAGACTCATGGCAGCGAGGAAATGAGCTCTGGAATGTTTCTGTAATGGAGAGAGAAATGGACCGAACGGTGCGGTCAACTGACCGTATGGTCCGGTCAGTGGAGAAGTCAGCAGGGGCAGAGCTGTTGGAGTTGAAGACTACAGTGACGGGATAGTCCGGTCAGGCAGTGACCGGACAGTTGGCCCAGAAAGCTGATTTTGTAGAGCAACGGCTAGTTGGAGGTTGAAAGCCTATATAACTTCGTTGCTGGGGTCTTGGAGACCTCTCTTGGCCAATGGAATACCTGAGAGCATTTGGTAAGGTCCAAGAGGAAAAGAGGAGAGCACGAGGAGCAGATATTGCATATCTTGAGAGTGCTAGTGAAAGTAAATTGAGCATTGATGCACATATAAGGCTTGGGTGTCCTTGAGGGTGTGATCTAGGTTGTTACTCTTGGTCTATGGTGAGACCTAGACCGGTTAGGTGTTAGTGATCGAGCCTATCATAATCGGTTATGAAGGTCGTCACATGTTTGTACACGGTTTGAGTCCGCCGGTAAAAGGGGCATCGCTAGTGAACGCCCGTGTCACCTCGGGGAGTCCGGCAAGTTCTCGAGGGAGGCGAGCTTGTGCCTTGGTGGCAGCGGTGACGCGCACCGTGTCTTCACTCAGGGAGTGATTGCGGGCTCGTGGGTAAGAAGTCCACATTTGTGGCAGGTGGGACCGGGACTCCGGTGGGAGAGGTCCAACGAGGATTAGGGCAACGCACCATCCTTCCGAGACCTCGGGAAAAAATCATGAGCATTCCTTGACCCCTATTTACTATTCTGCATTAGGATGGTATAGTTGATAGGGTGACTTGTGGCTTGCATAGGCTAGTTTGATTAGCTTTCGTGTTTGCTTTCATCATGAACACTAGTATGGGTAGGGTCTTGGCCTTTTAGAATTGTTAGATTGCAATGATTGCTAGGTTCAAGTAGTATTGACTACTAGTATTCGGATTTGTGGTTGGCTTACCGATTCACCCCCCCCCCCCCCCCCGCCCCCCCCCCTCCCCCCACCCTCTCGGTATGCCTTTAGTCCTTACAAGTGGTATCAGAGCCAAGTGCTCATCTTTGAGGCTTCACTGCCTCGAGTAAGGATGTCAGGACAGGTGGGGAGTGTTCCCATATTTGATGGGGAGGACTACGGGTATTGGAAGGATCGTATGCAAGCCTACCTGGAGTCCCTCGATCTAGAGATATGGATGGTGACCCATGAGTCTGATGCGGATGTGAACCTGCTTGAACCTGATTTCATTAAGAACAACGCTAAGGCCAAGAATGCTCTGTTTGCATGCATATCCAAGGATGTCTTTGCTAGATTGGATGCGAGTTTGACAGCACATGGTATTTGGACTGAGATTCAGGGTCTCCATGAGGGTACTAGTGATGTCAAAGAGGAAAGATATTATGTGCTGAAGAACAAGTATGATAACTTCACTAGATTGCCACATGAGACAACTAATACTATTTATTCTCACTTTCAAGTACTAGTGGAGGAGATCAATGCTCTGGGGGATGACATCAAGCTCAAGCCTGTTGAGGTGATAAGAAGATTCTTGAGTGATGAGGACATCACTCCTATGTATATACACAACACTCCTTCAATTTTGGACTTGCAAGGTCAAATTACTAGAGCTCGTGCACGACGACTAAATTTAGAGGTGAGCTCGTTCCTATGTTCTTTGCTATATGTTACTTTTGAGAATGGTTTGCTACCTAATAATTATTTTATTATTAGAAACCATGGAGAGGACCAGGAGATGATGAGAGAAGGAGTTGGGAACGTGGAGAACCAGCAAGGGCTTAGAAGCCAAGGTGGAGGCCCAATCAAAACCGACTTCGAGTCTGTTTCGGGGCCCAGGACCAGTCTTTACTAAGACGGTCGCCCAGGATGCATACGGACTCAGATTTGGACGTTCTACATAAGAACGGAAAGATAAGGAGAAGACCTTTCCAATGCCGCCAGCCTCATGTCAAAATTCATCCGGAGTCATTACAAATCATCAAAACAAAAGAGGGTCCAGAATCTGATGTGAACAAGGGTTCCCGATCTTCCGAAAGGTTCTTGGTAAGTTGATTTGGTCGGAGACGACACACAAATCGATCCGGCTTCAGAACAGCACGTTCTAAACCCCGCAATCGCAGCACGACGTCTCCTCTGGTTATCAACCGTCCAAAAGACGATTGATCTCGCCAAGAAGGCTAATCCCTGCCTGCGAATCAAGAACGCAAGCAAGAACAACGAAGAATGCAACACAATTGCAGATGTATGATTAAACTCTCGAAGTTGGGGTCTCACAAACCGATGAACGACAAAACTGTTTATGAATAGAATTGATCTAAGCAAAACCCAAACCCTAATGAAGAGGCGGTGGCTGTATATGAGGACCCTAGGGTCGTGCAAGACCCCCTGGACGCAGCCCTAAGTGGGCTCAACTCCAAACATGGCCCAAAGACCGATTACGGTGTCGCAGCACCAGGACAGATTCTGGAAGTCGCATTGTTTTGGCGATTGCCGACGGTTCGGGACGAAATTGGACATGGGACCAGTTGGGTTGGAAAGGGTTTTTCGTTATCTTTCCAGGCATATATAGAACGTCCAAATCCGAGTCCGTATGCGTCCTGGGCATCCATTTTAGTGCAGACTGGTCCTGGGCTCCGAAACAGACTCGAAGTCGGTTTTGATTGGGCCTCCACCTTGCCTTGGACGTCCTTGCTGGCCCATCACGTCTCCAATCACCTCCCCAGCTATCTCATGATCATCTCCATGGTTTCTAACAACAATTAATTCATTAGGTAGCAATCTATTCTCAAAATCACATAAAGGAATCATTAGGAACAAGCTCACCCGTAAATTCAGTTATCGCGCATGAACTTGTATTTTGGTTGGCGGAGTGCTGGGTGTATCCATAAGGGTGATGTCCTCATCATTCTCCCCCTTTTGAATTAGAGTCGTCCTCGACTCGATCCCATCTCTTTCTCCCAATAGTGGTCTCAAATCTAAAATATAAAATATAGAACTATTTCCAAACTTGGAATGCACCTCGCGTTTATATGTGTTATGAAAATTATCATCACAATGTGAAACCATAATAGAAGGCATGCCATGCAAATTAATGACCTCTTTGAAAACTTGCTCAGCAATATGAACGTCATTCTCACTCTTATGACAAGATGGAAAATGTGTGATCTTAAAAACACTAGAAAAACATGACATGACATGGTAATTGTTATTGCAGTTTTCTAGTTCATCATTTGGTTGTACAACACAAGGAGTATTCATGTTTGAGCAAATATAAACTTTATGCACCATAAATACACCTCTATGATCATAGTTTCCTATAGCATAAAATTTGTTTCTTGTTAGTAAAGGTAATTCAGTTTGAGAAAAGATTTGCTTCTCCACGGTATTTAGATTACAAAGAACATCAAATTCAATATAACCCAAAGTATTTAGAGAAGACAATAATTTCTGCTCATTCTTCTCACATGTTATTTAAATCAAATGTTTTATTTCCGCACTAGTAGGTGAATCATAAGCAAAAACATCAATCTTGTTCATTTGTTGTGGCAAAGGTATAAGTGAAGCAGTGGCACACAACTCCTCTTTATCACAAGGATCAGTAGATAAATCAACTTGTGGCAAAGGCAAATCAAGACAAGGTTCCAATACAACAAGATTGTTGGAACAATTCATCACATCAAGAAAGCTCTTACCTGAAACAACAACATGTTCTTCATCTTTCACACTATCCTCTTCTTTGTGTAGAACCTGAAATGTATTAGTTGCAACAAGAGGCAAGGAAATATGTTCATCATCTAATTCAGATTTTGATGTAAGTGTTGCAACATTTGAAGTAGTCCATTCTTTCCTAAATGGTTCATTCTTTCTTCTCTCAAGTCTTTGTTGATCCTCTTCTAAAATTTTAGCAGCAGACATAGGTTTAAGAGTAACTCTTCTACCATTGTATTTAAATGAATTGATATTAGCAATGGTATTGTGCAAAGCATTATTTGTAGAAATCCAAGGCTTACTCAACAACAAATGACACGCTTGCATAGGCACTATATCAAAATCTGCACAATCCTTATAAGAACCAATAAAAAATTCAATGCGTGCAATTTTATCTACCTTTATCTTACCACAAGAATTTACCCATTCGATGTAGTATGGACACGGGTGTGGCTGTGTGGTCAAGCCGAGCTTCTCGACCAATTCCAAGCTTGCGATATTGTTGCTACTCTCTCCATCAATGATGACACGACAACGTCGATCCTTCACAACAAAGTGAGTCTGAAACAAGTTATTCAGTTGATTTTGCTCTACCTTCTCCATTTGAGAACTAAACACTCGTTGTGCTACAACACTTGTATCAACCTCATTTGACACCATCGACTCATCACCATCGGTGTTGTAACCTATCATTGTTAATAGAAAACTAGAAAAAACACAAGAGTATATTTTCCTATCACCACTGTTTGATCACGGTGGAAACTCACAACAAGCAAATGACAGCACCTAACTGAGTTCTTACAAGATTCTTAGTAGCAAAACAGAGGATACCTTGGAGAGTGTGATCTGACGATTGCGAGGGTCCAAAGTTCTGTGCCTATTCAGAAGGATATATGTGGAGCTAGGTAGGCAATTTATAGTAGCAAGGATTAGCAAAATTTCAATTCAGAAATTGCAAAACTGAATAATAGTCCCAAGCTAGTCTATGTCACTGGCCTAAACTTGTCTTGGACCTAGTTCAAGCAAGCATGCAAATGGCTCAACAAAGGACACAAAGGCTGCAAGCAATTCTGAATTTTTTTCTCTTCTCCTTACGTTTTTTTTCTTTTGTTATAGGTGCGGCTTTTTCTTCTTAGTTTTTTTTCAGCACCTCTTTGCCTTTTACTTCTTTCATGATTTTTTTGACATAGAACTGCAGCAAGAGTTGTGAACTTCATAGCACAAAGAAAAAACCTAAACTTTCTTTTTTGCACTCTTTACGTAAGGAATAGATGTACATGTAGAACTGAACCGACAATTCTCATATGCAACAACGTGCAGCAATCTCTTGACTCAAGTAACAACGTGCAATAGAAAACACTCTAAGTTTCTTTTGCACACAAAAAATAGAAGGCTAGATGTTAAATAAATATTTAGTGCAAATAATTCCAGCAGTACTATTCTCTCAATGTGTGCAACAATCTGATTTTTTTTTCTTGATTGTCTATGAACAAGGACACACACGACTCAAACAAGACCAAAGAACAAGTACTAGACCAACAACACAATGACCTTGTAGGGACTAAAATTCAGAGAAGCAAACTAAACTGAAAATTGCAAGGCACAAGGGGGGTGTAGGACAGCGGAAACACGACGAACAAATATTTTTGTAGGACAATTTTTTGGACTCTAGGTTGAACAAAATAACAAGTATAACGGCGAACCTAACGGTGTACCTGAAGCTCTGATACTGCTTGATGTGAATAAGGGTTCCCGATCTTCCAAAAGGTTCTTGGTAAGTTGATTTGGTCGGAGGCGACACACAAATCGATCTGGCTTCAGAACAGCACGTTCTAAACCCCGCAATCGCAGCACGACGTCTCCTCTGGTTATCAACCGTCCGAAAGACGATTGACCTCACCGAGAAGGCTAATCCCTGCCTGTGAATCAAGAACACAAGCAAGAACAACGAAGAATGCAACACAATTGCAGATGTATGATTAAACTCTCGAAGTTGGGGTCTCACAAACCGATGAACGGCAAAACTGTTTATGAACAGAATAGATCTAAGCAAAACCCAAACCCTAATGAAGAGGCGGTGGCTGTATATGAGGACCCTGATGTGAACAAGGGTTTCCGATCTTCCGAAAGGTTCTTGGTAAGTTGATTTGGTCAGAAGCGACACACAAATCGATCCGGCTTCAGAACAGCACGTTCTAAACCCCGCAATCACAGCACGACGTCTCCTCTGGTTATCAACCGTCCAAAAGACGATTGATCTCGCCAAGAAGGCTAATCCCTGCCTGCAAATCAAGAACACAAGCAAGAACAACGAAGAATGCAACACAATTGCAGATGTATGATTAAACACTCAAAGTTGGGGTCTCACAAACCGATGAACGACAAAACTGTTTATGAATAGAATTGATCTAAGCAAAACCCAAACCCTAATGAAGAGGCGGTGGCTGTATATGACGACCCTAGGGTCGTGCAAGACCCCCTGGACGCAGCCCTAAGTGGGCTCAACTCCATACATGGCCCAAAGACCGATTACTGTGTCGCAGCACCAGGACAGATTCTGGAAGTCATATTGTTTCGGCGATTGCCGATGGCTCGAGACGAATTTTGACATGGGACCAGTTGGGTTGGAAAGGGCTTTTCGTTATCGTTCCAGGCATATATAGAACGTCCAAATCCGAGTCCGTATGCGTCCTGGGCATCTGTTTTAGTGCAGACTGGTCCTGGGCTCCGAAACAGACTCGAAGTTGGTTTTGATTGGGCCTCCACCTTGGCTTGGACGTCCTTGCTGGCCCATCACGTCTCCGATCACCTCCCCAGCTATCTCATCATCATCTCCATGATTTCTAACAACAATTAATTCATTAGGTAGCAATCTATTCTCAAAATCACATAAAGGAATCATTAGGAACAAGCTCACCCGTAAATTTAGTTGTCACGCATGAACTTGTATTTTAGTTGGCGGAGTGCTGGGTGTATCCATAAGGGTGATGTCCTCATCATTCTCCCCCTTTTGAATTAGAGTCGTCCTCGACTCGAGCTCATCTCTTTCTCCCATGTATGGTCTCAAATCTGAAATATTAGTTATGGAACTATTCCCAAACTTGGGATGCAACTCATATTTATATGCATTATGAAATTTGTCATCACAATGAGAATCTACAGTAGAAGGCATTCCGTGCAAATTAATAATCTCTTTGAAAACTTGCTCAGCAATATGAGCATCATTCTCACTCTTATCACAAGGTAGACAATGTTTGATCTTAAAAACACTAGAAAAACATGACATGACATGGTAATTGTTATTGCAGTTTTCTAGTTCATCATTTGGTTGTACAACACAAGGAGTATTCATGTTTGAGCAAATATAAACTTTATGCACCATAAATACACCTCTATGATCATAGTTTCCTATAGCATAAAATTTGTTTCTTGTTAGTAAAGGCAATTCAGTTTAAGAAAAGATTTGCTTCTCCACGGTATTTAGATCACAAAGAACATCAAATTCAATATAACCCAAAGTATTTAGAGAAGACAATAATTTCTGCTCATTCTTTTCACATGTTATTAAAATCAAATATTTTATTTCAGCACTAGTAGGTGAATCATAAGCAAAAACATCAATCTTGTTCATTTGTTGTGGTAAAGGTATAAGTGAAGCAGTGGCACACAACTCCTCTTTATCACAAGGATCAGTAGATAAATCAACTTGTGGCAAAGGCAAATCAAGACAAGGTTCCAATACAACAAGATTGTTGGAACAATTCATCACATCAAGAAAGCTCTTACCTGAAACAACAACATGTTCTTCATCTTTCACACTATCCTCTTCTTTGTGTAGAACCTGAAATGTATTAGTTGCAACAAGAGGCAAGGAAATATGTTCATCATCTAATTCGGATTTTGATGTAAGTGTTGCAACATTTGAAGTAGTCCATTCTTTCCTAAATGGTTCATTCTTTCTTCTCTCAAGTCTTTGTTGATCCTCTTCTAAAATTTCAGCAGTAGACATAGGTTTAAGAGTAACTCTTCTACCATTGTATTTAAATGAATAGGTATTAGCAATGGTATTGTGCAAAGCATTATTTGTAGAAATCCAAGGCTTACTCAATAACAAATGGCACGCTTGCATAGGCACTATATCAAAATCTGCACATTCCTTATAAGAACCAATAAAAAATTCAATGCGTGCAATTTTATCTACCTTTATCTTACCACAAGAATTTACCCATTGGATGTAGTATGGACACGGGTGTGGCTGTGTGGTCAAGCCGAGCTTCTCGACCAATTCCAAGCTTGCGATGTTGTTGTTACTCTCTTCATCAATGATGACACGACAACGTCGATCCTTCACAACAAAGTGAGTCTGAAACAAGTTGTTCATTTGATTTTGCTCTACCTTCTCCATTTGAGAACTAAACACTCGTTGTGCTACAACACTTGTATCAACCTCATTTGACACCATCGACTCATCACCATCGGTGTTGTAACATGATTCTTAGTAGCAAAACAGAGGATACCTTGGAGAGTGTGATCCGATGATTGCGAGGGTCCAAAGTTCTGTGCCTATTCAGAAGGATATATGTGGAGCTAGGTAGGCAATTTATAGTAGCAAGGATTAGCAAAATTTCAATTCAGAAATTGCAAAACTGAATAATAGTCCCAAGCTAGTCTATGTCACTGGCCTAAACTTGTCTTGGACCTAGTTCAAGCAAGCATGCAAATGGCTCAACAAAGGACACAAAGGCTGCAAGCAATTCTGAATTTTTTTCTCTTCTCCTTACGTTTTTTTTCTTTTGTTATAGGTGCGGCTTTTTCTTCTTAGTTTTTTTTCAGCACCTCTTTGCCTTTTACTTCTTTCATGATTTTTTTGACATAGAACTGCAGCAAGAGTTGTGAACTTCATAGCACAAAGAAAAAACCTAAACTTTCTTTTTTGCACTCTTTACGTAAGGAATAGATGTACATGTAGAACTGAACCGACAATTCTCATATGCAACAACGTGCAGCAATCTCTTGACTCAAGTAACAACGTGCAATAGAAAACACTCTAAGTTTCTTTTGCACACAAAAAATAGAAGGCTAGATGTTAAATAAATATTTAGTGCAAATAATTCCAGCAGTACTATTCTCTCAATGTGTGCAACAATCTGATTTTTTTTTCTTGATTGTCTATGAACAAGGACACACACGACTCAAACAAGACCAAAGAACAAGTACTAGACCAACAACACAATGACCTTGTAGGGACTAAAATTCAGAGAAGCAAACTAAACTGAAAATTGCAAGGCACAAGGGGGGTGTAGGACAGCGGAAACACGACGAACAAATATTTTTGTAGGACAATTTTTTGGACTCTAGGTTGAACAAAATAACAAGTATAACGGCGAACCTAACGGTGTACCTGAAGCTCTGATACTGCTTGATGTGAATAAGGGTTCCCGATCTTCCGAAAGGTTCTTGGTAAGTTGATTTGGTCGGAGGCGACACACAAATCGATCTGGCTTCAGAACAGCACGTTCTAAACCCCGCAATCGCAGCACGACGTCTCCTCTGGTTATCAACCGTCCGAAAGACGATTGACCTCACCGAGAAGGCTAATCCCTGCCTGTGAATCAAGAACACAAGCAAGAACAACGAAGAATGCAACACAATTGCAGATGTATGATTAAACTCTCGAAGTTGGGGTCTCACAAACCGATGAACGGCAAAACTGTTTATGAACAGAATAGATCTAAGCAAAACCCAAACCCTAATGAAGAGGCGGTGGCTGTATATGAGGACCCTGATGTGAACAAGGGTTTCCGATCTTCCGAAAGGTTCTTGGTAAGTTGATTTGGTCAGAAGCGACACACAAATCGATCCGGCTTCAGAACAGCACGTTCTAAACCCCGCAATCACAGCACGACGTCTCCTCTGGTTATCAACCGTCCAAAAGACGATTGATCTCGCCAAGAAGGCTAATCCCTGCCTGCAAATCAAGAACACAAGCAAGAACAACGAAGAATGCAACACAATTGCAGATGTATGATTAAACACTCAAAGTTGGGGTCTCACAAACCGATGAACGACAAAACTGTTTATGAATAGAATTGATCTAAGCAAAACCCAAACCCTAATGAAGAGGCGGTGGCTGTATATGACGACCCTAGGGTCGTGCAAGACCCCCTGGACGCAGCCCTAAGTGGGCTCAACTCCATACATGGCCCAAAGACCGATTACTGTGTCGCAGCACCAGGACAGATTCTGGAAGTCATATTGTTTCGGCGATTGCCGATGGCTCGAGACGAATTTTGACATGGGACCAGTTGGGTTGGAAAGGGCTTTTCGTTATCGTTCCAGGCATATATAGAACGTCCAAATCCGAGTCCGTATGCGTCCTGGGCATCTGTTTTAGTGCAGACTGGTCCTGGGCTCCGAAACAGACTCGAAGTTGGTTTTGATTGGGCCTCCACCTTGGCTTGGACGTCCTTGCTGGCCCATCACGTCTCCGATCACCTCCCCAGCTATCTCATCATCATCTCCATGGTTTCTAACAACAATTAATTCATTAGGTAGCAATCTATTCTCAAAATCACATAAAGGAATCATTAGGAACAAGCTCACCCGTAAATTCAGTTGTCACGCATGAACTTGTATTTTAGTTGGCGGAGTGCTGGGTGTATCCATAAGGGTGATGTCCTCATCATTCTCCCCCTTTTGAATTAGAGTCGTCCTCGACTCGAGCTCATCTCTTTCTCCCATGTATGGTCTCAAATCTGAAATATTAGTTATGGAACTATTCCCAAACTTGGGATGCAACTCATATTTATATGCATTATGAAATTTGTCATCACAATGAGAATCTACAGTAGAAGGCATTCCGTGCAAATTAATAATCTCTTTGAAAACTTGCTCAGCAATATGAGCATCATTCTCACTCTTATCACAAGGTAGACAATGTTTGATCTTAAAAACACTAGAAAAACATGACATGACATGGTAATTGTTATTGCAGTTTTCTAGTTCATCATTTGGTTGTACAACACAAGGAGTATTCATGTTTGAGCAAATATAAACTTTATGCACCATAAATACACCTCTATGATCATAGTTTCCTATAGCATAAAATTTGTTTCTTGTTAGTAAAGGCAATTCAGTTTAAGAAAAGATTTGCTTCTCCACGGTATTTAGATCACAAAGAACATCAAATTCAATATAACCCAAAGTATTTAGAGAAGACAATAATTTCTGCTCATTCTTTTCACATGTTATTAAAATCAAATATTTTATTTCAGCACTAGTAGGTGAATCATAAGCAAAAACATCAATCTTGTTCATTTGTTGTGGTAAAGGTATAAGTGAAGCAGTGGCACACAACTCCTCTTTATCACAAGGATCAGTAGATAAATCAACTTGTGGCAAAGGCAAATCAAGACAAGGTTCCAATACAACAAGATTGTTGGAACAATTCATCACATCAAGAAAGCTCTTACCTGAAACAACAACATGTTCTTCATCTTTCACACTATCCTCTTCTTTGTGTAGAACCTGAAATGTATTAGTTGCAACAAGAGGCAAGGAAATATGTTCATCATCTAATTCGGATTTTGATGTAAGTGTTGCAACATTTGAAGTAGTCCATTCTTTCCTAAATGGTTCATTCTTTCTTCTCTCAAGTCTTTGTTGATCCTCTTCTAAAATTTCAGCAGTAGACATAGGTTTAAGAGTAACTCTTCTACCATTGTATTTAAATGAATAGGTATTAGCAATGGTATTGTGCAAAGCATTATTTGTAGAAATCCAAGGCTTACTCAATAACAAATGGCACGCTTGCATAGGCACTATATCAAAATCTGCACATTCCTTATAAGAACCAATAAAAAATTCAATGCGTGCAATTTTATCTACCTTTATCTTACCACAAGAATTTACCCATTGGATGTAGTATGGACACGGGTGTGGCTGTGTGGTCAAGCCGAGCTTCTCGACCAATTCCAAGCTTGCGATGTTGTTGTTACTCTCTTCATCAATGATGACACGACAACGTCGATCCTTCACAACAAAGTGAGTCTGAAACAAGTTGTTCATTTGATTTTGCTCTACCTTCTCCATTTGAGAACTAAACACTCGTTGTGCTACAACACTTGTATCAACCTCATTTGACACCATCGACTCATCACCATCGGTGTTGTAACATGATTCTTAGTAGCAAAACAGAGGATACCTTGGAGAGTGTGATCCGATGATTGCGAGGGTCCAAAGTTCTGTGCCTATTCAGAAGGATATATGTGGAGCTAGGTAGGCAATTTATAGTAGCAAGGATTAGCAAAATTTCAATTCAGAAATTGCAAAACTGAATAATAGTCCCAAGCTAGTCTATGTCACTAGCCTAAACTTGTCTCGGACCTAGTTCAAGCAAGCAAGCAAATGGCTCAACAAAGAACACAAAGGCTGCAAGCAATTCTGAATTTTTTTCTCTTCTCTTTTCTTTTTTTTCTTTTGTTATAGGTGTGGCTTTTTCTTCTTATTTTTTTTTCAGCACCTCTTTGCCTTTTACTTCTTTCATGATTTTTTTGTCATAGAACTGCAGCAAGAGTTGCGAACTTTATAGCACAAAGAAAAAACCTAAACTTTCTTTTTTGCACTCTTACGTAAGGAATAGATGTACATGTAGAACTGAACCGATAATTCTCATATGCAACAACGTGCAGCAATCTCTTGACTCAAGGAGCAACGTGCAACAGAAAACACTCTAAGTTTCTTTTGCACACAAAAAATAGAAGGCTAGATGTTAAATAAATTTTTAGTGCAAATAATTCCAGTAGTACTATTCTTTCAATGTGTGCAATAATCTGATTTTTTTTTCTTGATTGTCTATGAACAAGGACACACACGACTCAAACAAGACCAAAGAACAAGTACTAGACCAACAACACAATGACCTTGTAGGGACTAAAATTCAGAGAAGCAAACTAAACTGAAAATTGCAAGGCACAAGGGGGGTGTAGGACAGCGGAAACACGACGAACAAATATTTTTGTAGGGCAATTTTCTGGACTCTAGGATTGAACAAAATAACAAGGATAACGGCGAACCTAACGGTGTACCTGAAGCTCTGATTACCACTTGATGTGAACAAGGGTTCCCGATCTTCCGAAAGGTTCTTGGTAAGTTGATTTGGTCGGAGGCGACACACAAATCGATCCGGCTTCAGAACAGCATGTTCTAAAGCCCGCAATCGCAGCACAACGTCTCCTCTGGTTATCAACCGTCCAAAAGACGATTGACCTCACCGACAAGGCTAATCCCTGCCTGCGAATCAAGAACAAAAGCAAGAACAACGAAGAATGCAACACAATTGCAGATGTATGATTAAACTCTCGAAGTTGGGGTCTCACAAACCGATGAACGGCAAAACTGTTTCTGAACAGAATTGATCTAAGCAAAACCCAAACCCTAATGAAGAGGCGGCAGCTGTATATGAGGACCCTAGGGTCATGCAAGACCCCCTGGACGCAGCCCTAAGTGGGCTCAACTCCATACATGGCCCAAAGACCGATTACGGTGTCGTAGCACCAGGACAGATTCTGGAAGTCACATTGTTTCGGCGATTGCCGACGGCTCGGGACGAATTTTGACATGGGACCAGTTGGGTTGGAAAGGGCTTTTCGTTATCTTTCCAGGCATATATAGAACGTCCAAATCCGAGTCCGTATGCGTCCTGGGCATCCGTTTTAGTGCAGACTGGTCCTGGGCTCCGAAACAGACTCGAAGTCGGTTTTGATTGGGCCTCTACCTTGGCTTGGACGTCCTTGCTGGCCCATCACGTCTCCAATCACCTCCCCAGCTATCTCATGATCATCTCCATGGTTTCTAACAACAATTAATTCATTAGGTAGCAATCTGTTCTCAAAATCACATAAAGGAATCATTAGGAACAAGCTCACCCGTAAATTCAGTTGTCGCGCATGAACTTGTATTTTGGTTGGCGGACTGCTGGGTGTATCCGTAAGGGTGATGTCCTCATCAGACCCTAGGGTCGTGCAAGATACCCTGGACGCAGCCCTATGTGGGCTCAACTACATACATGGCCCAAAGACCGATTACGGTGTCATAGCACCAGGACAGATTCTGGAAGTCGAATTGTTTTGGTGATTGCCGACGGCTCGGGATGAATTTTGACATGGGACCAGTTGGGTTGGAAAGGGCTTTTCGTTATCTTTCCAGGCATATATAGAACGTCCAAATCCGAGTCCGTATGCGTCCTGGGCATCCGTTTTAGTGCAGACTGGTCCTGGGCTCCGAAACAGACTCGAAGTCGGTTTTGATTGGGCCTCCACCTTGGCTTTGACGTCCTTGCTGGCCCATCACGTCTCCAATCACCTCCCCAGCTATCTCATAATCATCTCCATCGTTTCTAACAACAATTAATTTATTAGGTAGCAATCTATTCTCAAAATCACATAAAGGAATCATTAGGAACAAGCTCACCCGTAAATTCAGTTGTCGCGCATGAACTTGTATTTTGGTTGGCGGACTGCTGGGTGTATCCATAAGGGTGATGTCCTCATCAGACCCTAGGGTCGTTCAAGACCCCCTGGACGCAGCCCTAAGTGGGCTCAACTACATACATGGCCTAAAGACCGATTACGGTGTCATAGCACGAGGACAGATTCTGGAAGTCAAATTGTTTTGGCGATTGCCGACGGCTCGGGACGAATTTTGACATGGGACCAGTTGGGTTGGAAAGGGCTTTTTGTTATCGTTCCAGGCATATATAGAACGTCCAAATCCGAGTCCGTATGCGTCCTAGGCATCCGTTTTAGTGCAGACTGGTCCTGGGCTCCGAAACAGACTCGAAGTCGGTTTTGATTGGGCCTCCACCTTGGCTTTGACGTCCTTGCTGGCCCATCACGTCTCCAATCACCTCCCCAGCTATCTCATGATCAGCTCCATGGTTTCTAACAACAATTAATTCATTAGGTAGCAATCTATTCTCAAAATCACATAAAGGAATCATTAGGAACAAGCTCACCCGTAAATTCAGTTGTCGTGCATGAACTTGTATTTTGGTTGGCGGACTGCTGGGTGTATCCATAAGGGTGATGTCCTCATCAGACCCTAGGGTCATTCAAGACCCCCTGGACGCAGCCCTAAGTGGGCTCAACTACATACATGGCCCAAAGACCGATTACGGTGTCATAGCACCAGGACAGATTCTGGAAGTCGAATTGTTTTGGCGATTGCCGACGGCTCGGGACGAATTTTGACATGGGACCAGTTGGGTTGGAAAGGGCTTTTCGTTATCTTTTCACGCATATATAGAACATCCAAATCCGAGTCCGTATGCGTCCTGGGCATCCATTTTAGTGCAGACTGGTTCTGGGCTCCGAAACAGACTCGAAGTCGGTTTTGATTGGGCCTCTACCTTGGCTTGGACGTCCTTGCTGGCCCATCACGTCTCCAATCACCTCCCCAGCTATCTCATGATCATCTCCATGGTTTCTAACAACAATTAATTCATTAGGTAGCAATCTATTCTCAAAATCACATAAAAGAATCATTTGGAACAAGCTCACCCGTAAATTCAGTTGTCACGCATGAACTTGTATTTTGGTTGGCGGAGTGCTGGGTGTATCCATAAGGGTGATGTCCTCATCAGAATCTGTGTTAGTGCTGCGTCGCCTATTTTTGGCCTTTGGGCTTTGTATCCAGTTGAGCCTAGTTAGGGGCGCGTCCAGAGGGTCTTGCACGACTCTAGGTTCTTCATATACAGCCGCCACCACACCATTAGGATTGGGGTTTTGCTTAGATTATTTTGTTCATAACAGTTTTGCCGTCATATTGGTTTGTGAGACTCCAACTTGTGAGATTCATCGTATACTTGCAAATTTAGTTGTATTCTTCTTTGTTCTTGCTTGTATTCTTGATATGAAGGCAAGGACAAGCCTTCTCGGCAAGGTCAATCGTTCTTGGATGGTTGATAACCAGAGGAGACGTTGTCTGCGATTGCGGGGTTCAGAACCTGTCGTTCGGAAGCCGGATCGATTTGTGTATCGCCTCCGCCTCAATCAAGTTTACCAGAACCTTTCAGAAGATTGGGAACTCTTGTCCACATTATTGAGGCTATTCAAAGACCCCAAGTATGAGTCCATCATCACCTTCACCTTGCAAGGTGACCTCAAGACCAAGACCATGAAGGATGTACTTGGCAAGATCACAGCCTTCGAGAGCTACCAGCTGGGTTTGAATGATCCTCAACCATCCAACCTTGCTCTTCAAGCCGAGAAGCAAGAGACTATCAAGAGCAAGAAGAAAGTTGTAATTGAAGATGATGATGAAAATGACTTGAGTGAGGACTTGGCTCTTCTCATGAAGAAGATGAGGACCTTCGAGAACAAGTTTGCTTCCAAGACCAAGGGCAGGTGCTTCAACTGTGGATCCAAGAACCACTTTGTTCGAGATTGTCCCAAGCCAAAGAAAGAAGCTTTCAAGTCCCATGACTCAAGTGATGAAGAAGAAGAAGAAGACCCCAAAGCCAAGCAAAAGAAGAAGAGGTACTTCAACGAGGACAAGAGGAAAGGCAAAGGCAAAGCTCAAGACTACAAGAAGAAGTTCTCACACAAGGCCCTTGTTGGAGAGTGGACATGTGACAACTCAAGTGACTCATCCTCTTCCTCAAACGATGATGAAGAAGTGGCCGGCCTAGCCACAATCAAGACCAAACTTTCACGAGCTCTTCCTCCACCTCACACGTGCCTTATGGCCTCGAGCCAACTTGGCGAGAGTGAGAATGAGAGCAGCGATGACAGTGATGATGAGGAGCTCTCATGTGCCGAGCTTTGGAGCATGCTTGAGCAAGCCCGTGACATCGCCGTCAAGAAATCCGAAATGTTGGATGTGGTAAGAAAAGAGTGTAAGTTGGCTAAGGACCATGTTGGTGAGCTTGAGAGTGAGCTCAAGGACCTTGTCACATCTCATGAGGCCCTAAACAAGAGTTATGACAAACTCAATGGTGATCATGTAGATCTATGTGAGAAGTACGAGGCCCTTGAACTTACTTTTGAGGCCATCAATGTGGATGATCTTGCCTCTCCCTCCTCTATTATGTGTGATGAACTAACCACCTCAGTCGAGGTTTCTTCTCTTGAGCCATTTGTTTTGGAGGAATATCACAAGCTCAAGGAAGAGAGGAAGATGGTGATGGATGGTTTCGAGAGGCTCACACGTGGTAGAGCCATCCACATGGAGATTCTTGGGAGGAACCTTGTGAACAATGTCTCCCACCGTGGACTTGGCTCATATCCCGCCGCCATCGACATCATCGGGACGAGTGACTCCATACCCGCATGGATCAAACCCCTACTTGCCGACGACTACTATTGCGAGAGGTGTTGCAAGGATGGTCACAACATCAAGGATTGTCCTATGGTGAGAATTTCCATTGTTTTGCCTAACACTAACTTGTTCCATGAGAACACCCACTTCAAGCTTTTTAGGAACAAGGATGGCAAGGTGAATGCAAAGGCTTCGGGACCACCAAACAAGCAGAGAAAGGTCAAGAGCATATGGGCGCCCAAGTGCATTGTTGATCTTGAGAGGTCAACAAAGTACAAGTGGGTGCCCAAGGACAAGACCAAGAAGATGGTGGTGGTGGTGGACCGGGAGCTTACTTGAAGATCAAGTGAAGTCCACCACAAGTGACATGGACCTCAACGACATATCTACTCATAAGGGAGGTATCCGTGTTTGTTCTTAGTAGTTGTAGTGTGTTTTTTCCTTCACTTGCATTGCATGGTAATTAGGACTCCTTTGTGACTAGTATGCTTTGCATCCATGCATTTGTAAATAACTAAAAGAAAAACACATAAAAATTAGTCAATGTCTAACCCACTCAAGATAGCTATAAGCAAGGGGGGGGTGCTTGAGATGGTGGTTTGGCTTCTCTCAAGGCAAGGGTATGGCTTATAGTGAATAAGCTTGAGAGGGGTTCAAACTTGACATTATTAGGTTTCCTTTGTGTCTTGTTTAAATATTGCTTGCATTCACATGGCATGTTTACTTTCATTGCATATGTAAAATGCTTGTTGCATGCATCATATAGGAAACACAAAGGAGGCTTGTCACATTTGGAGATATTTGTGCCTCATGATCTATAAGATTACATCTCCGCAAGTGTGACTAAAGGAAAGGATTGTGCTTGATGCCCATTGAGCAAGCTCCTATGAACTCCGAGGTTAAACCCACTCGCGCGGTTCATGGACTAAGGCTCATACATACCCATTTGGCTCTTAATTGCTTTGGTTCTTATTTTGCTTGTTTCTTCATTTGGCATTTGCAAAAAGCAGAAGGCCATATAGAGCCACTATTTGAAAAGGAGTGTTTGAGATTTCCTTCATATTCCAAGTGTAGTGTTTTATTGTGTTGAGTGAAAATGGAGAAGTTCCTAGATTCAGCAAAATTCCTATAGTGACCGTACAGTCTGATCACTAGACCACCCCGTCCGGTCAGTGCCTCTGCGCACAGTGCCTCAGGGAGTCTGGTCATAGAGACCGACAGAATGGTCCTAGAGACCGTACCGTCCAGTCTGCACGATTGCCAGTAGACCCGAAGCTGGCCGGACAGTCTGGTCTAGATACCGTACCATCCGGTCACTATATTGAAAACGCGTAATGATCTTCAATCTGTGACCGTTGATCTACTCCTTGCGAGATCTCTGCCATTGATCTGTCTTGACTTAGGTCAAAATTCATCATTATCTCTTGGTTTCTTCCTTGTTCCACCCTCGATGCCGAGAACACGTCTAGAGCCACCGCCGTCTTCTCTCGTCACTGTCGTGCGTCTCCTGCCGAGCAGCCGCCGTGCCCACGTGTCCGCCCTCCTAGCCGCGACACCGCTCACCCTCGACCTACCCCCCGCCCCCCCCCCCCCCCCGCCCCCGCTCGTGCTGCCTTAGCCGCGCCCGTGCAAGACAACCGAACTGTCGCTGCCGCGTGTTCCTCGCCGCCGCCGGCTGCCGGGTATCTCGCCGTCGATCACCTCCAGCGCCGCCTCTATCCCCTATGCGCACACCCAGACCACAGAGCAGCAGCTCCCATCATCCACCTCGTCTTGCTCCACTGCCGATTGAAGCAAAGTTGCCCCCCTTTACTGTTCTCTAGTGTTCCTCGGCGACCGCTCATGAGTTCTTCTTGGTGTTTGTCATCTTCCACTCAGGGTATCATGACATTCTCTCCTATTCATCGCTTCTGCCCTGAAATTTGAGCAAATTCCTTAATTGATGCAATTAGACTAATTGCCCATGCTTTAATTGCATTAATTAGGTAATTTGGCTCAACCTAGTTGCAGTTAATTCGATGATTATCTTTTAACTCCATCTCTAGGGTTGTCTCTTGTTTAGTCTGTAGTTAGATGTATTGCCTGTTATTTGACTACACTCTAGATGACTTGCATCAGCCACTGATAATTGATGATCATTGTTGTTATTTTGCATATTTGTACAGTGATCATGTCCTTCATTCAGTGCTAGGATTTCTATTGTGCATTCTTACCTAGCGATGCTTTGCTTGTAGATATATATAGGTTCAATGCTTATCTTGTCTATACCTACGTGCGTGTAGTGACTTTTCAGCAGCAGCGAATGCTGGATCGGGATAGGATAAGGGGAAGGGCAAGATGCCAGAGAAGCCTAGAGGCAAGAAGAGGACCAGGCTGGACCTAGAGTCTGAGAGGGCCAGGCAGCTAGCGCAACACCTAGATGCTATCGAGCAGTCACACAGGACACCTGGATCATGTTTGATCATCAGACAGCGAGACAGCGAGTCATAGGAACCAAGGAGGAGCACCAGGTAGAGGACAGCTCAGGGCTTAGCCACAGGAGTCGTTCCGCCACCGTGGTCGTAGGGTACTCCGGCCTCTCGTCAAGAGAGGTCATCGAGACCTGCGGAGCAGGGATCCTCCAAGCAGCCGCAGGAGGAGTCCGAGGAGGAGGAGAGCTCAGAATCTGAGGAGTACGAGGAGGAGGAGACTAAGCAGCTAGAGTAGACAGGACCCCAGAGATCAACTCACCGGGCAGGAGACCTGTAGTGCACCTATCCAGTGTGCACGAGGATGCTACAGAGACTTGTAGAGGCAGCCGGAAAGCCAGATATTCTTAAGGTTCCTACAAAGGACCTTAAGTCACTCTATCTCGTCTCCTTCGAGCAGTGGATTCTAGTCCCCAAGGACCTTGCTGCAGGAGAGAGGTACTGGACCGGTCTTCAGAGGAGGATCGGTGAGGGACTGAGACACTACCTTGCCAAGAAGGGCAAGGCTGGTCTATTCGTACCACAGCAATACACATTGTACCCGGCCATGAGGAGGGACACAGGCACTGACATGGAGCAGAACTTCACGTACTTGCCAGGGCTAGCAGAGCTAGTTACTGCTCCATACAGGTATAGGGAGGACATTGTGATGGAGTTCTACGCTACACTGTGGGTAGCCAGAGATTGTTCTGAGTTCTGGTTTCTATTCAGAGGATAGCCACAGCGTGTGACCAGGGAGGATCTCATAGCTAGCTTCGGACTTCTTGCTTTAGACTTTCAGATCTACAGGAGTGCCTATGGGACCCTCGATCCACCTCGTAGACCACAGGGAGGGACACTACCTCCAGACAACATGGCGTCGATCGCCTTTCCGCCACCGCACACCCCAGGTTTTGAGAGAGGACCTATGAGACTCACCGCAGAGGCTAAGGTGGTCAGAGCAATAGTCACCAGGACTATCATCCCACGTTCTAGATATAGAGAGGAGTTCACACTTCTACACCAGTGGGCAATGACAGTCATACTGAGGAGACAACTGTCTGACTTGGCTGATTTGCTGATTGGTGAGATGGAGGAGGTTATCTCTGAGAGGGTAGGAGGACGTCACTTAGTCTATGCTCCTTACATTTGTTATCTTTTGAGGAGGATGGGACTAGTGACAGAGGAGGATGGGACTATCTCTGAGAGGGTAGGTGACCACTAGCTACTCATCTCGAATCCCTAGGGGCTCGCAGTCAGCCTCGAGTCAGCAGACGAGAGAGGAGGAGCAGCAGTCACCGGTAGTCACACACGAGCAGGAAGCTCATCCAAAGACAGTGGTTCCTGAGTCAGCTAGTACAGGAGCACCTCCCCAGCCTATAGGCACACAGTCACAGAATGCTATCACTATAGCAGCACTTGCAGGACGCTTGAGTGAGTTCATTCAGAGCACAGCTGAGGATAGACATCAGATGATGGAGGTCATCATGGGACAGACAGAGCTTCAGAGATAGCAAATGGCACTGGTGACCACACTGATGACACAGATGGCTGAGTTCACTCAGAGACAGGCTAGACAGCAGCCAGGACCCTCTACTGCTCCACAGTTTCAGCAGCTGCCGACACAGCCAGGCCCCTTCTCTGCCATGATGACAGCCCAGTCCAGTGGGTTGTCACACTCAGGGGTGTTACCGACAGTGGGAGCAGGACAGACTCCTCACTAGCTCAGTTCTCCCAAGTGTTCGCCTTCTCAGTGTCTGCGTTGTTCACTTCACCGACACACTCTTATACTTCGCACATGGTAGGACCTTCCACCTCCCAGCAGCTACCAGTCAGGAGTCTGTTCTCAAAGATAGTGCACACCACATGTGAACACTCCCAGACAGCCCCAGAGGCAGCTACAGCTCCACCTTCTTCCGCTACAGACACTTCTCTTGTCACACCACAGATAGCAGAGGATCTTGTCCGAGGAGGCTTCACTCAGTAGGACATGGCGGATCTCGCCCTTCTCCAGGCCTCAGTTGCTCAGTACACCGCCACTATCACAGCATAGCAGGACAGAGGGTCTGAGTCACCAGTTGACGTTGAGTACTTTGAGCAGCTGGACGCTCAGGTGACGCAGGCTCAGGCAGAGCAGCAGGACTCAGCACAAGAGCAGCCTAGAGCACAGCTCTCAGAGGACATCGCTGCACCACTTCCTTCGACCACTAGCGCCTAGTAGTTCCCTTTTCCTCTTTTTGGTGCTTGTTGCCAAAGGGGAGAAGTAGTCATAGGTCTAGGGGAGTGGGAGTGTGATCCTGTGCGATCGAGAGATAATAGCTTGTATCTAGGGGGAGCATATGTGTACACTGGTTTTGGGAGTTAGATACATTTGGATCTTATTTTGATGGAGTTATTCAATGTTCATGAATTTTAACGAGTCATGGTTTTCATTCGCCTGTGTTTGACTCATCTTGATCTCACTTGGTTTACTTACATACATAGTGCTTTGTTTTCATTATCCATTTTGTATGCCTGTGTATGATCCCATGATGATGATTGCTTACGTTTAATTCCTATGCATTGCCATACTATCCTATGTGCATATCATCGTTCATGTCTTGCATTGCATGTCTTTATGTTTTAAATTAATATCTTCACATGACATGCATGCATATCATCTAGAGTGTGTTTTTCCTTCTTACTACTCTTAGCTCTTGATGATGCTTGATTGAGTAGGATCTTGTTTATTCTTTGCTTATGCGTTTGAGGCTCCTCTCGATCGCTATGTAGCTCTTTTAGCCCAATTGTTTTATGATAAAAATTATGATAAGTAGTGGTTGTCATCAATCACCAAAAAGGGCGAGATTGTAAGCTTCATGACCATTGATGATTGGATCCCCAAGGTATGAATGTTTTGATGATAGATGACAACTATAAAATTGTGGGCTAATATCTACATGAGTGTTGTCTATGCAGAAATCATCTTTAAACTCTATTACAAATCATATGAATGATGTTTCCTTTGGCGATTGATGACAATAACCACAAGCATGGAGGCTTGATGAGCTTGATGGAGTCCAAGGGTTGATGAAGATGGATCAAGGCTAAGGACAAGCTATGGAGAAAGTGTTGGGAACACTTGTCTAGTTGTTAGGGCTTTGAGTCCATAGGAAAAACTGGACTATCAAGGGGGTCTAGGTCATTTCTCTTAGATCATGTCTAGTCGGTGATGTGCATGAATGCTCGGTGAAATCACAGGCACTAGTTGACAGTGGAGAAGCCAAAGTGCTGTTTGAAGAAGCCGGGAAACAAAGTCAAACGAGGACGAGGAGTTTCAGCTTCTGGACGAAGTGACCGGACAGAGGGGTCAGTGGAGACCGGACTATACGGTCACTAGGAGAACAGGAAATCCAGCGAGAAGACTCAACGAGAAAACTTCCTAAGTCAGAGTCTGTAGAGACCGGACGGTCCGGACAGTACAGCATGACTCACGGCAGCGAGGAAGCAAGCTCTGGAATGTTTCTATATGGAGAGAGAAACGAACTGGACGGTCCGGTCAACTAACCGTACGGTCCGGTCAGTGGAGAAATCAGCAGGGGCAATGCCGTGGGAGCTGAAGACTGCAGTGACCAGATGGTCCGGTCAGGCAGTGATCGGACAGTCCGGTCAGTTGGCCTAGAAAGCTGATTTTGTAGAGCAACGGCTAGTTAGAGGTTGAAAGTCTATACAACTTCGTTGCTGGGGTCTTGGAGACCTCTCTTGGCCAGCGGAATACCTGAGAGCATTTGGTAAGTTGCAAGAGGAAAAGAGGAGAGCACTAGGAGGAGATATTGCATATCTCGGGAGTGCTAGTGGGAGTAACTGAGCATTGATGCATATCTAAGGCTAGGGTGTCCTTGAGGGTGTGATCTAGGTTGTTACTCTTGGTCTATGGTGAGACCTAGACCGGTTAGACGTCGGTGATCGAGCCTATCGTGATCGGTTGTGAAGGCCGTCACACGTTTGTACACGGTTTGAGCCCACTAGTGAAAGGGGCATCGCTAGTGAGCGCCTGTGTCGGCTCAAGGAGTGAGGCAAGTTCTCGAGGGAGGCGAGCTTGTGCCTTGGTGGCAGCGGTGACGCGCACCGTGTCTTCACTCCGGGAGTGATTGCGGGCTCGTGGGCGAGAACTCCACATTGGTGGCGGGAGGGACCAGGACTCCGGCGAGAGTGGTCCAATGAGGATTAGGGGAAGGCCCATCCTTCCGAGATCTCGGAAAAAAATTATGAGCATTCCTTGACCCCTCTTTACTATTTCGTATTTGGATGCTATAGTTGATAGGGTGACTTGTGGCTTGCATAGGCTAGTGTGATTATGATAAAGACATGACAACAGTGTCTAGCAATATGTTCCAATCTTTCACGGCACTACAAAATGAGAATATGCCTTCTCTAAAATCTTTAATGTCCAACAATGTATAACTTGTATATGTAGAATATCAGCCACTGACTATTTTTTATCGTTCCTTGTAGAAAAATAGAATTTCCACACAAACAAACAAGTAGCAGCAATGAAAGAAACAAACTAGTGTTCCAACGTAAACAATTCCAATAATCCACCAACCAGCAGTCACGGCAGTAAAACAAAGGAATAATATATATTTTACAAAAGTCCAGCAGGAAGCAAACCGATAGTCCAGGATTTGTTCCACCCGTGCCCAGGTATTGGCCACGATCAAAACAAAAGAAATCCCAAGAGGATTTCAAGTACGCACCCACGTTCAGTCTCCTGGTCACCCACCCATTAACAATCTCTCACAAATCAGCAGAGATATACCATCATCACAGCAGCAAGATGGTGGCGCCGTTCTTCGCTTTGGAGGAAACCCTCGACCAGGAAAAACTCAATTAACTAAAACCTGCCCTCCTTACATGACCGATCTGGGTCAATAAAAGTGCACGCAGGCACTAGTACTAGTCTGACCAGGACCCAAACTTAAACAGACCAACTCCTAATGACCCTACGTGACCAAACCAAGCACGTATCAAAATAACTCAAGTCCAGAAAACATTAAAATAATGCGGCACCTTGGCGAATCAGATTACTTAGCCTCATGCCAACACATAGAACTCATGATTAACATGCGTGTGACCTGTTCAATCTTGGAAACATTTCCTGCGTCATATCCCTTGGAGCCTCCTCAACAATTTTAATCTGCATGGTGCCAACATAAATATATTCTCTTAACTTCACCTTTATATTCTCACGTAAATTAGCTCCAACAAATGTAATCTTCGGTGAAGAGACAGACATGGCTGAGAATATTTTATCCATGCTCTTGCAACTGTTTTCAGTAGAAGATAAAGTGCCAAATTGAAGAAAATTCTTATGGAGAGAACTACCATCTTCAACTAATGAAATGTTGCAAGTATTTCCTGAGTTATCGATAGAATTGATTTGAGGAGCCATGTCCTCATCATCCTCTTCCCCTTGCAGCAAAGCCGCTCTCGGCTTTGGGTTAGTATTAAATACTTCAGCTACTTCGGATGTAGAAATAGAGTCAAACTGAATATGAAATTGTTTCATAGAATTGGTAAATACATCTTTTGAATCCATGCAAGAGTTTTCAGAAACACATGATGTGTATCTCGTTGGTACACTTTCACTATCACCAGCAATAGTTATTGGATGTTTGATTATCTCATCACTCCCATCCCCTTGAAACAAAGCCGTCCTCGGCTTGGAGATAATTTGAAGTGCAGCATGACGGAACTATAGCTAATTTGAAGGGGCAACGTTCAAATATTTTTCAGTCCGAGTGCAAAATCAAAGAAAAGGTATGCAAATTAATTATTGATGGTGGTAGTTTCACTAATGCTATCAGTTCAGATTTGGTGCATGCATTATCTTTGTCTACATGGCGGCTTCCTACACCTCGTTACATGCAAAGGATGAATCAAAGTGGCACACTAAAAATTACTCATAGGGCTAAAGTAAGATTTTCAGTAGGAGAATATGTTGACTCGATAGATTGTGATGTGGCACCCATGAGTGCATGCCATTTGTTGCTCGGGAGACCATGGCAGTTTGATCTTCATGCTACACATGCAGGCCGTTCTAATACTTACTCATTTATGCATAAAGGTGTGCATTATGTTCTAAAGTCAATGAAGGACAGTGACATTAAGGCTAAGATTTTTTGTGCTACAAAAAAGAAGAAATATGATGTAGGTATTACCTCAAAGCCGAGGACGGCTTTGCTTCAAGAGGGAGAGAATGATGTGGCTATCACAGGTGGGGAAATTCTTGCTCATACTTCTCGAGTAGCTTCCAATGATCTGAATAGTTCATCTATTCAAATTGGTTCTATATTTATTAATTTGAATGAGAAGAAAGATGGAGAAAAGCTTGTTGTGGTCTTGCCTACTGATGAGCTAAATGAACAGAATGTCAATGTCGCTGTAAGTACATGCATGAAAACAGCTATAGGTTCTCTACTGATGAAACAAGTTTGTTCAACTATAGCAAAGCCGAGGACGACTTTTTCTCAAGGGGGAGAGGATGATGAGCCCATGGCCCCTAAATTTGTCGCATCTATTCAATGTCAAAAGCAATGCAATTAGTCAAATATTACCGGCGATAATCTATCGCAATATTCTAATATCTAGATTGATGAGAAATATTGGAAGAGCAAGATTGAAATACTTTCTACAACATGTGCCTCATCAAAGAAGCACGATTTTGTTGGTGCTAAATTATGTGAGACGATGGAACAGAAGAAATCAAACAACTATATTCTCATTGGATTTGTGCAGGTTAGGAGGCGGCAAGCTGATGTCCTGGGAACAAGGTTTTGTTCGAATTTAATAAAGCCATGAAAACCTAATCACCTAGCATTAGTATAACAGCCGCAATATTTTATTAATTCCTTGTTGCATGAGTCCTAGTCTGGTACATTGTGCTGTTGACTTGGTTACATTGTTCCTGCGTTTAACCAAGTTGGTTAGGTCAAACCAGGACTCTTATGTTGAGTCTGACTTGGAGTATCAGGGTGGCCTGCGTGCCTTATACCAAAGATCAGGCATCCATGTGAGGAGGGTATTGTTTATTGTTTTTTTTCATCAAGGGTTTTCCTCCATGAACCTAGGGGAGATGGCGGCTACCCCTTTCTCGTGATTGTATCTACTGCCGATCCTTTGCTGGGTTGACAAGGAGAACATGACCAGGATACTAATCTTGGGTGCGCTCTTGAGTTCTATTGGAATTCTACTTCTTCTGATCGTGAGTCCTAGACTCACGGGTGGAAGTATTCTGCTACTAGGATCTGGCACCAACTCCATCAGGTTGAAGTTGATCCATCTTTTATCAAGGATTAAAGTTTTTAAGTTCTTTTGCTGCTACTGGATTTGTTTTATCCTAAACTACAAGGTCAACTGCTGAGATAATATTATTGCTATCCCTGTCATGAGCAAAAATTTAAGATAATCAATTGGGTCAGCTATTCCTTTTGACTTAGACACATATTGTTTTTGGAATATATCATATTTGTGTGTTGAATTGTTGTTACTCTCTTGAGGCTAGTCGAGTTCTATTTGCCGGTTGTCACAAAAATTCAGAAAATTTTTAGCTGGGTTATTTGTACCGTGAAAGATTGGGACATAACTACGGACACCGTCGTCGTGTCATTATCAGATTACCTTTCGCGCTTGCTTTCATCATGAACACTAGTATGGGTAGGGTCTTAGCCTCCTAAAATTGTTAGATTGCAACGATTTCTAGGTTCAAGTAGTGTTAACTAGTTGTATTAGGATTTGTGGTTGGCTAACCGATTCAACCCCCCCCCCCTCTCGGTACGTCTTCGGTCCTTATAGGTATTCAGGGTATGATATTTAATTTATCTCAAAGGAAGGCATGGGATTGATCAGAGTAATTACCATGCTCTAAACATTGCACATTGGATTATAAGACAAAGTCCTCACAGGGGTAAGGATAATAATAATAATAATGGGTAGTGAACACATAGATAGCATACTCAAGATAAATAAAACTAGTCTAGTGGAGAAGAACAAAGAAAGAGCTAATTTCCTAAGTTGCTTTTATATAGTTATATAGTCTACATTATATACTATTATACAGATACATAGACAATGCAAGACAATCAGATCATCACAACCAAGGCATCCGGTTTTTTCCTGCATCCATAGTACGGCCAAGAGCCTATTGCATAGCCAAACGTGAGGGATTTCAAAGGACAAATAGGGTTGTCACCACCTACTGCCTACCCCTAGCAATCCATGGGCTACATGACAAATTAGGCATTCTATTGATCTAAGCACCACGCTTACATCTCTAGAACAATACTCCTAATCCCCTAGCGATGGATCAGAAAAAGAGTAATCACATTTAAGTGAACACTAAGGACGTGGAAATGATCTAAGTCCATGTTGGCGCGCTCTGATTGGTAGAAGTTGTGTTTCTTCACCACATAGGTGTTTTTCCTCTTCCATCTCATTATTTCTCCTGCATGTGAGTATTTCTCCAACCACTACTAGATATTTATTAATTCTAACTAACATGCATGGTGGGAATGTTGAATCCTCCTTTATTTTTAGTAATATCAATGGTCGGAAATGGTATTTAACGACCGTCAACACTAACCCACTCAAGATAGCTATAAGCAAGGGGGAGTGCTTGAGATGGTGGTTTGGCTTCTCTCAAGGCAAGGGTATGGCTTATAGTGAGTAAGCTTGGGAGGGGTTCAAACTTGACATTGTTAGGTTTCCTTTGTCTCTTGTTTAATATTACTTGCATACACATGGCATGTTTAAATTCCATTGCATTTGTAAAATGCTTGCTTCATGCATCATATAGGAAACACAAATGAGGCTAGTCACACATGGAGAAAATTTGTGCCACGTTATCAATATGAGAATACATCTCCATAAGTGCGACCAAAGGAAAGGATTGTGCTTCATGCCCATTGAGCAAGCTCTTATGAACTCTGAGGTTAAATCTACTCATATGGTTCAGGGACTAAGGCTCATACATACCCATTTGGTTCTTAATTGCCTTGGTTCTTATTTGCTTGATTCTTTATTTGGAATTTGCAAAAAACTATTAGGCCATAAAGGGCCACTATTTGAAAAGGAGTGGTTGAGAGTTCCATTCATGCTCTAAGTGCAGTGTTTAATTGGGTGTTCAGTGAGGGCACTTGGAAATTGGAGAAATTCCCTGATTCAGTGAAATCCTGGTAATGCCCGTACAGTCCGATCGTTGGACCGTACAGTCCGATCAGTGCCTTTGTGCATAGTGCCTTGGGGCAATCTGGTCATAGATACCAGACAGAACAGTCTTAGAGACCGTACCGTCCGGTCTATATGGAGTACTAGCAGACCGGACCACATGGTCCAAAGACCGTACCATCCGGTCACTGGTTGAATCACGAGTATTCTTTTCAATCGTGACCAATGATTCATCCCTTGAGGAATCTCGGTCGTTCTTTGTTCCTGGACCTAAGTCAAAATCGGGACTTTATCCCTATCCCCCGAACAATGCCGCCCCGACACTGAGTTCTCGCCCAAAGCACGCCTCATCCCCGTCGTTGCTGACGCCGCCCGGCCTCCCACGCGCACTCACGCTCGCACTCGCCCACAACTCTAGCGCCATCGCCAGCACAAGCCTCCACCGCTGCCGCTTGCCTCCATGCCACCATGAGCATCCACCCACTTCTCCTCCACAAAGTGCTACCACCACCTGCTCATGCACGCCTGCCTTGCCTCCACTTCACCGAGCTGTATTAAAAACCTAGGGCAAAGTTGCCCCCTTTCTTGTTCCTCGGCAATCGAAGTCCATTCTTTAGCAATTGGTTTCGTTCTCTTTGCGGCATTCGTTGGCTCATCTCCCAGGGTATCATGCTACTTCTTTCATTCATCAAATTATGCCCTGATTTACGAGCAATTCTCTCAATTAATGGAATTAGATTAAATGCCCATGCTTTAGTTGCATTAATTAGGTGATTAGCTCAACCTAGGTTGCAATTAATTCTATGATTATCAGATAATTGCAATTCTAGGGTTTTGTCTTTCGTCTGGTCTGCAGTTAGATTAGCTACCCATTATTTAACTGTACACTAGATGATTCACTCCAGCCACATATAGTCGATGATCATTGTTGTACTTTGCATATTTGTGCATTCTTTCCTAGCGGGGCTTTGCTTGTAGATCATACTAGGTTCTATACTTATCCTATCCCTACTTATGTGCGTGCAGTGACAGTCAGTCAGCAGCAGAGATGGCAGAGGAAGGTGATCGGGATGAGGGCAAGGGCAAGATGCCAGTGCAGAGCAAGGATAAAAAGAGGACCAGGCTAGACCTAGAGAGAGAGATAGAGCTAAACGGGTAGCACAGGACCTCGACACCATGGAGCAGTCTTGTAGGACACTAGGTGCCTTGTTGATCACAAGAACACAGACAGATATCCAGGGTTGCAGGAGGAGCACCAGGCAGAGGACAGCAGCCCCAAAGCTGTATATAGGTGTTCGACTCCCGGCTTGGGCGCAGGGTACTCTGACCTCTCGCCAGAGGAGGTCGTCGAGGACTGCGGACCAGGGTTCCTCCAGGCAGCAGGAGGAGGAGTCTGAGGACGAGGAGATTAGAGAGTCTGAGTCTGAGGTGTCAGAGTTAGAGGCCTCAGAGGAGGAGCAGCCGGACCATCCACAACAGCACACAACACCATAAAGATGGTAACAAGCATCCATTATTCATGTGCCCGCGGGTATTAGACCCGATGGGTGCGGATTCGGGTAGGAGTTTATGCCCTCGAGCACGGGCACAACATGACACCCAACGGGCAAATTTAAATGGACAAACAAAAGCTCTGTCTGAACCTGCATGCTCGCTTACCGGCTAAATCATCTGACATGTGGGTATTTTGTCATTTATTCTTTCCACTCCAACCAGATCCAAACAAACCACGTTAATAAAAATCCAATAGAGCACCATGACTTCATATGGAGTCGGAGCGTTGACATCTTTCCCCATGTCACGAACGAGATCTCCTCAGGCGGCGACATCGCCTTTATCCTCCATCCAACAACCCCGACGAGCTTGTGTCCCCGACGCCAAAGATCCCTCTCCTCTTCCTGTTCTTCTTCTTTGCTTGCTCGCCGCCAAGGTGCGTCAGCTCTGCCTGAAGCCGCAGCATCGCGTGGCTCATGGCTTGGTTCCGCCCAACACCATGGCATAGCAGAATGGCGGTGCCTCACTCACCTGTTGCTCATGCTGCAAGCCCAGCTCGTCGCTGCCTCCTCCTCCCTGGTGGGCATGCCTACGGGTATCCGGGGATAGCGGGCACGAGAAGCATTTTCTACCCGTGGCAGTTATCGGGCACAGGCATGGGATTTAGTTCGCGGGTGCGGGCGTGAGTCGACTGTATCCACGGGCATCGTGCTTGTTGCCACCTTTAAGCACCACTGTAGATGATAGCTCACCGGGCAAGAGACCCGCAGTGCACATGTGCAGTGAGCACCAGGAGATTGTAGAAGCTAGTAGCTGCAGTAGATGAGAGGGACATACTTGAGGTTCCTGCATGAGATCTCAAGGTTAGTCGCCTCGTTCAGTTCGAGTAGTGGGTTCCCGTCCCTAGGGACCCGGCTGGAGGATAAAGGTACTGGACCAGCCTACAGAGGAGGATTGGTGATGGACTGCGACGTTACCTTGCCAACAAGGGAAAGTCTGGAGTGTTCGTGCCTCGCCAGTATGTGACCTTCGAGGCTCTAAGGAAGGCAGCTGGCACGGGTATGCAGCAGTACTTTGATTATATGTCCGGATTGGCAGAATTGATCTCCACCCCCTACACATACAGCGAGGACATAGTGATGGAGTTCTATGCCTCACTTTGGGTCGCTAGAGAACAGTCAGAGATCTAGTTTATGTAAAGAGGAGAGCTCCACGGCTTGAGTAGAGAGGACCTTATAGCTGCACTTGGACTTATAGCGTCTGACATACATATATATAGGAGTGTCCTTGAAGACTGGGCTCCACCCCGCAGACCATAGGGAGGGATGCTACCTCTAAATGACATGGTGTTTATTGCCTTCCAACCACCTCACACACCAGGGTTTGACAGACGCCCTGCAAGACTCACAGCAGAGGTGAAGGTTGTCAGAGCGGTAGTCACCAGAACTATTATTCCAAGGTCAGGGTACAGGGAGGAGTTCACGCTTCTTCACCAATGGGTTGTTGCAGCTATGCTACAGAGACAGCACTCTGATTTGTTGTAATACCTTATTTTTGATATTTTGCAAATTATTAATTTAGTCTTATGTTAATTAGAGTGTTAATATTTTTCTTTATCTACAAAGATTTTTTTCTTGATTTATTAGATTAAGTAATTAAATTATTTATGTGATGTTGCATTCATACTGGATTAGAAATGCACTAGGATTTTATTGTGTGAAACAATGTTTTAAAATTCGACTAGAGATCATTTTAGAATTAGTTATAAATTAATAAATAGAAACTAAGAAATAGAAAAGAAACTAGAAAATAAAAAGGTGAAGAAAATTTACCTAGCCTCCTGGGACAAAACCCCACCCTAAAGCCCACTCCCTTTCCCCTTGCACCCAACCTGCTCTGAACTCTCCGCCAAAGCTATTTCTTCCGGCCCACTCCCCCCCTTGTTGGTGGTTTCTAGATACCCATTTTATCTACCAAAAAGGGATGTTTTGCGTCTTAATTTGGTGGTTTGGACTAACAATTACCCCCATATTTGCATATATTTGTAGTTGTTCTGTTTTGGATGTAATCGTAGGAAACAGGTGTAAAACAGGGCAATTATGGATAAAGAGCTGAAGAGTAACAAAGATGGGCCAAATTCGGAGCCGCGCCGATCGGCGCAGGAGGAAAAGTTGACCAAAACATGATCCGGTCCAGGAAAGACAAAGGCCCAGCCCAGTATGAGTTAGAGTTGGTGGAAGTTGACCTAATCCCGTCGAGTATAAAAGGAAGATAATTATCAAGAGCCAAGACGACCAAGGGGAGACGGCGATCGTGAGAACCAGTTATTAAAACTAGGGTTCTAGGATATTGGCAGCGGACGTTCGTCAACACCGACGAGATCCACCAGAAGGGAGGTCGCGCCGATCGGCAAAACGCTTGCGCCGATCGGCTCGGGCGCGTTCCAGCGCTATTTCTCACCCCTCTGCTATGTCTAGCATAAGGATGAGTGAGTTGTCTCATATTCTCTTCTCTGGTGCAGGGATCTGGTCATGTAACTCTCATGCTTGTTGATACTCTCTCGATGAATTTAATCTATGTGATGAACTTATTGCATATCTATCTATCCTTTTCATTAGTGTATCGGCCAATACACTTTTGCCCATTACATAGTGCAAGAAACCAGTGGGGAGCTAATAGCCTCTATAGTGACAGCCGGGGTGAACGAAACCACCATGTCTTGTAGAATATTAGAGTCATCACTTGAGTTAATAAGAATAAGGTTGCATGCTAGTGAACCAATCCTAAGGAGAGAATCCTTCATTATCCTGTTGCCTCTTCAATAACATTCACCTTCCACTTTCTCACCATCATCATTCACACCAACCAGCTCATTGCAATCTGTTAGTAACCCTTTAATAGTATTAGTTCCGCTCGTTCCCTGTGGATTCGATAACCTTGGAATACTCTGAGGGAAAATGAGCTACAACTATACACCGTCCTCTTGTGGTATATAAGTGGGTGCGTACATACGACCAA
The DNA here is from genome assembly GCA_030378355.1 of Eleusine indica. Taxonomy (NCBI): domain Eukaryota; kingdom Viridiplantae; phylum Streptophyta; class Magnoliopsida; order Poales; family Poaceae; genus Eleusine; species Eleusine indica. Next base: position 32,894,117 of record CM059499.1, read on the forward strand.
CAAGCCCTTTTTCTGGCGCTGTTGCCGGGGAACAAGCCAGTTCTTTTACTATTAATATTTTACTAACATCTAATCCTCTCTTTTCTAGTTGTTTTTGTTTTGTGTTTTGTGTGAATTTTTAGGATGAGTACAACAGGACCATCTCGGACGCTTAGGGAACTTTCTCTACCATCTCCAGACGTGCTGGTGCCTCAACCCTCAGATGAGAAGGCCACGGCCTCCTCGTATGTGTTGAACCCCATTATCATTAGCATGGCTGAAGCAAACAAATTCTTTGCAGCGAAAGAGGAGAACCCGTATACTCACTTACAAGATTTGGAGGCACTTTGACAAACATTCCATCATGAAGGAGTGTCCCGGGATCTTTATAGGTGGCTGCTTTTCCCATTCTCTTTGGAAGGAAAAGCCAAAGATTGGCACAAGGTAGCATCTCGAGAAGCAAAAGGTAAGTGGAGTGAGTTAGTTGGAAATTTTTGTCTCCACTATTTTCCTTTGCCAAAGGTGCAGAAGTTGAGAAGGGAAGTGGTGAACTTCTTACAAGAAGATGAAGAATCTCTCGCGGAAGTCTGGACGCGTTTTCAAACGTTGTTGAAACAAGGACCTGACCTTGGCATTGATGAGAATATGTGCGCTCAGACCTTCTACATGGGCATAAACAAGGAATCGAGGATGCATTTGGACGGATCGGCCGGAAGAAGTTTTCTGAGATTAACAGCCAAGGTAGGGATCGAATTGTTAGGCAAAATTGCCAAGAATGAAGCCTTGCACAAGCATTGGGAAGAATATTTAGAACCAAATCGGCAATGCCCAGAAGTTATGAAGAAGGAAGAGTCGCCAGCTGAACAGATCTTGATGTCCGAGAGCGGATCAATGATTACTTCGGAGCAATTCAAAGAAATAGAGCCCGCCGGACTCACCTCTGTGGGTCTGACGTGTGCGCCGATCGGCGCAGTCTCTGAGCCGATCGGCGCAGCCGCGACAACAGTAGAACCGATCACCCTGATGACTCCGCCAAGTAACAAGGATTATACCAAGATAGAAACTGCTATTCTGGACAACCACCTGAAGGAATTTGAAGGGAAGTTTGCTAAACCGAAGGGGGATAGAACATTGGCGAATGCTAAACCACTTGACGAATTTGAGCCGATGGACTGGATTCCCATTGATTTTTCGCAGGAATTGCTTAATATGAGAAGATCCTTCTATCCGCAAGACGTCTCCGAAGCTGGAATTGAGTATAATTTCCCAAGTAATCGCCTCAAGTTGGAAGTTTTCGATCAAGAGATTATTGGGAGAGTTTTAGGGAAGCTTTACAAGGATGATATAGAGCTTGATGGAACAGAGGTGAAACAAGCAAAGAGATTGCTAGACAGTTGCTTTGAGCCATCCCCTACGAAGGATTATGTGGTGTGTATGCTGTAGGAGTCACTGAAGAGGAAAAAGAAGAACCATACATACCCTGTGAGATATCGGGAAAGAAATTTCCGAAAGCATTGTGTGACTTTGGCTCTCGTGTCAGCTTGATGACTTACGATGCATTCATGAGCATGCCTTACAAAACTCAACAGCGGCTGATGGGGACTGAACTTGAGCTGATCATGGCGGATGGTAGGAAAACCAAGCCACTGCGAGTGATCAAGAATGTCGAAATTGAGATCAGCTCGAAAACAATGCTGGTAGATTTCTTCGTTTTAGACAATAAGGAAATTGGGGTTGAAGATATCAGTCTGGGAAGGCCATTCTTAAGATTAGTACAAGCTGTACTGGATGCTGGGAAAGGTCAAATCACGCTACACCTGGGAGAGAAAGAAGTGCAATTTCAATTTAATGATCTGTCTCATCAAGACTCTTCTTGCTATCAGGAATTCTGCCCAGAGGAAGACGAGAGGATAGGGATGGATATGGGAGACCCACTGGACCACATCATGCGAGGAACTGACAAGTGTACTGTCAGCGCCGATCGGCTCAATTATACTGGCAGTGCCGATCGGCGCGACCCTTGCGCCGATCGGCTAAATCATACTGGCAGCACCAATCGGTGCGTCCCTTGTGCCGATTGGCTCAACCAGGAAAATCCTGATTTTGAACCTCTCAGGGATCAGACGAAGCGTCAGAAGTGGAACAAAAGAAACTTCCGAAGGAGCTACGCTATGAATATCTAGGAAAGAATAGAACATATCCAGTTATTGTGAACAACGCCCTAACGAAAGAAGAAACAGAGAGGCTTCTTGTTGTGCTCAAAAGGTATAAGAAGGTCATTGGTTACACATTAGATGACATCAAGGGAATCAGCCCCGTATTTTGCACCCACAAGATTAACTTAGAGGAGAATACTAAACCAGTGGTTGAAGGGATGCGAAAGTTGAAGGAATCAATGAAGCCGGTGGTTAAAAAGGAGATTTTGAAGCTGCTTAATGCAGGTATGATCTACCCTGTTGATGATAGTGAATGGGTTAGTCCAGTGCATTGTGTACCCAAGAAAGGAGGGTTGACAGTAGTGCCTAACGAGAACAATGAGTTGATCCCTCAAAAGACTGTAACAGGATGGAGAATGTGCATAGATTATAGAAGCTTGAACAATGTGACGAAGAAAGATCACTATCCTCTTCCGTTCATTGATGAGATGCTTGAAAGATTAGCAAGGAATTCATACTTTTGTTATTTGGATGGATATAGTGGTTTCTTTCAAATACCAGTAAGACCAGAAGATCAGCAGATACTACTTTTACTTGCCCTTTTGGGACATATGCATATAGAATGATGCCATTTGGTCTTTGCAACGCGCCTGCAACATTTCAAAGATGCATGAATGCAATATTCGCTGAATTCATAGAAGATATTATGGAGGTATTTATGGATGACTTCTCCGTACATGGTGCTGATTTTGATAGCTGTTTGGAGAATTTGGAGAAGGTTTTGAAAAGGTGTGATGAATGCGACATAGTTCTTAATTGGGAGAAGTGTCACTTCATGGTAATAGAAGGGATAGTACTTGGTCATGTCATATCTAAAAGAAGGATAGAGGTTGATAAGGCAAAGGTATCTACAGTTGAGAAATTACCTCCCTCTACTGATCTTACAACTTTGAGGAGTTTTCTTGGACATGCCAACTTCTATTGCAGATTTGTTAAGGATTATTCGAAGATTGCTAAACCCCTGACAGAATTGTTAAAGCAAGATACAGAATTTGTTATGGACGAGGAAAGACTCTTGGCCTTCAGAAGATTAAAGGAAGCTCTATGCTCTACACCCGTTATGCAGCCACCTGATTGGAGTCTACCTTTTGAAATTATGTGTGATGCAAGTGACTATGCAGTTGAAGCTGTTCTTGGACAACGGAAGGAAGGTAAAGTCCATGCTATTTATTATGCTAGCAAAATTTTAAATGAGGCGCAAATAAATTATACAACTAAGAAGGAGATGCTAGCTGTTATATTTTCTTTTGAGAAGTTTAGATCCTATATTCTAAATTCTAAGGTGATCGTATATACTGATCATGCTGCTATAAGATACTTGGTTTCAAAGAAGGAGTCAAACCTCGGTTAATGTGATGGGTATTGATGCTGCAAGAATTTGATTTGGAGATAAGAGATAAGAAAGGAATAGAAAATTCTGTAGCAGATCATTTATCTCGTCTTGAATCACCATCAACTAAGCCAATAAGAGATGAAATGCGACAAGAGCAGTTGTTTGCCTCATTTGATCGTAGAGAGAACTGGATGATGGATATTATCAAAAGTTTCAAGGGACAAACTGATCTGATGAACAAGAACACAAGGAAAAGAGTTAAGAGTGAAATGAGAAAATTTATATGGGCTGACCCATACTTGTATAGGTATTGCGAGGATGGAGCAGTACGGAGATGTGTACCTAGAGATGAAAGAGCAAGCATTTTGGCAAAATGCCATTCTTCGGATTATGGGGGACATTATGGCTACTTTAGAACATAGGCAAAGGTATGGGCAAGTGGATTCTATTGGCCTACCCTGCTTGAAGATGTAAAAAGGTATGTTGCAACGTGTGCTCAATGCCAACGAATAGGGAATGTTAACAGTAGAAATGCAATGCCTCTTAAGTACAATCTTCAAGTCGATATCTTTGATGTTTGGGGTATGGATTTTATGGGACCCTTTATGAATTCTCATGGTTTCCAGTATATATTGGTCGCCGTTGATTATGTCTCCAAGTGGGTCGAAGCAATGGCATGCAAGGCTAACACTACAAAAGAATCAAGGAGTATACTTCAAGAGTAGATATTTCCTAGGTACGGAGTACCGAGGATAATAATTACAGATGGAGGATCCCATTTTACAGGAGGAGAATTTGCTAGGTTTTTAACCAAATCTGGAGTTGAACATAGAATTGGAACAGCATACCATCCCCAGACAAATGGACAAGCAGAAACTTCAAATAAGCAATTAAAGGGAATTCTGCAGAAGATTGTTACAAAGGAAGGAAAAGATTGGGCCACGAAGCTTAATGGAGCGTTATGGGCATATAGGACGGCATTCAAGACACCAATTGGTATGACACCGTATCAATTCATCTATGGGAAATCGTGTCACCTACCGGTGGAATTGGAACATAAGGCTTATTGGGCTATAAAAGAGATGAATCTAGATCCTGATGCCGTCGGCATGAAAAGGAAGATATAAATAAGAGAATTGGAAGAGATGAGATTGCGTGCATATGAGAATGCAGCTATATACAAAGAGAAAACCAAGAAGTAGTACGATAAGAAGCTTCTGAAGAAGGAGTTCAAGGAAGGAGATCGGGTGCTCCTATTTAATTCGCGATTCAGATTATTTGGTAAAGGCAAACTGCGAAGAAAATGGGAGGGACCTTATCTCGTGAATATGGTGTTACCTTCGGGAGCGGTAATCATAATGGATGGCAAGAGAAACAAGTACACGGTGAACGGACAACGTCTAAAGGTATACCTAGAACCCGACACATTTGAATTAAAATCTTTTGATATGTATTTCACTGCTTAGTACCCCGTGTGGTCGAGCTTAATGACGTAAAACAAAAGCTTGTGTGTATTTTAATTTCCGTAGTTTTTCTTTTTGGTACTTTAGTGTACCGCGCCGATCGGCGCAGCCCTGCACCGATCGGCGCGGCAGAGTCCTTTTTGTTTTGAGTCGGTTTTGGACCTTGCCTTTTTAAGACTCGTTAAATTCCACGAATAAGAGAAAGAGTCCTAGTCCAATTGGAAATCAAGGGATATAAATATGAGGTGATAGCAAACCCACGGATGAACTCGTATTACATCGTTACCAGAACAAACCCTAAGAGCAAAAGCGATGGAAGGCGGCGCATCAGGCGGAAACCAAGGCGGAGCCGATCAGCGTGACTCTGGAGCCAATCGGCTCGGCGGCGGATTTCCGTAGCCCTCTGCAAATTGGCCCTGGGAAGAAGTCGACGGAGTGTTGACACCAACACGAGATGATCCCCTCGTCTGGTCAGATCTGCAGAAGAAATTCATGAAGAAAAGCGAAGCTGACGCGTGGAACGCCGACAAGGTGAAGATGGACAATGAACTTCGGCAGATGATGAAAAGAGTATTGGTGCACAAAGGAAAATCTATAGCACCTATGGAAAGTGAAGTAGTTTCTCAAAGGTATACCATGGAAAGTCTTCTTGATCTTGCTACTCCCTTGTCGTATGAGGATTTCTTATCTTTCGAAAGATCATTGACTGAGCTAGAGAAGGAAGAGCTAGATGAAGAGAGTGCCCTCACAATTCATAGGTGCCGACTTTATGGTGAACATGACATTGCCGCCAAGTATGAACTCAAGCTACGAGAGGAAGTCGAAGAAGCTATGTACCAGCAGGATGTGGAGACGGATCTTCAAGCTAGAAGGGATGAATCCTTTCCCAAGGTTCTTACCGATTGGGAAAGTTTTCAAGAAAATAAGATTCATAGGAATAGTTGTATTGAGGGTTTCAAGTGTTTCTTTTATGCTAAAGATCTTCAACGCAAGGTGGAACTCCAATTGGCAGAAGATCCAGCTTTCATACCTAGAGATTTGATATATGATGATGGCTGTCACGCAGTTCCTAGAGGAAGGACACCTAAGGAGATTAATGATGAGATTTTACGAAGGCAGCAGAATAAGGTGATCCGTGAGCGTAATCTAGAGCAGTTAGATGAGTATATGAAGGAAGCTGCTGGCTGCATCGATCGGCGTGACACTAAAGCCGATCGGCACGATCTGAAGATGGTTGAATTTATTGATCTGACGGCTCTACCGAATGAAGACGAAGAAATTGCGGCAAGGAAGTGTAAGACTACACCAGAGGTTCGTAGATCCGCTAGACTATCGGGTAAGCCAATTTAGAATTATTGCGAATGGGATAGCGACTATACATCATACTATTTGGAAACTTTGGAAAGCGGTGATCCTAGTGTGCCTCGAGATTTTAGTGATGATTTTGATATACAAGGAAGCTTTGGTAGTCCTAAGTTTGAAAATCGGGAAACACTTGCAAAATGCAGTAATGATAGGGCAGTAGGAACTTCAACAAGAGTTAATGGTAATGCAGAGGGAAGTGGAGGAAGTCGCAATGGTGGGAGAACACCACTACGCCGATCGGCTCAGAGGAATTTGAATAGTGCCTCTCCTTACAGCGTTGAAAATCATAACCTGCAATAGCCTACTTGCTGTCCTGTCTGCCGAAGAAACATTGAGAGACTGTATCTAGACAGAGATCGTGCTTACAGGAATCAAAGAGATGTAGACCACAGAATCCAGGATACAATCGAGATGAACGAAGCGGACTACACTTTTCTCATAAGGAATATAAGACGAATTTTCCGAGTCTTGAACAGGCATGGTCTGCATGATTAGTATGTTGAGCTTCTTCTCTTGCAATGAGGACATTGCAAATTTTGAGTGTGGGGGAAGGGCTTTGCCATTAGTCATAGTTTTTAAGTGTTTTTGAGTCCAGTTTCTCATTTTTTAAGTGTTTTTGAGTCTAGTTTCTCAGTTTTTGAGTGTTTTTTATGAGTGTTTATTTAAGTTTATGTGTGTGCTTAAGAGAGTCACGAGTCATGTTGAGAGTTGCTTCTAGGTCTTTTATGTAGTTTGAATTCTTGCATTGTCTTTAATAAAGTTAGTGTTGATTGTCAAATTGAAAGTGCCCCATCCTATTTATCTTGTCTTTCTGATGATCGATTGGTTGATTACTTAAATTTGTTGGTTACCACTTAACTTTTGAGCTTTATATTTGTGAAAATTTCTTTTGACTCATCATAAGCTAAGGCAAAAGCAAGGTCTAAATATGCTTACATAGCCGAGTGAATGAGAGCAAGCTACACTTTTGAACTAAGTGGATAGTAAGTAACTTTGTCAACTTTTTGCTCATGATTTCGACCAAGTTAGGAAAGGATGATCTATTTTGTTTATCTCTGTATTTCTAGCCATTCTTATCTAATTAAATTCCTTGCTATCATGAAAACCATACATCTTTGTTTCTCCGTCATCCTTGATACAATCTATATTCTCAATAAAAGGGAATTCAGAAAGTTTCCGCTGCTGATACAAAGATTGCTGATCATATCAGGGAATATAAAAAAAAAAGAGGTGAAAGAAAAAGAAAAAAAGAAAAAAATATAGGTCGCGTCGATCGGCGCGACACTTGCGCCGATCGACGTTGTTGCAAAAAGAAAAAAAAGAGGTTATTATAAAAAAGGGGTAAAGAGAAAAAAATATATATTCCCTGAGAAGTAGTAAGGTCATCAAAGAAAGCAGATTTCTGATTATTCCTCATTCTTTGCCACTTGTTCTCATTGAATTTTCTTTAGATCTTCTACATTCCTCTTCTCCATTAAAATTTCTTTTCCAAGAAAATCCTTTCTTAATAGACATGATTGAGCACATTATTGACATGGTTAATCTTATGGTTTAATTTAGTTATATAGCCCTCCAAGATCCATATACAATCCTTGATTAGATAGGAGAGGGAAGGAAATACACATGAGAGACCTAGAGAAGACCAAATGCTTGATGTTTGATGCTAAAAGATGAGTTGAGGAGAACTAAAATTGTTTTTGAAAAAGTTTTGTGGTAATTTGAATAAGTTCAAGTAAGATATGCCGATTGGTTAAAAGGCGATGAGAGAAAATCTTTATGGAGGGATAATGAGTAAAAATGATGATTGAGATTGACTGCATGAGAGATGGTGTGAAAATTCTTCTTACATATTTGATTTTGTATTGCTCGAGGACTAGCAATGATTTGAGTGTGGGGGAACTGTTAGTGGTTTCTAGATGCCCATTTTATCTACCAAAAAGGGATGTTTTGCGTTTTAATTTGGTGCTTTGGACTAACAATTAACCCCATATTTGCATATATTTGTAGTTGTTCTGTTTTGGATGTAATTGCAGGAAACAGGTGTAAAACAGGGCAATTATGGATAAAGAGCTGAAGAGTAATGAAGATGGGCCAAATTCGGAGCCGCGCCGATCGGCGCAGGAGAAAAATTTGACTAAAACATGATCCGGTCCAGGAAAGACGAAGGCCCAGCTCAGTATGAGTCAGAGTCAATGGAAGTTGACCTAATCCCGTCGAGTATAAAAGGAAGATAATTATCAAGAGCCAAGACGACCAAGGGGAGACGACGATCGCGAGAATCCTTCATTATCCTGTTGCCTCTTCAATAACATTCACCTTCCACTTTCTCACCGTCATCATTCACACCAACCAACTCATTGCAATCTGTTAGTAACCCTTTAATAGTATTAGTTCCACTCGTTCCCTGTATATTCGATAACCTTGGAATACTCTAAGGGAAAAAGAGCTACAACTGTACTCCGTCCTCTTGTGGTATATAAGTGGGTGCGTAGATACGACCAACACCCCCCCCCCCCTCCTTTTCTTTTCGGCCTACCAGGCCAACCTGCCTACCCCGCAGCCTAGGCACGCAAAAGCCCAATACGGCTCAACGCAGCCAGCATGCGCGTGCACCCCGCCCCGCAGCCCACTCAAGTGCCCCAGCCCAACTCGCCCCCGTAGCCCAGCACCCGCCCCGCTGAGGCTGACAGCCCGGTCCCACCCCGTCATTTCCCTCGTCCAGCTTCTTCTTCCCCTCCACAAAAAGAGCGCTGCCGCTACCGCCAACCACAAAAAGAGCGCTGCCGCTGCTCCATATCCCCGCCTTCCAAGCTCTCAAACCGACCCACTGAGCTCGTTGCGCATCGCCCTGCTTCCCCTCCCCCTCTCCCAGGCCCTATTGCACATTAATCGGCACCCGATTGCGCTAGTGGCCATCAATGGTCACCGCCGGCCATTAAATCCGATGAGCTCATGCCCCGCTCATTTCCTGATGTGACTGTAAGTTCTAAAATTATTGCTTATGAGAGTTTAAGGGAGAATGCAAATGCTCCCACTTCTAAAGATGTTTCTTGTGGTTCGACAGTTCATGCTCCAATGATTACGACGAGTGTCACTGAGTTTTCGATAATTACCGATGATATCACTAGTGACATTCCAATAGCGACATCAGCTATTTCACTAAATATGAGGTTATTGGTACTTATGGGGGTTTTGCTTAGATTATTCTGTTAAGAACAGTTTCGTCATTTGATCGGTTTATGAGACCCCAACTTATGAGATTCATCATATACTTGCAAATTTGGTTGCATTCTTCTTTGTTCTTGCTTGTGTTCTTGAGCCAATGAAAGCTCTTAAAACCTCATGCATCAAACTCATAAAAGTACTATGTGCATTAGTTAAACTAAAAGACATTACTAACCACTCATACAAACCGAATTTGGTTTTGCAAGCTGTTTTCCATTCATCTCCAAGTTTTATTCTAATTTGATGGTAGCCACTACGCAAGTCAACTTTAGTGAAAATTGTAGCACCACACAACTCATCAAGATCGGGAGCCCTTGTTCACATCAACTGATGATGAGCTCATGACTCATCAAGATGTTCATGGGGACATGACTAGTGATAAATCAAATATAGCAGTTGGTAATTCTCAAATATCATCTGGTCTTCAATTTGGAGCTATTTATTTGGATGAGGAATATGAAAAAAATATGGAGACATTTACTAGCACTGGTCTATCATCAAATATATTTTTTAGAGGGGTTAATTTTCACAAGAAAAGGGAAGAAAAGAAGCAAAGAAAATATATCCAAATTGGTTGCATTCAGGTCAACATCACATGAGCCATCTTTTGAGACTGAATATGTTCCATGCAAGTGCTAGTACGAGGTTCATAATGCTAATGGTAATGGTGAGACTTGCATCGTTGCCAGATTATCTAATTATTTCCATATGTTTCTAATCCTAGTCGATCAGGTTAGTTTGAGTCATGTTCGGTTTACAACCTGGTTGAGTCGGAGTCTAAGTTTAGGTCAAGTCAAACGAGTCCATGTGTAGGCTTTGGTCATACTGTTTTTGTTGAAGGTTTCTTCCACGAACAGGTGAGAGATGGTGATCCCATCCTCATGTATATCTACTACCGATCCTTGTTGGGTTGACTAGAATACATGATCAGGATGTTGTTTGACCTGAGTGCGTCTTTGATTTCCTCGAAGATCCAAACTTCTGATCATGGTGCAATTGTGCCACGGGTGGAGGAGTTCTATTGGGTTTTGGACTGCATCTGTTGTAAGCCTATTTCATCGACCCCCTCTATTGTACTAGGGATCTATTAATTAGCAGAATTAACTTCCACGTTACATATTACTTTGTTATTGCCTTGATTAGTATCTTTGTTTGGTTCTGGCGTGACACCAATTGCTGCCAGTTATCAATCCGTCGTAAGGGCCTAATTATGATTCACATCTACGATTATTATTTCTGCTATTTGAAAAATAGACATCCATTGAACTACTGGAGTAGGGCTGAGTAATCTGCATGATCAAACATCTATTGTACAACTGTTATTCTGCTTGAGATGCAAGATTTCATATTTTGTTGTCTGAGCACTACTTTCTATGAGGCTAGTAAAGTTCTATTCACCATCCGACACAAAAATTCAGAAAAATCTTTATTTCTTTTTCCATACCGTGAAAGATTGGAATGAAATCCGGACACTGTCATCGTGTCCTTATCATTTGGTATCAGTTTTGCCGGGTTGCTCACGGTACTTTCTGCTGGTTTGTGATGAGGTTTCCTATAATTTTGATGTATCCATTGAGTTTGTGCCGACGCTATACACATCAAGTTCTCCATCTGAGTACTATGAGTGGGAGGATGCTATAGAGGATTTCTATAGGATTGGTGAATTGCCATTAAACTAGTTGGTAAATTTGGCAAAGCAAACATTCTCCTTTGCTATTTCCCATGGTGGAGGAAATTGCAGCAAGATCTTGGTTACCAAGATGATGACTATTGCATATCTTGGGCAGCGATGAAGTTGGAATTACGACACCGATTTGATCCTCCACTTGAGTTGATGGAGAAGATTGCTGAACATGAGTGCTCTTTTTCTTCTATTTGTGGTGAGCTTTGAATGAATATTGAGAAAGAACTTCCAAATATGATTATTGAAGAGATCCAACAAGGCCTTAAAATTGCATGTTGCATTTGATGGTTCAGAGAAAAATAATACTTCTCCTATAGTAGAGCAGCAAGTTCTTATGGCCTCATCTGAAGAGCCTGTGAAACCAATGACAACGATTCCCGTTGCTATTCTGGAATCTTCTAATGATTCTTCTATGCCATTTCTTGATGTTGATATGACAAGTGGCTTATTTCTGATGTCTCATGAAGTGCAGCATGATGGCACAACTTGTAATGTGAAAGGACAACGCTCTAATATTTTCAAGTATGAGTGCAAAATAAAAGAGAAGGTATGCAAATTGATTATTGATGGTGGAAGCTTTACTAATATTATTAGTTCCGATGTTGTGCATGCATTATCTTTATCTACATGGAGGCTTCCTACACCTTGTTATGTGCAATGGATGAATCAAAGTGGCACGCTGAAAGTTACTCACAAGGCAAGGGTTAAATTTTCAGTGGGAGATTATGTGGATAGTGTGGACTGTGATGTGGCACCAATGAGTTCATGTCATTTGATGCTTGGAAGACCATGGCAGTTTGATCTTGATGCATATGGAGGTCGTTCGAATAATTATTCTTTCATGCATAAAGGTGTTCACCATGTTCTAAAACCAATGAAAGAAAGTGATATTAATGTCAAGGCATTTTCTTCTATTAATGGGAAGAAATAGGGTGCAAACATCACCTCAAAGCCGAGCACGGCTTTGCTTCAGAAGCAAGAGAATATTGTGACTATAAGTTCTAAAATTATTGCTTATGAGACTTTAAGCGAGAATGCAAATGCTCGCACTTCTGAAGATGTTTCTTGTGGTGTGACAGTTCATGCTCTAATGATTATGACTAGTGTCACTGAGTTTTCGATAATTATTGATGATATCACTAGTAACATTCCAATAGCGACATCAGCTATTTCTAAAACTAAATATGAGGTTATTGGTACTAACGGGAATTTTGCTAGCAATTATTCTGATGATTCCGTTTGGACCATTAAAGATGATTTTACTATGCCATCCGAGACTACAATCAAAGGTTCTAATGTTGCACCAGAGAGTGAGGCCGAGCTAGAAGATGTTAAATATAAGTCAAAGCCGAGGACGGCTTTGTTTCAAGGAAGGGAGGGTGATGAGCCCATGACTCATCAAGATGTTCATGGGGACATGACTAGTGATAATTCAAATATAGCAGTTGGTAATTCTCAAATATCATCTGGTCTTCAAGTTGGAGCTATTTATTTTGATGAGGAATATGGAAACAATATGGAGAAATTTACTAGCACTGGTCTATCATCAAATATATTTTTTAGAGGAGTTAATTTTCACAAGAAAAGGGAAGAGAAGAAGCAAAGAAAATATATCCAAATTGGTTGCACTCAGGTCAACATCACATGAGCCATCTTTTGGGACTGAATATGCTGCAGTACGAGGTTCATAATGCTAATGCTAATGGTGAGACTTGCATCGTTGCCAGATTATTTAATTATTTCCATATGTTTCTAGTCCTAGTCGATCAGGTTAGTTTGAGTCATGTTCGGTTTACAACCTGGTTCAATCGGAGTCTAAGTTTAGGTCAAGTCAAACGAGTCCATGTGTGGCCTGCGTGCCTTATACCCAGGGCAAGCGCCCATGTGTGGGGGTAGGTTTTGGTCATACTGTTTTTGTCAAAGGATTCTTCCAAGAACAGGTGAGAGGTGGCAATCCCATCCTCATGATTATCTGCTGCCAATCCTTGCTGGGTTGACAAGAATACGTGATCAGGTTGCTGTTTGACCTGAGTGCGTCTTTGATTTCCTGAGAGATCCAATCTTCTGATCGTGGTGCAACTGTGCCACGGGTGGAGGAGTTCTATTGGGTTTTGGACTGCATCTGTTGTAAGCCTATTCCATCGACCCCCTCTATTGTACTAGGGATCTATTAATCAGCAAAATTAACTTCCTCGTTATAGACTAATTTGTTATTGCCTTGATCAGTATCTTTGTTTGGTTCTGGCGTGACATCAATTGCTGCCAGTTATCGATCCGTCATAAGGGCCTAATTGTGATTCACATCTACGATTATTGTTTTTGAGATGCAAGATTTCATATTTTGTTGTCTGAGCACTACTGCTTTCCGTGAGGCTAGTAAAGTTATGTTCACCATCCGACACAAAAATTTAGAAAAATCTTTATTTCTTTTTCCGTACCATTAAAGATTGGGATGAAATCCGAACACCGTCGTCGTGTCCTTATCGTTTCCCCTCCCATTCCTTAAAAATCGACCCCCTGGCATCACCCTGCCCTACCACTTCCTCCCAACACTCACCCTCCGCCCCCCCCCCCCACTTGTTCCTTGACTCCCAGAGCCTGACCCAGACCGGCCTTCCACACACCCGCTCGATCGTTCGTTAAGCGTTGGCTCGCTCCCCTCTCTCTCCTCGTTCCCTCGTGCAGAAGAACCGGCCACCGAGCGCCACCCATGGCCAACTCCAACGAGCCTCGCCCGCCGCCGGTCACCGCCCACCTCTTTGGAGCCCTCCAACACCTTTCACTCTTCAATTTGAGTTGTCCCCAAACGTGAATCTCTCCCTATCCTTATCTTCATGCATGTCAGAGAACATTGATGGCTTCCCGGCCATATGTTGTGTGAATATGCATCCACTATCATGAATCCAATGGCTACCTCCACTCTTGTAGTTGACCCTAGTAGTAGCCATAAGACAAGTATAAGAGAAAGATGGGTTAGTATCTATGGCATTACTCAAGAAATAGCATCATCATTATGTGTGATGAGACCATCCTCATAGTGGGGAATTCTTGCAATTCCTTCTTGAAGTCTCCTTCTTATGGGATAGTGCAGACCATGATATCTCCATTATCCATGTCCCTCCCCTATTTGAATATTGTTGAGATCGAAATAGTAATGGGAAGGATCATAGAGAACACTGGTATGCTCAAGTACATTATCTACTTGTAATGGAGCACAAGAATTATCTCCATGGACTTCTCAATTGGTAGTTCCATCCTCCGATTGATCACCTTCTCAAGAAAGAAACCCCTTTTGAGAGTTATAACTTGCAAGAGGCACTTGTCAATCACTTGTTCTGGAGCAATCCGTCGCATGTCCTGGAAGGAGTTCATCCTACACACAAGATCATAAATCCGTAAGAAGGCTTCAGAAAGAACATCATCTAGGTTTCTCAAGAATTCCTCAAATTCAAAGAAGAACTTACGATGGTGAGTGCAACGAAATCGCCAAAACCGATCTTGTGGAGGAGGAGGTGCTGGGACTATAGAGGTGAGATCGATCATCTCATTTGCTCTTGTGAGTCTTGTTGTTGGTGGTCCCCCTGCACCAATGTGTGGTCTTCTTGAAGAGCTTCACTACAAGATTACAAGCCTAATGCCATGAATTTTGTCACAACGACATGATTTTTCTTGCAATACATATGGGTATTGGCAACGGTAGTGCTAGGTTGGGACTAGCAATATGCCTCCCAACACCACGATTTGGTTGCGTTAGCTCGATAGTGCAACACAAATGACCTTATTGCAACACATTTGCATTGTTGTGCTAAGCTGATTTTCTTGTAGTGCTTGGGGTGACACTTGTGGACGAGCTCCGAGCAACATTTGACGAATAACTTGGCGTAGCTCTTGATGAGGAGCTTGTGTAGTGTGTGAGGTGGAGCTTGATGTAGATCTTGATCCGAAGGGGTTGTAGAAGTCATTGCAAGGTATTCTTGCGGAGCGGTTGAAGAAGTTATTGCTTGATGAATCATTTCTCCTGCATTATGAGGATTCTACTTCTTCCTCCTTTGCCCTTGTGTCACCATCTTCACATTTGTAGAACAACTTTATCACTTCTTGGATGGATATGTTGTTGTTGTGGATGAGCATCGTGATGAAGTAGATGAGCTTGTCGTTTGAAAGCAAGGTGAGTATCTTCTCGACCACCATTATGCTTGATAGCTCAAAGGAGATCTTGTTTGCAGTAATGTCACTCACTATATCTCACAAACAAACAAGAGAATCAAGTAAGTTTTCACCATCACGAGCATTAAAAGAAAAAAATCATTCATAAGTCGAATACTCTTATCATCAATAACAAACTCACTATCATCCTCTTCTACACTAGCTGCATAGGAGAACAAGCAAGATCAAGAGGCACATCATCAATCGCTGCCCTATACATACTAGTAGAATCACCTGTCACATTGGTGTTAGATAAAACTAAGCACTCACTAGAACTAGGCACATCAACAATTACACCTTCATCATACACATGATCATGGGTGAAGGTGTTAGCAAATTCATCTAGAGTGTTTGTCAATTCATTTGAAATCATGGCTTCTAGGTAGCTTCTCAAGCAATACTTCCATGTGTCATGACCCAAACCCGAAAGGAATGATATTCCTACCACCAACGATCATACTCAAGGCGGTTAAGCCACATGATGAGCACTTGGCTCTAATAACACTTGAAAGGACTGAGTGACCGATAAGGGGGGAGGGGGTTGAATCGAGAACTCTCACGACAAACTTTACTCGCTAACTCCTCTACCTAGCACTCAAGCAACTCCTATGCAGTTCTAATAGAGGCACACTAGCATAGTAAAAGAGACTAGGAAAAATAAATGCAACCTATACATGCTAGTGATTCACTCATCATTCAATTCCTATGCAAGCTAGTGTTTGATCAATCAACCAAGCAACACACCTAGCTAGTCATGGTCCTATGCATGCAAGTCTAGGAGATAAACACAACGAGCAAGACATAGCAAGCAATCAATTGCGCAAGGCCAACACTACAAGCATAAGATGTGGAATAGTAAATGCAAGTGGTAAGGGAGAAGGGATCAAAGGAGGGTCATTGGTTTTTAGCCCGAGGTTTCAGAAGGATGGCGCCTTCCCCTAATCCTTATTGGATCAACTCTCGCTGGAGTATCCACGATTGCGTAACCGCTGCCGCCAAGGGCACAAGCTTGCATCCCTCAAGGACTTGTTGCACTCTCCTAGGGCACGCATGGATGTTCTCTTCTTGACACTCCTTTCAAAGGAAAGCTTCCACCTTGTACAAACTTGTGACGGTCTTCACAATCAATCACGATATGCTCAATCACTCACACCAAACCAGTCTAGGCCGTACCATAGACTTACGAGTAACAACACGAATCACTCTCTACAACTTCACTAGGCTAGAGATGAAGGGATGCTCTTGTTACTCTCCTTTACACTCAAAGATAGCACTCAAATCTTTGCACAAGTGTCCTCTCTTCTGCTCTTAGCCCTCTACTGATTCCTCCAGCAATCCAAATGGCCAAGAGCACTCTCCACAAGCTAGGCAACAACTGTTTATAGGCTCCAACCACTCCAATGGCCATTATCAAAAAGTTGGCTACTGAGGAATAGCTTAACGTAGCTTACGGTGACTTATCACTGTAACTTACGGTGACCATGTAGTATTCAAACTTCGGTTACTAGCCATTGAATGGCTAGGTCACTATAGCTTATGATGATTTCTTCTCCTCCTTATTACGGTGACCTCTCAAAACCTACATCTCTCTGCATTGTTCCTCTTTGGTCCACCATACCTTAGGGTGACTGCATTGTACCTTCAACAGAAACACCCTTCGTTCTATTCTTCTTCTCCTCTCTGGGTCACCGTCACTTCAACAGAGATGTCCATATTTCTAATCAGCAACTTCGGCCACACCGTATCCTATAGTGACCTCATCGTTCCTTATAGTGACCGTCTGCGCTCCTGTTCAGAGACTTGCAACCTCTATGTACATTTTTCTGGTATTCACCGTAGCTTACAATGACTCAACCTTTGCAGCCTATGGTGACAACCACATACTTGCTTGTACAGAGAGTCCATATCCCCTATATGAGTCACCATACCTTAAAGTCACCTCTTCTGGACCATACGGCGACCTTCGCTACCTGACTCCTTCTCTGAGTCACTCTTCGTAGCCTTCACCGTATTCTACAATGACCACGCCATATCTTACGGTGATACGTCCTAAAGTTGAAACTCTTTGTCCTCTTGACTTCATTGTGTATCTTCCCAACCTTGGTTGATCCTTCTCCACTACCTCTTCTAGTGTCCAAAAGTCTCATTGAGCATCCCCACACTCCTAACACTAGTGAGACCTAAGAGAATGACTTGTGTCCTCTTGATAATCTGCTTTTTCCTATGGACTCAAGCCTACATACTAAATAAGTGATCACAACACAATTGGATCTAGTTGTCCTTAGCCTTGATCCATCTCCATCATAGCGACTCTCCATCAAGATCTCCATGGCAATCGACCGAGTCCACATTAATCACCAAGGCGATCCTTCACCGTGTCCATATGTTGAGTTGATAGATATTTTTCTGCATGCTGTTGGTCATACCTACGTACCCACTTATATACCGCAAGAGGACGGTGTACGATTGTAGCACTTTTTCCCTTGAATTGAGTATTCCAAGGTTTATCGAATCCACTGGGACCTTAGGGATAATTAAACAAAGTTAACAGTAAAAGATCTAGTCAAAGCTACTGTCGAATTTAGGTTGCGTGAGGGGGAGACTGGCCAGCGCAAAGGTGCGCTAGATAGTAAATCTGTCGTTGCGTCGATTGGCGCAAGAGTTGAGCCAATAGGCACACTAATAAATCTAAGCCAAAGTGCCAGATGTCTTGTAAGCCTATGCTGTTAAGTGAGTAACCAGATATCTACTAGTGAGATCGTAACCACAAAGTCTAATTAAATAGCATCATAATGGGTAATTACATAGATCAATGAAAACCTATAATGAATAAGAGCACCCTACTTTCCGAGCGGCTTCCGATTTATCGCTGCCGAGAGGAAACCCTTAATCACGTGAGTATGTTATCCTACTCAACTATCCAATAGTGCTGTGCAGGCTTAGTGCTGTCACCGCTAAACCACACTACTAGCATCATCAAGCAACCATAATCAATACAATGTCCAAATACTATCCTAATCACCACGATCAAGATAATATCAACTTACTTAGCCTAGAACTAAGCAATTGGAATAAGCATATGCATGATTATAGAATCAAGACAGACAAATCACCAAAACCATCATCAATATATTCAATCATCCTTAAGATACATAGAGTAAGATTCATCCCCGTCGACATGGTCTACCTTGACGGATCAACTCTTAACACCAATGGTTCTTGAAACTCAACTAGAGATCTATTCTAACGGGGCAAACCCCGGTGGCTCTAACTCACGGATCTATTGTCCCTCTGTCGCCTCCTTCTCTGTGGCCAGAGTTTACAGGTATTTATAGGGGTTCTACTCGTAAAGGACTCTGTTTCTAGCAAATAAGGCGGTTGCGCCAATCGCCGCAGGATTGCGCCGATCGGCGCAAGCCGTGTCTTCTCTAGTTTCTTCTCTGAGTCGGTTCCTCAGTCTTCTACAGCTGCCATGTGGGCCTTTTCCTTCAAGATAAAGTCTTGTACTGCATGTCGAGATCTTGAAGTTCCATAAATCTTCTAGGCAAATATCTTCAAGTGTCTTGCGCAGATAAACTTCCATAAACATGTCGAATGGGCCTCGGTCACTTCTGTGGGCCAAAACACCCTAGCGCCGACCGGCTCATGGACTGCACCGATCGGCGCACTAGGCTTCTTCAGTGCTTTTCGTCAGTTCTGGATTCCTGTCCTCTCCAGCATCACTTTAATCACCAATTTTACCTATTTCTGCAATAAAGCTCCAAAACAACGCATATACAAATATATAGACAATATCATAGGTAAATGGCCCAAATTAGTATCAATTATGCTCTAATTGGGGTAATATTCACATATAAAAGGGGCACTTAGGAAGTGCCAACAGTTCCCCCACACTTAAACCTTTGCTCGTCCCGAGTAAAGTAAAAGAAAGAAAAATTGAAAAACATACTCTTTCTATCATAAAAGATATCTCAAATCAGCAAATGTTGAGCATTGTTCTATTGTGGTGTATTTCATATTGGTATTCAGCAAAATAGTTCAAATATGGGCATAAAGCTTAAAGTTTCTCCCCAAAGCAACAGATCATGTCCAACTCACAAATTATAACTTTTCCACACATGTAAATTACTTAAAAGATTGTTGTGAACATAGAGAATCTATCTTCCAAATAATCCAAGGCAACAACTCATCTTTCAAATCACTCAACCTATATCCTACAACATAATGATCAAATAATATTACTGTAAGGCTTATGTGAGTAGCTAGGTGAGGTAATTCAAGGATTGCAAACATAAATCAATAATATATTGTAAAGCTAGGAGATTATTCTTCGTTGGAATTATAGAAACTTATCAAGATGGCCATTAAGAAAGAAAAATTTAAGAAAGGACTCACACTTTGGATATGTGGACATATGCATAGCAAAAATTTGATCTTGGAAGATTGCACATGGTTGGAATGATTCATGGCTATATTAGAATGAATTTCGAGAATAAGCATGTCATATTCCCCCCACACTTAAAATTTTGCTAGTCCCTTAGCAAACAGCAGAGCTTTTCTCTTTTTTTTCACTTCTTGTTTCTCCCTATTTTTTTTCTCTGCTGTGCCGATCGGTTCAGGGTGCATCGATCAGCTCTCAACCCAAATTCACCAACATTTGTTGGTATTTGATCCGTCTGGCTTCAACATTTATTCAAGAATAAAATATCCAAAAATATAAGATGTGGTCAAGGAATGATACTCAACAAGATGTTTTGGGTTTATGGTAGTGTACTCAGCGGAATTGAATTTTTGCATGAGTAATTCAAGGCTAGAAAAAGATACACAAAGAATTGCCATCTTAGTAAAGTTCATACCAAAAGAATTAAATCCTAACCGAACTCAACCATCAATTTAATGTTTATCTACATATCAAAGGTTCATGAGTATTACTCAAAATATGGCATTGGTTGGTAAGGATCTTGAAAACAATAAATTCCAAAGTTCACAATATGAAATTTTATTTATGAAAAGATTGGTACTAAGTTATCATCACAAATTGGACAACACAAATGAAGCACATGGGTACTCAAAATTGCTCCACATAAGACATATTTGCCGAATAATCATTAAGTGTAAGTTTGAAATTTTATTCAATGCTCAACATTATTTGGTCTTCATCAACATTTTTTAATAAAGAATAAATGATTTAATTCTCCTAAAAGAGCATAACCGCCACCATTATATTAAGATCAAAACTCGAATACATGGTGATGATTTTTGCACACACTTGCATGAAAATAAAACTACTACTAACACACTTGCATGAAAATAAATCTACTACTAACACACTTGCATGAAAGTAAAACTACTACTAACTACTACTAACACACTTGCATGAAAGTAAGCACACCCGATACATGGTTTCCCAACCCGCTCACACACATATAAGCAAATAAAGAAAAAGATTACAAAAGATAAAAGAAAACGCAAACCGGAAAACCAATACACGTGCCAACTCCTAGGCACTCTAGTCATCCGAAAGTGGAGGCGGTGGCTGATTGAAGTCATAGCACCGCGCCTTGAGTCGCTCGAACTCCTCCACCATTGCTTCATGGTTGTCCTTCCATTGGGACGTGGCGTCCTCCACGCGCTCGATGTAGTGCATGTTGTTGTCGAGGTACCCCTGCATGGGCACGAAAAAGTCTGCACCGGGCACAGGAGGCACCACAGGTACATGCCCTTGGTACCTAGAGTCGATACCCGTGCTGAACTAAGGAGCGCCAACCGGCGCGTCGCCTGCGCCGATCGGCGCAAAGGGCTGTGAACCGCCCGCTGCGTCGCTCCACCCTGACTGGTACTGATGAGGCCCCTGGCGTGACCCCCAGGAGTCCCACTCGCCGCCGGCTGCTGTAGATGTGTCCGGCTGTCGAACCCGCCCACGGCGGTCTTTGGGAACTCGGCCCCCCTCCAGGAGACCTTTCTCAAGCCAATTTCCTCCCTCCAGCTTGCGAGGGAGGAAAACTCCTAGCTCCGCACACGGGAGCTTGACGTTGGTGCCACTGACGTGGAATCCGGCACGAACACTTCCCATGACAATATTGCCACGAGTCATATTCTCGCTTCTCCGTCGCGCACTCCCACTTGTCATCGCGCCCTCCTGGTCCGTCGCCGTCGCAGACGAGGGCTGCTAGGTGTTGAAGATAGGCCCCGAAGGCCAACTTCTTGCTTGCCTTGCCCCACTTGTCGAGCCAACCCCGCACCATCACCGACATGGGGTTGCAATGAGACGGACTCACGATGGTGTTACAGAGCCACCGCAAGTCCGCATCGGTGACGTTGCTGGAGTCGACCTTGTCGCCTATGCGCGCCGCCAACCACCGATGGAAGACTTGAATGGTCGGGTTGCGGATGTTGCCGCGCTTCTTCTCTTCTACGAACAAGAGCCGCCTCCAAAAGGAGTCCAACTCCCCATGTCCCGAGATGCCGGCGACGTCGGCGTTGACGTCGAAGCCGAAGGCTTGAGCCGCCGCCTCCATGGTCACCGTGTAGCTGATGTCGCAGACACGGAAGTTGACGGCCTCATTGCCGTCTTCGACGGTGCCAAGCCTCATGTGGAGGTAATCTCGGTGATGACGTCGAGGTTGTAGTCCATGGGAAGAAGGTCGAAGTCCACCCAACCGAGATTGTTGAGCATCCTCCTTATGTCCTCCCACAGGCCGATCGAGGTGAGGAAGGTCTCGTCCAAGTCGAAGTTAGGGATGAACCTTCCCCTCACCACGAGGTAGTGCCGCTGTTCCTCCGCGCTCTGGAGGGTGAAGCCCTCCTCCACCGTGCACAGCACGTATGCCAGTGGTGGTAGTGATGTGGGAACCCCATGGCTTGCCGCCGTTTGGCTCCTCGTAGCACGCCCCGTTGGAAGGGACGCGCCGGAGACAGAGTGGCGGGCGCGGATCTCGTATGTCGCCGCCGCTGAGCCGGTGGATGCACCACCCACCGACATGTCATCACGAGCGTCAGAGCCCCCCCTCACCGAGGAGTCATCGCTTGACTCGCCGCTGCCGTCGGAACTGCTTCCCCGGCGCAGCCTCTTGCCCAGCTTGCCAATGGAGGAGCGGAGACGATCCATCTGCGAGGAATGCGGAACATGTGCGAGATCATGGGTAGTGGGGAAGGTGGAGAGATTACCGGGATGGTGTGCTGAACTGGGAGCGCCTAGCCTCCCTTTTATAGTGTGGGAAACTTCCAGGAGAAGGAACCGCCAAAAAAATTTCAAAATTTGAGAGCGCGCCGATCGGCACGGCAGTGCGCTGATCGGCACAATTCAAATTTTGAATGATCTGACCACTCTAGCACTTGATTCCCATCCTTCATGTCGCTTCCCGGTACATCATGTTGGTTGGCACGGGAACAGCACGGAATCCCGATGTCTTGTTGACTGCGCCAATCGGCACGGGCCCGCGCCGATCGGCGTACCGTCTCTTTTTTAGCTTTTGGTCAATTCCGTGTCTCCTCTGCACTGCACACCTGCATAGCAATCACATCTGTTCCTCAAAATCAATGCCTGCCGCCTCTGTCACCGGTTTTGGAACCACACGGGCACCTGTGCCGGTCGGCGCAGTGGGGCGCCGAACGGCGCATGTCCCTTGCACCTCGTCTTTAGGTCCGGCGCTGATCCTGATGCCTCGTGTTCAATCTCTTTCACCTAATTCTCCACTTTTCTCAATGTTCCTGTAGTATTGACATACGTAGCGGGGCTCATCTGGTGACCGCGCCGATCGGCGCTGACTCGCGCCGATCGGCGCGACGTCCATTTTTGCTCCTGGCCCCTCGCTTCTTCGCTAGATGTTGCTCTTCATCCTTTCCTGTGTCATTTAGCAACCATTTTGCACAAAAAGTTTAATTCAAAAAGATTTTTAATTACCTTGATAATAGCTCCGTCTGTGAAAATTATTGTGCTGGTTGATTTTTAGCACCCCTTCAATTCTGGGCGTCGTTAGCCTTCCGTCCTGACTTGGGCAATAACGCGCCGACCGGCGTAAGCTCTGTTCCTTCCTGTTTTTGGTCTTTTTTTTATATTCCTGCATTGTTAGTCTAAAGTATGTATATACATAGTTTTGCATGAATAAACAGACAACGCAAGAGCACACAAGAATTAAGCACACACTTTTCTATTTTTTTTATTCAGGAGATTGTTTTTATCACAAGCAAGCAAATTAAAAACACCGGATTGCCCTCCCGGCCAGCACTAATTAACTAAATGAAAGGGTTGCCCTCCCACAAGAACTAAACAACTTCTAAATCCCTCGATCATTGGGTTGCCTCCCAAGAGCACTCTAGTTATTTAGAGGTCAAAGATCTTGACCTCCCCGCAAACAATCAATCCTTAGTGTCACGGTGCGAGTTGTGAGGCCGCGACACTACAAGGTTCTCTTATCTCCATGGTTCATATAGCTTGGACAACCTATCCATACATCTCCTCCAATTACTTTTGACGCCACGTTGCCACGGTGTCTTGTATCTCTTCACTTCATCAATAGCACGGCACTCTTCTCCCTTTGGGTGAAATTTGAAAGAGTAGGGAGTCCCACTTATATCGAAGCTTATCTCACCACTCCCAACATCAACACTTGCCTTTGTTGTCCTCAAGAAGGGTCTGCCTAAGGTCAACAGGGTCCTTGTCCTCTTATCCATATCAAGCACAATAAAATCAACAGAGACGATGTGATCTCCAATTTGAACAGGCACATCCTCAACAATTCCATCAGGGAAGCGTACCGATTGATCGGCTAACTCCAAACACATACCCGTAGGCTCTAATTCAGGAAAATTGAGACTTGTGAATATATGATGGGTCATAACACTTACACTTGCTCCAAAATCGCACAAGCACCTATCAAATATCCTTGTTCCAATCATGCATTTGATGCTTAGTGATCCAGGGTCGGGTTTTTTCTCCAGTGCAACATCATTGATTGCCGCCGTAAGCTCCTTAGTAACCTTCACAGCCTCCTGAGAAACTAGAGACTTCTTGTTTTGCATCATGTCCTTAATGTACTTGGCATAGGTGGGAACTTGGATGGCATCGACCAAAAGGACATTGATGTAAAGCTTCTTCATAATATCAACGAACCTTGTAAATTGCTCGTCGTGTTGTCGCGCTCTTTCTGTCTTTGTCAGCAGTTGAGTATCCAGGAACATGGCAGGCCCATGCTCTTCTGTCTCCACGCCCATTTTCAGACTAGAAAGGTCAACATCCTCCTCGCGCCGATCGGCGCTTTCAGGGAGCCGATCGGTGCCGACAGGATCGTTGCGCCGTTCGGCGCCGGGTGTGCGCCGATCGGTGCGGGGCTTCCTTGCTCCCGCAGAGTGCTTTGGATCTTCTGTTTGCTTTCCTAACCACATAGCTATTGCCTTCAACTGCTCTGCAGACATCGTATTGCCAGGAATAGCCCCTTTGTTGCCTTGAATGGCTTGCGATAGCTGTCCCATCTGTTGCTCCATAATCTTGGTATGCTTCAAAATCTGCTCATTGGAGCTCCCAATTTCTATCACCTTGTCATTAATTCCCTCAAGGACATGATCAATCTCCTTGAATTAAGCTTGATTGTCCTTCTTGATCTTCTCTTAAGCTTGGAAGAACTCATGACATTGGAGACGAAGTGGGATAGAATTTTGCATGGACGAACTAGGAGAGAAAGAACTCCTTTGTTGCTGATATTGGGGCTTCCATCCACTATTGTTCATATATTCTAGAATCTTCATCTCTTCAGGGCAATCTTTCTGCACATGACCAAATTCTCCACACTCACTACATGTGGAGCGTGATTCCGCCAGCTTGAGTGTCTCTTCCTTACGGATATGAAGATTATTGTCCAACCTCCTTTGAAGAGCATCAAGGCGATCTATAATCAAGTTTTCCTGAGTCTTCTCAATCACACTCTTCGCTACTCCTTTTGAAGGTTGCAAATTCCTTGAGCTTCTCTCACCAGCCCATGATTGATTTTCAACTAGCAACTTGATCAAATTCTTAGCTTCGGTGGGGGTTTTTGACATGAATGATCCTGCAGCTGAGGCGTCCAAGTGTTGACGTGATAGAAGATTCAATCCTGTGTAGAACTTCTCAACAACTTCTCCAACCGTCAGACCATGATGAGGGCATGCATCCATATATTCACTGTATCTTTCCTATGCTTCTCCAATGCTCTCATCAATATTCTGTGTAAATCCAAGAATCTTATTTTTCAAAGCTTGAGTCTTACCAGGAGGGAAGTATTTGGCCAAGAATTCAGCTGCTAACGTGTCCCACACCATTTTTACTGGGTTTTCCAATCCATTGTACCATTGCTTGGTTCGTCCAACTAGAGAGAAGGGGAACAGCCGCACACGTGCTTGGTTTCCTGTCAATCCCACTATCTTGAATGTACTGCAAACCTCAACGAAGTGTTGCAAGTGATGATTGGGATCTTCCGAACCTGTGAATGGTTGTTGCGTCACTATTCCAACATATCTCTCAAATTGATATGGAAGTTGATCTTGAGCTTCTTGGAAATCTATCTTGACAATACTAGTCAATTGTGGCTTGAGACGATTAACCATAGGTACCTCTGCCATCTCCTCTTCTTCTTGCTCTTGAACTGGGTCTTCTATTCTGAATAATACTCGAGGTGTTGCGCGGACTGCTTCTCCAGCTAAACCTCCAAGTGACATGCTTCTCTTCTCCGCTGTTCTCTTCTTGTGAAAGAGTCTTTCTAGATCATCGGTGTAATTAGAGGATTTGTTTGACTTAGGACCATCCATACCTGTTAGTTTCACTTAACAGAATATATGTACTAGAGAGACAAGTAAAGCACAATGACTAAACACTAATACATCAAACAATGTTTAAAAACCTGCTATGGTCCCCGGCAACGGCGCCAGAAAAATTAAGCTTGTTGGTCGTACCTACGCACCCACTTATATACCGTAAGAGGATGGTGTACGATTGTAGCACCTTTTCCCTTGAATTGAGTATTCCAAGGTTTATCGAATCCACTAGGACCTTAGGGATAATTAAACAAAGTTAACAGTAAAAGATCTAGTCAAAGCTACTGTCGAATTTAGGTTGCATGAGGGGGAGACTGGCCAGCGGAAAGGTGCGCCAGACAGTAAATCTGTCGTTGCGCCCATCGGCGCAAGAGTTGAGCCGATCGGCACACTAATGAATCTAAGCCAAAGTGCGCCAGATGCCTTGTAAGCCTATGCTGTTAAGTGAGTAACCAGATGTTGACACCGTTTTTTGACACGTGTTAGGCTTGGCTTCGAGAGGAAGAATTGGAGGAAGAGCCGTTCCACTAGGAGAATCCTGATCGGTTAAGAAGAGAGAAGTTGCCAATTTTGTCTGGTTACCGATTAGGAAGATGCCGATTCTTTTAGGGAAGACAGGCCGGGCTGCCGATTTAAGGAAAGGTTGTATAAGAGTTTGGGTTTGATACCAGTACGATGCCAGCGGTCATCTATGAGATTAAATCGTATCTTTGAAAGAATATCTTAAGTTGTAAAAGAGTCTTTATTCTTAGGGAGTATATTTTTAGGAATAGTTTTGTTTTAGAGATAGAAAGTTGAGATTTTGTCGTAATCGACTGGGGAACCTGTAACAAGGGTATAAATAGCGACCCGAGGGGTCGAGAAAAGGATGTTACACACCAAATACAAAAAACCCTTTACGTTTTTCGCATCTACTTTTTCGTACTCGGCGACTTCGCTGCTTTTCTCTTTTCATGAGTTCTTCGAGCTTGCACGATCGCATCGATCCGCTGCTTGCTAGTAAGTTCCATTTTATCGAATACTTTCTAGGCTTTAACTTCGGGCGTATCGCTGTCGTTTCGTCTAGATTTATTCACAATTTATCAATATTAGATTAGATCGGCATGTTTTTCTTGTTGTTTCTAAGCTTTTATCACCCTTTATCTGATTTGGAACCGTTGCTATCGGTTAGGCTGGTTTTCCAATCCACAGCCGATTAAATACTGTTTCAGACGCCATCGTGTGATACCAGTTAGATTCATCTTTCGATAGATCTGATCGAGATTACACTCTCAGATAATTAGCAGATTCATGTTTGCCGTTTGTCTCATATCCGTATCGGCTTCAAGGCTGTTACTTTCAAACAATCGGTACTCGTTGCCGATTCTACCTGGTAATTTGACGTTTTGTTTTCTCCTTGTCAATTTACAGGTCAAATTGACTGGCACGCCTCGGACTCGGAATCTCAGTGTGTTAGCTCGCGAGGACGTTTTTCGTGTCAACACACTTTTGGCACGCCTGGTGGGACCCGAAGATAAAGAATTATCATGACAGGAATTCCCAAACCCGCAGAGTTCAGCAATGACAACATCATAATTGTAACTATGGAAGAGCTTAAGCCTGAACAGAAGAACGAGGTAGACGACTTCTTGCAAAGATGTACCACCCATGCTCTGATGGCTTATAGCAAAAATAAAAGCGGAGAGGTCATCAGAAAGTCTGGTTTTGAGCTTCCATGTCATATCGTGATACATGAAGACTCTACTTCAATGAGCGAGATGGTCAATACTGCCGTGCATCATGCTTTGATCGCTCAATCTCTAGTCTTGCTCAATGCAGTGCACAATGCTCTTGTACATTCTATGAAGACGGGAGATGTGTATCAAGGAATCAGGGGACCCACTTACGGGTCGGTAACCTACACATCGGCTCCACATTCGATTCCGCAGGGCGCTGTTAACTACAGTACCACCCCGTCGTCTGTGCCACCACAAACCATGGCGGGACAACCCCCTGCAATGACCACAGCTGGCATGCCGATCGGTTCTGCTCCATCAGCTACTCAAGGAACGACCAGTCTGTCGCTTGGATGGGATCTAATTACCCAGCTTGGAATGCCTCCAAATTTTGGTGCTGATCCTCAGGAAGAAACGTCACAAGATCAACATGCCCCAAAATCCCTAACAAGGTATCCTGCTGGACAGCAGCCGCCATACATGGGTGATGCAAATTCTACTGCCCAGAGTTCACAACCGCACCATTCACAACAGCCGGCAGGAAGTCAGTTGCCACCTCTACAACCAAATCGGCAATTTGCAGTGCTAAATACTCAGGTGGCTCATTAGGGTGCAACACAGTACAATCCATTGATGACATTCCAGCAATTTCAGCAATTGCAAGCTATGGGGCACCAACCACAGCATTATCATCATCGGCAGCATGTACTGCACATGGCCCAACACAACAAGGGGATGGTTATGCAATCGGTTGATCAGACGCAATCCACAGTTCAGCCAGATAGTTCTCCACAGCCTCAATCAGCATTGGTCCAGCGACAGGATCAACAGGCTTACACGTCTACCCAGCCTCAAACTCAGACTATTGATCAAAAGGTAGACTGGGCTGTCAAGATCGCAGAAGTAATGCAGGAGCAGTTTGGGTTGAAGCCAAAGCAGCAAACTTACATGTACAGGACCCCGTACCCTCCTTCCTACGATCTTATCTCGCTTCCGCATCGGTACAAGGTGCCAGATTTCACTAAGTTCATGGGGTAAGATGACACCTCAACTATTGAACATGTGAATTGGTATTTGATTCAATGTGGGGAAGCGGCTACTGTAGATGCTTTGCGTGTCCGCCTGTTCTCATCTTCTTTATCGGGATCGGCGTTCGCATGGTTCACTTCTCTTCCGGCCCACTCTATAATAACATGGGCAGATTTGGAGCGGCAGTTCCATAAATACTTCTTTGCTGGCCTGCACGAGATGAAGTTGACTGATTTGACTCGTTTGAGACAGAGGAATGATGAATCGGTAGCTGGTTTTATTCAAAGGTTCAGGGAAATCAAGAATAAGTGCTATAGCTTAACCTTGAATGATGCTCACTCCAGCCACATATCAAGGAGAAGTATGCTGCACAGGAGTTTGATAGCCTGAGTCAGATTGTGCATAGGACACAGGGGCAGGAATATAGGCCTTTTGAAGCAAGAAGAACTTTTCAGAAGAAGGTGGCCTTTGTTGATCGCTCTGACTCAGATGAAGAGCCCGAAGTTGGGCTTGCCGAATGGGTAAAGGGGAAGAAACCCATGTCCGTTCCTTTCGGGAAAGAAGAAGCGCAGAAATATGGCTTTGACATATCAAAGGCCGATAAAATATTTGATTTGCTGTTGTGGGAAGGACAGATCAAGCTTTCTCCTTAACACTCTATCCCATCGGCTGAGGAATTAAAGAAGATCAAGTATTGCAAATGGCACAATGCCACTTCGCACCACACCAATGAGTGTAGAGTTTTCCTTTCCTAGATTCAGACAGCCATTGAGCAAGGAAGGCTAAAGTTCGATGCTCCCAAAATGATTCAAAGCAGATGAAGATAGATCAGCACCCATTTCCTGTAAGCATGGCGAGTATAGGGGGGAGCTCTTCATAGCTGAAGTTATTGACATCAGAATTGGCTAAAAGGGGAGGAGTTGTTGATCCCAAAGTACAAGCTACCAAAGAAGATGTAAAAGGGAAAGGATTACTGGAAGAGCGTGGCAGCTCTAAACCTCGAAGGACAGTCACCTCTCAGATGCTTCTAGACAAGTTTCAAAGGGAGAAAGATGAAGCTAGGCGGTGGGAAGAAGCGACACGCCGACATGAAGACCATTGGAGGTGTCCCTTTTTCGTTTACTGCTGGGAAGAAGGGTTGAAGCTGCCATCTTTGAGGACTTGTCCTGAATGTAATGGTTTCGGTCAGGGAAATCGGCCGTTTCAGAGACCCCGGGAGAGGAATCACAGGGGGTATGATCGGCGTATGCCTGTGCATGAGAGACTAGGGGGCAGAATTACCGATTACCACCGACAGGGGAGGAGCCGATCTGTCCATGATCGGTTAGGCAAAAGAATCGACACCAGGGATTGGGCGGAAGAAGCAGCTAACAGTTTGGTTCCCGATGAAGATATAATATGCCGAGAGCCTGAGAGGCGTCGTAATCCCCATCCTGCCGATGTTAATCAGCCTCGGCATTTGGGTGTCAAGAATCCCAGGTGGTGTCCTGGAGGGCTCACCAAGTCTCAAAAAAGAAGGGTACAGCATCTCAGGCAATGGGAACAGAGACAAGAAATGGAAGAAATGTGTGCCTTGGAAGAAAAGAAAGTTAAGTCTCAGGTTTGGAGAGTCAAACCCAAGGATAAGGGCGAATCGGCAGCTGATGTTAGTATGGTGTTCATCTTGCCGATCGAGTTTAAAGCCTCTTTTAACACAGAGAGTGAACCCGCCTTGGAGGAAGAGATGGCCAAGCTAACCTTAGACCCCATGCCAGCTACCTTTGAGAAGCCTGAGGAAGGGAAACGGCAGCATTTAAAAGCTTTGTTCTTAAAGGGGCAAGTCAACGGTAGGCCGGTTACTAGACTATTGGTTGATGGCGGAGCCGCCGTTAATATCATGCCTTATGCTATGTTTCGGAAACTTGGCAAGGGTGAAGAGGACTTGATCAAGACCAATATGATGCTTAAAGATTTTGAAGGGAACGTATCGGCGGCTCGGGGGGCACTATGTGTTGACCTTACAATCGGCAGCAAAACTGTGCCGACTACTTTCTTTGTGGTCAATGGTAAGGGGTCATATAATATGCTCTTGGGTCCTGATTGGATCCATGCTAATTGCTGCATCCCGTCAACTATGCATCAATGCCTCATCCAGTGGGTTGGAGATACTATTGAAGTGGTCGGTGCTGATTCATCTTTCAATGTGGCTGCTGCCGATTCTCAACAGTGGAGCTGTGAAACGGTGACGTGCATATCGGGGGAGGCTTTGGACACCGAATTCTTAAAGGTATCTGATTTCGGGCTACAGCCGGTTCAAGTAGTCGGCTCTGACACCTCGTCTTAATAGATGAGTTTATTCAAGATGAAGGGAACCTTGGCACGGATTTACATCGGCCGATGAGTTGGAGCAAATTGATCTTGGGGATGGAAGTAAACCATGGATGACTTATATTAGTTCTAGGTGAGATCCTGAATACAAGAAACAGTTAATTAAGTTGCTGAGGGAATTCAAGGAGTGTTTCGCATGGGAATATCATGAAATGCCTGGATTGGACCAATCAATTGTCGAACATCGGTTACCGATCAAGCCAGGGTACAAGCCCCATCAGCAACATCCTCGTCGGTGCAAGCCTGCAATCCTTCCAGACATCAAGGCTGAGATTAGTAGACTAATTGAAGCTAATTTCATCAGACAGTGCTGATATCCCGAATGGATTTCAAATATAGTTCCTGTATACAAGAAGAATGGGAAACTTCGGGTATGCATTGATTTCAGAGATCTCAACAAGGCTACACCGATGGATGGGTATCCGATGCCAAATGCTGATGTATTGGTAGATGCTGCGGCTGGACATAAAGTGATTAGTTTCATGGATGGAAACGCTGGATACAATCAGATTTTTATGGCCACGGAGGGTGTTGCCAAGACAGCTTTTCGGTGCCCGGGTCATCTTGGTTTGTTTAAGTGGATTGTTATGACCTTTGGATTAAAGAATGTCGGAGCTATATATCAAAGAGCAATGAATTTTATATTCCATAAGCTAATCGGTGAGACTGTTGAGATCTACATCGATGACGTGGTTGTAAAGTCAAGAGGCCATCTAGAGCATCTTGCCGAATTGCGCAAGACTTTGGAGTGTACCAAGAAACACGGTTTGAAGATGAATCCAAACAAATGCGCCTTCAGAGTATCAGCTGGGCAGTTTCTCGGCTTTATGGTACATGAAAGGGGGATTGAAATTAGTCAGAAGACTATCGAAGCTATCAACAAGGTAGCTGCACCCAC
The DNA here is from genome assembly GCA_030378355.1 of Eleusine indica. Lineage (NCBI taxonomy): Eukaryota > Viridiplantae > Streptophyta > Magnoliopsida > Poales > Poaceae > Eleusine > Eleusine indica. The sequence goes on from CM059499.1 coordinate 32,926,382, forward strand.
GAATAAAAAGGAGTTGCAATCTTTGATCGGCAAAATTAACTTCATCCGGAGATTTATATCAAATCTATCGGAGAGGATTCAGCCGTTCAGTCCGTTGTTAAAGATAAAAGCCGATCAAGAATTCATATGGGGGGCAGAGCAACAGAAAGCACTGGAAAATATTAAGAGATATCTAATAAATCCGCCAGTGTTAGTGCCACCCCAAAGGGATAAGCCGTTTAAATTATATTTATCGGCTGATTAACGAGCTATCGGATCGGCTCTAATACAGGAGTTTGAAGGGAAGGAACGCGTGATATACTATGTAAGTCGTAGGCTCCTAGATGCTGAGACCAGGTATTCTCCAGTCGAAAGACTATGCCTTTGCTTGTATTTTTCATGCACAAAGCTTAGGCATTATTTATTATCGGCCGAATGTGTGGTGGTATGCAAAGATGATGTTGTTAAGTATATGCTGTCCTTGCCGATTCTGAATGGGAGGATCAGAAAATGGATTTTAGCTTTATCAGAATTCGATCTGAGGTGCGAATCGGCAAAAGCAGTCAAAGGACAGGTTATGGCCGATTTTGTTACCCAACACTGTGGTCTTGAAGTATTGGTACTAGATCCTGTCCCGTGGACTATGTTCTTTGACGGATCATCTTGCAGCAATGGAGCTGGAATCGGTATATTGCTTATATCGCCGAAAGGGCCCAGTTATGAGTTCTCGCTACCGATTGAGGCGGGGTCTACCAATAATCAGGCCGAATATCGTGCTGTCTTGAAGGGAATCTCACTTCTGAGGGAGATTAAGGCTCGAGCTGTTGAAATATTTGGAGATTCATTACTAGTGGTGAATCAGCTGCTGGGTTTGTATGAATGCAAAGATGATAATCTGAGGGTTTATCATGAAGAATGTCTCCAGATGTTGCAAGAGTTTGAAAGTGTGGTAATAGAGCACGTGCCTAAGGCCTATAATGAGGAAGCAAATCGGTTGGCTCAGCATGCTTCGGGGTATATGCCGATTCACTCCATAAATATGATGGAGTTTGCCGATGATGACTGGCGGAAGGAGATTGCTGATTACCTAAACAACCCTTCTAAAAAGGTTAGTAGACGAGTCCATTTTCAAGCCATCAAATATGTTTTATTGGATGATATGTTGTACTATCGGACTTTGGATGGGGTACTGCTCAAATGTCTTGGGGAAGAAGAAGCCAAAAGTTTAATGGGAGAGATTCATGAAGGGGTATGCGGGTCCCATCAATCGGCATTTAAAATGAAACATGCTGTGAGGAAGAATGGTTGTTTTTGGCCAACTATTTTGGAGGATTGTTTTAAATATTATAAGGGTTGTCAGAGTTGTCAGAAATTCGGTAATGTTCAAAGGGCTCCAGCATCGGCTATGAACCCGATCATCAAGCCATGGCCGTTCAGAGGATGGGGAATTGATTTGATCGGTCAGATATATCCATCCTCAAGTAAGGGGCATACCTTTATATTAGTTGCTACCGATTATTTTACAAAGTGGGTGGAAGCAATTCCGCTGAAAAAAGTAACATCGGCAAATATGATTGAGTTCGTGAAAGAGCATATTATTCACCGATTCGGGATTCCGCAAACCATTACTACCGATCAGGGCACTATGTTCACTTAAGGGGAGTTTTATGATTTTGCTACCAGTATGGGAATCAAAATACTAAATTCCTCACCATACTATGCTCAAGCCAATGGCCAGGCAGAAGCGTCTAATAAGGGAATCATCAAGTTGATAAAGAGAAAAATTGAAGAACAGCCTCGCCGATGGCACACCATCCTCGCTGAATCGTTATGGGCATAACGTATGGCTTGCCATGGATCAACTAAAGTGTCTCCGTATGAATTGGTCTATGGACATGAAGCAGTTTTGCCATGGGAGTTGAAAGTTGGATCCAGACGTGTTTCATTGCAAGATGAGCTATCTGCTGATGAGTATTCAATGTTGATGAAAGACGAGCTGGAGGATTTGGCGGGACACCGATTGAGAGCAATGGCTAATATTGAAGCCAATAAGGCACGAGTGGCCTGGTGGTATGATAAGAAAGTCAAAACAAAGGAGTTCCAGGTAGGGGATCTGGTATGGAAGGTTATTTTACCGATCGGTACAAAGGATCGGCAATTTGGCAAATGGTCGCCTAAGTGGGAAGGACCGTTTCACGTGAATCGATGTGCTCCTGGCAATGCATACGTTTTAGAATCTCTAGAGGGGGAAGAGTTTGGCAGAGCATTAAATGGAAAGTACTTGAAGAGATATTACCCTAGCATATGGGTAGATGCATAAAGTTGTATTTAGAAGCATACATAGCCGATTGTTTTCGGTTGATAGCATAGCCGGTAAATGTCATTACAGTCTTCAGTAGAAAAAAAAAGGATAGTAGCCGATTTGTAATTGTACCGATTATGGTTTCGGTCACATTTCGGCTCATGGCCGATGTAAGATACATCGCCCTTAGGGCAAATCATGAAAGAATAATGTTTATGATTGCATGAGACCCAGGATATATTATATCATCTGTTACAAATTGGGTGTATGTTTAAAGATTACAAACGAAATGCAAATACAAAGATCGACTATCGGTTGTCGGTCCCAAGATATTTCTCAAGTCCCGATAACTTCATTTGCAGAAAAAAGAGGTAATCTGGGGAGAAAGAGGCCGAGGGGGATGTTGCAGAAAGGGAATTAACAAATTCCAGATCTGATGATAGGGATGAGTGCCTCCATCTCCAGAAAGCAGGGTACCCTCATCGTCGTTTGGGGAGCGTGGCGAGTTAATTCTCTTCACAAGAATTTTTTCTAGCGCCCACACCGTTGTGCTCGGTGGTCACGGCATTGAAAAGGGGGGCAACCTCTACCTCTATCACGAGAATTTTTCTAGTGCCAGCAATGGAGTTGGGTGGCCGGCTTCAGGATTTTGAGGAAGAGTACTACTTGTTCTAAGTGCTGAGGCATGGTGAAGAAGGGAGAGATCCTGATTGAGAGTTGGCAGGCATACCGACAAATGACTGAAAAGAAAAGTACTCATCTTTTTAAGTGATGGTGATCGATCGTGCAGAGAATCGGTCAGGAGGGAGATAGATGTTATGAGCCACAAGATGATTTTGAGGATCTCCATTCTAATATTTATTACAATTATGCCGATTTGCAGTTTCGGCAGGAGGAATCTATATTAAGGGGTTACACTGAGTTTATAAAGTTCATAATTGACTTTATTGCTTCGGGATCAATATCATCCTTTCCTGATCCACCATCTTCTTTAGAGGAGCTCGGCCCTGGCGTCTGATGAGCTTTTGGGTCTTCAACTGGATGATCCTTGCAAAGATGGTTGCTAATATGTCAACCGGATAAAAGTCTTGAGCTAAAGCCTCATTTCCTTTGATGAAGTCTTCATCTTGCTTTGAGAGCGCTTTGCCGGCTTGAATCTCATCCAGGAGTATGATGAGATATTCTTTGATGGCATTTGAAGGCTGAACGACAAAACAAGAAGGTTTAAGAATAGTCTTTCGAGTAAGATAAGTCAACTGCTAGCAAAGCCATACCTGGTTAACCGAAGAAGATGAGTAAGACATTGCGCAAAAGTTAAGGTAATCAGAGGAGGTATGGTGGATTCTAAGTTTTTGCTCGAAGGATTTATAGGCCGGGAATTCTACCATTGGGTGTGAAAGAAGACGATGGAGGGACAACGGTCAAAAGGCTTCACAGAAAAACATGCAGAAAGGAGTAAATAATAAGATACATTTTAGACCATTTGGACTCAAAGATTAAGTTTTAACAGAGTAAATGATTTTACACGCCCAACAGTGAGCGGATGGCGTCCATCGCACACAGGCAGATTTGATCTACGTCGGCAATTTCTTGGGCATCGGCATCAGCAGTGCCTGGGATCGGCTTCATCCTCTTATGTAGCCGATATGCTTCACGTGCATGGGTGTTCTTCTCTGCCTCAAGGTTGGCGATGGTCTCCGGCAAGTTGAGCAATTTTTCTTCTTCCTCGGCAATAGCGTTGCCGATTTCGCCCAGCTCCTTCATCAACGCTGCCCGCTTTGCCTTTAGCCGATCGATTTCATTAACAATAAGGGAATGAGAGGAGTTCAGAAGGTCGATCCTATTGCAAATATCGGCCACTTGAGCTTCATAAGAAGCTTTTTCCTTGGACAACTTCTCCTGTTGTAGGCGATCGGCAATTCTTTGCTTGGCCTTCAACACTTGGAATTGACGGCCTTCGATATATGCAGCTGGGATAATCGCTTCTTCCGCCTCAGAAGTCAAATGTCCTTTAAGAGCGAGGAGTAATTGCCGAACAGGCTCAGTGTTTTGGACCAATTGTCCGATATCTTGATCAAGGAAATTCAACATGGCTTGGAGCTTCTCCTTGGATTCTCCTGACAGTGCAGGGATGGTTTGAGAGCTTGATGCATCATCCTCCTCTTCATATTCAACATGGAAAGAGAAGAGGCTGTTGTCCGGAGTGTCCTGAGCCTATACAATTAAAAATCGGTATGAGATTCATATTTTGAGAAGTGCATCATCAAGGTAAAGTTCGCAGATCGTACCATTTTAAACCTGATTTCATCGGCATGCGATGGGATGGGAACTGGCATACTCAGTTCCGGTTGATTAGTCTCTTCAACTGTTGCTGATAAAATTGGATCGGCAACCGGCTGCTGATCAGCTTGAACCGTTTCCTCGGCTATCGGGCTCGTTGGTGCCGATGGGATAGGATCGGCAATTGGTGGATCCTGATGAATGGATACCGATGATTCATTACGAGAAATGCAAAGACATACTAAAAGATAAAAGATGAAGTTAGTGCCTCAGTAACTGGCGAAGACATATGGGGTAAATCGGTATCATGTACCGATATGCCGGAAGGATCTTCAAGAGAAGTTACAGCTATAGTTGGAATCTGGCAAGTAATTAAGGAGGTCAAGATGTGATAATTAATTCTAGGAGATGCGATGAGGTTTGAAAAGATACCTGTGGATCGGCAAGAGAAGCCGATGAGTCTGATAGCACCTCTACCATTGGAGTTTCTCCAGGTACTGGCGGGAATTCTCTGCAAATTGGCCTCGCATCAATCGGCATCGGTATATTCTCATCGATAGATGGTTGGACAGTGTCTGCTTGAACCGATGGTGCCTACAAATCAAAAATCCTAGTAAGGGAGCAGCAGTTTACATGAGATGAATGTTTGGTGATCAGAGGTGCCTGGTAACTTACCGATGAAGAAGTTGTGGCCTTGGCCGCCTTCGTCTTCTGACCAGTCTTGGAAGAGAGAAGCTTCCATTTTTGGGTGATGATTTTCATGGGCTTTTCTGCTCTTCCCTCCAAGATGTCTTGAATTGAAGGGGCTTTAAAACTGATGCAAGAAACTTTATGTGGTCGATCGTAGTCGATTTCGATGCCAGTCGGACCCTTAGTTGGAACCGGGGATTCTTTTTCCTGTTAGATCAACACGATGGAGTTAGTTACTGAAAAGGAAAATGCAGAATGTGGAAAAGATGTCATAAGGAGAACTATGTACCGGTTCAGGAGACTCAAATGAAGGATCAAATTTTTTGCAATACACAGTCACCGGCATATTGAAGAGATGCTTGCTCCACTCTGACCACCACTGTCTGTACGGTTTGGTGGTAAAGCTTATTAATTGCCATGTTGATAGGTCAGGACTGACTGGCGTCGGTATCAAGTTCTTCAATCGGTCACGCTCGACGCCTGAAGTAACTTCTCCTCTGGTCTTGACTAAATCGGCAAGCGACGGCTTGATTGGCAGCTGGCCCATACACAGCTGACGTGCGCTAGCCGATGGATAGTAAAACTCATAAGAAGAAGGCTGTCCCTTTCCACCAAAGAAACCAACTGGAAGTATGCCTGGCGAGATCACGATTGAGAAATTCTCTCTGCCGGTATCATCTAAAGTGATGGATTCAAAGTTGAAGAAGAAAGGGTTCTTGAAAAGATTCTCACTATCCATATATGCAAACCAGATGATATGTTCAGAGACAAGGCCGTTGTAGAGCATTCTAAAGTAATCGGTAACACTGGCTGCCGGAGCTGAAACCATTACCATGGCCTCCCCATAAGATGTGCATCGGCGAGTCTGCGGAGCTGCTTCCTCAGGGTCATTAGTTGGGAATTTTAAGGTTCTGAGATTATAACCTAGAGGTGTTTGCAAATACCGATTGAGCCACAAATTCAGGAACCACCAAGGACCGCCTAAGTTATCGATTGGATCTCCTGATAAAAGTTTGCAGGCAATCTGATGCAGAAGGTTATATACCGATCCTAGCAAGTATCGGCCTAAGGGGAAAGAATCGCCCATAGCCAATCTTTCGGCCAAAGAAAGATAAGCTATAGTGGGGCCCGCTGATTTCCCGTAGAAGATATACTTATCCAACCACATGTTTAGGAAGGCAGCGTGTTCCCTCTGATCTATGGATCCGGTTTTGGCATTCTCACTGATGTAACCTTTCCAGCCACCGATGCCCCTATACCTGAGTTTAAATGTGGTCTTGTTCAAGGTAGGATCTGAAGAAGTGATATCTAGACCAGTGAGCATCAGAACATCAGCCAATGTTGGGGTCATGGGACCGTGGCCGAACAAGAAGGCATTCAGAGTGTCAGACCAAAAGTGAGAGGCTGCAATCAACAAGGGCTCGTTCCTTTCTATGTTGGCAATTGACAGGGTTATACATTGGCTGATTTTGGATTTCTCCCAGGCATACCTTTTGGAGTTGGCCATCCTGAGATACCAGTTTTTCCAACCAGGGGTAACGTTTGGCCAAGATCTAAAGGTCGAGTTCCACTGGTCAAGATTCATCTCGCTGGATTTGAAGGATCCGTAGGGTTTCGGCATTGATTAGATCTGTGGGATCTGGATTACCCATAGGACCGAGGCATATGAAACCAGGTTTGTCGGGGATTGGGACTGTGAGGTTGTCTCTCAAGGCCTAAGAAGAGAGGGGAAAACGAGAAAAAAATTAGCAAGAAGACAATTTGGGGAAGGAGATTGGTCGAGGATTTGGGTAAACGTACCTCCGAAATAAAATCAGTGGTGGCGTGCGCCGCCGTTGGAGGAGTCGACGAACTCATCTCGGCGCCGAAAGCAGGGGCTTCGAGCTCTAGTGCGCGTAAGAACAAAGTCGAAGAGGCGGAGGCGTTGAGGGCGAAGATAGGAGCTAAGGTTGAAGACGGACAAAATACTTATAGTCTTGGTCTGGCGGGGGCAATATGGAAACTTCAAAACAGCCGTCCAAACTAGGCGCGAGTTTCGAAATTGTTTCGGTTCAGAAGATGTAATCATGACGGAGAAAGTTTCAGAACAAAAAGGATTATTTTATTCCAAAACTGGGGGGCATGTGTTGACACCGTTTTTTGACATGTGTCAGGCTTGGCTTCGAGAGGAAGAATTGGAGGAAGAACCGTTCCACTGGGAGAATTCCGATCGGTTAAGAAGAGAGAAGTTGTCGATTTTGTCTGGTTATCGATTGGGAAGATGCCGATTCTTTTAGGGAAGACAGGTCGGGCTGCCGATTTAAGGAAAGGTTGTGTAAGAGTTTGGGTTTGATACCAGTATGATGCCAACGGTCGTCTACGAGATTAAATCAGACCTGGAAAGAATATCTTAAGTTGTAAAACAGTCTTTATTCTTAGGGAGTATATTTTTAGGAATAGTTTTGTTTTAGAGATAGAAAGTTGAGATTTTGTCGTAATCGACTGGGGAACCTGTAACAAGGGTATAAATAGCGACCCGAGGAGTCGAGAAAAGGATGTTACATACCAAATACAAAAAACCTATTACGTTTTTCGCATCTACTTTTTTGTACTCGGTGACTTCGCTGCTTTTCTCTTTTCACGAGTTCTTCGAGCTTGCACGATCGCATCGATCCGCTGCTTGCTGGTAAGTTCTGTTTTATCGAATACATTCTAGGCTTTAACTTCGGGCGCATCGCTGTCGTTTCATCTAGATTTATTCACAATTTATCGATATTAGATTAGATTGGCAGGTTTTTCTTGTTGTTTCTAAGCTTTTATCACCCTTTATCTGGTTTGGAACCGTTGCTATCGGCTAGGCTGGTTTTCTAATCCACAGCCGATTAAATACTGTTTCAGACGTCATCGTGTGATACCAGTTAGATTCATCTTTCGATAGAACTGATCGAGATTACACTCTCAGATAATCGGCAGATTCACGTTTGCCGTTTGTCTCATATCCGTATCGGCTTCAAGGATGTTACTTTCAAACAATCGGTACTCATTGCCGATTCTACCTGGTAATTTGACGTTTTGTTTTCTCCTTGTCAATTTACAGGTCAAATTGACTGGCACGCCCTGAACTCGGAATCTCAGTGTGTTAGCTCGCGAGGACGTTTTTCGTGTCAACACCAGATATCTACTAGTAAGATCGTAACCAGAAAGTCTAATTAAATAGCATCATAATGGGTAATTACATAGATCAATAAAAACCTATAATGAATAAGACCACCCTGCTTTTCAAGCGGCTCCCGATTTATCGCTGCCGAGAGGAAATCCTTATTCGGGCAAGTATCTTACCCTACTCAACTATCCAATTGTGCTGCGCAGGCTTAGTGTTGTCACCGCTAAACCACACTACTAGCATCATCAAGCAACCATAATAAATACAATATTCGAATACTATCCTAATCACCACGATCAAGATAATATCAACTTACTTAGCCTAGAACTAAGCAATTTGAATAAGCACATGCATGATTATAGAATCAAGACAGACAAATCACCAAAACCATCATCAACATATTCAATCATCCTTGAGATACATAGAGTAAGATTCATGCCCGTCGAGATGGCCTACATAGAGTAAGATTCATCAACTCTTAACACCAATGGTTCTTGAAACTCAACTAGAGATCTATTCTAATGGGGCAAGCCCCGATGGCTCTAACTCACGGATCTGTTGTCCCTCTGTCACCTCCTTCTCTGCGGCCAGGGTTTACAAGTATTTATAGGGGTTCTACTCGTAAAGGACTCGGTTTCTAGCAAACAAGGCAGTTGCGCCGATCGGCGCAAGCCGTGTCTTCTTTGGTTTCTTCTCCGAGTCGGTTCCTCTGTCTTCTACAGCTGCCATGTGGGTCTTTTCCTTCGAGATAAAGTCTTGTACTGCACGTCGAGATCTTGAAGTTCCATAACTTCTAGACAAATATCTTCAAGCGTCTTGCGCAGATAAACTTTCATAAACATATGGAATGGGCATCGGTCACTTCTATGGGCCAAAACACCCTAGCGCCGACCGGCTCATGGACTGCACCGATTGGCGCACTAGGCTTCTTCAGTGCTTTTCGTCGGTTCTGGATTCCTGTCCTCTCCAGCATCACTTTTAATCACCAATTTTACCTGTTTCTGCAATAAAGCTCCAAAACAACGCATATACAAATATATAGACAATACCATAGGTAAATGGCCTAAATTAGTATCAATTATGCTCTAATTGGGGTAATATTCATATATAAAAAAGGCACTTGGAAAGTGCCAACACATGCACAACACTCATGTAGATATTAAGTACATGTCATGCTTGTCATCCAATCACCAAAATATTCATACTTTCAGGATAGCAGCACTCCAATGGGCATGAAGCTTATAGAGCTGTAGACCTTGTTCGACTCCCGTTGTCAAATTAATCGGGTATGGAATAAATCACAATAAAGAACCCAGGGGTCATTGATCTAGAGTAGTTACTAGATATATTTCTTATGACAAATTACAACGGTTGTGCCTTTTTCTTTATTTGATTAATTCTATCTTTTTTGTGCCATCAATATAATCATAACTAAAGTTTCCTGTGTTTCTACATTCATTAAGACTCAAGAGCCAAGGCATTTCAGTATCATATTTTCTAACTTTTAATCGACTAAAATCTTTCAATTAATGATTTGTTACTTTGAATTTTATTTTTTTATTAAATTATCTATATAATAATTATAAATCATTGGATCTAGATATAATGACTCAAAGCAATATTGAAAGTCATCTGCTGAAAATTAAAGTCTCTTTTAGTATTGTGTACTCACCTCTTCCTCGTGTTTTGTAAACCGTACATTACAAAGAGACCCTATCAGGTGTGCTAAAAAAATCTGCTACATCTCAATCATGTACGTATCAGTAGGAGCATATTTTATAATCAAATAACTGTGATCTAAAGGTTATTAATTTTTATGTGCCTCTCAAAGAGATATACTCTGCTGCAAATCCAATTTGAGGATAACATGGGTTGTAAAAATAAATATAGGGATAAAACTGATGTAACACAATGGACAAAAAAACAGAGGTTGCTCTTGGAAGCCCACATGCTTGCCATGTGGATAGGTGCACCTGAGACAAAACGAAATGGGGTTCCAAACTTCCAAGCCCATACGTACGTAAGCATACTCGGCCACCTCCTTCGTCCTTCCGGGTGTCGCTTCTCTTAACGCAAAACTTCGTCTCTTTGGCACCACGAGTGTGGATGGAATGACATCTCACCATTTTTGTGTTATGTCATGCGTCCATCCGCGTTGCTACATGAACGGATAATACGTTAGGGGCTTACTTGATGGGAGTTTATGGCTGAACATAATGAACAGAAATTGGTCAAAGGGTGAATATAGGTAGACTCAGTTGCGAGTAGGTTTCACAGATTTTGACTCGACTTCTCCATTTGTATATACATCAAAATCGTAGAGCAGATCCATAACGTGAGCTAGAATCGCCACTAATTGTCTGATTTTTTTTTGTGGTTCCGTTAAGGCATGAACCGTGGTTGTGGTAGCATTATTGTAAGTTGCCACTGCGAAGGGTACGGTGTGGAGCATCCACAGACCCACCACACGAGCAACAACCACATGTACTGAGCTCAGGGTACGGTGTCACATGCCTTTGATCTGTTTCCCTGAAATAATTGCCAATTACGCAATGATTTAACAATGCTTTTACCCATGCTAGTCCTCCGTATCCACGCATACCGACAATTATTCTCTGACGGATAATCGAGGCTCAGACCAATAAACACAAGTGGTTAAGGATTCTTTCCACGAGAATAAGGGAAGGAACCGGGAAGTGCAGAGATGATGTGAGCAAGTAGAAGTAGCCTGGATTTAGAAATTAAGCTATCGGTCCGTCATTTCTTTATTAATAAATGATTGATCAAGTCAAAACAATGATACGGATAAGGATTCATTGTCACAGTAAGCGAAAGAGACTAACGAAATTCGTGGACGTAATGGCGCTATGATGCTTAAATTAGTTAGTAGCATGAAAAAGATGTTCTTTTAGGTAATGGAACAATAAAAGATGGCTCTATAAAAGGAGATAGCATTTCGTTTTTGGACATTTATTCGATGGTGGTAAACTAGGCAATTTAATTTCAAGGGTTGTATCCAGCTCGGTTGGAGCTATGCGGAAGATGACATTTTTACTACCCTCAACTACTTCATCTGTCCACCTTTCACATAAATACTGTCCCTTTTGAGTTCCCCTGGTCTGAATTTAGGTGTCTTCTTTTCTAACACAAAATTATCTAGCCTATTCGTCCCAAGCAGTCTCGTCTTTTTGTATAGTAGTATACAGTATATGATAATGCTACAATGAGTGCAGGAACTCTGGCTCTGCCTAGCCCATGCTCCTAGGCAGACCTAGCTGTATGTGCATCTCACACAAAACATTCTATTTCGTCTTATAAATATATATGCCGGAGAATATTCTAGATCTTTCAAAAAAAAGTGCAGGAACTATAAAAGAATAGCATATGTACAAGACGGTAAGAATATTTTAAGAACTTGATGGCATTAGAAAGTGAATTTGATTTCCTTTAGTTAAGTAATCGAACTCCCATCAAAGGTTAAGAACCTAATGTGACATACCATGAGTTTTTAAATACTGTTAAACACTACCTTTGAGAAAATGGAAACACGGCCTCAAAAGTTCACCCAATAAGCCATAAGAGCACCTTAAAAAGCTCCTTAAAAAATTGAAAAGAGTGTTTTTAGCGGCAACTCAAAAATTGTTAGGGAGAAGTATTCTTATCTCCTCCAATAGTTCTTTCTAAAAGTAGATCATAAAAACTTTTGATTGGATCACGTCAGCATCTGGGACCACAATAATATTAATTTTCTTCTAAATACAAGGATTGGGGTTCCTAATTTCTCCCTTATTTCTAGTCTAGCTACAAACGAGATGAATTTAAGGAGAGAATAAATCTATGAGTTATTTTGAAAAGCTGTTAGAGATGATTTTTTAGATTAAACCCTATTAATTTGATTAAGGAGAGTTTATGAAACTCTTTTGTAGATGCTCTAACTGGGCTTGGTAGATTTGGTACCACGACTCACTTTCCCTTCTTTACATGATTATATATGAACCAAAAAAATCACTGAAATGGACCTTTTTTACACCCTTACAGGTCAACCAGGTCTATCACGCACATAGTGCTCTAGCTAGGAACTTTTGTCTTTAACAAATTTCGACCACCTTTTAACACATTTTGACTAGCTTATGCAGTCGCTTTGTCCTAAGCATGGACCAGTTCACAACATTCCTTGGGTCTGCTTTTTGTCTTTCTACAAAAGTTACATACTACTTCCTCCGTATTTTTATTGTTGACGTTGCTCAACTCAAATTTATGCTAAGCAGCATCAACAAAAAAAGATCGGAGCTAGTACATGACTATCTGACAGATAAGTTAAATGGTGTCAATGAAAAAGAGCACTCCTATGCACTATTCAAGTTCAACTCGGTTTGCTTCCTTTTCTTTTTGAAGGCAGAGGTGTTATTGATGATCCGTGGGTGTTTCTCATCTGTAAGTATAATGCTATCATTTTCGTTTTAACAATTAGTAGGAAAACGTCAAAGCAACTTCCAGAAATTATGACAAGTATCTCACGCAAAGCAACCACTAAAAACAATTGACCAGCACAAGAACAGGCTGTTATATCACGAAGCTAAATGAGGCGATATAAAATCCAAAAAATGTCCAGTGCATACGGAGACATCTAAATCATTCAGATCAACCAAAGCCTAACCATAATCTAGTGTAGATGGACAGCTCTGAGAGCTGGAAAAGCCATGTGGGACAGGGCAACATGTTATGGCAGTGTGCCACAGGTGCTTTGAGTGCCAAACTGAGAACTCCGCAAGTCACCAATCAACTGCAACACTTTCAACAGTAATCTAGCATTCACGCGGCTAATCGAGTGCCATCATGGAGAGGAGATCACTAACAGTTTGGACCATCCCTTTTTTATATATAGATATATAGCCTTTGTGGAAGCTAAGAGTCTGAATGGATTTTAATTTGTTCATACTGACGACGCGGTATCACACTGAGCGGTATGTCACGTCCAAAGGAATATTCGTAAGAGTTAATAAAACCTTCCGGATATAAAAAGATGCATGCATGCAAAGTAGAAAAGAATAAGGGGTTGTTAATTTTCAGGTGAAACTTTCGGTCATTATTTTTGAGCCATAGTTCTATATTCAACGATTTTTAATTATTATAAAAAAAATTTATAAAAAAACAAAACATGGTCTCAAAGCTTTCAGGAGACTGAAAGCTAAAAAATCCAAAAGAATAAATAGGAAGTTTGCCTGATACTCATTGTAGAAGTTTCTTTGCTTAGCTTCAGGTTTTCAGAGTATCAGGGTTGGTGCCAGGCGAAGATTCGCTGTAAAACTTGTGGTCTTGTGGACGAATGGTATGCACATGATGTGCAGTGGTGCTGTCTGGTGGACACTCCTTCCAACATGAAAAAGGTGGAAAAACAGCAGCCCGTGCTACCGTGGTTGGTGAAAATGTGGACGGGGGGCGACCATGGTAGTGCGGCACTACGAGCATGCTGAAACTTCTTGAACAAGCTCGTCTTTTCGGTATCTTTATGAAAATTCTTGTATGAATTAGTCGTGATTCATACGAGAGTCAAATTGTCGGACTGCTTTGTAGCGAAACCTCCTTTTTATGCCGTAAAGGGAACAAATAACAGTGTGCAATGAAAAAAGATGACGGGAAGGTATCATTCAGAATGCGAAATCTGTCACTGTCGAAAGGAATTCCCAAAGGCAAAGAGTTGCAGGGAAACCGTTCCGAATCTCATTTTCATCAATCATGTAGAGTTGACCTCCGTGTCCAAAATTGTATTGTGCCTAATACCGATAGAGACATTTCCCGTTTGACCATTTGCTTTGCGCATGAACGCAACACGCAAGCGCTACGCAATGTACTTCCTTTTCTATAGTACCTGAAAACGGACTGAAAACAACTTCATCCTGTCTTTCATTGGCTGCATCACTGCACACACTTGAAATACCCGATCGACGTCATTGCTAACTACTACGTACTACAATGTTCCCTCCAAGCTAACTAGTACTAACTGCATGTTCTCTTTCAACTTTCTAGGAGAGCCGATGTGGTTATTTTTTTATAGAGGAGCAAGAAAAAGTTGCCAAATCGATTAGCTACTAAAGTATTGTTGCTAATTTCTACAAGCAACGTCATAAGAAATCAAGCGCAGACAGCGACACGACACAACGGTTTGGAATTGTTGACAAGGACATAGCATAGACATTGGGGGCCTGAAAACAGCTTTTGATTTTTGCAAGAACCAAGATCAGTCTTTTTGAATTGACATTGAATGAATTACTGTTAGATTCGGGGAAGGTGACTAGTACCTCCTATATGCAAAATCCATCAACAATGGACACGTTGCCCTGAGAGAAAATTTTGTCAAATCTGTTGCAACAACCCATCTGATCGCCAAAATAACAGAGCATTTGCGAAGGGACCCAATGAGATAGAACTGTTGATAAAGATATGGACATCGGGGCCAAAAAAACAAACAGAGAACCAAGATCAGTCTTTTGAATGAACATTGAATGAATCAGTGTTAGATTTAGGGAAGGTGACTAGTACCTTCCTATCCTATGTACAAAATCAATCAACCATGATCAGGAGGCCGTGAGAGAAAAATTTGATCAAATCTCACAACAAACAGAGGATTTGCAAGAGGAGCGAGCACGAGCAGAGGTACTACCGTCCATCACTCGAGGGCGGCGGCCGTGTCATTTTGCTGCGGCGCCGCTCGTCGCGATGACCTCGGGAACGGGCGGACCCTCGGCGACGGCGAGTTCTCTACGACCGGCGCGTGCGGCACCTCCATCTCCCCGTCGAGCATCTTGACAATGTCCGCGCTGTCGGGCCTGAGCTCCGGCTGGCGCTGCAGGCAGAGCAGCGCGAGATGCACGCACATGGCGGCCTGCTCCCTATCGTAGCCTCCGTCCAATCTGTCGTCGACGAGGTCGAGCACGTTCCCCGCTCTGGCGAGCTGGCGGGCCCAGCCCACGAGGTTGGCCCGCTCCAGCTTCATCGGCGAGGCCAGCACGTGCAGCGGCCGCCGGCCCGACAGGATGACCAGCACCAGCACGCCGAAGCTGTAGATGTCAGCCTTCTCCAGCAGGTCGAGGTGGTCGCCGCCGCACTCGGGCGCGACGTAGCACACCGTGCCGCGCATGCTCGTCGTGCTGCTCAGCTCCCGGCTGAGGAGGTCGTTGTTGTTGGCGGCGTCGCTGCCGGCGCCGCCGGACCGGCCGCGCTGCCGCTGGCTCCGCTTCCGGCGGAAGCTGCTGAGGTCGAGGCCTCCGCTCCCCGGCTCGGCATTGTTCATGCTGATGGAACGGAGCCACGGCTTGGTGCCGCCGCTGCGGTGGCGCTTGTCGAAGCTGCCCGCGCCGGTGCCGGCTTTCTTGCTCATCTCCTCGAAGAACTCCTCCTTCCACCACTCCCGCATCTGGGTCGCGGTCTCCTTCTTGGAATCAATAGCATTGCCTGATTTGGCATCGGCGGTGGTCTGCTTCTTCTCGTCCTCCTCCGGCGAGGTCGACGCGGCGTGCTCGTCCGTGGCGGCCGAGGGCGAGTGCTTGTTCTGATCGTTGTCGTCTGCCCAATCTGGGTTCCTCCCGGGACAGTTGATTTGGCTGCCGATCCACTCGGCCACGTAATCTTTGGAATCGAGCTCGCCGCTGCCGTCCTGCTTCCACCACCACTCCTTCCCCCACGCGCTCGCCGGCCCAGAAGACTCGTCCCCCTTATTAGCGCCGCCGCCGCCAGCCACAGATGCTGTCGCTGTCGTGGTGGAGAGGTGGTCCCCTGCCTCGCCGAGCTCCTGGCTCATGAAGTCTTGGTCCCCACCACCAGCGACGGAAGCAATGACTTCAGGAGTCTTGAATCTCGCGAGCCCGAAGTCTGCAAGCTTGGCGCGGAACTCGGCGTCCAGGAGGACGTTGCTGGGCTTGAGGTCGCCGTGGACCACCGGCGGCGCGCACTCGCCGTGGAGGAACGCCAGCGCGCGGGCCACGTCGCGGACCACGCCCACCCGCCGCGGCCAGTCCAGGAACCGAGACTCGTCGCCGCCGAACAGCGCCGCCTGGAGGGACCCCTGCGGCATGTACTCGAACACCAGTGACAGCGTGGCGCGGTCGTCTTCTTTTCCGTCGCCGGAGCCGGAGTAGCCGAGGAGGGAGACGACGCGCGGGGAGTCCGGCAGCGACGCCAGGAGGTGGAGCTCGTGCGGTGACGCGCGCGTCTTCACGGCCGCGAGGGAGGTTGAAGAGGACGAGGAGGGGAAGGTGGCGAGGTAGACGGGGGAGGCGGCGCCGCGGCCGAGGAGGCGGGAGGGATGGAACCCGGCGGTGGCGCGGCGGAGGGCGCGACGGGAGTAGCGACGGAGCGGGCGCGCCGGGGCAGGAGGAGGGGAGAAGGGGAGCGTCGGCCGGAGGCGCCAGTATCGGCGCCGGAGGAGGAGCAGGAGGACCACCACGAGAAGGAGGAGGAAGAAGGCTGCCGCGGCGGAGGCAACGGTGGCGGCGAGGAGGGCGCCGTGGCGGTGGTGGTCGTGGAGGGGAGGAGGAGGCGGCGCGGGCGGCGGCAGCTGCTGGAGGAGAAGGCGGGAAGGCATGGCAGACACGACGCGGGGGCGGCGGGCAGGTGCGAACAACTGATGCGGCTTGCAGGCGCTGGATATACTATGGCCGGAACATTTATTTTATTTATTATAAATAATCCACCTATTTAGGGTTCATTTGACTGAGTGTAACGTTTCAGATTCAAAGCTGAATTACCTAAATTACTTCTAAAAAATAAAAAGGTGAAATGTTTCAGGGGTAAATCACTTGAAATGTTTCAATTTTTTTACACTAACAATCTGAATCACTCAAATGGTGTTTCACCTGATTCATAAATCACTTAGTCCGTTTTGCTTCAAGAATCCGAATCCAGGATTTTTGCCAAACATTTAGAGTGATTCACTAGAGAAACGTTTTAAGAGAGAATTTAAAATGTTTTTGATTCAAGGTGAATCTAGAGCTGTACTAAACGCACCGTGATAATAAAAAAAAATATTAAGGATAGCTGTTACAAATGGATGTTTTCTTCATTCTTTTCATTGTGTGTGATAAAATTCAGTCTAATTTTTTCACCGTGTGATATCATCCAACAATCCAGATCAAGGGGCATTCTATAAACTAACATTCCCTTCACAATTTTATCAATCCACCCCCGCACTTATGTTGTTTGCCCCACATCATCACTTTCATTGTGTTCCTGTAAACTGTTATAAAATGCTTATGGGCCAGACCCATCTTCTAGAAGAAGAACTCGTGGCTCATATGGGCTCCTTATCTAATCGTAGCCCAACACGAAGTAGGGTTTCTCCCTTATAAATAGTTGAGAAGACACCCCTTTGTAATTTGGCCAGAATTATTCAATAAAGAATTTTTTCTCCTATATTCTTGTTACTTTTAGTTTTTGTTTTCTACTTCGATCTACGTGTCTGCGATCGTCGATAACTCAACACGTTATCAGCACGCTCTACAGAGCCGGCCATCTACTCGGCGATTAAAGGTATGATTTTTGGTTGAATTTGTATCTTGACTCGTTGCAGCCAAGATCTGTCCAGAAGGTCGTCACAAAAATCATGACTCATTGCAGTCAAGATCTATAACAACAAAAGCCCACCATAGGAGACGGCACTATGAAATAACAAAATCAGATTAAAAGCACTTATGCGCCCGTAATCTCCCAACCCTAATCGAATCTGGAACCGGCAAGGGGAGGATCTGGGATATCCAGATCCAAAACAGGATACGTCCAGAAATTCAAAAAAAAAGGCCGAATGAGAGCCCTCCGCCGACGTGAGCCACGAAGATGGCAAGAAGAAAAGACTGGATCTACCCTAGCCCTAGTGGTGAAGGTGACCGGATCCACAAGAAAAAAGAAGAAAAAAATCTCAAGATCCGTTTTGAAACGTCTCAGATCTGGCCCTGCGTCACGCGGCTAGATCTAAGGTGGTGTCGGTAGGGAAGAAGAGAGAGGAGGAAGGAAGAACAAAGAGGAGGAAGTGGCAGCTAGGTGAAGAAAGAAAATGAGAGAGAGAGAGGAGGAACCTAGGGTTTCATCCCTTTTATACCCTTTACAAGAAAAATGGGCCAGGCTCATTTTTTGGGCCGGATTTTGGCCCGATCAGCGAAAATATCTGAAAATTTGCAAAATAGCCCTTGAAGTTGTTGGAATTTCTGATGAAGCCCAGATTTTCGCAGAAGCGCCCCTAATATTTTCAGAAATAAATCTAGAGTCCATATTTTGTAGCAAGACCCCTAGAAATTATGAAAATTACCAGAAAATCATAGAATAAATAGAAATTTCATGTGAATGTGCTATTTTGCATATAACACCTCGGATTTTTTTAGATTTATATCAAGATGGACTATAGTCCTTATATTATTCTGTTTTTACGGTTTATTGGTTATTTTTATGCCGAAATACCAATAAAAATAACTTAAACATGCAGTTTTTGTTATACCACTTTACTTATGCATCCTATTACTTGGAGATATTATTTGCATATACATGAAGTAATTTTTGTATCATGATATCATGCAGATGTCTGACCTTGTGAAGAGAGAATTCGATGTGCTTACCCCCCCCCCCCCCCCATGCAAGTAACTACTTGTCCTGGGCTCTTGATACTGAAATTCTCCTTAGTGGCAAAAATCTCTTGAAGACAATTATGCCCAAAAATGGAGAACTTGCTGCAACAGCAGTGGAGCAAGCTCAGTCCATCTATTTCCTGACGCATCATTTATGTACTACATTGAAAAATGAGTACATGATCGAAAGGAACCCGAAGGTCTTGTGGGACTCACTGCGTAATCGCTTTGAGCAAATTGAAGCAGTCTTACTTCCTAAAGTGGAGCGTGAATGGCAAAACCTATGCTTTCAAGACTATAAGACTGTTGAGGAATATAATACCAAGCTTTATGATATTGTGTCACGCATGAAGCTATGTGGCAAAAATCTTAAAGATCCCGACCTCATCCATAAGACTCACTCCACCTTTCACCTTAAGCTCACCCATGTGAGCCGTCAGTACAAGAAGGACAAATATGACTCTTATATCGCCCTGAGCAATGCATTGCAGCAAGATCAGGGGGAGGACAAATTGATCAAGCAGAATCATTTGTCTCGTCCCACTGGCTCCATGGCACCACAAGAAGCAAATGTCACGCCATTCAAGAAGAATAACAACAAGGGTAAAGGACCTCCGAAGGCACTACCGAAGGCGCAAAAAAACCCTAACAAGTTCAAGAAGAACTATAAAGGGAAGTCAAAGAAGACGCCTTCAGGGAGAGAATATGGGAAACAGGACCAGAAATGTTACAGATGTGGCATGAATGGACATTGGTCCAAAATTTGTTGCACGCCTAAGCACGTTGTCGACATGTACCAAGAACTCAGGAAGAAGCTTGCGGAGCATGAAGCCAACTATGTTAAAGCTCCACAAGCCAAAGAAGACATCACGAATATGGATTCTGGTACATTAGACAAAGCTCAAGGTCATGGAGAACCAAGCGAGGCATCTGATATTGAATTTGATGACGACCTCATGGCAGAGGATGACGAGGACCTGCATGGAGATTCCCACTAGTCGTAGACTACTTAGAATCAAGAGTTCTCCATTAGAATTAAGCATTAGTAATAGGGGTGCATTAAGTTTTTAGTAGTGGTTTATTTATGTAATCTCATGAAAAAAAAGACATTTTCTCATTAATATATCATATTGGTGTGGAAATTGTTTGTATTATTATTTCTGTTGATTATACATTATTGTATTAATTACAGAATCGTGGAGTACATGGCTATTCAAGAGGAGCTCTGTCTCGTAGACAGTGGCACTACCGCTACCGTTCTAAGCGACACTAGTTATTTCCAAACACTTCGAAAGTATGATAGAGATATAACTACTGTTATTGGCAATGACACTAGGATTGTTGGCACAGACAGGACCACAATCGTCCTACCGAATGGTACGCGGCTAGTAATCCATGAAGCATTGCTTTATTCCGAGTCTACTCGGACATTGTTAAGCTTCAAGGACATCCGTGCAAATGGATTTCACGTAGAAACCAATGATGATAAAGGCAAAGAATGTCTCATTATGACCAGGAAAGATGGAGAACACAAGACTACCGTTGAAAGTTTTCCAACCACTAAAGAAAGCATGTACTACACTTATGTTAAACCACACAAAGAGTTTGCTGTGTTCAAGACCGTATTTAGCAACCAAGAAGCCTATCGAACATGGCACGATAGACTTGGTCATCCAGGCCTCAACATGATGCAAATAATCACGAAGAATTCGAATGGTCACAACTTGAAGATAAAAGATTTCTCAAATCAAGAAGATTTTTTATGCGTTGCATGTGCAAAAGGGAAGCTCATCACTCGACCCTCAAAGCTTAAGATTCAAGCATAATTGATTTCTTGAACGAATTCAAGGAGACATATGGACCAATTAACCCCATGTCAGGACCTTTTCGGTACTTCATGGTGTTGATTGATGCTTCCTCGAAGTGGAGTCATGTATGTTTATTGTCTACTAGAAACCATGTGTTTGCACGATTGACAACTCAAATCATACAATTGAAAACCAATTTTCCGGATCACAGAATTCAATCCATCATGATAGATAATGCCGAAGAATTTACCTCGAAGGTGTTTAATGACTATTGTATGAGTCTGGGTATCAAAGTGGAACACTCTGTACCACACGTGCATACACAAAATGGACTTGCAGAATCATTAATTAAGAGGATCAAGTTGATAGCACGACCATTATTGCAGAATTGCTTATTGCCTACCTCTTGTTGGGGGCATGCAGTATTGCACGCAGCAGCATTAATTCAATTGAGGCTATCGGCTACATATGAAGAATCACCATTAGCAATGGTGCGTGGTACAATACCAAATGTTTCTCACTTGCGAAGATTTGGATGTGCTGTGTATGTCCCTATCCCTCTGCCTCAGCGAACTGTAATGGGTGCACAACGGAAACTCGGAGTTTACGTTATATATGAAAGTGCATCCATAATCAAGTATTTAGAGTCATCCACTGGAGATCTACACACGGCTTGCTTCGCTGATTGTATCTTTCATGAAGATCATTTCCCGGCATTAGGGGGAGAAAAGTATCTCTCTCGGGACGAATGCCATGAAATAGAATGGAAAACTAAAGAAACTGAGCTCGAAGTTCAGAACATACTCCATCTACAGAGGGTTGCTAATGAACTGTCAGAAGCTTTCACCAATACAAGAGACATTGTGAAGTCTCATATACCGGCTGCAAATGCACCTGAAAGAATAGACATCCCATTTGAAGAAGATGACTATATGGAATTCCAACCTCCTTCCTCAAAACCAACGAACGCTAGGAAGAGGGGGGAGTGATCCGGTTACACGGGCACCAAAGAAGCCTAGAGTACAAGCTCAAGATAAATCTCCTAGGAGACGTCCTGTGGAGAACAAGCCTAGGCAAACTACTCAAAAGAAGAATATAGAAGGTGAAAGCAAACCACACGAAGTGGTGAGCCTTGAAGAAGAAATCCCAAGTGAGAATGTGCGCACACTTGAAACTCACGACGGGCTACCGGAAATTCCTGATCTAAACACACCTCTGAGTGATGTGGATCAAGAAAATGAAATAATAGAAGAAGTTTCAACAAATTATGTTGAGACGGGAATAGTATACAATAGAAAGACAATGAAAGTCGACTCATATTTTGCTGACACAATTGCAATACAGATTGACTTGGAATCTGAACCAAAGTCAATGAAGGAATACAAGAAGCGTCATGACTGGTCAAAGTGGAAAGAAGCAATTTGTGCAGAGTTGAACTCGCTAAAGAAAAGAGAAGTGTTCGGAAATGTAAGCCTTACACCAAAAGGTATCTTCCTAGTAGGTCACAAATGGGTGTTTGTCAGGAAGAGAAATGCTCAAAATGAAATGACTAGATACAAGGCGAGACTCATAGCTCAAGGTTTCACGCAGAGACCAGAAATTGACTACGAAGAAACCTACTGTCCCGTAATAGATGGAATTACTTTATGATATTTAATATCATTGGCAGTGAATATGAATTTGCAAATACGACTTATGGATGTCGTCACTGCATATTTATATGGAACATTAGATATAGAAATATATATGAAAGTTCCAGAAGAAATCAAAGTCCCGAATGAAGAAGAATGCAAATTGTATAGTGTCAAACTTCAGAAGTCACTATATGGTTTAAAGCAATCTGGAAGAATGTGGTATAACAAATTCAGTAAATTTTTACTGGAAAAAGGATTTTTGAAGAATGATGATTGTCCTTATGTATTCATTAAAAAATCAGAGAAAGGTTATTACATAGTATCTATTTATGTTGATGATTTGAATATCATTGGCACTACACAGGACGTCGAAGATGCATGTTCTTACTTAAAGTCTAAATTTGAAATAAAAAATTTAGGTAAGACTGCATATTGTTTAGGCTTGCAGCTTGAGCATACCCACGAAGGGATATTATTGTATCAATCAAACTATATCAAGAAGGTATTAGAGAGATTTAATATGAAAGATGCATACCCACTCAGATTCTCTATGGTTGTAAGATCACTCAATACAAAGGAAGACCCATTTAGACCAAAGGAGGAATGTGAGGAATTATTGGGACCTTAATATCCCTATCTCAATGCTATTGGAGCATTGATGTACCTTGCAAATGGTACGAGACCCGATATAGCTTTTGCTGTTAATCTACTTGCTAGATACAGCTCGGTACCAACTATGCGACATTGGAAAGGCATTAAACAAGTACTAAGATATCTGAGAGGAACTGAAGATTTCGGATTATTTTTCAAGAAGAATGCAGAAGTAACCTTAGTTGGGTATACTGATGCTGTCTACTTATCTGATCCACACAAATCAATCTCGCAGACTGGATATGTGTTTTTGTTTGGTGGAACGGCAATTTCATGGAAGTCAACGAAACAGACGATTGTTGCTACATCAACAAATTACTCAGAGATCATCGCATTATTTGAAGCCGCCAAGGAATGCACTTGGCTCAGAAGGATGTCAAGACATATAATGATAGTTGTGGATTATCGCATACTCCATCCCTTATAGTTATCTATGAAGATAATAACGCTTGTATTGCATAAATACAATCGGGATACATAAAATCGAACAGGACAAAGCATATGTTACCTAAATTCTTTCATACGCATGAATTGCAAGAGAAGGGAGAGATTTTGGTAACTCATGTCTGATCTTGTGATAATTTTACAGATATGTTCACAAAGACACTACCAGCTTGCACTCTTGAAAAGTGTCGGTATGGTATTGGCATGAGAAGACTTAGAGAAGTGCTTAGAACAGGGGGAGAACTTCCCTAAATATATCATGTTCCTAAATTAAAAATTATCTCAAAGATAATTCATGTCGTTCATGAAGATCGATAAAAATTAATCATGAAGATTAAAGTATTGTACTCTTTTTCTCTTATGAGTTTTTCATATGAAGTTTTCTCATTAAGGTTTTTGATGAGGCAATACGTACAATACAAGTGACGGTAATATGTGCTCTTTTCTCTATTTTTCTCACTGGGTTTTTAAGAAGTTTTTAATGAGACATGTTTATCGTGATAAAGAGCCCAAGGGGGAGTGTTATAAAACGCTTATGGGCCAGGCCCATCTTCTAGAAGAACTTCTAACCCATGTGGGCTCCTTATCTAATCCTAGCCCAACACAAAGTAGAGCTTCCCCCTTATAAATAGTTGAGGAGACATCCCTTTGTAATTTGGCCAGAATTATTCAATAAAGAATTTCGTCTCCTCTATTCTTCTCACTTTTAGTTTTTGTTTTCTACTTCGATGTACGTGCCTACGATCGTCGATAACTCAACATAAATGTTATCCATTTGTGATGACAACCATTGGCTTTCATCCCACTCCCTTCGCTCCCTCAAACAATATGACGATATTCTCTTTCTATGGCAATTTAACAGTAAGGGATTTGACCTTCGTGACTTGGGACCCAACTGATATACTCCCTCTATCTCAAAACTATAAGTATTTATTGATTTTTAGAAATTATTGTTGATTGTTCCTGTTATTAAAAAAATTGTAAAAAATATTTAGTTTATAATTATAATTATTATTATTATTATATATACCTTAGATATGATGTATTTATTTCTAAACTTTTTATAAAATATATGAATAAGATAAATGATCAAATATAATTTTATAAGATAATAAATACTTATATTTTGAGATTGAGATAGTACCAGGAATAACAAAACCGCGGTTAACCGGTCGGTTAACCCGGTTAACTGAAAAACTGGTCCGGGCCGGTTATCCCAGTCAGTTGTTAATCGCCGGTTTTGATTTAAATATTTTAAAAATCAGTTAACCAAAAAACCACGGTTAACTATAAAAACCAAAAAAATATGAATTTAAAAATCTATTTTTAAAATTCTATCACAAAAACCGATGAAACCAACCGGTTAACCGCTGATCGGTTAACCGATGTACCTGGCCGGTTAACCGGTCACGGATCGTCCGCTCTCCAAATCGAATTTTGCTCAGATAACCGATCGGATTTTCCAGTTAGCTGATGAACCGGTTCCAACCGGTCTTACCAGTTGGTTCGGTTATGTAAACCTTTGATAGTACACGACAGCCCTACACCACCTCTCTTTGCTAACTTGGTCTGCCTTCATCTCCATTCGTCTATAGCCTTCCCACAAGCACTACTTTTGTCGTACGATCATCGATTACCATCACAATCATCTGCTATGTCATGACATAAACAAGTAATTTTCTCACACTCCAAACTCTAATTTCAAAATTCCTAAACCTTTTCTAATTCAATCTAAACGTCTCCAGGTAAATATCGAAGAGCAAATATATGAAACAGAATCAAACCAATTTGATGTTAATAACTTGAGTAATGAATTGCGTATGGTACAACAAAGTACGACAATCAAGCCATCTTCATTGTACAAAGCGTTGTTAGCGCGTCTTTTCACCTACTCGTTAGCAATCTTTGAGAGCTGTCATAGTAATGCATCCGTTAATTGTTGTCATAGTAATGCATTTTCACAAAAAAAATATTTCATCAGGCTTTTAAATCTCTCAACTAAGTTTCGTAGCGATCCTATACAAATCATTAAATTATAAATTTATTCTTTACATCCTAAATTGTTATGTTATCTTTGTCCTTTTTTATAGGCAATCATACTTGACACTTTAGAGTCCGACACAGAAATTAATAAGAAGTATAAAAAGTAGATGCACAAAAAACAAGAAGAAAAGAGATAGATATAGAAATATATTGGAAAGAGAGAAAGTTATATCGAAAAGTAAGAATATTAATTATTTTAGAATAACTAAAGAGGGCTAAAGTGCCAATTATTTTAGAGGGAGTACATGACAATTTTCACCTCGTACAATTTCTCACGGTGATTGTTCTGTTGATTCTGTCTTGAAGACTTATTTACATTTTCTTGCTATTCGAGCACTTTTCATTTATAACTAAAGGTGAAGATAGTTTATTATTAATAGTATGTGGATCAAATCGCCTTGTATAATGAGAAAAATATTTTTCGGTATTAATTCTCTTCTCCCTAATTCTTTGACAATCACAAGGACCCTTTACGAGTATCAATTGGCAAAGTTTTTGGCTTGACGGTGTTGCCATTGCCACACTACTCACTACTGTACCCCTGTTACTTTGCATGTATAAAATACAAAAGCCAAATGGTAACATATCCATCGAACCCAACACATCACCAGCTTGCAAATCGTTGTGATTGTAGAAAAAGTAGCCAACAATCGAACCTGTCCAAATCTTATAGGTCTCGAATTCTCGGACAGATGGTTCCATTCTGATAGCCACTAGACTAGGCGACAATGGTACGCAACGCCCTCGTATATATAGCTACTGCAAAAATAGGCATACTAGTATTTGAAGTTACTCCTCCAACTCTATGGCAGCACCGCCGCGTAGACTTGTTTTATACACGCTCACATGGAGTACTAGTGAACAAACGAGGTGGACATTGACCGAGTGACCGAGATATAGGATTTACAAGACCCGAAGCTTGGGACAGGGAGGGAATAAAGGGCGTGGCCGACAACGACATCCCGTGAACCGCCCATTCCCATTGGTCTCTTTTGTTACTCGTACTACAAGCTGCAGCGCCGTGACGGAGCTGGCGCCTCTCCTTCCGCCTCGGCTGCAGCGCACTGGTCCACAACAAGATCTCTGACCTTCGGACCACTGCCCTCTCTGCATCGGCCACTGAGTACTGCGCTCATGGCTCAAGGAGCCACCGTTCATCCATGCACCTGTTTGTTTTGTTTCCACGGGCTTGGTTTGAGACTCTGGACAGATTATTACTGCTATCTTTGGGTAAATTAGAAGCTATATGCTGAACACTTTCTCCCAGATCTTGTTACATGGATCTGGTAGTGCAACATTCTCTTGGACTTGACGGGAGACCGGCGCCTGGAAGCTGGAAAGGTGGTTTCGCTCCTGGCTGGTCCTACGATCTCATGTGCGGGCCCCATATATCGTACAAGATCATGTATAAACAAACGAAGCGCCTTCACCAAACAAGAAGAAAAATAGTGCGGGGTGATCATACGGCGCATGTGTGATGTTGCCACTTGCCACTTCTTCGCATCCTCAAGGCCTCGCGAGTCGGCAAGATGACCGTGTGCGTATTGACAGTAGAAGGACCGTACGAGGAATTCCAGAGGATTTTTTTCCCAGTTCGTCAATAAGGTATTTCCTCCATTCCACAATATCAGTGTTTCTAGGATTTAAATGTAAATTTAGTCAATATAGAAAAAGTCATATATATATATCCCTTATTTTACACTACCTCATTAATTCCTCACCCACTCACCAACCCATCAGATTTTATTTTATCTCTAGAAATATTTACATTATGAATAAATTTTTGAATGCTTCAAATACTTATATTACGGACCTTTTTAAATGCTTCAAATACTTATATTATGGACCGGAGGGAGTATTTGGCTATTTGCTCAGCCGGCCGTTGTCCTTGTAATATGGAAATAAAGTTGTTGAAAAAATCTTAGCAATTAGGCAGTGCCGTCAGCTCCATGTTTGACAAAACAGTAGCAGTACCGTACCGAGCGTGTAAGTACACCGAATGCAACAGTAATATAGACTTTAAAACTGTTCATTGCGTTCTCACATTGGAGATGGTGGCAACATAAACTTCCTTATTAATCATAGGATTTCTGTTTCATTTGTCAAAAAAAAAAAGGATATTTTTATAATTTTTTATTAAAGAGAGAACCAAAAAGCTTATCTTTTCTCTCGGCAACATGCATGCATGCTATCAGAAGTTATTACACGAAGAATCTCAGATCTCTTGCAGAAGACCAACACCCAGACCCGAGTAATGGTGTCTAATCTGACATTTGTGGGGAGAGGGAGAGTGAGGGGAAAAAAGAAGAGGAAAGAACTCGACGGAAGACGCGCGGGCTGCAGGATATTATGGACCCTATAGCCACGGGTAGCCCCTACCCTAATAATGTGCCCCCAGAGCGGGGAACACGACAAGGCAGACAGACAGACGGGGCACACCAACGCGTGCCAACAAGTGGCCATCGCACGCAGCATTTCCACCGGATTTTTCACGGCGTCGCATGGCCACCGCACCGCGCCGATGATATTACCACCCGGCACCCACCCCCTGCGTGCTCGTCTGCCAACCCGAAACAGCAAAGCAACGACGTTCTGTTCCCGGTGTGGGTGTGGCCCGGGTTGGCTGTCGTCTAGTCTGGCTTTCGTCCCCGCCGGTTACCGACTCCGCTCCCGTGACTACTCCGGGGCACGCGGATCACGGAAGCCCACATACACTGTGCTGGTGTGAGCTCGACCGATCGGTTTGTTTTATTTTGCTCCAGGCTGTATGATGATGCATCATGCTCATGCATGGCCCTGGTCCACCTAACGATCTCTCATGTAGAGTATACTGTTAGCCGCCCGCCTGTATGCAGTATGCGGCCAAGGCACAGATGTTGGCGTACGTAGGCCACGTACAGCAAATTGTGGACGCACTCGTGCTCCTGAACCTGCGAGTAACTTGAGCACCGGCCGGCCATGTCATCGCATATGCTGCTGCTAGATCTTTCTAAAAAAAAAAAAAGCCTCTTAACCTACCACTCAGGTGCATGTCCTTTAGAAGATGACGTGGATGCCTCCAAAAGATGTGCGCTCGCCTCTTTTCGAAAGTTCGTCATGGTGCTCGCCGATACAGATACAGAATAGCATCGGTCCCTGAGAAGCGGGCTAATCTGTTCTTTTACGGTACTGAATTGACCAATTGCTCGTCGATTATCTCTAGTACTGTTTTATTCTTCCGAGTGCACCTGCGACCAGATCTTTTGCAGGCTATATTTGGAAATTCAAAGGGAAGATGAAAATAATGAAGCCAGGCACCGCACTAAGTGCTCTGAATTCATTAAAGACGCAGGATTTACAAACTAAATTGTACCTACATGCCAATTCGTTAAAACCTTTGTGGTGCTGCTTTTTTAGCACAACCTTTATGCTGCTGGTGATCTGAAAACATTCATCGCACTGCGGGCCTGTTTGCTTCGAGTCCTGGGCTCAGCTGCCTGACCCCAAACAGTGATGTGAGCCAGAGGCACTCAAAATCGTGTGCCTCCTTCTTAAGGCGGTATCTGGGGTAGCTGGCCCTGTGTATTTCGAAAAAAAAAATCGTGTGCCTGATATGGCTGCCTGGTCCACGTAGAAATTTAACGATACAAAACAAACATGATACTATAAGCAGGGTTCACAAAACTGACCCGGCACCCGTTTTTGAACCATCAGGTTAACCAGTTTACTACAGTATTAAGTTTGGTTTTTACCGAAAACTAGCTGAAAACTGGTCATCCAATAAAACCAGATCAGACCAGTTTTTCCAGTTAAGTGGCCGGTTTCAATCGGTTTTGCAAACCGCACCCATATAAGTACTCCCTCCGTTCCAGAATAGATGACGTTTTAGAGCATTTCACAGCAACCAACCAATGCATTAGAGAGAAGTACACAGTCATAGTTGTGTTTTACCCTACTGTCCCCCATTTAATACTACAAGCACTATTTAATTTTACAAGCAGGAGTACAACAAGAAATAGTCCAACCGCGTGGTGTGAGCTCTGTGCTCCACCACTGTCCATGGTGCGAGCTCCGTGCTCTTGGGGTAGAACTCGCCTGGGAGAAGGCCGAATCCAGGGCAGAGCTTGGCTGGTGGATGACCGGACCTGGAGATGAAGACACTTGGGAGAAGGCCGGATCCAGCGCACGCCTCTTTGCTACATGATGCGGGAAGCACGATGCCTCAGCCTGCGACCTCGAATGGGCGTCGTCTTCCTCTTCCCCGATCCTCCCCATCTTTGCCGATGTTGATGGAGCTTGGATCAGGGGATGAAGACACTTGCCGAAGTTACGAATCAGGGGATGAAGACACTTCCCCAATCCTCCCCACCTGGAGATGAAGACACTTGCCGAAGTTATGAATCAGGGGCTCCAGGAAGGGAGGGCGCCGATGTTGATGGAGCTCGGAGGAGCCGAAGTGACTGCCGGATGCGCGCGGGGGCAAGGGCGCGTCGGCGGCAGGCTGCTGACGGCGAGGAGCCACGGTGGCTACTGGGCGCGCGCGGGGCCAAGGGGGCCTATAGCGGCAGGCTGCCGCCGGTGCGGAGGCGAGGTGCCTGCTGGGCGCGCGCGAAGGCACGGACCCGTTGGGTTGCAATCTGCCGCCGGCAGATTCTTGCGTCGGTGGTGCTGGGAATGGAGATCCAGAACGGAGAGAGCCAGGAGAGAAGCGGAACCGGGAGAGAGAGAGGAGATGCAAAATGAGTGCACATGGTCTTGTCGGCCACATCGAGGAAGGAAGGGCATTGTGGGCAGTTTGTAACTTCTAATTGCATGGAAAATCAGGAACGTCAAGTAATTTGGGATTTCTGGATGGGTGTAGAATGCCATCTATTCCGGGACGGAGGGAGTACATAGTTGTTGCTACACATGAAAGTAGAGAAGGAAGAGGTATCAATCGTAGGAGGCCTTTAGGTGCTTTTGGGTCTTAGAACTGGGCTAGGCTGAACTGAATTGGAGGCCTATTTTCGTGGCATTGGAGAACAACTAGTTCAAGCCATCAGAAATTCGGAGTCACGATCCTTTGATCTCATAGGCGAAGCTACATTGTTTGGACTGGAATGAGGATGATGAGTACATCACACCCATAGATACACACTACACTCCTCCAACTAAGATGAAAGTTCATGTGCATCACCTGAATTTACAGGTGAGATCGTTTCTAATGTTTTTATTATGTGGTTTTGAGAATAGATTGCTACCTAATAAATTAATTATTATTAGGAACCATGGAGATGATGATGACATAGCTGGGTAGGTGATTGGAGGCGTGATGGGCCAGCAAGGACGTCCAAGCCAAGGTGGAGGCCCAATCAAAACCGACTTCGAGTTTGTTTCGGAGCCCAGGACCAGTCTGTACTAAAACTGACACTCAGGACGCATACGGACTCGGATTTGGACGTTCTATATATGCCTGGAACGATGACAAAAAGAAATTTCCAACCCAACTAGTCCCATGTCAAAATTTGTCCCAAGGCGTCGGTAATCGCCGAAACAAATCGACTTACAGAATCTGTCCTGGTGCTGCGACACCGTAATCGGTCTTTGGGTCATGTATTGAGTTGAGCCCACTTAGGGCTGCGTCCATGGAGTCTTGCACGACCCTAGGGTCCTTATATACAGCCGCTGCCTCTTCATTAGGGTTTGGGTTTTACTTAGATTATTCTGTTGATAACAGTTTTGCCGTTTGATCGGTTTGTGAGACTCCAACTTGTGAGATTCATCGTATACTTGCAAATTTGGTTGCATTCTTCTTTGTTCTTGCTTGTGTTCTTGATTTGCAGGCAAGGATAAGCCTTCTCGGCGAGGTCAATCATTCTTGAATGGTTGATAACCAGAGGAGACGTTGTGCTGCGATTGCGGGGTTCAGAACGTGTCGTTCGGAAGCCGGATCAATTTGTGTATCGCCTCCGCCTTAATCAAGATTATCAGAACCTATTGGAAGATCGGGAACCCTTGTCCACATCAAGTGGTAATTAGAGCTTCAAGTACACCGTTAGGTTCGCCCTTATCCTTGTTATTTTGTTCAATCCTAGAGTCCAAAAAATTGCCCTACAAAAATATTTGTTCGTCGTGTTTCCGCTGTCCTACATCCCCCTTGTGCCTTGCAATTTTCAGTTTAGTTTGCTTCTCTGAATTTTAGTGCCTACAAGATCATTGTATTGTTGGTCTAGTACTTGTTGAAAGAATAGTACTGCTGGAATTGTTTGCACACGTTGAAAGAATAGTACTGCTGGAATTGTTTGCACTAAATATTTATTTAACATCTAGCCTTGTACTTTTTATGTGCAAAAGAAACTTAGAGTGTTTTCTGTTGCACGTTGTTCCTTGAGTCAAGAGATTGCTGCATGTTGTTGCATATGAGAATTGTCGGTTCAGTTCTATATGTACATCTATTCCTTACGTAAAGAGTGTAAAAAAGAAAGTTTAGGTTTTTCCTTTGCGCTATAAAGTTCGCAACTCTTGCTGCAGTTCTATGTCAAAAAAATCATGAAAGAAGTAAAAGGCAAAGAGGTGCTGAAAAAAAATAAGAAAAAAAGCCGCACCTATAACAAAAGAAAAAAAACAAAAGGAGAAGAGAAAAAAATTCAGAATTGCTTGCAGCCTTTGTGTCCTTTGTTGAACCATTTGCCTGCTTCCTTGAACTAGGTCCGAGACAAGTTTAGGCCAGTGACATAGACTAGCTTGGGACTATTATTCAGTTTTGCAATTTCTGAATTAAAATTTTGCTAATCCTTGCTACTATAAATTACCTACCTAGCTCCATATATATCCTTCTGAATAGGCACAGATCTTTGGCCCCTCGCAATCGTCGGATCACACTCTCCAAGGTATCCTCTGTTTTGCTACTAAGAATCTTGTAAGAACTCAGTTAGGTGTTGTCATTTGCTTGTTAAGAGTTTCCACCGTGATCAAACAGTAGTGATAGGAAAATATACTCTTGTGTGTTTTCTTGTTTTCTATTAACAATGACAGGTTATAACACCGATGATGATGAGTCGATGGTGTCAAATGAGGTTGATACAAGTGTTGTAGCATAACGAGTGTTTAGTTCTCAAATGGAGAAGGTAGAGCAAAATCAAATGAACAACTTGTTTCAGACTCACTTTGTTGTGAAGGATCGACGTTGTCGTGTCATCATTGATGGAGAGAGTAGCAACAACATCGCAAGCTTGGATTTGGTCGAGAAGCTCGGCTTGACCACACAACCACACCTATGTCCATACTACATCCAATGGGTAAATTCTTGTGGTAAGATAAAGGTAGATAAAATTGCATGCATTGAATTTTTTATTGGTTCTTATAAGGATTCTGCAGATTTTGATATAGTGCTTATGCAAGCGTGTCATTTGTTATTGAGTAAGCCTTGGATTTCTACAAATAATGCTTTGCACAATACCATTGCTAATAGCTATTCATTTAAATACAATGATAGAAGAGTTACTCTTAAACCTATGTCTGCTGCTGAAATTTTAGAAGAGGATCAACAAACACTTGAGAGAAGAAAGAACGAACCATTTAGAATAGAATGGGCTATTTCAAATAATAGAATGGGCTATTTCAAATGATGCAACACTTCCATCAAAATCTAAATTGCTAGAGGATGAATATATTTCTTTGCCTCTTGTTACAACTAATACTTTTCAGCATATACATAAAAAAGATGATAGTGAGAAAGATAAAGAACAGATTGTTACTTTAGGTAAGAGCTTTCTTGATGTGATGGATTATTCTAATAGTCTTGCTATATTGGAACCTTATGATCATGTTCCTTTGTCACAAGTTGATTTACCTAGTGGTTCTTGTGATAAAGAGGAGTTGTGTGCCAATGCTTCACTTATATCTTTGCCATAACAAATAAATGAGCTTGATGCTTTTGCTTATGATTCACCCACTAGTGCTGAAATTAAACATTTGATTTTAGTTACATGTCAAAAGGATGAGCAAAAATTATTTTCTTCTCTAAATAGTTTGGGTTATATTGAATTTGATGTTCTTTGTGATCTAAATACCGCGGAGAAGAAAGTATTTTCTCAAACTGAATTAACTTTATTGACAAGAAATATTTTTTATGCTATTGGAAACTATGATCATAGAGGTTTGTTTATGGTGCATAGAGTTTATATTTGTTCAAAATTAAAACCTCCTTGAGTTATATAATTAAATGACCAACTTGAAAACTGCAGTAACAATTATCATGCCATGTCAAGTTTTTCTAGTGTTTCTAAGATAACACATTGTCAATTTTGTTATAAGAGTGAGAATGATGCTCATATTGCTGACCAAGGTTTCAAAGAGGTTATTAATTTGCATGGAATACCTTCTACTATAGATTCTTATTGTGATGATAAATTTCATAATGCATATAAATATGAGTTGCATCCCAAGTTTGAAAATAGTTCTATATTTTATATTTCAGATTTGAGACCACTATTGGGAGAAAGGGATGAGATCGAGTCGAGGACGACTCTAATTCATAAGGGGGAGAATGATGAGTACATCACACCCATGGATACACACAACACTCCTTCAACTAAGATGAAAGTTCATGTGCATCACCTGAATTTACAGGTGAGATCGTTTCTAATGTTTTTATTATGTGGTTTTGAGAATAGATTGCTACCTAATAAATTAATTGTTGTTAGAAACCATGGAGATGATGATGACATAGCTGGGTAGGTGATTGGAGGCGTGATGGGCCAGCAAGGACGTCCAAGCCAAGGTGGAGGCCCAATCAAAACCGACTTCGAGTCTGTTTCGGAGCCCAGGACCAGTCTGTACTAAAATGGACACCCAGGACGCATACGGACTCGGATTTGGAAGTTCTATATATGCCTGGAAAGATGACGAAAAGAACTTTCCAACCCAACTGGTCCCATGTCAAAATTCATTCCGAGGCGTCGGCAATCGCCGAAACAAATCGACTTACAGAATCTGTCCTGGTGCTGCGACATCGTAATAGGTCTTTAGACCATGTATCGAGTTGAGCCCACTTAGGGCTGCGTTCAGGGGGTCTTGCACGACTCTAGGGTCCTCATATACAGCCGCCGCCTCTTCATTAGGGTTTGGGTTTTACTTAGATTATTCTGTTGATAACAGTTTTGCGTTTGATCGGTTTGTGAGATTCCAACTTATGAGATTCATCATATACTTGCAAATTTGGTTGCATTCTTTTTTGTTCTTGCTTGTGTTCTTGATTTGCAGGCAAGTATAAGACTTCTCCGCGAGGTCAATCGTTCTTGAATGGTTGATAACCAGAGGAGACGTTGTGCTGCGATTGCGGGGTTCAGAACGTGTCGTTCGGAAGCCGGATCGATTTGTGTATCGCCTCCGCCTTAATTAAGATTATCAGAACCTATCGGAAGATCGGGAACCCTTGTCCACATCAGAGGATAGTGGTGGACCTAAGATTTTTTTTGTTGGGTGTGCACCAAAGTTTTTCTATGACAAAGTATGTAGAAAAAGTATAAAAATAACTATCAAATGTATACAAATTCAGTCATTTTGTATAAATAATTGAAATTCATTGTTCCTCTTCGTGTGTACAATCAAAATTAAGAAGTAAATTAAGGACAGTTTATAAGTGGCATACAAAATTAAATGCATGTTTGCATATAATCTCTTGTCTAATGCAAAGGCATAAGGAAAAACTGGCCTACTTCTACTTTCTAAGAAAAAATAAACAATTGATTTGATATTTTGGTCATGAGCAAGGTTACGAATATCGGTTGAACTGTTTGAAACTACCCCTCAGCGGTTTGGTGAAAACTGGTAAAACCTATCAGCTAGCCGATCAAAATTCAAAAATGATATTATTTGAATTGAAAATTGGCTTGCCAATTAATTTTATTGATAAACCGATCTGGCCCGTCCAACAGCCTTTGCACTCCGGGTTAGCTGCTTCTACTCCTCACCTAACCGCCCACCATTGGCAGCTAGCCGAGCGGCTTCCACCTCGCCTTCGCTGCCCCTGCGCATGCTCGACTTGCCACTCAAATTGCCTGGCGAGCCGAGGAAACCGGTCAACTCGCCGTCGGGGGGGGGGGGGGGGGGCGGGGGGGGGGGGATAACGGGTGGATAAGGTGCCTCTTTTTAAATTTATTTATTTATTTTTCCTTCATAACATCTTTCTATATTTTCCCCATAGAATCATACTTATTTTTTATTATTCTTTCGCCCTAATTAATACCTTTTCATTTAGTTTTTTAAAATTTTTTATTACCATTTTTTTCAAAAGTTCAAAAAATTGAATTTGACCGGAACAAAAACCGGTCATCCGGTGAAATCTGACCAGATCGGTTTTTGACAGTTTTAAAACCATTATCATGAGGACAATTGACTAGGAAGTTGTGTTGTCACAACCCGGAAGAGTGATCTGTCGAGGAGAGCACGAAACCTGAAGAAACTCGTTAGTTGCAACTGGATATCCACGGTCACCAGATATTATGCATTGGTTCTTTTGTCTTACCAGCAAACGAACCAAATTCAATGGCCCAACAAACTCTGAAACTCTTGTAGTCGAAGCTTTAAATTAAATATATAAAGAACAAGAGTAACGTTAGATTAGCCTTCAGTTTAGATCGAGATTTCAATGCTTTTGTCCATTGACACATAGTCATTCAAGTATAAAAACCACGGGGTGCCAATGCTTAACGAAACAAACTTGGTGTCACTGAAAGAGAGAGAAGTGTCAAACATGGCAACAATCACAGTTCCCCAAGTTGTCCCTTCGCCTGCTGAAGATGCCGCTGCTTTGTTGAATGCTTTCCAAGGTTATGATCTCTTTCTCTGCTGTTCGTGATCTTATGTTTGCTTAGTGCTAATGTAGGCAGTTCAGATATTCCCAAAAAAAATTTTGAACGGAAAAGAGCAAAAAGATATTATACTGCCCAAATATTTAACGTACCAATATGAAATCAAATCTTCTACTTTGTGGTTCAGGTTGATGTATAATGACCTTCCCAACTATTTTATGGTTCAGGTTGGGGCACCAATGGCAAGCAGTTATTACCATCTTAGCTCATCGCGAATCAAAAGAAACATATCATGCTGGAATATGAACAGAAGTATAATGAGAGTCTTATCCAGCATCTACGGCAGGTATTAAAAAGTCGGTGAAACCGGCCGGCTCGGTTTGGCCAAAAACCGGTGGTTAACCGAGGAACCGGCCGGCTAACCGTTTAGCTACAGTAACTAGCTACGGTTAGCCAGACAGAACCGGCCGGTCAGGGTGACTGGTCCGGACCGGTTCTCCGGTTAACCAGAATAACCGGCCGGTTCCAGCCGGTTATTGAAACCCTGGTCTACGGTTAGAGCTCTCCGTTGATTTTGAGGCAGGTGCTATCAAACATGTTCAGAACGAAGCACATCGCAGTTTGTTGAGATTAGTCTGCATCTTGTTTTTTTATGAATCGAACTTTCGCCACTTTCACGAACCATTAGTGTGTTTGGGTCCAATACAATATGCAATGTACCACAGGATACTGCACCCGGCGGAGAGACAAGCTGTGATGGCGAAAGATGCAACAAAATGCATCCAGGAGGACTACCCTGTCATCGTCGAGATTGCGTGTGCAAACTCGTCCATGGAGCTATTTTTTTTAGATAATGGAAATATATTCCTGCCTCTACATCTTGCGGTCACAGCAAACAAAATGGTTCAACTACCATAAACAACAAGAGTACAAGTACTCCGAAGCTCTCACATGAGAGGAAATTAAAAGAAGAAGGACAACGAGGGTGACACAAAAGAAAGCCACAGGAGCCCCCAAAATAGACACAAAACTAGCTTGCTAATCTATTTGTGAACCTCCAACCGAATTTTGCAAAAACCTCCATCACTACCGACTCAAGTTTCCGGCAGCCGTCCTTGAAATCTCTTTGATCCTCCTCCTTCTTATGCAACAGTGACCATGTTCGGATCCAAAAAGTCATCATGAAGATTACCTACAAAAGAGTATTTGGTTTGACCTTGTTAAAAACCATATCATTCCTATTCAACCACAAGACCCATAAGAGTGCGGCTACACCCACTAGAATTTGTTGCTTGAGCTTGGGCGAAAAACACTCAAGCCAAGCGCCAACTAAGTGCGGGAAGCTAGATGGTGGTTGAAGTCCGAATGAGAAGAAACAAGCACTCCAAACAAAACATGCAATATGGCAATAAAAAAAAGGTGTTGTATGGTTTCGTCTTCATGATAAAAGCAACACTTTAAACTACCATGCCAATTCATTTTGCAAGGTTATCTTTGGTGAGGGTGACTCCTCTTAGGAGGAATCAAAGAAAAATTTTAATTTTTAGAGGTATCTTCACTTTCCATATTAGGCACTTGAGTGGTATGGTTCCTCTTTGAAACAAAAAGTCATACATAGACTTAACCGAGAAGAAACCCTTACTATTTAAGTTCCAAATAAAGATATCTTTACCACTAGTGATGAGAGTTGCCATGACCTTCGAAACAAATTCTAGCCATGTTCTTAGATTGTCCCTAACAAGAGCTCTCCGGAAAGAAACATTAAGAGGGCCTACCATGTCCTGTACCAGCAATCCCTGGAAGAATATGTCGCTGCTCACTCTGCAGGAAATCTTCGCAGCGTATGCGCAGTCGTCATTGCTCCTTTTCCCCTCTTATATTAGGTTCTTATCCGTTTCGCTATTTACCAATATCCACTTGTCTTCAGCTGTTGCTTGCGCTTGTGAGCACTTACAGGTACGAAGGAGATGCTGTAGACACGAGTTTAGCGAAATCAGAGGCGAAGACTGTCTGCGAGGTTGTAAGAAATGGCGCAAAGGATCACGAGGAGCTGATCAGGATCGTGGGTACAAGGAGCAAAGCACAACTCGTTGCCACCTTCAGTTGCTTCAGAGATGAGCACGGCACAAGCATCACCAAGGTTAGCCGGCGCCACACAGTCACATCGTGTGGTAAACTTGTTCAGGCTACATTATTGCAGCATCCATCACCGTCAAAGATCAGAAGTTATAAATCCGCCTGTTTCGATTGTTAGGCATTGCCACACCGAACCGATCCCATTGGCTACTTGCGCGTCCTGCGGACAACAGTAAGATGCATTGCTGACGCGAACAAGTACTTCGCCAAGGTGAGATGCCAAGCACTCAAACAAAAATGAATGCTGGAACCTTCCTTCTTGATGAACTTATCTGATGTGCGGTTTTTAACATCCAAATATAGGTTCTGAGGAATGCAACGCGTGAATCAGGGACCGATGAGGTTAGCCTAACCCGGGTGGTCGTGGTGCACGCTGAGAAGGACATGAAGGACATAAGGGACGCGTTCCAGAAGAGGTCCTCCTGTACCTTACAGCAAGCAATCGCCAAGGAAACCTCCGGTGACTACAGGACCTTCCTCATGGCTCTCCTTGGAAGCTAAACAACAAAAGACAGACTGAGCTTCATCTCATCCATTTCAATAGCACTAGTAGTGATGCACGTGCGGCACATACGTATGAATTCTTCGAATTCGAATTTAGTTTGGGACAAATTCGAATTTATATGAGGACACATCATATAACAAAAATACATGAGGTACATGAGGTATCGTCATCACGACCTACCCACATAGATTGCGTCAATTAGAAATGAGAAAGTTAATTCTTTCAACATCATATACACATTATAACTTATCTTGCTAGTGCTAACTTCTGCCACTTCCCATCTATACGTGTAGCCTCAAAAAAAGTCATGAAAACATATAACTATACCTGTGTGACACGCACGTGATGTGATTATTTGATTGACGTTATTAAAATACAACTAACAACATATATCAAGATAGTTTTGTCATGACAATATAATAAAAATGACATGGTTACACGATATCAAACACAACTTCATTACAATCTCAAAAATATATGAAAGATAAGATCTCATAAACTATATTTTTAAAAGCCTTTGTTCTGCAGCATCCAAAGCAATAACACAGCCAGATTGATTTGCCAAAATAAGTAAACTATAAAAAAACCTCAACTTGTTTCAAGAGTTAGAACTATGAATTATCTTTATTACAACATAATATGTAACACATCATAATAACTCCCTTTAAAAATGTGACTTCAACAAATAATATTAATGCTAATAAAATTATAGTTGTATAAAAACATTTTGAAAAGTATTTCTTCCATCATTGTTTGCTCATGAAAAAAAAAATACATTTTTTGAGCCAAGATTCTATCATTAGTTTCAAGTAATCAGAGAAAATGATATGTTAGTGTTCAATTCATCCGTCCACCTAGCATCTGAAACAAGTAAAAAATCACATATATTTTACAATTGAGCAAGGCAACCATTAGTGAGCAGACTATCATAGGTCAACATAGCTGGAAAAAAAATATCCAGTTTGTCTTCAAATAATAGTTGCAAATAAATCACTTACGTTGACCATGCCCTACCATTTAGAGAAGGCAGGACAACACCTTAAGGTACAACCACAAAAAGAATTGAATTGGTTTTGTGCACGTGTGATACACACGCGCAATTATTCATCCATACAACATATTGTAATATAGATATTTTGCTGAGAAACACATCTAATTGTTATAGAAGCCTTTTTCATAACAAGGCTTGTATTTGTGAAACGATTTTATTTTTAAGAATTACAAACCACTAAAACAATGATAATATAGTGTAATACCTAGATCGAGGAGGGTAGTCCTCTAGAGGCTTTTGTGCATGTGCATGCTTGTTTATTCATCTATGCAACATATACTAACAATGTTTTATCAAAAAAGACACATAAGAAACATCTGAACATCCTTAAACAATAAACTATAGACAAA
Organism: Eleusine indica; assembly: GCA_030378355.1. Lineage (NCBI taxonomy): Eukaryota > Viridiplantae > Streptophyta > Magnoliopsida > Poales > Poaceae > Eleusine > Eleusine indica. Next base: position 32,966,779 of record CM059499.1, read on the forward strand.
CGTTGTCCTAACTCACGAGAGAGTGACCCACATTAATCTTTTTTCTATAATAAAATATATGTAGATTTCTTATCTTAGAACTTTAAACAACAAATGTTTAAAAGAAAACCAGAAACTTAACATATAAACATTTGTTATTTTTGAGAATCACGTTTGACTATTCATCTTATTCAAAACAATTGTACAAAAACATAGGCACACTATTCATCTTATAATTAAATAATTAATATTTTTATTAATATCTTGGATAAGATGAATGATCAAATGTGATTATCAGAAGTCAACACACACTTATATTTCAGGATGGAGGTAGTAAGTATATTGAATCTATGGACTTTAAAAAAAAGTATTACAAACATAGGCACATATAAAGAGGATGTTAAAATGTACATTTGCATCAAACAAAATACATGTACATTTGCTAGGGTCAGAATTTCTCAAATATGTAACGATACAATCCTGTGCCTCTTTAAGTAACATAAAACTGCACGGTGCTATATGAGGATTTATATATTTATGGTTGCACTTCAGTCGGCCAAAACTTAGTTTACACCATAGTTTCCATCAACTGAGCAATATAATAAATTTAGACATGGACATATACATCTTCATGGCAAGTCCTTGGTTCTGGCGGTGAGCCACATGTACATGTTCCTCCCCGCAATCACACTACAACTATCTACATCCTTCCGAATATGTTTGACCTGCACAAATGTTCCCAAATGAGCTTGATCACCGCATTGCCCAACTGCCCAGCTTCAAAGGTAAGGACATTCATAATGAAATAATGGAAACATGGCAAACACACATTAAAATAGATATGTTTATCAAATCGATCTGCAATGTGAAAGGAAAGAGGATTTCAAGAGGGGCATATGGGAGAAAATTGCATAATCTGTTAATGTTACTAAAAGTAATGTTAAATATCTAAAGCCTCATATAGCCCTATGCAGTTTTCTAATCCTAGTCAAGACTATCAAGAGTATTGAAACTGAATATGTATTTCAACTATAGAGAGCAAATATTTCAGAACTTCAAAAAGAGGGCATGGCTCTGAAATCTGTGGCATGATACAACTAAAATTATGTTTGTGTCGATATCAGAATCAATAATTTCATATGGATCTAACCATTGAGTCAAGTTTTGATCATTGTGTTTGTTTTCATATTCTTTTTCCATGAACACCAGACCTGTTGCTGTCTGAAAAGGTTACCATCAAACTTGGCCAAGTAGGTAAGCTAGATGCTTCTCATAGGTCATCGTGTATCAATAAGAAGCAAAGTGTAGCCACTTGATTAAAAAACAAATATGATATCAACTAAAATTGCATGCAATAACAGATTTGTACTAGTATAAAAATTAGGATATTTCAGATCATAGCACACAGATCAAGAAATCTAGCAATAGGAAAATCAATAAAATTAGAAGGAATGACAATTGAAACCGAGAAGAAACTTTGTGAAAGCTCACCTTTCGAGCGCTATCATAGTATGGCATGAGGGATCAGATCAGGAAGAAGAACCACTACAACACCAGCACCAATGAAAATGGTATGACCAACCAACTCCATACACCCAATTCACTATTTCTGTCATGCAACATTTATTGTGATATCTCAATCAGTACGCCCTGCCTAGACTTTTGGTTACTGGTCCAAAATCTTTGGTAAGTCTAGAAAACAGCATATATGAGCAAAATGCCAGCTATCATGAAGCTACTCATCCAACATCCGAATTAAGCAACCAACTATCCATTTGTCCTAAACTAATGCTTGATTCTATCATTGCAATTCTATAAGTAACCATCAAATGGAGTAAGCAGCAGAAATGTTGGAATAAGGTAATAGCAGAGGTTACTTAAAAAAATAGATGGCACATGGAAGAAACTAAATCATGGTTGACTAATAATTCTAATTGGTGGTTGTGCACATGCCCTGATTGCATAGTTGTGCAGTTTGCTCACCTTGGCACTGATGTCAATGAATGGGATCGTGACTGAGGCTTTTCGTTGAGCAGCCTATATGCACGTGGGTTTGGAGCCATGGCGCCGAGCCGTCCCCAACTGTGTGGCTGCAGGCACCGTAGTAGAGAAGGTGTAACTGAGGCGGGCAGCCAAAGACAGTGCAGGAATGTCGGTCTCCGGAGCTGTGACGTGAAACCGAGGAGTTCTCAGTCCAACATTGGCAGATGGAGGGAATGAGAAGGGGACCAACTGACCGTGGTGTCCAGGTTGGAGAAGCCGACTCCTCCCTGGAGTCGTAGGAGGTGGCCGAGGAAGAAGCGTTCTTGGACACTGCCGTTGGCCAGGAGATCCGCTCGGCGACCTCGCCCGGGGCTTTGGCATTGCCGTCCTTCTTGAAGTTGGCGACGGCGTCGGGGCTGAGCAGCTGGATTCCACCAAGTCGCAGTTGGAGGAGAGGCATCGAGCAGCAGTCATGGTTGGGGGAGATGGACGGCTAGGGATGTTGCAAATCGAGGCACAAGCAGGTGACGAGAGGGTGTCCTGGTCGAACATGGGCAGCCATGTCGAAGCCGCCATGGGACACCACGGGTGGCGTGATTGGGAAGAAGCCCACCACCGAGGGAGACGCTGTGGCCTCGTGTGGCCTCGTCCGATGCAGTGGCGGCGGACCGAGGCGCCTCTAGGGTACGGGGAGAAGAGCCTAGCTTGGTGGTGCCTAGACTGGTTGCGAAAGGGTTAGCAGATACAGTAGTCGTGCCATCCATGGCGACGAAGATTGGGGAACTGAGATTTTGTGGTGCTGGAGCCAGCATTCCCCAATCCTGACGGAGGGTCAGGCGAGGAGGCAATCGGGGCGGCGCGCGACCGAGTTCCTGGCAGCGGAGTCCGACGGAGTTGGGTGCAAGGTTAGGGTTGAGGGGGACCACGGAGAGGGAAGCGACGGCGCCGATGTGAGAGAGGGAGGCATAGGGGGCTAGGGTTCCGGAGTTGAGTGGGAAACGAAAGGGAAGAGATGATGCAGGATCGGGGAAGGAAGGAGGAGGGTGGCGTGATTTCCGGGCGGGTACAGGCGAGAGCTAGGCAGCACACGTGTGAAAAAAAAAATAGTGTAAAAGTGTAAGAATGAGTGATTTTTATAAAAAAAATGAGTGAGACAAAGTTTATATAAAGTGGGATCATTCAAATTTTATGGTTAAATGTAGCTGGTTCATACTAAACGGAGGCCTCAGATTGTTGGATGGATGGCTGTTTGTGGTGATAAAATTGGTTCTGTTATTTGTCCTTTATTAGTTTAGATAATAAAGTTGTTTGTTTACTCAGTGGTTAGTTCATGGTATGAGTATACAGTGGTGGTGCTTTTCCAGTCGCCTTCTAAATTTAGTTTTGAGTGAGGTCGGGGTGCAGCAATAGCAAAATAAAAGGAGCCTACCAAGACAGAATGTGATGTACGTGTAGTACGATCATCTATACTTTATTAATTATTCAGTTCTTTTTTTGCTAGAAAAAAATGTTTGTTCCTTGAGTGCACTAGAGACCAGTTCTTTTCCAGCCTATTTAGAAATAAAAGGGAAGAAGGAAAAGCAGGCGGCCAAAATCATTAAAGCAAGAGTTACAAACTTAATATACACCTTCATATCTATTTGTTGAAAGCCTTTTTTGTTCGTGATGCCCACCTGAAAAAACATTCATTGCACTGCATGACAGCTTGGAATTTTTTCATTCCCAAAGGTATATACAAAGCTCCAAGTTAAGATCCATCATGCATATTTCTGCTTTAGCGATATGGTGCCATCTTCCGTTCAGAAAAGCATCATTTCCCAGTTGAACATAGTATGAGTGTCATTACAAAATTTAATGGTGGCAACTGAAAGACTTCTTCAAGATAATCAGTTTTAATTGGACAGTATAACATGTGAAACTTATCCCAAACTGTCTTCAAACTGGAATCGGATCAACAGACATGTCTTCAAATGTCAGAGGGGAACATAAATGTATTTGTTGCTCAAACTTGAAAGGAACAAAGTCTGCTGGACACCCATTTGAGACTGGAAACTCCCTCTAAACAATTTCTTCAAACTCAAACGGGATGTTGTTATCTAGCTCAATAAATTTCTTGTAGAAACGAAGGATAAACAAGAAATGCTGCCACATGTAGCGTCAGACACTCAGACATCTGACGTTCACAAAATGTGCACCATATTATACAAAGATAATTTAACTCAAAATCTCTACTTTTCTCCTCTTTCCACACAATACCAGCTCAAATCATTGTACATACATGGCAGATCAGCTTAACTGCTCAAGCACCCTGTCCCTCCAGACCTCAAACCTGGTTTCAACTTTCAAGGCGTAGAAGGCCCATCAGGCAGCTTTGTCTTTCTCTTCCTGCCAAGGATGGATGCCTTTTGCATCCTTACACCACCAACGCGCCATTTCTTGAAAGCAACCATCGATTCCCTAGCAGATTCAAACACTTTATGGGGAACACAAGTCAGTGTAAATAGTATTGGATTTCTAGCAGGGCTGTAGGCAAATGCATGTGGACGAGTACAACAGGAGATGTTTCGGGCTTGCCTCGAGTTTCTTCTCTGGTAAGACGTCGGACAAACTTGGGCACTGTCATCAGGGAAGAACTATGAGATTTGCTGAGAATCTCTTTGTATCTACTAGTGAACGAATAGCGCAAGAAAGGTCCAATACTTTTGTCAGTCACCCTGCCAATATAACATAAAAAACAAAATAAGCAAAAAAGCACTACAGACCTTTCTGGTGAGGTGCACAGTGGTATTCAGTTATGCTAATAACTCCAATCTATTGATACAATACAGCACATTTTGAGACAAAAAAAAGTGAATAAAAGAGAGCACAGCATCGCTGAGGCCTTTCTGTTCATAAGAAAGTAGAGCTCGAACCTCCCATTGCTACACAAGATACTGATTATTGAGCTTAGGCATTTTATCATAGTATTTGCCTTAGTCAGAATTCCAAAAAGACACCAGCAAACATAAAATGTGAAAAGTTATTTACATGTAAATACTTCCAAGAGATTCTGATCCGAAATCGGCAACCAAAAGATTTGTTATCATATTCCAGGCTATGCGATGAAACTGTAATTCTTGTACATTCAATTCCACGGATCATAGGCCTCCATTCAAACCAAGCTATTTGGAGAGCATATTCTGAAGGCAAACACGAGCTTTATGTTTGGTTTTTATTTAGTTCAGAATAAAGCACTGACAGTGGACAAGTAGGGATGCAAGTTTTGACCCATTGGGTCGGTGGGTCGGCCCAAAACTCCTAAAACTGAACTAACATTTTCCTCCACCTCATAAAACTAGTATGACAAATGAACTAGAGGTTGACCCACAACTACCCAATGGGCCACAAACTTGCATCCCTATGGACAAGCTTATAGTACAGATTGGTTATGGAATCCAAACAGCTCCCTCTTCAATCAGGATTCAGGAGCATCAAGTTGCACCACAGATGTGCCTATCTTGCAGTTCCGCATGGGAAATGCCAGAGACAATTAGCTTTCACAGATCAATTCGTATTGCAGTAGATGACCACTCTTCTGGCACAATGATGGGGCTCACTGCCAAACAGAAGCACCACAGCGACAATACTAATCGACACAACCTGGAATCTAAGAAGAACAGCTGGAGAGTCACCCAACCCAAACAAGTACTTCAGCTAATCAAGGCAGAGATCATGCTACAGAGAGAGCATATAGTGTACAAAGATAGCAGTTTCTAATACTATCAAAGGCATTTCACTTTTATTCATTTAATATGACCATGTAAAATCTTGGCTGCTATTTCTAAATGGAAGAGTGGCACACTCCTGCTTATTTTATAACATATTTTCTAAGAGATTCACTGCTCTCCTCACACATAACAGATATTATATCATGGCAGGACGGAAAATGCAGCAGATAACTGATCGGTTGAAATGGATATTTTGCAATATGTTAGCTTTCCTTTTACAAACATGCAAGGAAATACAAGCTAACAAGTTATTTTGGGGTAATAATTTAATATAACCATTCAGACAATCCAAAATTACAGGCACCAACAGAAAACTTTAGTACATTATGTTTGTGTGATGAGACTGATCTGAATAATCTTTTTGAACTTATGCCAAGATTATAGTGAACCTAAACTATAAATCTGTCCCCAGTTTAATGGTTAGATTGTGGAGATTGATAACTAACAGTATCAAAATCTCACTCCGATCAATATTTGTAGCAAGCTAGATGATAGGTTTAGAGACCAAAATGTTCAAGCACACAGGCCAGAAATATTTCACAGCATGTGCACTTGAGCTATTCTGAATACTCAACCAACATAACTGACCTATTATCCAGAACTACTAGAAAATACAATGCTTTTTTGTCGTGACTTAACAATAAATCTATAAATAAAAACCATTTTATTAAGGACCATAAGAATAATGCAACCAAGAGTTGTACATCCATACAGTTAGCAGGTAATTGTAACAGAGCAAAATTACTGTAAAATAGTTCAAAAAAGCTCAACTTCATTTGCACAGGAATGGGACTCAATGAGAATCGAGGGCTCTAAGATTTAAGAGTAAAAATAAATGAACTAGTGAAAGAAAAACCTGAAGTCCATGTATGACTGATAATCACAGGACTTACAAAGGAACAATCTTGCATCCTAGCTCATAGAAGTAAGGGCATCGAACCCTCAAATCAACACAGGCTGCATCAGCTTGGATCTCCTTCCGTGTTCTGCAGCATTACATCAACAGCAAAATTATAGAACCATGGAATCTTTGTTTCATAGTATTGTTTCCAACACCTAAAATCTATGTATTGAGCAAAATCCAAACTCTTGTGTCATTTGAACATTCATGGTAACTGAAGATGACTTCCTTTATCAGGAAGACTTATATGTTACATAATTCTACTCATGCAGGTTTGAAAACAAGGTAGAAGAATTGCTACACTGTTTCTGCGATGAAGTGCATTAGGCTACATAAACCAGATGAGCCAGAACTCTACATTAATAAATTGTTGACAAAAACTTCCATGTATGTCAATTGCATAAGAGTGTGATCTGTTGTACTTTACTAGCATTGCTCTTCAGTGCACATATGCAGCAACGCAATACTAGGAACTGCGCAAACCTACTTCTGTGTGAAGCATGGAGGTACATTTATTGACACCGCTTGTTCCATAGACAGCAGCCCATGCGCAAGCCAAAATGGGAGGTCAACCTTGGCACTCTTCTCTACCTGGATATAATTGAAAGTAAGGAAAAATATTTTTTAAATAGCAAAAGTATCCCTGCTCCAATTTCTCTAGAAAGAATAAAAGGCACCCCATAATGTAAATCCCCAATCCCAGTTGGGATTCATACAAATATGGCAGACAGGACAAGATTAAAACATCTCACCTTCCAATTTAGAAAATTAATCTTCGCTAACCATTTTAGAAAATGCTTTATTATTCTCAGCTAACCATTTTAGAAAACAGCTTAAATTCGGAAAATAAAGTATACTCCTCTGTTTTTATAATGCTGTCGTTCTGACCAGCTGGCGTAGTTCAGTTTTAGTTCTTCCTCACGGTCTGAAACGACAATATTTTCCGACCGGAGGGAGTAGTAATTATCAGGATTGACAAAAGACTGCTCGACATGTTCATATACCCTTACAGTAAAAGAGTTCAGCACACAAGCGCAAGACACTTACACAGTTAGTTTCAGCGCCAGGATCCAGCAGACCGACACCATTCGCGGTTACTTGGAAAACAACTGAAATAGGCTAGAACCAGAGGAGGAATACATTCAGCTCGGTTTGCACAAGCACTATGGATGAAAAGAGGGTAAAAAAGTAGGCATTCCTCAGTTACCTCCTCCTCCATGAGAATGTCGTCAATGTCATAATACCCCGGCATGGTAGATAGAGTACAGGATCCCTACCACTTGGTCCGCAACTCTACAAAACCAATTCGAATAATGTCTGTCAACAGCGGCGTGCAATTCAGCTCATAGTAGGGGTAGGTCTGAAAGTAATTCGAACTGTGGGAGAAATATCTGCCCGGTACATGGAGGGGGTGGTTTCTGTGTGCTCATCAGTAGGACAAAATGTTCCAAATCCACTGGGTACAGTCATCTGGAGTGGTGTCGGAGAGAAATCGAGACGGATTCGAAGTCTTACCTACGACAGCGCCAGGAGGTCGGCCGGGGGCTACGAAAGGGCCCTGCGGTTGGCACGGGGAACGCCGGCTGTGGGGGACTGGGCGGTTACCACGGCAACGGGGTGGCGGTTGTGGGCGATAGAGACCGAGACAAGGCAGCGGCGGAGGGGGATCTGGGCGGAGAAATTTGGGAATTTGTTTTCGCGGCTAGGTTCCCCGCTCAGTTGCTCGGTGCTGAAGTACACTTTGAAGGAGAGAGCAGGAGACGAAATGGAGTACCTCGCGACTCTTTTAGCTCCGGCGCAAGGTCGGACGACAGTGGCACGGGTTCCGGCGCCGGCGGCGAGGTCCGACGGCGCGATTCCGGTGGCCGCGCGTGGCCTTGGCGGGGGAGGCGGCCGGCGCGGAGCGTGGCCGCGGCGGCGCTTGGGCCCGACCCGGCCCGCGGGGCCGCGTCGCGTGGGGCCGGCGGCGGCGCTGCAGGCCCGGCGAGCGAGGAGGCGCGCGGGGCCCGGAGGCGTTGCGGGGGCACGGGGCGAGCGCTCAGGTCACTTGCGGCGTAGGGCGCGGGAGGTGGCGGTGAGGCGTCAGGGTTGGGGGACAATTCAGGGTTTATCAGCAACTCCAGCAGGGCATAGATTTTTGTTATTTCAACCACAAAACCAACGGATTTCGTTAAAATAACCTTTAAATCGGAGTTTCGCTAAAACGATCACAAAACTGTTGTCTTTAGTGTAAAATAATAATAAGGTATTTTTTAGATCAAAATATCCTCATCTTTCTTCTTCCTCACCCTTCTTTTTTTCTCTCTCCTAATCCATCTGAGCTCGTCGACCGATTCGCGGAGGGGAGCGGCATGGCGCTGCACGCAGAGGAGGCGGACGGGGCGGCGTGCAGGGAGCAGAGGACGGGGGCAGCGCGTGAAAGAGGTGGACAAGGGCGGCACCGACAGATAGGGATGGCGGCGCGTGAAGCCGACAGCCGTCGGACGAGGCCGGCGGCGGCATGCGGGCTGCGGGGGAGGTGGATGGGGCGGCGCTGGCGGACGGAGATGGAGGCGTCAACAATGGCACGCGGGGCCAGCGGCCGGGGATGGCGACACGGCGTGGCCAGGGGCCGGAAGACGTGACGGAGTGTTCGAAAGAGAGAGAGGAGAGGAGAGAGAGGAAGAGAGGAACAAGAAAGCTAGGACATTTTAGTCTAAAAAATACCTCATGATCATTTTACAATAGAGATAACGGTTTCGTAGTTATTTTAACGAAGCTCATGGTTTGGTGGTCATTTTAACGAAGCTTATTGGTTTTATGGTCGAAATAACAAAAAGCTTAAAATTAAGAGGAATTTTGCCACACGACACTGCTCAAAAGTGGTTTTTGCCACAGGATACTGCACGAACTCATTTTGGCTGACGGACACCGCCCATTCCTGACTTTTGCTGTGAGACACCGAACAATCCAGTTTTCCCGAGGAATTTTTCAAAATGGCCAACGTGCCCCTGGATGTAATTGTTGAACCAGATCAAGGCAAATTAGGCCAGGTCGGGAGTCGAGACCAGTCAATTTGCTTCGTTTGCCGAGTGGCCCCTACGGTTCTCCCCTTCCTCTCCCTTTCTTCTCCCGCGCACAACTCCAGGCCACACAGTCACACAGCAGCAGAAGTAAGTTAGAGCTACCTGACATCTCCTAGCAGGGAAGCACCCTTGGGGAGGCAGTGATGAATTGAAGCGCAACCATTCTGTGGTTCCATCTCATAGTTCGTACGCACAGAATGTAACTCAATTTTGGACCTGATTTTGCACTGCATAAATTTGATTAGGCTACAAAGGTTCTAGATCTGGTGGCAAGAGAGAAAATCACGAGACATGCATCTATTTTGGCCGCAAAGCTTGATTAGGCTACAAAGCTTGTTGAAGTCATCCATGTTGCTTTGAGCTTCGATTTCAATTGTAGAGAGCGTATTCGAGGAATCCATGAACGATGCTGATCCGGTACAGGATGATAACGACCCTTTGGAGTTCCACGATGGCATAAGCCTGCTGCACCGCCGCCTTCCTCCAGTACCAACTCGCCGCCAGTACTCCAAACTACCGGTTGAGCTTGAGAGAGGTGATATTTATTTATTTATTTGTATATTATGTTGACTGGTAACCTTCTTCTAGTTGTAAGTCTGTTTATCTGACCCAAAGGGCAAAATAGACTTCTCATCTTTCAATTGAGTTGCGCGGTCTATTGCAGTAAAAATCAGGAACCAACTGTGTTCGCCAGCAAAAATAGGTTTGGGTGGTGTTCTGTGACAAAAAGACACCTTTGAGCGGTGTCTTATGGCAAAATTCATCTAAAATTAAGCTCCTAAATTTAATTTTACAGGTCAGTTTGTAAAATTTAGAGACGTAAAACGACATTAACCTCCAACGATAGCATACATCTCAGGCCCCTACTTCTTGTAAGACCCACCTGAAAGATAAATAATTCCCAAACTCTTTCTTCACCGATGCGTTGCTCCTGCCCCGATCGCGCTAACACTACCGTGCTGCCCCGCTGCCACCCCTAGGGACATGCGCTCCACCCTGCTTGCTTGGCCGCCTAGGTCCTCGTGCTCAGAGAAGGAAGAAGGGGAGGTCGTGCGCTGCCGCTACTATGCCCGCCCAAGCTCGCCCCGGTCGCCGTGCACCACTGTTGTTGGGTCCGCTCGAGCTCGCCCGAGGGAGGAAGGCGAGGCTGGGCGCGGTGGAGGCCAGAGGGGAGGAAGGCAGATGTCAAAGTCAAGGCTAGGCACGATTGCTCATCGGGGCGGCTTGGCGCAGAGGCGTGGTGGCTCGTCATGCAGCTGGACGCCGCTCCTGCTCGAATATTGGGTGTCGAAGTGCGCATCGAGGGTGGTGGCGGCTAGTCAGGCCGATGGCGGTGAGAGGGAGGTGGCATGCCCGACCGACGACGGTGGGAGGGAGGCGACGGGCGGCGTGGGGTAGCTATGGCACGGAGAGAGGAGGAACTAGGGGAGGGGAGACGCGGTTGCGCAGGGAGAAGACATGGCGGCCGGCGGGCGGGGCCAGATCAAGAAGGGGAAGCATGGATCGTCCATCAAGAAGGTGAAAGAAGGAAGGAGAAAGAAATGACAGAGAGAAAAAAAAAGAAGGAAAAAAGAAATAGAAAAAATTGGTGGGACTCATGTTTTAGAGAAGGATAGGAGTCTCCAAAACTTAGGGTTGACATGAAGAAATTAGAAGCCCATGTAAAATACATGTCCAAATAAGAGTCCTGTTTAAGAAGGGTTTTTTTTTGTTTGACATGTAAATTTTAGGATAGAGGCTTGGATGTATGTTACTAGTTGAGATGCTCTTACCAAAAGCATTAGTAAGTAGCAATTGCGTTTTTATCCTTACTTTCGATGTTCAATTGTGACCTCTTGTTTTTTAACTTTGTGATTTTATCTCTACGATTTTAAAATGAAGATAAAGTTTACCTCTATCGGAAACAAAATTACAATATTTTTATTATGATTTTACCCAGTAGAAATATACTTTGTCTTTATTTTGAAAAATTAGACGTAAGATCACAAAGTTGAAAAATGAAGGATACGTCTGCTCCAAATGTTATACTGCATCTCGACCTGTTTTTGCTGCAACATGTAACTTCTTATTTAATTGTTTCTCTATTTCATTGCAGGTTATACCAATATTATATTTTTTATATGAATAAAACACACTCCAAATCAAATCTTGCCCTCACTTCGAGACATTTTCTTCCTAAAAGATCCAGATATGTGTTAATTAGCTGTATTTTATACCACTTGGGAAGGTAATATTCCAACCATGCTCAATGACAAAACTACTTTATTTCCATTTGGTGGTTGTTCCATTTGAATTTGGGATCACGAAGACAGGAACCCAAACTCGTTTTTTATCTTTCAAGAATTATGGTTCTCTTGGATCTCTAGAAAGCAGCACGTAGCCGGAGGCTCATTGGCAGTAAATTATCATAGTTAAATTAAATTGAACTATGATAGTTAAAATTAAAATGGTATATTATGAGTAATCGAGAAATACAAGTGGGTAGTCTCTTTTCTTCTACGGACAGAAGAAGCATAAAAGTTACCATTCATTTCTTTCTTTATGGAGCTAAGAGGAACGAGAACCTAGGACGAATCAAAGAATCCACTGACACGAACCACACCGGAAAGCTTTCGCTTTCCTAGCTTGTGGCCTGCCCCCTACATCCCAACCAGCACGGCCGCTCCAAGAACGGCGGCACCGAGCAGCGCAGCGGCAGCGCCGCTCGTAGCCCTCCCGGCCGCCGCCCCTGTTGCCGGCGCCGGCGCCGCCGCGGGTCCCTCAACGGCAGGCATCGACGGCGCGGAGGCTGGCGCGAAGAACCCGCGGTGGCTGTGCTTGTCGGACATGACGACGACAACGACGCGCTCGCCCATCTGGCAGCTCCCGGGCTTGCCGCTGATGAAGTAGAATGGGCCGGAGCGGGGCAGCGGCACGGCGACCTGGCCGGAGCCGGCGCCGGCGGCCTTGTGGGTGGCAAGCGGGCTGGCCGTGCTGCAGCGGTTGTAGTCGTCGCGGGTGACCTCCAGCACCGAGTCCGACGCGTCGTCGTACTTGAACACTGAGAAACAGAAGAGGAACTCTCGAGATCAGGAAACAGGGGAGCAGGACGACGAAGCAAGCAAAATCTTGGGGAGGAATGTTGCAGTGCCAATCGATTTGGAGATTTCACGACGGCGGGGAATCAAGTAATGGTAATTCTGCAATGCAGTAGATCTTACCGAGGTTGTCGCCGATTTGGAACCGGTGAATCGAGGACCAGAGGTTGAGCCCGTTAGGCTGCACCGGCACCTTCCACCCGTGGACGTGCCCGCCGACGACGACGTCGTTCTTGGCCTGCGAGCTCGCCGCCGCAGCCAAGAGCACCGAAGCGCAGACGAGGAGAGCCGCCCGTGACACCATCGTTCGCCGGAGCTAGGAGAGAGAAAAGGAAGCCTAGGACGGGAGCGCTGATGCTTCTCTGACTGAGAGCGAGGTGCTGGAGGCAGCGAGCGCGAGAGAGGCGCGGATGGATGCTTCGGTGAGGTGATGAAGGAAGCGACGGCAGGGGCGCGCTTAAGTAGGCGGCGAGAGGATACTAGCCGTTGGGTTGGAACGTTCGGGACGGCAGTGGGATTGATGCATGAAGCAGCGTGCTGGCAGCAGCAGGTGCAGAGAGCAGATAACACAGGCAGCGGAGTGGGAGGAGGAAGACTGGGCGGCGCAGGTTCCTCTGCTCTGTTTTGGAGTTTACCGTTGCCTTGTCGTCTCCTCACAGGGGGTGCCCAACGGTCAGGTGCTTAGGAGTTAGGATCCTTGCTGGGACAGCTGCGTGGGACCCGCATGTAAGCGAGTGAAGTGCTCGATCTCGATTGACTGATGTCAAAAGGTTGGTGGAAACATCAACCAGTGTATGACGAGTGGACCTAATGATAGCTCAAATGCTATGAAGGCCTGTCACCAGTGCTGTTGATCATTTATTATAGCTCTTCCGTCACGAGGAAATGTATCATTCTGAAAAAAAACTACAATTTGTTTGCACCCGAACGATTTCGCGTAGTAGATGCACATGTAAATCTATTCATTAATCAATGAAGAATTATCTGTTCATCGAATCATTTTCAGTTTTCCTGTGGTAGATGGAACTGATGGCTCATTTGGAACGCAGAATTTTCATAGACACCGCACAGAAATTTCACTGAAAAAATGTAGGATCCGAGAAAAAAATCCTGCAATTGAAAGGAGGCCTAATTAATTTTCTCCTCCTACCACTGTAAAAGTGAACTTTGACCAATGAACGAATGCTGTCAAGTTGCACGTTACTCTAACGTGCTTACTGTCACTGATCACAAATATTTAATATTTCATTAATGACGCTCACTCTCCCTGCATGGATGTAAGAGCAGCCGCAATGGTTTTTGAGTAGCGATAGCCATTGTCAAACCAAATGGTAAGGTCATCTATGCAATGATGCTTTTACATTGCCCAGAAGCAATAATGGGACCAGACTATATATTTGTTTACCAGTATTTTACGGTGGCTTCACCGGGAGAGACACAAGCTACGAAGAAAAAAAGCACGGCCGTGCGTCCGTGGGCTCCACTCGTTTGGTTATACCTAATCGCTGGCAGACGGCTCTGCTAGCATCGATCTTCACGGTGGCAGCACGAGAATCGTTCCTGGCAAGACACGTTGCACCGTAGCGATAGTAAACAGTGCACCGATGGAGACGCCCTAAATGTACTCGCTCTAGTCACAAAGATTTAATGTTTTGATTAATGACGCTCACTCTCGCTGCGTGCATGCAATCGTAACTCTCTCTAGTCACAAAAAATTAATGTTTTGATTGATGAAGGCCTCAGTGAAATTTATGAAACTTGAACCATCAAAATCTTTACTGTATGCAAAGGACGAGAGCACGAAAGTTATACGAGTACGACTCTGTGCCACCTTCATAGCATCATAAATTGAGTTATAATAACAAAATTCAATCAAAGCTATGCTTTGAGTCTTTGACAACCAGTTTTAAGATATAAGTTGAAATGGATTTCTTTTTCAACAGGTTTACGATAAAGAGAATCTGGGGCGGCCCAAATTCAGGAAACTGATCCTACATGGAAAATGGTAATACTCCCTCCATCCCATTTAAAGTGTCTTTTTTGACTTGCAGAAAATTATTTTTGATCATTCGTCTTAATCAATTTTTTTGTTTAAATATTAAAATAAAGATGGTATTATTAAAATATATTTAGTGAAAATTTAATTATAAAAAATAAATTATATTTGTATAATTTTTTTAAATAAGACGAGTGAATCGTGTCGAAAAGTCTAAAACGACACTTTCAATGAGACAGATGTAGTATTTGATATTGTAGAGGTTTGTCAATTCAGCTGTCCAGGTTCAAGTCTTGAGCTAGAGCCAGCCAAATCAATTGTTAGACATCAGATTTCTCATTACAAGCAAGACACCTAAAATAATGCCAGAGGATAATACGCCATATGGCGAGACACTGTTATTATGGCTCCCTTCTGTCCCTCACAATCTATATCGTGCACTTTATACATGTTGCACCACTGCATAATAGTAATCTGTAAAGAATATTTAGAAAAAATCTTTAATGGTCACAGCATGAGCTTATATATTTAGATAACATGACACGAGGGAACCAGGGAAATATTTAACCAACGGAACGTGTACAAAATTTGTACCTATGATTCAGTAATTCAGTACGTCATCACTCATCAGTTTATGGCAGATAAATTGCCAATTCATGGAGGGCCTCGACTATTTTCATAAGAGGAGAGCTCTAACACTTTCCATAATGAGATCCAGTAAGAAATGTAATCCAGATCCAACTAGAATTTATGCTGAAACTTCCAGAAAAAAGACAGATAAGTACCATACTTTAACATCAGATCAATTTACCTCAACATCTACAATCTCATTAGAAGAGAGGTCAGAGCATTTGACCATCCCATCAATTTGATAATGAGGCGACAGTAGTTATTAAATCTCATGCAGTACTGCTTAATAGAGAGAATTTACTTACAATTGTGAAAGAGAAAATATAGCAATTAAGTAAAAGCAGCAAATACTTAGTGAAGTTGTTCAACGAGTTACCTTTGGCACCACCCATACCACTACATTTATGGTGGAAATCGCTCTGAATCTCAATCAAGAAAAGATGAGAAGGGGTCATGGAGCAGCCACCGATCATCTGCTTGAAGTACCATTTGTCATTATTCGCAAACCCACATGACTAACCCCGTACAAGTCCAAGAGGATATTAAAAAATTTGGCAATACCAGCATGATCTATAGAAATTTTCCTAACACATCAACAGAGTCCTGCCAAAGCATGAAGACCACTGTAAAACAATTATTGTAACAGAGTCCTGCCAAAGCCTGCCAATCATCATGAGAGAAGAAAATGAAATGATCGCACAAAAATGATTGTAAGTCCACAGAAGACCAATGAATCCGGGTATGCAGTAATAGCACAGCTATCAGCTATGACTACAGATGTAGCTTGCTCAGCAGCATAGCAAAAAAAAAAAAAAAAAACTCAACCCGCGGGGTGTAAGACAGCCCCTAGAGCATTTTGCTAAGAAGAAGACCTTCTCACGCAGGTCAAGAAAACCTGTCCCGGGACCACCATGGGTTACCGTAGCTTCCAGGTGCCTAGATGCGACCTTGACCACATGCTTTGGTGCGAGGAGAGGCGAGGGGATTTTTTTACCCCAGCCCGAAAAATCGCTCCCGATGGGAGTCGAACTCAGGACCTTAGGGGTGCTACTAGGCCACCTTAACCGTAGGCTAAGGGACCGTTCGTGCTCAACATTCTTTGTTTAATTTAATAAGTACCCCATTCTTTTTGTGACCAAGTTCATTAATTTGAACTAATCAATGTCAACAATAAAAGAATAGAGGAGTGCTATGACCTAAAGCCACGGTTGACTTCTCATAGTTTACTGAATGCATTGTCGATTTCCTGCATTGCAAGGATCTGAAATTTGGAATTGCACTTACTGTAAATACTGCATGAGCATTCCAATGGAGAAGAGAACCGACAATTGATTACAAAATAACCAGTCAGAACATTGAAAATATAATTCATATCTGTATTATAAATTGGAATTCCACATAGACCATCTAGATATGTTGGCCATGAAAGAACGAAATCGTATGTTTAGCAATGAAAGAATGGCATCCAAGATCTATGACCATTTTGGGTGCCTTCTAAGTGCAATCTAAGCTTGAAGGTAACATTTCAGAAGCAGTAATCAAAGCAGAAGTTGTGTTTCATATAAACTTTAATATTATGTCCCTAATTCAGGACTTTGAGTTTAAGAACAACAGTCAACACATATCACATACCTTATTTGGTCTGAATTCACTTTTGTTGGCATAAATTCTTGATATCACATAATGCAAGTGAAGAAAACTTCATTCACACACATTGATTAGCGCATTTGTGATCGTCTTATAAAATGTTTGCCACGTTGTGGAATAATATTGTATTTGCCTGCTCCTCTCCAATGGTCCCTATTGGCCAACAGAAAAGCTTTGAATTCCTTATCAAGTTGTGTATCAGAAGCGAAACCATTTTCCTTCATTTCATCATAATACTCTAAAGCTCTTGGTATACATCCATGTTTAACTAAACCTTGGACCACTGTCATATAATGTGAACGAGTAGGGCTAATGTCATATCTTTTCATTTCATTCCACACTCTTAAAGCATTACCAGCTTCATTCAGTAGAAAAAATTTTTCAAACAGCATGAGAAATGTGTCACTGGTTGGGCCACAGCCATCCTCCTCCATTCTTCGCAAGAGCTTCAGTGACTCTTCAATACCTTCTTGTTTCAAAAATGCATGGTAGGTTGAAATGGCTGGAACAATGCCCTCGATTGTCATCCTTTCCATCATCATCCGTGCTTCATCAAGCTGACAACTTTCACAAAGTGGAAGAATCATAGAGTTATATGTTTCAACATCTGGATGGAGGCCTTCATCTATAAGTTTGCTGAATATATTGTGTGCATCTTTCATGCAATTCTCCTTTGTTAGTACATACACAAGTGAATTGTAAACAGCAATACCAGGAGTCCAACCCCTTTTCTTCATCTCATCATAAACCCTCAGCGTATCAAAAAGGTTCCCTGTCTTGGAGAAACAACTGACCATGAGAGTATAAGACCTACCATCAGGAGTAATGCAGTAATTTGACATTCCTCTCCAAACTCTCTTTGCTTCAGCCACATCAGTGATTACATTACACCAACCATCTAAAATTATATTGAAACCTTCTGCTGTAAGAGGGAAGAATTTCTTTCTCAGAAGAAGCAACTCCTCGGCATCCTCTATGTTTTTGCTTTTGCAAAGAGCACGAAGAAGGCAGTAAAATACACTTTGATCTGATTCCACTTTAAACTTCTCCATCACATCAAATGTCTTGATTGCTTTACTCACTTCATTGGCAGCAGCATACCTGAGATTTCATAACAAAATCTTAGCGTGAAAGAGCTTTGATGTAAAATTAATAACATAGGGCAAAGATGAATGAAGTTCATAACAGAATTACAACTACCAAAATGGCAGCAAATTATGCTCAAAAGAGAAAAATGCTACATTCAGCATTTGTGCAAGGTTTACATTCACAAACGCCCATCTCAGACTCTACAACCTCGCTGATTATATGAAGATGCTAGACTGGTTTTAGTTAGCTAGCATGTCAACCAGACATTTTCAAACAGTCGCATTGGCTTTTGCAATCACAACAAATACAATGTGAACTGTAACATTGGATCCAACAAGTAACACAAAATCCTTAGTATGTTCATTTGTCCATTTATGACGAATTAGATATTAAACTGGATCAAGAAGTTATTCCTCTTACTTATTGTTTTCATCAAATTATATTCAGATTAGAATCACCGCATGGTTTCACCAGAACACCTGTCACCAGTGTAGAGCGATGGGCCAGAACTCATAAATCTGACCATTGATTCCCTTGTTCTCGCATTGATTTCCCAATACAAGTAGCCTACTTTTGCATCTTGTAATATACTGTCAATCAGCAAAAGAAATCCATACAACTGAAATAGAACAGGACAGCTAGTTTCCACTATGGTATGATTGAGCATTCACCCAACAACCAACAGCACAGGGCGCTACTCAAAATGAAAGCAACCACATATACATCATCATGCATTTTGCCGCATCTGCATCACATATATAATTCTGAAAATCTCACTCAGAAAACTGAATTGTGCTATATCAAATAGAACCATACTACAGTACGGTTGAGCAACAAAACGATGACATATTCCGTGCAAGAGAGCTCACCGCTCCATCAGGATGACCATGGCGCGGCGGGTGAGCACCCCTCGGCACCGCATCCGCCGCACGACCGCCCACGCGAGGTCAAAACGCCGCGCTTTCCCCGCGGTCCATATGACGAGGTGCCACGCCTCGACCTGCGGCGGCGGCGGTTCATCTCCCTCGGCCCCATCCACGGAGCCGCACCGGTCTCCATACCGGAGCGCGAGCGCGGCGGCGTCCGGATCACGGCGCAGCTCCCAGAGCGCGCGGACGAGAAGGGAAGGAGAGGACGGCGGTGGGTCAGGATCCGAGGAGGAAAGGAGGAGCGAGAGGGCTTCCTTTGGAGACGAGGCGGCGGAGGCTGCGCTGGACAGGCGATGGAGGAAGGAGCTGAGCTCGCTGTCGTCGCCGGGGGCGGAGGCGATGGGGTGGTCCACCTCGAAGTCGCTTTGGTCGGAGAGAGAGTTGGACGTGGAGAGGAGGAGGCGGTGGAATGGGAAGCGGAGGGAACGGAGATGAGGGAGGAGGCTGTAGCGGCGGAGGACGGCGGTGAGCGGAGGCGCCATCCAGGCTCCGGACTTCCGGAGGAGGGCGAAAGGGTCTTTTGGAAATGGTTCGTTTGGTACGTTGATCTCAACTTGTTGCCGTGGCGACATTTCGGCCGTTCGTTTATCCTTAGTTTGGTATAGTTATTCAGTCACGTGAAAGCTTTCAATCTATCATTTGTTTTTTTTGTTTTGATTTTGTTTTTATAGGATTTTTTTAATAATAATTTTATGAATATGATATCTACGGCTTAAAAACGGTGAGTGAAAGTTACCTGAAAATTAGCAACCCCATAGTTATATGATAGCATCTTCTAAATTCATCCTCAAAACTAAGCGCTGTTTGGTCTTTTAGTTGGCTAAACTTTAGCCAGTTAAAGTTTAATTAACTAAAATTTAGGAGGTATATATCTAGATCCATGACTAAAGTTTTTGGCTAAACAAAAAGTAGATATGTCTGCTATTTATGAACTAATCAAAAAGTAAACATATGTGTGGGTTGAAGGAAAATATTCCATGTGGGAAGGGACAAATTTGACTTTAGTACCTTTTTTTTCAAGTTTAGGAGCTTTTAGGAAGGTTAGAGTGATTAGGGATATAAAGTTTAGAAAGTGCGCTGACTAAAGATTAGGAAGGGGATTATGTTTGAAGCAAAAGTAACTAAAGTTTAATTAGCTAAAATTTAGAAGGTGGATCCAAACATGACCTAAGTTTCGTATGTGAAGCAAAAACTAATCCTCTTTTAATAGACTCTCAAAGACACTCCTAATCCTCTTTTAAGCATTTTTTTTCTTGTGGAGGAAATATTTAGGCAATGTTGGTAAATGCTCAACTGAGATTGGAAATATGGGACATTTGCATATATAGTATATAATTCTAAATTATAAAGACTTAATTTTGATATTTCGTCCATACAGTTTAATGTATGTCACAATTGTCGATTCCCTAAAATCCTAAAATACAAATTCTCCAATTCACAGCCAACCATCTGACTTATCTTCCTAGTGGAATGCTTTTATTTTGTGTTTATGCCCATCTTGGTACACAGACCTTAATGAATGGAATGCTTTTATTTTTTGTTTATGCTCATAGATACAATTCCTTAAGTTAAAGATTTTATGATCTAAGATCAGTTGACTCATAACAATTTATTTCAAATTCAAAATGCCATACTATTACATTGGCAAAATATGATAACTCAGAACTCAAACGTGAAGACTACTGTTAAGATTTACAATTGGTATAATTAAGACAATTATTAAGATTTAGAACTTGTATATAAGCTAGAGCAAATTTTATTTACAACCAGCACAATACCATAGATTTTCAAAATCCCATTGCGCGAAAACCAGTTATAATGATTTCTTTATGATACTGTCGCTAAAGTTTTTCTAAACAAAATTAAACTTCATCTAAACGACATCTAAATGCTAGACAGACTACCATCATCTAGGCCGTTTAGACCCATATAGCCCGTTCAAACCGGTTTAAATGGACTTTTAGCCCATTTAGACGGACATTTAAACATATTAAACATTAAACGAGGGTCGACCAACTGTCTACCGTTTATCGTTTACATTATCCTTGACTATCGTTGGTGTGTATAGGATTATTTTGTTGTGTCAATTTTAGGGATACGTTGAACTAGATTTTGTGTGTTTCATAATCAAAGTACATTGCCTTTGTGGACATAAAATCTATGGTTTCGTGTTACAGGGGCATGGTGCTCTTTGACATTTACTTATAATCTTTAGTAATAAATACCCAAATATTAACCTATACTACATAAAACTTACTGCAACCATGGGTTCCTCCCATTATTCAAAAAGGAGAAAAAACAGTTTGAGATTAGAAAACAAAATCTTTTGCTATCTTCAGACTTCATCATAGCCCAAACAGTAGGGTTGGGCAATCGATTAATTCGGTTATTATGGCTCGGTTTTTCGGTTTTAAAATATTTCAGTTTTGGAAACTAGAAACATAAATAACTTTGAGAAAACTAAAAACCTAACCTAAATAACCGAAATATTTCGGTTGTTTTTTTTCTTCAGATTTTGGCTTTATCCTAATTTTTTTTATTGTAAAAAGATTAATATTAATATAAAGATCATACTAATATACATCATAGTAACATTAAAATCACACATTTGAATAATAATAGAAGATTTGTTATCCTAATTTGTCTTAACTACTAAATTATTAGGTATATAGCAATAAAATTAAGAACATAATAATATAATATATGAAAATTTAATTATTTTGAATATTACGGTTTTCAAAATTCTAAATAATTATGATTAACCTAATATGTTATTTTTAAAAACCGAAATAATTTCAATTAATCAAATAGTATAAAAATATCAGTTATAACGGATTTTTTATCATCATTTCACAGTTGAGACTAGAAGGGTGTTCGTTTCCATTAGAAACTAAAATTTAGCTCTAAAATTGGAGCTAAACTTTAGCACCTTTTGAAGGACTAAAGTTTAGTACTCCTTTTAACTTTTTTTTCTCTCTAAAACTAAAATTTAGCTTTATTTTTAATTCTCTCATTCATTTCTCTAGAGTTAAAATTTAAACTAAAATTTAGTTTTAGTCTATTAGCCCATAAAAACCACAGGCCTAGGAAAACGTAAAGAAACCCAGTAACGCGACGCGTACCCCACCAGCACCACGCGAACTAGTTGTAGTTCTGCAGCGGCGGCGGCGGCGATGGGAGGAGAGGCAACGAGTGCCGGCGGTGGGGGTTTCCGTGCACGGATAGACCACTATCTCTACAGCGGCGAGAAGAAGCACGTTCTCGCCGGAATCGTGATCTTCGGTGCCATCTTCGGCGTCCCCTGGTACTTCATGACCCGAGGTACCAAAATAATCCTCTTCCCCAGCCATAGAATCCTTTCCACCGTCCCATTCCTCCGCATCATTGCTATAAATTTCTCGAAATTTATGTTGTTGGCGGATTTACTTCGCCTACAAACCCGTTCAACATTTTTTTGCGTGATGCGGAGCTGATTCAGGAGAACTAGGGTTTAATGAATTTAGGCTTACCCGATTTGTGTTGTTCGTTGTCCATCTGATATTTTTTTTTTTGGGGGGGGGGGGGGGTAAGGGTGGGGGATGGATATCTACTCTCCAGGGGCATACGCTAGGGTCTAAGGGTATAGGGTTTTGTCCTCTGAGAACTGAGATAGTAGTGGCATTATACATTGAAGACAGATTTGAAGATTGAGTTCAGCACAAGGACTCTCGGGGTTTCCTAAGTACTGATTTTCTGTATTCCTTTGAATTTGTGGCTAAATTGGTCAGACTATTGAGATTTTAAAGTTCTAACAAGGCCAATTTGGTTTCGGCAAAAGATTCGACTTTTGCCCATTTATCATGGTTGGTGAGCAATGTTTCTTGAATTAAAAATATGCATAGATCTACTGTGGAAAGCAGGTAGAGCTTGCATATTGACTTTATAGAGCATTGGATACCACATCTGCATTTTTCTATGCTTAAATAAGAAATAATGTTTTGCTAAAAGTTGAAAAAAGTACATTTTCTTTAGCTTCAGGAGATAGGTAGCATTGAGTAAGCATGCTCTGTGAACTAATTACTTAGAAAAATATGGCTTTGGCTTTGTTGCTCTATTATCATTCAGGTTTGGCAGGGCATGATATTAGTATGTTAAGAAGCATGAAAATTACGTGCATGGCATATCTTTTTTTTTTACCATAATTATGGTAGAAGAAGCTCCCAGTGCATAATTTTTAATAAAACAAAAAGTAATTGTAGAAACTAAAATAAACCTGTATAATTTACAAGAAAAAATGATTGAAAGCAAAAGAGTTGAAACTAGTTTAAAACATTCAGAAGTGGGTAGGGATGGAGTTGAGCCAAGTATAATTATATAATAATCTGAGAGAGAAGAGTTGAATCTATATAGTTGAAGTTGTGCTTTTTGAATGAATGCCTTTCTCCGGATCTAAGTCGAAGGAGGGGTGGCGCCAGGATCAAGCACAAGGTGGGGCTGGCCACTTGTGCTAGATGAATTGTTAGGTTAAAAGTTGGGCTAATTAACAACATTATTTTTTTTTTCTGATTTTATGCCTGCTTCATATGAGAATTTCTAGGCCAAAGGGCCCCATCCCCTGCTTTGGCTCTGCCCTTGAGTCAGATTAAAGATGGCAACGGACACCCGCTACTCCCGTGCCCGCGGGCAAATACCCAAATGGGCGCGAATTCGGGCAACCATTTGTGCCCACGGGCGCGGGCGCGGGCACCGTTTGAAACCCACGGGCAACATCTTAACGGGCATAAGAAAGGCTTGCCCGTACCCGAATGCCTATTACCCGATTCTAGAGCAGTATAAATTTCAACTCGAGTAAACCCTAACCTAATCCATTCTACCCAGCCGCCGCCGCTGACATCTTCCAGCGCGCGCCCCTCCCCTCGCTCCTTCTCGTCGCGCGGCCCTCCCCCCGCTCCTCCTCGTCGCGCGCGTGCCCCTCCGCCCCTCCTTGCCGCCGCGCGCCCCACCGTCCCTCCTCGTCGCGTGCGGCTTCCGCTCTCGCCGTCGCGCGTGACCTGCCCCTCCTCGTCACCGCGCCCCTCCGCCCACTCCTCGTTGTGCGCGCCCCTCCGCTCACTCCTCGTCGTGCGTGCCCCTCCGCCCGCTCCTCGTCGCGCGTGCGCCTCCGCTCACTCCTCGCCGCCGTGCGCCCCACCGCCCCTCCTCGCCGCCGCGCGCCCCACCGCCCCTCCTCGTCACACGCGGCCCCCGCTCTCGCCGTCGCGTGTGACCCGCTCCTCGTCGTCGCCGCGCGCGCTGCACCGGTCCTCGCTGCCGCGCCTCACAGGCAAACGGACATGCCCGCGGGCACGCTTCACCCGCGGGCAACGGGCACGGGCGAGTGTTTCTACCCGCGACGGATCTCGGGCGCTGGCGTGGACATGGGATTTCGGCCGCGGGCACGGGCATGCGCAGTCCCTATCCACGGATAGTTTGCCCGTTGCCATCTCTAGGTCAGATTGATGTTTTGGAAAATCAGAGCATTCCGTTGCTTCCAGATGTGCCAGGCTGCCATGGTAAAAACTTCTATGAAGAGAGGTCCAGTGCCCCACGCACTTCCTAGAGCATTCTAGCATCTGGTACTGAAAATGTATTGGATGAATAAATGAAAGGCCGTCTCTTCTACACTTAGAGAGAGTAGTCATCTCCCTCAATTTTTCATTTCTTTCTTGGAATATTTCTTGTGTTTGATCTGTCCATGAATAGGAGCCAAGAAAAGACTTCATTTTGATTTCCAAATCCACACAGAAGGGGTTGGTGGCTATATTGTGTTGAATGGAATAGAATATAGTTTTCTGGATGAGTAGATGGCAGTTCCTGACACGTAGGTCCATGTATCCGGTTGGGTTTCTGTGATTGTGCATGATATATCTTGGCTAATGGGACTGCATTTCCGTTGTTATGAATCCACACTTCCATAATATGTGGTTGTACATGTTCCATTTTTCGAAATTGCAAGCACTTAGGTGTGCTTCCTATTAACATTGGACTTGTGTATAATGTTGCCAGTAAATCATGCAGATGCATGTAAATAAATATGTTCTTTGTGGTGGTAACAGGGGCCATGGCATAAAGTTATAGTGCAGTTATGAACAATGCACTTTTGTACTTGTCATGATGCAAGGCCTTGAATGTTATTGTGAACACTGCAACTTTAGCTCTTGTTACATCGGAGACCATTATGCATGATTATGTACTCAACATTGAGGCCTGAGTGCATATACTAAAGTGACACTCATTTTGGAATGGAAGGGCGACTTATAAGTACAGTAGAGTTGTCTTTATTAGGTTTTTGTATAAATTGTTGGACTTCCATTAATTTGCACCAACCACTTTTTTTTTTCCATGAACTGTCAAGGGCATCGAGTCCCCGGTTAGCTGGACCGCGGCTACGGAGTTCGTAGCCAGGATCCGTCTTCTCCGGTGAGGTTATACCTGTCCGCCGTAGGCTTAGGTTTAGAGAGGAAGAGATTAGATAATTGTTCTTGCTTATCCTTTGAGAATATCTAGTTACAATTATATAGGCCGAATGCCTTGCTAATGAGGAAAGAAAAAATCACTTCCTAATAAAAAGGAAAATATCTAAACTGCCGATTTGATCCCTAGACATCGGCTGGCTGGTGGCGCCGCTCATACTTGTGGCCCCACATGACATGAACACTGCAACTTTAGCTCTTGTTACATCGGATGACCATTATGCATGTTTATGTACTCAACATTGAGGCCTGAGTGCATATATTAAAGTGACACCCATTTTGGAATGGAAGGGCGACTTATAAGTACAGTAGAGTTGTCTCTATTAGGTTTTTGTATAAATTGTTGGGCTTCCATTAATTTGCACCAACCACTATTTTGTGATTTTGACATACGGGTATGCACTTTCTAGTGACAGGCTGGCACTCCATGAATCCATCTGCCAGCTTAACACCACAAGTAATTGAAGATCCACAGATCATACTGTTCTTTGCTAGGATCACAATGCACATGTCAAATGTATTCAAAAATAGGTCCCATAAGATGGCAATCCTTGTTCACTGCATTCTTGAATTTTGACTGCACATTTTTATTGGATGTCTTCTTTTGAAGGTGTTCTTTTATTATTCGAATAATATGGCAAGTCCTAACAAAGCAAAAAGCCAATATTTACTCCCATTATTCATGTTGGGTGTCTTTACATTGGAAAAACTATCTGTATTGTAGGGCATTTTGCCATTGTGAGCAATTATTCACCAATTGCTTCCCATTCTACTGCTATTTTATCATTGCTGCTGAAGCTAGCATGCAAAAGAATTTTTTTTTTTTTGGCTCAGCAGCCAACTACTCCCTCTCACCATTTCGACTTCCCGCAACAGAAGAGGATTGGGTAAGAAATAATAAATAGAGTGTACGGCTTCTAGTATATTCTTCCTCAATGTTGCTGTGGAAGATTAAGCACTGATGACTCACTTTGCTTCCTGTGTTGGAAGAGAAGGCTAGTATTTCTGCTTCTTGTCTCCTAGGTTCTTGGTTTGGTTAATGTGTGCTTAGAGTTAAAACACCTAACAAAAAGAGGAGGGAGTATTTTTTGTCACTAGGTTGTCATTAAGCTTGATGCTGTCTCATTGATAGGGTGATTTCTATTTTTTCTGTTGTGTCAAAAGGTGTCGATTTATTTGTTATTTTTCCGTTGTAGGGGCCAAGCATCAATCTCACCAAGATTACATGGAAAAAGCTAACAAGGCGAGGTCGGAGAGGCTGTCTTCTGGGCAGCCATCAATACTGAAAGAATGAAGTAGTACCATACCTATTGCTGGACGCTGAAACTGAACTTAGTTTTTTATATGTACACTGGGGATTTGATCTGTTTTCGAATAAGCAGATTACCTTTCTTGTCTTATCAGCTATAAGAATCAGGTATTGTTCCTTGCGTTACAAGAAGTTCTGTTGTGGTGTGTACTGTAGATCAGTAGAGATCAGCAAGGACATGATAATTGATAAACTCGAGTTCTGCATTATGCTCTGCCTGCCCTTCCTTTATAGTTGTGAGATAAACATTTCATGGATGAAATTGCCATTTTGGTGACGCTAAGCAGGGTGGCCTAGAGAGTTCGTGTTTGGCGCGTAACCTCCCAGCAAAACGATTTCCATTCCGTATCCAAGAGAATTCATACAGTTGTAGGGTTTAGAATTTAAATTCAGGCAATGTTTTGCAATTTATGATGAGAACGTTGGAGAATGATCATAATATGACACTTAAACGAAGTGCTAGATTTGGATTTGGCACTTCCTTCCCTCTCGTCTAGGAGACTTTTTTTTACAGCCATGAACCGTGAATCATTATCTTGCAATGTATCATTTTTTTTTTTTGGAAAAATGATATTGTGCAATGTTCCTGGTCGCCGACCTGCCAGAGTGGCTGCAAAGGGGGACATGGCTGCAAGTTCGATCTACAACTTGCCTGTTGGTCTCCGGCAACCACCTCTGCGCGGCAATGAGCTGGTGTTGGGTGGTCCAACGGGCGGCGGGCGGGCGGTTCAGTTTGCACCAAGGATGACATAACTGTTTGGGCCGGTATAATCGGTCGAGTCCGGATAACCGGTATAACCGGCCGGTTAACCGGACATGTCCGGTTAACCGGCCGGTTATACCGGTTAACTAGTCGGTTAGGCCGGTTGCAGGTGTCACCAACCCGACCGATGGAAGAAAAATAGAAAATTGATCTGAAAAATAGGGAAAAATTAGGTATGACATTTTTTAAATATTAAGCACAATATTAGACATAAATACACAATACATTGAGTTCATACAATATAGCATAACTATATTGTTCAATACAAAGCGCAAAATATAGTTGTCCCACAAATGGTTTTCTATAAATAATTATACAATGATTTTCCACAAATATAATTGTTCAATACAAAGCATCCAAATAATTGCACTCACATCCATGGACGGGAGTACCATGCGGACTGATACTCTTTGGTTGACATGAGTGCAATGCCACGAGTAGCCAACAATGCCACCTTGTACTCATTCCAAGTTTATCCAGTCCACACCGCAATTGTTTTTTATTTATTGAGCAACAAGTTATCGAAATCAGGGTCCTGCCACTTATAAACCCATTATGGAGGAGGTTGGGTGTTCGGTGGCGATAATGTATTGGTGGTAACCATGGGCATAGGGAGAAGAGCTACCTACGCTGATTGAAGACTCACTTGCATAAGGAGAAGAGTGGATTCTTAGATGATGTTGCCTACCTCTTATAGTTTCCCCTCATGCATGGTCGTCCTCTGAGAATGTGGAGCACCATAGTCCTGATCCTGGGTAGCATGAGTGAAATCTTCCTCGCCTGCAAAACAAGGTGATGAGTGAGTGAACAATCCATCAATTGGTATGATAGAGCAATCATTATTTTTGTTACCCGTGAAGTGGACAATTGTTGAAGGTGGAACAGAGGTAACACCAGGATCGTCCGAGTCACCAGCAGAAGGGGCAGAGCTGCTATTATCTGACTCTTGATAGGTCGGGCAACTTTTGTCACTCTCAGTAGAATCATCACTACACACTGCTTTTTCTTTAGTTGTTTTCTTCTGTTTCTTGCCTTTCTGCTTCCGCCTCATGCTTAAAATTTTGCGCTTTCCTATATGAGTGTCACCCACATATTTATTCGCCCACTGAGCAAGAAAAGTAGTCCCAATAATTCTTTGTAACTCTGTAGGAGTGTCATCTTCGGTCACCATTCTCGACGGGATAGGGATGTCACTGTGAGACCCTCCAAAAAATTGGCCATTCAAAATACACCAAGTAAATTATTTCCTTCATTTTTAGGAAAATATTTTCTCAATAAAAAGGAAAAGCTAAGGCTTGAATAGGCATAGAATAATCATTTTATTTTTCAAAACTAGTAAAACATGGAGCTTTACAAGTGTTTGACTACTTTTCCTCTTTTGGCTTTTATTCGAATTAATTCGATCTTAATTGATTTAATGGCTCTTGAGAAACCAGAAAAAGAGAAAATAGAAAACCCATTTCTTTTCCCTCTTGGGCCGCCTTCCTTGTTTTTCTCCTCCCCCGACCCAGCTCCCTCTCCCCTTCCCTCACCCGCACGACCCAACCGCCCTAGCCCGCCTCTCCTTTTCCCTCTTCCGTTCGGGCCGCCTCCCTTCCCGCTCAACCCGGCCCACTCAGCCTTCTGGCCCGACACGCAAACACGCGCCTTCCCCGCCTCGCTTCTTCCCCCGATGCCATAGCGCCAACACAAGCCAACACCGCCTTCACTCCCACCTGCTTGACGACGAGCACAGCGCCAAGCGCAACTCCCCCCCTGCCGCAAAGTGACCGACGCTGCCTGGCGTGACGCCATTGAAGCCACGGAGCGCCAGGCCACATCGTCCTACTTCCGCCAGTGCCCGCCACGTCGCTACCCCTCGCCAACCGCCTTGAACTGCACCACGACGCTGCCGCTACACTGGCGACATGACCCCTCTCTGCACCCCTGGTGTGACCTCACCCTGACCGCCGTTGTGACGCCATTGACGCCACACAGCACTCGGCTATGTTGCCCTGACATTGCTAGCACCCAAGCTCCTGTCCCGTCGCCATAAATCGTCACCACACCGACAGCCGATGCGACCTCACCTTGTTTGCCCGCACATTGCTCGCATGCTCGATTTGACCCCTCCCTGACCTCGTCGTCACCTAGAGCTTGGCCCTGTGCAGCGAGTGAACCCATCGCACTGCTCTCCCAGGCCAACAGGCCCTGCCGTCGTGCGCGCCGCCCCTTCTCCGCCTATAAATAGCACCGCTCCTTCCCGCTAACTTCTCACCGCCGCCCACTACCGCTCAAGGCAAGTGCCTAGTCATCCCCTCTCCCTCTCTCTTCCATAGCCGCCGAGCCTTTTCCCTAACGCCGCGATCCCGCCCTAGTCACCAGACCACCCCGCGATCACCCTAGATTGACACGGGACCTACCCTGCACACGTTTAGACCAAGTCCTATCGAGCTTGAGCCATCGGAGCGACTAGCAGCTAACTCCTACGAGCCCCAGCCATGGCTCCGCCACCTCCCTCAGCCCCGACCGCCGCGCACCGTCGTCCCCCACCCACAACCGCTCATCGCCCCACCAACGACCATGATTAGAAGCTGCATACCCCTTCGATCTATTTAAATCCCAACTGTTCAATCTCAGATCTACGACCCACGCCTCGCGTACCCAGCCCACAGAGCCCGTAGACCCATTCCACAACCTTTTCCTATACACAAATAATTCCAAGAAAATAAAGAAAATACCAGAAGCCTCTAGTTTTGCATTTAGCCCCCTCAACTTCAAAATAATTCTGTTTTAGCCCAAATTTTTTTATAGAAGAGTACCCCAACTTTTCTGTAATTATATTTTAGCCCCTTCCATTTTTTTAACCAAGCCCCTAATATTTTCCGTATTTATAGATAGGTCCCTAAAACTTTCCACAAATTGGAAATAGGCCCCTAGACCTTCCGGAAGCCCTAATTTTCAAACTGTAGCTCAGATTCAGGCGATTCTTGCGCTGTTGGAATCTTTGTCTCGAGCCCTAGCCCATGAAACCCTTCACCTAGCCCCCACACATCTGGTTTTCTACCTATTTGGTTTTCTCTTGGTTTTTGTGTTATTTTATGTCACGATAGCTTACGCGTAGTTCACGATCTGCAGACGAAGAGAACTAGGAGCAGGAGCCTGAGGACCTGGACTACAAGCAAGACTTCGAGGATGTGTTAGAAGGCAAGCTCTATCTATTTCTTGATCATGATTGCTCTTAATATTTTGAAAATGCACCCAACTTAGAGCCTACTTCTTATATGCATTATTTCTTGTATTTTCACAATTGCTTAGTTAAAGCCCACTTGTATGAAAACTAACATTCCTATTGCCTATATAAGATATGAACGTTAGATCCTTGATTGGTCGCAACTGTTATCCCACTACCTTGATAAACCTAGGAAGTTATCACTAGCTTTTCTAACGATGATGCCACCCTTGCTAGTACACACTTAGGATCAGTGATGATTATCACCATACATCTACACTACCAAGTTTTTATAAAATGTGTGAAAGTGTGTTTGGTGGTGTGCGTGTGAACGGGTGTGTGTTAAAACAACTGTGTTAAGATGAAGCTAGGTGGGATAGACTTGGCCGTGGGCGAGACTCCTTAGTACCGGTGCGGAGTACTTGGTGATGATATCTTTGATTTGGGTCCACCTGTCGTGGACGAGTGCTCGCCCTGCGGCTTAGGAACAATTCATTAAGACCTCAACTTGGTGATATTTTCAGTACGACCACAGAACCTGTATGGGCATGACTAACGCGGAGCCTGGGTTACGCAGCAAGGAAGTATCACCTGGCGAAGTAAAAATAGACTCAGGGGTTGGTTATGATGCAAGTGGTGATAAGTCTAGTACTTGGCAAGATTGTATGACTGTGTGTCATAAGTGCGGTGATATGACTGTGTGTCATAGATGTGGATCCCCTGAGATCCGTGGTGGACTTGTGGGCGTGCCTAGGTGAAGTGGGAGTGTTATGTGATCCGTAGCTAAGAGCTCATAGCCTGTGGGTACAACGTACTAAGCTCTGTAGAATTATCTCTAAATCATTCAGATGTCCGTTATGACTGGTTATGACACACCAAACCATTCGGCTCTTAAGATTTCCTTGATGTGTGAGTGGGTGTAGGGAGACCCGTGTTTTTGGTGAATGATGTTGGCAAGGTGTGCCAAAGTCGTTATGACTATGTGTCAGAAGGCTCAATAAAAATATGGGAACTGTTGGGATCGATTGTAATCTCCCCCAGGTCCAACCAACTAAAATTTATAAAACCGTTTTCATTCCTCAAAACCCCTTTGACTCTTTAGAAAGCCCCTGTATACGCATTTTTCGCAAAACTCTAAAAACTTAACCCCATCCCTTGACTACTATCCCAGATGCATGTGTATACCCTTGCTAGAGGTAGGGCTTGCGGAGTACCTTATGTACTCACCCTTGTTTTAAATTAGTTATTCAGAAGACGGAGAAGAAGAAGAAGCACCCATGGAGTTTGATAAATAGGTCGCGCCCTATGCTCGAGTTGCCTGTGGACTTCAATAAAGATCGTGTGTTGTTTTCTTTATTTTGAGGATGGCATGACCACCTCCTGGCTTGTAATATAAGACTTGTATGACCCTATTGTCCCTGCGTGGACTAAATAAAGATCGTTGTATTGCCCGTTGTATCATTTGTATGTGTGTGCCAACTACTGATCCAGAGATTGGTGTGGTTACACAGTATATCCTGGATAGGGGTATCACAGTCACTCTCGATGCTCTCCTCATCAAGTAATGGAGCAGCATTGGACTGACTTTGCTCCATCCAATCTCGTATCAAATTTGTTTGATCATATAAAGAAAGTTCCATTAATCGGTCGAATGGATCATCTTCTGGTGGCTTGTATAATTCAGCTTGCCTCAGACGAATGCGTAGGTTGTAGTTCATATACACCAATTTGTGGAGTTTCTTATATGATAACTTGTTGTGCACCTTTGTGTGGATCAAAGCAAATGTACTCCAATTGCGCTCACACCCGCTAGAGGAACAACACTGAGACACAAGACATAGTGCAAGCTTTTGGAGAGTTGGTGTGTCCCTCCCAAACATAGCCCACCATTGTGCTGCAAAAAATAAAAAGAATATAACATAAGTGTGAATGTTTCACGTAAAATGTAGATGATGTAAGAAATGGACACAGACTTACAAGGTGAAGTATTATTATCACATGTGAGAAACCATGTGGATATGTGCCATGGTTTGCAATATGTGATGAGTAATTGACATTGGTTGAGTCTGTGTTTGAGTTGAAATACGGGAATCTGGGGATTGCATGAGTTGTGCATATCATGCTTTTGACTAACCAGAGTTGGTAAGGATGTTAGAGAGTTTGCAGGAGATGAGAAATGTGTTTGCTTGTCTCATGATGTGTAGGTCACTAGAGTCAACTTGGTGGTCAATGGCGAGAGGATCGAGCACAAGTAGGAGACTTGGGGCCAGACGATCAGGAGGCCGGGTGAAGTCAAGGGTGATCCACACCGTACACGTGGAGAGGCAAGAAGCACGGACGCTTTCACGGTTGAGCCTTAAAATCGTGGGTGGTGATCAAGACGACTAGGTTGACCAAGTCAAAGGTGATCGGGCGTCGGTGCAAGTAGAGGCTTCCAATGGACCGGATGCGGGAGAGACTTGCCAACGAGGAGGATCACAAGACCAGGTGACACGCGTCAAGATCAAGAAGTCACGCTTTGAAAAGCGTGCAAGGCGGTTTCTCGGTTTGGGCCTCAAAACTGGTCGTGGTGATTGGAGGTGCACTTGGCACCATCGCGGAGCTTGCATCGAGGCGAAGCAAAGTTGTGAAGGGCTCGATGGCGTTCGGGCGAAGGAAAGAGAGTTGGACCATTTTGCCCCTGGTGGTAGGTGGCAGTGTATTGTAGGTGAGGGGTAGGATGGTCTTTAGGACAACCCCTAGACCTATATAAGGAGAGGTGTGGCTGGTGGGAGAGATGCCTCTTCCCATTAGCCCTGTGTTAAGTGTTCATTCAAAGTGCTAGGAGAGAGCCTCATGAATAGAAGAGAGTAGTGGGTGTGTGAGAGACATCTCTTGCTCTTCCAAATAGTGGGAGGAAGAGGGTGGCTTCCTAGCCTTGTATCCATGTATCTTTACTTGATGAATCAATGATATTAGATTCAAATTCGTGCTCAAGTTCTTCCTCTCTCCCTAAATCCCGAATTTCTCTTTTGCCCTATTTTCGGAGCTATTTTCATGGTGATTTTTGATCTCGATTTTGATTGAGTTTTGGGATGGATTTCTTGGGGTATCTTGGTGCTATGATGTTCTAGAACAACCCTATATAGGTCCTTGACCAAATCAAAGGCACGAGCACCTTCGATTTCAAAGATTTCTCAAGTTTCCCCTTTTTGGTGTTCTTGGCACGAGATCTAAAATTCATGATAATTCCTTGTGCTTTTTGAGTGGATCTCTTTAGAGGAGTATCGTGATGTATTGAGGATGATCTGGTCCAAATTTTGTGATTTTTGGAGTTCGTTTGATAGGGTTTTGGCAATTTTCTTTCCAAAATGGAGCTGCTGTTCTGTCCAAGACAGAACTTCCGTGGCCAGGACAGAACTTCCGTGACCATGACGGAACTTCCGTCAAGAACCATGGAACTTCCATGAGTGACAGTTCTCCCATCGTCTGAAACTTCCGTAATTGACAGAACTTCCGTCGGGGACTTCGAAACTTCCGTCGGGCACTACGGAACTTCCGTCGGGCTCCAAAAACGTGTTTTCTTGGATCTTCATGGTTCCTCTTTTGACCCCCTTGAGCTTCCACCATGTATCCTATTGCTTTAAATCATTCCTAGGGTTAACACATCACAAGTTGGCATGTGCAACCTTGGTGATTTTCCTCGAGGAAGGTTCGGGTTGTATTTGGGACATAGGCCAAGTATTTGAGAAGAATTTTAATTGGCTCCCATTCACCCCCCTCTGGTTGCCTTCTTGATCCTTCAATTAGTATCAGAGCCGGTGTGATCACTAGTTGACCTTCACCAGTTTTGTGATCCGAAGGTAACATGGAGAAGCATGCGGTCAAGCTTTGGATGTTCGATAGAGAAGACTTTCCCTACTGGAAGTCATGGACTAAGGCTTATCTCTTTAGCCAAGGACATGCAATTTGGGAGATCGTTGAGCAGTACTTCGCCATACCGGCCGACCTCAACACCGCGCTAGTAGGTGTTAAGTAGGTATGAAAACAACTCCAAAGTTGTCAATATTCTGCTCTCTGCTCTTAGTAGGAGTGAACATGATCGTGTTGCACATCTTGACACTGCTCATGCAATTTGGGAAAAGCTTTGCACGTACCATGAGGGTACCAATCAAGTCAAGTCTATGCGTATGGATTCTTACAATAGATAGTACCAAACATTTGCACAAAAACCTAGCGAGTCACTAGATGAAACTTTTCGTAGGTTTGAGGCAATTGTCTGCAACTTGAGGGCTTGTGGTAACCTTGTGTACAATGATAATGATAGAGCTAAGCAACTGTTGTATTCACTTGATGAGAATGTTTAGGGGGTTAAAATTGCTGCTCTGAAGGAAACTGCTGATTTCAATACCCTGAACTGTGAGCAACTATATAGCAAGCTGAAATCTCATGAACTGTCTAGGAAATCTCGTCCTAATCATGTTAATCCTGCTTCTAGCATGGCTTTGCTTTCTAGCTATCAAAAGGGTAGTCACAGTGGTGTTTCATATGGAACTAACCCCTCACTTGACAAGTCTTCTTTCGAGTTTGCTCTTTCTTCTCTTGTTGCAGCTTTCGATGAACAGATGGAGTGCATTCCTGACGAGGAGCTGTCCTTGCTCACAAGGAAGTTCAGGAAGTCCTACAACAACTGTAAGGAGAGAAGAGGAGGTGGTTCAAGAACCTGCTTCGAGTGTGGTGGCCCAGGACACTTCATTGCTGACTGTCCCAAGAAGAAGAAGAAGGCCGGGTACCACGACAACAACACTGAAGATTTCAAGCAAAAGAAGAACCGCTTCTACAAGAAAGGCAAGAACTCCAAGAAGTTCGCCAAGGCCATTGCACGTGTCTGCGTTGCCGCCTTGAGTGATGTCGACCTCACATCAAGTGATGGCCTTACAAGCTCGGAGGAGGAGGTTGAGAAGCCACGAGTTAAGAGGAATGATGACTTCACCGGGCTTTGCTTCATGGCAAAGAACGACCACGACACCGATACAAGCGAGGTACCTCCTACTCTTGATGAGATCTCTTCTGAACTTGATCATTGGCGCGATGATTTGCTCATGCAAGATGATAAGCTTCATAACGCTGTACGTGAGAGGAGAGAGCTTAAGTCTAAATTGGAGAGTGCTGAGTATGAGATCACTTCGCTTATGTCTAAGCTTGCTAGAGATGACATTGTTGCTGAGTGTGGGTCTTGTCAAGTTGTGATGAATGATCCTGCACAGAGGGAAAGTGTGCATGCTCAAGTTGCCAGTCAGCTTGAGAGTGTCCTTAAAGAGTTTGATGAATTCAAGGCTAGACCAACTCTTTTGGGTGCATGTCAGAAGTGCCCTAAGCTCACTAGTGAGTTGGAATCTCAAACCCTCAAAGTCAAAGAGCTCGAGTCCAAGCTGTTAAATGAGACTCGCTCTAAAGTTCTCCCACCACCATGTGAAGTGTGTGTCTCCTTTAAGGACAAGCTTGTAATCACTAGGGAGGAAAACAAAGTCCTAGTCCAAGAAAATGACTATCTTGTTTCTAGGCTCCAAAGAACCCTAGTGAGTGAGGAGAAGATTGAGAGTGACTTGGCAAGAGTCAAATAAAGTGCATGTAGGTCAACCTACAACTTGGGCTTGGGTTTTGAGAGGTGTGACAAGGAGATTGAGAATATGGGTAAGTTTGTGTCTAGCTCTAGCTACAAGGATGAGGAACAGTCCATCAAACCCACTGACACATACTACCCACCTAATCCCAATCCTTCCTTCAACCCAAAGCAAGCCGTGAAGCCAAAACCGAAACCCACTGTGCAAGCTAAGCCTAAACATGAGAGTGTCTACATTTGCATGTTCTGTGGATGTAAGGGTCACTTGGATGAGTACTATTATAGGTGTAAGAGAATTGAGAGGATGCAAGCTGAGTTAAGTAGGAATGTGCATCATGATGATTTTGTTGGTTTTCAGCCTCGCTCTTTTTCTCGTGCCTATCGTGGACAGGGTCATTCCTCATATGGCTTTAATTCACGAAACAGAGGCTTTGCGTAGCAGCGCTTTGGCGCCCCATGTTTTCCCCATCGTGGTGAGCGTCGCTTGTGTGGATTTGACCTTCACACAGATGATTTCTATCCTCACAACCCCAGGTTTGAGTCGAGACGCTTTGACAAGCCATGTTTTCCCCATCGTGGTTCTCGTCCCATGTGTTCAAATGATAATATGCAAAGAACTGTGATGACTACTACCGGTCGTATGGTGAAGTGCTGGATTCCCAAATGCTTTTTGAATAACCCCAGCACTAAGCCATCGACTTTTCCTTCTCATTCTTTGTAGGCGGCAGGTGGAGGCCTAGATAACAAGTGGCTAATGGACTCCGGGTGTTCGCGCCACATGACCGGAGATGCAAAGTGGTTCTCCAGCCTCACTCCCTTGAAGCACCGGGAGTATGTGACCTTTGGAGATGACAAGAGAGGGAGAGTGAAGGCAAGAGGCGCGGTAAAGGTAATTGAAAAATTCACTCTCAAGGATGTTGGTTTGGTTGAGCATCTCAAGTACAATCTCCTCTCTTTCTCTCAGCTGCTTGATGTTGGTTTGGAAGTGCGCTTTAAGAAAAATGCTTTTTGTGTTCTTGATTCAAATGGCTCTTTGGTTTGTAGGATTTCTAGCATTGGGAAAGTTTTTTAAGCTGATTTTGCTAGTTCTCCTGGTTCTCACAAGTGCTTGTTTGCTCAATCTTCTTCTAAGCTCTGGAAATGGCATAGGAGACTAGGTCACATGAGCTTTGTCTTGCTTTGTCGCTTGAGTGGCCTAGGTTTGATCCGAGGATTGCCTAAGATCAAATTTGATAAGGATTTGGTTTGTGCTCCTTGTCGTCATGGGAAAATGATTGCCGCTTCTCATTCACCAATTAATTTGGTGATGACTGAACGCCCTAGAGAGCTGCTTCACATGGACACTGTTGGTCCTTCTCAGGTTCGTTCGGTGGGTGGGAAGTGGTATGTTCTTGTGATTGTTGATGACTACTCTCGCTACTCTTGGGTTTACTTTCTTGAGAGCAAGGATAAAGTGTTTCATCACTTTCAGAGCTTAGCTTTGAGGTTGTTCAAGGAACTCCCTGGTGCATTACGAGCAATCCGCAGTGATAATGGCACCGAGTTCAAGAACTCCTCCTTTGATGCCTTTTGTCGTGAGCATGGTATTGAGCATCAGTTTTCAGCACCTCGTGTTTCCCAGCAGAATGGTGTGGTCAAAAGAAAGAACAGAACCTTGATGGAAATAGCTCGGACGATGCTCGATGAGCATAGGACTCCGAAGCGGTTCTGGGCGGAGGCCATTAGCACTGCTTTATATGTTTCCAATCGAATTTTCTTATGCTTAATTCTTAATTTGACTTGCTATGAGCTACGGTTTGGGAGGAAGCCATCTGTTTCTCATTTGCGCGCCTTTGGTTGCAAGTGCTTCATTCTTAAGCATGGCAATCTTGATAAGTTTGAGTCGAGATCTTCCGATGGCATCTTTCTTGGCTACACCCTTCATGGCCATTCTTACAGAGTTTTGAATTTAGAAACTAACACCATCGTAGAGTCCTGTGATGTAACCTTTGATGAATCAAACTCTTGTGCAAGCAATGTGGTTGAGACTGCAGGTAACAGGGAGATGGAGGAGAGTATCTTTGTAGAAGGGGACCTACAGGGCTTGGATGATGACGATGATGAGTCATTCCATTCCATATCCGAGCTTGTTCCTGCTGCTTCTGCCACTCCAGCAGAGGGTCCAGAAGCTTCTACATCGACCTGAGCAGCTGTTGAGCGAGCTCTAGCTATGGTTGAGGTGGAGGTACGCTCTCAGAGAGAGGCTCCTCACCACATTCAGCGTCAACATCCACCTCAACAGATGATCGGTAATCCCTATGAGAGGACAACAAGGTCAAGATTTCAGGAAGCTATGGAAAGTGAATTTCAGATGTTGATGCTGGGTGAGCTCACCTTCTTTCTTGGACTTCAAATCAAGCAGTGCAAGCAAGGCACCTTCATATATCAAGCCAAGTACACGAAGGATCTCTTGGAGAAGTTCGACATGGTCGATGTGAAGCCGTTGTCAACACCAATGTCCACAACAATGACTCTTGACCCTGACGAAGATTATGAAGTGGTGGACCAAAGGGAGTACAGGAGCCTGATTGGCTCCCTCTTGTACCTGACGACGATAAGACCCGACATACACTTTACGGTGTGTCTTTGTTCTCGCTTTCATGCTTCCCCAAGGGTGACTCATCGCAAGGCTATCAAGCGCATCTTCAGGTATCTCAAATACACCCTTGAAAACGGTCTTTGGTACTCTGCGTCTTTATCTCTTGATCTCATTGGGTATTCGGTTGCAGACTTTGCTAGGTGTAGAATTAATAGGAAAAGCACTTCTGGTACTTGCCATTTCTTGGGTACTTCTTTGATCTGTTGGTCTTCTCGTAAGCAGTCAAGTGTAGCCCAATCCACCACAGAGGCTGAGTATGTTGCAGCTGCTAGCTGCTGCTCACAAATCCTATGGATTGTGTCCACCATGAGAGACTATGGGTTAACCTTTAAGGGTGTTCCACTCATGTGTGATAACTCCAGTGCCATATGCTTAGCCAAAAACCCAGTCCTACATGGTAAGGTCAAACACATAAATGTGAGATTCCACTTCCTGAGAGATAATGTTGAGAAGGGAGATGTGGAGGTCAAATACATCGACACCAAAAACCAATTGGCTAGTATCCTTACCAAGCCTCTAGATGCTTCAAGATTTGCTTTTCTTCATGGGGAGCTTGGTGTTTGCCATCCTTCTGACATCATTTGAGGGGGAGTTGTTGTTCTCTTGTACATATGTATCTTACCTTTTTATGTATTGCATCTCATATGTAATATATGCATTGATAGATGAGGTTTGATTCTTATGCTTTCTTGCATTTCTCTTTGCTATGATTGAGCTTGAGCTAACTTGTGTGGATGTGATAGTAATCTCTCATGCTTAGATTTTATAGATGGCTTGTTATAGATTCTTTTGAGCAACTTGCTAATCTTAAAGGTAAACTGAGCTTCTTGTGAACCTTATGAACTAATCTTGTTAAGTCTTGCTCACCATGTGTATAATTGCTTTTATCCCTGTCAAAACTTGTGTTGAGGCTAGTCTAGAGGATGTCTTGACTTTGGCACCTTGTGTTTGCGAAATGGAAGGCTTTGCAAATGTTTAGCTCATGATAGAACATTGTGGGAACGTGTGTTCCTTTTGCCGCAAAGGCATACTCTTTTGTCTTGTGAATACATCATGAAAAATCTGCTAAGTGCTTTGAGAAAAATAATTCTAAATTGCTAAATCCAAACACTATGACTTGAGGTCTCGGGGTGTTTGCCGTACCCAGTGGTGCGACCCTCCGCATGGATAAGAGGACACATGAGGATAAACAATAAACACTTGATCAAATGAGTCTCTGTTGCATGTGTGAGCGTTTGTAAAGCTCATTTTTTGCGAATGCTTGTTGCCCTAGTTGAGATTGAGACTGGCTAGTTTCTTTTGATTCACTTGATGCCCGTTTTGCCTTGGATGGGAGTACTTACACATGTGGTGACAGTTTTTCTCATGATAAGCAAATTTGATTCTATCTAAGCTAGTCAATCTTTTTGCTTAGCTTGTATAGCTCTTGGTGTTTATGCCTTGCTATATATTTTTGCTCTTTGTATGATTGTGAGCTATTGCTTTTACACTTCATGGCTCTATGGATATGATTGAAGTTAAATGCTTGTTTGCATAATTGTTGAAGCTCCTTAGGTTTGCATTTTCATTCATTGCATGTTTGTTCTTTTGCTACTTTGATGAGTTCATTGCCAAAGGGGGAGAAAGTTGTGGGTCATACACAAATAATGCTAAGAAACCTAAAATGATCCATTTTGCATTACATGAGACCTACCACAAGTTGAGGGGGAGCATTTCATGTCCTTGAGCATTTTCTTGCGCTTCTTGCGCTTTTCACACTCTTTGCGTCTCAAGTCGCTGTCTTTGCCAACTCTTGGTTTTGTGATCCCTATTTTGCTAGATGGCCGATTTCTCACCTTTTCTTTGGGTTTGGCCATTTGGATGTGCTTATTCAGCTTTGCATTTCAATCTCTAATCTTTGTGCATTTGGTGTTGTCAATGTACTCATCAAGGGGGAGATTGAGAAACCATATGGATATGTGCCATGGTTTGCAATATGTGATGACTAATTGACATTGGTTAAGTCTGTGTTTAAGTTGAAATGCGGAATCTGGGGATTGCAGGAGTTGTGCATATCCTGGTTTTGACTAACCAAAGTTGGTAAGGATGTTGGAGAGTTTGCAGAAGATGAGAAATGTGTTTGCTTGTCTCATGATGTGTAGGTCACTAGAGTCAACTTGGCGGTCAACGGCGAGAGGATCGGGCACAAGTAGGAGACTTGGGGCCAGACGATCAGGAGGCTGGGTGAAGTCAAGGGTGATCCACACCGTACACGTGGAGAGGCAAGAAGCACGAACGATTTCGCGGTTGAGCCTCAAAACCGTGTGCGGTGATCGAGACAGCGGGGTTGACCAAGTCAAAGGTGATCAGGTGTCAGTGCAAGTAAAGGCTTTCAATGGACCGGAGGCGGGAGAGACTTGCCGACGAGGAGGATCACATGACGAGGTGACACGTGTCAAGATCGAGAAGTCGTGCTTTGAAAAGCATGCAAGGCGGTTTCTCGGTTTGGGACTCAAAATTGGTGGCGGCGATTGGAGGTGCACGTGGCACCATCGGGGAGCATGCGTCGAGGCGAAGCAAAGTTGTGAAGGGCTCGACAGCGTTCGGGCGAAGGAAAAAGAGTTGGACCGTTTTGCCCCTGGTGGTAGGTGGCAGTGTATTGTAGGTGAGGGGTAGGATGGTCTTTAGGACAACTCCTAGGCCTATATAAGGAGAGGTGTGGCTGGTGGGAGAGGTGCCTCTTCCCATTAGCCTTGTGTTAGGTGTTCATTCAAAGTGCTAGGAGAGAGCCCCATGAAAAGACGAGAGTACTGTGTGTGTGAGAGACATCTCTTGCTCTTCCAAATAGTGGGAGGAAGAGGGTGACTTCCTAGCCTTGTATCCATGTATCTTGACTTGATGAATCAATGATATAAGATTCAAATTCATGCTCAAGTTCTTCCTCTCTCCCTAAATCCCGAATTTCTCTTTTTCCCTATTTTCGAAGCTATTTTTGTGGTGATTTTCGATCTCGATTTTGATTGAGTTTTGGGATAGATTTCTTGAGGGATCTTGGTGCTATGATGTGCTAGAACAACCCTATATATGTCCTTGACCGAATCAAAGGCACGAGCACCTTCGATTTCAAAAATTTCTCAAGTTTCCCCTTTTTGGTGTTCTTGGCACGAGATCTGAAATTCATGATGATTCCTTGTGCTTTTTGAGTGGATCTGTTTAGTGGAGTGTCGTGATGTATTGAGGATGATCTGGTCCAAATTTCGTGATTTTTGGAGTTTGTTTGATAGGATTTTGACTATTTTCTTTCTGAAATGGAGCTGCCGTTCTGTGCAGGGCAGAACTTCCATGGCCAGGACAAAACTTCTGTGACCATGATGGAACTTCCGTCAAGAACCACGGAACTTCCGTGAGTGACAGTTCTCCCATCGACCGGAACTTCCGTGATTGACAGAACTTCCGTTGGGGACTTCGGAACTTCCATCAGGCACTACGAAACTTCCATCGGGCTCCAGAAACGTGTTTTCTTGGATCTTCTTTGTTCCTTTTTTGACCCCCTTGAGCTTCTGCCATGTACCCAATCACTTTAAATCATTCCTAGGGTTAACACATCACAAGTTGGAGTGTGTAACCTTGGTGATTTGCCTCGAGGAAGGTTCGAGTTGTATTTGAGACATAGGCCAAGTTCTTGAGAAGAATTTTAATTGGCTCCCATTCACCCCCCCTCTGGTCGCCTTCTTGGTCCTTCAACCTGCCATCTTACAAGCCAAGTCTGAAGCAAAAGCGCCCTCTTTTCTTCTATTGGATACTGATCCTGACAACCTTGAACAGATTTATTGGCCAGACTGCGCTTGGCTGCAAGAACTGAAAACTTATAACTGGGAGCAATGCCGGGATAAGTCAGTTGTCCATCCAGGCTTCAAAGAGCTGGATGAATTGGATACCAGTTTTGTTGGTATGATTTTTCATACAAAGAACAAATGAGGAAAGTTGGGTCGAAACCAATTCTCTTATCATTTGTTTGCAAAAGAATGTATCATGCAACGTTATTTGGCTATCGATCTGTTCTGAAATAAAAATGGATAATGTAACAAGGCGTGCCTCCGTTTATATTCTGGAATTACAAGATATTGAGTTATATATATGATCTCTCGATTTTCAAAGTATCTTTTGGCATTTGTAATGCCAAAAAGAGACTCGACCAATCTAAAATAGTTGA
The DNA here is from genome assembly GCA_030378355.1 of Eleusine indica. Lineage (NCBI taxonomy): Eukaryota > Viridiplantae > Streptophyta > Magnoliopsida > Poales > Poaceae > Eleusine > Eleusine indica. The sequence continues at coordinate 33,010,048 of CM059499.1, forward strand.
TTTTTTTTAGTAGTCTTTCCATAGCATTGTTTTTTTACGAGTAAAAAAAGCATGGTTTTTTAGAGCACCTTAAAAAGCTCACCAAAATATAAATCTAAAAAAAAAGTATTTCTAGTAGCAGCCTAAAAATACATTATGGTTTAGTTTTCTTATCTTCTTCAGCAGTTCTACTTGAAAATAGATTAAGAAAACTTTTGATTGGGATACGTCAGCATTTGGGGCCACAACAACATCAATTCCCTTAGAAATATAAGGATTGAGACTCTGAACTCTTTTCTTGTTTTACAAATAAGGTGAATTTAGGGGGAGAATAAATCTGTGATTTGTTTTGGGAACTATTGAAGATGTTTTAGATTAAATCTTATTAATTTGATTCAGAGAAATTTTATGGGGCTCTCTTAGTTTGTCACGTTTGTTTACACTGTCTACCATTGTATGTATTATTTGTGGCAGTTCAATGATCTATAAACTGTGTAAGAAGAAAAATAAAACAATAGGAGTAACTGATTATGCTTGATTCAAACCAATCCAATGGTTGGTTAAAATATCAATCAAAGGTTAATAAGATAATTAGTGGATCTACTTCAACAATAATATTCATTTTGCTGATTTTGGAGTAAGTAATAGCTGGCGAAATCAGTTAAAAAAAATAGCTGGCGAAATGTTGGAGTATATGACTCAGTCAGGTGTTTACCAAGCCATGATGTTGACATGTCAGACACTGAATCCAACTTCTGCGTACAAGTACCTATACTATTTTTTTTGAAGCCATTATAGAAAGGCTTTCCAGAAGCAGACGAAGTGGGGAAGCAAATTGTGAGAGACCGGGTCTCTCTCTAATCTGAGAGACCCCCATCCTCTACCGGCCACGTGTCCTTGTTAATCTGAAAATCACGCCGCCAGCCCAACTAATCAACATCTGAAGTAAACCCGCCTGGTGCTGTTGAATTTGTCAATAGAAACAAACAAATGAGTAAACCCGCCTGGTGCTTTCTTGAAAGGACCGATAATGTCAAGCCCCCAGACTGCAAAAGGCCAAGTCATAGGTATCATCTGAAGTTGCTGCGAAGGCACATGTGTCTGTTGAGCAAAGAATTGACAACCTTCACACTTCCGAACGACCTGGTGTGCATCTTTGACCGCCGTAGGCCAATAAAACCCTTGCCGGAAGGCTTTATCGACCAAGGTCTTAGAAGTCACATGGTTGCCACAGATGCCTGAATGGATTTCTTCCATCAATTCTTTGCCTTCTAGTATCAAGATGCATCGCATCAAGATATTTGAACCCCCTTATCGATAGAGTAGGTCGTCCACCATCAAATATCCTCGACACTTTGCCTTCAATCTTTGTTGCTCATTATGATCCGGAGGCAGCGTTCCCTTAGTAAAAAATTGGACAATCGGGTCACGCCAATCGGTCTGTATGTTGGTATCATTTACAATCTCAGCAACATCGGTCGTCAAGACATCAGACCGAGGAGAAATAGTGGGAGAATCTAGGGTGTGTAAGAATACACCGGGTGGGATAATCGCTCGAGACGATCCCATCTTGGCTAGTTCATCAGCCGCTTGATTGTTATCCTAAAGAATATGCGTGAACTTCAGTCCATCAAATTTATCTTCAAGCTTCCTTACTTCTTGGCAATAGGCAGCCATATTGCTATCCACACAGTTCCAATCCTTAGTGCCTTGGTTGATGACCAGAGCGGAATCACCAAAGATATCAAGACGTTGAATGCCGAGTGACATGGCAATGCGTAGACCGTGTAGAAGAGCCTCATATCCCACAACATTGTTAGATGCGTAAAACATGATCTGGAGGACATAGCGGAGATTTTCTCCTTGTGGTGAGATGAGCACAATCCCTGCACCCGCTCCAGGTAACTAGAGGGATCCATCAAAGTACATTTTCCAGTACTCAATATCTTGCGGTGTTGGGGGCATCTGAATCTCTATCCACTCGGAAACGAAGTCAGCTAACGCTTGTCCTTTGATTGCCGAGCGGGGTACAAATGTAATGGTGAATTGACCGAGCTCGACTGCCCACTTGGCAATCTTTACTTCTGCTTCTCGATTGTGGAGGACTTCTCCGAGTGCAAAGGTTGTTTGAACTTCAATGGGATGAGCCTAAAAATAGTGCTTCAGCTTCCTCGAAGTGATCAAGAGCGCATATAGTAGCTTCAAGATCTGGTGGTATCGTGTTTTGGAGGCACTAAGGACCTCACTGACAAAATACACTAGGTGTTATACTTTTTGTATGTGACCCTCTTCTTCTCGGTTGACCGCTAAAACGGTACTCACAACTTGAGTTGTGGCCGATATGTAGAGTTGAAGCTTTTCTTGTGGCTCGGGAGGCACCAGTACTGGAATATTGCTGAGGTGGACCTTCAACTCATCCAATGCTGACTGCGCCTCTATCCAGATGAAGTCATTCCTTCTTTTTGAGCAACTTAAAGAACGGCAGACCCCTGACCCCCAGTCGGGAGATAAAGCGACTTAAAGATGACATGCATCTGGTCAACTTCTGAACATCCCTTTTGGAATTAGGTGGCCCCATATCAAGAATTGCCTTGATTTTTTCTGGGTTAGCCTCTATACCTCTTTTTGAAACGATGTAACCGAGTAGCTTTCCCGAAGGAACCCCCAAAACACATTTTTTAGCGTTCAACTTCATCGAGTATCGTCTCAAGTTGTCAAACACCTCTGCCAGGTTAGAGTGAAGTTCTTTAGCATTCTGAGTCTTTACCACAATGTCATCAACATACGCTTCTGCGTTCCGACCGATCTGAGTTTCAAGGCAACGTTGAATACCATGTTGGTAAGTCGCGCCAACATTTTTCGAACCAAATGGCATAGTGGTATAGCAGTAGACGCCGAAGGGAGTTATAAAGGAAGTCTTCATCTGATCTTTGACTTTCAATGGGATCTGGTGATAGCCTGAATAGGCATCCAGGAAGCTTAAAAGCTCACACCCGGCTGTTGAGTCTACAATCTGATCAATACATGGCAGAGCGAAGGGGTCTTTAGGGAAGACCTTGTTCAAATCGGTATAATCGACACACATCTGCCACTCTTTATTCTTCTTGGGTACAAGGACTAGATTTGCCAGCCAATCAGGATGGTACACTTCCCTTATAAACTTAGCATCTAATAATCTAGCTATCTCCTTCTTCATGACGTTCTTGCGGTCTTGTGCAAACCTTCTAAGTCTTTGCTTGACGGGGTGGCCCCTGGAGGCACCCTTAGCTCGTGCTCAATCTTTTCCCTAGGAACTCCCGGCATGTCAGAGGCCTTCCATGCAAAGATGTCCCTATTTTCCTGGAGGAAAAGAGTGAGCGCAAGTTCCTATTTCTCGTCGAGGTTGGCCCCTGCATAATTGATCTTGGCAGGGTCCTCTGGATCGAGCAAAACTTTTTTGGTGGGGACATCGTTAGTCTGGATCTTGTCCTTGGTAGGCTTCTTCACGGGGACCTTCGCATCGGTCTGCTCCTGATTGCCAACTGCCTTCTAGATCTCGAGCCGGTCGGACAGCATCAATTGTCGGTTGGCCATCTCACAACTCTGCACAACGCAATCGAAAGAATTCCGAAGGTCAGTGTGGAGGGAGATGATTCCCTTAGGGCTTGGCATCTTTAGAGTGAGATACGGGTAGTGCGGAACTGCCATGAATTTTGCCATTGCCGGTCTGCCTAGGATAGCTTGGTAAGCAGACTCAAAGTCGGCTACCTTGAAGATAATGCGCTCAGTCGTGAAGTTCTCACAGGTTCCAAAGGTGATAGGCAGAGTGATCTGTCCAATAGGAACATAAGTCTTGCCTGGCAAAATCCTATGGAAGGGAGAGGAACTCGGCTGCAAGTTGCTGACCGACAAGCTTAATTCCGTGAGGGTCTTAGTGAAGATCAAATCCAGACTGCTTCCTCCATCAATGAGTACTTTGTTGAACTTGACCCCCTTCATCGTTGCCGTGAGTACTAGTGGGTAGCGACCTGGCTTGGGCATGTGCCTTGGGTGATCCAACCGGTCGAAAGTAATCAGGACTTTAGACCACCTCATGTACTCAAGCGCAGCCGGTTCTACAGAATTGATCTCACGTAATTCCAGTTTTTGTTTGCGTTTGGATGTGTAGGCATCCGGGCTTCCAAAGATGAAGTTGACTTCCTTCCGAGGTTCCTGGAACTCTCTATCCTCATCCTTGTCGTCACCGTCATTGGCTTTGTCCTTGCCGTTGCGTCTTGGCGGATCTTTGGCCACCTTCAGCGTGGCAGTTGCAAATCCCTTCAAGCGGTAACATTCCTTTGCTTTGTGGTTTCCCTTTAGATGCCATAGGCATGGGCCACTCAGCAAGTAATCCATGGTCTGTTGGTTCGTTCGAGGATTTTTCCTCGTTCGATCTACTACTGTGACCATGTTCTCAGTCTTTCGCTTCTTGTCCTTCTTGGAGGACTCCGGTTTGTCCGAGTGCTTCTCCTTGCCTTTGCCTCGGATGTCTTACAAGGCCGATTCTCCAAATGCGAACTTATCAGCAATCTCAAAGCACTCGTGAGTAGTCAGCCTGAGGTCATGACTCCTCCGACCGATCTCCCGAACTAGCTCTTCGCTTTGAACACCTCCTTAGAAGGCTGCAATGATTTGTTGGTCCGGGATATTGGGAATCTTGGTCTTCTTTGCGCAGAACCGCTTGATGTAGTCATGCAGGGATTTGTCAGCCTTCTGCTTGATCCAGGTGAGGTCGAAGTGATTACCCGGCCGGTTGTAGGTAGCTTGGAAGCTTTCAATGAACTTCTTGTTGAGGTTGCCCCACAAAGTAATCAATCTCTCTGGGACCGATGTGAGCCAAACCCGAATGGTTGCCTCGAGATAGACCGACAGATATTTAGCCATCACATAGGTGTCACCTCCTACCGCTCGAATTGCCATGCTGTAAAGCTGAAGCCACGCCCGAGGGTTGGTCTGGCCATCATACTTCTAGATGGGGACCGGCTTGAATCCTTTAGGCCACTGAGAAATTCGAAGCTCTGGTATGTAAGCCTTGATCCCATCGAACTTGTCCTTGTGACCGACCTCCATCGCCGGTCTGATGACCGGGAAGGTGAAGACGCGTGGCGATTATGGCGAGGACCGATGTCATCACTATGACGACGATGCCGGTCATGTTCATCATGGTTTTCGCGCCGGTCCCGATCATCTCGTCGACGTCGATCATCACGGTTGTCTCTTGTAGGTGAATGACGTCGTCGGTCGTCCCGTCGGTCATCAGTCCTCTTGTCGCAGCGCTCCTCCTTGTGGCGCTGGTCATCCCGGATCCGCTCTTCAGTACGAGAGTTGATGGTATCTCGTCCGTCGTGGGGTCTCATGGAATTCCTCAGATCACTATGTTGTCATCCACAAGAAGTTGCGTAGCTAGAACTTGCCACTGACTGAGGTTCGTCCAGGTCCTTGTCTTGAACAGCAGCTGCTTTGAGCATTGCTACTGCCTTATGCATTGTGGGGGTCTAATATGCTGCGTCAGCCACCAAGCTATCAAGCAATGTTTTAGCCCTAGTGATGTTGAACTGACGGGTGTCATAGACCTTGACGCCATCCACTTCAATTTCCAAATCTCCGAGGTCTAGCCATAGTGCCAATCGGGATCCACGAGATCCTCTTAGTCGGTGGTGGTGACCGTTCGAAGGTGGTATCTCTTCGGGGTCGTTGTCCCTTTGGCCTTCCTCGCCATGTTCATCGTTGTTGTTGACAGGACCATCATTATTGTTGTCATCATCCCCATCATCGGTCGGGTCCTCATGAACCTTGACCATGTTGACGGCCAAAGGATAAGGGCACATAGATCCATCTGAGTCCTCATCAAAGGAACAGACCGACTTAGAGTCGTGCCCGGTGGGTAGATCTGTGTCGCCGAATCCGAGTGGAACTAATGCAGGGATCAGATCTAACGGGCTCGGTGATCGTGCCATGAGATCGGCTGCGACCGAGTCGGACCGACGGACATCGAGGCCTAGCGCTCCGTTGGAGTCGACGGTGAAGTCGAGCGACTCGAAGGAAATCTTGAAATCCGGTGAGTACTGGATGGTGGGAATCTCAGCTAATAAAGTCGACGGTGAATCCCCGGCGAGCCTTGTCCCCTACCTAGCGCGCCAACTGTCGAGACTTATACTCGGCAATAAATTTATAGGGCTATATCGTGATTAAGAACTCGATGGTTAGGACACAAGACGCCGTTTTAGATTGGTTTGGGCCCTCTCAAAGAGAGTAAAAACCCTACGTCCTATGTTCTGTGATTTGTATTGATGTTATGTTTTGTGTGTTGTCCCTTTTTCCCTCGATGTGGGTTCCCTACCGCCTTATATATCCAGTTGGCAAGGGGTACATGAAGAGTCCTACTCGTAGTCTACAAGGATTCATGTGGAAATTCTATCTCTAATTGCCTTGCGCTCCATGCCGACTTGGTCGGTTACCTTATGGATGAGGTACCCGGTCATCTATCGACTTAGGCATAACTATGGATACCTATAAGGTAAGTATTCCACATGAAGTGAAGATCAAGAAGATAAGGAGTGACAATGGAACCGAGTTTAAGAACACACAAGTCAAAGAATGTCTTGATAAAGAAGGCATCAAGCATGAATTCTCGGCTCCATACACTCCGCAACAAAATGGAGTAGCCAAAAGGAAGAACCGCACACTCATAGAGATGGCAAGAACAATGCTTGATGAGTACAAGACACCAGACACTTTTTGGGTCGAAGCCATAAACACCGCATGCCATGCAACAAATAGATTGTATCTTCACAAGATTTTGAAGAAAACACCTTATGAGCTTATCATCGGTAACCCTCCCAATGTTTAATATTTTAGGGTTTTTGGGAGCAAATGCTTTATTCTTAACAAGAAACCAAAATCCTCTAAGGTTGCTCCCAAGACTCATGAAGGTTTCTTCCTTGGTTATGGAATAAATGTCTATGCATATCGTGTCTTTAACAAAGACATCGGGGTTGTTGAAATCATCTGTGATGTGCAATTTGATGAATCTAATGGCTCTCAAGTAGAGCAAGTTAATCCAAGTGATGTAGGTGACGAGGCTCCTTGTGATGCAATAAGGAACATGGCAATAGGTGAGATAAGACCACAAGACCCAAACACAAGTCAAGATGAACCATCTTCTTCAAGACAAGATGACTCATCTCCACAAGAGCCACAAGATGAACAAGATCAAGGTAGTAACCAAGATCATGGTGACGATCATAATCAAGGAAACAACCAAGGTCAAGCTAAAGATGTTGGAGATAGAGACACTCAAGATGACAACAATCAAGAAGAAGAAGAAGATGCATCTAAGCGAATTCACCCACGAGTCCGACAAAGCATTCAAAAGGATCACCCCGTTGACAACTTTCTTGGTGATATTCAAAAGGGGTAACCACTAGATCCCGAAAAGCTACGTTTTGTCATCAATACTTGTTTGTTTCCTCTATGGAACCTCTTAGGGTGGAACAAGCACTCCAAGACTTGGATTGGATGATGGCCATGTAAGAAGAGTTGAACAGCTTTGAAAGAAACAAGGTGTGGTCATTGGTGGAAAGACCCAACCAAAATGTTGTAGGTACAAAATGGGTGTTTCACAAGAAGCAAGATGAATATGGTGTGGTGGTGAGGAATAAAGCAAGACTTGTTGCTAAAGGCTAGTCACAAGTTGAAAGTTTGGTATTTGGCGAAACTTATGCACCCGTAGCTAGGCTTGAGTCAATTCGTATTTTACTTGCCTATGCTACTCACCATGGCTTTAAGCTTTTCCAAATGGACATGAAAAGTGCATTTCTTAATGGCCCTATTCAAGAAGAGGTGTACGTACAACAACCTCCGAGGTTTGAAGACCCAAAGAAACCAAACCATGTGTACAAGCTTCACAAAGCTCTCTACGGCCTCAAGAAAGCTCCTCGAGCTTGGTATGAACACCTCAAGGGATACTTGACCAAAAAAGGCTTTACAATTGGCAAGGCCGATCCTACTCTCTTCACAAGAAAAGTTGATAACGATATTTTTGTATGCCAAATATATGTCGATGAGATAATATTTGGTTCTACTAATCAATCTTTTTGTGATGAGTTCACCAAGATTATGACTAGGAAATTTGAGATGTCCATGATGGGGGAGTTGAAGTTCTTTCTAGGTTTTCAAATCAAGCAACTTGAAGAAGGAACTTTCATAAGTCAAACCAAGTACACTCAAGACATACTCAAGAAGTTTGACATGGAGCATGCAAAGCCTAACAAGACTCCCATGAAGACAAATGGACACCTTGGCCTAGACGTAAATGGTAAGCCTGTGGATCAAAAGGTATATAGATCAATGATTGGCTCTTTGCTTTATCTTTGTGCATCTAGGCTCGATATCATGCTTAGTGTGTGCATGTGTGCAAGGTTCCAAGCGGCTCCGAAGGAAAGTCACTTAGTGGCTATCAAAACAATCTTGAGATATTTACTCCACACACCAAACCTAGGATTATGGTATCTGAAGGGCTCCAAGTTCAAGCTATTCGGTTATTCCGATGCCGATTACGTCGGATGTAAGGTGGATAGGAAAAGCACCTCCGGGACTTGCCAATTCTTGGGTAGGTCCCTTGTGTCATGGTCATCCAAGAAACAAAATTCAGTTGCCCTATCTACAGCTGAAGCAGAGTATGTTGCAGCCGGTAGTTGTTGTGCTCAACTACTTTGGATGCGACAAACTCTAAAGGACTTTGGGTACATTATGACCAAAGTTCCCCTCCTATGTGATAATGAGAGTGCCATCATGATTGCATATAACCCCATTGATCATAATAAGACTAAGCATATAGATATCCGGCACCACTTCTTGAGAGATCATTCCATAAAGGGGGATATTGAAATTAGCTATGTGAGAACCGACAAACAATTGGCCGATATATTTACCAAACCCCTAGATGAGAAGCGGTTTTGTGAGCTTAGGAGTGAGCTGAATATCTTGGATTCATCCAATGTGGAGTAGAACCTTGTGCATTACTTGCTGTGTTGTTGCTCATGCAAAAGAACTTGAAAGAAAATTTCTTCAAAATTCTTTTATGTCTTTGATTTAAAAAACAATTGGTGATATTGATCAATAGATCTTATTGTTGGAACTTGTGAATATAGCTTGGTATGGTTGATTGTTACTATTCACAAGTTTGGAACATGTATATCTCTTTATATATTTCAGCTTGTCCAAAAGTTCATTATCAATAGAGGCAGTTTTATGTTCCAGACAGAGAACGATGAAACTTTCATCACTCAATGACGGAACTTCTGTTATCCTCTGTCAAAGGAACTAGAGGGTCACGGAAGTTCTGTGATAACTTCTGTGAAATTCATGTCTTTTTGTCTAAACCCGAGAGCGACGGAACTTCCATCACCCAATGATGGAACTTCCATTACTCTCAATTTAAGTGGCCCGCACCCTTCCTTCTTCCCTAGTCAATCGACCACTTCTGTTTTCTCCCTGTCTCTCTTCTCCTCAAACCCTAAGTGGCAATTTGCGGTGATTTGAAGATTCAATTGGCAATTCCTTTGGATTTGGTGGAGATTCCACTCTTCCCGCATGGAAGTTCTGTGATCTCCATCAACTTTTCCTCTTCTTGCCCTAGGTATGAGATTTGACCCTAAATCTTGCTCTTAGGTCAAATGTTCAAATGTCTTCAATTCCTTTGGATAGAGTGGTTGCCCTCTGACTAGTCTATCATCCTTTTGAGACATTTTGATTTTCACGGTAGGATTTAGGAGTTAGGTCAATTTTGGTGCAAACTGCAAATGACAGAAGTTCCATCAAAACTTCCGTCATGACGGAACTTTCGTGGTCTATCATGGAACTTCCGTCGCCTGCAGTTCAGTGCACTAAAATTTGCTTACTTCCTGACTCTTGCTTGTGGCTCATACCCAAGCTGTTGAACCCTCTCCCTACTCCTTGGAAGTTTGCCTCAAATGCTCAAGAGAAGACTAGTGGGGAGGAGAATGAGGATCAAAGACATTCCTCCTCTCCAAGTGACGAGATCATGCTCCCACCGAAGAAGCGAAAAGCCATTGCTAAGATCCGCCAAGGGTCAAGTGGGGCTGCTCAAATCGTGCGTGTTGAGCAGGGAGGATCTCTTCCTCCTAGGCGAGCCCAAGATAAAGGAAACAAACCAGCTAAGGAAAGGGGCTCTCGCTCATGCAAGAGCACAAGAGATGAGTCCCTAATCATTGTGAGGGACCTTCGAGTCAGTGCTTTGGAGTACCCCCTAGATTATGTTGTCAAAGACTACAAGAAGGATGCCGAGGCACTCAGTGAGGGATGGAAGCAAAATCATTACATCTTGTCTGACAAGGAGGCTAGTGACTACCGGTTTCTCACTTGGTTTCAGTAGGACTACTACATGTCCATGCTTATTAAGAAGAACAGGAAAAATCAGCTAGCAACTCATCAGTGGATTGATTGGAAGTAAATGGAGGACAAGGACAATGCCACCTTCAATGAAATCATTGCGGCATGCAAGGACAGGAAGGTGTCTAATCTTATGGGTTTCAACTATGACTGGAATGAAGAGGTCATCTGTCAGTTCTATTCCACTCTCTACATTGATGGCAGGGGATACTTCTATTGGATGACTCAGGGAGTGCAGTATGTGGTGTCCCCCTCATAGATAGCCGCTTATTTTCTCCTAGCTGATGATGATGTGAACAAAGAGAAGATCACTAATGAGCTAGTCTTGAGGGATGCTGACTTGGCTTTCATGTATGAGGATCCAAACCCAGTGTATCGTGGCACAACCAATGGGATACACAACTTCTACTTCACTCTCAATAGGATGCTTAGGATGACCATAGCTCCTAAGGCAGGGTATGCTAGTTCCATTGTTGAGCACTCTAGGAACAATCTTGCTAGGTTTAGAGATGGAGCTGCACCTTTCAGTGTCATGGACTTCATTGTCCAGAAGATCTATACTTCATCTCTAGATACCAGGGGAGTTCTTCCTTTTGCTCCCTACCTCATGAGGATGATCGATTCGGAGACCGGGTTAGTGTTTGAGAAAGAATGCAAGCACCAGCCCCTGAAGCCTCGAGTGCAAAGTCCCCACCGTTCTCTTTATGGATCTATTGCAGCTCCAACCACCAGTCGATCTGCAGCTGCTAGAGCCTCTGCTCCAGGCACTTCCGCCAGGCTAGCTTCTCCTCCTCCTACAAAGCAACCTCGTCGTCCGTCCTCTCCCATTGTATCCCTCCTTAAGAGCATTTTCACTGCTTGTTGTTTCAATGCTAAGGAGAATTGGGAAAACAAGAAGAGGATCAAGAAGCAGGTAGGGCACAAGGCCATGTAGTGTCTCTAGATGGCTCCGAGTGTGAGCCCGATGGTGAGCCACCCGTCTTTGAGGATCCCCTTGCAGCTTACGATTGGGATGATGTTGCCCCTCAACCCACTCCTTCTCCGGCCAATGATGAAGAAGGGGACAAAGAAGAAGAGGAAGGAGAAGGCGATGATGAGAGCACCGATGACGATGAGTGATTCTTTTCTTAGCTTGACTCTCTTCCTTTTCTTCTTTTTAGTGCCTTGATTCCAAAGGGGGAGAGAAGCTATGAAAAAGTGTATCTGAGAATTTCTTTTGTAATAAGTTAGTAGTGAACCTATGCACAAGTTTATCTTTCTATATGCTTGTAAACTATTTGTGAACTTCGTTGTAATATTCTCTTTGCTTGATGTTTAGTAGTGTGGTGCTTGCTTGATTTTGATTGTACTAAGTGTGTTGTTGATCTATTGCTTTACCATTTTGTTGCACACTTGTACACCTTTTAGGCACTCCACTCTTTGCAAAATATAGGGAGAGCTCCCTCACATAGTTGTGTGACTCATACATATCTTTAGGGGGAGTTCCACTATATTTTTTTTCTCTTTGTTTTGTTTGGTTATCTCTTATATATCCTTTTTAATCTATTGTCATCAATCACCAAAAAGGGGGAGATTGAAGATGCATCCTCTAGTGGGTTTTGGTGAATAATGACATGAGATTAAAATTGTGCTAACATGTTCATGAAGTTAATGTGTAGATAATCAAATTAATATTCAATCCCACATTTGCAAGATGGTTTTTACTCCCCAAAAGAAGAAAAGAAAAAAATAGACTCCAGTGCTTCAAATGGTAGTTTTTTATTTTAATTGAGTCATAGGTTTGCCGAACTATAAAGGGGGGTAAACCAATCTTGCCAAGAAGGGAAATTTATGTGCTCAAGCCAACCAAAAATCTTTGAGAGAAGTTCAGCCGACAAAAGTCAAAAAGAACCATCCATTTCTGAGCCAAATAGAGAGTGATGGAAGTTCCGTGAGTCTCTTCACGGAAGTTTCATCAGTGCCCAGCTTCAACCTCTCAGACAACCCGAGAGTGACGGAAGTTCCGTACTTCCACGACGGAAGTTCCGTCACGGGAATTTCCGTGACTCTCACGGTAGTTCTGTGAGTTCTCATTTCTTGTCAACCCGAGAGTGACGGAAGTTCCATCACTTCTTGACGGAAGTTCTATCATGGCATCTACCTTGTTTCCTGTCTAGCGCAACCGCTATTTTTGAAATGACGGAAGTTCCGTGGGTTCTCACGGAAGTTCTGTCAGACTCAGAAAACAACCTAACGGCTAGTTTTTGGGAAAGCTCTATAAATAGCTTACCCCTTCCCTCATGGGAGGGGTTGGACACTTTGACATTTCACTCATTCTTCAGCTAGAGCTCTCTCTTCTCACTCCTAAACTTGTTCTTGAGATTCCAAGCAAGTGAGAGAGATCCAACCACAAAAAGAAAAATACATCCACTCAAAAGCTTGAGCACATCTTTCCCTCCCCAAATAAGATTTAATTTGCTTGTTACTCTTGGAGACTTGGTCTCCTAGACGGCTAGGCATCGCCCTTGAGCTTTCAACGTGTTGTGGTGAGACGGGGATGTTTGTGAAGGTGTGATTTGCATCCGGAGGAAAAGAATCAAGTGAATAAAGAAAAAAAGCACGATCTTTGTGATTGCTTGGCGGGGAAATGGGTTGAGAGAGACCCGGTCACTTTGTGTGACTCCTCAACGAGGACGTAGGAACTACTTTGTGTGGTTGCCGAACCTCAGATTAATTCCTTGTGTCTCTTTATTTTTCCCACATTTCATTATTGTGCTTGTGTATTTCTTTCATATTATTGTGCTCGATTTACTTGTTGTTGTGTTCTAAGCTATCTAGCGAAGATCTCCAGTCACTCATAGCATTAGCTTCATCACTATCAAGTATTGTATCTCTACCTCTTAAGTTATCCGCATTTCAATAAGTCTTAGAGAAAGAATTTGTGAAGTTCTGTCATTTGACAAAACTTCCGTGGTGACGGAAGTTTCGTCACTCCTGACGGAAGTTCCATCGTTGTCAATTTGATCAAAGCTTAGTGCTTTTTTAGGTTTATTTTTAAATTGCCTATTCACCCCCCCCCCCCCTCTAGGCAACTTTCACTCTCATAAGTGTTTGTTTGCTCAATCTTCTTTAGAGCTCTGTACATGGCATAGGAGACTAGGTCACATGAGTTTTGACTTGCTTTGCCGCTTGAGTGGCCTAGGTTTGATTCGAGGATTGCCTAAGCTCAAAATTTGAGAAAATATTGGTTTGTGCTCCTTGTCTTATGGGAAATTGGTGTGGTCGAAAGATTTGCTTTTCTTCGAGGGGAGCTTGGTGTTTGCCATCCCTATGGCATTGTTTGAGGGGTAGTTGATCTCTTTTGTATATGTGTGTCTTACCTTTTCGGATTGCATATCATATGTAATATATGCATTTATAGATGAGCTTTACCTTTTATACTTCCTTGCATTTTTCATTGCTATGATTGAGCTTGAGCTAAGTTGTGTGGATGTGATAGCAATCTCTCATGCTTAGATTTTCTAGATGGCCTGTTATAGACTCTTTTTCGAGCAACCTGCTAATCATAAAGGTGAACTTGGCTTTTTGTGAACCTTATGAACTAATATTGATAAATCTTGCTCACCATGTGAATAATTGCTTTTATCTTTGCCAAAACTTGTATTGAGGCTAGTCTAGAGGATGTCTTGGCCATTGCACCTTGTGTTTACGAAATGGAAGGCTTTGCAAATGTTTAGCTCATAATAGAACATTGTGGGAACATGTGTTCCTTTTGCCACAAAGGCATGCTCTTTAGTCTTGTGAATAACCATTAATAATCTACAAAGTGACTTAATCAAAAATAATTATAAAATGCTAAATCCAAAAACTGTTCCTGGAGACCTCGGGGTGTTTGCCGTACCCAGTCGTGCGACCCTCCGCATGGATAAGAGGTCACATGAGGATAATCAATAATCACTTGATCAAAATGAGTCTTTGTTGCATATGTGAGCATTTGTAGAGCCCATTTTCTATGAATGCTTGTTGCCCTGGTTGAGATTGAGACTGGCTAGTTTCTTTTGATTCACTTGATGTCTGTTTTGCCTTGGATGGGAGTAATTATACATGTGGTGGCAGCTTTTCTCATGATGAGCTAATTTGATTCTATCTAACCTAGTCAATCTTTTTGCTTAGCTTATATAGCTCTTGGAGTTTATGTTGTGCTATCTATTTTTTGTCTTTGTATGATTGTGAGCTATTGCTTTTACACTTCATAGCTCCATATTTATGATTAGCAAGGTTAAATGCTTGTTGGCATAATTGTTGAAGCTCCTTAGGTTTGCATTTTTATGTATTGAATGTTTGTTCTCTTGCTTCTTTGATGAGTTCATTGCCAAAGGGGGAGAAAATATTGGGTCATGCACAAATAATGCTAACAAACTTAAAATGACCCATTTTGCGTTACATGTGACTTACCACAAGTTGAGGGGGAGCATATCATGAGCTCTAGCGTTTTCATGAGTTTTTCACAATCTTTGCAATCTTTGCGTTCTCAAGTGGCTTTCTTTGTCAACTCATGGTTTTGTGATCCTTCTTATGCTAGATGGCTGCTTTTCACCTTTTCTTTGGGTTTGAGCCATTTGGATGTGCTTATTTAGTTTCACATTTCAAATTCTAGTCATTGTGCATTTGATGTTGTTAATGTACTCATCAAGGGGGAGATTGAGAAACCATGTTGATATGTGCCATGGTTTGCAATATGTGATGAGTAATTGACATTGGCTCATTTGGTGGTTGAGTTGAAATGGGGGAATTTGGGGATTGCATGAGTTTGTGCATGGTTATGATTATGACTAATCGGAGTTGGTAAAGATGTTAGAGAAGTTGCAGGAGAAGAGAAATGTATTTGCTTGTCTCGTGATGTGTAGGTTAATGGAGTCAACTTGACGGTCAACGGTGAGAGGATCAGGCACAAGTTGGGGACTTAGGGCTAGACGATTGGGAGGCTGGGTGAAGTCGAGGGTTATCCACACCGTACATGTGGAGAGGCAAGAAGTACGAACGGTTTCGTGGTTGAGCCTCAAAAACGTGGAGGTGATGAAGATGGCGTGTTGAGCAAGTCAAGACGAACGGGACGTCGGTGCAAGTGACAAGGAGGCCGAATAGAGCGGGACCGGGAGAGACTTGCCGATGGTCAGGATCGTGGGACAAGGTGACACGCGTCAACATCAAGAAGTCGCGCTTTGAGAAGCGTGCAAGGCGGTTTCCCAGTTTGGGCCTCAAAACCGGTGGCGAGGATTGGTGGTGCACGTGGCACCATTACGGAGCTTGCGTCGAGATGAAGAAAAGACATGAAGGGCCCAAGGGCGTTCGACTGACGAGAAAAGAGATGGACAAGTTTGTCCTTGATGGTAGGTGGCTATGTATTGTAGGTCAATTGTACATCCTCACTGTACAATTGAAGAACTTCCTTCCGAAGGAAGCGAATAGAGTAGCGATGATCAATGACATGAATCAACTTTTCATTTCCAACCGATCAACATGCGAGTCCTCCCTGCACAAAACAAAGCACTTGTCATCGTCTGCATCCAAGGTGACCTTGACGCCACAGTCAGGCCCCAAGAGAGAGTGGTAGGCCGCAACCATGACTAGCCATTTATTGGGTTTGGGGTTCTCCTCGCTGGTCACCTTCACCTGTAGAAGCGAAGCCAACGAAAAACCCAAGATAGTCGGTGTCACTATATGACTAAATACATCTTCTCAATTCAAACTATGCTCGCTTTTAGTAGACAATCAGTGGCTACTCCAAGGACTATTCCAAGATAGTCCGCCATCACTTTGTTGCAAGTGGTTGTACTCAACGACTGGTTGGGTCCTCCATCCGGCGGGATAGGAGACAGCAAATGGGGACGCTTACGGCTGCTGTCGGGTTCACCGCATGAGCCAACGCTGGCTGATGAGCGGTGGCTGGATGGAGCGCTGGAGGTGCTTGTAGGAGGAGAGTGGGGAATCAGAGAGTGATGAGATGGAGCGCTAGCTGGAGATCGTTGTCGTGGCCAGTGTGCGAGTGCGTCGTCTCGCCTCCTCCACTACTCTCGGGAAATGGTGGGTTGTGCAAACTGCGCGAGCGCGGCTCCACCACTTCTCTTAGGAAATATCTCGCCTTAACTCATCCGCTGGTTCTCTCAGGAAACGTGGTCAGTGTGTGGGCACGGCTTCTCCGCTTCTCTTGGGAACGTGGTCAAGCCTGCCGCCGACCACGAGTAGTCTGCATACGTGGAGGAGGAAGGCAGCCGCGCCAAGTAAAGGAGAATAGGGCATGAAAAAAGGAAACTGTCTCTGTATTACGAAAACTATGGATGGGCTAACAAAAATCGTCGCTACATCTTCTGACGTTAGGAACGGGTAACAGAAAAACATCACTACATTCTCAGCTCTAGCGATGGCGCTATAAAACTGTCTCTATAACGTTGAACTTTACAAGCGTTTGTTTGTGCGCATCGATGAACACATAGATTCAGAGACGGTTTTGGGAAGCCCGTCGCTATATATAAGACATATAGGGACGATTTGACTAGCAACCGTTGCTGCGCTGAAACACCGTCGCTATATCTCTTGGTTTTAGAGACGGTTTTGCAGCACCCGTATGTGTTAGCTCTTCTTTAGATGGTGTTCTATACAGCCGTCGCTACAAGTGTCCTCCGTAGTAATAGTGGTGACGCGGAACTAGAATGCCGTCGCTAGCCTCTTCTTAGCGACGGTTGTAATTTCTCCCATCTCTAACCTCGCATCACTAAAGTCGAATCTGTCGTAGTGGGTCCTGGATGGAATGAACCTACACGATGACAAGGGGTACAAAGGAACTGGGAGGATTCTTACCGAGAAAGACGACAATGGCAGTTTAATCATGAATCTGTGATTTTTGCAATGCGTTGATGAAACAAATGAAAGAAACATTAAAAACGCACCTTGCCTCCTTGATTTTGTAGCCCTGGCAATTGCTGGAGGGCCAGTGCTGCCATGACTTTGTGGGCTGTGAGGACAAGAACATGAGCAACAATGAATACATGCATGTAGCCTCATCACCTGGGTTGCAATCAGGAGTCGGCGAACTCGCAGGCAACCTCCGATGTCACTTCAAGTATCCCAGTGTTCACGAGATCACACGTGTGCTCCCACCGTGAGATCAAATCATCGACGCTCGTAGAATGGAACGTAGCACGCGCGTTCCCTCGGTGAGATCGCAGGCACTCGTGTGGCCGTGGGTTCAAGATAGCATGAGCTCACACGGCGGTGATCAGTGATCCGAAAAGGCACTGAGTTAGAGCAGCTATAATGCTATATGTAAGCGGTCTTATAGGTGGTTTCATACGTTGTAATATAGGATTTTTGATGATATGAAATAAGAGAGTGATAAAAGAAAGAGGTAGATGTTTCACGAAGCAAGCATCTCATACGCTAAAATTTAAAAGTATGAGACGACTCTCACATCATTATATGAGTTTTAGTAATCTTTTAACAAATAAATATTCATTTTTACATCTAAAAAATAAGGAATCATAAAATTAATAAAAGACAAGTAAACAGTTTATCCATTTGATAAGTCATCTTATAACCCGTCTTAAAATTATATAAGACGACCTATAAAACCGCACTATTATACTTGCTCTTATTAGGGTTGTGTGTGTCAGAAGAGTTTGTGCTCCTAGATTGTCAATTGGGCCGATTGAAATGAGCGAGTACGAGGGGTGCGGCTGGGCTTTTTTGAGTTGGAATAATTTCTATTCAACATAAAAAAAAACATAATTTCACAAGCCCAGGGCCAGAAGGAAGGAGTTTTGGACATAGAGACAGTGGAAGTAATGACATGTAGAGAGTTTTGGCTCTTGAAAACGACCTCGTGCTTCAGAGTTTCAGGTTGGCTCTTGCGAGCGACGTCATGCTCCAATATGGTCAGGAGTCTACAAAGAACTGTCATGGGGCCTTATGAACATGCTATCCTGAAGTTCAATGCAAAAAGCGATAGAGTTTCATGGTTGTTGATGTGATGCATGAACGCCGTAACTCCAACCAGAGCAGCGCGTAGTGCGAGGGGTTAAATGCGGCCGAGGCAGAACGGGGGCGCCGCTGGGTTGAAGCATGGCACGGAGGCGTCATCCTTGTCGGGACTTGTTAGTGTTACTTGGCTAATATGGTAATTTTTTTGCTATTAGAAATGTGATTGAAGAACTGTTGGGATTGCATGGACACGTGGCAACTGATGGGGGAGGGAGCGTCACGCGATCCACGTCGATCCTATTGGTCACGGGTTAAGCTCCCCCTTCGGAATTCTTTTGATGATCGGAGTGATCTGGCTGAGCCTCACGTGCATTGAATGCCACGAGGAGCAGGCTTGTGGTCATTGCTTTACCAAATCCACCCCCAGAATCTGTTGAAAATAAATCCAACCCCGGCCGGGATCCTAGTCCATCTCGTAGTCCCCAGTCTGGCCCTTCAAAACCCAAAACCGCCGCAGCGCTCCCACCCCCACAAAGACGCCATGGAGTTCCAGTACCGCGCCGGCGACGAGCGCTGCCGCCGGTCCCCTTCGCCCCCGACGGTAGCACGATCGCCGGCTCCGAGTAATCCAGTCCCTGCAGGTGATAAATAAATTTCTATGAATCTGTGTTGATCTCCCTGCTCTGTTTCTAGTTTCCTACCCCAATGTTTTTTTTTTTAACGTGATCGAGGCGCGAATTCCAGATGGTCAGCCGGTGGCGGTGGCCGATGCAGAGGACATGCGCCGGCAGGCGGAGAAGGCGAGGATCCGTGCTCGGATCCTGCACGAAGAGACGATGGAACGCTTTCAACTTGAGCTTGAGGTGCGGCTCGAGCTCGTCGAGCGATTCCACCAGAGGTCTGTTCAGCACATGGGGGGAGCTGAACCTCCGGCAAGGGTTACGGCAGCGAACATGTCCTCACCAGTTGTGCCAAAGGTCTGTTGCCCCTGAACGTTACCTTTTCTTTGGTAGGTTGCGCGTGCTTTTGGTTCGTGCTTGTATCTCTACCGGCTTCACGTTTTCGATGTAGCATCAAATCTGTACTCCCTCTGGTGCTTAATTGATGTCGACAGGACAAATTTTTAGTCCAAAATATAAACTAAAAATTCTATCGTATCATCATCAATTAAAAACCAGGGCGAGGAGTGATTAATTTGCTGCATAACTTTCTGAATCATATGCAATTATGGATAGCAAATATCTTTTTTGTCATGTAGTTAATATGATGTCATCATGTTTTGTCGCGAGTAAAGTGCATAGTCGATCCTCAAACTTATTCAGCCATATCATTTAGGTCGTTATACTATCAAATTAAAGTTTTGGCTTAAACTTAGGCTCGGGTGTCATCATCTATCCCTATACTCTCAAAATAGAAATCTAGATCTATAAACTTGTCTTCGGGTGTTATCTATATTCTATAGTTTAAAATATAGTATTTTTTCAATTAATTTGATTAAAACTAAAATATATTGTTTTATAGATATAGCTTATGTCATCTAGATTCTATACCTTAAAATACAATGTTTTTTCAATTAATTTGATTAAAATTAAAATATAGTGTTTTATAGATATATCTTAATTATAATAAAATATAAAAATGGTAGCTCAAATATTTGTATAGAATATTGACATGTGTGAATGACAGTAGTGTTTTATTCTTGAAAATAATCGTACACATCATGATGGTTAACCATAAAACTAATTTATTTTGTTCATTACTTACATATTGTTCGGCAAATTTTTATTGCTCCTTGTTGCGTTTTCTTTTTTGCTGATGGATATTTTTATTGATGAATACTAGCATGCATTACGGTGGTCAGATTTACATTCACTCTACCAATTTAACCAATTTGTCATGGGCTAAACCAAGTCCATTAGTGAGTATAATTAAATTTGCATTTTTAGAGTATAAGGAACTGACACTTGAGCCTAAATTTATGTAGTGAAAACTGTATTTTGAGAGAATAGGGACCTAACTAACATCCGAGCCTAAATTTAGGGAGTATAATTTAGGAGTATGCGGACCTAAATAACATAGCGAGACAAGTTTAAGGACTGACTATGCACTTTACTCTTTTGTTGCATACTTTTTCTATATATGATTCATCCCATGCAAAGATTTCGCACAATTTTGAGTGGCGATATGCTCTGACATATGTAGAAACTATGTTAAACTTTTACTGAAGTAGAAAACCAGCGTATTGTTGCTATGCTTGGTCCTTCTTGATTGTATACAAATAGAAGCACACCAGCAAGAGTGGAACCAAATCATTTGTTGGGGTAAATGCCATTCTTTTAAAGGCATGCGTTCGGAATCCAGCCAAGCACATGGTGGAGCCAACTTAATAGAATTTTGTTCATGTGTTTCTTCTTTGTGTGTGCAGTCAATAAACACCATCTTACCGTTCATCGTATCTGTTTTCACAACAGTGTAGATAGATTTGTTTTTTATTTTACAAAAGGAATGCAAAATATGTTTTATTTTGGAATGTCACAAATTGGCTATAACATGTTGGCTTTGCTACAATGTATCAGTAGTTTCCTTTGATGTTGCATTGTTAAACATGTATAAAACATGATAAACATTGATAGAATAAATTTCTAGTTACAGGTTATAGAAAACATTGATTCACGTTGTTATTGGAAAAACAATTTATGAAAATGCATTATCTCCACTGCTGATGCAATTTGAATTAGAACACTGTGCATAGGTTTTATCATTGTCCTGCTTTCACAGAATGTGAGGGCCATTTTATAGTGTTTGAATTTTACATTTGCATCCAAATTATATGCATCCAATTAAAAAAACAAAATTGTTTCTCTTTACCATTTTCCATAGTTTGAGTATGTTCCATCTGGAGATAGCTGGCACAGTGGAAGGACTTCCGGATACTTGAGTTTGTGTATTGTTGTCCCGCTTAAGAAAACAACAAGGAAATTATGTTGGTTCTGGTCACATGACACTGTAAAAGCCAACTTTAGCTATTGGACACTGAAAATTGTGACAATATCTGCTATCAGTGCTACCATGTCTAGTAGATATTGTCACAATTTCCCAGTGTCCAATGTCTAAAGTTGTTTTTTTTTATTCACTGCATAGTGGCCAAAACCTACAAAAACTGTGCCCACATCGTAATTTCTCTTATGTAGCTGTCCTTATTTTGTTAAGGGGGTCAACAATACACAATATTCTAGTGTGATACCGCCAAAATCGGCATTTGCAGTGTCTTTGACAGCAGTTAATTAATAATGTCTCACGGCAAAATTTCCCCTATATATATCCTTATGAAAAGTACTTGTAAAAAATGATATGGAGAAAACTAATATTTAAATAATTGCGAGAATATACTAATTAATTATTATGTGATCGGAAAGCGTCTGACATGCATATTACTCCCAGTTTTCAGCTCTTTCTTGTCGTGGCATTCCATCAGAAAACCACATAGGAATTAAATGTGATACTGGTGATTGGAAAATTTTAGTTAGAGCTTTCTTCCGTCCTTGAAATATATATGTCATGTTACTGAAATTATATATAACTTCGATAATATGTCAGCAAGTCGTACCTTTGCGTTTCCTTTCCTTTTTCCCATGTAACAAAAACAGAGGCCTGCAAACTGATCTTTACTGCAGCCACCGGTTGTTTGTACTTCTATTCTCTTCTTAATGAAATACACGCCCAGGCACGTTTGTGAATGAAAATATATAACTTCCATAATATCAAATTTTCACAGATGTGGTAACCATTTTCTGGCCACCTTGTCCAGGCGATTTCTAAGCAGTAACATTTGCCCCTCCAGCATCTTGAAATATTTGATTATATTAACTTGACTCAATCACAGGATAACTCCAAAGTCATCGCACCAGCAGCCTCGCTGGCCAAGCGGAAGAGCCCGGTCGTTCATGGTGCAGCATCCAATGCTTGTGAGGAGACGAACAGCAAGAAACAGAAGGTCGACCTGACCTGCCCGATATGCGGCATCACTGCAAATGGCGAGAAGGATATGCAAGATCACCTCAACGGAAAGAACCACAAGAAGAAGGCCGCAGCGCTTGCAGCACAACCAGCAACAGAGCCGGAGCCTGATGAGGAGGCAGAGGTAGTCACGTCACAAGAACCTTGTGATGACTTCAAGCCAATGAAGTTCACAATGTTGACGAACGCTGGAACGCTGTACCAGGCCACGCAGATGGATGGGTACCTCCTCTGTGAGGTGTGCAACGTGAGGACCGCGGACCGTGTAACCATGATGTGCCACTTCAACGGAACCAAGCATATCTCCAAGGCCAAGAAGATGGGCCAGGCCACCGGTGATCCACCGGCAGGCAGCACTCCTTCCAAGAAACGCATAAGCAAACACACTGCACCACCGGCCGCTGTTGCTTCGACTGTCATTGCCGGCATTGATCCTAACACGGTGGTTCTGGAGGTGGATGGTGAGTCACACACCGTGCGCCGCGCGGGACGCTCCCTGCTCTGTGAAGGCTGCGCCGTGAGGGCTCCCTCCGAGAGCGGCATACGGTTGCATCTGTCCGGGAAGAAGCACAAGAATAAGGCGAACGCCAACTTTGTTGCATCCGGCAGTGATGCTAAATCACAGGTGGTTGATAAAGCTACCGCTGCTGTCGGCGAAAATACTTCACAGATGAAAGTGCCATTGGTGATCGCTATGCAAAAAAAGGCCGCTGATCCCAGCAGTGAGGGGCAAGATAAAATGGCGAAGTCAGCAAACAAAGATGTGGTCGCAGTGGAAATAAGCTCAGAGGCTCCAAAAAAGGAAGCAGCAAAGGTTAGCTCAGTGGCTAACACGGTCAGTGACTCGGACCTGGTCATGGAAGTTGATGGCATGCGGCACCCTTTGCGACGGGTGGAGGGTATCCTCCTCTGCCCATGCTGCAACGTGAAGGCGAAATCTGATATTGTCATGAAATCTCACCTGGTGGGAAAGAAGCACAAGACTAAGATGACGTCCACTTCCATGAAAGCTGAAGCCAACATCCCAAAGACGGCCAAGGCTGGTGCAGGGACAGACATCGGACCACCGACGACGCAGAAAGCTAAGAACCCGGCCAGGGCCGCCGTGGTGCCCTTGGAATTAGATGCACCGGCCGAGGTTGAAGCTGCTCCCACAGAACCTGCCGATGATGACACCACTGAGCCTGCTGGCAAGCCGGTCACGATCTACGTGGAGGGAAAGATGTTCACCGCGCTGCAGCAAGAGAACGGCAGGCTCTCGTGCGAGCTCTGCGGCGTACGTGGCTGCAACAAGGACGACATGGTGAAGCACATGTACACAAGGACGCACTGGGACAAAGCGAGACTCGCGCTGCCACTGATCAAGGACGGCAACGGCCACACGGCAGGTGAGGGAACGGCTCAGGCCTCAGGTGGAGAACTGTGATTACAACAGCGTGACTGACAACTTTGGACGATTCAAACTTTGTGAGGACAAGTTCATCTGTAGGCCAGATTTGTTCCTACAGAATTCTTTAAAATTCTTATTGAAAACATTTCCTCTTGGAAACATTCCTTACAGTCTCTCTTTTTTCAAATTCTTTTATTTTTCCTATATCGCATCTTAAGGCACTATATATTATTGAAGAGTTTTCCCTGCTATGAATTCATATACAACTCTTCTAATCCTATGTTTACTCATTTTTTTTGATGGGATGCGTGCCTTAACATTGATACTTAATATGGATTTTACGGGTGTTGATATATGGTGCCTGATGGTGAGTTGGTGACAGCTGCGAACGATCGAGCTATGGACTAATGGCATACATATGTTTCAGCAATAAGACATTATAAACTGACACCTGCATCTTTAGTTGGAAAAGTGGTAGAACGAAGATATATCATTAGTTATCATAATAGAACTTCAGTTCGTGCCGACGGGACCGCACATATACTGTTCCACCTTAGCTACTGTTTTATTGTTACCCTGTAGCAGCTGTTGAAAACCATCGGATCATCCAGTGCTTCAATTGGATCGCAGCCACGCGAGGATTGTCTCGAAGTGTCCAGCAGTCCATCAGTCCAGCTGCGTCCTCCTCTCCCTTCCCCTTCCTTCTCTTCCCGATCGACAGTCCTCGCCCCTGTCCAGCCCTACAGCATCGCCGACCGGCTCTTGGGTTGCCTCGCTCTGCTCCAACCACGTCGTACAGAGCAGCGGCCCCGCTTGGCTACCTGCAAACAAGGCGTATCATGGGGATGGATAAGGCTATCGCTCCCTACGGCTTGCCACCACGCCCCCCCCCCCCCCCCCCCCCCCCCGCTAGCCACACGCCTGCATCTCTATGACTTCGCCCGTTGCTGCCGCTACCTCAACCATCACGGATCTACACGCCCCTGCCATTGCTGCTGAATGCTTTGATTTGATTTAGGCGCACTTCAGCCAGATCGCTACTACAGGCTTCGATTTCCGTTCACGGCAGACACATTACTGGTCAATGCTGGACTAATGCTGGACTGAGAGGTACGACCATGGACATACTTTACTTTGATGAAGTTCTAGCCGACAGGACCCGCACATATACTGTTCCACCTTAGCTACTGTGTTACTGTTACCCTGTAGCAGCTGTTGGAAACCGTCAGATCATCCAGTGCTTCAATCGGATCGCAGCCACGCGAGGATCGTCTCGAATTGTCCAGCAGTCCACAAGTCCGGCTGCGTCCTCCTCTCCCTTCCCCTTCCTTCTCTTGCCGATCGATAGTCCTCGCCCCTGTCCAGCCCTACAGCGCCGCCGACCGGCTCTCGTGTTGCCTCGCTCCGCTCCAACCACGGCGTACAGAGCAGCGGCCCCGCTTGGCTACCTGCAAACAAGGCGTATCACGGGGATGGACAAGGCTATCACTCCCTACGGCTTGCCACCACGCCCCCCGCTAGCCACATGCCTGCATCTCTATGACTTCGCCCGTTGCTGCTGCTGCCTCGACCATCACAGATCTACACGCCCCTGTCATTGCTGCTGAATGCTTCGATTTGATTTAGGCGCACTTCAGCCAGATCGCTGCTACAGGCTTCGATTTCCGTTCACGGCAGACACATTACTGGTCAATGCTGGACTAATGCTGGACTGAGAGGTACGACCATGGACATACTTTACTTTGGTATTTGTGATTAAGTTCTTTTGATAATGCCAGGCAACATCAGATTTCTTGCAAGACTAATCAGTGCTGATTTTGTTTTGTACACTATAGTGGAGGTTAAGCTACATATGGTGCAATCCTAAGCTGGAAGACGCCCTCATTAACAACATGACAGTGGACACTGGACAGCCTCAGGATTCAGGACCATCTATCTTCAAGGACAGTGCAGCTGCTGCAACCGAGGTGCTCTTTTCTCAAAGAAATTATTATTTGGTCATCTATGTTTTGTTACATTAGTTTGCCGTTTGTTTCATACCTTAGTATCAAAGTACATGTGACCAAATATTTATCTGTTGTTAGCCTTTGCATCAAATTTTTTTTCTCTACATGAATGCAACCTTTTACTTCACCAAATTCCGACATGAAAGTGCTAGGCAACTGCAGTCATGTCATAGAAGCAGCGAGCTTCTTGCATTGTCTGTCACAAACCTTTAAAATTTATTACACTAATCTGATTTTTTTTGATAAAATATTTGCAGAATGTTAGTAAAAGAAATTGGATGTTTGTGTGGTCAGTGGTCCTTGACATTTTACAGGATGACCAGCCTAGCCAAATAGCAATTTGTATGATCCTTGAGATATCAGGAACAACTCAGGTTATATTCATTGTCCAACTACTTTCTGCATTGCAATGTAATATTGATTGGTTGAAAAAAAAATATGAGATACATATTTCGAATAGGACCACCATTTTGTAGTCGACAGTCATTTATTGCTAATAACAAGCAAGGTTGGTATACGGAAGCAGCTGATACGCTCCCTAATATCTGTTACTGAATCAGTTCAGACACAAGGTGTTGTTTCTTTAGTTACACGTTTGTCTTATAATTTCCAATTTCACAGTTTGATGCCTAATCTATTGATTGTTCTGCAGGTTGGCTATCAGTTACCGTTACCTCATCATGGCCATTATTATTATCTTAGAGATGCTAAGATTTCTCAATTGGTGTCTTCTGCCTTAGGTAAATAATTTCATTGGCACATCTAATCTTATGCTTTTTTTTGCATTACTCCCTCCATTTCAAAATTGTTATCGTCATTGACTTTTTTCATCAACTTTGACCATTTGTCTTATTCAAAAAATTTTGAAAAATATCATATATTTTCTTATGATTTGTTTTGTCAAGATAAAATTTAAATATACCTTATAACTTTTCATATTTGAATAAATATTTTAAATAAGATGAATGATCAAAGGTAACGAAAAAAGTCAATGACGACAACAATTTTGAAACGGAAGGATTATGTGATTAGAAAAATAATTTGACTTTTAGGTGCCATTGCCAAACAATTTAGGAATTTATACTTGGTGTTCTCTATACAAAGAAATATTGTTTGCACAACTGACATTTTGTTCTTTTCGTACAATGCTATTTTACGGACCTATTTTAAGAACATACTGAAACTAATGCCATCTCGGGCCATTCTTACAGGTGCCATGTTTTTGAAGTCGAGGTAGATCATCATGATTTGATATCCTCCATTCATTTGTACTCCCAGCACGCCATGTTGGTTCGTTCCACCACCATCTCCAGCCCAATTTACTGCTCCTCTGCAGTGCAGATCGCTTGCCGTTGGATTCCATGGCTTCGTCTCTACCATGGCCTGACCCACCAACTAACCTCAGCGATAAGTGAAGCTTCATCTCCTCAGGTACCCTGCTACTGTCACCCTCTGCCGTTGTTTTATACTGTATGGATTCGGCAGCACATGTTTTAGCTATTCATGTTTGCATAGGGCCAAATGGTTTGAGCCTGTTCATTCTTTAGGTGCTGCATTTGTTCTTTTAATTATTAGCTCAATGGAAAGTGATGAAATTGGGTACAGTAGGCAATCATGAAACCGGATGGATTGGACGATACAGTACAAGATATAAAGTTGTATCCAGTTTGCATCTTCATCCAACGGTATATTAGTGAACTTTCCACATAAATATTCCCTCTGCACTGCAAAACTGAAGCTTGGCTACCTGTGGAATTTTACATTGTCATTTAAATTGAGGAAGGAATTAAAATTGTAGACAGGAGATCAGAGAGGCAACAACAGATTTTAAGATCTGTTAGTTGCAACTGTCTTTTACAGACAAAGGTATATTCATTTTTCCATTGATGGGACAAATGTTGTTTTCGTGTTGATAGAAGCGCTCTATTTTCTGATGTTTCCAGAACAATGCATCCTCAGGGTGCTTCTTTTTAGCACCTTCTTTTATTTGTTTTGGGCTAAACTGCATCCTGCTCTTCAGAAATAATTTAGATAACTAAGACCCCAAAGTATCTCTGATCAACAATGTAATAGAACGAAATATTATACATAAGAAAGTATCATACACTTATTTCTCTAAATGTTATGTTTGAATCATCCAAACAGTTAATCTCATGTAACTTATGTTGCAGTTTTGGGTGGGTTCTGACATTCCTTAAACCTCTATTGACTACTACTTCTGTTTTATCTATATTTTCTAGATTTATAATACATTGGGTAATGGATTTGTATGTTATTTGCAGCGTCAATTGAAAGACACTAGAAGCTAATATCTGCCCTCGACAATTATTTACTATTATTTAGTAATATTTCTATTGTGAGACTAAGCTACGTTGTTAATATCTTCCAGATTGTGTTAATATCTTCATTGGTTACGTTCTCTGCTAGCACTGTTTTTAATATTTTGCATGCTAGACGATGAAATTGGACACAATAACAGATCAATTTAGAATGTGGAGGATAATGTCTATCCAGATGTACTACTAAAAAAATAGACATTGCTTTTGATTGTTTTTGAGCAAAACTAATTGCATGGTTTGTGGCTCTAATAGAGTTCTCTAAAAGTTTTTTTGTGGACATTTTATTATTAAATCTATTTCATTGTTGACTTAGCTAAGTGTTTTTAGTCTATTTTTTCATTCACTATTATGAATTACATAGTTGAGCAACTAGCTTGATTTGCACCCGCGGCAATGCGCGGGGTTTCAGCTAGTTTATACAAACTGCAGGGAACAAAGAGATGGGTATACATACGTCAGTAAAAAAAAAAGTCCTTTTGGCGTCCAAGGCCCGTTGCTTGCTTGTTATAGCATGCGTACGTAATCTTCTAGCATAAAAATATTACAATAAATATTCATTTTGTGGGGATTATAGAAAGCGATTGATCATTATTGAGTCATGTTGTTCTCGATTCTCCGCCGTCGTTGAGAGGAATAAGTAAAATTTCCAACCGAGATATTCCTTTTACATTTAAGAGGTGAATGCACAATAATCTGTGACCTGTTTTGTTCAGTTGCCAACTCTGGCATAAATAAGATCACCAGTATGCAAGATTTTGTGTAATCTCATATATTGAATTGCAGTCCGCACGGGAACTTTAATATAATCTTCTCATCCAAATAAACTTTAATTTAATCTTTCTTGTTACAATGAGAACGTGAGGCATATAGACTAGCTGAGGGTCGTTCTCAGCTGTGCCGTACAGGCTGGTATAAAAAGCAGATGAATTTTATATACCAATAGCGACCGCTTCTACTTCACGGCAATGCAGGTTGCCTTTCCATGCATATATCGTATATGCGCCGTATATCTTACATGCGTACACATATAGGGATACACAGTACTATATAAACACATGCTGCCTAGCTCCATTCACCAAACTAAAAGCATACTACACACTGCAGCAATAGTAGCAAGCAAACAATCGGCAGGCGTCAACTATGGCCATCTCCAGAGCGTTGTTCCTTGCCATTCTGGCCTGTGTTTGCATCTGCAGCACTGTTTTAGCAGCTCGTGAGCTCAGCAATGACGACTTGGCCATGGCGTCGAGACACGAGCAGTGGATGGCGCAATACGGCCGCGTCTACAAGGATACCGCCGAGAAGGCGCAGAGGTTCCTGGTGTTCAAGGCCAATGTCAAGTTCATTGACTCGTTTAATGCCGAGAGCCACAAGTTCTGGCTAGGCGTCAACCAGTTCGCTGACATCACCAACGAGGAGTTCCGGGCAACCAAGACTAACAAGGGGTTCAAACCAAGCACGGTAAAGGTTCCCACAGGATTTAGGTATGAAAATGTTAGCATTGACACACTTCCGGCGAGTGTTGACTGGAGGACCAAGGGTGCTGTCACTCCCGTCAAGGATCAAGGCCAATGTGGTATGTATATATATTTAAGAAAACGCACATTATTCATAAACATTTCATTTGAGACGCCATTGTGTCACGTCATATGCAACGTGCTTCCAACAATGACGCAGGATGTTGCTGGGCCTTCTCAGCTGTGGCTGCCATGGAGGGTATAGTCAAGCTCAAGACTGGCAATCTCATCTCGCTATCGGAGCAAGAGTTGGTGGACTGTGATGTCCACGGTGAGGACCAGGGCTGCGAGGGTGGCTTGATGGACGATGCCTTCAAGTTCATCATCAAGAATGGTGGCCTGACCACGGAGTCCGGCTACCCTTACACAGCAGCTGACGGCAAATGCAAGAGCGGATCTAACAGTGCTGCAACTATCAAAGGCTACGAGGATGTGCCAGCAAACAACGAGGCAGCTCTTATGAAGGCAGTGGCCAACCAGCCTGTGTCTGTTGCCGTGGATGGAGGAGACATGACATTTCAATTCTACTCTGGTGGTGTGATGACCGGCTCATGTGGCACTGATTTGGACCATGGGATTGCAGCGATTGGCTATGGACAGGCTAGTGATGGCACAAAGTACTGGCTAATGAAGAACTCATGGGGCACGACGTGGGGTGAGAATGGTTACTTGAGAATGGAGAAGGACATTTCGGACAAGAAGGGAATGTGTGGCCTCGCCATGGAGCCTTCTTACCCCACCGAGTAGGCAAATCCTAATTTGCCCCTACTTCATATGTGAACATATATATTGAATAATGTATACTTCCCTCCTTTTACAGTACATTCATGTGTGTGTGTGTAAATTACAGAAATGATCAATCTATCTACTTGTATATGCATTTCTATATTCTGTAAAATCATGTGAACAAGCTCTTTGTGTAATACTCCTAATTAATTAAGAATATGTGTTTCCTATTTCTTGCATTGACACCCAAATTTGATACGGCCATCATTGTTTTCTGTCTAGAAGGTGAAACACATCTTGATTGTTAAATTGGGCATTGGTAGCTGATTCCGGCTTTATCAGATGGTTGAATAATTCTTTAGTCGAATTAGCCATTTGATTGGTTTGTGTAACCGGACGAATGTACATGGTTTTTCTCTCTGTCCCCATAGAAGAAGCAAACCTAGCTACTTTATGCATCTAAATATTGGATTGTGCCTTCGTGTGCATTTTCCAACAAGCCTTATGGTCCGGTTTGGGCTGATCAGTATGATTTTCTTTAGAATAGGTAGTCCTAGTCAATTTCTCTATATCGCACTATCTGCGACATTGTTATATTTAGTCCATGACCATGAGAATAGATCAAAAAATGTGTTTTTTTTTCAATCTATAAAGCAGTTACTAGAAAATATGAATAAAAGGATGTGAAAGAGTCAGAACAACTGATGAATCGCAGCGCAGAGGCAGTTTAATCCAAAAAAATTCAAGTGCTCACGCTAAATAGGTAGATGGCAATTCAGGGCTGGGGCATCGATCAAAGTTATGCAATGATGGAAATGGCATGGCAAATATTTCCACCGAGATGACTTTAATAACAGCAATAAAAGGCAAATAATAACGGAAGATCTCTGATTCTCTGATGGAACTCATAGCTCGTTCAGTCTAAATAAACATTCCAAATAATGCAGTAAATCTGTTGACAACCAAAATTGGTCAATTGTGAGATATATGGGATAATAGTCAAATGTCCAGTTTTATACTAATAATCATTTTTCTACAAGATTGGCATTTGTATGCAAGATGCAGGACCGATGGATCAATTCAGAATATTTTGAGCATAATTTACTTGGTGAGACAAAGAAGCACCCAAAGAAGCATGAAGATAAGGTCAAATAATATATTTCATCTTGTTATGTTGAAGTTCTCGCTAAGACGATCGAAATGGATATATGGATCGCCTAATTTGGAGTCCGGATGTAAGAGTTATAGCAATTTGGAAATCAGCTGTCTCGCAAAACCGGCCAGACCGGATTGACACACAGGTCAGATCGGTTTTAACTGCCTTACACACCGAGCAATCCATTCTGACCGGTTATTGAGGTCGGTCCGACCGGTTTTTGACAGAGAAGTCTGAGTTGAGGTCGCGACTTGAGTTTAGGTCGGTTTATGGCTTGTTTCTTGCGTCCCACGGGCATAGACCTCCCCACCATGCATATATAAAGGGTCATGGCCAATTGAAAAAAAGAACCCAATCGAATCTGTCAGTTACTTACATCTTTCTCTTTTTACCCTACTTTTTCAACCTCTCCATGCTGTTTGACTTCGGATCTCCACGACCAGAGATGGCGTCCTAGACTCCTAGGGCACACCGACGACGTCCACGCCTTGACGGTGTCCCTCCCGGGCGAGAGCTTCGATGGTCTTTGCTAGTTTGCCCGTAAACTAATCGTTTTTCATCACGTAAGGCGTTGTTTACCTCTCTGTTGGTTTTCTTATAAACCTAGCTATCATTCACCACACAACGGTGATAATTACCCCCTGTCTTGGGTCACCAACTCACCATAGTGAATTCTTCATCAATCTCTGCTTTCATGGCGACCCGTGAAAACCGGTCTGACCGGTAGGTCAAACAGGTCTGGCTAGTTTGCACTGCCGGCACGGTGAGTTGCTGCTGTAAATTCACACAAGGGCATGCTCATGTTTAATGGCACTTTTAAGTGTCAACATATTTTTTGGTGACTCCGCTGGGGAAGAAGGTTTCGGTTAAATCAAAGCCGAATTCATCTTTTCCACCAATTGGGCTCTCAAACTGAAATTGACAAAGATAACATCATCATGGGTTCGTTGAAGGAACTGCCCGAAGAATCACGGCAAGCTTTCTTCGAGCATAAGAAGGAGCTCGAGGAACAGAGGAAGGTACAAGAAGCACAACTCTTACAAGAATATCTTTCATGCTTCAAGAAGGATCGGCAAGGCAATGTAACTCAAATCAAGCAAGTCCTTCTACCTTTGCCTAAGGTAATGTCACACCCGGTTTTAAGGACAAAATCAAGTGCTTATCATATGTGTGCCCAGAAACAAGTTTCACACATATAGATAGTGAAATGAATAACAGTATGACCAACATCATTATTAAAGCGTACCATTATTATATAAATAATTGTCTTTAAAGACTAAGGATGACTCTCTTGTATAATAACAGCGGTACACACCATAACACCACAGGTAATCGACCGGAGGCACGCTCGCCTAGTAGTAGTCTTCTCAATGTAGTCCATCTCTCCATCTTCTGAGCAGCAGTTTATAGTACAACAACAAAAGGGAAATAGCAAGGGTGAGCACATACTGTACTCAGCAAGTGGGGGAAAGTATGACATGCAAGCTGAATAGAAAAAAGGCTAACATAATGGTTCATTTGCATAAATGAGCACTACAGGTTACATCGCCTGTAGCCAACCATGGGTTAAACCGCTCATAAGAAACCACACTACAGGTTACACCGCCTGTAGAAAACCATGGGTTAAACCGCCCTATAAGACACCACACTACAGGTTACACCGCTTGTAGCAAACCAAACCTGGCTACCCACCAAGTTCACCCATAATCAACCCTCCTAAATATGCGAGGATCCAGGCCGCTCATGACAGTGAGCACGACTGTTATAACAATTTGACACCTCTACAGAGGTTGTACAACTTTACCCATAGGTGATGATTTCATCACTATGCAGTGACTAGAGAGTCTCCATGTTGTCCATATCACACAACCATAGGTGTGAGGCCAAGATATCACCACAAGGTCTTTCAAAGAGCTTCCCAGCTTGCAAATAATCCACGCTAAGGTTTCACCGCTACGGAATTAAACCGTTCCTACAGAAGCCCCCTCTGACATCATGGCTAGGAGTGAACCATGCATCGCCTGAGTCCGAGAGTAAACCGTCCCGTCCTCATCCCTTGACTGCCCGCAAAACTAGGAAGACATCTTGAAACTCAACCAAGCCTACACATATCAGACTTGTGCTTTGCACTGTTTTCCTGGGTGGCTGCTCCATAAACTACTCTTGTGATACCAAGCAGGTACCACCACAATCCCACAGTATTGTACCGAGTACACGTGCATACCCGCACCATCCTTGTCATCCTCCTGCTTGCATCACCTAGGTTCCATGTTGCTAAAAAGGATTACCCATCCCTCATGATCATTATGCTAAATTGAACCATTAGTCAAGATTAACAATAGACACTTCCATTCCTGACATAGCAAACTAAGCATGACGTACCCACATTATAAGGTACACCAAAACCCAGGTGACAAGGAATAATATGGAACAGGATAATGACACATGAGATTCAATATTAACAAGCATGCATAGAGATAGAGAGAAATGTAAAACATAGGTTCAATATGCATCAAGGACACTTGCCTGGTTCCCTTTGCTGCTGCTCAAAGTCTTCAAGATGGAGATTCTTGAAGTTCTCTAACTGTGAATCGTCTACTCAACATCACACCGGAAAAACAAGCATACAAACAAACTAACTAATAAACACACACCATATAGTAACAAGCAACAATGATAACACTACTACGAGAAAGTATGTGTTGCTACAATTGCGTGAGTGCAAGAATCGCCTCAATCTGAGTTACGAGTAAAAAGTTATGAAGGTTTAAAGTTCTGGGGTTAAAACAATAAATTAGCAAAATTTTATAAAGCAGTACTAATAAATAATATTCATTACTACGATCGCATTGGCGCAAGAATTTCTCAGTTCCGAGCTACGGTTGAAAAGTTATGACGATTTGAAGTTTGAGGGCTAAATTGTAAAAACAGACAAGTTTAGCTGCCTAAAAGTAATTTTAGAAAAGTAAAAGAGCTAAACTGTAAAATATAAGGATTAAATATAATTTATGAAAATTTTAGGGACCAAAATGTAATTTATAAAAAGTACAGGGACTAAATTGTAAAAATACAGGACTAAAACACAATTATTAATAAGCCCGGGGGTGTTTTTGTAAAATTATAGGACTAAAATATTATTTAGAAAAATACTAGGGTCCTTTTTGTAAAAATATAGTGGTAAAAATAATTAGAAATAAGATCAGGGGCCTAAATATAATTAAATACAAGTTCTATAGAAAAAATAGGATTGAAATATAATTTAAATAAAACTTAGGGGCCTAAGCGCAAATTATGTAATTACTGGGAATTTAATTAACTAAATTAAACCCTAAAAAATTCCATGGATCGGGTCCATGGTTCTGTGGACCTTCGGTGGGATCTAATCCTGGCCATTGATCAAGGAATCGACGCCCAGGAGGGGCTTCGAAGGGGTGGTGGTCGCCGGCGGCCAGAAAGGCGGCGACGCCATGGCAAGCTCGCCGGAGCTCACCGTAGGATTGCTCCGAGGCACGACAGTCCAAGGCGAGAGGCACGGAGGAGGCGACTTGGGGAGGGGAAGCTCACTGTAGGGCTGCGCGAGGTCGGGAAGGGCGCAGAGGCGGTCGCCATCGATGGGGAGGCGTCAGGGTCCTTCGGCGACGACGACGAGGAGTTCCCGGTGCCGAGGCTAGTCGGGGAGGGGCTGGTCAGAGGCGGAGCGGCCTCATGACGGCCGGCAGCAGGTCGACGGGGCCCGAGGCGGCTTTATCACGGCTGGTGCAGAGCTCGTCGAGCTCCTGCCATGGCGGGTGGCGGCTCGAGCTCACGACAGCGGCAGGGAGAGGGGGAAGGCGGCGCGTGGGGGAGCAAAGGGCGGCGCGGGCGTGCGGGTCCTGCCTTTTATAGGCGCACGGCTCGAGGAAGGCTGGGGCGCGCATGTCCAGGGGCGGCGGCGGCGGCCGGGGCTAGCTGGTGGCTAGGGTTTTGGCTCTACCGAGCCGAGCGACATGGGCGGGCTGGGCTGGCGGGCACGGTGGGCCGAGCGCGTTGACAGGCAGGCCGGGAGGAGAGAGGGGGAGCGCGTGCTGGGCCAAGCTGAGAGGAGGGAAGGGGAGGAGTGAGCCACGGGGAGAAATCAGCCCTGGCCAGAAAGAGAGAGGGAGAGAAGGGAGAGGGGGAAGTGGGCCACGGGGGGAGGAATTTGGCCCAGAGAGCTGTTTTCTGTTTCTCTTTTCCCTTCCTATTTCTATTCTATTTCTTTTCGCTTCCTCTTTCTATTCTATTTCCTATTTTCTAACTAAAGCAAAATTCGATGTCTAATCGATTTTCAAATACTTTTTCAACCAAATAAAACCTAATGCAACTATGGCAGCATGAATGCAACAAATAAAATAATTAATAACCTAAATTAATTTATTTAATTTAGAAAATAGCTCTTTTGCCTAAAGAAAATTGACACACTATTTAATTTAATATAAATTTTAATCTATTATAAAAAGTTTTTAAAATTAGTGAAATTTGAGTCACGAACCAAAACTTGAAATTTTGGGGTGTGACAGGTACTCCCTGTTTCTTATGAGGATATGTCTAGAATGTTTGCACAATATGGTAAAAACACGCTTAATCAAGTGCAATTTATGATAAATGAAAGTCTTACTAGATCCCTTGGAGACATGTATAGTTCTCCTAGTACTAGTGCTGCTTTTAATCCAAATTCAACGGCTACACCTACTGCACATTCTGAAAATCCTTCTTATGGCATGTCGATGAATAACACATTTGGACATGTAAATGCTTATCATCCAGTCAATTACTCTCAATCATCATATGTTACACAATATATTGTTGAAAAAGAGGTTACACCTACATATTCAGCACCATCTACTAGTCTTAATTCTTATAATTTGGTTCCTCAATTTAGTACTAACTATAACTGAATTAATGAAAATCCAGCAAGCATGCATACACCTCCACTTGTTACTGTAGCATACACTTTGCCCACTAATTTGGCTCTATATGTTGCTGAAAATGACCGAATAAATGAAATTTCAGCAGGTATACACACTACTACATCATGTACTTTGCATACTACGCAAGATCGTTTTGACAATGGTTGTACATCAACAAGTAGGCTGCAGCAAACTGAAGAGGAATCTAATGATTTTTTTAGTAAAGGTTGGGCCAAACGGTTTGTAGAATTATTTTCTTAAAAGTCGGTTAGCTTAGAATCATCACTTACTAATGAGATAGAGGAAACAAACTTAGCCACACAGAAACATGTTAAGTGCAAAAAGACAACCATGTTTGATTTTCCTAAAGAGGTTGTTTTTTTTATCTAGTGAATATGCTATTAATGATAAGCAACAACCTATAGCCGAACAAAGTTCGGTTAACCAAAAAATGTCAACATGACCAAGAGCAAATACATGAAGGCAAGGAAGAAGGTGATGAAGCAAATACAATCGGTGATTTTCAACTATCCTGGAAAAATCAGTCAGGCCGGTTGGCAAAATAGGTTAGACCGGTTTCTACAGAACAAGTTCTTGCAAACTCTAGTCAAGAGGAGAAGCATGATGTCATCCACATCAAGATTCCACGCCTCTCCAACATATCTGATAAGGTATGCTTTGCAAGTAATTTACTTAGTTCTTAATCGGATTCTATGCTTTCAATTGATACACCTACTACTGATATTGTTGCAAAGAAGTCTAAGAAATCGATTGAGGATGGTAATTTATTTGCTAGCAATTACATACTTTCAACTAGTGTTAGCCAATGCATTGTAAAAATTAGAAAGGCTGACAGTAGTAATATTTTGGCATTTAAACTTTCTCTATCATCATTGCCAAAATTATTATCTTCTTGGATTGCTTATGGTCATTCTGGAATTAAAGCTAAAAAACTAAAATTAAGGAATACCACAAAGGCCGATACTGATATAGTTGTCAATTCTAAAGTATCAGGCCATAGAGACATAAGCAAAGGTATAGCTGAATGGGTAGATGAAAAGCTTGAACTATTTGTTTGCTTCGCCTTAAAGCCATTTACATCAAAGAATTGGCTCAAGAGAATAAAATATACTTTTGATTTGACTTTGTGTGATGACCTATTTGATAGTTTGTTAGAGAACAATTTTATTAAGCTTTTAGATCACAAAGTCATACCATCACCGCAAGAGGTCGGAAAGCGAGAATATTGCAAGTGACATAATTCTTTTGATCATAGTACTAGGAATTGCAATATGTTTCGCCAAATAGTCCAATCGACCATTGATAAAGGTCGATTTAGTTTTGCAAATTTACAACAGAATGACCAGGTTGCTTTAGTTGGTGATGACGACAAGATATTGTCGAATTGGCTATCACAAGCTGATTCATGTGAAACTGAAGAGATGGTAGTTAATGACTCAAATTTGATACCCTCTGAACAATCATCAAGTACTAGGGGGCAGGAAGAGACTCCACACATATTACATGACCAATTGACATCTCATATGGCAAAAGATGAGCCTGCGGTTCCAAAACCGGTCAGATCGGTACTCCAACCAGACAAATCGGTTTCCTAAAACCGGTCAAGCCGTCTTACAAAACCGGTCAAACCGTCTTACAAAACCGGTCATACCTGTTTTGGCAGAAAAAGTGAAAATTCCTCCATCTTCAGAAATTCATATACAAAGGAGAGAAGGAGATAAATGCCAGTTCAGGTGTAAAGGTAAAAGGCGAAAGGTCACTTTTGATGAGCTTATGGCCAAATATGTGAAGATGAGAGATGCAAAGAGCACTTATCGGCCAAGCCACATTAAGAAATCAAGGTCACCTCCAAAATTTAAATCTGAAGAGTGGAATCAGCAAATGAATGATTTATGTGCTGCAAAGTCATATCCTCCATATATGTTGGTTGCACCAATGTCATATGGACTGCCTCATACTCCCTCCATACTTCAAAAAGAAGTCATTTAAGACATGATTTAGCATACCAATAACTCATTAATTAGAAGGTATTTCTCCTCTCTGTCTTTATTAAAGACGTCTTGGAACTAACCCAATCAATAATATGTGCTCACCATAGTGGTTGCTGTTGTGAAGCAAAATTGTTCAACCTATGAGGTTGGCTGGTTCAATTCCCCACAACCATAATACTTTTTTGCTTTTCGAGAAAACGATTTGCTTTTGTAAAATCAGCTATAGACCTAGAATGACTTCTTTTCGAAGTATGGAGGGAGTACAGATTTTCATCCTTATTCATCATGGGGCTGGTATGGTTCATTGTCTCAACCTCCATCATATTTTGCACCTCATTAATTTGATAATGCAGAACTAAGAAAGTCATCCTTTGTAAGAAAATCACATTGCAAACACCGTTTTGATCAAACAAATCGATCAAGAGTTCAAGATAAGAAAACAGTGGTTAAACTAGTATATCGTGTCAAAAGGGATGGCCATAAAGATAAGAGTTCAGATCTGTCTTCAACTTTTGAAAAGTCGATTGTGACAATAAGAACATCGGCTAATATTGGCAAAGAGATGAGACAACGAGCTGTTGATACACAAAATGCCAAATCTGAACCAAAGAAATTTGAGGTGTTTAAGACCAAAGAGGAACTGCCAACATCAAAACCAGGAGTACAACTGAGTCATGCACTCGGATTACCTAGTTGGCAAGTGACGAAATTGGAAAGGCTAAGTGTAGAAAAGTTGAGGGAGAAGAATATGACGTGGGTTCCTAATGGAAGTGTGCAGGTTCATAACAAGGATCATATTCAAGTGCATGGTGCAAACGAGACAAAGAAAAGGAGAAGGGCAAGAAAAAATCTACCAAGTCATTGGTTTGCACCAAATCATCAAAATTATTGGTCCTTACATAATCTATATTCT
Source organism: Eleusine indica (assembly GCA_030378355.1). Lineage (NCBI taxonomy): Eukaryota > Viridiplantae > Streptophyta > Magnoliopsida > Poales > Poaceae > Eleusine > Eleusine indica. The sequence goes on from CM059499.1 coordinate 33,049,418, forward strand.
TCGCCAACATCAGCAATGCCTATATCATGGAATACTTCTTCAGGTATGTTCGGTTACCCCTCTTGGCCTTATTTTTCATCCTTGGATGTCTTATGGGTCTTTTTATCATGGAGGGTTGCTTCCGAACCAGTACATGCTATAACTATTGCTATAAAACCGAAGTAACTATGAGCATTATATTTCTATGATATTCTGAATTTTACTTCGGTTATACTTTATATTGATAGTGAATGGTTGAATATTTTGACACTTTCCTAGAACATATATCATTTGTGGCATATCTAGGCATGTCAATTAAAAATTGGTGATTTGGCAAAAATAGCATCTCGTTATATGTTAGAGACATTAATTTTACCATTATCTAAAACCGTAGCTTGCTAAGTGTCATAATTCTGAAAACCAAAGCAAGTTGGTTTCAAACATCGGTCATGCAGGTTTAGCTAATTGTTTAGACCGATTTTTGAAGTTTGTTGTATGGTCATTTTGACTGCACTAATGCATAGCTGTCGTTGAGACAATAAAGATGGAGACGTGGATAATCCAGTTTGGACACCGAATGTGAAAGATATTACATTTGGAAACCTACAAATTCTAAAAACAGGTTTGACCGGTTTATGAAAGAGGTTAGACCGGTTTTGATCTGAATGTGGCAATTCAGCTTTCAAATTCTTCAAATGTTTACTATGCCGAATGCATTATTAGGTAGAGTCTGCAATGGTGATCTACAGGATACTTAGATCACTATGATATCATCATGAAAGTGGGTGATGAAGTTGCATGTGTGGCCGATGAATAATATTATTCATCATTGAGTGATATTTGAATGCTCGGGGGGCAAATCCTTTTGAGCATGGTAAAGATGAAGCCAACATATGTCTCAAATTACATGCAAGACAAGAAGATATCCATATGGTCGATGCTTGTGGATCATCGTCCTTAGACAATTTGGTTTCAGGAGAAATGTTTCCTGGTATGCAAGAATCACCAGAAAACAGGGGGGCATATGTCAACCAAAATTGGTCAATTGTGAGATATATGGGATAATAGTCAAATATCTAGTTTTATACTAATAATCATTTTTCTACAAGATTGGCATTTGTATGCAACATGCAGGACCGATGGATCAATTCAGGACATTTTGAGCATAATTTACTTGGTGAGACAAAGAAGCACCCAAAGAAGCATGAAGATAAGGTCAAATAATATATTTCATCTTGTTATGTTGGAGCCCTCGCTAAGGCGATCGAAATGGATATATGGATCGCCTAATTTGGAGTTCGGATGTAAGAGTTATAGCAATTTGGAAATCAGCTGTCTGGCAAAACCGACCAGACCGGATTGACACACAGGTCAGATTGGTTTTAACTGCCTTACACACCGAGCAATCCGTTCTGACCGGTTATTGAGATCGGTCCGACCGATTCTCGACAGAGAAGTCCGAGTTGAGGTCGTGACTTGAGTTTAGGTCGGTTTATGGCTTGTTTCTTGCATGCCATGGGTATAGACCTCCCCACCCTGCATATATAAAAGGCCATGGCCGATTGAGGAAAAGAACCCAATCCAATCTATCAATTTACTTACATTTTTCTCTTTTTACCCTACTTTTCTAACCTCTCCATGTTGTTTGCCTTCTGATCTCCACGATCAGAGATGGCGTCCTAGACTCCTAGGGCACACCGACGACGTCCATGCCCTGACGGGTCCCTCCCGGGCGAGAGCTTCGACGGTTTTTGCTAGTTTACCCGTAAACTAGTCGTTCTCGTCACATACAGCGTTGTTTACCTCTTTGTTTGTTTGCTTATAAACCTAGCCGTCATTCACCACGCAACAGTGATAATTACCCTCTGTCTTGGGTCATCATTGTAAATTCTTCATCAATCTCTGTTTTCACGGCGAGCCGTGAAAACCGGTCTGACCGGTTGGTCAAACAGGTCTGGCTTGTTTGCACTGCCGGCACGGTGAGTTGCTGTTGTAAATGCGCACAAGGGCGTGCTCGCGTTTAATGACACTTGTGTCAACAGAATCCAATCTCACATATAACAATATTTGGACTGTTATTTGATATACATTGCCATTCTTGCACACAACAGAAAAGAAGGCCAAACAAATGAAAATACCAATGTTATAACCTAAAAAAAACAAATAGGACTGTGCCCATCTTAGGCAAGATAGCAAGCATTGTTTAGTGATCATTTAGCTGCAATTGTTGACCCATGTGGTTGATGAGTTACAAATGTTCACCGAGAGAACATTGGTTCTTTAGTTTGCTATTGATGTTCCTCAACTTTTGTGTTCTTCTGCAGCAATACAGGTGATTGTCCAAGGGATGGTGCTTCAAGTTCATGAAAACACTCAAGTTGCTTATTAAGGTCTTTTGATAAATCAAAGCGACGCGCGGAGAGGTCATAGATGGTGTGTAAGGTTTGGGGTGGAGTTACTTGTTAGTTTTCTGACTTCTATGTCTATTTCAGTTTTTTCTGTTGGCCTTGAGTTGGTAACAGGTAGTTGTCGTTGACCCTTCTGTGCTTCATTGTTCATTGAACTCTCAAAATTTTGAGCTTGCAATGAGTTGAGGAACGAATACGGTTTCCTTATGGTTAGAAATATAATTTAGAATGAGCCATTTCAATCCAATCTAGTTATGTTTCCGTTCAGCATGTTGTGACATGAAAAAATTGGCTATTGCTTTTCTTGCTACTTGGAATTTGCAGCTGAGATCTGGCACCCATGACTGAAATGCGTGCATGTAGTACTACAGTGATCGTCTGGACAATGTGATTTAGTGATTGGTTTGCTTGTCCATGGTTCATTTTTGTTTATGATACTAAGAAGTAGCTTTGCCTCTTAGCATGAGCGAAGATGTTCACAGGAAAATCAGAAAATCAGAAAGAAGGGGTTGTTTTCTTCGCACTATCAGAAAATTACGAAATGTGTACTGGAGATGTGAAAGCTTGTTGTGTAAAGCTAAACCTAGCGTGAGCGAAGGTGTTCACAGGAGGGTATGTTTCGTTACATCCTACAGGCACCGAAGCTGTTCCCATGAAAAAAAAAAACGTCACTGTTTCTACGTTTCTACCAGCAGAAAAAAAAAATTGTTCTACACTTCGGCTTTGAAAAGTAATAATGCTTGTTTACGATATCACAAAAGTAAATAAACCAAGCTACAGGACCACGAACATATAAAGCTGAAACATCAGCAAACGCGATCACATAAATAAACACATGAACTTATTGCCACCATTTCTAAATTATGGAAACCAATATGTATAACAGCATTTTAAGTCCCTAAGAAGATGGTAATAGCCGCCCCGGTGTTGAGGTCAAAACAACAAGCTTAACCGCATTACAACTCAAAAGCAGGTTCCCCCACGGAAGCTACATCTCACAGAACCATTACCCCAAATACTAGGAAAAACCATAACATCAACTGATCCCAAACAACCATGTTTATGTTTTCAGCTAGTAATTTGAGCAAATCACCATCCATCTTCCAGGGATTCTTTCACAGAACTGGTGGACTAGCTACACATTGATCCTACAGCTACTGATATAGATACAATCATCTACCTATACTCCCAAGACTAACTGATTCTGATATGAGCTCTTCCTCTTCCCGGCTTGCTCGGCTGGATTTCTGGTATCCCAGAACATCGGCATTCTCCCACCAATAGGACCGGCAGCAATCTCCTCACCTTCCAATGGGTATCTCTTTGTCCTGCTGATGCATAGAGGCTCCCGGTAACCATGATACCCACCCATTCCCATCTCCTCATGACTCTGAAACGTGCCAAATCCAGTTCAAAATGACAAAATTCACACGCATTGCAGCTACTGATATGAGGTGACCCCAAGTATTACCGGCTCACAGGCCTCGTTGAGGTCAATCACCGGAGACGCCCTTGGAGGACCAAGTTGCCTTCGCTGCACCGGCAGGCTCTTGCTGGAGCTCCCAACCACAGGAACCGGTCTGTGCTCGACATCATCAGCCCAGGCAGTGGTTCTTGATGTGGGTGGTGGCATTGATCGATTCTTCAGCCTGCAAACAATGGTCTGGGATGGGTTCTCCGACATGGATTTGTACCTCTTGCGCAAAAACCTGCGATACCAAATATTAACATTCGGGATTAGAAAGCAACACAGATCACAACCATCATATGTTCTTAGGGAAATGGTACGATCAGGCAATTACTTGACTTCAGCCAAAAGCCTCTGCTTCATGAGTTTTATCATGTGAAGCCTTCTCTTCTTTGATTCTGTTTCCTGAAAATTTTAACACAAGCCAGTCATCAGCTACAATCAAACTCTGAGTTGGTACCAGTATGAATGAATTTCCGAAAACATTATTAGTCCACAAAGAAACCTATGAATATTCCATATTGAATTGCAAATTACAGTGAAAGGGCAAGAACAAACCAATAATAGCATGTTGAACTGTAGTACTAGAATTTAGAAGCCCAAATCAACCCCCACCGCTGTCACAATTAGATTATATCCTTACATTATACGAAACACATCAGATCCACACGAATCAGAAGAGGGGGGGGGGGGGGGGGGGGGATAACCAATAATAATTTATAATAACACATCGAAATAGCACAAGGCAAAAAGATCTACTAATCACACGTCAACCGCTTCACAACCTCAAACTAGTCGGGAAACAATCACGAGCGAAAACAGAACATCCTCTCCCAACCCTACCGCCAGAACTCTCCGGGATCCTGAGCAGATCAAGCACCTCGTGACACCGATAGAAGCCAAGCAGCAAAGGAATCAAGGCAAGAGGAACCCACCTTGGCGAGCTCGTGGTAGTCATGGAGGAGTCCCCGGTACCTGAGGCCGGCCCTGTACGCCGCCTCCTCCCCGGCGCCGCGAACCGGCGCGGGCGCGCGGGACATCGGCGGCGGCCTCGGCGACAGCATCCGCGGGGCCATCGCCGCCGGCTGCGCCAGGACGACCTTGCCCTTCTTCATCATCGCCGACCTGGCTCACCTCAATCTAGCAGCCCAAGAAACAGAGGAGGGGGAAAGGAGAGGAGATAGGACCGAGGGGGAGGAAGAAAGGAAGGGGACAGAAATAAAGGTGGAGGAGGAGATGGTGGGGGAAGTTTCTTGCGCCTGCCTTGCTTGCTGGGTCTCTCTCTCTCCTGCCGCGGACGGCGTGAGAGCTCTGACCCATGGGGAGGGGAGAGAAGGGGAGGCAGGTGGCGCCGAAAACCCAAAAAGGCCCATGGTGGTGAGCGAGGTCGCGAGGAGCGCAGTCAAGCTAGCACGCGCCCGGCAAGACAAGAGACGCCAGCGACCGACCGACGCCTCAGCTCCGCTCATCTTGTGTTGTGTTTTGATGGCTGGCTGTTTCTCTCTCTACCCATCCGCCCGCCTGCCTAGCAGTCATAGGGAAGGGGTGGGTGGGCAGCTGTGGTGGTAATGGTGTGTGGATGGAAGTAGTGGGCCGCTGTCCCGGCTTTCCAAGGATCCCAGAGATCGATCTCTCCCGTTCTCTGCGCGAGAAGGGGAGAGGGAGGTCTTGGAACCCGTGCCTTTCTTTCCTCTGTTCCGTAGAGAGAGGAGATGGAAGGTGCTGGTAGTGGTGGTCTCAAATATCAATGCGATGATGCTGCACGGGGTGCGTCGTGCACGCCTGCGCACTAGTGCTTCAGTTTTTCTTGCTGTCTGTCATTCTCCACCAATTTTTGCTGGTCTGTTGATTTCTGGCGGCTTATCTGTCCCTGTCCTCACTCCTGCAGAGAGAATCCCCAATGGCGTGAGAGAGAGAGCGGGGGGAATGAAACGAATGGACGCGCGCAGACATCGTGGCGTGATGCTGGTGCAGTGGTTGGGTAGAGCTGGGCTGCGGGGTGCCTCGTACGCATCGGTGGAAGATGGGGGAATGAACGGATGATGACGGGACTGGGCGTGGAGGACCTGGAGCGGTTGGTGGTGCCACGAGAAGGAGATTGACATTGCCGTCCTGCACTCCTGCTTGCCAATTAAATACTCTGGACCTGCTCGCCGACGCCATATTACGGTTGTACCCCTACCATGGCTGACTCTGTACCGTCTCGGGAGAAAAGAGGTGCTTTTCAAATTCCTTGCCTCGGTGTTTGGGTGATGATGGTGACCGCAAGTACGCGGAGGAAACGGAGAAGAGAGGTCCGCTCGCTTCCTATATAAGTATTAGCAGGCTAAATAGATATTCAAATCATCAAAATCCTACCTAAAATAGAGAGAATAAAAGAAAGAGAAGAGCACATACGATTGTTTCATCGCCGGTTCGTCTCGTCACTAGCGAAAGCAGCCTTCCCGAGGAGGTGAGCATGTTTTCTTCGATGACCAAGCAAAGTTAATTAATTAAATATTCAGTTAAATGTCTGCTTCCTACTATATCCATTATACTAACGTTTTTTACTGCTGGCTGAAGATAACATGGAACATCTATTTTGCCGGCTGCCGGCGCTACTATTAACCATGCTCTCATCTGCCTCCTGCTATCTCACCTGCGATGGTTCTGGTGCTTAAGGCAGGAGGAAAGGTTGCTTTTCATTGGTCCGGTGGGGGCCGCATTGGTGCATGTGTTGGTCCTTTTTTCGCTTGACATGTTATTTTCCAGCTATGTTCTCGACCATGAGTCCAACTACGAAACAGAAGCATTGCAAAAATAACTATGGGTCCAAATAGTCATACCATCAACAGTTTGATCAAAATTTTAATTTTCCACAGTGCAAGATATCATAGCTCTATTATATGCTTTGCGATTAAACATTTCAAAACACCCCGCCCCCCTCCAAAAAAAAATTATTGGAGCAGCGTGATGTCCCTAAAAAATTATGTTTCTTTTGTGCATGTATAAGAGATTAAGAGGTAACACATATGAGAAATGTTTTAAACACAAGGCATATTTCCTCCGTCAAAAATACTTTAGCCAACTCTATTTTTGTTTTTCAAAATAATTATTATTCTCACTTCTCGATACAACAGTCATCCCCCTCTCTCATCCTAGACAATAATCTCAACTTTTCATCTTCCAAATATTATAGAGCCAAATCTTAACAATGGAATCAGGGATGGGATTAACCATTTACTGATTAGGGATGGGGAATTTACCTCATGATAACCTTAAGATGGATCATCTGGGAGGAAGATTAAAATGCCCATGGTAGCAGGTGGTAGTGGTGATGGCAAAATGGTAGATGACTACTAGCTTGTAGTGAAACTTAATGGATCAAGTGTGATATTGCAATGCTTTCTAAAGCCTACGAGATCTGAAGGAGACAGGTGAGAGAGAACAAATAGGGTGGGAGTGGCACGGGAGGGGCGAGAGGAGAAGTGGTGCATTAGCACAGATACACTAGGCAAAGATCAACATAGGACGAAGAGGATGTGCGCTGGTGGCCAACGCCGTGCTCGGGTGGCGGCAGGTTTTAGAGAAGGGATGCAGAAGAACCCGAAAAAGAGATGGGAAATAGGGTTTAAAAAAGTAGAAAAATATATAGTTGCGATCAAATATGATTAGGACAACATGGTTGATCTTGACAGATGGCCTCAGAGTATCTCGACATAGTACTGGAGTCTAGGATGTCAAAGGCGAGTTATAAGTGTGACATGTTTCTTTATGAGAGGCGGGTTGTTACTACTCATCTACGCCTTTAGGCTTAAAAAAGGAGGCATAAGTTTTTTTTTTTGAGAAACTTCGTGCTTGTATAACACTCCTAACAGGGTGCGGATTACAAAGCTCTCGAAGAGCAGAGTACAAGTTACAACAAGGGCAACTATCAACAGGCTAGTCCTCGAGGTGTCCTCGAGAGGGCCTCGCTTAGACCAAGCATGAGGATGGTTTCTTCTACCTACGTGATGGGACATCATTAGTGAAGGATATGATTGACGTTCAACTAGACGCATGGGGAAGACAAAAGTAGCACCTTTGGTTGACAACACCGAAGAAACTAGACATATTAAATCCGCATCACATCAAATGGAACACCCAAAGCAGTCATCGTTACCGAGAACGTGAGTACGGAATGTCATCGAGGACGTAGAAGACCCAGATACTATCAATAGTCGCGATTGAAGTTTGGGATAACCTGGAAGATAAGAATGAAACAGGAGAGCACAACACATATTGACGCCACAAGGGCTGACACATGCCTGCAACGAGGGCTGCATGTCTGCAATGTGGTGGCCGAAGTCCAGCAGCTCTCGACGGCGATGGAGCTGCCGCCGAACCCGTTGTCGTGGAAGAACAATTTGTTGGAGACGAGGATGGCCTGCCGTGGAGCTCATCACCTGCCAATTTGATGTAGTTTGTTGGTCGGCGTTGGTGTGTAAATGGAGGCTTTCTTCTTCTCGGAAGATGGATGACGGGGGGTTGAGCGGTCGGTCTATCGACCTAGGGGAATCCGTCAGCCTGGCGGAGGGGATGGAGGCGCAAACAATAGAGACAGACATAATTATAAAGATGAACTTCAGTGTCATAATAGCAAAATCCGCAAGCGCACGGATAATACCGTTATAGCATTTCACTATTAGATTGCTCCAATAGCTTGTCATTTAGAGTTCTACCAAAGGAAGGTCATAGCATAAATATATGATTGTTAATAGTAATCTAGTCATAAAGATCGGTATGAGTATTTAAAGTTTATACAGTGGTAAGTATAATAATGGATAGGGGTAGCGTGACACATGGAGTGACTCTGTCTTGGACACACGTCGTAACCGAACGTGCAGGAGTACAATGGACAGATAGGGCTGTCACCACCTACTGCGTACCTCTACAAACCATGGATTACGAGGTGATTAATACTATCTAGCCGTCTAAGCACCGTGCTTACACATTTAAGTAGAATTCTAGCATTGATCAAACACTAGAATCACCGATTGGATTAACAAATACTAAAGCATACAAAACTCTAACCCTACGGATTAACAAGTCATGAGCTAAGAAATTGCAATCCTAATTGGATATCAAACCCATGTTGATGCATAACAACTAGACTAAAGTACAACTAGCATTATAACATTTAGACTGTAGTCAAGGTATATGATAATCATGATAATAAGGTAGCAAGTCTATATCATCATGAAAGCATAAAGTCCTATGACATGAATATGATATATAACCAAAAAAGGAACACATATCATAAGCATAACTATATGGAAGAACTATATTAATTGAATAGAGCAAAGTCATAATAAAATAGAATAAATGTAAAGATACAAGAGCCATACCAATACTCCTATGACTTGGAGACTTGAGCAAGGTTCCTCCTATACTAAACTCCACTAGGACTAGGAAACTACTAAGTGAAAGAGGGAAATGAATAACTCTTGGGTGTGTGTGTTGAAGTGAAGCTCTCCCCTTCTATTTATAGGGGCCATATGTTGGTACTGAGGAGTAACCGCCACGGAGCCGCCATGCACTGACGTTGCCAAAGGGTTGAGGAGTCGACACGTGGAAACCCGCTCGAAATGGGCTCAAGACTTGGTCGACCCACCAAGCCCCTAGGTCGGCCGACCTACAGGTGGGCCCACTTGGGGTGTGCTTCCTCGGGGTGACTGGTAGGTGGGTCCTCTTCTGAAATAAGTCGATGTTCTGTAGAGGAATCCCATGTAGCCACGTATGCAATCTAGAGAAGTCCAGTTGGCACCGTCTCATTGGCTGGAATGGTGTAAATGGAGGCACCGTCTCATTGGCTGGAACGATGCAATCAAGGGAACTCCAGAACTCCGGCGACAAGAGTGGGATTCTCTTGTACCCAGAAGTTTAGCATAGAATCCTCTTGGTTGTCCCTTCTTGGCTTTACCTCAAGTTTCTTAATGTCCTATAGGTTCGGCCAGCTTTTGACTCCACCCATAAGGTAGGGCTAAAACTCAAACTCTTCTTCCTTGCCATTGAGGTCAAAACGGATTACTTCAGCCCCGATATCAATTTGTGCGAATGTGGTGCTTAGGAATGGCTGCCCAAGGATGAGCGGTGTACTCTTATCGACCTCCATGTCGAGCACCACAAAATCCACAGGGACGAAGCATCCTCGGATCTCAACCCAAAACTTCCTCAACAATTCCTATGGGGTACCGCATTATCGAGTTAGCCAGTTGAATCCTCATTTGAGTTGGGACTAAGCTTGTGAGGTTCAGCTTGTTGAAGATAGCTCTTGGCATAATGCTGACACTAGCTCCAAGGTCGCACAATGCTTGCTCAAAGAATTCTGTCCCAACTGAACATGAGATCATCGGGCTCCCTGGATCACCCTGGATTATTAGGATGATATTCAACTCATCCTCTTCATCATTTCCTGCATGGTTAGTATACAACGGGTTGCGAGTAGGATTACCCACATGCATCACCGCATTCATATTTTCTGTGATAGATTTGGGTTGCCCCAGAATTTTTCCCACAGTCCAACACAGGCAAAGCAGCAGCTATTTGAGCTAGCTAAGTTTCAAACATTTTATTAAAGCTTAGCTGACTCTTATAAGAAGAAGAAAGACCTTCTATCTTAGCATTAATGCTTTCTAAAGTCTTGTCAGTGGAGGCAAACTTTTTACCATAGTTTTCATTTATTTTAGTTTGGCCTAAGACAAGATCTTTCAGGGAAGGTTGGTTAGGATTGAATGAATTATTAAAATAACCATTGTTACCTCCTTGATAGGGGCGTGGTTGCCACCCCTGACGTCCTCATTGAGGACGATACCCATTGTTCACGAACGCAGCCTCCTCACGAGTCTCCAGGCAGGCATTGCCCAAATGTCCTATGTTGCCACAGACCTAGCATGTCATGCAATGGTCCAGAGCTTGTATTGTGCCCTTCAGGCTAGGGTCGTCGTGGAATTGTAGAAGTTCCGGATAATAATCCATTTATCCATTCCATGATGGGGACAAGCCAGGATGTATTCCTGGAGCCTTTCCCACGCTTCTGGTATTGTTTCTCCAGTCGCCTGCTGGAAACTCAAAATCTTCCCTGTAAGGAGTTGGTTTTACCCAATGGGAAGAACTTCGCCAGGAATGCAGTAGAGCATTTCTCCCAGGTGTTGACAACATCCTTATTGGCGTAGAACGACTTCTTGGCTTTGCCTAGCAGTGAGAACGGGAACAGACGGAGCCTAATGGCATCCGGAGTCACATTCCTTATGGTAAAGGTGTTGCACAACTACTAGAATTGTTGAAAGTGAGCACTGGTCCTCATTAGCTTTCCCACAAAATAGGCTAGCCTGCACCATCATGATCAGACTGGTCTTGATCTCAAAGTTTCCATCCCTGATGTCAATCTCGGGTCTAGTGAGCATGTTACTGGGAGAGGGAGTGGAATAGTCCTTGAGAGCCTTCTGAGCCATTGGCTTAGATCTCGGTGGTGCGGTGATGACTGGTTGATCTGCTGGCCTAGAGCTTCGAGGAGAAGAGACATTAAGGGTGTGTTTATTTCGAGGGCAAGGTTGGATTAGATATGATCATCCATATTTTTCTGGATGGGATGATACAAGTTATGTGTTTGATTGGGTGGATAGGATGATCCAGTTTCGTGTTTGGTTGGGTGGATAAGAATGGATAGGACAAGATCAAATAGTAAAATTATATATCTTATTATTAATTAATAATAATTAACTATACACTAATTAATATACTCTAACACTTATTGATCTTAATCTTATCATAATAATTTTTTATAGGTAGTAAAGAATACTAATCATTACAAATCCTAGTATGATTGAGCTTCTGTAATACACTAATCAATATCTTAATGCTTATCAATTATAATAGAACAGTAATAAACATTATTTAATGTTAAATTATGCTAATAATGTCTAATTATTTTAGTAAGTACCATTGTTACACAATGTGGATAGACTCATCCGGCCATTTTTATTGGACAAGCTTATCCAGGATCTTAAGAGAATATTCTCTTTCCAGTCTAGTCCTATCCACCCTGACCATGAATCAAACACTAAATTGGATGAGCCTATCCAAGTCTATCCAAACCAATCCAGTGAAATAAACACACCCTAAGTCTACTTTTCCTTAAGACTCTTTTCGGATTCTCGATGAAGTTCTCAGGCAGATCGAAACCGGTCATGCACTACCCTATTTTCACACCAAAGGCAGAAAACATACAAGGTTAGCCTACATAAACAATGACTACCATGCAATTAATATGCTTATGTCATTATTAACAATATATTTATCTATGCCTTTAACACTTCGTGTACGGATTATGCTCTATTTCTCCAGAAATATTACTATGCCTAGCACGGCGTGAGAAATATCTGTCGACACTTGCTAACAATTGCTAAGTTACATCAATATAATCATCCCTGGCAATAGCGCTAGACATAATTATAAAGATTAACTTCAGTGTCATAATAGTAAAATCCACAAGCGCACAGATAATACCGTTGTAGCATTTCACTATTGGATTGCTCCAATAGCTTGTCATTTATAGTTCTACCAAAGGAAGGCTATAGCATAAATGTATGATTGTTAATAGTAACATAGTCATAAAGATTGATATGAGTATTCAGAGTTTATATAAGGATAAGTATAATAATGGATAGGGGTAGTATGACACATAGAACGATCATCCCTAGAGATAAATAAAAGATCGTAAGTCTCTAGGGAGTTTTAGTTAGGAGAGCAAAGCTGTATCTCTAATGTTAGTCTACCTATATAGTCATATAGTCAACAATTACAAGCAAGGTTATACTAATCATAGTCTAATGCATTCAACACTTCATGTACGGATTGATGCCCGACATATACAAGGCAACTCCGTCTTGGACACACATTGTAACTGAACGTGGAGGAGTACAATGGACAGATAAGGCTGTCACCACCTACTTCATACCTCTACAAACCATGGATTAAAGGTGATTAATGCTACCTAGTCATCTAAACACCGTGCTTACACATTTAAGTAGAATTCTAGAATTGATCAAACACTAGAATCACCGATTGGATTAACAAATACTAAAGCATACATAACTCTAACCCTATGGATTAACAAGTCATAAGCTAATAAATTGCAATCCTAATTGAATATCAAACCCATGTTGAAGCATAATAACTAGACTAAAGTATAACTAGTATTATACTCCTTGCGTTCACATTTAGATGTCGTTTTGGAGTTGGACACGGGAAATAAGGAGAAGTAAAAAGATGGGTCCACCGAAAACAAGAAGGAGAGAGATAGAGATGTAGTGAGAAAAGAGAATATTGTATGGGGAAGAGAGAAAGGTGCATTGGAAAGCGAGAATGACATGTAAGTGGAGAAAAGTTGGAAACCTTAGAATGACATGTAAATGTGAATGGAGGGAGTAACATTTAGACTATAGTCAAGGTATATGACAATCATGACAATAAGGTAGCAAGTCTATATCATCATGAAAGCATAAAGTCTTATGACATGAATATGATATATAACCAAACAAAGAACACATATCATAAGCATAACTATATGGAAGAACTATATTAATTGAATAGAGCAAAGTCATAATAATATAGAATAAAGGTAAAGATACAAGAGCCATACCAATACTCCTATGACTTGGAGACTTGAGCAAGGCTCCTCCTACACTAAACTCCACTAGGACTAGGAAACTACTAAGTGAAAGAGAGAAATGAATAACTCTTGAGTGTGTGTGTTGAAGTGAAGCTCTCTCCTTCTATTTATAGGGGCCATAGTTCAGTACTGAGGAGTAACCGCCACGGAACCGCCATGCACCGATGTTGCGAAAGGGCTAAGGAATTGACACGTGGAAGCCCGACCGAAATGGGTTCAAGACTTGGTCGACCGACCAAGCCCCTAGGTCGGCCGACCTACAGGTGGGCCCCCTTAGGGTATGCTTCCTCGGGGTGACTGGTAGGTGGGTCCTCTTCTAATTTAAATCGGTGTTCTCTGAAAGAATCCCATATAGCCACGTATGCAATCCGGGGGAAGTCTAGTTGGCACTGTCTCATTGGCTGGAATGGTGTTTCCACGGATTAACAATCCCTGCATGCACATGAATCTCCAAGGACAAGTGGAATGTTATTATTCCTAACTAACAAGCAAGTATGAAATGCTAAGTCTTCCCACTTTTATAGGTATATCGACGATCAAAATTGGTATTTAACGAACGCCAACAACCATCATTTTCCCCGATGCTGTCAAACTACGTTGATGCGAATCGCAAGGAGAGAAGCCTTTCTAGTCGTTGCCGACGACTTACTGGAGGTACTGGAGTTGAACAGTGCCCTTTGGAGCAGCAACGGTGAGTTTCCTCAACCGAAGCCGATCCCCAACGCCGCCGATTGTTTGCCATAAACCCCGTCGTCGAGTCCCTCACCCGGGCCACCCACACGATGCCTCTATGAGAGCCCTCTTTACCTCCTCTTCAGTTTAGGCTAGACCTCGAATTTTCTAGGCCTCCAGCGCGCCAGCCTAGCGAGCTCCCGCGCCAACTCCCATGGCGTCGCCGTCTTATTCTACGCCGGCAGCCGCCAGCCTTGTCAGAACCCCTCCGAGCCATCCAATATTAGATCAATGGCCCATATTAGAACCCTCGAAGGGAGCCCCTTATCAGTCCTTGAACGCCGTGGACTCGGTCCATAGATTTTAGGATTTATTTTAATTACTTCTTCCAATAGATGATGCTTTTGCACTTAGGCCAGTGATGTTAACAAAAATTATGTGTAGATCCTAAAAGTTTGTAAAATCAACCCTATACTTTTATTAACTATATTTTTGTCCTAGTATTTTTACATCTTAGTCCCTAAGATACAAATGGGTCCTTGATCTTTCTGTTTTTAATGTTTTGACTCCTAAAACTTCAAACTAGCATCACATTTTAATCGTAAGTCCGATTTATGTGATTTTTGCGCTCACAAAATTGTAGGAATGAGTACTATCTTTTGAAGCCATTCTTTAGGAAATGTTTGGTGTACTGTTGTTATTTGTTTATAATTATGTTTTTGGTATTATCTATATTAGAGGAGGACTCTGCAACCACCTACGATGACATACTGGTATTTTTGTTCGGTGCCTCCTCACACATGACGTCGAATTCCGGTACTCTTGTCTCATCTACCCCTCCTTCTCCTCATTCTCCATCGAATATTACTGTCAGTAACTAGTCATTGCTGCCTGTCTCCTTCACTAGTATCGCATCACTTCCATCTACACGGGGTCCTATATATCTTTATGATGTTCTTGTTTCCCCTTATCTTATCAAAAATTTCATTTCTGTCCGTCGTTTCACCACTGATAATTATTGTTCTATTGAGTTTGACCCTTTTGGCCTTTCTGTGAAGGACCTCCAAACCCGGAACATGATCGCCAGGTGCAATAGTACCGGCCAGCTCTACCCACTCTCTTGAACACCCATGCACCACCCACCCTAGGTGCTCGTCGCTGATGTCCCCTCTTCCTATGTGTGGCACCATCGTCTTGGTCACCTTGGTCATGAGGCACTCTCTAAATTAGCTAGTAGTTCTGCTATTGTAATAAGTACGACCATATCCATGCTTATCAGTTAGGTCAACATGTTCGTCTTCCTTTTGCTTCATCAACATCTGATAGGGGAAAACCCAGGGGTTGGCCCAATCTTCACGGCAATAGGTACGATGAAGGATAACTTGCTGAAATTTAGCAGGGATAACTATCTTGGTTCCTGACAAAGGTTGGGGATGTGACCAAGTGATGTGAGAGAGGCATCAAATCCTTGGACTCGACTCGATCTCACAAACTCAGGAGCATAATCCAGGTGGCTTTAGATCCGACCAAGGTTGGTTGGGACCAAGCGACGGGGAGAGAGACACTAAAACCTTGAAGGACTTCGACTTGATCTTCGAACGACCACAAAACCATAAACCAGAACTAATCCACACAATAATAGCGTAGCCGAACTGGCAACCGTAGATCATGAACTAGGAGCCTCCAGAGGAACAATTGCATATACCGGCAAAACGGTCTCTCACAAGTCTATGAAGAACAAGCAAGAAATTTGGGGTAAGAGACTCAGCTCTTGGCTGGAACACCATGTGCTGGATTTCTAAATAGTCTGAGTTTAGCTTAGATACAACAAACATTTATAGTAGGAACACCCCTCCTAGGTAGGTGTGGACGATAAGTAACTTATTCATAAAGGAAAGAAGTTCAATGGTTTGAAACTGCCAATCCCGAGAGGTCTCGTGTGTCCTTTACCCTTCCTGACAATTTTCAGTAAAATGGTCATTACTTCTTGATGGTAAGTCGAAATGACGAGTCGTTTGTTGGAGGTGAAAGTAGCCTTGAATATCTTTGAACTCATATGCATCATGGAAGGTGAAACTCAACAGTATTGTGCAAGCAACTTCTAAAACTTGACCCTTCTATCAACAATCAGGATGTTGGTTCAGCTTCGGTGTAACCCATCTCCTTGTTGGTGTAACTCATCTCCTCTTATCTAGCAGCATGTCCTTCATGTGTAAACCTTAGCAAGACAAATGTAGCACACTTAGGTAGTATAAAATGCTCATTTCTATTTGATGCAAATTCAGTAAGGAGAGAGTTCACCTCTTGTTGTAGTTTATTTGCATGACTTCGTGTAATCGAGAACATTAACGTCGATCCTGCTGCTCTGACTCTTCCTGGTTCTTCAGAAATAGAAGATAACGCCTCTTCTCCTTCGATAGAGCTGTAATTTATGTAACCAGATATGTTCCTTAGGTATTAATGGTTGCTTTTTTTCTTGCATAATTACTAAATAAGTTAAAAAACTTGACCGAATAGTCAGTAGAGCACTCTTGGAGATAAAACAGAAGACACATCGGTCTGCCTTATCATATTTAATCATAATTTGTAACCACGTAACAATCATAATCGACCAATCGACACATGACCTCTCGCGCTTTGGCTCTGGGTTTAGTGTAGAGGCAGTCTGCTGTTCAGTACGAATTGTATGACTGTCGTGCTGCAACGTTAGATCAAAAAACTTAGGACCGTATCAAAATACGAGGAATCGGTCTGTAAAAATCCAAAACCAGCGTTTATCAAGGTTAAGGAGGAGTGGGACATTATTATTAGCCCCCTGTCTCGATTCTTTAATGTGTAAATTAAGAAATCGAGGCAAATTAGAATGAAAATCATCAAAAACCTTTCATAAAAAAGATTGAAGTTCCATTCAATAATAATATATAGGAATACAAAAATAAACTAAGTATAAAAGCGACGTAGCTGATTTATGTTCCATAAATTTGGTACGTCATCGCTGTCTTCATACATCAGTCGATAAGCCCCCGACCGAGTGACTTCTTTGATCACATATGGTCCTTCCCATTTAGGAGATAACTTGTGCTGATTCTTGGTTGATTGCACTCCATGCAGTACTAAGTCTCCAACATGGAACTGACGACTTCGGACTTTCTTGTCGTAGTAACGTCGTAAGCCCTGCTGGAACACTGCCGACCGAAACAGAGCACAATCACGCATCTCCTCTGCCGCAATCAACTCGATTTCTCGGTTATCTTTAGAAAGCTTCTCGTCATATCCCTTGACTCACGCTGAAACGAGGTTTATCTCGGTCGGCAGCATAGCCTCAGAGCCATAGGCCAACGAGAAAGGAGACTGACCAGTAGCCGGACTGACATTAGAGCGTAGCCCCTAGAGGATCGAAGGAAGCTCTCAAACCCACCGACCGGCATACGGCTTAAGTCTGTCAATAATCCAGGGCTTTGACCCCTGAAGAATCATACCATTGGCCCATTCGACCTGCCCGTTGCTTTAAGGATGGGTCACCAAAGCAAAGTGGATTTTTATTCCCATCTCATCGGCGTAGTCACGAAATTCCTCAAATCTAAACTGAGTACCATTGTCGGTGATGATGTCATGAGGAACTCCAAACCGAGTGAAGACCTCTCTGACAAACTCGATTGCCTTCTTCAAAGTTATCTTCCCGACCGGATTTGCTTCAATCCACTTGGTGAACTTGTCAATGGTAACAAACAAATGAGTAAACCCGCTTGGTGCCTTTTGGAAAGGACTAACAATATCTAGCCCCCAAATTGGAAAAGGCCCAGTCATAGGTATCGTCTGAAGTTGTTGTAAAGGCACGTGAGTCTATTGAGCTAACAATTGAAAACCCTCACACTTCCGGATGACCTGGTGTGCATCTTCGACCGCCCTGGGCTCATAGAACCCTTGTCAGAAAGCCTTGCCGACCAAAGTTTTAGAAGCTGGATGGGTGCCGCATGCTCCTGCATGAATTTCCTCCATCAACTTTTTCTCTTCTAGAATTGAAATGCATTGCATCAAGATGTTCGATCCTCCTTTTTGATAGAGCAGGTTATCCACCATTAAATATCCCCGAGGTCGAGCCTTTAACCTCTATTGCTCATTAGAATCCGCAGGCTGCATACCGCCAACCAGAAATCGAATAATCGGGTCGCGCCAATCGGTCTCATGTCGATATCTTCCACAGGGTCAGCAACATCGGTTGTCAGCACATCTAACCGAGGAGAAATAGTTGGTGTATCAAGTGTGTGTAGGAAAACACCAGGTAGGACAATCGATCACGATAATCCCATCTTCGCTAGCTCATCAGCAGCCTGGTTATTATCGCGAAGAACTTGCATGAACTTAAGTCCATCAAACTTGTTCTCCAGCTTCCTTACTTCTTGGCAGTAGGCAGCCATCTTGTCATCCACACAGTTCCAATCCTTAGTGACCTGGTTGATGACCAGAGCCGAGTCACCAAAGATATCGAGGCGCTGAATGCCGAGCGATATGGCAATTCACCGAGCGTTATTGGACACGCGAAACTTGATCTAGAGGGCATATCGAAGTCTCTCTCTTGTCGTAGAAATAAGTATGATTCCTGCCCCTGCATCCGGCAATTGGAGTGAACCATTAAAGTACATTTTCTAGCATTCAATATCTTGCGGCGCCGGTGGCATTTGAATCTCTGTCCACTCAAAAACGAAGTCAGCTAGCGTCTGTCCTTTTATCACCGAACGAGGTACGAACATAATGGTATATTGACCAAGTTCAACCGCCCATTTGGCAATCTTGCCGACCGCCTCGTGGTTATGAAGAACCTCTCCGAGCGCAAAAGTGGTATGAACTTTGATCGGATGAGCTTGAAAATAATGCTTCAGCTTCCTCGAGGTGACCAAGAGCACTTATAGCAACTTCAAGATCTGGTGATATCGGGTCTTGGAGGCGTTAAGAACCTCACTCACGAAATACACCGGGTGTTGTACTTTTTGTGCATGTCCCTTTTCTTCTTGGTCGACTATTATGACAGAACTCACAACTTGGGTTGTGGCCGACACATAAAGCTGAAGCTTCTTCTGTGGCTTCGGAGGCTCTACGACTGGAATGTTGCTGAGGTAGACCTTCAACTCATCCAACGCCGACTGCGCCTCTTCTGTCCAGACAAAGTTGTCTTGCTTTTTGAGCAACTTAAAGAACGACAGACCCCTAACCCCCAGCCGAGAGATAAAGTGACTCAAAGACGCCATGCACTCGGTCAGCTTCTGAACATGTCTTTGTGAATTATGTGGTCCCATATCAAGGATTGCCTTGATTTTTTCCCGGTTAGCCTCTATACCTCATTTCAAAATGATGTAACCGAGTAGCTTACCCGAAGGTACCCCGAAGACACACTCCTTAGGGTTCAGCTTCATCGAGTATCGCCTCAAATTGTCAAATGTCTCTGCCAAGTCAGAGAGAAGTTCTCCAACATTGTGAGTCTTTACCACGATGTCGTCAACATAAGCTTCAACATTTCGACTGATCTGAGTTTCGAGGCAGCGTTGAATACGTCGTTGGAAAGTCATGCCAACATTCTTTAGACCGAACGACATTGTAATATAGCAATAGGCGCTAAAAGGAGTTATAAAGAAAGTCTTGATTTGGTCCTCGATTTTCAGTGGGATCTGGTGATAGCCTCAATAGGCATCCAGAAAGCTCAAGAGCTCACACCCGACTGTTGAGTCTACGATCTGATCAATGCGTGGTAGAACGAAGGGGTCCTTGGAACAGACCTTGTTCAAATCGGTATAATCAACGCACATACGCCACTCTTTATTCTTTTTTGGTACAAGAACTAGATTAGCCAACCAATCTGGATGGTACACTTCCTTTATAAAGTTAGCATCTAAAAGCCTAGCTATCTCCTTGTTCATGACGTCCTTGCGATCTTGAGCAAATCTTCTAAGTCATTGCTTAACGGGTGTAGCCTCAGGAGGCACCCTTGATTCATGCTCAATCTTTTCCCTAGGAACTCCCGGCATGTCAGAAGGTTTCCATGCAAAGATATCCCTTTTTTCCTGGAGGAAAAGAGTGAGCGCGAGTTCCTATTTCTCTCCTAGATTGGCCCCCACATAAGTAACCTTAGCAGGGTCTTCAAGATCACGCAGAATTTCTCTGGTCGACACGACATCCGTCTGGATCTTCTCCTTACTGGGCTTCTTTGCGGGGATCTCCGTGTCGGTCTCCACCTCTTTGCCGACTGCCTTCTGGATCTCCAGCCGGTCGAATAGCATCAACTGTTGATCGGCCAACTCACAACTCTGCACATCGCAATCAAAAGAATTCTGAAGATCAGAGTGGAGGGAGATGATTCTTTTGGGGACTAGCATCTTCAAGGTGAGGTAAGGATAGTGCAAGACTGCCATGAACTTCGCTATCGCCGGTATTCCAATGATGGCATGGTAGGCAAACTCAAAATCAGCTACTTGAAAGACGATACGCGCGGTCCTGAAGTTCTCTCGGTTACCGAATGTGACGGGCAGAGTGATTTGCCCTATCGACACTGAGGTCTTGCTTGGCACAATCCCGTGAAAGGGAGAAGTGCTCGGTTTGAGGTTGGCGATTGTCAGGCCTAGCTCCCTGAGAGTCTTAGTGAAAATCAAGTCAAGGCTGTTTCCTGCATCGATGAGTACTTTGTTGAACTTGACCTCCTTCAAAGTTGCCGTGAGCACAAGCGAGTAGCGAGCCGGTCTAGGCAGGTGCCTGGGCTGATCTGACCGATCAAAAGTGTCCGGAACTTCAGACCACTTCATGTACTCGGGTGCAGCTGGTTCCACGAAGTTGATCTCTCGCAATTCCAGCTTGTGTTTGCGTTTGGACATGTAGGCGTCGGGCCCTCCGAAGATGAAGTTGACTTCCTTTCGGGGCTCCTATAACTCTCCTTCCTCGCCCTTGTCGCCGTCATCGTTGGCTTTGTCCTTGCCGTTCCACCTCGGTGGGTCTTTGGCCACCTTCAGCGCAGCAGTCATGAAGCCCTTCAGACGGTAACAATCCTTTGCTTTATGGTTTCCCTTTGGGTGCCATAGGCACGGGCCACTCAGCAAGTCATCCATGGTCTTCTGGTTCATTCGTAGATTTTTCTTGGACCGGTCTGCAGTGGAAACCATGTTATCATTTTTCCTCTTCTTGTCCTTTTTGAAGGACTCGGTCTTGTCCTGGCGCTTCTCCTTCCCTTTCCCTCGAATGTCGTGCAGAGATGACTCCCCCGAAGCATATTAGTCTGCAGTCTCAAAACACTCCCGAGCGGTCAGGTCGAGGTTATGATTCGGTCGACCGATCTACCGAACCAGGTCATCACTCTGCAACCCTCCTTTGAAGGCAGTAATGATCTGCTGGTCTGGAACATTGGGGATTTCCGTCTTTTCAGCGTAGAAAGGCTTGATAAAGTCACGCAAGGGTTCGTCAGACTTCTGCTTGAGTCGAGTAAGGTCGAAGTGGTTGCCCAGACGATTGTAGGTAGCCTGAAAACTCTCGATGAACTGCTTATTGAGCTCCCCCAAATTGGAGATTGAGTTCTTAGGAAGAGACATGAGCCAAATCCGAACGGCGGGCTCAAGGCAGACTGGCAGGTAGTTAGCCATGACATAGGTGTTTCCCCCAGCAAACCGAATAGCCATGATATAGATCTGGAGCCACTCCTTGGGGTTGGTTTGTCCATCATACTTTTTGATAGCAATAGGCTTGAAACTCCTTGGAAACTTGCACCTGCGCAACTCAGGAGTATAAGCCTTTATTCTGTCGAACTCCTCGTTGGTCAGTGACGGATTCCTACCCCGTCGGTCTGGAGATCGTGATATGGAGGGAGTATGGCGGCTATGGCGCAGACCTACATCATCATCATGATGGCGGCGTCGGTTATCCTCATGGTAGTTTTCATGCTGATCCCCGATCGTCATATCGACATCGGTCGTCGTGGTTATCCCTCGGAGCCGAGTCTTGTCGGTCATCGTGGCTATCCCTCAGAGGTGGATCTCATCGGTCGTTGCGGTTATCCCTCGGAGGTGGATCTCATCACATCACGGTTATCCCTCGGAGGTGGATCTCGTTGATTGTCGCGACGATAATCATCCCTTCAGTCACACCGCTCTTCTTCATAACAGCGGTTATCTCGAGCTCGCTTGTCATGATGAGAATTGATGACGTCTCGAAGATCGCGAGACCCTAACGAGTCTCTCAGATTGTGGCGTCCTTGATGACTGCATGAGGTAGCATGGCTGGAGCTTGCTATTGATTGAGGTGGCTCTTTGTGAGCCTCTTGAACGACAGTTGCTTTGAGCATGGTCACGGCTGTCTTCATCGCGGGGGTCTGGTACGCCTCATCAGCCATCAAGCTGTCGAGTAACATTTTTGCCCCAGTGATGTTATTCTGAGGGGTGTCGTAGACCTTAATGCCATCTACCTCGATCTCTAGTTGTCCGGGATCCAGTCTTCATGCGAGGCGAGATCCTCGCAATCCACTCTCTTGGTGGTGGTGTCCTGCGGATGAGTTGTTGTCTTGGGGGTTTTCTTCCTTGTCGCCGCCTTCAGTGCAACTGTACTCTTCGCGACCATCTCTGCCATGGTCACCTTCCCCATCATTATTGCTCGACAGATTCTCATCTATCTCGACCATGTTTACGGTCAAAGGATATAAGCAAGCAGATCCATCGAGTCCTTGTTGACTTTTGCTAAGCCATACTAATAAATCATCGCTGGCAAGGTGCCATAAATGCTTCATTAATATGTCCTAGAGCCAATTAGGTAAAATCCACAAGCGCACGGAAAATACCGTTGTAGCATTTCACTCGGAAGTATTTAGGGTATCGTATTTGTTTGTCCCAAAGGAAGGCAATGAATAAGAAGGCTTACTTATGCACATATTTACATTGCGAATTGATAAGGATCATCTAACCAAGGCAGGCAAGCAATGGATAATGACGAGGTAGTATGACACACAAAAGATTCTATCTCAAATTTAAATAAATAAATAAAGCCAAGTGGAGAAAGAACTAAGCTGAGCTACTCCTACAGTACTTTCATATATAGTTGTATAGCCTAAGTTCTATACACATACACGCTTATACTCAGGTTCAACAATTATTAACATAACACTTTGATGAGGACATCACCCTTATGGATACACCCAGCACTCCGCCAACCAAAATACAAGTTCATGCGCGACAACTGAATTTACGGGTGAGCTTGTTCCTAATGATTCCTTTATGTGATTTTGAGAATAGATTGCTACCTAATGAATTAATTGTTGTTAGAAACCATGGAGATGATCATGAGATAGCTGGGGAGGTGATTGAAGACGTGATGGGCCAGCAAGGACGTCCAAGCCAAGGTGGAGGCCCAATCAAAACCGACTTCGAGTCTGTTTCGGAGCCCAGAACCAGTCTGCACTAAAACGGATGCCCAGGACGCATACGGATTCGGATTTGGACGTTCTATATATGCCTGGAAAGATAACAAAAAGCCCTTTCCAACTCAACTGGTCCCATGTCAAAATTCGTCCCGAGCCGTCGGCAATCGCCAAAACAATTCGACTTCCAGAATCTGTCCTGGTGCTGCGACACCGTAATCGGTCTTTGGGCCATGTATGGAGTTGAGCCCACTTAGGGCTGCGTCCAGGGGGTCTTGCACGACCCTAGGGTCCTCATATACAGCCGCCGCCTCTTCATTAGGGTTTGGGGTTTTGCTTAGATTATTCTGTTGATAACAGTTTCACCGTTTGATCGGTTTGTGAGACCCCAACTAGTGAGATTCATCGTATACTTGCAAATTTGGTTGCATTCTTCTTTGTTCTTGCTTGTGTTAAATCAAGAACACAAGCAAGAACAAAGAAGAATGCAACCAAATTTGCAAGTATACGATGAATCTCACTAGTTGGGGTCTCACAAACCGATCAAACGGTGAAACTGTTATCAACAGAATAATCTAAGCAAAACCCCAAACCCTAATGAAGAGGCGGCGGCTGTATATGAGGACCCTAGGGTCGTGCAAGACCCCCTGGACGCAGCCCTAAGTGGGCTCAACTCCATACATGGCCCAAAGACCGATTACGGTGTCGCAGCACCAGGACAGATTCTGGAAGTCGAATTGTTTCGGCGATTGCCGACGGCTCGGGACGAATTTTGATATGGGACCAGTTGGGTTGGAAAGGGCTTTTCGTTATCTTTCCAGGCATATATAGAACGTCCAAATCCGAGTCCGTATGCGTCCTGGGCATCCGTTTTAGTGCAGACTGGTTCTGGGCTCCGAAACAGACTCGAAGTCGGTTTTGATTGGGCCTCCACCTTGGCTTGGACGTCCTTGCTGGCCCATCACGTCTCCAATCACCTTCCCAGCTATCTCATGATCATCTCCATGGTTTCTAACAACAATTAATTCATTAGGTAGCAATCTATTCTCAAAATCACATAAAGGAATCATTAGGAACAAGCTCACCCGTAAATTCAGTTGTCGCGCATGAACTTGTATTTTGGTTGGCGGAGTGCTGGGTGTATCCATAAGGGTGATGTCCTCATCAGCTTATGTGGAGCTCAAGGTAGGGATAATTGAGGCATACTTGTTCATATACTATTGCTATGTCAAAAGACCGGATCCTAGAAAAATCAATTCACACAATTTTGATCAAGACGTGCAAGTGTGTGGGAAACATGGTGGAATGATGGATGGAATGAATAACTCCTTTTTGAATTTCTTTGCTCTCTTTTGGAAATTTTTTAGGACATGGCTATCTTTTGATTACTCTTCTTTGGAGCATCCATTTATTTTCTTTTTGCATAGCCATATTCCTAGTTTGCAATGATAATTGAGAGAGGAATTTTTGAAATGAACATATGGAGTATTTCTTTCAGGTGGATGGAAGTGGTGGTGGCTTTCTTCCGGTGTAAAAGAATAGCTCATGGTGGTGGATATGGTGGCTGCTATCTTCCAATTTAGAAGAATAGCTCATGGCGGTGGATGTGTGTATGTGATCTTGATCAAGAAAGCATGAAAAGAGTCTTACTAGGGTCACAACAATTTTGAGTAAGCTCAATGTGAAACAAGCAGCATATGTATAAGGCTTTTCAAATAAGAACTACATATGGCTTTGGTAGGAATTTTTATCATTGAGGAACTTATCAATTTATCATTTTGAAAAATAAAACTCCGGAATTCAAGCTTTACTTTGAGCAAGATCATAGCAGCCCTATTCACTATATCATATCTCCCAACAACTTAGAACTAGTGAATGTATGTGCTACCCACAAGTTTCAAGTTCAAGGTTAAATTTTAGCCAACAAACTTAATTCTTGGAAGAGTACTAAGTTGTAAACCAATGTTAGAGAGGAATAAAACAGAGCAACTATTCGTCATTTCAACATAGAAAAACTATACACATTCACACCGCGCATCAAAAAACTAAAGAAAATATTTTTGGTCTTTTTATCATCTTCTCATTTTTTTTTGATTTTCAGATTTTATATTTTTTGTGGATTTTTGGATTTTCTAATGCAAAAATGAAAACAAGGGAAAGATACAAGTTACCGCGAGATGGGGGTCCTCCCCCAAGCTTGTTCTTGCTCACATTTGCTGGTTCGGGTCATACCCTTGGGAGCGGAAGAAGGCGTCCCAATTGCTTTGGTTCTGGGCCATCATTGCATTGAGTTGGCAGAATTGGTTATCGCTGAAATTCTGCCATTGTTGGGTGTCGGTGACGTGCTACGAGAGAGTTTGTTGCATACTCTCGGTGCGCAAGTCGATGTTGTCCACCCGCCTTGTTAACTCGGCCATCCCAAAATTGAGTTCATAGAACCGGTTAGCAAAGGATGGCGCTCCGCTCGAGCTTGATGTTGTGTGCATGGGGTAGTTGTGCTGAGATCCCCATGCATCGGCCTGCCATGATGATCCTCCGGCCTCATCCGGTGGTTGATCCCAATCCGTACCTCCGATTGGGGTTTGGAACCCCGGTGTGACCGTCATGCTTCTCCGTGGTCGGGTTGGTCGTTCGGAGACGTTGTCCCTGCGAGAATCTCCCCTTACCTCGAGAGGGAAGGTTAGTGCCCGACAGTGATACAAACAAAGACCCGGGTTAGGTAACAGGTATTCGTTAATATACCCGGGAAAATAATAGACCAAGGTATCATCCGGACCATGCTTCAAAGTATGTCCATGCATAAAATAATCCTCGCCTATGTATTCTCTGTCCGCACTCAAATATTAAATTTGAACATTTTCGAGCATTTCACATTTTTTAGCAATGCGAGTAATTAAGGAAGTGCACTCAATTGGTCCTTTCAGTTTTATATTTTCTAACCATTGGTCAATCATGCATTACATGGGAGAAACTCTAATTCTTTTGACCATGGCATATAGCAGTTTTAGTTCATCTTTACGGACAATCCTAATATCATGTTGAGGAAACAAGGTCATGGCCAACCAAACATGCATGAATCTCAAAGTGGGATTATGGATGGCACTTGTTCTAGGCTTTGGACCCCAATCATTTCCAGTAATTTGTTTCCAAAAACTTTCCTTATGAAAACTTTTCAATGCTTTGTCTAAGTCTACTCTATATTTGACATTTAGACCAAGCATAGAATTAAGTTGGGTCCAAGGAACAAAACGTTCTTGCCTAAACAAGCGAAAAGAAATGCCTTCATCATGTTTTCTAAGGGTGCACAAAAACTGCATAGTAAGCAAACGAGAACCTTCCTCATTTACGTCTATGAAATCAGTCCAACCCATAGTGCAAAAAACAATGGCAAATTCTTCTTGCATACCTATTTTCTCGAGGAAGTCCGGGTCAAAATGTTGGGTGTGGGCGAACGGCCAGTCTCTCATGAGCTCGATGGCTTGTCCTTGCTCCTCGGAGGTGAGCATGGCCGGCGTTTCTTCCTCCGGAATTTCAGATTTGGAGTTGCCATGTTCTGAACTCGGGGTAAGCTCGATAGAGGGCGTCCGGCTCGTGCTTGCCCGAGAACTCTTCCTCTTCTTCCCCCTGATAGCTTGCTTGATTTGATTGAGCATGGCTGCACACAAGAACAAACAAAAACAAGAACGACCTTGCGTTCGGGTTAACGTTAGTGAAAACGAACCTGGACCCTCCCGAACTTGATTTTAATTCTCACAATCAACATGAAAAATGCACAAAACAGAGGGAAACTATTTTCTTTTTGGGTTTTTGGGGCAGTAGCTAAGTGAAGAACATGAATTCTTGAAGAGCAACAAAGTGAGCAAAGGAGAAGAGTGAAGAATGAACTTGGAATGGTGAAGCTCCTCCTCCTGATCGGTTTTTATAGCCCAAACACCAGAATGGCAGCAGGAAATGGACAGAGCAACGACTATAGAGCCGTTGGGAAAAAGCCGGGGACAAAAAGGTGGGACCAGGGGGTCAGCCGACCTGGTGAGGTCGGCCGATCTGCCAGTGGGCCCTGGCTCCCTCCTTTTTCCAGGATGTTCCCTAACGGTTAGTGAATCTAGCCAGTGCAGCCATTTTGCTCAAATTGCTTGACAAAAATTCTTTTCAAAAAGACAAACCTAAAAACATATATATATATATATATATATATATATATATATATATATATATATATATGATTGGAAAACTTCCAAGGTGCAAGATGGTTCAAAAATTCAAATATGCAAAATGCAAAAGTTGGAAATGAATCTAAACATGATGGAAAGAAAATATGGAATTGAAGAAAATAAATATGGATAAATATCGATTTAACCTCTCGGCGAGGGCTCACCCATTTAAGTCCGACGAGCGGGACTTTTCTCCGGCATTTAGCTCGATGTGGTGTCGTCCGGTCCCGGAGATGAGGACACGGATGATGCTTCTTGCTTCACTCGCAACACCTTCTTGGTCTTCTTTGTCGGTGTGGTCGGCGGCTTTGCAGACTTTGGAGCCTATGGCTTGGCACACGGCTCCGACCTCTTCACCGTCACCCGTCGTGGTGATATTTTTTCCTTCTCGAGGAAGTTCTTCATGAATGTTATGAGGCTGTCCTTCTCTGGGGGCGTGACATCGACTTCCTTGATGTTGTTCGGGTTTGGCCCACACTTGATGCAGATCATATTGCATTGCTCCTTCCGTGGCCGAAAATCAAACTTCTCCTCCTTGCCATTGATATGGAAACGGATTTCTCCGGCTCCAACATCAATGCGAGCATCCACGATGCTGCGGAATGGCCGCCCAAAGATGAGCGGTGTTTCCTTACCAACATCCATGTCGAGTACCACGAAATCGACGGGGATGAAGCAATCCCGGATTTTCATCGGAATATCTTCGGCAATTCCCGCCGGGTAGCGGACCGAGGAATTGGCTAGCTGGAGCTGCATCGGCGTGGGGGATAAGGCTGTATAGTTCAGCCTGTCGAAGACGTCCTTCGGCATGACGCTCATGCTCGCCCCGAGATCACACAGGGCGTGGTCGAAGTTCTGTGTCCCGATCGAGCAGGTGATCATGGGACAGCCCGGATCTTTCTTCTTCTCGGGAAGCCAGTTGAGTATAGCAGCGCTACACTCTTCCGTAAGCTTGACAATCTCCGTGGTCGGCATCAGACGCTTGTTGCTGATGAGGTCCTTGAGGTAGCGAGCGTACGTAGGTACTCGCATCGCATCCAACAAGGGCACGATGATGTGCAGCTTCTGGATTACTTCAACAAAGCATGTGAACTGCTCGTCCATGGTCGGCTTTCTCTTTGTTTCAGGAAACGGTATGAAGTTCGTGTCATAGAACTCATGTGGAGTCATTTTCCTTAGCGGCATCGCCTCTTGTTCCTTTTCTTCCGCCGGCTTCTCGACTTGTGAGCTCTCCTTTTCCTTTCCCGCAGTGTTAGGATATGGCGGGTCCCGAGTGGATTTACCTCCCCTCGTGGTAACCGCATTAACATTTTCTAAGGGAGTCTCGGGTTGCCCCGGGATTTTCCCCGAATCTACAGGAGGAACAGCAGTAGCCAACTGAGCTAATTGGGTTTCAAGCATTTTATTGAAGCTTAGCTGGTTCTTGAAAGCAGAAGAAAGGCACTACCCTGTTTTTATACAAAATGTAGAAAACAAAGCAAGGTTAGCCTGCTTAGGAAGTGGCCTTATAATTGTAACATAAGTATGTACATCAGTAATTTCTTAATCATACGCCTTCCTCGACAACGACGCTAGAAATGCTTGTTGACTTTTGCTAAGCCATACTAATAAATCATTGCTGGCAAGGTGCCATAAATGCTTCATTAACATGTCCTAGAGCCAATTAGGTAAAATCCGCAAGCGCACGGAAAATACCGTTATAGCATTTCACCCGGAAGTATTCAGGGTATCGTATTTGTTTATCCCAAAGGAAGACAATGAATAAGAAGGCTTACTTATGCACATATTTACATTGCGAATTGATAAGGATCATCTAACCAAGGCAGGCAAGCAATGTATAATGACGAGGTAGTGTGACACATAGAAGATTCTATCTCAAATATAAATAAATAAATAAAGCCAAGTGGTGAAAGAACTAAGCTGAGCTACTCCTACAGTACTTTCATCTACAGTTGTATAGCCTAAGTTCTATACACACACAGGCTTATACTCAGGTTCAACAGTTATTAACATAACACTTCAGGCACAGACCTACCCCTGCATCCATAGGCGACTTCCGCCAAGAGCCTACGCACTAGCCTAGCGTGGAGGAGTTCAAAGGACGGAGAGGGCTGTCACCACCTACCACCTACCTCAGCTAACCAGTAGACTAACGAATAATTGATGCAAATCAACTATCCAAGTACCATACTTGCATAATCAAAGAGCACTCTACTCCTCCATGGTTATATTAACGAAGCAGAGCTATCATATAAATATGATCACCAAACCCATGTCATGTCATAACAACAAACCTATGTTGTGCTTCCTCAGGGTGGCTGCTAGGTGGGTCCTCATCCCAGATGTCGGGGTAGTTTTGTGTGTTTCTTCGGTGTGGTACTGAAAATGGATCCTTCAATCCATGGGATGTCCAGTTGGCGCTCTCTCAATGGTCGAAAGTGTGTTTCTTTGCCTTTTGGGTGTGTTTCCTTCATATTTCCTCCTGCATGCAAATAATTCCCAAGTACAAGTGGAACTACATTATTGTAAACAAATATGCGTGTATGAAATGCCAAGTTATCCTTTATTTGAGCATAGTTGACGGATGAAAATGGTACTTAACAGCCGGCAACAGTCCTCAGGTCAGTGTTGTCGAATCCGGGTGGAAACAATGTTAGGATCAGATCTGACGAACTTGGTGATCGCGCCATAGAGCCAGCTACGGCCGAGTCGGATCGGTAGTTTTCTAGACCTAGCTCAATGTTGGCGTCGACGGTGAAGTGGATCAACCTGAATGAGATTTTGAAGTCCGACGAGTACTGGATGTTGGGAATATTGGTATCGTAGTCGACGGAGAATCCCAACGAGCCTTGTCCCCTTCCTGGCATGCCAACTGTCGAGACTTATTCTCGAGAATATACTTATAGGGCTACGTCGGGACTAAGAACTATGATGGTAACACAAGAAGCTGAGTTATACATGTTTTGGCCCTCTCGATGAGAGTAAAAACCCTACGTCCTGTGTTCTGTGGTTTGTATTGCAATGTAAATTGGTGCCCTCGATGGGGGAGTCCCTGCCGCCTTATATATCCGGTCGGCAGGAGGGTACCTGAAGAGTCCTACTCGTAGTCTATAAGGATTTACTTAGAAAGTCTATCTCCAATTGCCTTGTACTCCAAGACGACTCGATCAGTTCCCTTATGACAGGTCACCCGGTTGTCTACCGGGTTCAGCCTAGCTACCCGGAAGGTATATATTCCACAGATACTTTCTAGCCCAAGAATTTTAGGATCAAGTTGAACAAGAAAAACATGTCATCGTGATAGTGCATCAGTTATGGCATTACCCTTCCCTTTCTTGTACTTGGTAATATAAGAAAAGATTCAATGAAGTCGCTCCACTTACCATGTCGACGGTTCAGTTTTAGTTGTCCTTTGAGGTGTTTCAAAGACTCATGATCTGAATGTATCACAAATTCTTTTGGCAAAAGGTAATGCTGCCATGTTTCCAAACTTCTCACAAGAGCATAAAATTCCTTGTCTTAAACTGAATAATTCAGAGTTGGACCACTCAACTTTTCACTAAAGTAAGCAATAGGTCGTCCTTCTTGCATGAGCACACCGCCAATTCCTACACCACATGCATCACATTCAATCAAATGTCTTATCAAATATGGTAGTGCAAGGAGAGGGGCTGTTGTTAACTTCATTTTTAGTTCTTCAAATGCGCAATCTTGTGCTTCCCCCCATTGGAAAAGCACGTCTTTCTCTGTTAGTTCATTGATCGGAGCAGCAATGGTACTGAAATCTTTCACAAAACACTGGTAGAAACCAGCAAGCCCGAGGAAGCTTTGTTCTTGGCTCACGTTCTATGGAGGCAACCATTCTCGTACAGCTTTAATCTTTTCCTCATCAACCTCAACACCTTGACCCAAAACATCAAAGCCAAGAAAAAAACCTTGTCGGTGCAAAAGGTGCACGTTGCAAGGTTAGCATACAACTTTTCCTCCCTTAGAACAGCAAGCACTTGGGCAATATGATCAAGATGTTCTGCAAAATTTTTGCTATAACTCAGGATATCATCAAAGTAAACAACAACAAACTTTCTAATAAAGGATCGAAGGACATGATTCATCAATCTCATAAATGTACTAGGAGCATTGGTTAGTCCGAAAGGCATGACCAACCATTCATACAAGCCAAATTTTGTTTTGAAAGCAGTTTTCCACTCATCACCCTCTTTCATTCGAATTTGGTGATAGCCACTTTGCAAATCAATTTTCGTAAAAATGATTGCACCACTAAGTTCAACATGCATGTCATCAAGTCAAGGTATTTGATGTCTATACCTCATGGTGATATTATTAATAGCACGACAATCAACACACATACCAAATGACCCATCTTTCTTTGGTACTAAAAGAACCAGGACAATACAAGGTGAAAGACTCTCCTTTACGTACCCTTTGTCAAGTAATTCTTGTACTTGGCGCTGAATTTGTTTTGTTTCTTCGGGATTTGTGCGATATGCTAGTCAGTTTGGAAGTTGAGCCCCTGGAACAAGATCAATTTGATGTTCAATACCTCTTTTTGGTGGCAGCCCAGGTAGTACATCATCAGGGAACATATATTCATACTCCTACAAAATAGCAAAAACAGCACTAGGCAAAGTAGATGGTAAGTCGTTAGTTGTCAAAAGATTGTCTTTGCAGAAGAGTACAAAGAATATGGCATTAGGTTCTCTCAAATCTTTCATATCTCCCTTCCTAACCATTGTCACTAAGCCTTGTTTCCCCATGGGTTTTGTTCTTTGTGGCTGTGGGGTTGTATTTGGCTTTGGAATCACTTGCTCGCAATTTTAGTGGAGGCGCTCAAGTGTTTATCGCTCTCTTGCAGTTTTCTTTTTTGATCATCCTTCAAAATTTCTTCCGGAGTCAAGGGCAGCAAGGAGATGCACTATCCTTTGTACATGAGCACAACCTTGTTGGAACGACCTATATTTGAGCATCATGATCATATAACCAAGGTCTGCTCAATAACAGTTGGCATGCTTGCATTGGTACCACGTCACAGTCCACTTGATCATGATACTTCCCAACTGAAAATTCCACAGTCACCATATTATGTACTCGCATTGCAACACTATCGGTGAGCCATTGCATTTTATATGGAGAGGGGTGGCGCCGTTGATTCAGTCCCATTTGCTCAACCAATTCTTGACTTGCAATGTTGTTGCAGCTGCCATTATCAACAATGATTCGACACAATTTACCTTTGATCATACCTCGAATGTGAAAAAGATTGTGTCGTTGCCCATTGTCCTCTTTTCCAACCTCAACACTAAGCACTCGGTGAGAAACAAGGCAATTGTTCTCATCCGCATCAGCATAAATCTCATATTCTTTGCCATCTGGTGCGTCGTCCGGGTACTCATCATATTCTAGTTCACTTGATGATTCCCACTCATTATTTTCATTGATCACCATGGTCCTTCGGCTAGGACATTCAGTAGCAACATGTCGACGTCCTTGACACTTGTGGCATTTGATATCTCGGCTGTGAGATGTAGATGCAGCCGATGCAGCCCCTGTAGTTGCTGCATCACTCTTGTTAGCAACACGAGGTGCAGACGAAGAAGCTGAAGATGTTGCAGTTTTAGATGTGGGAGTGAATGGAGAACTCTTTGTAGCAGCACCATGAGAACGACCTCTGGAAAAAGAACTAGTGGACTGTTGTTGGTGCCATGGTACAATTGAAAATGATCAGCATGCTTTTCTTGCTGAATTTTCCGTTCCATTCGCATAGCTTGATCCACAAGTTCCTACAATGTGTTGTACGGAAACATCTCAACAAAATCTGAAATTTCAGCATCGAGACCATGCAAAAATTGTGCCATTTTTGATTTAGCATCCTCTCTAATTCCGGAGTGAACCAAGAGTGTGTAAAATATTCTTCCACAATTTTTGTTCATTGCCTCAAATTCTGCAGCCTATTGCGAAGATCACGCTGATAGCTTGATGGCACAAAACGCCCTCTCAACACTTGCTTTATCTCAGCCCAAGTATCAATGTGAGTACATCCCAACACAATTTGATTTTCTTGAATTTGGTTCCACCATGTGAGGGCATAACCAGAAAACTCAACGGATGCAAGGTTTACACGCCGCCAATCAGAAGGATTATGCACTCTAAAAGTCTAATCACATTGCTCCTCCCATTCAAGATATGCATCTGGGTCTTCACGTCCCGTAAATTTAGGCACGCTCAACTTAATTCTTGCAAGATTATCTGGATTATCCCTATGACGATGATTAGAAAATTCATGGGCAGCACCCCAGCGATGATCATTGTGCTGTTCAAATAGCCCTCAGTTTGCAAAGGGATTCTCATCCTCATCATACTCATCATAATGATCAGAATTATCCTGAAAATCATCGTCAAAGTGCACACAAGGGCGAAAACCACACCCACGAGCACCTCCTCCATGTTGTCCACCACGACTAGATTGACCACCACGACCTTGACGATGGCCAAAGTAGTAATCTTTAGCAGCACCCACTGAATTTTCATAATCAAACTCACCATGAGAATTAGCATTTTGTTGTGGCACCCGACCATCCGCAGCAGGGACACGCTCATTGAGCAAGGTCTCCATTGCATGCATCATCGACTCTTGGAGTTGTCGTAGTTCAGCACGCACCACGGGTACTGCTCCATCTTCATCACGGTTGCGCCCATGAACACTTGAATCAGAACCTGCCATGTTAAAGCAATGGACAGAAATATGTGGAACAAATATATGTGTGGAAACTCACAACCTTACCTCTTACTCACTAAAGTTCTTACAAGTTCTCAAAGACTTGTGAGTGTGCTCGTGTAGCAGTACCACGACTGTGATTAAGCGGTTGAGCGGTTTACGAGTCGAGAGGTCCGGTTTATGGTATATGGTGGAGCTTGGATGGCTGACAAATAAGGCTTATAGTACTGAAAGTTAAGTATTGTAAACCCAAAAAATGATGTGTAAACGTTGTTAACTTGATCACCAAATTATATTCTGAAAATTGCAGCAATGATAGCAACCACACAACCCTTGTTCTTTCTCTCTTTAGGTTTTTTTTCTTTCTTTTGTAACTCTTATCTTGCTGTATTTTTTCTTTTTTTTCTCTATTTTTTTAATGACAACATAAGGGTGGGGAACTACTGAAACACAAGCTAACAAAAATGGTGCTCAATAACACAATGGAGAAAACAACACAAAACCAGCAGTACTACCAAAGGTTTGGGTTCTTTTCGTGGCTGTTTTGTGGACAGCAGGTAGGGAACAAATAACACGAGATGGAGAGCAATAAAATGGTGATAAACTAGGGGATAATATGGGATGGTACCTATCGTGGCAACCTGAAATCTGATACCAAATGATAGGGGAAAACCCGGGGTTTGACATAATATTCACGGCAGTAGGTACGATGAACGATAACTTGCTGAAATTCAGCGGGGATAACTATCTTTATACCTGACTGTAAGCTTCATGACCATTGATGATTGGATCCCCGAGGTATGGATCTTTTAGTGATTAACAACAACTATGAAATTATGGGCTAATATTTACACGAGTGTTGTCTATCACAACAACAAAAACGGCCTATAGCGGCGGTTCGTAAAGCCCTGTAGCGGCGGGTAGGCCACCCCGCCGCTACGCAAGCGCAGCTACAAATAAGCATTTGTAGAGGCAGGTGGTCTGTCGCCCAAACAAATCGCCACTACAGACGCATTAGTACCGACAATTGAAGATGTCAACCGCCGCTATTGTTAGCTATTAGTAGCGGCGGTTAACATCATGAACCGCTGCTACTTGTTATTTTCCAAAAATAAATCAAATATACAGAAATCACAGATTCTGCACACATAGAAATTTACAACATCTCATCACAGATAGTTACAACACCTCATCACAGAAATTTACAACATGTCA
The DNA here is from genome assembly GCA_030378355.1 of Eleusine indica. Classification (NCBI taxonomy): domain Eukaryota; kingdom Viridiplantae; phylum Streptophyta; class Magnoliopsida; order Poales; family Poaceae; genus Eleusine; species Eleusine indica. The sequence continues at coordinate 33,085,177 of CM059499.1, forward strand.
TCATAGAATATATACAACATCTCATCAAAATGTTCAATGGATAGTACAAAATGTCTTATATAAACCCTAATGCATAGTCATCATCTTTCTCCGGAACATTGGGCTCATATGGTGCTCTCGAACCAGCCTACTCACAAAGGGACCTATGTTTTGTTGCTTGTAAACCCTTCGAATCAAAGCACTTCCCTTCTGGACTAATAACCTCTCTCAACATAAAACGATAAAGAGAAGCTACAACTAGATACATGGCATTTGTACTCAATTGAACACACATGATTTAGGAATTATACCCTTTTTGATCTTATTGTTCCTTTTCATCTTTGCAACCCATTCTCTCTTTGCCCTTGCGGCTTTCTGTGTCACATGAGCAGAGTCTGTTAATATATAAGATATTAAAAATCAAAAATAAAGTAAAATGGACATAAACAAAATCAACTTACCTCTTGTTGAGACTCGTCAATGATATGGTCTAGGTAAGTTGAAGTGCCAGCTGAGAACACACAAGTGTAGTAACCACAATGCACACTTCCTCGTATTTGCTTATGGCACTATAAATTAGAGAACACAAGTTCGTTACACTTATGATAATTATATGAATGGATAGTACGATAAGGACGTGTATGAGATGCATATAAAACTTACCCAAAACTTATGACGGAAGTACATGTTCTTTTTCCTTGTAGGATGACATGGCCCGCTGGCTACGACATATTTCTTGTAAGCACCGTGCAATCGACAAAAGCTTATCATTAGATGATATTAATATCATCAAACCATACACACATAGACCAATTTCTTACCGATCTATGACTTCCAGAATATCGCTGTATAACTTCTTGTCGAAGTCCAGGCTATCAAGCGCTAGAAGGTACCCTTCTATGGGAAATATCATCAGATAGATCCAATGATCGCTAAAACAATGTTGTCAACAAGATAATTATGATTGGATTTAACTTTAACATAGGATACATGACGAAAACAGTAGTTGTCCAACTTACTTGAAGTTGTAAGGGGCCATAATGCATTCTCTATCTTGCCACCTCATGAAGCAGTCGTACAAGTAATTTGCAACATAAGTCCTTGCTTCTATTGTCAAGACCGTCTTCATGTCAGCAAGCTCTATCGGTGTCTTATCCGGATTGTTTTCCGGATTTACCGTTGGGTTGATCGAGCTTTGGTTGATCCAATTTGGGTTGACATAGTCCACCCTCCAATCTTTTCTGTCGGTCTCCATTCTTTGGAAAAAGGAGTTCATGCTATAAAAAAAGCATAAGATAATATATGGAATTATGCTTGAAATATGAAGTAGATCGAACGCGACACTTACATGCACCACAAGGTGATGATGGTGATGTTCATCTTGTCTAGATGAAATATCGAGTGGACATCCTCCCAAAATAGGTATAATATTTGTTCTTCTTCTTCGTTGAACACCTCTTTTGGAATCCTACAAGTGATTTCGGTGCCCCCTTCTTTCAACGCCATCATGTACCAGTCGTGCAACTTCCGCATCTCCCATGGCAGGTTCTTGTACATGTTCTTTGATATAAGGGGTTTACTGAATATGAATTTCAGGTAGTCCACTTCGTCCGCAGGATTGTCCAAAATTTGATCGTCGTACGATAATACATCCCGAGGATCTTGTTCTTGCAGGACGAGCTTGCTGATGGTCGCTAGATGTTTTTTCAATCCAGCCAAGTAGTTATCAACATCACTTTTTGCTTTTGGGTCCTTTTCCTCTTTGTCAAAACTGGTAATCATCTTTGGGATTACCGTATCCTTGACGACAACTGGCGCATGCTGAACTTGGATTACTAGAGCCTCAACTTGAACCAATGCACCGCTGTTGACGGAGGCTCGACTTGAATTGCCGGAGCCTGGACTTGAATTGCCGGAGCCTTGACGACAACAGGCGAAGGTTCGAGTTGAACAGTCTCCGGAAGAGGCTCATTGTCATGATAGATTATAGGACTAAGAGTCGAGCAGTCTTCCGCATGAGGAGATTGGGGCATGTTTCCCAAAGCTGCCGTAGACATAGGAGACTATTGTCCAGCTGTCACGACTAGCTGGCTCGCATGAAAGAACTCGTGACCAGACAACGGGGGTGGAGAAGCTCGTGTGGCGAGGACAACATCAGGACGTTTCCAAATGATGAAAGAGCCGAGCATGTCTTGGAGACTTTCTATACCCGCCTCAGGTACCGGGCATTTGATCTCGTTGTCCTCATAGCCAGGTACTATTTTCGACACGGAGACACGCACGTAACCGGGAAGGATATCCTAGTTATGGAGCGTCCGTCCTGGAAGTGCCATGCCGGATGCAACCTTCATCGTCTTCCCCTTGTAACCAAATAGCACATGTAACCCACAAGGAGTATCCTCAGCAAGGTCCTCTATTTCTGGTTGCATCGAGACCGATGGTTCCGTGGAGACTGATGGTTACATGGATGAGGACATACCACGAAACAAGACATCCATTGCTACCTCCAAGCTAGGGTCCAAATGACCGCTTTTCGTGTCGACAGCTAACATCATTGTCGCCTCCAAGCTTCCTTAGCTTTCTCTTCTTGATCTTTCTTGTGCAATGTATGCTTCTTATACAGGTGAGATGATGTCTTGGAGAAACCTTCTTTCCATGTGGCCGATGATGACACTCCTCGTACGCGACCACCATGTTCCTTGGTCCCAATAGTCATGCTGAGCTGGTCCTTGTGATACTCAAGTGTAAACAGACCAGCCTCCGTCTGTGCTGTGATGGGACCTTTCAAGGCTTGCACAACTTCACCTATCGTGGGATCCTTCACAATAATCTCTCCTTCTTTGATTAAGTCAGAGCGACCATACACCCAGTTTCTGGTACGCTCATTGGTGTTTGGTAACGGATCAGGTTTTCCTTCCGCACGGAGCTTGGCTTCCTTCTCTCTCCAAATCGGAATCTTCTTTTTGTATCGCCCTGGACCTAACCGTGGCTTGTACTTGTTCCGCTTGTTGAGCACAACCATCTTTTCACTGAGCTCCTTTGAAGCATTGCTCGTCTTCTGCTCCACAAACTCATCCCATTCCTGCTGACTGATATTTCCATGCTTATCGAATGGGGTTCGATTTTTCTTGACGTATTGGCAGTTGAGCTTGGACTTGTAATCGCGAAACATGTGATTGAGAGTAGACATCATGGCCTTCTTGGATCTCTCGAGATCTGCTGGCTAGAACTGGATGGTTGCCATGACGTCAGCCCACATATCGTCTTTTCTACCATCCGGAACTTGGCGCCAATCTTTCCACGTGATTTTGAATTAATCCCTCACCACTTTGCTGCAACGGTTCCACCATTTGGCGTTGACACCAGTGGGTTCAATCGGTTCTCCATCTTTGGGGTCTAGTGCAGTAACCTCGTAGATGCCCTCTGCCTTGTTCGCGGAGCGCTTACCGCGCTTGCGTTTGTGTGTGGACACTTGGGCAGGCACCTCTTCTGTTCCTTAGGTGATAGAGGATGCAAATCCTCTGGTTCTTCCCAGCATTCGCTTGATCCTTCATCGTTTGAAGACGACCTCGCTTGTGAGGGCGCCTTGTGGGCGTCTTCCTCTTGAGAGGGCATATTGTCCGCCATGACGAGAAGACTTTGACACCTTATGTTAGATATGACGACTAGTTTAGAAAACAAGGAGTATACACCGTTCATCATTGAGCATAGGGACAAGGAAAAGATAAGAAAATAATAGAAAAATCAAAATTTGCTCTCAGTGCGGGTTGCCGAATCAACGGCCTTCCAATGGTCTAAGATCCTTGACTTGTACAACAACATATATCTGATATCCTAGGATATGGTCTATGTCACCACAGTAGCCTCACTTAACCCACTTTCATCATTGAGCATGGGTCAATTGCCTACGTAGAATAGATAAGTAGTACAAAGAGACAAGGAGAAGAATAGAAAAGTTAAAATTTGCTCTCAGTGTGGGTTGCCGAATCAACGGCCTTCCAACGCTCTAAGATCCTTGACCTGTACAACAACATGTATCCAATATCCTAGGATATGATCCATGTCGCCACACTAGCCTCACTTAGCCCGCTTTTATCATTGAGCATCAATCGCTACATAGAATAGATAAGTAGTACAGAGAGACTAGGAGAAGAATAGAAAAGTCAAAATTTGCTCTTTGTGAGCAGAGGGAATGTAGGGCAGCAAGTAATATGGCATATATATGGCCACAAGTAAATAATACTACGGATTTTAGAAATGGCATATAGGACAGTTAGCAGTGAGCATAGGACTATCATAAGAGCAATCACAACGACAACCATAAGACTGCAAGTACATGAATATCAATATGAAGTGTAAGCAAGCAAAAGATCGACAACATGGATATCAACATGAAGTGTAAGCATCTATAGTACGGCAGCAAGTGACCATAGTGAGCATAGTGAGTATATGAAGCTTAATTGTCCATATCAATTAACAAATTCAAAATGAAATGACAGTAGCAAAATAAAGGAAGCATATAATAGTGAGCATTTCCACATAGGCATATAACAGTGAGCAACATAGTCATATAACAAGGCGACATATGAGCATCAAAATACAAGTATGGCAACAAGGTATGACGGCAAAAAGAAAGAATAGTATGCTCACTATATATGCTTGCAGCAAGGTATGAGCATCAAATACAAGAACTATGCATCTATATAGTATGGTGGCAATTAGCACAACAGGGAGCACCATAGTGAAATATATCATAGGCAGCAAGCAAGAATAAATTTGAGGCCTGCAACAAAAACTAGCATCCACATAGGGCAGGAACGGGCGGCAACAACATAGGGATACAAGCATATAACGAGGCATATAAAAATTATCATTTCCACATAAGCACCAATTTATAGTATAACACGACAGCAATTAAATATGGCAGCAACCTAGGACAGTAGAAGGATGTATAACATGACAGCAATTAAATACGGCAGCAACACGACAGCAATGAAAAGCTACTAAGCATGTATATAGTATAGCAATCCACATTAGCTGATCTTAGAGGGATGTGTTAACAAGGTTTCATCATTTAAGAACAAGATAGTATTTAGCTATGATTCAGAGTTAGCAGAGGTCACATGATTTTCTTATGATAATCCAAAGATTTATTAATTAACAATGCTAATGCACAATTGCAGAGAATCTGGACTACAAAATATGATGCCATGTGAGATTTCAGAAACCCAAAAACATTGATATGCAGAAATTGCAACCTGGGAGCTAACAGCAAACAACAACATACATCTATTGATATAAAATAATAAACAAAAGGTCAAGAAAGCCACCCTATTTCCTAGGTGTAGGTGTAATGTCTTTTTAAAGCAGCTAAACATTTTCTAAACAACTCTTCAACACGGCAACAGAAGTTGAACAATAATTGGTATCATAGAAGAATAACGGATAATAGAACCAAAGGAACATGCCGACAAAAGAAATGATGTGCCAAGTCTTTACAAATAGATTTCAAAACAGGATACAAGATAAAGTATTTGAAATTTGAATGCAACACTTATTTAAAAAGTTCTAAACTCCATATCAAAAATGAACTCCATATTGTTTCTGAAATCTTAGATGGCATCATATTATGTACGCTCATATATTAAGGGTTCTAAACAAAAAAACAACATAAAGGATAGACTGACACAAGCAACCAAGCCAGCAGTTTTGAAGCAGAACACAAGCAGGCAGCTAGCAAGCAATAATGAACTCTATCACAAGAACACAAATGTATAATGCATACTGCAACTTCAAAGCAGCACACAAGCAGACATCTAGCAAATATTATGAACTCTATCACAGGAACACAAGTATGTTTGCCATACAAGGGATCTCTGAACATGTTTTCTTCTCCTACTCCATTAACAAGCAGCAAAGCAAGCACACATCTAGCAAAGCAAGGAATAATGAGATTAAGGGACTGGGGCAGAGCGGGGGCACCTGGTCCTCGACGGGCAGGAGGGCGTCGGAGAGGAGGGGATAGGGGAGGAAGAGGAAGGTGCGGCCAGAGAGAAGGCAGAGGCCGTTGAGGAGGGGAGGAGGTCGACACGCGCATTGTTGGTGAGGGGGGAGGAAGCCGGCACGTGCGTTGTCGAAGAAAGGGAGCCCTTGGCGGCGAAGCTCGGGAAGGAGAGGGCTCGCACGGTGGACGTCGATGAGTATTTAGTGGATGGAGGGCCGAGGAGGCCGTGGCGCGGTCGGGAAGGAGGCGGCGGAGCCCGCACGACGGTCGTGGAGGCCGAGAAAGAGGAGGGGGGCCCACACGGTGGCGATCGATGAGGGATGTAGTGGCGGACGGAGGGCCGAGGAGGCGGGAGCGCGGTCGGGGAGGAGGCGGCAGAGCCAGCACGACGATCGTCGAGGCCAAGAAAGGGGAGGCGGGCCCGCACGGTGGCCGTCGACGAGGGTCACAATGGTGGTCCGGGACGGGGGAGGGGGCCCGTGCTCGTGGCCGAGGCGGCAGCACTCGGGGAGGTGGAGGGTCGTCGACAAGCAGAGGAAGAGCAGGTCGCGATGGGAGGTGGGAGTGCTCAGAGAGGAGGGGAGGCGGCGCTCGGGGAGGCAGAAATCGGGCAGCCTATCGGCGTTAAAGAATAGCGGCGGAAGTTAGGGTTTGGGCCCCGTCGCACCGCTTCTTATATGGGGGTGGTCACTTTAGTGGCGGTTCACAAAGCCAACCACCGCTACTTAGCAATAGCGACGGTTGGTTTTGTGAGCCGCCGCTAAAAAGTTGTCGGTTTTTAAAAAAAAAAATAGTGTTATTCATTTTCCAAAAATTGTATTATTCATTTTAGCCCCTGATTTTTTTATCAATAATATATTAGCCCTGGAATTTTACAAAAGAACCCTTTATTCATTACTAATTATGTTTTAGTCCTATCTTTTTACACTTAGGCCCCTGTACTTAAATTTTTGTAGAAACGACCCTATTCTTTTTATTAATTACATTTCAATCTTAATATTTTTAAAATTTAAATTTGTTTCGGTCCTAGATTTTTGCAGAAACACCCCTACACTTTTTAAAAATTATAGTTTTAGTCCTCTTATTTTTTCTTGCACTCTTATTTTTTGATCGCATCTTAAATTTTTGGTCTCCTCTTACCGTTTCAATAACATCTTTCTATTTAAAAAAGTTACACAATCTTTATATTCAAATAAGCATAAATTACATAGAACATAATACAAGGTTCGAATAATAAAAAGGTACTTAACAAAATAAAATTACATGATGCTTGAGTTAGCCTTGAACGACTTTTCCTTAGCAGTGATCGGTGCACATGTAGGGCATTCCCTCGGTAAAGGAGAGTCTTGCTTCTAAGACTTAAAAAAATTTCGGATCTATGAAACATGGCACCTCGTTATATTGATTGTAGTAATCTAGATCCTCCACATTCTCCACTCCAATGATTCTTTGTTTACCTGAAACAACAATGTATTTCTTTTTGTCCTTTGGGTCAAGTACATAAAACACCAGTTCCACTATCTTGCCAAGTATCCAAGTCTCATATTTCTGACCAACATTGTTAAGATCAACAATTATGAAACCATATTCATCCACCTTGACGCCATTAGGGTGCTTCACCCATTTGCATTTAAATATGGGGACCTGTAAATTTGCATCGTAGTCTAGTACCCATATTTCCTCAATGTACCCGTAATACGAGGTCGTCTGGTCCTCTTCATCAATGGCTTCTACTCGTACAGTGCTGTTTTGACACTTGCTCTTCTTATCCTTCTATTGGGTGTAGAAGGTAAAACCATTTATGTCATATGCTTGAAAGGTAACCACGGTTCTTCTCGGGCGGTTAGCTAACTTCCTCAACATTATCTCTTCCATGAACTTGCCACTTGGAAGGTCTAGGGGGCTAAACCATGATGTGAAAAAGCGCTTGTGCTCGTCAATGATCCATTTATCCGTTGCATCCTTGTTGTTCCGGTGGAGCTCTAACAAATGTTTCTCAAGGTACGGTCCCACAATCTGCGTCTATTGCAATACGCTGAAATGTGCTTGGTCCACTCATTTGAAATCACGGTCGATGAACAATCTACGTCCTTTTGTACCTTTTCCAGATAATCTACCCTCATGACGAGACACAGGGAGACCAATTGTTCTGCTACGATCATTAATGTAATCTAAGCAACATTCGATGATATCCTTAGTTGTGTAGCCCTCGATCATAGAACCCTCTGGATGTGAACGAGTACGTACATAGCATTTCAATACATACATGAACTTCTCAAATAGAAACATTTGATGCTGGTAGACAGGACCCAATGCAGAGATCTGGTCAACAATATGAATCATGAAGTGTTCCATCATATCAAAAAAGGGCGAAGGGCTATTGACTCCAAGTCCACACCGCCATTTCATTCAAAGCGTTTCGTCTTCCTTGCGCCTCCTCTGCTTCCGCAACTCCTCTGCTTCAAAGCTAGGGTTAGGCATTTTTCCCTCTACCGCCACAGATCTTCATCGCCAACAAGCACTAAGCTTCTGCTATGGTTAGCCTCCAGCCTTCAGAACCAGCGTGCCACCTCTTCATCGACAATGCCTCGCATGTCATCCAAGAAGGCTGCCGCCGCCGAATCATCCTCCTCGAAGCTAGAGATCCCAGAACAGCTATGCGAGTTCCTAAAGAGCAGCATCACCACAACCGATCTGAATACAATGGTGATGGACGGCATCCTCGCGGAGCAGGCACGCATAGATTGGAAGGTACCAAAGGAAACTCGCCCCCTCCCAATCCATAAATAGATTATAGTTTTTTGCTCTTTTTTTGACCATGGTTTTGGAGTTCCCTGCTGCAACTTTCTGCGCAGGCTCCTCTTCTTCTATGGGATTGAGCTCGTCAACCTCAATCCTAACTCCATTCTTCACATTGCCATCTTCGTGCATCTGTGCGAAGCCTTTCTGCGCATTCTGCCTCACTTCACTCTCTTCTACCACCTCTTCGTCCTCTGACCGCTACCGACTAAGGAAAACCAGGTCGCCATTGGTGGAGTTGGCTTCCAGTTGCGCAAGAAAGAGGTGTATATCAATGTGCCGCTGAACACTGGGAACAAGAACTGGAGGGATGAGTGGTTCTACTGTGACAACCCTCTCCCTGTTCTTGCTGATTTCTCTGGTGCAAAAGCCATCCCTCAGGCTCGGTGGTTAGAGAGACCAGACCCGACTGACCCCCAGGTGGTCACTCTGCTAGAAAAGATTATGGAGCTGAAGAATGAAGGAGTTGACAACATTACTATAGCAAAGAGCTTCATAGTGCACCGAGTACAACCCTTAAAGTAGCAGAGCCACCCTGCCTGGGAGTGTTGACTTTTGCTAAGCCATATTAATAAATCATTCCCGGCACGGGGCCAGAAACGGTTCACTAATATGTCCCAGAGTCAAGTAGGTAAAATCCGCAAGCGCACGGAGAATACCGCTGTAGCATTTCACCCGGAAGTATTCAGGGTATCGTATTTGTTTATCCCAAAGGAAGGTTATGATCAAGAAGCGTTACTAACATATAAGATCATGTTAACAATTAGCAAGGATATCTAACCAAGACAGGCGGGTACATGATAATAACCGGGTAGTGTGACACACACAGAAGATTCCTACTAAATAAATAAAGTCTAGTGGAGGAAAGACTAGGCTAAGCTACTCCTACTATACATTCCTATACAGTTGCATAGCCTAAGTAGAATACATACAGACCCACACTCAGGTTCAGCAGTCAATAGTATAGCACTTCAGGCACGGACTTACCCCTGCATCCACAGGCGACTTCCGCCAAGAGCCTACGCACTAGCCTAGCGGGGAGGATTTCAAAGGACGGACAGGGCTGTCACCACCTGCCGCCTACCTCAACGAACCAGTAGACTAACGAATAATTGATGCAAATCAGTCACCCAAGTACCATACTTGCATGACCAAAGAGCACTCTGCCCCTCCGCGATTACTATTAACGAGGCAGAGCTACCGTACGAACACGATCACCAAACCCATGCTATACTTTATCAGCTAAAACTAAGCATAGAGACTATAACATATAAACTAGACTATAGTGACGGTATATAACTAGCATGACAATAGTAGTATAATAAATATAAACTACTATCACACAAGTAGACTATATTATCACATATATGGATCACAATATCAAACAAGAAACTCATGACCCAAGCACAACTATATAGAAAATATATATATATTGATAAGAGCAAAGTCTTACAAAAGGGAAAAGATACAAGAGCCATACCAATTCCAAGTGAAGACTTGGGACTAGAGAGCTCTAGACTCAGCCTAACTCCACTAAAACTCCAAGAACTACTACTAGCAAGAGAGAAATGCTTCTTGTGGTGTGTGTTGAGTGTGAAGGCACACCCTCCTATTTATAGCCTCAATAGGTCGGCAAGGGAGAGTAACCGCCACGGAAGGCATCTCAAACCGTCATCAGGAGTCGCGGAGGAGCCAACACGTGGAAGCCCAGGCGGAGAGGGCGCCCGGCCGGGTCGGCCGACCTGACCAGGTCGGCCGACCTGGGGGTGGCCCCTCCTGGCCTGTGCTTTCTCCAGGTGGCTGTCCTGTGGGCCCTGACGTCAGTTTGCGCGGTATTACAGGGAGTTACGTCGGTTAGGTGCTGAAAATGGGCCCTTCAATCCGTGTGACGTCCATGTGGCACTCTCTGATTGGTCGAAAGTGTGTTTTCTTGCCTTTTGAGGTGTTTCCTTCACATTTCCTCCTGCATGCACAAAGTTCTCCAAGTACAAGTGGAACTATATTATTGTGCTAAAGTATGCGTGTATGAAATGCCAAATTCTCCTTTATTTGAGTATAGTTGACGGTTGAAAATGGTACTTAACAGCCGTCAACAGGGAGTATGCCACGGATGGCGAAATGAGGGAAGTGCCTGACCCGCCGAACTCCACTCTGCATTGGTCACGGTTATCGAAGATGTTTGAAGGAAACATTGTTCAGGATCACTTCCTAATTGCGAAGGCATACAACATGGACACTCTACGGGCCCGAGTAAGCTTCAAGAAATAAAGGGAAGGGGAAAGATACAAGTTACCGTGAGAAGGGGGGTCCTCCCCCAAGAACAACCCCCAAGCTTGTTCTTGCTCATATCTGCTGGTTCGGGTCGTAGCCTTGGGAGCGGAAGAAGGCATCCCAATTGTTCTGATTCTGAGCCATCATCGCGTTTAGCTGGCGGAATTGGTTGTCGCTGAAATTTTGCCATTGCTGGGTGTCGGTGACATGTTGCGTGAGAGTTTGTTGCATGCTCTCGGTGTGCAAATCAATGTCGTTCACCCTCCTTGTCAACTCGGCCATCCCATAGTTGAGTTCACGGAACCCACGGGATGAGAATGACCGAGTGGCAAAGAATGGCGGTCCGCTTGAACTTGATGACGTCTGCATTGGGTAATCATACTGAGATTCCCATGCTCCGGCCTGCCATGTTGATGCACCCGCCTCGTCCTGTGGCAGGGGCTGCTCCCATACCGGATCTCCGGTCGGAGTGTGAAACTCCGGTGTAGGCTCCATATGCCTACGGGAACGTGTCGGTCGCCCTGAAACACTATGCCTGCGAACTTCTCCCACTGGCTCAAGTGGGAGGGTTAGTGCCCGACAGTGATACAAACGAAGACCCGGGTTAGGTAACGGGAATTCGTTTGTATACCCGGGAAAGTGATAGATCAAGGTATTATTTGGACCATGTTTCAAAGTATGTCCTTGCACAAAATAGTCCTCGCCTAGAAATTCTCTATCTACCGTCAAATATTCAACATGAACATTCTCAAGCAGACCACACTTCTACGCAATGCGAGTAACTAAAGAGGTGCTCTCAATTGGTCCTGTCAACTTTATATTGTCTAACCATTGATCAATCATGCATTCTGCGGGTGACACCCTAATTTTCTTTACCATGGCATAGAGTATTTTCAATTCATCTTGCCGGACAACCCTAATGTCACCTCGAGGAAACAAGGTCATAGCCAACCACACATGCATAAATCTAAGTGTAGGATTATGGATGGCACTTGTCCTAGGCTTGGGACCCCACTCGTTTCCGGAAATCTTTTTCCAAAAACTTTCTTTATGGAACCCCTTTAGCGCTTTATCTAAGTCTAGCCTACATTTAGGATTTAGACCTAGCATAGCATGAAGATCACCCCATGTGACCAAGCGCTCTTGCCCAAACAAGCGAAAAGAAATGCCTTCATCATACTTTCTAAGGGTGCATAAAAACTGCATAGTAAGCAAACGAGAACCCGGCTCATCTACTTCTACGAAATTTAGCCAACCCATAGTGCGAAAAATAGAGGCAAATTCTTCTCTCATACCTATTTTCTCGAGGAAGTCCGGATCGAAGCGTCGGGTGTGGGAGAATGGCCGTTCTCTCATGAGCGCAATGGCTTGGCCCTCGCGGTCGTCCTTGATGTCGAGATGCTCCTCGGTGATGAGCAAGGCCGGCCTTTCCTCCGGAATTTCAGCTTCGGGGTCACCATGCCCCGGACTTGGTGTGAGCTCGACGGAGGATGCTTGACTCGTGCTTGCACGAGTGCTTTTTCTCCGCTTGATTCCGGCGACTTGATTCATTTGGTTGAACATGGCTGCACACAAGAACAAACACAAGACAAGAACAAAAACAAGATCGAACAAGTGTTCGGGTGAGCGTTAGTGAAAACGACAAAACTCGAGCCTCTCCGAAATTGGTTTTCTTCTCACAACAACTTGCAAATGCACTAAAACAGAGGGGAAATATTTTTTTGGGTTTTTGGGGCTGTAGTAAAGTTGAAGAACACGAAATTTTGGGAGAGCAACAAGTGAGCAAAGGAGGGGAGTGAAAGATGAGCTTGGAATGGCGAAGCTCCCCCTTCTGGGTGGTTTTTATAGCCAAGGAAGCAAGATGGCCGTTAGAAAGAGACAGAGCAACGGCCATATAGCCGTTGGGAGAAAGGAGCACAGGAAAAGGTGGGGCCAGGGGGTCGGCCGACCTCACCAGGTCGGCCGACCTGGCAGGTGGGCCTCCTGGCAGCCCCCTTTTTCCTATGTGTTCCCCAACGGCTAGGGGATTTGTCCCCTGCTGCCTTTTTGCTCAAAAAGCTCGACAAAAAATCTTTTCAAAATGGAAAGCCCAAAAACCTATTTTCTAAATTTTCAAAAATGCAAATGAGTTTTGAAAAATTCCAAGGTGGCTGGAAAAATTCAAAAATGCAGAAATGCAGTGGTCGGGAAAAATCAAAATGTGGTGGAAAGCAAATATGCAATTAAAATAGCAAATATGGATAACTACCGGTTTAACCTCCCGGCGAGGACTCACCTTTTAAAGTCCGACGAGCGGGACTGTTCTCCGGCGTTCAGCTCGATGAAGCGTTGTCCGGTCCCGGAGATGAAGACACGGATGATGCTTCTTGTTTCACTCGCCACACCTTTTTGGTCTTTGTTGCGGTCGGTGGCTTCTCGGGCTTCGGAGGCTGCGGTTTTGCAGGCTTCACAGCCTGTTTCTTTGCAGACCTCGGAGGTTGTTGCCTTGTGGACTTCGAAGGCTGTTGCTTAATGTGTGACCTTTGCCTCCTTGCCTTCATCAGTTGTTGCTGTGCAACCTTTTCCTTCTCAAGGAAGTTCTTCATGAATGTGATGAGGCTGTCCTTCTTTGGCGGAGTGACCTCCACTTCCTTGATGTTGCTTGGGTTCGGCCCGTACTTGATACGGATCATGTTGCACTGTTCTTTCCTTGGCCGAAAGTCAAACTTCTCCTCCTTGCCATTGATGTGGAAGCGGATTTCTCCGGCTCCTACATCGATGCGAGCATCCGCAGTGCTGAGAAATGGGCGTCCCAGGATGAGCGGTGTGCTCTTCCCGACGTCCATGTCAAGCACTACGAAGTCGACGGGGATGAAGCAATCCCGGATTTTCACCGGAATATCTTCGGCGATCCCCGCCGGATAGCGGACCGTTGAATCGGCCAGCTGCAGCTGCATCGGCGTGGGGGATAGTGTGGTGTAGTTGAGCTTGTCGAAGACATCCTTCGGCATGACGCTCATACTTGCCCCAAGATCACATAAGGCATGGTCGAAGTTCTGTGTCCCGATCGAGCAGGTGATCGTGGGACACCCCGGATCTTTCTTCTTCTCAGGAAGCCGGTTGAGTATAGCAGCGCTACACTCTTCCGTCAGCTTGATAATTTCTGTGGTCGGTAGTGGGCGCTTGTTGCTGATAAGATCCTTGAGGTAGCGAGCGTACGTGGGTACTTGTATCGCATCCAGCAAGGGCACGTTGATGTGCAGCTTCTGGATCACCTCAACGAAGCGTGTGAACTGCTCGTCCACGGTGGGCTTCCTTCTTCTTTCAGGAAACGGCATGAGGTTCGTGTCATAGAACTCATGTGGGGCCGTTTTCCTGGGCGGCAGTTCTTCTTCTTCTGCCGGCTTCTCAGCTGATGTGTCCTTTCCTGCATGGTTAGGGTATGGCGGATCCCGAGTGAACTTACCTCCTCTCGTGGTAACCGCATTAACATTTTCTAAGGGGGTCTCGGGTTGCCCCGGGATTTTCCCCGACTCAGCAGTAGGAACAGCAGCAGCTAACTGAGCTAATTGGGTTTCTATCATTTTATTAAAGCTCAGCTGATTCTTGAGAGCAGAGGAAACACCCTCTATCTTAGTGTGGATGCTCTCAAGAGTCCTATCAGTGGTGGCAAGCTTTTTACTGATGTTATCATTAACCTTAGCTTGACCAAGCACAAGATCTTTCAAGGAGGGCTGACTATAACCGGAATTAAAACCAGAGAAGTTGCCAGAGTTACCTCCTTGGTAGTTGGGGCGTGGTGGACCCCAACTTTGACCTCCTTGTGGACGGTAGCCGTTGTTGTTGTTGTTGCCCATGAACATTGCGTCCTCACGGGTCTCAGGGCAGTCATTGCCCGAGTGTCCCGTGTTGCCACAGACCTCGCAAGTCATACGGGCGTCTAGGGCTTTCACTTCTCCATTGGCTTGGTCGTCCATCTTCTTTATGAGAAGGTCAATCTTGGCGGCGAGCATGTCAACCTCCTTGACGGAGTGCATGCCTCGCTGGCGAGGTTGGAGGCGCTCTTCATTCCAACCTTGGTTGGACACCATCTTCTCGATCAAATCTTTTGCCTTGCTCACAGTGAGCGAGAAGAAGGCTCCACCAGCAGCAGCGTCGAGGTGGTCGCGGGCCGATGGAGTAAGCCCGTTGTAGAAGTTCTGGATGATCAGCCAATCATCCATCCCGTGGTGGGGACATGCCAGGATGTACTCCTGGAGCCTCTCCCATGCCTCAGGAATCGACTCCTTCGACTCCTGCTGGAAGCTTGAGATCCTTCCGCGGAGGGCATTGGTCTTGCCCAGCGGGAAGAACTTTGCAAGGAACGCAGCTGAACACTTCTCCCAAGTGTTCACAGCTTCAGGGTTTGCGTAGAACCACTGTCTCGCTCTCCCAAGGAGAGAGAACGGGAACAGTCGAAGGCGAACAGCGTCGGGGGTGACGTCCTTCATTTTGAACGTGTTGCAAATCTCCAGGAATTGCTGGAGATGAGCACTAGCGTCCTCATTGGCTTTCCCACAGAATGGGCTAGCCTGCACCATGGTGATGAAACCGGTCTTGATCTCGAAGTTCGCATCTCCCACATTGCCAGCTGGTCCCGTAGGGATGTTGGCAGCGGAGGGAGCGGAGAACTCGCGGAGGGTCTTGTCGGCCATTTGCTCAGAGCTTGATGGTGCGGGAATGACAGGTTCGATTGGTCGAGTCTCCTTACGAGGAGGGGTGAGCCTAGCTCGTGTCCTTCTCAGGAGTGACTCAGGATCTTCAGTGAAGTTTGTCGACAAGTCGAAACCAGTCATACACTACCCTGTTTTCATACAAAATGCAGAAAACAAAGCAAGGTTAACCTGCATAGGAGATAGCCTTAATAATTGCAACACTACTATATACATTAGTAATTTTTCTTAAATCATACACCTTCCCCGGCAACGGCGCCAGAAATGCTTGTTGACTTTTGCTAAGCCATATTAATAAATCATTCCCGGCACGGGGCCAGAAACGGTTCACTAATATGTCCCAGAGTCAAGTAGGTAAAATCCGCAAGCGCACGGAGAATACCGCTGTAGCATTTCACCCGGAAGTATTCAGGGTATCGTATTTGTTTATCCCAAAGGAAGGTTATGATCAAGAAGCGTTACTAACATATAAGATCATGTTAACAATTAGCAAGGATATCTAATCAAGACAGGCGGGTACATGATAATAACCGGGTAGTGTGACACACACAGAAGATTCGTACTAAATAAATAAAGTCTAGTGGAGGAAAGACTAGGCTAAGCTACTCCTACTATACATTCCTATACAGTTGCATAGCCTAAGTAGAATACATACAGACCCACACTCAGGTTCAGCAGTCAATAGTATAGCACTTCAGGCACGGACTTACCCCTGCATCCACAGGCGACTTCCGCCAAGAGCCTACGCACTAGCCTAGCGGGGAGGATTTCAAAGGACGGACAGGGCTGTCACCACCTGCCGCCTACCTCAACGAACCAGTAGACTAACGAATAATTGATGCAAATCAGTCACCCAAGTACCATACTTGCATGACCAAAGAGCACTCTGCCCCTCCGCGATTACTATTAACGAGGCAGAGCTACCGTACGAACACGATCACCAAACCCATGCTATACTTTATCAGCTAAAACTAAGCATAGAGACTATAACATATAAACTAGATTATAATGACGGTATATAACTAGCATGACAATAGTAGTATAATAAATATAAACTACTATCATACAAGTAGACTATACTATCACATATATGGATTACAATATCAAACAAGAAAATCATGACCCAAGCACAACTATATAGAAAATATATATATATTGATAAGAGCAAAGTCTTACAAAAGGGAAAAGATACAAGAGCCATACCAATTCCAAGTGAAGACTTGGGACTAGAGAGCTCTAGACTCAGCCTAACTCCACTAAAACTCCAAGAACTACTACTAGCAAGAGAGAAATGCTTCTTGTGGTGTGTGTTGAGTGTGAAGGCACACCCTCCTATTTATAGCCTCAATAGGTCGGCAAGGGAGAGTAACCGCCACGGAAGGCATCTCAAACCGTCATCAGTAGTCGCGGAGGAGCCAACACGTGGAAGCCCAGGCGGAGAGGGCGCCCGGCCGGGTCGGCCGACCTGACCAGGTCGGCCGACCTGGGGGTGGCCCCTCCTGGCCTGTGCTTTCTCCAGGTGGCTGTCTTGTGGGCCCTGACGTCGGTTTGCGCGGTATTACAGGGAGTTACGTCGGTTAAGTGCTGAAAATGGACCCTTCAATCCGTGTGACGTCCATGTGGCACTCTCTGATTGGTCGAAAGTGTGTTTTCTTGCCTTTTGAGGTGTTTCCTTCACATTTCCTCCTGCATGCACAAAGTTCTCCAAGTACAAGTGGAACTATATTATTGTGCTAAAGTATGCGTGTATGAAATGCCAAATTCTCCTTTATTTGAGTATAGTTGACGGTTGAAAATGGTACTTAACAGCCGTCAACAGGGAGTATGCCACGGATGGCGAAATGAGGGAAGTGCCTGACCCGCCGAACTCCACTCTGCATTGGTCACGGTTATCGAAGATGTTTGAAGGAAACATTGTTCAGGATCACTTCCTAATTGCGAAGGCATACAACATGGACACTCTACGGGCCCGAGTAAGCTTCAATCATTTTGAGTGTTCCTGATGTTCTTGTTGATAGGTTGATCACAATATGTGACATCTTCATACTTCTGCGGGTTTTGGACACTCTTGTGTCACACCCTCCGCTCCCTCTGTCCGATACCGAGGGACAGGACTATGTAGAAAAGCCACCGCAGACCGGTACTGGTGGTTCAAGCTCATTAATGAGAGCGCGACCGACTGTAGGGACCGTCGCAAGCATCTTTACCTCATCTCCCGCCAACTTGCCTTCCCCAAGTCAACGAGTAAAGTATACCGCCCAGTGTTGTCGGCAATACGTGGGAGATGATGACGATGACGAGAAGGAGCACCCCCAAGACGCCAGTCTACCAACTCCCGCACACTCTGACCAACCATCAAGCCAATCAGAGCCCCCAAGAAAAACGGCGAGTGACGCAAGAGCGGAGAAGAAGACCGATGAAGTTGGCAAGTTTTTCCTAAAGAGGAAGGAGACTGACTCGTAGACCACTTCCTCAAAGAAGAGGGTCTGCCGAATCAAAATCAAACAAGCCTCTAGGTAAACTTATTCACATTTTCGATTCTTCATCACTGTAGTTAATATCCATATTTTAATCTTTAATATCATGCCCTTTGGTGGTCATAGCGGTCGGTCGAGTGATGTTCAGAGCGCTCAGGGGTCTAAAGATACCCAGTCTGCTCCTACTCCTCATCCGACCGACTTGCCTCAGCCAATCCGTACACCATCAAGTGTACAGACCGATCTGAGGAATTCACCCAAAGCTCCTGCACCAACACCAGCGTCGACTCCTCAAACGGTCAATCCTTCCTCGACCGGCATTTCTTATCCTCTCAACAAGGGTAAGGCCGTGTTGGTTGAGGATTCATTGGGTCGGCCTGAAGCTGAAGATATGGAGATCATGCGCCAACATCGAGAGGCCAACAAGGTACATCAATACCAAGGTTTTTTCCTTGAATCATTCTTTTGACTAACCATACCCTTCCTCGCATTCAGAAAGTATATTCTCTTATAGAGAAAAAGCAGGCTAGGATCAAGTATCTTGAAGCCGAGACCTTCGGTATGTTCCAGATTCTTTTTCCATGTTAGATCCTTTCTTCAAGGTGTTGACTTGTTGTTGGTATATTGCTAGTTACCGGCGAGCAGCTCTCCCAGGCCAAGAGACAAATTGAAAGGCTGCAGACCAATCAGAAGGAAGCGACAAAAGCTCTAGAGCAGAGTCGTGCTGATGTTGTCGATAAGATCACATACTAACTTTTATTTGCCTCTTGCTCACTTTAACGCTAAAGATTTTATATGTGTGTTTAGCTCATAATAAAAAAGTCACAGACCTAGAGAAGTTGACTTCAAATAAGCAGAGATTCTTAGATGCTCTGACTACTGAAAAGGATAACCTTTCCAAGTCGGTCAGAGAGCAAAGCTCTGAAATCACTCAGCTGAAGAAGAAACTGGAAGAAGCTGAAGAGAAGATAGAGGAAGCCAAGAGCATCTCCAAGTCTTTCAAATGTAATCTTGCCAGTAAGCTCTCCATCGTGTCTTCATTATTTCTCTTGTTGACTTCAGATTTTGACGTTTTGAAAATCTTTTGCAGCATTATCTTACGGCGCTCGGAAAGCATTGGATTATATACATGCTAACCAAGTGGAGAAGACCGGTCACTCTTTGGAGTATCTGCTGGAGCATGCTTCGGAAGCAATTGCTAATCATGCCAGGAGGGTGGCGACCGAGGCCGGGAGCCAAGTACTGGCTATTTGCCAGTCTTGGTCTCCTGCATTGCCATTGGATAAGATCAATGAGGGCTTCAACCCAGAGTTGACAATAGATCAATGCCAATTGCTTATGGACACTATGCTGGAGACCTCTCGTGCCTCGGTCAACAATGTAGAGGTTGATCCCATCGCGCCAACTCCTCCAACAACTCTAGAGGTAGAATTACAAGATGATGCTTCCTCTCCTTCGAAGGAGTTATAATATCTATAATGTTAGAAAACATTAGTAGTATTTATGTAGGAAGATAATATTATCTTCATGTAAATAACAATTTCTATGCTTGCTTAGTTTGTAAACAAGTTAAAAGATCGACAAAGTAGTCATAAAGGCAATCTCCTGTTACTTGAAGCAAAGCAATCAGTACTTAGCTGCGTTACTCGTGCTTTAACACTTAAATCTTTTTACCATAAGTCTTTTAGAGATAAAAAAATAGAAGTTGCATCGGTCTGCTTTAGCATACTTGGTTGTAATTCATAGCCGCGTAACAAGCAGAATCGACCAATCAACACATGACCTCTCGCTCTTTTGGCTCTGGGTTTAGTGTAGTGGCAGTCCGTTGTGCAGTATGAATTGTACAATCGTGATGTTAGGCATTAGACCAAAAATCCTAAAACCATATCAAGATATGAGAAATCAGTCAGACAAAATCCAAAACCAGAATTTATCAAGGTTAAAGAGTAGTGGGACATTGTTACTAGCCCTCTGGCTCAATTGTTTAATGTTATAAATTAAGGAATCACGACAAATAAGAATAAAAATCATCAATAAATCTTTCCTCAAAAAGACCAAAGTTTCATTCAATAATAATGTATGAGAATACAAAAGGTAGACTAAGTATAAAAGTGACGTAGCTGATTTATGTTCCACGAGTTTGGTATATTGTCGCCATCTTCATACATCAGTCGATAAGCCCCCGGTCGAGTGACTTCCTTGACCACATAAGGTCCTTCCCATTTAGGGGATAGTTTGTGTTGATTCTTGGTTGATTGCACTCGACGCAACACTAAATCCCCAGCATGAAACTAGCGACTGCGTACGTTCTTATCATAGTAACGTCGCAGGCCCTATTGATATACCGCCGACCAAAATAGAGCGCGATCACGCAACTCCTCTGCCGCAATCAAATCAATCTCTTGATTTTCTTCAAAAAGCTTCTTGTCGTATCCCTTGACTTGCGCTGATACGAGGTTTACCTCGGTTGGCAGCATAGCCTCGGAGCCGTAGACCAACGAGAAAGGTGACTGGCCAGTAGCCCGACTGATATTAGTACGCATCCCCTAAAGAACTAAAGGCAGCTCTCGGACCCACCGACCGGCATAAGGTTTGAGCCTATCAAATATCCGGGGCTTCAACCCCTGAAAGGATCATACCATTGGCCCGTTCAACCTACCTATTGCTTTGAGGATGAGCCACTGATGCAAGTTTGATTTTTATTCTCATCTCATCGGCAAAGTCGCAGAATTCCTCACACGTAAACTAAGTACCATTATCGATGATGATATCATAAGGGACCCCAAACCGAGTGAAGACCTCTCTGACAAACTCGACTGCCTTCTTCGAAGTTATCTTGCCGACTGGCTTTGCTTCAATCCACTTGGTGACTTTGTCAATAGCAATAAACAAATGAGTAAACCCGCCTGGCGCTTTCTTGAAAGGACTGACAATATCAAGCCCCCAGATTGCAAAAGGCTAAGTCATAGGTATCATCTGAAGTTGCAGCGAAGGCACATGTGTCTGTTGAGCAAAGAATTGATAGCCTTCACACTTCCGAACGACTTGGTGTGCATCTTCGACCGCCATAGGCCAATAAAACCCTTGCTGGAAAGCTTTGCCGACCAAAGTCTTGGAAGCTGCATGATTGCCACATACTCCTGAATGGATTTCCTCCATCAGCACCTTGCCTTCTGGTATCGAGATGTACTGCATCAGGATGCTCGATCCTCCTCTTCTATAAAGTAGATCATCCACCATCAAGTATCCTCGACATCTAGCCTTCAACCTGTGCTGCTCATTAGGATCCGTAGGCAGCGTACCCTTGCTCAAAAATTGGACAATCGGGTCACGCCAGTCGGTCTCTATATTGTCATCACTTACGTGCTCAGCAACATCAGTCATTAAGACGTTAGACCGAGGAGAAATAGTGGGAGAATCCAGGGTGTGTAAGAAAACACCGGGTGGGACAATCGATCGAGACGATCCCATCTTGGCTAATTCATCAGCCGCTTGATTATTATCTCGAAGAACATGTGTGAAGTCCATTGAATTTGTCTTCGAGCTTCCTTACTTCTTGGTAGTAAGCACCCATGTTGTCATCCACACCGTTGCAATCCTTAGTGACCTGGTTAATGACCAGAGCTGAGGTACCAAGGATGTCAAGACGCCGAATGCCGAGTGAAACAGCAATGCATAGACCATGCAGAAGAGCTTTATATTCCGCAGTGTTATTAGACACAGAAAACATGATCTAGAGGACGTATTGCAATTTCTCTCCTGTGGGTGAGATGAACACAATTTCTGCACCTGCCCCAGGTAACTGGAGGGATCCATCCAAGTACATTTTCCAGTACTCAATATCTTGTGATGCAAGCGACATTTGAATCTTTGTCCACTCAGAAACAAAGTCGGCCAATGCTTGTCCTTTGATTGCCAAACGAGGTACAAACGTGATGGTATACTGATCAAGTTCAACTGCCCACTTAGCAATCTTTCCTTCGGCTTCTCGGTTGTGAAGGACTGCACCGAGTGCAAAAGATGTTTGAACTTCGATAGGATGAGCTTGAAAGTAGTGCTTCAACGTCCTTCAGGTGATCAGGAGCTTGTATAGCAGCTTCGAGATCTAGTAATATCATGTTTTGGTGGCACTGAGAACTTCACTAACGAAGTACATCGGGTGTTGTACTTTTTGTACATGACCCTCTTCCTCGTGGTCAATCGTTAAACAGTACTCACAACTTGAGTTGTGGCTGATATGTAGAGTTGAAGCTTTTCTTACGGCTTCGGAGGCACCAAGACTGGAATATTGCTGAGGTGGACCTTCAACTCATCCAACACTAATTGCGCCTCTACTGTCTAGACGAAGTCATCCTGCTTCTTGAGTAGTTTAAAGAGAGGCAGACCCCTGACCCCTAGTCGGGAAATAAAACGACTCAGGGATGCCATACACCTGGTCTGCTTCTGAACATCCTTCTGAGAATTAGGTGGCCCCATATCAAGGATCGCCTTGATTTTATCCGGGTTGGCCTCTATACCTCGTTTTGAAATGATGTAACCGAGTAGCTTTCCCGAAGGAACCCCAAAAACACACTTTTTATGATTCAGCTTCATCGAGTAATGCCTCAATCTGTTGGTTCATCCGAGGGTTCTTTTGGGATCGATCTACTATAGCGACCATGTTGTCACGCTTCCTTTTCCTGTCCTTCTTGAAGGACTCCGGCTTGTCCGAGCGCTTCTCCTTGCCTTTGCCGTGGATGTCATCCAGTGCTGACACGCCTGATGCGAACTTATCCGCAATCTCGAAGCACTCCTGAGCGGTCAGCTTGAGATCATGATTCCTCTGACTGATTTCCCGGACCAGGTCATCGCTCCGTATGCCTCCTTGGAAGGCGGCAATGATCTTCTGATCTGGTACATTAGGGATCTCGATCTTCTTGGCATAGAATCGCTTGATGTAGTCGCGCAGGGACTCATCAGACTTCTGCTTGATCCAGGTGAGGTCGAAGTGATTGCCCGGACGACTGCAAGTAGCTTGGAAACTCTCTATGAGCTTCCTATTGAAGTCTCCCAAAGAGGTGACCGATTTCTCTGGAAGAGATGTGAGCCAAATCCGAACGGCTGGATCAAGGCAGACTGGTAGGTAATTGGCCATCATAAACGTATCGCCTCCAGCTGACCGAATCTCCGTGCTGTATAGCTGAAGCCATTCTCGGGGGGTTGGTCTGACCATCGTATTTCTTGATGGGAATCGGCTTGAACCCTTTCGGCCACTAAGCTATGCGAAGCTCAGGTACATAGGCCTTGATGCCATCGAATTCTTCATCACTCGGTGTAGTTGACCTTCTATATCGGTCAGGAGATGGAGATGGACGACGATTATGGGTAGGGCCAACATCATCATCATGGCGACGATGCTGATTATCTTCATCACGATTCTCACCCTGGTCCCGATCATCACGTCGACGTCGGTTGTCACGGTTGTTTCTTGGAGGTGGATCATGTCAGTCTTCCCATCGGTTGTCAGTCCTCCGATCCCGGCGCTCCTCCTCGTGGCGTCGGTCGTCCCATGCCTGCTCTTCATAATGGGAGTTGATGGTATGCCGACCGTCACGGATGCTAAGGGAATTTCTCAGATCACCATACCTTTGTCGACCGCGTGACGTTTTATGACTAGAACTTGCCACCGACTAGGATTCGTCCCTGGCAGCGTCTTGGACTGCAGCGGCCTTAAGCATGGCTACCGCCTTTTGCATCACAGGGGTCTAATATGCTGCGTCAGCCATCTAGCTGTCGAGCAATGTTTTAGCCCCGGAGATGTTGTTCTGCAGGATGCCATAGACCTTGACGCCGTCTACTTTGATCTCAAGTTTCCCAAGGTCTAGTCGTCACGCGAGGCGAGATCCACACGATCCTCTCGGTCGGCGATGATGTCCTGACAATGAGTTATTCTCTTGGGGGTTTTCTTCCCTGTGGCCTTCTTCGGCGTGGCCATCTTCTTCGTGACCGTCTTCGTGGTCAACCTCCTCATCATTGTCTCCTGATGGATTCTCATCTATCTAAACCATGTTTACGGTTAGAGGGTATAAGCAGGCTGATCTGTCCGAATCCTCATCAAAGGAACGGACCGACTTTGTGTCGTAGCCGATGGGTAAGTCTATATCGTCGAATTCGAGCAGAGCCCACGCTGGGATCAGATCTGATGAGCTCGGTGATCATGCCATAGAACCGGCTACGGTCGAGTCGGATCGGTAGTCCTCTAGACCTAGCTCTCCGTTGGTGTTGATGACGAAGTCGAGCGATGCAAAGGAGATCTTGAAGTTCAACGAGTATTAGATGTTGGGAATTTCGGCCATCGTAGTCGAAGGAGAATCCCGGCGAGCCTTGTCCCTTATCTAGCGCGCTAACTGTCGAGACTTGATCTCGGCAATATATCTATAGGGCTACATGGAGACTAAGAACTATGATAGTTGCAAAAGACGCCAAGTTATACAGGTTCAAGCCCCCTCAATGAGAGTAAAAACCCTACGTCCTGTGTTCTGTGGTTTGTATTGCTTTGTAATCTCCTATCCTCCCTTCCCGATGGGGGGTTCCCTGCCACCCTATATATCTGGCCGGCAGAGATCCTACTCGTAGTCTACAAAGATTTACATAGAAAGTCTATCTCTAATTGCCTTGTGCTCCAAACCGACTCGGTCGGTTCCCTTATTGGTGAGACGCGGTCGGTCGTCGATTTAGGCATATCTATGGATACCAGAAAGGTAAGTATTCCACACATGCGCTCCCTGATGAGGACATCACCCTTACGGATACACCCAGCACTCCGCCAACCAAAATGCAAGTTCATGCGCGACAACTGAATTTATGGGTGAGCTTGTTCATAATGATTCCTTTATGTGATTTTGAGAATAGATTGCTACCTAATGAATTAATTGTTGTTAGAAACCATGGAGATGATGATGAGATAGCTGGGGAGGTGATTGGAGACGTGATGGGCCAGCAACGACGTCCAAGCCAAGGTGGAGGCCCAATCAAAACCGACTTCGAGTCTGTCTCGGAGCCCAGGACCAATCTGCACTAAAACGGATGCCCAGGACGCATACGGACTCGGATTTGGACGTTCTATATATGCCTGGAAAGATAACGAAAAGCCCTTTCCAACCCAACTGGTCCCATGTCAAAATTCGTCCCGAGACGTCGGCAATCGCCGAAATAATTCGACTTCCAGAATCTGTCCTGGTGCTGCGACACCGTAATCGGTCTTTGGGCCATGTATCGAGTTGAGCCCACTTAGGGCTGCGTCCAGGGGGTCTTGCACGACCCTAGGGTCCTCATATACAGCCGCCGCCTCTTCATTAGGGTTTGGGTTTTGCTTAGATCAATTCTGTTCATAAACAGTTTCGCCGTTCATCGGTTTGTGAGACCCCAACATCGAGAGTTTAATCATACATCTGCAATTGTGTTGCAATCTTCGTTGTTCTTGCTTGTGTTCTTGATTCGCAGGCAGGGATCAGCCTTCTCGGCGAGGTCAATCGTCTTTTGAACGGTTGATAACCAGAGGAGACGTCGTGCTGCGATTGCGGGGTTTAGAACGTGCTGTTCTGAAGCCGGATTGATTTGTGTGTCGCATCCGACCAAATCAACTTACCAAGAACCTTTCGGAAGATCGGGAACCCTTGTCCACATCAAGTGGTAATCAGAGCTTCAGGTACACCGTTAGGTTCGCCCTTATCCTTGTTATTTTGTTCAATCCTAGAGTCCAGAAAATTGCCCTACAAAAATATTTGTTCGTCGTGTTTCTGCTGTCCTACACCCCCCTTGTGCCTTGCAATTTTCAGTTTAGTTTGCTTCTCTGAATTTTAGTCCCTACAAGATCATTGTGTTGTTGGTCTAGTACTTGTTCTTTGGTCTTGTTTGAGTCGTGTGTGTCCTTGTTCATAGACAATCAAGAAAAAAAATCAGATTGTTGCACACATTGAGAGAATAGTACTGCTGGAATTATTTGCACTAAATATTTATTTAACATCTAGCCTTCTACTTTTTGTGTGCAAAAGAAACTTAAGAGTGTTTTCTGTTGCACGTTGTTCCTTGAGTCAAGAGATTGCTGCACGTTGTTGCATATGAGAATTGTCGGTTCAGTTCTACATGTACATCTATTCCTTACGTAAAGAGTGCAAAAAAGAAAGTTTAGGTTTTTTCTTTGTGCTATAAAGTTCGCAACTCTTGCTGTAGTTCTATGTCAAAAAAATCATGAAAGAAGTAAAAGGCAAAGAGGTGCTGAAAAAAAAATAAGAAGAAAAAGCCGCACCTGTAACAAAAGAAAAAAAACGAAAGAAGAAGAGAAAAAAATTCAGAATTGCTTGCAGCCTTTGTGTCCTTTGTTGAGCCATTTGCTTGCTTGCTTGAACTAGGTCCGAGACAAGTTTAGGCCAGTGACATAGACTAGCTTGGGACTATTATTCAGTTTTGCAATTTTTGAATTGAAATTTTGCTAATCCTTGCTACTATAAATTGCCTACCTAGCTCCACATATATCCTTCTGAATAGGCACAGAACTTTGGACCCTCGCAATCGTTGGATCACACTCTCCAAGGTATCCTCTGTTTTGCTATTAAGAATCTTGTAAAAACTCAGTTAGGTGCTGCCATTTGCTTGTTGAGAGTTTCCACCGTCATCAAACAGTAGTGATAGGAAAATATACTCTTGTGTGTTTTCTTGTTTTCTATTAACAATGACAGGTTACAACACTGATGGTGATGAGTTGATGGTGTCAAATGAGGTTGATACAAGTGTTGTTGCACAACGAGTGCTTAGTTCTCAAATGGAGAAGGTAGAGCAAAATGAAATGAACAACTTGTTTCAGACTCACTTTATTGTGAAGGATCGACGTTGTCGTGTCATCATTGATGGAGAGAGTAGCCACAACATTGCAAGCTTGGAATTGGTCGAGAAGCTCGGCTTGACCACACAGCCACACCCATGTCCATACTACATCCAATGGGTAAATTCTTATGGTAAGATGAAGGTAGATAAAACTGCACGCATTGAATTTTTTATTGGTTCTTATAAGGATAGTGCAGAATTTGATATAGTACCTATGCAAGCATGTCATTTGTTATTGGGTAAACCTTGGATTTATACAAATAATGTTTTGCACAATACCATTACTAATAGCTACTCATTTAAATACAATGGTAGAAGGGTTACTCTTACACCAATGACCACAGCTGAAATTTTAGAAGAGGATCAACAACGATTTGAGAGAAGAAAGAATGAACCGTTTAGGATAGAATGGGCTGTTTCAAATGTCGCAACACTTTCATCAAAATCTGAATTGCTAGAGGATGAACATATTTCTTTGCCTCTTGTTGCAACTAATATTTTTCAGCATATACACAAAGAAGATGATAGTGGGAACGATAAAGAACAGGTTGTTGCTTCAGGTAAGAGCTTTCTTGATATGATGGATTGTTCCAATAGTCTTGCTATATCGGAACCTTATGATCATGTTCCTTTGTCACAAATTGATTTACCTAGTGGTCCGTGTGATAAAGAGGAGTTGTGTGTCAATGCTTCATTTATACCTTTGCCACAACAAATGAATGAGCTTGATGCTTTTGCTTATGATTCACCCACTAGTGCTGAAATTAAACGTTTGATTTTAGTTACATGTCAAAAGGATGAGCAGAAATTGTTTTCTTCTCTAAATACTTTAGGTTATATTGAATTTGATATTCTTTGTAATCTAAGTACTTTAGAGAAGCAAATGTTTTCTCAAACTAAGTTGTCTTTATTGATAAGAAACATTTTTTATGCTATTGGCAACTATGATCATAGAGGTGTATTTATGGTGCATAAAGTTTATATTTGCTCAAACATGAATACTCCTTGTGTTGTACCACCAAATGATGAACTAGAAAACTGCAATAACAATTACCATGTCATGTCATGTTTTTCTAGTGTTTTTAAGATCACACATTTTCTATCTTGTCATAAGAGGGAGAATGATATTTATATTGCTGAGCAAGTTTTCATAGAGGTCATTAATTTGCATGGCATGCGTTCTATTGTAGTTTCACATTGTGATGATAAATTTTATAATGCATATAAATATGAGTTGTATCCCAAGTTTGGGAATAGTTCCACAATTAATATTTCAGATTTGAGACCATACATGGGAGAAAGAGATGAGCTCGAGTCGAGGACGACTCTAATTCAAAAGGGGGAGAATGATGAGGACATCACCCTTATGGATACACCCAGCACTCCGCCAACCAAAATGCAAGTTCATGCGCGACAACTGAATTTATGGGTGAGCTTGTTCATAATGATTCCTTTATGTGATTTTGAGAATAGATTGCTACCTAATGAATTAATTGTTGTTAGAAACCATGGAGATGATGATGAGATAGCTGGGGAGGTGATTGGAGACGTGATGGGCCAGCAACGACGTCCAAGCCAAGGTGGAGGCCCAATCAAAACCGACTTCGAGTCTGTCTCGGAGCCCAGGACCAGTCTGCACTAAAACGGATGCCCAGGACGCATACGGACTCGGATTTGGACGTTCTATATATGCCTGGAAAGATAACGAAAAGCCCTTTCCAACCCAACTGGTCCCATGTCAAAATTCGTCCCGAGACGTCGGCAATCGCCGAAATAATTCGACTTCCAGAATCTGTCCTGGTGCTGCGACACCGTAATCGGTCTTTGGGCCATGTATCGAGTTGAGCCCACTTAGGGCTGCGTCCAGGGGGTCTTGCACGACCCTAGGGTCCTCATATACAGCCGCCGCCTCTTCATTAGGGTTTGGGTTTTGCTTAGATCAATTCTGTTCATAAACAGTTTCGCCGTTCATCGGTTTGTGAGACCCCAACTTCGAGAGTTTAATCATACATCTGCAATTGTGTTGCAATCTTCGTTGTTCTTGCTTGTGTTCTTGATTCGCAGGCAGGGATCAGCCTTCTCGGCGAGGTCAATCGTCTTTTGAACGGTTGATAACCAGAGGAGACGTCGTGCTGCGATTGCGGGGTTTAGAACGTGCTGTTCTGAAGCCGGATCGATTTGTGTGTCGCCTCCGACCAAATCAACTTACCAAGAACCTTTCGGAAGATCGGGAACCCTTGTCCACATCACTCCCTCTTGTTTCAGGCTAGCCTCCCACCTAGTTATTGGGTTGAAGCTTTACACGCTGCACCCACTTGCTTAATCTCCATCCCACCAAAACATTAAATTTTTCCACGCCGTATTTTGCCCTCCACGGTGATCATCCCTCCTACTCCCAATTCAGCATCAGGAAACAAAGCATATGAGATTGATCTACACTTCATTTAGGACAAAGTCACAAGCTGGAACCGTTCGAGTTCTTCACTTGCCCACTACTGTTCCGTATGCTGACACCTTCACTAAAGGGTTGCCTTGCCTACTCCCACCATCACCACCCTCATCAATGGGACGGGGCCGGATGCTACAAGGCAGCCCACACTGCATTCTTAAAGGGACTACCCGATGACACCCTCAGAAGCGATGGTGTAGGACGCCTCGATGGACAGCGGCGACTAGACCATGCTTAAACATCATGATACCACCCGTGTTGCACCACCCCCTTTCGGCGGAACACGTCTTCTACAAGAACATGACGGCTCGACCCATCGATGGATTAACGGGGCACGCCTCGACACAGTGCCTCCCTTGACATAAGGATTAGTATGGTGGGGCCCATGAAGACCGAAGACCACACCGCCGACAGAGTCCACGCCAACTCCGGCATGACTTCACCAACTCCTCGCATGTGCTGTCCTCTCCTTTCCTCTTTCTCCTTCTCTCCCTTCCACCCTCTCGCTGTAACATGGGCCACCCCTTGACGTATAAAAGGGGAGCTCCTTCTCTTTCCAAGGGACATCAGAGATCATTCATCTTTGGCTTACGCACGCACACACACACCAAGACTCGGAGAATGCTCCTCTCTCACCACCATTGTACACCCCGGTGCAAGTAACGCAAGCAACTACTCAGACTCGATGTAGGGGGATACCCCAAACCTATATAATCCTTGTGCCCTCTTGCATAGCCATTATCGAGCCTAAGCGCGCACTCCCTAAACAAATTCTACTAGCCGGTGATCGAAACACCAACAATTGGCATGCCAGAAAGGGGGTTTTCTGCGCGCTTTGATCGACAGCACTCTTCGGTTCGGATGGCTAGTTTGTCCACCATCTCGGCTCCTGGCTGAAAGTTGCCTGCCTAGAGGGGTGGGTGGGTGAATAGGCAATCTAAAATTAAACCTGAAAAAGCACTTAACTTTGATCAAATAAAACAATGACGAAACTTCCGTCACCACAGAAGTTTTGTCAAGTGACAGAACTTGACCAACCTTTCTCTAAATCTTATTGAAATTGCGGATAACTAAGAGATAGAGATACAATACTTGACCAAGATGAAGCTAGCACGAAGTGAGTTCCAAGTCCTACAAAGATTGCTAACAAACCAATACAATTATAGAGAGCACAATAATGAAATGCAGGAATGTAAAGAGAGACACAAGGATTTAACCCGAGGTTCGGCGACCACACTAAGTATTCCCTGCGTCCTTGTTGAGGAGCCACACAATGTAGTGCTCGGTTTTCTTTCTTCACTTGATTCTATTCCTCCGGAGGTGAATCACACCATCACAAACGTCCTCGTCTCACCACAACACGTTGGGAGCTCAAGGGTGACGCGTAGCTATCTAGGAGACCAAGTCTGCAAGAGTAACAAGTAAAGATGTGCTCAAGCTTTTGAGGGGATGGATTCAATCTTTTTATGGTTGGATCTCTCTCACTTTGCTTGGTATCTCAAGAACAAGTCCAGGAGTGAGAGGGGAGAGCTCTAGCTAAAGAATAAGTGGAATGCCAAAATGTCCAACCCTTCCCACGGGGGAAGGGGTAAGCTATTTATAGAGCCTCTCCAAAAACTAGCCGTTAGGGGTTTTCTGAGTCTGACGGAACTTCTGTGAAGGCTCACAAAACTTCCATCAGTTCAAATATAGTCGTTGCACGGGCCTGGTTTCAAGGTATATGATGTGACGAAACTTCCGTCAGAAGGTGACGGAACTTCCGTCACTCTTGGGTTGGCTCGGTTTGAAAGTAGGCACATGACAGAACTTCTGTCAGAGTACGATGTAAATTCCTGTGATGAAACTTCCATCAAAAGGTCACGTAACTTCTGTCACTCTTAGGTTGGTTAAGTGGCTAGAAGTGCAGGTGACAGAAATTCCGTCTGAGAACGACAAAACTTCCGTCACTCTCTGTTTGGCTCAAAACACAAGGCTCATTTTGGCTTTTTGGCTAGCTTTGCTCTCTTAGGTTTTTAAGGTTGCTCAAGCACATAAAATTCCTACAAGAAAGATATGTTTACCCCTCTTGATACTTCGACATGCCTATGACTCAAATAAATTAGCAAAACTAAACTTGAAGCGCCAAGAGTCTTTTTCCTTTTCTTCTTTTTTGTAGAGGGATGAACTTTCTCACAAATGTGGGCAATTAATTTTCTTTTGATAGTCTGCACATATTTTCCATACTCATGTTCGTTTTAATCTTATGTCATTAATCACCAAAACCGACTAGGGGACCTAGATGCATCTTCAATCTACCCCTTTTTGGTGGTTGATAACAATAGATCAAAAAGGATATAGAAATTAATCAAAAGAAACAACAACAAAATATAGCAGAGCTCCCCCTAAAGATATGCATGAATCACAAAAGCAAGTGAAGGAGCTCCCCCTATATTTTGCAATGAGTTGGGTGCCTAAAAGAGTACAAGCGTCCAATATGTGAAAATCAATAAGAGCACAAACACACTTAACACATTCATCAAGACAGGGCAATAAGTAAGCACCACACAACCATAAAGCATAGTGAATATTACAACGAGGTTCACAAATAGTTTTCAAGCACATAAGCAAATACAACTTGTCCTTAGGTTCACAACTAACCTATTACGCGATAGAAAAGCACACACTAGCTCACATATCCTTTTTCATCGCTTCTCTCTCCCCCTTTGGCATCAAAGCACCAAAAAGAATAAAAGGAATAGAGACATGCTAAGAAAAAGAAATCACTCATCGTCTTCCTCGGTGCCCTCATCATCTTGTTCTTCTTCATTGAGAGGAGCGGTAGATGGTCCCGATGCAACATTGTCCCAATCACAAGCTGCAAAGGGGTATTCAATGGCCGGTGGCTCACCATCGGGCTCACACTCAGAGCCATCCGGAGACACCTCACGGCCTTGAGCCCTTTGGTCCCTCTTGTAGCATCGGACTTGCTTCTTGATCCTTCTCTTGTTCTCCCAATTGTCCTTTGCATTGAAGCAACAAGCATTGAAAATGCTTTTAAGAAAGGAGGCAATGAGAGAGGATGGACGTCGGTGAGCTTCTGGAGGAGGAGGAGCTGATGATGATGCACGCGGTGCTGCCACCGCCGCTGCTGCTGTCTCTGTTGTAGCCTTTTCTGCTGCTACCTTGGCTCGAATGGTTGCATAGTGTGGATGGTTCATTTTTGGCACTCGAGGTCTCGGAGGCTGATGTTTTGATGAGGACATCACTCCTATGGATACACACAACACTCCTCCAATTCTGGACTTGCAAAGTCCAATGACTAGAGCTCGTGCACGACGACTAAATTTAGAGGTGAGCTCGTTCCTATGTTCTTCGCTATATGTTACTTTTGAGAATGGTTTGCTACCTAATGATTATTTTGTGATTAGAAACCATGGAGAGGACCAGGAGATGATGGGAGAAGGAGTTGGGAACGTGGAGGACCAGCAAGGGCTTGGAAGCCAAAGTGGAGGCCCAATCAAAACCGACTTCGAGTCTGTTTCGGGGCCCAAGACCAGTCTGCACTAAAATAGTCGCCCAGGACGCATACGGACTCGGATTTGGACGTTCTATATATGCACGGAAAGATAAGGAGAAGACCTTTCCAATGCCACTGGCCTCATGTCAAAATTCAGCCGGAGTCATCGGGAATCGTCAAAACAAGAGAGAGTCCAGAATCTGTGTCGGTGCTGCGTCGCCAATTTTTGGCCTTTGGGTTTTGTATCTAGTTGAGCCCAATTAGGGGCGCGTCCAGAGGGTCTTGCACGACCCTAGGGTCTTTATATACAGCCGCCATCGCACCATTAGGATTCGGGTTTTGCTTAGATCAATTCTATTCATAAACAGTTTCGCCGTTCATCGGTTTGTGAGACCCCAACTTCGAGAGTTTAATCATACATCTGCAATTGTGTTGCATTCTTCGTTGTTCTTGCTTGTGTTCTTGATTCGCAGGCAGGGATTAGCCTTCTCGGTGAGGTCAATCGTCTTTTGGACGGTTGATAACCAGAGGAGACGTCGTGCTGCGATTGCGGGGTTTAGAACGTGCTGTTCTGAAGCCGGATCGATTTGTGTGTCGCCTCCGACCAAATCAACTTACCAAGAACCTTTCGGAAGATCGGGAACCCTTGTTCACATCATGTTTGCACTCCTTCTCAAAGATCAACACTGTCTTTGACTCAATCATCCTCTTGAGATAAGGTGCAAAGGGAAGGACCTTTTGTGTGTCCAGAGATGAAGAGTAAATCTCCTGAACAATAAGGTCCATCACACTAAAAGGAGCAGTTCCATCTCTGAAGATAAGTAGCATACCCTGCCTTTGGTGCTATGGTGACTCTGATCATCCTATTGAGTGTGAAGTAGAAGTTGCTCATCCCATTTGTGGTATCCCGATACCTTGGATTGGGATCCTCATACATGAAGGTCAAATCTGCATCCTTCAAAACTGGCTCATAGGAGATCTTTTCTCTATTGTCAACATCATCATCTTGAAAGAAGTATGTGGCAAGCTGAGAGGGGGAGACCATATACTGCACTCCCTGAGTCATCCAATAGAAATATCCTCTGCCACCAATAAAAAGAGTGGAGTAAAACTGGCAGATGACATCCTCATTCTAGTCATAGCTAAACCCCATGAGGTCATAAACATTTCTATTCTTGTAATCTGCAAAAAATTTCTTGAAGGTAGTGTCATCCTTCTCCTCCATGTACTTCCAATCAATCCATTGATGAGTGGCCAACCGGTTCTTTCTATTCATCTCAATGAGCATGGACATGTAATAGTCCTGTTGAAACCATGTGAGGAACCAGTAGCCACTAGTTTCCTTGTCGGCCACAGCATAGTGATTCTGCTTCCTTGCCTCACTAAGTGTCTCTGCATCCTTCTTGTAGTCCTTGAAACCATAGCAAGGTGGATACTAAGGAGCTTGGACTCAAAGGTCCCTCACAATGTTCAAGGGGGTTTAGGTCATTTCTCTTAGGTCATGTATAGTCGGTGATGTGCATGGGTGCTCAGTGAAATCACAGACAATAAGTGACAGTGGAGAAGCCAAGGAGCTGTTCGGAGAAGCCAGGAAATGAAGTCAAGCGAGGACGAGGAGTTTCCGCTACTAGACAAGTGACCGGACAGAGGGGTCAGTGGAGACCAGACTGTACGGTCACTAGGAGAACAGGAATTCCAGAGAGGAGACTCAGTGAGGAATCTGCCTGTGTTGGAAGTTGTAGAGACCGGACGGTCCGGTCACCGGATGGTTTAGTCTGTACATTACAGCGTAGGGCAGAGAGGAAGCGGCTCTGGAAATGTTTCTGTAGTGGAGGAAGAAACGGACCGGATGGTCCAGTCAGTACGAAGATCAGCAATGGGCAGAGCCGTTGGAGCTGTTTCTGTAGTGACCGGACGGTCTAGTCAGGCAGTGACTAGACTGTCCGGTCAGTTGGCCCAGAGAGCTGATTTCATAGAGCAACGACCAGTTGGAAGTTGGAAGTCTATATAACTTCGTTGCTGGGGTCTTGGAGACCACTCTTGGCCAGTGGAATTGCTTGGAGCATTCGGTAAGAGCCAAGAGGAAAAGAGGAGCACTAGGAGGAGATATGGCATATCTTGAGAGTGTTAGTGAGAGTAACTTGAGCATCTTGCGCATCTAAGGCTAGGATGTCCTTGAGGGTGTGATCTAGGTTGTTACTCTTGGTCTATGGTGAGACCTAGTGAACGACCGAGAAGGTGACCAGAGGGGGGGGGTGAATGGGAGCCAATTAAAATTCTTCTCAAGAACTTGGCCTATATCCCAATTACAACCTGAATCAATCTTTGAAAGAATCACCAAGGCCACACACACCAACTTGTGATGTGCCAACCCTAGGAATGACTCACACCAGCAGAAGAACTAGAGAGAAGCAAAGAAAAACAACCAAAACTTGAAACTAGGAAAGAAAACACAAAACAAGAATCTCATATCATTGATTCACCAAGTCAAGATATATGGATACATGGCTTGGAAGCCACCCTATTCCTCCACTATTTGGAAGAGAAAGACATGTCTCTCACACACTCACTCCTCTCCACTATTACATGAAGACCTCTCCTAGCACATTGAAATGAAGACCTAAGACAAGGCTAAGAGAAAGAGAGGCACCTCTTCCACCAGCCCTATCTCTCCATATATAGGCCTAGGGGTTGTCCTAAAAACCATGCTACTCCTCACCTACAATACACTGCCACCTAGCCCCAGGGGCATAACCATCCATATTTTTTCACATCGCCAAAACACCATCGAGCCCTTCATGACTTTGCTTCGCCTCGATGCAAGCTCCGCGATGGTGCCACGTGCACCTCCAACCACCGCCGCCGGTTTGGAGGCATAAACCGGGAAACCGCCTTGCATGCTTCTCAAAGCATGACTTCTTGATCTTGACGCGTGTCACCTCGTCCCGTGATCCTCCTCGTCGGCAAGTCTCTCCCGCCTCCGGTCCATTGGAAGTCTCTACTTGCACCGATGCCCAATCACCTTTGACTTGGTCAAACCCGCCGTCTTGATCACCACCCACGGTTTTGAGGCTCAACCGCGAAACCATCCATGCTTCTTGCCTCTCCACGTGTACGGTATGGATCACCCTTGACTTCACCCGACCTCCCGATCGTCCGGCCCCAAGTCTCCTACTTGTGCCTGATCCTCTCGCCGTTGACCACCAAGTTGACTCCAGTGACCTACACATCATGAGACAAGCAAACACATTTCCCATCTCTTGCAAACTCTCCAACATCTTTACCAACTCCGGTTAGTCATAACCATGACATGCACAAACTCATGCAATCCCCAAATTCCCATATTTCAACTCAAACACCTAACTCAACCAATGTCAATTACTCATAACATATTGCAAACCATGGCACATATCCACATGGTTTCTCAATCTCCCCCTTGATGAGTACATTGACCATGTCAAATGCACAAAGCTTAGAGATTTGAAATGCGAAACTGAATAAGCACATCCAAATGGCCAAACCCAAAGAAAAGGTGAAAAGTAGCCATCTAGCATAAGAGGGTTCATAAAACCAAGAGTTGACAAAGAAAGCCACTCGAGAACACAAAAATTGTGAAAAGCGCATGAAAAATGCTCAAGGACATGATATGCTCCCCATAAACTTGTGGTAGGTGTCATGTAATGCAAAATGGATCATTTTAAATTTCTTAGCATTATTTGTGCATGACCCAATATTTTCTACCCCTTTGGCAATGAACTTATCAAAGAAGCAAAAGAACAAGTTTGCAGTGCATGAAAATTCAAACCTCAGGAGCTTCAACAATTATGCAAACAAGCATTTAGCCTTGCTAATCATAAACATAGAGCCATGAAGTGTAAAAGCAATAGCTCACAATCATACAAAGACCAAAAATAGATAGCAAGGCATAAACACCAAGAGCTATACAAGCTAAGCAAAAAGATTGACTAGCTTAAATAGAATCAAATATGCTCATCATGAGAAAATCTGCCACCATATGTGTAAGAACTCCCATCCAATACAAAACAAGCATCAAGTGAATCATAAGAATCTAGCCAGTCTCAATCTCAACCAAGGCAACAAGCATTCGTAGAAAATAAGCTCTATAAATGCTCACATATGCAACAGAGATTCATAAGAAAACAAAAAAGCATTATTCTTATGTGATCCTCATGTACCTTCTAATCCGTGCGGAGGGTCGCACAACTGGGTACGGCAAATACTCCGAGGCTTCAAAGTACAATTTTTGGATTTAGCATTTTTATGTAACTTCTAATCCATGCGGAGGGTCGCACGACTGGGTACGGCAAACACCCCGAGGCTTCAAAGCACAGTCAACTTATTTTGCAAATTAAAAGCATAAGGACAAGCATGCCTTTGTGGCAAAAGGAACAAACGTTCCCACAATGTTCCATCATGTGCTAAACATTTGCAAAGCCACATTTCGCAAACACAAGGTGCCAAAGACAAGATATCCTATAGACTAGCGTCAACACAAGTCTTGATAGGGATAAAAGCAATTATACACATGGTGAGCAAGTTTTAGCAAGATTAGTTCATAAGGTTTACAAGAAGCTAAGTTTTCCTTTAAGATTAGCGTGTTGCTCAAAAGAGTCTATAACAAGCCATCTAGAAAATCTAAGCATGAGAGATTACTATCACATCCACACAACTTAGCTTAAGCTCAATCATAGCAAAGAGAAATGCAAGAAAGCATAAAAATCAAAGATCATCTACCAATGCATATATTACATGTGAGATGCAATGTGAAAAGATAAGATACATATATACAAGAAAACACCAACTCCCCTCAAATGATGCCATAAGGATGACAAACACCAAGCTCCCCCTGAAGAAAAGTGAATCACGAAGCATCTAAGGGCTTGGTAAGGTTATCAGCCAATTGGTTTTTGGTGTTGATGTATTTGAGCTCAACATCTCCCTTCTCAACATTGTCTCTTAGAATGTGGAATCGCACATTAATGTGTTTGACCTTGTGTTGAGGATTGGGTTTTTGGCTAAGCATATGGCACTGGAGTTATCACACATGAGTGGAACACTCTTAAAGCTTGACCCATAGTCTCTCATTGTGGATACTATCCATAGGATTTGTGAGCAGCAGCTAGCAACAGCAACATACTCAGCCTCTCTGGTGGATTGGGCTACACTCGACTGCTTACAAGAAGACCAACAGATCAAAGAAGTACCCAAGAAATGGCAAGTACCAGAAGTACTCTTCCTATCAATACTACACCCAGCAAAGTCCATATCCGAATACCCAATGAGATCAAAAGACGAAGATGCAGAGTACCAGAGACCAAACTCAAGGGTGCATTTGAGATACCTGAAGATGTGCTTGACAGCTTTGCGATGAGTCACCCTTGGAGAAGCTTGAAAGCGAGCACAAAGACACACCGCAAAGTGTATGTCGGGTCTTGTCACCGATAGGTACAAGAAGGAGCCAATCTTGCTCCTGTACTCTCTTTGGTCCACTGCTTCACCGTCTTTATTTAGGTCAAGTGCCGTTGTAGTGGACATTGGTGTTAACAACGGCTTCACATTGACCATGTCAAACTTCTTCAGGAGATCCTTCGTGTACTTGGCTTGATGTATGATACTGCCTTGCTTGCACTGCTTGATTTGAAGTCCAAGAAAGAAGTGAGATCACCCATCATCGACATCTGAAAATCACTTTCCATAGCTTCCTAAAACATAGACACAAGAGCATGAGAGGAACCTCCAAAGATGATATCAACCACGTATACCTGAACCATTAAAAAGTCATTTCCATGCTTTAGAGTGAACAAGGTTTTGTCAACACACCCGATGACATACCCGCGCTCTAGCAAGAAGGTCTTAAGCCTAGCATACCATGCCCTTGGAGCTTGCTTTAGCCCGTACAAAGCCTTTTGAAGCATGTACACATGATTTGGGTATTTGTGGTGCTCAAAGCCAGAGGGTTGTCTCACATAAACCTCTGACTTTATGAAATCATTTAGGAAAGCACTCTTGACATCCATTTGTTTGAGTCTAATGCCCTTAGAGGCAAAAAAATGCAAGCAAGATCCTAATGACTTCTATGAGTGCAACAGGAGCAAAGGTTTCCCCATAGTCTAAGACCTCAACTTGGCTAAAACCCTGAGCAACAAGCCTAGCCTTGTTTCTCACAACCTCGCGATCTTCCCCAAGCTTGTTTTTGAACAGCCACTTGGTTCCTATGAGATTGACACCAACAAGAGGCTTTACTAGGTTCCACACTTTGTTCCTCTCAAAGTTTTCCAACTCTTCATGCATGGCATTAACCCAATGTTCATCAGATAGTGTGTGTCCAACATCCCGAGGTTCAAACGTGGCAACAAATAGAGAATTAGTAAAGCAGGCGAGATGTGTAGACCTTGACCTTGTTGTTCTCTCATTGAGGTTACCGATCATCTATTGAGGAGGATGCAGACGTTGAATGGGGCGAGGGGCATCTCACATAGAGTGTACCTCCCCCTCAACCATGGCTGGAGCAGGCTCAACAGCAGCTGACATCGATGTAGAAGCTTCTAGACCCTCTGCTAGAGTGGTGGAAGCGGCAGGAACAAGCTCGAATATGGGATGGAATGACTCATCATCATCATCATCGTCCAAGCACTCTAGGTTCTCTTCTACAAAGATACTCTCCTCCATCTCCTTGTTACCTGCAGTTTCAACCATATTGCTTGCATAAGAGTTTGATTCATCAAAGGTTACATCGCATGACTCAATGATGGTGTTAGTTTCCAAATTCAAAACTCTATAGGAATGGCCATGATGGTGTATTTGAGATACCTAAAGGTGCGCTTGATAGTCTTGACATGAGTCACCTTTGGGGAAGCCCCAAAGCGAGCACAAAGTCACACTGCAAAGTGTATGTCGGGTCTTGTCGCTATCGGGTACAAGAGGGAGCCAATCATGCTTCTGTACTCCCTCTGGTCCACCGCTTGACAGTCTTCGTCAGGGTCAAGTGTCGTTGTAGTGGACATTGGTGTTGGCAACGGCTTCACATTGACCATGTCGAACTTCTTCAGGAGATCCTTCATGTACTTGGCTTGATGTATGACGGTGCCTTGCTTGCACTGCTTGATTTGAAGTCCAAGAAAGAAGGTGAGCTCGCCCATCATCGACATCTGAAATTCACTTTCTATGGCTTCCTGAAATCTAGACACAAAAGCATGAGGGACCTCCAAAGATGATATCATCCACGTATATCTGAACCATTAAAAAGTCAATTCCATGCTTTATTGTGAAGAAGGATTTGTCAACACACCCGATGACATACCTGCGCTCTAGCAGGAAAGTCTTAAGCCTAGCATACCAAGCCCTGG
Source organism: Eleusine indica (assembly GCA_030378355.1). Classification (NCBI taxonomy): domain Eukaryota; kingdom Viridiplantae; phylum Streptophyta; class Magnoliopsida; order Poales; family Poaceae; genus Eleusine; species Eleusine indica. The sequence goes on from CM059499.1 coordinate 33,125,572, forward strand.
GTGCTTGCTTTAGCCCGCACAAAGCCTTCTAAAGCTTGTACACTCGGTTTGGGTATTTGTGGTGTTCAAAGCCGGGTGGTTGTTTCACGCAAACCTCTTCCTCTATGAAATCATTTAGGAAAGCACTCTTTAGATCCATTTGATAGAGTCTAATGCCCTTAGAGGTAGCAAATGCAAGCAAGATCCTAATGGCTTCTATGCGTGTAATAGGGGCAAAGGTTTCTCCACAGTCTAAGCCCTCAACTTGTCTAAACCCCTGAGCAACAAGCCTAGCCTTGTTTCTCACAACCTCATCATCTTCCCCGTGCTTGTTTTTGAACACCCACTTGGTTCCTATGACATTGACACCAACAGGAGGCTCTACTAGTGTCCACACTTTATTCCTCTCAAAGTTTTCCAACTCCTCATGCATGGCATTAACTCAATGTTCATCAGATAGTGCAGTGTCCAACATCCCGAGGTTCAAACGTGGCAACAAATAGAGAATTGGTAAAGCAGGCGAGATGTGTAGACCTTAACCTTATTGTCTTCTCCTTGAGGTTACCGATCATCTGTTGAGTAGGATGCCAACGTTGAATGTGGCGAGGGGCCTCTCTCTCAGAGTGTACCTCCCCCTCAACAAGGGCTGGAGTAGGCTTGACAGCAACTGACGTCGATGTAGAAGCTTCTAGACCCTCTGCTGCAGTAGTGGAAGTAGCAGGAACAGGCTCAGATGTGGGATGGAATGACTCATCGTCATCATCATCATCATCCAAGCCCTGTAGATCCTCTTCTACAAAGATACTCTCCTCCATCTCCCTATTACCTGCAGTCTCAACCATATTGCTTGCAGAAGAGTTTGATTCATCAAAGGTTACATTGCAGGATTCTACGATGGTGTTAGTTTCCAAATTCAAAACTCTATATTAATGGCCATAAAGAGTGTAACCAAGAAAGATCCCATCGAAAGATCTCGACTCAAACTTATCAAGATTGCCACGCTTGAGAATAAAGCACTTACAAACAAAGGCACGCAAATGAGAAACAGATGACTTCCTCCCAAAATGTAGCTCATAGGAAGTCACATTAAAAATTGAGCGCAAGAAAACACGATTGGAAACATAGCAAGCAGTGTTGATGGCCTCAACCTAGAACCGCCACAGAGTCCTATGCTCATTGAGCATCGTCCGGGCCATTTCCACCAAGGTTCTGTTCTTTCTCTCGACCACTCCATTCTGCTAAGGGACACAAGGTGCTGAATACTGATGCTCAATATCATGCTCAAAACAGAAAGCATCAAAGGAGGAGTTCTTGAACTCGGTGCCATTATCACTGTGGATTGCTCGTAATGCACCAGGAAGTTCCTTGAACAACCTTAAAGCTAAGCTCCAAAAGTGATGAAACACTTCATCCTTGCTCTCAAGAAAGTAAACCCAAGAATAGCGAGAGGAGTCGTCAACAATCACAAGAATATACCACTTCCCACCCATCGAACGAACCCGAGAAGGACCAACAGTGTCCATATGAAGCAGCTCTCCATGGCGTTCAGTCATCACCAATCTACTAATTGGTGGGTGAGAAGTCCCATGACGACAAGGAGCTCACTTTATTGATAGATGAGCTTGATAAAAAGGCAAAGAACTTCCCCCTCACACTGAATGAGGTGGCTCTCAAACACTAACTTAATGATAGACTCTCACATATGCTTCATGAGAAAGAAAGTAAATGGTACCAGAGGGCAAAAGTGAGAGAGCTACTCCAAGGGACTAATAATACTCAATATTTCCACTAGGTTGCTAATGGTAAACATAGAAAAACTAGGATCTATCAACTCGATGGAGGATCAGGAACCATAGTAGGTGATGCAAACATGAAGCGGCACATCATGACATACTATAAAAACTTGTTTGGAAAACCAGAGGGAAACACTATTTCTCTGGACGAAACAAAGACATTGGATATACCACAGGTCAATGAAGCTGAAAACCATATCTTAATGGCCAATTTTGAGATGGAGGAGATCCGGCAAGCCATTTTTCAGATGGAGCATAATAAGGCTCTAGGACCTGATGGCTTCCCAGCCGAATTCTACCAGGTCTTCTAGGAAGTCATCAAGCACGATTTAATGGCCCTGTTTAGGGACTTCTATGATGGAAAGCTCGTGGTGTATAGCCTCAACTTTGGAACTATTACTTTAATTCCAAAAAAAGGGGACACACTGAGAATACAAGATTACCGCCCAATTTGTTTGTTAAATGTTATCTTTAAAATTCTAACTAAAGTTATCACTAACAGAATTGGATTAGTTACAAATAAAGTGGTTAGAAATACTCAGACGACTTTCATGACTGGTAGAAATAAAATGGAAGGGGTCCTCATCCTACACGAGACCATCCATGAATTGCATCAGAAACATAAATATGGAGTGATCCTAAATCTCAATCTTGAAAAGGCTTATGATAAAGTAAAATGGCCTTTCCTCCAACAGACCTTGAGGATGAAGGGATTCTCCTCAAAATGGTGTGACTGGGTACAAAGCTTTGTATCTGGGGGTCATGTAGGCATCAAGGTCAACGATACCATTGGCTCATTCTTCCAAACACAGAAAAGCCTCAGGCAAGGTGACCCTCTTTCACCTATTTTATTTAACTTGGTGGCTTATATGCTATCAATTCTCATAGCCAGAGCCAAAGAGGATGGTCAAATTGCAGGAGTTCTACCACATATAATAGATGACGGTTTGTCTATACTTCTATATGCAGATGATACTATCATTTTCATGGATCATAATATACAATAGACAAATAATATGAAGCTATTGTTGTGTGTTTTCGAACAACTATCTGGGCTCAAGATTAACTTTGAAAAAAGTGAAATCTTCTGCTTAGGAGATGCAATTCAATCCAAGGACCACTATACGAACCTCTTCAGCTGTAAAGTGGGCCAGTTCCCATTCAAGTACCTGGGTATCCCTATGACTCATCGGAGACTCAGGAACTATGAATGGAGAGATGTGATTGAGAGGTTTCAAAAAAAGTTGAACAAGTGGAAAGGTAAACTTATGTCTACGACCGGCTGTTTAATTCTAATAAACTCGCTGCTCAACAATTTACCTATTTTCATGATGTCCTTTTTCAAGATACTGGAAGGTGTTCTTAAAAAAATGGATACCATCTGTTCCAAATTCTATTGAGAAGAAGAAGGGCACAAGAAGAAATACCACCTTGCAAAATAGGAAATTCTTTGCCAACCCAAAGATCAAGGAGGTCTTGGAATTACAGACCTTCGAATCAAGAATATTTGCCTTCTAAGTAAGTGGCTTTTTGGGTTACTTAATGAGGATGGCATGTGGAAAGGGTTCTTAGAAACAAATATTGCAAGGATAAACCTCTCACCCAACTTCAAAGGAGATCAAATGATTCACATTTCTGGACCGATCTTGTAAAAGTTCAGGATGAATTCTTTAAATGGGGTTCATTCAAGGTAAAAGATGGTAGCCAAATAAGTTTTTGGAGAGACACTTGGTTAAATAATAAACCACTAAGTGCACAATTCTCTAATCTATACAATGTGGCTAGGTGGAAAAATACTACAATTCAGGAGGTCTTCGGACTATTCCACTCAATCTAACATTTCAAAGACCAATCATAGATGCTAAACTAGTTGATTGAAATAACATGGCTACTAAGCTTAAAAATGTTTCACTGACTGCTAGGAAAGATTCTTTTATATGGAATCTACATACGAATGGAATCATCTTGGTCCAATCCATGTATAATGCCATGATACTCCAAACAAAGTCCAGACTTCAAAACCTTTGGAAGATAAAGCTACCCCTTAAAATTAAAATATGTTTATGGTACCTTGCCAAAGGAGTCATCCAGACTAAAGATAATTTGGCAAAGAAAAATTGGAAAGAGAATCAAAAGTGTAGTTTTTGTGATAATAATGAAACCATCCATCACTTGTTTTTCGAGTGTCACTAAATTATCTTAGCCTCTAAATACTGTGGCGCATTTTTTCCATAGCCACTGAATTATCTAAGCCTCTAAATACTAATCACATTGCAGGGGGATGGTTGGCCTCAAGGGGGGCGACAGAGAAAAGGCTGATCATGGTTGTCGTGGCGGCTGTTGTTTGGGCCATTTGGCTAAGTTGCAATGATATAGTTTTTAACAAAAAAAAATGATGATCTCCTTGATACAGGTAACTTTCAGATCCACTTACTGGCTGCACTATTGGAAGCTGTTCCTAAAGGACAACCACAAGGAGAGCATCGTCCAAGTATGTCAGCGGGTCAAAGTGGTGGCTATGTCCATTTTCGCAACTCATAGATGGCCATTGCAACATAGACTTTGTGTTTAGATTTCTATCATGTAATAAGTTATACGTTGTAGATGTATACGAACACGCAAAAAGCCAGAATCTTTCCATTGTCTAGAAAAAGTGCAGGTAGATAGATTCTTGTGAGGAAGTTGATGCAATAATTGTGAGGGAGACCAAAGCACGCGTGTCAGTCGCCGCCTTCTCTCCTGTGATTTACTTGCCCTGTTTGCCGCTGGCTGGAAAAAAAGAAAAATGTTCGTTGTCTCGTGCATGCATGTCGGTCAGTGGATTGCCGCCTATGATCTGTTCTCTCTGCTTGCGGCTAGTTCGCTGTCGTTGACAACACTATACAGTTTTTGAGAGCTAATTTGATTCTTTTACTGAGCCAACCTCTAAACGGATCACCAAGATTACACACACCAACTTATGATGTGCTAACCCTAGGAGTGATCGGTAACAACAGTGAAACACAGCGGAAACAAAGGAGAGCAGCAAAGACTTGACACGGTCAAAGAATGGACTCAAAACAAGTTACTCGATGAACATTGGCAGTGCCGATCACTGGCATTGGCAGTGCCGATTGGTACTATCGGCAGTGCCGATCATGTCCAAGTGCCGATGCGGGATTCAGACCCAAGCCACTAGCAGTGCCGGTCATGGCATCGGTAGTGCCAAACCAGGTTCTGACCAACCGACAGTGCCGGTCCAGGCGATCGGCAGTGCCGATCGACCCTCGACAAAACAGAAAACTATCATGATTTTCCCCCAAATCTCTCCAAAACTCAACCAAATGATCTCCAAAATGTGCGATTTTTGGACCAGACAATCCTCAACACATCACGACCCTAATCCAAGAAGATCTACTCAATTGGCTCAAGGCATGATCACGGATTTCAGATCTTATGCCAAGAACACCAAATAGGAGAAACTTGAGAAATCTTTCAAATCGAAGGTGCTAGATCTTATGATTCGGTCAAGGATCCATATAGGATTGTTCTATCTCATCATAGCACCAAGATCCCCCAAGAAATTTGCCCAAAAACTTGCCCAAAAGAGAGATTGAAAATTCTCACGAAAATCACTCCGAAAATAGAGAAAAACAGAAATTTGGGATTTAGGGAGAGAGGAAGATCTTGAGCACGAAAGTAACTTTCATATCATAGAAATATGCTTACAAGATCCATGAAAACAAGGCAAGGAAGCCACCCTCTTCCTCCCACTCTTTGGAAGAGAAAGAGATGTCTCTCACATACCCTCTCCTCTCCTCTATTACATGAAGACCTCTCCTAGCACTTTGAATGAATTCCTAACAAGGCTAATGGGAAGCGGCACCTCTCCCATCAGCCACACCTCTCCTTATATAGGCCTAGAGTTCAAGACACTTCTACCCTTGACCTATATTACATTGCCACCTACCACCAGGGGCAAAACCATCCAACTCTTTTTCTTTCGCCCGAACGCCACCAAGCCCTTCACAACTTTGCTTCGCCTCGACGCAAGCTCCGCGACGGTGCCACGTGCACCTCCAATCGCCACCACTAGTTTTGAGGCGCAAACCAGGAAACCACCTTGCATGCTTCTCAAAGTGCGACTTCTCAATCTTGACGCGTGTCACCTCGTCCCGTGATCCTCCTCGTCAGCAAGTCTCTCCCGCCTCCGGTTCATTGAAAGCCTCTACTTGCACCGACGCTTGATCACCTTTGACTTGGTCAATCCTGCCGTCTTGATCACCACCCGCGGTTTTGAGGCTCAACCACGAAACCGTCCGTGCTCCTTGCCTCTCCACGTGTACGGTATGGATCACCCTTGACTTCATCCGGCCTCCCGATCGTCCGGCCCCAAGTCTCCTACTTGTGCCCGATCCTCTCACCATTGACCGCCAAGTGAACTCCAGTGACCTACACATCATGAGACAAGCAAACACATTTCCTCTGTCCTGCAACTCTCCAACATCCTCACCAACTTCGGTTCGTCAAAACCATGACATACACAGACTCATGCAATCCCCGGACTCCCGCATTTCAACTCAAACACAAATTCCGCCAAAGTCAATTACTCATAACATAATGCAAACCACGGCACATCTCAACATGGTTTCTCAATCTCCCCCTTGGTGAGTACATTGATAACATCAAATGCACAAGATTTGAGATTTGAAATGCGAAACCAAATAAGCACATCCAAATGGCCAAACCCAAAGAAAAGGCGAAAAGTAGCCATCTAGCATAAGAGGGATCACAAAACCAAGACTTGACAAAGAAAGCCACTCGAGAACGCAAAGATTGTGAAAAGCGCATGAAAAACGCTCAAGGACATGATATCCCCCCCCCCCCCCCCTTAACTTGTGATAGGTCTCATGTAATGTAAAATGGATCATTTTAAGTTTCTTAGCATTATTTGTGCATGACCCAATATTTTGTCCCTCTTTGGCAATGAACTCATCAAAGAGGCAAAAGAACAAGTATACAGTGCATGAAAATGCAAACCTAAGGAGCTTCAACAATGATGCAAACAAGCATTTAACCTTGCTAATCATAAACATAGAGCTATGAAATGTAAAAGCAATATCTCACAATCATACAAAGACCCAAAATATATAGCAAGGCACAAATACCAAGAGCTATACAAGCTAAGAAAAAAGATTGGCTAGCTTAGATAGAATCAAATTTGCTCATCATGAGAAAATCTGCCACAACATGTATAAGTACTCCCATCCAAGGCAAAACAAGCATCAAGTGAATCATAAGAAACTAGCCAGTCTCAATCTCAACCAAGGCAACAAGCATTCGTAGAAAATAAGCTCTACAAACGCTCACATATGCAATAGAGACTCATAAGAAAAGAGAAAAACATTATTCTTATGTGATCCTCATGTAGCTTCTAATCTGTGCAGAGGGTCGCACGACTGGGTATGGCAAACACCCCGAGGCTTTGAAGTACAATTTTTGGATTTTTAAGTAACTTCTAATCCAAGCGGAGGGTCACGCGACTGTGTATGGCAAACACCCCGAGGCTTCGAAGTACAGTCAACTTATTTTGCAAATTAAGAGCATAAGGATGAGCATGCCTTTGCAGCAAAAGGAACAAACATTCCCACAATGTTCCATCATGAGCTAAACATTTGCAAAGACACATTTCGTAAACACAAGGTGCCAAAGCCAAGATATCCTCTAGACTAGCCTCAACACAAGTCTTGACAGGGATAAAAGCAATTATACACATGATGAGCAAGTCTTAGCAAGGTTAGTTCATAAGGTTCACAAGAAGCTAAGTTTACCTTTAAGATTAGCAAGTTGCTCCAAAGAGTCTATAACAAGCCATCTAGAAAATCTAAGCATGAGAGATTGCTATCACACCCACACAACTTAGCTCAAGCTCAATCATAGCAAAGAGAAATACAGGAAAGCTTAAGAATCAAAGCTCATCTACCAATGCATATATTACATAAGAGATGCAATGTGAAAAGGTCAAATACATATATACAAAAAGAGCAACTTCGCCTCAAATGATGCCATAAGGATGGTAAACACCAAGCTCCCCCTGAAGAAAAGCAAATCTTGAAGCATCTAGGGGCTTGGTAAGAATATCAGCCAATTGGTGTTTAGTATCAATGTATTTGAGCTCAACATTTCTCTTCTCAACATTATCTCTTAGGAAATGGAATATCACATTTATGTGTTTGACCTTACCATGTAGGACTTTTTGGCTAAGCATATGGCACTGGAGTTATCACACATGAGTGGAACACCCTTAAAATTTAACCCATAGTCTCTCGTGGTGGATACTATCCATAGGATTTGAGAACAGCAGCTAGCAGCAGCAACATACTCAGCCTCTATGGTGGATTGGGCTACACTCGACTGTTTACGAGAAGACCAACATATCAAAGAAGTACCTAAGAAATGGCAAGTACCAGAAGTGCTCGTCCTATCAATTCTACACCCAACAAAGTCCGCATTCGAATACCTAATGAGATCAAGAGATGAAGATGCAGAGTACCAAAGACCGAACTCAAGGGTGTATTTGAGATACCTGAAGATGCACTTGACAGCCTTGCGATGAGTCACCCTTGGGGAGGCTTGAAAGCGAGCACAAAGACACACTGCAAAGTGGATATCAGGTCTTGTCACCGTCAGGTACAAGAGGGAGCTGATCATGCTCCTATACTCCCTTTGGTCCACCGCTTCACAGTCTTCATCTAGGTCAAGTGCCGTTGTAGTGGACATTGGTGTTGATAACGGGTTCACATTGACCATGTCGAACTTCTTCAGGAGATCCTTCATGTACTTGACTTGATTTATGAAGGTGCACTGCATGATTTAAAGTCCAAGAAAGAAGGTGAGCTCGCCCATCATCGACATCTGAAATTCACTTTCCATAGCTTCCTGAAATCCAGACACAAGAGCATGAGAGGAACCTCCAAAGATGATATCATCCACGTATATCTGAACCATTAGAAAGTCATTGCCATGCTTTAGAGTGAACAAGATTTTGTCAACACACCCCATGACATACCCGCGCTCTATCAAGAAGGTCTTAAGCCTAGCATACCATGTCCTAGGTGCTTGCTTTAGCCCGTACAAAGCCTTTTGAAGCTTGTACATACGATTTGGGTATTTGTGGTGCTCAAAGCCAGGTGGTTGTCTCACATAAACCTCTTCCTCTATGAAACCATTTAGGAAGGCACTCTTGAAATCCATTTGGTAGAGTCTAATGCCCTTAGAGGTAGCAAATGCAAGCAAGATCCTAATGGCTTCTATGCGTGTAACAGGAGCAAAGGTTTCACCATAGTCTAAGCCCTCAACTTGGCTAAAACACTGAGCAACAAGCCTAGCCTTGTTTCTCACAACCTCACCATCTTCCCCATGATTGTTTTTGAACACCCACTTAGTTCCTTTGATATTGACACCAACTGGAGACTCTACTAGGGTCCACACTTTGTTTCTCTCAAAGTTTTCCAACTCCTCATGCATGGCATTAACCCAATGTTCATCAGATAGTGCGTGTCCAACATCTCAAGGTTCAAAGGTGGCAACAAATAGAGAATTGGTAAAGAAGGCAAGATGTGTAGACTCTTGACCTTGTTATCCTCTCATTGAGGTTACCGATCATCTGTTGAGGAGGATGCCGACGTTGAATGTGGTGAGAGGCCTCTCTCTCAGAGCGTATCTCCCCCTCAACCATAGCTGGAGCTGGCTCGACAGCTGCTGAGGTCGATGTAGAAGCTTCTGGGTCCTCTGCTGGAGTGGTGGAAGCAGCAGGAACAAGCTCGGATGTGGGATGGAATGACTCATCATCATCATCATCCAAGCCCTGTAGGTCATCTTCTACAAAGATACTCTCCTGCATCTCTCTGTTACCTGCAGTGTCAACCACATTGCTTGCACAAGAGCTTGACTCATCAAAGGTTACATCATAGAATTCTACGATGGTGTTAGTCTCCAAATTCAAAACTCTATAGGAATGGCCATGAAGGGTGTAGCCAAGAAAGATGCCATCGGAAGATCTCGACTCAAACTTATCAAGATTGTCATGCTTGAGGATAAAGCGCTTGCAACCAAAAGCACGTAAATGAGAAACAGATGGTTTCCTCCCAAAATGCAGCTCATAGGAAGTCACATTAAGAATTGAGCGCAAGAAAACCCGATTGGAAACATAGCAAGCAGTACTAATGGCCTCAGCCCAGAACTGCCTCGGAGTCCTATGCTCATCGAGCATCGTCTGGGACATTTCCACAAAGGTTCTGTTCTTTCGTTTGACGACACCATTCTGCTGAGGGACACGAGGTACTAAAAACTGATGCTCAATACCATGCTCAAAGCAGAAAGCACCAAAGGAGGAGTTCTTGAACTCGGTACCATTTTCACTGCAGATTGCTCGTAATGCACCAGGGAGTTCCTTGAACAACCTCAAAGCTAAGCTCCGAAAGTGATAAAACACTTCATACTTGCTCTCAAGAAAGTAAACCCAAGAATAGCAAGAGTAGTCGTCAACAATCACAACAACATACCACTTCCCACCTGCCGAATGAACCCGAGAAGGATCAACAGTGTCCATATGAAGTAGCTCTCCAGGACATTCAGTCATCACCAAATTAATTGGTGGATGAGAAACGGCAATCATTTTCCCATGACGACAAGGAGCACAAACCAAATCCTTGTCAAAGCTTAGGTAATCCTCGAATCAAGCCTAGGCCACTCAAGCAACAAAGCAAGTCAGAGCTCATGTGACCTAGTCTCCTATGCCATTTCCAGAGCTCAGAAGAAGATTGAGCAAACAAGCACTTGTGAGAACCAGGAGAAGCAGCAAAATCAGGCTGAAAAACTTTTCCAATGCCAGAAATCCCACAAATCAAAGAGCCATTCGAATCAAGAACACAAGAAGCATTTTTCTTAAAGCGCACTTCCAAACCAACATCAAGCAACTGAGAGGCAGAGACAAGATTGTACTTGAGATGCTCAACCAAACCAATATCCTTGAGAGTGAATTTTTCATTTACCTTTACCGCGCCTCTTGCCTTCACTCTCCCTCTCTTGTCATCTCCAAAGGTCACATACTCCCAGCGCTTCAATGGAGTGAGGCTGGAGAACCACTTTGCATCTCTGATCATGTGGCGTAAACATCCGGAGTCCATCAACCATTTGTTCTCTAAGCCTCCACTTGCTGCCTACAAAGAACGAGAAGGTAAGATCGATGACTTAATGCTAGGATTAAAAAGAAAACTTTTCGGAAGCCAGCACTGAATCACACGACCTGCAGGGGTTATCACAGTTCTTTGCACATTACCAGTAAAACACATGGGATGAGAACCACGATGGGGAAAGCGTGGCTTGTCAAAGCGTCTCGACTCAAACCTAGGGTTATGAGGATAGAAATCATCTATGTGAAAGCCAAATCCATGCGAGCGATACTCACCACGATGGGGAAAACATGGGGCGCCAAAGCACTGCTGCACAAAGCCTCTGTTTCGTGAATCAAAGCAATATAAGGGATGACCCTGTCCACGATAGGCACGAGAAAAAGCGCGAGGCTGAAAATCAACAAAATCATCATGATGCACATTCCTAGTTAACTCAGCTTGCATCCTCTCAATCTTCTTGCGCCTATAACAGTACTCATCCATGTGACCCTTACGACCATAGAACATGCAAATGTAGACACTCTCATGTTTAGGCTTAGCTTGCACAGCGGGTTTGAGTTTTGGCTTCTCAGCTTGCTTTGGGTTGAAGGAAGGATTAGGGTTAGGTGCATAGTATGTGTCAGTGGGTTTGATGGATTGTTCCTCATCCTTGTAGCTAGAGCTAGGCACAAACTTACCCACATTCTCACTCTCCTTGTCACACCTCTCAAATCCCAAGCCCAAGTTGTAGGTTGACCTACTAGCACTTTCTTTGACTCCTGCCAAGTCACTCTCAACCTTCTCCTCACTCACTAGGGTTCTTTGGAGATGAGAGATGAGGTAGTCATTTTCTTGGGCTAGGTTTTTTTTCCTCTCTTATGATTGCAAACTTATCCTTAAGAGAGCCACACTTTGGTCTGATGGTGTTGATGGTGTGGGACCAATTCAAGGAGTACTTCAACATGCCTGCTATGCTCTTTTGTATGATACAAGACCTCCCAGCATTATATTCTATGTCAGGACAGAGTAAAGGAGGAGGCAAAGGTTGCCCTCAGTGTTTGTATGATACTAAAAGTGTCTGGCTTAGAAACTCCAAGAAACTGGTGTACATGAGAACTCGACAGTTCCTTCACAGGTCTCATGCATACCGTAAAATGAGGGCTCAGTTCGATGGCACTGTGGAAAAAGGGTCAACCCCAAGGCATTTTACTGGTGAACAAATTTTGATGGACTAGCAAAAAATTTCTTCATCAATCCTTGGAAAGAGAAAACGCTCCTAAAGTGGTGAACATGATATGTGGAAGAAACTATCTATTTTTTTTTGAGTTGCCATACTGGAAATGGTTGGACGTACGTCATTGCATCGATCTCATGCATATTACCAAAAATGTTTGTGAAGCTTTTGTGTGCACAATGCTGAATATGAAACGAAAAAGCAAAGATCATAAAAATGGACGAGCGGACTTGGAGGAAATGGGATTGAGGCCTGAGCTTTATCCTAAGGGTGATGATCAAGATCTACCCCCATGCTCCATCTCTCTATCCAGGAAGGAGAAACTAGAGTTATGTGAGTTCTCCAAAGGTGTGAAGGTGCTATCCGGCTACTCGGCCAACATTGGAAGGCATTTCTCGATGTCCAAGCTAAAAGTGGTTGGTAGATGAAATCTCATACTTGTTATATCCTATTGACTGCATTGCTTCCGGTAGTGATCAGAAGCATCCTACCCATCAAGGTTCGTGAAGCTATCATGAGTTTTTGCTTCTTCTTCAATGCAATTTCCCAGAAGGTCATCGATCCATTATCTTTAGTGGACCTCCAAAAGAATCTTGTGAAGACTCTATGTCATCTTGAGATGTTTCTTCTGCCATCATTCTTTGACATTATGGTACACCTCACAAAACATCTTGTGAAAGAGGTTTACTACCTTGGACCTGTGTATCGTCATAATATGTTTCCATACGAGAGGTACCTTGCAATTTTGAAGTCCTATGTGAAGAACCAATCTTTGCCGAAGGGTTGTATTGTTCAAGGTTACTCTACAGAGGAGGTAGTTGAATGGTGTTGTAATTACATCGACCCAAATAATCCAATTGGTGTGCCAAAATCCCCGCATGAGGGAAGGTTAGCTGGAAAAGGAACTATTGGAAAGAAACCACTTACTCCTAAACTTGAGTTTCATGAACAAGCTCATTTTCTTGTGCTTCAACAGATGGCCGAAGTGTCAGAATACATTGATGAGCACAAGGAGATACTTCGTCAAGATAGCGGAGTGAATTGTGGTTAGCTAAGCAACACATGCAGAGGTTTAACACTTGGTTCTGAGATCGGATCGATGAAAATCCGGAAAAGAGTGAGTTGTTTCGCAAACTAGCAGCTGGACCATTGTTCACAGTTGTGACATATCAAGGCTACGAGATAATTAGTTACACATTCTACACCATTGAGCAAGATAAAAAGAGCACATACCAAAATAGTGGTGTCCGAATAGATGCATATGACTAGAATATGAAGAAGAGTGCATATTATGGTCAGATTGAGGAGATTTGGAAGCTGAGTTATTCAGACATTAAGGTGTCCTTATTTAAGTGCCGCTGGGCACAAGGCACAAGTGGTGTCCAGAAAGACCAATTCGGGTTTGGCACAGTTTACCTCAACCATCTTGGTTTCAAGACGGAACCGTTTGTGCTTGCCAAACAGGAACAAGTTTTCTATGTGCTGGACAGGATGAAAAAGAAGCATCATGTCATACTCCGAGGGAAAAGAAGGATTGTTGGAGTAGAAAATGTTGTTGACAAAGATGAATCCAATCAGTTTGACGAAGTCCCTCCATTTTCTTCTTCAACCATAACAGAAGTTTCTCCAAATGAGAAAACTCCCTACATACGGACGGATCATAACGAAGGAATTCGTGTGCCAAGACGTCGACAAAAATGATGAGTTCGCAAAAAGCAGTAGGTATTACTGTGCTCTTTATTTATTGCAGCTGGCAAGCCTCAATTTAATTTATCAACACATTCAGATGTTCACATATATATCAATGGACCTCAAGTTGAGTGAAAAGGTATTTCCGGTGGATAATCCTTGGCCCCAAAAACTTAAGAAAACAAAGAACAAAAATGAGAGAAAGAAAGGGAAAACAACTTCTGTAGTAAGTTTGTGCAAGAAGTGAGTATATTGTCCTCATAATCATGGTGTGGCAATACAGAATGTGTCACTCATTTAACTTCTGTAGTATTTATTATGCTTGAGTATATTGTCCTCAGAATTATTTGTTATTAGTAACATCCAAATCATCAATGGTTAATAGTAATTTTTTTCTAAATAATTATTTTTTTCTATTGACAGTTCCGGCCTGTATGTTTCTTGGATAAAGCTCAGGCCTCCGATTGCAAGTCTGACAGAGCTGAACATTTTTGCTGTATGGCTGACAGAACTTAGTAGGTGGCTGAACATTTTATCTGTGTTAAATTTTGCTGTCATTGTGCATGAGCACAAAGAGCAACCTCTGTTATCTTATCTATGTGAATGACAGTATTTTTTATTTGCTGTGACCAAGGCTTGATTTTATCTATGTGAATGACTATCATTGTGTGCAGCCTCTGCTATTTGGCGCCTCTGTTCTGTTTCCCGTGCCTTCTGTTGCTTTGTTCTCCTGTTCGGTATGGGCGTCGGCAAAAAAATTTTGGGCGTTGACAATTACTGAGGCTAGGCACTCTACTATCAGGGCGCCATTACTAGGACATGGATTTCAACCTGCGGCCAACAGGAAGCACCAGGCCTTTCATAAGCAGGCTCAGTTCGAGCCGTCATTACTAGGACATGGATTTCAACCTGCGGCCAACAGGAAGCACCAGGCCTTTCATAAGCAGCCTGAGTTCGAGCACCATGATAAAGCGGCCCAACAACAGCAGCCCGGAGAGAGTGTGATTGTTTTGTGAGTTCGAGGTAGTGTCGGTTTTTAATTAGATAGGATCCACCGTCAGCTACTGAGGTGGGAGTAAATGTCCCTTTAACGCGCGGCTCCACTTCCACTAACAGGCCGCCAAGGCGCCAACCGAGCATTGAGCCCACGATAGCAAAACGCCCGAAGCCCAGTTCGAGCACCAAGATGGAGCGGCCCACCACTCTATTGTACTTGTAGCTGCTACATAGACCGTTTAATATGCACTTGAGCAGTTTAGTGGTTTGTTCGCTTGTCTAAAATGGCAGCGTCACGGGTTCGATTCTCAGGCGACCATTTTTTGTTTTTTTTTTGCAGCACGGAGCGCTCTTCCCCTTCCCCACGGGATTTTTATTATTCTCCTTCTCTCCCGTCTCTTCCCCTTCCCTCTCGTCTCTTCCCTTTCGCGTCTCCTCCCCTTCCCTCCCTGTCTCTGCTCACTCGCGATGACCGGCAACCGCTCTAAGCAAGCTCGCCGACTAACCCGCGATGCACGAGGGAGGTTCCACCGCGCCGCACCCAACCCTCAGCCTCCGCTCCAAACCCTAGGCCTCCACGGCGGCGTAGTGGCGGCCCCTGCTCCTAAGCAACACGGAGGCGGAGCAGCAGCCCCTGCTCCCAAGCAACGTGGAGGCGGAGCAGCGGCCCTGCTCCCAAGGCGCCCCCTGCTCCGCATCAACCCCGCCGCCAAAGGGGGCGCTCCCCATCAACGAGCTGCTCCCGCCGAAGGTCCTCCCCATCGAAGATGGGGAAGATGAATGTCTGGGTCGATTTGGTGTCGTCGGATGATGAGAACTCTGACCAGGTAAGCCCGTCCCAGCTTAGTGTGTTCACTGTTTGAAGCAATATTGTGACTTCGTGAGATAAAGCATTGTCTCAGCTTAGTGTGTTGTTCCTGCTTAGTGTGTGTTGTCCCTGCTTAATGTGTGTTGTCCCTGATTGGAGTACACTAGTAGTCTTTTTTTGACAGCATGCCTAAGTAATTTTCCCCTTCTTTATTAACTATCTACTATAACAATACAATTGCACAACGAGCTCCTCTAGTAGTCAATGCATACACTGAACTTTTATTCATTACTGAAGCAGGGTACAAAAAGGCCTAATCAGGACATGCCGGCCACAAGAAGCAAGTGGCGCAAGCTATCAGAGGAGGCATTGAACAAGGAGCTCAATGAAATGAACAAGCAAATCACAGATACGGAAATTTTTTTTGAAAAAACAGAGCATCTGGAGCATCACAGATCAGATCAAATGATGAAATCAAACAGAATTAAACATGCAGAGCTCATACCAAATCTGAAACATGACAACCAAATCTCAAACCAAAATATATATCGCAGTTCCATAGATCCATCAGAACCTGATCAACAATGGTTCTACATACTACATATAACAGTTCCAAACTAGACAATATAATATAGTAGTTGCATATTATAGATGCATCAGCACCTGATCCTTGGTTCTACATACTAAGAACATCAGAACTAGATATCACTAGTCCTTGGCAAGCTGGCCCTGGGCGAGCTGGTAATAGACAAAGGGGAAGGGGATTAGAGACGGGGATTTGAAATAAAGATGGGGTTCTGATCCCCATCTCTCAGCCACCCACCCAGCCAAATGTACATCTGCACTGCCAAAACCTCATTTCAACCGCCGCTCAGCCAAACCCTCAACGCTGCCACCCATCCGCCCCTTCTTCGCCGCTCTCCCGCCGCAACGCAGACGTCCCTCCAAACCCCAACCCTCAATGCCACCACCCATCTGCCCCTTCTTCTCCGCTCTCCCGCTGCAGCGCAGTCGTCCCTCCAAACCCTAACCCTTGACGCCGCCACCCATCCGCCCCTTCTTCTCCGCGCTCCCGACACAGTGCGGCCGTCCCTCCAAACCCTAACTCTCAACACCGCCACCCATCTGCGTGTTCCCGCCATAGCCCAGTCGTCCCTCCAAACCCTAACCCTCAACGTCGCCACCCATTTGCGCCTTCTTCTTCGCGCTCCTGCCGCAGCACAGCCGTCCCTCCAAACACGAGGACCTCAAGGTCAAGCTCCTCGGCGACCCCGACCATGACGACCTCGCCTCTGGCCACCTCAACCTGGAAGTCCTCGGCCACCCTGACCATGACGGCCTCACCTCCGGCCCTGACGAGCACATTGTCTACCAGGTGCACTCATTCTGATTGGTTGTAGGTTATGCGAAACAAATTGTAGGACTAATTTATCTGGTGCATCTTGAACTGTTTTGTGTGGTCTGTCTATGTTATGTTTGTTGCTGACATTGTCCTTTGTATAACGTTTTGAGCTGGTTTTCATTCTAATTGTGGATTCAATTTGAAGTAAGTGTACTTTGTATGACATATGTGTAAAGCTAGATGAGATGAACACTGGAAAGATCTGACTATATCAGTTTATTGGACTGGTGATGCTTATGTGTGAGATCTTTATTTTGCCCTGGATTAGTACATTATTTGGTGGCTCCATACTGTATTTGGTGGCTCCATGTTGCACTTTTAAAGGTTATATATCTCTAACTGTCATCAAATAGTTAAAGTTCAAATGGTGTTCATGAATTTAGGCAGGGACCTTCATGACTGCTCATGCTTAGGGTTGTTTGCCATTTGATAATGCAGGTTCTATTAGTCTTTCATGCTAAAACTAGTTTTTGTTCACTTAGTCTCTGGATGTAATTTTTGTTCACTAAGCTCATATGTTCTTGTCTTTGCTTGTCTATGCATCCTATATGCTAATTGAAACACTTGTTATTTGTTGTTCTTCTCTTGCAGATGTCTTCCGAGGAAGAAAATAGCTCCTTAGAGTCGAAGTTGACCTTTAAGGAGGAGGCAGAGGCTAATAAGTCAACCTTCGAGGAAGAGGACTCTCAGAATGAGGATGCCACACATACAAAGGAAGGGACCAAAATCCGCAAAGGAAGGATTGAAGCTCAGTGGCCCATAGACATGATGATTGTCACTAAAACTAGTGAAGATGGCATGCCTATAAATAAGAAGGAAAAACTAAGATTGAGGAGGCTGGCAGGGCTCATTGCAAGGCAGAAGGTGTCTTTACTTCTTCCAAGATTTTCCAGCTTGAAAGACACAGGCAAGAAGGCCTTGTTCAAGGACTACATTATGCCTTATCTCTCCTTCAATGAACAAATAAAGGATAGAGCAATGAAGAGGGCCATGAAAGTCATAGCCAAATGGTGGAGAAGCTACAAGAGCACCCTTGTCAATGAGTACATGTTGAAAGACAAATCCCCATTCGACCGCTTCCAACATCTCAAAAAGGAAGATCATGCTGCATTTGTCAAGTTGAAGAGGACATAAGAATTTAAAAGTACAAGTGAAAAGTTCAAGGACCTCCGCGTGAAGAACAAGCACAACCATCACTTGGGGACTAGTGGGTATGAGGGAAAACTCTAGGTCCGGATGGATGAAGATCGAAGGTTAGAAGAGGAGGGTCGGCCGAACTCGTGGGAGCAGTTCCCCAACTATTAGTCCAAGAACTAGCTGAGGGCTAGAGGCAAGCTTACCGACTCAGGGGAGATCAGTTTTGACAGCTAAGAAATAGATGAAGTCGCTAAAAAACTTAAGCAACTCAGCGATGGTGATTCTTCAGTCAATGAGCAAGATGCACTAACCAAGGCTTTGGGAAAACAATGAGCACCTAGGTGAGTTCTTCATGCACCTTGTCCTTATGCCACAAGTTGCATTGTTTTATTGCTGATCAATCAAAGCAACACAGAACTAAAACTGATGTATATACATTTTGTGTTGTCGTTGCAGGTCTCGTGCGAGGAATATCAAGTTTCGTTGGTTGGAAATTAGGATGGCCAGGATACAACAAAAAGAGGAAGATGACTGAAGCTGAATTTGATCAAATGACAGAACTTCTTCGCAAAAAAGTGGTACAAGATGTGGTTAGCAGCCTCCCCAACATCCTTGCAGCGCAAGGTCTGAAAATTGTGCCTATGGGCCATAGTCCACACCAACTAAGCCCAGCAGATTTTCTTCCATTGGAGGAGCAGCTTTTCTTCCATTGAAGGTGGTGCTGGCAGGTCTGAGCATGGTGATCTTGATGGCGACATGATGTAGCTTGACCTTGACAGGCAACCTGACAAGCATTGTGACCAGCAGCATGGTGAGCATCAGAATGTTGAGCAGCATGAAACAATGCCAGATCTGTTACCTGATTCTTTATGCCTGCTATCTCAGCCTGCACCTTGTGCTACTTTGGGCAATGTCAGTGGCTACCAAATGGAGCTTGGTAGAGGCCAGGTTTGTCCAGATCGACAAAAGCTGCATAATGTTGAGGTACTATACAGCTATGTGGTTGTCCATGTCCAATGTGTGCATACTGGTTATGAAGATTTTGTGCTAGAAGTGCCCCCAAATGTTGAGGTCACAACATTGGGAGAAGCCCTTCTACAATTGGTTCAATGAAGGAAGGGCCTTATTGTGGTCTACCCCGCCCCACTGGAAATGACATTAACACCCAATCCTCCTAAGCCACCTAAAACTGTAGTAGCTACCACACAATAAAAACCTACAAACAAGGCTGATGCACCTTCAACACTTCAGAAGCATGGACAGTCAAAGGTAGTGCCTATGAGAACCAAGAAAGCAAAGAGCACTGAAGATATGGGCAACAAGGTCTAGGAGAAGGTGAAGGAGATTCCTACAAAATCTGACAGTGCAGCTAACAAGCCTGACTCCAAAAAGTAGGTTGTGATATCATCAGCATGGACTACTCTCAACAAGAATTTCAAGTATGGTATGCCACTGCTGGCCAATCCATCTGAAATAAGAAATGCAGGACCTTCAACAACTCAGTTTCATACCTTGTATTTGATGGGCTGTAAATAGAAAAAGAGACACTTCCTTGTGTATTTCAAACCTCGCCACTTTCTCAAAAATGAGGATGGTACCTTCCCAGTTGACTATGCCGACCTATATGACCTTTTCAACTACAATGCCTTGGACATGGGTATTGTAAGAGTATTTGCATTGTAAGTATAATTTGGTAGAAACTTTACTGCTTCTTTGTTATACATTGCATATGAACTGTAATACAAGTAGTTTTTCACTCTAATGATGATTTCAGGTACATAGTCAGAGAAAGTAAAAGGAACAAGTGGCCAGTGGCAGTCCTTGATCCTCAGATGTTGGCGTTACATGCCATTGTTTCTAATGTGGATGATGGAGCAGTACAGAGCTATGTGGCAAGAGCAATGTCCCACTGTTCGAGGACAAAAGATTTTATCATGTTTCCATGCATGACTGGGAGCCACTGGATAGCTGTGGTCATTAGCCTAAAGTGGGGCACTGTATGGTACATAGATTCAAACTTTCAATCCGAATATGATGTTTCCATTTGAGAGATATGCTCGATAAGTGAGTAACTCACCTTCCCATCTTAAGATGTCTATTAGTTAGTCTGGCCATGTACCTTTTGTAGTAGACAATTAAAAACTTTGATTTCAATGTAGGACTTACTTAACCTTCCTTGAGAGCGATCCAAAAAGGAAGAATAGCAGAACTGGTGTGATGCATATGAAGAAATTCAAAGTAACTGAAATTTTCTTCAAATTATTTGCTTCCTGTAATTCTTTGAAAAGGAAGAAGAGCAGAACTGATCTGATGACATGTCTATTAGTTTAGTTCTAACTATTTGCTCCTTTTAATTGTTGCAGTGTTAACAGCAGCCATCCGGCAATCAGTGTGGCTTCTACACTGCTCATCACATGTTCTACCTTGCCCCTGTAATCACTAAGATGAAGAATCTTGAGGTTTGTTTTCTTCATTCACTCGATAACTCACAAGTGCAATGCAAGCAGCAATTCGTTTCTGCATTTCCTTGCTCTTGTGGTCTTTATTTTAAACAAATCCATAGATGTCAGCACAAAATTCTGTAATAGTATTCCCTGCATTTGGTTGTTCTGAAATTTACTTAATTGCTCTTCTGTTGGAATACCCTGACAATGCAAGCAGCAATTTGTCACACATAAAGAACTTGTGGAGGGTGTATCATTGATTTCTTATCTTTCTTTCCTATAGGAATTCTTGGTGCCTGGTATATGGCGTCTTGATGAGTGGGTGCTATCTAGAATTCGAGAGCGGATTGCTTCTTTCATGTAAATGATGTCATCAATTTTAAAGGTGAGTTCTTTCCTCCTGGTGTGACCTAGATGTGACTTACTGTAATGTGGTTTGTGTGAGATGCTTCAGAGATTTAGATGTTTTGGAACTTCTTGTAATGTGTGAGACTTAGATCTAAGTGACATGTGATGACATGATATGGTTTTTAATACTGTGATGACATGATCTGAGTGACATGATCAGAGTGACATGTGATGACATGATATGGTTCTTAATACTGTGATGACAATATTATGCAATGAATGACTATTATGGCAAGGAATGACTATTTTGGTGCTCCTCTAACGTAGTTCAGACGTCCCTGAGGATTTGATATGAACCAGGCTAGATGCATCAAACACCGTCACTATTGCTTTCCAGTAGAAAAGGAATTAGGGACAGGGAAGGAAAACGTGAACACCGCCGCTATTGCGTTTCAGCAGAAAAGAAAATTAGGGACGGGGAAGGAAGAAACGTCTCTTTAAAGGCAGAGACAGTGGTAAGAAAACGTCACTGTCACAGCCAGTGATGGGTGAGCAAAGTCGTCGCTACAAGTACTAGGGACGGGTTCTGCACTAACGCCACTGATTGATCAGGGACGTTATTCCACATCCGTCTCTATATCTATCGGGGACAGGCTATTTGTCACCGTCTTAAAACTTGTAGTGACATTTCTAAATGACGTCTCTAATAAACTTACACAACCATCATTAAATCTTAAACTCCGGTATAGGAACCCGTTTGTATATCACACTACAGACGGTGCCGGTAACCGTCACTGATCTGGCCTTGTTAGCGATGGTGGAAACGCCGTCTCTATAGGCTAGAAATTAGAGACGAAAAAACTTAGACGGTTCGCTGCCCCATCTCTATAGCGCTTAGAATCCCGTCTCAATTGGCCCGATCTGACGTAGTGTGCTTTCAACGAACCAAGTTTGGTATGACCAGCATCTGATGAAAGTGCACTTGTATCTCTCATGTTTTATAATATTTATATTGTCAATAATCACACGTATGGTAGAATACTATGCGACAATGTTTAGTATAACTAATGATATGTATGGTCAAATACTATGAAGACAATTTTTAGTAGAACTATTGCAAGAAGATTTTTTATACCGACACATATCTGAAGCTAGTGTTTTATGTTTGCTTGTAAAATTATATATGCTTATGCAATAGGTGTATATTATCATACGTTTTTTTACCCCCGTAACAAAGTACGGATTCTTTGCTAGTCATTTAATAAACTAGGAGGCTTTGAGTTTCGTGCATATTTCTAAAAAAGCTCCAACAGAGCAGTTCTCTCAAGAGAAACCACCTAGATTCGTTGAAACGAATAAAAAATATCAGTCCTAGAACATGATGATTTGCAATTATTACTAATCAGAAACAAAATTGTCTACTAAGTACTATGAGGGTTTATTAACTATTGGGACTTGCTAATTTTCAGCTGACTAAAAGTTGGGACAACTTTCAATCACCATTTTGAGCCATCGGATTTAGATCTAACGGTTTAAAATTATTATATAGATACCCTTCATCACAAAATGTTAGAGCCCATTTTTTCAAAGTGCTCAATTTGGTTATCCATCGAGCTAAGGATCGACATAAGGAACAACTAAAGGAATGGTTAGAACAAAGACAGTAGTAATTTTTTTCTTTTTGGTGTTTAGGTTTCTTTCTTTTCCTTTTCTATAAATAACGTTTGGTCCAAATAAAATCCTGTAGGGGCCATTACCCCCCAGTTTCTTCTTCTTCTTCTTATAAAAAAGAGATACAGAAAAAAAACCATCTGTGTTTACATGGAAAAATCAACTCAGCTATTTCTACACTACCGGAAACCGAGCGGTTGCCGAGTGCCACGGCCTTTGTTGCTGTTATTGCTGCCGTCCAACAGCCGTCTCCGTTAGGCCCCCTAAACCATTGTCGTGTCCCATATGCAGAGGGTGGCTCTCGGCAAATCCTTTGCGGAGTGCATAAGAGGCTTTGGCGACTGCCTGCAGCACTCGGCAAACCACCCGAAGTGCTACCGCCATATGCAGTAGTAGACTTGTGTATCTCTACTTACATCATGGACTTGTTTACATATTGCAAAATATAATTCACTTTTATTTCTATAGTAAATAAAAAATGTACAGAAAATCATTTGTGCAAGAATAGTACTTGACAACTTATAGGTAGACAACCCTCTTCCAATTGGATTTGTGGATTTTGTTTGAGATCATTTGCGGTTCTATAGTTGGTCAGCACCCTTCCAGTGGAGCTATTGGTACTAGCTTGTACATGACTGAGGTGCTCTAACTTGTAGGAATGTGCATGCATTAGTACATGCGTTGTGGAAATGCTTCCGTGATGCATGTGGTATGTGCGTGCAATGCTAACTAGAAGGTACTGCAGCCTTCGACACGCGCGTACATGCAGCTCCGGCGCTCCCCAAATGGATCAGGGGGTTCCTGTTGGAGATGATCCATGGCATGCTCTGGTCGCATTGTCTGTCGGATGTGAAGTGCTGCAACCGCACACACCCTACATGTGAACAGCATGCCACAGCCTGTAGGATCTTATTGATTGATCCATGTCAAGATATCCCTACGACAACATTGTCAGTACATAGCATCCTTGTCTGACACATTGCCACCAAGAATAAGGTCACAGCCAACATCCGCAAGGTGGCCACACGCTCTCGGCTCTCCAGCAACAGTGCCTAGCTGTTGTTCCAAACGCCGGCCTGGGGTAATACCCGAAGAAGCTACGACAAGAAACACCTGGATCATGTAGCTTCGTTGTCATGATACTGCTGGACATGTCAGCATAGTAATTCCACCAGATCATGACACAATTGAAACTATGTCAGTCTTAATGCATAGTTTTATTTTACGATTTCAAAATGGCCACATCATCTCTAAAGATTCGGTTTGATGGCTAAAATTAGTCTCTCTCGATTTAAATTTTATCTCACTGTTTTATAGACAAGTCATATCATTAAATGGTTATAACGAGATTGGTCAAAATATATGAAACAGTGCTTTACCATAAGATTGGTTTCATACCCATGAATCCCACTTGTCGTGTCTCATCTTAATGGCTTTACCATGTCATCGTTTTTGCTGATATGGCACCTCATTTATTGCTGATGAAATGGAGACTGGCTTAAAGAAAGCGATAGCACCAAAACGAAACTTATAAGTGTCTATACAATATAATGAAATGAACAACCACCAAACATAGATCCACAGAACCCATGACAAAAGCAGGAGTTAACATTAATTCTACCACCATTTTCGGATCAATACCCATAATTAATAATTTACTGAGAAAAATAAGTTTCCACTACTTCCTAGTAAAAAAAGAGAATTGTTTTAGTGCAAGGGCTATGCTGCCTCAAATAGTTATCTTAATGCCATAGCTTATTGCAGAACCAAGTTCTTGGGTTCTTCCAGGCTATAATTTCTCCAAAAGCATCAACAAGTTGCTCTGCTAGGCCGCTTGGATCTTCATCCAATGTTTCGATCAATGTGCTCACAGCCCTGCCCTCCTGGTCTGTTGACCTTAGACTATACCAAGTCATGAACTTCTTCCTGAAGTCACTGTCAATGAGCCCATGGCACTCCAACTGCCTTAGTAATTTTATAACATCTTCATAATCCTCACTCAACTGCCTCGTACTAGATGGGTTGGCACCAAGTTTGCGATCTAATAATAGTTCTTGTTTGCTGCTAACTGTCATCTGTGCCTTTGTGGCATTTTGGCTATAAGAACATTCATGCATATTTTCATACAAACCTTGAAAACAACCTTCTTCAGGCCACTTTTTCTTGAAGGTCTTCAAAATATTTCGGATCTTGAATCCATTTTCCTTAAAAGGCTCGTTCTTGTTTCTTGGTTGCGTATGTGAGCCTCCTCCTACTGTATTTTGTGTTGCACGATTGAAATATATCTCCTTGCCTCTAGTATAACATCTAGATTCAGAATGGCCAAGGATCCCCTCATCTGTGAATGATATAGCTCTGAAAGAATATTCTGTGCATGGGGAAAGGTTAAAGACCAGTATTTGTCTTTTATCTTTGGGCACAGTTACAGGGTTTTCCATAGTTGGTTGCTCTTTGCTCTTCCAGTACCAAAGTTTGTAACCCTTGACAGTGTCAGATGGCAAGGTTTCTTTTAAAATCATAGTAAGGGAAGAAGATGTTACATCTGTAAATTTTAATATACACGCTGTGGGTAATGTATCTGCAAAGAAACAACCACATAAATCTTTTATTGCAGTATGAACTAAAATTATGATAACACCAATATTTTATGTATGAAGGATCATTACCTTGAAGATGCGGGTCAGGAGAACTCAACCACTCGTCAGCTTTCTGAATTGCTGTAGTGCATAGTTTCTGCACATCAATATATACCAGTAGACGACCTCCTTACGATACCTTGTGCCATCTTTGCTGACATTTCATCAAGTGGACCAGCCTCACTTTCAAATTTTACTTTTGCATCTTCAACAA
Source organism: Eleusine indica (assembly GCA_030378355.1). Lineage (NCBI taxonomy): Eukaryota > Viridiplantae > Streptophyta > Magnoliopsida > Poales > Poaceae > Eleusine > Eleusine indica. Next base: position 33,151,075 of record CM059499.1, read on the forward strand.
TCTCAAGCAATTCTTTAAAACGGCTTGTTCCCTCCAATAGCCTATAGGCCAGGAAGATGTGGTAGCACAGACTATTGAGTTGGCGAGCATCTTTTGCAATTATTAATTGCCTTTTCATGTAACTGCAACAATGAAGAACTCATGTTAATTAATCATACAGGACTATAAAGGATTACAATACACAACGAAGGTGTTTCATTAATGCCGCAAGTAAATATTGCATCTATATGCAATTTGAAATCACATGAGATCCCAGGACAGACTTCAGTTCAACGAGCCAAAACTCGAGAGATTAGCACGTGGAAGTGGAACAGACTACGCAGAACCATTATTGGTCAAGAAAATGACTATGATCTACCTTGATGTTGTTTTCTAGAACCATGGTACTAGCTTCAGAATGCTCTAAATTGATTTTTTTTTATGCTTCAAACAATGATTGTAACCTCAGATGAGGATATTTACAACTTTTACCCAGGAGCACGGTAGAAATAAAAAGAACATTCATGAGGTAATATGATAGTCATCTCCCAACTTTACACAAACTTCCTCGTCCCATCTTGCCGCCATGTGCCTGTCATCTTTGCTTTTCATCATTTTGTCTGGCTTCAAAAAAAAAATTGATGTGTTCTTTAACCTCCCACAGATAACCAATCAAAATTCACTAAATATTTTTTTTCTTATTGGCAAGTCGAAGAAAAATCATGTAAACATGTAGATTTATGGCTATACAAGTTATACAAGTGTAGGTAGATAGATTCTTGTGAGGAAGTTGATGCAATAATTGTGAAGGAGACCAAAGCACGCGTGTCAGTCGCCGCCTTATCTCCTGCGATCTGCTTGCCCTGTTTGCCGCTGACCAGAAAAAGGAAAAACATTCGCTGTCTAATGCATGCATGTCGGTCAGTGGCTTGCCGCCTTCGATCTGTTCTCCCTGCTTGCGGCTGGTCGGTTGTCGTTGACAACAGTATAGAGTTTTTGAGAGCTAATGTGATTCTTTTACTCTGCATGCTTTCAAGGAACCAACTTTGATATGGCCAGCATATGATGAAAGTGCACTTGTATCTCTCATGTTTTATAATATTTATATTGTCAATAATCACACGTATGATAGAATACTATGCGACAATGTTTAGTAGAACTAATGATATGTATGGTCAAATACTTCGAAGACAATTTTTAATAGAACTATTGCAACAAGATTTTTTATACTGACACATATCTGAAGCTAGTGTTTTACGTTTGCTTGTAAAATTATATATGCTTATGCAATAGGTGTATACTATCATAAGTTTTTTTATGCCCATAACAAAGTACAGATTCTTTGCTAGTCATTTAATAAACTAGGATGCTTCATGCATATTTTTGAAAAAGCTCCAACAGAGCAGTTCTCCCAAGAGAAACCACCTAGATTCGTTGAAACGAATAAAAAATATCAGTCCTAGAACATGACGATTTGCCATTAGCAGTAATCAGAAACAAAATTATCTACTAAGAACTAATTGAGGGTTTATTACCTAAATATTATATTGAGACTTGGTAATTTTCAGCTGACTGAAAGTTGGGACAACTTTCAATCACCGCTTTGAGCCATCGGATTTAGATCTAACGGTTTAAAATTGTTATATAGATAATCCTATAAAAGAGAAATAGAAAAGAGTAACAAATCATTGCCTAAAAGTTTTCAGTCCATTGAAGACTAGGAAATATGTATTATCTAAAGAACCAAGTGTTGCAACGTTGCTGGATGCTGGGCGCCGTGCCGTTTCGGCTGTGATCAGTGTGCGATCGTAGACGAGAACTGAGCCGGAAGGCACGGAGCTCCATCACTTCTTTGATTAGGGAGTTTTCTGTGGGTTTGGATATTACGACCAAACGTTTTAGCATGTGGGTGCCTAGGTGCTGCTAATCATGATTGGTTATGACATCTGTGTTTCCCTAGCTATTCTTCTTTGCCAAGCAGCAAAACATTCTATTAAAATTAGCAGCAGAGGAAGAAAACATACTGGATCTATTTCACCTTCCTCTTAGCAAAGAGGCCTTCCAACAAATGCAACAGCTACCTAACGTTGTCCAAACAAGCATCCATGATGAAACTGATGTCTGCAAGTACATGGGATAGATACAAAAATCTTCGTATCAAGAGATTACAGACAGATTCGAGGACATATTTCAGTACACCCAGCTTTCAGATATGGCTATGGAAGTCATTATGCCAACCAAAGCACAAAGTCTTTTTCTAGATTTTTTGCTACAAAACAAAGTAAACACAAGGGGAACAACACTGAAGAGAAGAAATATGGTCGACTTCTATACATGAGAAATGTGTATTTAGAACAGACAGATAGGGCATGTCTTCTTTAACTGCAACTTTGCAAAGCAATGATGGAACCTACTTGGACAGAATATCCCAACTCATCTTACTACTCCTAGACTAGTCAAATGGCTGAAAAAGAAACTCATAGTTCCTTGTCATATGGAAATCATTATCCTTATATGTTGCTGCATGTGGACTAAATGGAATGGATGGATTTTCAATGACAGAGACCCTTCATCACAAAATGTTAGAGCCCATTTCTTGAAAGTGCTCAATTTAGTTATCCATCGAGCTAAGGATCGACATAAGGAACAACTCAAGGAATGGTTAGAACAAAGACAGTAGTAATTTGCTTTCTGTTTGGTGTTTAGGTTTCTTTCTTTTCCTTTTTGGTAAATAATGTTTGGTCCTAATAAAATCCTGTAGGGGCTAAGACCCTCCAGTTTCTTCTTCTTCTTCTTATGAAAAAAGAGATACAGAAAAAAAAAGCATCTGTGTTTAATTACATGGAAAAATCAACTGAGCTACTTCTACACTACCAGAAACCGAGTGGTTGCCGAGTGCCATGGCCTTTGTCGCTGTTATTGCCGCCGTCCAACAGACGTCTCCGTTGGCCCCCCTAAACTTTGCCAAGGGTACCCGACTGCTTGACAAAAGACACTCAGGAAAAGCGGGTTTGCCAAGTAAACCTTTGCCATGTCCCATATGCCATACAGTAGTAGACTTGTGTATCTTTACTTACATGATAGACTTGTTTACACATTGCAAAATATAATTCACTTTTATTTCTATATTAAATAAAAAATGTACAAAAAATCATTTGTGCAAGAATAGTACTTGACAACTTATAGGTAGGCAACCCTCTTCCAATTGAATTTGTGGATTTTGTTTGAGATCATTTACGGTTCTATAGTTGGTCAACACCCTTCCTGTGGAGCTATTGGTACTAGCCTGTATACATCACTGAGGTGCTCTAACATGTATAAATGTGCATGCATTAGTACATGCGTTGTGGAAATACTTCCGTGATGCATGTGGCGTGTGCGTGCAATGCTAACTAGAAGGTACTGCAGCCTTCGACACGTGCGTACGTGCAGCTCCGGCGCTCCCCAAATGGATCAAGGGGTTCCTGTTGGAGATGATCCATGGCATGCTCCGGTTGCATTGTCTGTCGGATGTGAAGTGTTGTAACCGCACACACGCTGCACACTACGGGAAATAGACTGTTTGCTGAGTGCCAGAGGCACTCGGCAAACTTTTTGCCGAGTGCCAACACATGGCAAAATACGCTCGACGGCGACTTTCCCGGCATAGTAACTTTGTCGACTGCTATATCTCGGACAGTCGACAAACATCTTTGCTGAGTGCTTCCGAAGGTACTCGGCAAAAAAAAAGTAACCTAATGATCGGAAGCGGCTAACAGAACTTTTATTGAGTGCCGGACTAAAAGCACTTGGCAAAAGCTTGAATGTTTGCTGAGTGCTAACAGGGAACTCAGCAAAGGCTTAGTGTTTGCCGAGTGCCTGGCTCAGAACACTCGGCAAAGGCTTGAATGTTTGTCGAGTGCTAACAGGGAACTCGGCAAAGGCTTAAGTGTTTGCCGAGTGTCTGGCTCAGAACACACGACAAAATGTCTAGGGTTTGCCGAGTGTCATGGTCACAGCACTCGGTAAACCCTTGTTCCAGAATCTTTTTTATTTTGCTTTTTCTTGTCCCCATAGTTAAAAAATCATATTTTCACACAATATACATCACAAGTATAAATCTCAATACCATCACAGGCATATATCTCAAATAATATCACAGACATATCATTTTCACAGCACAAACTCAAGTCCTCAAATAATCATGAACAGGTTCAAAATCGTCAACTCTCCAAGTATATAAGTTTACAAGCTAATAGGTCCTGAAATACATAAGTTCACATGATGATAAGTAGAAATATATGATAAGTGACTAAGACTCTGATCCGTGCGGTCCGAACAGGCTGCGAGCGATCCCTGCACATGGCTCTTCATTTCCGGGCTGATTATTTGACACTCCCGCCGAGGAAGGAAGATTCTGTAAGTATTTGTAAGTGACAAATTATTAACTTCTAAGTTTTCTAAGGTGTTTGTGGTTGTCTAAGTTGTCTAGTGTTGTATATGTAACAATCTAAGACAAAAAATAGAGTATAACGAAATCATAAGATTGTCAAGATACTCAAAGGAGACTCAGATGGTCTAGGAAACGGTGGAGCAAAGACAGAAACCTGCGGTAGAGGAATAAGTGACGGAGCGTGTCCCACTTGCTAAGAGAGACCTTGCATGTAGGCAAGGAACTGTGACAACGTCTCCTGCTGTCTCGCGACGGTCGCCTCAAGCTCCTCTCGGGCCCTCTTGTCTCGTGCCTGACTCGCCTCTAGGTCTTGTCGGGCCCTCCTCTCCTCTGCTAGCTGGGCATACAAAAGGTGAAGCAAGTGCTAAGTTGTAGTGAATGCGTCTAAGTGCTAAGCCCCCATTCCATAAGGCTGGAACCCATCTGTTGCCAGTGCCACACGTATATTGTGAGCCTCTCAAGCTTTGTCAGGATTAGCACGATCAAAGTGTGTCCAGGATTCAGCATCGGTTTTATGTACAAGATTGTCAGGATTATATCGACTTTCTTTTTTGTGCCACATCATCTGTTTCGCAGACTCCTCGGTCATGTATAGGCGTTGGATCCTCGGTATGAACGAAAGATTCCATAGGATTTTCATGGGGACTTTGAGCTGCCTCTTCTGACCATCAGCCGAGTCCACCTCCAGGTATCTAGAGGAAGAACACTTCGGACAATACTTGGCATTTTCATGTTCTTTTCGAAATAAGACGCATCCATTCGGACAGGCATGTATCTGTTCATATGGCATCTTAAGTGCACGATGCAGTTTTTGTGCCTCATATATGCTCTCTGGCAGAATATGACCTTCCAGAAGCAGGGTGGTAATGACTGTCAACATCACATCAAAGGTGGCTCGACTTATGCTAAACTGGGACTTTACAACCATCAAACGCGCAATGGCATCGAGTTGAGACACCTTGGTATGGCCATGAAGGGGTTCCTGTGCCGCAGATAACATTTCATAAAAAGCCTTTGCAATTGGCTCTGGTTCCTCCTCCTTCCTAGGACTTTCATCGAAGTTCGCATCATCATAGTCATTTAACATGTCTCCTATCCCGGCATCACAATCACATGCATCGATGTGTTGTGTCACGACCTCCTCTCTCAAACGATCGACCGACTCACCATGGACGGTCCATCGCTTATAGTTGTCCTTAAATCCATTATTGAATAGATGTTTGCCCATGACTTCCTTTGTTTGTTTTTTACGATTTTCACAACGACTACATGGATAGAAAGTCTTTAACGCCCCATTAACCTAGGCAAATGCATGATTCATTAAAGCCTAGGTCTTATCAATCCATTCCGGAGTAGCCTCGGTGGCACTTGGGTGGCCCGTATCCATTGACGGTCATCCATCCTCTAACATGCCACTGAGTAATATAAACATCAAATTCATCTTTTAATAAACCATCGAGTATTATAAAAATCATTTGCATCTACATGCTGACTATCTCAGCAGTCTAATAGGTGAGGATAGGTACTAATCCCACCCGAGGATGTGTAGGCGAGGATAGTTTCCATGCTCTACTCCAATCCGATACAGAATTTCGGTAGCACCTCCCTACTGCTCTCCAAATACACGTCCTAACAAGGAGATTGTGTATCTGGAGAACAATAGGGACGTGCTGCCAAAACTCTGACTCGGACCGGAATACAGCATGAAAACTAACCCATCTACACATCCTCGGGCTGTCCCAAAAAACAGGGACAATTCAAAAAAGATACGACTATACACCTAACTAGGTTACGTGACCTACAAACATGAAAGAAAATAAGGGTCTTTCTACCTCACCTTGCTATCCTGCAAAGTGACGTGTCGGCGACGGTCAGAGCGGTCTTTTATGCCTCACCTTGATTCTCCCTGCAAAAGAAAAAAAACAATACTGTCAATGCAAAATTCGACACAAATTTCACACAAACCCTCAGTTCTATATTGCAGCACCACATAGATATAACAAATTAGCAACACAAATTATATTGGAATTCATGATGAAACAACTCAAGCTTGAGTTCTGATTTCACACAAGGCTCGAAACCTGCTTGTTCTGATTATGAAAAATATCAAGTTCTGGATCACATAAACAGAATAAAAAAAGATATCAAATAGAAGAACTTAACTTAGCAGTAAACCTACTGTACAGACAGCAAGGAGAAATCACATGCAAAATATTCTTCTGTACATAACTCTTGAAATTCATAGTTGAACATCCAGAACCTATAGTCCTATACAAAGTTGTTAGCATGAAAGACTAATGGAACCTGCAATATCAATTTGCAAACTGCATAAGCATGAGTCCCTGCTTAGATACACCATCTGTTTTGGTTAAGACTTTTAACGATTTGATGATAGTCAGAGATAACCAAATGACTAGACATCATGGAGCCACCAAAAACAGTTTGCCCTAATGAAATAACGAACCAAACTCCACAAGTTGAAAAGATATATATGAACCGAGCTCCACAAGCTTTATTTTTCTATGTGTCTACAATAACCACTGGATTGTTGTAGAACTGGAGAAATAAGTGCATGCTTCTACCATTTTTAAGTGTAATAATTCCTAATATATACTCAGACAGATGTAAATCATATTGAACAAATACACAAAAGAACAGGAGCATTTCTAGTGCTTGCATACAGTAGACAACGATACTTATGTTCATTTCAACAATCAATATGGCCAGCAGATGAAGAAAGCAGATTAAACACATAAACAAAGTTTATTTGTAATTGCTCTCCCAGGCAGTAGACGTAGGCCGGTGGACGGCGGTGAGCGCAGCGGGGACGTGGCACGTGGCTTGGTGCACTCGTACCTGGGTCCGCGCCCACCCGCTGCCAGCCACGTCGAAGGTGACGGCGGCCTGGCGTACGAAGCTGCTACAGAAGTTCCCGATGTCATTTGGGGGCTGGAATCCCTCTTTCTCGAGGCCCCTGTTGAAAGCCTTCTGGCGGAGCAGCATGTTCCCGAGGTGGTCATTATGGAGAGCCTGACATGTTCTCCCCTCTCGGTGACCATTGCTGCCTCGGTTCCTGAGGCCGCTGTCATCTCGGTTTCTATGGTGGAGGTTGCCTTGGATCCACCCCACACTGCAGACCGTGTTCCAGACGTTTTGGCTGTCGCCTCGGTGGAATTGAAGTCCGAGGTTCTTCCAGCTGGGGGGCTTAACTCCTCGATGCGTAGTGGGGAATGTTCCCGGCCACCCCAATCAGATGCATCTTTTGTGGTGCCGGAACCTTCTGTCTCGGAAGCAGTGGCAGCAGGTCAAGAAGTGAATCCCGGGCCTGTCGTGGTTCCTGTGGGCCTGGAAGATGACGTCCTATGTTCTCAGGATGGGGGGTCCTTGCCCTGTGCTGGCCCAGAACCATCAACCCCGGCCCAAGCTGGGCCAGCCCAGGGAAGCAAGTCCGTTCGGGTGTATTCAAGACGGGGGCGACGCCAGGTTAAATGGCCTCAGGGTCCGGCTCTCTCCATGCCGGCCCAAGAGTTCGTCACGGGCCTGTCCAAGCCAGTCCACGGGCTAATAGCACATTTGTCTATTCAAAAGCGACGCACCAAGCAGCTCCCGTCGGATTTCGTGCCCCGCCGTAGCTCGCGCTTAATCAAGCTTGGAGTTAAGACTCAGACTGGTGCGGTCCGTCAGGTTTAGGTTGAACTCATCAAGCGTTTGGGTTTGGCAGAGGACAAGGAGGAACTTGGCCTTGATGCGTTGGATGAATACGCATGTTTATTCAGCAAGCCCATGTCGCAATCCAATATTGCCGCGGTGGCAGCTCTGTGGATTTCGTTTGCTGAATCAGTCAGAGGCTCCATATGACGTGTCAGCGCTAGCCGGCCTGGCTAGTGTTGAAGTGTAAAGACTTTATCTTTGTTGTGGTGGTTAATCTTGTCTCAATGGATCCGTCAAAAATTTTAGTTTGGAATGTTAGGGGGCTCAACCGTAGAGCTCGAAGAGACGAGGTCCATAGTATGGTCGGCTCAACAAATCCCGAAATTGTTTGTTTACAAGAGACAAAGAAGGCAGCTATCTCTCGGCGAATGGTGATGTCCACCCTTGGTGGCGAATTTAATCAGTTCATAGTCTTGCCGGCGGATGGCACACGAGGTGGAATTCTGTTGGCTTGGAAAGGGTGTGCATGCAGGGTGCTAGCCATGCAGGTTGACTCCTTCTCAGTATCGGTTTAGTTTGAGAATGAGGAGGGATCCCCATGGTGGTTTACTAGTGTGTACGGGCCGCAGGCGGATGATCAAAAGGTTTAGTTTCTTGGGGAACTCCGTCAAGTGAGACAATCATGTTAGGGCCCTTGGGCAATCGGAGGTGATTTCAATTTGATATATCAAGCAGCAGATAAGAGCAACTCCAACCTAGATAGAGCAATGATGGGCAGATTTTGGCGCTTTATTAATAATTTAGAGTTGCATGAGATCCCTCTGCTAGGTCAAAAATATACTTGGTCAAATGAACAAGCAGCCTCAACGGCGGATTGGGATCAAATGTTTCGGGACTGCATACTTCAGAGCTCCGCGCCAATGATTTCTGACCACTGTCCACTGTTATTGGGTCTGAAGGGGTTCACTCAAGGCAAAAGGAGGTTCCATTTTGAGAGTTTCTGGCCCTGACTTGATGGTTTCTTGGAGGAAGTCGAGAGATCTTGGTCACAGCTAGTGCAGGCTTCCTGTCCACTTCGGGCGCTGGCGGACAAGCTCAAATGGCTTTCTAGGGACTTGCAGTCTTGGAGCCAGAGCAAGGTGGGCCATGTCAAGAAGCAGCTACAGTTCACCAAGGAAATCATTCACAGGTTGGAAATAGCTCAGGATGCTAGAGCCCTTTCCCCTCAAGAAGACTGGCTGCGGCGGCAACTAAAGCGCCATGCACTTGGGCTCGCGTCCTTGGAACGCACTATCGCAAGATTGCGCTCCCGGCTGAATTGGTTAAAGACAGTGATGCTAACACCTCCTATTTTCAGATGCATGCTCGGTATCGAAAGAGAAAAAATTTTATGACCAAGCTAAAAGTGGGGGACCGCATCGTTACTACAGCGCAGCGTGATCTAATGCTGAACCTTGATGAGATCCATCGGCCGGGTATGGACTTGTCTGAACTAGATCAGACTATCACAGAAGAGGAGGTTTGGGCCATGATAAAATTCTTACCCTCAGACAAGGCGCCCGGCCCCGATGGGTATACTGGCTGTTTCTACAAAGCAACTTGGCAAGTGATCAAGGTGGACTTTATGACAGCCATCAGTAGGCTCATGCAAAGAGATGTCAATAGGTTATACCTCCTCAATTCTGCTTACATCACTTTGATCCCCAAGGCGGCTGATGCTTTGGAAGTGAAGGATTTTCGCCCTATAAGTCTGATACATAGTTTTGCCAAGATTATGATAAAGATCCTAGCTAATCGGCTTGCTAAGAGGCAGCCTGAGTTGGTGTCATCTGATCAGAGTGCCTTTATCAAGGGGCGGTGCATACATGAGAATTTCATTCTTGTACAGCAAACTGCCAAGGCTCTGCACCATCAAAAGGAACCAAGGGTCCTCCTCAAGCTCGACATTAGTAAGGCTTTCGACTATGTATCTTGACCATTTCTGGTGGAGGTGCTGCAACACCTGGGTTTCGGCCCGTTTTGGTGCAATCTCCTCTCCAAGCTGCTGATATCTTCATCCACTAGAGTATTGGTAAATGGTGAACCAGGGGAGTTAATAAATCATCAGCGTGGTTTAAGGCAGGGTGATGCTTTGTCACCCAAGCTTTTCGTACTTGTGATGGATGTGTTGAATTCTTTGATCATGAAGGCAAGTGAGCAAGGTCTTTTGCAACCGATATTGAGGAGAGGAAATGGTCAACGGATTTCTCTTTATGCAGTTGATGTGGTGCTTTTCCTGCAGCCATGTTTGGAGGAATTAAATCTGGTCAAGGAGATCCTAAGGATTTTTGGGGCAGCTTCTGGATTGGTCACTAACATACAAAAGTGCTCCATCACTCCGATTCAGGTGATAGCTGCAGCCCATGATGTCATGCCTTGTAATGTGGTGGAGTTCCCATGCAGGTATTTGGGGCTGCCTTTGTCAGTATGTAAATTGACAAATGAGGATTTTTTCTGGATTATTGACAAGATTGCTGATCGGTTACCGGGGTAGAAGGCGGCATTGATGCACCCTGCAGGGAGATTGGTCTTGGTGAAAGCTGTTCTGACAGCGATTCCCATTCATGTGTTGATTGCCCTCAATTGTCCTAAATGGGTTATTAAGGCTATTGATAAGTAGAGAAGGGGTTTCTTGTGGAAAGGCCGTAAGGATATCCAGGGAGGGCATTGTCTAGTTGGTTGGAGTCGAGTGTGTCAGCCTGTGGATCTGGGGGGTCTTGGCATTCATAATTTGGAGGTACTTGGTTGGGATCTCAATATGAGGTGGCATTGGTTGCAAAAAACACAGCCGGACAGACCTTGGGCTAGCTTGGACATTCAGGTACACCCTAATGTATCGGCCATGTTCTCAGTTTCGGTTCAGTCCATTGTAGGAGATGGCAAGCATACAATTTTTTGGACTGACTGTGGGCTACATGGTCAGTCTATACAAGAATTGGCTCCATCTTTGACTGCTCTCATTCCTAAACGGATGCTCAATAACAGGACAGTTCATGATGCTCTGACGGATCTTCAATGGGTCGATGATGTCCGGGGTGTCCTACCTCCATTGGCTCTCTTGGAGTATTTCTTGCTATGGGACATATTACAAGTTACTCACTTGAGTCCGGGAGTCTCGGATCAACATCTCTGGACACCATCAACTTCTGGGGTGTACTCTTCAAAGTCAGCCTATGATCGGTTTCTCCTGGGGGCAACACACTTTGAACCAGCAAAGCGTGTGTGGAAGTCCTGGATGCCTCCTGGATGCAAGTTCTTCATGTGGTTGGCTTCCTTGAACCGGTGTTGGACTGTTGATAGGCTGGCCCGTCATGGTTTGGACCATTCAGAGCAGTGTCTCTTCTGTGATCAGGAGGATGAAACCGTCCAACATATCTTGGTGGCTTGTGTGTTCTCAAGAGAGGTTTGGTTTAAGGTAATGTCACTGGTCGGCCTACAACAGCATGCCCCTGGGTTGGATGATAAGATATTCCAAGATTGGTGGCAAGCAGCTGAGGCAGCAGTACCTAATCATCATAGGAAGGGTCTCAATACTCTGATCATGTTGGTTGCATGGTGGCTGTGGAAGCACTACAAAGCATGTGTCTTCGATGCAGCCCCTCCCAGCATTCAAAAGATCATACAAGACATTAAGGAGAAGGCACAGATGTGGCGTTTAGCGGGAGCAAAAGGTTTGCGTAGGATCTGGCCTTAGAAATTAAGTCTGGGTGTTGAGGTCGTTCCATCGCATATTTCCAGTGTGTGGTTTTGATATGTCGATGGTGTGTGTGTGTGCCCCTGCGTTCCCATACGGGATGCGGTTTGTAACTGTCTATTTTGGACCATTCTATACTTCTTCTTAATATAATGATGTGCAGTCCTCCTGCACGTTTGAGAAAAAAAATTTTGTAATTGCTCTCAAATTCAGCGGGTTGCTACTCTAGGCAGCCTTCCAACATAAAGGTGATCACTGATCCTAGACTTCAACGTGACAGCCTTTACTTACAATTTCAGGGTTTAAAACAAGTTTTACCAGCCTAAAAAAGAGCTATATTACCAGCAAGTATTACTGTTAAGAAGAAGACACAGTAAATGATAGATCTTGCACGAGAACAAAAGGTGTATGGTAACAAGATAACAAAATAGTTCTAGGCAAGTAAATCAGTACCACTGAACCAGATAAAACTACTACACTAAACCCTTTTAGCTGTCACGTTCTAGTCTCACTACACCGCTTATCATCATTGAGCAATTTATAATCCGCCCAAATGTGCAATCACACCCAAGTACAAGTACTAGCAGATTGCACAATGTAATTACCAGATAAGCTCAGCAAACACTGATTTTGGAGCTCGGGGACGGGCAGGGGTGGAGCAGGGGGTGGGGCCGAGGAGCTCGGGAACGGGCTCGAGGAGCTTGGGGACGGGGAGCTCAAGGCCGAGGAGCTCGGGGCCAAGGAGCTCCGGGTCGGGGTCGAGGAGCTCGGGGCCGGGGAGCTAGGAGCCGGGGAGTGCGGGGGAGGCGTCGCCGGGCACGGACGAGCGGGCAAGGGTGAGTAGGGGTCGGGCTAGGGCGGCGCCAATCGTGGCCGAGCAGGGCCTAGGCGGGTGAGTTGGGCGGGGGACGGCGGGCGACGAGGAGGTAGGCGTCGGCAGAGAGGTGGGCGGCGGCATGGAGTTGGGCGGCGGGCGACGGGGAGGTGGGCGGCGACAGGGAGGCGCAGCGGGGAGGTGAGAGTGAGCGAGAAAGCGACAAGTGTGGGTGAGCGAGCGAGAGAGAAGGGGGTCAACGCGGGTAGGGGGCCAGATCTGTTTGCCAAGTGCCTCAACATGACACTCGGCAAAGTAGGTATTTGCCGATTGCCTCCACGTGGCACTCGGCAAAGAAGGTATTTCCCGAGTGCCTCCACAACGACACTTGACAAATAATTTTTCCATATACTTGGAAAAAAATTTAGAGTTACAAAATGAATTCAAAAGATAAAAAAACTTTAACATAACAAGATTTATCTTATAAATTACCCACACAAAATTATTTCAAGTAAAATTCAAATTTAACTTTGAAATCTATTCAAAATCTTAAGAGCTCATTTTGAGCTCTATGTTTCTTATTTAGAGATTCTCCGTCTTGTGCACGGTGTGCATGACAATTTTTGTGGAACTTTTTAAAACTTTTACCATAACACCTACTTATGATATCATGATCTCATGACAATTCTCATAATTTTGCAACTTCCTTTGATTTTTTAAAAATTTGAATAAATTTTGACCATACAATCATAGTGACATTTCATGTGCAAGATTCATGAAATTATTTTTTTGTTACTTGGACACGGCATCACTTTGATGTCACAAACATAAATATTAAATTTTATGTGCAAGATTCAACTACTTATAGTTTAAATTTCATTTTTCTCGACAAAATATATTTTATGAAATTAATTGAATAAATAAAACAAACATATCTTAAAAAATATTAAATTTCAAAATCAAGTACGTTTAACTGTCTATGAGCTCCAAAAAAAATTATGGTAGGAAAATTAAAAAAAATATATTTGTTTGCTGAGTGCCTGCATTATACACTCGGTAAAAGGTATAGGTTGCCGAGTGTTCAAGTAAAACACTCGACAAAATTTCTCTTTGCCGAGTGCCTTTTCCAAGCTCTCGGCAAACAGTTAACTGGCCGTTTTAGAAATAATGGTGCTCCTATTTGCGAGTGTTGGAATGTTAGGCACTCGACGAAGAGAACGATTTGTCGAGTGCTCTCTCTTTGCTAAGAACCCCACAATTTGGCGCTCGGCAAAGTTTCATTTTACCGTGTGTTTTATGTTTGCCGGGTGTTCTTCTCCTTGGCCCTCGACAAACCCTCTGTTTGCCAAGTTGCCGATTATTTGCACTCGGCAAATTTGTAGGCACTCGGCAATGGGTGGTTCTCCCGTAGTGACAGGTGAACAGCATGCCACAACCTGTAGGATCTTATTGATGGATCCACGTCAAGATATCCCTACGACAACGCTGTCAGTACATAGCATCCTTGTGTGGCACATTTCCACCAAGAATCGGGTCACAGTCGACATCCGCGAGGTGCCCACACGCTCTCAGCTCTCCAGCAAGGCAGCAGCAACAGTGCCTAGCTGTTGTTCCAAACACCGGCCTGGGGTGATACCCAAAGAAGCTACGACAAGAAACACCTGGATCATGTAGCTTCGTTGTCATGACACTGTTCGACATGTAAAGCTTATTAGTAATTCCACCAGATCATGACACAATTGAAACTATGCCTATCTCAATACATAGTTTTATTTTACGATTTCAAAATGGCCACATCATCTCTAGAGATTCGGTTTGATGGCTAAAATTAGTCTCTCTCGATATAAATTTTATCTCACTGTTTTATAGATAAGTCATATCATTAAATGGTTACAACAAGATTAATTAAAATATCTGAAACAGTGCTTTACCATGAGATTGGTTTCATCCCTATGAATCCCACTTGCCGTTTCTCATTTTAATGGCTTTACCATGTCATCGTTTTTGCTGACATGGCACCTCATTTATTGCCGATAAAATGGAGATTGGCTTAAAGAAAGTGATACCACCAAAGAGAAACTTATAAATGTCTATACAATAATGAAATGAACAATCACCAAACATAGATCCATGGAACCCACAACAGAAGCAGGAGTTAACATTAATTCTACCACCATTTTCGGATCAAGACCCATAGTTAACAACTCAATGAGAAAAATAAGTTTCCACTACTTCCCAGTGAAAAAAAGAGAACTGTTTCAGTGCAAGGGCTATGCTGCCTCAAATAGTTGTCCTAATGCCATAGCTTATCGCAGAATCAAGTTCTTGGCTTCTTCAAGGCTATAATTTCTCCAAAAGCATCAACAAGTTGCTCTGCTAGGCCGCTTGGATCTTCACCCAATGATTGGATTAATGTGCTCACGGCCCTACCCTCCTGGTCTGTTGACCTTAGACTATACCAAGTCATGAACTTCTTCCTAAAGTCACTGTCAATGTGCCCATGGCACTCCAACTGCCGTAGTAATTTTATAACATCTTCGGAATCCTCACTCAACTGCCTCGTACTAGATGCGTTGACACCAAGTTTGCGATATGATAATAGTTCTTGTTTGCTGCTAACTGTCATCTGTGCCTCTGTGGCATTTCGGCTACAAGAGCATTCATGCATATTTTCATACAAACCTTGTAAACAACCTTCTCCAGGCCACTTTTTCTGGAAGGTCTTCAAAATATTTCGGATCTTGAATCCATTTTCCTTAAAAGGCTCGTTCTGGTTTCTTGGTTACATCTGTGAGCCTCCTCTGATTGTATTTTGTGTTACACGCTTGAAATATATCTCCTTGCTCCTAGTATAACACCTAGATTCAGAATGGCCCAAGATCCCCTCATCTGTGAATGATATAGCTCTGAAAGAATATTCTGTGCATGGGGAAAGGTTAAAGACCAGTATTTGTCTTTTATCTTTGGGCACAGTTAAAGGGTTTTCCATAGTTGGTTGCTCTCTGCTCTTCTAGTACCAAAGTTTGTAACCCTTGACAGTGTCAGATGGCAAGGTTTCTTTTAAAATCATAGTAATGGAAGAAGATGTTACATCTGTAAATTTGAATATACACGCTGTGGGTAATGAATCTGCAAAGAAACAACCACATAAATCTTTTTTTGCAGTACGAACTAAAATTATGATAACACCAATATTTTATGTATTAAGGATCATTACCTTGAAGATGCGGGTCAGGAGAACTCAACCACTCGTCAGCTTTCTGAATTGCTGTAGTGCATAGTTTCTGCACATCAATACCTGTAGACGACCTCCTTACGATACCTTGTGCCATCTTTGCTGACATTCCATCATGTGGACCAACCTCACTTTCCAATTTTACTTTTGCATCTTCAACAATCTCAAGCAATTCTTTAAAACGGCTTGTTCCCTCCAATAGCCTACAGGCCAGGAAGATGTGGTAGCAGAGACTATTGAGTCGGCGAGCATCTTTTGCAATTACTAATTGCCTTTTCAAGTAACTGCCACAATGAAAAACTCATGTTAATTAATCATACAGGACTGTAAAGGATGACAATACACAAGTAAATATTGCATCTATATGCAATTTGATATCACGTGAGATCCCAGGATAGACTTCAGTTAAACGTGCCAAAACTTTTAATAGACAAAATCGAGAGATTAGCACGTGGAAGTGGAACAGACAACGCAGAACCATTATTGGTCAAACAAATGACTATGATCTACCTTGACGTTGTTTTCTAGAACCATGGTACTAGCTTCAGAATGCTCTAAATTGATTTTTTTTTTATGCTTCAAACAATGATTCCATCCTCAGATGAGTATATTTACAAATTTTACCAAAACTGATCATTGCTTCTAGAAAATGTGGTGCAAAGGAACAAGTGAGGACCAATTAAATAGGACCAGTATGTCTGCATCAAATATTTATTAAGTAACCTACTTGACTCAAATATTGCATGTTCACTAAAAATGATGACACCCACAAGGTCTAGCTTGCTGAAAAAATTAAATATATACTGCCTTTACAATCATCCCTGACTGCCTGACTCTATAAGCATTAATTTCAAAGCCCTGGCTGATAACTTCCCACCTGACAGAGTTGAAAGCAGTGGCGAAGCTAGAGGAAATATGATACGGGTGCAAACACATATCATTTAGCTGTCTTTGGTTGCATAATGTTAAAAATAGGGGGTGCTTATATGGTAAAAACAAGCCAATTGCAAACAGTTTTTTGAAACTCGTGGGTGCATTTGCACCCAGCAACTACAACCTAGCTTCACCACTGGTTGAAAGTATCATATATCTGCGCCATATGCATGTATCATAAGATGGAAAGAATGTTGAATGCATTTCTGTGATGTGTCACTTAAATAGGATATAGTAAAGTCACAATTATGCATCTATTTCTATCAAAAGTAAATGATATCAGAGTAGAACTAGGAAAAGAAGTGACGTGTAAGAAAACTACAGAAATAATGAGAATCAAAGTTAATGGACACTATACTTACCCCAGCATTCCTGAAATCTTTCCACAGGCAAAACATGAAATGCTACCATCCAGATGTATAGTTTTCACGATGGAAAAACACCCAACCCTCTTGTGTTGAAGAAGACACTCAATGTGGAAAGAAGAACCACAACTATTCTTTTTATCTTCTTCAGATGTGCAAACAACCCATAGACTTTCGTCCTTCTTTACATCAAACCGGTGGCAAATATAACATGAACACTTGTTACAAAAGGGGTCTTCTGGCCTAAGAACAGCTTTGCAAGACAAATTCTTGCAAATCCACATGCCAATGTGTTTAACACTGACAGGGTGCTCTCCATTGACCACTTCGATGTTTATGATTTCTTCCGGAGGAGTTGCGTTTGTCATCGCTTCACTTGAGTAAAGCAAGAATCCTAGAGCATTTAATTCAGAAGTAAGTTGGACATGATTTGTGGAGGAATGAGACAAAATTAGATATAGCAATTCCGAGGAAATAATTAACTCAGGGCAATCAGTAACCATGCACAGCTTTGAATGTAAGAAAACAATTGATAGATCTATCCACATCAAAATTCAGAAAGGGAAGTAGTAACCGACAATTGATCTCAACAATAAATTAATTCAAAACCGCCACTTCAGCCAAAATAGAAATGATGTCGGATATACTCGCCACTGGCCTATCTGTAACACAACGACAAACAGAAAAAGCATCCGATATAATGTGCATGTCTAGAAGCGCTGGTGCTTGTGAAATAGACATGTGAAAGAACTAGAGCATGCATGCTTAAGAACAAGGTTAATGTGGATCATAGAGATAACCACTCAAGTTGAATCAGTAACACACAAGTCCGAATACAACCACAAAGCAGTTGATATATCTGTCAACATAATAAATTAGAAAGGAAAGTAGAAATAGATCGACGATGGACCTCCACACCAAATTAATTCAAAAGCCACTACTTCAAGTGAAACAGAAATAAGGTCATCTACTCGACTACTAACCTCTTGCCTATCTGTAACACAGAAACAACGAAGAGCATATGATTGTATTGTGCACGCAAAGAAGCACTATTATTGGTGCATGCGAAATAGTCATGTGAAAAAAGTTGAGATATAGCTACTACAAGAAAACGATGAAATTGGTTCGAATCAATAACAAATGGAAAATGACTAATAAATCTTGCCAAATGAAAATTTAGAAAACGAAGTTCTAAGGGACAATTGACCACAACCATAAATTAATTCAAAGCCGCTACTTCACCCAAAACAGAAACCAAGTCAGCTACTCACCACTGGCCTATCTGTAACACAACAACAAACAACAAAAATGTATCCGGTGTAATGTGAATGTCTAGAAGCACTGGTGCTTGTGAAACAGACATGTGAAAGAGGCAAAGACCAAGGGCATGGTGAAGCTCAAGGCTTACAAGGATCAAAGAAGGGCAAATGTTGCACAACATCAAAAGTAGTTGATATACCTATTGACATCAAAAATCAGAAAGGAAAGTTGAAACAGATTGACTATGGACCTCAAACCTAAATTTATTCAAAAACTATTACTTCATATGAAACAGAAATTAGGTCAGGTCACACTATTACAAAAAAAAGTCATAAACAACGCTCCATCAGATAAGCGGCGGATCAGCAGCGGTTCACAGTTTTGAACCGCTCCTGATGCTCAAGTATCAGTAGAGGTTCTGGAATTGCTGCTGATAACCCTTATTATCAGCAACGGTTAATCAACAACGGTTCTAAAACCGCTGTTGATTAGGGGTTTTAAACCACTGCTGATAAGGTATTTTGTAGTAGTGTCATCTACTCACCTCTTCCTTATCTATAACACAATGACAAAGAACAAACAACATCCGATTGTATTGTGCACCCCAAGAAGCAATATTATTGGTGCATGCGTAATTGTCATGTGAAAAAAATTCAGATATAGCAACTGCAAGAAAACGATGAAGTTGGCACCACCAGTAACAATGCACAACTATGAATACAAATGGAAATGAAAATTCAAAAACAATGTTATGACGGACAATTGACCTCAACCATAAATTAATTCAAAGCTGCTCCTTCACTCAAAACAGAAATCAAGTCAGCTACTCACCACTGGCTTATCTATAACACAACAACAAACTGCAAAATAGTATCAACATAATATGTCCGTCTAGATGCACCGGTACTTGTGAAAATAGACATGTGAAAGAGCTAGGGCATCCTCAAGAACAAGGCTAACATAGATCATAGAAAAGGGCAAATCAGTACATCACAACTCCCAAAGAAGTTGATATATATGTCAACACCAAAATTCAGAAAGGAAAGTAGAAACAGATCGACAATGGACCTGAACCCTAAATCAATTCAAAAACCACTACTTCATCTGAAACAGAAATCAGGCCAGTTTCACTGCTTGCCTATCTGTAACACAACGACAAACAGCGAACGACATCTGATTATAAATGCACACCAAGAAGCATTATTGGTGCATGAGAAATATTCATGAAAACATGGGCATATGCTCAAGAAGTCTAACACGGATTACAGAGATATCAGCTCATATACCCAGGAATCAGTATGTATACTAAAACAAAAAGCAGCATCTACTCTCACCCTCGTACCACAGAAATCCATATGAACACAAAACACAAAAGCAGCATCTAATCCCCCGCTGGGCCCCTCCTAGCAATCAACCTTGCTACGAAGCGTATCAACTACTCGACACATTTGAGTAATGGATTCCACCTATCTGTCTCACGAACACAGAGAAGTACCGTACCATACACCGTACAAAGCCACAAAGACCAGAAGAAAAACAGATCACAAGAAATGGATTGCTACAGCCAACGCTGTCCCCTCCCAGCAATCCATAGGTACAAATAATCAATAAACCACTCTACCAAGCACATCTACCCCACGAATCATACAAAACACGCAGAATTCCCACCTGTCCCCGTCCCACGAACACAGAAAAAGAAAAAACAAGTTGCAAAAAAATGGTTGTCTAGCCCAAGGTTCCTTCTGGTAGCAAAGGCTAGGGTTTGGGACCCCTGACAAGGTGCCCTCGGGGTAGGCTTAGGAAAACGATGCCGCAAGATCCTGAAATGAGCGATGCGGGCGTATACAAAGAGGAGCAAGAAATATACCAACGGAGGCGGTATCTCTCTCTGACGATGCGATCCCGCTCCTCGACGACCACGACGAGGATTTAGGTCAAGAGAGGCGAGCGAGACGATGGGGACAGTAAAATTGGACGAGACGCGCCTGTCTACTCGAACTGGGTGTGATCGACGGTCAGGACGAGCGCCGTGCGGCCTTGGCTATCGCTGCTTTGCTATTCGTTGACCATGGCTGGACGAGTTGTCTGTTTTTGAAGGGCGTTACTACTCACCAACTAGCCGTTGCACGCCGCAACGTGTCCAGTTTGGCATGGCGTTTACACGGCCAGAATCAGGCGGCGTTGAGCATTTTTACGTGTTTTTTTTCTTGTTTATTTTCCTCACAATAACACACAGCCTGTAATAAAATATTTCTGAAACCAGCTTTAACTTTTCTATTAGCAGATTATAATCTACTCTTATCTTCAATCCCTTGAAAGGTATTCGGAAAGGAAAAAGTTCGGTGATGCAGTGAGTAATCCATGTGAAATGTCTTCGTATCGTTACTATCATAGTAATCGAGCAGATTTGGTCTCAACTTCCCAGAGAGTGGTTATATGAATCTTTACATTACAAACAAAACAACACCGTAAATATTTATTCTGCCTCAGAGGTTACACAGGACTTGTAGTCAGAACTACATCAGAATTTCGTGAGTTGAACTGAAGAGCATCTCCAGTGGGATATAAAAATTTGGGCTACTAAATTTTATTATGCAAGTCCATTTGTAAAATTTGGGAGCCTAAATTTGCACCCAATTCCAATGGGACATGCATATGAGCTCCTCTATTCTGTGCGACCCAACTATAAGAAAAAAATTCACATCTCTCGAATCGCCCGCGCTGCCCATCGCCACCCTGCTGGCCCGTTGACCCTCCTCTCCTCAGGCACCGTCCTCGGCCATCCATGCCCCCGGCGCCTGCTTGTGCTCACCATGCCCGTCGCCATCGCCTCTACTCCAGCCCGCCGCCAACCTCTGAGCAGCTCCGGCCCGCCGCCAGCATCTGAGCTGCTCCGACGCCCGTCCACGGCCATGCTGCTCTGCCGCCCTCGCCGCTCTCCTCTCCCACTCCCCCCCCCCCCCGCCGCTGCAAGATCCACGAGGGAGGAGAGCTCAGTCGCCCTGCCTGCCCCTTGACGTTGCCCATGCCCAGGGCTACCCTCCGTCGGCGCTTGCACTCCACCCCCGGGGCACCCTCTGCCGACGGTGATATGGCGCGGGAGGTGAGGCCTCGTCGTGGATCTTGCACTGCGGGCCGTCGGTGCCACCCGCGCCCGTGGCCTCGTTCATTTGCATCGCAGGGGCTGCGGCTTGGATGGCGGGAAAGAGGCGACACCAGGCTGGAAGAAGGAGACTACGAGCCGGCGACGGTGAGAGGGAGGTGGCATGCCTGGACGACGGCGGATGGAGGGAGGCTGTTCGGCATCAATCAGAAGAGAGAGAGGGAGGAGAAGAGAGAAAGGGAGGAGAAGAAAGCAAAAAAGAAAGAAAGAAGAAATAGATAAAAACAATGGGGCCCATAGATAGGAGGGGGATAGGAGGCTCGGGCTGGGATCAAAATTTGGGAAGGCATGTAAAATAAGAGAAAGTTTAGGAGCCCCACAGGAGTTAGCCTGCTCTGGTGTAGGGCACCCTGCACATATTGGGTGCAGGGCTAATGGGTGTTTGACACGTGTCATGTGGGGTCTAAATAAATTAACAGTTTTAGAAAGTAATCTTGAGTTTCTGATTGATATACGCCTCAGCGGAGTAAC
The DNA here is from genome assembly GCA_030378355.1 of Eleusine indica. NCBI lineage: Eukaryota > Viridiplantae > Streptophyta > Magnoliopsida > Poales > Poaceae > Eleusine > Eleusine indica. The sequence continues at coordinate 33,173,111 of CM059499.1, forward strand.
TAGTTCTCATCGTCCTCATCGACTGCCGCATTCAGATGGATAGAAGAAAAGTAAGATTGATTATTTGCTAGCTATGGAAGACCTGGTGAAGATAGGAGATGGACTAGCTTGGAATTATTCATGCCCTCTCTGTCTATCTCCATGTCTGGATGAAACAATTCCATGGCAGCAGGATCCATATTCAGACCAACAAGACGAAGAGAGAACGTCTCAGCTTGCTTAGGCTGAAGAAGATGACACAGTATCAAACATCATGGCGAAGGAACGAATGATCCCCCGTTTGACGGCAGCAGAGGCATGGCGTATTTGGCAATGGGGCATGCGTCCATATCAATTGGAAACTCTGGATTATCTTCAAAGGCTGTTTATTTTTGTTGGGCCCAAAGGACACTTGTCAAACACCCATTCGCCATGCACTTAATATGTGCAGGGCGCCCTGCACCAGAGCCAATCCTCACAGGAGTGGGTTTTTTTTTTGGCTCCTAAATTTTACAGTAGAGACTCATTTTTTTTTACGGGTATAGTAGAGACTCATTTAGGAGCCTCTACGGAAGATGCTTTTACTGAAGGATCTTTTTTTTTTAATACTGTTTGCAAGGTACTGAGAGGTATTAGAGACACTAAATAATATTAGTCGTTGATCCACATGAAGGTACCTTGGATATGATAGTTTTTCAAACAGAAAAAGTGGGAAACAATAGAGTACTTGCCCCACCTCATCAGTTGATTAACCATAATTCTTTTTGACATGTATCCATCTCAGGTGACTGAAATTTTGCCCATCTCTTGGTCACTTTTTCTAGTCATTGGATATTGATCTAACCATCCAGAATTTTCTCACTTGTGACAAAAAATGTTATGTGAAAATTTTTTTGTCCCACCTTGTAATTAATTGTTTCCGTAGCATATTTCCATTGTTCCAGTTCCGGTAGCATATTTTTATTTGTTCCAAAAAAAGACAAAACCAAATATAAAATTTCAGTTAACTGAAAACTAACTAATCTTTAGTTCTTTCACTAGTTGTCATAAGCCTTCTTCTGTTTCTCCCTTTATCGTCGTCTTCCTTCATTTCACTTTACCATGGCAGAGAAATACACAAGACTCTGTAAAAGAGAATAAAGGAACACGGTAGAAATAGCAAGAAAATTCGTCATGACGAGGTAATATAATCGTTATCTCTCTACTTTACCCAAACTCCCTGATCCTACCTTTAGTTGCCATATATGTGCATGTCATCTTTGCTTTCATCATTTTGTCAGGCATTAAAAAGAATTTGATGTGTTCTTTAATCTCCCTCGGATATATAACCAATCAAAACTAACTAAATATTTTTCCTATTGCCAACGTAGTTGTTGGGGGCAAATGATTTTATGTGTTCCTTAATCTCCCACAGATAACCAATCAAAACTAACTAAATATTTTTCTTACTTGCCAACATAGTTGTTCAGGGCAAATATGAGTGACCCCACGTAGACGTATTCAGCGGCAGTTATAATGCTAAGCATTCATCAAAATTGTAGAATACTTACCTTACCGGTATCCATAGCTATGCCTAAGTCGGGAGGTGACAGGATGGCGCACCAATATAGGAACCGACCGAGTCGACTTGGAGCGCAAGGCAATTGAGATAGAATTACTATGCTTATCCATATAGACTATGAGTAGGGCTCTTCATGTACCCCCTGCCGACCGGATATATAAGGCGGCAGAAACCCGCCATTGAGGGACACAACTTCACAAAGAAATACAATTCACAGAACAGAGGACGTAGGGTTTTTACTCTCATCGAGAGGGCTCGAACCTGTATCACTCGTCGTCTTGTGTCTTTACCATCTAGTTCTTGATCCCTACGTAGCCCTATAAATTTATTGCCGAGATCAAGTCTCGGTAGTTGGCGCACCAGGTAGGGGACATGGCATGCCGGGATCCTCTGTCGACCTTGATGGCTGAGATTCCAATCATCCAGTATTCACCAAACTTCAAGATCTCCTTTGGTTCGCTCGACTTCTCAGTGGATGACGCCAAAAACCTAGGCCGGGTGAACTACAGATCCGATCCGACCGCAACCAACTCCATGGCGCAATCATTGGGTTCGACAGATCTGATCCCACCTCCATCACCACTCGGACTCGGCGAGACTAATCTGCCCACCGGGTATGACACCAAGTCGATCCTGTCCTTTCATGAGGACTCCGATGGTTTTTCTTGCCCATATATACGCGTCGTATACATGGCACAAGTGGGACAACCCGGGGAAAACCTGCAACCCGTGAATGACGGCGAAGCAAATCGAGACGGGGAAGCTCCCTCGGCTGGGCATCTACCCCACCGATCGAGGGGATCTCGCGGATCTCGTGGTGTTGCGAGAGAGCTAGACCTCAGAGACATGGAGATCGAAGTGGAGGGCGTGAAGGTCTACGCTACCCCACATAATAACATTACTAGGGCAAAAACAATCCTCAATGGCTCAATGGAAGACGAGGCATACTAGACCCCCGTAATGAAGAAAGCGGTAGCCATGCTTAAAGCTGTTGCGATCCAAGACCAGGCTAGAGAGTTGCCTCCAATGTCGACTGCAAGCTCCAGCCGAACGGCTCCTCAAGGCCGTCGAGGATGTCAAGATCTGAGGAATTCCCTCAGTGTCCGAGACGGTCGACAAAATATGAACTCTCACTATGAAGAACGAGCTCACGATAATCTTCCTCATGAAGATGACCAACGGGATTGGAATCGGGATGACTGAAACCCCCGAGAGAACCGCGACGACCGGCGACGGCGTGATGATCAGGATCGGTGCGATGGTCAAGATAGGCGCGATGACCGTGACAAAGACAACCAACGATGACGCCATGATGATGACGTGTGTCCCCGCCACTAATGCCGCACTCCCTCAACTTCATGATCCCTAGATCATCAACGGAAATCTTCATCTCCCACCGATGAGGGTTTTCACGGATGAAAGGCTTTCGCTCCCGAACTTCACATCTGCAAGTTCCCAAGGAGTTTCAAGCCGATCGCCATCAAAAAATACGATGGTCACACCAACCCCAAGGAGTGGCTTCAGATCTATAGCACTGCTATTCAGTCTGCAAGGGAAGATACATACGTGATGGCCAATTATCTGTCGGTCTGCCTTGAGCCTACCATTTGAATTTGGCTCATATCCCTCCCTGAAAAATTAATCACCTCCTGGGGGAGCTCAACAAACAGTTCATTGAGAACTTCCAAGCTACTTACAACCGACCGGGCAATCACTTCGACCTCACCAAGGTCAAGTAGAAACCTAACGAGACCCTGCGCGACCACATCAAGCATTACTGTGCCAAGAAGACTAAGATCCCCAATGTCCTGAATCAGAAGATCATTACTGCCTTTCAAGGAGGGTGGCAGAGTGATGACTTGGTTCGGGAGATCGGTCGACGAAACCAGGATCTGGATTTGACCACTCGGGAGTGCTTCGAGATCGCTCATAAGTACGCCTTAGGAGACTCGGTCTATATGATATTCGCGGCAAGGGGAAGGAGAAGCGTCAGAACAAGCCTGAGCCCTCCAAGAAAGAAAAGAAGCAGAAGACCGACAACATGGCAGCAGTGGTAGATTGATCCAGGAAGAATCCTCAGATAAATCAGCAGACCATGGATGACTTGTTGAATGGCCTATGCCTGTGGCACCCCAAGGGGAACCATAAGCCAAAGGATTGCTACCGGTTGAAGGGTTTAGCAGTGGTCGCGCTGAAGGTGGCCAAGTCTCCACCAAGGCGCAATAGCCAAGACAAGCCTGATGACGTCAGGAAGGATGATACAAAAGGGTTCTAAGAGCACTGAAAGGAGTTCACCTTCGTCTTCGGTGGACCCGATGCCTACTCGTCCAAGCGTAAGCAGAAGCTGGAACTACACGTGATCAGTGTCATGGAACCAGCCGCTCGCGTGTACATAAGGTGGTCTAAAATACCGATTACTTTTGATCGGTCGGATCACCCCAGGCACCTGCCCAACAACCTTCAGCCTAGTTCTTCTCCCTTCCATGGGATTGTGCCGGGCAAGACTTCAGGATAGGTCACTCTACCCATCACGTTCGGCACCTGATGAAACTTCAGGACCAAGCGGATTATTTTCCAAGTGGCCAACTTCGAGTCTGCATATCATGTTATCCTCGACAGACCGGCGATGGCGAATTTCATGGCGGTCCCTCATTATTTGTACGTCACTTTGAAGATGCCAGGCCCCAAAGTAATCATCTCCTCCACTCTAATCTTCGAAACTCTTTTGATTGCGATGTGCAGAGTTGTGAGATGGCTGACCGATAGTTGATGCTGTCCAACCAGTCAGTGATCCAGAAGGCAGCCGGTGATATGGTGAAGGCCAATGCGGAGGTCCCCATGAAGAAGCCCAACAATGAGAAGATCCGAAAGGACAACGTCCCCACTAAGGAGATATTGCTCAGCCCTGAAGACCCGGCTAAGGTCACTTATGCAGGGGCTGACCTCGGGGAGAAATAGGAACTCGCGCTCACTCTTTTCCTCCTGGAAAACAGGGACATCTTTGCATGGCAGCCCTCTGACATGTCGGGAGTTCCTAGGGAAAAGATCGAGCACGAATTAATGGTGCCTCCTGAGGCTACACCCGTTAAGCAATGACTTACGAGATTTGCTTAAGACCGCAAGGACGCCATGAAGAAAGACATAGCTAGGTTTTTAGCTGCTAATTTTATTAAGGAAGTATACCATCCTAATTGGCTTGCTAATTCAGTCCTTGTACCTAAGAAGAATAAAGAGTGGTGTATGTGTGTTGATTATACCAATTTGAACAAGGTCTGCCCAAAAGACCCCTTCGCTTGGCCACGTATTGATCATATTGTAGACTCAAGAGCCGAGTGTGAGCTCTTAAGCTTTCTGGATGCCCATTTAGGCTATCACTAGTTCCCACTGAAGGTCGAAGATCAAATCAAAACTTCCTTTATAACTCCTTTCGGTGCCTATTGCTATATCACTATGTCGTTCGGTCTGAAAAATGCTGGCGCGATTTACCATCGTGGTATTCAATGCTGCCTCGAGACTCAAATCGGTTAGAATACGGAAGCCTACGTTGATGACATCTTGTGGAGACTCGGAATGTTAAAGAACTTATTTTTGACTTGGCAGAAATGTTCGACAACCTGAGGCAATACTCGATGAAGTTAAACCCCAAGAAGTGTGTCGTCGGGGTGCCTTCGGGAAAGCTACTCGGCTACATTGTCTCCAAGAGAAGCATCGAGGCTAACCCATAGAAGATCAAAGCTATAATCGACATAGGGGCCCCCAACTCTCAAAGGGACGTACAGAAGTTGACCGGCTGCATGGCCGCTCTGAGTCGCTTCATATCTTGACTAGGAGTCACGGGTCTACCTTTCTTCAAGCTGCTCAAGAAGCAAGACGACTTCGTCAAGACAAAAGAGGCACAGTCAGCTTTGGATGGGCTGAAGGATCACCTTAGCCGCATTCCAGTCCTAGTGCCTCCGGAGCCACAAGAAAACCTTCAGCTTTATATCTCGACCACAATACAAGTTGTGAGTACCATTCTCACGGTCGACCGAGAGGAAGAAGGTCATATAAAAAAAAGTACAACACCCGGTGTATTCGTTAGCGAGGTCCTAAGTGCCTCCAAGATACGATACCACCAGATCCTAAAGTTGCTTTATGCGCTCTTGAGAACCTCAAGGAAGCTAAAACATTACTTCTCGGCTCACCCAATTGAAGTCCAAACGTCTTTCCCACTCGGAGAGGTGTTCCACTTCCCAGCTAAGTGGGCAGTCAAACTTGGTCAATACACCATAATGTTCGTAGCTCGTTCGGCGATCAAAGGACAAGCTCTGGCGGACTTCATTTTTGAGTGGACAGAGATTCAGTTGCCTCCTGCACCGCAAGACGTCTACTTGCACCAACGCTCGATCACCTTTGACTTGGTCAACCCTACCATCTTGATCACCACCCGTGGTTTTGAGGCTCAACCGTGAAACCGTCCGTGCTCCTAGCCTCTCCACATGTACAGTATGGATCACCCTTGACTTCGCCCAGCCTCTAGATCATCCGGCCCCAAGTCTACAACTTGTGCCTGATCCTCTCATCGTTGACCGCCAAGTTGACTCTAGTGACCTAAAAATCATGAGACAAGCAAACACATTTCCTCTGTTGTGCAACTCTTCAACATCCTCACTGTTGACGGCTGTTAAGTACCATTTTCAACCGTCAACTATACTCAAATAAAGGAGAATTTGGCATTTCATACACGCATGCTTTAGCACAATAATATAGTTCCACTTGTACTTGGAGAACTTTGTGCATGCAGGAGGAAATGTGAAGGAAACACCTCAAAAGGCAAGAAAACACATTTTCGACCAATCAGAGAGTGCCACATGGACGTCACACGGATTGAAGGGCCCATTTTCAGCACTTAACCGACGTAACTCCCTGCAATACCGCGCAAACCAATGTCAGGGCCCACAGGACAGCCACCTGGAGAAAGCACAGGCCAGGAGGGGCCACCCCCAGGTCGGCCGACCTGGTCAGGTCGGCCGACCCAGCCGGGCGCCCTCTCCGCCTGGGCTTCCACGTGTTGGCTCCTCCGCGACTCCTGATGACGGTTTGAGATGCCTTCCGTGGCGGTTACTCTCCCTTGCCGACCTATTGAGGCTATAAATAGGAGGGTGTGCCTTCACACTCAACACACACCACAAGAAGCATTTCTCTCTTGCTAATAGTAGTTCTTGGAGTTTTAGTGGAGTTTGGCTGAGTCTAGAGCTCTCTAGTCCCAAGTCTTCACTTGGAATTGGTATGGCTCTTGTATCTTTTCCCTTTTGTAAGACTTTACTCTTATCAATATATATATCTTTTCTATATAGTTGTGCTTGGGTCATGAGTTTCTTATTTGATTTTGTGATCCATATATGTGATAGTATAGTCTACTTGTGTGATAGTAGTTTATATTTATTATACTACTATTGTCATGCTAGTTATATACCGTCACTATAGTCTAGTTTATATGTTATAGTCTCTATGCTTAGTTTTAGCTGATAAAGTATAGCATGGGTTTGGTGATCGTATTCGTACGGTAGCTCTGCCTCGTTAATAGTAATCGCGGAGGGGCAGAGTGCTCTTTGGTCATGCAAGTATGGTACTTGGGTGACTGATTTGCATCAATTATTCGTTAGTCTACTGGTTCGTTGAGGTAGGCGGCAGGTGGTGACAGCCCTGTCCGTCCTTTGAAATCCTCCCCGCTAGGCTAGTGCGTAGGCTCTTGGCGGAAGTCGCCTGTGGATGCAGGGGTAAGTCCGTGCCTGAAGTGCTATACTATTGACTGCTGAACCTGAGTGTGGGTCTGTATGTATTCTACTTAGGCTATGCAACTGTATAGGAATGTATAGTAGGAGTAGCTTAGCCTAGTCTTTCCTCCACTAGACTTTATTTATTTAGTAGGAATCTTCTGTGTGTGTCACACTACCCAGTTATTATCATGTACCCGCCTGTCTTGGTTAGATATCCTTGCTAATTGTTAACATGATCTTATATGTTAGTAACGCTTCTTGATCATACCCTTCCTTTGGGATAAACAAATACGATACCCTGAATACTTCCGGGTGAAATGCTACAGCGGTATTCTCCGTGCGCTTGCGGATTTTACCTACTTGACTCTGGGACATATTAGTGAACCGTTTCTGGCCCCGTGCCGGGAATGATTTATTAATATGGCTTAGCAAAAGTCAACAAGCATTTCTGGCGCCGTTGCCGGGGAAGGCGTATGATCTAAGAAAAATTACTAATGTATATAGTAGTGTTGCAATTATTAAGGCTATCTCCTAGGCAGGCTAACCTTGCTTTGTTTTCTACATTTTGTATGAAAACAGGGTAGTGTATGACTGGTTTCGACTTGCCGACAAACTTCACTGAAGATCCTGAGTCACTCCTGAGAAGGACACGAGCTAGGCTCACCCCTCCTCGTAAGGAGACTCGGCCAAGCGAACCTGTCATTCCCGCACCATCAAGCTCTGAGCAAATGGCCGACAAGACCCTCCGCAAGTTCTCCGCTCCCTCCGCTGCCAACATCCCTACGGGACCAGCTGGCAATGTGGGAGATGCGAACTTCGAGATCAAGACCGGTCTCATCACCATGGTGTAGGCTGGCCCATTCTGTGGGAAAGCCAATGAGAACGCTAGTGCTCATCTCCAGCAATTCCTGGAGATTTGCAACACGTTCAAAAAGAAGGACAGCCTCATCACATTCATGAAGAACTTCCTTGAGAAGGAGAAGGTTGCACAGCAACAACTGATGAAGGCAAGGAGGCAAAGGTCACAAATTAAGCAACAGCCTCCGAAGTCCACAGGGCAGCAACCTCCGAGGTCTGCAAAGAAACAGGCTGTGAAGCCTGCAAAACCGCAGCCTCCGAAGCCCGAGAAGCCACCGACCGCAACAAAGACCAAGAAGGTGTGGCGAACGAAACAAGAAGCATCATCCGTGTCTTCATCTCCGGGACCGGACAACGCTTCATCGAGCTGAACGCCGGAGAAAAGTCCCGCTCGTCGGACTTTAAAAGGTGAGTCCTCGCCGGGAGGTTAAACCGGTAGTTATCCATACTTGCTCTTTTAATTGCATATTTGCTTTCCACCACATTTTGATTTTTTCCCGACCACTGCATTTCTGCATTCTTGAATTTTTCCAGCCACCTTGGAATTTTTCAAAACTCATTTGCATTTTTGAAAATTTAGAAAATAGGTTTTTGGGCTTTCCATTTTGAAAAGATTTTTTGTCGAGCTTTTTGAGCAAAAAGGCAGCAGGGGACAAATCCCCTAGCCGTTGGGGAACACATAGGAAAAAGGGGGCTGCCAGGAGGCCCACCTGCCAGGTCGGCCGACCTGGTAGGGTCGGCCGACCCCCTGGGCCCACCTTTTCCTGTGCTCCTTTCTCCCAACGGCTATATGGCTGTTGGTCTGTCCCTTTCTAACGGCCATCTTGCTTCCTTGGCCATAAAAATCGCCCAGGAGGGGGAGCTTCACCATTCCAAGCTCATCTTTCACTCCCCTCCTTTGCTCACTTGTTGCTCTCCCAAAATTTCGTGTTCTTCAACTTTACTACAGCCCCAAAAACCCAAAAAGATATTTCCCCTCTGTTTTAGTGCATTTGCAAGTTGTTGTGAGAAGAAAACCAATTTCGGAGAAGCTCGGGTTTGTCGTTTTCACTAACGCTCACCCGAACACTTGTTCGATCTTGTTTTTGTTCTTGTCTTGTGTTTGTTCTTGTGTGCAGCCATGTTCAACCGAATGAAGCAAGTCGCCGGAATCAAGCGGAGAAAAAGCACTCGTGCAAGCACGAGTCAAGCATCCTCCGTCAAGCTCACACCAGATCCGGGGCATGGTGACCCCGAAGCTGAAATTCCGGAGGAAAGGCCGGCCTTGCTCATCACCGAGGAGCATCTCGACATCAAGGACGACCGCGAGGGCCAAGCCATCGCGCTCATGAGAGAGCGGCCATTCGCCCACACCCGACGCTTCGATCCGGACTTCCTCGAGAAAATAGGTATGAGAGAAGAATTTGCCTCTATTTTTCGCACTACGGGTTGGCTAAATTTCGTAGAAGTAGATGAGCCGGGTTCTTGTTTGCTTACTATGCAGTTTTTATGCACCCTTAGAAAGTATGATGAAGGCATTTCTTTTCGCTTGTTTGGGCAAGAGCGCTTGGTCACATGGGGTGATCTTCATGCTATGCTAGGTCTAAATCCTAAATGTAGGCTAGACTTAGATAAAGCGCTAAAGGGGTTCCATAAAGAAAGTTTTTGGAAAAAGATTTCCGGAAACGAGTGGGGTCCCAAGCCTAGAACAAGTGCCATCCATAATCCTACACTTAGATTTATGCATGTGTGGTTGGCTATGACCTTGTTTCCTCGAGGTGACATTAGGGTTGTCCGGCAAGATGAATTGAAAATACTTTATGCCATGGTTAAGAAAATTAGGGTGTCACCCGCGGAATGCATGATTGATCAATGGTTAGACAATATAAAGTTGACAGGACCAATTGAGTGCACCTCTTTAGTTACTCACATTGCGCAGAAGTGTGGTCTGCTTGAGAATGTTCATGTTGAATATTTGACGGTAGATAATTTCTAGGCGAGGAATATTTTGTGCAAGGACATACTTTGAAACATGGTCCAAATAATACCTTGATCTATCACTTCCCCGGGTATACAAATGAATTCCCGTTACCTAACCCGGGTCTTCGTTTGTATCACTGTCGGGCACTAACCCTCCCACTTGAGCCAGTGGGAGAAGTTCGCAGGCATAGTGTTTCAGGGCGACCGACACGTTCCCGTAGGCATATGGAGCCTACACCGGAGTTTCACACTCCGACCGGAGATCCGGTATGGGAGCAGCCCCCGCCACAGGACGAGGCGGGTGCATCAACATGGCAGGCCGGAGCATGGGAATCTCAGTACAATTACCCCATGCAGACGTCATCAAGTTCAAGCGGACCGCCATCCTTTGCCACTCGGTCATTCTCATCCCGTGGGTTCCGTGAACTCAACTATGGGATGGCCGAGTTGACAAGGAGGGTGGACGACATTGATTTGCGCACCGAGAGCATGCAACAAACTCTCACGCAACATGTCGCCGACACCCAGCAATGGCAGAATTTCAGCGACAACCAATTCCGCCAGCTGAACGCGATGATGGCTCAGAATCGGAGCAATTGGGATGCCTTCTTCCGCTCCCAAGGCTACGACCCGAACCAGCAGATATGAGCAAGAACAAGCTTGGGGGAGGACCTCCCTTCTCACGGTAACTTGTATCTTTCCCCTTCTCTTTATTTCTTGCATTTGCTAAATCTGAAAATCCATAAAAATTTGCAAAACATAAAAAGAACAAAAATATTTCCCTTTTTCATGCGCGGTATGAATGTGTATAATTTTCCTATGTTGAGATGATGAATAGTTGCTCTGTCCTTTATTCCTCTCTAAAGCTAGTTTACAACTTAGTACTCTCTCAAGAGTTAGGTTTGTTGGTAAATCTTGCCTTGAACTTGAATCTTGTGGGTAGCATATGCATTCTCTAGTTCTAAGTTGTTGAGAGGTATGATATGATAGATAGGGCTGCTATGATCTTGCTCAATGTAAAGCTTGAATTCCGGAGTTTTATTTTTCAAAATGACAAATTGATAAGTTCCTCAATGATGAAATTCCCACCACAGCCATATGTAGTGTTTACATTTGAAAACCTTTACACATATGCTGCTTGTTTCACATTGAGCTTAGTCAAAATTGTTGTGACCCTAGTAGAACTCTTTTCATGCTTTCTTGATCAAGATCATATACACACATCCACCGCCATGAGCTATCCTTCTAAGTCAAGAAGATAGCATCCACCATATCCACCATATCCACCGTGAGCTATTCTTCTACACCGGAAGAAAGCCACTATCCATCCATCCATCCAAAGAAACACTCCATATATCCATTGCAAAATTCCTCTCTCAAAGTATTCATTGCAAACTAGGACTATGGCTATGCAAAAAGAAAAGAAAAAAAAATGCTCAAAAAAGAGAGCAAGCAAAAGATAGCCATAGCCTAGAAACTCCAAAAGAGAGAAGGAAAATTCAAAAAGGAGTTATTTCTTCCCATCCACCATTCCTCCGTTCTCCCACACACTTGCACATCTTGATCAAGATTGTTTGAATTGATGTTTTTCTTGGATCCGGTCTTTTGACATAGCAATATTATGTGAACATGAGTGCCTCATATATCCCTACCTTGAGCTCCACATAAAGCCTTATTTAGAAGTAGGAGATTATAGGCAACACTTTGCCTTGGTGAGGAATCATACACATATTGAGTGATCCGAGAGAATCATTTGAGGAACTTGGTTTTTATTTTCAAAATCTTTTGAAAACCTCCGGAACAACATAGCGGAATCTAGAGCAAGTGATTGGTGCCCTGCAATTGTTCTATCTCTCAACCGCCCAAGACAATGAGGTGTAAAAGCTCCATGGATCAAGGTAAATGGGTAAGTTATGCGCCAATATATTTAATTCTAGGAAGAGTACTTTGTTGTGCGCATAGTATTATTGAGGAGTAGGACATTGTAGCAACTCCTGATCAACAACTTAAGTTTATCTTTGCTTCGGGACGAGCAAAGGGTAAGCTTGGGGGAGTTTGTTGACGGCTGTTAAGTACCATTTTCAACCGTCAACTATACTCAAATAAAGGAGAATTTGGCATTTCATACACGCATGCTTTAGCACAATAATATAGTTCCACTTGTACTTGGAGAACTTTGTGCATGCAGGAGGAAATGTGAAGGAAACACCTCAAAAGGAAAGAAAACACATTTTCGACCAATCAGAGAGTGCCACATGGACGTCACACGGATTGAAGGGCCCATTTTCAGCACTTAACCGACGTAACTCCCTGCAATACCGCGCAAACCAATGTCAGGGCCCACAGGACAGCCACCTGGAGAAAGCACAGGCCAGGAGGGGCCACCCCCAGGTCGGCCGACCTGGTCAGGTCGGCCGACCCAGCCGGGCGCCCTCTCCGCCTGGGCTTCCACGTGTTGGCTCCTCCGCGACTCCTGATGACGGTTTGAGATGCCTTCCGTGGCGGTTACTCTCCCTTGCCGACCTATTGAGGCTATAAATAGGAGGGTGTGCCTTCACACTCAACACACACCACAAGAAGCATTTCTCTCTTGCTAATAGTAGTTCTTGGAGTTTTAGTGGAGTTAGGCTGAGTCTAGAGCTCTCTAGTCCCAAGTCTTCACTTGGAATTGGTATGGCTCTTGTATCTTTTCCCTTTTGTAAGACTTTACTCTTATCAATATATATCTTTTCTATATAGTTGTGCTTGGGTCATGAGTTTCTTGTTTGATTTTGTGATCCATATATGTGATAGTATAGTCTACTTGTGTGATAGTAGTTTATATTTATTATACTACTATTGTCATGCTAGTTATATACCGTCACTATAGTCTAGTTTATATGTTATAGTCTCTATGCTTAGTTTTAGCTGATAAAGTATAGCATGGGTTTGGTGATCGTATTCGTACGGTAGCTCTGCCTCGTTAATAGTAATCGCGGAGGGGCAGAGTGCTCTTTGGTCATGCAAGTATGGTACTTGGGTGACTGATTTGCATCAATTATTCGTTAGTCTACTGGTTCGTTGAGGTAGGCGGCAGGTGGTGACAGCCCTGTCCGTCCTTTGAAATCCTCCCCGCTAGGCTAGTGCGTAGGCTCTTGGCGGAAGTCGCCTGTGGATGCAGGGGTAAGTCCGTGCCTGAAGTGCTATACTATTGACTGCTGAACCTGAGTGTGGGTCTGTATGTATTCTACTTAGGCTATGCAACTGTATAGGAATGTATAGTAGGAGTAGCTTAGCCTAGTCTTTCCTCCACTAGACTTTATTTATTTAGTAGGAATCTTCTGTGTGTGTCACACTACCCAGTTATTATCATGTACCCGCCTGTCTTGGTTAGATATCCTTGCTAATTGTTAACATGATCTTATATGTTAGTAACGCTTCTTGATCATACCCTTCCTTTGGGATAAACAAATACGATACCCTGAATACTTCCGGGTGAAATGCTACAGCGGTATTCTCCGTGCGCTTGCGGATTTTACCTACTTGACTCTGGGACATATTAGTGAACCGTTTCTGGCCCCGTGCCGGGAATGATTTATTAATATGGCTTAGCAAAAGTCAACACTCACCAACTCCAGTTAGTCAAAACCATGACATGCACAGACTCATGCAATCCCCGGACTCCCGCATTTCAACACAAACACAAATTCCACCAAAGTCAATTACTCATCACATAATGCAAACCATGGCACATCTCAACATGGTTTCTCACCGTCTCTAAGAACGTACTAGTGACGTGTCTCTGTGGACACGTCCCAAGTAAACATGGGGAGGGCATTACTAGCAACGGATAAGGAAAACACCGTCTATAAAAGATGTATGAGGGACCACTGAGAGGTAACCGTCCCTAAAAGAGCGTCCAATAGAGACAGTGTTATGTTTTAGGGACGGTTTATGCAAACCCGTTGCTACAGTTTCACGTTGTAGAGACAGCGTTTTGTTTCAGTGACAGTTGTTCGACCCCGTCTCTATATAAGTCTTCTTTAGAGATGGATTGCACAACAACCGTCGTCCTACCCACCTATAGCAGCGACGGTGTTTCCGTACCCGTCGCTAAATTTTAAAGACCAGCGACGTTTTTCAGCCGCCTGTCGCTAAATACCTAAGCACAGCGACGTGTTCCACTAATCAACGCTAACTGCCAGCGCTCCCCACTAGTTTCATTTTTCATCGCTAACTCCCTCAGATCCAAATTGTCCAATCTACAGGCCAGAGGGCGGTGTCATCGCCATGTCGGCGTCGATATAGCCAGCGCACTACCATCGCGTGTGCCATGCCTGTGGCATTCCCTACCTTGCACGCGTGCCACTCCCAAGGTTGCACGCGCGCCGCCACTCCCTAGCTTGCACGCACGCCACTCCCTGCGCCATTGCTGCCTACGTGCTGTGTGCGTCATCGGCCCTAGCCTACGCTTGCTGCGTGCGTCATTGGCAGCTGGTGCCCAAGCACACAACAGCGAGAGTTGTGTGGCTTCCGCTTCACCACTGGCAGCTTCCCCAAGCTGCCCAGCTTCACCTTCCTCTCTGCAAGCTAGCTAGGGTGAGTAGTACAGTCCTCCAGCTAAAATTTTGCATCTATAATAATTTGTTTATCTCAAAATTAGTACACTGGTTCATTGTATACAAGCATATATATGCTTTTCTATTTCAGGAACTTGAAGCATATTATTGTTGATTTGAAGTTCTAATTGTGCTACCTCAAATGTAGCTAATTATTTGTAGGCTTTTTAATTATACTTGGTAATAATTACCTATAATCTGTAAGTGCAGAGATGGGTGAATTTGAAGAACGTGCTTGGATGTATCTTGAGAGCCGCACTTGTGATGATTACCTTAAAGGTCTCTCGGCTTTCATCAATGTTGCTATGGAACACATGAAGCAGAGTAACAAGAGTGTAATGTCCTGTCCATGGATTGACTGTCAAAATGGCAAGAGGTTTTCACATTCAATGCACTTACATGCGCACTTGATAATGTGTGGATTCAAGAAAAACTACAAAATCTGGAACAAGCATGGAGAAGAAGGTATTAATCCTGGTGAGGCACCGAAGGGATTCGTTGATGGCAGTGGGTATCAGGGCCCCGCAAGCACCAGTGAGGGAGATCAGCATCTTGCTAATGATGAAATCTTATCCATAGATAATGACTATGTTGATCTTGTTGACAACATTGACCACATGATGCATGATGCTGAGGGAAACATTGAGTCTGAGTACACCCAGTTTCAAGAGCTTATAAGGGATTCCAAGAAACCTTTGTATCCTGGCTGCAACTTGACTTTACTGGATTCTATGTTGAAACTTCTCAAGCTAAAGGCAAGCAACTGCTAGTCAGACCCGAGCTTCACGGACTTGCTACGCCTGTTACATGAAATGCTTCCGAAGGGGAATGAGTTGCCTTCAAGCACTTATGAAGCCAAGAAGATAATTTGTCCATTGGGATTAGAAGTAGAGAAGATACATGCTTGTAAGGAGGATTGCATTCTCTTTCATGGTGATTATGCTGAGCTGACTCGATGTCCTTTTTGTGGGACCTCATGGTACAAGCAAAGAAAAGATGGGGGTGATGACGAGGTACATAGCAAAAGGAATGGAGGTCCTTAGAAAGTTGTGTGGTATTTTCCTATCATCCCTCGACTGAAGCATATGTTTGCAAACAGCAAGGAGGCCAAGCTCCTCCGTTGGCACACATGAAGCGAGGATGAAAATAGTAATGGTCATAGGAATGATGGAAACTATCAACATCCTATAGATTCGGTTCAGTGGAAGAACTTTGATACAAGATTCAGTGGTTTTGCCAAAGAAGTGAGGAACATCCGGCTTGCTTTGAGCACAGATGGGATGAATCCATTTGGTGACATGAGTGTTGCCCACAGCACATTGCCAGTTGTGTTGTGCCTCTACAACCTACCACCTTGGCTCTGTCACAAGAGAAAGTATCTTATGTTGACAGTGTTGATCTCTGGTAAAAAGCAGTCCGATGTCAATATTGATGTTTATTTCAGGCCTTTGATAGATGATCTCAAAACACTTTGGTATGATGGTGTTGAGGTGTGGGACCAATTCAAGAGGGAGTACTTCAACATGCATGCTATGCTCTTTTGTATGATACAGGACCTCCCAGCATTATATTCTATGTCAGGATAGAGTAAAGGAGGAGGCAAAGGTTGCCCTTAGTGTTTGTATGATACTGAAAGTGTCTGGCTTAGAAACTCCAAGAAACCGATGTACATGAGAACTCGACAGTTCCTTCACAGGTCTCATGCATACCATAAATGAAGGCTCGGTTCAATGGCACTGTGGAAAAAGGGTGAACCCTAAGGCATTTTACTGGTGAACAAATTTTGATGGACCAGCAAAAAATTTCTTCATTAGTCCTTGGAAAGAGAAAACGCTCCAAAAGTGGTGAACATGATATGTGGAAGACACTATCTTTTTTTTTGAGTTTCCATACTGGAAATGGTTGGACGTACGTCATTGCATCGATCTCATGCATATTGCCAAAAATGTTTGTGAAGCTTTTGTGTGCTTAATGCTGAATATGAAACGAAAAAGCAAATATCATAAAAATGGACGAGTGGACATGGAGGAAATGGGATTGAGGCCTGAGCTTTATCCTAAGGGTGATGATCAAGATCTACCCCCATGCTCCATCTCTCTATCCAGGAAGGAGAAAAAAGAGTTATGTGAGTTCTTCAAAGGTGTGAAGCTGCCATCCGGCTACTCGGCCAACATTGGAAGGCATTTCTCGGTGTCCGAGCTAAAAGTGGTTGGTAGATGAAGGCTCATACTTGTTATATCCTATTGACTGCATTGCTTCCGGTAGCGATCAGAAGCATCCTACCCATCAAGGTTCGTGAAGCTATCATGAGTTTTTACTTCTTCTTCAATGCAATTTCCTAGAAGGTCATCGATCCATTATCTTTAGTGGACCTACAAAAGAATCTTGTGAAGACTCTATGTCATATTGAGATGTTTCTTCCGCCATCATTCTTCGACATTATGGTACACCTCACAAAACATCTTGTGAAAGAGGTTTACTACCTTGGACCTGTGTACCGTCATAATATGTTTCCATACGAGAGGTACCTTGCAATTTTGAAGTCCTATGTGAAGAACCAATCTTTGCTGAAGGGTTGTATTGTTCAAGGTTACTCTACAGAGGAGGTAGCTGAATGTGTTGTAATTACATCGACCCAAAAAATCCAATTGGTGTGCCAAAATCCCCGCATGAGGGAAGGTTGGCTGGAAAAGGAACTATTGGAAAGAAACCATTTAGTCCTAAACTTGAGTTTCATGAACAAGCTTATTTTCTTGTGCTTCAACAGATGGCCGAAGTGTCAGAATACATTGATGAGCACAAGCAGATACTTCGTCAAGATAATCCTGAGCGGAGTGAATTGTGGTTAGCTAAGCAACACATGCAGAGGTTTAACACTTGGTTCTGAGATCGGATCGATGAAAGTTCAGAAAAGAGTGAGTTGCTTCGCAAACTAGCAGCTGGACCATTGTTCATAGTTGTGACATATCAAGTCTACGAGATAATTGGTTACACATTCTACACCATTGAGCAGGATAAAAAGAGCACATACCAAAATAGTGGTGTCCAAATAGATGCATATGACTAGAATTTGCAGAAGAGTGCATATTATGGTCAGATTGAAGAGATTTGGATGCTGAGTTATTCGGACATTAAGGTGTCCTTATTTAAGTGCCGCTGGGTACAAGGCACAAGTGGTGTCCAGAAAGACCAATTCGGGTTTGCCACAGTTTACCTCAACCATCTTGGTTTCAAGACGGAACCGTTTGTGCTTGCCAAACAGGTACAAGTTTTCTATGTGCTGGACATGATGAAAAAGAAGCGTCATGTCGTACTCCGAGGGAAAAGAAGGATTGTTGGAGTAGAAAATGTTGTTGACAAAGATGAATCCAATCAGTTTGACGAAGTCCCTCCATTTTCTTCTTCAACCATAACAGAAGTTTCTCCAAATGAGAAAACTCCCTACATACGGACGGATCATAACGAAGGAATTCGTGTGCCAAGACGTCGACAAAAATGATGAGTTCGCAAAAAGCAGTAGGTATTACAGTGCTCTTTATTTATTGCAGCTGGCAAGCCTCAATTTAATTTATCAACACATTCAGATGTTCACATATATATCAATGGACCTCAAGTTGAGTGAAAAGGTATTTCTGGTGGATAATCCTTGGCCCCAAAAACTTAAGAAAACAAAGAACAAAAATGAGAGAAAGAAAGGGAAAACAACTTCTGTAGTAAGTTTGTGCAAGAAGTGAGTATATTGTCTTCATAATCATGGTGTGGCAATACAGAATATGTCACTCACTTAACTTCTGTAGTATTTATTATGCTTGAGTATATTGTCCTCAGAATTATTTGTTATTAGTCACATCCAAATCATCAATGGTTAACAGTAATTTTTTCTAAACAATTATTTTTTTCTATTGACAGTTCCGGCCTGTATGTTTCTTGGATAAAGCTCAGGCCTCTGATTGTAAGTCTGACAGGGCTGAACATTTTTGGGGTATGGCTGACAGAACTTAGCAGGTGGCTGAACATTTTATCTGTGTTAAATTTTGCTGTCATTGTGCATGAGCACAAAGAGCAACCTCTGTTATCTTATCTATGTGAATGACTGTATTTTTTATTCGCTATGACCAAGGCTGTGATTTTATCTATGTGAATGACTATCATTGTGTGCAGCCTCTGTTATTTGGCGCTTCTGTTCTGTTTCCCGTGCCTTCTGTTGCTCTGTTCTCCTGTTGGGTATGGGCATCGGCAAAAAAATTTTGGGCGTTGGCAATTACTGAGCCAAGGCACTCTACTATCAGGCCTCCATTACTAGGATATGGATTTCAACCTGTGGCCAACAGGAAGCACCAGGCCTTTCATAAGCAGCCTGAGTTCGAGCTGCCATTACTAGGACATGGATTTCGACCTGTGGCCAACAGGAAGCACCAGGCCTTTCATAAGCAGCCTGAGTTCGAGCACCAAGATAAAGCGGCCCAACAACAGCTGCCCGGAGAGAGTGTGATTGTTTCGTGAGTTCGAGGCAGTGTCGGTTTTTAACTATATAGGATCCACCCTCAGCTACTGAGGTGGGACTAAATGTCCCTTCAGCGCGTGACTCTGCTTCCACTAACGGGCCGCCAAGGCGCCAACCCAGCATCGAGCCCCTGATAGCAAAACACCCGAAGCCCAGTTCGAGCACCAAGATGGAGCGGCCCACCACTCTATCGTACTTGTAGCTGCTACATAGATCATTTAATATGCCTTAGTACATAAACAATTGAGCAGTTCAGTGGTTTGTTCGCTTGTCTAAAATGGCAGTGTCACGGGTTCGATTCTCAGGCGACCATTTTTTGTTTTTGTTTTTTTGCAGCGCGGAGTGCTCTTCCCCTTCCCCACGGGATTTTTATTATTCACCTTCTCTCCCATCTCTTCCCCTTCCCTCCCGTCTCTTCCCTTTTGGGTCTCTTCCCCTTCCCTCCCCGTCTCTGCTCACTCGTGATGACCGGCAACCGCTCGGAGCAAGCTCGTCGGCAAACCCGGGATGCACGAGAGAGGTTCCACCGCGCCGCAACCAACCCTCAGCCTCCGCTCCAAACCCTAGGCCTCCACGGCGGCATAGCGGCGGCCCCTGCTCCTAAGCAACACGGAGGCGGAGCAACGGCCCCTGCTCCCAAGCAATGCGGAGGCAGAGCAGTGGCCCTACTCCCAAGGTGCCCCCTGCTGCGCATCGACCCTGCCGCCAAAGGGGGCGCTCCCCATCAATGAGCTGCTGCCGCCGAAGGTGCTCCCCACCGAAGATGGGGAAGATGAATGTCTGGGTCGATTTGTTGTCGTCGGAAGATGAGAACTCTGACCAGGTAAGCCCGTCCCAGCTTAGTGTGTTCGCTGTTTGAAGCAATATTGTGACTTCGTGAGATAAAGCATTGTCTCAACTTAGTGTGTTGTTCCTACTTAGTGTGTGTTGTCCCTGCTTAATGTGTGTTGTCCCTGCTTGGAGTACATTAGTAATCTTTTTTTGACAGCATGCCAAAGTAATTTTCCCCTTCTTTATTAACTATCTACTATAACAATACAATGGCACAACGAGCTCCTCTAGTAGTCAATGCATACACTGAACTTTTATTAATTACTGAAGCAGGGTACGAAAAGGCCTAATCAGGACGTGCCGGCCACAAGCAGCAAGTGGCGCAAGCTATCAGAGGAGGAATTGAACAACGAGCTCGATGAAATGAACAAGCAAATCATAGATATGGAAAAAAATTTTTAATTCAATGGCTGAGCAAGTTTCTAAAGAAAGGACGGAGAACAAAGTTTTAAGGAAAAAACTGGGAGAAGCAGAAGACTGGATTCAAGGAGCAAGAACAATGAGGCCGCAGTACTTGTTTCAGAACGTGACCAAGGAGGATTGGGATGCAAGGAAGGAGGTTAAGCAGCAGAAGCAGCAGGAGGAGGAGGAGACCACCAAGGACTAGTGATATCTAGTTCTGATGTTCTTAGTATGTGGAACCAAGGATCAGGTGCTGATGCATCTATAATATGCAACTACTGTATTATATTGTCTAGTTTGGAACTGCTATATGTAGTATGTAGAACCATCGTTGATCAGGTTCTGATGGATCTATGGAACTGCGATATATATTTTGGTTTGAGATTTGGTTGTCATGTTTCAGATTTGGTATGACCTCTGCATGTTTAATTCTGTTTGATTTCGTCATTTGATCTGATCTGTGGTGCTCCAGATGCTCTGTTTTTCTGTAAAGAGTAGAGAACAGAGCTTTGGCAAGCTGGCCCTGGGCGAGCTGGTAATAGACAAAGGGGAAGGGGATTAGAGACGGGGATTTGAAATAGAGATGGGGTTATGATCCCCGTCTCTCAGCCACCCACCCAGCCAAATGTACATCCGCACTGCCAAACCCTCATTTCAACCGCCACTCAGCCAAACCCTCAACGCTGCCACCCATCTGCCCCTTCTTCTCCGCTCTCCTGCCGCAACGCAGACGTCCCTCCAAACCCCAACCCTTGACACCACCACCCATCTGCCCCTTCTTCTCCACTCTCCCGCTGCAGCGCAGTCGTCCCTCCAAACCCTAACCCTTGACGCCACCACCCATCCGCCCCTTCTTCTCCGCGCTCCTGATGCAGCACAGCCGTCCCTCCAAACCCTAACCCTCAACACTGCCACCCATCTGCCCGTTCTTCTCCGTGTTCCCGTCGTAGCCCAGTTGTCCGTCCAAACCCTAACCCTCGACGCCGCCACCCATCTGCCCCTTCTTCTCCGTGCTCCTGCCGTAGCACAGTCATCCCTCCAAACACAAGGACCTTGAGGTCAAGCTCCTCAGTGACCCCGACCACAACGACCTCACCTCCGGCCCCGACGAGCATATTGTCTACCAGGTGCACTAATTCTGATTGGTTGTAGGTTATGCGAAACAAATTGTAGGACTAGCTTATCTGGTGCACCTTGAACAGTTTTGTGTGGTCTGTCTATGTTGTGTTTGTTGCCGACATTGTCCTTTGTATAATGTTTTGAGCTGGTTTTCATTCTAATTGTGGATTCAGTTTGAAGTAAGTGTACTTTGTATGACGTATGTGAAAAGCTAGATGAGATGAACACTGGAAAGATCTGACTATAGCAGTTTATTGGACTGGTGATGCTTATGTGTGAGATCTGTATTTTGCCCTGGTTTAGTACATTATTTGGTGGCTCCATGTTGCACTTTTAATGGTTATATATCTCTAATTGTCATCAAATATTTAAAGGTCAAATGGTGTTCATGAATTTAGGCAGGGACCTTCATGACTGCTCATGCCTAGGGTTGTTTGCAATTTGATAATGCAGGTTCTATTAGTCTTTCATGCTAAAACTAGTTTTTGTTCACTTAGTCTTTGAATATAGTTTTTGTTCACTAAGATCAGATGTTCTTGTCTTTGCTTGTCTATGCATCCTATATGCTAATTGAAACACTTGTTATTTGTTGTTCTTCTCTTGCAAATGTCTTCCGAGGAAGAAAATAGCTCCTCAGAGTCGAAGTCGAACTTTAAGGAGGAGGCAGAGGTTAATAAGTCAACCTCCAAGGAAGAGGACTCTCAGAATGACGATGCCACACATACAAAGGAAGGGACCAAAATCCGCAAAGGAAGGAGTGAAGCTCAGTGGCCCATAGACATGATGATTGTCACTAAAACCAGTGAAGATGGCATGCCTGTAAATAAGAAGGAAAAGCTAAGATTGAGGAGGCTGGCAGGGCTCATTGCAAAGCAGAAGGTGTCTTTACTTCTTCCAAGATTTTCCAGCTTGAAAGACACAGGCAAGAAGGCCTTGTTCAAGGACTACATTATGCCTTATCTCTCCTTCAATGAACAAATAAAGGATAGAGCAATGAAGAGGGCCATGAAAGTCATAGCCAAATGTTGGAGGAGCTACAAGAGCACCCTTGTCAATGAGTACATGTTGAAAGACAAATCCCCATTCGACCGCTTCCAACATCTCAAAAAGGAAGATCATGCTACATTTGTCAAGTTGAAGAGGACAGAAGAATTTAAACGTACAAGTGAAAAGTTCAAGGACCTCCGCATGAAGAACAAGCACAACCATCACTTGGGGACTGGTGGGTATGAGGGAAAACTCTAGGTCCGGATGGATGAAGATCGAAGGTTAGAAGAGGAGGGTCGGTCGAACCCGTGGGATCAGTTCCCCAACTATCAGTCCAAGAACTGGCTGAGGGCTAGAGGCAAGCTTACCGACTCAGGGGAGATCAGTTTTGACAGCTAAGAAATAGATGAAGTCGCTGAAAACCTTAAGCAACTCAGCAACGGTGATTCTTCAGTCAATCGGCAAGATGCGCTAACCAAGGCTTTGGGAAACAATGAGCACCTAGGTGAGTTCTTCATGAACCTTGTCCTTATGCCACAAGTTGAATTGTTTTATTGCTGATCAATCAAAGCAACACAGAACTAAAACTGATGTATATACATTTTGTGTTGTCATGGCAGGTCGCGTGCGAGGAATATCAAGTTTTGTTGGCTAGAAATTAGGATGGCCAGGATACAACAAAAAGAGGAAGATGACTGAAGCTGAATTTGATCAAATGACAGACTTTCTTTGCAAAAAAATTGTACAAGATGTGGTTAGCAGCCTCCCCAACATCCTTGTAGCGCAAGGTCTAAAAATTGTGCCTATGGGCCATAGTCCACACCAACTAAGCCCAGCAGATGCTCGGAGGAGCAGCTTTACTTCCATTGAAGGTGGTGCTGGGAGGTCTGAGCATGGTGATCTCAACGGCGACATGATGCAGCTTGACCTTGACAGGCAACCTGACAAGCATTGTGACCAGCAGCATGGTGAGTATCAGAATGTGGAGCAACATGAAACAATGCCAGATCTAGAACCTGGTTCTTTATGCCTGCTATCTGAGCCTGCACCTTGTGCTACTTTGGGCAATGTCAGTGGCTACCAAATGGAGCTTGGTAGAGGCCAGGTTTGTCCAGATCGACAAAAGCTGCATAATGTTGAGGTACTATATAGCTATGTGGTTGTCCATGTCCAATATATGCATACTGGTTATGAAGATTTTGTGCTAGAAGTGCCCCCAAATGTTGAGGTCACAACATTGGGAGAAGCCCTTCTACAATGGGTTTAATGAAGGAAGGGTCTTATTGTGGTCAACCTTGCCTCACTGGAAATGACATTAACCCCCAATCCTCCTAAGCCACCTAAAACTGTAGTAGCTGCCACACAACAAAAACCAGCAAACAAGGCTGATGCACCTTCAACACTTCAGAAGCATGGACAGTCAAAGGTAGTGCCCATGAGAACCAAGAAAGCAAAGAGCACTGAAGATATGGGCAACAAGGTCTAGGAGAAGGTGAAGGAGATTCTTACAAAATCTGACAGTGCAGCTAACAAGCCTGACTCCAAAAAGAAGGTTGTGATATCAACAGCATGGACTACTCTCAACAAGAATTTCAAGTATGGTATGCCACTGCTGGCCAATCCATCAGAAATAAGAAAGCAGGACCTTCAACAACTCAGCTTCATACCTTGTATTTGATGGGCTGTAAATAGAAAAAGAGACACTTCCTTGTGTATTTCAAACCTCACCACTTTCTCAAAAATGAGGATGGTACCTTCCTAGTTGACTATGCCGACCTATATGACCTTTTCAACTACGATGCCTTGGACATGAGTATTGTAAGAGTATTTGCATTGGAAGTACAATTTGGTAGAAACTTTACTGCTGCTTTGTTATACATAGTTAGAGAAAGCAAAAGGAACAAGTGGCCGGTGGCAGTCCTTGACCCTCAGATGTTGGCGTTACATGCCATTGTTGCTAATGTGGATGATGGAGCAGTACAGAGCTATGTGGCATGAGCAATGTCCCACTGTTCGAGGACAAAAGATTTTGTCATGTTTCCATGCATGACTGGGAGCCACTGAATAGCTGTGGTCATCAGCCTAAAGTGGGCCACTGTATGGTACATAGATTCAAACTTTCAATCCAAATATGATGTTTCCATTTGAGAGATATGCTCGATAAGTGAGTAACTCACCTTCCCGTCTTAAGATGTCTATTAGTTAGTCTGGCCATGTACCTTTTGTAGTAGATAATTAAAAACTTTGATTTCAATGTAGGACTTACTTAACCTTCCTTGAGAGCGATCCGAAAAGGAAGAATAGCAGAACTGGTGTGATGCATATGGAGAAATTCAAAGTAACTGAAATTTTCTTCAAATTATTTGCTTCCTATAATTATTCAAAAAGGAAGAAGATCAGAACTGATCTGATGACATGTCTATTAGTTTAGTTGTAACTATTTGCTCCTTTTAATTGTTGCAGTGTTATCAGCAGCCATTCGTCAATCAGTGCGGCTTCTACACTGCTCATCACATGTTCTACCTTGCCCCTGTAATCACTAAGATGAAGAATCTTGAGGTTTGTTTTGTTCACTCACTCAATAACTCACTACGTGCAATGCAAGCAGCAATTTGTTTCTGCATTTCCTTGCTCTTGTGGTCTTTATTTCGAACAAATCCACAGATGTCAGTACAAAATTCTGTAATAGTATTCTCTGCATTTGGTTGTTCTGAAATTTACTTAATTGCTCTTCTGTTGGTATACCCTGACAATGCAAGCAGCAATTTGTCACACATAAAGAACTTGTGGAGGGTGTATCATTGATTTCTTATCTTTCTTTCATATAGGAATTCTTGGTGCCTGGTATATGGCGTCTTGATGACTGGGTGCTATCTAGAATTAGAGAGCGGATTGCTTCTTTCATGGTAAATGATGTCATCAATTTTAAAGGTGAGTTCTTTCCTCCTGGTGTGACTTAGATGTGACTTACTGTAATGTGGTTTGTGTGAGATGCTTCAGAGATTTAGATGTTTTGGAACTTCTTGTAATGTGTGAGACTTAGATCTAAGTCACATGTGATGACATGATATGGTTCTTAATACTGTGATGACATGATCTGATTGACATGAACAGAGTGACATGTGATGACATGATATGGTTCTTAATACTATGATGACAATATTATGCAATGAATGACTATTATGGCAAGGAATGACTATTTTGGTGCTCCTCTAATGTAATTCAGACGTCCCTGAGGATTTGATATGAATCAGGCTAGATGCATCGAACACCGTCACTATTGCTTTCCAGTAGAAAAGGAATTAGGGACAGGGAAGGAAAACGCGAACACCGCAGCTATTGCGTTTCAGCAGAAAAGGAAATTAGGGACGGGGAAGGAAGAAACGTCTCTTTAAAGGTAGAGATAGTGGTAAGAAAACATCACTGTCACAGCCAGTGATGGGTGAGCAAAGCCGTCGCTACAAGTACTAGGGACGGGCCCTGCACTAACGTCACTGATTGATCAGGGACGTTATTCCACATACGTCTCTATAGCTATCGGGGACAGGCTATTTGTCACCGTCTCAAAACTTGTAGTGACATTTCTAAACGACATCTGTAATAAACTTACACAACCATCATTAAAACATAGACACCGGTATAGGACCCCGTCTGTATATCACACTACAGACGGTGCCGGTAACCATCACTGATCTAGCCTCATTAGCGATGGCGGAAACGCCGTCTCTATAGGCTAGGAATTCGAGATGAAAAAGCTTAGACGGTTCGCTGCCCCATCTCTATAATGCTTAGAATCCCGTCTCAATTGGCCCGATCTGACATAGTGTCCTTTCAACGAACCAAGTTTGGGATGACCAGCATCTGATGAAAGTGCACTTGTATCTCTCATGTTCTATAATATTTATATTGTCAATAATCACACGTATGGTAGAATACTATGCGACAACGTTTAGTAGAACTAATGATATGTATGGTCAAATACTATGAAGACAATTTTTAGTAGAACTATTTCAAGAAGATTTTTTATACCGACACATATCTGAAGCTAGTGTTTTACGTTTGCTTGTAAAATTATATATGCTTATGCAATAGGTGTATATTATCATACTTTTTTTTATGCCCATAACAAAGTGCGGATTCTTTGCTAGTCATTTAATAAACTAGGACGCTTTGAGTTTTGTGTATATTTTTAAAAAAGCTCCAACAGAGCAGTTCTCTCAAGAGAAACCACCTAGATTCGTTGAAACGAATAAACAATATCAGTCCTAGAACATGACAATTTGCAATTATCACTAATCAGAAACAAAATTATCTACTAAGTACTAATTGAGGGTTTATTACCTATTGGGACTTGCTAATTTTCAGCTGACTGAAAGTTGGGACAACTTTCAATCACCGTTTTGAGCCATCGGATTTAGATCTAACGGTTTAAAATTATTATATAGATAATCCTATAAAAGAAAAATAGAAAAGAGTAACCAAAGCACAAAGTCGTTTTCTAGATTTTTTGCTACAAAACAAAGTAAACACAAGGGGAACACTGAAGAGAAGAAATATGGTCGACTTCTATACATGAGAAATGTGTTTTTAGAACAGAGGACATGTTTTCTTTAACTGCAACTTTGCAAAGCAATGCTGGAACCTGCTTGGACAGAATATTCCAACTCGTCTTACTACTCCTAGGCTAGTCAAATGGCTGAAAAAGAAACTTGTAGTTCCTTGTCATATGGAAATCATTATCCTTATATGTTGCTGCATTTGGACTGAATGAAATGGATGGATTTTCAATGACCGAGATCCTTCATCACAAAATGTTAGAGCCCATTTTTTCGAAGTGCTCAATTTGGTTATCCATCGAGCTAAGTATCGACATAAGGAACAACTCAAGGAATGGTTAGAACAAAGACAGTAGTAATTTGCTTTCTGTTTAGTGTTTAGGTTTCTTTCTTTTCCTTTTCGGTAAATAACGTTTGGTCCTAATAAAATCCTGTAGGGGCTAAGACCCTCCAGTTTCTTTTTCTTCTTCTTATATAAAAAAAGAGATACAGAAAAAAAAAAGAATCTATGTTTAATTACATGGAAAAATCAACTCAGCTACTTCTACACTACCGGAAACCGAGTGGTTGCTGAGTGCCACGGCCTTTGTCGCTGTTATTGCTGCCGTCCAACTGCCGTCTCTGTTGGGCCCTCTAAACTTTGCCGAGGGTTCCTGACTGCTTGACAAAACACACTCAGCAAAAGCGGGTTTGCCAAGTAAACCTTTGCCGTGGCCCATATGCCATACAGTAGTAGACTTGTGTATCTTTACTTACATGATGGACTTGTTTACACATTGTAAAATATAATTCACTTTTATTTCTATAATAAATAAAAAATGTACAAAAAATCATTTGTGCAAGAATAGTACTTGACAACTTATAGGTAGACAACCCTCTTCCAATTGAATTTGTAGATTTTGTTTGAGATCATTTGCGGTTCTATAGTTGGTCAACACCCTTCCTGTGGAGCTATTGGTACTAGCTTGTATACATCACTGAGGTGCTCTAACTTGTACAAATGTGCATGCATTAGTACATGCGTTGTGGAAATGCTTCCGTGATGCATGTGGCGTGTGCGTGCAATGCTAACTAGAAGGTACTGCAGCCTTCGACACGTGCGTACGTGCAGCTCCGGCGCTCCCCAAATGGATCAAGGGGTTCCTTTTGGAGATGATCCATGGCATGCTCCGGTTGCGTTGTCTGTCGGATGTGAAGTGTTGTAACCGCACACACGCTACACACTACGGGAAACAGACTGTTTGCCGAGTACCAGAGGCACTCGACAAAGATTGAAAAGCACTCGGCAAACCCTTTGCCGAGTGCCAACATATGGCAAAATATGCTCGGCGGCGACTTTCCCGGCATAGTAACTTTGTGGAGTGCTATATCTCGGGCACTCGACAAACATCTTTGTCGAGTGCTTCGGAAGGTACTCGGCAAAAAAAAGTAACCTAATGGTTGAAAGCGGCTAACAGAACTTTTATCGAGTGCCGGACTAAAAGCACTTGGCAAAAGCTTGAATGTTTGCTGAGTGTTAACAGGGAACTCAGCAAAGGCTTGAGTGTTTGTCGAGTGTCTGGCTCAGAACAGTCGGCAAAGGCTTGAATGTTTGTCGAGTGCTAACAGGGAACTCGGCAAAGGCTTGAGTGTTTGCCGAGTGTCTGGCTCAGAACACTGGGCAAAATGTCCAGGGTTTGCCGAGTGTCATGGTCATAGCACTCGGCAAACCCTTGTTCCAGAATCTTTTTTATTTTGTTTTTTCTTGTCCCCACAGTAAAAAAATCATATTTTCACACAATATACATCACAGGCATAAATCTCAATACCATCACAGGCATATATCTCAAATAACATCACAGACATATCATTTTCACAGCACAAACTCAAGTCCTCAAATAAGCATGAACAGGTTCAAAATCGTCAACTCTCCAAGTTTACAAGTTCACAAGCTAATAGGTCCTGAAATACATCGTCAACTCTCCAAGTTTACAAGTTCACAAGCTAATAGGTCCTGAAATACATAAGTTCACATGATGATAAGTAGAAATATATGATAAGTAGCTAAGACTCCAATCCGTGCGGTCCGAACAGGCTGTGAGCGATCCCTGCACATGGCTCTTCAATTCCGGGGTGATTATATGACGCTCCCATCGAGGAAGGAAGATTCTGTAAGTATTTATAAGTGACAAATTATTAACTTCTAAGTTTTCTAAGGTGTTTGTGGTTGTCTAAGTTGTCTAGTGTTGTATATGTAACAATCTAAGACAAAGAACAGAGTATAACGAAATCATAAGGTTGTCAAGATACTCACAGGAGACTCAGACGGTCTAGAAAATAGTGGAGCAAAGACAGGAACCTGCGGTAGAGGAATAAGTGGCGGAGCGTGTCCCACTTGCTAAGAGAGATCTTGCATGTAGGCGAGGAACTGCGATAATGTCTCCTGCTGTCTCGCGACGGTCGCCTCAAGCTCCTCTCGGGCCCTCCTGTCTCATGCCTGACTCGCCTCTAGGTCTTGTCGGGCCCTCCTCTCCTCCACTAGCTGGGCCTAGAAAAGGTGAAGCAAGTGCTAAGCTATAGTGAATGCCTCTAAGTGCTAAGCCCCAATTCCATAATGTTGGAACCCATCTGTTGCCAGTACCACACGTATATTGCGAGCCTCTCTAGCTTTGTCAGGATTAGCAGGATCAAAGTGTGTCTAGGATTCAGCATCGGATGGATGTACAAGATTGTCAGGATTATATCGAATTCCTTTTTTCTGCCACATCATCTGTTTCATAGACTCCTCGGTCATGTATAGGCGTTGGATCCTCGGTATGAATGGAAGGAGCCATAGGATTTTCATGGGGACTTTGAGCTGCCTCTTCTGACCATCAGCCGAGTCTACCTCTAGGTATCTAGAGGAAGAACACTTTGGACAATACTTGGCATTTTCATGTTCTTTTTGAAATAAGACGCATCCATTCGGACAAGCATGTATCTGTCCTTATGGCATCTTAAGTGCACGAAGCAGTTTTTGTGCCTCATACTTGCTCTTTGGCAGAATATGACCTTCCGGAAGCAGGGTGGCAATGGCTGTCAACATCACATCAAAGGCGGCTCGACTTATACTAAACTAAGACTTTACAGCCATCAAATGTGCAATGGCATCGAGTTGAGACACCTTGGTATGGCCATGAAGGGGTTCCTGTGCCGCAGATAACATTTCATAAAAATCCTTTGCAATTGGCTCTGGCTCCTTCTCCTCCCTAGGACTTTCATCGAAGTTCGCATCATCATAGTCATTTAACATGTCTCCTATCCTGGCATCACCATCACATGCATCGATGCGTTGTGTCATGACCTCCTCTCTCAAACGATCGACCGGCTCACCATGGACGGTCCATCGCTCATAGTTATCCTTAAATCAATTATTGAATAGATGTTTGCCCATGACCTCCTTTGTTTGTTTTTTATGATTTTCACAACGACTACATGGATAGAAAGTCTTTAACGCCCCATTAATCTGGGCAAATGCATGATTCATTAAAGCCTAGGTCTTATCAATCCATTCCGGAGTAGCCTCGGCGGCACTTGGGTGGCCCGTATCCACTGACGGTCATCCATCCTCTAACATACCACTGAGCAATATAAACATCAAATTTATCTTTTAATAATCCATCGGGTATTATAAAAATCATTTGTATCTACATGCTGACTATCTTAGCAGTCTAATAGGTGAGGATAGGTCCTAATCCCACTCGAGGATGTGTAGGTGAGGATAGTTTCCATGCTCTACTCCAATCCGATACAGAATTTTGGTAGCACCTCCCCGCTGCTCTCCAAATACACGTCCTAACAAGGAGATTGTGTATCCGGAGAACAATAGGGACGTGCTGCCAAAATTCTGACTCGGACCGGAGTACAGCATGGAAACTAACCCATCTACAGATCCTTGGGCTGTCCCAAAAAATAGGGACAATTCAAAAAAGATACGACTATACACCTAACTAGGTTATGTGACCTACAAATATGAAAGAAATTAGGGTTCTTTTTGCCTCACCTTACTATCCTGCAAAGTGACGTGTCGACGACGGTCAGAGCAGTCTTTTATGCCTCACCTTCATTCTCCCTACAAAAGAAAAAAAACAATACTGTCAATGCAAAATTCGACACAAATTTCACACAAACCCTCAGTTCTGTATTGCAGCACCACATAGATATAACAAATTAGCAACACAAATTATATTGGAATTCATGATGAAACAACTCAAGCGTGAGTTCTGATTTCACACAAGGCTCGAAACCTGCTTGTTCTGATTATGAAGAATATCAAGTTCTGGATCACATAAACAGAATAAAAAAAGATATCAAATAGAAGAACTTAACTTAGCAGTAAACCTATTGTACAGACAGCAAGGATAAATCACATGCAAAATATTCTGCTGTACATAACTCTTGAAATTCACAGTTGAACATCCAGAACCTAAAGTCCTATACAAAGTTGTTAGCATGAAAGACTAATGGAACCTGCAATATCAATTTGCAAACTGCATAAGCATGAGCACTCATGAAAGTCCTTGCTTAGATACACCATCTGTTTTGGTTAAGACTTTTAACGATTTGATGATAGTCAGAGATAACCAAATGACTAGACATCATGGAGCCACCAAAAACAGTTTGCCCTAATGAAATAACAAACCAAGCTCCACAAGTTGAAAAGATATATATGAACCGAGCTCCACAAGCTTTATTTTTCAATGTGTCTACAATCACCACTGGATTGTTGTAGAACTAGAGAAATAAGTAAAATGCTTCTACCATTTTTAAGTGTAATAATTCCTAATATATACTCAGACAGATGTAAATCATATTGAACAAATACGCAAAAGAACAGGAGCATTTCTAGTGCTTGCATACAGTAGACAACGATACTCATGTTCATTTCAACAATCAATATGGCCAGCAGATGAAGAAAGCAGATTAAAAACATAAACATAATTTATTTGTAATTGCTCTCCGAGGAAGTAGACAGAGGCCGGTGGACGGCGGTGAGCACAGCGGGGACGTGGCACATGGCTCGGTGCACTCGTGCCTGGGTTCGCGCCCACCCGCTGTCAGCCACATGGAAGGTGACGGCGGCCTAGCGTACGAAGCAGCTACAGAAGTTCCCGATGTCATTTGGGGGCTGGAATCCCTCTTTCTCGAGGCCCCCGTTGAAAGCCTTCCGGCGGAGCAGCGTGTTCCCAAGGTGGTCATTATGGAGAGCCTGACGTCGTCTCCCCTCTCGGTGACCATCACTACCTCGGTTCCTAAGGCCGCTGTCGTCTCGGTTTCTACGGCGGAGGTTGCCTTGGATCCACCCCACACTGCAGACAGTGTTCTAGATGCTTTGGCTGTCGCCTCGGTGGAAGTGACGTCTGAGGTCCTTCCAGCTGGGGGCTTAACTCCTCGATGCGCAGTGGAGAATGTTCCCGGCCACCCCTGTCAGATGCATCTCCTGTGGTGCCGGAACCTTCTGTCTTGGAAGCAGTGGCAGTAGTTCAAGAAGTGAATCCCACGCCTGTCGTGGTTCTTGTGGGCCTGGAAGATGACGTCCTATGTTCTCAATATGGGGGATCCTTGCCCTGTGTTGGCCCAGAACCATCAACCCCGACCCAAGCTGGGCTGGCCCAGGGAAGCAAGTCCGTTCGGGTGTATTCAAGACGGGGACAACGCCAGGTTAAATGGCCTCAGGCTCCGGCTCTCTCCACGCCGGCCTAAGAGTTCATCACGGGCCTGTCCAAGCCAGTCCAAGGGATGATAGCGCGTCCGTCTATTCAAAAGCGACACACCAAGCAGCTCCCATCGGATTTTGTGCCCTGCCATAGCTCGTGCTTAATCAAGCTTGGAGTTAAGACTCAGACTGGTGTGGTCCGTTAGGTTCAGGTTGAACTCATCAAGCATTTGGGTTTGGCAGAGGACAAGGAGGAACTTAGCCTTGATGCGTTGGATGAATACGCACGTTTATTCAGCAAGCCCATGTCGTAGTCCCATATTGCCGCGGTGGTGACTCTTTGTGGATTACGTTTGCCGGATCAGTCAGAGGCTCTATATGACGTGTCAGTGCTAGCCGGCCTGGCTAGTGTTTGAAGTGTAAAGACTTTATCTTTGTTATGGTGGTTAATCTTGTCTCAATGGATCCGTCAAAAATTTTAGTTTGGAATGTTAGGGGGCTCAACAGTAGAGCTCGAAGAGACGGGGTCCATAGTATGGTCGGCTCAACAAATGCCGAAATTGTTTGTTTACAAGAGACAAAGAAGGCAGCTATCTCTCGGTGAATGGTGATGTCCACCCTTGGCGGCGACTTTGATCAGTTCACAGTCTTGCCGGCGGATGGCACGAGGTGGAATTCTTTTGGCTTGGAAAGGGTGTGCATGCAGGGTGCTAGCCACGCGGGTTAACTCCTGCTCAGTATCTGTTCAGTTTGAGAATGAGGAGGGATCCCATGGTGGTTTACTAGTATGTACAGGCTGCAGGTGGATGATCAAAAGGTTCAGTTTCTTCGGGAACTCCGTCAAGTGAGACAATCATGTCAGGGCCCTTGGGCAATCGGAGGTGATTACAATTTGATATATCAAGCAGCAGATAAGAGCAACTCCAACCTAGATAGAGCAATGATGGGCAGATTTCGGTGCTTTATTAATGATTTAGAGTTACATGAGATCCCTCTGCTAGGTCGAAAATATACTTCGTCAAACGAATGCGCAGCCCCAACTTTGGTCCGTCTTGATCGTGTGTTTGTCACGGCTGGGATCAAATGTTTCCGGACTGCATACTTCAGAGCTCGGCGTCAATGATTTCTGACCACTGTCCACTATTATTGGGTCTGAAGGAGTTCACTCAAGGAAAAGGAGGTTCCATTTTGAGAGTTTCTTGCCCCGACTTGATGGTTTCTTGGAGGAACTCGAGAGATCTTGGTCACAGCTGGTGCAGGCATCCTGTCTACTTCAGGCGTTGGCGCACAAGCTCAAACGGCTTTCTAGTGACTTGCAGTCTTGGAGCCCGAGCAAGGTGGGCCATGTCAAGAAGCAGCTACAGTTCGCCAAGGAAATCATTCACAGGTTGGAAATAGCTCAGGATGCTAGAGCCCTTTCCCCTCAAGAAGACTAGCTGTGGCGCCAACTAAAGCGTCATGCACTTGGGCTCGCGTCCTTAGAACGCACTATCGCAAGATTGCGCTCCCGGCTGAATTGGTTGAGGGACAGTGATGCTAACACCTCCTATTTTCAGATGCATGCTCCGTATCAAAAGAGGAAAAATTTTATGGCCAAGCTAAAAGTGGGGGATCACATCGTTACTACGCAGGAAGAGAAGCAGGAGGTCGTGTGGGATTTTTATAGTGGCCTATTAGGTACTGCAGCGCAGCGTGATCTAACACTGAACTTTGACGAGATCCATCGGCCGGGTATGGACTTGTCTGAACAGAATTAGACTATCACAAAAGAGGAGGTTTGGGCCACGATAAAATCTTTACCCTCGAACAAGGCGCCCGGCCCTGATGGGTATACTGGCCGTTTCTACAAAGCAACTTGGCAGGTGATCTAGGTGGACTTTATGGCAGCCATCAGTAGGCTCATGCAAGGAGATGTCAATAGGTTATACCTCCTCAATTCTGCTTACATCACTTTGATCCCCAAGGCGGCTGATGCTTTGGAAGTGAAGGATTTTCGCCCTATAAGTCTGATACATAGTTTTGCCAAGATTATGATAAAGATCCTAGCTAATCGTCTTGCTAAGAGGCTGCCTGAGTTGGTGTCGTCTAATCAGAGTGCCTTTATCAAGGGGCGGTGCATACATGATAATTTCATTCTTGTGCAGCAAACTGCCAAGGCTCTGCACCGTCAAAAGGAACCAAGGGTCCTCCTCAAGCTCGACATTAGTAAGGCTTTCAACTCTGTATCTTGGCCGTTTCTGGTGGAGGTGCTGCAACACCTGTGTTTCGGCCCGTTTTGGTGCAATCTTCTCTCCAAGCTGCTGATATCTTCATCCACTAGAGTATTGGTAAATGGTGAACCAAGGAAGTTAATAAATCATCAGCGTGGTTTAATATAGGGTGATCCTTTGTCACCCATGCTTTTCATACTTGTGATGGATGTGTTGAATTCTTTGATCATGAAGGCAAGTGAGCAAGGTCTTTTGCAACCGATATTGAGGAGAGGAAATAGTCAACGGATTTCTCTATATGCGGATGATGTGGTGCTTTTCCTACAGCCATGTTTAGAGGAATTAAGTTTGGTCAAGGAGATCCTAAGGATTTTTGGGGCAGCTTCTGGATTGGTCACTAACATACAGAAGTGCTCCATCACTCCGATTCAGTGTGATGCACAGGTGATAGCTCCAGCCCATGATGTCATGCCTTGTAATATGGTGGTGTTCCCATGCAGGTATTTGGGGCTGCCTTTGTCAGTACGTAAATTGACAAATGAGGATTTAATATGGATTATTGACAAGATTGCTGATCGGTTGCCGGGGTGGAAGGCGGCGTTGATGCACCCTGCAGGGAGATTGGTCTTGGTGAAAGCTGTTCTTACAGCGATTCCCATTCATGTGTTGATTGTTCTCAATTGTCCTAAATGGGTTATTAAGGCTATTGATAAGTACAGAAGAGGTTTCTTGTGGAAAGGCCGTAAGGATATCCAGGGAGGGCATTGCCTAGTTGGTTGGAGTCGAGTCTGTCGACCTGTGGATTTGGGGGGTCTTGGAATTCATAATTTGGAGATACTTGGTTGGGCTCTCAATATGAGGTGACTTTGGTTGCGAAAAACACAGTCGGACAGACCTTGGGCTAGCTTGGACATTCAGGTACACCCCAATGTATCGGCCATGTTCTTAGTTTTGGTTCAGTCCATTGTAGGAGATGGCAAGTATACAATTTTTTGGACTGACCGCTGGCTACATGGTAAGTCTATACAAGAATTGGCTCTATCTTTGATTGCTCTCGTTCCTAAATGGATGCTCAATAACAGGACAGTTCATGATGCTCTAACGGATCTTTAGTGGGTCGATGATGTCCGGGGTGTCCTACCTCCATTGGCTCTCTTGGAGTATTTCTTGCTATGGGACATATTACAAGTTACTCACTTGAGTCTGGGAGTCTCGGATCAACATCTCTGGACACCATCAGCTTCTGGGGTGTACTCTTCAAAGTTGGCCTATGATCGGTTTCTCCTGGGGCCAACACACTTTGAACCAGCAAAGCGTATGTGGAAGTTCTGGACGCCTCCTAGATGCAAGTTCTTCATGTGGTTGGCTTCCTTGAACCGGTGTTGGACTGCTGATAGGCTGGCTCATCGCGGTTTGGACCATCTGGAGCAGTGTCTCTTCTATGATCAGGAGGATGAAACCGTCCAACATATCTTGGTGGCTTGTGTGTTCTCAAGAGAGGTTTGGTTTAAGGTGATGTCACTGGTCGGCCTACAGCAGCATGCCCCTGGGTTGGATAATAAGATATTCCAAGATTGGTGGCAAGCAGCTGAGGCAGCAGTACCTAATCATCATAGGAAGGGTCTCAATACTCTGGTCATGTTGGTTGCATGGTGGCTGTGGAAGCACCGCAACGCATGTGTCTTCGATGCAGCCCCTTCCAGCATTCAAAAGATCATATAAGACATTAAGGAGGAGGCACAGATGTGGTGTTTAGCCGGAGCAAAAGGTTTGCGTAGGATCTGGCCTTAGAAATTAAGTCTGGGTGTTGAGGTCGTTCCATGCCATATTTCCAGTGTGTGGTTTTGATATGTTGATGGTGTGTGTGTGCCCCTGCGTTCCCGTACAGGGTGAGGTTTGTAACGGTCTATTTTGGACCATTCTCTACTTCTTCTTAATATAATGATGTGCAGTCCTCCTGCAAATTTTGTAATTGCTCTCAAATTCAGCGGGTTGCTACTCTAGGCAGCCTTCCAACATAAAGGTGTTCACTGATCCTAGACTTAAACGTGACAGCCTTTACTTACAATTTCAGGGTTTAAAACAAGTTTTACCAGCCTAGAAAAGAGCTATATTACCAGCAAGTATTACTGTTAAGAAGAACACACAGTAAATGATAGATCTTGCACGAAATCAAAAGGTGTATGCTAACAAGATAACAAAATAGTTCTAGGCAAGTAAATCAATACCACTGAACCAGATAAAACTACTACACTAAACCCTTTTAGCTGTCACGTTCTAGTCTCACTACACCGCTTATCATCATTGAGCAATTTATAATCCGCCCAAATATGCAATCACACCCAAGTACAAGTACTAGCAGATTGCACAATGTAATTACCAGATAAGCTCAGCGAACACTGATTTTGGAGTTCGGAGACGGGCAGGGGTGGGGCAGGGGGTGGGGCCGAGGAGCTCGGGGCCAGGGAGCTCGGGGCTAGGGTCGAGGAGCTTGGGTACGGGGAGCTCAAGGCCGAGGAGCTCGGGGCCAAGGAGCTAAGGGTCGGGGTCAATGAGCTTGGGAGTGCGGGGGAGGCGTCACCAGGTGCGGACGAGCAGGCAAGGGTGAATAGGGGCCGGGCTAGGGCGGCGCCAGGCGCAGCCGAGCAGGGCCCGGGCGGGTGAGTTGGGCAGGGGGCGGTGGGCGACGAGGAGGTAGGCGTCGACAAAGAGGTGGGCGGCGGCATGGAGTTGGGCGGCGGGCGACGGGGAGGTGGGCGTCAGCGGGGAGGTGGGCGGTGACAGGGAGACGCAGCAGGGAGGTGAGAGTGAGCGAGAAAGTGACAAGTGTGGGTGAGCGAGCGAGAGAGAAGGGGTCAACGCGGGTAGGGGGCCAGATCTGTTTGCCGAGTGCCTCAACATGACACTCAGCAAAGTAGGTATTTGCCGAGTGCCTCCACGTGGCACTCGGCAAAGAAGATATTTCCCG
The DNA here is from genome assembly GCA_030378355.1 of Eleusine indica. Classification (NCBI taxonomy): domain Eukaryota; kingdom Viridiplantae; phylum Streptophyta; class Magnoliopsida; order Poales; family Poaceae; genus Eleusine; species Eleusine indica. Next base: position 33,211,076 of record CM059499.1, read on the forward strand.
AGTGCCTCCACAACGACACTCAGCAAATAATTTTTCCATATACTTGGAAAAAAAATTTAGAGTTACAAAATGAATTCAAAAAATAAAAAGAAAACTTTAACATAACAAGATTTATCATATAAATTACCCACACAAAATTATTTGAAGTTAAATTCAAATTTAACTTTGAAATCTATTCAAAATCTTAAGAGCTCATTTTGAGCTCTATGTTTCTTATTGTGAGATTCTCCGTCTCGTGCACGGTGTGCGTGACAATTTTTGTGGAACTTTCTAAAACTTTTACCATAACATCTACATATGATATCATGATCTCATGACAATTCTCATAATTTCTTTTTTAAAAAATTTAAATAAATTTTGACCACACATTCATAGTGACATTTCATGTGCAAGATTCATGAAAAAAAAATTTCGTTACTTGGACAGGGTATCACTTTGATGTCACAAACATAAATATTAAATTTTATGTGCAAGATTCAACTGCTTGTAGTTTAAATTTCATTTTTCTTGATAAAATACATTTTATAAAATTAATTGAATAAATAAAACAAACATATCTTAAAAAATATTAAATTTCAAAATCAAGTACGTTTAACTGTCTGTGAGCTCCAAAAAATATTGTGGTAAGAAAATTGAAAAAACAATATTTGTTTGCCGATTGCATGCATTATACACTCAGCAAAAGGTATAGGTTGCTGAGTGTTCAAGTAAAACACTCGGCAAAGTTTTATTTTACCGTGTGTTTTATGTTTGTCAGGAGTCCTTCTCCTTGGCCCTCGGCAAACCCTCCGTTTGTCGAGTTGCCGGTTATTTGCACTCGGCAAATTTGTAGGCACTCGGCAATGGGTGGTTTTCCCGTAGTGACAGGTGAACAGCATGCCGCAGCCTGCAGGATCTTATTGATTGATCCACGTCAAGATATCCCTATGACAACGCTGTCAGTACATAGCATCCTTGTCTGGCACATTTCCACCAAGAATCGGGTCACAGCCGACATCCGCGAGGTGGCCACACGCTCTCGGCTCTCCAGCAAGGCAGCAGCAACAGTGCCTAGCTGTTGTTCCAAACGCCGGCCTGGGGTGATACCCAAAGAAGCTACGACAAGAAACACCTGGATCATGTAGCTTCGTTGTCATGACACTGCTCGACATGTAAGCTTATTAGTAATTCCACCAGATCATAACACAATTGAAACTATGCCTGTCTCAATGCATAGTTTTATTTTATGATTTCAAAATGGCCACATCATCTCTAGAGATTCGGTTTGATGGCTAAAATTAGTCTCTCTTGATATAAATTTTATCTCACTGTTCTGTAGATAAGTCATATCATTAAATGGTTATAACAAGATTAATTAAAATATCTGAAACAGTGCTTTACCATGAGATTGGTTTCATCCCCATGAATCCCACTTGCCATGTCTCATTTTAATGGCTTTACCATGTCATCATTTTTGCTGACATGGCACGTCATTTATTGCTGATAAAATAGAGATTGGCTTAAAGAAAGTGATACCATCAAAGAGAAATTTATAAATGTCTATACAATAATGAAATGAACAATCACCAAACATAGATCCATGGAACCTACAACAGAAGCAGGAGTTAACATTAATTCTACCACCATTTTCGGATCAAGACCCATAGTTAACAACTCAATGAGAAAAATAAGTTTCCACTACTTGCCAGTGAAAAAAAGAGAACTGTTTCAGTGCAAGGGCTATGCTGCCTCAAATAGTTGTCTTAATGCCATAGCTTATCGCAGAATCAAGTTCTTGGCTTCTTCCAGGCTATAATTTCTCCAAAAGAATCAACAAGTTGTTCTGCCAGGCCACTTGGATCTTCACCCAATGTTTCGATCAATGTGCTCACGGCCCTACCGTCCTGGTCTGTTGACCTTATACTATACCAAGTCATGAACTTCTTCCTAAAGTCACTGTCAATGTGCCCATGGCACTCCAACTGCCTTAGTAATTTTATAACATTTTCATAATCCTCACTCAACTGCCTCGTACTAGATGTGTTGACACCAAGTTTGCGATCTGATAATAGTTCTTGTTTGCTGCTAACTGTCATCTGTGCCTCTGTGGCATTTCGGCTACAAGAACATTCATGCATATTTTCATACAAACCTTGAAAACAACCTTCTTCAGGCCACTTTTTCTGGAAGGTCTTCAAAATATTTCGGATCTTGAATCCATTTTCCTTAAAAGGCTCGATCTGGTTTCTTGGTTGCATCTGTGAGCCTCCTCTGATTGTATTTTGTGTTGCACGCTTGAAATATATCTCCTTGCTCCTAGTATAACACCTAGATTCAGAATGGCCAAAGATCCCCTCATCTGTGAATGATATAGCTCTGAAAGAATATTCTGTGCATGGGGAAAGGTTAAAGACCAGTATTTGTCGTTTATCTTTGGGCACAGTTAAAGGGTTTTCCATAGTTGGTTGCTTTTTGCTCTTCCAGTACCAAAGTTTGTAACCCTTGACAGTGTCAGATGGCAAGGTTTCTTTTAAAATTATAGTAATGGAAGAAGATGTTGCATCTGTAAAGTTGAATATACACGCCGTGGGTAATGAATCTGCAAAGAAACAACCACATAAATCTTTTTTTGCAGTACGAACTAAAATTATGATAACACCAATATTTTATGTATTAAGGATCATTACCTTGAAGATGCGGGTCAGGAGAAGTCAACCACTCGTCAGCTTTCTGAATTGCTGTAGTGCATAGTTTCTGCACATCAATACCAGTAGACGACCTCCTTACGATACCTTGTGCCATCTTTGCTGACATTCCATCAAGTGGACCAACCTCACTTTCCAATTTTACTTTTGCATCTTCAACAATCTCAAGCAATTCTTTAAAACGGCTTGTTCCCTCCAATAGCCTACAGACCAGGAAGATGTGGTCGCAGAGACTATTGAGTCGGCGAGCATCTTTTGCAATTACTAATTGCCTTTTCAAGTAACTGCCACAATGAAAAACTCATGTTAATTAATCATACAGAACTGTAAAGGATGACAATACACAAGTAAATATTGCATCTATATGCAATTTGATATCACGTGAGATCCCAGATAGACTTCAGTTAAACGTGCCAAAACTTTTAATAGACAAAATCGAGAGATTAGCAAGTGGAAGTGGAACAGACTACGCAGAACCATTATTGGTCAAGCAAATGACTATGATCTACCTTGACGTTGTTTTCTAGAACCATGGTATTAGCTTCAGAATGCTCTAAATTGATTTTTTTTTTTATGCTTCAAACAATGATTCCATCCTCAGATGAGTATACTTACAAATTTTACCAAAACTGATCATTGCTTCTAGAAAATGTGGTGCAAAGGAACAAGTGAGGACCAATTAAATAGGACCAGTATGTCTGCATCAAATATTTATTAAGTAACCTACTTGACTCAAATATTGCATGTTCACTAAAAATGATGGCACCCACAAGGTCTAGCTTGCTGAAAAAATTAAATATATCCTGCCTTTACAATCATCCCTGACTGCCTGACTCTATAAGCATTAATTTCAAAGCCCTGGCGAAGCTAGAGGAAATATGATACGGGTGCAAACACATATCATTTAGCTGTCTTTCGTTGCATAATGTTAAAAATAGGGGGTGCTTATATGGTAAAAACAAGCCAATTGCAAACAGTTTTTTGAAACTCGTGGGTGCATTTGCACCCAGCAGCTACAACCTAGCTTCGCCACTGGTTGAAAGTATCATATATCTGTGCCATATGCATGTATCATAAGATGGAAAGAATGTTGAATGCATTTTTGTGATGTGTCACTTAAATAGGATATAGTAAAGTCACAATTATGCATCTATTTCTATCAAAAGCAAATGATATCAGAGTAGAACTAGGAAAAGAAGTGATGTGTAAGAAAACAACAGAAATAATGAGAATCGGAGTTTATGGACACTACACTTACCCCAGCATTCCTGAAATCTTTCCACAGGCAAAACATGAAATGCTACCATCCAGATGTATAGTTTTCTCGATGGAAAAACACCCAACCCTCTTGTGTTGAAGAAGACACTCAATGTGGAAAGAAGAACCACAACTATTCTTTTTATCTTCTTCAGATGTGCAAACCAACCATAGACTTTCATCCTTCTTTACATCAAACCGGTGGCAAATATAACATGAACACTTGTTGCAAAAGGAGTCTTCTGGCCTAAGAACAGCTTTGCAAGCCAAATTCTTGCAAATCCACATGCCAATGTGTTTAACACTGGCAGGGTGCTCTCCATTGACCACTTCGATGTTCATGATTTCTTCCGGAGGAGTTGCGTTCGTCATCGCTTCACTTGAGTAAAGCAAGAATCCTAGAGCATTTAATTCAGAAGCAAGTTGGACATGATTTGTGGAGGAATGAAACAAAATTAGATAGAGCAATTCCGAGGAAATAATTAACACAGGACAATCAGTAACCATGCACAGCTTTGAATATAAGAAAACAATTGATAGATCTATCCACATCAAAATTCAGAAAGGGAAGTAGTAACGGACAATTGATCTCAACAATAAATTAATTCAAAACCGCCACTTCAGCCAAAATAGAAATGATGTCGGATATACTCGCCACTGGCCTATCTGTAACACAATGACAAATAGAAAAAATCATCTGATATAATGTGCATGCCTAGAAGCGCTGGTGCTTGTGAAATAGACATGTGAAAGAACTAGAGCATGCATGCTTAAGAACAAGGTTAATGTGGATCATAGAGATAACCACTCAAGTTGAATCAGTAACACACAAGTCCGAATACAACCACAAAGCAGTTGATATATCTGTCAACATAATAAATTAGAAAGGAAAGTAGAAATAGATCGACGATGGACCTCAACACCAAATTAATTCAAAAGCCACTACTTCAAGTGAAACAGAAATAAGGTCATCTACTCGACTACTCACCTCTTGCCTATCTGTAACACAACAGGAAACAATGAAGAGCATATGATTGTATTGTGCACGCAAAGAAGCACTATTATTGGTGCATGCGAAATAGTCATGTGAAAAAGTTGAGATATAGCTACTGCAAGAAAACGATGAAATTGGTTCGAATCAATAACAAATGGAAAATAACTAATAAATCTTGCCAAATGAAAATTTAGAAAACAAAGTTCTAAGGGACAATTGACCACAACCATAAATTAATTCAAAGCCGCTACTTCACCCAAAACAGAAACCAAGTCAGCTACTCACCACTGGCCTATCTGTAACACAACAACAAACAATAAAAATATATCTGGTATAATGTGAACGTCTAGAAGCACTGGTGCTTGTGAAATAGACATGTGAAAGAGGCAAAGACCAAGGGCATGGTGAAGCTCAAGGCTTACATGGATCAAAGAGGGCAAATGTTGCACAACATCAAAAGTAGTTGATATACCAATTCACGTCAAAAATCAGAAAGGAAAGTTGAAAAGATTGACTATGGACCTCAAACCTAAATTTATTCAAAAACTATTACTTCATGTGAAACAGAAATTAGGTCAAGTCACACTATTACAAAAAAAATTCATAAGCAACGTTCCATCAGATAAGCGGCGGATCAGCAGCGGTTCACAGTTTTGAACCGCTCCTGATGCTCAAGTATTAGCAGAGGTTCTGGAATCGCTGCTAATAACCCTTATTATCAGCAACGGTTAATCAACAGCGGTTCTAAAACCGCTGTTGATGAGGGGTTTTGAACCACTGCTGATAAGGTATTTTGTAGTAGTGTCATCTACTCACCTCTTGCTTATCTATAACACAATAACAAACAACAAACAACATCCGATTGTATTGTGCACCCTAAGAAGCAATATTATTGGTGCATGCATATTGTCATGTGAAAAAAATTCAGATATAGCAACTGCAAGAAAACGATGAAGTTGGCACCACCAGTAACAATGCACAACTATGAATACAAATGGAAATGAAAATTCAGAAACAAAGTTATGACGGACAATTGACCTCAACCATAAATTAATTCAAAGCTGCTCCTTCACTCAAAACAGAAATCAAGTTAGCTACTCACCACTGGCCTATCTATAACACAACAACAAACTGCAAAATAGTATCAATATAATATGTCCGCCTATATGCACCGGTACTTGTGAAAACAGACATGTCAAAGAGCTAGGGCATCCTCTAGAACAAGGCTAACATTGATCATAGAAAAGGGCAAATCAGTATGGCACAACTCCCAAAGAATTGATATATATGTCAACACCAAAATTCAGAAAGGAAAGTAGAAACAGATCGACAATGGACCTGAACCCTAAATCAATTCAAAAACCACTACTTCATGTGAAACGGAAATCAGGCCAGCTTCACTGCTTGCCTATCTGTAACACAATGACAAACAGCGAACAACATCTGATTATAAATGCACGCCAAGAAGCATTATTGGTGCATGACAAATAGTCATGAAAACATGGGCATATGCTCAAGAAGTCTATCACGGAACATAGAGATATCAGCTCATATACCCAGGAATCACTATGTATACTAACACAAAAAGCAGCATCTACTCTCACCCTCGTACCACAGAAATCCATATGAACACAAAACACAAAAGCAACATCTAATCCCCCGTTGGGCCCCTCCCAGCAATCAACCTTGCTACGAAGCATATCAACTACTCGACACATTTGAGTAATGGATTCCACCTATCTGTCTCACGAACACAGCCACAAAGACCAGAAGAAAAAAAGATCACAAGAAATGGATTGCTACAGCCAACGCTGTCCCCTCCCAGCAATCCATAGGTACAAACAATCAATAAACCACTCTACCAAGCATATCTATCCCACGAATCATACAAAACGCGCAGAATTCCCACCTGTCCCCGTCCCATGAACACAGAAAAAGAAAAAAAAAAGAGTTGCAAAGAAATGGTTGTCTAGCCCTAGATTCCTTCTGGCAGCAAAGGCTAGGGTTTGGGACCCCTGACAAGATGCCCTCGGGGTAGGGTTAGGAAAACGATACCACAAGATCTCGAAATGAGCGATGCGGGCGTATACGCGAAGAGGAGCAAGAAGTATACCAACAGGGAGCGGTATCTCTCTCCGGCGATGCGATCCCGCTCCTCGACCACCACGACGAGGATTTAGGTCAAGAGAGGCGAGCGAGGCAATGGGGACAGTAAAATTGGACGAGACGCGCCTGTCTACTCGAACTGGGTGTGATCGACGGTCAGGACGAGCGCTGTGCGGCCTTGGCTATCGCTGCTTTGCTATTCGTTGACCATGGCTGCACGAGTTGTCTGTTTTTGAAGGGCGTTACTACTCACCAACTAGCCGTTGCGCGCCGCAACGTGTCCAGTTTGGCATGGCGTTTACACGGCCAGAATCAGGCGGCGTTGAGCATTTTTACGTGTTTTTTTCTTGTTTATTTTCCTCACAATAACACACAGCCTGTAATAAAATATTTCTGAAAACAGCTTTAACTTTTCTATTAGCAGATTATAATCTACTCTTATCTTCAATCCTTTTAAAGGTATTCGGAAAGGAAAAAGTTCGGTGATGCAGTGAGTAATCCATGTGAAATGTCTTCGTATCGTTACTATCATAGTAATCGAGCAGATTTGGTGTCAAATTCCCAGAGCGTGGTTATATGAATCTTTACATTACAAACAAAACAACCCCGTAAATATTTATTCTGCCTCAGAGGTTACACAGGACTTATAGTCAGAACTACATCAGAATTTCGTGATTTGAACTGAAGAGCATCTCCAGAGGGATATAAAAATTTGGGCCACTAAATTTCATTATGCAAGCCCATTTGTAAAATTTGGGAGCCTAAATTTGCACCCAATTCCAGTGAGACATGCATATGAGCTCCTCTATTCTATGGGACCCAACTATAAGAAAAAAATTCACATCTCTCCAATCGCCCGCGCTACCCATGGCCACCCTGCTCGCCCGTCGACACCCTCCTCTCCTCAGGCACCTTCCTCGGCCATCCATGCCCGCTGCACCTGCTTGTGCTCACCACGCCCGCCGCCATCGCCTCTACTCCAGCCCGTCGCCAGCCTCCGAGCAGCTCCGGCCCGCCGCCAGCATCTGAGCTGCTCCGGCGCCCGTTCGCGGCCGCGCTGCTCTGCCGCCCTCGCTGCTCTCCTCTCCCACTCCCCCCCCCCCCCCCCCCCGCCGCTGCAAGATCCACGAGGGAGGAGAGCTCAGTCACCCCGCCTGCCCTCGACGTTGCCCTCGCCCAGGGCTACCCTCCATCGGCGCTTGCATCACTCCACCCCCAGGGCACCCTCTGCCAACGGCGATATGGCGCGGGAGGTGAGGCCTCGTCGTGGATCTTGCACTGCGGGCCGTCGGTGCCACCCGCGCCCGTGGCCTCGTTCGTTTGCACCATGGGGGCTGCGGCTCGGATGGGCGGGAAAGAGGCAGCACCAGGCTGGAAGAAGGAGACTACGAGCCGACGACGGTGAGAGGGTGGTGGCACGCCTGGTCGGCGGCGGAGGGAGGGACGCTGTTCGGCATCAATCACAAGAGAGAGAGGGAGGAGAAGAAAGCAAAAAAAAAAGAAGAAATAGATAAAAACAATGGGGCCCATAGATAGGAGGGGGATAGGAGGCTCGGGTTGGGATCAAAATTTGGGAGGGTATGCCAAATAAGAGAAAGTTTAGCAGCCCCACAGGAGTGAGTCCTGCTCTGGTGCAGGGCACCCTGCACATATTGGGTGCAAGGCTAATGGGTGTTTGACATGTGTCATGTGGGGTCTAAATAAATTAACAGTTTTAGAAAGTAATCTTGAGTTTCTGGTTGATATACGCCTCAGCGGAGTAGCACGTTCTCATCGTCCTCATCGACTGTTGCATTCAGATGGATAGAAGAAAAATAAGATTGATTATTGGCTAGCTATGAAAGACCTGGTGAAGATAGGAGATGGACTAGCTTGGAATTATTCATGCCCTCTCTGTCTATCTCCATGTCTCGATGAAACAATTCCATGGCAGCAGGATCCATATTCAGACCAACAAGACGAAGAGAGAACGTCTCAGCTTGCTTAGGCTGAAGAAGATAACACAGTATCAAATATCATGGCGAAGGAACGAATGATCCCCCATTTGACGGCAGCAGAGGCACGGCGTATTTGGCAATGGGGCATGCGTCCATATTAATTGGAAACTCTGGATTATCTTCAAAGGCTGTTAATTTTTGTTGGGCCTATAGGACACTTGTCAAACACCCATTGGCCCTGCACCTAATATGTGCAGGGCGCCCTGCACCAGAGCTAATCTCCACAGGAGTGGGTTTTTTTTTTTTTTGCTCCTAAATTTTACAGTAGAGACTCATTTTTTTTTACGGCTACAACAGTAGAGACTTATTTAGGAGCCTCTACGGGAGATGCTCTTACTGAAGGATCTTTTTTTTAATACTGTTTGCAAGGTACTGAGAGGTATTAGAGACACTAAATAATATTAGTCGTTGATCCACACGAAGGTACCTTGGATATGATAGATTTTCATACAGAAAAAGTGGGAAACAATAGAGTACTTGCCCCACCTCATCAGTTGATTAACCATAATTCTTTGACATGTATCCATATCAGGTGACAGAAATTTTGCCCATCTCTCGGTCACTTTTTCTAGTCATTGGATATTGATCTAACCATCCAGAATTTTCTCACTTGTGACAAAAAATGTTATGTGAAAAAAAAAAACTGTCCCACCTAGTAATTAATTGTTTCCGTAGCATATTTCCATTGTTCCAGTTCCGGTAGCATATTTTTATTTGTTCCAAAAAAAGACAAAACCAAATATAAAATTTCAGTTAACTGAAAACTAACTAATCTTTAATTCTTTCACTAGTTGTCATAAGCCTTCTTCTGTTTCTCCCTTTATCGTCGTGTTCCTTCATTTCACTTTACCATGGCAGAGAAACACACAAGACTCTGTAAAAGAGAATAAAGGAACACGGTAGAAATAGCAAGAAAATTCGTCATGACGAGGTAATATAATCGTTATCTCTCTACTTTACCCAAACTCCATGATCCTACCTTTAGTTGCCATATATGTGCATGTCATCTTTGCTTTCATCATTTTGTCAGGCATTAAAAAGAATTTGATGTGTTCTTTAATCTCCCTCGGATATATAACCAATCAAAACTAACTAAATATTTTTCCTATTGCCAACGTATTTGTTGGGGGCAAATGATTTGATGTGTTCTTTAATCTCCCACAGATAACCAATCAAAACTAACTAAATATTTTTCTTACTTGCCAACGTAGTTGTTCGGGGCAAATATCAGCGACCCCACGTAGACGTATTCAGCGGCAGTTATAATGCTAAGCATTCATCGAAATTGTGGAATACTTACCTTACCGATATCCATAGCTATGCCTAAGTCGGGAGGCGACAGGATGGCGCACCAATATGGGAACCGACTGAGTCGTCTTGGAGCGCAAGGCAATTGAGATAGAATTACTATGTTTATCCTTGTAGACTACGAGTAGGACTGTTCATGTACCCCCTGCCGACCGGATATATAAGTCGGCAGTAACCCGCCATCGAGGGACACAACTTCACAAAGAAATACAATCCACAGAACACAGAACGTAGAGTTTTTACTCTCATCGAGAGGGCTCGAACCTGTATCACTCGTCGTCTTGTGTCTTTACCATCTAGTTCTTGATCCCTACGTAGCCCGATAAATTTATTGCCGAGATCAAGTCTCGGCAGTTGCCGCACCAGGTAGGGGTCATGGCACACCGGGATCCTCTGTTGACCTTGATGGCTGAGATTCCAATCATCCAGTATTTACCGAACTTCAAGATCTCCTTTGGTTCGCTCGACTTCTCAGTGGACAATGCCAGAAACCTAGGCCGGGTGAACTACAGATCCGATCCGACCGCAACCAACTCCATGGCGCAATCTTTGGGTTCCATAGATCTAATCCCACCTCCATCACCACTCGGACTCGGCGATACTGACCTGCCCACCGGGTACGACACCAAGTCGATCCTGTCCTTTCATGAGGACTCGAATGGTTCTTCTTGCCCATATCCACGCGTCGTATACATGGCACAAGTGGGACAACCCGGGGAAAACCTCCCACCCGTGAATGACAGCGAAGCAAATCGAGACGGGGAAGCTCCCTCGGCTGGGCATCTACCACACCGATCGAGGGGATCTCACGGATCTCGTGGTGTTGCGAGAGAGCTGGACCTCGGAGACTTGGAGATCGAAGTGGAGGGCGTGAAGGTCTACGCTACCCCACATAATAACATTACTAGGGCATGTGATCCTCAATGGCTCAATGGAAGACGAGGCATACCAGACCCCCGTAATGGTAGCCATGCTTAAAGCTGTTGCGATCGAAGACCAGGCTAGAGAGTCGCCTCCATCAATGACAAGCTCCAGCCGAACGGCTCCTCAAGGCCGTCGAGGGCGTCAAGATCTGAGGAATTCCCTCAGTGTCCAAGACGGTCGACAAATTATGAACTCTCACTATGAACAACGACCTCGCATTAATCTTCCTCACGAAGATGACCGACGGGATTGGAATCGGGATAACTGATACCCCCGGGAGAACCGCGATGACCGACGACGGCGCGATGATCGGGATCGGTGTGATGGCCGGGATAGGCGCGATGACCGTGACAAAGACAACCGACGATGACGCAATGACGATGACGTGTGTCCCCACCACCGATGCTGCACTCTTTCAACTTCATGATCCCAGATCATCAACGGAAATCTTCATCGCCCAACGATGAGGGTTTCGATAGAAGAAAGGCTTTCACTCCCAAACTTGGCATCTACAAGTTCCCAAGGAGTTTCAAGCCGATCGCCATCAAAAAATATGATGGTCAGACCAACCCCAAGGAGTGGCTTTAGATCTATAGCACTGTTATTCTGTCTGCAAGGGGAGATACCTACGTGATGGCCAATTATCTGTCGGTCTGCCTTGAGCGTACCGTTTGAATTTGGCTCACATCCCTCCCTGAAAAATCAATCACCTTCTAGGGGAGCTCAACAAACAGTTCATTGAGAACTTCGAAGCTACTTACAACCGGCCGGGCAACCACTTCAACCTCACATAGGTCAAGCAGAAACCTGACAAGAGCCTGCGCAACCACATCAGATTGAGATCCCCAACGTCCCGGATCAGAAGATCATTACTGCCTTCCAAGGAGGGTTGTAGAGTGATGACTTGGTTCGTAAGATCGGTTGATGAAACCAGGATCTGGATCTGACCGCTCGGGAGTGCTTCAAGATCGCTCATAAGTATGCCTCAGGAGACTCGGCTCTGTACGATATTCACGGCAAGGAGAAGGAGAAGCGACAGGACAAGCCTGAGCCCTCCAAGAAAGAGAAAAAGTAGAAGACCAACAACATGGTAGCAGCGGTAGATCGATCTAGGAAGAATCCTTAGATGAATCAGCAGACCATGGATGACTTGTTGAAGGGCTTATGCCTGTGGCACCCCAAGGGGAACCATAAGCCAAAGGGTTGCTACCGGTTGAAGGGTTTAGCAGTGGTCGCGCTGAAGGTGACCAAGTCTTCACCAAGGCGCAACGGCCAAGACAAGCCTGATGACAACGGGAAGGATGGTACAGAACGGTTCCAAGAGCACCGAAAGAAGGTCACCATCATCTTCAGTGGACCCGATGCCTACTCGTCCAAGCGCAAGCAGAAGCTGGAACTACGCGAGATCAATGTCATGGAACCAGCCGCTCGCGAGTACATAATGTGGTCTAAAATACTGATTACTTTTGATCGAACAGATCACCCCAGGCACCTGCCCAACAACCTTCAGCCTAGTTCTTCTCCCTTCCATGGGATTGTGCCGGGCAAGACTTCTGTTCCAATAGGATAGGTCACTCTGCCCATCATGTTCGGCACCAAAGAGAACTTTAGGATCGAGCGGATTATTTTCCAAGTGGCCAACTTTGAGTCTGCATATCATGTTATCCTCAGCAGACCGGTGATGGCGAATTTCATGGCGGTCCCTCATTATTCGTACCTCACTTTGAAGATGCCAGGCCCCAAAGTAATCATCTCCTCCACTCTGATCTTCGGAACTCTTTTGATTGTGATGTGTAGAGTTGTGAGATGGCTGACCAACAGTTGATGTTGTCCAACCAATCGGTGATCCAGAATGCATTCGGTGATATGGTGAAGGCTAATGCGGAGGTCCCCATGAAGAAACCCAACAATGAGAAGATCTGGAAGGACAACGTCCCCACCAAGGAGATATTGCTCAACCCTGAAGATTGAGCACGAATTAATGGTGCCTCCTGAGGCTACACCCATTAAGCAACGACATAGGAGATTTGCTTAAGACCGCAAGGACGCCATGAAGAAGGAGATAGCTAGGTTTTTAGCTGCTAATTTTATTAAGGAAGTGTACCATCCTAATTGGCTTGTTAATCTAGTCCTTGTACATAAGAAGAATAAAGAGTGGCGTATGTGCGTTGATTATACCAATTTGAACAAGGTCTGCCTAAAAGACACCTTCGCTTGGCCACGTATTGATCAGATTATAGACTCAAGAGCCGAGTGTGAGCTCTTAAGCTTTCCGGATGCACATTCAGGCTATCACCAGTTCCCACTGAAGGTCGAACATCAAATCAAAACTTCCTTTATAACTCCTTTCGACGCCTATTGCTATATCACTATGTCGTTCGGTCTGAAAAATGTTGGCGCAATTTACCATCATGGTATTCAACGCTGCCTCGAGACTCAGATCGGTCAGAATGCGGAAGCCTACGTCGATGACATCGTTGTGAAGACTCGGAATGTTAAAGAACTTATTTCTGACCTGGCAGAAATGTTTGACAAACTGAGGCAATACTCGATGAAGTTAAATCCCAAGAAGTGTGTCTTTGGGGTGCCTTTGGGAAAGCTACTCGGCTACATTGTCTCCAAGAGAGGCATTGAGGCTAACCCATAGAAGATCAAAGCTATAATTGACATAGGGGCCCCCAACTCTCAAAGGGACGTACAGAAGTTGACCGGCTGCATGGCCGCTTTGAGTCACTTCATATCCTGACTAGGAGTCATGGGTCTACCTTTCTTCAAGTTGCTCAAGAAGCAGGACGACTTTGTAAGGATAGAAGCGGCACAATCAGCTTTGGATGGGCTGAAGGATCACCTCAGACGCATTCTAGTCCTAGTGCCTCCGGAGCCACAAGAAAAACTTCAGCTTTATATCTCGGCCACAACACAAGTTGTGAGTACTGTTCTCATGGTTGACCGAGAGGAAGAAGGTCATATATAAAAAAGTACAACACCCGGTGTATTTCGTTAGCTAGGTCCTTAGCGCCTCTAAGATACGATACCACCAGATCCTGAAGTTGCTTTATGCGCTCTTGAGAACCTTGAGGAAGCTGAAGCATTACTTCTGGGCTCACCCGATTGAAGTCCAAACGTCTTTCCCACTCGGAGAGGTGCTCCACTTCCAAGCTAAGTGGGCAGTCAAACTTGGTCAATCACCATAATGTTCATAGCTCGTTCGGCGATCAAAGGACAAGCTCTGGCGGACTTCATTTTTGAGTGGACAGAGATTCAGTTGCCTCCTGCACCGCAAGACCTCGAATATTGGAAGATATACTTTGATGGGTCACTCCAATTGCAGGGCGCGGGGGCTAGCATCGTGCTTATCTCACCATAAGGAGAGAAGCATAGATATTAATTTCTGAGTGTCCAACAATGTAGCAGAGTACGAAGCGCTTCTCCACAGTCTGCGCATTGCCATATCGCTCAACATTTAATGGTTGGACATATTTAGTGATTTGGCTCTGGTCATCAACCAAGTCACTAAGGATTGGAACTGCTTAGACGACAACGTGGCGGCTTATTGCCAAGAGGTCAGAAAGTTAGCGAACAAGTTCGATGGACTTAAGTTCACTCATGTTCTCCGCAACAACAACCAAGCTGCTGATGAGCTAGCAAAGATGGGGTCATCAAGATAGGTGGTCCCACCCAGAGTTTTCCTCCATACCCGTGATAGTCCTACTGTCTAGCCTCGACCGGAAGTGTTGACGACCGATATTGCTGAACTCGCAATGGATGAGGATATGAAGACCGATTGGCACAACCCCATTGTTCAATTTTTGACTAAGGATACGCTGCCTATTGATCCTCATGAGCAGCAAAGTTTGAAAGCATGAAGCCGAGGATATTTGATGGTGGACGACCTGTTATATCGCTAGGGAGGATCTAACATCTTGATGCGGTGCATCTCTATTTCAGATGGCAAGGAGTTGATGGCAGAAATCCATGCAGGAGCATGTGGTAATCATGCGGTACCCAAGACTTTGGTCGGCAAAGCTTTCTGGCAGGGGTTCTACTGGCCCATGTCGGTTGAAGAAGCACACCATGTCATTCAGACGTGTGAGGGCTGTCAATTCTTCGCTCAGCAAACGCATGTGCCTTCGCAACAACTTCAGATGATACCTATGACTTGGCCTTTCCAGTCTGGGGGCTCGACATTGTCGATCCTTTCAAGAAAGCACCAGGAGGGTTTACTCATTTGTTCATTGCCATTAACACATGCGGACCGAAGCCAAGCCGGTCAGCAAGGTTACTTCCAAGAAGGCGGTCGAGTTTGTTAGAGAGATCTTCACTCGGTTTTGAGTTCCTCATGATATCATCACCGATAATGGTACTCAGATCACATATGAGAAATTCTGTGACTTTGTCGATGAGATGGGAATAAAAAATCCACTTTGCATCGATGGCTCATCCTTAAAGCAATGGGCAGGTCGAATGGGCCAACGGTATGATTCTCCAGGGGTTGAAGCCTCGGTTTTTTGATAGACTCAAGCCTTACGCCGGTTGGTGGGTTCATGAGCTACCATCGGTCCTCTAGGGGCTGCGCACCAATGTCAGTCGAGCTACCGGTCATTCACCTTTCTTGGTTGTATATGGCTCTAAAGCCATGTTACCGACCGAGGTAAACCTCGTATCAGCATGAGTTAAGGGCTATGACAAGAAGCTTTCTGAAGACAACCGAGAGATTGAATTCATTGCGGCAGAGGAGTTGCATGATCGCGCTCTGTTTCGGTCAGCAGTATATCAACAGCGCCTACGATGTTATTACAACAAGAATGTTCGGAGTCGCCAGTTTCATGTTGGAGAGTTAGTACTGCGCCAAGTGCAGTCAACCAAGAATTTGCACAAGTTATCCTCTAAATGGGAAGGGCCTTATGTGGTCAAAGAAGTCACTCGGCTGGGGGCTTACCGATTGATGTATGAAGATGGCGATGACATACCGAACTCCTCGAAACATTAACCAGCTACGTCGCTTTTATACTTAGTCCTTTTTATGAATTCACATATATTACCATTGAATGAAACTTCTGTCTTTTTGATGAAAGATGTTTTAAGTTATTTTCATTCTTATTTATCTCGATTCCTTAATTTATACATTAAAAAATCCAGCCAGGGGGCTAGTAACAATGTCCCAATATACCTTAACCTTGACAAATTCTGGTTTTGGGCTTTTCCGACCGATTTCTCACTTTTTGACATGGTCTTATTTTGGTCTAATGCTGAAACAACAAGGTCATACAATTCTACCTACACAACTGACTACTACTACAGTAAACCCAGAGCAAACTGCGAGAGGTCATGTGTCGACTGGTCGACTCTATTTGTTACACAGTTATGAATTATGACCCTAAATGTTAAAGCAGACCGCTGCATCTTCTGTTTTAATCTCTAAAGTCTTATGGTAGGAAGGCATAAGTACAAATGTGGCCAATGATGTAAGCGCGGGCCCGCAGGTGCAGACAGGTTCGTCGGGGGTTATGCAAGCTTCAGAGGTGGGGGGTACGATTGTGGAAGATCGCGTGGAGGCAAGGGTTGGAGATGTGATGCATAAATGCAACAAAGTACTCCTAACCGGTCTACTAATGAGAGGCAGGAGATCGCTATTTGACTTTTCAGTCGACTTTTACTTGTTTGGTGATTATTCAATTAGCTAAGCAAGATGAAATATTTATATACATAAGGAACAAGTTTGTTTCTACAAATAATATACTACTAAAGTATATCTATTACCGGTTCAATTACATCTCCTACGAAGGAGAAGAAGCCTCATCCTGTAATTCTACTTCCGGAGTGGTTGGAAGAGATGGAACTGCAGGAGCAAACTCGATATTGTCCACCAGAGCACGTAAAGTCTCAACCATGGAGTCAAGTAGCAGATGGCATTGGTCGACTATATGCTTGGGGTTGAAGCCTTCCTTCATTTTATCTTAGGAAAGCTCAGGATTCCAAGACTTACGTATCGTCAATACTTGACTACAGGCTTCAATAGCTATTCGCTTGGTGTGTCCCTTGATGGCTTCAGGTGCATGCTCCAGAAGGTACTCCACCGAATGCCTGGTCTACTCCACTTGGTTAGCATGGATATAATCCAAGGCCTTCCGAGTGCTATAATACAGGGCTGCAAGATCCACAAGGAAGATTAGAAGAAAAAATCTATAAGGGAGGTGATGAAGAAAATAATTGAGACCTTACTGGCAAGATTACTTTTGAAAGCCATAGCACTGCTTTTGGCTCTTTAGCTTTTCCTTTGTCTCCTCCAAGTCCTTCAGAAGGGTATTTTCAACCTCTCGGTCAGATAATGTCTTGGTCAGCCCGGTCTTCTCATTACTCAGAGCGTCAAAGAACCTCTACTGATTTGAAGTGAGCTTCTCCAATTCTACTATTTTATTCTGGTTAGCTGAAAACACATATAATAGATTGTCATTAAGCAATCTAATAAGAAGAAAAAGTTTTAAAGGTTACCTTCATCATTCTGTCGCATCTGTTCTAACAGAGTGGTGGCCTTCTCTAGTTCTTTCTTGGCCTTTTGGGTTACCTGAGCTCGGACTAGAGAAATCAGAGTGACACTTTAAGTCAGAAGATGTGCTGGATATTAAGACACTTAAGAAGACTTCAAGAAACTACTTACCAATGCCTTCGGCCTAGAGAGCATCTATCCTTGATTGCTTATCCTCAATCAGATAGTAAAATTTCTTAAAAAATGAATAAGCTTAAGGAAAAGTAAAGCCTAGGTATTGATGTACCTTGGATAGACCTCGATGTTGTTGAAGAAGCTCGAGGTCGGAACCTTTAGGTCGTCCAGTCGGCTTATCGACCACCGTGGCCTTCTCCTTATTTGGGGTCAGCGCTTTAGTAATCAGCGGTAGAGAAATGGCCTTGGACATGGCAGGAATATTTCAAGGCTTCACCACCCCAGTCGGTACACTTGATGGTGTGCTAACAGGCTGAGGCGGGTCGGTCTGATTTGGCGCTGGAGTCTGGGCCGGGTCCTGGGACACGGAGACATTGGGCGTCTTGGTCGACCGAGTAGTATGTTCACTGTACATATCATTCAGAATTGTAAATATGCTCTAAACCAAATCAACAAAGACATGAAGAAGCGAAGAAACTTACTCGAAGGCTTGCTTGATCTTGATTCGGCTGACCTTCTTCTTCAATGAAGAAGTCGCCAAATTAGAGTGCTTCCTCTTGGAAGAAGACTTCGCTACCACCTCAGCAGTCTTGGTCGATTGGCTTGGCTGCTCCGACTGGCTTCAAGGTCAGTCAGAGGATGCTAGGGGCCGCTGACCGACCGCCTGCGGGTGCACCTGGACTTCATCATCGTCATTGCCCCACCCCCCCCCCCTGTGGTATTGCTGATGGTGGAGGGCTCTCTTTTTCACCCGCTGATCAAGGGAAGGCAGCATGGTAGCTGGATTAGCAGAGCTGCTTGCATCTTTGACCGGATCGGTCTGATGCACGCTCCCACCAACTGCCGAGCTTGATCCGGCATGGTCGGTCTAGCGTGTCAGTCGACGATAGTGTAGGGTGAGACACATAAGTGTCCAAAATCTGCAAACAGGCATGGAGACATCAGTCAAATAAATTATTTTATCAAGAGTGAATAATTGATTGACCAATAAAAAGGCAAAAGGCTTACTCGAGCTCGAAGAGTGCCCTTGTTGTATGCCTTTCTGACTAAGGTGTTGTCTTGAGGATCGACCGACTCAAAGATCTTGCTTATACGAGCCTTGCGCAAGGTCGAGTTCAGTGGGTCGGGAACTTTCCTGGTCTCATCATCAGAGACGTATTCCCATCCTAGGTGGCATTGCAGCTTAAGCGGCTGCACTCAGCGCATGATGAAGCTCTGTGCTATGGTGACACCGTCGATTCCCTCCTTCTTCAGATCAGCAATCTTCTTCACAAGATCTTGAACTTAAGCGTCAATCGGGTCTGGCTTCTCTCACCAAGAGGGTTGGGGCTGGCCTTTGCGCCGATGAAGTCCGAGATGACTGGAGGAGGATTATTGCAATAGAACCACTCCTCTCGCCAGTTCTTGTTCCCTGTTGCCAGGGGAACATCATTGTAGGCCTCCTTCTTCCACAGCTAAAAGCCAACACCACCTATTGCCTCTTGGTTGGCACCGATGGCAGAGGTCGGAGGACGAAGAGGTGGCGGAATAGAGTGAAGTCGCACATTTGCACAAAAATGGCATTGTGCAAAATGGAGTTCAGATTGAAGTTGACTAGCTCAATCCCATAGAAGAAGAGGAGTATGCGCAAGAAGCTACAGCAGGGGATTCCGAAGCCGTGCTCAAGGAAGGAGCGGAAAATGATGATTTGCTTATGGACTAGAAGGAGATGAAATTCAGATTCTAGTACCTTCTAGTTCAGCCACACCTGCTTCGGCAGAATGCCATCAATGACCATAGTATTCAACGTGTTGGTGCTCATGGTGCTTCAGGAGAACTTGCGAAGATGATCCGGGATCTCCAGTTCCGACGAGGATGATTTGGCATCGGTGACGGAACCTTATGATCCTTTCACCATCTTGCGCGGCATAGTGGCGAGCACGAAGGTGTGGTAGATCTAGTGTGGCAACCCTAACCCTAGCTTTGAGGATCTATGGCGTCAATGGCAATGCGGAGGAACCCAAAGAACAGAGGAAGCAAAGAGGCACGAGGAAGACGAAGCGCTTGAACAAAATGAAGACGTGGACTTGGCATCATCACGTTTCCGCTCTTTTATACCCTTTCTTTTGACCTAAGTCGTGGGGGACCATATGGGTCGTGTGGGTCATACTGGGCCCTATTTTATATTTCTGACAATTAATCAAATTAGAAGGAGATTTCTTGGTATGATTGAAACACTGAGTATTAAACTCGGGGGCTTCTTTGATGAGAAGCTTTAGTCTATAAAACAAAATCCCCATGTTTATGTGATTTGATGATCACGTACTAGAGGACTTGATTGTTGTATGGGAAGAAGTCTAAAGGCTATGTTACTGACTGAAGTCAGTAAATAAAAAGCCAAGATTCAAACTTATGTTATCCGAGTGATGGAAATTATAGGAAAAGCTACATTATGATTGATGTCATTATAGCTTAGTACTAGGTTAGATTGATGTCATAAACCTTTCTTTGATTCTTAAATGATTGATGTCAAGATATTGGAATTAGAGGTCACACGGCTAATGGTGTATACCACTCCGCCTTTCATAATCGGTCGGCATAGTTGATGTTGGGCAGATCGAGTGCCTGATTTGATGATTAGGAGGATGTTTGCTTAAACTTGATGGTTTGAGTAAAAATATGCCTTTATAAAACAAAATGTATAGAGCTAAGCTTATTAGACTCTTGCAATATTTGTTAATCTCCAAATTATACAAGAGTCGAGGGCTACACCTGATCAGGTGCCCCTAGTCGGCGCACCAGATCTATTAGGACTTCGTTCAAGAGGTCTTCCTAATTTGTTACCTGTTCACATAGTCAATGAAGACGAATCACTCAACAAGTCAGGAGGGCTGCTGTCGAATACTTACCTTACTGATATCCATAGCTATGCCTAAGTCAGGAGGCGACATGATGGCCCACCAATATGGGAACCGACCGAGTCGGCTTGGAGCGCAAGGCAATTAGAGATATAATTACTATGTTTATCCTTGTAGACTACGACTAAGACTCTTCATGTACCCCCTGCCGACCGGATATATAAGGTGGCAGGAACCCCCCATCTAGGGACACAACTTCACAAAGCAATACAAACCATAGAACACAGGACGTAGGGTTTTTACTCTCATCGAGAGGGCCCGAACCTGTATAACTCGGCATCTTGTGTCTTTACCATCTAGTTCTTGATCCCGATGTAGCCCTACAAATTTATTATCGAGATCAAGTCTCGACAGTTGGCGCGCCAGATAAGGGACAAGGCATGCTGGGATCCTTCGTCAACCTTGATGGCTGAGATTCCAATCATCTAGTATTCATGGAACTTCAAGATCTCCTTCGGTTCGCTCGACTTCTTGATGGACTATGCCGAAAACCAAGGCCGGGTGAACTACAAATCCAATCTGACCGAAGCCAACTCTATGGCGTGATCATCAGGTTCAACAGATCTGATTCCATCTCCAGCACCACTCGGACTCAATGAGACTGACCTGCCCACCGGGTATGACTCCAAGTCGATCCTGTCCTTTGATGAGGACTCGGATGGTTCTTCTTGCCCATATCCACACACCATATATATGGCAGAAGTGGGGGAACCCGGGGAAAACCCGCCACCGGTGAATGACGGCGAAGCAAATCGAGACGGGGAAGCCCCTTCGACTGGGCATCTACCCCACCGACCAAGGGGATCTCATCGATCTCGTGGTATTGCCAGAGAGCTGGACCTCGGAGACTTGGAGATCGAAGTGGATGGCGTGAAGGTCTACGCTACCCCCACAGAATAACATTACTGGGGCAAAAACAATCCTCGATGGCTTGATGGAAGACGAGGCATACCAGACCCCCGTAATGAAGAAAGTTGTAGCCATGCTTAAAGCTGCTGCGATCCAAGACCAGGCAAGAGAGTCGCATCCAATGCCGATGACAAGCTCCAGCCGAATAGCTCCTCAAGGCCGTTAAGGGCGTCAAGATCTGAGGAATTCCCTTAGTGTCTGAGACGGTCGACAAATTATCAACTATCACTATGAAGAACAAGCTCACGACAATCTTCATCGTGAAGATGATCGGCGGGATCGGAATCGGGACGATCGAAGCCCCCGGGAGAACCATGAAGACCGGTGACGGTGCGACGACCTTCGCACTTGCATGTTCCCAAGGAGTTTCAAGCCAATGGCCATCAAAAAATATGATGGTCAGACCAACAATGGAGTGGCTTCAGATCTATAGCACTGTTATTCAGTCTGCAAGGGGAGATACCTATGTGATGGCCCATTATCTATCGGTGTGCCTTGAGCCTGCCGTTTGGATATGGCTCACATCCCTCCTTGAAAAATCAATCACCTCCTAGGGAGAGGTCAACAAACAATTCATTGAGAACTTCCAAGCTACTTACAACCGGCCGAGCAACCACTTCGACCTCACCCGGGTCAAGCAAAAGCCTGAAAGACCCTGCGTGACTACATCAAGCGTTTCTGCGCCAAGAAGACTGAGATCCCCAATGTCCCAGATTAGCATATCATTACTACCTTCCAAGGAGGGTTGTAGAGTGATGACTTGGTTCGAGAGATCAGTTGGTGAAACCACGATCTGGATCTGATCGCTCAGGAGTGCTTTGAGATCACTGATAAGTATGCCTCAGGAGAGTTTTCTCTGTACGATATTCACGGCAAGGGAAGGAGAAGTGCCAGGACAAGCCTATGCCCTTCAAGAAAGACAAGAAGTAGAAGACCGACAACTTGGTAGCAGCGATAGACCAATCCAGGAAGAATCCTCGGATGAATCAGTAGACCATGGACGACATGCTGAATGGCCTATGCCCGTGGCACCCCAAGGGGAACCATAATGCAATGGATTGCTACCGGTTAAAGGGTTTAGCAATGGCCGCGCTGAAGGTGGCCAAGTCTCCACCAAGGCGCAATGGCCAACACAAGCCTGATGACAACGTGAAGGATGATACAAAAGGGTTCCAGGAGCACCGAAACGAGGTAAACTTCATCTTCAGTGGACCCAATGCCTACTCGTCCAAGCGCAAATAGAAGCTACAACTACGCGAGATCAATGCCGTGGAACCAGCCGCTCCTGAGTACATGAGGTGGTCTAAAACACCGATTACTTTTGATCGGTCGAATCACCCTAGACACCTGCCCAAGCCAGATCGCTACCCGCTTGCACTCGCGTCTACTGTCAAGGAGGTCAAGTTCAACAAAGTACTCATCGATGGAGGAAGTAGCCTTGACTTGATCTTCACCAAGACCCTCAAGGAGCTAGGACTGCCAGTCAATGACCTTCAACCTAGTTCTTTTCCCTTCCATGGGATTGTGTTGGGCAAAAATTCTGTTCCAATAGGATAAGTCACTTTGCTTGTCATGTCCGGCACCCGAGAGAACTTCAGGACCGAGCGGATTACTTTCCAAGTAGCCAATTTCAAGTCTACATATCATGTTATCCTCGACAGACCGGTGATGGCAAAATTCAGGGCGGTCCCCCATTATCCGTACCTTACTTTGAAGATGCCAGGCCCCAAAGGAATCATCTCTCTCCCCTCTGATCTTTGGAACTTTTGATTCAGATGTGCAGTGTTGTGAGATGGTTGACAGACAATTGATGTTGTCCGACCAGTCGGAGATCCAGAAGGCAGTCGGCAATATGGTGAAGGCTGATGTGGAGGTCCCCACGAAAAATCCCAGCAAGAAGAAGACCAGAAGGACAGTGTCCCCACCAAGGAGATATCGCTCAGCCCTGAAGACCCGGCTAAGGTCACTTATGCAGGGGCCGGCCTCAGGGAGAAATAGGAACTTGCACTCACTATTTTGCTCCACGAAAATAGGGACATCTTTGCATTTCAGCCCTTTGACATGTCAGGAGTTCCTAGGAAAAAGATTGAGCATGAATTAAGGGTGCATCCTTGGACTACACCCGTTAAGAAATGACTTAGGAGATTCGCTCAAGACCGCAAGGACGCCATGAAGAGGGAGATAGCTAGGCTTTTAGCTGCTAATTTTACTAAGGAAGTGTACCGTCCTGATTGACTGGCTAATCTAGTCCTTGTACCTAAGATGAATAAAGAGTGGCGTATGTGTGTTGATTATACCGATTTGAACAAGGTCTGCTCAAAAGTCCCCTTCGCCTGGCCACGTATTGATTGGATTGTAGACTCAACAGTCGGGTGTGAGCTCTTAAGCTTTCTGGATGCCTATTCAGGCTATCACAAGATCCAATAGAAGGTCGAATATCAAATTAAAACTTCCTTTATAACTCCTTTTGGTGCCTATTGCTATATCACTATGTCATTCGGTCTGAAAAATGTTGGCCCGACTAAGAAACATGGTATTCAATGCTACCTTGAGACTTCGATCAGTCAGAATGCGGAAACCTACGTCGACGACATCATTGTGAAGACTCTGAATGTTGAAGAACTTATTTCTGACCTGGCATAAACGTTCGACAACTTGAGGCAATACTCTATGAAGTTAAATCCCGAGAAGTATGTCTTCGAGGTGCCTTCAGGAACGCTACTCTGCTACATTGTCTCCAAGATAGGCATCGAGGCTAACTCAGACAAGATCAAAACTATAATGGACATGGGCCCCCCAACTCTCAAAGGGATGTACAGAAGTTGACCGGCTGCATGGCCGCTCTAAGTCGCTTCATGTTCCGACTAGGAGTCAGGGGTCTACCTTTCTTCATGCTGTTCAAGAAGCAGGACGACTTTGGATAGAAGAGGCGCAGTCAGGTTTGGATGAGCTGAAGGATCACCTCAGCCGCATTCCAGTCCTAGTACCTCCGGAGCCACAAGAAAAACTTCAGCATTATATCTCGGCCACAACACAAGTTGTGACTACCATTCTCACGGTTGACAGAGAGGAAGAAGGTCATGTATAAAAAGTATTAGACCCGGTATATTTCGTTAGCGAGGTCCTTAGCGCCTCCAAGATACGATACCACTAGATCCTAAAGCTGCTTTATGCGCTCTTGATCAACTCGATGAAGCTAAAGCATTACTTCCACGCTCACCCGAGTCGTGATGATGTTGCCAAGTGGCACAGTCATCGAGACGTTGTTGAGTGGCCAAATGGTTGAAACACCGAAGCGTCAAGTTGATGAAGGCATCACCGGCATGATCATCTGGCTGCCAAGTGGTCGAGCCGTTGAGTCGTGGCAATGCCGCCAACTGATCGAAGCGTCATGTCACGACGATGTCACCAAGTGATCAAGTCCGCGTTGTGCGGCAACGTTGCCAGGTGAAGGCGACGGTGGTCGAAGCGCCGAGTGGTCGTCGTGCGGCAATGTTGTCCAAATAGCCGATCTGTCGCATAGCATATGTGTAATTGAAGCTCGGACCACCATGATGACGAGACGCTTAATGAGGGTGTTGGAGCCATGCGAGTAGCCCAGTGGCCGGGATGGACTAGCGTCCAATGATGGCGACCTGAACCGCCGAGCTCGACTAGGCCCCACCCAATTCATATTCATGCAAAAAAAGGCATTGAGCGTTTCACTCCATTAATCAATCGGATTGATTAACATATAATAAATAAAATAATATGTAAAGGATTAGAAAGAAGAAGTAAGCCTTCCTTGTTACGTGATGAGTACAACTTGGACTTGTAGACCGAGTACAAGCCGAACTTGGCGAGCGTGTGAACTCCTTGTTTATTAGTTGCAGCTGAAAACACGACGCAGTATGGCGTGACATGTATGCATGCCGCCTAGTTGGAGGGAGTTTTTTCTTCAGCTCGATCTAGCATCATCTTCGTTGTCGTGACTTGACTATCACAACCACACGGATCGCAGCATGAGAAGCAGCCGCAAGCTGTCACAATTAAAACTTGGTGAAGTTGTCGCCGTCAACTTGGCTGAGAGCCACCATGCCGAAGACGTGACAACTTGTGCGATGATCAAGCGTTTCAACACTAGTCATCTTAGAATCAAATCTTGAAATAGATTGAGGGCATCAATCTGAACGTGCCGACCATCGCGCTTATCCTCACGGATGGCACCAAATGTCGAGACTTATTTTCAGCACTAGATATAGGGTAGTTCACTTATGACTATTTATATGTAGAATAGGGATATGCGTGAGATCGAGAGATGATGGTAACACAAGACGCCGATTTATATGGGTTTGGGCCTCCCAGAGGATAATAATACTATGTCCTGTGTTCTATGGTATTTGTATTCATACGTCTAGATTATAGATCTAGATAAGGAGGGTAGACCTAGACGATGATGTCTAGTTGTGTCTAATCTATCTATTGCTATTGCTTGCTTGCCCCTTGAGGGAGGTCCCTGCCCCTCCTTATATATTCGAGGGGACAGGATTACATGATGGAGTCCTAGTTGGCCTACTATACATATCCAAGTAGGAGTCTAACTCTACTTTCCTTCTATGTGAGGTACCCCGGGTACATGTCATCGACAGAAATGGCTCCACCTTGTCTGACTGCCACGAGTGGGGTCGAGTGTCTCTCGTCTCGCCCGACACCCACGAGCGGGGTCGAGTGCCTCTTGCCTCGCCCTACCCTAAGAACGTTCTGCCCTATGCCCACCATGAGGACATACGCACGCGCACGCACAGTGTCGCTGATGACAGACATGGTGCTGCCAACCCTTATCAGTGGTCCAACCCGCCTTGACAGGAGTGGGACGATGTGATGCTTCCATCCCCAAGAGTGATAGGAAGGGAAAGTAAGATTTCACGGTGCAGATTGACTAGAACCCATTCTAATGACTATTTGCCGAGAACAAAATGACACCACGCCATGCCCACAGTGGGGGTCGAATTTCGCTCGCCACACCCAACCAGTGGCAATAGGGGCCGGACATGGAGTAAAGTCAACAACCACCGGTGGCCACCTACCAGCGCTCCTTAAATACCACGATGGACGTGCAACAATAGTGTTGATCAACTCTGTCACTGTTCGTACCTGCCCCAATCATAATCATTGATGTGTAAGCAAATGTAACACGTAACGTCGTGATGCCCTCCTCATGCCTTACGGGATTATTCAATGAGGGAACACGCGTTCGATGCATTCTACAAAGCCAATGGGACGTCATCGATTGACATAAGTTGACGGAACGCATCACTCAACATGGCAGCCAAACCCAATGACCTAAAACACGAGAAGTAGGGCCCGCGATGACCAATGACCACTTCTTATCCTATGCGTGTAGCTCTCTCTCTCTCTCTCTCTCTCTCTCTCTATAATCAGGCCCAACCCCTTGATGTATAAAGGGAGAGGCGTTCACTATCACGACTAAGGTTTTTTCCACTCGCACACTCACACATGGAAAAACTCTTGCACACCAGAGACTTAAGAGTTCTGCCTCCTCTCTCGGTGTCGTTGTACCTCCCCTACTCCGCGATGCAAGTAAGACGAGCAGCCCAAAATGGGATGTATGAATTCTCTTCGAACCAGTATAAACCTTGTGTCCTCTTGTGAACTATTGGCGGTCGTTAAATACCGATTCGGACCGTCAGTATAGCCGCAAATAAGAGAATACTTAGCATTTCATACACGCAAGTTAGCTAGGAATAACCAAATTCTACTTGTCCTTGGAGATTTATGTACATGCAGGGATTATATACACAAGGAGTGGAGAAATGCCCCATGATCCGTGATAATACCATTCCAGCCAATAGGAGAGCGACAACTGGACATCACACGGATCCATCAAGGGAGAAAGCACACCTCCGGCCAATCAGAGCACTCCAATGGGGATTCCCACAGATCAAATGGCCCATCTACATACCAAACCGACATACAGAAGGCCTAAGCCATAGAGGAGTCAAGGTGGGCCACCTATCAGTGTGCCAGAACAGCCGGGGGGCACTGGGCCCCATCCCTGTTCGGCCGAACAAGGAGTAGGCCCAATGGGGCCCATCTTCCTATGGCGGTTTCCCACCGACTCTCCAAAGACGGTTGACCCCCTCAGAACCGCCTTTGGACCCCCTATATAAGGAGGGGAGTGCCTCCACTCTCAACACAAACCAAGAAGAATCCACTCTCTAGCATTACATTTAGTCTCTAGGTCCTAGTGGAGTTTAGGAGAGAGGAGAGTTGTCTTGAGGTCCTCGACCTAGTCTTGGAGACCTTTCGGATTAGTTCTACTCTAGTCCTCTCTTGTAAGACTTATTCTTTTTATTAATATTATTATCTTCTTTATCCATTATGCCTTATCCTTATACTAGTGTGATAGTCATATGCTTTGTATATGGTTATTGCCTAGTCATGTTAGGTTATTATACGCTTCATATATCCATGTTAGTCAACCTTTGTCCTTATACTCATGCAATGCATATTGTGGATAGACATGCCTTAGTCCATGATTTGTTAATTCGTAGGGTTAGAGTTATGTGTTCTATAGTCTGTAGCTTGTTAATCCGTAGGATTAAAGATATGCATGTCCTAGCCTTTTACTTGTTGATCCGTAGGGTCAGAGTTATGCATATTGTAGTACTTGACTTGTTGATCCGTCGGGTCATGGTTAGGTGTACTCTTATTCTAGACTTTTTGGTCTGAAGGACCAGAGTATTTTTTAGCAATGTAAGCATAGTGCTTAGGTTGTTAAATATCCATGAATATTTATTGGCCCCCATGAACAGGATTGACTTTAGGACTGACATAGGGACTTAATAGCCCTAGTGTCATGTGTCCTAGTATAGGATTAACCTGTAGGTGGTGACAGCCCTGCTGTGCTTAATCCTCCCTGTTCTGGCTTAGCATAGGACCTAGGCTTGTATGTGTTGCATGTATTTAACCTATAGAAAGGAATATAGAAGTACATAAGGATCTACCTTGACTCCTCTTTAACCCACTTAACCTATGCTTTGTGCTAATGTTAGGATGGATTGTTCTTTGTGTCACTATCCACTATCATTATTATCTTTACCCCTATCTATGACTTTGGTATATTATTAGTTATATGGTTATGAACATGCTATCTCTTGACCGCCGCCTTCCCTTGGGAGAACTATAAGTGACAGCCATTGGATTAATCCATTAGTGAAATGATACAACGGGATGTCTGTGCGCTTGCGGATTTAACTTGCCCATACTAACCATCTGTTGAGTTCTACCAACAAGTAGTTTTGATGCCTAGCACAGGTCTATTTATTTGGTGTGACTTAGCAGATGTCAACAAGCATTTCTGGCATTGTTGCCGGGGAAGGCAATTGATCAAAAGAATTACCCATATTCTATACTTGCATATGAGATTATTTGGCATTCGCCCAAATAGGCTAAACTTGTATGTTTTCTCCTATTGTGTGAAAACAGGATAGTGCATGACTGGCTTCATCTTGCCTGAAAATTATATTGAAGATCCCAAAAAACTCTTGAGAAGGGTGCGTGCACGTCTCGTCCCTCCTCAAAAGTTTGTGTTTGTAAGTGAGCCAGTCATTTCCGCACCATCAAGCTTAAGGGCATGGCCCAGAAGAGTCTTCATGATTTCTCCGCTCCCTCGGCATCCAACATTCCTGTTGCACCCAACGTCATGGGAGATGCAATCTTCGAGATCAAGACAGGTCTCATTACCATGGTGTAGACCAGCCCATTCTATGGGAAGGCCAATAAGGACGCCAACGCCCATCGGCAACAATTTCTGGAGATTTGCAGCACCTTCAAGATGACGGATGTCTCTCAAGATGTCATTCACCTTTATCTATTTCTGTTCTCCCTTTTGGGAAGGGCAAAACAATGGTTCTACATGAACAAGGATGTTGTGGGTACCTGGGAAAAGTGTTCAGTCATGTTCCTCGCCAATTTCTTCCCGCTGGGCAAAACCAACGCCCTTCGTGGAAGAATTTCAAGCTTCTAGCAGGAGTCCAAGGAGTCAATCTCCGAGGCTTGGGAGAGGCTACAAGAGTACATTGCCGCCTGTCCTCATCACAAGATGGATGAATGGCTTATCATCCAAAACTCCATCGGCTCATGATCATATTGATGCTGCTGCGGGAGGAACCTTCTTCTCACTGGCCGTTGATAAGGCAAAAGAACTTATTGAGAAGATGGTTTCCAACCAAGGATGGAGTGAAAATCGTCTTCACTCGTGCCAGCGGGGCATGCACACCGTTAAGGAGGTGGACATGCTAGCCACTAAAATGGACCTCCTGATGAAGAAAAAGGACGAACAAGCCAAAGGTTATGAAGTCGGCACCGTCAACACCTTAGACTCTCACATGACGTGTGATGAGGACATCACCCTTATGGATACACCCAGCACTCCGCCAACCAAAATACAAGTTCATGCGCGACAACTGAATTTACGGATGAGCTTGTTCCTAATGATTCCTTTATGTGATTTTGAGAATAGATTGCTACCTAATGAATTAATTGTTGTTAGAAATCATGGATATGATCATGAGATAGCTGGGGAGGTGATTGGAGACGTGATGGGCCAGCAAGGACGTCCAAGCCAAGGTGGAGGCCCAATCGAAATCGACTTCGAGTCTGTTTCGGAGACCAGGACCAGTCTGCACTAAAACGGATGCCCAGGACGCATACCGACTCGGATTTGGACGTTCTATATATGCCTGGAAAAATAACGAAAAGCCCTTTCCAACCCAACTGGTCCCATATCAAAATTCGTCCCGAGCCGTCGGCAATCTCCGAAACAATTCGATTTCCAGAATCTGTCCTGGTGCTGCGACACCGTAATCGGTCTTTGGGCCATGTATGGAGTTGAGCCCACTTAGGGCTGCATCCAGGGGGTCTTGCACGACCCTAGGGTCCTCATATACAGCCGCCGCCTCTTCATTAGGGTTTGGGGTTTTGCTTAGCTAATGAAGAGGCGGCGGCTGTATATGAGGACCCTAGGGTCGTGCAAGACCCCCTGGACGCAGCCCTAAGTGGGCTCAACTCCATACATGGCCCAAAGACCGATTACGGTATCGCAGCACCAGGACAGATTCTGTAAATCGAATTGTTTCGGCGATTGCCGACGGCTCGGAACGAATTTTGACATGGGACCAGTTGGGTTGGAAAGGGCTTTTCCTTATCTTTCCAGGCATATATAGAACGTCCAAATCCGAGTCTGTATGCGTCCTGGGCGTCCGTTTTAGTACATACTGGTCCTGGGCTCCGAAACAGACTCGAAGTCGGTTTTGATTGGGCCTCCACCTTGGCTTGGACGTCCTTGCTGGCCCATCACGTCTCCAATCACCTCCCCAGCTATCTCATTATCATCTCCATGGTTTCTAACAACAATTAATTTATTAGGTAGCGATCTATTCTCAAAATCACATAAAGGAATCATTAGGAACAAGCTCACCCGTACATTCAGTTGTCGCGCATGAACTTGCATTTTGGTTGGCGGAATGCTGGGTCTATCCATAAGGTTGATGTCCTCATCAACGTGCGAGGTCTGCGGCAACACGGGTCACTCGGGCAATGACTGCCCTAAGACTCATGAGGACGTGTTGTACATGAACAACAACAACAACAACAACGGGTGGAATCAACCGCGCCCATATTATTAAGGAGGTAACAACTTTAACTCTTCCAATAATCAACCCTCCTTTAAAGATCTTGTATTAGGCAAGGCTAAAATCAAAGAAACCTTCACTAAAAAGCTTGCCGCCAACGACAAGACTTTAGAGAGTGTTAATGCTAAGCTAGAAGGTCTTGCTCCTTCCTTTAAAAATCAGCTTAGTTTTAATAAAATGCTAGAAACCCAGCTTGCCCAGCTAGCTGCTGCTGTTCCTCCCATAGAGTCAGGGAAGATCCCGGGGCAAGCCGAGTCTCCCATTGAAAATATTAATATGGTGAGCACGAGAAGGGGTAAGACCATTCGAGATCCGGCATATCCTAACACTGCAGGAAAGAATAAGAAAGAAGAAAAGGAAGTACCTTCAAGCAAAGAAGATCCAGGGTGCCCCATGATTGCTTGCTCGATCAGGGATCAGAAGTTCGACCATGCCCTGTGCGACCTTGGTGCAAGCGTGAGCCTGATACCGAAGGCGGTCTTTGAGAGGGTACACTATACAGTTCTATCCCCCACGTCAATGCAACTTCAGCTGGCTGATTCATCAATCCACTATCCTGAGGGAATTGCACAAGGTGTTCTGGTGAAAATCTAGGATTGCTTCATCCCTGTGGATTTTGTGGTGCTCAACATAGATGTTGAGAAGGAAACACCGCTCATTCTTGGGCGCCCGTTTCTGAGCACCGCTGATGCACACATTGATGTTGGAGCCGGAGAAATATGTTTCCTCATCAATAGGATGGAGGAGAGGTTTGATTTTCGGCCAAGGAGAGAGCAGTGCTCAATGATCAAGATCAAGTACGGGCCAAACCCAAAGAATATTCAAGAGGTCAAAGTAATAACCCCAAAGAAGGATAGCCTCATTCTCTACATGAAGAAGATCATGGCAAAGGAGATGTCGTACTGTTTTAGGAAGAAGAACCCACCTATGGCAAGGCCAGGACTGTGGGCAAAGCCACAACCTGTTAAATCCAAGAAGCCACCGACCGCACCAAAGATGATGAAGGTGTAGTGAGTGAAGGAAGTGCAGCCATCTACGTCCACTTCTCCAGGACCGGACACCGCAACATCAAGCTAAACATGATGGAGAAAAGTCCCGCTCGTCGGACTTTAAAATTGGTGAGCTCTTGCCAAAGGTAAATTGGTATTTATCTCATATTTTATTTTACTCAATTTTTGCACATTTGAATTTTTCCAAACTTTTGGATTCTTTCAAATTTGCCTCTGCATTTGCATATTTGGATTTCACACATGCATGTTGGAATTTATTCCAACTCTCTTCTTTGTTTTATAAAAATACAAAATTTGGTTTTCGGTTTCCAACTTTGAGAAAATATTTTTCTGAGAAAAAATTATATTGAAACTTTGAACCTAACCCCTGCAACCTAGAAAATATAGCTGTTAGAGAGTTATGGGCCAAAGTGGGGGACCAGTGGAACCCACCCACGATCGGTTGAACACCCATGTTTGGCCGAAGGGGTGTGGGCCCCTCCGACCGTGCCCTTTTGCCAATGGTTGGATTTGGCTCCCCACTAGCTGTTTTTGACCGTTTGGAATTTTTCCTATAAATTGAGTGCCCGAGGGAGAGTATTTTGCCATTCCAAGTTCACTTCTCATTTCACTCCCCCCTTCACTCATTTGCTCTTGAGCTCTTACATTGCTTCTCCAAAGTTGTCATTCCAAAAACCACCAAAAATATTTTCCTTTTTAGTTTGCTTTGTTTTTGGGATGACAATTGTGGCATAGGAGGCTTGCTATGACTTGTTTCCCTAGACAAGATACTAGACCTATCCGTAACGACGAATTGCGTGTCTTGTTTGTTGCAATTGCTAAACTTCCTATTGCTCCTATTGATGCTATGATTGGTCAATGGTTAGATTATATTAAAGAATCAGGGCCCATTGAATGCACTTCTTTAGTGACCCGTATTGCTGTAGGGGTTGGGGCTTTATCCAACACTAGATTTGATTATCTCTCTGAGCCTCGTCCTATGATAGATTATAAATTTCTTGAATAGGGTCACAATTTAAAGAAGGGCCCTGATGGTTCTATAATCTTTTATTACCCCGGCTAACAAACGAAATCCCGTTGCCTAACCCAGGATATCATTTGTATAGTTGTTGGGAACTAACCATACAGCTGCAGAGAGAAGGAATGTCTGGCAGGTCCACCGATTGACACACGCGACAAAGCATGAAGTGTGCCACCACTAGCGCAGCCAGAACTACACCACCAGTCCATGATTACACTGCAAGCTCAGAGCATTCCGACGACCCCGCTTAGATGTTCACGCTGCAATAGTATGAGACTGGAGGTTTGTCTTTGCAGCAAGCTAGTAGTGCACAATAGGGACAAGGCATCGAGTCAATCGAGACACCTCCACATCACAATGGACGTTACTCCTTTTCTGACTATAGTTATCATGACTATGGTCCGGAATTGAGAGATCTTACAAGGAGGATGGACGATCTGGATGTGAGAATAGGGGAAATGCAAAACACCCTTTCTACTCACGCCCAGACCACCAAAGAGTGGCAGCAGCACAGTGACAACTAGTTTCGTCACCTCTAGGAGCAGCTTTGAGCACACCACGACTATACGGCAGCATACTACCATTGGAGGAGATTTGATCCTAACCAACAGGCGTGAGCAATGACAAGCTTGGGGGAGAGCACCCCCGCCAAGGTGACTTGTGATGAGGACATCACCCTTATGGATACACCCAGCACTCCGCCAACCAAAATGCTAGTTCATGCGCGACAACTGAATTTACGGGTGAGCTTGTTTCTAATGATTCCTTTATGTGATTTTGAGAATAGATTGCTATCTAATAAATTAATTGTTGTTAGAAACCATGGAGATGATGATGAGATAGCTGGGGAGGTGATTGGAGACGTGATGGGCCAGCAAGGACGTCCAAGCCAAGGTGGAGGCCCAATCGAAACCGACTTCGAGTCTGTTTCGGAGCCCAGGACCAGTCTGCACTAAAACGGATATCCAGGATGCATACGCACTCGGATTTGGACGTTCTATATATGCCTGGAAAGATAACGAAAAGCCCTTTCCATCCCAACTGGTCCCATGTCAAAATTCATCCCGAGCCGTCAGCAATCGCCGAAACAATTCGACTTTCAGAATCTGTCCTGGTGCTGCGACACCGTAATCGGTCTTTGGGCCATGTATCGAGTTGAGCCCACTTAGGGCTGCATCCAGGGGGTCTTGCACGACCCTAGGGTCCTCATATACAGCCGCCGCCTCTTCATTAGGGTTTGGGTTTTGCTTAGATCAATTTTGTTCATAAACAGTTTCGTCGTTCATCGGTTTGTGAGACCCCAACTTCGAGAGTTTAATCATACATCTGCAATTGTGTTGCATTCTTCGTTGTTCTTGCTTGTGTTCTTGATTCGCAGGCAGGGATTAGCCTTCTCGGCAAGGTCAATCGTCTTTGGACGGTTGATAACCAGAGGAGACATCGTGCTGCAATTGCGGGGTTTAGAACGTGCTGTTCTGAAGCCGGATCGATTTATGTGTCGCCTCCGACCAAATCAACTTACCAAGAACCTTTCGGAAGATCGGGAACCCTTGTTCACATCAACTTGTATCTTTCCTTTCTTTCTTTTTTTTTCTTTGTTGGACTTACCCTCATAAAACAAAATAAAAATTTAGAAAACTAAAGAGAACAAAAATAATAGGTTGTTCATGCCTTCATGTTGAGATGATGAATAGTTCCTCTATTTTATATCTTTTTATAGTCCCTCATATACAACTTAGTACTCTCCTAGTTTTTGAGTTTGTTGGCTAAACATGCTTGTCTTGAACATGAATACTTGTGGGTTGCAAAGAGCATGATCTAAGTCTAGGTTGTTGTGAGGCATGATATGGTTAGAATAGGGCTGCTATGATCTTTGTCCCAAAGTGAAGCTTAACATCCGAAGATTTTGTTTTTCAAATTGACAAAAATTGGAAAGTTCCTCAAAAATGAAAATTCCTACCACGGCCATATGTTATACTTCATTGCAAAACCTTCCACATATGCTGCTTGTTTTCACATTGAGCTTTATCAAAATGCTTGCAACCTTTGTGAGATCCATTTCATGCTTTTATGATTAAGATTCACGTACATATCCACCATTATTTTCTAATGCTCCTACACCGGGAGATAGCAATATCATTCCATTGCATCCACCACCATATGCTTAACTTATATTCCGGAAGTTAGCAAAATAAAAACTCCATCAATATCATGTTATCACTCTCTCTCAATTAGTTGCATGGAAGGTGAAACGATCGAGTGACCGAGAGGGGGTGAATCGGGAACTCAAACTATGTACCTATTTTGCCAGATACTAAAACTGATCACTCAAACAACTCCTACACAATTCTAGTGGTGATCACACTAACAAGATTATCCTATGAAAGTAAAGACAACCTAAGCATACTAGTGGATCACACACAAGGCACACAACTCCTATGCAAGCTAGTAATCAAAGAACACTCGAAAGCACAAAACAAGCTAGCAAAGAAGCCTACTCATGCAAAGCTACTAGATCATCAAGTACAAGATAAACATATAAGCATGAGTGGCACAACATATACAAGAGTGAGTAATCAAGCCAATGCAACTCCTACACATGCTAGTGATCAAGTGAAAGCTAAGTACATCTAGCAAGTAGAGAAGCCTATTCATGCAAGTCTACAAGTAATCAACTAGAGCAAGGTAAGCATACAAGCATGAATAGCATGATATGTAAACGCGGAAAGTAAAGCATCATAGTAAGGAGTAGAGTAAGAGATGGCATATGATTTTTTTCCGAGGTCTTAGAAGGATGGCGCCTTCCCCTACTCCTCGTTGGACCACTCCCGCCCGAGTCACGATCCCTCCCACCACCAATGTGGAGTTCTTGCCCACGAGCCTGCAATCACTCCCGGAGTGAAGACACAGTGCGCGTCACCACTGCCACCAAGGCACAAGCTTACCTCCCTCGAGAACTTGCCGGACTCCTCGAGCCGACATGGGCGCTCAGTAGCGATGCCCCTTTCACCGGCGGGCTCAAACCGTGTATAAACGTGTGACGGCCTTCACAACCGATCACTATAGGCTCGATCACCAACACCTAACCAGTCTAGGCCTCACCATAGACCAAGAGTAACAACCTAGATCACACCCTCAAGGACACCCTAGCCTTAGATGTGCATCAATGCTCAAGTTACTCTCACTAGCACTCTCAAGATATGCAATATCTTCTCCTAGTGCTCTCCTCTTTGCGTCTTGGCTCTCACCAAATGCTCCAAGCAATTCCACTGGCCAAGAGTGGTCTCCAAGTCCCTAGCAACGAATTTATATAGGCTTCCAACCTCCAACTAGCCTTTGCTCCACGAAATCAGCTTTCTGGACCTACTGACCGGACCGTCCGGTCAGTGCAATCCTCAGCACCAACGGCTCTGCCCCTGCTAATCTTCGTCCTGACCGGACCGTACGGTCAGTTGACCGGACCGTCCAGTCTGTTTCTCTCTCCAGTCAAGAAACATTTCTTGCACAGCATCCTCTCTGCCCAAGCCTCAACCCTACTGACCGGACCGTCCGGTCACTAGACCGTACCGTCCGGTCTCTAGGGCTTCCAGACCTGACAGATTCCTCGCTCCTCACTGAAAGTCCCAGACAATTTCTCCTAGTGACTGTACAGTCCAGTCACCACTGACCCCTTTGTCCGATCACTACGTCCAGAAGCTGAAACTCCTCATCCTCGCTTGACTTTGTTTCTCGGCTTCTCCGAACAGCTCCTTGGCTTCTCCATTGTCACCTAGTGCCTATGATTTCACTGAGCATCCATGCACATCACCAACTAGTGTGACCTAAGAGACAAGACCTAGACCCCCTTAATAGTCCAGTTTTTCTAATGGACTCAAAGCCCTAACAACTAGACAAGTGTTCCCAACACTTGCTCCATACCTTGTCCTTAGCTTTGATCCATCTCCATTAACCCTTGGACTCCATCAAGCTCACAAGCCTCCATGCTTGTGGTCATTGTCCTCAATCACCAAGGCCACCGTCAACAATCATCATAGAGTAGAAAAGGTTTCCTACACGAACAATACTCATTTAGACTTTAGTCACACATTTTATGTTTATCATTAATCACCAAACATTCATACCTTAGGGTGACTTTAATGGTCATGATCCTTATAATCTCCCCTTTTTTGGTGATGGATGACAATTACTACTTATGATGATCTAAAATGGACGAATAACAAGGAACCAAAGGAAAAAAAAAAGGAATGAAAGGATTACCTTGGTCCTTACCTTGGAAGTAGTCTCCCCCTTGGAATGTGCTAGGTGTTGAGGGAGAACTACCCAATCACGTAGCGCACTTGATATCGATCGTAGATGTTCGTGTCGGAATAGACATTCATTGTTGTTGCAGACATGCACCATCGTTGTTCTTCTCCATGTCGGTGTAGATAATCATCTTGACATGATCTTCATGTGTACTCCAAGTGAACATGCACCATTGTCTTGATCATCTTCATTTGATCTTCTTGTTCTTCTCCATCTTTCCTTCTCCTCTTGACTTGGCTTTTGGATCTTCTCTTCATGTTCCTCTCCCCCTTTGTGTTATTGATCTAAACTTGGCTTTTGAATCTTCATGTTCCTTCTCCCCCTTTGGCACCTATCACCAAAAACCAAAGACAAAACACAAGAGAACCAAGGAGCAAATGATAAATGGCAAGAGTTAGGAAACCCTCCCTTTCATGGTGCTCCTCCTTGGTCATGATGGTGATCGACCATAGATCCCCCAACACACATGACTCAACAAGGTATTTCCTCAAGAATGCAATGGTTAGTCATTAGTGTGTTGGGAATGTATGAGTCATTTGTCTTTGAGCCACGTGAGTCATTTCCTTGGCTTCTCCACTGTCACCTAGTGCCTGTGATTTCACTGAGCATTCATGCACATCATCAACTAGTGTGACCTAAGAGACATGACCTAGACCCCTTGATCCATCAACATGAACTAGATAAGTGTTCCCAACACTTGCTCCATAGTTTGTTCTTAGCTTTGATCCATCTCCATCAACCCTTGGACTCCATCAAGCTCACAAGCCTCCATGCTTGTGGTCATTGTCATCAATCGCCAAGGTCACCGTCAACAATCATCATAGAGTAGAAAAGGTTTCCTACACGAACAATACTCGTGTAGACTTTAGTCACACATTTCATGTTTGTCATTCATCACCAAAACATTCATACCTCGGGGTGACCTCAATGGTCATGATCCTTACATAAGGCATGGCTATCAAAAATAGAATACATGCTTGCTCTCAATCTTGAGCATGATGAAAAAAAGAATAAAAAGGAAGAAGAAAATGAAATAGCCATGCCCAAGTGCTAATTAAAGAAAGAGAGAGTGTACTCAAAAAGGAGTATCCACCATTCCATCATCATTCCACCAAATTCTTTACACATGCACATCTTGATCAGATTGTATGACTTGTTTCTACGTGGGTTCAGTCTTTTGGTTTAGCAATATATGTGTTACAAGTATGTCTCAATTATTCCTACCCAGAGCTCCACATAAGCCTTATTTAGAGGTAGGAACAAAAAGAGGCAACTTCAATGCCTTGGTAAAGAATTATACACATTGAGCGACCCAGTGGATCATTGGAGAAACTTAGTTTTATTTGCTAAAAACTTTTAAAAAAACTCTGGATGAAAAATGGGACACATGGATGAGAGAATGGTGTCCTACAAAAGACCGTTCTGTCGTTCAACCACCCAAGATGAAGAGAAGCCAAAAGCCCCGCAGGGACTAAGGTAAAAAGGGTGAGTTAACAAATACCAACTTATTCAATTAAAGGTAGAGTATTTTGTTATGCACTTGGTACTATGGGGGAATATAAAACATTATAGCAACTCCTGATCAACAACCTAAAGTTCTATCTTTGCATCGGACGAGCAAAGGTTCAGCTTGAGAGAGTTTGTTGACGGTCGTTAAATATCATTTCCGACCATCAATATAACTTGAAATAAAGGAGGATTGTATATTCCCACCATGCATGTTAGTTAGAATTAATAAATATCCACTATGGCTTGAAGAATCACTAACATGTAGGAGAATATCAAAAGAGAGGAGAAAACACACCAATATGGTGAGGAAACACAATGTCGACCAATCGGAGAAAGCACACCAATGTGACTTAGCAGATGTCAACATGAACCATCTAGTCTAAAGGCGCAATACAAGGAAATTTTCTAGCCCCTGATACGAAACAGCGACAGTAGTAACATTGCTTCCATTGTCTCGCCATGATCCTAAGAAAGTGTAGATGCACGCTTTGATCTCTGACAAAAAATAATCAAAACTTAGTAAATATTATACAAAATATGTAAATGAAATGGCCTTATTAGTTATTCACGAAGGACATCCCAATTCATATCCATGAATGTTGATTTTTCCTCTGTCTTTCTATATATGTCAATAGATAAAAGGGAAATTTGTCAAAAACATACTAATAAAACATGGCTAAGTCTAGAACAATAAACCAACATAGTGGTATTTAATCTATCAACATAGTGCTAATTTATCCAGACTGTTGACGGTCTTTAAATACCAAAATTGACCGTCAATTACCGCATAAAAGAGCTAAAACAATAAACCAACATAGTGGTAGGGATATATTACTAATGAATTCCATAACTGTTTGGTGAATATTTGAGTGCAGGTGAATTATTAGCAATTCTATTTCATTAATCTAAAAAAATACCGATCTGACCAATCAGGAGGCAGCACAAGGATTGCATACGTGGATGGATGGGATTCCCTCGCGCAACTCAGGAGAACACCGACCTTAAACAGGAGTGAACTCACCTATCAGTGACCTAGAGAAAGCACAACGCCAATGATCCACATCATTTACAGACACCCTAAAATATCTCATGGACCCAAACTTGTTTCTAAGAAAATCGCATGCATGCTTAATAATGATATACACTTTGAGACAAATGTACTTAAAATCTAAGTGTGTAGCCAACAGCGCTTATTTAACTCAAGCAGTAAAGAAGCCGTTTCTGAGACAGAAAAAGATTGGGAGCTGCTATTTTTTCAGTTGATCGAAAATGGGAGTTTGTTTTAGTTGATGCTGTGAGCCATTGGATCTCCATAGTATCGTCACATTGGTATCTTCTACCTTCGAAAATGGAAGATTGTTTTAGTCGATGACAACTCTTGAATCATGAAGCACTATGGGAAAACCTGTGTTTGCCGAGTGCACCGAGCTTTGCCGAGTCACATGCAACGAATGAAATGATACAATATCTCTAATTCATGTTAACAATTTGTTAAAAAAAGTATAAAGTCGATATCACTATCCGCAAGTATGCATGGAGGATAACCCTCTAACATTTTATTTTGTTTGGATGCGGGTCGTCCGTCACATTGCACAGCACCGGACCGGATGGGCTTTAGCTTGGCCATGGCAAACTTGCCGGAGGCGGGGCTGCTCGTCGTAAAAAATCCAAAAACGTACCTGCACAAAGAGCTTGTTCATTGCGCACACGGCACAAAAAAACGAGCGGGATTTGGACTGATAGGTTCACCTTGAGATGCGGAGTAGCAGCAAATAAGGGGATGTAGATGTCGGGATGGCTAGAAAATAGCAGATCGACGACGGGGTCATGACAGCGAGGGAAAAGCAGAAATCCGACATCGAATTAGGAACCAAGCAAAGGACAAGTTAGATACACAAGCCATGGTCGTTCCCTAGGGTATTAGCATTTTATTAAGAAATCATCTCCAAGGTTCGTACAACATGTGATAGAAGAGTAGTTAATACTGCAGCTTCTACGTTCTTCAATTGTTTTCTTTTTCGAAAATTGAAATTTATAAATGCCAAAATTGAGGAATTTTGATGTTAGGCTCTACAACTACGCCCATTTCACATCGCATAATGTTAAAAGGTTGCATTAGAAAGATACTAAAAACAACGTGTTCGGGTGAGCTTTGCTTCCGGTGCAGCCTTCCAAATACAATTTCCTACATAAGAAAAGTAGATAAATATCGGATCGGGTTGCTACAAGCCTTTCCAAAGGTGTGTAATGTCTTCCTTTTAAATTCTATATGGCATCGAGTCTAGCGAATCACGGAATCATAAGATATAGAAATTCCAAATCAGTTTAGATTTGGATTGGTTAAGTAGTTGAAAAGCTTATTTTATAACCTTTTCAATGGATCTTACCTCATGGTCTAATTCTTTTTCTACAAGTCGTAGTTATTAAAACAATGTCCGATTATATTGAGTCCGAGTCAATTTTGAGTTGTGGACGAGTTGGACCGGGTTGTTTTGGCTGGCCTGCATATCATATAGTGGGAGACGTCATTTTTATTGTGTTTTCTTATTGTGGTGTCTTCCTAGGAACCCTAGAGTTGTCTCCTTGCTCTACCAGCAATTGCTATTGCCAATCTTTACTGATTACTGAAGTGTGTGATCGGGTGATAAATCTCTTAGGTTCGTGCTGGAACTTTATTGTTCTCCTTCTCTAGATCATGCTTATCTAAGTCATATGTTGGAGATAGTTTATCTACTAGTTTGCATCTACATCAGTTTCTACCTTGCTTGTTCCCCTTATCATTGCTGGATAATTCATTAGGTATTACTGCTCTATCTATTCAATATTTGTTACAACTTGTTGTACTGTGAAAGATCGAGCCAAATCCTAGACACTGTAGTCGTGTCCTCATTAGAATTAAAAAGGGGCTCCTTTCCTCGTGGTCATGGTAAATCTTGCATCCACGGGCTGATTGACCAAACATTTGACTAAATTCTTCGGAACAAACCGCCAACTGAGGTATGATTTCTGACGCAAGTGTAGTACTCCCTCTGTTTCGAATTATAAGTCGTTTTTGACTTTTACATACTGACGTTTGATCATTCGTCTTATTTAAAAAATTTATGCAAATATAAAAATACATGTGATATACTTCAAGTATATCTATTGATAAAACAAACTATAACAAAATAAATAATGTTTGAATAAATTTTGTTGAATAAGACGGATGGTCAAACGTAGCATCTCAAAAGCCAGAACGACTTATAATTTGGAACGGAGGGAGTACCTTCTACTTGAATGGGGCTTGCTCCATGCACTATCACAAAAATGGCCTTTAACGGCAGTAAAACAAATCACATAGCGGCGGATTATAAGAAGCCCGCGGCTAAAAATGTTCTACTACTTTTAGAGGTGGTTCATAATGTGAACCACTGCTAAAAATCTTTTTAGAGGTGGTTCATATTATAAACCGCCGCTAATGGCCCAGTTCATGCCAACTAGGTCAGCAATACTATATAATACCGGCTAGGGTTTACTCCCCTTCCTGATCTCCTCCCTGTTTCCCGCCACCCAACCCATCTCCTTACGCCAACACCCCTCCTCCTCCCTTTCCCCTTGCCAGCGCCCTTCCCCCTCCCTCTCCATGTCGCACGACATGGATCTGAGAGGCTCGCGACGGCTCGGAAACAGCATGGCGGCGACGCGGCTGGGAGCCTAGCGCCCCTCCTCCTTCGGCAGCCCCTCTCCTCCAGTCGGCCAGTGCCACCCCATCCCACGGTGGTCCTGGGCGGCCACGGATCTGGCGTGGCGCCTCTCTCCTCCACTAGGCCATCGTCGCCCCCTCCTACGGCGGTCCTAGGCGGCCATGAATCTAGTGTGGCACCTCTCTCCTCAAGCTGGCCCGCGCCGCCCCTCCTCCAGCAGCCCCACACGGGGCGGATCTGGTGCGGCAGGCGGATCCAACCACCTCGCAAGCAGGCAATGGTGGATCTAGCCGCCTCGCAGGCCCACGACATCGGATCCAGCTGGTGGCGGCTGTGGATGGGTCTGTCCACCTCGCACGTGGTGGAAGATCTGGCCGGCGCCGCCCCTCCCCAACAACCAGGGCTCAAGCGAGACCCGCATTTTTTTTAATTTTTTCTAGTTGATGCGTAGCGACGGGTGAAGGTGTCACCCGCCGCTACTATTCTCTCTATAGTGTCGGTTTGTTTTGACAATAGGATATCCGCCGCTAAAAATTCTTTCTTTTTAGTTACGTTAATATAGCGGCGGGACAATCAACCTGCCGCTATAGTAGGTTTTGACCCACCGTTACAGTCCGGTTTTGTAGTAGTGATGATATCCTTCTTGACGCTTTTTCAGTAGCCATTGTCGTGGTACTTGTAGCCTGTGGCCTCTTTTATAGCCGAGTTTTTAGTGGCCCACTCCGTTTTGTCCAATTTTGGTAAATTAAATAATTTGGTTGGACTGCTGCAACTTCCAAAAATTCATATGTGATAAATAAAGCTCGTATGACTTAAAACAAGTGACAAATATTTATTTTGATACAAGAACCATTTTAACTTGACTAAAATCTTAATAATGAGGATTAATTATCAGTGTTTTTAAGTTGTAACCTTTGACCAACCTGTTGCATTCTAGGAGTCGGCATTAGCATCACGGGCAAATCATACTGAGTATTAGTGTCTTGGGGTTTTGTTGCAGGTGTTCTTCTAGGAAAATAAGGCACGTCTACACGGGCTTCATGTGTTCTATTGTTCCTTAATACAAAGGGCAGAAGGAGACTTCAGATCTAAACGATTGATTAATCGTTGCTCATTGGTGTATGTGCCAAATAACCTGCACATGAACACCCGGAGCACTCAAACATTCTGCTATTGCGACCCGAGACAATCCATTATATCGCTCAAAGATCAAATCGAGAGATAAAAAAGAGAGAGGAGTAGGATCCCATGAGAAATATCTTGGTAGGAAATCCTCAGGAAGATCTG
The DNA here is from genome assembly GCA_030378355.1 of Eleusine indica. Classification (NCBI taxonomy): domain Eukaryota; kingdom Viridiplantae; phylum Streptophyta; class Magnoliopsida; order Poales; family Poaceae; genus Eleusine; species Eleusine indica. Next base: position 33,255,323 of record CM059499.1, read on the forward strand.
TTGCCTCCGGATTGGCCGTTGGCTCAGGAGAGGGCATATGAGAGGAACGGAGAGGGGAACGACTGGGAGCAAACGCAAATGGAAGAGGCTAGCGGACTGCGCAAGCAGACACCTGCGGAGGAGGACGGCAGGTACCCGTTGCCGCATTTCTTCGACGTTGCTGCGCGAGAGAGAAAGGAGAGGTGAGCGAAGCGGAGCGAACAGAGACGAATGCAGCACAAATGACCATACAGGTAACCCTAGCGTATCGAGACTGGCTCGTGGTTTTTGTTGCTTGCATTCGCGGATGCACCTCACGGGCCGATGCTGCACCAGCCGAGCCAGGCTCGTGAGCGAAGACCAAACTCCACGTTCCTCTAGGGCCTGGTGATGTCATTCCAGGCTACCAAACATGACGAACCTGCATCGGTTGGGCCTAGCTAGGCTTCGGGCCACCCGACCAATCACGTCCTTAGGGTTTGTTTTATACTTTGATACCGATTCGGGTTGAAGATAGGCCTGTGAGCCCATTGAAAGGGCTATAAGCCTTGGAAGCTACCAGTCACGGTTCGCTAACTTCAGTCACCACCACTGGTGTTAAAAAGTTCGATGACGACTTGCTGACATCAGCAATAACCGTCACTGGTGTGTGATATCAGCAATCACTGCCGCTAGATTTGATTCCCCATGGCGGAGATTGCTGACATCAGCAATCACTGCCATTGAAATTAATTCCAAGTGACGGTGCATAATCCTGTTGGCCTATAGACGACTAGACTCCTAGTGGCAGTTTTAACCCCCAGCGTCATTGAGGAAAAAATGCTCAGCATCACTGAAGGCCCCTTTTGTACTAATGAACCATTACTTTAATTCTACTACGTTTCATAATTTCCTATACATGCATAGAATATACACCAAGTTGCTAGTGATTGTATTAGATTTCATTATCTCTTAACAACTGTGCGCCTTGATGAACATCGGATTTCATATGAATCTCAATCTCAAGCAGCTGCTCAACAGGCTGCATGCATATTGGGCATTTGTTGGTTTGAATTCTTAAAAGTTGACCACACTCCAAGCACAAACACTGCAAAAAAAACATATTATAGTTTTACTTATAGGTGTAGTTCGCGATGAGGCAGAGGTTGGCCGGTGGCCGAGTCCGAGAAAGAAACATTCAATTCGTGCACGAGGGAAAGCGAGGAAGGGAAAAGGTGATTGGGAGAGCTAGAGGAGGTCTGTGTACTAATACAAAAGTGATTTCCCTGATCTAATTTGCGGTGGGAATAACATTGCCGGGTTTCATATCCAATCGTGGCGGTTGCGGAGGCCTTTGCTTCCGAGGCAACGTCGCTAGCCTGGGTGGTAGCCCATGCCACAGCGGCGGCGGCCCGGTCCCGAAGGACGTTGATGGCGGTGGCAGTGGCATAAAATAGGTTTAGGGCTAGGCAGGGCTCAGTATGACTGATGGTGTATTATCAGTATCGATTATTTGTGGCAGGCGTCTGGTCCGTCACATAGGCCTCTTATGGACCGTTACTAAATATCACTATTGTAGTAGTGGTGCGCAGGCACGTTTGAGGATTGATTGTGGTTGCGGGGTGGGCTAGAGCTTTGTGCTTGGCTAGTAATGGCGACAGGGAAGAATAGGTGGAAGAAGGCAACCACTATGGCCAGCCTTTTTTTTATGGGGGTCGACGGCAAGGGAGAGGGGAGGGGGGGTGCAATGCAGTCCTTGACCATGCCCAGGTGCATGGCGCCCCCGTTTCTGGCAGCCATGCTGCAGGGCGTTGCGCCCACATTGGACAATAGGGAGGAAGAAGGATGACAGTGATATTGGGAAGTGTACCTGCTTATATTTAAATTTTCTTAATTATCCTTCTCTCCTTCGCCTTGATTCAAAAAACAATTGTTGTAGGAGGTACAATTGAAATCAAAATTTGTGCTTGGAGGTGCATCTAGCTTCTTGGAATTGCATAATTAACAAGAAGCTTTGTAAAATCTTAGGAGTTCTCCTAAAATTGTGGTTTTGGCTCAGGAACCGAAATAATGTTTTGATCGGTCCCACTTGTGTGCAAAAATTTGGAGTTCCAGTTTAAGTAAAATTTTACCTAGATTTGATAAAATTGATTGCTTTAAATTTTCCACTTGAGAATCTTAAATTGGCACTTCTTTTCTACCCATTAGCATGTTGAAGTGCAATTGAGGCCTTTGAGACATCGGGGCGTCACACATTTCTCAAAAACTATTAAGACATGTTCAAATTGGAGTTTTATTTTCAATTAATGAGCTGCCATGGAAGCAAGTATTACTAATATGGCAAGTTTGTAATGAAGATGCTCAAGAAACCCATTTCATCTAGATGAATCTATATATACATTGTTTCTAATACTATGAACCTAGCATTAAAGGTAGTTGTTTTATTTCATATACAAATTTGACCAAACACTATGTAAGGATTAAATGACATGACAAGTATAGAAAATCTGAAGAATAAAACTTGTATTAGAGAGAGGTGTTTCATTTGCACTCTAGTTATTGATGTGGCAGTTTTGAATACAAAGAAAATGAAACCCATTGAGAATAGCGTTATAGACAACCAACACATATGTATCTAATTATATGAATGTCAATCCGGGAAAACCAAATCCACTCTACATGTATGCTAGGTTCAAAACCATATACATAGTGGCAAAATAATATCCCATTATAAATAAAAACCAACTAAACATTAAACCATTAATATAATAAAGACTCATAGGTCTAAAGAAAATAACATAACAGTAGCAATCAATTAACCAATGTTAAATCATTATTGCAAGATAATATAAAGATAGACTTGATGCAAGTCTTATGCACTATGGGAGACACATTTATTAAAACAACCAAATTACTAAGTGTAATTTCCAAGTTTCACAACCTAAAAATATGACACAAGTTCATGGGATTTTCTAAATCCAATTACCGACTCATCAAGGTCACACCACTTAGCTACTAAAACAATCAAAGCAACCATCCACTAATCACGAAGAAATCCAAGGTAGCTCTTTACCATGAGCACGGTGTCATGACAATTTTATTTTTAAAAGATTTGCACACATTTATCATGAGTCAATGATCTCCATTGTGCTTCACACTTCTGTGATGCGTAGTCGGGTTCACTCTGAAATGCCTTCCAATAGTGTCTTCTACCCTGTAAACACTAGTTAATAAGGTTTGACTAAATAGGAGAGTCTATTTTCCATCCACCACATAGCCCGTCACTGATCAACTGGATGCAGCAAATAAGAGGGCACCTATTTAGTTAGCTATGTGGCACCTATTTAGCCCTCGTGATTGCACTATTCAGTAGGATTACCTGTCCACGAACCGAACCATAGAATCTACACTGGCAGCTAGCGTATAGAAAAATCTCATGCACAATGGCACCATACCAAACCATCCCGCTAGTCCATTTTTCCTAAACTCCATGTTGCTAAAAGTTACCTACCTATGATGATTACATAGAGCATTAGTTAAGTTAATTAATTGGTTCCTATTCTAAACATGAAAACAAGCTAAGTACGAATCTACCTAACAACATAGACACACTACCTGACAAAAGACTTCAAAGAATAATATGAAAAGTGGGAATTTGTCTAAGAGACACAAAGAACTTGTGGTTTTGTCCATAACACACTCACAGTCACGTTTCGTCCGAGAGACACTATGATTTTAGATGCTTTTGTCTGTGGCGATAGATTTTTTTTATGGTTGGCATGACTTACTCATTAGTTTAAATCTTAAAATAATAAGCAAATCTTGCAAACTATTAGAAAAATCTAGCTCTTTTTTAATGATAGAGAATGCAACTATGTATATTTATGCAAAGATTCAAATTTCAATGTGTTTTGTATATTAAGATTAAAAAACTTATAAGTAATTATTAAACAGTAATATTATGTCATAGACAAGAGCATTCAAAATCGTAGTGTCTCAGATAAAAATATAATTGTGAGTGTGTTATGGACAAAACCACCATTTCTAAGTGTGTCTCAGACAAATTCCCCTATAAAATTAGTAAATCAATAATATATGATTCAAATTAGGACATATGCATGCAATTTGTAAAATGAGACATCGTAAAATTTGGGCTATGTGATCAAGGACACTTGTCTTCCTTCGATTGCTGCTCAAAGTCTTATCTTTTTGAACTGGCTACCGCGTAATTATACCAATAAGAAATTTATAAACATACTAAGAAATTGGTCAAATCAAAGATCCAATGTCGTTGAAAAGCCTACGCCCGCGAAGAACGTGTGAGCGTAAGAATTAGCTAAATTGGAGATTATAAGAAAAGTAATGAAACTTGCAAGTGATAGGTGCTTTTATGAAATATGCCGGAATACATGTTGGAACGCCATGCTGTCATCATGCTGATGCAAAGCATATAATAAACTAATCTAAAACAACTCTCAAATACGTTAGGAACTGCTGCATGCGAACCTGATTAATTAATGAAGAAGTTAAACTGCTATACACTCTTGGCCGTGCATAGCTATACTGGATGAGATCGCCAGCTTCCGGTGTCGTGCAAACCAGCACGATGATCTACTGAACTTGATGAAAAGAGGTACGAAACGAACGAGGATTGCTCTGAATTCTCACCAAAGGACTTCACGAAATGCAACGGCGACGGTGGTCTTTGGCGTTCGTCAGGGAGTAGGCTGCAGTACAGAGGCGACGATCAACTGACAACGTAGAGATCTAGCGTGTACGCCGAAGAGACTAAGCAGCGCACTCACCAGAAGTCAACAGGGATGTGGTTCTAGGAACAACGAGACGACCAGGATAAGCTGCGTGAGCTCCTGCCTCCTGGTTGCCCTGCAGTGTCATGGCTGGGATTACCGTTGCCGGCGGTGGTTCAACGCAATCAGACACAAACTTATGGAGGACAGGGAGACGAACGATAATGGGCTCTCACGTTTCCACGCCCGAGTGGTGGCAATCCTTGTGGCCACGGTGACCATGGTGGTTACGATACGGCTTGGTCATAGAAAGCCAACTCCTATATGCAAGAGTTTCTATTGAGTTTAAAAGTCATTTTCCAACATATACAGTGTTTATCGTCAGACAAATTTGAATTGAGGAAAACTGCAATTATATTAGTAGAATAAGTTTTACATTAGGGTGTTACAATGAACGACTCATGAAAGAAATTAATTTCAGGCAGTCTACAACAAATTAAATTTGCTATGTCGTGAGAGACAAGCCAAAAGCAGAAAATGCTTAATGCAAGTCCTTCGACATATGGTTTCATCAGATTCACATCAGGAACAGCAAAACAGTCGAAATTCAATTTAGAATAGAGAATCTGCAACATAGCATGATCCAAGCTCGTCATAGATTACAAAAAGTGCATATAAATTCCTCTATAAAAAAAAAAACAAGTGCATATAAAGGTCAGGTCTCTCGGCCGCAGACAACACTTACAAAGAGCGATGGCAGTATTGGACATCATAATAAAGGGGCTGAAGCCTATGAACTAGAATCTATAGCAAGGCTGCAAGGCTTGAAGTTCACTAGTCATATTGATGTCCTGAAGTGCATATAATGAAATGAATCACATCTTATGTTGATGGGAACTGTTTTTTCTTAGTTTCTTCAGAAGCGTTGACTTCAACCTCTGCAAGTCAGTTTGCACCCCTGGACAGAAAAGGATCAGGAATAGAAGCTGGATCCAGCTCAACGAAGCCATTGAACTGGCTGTCTTGTTCTTTTGTCAGACGAAAAGAAGGAATCTTGTGAGAAAAACGTAAGTTGTCTTTTGAAGATACCTCCAGAATATTCCCATCATTGTTTGGCTTGAACACAGTAATGTAACCATCTAGCTGACTGAGAAGTAAGACTTTAGTGCTAGATTCAGCGCACTCTATAATCTCACCAATGGCATATTCGCAAGCATCCTGCCTGCAAGGAACCCAGCCAGGTGACCAGTTGCTATATATGGCCCAAACCTCCCCGACTTGAGGGTGAATTCGGAATTGCCGTTTAATACCAACTGGGGTTGCTTCTACTAAATGCGAGAATGGGTCATTTGTGTCATATTTAAACCTCCAGTTGTGGATTTTCAATGTCCCACAGTTCACAGGTACCTCCTGCTCTAACCACATCTTCTCCTCCTCTAACTGAGGGCAAGCTTCCATCCAGCTCAAATGCACTCCAAATGGATTTATTATAACTTTGGTAACCCAACCGTAGTACTTGGGAAGTTTATCAAAGTCACTGTAAAGTGCCCATATTTGACCTCGTTCAAATTTATTATATGATCGACCATCTTCAAAGTTATAGAATACAGTGCTCGGATATGTGTGAATACTGGGGGAGGGCTATAATTGCTGAGAGGAATAACCAAGCTCACTAGCATTTTTCTGCTTTCCACCGTTTCGCTGGTTTTCCATTTGAGAACCAGGTCCATAAGCACGAGCGCCCTTATCCCCAAATATTTTACTAGAACTGGGGGCAGCATTTGAGAACCAATCTTTCAGTGTCCGACTCCTTTTTGTTCGAGACTTCTCGATGTTGTTTGCATCAACACGTTCCTTTCTCCTAGAAGATCTGTGTGGACTGGAAATCCGTGTGGCACCTGGCTCTGCTGATGTATCCACCACAGGACCAAGGTGTTGCTGGTGACCAATATCTAGTTTAGCAGTGTCAGATGTCACTCTTTCATCTGCCTTATCCTTTGCAGTTGGTGCAGAATCTTTAGATGGATTCCTTGTAGAAAATTCAACCTCCTCGTTCCTGCTTTTCTCTGTATGATTAATCATCCACTCACTATCTGGTTTTGCATGCTGTGTTCCATGCATTCCAGACCTTGCTTGTTTGTTCTGTTCAGAAGAAGAGAAGACTTTCGAACAGCCATATTGAGTGCAAACAGCACCCTGTTGCCCATCACCATTGGTTGCTATTGATGACAATACAGAAGTCACATCCTGCATATTAATCTTATACGCAAAAAAGAATTTGCGGCAGGTCCGGCACCGGATGCTCTTATTTAGTATGTTATTGAAGAACATGTATTTTGTTTTACAATGGATGCATATGGTCCAGAATGCACACAAATCAGTTGGTGATGGGTCTGTGCCACCTCGATTTGCATCATTTTTCTTGATTGGGTCTGTAGTCTTCTTTGGTTCAGTAGCCTCCTTTGATTGATTGGTCTGGTATGGTTCGGTAGTCTGCTGTGGTTCTGCAGCGCGTGTTGGCTGGATACCCTGTTTCATTTCGTTAGCCTGCTTTGGTTGTGCATCCTGTTTTGGTTTTGCAGCTTGCTTTGATGTGTCCCATGTAGCATTATTTGGTTGCGCAGCCTGTGGCGGTTGTGCAGCCTGCTTTGGTGGAACTTTAGCAGAAACCCTCCATTTGACATCATAGGCATATCGTCTTGCTACATCAGACAATGTTGAATATGCCTCTCCAACTAATTTGAAAGCAGATTCTGCACCAGGATAACTGATTCTATCAGGGTGAAGTGACCGGACAAGCTTACGATAATGTTTTCTTATGGTCGCCTCATCTGCTGATCCCTCCACTTGGAGAATTCCATAGAAGTCCAACATTCCATTAATTGCTCCGGCTGCACAATGTACTTCACATACAGTTATGACCAGGGATATGTTTTCCACCTCAGGAAAAATTCTTTGTGCTTTAAGGGCAATCCTTTTAGCACCCGCAAAATCTCTGTTTTCCATCTTCTTAAGAGCAATTTCCCTGGCTTTTAAGGCCTCTTCTTTGTTGCACTCCATGGTACTGGTTACACAACAGGATCCCAGAATAAAATGGTTTCATACAAGATCTTATCCAATGTTTCCCCACTTTTCTGTAATATCTAAATATATGAGCAAGTTGGACCACTTTCCTTTTCTAAGATGCAGATATACTCCAACAGTATGACATTTCCTGCAAAGTAAAGGAATAAAGAATATAAGCAGTCAGACCCAATGACAAAATGTAACTTACAGCACTAAGATATTGAAAACATGGTCAACACACAGCAGTGACCTAGGATTTTGATAAGACTCGGGCCAACCTTCTGTCATGGTCTAAACGCACAAAAAAGTTCATAGGATAGTATAAAATGTTTGAACATTAGACTTTAAAAGGCACACAATTTAAACAAAAATATAATAAAATTTATACCTATCAGTTTGTACAATTTTCACAGCAAGATTATTACCATGGTCAATACAAATTGTGAAATTAGGATTAGCTCTCAAATCAGCGATGACTATCTAAAATTGGTCCCTAAGAACTACACATCCATGTCGGGAGAAATCAGCAGTACAAATTAGCAAGATCAATTAGTTTATCCTCATCAAAATAGAAAATTACCCCAACGTCGCTTTGCTAGGATGGTCCAGGTATCGGCTTCACGATCAGCGCATGAATCCACGATTGTTTTTCTGCCTGCTTAGGCAGAGCCGCATGCACATAGGGCCGGCGGATGGACAAGGACGCGATCGGCACTTCGACAGTAGGCGTACGATGAAGGAGGCGAACTGGTGAAGAAGAGGACACGAATCGATAGCGAAGGAAGAAACGGTGCTAGGGATTCGGGCCCAGTTCGCCTCAGCCGCCGTCATTCGTTTCCTCCTCTGCTGCGGTCAGTTGCTCTGCCGCCCATGGAGCTGGGCTCCACTGCCAAGGACTCGGGCAGGTCTTTCTTAGCTGGGCTAGTTTACTGCTTTACCGAGGTTCGGGTTCCTTGTTAGCTGGGCCACGAGTCGGGCCATGGTCTGTGTGGCCCGACCGGCAGGCCCGCCCCTGACACACAGACTTTATGCTTGTATACTCAGGAACTCCCTTCACACATCAACATGATCTTTACCATGTCTAAGTCAAATGAACCAAACCATGTCAAACATGGCAGGAAATGAAGTTAAAAATCAGATTCAATATTAATAACCAGCTATATATGTTAATGTGTATAGCGAGAAAGTTGTAATGACTAGCTGGTTCCAGTGTGTATTTACGGCATGGGAGCTACATCATCAGCAGGCAAATAGTAAGACAAATGGACTTGTATAACTTACAGTTCGAATCAAACAAAACTATGTACAAACATGTCGTACTAATCAGAAAATCAAGAATGACTGATCAGTTTCAGTACAACTGGTGTACATAATACCATCGGCAAAAAAATAATTAAGATACACTGTATCCTATCGAAAATGTTGATGCACTAAAAAAAGTATATACTCCCTCCATTTCAAAATTGTTGTCGTTATTGACTTTTTTTTGTTATCTTTGACCATTCATCTTATTCAAAATATTTATTCAAATACAAAAAGTTATAAGTTACATTTAAATTTTATCTAATGATAAAATAAATCATGAGAAAATATATAATATTTTTTAAATTTTTTTGAATAAAACGAATGATCAAAGTTAATGAAAAAAGTCAATGACGACAAGAATTTTGGAACGGAGAAAGTATGTTGTACGGTGTAGAAACCTGAGTGTGCCTAGCCCCTTATTCCTCCAACATCTGTTTCTATCCACACCAATGGCAACTTACAGAGAAAAAAAGGAAAGAAAATTAAAGAGGGGAGTCTAGCAGCCATGGAGGGACTGCCTACTCCAGCTGGTGTGAGACAACAACTAACACGCCACTTTGCTAGCTGCCGCATGGAGAAAACAACTCGTCTGCGAGCCGATCGACAAGAAGAGAGCCCTGACACATGAATCCAGTGGTAGGTTGGCAGCCAGATCCCAGATCATGATGAAGACTCCTCCGTGGCGCTCACGTCCTCCTCAAGAAGTAGGGTGGTGCAGCCTGCCCAATAAGTTCCAGCATGATGTCACGGCATGGGACGGTACTCCAGTCACAAGGGCGTGCGGCTCTTTTAGGCCGAGTTGTAGTCTCGATCTGCCATTGGAATTATAGCAATCCTAGACGCGACCCTCCATAAGCAGCCATCTTGATATGGGGGCATGGCACCTACCTGGCTGGCAGGGCTGCCCGGCCGATGAGGGCAGTGACTAAGCACCCTTGATGATGGCAACAACAGGCGCGCTCCACTTCCGCTCTCCCATTGTATCGACACTGATGCTGACCAGGAGTGCATGCAGGGATACCATCAGAACGTAGGATGTGTGTCACGGTAAGCTAGAGGAAATAAAAAGGGAGCGTGGACCCGTTGGGAGAGTGGAAGTAGTGCTCATTTAGGTGGAGGGGGTGTCGCGACGGACCACGACCGACTGCCACCAACCCGATTTTTTAGTATATAACTAGGTGAATGCCTGTCCGTTGTCACGGATGATAATAACTTAGGAAAGCTAACAATTATGGATTAAAATATAATAGACAACAATACAATCCATTACAACTGACAACTATGGATTAAAATATATTTTACCACCCATGGTGAATGAGTTAATAAGTTAAAAGAAATATTTTTCCTCATTGATGGTGAAGTAGTTAACACACGTGACATCCCAACAGCGTGCGTGACCCTAAAAACACCCACAACAATAACAACAAAGCCTTTTTATCCCAAGCAAGTTAGGGTAGGCTAGATTATCTGATCATCACTCGATGTGCATTGTATGCAAGAATTAAGACAAACTAAGTCCAAATTAACATTTGTCAAGTTAGGGCTACACAAGCTTTATGTTTTCGACACAACTTCATATGCCATTTCACACATGCCATGAGCTATAACACTAAGTTTCAAAGAATCATTGGGCACTTCATCACCAGCTAAGAGCTGATAGAAAAGCGTATCAAACAAGCAATAGCACAACAGATGGCTCATCGTCTTTCTTCCCATTATGTCATCGCCTCCTACCTCAGCCAGTACCCCATCTCTCTATACCTCGCTGTGTATTGATCTGTGAAGAAAATCAGAGCTTCTCGCACCAATATTTTTCAGCACTATCTTGGTTATTCGCTGGAAATCTTTTGTACAAACATCGAAGATTTAGAAGCACACATAGAGTATCCTTGAAAACAATCAAGACAACTGTACCAAGAATTTTTATGACAATAGTAAGGTCAGAATATTAACCTCCAAAGTGCAACAAGTAAAATTAGCAAATTGTCAAAGTAATTTAGGTTGTGTAGGAAACGACAACAAATATTGCTTACATCATGTTTTACTTTTCAAATCGGTTCATCTTACACATGCAAAATAATTAACAATGTCATATGACAGAAATTTCAGCACCCTTTGTGACAAACGTTTATAATTTTTCCTAAAACTTCCACATAATATACTCTTGGATCACATGCTGAGTGTTCATGGCTAGCATGTGTGAGATGTAACATGTTAAGAAGTTTACCATTGTGGGTTGCATAGCAAGAGGAGCGCCCTACACACGCTGTTGCCAAGCTTGAAACTTTGTGCTTTGCATGTCCTCAAGCGGTTCCATTAGATCCTTGAGGTCCTTTGCCTACTTTTCCAACCACATTTTCTTCTGAATTTTGTACATACCTGTCCAATGCATTCGTTTACTTGCTCTATTAGTTCAACTGGTACTGGTATGAGTGAGCAACATAAAAGTAATAATCACTCAGACTGATAAAATGAAATACAAATGAGCATTTTATTTAGCATGTGACCAAGACCAATAATCCAATCCTGTACCTCACAGGCCAGGACGACTGTGATCCCTTGGTAAGAGCCATATGAAAAGCTTAAGTAGCAAATAGACTATAGTCTACATAACCTAGATCATTTTTTAGAGATATTTCTACAATACAATAAAGTAACATGCATGTTGAATCTTATTCAGTCTAAATGCATGATATATCCTAACTGCGAGATAGAATAAGTCAGCTAGGTCACAGTCTAAATGCGTCAATGTTTACCACTCAAGTGGCAGTAGATCGCATTCAACAATTACCAAGAGTCCAAGAGTTCATCAAACAAGCAGTTACCAATGGAGGATTCAAAAACTTGGAATTGTTAAAGCACAAAATGTTAGATCTCGTTATGAAAATGGATAACTTACTATTTCTATGTGCTGATGCCATGGAGTTACTGCAAGTATATTTCTGGTGCAGGATTCTTCAGAAGGGGATCATAATGGAGTGCGGAACTACGTCGATCTGCAAAATAAAATCATGTGAAGCTCAACATAAAAACAAAATTATTTCTACTCAAAAGTTGAAGGCATAGGTTGCAGTATTGATGTCTGGTAAGAACAGATTAAAGCTTACTATAAATACATGGTTGATATATTTATCAAGGGTGGGCAAAAAGTATTGTAAAAACTTATTCTTCATTACAAATTCAATTCCAACACATCAGTGCAAGCTAGACATATATACACTGTCAGTGCTATAATAGTGGTGTCATAAAAAAATGGCCAATATATATTCATTTTTTTTCATGATCTCAACAATTGGTGAAAGAATGAACAGAACAATTGTAAGGAATGAATGATGGCAACAGTAGTGAGCTATAATTTAGAAAGTGGTTGAAGTCCCATCATTTTGATCTTCAGTGCCTTAACATAAAACCAAATGCAAGCAATATAAATTTTTGGTAGGGCAAACTCTATTTGATAACTGAAAGAACTGATAAATAAGGCGTACCATTCCAACCAAAAACATCATAGCAGCTAGTGCTGCTATAATGGATAATCTGATGCCAGATAGAGATACTTTAGTCAAATCCTTAGGGAATTCCCTGCAACACCGAAAATCATCAAACACTAAAAAATGAGACCCAATAAAAAATCTGCACTTACAAATGAAACCTAGGTCGCATTACCTTAGTCTGTAGAAGTCAATGGACTGGTGCTTGCTGGAGGAGATCATGGCCACAGATAATGTTCAGACCTGTGGTAGTTAGCAGGGTGTGAGAGGAGGGAGATCTAGGGAGACAGAGTGTGGATTCATGTTGCTGCTAAGCCAGCAAAATGATTCAAAAAATAGAGAAAGAACTAACTGGATGAAAATTAGAGAGTGGTAACATTGTTATGTTCAGTGTATGATAGTAAAAGTAGAACAAAGTTTCATTTAAGTGTGTCAGTGACCAAATAATGCACCTAACAAAATGGTTCCTCTTTTAGAGAGTGAGTTAAAATATTAACCAGATGTTTTCTTTTATTTTATTTTCTCCATTTTCCAGGTGAGTGTAACCAAATGTTAGTGGTCAGAAAGTAACATACATTTTGTGCCTCGTTCATCCCTTTTGCAAGTAGATTGACGATAATGGCACACTCAATCAACACTTGCGTAGACCTATATCGAGATAAACCTACCTGTTCCATAGCTTAAACAAAAAACTGTTTTTATCAAACCGTTGATAACCGTTAAGTCTCCCATTGATGAATATTATCACGATGGGTTACAACTCACACCGTTCAATTGAAAGCTCAATAATTTTTGAAACTGTTTCATCAAACCATGGTCAAACAAGGCTACTAAGGAATCCTTATTCTGCGTATTCTATATATAGTCACAACTAATTCTCTATATGTTGTTCAATAACTTTTAGCATGCAGCACAGATGAAGCTTGGGCTAAAATTTCAGCTTAAGCTTAAGCAGGAATGACCATTCAGATTGCACCATCTAACTTTGGTTCATTTAGCTTTAGAATGATATTTAGCAAAGTGAATGATAATAACCTGAATCTCATTCTTGAAACCTCAAGGCCTTGATCTTGTCAGTCTTCAATTGTCTTGCATTGTTCCAGCTCAATTATCTCCATACACCTGAACATGCATGACCATACATTGGCAATAGATATAAGAGAAACAGTAGTAAACAGAAATACAGAATAACTTGAGTTGGACGGTACTGAACTACATACAATGATCATAATAACAACTACAAACAGGCATCAAGCTTGTTTCCATCCATGTCAATCTAAATTTATATGAACAAGCAGAATGATAACTAAAAAGAGCATAATCAGTATTCATATTCTATAATCATAATCCTGCCAGCAGATTCTTGGCACTAACAATCAATCTGTTCTTCACAAAACAACATTTTTTACTCTATGTAGAACACTATGTTAACTTGTTAAACTTGATCATTTGTCATTCCTGTACTTGAAGGCAAATCTGGAAGGAGTCGTCCTTCGTAGCTATCTGCATGATGGCAAAATCAACATAGGCAAGGAAACAAAAAAAAAAAAGGAAGAAAAAGATGAAAAGTATATGCTTTAGAATTCATTCAAATAACTAAATATAACAATTGACATTTTAAAATATGATGTTGTTCTATTCATGTGGCAAGGCCTTCCCATCAGAAATTGAAAGGCCATCTGAAGCAAAAAGGATCTTGGAGCAATCAGCTGTGATTGCTAATAACAAAAAGGCAGGGAAAGTAAAATAATAAAGAATAGTAGCCCATTAAGAATATACATAGACAACAAATTTTAGATTTATATTATTAATATATTTTGGATACCACAAACAAATGCTCAAGTAACTACTATAAACCATAAGATGAATCATTTGCCGAAGCACTAATAAATTGTATATGGAAGACTCTAGAGCACACTGGTCTGTGTTTTGCAGTTCCAAATACGAACTAAGTTCTACCACCAAATAACAATGCAAATTTAACAAAAATTTTAAAAAAATATATTTAGATCTTATTTGGGTCGACTAAAATTCTTAGAAAACAGTAACGTTCTCATAGTTAACCAAAATCTAGGAGCAGTAAGTTGAGAAATCCTGAAGATCAACAACACCAATTATAACAGGAAGGAGATACAAATATGTTTTTTTTTTTGCAGTGTTCCAATTTCCAAACCAAAAATATGTTGTGTTTGTAGTACTGCATATCTTAAATCACTGCATAAAGATGGAATGACCAAAACGATATGCACTGATATACAAATGAGGAGGCAATTTTCAAGTATACAAAAGCTATGTGTCAAGTAAAATCCTCATGTAGGTTTAAGCGCCAGTAGCATAAGTCTGTAGAACAACCCAATAGCTATTAAAATAAGGTGCTACGGAAATTAAAAGATGAAGTTGTACCTCGATCTCAAGCAGGTCGTATTCTTCACGTCAAACACCCTCCAGAATATCGACATAAACATCATCCATATAACTACTGTGCTATTGAATGGGGAGGGTGATCCAATGCCCTGACACAAAATTATTGTTATTAACTTTCTATTAACAATCTAATGGCCTATCAGACAACAAAAGAAATTCAATTGCACAGACATACCAGCTGCTTCTCTTCACTTCCTTCTTATATGAAGAAACAGAACCTGACTATGCACACACATAGAACCTGGCTATGGCAGTGGTAGATTTGGGGAAACATGAGATACGGTGAGAGATAGCAAGAGTACCGGGGCTGAATGATTAATGTAGTTACCGGACGCAGAATTGCTGCCCACAACAGCACGCCATGGCTTCGTCGCGGGCACTATGGTTCGTCCTCATTACCGTCCATATAGTGCAGCTCCGCATGAGGCAACCATCACAGCCGTCGTGTCGAGGTCGGGTTCAGCCACACTCGTCAGCGCCGACGAGACAGCAATAGCGGCGCACGATCTGGGGGCCACTCCCGTCCAGCTGTAGCCTATGCAGGCCACCATGGTCATGGACTCGGTGAGGAGGCTACATCACGTCGTGTGGGAGAAGAGGAATACCGGCAGGTCCAGGCTTCTCCCCCTTTCCATTTTGCCAGACCCCGAAGGCGGGGGTGGCTAGATTTGTTGGGGGCGGCGGCTAGGGTTGGTGAGGGAGAGGAGCTCGGGAGGTGAGGAAAAAACGTGAGAGGGAAGGAAGGCGTGAGACTGCGAGGAGGAGGAGGAGAGCGCGGCGTGACGCTGCAGAGGCAGTTGGTGCTGCTCAGGTCGGGGTTGGGTCGCGGCGGCGGCTTCTACTGCTCGGGGAAGGAGAGGAGGAGGAGGGCGCGGCGGCACGGCAGAGACAGGAGGCGGAGGCGGAGGCGGAGGCGCTTCTTAGGGTTTGGGAGAGGCGAGCGAGCGAGCGGGCGGGCGGATAGGTCCCATCTGTCGGCGCCAATTTTACGGTGGAAGAGTTGAGGGCGGCGGGTTAAGCGCGGGACGTCGGATAAAAATCAAACGGTGGACAGCAGGGCGACGGGTTTAGCGTGGGCGACGGGTTAAGCGTGGGGCGATGACGACCCTGTCCTTCTTTATATATTGGTTGTCTTTCATGTTTGACAAATATCAAATTCATCAGCACAGATGTCCGTTATTATAAAATACTATGAGAATTCGAAGAAAATAACTCATTCGCATACACATACACCGCAACTGTACAGGAAAACGAAAAGTATTGAAGACTATAGTATGAAAAACACTTATAAAGCAAAACCAAATCACTGTGTGGCTGATGTGCAGACATTAAGGGAACAATATGTCTTTCTCAGTGAAGCTGCCCGAGAGATACGAGAATCATCAATGAGAATGGTAGAAATTGTGCATACTGCAACTCAATAATACAGCCATTACAGTCTAGTTTCATCATTTTTAATTTCACGATAGACAAGCCATATGAAAGTTGACAGGCTGCCCAGCCAGATGACAAAGTAAATAGTGTCAATCTGTCAATACTAGATTGCACTAGATAGCAGAAACACACAAGAGGCTAATTCGGTCAGAATTCTTGGCAGGTCCTTTTCAGATTTTAGTATTTCCTTCGTTAGACAAGAGGCTAATTCGGCTGCACATTGTTGCGCACGTATGAGCTCGGGTGTTAATCGTGTGTGTTTATGGATGGATTACAGTCCAAACTGCTTAGGACACCTCCAAATATAGTAATCCAGCTCTCGTGATTTGCCCTCAAAAACAATTTCTAACATCGACCCACAACAAAATGCTTTACGTAATAAGATGTAGCATCGAATCCTGCCCCCCCCCCCCCCCCTCCACACACACACCACCTAAAACTCTAGACAAGTTTTATATGAAATTGTATGCAGATGCTACTCTGACTATTACTTAGTAAATAGATCCTAACAAAAGTGGACAAATATGTTAGATTCTGTTGCTCACAACGCCACATAGAAAGGGAGGAATATCCATCTAGGAAAGTTAGGGCTTCCTTACCGACAAAAAAGAGGTCCCGACGGATCTGCACCTTCAGTATTAGTAGACGGGGGATGGATTGCGACCACTAACAGGGCGGAATGTGAGGTGGCATGTTCCCTCCCCCTGTGCCATCAAACCCTCATTGTTACTACTCTTTGCCTTGCCTAAGTCCGCCGTCCTTGGAGTTCCATCACCCCCCATGGCTTCATCCACCAGAGGGGTGTTTGACATGTCGTAACACGCCGTGGTTGACATGTCGTAACATGCCTAGATCGTGCTTGGCAATAGATCACATGGGTCAAACTGCTTCGCCTCGTCATCGTGCGTATGACCTTGGGTGGGTAGAGGACCCAATGCCTCCCCTTTATCACCCCCAGCCATAGGAAGCACAACCCGAGTCGCAGTAGAGACCAGGAAGATGTCACGATCACGCAAACCACAATGATTCCTAGTTGGATCAGCCGGAGACCAGTGGAGACACGAGAATCGCCCCTGAAAACCTAGCCACCAGGGAAACCCTAAGCGGAGGCAGAAGTGGCGTGACTGACAAGCTTCCTTTCTGTCCATTATACCGTCATGCTTTTATTGATGTATGGTCATACCATGGCCTCGTTCACGACCTACACTCTACACATGAGTGATAGGTTATTCACATATGGTGTGCGTATAGGTTGTACTGAAATTCAGTTCACTGCTCTTCACACTTCTCATTTATGTGATGAAAAGGTCATGTTATTTTTATTGAATGATCGTGCCATTCGATCACATTGATGTTCATGCACTATATCATTCATGAAGAACCGTACTCGCTAGGCTAATGGAGTCTTGTTCTTTAGCCCCCAATATAACCCCAAACATTTTCAACCTTTGTATGTGTCCAGTCTTTATTTACTTGGTTCTTAAGTCTCTGGTTGACCATGGGTCAAGGTGACTCCATGGCGACTCAGAGCAAGTACCGAGCCCCAGCTTCCTGCTAGGGTTTCGGGGGGTCAAACCCGTTTCCCAACCATAGATCTCGTAGTCTTGAAGCCATTTTCGCAAGCCTCTTGGCCTACTCATTTCCCTGCTGCTGTGGGGCGATGGGGGGCTAGGAGTTTCTGGGAGAAGGGGAGGTGGCGGCGGAGAGCAAATGGCAGGTCCTAGGGGCGGCGAGGGCCTGGATGGCCTGATGAAGGGATTGAAGCTATTGGAGGAGAAGCGATGCAGCGTGCGACGGGCTCCACGCAAGGATGGCGAGGAAAGGGTCCTGGCTTCACAGGTGGTGGGAAAACTCTTCGTTAGCAGGCCAGGATACGCAGAAGGTATGGAACAAACCTTGCGCAAAATTTTGTGCCCATGAGGTGGAATCAAATGCAAAGAGTTGGGACAGAACCTGTTCCGTTTTACATTTTGCAACCAGGGGACAAAAGGAGGGCCATTCTGGAGGGGCCATGGGAGTTTGGGGGAGACCTGCTGGTGGTGACAGAGTTCGATGAGTGGAAAAGGTTGAAGGACCTTGAATTCACACATATCTTTGTGTGGATCCGTGTCTTTGATCTCCCACTGGGGATGATGAACAAGGAAAACGGAATGTTGATCGGAAACAGAGTAGGTAAGGCCCTGCTGGTAGATGTGGAGGGGGATGGTTCAACAATGGGGAGTCACCTCCGAATCAAGATCAAAGTTGACATTCGGAAGTCGTTGATGCGTGGTATCATGGTGGAAGGAGAAGAGGGGGGGCGATGGCTGCTGGTGTCCGTTCAAATATGAGTTTCTCCCCAACTTTTGCTACGGTTGTGGCTGTCTTGGCCATGTGGAGAGGGATGTGATTCTTGTGAGGATCTTGGAGGAGGTGGGAAGCAATATGGGGACTGGCTTCGTGTGACTACCACACAGTGGAAGGCGGCTGGGGAGTCATAGAGTAGAGGGTCAGAAGGAGGGGGTGCTGGGAGTGGTAAGTTCGAAAGGAGCAGGGAAAGTGGGAAGCAAAACATTGTGAAAAGGCAAGGCTTGGTGTTGTCAGCCTCACTAAAGTCAAGTGATGAACTTGACCCAGAGCTTAAAGATGATGGTACCAGCCTGGCCCGAAAGCAAGGGATGAGTGGGAAGGAAGTTGGAGGTAAACCGCGTGTCTTGTGTTTCCAGGATGAGATGTCCATAGGGGGAGGAGCATAAAGAAATCAAGGGGTGATGGCGAACCGAGGTGAGAAGAGAACCTACAAGATGATGGTACTACCCATCAAGGAAAGTTTGGCGCAGGGCACTGAACAGGTTCAGCTGGCGGCCGGTAATGCCAACAGCCCCACGCTGGAGGTTACTTTGGGAGCAGAAAAGGACAAGGAAGTGGATGAGGAGCACATGACTAAAGAAGATAGCCATAAGATGGTGAGGTCAGCTGTGGCACATATGGAGGAGGGGTTGGCTCATGAGGGGCAGGCTAACAAGGTGCTAGTGACATTGGAGGAGGGTGGAGCAGTCAGTAAATGGAAGAGAAATACTTTCCGGAGAAGGCGCAAAGAGTCAACTCAGCCCTTGTCTGAAAGTGGGGCTGTTACAGAGAAGAAAAAAAGTTTGGAGCTGACGGAGGAGGAGAATAAGGCAGACCAGAAAAGGTACAAGACTACAACGATGAATGCGCAAGAGAATTCCACTAATGAGGTGGGGATAAATGAGGCTCATAGCCTGGAATTGTCGGGGATTGGGGAATGGCCCGGCAATTCGTGGCCTTCTGGAGCTCTAGAAGAAGGAGGCCCCAGATGTCTTGTTTCTCTCTGAGACAAAACATGATGGCAAATGGCTGGATTGGCTGAGGTGGCGAACGGGTATGACAAATATGGTGGCAAAGGATAGTGAAAGGGCGAGCGATGGCTTAGCGGATTTTTGGAAGGTAAACCTTTCAGTTAAAACCATGTCTAAGTATCACATAGACATGGGGATCAAGGAGGAGGATAATTTTGAGTGGAGATTCACCAAAATTTATGGGGAATCTAGGAATGAGGAGAAGGACAAAACGTGGGATACAATCCGTACGCTTCATGGTAGTTCATCCCTACCATGGCTATATGCGAGCGATTTTAACGAAATCTTGTTTAACCATGAGAAGGAGGGGGGAGCTCCATGAACAGAGCAGGCGATGGAGAAGTTCAGGAGGACGATAGAGGATTGTGGTCTCCACGATCTAGGTTACGTGGGAGAAAGCTACACATGGCGTAATAATCACCAAAACACTGGGAGCTACATGAGGGAAAGGCTGGACCGTGCAATAGCAAATACTCCTTGGAGGTCTAAATTCCCGCTTGTCCACGTAATTAATGGAGAGCCACAACATTCAGACCATTGCTCGGTGATCGTGGACGTGGGGGAGAGGGAATGGAGAAGATGGGAGGGTCCGCGGGAGTTGTTGAGGAAGTTTGAGGCCCGGTGGCTATAAGAGGATGATTGTGCTACGAAGGTTGAAGAAGCGTGGACTGCTGCATTGGTGCAAGGCGAAACAAATATCATGGAGTTGCAAGGGGGGGTTTTGTTGGAGTTGTGGGAATGGGACAGGGCAGTGTTGGGTGTGTTAGAGAAGAGTGTAAAAAATGCTAGAAGAGCTTTAGTAAGATGTAGATGTGGGGGTATCTCCCAAGAAAATGTCAAGAGGGAACATATTTTGAGATATAAATTGGGGCGGTTGGAAGATCAATTACATGTGTACTGGAAACAACGGGCCCATAATAATTGGTTGTTGAAGGGGGATCAGAACACAAAGTTTTTCCATGCTTTTGCTTCAGCAAGAAAATGGAAACATATGGTGAAAAAATTGCTGGATGATGGGGGTGGCGTGGTGGAAGGGGGAAGGCTAAAACCTTTTATTGCTAATCAATACCAATCTTTGTTTTTTACATAGGTTGCCCAATATATTGCAGAAGTGACGGGCTGTGTCCAACAGCGAGTCACCCATGCAATGAATGAATTGTTTCTTGCTCCCTACTCGGGAGATGAGGTGTGGCAGGCCTTGGAGGGCATCGGGGATCTTAAGGCACCTGGGGCAGATGGCATTCCAGCAGTCTTCTACAAGCGTTTCTGGCACCTAATTGGGGACAGGGTCAAAGATGAGGTCCTAGGTGTGTTAAACGGGGGTACGAGCCATCGGGTTGGAACGACATGATTATTGTGTTGATACCTAAAGTTGAGAGGCTAGAAAGACTCAAAGATTTGAGACCCATAAGTATGTGTATAGTGTTGTACAAGCTCATCTCCAAGGTGATTACAAACCGACTGAAGAAGGTGCTTTCGGATATAATATCAGCATCCCAAAGTGCATTCATGCCAGGCCGCCTAATAACTAACAATGTGCTCTTGGCTTATGAAATGACACATTATCTAAAAAATAAGAGAAGTAGATCAAACGGGGTGGCTGCCATAAAACTAGACATGAGTAAAGCGTACGACCGTGTGGAATGGAGCTTTCTACAAAGCATGATGACTAGGTTGGGGTTTAGCTTGCATTGGGTGGAGCTGGTCATGAAATGTGTGTCTTCTATGAATTACCGCATCAAGGTGAATGGAGCATATACAACCTCGATAACACCGCAAAAGGGACTACGCCAGGGAGATCCGCTCTCGTCGTACCTATTCCTTATATGTGCGAAGGGGCTCTTGGCTTTACTACAACAAGGAGAAGCTGAGAGGAAGATTGTTGGGATCAAGGTGTGTCCTGCTGCTCCGAGTGTGAACCATTTGTTTTTCGCTGATGACTCGTTGGTTTTGATGAGAGCAAGGAAGGAGGAGGAAGTTGAACTGATGAGGATCTTGGAGGTGTACTGTGGAATACTTACCTTATCGGTATCCATAGTTAGGCCTAAGTCGACAGATGACCGGGTGGCCCACCAATAAGGGAACCGACCGAGTCGGCTTGGAGTGCAAGGCAATTAGAGATAGACTTACTATGTAAACTCTTGTTGACTACGAGTAGGACTCTTCATGTACCCTCAGCCGACCAGTTATATAAGGCGGCAGAAACCCCCCATCAAGGGGCACGACACACATTAGATCTTCATTGCAATACAAACCATAGAACACAGGATGTAGGCTTTTTACTCTCATCGAGAGGGCCTGAACCTGTATAACTCGGCGTCTTGTGTTACCATCATAGTTCTTAATCCTGACGTAACCCTATAAATATATTGCCGAGATCAAGTCTCGATAGTTGGCGCGCCAGGTAGGGGACAAGGCACGCCGGGATTCATCATCGACTTCGATGGCAGAGATTCCCAACATCCAGTACTCGCCAGACTTCAAGATCTCCTTTGGGTCGCTCCATATCGCCGTGGACGCTGACGGAACGCTAGGTCTGGAAAAACAACGATCCGACTGAGCCGCAGCCAATTCTATGGCGCGATCACTGAGCTCGTCAGATCTGATTCCTACCCTAGTACCACTCGGATTCGGTGGAACAGACCTACCCACCGGGTACGACTCAAACTCGGTCCACTCCTTTGATGAGGAATCAGATGGTACTTCTTGCCCATATCCATTGGCCATTAACATGGTTGACCTTGTGGAAAACCCACCATTGGCGAACGATGGTGAGGGATCCTGTCGAGAAGGAGACTGCAAGGAGGAAGCCACATCAGGTGATCATCAACACTGACTGAAAGGATCGCGTGGATCTCGACTCGCATGACAGTTAGATCTCGGAGGGCTAGAGATCGATATGGATGGCATCAAGGTCTTCAACACCCCACATAATAACATCACCGGGGCGAAGACGCTACTCGACAGCTTGATGGTTGACAAGGCATATCAAACCCCTGTGATGCAAAAGATTGTGGCTATGCTTAAAGCAGCTGTTGTTCAAGATGCGGTCAGAGAACCACCCCAATCAGTGGCAAGCTCTAGCCGGGCAACTACCCAAGGTCATCGAGGACGTCAAAATCTGAGACACTCTCTCAGCAACCGAGACGGACGGGATATCCTCAACGGTTACCATGAGGAGCGAGCTCGTGACAATCGCTGTTAGGAGGAAGAGCAGCGCGATCAGAGGGACGACCGTCATCAGGAAGACCGACGAGAAGATCGACGTGATCCACCTCCGAGGGATAACCACGACGATCGGCGTCTCCATGGCAATCGGAACTGGCGCGACGACAGCCACGATGACAATAGGCAACGGTGTCACGAGGACGACATTGGCCCTCGCCACAATCGCCGCACGCCTTCCCTATCGCCTGACCGATGGCGAAGATCGACCACACCCAACGATGATGGATTCGATGGGATAAAAGCCTATGTGCCTTAGCTTCACACTGTCAGATGGCCAAAGGGTTTTGAGCCGAACTCCATTGAGAAGTATGATTGCACAACCAACCATCAAGAGTGGCTTTAGATCTATAGCACTGCAATTCGCCCGGCTGGAGGGGATACTTTCATGATGGCCGACTATCTGTCGGTTTGCCTCAAGCCAGCTGCTCGGATTTGGCTCACTTCCCTCCCAGAAAAGTCGATCACCTCTTGGGGAGATCTTAACAAAAAGTTCATTGAGAACTTCCAAGCTACTTGCAACCAGTCAGGCAACCAATCCGACCTCACTCGACTCAAGCAGAAGCCCGATGAGTCCCTGCGTGACTACATCAAGCGGTTTTGTGCCAAGAAGACTGACTAAGATCCCTAATGTTCCGGACTAGCAGATCATTACGGCCTTCCAAGGAGGGGTGCAGAGTGATGACCTAGTTTGGGAGATCGGACGGAGAAACCACAACCTCGATCTGATCGCTCGGGAGTGCTTCGAGATCGCTAACAAGTTCGCTTTAGGAGAGTTGGCTCTGTACGACATACATGGCAAGCGGAAGGAGAAGCGTCTTGACAAGCCGGAGTCCTCTAAGAAGGACAAGAAGAAAAAGACCGACAACCTGGTCGCTGCGGTAGACCGATCTAGGAAGAATCCATGGATGAACCAGCAGACCATGGACGATTTGCTGAGTGGCCTGTGCCTATGGCACCCCAAGAGAAATCACAAAGCCAAAGATTGTTACCGTCTTAAGGGCTTTGCAACAGCCACACTGAAGATGGCCAAAGACCCGCCAAGGCGCAACGGCAAGGACAAGGCCGACGACAGTGACGACAAGGACGAAGAAGGAGAGTTCCAGGAGCCCTAAAAGGAGGTCAACTTCATCTTCGGAGGAACGGATGCTTACTCGTCCAAGCGCAAGCAGAAGCTGGAGCTATGAGAGGTTAACTCCGTAGAACCTGCTGCTCCCGAGTACACGAGGTGGTCCGAGATTCCGATCACTTTCGATCAGTCGGATCACCCCAAGCACCTACCCAAGCCAGGACGCTATCCACTTGTACTCGCGGCAACCATCAAGGAGGTCAAGTTCAATAGGGTACTCATTGATGGAGGAAGCAGCCTCGACATGATCTTCACCAAGACCCTCAAAGAGCTAGGCTTGACGGTCGACGACCTCAGACCTAGTACATCTCCCTTCCACGGAATCGTGCCAGGCAAGACCTCTGTCCCAATCGGACAAGTCACTCTGTCTGTCATGATCGGCAGTAGAGAGAACTTCAGAACCGAGCGCATCACCTTCCAGGTGGCTGACTTCGAGTCAGCCTACCATGCTATCCTTGGTAGACCGGCGATGGCGAAATTCATGGTGGTCCCGCATTATCCATACCTCACCATAAAGATGTCAAGCCCCAAAGGAATCATCTCCCTCCACTCCGATCTTCGGAACTGTTTTGATTGCGATGTGCAGAGATCCCCACGAAGAAACCCAGCAAGGAGAAACTCCAGACAGACAATGTATAAACCAAGGAGATGTTGCTCGACCCTGAAGACCCTGCTAAGGTCACTTATGCAGGGGCCGATCTCGGTGAGAAATAGGAACTCGCGCTCACTCTTTTCCTCTAGGAAAATAGGTACATCTTTGCATGGAAGCCTTCTGACATGCAGGGAGTTCCTAGGGAAAAGATTGAGCATGAATTAAGGGTGCCTCCTAGGGCTACACCCATCAAGCAGAGACTTAGAAGATTTGCACAAGATCGTAAGGACGCCATGAAGAAGGAGATAGCTAAACTTTTAGATGCTAGTTTTATAAAGGAAGTGTATCATCCAGATTGGCTGGCTAATCTAGTCCTTGTACCTATGAAGAATAAAGAGTGGCGTATGTGCGTTGATTATACCAATTTTTGAACAAAGTATGTCCTAAGGATCCCTTCGCTCTGCCACGCATCGACCAGATCGTAGACTCAATAGCCGGGTGTGAGCTTTTAAGCTTTCTAGATGCCTATTCCGGCTATCACCAGATCCCACTGAAAGTCAAAGACCAAATCAAGACTTCCTTTATAACTCACTTCGGTGCCTATTGCTACATCACTATGTCGTTCGGTCTGAAAAACGCTGGCGTGACTTACCAACGTGGTATTCAACGCTACCTTGGGACTGAGATAGGTCGGAATGCAGAAGCATATGTCGACGACATCATAGTAAAGTCTCGGAAAGCTGAAGAATTTCTTTCTGACCTGGCAGAAACGTTCGACAACCTGAGCCAATACTCAATGAAGTTGAATCCTAAGAAGTGTGTTTTTGGGGTACCTTCGGGAAAGCTGCTCGGTTACATCATTTCGAAATGAGGTATAGAGGCTAACCTAGATAAAATCAAGGCGATCCTTGATATTGGACCATTAAACTCTCAAAGGGACGTACAGAAGTGGACCGGTTGCATGGCATCCTTGAGTCACTTTATCTCTAGATTACGGGTCAGAGGTCTACCTTTCTTCAAACTGCTTAAAAAGTAGGATAACTTCGTCTGGACGGACGAGGCGCAGTCGGCTTTGGACAAATTGAAGAGTCATCTCAGCAAGATTCCAGTCTTAGTGCCTCAGGAACCGCAAGAAAAGCTTCAACTTTATATTTCGGCTACAACTCAAGTTGTGAGTACTGTTCTCACGGTCAACCGAGAGGAGCAGCGCCATGTACAAAAAGTACAACACCTAGTGTATTTCGTTAGCGAGATCCTTAATGCCTCCAAAACACGATATCATTAGGACCTGAAGCTACTTTATGCGCTCTTGATCACCTGAGGAAGCTGAAGCATTATTTTTAAGCTCATCCGATTGAAGTCCAAACGTCATTCACGCTCGGACAAGTGCCTCACAACTGGGAAGCGGTCGGCAAGATTGCTAAGTGGGCGGTCGAACTTGGTCAATATTCCATTATGTTCGTAGCTCGCTCGGCTATTAAGATGCCACCGGCGCAACAAGACATTGAGTATTGGAGGATGTAGTTTGATGGGTCACTTCAACTACAAGGCGCGGGGGATGGAATCGTGCTTATCTCACCTCTGGGTGAGAAGCTCGGATATGTCCATCAAATTAATTTTCAGGCGTCCAACAATGCTGTAGAATATAAAGCTCTCCTACACGGTCTACACATTGCGGTGTCACTCGGCATTCAGAGTCTGGACATCTTTGGTGACTCAGCTCTGGTAATTAACCAGGTCACTAAGGACTTGAACTGTGTAGATGACAATATGGCTGCATACTGCCAAGAAGTGAGGAAACTAGAGAACAAGTTCGATGGACTCAAGTTCACGCATGTTCTTCGTGATAACAATCAAGATGCTGATGAGTTAGTAAAGATGGGATCATCTCGATCGATGGTTCCGCCCGGTGTTTTCCTTCACACCCTGGATGTTCCCATTATTTCTCCTCAGTCAGACGCGCTGATGACCGATGTTGTCGAGCCAGCAATGGATGCATACGTGGAGGCCGACTAGAGCGATCCAATTGTCCAATACTTGACTAAGGGTACGCTGCCTATGGATTCTAAGGAGCAACAAAGGTTGAAGGCCAAGTGTCGAGGATACTTGATGGTGGATGACCTCCTTTATCGAAGAGGAGGGTCTAATATTTTGATGTGTTGTATCTCTATTCCTGAAGGCAAAGAGTTGATGGCGGAGATCCACGCAGGATCATGTGGCAATCATGCGGCTTCCAAGACTTTGGTCGGCAAGAGTTTTATTGGCCCACGGTGGTTGAAGATGCACACCAAGTCATTCGGAAGTGAGAAGGATGTCAATTCTTCGCTCAGCAAATGCATGTGCCCTCACAGCAACTTCAGATGATACCTACGACTTGGACTTTTGCTGTCGGGGGGCTCGACATTGTCGGTCCTTTCAAAAAGGTGCCAAACGGTTTCACTTATTTGTTTGTTGCTATTAACAAGTTCACCAAGTGGATCGAAGAAAGCCGGTCGACAAGATAACTTCCAAGAAGGCAATTGAGTTTATCAAAGAGATCTTCACTCGGTTTGGAGTCCCTCATGATATCATCACCAATAATGGTACTCAGTTTACATCTGAGGAATTCTGTGATTTTGCCGATGAGATGGGAATGAAAATCCACTTTGTATCAGTGGCTCATCCTCAAAGCAATGGACAGGTCGAATGGGCCAACGGTATGATTCTTCAAGGGTTGAAACCTCGAATTTTTTACAGTCGATGGGTTCGCGAGTTACCTTCGGTTCTCTGGGGGCTGCGCACTAATGTCAGTCGGGCTACCGGCCAGTCACCATTGTTGTTGGTTTACGGCTCTGAAGCTATGCTACCGACCGAGGTGAACCTCGTTTCGGCGTAACTTAAAGGATATGACGAGAAGCTTTCTAAAGACAATCAAGAAATTGAGTTGATTGCAGCAGAGGAGATGTGTGATCGCGCTCTGTTTCGGTTGGCAATATACCAGCAAGGCTTGCAACGCTACTACGACAAAAATGTCTGAAGTCGCCAGTTTCAAGTTGGAGAATTGGTGCTATGTCGAGTGCAATCTACCAAGAATCGACACAAGTTATCCCTTAAATGGAAAGGACCTTATATGGTCAAAGAAGTCACTCGGTCGAGGGCTCATCGACTGATGTATGAAGATGGCGACGACATACCGAATTCTTGGAACATTAACCAGCTACGTCGCTTTTATACTTAGTCCTTTTATGTATTTACATATACATTATTATTGAATGAAACTTCAGTCTTTTTGATGAAAGATATTTTTGATGATTTTCATTCTCATTTGTCTTAATTCCTTAATTTATACATTAAACAATCCAGCCAGGAGGCTAGTAATAATGTCCCACTACTTCTTAACCTTGATAAATTTTGGTTTTAGATATTATAGACTGATTTCTCATATCTATACACGGTCTTAATTATGTGATCTAACGCTGAAACATTATGGTTATATAATTTGTACTGCACAACAGACTGCCACTACACTAAACCCAGAGCCAAAGAGCGAGAGGTCATGTGTTGATTGGTCGACTCTGATTGTTATGCAGTTATGGATTACTACCTAATATGATAAGGCAGACCGATGTGTCTTCTATTTTATCTCAAGGATCTTATGGTAAAAAGGTTGAAGTGCTAAAGCACGAATAACGCGGCTAAGTGCTAACCGATCTACCAAAGTGACAGGAGACTGCTCTTATGGCTTTTCAGCCAAATTTCTACTTGATTAGTAACTAAGCAAGAAAGGAACTCTTATTTATACAAGGAACATATTGTTTCCATATTTAAATACTACTAATGTACTTCATTACACAGATATTTACAACTCCTGGGAAGGAGAAGAAGCATCATTCTCTAATTCTACATCTGGAGTCGCCGGAGGAGTAGGAGCGGCATGAGCAATGTCAATGTTGTCCACCAGAGTGCGGGAGGTCTCCACCATAGAGTCAAGAAGCAGCTGGCATTGGTCCATCGTGAGCTTAGGGTTGAAGCCTTCCCTGATGTTATCAACAGGGAGCTTAGGACTCCAAGATTTGCAAATAGTCAGCACTTGACTCCCGGCATCTATGGCCACTTGCTTGGTGTGCTGCTCTATCACTTCATGCACATGCTCCAGAAGATACTCCAATGAGTGCCCGGTCTACTGGACTTGGTTAGCATGGATATAGTCCAGAGCTTTCTGAGCACCGTAAGACAAGGCTGAAGAACACAAGCAAGTGAGAAGGATAAAGTAGACCGAAGATTGAAGGTGATCATAAGAAGCTTACTGGCAAGGTTACATTTTAGGTCGTAGCACTGCTTTTGGCGTCTTTCAGCTTGTCCTTGGTCTCCTTCAGTTTCTTCTTCAGCCGAGCGACCTCAGCGCTCTGATCTTCAACCTCCTCCGGCCTCTTCTTCAACAGAGCGTTCTCAGCGCTCTGCTCTTTGAGTGACTTGGAGAGATCATTCTTCTCTGCAATCAGAGTGTGTAAAAACCTCTGCTGGTTTGAAGTGAGCTTCTCCAGGTCGGTTGCTTTTTTCTCATGAGCTGAAAGCAAAAAGTATTCAACATTGAAGTCTATTAAGAAGTGAAGGCTTGACGGTCTTTTACCTGCGCTGGTGAGGCGACTCTCATCCAAAGAGGTGGAGGCCGCTTTGAGGTCAGTCAATAGTTTGTCTACTTGGATTTTTATCTTGGAATATTGCTGACCGGTTACTGAAGAATTTGGAGGAAGGCCAGTCAATAAGAATATTGATTCATGCATCGAATATTTTAAGAACTTACCGAAGCTTTCAGCGTCAAGGAAGTCAATCCTTGATTGTTTCCTCTCCACCAATGAATACATTTGCTGGTCAAGAGTGGCAGAGAGAGTCAACAATTCATATAATTTGAGGAAGAAAAAAAGCCTTGGTATTGATATACTTTGGATGCTTCACGGTGGTTGCGGAGGATCTCCATGTCTTCTGCATCTGGCTGACCGGATGGCTTCTCAACCGGCGCGCTCTTATCTTTCTCAGGAGTCGGCGTCTTGGCGGTCAACGGAGGAGTGGCGGTCTATGTCGGAGCAGGAGCACCTGGAGACTTCGCTGGCTCGATCTGCATGCTTGATGGCGTGACTACAGACTGAGCCAGATCGGTCGAACGAGGAGCTGGAGTCTTTGCCGCGTCTTTAGACACGGAGACTTCTGGGACCTCGGTCGACTCGAGAGTGTTTTTGCTGCATTCAACATTTAGAATTGAGTGCATGCCTAAAATCAAGAACAAAAATGATTACAAGCAAGAAGAGTTACCTGGAGGCTTGCTTGATCTTGATTCTACCAACCTTCGTCTTTAAAGAAGAAGTCTACGAATCAATATGCTTCCTCTTCAAAGAAGGCTGCTTCACAACCTCTCGAGACTTAGTCGTCGTCTCTGCATCACTCGTTGCTTTGCTTAATAGCCCTACCGACCTGTGGATTGGTCGGAAGAAATAGGAGGCAGACGGTCAGCTAACGGGAGGTCGTCTTTCACGTCATCATCTTCAGTACCCCCCCCCCCCCGGTATTGTCTCCGCCGATGGGCAAGTAGTTTTTGCCGCTAGCCAGGAGGCAGGTTGACCAGAGGAGAAGTGGAGGGGCCAATATTGCCGACCGGATCAGTATGCTGGCCAGTTGTGACACTCGACTCAGTAGGGATGACCGGGCACAGAGGCTTAGGAGCATAGTCCACCCCCTCTGTGTCAGTCTAAGGGAGTGGAGGATGAGACACAAAAGTGTCAAGTACCTGCATACAAGCATGAAGACCGTATTAGCAACAAATATTTTGCTAAAGACTACAATTGACAAACATAATTGAAGATAAGGCTTACACGGGCTCGAAGAGTGCCCTTGTTGTATGCCTTCTTAATCAAGGCGTGATCCTGAAGGTTGACCGACTCGAACATCTTGCTCAGGCGAGCCTTGCGCAGAGCAGAGTTCGGTGGGTCAGGCACCTCTCTGATTTCATCATCTAAAGTGTATTCCCATCCGGGATGACATTGCTGCTTGAATGGCTGCACTCGCCGCACAATGAAGCTCTTGGCAATAGTCACCCCATCGATTCCTGCCTTCTACAGCTTTGTGATCTTCTTCAAAAGGTCTTGAACTTGAGCGTCGGTCAGGTCAGGTTTCTCTGTCCAGGAGGATTGAGGACTGGCCTTGGCACTAGTGAAGTCAGAGATGGGTGGAGGGGGATTATCACAGTAGAACCACTCATCTCGCTACTTCTTATTTCCGGTGGCCAATGGCACATCAATGTACAGCTCCTTCTTCCGGAGCTGAATACCGACGCATCCAATGGCTTCCTAGTTGGCGACCGATGGCAAAGGGCGGAGAACAAAGAGGTGGCAAAACAGAGCGAAGTGGGGGAGAACGCCAAGGAAGGCTTCGCACAAATGCACAAAAATGGCAATGTGCAGAATAGAGTTGGGATTGAGATTCACTAACTCAATTCCATAGAAAAAAAAGGAGCCCGCGCAAAAATCTGCAGCAGGAAACTCTAAAGCCTCGCTCAAAGAAGGAGCAGAAAACGACTATTTGCTTACAGATTGGAAGAGGATGAGGTTCAGATCTGGTACCTTCTAATTCAGTCGCGCCTGCTCCGGCAGGTCGGCGTTGACGACCATGGTGTTCAAGGTGTTGGTGCTAATGGTGCTCTCGGAGAACTCGCGAAGGTGCTCTAGGATCTCCAGCTCTGACGAGGATGATTCAGTGGCGACATGATGGTGAGCTTGAAACTGCGGTAGATCTGGCCTGGCAACCCTAACTCTAGCTCTCAAGCTCGGGGGCTTGGGCGCGATGCAGATTGGCGGCGGCGATGGCAATGCGTAAGAACCCTAGAACAGGAGAGCGGAGAAGCAGAGGAGCGCAAGGAAGACGAAGAGTTGCGAAATGGTGGCGTGAGTTTGCGTCATCCTGCCTTCGCCCTTTTCGTGTTGACCTAAGTCGTGGGGGACCATGTGGGCCTCTATGGGCCGTACTGTGCCAAATTGGCCTTCGCGGTTAATTAAAATATGCAACAAATCTTTCGAAAGGTTTTTTCCTAAGTTAATAAACCCGAGTGTTAAACTCGGGGGCTTCTTTGACGAGAGGCAATGGTTAACAACCATTATAAATAATTCCCATATTTATGTGACTTGATGTTCACTTAGCAGAGGACTTGATGGTCGTATGGGAGTAAGTCTAAAGATTATGCCACTGATTGAAATCAGTTATTATAGGCTAACAATCTGACTTACATAGTCCGAGTGATGAATAATCAAGAAAAAACTATATTATAATTGATGTCATTATAGTAAAGTACTAAGTTATGATTGATGTCATAAACTTTCTTATATTCTTAACATGATTGATGTCATTATAATGGAATCGAGAATCACTTGGTAAAGAGTAGACACCACTCTGCTTCTATAGATCGGTCGGCCCAATTGATATTGAGTAGACCGAGTTCCTGGTTTGATGATTAGGGCATTAATATCTCAAGCTTGATGGTTTAAGTTAACTTATATAACAAAATATAGAGAGCTAATATTATTAGACTCTTGTATTATTTGTTAGTCTCCAAATTATACAAGAGTCGAGGGCTATACCTGATCAGGTGCACCTAGTCGGTGCACCAGATTCATCAGGAACTTCAATCAACAGGTCTTCCTAATTTGTGACCTGTTCGCAACCAGAATCGAAGAGGAATCACTCGGCAAGTCACAACTTCAAATCAGAAAGCACTGGAGGCTACTGTGGAATACTTACCTTACCGGTATTCATAGTTAGGCCTAAGTCGGCAGACGACCGGGTGGCCCACCAATAAGGGAACCGACTGAGTCGGCTTGGAGCGCAAGGCAATTAGAGATAGACTTACTATATAAACTCTTGTTGACTACGAGTAGGACTCTTCATGTACCCCAAGCCGACCGGTTATATAAGACGGCAGGAACCCCCCGCCAAGGGGCATAACACACATCAGATCTTCATTGCAATACAAACCACAGAACATAGGATGTAGGGTTTTTACTCTTATCGAGAGGGACTGAACCTGTATAACTTGACGTCTTGTGTTACCATCGTAGTTCTTAATCCCGACGTAGCCCTATAAATATGTTATCGAGATCAAGTCTCGACATGTACGGAAGAGTGTTCGGACAGATGATCAACAAAGACAAATCCTCTATTCTCTTTAGTCCTAATACACCTGGGGCAGTGCGGGCACAAATGAAAACAGTCCATAACACAGCAGGAGAGGTGAGGTGAACGATATTTGGAACTGTCCATTGGTAAATCAAAGAAAAGAACCTTCTCTTACATGAAGCAGAAGATTTGGTGTAGGGTTCAGGGATGGTAGGAAAAGATGCTCTCTAAGATTGGGAAAGAGATCTTGATGGCACAGGCCATTCTCACATATGCGATGTCCTGCTTTGACATCACGAAAACCTTGTGCGACGAGCTGAGTTCAATGGTGGAAAGATACTGATGGAGCCAACAGGATAAAGTACATAAGATTCATTGGCACAGTTGGGAAAAACTAACCCGGTCGAAGAAGAAAGACGGACTGGGGTTCAGGGATCTACATTTGTTTAACTTGGCGATGTTGGCGCGTCAGGCTTGGAGGCTGCTGGTCTGCCCTGACACTCTGTGTGGAAAAGTGCTCAATGCCAGATACTTCCCAAACAATAATATTTTACAATGCTAGCCGAGAGGTGGGATTTCTTATTCATGGCGCAGTATCTTGGAAGGAGTGGAGTTGCTAAAGCAGGGCATAATATGGCGAGTAGGCAATGGGGCACAAATACAAATCGGGTCTGATCCCTGGATACCAAAAGGGACGACTAGGAGACCCTGTACTCCTCGTCGGGCATCGCTACTCACAAAGGGTGGATGAGCTCATTCACCCCATTCACCGGGGCTGGGATGAACAAATGGTACGCGAGACCTTCTGGGAAGAAGATGCGAAAGCAATACTCTCGATCCCATTGGTGGTGCCATCCCAGACTGGGCTGCCTGGCACTACGATCCCAAGGGGCTTTTCTCAACTAAATCAACATACAAACTTGCAGTTCAGATTAGGGACACAAACTTGGGCCGAGATGCTGGCTCGTCTACGGAAGGGGGCACGACAGCGCTGGACTTCCCATGGCACAAGATATGGCAAATGAAGGTTCCGCACAAGGTACAAATGTTTCTATGGCGTCTCATACACAATAGCCTCCCGGTGCGAATGAACTTGAAGAGAAGAAAGGTGAAGAATGAGACATTGTGCCCTATGCGTGGGAGGTATGATGAAGAATGTGGTCACTTGTTCTTCAAGTGCAAACATGCTCGTGCTGGATGGGGGATCATGCATCTGGAGGAAGAACGACGCAAATTCCTTGGGTGCTTATCGGGGAAGGATGTGGCACTGAAGCTCTGGGCAATGCAGCCTGATCAACAATTGAAAATTGTGGTCTGGATGTGGAGATGGTGGTCCGCTAGAACAAAGTTTATGCAGGTGAAAGATTGCAAAGCCCGGCTGAAGTGTGCAGCTCAACTGATTGTTATCTAATGGAGTATGCCAAGTTACAGAGTCCACCCAAACAAAAAGTCTCTAGCATTCCAAAGGCCTGGAAACCACCATCAGAGGAGACCTACAAGGTGAATCTGGATGCATCCTTCAACCCAACAACACAAACAGGAGGCTGGGGCGTGGTAATAAGGGACTGTAATGACACTGTCCTTGACATTGGAGCAGGAAGTATTCAACATGCTGGGAGTGTCCTGCACGCAGAGGCAGCGGCAGCGCTGCAGGGATTAGACCGAGCAGCTCAGCTGGGCATGTCGCGAGTGATGCTCGAAACAGACGCGGCAAATTTGGGGAGTGCACTGAAGACGATGGAAATGGATAGAGCTCCGGAGGGGGCTATCTTTCATCAGATATGCGAAGCCATGGATGTGAATTTTATCTCCTGTTCGGTCTCCGTGTGTCCTCGTATCTGTAATGGGGTGGCTGACTGTATGGCTACCCATGGCGCTGTAGCTCTTCCTGCGGGAGGGCGTGTGTTCTGGTGCAATGCACCTGACTTTGTAACTAACTTAGTCTCCGGCGATTTGCCTAGAGCTGGTGGTAATTGAAGTTGCATGAGTTTCAAAAAAAAAAAAAGTCTTTATTTACTACAATGAGGAAATGCCATGCAACTACAGCTACTATTTTGTTCTGCTTTGTCAAAACATCAGTTCTATGCAAGTACGAGACAATGAGTTGAGATTTTAGAGGATAAGATAATAGCTACTGTCAAATAGCAGTATAGAGGCTACTATCTGATGATGATGGGGTAGTTTGAAATCATCTTAATGTGGTCGATCCCCGTAGATAGTTAAGGCAAACCTGCAACACATAACCGAAAGTTAGAAGAACAACATGAAGAACCAAGAAATGGATGGCCCATCTGAAGATGGCGATGGCCTCACGCATAACAACCACGGCGCATGCTGCCTGCAGGTGAAGTGACGCTTGTCGTTCGGGAGAATTTTTTTGACCTTACCGGTCAGACTTGGGCAGGCAGACCTCTGACTGCTGCTCGAGGTGGTATTGAAGGAAGACAACCCGACGCAGCATTGGCTGCCGGGAGTTGGAGCGAAGCCGCCTCACACGTGGTAATTGGTTGCAGGGTGGAGAAGCAATTCTCCTGGTCCGGCTAGTGTTACAAAACTAACAATGCCTAGAGTTAATTAATTTGATTGCACGGACAGCTCTCTCCCTCCCTACCGTTAACTCAGGTGCCGCCTGTCTAAAAGAAAAAAAACCTCAAGGTGTCCTTTCTTGGTACGTAAGGTCGGTGGCATTGCACTCTTGGCATGCATATGAGAATCAGTAATATAAGAAATGCTCACTTTACAGGTCAAAAGTTTAAATTATATACCTTAAAAAAAGTTCAAATTAAGTAGAATTACCGAGCAAACTCAATCCAATTAATACTGTAAAACCCTGAAAGGTAAATGTATTCGAAAATTTGGTGATTATCAAACTTCCAAAACGATATCCAATCAACCAGAAAAATCCTTTTTCGGTGACTGTTCCACCAAGCCGGAGGCAATATCAAAAAATGTTGTCTGCAGCAATAGTTGCCAGCATGCCATCAGATAAGTAATATGAATATAACAACCATTATCAAGGATTTGGCAGTGCAAACCCACGAACTCCAGTGGCAAACAAATCAAATTTTCTTTCTGGAAAGAAACCACAATGAACAGCACTACAAGATTTGAGACCAGCTAGCTACTCCAAAAGCACAGGAAGCAACCAGGCTATTGCAGCCCTTCTTGTTCCCATATACAACAACACAGCACTTCAAAGGAAACTTATTTTCGTTGGCATGTTGTACCATGCTTTACAAAGCCCCTAAAGTAGGCATAGGACAAATGCAAAGCCTCAATATCCTCTGCATAGAAACAAAAGAATACAGGGGTCATAAGCTAAAAGTGTTCAGTCGGATGGAAATGGTTCAAATAAAACAAGTCATTGCGAGTTTGTAAATTGGAATGACATCTGTGATCAGGAGCCGATTGGACTAAAGCATTATGTCAAGGGTTCCAAAAGCTGGTATAAAACTTTAATTAAGATGAAAAAAAAGAATGGTATTCTTGAGTATGCTAGCCTCGTTCTGGAGCTAACTGAACTGAGGTAAATGTTTATGACACATTGAAACACTATCATGACATGTCACTTCAAAAATATATGAAAAAAATATCACAGCAAAGAACTCCCATAAGCCAGTCTATTTCAACTCTAACAAAGAGAACTATCATTTTCCACTAGAAAGTCTGGTCTTTCCGCAGCAAGACACTTGTTACAAAACCTTACTTGCATTCCTCCCTTAAAATGGCACCCCACCTCCCTATTGACTAATCTCATAATCTTCTGACCATCATCTTCCATAACAGATTCTAACCAATCCAATATTGTGCATACATATGAGCTTGATAGTGACACATGGATAGTATATGGCTGAGAGTTATTGATGAGGCCAAACATAAAGCAACTGAGGATTGGTGGTTGAAGAAAACAATTCTCCTCAAGAAAAGTTTTCAGGCTCTGATCAAGGAAATCTTTGTTAATTATACCCACATATGATATTACACATTAATTTTTTTCATCTATAACGGCATGGCCAGATTTGAGAGCAGTAAAGAATATAGGAATTCAGGATACAAGTAAAATGGACAGCAAACAGGACATTTTGAGTGTCCAAATCAAGGACCCAGAGGTACGTGAAGGTTAATTCTTTGCTGAGTTCCACATGAGTATTCGAGGAGGCCCTATAAGCTGCCTCTAATGGATGCAGCCACACTTTTAGCCTGAAAATCATGACGATCCTATCCAACTAACCTTGATTGCAGAAGCAATGATCTAAACATAACTCAAACATAGATTCTAAGTATTGCGCCTTACATGAAGACTTGTTGCTGCAAGAGTGTTCCTTAAGTCCATAAGGCTCGCAGGCTGACCAGCGTGATAAACGTAAACCACTCAAAGTTAATATTATCACACAAGCATCCAAACAATAGTCACAGTATAAATGTACTATAACACACTAGAAAGTGCATGGGACCTTGTACCCTAGAGCTGTAAACAAAGGAAAAACTGATGAAACAGGAAAAACACCACATAAGCATCCAAGCAGTAGGTCCTATACAAATGCATACGAAGCACCCTGTATCCTAGAGAGAAAAACTGATGAAACAGCATTCATGTTCAACTTTGACATCTTAGATGATCTTTCAGGTTTGGACACACTATGTACTGGCACACCATTTATTAGACCTGGAACTGACAGCTAGGCAACCAGTAGTACAGCACTCTGGTAGGTGATAGTAGAATCAAAGAATCAATTCTAACTAAACACAAACAAGAGCAAACCAAACATGGATTTTATTTATCAAGTACATTTTACAGTAGTGAAGTATTGGGAACAATTAATAATTAATAACTTAAAGTATATGAGACTAAGAGATATAGATTGGTCAGTCAATTTCAGTCATCCGATTAAAGCTGGGTACTGGTGGTGTATTCTGAACAAACCACATTTCAACTGTATATAAATGCTGTAAGTACATAACAAGTCCCAAGTGGGTTACATCCTTGGGTATATGGCGAACATGCTAAAATACATTATAAATGCTGCAAGTACATAACAAGTCCCAAGTGGGTTACATCCTTGAGTATAAGGCGAGCCTGCTAAAATACATTATCACAAAGTTTAGATATTAAATCAACTTCAAACCGATCAAATTCTCATTAACACACTGTAGCACACCATTCAAGATCCCATACTGCTCAGAATACAAAACACCAAAAACAGGGTGAAAAGGCACCTTCACTTGCAATGTGTTGATATCATATTATTAGGCCAACCATGATATGTGTACTCCCTCTAACTTTTGAACTCAGGCACTAACATATACCATAACATGTGGATGGCCCAGCCTTGTGATTTTAAATTATAAGTACAGTGCATTGCAACAAACTATAAAAGTAGAAGAGAATTGTGCTGCATAGTGCATAGACGAAATTTTCAAAGATTTAAATTTTTTTAAAAAAAAATCTACATATAGCAAATCGTAACATGCTCAGATCAGACCTAGTATGTATTTTGTACTTTGTAGTAACTAGTAACATTGAGACTATGTGTGCATATGAACTGCAATGCATACCTGGTACCTTTATATAACTGATATATTAATCTACTCCTCGTCTTCATCAGGAATGAGTCTAAGAGGGCCTTTCACCCTGCTATCGCTATTCCCCATGAGTTCCTGAGCAGCCTTCGCAAGAAACTCTTCCGCAGCAGCACGGACAGACTTCCTCTCTGGCAAGGGCTCTGGCTTTCTCTTCTGCCCAGAGAAGACTTTTCCTCCTCTACTGATTGCCTGCATGCTCCTCTTCTGATCTGAAACAAAACAATTATGAATCCACACCATAACCAAAGCACCCATATCCATTCAAATTTAACAGACAACTATGTACCTGATGTCAAATGGGACAGCGAGTGCCCAATGAACCTTGCTGCTGCTTGTGTATTCAGTGTAGTGGTAGGGCGCAGAGGTGCTGCAATACACAGTTTTGGAAGTAACTAGCTACAACATTATATAACGCCGCATAAACAAGAAAGGTAACAAAAGTGATAAAAGCAAATAAGTACCCTTGTCCCAATCTTCATACCGATTTAATTTCTCCTGCCATAAGCTTAACCTCTCCTACAAAAATTAGCAGCAGAAATCAGAAACGAAAGACCCAATGATGCTAACAGTGTGGTAGACAAAGAAAAAAGAAACTTTATTCAAGTAATGACCCTATAGAAGTTACGCAACAATCAAAAAAATCAAAACCTTTTCCCAGCATCAAACTCCCCTTTCAAGTAGCAGAGTAGTTGAAACATACTTAATTCTAAAAGATTAGGCTTCCATGTCCCTGGCCTACATACAATTCTTCAATCGAAATTGACTA
The DNA here is from genome assembly GCA_030378355.1 of Eleusine indica. Classification (NCBI taxonomy): domain Eukaryota; kingdom Viridiplantae; phylum Streptophyta; class Magnoliopsida; order Poales; family Poaceae; genus Eleusine; species Eleusine indica. The sequence continues at coordinate 33,294,539 of CM059499.1, forward strand.
AGACCAACACTTTCTCTTACAAAGAAACTTCCAAGAGAAGAAGTAGAATAGCTAAAAAAACATTAAAAAGATTTAACATTTTACTGCTGATCCGTCATAGAAATCCACCCAAGAGTTGTCGACATCAAATCTTTCCCCTCCCCTCGAATAAACTCTCAAACGAATTAGCATAGAATTACACACTTCAGAGAGATATATACACTTGATTTAAGATGTGCCCATATAGAATCCCATGAATGACAAATATCAAAACTGTCTTTAGTCTCAATCTCCCTCCACAAGAGCCTCTTGGTTCTTCCAATACCATAATATTAAGCTAAAATATCTAATATGAGATACGAACCCTACAAGCTACTTACATCAAGATAGAAAATCAACGAGCTCTATATTTTGATCCATAATTATGTATTTATGTGTTCAACAAGCCAAAATTATTCAAAGATGAAGATTTCTGTGCATTAATTGCATGTAACATATGGAGCCATCCCATCTTCGTTCCAATTGAGTAATTGACAACACTGAAATGTGAATTGTATTGCAAAGACATAAGAAACACGCCAACAAGAAGGGAGCGCTTACAAATTCTTTCCTAATAGGGTGCTCATCTGGGTCAATACCAGAACACCTCAGCCGCACTGCAAAAATCCCCGAAAAACAAATGTTGCTGCTTATAATCAGATAAACAAAGGAAATCGAGATGCAACCAGAAAGGGGGAGCGTGAAATTGCCTGCGAAGAGGGAGGTCGCGGCATGCGCCATGGCGAGGAAGGCGCGCGCCCGGCGCAGAGGCGGGAGCTCGGCCACGGCGTCGGTGTCCTCGGCCGCCTCCGCGAGCAGCTGCGAGAGGTTGTCCCCGACAGATTCGGCTGCCGCGAGCGTTTCCTCGGCAGCGGAGATTACGGACGGTGGCACCGCCGAGGCGGCTTCGGCGGCGGTGCCGGACATGGTTTCGGTTGGTTAAGATGGCGGCGAGGAATTCGGGGAGTTGGGGTCGCCCTTTCGATCCGCTGTTAAAAGCCTGTGGGTTTTTTAGGGTTTTGATGAACAGACAGGGTCCGCTAATCCGTGTTTAACAGGGGGAATTGATGGGAACTAGGCGACGCGTTGCTGCGGGTGTATAGAAATATTATAATTCTATTATTTAGAGTATTAGTACAAAGTATTCACCTTGCATAGTCAATAAAAATTGTTTAATTAAAAATATTAATACACTACGTTAATTAGTTTCACACGTCTGAACAACTGATTTCAATACATATCCAACTAACACTCATTCTAGTGTTATGTGACAAAAGTCAAATCTTAACATCTAAAGGTAGAACCTCTTTTGCTTTATTCAGATTGTATGTTAACATATTATTGATGGTTACCTTATTGATTGATGATAATGACCATAAGCATGGAGGTTTGATGAGTTTGATGGAGTCCAAGGGTTGATAGAAATGAATCAAAGCTAAGCACACGCTAGTAGCAAGTGTTTGGAACACTTGTCTAGTTATTTGCACTTAAGTTCATAGAAAAAATCGGACTATCAAGCAGATCTAGATCATATCTCTTAGGTCACAATAGTCAGTGATGTACATGGATGCTCGGTAAAATCACAAGGCATTAGGTGACAGTGGAGAGGCCAAGTAGCTATTGGATGAAGCCGAAAAACGAAGTCAAGTGGAGACGAGAAGTTTCAACTTCTGAAAACGAAGACCGAACATAGTGGTCCTAGAGATCGGGTGGTACAATCATTAGAGAGAACTTCCAGTACAGAGCGTGCAAGTCTACGAGGAATTCTGTTGGCACAGAAGTCATAGAAACCGGACAGTGTGCATACCAGACGGTATAGTCTGTATGGGATGGACCTGGACAGAAGAGGAAGCAGGTTGTAACGGCTATGTTTTGCGGAGGAACAGGAGAGACCGGACACTTTGATCTATAGACCGAACCGTACGGTCTGCATAAAGAGCAGCCAAGGACAAAAGGCAACGGCTCTAGTGGAGTCGTCTGGTGAAGACCGAACGGTCCGGTCTGGAGAGAGACCGAACTATACGGTATGTATGTCTAGAAAGCTGTTTTCGTAGAGCAATGACTAGTTCGAAATTGAAAGTCTATTTAAAGTCATTGTTAGAGTCTTGGAGACCTCTCTTGGCCATTGGGATTATTGGGAGCATCAGTAGGAAGCCAAAAGAAAAAGAGAAAAGCACTAGGAGAAGATGTAAGGACCGAAGACGTACCGAGAGGGGGTGGGGTGAATCAGTAAGCCGACCATAAATCTGAATACTTTAATTTCACACCACTAGGTCCTAGCAATCGTTGCAACCTAAACAATTTTACGAGATCAAGACCCTACACATGCTAATGTTCATGATGAGAGCGAATGCGGAAGCTAAACACACTACCTTATGCAAGCCACAATTCAACCTACTCATTAGAGCACACAATTACGAAATAATAAAGAGAGAGTCAAGAAATGCTCATGATATTTCTCCGAGGTCTGAGAAGGGTGGCGCCTTCCCCTAATCCTCGTTAGATCACTCCCGCCGGAGTTCCGGTCCCTCCCGCCACCAATATGGAGTTCTCACCCATGAGTCATAATCACTCCCAAAGTGAATACACGGTCACGTCACCATTGCCACCAAGGCACAAGCTCGCCTCCTTCGAGAACTTGTCGGACTCCCCCAAGCCGATACGAGCGCTCACTAGCGATGCCCCTTTCACCAACGAGCTCAAATCGTGTACAAACATGTGACGGTCTTCACAACCGATCACGATAGGCTCAACCACTGACACCTAACCGATCCAGATCTCACCATAGGCCAAGAGTAACAATCTAGATCACACCCTCAAGAACACCCTAGCCTTAGATGTGCAAGATGCTCAAGTTACTCTCACGAGCACTCTCAAGATATACAATATCTCTTTTTAGTGCTCTCCTCTTTTACTCTTGGCTCTCACCAAATGCTCCAAGCAATTTCACTAGTCGAGAGAGATCTTCAAGACCCCAGCAACGAAGTTATATAGGCTCCCAACCTCCAACTAGTCGTTGCTCCATGAAATCAGCTTTCTGGGCATACTGACCGGACTGTCCGGTCACTGCCTGATCGGACCGTCCAGTCACTGTAGACACGACTCCAATGGCTCTGGCCACTGCTGATCTCTCTATACTGACCGTACGGTCCGGTCATAAGACCGTACCATCCGGTTTGTCCAACCGTCGAACATGTCCGACACGTCGAACAACTCCGTCGGACTCCAGAGAGCTGCTTCCTCTCTATCCTGTGCTTCACCCATACAGACCGGACCGTCCGGTCTCTATGGTTCTTGGCACAGATAGATTCCTCGCTGAGTTTTCTCTCTAGACTTTCTTCGCCACTAATGACCATACAATCCGGTCACTCCTTGACTGACTGTCCGGTCTCTCTGTTCAGAAGCTGAAACTTCTCGTCTACGCTTGACTTTGTTTCTCGGCTTCTTCGAACAGCTCATTGGCTTCTCCACTGTCACCTAGTGACTGTGACTTCGTTTCTCGGCTTCTTCGAACAGCTCATTGGTTTCTCCACTGTCACCTAGTGACTGTGATTTCGCTGAGCATCCATGCACATCACCGACTAGTCGTGACCTAAGAGACATGACCTAGACCCCCTTGATAGTCCGTTTTTTCTTATGGACTCAAAGCCCTAACAACTAGACAAGTGTTCCAAACACTTGCTCAATAGCTTGCCCTTAGTCTTGATCCATCTCATCAACCCTTGGACTTCATCAAGCTCATCAAGCCTTCATGCTTATGGTCATTGTCATCCATCGTCAAGGCAACCGTCATCATTAATAAGATTTGTAGTAGAATTTAGAGATAATACCTGCATAGACAATACTCATGTAGATATTAGCCTACAATTTCATAATTGTCATTAATCATCAAAATATTCATACCTTGGGGATCCAATTATCAATGGTTATAAAGCTTACAAGAGATATTTGATATCTTGAGAGTGCTAGAGAGAGTAACTTTAGCATCCATACATATCTAAGGCTAGGGTGTCCTGGAGAGTGTGGTCTAGACTGATACTCTTGGTCTATGGTGAGACCTAGACCGGTTAGGCGTCGGTGACGAGCCTATCAGAATCGGTTGTGAAGGCCATCACATGTTTGTACATAGTTTAGGCTCGACGTCGAAAGGAGCATCGCTAGTGAGCGTCCGTGCCGGCTCGGGGAGTCCGACAAGTACTCGAGGAAGGTGAGCTTGTGCCTTGGTGGCAGCAGTGAGACAATCGTATCTTCACTCCCGGAGTGATTGCGGGCTCGTGTGCAAGGACTCCACTTGGTGGTGGGAGGGACCGGCACTCCGGCAGGAGTGATCCAACAAGGACTAGGAGAAAGCATCATACTTCCAATACCTTAGGAAAATATCATAAGCATATCATAAGCATTTCTTAATCCTTCTCTTTACTATTCCGCAATAGGTTGATTTGAAGCTTGCATAGGTTAGTGTGGTTTAGTTTCCGTATTGTATTCATCATGAACACGTCCGGTCTCTATGGTTCTTGACACTGACAGATTCCTCGCTGAGTTTTCTCTCTAGACTTTCTTCTCCACTAATGACCATACAATCCGGTCACTCCTTGACTGACTGTCCGGTCTCTCTGTTCAGAAGCTGAAACTTCTCGTCTACGCTTGACTTCGTTTCTCGGCTTCTTCGAACAGCTCATTGGCTTCTCCACTGTCACCTAGTGACTGTGACTTCGTTTCTCGGCTTCTTCGAATAGCTCATTGGTTTCTCCACTGTCACCTAGTGACTGTGATTTCGCTGAGCATCCATGCACATCACCGACTAGTCGTGACCTAAGAGACATGACCTAGACCCCCTTGATAGTCCGTTTTTTCTTATGGACTCAAAGCCCTAACAACTAGACAAGTGTTCCAAACACTTGCTCAATAGCTTGCCCTTAGTCTTGATCCATCTCATCAACCCTTGGACTTCATCAAGCTCATCAAGCCTTCATGCTTATGGTCATTGTCATCCATCGTCAAGGCAACCGTCATCATTAATAAGATTTGTAGTAGAATTTAGAGATAATACCTGCATAGATAATACTCATGTAGATATTAGCCTACAATTTCATAATTGTCATTAATCATCAAAATATTCATACCTTGGGGATCCAATTATCAATGGTTATAAAGCTTACAAGAGATATTGGATATCTTGAGAGTGCTAGAGAGAGTAACTTTAGCATCCATACATATCTAAGGCTAGGGTGTCCTGGAGAGTGTGGTCTAGACTGATACTCTTGGTCTATGGTGAGACCTAGACCGGTTAGGCGTAGGTGACGAGCCTATCAGAATCGGTTGTGAAGGCCATCACACGTTTGTACACAGTTTAGGCTCGACGTCGAAAGGAGCATCGCTAGTGAGCGCCCGTGCCGGCTCGGGGAGTCCGACAAGTACTCGAGGAAGGTGAGCTTGTGCCTTGGTGGCAGCAGTGAGACAATCGTATCTTCACGCCCAAAGTGATTGCGGGCTCGTGTGCAAAGACTCCACTTGGTGGTGGGAGGGACCGGCACTCCGGCAGGAGTGATCCAACAAGGACTAGGAGAAAGCATCATACTTCCAATACCTCAGGAAAATATCATAAGCATATCATAAGCATTTCTTAATCCTTCTCTTTACTATTCCGCAATAGGTTGATTTGAAGCTTGCATAGGTTAGTGTGGTTTAGTTTCCGCATTGTATTTATCATGAACACTAGTATGTGTAGGGTCTTAGTTTCCTAGAATTGTTAGATTGTAATGATTGCTAATATTAAACGAGAAAATTGAAGTGTTAGTCCATAGTGACATGTGGGACTGAATAATAAACTAAGCTGAAAAGTGGATCCCCTTACATTATCACTAGAATAGTGCATGCATAGTGTAGAATTAGTGACGGTCTAGTTTCGTGAATATTGGTCGGAGGACCCGACATATGAGATCGCCATCCACTCGCTAACCAATGCGTGCATTTAGTGATGATTTGTTTCGTCATAAAATGATAGAAGCACCTAACAGGTGCACCTGTGCTGACGCCATGAGGATGTACACAGACTACTGTTTCCATCGGTAATGATTTTTTTTCGTCACTAGTGGCTAGAGAACCCTGACTGGTGGGTCTGCTCTGTGCTGACTCAGCATAGTCCGTGTTACTGATAGTTTGTTCTGTCGCAAATGATCAAAACAACGCTGATAGGTGGGCTCGAAAAACTGTTCGCGCTAGAAAAACGTTACTGATGTGGGTTTTAGCGACATAACTGATATTTTTGTCACTAAATAAACATGATTTTTTTTGACGGAAATCTGTCACTAATTATCGACAAAATCCAGCTTGGTTACTAATTTTTTTTCATTGATTATATGATTTCTTGTAGTGCTTAACCATTGGGTTACTAGGGTTCATGTTGTGTTTGAAAGTGACACCAAGTGTCACAAGTACTATAAAACAATTTTGAACAAACTTGCACTTTTAGACTTAAGGAATACAATGTCCATTCTACCCCTTTGATTCTGCAAACACAATGATCCTAACAGCTGCCGAGTGACACCGGTGTTGATTAGGCGAAACGCAGCTTTCCAGTGTGATGATAAGCCTGTGTTGATTAGGCGAAACGCAGCTTTCCAGTGTGATGATAAGCCTGGTGCGCTCACATATGCACGTGGACCTACTTTTTTCCGATTATTAACTTTTATATATGTGAGCTAAGTTATGTAGGCTAGTGAGCACGGTCAAGCGAGGTTAGTGGAAAACAAATCGGTGCCTCCTCTTCGCGCCACCGCCGTTCACCACTGCCCGCCTGGTGGACCAGCTGGCCACCGCCGATGCGCGAGCGGATGCTGCACTTCTCGGAGGCGTCTCTCAAGCAACAGGCGCGTCAGGAGCTCCTCGCCGCCGGCGACACCACTGGCGCAGCAGCCGTGACCAGATTCCAGGCGCTGACCTCCCTGGTATGGCGAAGCATCACCCGCGCGCGCAGCCTAGATCCGGACCAAGAGACCGTGTGCCGCGTTGCCATCAACAACCGCCCGCCGCTGCCGTCCGAGTACTTCGGCAACAGCATCTACGCGATCGCGACGGAGCCGGTGACCTCATCGAACCTGCTTTCACGTGGGCCGCGCGGTGGCGGCCCACACAGACGCCGAGATCCGCGCGCGCGTACACGTTGCGGTTGTTCGACGCGGCGGGGGGCGTGCTGGTGGGGAGCTCGCCCAGGTTCGACATGTACGGGTGTGATTTTGGGTGGGGGAAGGCGCTTGCCTTTTTCTTCTCATCATGGGTTTACTTGACACGGATTATTAATAAACTGTGTTTTTCATGTCTTTTCAAATTCAGCAGTTACACAGTACATGTCCTGATGTCCATTTCAATCTTTGCATGGCAAACTGTTCTCTTTTGACGGCTCCTGGTTCTTGTTCCTTCCTCCTCTTGTTGCCGCTGGAGCCCAATTGCTGGCACAACCTGTGCGATGGCGAGGACGGTGGCGGTAAGATAGTCTTCTTCCTCCATGCAACTGTGCAGTGGCTGTTGATGATGGCCACGGCCTTCTTTGACCCTTTGATCTCGACGGCAGCACCAAGGCCTTCTTTTTCTAGTGGAACAGCTATTGGCTTCTTGTTGTAAAAATAGAAATGAACTGTGTGCTTTCAACTTTTCTATTATGGATTGCTGAAAATTATCTTTGGGTGATTTGTCGATCATGCACGGTTATCAATAGATGGTGCATGTCGTGTCCTGCTCTGGACCTAAGAGCAAGTATAATGATGGGCGAAATACCTACCACATCATCCATGCAGCCGAGCTGGAAGAGAGAGAAGGGAGGAGAGAGAGGACTAACGGCTCTTGGTTAGTCGCTAGCTGAATTATGTGACTTGAGGTAAAATCGCCTGCTTTTAGCTTGCATGCGGACGCAGAAGCTGGCGTTTTAATTCTCCAACCAATGGCTGACGCATGCATGGAATATTAGATGCTTAAATAAGCTGGCTAATTATCAACCTTTCAGCCAATTTTATTATCTGATTCATCTGAGCTGGAAATTTTTGATGACATGGCGCTGCTATTTTGCTAGTTGCTGGCGACGTTATTAACCTTGTTCTAAGCGACCGCGTGCAGGATCTCGGCGCCCTATCTGGCGCAGTCCACGGAGACCGAACACCCAACGACGTCATCTTTGCTGTCACGAAGCGGTCGGCGACAGGGTAGTAGCACAGCGAGCGTGTCCGTCAGGGGCGCCCGCGAGGTGGTCGATCAGGAGAGGGCCCGTGGAGAACGACGGCTGCACGAAGAGGAGGCCCTCCTGGAGATGTAGTTGGCAGAGAGCATGGCCAGGTCCCACGGCGTCAGCGGGATGCGCTCGCGCGGCCTAGCCGTCGAAGGCTTCACGGTGATGATGCCAACGACGACGCCATTATTTTTGTCCGTGGACTGCTTTACTTTGGTTTGCTTCTCTGGACTAACTTTGCTATAGTCTTGAATAAAAAAAAAAAAACTTTGCTGTAGTTTCCTCGAGCCCGTCGATCGGGCTGTGCATGTGTGTGGGAAGGTTATGTGGAGGTTTGGTTGGATGGTGAACGCACTGCGGTCGTCGTGTTTTCCACTCTGCGATCAAGCAAATACCATAAACTGTTATCTTCTTTTTCTAAAAAAAAGGCTAAACAATTTTGTATCTCAATATATCTCTACTCTTTATTTATTAATTAAGGTGAGTCCGCCTGCCTCTATGTTGTTTTGGTGTTGGTTTTGATGTTGCTCATATCCGGCCGTACGTAGCGAGCGAGCGCTTAAGTCTGTGTCGTCCGATCACTCATGGTTGGATGAGCCAATCAGTTTCCTATTCTGATTTAATCAGTTTCCAATTCTGATCAGTATCGCGGCAGCGGCGCGGTCTCCGCCCCCTTCGCTCGCCGCCAGCTCCGCCTCGCGCCGCTCAATGCCGGCCGCTTCCTCCTGCGCCACCCGCACGTCTTCCACCTCTTCCTCCACCCCGTCCATCGCATGCTCAACACCACACATCCGTCCTCCGCCTCGAGAACATTCGAATGCTCCACCGCGACCTCGGTCTCCCTGACGACTTTGTCGATTCCGTCATCTTATCCAACCCGTCCCTCTTCCGCCTCACTCTGATGGCTTCGTCGAGTTCCTGCCCTCCCGAACCGACCTCACCGTCGCCCCCGTCGAGCGTGCCCGGGCGAGGAGGACGCGTGTTTCACGTTCCCCACCCGTTTACCGCCAGGGTTTAAGATCGGCAAGTACTTTCGGATCGCTGTCTGGAAATGGCAGCGCCTCCCGTACGCGTCGTCGTACGTGGATGTCTCCGGCCACGACCTGCGCTCACTTGAGGCACAACGCCACATGGAGAAGCGTGCCGTTGTGGCTGTCCATGAGCTGCTCTCACTCACCGTCCGGAAACGCACCACACTTGAGCGACTTGCCCTGTTCCGGGAGGCGCTCGCGGTGTGCCCAATAAGATCAAGGAGTTCTTGCTCAAGTACCACCAGCCCCAGTGCATATTTTACATATCGACCAGAGGGAGTCAGGGGAAGCTACAGTGCTACACACGGTGTTTCTTTTGAAAGCATACTACATATAGGAGCACACATTTCTAGGATAATCGCACAAAAGTTGGAAACTATGAAGAATGGAGCCTCCCGGAGGCGGCCGCTGCCGCCGTAATCTTCTTCCTCGCGGCCATGGCCATTCCGTCGGCTGCCATGGTTGTCGAGCACACCTTCGTTGTAAGCATATCTCCATCTCTGTTCGCTTCTGCATATTGTTGACTTGTTGAGCATCCATACTTTTGAACAAGGCAACGGTGGCAGTGAATATGTATGCAAACTTGATTTCTTTGAAAAATGCATGTACCGACGCAGGTGAATATGACGCGCCCCTGCAAGCAGGAGAAGCTGCTCGCAGTGGTGAACGGCGGGCAGCTTCCCGGGCCGACGATAGAGGTCACAGAGGGTGACTCGGTGTCCGTTCATATGTCGTCAACAAGTCGCCACGCAACATAACGATCCATTGGCTAATGTCATTTAAGTATCCTTTCAGTTATTCCGTTGATTCCTGTGTTCTAAAGAAAAAAAAATTGCTTTTTCACCGCATGGTGGTAAGTCTCACGGGCCCAAATGGCAAGACATGCATCGTGAGTTAGGCAACCGGCCTGGTTCGACTAATCCTTCTAGACATTTTTCGATTGATGTCTTCCAAAGTTACAATGGTAATCTTACCACGGTATATGGATTGGTGGTAGAAAATATTTGTCTCCCCATCGCTCAGAATAGAGCAAAACCTAATTAGCTTTTATTTCTGAACCTTTTCTTTTGTGTTTTTCATTGCAGGCATGGAGTGAAGCAGCGGCTGAACTATTGGGCTGATGGCATGCCAATGATCACCCAACCCCCTATCCTACCAAACCACAACTTCACCTATAGCTTCAATATCACTGAACAAGAAGGCACCCTGTGGTGGCATGCTCATGTTCCGGGCAACCCTGCACAAGCTCATCATCCGACCAAGGCGTGGGGCCGAGTATCTATTTCCCGGACCTTATAGGGAGGTTCCCATCATAATAGGTTTGTCTATCGTTCAGCATTATAGTATAAGATACGGGTATCTCTATTCCTTAATAAGAGAAGCATAATCGTCTATACCAATTTTTCGTATCCGCGGTCACCGATTTGATATTATAGTAAGCTTCGTTTTCGAGTTTCAGTTGTTCCCTTGAAATTTGGAGAATTGGATCCGATTCAATTTGGAGTATCGTTATATAGAAGCATCCTAGGAATTACGAGGAACCGAGAACCGACGGAATCGATGAACAACTGTCATTACCCGACTAGCAGCCTCCAATGTTGCAGTTGCAGCCATGTCCTATATCTTCTACCTCCAGGCGCTCCGCCGGCGAGTTTGTGGTTGTTGACACCGTTTTTTGACACGTGTCGGGCTTGGCTTCGAGAGGAAGAATTGGAGGAAGAGTCGTTCCACTGGGAGAATCCCGATCGGTTAAAAAAAGAGAAGTTGCCGATTTTGTCTGGTTACCGATTGGGAAGATGCCGATTTTTTTAGGGAAGACAGGCCAGGCTGCCGATTTAAGGAAAGGTTGCGTAAGAGTTTGAGTTTGATACCAGTACGATGCCAGTGGTCGTCTACGAGATTAAATCGGATCTGGATAGAATATCTTAAGTTGTAAACGAGTCTTTATTCTTAGGGAGTATATTTTTAGGAATAATTTTGTTTTTAGAGATAGAAAGCTGAGATTTTGTCGTAATCGACTGGAGAACCTATAACAAGGGTATAAATAGCGACCCGAGGGGTCGAGAAAAGGAGGTGACACAGCAAATACAAAACCCTTTACGTTTTTCGCATCTACTTTTTCGTACTCGACGACTTCGCTGCTTTTCTCTTTTCACGAGTTCTCCGAGCTTGCACGATCGCATCGATCCGCTGCTTGCTGGTAAGTTCCGTTTTATCGAATACTTTCTAGGTTTTAACTTCGGGCGCATCGCTATCATTCCGTCTAGATTTATTCACAATTTATCCATATTAGATTAGATCGGTAGGTTTTTCTTGTTGTTTCTAAGCTTTTATCACCCTTTATCTGGTTTGGAACCGTTGCTATCGGCTAGGCTGGTTTTCCAATCCACAGCCGATTAAATACTGTTTCAGACGCCATTGTGTGATACCAGTTAGATTCATCTTTTGATAGATCTGATCGAGATTACACTCTCAGATAATCGACAGATTCATGTTTGCTGTTTGTCTCATATCCGTATCGGCTTCAAGGCTGTTACTTTCAAACAATCGGTACTCGTTACCGATTCTAATGGATAATTTGACGTTTTGTTTTCTCCTTGTCAATTTACAGGTCAAATTGACTGGCACGCCTCGGACTCGGAATCTCAGTGTGTTAGCTCGCGAGAACGTTTTTCGTGTCAACACACTTTTGGCATGCCTGGTGGGACCCGAAGATAAAGAATCATCATGACAGGAATTCCCAAACCCGCAGAGTTCAGCAATGACAACATCATAAATTGACTATGCAAGAGCTTAAGCCTGAACAGAAGAACGAGGTAGACGAGTTCTTGCAAAGATGTACCACCCATGCTCTGAAGGCTTACAGCAAAAATAAAAGCGGAGAGGTCTTCAGAAAGTCTGGTTTTGAGCTTCCACGTCATATCGTGATCCATGAAGACTCTGCTTCAATGAGCGAGATGGTCAATACTGCCGTGCATCATGCTTTGATCGCCCAATCCCCAATCTTGCTCAATGCAGTGCACAATGCTCTTGTACATTCTATGAAGACGGGGGATGTGTATCAAGGAATCAGGGGACCCACTTACGGGTCGGTAACCTACACATCGGCTCCACAGCCGATTCTGCAGGGCGCTGTTAACTACAGTACCACCCCGCCGTCGGTGCCACCACAAACCGTGGCGGGACAACCCCCTGCAATGACCACAGCTGGTATGCCGATCGGTTCTGCTCCATCGGCTACTCAAGGAACGACCAGTTTGTCGCTTGGATGGGATCCAATTACCCAGCTTGGAATGCCTCCAAATTTTGGTGCTGATCCTCAGGAAGAAACGTCATAAGCTCAACATGCCCCGAAATCCCCAACGGGGTATCTTGCTGGACAGCAGCCACCATACATGGGTGATGCAAATTCTATTGCCCAGAATTCACAACCGCCCCATTCGCAACAGCCGACAGGAAGTCAGTTACCGCCTCTACAACCAAATCGGCAATTTGCAGTGCCGAATACTCAGGTGGCTCATCAGGGTGCAACACAGTACAATCCATTGATGACATTCCAGCAATTTCAGCAATTGCAAGCTATGGGGCACCAACCACAACATTATGATCATCGGCAGCATGTACCGCACATGGCCCAACACAATAAGGGAATGGTTATGCAATCGGCCGATCAGACGCAATCCACAGTTCAGCCAGATAGTTCTCCACAGCCTCAATCAGCATTGGTCCAGCGACAGGATCAACAGGCTTACACGTCTACCCTGTCGCAACCCTATACCGAAGTATAGAGTGTGCCGTACAGGATCGCCTCGGGAGATGGTTAACGAAGTAACCATACATAGCATTCACACAGGACATCCATCATTTACAGAGATACATCATTAAGGGTATAATATTACAGCTCAAGAGTCATGGCGGAAGCGAATTTAGTTACATTATTATACATATGTTCTTGGTTCATATTTCATAATTATGCGGAGGTGGGAGATACGACAAACACTCCGCCAAGCCTAAGCAAGCCACGCCGGCCCTAGGGTAGTGGCTCACTCGTCTTGATTAGGGGAGCCGGGGATCCATTCAATGGTCCAATTCTGGGGCTCCTCGCCTTCCCACACAATTTTGTTACAGCAATCGCAATAAGTCGCTTGAGGCAAACCTGAAAAACCACATAATCGCAAAGCCTGAGTATCTAGCATACTCCGCAAGACTTACCCGTCCAAAAGGGGTTTACTAAAACCGACTCCTAGTATGCAGGGGCCGACCGGGTTTATTTGATATTTGCGTAAAAGCGCCTATTAATTCTATGTTGCGATGCTTATTCCTTAACCAAGATTTTAATTGCTTGTTGCGGGAAAGGAACTATAGTGGACCCTAGCTAGCTGCTAAGACTGTTCAAATATAAAGAACAATACAACATAGCAATTTGTACCCATAGAGTAAATAAATATCAGCATCCTAAACAAATTTCTCTACTTAAGTATCATTGCCACTGCTCGAACAAGAGATACTCATGACCGCGAGAGACGGCAATCCGAATTGATTTACATCCTGCAGGAGAATAACCCAAATGCACGACATACGCATCATTTAAGAACACGTATGGCCACCGTTCACGAGGTTGCGATAAAGTCGATCCAGGGCCATCGATCCCGAGTACACGTCCTCCCCGCGATACCGTACTTCGTATCCGAGGCTTAACCCGTGCACTCTCCAGCGGTCCTCGACCCGTGCATCCACCGTGCCATTCACATCACCTCTGGATCGATGAGTAATACCGTCCAACAATACGGCGCCCAAGTTACTAGGTTTACCAATTCCCATATAGAGGTATGCACTTGGTACTGTTCAATACTTGTCCGCGTGGTTGCAACGATAGGTTCCCAAATTTTAACCAATTTTATTCTTCACGTGGATCATGATTGAATCAAGTGATCCCATAGCCTACCGTTGACTCCACTAATTTAAGCCTAGCAGTTACTAACGAAAGGCTTACTGACGTAACTAAGTATAGGTCACAGTTTGTGTATGCAAGTGGGTTTCCATCCAAGCCCTATACTTAATGCACAATACAATATCCCTCTATGGTGGCAAAATAAAAAGGACTCGTAAATCAGTAGGTGTGCACCGGGGCTTGCCTTGGGAGTGATCGTAGCTAAAGTTCTTGGCGGGGTTTAGCTCCACTTCGGGCTCCTCAGGGTTGCTTGTCACGTCCTTGCTCCCAGTCTCGCTCCCTAGTCAATGCAGTGCAATGCACGGTCAGGAGTTGGACGATGATGCATGACACTTTCTCAATAAATAGGATCTGACGGAATGATGCTCATGCATGGGATGACATGTTTGTACCACACTCTGGCAATTATTTAAATTTAAGGGGACAAACTTCTAATTAGGGGAGGTGGGAGGCATGGTAATAAATGAGCATATCACCTATATCCAATTACGAGTATGCCATCGAGGCCCACTTAGCAAACATGCAAGGCTCCTTGACTTCCCACTTACCCAGGGCTCATTCCCCAATTAACTACCTATGCAAGAGAGCATAGAAATTTTATTTTGCAAGGTTAATTGCAACCTCCTAGAGTTTTACATGTTCACTTTTAATTGTAGCCCTGACTAATCTAGATATATACATTAATTGTGAATCATTATTATGCAAAAGAAAATCATAACTTCACTGTAAGTCAAGATTAACATGTTGCATGGGCTGTCCCAAGGATGGATTTACCACTAATAATAACCATATGCATATATTAGGCAACAATTATATTGAAATTCTTAAGTTAATTAGGAACGAGTAACTTTAACAGCCAAAAGCACACTGATGGTGCCCAAACATTTTTCATGGAGATTTTATACTTATGTAGAAATGCTCAAAGAGTAGGAATGCAAAATTTCAGAATTAAAATCCTACCCAAGCATTTATAGAAATTTATTTACTAAAAATGGGGATTATGCAATAACACTAAAATTTGCATAAAATATGGAAATGTGCTTTAGCAGAAAGTTTAGGAATGACATGAAGTGCTTACTGACCAAATCCCATGATTTTATCAGTTGTAGATTTTGAATTATTAATTTAATACTCTTAGCAAGGTTCTAACTTTGGTGATTTAATTCTACTAACCTACTGCATAACCCTGGACCTCATCTTGTTTTTCTGGTAGGGCAAGATTTTTGGAGTCAAACAAAATTAATTTCACATTTTTAGGCCTCTTATTTCTCGAGTTATTGAATTTTAAAGTTTTAATCGAAGTTCACCCTTATTTACAAATCTGCCACTGGCCATTTTTCAAATTTTTCCCCGCGCGTGTGCGCGGCGGAGCGGCGGGTTGGCTCTGCTGGCTCGCCGGCGGCGATCGGCGGCGAGGCACGGAACTTGGTGCTGCTCTACAAGATCAGTGACCCAAGGCGGTCACGTGGGTGGTGGTGGCCGGAGCGGGGGCTGCCGGAGCTCTGCCGGCGACGAGCGGCGGCGACGCTGGACGGTAGCCGACGGCGGCAGGCACGCCCAGAGATGGAATCGGCAAGGGGGGAGGTCCGGAAGCATCACCTGGGTGCCGCGGTGCTCGTCGACGCGTGGGCTGGAGTTGGGGTGGCCGGGAGGGTGGTCGTCGCCGTGAGCCCTTTCCGCGCGGTGGCCGACGGCGGCTCGGGTTCTCCAAATTCCGGCGACGTCTCTGCACGAGGGAGGAAGAGGACCAGCAGGCGGCGAGAGGACTCCTTAGCGCGCTGATTTGCAAAAGAAGGAAGAAGGGAGGGGCTGCCTGGTCAGGGCTGGACGCGGCGGCGCTCCCGCGACCCGGAGCAGGGGAGCTCGCCGGGTTCCCTTGCGGCAGAGGAGGAGCAGGGCGGTAGCAGCGCTGCACGACCTTGCGGGAGCGCTTGGGGCGTGCGGGAGTGTTGGCGAGCAGAGAGGGAGAGGAATGGGGTGGGTGAGCCGCTGCTGCCCTTATGTCGTGGCCGCCGGAAGGGGGAGCCGAGAGAGGGTTGGAGGGAGGACGGCGAGCTGTCGGGCAGGGAGTGGCTCCTCCGGTGGAGCTTCAATGCCGGCCGGTGGCACAGGCGCGGTTTGGCGGAGCAGTGGCCGTGACGGGGCTACAGCGATCGCCGGTGGCTCGTACGGGCGCGTCGGTGTCGGGCGGAGACTGGCCGGAGAGAGTGGGAGAGGGAAGGGGCGGTTGACCCGGCTTGACCCAGAACTTGGACTCGGATTTGGTAAATTCCGACACGTTCCCGTGCTCCAAATTTGACGCAACTTTTTGTGTATACTCAGTGGAACGTGTGCTCCAACTTTTCTGTTGGGTGCACCTGTTATTTTGCCTTTGAGAATTTATGAAAATTCTAAACCCGAAATACACTTTTCTGACTTTGGGGAAATTTTTAAGGGTATTAAATGGTTACCGAAAATTCTGGAAAAATTCTCAAAATTCTATTTTATTATGGCCATTCAGAATATGTAAAAATATTTGGGTACTTTCATGGATTTTGATGATGTTTGTGAGTGACCCGTATTTGAATATTTTTGGAATTTAATTAACTAGGTTTCTTTTCTTTATCCTTGGCATATGGATAAATCATACTCCGGCTTAGTCCTTAATTGAGGTTAGGCTTAGCTAACTTCATGTTGTAACATGGGATGTCACAGCACACCCCCCTTAAGGAAATCTCGTCCCGAGATTTGCAAAAGAACGAACAAAAGGGAGGGTGCGGATAGTTACCGGCTTTGGGAGGCCAAAAATTCTGGAAAGTTGGCCCTCAGAAACTCCTCTTGTTCCCATGTGGCTTCCTCTTCAGTATGGTTACTCCATTGCACTTTGTAGAAGGTGATAGTGCGGCTCCGGGTTACCCGGTCCTTTCGATCGAGGATACGAACGGGGTATTCGGGGTAGGAGAGATCTTCTTCCAATTGCTCGGTGTCGGAGATAACCACATCGATCGGAGGCTTCAAACACTTCTTTAGTTGGGATACGTGGAACACGTTGTGCACCCGCTCAAGAGTTTCCGGTAGTTGCAATCGATAAGCAACGGCGCTATGCTTCTCCATGATCGGAAAGGGTCCGATGTAGCGGGGTGCTAATTTGCCCTTGATTCCAAAACGAGATACGCCTTTATTGGGAGAGACTCGTAGATAGACATGATCGCCCTTCTCGAACTCCAATGGGCGTCTCCTTTTGTTGGCATAGCTTATTTGACGGGATTGTGCTGCCCTCATGTTAGCTTGAATCTGCCGCACCTTTTCTTCGGCTTGTATGACAAGGTCGGGACCAAAACTAGTTCTTTCCCCTGATTCGGACCAATTCAGCGGCGTTCGGCATGAATGGCCGTACAAGGCCTCAAACGGGGACATTCCCGAACTCTCCTGATAGCTATTGTTGTATGAGAATTCGGCGAACGGAAGGCAATCTTCCCAATTCTCCCGATTGTCCAAAACACAGGCTCTTAGTATGTCCTCTAAATATTGGTTCAGCCTCTCGGTTTGACCATCGGTCTGCGGGTGATAAGCAGAACTTCGGATGAGAGTGGTGCCGAGACAAGCGTGCAATTGCTCCCAAAAACGAGCAATAAATTAGGGACCTCGATCGGAGATAATAGTCTTGGGCACGCCGTGCAAACATAGAATTCTTGTGATGTAGAGTTCAGCATACTTCTTGGTAGGGTAGGTTGTATGGACTGGAATAAAGTGAGCGGACTTGGTCAACCTATCCACGATAACCCATATGGAATCATGTTTCTTGGGGGTGAGGGGTAACCCGACAATAAAATCCATAGCAATATCCTCCCATTTCCAAGCGGGGATTTTTAAAGGGTGTAAAAGACCGGCTTTCCTCAGGTGGTCGGCCTTCACACGCTGGCACGTATCGCATTCGGAAACATAACGAGCGACTTCCCTTTTCATGCGCGTCCACCAAAACTTTTCCCTTAACCCACGGTACATCTTGTTGCTGCCGGGGTGTATGGAGTACTTGGACAAGTGAGCCTCATCCAAAATTTTTTTCCGTAACTCCTCCTTCTTTGGGACCATCAGGCGATTGTTGAACCATAGCACTCCATCTTCGTCCTGTCGGAAACATGTAGCTCCCCCTTGGAGTATCTTTTGTCGAATGCGTTCCATCCCCTCGTCTTCCTTCTGGGCCTCGGCAATTTCCTCGCGAAGGGTAGGAATGAGAGCTAGATTATACAAGTATCCAAATGGAATGATACGAAGACTTGGTTCGCTTGAATCTGAATTCGGGCACGCTCCTATGGAACAAACAACTGCGTGATTGCATTGGTCCCGACGACTTAGGGCGTTGGCAACCACGTTGGCCTTCCCGGGGTGATAATGAATCTCCAATTCATAATCCTTAATTAATTCTAACCATCTCCGTTGCCTCATATTCAGTTCTTGCTGCGTAAATATATACTTGAGACTTTTGTGGTCGGTGTAGAGGTTGACAAGGTTACCAAGCAGGTAATGGCGCCAGATCTTTAAGGCCAGGACTATGGATGCCAATTCTAAATCGTGAGTGGGATAGTTTTGCTCATGCTTTCGGAGCTGTCGAGAGGCATAGGCAATGACACGGCCTTCTTGCATAAGCACACAACCCAACCCAGTGCCGGAGGCATCACAGTAAACGTCGAATGGTTTGGTAATATCAGGTTGAGCCAAAACCGGAGCAGTTGTCAAGTGCTTCTTAAGGGATTGAAAGGCTTCTTCACATGCACTACTCCACTTAAACTTCGTATCCTTTTCCAGCAACTTGGTCATAGGCTTGGCAATGCTTGAGAAGTTGGGAATAAATTTCCGGTAATATCCAGCAAGGCCAAGGAAGCTGCGAATTTGCCTGACCGATTTCGGAGCTCTCCAATTCAACACGTCTTCCACCTTGGCAGGATCAACGGCTACCCCTTCTACGGAGATGATATGACCCAAGAATGGAACTTGCTTTAGCCAAAATTCACACTTGCTGAATTTGGCGTAAAGCTGGTGATCTCGGAGTCGTTGCAGAACAATGCGGAGGTGTTCGGCGTGCTCTTCCTCGGATTTGGAGTATATAAGGATGTCGTCGATGAACACGACCACGAACTTATCCAACTTTGGCATGAACACGGAATTCATCAAAAACATGAAGTGGGCTGGAGCATTAGTGAGACCAAAAGACATGACGAGATACTCGAAAAGACCATAACGTGTGGAGAAGGCAGTTTTTGGAACGTCTTCGGTTCGGATCCTTATTTGGTGGTAACCGGATCGGAGGTCAATCTTGGAGAAAACTTTAGCACCAACAAGTTGATCGAATAGAATATCAATTCGAGGTAAAGGGTACTTGTTCTTAATGGTTACAGCATTCAGGGGCCTGTAGTCGACACACAGACGTAGGGTCTGGTCTTTCTTCTTTACAAAGAGGGCGGGACATCCCCAGGGAGATGAACTCGGTCGGATGTAGCCCTTGTCCATAAGCTCTTGTAACTGTTCCTTTAACTCTGCTAACTCATTAGGGGCCATCTTGTACGGCCTGCGAGAGATAGGCGCCGTACCGGGTAGGAGTTCAATCTTAAACTCGACGTCTCTGTCCGGAGGCATTCCTGGTAACTCATCTGGGAACACGTCGGAGAAGTCACGTACCACTGGAATATCCTCTAGCTTTTTCCCTTCAGCATGACACACTTGAGGAATGGACAATCTAGGACTCGGCAACTGAAGAATGGACGGACCATAGAGGGGTGAGTTCAAGTGGACCTCCCGGGATTCAATGTGTAAGACGGCTCTATGTTTAGTCATCCACCTCATCCCAAGAATTATGTCAATACCCTGACCATCTAAGATGATTAACGAAGCGGGGTACACGTTGCCTGCTAACTTAAGTGGCACTTTTCTCAACTCAAGGTGAGTTCTTATTTTCCCACCGGGGGATGTGATGATGTATGGGGTTCCCGTAGTGGTGGGGGTGATTTTCAGATGATTCACACATGCTTGACTAATAAAATCATGCGTTGCTCCTGAATCAAAGAGAACCATGGCAGCGTGTTGGTTGATCGAGAACGTACCCGCGAGAACGGGCTCTCCGACTTGAATCTCTTCGACCGTGGTATAATTGACTCGGCCATTCTTGTGGGTAAGGGCAGAAGACTGGGGGCGACTCCCATTGTTGCCGTGGTTGTTACCATTGCTGGGGTGGTTGTTGATGTTTCCAGAGGGGTTGGAGTTGTTGCTGTTTCCCTGGTTGCGCTTCGGAAAGCGGCACTCCTTGGCAAAGTGACCGGTTCGGCCACAGTTGTAGCATGGCTGCGGGGAGTTGTGCTTCACAACTTGATTAGTCTGCTGCGGGGGGCGGGGACCAGCGGAGGGCTGCAGGTTGCCTCCACGGGAATGGAAGTGCTGCTGCGAGTAGGTCGGACGAGGCCCTCCTCCTGGCGGTAGCGCAGCTCGGAACTTCTGCCCCGTCGGGGAGGTGATTGCCAGCCTGTACTTGGGCAGTGCGGATCCGGACGAACTTCCCATAGCACGCTTCCTCTTCTTGTCCTCCTGGTTAGCACGGATGGCATCTTCTTGCACAATGGCGGCACTTATTAGGTCGTTGAATGACCCTGCGGTAACTTGTGCCAGCCGGTCTTGCAGCTTCGGGGTAAGGCCCGAACGGAAACAATCTTTCTTCTTCTCGTCCGTGTCGGCATGATACGACGCATACTGAGCCAAGTAGTTGAACTTCCGTGCGTACTCTTGCATAGTTCCCACGCCTTGCTTCAGGTTGAGAAATTCTTGCAGCTTGCGCTTCGTAAGACCGGCCGGAATGTGGTGTGCACGAAAGGCGGTGCAGAATTCCGGCCAAGTGACTTGGTGGCCAGGGGCAAGAGCAGTGGTGTAGCTTGCCCACCAAGCACTTGCGGAACCGCGGAGTTGCTGCGCTGCGAAGAGGGGCTTCTGGTGGTCGGTGCAGTGGAGTAGAGCAAACTTCGACTCTAGAGTGCGAATGAAATTATCCGCTTCCAGCGGATCACCAGCTTCGCCGAATGTGGGCGGATGAGTTGCCCAAAAGTCGCTGTAGGACGATTCGCGGGGCTGCGGCGGTGGTGGTCCGGGAGCTCCTTGGCGATTCATGTTCTCCATGAACATGCGGAACATCTCGTTCTGATTGTGGATGAGCTGCTCCATCGGTGTCATGGGCGGAGCATTGGGTGGCGGCTGGTTTCTACCCGCGTTGGAGGCACCGGGAGCCTCACCGAGGTTCTCTCCACCACGGCGAGTTTGCACCATCTGTCACAGTGGTAAAGCATATTAGCCCGATTATCGCCTGCAACATTATGGTAATAAGCCTATAATTCAGTGACAACAATAACATTTTAACTGCTCATAACGGAACTGTTGACAGTGCACGGTGCAATTTACGGGTGGTAACTTGGATTCCACTAGTTTCAACAACATAGGCAACATACTTATGATCAAACCATGGGTACATGCGACACGTCTTCCAATACATGGAAATCCTTATGTTACCTTACTACCTCGTGATAGCATGTGGTCTGGAAGAGCTTTCGGTTACAACTCCACCTAGCACTACTAGCACTATCCACATACGAGCACAAAGTCTTCACGAGCTTCCACCCTACACGACCTACTACGCCTCAGTCACTCGGTGTGTCTGCTACCATCGGACTCCCATTCCATGTCGCCCGGTCCAGGGGGCGCCTCATAGTCAACACCGGAGTCACCGTCCTCACTCAAGTCGGCGTCGTCTGGGGGAATCACCGCGAGTGGCACGGGTGGCTGGGCATTAAGAACCGCGTTCAGCTGGGCATTAGCAACTTGGAGATGCCCAATAAGTTGTTCTTGTTGTGCGATGATGACATGTGCGTCGTTGAGGTTCCCTTCCATGACATCCCTCGCATCTTGGGCTTCTTCGCGTTGAGCTTGGAGCTCGCTTCGCTCCTCCAAGAGGGCGTCAACCTGGCCATGAAGGGAGTAGATCTCCTCTTGGGCAGCAGTGAGTTGGGCATTACGCTGGTTCAGTTGCTCCTGCAACTGCTCGCTAGCATCACCCTCGATGATGAGTTGAGCGTCATGGAGCTGCTCGAACAGGTCCGCCCGCTCCAACTCGCTAGTGTGCAGTTTGCCCCTGAGGATCACGATCTCCGCATCGCGAGTGGCGAGCTGGGCGTCTCGGGCGGCAAGTGCGAGCTGCAGCGCCTCACGCTCTCGTTCCAACTCGAGAACGCGTGCGGGAAGGGGCTCGTAGTCCTTCGGGAGCTTGTCGTCCACCATCTGTCGGAATAAGTTTTGCGAGGATGAGTCAAAACTTAATATCCCTTTAAGCATACATGCCCAAAGTGGCATAAGGATTGACGGTTAAGGGAAAAAAAAACGTAAGGTGTCCAACCCGTGGGACGGAGAACTATGCAGTTCTACGATCGACAGGGTAACTTGCAGGGATGAGCAAAAACACGTCGCTTCTGTACAATTTAACCTTTTGACCCCTTTTTGTTAATTGTAGAGGAGTTCAGTACCTTTCCAACGCATGCTCCCACATCCCTAACCGATAACATCTCCGAGAGTTATGATCATCCAAAAACAGAGGACAGAAATGAGACTGCTGCTGACTTTCCGAAAAGCTTGCTGTTTTTGCAAAATCCGACCCATTTACAGATTTTTCTGAGACAAACCCACTATACCAAACTCGTAGGGGAAAACATTAGCTTTCCAACGGATACTTATTCGCCTTCGTCGGATTAAAATCGAGGAAGTTATGCTCATTTTTGTGGGACTGACTTTCCTGGCAGAGTTCGTCCCAATTAAATTCGAACTTTCGTTTTAAGCGCCATAGGGATTCGCAGTCGCCCGGAGTTTGATTATTTCACATGTTTGTGATATTTGTGACCTTTTACATAATTTGGTAAAGATAAATGCATGTGGTATGCATGAATGCCAAATGCTCAATATGCCGATTTCCTACGTCCTCACAAAGGAAAACCTTGACCGAATATATATAGATCGATCCGTCCGATGGCACGCATACTTCTCGCACGTTTCTAAGCGATCTACCCGTGGTTAGTATACCTGCAATAGATCCATTTCAGAAACAATACATCAAATCCAAAAGAAACAAGCCAAAACAACAATGATAGTTATGTCCAGGTATTTGCCCACCCGGAAGGCAGCCGATATTTAAGCGCAATCGGTCCGCGCGTCAAACAAAGTCCAGGTCTTTGCCCACCCGGAAGGCGTTCGGTGTTTATTGCGCAACCGATCCGCGCACAGACACATACCTTCGGGGAAGAATCCGTAGAGACGAGTAACTTAACAAACATAACCCAGGGTTAGCTTTGCCATCTACTAATAAAGTCCTTATATGGGCACTACTAGCTCGTACCTCACCGTGCGGTGTAAAACGGGTTGTTTAGGTCTTTTAAAATGTTCATCGGTGTGATGCTTATCCCGAGTCGGCTCTGATACCAGCTGTCGCAACCCTATACCGAAGTATAGAGTGTGCCGTACAGGATCGCCTCGGGAGATGGTTAACGAAGTAACCATACATAGCATTCACACAGGACATCCATCATTTACAGAGATACATCATTAAGGGTATAATATTACAGCTCAAGAGTCATGGCGGAAGCGAATTTAGTTACATTATTATACATATGTTCTTGGTTCATATTTCATAATTATGCGGAGGTGGGAGATACGACAAACACTCCGCCAAGCCTAAGCAAGCCACGCCGGCCCTAGGGTAGTGGCTCACTCGTCTTGATTAGGGGAGCCGGGGATCCATTCAATGGTCCAATTCTGGGGCTCCTCGCCTTCCCACACAATTTTGTTACAGCAATCGCAATAAGTCGCTTGAGGCAAACCTGAAAAACCACATAATCGCAAAGCCTGAGTATCTAGCATACTCCGCAAGACTTACCCGTCCAAAAGGGGTTTACTAAAACCGACTCCTAGTATGCAGGGGCCGACCGGGTTTATTTGATATTTGCGTAAAAGCGCCTATTAATTCTATGTTGCGATGCTTATTCCTTAACCAAGATTTTAATTGCTTGTTGCGGGAAAGGAACTATAGTGGACCCTAGCTAGCTGCTAAGACTGTTCAAATATAAAAAACAATACAACATAGCAATTTGTACCCATAGAGTAAATAAATATCAGCATCCTAAACAAATTTCTCTACTTAAGTATCATTGCCACTGCTCGAACAAGAGATACTCATGACCGCGAGAGACGGCAATCCGAATTGATTTACATCCTGCAGGAGAATAACCCAAATGCACGACATACGCATCATTTAAGAACACGTATGGCCACCGTTCACGAGGTTGCGATAAAGTCGATCCGGGGCCATCGATCCCGAGTACACGTCCTCCCCGCGATACCGTACTTCGTATCCGAGGCTTAACCCGTGCACTCTCCAGCGGTCCTCGACCCGTGCATCCACCGTGCCATTCACATCACCTCTGGATCGATGAGTAATACCGTCCAACAATACGGCGCCCAAGTTACTAGGTTTACCAATTCCCATATAGAGGTATGCACTTGGTACTGTTCAATACTTGTCCGCGTGGTTGCAACGATAGGTTCCCAAATTTTAACCAATTTTATTCTTCACGTGGATCATGATTGAATCAAGTGATCCCATAGCCTACCGTTGACTCCACTAATTTAAGCCTAGCAGTTACTAACGAAAGGCTTACTGACGTAACTAAGTATAGGTCACAGTTTGTGTATGCAAGTGGGTTTCCATCCAAGCCCTATACTTAATGCACAATACAATATCCCTCTATGGTGGCAAAATAAAAAGGACTCGTAAATCAGTAGGTGTGCACCGGGGCTTGCCTTGGGAGTGATCGTAGCTAAAGTTCTTGGCGGGGTTTAGCTCCACTTCGGGCTCCTCAGGGTTGCTTGTCACGTCCTTGCTCCCAGTCTCGCTCCCTAGTCAATGCAGTGCAATGCACGGTCAGGAGTTGGACGATGATGCATGACACTTCCTCAATAAATAGGATCTGACGGAATGATGCTCATGCATGGGATGACATGTTTGTACCACACTCTGGCAATTATTTAAATTTAAGGGGACAAACTTCTAATTAGGGGAGGTGGGAGGCATGGTAATAAATGAGCATATCACCTATATCCAATTACGAGTATGCCATCGAGGCCCACTTAGCAAACATGCAAGGCTCCTTGACTTCCCACTTACCCAGGGCTCATTCCCTAATTAACTACCTATGCAAGAGAGCATAGAAATTTTATTTTGCAAGGTTAATTGCAACCTCCTAGAGTTTTACATGTTCACTTTTAATTGTAGCCCTGACTAATCTAGATATATACATTAATTGTGAATCATTATTATGCAAAAGAAAATCATAACTTCACTGTAAGTCAAGATTAACATGTTGCATGGGCTGTCCCAAGGATGGATTTACCACTAATAATAACCATATGCATATATTAGGCAACAATTATATTGAAATTCTTAAGTTAATTAGGAACGAGTAACTTTAACAGCCAAAAGCACACTGATGGTGCCCAAACATTTTTCATGGAGATTTTATACTTATGTAGAAATGCTCAAAGAGTAGGAATGCAAAATTTCAGAATTAAAATCCTACCCAAGCATTTATAGAAATTTATTTACTAAAAATGGGGATTATGCAATAACACTAAAATTTGCATAAAAGATGGAAATGTGCTTTAGCAGAAAGTTTAGGAATGACATGAAGTGCTTACTGACCAAATCCCATGATTTTATCAGTTGTAGATTTTGAATTATTAATTTAATACTCTTAGCAAGGTTCTAACTTTGGTGATTTAATTCTACTAACCTACTGCATAACACTGGACCTCATCTTGTTTTTCTGGTAGGGCAAGATTTTTGGAGTCAAACAAAATTAATTTCACATTTTTAGGCCTCTTATTTCTCGAGTTATTGAATTTTAAAGTTTTAATCGAAGTTCACCCTTATTTACAAATCTGCCACTGGCCATTTTTCAAATTTTTCCCCGCGCGTGTGCGCGGCGGAGCGGCGGGGTGGCTCTGCTGGCTCGCCGGCGGCGATCGGCGGCGAGGCACGGAACTTGGTGCTGCTCTACAAGATCAGTGACCCAAGGCGGTCACGTGGGTGGTGGTGGCCGGAGCGGGGGCTGCCGGAGCTCTGCCGGCGACGAGCGGCGGCGACGCTGGACGGTGGCCGACGGCGGCAGGCACGCCCAGAGATGGAATCGGCAAGGGGGGAGGTCCGGAAGCATCACCTGGGTGCCGCGGTGCTCGTCGACGCGTGGGCTGGAGTTGGGGTGGCCGGGAGGGTGGTCGTCGCCGTGAGCCCTTTCCGCGCGGTGGCCGACGGCGGCTCGGGTTCTCCAAATTCCGGCGACGTCTCTGCACGAGGGAGGAAGAGGACCAGCAGGCGGCGAGAGGACTCCTTAGCGCGCTGATTTGCGAAAGAAGGAAGAAGGGAGGGGCTGCCTGGTCAGGGCTGGATGCGGCGGCGCTCCCGCGACCCGGAGCAGGGGAGCTCGCCGGGTTCCCTTGCGGCAGAGGAGGAGCAGGGCGGTAGCAGCGCTGCACGACCTTGCGGGAGCGCTTGGGGCGTGCGGGAGTGTTGGCGAGTAGAGAGGGAGAGGAATGGGGTGGGTGAGCCGCTGCTGCCCTTATGTCGTGGCCGCCGGAAGGGGGAGCCGAGAGAGGGTTGGAGGGAGGACGGCGAGCTGTCGGGCAGGGAGTGGCTCCTCCGGTGGAGCTTCAATGCCGGCCGGTGGCACAGGCGCGGTTTGGCGGAGCAGTGGCCGTGACGGGGCTACAGCGATCGCCGGTGGCTCGTACGGGCGCGTCGGTGTCGGGCGGAGACTGGCCGGAGAGAGTGGGAGAGGGAAGGGGCGGTTGACCCGGCTTGACCCAGAACTTGGACTCGGATTTGGTAAATTCCGACACGTTCCTGTGCTCCAAATTTGACGCAACTTTTTGTGTGTACTCAGTGGAACGTGTGCTCCAACTTTTCTGTTGGGTGCACCTGTTAGTTTGCCTTTGAGAATTTATGAAAATTCTAAACCCGAAATACACTTTTCTGACTTTGGGGAAATTTTTAAGGGTATTAAATGGTTACCGAAAATTCTGGAAAAATTCTCAAAATTCTATTTTATTATGGCCATTCAGAATATGTAAAAATATTTGGGTACTTTCATGGATTTTGATGATGTTTGTGAGTGACCCGTATTTGAATATTTTTGGAATTTAATTAACTAGGTTTCTTTTCTTTATCCTTGGCATATGGATAAATCATACTCCGGCTTAGTCCTTAATTGAGGTTAGGCTTAGCTAACTTCATGTTG
This sequence comes from Eleusine indica, assembly GCA_030378355.1. Taxonomy (NCBI): domain Eukaryota; kingdom Viridiplantae; phylum Streptophyta; class Magnoliopsida; order Poales; family Poaceae; genus Eleusine; species Eleusine indica. Next base: position 33,322,103 of record CM059499.1, read on the forward strand.
TAACATGGGATGTCACCTACCCAGCCTCAAACTCAGACTATTGATCAAAACGTAGACTGGGCTGTAAAGATCACAGAAGTAATGCGGGAGCAGTTTGGGTTGAAGCCAAAGCAGCAAACTTACATGTACAGGACCCCGTAGCCTCCTTCCTACGATCTTATCCCGCTTCCGCATCGGTACAAGGTGCCAGATTTCACTAAGTTCATGGGGCAAGATGACACCTTAACTATTGAACATGTGAATCGGTATTTGATTCAATGTGGGGAAGCGGCTACTATTGATGCTTTGCGTGTCCGCCTGTTCTCATCTTCTTTATCGGGATCGGCGTTCGCATGGTTCACTTCTCTTCTGGCCAACTCTATAATAACATGGGAAGATTTGGAGCGGGAGTTCCATAAATACTTCTTTGCTGGCCTGCACGAGATGAAGTTGACTGATTTGACTCGTTTGAGACAGAGGAACAATGAATCGGTAGCTGGTTTTATTCAAAGGTTCAGGGAAATCAAGAATAAGTGCTATAGCTTAACCTTGAATGATGCTTAGTTGGCTGAGTTGGCGTTCGAGGGACTCCTGCCACATATCAAGGAGAAGTATGTTGCACAGGAATTCGATAGCCTGAGCCAGATTGTGCATAGGACACAGGGGCAGGAATATAGGCCTTTTGAAGCAAGAAGAATTTTTCAGAAGAAGGTGGCCTTTGCCGATTGCTCTGACTCAGATGAAGAGCCCGAAGTTGGGCTTGCCGAATGGGTAAAGGGGAAGAAACCCATGTCCGTTCCTTTCGGGAAAGAAGAAGCGCAGAAATATGGCTTTGACATATCAAAGGCTGATAAAATATTCGATTTGCTATTGCGGGAAGGACGGATCAAGCTTTCTCCCTACCACTCTGTCCCATCGGCTGAGGAATTAAAGAAGATCAAGTATTGCAAATGGCATAATGCCACTTCGCACCACACCAATGAGTGCAGAGTTTTCCTTTCCCAGATTCAGACAGCTATTGAGCAGGGAAGGCTAGAGTTCGATGCTCCCAAAAAGGATTCAAAGCAGATGAAGATAGATCAGCACCCATTTCCTGTAAGCATGGCCAGTATAGGGGGGAGCTCTTCACAGTCGAAGTTATTGACATCAGAATCGGCTAAAAGGGAAGGAGTTGTTGATCCCAAAGTACAAGCTACCAAAGAAGATGTAAAAGGGAAAGGATTACTGGAAGAGCCTGGCAGCTCTAAACCTCGAAGGACAGTCACCTCTCAGATGCTTCTGGACAAGTTTCAAAGGCAGAGAGATGAAGCTAGGCGGTGGGAAGAAGCGACACGCCGACATGAAGACCATTGGAGGTGTCCTTTTTTCGTTTACTGCTGGGAAGAAGGGCTGAAACTGCCATCTTTGAGGACTTGTTCTGAATGCAATGGTTTCAGTCAGGGAAATCAGCCATTTCAAAGACCCCAGGAGAGGAATCATAGGGGGTACGATCGGCGTACGCCTGTGCATGAGAGACTAGGGGGCAGAATTACCGATTACCACCGACAGGGGAGGAGCCGATCTGTCCATGATCGGTTAGGCAAAAGAATCGACACCAGGGATTGGGTGGAAGAAGCAGCTAACAGTTTGGTTCCCGATGAAGATATAATGTGCCGAGAGCCCGAGAGGCGTCGTAATCCCCATCCTGCTGATGTTAATCAGTCTCGGCATTTGGGTGTCAAGAATCCCAGGTGGTGTCCTGGAGGGCTAACCAAGTCTCAAAAAAGAAGGGTACAGCGTCTCAGGCAATGGGAACAGAGACAAGAAATGGAAGAAATGTGTGCCTCAGAAGAAAAGAAAGTTAAGTCTCAGGTTTGGAGAGTCAAACCCAAGGATAAGGGCGAATCGGCAGCTAATGTTAGTATGGTGTTCATCTTGCCGATCGAGTTTAAAGCCTCTTTTAACACAGAGAGTGAACCCGCCTTGGAGGAAGAGATGGCCAAGCTAACCTTAGACCCCATGCCAGCTACCTTTGAGAAGCCTAAGGAAGGGAAACGGCAGCATTTAAAGGCTTTGTTCTTAAAGGGGCAAGTCAACGGCAGGCCGGTTACTAGACTATTGGTTGATGGTGGAGCCGCCGTTAATATCATGCCTTATGCTATGTTTCGGAAACTTGGCAAGGGTGAAGAGGACTTGATCAAGACCGATATGATGCTTAAAGATTTAGAAGGGAACGTATCGGCGGCTCGGGGGGCACTATGTGTTGACCTTACAATCGGCAGCAAAACTTTGCCGACTACTTTCTTTGTGGTCAATGGTAAGGGGTCATATAATATGCTCTTGGGTCGTGATTGGATCCATGCTAATTGCTGCATCCCGTCAACTATGCATCAATGCCTCATCCAGTGGGTTGGAGATACTATTGAAGTGGTCGGTGCTGATTCATCTTTCAATGTGGTTGCTGCCGATTCTCAATAGTGGAGCTGTGAAATGGTGACGTGCATATCGAGGAAGGTTAGGACACCGATTTCTTAAAGGTATCTGATTTCGGGCTACAGCCGGTTCAAGCAGTCGGCTCTGACACCTCGGCTTAATGGATGAGTTTATTGAAGATGAAGGGAAGCTTGGGCACGGATTTACATCGGCCGATGAGTTGGAGCAAATTGATCTTGGGGATGGAAGTAAACCAAGACCGACTTATATTAGTGCCAGGTTAGATCCCGAATACAAGAAACAGTTAATTAAGTTGCTGAGGGAATTCAAGGAGTGTTTCGCATGGGAATATCATGAAATGCCTGGATTGGACCGATCAATTGTCGAACATCGGTTACCGATCAAGCCAGGGTACAAGCCCCATCAGCAACATCCTCGTCGGTGCATGCCTGAAATCCTTCCAGACATAAAGGCTGATTTCATCAGGCAGTGCCGATATCCCGAATGGATTTCAAATATAGTTCCTGTATACAAGAAGAATGGGAAACTTTGGGTATGCATTGATTTCAGAGATCTCAACAAGGCTACACCGATGGATGGGTATCCGATGCCAAATGCTGATGTATTGGTAGATGCTACGGCTGGACATAAAGTGATCAGTTTCATGGATGGAAACGCTGGATACAATCAGATTTTTATGGCCGCAGAGGATATTGCCAAGACAGCTTTTCGGTGCCCGGGTCATCTTGGTTTGTTTGAGTGGATTGTTATGACCTTTGGATTAAAGAATGCCGGGGCTACATATCAAAGAGCAATGAATTTTATATTCCATAAGCTAATCGGTGAGACTGTTGAGATCTACATCGATGACGTGGTTGTAAAGTCAAGAGGCCATCTAGAACATCTTGCTGATTTGCGCAAGACTTTGGAGTGTACCAAGAAACACGGTTTGAAGATGAATCCAAACAAATGCGCCTTCGGAGTATCAGCCGGGCAGTTTCTCAGCTTTATGGTACATGAAAGGGGGATTGAACTTAGTCAGAAGACTATCAGAGCTATCAACAAGGTAGCTGCACCCATGAATAAAAAGGAGTTGCAATCTTTGATCGGCAAAATTAACTTCATCCGGAGATTTATATCAAAATCTATCGGGGAGGATTCAGCCGTTCAGTCCATTGTTAAAGATAAAAGCCGATCAAGAATTCACATGGGGGGCAGAGCAACAGAAAGCACTGGAAAATATTAAGAGATATCTAATAAATCCGCTAGTGTTAGTGCCACCCCAAAGGGATAAGCCATTTAAATTATATTTATCGGCTGATGAACGAGCTATCGGATCGGCTCTAATACAGAAGTTTGAAGGGAAGGAACGCGTGATATACTATGTAAGTCGTAGGCTCCTAGATGCTGAGACCAGGTATTCTCCAGTCGAAAGACTATGCCTTTGCTTGTATTTTTCATGCACAAAGCTTAGGCATTATTTATTATCGGCCGAATGTGTGGTGGTATGCAAAGATGATGTTGTTAAGTATATGCTATTCTTGCCGATTCTGAATGGGAGGATTGGAAAATGGATTTTAGCTTTATCAGAATTCGATCTGAGGTACGAATCGGCAAAAGCGGTCAAAGGACAGGTTATGGCCGATTTTGTTACCCAACACTGTGGTCCTGAAGTATTGGTACTAGATCCTGTCCCGTGGACTATGTTCTTTGACGGATCATCTTGCAGCAATGGAGCTGGAATTGGTATATTGCTTATATCGCCGAAAGGGCCCAGTTATGAGTTCTCGCTACCGATTGAGGCGGGGTCGACCAATAATTAGGCCGAATATCGTGCTGTCTTGAAGGGAATCTCACTTCTGAGGGAGGTTAAGGCTCGAGCTGTTGAAATATTTGGAGATTCATTACTAGTGGTGAATCAGCTGCTGGGTTTGTATGAATGCAAAAATGATGTTCTGAGGGTTTATCATGAAAAATGTCTCCAGATGTTGCAAGAGTTTGAAAGTGTGGTAATAGAGCACGTGCCTAAGGCCTATAATGAGGAAGCAAATCGGTTGGCTCAGCATGCTTTGGGGTATATGCCGATTCACTCCATAAATATGATAGAGTTTGCCGATGATGACTGGCGGAAGGAGATTGCCGATTACCTAAACGACCCTTCTAAAAAGGTTAGTACACGAGTCCATTTTCAAGCCATCAAATATGTTTTATTGGATGATATGTTGTACTATCGGACTTTGGATGAGGTACTGCTCAAATGTCTCGGGGAAGAAGAAGCCAAAAGTTTAATGGGAGAGATTCATGAAGGGGTATGCGGATCCCATCAATAGGCATTTAAAATGAAACATGCTGTGAGGAAGAATGGTTGTTTTTGGCCAACTGTTTTGGAGGATTGTTTTAAATATTATAAGGGTTGTCAGAGTTGTCAGAAATTCGGTAATGTTCAAAGGGCTCCAGCATCGGCTATGAACCCGATCATCAAGCCATGGCCGTTCAGAGGATGGGGAATTGTTTTGATCGGTCAGATATATCCCATCCTCAAGTAAGGGGCATACTTTTATATTAGTTGCTACCGATTATTTCACAAAGTGGGTGGAAGCAATTCCACTGAAAAAAGTAACATCGGCAAATATGATTGAGTTCGTGAAAGAGCATATTATTCACTGATTCGGGATTCCGCAAACCATTACTACCGATCAGGGCACTATGTTCAGTTCAGGGGAGTTTGATGATTTTGCTACCAGTATGGGAATCAAAATACTAAATTCCTCACCGTACTATGCTCAAGCCAATGGCCAGGCAGAAGCGTCTAATAAGGGGATCATCAAGTTGATAAAGAGAAAAATTGAAGAACAGCCTCGTCGATGGCACACCACCCTCGCTAAATCGTTATGGGCATATCGTATGGCTTGCCATGGATCAACTAAAGTGTCTATGTATGAATTGGTCTATGGACATGAAGCAGTTTTGCCATGGGAGTTGAAAGTTGGATCCAGACGTGTTTCATTGCAAGATGAGCTATCTGCTGATGAGTATTCAATGTTGATGAAAGACGAGCTAGAGGATTTGGTGGGACACCGATTGAGAGCATTGGCTAATATTGAAGCCAATAAGGCACGAGTGGCCCGGTGGTATGATAAGAAAGTCAAATCAAAGGAGTTCCAGGTAGGGGATCTGGTATGGAAGGTTATTTTACCGATCGGTACAAAGGATCGGCAGTTTGGCAAATGGTCGCCTACGTGGGAAGGACCGTTTTGCGTGAATCGGTGTGCTGCTGGCAATGCATACGTTTTGGAATCTCTAGAGGGGGAAGAGTTTGGCAGAGCATTAAATGGAAAGTACTTGAAGAGATATTACCCTAGTGTATGGGTAGATGCATAAAGTTGTATTTAGAAGCATACATAGCCGATTGTTTTCGGTTGATAGCATAGCCAGTAAATGTCATTACCGCCATCAGAAGAAAAAAAAGGGACAGTAGCCGATTTGTAATTGTACCGATTATGGTTTCGGTCACATTTCGGCTCATGGCTGATGTAAGATACATCGCCCTTAGGGCAAATCATGAAAGAATAATGTTTATGACTACATAAGACCCAGGATATATTATATCATCTGTTACAAATTGGGTGTATGTTTGAAGATTACAAACAAAATGCAAATACAAAGATCGACTATCGGTTGTCAGTCCCAAGATATTTCTCAGGTCCCGATAACTTCATTTGCAGAAAAAGAGGTAATCTGGGGAGAAAGAGGCTGAGGGGAATGTTGCAGAAAGGGAATTAACAAATTCCAGATCTGATGGTAGGGATGAGTGCCTCTATCTCCAGAAAGCAGGGTACCCTCATCGTCGTTTGGGGAGCGTGGCGAGTTAATTCTCTTCACGAGAATTTTTTCTAGCGCCCACACCGTTGTGCTCGGTGGTCGCGACGTTGAAAAGGGGGCAACCTCTACCTCTATCACGAGAATTTTTCTAGTGCCAGCAATGGAGTTGGGTGGCCGGCTTCAGGATTTTGAGGAAGAGTACTACTTGTTCTAAGTGCTGAGGCATGGTGAAGAAGGGAGAGATCCTGATTGAGAGTTGGCAGGCATACCGACAAATGAATGAAAAGAAAAGTACTCGTCTTTTTAAGTGATGGTGATCGATTGTGCAGAGAATCGGTCAGGAGGGAGATAGATGTTATGAGCCACCAGATGATTTTGAGGATCTCTATTCTAATATTTATTACAATTATGCCGATTTGTAGTTTCGGCAGGAGGAATCTATATTAAGGGGTTACACTGAGTTTATAAAGTTCATAATTGACACTATTGCTTCGGGATCAATATCATCCTTTCCTGATCCACCATCTTCTTTAGAGGAGCTCGGCCCTGGCGTCTGATGAGCTTTTGGGTCTTCAACTTGATGATCTTTTGCAAAGATGGTTGCTAATATATCAGCCGGATAAAAGTCTCGAGCTAAAGCCTCATTTCCTTTGATGAAGTCTTCCTCTTGCTTTGAGAGCGCTTTGCCGGCTTGAATCTCATCCAGGAGTATGACGAGATATTCTTTGATGGCATTTGAAGGCTGAACGACAAAACAAGAAGGTTTAAGAATAGTCTTTCGAGTAAGATAAGCCATACCTAGTTAACCGAAGAAGATGAGTAAGACATTGCGCATTGCTCGAAGGATTTGTAGGCCGGGAATTCTACCGTTGGGTGTGAAAGAAAGCGATGGAGGGACAACGGTCAAAAGGCTTCACAGAAAAACATGCAGAAAGGAGTAAATAATAAGATACGTTTTTGACCGTTTGGACTCGAAGATTAAATTTTAACAGAGTAAATGATTTTACACGCCTAACAGTGAGAGGATGGCGTCCATCGCACGCAGGCGGATTTGATCTACGTCGGCAATTTCTTGGGTATCGGCATCGGCAGTGCCTAGGATCGGCTTCATCCTCTTATGTAGCCGATACGCTTCACGTGCATGGGTGTTCTTCTCTGCCTCAAGGTTGGCGATGGTCTCCGGCAAGCTGAGCAATTTTTCTTCTTCCTTGGCAATAGCGTTACTGATTTCGCCCAACTCCTTCATCAACGCTGCCCGCTTTGCCTTTAGCCGATCGATTTCATTAACAATAAGGGAACGAGAGGAGTTCAGAAGGTCGATCCTGTTGCGAATATCGACCACTTGAGCTTCATAAGAAGCTTTTTCCTTGGACAACTGCTCCTGTTGTAGGCGATCGGCAATTCTTTGCTTGGCCTTCAACTCTTGGAATTGACGACCTTCGATATATGCAGCTGGGATAATCGCTTCTTCCGCCTCAGAAGTCAAAGGTCCTTTAAGAGCGAGGAGTAATTGCCGAATAAGCTCAGCGTTTTGGACCAACTGTCCGATATCTTGATCAAGGAAATTCAACATGGCTTGGAGCTTCTCCTTGGATTCTCCTGACAGTGCAGGGGAGGTTTGAGAGCTTGATGCATCCTCCTCCTCTTCATATTCAACATGGAAAGAGAAGAGGCTGTTGTCCGGAGTGTCCTGAGCCTATACAATTAAAAATCGGTATGAGATTCATATTTTGAGAAGTACATCATCAAGGTAAAGTTCGAAGATTGTACCATTTTAAACCTGATTTCATCGGCATGCGATGGGATGGGAACTGGCATGCTCAGTTCCAGTTGATTAGTCTCTTCAACTGTTGCTGATAAAATTGGATCGGCAACCGGCTGCTGATCAGCTTGAACCGTTTCCTCGGCTATCGGGCTCGTTGGTGCCGATGGGATAGGCTCGATAATTGGTGGATCCTGATGAATGGATACCGATGATTTGTTACGAGAAATGCAAAGACATATTAAAATATAAAGATGAAGTCAGTACCTCAGTAACTGGCGAAGACGTATGGGGTAAATCGGTATCATGTACCGATATGCCGGAAGAATCTTCAAGAGAAGTTACAGCTATAGTTGGAATCTGGCAAGTAATTAAGGAGGTCAAGATGTGATAATTAATTTTGGGAGATGCGATGAGGTTTGAAAAGATACCTGTGGATCGGCAAGAGAAGCCGATGAGTCTGATAGCACCTCTACCATTGGAGTTTTTCCAGGTACTGGCGGGAATTCTCTGCAAATTGGCCTCGCATCAATCGACATCGGTATATTCTCATCGTTAGATGGTTGGACAGTGTCTGCTTGAACTGATGGTGCCTACAGATCAAAAATCCTAGTAAGGGAGCAGCAGTTTACATGAGATGAAGGTTTGGTGATTAGAGGTGCCTGGTAACTTACCGATGAAGAAGTTGTGGCCTTGGCCGCCTTTGTCTTCTGACCAGTCTTGGAAGAGGGAAGCTTCCGTTTTTGGGTGATGATTTTCACGAGCTTTTCTGCTCTTCCCTCCAAGATGTCTTGAATTGAAGGGGCTTTAAAACCGATGCGAGAAACTTTATGTGGCCGATCGTAGTCGATTTCGACGCCAGTCAGACCCTTAGTTGGAATTGGGGATTCTTTTTCCTGTTAGATCAACACGATGGAGTTAGTTACTAAAAAGGAAAATGCAGAATGTGGAAAAGATGTCATAAGGAGAAGTATGTAGCGGTTCAGGAGACTCAAATAAAGGATCGAATTTCTTGCAATACACAGTCGCCGGCATATTGAACAGATGCTTGCTCCACTCTGACCACCACTGTCTGTACGGTTTGGTGGTAAAGCTTATTAATTGCCATGTTGATAGGTCAGGACTGATTGGCGTCGGTATCAAGTTCTTCAATCGGTCACGCTCGACGCCTGAAGTAACTTCTCCTCTGGTCTTGACTAAATCGGCAAGCGACGGCTTGATTGGTAGCTGGCCCATACACAGCTGACGTGCGCTAGCCGATGGATAGTAGAACTCATAAGAAGAAGGTTGTCCCTTTCCACCAAAGAAACCAACTGGAAGTATGCCTGGCGAGATCACGATTGAGAAATTCTCTCTGCTGGTATCATCTGAAGTGATGGATTCACAGTTGAAGAAGAAAGGGTTCTCGAAAAGATTCTCACTATCCATATATGCAAACCAGATGATATGTTCAGAGACAAGGCCGTTGTAGAGCATTCTAAAGTAATCGGTAACACTGGCTGCCGGAGCTGAAACCATTACCATGGCCTCCCCATAAGATGTGCATCGACGAGTCTGCGGAGTTGCTTCCTCAGGGTCATCAGTTGGGAATTCTAAGGTTCTGAGATTATAACCTAGAGGTGTTTGCAGATACCGATATAGCCACAAATTCAGGAACCACCAAGGACCGCCTAAGTTACCGATTGGATCTCCTGATAAAAGTTTACAGGCAATCTGATGCAGAAGGTTATATACCGATCCTAGCAAGTATCGGCCTAAGGGGAAAGAATCGCCCATAGCCAATCTTTTGGCCAAAGAAAGATAAGCTACAGTGGGGCCCGCTGATTTCCCGCAGAAGACATACTTATCCAACCACATGTTTAAGAAGGCGGCGTGTTCCCTCTGATCTATGGATCCGGTTTTGGCATTCTCACTGATGTAACCTTTCCAGCCACCGATGCCCCTGTACCTGAGTGTAAATGTGGTCTTGTTCAAGGTAGGATCTGAAGAAGTAATATCTAGACCAGTGAGCATCAGAACATCAGCCAATGTTGGGGTCATGGGACCGTGGCCGAACAAGAAGGCATTCAGAGTGTCGGACCAAAAGTGAGAGGCTGCAATCAACAAGGGCTCGTTCCTTTCTATGTTGGCAATTGACAGGGTTATACACTGGCTGATTTTTGGATTTCTCCCAGGCATACCTTTTGGAGTTGGCCATCCTGAGATACCAGTTTTTCCAACCAGGGGTAACGTTTGGCCAAGACCTAAAGGTCGAGTTCCACTGGTCAAGATTCATCTCGCTGGATTTGAAAGAGATCCGTAGGGTTTCGGCATTGATTAGATCTGTGGGATCTGGATTACCCATAGGACCGAGGCATACGAAACCAGGTTTGTCAGGGATTGGGACTGTGAGGTTGTCTCTCAAGGCCTAAGAAGAGAGGGGAAAACGAGAAAAAATCAGCAAGAAGACAATTTGGGGAAGGAGATCGGTCGAGGATTTGGGTAAACGTACCTCCGGAATAAAATCAGTGGTGGCGTGCGCCGCCGTTGGAGGAGTCGACGAACTCATCTCAGCGCCGTAAGCGGGGGCTTCGAGCACTAGTGCGCGTAAGAACGAAGTCGAAGAGGCGGAGGCGTTGAGGGCGAAGATAGGAGCTGAGGTTGAATACGGCTGGAATACTTATAGTCTTGGTCTGGCGGGGGCAATATGGAAACTTCAAAACAGCCGTCCGAACTAGGCGCGAGTTTTGAAATCGTTTCGGTTCAGAAGATGTAATCATGACAGAGAAAGTTTCGGAACAAAAAAGATTATTTTATTCCAAAATTGGGGGGCATGTGTTGACACCGTTTTTTGACACGTGTCGGGCTTGGCTTCGAGAGGAAGAATTAGAGGAAGAGCCGTTCCACTGAGAGAATCCCAATTGGTTAAGAAAAGAGAAGTTGTCGATTTTGTCTGGTTACTGATTGGGAAGATGACGATTCTTTTAGGGAAGACAGGCCGGGCTGCCGATTTAAGGAAAGGTTGCGTAAGAGTTTGAGTTTGATACCAGTACGATGCCAGCGGTCGTCTACGAGATTAAATCGGATCTGGATAGAATATCTTAAGTTGTAAAAGAGTCTTTATTCTTAGGGAGTATATTTTTAGGAATAGTTTTGTTTTAGAGATAGAAAGTTGAGATTTTATCGTAATCGACTGGGGAACCTGTAACAAGGGTATAAATAGCGACCTGAGGGGTCGAGAAACGGAGATGACACACCAAATACAAAAAACCCTTTACGTTTTTCGCATCTACTTTTTCGTACTCGGCGACTTCGCTGCTTTTCTCTTTTCACGAGTTCTCCGAGCTTGCACGATCGCATCGATCCGCTGCTGGCTGGTAAGTTCCGTTTTATCGAATACTTTCTAGGCTTTAACTTCGGGCGCATCGCTGTCGTTCCGTCTAGATTTATTCATAATTTATCGATATTAGATTAGATCAGCAGGTTTTTCTTGTTGTTTCTAAGCTTTTATCACCCTTTATCTGGTTTGGAACCATTGCTATCGGCTAGGCTGGTTTTCTAATCCACAGCCGATTAAATACTGTTTCAGACACCATCGTGTGATACCAATTAGATTCATCTTTCGATAGATCTGATCGAGATTACACTCTCAGATAATCGACAGATTCATGTTTGCTGTTTGTCTCATATCCGTATCGGCTTCAAGGCTATTACTTTCAAATAATCGGTACTCGTTGCCGATTCTACCTGGTAATTTGACGTTTTGTTTTCTCCTTGTCAATTTACAGGTCAAATTGACTGGCACGCCTCGGACTCGGAATCTCAGTATGTTAGCTCGCGAGGACGTTTTTCATGTCAACAGTGGTTATGTTCATCCTCCAAACTATCAAAACGGGTGTGCGTTGAGGTGCGCTACACGTGAGATAACTAGAGGATAATGAAGGGGGATGTATCCTTTCGTGGGCTTCATGGGCCAAAAACAATCGGCAGCCCAGTTCATGTGTCTTTTTTTCTTTAATTATTATTTTGTTATTGATTTGGTATTGAGCAACAATGAATTGGACAAAACAAAAAGGCATTGTGAATGTGAAGTAAAAATGATTATGCCAGTTAACGCTCCTAGCAATTTAATACCGGTGCCTTTTTTACCATGATTTCAGGTTTTTACAGGAGATAAACAAACTCTAATAACTATAAGAACCGATCTAAGAACCGATCTAACGTACGGAAATTTTGCTAGTATGTCTATATACTCGTTGATTGATAAGCCAGATGCGTCATCTATGAGCCCCTATTTTTTGTGTCGCCCTTCAATCGATCATTTCGAGTACCTTGCATTTCATATACTCCATGAGTTACATGAGGCAACTAGGTAGATATTTACTAGTAACAACTTCCGTAACGAAGCTTGTGCTTTTTTTTTTCGTGGTGGACATGGTTGGTGCATATATATCCTGGTTCCAATGTCCTTTGTTGTCATTCACAAATCACAACATGGAAATAAAAAAAAAGCAAGTCACTTTTGTTGCTTTCTTTATCATCAAAATTTTCGATGCTTTGGCAACACCTCAAGCTCAAGAGTACAAAGGAAGCATAGGCAAATTTTTATGAGAGGTGGAGTTTCGTTGTTCTAGAATCTTGTGGAGATTTTGCTTGCAAGTGCACTGCAAGCTCCACGGTAAATCTGATTTTTTTTTTGTGAGAATTCACGGAAAATCTGATAGAATCACACAATCAGTCGTCATCCATTCCCTCGGTTCTCCAATTGTTTGTCTTGTTGTTATTGGACAACAATTTAAGTTAGGAAAAGTCCATTTTACTCTCATGAACAATCCATTTTATTCATATTAGTCCTCGAACAAAATTTTAGTTCAATTTAGTCCCCTAAACAATTTAAGTTGGTGCAATCTACCGTCTTATGCAATTTTTTTTGTTTCTCTTTGTACCATTTGAATTTAAAGATAAAATTTTATATAATCATAGATGGTATCTATCACTATACAAAAAAATATAGTTTATATTTTTTCATAAATAATTTCTATAAGATTTTAAAACTATATAATTAAAATAATATTATATGCTTTTAAACTGTAAAAAATATCTTAAAAATATTCATTATATATTTTTGTGTAGGGGTTTATGGCATGCATCAATGCGCAAAATTTTTCAGCACTAAACTCAAATCTTATAAAAAGAAACAAAAAAGAAAAATTATATCAGGGAGTAGATTGCATCAATTTGAATTGTTTGGGGAGTAAATTGAGCCAATATTTTGTTCGGGGACTAAATTGGACAGCGTGAATTGTTCAAGGGAGTAAAGTAGACTTCTCCCATTTAAGTTCAATTTTAAACTTTAATTCTTATTCTAACAGTAACAACTTCATAATGGAGGAAGTCGAGCAATATAATATTCCAATATTGGCACCGAACGTCTGTTGCCTGATAAATCTGAACTTGCACACAAACAGCAAATCAAACCTGGCTACCTATCAATTTAATACGTTGCTTTTCACAGCCAGCAGTGTCTAATTACTGACACTGTTTTTTTCTCTAAAAACTTTATATATGCCAGCTTATGATACCACGGTACCAGGACAGAGGCTCACTCTAAACATCAAAATAAGCTGAAATAAGATGGCTATCTTTACCATGCATAAAAAGATTTAGTTGGCGGTCAGTGGTAGTCCATCATCCCCCTCAACTTAGTTCCACGCCGATGGTCCACCACGAACATCCCTGTTCCCGATCAGCACCGCACGCGGACACACATACGACCTTGTGAGTCTCAGGGAAAAAACATCCAATGTCGATCCCTTCCGATACAAATCCAAGTGATCCTCTGCTTGATGTCAGAGACGACAGGCCCCATGGTCGAGCTGAGTGATAGTAGGGGAAAGAGAGAAAGGTATAGACCCCGGATCCCAGGATCCGAGAGACATAAGAATCCAGACTGGTAACATCAAAGCTGCAGTTAAGGTTGACTTGGTGCCTGACCTAGCATCTCTTCAGTTCTTCTCAGCTTCTTCGACATCACAATTTCCACACATAATTGTGTCCTCGGTCTTCGATTTCAATGTTCCAATATTTCCACACATATTTGTGATGGTGGCAATAAAATGGGGAGAAGAGAAGATTGATGTGTGGAAAAGAAGCAACAGGTGAGAGAGAGAGACTTCAACTGAGACAATGTACCTGGATGGCAGGCAAATGGACTAGGCCGCCAGTGACATGGCAATTTGTGAATGATGGAAGGGAGAGAAGAATAGAGCAGTGCTCTCAAGTTGAAGATGTAGTTGAGTTTTCCATGCCCTATAGGCAGAACAAGTAATTGATCTGCGCACCCATGTGTTGCTATACTATCATAACCACTATGTGTTTTCCTTCAAAAAACAAATGTCTGCTATGCGCACCTAGGATTTCATCTTCTTCAATTTGAAGTGAGAGACAAGTTAAGATATTTATTTCAATCACTAGTATAAAAACACTCTTTAGTGGCGGTGGAAAACCATTTATAGTGGCGGTCTTTTTCAACCGCCACCAACCTGCTGCCAATGGTCTCGTCCCGCTTCTAGTGGCGGTGTCTAGGCACCGCTAATGATACTCATAGCACAGTGGCGATGGGATAACGTCATTTTCCACCACCACCGGGAAGAAAATAAAAAAACAAAAAAAGGATAGTTGGGCTTGGACGGGCTGGGCCAAACCCAACCCCTAGCCATCGTTGTCACGCTAGGAGACCGACGCCAGGAGACCGAGCAGTGACGCGGCCCGAGGTCTAGCCGTCGCCGCAGCCACCGTCGCCCGCATGTTGGGTATTTTAAAGATAATAAAATAAAGCGTACAAATACCAAAGTAACTTTCATCTAGAAATCGAATCCATAGAGAACATGTGTGTGCATAATCTTCAATTCTAATTCATCCAAGGATATGAAGATAAATATGACGTTGGATAGAGAGGATTCCAAACAGGTATAAGGTCATAGTCAAGAATAGAGTACTACTAAGTTGCTTGCATTGGGCATCTAGTTTTTCCCTGCATCCACAGTGTGATTCGAGCCAAGAGTCTATTGCATAGCCGAACGTAGAGGATTTGAAGAAGTAAGACTTCAATGTTTAATTTATATATGACATATATGTATCAAGCATCGAGAAACTTATAAACGTCAAATACCGACACGAAGAACCACTCTATCAAGAAAACACAACTGATTGCTCTGACTGTTGTGCCGATAGATGATAACAAACAATTTTGTTAATATTGATATGATAGTTAAGGTGGGAATCTTAGTGATCTTATAGTTAAGGTGGGCGCCTTAGTGATCTTAATCTGCATTGTCCCGTTTATACAATCAGTACACACATGTTTGTTTTGGTGAGCCTATTTAAGCCTCAGCTTTGAAACGAGTTAGGAGAGCTTATGTAGAATCAAAGCAAAAGGCTGCAAAATCATACTATGTCAGTGATATTGCTGTACTTCATTTCTTAACATGTCATCCAAGTGTATAAATACCTTAATTTATCAACAAAATAGAACAACTAAACAACAGAGCATTAACATGAACTGAACTGTCTGTGCATTCCCTCTAGATATGCACTAAATTTTGTTGTTCATGAGCTTTTCTAGAATCACACATGATACTTTATGGATAGAAAAAAGTCTTATTTTCCACTCTCAACTATTCATGGAGTTACATATCGAACTACAAAATCCGGTAAACCGAATCCCCCAACTCTTGTATCTGACTGACTCAGAGGTATGGAGTCCTCTAGTCACGTGACACATCGGCATGTGGCATGCTTCCTTTGTTGACTCAGCTTAGTACCTGATGAGGACATCCCGGCCACACTTGTAAACGGTGACCAACATATCATAAACCAAGAGCTTGGTCATGAATCACTGATAAAAAAACAATGGAAGTGTTCATGTAAATAATGGTCCTAACTATGGAGTTGCTGGACCAAGAGAAGAATCAGTGATACCACTACAAGAACCCATTACACGAAGTCATGCAAAGAAACTACAAGACGTAAATTGTCTCCTTACTGAATTTACATGAAATATAAATGAGAATTTTATACTATCTAAGCATTCTACATTTGTCTTATTAAGATTGACACATGAAGAACGCACTGCTGAACTAGAGGAGATGAGCTACACTAATAAAGAGATGGTTACACCAAAGCTGAATTAGCACCTAGTCTGCTGACACAAGCATCAACTTGTAGAACCAACGCGCATGAAATGTTTCAGTTTTACCATTCATGATGTATATGCGTGAAAAGATATTGAAGTCTACTTTCACCTTTAACAAACGGATCGTTATTTCAACTTCCCATTAAGGAGTAATCACCATTTTACTGAAGACTATCAGGAAGGCTAAAGGTCACACGAGACCTCTCGGGATTGACAGTTTTCACACATTTCAACTTCTTTACTTTATAAATAAGTTACTTCTCGTCCACACCTAGTTAGGAGGGGTGTTCCTAGTATAAATACCTGTTGTATCTAAGCCAAACTCAAACAATTATCAATCAAGAAATCCACCATATGGTGTTCCGGCCAAGAGCTGAGTGACTTACTCCAAATTTCTTCCAAGTCCTACATAGAATTGTGAGAGACCGATTTACCGGTATACGCAAAGGCTCCTCTAGGACCCCCTTAGTTCATGTTCTACGGTTTCCAGCTCGGCTGTACCATTTTGTGTGAATTAGTCTTGATTTGTGGTTCTATGGTCGTTCAAAGATCAAGTCGAAGTCCTTTAAGGTTTTGGTGCCTCTCTCCCCGTCGTTTGGTTACAACCAACTTTGGTCAGGTCTAAAGCCACCTAGATTATGCTCCTGAGTTCATGAGATCGAGTCAACTCCACGGATTCGGTACATCTCTCACGTTACTTGGCCACATCCCCAACCTTTGACAGGTATAAAGCTAGTTACTCGACTGATTTCAGCTAGTTATCCCCTTTATTATACCTATCACCGTGAAGATCGGGCCACGCCCTAGGTTTCCCCCTATCAGTACCAAATCTAGCCACTAGCATAAACTAATCAATACTAAGCAGGACGTATATTAGGGGAAAAAAAACCCAATCGGTGCTGCTAAACTAAGACTACCGCATCGATTCCAACCTCCACTTGACGATTTCTGGAGCACAATGCACTAACATGTCATGGCTGTTGCGGATCTGGTGATCCATCCACCGCCCCACCAGGAAGGCCACCTTAATCCCCGGAGCTGAGCTCTGATTTTGCTTCAATCACCGTCAGTGGTGGCGGGCTAGGGTTAGCAACAAATAGGGAACAACCTTGAGGAAAAAGAGTGACGGGCACGTCTTTTAGTCCTGAGGTGAGTCAGCAAATAAAGAGAGTGTGCTATGTGCCGATGTGGCCCCTGACAGGAGGGCCCCACAATATTGAGTCACACAAAACCGCTCTACATACTGTCCACGGAGGAAATTTGAGTCGGGCATAAAAGTTCGGGAACTCGGGTTACCCGATTTTATAGTTCGAGACATGAACTGCAACTCCATGAATAATTGCGAGAGAAAAGTAGTACTTCTTGCTTATGGATAACATGTTGTGTTTTTGTTCAACATACCATACAGTAAGAAATTGTGTCCTGATAATAATTGCTATTAAGTCATACAGTAACAAACTATGTTGTGACAATTGCTAACAAGAAGTTACCTCACTCGTGGCGATCATATATGTTTTTCTCCTCCAAAAATTTGAGGTGCACCAAACTTCTGTAGAGGAAAATTTGGGCGCACCTCCATTGTGTTTTGAAACCTGATCATATAAGAATGGAAACATATATTGAATCAGATTACTACAAGAAACATTAGCTGACACCATTAGGTCTTTTATTAATTACTAACTAAAAAGGTATCAATAAGCAAATGTTTGTATTTCATTTGTATACCTAATTGAAAGAGGAAAACCAAAATACTATATATTACGCTTCTTGCAAAATTCGAACTTTGCATCCAGGTGTAAAAAAAAATTATATTGTATGGAATCTAGAAACATGCATGTCCATTTGACAATGAAACAAATATATCGCAAAACAATAATATGAAATTAGTTAGCAAATCTTAATATCTAAAATAAGTCTTTCTAATTAAGAGGATTTTATAGAAGAAATAATGTCGTCTGCAGTTTCTACAATATTCTCTTATTCTTTGTATCTGACTACAACAATATTATGATCCGTATGTAAAAATGATTGATTAAGGTTGTAACACAGTTGGTCATATAATAAATTTAGTAGAAATCTCACAAAAACATTATGTGGAATAGTCGGAGAACTAACTAATAATTAAGGCTCTGTTTGTTTCAGCTTATAATCCACTAGAATAATTAATCTAAATTAATTAATCTAATTAGAAAACAAACATGACAGGTTATAAGCTCAGATTAATTAATCCAGAGGTCAGATTATGATAATTTAATAATCTCCTCAAGAGGTGTTTATTTTAGCAAAAGACCTACTATCCATAAAAACCTGAATAGAAAGTACCCACTATGCCATTAATTAGTTACGTACACCTTCGTTGTTTTTTCTCCTTCCATCTTCTTCCTCCTTATCGATCTCCCTTACATGGCCATGGGCGCTGGCATCTCAAGCTGCCCCGCCTAAAATCCGATGGACTCCGACATGGTGAACGGCAAAACAAGTAGATCCAACCCTCGTCAATTGAATCCACCCTTTTTTGAGCGGCGCGGTGCGTTCACCCACCTGAGCCCCTCACGGTTGCGACGCCGCTTGTTGATGTGTCGCTGGCCTCCGGCATCGGGCATGGGCTCACTCACCGGATCGAAGAATGGTGTCGACGATCTTCATGGCTTGCTCCTCCCCGAGCGGGCACGTTTGCCCGGGCCTCGTGCACACCTGCGCCTGCGCCTCGAACACTGCCGCGTTCGGCTGTGGCAGCCCCTCCGGCCGGTAATAGTCCAAAAGCGATGGGTTCCGCCGCATAGCTTCTTCCAGCACTGCCACCCCCGCCTCCTTCATTCATGAGGAGTCGTTGACGCCATCGCCACCCCACGTCGGCATCTGCGCGCCCCACCAGCCAGCGCCGCCAACACCGAGCCGCCTCAGGGCCAGCTCCGGCAAGGCACAGTCATTGTTGAATGATTGATTTGTATGATAGCAAAAATTTAATCTTAAATAGTCAAGGATTATTGTTGAATGATTGATTTGTATGATAGCAAAAATTTAATCTCAAATAGTCAAGATTATTGTTGTCTTTTCACATCTAAAACAAATAATCTGAGTACTAATAATCTAGGTAAACAAACACCTCATTTAGATTAAATAATTCAACTCAAATAATCTAGATTAAATAATCTAGTATCATAATTTAGATTAAATAATTTACCTAGGAAACAAACATGTCCTTGGAAGATGTTAACAACCAAATTCTTTCTACACATTAGAGAACTAATCATATGAACTTTCAAAACGAGAGTTGCAACAGCACGACATCAAAACATTTACATGAGTCGTCTTACCCAAGGTAAAACCTATTCGGGAGATGCATGAAAACAACACGGCATCAAAACATTATGTTTAGAAAAATAATAAACTTATTATTCAAAGAACATGCATAAAAAGTAAGATGATGATCCTGACATCAACTCAATGGCCCTCAGGCGATATTCGGGAGACATCTGAGACCTCCAGTTGGCATCTTGTTCAGCAACTGAGTTGATGTCAGGATCATCATCTTACTTTTTAACAAGAGCGAAACAGCCCAACATCACCGGCACTGGTTGCGCCTAACCCCACAAATCGACGTACAGACACAGTCATACTGATTGAACATTTTTTTATGAAATTGTCAGATTTTTTTTATGAAATCACCAGAACATTTTTTACCCACTCTCTCCAAAGCATTAGCGCATCATCATACAGATTGAACATTTCTGGACATAAACGGTATGAAACAGACTAGTACTCTTTGTAACTCGAATAAATTCAATTGGTTGAAGCGAATCAGACCATTGTGATCAGCGCCCTCGTTCCCCTCGACCATTCCCGTTGCCCTAGATCAACAGCTGCCTTCCGTTGTTTTCTCTGGAAGGAGAATGAGAGATCATAGATCGTGGAGGAAGAGAGGGTTATGGAGGGAGTTCTCTGTTAAAAAGAATTTCCGTAAGGGGTTTCCATGTGGAGGTGGGATACGAAGAAAAGCCATGCATGTTTCTATGTCTGTGGATCGCGATCCAATAGTCACTGGCATCCGTTGGCACCTTTGCACTGAAGTTGGTTTTGCACTAAATTTTTCCTCTTAATAGGAGAGTGAGGGAGAAGATGACATTATTGCTTTTGGTGCTAGTATAGTCGGTGATTGCCACAGAAAGCCTCTTTGGGCTGTGGTTTTTTGACATTATGCACACCGTCTAAACTCTGTGTGCATATCACGTATAGCCAAATTGTTCTCGCTGGACCTGGACATTTGGATATCTGGAATAACATTTTTGTAGTACAATATGTCTAGCCTATACAAAAAGAGACGGCTTGATCCGAATGGGCCTAATTGCTTACCAGAGCCCACGAACGGCACAAAAATCCTGTGCAGTCAGCATTGCACAGGATCGCTTCTTTTCTTCCAGTCGCTCGAGTACACCAAACATATTTCGAGGGGAAAAAAAATAGTTGCCCAGATGGCGGCCGGCGACGTCGCCGTGGGCGATGTGGAGGCTGTGCCGGCCGCGACGGCGGAAGAGAGCCGTGACTGGTCGGAGTTGACGCCTGTGTGCCTGGCGGAGGTGTTCTCGCGGCTAGCGCTGGAGGATCTGTGGCGGGGCGCCATGGCGTGCTGCCGCTCATGGTGGGACGCCACGCGCTCCCACCCGGAGCTCTTCGCCGTGCTCGACCTCGAGCCCGGCTTCGAGTCCGTCGTTGGAGGCGAAGCTGCCGCGTGGTGGACGCCCGCCTTCCAGCGCCGCGTCGACGCCATGCTCCGCGCCGCTGCCGAACTAGCCGCCGGGGACCTCCGGGAGGTCCGCGTCAGACACTGCTCTGACGAGGCGCTCGTCTTTGCGGCCGTAAGGTGCATCAGACACAGTAGATTTGGTACAAATGTTTGATTGTGCAATATTGGGGCCTCGGGCATCTGAAGCAGTTTGTTCTGCACTTGAATTGGAAGTGTTCTTGAAATTTTTGATTTGTTAGAAGCTAGGATAAGAAGTCTGAAGTGGTGCATATTCATTTCATTTCAAGTTATAATATTCCTAAGGCTGCGTTTGAAAGTAGACATTGGAGCCCTTGAAATTGAATTGAGTTCAATTTCAATTCAACCTAGACATTGAATCTAGTCCAATGCCAATTCTATTGTTTGGATGTAGATCGAATTGAAAAATAGAATGCAAATTAGGGGCAAAATATCAATTCATGTTTGGGTGGACATGACCTTGAATTGGAATTCCTCCATGGCCACCATGGTTGTCGCCGCCATTGCTGGTCGTCGAAGGCCACCGCCTCCATTGACAAGCCTCCATTGACCTCACCCACCGGATGGAGGAATGGAGGAAGGCCTTCGTTGAACTCGCCCAACTCGACTCTACCGAAGGGAGGCAGGGAGGGAAGGAGTTCGTCGGTGCTGGAGGGAGCTTGCCTGGCTCCTCTACTCGAAGCCGTCGGGCGCGCCCGAGATCTGCTCCGAGGTCGCCGGACTTCATGAAGAAGGGGTGTCCCGTTGGGGGGGGGGGGGGGGGGGGGAGAGGGGACGGCGGCGGGGGATGAGGGGCCGGCAGGAGTGCGTCATCTGTCGCTGAGTCCGAGGCGGGGGAGGAGCCGGTGGGGTAGCGCCGTCCATCGCCGGGGCAGGATTCAGTGGCAACTGTTGTCGGGCAGGGGAGGCAGCGAGTCAATTCGTCCGAATTCAGAGGGAGAGGGCTCCGAATCGTCGATGACTTGCGGGCGCGTCGAAAAAAACAATTTGGAATTGGAGTCTGATTTCGTGAGCCAATTCTAAATGCATCCAAACGTGGCATTGGAGCTGCCCCAATGCCAATTCCTAATTCCACCCCCGAATGCCAACTTCCAAACGCTACCTAAAGGATAATTTTCCCCCTAAGATATCCTGATTAAGGCACTGGTATCAAGTAAGGACGTGTGCAACTTTATTTCTGCATCCCTTAACCTTTTCTTTCAGCCATTCAAAACAAAGTACCAATGTTTTGCGGTTTTGCCACAGATCTTGCCCCATCACTCGTTACTTAGTCCACAATATGTATCAAAACCAAGGTAGTAATCTATAAATGGAAGGCAATAAACATTATATAGGTGGGTACTACGATTGTACGAAAAAATTAGCTGCTGCTGGCATTTCACTGCAACCAGGTGACACGGAATGAAAAAAAAAAAATTGCTGGGAGTGGAAAGAGGAAAGGTTGGTAGGCTGCGATTGTTTATTCTGCTATGGGACCCACCTTACTGCAAAAAGCATTATGAGATTTAGAATAACTAAAATTGACTTTGGCTAGGGCCCGTTTTACTACCGAGTTTGGTAGTATACATTGTCCTAGCCCTTAATAAGATATCATTAAATATCGGTAATGGGTGTCCTTACTATGTTCTTGAAATACTAATGTTGTCTTCCTATAATGGTGCATGATGAAATTGAGAATTCTTATTATAACCTAACGATTGCCTATGCTGGATGAAAATATTTCCTTGTAGAGTTGCCAGAGCTTTTATGTTATATTTCACGTTATACCTTACTTATTTGATTTCATTTTTTAGTTCATGCTTAGCCATTCAAGATTGGCCTTGTGATTTAACATGTTGTGGTTTATTTACTGTTCTTGTTGGATAAATTGTGTTAGTGCCATGAAGTAAAAGTTTTCATTCAAATCCATATAATATAACTAATTTATTAAGACAGTGCCATTGCTTGGATTGTACATTTTATTGTCAGTCAGAAACTCTAGTTTCTTGGATTAGAAGTATCACTTTGACAGAATTTTTATGTGTGCAGGTCTAAAAACCTCAGTACGCTCTGCATCAGAACCAGCCCAGGTGTAACTGATCGATCAATTCTCTGTGTTGGAGCATGCTGCCATATGCTTACTGAATTGGACATCAGCAATTGCTATGAAGTCTCATACAAGTCACTAGAGGTGATTGGTAAGAACTGCAAGAACCTCATGGTCCTCAAGCGGAATATATTCAACTGGGTCGACCCATCTGAGCATGTTGGTATAGTTCCCGAGGATTATCTAAGAGAATGCCCCCAAGATGGTGACAGGGAAGCCATCACGATATCTACGTTCATGCCAAAGCTGAAACATCTTGAGCTTAGGTTCTCAAAGTTAACTGGTGTGGGCCTCAATTCAATTCCAGGAGGATGCAAGGAATTAGTGGTTCTGGACCTTTTTGGCTGTGCAAATTTGACAAGCAGAGGAATAGATCAGGCTGCTGCCAACCTTAAGAACCTGGAGAAGTTAGTGAAGCCTAATATCTACATACCTAGGTCATCCTTCCACATGGGAAGGTACGGGCACTGGCAGTTATACGATGAAAGATTCCAGACTAATGTATTTCAGATATAAAAATAGACTCAAGGTCGATCAGACTCTCCCTATGAACCATGGGTAGTGCTCTTATAAGTAAATGGCATATGTGTGTGTGAATAACAAAAATATGGCCGAGTGCTATGAATGTTTTGTCTATTGCTTTTGTAAATATAAAATACCGATGATTCTGCTGGGTCTATCAACAAGCTATGTTTTAATTTCACTTATTCTCTACGTTTCCCAGGAATCTGGTGTCCTCTTATCTTTATGATTGTGAGATTATAGGTGGTATCATGATCGCTATGTGCCTAATTTTTTTTTGACAGGTCGTACCATGAAGGATGGCATAAAATGTGCTCACGCAACATTTTTGCTTGTTCGATGCTCACTCGAGGCATCTTTCGAGCATGGGTGTCACCTTTCTGGCCTTTGGCTTCTGCTGATTGTGACCACTCGTTAGCCGTTGCCTGTCACGTTCATGTGTAGTAAGAGATGATACGTTCTTTGGTGGATAGATGGAATATTGCCTTTCCGTTTGTTGGGATATGTCTCACCATTTGGTGTGTGTTTTTTTCGTTTAAAAACCGAAATTATTTGTGGATCCTCTGAAGTGCTTCATATTATTTTTTATGGATGCATTGCGTAGAAGATATATGGAGGCTTAGAAAGCTCGATTACTAAAAACTCTCTTTGTTTCAGCACTGAAAAATTCAGTTACATTGCTTTTTGTCTGAATCTGCCCTAAAAAGGCCAATTCCCCCTTGCCTTTCACATAAAGATATCACCTTATCCTTCTCAAAGTCCAAGAATTATATCAAACATCCCAAAACTATATGCTAGAGAAAGAACCCTTTGTTTTATAATGTACTAGAAGAACTTGTTCACAGCCTCTAAAGTTTCTCATGTTCTTGCATTTTTTTGTCCAAACAGTTACAAATAAATATGTGGCCACCATTTTCTCCTGTGCTTGATCTGCATCACTATTCAGTGAAAACTACGTATCACAAGCAAAAGCTGGACAGTGTTTGGACTGTTCACTAGTAAAAGCTGAAAAGCAGTCGGCTGAATTTACAGGTTACAGGTTATGTTGTGGGTGAGATCTGGCAAGGCTGCAAGGGGCCTCTGGTCCATGGAGAATCATGAAAATCTGCACCAACCACATGCAAGATAAAAGCCAACAAATCTGCTCATTGGAATGCCTTATGTTCGTCTTTACCCCTGCATCTCACGATCATTGCCCAGAGCACTGACACAGAAATTACGAGCGGAATTGTGTGTGTGCGCGTAATGTATGCCAGAACCAGCAATATTAATGGGTTTCAGCTCCCACTAGACCTGAACGGGCCCAATAATCCTCATTTATATAAAAATATAGAACAGTGAGTAAAATAGAACAAAAAAGCACCTCCAGCTCACATGGTTCTCCAATCTTTTCAGAATGCCTGCCACAGGAAAGCACAAAGGAACAAGGTGCCACCTTGCCGAATAAGTTGGGGCTTATCTGAGCACCGACTATTTGCTGAATGTATAAGAGTTGTCTCCACAGAAACTCCACATCAGAGTTCAATTGCTTTTGGCGACCTGTCCATCTCAAGATGATGAAAGGTGGCATCCTTGCTCTCTCTCTCTTCTTCCTCTTCACCCTTGCTTCCCAGGGGTCATGGTGCGCAGCTGAGAGCAGCGCCAGCATCTCTGCAGACCGTCATCTGCAGATGCAAGAAATTCGTGGTGAGTTTTTCCTGTTTTGCTATCCTTGGTATTTGAACCCATTACCCATACCATGATTGCGCTCATTATCTTCTGGAGTCTGAAAAAAAAAATCTCTGATAAACTGTTTGATTTCTTCGTAAACTGAAGGCAAGAAGAACCTAGAGATTCAGAGCTCCAGGAAGCTTGAGTATGGACAAAGCCTCACAAAACATGAGGTAAGCACAGTGAAAATCGAACATCACAGGAGGGTAGCCATAGGTCACAAGGGTGGCAGCGTCGCCGGTGCCGCCGGTGGTGGCGGTGGTACCGTGATGAGGCCTCACAACAAGAAAAACGGCGTGGCGGGGCTGTCAGCGCCGGTGGCGCCCGTCCTGGCGCTGTCTTTGGCATGTGGCCTTGCTGTTTCGGTGTTCAGCTTCTGAGGTTCTTGGCTTCATGTGGGCTGTGTGGCTAGTGTTGGTAATTTAGTACTTATGACTTGATGTGAGTGGTGTTATGGTGTACTAATAAGTTTATCAAAAATTTGTGATATGTGTGTATTGTCCAACTATTTGTCAGTAATCATATTCTTTATTAGGTATTTTTTTAATCATTTCTTTAGGCGATTTGGAGAGGCAGGCTCACGTGATTATATTTTTCCCGGGTTTTTATGCGACACAGTTGCATTGTCCTAATAGGAGTTTTATTATTTATTTATTTATTGGGGGAGGGGTGTTCCTTATAGAATTGTGTCGTTTCCCTAACACTCATAGCAAAATGATGTGCTCTGTACAAAAATATAAGAGTAATGTCTAGTTATTAGCTGAATCCGACATGATCCATATATATCTTGATTCATGTGGTGCAGTAAAATGTTAATTTGTTTTGAGTGTTAGAGAAAACAGTCAGTGGCTTCAGGATTTGTTTGGAATGCATGACTTTCGGACATATAAATGTTCAGAAGTTCGACAGAGCAAATTGAAGGGCTTGAGGATTAGTTTGGAAACCATGGATTTCGGACATATAAATGTTCAGAAGTCCAAGAGAGCAAATTGAAGGATCACTTTCTTGTGTTCCTGCAACAAAGGGGGCTATTTTGTTTTTTTGTGGTCCTAACAGAAAACAAAAAAGATCCTCAAATATTCTTCTTTTATCTGGATTGATTCTGACAATGCAAAACATTACTTTAACGATTTGACCGCTCTGAAGCTTCCCCGACCAACAAAACAATTTTTACCTCTTGTTCAATTATTGGACTGGATTTTTAATTTTGTTTTGCTTTTCTTTTGAAAGCACTTCACTATTTTTGCTTGGTAAAGCCTCACAACATGGTTTACATAACCGGAGATAACCAGCCGGTTATTCCGGTTAACTGAAAACCGGTTCCGGCCAATTAGCCAGAGAAAACTAACTCTGGTACTGTAGCAATTCAATTAATCGATCGATTTCTCTGGTTAACCAGCTGGTTTTTTACTGAGCCGAGCCGACCGATTAATCCGGTTATGTGAACCCTGCCTCATAAATAATAATAATAATAATAATAATAATAATAATAATAATAATCAGCAAGCGAGGTGGGCTGGTTCTACCACTATGAAAGGTGGGTACAAGACTGCAAGTGAGTTGGGCCGATCCAAGTTGGGTTGGGCCTGATTAGATTAGATTTTTTAGTTTTGATCACTAATTAATCAAGCCATATGTTTCTCAAAAAAAAAATCAAGCCATATGCAACTCTAGTGAGCTATGATAATAATCAACAAATGAAAAAAAAATCTTGGTAATAATTAATGCAGTATTGTTTACAAAAAACGGCAGCATATTGTAGAAGTCAATTGTCCAAATACATCTGCTGATTTATTTCAAATCCAAACTACCCCTGTAAAATGAAATGGAGCTGGTATTAGTTGGAATATTGTAATGTGATAATTCGAAATGGAACTGATAATCACTTGCGCAGCAGTGCGGGTATTGCAACACGACTCCACCTACTAGGATTCATAACATCGTGCCGATACTTTAAGTTAAGCTGGAGCTTTCTTTTCTGAGTCATGTAGTGATGTGTGAGCACACATTGTCCTATAACGGCATTTCGGAAACGGAAAGAAGTTAGCAACAATTCTTCCGAGATAGCGAAACCTGCTCTGCATCTTTGACAAAAAGATAAATAAGTGGCAACAAGTCATGTTCCAAGTTGGCCGGTTCCACCGATGAAAACTCTGTTGGGCCTCGTGGCAGCTACTGATTGGCATGTCGGCACCTCCATCTTGGGTGCCATCCTTCTCTTGGCTTTAGCTTCCTCACGACGGCCGTTTAAAAATTGCCGCTTGTCCAAATCCAATGAAGCAAACGAGACCCATCACATGACCATATGTAGAGGCCCGCAATTCCGACGCAGCATTGACTTAGTTTTTCTTCGTTCTTCTTTTTTTTTCCTAAGGCGGTGTCAAATTCTTGAGAACTGAGAAATGATTGAGCTGGAATGAATTAACAGAAGGACGAAATGGATTAAACAAAGTTGAATGGGTAACTTATATATGAAACCATTGGATTGGAGCCACTCCTTGGCACTACAGACAGCTTCTCCTCCTGCCCCTATCACGATGGTTCACACAAAACATTACCGGTTCATACATATAAGTACTTTTCTTGTTCCTAAAGTTGCCAATTATTGAAGCTTGCTAGTACTTAACTCTGAGAAATCGGAGCTTCTGGCATCTCAGCGACAAGATCTCTCTCTATCAAAGGTTGGTGCTTTCTATGCAATCCTCTGTTCATTTGCTTGGACCTTTTTATTTATTTTCTTTTGAGTTTGGATAAACACTGGGCAATCCATACATCACAACTTGTCAGCTTCCACGTCGCGTTCTCTTGGTTATGATCCATTAATCTCCAGAAAATGAGCTAAAGACAGATCAGTCATATTCCAATGATTAATCGAGGATTCCTGATATCCCAGTGATTTAGTTTCTGTAAAGATTTGGTTGCTTCCAGAGCTACATGCATCATTGCACTAGTGATTTGACATCACTCGACTAGCGCAAATCTTTTTGCTTTTCTTAATTTCTTGAATCCCCTGATTGAATGAAGCATATGAATCTTCCGTGAAATGATTACTAGACATTCTAGCCCTGTGTTGGAATCGATGTCCGGAGTGGAAGACGAAGGCGATGTGGCGGCGCTGCGTGAGGCTCTGCGGCAGCAGGCGCAGACCGTGGAGGAGCTGCGGGCGGAGCTGGAGGAGGAGCGTCGTGCGGCGTCGTCGGGCGCCGACGAGGCGCTGGCCATGATCCTGCGGCTGCAGGCGGAGAAGGCGGCGGAGCGGATGGAGGCGGAGCAGTTCCGGCGGGTAGCGGAGGAGCGGATCCAGCACGACGAGGACACGCTGGCCTTCCTCAAGGCCGTCGTCTTCCACCAGGAGATGGAGATCAGCTCCCTCAACCGCAGGCTTCTGGCCGTCCACGCCGGCGACACCGACCCGTTCTCCCCGGCCGCAGTAGATCTCCCCTGGCTCAGGAAGCTGGCCAAGAACGGCGTGCAGTCGAGGAGGAACGCCTCCCTCCCCTCGGCGAGCCTCGAGGAGCTCTGCTCGGAGCTCGAAGTCGCCGCCGTCGATGGGGATAAGAGCATTGCAGACAGAAGGCCGGCGAGGACGGTGTCTGACATCGGCGAGGTGATCGGTAAGGAGAAGGACTGGACACGACCCGGTCAGCCTCCGAGGCTGCAGCGGTCGGTCTCCCACCGTCTCCGGCGATCACCGAGCTACTCCGCACAAAACGGCATGCGCTCGGCCAGGGCGTCGCCGCCGCCGGAGATGATCGCAGAGGAAAGTGAAAAGGCGTGCAAGGTTAACATTGCTGCGCTGGAAGCTGACGTTGGGCAGATCAAAGCCACCATGCAGTCTCTCCAAACCGAGCTCACAAAACTAAGAGAATCCACCGTCTCTATCGGTGACGCGCAATCGAAGCTGCTCACCGAGATCCACTCGAAGCTCGACTGCGCCGTGCCACCGCCGCAGACAGTTCAAGGAGGGGGTCATGGAGCAAGCCCTGTGCAGGTGAAGGCCATCAGGGAAGAAGCTGGCAGTTCTTCCAAGGTTCCACAGGGTGAGCTGCTGATGAACCATTTCATCGAGGTATGTGGCCTCACCTTCTCTGCGCTCCTTGTTAGGCCCCTGCTCAAGGTCGCTGCGTCCATGTCGCTGCTTAGGTGTTTCCTGCTTTTGGCATTAGCTGTGGCGATTAGGAAGGTTTTGATGAGCTCTTGATGTGAGGGTGAAAATGTCATGAGATTTTCTGTCAAAAAAAGAAAAAACAACTTTTTCCCCGTTTCTGCTAGCTCCCCTTTTAATCAGACAATGTAATAATAATAATAGCCACCTCTTTGAGATGATGGGTTCCAACTGAGACTATTTTGCAACATTGTCAACCTCACGATATGGTTGTTTACTACTCCAAGCACATGAACCTCACGATATGGTTGTTTACTACTCCAAGCACATGAACCGCCCAATCAAAGATGCTTACTATTGTTGTTTACAGAAAAGCACATACCGCCACTGTTGTTAGGAAACGCACTTTGATATAAATGAGAACGCAAATATTTTGAGCAGCTTGAATAAAAGCTTCTTGTGAATTTTTTCGACAGGCAATGATGTACATAGCGTGAGTTGAAGGTATATACTTCTTTTATTGCTTTCCAAGATTGCTGAGTTGAAGATTAATGATTGTCAAATATTTTCCTCCCTTTCGCCTTCTTTGCCCCTGATGGCACATATGATGTACATATACGGGGTTGAGATCTCATGTAAATCATTTCGCTGTGTAGGATAATTTTGTAAAAAGTGCAGTAGATATAGTTTATATCAAGGTTAATGTAATACTAAAGGTTCATTATTTATAGGACTGTTCCTTCTCGTCGGACAGGATTATTGTAAGCTAAAAAGGTCCTATAACTAAAAACCGAGTATATCCTACATAAATGCAGGTTCAACTTTTTTCCACCGAATAAATGAGGGTTTGAAGACGAGTCGGACTTAGAATGTTAAAACACTTGTCTGTGTAAAGGCAGAGAAAAAAAAAAAGGAAAAAATGTACAAGATGCCATAAACTGAGATATCATTCAACCAACGTCAACAGACAAGGCATGAGTGATCATTTCTTGCAACGGTTGGAAGCCTACTGAACATTTCTCAGCAGACCTTTAGAAACTTGTAACGAAAGCTAACCAACTGATACCGGTAGAAACTAAAACTGATGATCGGTCAAGTCTGCAGATCTGCAAAACATACAAAACTCTATTAGAATAAACAAAGAGAATAAGAATTAATCAATATATTAAACGCATATACCTTACAGCTGATTGAACCATCGGCCAAAAACATATAACCAAGATCGGTAAGATAATGAGCGCTCTGGACGTGGGCGGGAGGAAGAATAGAAACAATTTTTTTATTTATTTTATTTATTTTTTATGGTAAAGGGTGGCAATTGCGAGTAATGTTTTAAGAACTCTGAGTCTTCTTTGGTTTCGTCTATTTCTGGAGTAGGGTGAGAGGTACTCTGAAATTTGTACTAGTGCTCCTCTAACTCTTCAGAATTGGCTAGCTCCAGAAATATTTGGAGTTCGGCTCTGAAGCCATGCCAAACAACCCCTAAACGTGCGCATAATCCAAAGTTTTATGGAGTTTCTAGGACCTCAACCACTAGGGATTATTGTCGAATTTATGATGCTCGACATGACGTTCTAATTGAATCATTGCAAGGTGATGTTAGTTCTTTTGCTCTTGCTTCTGATGATATTTGCCTGGTAATACTAAGGAGGATTAACTTAGTGTGGTTGCACATTTCATCAATCCTGAGTGACAATTAGAGAAAAGGGTTACTGGTATGAGGCTTATTGACTGCAGCATAATGGCCCTAATATTGCAGATCGTATTACTCTTATAATGCTTTTACTAATAAAACTGCATTGAAGGATCTGACCCCAAAATTTTCTGCCTATGTGGATTCTCTTTTCTTGCATCAAAAGTGTGCCTAATCCAAAGTTTTGGTCCATCATTCTTTATTGTCAAGTCTAGATTGAAATGTGTTGATGCTTTTAGAACTGCAATATCCTTTTTGAACTCTTCTAATCAACGCATTGCTGCATACAAAACTTATTGCATTACTAGTTTGTCCTCATAAATTTGGTTTGGATATGGAAGTCAGGTGGAACTCAACTTTTCTAATGCTAAAGCTCCTCATTCCACATGAGACCACATTTGATTCTTTCATCTAGATACATTATCAACAGGTGATGGGGAAAACATTGCTGACACCAGATCATTAGTATGTTGCTAAAAAGGTTATTGGTTTTTTTGAAACATTCTATGAGGCTACTGTTATACTATCTAGTGTTTATTATCCTACTTCTCCTTTGATGTTGCATCAACTCAGAGAAATTGTTGGTCACTTACAAAAGTATGAACATGATAACTGTTAGATCCTACTGTAGCTCCTATGAAGAGCAAATTCTGAAGTATTAAAAGGACATTCCTGTATTGTATTCATTTGCATTTGTTCTAGACCCTAGAGCTAAGTTGAAATTCTTCAATAGTGTTCTTAGGGTTATATATAAATTCACTAATGTTGATTACTTCAGTTATTATATCTCCATCCGTGGTGAGTTGACTAACATTTATAAGAAGTATGAAACTAAGTTTGGCGCAGTTAGGCTGCAAAACAATCTCGGCCAAGTTCTGACAGGAAGAAAACAATATGGAGTAAAATCATGGACCCCACTGATGAAGATAAAGAACCTCTGCCATCTAGTTCTACTTCTACATATCCTTCACCTGGTTCTGAATTGGTATCATACCTTGATAGTGAACCTATCTCAGTGCATGAAGATGACTTTGACATCTTGAACTAGTGCAGGTTTGCCAATTCTTGCTAAAGATGCTAAGACCTAAATATTGTATTGACTATTTGACTACTAAGCTGGATGTACTCTTTTTCCCTTAGGCCAAAGGGTTTTTAATAAGACATCCAGCTCTAAATGTTAATTTGAAGTTTCTTTTGGCCAATCTTTATTGTTTTGTTTCAGGTTTGTTGGTTTGAGTCTGTTACTTTGAGACTTTGAGTCTGTTAATTTGAAATGTTGCAAAATTCTGAGATTTTTAGCACCTAGTTGATTTTCAGACCTGGCATGTCTGAGGGTTTAACATGCTAATTGGGCCGCTGTGCTAATGGGGCCGGGCTGGCACGACTACCATGTGTCATGCCGTGCTGCAGGCCGCCGGCCAAGCCCGTGGGCTAGCACGGCGCGACCCGAATTCTACTTCATAGCATCTCGCTTAATTCTGGTAGCATCCTGTACAATATAAAGTTCAATTCGATCTGTGATTGCCGCTTTAATTGGCTGTGGCTACTCATGTCATTTTGTCAACCATCATATCACCTAACATCCAAGGCAATGGCCTAGTGGTCCAAGTAACCAGGGTTAGAGACTTCAGATTTCAAAAACTAAAACCCCAGCCAACAACTAGCCACCACTCAATTTTCTCCCTAAACTCCATGGAATCCATCTACAATTTTTAACATAATTTTACTGGTTGGAATTGTTGCCAAAGCAACTCATGGATAACATTACATGGTTGATTTCTCTAGCCCTAGCTGATATCGTCATTCATCTTATGATAATTACGATACATACTTGATTTTCAGAGCTTATAAGAAAACATTGCATTTCTGTTTTGCATCAAAAGCATTCTCAGTACTCAAAGACCATTCGTAGAGGTTTTCTATGGAAAGGAAGAAAAGAAGTTAATGGTGGCTGCTGCCTTGTTGCATGGGAGAAGGTACAACGACCGCTAGAACTCGGTGGCCTGGGTATTCCTAATCTGGAGGTCACGGTCTGGGCACTACAGGTTCGCTGGCTATGGCTTCGGAAGACCGACACAACCAAGCCATGGATTTCTCTGGATATTCCTTCCCACAATTGTGTGTCTGCTTTGTTTCAAACTGCAATGCAAACGACTATAGGGAATGGAAGAACTACTCTTTTCTGGAAAGAAAAATGGATTCATGGCAGCTCGATAGCTGAACTTGCACCAACTGTGATAGCAGCAGTCCCGGCAAAAACTCAGGATACACGCTTGGTCGCTGAAGTTTTGGTCGATCAGAATTGGGCACACGACATTGAAGGTGGGCTCTCAATGATTGGGCTATATGAATTGTTCCAGCTAGCCGACATTCTTGCTGATGTGGTCCTCTCTGAAGAAGAGGACTTACATATTTGGCGCTTTGACGACTCGGGTCAGTACACAGCAAAGTCAGCTTATTTGGCATTCTTCAATGGAGCTATCCAGTTCGAACCTTGGCGCAGAATCTGGAAATCCTGGGCTCCAGCTAAATGCAAAATTTTCCTCTGGTTGGCGGTAAGGAACAAATGTTGCTCAGCAGATCGTCTGGCAAAAGAAACCTCCCTCATCCTGACTATTGCTTGTTGTGTGACCAAGAAACTGAAGATATCCAACATATTCTTACCACGTGTGTATTTGCCAGGGAGTTTTGGTTTCGGATTCTATCATTGTTCGGCTGGCAGCATTGTGTTCCCTCTCAGCACACTGCCTCCTTTGCAGAGTGGTGGAGAAAGTGTGAAAAAGGTCCAGAAGGAGAAACGAAAAGGTTTTAACATGCTGGTCATCATGAGAGCCTGGCTGTTATGGAAGCATCGAAATGTGTGTCTTTGATGGGATAAGTCCGAGTTTGGAGGTTTTGTTCCACACCTTCAAGGACGAACACCACTTGGGGTGTCTTGCAGGTGCTCAGAGTCTTAGCTCCTTGAGCTCTGGTCATGCGGTTGGGCTAGGCTAGAGTTTCTAGGCCTTAGTCATCTTCGGGTCAAGTTTTTTATGTGTGTTTCTAGTTAGTTACAACCTTGTTGTAATTTCAGCCCCTCACAGCCCAGTTCGGAGTGAGGTGGCGTTGCTTGTACGGGACCGTTTTTCTCTCTCTTAATACAATGATACGTAGCTCTCCTGCATATTTGATAAAAAAAGACCTTATTAAGGCCTTGTTGCAAACTTATGGTGAGGAAATTTGGGCAGAATGTTCCACAGTTTTATCAGATTATCAGGCAATATCTTCATTTTGTAGTATGGTTATTCAATCCTTTATTGTATGATGTGATTCATCATTGTTCACAGAGAATGTTTATACAAAAGAAGCGCAAAACTTACCTGCCATCTAATGAAGTCCAACTTGAATATTTACAAGGCTAACAATAGCAAACTCAGGGTTCATCACCATTTTTCAATATCAAGTGTCCATCTTCAGTAGAATTGCAGATCTCAGTCACATTCTGAAAGTAACAGAAGTACATCACAATTTGAATAGTACAGCAAAACGTTAAACCAAGAAAATCGACAAGATTTTAACAGTGATGAGTGGTGACCTAATTACAGAAACATTTAGGTGGGTGCTCATATGAAAATGTGAACACTCTTGCATGCTAAGGCAAGTTACAACTACTAAAAAAATGTTCCTTTTAGCACCTCGGATCTTTTATAGATGACATTAGGACAACACTCTTAGTTCATTTTTTGAACCAAAAAGATTATCCTTACGTCATCAACAAAAAGTCTGAGGGAATGGTCAACATTGCTATGCAAACTCCACATCACAACCCTTTTACGAACACAGAATAGGCAGCCTCATATACTCTTGAGGTCCGCGACTAAGTCAAATATTCCCGCATTCAAAGCTGGACTCTCATCTCCACCATCCAACATTTTTTTTTTTCAAATATGTACAGCAAGGGAAACCCTTGCCATGGTAGATACATGTAAGTATAAAAGAAAAGTACAACATTCTGGGAGGACTCAGAGTAAACAATACAAGAGAAGAATTGTACACCATCCAACAATTCCTTAGTAAGCACAGCAGGTGGTAAATCCAACTATTTAACTTGTAAAGGACAGTATTTCCAACTGAGTGCCTGTTTGGGGGAGCGGCAGCTTTTACGCTTTTCCCAGAAACAACATTTCGGAGAAGCTCAGGAAGTGACATCAGATGTGCTTTTCGCTTTTACGTTGAACCAGCGCTTTTCACGCTTCTGCGGTGGGAAAAAGCGAACCCGTTTGGGGTAGCTCTCCCCGCTTCTCGCGTGTTCGAAACGCAGAAGCGGTGAAACACTGGCCTGAGTAACTGCAGGCTTGTGTGCAACAAAACAAAAGTACAATAATAATGATACTCCCTCCCTCCAAAAATTTAAGCATTCATGGGCATGCCAGAGGAAACATCCCTCATCTGGACAAAATCAATCTGTTTTAACTCTAACTAATCATATCTACAGAAATAAATTATGATGGGAAATTGGTGTCCCTAGGCTAACACCAACTCCTGAGAAGTGGTACGAAATTGGTGTGATAGGATAACTTTTTTATGATAGGATGTAATTATTTTTATGATAGGATAACTTTTTTTCTCAAAGCAATTGACATATATGCTATTTGATTACCATGTGAAATTAAACAATCTAGTTTTTGTTGTCTTGTTAGTTGTCATCACAAATATTCATAGTGATTTATGCACAATATTCAGAGTGACTTTTGCAAAGAAAAAAAGAAATAATCAGAGGAATTGATATGTACATTGAATTGTCCATTCACAAATCTAGCGGCTGGAGCTACACGAGCCACGCAAACGTGAATCACCAAGCGCTGGGCCTATACCCAACTTGCATCGCCCGTCGGGCGCCGAACGAACTGCAATAGAAATTGATCCATTCATTCGTCTTTCAAGCAAGGATCTCCATCCATGGCATGTGATACTCGATTGACGAGGGGAGGCTGGGAGGATGTCAAGTTTAACAACGAGAGCCATGAGACCTTGATTTTGCTGTCCTCTTACGACGCCGCACATGCAGCTTGTCTGTTGGGGCGGAGAGCCGTCGGAGGCCGCAACCTCATTGTCGAAACTTCATCTAGGGCCAAAAGCGTCATGAGGGGAGCTCTTCCTCAGATGGTAGCATATTGGGGCGAGGCGCCTAAGCTGCCAACATTCATCTGAGCGGGCATGCGTAGGTAAGGGTTGTGGGAGCTCAAATCTGCGCTGCGCTGGACGACCTGTGGATAGGGTCCAAGGTCGGGCGAGCAAGTTGCAGAGAAAGATGGGGAGAGGAAAGGAAAGAAAGAACAAAACATTTTTCTGTGGAATCAGTGGCAGTGGTTGGTAAATATATCTGAACTCCGCGTGTACGTTCATTTCGAAGGTTTCTGGAGTTGGAAAAGAGGTGCTCCACAAAAAATGAACTAGGACTCCAACTCCATGAGTTGGGCTACTCCACCAATTTTTAGAGTTGGGGTGTTTCGCTGGCTCCACTCAACTCCACACCAGAATTCAGCTCTGGAGCCATGCCAAACACACACCCTCCTAGTTGGTATCCGATATATATCCTAGCATAAAAGATTTAATTATGATACCACTTTCAGTTGGCCAGCAAGTGTTAGTGACATAGTGAAGCATAATAGCCATAAATCATTGTGATTGTATTCCACACCTGATGATACTCTTTTTCAGAAACTTCTCTTTTTAGATGTACCGCAGCAGCATCAAGGATTTCCTGTTTGGTCAGCGTTGCATTGGGTTCTTTCTTCCGGAACAGGTAGATGAGTATGTTTCTGTGATATGAAATAAATTCATATCAAAATGGGTATTCCAGGCATTTTCAAAGCACACATAAGAACATTACCTTAAAGTGTTCCTTTCTGTTTGCTTCGCAATATACACACCGTGAACAGGAACAGAAATGGTCTTCAGCATTTCCTCGAGCTCTTCATGAGGAAGTGAAGCACAAGATTTTGCAGCATTGGCTAGAGCTTGCAGTTTTGATGCATCTTTCCTATTGGAGGCGTATTTTGCAGCCAACTGCCGCAAATCTCGAATAATTGCCTGCATGCTATAGGAACAGTATACATTATTACTAGATTTGAATAGTCCAATGTGCAACCATAAGACAACCTGTACAAGACTCTGAAGTCTGAAAAATGCAACTAAAAGAATATATGCACATTCTTGCCTATGTGTTTGGAAGGGGTTACTCTCCACATGGTCCTTTACCACAAAGGAAACACAAGGCAAGATGAAGACACCATATATTTAGAAACCATAGATAGTATATCAAAAAGAACAAGCTGGAGTATCAAGGGGATAGTGCATACGACGCTTTTAGAACCAAAGACTAATGATTTGTTTATAAAAGGAACAACACAGTGGAAGGGTAAATTGTTGGTGTACCAGAAACAAACAGTCAATGTGATCTGCAAAATTGTATGTACTGACCTACGAACTTTATTGGCAATGAAAACATTAATCAAGACAGTCTAAGATAAAATTATTGGTGTATCCTAAACAAACAGCCAATGTGATCTGCAAACTTGTATGCACTGACCTGCAAACTTTATTAGCAACGAAAACATTACCCAAGAAAGTCATCACATGGCTTTCACCTCCTTGAGAAGGGGTATCCTTGCCCTTGCTTATATTTGAATGAGGCCCTCCTGAAGTTACATTTGATCGTGTTGAATTCTTGCTATTCCTTGCCACAGTACTGTACACATCTTGGGAGTCACGGATGGTTAATTCATGAGCTGACCAAGCACATTCTTGCTCATTGACTATATGAGGATCGCGTCTTATGAAGGACAAATCTGCTGCAGATATAAATTTGTAGTCCTTGAGAACTTCACGTCTTTTACACAAAGGAAACAATATCCTGTTCCTCCGAGGGTCGTTTGGCCTGATCACTATATCTATTATTTTTGAAGGGACAGACTCCTTTTTGCTAAACTCAAGAAGAATTATATCTCTTTTGGCAGCATACCCATCATTAAACAACAATGAACTTTTGCAGACCCATAAACCACGCACCAAATCAGCATACTCTGGAAGCACTTTCAAAATTTCTTCCTCTGAATAAGTTGGAGCAAGGTGCATTACAGCATCGAATTGATTTACTTCTGAGACCTGTATCAAACAAGTGAACGTTGGGGGAAAAAAGGATTAGAAAACAGCCATCTGACAGGATTATCTTATCTGACTAAAAGGATCCATTCAAATTGAAGCATCTCATATCTAACCTCAGTAAACCATTTTTTCAGGCGGTCTCCCAGTGGTAGCGAAACCATCTGCCTGTTACGAATGAAATGCAGATTAAAAAACATTGTTATGTAAAGCTCAGGCACAAGGACAGCAATCACAGAAGAAAAGGTTGTATATTAAAGAGTAGGAGAGTGAAACATAGAGATTCAAGAAAACATAAAAGATAAAACACAAAATGGGCAAGTTTTAAAAAAATCTAGTATTTGGACATAGGTCACCGAGAACTACAACTACTTGAGCATGTTGTGAAATCCTGCAATTATATTTTGACATCTAAACTACAAATTCTGATTTGCTCAGTCTTAGGCCCAACCACTAGTCACTGTTATATAATCATGGATGATGATCAATAAGTGAGAAAGCTGTACATTTTTGCAATAAATACTTGTAATTTCTGTAATAGGCTCCAAACATGAATTTTTACAAATGAATGCAAAATCATGTCAGTTGTTTTAATCTACTAAAAAATCCATTCCCAAGAGTCGTAGTTTTTCGCAACTCAATATTTTATGTTTTTGAAATTTACTCAAAAGGCTCATTGCAAAATAGCGGATGTAGCAAAATAAGCTGGGCATTAGTAGCATTGTGATACTGGTAATTGAAACTGCCTAATACCATTGGGAAATAGCACAATACAAGTTCATACTTCACAACGGGATAAGAGGAGAAAAATCAATGAAATCATTATCAGTTTGCAATGAAACAAAAAGCAGAGAACTTTTCAATTTTCATGCTCCAGAGTGAAGATATGTTGCTTGTTGCCACTATAATCATAAGAAAAGCTAGTCCACAAGATACTTGCAATTCCTGAAAACTAAAACAGAGTTGGGAAATGAAGTAACAGCACTTTATAGCTTGGCATCTGTTGATACGTTTGCTGCCCGTTGATGCTCCAGGACACAACGACATTACATAGTCAGGTCTGCACAGTAAGTGGGGCATGATCAGTTGTGTTTGCATCATCCTAAAAACGATAATATAATAAAAATAAAGAAATGGAAACACGATCCAACAAAATAAATCAATGTTGAAGCTATGCTATTAAAGTTTTTGTATGAAATCTGTTGCCTCGAGTGCTGAAGGAAAAAAAGTTACTACATGAAATTTGAGTCAACAAAGCATTTGATGTGGAAGAAACCAAGAGTGTGTGGAATAGCAAATTAATTTGTTCAAACCATGACCTAGGATGATCATAGGAACCTTCCAATAAATTTATATTATCAATACTTATTCCTGCTGTTGTTAGGTTCAATTTCTAGCCCTATTCAACTTGTGCCATGGGGAGCTGGCTACGCGCCATGTGCCAGTGTGGTTACTGTAGCATGCACTGCTACAGTAGGATGCCAGTTTCCTACAACAGCTTGTGATTAAAAAAAGGCTCAGTTGCTGTTACTTTGAAGTTATTGTACAATGCATCTATGCTCTGTTTCTAGTCTTACTATCCTGATACCCTGGCCAAAAGTTTGCCACATTAACAAGACAGACCAAGTGCAGGAAGCTCCCACACAAGGCGGGGTCTGGGGTGTTGACAAATGCACTCACTCAGGTTACTTAGTTTCCTAGTAGTTTCCTAGCAGCTGTCTGGCAGCTTCTTTCTTCTCTTTAGTGTGAAAGTCTAAGTCAAGTCAAGT
Organism: Eleusine indica; assembly: GCA_030378355.1. NCBI lineage: Eukaryota > Viridiplantae > Streptophyta > Magnoliopsida > Poales > Poaceae > Eleusine > Eleusine indica. Next base: position 33,362,041 of record CM059499.1, read on the forward strand.
CAAGTCTTCTCCTTGGACTGCCAGTCAAGGTCTTTAGACTGTGAAGCAAGCCTCTAGGGCTGCTGGTGTACATTTTTTCAGCTATAAATAGAGGGCATAAGGCCCAGAAAAAAGCAGCTCAGCTGCAACAAGGTGCCTGTGTACCTATTCTTGTGTGTGTTCATCATCCAGCCTGAACCAAAGTCTAAGTGTTTGTGAGTGTGTGAGTGTGAATTGTGTGCTGGAGCTGTGATCTTAGGGCCAACAATTGGTACCAAAGCCATGTGATCAGCGCCAGCTGCAATGGTGACGCCGCCGCCGCCGCCTTCGCCGGAGTGGGAGAATGGCTGCGGTAACCAGAGAGAGGGTGATGGCGCCAATGGAATGCGGCCGTCTGCTAGACCACGCCCACGAGGTCGTCGCGGACGACGCCGTGGTGACTCTGCTTTCCCGGTGTGGAGCCGAGGAAGCGGGAGCAGGAGCAAGGAGTGCTCTGGCTCGCGCCCGGTGGTGGTCCACAAGACGGTGCGCAAGTTTGGCAGCGCCACGACGTTCCCCACGCTCGCGCATGAACTACACCGACTGGGCGCTGATGATGAAGGTGATGCTCGAGGCAGGCGTGAGACCTCTGGGAGGCCGTCGACGTTGGAGCAGAAGACAAGATGGAGGACAGGTTGGCCATAGAGGCCATCCTGCACGCTGTACCGCAGGAGCTCATCTCCACCTTGGCGTTGAAGGCGACGGCCAAGGAAGCCTGGGACAAGCTCAAGTCCATAAGGATTGGCTCTGACCGAGCGAGGAAGGGGAAGGCGCAGCAGCTGCGGCAGGACTACGAGAACATCGCGTTCCGCGACGGCGAGCTAGTGGAGGATTTCTCGCTGTGGCTAGGAGCGATGATCACTGAGCTCTTGACGGTCGGCGAGACCGTCAACGAGCAGCAGGCGATTGAGAAGCTCCTCCGTGTTGTGCCTCCGAAGTTCGAGCAGATTGCTTTGTCAATCGAGACTCTGCTCAACTTGTCCGAGCTCTCGCTGGAGGACGTAACCGGGCAGCTTAAGACGGTGGAAGACCGCAAGGCTGCACCGGCGTCAACAGAAGAAGGCGGCAAGCTGCTGTTCACTGAGGAGCAATGGGCAGCGCGCTGCAAGGAGCGGAGCGGCGACGGTGCATCCGGCTCCGGCAGCAAGGGCGGTGGGCGCGGACGGGATAAGCCTAAGAAGAAGGGGAGAGTTGGCCTGCGCCCAGACGACGAGTGTCACAACTGTGGCACGAAGGGCCATTGGGCGCGCGACTGCAAAGCACCAAGGCGGCAAGGGCGGCAAGAGCAGGCCAACGTCGCCAAGGAAGCGAGAGCAGTGGAACCATCTCTAATCCTGACCCAACTTTACGCTTTGGGCAGCGCGGCTGAGGAAGAAGGCGGCGAGTGGGTGAAGCTGAATGAGGCGCGCGCATAGGCCAATCTTGGGCGTGAAGAGGAAGACGAAGACGTCTGGTACCTCGACACCGGCGCAAGCAGCCACATGACGGGCAAACTGATGGCGTTCAACAGCATGGACAAGACCATTACCAGATCTGTCAAGTTTGGTGATGGTTCGGTGGAGGATTGAAGGACGCGGCTCAATGGAGTTCAAGTGCCTGAATGGAGAGCACAGGACACTGACCGGGGTATACTTCATCCCCAAGCTGAAGAACAACATCATCAGCCTTGGGGAGCTCGATGAGCGAGGCTGCAAGGTGGTGATCGAAGACGGCATGCTGCGGGTCCGTGACCGGACTCGACGGTTGCTGATGCGAGTACCGCGCGACAAGAACCGGCTGTACACCATCAAGCTCAACCTCAAGCAGGCAACGTGTCTGGCGGCGAAGCACGACGACGACGCCTGGCTCTGGTATTGCCGTTTCGGCCACATTGGCTTTGATGCGCTGGCGACGCTCGGGCGCGAGGACATGGTCCATGGCCTGCCCAAGATTGAGCGCGGCAGAAAGCTGTGCGACAGTTGCCTCGCCGGCAAGCAGTGAGGACACGCGTTCCCGCAGAAGGCCAAATACCGTGCTGACGAGCTCCTCGACCTAGTGCACGGTGATCTATGTGGCCCGATCACGCTGGCAACGCACGGCGGGCGGTGCTACTTCCTTCTTCTCGTCGACGACTGCAGCCGGTACATGTGGCTTTGGCTGTTGACCAGCAAGGACGAGTCGGTGCGAGCGATCATGGAGTTCCACGCTCGCGTCGAGACGGAGACCGGGAGGAAGCTAAAGGTGATGAGGACGGATCGTGGTGGCGAGTTCACTTCGGTGGAATTCGGGTGGCACTATGCTGAGGCAGGGGTGGAGCGCCATCTCTCGGCACCGTACTCGCTGCAGCAGAATGGCGTGGTGGAGCAGCACAACCAGACCATCGTTGGGATGTCCAGGAGCATGATGAAAGCCAGAGGCATACCCCGGCGTTTTGGGTGGAAGCAATGAGCACGACGGTGTTCATCCTCAACCGGTTGACTACGAAGAGTGTGGCTGGGAAGACGCCGTACGAGGCATGGCATGGCAAGAAGTCGAGTGTCCTTCCTCAGGACATTCGGCTGTGTGGCGCACCGCGCACGTCAAGACGATGAAGCTGCATCTTGGCAAGCTGGAGGACAGGAGCACGCGCATGGTGTTCATCGGCTACGAGTCGGGAAGCAAAGCCTACCACCTCTATGATCCTGTCGACAAGAAGGTGCACGTCTCGCATGACGTGGTCATCGATGAAGGTGCGAGCTGGGATTGGACGGCGGCGAGTGTCGAAGCTGGCGCGGCATCAAGCTCAAATCTGACGGTGTTCGAGTTCACGGTGGAGCAAGAGGAGATTGCGGAGCGAGGGGGATCAAATCGAGCAATGCAAGATGAGGAGTCGCACACTCCACTGGGAGGTGGAGCGAAGCCTGGCTCCCCTGTTGAGCCCGCCTCGTCGGGTTCCTCTGTTTCCGCGACGACGACGCCAAATTCGACATGATTCATGTCGCCGCCGGGAGATGCGTCACCGAATCTGGACGCAGCCTACGCCGATGAGCAGCTGAGGTTCAGGCTGGTCTATGACTTGGTCGACGGCGCTCCAACTCCGAGGCTCGCCGCTCGAAATCTCGGACAGCAGCAGCTGCTAATGGTGTCTGTAGAAGAGCCAAGCACGTTCTCAACGGCAGAGCAAGACCCGAACTGGCGCAAGGCCATAATCGAGGAGATGCGATCGATTTGAGGAAAACCACACTTGGGAGCTGGTCGTTCCGCCGGCTAATTGCCGGCCGATTGGGCTAAAATGGGTGTACAAGGTGAAGCGTTGCTGGTGGCAAGCTTACAAAGCACAAGGCGCAATTGGTGGCAAAGGGCTACGTGCAGCGAGAAGGCGTCGACTTTGAAGAGGTGTTTGCACCGGTGGCGCGCATGGAGTCCGTGCGATTCGTGCTTGCTCTGGCAACGAAGAAGAGCTGGCTTGTGCATCACATGGATGTCAAGTCAGCCTTTCTGAATGGCAAGCTGGCAGAGGAGGTCTTCGTGTAGCAGCCGCCAGGGTTCATCGTTGACGGAGAGGAGCAGAAAGTGCTCCGGCTGCGCAAAGCTCTGTACAGGCTGCGGCAGGCGCCGCGGGCATGGAACATCAAGATGGACGCAAGCTTGAAGAAGCTGGGCTTCACCAAGTGTGCCAACGAGCATGCGCTCTACATGCGAAACTCTGGTCGCGCGCCGTTGATTGTGGGCATCTACGTAGACCACCTGAGCATCACCGGCGGCGATCAGAGGGACATCGACGCATTCAAGAAGGAGATGACGTCACTGTTCAGGATGAGTGACCTTGGGTTGCTGTTGTTGGTCGTATCTACGCACCCACTTATATACCGCAAGAGGACGGTGTACGATTGTAGCACTTTTTCCCTTGAATTGAGTATTCCAAGGTTTATCGAATCCACTGGGACCTTAGGGAATTATTAAACAAAGTTAACAGTAAAAGATCTAATCAAGGCTACTGTCAAGGTTAGATTACATGAGGGGGAGACTGCCAGCGCAAAGGTGCGCCAGACAGTAAATCTGTTGTTCCGATCGGCGCGGGGATTGAGCCGATCGGCACGCTGGTGAAACTAAGCCAAGGTTGTTGCGCCGATCGGCACAGGTGTTGAGCCGATCGGCACGCTGGTGAATCTGTGGTGACGCCGGTCGGCGCGATGGTTGAGCCGATCGGCACACTGGTGAATCTAAGCCAAAGTGCACCAGATCTAGTAAACCTATGCTGATTAGTGAGTAGCCAGATATCTACTAGTGAGATCGTAACCAGAAAGTCTAACTGGAAAGCATCATAATGGGTAATTACATGGATCAATGACAACCTATAATGAGTAAGATCACCCTGCTTTCCGAGCGGCTCCCTATTTATTCGCTGCGGGGAGAAAACCCTTAATCGCGCGAGTATCTTACCCTACTCAACTATCTAATAGTGTTGCGCAGGCTTAGTGCTGTCACAGCTAAACCACACTACTAGCATCATCAAGCAACCATAATCAATACAATGTTCGAATACTATCCTAATCACCATGATTACGATAATATCTATGTACTTAGCCTGGAACTAAGCAGTTGAAATAAGCACATGCATAATTATAGAATCAAGATAGACAAATCACCAAAACCATCATCAATATATTCAATCATCCTTGAGATACATAGAGTAAGATTCATCCCCGTCGAGATGGCCTACCTTGACGGATCAACTCTTGACTCCAATGGTTCTTGAAACTCAACTAGAGATCTATTCTAACGGGGCAAGCCCCGGTGGCTCTAACTCACGGATCTGGTGTCCCTCTGTCGCCTCCTTCTCTGCGGCGAGGGTTTACAAGTATTTATAGGAGTTCTACTCGTAAAGGACTCGGTTTCTAGCAAATAAGGCGGTTACGCCGATCGGCGCAGGATTGCGCCGATCGGCGCAAGCCGTGTCTTCTCTGATTTCTTCTCCGAGTCGGTTCCTCTGTCTTCCATAGCTGCCACGTGGGCATTTTCCTTCGAGATAAAGTCTTGTACTGCATGTTAAGATCTTGGAGTTCCATAAATCTTCTTGAAGTTCCATAATTCTTTTTAGACAAATATCTTCAAGTATCTTGCGCAGATAAACTTCCATAAACATGTGGAATGGGTCTCGGTCACTTCTGTGGGTCAAAACACCCTTGCGCCGATCGGCTCATGGGCTGCGCCGATCGGCGCATTGGGCTTCTTCAGTGCTTTTCGTCGGTTCTGGACTCCTGTCCTCTCCATCATCGTATTAATCACCAATTTTACCTGTTTCTGCAATAAAGCTCCAAAACAACGCATATCCAAATATATAGGCAATATCACATGTAAATGGCCTAAATTACTATCAATTATGCTCTAATTGAGGTAATATTCACATACAAAAGGGGCACTTGGGAAGTGCCAACAACTGTCCTACTACCTTGGAATCGAGGTAAAGCAGGGGAAGGATGGGATCCGGCTATGCCAGAACGCCTACGCACAGAAGCTGCTTGAGAAGGGCGGCATGGCGGATTGCAATCCGATTCAGACACCGATGGAGGAGAGGCTCAAGCTGTCCAAGCACAGCACTGCGGTAGCGATCGACGCGACGCACTACCTGAACTCATTTAGCATAGCTTCTAGTTGGTCTCGCTCCCTAGCCACCTCTTCAAGAGTAGGATTGGAAGATTGCAGTCGACGAGTAGTTCACGCAATGCTCTGTCGGCGCCGCTCCAAGTCAGCCATGATTTATTGGCGTCCAGCGGCCGTCTGTGCACTACGCCGGAGGGCCTCAATGTCCATACTCGATGAGCACGTTGAGTATAGGGTCTTCGTGTCAGCACGAGAGCTGTAATTTGAGATTTCAATAGGCTCGGGCTTTGGAACCTGAGGCAGCACTGGGGGCTCATTAGTTCCTAAACCTTGCGCTCGTCGAGCATCACAAGTCATGCGGCGACGAAGCAGCTCTTCTGGTGGCACTTGTCGGCAAGCTTGTTTGATGCGATGGTTAAAATCACTCATGTAGCTTAATAAATCTTGAAGCGTGCCCTTGGGGTGGTCGCGCTTCCACCGTCTCCACTGCATTCTGCGAATCAGGAAGTCACCAGGGGCTCCGTGAGCCTCTGGCACCATTATGCTTAGCGACATCGCGTCGACAACAAGGGCATCCGGAGCCAACTCCGCTGCTTTGCTGCCAAAGTAAAATCCTAAGGAGCGTATAGTAAAGCAGAATATAAATATGCGAGCTATCGGGATAGTTGGATAAATTTTCATTAAAAAGCAAAACCTAAGTTATAATATAGAGCCTTCGAAGCGCTACACGCTTACGATGGTCCTTCGGACAAGGTTTTAACCTCTAAGAGATTCCTGAAACAAGGCATGAGCGTCCAAGACAGGGCAGGCTCACACCTGGTGTGTAGTAGAGGTAGTAGGTGGCGCATCCGATTGTTGTGTGGCGGTGTGGCCTTCTAACCCCTCGGCTGGTTCGTTGCTCTTGTCTGGGGCAGTGGCTCTCGGAGCGGTCTCGGCCGTGGGCACATCCGCCCAAGCTGTTCGCGTGGCATCCTCCCGACCACCAAAGGCGCTGGTGCCGCTCGCTGTTGCCGTGGCCGCAACCAGCTACACAGCTGCTTCGCGGGCTCACGCCCCACGATGCTGCCAATGGCGCTGATCCAATCTTGCACCTATATGTACTCCACCACGTTGCCGCGGTAGCCGAAGAGGAGTTGCTGTGTAGACTCTTGGGTCTCGCGACGATTCGGTGTGGCAAGGGATTCCATTGTGGCATACGTGGTTGTCCAACCTATTTGGACGCAAATGGTCCCATAGGTGCACAAACCATCTTTGACCTCGTGTCACGTGTTGCCCTCTTCGCGCCAACCAGGCTTTTGGTATTGCCCCGAACGCTGTCCTTCGAAGGATAATGACTTCATCCTCCGAGGGTGCGGAGGTACCGCTCGAAGGATCTTGGCTTCGCTGTGGCCTCTGATGAACGCCTGTATCTCGAAATTACAGTTAATAATGAATAATAAATAAAAAGAATGACAATGTGTTAACTTTGACTTTTTTTTGCAGCCCGACTTTGATGAACCCTCAAAGGGTGGCTTGTGAAGTGATCCCTCCAACACCATTTTAAGCTCCTCAGGCCGCCTTCTCCTTCGGCGTGCCCCAGTGCCCGGGAAGACAGCCCCATCCTGGCAAAGAAGTCACGGAGCTGCCCAATCAAGCCGAACAGCCCCTGACTCATTGATTCCAACTCTTCAATGTAGACAATCGTGGCCTCCAAGGTCGTCGTCAGCCTTTGGTTGTCACTTGTCAGAGCAAGGACATCGCCACCTAGTCGGCGGTTAGACTCACCAAGATGCTCAAGTTCTATGCCGCTTTTTCGAGCCGACTCGGTCAGCTCCCGAACGAGTCATTGGGAGTCTGCAAGCACGTCAGCGGCTTTGTTGCTAGTGTCTTCGGCTTGCTCTGCCCGGGAGTTGCTGTCGGCCAGTTACGCCCGCAGTTCGGCTATCTACCCGGCTGGTGACAGTTTGGCCTCCAAGTGGCGAGCCAAGAGCGCACCCTGCGCAATGAATAGAAAGTAAGTAAGGCAGTAACATTGGAAAAAGTTCCATACATAGTCTTGTAGGTTGAGCTCACCTTGGCGGTTATGCGGGCAAGTTGGCTTACAACGGCGGCGCTATCCACTCCCTCCAACGCCTTCTCAGTTCTCGACAAGTCCAGCATCTGGGATGAGTAACCTAACGCCGTGGCGGCTTCGATTCGACAAGAGAAGCCCTAAGGGCAAAGGGTGGTCCCAATGTCGTTAGGAACCACACCTTGGGATAGCACGCCCATGAATCCTTTGCCGCCTCCGGAATGTCGCCCGAACTTTGACGCCAGGCGTTCCGTCCTCTCCTCCCCAAAGTCGTCTTTTTCTTCTTCCTCCTCTTCGTTTTTGTCCTCTTTCTCTCCTTCCTCCTCTTGCGCACGATCTTTCGCGGTTTCAACACCTACCTCACCCTCCGAGTGCCCTTCTTCCTATCGTCATCCGCCTCGTTTGCGTCGAAGTCTTCGGTAGATTGCATTGCAGCGTCTTCCACGATAACCGTCTCGTCATGGTCCGAGGGTCGCTCGACTGTGAAATAGCAAGAGACGCGCATGAAATCGACACTCCACAAGTTATGACCAAAAACATGCTAATCTTATTCGGCAGGGCTGTTGAGAAACCATGTGGATATATGCACATATTTATGGTTTGTAATATATGATGAGTAATTGACATTGGTTGAGTTTGATTTTTGAGTTGAAATGCGGGAATTTGGGAATGCATGAGTTTGTGCATGTCATGGTTATGACTAACCAGTAGTTGGTAAAGAGGTTGAAGAGTTTGCAGGAGAAGAAATGTGTTTGCTTGTCTTCATGATGCGTAGGTCACTGGAGTCAACTTGACGGTCAACGACGAGAGAATCGGGCACAAGTAGGAGACTTGGGGCCGGACGATCGGGAGGCCGGGTGAAGTCAAGGGTGATCCATACCGTACACGTGGAGAGGCAAGAAGCACAGACGGTTTCGCGGTTGAGCCTCAAAACCGTGGGTTCAAGACAACAGAGTTGACTAAGTCAAAGGTGATCGGGCGTTGGTGCATGTAGAGGCTTCCAATGGACCGGAGACGGGAAAGACTTGCTAACGAGGAGGATCACGGGATGAGGTGACACGCGTCAAGATCAAGAAGTCGCACTTTGAGAAGCGTGCAAGGCGGTTTCCCGGTTTGGGCCTCAAAACCGGTGGCGGCGGTTGGAGGTGCACGTGGCACCATCACGGAGCTTGCGTCGAGGCGAAGCAAAGTCGTAAAGGGCTCAATGGCAATCGAGCGATGAGGAAAAAGATGGACGGTTGTGCCCTTGGTGGTAGGTGATAGTGTATTGTAGGTGAGGGGTAGGATGGTCTTTAGGATAACACCTAGGCCTATATAAGGAGAGGTAGGACTGGTGAAAGAGGTGCCTCTCTTTCCCTTAGCCTTGCTAAGTCTTCACTTCAAAGTGCTAGAAGCGGTCTTCATATAACAGAGGAGAGGAGAGGGTGTGTAAGAGACATCTCTTTCTCTTCCAAATAGTGGGAGAAAGAGGGTGACTTCCTACCCTTGTATCCATGAATCTTGTATGTAAGAATCAATGATATGAGATTTAATTTCGTACTCAAGATCATCTCTCCGTAAATCCCAAATTTCTCTTTTTTCCTATTTTCGGAGGTATTTTCGTGGGGATTTTTTATCTCGTTTTTTAGTGCATTTTGGGGCGAATTTCTTGAGGATTTTGGTGCTAGGACATGCCTAAACATTCCTTGATGGATCCTTGGTTGAATCCTAGGTATAAGCAACTTTGATTTCGTGGATTTCCTCAAGAACATTCAAACCCTAGAACTTTCGATAAAACCCAAAATTTGTGATGAATTCTTGAGCTTTTGAGATGATTCCACTTGGAGTAGATGCGTCCTACCATGATGTATCTTTAGTCCAAATTTCGTGATTTTTGGAGTTCGTTTGATAGGGTTTTGTAATTTTTCTTTGCAAATCATTGGTGCTGTTTTGACCCTGTCAAGCCCGATCGACAGTGCTGATGGACCAGCAGCCGATGGTCACTACCGATGACCGGACCAGCACTGCCGATTGCCTGGACCAGCATTGTCGATCGGCACTGCCGATTCTCCAACAGAACTGCTCAGTTTTGAGTGTGTTTCTTCCATAGTTTTGTGCCTTGGTTGTCCACCTTCATCAATTGTTTTCTTTGTGTTTTTCCCATAACTTGGCTGTACTCGATCGACACTACCGACGATTTGATCCGCACTGCCGATGCTCTGTCGAATATGCCGATCAGCACTGCCGATGACATGACCGGCATTGCCGATGCAAGTTCAGAATTGTTCTAATTTGAGTGTGGCTTTCCCATATCTTTGTGCCTTGGCTGTTCTTTTTCACCGTTCGTGCTACCACTTTAGTCTTCCGCTGGTGTGAGTCATTCCTAGGGCTAGCATATCACAAGTTGGTGTGTGTGACTTCGGTGACTTGCTTTGAGGTTGGCGGCTCGGGTTCAAATTGGGCCACAGGGTAAGTTCTTAAGAAGAATTTTTATTGACTCCCATTCACCCACCACTCTGATCGCCTTCTCGGTCCTTCAGCTGCCAACGCCAAAATCCCTCAAGCCTGTTTCACTCGCTGGAGAGCGATCGGGTATGCTTTGGGCCAGCACATCTAGCAAATTCACACTCGCGGAGTCGAGGGGACTCGTTGATCTGATATACGGTCCACACGGCGTATGGATCGACGGAGTAGCTTGGGATTCCGCCCTCGAGATCGTGTCGACTGAACAGGTCGGCTCCTCGACGACTTGATGTCGAACTGCTTCCGAAGATGCTTGTAGGACGCAAGTGCCAAAGAGGGCGATGCGGGAGACGGTGACGGCCATGCTTTCAACTTCTACCTTGTTGGCTCGGCGCCAGAAGCATCTTTTGGCCGGTTCGGCCACCATTGTATTTTTTCTCTTCTGTTTCAAGGGCCAGGTACCGGCTTATTTTTCTCCCTTGCCTTCCGCGGCCACGTCCGTTGTCGTCCCCCGGGCAGTCGCCTTCAGAGCCGAAGGGCGCCTAACAGTAACCTTTTGTTGAATCCGAGGGGCGGGCTCTGGGCATGCAGCGGCCGCCGTATCTGGGACGTCGGCAATAGGGGCCTCCTTGGGAGGCAAGATGGCTTCGGGATTTCGAAGGCACGCAATGGGGTTTGTGCGGCCCTAACAGCCCAGCTCCCCAAGAAGCACTCATTCCTTCGGAAGGATCGGGCCAAGGAAATGATTGGCCCTCCGCTCGATGTTAGCAAAGTCCACCTCCGACAACTGATTTGCGGCAAACTAGAGGCGCCCGGTAGATGTCTCTTTGGTGATGAAGGGAATGTGCCATTCATCGTATAGAGGGTCAATCCTCATCGCGTAGAACTCTTCGCATAGGTCTTGCATGGTCATCCTTCAGGCCATACTGTTCAGCAGTTGCACACGGGATGCAACTATGACTTCATCCGCTATCACGGGCCGAGGGGTGTACAGAATCTCGGCGTTCCGACTATGTAAGTTGCTGCCAGGTCCCACGTAGTAGAATCAGCCAGATGATATTTGCTTCCCCCAGTGTTGCTTTGTTGCCTTCGCGGGAACACTATGTTCTCGGCGCGGTCTAAGGTGATCGACATGTAGTTAGAAATCAGGTTAGAGTCCAGCAAGCAGGAGTGTTCCTGTTGGAAGCTAGGTGCGTCAGGGCAAAAGCCCCGGCATGCGGCTCGGTCCACTCCATTCGGAACGCCCACTTGAAGCAGGCCAGTCGAACAATGGTATTTGGGTTCACTTGTTGAATCTCTAGGCCGAAGAGACCCAACACCTCCCCAACAAAGGGCTCACACGGGAATCGGAGACTGGCTTCGAATAGCTGGTCGAACACCACGATCTAGCCGGGCCGAACCTAGGGTGTTGTTAGCCTTCGGCGCCTCCACCCGCCTGCGCTTAAACCACGCCTTCGGCACAACGGCTCATTCATCCAGTTTGGCCTCGATCACCAAGCCGCGACCGAGGTAGGCACACTTCCAGCCTTCTTAGTGTTTATCCTACGCAGTTCGGCGCCGGTCGTAGCTTTCGCCTTCCGTGGACCCATCACGGCCGAAGGGTGCAGAGCGTGCACAAGGAAGAAGTGCGGTGTTAGGGTCAGAAGACGAACCGGAGGGCCTTCGGTGCATAGACGGTTGCTAGGAGCGCGATGATCCCAAGGGCTCGCGGCTACGCGTGGTTAGGGTTAGAATGTTGCTCGACAATGAGAGTAAAAATGTGGAGGGGTGAATGGCTGGTTTATATAGCCAGTGAGCCGCACCCAACGCGGTTTTCAATCCGAACGTTCGTCGGTCACGCACCAAGCCGATGTGCACCACATGGCGGCCATCGGACCTGCAGTTACAGCGGATGATGCTAACCGTTTACTTCGCTTATGGTTCGCTCTGTTCCGAGGCATTAATGGATGACGACATTAATACAACAAGGGTATTCAAAGGTTCTTTGGTGTTCGGCTCATTGATTCAGCAAAGCGATGGTTCCTTACGACTTTGCACTAATGCTAACCTCTTCTTCTGTGGCTACATTGTCCTTAATTACACATAGCGTCCTCGGAGTGGGCTTGCCAATGGCCTCCGGGCAGGCCCAAAAAGGGGGGACTAGGGGTGGCCATTTCACATGGTCACAGTTTCGGTCCTGCCGAAGGCGGATCTCATCCATGAGGGGTTGCTGTTGGAGGAAAGCCCACCTCCTAGTCTCCCTTAGACCTAATTGGAGCCCATTAGCAAGCACCAAGGCCGAAGATGAACCAGAGGCCCGGAGGGGAGTCGGCCTAACAGGCGGCCGGAGGCACGATACCGCCGAAGGGGCGGTACTATCGGAGAGCGTATGAGTCAGGTAGACCCCACGTCGCAAGTATCGAAGGTTGACTCCCGAGGGCGTGTACCGGATGATGATTGAAGTACCAAAGTACCCTTAGGCAGAAGTATAGAGCATGTAACATAGGCTCAGGGTAAACATGTAAACATACCAGAGGGAGCAGGTGTGCATAAACCTATAATTGCTCCCCTGTAGCCCCTATGAAAGGTCATTCCACCACATCCCAAGTACGGGCATATGGTACGGACTCGGGGAAGTAATACAAGTCCGAAGGGACCCTGCTCGTGGGCCTTCGTCATTGCTTTGTGTATTACTCCCATAAGCCTGAAGCCCCTTCGGCAGGTCCCCTAGTGTTTGTTCTGGCCTTGTAACCACAACGCTGAACATTGAAAATTCACTTTTGATTGTTGCCAAGGGGCTCTCAAGATCATTCCCCCCTAGTGTTTGTTCTGGCCTTGTAACCACAACGCTGAACATTGAAAATTCACTTTTGATTGTTGCCAAGGGGCTCTCAAGATCATTCCCCCCCCCCCCCCTCCTCAACCGGGATAGTGGGTGTTTTGTTATCCAGTCATCCTAAGCTTGTAGGCGCGAATGTATTCTAGTAAAATCTCGTGTATGTGTGTTGTACTAGGGTTCTTGTCCCCTTTTCTTCTTAATATAATGAAGCGCAGCTCTCCTGCGTTTTCAAGAAAAATAATGTTGCCAAACCAAGCAGTACCAACTTTGTTCAACATGATCATTGCAATATGCCAATATACTGCATTAATATTATTGGATCTATTCACATAAACCCGTTTGGGAAAAGGTAATCCAGCATTACCCTGCTGCAGTCAAAGCATCAATTTCTAGTTCATGCATGTTCTGACCTAATATATAATGCTAAGACATTAATAAATCAGGCAACTTTCTGAAAAGGTACTCCAAATAGTATTGTCTCTAAACATGATAGTGTAAATTTTTAAATAGTTTTTTTTTTTCATTTAGACGTGTCAAAAATGTAGTATACATTTCTCTCACAAAGCACGTTCGCACTATTATAACCTTACCAAATTAAAATATATGTGTCACTTGGCAAAACAAAGCCTACCCCAATTTGTTTGGAAGCTTTGTTGTTGTTGTTTGCAAAATAATTAAACATGTGTAAACAAGGGATTTCAGAATTCAAGAGAGGGCAGTTTCCAACCATTTTTTTCCCACAGATATGACAACATAAATTCATGGTGAAAAGTGGTCATTTTTTATATGAGAAATAGCTAAACACTTACGTGCTCAGCTGCTCATCACGAAATTTAGATTAAAGAAATAACAAGACACTTACATGTTCATTGTGAAATCTATAGGCCCACCCTCATTTGATACCATCTTATCATGATAACTGGTTGCAATATCACTCCCTGCTGGCTGGTAAGTGAGAGAAATCCATGGCTGCAACAATGGAAGTGTATTTTCAATTTCCAAATACTAAGTTTACATTACAGGAATCTGTTGAGTGCATAGAAAGAACACTTTTTAAAATATATATATAATGTGATAATCTCAAAAGCAAAACTTGACTAATGCACATAATGTCAAAACTTATAGCATGAGAAGAATCAGTAAAATAGAACATAACATACCAAAATGTAATAAACCTGAAAGCTAAAGCATACTAATGTCCAAGAACGTCAAAAAAATAAAAAGTATATCATTCTTTCTAACCTCAGAAACTTCTGCATCCTCCTTGGACTCTTGTGGGCGCTCGTTTCCCTGTAAGTAAAAGACATGATCATGAATATTCCTTAGAAAAACTAACTAGGAAACAACAATAGTAAGCAGAAGGCTCCTGCTTATTACCAAAATTAAGGCCCTGTTTGGATCCTCTAGTCGGCTAAACTTTAGCCTCTTAAAGTTTAGTCAACTAACTAAACATTAGGAGGTGCATGTTTGGATCCATGACTAAAATCCTTGGCTAAATAAAAAATAGACATGTCTATCCTTTATTAATAACAAAAAATGAATATATGTGTGGGTTGAAGGAAAATATCATATGTGAGGAGGGGTAGTTTTGACTTTAGTTGTCTTTTCTCAAGCTTAGGAGATTTTAGGAGGGTTGGGGTGACTAGAGAACTAAAGTTTAGGAGGTGAGCTGGCTAAAGTTTAGGAGATTTTAGGAAGTCATGTTTGGAGCAAAAGTGACTAAAGTTTAGGTGGTGGATCCAAACAGGGCCTAAGAATAACTCAACAGGACAAAGGTTTCCATTAGTGAGGGAAAGCATTGCTAACCAATTGATTAGAGAAAAAATAACAGAAATATGTCACAATAGGCTTATTCAATCTGCTACCCTAGAATTATGAATCAGATGAGCAGATGCCAAGTATCACGCCCATGCAAATAATGTGCATGGCTTATAACTGCTGGAGATTAGGTTTCTTCATATGTTTTACTCCCTCCGTCCCATTTTTATTGCCGTTTTAGACTCCTATTGATTTCCCAGTTTAATTGACGTTATCGCTTCCCAACGCTTCCTATATTTAGACCTGAATTTACAGCAGTCAATTGACTCTGCAAGACGTCCTCTAGATGCCTTATATATCTTCCACGTTGGCCTTTTTGGTTACAATGCTAAAAAAAGAATAGAAAAGTACAAAGGCAAGCCACGAGCTGCTGGCAAGGAAGGTAAATGTCATCTCGAATGGACATTCTGAGGAGCAGTTGTCAGTATTAATGAGATGTATTGGTTCCTGTGAAAACTGCTAAAGAGTCAATAAAATAGGGACGGAGGGAGTACATGATTAGTCCAGGTAGTATGAGCAAGGCAATTATAAGTCAGTCAAACAATCATGCAAAAATGCTTGAAAGAGCAGAAGAACAACAGTTGAATAGTTGGCTGTACAATTATCATACTGGTATATCTATAGGGAAATAATGGTATAAAATCTGATAGAGAGAGAACTAGCACAACACCTTAACTGATGGAACCATGGAGCCACTAGTACCACCATTTGTTTCCCGGGCTTGTGAGACCTGCTGCTTAGCATGTGATCGCCCGGAATTGACATAAGACATTGATGGTCGTAATTGCAGCACCGCATCAATATGATTCAAATGAACCTGTAGAAACAAAGCATGTGGTTGATTCTACAGAGCATATACTAAATGACATAACTGTAAGGGATAATTGCAAAACAAGTTCTGTTTCAGACTCTAATTCTAAAAATGGTTCTGTTTTTGATTTCGTTGCAAATCCGGTCCCAAAACCGGACTGTTTTGATGAAAACAAGACCGGTTTTGCAACGAAACCGAAAACAGAACCATTTTCAGAATTAGAGTCTGAAACAGGACCTGTTTTGCAATTGCCCCTAACTGTAATGACCAAGTCATATCTCACTAAAGCCAGGGACGTGTAGTCGTCTACCAGAGTATTTTTCTGTTAGAGATTAGCAGCAACTTAATACACAAGCAAAGGACTAATATGTCCATGAACCACAGCTAAAACGAGCAATCCCAAACTAATATGCATAGTTGAAAATTTATGATTTTCTCAACTGTCAATACAACAGTTAGCTAATAGTACATGCCACAACTCCATAGGCTACAGTAGCCTATATACTCATAAACAGTTTGTGCATATCAATGAAACAACCATAGGACTTGTCATAGTACTAACCAAGTTGCCTTTCAGAACTCCAACTGCATAATCAGCAACATCAGCTGCCTTGGATGATGATAGTGTCTGCTAACACGAAACAAGTAAAAAATACCAGCAATATTAATGATATAAATCAAATAAGAGAACATAGCATCAAAATGTGCTAGAAATGTACAAGCTTAAGTAGTAAACTTGTTGCCTTTAGATTACAATAAATCTGACATTTTTGGACATTTGAATCAAGAATGATCCTCAAAACAAAAAAATTAGCACCAACAATTACAGTAGCAATCATTAAATACAGAAATATTGAAGTACTTTTAAGAAAAATCTATATGTATGGTTCCATGATTCCAGCATCAACTAGTTGCCATAGTTTATTAACTTTGGCAGAAATTCAAGGGTTTTCTAAGCTACTAGAAACATAGAGGTTACAATATACACACACTTCAAGAGAAAAAGAGGTAAGACCTCATTACCACACAAAACACTTGCACTGCAAGACAATGGCCATTTTCAAATGATGACTAGGGAAGAGTTCAACAGTCCTAGACCCAGTGGTGTGATACCACCAATGACCAGCTGCCACACCACATGGAGAGAGAACAAAAAGGCAGCTAGGAGAGTAGGAGTGAATTAATAATTCGTGTGCTTAAAGGGAAAATACAGCCAATCTACCTAATTAGATGTTTATTATGCTAAAGTACAATCAAATGATCATTATACCTAAATTAGTCGATGCTAGACATTATATTTTGTATAAAAAACTAATACTATGTTTGTAACTGATTGCAGCAACTCCAAAGAGCAGGGAACAAATGAAGCAGCATAAAAGACCGGATAAAGCATCAATAATAACAAAATATCTAAAGATGCAGCAAGAGAAGTGACCATAACACAACTGGGAAGATCTAAGGTGTGCCAATAAAAGAAACAATCATGCAAGTGTCCAAGCGTTCAGCGTAAAGGTATTACACAATTATATCTCACACTGAGGCTTATTCCTTCACGTGGAAGATCACAAAACTCACCTGTTTTGTCAGCCTCAAAGGTGCAGAGACATCTTGGTCATAATTTTCACTGTGTGTCAACATTCAGATCTATTTCCACCTTTGAACTCAATGGCTTAACACGGACCTGATATAATCATAATTTCTTTTGCTAAGTAAGATTGAACATATACATGTTTGGCAATACAAATAGGTCACAGAGACAGACATAATAACAGTGTGTGATGTACCTCTTCACATATCTCATTTAACTCATATGGGCGCCAACATGGCCTCAATGGATATTGCATAACGTACAGCTGTGATATAGGTAACAGCAACATTAATGCAATTTAGAGTCAATAGTAAGTACAGAAGGACTCAAAAACAGCGCTACGCAATATGGAGAAACTAAACTTCTTCCTGGGACAATGGACTGAATCTGTCCCTTAGTTTGGCACAGATTGAGATGAGAAACACGACCTGGTGTGCAAGTTTTTTTTTTTTTTTTGAAGTTCCTGGAACCAATTAGTGCTTAGCAAAATTAAAGAATGGGAGAAACGATTGAGCAAAAAAAAAAACAGAGATATCACGTATCAATGTATTATTATGTGCCTTCTGTACCGGAAGCCACATCAATCACAACAGTCTACAAACCACATGCATTTTTTTAGACGCATATCCAGGAAATTAAAGATCAGTAGAGAGTTGACCAAATCCTATTTCCCAAGCGGCTGATAGTATCAAGATGCCGGAACCTATTGCTCCCAAATAAACAACATAGTGATTCGAAGACACGGGAACCGTACTGGCGAAACAAGCAACAGTAAGGGGGCGCGTCACCTTGCCGTCGTCGTCGAAGGGCTTGGGGGTGAAGTACACGTCAATCTCCCGCACCACGAAATCCTCCTCGTCCTCCTCCTCCTCCTCCGCCTCGGGGGCAGCAACCTTCCCTGCCACGTCCACATCCATCGCGTCACCACCGTCCTCCTGCGGCGGCGCAGGGGGCGCCTCCGTCTCCCTCTCCGGCTCCGGCTCCAATTTAGGCCCGGGTTCTGGCTTTGGCATTGGCTTGGGCTTGGGCTTGGGCTTGGGCTTGGGCTTGGGCATGGCCTTGCCCTTCGCCCTCGGCGCGAACCGGGTGGCGCCCGCACCGGCAGCGGACGAGGTGGCCGGGGCGTCGCTAGGAGCGGGATCGACCATGTCGATGTCGATGTCGTCGTCGAGCGACAGCGGCTTATCGCCGCCGGTCGCCATGGCTGACGGGGACCTTCTAGGGTTTCGTGAGAGGGGGGGGGGGGGGGGGACCACCGAGAGAGGAGGGGGGGTAGTAAGCCAGCCGCGTGCCGCCGCCCGCCGTAGCCCGTAGGCGTGGGAGGCCCGCCGTGTGGTGTGGTGTTGAATGGGTTTTGACGTATTTTGTTGTTGGGTTGGCCTACTGGGCTTTGTGTTCCCATATTTCGGGTGCTTTGAGATAGCGGGGCCAGCAGCACATGCACATCCTCGCTGGATTCCCCGCTGGAGGGAATGACGAAGATCAACACTGATGCAGATGCAGCTATATCTAAGAGCATCTCCAATAGCTTATTTAAAAATAAATACCTAAAATAAGTTTTAGATTCAGGAAAGAAAAAATATAGGTATCTATTTTATGCTCATCTCCAATAGATTATCTAAAACTAGATACCTATAAGTTATCTAAAATTACTCTAAAAGTCAAGGTTTGTTTTGTAAAAATGTCAAGACATAGAAAATATGAGAATAATTACACCTTTTGGTGAGGGCTTATTTGTAAACAGCCTAGCCTTATCCATACCCAGAGGCTACAGCACGATGCAAATCAATTTTCTGCCCGCACATGGTCACCGCCCAGCTTCACTCCGCTCTGGTCCGCTCGCCCCGCCACCTTGCCTCCAACCTCAAGCTCGGCCGCCTCACCTCGCCCTCGCCCTCGTCCTCCAGGTCGATGCTGTCGCCTCGTCATCCAGCCCGGTGCCATCGCCTCGGCTCGCCCTCGGTCTCGAGCCCGGTGCCTCGTCCTCCAGCCCCGCGCTGCTGCCTCGCCTCACGTCTTCAAGCACGATCACCTCGCCCTCCAGCCCGCACCTCATCAGGGCCGACTCTTGGGCCATGCACCCGAGACAACAGCCGGGGGCCCATAGCCGAGTAGGGCACATCATGAAGTATCTTCCCTACGAGATTTTTTCTATTTTGACCACATAAATGTTGGACTTTGTCGGAATGAACATAAAACCGTGGACTTCTCTAAAATGACCACAGAACCATGGTCTCTCCGCTAAAATAACCACGAGGTATTTTTTGGATAAAATTACCCATGGCTTTCTTCTTTCTCTCTCTTTCCCTCCCTCTTCTCTCTCCTCTCCTCCCAAACCCATCTTCTGGCGTCCGCATCGCCATCGGCGAGCGCGCACCTCGTCGCGCTCCACGCCGCCTTCAACGAAGCCGATGCCGTCCACCTCGTCCTAGACCTCTTCTCCCTAGTCTCCGCCCGCGAGCCGCTCCCGGAACCCGAGGTCGCCGGCCTCATGGCCCATCTCGTCGACGCGCTTGCCTGGTGCCACCGCCGGCGGACTCACCGCCGCCGTCGCCTCCCTCTCCGACCTCATTTCCCCGCGTCGTCCCTCAAGTCCCGTCTCACCGCGGGCGACACCCTCGTCGGCGGGCGGCGGCGCTCATAGCGCACGGGGAGCGACAGGCGCGCACGCTTGCCGTGTTCCTGTGGTCCTGCGGCGCGAGACTCGACCGACGGTAGCTGCTACGCGGCAGGGGATGGCATCTCCGCGCTCTCCCTCACACGATGCGGACCGACGGCGCAATCGGTATGTTGGGGAGAGAGAGAGGAGAGAGAAGAGAGAGGGAGAGAGAGGAAGAAGAAGGTTAGGGGCAATTTTGTCCAAAAAATACCTCGTGGTCATTTTAGCGGAGAGATCATGATTCTGTAATTATTATAGAGAAGCTTACGGTTTCGTGATCATTCCGATGAAGCCCAATATTTACGTGGTCAAAATAGCAAAAATCTTGTTCCCTACGTATCCTATATGGCTTGGTTGTATCCGACGACCTCCTCAGACCAGGAGTCCAGGAGCGGAGGAAGCGATCGTCAGTGGGTAGCAGGGCGCCGCTCGCGTGGGCGCCTGGTCCGCTGCCGCTGGCCGTCTCCCGTCTGCTCTCTGCCTCTCTGGCTACTGAGTTATCTGCTCGGTGAGTTACGTGACCCTACTGAGTTATTTCAATAATCATATATGAATTGTAAGATCTATCCAATCTAATATGTTATAAGTCAACTCTTTAATTCTAATTTTTATAACTTAGGGAGTATTATTTACTTTTTTGTACATAAATTAGGTCTTGATGTTGCCTAAGAAGCATCTATCAGGGGCTCCAAAAAGAAAAAAAAACAAGATGATCTATTGGTTGAATTGCAAAGAGGTTTTTTGCTTAAGTTTTTTGGAGCAAGTAGTGTTGATCGTGGGTAAGAACCTAATCACGTGGAGGAGGAGCGTGATCATAGACAGGAGGAAAATGAGCATGATTTTTTTAAGAATTAAATATATCATTATTACTATTATATTTTTTATTATATTATAAAAAATATTTAGTCGAAAAGGCCCGTAACATTTGTTCGCTCGAGGGCCCTTGGAATCATAGAGCCGGCCCTGCGCCTCATCCTCCAGCTCCGCCCTCATCCTCCAGCCTGGCGTCGCTGCCTCGCCTTACCCTTCCATGGCAGTGCCGTCCGCCGGAGTCGAAGAGTCAGGCGGCGCATGCACGAGGATGAGCGTGGAAATGTCCGAGGCTGGGCAATTGGCGTCTCCCGTGCGCACCCATCGATTTGAGGTCGCAAGGCAGTGGAGACCGATATTTGGGAGACCGATATTTGGGTCATTGGTGGAGGAATTTAGGTCGGATCTAAATTTTTTTTAGGTATAGGTAATGCTTTAGGTAAGCTGCTGGAGCTGATTTTTAGATGTTTTAATAGTTTTTAGGTATAGATAATCATTTTAGGTAAGCTATTGGAGATGCTCTAAGAAGTCGGGATTGCAACAGCAGTGGCAGTGGCCCGAGATATAGAGAAGGAAATTTTCTTGGGGCATCGTCATTTCTGCTAGACGGAATAAATAATGCAGAAGCAATGAAGGCTATAGCCTGTAGAGGAGGATTTGCACTTGCAAGCGATCTTGACGTGTGAAACGTCAGAATAGCGCGTGACTGTGCCAATGCAGTTCGAGAAATCCGGGGCCAAGGCATGAGCCATTATGGGTCTAGAGGCTGGGGTTTGGCGCGCCACTGATACAGTACATTCTCATATAGAGGGTGGCACTTAGAATTATAAAAACTTGATATTTCAAAATATATTGATAAATGTGTATGCTGTAGCACGTGACATAAACGAAAAAAAGGGGGAATGATGTATTACTTGGAGTGTTGTTCGTTAGACTAATTGTGGCACCATACTAATGGAGAGAAATAGAGGAAAATTTATTAAAAATAATAAATATAACATAGAATTAGGTTTGTACATCTGCATAGACATATAGTAGACGTAATAAGTAGAATACAAGTTCATTGGGGTCACAGTGACACTTCTGTTTGTGTTATCAGTTGATGTTTTCACTAACGACATGTCTTATAATCTATGCAAATACGCAGAGGCAACTTCAGTCGCGTAGTTGCGCACTGAACGTAACAGTGCAATTGCATCTTCTTGTGTTTGAGCTTTGATTCCTTCAACAGAAATTTGGCAATTGAAATTGATACCGCGACTTCTGTGGCATGCGAAGATATATGCGGCAGCGTCTTGTATTAGCGATATAATAACTCACGTCCTATAGATAGACTAGAATCTTCTTCTTGTTGTAATCTAAACTAGCTCTTGTTGTAATCTATGCTTGTACATCACGGCTTCTTTTAACGAGGAGGACGGACCCTTTGTGATTGTTCACATATTCGGCAGATCCTGAAAGCTATACTTGATCCTCTGACCCTGGGATCCCAGATGAGGGAAGCCTAGGAGAGCCGCCTACTCCAACTATAGTACATACTAGATCTGACTAGCAGCCTATCCTACCTCCTCTACCTGTTTTAGAACCAATCTTTTATCTTAGTAGAGTCTTTCAATGACATGTTTCAGTCCTCTTTCAACTCGGTTGGTGTCTCCTGTCCCCTAGTTCTTCTCTCGTCTTTCGTACATCTACTTAATTCCATTCTACTTACTTTGGTGTAATGGAAATGAAACGAGTCTAAGAGCAGAGTAAGTAAGGACTTCGCCAGGTTTTAACTCCAAAGTCATTTACGCCCTCCTTTGATTCTTATAGCCTTCGTGTCAAGGAGCGAAGGGAGCAGTCCAATTGCATCAACCAAGCAGACCTTTAATAAGCATCTCTAGCGCCGTCACTTCTCTATAGAAAGAAAAAACCTACAGTCAAGGGTGGCTTCCTCCTGAGCTGGAATCTCCAGAGCTTTAATGAGATCACCAACCAATTCAACAGACCTCAACGGCTGGTACTTGACATCGCCATGGTTGTAGCTGTTTCGGCTCCCCCAGATGGTCCAAATTACAGAGACTGCAATTGCCGCCTCCCATTTGCTCATGATATCTGCATCCAACACGTCCCGCGACCATGTAGCTAGGTTTAACCATGGCATCTTGAGATCAAAAAGATCCTGAGCCGCACTCCAAAACAATTTTGCATGCTCACACTCGACTAATGCATGTGGGCACTACGGTGAGACGTGAAAACACCCGATCCCATTCCGACTTCGATATATATGTGGAATCGTCTTGCGCCATATGTACTGAAATTGTTCGGGAGACATGGTCAAAGCCCGGGTTGAAGCTCCTAAAGGGGATTTCTTTCAGCCAACATCCAGCCTTATAGGCCCCTCTCTGATAAGGTTTGAAAGTTTTCAAAATGAAAAATAAAATGACAAATCTGGTCCCGTAAACAAAATAACCTACAGGGTCCCCTAAATAACAGAAGCAAAGATGAAGAAAAGGCTTTGGAGGTGTAATGGATCCTGAATCACTATTTCAGCCTAACCCTGACCTAAAACCCTCCCACATTAGGATTACTTGTTAATGGTTGATCATGCTGTACTGTGGGTTTCCATAATCATTCCATCAAAACCAGGGAAGAACCCTCACTACCAGGTAAGAACTATCAGTTTGCATGGACCTGCCGCATATATAAAGACATGCGAGGCTCACATGAGAGGCAATCGCTTTCCCAACTCTTTCATGGCAACAGAGCCAAACACCTTCAATTAGCGATCAAAATTTTTCGCCTGTCATGGCATCCGCCTCCAGCGCATCC
Source organism: Eleusine indica (assembly GCA_030378355.1). Lineage (NCBI taxonomy): Eukaryota > Viridiplantae > Streptophyta > Magnoliopsida > Poales > Poaceae > Eleusine > Eleusine indica. Next base: position 33,385,428 of record CM059499.1, read on the forward strand.
ACCAATCTTCTCACCAACATCATCTCCGAGAAGCTGACATGCGAGAACTATGTTCTTTGGCGTGCTCAGGTGCTCGCCGTTGTACGATCTGCTCACCTCTACTCCGTGCTTGACGGATTTGCTCCAACTCCGGTGAAGATCCTGAAAGATGACAAGGGACAAGAAGTGGAGAATCCTGACTATCTCACGTGGGAAGCCCAGGATCAACAGCTGCTTGCTTTTCTTCTCAATTCTCTCAGCTGTTAAGTGATGGGGCAGGTGGCTCGCCTCACAACATTGCGTGCTGTTTGGTCCATGATTGAGACGAGGTTTGCTTCGCAATCTCACTCACGTGTGATTCATGTGAGAAACAAACTCACCACCACCAGGAAGGACGAGATGTCTGTTGCTGCATACTTCGGCAAGATGACAGGCTACACTGGCGAGATTTCAGCGGCAGGCAAGCCCGTCGATGATGACAACCTGATTTGCTTCATCCTTGCTAGCCTTGACGAGGAGTACAATCCGATGGTGGAGAGTGTCAATGGCCGGGCTGGGACTGTCAGCCTCAGCGACGTCTACACTCAGCTTCTTAACGCTGAAGCCAGGACCGAGTCGCAACGGGCTCGCCATCGCCACCTCGGAGCCAATGTTGCTGCGCATGGACGTGGTCGTGGTCCGTTCCGGGGGCGCGGTGATGGTCGCCCTGCTCCTACTGGTCGTGGCCGTGCCTCATCACGGCAAGACTCTCCAATAATTGATCGCCCCAAGTGCCAGATATGTGGCAAGCGGGGGCATGAGGCATACAAGTGTTGGAAGAGATTTGATCGCAACTTCGTCCTGGGGGACAAGACCGCTGCTGCTGCTTCCACATCTCCTGATGTTGACACCACCTGGTACACCGACACGGGTGTTACGGACCACATCACGGGCAACCTCGACAACCTAACGATGAAAGATGACTACCTCGATCGTTTTCATACAGCTAATGGACAAGGTATGACTATAGCTCATATTGGTCACTCTACTGTTAATACTCCTACTCGTTCAATGCATCTCAAAAATATCCTTCATGTTCCTACTGCCTCAAAAAATTTACTCTCTCATTGCTTTACTCAAATGATGTCTATATCCAATATCACTCTCGTTTTTTCTGGTAAAGGACCAAAGAACGGGGAGAACTCTTCTTCGGGGGGCATGTCGAGGAGGTCTCTATCCTCTTCCTTGTCTGGAGCAGTCATCTTCCAAGTGTGCTTTTGCTGCCACCAAGCCAACCACAACTCGATGGCATTATCGTCTAGGCCATCCTGCTTCACCCATTGTCCAGAAAGTCATTAGTCGCCACAGTTTGCCATTTCTACCAGAGTCCAATAATAATGAAATTTGTGACGCTTGCTAGTGTGCAAAGATTCATCAACTTCCGTTTTCTAAGTCTTATAGTGAGTCCAAAACTCCTTTAGAACTTATATTTTCAGATGTATGGGGCCCTGCCTCCACTTCAGTTGGTCATTTCAATTATTATGTAAGCTTTATTGATGATTACAGTAAGTTTATATGGATTTATTTTATTAAAAATAAATCTGAAGTGTTTCAAAATTTTTGTGAGTTTCAAAGCCATGTTGAGCGGCTTCTTAATAAGAAAATTGTGGCTATCCAAACCGATTGGGGAGGGGAGTATCAGTCCCTTAGCTCCCTTTTCTCCAACATTGGCATCTTGCACCGTATTTCTTGCGCCCATATTCAGCAACAAAATGGCTCCGCGGAGCGCAAGCACTGTCACATTGTTGAGGTCTTGCACTTTTATCTCATGCATCTATTCCACTAAAATATTGGGATGAAGCTTTTGCGTTGGCCACATTTCTCATAAACCACATACCATCTAAAGTTCTCAACTTGATTTCACCTATGGAAAAGCTTTTTGGACCAGCCCCCAATTATTCCTTTTTCCGTGTTTTTGGTTGCGCATGTTGGCCTAATCTGTGCCCGTACAACAGTCATAAACTCTCTTTTCGCTCCAAACAATGTGTTTTCATAGGATATAGCACTCATCACAAGGGATATAAGTGTCTTGATGTCTCTACTGGTCGTATCTAAATCTCACGAGATGTTATTTTTGATGAGACCATTTTTTCTTTTTCAAAGCTTAATCCTAATGCAGGCGCCCTTCTTCGTGCTGAGACGCTTCTCCTTCATCCTACATTGAGCCCAAATGAGCTAGGAAATATTACTGTAGATGCTGATCAATTGCTATCATCATCTAATATCTCTGTTGAGTGTACAGGTCCTCCAGTACTACACCTCCTCTTGCAGATCGGTATTTTCTACCACAATTAGTAGCTGCAGCACAGGAGCATCACAACACAGCTGTTCCAGTTTCTAGTGCTGGTACAAGGGGCGCATTGTCCCTGGATCACGAGCCGGCTGTACCATCCTCTTCTGTGCTGACAACTACGTCGACGCCTGAGCCGGACCATGCATCATCTCCATCACGCACATCTGCTACCGACCAGGTGTCGTGGTCAAGTGTTGGGCCTGTGCCATCCTCTTCGAACGCCGCACCTGGTTTAGCGGCGCCTCACATGCCTCACTCGCCAGCTCCGGCACTTCGTCAGGCTTCCCCAGCACCGCGACCACCTTCTCCGGCACCTGTACCTGCTCCATCTCGGCCTCACACTTGTCTTCGAGACAACATTCGGCAACCAAAGAAACTTTTTCCTGGCATGATTCGATGGGCGACTTTTACTACTACAGGGGAACCCACCACTGTCAAGGAAGCCCTTGCTGATCCTAAGTGGAAATCTGCAATGGATGAGGAGTTTGCTGCTTTACAGCGTAATTCTACATGGCATCTAGTTCCTGCAGATGAGGCTCGCAACTTAATTGATTGCAAGTGGGTTTACAGAATTAAAAAGAAGGCTGATGGCATTATAGATAGATATAAAGCCTGTCTGGTCGCAAAAGGATTTAAGCAAAAATATGGTGTTGATTATGAGGACACCTTTAGCCCGGTGGTAAAACCAGCAACTATCAAACTTATTCTTTCTTTTGCTGTCTCCAGAGGATAGTCCATCCGACAGCTTGATGTTCAAAATGCATTTCTGCATGGTGTTCTTGCTGAGGAGGTCTATATGAAGCAGCCACCAGGGTATGTTGATCCGTCTCATCCACAGTATGTTTGTCGTCTTGACAAAGCACTTTATGGACTAAAACAAGCTCCTCGTGCCTGGTTTTCATGATTAAGTCAAAAACTGCAGCATTTGGGTTTTTCCTCATCCAAGGCCGACACCTCATTATTTTTCTTCAGATCTCATGGCGTCACCATATACTTTCTTATTTATGTTGATGATATTATAGTGGTGAGCTCATCTGATTTGGCTCTCACCAATCTTTTGTGCAATCTTCACAAGGATTTTGCCCTCAAAATCTTGGGTCTCTTCACTATTTTCTTGGTATAGAAGTTAGAAATCATTCTAATGGGCTGCTCTTATCTCAAAACAAATATACCAAGGATTTATTGGCCCGTGTTGGTATGACCTCGTGCAAGCCAGTGACAACACCTCTTCCTGCTTCCACACGCCTCTCCTTGCATGATGGTTCACCACTCTCCGTAGAAGACAACACCAGCTATCGTCAACTTGTGGGTGCCCTTCAATATTTGACTCTTACCCGTCCGGATATTTCATTCGCAGTCAACAAAGTCTGTCAATTCTTGCATCTCCCACTGAGGTGCATTGGTCTGCTGTCAAGCGGATTCTACGGTACTTGCAACATACTTTGGGCACAGGTCTTCATCTAAGGAAGCATTCTTCTCTACTCCTTAGTGCATTTTCATATGCCGATTGGACAGGTAGTCCTGACGACCGTCATTCCACGGGCGGGTTCGTTGTTTTCCTCGGTCCAAATCTCATCTCTTGGCAAGCCAGGAAGCAGGTCACTGTGTTACGCTCCAGCACTGAGGCGGAATATAAAGCGCTCGCTAATGCGACTGCCGAGATTATCTGGCTCCAAAGTTTACTTCTAGAATTGGGGGTGCCGCAACCAAGGATTCCTTGTCTATGGTGTGACAACCTGGGTGCCACGTATATGTTTGCAAATCTATTATTTCATGGTCGCACGAAGCATGTGGAAGTTGATTTTCAATTCGTTCGGAAAAGAGTAGCTCGGCAGCAACTTGACATCAGGTTCATCTCCTCAACTGATCAACTAGCAGACGGCTTTACCAAGCAAATCCCGCTGTAGTAGTTGATGGAGTTCAGGCGCAATCTCAACTTAATACAGTTGTGATTGAGGGGGCGTGTTAGCGATATAATAAATCATGTCCTATAGATAGACTAGAATCTTCTTCTTGTTGTAATCTAAACTAACTCTTGTTGTAATTTATGCTTGTACATGACGGCAAGGCATGGACCTGCCGCATATATAAAGACATGCGAGGCTCACATGAGAGGCAATCGCTTTCCCAACTCTTTCATCTTGTACTGTAGATTGTCCTTCGTGTTCGATGCGTTCGACGATGATATTTTTCAGATCCCAACAAATATGGTATTTTCTCAATATCAGATCCTAACCTATAAATATAAACAACTCATCTTCATATACCGAAGAAATATTACAAGTGAATACGAACGGGCTAAAATAAAAAATAACAAACCTCTCATAGAACTCTTCTATATCAGGAATAGACTCATTAAGTATAAAAAAAAAAAAGGAATAGACTCATTAAGATACCACTTGCAAGCTGACCCACCGCTCAAAGAAGGCTCTCCTTACATAGAAACATGGGCTTATCAAATGACAAAAACAGATACATGACTAATTATGAAATTTAAACCAGTATACGCAGCTGAACAACTATGATGGTCTTGGCCAACATCATATGCCAACGACAAATATGATTTCACGAGCAACCCAACAAATATGGCAACGACATGATTGTCTTGGCCAACATCGAAGACAACGTTAGCATCAAATCCAACAGCTCGATCATCCCACAAAACAAGCTTCATCTCATAACCACTAATAAATAGTAAAAACAAATGAGTAAACAATAGTTAGTAAGAATCACATGAGATGAAGCAGGAAACCACGTATCCCAAAATAAGTAAGAATCGCATGCGATGAATCAGGGAATAACGCATCCCAAAGTAATCTCAAGTCTTTCAGAATGACCACCCTCCTAGCAGTATCCAGAGCACCACTGGATAAACGTACGTACCTAACCTTCAACACACCAGTGATCATGGCCAAAGCATCTGAATCAGAAAGAAAAGTCAATTACCTGAACATGAAAAGCGAACGTCTATTCGGTCAAAATAAAATCACCAACCAGTAAAGAACGCTTGGCTGCCAACATGATCGGCAAGATCAGGCAACGGAGACAAATTATAAATGAACCGGGGGAACGACTCCACGTCAGAACCAACACTTGCAACCATAGTCCAGGAGGTTATTTTAATCATGTAGCTAGCAACAAACAGTTTGTATACTGGCTTCATAGGACAAACAATAAACTTGCCAAAATCATAAATGGCACCCTCTGAAATAACTGCCTGGAACCTAGAGCAGTACCGACCAGAGGAATCTCTGCATAGATTGAATTTCGCTGCCCAAGCAAACCAGCCGATAAAGATGTTATAAAAAAACAATCAACGTAAGGAACACATACCTCTTCACCAACCAGAACCATACCTCTTCACCAACCAGAACCATACCTCTTCACCAACCAGAACCATATCGACATGCAAAGGTTCCCATCGTCACGACCGCCACGATAATCCCACATACGAGATACTCTAGCACGAACAGTGCAACTCCTAGACTCCGGAGTTAAATAAAAAATCTCCACAATCACCATGACGACCGAACCAGGTAGAAAGTTCGCAGGAAGAAGAAAGAAGCAGTTCAATGGAGTTTTGCATGTACGAAGCGCTAGACCACTCAGGTATTTAAAGGAGCGACAAACACACAGGACTAGAGATGGCAATGGGTACCCGATACCCGAAACCCGATGGGTAAAACCCCTATTAGGGGATGGGTATGGGACATAAATTATACCCGTGGGTATATAAATGGGTTAAATCTTATACCTGATGGGTACGTGTGTTTGGGTATGGGAACTAGGAACCTGTACCCGTGTACCCGCAAATCTAATAATTATGTGTAATTTGTGATTCATAATGTGGATTTATTATTTTTTGGTAACTCTAGCTCTATTGACTTCATCAAAATAGAGTAGACTAACATACAATTTTATTTTGTGCATGTGCTAAACAAAAAAATCTCATCAAAATTGATTAAATTTATCGAAGTATTAAGAATTTGTTTTGATGTATCATGGGTATGGGAAACCCGTGGGTACCCGATTACTCGACTGGTATGGGTATAAGGTGAAACTTCAACCCGTCACGGGTATAGGTATGGTATGGGTTTGATATACTTATAGTGGGTATGGGTATGGGACACTAAAACCCGATGGGTTTTTACCCATTGCCATCCCTACACAGGACTCACAAGCTCTGAACTGATTACTAAAACGAAGTGTGAACACCTAGAAGGACCAAAAACCTGGGACAGCCGCAACCAAGGTGGACCCAAATATAAAAATATACCGAGGCAGACACATTTGAGTTGACTGGTTGCAATATATATAAGTGTTGACTACCATAACGTGATAGAGGAAAAAACATCAAAGAAGGCAAATCGTCAATGTGTTCTCATTAAGAAGATGAAGATCAGAGTTGACAAACAACAGATAAATACAGTAGAAGGCTACCATATCGCACCATTGGGGAAAAAACAGAACAAACGGTAAGTTGTCAATGGAATCTCATTGAGCAGTATAGGAAGTTGACAAACAACGGCCAACAACAAGTACCTAGTCATAGAGGACGGCACGGGGGCTATCAGTAAAAGACCCATTGGAGCGTGTTTCCGCAAAAAAGCCACAGGATCGGAATTTTGTCTTCTTCATGCTAATTATGAAGAAAAGTTGAGGGAATAGACACCAAAAAACATAGTCTAAATCACTGTTCATGCAGGGACTACATGGACGGCGAATTCCTTACACAAATGGTCGAAGACGTTTATGCAAAAACAACGAGATGCGCGGAACACGCGTAGCAGAATGGATGAACCCAATCCGACGATCGCGAAAAACAGTCGACGTGGCCCTGCTCCTTAGGGGCCGCAGGGGGGCATCCTTAAAGGGTAGGGATGGTCCTGGAGGTCAAAGAAAGATGCAACAATTTTGCTAAGGTAGAATTCACTTATGAAGGAAGGCAATCAAATGTTGGTACCCATGGTTTAGCTTGTAGTTCGTTGTAACTTTTCATTAGGTAGGCATGTTTGGTTTCTAACTCCACCCGAAGGAATGTGTACTACATATCTCTACTATAAAGGCTAAACATTCTTTTTAAGATCACTAACTTGAGATTATACCCATCGCTACTCTATTAGTCATTGATTATCACCTAATCACGGGCCCGCTAATCTGATCACTCCGACGCTAAATGATATCTGAAAGTATGATTTGTGGGTCTTCAAATTTTTTGAAGCGTAACATCTTACGGTTTTAAGTGTTACGGGCTCCTCCTTTTGAAAACTTTTATCACCAACTATCTCCAGTACCCGCCTGCCCGAGAATCACGCCTCGCTTCCCTCGATTTTCCTTCTTCCTTCCTTTCCGCTGTCATCTGTCCCCAAACCGGAGCCTCTCCTTCCTGCCCGCATCTCGTCGTATGGGCGTTGCCGAGCCCCCGGCCAAACGCCGCCCGCCGGCGAGCTCGGATTTGGACAGCGAGTTCGGCAAGGGGGAGGTTGGCAGCTCCAGTAGCAGTTGTGTTCGGCAACGGCAGGCGCGCACTCTCCCATCATTACCCGGACCACCCCCGCGAACATGGCTCGGCCGCTCGTCGTGAACAAGGATGATGACCTCAACAAGAAAGGTGGGCACACGTGCGTCTCCCCCTCCTCTTGCTCCTTCCCGCGTGGGGCAACAACTAGGTAGGGATTGTTGCAGTTGCAACAGCCGCGAGTTGCGGTCTTGCGGAGCTTCTAGATCTTGAAGGCGTGCGTACAACGCTCTTTGCGGAGGTGGGCGGAGCGGCGGATGCACTAGCGGGTGAGGATCTCTTACCAGAGGAAAGTGAGGAGGACGGAGACGCATGCGGGGCAGGGCGAGGTGACCTCGAAGTGGTAGGCCTTCAGGAGGAGGAGCTGGGAGGTGCCCCACAGCAAGAGGAGCGGCACCACCAGCCATGGCATATGCTCACTGCACGACGCGACCACCATTGCACGACGCACAGGTGGCAATATGGTGAAGACCCACTAGAGCAAGCTTCGTTCGTTGGCCCTTAAGCTAAAGGTTCCGCACCTCTCTTATGTGTGGGATAGTCTTGATCCGACTAATGTCGATTTGATTTTTGTGCCTGAATCCATGTAGTTGAGGGGGCTAACCATGGATTGAGCTGGAGGCTACGGCGGAGTGCAGCAAGCTGTAGGTAAGATTACTATTGGCCTCTATCACATTATTTATCTTTTCCAGAATCTTTGGGTGAGATAAAGTGTGCATCAATTGTGCGCTGAGATGACCCATCCTTCTCATTCCTTTTAGGTTTTGATTTCGTGGAATCAGGATGATAGATTCGATGCAGATTGGCATTAAATCCAACATCTTTGGCATTATACAGGGAACAACAAGTTCAATAACCTGAATGATTTTAACGCTGAAGCATGGAAGGAGAGTTGTATATTCAAATTGCATGACGTTGCTGCCATCATTTGTTTCATGTGAACTGTCTGCCAAGTGCTTGAAAGAAAGCAAATATGCAAGGTAAAATTTCTAATTCTTGATATGTTTAGAAATTACAACATGAGATGTTGTTAATCTCTATATACAGATTGTTTTACTGTTAGTTTCACTGATGATCTATATTGATTATTAACGAGAAAAAGTAAAAAAGAAAATTATCCTATTTTATTCTGACCGATGATCTAACCATTCGTTCATTATTTATCCTCCGAACAATTTTAGAAAAAGATTTTTTTTTCTTCCACTGTCTATTTCACTACTTCTGCTTTTTTTCTGTTGCTTTGATCATAATATATCTGCTGGTTTTAGGCATTTAGTAGTAATTGCATATCTGGATTGGAGTTGATGCCTCTTGCACCTTGCTACTCAATTAATTATTTTTTTATTCATTTAGACTTTGTGTTTCAGATTTTCTTTCAATAGGAGGCGCTGACAGCATGGATCAGTCTCATGACAGCACTCTGCCGAACTCATATTGGGTAGATGCATAAGGTGAGGATCTTCAATAATATTTTGTGAACCCTTATTTTTAAAGAAAGATACATACCAGATGCAACTGACAAGGATTAAAATGGGAAGAGACAATTTACAGTTATAATATGTTAAGAATGTGCAAGCACTTTCAAGAGAATGATCCAGATGTGCAGTGTTAAAAACTGTTGTGTCTTTGCTCCGTGGCCGTATGTTTAATAAAGATGTCTTTCTGGACAATTGTATTTTAACTTGCTATTGTAGGCATGTAGATTATTTATTAGCCTTCAACATATCTCAGAGCTTCATATATTTCAGTTCCTGAAACTGCATTGTTTAAGAGCCTTCAGCAGATCTACTGGTTTCTCATTTGAATTCAACCAACTTCTACGTTATATATATGAACTTATTGTGGCTAACCATCAATTTTATATGTGGTAAAATTGTGATTTGGGGATCAAATATGTGGAAAACTAGGAATCAAGCTTGTCCTTTAAATGATATAGATGCTGAAAATTGGTAACGTTTTGACTCCAGACTCTTCAAATTTTGTCGCTCATGGTGTTTTTCTCTCATCTGTCTTGTTTGTCTCTGACCCATTTCTTATTCTTTCAGCGATGTACTTCATTATTTTTCCACTCTCTTTCATATATGTGGGATGAACTGAACTGTAATCCGAGTTGGGAGTCTTGATCTTGCTAGCTAGACCTATATAAAACATCTAGCGCATGCTCTGAGTTTTTTTGTTGATCCGGTTGCAAAGGTGAGGCAACCATGCTATCTTGATCCATTGTAGTTCTATGTTATATTTACTGTGCCTCTACTTTGATGTTGTGAGCTAAAAATTTTGCCATCGAGGCAACACATTTTGCTGATTTGCAAAGGTTTACTTTGGTAGACGATGCCAAATTTCAGCAACTCTGTTTTTTATTTCCAGTAAATCACTCTCCTTTCTAATCCTCTCTTATATTGATTGTTATTCATATGAACTTATCACACATCTGAAACATTTGTACGATCAAGGTGAGGCCGGGTTAAGTTCAGTACTCTAGGTAGTGGTTATCCTTGTAGTAAGTGTTTGTGCTCCATTTTTCCTTTACGCCATTGTGGTCTATATTATTTTATTTGTGTTCATAGTTACAAATACACGCTTTTTTATCTCATTCAAAAACTGTTCTCCTTGTGGAAGCTTCAGGAAGGTAGAGATCATCACATGCTGATTTTTCAGTGTGAAAATGTTCTCCTTGTGGAAGCTTATGCACTGTCTAGAGGTCGACTTGATATTTGCATTTTATATAAAAAATAACAGCTTTATTTGAATGCCTTTTTTCCTATTTTCCATATTTTAACCCTATAGATTCTGAAGAAGGAAAACTACTATTTTTCTATTTTAGCATTATGACCCTACTGATCTCCAAGTCATGCTACTAACATTTTCCATTTTTCTTAGCATGAATTATTGTGTAGTTTAGAAGAGAGAGACCATGTAAGAATAGTTGCAAGAAAATGCCAGGACTATCAATGCTGCTGCTGGTAGGTATTACTTGCTCACTGGCTTTGTGATATTTTTTGATACTATGGATATTGCAGTAGTTATTAACATATTATCTGCATTAAATTGTCCATGTGACTTGGAACTACTTAGACGGAGACTAGATTGGGGGGTATGGATTATTTCATTATTCATTACTTTGCTTGATTAGTAAACTAAAGATTCATGCCTTATTGTTGTGTTATTACGTGTGCAGTTTGTTCATCGAGTACCTATATTCTTGAGGTATTTATTAGCAAAGTGATTAAGAAGTAGGAAAGCATTACTTGCAGGTGGACTCGCTTTGTGATATTTTGGTTTTTAGAATTTTCAATTCAAACCAACATTTTTAAATGAACATTGGAGGAGTCAAGCATCTTCTTTTTCTCAATAGTAGTCAATTTTCCTCATCTTGCAATGAATTATGTTTTGACTGACTAAAAACTGACTATTATGCTTGTTTGACTATTTAGTTACAAATATACATTTTTATTGCAAGACATGCTTGTTGTTTGGCTATTCGGTTACATATATACTATTTTAGTGCAAGACACGCTTGATGGAGTACTAAATCATTTGTATTTAATACTGGTTTAAAGATAGAGAATAATGGCAGAGCCGAGTGGTTAAAGAGTTTAGTGTTCTTAGTTGTAGGTGATATTTATGTGCAGATTCTCTCAACTTTTGTCCTGGTGACCATCTTAGAGCTCAAGAGGAAACATGATCGTCGTTGAAGCAAGAAAAAATTGTAAGGGTGTAAATCAAAATGACCGTGTAATTTATTAATTTGTCATGCATAATTGACTTAGCACTGCATGGCAATAAAATAACTTTTAGAATTATTCCCCCAACAAATGATCCTTATTATGTTCACTCAATGTATAAGTGAAATGAGATGAATGGTAAAATAGCTTTAGTTTCTGATAAACCTCTCTATGATATGGTGTTGTCAATTCCATTTCTCTTGATCATGAAGTGAAAGTCGTTCTGTCCACACTATATGCGTTAGTATATGCAATTATTTGATGGTATTAGCGTTACATAAGTATGGCAATTAGCCATGTACATTGTTTGGTGCATGTCTTGGTTGTACAAACAAATTAATCACGAATGATTGGAGAATAGAGTTTTGGAGTTACATGTTAAATGCTCTAGGTTGTAATCTCTTTATTTTACAAAATGCTTGTAACTTAATGATGTACTTGACTATATGTTTTTCTTTCAACTCAAAAAAAAAAAGTGTCAAATAACTACATGACATATGAGACTAATGAGTATATCCATAAAGATTTAACTACATTATACTGTCATTGTTTTGGATGGTTCGCTATTCTTATAGCAAAATCATTACAGTTTAAGCCTTATGAAGAAAGCGCTTAAGATCAAAAGTATAGATGATTCGATGTGCATTTCTTAGTAAAGGGTTACTATTATCTATTGCTTGGATGAATAATAGCACGTGCGGGTCGCACGTGTAAAAAACTAGTTCTGAGTAAAGGGTGAAGTTCTCCTAAAAAAAAGGAAGAATTTTTTTACCTCCTTTAACTATTAGAGGCGTCACACTTTAGATCTCCCAGTTACAAAATCGGAAATTTATGGTCTCTAAACTATTCAACCCCTTTGGTTTTCCTTCTTGGGTGGTTTCAAAGAGTGGTTTTGCACACGTGACACAGTATATCTTACAAGTCAGATGCCATGTCATCCGCTCTCTCCCTCCTTCTCTCTTTCTTTCTTTGTTCTTCACTAGTACTAAGTCCTCATCATCGTTCGCCACGGGTACCGAATTTTGTTGGCATGCGATGAGCGGTAGGCCCGTGTTGTGGTACATGGACGGTGTCAGGAGGAGCACCGCATTGTGGTACAGGGACAGCGGCGTCGTATGACTGATGCAAGGGTCAAGGTAGGTTACGGTCATCGACGTTTGTTGACATCATTTTACGCACCATTTTATATGTCACTAGCGTCTTATTTAGAGCATAAATGCTATCATTTTAGGTCACTAATCTTTGATAATAGCAATATATTCATATATATGTCATTTTAGAAGTTAATCTATACTATAAAGGCTACACTTCCTACCTATTACACATGAGAAAATACCCAGCACCAACGTAATTGTCGTTGATCGTAACTCAACTATGGACCCAATCTCTCTCAAATTCCGGCAGGTCAAACTATTTTTGAACTGACTAATGGGTCCAATGTTAAAATGTTACGCTGTCCACGCCACCCAGCATTGAGTGTCCGCCGTGTTTCAACCACTTTTTTCATCGCCCGCATAGATGATGCGCTTATTTCCATCTTCTGCGCGCCCGCCACGTGTGATGGAAGGAGCGCTTGAGATGAAGTAGATTGTTTTCCTCTCTGGCGTCTTCGCCAGATCGAAGAAGCGCTCGTCCTGCACGGGCGAAGGCCGTTCTACCCAATTTCTAGCCCCAGCGACGGCTCCACTGCAGGCAAGAGCGAACCGGCAGTCCGCGGTGCTATAGCTCACTGCGGTCGCCGCGTTCACCGTCAATGCCAGAAGGAGCGGTGTTCGCCTCAACGATGGCCATAGAGGCATCCAGATGCTCGGAGCCACGACAAAATGGTTGATTGTGGCTGCTGGCGTCCAGAAGTGCAGCGGAAGGCTCCTCAATCGAGTCAAACACCCCACCTGATGCTTCTTCAATCCGTCGGCGAGACCTTCACCATGGGCGCAGTCGGACTCCGCCTTGCGGCCATGACACGCTCGAGGACTGCCGCTGCAGTACCAGCATCCAGCAAGAGGGGGTGCGCCGGATTATGGGGAGTCAGATTGAGGGGCTCCCGCTTGATGGCTTCAACAAGGCCTCAATCCTCGACCAGTATTGCACTGCCGATCGGGATTAGGATCAGGTACATGCAGCTGCCGATGGGCATTACAGGGCTGCTCCTGCTCAACAGCTGCAGATCCGCACACTGACTTTCTTCCACGTTTTCGTCACCGCCGGTGTTGGATCGGGACTCATCGTCGTTCTCGGCAATTCCGCAGCTTCTGTCGAGCCACTCCTCTCTGCCTATGAAGTTCGTAATCCAGAGCCTCCCTGGCTTACAAGGGGTTGCCATATCCATTCTCCCCAATTTCTTTACCGATGAGGTATGATCTGGATTTATGATTCTCCACTTTGTTGCAGATTATTTTAGGACTAGATTTGATTTCCTAATATTCGTAAGTAACAGAGCTTATGCATCTCAACTGAACCAAAAAATTTATCAGTGCAGATTGATTTAACTTTAACTAATAATTTTATTACTTTGAGTTACTTTATATGTCAGCAATCGATCTACTACTCTTGGAACTATCTTGGTTGAGCAATCGATCTTTATGCTTTCTTACATTAGTATTTGTTCTGAGAGGGAAAAAGTAGTTGACCTATAGCAAGTAAGTAATTCTTATTTTACATATGTGAAATGACAGCCTATTCTACTTTTTAATATTTTAACTAATATCATTTTTATCTTCCATGAGCCATTCATAATGTTATAGTGCTAGCGAATGAAACTATGAATGCTTGATTAATCGGGAGTTTGGGACAACTCCCTTTGATAAAATACCTAGAGAATGTTTTTATTTGCCAAATGAAATAGGAATTACTAATTCGTAAGGATCAAACACAATAATTACATGAATAAGACTTTTTATAGTATTTTTTCTTGCAGAAAGTATTTGTGAAAGTTGCCTAGAGCGCGCGGGGGGAGGGGGGGGGATCAACAGGCAATACTAAAAATTTCTGCAAAGTTGACTACAGAAAATCGTCAGACAAAGAAACTTCCAGCACAGTACTGGAATTTCCGATAAGAACTTCCGGTAATGGGAATAAAACTTTGGAAATTTAACCTAAGTAATCACATGCAAAGATACTTGAAAGGGAAGATAACACACAACAAGTCTCAACAGTTCTAGATATTTTAAAGAAAGCTACAACAAGCAAGCTCTTGGATTTGGAAATAAACAAGCAAGCTCTTGGATTTGGAAATAAAGAAACAAGTCTAACATGAGCCCTAGAACATGCAAAGGCATATAATAAGTAAGTAAAGAAAGCACACGAGACACCGATTTTAATCCGAAGTTCAAGCCTACAAAGGACTCTACGTCTTCGTTGACCCCGAACCGGGTCTCTTTCAACCCTTTTTCTTGCTCAAGCGACCACTAAAATCGTGCTCGAGTTTTACACTGTCAAATCCCGCACAGGATGGATAATACAAACTTGCCGAGGCATCAACACATAAGTTAGAAGCTCTACGGGCACCTCTAACTGTTTAGGAGTCAAGACTCCAAGAGTAACTAATGCAAATCACAAATTTGACGAAGTCGGAGATGCTCAAGAGTGGAATGGGTGCTCTCAATCCCTTGCAATCAAGCTCTCACTCAAACCCTAACTCAAGGTGTTTGGTTTGTTTTGAATGGAGTGTTTGTGGGAGGAATGGGACTCAAAGGGAGTGTTCTTCATGGTATGCACCAAAAAAGTTGAAGAAGAGGTGTGTTGGGTATATATATGGGTGCTCTAAAAAGAGCCGTTGTGGCACTGGACGCCCCGCACTGGAACTTCCGATACTATACCAGAACTTCTATCGGTTGGGTTAGGTCTAGATCCAGAACTCTATCGGAACTTCGGAAAGCACATCGGAACTTCCTGTAAGCCCACTTTCAGAGAGTTTAAAGCTTCTGTATGGACGAGTACCGGAACTTTCAATGGAACATTGGGATTTTCGATAAGCCCAGTTCCAGAGATGCTAAAGTCTCTGTGTGGGCCAACATCGGAACTTCCAATAACATGTCGGAACTTCTGATAAGCCCACTTCTAGAGTGGTTAAAGCCTCTATATGGGCCAACACCAGAACTTCCACAGAGGTTAATTTCGTTCATGTATATAATTCAGTAGTTTTCATTTGAATCAATACTGATGCTAAACAAAAATCTTAGAAAATAATGGTCGACTCAGCATGCAACCTAGAGACATAATGTTCGAGGTAAATTCGTTCACCTGTCTTGGATGATGCCCAACGTCATGCACCTCTCAAGTTAGAGGTTGAGTTGAGGAATTGGAGGTCCTGCTTCATGTGCTATGTCAATGCTTATAAAGTAGTATATATTGAAGCTCTTTATGGCTGGTTGTCGAAGTTCATTCTGACTAATACCATCTAGTACTCTCGTGGGATTTTATCAATTGCACCTCATAGAGTTGGTGCACCAACTTTAATTTTGCTTTGCCATGACTGGTACACTACACTATCGAAGTTTTAGAACAAGTGGCTGGCTTTCACCATGAAAAATTTCGTCAGAAGTGTGAGAGTGGTATGGCTGAAACAAGGAAAAGAGCAACAACATAAAAGAATGGTGAACAGCGCTGCAAAAGAGATAGATAAGAAGTCAACTGCTTACAAGAGAGCATAGAACAAGGTCATCGAGACCAAGCTTCCAGACTTTTAAAGGACTGAGCTGGACGCCAAGTAGTGGAGAACATGGAGCTGCTCAACACCCCAATGATGAGGGTCGATACAAAGAAGGTGAAGCATCACGCTTGCATGAGAGACACACATGATGTCACCCTCAACAGGTTAAAGATAGGCCTTGCCATCATTTTTGAATCGTTGACGGAGTTTTCAAAGGATGCACTCAAACTATACGAAGGCTTCCTAACTCAAGCTACCACCAAAGATTCAAAGAAGGGTACCAAAAACCGTCGGGGGGGGGGGGGGACGGTGGGGAGGGGGCCATATTTATGAATCATGGTGGACACCACTTGGATGAGTGTGCTAGGACCCAGTGGCTAATGTTTTGTTTGGTGGGGGTTTTCAAATTTTGCCAATGTAGAATAATCATTTGTCATTTGTGTAACATGTATCTCATATCAGATATTTGTATTTATTATTTTATTTTCAATTTTAATAATAACATGTCTTTTATTAAATATATCCTTAGTATGAGGATAGCACCTGCGTGCCGCACATGCAAATTACTAGTTACAGAAACAGGTAAAAAGGGTCATCCTGGACATAACAAAGGACTTGGACCCCAAAGAGGCAATTTGTAGGACAAAAGGCCTAGGTGCCGATTGGCACGAGCCTGTGCCGATCAGCACAGGGGTGAATTGGGCTGATAAGGGCTGGCCCATCTTCCAGTTCTTTTAGAAGGAAGTTATTCGCACCACTCTCTGAAGATATTCATCACGAAGAGATAAAAAAAAAACTTCAAGATCCAAAATGTGCAATGCAACATTATACTTCGAAGAACCTGACAAGGAGGCCTACATGGAAGCTACAGAAGACTTGACAACCGATTTGGAGAAGGCATCAAGCTAAATTTGGGTTGTGTCGATCGATACCGAATCTATGCCGATCGGCACATGGCCCATTTCCCAAGAAACTGACTCTATCTCGTGGTACAACCATATAAATACTTGTAAAACCCTAGGATGCGAGACAACCGCCAGAGGGACAATAGAACTAGTGAGTTTAGAGCCACCGGGGTTTAGCTTACCTAACCTAGCCAAGTCGACAATTGCAAGATTGTAGACTTGGAGTTTCAAGAACCATTGGAACTTGAGGTGATCCATCAAGGTAGGCCTAGTAGATGGAGATGTATCTTTTGCTATGTATTTTGAAGTACGATTGAATGAATAGTTTTGGTTATTTGATTACCTAGATTTTATGGTCTTACATGTTCTTGTTGCAATGCTTAGTACATAGGCTAAGTGTATAGATGCTATCTTGATCGTGGTGATTAGTGTAGTACTTCGGATCTTGTATGCGCCATATTTGCATGTCTGTCTACTTATGCATGGTAGTAGAGGTGTGTAGAGTAGAAAGTGATGGACCGAATATGACAACTAGTCGTGACAGGGCTTGTCGGAAAAGTGTCACTTTTCTACCGATCTTTGGTTTCTTATTTATAAGTAATTCTGTTTATCATGTTATTTGATTATAGTTTGTGTTCACGATCTCAACTAACAGAAATAGGCTAACTCACTAAACAGTTTTCATAAGTCTTTCTGTGAATTTTTAAATAACCATCATTAAAAAGCATTCGTGCCGATCGGCACCCAGAGCGCCGATCAGCACAACCCCCAATTCTCCGAAACCAATGCTCATGCTCACTAGAAAGTTAGATTATAATTTTTACTTATAATTATGCTTATTTCCTACTGGTCTCTATGTATTAGATTAAACTTTGAAATACTCTAGGAAAAAAACACTACAATGTATATTGTCCACTTGTGGTATACAAATGAGTGCGTACAAACGACCAACAGCGGCCGTCGAGGAGGCGGACCGTCTGCAAGGCTGTGCCACGCGGTGAAGTGGGTCTCGCGCCCATATATGGTGGAGGAGGTTGGCAAGAGAGGCTAGACCATGACACAGACGAAGGAGATAGACTCCTACGCGTGCGTGGCATCGAGAGGAAGCACAAGTGTGCGATGACCAGGTTGAGTGAGTGCCATGTCGTTGACTTCAACCGGTTCTCTTGGCAGACGATTTCCATCGATTATGTCTGACAATAATATGGATGCTAATGACCACCAAATTGCATAATTAATTTCATCTATTTCAATATTTGTGTTGCTAATTTTGCAACTTGTGGATACGGGTGAAAAGAGGAAAATACAGAGTTGAGGAGGAGAAGCAATAGTGGCACTGAGATGTTCAGCAATGAACTCTTTGTGGCCGCAGGAGGTGAGCTCTATATCAACGTATCCTCACGAGCATCCAAGCATGGCTGCAGGAGGTGAGCTCAAGAACTCAAGCTTCTATGTAGGCCTGACGCTCATGGTGAGAGGAAGAAAGAGAAAGAGAGAAAAGAGGGAGAGAGAGGATGACATGGCATCTGATCGCTGGGGTCAATTGTGCCATGTATGCAAAACCAGCGGTTAAAACCACTCAGGGAGGAAAAACAAATAGATTAAAGAGTTCATACATGATACCCAGTTTTACAACTAAGGGATCTAAAGTGTGACATCCTAATAGTTGGAGGAGGCGAAAAAGACTTCTTCTTTATATATATATGTAGAGCATTTTAAAATTAGCTTTGTTAGGAATAATAGATGATTATATTGATATTGATAATAGACCCATTGGGTTACATATATAGAGAGACATGACTCAAGTTAGACTCGGAATAGGACTCTATAATTAGAGTCCTAATCTAATACTATATCCTTAACACCCTCCCCCCCCCCCCCCCCCCCCCCCCCCCCCCCCCCCGCCCCTCAAATGCAAGGCATATGCCATAGCATTGCATTTGGAGGAGATGACTACTAAGACTTATTACATAAAAGAAAAACATCCAAAATCTAACTCTTAAAGGCGTCAAACAGTGAAGTCTTGGTCGTCGAGTCAAGCCGAAGAGATAATATGTCACCTCAACAAATGGCATGTAGTGAAAAGATATAATATGAAACACTACTGTAAATGACAAGTAGTGGAATGTGATGATGATGCACTACTGCAAATGGCAAGTAGTGGGATATGATGATGATGCACTACTGCAAATGGCAAGTAGTGAGATATGATGATAATGTTAGCTAAATCAATGTGATTTAGCTAATAAAAAAATAGCTGACCGACTAAGAGGACTCTCACAACATAGACAACTTAAAGAGAGACATATGGATGTGGACACATGAAAGGAAATAGTCTAATGTAAAACTGAGTGTAGCAAAATGATATATTATGACGCTGAAGGCCGAAACCATGGATCCGAGGATGACTGTCCAGAATTTTCTGGAATTACTAGTTTAGAAGTGCCATCAATAACCACAGATGTGGCAGCAACAACAGACACAGTGCCTCCTGAAGTGGAAGGTCGACCACGCTCACCAGTAGCGCGACGAGAACGAAATGCAACAAGCTTCTTTGGATACTTGATAAAACAATCGTCTGAGCGATGATTAGTCTTCCCACAATGCTCACAAGGTTTTGAAGAAACACCATTGAATGAACTACCCCTCTGATAAGCTGCCAACACACTATGTGGTACTGACATATGAGAGGATGACATAGACCGAAGCCGAGTCTCTTCAGTAATCAAATCAGACAAAGTTTGTGTCATGGTTAGAGCAGAGCCATGAAGCAATCTTGAACGGATGGACTCAAATTCTGGTCATACTCCCATGACAAATCTGTAGGTAAAGAACTTCTCAATGAATGTTTGTGTTGTAGACTCAGCAGTTGTACACTGAGGCACCATAGACATCAACGGCCATCAAACGATCAAAAGCTGAATAGTACTCATGAATGGACATATCACCTTGTTCCAGTATATGAATTTGTTGCATGAGAGTATGGAGAAGGGCATCACTATCCTGAACATATCGCTTCTGCAAATAAGACCACATGGCCTTGGCTGTTTGGAAGGAAGAAAGACTTATGATTAAGGACTGATTCATACTAGTAACAATGGCACTCATCACTCTCCCGTCATCTGTGAGCCATGCTTTAACTGTTGTAGCACCAGAGCCATCCTTTGATTCATCAACAGGTGGGTCATCAGTCCAGTGATTAGCGAGACTATAGGGATCGAAGGCGTAACAAGAGGGGGGGGGGGGGGTGAATCGGTAAACTGACCACAAATCCGAATGCTACTAGTTCACACCACTAGAACCTTTCAATCTTTACAACCTAACAATTCTATGAGGCCAAGACCCTACACATGCTAGTGTTCATGATGAGAGCAAGTAGAAGCTACACACACTAGCCTATGCAAGCCACAGTTCAACCTAGTTACTAGAGCACATAATTATGGAATAGTATAGAGGGGGTCAAGGAATGGTCATGATTTTTTTCCCCGAGGTCTCGGAAGGATGGCTCCTTCCCCTACTCCTCGTTGGACCAATCCCGCCGGAGTGCCGATCCCTCTCACCACCAATGTGGAGTTCTCGCACACGAGCCCGCAATCACTCCTGGAGTGAAGACACGGTTGCATCACAACTGCCACCAAGGCACAAACTCGCCTCCCTTGAGAACTTGCCGGACTCCCCGAGCCGACACGGGCGCTCACTAGCGATGCCTCTTTTACCAGCAGGCTTAAACCGGGTACAAACGTGTGACGGCCTTCACAACCAATCACGATAGGCTTGATCACCAACACCTAACCGGTCTAGGTCTCACCATAGACCAAGAGTAACAACCTAAATCACACCCTCAAGGACACCCTAGCCTTAGATGCGCACAGTGCTCTTGTTACTTTCACTATCACTCTCAAGATATGCAATATCTCCTCCTAGTGCTCCTCTCTTTTCCTCTTCGCTCTCATCAAATGCTCCAAGCAATTCCACTGGCCAAGAGAGGTCTCTAAGACCCTAACAACGAAGTTATATAGGCTTCTAACATCCAACTAGCCGTTTCTCCATGAGATTGCCTTTCTGGACACACAGATCGGATTGTCCAGTCACTTCCTGACCGGACCGTCCGATCACTCCTGGAATGACTCCCAGAGCCGTTGGCTTCTCTATGCCTACAACCTCCTGTATTAACCGGACCGTTCGGTCAGTAGATCGGACTGTCCGGTCTCTTTGCGTCCTGTGCATTCCAAAGAGCTTCCTGTATGCTTCCTCTCTGTCCCGAGCCTCAGCCCTATTGACTGGGCCGTCCGGTCACTAGACTGTACGGTCCAGTCTTTAGGGTTTGGAGACTTGACAAATTCCTCACAGACTCCTCTCTGATCTCCTAGTGACCATACAGTCCGGTCTCCACTGACCCCTCTGTCCGGTCACTATGTCCAAAAGCTAAAACTCCTCGTCCTCGCTTGACTTCATTTCTCGGCTTCTCCGAACAACTCCTTGGCTTCTCCACTGTCACCTAGTGCCTGGGATTTCACTGAGCATCATGCACATCACCGACTAGCCGTGACTTAAGAGATATGACCTAGACCTCCTTGATAGTCCGGTTTTTCTTATGGACTCAAAGCCCTAACAATTAGACAAGTGTTCCTAACACTTGCTCTGTAGCTTGTCCTTAGCCTTGATCCATCTTCATCAACCCTTGGACTTCATCAAGCTCACCAAGCCTCCATGCTTGTGGTCATTGTCATCCATCGCCAAGGCCGCCATCAACAATCATCATAGAGTAGAAAAGGTTTCCTACACACACATCACTCGGGTCGGCATTAGTCATATTTCATGTTTGTCATTCGTCACCAAATCATTCATACCTTGGGGTGACCTTAATGGTCATGATCTTTACAATCTCCTCCTTTTTGGTGATGGATGACAACCACTACTTATGATGATACAAAACAGACGAGCAACAAGGAACCCAAGGAAAACAAAGGATTACCTTGGTCCTTATCTCAGAAGTAGTTTCCCCCTTGGAATGTGCTAGACGTTGAGGGAGAACTACCCAATCACGTAGCACACTTGATATCAATCTTGAGTTGAATTTTGCTCCCATCTTGGTGTCGTGGTTGATGATGTTGAAGTAGACACGCACCAAGGATGTAGATGTTCATGTCGGTGTAGATGTTCATCTTGACATGATCTTCATGTGTACTCCATGTGAACATGCACCATTGTCTTGATCATCTTCATTTGATCTTCATGTTCTCCTTTTGTCACTTCATAGCGTCCTTGTATCTTCTTGTTCTTCGCCCCTCCTTGATGGTTGATCTTCATGTTCTCCTCCATCTTTCCTTCTCCCCCTTTGTATTTTTCTTGATCTTTGACTTGGCTTTTTGGATCTTCATGTTCTTCTCCCCCTTTGTGTTGTCGATCTAGACTTGGCTTTTGGATCTTCATGTTCCTTCTCCCTCTTTGTCACCTATCACCTAAAACCAAAGATAAAACACAAGAGAACCAAGGAGCAAATAATAAACGGCAAGAGTTAGGAAACTCCCCCTTTCATGGTGCTCCTCCTTGGTCATGATGGTGTTCCACCATAGCTCCCCCTACACACATGACTCAACAAAATATTTCCTCAAGGATGCAATGGTTAGTCATTAGTGTGTTGGGAATGTATGAGTCACTTGTCTTTGAGCCACACGAGTAGATTTAACCTCGGAGCTCGTTTAAACATGACTCAATGGGCATGAAGCACAAAGATCTCTATGTGATCATCTAGAGGGTCATATACTTACAATGTAAATAAGCAACTCCCCCTAGAAACATGCTTGAACGCATGTAAGGTATCACAATGCAAAATGCATGAATGCAAAGAGTGCAAATGCAACAAGTATATAAATGCATGATGCAATGCT
Source organism: Eleusine indica (assembly GCA_030378355.1). NCBI lineage: Eukaryota > Viridiplantae > Streptophyta > Magnoliopsida > Poales > Poaceae > Eleusine > Eleusine indica. Next base: position 33,408,429 of record CM059499.1, read on the forward strand.
AAAAGAAAGAGAGAGAAAGGCTATAAACCAAAGTGCCAATGATGGGTTGTTCCCTTCTCGAGCTTACTCACAATGGACCTCCTCTACCTACCGCCACTGCTGGTAGGGATGCACGTGGGTACCCATTGGGTATTCATGGGTCAACACCTTAGTACATTTGCTAAATTGATTTGAGAAGGTAAGGAAATTTCCTAGTTCATTTGAGATGGTTTTTGGGTCGGCCCGTGATATTGTTTTATTATAAATTTATCATAGAAAATTCATATTAATAGGCTCAAAAGACATTTGCAAAACAAAATCAGCTTGACTTAAGTCCAACATCAAAACGATCCTCTTAAAGTAGAACGCATGCATTCACCACTCAATAAATTATACAATCATCAAAAACACACAAGTGTCCTTGTAATAATAAAAATATTTCTCATGCCTATGAATTTAGTTGTTCCTGAAATTAAATGACCAGAACATAGTAGTATTAACCGTCCGTCCAACCTAGTTCAACATGATTAGGAAAAGGAACATGATTGGGAAACTAAAAAAGCAGCTCAAAACCCAACATAATGATCTAATTCATTCTGCAACCTAGTTCAACATTCTCCTTTATTTACAAATATCATTACAGTTTGACAACAAGGACCAGGATATAGGAATCAATTTCATTTCTTGATAAGTTCAGGAACCAAATTAGTGCCTAGCAAAATTAAAGGGTGAGCAGTGATTGAACAAAACTAACATAAGAGAAGCATATCTATCATGTTCCTTGTGCGCTGAAAGTCATATCAATGAACACAGTCTACATATAAACCAATGTCACAGAAACGCTTGGGCAAATCACATTCGGCAAGCCCTCCGATGACCGGAAATTATGGTTACCAAACCAACATGACAGATCACTCCCAATCAAGAGCGATGTTGAATAAACAATCGGCAAAACATGAAACACAGGGATGGTAGTTCCCCGCGTGCTGTTACCTTGTCGTCGTCGTCCTCGAAGGGCTTGGGGGTGAAGTACATGTCGATCTCCCGCAACACAAAATCCTCGTCGTCGTCCTCCTCCTCGGGGTCAGCACTCTTCCCCGCCACATCGACATCCATCGCATCACCGTCGTCGTCATTCAGCGGCGCAGGGGCCACCACCATCTCCGGTTTATTCTTTGTCTAGGTACGGGCTTGCCCTTTGCCCTCGATGCGAACTGGGTGGTGCCGATGGTGGCAACCAAGGTGGCCGGGGCATTTCTAGGTACGGGTTCGGTCATGTCGATATCGTCATCGAGGGACGGGGGCTTGTCGCCATGGCTACCGCGGCTGCTTATCTAGGGTTTTGTGAGGGAGTTTGTGATTGCGGCGAACCACGGGGGAAGGAAGGGTTTTAGGGAGTCGCGTGCCACCCTCCATAGCCCGCGGGAAGCCGGTCGCTGCAGTATGCTTGGTTATATCCAGCTTTGGTCCTGTTGGCACTTCCCAAGTGCCCCTTTTATATGTGAATATTACCCTAATTAGAGCATTATTGATACTAATTTAGGCCATTTACCTGTGATATTGTCTATATATTTGTATATGCGTTGTTTTGGAGCTTTATTGCAGAAACAGGTAAAATTGGTGATTAAAGTGATGCTGGAGAGGATAGGAGTCCAGAACCGATGAGAAGCACTGAAGAAGCCCAGTGCGCCGATCGGCGCAGTCCATGAGCCGATCGGCGCAAGGGTGTTTTGGCCCACAGAAGTGATCGAGGCCCATTCCACATGTTTATGGAAGTTTATTTGCGTAAGACACTTGAAGATATTTGTCTAGAAAATTTATGGAACTTCAAGATCTCGATGTGCAGTACAAGACTTTATCTCGAAGGAAAAGGCCCACATGGTAGCTGTGGAAGGCAGAGGAACCGACTTGGAGAAGAAATCAGAGAAGACACGTGCGCCGATCGGCGCAACCGCCTTATTTGCTAGAAACCGAGTCCTTTACGAGTAGAACCCCTATAAACACTTGTAAACCCCGGCCACAGAGAGAGGAGGCGACAGAGGGACAACAGATCCGTGAGTTAGAGCCACCGGGGCTTGCCCCGTTAGAATAGATCTCTAGTTAAGTTTCAAGAACCATTGGTGTTAAGAGTTGATCTGTCAAGGTAGGCCATCTCGACAGGGATGAATCTTACTCTATGTATCTCAAGGATGATTGAATATGTTGATGATGGTTTTGGTGATTTGTCTATCTTGATTCTATAATCATGCATGTGCTTATTCCAATTGCTTAGTTCTAGGCTAAGCAAGTTGATATTATCTTGATCGTGGTGATTAGTATAGTATTCGGATATTGTACTGATTATTGTTGCTTGATAATGCTAACAGTGTGGTTTAGCGGTGACAGCACTAAGCCTACGCAGCACTATTGGATAGTTGAGTAGGGTAAGATACTCGTGCGATTAAGGGTTTCCTCTTACAGCGATAAATCGGAAGCCGCTCGGAAAGCAGGGTGGTCTTATTCATTATAGGTTTTCATTGATCTATATAATTACCCATTATGATGCTAGTTAATTAGACTTTCTGGTTATGATCTCACTAGTAGATATCTGGTTACTCACTTAACAGCATAGGCTTACAAGGCATCTGGCGCACTTTGGCTTAGATTCACTAGTGTGCCGATCGGCTCAACTCCTGTGCCGATCGGTGCAACGACAGATTTACTGTCTAGCGCACCTTTGCGCTGGCCAGTCTCCCCCTCACGCAACCTAAATTTGACAGTAGCTTTGACTAGATCTTTTACTGTTAACTTTGTTTAATTATCCCTAAGGTCCCAATGGATTCGATAAACCTTGGAATACTCAATTCAAAGGAAAGTGCTACAATCATACACCGTCCTCTTGCGGTATATAAGTGGGTGCATAGGTACGACCAACAAGATATACTTTCCTGTCTCCATTGTCGGGGACCATAGCAGGTTTTTAAACATTGTTTGATGTATTAGTGTTTAGTCATTGTGCTTTACTTGTCTCTCTAGTACATATATTCTGTTAAGTGAAACTAACAGGTATGAACGGTCCTAAGTCAAACAAACCCTCTAATTACACCGATGATCCAGAAGACCCAGTTCAAGAGCAAGAAGAAGAGAAGATGACAGAGGTACCTTTGGTTAATCGTCTCAAGCCACAATTGACTAGTATTGTCAAGACAGATTTCCAAGAAGCTCAAGACCAACTTCCGTATCAGTTGGAGAGATATGTTGGAATAGTGGCGCAACAACCGTTTACAGGTTCGGAAGATCCCAATCATCACTTGCAACACTTCCTTGAGGTTTGCAGTACATTAAAGATAGCGGGATTGACAAGAGACCAAGCACGTGTGCGGCTGTTCCCCTTCTCTCTAGTTGGACGCCCCAAGCAATGGTACAATGGATTGGAAAACCCAGTAAAAACGGTGTGGGACACGTTAGCAGCTGAATTCTTGGCCAAATACTTCCCTCCTGGTAAGACTCAAGCTTTGAAAAATAAGATTCTTGGATTTACACAGAATATTGATGAGAGCATTGGAGAAGCATGGGAAAGATACAATGAATATATGGATGCATGCCCTCATCATAGTTTGACGGTTGGAGAAGTTGTTGAGAAGTTCTACACAGGGTTGAATCTTCTATCACGTCAACACTTGGACGCCTCAGCTGCAGGATCATTCATGTCAAAAACCCCCCACCGAAGCTAAGAATTTGATCAAGTTGCTAGTTGAAAATCAATCGTGGGATGGTGAGAGAAGCTCAAGGAATTTGCAACCTTCAAAAGGAGTAGCAAAGAGTGTGATTGAGAAGACTCAGGAAGACTTGATTATAGATCACCTCGATGCTATTCAAAGGAGGTTGGATAATAATCTTCATATCCCTAAGGAAGAGACACTCAAGCTAGCGGAATCACGCTCCACATGTAGTTAGTGTGGAGAATTTGGTCATGTGCAGAAAGATTGCCCTGAAGAGATGAAGATGCTAGAATATATAAAGAATAATGGATGGAAGCCCCAATATCAGCAACAAAGGAGTTCTTTCTCTCCTAATTCGTCCATGCAAAATTCTATCCCACTTCGTCTCCAATGTCATGAGTTCTTTCAAGCTCAAGAGAAGATCAACAAGAACAATCAAGCTAAATTCAAGGAAATTGATCATGTTCTTGAGGGAATTAATGACAAGGTGATAGAAATTGGGAGCTCCAATGAGCAGATTTTGAAGCATACCAAGATTATGGAGCAACAGATGGGACAACTATCACAAGCCATTCAAGGAAACAAAGGGGCTATTCCTGGCAATACGATATCTGCAAAGCAGTTGAAGGCAATAGCTACGCGGTCAGGAAAGCAAACAAAAGATCCAGAGCACTCTGCGGGAGCAAGGAAGCCCCGCGTCGATCGGCGCACACCTGGAGCCGATCGGCGCAATGATCCTGTCGGCACCGATCGGCTCCCTGAAAGCGCTGATCGACGCAAGGAGGATGTTGACCTCTCTGGTCTAAAAATGGGTGTGGAGACAAAAGAGCATGGACCTGCCACGTTCCTGGATACTCAACTACTGACAAAGATAGAAAGAGCGCGGCAACACGACGAGCAATTTGTAAGGTTCATCGATATTATAAAGAAACTTTACATCAATGTCCCTTTTGTTGACGCTATCCAAGTTCCCACCTATGCCAAGTACATTAAGGACATGATGCAAAACAAGAAGTCTCTAGTTTCTGAAGAGGTTGTGAAGGTTACTAAGGAGCTTATGGTGGCAATCAATGTTGTTGCACTGGAAAAGAAACCCGACCCTGGATCACCATGCATCAAATGCATGATTGGAACAAGGATATTTGATAGGTGCTTGTGCGATCTTGGAGTAAGTGTAAGTTTTATGCCCCGTCAATTATTCACAAGTCTCAATTTGCCTAAATTAGAGCCTACGGGTATGTGTTTGGAGTTAGCCGATCAATCGGTACGCTTCCCTGATGAAAATGCTGAGGATGTGCCTGTTCAAATTGGAGATCACATCATCCCTGTTGATTTTATTGTGCTTGATATGGATAAGAGGACGAGGACCCCGTTGATCTTAGACAGACCCTTCTTGAGGACAGCAAAGACAAATATTGATGTTGGGAGTGGTGAGATAAGCTTCGATATAAGTGGGACTTCCTACTCTTTCAAATTTCGCCCAAAAGGAGAAGAGTGTCGTGTTATTGATGAAGTGAAGAGATACAAGACATCGTGACCACGTGGCGTCGAAAGTAATTGGAGGGGATATATGGATAGGTCGTCCAAGCTATATGAACCATGGAGATAAGAGAACCTTGTAGTGTGACGGCCTCACATCCCGCACCGCGACACTAAGGATTGATTGTTTGCGGGGAGGTCAAGCTCTTTGACCTCTAAATAACTAGAGCGCTTTTGGGAGGCAACCCAAAGATCGGGGGATTTAGAAGTTGTTTAGTACTTGTGGGAGGGCAACCCATTTCACTTAGTTAATTAGTGCTGGCCAGGAGGGCAACCCGGTGTTTTTAATTTGCTTGCTTGTGATAAAAACAATCTCCCGAATAAAAAATAATAGAAAAGTGTGTGCTTAATTCTTGTGTGCTCTTGCGTTGTCTGTTTGTTCATGCAAAACTGTGTATATACATACTGTAGACTAACAATGCAGAAATATTAAAAAAAGATAAAAAACAGGAAGGAACAGAGCTTGCGCCGATCGGTGCACTTCTGTGCCGATCGACGCATTATTGCCCAAGTCAGGACGGAAGGCTGACGACGCCCAAATTGAAGGGTGCTAAAGATCAACCAGCAGAATAATTTTCACAGATAGAGCTATTTTCAAGGTAATTAAAAATCTTTTTAAATTAATTTTTTGTGTGCAAAATGGTTGCTAAATGACGCAGGAAAGGATGAAGAGCAACATCTAGCGAAGAAGCGAGGGGCCAGGAGAAAAATGGACGTCGCGCCGATCGGCGCGAGTCAGCGCCGATCGGCGCGGTCACCAGATGAGCCCCGCTACGTATGTCAATGTTACAGGAACATTGGGAGAAGTGGAAAAATTAGGTGAAAGAGATGAACACAAGACATCCGGATCAGCGTCGGACAAAAAGACGAGGTGCAAGGGACTTGCGCCGTTCGGCGCTCTTCTGCGCCGATCGGCGCAGGTACCCATGCGGTTCCCAAATGGGTGAAAAGGCGGCAGGCGTTGATTTTGAGAAACAGGTATAATTGCTATGCAGGTGTGCAGTGCAGAGGAGACACGGAATTGACCAAAAGCTGAAAAAGAGACGGCGCGCCGATCGGCATGGGCCCGCACCGATTGGCGTAGTCAACAAGACATCGGGATTCCGTGGTGTTCCCCTGCCAACCAACATGATGTGCTGGGAAGAGACATAAAGGATGGGAATCAAGGGCCACAGTTGTCAGAGCATTCAAAATTTGAATTGTGCCAATTGGCGCGCTCTCAAATTTTGAAATTTTTTGGGCGGTTCCTTCTCCTGGAAGTTTCCCACACTATAAAAGGGAGGCCAGGCGTCCTCAGTTCGGCACACCATCCCGGTAATCTCTCCACCTTCCCCACTACCCACGATCTCACACACGTTCCACATTCCTCGCAGATGGATCGTCTCCGCTCCTCCGTCGGCAAGTTGGGCAAGAGGCTGCGCCGGGGAAGCAGTTCCGGTGGCAGCGACGAGTCGAGCGGTAACTCCTCAGCAAGGGGGGGGGGGGGGTTCCGACGCTCGCGATGACATGTCGGTAGGTGGTGTATCCACCGGCTCGGTGGCGGTGACATACGACATCCACGCCCGCCACTCCGTCTCCAGCGCGTCCCTTCCAACGGGGTGTGCTACGAGGAGCCAAACGGCGGCAAGCCATGGGGTTCCCACATCACCACCACCGCCGGCATACATGCCGCGCACGGTGGAGGAGGGCTTCACCCTCCTGAGCGCGGAGGTACAGCAGCACTACCTCGCGGTGAGGGGAAGGTTCGTCCCCAACTTCGACTTGGACGAGACCTTCCTCACCTCGATCGGCCTGTGGGAGGACATAAGGAGGATGCTCAACAATCTCGATTGGGTGGACTTCCACCTTCTTCCCATGGACTACAACCTCGATGTCGTCACCGAGATTGCCTCTACGATGAGGCTTGGCACCGTCGAAGACGGCAACGAGGCTGTCAACTTCCGCGTCCGCGACATCAGCTACACAGTGACCATGGAGGCGGCGGCTCAAGCCTTCGGCTTCGACGTCAACGCCGACGTCGCCGGCATCTTGGGACGTAGGGAGTTGGACTCCTTTTGGAGGCGGCTCTCATTCGTAGAAGAGATGAAGCGCGGCAACATCCGCAGCCCGACCATTCAAGTCTTGCATCGGTGGTTGGCGGCGCGCATAGGCGACAAGGTCGACTCCAGCAACGTCACCGATGCGGACTTGCGGTGGCTCTACAACGCCATCGTGAGTCTGTCCCGTTGCGACCCCATGTCGGTGATGGTGCGGGGTTGGCTCGACAATAGGGGCAAGGCAAGCAAGAAGTTGGCCTTCGGGGCCTATCTTCAAAGCCTAGCAGCCCTCGTCTGCGACGGCGACAGACCAGGAGGGCGCGATGACAAGTGGGAGTGCGCGACGGAAATCAGCGAGAATATGACTCGTGGAAATATTGTCACGGAAAGTGTTCGCGCCGGCTTCCATGTCGGTGGCACCAACATTAAGCTCCCATGTGCGGAGCTAGGATTTTTCGTCCCTCGCAAGCTGGAGGGAGGAAATTGGCTTGAGGAAGATCTCCTGAAGGGGGGGTCGAGTTCTCAAGGACCGTTGTGGGCGGGTTCGACAGCCGGACACATCTACAACAGCCGGCGGCAAGTGGGACTCCTGGGGGTCATGCCAGGGGCCTCAGCAGTACAAGTCAGGGTGGAGCGACGCAGCGGACGGTTCACAGCCCTCTGCGCCGATCGGCGCTCCCTACTCCAGCACGGGTATCGACTACATGTACCAAGGGCATGTACCTGTGGTGCCTCTTATGCCCGGTGTAGACTTTTTCGTGCCCATGCAGGGGTACGTCGACAACAACATGCACTACATCGAGCGCGTGGAGGACGCCACGTCCCAATGGAGGAACAACCACGATGCGATGGTGGAGGAGTTCGAGCGACTCAAGGCGCGGTGCTATTGCTTCGATCAGCCACCGCCTCCACTTTCGGATGACTAGAGTGCCTAGGAGTTGGCACGAGTATTGGTTTCCCGGTTTGCGTTTTCTTTTATCTTTTGCAATCTTTTTCTTTATTTTCTTATATGTGTATGAGCGGGTTGGGAAACCATGTATCGGGTGTGCTTACTTTCATGCAAGTGTGTTAGTAGTAGTTTTATTTTCATGCAAGTGTGTTAGTAGTAGTTTTATTTTCATGCAAGTGTGTGCAAAAATCATCACCATGTATTCGAGTTTCGATCTTAACATAATGGTGGGGGTTATGCTTTTTTAGGAGAATTGAATTATTTATTCTTTCTTGAAAAGTGTTCATGAAGACCAAATAATATTGAGCATTGAATAAAATTTCGAACTTACACTTAATGATTATTCGGCAAATATGTCTTATGTGGAGCAATTTTGAGTACCCATGTGCTTCATTTGTGTTGTCCAGTTTGTGATGATAACTTAGTACCAATCTTTTCATAAATAAATTTTCATGTTGTGAACTTTAGAATTTATTATTTTTAAGATCCTTACCTACCAATGCCATATTTTGAGTAATGCTCATGAACCTTTGATATGTAGATAAACATTAAATTAATGGTTGAGTTCGGTTAGGATTTAATTCTTTTTGGTATGAACTTTACTAAGATGGCAATTCTTTATGTATCTTTTTCTAGTCTTGAGTTACTCATGCAAAAATTCAATTCCGCTGAGTACACTACCATAAACCCAAAACATCTTGTTGAATATCATTCCTTGACCACATCCTATATTTCTAGCTATATTTAATTCTTGAATAAATGTTGAAGCCAGACGGATCAAATACTAACAAATGTTGGTGAATTTGGGTTGAGAGCCGATCGGCGCACCCAGAACCGATCGACGCAGCAAAGAGCAAAATAAAAAAAAAGGGAGAAAAAAAGGGGGAAAAAAAAGAGAAAAGCTTTGCTGTTTGCTAAGGGACTAGGAAAATTTTAAGTGTGGGGGGATGGTATATGACATGCTTATTCTCAAAATTCATTCTAATATAGCCATGAATCATTCCAACCATGTGCAATCTTCAAAGATCAAATTTTTGCTATGCACATGTCCACATATCCAAAGTGTGAGTCCTTTCTTAAATTTTTCTTTCTTAATGGCCATCTTGATAAATTTCTATAATTTCAACGAAGAATAATCTCCTAGCTTTACAATATATTATTGATTTATGTTTGCAATCCTTGAATTACCTCACCTAACTACTCATATAAGCCTTACACTAATATTAATTGATCATTATGTTGTAGGATATAGGTTGAGTGATTTGAAACATGAGTTGTTGCATTGGATTATTTAGGAGATAGATTATCTATGTTCACAACAATCTTTTAAGTGATTTTGATGTGTGTAAAAGTTATAATTTGTGAGTTGGACATGATCTGTTGCTTTGGGGAGAAACAGTAAGTTTTATGCCTATATTTGAACTATTTTGCGAATACCAATATGAAATACACCACAATAGAACAATGCTCAACATTTGCTGATTTGAGATACTTTTATGATAGAAAGAGTATGTTTTTCGATTTTTCTTTCTTTTACTTTACTCGGGACGAGAAAAGGTTTAAGTGTGGGGGAACTGTTGGCACTTCCTAAGTGCCACTTTTATATGTGAATATTACCCCAATTAGAGCATAATTGATACTAATTTAGGCCATTTACCTATGATATTGTCTATATATTTGTATATGCGTTGTTTTGGAGCTTTATTGCAGAAACAGGTAAAATTGGTGATTAAAGTGGTGCTGGAGAAGACAGGAGTCCAGAACCGATGAAAAGCACTGAAGAAGCCCAGTGCATCGATCGGCGCAGTCCATGAGCCGATCAGCGCAAGGGTGTTTTGGCCCACAGAAGTGATCGAGGCCCATTCCACATGTTTATGGAAGTTTATCTACGCAAGACACTAGGACATATTTGCCTAGAAGATTTATGAAACTTCAAGATCTCGACGTGCAGTACAAGACTTTATCTCGAAGGAAAAGGCCCACATGGCAGCTGTGGAAGACAGAGGAACCGACTCGGAGAAGAAATCAGAGAAGACACGGCTTGCGCCGATCGGCGCAATCCTACGCCGATCGACGCAACCGCCTTATTTGCTAGAAACCGAGTCCTTTACGAGTAGAACCCCTAGAAATACTTGTAAACCCCGACCGCAGAGAGAGGAGGCAACAGAGGGACAACAGATCCGTGAGTTAGAGCCACCGGGGCTTGCCCCGTTAGAATAGATCTCCAGTTGAGTTTCAAGAACCATTGGTGTTAAGAGTTGATCCGTCAAGGTAGGCCATCTCGACGGGGATGAATCTTACTCTATGTATCTCAAGGATGATTGAATATGTTGATGATGGTTTTGATGATTTGTCTATCTTGATTCTATAATCATGCATGTGCTTATTCCAATTGCTTAGTTCTAGGCTAAGCAAGTTGATATTATCTTGATCGTGGTGATTAGGATAGTATTCGGACATTGTATTGATTATGGTTGCTTGATAATGCTAATAGTGTGGTTTAGCGGTGACAGCACTAAGCCTGCACAGCACTATTGGATAGTTGAGTAGGGTAAGATACTCGTGTGATTAAGGGTTTCCTCTCAGCAGCGATAAATCGGGAGCCGCTCGGAAAGCAGGGTGGTCTTATTCATTATAGGTGTTCATTGATCTATGTAATTATCCATTATGATGCTATTTAATTAGACTTTATGGTTACAATCTCACTAGTAGATATCTGGTTACTCACTTAACAGCATACGCTTACGAGGCATCTGGCGCACTTTGGCTTAGATTCACAAGTGTGCCGATCGGCTCAACTCTTATGCCGATCGGCGCAACAACAGAGTTACTGTCTGGCGCACCTTTGCGCTGGCCAGTCTCCCCCTCATGCAACCTAAATTCGACAGTAGCTTTGACTCGATCTTTTACTGTTAACTTTGTTTAATTATCCGTAAGGTCCCAGTGGATTCGATAAACCTTGGAATACTCAATTCAAGGGAAAAGTGCTACAATCGTACACTGTCCTCTTGCGGTATATAAGTGGGTGCGTAGGTACGACCAACAGGGCCCCATTTGGATGCTCAGTTTGTTTAGCGTTTTGGAAGAAAACTAGGAGTTGCCTGCTGCCTGGTGAATGGTTTTTTCTGGTGTGGATCTTTGATCACAAACTTGCCATTGTATACTGCTGTTGAATCCATTTTTCATGTAACAATGGCACTCATCACTCTCCCGTCATCTGTGAGCCATGCTTTAACTGATGTAGCACCAGAGCCATCCTTTGATTCATCGACAGGTGGGTCATCAGTCCAGTGATTAGCAAGACTGTAGGGACCGAAGGCGTAACGAGAGGGGGAGGGGGGGTGAATCGGTAAGCTGACCACAAATCCGAATGCTACTAGTTCACACCACTAGAACCTAGCAATCTTTACAACCTAACAATTCTATGAGGCCAATACCCTACACATGCTAGTGTTTATGATGAGAGCAAGCGCGGAAGCTATACACACTAGCCTATGTAAGCCACAATTCAACCTTGTTACTAGAGCACATAATTGCAGAATAGTATAGAGGGGTCAAGGAATGCTCATGATTTTTTTTCCCCGAGGTCTCGGAAGGATGGCGCCTTCCCGTACTCCTCATTGGACCAATCCCGTCAGAGTGCCGGTCCCTCTCACAACCAATGTGGAGTTCTCGCACACGAGCCCGCAATTACTCCTGGAGTGAAGACACGGTTGGATCACCACTACCACCAAGGCACAAACTCTCCTCCTTTGAGAACTTGCCGGACTCCCCGAGCCGACACGGGCGCTACTAGCGATGCCCCTTTCACCGACAGACTCAAACCGGGTATAAACGTGTGACGGCCTTCACAACCAATCACGATAGGCTTGATCACCAACACCTAACCAGTCTACGTCTCACCATAGCCCAAGAGTAACAACCTAAATCACACCCTCAAGGACACCCTAGACTTAGATGCGCACAACGCTCTTGTTACTCTCACTATCACTCTCAAGATATGCAATATCTCCTCCTAGTGCTCCTCTCTTTTCCTCTTCGCTCTCACCAAATGCTCCAAGCAATTCCACTGGTCAAGAGAGGTCTCTAAGACCCCAACAACAAAGTTATATAGGCTTCCAACATCCAACTAGCCGTTTCTCCACGAGATTGCCTTTTTGGACACACTGATCGGATTGTCCGGTCACTTCCTGACCGGACCGTCCGATCACTCCTGGAATGACTCCCAGAGCCGTTGGCTTGGCTATGCCTACAACCTCCTGTACTAACTGGAGCGTTCGGTCCGTAGACCAGACTGTCCGGTCTCTTTGCGTCCTGTGCACTCCAGAGAGCTTCCTGTTTGCTTCCTCTATGTCCTGAGCCTCAGCCCTATTGACCGGGCCGTCCGGTCACTAGACTTTACGGTCTAGTCTCTAGGGTTTCCAGACTTGACAAATTCCTGGCAGACTCCTCTCTGATCTCCTAGTGACCGTACAGTCCGATCTCCACTGACCCCTCTGTCCGGTCACTATGTCCAAAAGCTAAAACTCCTCGTCCGCGCTTGACATCGTTTCCCGTCTTCTCCGAACAACTCCTTGCCTTCTCCACTGTCACTTAGTGCCTGTGATTTCACTGAGCATCATGCACATCACCAACTAGTCGTGACTTAAGAGATATGACCTAGACCTCCTTGATAGTCCGGTTTTTCTTATGGACTCAAAGCCCGAACAATTAAACAAGTGTTCCTAACACTTGCTCCGTAGCTTGTCCTTAGCCTTGATCCATCTTCATCAACCCTTGGACTTCATCAAGCTCACCAAGCCTCCATGTTTGTGGTCATTGTCATCCATCGCCAAGGCCGTCGTCAACAATCATCATAGAGTAGAAAAGGTTTCCTACACGCACATCACTCGTGTCGGCATTAGTCATATTTCATGTTTGTCATTCGTCACCAAAACATTCATACCTTGGGGTGACCTTAATGGTCACGATCTTTACAATCTCCTCCATTTTGGTGATGGATGACAACCAGTACTTATGATGATCCAAAACAGACGAGCAACAAGGAACCCAAGGAAAAGAAAGGATTACCTTGGTCCTTATCTCAGAAGTAGTCTCCCCCTTCGAATGTGCTAGACGTTGAGGGAGAACTATCCAATCACGTAGCACACTTGATATCAATCTTGAGTTGAATTTTGCTCCCGTCTTGGTGTCGTGGTTGGTGATCTTGTTGAAGTAGACACGCACCAAGGATGTAGATGTTCATGTCAGTGTAGATGTTCATCTTGACATGATCTTCATGTGTACTCCATGTGAACATGCACCATTGTCTTGATTATCTTCATTTGATCTTCATGTTCTCCTCTTTGTCACTTCATAGCTTCCTTGTATCTTCTTGTTCTTCTCCCCTCCTTGATAGTTGATCTTCATGTTCTCCTCCATCTTTCCTTCTCCCCCTTTTCTATTTTTCTTGATCTTTGACTTGGCTTGTATTTTTCTTGATCTTTGACTTGGCTTTTTGGATCTTCATGTTCTTCTCCTCCTTTGTGTTGTCGATCTAGACTTGGCTTTTGGATCTTCATGTTCCTTCTCCCTCTTTGTCACCTATCACCAAAAACCAAAGACCAAACACAAGAGAACCAAGGAGCAAATAATAAACGACAAGAGTTAGGAAACTCCCCCTTTCATGGTGCTCCTCCTTGGTCATGATGGTGTTCCACCATAGCTCCCCCTACACACATGACTCAACAAAATATTTCCTCAAGGATGCAATGATTAGTCATTAGTATGTTGGGAATGTATGAGTCACTTGTCTTTGAGCCGCACGAGTAGATTTAACCTCGGAGCTCATTTAAACATGACTCAATGGGCATGAAGCGCAAAGATCACTATGTGATCATCTAGAGGGTCATATACTTACAATGTAAATAAGCAACTCCCCCTAGAAACATGCTTGAACGCATGTAAGGTATCACAATGCAAAATGCATGAATGTAAAGAGTGCAAATGCAAATGCAACAAGTATACAAATGCATGATGCAATGCTAAAAGAAAGAGAGAGAAAGGCTATAAACCAAAGTGCCAATGACGAGTAGTTCCCTTCTCGAGCATACTCACAATGGACCTCCTCCACCTACCGCCACTGCTGGTAGGGATGCATGTGGGTACCCATTGGGTATTCATGGGTCAACACCTTAGTACATTTGCTAAATTGATTTGAGAAGGTGAGGAAATTTCCTAGTTCATTTGAGATGGTTTTTGGGTCAGCCCGTGCTATTGTTTTATTATAAATTTATCATAGAAAAATCATATTAATAGGCTCAAAAGACATTTGCAAAACAAAATCAGCTTGACTTAAGTCCAACATCAAAACGATCCTCTTAAAGTAGAACACATGCATACCACTCAATAAATTATACAATCATAAAAAACACACAGGTGTCCTTGTAATAATAAAAATATTTCTCGTGCCTATGAATTTAGTTGTTCCTGAAATTAAATGACCAGAACATAGTAGTATTAACCGTCCGTCCAACCTAGTTCAACATGATTAGGAAAAGGAACATGATTGGGAAACGAAATAAGCTGCTCAAAACCCAACATAATGATCTAATTCATTCTGTAACCTAGTTCAACATTCTCCTTTATTTACAAATATCATTACAGTTTGACAGCAAGGACCAGGATATAGGAATCAATTTCATTTCTTGATAAGTTCAGGAACCAAATTAGTGCCTAGCAAAATTAAAGGGTGAGCAGTGATTGAACAAAACTAACATAAGAGAAGCATATCTATCATGTTCCCTGTGCGCTAAAAGTCATATCAATGAAAACAGTCTACATATAAACCAATGTCACAGAAAGGCCTGGGCAAATCACATTCCGCAAGCCCTCCGATGACCGGAAATTATGGTTACCAAACCAACACGACAGATCACTCCCAAACAAGAGCGATGTTGAATAAACAATCGGCAAAACATGAAACACAGGGAGGGTAGTTCCCCGCGTGCTGTTACCTTGCCGTCGTCGTCCTCGAAGGGCTTGGGGGTGAAGTACACGTCAATCTCCCGCACCATGAAATCCTCATCGTTGTCCTCCTCCTCGAAGTCAGCACTCTTCCCCGCCACATCGACATCCATCGCATCACCGTCGTCGTCATGCAGCGGCGCAGGGGCCACCACCATCTCCGGTTTATTCTTCGCCTTCAGTGCGGGCTTGCCCCCTTTGCCCTCGGCGCGAACTGGGTGGCGTCGGTGGTGGCAACCAAGGTGGCTGGGGCGTTTCTAGGTGCGGGATCGGTCATGTCGATATCATCGTTGAGGGATGGGGGCTTGTCGCCATGGCCGCCGCGGCTCCTTATCTAGGGTTTTGTGAGGGAGTTTGTGATTGCGGTGAACCACGAGGGAAGGAAGGGTTTTAGGGAGTCGCGTGCCACCCTCCGTAGCCCGCGGGAAGCCGCTCGCTGCAGTATGCTTGGTTATATCCAGCTTTGGGCCCCATTTGGATGCTCAGTTTGTTTAGAGTTTTGGAAGAAAACTAGGAGTTGCCTGCTGCCTGGTGAATGGGTTTTTCTAGTGTGGATCTTTGATCACCAATTTGCCCTTGTATACTGCTATTGAATCCATTTTTCGTGTACTGAAGGCGCAGGTCCCCCTCCTTGTCTCCGAGTACTACCGCGTGGGTCCTTCTCCTCCTCTCCTCGTAGTCGGCTGCCACGTAGGCCCCCTCCCTGACCTTGAGCACCACCGCCTTGGGCCCCCTCCTCATCCCCGAGCATTGCCTCCCCGACTCCTCTCCGTCCTTCTCGTCAACGGCATCCGACGAGCTCCGGCCAGGTGTGCTGGTTCCCCTCTCCCTCTCCCCCTCCTTCTGCCCCTCTGATCAATGGTGTTGTCTCTTGCTTGTGTTGTCGTGGAGTGGAATGCGGATGCTTGTGTTGTCATGAGATTCTTCTTCTAAGTGAGGTGAAGGTACCGTGCACTAGGTGTTGTCGGTGATGAACACTAGACTTAGCTTCCTCGTGTCACCATGAGCTGAGGGAGAAGGGTTCTTGGATCAATTCGAGGATAAACAACAGTGGAGGGGAGCAAATCGAGGGGGATGGAGCGACAAGGAATGGTCGTAGGCAGGGCATTTCAATCTGCGCGATTTTGTAACTGCACGAACCACGTGAATTGAACGTTTTGTTTTCACTTCAGAGCTCGCACTGCCGAGTTTAATTTATGGCATCTCAAGCTGTTTTTCTTGCGGTTCATCACTCACTCACTCAGTTATACATAATGTGATCGTTACCGTTTTGGACTAGGCAGCTAGGATGATTGCATATCTTTCTTGAAATTTTATAAAACTAAGTAACACGTCAATGTTTAACACAAATCGCACAATATCATATGAACTGTTTCTTTCTAAATATCATATGGATGCTCTTAGTTTTTTTTTGAGTGAATATGTATGCTCTTAGTTGTGATTGCTCTTAGGCTCTTATGCTTGCTGCCTGTATAGTCCTATGCTCACTACTATATGCTTGTAGTACCTAGTTGCTTGCTGTTGGATACTGCTAGTCAATACTTGTGTGGCTACGGAGATGATACATGAAATACCTATTTTGGCATGAAATCTATTAAGAGTAAGATTATAAAGAAAAAGTGAGCTCTTGTATTCAATTGCCTGCATGCTGGTACTTAATCTATGTACAACGACATTGTGAAACTCATAGATAGGTAACAAATTAGTCTATCTGTATATGATTTGATAATATTAATATCATCTAATGATACGCTTTTGTCGATCGTTTATTGCTTATGAGAAATATGTCAAAGCGAGAGGAAATGTCATCCAAATCAGAAAAAAGAAGATGTACTTCCGTCATAACTTTTAGATAAGATTTATATGCATCGCATACATGTCTTTATCATAGTATCCATCATATAAAGTGTAACTAACTTGTGTTCTCTATTACATAATGCTATAAGCAAGTAAAAGGAAATGTGCATTGTGGCTACTACACGTGTGTGTTCGCGTCTAGCTCGTCAACTTACCTAGAACATATCGTTGAGAAGTCCAATGAAGAGGTAAGTTGATTTTGTTTATGTCTATTTTACTTTATTCTATAGTAAATTTTTAAGATCTTATATTAACATACTCTACTCATGTGACACAGAGAGCCATAAGACAAAAGGCACAATGGGCTGCAAGGATGAGGAAGAACGACGAGATCAGAAAGGGTATGATACCTCAAGGACATGTTCATTTAAGTATAAATAACATGTATTTAGTAGTAGCTTCTCTTTATCATTTTTTTTAGAGAAGTAATTAGTTCAGAAGGGAAGTGTTTTGATTTAGACGGTGAACTAGCAACAAAACATAGGTCCCTTTGTGAGTGGGCTGGTTCAAGAGCACCATATGAGTCCAATGTGTCAAAAAAAGATGATAACTATGCATTAGGGTTCATGTAAGACATTTTATAATGCATGAATATTTTGAGATGTTGTATATATTCTGTGATGATATGTTGTAAATTTCTGTAATGACATGTTGTGAATTTATTGTGATGAGATGCATATTCTATGATTTTTGTATATATATATTGAATTTTATTTTTTTCAAAAATAACAAGTAGCAGCGGTTGAAGATCTCAACTGCCGCTATTGTGCTCATGCAATAGCGGTTGTTGACAACTTCAACCGCGCTACAAAGTTATCTGTAGCAATGGTATGTTTCGGTGCCAGACCACTCGCCACTACAAACGTTTAGTTGTAGCTGCGTTTACGTAGCGGCAGAATTGCCTGTCCACTGCTACAGGGCTTTTCCAACCACCGCTGCAGGCCTTTTTTGCTGTTGTGTATGAAGACATCAAGAAAGAGATTTTTCATGGACTTGGATATGTGGAGAATCATTGTGCATTGAATATTTTAGCTCGTTTTAATGTTGGATATCCTGGACCATATTAATTTCAGTTGATACCTTCGTATAAAGATAGAGAATGGATAATGATATTTGAAAAGACAATGGCGAGAGCAAACTGGCAAATAATAGAGCTATATATCAACCTTGCACAAAGTAATATTAGGCTGAGTCTCACGAGAAACTTAAGCAGCCAGGTGGAGAAGGACCGCTTGCCATCAAGTGCTTCTTTGGAGAAAAATATGGTTCATTCTACAGTGACTAGTGCATCTTGTGATGTTTTTGTAGAACCAAGTACACATAGAAATAGGATCAATCAATCAATTTATCATGTTGGAGATATGCCCAAGAGACAATACGGATTTGATCCGTATGTGAGGGTCATACGGATATTGATCCGTGAGAGATTAGTCCACTAGTGGGCAACTAGTCAAGGTCCATTAGAAGGATCTATTTAAGTGGAGGAGAGGCTTAAGACATAGGGTGATCATCCACTCTAAAAACCATGTCCGCCTCCACCTCCCTCTGTCTCTGCCATGTCACCCTAAGCCACGCCGCCGGTGCTAACACATCGTGCATGGCCGTTCAGCCCTATACGTGTGGATACCGCAAGGAGGCACTGCAGCTGTTGTGCTTTGGTTGGACCAGGAGGAGACGATTGCTATGAATGACTAGATCCTCTACATCGACACACGACTATGTTGGACATCACTTCACCAACCTTGCTTCCGCTCTACCTGTGCATCTAGTGGTAATAATCAATGATCCTCTCTTATAAGGTTTCCTAGTTGAACGGTAGAAATTGTTTCTAGCTATCGTAGACTTCCCCAACAGTGGTATCAGAGCCGACCTTGTGTAGTTGTAGATCTAGATCTTGCGCATATAGTGGATATACTTATGTAGTAGTGAAAGTGCATCTATGCCCCTAGTTGGTTTTGGTATATTGTATGATAATATGATTAAAGAACTAATCCTCTTTAAGAGTATATGAGCAGGTTGTACATGAAGAATATATTTTACAAAATACAAGTGATCATCTTTGATAATGTACAATTGTATAAGGAAAATGATATAAGAAAAATGGGCCTATAGATGAAAAGAAGAAGTGTCAAATAAATGGATCCATATAAGCAATATTATGACAAGCCAAGGTTTGAAATGAATATGGGACATGAAAACCATTGATATGAGATGATCTCAACAAATTGATGTAGTCATCACAGTCAAGAAAAAGAAGTGATCAAGTGCTATTCTTCTATGGTCTTAATCTTCGAAGCAACTTAATCAAATTAATATTTCAAACAAGAATTCAAATGAAGGCATAACAATGATAGAAAGTTGTGTAAGGCTCAAGATAGCAAGATGGTGAAGGATTAACATGACTTGGCCGCGATGGACCATGCAAGGGAGAAGGGCAAGATAGTCTTGACACCGAGGGACCGTACACAAGCCATGGTGAATGGCAGGTGGAGCACAATCGTGATGGACCGATCAAGCTATAAGTGGTCATATATTTCCAAGTATCAATTATTATTGGAATATGAAGACATAATATGACTTGTGTACCAAAAGGTGCAAATGGATCCTATGAATGAAGAAATTCCAAGTTACAAGCTATAGATGATGATGTTTAGCAAAAGCACATGTGGCAGTTCTCATGAAGCATAAAAAGAGAAGAAATGGTAAAATTCAGTATCATGCAAACTCAAGAAGAAAAATTCTTTGATATTTAATCTTGAGTTTTGGCATGCCGCTCTATCAAGAGGGATGTTGCATGATTTTCTTACAATGTCTTAATGCTCAAAGAAAAACCTTAGTGAGATGAGAGAAACACAATGGCCACACAAATCACAAGTCTCACTAACTTTGGGAAAACTGGTTTACCAAACCGGAGGGACAGGTTTGGGTTGAAATCTCTACCGGCTAGTTCAGGAAAACCGGGGGGGTCCGGTTTGCAAAAATGGAGGGACCAATTTTGACTGGTACAATATAATGACTAGTTTATGGGGGACAAATATAAATACTTCCTCACTCCTCCTTTGGAATATGTTGATCGTGTGCACAAAGAAAATACATCCAAAATCTTGTAGAGCTCTCCCCAACTCCTCTTTGTAAGGTTTTAGTGATTCATGAGAAATCCTAAGTATTGGGTTAAGAGAGAGATTGAGAGCACAAAAGAAAAAATCCTACACTTGTGCATTTGAGCATTATGATGCTAATCTTATTGTCCACATGCAAAGAAGCAGCTTCATATTTGCCTAATCAAAGCGATTGTCAAGCTCTTGACGAACTCTATCAATCACTCCAATATAAACTTCTCTTTTATAGTGATCATCGCTTGTTTCTTTCGGATAAAACCTCCATGATCTTGCATGAGACAAGTATTTATCATCCAATGAAGGAACTTGGGTGCAGGGGCGGAGCCAATATGGTTCATGGGTGTTCAATTGAACACCCATCGATTTTGGCAAAAAAAAAAACAACGATTCTGAAGGATTAATGCATATAGATAATTATAACAAATACAAAGGAACGTATTCTATTGTAAATATTGTTTTTAAGCCCACACAAAGTGTCCAACAACCAGCCCACTGCCCACGATGGCCAGGAAACTGAAAAAGCCCACTGACCTAGAGTCCAAGCTCTCTAATCCACCGATGATCTCAGTCTTCCATCGACAGTTCGGCGTTCGTTTCGTCTTCTCGCGGCACCCTGCCGAACCGCTCGTCCATTAGCAAACTAGGGTTGCAAAGTCGATCATCACCACACCGCCGTCTTCTATTCTCTGCTGGCGGCTCGAGCACTCGCCGCTCGGCGCACGGCAACCTGCAATCGTGATGGTTGAGAGACAAGGAGAAGAATCGCCTGCTGCAGTAGTTTCCGAAGCTGAGGTAGGTTGTTTAGTGTGTCTGCATTATTTGCAGGTCTCTAAAGAATGATGATTATAGACTGATCAATTAGTTCATTAGACAATTGTTCATCGGTTGTATCTTCTCTGATCTGTTTGCACTGTACGGAAATCAAAAAAAGAAGAAGTTCATAGTCATAGACTTAAAATCTCTATGGGGTAGAGTTGAAAAGAAACAAAAGATCACAGAGGAAGGCTATGTTCAAAGTAGTTCTCCGTCTACCCAACAGCAAGCACGTATCGCTGAACCTGAAATTGCTCCAAGCACACAACCTGAAACAGTCATTCATGAAGAGGAAGATGGTGAGGGAATTCTTGATGATGAAACGGATGATGCAGTTTATGATATTGACTATCTTCCACATGATCCTGGGAAGAGGATTCCCATCTCAGAATATGGTAAATGATCAAAATGCAGTGAGAAATGGTTTTATTGCCTTGGGGCCATGTCAACCACGATCGCATAATTTTCCACAGAGAGAAGTTGGAGGTATGCGTCGTTCCGTTCTTGTTGGTTTGATGAGTATAATTGGCTTGAGTATAGTGTGTTCCGAGATGCAGCATTTTGCTTTGTTTGCTATTTGTTCAAGGATCAAACTAAATATACTGGTGTAGATGCTTTTGTGAATGCGGGCTTTAGGAACTGGAATCATAAAGGTGCTCTTGATACACATGTGGGTAGTATTACGAGTGCACATAGTGAATGTCAAGAGAAATATGATATTGCAGTTAAAGCAGGAACAACAATTGTAGACTGTTTTCATAAGAAGGATAAACGAGATAAGGTATCATATAAATCCTGTTTAACGTGGACACTTAAGTGTTTAAGGTATCTTCTTCGTCAAGGTTTGGCCTGTCGCAGACATGATGAAAGTGATGACTCAAGTAACAAGGGAAATTTTCTCGAATTTCTGAATTGGCTAGCTGAGAAATTTGAAGAAGTTGGGAATGTTGTTCTAAAGAATGCTCCAAAGAACAATAAAATGACATCCCTGACAAACAAAGAGATCTCATCAATTGTTGTGCAAAAGAGACTACTAAACTTATCATGGAAGACCTTGGCGATGATTACTTTGCAATACTTGCTGATGAATCAAGCGATGTAAGTCGAAAGGAACAACTAGCTCTTTGCATACATTACGTAGACAAGAAGGGAATGGTTGTTGAGCGGTTTCTTGGTGTTGTCCATGTTGGAAACACTTGTGCTTTGACATTGAAGGCGGCTATTAAATCTTTACTTATCGATAATTCATTGAGCTTGTCTAGAGTCCGTGGGCAGGGTTATGATGGTGCTAGTAATATGAAGGGTGCCACTAATGGTCTAAAGAAATTAATTATAGAATAATATCCTTCTGCTTATTATATTCACTGCTTCGCACATCAGCTACAGTTGACTCTTGTGGTTGTTGCTAAGGAGAATCCAGATTGTGTAGCATTTTTTGAGCAACTTGGGTCCTTACTGAATACAATTGCGACTTCTTGTAAGAGGCAGGAAATGCTTTGAGTAGCTCAGGGTGAAGGAATTGAACAAGCATTAGAGTTAAATGAGATTGAAAGTGCTCGTGGTTTGAATCAAGAGATGGGACTAGCCAGGCCGGGTGATACTCGTTGGGGATCTCACTATAGAACTGTGCAACATATTATTCTTTTGTATCGTCCAATCTTTCGAGTCCTTACAGCAATAGGGGAAGACCATTCTCAAAGTGGAGATGCTTATAAAGCTCAAGCAGCAATGAAATCCTTCGAATCTTTTGAGTTTGTTTTCATGGCACAATTGCTGAGCACCATACTTGGTTACACGGATGATTTAAACAAAGCTTTGCAAAGGAGGGAACAGGATATTGTTAATGATGTTGAGCTCATTTATTCTACAAAAAGTGAATTAGAATCATTACGGACAGATGATGGCTGTGAGCAATTTCTGAAGAAAGTGTATGAAACACAAAGTTGAAGTTCTTAATATGGATGAAGGATACATACCGATTGTGCAATCAAGAAAGTTCTTCTCAAAAATCAAGAATCATCATCGCTTTAAAGTTGAAATATTTTTGAGTGTTATTGATAGACAACTTCAAGAGCTCAATGACAGGTTTGACGAGGTAAACACTAAGCTGCTGATTTGCATGACGGCATTCAATCCTTCCAATTCATTTGCTTGTTTCGACAGTGGTCTCTTGGTTTGATTGGTTGAATTTTATCCGAAGGACTTCTCTGCGACAGACTTGATGCATCTTCCATTTCAAATTGAACACTTTATTGGCTTTGTGCGCAGCGATGAATGCTTTAGAAAAGTGGAGAAGATTGCTCAACTTTCTGTTATGCTTGTGGAAACAAATAAGCATCTCATGTACCCACTTGTCTATAAGCTTCTTAAATTGGCACTAATCCTTCCAGTTGCAACCGCAAGTGTTGAGAGGGTATTTTCAACTATGAATTTTGTGAAGAACAAACTACGGAATAGCATGGGAGATCAGTACTTGAATGATTGTCTGGTTACGTTTCTTGAGCGTGCATTTTTTCTCCAAGTTCATGATGAAGACATCATATCACGTTTTCAAATTAAGTCTCGTCAAGTTAAATTGTAATTTTTCTTTAGTGTTTAGCATCTTTATTACATATTATATATCATACTAAACTATTTTACTTTTAGTATTCACTATCATTGACCTTTAATTTTACATGTGAAATCCATGTTAAGGGATTGATGGATGACTCTGAACACCCATGTCTTGAATCCTGCCTCCGCCACTGCTTGGATGCCATGTTTTTAACACAAAATGATGTGTGACGCGTTGGTGATTGATCAGAGAACTAACATCAGTTTTCGTTTTCCATGGACGATGGCTACTCGAGGTCTCGAGCCTGGAGAGTGCGATTGGGTGTGTTGGGCTACTAGGATAGTAATTGGGCCAACGTGGTGGTAGTGGGCTTTATGCTTCTCTATTTTCGCCCCTCCAATTCATTTGCTGTTGCTGAACTTCGCTAGGCAGGGCCTGAAAAATTCTCCAAATCTCAGGGTAGATCCGGACTGACCAGGACTACCCTATAGGCCTGCCTATGCATACCGCACCGGAAGATCAAAATATATTGGGCTAATTATAAAAATTACCCTATAATTTAATTGAAGTTTGAGATTTCCACTTATAAATAATTTTTTTGTAAATCTTTATCCATCTAGTGAGTTTTGATACAAAAACCATCTGCACATGTTTAATTAATTTAATATATTTTTTTATTTATAGTCGATGACGTTCTTATCAAACATACAAAAATTTGAAAATATAATCTTCATATTTTTTATAGAGAATAAGTAGCAAAAATATCAATTAAAGTTTATACGGTGTTTCATAAAATTAAGATTTAGATACATTTTTCATGATAAGAGGAATTAAACACACTAAATTTTTGTAACAATGTAAACTTATTTAACTTAGTTTATTGGATTAATTATAGAAACCACCCCATAATTTAACTGGAGGTTGAGATTCCCACCTATAAGTCATTTTGTTGAAATCCCCACCCATCCATTGAGTTTTGTTGCAAAAACCACCCTAATATACAAATGTTTAATTTATTCAACATATTTTTGCTTATTTGGAGTAGCCAATGATGTTCTTATCAAATATATAAAATTTTGAACGTATTATCGTCATATTTTTATAGAGAATATGTAGCATAAATCAATTAAAGTTCGAACTGTGTTTCATAAAGTTTGAAATTTGAATACATTTTTTGTGAAAATAATAGGAATTACACACTAAAAATCTTTAACAACGTTAAACTCATTTAACTTAGTTTATTTTAAAATTTATATCAATAAGAATATATAAAATCAATTAAACATGTGTTAAACTAAACTCATTGGGTGGGTGGGAATTTGCAACAAAATTGTTTGTGGGTTGGAATCTCAAATTCAAAATAATTTATGGGGTGGTTTATGCAATTATCCCTAGTTTATTTTTAAATTTGTATCAGGAAAAACATATAAATCAATTAAACATATGTCAACTGGGGTGGTTTTTACAACTGAACTCATGGGGTGGGTGGGGGTTTGCAACAAAAAAATTTATGGGTAGGAATCTCAAAATCTCACTAACTTATAGAGTGGTTTTTGCAATTATTCCAAATAAATTTGGCTATTACACATCGAACGTGGTAGGTGTCACAACATTATTTTCTTCGTCTAGGATCAATTTTTGAAAATATAATTTCATTGAAAAACTTGTGTCCCACTTAAGCATGTTAATTAGTATTTCCACTTCACGTGGTTGAATAACTCACTAACCATGTTTCTCTAGGAACTGACACACGTTCTATCTTCTAGAAAGCAGAACGTTCCTTAGTCCATATCACGAATGAGAGTGATACGTATTGGTTCGTCTCCACGACTGACATGGTTGAATAACTCACTAACGATGTTTCTCTTGAAAATGACATCCGTTCTAGCTTCTAGAAAGCACATCTGGAAAAACGCCTGGACATTCCCTAGTCCATTGTCACCAATGAGACTGATACAAATGGGTTCGTCTACAACTGACAATGATCATATCTATTAACTTATTTATTGCATCATAAAGGTCAAGCACATATCAATTATTATGTGACATAAATACATATATTCACTTTGGTTTTGAATCTGTGGAAAATCAACCACTTAACTATTTTGCTACAGTTGGTAGCTTCGGTTTTTACTGAAAACCGGTCAATTGGTGAAACCGGTTCGGACCAGTTAACCAGCCGGTTTCTACTGGTTTTGCAAACCCTGACCCCCATTCAACTCAACATTCTTGCATTAGTTCCAGGCAACAAAATACGAAACCACAAAACTTCGGAAGTGAATTACATGAAGAGAAGAAACCAAATGTCAAAAACATTCCTGCAAGAAGAAAGAGCTGACTGATGACTTCTCGTGGTCATCGTTTGTGTTTGACATAAACGAAATGAGGACATCAGGTGGGGTAGTGAATCATTGTGCCCGATCGAGCTGGTTAGCAACTGTTTGTTTCACTGAATGCGGCTTCAGAATTCACATGAAGAGTCCGGACTGACTAAGGGCACAATTGCAAGTGAAGAAGAAGGATGGAGCACACGGGTCAAAAACGTGCCTGAAAAATTCCTGGTTTCAGCATTTCCTGAAACACTACTCATTTATTACTGACATTAAGAGACCTTTCTGTGGTTTCCAATTTTCTGTTCTCAAATCATGTTTATAGTGTTACTTCGACTTGAGTGGCTAATAGATTATGGATTTTGTTTGACGATCAACAATCATATCTATGCTTCTAAGTATAGATATACAACTACATGCGTGGTATCCAGTACTACTTTGTTGAAAAGGCCAGATACGGAGTTAAAACTATGGCGAGATTTTACCGATACAGCAGCAAATTTCCAATAAACGAGAGAGGAATCCAGATTTATTTTCTAGCATGGTTATAACTATACTAATTTGCAATAACAAGACATGCCCGGACAGAATGGGTGAAATTTGTCCTCTTGTTTTATTATACAACTAGATGGCTACCTCGCGCGTTGACAAGACATGTCCGGACAGAATGGGTGAAATTTGTCCTCTTGTTTTATTATACAACTAGATGGCTACCTCGCGTGTTGCTGCAATGACATCATTCAGTAAATATTTGGGAGATTGAGAGAGAAAGCAATATTTGAAAATTAAAAATTGGTTTGAAAGTTTGCATAGGATATTTTAAAAAACTTTAGTTCAGTTAAGATAGAACTGGCATTGTTTGGAGGTCGTGGTGTTACTTGAAATTATAACATCTCTCCTTTCTGCAAATTTCTAAATTACGATGTTGAGGACTCAAAAGGAAACATCATGGACCTTAAATCACTTTTAGCTCATGCAAACAGAGAAGCATTTAGAATTGATTTTAGGCGGGTGTCCAAATGCACGCCGGACCCAAACGAAAAAAAAAGTATCTTAGCAATCAAGGCGTTCACTCACAAATGAATCTATTAAAAATGAAAAGAAATCAAGACATATATTCAATGAGGAGGACGTCAATCATAAAAAAGTCCCTGCACCGTGCCTCGCAATGCAGCAATGGGATCCACGGATCACATGTGTTGAAGACCCGAATTGACACTCTGAAAAAACCGAAGGTTCCGGTTTTGACACAAAGATAATATCTAAAATTGTCTAAATCAAGACTATCATTGATTATTTCAGTTATTTGGTATTGATATATGTTTTATAGGTTATATGCATAATTTCTAGGTAGGCGTGTTGACACTAAAAAACGCCACTACACGAGCATGTCCTTATGCGATGGTAGAAACAGAACTCGCTGTTGAATATGTCAAAATCAGAACTTCCAGTTTTGTTAGGGTTTCGACAAAAACCAACGAACACTCGAAATGAACCCCATAGGAAAAAAAAGTGTGTGGGGTTGTCCTAGCTAGGATTGGTAGGCCACGTAGGATATCTTTAAACTCCGTGGAGGCGAAGAAGAATAGAATTTAGAGTTGGAAAAGGAAGGGTAAAGTCATAAAAAGTAAAAAGATTAAATAATAAGAAAAATAAGTTTTGATTGATTGGGTGATGCCTAATCGGTCGTGAAACTTTGTATATAAAGGGTAAGAGGTCTTGACCGACAAAAAATCGAGATTTACAGGATTTGCATGATAAAAACTAACTCTAACTCGTTATGAACTGTGAAAACCGGACCCTCTGATTTACAGAACCGGAACCTCTGGTTTCGCAGTCTATAGAGCATCTTGAAATTGCTATGACTTTCATGTTCCATATGTCCGTTTTGATCATCACAATGAGGGTTTCATTATGAACACGTCAAAAAGCAATTGGCTTCATCTTCATATCTTTTCATATACTTCTTTAGCCTTTTAGTGAACCTTAGCCAAATTACCTAGAAAATATGCACATAACCTACCAAATATGCGAAATAATCAATGTCAATCTTGATTTAGACAATTTTAGACATTATTTGTCTCTAAAAACCAAAATCTCTGGTTTTTTTCAGAGTGTCAATTTTGGTGGTCAACAACAAGTTGCATTGCTGCTCCGAAGTGGTGCTAAATGGCAGCTGCCGGTGATGCTGATTGGGTGCCCCTGAAATGTGATTCGATGGATGCTATATATATTAGTGACGGCTTGACGTTTCAGTAGGCAAGAGAATTAAGTGACTATTTGCAAACGCATGGCGTATTCAGAATCATTAGGAAGATAACTTTACTGCCTTTTGAGTGTTGGGGTCATGGCAAAATTTATTTTTAGGTAGTAAGAAAGAAATAAAACAAGAAACATGGCACACTTATTTTCATAGGTAGGTGCAGCAGCTTTTTACATTCATGTGTGCGCTACTACAAAAAACAGCCTGTAGAGGTGGGTCAAAATCACCTATAACGGCGGCTTGGTCGCACTGCCTCTACATTACAACAGTTAAAATTCAGTAGCTCTAGCGGCAGATGACTTGAGGATGGAACGAACTGCCAGTAGGAAGGGATTAGTAGCGGCAGGTAACAACTTCACCTATCGCTACTGATTAACCAGGAAAAATTAAAAAAAAATATAGTGGGCAAGCCGCAGGCCAGTCCTCGCCATGCTTGCATCCGGCCGGATCCTCGTCAGAGAGGAGCTTGTGGGACATGTATACCCGGGATACCTATCCACTCGGCTATATGACCGAGTGGGTTGGGGCTCGATTATGAAGCATTAGAGATTAAGGCCTAGAAGATAATTACTCGAATATTTGTTTAGAGTAGGAAACAAGTTAGGTTAATAGATTTGGTGTATAGATAGAATCAAATGTAACCGAATGATAGATTTTCATATAAACCATTGCCTTTCAGCTATATAAGGAGGGCAGGGGGTCTTCGTAGATCATCATAACTTGCTTTGGGAGCCCTAGTGCGAACCCTAGCAATACAAGAACACCAAACAAAACGTAAGGTTGTTATCCTTCGGAAGGCCTAAACCTGTATAAACCCTGTGTCCTGTGTTCATTGACTTTCATACTCATGCGCACACCTAGATCTACTATCGAGATTATCTCTCAACAGTTGGCATGCCAGGTAGGGGCAGCGTTGAGTTAATCTTTGTTGAAATCGATGGCTTTTCTCGATGTCAAGTTTCGCCCGGGAGACAAGATCCGCTTCGGCGCTTTCAGCTTCGTTGCTGACCAAATTGGGAGCCTTGTCAAGCAAGATCCGGCGGCCCTTCCGACGGCTGCCATGCCTTCAGACTCAGGCGTCAGTGAGGCTTCACCGGTTGATCGTAAGATCAGCCTGATGCAACGACTTCCACTCGGCCTCAGCAACGTGGCGACAGAGTACCGCGTTCTTTAGCGGGAAATCCTCCCGGGTCTCATCTCAGCGTTGCCCATAGCTGACGCACTGGCAAGCCTGGCCGACTCGAATGCATCTACGGTTGATCTCCCGATTCCCCACACTAGGGAGTTGGACAAAGATCCCAATTTTTTTCTCGATTCGCGACTAGTAGCAACAATCGGTGCCGATCACGAGTCAATCTTAGACCTGATCGAAGAGCCAAGTGATTTAAAAAGCCACTCGTCGGACTACTACGAGGTCTTCATGGTGGGGCCGACAGCTCCAGTTGAAGGCACAGAGACATCGACGGCAGCTGCTGCAAGGGTTGAGGGGGGTACGAACCCTCAGGACGGACATGAGACTGAACTTGAAGATGATGACCCAATGGTAGAGACCCCTCCCCTCCTACACAACTGCCACAATGAATCCAGTGTCGTGCTACAACTAAACATGGGCGACTTCACCTTACAGCTAGATGGTGAAGAGGTCTTCAAGACCCCGCAGCACAACATCACGGCTACGGCGACCCTGCTGAACTCGCTGGAGCCCATGCTTGTGGCCAATCCAAAGTAGACCCCACAAGTCAACAAACTAAAGGCACATATCAAGGCCACAACCATACCAGAGATGCACGCAAATCACGCCACGCCGAGTGGAACGGCATCCGGTGCCGCCAGCTCAGTCCCGAGTCAAGAGAGAAGACAGCGGCGGCAGCACGATCGATAGGCCACCCCACCGGCCGAGCGATGGAGGTGGCCTATCATTGAGTTCCATGATAAGAACCCACAGGCCGACCTCCTCAACGGCATACCACGGCGTGACCCCCGAATCCGACTGAACAACACCTACCAGGAGAGGGATGAGGCGACCTGCCCAGAGCATGAAGCAGAACGCCACCATCACGGCTTCGTCGATGACCACTATTATGAGCGTGAGGACCGACGGGAGCTGCGTCATGACGATCACTACCAGGACCACCGCAATGATGGCCGGAACAATAAGAGACGCCACCAGGAAACTGGTCGCGACCGAGAGCGGTACCAAACCCCTCCTCCTTCGGATCTTGATGACGAGGCCGGCATCAGGCCTTTATCCGGGAGCTACACACCGTCAGCTGGCCAGCTGGCTTCAAACCAGTCCGCATGGAGAAATACGACAGCAAGACAGATCGTAGCGACTGGCTTCAGGTCTACGCGACTGCCATCCGGGCACTCGGCGGTGACAACTTCGTCATGGCCAATTATCTTCATGTATCTTTAGCTCCAGCAGCCAGAACAGAACGTGGCTCACCAACTTTCCTGCCAACTCTATTGATTCCTGGGAGAACTATGTAGGCAATTTACCACTAACTTTCAGGCGACATATGACCGGCCCGGCAATCACTGGGAGCTCGCCAGGATTCGGCACCGGAGCTAAGAGCTGTTACGAGAGTACATCCAGCGCTTCTGCCGAGTGAAGAACACTATCCCAAATATTTTGGATGCCTAGATCGTCGCTGCCTTCCAAGCTAGACTTCGTGATGATGATCTGATTAAGAAAATTGGGAGGCTGGATGCTGCCGGGAGCCTGATAGCCAAGGAACTATTCACCATGGCAGACAAGTATGCAGCCAGTAACTCGACCCTCTTCCAAGTATGACAGTACAAGGATGAGGCACCACAAAACCACAATCAGCAGGGGCCATCCAACTACAATAAGGACAGCGATAGGAAGCACAAGCAAGACAGAACAGTCGCTAATACTGAGCGTCCGTCCCAGAGGAGGCAAGTCACTCAGGATGACTTCGACAAGATGCTCGAAGGCCCTTGTTCGCTGCATGATAGCGCTCACAAGGCCAAGGAGTGTTTCAAGCTGAAGAGTTTCACGCACCACGCTCTGATGGTCTGTAGGGAACGCCCTTGGGTCAACAAGGGCGATAAGAAGGGCAAAGACAAGGATGACGAGGACAAGGAGGAATTCCAAGATCTCGAGGGTGAGGTCAACTACATCAACGGCGGATCCACCGCCGACTCGAAGCGCCAGCAAAAGATCCTATACCGAGAGGTCCACTCGGTTTCACCAGCTACGCCTCAATATCTACGATGGTCCAAAGTCCCGATAACTTTCGATCGGTCAGATCACCCGAACCAAATCCCTAGGCCCGACAAATACCCCTTGGTGTTGTCGCCGACCAAGAACCGGGTGTGGCTCCATAGAGTGCTGGTGGATGGAGGAAGCAGCTTGGACATCCTCTTCATGAAGAACTTCAAAGAGCTCAGCATACCTTTAACTGACCTAAAGCCCAGTTGGTCGCCCTTTCACGGCGTCATTCCGAGCATGCAGACAGTCCCACTCAGACAAATCACTCTGCCAGTCACATTTGGCACTCGGGAGAACTATAGGATGGAGCGCATCACCTTCGAGGTGGCGGATTTAGAGTCCGCCTACCATGCCATTATTGGGTGACCTGCCATCGCCAAGTTTATGGCTGTACCGCACTATCCCTACATGATGATGAAGCTGCCATGGTCGAACAGAGTTATCTCGCTGCACTCGGACATGAAGACTTCATACGATTGCGACTTCCAGAGTTGCGAGTTGGCAGAAAAGAAGGTGATGGCGTCCGAGCTCGCCGAGTTGAAGCTAGAGGTTGCAAAGGTGGAGGAGGCCAACCTTGACTCTCCTCCTAAGAAGGTGTCGAAGGCCACGGTACAGGTAGAAACCATGGAGTCAAAGAATATACAGTTAGATGATAGCGATGTATCCAAGAGCACCAATATTGGGGTCAGTTTAGATGTTAAATAGGAAAGCGCACTCATCCTTTTCCTTCATGATAATAAAGACATATTTGCATGGAAACCTTCTGATATGCACAAACTGCATGTTAGGCCAAACACTAATCCCGTGAGGCAGCGACTTCGATGATTCTCGCAGGATCACAAGGATGCGATTAGGAAAGAGATCGGTCGATTACTGGCGGCCGGTTTTATCAAAGAAGTTTTCCACCCCGACTGGTTGGCTAACCCAGTACTAGTGTGAAAGAAGAATAAGGAGTGGCAAGTGTGTGTGGATTACACTGGCCTTCACCAGGCCTACCCAATGGATCCTTTCACTCTTCCTCGCATTGATCAAGTGGTTGACTTAATGGTTGGTTGCGCTTTATTGTGCTTCTTAGATGCCTATTTGGGTACCATCAGATTCCCCTTAGCGAACCCAACCAACTAATGACGTGGTTTATTACGCTAGCGCCACTTACCAAAGAACCATGCAGCGTTGCTTAGATAAGCAGATCGGAAGGAACATTGAAGCCTACGTTGACGATGTGGTTGTTAAAAGCCGACTCGCTTCTGACCTAATCCAAGACCTAGCTGAGACATTTGACAACCTCCGCAAATACAACATGAAGCTAAACCCCGAGAAATGCATCTTCGGCGTCCCATCAGGGAAGCTACTTGGATTCTTGGTCTCACATAGAGGGATTGAGGCAAATCCAGAGAAGGTCAACGCCATACTAAGGATGGGCCGTCCGTATTCTCAGAAAGACATCCTAAAGTTCATCGGCTACATGGCAGCACTTAGTAGATTCATGTCATGACTCGACATTCAAGGGCTACCCTTCTTCCGTTTGCTTAAAAAGCAGGATTCGTTCTTTTGGAATGATGCTGTCCAAAAAGCCTTGGACGAATTCAAGGCCTATTTTAGCGGCCCACTGATTTTTACACCTCCAAAACGGAAGGAAACTTTGCAGTTGTACATCTCCGCAACCACACACGTTGTCAGCACTATGCTGGTGGTCGAACGGGCAGAAGATGCCAAGGCTCAAAGGGTGCAGCGCACGGTATATTTTGTCAACGAAGTCTTTTCAGATTCCAAGGTGCGATACTTCCAGCTCCAGAAGTTAGTTTACGCGTTGCTAATGACGTCTCGCAATCTGAAGCATTACTTTGAAGGTCATCCGATTGAGGTCCACACATCTTTTAGGCTCGGCGACCTGCTCCATAATCGGGATGCTACTAGAAAAATTGCCAAGTGGGCTATCGAGCTTGGCGCATAAGAAATCACTTTCAAACCGTGAGATGCGATCAAGGGTCAAGCACTATCAGATTTTATTGCCGAGTGGATGGAGGTCGAATTGCCACCAACCCCGCAAGAATTAACCTACTGGACAATGTGTTTTGATGGTTCCTTACAACTAGAGGGAGCCGGTGCAGGAGTGGTGTTATCATCCCCAGATGGTGCCAAGATGAAGTACGTCCTCTGCATGCACTTTCGAGCATCTAACAACGTGGCGAAATACGAGGTGCTTCTATACGGCTTAAGGATGGCCATATCACTCGGCGTCAAGAGGTTGAGCATCTCAGGTGACTCGACACTTGTAATTAATCAGGTGACCAAGGAGTGGTGCTGCTCGGAGGAAAGCATGACAGCATACTGCGCTGAGGTTCAAAAGTTAGAAGACAAGTTTGATGGCATCGAGTACAAGCACATCCTCCAAAAGTATAACGAGGAGGCGGATGAGTTGGCCAAGCTTGGGTCTAGCCGAGCTAAATTACCTAACGGAGTATTCCTCGTTGAAATACACAAGCCATCTGTACTGACATAGCAAGCCGTGGCGCAGGCTGCAACGGACAAAGAGGCAGCACCCCAGGTGGCTGTAATAGAAGTCAATTAGCGCATTCCCTACATCACATACTTAGAAAAGGGGACCCTACCGACCGACAAAAAGGAGGCTCTACGCATTATTCGCAAGTCCCAGTCATACTGCATCATCAACCATCTCTTATACAGACAGAGTACCTACGAGGTGTTGCTGAAGTGCCTATCACAGGAGGAGGGTATAGCCATGTTGCGAAAGATTCATGCCGGCATATGTGGCAACCATGCGGGCCCATCGATAATGGCTAACAAAGCCATGAGACAAGGGTTTAACTGGCCAACCGCGTGTGCGGATGCCAAGGACATTGTCCGAAGGTTTGAAGGCTGTCAGTTCTTTGCACGATAGACGCATGTGCCGGCCACTGAGCTACAAAATATCCCTATAACATGGCCTTTTTTAGTATGGGGTTTGGATATTGTTGGTCCTTTCTAGAAGGCTCAAGGTGGTTTCACCCACCTTTTTGTGGTAGTAGACAAATTTTCCAAGTGGATTGAGGCGAGGCCAGTCGGCAAGATCTCAGCAAAGAAGGCCATAGAGTTCGTGACTAACATAGTGACTCGGTTTGGTGCCCCCCACAAGATCATCACTGACAACGGTAGTCAGTTCATGACGCAAGAGTTTAAGGACTTCATGGCAAAGATAGAGTTCAAGATCGACTATGCTTCTACGGCTCACCCGTAGAGTAATGGTTAGGTCAAGGCGGGCCAATGGTCTCTTGTTGTCAGGAATTAAGCCTCGCATGTTCAATAGATTGGAGAAGTACCCTCGACTATGGGTTCAAGAATTACCATCAGTATTGTGGGGGATCAGGACTAATGTCTCGGGCAACAGGACACTCGTCGTTCTCGCTAGTTTATAGGTCGGAGGCAATGTTACTGACTGAAGTATTGTTTACTTCGCCACAAGTTTTGGCTTATGAAGAAGAGGTCTCCAACAACGGTAGACGTGATGACCTCCTCTTATTAGAAGAAAAACGAGACGCTACCCTGATGCGGTCGGCCAAATATCAGCAAAGCCTTCGACGATATCACGACAAGAATGTCAGATCGTGAGATTTCGCAATCAGAGATTTGGTATTGAAACAAGTGCAGTCCAATATCGACAAGCACAAACTATCGGCTCCACGGGAGGGCCCCTTCATCGTCAAGGAGGTCACTCGGCCAGACGCTTACCGATTGATGCGCAAAGACGGATCAGACTTTCCAGCTCTTGGAACATAGCTCAACTACGTCATTTCCATGCTTAGCTTTAGTAGTCTATTTATTACCCTTTATTATTGTATACTATCATATTATCAATAATAAATACCATGCGGCCATGATAATTTGTCATAAAATCTCTAATTGACTGATTTTTTATTGTCTTAGTCTAGTCATGGTTCAGTTTTTGTCTCTCGGTATTACCACAACTCGCACTTGATCAAGTGGGTTCTTAGTCTCCAGGGTTCATGTCATTTGTTGAGGACCGAGTTAGTTTTCCTAATTTGCATATGCTTGACCGAGTGGGTTCTTAGTTCCCATGGTTCATATCAGTTATTAGGGGGATCGATTAAGAGCGATGACATGTGGCATGTATTGGTTGTGAGTGTTTAACACGAGTTCATACAATACATGACAAAGTAGTGTGACCCAAGCATTCATTACATTACTGGTAGGGGATCTAGATCTCTTAGATCTATTGGATTAAAAGCATTCATCACGTTACTCATCATGAATCACAGTTTAACCACTAGTTAAACAAACCCCATTACATTCCTGGCAATGGATCCAGCTCTATTTGGTAAACCAAGGAATTGGCTATATTTTTAGCTTTGGCTACCAGAGCTTCGCATTGTTCATCTGAAAGGTCTTCATGAAAACCTTCAGCCACCGCTTCAGCATCTTTCTGCGGAGCTACAAGAGACCAGCAAAGATTTTGATCACCTTCAATAAATTTCTTTTGCAAGAGTTCATAAGCCTTTTTTGGTCCTACAAAGACAGTTCTATCAACTTTGACCTATAAATAAGTACTCGGTGACAAAGGTAATTCAGGCATAAGTCCTTACCTCTCAAACGTTTTTCGAGTTCAGATTTCTCTGCTTCCAATGTTGTGTATTTTTCTTTGAAATCGTCCTTCAGCTTTTCAGTCTATTTAAAGCACTCTCTAAAATTATTTAGCTCTTCTACTCCTTTCTTGAAAATCTTTTGCGCTTCAACCACCTCTTTTTCCAGCACATTCCTTTTCTCTTGTTCCTTTGATTTTTCCTTGAGCATCTATTGCATATAGAATGAACTGATTGCTAAGGTTAATAAAACAAAAAGGTTACAACAGTGTACCTTCTGCTTTCTTTTTTCAGTCGGCTCGATTCATCCATTTTCTAGAAGCCAATTTTTAATTTATCAAAGTTGTCTTGCAAAGTCTTTGACGCTTGCACTTGCTCTTTTAAAATGTCATTCTACTTCTTAAAGGTGTCAATTGTGTCGGCTGAAGCATCAAGAGCCTTTAAGCATTCATTTAGTCTAGCAATTAGGACGACCAAGTCAGCTTCTTTCTTATTCTTGGCAGGAAGCTCATTGGATAGTTCTGTCAGAAAGAACATTTGTGAACATATGGGTCACAAAGTGGTCGGAATTCTTAATATGGTTGCATGCCTGAAATTTTGAATGATAGTTCATCCATCTAGGATGAACGCAATTGTAGTTCTGAAGCAAGGCGGCTTACTTCAAACCTCTCCTATGCCAACTAATTTTTAGTATGCACATGTGTTTTGCACAGTCTTTAAGAGCTTGCTTTTGCCTTCTCTATGCTTCTTTAGTTTCTGCGATAGTAATGAATGATCAGACAAATTATCGTTAACAACAATGAGGGAAATCAACACAGGTTGGGCACAAGCATACCTGAAAGGACAAATACGCTTGAGCCGTGAAATTCTACAAAAATTCCCAATTCTTCTAGCTCTTTTGTTTCATCCAGTCCAGCAGTCGCATACCTTCCTACATGATATACGGTTCAGATTTGGCCAGGCTCCGGGATTTTCCCTCTTACATGACGGTGAATGGGGGTTGGAAATGGATCTTCCTCTGGACCAATTGAATAATCATATGTTGGCTCTGCTACTCCTTCATGGACCAGCATCGGCTCTTCCTCCTCAGCAATGGGTCGGCTTGGGGAAGCATCTGATGGCTCTGGTATGTTCAAATCTGGACGGTCGGGTATCAGAGTGTCAGAATGACCACTCGGTGCCCCGGCCGACTGATTTTTCACGCGGCCACCTGCTCCAGCGTCATCGGTTGTTGTTGTGTGATGGTCCTTGGGCACATTGTTCTTTGTACCAGCACTTTCAGAAGCCGTCGAGCTGGCTAGCCTATTACAAGAAGAGTATCACATTATACCGCACTATTAGACAAGAGGAAACTACTAGCTACCAGTACACTTACTTGGGACGATGCTTAAACTTCAATCCAGATACCCTGCGCGGAGTCCCGAATGAGCCTTGGGTCTTCTCGGCGCTGGAATTTCCTGCACAGGCAGACGATTTAGCACTTGGATCACTCGAACAAGCGCTTTCCATATTGGTCCTACCTTTCAAGGTGGCACCTTGATCTTGCCGGATAGTATTTGACTTGGCAGCAGCTTTTTGATCAGCTTCTCATTGGAGACAAGTGATCCTATCAAACAATGTCTCTTCATTATCAAACACTTTGATGTGTGATTTTTGGCGTTTGGCAGTCGGGGTTTGTTCCTCCAATTCTTCCTGTGAGGGAGGCAGTGGAGGGACATAATGGAATCGGTCTAAATTCTGCAAAAGTGTGTTATATTAGCAATACACAAATACATAAAGCATGCGCCCGTAAAATTGGTGAAAAATTGAGTACCTGCATTCGAGTTTTTGTTGAGTTTAGTCCAGTTGTCTTGTTGGATACAACCCAAATCAGTAGGGTTGGGAAGATATTTGATAATCTTTGAGTTAGTTCCCTATCAGATATAATGTCAAGAACTTCTTCTGTAGGATCTGCCTCCATGTTGAACATCCGGCCGGGATGATGCCGCCTCTTCATTGGCTGTACTCATCGATAAATGAAGCTAGCGGTGACATGAACGCCAGTTAAATGATCCTCGTTCAATTGTTGAATGAACTTAAGCAATTTCTCGACTTCATTTTTCATTTCTGGGGAAGCTTTCACGGTCCATGAGGTCCGCGGGACAGGTGGCTCTATAGAAAATTCTAGCAACGAAGCGCATGGTACATGAAAAAACCATTCAGCATGCCATCCTTTGTTAGTTTTCGGAAGCGGGACTTCGATGTATTTAGTTTTGTTCCTGAGTTGAAATCCAGCGCCGCCAATAACACTTTTGCTGTTGGACTTCAAGACAAACTGTTCCTTGAAGAAATTAAAGTACGGATGGATTCCAATACAGATCTCATAGAAATGGATGAAAATAGCAATGTGGAGTATGGAATTCGGATTCAGATTCACCAGACTAATTCCATAAAAACGCAGCAACCTGCGAATGAAATCTGAGCAGGGGAGTCCTAATCCGCGATAGAAAAAAGAGGTAAAGACCAAGGTTTGATCGACAGGCGGCTGAGGAAATGTCTGACCTAGGGTTTTGATCCAGTCCACCATTTCTTGATCTTGGAGAACACCATCAATCACCAGTTTGTTGATCCTTGCTTTGTCCATGATCAACGCTGGGAACTCCTTGATTCCTTTTGGGATATCAAACGCCGCATTGTCTTCTGCACGAACAGGAGAAGTTTTTTCTTTGGCAGAGGCCTTTGAGGATGCGCACGAACGCTTGGGCGCCATCACAACGAGTTGGGGCAGTGAAATAGGGCAGGATTCTTGGAGCAAGACGACGAGTTGGAGCATGGATCTAGGGTTTGTCGCAGTGCGGCGGCGGTGAGAGAGAAAGAAGAAGTAGAAGAGCCAGTGTTCCAGAAATGAGGTGGGGCTGACATATATATACCCCATTTAACCTAAGCGGTATACCAATCACGTGGTTTTTGTTGTTATACTGTTCGCGGGCATTAAATGGAAATGGTTCTGACCCAATTTTTGTTATGATAATCATTCGGTACAACCGTAGCCTCATAATGGGAGGCTACAATATCCAGCTTCTGGTGATTTATTATTAAAATCACTTGGACAGAGTGGCAACATCAATCTTGGGGGCTGTTGTATTACATTTTTCCGTAATTCTATGCTGGAAATTGGCAGCACCAGTCTTGGGGGTTGTCAGTTTATTTCTTTTTAAGAATCACTCGAAGGGAGTGTTAGGACCAATCTTGGGGGCTGATTTTCTTACAAGTTCCTTGTAAAATCACTCGGAGGGAGTGTTAGCTCCAATCTTGGGGGCTGATTTTCTTACAAGTTCCTTGTAAAATCACTCAGAGGGAGTGTTAGCTCCGATCTTGGGGCTGAATTTCTTCCAAGTTCCTTGTAATATCACCCGAAGAGAGTGTTAGCTCCAATCTTGGGGGTTCTATTTTTGAAGTTTTGATATATGTACTAGTTTTTTAATATTTCTGACTCACAAGTTATTTTCTTAAAATAACTTTTGAGTTGGGGGCTACCACTGGTTATGGAAATTTCTAAATTTATCGGTTCTTAGACTCACAAGGCATTTCAAAATAATGATTCAATACCTTTTGAGTCGGGGGCTATACTCATAGAGTACGCCTATTTTGGCATTCATGAAGAAAGACAGCTTCAATTAACATCAAGAGAAGCACTTTTCAATTTTGAGGAGCATTAAGATAAATTGAAGATTTGGATTCAAAATTTGGAAAGTTCTTGGAGGCTACTGTAGGACATGTATACCCCGGATACCAATCCACTCGGCTATATGGCCGAGTGGGCCGGGGCTCGATTATGAAGCATTGGAGATTAAGACCCAGAAGATAATTACTCGGATATTTGTTTAGAATAGGCAATAGATTTGGTGTATAGATAGAATCAAATGTAACCGAATGATAGATTTTCATATAAACCACTGTCCTTTAGCTATATAAGGAGGGCAGGGGGTCTTCGTAGATCACCAGAACTCATATTGGAAAACCCTAGCCCTAGTGCAAACCCTAGCAATACAAGAACACCAAACAGGACGTAGGGTTGTTATCCTCCAGGAGGCCCGAACCTGTATAAACCTTGTGTCCCATGTCCATCGACTTTCATACTCATATGCATACCTAGATCTACTATTGAGATTATCTCTCGACAGGGCTGCCCAGCATCGCCGCCAGCCGAGAAGAAGAGAGGGAGAGAGGGGTCGGATCCGCGCCGGAGAGTGGCCGCCTAGCACTGCCACCCCGGTCGGAGGGCCTGGATCCACCCGCCGCCGCTCCGTCCGCCGCACCTGGAGGTCTTGGATTCACTCGCTGCTGCGCCTAGAGGGGGTTGGATAACGCCACCACCCCACCCACCGTCGTGGCTGGAGGGGGCTAGATCCGACCGCCGCCACGTCTAGAGGGAAAAGGGAAGGGGAGGCGGCAGCACTGGCCAAGTGCCTCCTCTTGCTCGCATCCGTCACGAGCCCTGGGCCGCCGCGCAGTGCCACCATGAGGAGACGGCAGTGGGTGGAGAAGAGCTAGCCTGCTGCGGTGTGTGGAGAAGAGGGCGGTGCGCGGGGAGAGAGGAGGTGGTTGCGGGGGGGGGGGGGGGGGGGGAGGGGGAGAAGAGGGAGCGTGCAGGGAGAGAGGAGCTGAGGCAGGCTGCAGTGGATGGATGGAAGTGGTCAGGTATGGAGTAGGGTTAGGGTTTGGAAGAGGCAATGGGGTGTTTTTATTTGCACAAGTTGGGCCAAACATGTTAAAATGACTCCTCCACTTTTTAGCGGTGGCACATAATGTAGTCTGCTTTTTAAAATTAATTTTTAGATGCGGATCACATTGTCATTCGCACCTATAAATGGCCTTTAAAATTGATTTTTAGAGACGGACCATATTGTGGGCCGCCGCTAAAAGTTGGAGGCCACTGTAGTGGCGGATTTTTTCAAAATTGCTGCTGCGAGCTTTTTTGCAATGCCACTATAGACCCTTTTTGTGGTAGTGGTGGCAGTTTCTTCATGTATGTCGATGGAGACTGGAGAGCAATGGGAATTGATGAATCATGGGGTAATGGTACAAAAGTGCTAGGGAATTGGATGGACAGAGAAAAAACCAACATGCTACGATCCAACTGTGAACTTCATAACACTTAGTGAGTTACATCTTCTAAAGATATATAGGTAAATAGACATGCATCTTCGTCTAGCATGTAATATAAAAAAATGTCAAATAATGCTAATCGATTTTTCCGTTACAGGTCCAAGATAAAACAACACAGTGTTAATGCTATTAGGTTATTTAATAAATGAGATGTTTATGGGGGCAAGCTGTCTTCATATTTTTTTTAGAAAGTAGATGGAAACAATAGCTGTTTGTAAAAAAAAAAGGGAGGCAAAATTCTGTAGCAGCTCGGGGGAGGTCCTCCATTTTTCTTCTAATCCGGTGACCAAGAAAGGGTGATACATGGATAACGGATCATGACCGATGGGGATTGGAACCATATCGGACATGGTTACACCTAAATCAAGGAAATAATCCTAAAATCTATATATGTCTGACAACGTTACACTGCAACAAAAGCACTCATCTTGCATATATATGCATGTTTTATAATAAGTGCCTATATATCACCATTCACCCACGGAATTTAAGCCCTCACAGCTTCTATGCATGGGACAGCCACAAGCCTACAACTCTCTCCAACTGACATTTTTTTCTCTCTCAGAGTTCTATAAGTGGAGTAGGGAAGATGTTATTTAAAAGGAACTGATCAATTATAAAGTTAGAAAGGATAAAAATAATATTTTCTCAGCTTAAAGACAATAGTCATATATATATATATATATATATATATATATATATATATATATATATATATATATATATATATATATATATATATATATATATATATATATATATATATATATATATATATATATATAAGTGTGAGACTCCAATTGAACTCCTTCAATGGTTCAAATGGTCAATAGAGATCAATTAGTAGATAAGTCTCCAATTGATTTCAGCCCAGAAGGTGAAAACAATAAAAATCAGGATTATGAGAGGGGCCCAATTGAAGACAGTCAGGAAACTTCGGTGGAATCTTGTCAGGAGGACTTTGCTGCAAAGGTGGAAGTGGTCCTTTCACAATCACCTAGTAGCAACAAGGGCAATCAACAGGGGCAGT
The DNA here is from genome assembly GCA_030378355.1 of Eleusine indica. NCBI lineage: Eukaryota > Viridiplantae > Streptophyta > Magnoliopsida > Poales > Poaceae > Eleusine > Eleusine indica. Next base: position 33,450,585 of record CM059499.1, read on the forward strand.
TTGAATCTGAGAAAGTGGATCTTCAGAAGGAAGTTCAGGTGGGAGATCGAGGCACCTCTCAGGATGGGCCAAGAAGATGTGACAGATTGAGTAGATATGAAGACAAGAAGGTTGAGGACATTGCTGCGGATAGGCTGAGGCAAGAGATGCTTTCCTAACCAAAGGTATGTCATCCAATCCTTTCTCTATTCTGGACACTGATGAAGAGACACTTAAAAATATAGCCTCTTCTATTCAAGTCAACTTAGGCATAGATGACATGTGTAGAGCCCAGAATATTGATGTAGTCAAATCTCTAGAGCAAGGTAGAGTAAATCTTATTGTGCAGTCAGAGAAGAAATCTATAAATAGTATGGATTTATCTCAACTTTCAGGTCAATTTGACATTGATTCTGAGGTTCCGAAGGAATTAATGATGGAGAATAGTGATAATGAAGCTTCTTTTGAACATACCAATTTAGTTAAGACTAGGGTTAGTCAAAAGAAGAAAAAGAAACAGAAGAAAGGCTCCTCTTCCAGTGTTAAGGTTAAGCTTAACAAGAAGGGGGGAGCCAATATACCAAACCTTTCCTTATGTTAGGACTCTCATGGAATTGCCAGGGTTTAGGACGCCATGATAAATATAAGTTCCTAAAAGAAATGGTGAGAGAGAAGAAGGTAATTTTTATTGGAATTCAAGAAACCAATAAAAAATCCTTTGACTCAATGTGGTTAGACGGTATTGCAGGTAATAGAAACTATGGCTGGTTTAACAATGAACCCAGAGGGAGATCAGGAGGTATTTTAATTGGTATTGATCTGAATTTTTTAGATGTGGGGGAAGTTGAAGAACATGAGTACATGATTAGGATATTGCTTTTAGACAAGGTCAAAGACCTTAAATGGAACTTGGTAATGGTTTATGGTGATGCACAAGAAGCGGGTAAGGAGGCCTTTCTTAGAGAACTCTCTTCGGTGTGTCATTCTTTAAAACACCCAGCCCTGATAGGTGGTGATTTTAATATCATCAGAAGGGAGGGTGAGAAGAATAAACCCGGAGGATTCACAAAATGGAGTTTTTTATTCAATGCAATTATTGAGAATTATGGGCTCATAGAGCTGGAGTTAATCGGTAGAAAATACACTTGGGCCAATAATCGGGAAAATCCAACCTTTGAGAAGCTAGATAGGTTCCTGGCCAGCCCAGAGTGGGATCTAGCTTATCATAATGTTGTAGTAACCAGCCTCAACAGATTTATTTCTGATCATGTGCCGCTGTTGCTCAATTTTGGTAGAAAACAACAAGTAGATTTTCTTTTTCGATGAGTTGTGTTGGAGGGAGAGACCAGACTTTCATGAGTTAGTGGTGAATAATTGGTCGCTCCCAGCTTTTGGTAAGTCAAACATGGATATTTGGCAGCTCAAAATGCGTAGGCTACGCAAATGTCTAAAGGGATGGCATATTAATGTGGAGGGTAGATATTGGAAGCTTAGACAGGTGCTAGTTGATAAGGTTATAGCGATAGACATCAAAAGTGAAGCTACGGGTCTGTCAGCAGCTGAGAGGGAAGAGAAGTTAAAATGTGAAGGCCAATTGAAGAATCTGTTGAGAGAGGAAGAGATTAAGAGTAGACAGCGAGCCAAGGAGAGAGATATCCTTGAAGGTGATGAAAACACAAAGTTTTTTTAGCTGAAAGCTAAAGGTAGAAGGAGGAGAACTGGGATCCATGCTTTAAAACATGGGGATGAGACAATTGTAGGTGACAGAATTGTTAGAGCTTGCAACTAGTTTCTATAAGGACTTATTTGGCCCTATCCCAGAGACATTGATAAATTTGGATGAAATGGATATGGATAGCCTTTCTGACGGTGATAGAGAATCTCTTACTAAACCTTTCTCTTTAGAAGAGATTAAAGAAGTTGTGTTTTCCTTAAAACACAACAGTGCTCCAGGACCAGATGGCATGCCTGCAGAGTTCTATCAAGAATTTTGGGAAGTCATCAAGGATGACCTAAAGCGGCTCCTAGATGACTTCTATAAAGCGATTCCTCTGGTAGAAAGATTAAATTATGGCTTGATTACACTGTTGCCCAAAATTGCGGATGCGGCGGAGATTAAAAATTTTAGACCGATTTGTTTGTTAAATGTGAGCTATAAGATACTCATTAAGATCTTAACCAATAGGCTTAGTTTGGTCATTGTCAAGGTGATTGACAAAAATCAAACTGGCTTTATAAAGAATAGATACATTTTGGATAGAGTTGTGGTGCTTCATGAGGTGGCGCATGAAATGCACAAAAAAAACTCAATGGGGTGCTTTTTAAGGTCGATTTTGAGAAAGCCTATGATAAAGTTTGCTGGTCTTTCTTATATCATCTTATGCAAAAGAAAGGGTTTGGCAACAGATGGTGCGATTGGATTATGAAAGTGGTTCGCGGTGGCAAAGTTGCTATTCACATGAACGATAGAATAAGTCCTTGTTTCACGATGCACAAAGGGGTGCAGCAAGGGGATCCGCTCTCTCCCTTGTTATTCGATTTAGTGGCAGATGGCCTTGCCATGATGGTGAAGAAAGCTCAACAAAGAAGTTAATTTCTGGGGTGGTTCCACATCTAGTTGAAGAGGGGTTGTCATGTTGCAATATGCAGATGACACGATATTCATGCTTCAAGACAATGTGGAGCAGGCCAGAAATCTTAAGATCATTTTGTGCCTTTTTGAGCAAATGTCAGGTCTGAAGATTAATTTCCACAAAAGTGATATTTACTGTTTTGGGGATGCAAATGACAGATCTCATCAATATAGTCAAGTCTTCACTTGTCCGATTAAATGCCTTCCCATGAAATATTTGGGCGTTCCGATCGATAGGAAAAGACTGAGCAATAGTAAATGGAAACCAACTGAGGAAAAATTCGAGAACAAGCTTAGTGTACGGCAGGGCAGATTCCTCACTCTAGGAGGGAGACTGATCCTAACAAACACCAGCCTCTCCAATGTCCCTTTATCTATGTTATCTCTGTATAGAGTGCCCAAAGGTGTTGTGAAGAAGATGGATTTCTTCAGAGCAAGATTGTTATGGCAGGAAAGTGAGGGTGTTAAGAGGTACCACTTAGTTAATTGGCAAGCTATTTGTATGCCAAAAGACCAAGGTGGCCTTGGTGTACTAGATCTTCAAACGATGAATTTCAGCTTATTAGGGAAATGGTTGTGGAGAATTGAGAACAGCAATGGATTATGGCAAGAAATCATGAGGAAAAAATACATCAAGGATGTGCCACTGTCTCAAGTCAAGAAAAGACAAGGGGATTCGCATTTCTGGCAAGGTGTAATGGAAGTCAACCCCGTTTTCCAACAGTTCTGTAGCAGAAAGGTGGGAGATGGCAGAACCACTAGTTTCTGGATGGATACTTGCATGGGAAATTCTCCATTAGCTGACCAGTTCCCCGCATTGTTTGATCTAACTTTTGACAAGAAGGTTTCAGTTCACAAAGCGGTTTCGCGAGGGGTACATCTTATGAAGTTTAGAAGAAATGCACAGAATGCTAAAGATTGGGGAGTTATCAAGGATCAGTGCGCAAACCTGACCCTGTCTGCTCAGCAAGATAAAATCATTTGGGAGGTTGATAAAAAGGGCTTCACAGTAAGATCCTTATATCAGAGGCTAAAGATGCAGGATGTGATATTTCCATATCAATTTTTATGGAAAGTAAAAATTCCTCAACGAATAAAGGTCTTTCTTTGGTTATTGCTTAAAGATAGCATACTAACTAAGGAAAACCTGAAAGCAAGGAGGTGGAAAGGGAACACGGATTGTATGTTCTGTGGATCTCCTGAAACCTCCCAACATCTATTCTTTGAGTGCCCGGTTGCTAGGTATGCGTGGCAAGTGGTTCGTTGTGCTTGCAATTTAAAACAGTGCCCAAATAGCATTGAAGATCTTATGGGACCTTGGAGGCAAAGCTTTCCAAAAGGTCAACAAAGTTTAGTTATGATGGGTTGGGGGGCTTTTCTTTGGGCAATCTGGAGGATGAGGAGTGATGCCTGTTTTAATCGAAAATGTATCACTGATCCTACTGATATCATATATAGCATTTGTGCATGGCTTGACAAATGGGTTATCTTACAGAAAAAGGAAGCAAAAGAGATGGTGCAGGAAGGAAGCAAGGCGCTCAGAAGAATTGCAAATGAAGCTTTCAGCAAGTCGCAAGGATGGGCTCCTACGACGAGAGGACTCATAGGATGAAGATGTGTCAGCGGCTGCTTCTTTTACGTTGTTTTCTTCTTTTGCTTCTGTGGTAGCTGTGTGAACTTTATCGGTGTTGCTGGTCCGTTTAGGTGTTGTTTACCTCTTGGGTCCATGGTCGTGGCGTTTCTTTTGTTTTTTCGTGGTATAATTGTGACCTACTTTCTATAAAAGTGGGGGGTGAAAACTCTGGTTCTAAAAAAAATAAAAAAAATATATATATAAGTGTGCGCGTTGTATCTCTTTTTTTTTCAAAAAGAAACTTAGTCTTTACACGTGACTATGTATGGTTACTATCAGGGAAGAAAAGTTCAAAAAAAAAAACTATCAGGGAAGAAAAAAGGTTATGTAAGGACAGAGGCGTGGGTCATCTGCTCGGCACATGCTTCTTAAACTTCCACAAAAAGTACAGTTCTTTTGCAGGAAGCAAGGTGGTACGTAGTGGCTACCACTATAAATTAGAGCTAGTAACAGGTTTGGAAAAGTACTTCTTGGATACTAGTATAGATCAAGTAAAGTAAGCAATGGCAAGTTCCGTGGCACCAGCCATTTGTGAAAGGAAGTATGAAAACTTAATTATTTCCTTTTTTTATTGACCAACAATTAATTAGCCAGTAGTTGCTACAACTATATATGCATCTTTGCAGATTAATTAATTTAATTCAACAAAAATGCATCGTCGTTGCAGGCTGGAGGGGAAGGTGGCCATAATCACCGGCGGCGCGAGCGGCATCGGGGCGTGCACGGCGCGGCTGTTCGTGAAGCACGGCGCCCGCGTGGTCGTCGCCGACATCCAGGATGACCTCGGATCCGCACTCTGCGCGGAGCTCGGCGGCCCGGGCGCCGCCAGCTACGTGCGCTGCGACGTGACGGAGGAGGCCGACGTGGCGGGCGCCGTGGACCACGCCGTGGCCCTGTTCGGGAAGCTGGACGTCATGTTCAACAACGCGGGCGTGGTGGGCGCGATGGCCTCCAGCTTGCGGGAGAGCACCAAGGCGGACTTCGAGCGCGTGCTGGCCGTGAACCTGACGGGCCCGTTCCTGGGCATCAAGCACGCGGCCCGCGTGATGGGCCGCGGCGGCTGCATCGTGTCGACGTCCAGCCTGGCCTCGGCCGTGGGCGGCGCGGCGTCGCACGCGTACACGGCCTCCAAGCGCGGGCTCGTGGGCCTCACCGAGAACGCCGCGGCGGAGCTGGGCCGGCGCGGGATCCGCGTCAACTGCGTGGCCCCCGCCGGGGTCGTAACGCCGCTCGCCGTTGCGATCAGTGCAGGGAATGGCGTGGACGAGGAGGCGATTGAAGCCAACATCGAGGCCGCGGCGAACCTTAAGGGCGTGGGCTTGAAAGCCGACGACATCGCCGCCGCGGTGCTGTTCCTTGCTAGCGACGATGGGCGGTACGTCAGCGGCCAGAACCTGCTGGTTGACGGCGGTATCTCCGTGGTTACCAATGCCTTTGGGTTCTTCAGGGACTGATGATGGAGACTGATCGTCGTCCATCTCGTCATACAGATGTATGTATGGTCATGCAGTGGCCTTGATCGACGGCCCCCTACTGTGCGAATATCCTTTGTTTGGATTTCCAGCCACTTTTCTTTCATCGTCATATATGTGTTGTACCATTGAATAAACTAGCTAATATAAGTTCATGATGTTAAGTTCACACTTTACACTGTTTGTAGCACTGAATACAAAAAAGGCAGAGATACAAGATAACTGTCCAGCATTTGCATATTTCACGGACCATCGTTTCGGTTCAACAAAGAAGAAACAGTTTGAAACACGACTACTAATCAAAAGCACATCATCATTTCAGTCCAAGAGACTGCTGCCTTTTAGGAAACATAGCAGAACAACTTCTATCAGCGCATGGGCATCTGCCTCAGATTAACATAGACAGTCTCAGAGCCTCCTGATTCAGTTTGTTAATTTTTGTTATACAATGTTTCCTTACTGTATAATAGATTTTGTCACTGAATTTATATGTAAAACAAGAATTATATGTAGTTTTGCTCTGTTTTATGATGCAAGTCCAAAAATAAATGAAACAGTTTTGGAGATGACAAAGGTTATTTGTAGTTGGGTACTGAAAAGTCACATAGATTTAATGTCAACTTAATGGATTTCAATTTGGACCCCCCAGAGATTCTGTATGAACATGGACTAGTATTTCCGCTTCTTGGTACTAGTTCGGAAAATGTCATTAACTATAGTCGTAAACAGACTTCGGCACGCCAGAGGCTCTACAGAGAACACACCCAAAGTTAGAACTTATGTTAATCAGAATCACAACTAATAACAAGTACTAAACATACTAAAGTTCTATGTTTTAGAAGTTTACCTGAGCTCAGGATGAGTACGTGCTTAGTACCTTGGGGTTCATTATAATTTCTTCCCACAGTATTTGTCTCAATTGATATGGAAACTGGCTCCGTAAACTGCTGTTGCTCAAACGGGGTAATTATAATTTTGGATGCTTCCGGAACTCTCTACAACTTCACGCCCTGAATGCAGTTGTTCAAATAAAGGATTCCTCTGATTAATATGTGCAGGGCGCCCTCTGCACAAGAGAGAACCCTGAAATCAAGGAAATGAGAACTATTCTTGCAAAGGAAATGATCTTGAAAGAGGATATGACAGCACACATTATGTAATAAGCAGAAACAAATTGCACATGCATTCAGTTACAACACATCATGACACAAAAGTTGGCCGTAGCTCAAAATTATGGAATGGACGGACAGTACCAAAGAGCAGTGAGCAGTCTCCATTCCCCAATTAGGAGCAGTAACTCGCACTGGTCAATCTCAGTCTGAAATCAAATCAAGGTCAAGTTTATGCTCATCTAAAACAAAGGTCAGGTTCATGCCTTTAACCCACTGATCATGCGAAGATTGATTGTTGTGGTGTTTGTACTGGAAATCCTCTGTCTGAAATACAGGGTGACAACTCACACAACAGTACAATAACCATAGGCAAACCAGTTCGATGCCTTTACGACAACACAAACAAACTGGCACACAGGTAAAACCATTCAGAGTCTCATTCTGCTCATACCCAGAGTTCAGCAGAAAGCACGACTAACCCGAATCATCCATATCGGCGACAACACAGAAACTTTATTCAGTTTTGACTAGATGATCCATACGCACTGCAGGCTGCCCCCATGCAACCCCACTCAGTAGCTACAAAAATAACATATCTACGAATATATCAGGGGCTTGAAAGGGGGGAAATCCAGCAGGGAACCCAAATCCATGTCCATGTTCCACACTGGTTTGTCCTCCCATGGCACGCTTTCCATGTGCGTCGGTGGTGGCAGGACGTTGTCGCCTTCTCCTCTACTGTAGTTGCCACCCCTGCTTCCTGGTGCAGCAACATCTAGCACTTGAGACGGTGCTTCAGCTTCATTGTTAACTGGAGGATCACAACCAGTATGGAGATTGGCCGTGTTAGAGAACGGATAGGCTACGATAGTTAGAAACAATTTCTACTGCTCAATCAGGAAACTTTGTAAAAGAGAATCATAGATCATTACCACTGGACGCGCAGACGGAGCGGAAGCAAGATTGAAGAAGCGATGTCCAACGTAATCGCGCGTCGATATAAAGGATGTAATCTTTCACAGCATGCCGTAGCGCCTCCTTATGGTATCCACACATACGGGCTGAAGGCCATGCGCGTGCTAGCACCGGCGGCACGGCTTAGGGTGACGTGGGAGAGAGGGAGGGAGGTGGCGGCGGCCAGGGTTTGTGACTAGATAATTACACTGCGCCTTTAGCCCCTCCTCCACTTAAATAGATCATTCTAATGGGCCTCGACTAGTTGACCCATTAGTAAACTAATCCCTCACGGATCACTATCCGTATGTCCCTCACATACGGACCAAATCCATATTGTCTCTTATGCATATCTCCAACAATCTCCCACTTGCACTAGAGACAGTCACATAGGCGAGCGATGTTCCAACCCGTTAAGTGTGTGATCCAGGTTTAGATGCACACGACAATAATGTCAAAACCATTTTTCAAATCATAATTAAATAGCGGCACCTAGAAACACATACGACTCCCTGTCACACCTGGTTTCAAGGACAAAACCAGATGCTTAGTATATATGTGTTTAGGACAAGTTTCACACATATTGACAGTAAAAGTGAATAACAGTATAATCAATGTCATTATTATAACATACTATTATTACATAAGTAATTATCTTTAAAGACTAAAAGCGACTCTCTCGAGAAATAACAACGAAAGACACCATAACACCATAGGCAATCGACCGGGGGCATGCACGCCTAGAAGTAGTCCTCGTCGATGTAGTTCATCTCTCTATCATCTTCTAAGTAGCAGTTTGTAGTACAACAACAAAGGAAAATAGCAAGGGTGAGCACATGCCGTACTTAAGTGAGGGAAAGTATGACATGCAAATTTAATAGAAGAAATGCTAATATAATGGTTCATTTACAGAAATGAGCATCTATACCTAAGACCATTTGAAAAGCCATCTTATTTACTAAGTGAGTTGAACTACCAAACCCTGTTATATTAAGTAGTTGAAGCCCAGAAAGGACTGTGATTCACATAGATTCCAGAGCCACCAACTCACACAAAGTTGAACCGTTCATATAGAACACTATTCACTAAGAAACCAGCCAATCCCAACCAAACTAATCTTGGCTACCCACCAATTTTGCCCAACCATTCCCCTCTAATCATGTGAGGATCCAGACCGCTCATAACTATGAGCACGACTGTTATAACAGTTTTACACTCTGTAGAGGTTGCACAACTTTACCCATAGGTTGGTGATTCCATCACTATGCAGTGACTAAAGTCTTCATGTTGCCCAAATCACACTATCCTAGGTGTGAGGCCAAGAGATCATCACTAGGTCTTTCAAAGAACTTTCGAGCTTGCAAACAACCCACGCTAAGGTTTCACCACTGCGGAATTAAACCGTTCCACAGAAACCCCCTCTGGCACCGTGGCTAGGAGTGAACCGTCCATTGCCTGAGTCCGAGAGTAAACCGTCTCGTCCTCATTCCTCGACTGCCCTCAAAACTGGGAAGACATCTCAATACTCAACCAAGCCTACCCATATTAGCCGTGTGCTTTGCGCTGTTTTCCTGAGTGGCCGCTCCATGAACCTATTCTTATGATCGCAAGCAGGTAGCACCACAAACCCACTATACTGTACTGAGTACACGTGCATACCCGCACCATCATCATCATCCTCCTGCTTGGATCACCCTAGTTCCATGTTACTAAAAAGGATTACCCATCCCTCATGATCATGTTCAACTGAACCATTAGTCAAGATTAACATTAGACACTTCCAATTTCCAACATCGCAAACTAAGGGTGACGTTCCCTTACTAATATACTACACCATAACCCAAGCGACAAGGAATAACTTGGAACAAGATAATGACCCATGGGATTCCATATTAGCAAGCATGCATAGAGATAGAGAGGAATGTAAAAAATAGGTGCAAAATGCATCAAGGACACTTGCCAAGTTCCCTTTACTGCTGCTCAAAGTCTTCGGGATAGAGATCCTGGAAGTTCTGTAACTGTGGTTCGTCTACTCAACGTCACACCGGAAAGACAAGCATACAAAAAAACTAAGAAACAACACACCACATTGTACCAAACAACAACGAAAACAATACTATAAAATAGTACACATTGTTACGATCGTGTCAGCGCAAGAATTACTAAATACGGAGTTACGAGTAAAAAGTTATTTATGTTTGAAGTTCTAGGGTGAAAATAGTAAAATTAGCAAATTACTGTAAAACAGTGTAAATAAATAATATTTCTTACGATCGCATCGGTGCAAGAATTTGTTAGATCAGAGCTATGGTTGAAAAGCTACGAAGAATTGAAGTTTCTAGGCTAAAATGTAAAAATAGACAAGTTTAGGGACCTAAAAGTAATTTTAGAAAAGTGTAAGGGCTAAACTATAAAATATAAGTACAAAATATAATTTATGAAAATTTTAGGGACCCAAATGTAATTTATAAAAAGTTTAGAGACTAAATTATGAAAAGTAAGGACTAAAACATAACTAAAAATAAGTACATAGGTGTTTTTGTAAAAATAAAGGGCTAAAAATAATGAATTAATAACTCAGGGGCCTAAATACAATTGATTATAGGTTCTGTAGAAAATTATGTTTAAAAAATCTAGTTTTAACAAACTTCAGGGACCTATACGCAAAACTTCAGCATTATCAAAAATTAAAAGAATTATTTTAACACCAAAAATACTATGGATCAGGTCTATGGGTTCTATGGACCAAAAGATACCCCTTCGGGGGGTGGGGGGTGTGGGGGGGGGGATTTTATCTCGACTGTGGGATCCAGCTCCAACAAGGTGGGTGTCGCTGGAGTTGGGGAAGGCGGTGGCGCCATGAGAAGCTCGCCGGAGTTAGCCTCTAGGGCGCTTCGGCGGTCGGTTCTCCGCCGAGACTGGACGAGGAGGGAGAATAGGTCAAGGGAAAGCGCACTTGGGGAGTGCTCGGGCGCGGGGAAGACCGAGGAGGTAGGTCTGCGATGTGGTGGTAGCGACGAGCTTCGGTGGTGTGGAGGAGGAGCTCCGGGCGGCGAGTCTTGCCGGGGAGGGGCTATTCGGCGGTGGCGCAGCCTGGTGATGGCCGGCAGCATGTCGGTGGGGCTCGAGGCGGCCGTCCAGCACGTCAGCTTGGAGCTCGCCGAGCTCCAATGGCGGGGTGGCGGCGGCGCAGGCGTTGGGTGGCACAGGATTGCGGCGGTGGCAGGGGAGGCCGAAGGGGGGCGCGAAGGTGGGCGCGAGGCATGGGGCCCGCCCTTTTATATGGCGTGGTGCCCTAGGTGGCCGGGCGCGCACGCCGAGGACAGTGGTGGCGGGTCTAGGGTTTCGGGGCTGCGGGTCGAGGTGGGAGGCGGCTGAGCTGGGCGGGAGTTGGGCCTGGCAGGTCGAACCAGAGAGAGGGAAGAGAATCGGCCACGGGTGAGGGAGAGAGGCCCAAGGCCGAAAAAGAGAGAGGGAAGGAGGGGGGAGGAAAGTGGGTTGCTGTTGAGCCAAATTGGCCCAAGGCTAGAAAGGCTGAGCGCGGGAGAGTGGGGGGAGAAGCTAGGCCCGTGGAGGCTTTCGGCCCAAGCTAGAATAGAGAGGGAAAGGGAGAAGAGTCTGGGTGGGCCAGAATTGGGAAGGCTTGGCCCACAAGCTTGGGCTTTTCTTTTTTTTTATTTCTATTTTTGTGTCATAAATTGTAAAATCAAACCAATTCGATTTCTAATCAAATTTTCAAATAGTTTTTTCACGCAATAAAAACCTAATAAATCTAATGCAACAAATATAATAATAATAATAGTAATAATAATAAATAACCTAAATTAATTTAATTACTTTTAGAAAATAATTCTTTTGCCTAAAATAATTGATAACACTCTATTATAAAAAGTTTTAAAAAAATTAGTGAAATTTTAGTCACAAACCAAAACTTGGAATTTTGGGGTGTGACACTCTCATGTAAACGTAAAGTTCATATCGCCTGAACCTTTGACGTACACATTCATCGATCCCTTTGCCTCACGATATCAGTCAAGCTCAGGGCGAGATACGTGCCATCCCTGTGATAGCTCGACCATTTACTCGAACGTCTAGTAGATTTATCATGACTAACTCTTAGTCATCGTGATTAACTTTTAATCACATTGGCATGGTCATGCACTTCCAAATCCATCCAACTCGAGGGGCCCAGAGATATCCCTCATGTTATTAGGAGGGTCAAATTCCATCCTGATCGCTCACACCGCACGACATGTTTCATAGCATACCCGAAAATTATGTGCATAACTACCCAGTTACGGAATAACATTTGGTAACCCCCTAAGTGTGTCATTATATGTACTAGGAATCAATGACGACCTCAAGTCTAAGGATCCCGAAGGTACATCATACAAGACATCAACTGATGGCACAATAATAACAACTCAGCAGAGTCAATTAGTGGATCAATTCAACATCATGTTCTCCAAGATGAGTCCACATTATTGAATTGATATCTCCATATCTATCATCAATGAAACATGATCATCAACCAATACATGTGCTAGTCCATGAATCATTATTGTTCCACATAATGATAATGAACTAGGGATCATTTACGATAATACTATAAAAGAACAATGAGTTTCACAAACAAGTTACATATCTGCTGTTGGCACTTCCCAAGTGCCCCTTTTATATGTGAATATTACCCCAATTAGAGCATAATTGATACTAATTTAGGCCATTTACCTATGATATTGCCTATATATTTGTATATGCATTGTTTTGGAGCTTTATTGCAGAAACAGGTAAAATTGTTGATTAATACGATGATGGAGAGGACAGGAGTCCAGAACCGACAGAAAGCACTGAAGAAACCTAGTGCGCCGATCGGCGCAGTCCATGAGCTGATCGGCGCAAGGGTGTTTTGACCCACAGAAGTGACCGAGGCCCATTCCACATGTTTATGAAAGTTTATCTGCGCAAGACACTTGGAGATATTTGTCTAAGAAGAATTATGGAACTTCAAGAAGATTTGTGGAACTCCAAGATCTTAACGTGCAGTACAAGACTTTATCTCGAAGGAAAAGGCCCACATGGCAGCTGTGGAAGACAAAGGAACCGACTCGGGGAAGAAATTGGAGAAGACATGGCTTGCACCGATCGGCGCAATCCTGCGCTGATCGGTGCAACCGCCTTATTTGCTAGAAACCGAGTCCTTTATGAGTAGAACCCCTATAAATACTTGTAAACCATCGCCGGAGAGGAGGAGGCGACAGAGGGACACCAGATCCATGAGTTAGAGCCACCGGGGCTTGCCCCGTTAGAATAGATCTCTAGTTGAGTTTCAAGAATCATTGGAGTCAAGAGTTGATCCGTCAAGGTAGGCCATCTCGACGGGAATGAATCTTACTCTATGTATCTCAAGGATGATTGAATATGTTGATGATGGTTTTGGTGATTTGTCTATCTTGATTCTATAATTATGCATGTGCTTGTTCCAATTGCTTAGTTCTAGGCTAAGTATGTAGATATTATCGTAATCGTGGTGATTAGGATAGTATTCGGACATTGTATTGATTATGATTGCTTGATGATGCTAGTAGTGTGGTTTAGCGGTGACAGCACTAAGCCCGCGCAGCACTATTGGATAGTTGAGTAGGGTAAGATACTCGTGCGATTAAGGGTTTCCTCCCCACTGCGAATAAATAGGGAGCCGCTCGGAAAGCAGGGTGGTCTTACTCATTATAGGTTTTCATTGATCCATGTAATTAGCCATTATGATGCTATTCAGTTAGACTTTCTGGTTACGATCTCACTAGTAGATATCTGGCTACTCACTTACCGGATAGGTTTACAAGATCTGGAACACTTTGGCTTAGATTTACTGGTGAGCCGATCGGCTCGATTCGTGCGCCGATTGGTGCAACCACAGATTGGCTTAGATTTACCAGTGTGCCGATCGGCGCAACCACTTTGGCTTAGTTTCACCAGCGTGCAGATCGGCTCGATCCCCGTGCCGATCGGCGCAACGACAGATTTACTGTCTGGCGCACCTTTACGCTGGCCAGTCTCCCCCTCATGCAACATGACCTTGACAGTAGCCTTGACTAGATCTTTTATTGTTAACTTTGTTTAATAAATCCCTAAGGTCCCAGTGGATTCGATAAACCTTGGAATACTCAATTCAAGGGAAAAAGTGCTACGATGGAACACCGTCCTCTTACGGTATATAAGTGGGTGCGTAGATACGACCAACACTTGCCAATCAATTCAATAATTATTATCCAAGGAACAGAATAACACTTTATTCAATCATACATAAACATAGACATTACACAATCTCTTGTATATTAATCATGCAGATATCTAATACCCATGGATCTCATATGTGACTCATGCTTGGGCTGAGAGAGAGATTTTGTCAACAGATCAATAATGTTTGAATCCGTGTGCACCTTGCATATCTTCATGTCACCTCGATGAATAATGTCTCGAATGAGATTGAAACGCCATAGTATGTGTTTGTTCTTTTGGTGCGCTCTAGGCTCCTTTTCTTGCTCAATGGCACCACTATTATCACAATAGAGGTTCATTAGACTGGACGCATTAGGAACCACACCTAACTCAGAAATAATTTTTTTGATCCAAACAACTTCCATTGCAGCTTCTGAAGTGGTAAGGTACTCGACCTCCGTTGTTGAATCAACAACCATATCTTTCTTGAAACTCTTCCAACTCACCGTGCCTCCATTGAGGCAAAATACATATCTAGATTACGATCTTCATCGTCCTTGTCAGTTTGGAAACTGGCGTCGGTGTAACCTTTTACAACGACCTCTTCCTCACCTCCATAGACTAGGAACATACCCATAGTTCTTCTCAAGTACTTGAACCGTTTCTTGGAATCTTGCATATTGAACTGTTTCAATACCTTATCGATGTACGTGTCTTGGCTTAATCCAACTAGCCTTTTTGTTCTATCTCTATAGATCTTAATGCCCAAAATGTATGCTGCCTCTCCCAAGTCCTTCATTTAGAAACTCTTTCTTAATGAAGACTTAACATCTTCAAGCATTCAAATATCATTTCCGATCAACAATATGTCATCCACATAAAGGACTAGAAATACAAGTGTGCTCCCACTAGCCTTTTGTAAAAATAAGGCTCTTCTTCATTCTTGATGAAGCCAAACATTTTGACTTCCTCATTAAAATGAAGGTTCAAACTTTGAGATGTTTGCTTTAATCCATTAATAGACTTCTGAAGTTTGCATATCTTCCCAGCATTTTGTGGATCGACAAAACATTCAGGTTTTGTCATGTACACATCCTCACTTAGGTTTCCATTAAGGAAAGTCGTTTCGACGTCCATTTGCCAAATCTCATAATCATAGTATGCGGCAATTGCTAGGAGGATCCGAATAGACTTTAGCATAACGATGGGCAAGAAATTCTCGTCATAATCCTCACCTTGAATTTGTTTAAAACCTTTCACCACCAATTGTGCTTTATAGATGTGAACATTTCCATCATTGTCTATCTTTTTCTTACAAACCCATTTACACTCAATGGTTTTAACACCATCAGGTGGATTAATCAAGTTCCAAACTTGATTTTTTCTCATGGACTCTAATTTGAATCTCATGGCTCCAAGCCATTTGTTAGAGTCTGGTCCCATCATTGCTTCCATGTATGTCTTAGGCTCATCATTGTCCAACAATAATATGTCGCGCTGCCCTGTCGTTAGGAGCGTGAACTTTTTAGGTGCGTGACATGCCCGTCAGATCTACGTGGGGCTGATGCCTCAACAATAGGTTCTACAACATTTTGTGCAACCTGTTCCAATAAAGGTTTAGTGGGAGAAGAAACATTTTCTGGTGTATCTTGAATTTCTTCAAGTTGCACTGTCCTCCCACTTATCTTTCGTGAGACAAACTCTTTCTTCAGAAAGACATCATTTCGAGCGACAAACACTTTGCCCTCCTCCTGGTTGTTGAAATAGTACCCTTTGGTTTCCCTAGGATATCCTACAAAGAAACATTCATCGGACTTGGGAGAAAGCTTATCGCACATCATACGTTTTACATAACCCTCACAACCCCAAATCTTGAGAAAAGACAGCACAAGACGCTTCCTGATCCATATATCATATGGAGTCTTCTCTGTAGATTTAGATGGAACCCTATTTAAAGTGAAAGTTGAAGTTTTTAGAGTGTATCCCCAAAAGGAAAATGGAAGATCACTTTGGCTCATCACTGACCTAACCTTGTCGAACAAGGTTCAGTTCCTCCGTTTGGACACACCATTTAATTCAGGTGTTCTGGGTCGCGTCCATTGTGGAACAATTCCACATTGTCTTAGATGGTCACCAAATTCATGGCTCAAGTACTCAACTCCACGATCAGATTGTAGAGGTTGAATTGTTTTGCCCAATTGATTTTATACTTTATTTTTAAATTCTTTGAACTTTTCAAACGATTCGGACTTGCACTTCATTAAGTAGATATAACTATATCTACTAAAGTCATCAGTGAAAGTAATGAAGTACTAAAAACCACCTCTAGCCATACAACTCATTGGTACACATACATCTGTATGTACAAGAGCCAATAGGTCATTTGCCCTCTCACTATTTCGTGTGAAAGGTGACTTAGGCATCTTGCCAAGCAAACAAGACTCACATGTCTCAATTGATTCAAAATCAAATGAATGTAGAAGACCATCTTTATGGAGCTTCTCCATGTGTCTCTCATTTATATGGCCTAAACAATAATGCCAAGTGTAAGCGGGATTCAAATCATTGGGGCAGAGCCTCTTTGCATCAATGTTATAAATCGGCTTATTCTCCATATCAAGACAATACAATCCCTTCACGAATGGACAATTTGCATAGAGAATATCATTCAAATAAATGGAGCAATGTTTGTTCCTTATTATGACCTCATAGCCATCAACTTCCTCTAAACATGAGGAGGATAAAATGTTTTTCCCCAAGGCAGGAATGTAATAACAATTACTTAATTCGAAAACTAATCTTGATGGTAATGAGAGTGGATAAGTTCCAACAGCTAACGTAGGAACTTGTGCACCATTGCTGACACAAGTATCCACCTCGCCTCTTGCACACTTCCTTGTCCCTTTAAGACCCTACAACGATTTGCAGGTATGAATCATCGATCTGGTATCAAATACCCATGAATCATCATGACGAGTAGTGTCGGTGTTTAGATCACCGACAAGTAGAATTTGTTCTAGGGGCACGCGTTTTGGTATTGGTGATGGCTATGCAAGAGGACACAAGGATTATACTAGTTTGGGGATAAACCCCTACATCCAGTTCTCGGCTCCGCTTGTCTACTTGCACCGGGGTGTATAATGGTGGCGAGAAAGGAGGAGTCTCCAAGTCTCTGGTACTCATGAGTGTGAGTGTGTGTGAATGTGTTCGATTGTCCCTCCCCTAGAGATGAAATAGGCCTTCCCTTTTATACCTCAAGGGAGCCGGGACCTTTTATATAGAGAGAGAAAGCAAGATTTCTACACGTGTGGAGTTGGTGAAGCCGTACCGGAGAAGGTAGAGACTTTGGTCGGTGGCGTGACCTTTGGTCCTTTTAGGCCCTCATCGTCCTGGTCTGGCATCAGAGGGGGGGGGGGAGGGCATTGTGTTCGGGCGTGCCCCTATTTTCCATCGTCGGGTCGAGCTCCCTTGTCACTGTAGAGGGCGTGTTCTGCTATTCGTGAGGTGGCGCAGCATGAGCGTTGTCATATTACTCAAGCGAGGTCCCATCCGGCCGTCCATCCGGTCGTCCTGTATCATCACTACGAGCTATGTCATTGAGCGATAGCGGCACAGAGAGCCTTACCGTGCCTGCCATCGTCAGCAGGCGCTGGCGATGTTGAGGGGGGCAGGTATACGGAGGGATTTAACCCCTTGATACTGTATGCTTCGGACTGGGTGCAACATTTAAAGCGGGGTGGTTGGTAGTTGTTGACCGTCGTCCCGCTCGACCCCTATGTCGGGGGTCGACGCGTCGGGTTGTGCTTGCCTGGGCCCGCTCAGAGTTGGGATCCGTCCCGTCTCGGCAGGGCAATCGAGTTTTTCCACCCGTCATTTCAGGCTCAGTCAGTGATGCAAAGCTGTCCTGTCATCAGTGGTGGTCCACTGAGGGGGTTTGATGGAGACTGAGCCTATCCGGAGGTCTTTGGGCCTGCTTACTATTCGTTATGGTGACAACGGTGGCAAACCAATTGTCCTTATCTGGGAGTTAGCAAAACCGAGCAAGTGATCGGATCAGCAGCTCGAGGGAGTGAATCGTACCTTGAGCCTTGCTAGGCAGACTGGTTTCACCTCAACCCCTTGGACCCTCGACCCCCCGAGGGGTCGAGCGGAACACGACCGACTTTCAACCCTCAGAGGATCGAGCGAGTCGGGAGTGATATGGCCTTCGCTTCTCGGATTCGGTTGTCACGGAGATCCCTTTTGCAGGGTCTACGTGGGTGACACCTTGGCGGTGATCAGACACGTCTGTTGTTCCGGATATGGACGGGTCTCAGGGGCGCCATGTGGCACGCCTCGTTTCTGCCCCCGACAAGTAGCAAGCTTAATTTCAGTAACATTGATACCTGAAGTAGAAGGATCAGGAACCTTCTTCTTCTTTAGTTCTTCCAAGTAAAACTTACAGTTTCTCTTCTAGTGCCCAGTCTTCTTGTAATAATGGCAAGGATCGCCTGGAGGCACTTTTGGCTTGGGAGGAGTTGTTACAACCTTAGGCTTTGAGCTTGAGATCTCATCCTCACTCTTAGCCTTGGGCTTGTGCTTTCTCTTCCCATCCTTCTGTAGCATCATCACATGATTTTCCCTGGTTTTGTTGATGCTCTCCTTGGCAATCTTTAGCATCCCATGCAATTCAACCATTGTCTTCTCCAGGCTGTTCATATGAAAGTTTATAATTAATGGTTCATTGTTGACTTTTGCTAAGCCATATTAATAAATCATTCCCGGCACGGGGCCAGAAACGGTTCACTAATATGTCCCAGAGTCAAGTAGGTAAAATCCGCAAGCGCACGGAGAATACCGCTGTAGCATTTCACCCGGAAGTATTCAGGGTATCGTATTTGTTTATTCCAAAGGAAGGTTATGATCAAGAAGCGTTACTAACATATAAGATCATGTTGACAATTAGCAAGGATATCTAACCAAGACAGGCGGGTATATGATAATAACCGGGTAGTGTGACACACACAGAAGATTCCTACTAAATAAATAAAGTCTAGTGGAGGAAAGACTAGGCTAAGCTACTCCTACTATACATTCCTATACAGTTGCATAGCCTAAGTAGAATACATACAGACCCACACTCAGGTTCAGCAGTCAATAGTATAGCACTTCAGGCACGGACTTACCCCTGCATCCACAGGCGACTTCCGCCAAGAGCCTACGCACTAGCCTAGCGGGGAGGATTCCAAAGGACGGACAGGGCTGTCACCACCTGCCGCCTACCTCAACGAACCAGTAGACTAACGAATAATTGATGCAAATCAGTCACCCAAGTACCATACTTGCATGACCAAAGAGCACTCTGCCCCTCCGCGATTACTATTAACGAGGTAGAGTTACCGTACGAATACGATCACCAAACCCATGCTATACTTTATCAGCTAAAACTAAGCATAGAGACTATAACATATAAACTAGACTATAGTGATGGTATATAACTAGCATGACAATAGTAGTATAATAAATATAAACTACTATCACACAAGTAGACTATACTATCACATATATGGATCACAATATCAAACAAGAAACTCATGACCCAAGCACAACTATATAGAAAAGATATATATATTGATAAGAGCAAAGTCTTACAAAAGGGAAAAGATACAAGAGCCATACCAATTCCAAGTGAAGACTTGGGACTAGAGAGCTCTAGACTCAGCCTAACTCCACTAAAACTCCAAGAACTACTACTAGCAAGAGAGAAATGCTTCTTGTGGTGTGTGTTGAATGTGAAGGCACACCCTCCTATTTATAGCCTCAATAGGTCGGCAAGGGAGAGTAACCGCCACGGAAGGCATCTCAAACCGTCATCAGGAGTCGCGGAGGAGCCAACATGTGGAAGCCCAGGCGGAGAGGGCGCCCGGCTGGGTCGGCCGACCTGACCAGGTCGGCCGACCTGGGGGTGGCCCCTCCTGGCCTGTGCTTTCTCCAGGTGGCTGTCCTGTGGGCCCTGACGTTGGTTTGCGCGGTATTACAGGGAGTTACGTCGGTTAAGTGCTGAAAATGGGCCCTTCAATCCGTGTGACGTCCATGTGGCACTCTCTGATTGGTCGAAAGTGTGTTTTCTTGCCTTTTGAGGTGTTTCCTTCACATTTCCTCCTGCATGCACAAATTTCTCCAAGTACAAGTGGAACTATATTATTGTGATAAAGCATGCGTGTATGAAATGCCAAATTCTCCTTTATTTGAGTATAGTTGACGGTTAAAAATGGTACTTAACAGCCGTCAACAAACTCCCCCAAGCTTACCCTTTGCTCGTCCCGAAGCAAAGATAAACTTAAGTTGTTGATCAGGAGTTGCTACAATGTCCTACTCCTCAATAATACTATGCGCACAACAAAGTACTCTTCCTAGAATTAAATATGTTGGCACATAACTTACCCATTTACCTCGATCCATGGGGCTTTTACACCTCATTGTCTTGGGCGGTTGAGAGATAGAACAATTGCAAGGCACCAATCACTTTCTCTAGATTCCGCTATGTTATTCCGGAGGTTTTCAAAAGATTTTGAAAATAGAAACCAAGTTCCTCAAATGATTCTCTCGGATCACTCAATATGTGTATGATTCCTCACCAAGGCAAAGTGTTGCCTATAATCACCTACTTCTAAATAAGGCTTTATGTGGAGCTCAAGGTAGGGATATATGAAGCACTCATGTTCACATAATATTGCTATGTCAAAAGACCGGATCCAAGAAAAACATCAATTCAAACAATCTTGATCAAGATGTGCAAGTGTGTGGGAGAACGGAGGAATGGTGGATGGGAAGAAATAACTCCTTTTTGAATTTTCCTTCTCTCTTTTTGAGTTTCTAGGCTTTGGCTATCTTTTGCTTGCTCTCTTTTTTTGAGCATTTTTTTTTCTTTTCTTTTTGCATAGCCATAGTCCTAGTTTGCAATGAATACTTTGAGAGAGGAATTTTGCAATGGATATATGGAGTGTTTCTTTGGATGGATGGATGGATAGTGGCTTTCTTCCGGTGTAGAAGAATAGCTCACGGTGGATATGGTGGATGCTATCTTCTTGATTTAGAAGGATAGCTCATGGCGGTGGATGTGTGTATATGATCTTGATCAAGAAAGCATGAAAAGAGTTCTACTAGGGTCACAACAATTTTGACTAAGCTCAATGTGAAACAAGCAGCATATATGTAAAGGTTTTCAAATGTAAACACTACATATGGCTGTGGTGGGAATTTCATCATTGAGGAACTTATCAATTTGTCATTTTGAAAAATAAAACTCCGGAATTCAAGCTTTACGTTGAGCAAGATCATAGCAGCCCTATCTATCATATCATACCTCTCAACAACTTAGAACTAGAGAATGCATATGCTACCCACAAGATTCAAGTTCAAGGCAAGATTTACTAACAAACCTAACTCTTGAGAGAGTACTAAGTTGTAAACTAGCATTAGAGAGGAATAAAGGACAGAGCAACTATTCATCATCTCAACATAGAAAAATTATACACATTCATACCGCGCATGAAAAAGGGAAATATTTTTGTTCTTTTTATATTTTGCAAATTTTTATGGATTTTCAGATTTAGCAAATGCAAGAAATAAAGGGAAGGGGAAAGATACAAGTTACCGTGAGAAGGGGGGTCCTCCCCCAAGCTTGTTCTTGCTCATATCTGCTGGTTCGGGTCATAGCCTTGGGAGCGGACGAAGGCATCCCAATTGCTCTGATTCTGAGCCATCATTGCGTTCAGCTGGCGGAATTGGTTGTCGCTGAAATTGACGGAGGATGCTTGACTCGTGCTTGCACGAGTGCTTTTTCTTCGCTTGATTTCGGCGACTTGCTTCATTCGTTTGAACATGGCTGCACACAAGAACAAACACAAGACAAGAACAAAAACAAGATCGAACAAGTGTTCGGGTGAGCGTTAGTGAAAACGACAAACCCGAGTTTCTCCAAAATTGGTTTTCTTCTCATAACAACTTGCAAATGCACTAAAACAGAGGGGAAATATTTTTTTTTGGGTTTTTGGGGCTGTAGTAAAGTTGAAGAACACGAAATTTTGGGAGAGCAACAAGTGAGCAAAGGAGGGGAGTGAAAGATGAGCTTGGAATGGTGAAACTCCTCCTCCTGGGCGGTTTTTATAGCCAAGGAAGCAAGATGGCCGTTAGAAAGAGACAGAGCAACGGCCATATAGCCGTTGGGAGAAAGGAGCACAGGAAAAGGTGGGGCCAGGGGGTCGGCCGACCTCACCAGGTCGGCCGACCTGGCAGGTGGGCCTCCTGGCAGCCCCCTTTTTCCTATGTGTTCCCCAACGGCTAGGGGATTTGTCCCCTGCTGCCTTTTTGCTCAAAAAGCTCGAAAAAATCTTTTCAAAATGGAAAGCCCAAAAACCTATTTTCTAAATTTTCAAAAATGCAAATGAGTTTTGAAAAATTCCAAGGTGGCTGGAAAAATTCAAGAATGCAGAAATGCAGTGGTCGGGAAAAATCAAAATGTGGTGGAAAGCAAATATGCAATTAAAAGAGCAAATATGGATAACTACCGGTTTAACCTCCCGGCGAGGACTCACCTTTTAAAGTCCGACGAGCGGGACTTTTCTCCGGCGTTCAGCTCGATGAAGCGTTGTCCGGTCCCGGAGATGAAGACACGGATGATGCTTCTTGTTTCATTCGCCACACCTTCTTGGTCTTTGTTGTGGTCGGTGGCTTCTCGGGCTTCGGAGGCTGCGGTTTTGCAGGCTTCACAGCCTGTTTCTTTGCAGACCTCGGAGGTTGTTGCCTTGTGGACTTCGGAGGCTGTTGCTTAATGTGTGACCTTTGCCTCCTTGCCTTCATTAGTTGTTGCTGTGCAACCTTTTCCTTCTCAAGGAAGTTCTTCATGAATGTGATGAGGCTGTCCTTCTTTGGCGGAGTGACCTCCACTTCCTTGATGTTGCTTGGGTTCGGCCCATACTTGATACGGATCATGTTGCACTGTTCTTTCCTTGGCCGAAAGTCAAACTTCTCCTCCTTGCCATTGATGTGGAAGCGGATTTCTCCGGCTCCTACATCGATGCGAGCATCTGCAGTGCTGAGAAATGGGCGTCCCAGGATGAGCGGTGTGCTCTTCCCGACGTCCATGTCAAGCACTACGAAGTCGACGGGGATGAAGCAATCCCGGATTTTCACCGGAATATCTTCGGCGATCCCCGCCGGATAGCGGACCGTTGAATCGGCCAGCTGCAGCTGCATCGGCGTGGGGGATAGTGTGGTGTAGTTGAGCTTGTCGAAGACATCCTTCGGCATGACGCTCACACTTGTCCCAAGATCACATAAGGCATGGTCGAAGTTCTGTGTCCCGATCGAGCAGGTGATCGTGGGACACCCTGGATCTTTCTTCTTCTCAGGAAGCCGGTTGAGTATAGCAGCGCTACACTCTTCCGTCAGCTTGACAATTTCTGTGGTCGGTAGTGGGCGCTTGTTGCTGATAAGATCCTTGAGGTAGCGAGCGTACGTGGGTACTTGTATCGCATCCAGCAAGGACACGTTGATGTGCAGCTTCTGGATCACCTCAAAGAAGCGTGTGAACTGCTCGTCCACGGTGGGCTTCCTTCTTCTTTCAGGAAACGGCATGAGGTTCGTGTCATAGAACTCATGTGGGGCCGTTTTCCTGGGCGGCAGTTCTTCTTCTTCTGCCGGCTTCTCAGCTGATGTGTCCTTTCCTGCATGGTTAGGGTATGGCGGATCCCGAGTGGACTTACCTCCTCTCGTGGTAACCGCATTAACATTTTCTAAGGGGGTCTCGGGTTGCCCCGGGATTTTCCCCGACTCAGCAGTAGGAACAGCAGCAGCTAACTGAGCTAATTGGGTTTCTATCATTTTATGAAAGCTCAGCTGATTCTTGAGAGCAGAGGAAACACCCTCTATCTTAGTGTGGACGCTCTCAAGAGTCCTATCAGTGGTGGCAAGCTTTTTACTGATGTTATCATTAACCTTAGCTTGACCAAGCACAAGATCTTTCAAGGAGGGCTGATTATAACCGGAATTAAAACCAGAGAAGTTGCCAGAGTTACCTCCTTGGTAGTTGGGACGTGGTGGACCCCAACTTTGACCTCCTTGTGGACGGTAGCCGTTGTTGTTGTTGTTGCCCATGAACATTGCGTCCTCACGGGTCTCAGGGCAGTCATTGCCCGAGTGTCCCGTGTTGCCACAGACCTCACAAGTCATCCGAGCATCTAGGGCTTTCACTTCTCCATTGGCTTGGTCGTCCATCTTCTTCATGAGAAGGTCAATCTTGGCGGCGAGCATGTCAACCTCCTTGACGGAGTGCATGCCTCGCTGGCGAGGTTGGAGGCGCTCTTCATTCCAACCTTGGTTGGACACCATCTTCTCGATCAAAGCTTTTGCCTTGCTTACAGTGAGCGAGAAGAAGGCTCCACCAGCAGCAGCGTCGAGGTGGTCGCGGACCGACGGAGTAAGCCCGTTGTAGAAGTTCTGGATGATCAGCCAATCATCCATCCCGTGGTGGGGACATGCCAGGATGTACTCCTGGAGCCTCTCCCATGCCTCAGGAATCGACTCCTTCGACTCCTGCTGGAACCTTGAGATCCTTCCGCGGAGGGCATTGGTCTTGCCCAGCGGGAAGAACTTTGCAAGGAACGCAGCTGAACACTTCTCCCAAGTGTTCACAGCTTCAGGGTTTGCGTAGAACCACTGTCTCGCTCTCCCAAGGAGAGAGAACGGGAACAGTCGAAGGCGAACAGCGTCGGGGGTGACGTCCTTCATTTTGAACGTGTTGCAAATCTCCAGGAATTGCTGGAGATGAGCACTAGCGTCCTCATTGGCTTTCCCACAGAATGGGCTAGCCTGCACCATGGTGATGAGACCGGTCTTGATCTCGAAGTTCGCATCTCCCACATTGCCAGCTGGTCCCGTAGGGATGTTGGCAGCGGAGGGAGCGGAGAACTCGCGGAGGGTCTTGTCGGGCATTTGCTCAGAGCTTGATGGTGCGGGAATGACAGGTTCGATTGGCCGAATCTCCTTACGAGGAGGGGTGAGCCTAGCTCGTGTCCTTCTCAGGAGTGACTCAGGATCTTCAGTGAAGTTTGTCGGCAAGTCGAAACCAGTCATACACTACCCTGTTTTCATACAAAATGCAGAAAACAAAGCAAGGTTAACCTGCTTAGGAGATAGCCTTAATAATTGCAACACTACTATATACATTAGTAATTTTTCTTAAATCATACGCCTTCCCCGGCAACGACGCCAGAAATGCTTGTTGACTTTTGCTAAGCCATTATAATAAATCATTCCCGGCACGGGGCCAGAAACGGTTCACTAATATGTCCCAGAGTCAAGTAGGTAAAATCCGCAAGCGCACGGAGAATACCGCTGTAGCATTTCACCCGGAAGTATTCAGGGTATCGTATTTGTTTATCCCAAAGGAAGGTTATGATCAAGAAGCGTTACTAACATATAAGATCATGTTGACAATTAGCAAGGATATCTAACCAAGACAGGCGGGTATATGATAATAACCGGGTAGTGTGACACACACAGAAGATTCCTACTAAATAAATAAAGTCTAGTGGAGGAAAGACTAGGCTAAGCTACTCCTACTATACATTCCTATACAGTTGCATAGCCTAAGTAGAATACATACAGACCCACACTCAGGTTCAGCAGTCAATAGTATAGCACTTCAGGCACGGACTTACCCCTGCATCCACAGGCGACTTCCGCCAAGAGCCTACGCACTAGCCTAGCGGGGAGGATTCCAAAGGACGGACAGGGCTGTCACCACCTGCCGCCTACCTCAACGAACCAGTAGACTAACGAATAATTGATGCAAATCAGTCACCCAAGTACCATACTTGCATGACCAAAGAGCACTCTGCCCCTCCGCGATTACTATTAACGAGGTAGAGTTACCGTACGAATACGATCACCAAACCCATGCTATACTTTATCAGCTAAAACTAAGCATAGAGACTATAACATATAAACTAGACTATAGTGATGGTATATAACTAGCATGACAATAGTAGTATAATAAATATAAACTACTATCACACAAGTAGACTATACTATCACATATATGGATCACAATATCAAACAAGAAACTCATGACCCAAGCACAACTATATAGAAAAGATATATATATTGATAAGAGCAAAGTCTTACAAAAGGGAAAAGATACAAGAGCCATACCAATTCCAAGTGAAGACTTGGGACTAGAGAGCTCTAGACTCAGCCTAACTCCACTAAAACTCCAAGAACTACTACTAGCAAGAGAGAAATGCTTCTTGTGGTGTGTGTTGAATGTGAAGGCACACCCTCCTATTTATAGCCTCAATAGGTCGGCAAGGGAGAGTAACCGCCACGGAAGGCATCTCAAACCGTCATCAGGAGTCGCGGAGGAGCCAACACGTGGAAGCCCAGGCGGAGAGGGCGCCCGGCTGGGTCGGCCGACCTGACCAGGTCGGCCGACCTGGGGGTGGCCCCTCCTAGCCTGTGCTTTCTCCAGGTGGCTGTCCTGTGGGCCCTGACGTTGGTTTGCGCGGTATTACAGGGAGTTATGTCGGTTAAGTGCTGAAAATGGGCCCTTCAATCCGTGTGACGTCCATGTGGCACTCTCTGATTGGTCGAAAGTGTGTTTTCTTGCCTTTTGAGGTGTTTCCTTCACATTTCCTCCTGCATGCACAAAGTTCTCCAAGTACAAGTGGAACTATATTATTGTGATAAAGCATGCGTGTATGAAATGCCAAATTCTCCTTTATTTGAGTATAGTTGACGGTTAAAAATGGTACTTAACAGCCGTCAACATTCATAGCTCGCTGGAAGTGACTAGAGAACAACATCCGTAGCCAAATCTGGGCTAAGGGGAGAACCAAGTTTCTCCAGGCTATCAATGTAACCAATCATTTTGATTACATGAGGACTGACGGGACTACCTTTAGCTTGCCTGCACACAAATAAGGCCTTTGAGATGTTAAACCTCTCATTCCTTGCTTGGTTCTCAAACATGCCATGAAGCCTAGCAATCATATTGTGGGCATCAGTGTCCTCATATTGCTTCTGATGCTCAGAGGACATGGCAGCAAGCATGAGATAACCAACATCAAGTGCATCATTGGTGTGCTGGTCATACTCCCTCTCCTGGGCAGCATTAACATTTTCAGGTAGGTCATCAGGATAAGGAAGCTCTAGAACATATTCCTTTTTCTCTTGTTCGAGAACAATTCTCAAGTTGCTATACCAATCCATAAAGTTTGTTCCATTAAGTTTTTCTTTCTCATGGATTGAACGCAAATTAAAACTGGAAGCATTATTCACGGGTTGCATGATCTATAGTAGAAACACATGCATGTTTATAAGCACCATGTAAATGTGAAACTCTTGTTAAACCATTTAAAAGAGTTTCTTCACTATATGTTAGGAATCGTTTCCCTCAAAACGACATATATTGGTCCAATATCCATATTCAACTAGTTCCTAGTGAGCTTTGGCATCACTGCTAGAAATCTAGTAACCTATGTAAGCAACATTTGCTAATCACATCATATGTGACTCTTGTTTGTTGGGAGGCATCTTATGACACAGCACCCAACATTATGCCCCAAAGGCCAAAATTGTTTTGATAGCTTTGTTCAGCAAACCAATACTATGCTTGTGAATGTATGACATTCACCCTACTTGTTGTGATAGTTGGGGCACTCTACTTTGGCAGACCTACCACACAACGATCGAAATTATAGTCGGTGCAACTATTGGAAGGGCATCAATTTTAATCTTAATTTTTCAGAGGGAACCTACTCTAGCACAATCATTATATCCAAAATATAATACATGAAAGAAATAGGATGACAGGAACATCATCACAGGCAATCATATTAACTGTGAAATAGTATGGCCCTTCCACATGGTGATCTCCATCTCCATTGTTACAGGTCTCCTCCTGTCCACGTGTCCACCATGCTCCAAATTCGGCCTCCATGAACAAGTACTAAGCTACTACATCTAATGGCACTAATAGTGAATTATATGAAGAAATCAAGGACCACAAGTCGTCAAGCAGGCTGTTATACAATAATATGACAGCCTCAACCCAGCTATTTTAAACATGACTCATTGGCCATGGAAGAACACAAACATGCATCACATACACATTCTTAGCCATACCATTCACAACACTCTTTGCAAAAACAAGTTAGGCGAGAATGGATTCTATCATGTGAATCATAAGGGGTATAACCATCTAGGCGTGAGTACTTATGACAGTCCCTATCTACTAGCGTAATGCCTCATATTTTCATCAGGTTTCTATAAGTAGACCGCGACATATAGTCCTAATCTCGTTGGCTCTATCTACTGGCGTATGCGGTTAGTCCCGATGGTGATTCCAGCCAGTAGAGACAGATTGCTGGTGCACGGAGAATGAACACGAACATATTAAGGACACATGTGATGCTATCATCTCATAACCTTATGAGACCCTCCTAATGATTGATTGATCTTATCAACCCGTACATAAACATGCAATAGATCATATCTACTACACAAGCATATCCACTATATGCGCAAGATCCAGATCTACAACCACACAAGGTCGGCTCTGATGCCACTGTTAGGGAACGGATAGGATACAATAGCTAGAAAGAATGTCTACCGTTCAACTGGAAAATCTTGCAAGAGAGGATCATAGATCATTACCAATAGACGCGCATGTGGAGTGGAAGGAATCTTGGAGAACCGATGCCCAATGTAGTCGCGCGTTGATGTAGAGGATGCAGTCCTTCACAACAACCGTCTCCTCCTGATCCAGCCAATGGACGGGGATTGATGAGGACATCACTCCTATGGATAAACACAACATTTCTCCAATTCTGGACTTGCAAGGTCCAATGACTAGAGCTCGTGCACGATGACTAAATTTAGAGATGAGCTCGTTCTGACGTTCTTTGTTATATGTTACTTTTGGGAATGGTTTGCTATCTAATGATTATATTATGATTAGGAACCATGGACAGAATCAGGAGATGATGGGAGAAGGACATGGGGACATGGAAGACCAGCAAGGACTTGGAAGCCATGGTGGAGGCCCAATCAAAACCGACTTCGAGTATGTTTCGGGGCCCAGGACCAGTCTGCACTAAAATGGACGCCCAAGACGCATACGGACTCGGATTTAGACGTTCTACATATGAATGGAAAGCTAAGGAGAAGGCCTTTCCAATGACACCAGCCTCATATCAAAATTCATGCAGTGTCATCTGGAATCGTCATAACAAAAGAGGGTCCAGAATCTGTGTCGGTGCTGTATCGCCTATTTTTTGTCTTTGAGCTTTGTATCCAGTAGAGCCTAATTAGGGATGCATCCAGAGAGTCTTGCATGACCCTAGGGTCTTTATATACAACCGCCATCATACCATTAGGGTTTAGGTTCTGCTTAGTCTAATTCTGTTCATAAACAGGGTCGCCGTTCATCGGTTTGTGAGACCCCAACTTCATGAGCTTTCATTCATCTGCAATTGTGTTGCATTCTTCTTTGTTTTTGCAAAGAGCTTAATCATTCATCTGCAATTGTGTTCTTGATTTGTAGGCTGGGATTAGCCTTCTTGGTGAGGTCAATCGTTCTTGGACGTGTTGTTTAGAAGCCAGATCGATTTGTGTTTCGTTTCCGCCCAAATCAAGATTGCCAGAACCTTTTGAAAGATTGGGAACCCTTGTCCACATAGGGGATGAGGGTCATGTGCGGTGTGTTAGCACCCGTGGCGCGGCTTAGGGTGACGTGGGGGAGAGAGAGGGATATGGCGGCAGCCAGGGTTTGTGACTGGATGATTACACTATGCCTTAAGCCCCTCCTCCACTTAATAGACCCTTCTAATGGGCCTCGACTAGTTGGCCCATTAGTAAACTAATCCCTCATCGATCAATATCCGTATGACACTTCGATATAGATCAAATCCATATTGTCTTTTGGGCATATCTCCAACAGGCCGGCGTTGGGTCTTGAAGTAGGAGGCTACTGCAGAAGGAGTTGACCCCTAACATGATCATCATTTCGTCTACAACATCTGTGTCACAGGTATTGCTCAAGAGATCATGGGATATCTCCTCAAGCAATATTTTCACGCATTTGTGGTCATCACTGCCTTGCAGGTTTCTTGGGTCATCGAAAGCGTAGTTAGAAACACTGATACGGTCCCTTGTGTTCTAATTCAATGAGTCATAAAAGGAATCCCTAGGTTGATGGGCTGGCTGATGGCCGGTAGAGTCTCCTTGATATAGTTTCTTACATCCTCTAGTCTGACTATGTTTCTTGCGGAAGCGCCGATGCTGGTAAGGAGGTCCTGTCCTAGCGGCTTGCTGGGATTGATCACGTAGTGCAATATCATTATGCATTCTACCATTAAAGGTGTCCAGTTGTGCCTGGGGAGGCGTCTGGGATGATGAACTGTTGTTACACGTGAGCATATCTCTATGAACATGAATATCACCTGAAGGGGTCCTCAGATTTTTGTTTGACAATGGAACTGCAAAAGGAAAACAAGGTCACCAGATTGTTTAGCAGTCTAGATTGATGTTTTGAAGCACTTTGTCATGAAAAAAAGTGTTGAAAATACTCTCTGAAAAATCAAATGTGTAGAATGGAACAATGTTTCTTCTTGAAACAAAAGAATCAGAAAACAAATGGTGCGTGCTTACTGTATAATTGATTTTGTCACTAAATTTATATGTAAAACAAGACTTATATGTAGTTTTGCTATGTTTTATGATGCAAGTCCCAAAACAAATGAAACAATTTTGGAGATGACAAAGGGGTTATTTGTAGTTGGGTACTGAAAAATCACATATATTTAATGTCAAGTTAATGGAGTTTAATTTGGACCTAGAGATAATATATGAACATTTACAAGACTTGCTGCTTCTTGGTACTGGTTCAGAAAATGTCATTAACTATTGTATGACTTCGGCGAGCCACATGCACTAACAGAGAACACACCCAAAGTTAGAAGTTTTATTAATCAGAATCACAACTAATACCAAGTACTAAACATACTAAAGTTCTATGTTTTAGAAGTTCACCTAAGCTCAGGATGAGTACATGCATAGTACCTTGGGGTTCATTATAATTTCTTCCCATGGTATTTGTGTCAATTGATATGGAAACTGGCTGCCTAACAGCTATTGCCCAAGCTGGGGGCAATTATAATTTTGGATGCTTCCGGAACTCTCTACAACTTTGCGCCCTAAATGCAATTGTTCAAATAAAGGATTCCTCTGATTAATAGTGTTTTTTTGGATAAGTGAATTTAGACATGGGTTGCTGGAGAGGAGTTTCACAATGTGCTCATCCAGTATTCTTGGTCCGCACTGGTGAAAGTGCCTCCTGAACGGGTAAAATAATATATTATCTCCATAAAAAGAGCACCTAAACATATGAGCATCAAAATTAACTGGTTTTCTTGCATATATCTCTACAACTTATCTTGTCATGGAGACCAAATAAAGGGGTCGTGGAGACCGGACAGTCCAATCATGTGTGAGAAGACCAGTTTAGAGAGGTGTTGCTGCAAGGAATCTGTTGGCGCAGACCGGACGGTCTGATCTATATGGTGGGAAGCAGAACAAAGAGAAACCAGTTTTGGCATATTATACTTTACTTTGGCATGGTTTTTCTTGTTCTTTTTAACGGTTTCCTAAAGCAAAAGGGCAAGACAGACCATGAGAAACCATGTTGATATGTGCCATGATTTGCAATATGTGATGAGTAATTGATATTGGCTGAGTTTGTGTTTGAGTTCAAATGCGGGAATCTGGGGATTCCATGAGTTATGCATGGTTATGATTATGATTAATCGGAGTTGATGGAGATGTTGGAGAAGTTGCAGGAGAAGGGAAATGTGTTTGCTTGTCTCATGATGTGTAGGTCAATGGATTCAACTTGACGGTCAATGGCGATAGGATCGGGTACAAGTAGGGGACTTGGGGCCGGACGATCCGGAGGCCGGATGAAGTCAAGTGTGATCCACACCGTATACATGGAGAGGTAAGAAGCATGGATAGTTGAGCCTTAAAAACCGTGGGAGCGATGAAGACGGTGTATTGACCAAGTCAAGGCAAGAGAGATGTCGGTGCAAGTGACAAGGGGGCCCAATGGAGCGGGACCGGGAGAGACTTACGGTGGTGAGGATCATGGGACAAGGTGACACGCGTCAACATCAAGGAAGACGCGCTTTGAGAAGTTTGCAAGGTGGTTTCCCGGTTTGGGCCTCAAAACCCGTGGCGGTGGTTAGTGATGCATGTGCCATCATCATGGAGCTTGCGTCAAGGCGAAGCAAAGTCGTGAATGGCCAAAGGGCATTCGGGCGATGAGGAAAGAGATGGACAAGTTTGCCCCTGATGGTAGGTGGCAGTGTCTTGTAGGTCAAGGGTAGTGTGGTCTTTAGACCAACTCTTAGGCCTATATAAGAAGAGGTAGGACTAGTTGGAGAGCTGCCTCTTTCCATTAGCCTTGTATTAGGGTTTCATTCTATAGAGCTAGGAGTGTGGTTCATGTTGTAGTGGAGAGAAGAGAGTGTATGAGAGACAATCTTTCCTCTTCCAAATAGTGGAAAGAAGAGGGTGGCTTTTTTATCTTGATTTTGAGTGGGTTTTGGGACAAATTTCTTGGGGGATCTTTGTGCTATAATGAGCTATAACAATCCTATATAGGTCCTTGACCGAATCAAAATCTCTAGCACCCTCGATTTCATAGATTTCTCAAGTTTCCCCTTTTTGGTGTTCTTGGCACAAGATCTAAAATTCATGATGATTCCTTGTGCTATTTGAGTGGATCTCTTTAGAGGAGAGTCGTGATGTCTTGTGGATGATCTGGTCCAAATTTAGTGATTTTTGGAGTTCGTTTGATAGGGTTTTGGTAATTTTGTTTCTGAAATGGAGCTGCTGTTTTGTCAAGGACAGAACTTCCGCCGCCAGGACAGAACTTCCGTCACCATGACGGAACTTCCATCAAGGACTACAACACTTCTGTGAGTGATAGAACTTTTGTCGCCTGGAATTTCTATGAGTGATAGAACTTCCGTCGTGGACTTCGAAACTTCCGTTGGGCACTACGGAACGTACGTCAAGCACCAAAATCACGTTTTCTTGGATCATCTTTGTTCCTCTTTTAACCCCCTTGAGCTTCTGCTATGTATCCTATTGCTTTAAATCATTCCTAGGGTTAACACATCACAAGTTGGTGTGTGTGACCATGGTGATTTGACTAGAGGAGGGTTTGATTGTAGTTGGGACAAAGGCCAAGTTCTTGAGAAGAATTTTAATTGGCTCCCATTCACCCCCCTATGGCCGCCTTCTCAGTCCTTTAATTGGTATTAGAGCCAGTTTGATCACTAGTTGACCTTAACCGGCTTTGTGATCCGAAGGCGACATGGAGAATTGTGCGGTCAAGCTTGTGATGTTCAATGGGGAAGATTTTCCCTATTGGAAATCACGAACCAAGGCTTATCTCCTGAGTCAATGACCTGCTATTTAGGACATTGTCGAGCAAGACTTCAACATGCCTGACAACCTCAACATTGCAACCATCGGTGAGTTGAATAGGTATAAACACAATTCCAAAGCTGTCAACAGCTTTCTCTCTGCTCTTGGTAGAACTGAATTTGATCATGTTTCTCTTCTTGACACTGCTCATGCAATTTGGGACAATCTTTGCACGCACCATGAGGGTACCAACCAAGTCAAGTCTATGTGTAAGAACTCTTACAATAGACAGCACCAAACCTTTGCACAAAAGCCTTTAGAATCACTAGATCATACCTTTCGTAGGTTTGAGGCCATTGTATGCAATCTAAGGGCTTGTGGTAATCTTGTCTACACTGATAACGATAGAACTAGATAATTCCTTTACTCTCTTGATGAAAATGTATGGGGTGTTAAGATTGCTGCTCTAGAGGAAACTACTGATTTCAATACCCTTAATTCTAAGCAACTGTATAGCAAGCTGAAATCTCATGAGCTATCTAGGAAATCTCATCCTAATCATGTCAATCCTTCTTTTAGCATGGATTTGCTTTCTAGCTCTCAAAAGGGTAGTCATGGTGGTGCTTCTTATGGAACTAACCCCTCACTTGACAAGTCTTCCTGGGAGTTTGCTTTGTCTTCTCTTGTTGCAGTTTCTGATGAACAGATGGAGTGCATCCCCGACATGGAGATGTCATTGCTCACAAGGAAGTTTAGGAAGTTCTACAACAACCGCAAGGAGAGAAGAGGTGGTGGTTCACGAACCTGCTTCGAGTGTGGTGACCCTGGACACTTCATTGTTGACTACCCCAAGAAGAAGAAGAAGAAGAAGATCGGGTACCATGACAACAACTCTGAAGACTTCAAGAAGAAGAAGAACCACTTCTACAGGAAAGGCAAGAACTCCAAGATGTCCACGAAGGCGGTCGCATGCGCCTACGTTGCCGCACATCAATGAAGACCTTACAAGCTCGGAGGAGGAGGTTGAGAAGTCATGGGTCAAGAGGAAGGACGACTTCACCAGCCTTTGCTTCATGGCAAATAATGATCACGACACCGACTCTGGCTCCAGCCCTGACTCAAGCGACGTACCCCCTACACTTGATGAGCTCTCTTCCGAACTTGATCAATTGTGCAATGTTTTGCTCATTCAAGATGATAAGCTCCATAGTGTCGTTCATGAGAGTAGAGAGCTTAAGCCAAAATTGGAGAGTGCTGATTATGAGATTGCTTCGCTTAGGTCTAAGCTTTCTAGAGATAACATTGTTGTAGAGTGTGAGTCTTGTCAAGTTGTGATGAATGATCTTAGTCAGAGGGAAAGTGTGCATGCTCAAGTTGCCAATCAGCTTGAGAGTTCCCTAAAAGAGCTTGATGAATTTAAAGCTAGACCAACTCTTTTGGGTGCATGCCAGAAGTGCCCCAATCTCTCCAGTGAGTTGGAAGCTCAAACCCTCAAAGTCAAAGAGCTTGAGTCCAGGTTGCTAAGTGAGACTCGCTCAAAAGTTCTCCCAGCACCATGTGTGGTATGTGGCTCTCTCAGGGATAAGCTTGCAATCACTAGAGCGGAAAACAAGAACCTAACTCAAGAAAATGACTACCTAATCTCTCGCCTCAAAACAACCTTAGTGAGCGAAGAAAAGATAGAGAGTGATTTGTCAAGAGTTAATGAGAGTGCTTGTAGGTCAACTTACAACTTGGATTTGGGATATGAGAGGTGTGACAAAGAGAGTGCTAATGTGGGTAAGTTTGTGCCTAGCTCTAGCCACAAGGATGAGGAACAGTTCATCAAGCCCACTGACACATACTATCCACCTAACCCAAATCCCTCCTTCAACCCAAAACAAGCTAGGAAACCAAAACCCAAACCTCCTATACAATCAAAGCCTAATTCTGAAAGAGTCTACATTTGCATGTTCTGTGGTCGTAATGGTCACTTGGATGATTTCTGTTATACATTGAAAGAATGCAAGCTGAGTTAACTAGAAATGTGCATCATGATGATTTTGTTGACTTTTAGCCTTGCTATTTTTCTCGTGCCTATCATGGATAGGGTCATTCCTCATATGGCTTTGGTTCATGAAACAGAGGCTTTGAGCCACAATGCTTCGGCGCCCCACGGTTTTCCCATCGTGGCGAGCGTCCCTCGCATGGATATGGTTTTCACTCAAATGATTTCTATCCACGTAACACAAGGTTTGATTCAAGACGCTTTGACGGCCCATGCTTTCCCAATCGTGGCCCTTGTCCCATGCGTCCGAATGGTGATGTGCAAAGAACTATGTTTACTTCTGCTGGTCGTACGGTGAAGTGCTAGATCCTGAAAAGCTTTCTTTCTAACCTCGGCACTGAGCTATCGATCTTTCCTTCTCGTTCTTTGTAGGCAGAAGGTGGAGAACGAAGAACCTGAGGATGATGGATCATGATCCTTTGCATGATTGAGATATGATGGTTCTTTGTACCTTTTTTCATGGCCTCCAAAAGGCTTGTATGTCTTCACCAAGTTTGTGAGCTTTCTCATACACTCACCCTTTTACCTTCATGTACATTATTTGTGGTGTGAGATGATTATTCATGTGCTCACGTTATCATCTTGGCATGCAAATCTTGTTTCATGATTCACTCATCTTGTGTCATGCTAGCTTTGTATTTGCTCGAGTATCTTTCATCATAGTTTCATGTTACCTAGTGTGACCCATGCTATATGTTCTATTTCTTTGCATAATCTGCATATGTGCTTTCCTCTTGAGATTTGTGCTTATTGTGACATCATACTTGTACCTTCCTTATGTTTTCACGAGGCATGAGTTGCACTCTTTCTATAGCCTTGTTGCCCTCTTGATTCTTCATTTGGTTTGTCGAGGGAGAGACTAGCTTGGTTAAGGGGGAGTTGTTCTTTGTTGAAGCTTTGAGATTAGTTGCTCTTGTGGTTTGATGATTTGGAGCCTTATGCTTGTCGTCCCTATGGCATTGTATGAGTGCGAGTTGAAGTTCTTTTGTATATATGTATCTTAACTTTTTGCATTGCATCTCATATGTAATATATGCATCGGTAGATGAGCTTTGCTTTTATGCTTTCTTGCATTTTTCGTTGCTATGATTGAGCTTGAGCTAAGTGTTGTGGATATGATAGCAATCTCTCATGCTTAGATTTTCTAGATGACCTGTTATAGACTCTTTTTGAGCAACTTGCTAATCTTAAAGGTGAACTTGGCTTTCTGTGACCCTTGTGTCGAAACTTGTGTTGAGACTAGTCTAGAGGATAACTTGGCTTTGGCACCTTGTGTTCGCGAAATGTGGCTTTGCAAATGTTTATCTCATGATGGAACATTGTGGGAACGTTTATTCCTTTTGCCGCAAAGTCATGCTCAAATTTTTGCTTTTAATTTGCAAGTTAAGTTATTCAAATGAAAATTGCTTAGAACCCTCGGGGTGTTTGCCATACCCAGTTGTGCGACCCTCCGCATGGATTAGAAGTTACACAAAAATGCTAAATCCAAAAATTGTGCGTTGAAGCCTCGGGGTGTTTGCCGTACCTAGTCGTGCGACCCTCCATACGGATTAGAAGTTACATGAGGATCACTAATAATAATGTCTCTCTCCCTCCCTTATGAGTCTTTGTTGCATATGTGAGCGTTTGTAGAGCTTATTTTCTATGAATGCTTGTTGCCCTAGTTGAGATTGAGACTGGCTAGTTTCTTTTGATTCACTTGATGCCTGTTTTGTTTTGGATGGGAGTACTTATACATGTGGTGGCACCTTTTCTCATGATGAGCAAATTTGATTCTATCTAAGCTAGTCAATGTTTTTGCTTAGCTTGTATAGCTCTTGGTGTTTATGTTGTGCTATCTATTTTTGGTCTTTGTATGATTGTAAGCTATTGCTTTTACACTTCATAGCTCTATATTTGGGATTAGCAAGGTTAAATGCTTGTTCGCATATTTGTGAAGGTCTTTAGGTTTGTAGTTTCATGCATTGCATGTTTGTTCTTTTGCTTCTTTGATGAGTGTTGACTTTTGCTAAGCCATATTAATAAATCATCCCCGGCAACAGCGCCAGAAATGCTTGTTGACTTTTGCTAAGCCATATTAATAAATCATTCCCGGCACGGGGCCAGAAACGGTTCACTAATATGTCCCAGAGTCAAGTAGGTAAAATCCGCAAGCGCACGGAGAATACCGCTGTAGCATTTCACCCGGAAGTATTCAGGGTATCGTATTTGTTTATCCCAAAGGAAGGTTATGATCAAGAAGCGTTACTAACATATAAGATCATGTTAACAATTAGCAAG
Source organism: Eleusine indica (assembly GCA_030378355.1). Classification (NCBI taxonomy): domain Eukaryota; kingdom Viridiplantae; phylum Streptophyta; class Magnoliopsida; order Poales; family Poaceae; genus Eleusine; species Eleusine indica. Next base: position 33,488,386 of record CM059499.1, read on the forward strand.
GATATCTAGCCAAGACAGGCGGGTACATGATAAGAACCGGGTAGTGTGACACACACAGAAGATTCCTACTAAATAAATAAAGTCTAGTGGAGGAAAGACTAGGCTAAGCTACTCCTACTATACATTCCTATACAGTTGCATAGCCTAAGTAGAATACATACAGACCCACACTCAGGTTCAGCAGTCAATAGTATAGCACTTCAGGCACGGACTTACCCCTGCATCCACAGGCGACTTCCGCCAAGAGCCTACGCACTAGCCTAGCGGGGAGGATTTCAAAGGACGGACAAGGCTGTCACCACCTGCCGCCTACCTCAACGAACCAGTAGACTAACGAATAATTGATGCAAATCAGTCACCCAAGTACCATACTTGCATGACCAAAGAGCACTCTGCCCCTCCGCGATTACTATTAACGAGGCAGAGCTACCGTACGAATACGATCACCAAACCCATGCTATACTTTATCAGCTAAAACTAAGCATAGAGACTATAACATATAAACTAGACTATAGTGACGGTATATAACTAGCATGACAGTAGTAGTATAATAAATATAAACTACTATCACACAAGTAGACTATACTATCACATATATGGATCACAATATCAAACAAGAAACTCATGACCCAAGCACAACTATATAGAAAATATATATATATTGATAAGAGCAAAGTCTTACAAAAGGGAAAAGATACAAGAGCCATACCAATTCCAAGTGAAGACCTGGGACTAGAGAGCTCTAGACTCAGCCTAACTCCACTAAAACTCCAAGAACTACTACTAGCAAGAGAGAAATGCTTCTTGTGGTGTGTGTTGAGTGTGAAGGCACACCCTCCTATTTATAGCCTCAATAGGTCGGCAAGGGGGAGTAATCGCCACGGAAGGCATCTCAAACCGTCATCAGGAGTCACGGAGGAGCCAACACGTGGAAGCCCAGGCGGAGAGGGCGCCCGGCCGGGTCGGCCGACCTGGGGGTGGCCCCTCCTGGCCTGTGCTTTCTCCAGGTGGCTGTCCTATGGGCCCTGACGTCGGTTTGCGTGGTATTACAGGGAGTTACGTCGGTTAAGTGCTGAAAATGGGCCCTTCAACTCGTGAGACGTCCATGTGGCACTCTCTGATTGGTCGAAAGTGTGTTTTCTTGCCTTTTGAGGTGTTTCCTTCACATTTCCTCCTGCATGCACAAAGTTCTCCAAGTACAAGTGGAACTATATTATTGTGCTAAAGCATGCGTGTATGAAATGCCAAATTCTCCTTTATTTGAGTATAGTTGACGGTTAAAAATGGTACTTAACAGCCGTCAACAAACTCCCCCAAGCTTACCCTTTGCTCGTCCCGAAGCAAAGATAAACTTAAGTTGTTGATCAGGAGTTGCTACAATGTCCTACTCCTCAATAATACTATGCGCACAACAAGGTACTCTTCCTAGAATTAAATATGTTGGCACATAACTTACCCATTTACCTCGATCCATGGGGCTTTTACACCTCATTGTCTTGGGCGGTTGAGAGATAGAACAATTGCAGGGCACCAATCACTTGCTCTAGATTCCGCTATGTTATTCCGGAGGTTTTCAAAAGATTTTGAAAATAAAAACCAAGTTCCTCAAATGATTCTCTCGGATCACTCAATATGTGTATGATTCCTCACCAAGGCAAAGTGTTGCCTATAATCACCTACTTCTAAATAAGGCTTTATGTGGAGCTCAAGGTAGGGATATATGAGGCACTCATGTTCACATAATATTGCTATGTCAAAAGACCGGATCCAAGAAAAACATCAATTCAAACAATCTTGATCAAGATGTGCAAGTGTGTGGGAGAACGGAGGAATGGTGGATGGGAAGAAATAACTCCTTTTTGAATTTTCCTTCTCTCTTTTGGAGTTTCTAGGCTATGGATATCTTTTGCTTGCTCTCTTTTTTTTAGCATTTTTTTTTCTTTTTGCATAGCCATAGTCCTAGTTTGCAATGAATACTTTGAGAGAGGAATTTTGCAATGGATATATGGAGTGTTTCTTTGGATGGATGGATAGTGGCTTTCTTCCGGTGTAGAAGAATAGCTCACGGTGGATATGGTGGATATGGTGGATGCTATCTTCTTGATTTAGAAGGATAGCTCATGGCGGTGGATGTGTGTATATGATCTTGATCAAGAAAGCATGAAAAGAGTTCTACTAGGGTCACAACAATTTTGACTAAGCTCAATGTGAAACAAGCAGCATATGTGTAAAGGTTTTCAAATGTAAACACTACATATGGCTGTGGTGGGAATTTCATCATTGAGGAACTTATCAATTTGTCATTTTGAAAAATAAAACTCCGGAATTCAAGCTTTACGTTGAGCAAGATCATAGCAGCCCTATCTATCATATCATACCTCTCAACAACTTAGAACTAGAGAATGCATATGCTACCCACAAGATTCAAGTTCAAGGCAAGATTTACCAACAAACCTAACTCTTGAGAGAGTACTAAGTTGTAAACTAGCATTAGAGAGGAATAAAGGACAGAGCAACTATTCATCATCTCAACATAGGAAAAGTATACACATTCATACCGCGCATGAAAAAGGGAAATATTTTTGTTCTTTTTATATTTTGCAAATTTTTATGGATTTTCAGGTTTAGCAAATGCAAGAAATAAAGGGAAGGGGAAAGATACAAGTTACCGTGAGAAGGGGGGTCCTCCCCCAAGCTTGTTCTTGCTCATATCTGCTGGTTCAGGTCGTAGCCTTGGGAGCGGAAGAAGGCATCCCAATTGCTCTGATTCTGAGCCATCATCGCGTTCAGCTGGCGGAATTGGTTGTCGCTGAAATTGACGGAGGATGCTTGACTCGTGCTTGCACGAGTGCTTTTTCTCCGCTTGATTCCGGCGACTTGCTTCATTCGGTTGAACATGGCTGCACACAAGAACAAACACAAGACAAGAACAAAAACAAGATCGAACAAGTGTTCGGGTGAGCGTTAGTGAAAACGACAAACCCGAGCTTCTCCGAAATTGGTTTTCTTCTCACAACAACTTGCAAATGCACTAAAACAGAGGGGAAATATTTTTTTTTGGGTTTTTGGGGCTGTTGTAAAGTTGAAGAACACGAAATTTTGGGAGAGCAACAAGTGAGCAAAGGAGGGGAGTGAAAGATGAGCTTGGAATGGTGAAGCTCCTCCTCCTGGGCGGTTTTTATAGCCAAGGAAGCAAGATGGCCGTTAGAAAGGTACAGAGCAACGACCATATAGCCGTTGGGAGAAAGGAGCACAGGAAAAGGTGGGGCCAGGGGATCGGCCGACCCCACCAGGTCGGCCGACCTGGCAGGTGGGCCTCCTGGCAGCCCCCTTTTTCCTATGTGTTCCCCAACGGCTAGGGGATTTGTCCCCTGCTGCCTTTTTGCTCAAAAAGCTCGACAAAAAATCTTTTCAAAATGGAAAGCCCAAAAACCTATTTTCTAAATTTTCAAAAATGCAAATGAGTTTTGAAAAATTCCAAGGTGGCTGGAAAAATTCAAAAATGCAGAAATGCAGTGGTCGGGAAAAATCAAAATGTGGTGGAAAGCAAATATGCAATTAAAAGAGCAAATATGGATAACTACCGGTTTAACCTCCCGGCGAGGACTCATCTTTTAAAGTCCGACGAGCGAGACTTTTCTCCGGCGTTCAGCTCGATGAAGCGTTGTCCGGTCCCGGAGATGTAGACACGGATGATGCTTCTTGTTTCGTTCGCCACACCTTCTTTGTCTTTGTTGCGGTCGGTGGCTTCTCGGGCTTCGGAGGCTGCGGTTTTGCAGGCTTCACAGCCTGTTTCTTTGCAGACCTCAGAGGTTGCTGCCTTGTGGACTTCAGAGACTGTTGCTTAATGTGTGACCTTTGCCTCCTTGCCTTGCTCACAGTGAGCGAGAAGAAGGCTCCACCAGCAGCAGCGTCGAGGTGGTCGTGGGCCGATGGAGTAAGCCCGTTGTAGAAGTTCTGGATGATCAGCCAATCATCCATCCCGTGGTGGGGACATGCCAGGATGTACTCCTGGAGCCTCTCCCATGCCTCAGGAATCGACTCCTTCGACTCCTGCTTGAAGCTTGAGATCCTTCCGCGGAGGGCATTGGTCTTGCCCAGCGGGAAGAACTTTGCAAGGAACGCAGCTGAACACTTCTCCCAAGTGTTCACAGCTTCAGGGTTTGCGCAGAACCATTGTCTCGCTCTCCCAAGGAGAGAGAACGGGAACAGTCGAAGGCGAACAGCGTCGGGGGTGACGTCCTTCATTTTGAACGTGTTGCAAATCTCCAGGAATTGCTGGAGATGAGCACTAGCGTCCTCATTGGCTTTCCCACAGAATGGGCTAGCCTGCACCATGGTGATGAGACCGGTCTTGATCTCGAAGTTCGCATCTCCCACATTGCCAGCTGGTCCCGTAGGGATGTTGGCAGCGGAGGGAGCGGAGAACTCGCGGAGGGTCTTGTCGGCCATTTGCTCAGAGCTTGATGGTGCGGGAATGACAGGTTCGATTGGCCGAGTCTCCTTACGAGGAGGGGTGAGCCTAGCTCGTGTCCTTCTCAGGAGTGACTCAGGATCTTCAGTGAAGTTTGTCGGCAAGTCGAAACCAGTCATACACTACCCTGTTTTCATACAAAATGCAGAAAACAAAGCAAGGTTAGCCTGCCTAGGAGATAGCCTTAATAATTGCAACACTACTATATACATTAGTAACTTTTCTTAGATCATACGCCTTCCCCGGCAACGGCGCCAGAAATGCTTGTTGACTTTTGCTAAGCCATATTAATAAATCATTCCCGGCACGGGGCCAGAAACGGTTCACTAATATGTCCCAGAGTCAAGTAGGTAAAATCCTCAAGCGCACGGAGAATACCGCTATAGCATTTCACCCGGAATTATTCAGGGTATCGTATTTGTTTATCCCAAAGGAAGGTTATGATCAAGAAGCGTTACTAACATATAAGATCATGTTAACAATTAGCAAGGATATCTAGCCAAGACAGGCGGGTACATGATAATAACCGGGTAGTGTGACACACACAGAAGATTCCTACTAAATAAATAAAGTCTAGTGGAGGAAGGACTAGGCTAAGCTACTCCTACTATACATTCCTATACAGTTGCATAGCCTAAGTAGAATACATACAGACCCACACTCAGGTTCAGCAGTCAATAGTATAGCACTTCAGGCACGGACTTATCCCTGCATCCACAGGCGACTTCCGCCAAGAGCCTACGCACTAGCCTAGCGGGGAGGATTTCAAAGGACGGACAGGGCTGTCACCACCTGCCGCCTACCTCAACGAACCAGTAGACTAATGAATAATTGATGCAAATCAGTCACCCAAGTACCATACTTGCATGACCAAAGAGCACTCTGCCCCTCCGCGATTACTATTAACGAGGCAGAGCTACCGTACGAATACGATCACCAAACCCATGCTATACTTTATCAGCTAAAACTAAGCATAGAGACTATAACATATAAACTAGACTATAGTGACGGTATATAACTAGCATGACAGTAGTAGTATAATAAATATAAACTACTATCACACAAGTAGACTATACTATCACATATATGGATCACAATATCAAACAAGAAACTCATGACCCAAGCACAACTATATAGAAAATATATATATATTGATAAGAGCAAAGTCTTACAAAAGGGAAAAGATACAAGAGCCATACCAATTCCAAGTGAAGACCTGGGACTAGAGAGCTCTAGACTCAGCCTAACTCCACTAAAACTCCAAGAACTACTACTAGCAAGAGAGAAATGCTTCTTGTGGTGTGTGTTGAGTGTGAAGGCACACCCTCCTATTTATAGCCTCAATAGGTCGGCAAGGGGGAGTAACCGCCACGGAAGGCATCTCAAACCGTCATCAGGAGTCACGGAGGAGCCAACACGTGGAAGCCCAGGCGGAGAGGGCGCCCGGCCGGGTCGGCCGACCTGACCAGGTCGGCCGACCTGGGGGTGGCCCCTCCTGGCCTGTGCTTTCTCCAGGTGGCTGTCCTATGGGCCCTGACGTCAGTTTGCGCGGTATTACAGGGAGTTACGTCGGTTAAGTGCTGAAAATGGGCCCTTCAACTCGTGAGACGTCCATGTGGCACTCTCTGATTGGTCGAAAGTGTGTTTTCTTGCCTTTTGAGGTGTTTCCTTCACATTTCCTCCTGCATGCACACTTTCGAGAACTGGTGAACTGCCTTTCGAGAAATGTGAAGGAAACACCTCAAAAGGCAAGAAAACACACTTTCGACCAATCAGAGAGTGCCACATGGACGTCACACGGATTGAAGGGCCCATTTTCAGCACTTAACCGACGTAACTCCCTGTAATACCGCGCAAACCGACGTCAGGGCCCACAGGACAGCCACCTGGAGAAAGCACAGGCCAGGAGGGGCCACCCCCAGGTCGGCCGACCTGGTCAGGTCGGCCGACCGGCCGGGCGCCCTCTCCGCCTGGGCTTCCACGTGTTGGCTCCTCCGCGACTCCTAAGGACGGTTTGAGATGCCTTCCGTGGCGGTTACTCTCCCTTGCCGACCTATTGAGGCTATAAATAGGAGGGTGTGCCTTCACACTCAACACACACCACAAGAAGCATTTCTCTCTTGCTAGTAGTAGTTCTTGGAGTTTTAGTGGAGTTAGGCTGAGTCTAGAGCTCTCTAGTCCCAAGTCTTCACTTGGAATTCGTATGGCTCTTGTATCTTTTCCCTTTTGTAAGACTTTGCTCTTATCAATATATATATCTTTTCTATATAGTTGTGCTTGGGTCATGAGTTTCTTGTTTGATATTGTGATCCATATATGTGATAGTATAGTATACTTGTGTGATAGTAGTTTATATTTATTATACTACTATTGTCATGCTAGTTATATACTGTCACTATAGTCTAGTTTATATGTTATAGTCTCTATGCTTAGTTTTAGCTGATAAAGTGTAGCATGGGTTTGGTGATCGTATTCGTACGGTAGCTCTGCCTCGTTAATAGTAATCGCGGAGGGGCAGAGTGCTCTTTGGTCATGCAAGTATGGTACTTGGGTGACTGATTTGCATCAATTATTCGTTAGTCTACTGGTTCGTTGAGGTAGGCGGCAGGTGGTGACAGCCCTGTCCGTCCTTTGAAATCCTCCCCGCTAGGCTAGTGCGTAGGCTCTTGGCGGAAGTCGCCTGTGGATGCAGGGGTAAGTCCGTGCCTGAAGTGCTATACTATTGACTGCTGAACCTGAGTGTGGGTCTGTATGTATTCTACTTAGGCTATGCAACTGTATAGGAATGTATAGTAGGAGTAGCTTAGCCTAGTCTTTCCTCCACTAGACTTTATTTATTTAGTAGGAATCTTCTGTGTGTGTCACACTACCCGGTTATTATCATGTACCCGCCTGTCTTGGTTAGATATCCTTGCTAATTGTTAACATGATCTTATATGTTAGTAACGCTTCTTGATCATAACCTTCCTTTGGGATAAACAAATACGATACCCTGAATACTTCCGGATGAAATGCTACAGCGGTATTCTCCGTGCGCTTGCGGATTTTACCTACTTGACTCTGGGACATATTAGTGAACCATTTCTGGCCCCCTGCCGGGAATGATTTATTAATATGGCTTAGCAAAAGTCAACAATTAGTCAACCCAAAAGGCATTACTAACCACTCATACAACCCGAATTTGGTTTTGAAAGCTGTTTTCCATTCATCTCCAAGTTTCATTCTAATTTGATGGTAGCCACTACGCAAATCAATTTTAGTGAAAATTATAGCACCACATAACTCATCAAGCATGTCGTCTAGCCTAGGAATAGGATGACGATACCTAATAGTAATATCATTAATGGCTCTACAATCTACACACATACGTCAAGAACCATCTTTCTTAGGAACCAAAAGTACAGGAACAGCACAAGGACTAAGTGATTGACGAACATACCCACGATCCAAAAGGTCTTGGACTTGTCGTTGTATCTCCTTAGTCTCCTCAGGGTTGGTCCTATAAGCAGCACGGTTTGGTAAAGTAGCACCAGGAATCAAATCAATTTGATGCTCAATCCCTCTGAAAGGTGGCAATCCCGGGGGTATCTTAGCTGGGAAAACATCCTCATACTCCTGCAAAAGGTTAGTGACAGCAGGAGGCAAAGCACTAGAAGCAATATCACCAAGCGAAAACAAGGCTTGTTTGCATATCAAAGCATAGCAAATATCATCAGTAGAAATTTCAGCAAGCTCAGATTTTGTGGCAAGACATGAACGACCTTGTAATTTAATTGCAGCACCCTTAGAACTTGAAGAATGATTAACATTACTTGGTGTAGAAGCAGAATTAATAGGTTGCTGAATTTCAGGGCTTTTATTTTTCAAACTAGCAGCTCGTTCTAAGTCAGCTTGTACAATTTCAGCAGGGGTCATTGGTAACAAAGTAATTTTAGTTCTGTTATGCATAAAAGTGTACTTATTAGTTTTACCATGGTGTACAGCATCATTATCAAATTCCCAAGGTCTACCCAATAAAAGTGAACAAGCTTGCATGGGTACAACATCATAATCAACAGAATCCACATAGGAACCAATGGAAAAAGGAACTCTGCAAGTTTGTGTTAACTTAGCTTTTCCAGAGTCATTTAACCACTGAATGTAGTATGGATGTGGATGTGGGCGTGTGGTCAAATCAAGCTTCTTAACCACATCAGAACTCACCAAATTGTTGCAGCTTCCTCCATCAATAATGACACGTGCCCGACGGTTCTTGATGACGAAGAAAATCTGGAACAAGTTATGTCGCTGCATCATCTCGGGCTGCTGGATTTGTGTGCTAAGCACACGCTGCACAATAATATTCATGTAGCCCGTGGTATCTCCGCCTCCAAGGACGAGGTCACCGCTGGTGGCAGCGACATCCTCCTCCTCATCCTCCACATCGGAGGTGCTCATGTAACCGCCATCATCTGTCGCCACATATGCTCGCCTACTTGGGCAATCTTTCTGCACATGGCCAAGACCATGGCAGCGGTGGCACTGAATCCCTGTAGTGCGTCCCGTCGAAGCAACAGAGGAGGCACTACTAGCCGGTACCTGCACAGAATTTTTACCTGAGCACGTAGAAGAGGCAGGGGCTGATCTTGGTGCTGCAGAAACAACACTAGCTGGTGGGGGCGGCCGGAAAGATGGCTTGGGCAGCCCCGAAGTCCCCGTCGGCCGTGGTGGGTAGAAATTCCTGGACTTGCTGTACTCCTCAAAAGCCTGGAAAAGTCCTTGTGATTCATTCTCTGCAAGCATAGCACACTGGAAACACTGGTTGAGGGTATAAAATTCTTTATAATCAAGGATGTCCTGAATTTCTTTTCTCAAATCAGAATAAAAGCGGCAAATCTGATCCTCTACTTTTTCAACCACAGCACAACGAATCAAACCCTTCTGAAGCTCACTAAAATACTCCTGAACAGTTTTATCTCCTTGATCTAAACGCTACAGTTTATTACGAATTTCTCTATAAAAAGAAGGAGGAACAAAATGATCACGTATTTCTACCTTAAGTTCTTCCCAAGTAGTAGGCAAATCGGTTTCAGCAGCTAGACCACTCCACCAAACAATAGCAAAGTCCTTAAACTCACTAGTGGCTTGTCTAACTCTATGTTGTTCAGGAACAAGGTGGCATTAAATTTTTGTTCTACCGTCATTTCCCAATCAAGGTAAGCATCACCATCGTACTGACCCGAAAACGAAGGAATTGAGAACTTAATTTTAGCATACGGGTCATCTGGAGCATGGTTACCTTGTGTGCGACGGTTGTGGTTCTGGAAACCACCCATACCTTGAGGGTTACGTTGCAAACGACGTCCTAACCTTGCGGTCCTTGTAGCTGACCTATCGACGGTGCCATCAGCCTTATACACCGTTGCTTCATCATGATCGTCTTCAACGTCGTTGTTGGTGTTGTTGTTGGTGTTGGTGTTGGTGTTGGTGTTGGTGTTGTTGTTGGTCTTGTGAGCGGTCTCCAATTCGACAACCTGATCAGTTAGCTTAGAGACTCTCTTATCCAACCGCTCAATGCTTTCTCCCAGGTGAAGCTTGGTGACGGCGTCGGTGACGGCCCTGGTGATCGTCTCTGCCAAATCACTCTGAACCGCCTGCAAAGCCTTCTGTAACTGACTTTGGCTCACGCACTCATCCAATTTTGAGGGTGAAGCACCCTCAACATCGCTTCTTGACATCAGAAACACCAAAACAGGAAACAAAAAGTGAAGGTTATCCCTACAAAACTACTAAGCAGTGGTGCCTCTCAACACAGCAAAAGGAAGCTTCTTGCAAAGCTCTTACAAATTTCTGAAAACAACAAAGCGAAGGATACCAGGGAGAAGTATTCCATGATTGCAAGGGTTACCAAATAACCTTTGTGCTGTCCAGAAGAAGTATGTAGAGCTAGGAAGGCCAAATATATATATATATATATATATATATATATATATATATATATATATATATATATATATATATATATATATATATATATATATATGTGAGTGGCACACAAATCAAAAACAGATAGTAAAGCTGAATAAGTGCCCAAGTAACTTGTCCCTAGTTCCTGGTCTAACTATGTCCTAGAACAGTAGTGATAGCAAAGAAGAAACAAGGACACAAAGGGACACAGTCGATAATAGGGGGTTTAGTGTAAAACAGCCAAACTAAAAAATGCCAGGGGCCTAGATGGAGCACTAGTAGGAATCCCAAATTTTATTTTTTTTATTTTTTTGATATTTTTTCCAATTCACTAGCAAAGGGGGAGAAACCACAAAAAATTTCAGCTCAAACCGAGCTAGGACGTGGCCTACAGAAAATCTTGAAGTTTCAGAAAACGTCGGGTTTCAACTTGAATAAATTTTTCTTTATCTTCCCGATTTTTTTTGAATTTTTTGACGAGGGACACAGGGCGTAGCCGAGTGTGGGTATGCTCAACTTTTTGTCAAGAATCTCCTGTAAAACTTTCAGCCAAAACGGACAACCGAGCGAAAAGTTATGGCCGTTTTACCGAAGGGGTGTCGGAATCGGTTATGAAGAAACCCGGGGTTTGAGTGAAACCCGAGTCGGCTTGGGGTCGGGTAGGGATTTTTGTTTGGCGACGTGGATGCAGCGGAAAGTGGAATATGTGAAAATTGGTCCGAGGTCATGAGGGTAGGTTTAGGGTGGGATTAGGGTGGGCGTGTTGATCAATCAACCCTAGCACACAAAGCCGATAAAACCGAGGATGGTGAAGGGGATGGCGGCTAGGGTTGCAAGGGAAACACTACTGACGACAAAAACACAAACTAAACCAGCGACTAAACAAGAACTAGGGCACAAACTCAACACTACGGACTCTAAAATTAAAATATGCAAAGGCTAAACATGTGGTTATGGACGGGGAAAATTTTTTTTTGGTATTTTCTGTGGACGATAGGAAGAACACGAAAACAAAACTAAAAGGTAGTGTAAACCTGACGGTGCACCTGAAGCTCTGATTACCACGATGTGAATAAGGGTTCCCGATCTTCCGAAAGGTTCTTGGTAAGTTGATTTGGTCGGAGGCGACACACAAATCGATCCGGCTTCAGAACAGCACGTTCTAAACCCCGCAATCGCAGCACGACGTCTCCTCTGGTTATCAACCGTCCAAAGACGATTGACCTCGCCGAAAAGGCTAATCCCTGCCTGCGAATCAAGAACACAAGCAAGAACAACGAAGAATGCAATACAATTGCAGATGTATGTTTAAACTCTCGAAGTTGGGGTCTCACAAACCGATGAACGGCCAAACTGTTTATGAACAGAATTGATCTAAGCAAAACCCAAACCCTAATGGTGCGGCGGCGGATGTATATAAAGACCCTAGGGTCGTGCAAGACCCTCTGGACGCGCCCCTAATTGGGCTCAACTAGATACAAAGCCCAAAGGCCAAAAATAGGCGACGTAGCACCGACACAGATTCTAGACTCTCTGTTGTTTTGACGATTCCCAATGACTCCGGATGAATTTTGACATGAGGCCAGAGGCATTGGAAAGGTCTTCTCCTTATCTTTCCGTGCATATGTAGAACGTCCAAATCCGAGTCCGTATGTGTCCTGGGCGACTGTTTTAGTGCAGACTAGTCCTGGGCCCTGAAACAGACTCGAAGTCAGTTTTGATTGGGCCTCCACTTTGGCTTCCAAGCCCTTGCTGGTTCTCCACGTTTCCAACTCCTTCTCCCATCATCTCCAGGTCCTCTCCATGGTTTCTAATCATAAAATAATCATTAGGTAGCAAACCATTCTCAAAAGTAACATATAGCGACGTAGGAACGAGCTCACCTCTAAATTTAGTCGTCGTGCACGAGCTCTAGTCATTGGACCTTGCAAGTCCAGATTTGGAGGAGTGTTGTGTGTATCCATAGGAGTGATGTCCTCATCAGTCTCTATAGGTCTTCGCGCTGACAGATTCCTTTGTAGACTTCTCTCTGGTCTCCTAGTGATCGTACAATCCGGTCTCCTCTGACCCCTCTGTCCGGTCACTACGTCCAGAAGCTAAAACTCCTTGTCTTCGCTTGACTTTGTTTTCCGGCTTCTCCGAACAGCTCCTTGGCTCCTCCACTATCACATTGTGCCTGTGATTTCACTGAGCATCCATGCACATCACCGACTAGTCGTCACCTAAGAGACATGACCTAGACCCCCATGATAGTCTGGTTTTTCCTATGGACTTAAAGCCCTAACAGCTAGACAAGTGTTCCAACACTTGCCCCATAGCTTGTCCTTAGCCTTGATCCATCTCCATGAACCCTTGGACTCCATCAAGCTCACCAAGCCTCCATGCTTGTGGTCATTGTCATCCATCGCCAAGGCAACCGTCATTAATCATCATAGAGTAGAAAAGGTTTCCTACATGAACAACACTCATGTAGATATTAATCACATTTCATGTTTGTCATTCATCACCAAAATATTCATACTTTGGGGTGACCATAACTGTCATGATCCTTACAATCTCCCCCTTTTTTGGTGATGGATGAAAATCACTACTTATGATGATCCAAAATGAAGAAGCAACACGGAACCAAAGGAAAAGCGAGGACTGAAAAGATTACCTTGGTCCATACCTTGGAAGTAGTCTCCCCCTTTGAATGTGCTAAGTGTTGAGGAAGAACAACCCAATCATGTAGCACACTTGATATTGATCTTGAGATGAATTTTGCGCCCGTTTTGGTGTCATAGATATTGATCTTGTTGAAGTAGACACACAGCAAAGACGTAGATGTTCATGTCGGAGTAGATGTTCATAGTTGTTGTAGACATGCACCATCATTGTTCTTCTCCATGTTGGTGTAGATGTTTATCTTGATATCATCTTCATGTGTGCTCCAAGTGAACATGCACCATTTCCTTGATCATCTCTATTTGGTCTTCATGTTCTCCTCGTTCTTCTTCTCCCCCTTTTTGCTATCCTCAATCTTGACTTGGCTTTTGGATCTTCATGTTCTTCTCCCCCTTTGTCACCTATCACCAAAAACCACAAACCAAAGGCAAAACATAAGATAACCAAGGATCAAATAATAAATGGCAAGGGTTAGGAAAACTCCCCCTTTCATGGTACTCCTTCTTGGTCATGATGGTGTTCCACCATAGCTCCCCCTACACACATGACTCAACAAAATATTTCCTCAAGAATGCAATGGTTAATCATTTGTGTGATGGGAATGTATGAGTCACTTGTCTTTGAGCCACGCGAGTAGATTTAACCTCAAAGCTCGTTTGAACATGAATCAATGGGCATGAAGCACAAGATCACAATGTGATCATCTAGAGGTTCATATACTTACATTGTAAATAAGCAACTCCCCCTAGAACATGCTTGGAAGTATGTGAGGTATCACAATGCAAGAGTGTGTGAATGCAAAGAATGCAAATGCAGAAGCAACAAGTATACAGATGCATGATACGATGTTAAAGGAAAGAGAGAGAACGACTACAAAACCAAAGTGCCAATGACGAGTTGTTCCGTTCTTGAGCTCACTCACAATGGACCATTCTTCAAAGCCTTGGGCACACCATGAAGCACCTTCCCAAGCTTAACCCATATCCATTGCTATCTCAAGGAGGTCTGAAGTTGACCTACAAGCAAAAAGAAATAAGCACAAAACAAAGGTAGAAACAACAAACAAAACAAAAAAGGCTATACATATTTACAATAGAGAAGCTTTAGGGTTACTCATGTGAAGTTTGAAAGATTGAGAACATTGAGTTCTCCCCTTAGCTTTTTCAAGGTCTTCTCATTGAGTGGCTTGGTGAAGATATCCACCAATTGTTCATGAGTCCTCACACTTACCAACTCGATGTCCTTCTTCTCAACATGGTCTCTTATGAAGTGATGCTTGACTTGAATATGCTTTGCATGACCATGATCTCCGGTTTTGAGAGTCATCTTGATTGCCGCCTCACTATCACAAAATAATGCCATTTCAATATAGCTGAGGCCATAATCCAAGAGTGTTTGCCGCATATAGAGAAGTTGTGCAGAACAAGCTCCCGCTGCCATGTACTCTGCTTCGGCTATAGATAGAGCCACCAAATTTTGCTTCTTTGAGCTCCAAGATACAAGAGATCTTCCAAGAAATTGACAACCTCCCGATGTGCTCTTTCTATTCACTTTGCATCCCGCGAAATCCGAATCCGATTACCCAAGTAACTCAAAGCTTGTGCCTCTAGGATACCATAATCCCATGGTAGGTGTGTACTTGAGGTATCTAAGAATCCTATTTATGGCCTTCAAGCGAGACTCCTTTGGATTTGCTTGATAGCGTGCACATAAGCACACACTAAACATGATGTCCGGTCTTGAGGCGATAAGATAGAGCAAAGAACTAATCATTGATCTATAGAGCTTGGGGTTCACCAGTTTTCCTTTCACACCATCATCCAAGGGCTTGCTTGACGCCATAGGTGTATGCAAATGCTTGCAATCTTCCATGTTAAATCTCTTGAGGAGGTCCTTGGTGTATTTCTCTTGATAGATGAAGTTCCCTTCTCTCAATTGCTTTACTTGAAAACCAAGAAACACATGCAACTCTTCAATCACTGACATTTGGAATTCCCTTGCCATCATTTCCTGGAACTCCTCATTGAACTTCTCATTGATTGAGCCATAGATGATATAATCCACATAGATTTGGCACACAAAGAGATCCTCCCTAGCATGTCTTGTGAATAAGGTGCTATCAATGCTTCTAATCTTGAAACCATTCTTGAGAAGAAAGTTCCTCAAGTGTTCATACCATGCCCTTGGTACTTGCTTGAGGGCATAGAGTGCTTTCTTCAATTTTTAGACATGTCTCAGATGTTTAGGGTCCTCAAACCTCGGAGGTTGTTCCACATAGACTTTCTTATTGATCTCTCCATTCAAGAAGGAACTTTTGACATCCATTTGATAGAGCTTGAAGCCATTGTGTGATGCATAGGCAACTAAGATCTGAACCGCTTCGAGATAGGCCACGGGAGCAAATGGTTCTTCAAAGTCAATTCCTGCCACTTGAGAATAACCCTTGGCCACTAGACGAGCCTTGTTCTTGACAATTGCCCCTTTCTCATCTTGCTTCTCTTGAAGACCCACTTGGTACCAACCACATTGTGATTCTTTGGCCTCTCAACCAATTTTCATACTTTGCATCTCTTGAAGTTGTTCAATTCTTCTTGTATAGCCATTACCCACTTGTGATCATCCATAGCTTCATCAATTGTTGTAGGCTCAATCATGGAGATGAAAGAGAAGTTCTCAATTGCAACATTTGTCTCCTCATCATTTCCTTCACTCACATAGTTGGGCTTGTATTGATTCCTCCTTGTCCTAACACCTTGAGATGGATTCCCAATGATCAAGTCACGTGAGTGATCGTTGTTGATGGCTTTAGGTATAGGGTGATGTTTTTCTTGAGTGGGAGGAGCTCTAGGTGAAGTATCTTGTGCATCATGGATTGCTTGCTCTCTTGAGATTTGAGTGTCTTCGATTCTTAGTGAGGTGGGGGAATCACTCATATACTTTGTTTTCTTGGAACTAGATCTTGGAGATGATGAGGAAGTACCATTTGAAGAGCTTGGAGAAGTGGCTCGAGGTGAAGTATGTGGGGAGGCTTGTGGCTCACTTCTTACTTGGGTTTCCTCATGGGTTGGTGGATGCACTCTCAATGAATCTTGGGAGGAGATAGTGGGTGTGTTAATGACATCTTAGGTTGGTTCTTGCACCTTAGAGGACGAGGTTGGTTGAGGTGGTGGAGTAGAGGGCTCACCAATATCATCATTGTTGACCTCATGGGGTAAAACCTCGCCCACGGGCATGTTCCTCAAAGCTTCTCTCATTGACTCATCTCCAATGTTGACTTCATGAAAATCATCTTCCTTATGAGATCCCTTTGACTCATCAGATTGCACATCATAAGATTCCTCCACACATCCTGTGGCTGAGTTGTAGCCTGATATGCCTTAGAAGTCCCTGAATACCCAACAAGAATGCCTTCATCAATTCTGCTCTCAAACTTCCCGGGCTTCCTCCTCTTCTTAAGAATGTAGCAAGTGCAGCCAAAGACCCAAAAATAGGAAGCATTGGGTTTCCGTCCAACCAATAGCTCATATGGTGTCTTCTTCAATAACCAGTGGAGATAGACACGGTTTGAGGTGTAGCAAGCTGTGTTGATTGCTTCAGTCCAAAACCTCTCATTAGTTCCATACTCATCGAACATGGCACGAGCAAGGGTGATAAGTGTCATGTTCTTCCTCTCCACTACTCTGTTCTGCTTGGGAGTATATGTAGCGGAGAATTCATGCTTGATCCCCTTCTCATCACAATATTCCTCCACTGTTGTGTTCTTGAACTCAGTCCCATTGTCACTCCTTATCTTCACTATGCTAGCCTTGAATTCATTCTTTGCTCTCCTTGCAAACTTCCTGAAGATGTCACTTGCTTGAGATTTGTCCACAAGAGAGAAAGTCCAGGTGTATCTTATGAAGTCATCTACAATCACCAAGCAATATAGATTCCCTCCTAGACTCTTGTAATGTGTTGGCCCAAACAAGTCCATGTGCGAGAGCTCTAGAGGACGATATGCAGACATGAATGACTTGGTGGGTTGAGATGATGCAACCTGCTTTCCATCCTGACAAGCACTATATAATCTGTCCTTCTCAAAGGTGACATCCTTGATTCCTTCAACTAGATTCCTCTTGACCACTTTTCTGAGTTGATTCATTCCAACATGTACCAGTCTTCTATGCCACAACTAAGCCTTTGTTGCCTTAGTGAATAGGCAAGTACTTGGTGGCATGTTGCTTGATTTGAAGTCCATGACATACAAGTTCTCATGTCTCACTCCATGAAATACTAGCCCTTTCTTTGCATTCTCAATCAAAGCTCCATCCTCATCAAATGTGCACTTGAATCCCATGTCATAGAGTTGACCAATAGACAGGAGGTTGAAATTGAGGGTTTCCACAAGAGAGACCTTGGAGAGATGAAGGTCCTCAATAATGGCCACCTTGCCTAATCCTCTAACTCTCCCTTTTGAGTTATCCCCGAAAGTCACCTTCTCACTGTCTTCATCTTCATCAATGTTGGCTTCCTAGTCATATGTTGGGTGCACCCGCTATCGAGTATCCAATGGGTGCCTCCACTCTTGTAGTTGACTCTGGTGGTAGCTATAAGACAAGCACTATAGGAAGAGGGGTTAGTATCCAAAGCATTGCTCAATTGACTTGCACTAACCTCATCATGACGAACCATGAGACCATCCTCATAATTAGGAATTCTTGCAATCCCCTCTTGAAGTCTTCTCCTTGTAGGATAGTTGGGAGCATGATACCTCCATTGTCCATGACCATCCCCCATGTGTATGTCATCGAGGTCGATGTAGTGGTGGGTAGGATCATAGAGGCCCATGACATGATCAAGCACATGTCCCACTTGTGAGTGGAGCACAAGTATCATCTCCATGGCCCTCTCAACTGAGAGCTCATATCTTCTATCAATCACCTCCTCAAGCAAGAAGCTCCTCTCAGGAGCGGTGATTTGTTGAAGGCACTTGTCAATTACTTCATGTGTTGGGATCCTCCGTAGGCCTTGAAAGGAGTTTATCCTACACACAAGATAATAAATTCTCAAGAAAATTTCACAGAGGTCATCATTTAGATTTTTCACAATTTCATCAAATTGAAAGAAAAGCTCATATTGTTTTGCTTGATGAATATGCCAGAGTCGATCTATGGATGAGGTTGGGGTGCTGGACTGGTAAGATTGATCATCTCGAATGATCATGTGAGTAATGTAGTCGGTGCTCTCTCACACCAATATGTGGTCCACCGGAAGTGCTTGGAGTAGAAGTTGGAATGACACTTGGGGTAGAGCTTGATGAAGCGCCTGATGAAGAGCTTCGTGTAGGTCTTGATTCAAAGGGGTTGTAGAAGTTGTTGCAAGGAAATCTTGTGGAGGGGTCAAAGAAGTTTAAGCTCGAAGCTACTTCTTTCTCTTTTCTTGAAGATGCTTCGTTGTTTACCTCAAATGTCTTCTTCCAGACCAAGCTTGCAATGATCTCCTCATCCTCGAATAGCAACCCAGTTACATACTTGACGGAGAGACCCTTCTCCATGATGAAATCAAGGGTGATGTAGAGGAGCTTGCTGCTAGGGAGCAAGGAGAGGATCTTCTCGATTATCACATTCTTGTGAAGCTTGAATGATCCTTCATTTGCTTCAATCATGTCCATAATACCTCACAACCGAATAAGAGAGTCAAGTAAGTTCTCATTGTCATTAGCATGACAGGCACAGAACTCCTCAATAAGTAAAACACTGATGCGATCAAGAGGCACACTATCATCAATCCTAGTCATGCTAGTGGAGCCAGCAAGATCAAAAGAAACATCATCATCAATCATCACATTAGGCACACTAGTAAAGAAACCTATCAAGTCATTGCTAGAAGGATCTAGGCACATCAAGACAATCATCATCATACACATGATCATCGGTAAAGGTATTGGCAAAGTCCACAAGAGTATCCATTAATTCATCCGAAATCATGGCATTTAGGTAGATTTTCAAGCGATCCTTCCATGAGCCATGACCCGGCCCCAAATGGGATGACATCCCAACTCAATATAGTCACTACTCAAGGCAGTTAAGCCCTATGATGAGCACTTGGTTCTGATACCACTTCAAAAGATCGAGTGACCGAGAGGGGGGGGGTGAATCAGGAACTCAAACTATGTACCTAATATGCCAATTACTAAAACCAACCACTCAAACAACTCCTACACAATTCTAGTGGTGAACACACTAGCAAGATAATCCTATGAATGGAAGAACAACCTAAGCATACTAGTGGATCACACACAAGGCAATATAACTCCTATGTAAGCTAGTGATAAAGACACGTGGAAGCAAACAATAAGCTAGCAAAGGAGCCTACTCATATAATGCTATAAGATAAGGAACTAGGGCACACAACCATGAGTAGCACAAAGCATACAAGGGTGAGCAATCAAGCCAAAGCAACTCCTATACTTGCTAGTGATCAAGTGAAAGCTAAGTACAACTAGCAAGTAGAGAAGCCTATTCATGCAAGTCTACAAGGTAATCAACTAGAGCAAGGTAAGCACACAAGCACGAATAGCTCGGTATGTAAATGCGGAAAGTAAGGCATCATAGTAACGAGAAGGTCAAGGAATGCTTGTGATTTTTCCTGAGGTCTCGGAAGGATGGCGCCTTCCCCTACTCTTTATTGGACCACTCCCGCTAGAGTACCTGTCCCTCCTACCACCAATATGGAGTTCTCGCACACGAACCCGCAATCACTCTCGGAGTGAAGACACGGTTATGTCACCGCTAACACCAAGACATGAGCTCGCCTCCCTCGAGAACTTGCCAGACTCACCGAGCTGACACGGACGCTCACTAGCGATGCCCCTTTCACTGGCGGGCTCAATCCGGGTAAAAACGTGTGACGACCTTCACAACCAATCATGATAGGCTCGATCACCGACACCTAACCAGTCTAGGTCTCACCATAGACCAAGAGTAACAACCTAGATCACACCCTCAAGGACACCCTAGCCTTAGATGTGCAAGATGCTCTTGTTGCTCTCCTCTTTTCCTCTTGGCTCTCACCAAATGCTCTAAGCTATTCCACTGGCCAAGAGTGGTCTTTAAGACCCCAGCAACAAAGTTATATAGGCTTCCAACCTCAAACTAGTCGTTGCTCTACGAAATCAGCTTTCTAGGTGTACTGACCGGACTGTCCGGTTACTGCCTGACCGGACTGTCCGGTCACTGCAGATCCAGCTCCGATGGCTCTGCCCATAGCTGATCCTTGTACTAGACGGACCATCCGGTCAGTATTTCTCTCTCCAATCCAGGGAGCATCCATTTCTGCGCCCTTCTGTCTCCTAGCTACCTCCATACAGGCTGGACTTCACTCTGGACTCTGGTTTGTAGACCGGATCGTCCGGTCTCTATAGGTCTTCACGTTGACAGATACCTTCGCAGACTTCACTCTGGTCTCCTAGTGACCGTACAATCCGATCTCCTTTGACCCCTCTGTCTGGTCACTACATCCAGAAGCTGAAACTCCTCGTCCTCGCTTGACTTCATTTCCCGGCTTCTTCGAATAGCTCCTTGGCTCCACCACTGTCACCTAGTGCCTGTGATTTCACTGAGCATCCGTGGACATCACTGACTAGTCGTGACCTAAGAGACATGACATAGACCCCCTTGGTAGTCTGGTTTTTCCTATGGACTCAAAGCCCTAACAACTAGACAAGTTGATGAGGACATCAACGACATACGAATAATGACGACGGAAGATGGTGCGCAAAACCAAGCTATCACGCCTCCACCTCTCGTCGTCGCGCCTCCTCGAGTTACGGATCCATCTTCTAACGAGACGACGACGTACAAGGGCCCAATCACTAGAGCTCGAGCGCAGGAATTGAAGACAGTTTTGATGCTAAGGAATGACGGCCCAGGATGATGTCGCCCGAAGGCCCACGTGGGCCAAGTCGCACGACTCCCTCTCCACCGCGTGCCTCTCCACTTCAGCCGGTCCTAGATGCCTCGTCCTCCCCCTATATAGTCAAGGGCTGCGCCCCTTGTAATCTTTGAGTTTTGTTTTAAGTTTAGCTTAGCTATACATCCATCTCTCGACGTGAATTCAGAACTCCACCTTCGTGCAATACATTAGATTGCTCGCCTCTAATTCTTGCTCGTTCTTCGATTGCGCGTAAGAATTGATCCTCGTGATCAGGTTGATCTTGTTTACCGCAAGGTTAATATCCTCCGGAAGTTGGTTCAGCGATTGCATTGGTGCTTCGGCTTGCTCGTCATAGTCGGATCGTGAGGGTCAACATCCACTAAATCGAAGTTATCTCCACTCGCCGAAAGATCGGGCACTCTACACCTATCAAGTGGTATCAGATTCCAGTGTTTCTCGACGAGTTTTATCCAGGTCCACATAAACCAAAAACTACAAAAAAAAAGTTTACCCCAGTACGGTTTTGAGCCTCGCACTTTCGTTCAATAATTTGCGTTGTTGAGTTTTTGTGCTTTCGCTTTTGATCGTTGCTGGTACACTGTGTTTCATCGTTTTCTTCCTATCATCGTCGTATCCTTCCGTCATGCCGCGTGTTTTCACCACCACAGTTTGCTTTCCGCCGCATCTATTTACCCCGTCTCACTTGCCAAGTTGTGATGAGCCCATGGCTCATCGAGTCATTAAAACTACGTATTCTGAAAACAAGCATGATTTTACACATATTGCAGAACATGATGTGTCAAAATACTCCAACATTCAGTTTGGATCTTTGACAAATATTATGAATAATGAAGAGCAAAGTGAGGATTTGCTAGCCAATTATTCTATGCCATGCAATGTTTTCATTGGGACCAATCAGAAGGTTGAGGAAAAGAAAGGAGAAACGAAGGAATATGTTATGATTGGATCAATGGTTGTGCCACTTGTGAAAAGTAAGGAACATATATTGGTGTTACAGGCCTTCCCAAAGGTATGCAATACTTTAATTTCAAAGTCTAGACGGTCTCAAGTCTACCCAGTCACGAAATCAGAAGATATGGAAACTCAAAATCAGTTCGGACTCGGTTTAGGATCAGCCAGACAGGTGCGGAGTAAAAGTAGCATAACTGGGCCATACGGAGTCGGATTGGGCTGAGTAAATACTCGTTGGAAAGATAATTTGATAACCTTTCCAACGGATCTGGCCTCATAGTCAAATGAATTCCCTAGCGGTCGCAATAATCAAAACAATTCTGAGTTGTGTTGAGTCCGAGTCTGTTTTTAAATGTGTTCGAGTCGAACCGGATTCTTAGCTGGCTTGCATGCCATATAACCTAGGGCCAGCGCCCCTGTAAGGGGGGAGGTGATTGTATTGTGTTTTTGGTCGTGGTGTCCTCCAAGAAACCCTAGAGGTGTTGCCCTCCTCTACCGGTTGCTGCCGCCGATCTCTGCCGGTCGCTGAAGTGCGTGATCAAGTGATTCTTCCCTTGGGTGCGTGCTGGAACTTGTGGTTCCCCATATCCAGATCATGCTTGTCTAAGTAATGGGTTGGAGAGTTTATCTCTACTGGTTTGCATCTACATCAAGTTCTTGTAAGCCGGTATTTTCCTATCGTGTTCTAGCTGGTTTATGATTCCTATTGGATAACAAATCTGTGGTGTCTATTTTATTGTGGTTGCTGGATCATTGAGCTTGAGATTGTTGTTCTATCTATTTATAGCTGAGATAACAAGTTTCAATACCTATATATACTTGCTAGTACTTGCTGTACCGTGAAAGATTGGGATAAAATCCGGACAGCGTCGTCGTGTTCGTATCAAGTTGTGGTCAGCCGCTCGCTTGTCAAGTTTTTCCGCTGCACCGTGAGTCCGGGTCAATCACTGCCTCACTGATCGAGTCCTACTCGGTTACGTCGTGACCCACTCGCTTCGCCTTGTGTTTGGTTCTTTTAATTATCGTTCTACCCCTGCCTCAAAAAAAAAAGTGCTTGTGCTTAATTGCTTATTTGAGGTCTCATTGTTTATATTTTCAGCAAAAAGTATTTAAAAAAAGAAAAAGAAAAGAAAAAAAAGAAAAAAAGAAAGGAAAAAAAAAGAGAAAAAAAAGAGCTGTCGAGCAACACAGGCGACGCGTTCTTGCTGCACTTTGTTTTGATCCTTCTTCCTTTCTCTTGCACTTGTACCGGCAGCAATCTTTTCGCGTTTAGCACCATTATTCAGCTTTGCAGTTATTGTTTGAATTGTGCTAACCCTTGGTTTGAGTGCAGCCTCCTAGCCCTACAAATTTTCTACTACGAGCAGGTTTTTGTTTCACCACGCAATCGCTCCTCCAATCTTCCACCGGTTTTACCTGTGGTTGCAGTTCATGCTTGCGTGCTTGGTAAGGACGGGTAAGAATTTGATAACAGCTTTTTGATTGAGCTTTTCATCCACCACTCACCTCTCATTGTAGGATCCCGCTTTTTTTTTTGTATTGTTTGTGTTTCTATGGCAGAAAACAGCTCGAAGTTGGAGGAGCTCACCCTCCAGGATGTCCAGGCACAGGTTGATGGTCTACAAAACGACATGAAGACGATGCACGAGAGACTTGACTCTACGGTCACTTCGTCGAATGAGCGTTTTGATCAATTGCACCTCGCTGATACGGCTGCCCGCACCACGCTCGCGACGATCATGACTCGTCTTGAGGCCATGTCGACGCAGCTTGGGACCATGACGACGCAGCTCACGGAGTTGCAACATGCACGTGACTACGGCGCCGACACCGAGCAGGACGACGACAATCACCGTGGTCGTGCTCGTAGGGTACGTGTTCCTATTAATGATTCTTTTGCCAAAATAAAATTTCGTATTCCCACTTTTAATGGCAAATATGATCTGGGTGCTTATCTTGATTGAGAATTAGAGGTTGAATAAAAATTTGCATGCCATGATATTCCTGCTAATTTACAAGTTAAGGCTGCTATTAGTGAATTTACTGAATTTGCTTTACTTTGGTGGCGTGAGTATAGACAACGATATCCTGATAATATTCCAGCCACTTGGACGGCATTAAAAGCTGCTATGCGTCATCGTTTTGTGCCGTCATATTATGCTAGAGATTTGCTTAATCAAATGCAGCGTTTTCAACAAGGTTCACTTTCCGTAGAGGATTATTATCAAGCTTTGCAAAAGGGTATGATTCGCTGTGGTTTAGTTGAACTGGATGATGCTGCTATGGCTCGCTTTAGGGGTGGGTTAAATCGTGAAATTCAGAACATTCTTGATTATAAGCATTATGATGATATGACCACCTTATTTGAATATGCTTGTAAAGCTGAACGTGAAGTGCAGGATCGACAATCTTCGTCAAGACCTAACATTTTTGTAGGGTCCAAGACGCTTTCAGCTCCACGGTCTACACCTCCTTCCACGTCGCGCGACCACTCCTCGACCGCGTCCAAGTCGAGTGCTCCATCCACGGCCAAATTGATGAGGACATCACCCTTATGGATACACCCAGCATTCCGCCAACCAAAATGCAAGTTCATGCGCGACAACTGAATTTACGGGTGAGCTTGTTCCTAATGATTCCTTTATGTGATTTTGAGAATAGATTGCTACCTAATGAATTAATTGTTGTTAGAAACCATAGAGATGATTATTAGATAGCTGGGGAGGTGATTGGAGACGTGATGAGCTAGCAAGGACGTCCAAGCCAAGGTGGAGGCCCAATCAAAACCGACTTCGAGTCTGTTTCGGAGCCCAGGACCAGTCTGCACTAAAACGGACGCCCAGGACGCATACGGACTCGGATTTGGACGTTCTATATATGCCTGGAAAGATAACGAAAAGCCCTTTCCAACCCAACTGGTCCCATGTCAAAATTCGTCCCGAGCCGTTGGCAATTGCTGAAACAATTCTACTTCCAGAATCTGTCCTGGTGCTGCGACACCGTAATCGGTCTTTGGGCCATGTATCGAGTTGAGCCCACTTAGGGCTGCGTCCAGGAGGTTTTGCTTAGATTATTCTGTTGATAACAGTTTCGCCGTTTGATCGGTTTGTGAGGCCCCAACTTGTGAGATTCATCGTATACTCGCAAGTTTGGTTGCATTCTTCTTTGTTCTTGCTTGTGTTCTTGATTTGCAGGCAAGGATAAGCCTTCTCGGCGAGGTCAATCGTTCTTGAACGGTTGATAACCAGAGGAGACGTTGTGCTGTGATTGCGGGGTTCAGAACGTGTCGTTCGGAAGCCAGATCGATTTGTGTATCGCCTCCGCCTTAATCAAGATTATCACAACCTATCGGAAGATCGGGAACCCTTGTTCACATCAAGTGGTATCAGAGCTTCAGGTACACCGTGCAATTTTCAGTTTAGTTTGCTTCTCTGAATTTTAGTCCCTACAAGGTCATTGTGTTGTTGGTTTAGTACTTGTTCTTTGGTCTTGTTTGAATCGTGTGTGTCCTTGTTCATAGACAATCAAGAAAAAAAAAATCAGATTGTTGCACACGTTGAAAGAATAGTACTGCTAGAATTGTTTGCACTAAATATTTAGTTAACATCTAGCCTTCTACTTTTTGTGTGCAAAAGAAACTTAGAGTGTTTTCTGTTGAACGTTGTTCCTTGAGTCAAGAGATCGCTGCACGTTGTTGCATATGAGAAATGTCGGTTCAGTTTTACATGTACATCTATTCGTTACGTAAAGAGTGCAAAAAAGAAAGTTTAGGTTTTTCCTTTGTGCTATAAAGTTCGCAACTCTTGCTGCAGTTCTATGTCAAAAAATTCATGAAAGAAGTAAAAGGCAAAGAGGTGCTGAAAAAAAATAAGAAGAAAAAGCCGCACCTATAACAAAATAAAAAAACAAAAGGAGAAGAGAAAAAAATTCAGAATTGCTTGCAGCCTTTGTTGCCTTTGTTGAGCCATTTGCTTGCTTGCTTGAAGTAGGTCCGAGACAAGTTTAGGCCAGTGACATAGACTACCTTGGGACTATTATTCAGTTTTGCAATTTCTGAATTGAAATTTTGCTAATCCTTGCTACTATAAATTGCCTACCTAGCTCCATATATATCCTTCTGAATAGGCACAGAACTTTGGGCCCTCGCAATCGTCGGATCACACTCTCCAAGGTATCCTCTGTTTTGCTATTAAGAATCTTGTAAGAACTCAGTTAGGTGCTGCCATTTGCTTGTTGAGAGTTTCCACCGTAATCAAACAGTAGTGATAGAAAAATATACTCTTGTGTGTTTTCTTGTTTTCTATTAACAATGACAGGTTACAACACTAATGGTGATGAGTCGATGGTGTCAAATGAGGTTGATACAAGTGTTGTAGCATAACGAGTGCTTAGTTCTCAAATGGAGAAGGTAGAGCAAAATCAAATGAACAACTTGTTTCAGACTCACTTTATTGTGAAGGATCGACGTTGTCGTGTCATCATTGATGGAGAGAGTAGCCACAACATCGCAAGCTTGGAATTGGTCGAGAAGCTCGGCTTGACCACACAGCCACACCCATGTTCATACTACATCCAATGGGTAAATTCTTGTGGTAAGATGAAGGTAGATAAAACTGCACGCATTGAATTTTTTATTGGTTCTTATAAGGATAGTGCAGAATTTGATATAGTACCTATGCAAGCATGTCATTTGTTATTGGGTAAACCTTGGATTGGTACAAATAATATTTTGCACAATACCATTACTAATAACTACTCATTTAAATACAATGGTAGAAGGGTTACTCTTACACCAATGACCACAGCTGAAATTTTAGAAGAGGATCAACAACGATTTGAGAGAAGAAAGAATGAACCGTTTAGGATAGAATGGGCTGTTTCAAATGTCGCAACACTTTCATCAAAATCTGAATTGCTAGAGGATGAACATATTTCTTTGCCTCTTGTTACAACTAATATTTTTCAGCATATACACAAAGAAGATGATAGTGGGAACGATAAAGAACAGGTTGTTGCTTCAGGTAAGAGCTTTCTTGATATGATGGATTGTTCCAATAGTCTTGCTATATCGGAACCTTATGATCATGTTCCTTTCTCACAAGTTGATTTACCTAGTGGTCCGTGTGATAAAGAGGAGTTGTGTGTCAATGCTTCATTTATACCTTTGTCACAACAAATGAATGAGCTTGATGCTTTTGCTTATGATTTACCCACTAGTGCTGAAATTAAACGTTTGATTTTAGTTACATGTCAAAAGGATGAGCAGAAATTGTTTTCTTCTCTAAATACTTTAGGTTATATTGAATTTAATGTTCTTTGTAATCTAAGTACTTTAGAGAAGCAAATGTTTTCTCAAACTAAGTTGTCTTTATTGATAAGAAACATTTTTTATGCTATTGGCAACTATGATCATAGAGGTGTATTTATGGTACATAGAGTTTATGTTTGTTCAAATCTGAAACATCCTCTTGGTTTGTAACTAAATGACCAACTAGAAAACTTTAATATCAACTACCATGTCATGTCATCTTTTTCTAGTATTTCTAAGATCACATATTGTCTACCTGGTGATAAGAGTGAGAATGATGCTCATATTGCTGACCAAGTTTTCAAAGAGATTATTA
Organism: Eleusine indica; assembly: GCA_030378355.1. Classification (NCBI taxonomy): domain Eukaryota; kingdom Viridiplantae; phylum Streptophyta; class Magnoliopsida; order Poales; family Poaceae; genus Eleusine; species Eleusine indica. The sequence goes on from CM059499.1 coordinate 33,515,980, forward strand.
ATTTGCACGGAATGCCTTCTACTGTAGATTCTCATTGTGATGACAAATTTCATAATGCATATAAATATGAGTTGCATCTCAAGTTTGGGAATAGTTGCAGAATTAATATTTCAGATTTGAGATCATACTTGGGAGAAAGAGATGAGCTCGAGTCGAGGACGACTCTAATTCAAAAGGGGGAGAATGATGAGGACATCACCCTTATGGATTCACCCAGCATTCCGCCAACCAAAATGCAAGTTCATGCGCGACAACTGAATTTACGGGTGAGCTTGTTCCTAATGATTCCTTTATGTGATTTTGAGAATAGATTGTTACCTAATGAATTAATTGTTGTTAGAAACCATGGAGATGATGATTAGATAGCTGGGGAGGTGATTGGAGACGTGATGGGCTAGCAAGGACGTCCAAGCCAAGGTGGAGGCCCAATCAAAACCGACTTCGAGTCTGTTTCGGAGCCCAGGACCAGTCTGCACTAAAACGGACGCCCAGGACGCATACGGACTCGGATTTGGACGTTCTATATAAGCCTGGAAAGATAACGAAAAGCCCTTTCCAACCCAACTGGTCCCATGTCAAAATTCGTCCCGAGCCGTCGGCAATCGCCAAAATAATTCGACTTCCAGAATCTGTCTTTGGGCCATGTATCGAGTTGAGCCCACTTAGGGCTGCGTCCAGGGGGTCTTGCTTAGATTATTCTGTTGATAACATTTCTGCCGTTTGATCGGTTTGTGAGACTCCAACTTGTGAGTTTCGTCGCATATGTGCAAATTTGGTTGCATTCTTCTTTGTTCTTGCTTTTGTTCTTGATTTGCAGGCAAGGATAAGCCTTCTCGGTGAGGTCAATCGTTCTTGAACGGTTGATAACCAGAGGAGACGTTGTGCTGCGATTGCGGGGTTCAGAACGTGTCGTTCGGAAGCCGGATCGGTTTGTGTATCGCCTCCGCCTTAATCAAGATTATCAGAACCTATTGGAAGATCGGGAACCCTTGTCCACATCACAAATCTGCCTCGATCGTGCCGTCCTCCTCGTCGTCTGGACGAGCTCGTGATATTCAGTGTCACCGTTGCCGAGGATTTGGTCATGTGATACGTGATTGTCCAAATAAACGAACTATGTTGATTCGTGACGACGGTGGGTATTCTTCTGCTAGTGATTCTGAGGATATTCAGCAGACTATGCTTGCCACTAATCATGCAGATAATACGGAGCTTCATGTCGACTCTAGTGCCGCCGACAGGTATGCAACTCTTGTTGTGCAGCGTGTTCTTAGTACACAGGTCGTTCAGGATGTAAAGCATCAGCGCCACAACATTTTTCATATCAAAGGCGCTGTGCAAGAACGAGCGGTGCGTATAATCATCGATGGTGGTAGTTGCAACAATTTGGCTAGTACGACCTTGGTGGAGCAGTTGTCATTGCCAACAAGGAAGCATCCACATCCTTATCACGTTCAATGGCTTAATGATGGCGGCAAAATAAAGGTAACGCGCTCGGTACGTGTTCCTTTCTCTCTTGGCGCCTATTCTGATTTTGTAGATTGTGATGTTGTTCCAATGGAAGCATGCTCTCTGTTGCTTGGCCGTCCTTGGCAATATGATGTTGATAGTGTTCATCATGGTCGCTCCAATTATTATTCCTTCATGTTTAAGGGTCAGAAAATTGTTATTCATCCTATGACACCTGAACAAGTTCTTAAATATGATATTGCTCGAGCGACAAAAGCTGCAAAATTGGTTACATCGCCTCCTGTTGCACCTGTTCAACATGAGATCAAATTGAATAACCCTATCTTGCTTGCTACACGTGCTGATTTTAATGAATTACATGATGCTAATCTGCTTTGCTATGCGCTAGTTTGCTGTCGTATGCTTGTTTCACTAGATGAGGCGCCTATGTTGCATATTCCTCCTGCTGTTGCTAACCTTTTGCAGTACTATAAAGATGTTTTTTCCCCTGAATTGCGGCCGGGTCTTCCTCCTATTCGTGGCATAGAACATCAGATTGATTTAATTCCAGGCGCGCAACTTCCTAATCGCGCCCCGTACCGCACAAATCTTGAGGAGACGAAAGAAATTCAGCGTCAAGTGCAAGCATTGCTTGATAAAGGTTACATTCGTGAGTTTCTTAGCCCTTGTTCGGTTCCTGTTTTGCATGTTCCTAAGAAAGATGGTTCTTGGCGTATGTGTGTAGATTGTCATGCAATTAACAATATTACAATTCGTTATCGATATCCTATACCACGCCTTGATGATATGCTTGATGAACTTAGTGGTGCCACAATTTTCTCTAAGGTTGATTTGCGTAGTGGTTACCATCAAATAAGAATGAAATTAGGAGATGAATGGAAAACGGCTTTTAAAACTAAATTTGGCTTGTATGAATGGTTGGTTATGCCATTTGGATTGTCTAATGCTCCTAGCACTTTTATGCGCTTAATGAATGAAGTTCTTCGGCCTTTCATTGGAATATTTGTTGTTGTCTATTTTGATGATATCCTTATATACAGCAAATCCATGAATGAGCATTTAGATCATTTGCGTGCTGTTTTTGATGCTTTGCGTGCTGCTCACTTGTTTGGGAACATGGAAAAATGCACTTTTTGCACGCAACGTGTTTCGTTTCTTGGATATGCTGTTACTCCACAGGGCATTGAGGTCGATAGCAGCAAGGTGGACGCCATTCAGAGTTGGCCCCAACCGACGACGGTCACACAGGTTCGCAGTTTTCTTGGTCTTGCAGGCTTCTATCGTCGTTTTGTGCGGGATTTCAGTTCTATTGCTACACCATTACATGAGCTGACCAAGAAGGGTGCGCCATTTGAGTGGGGCGCACCACAAGACGACGCATTCAACACTTTAAAGGAATGGTTAACTCATGCTCCTCTCTTACAATTGCCTAATTTTGATAAAGTGTTTGAATTGGAATGTGATGCTAGTGGAATTGGTTTGGGTGCTGTTTTGTTGCAAGATCATAAACCCATTGCTTATTTTAGTGAGAAGTTAAGTGGTGCTGCTCTTAAATATTCCACTTACGATAAAGAACTTTATGCTTTAGTAAGAACTTTGCAAACATGGCAGCATTATTTATGGCCTCGCGAATTTATTATTCATTCTGATCATGAGGCTTTGAAACATATTAGAACCCAAACTAATCTGAATCGTCGTCATGCTAAATGGGTTGAATTTTTTGAATCATTTCCATACATCGTTAAACATAAAAACGGGAAGGAAAATGTGATTGCCGATGCTTTGTCTCGTCGTTACATGATGCTGTCCCAATTAGACTTCAAAATCTTTGGTTTGCAAGCTTTGAAAGATCAATATGTGAATGATGCTGATTTTCATGATATTATGATGCATTGTAAGGATGGCAAACCTTGGGGCAAATTTCATATGCAGGATGGGTTCCTGTTTCGTGCTAACAAGCTGTGTATTCCAGCTAGCTCGGTTCGTCTTTTGTTGTTACAGGAGGCGCATGGAGGTGGTCTTATGGGTCACTTCGGAGTTTTCAAGACACATGAGGTGTTGACCGACCATTTCTTTTGCCCACGGATGCGCCGTGATGTTGAGCGCCTTGTTGCACGCTGTACTACATGTCAAAAAGCTAAATCTCATTTGCTAATCATGGTTTGTATATGCCCTTGCCTGTTTTCTCTTCTCCTTGGCATGATATTTTGATGGATTTTGTTTTGAGATTGCCTTGCACTAAGAAGGGGAGGGACAATATTTTTGTGGCTGTTGATCGTTTCTCTAAAATGGCTCACTTTATACCTTGTCATAAAACTGATGATGCCTCAAATGTTGCTGAATTGTTCTTTAGAGAGATTGTTAGATTGCATGGAATTCCTAAAACAATTGTCTCGTGATGCTAAGTTTCTTAGTCATTTTTGGCGTTCTCTTTGGAATAAATTAGGAACTAAGCTGCTGTTTAGTACTACTTGTCATCCTCAAACTGATGGGCAAACTGAGGTAGTAAATAGAACTTTGTCTGCTATGCTTAGAGCTGTTTTAGATAAAAATTTGAGATGCTGGGAAGATTGTTTACCTCATGTTGAATTTGCTTATAATCGTGCTACACATTCTGCCACTAACATGTGTCCTTTTGAGGTTGTTTATGGCTATGATTCTAAGGCGCCTATTGATTTGTTTGCTATTGATGCTGAAGATGAACCACATCTTGATGCTCTTCCTCATATTGATCACATGAAACAATTGCATGAAGAAACACAACACAACATTGCCATTGCTAATAAAAAGTATCAAGTTGCTGGTAGTAAAGGTAGAAAACATATTTCTTTTGAACCTGGTGATTTGGTTTGGTTGCACTTGCGTAAAGATAGATTTCCTACTTTGCGTCGTTCTAAACTGATGCCTCGTGCTGCTGGTCCTTTTAAAGTGCTAACCAAGATTAACGATAATGCTTATGTTCTTGACTTGCCCATGGAGTTTGGTGTTTCCACTAGTTTTAATGTTGCAGATTCGAAACCATACTTGGGTGAGGATGATGGGTTGCCGTCGAGGACGACTTCACTTCAAGAAGAGGAGGATGATGAGGACATCAACGACATACGAATAATGACAACGGAAGATGGCGCGCCAAACCAAGCTGTCACGCCTCCACCTCTCGTCGTCGCGCCTCCTCGAGTTACGGATCCATCTTCTAACGAGACAACGACGTACAAGGGCCCAATCACTAGTGCTCGAGCCCAGGAGTTAAAGACGGTTTTGATGCTAAGGAACGACGGCCCAGGATGATGTCGCCCGAAGGCCCACGTGGCCCAAGTCGCACGACTCCCTCTCCACCGCGCGCCTCTCCACTTCAGCCGGCCCTAGATGCCTCGTCCTCCCCCTATATAGTCAAGGGCTGCGCCCCTTGTAATCTTTGAGTTATGTTTTAAGTTTAGTAGCTATACATCCGTCTCTCGACATGAATTCAGAACTCCACCTTCGTGCAATACATCAGATTGCTCGCCTCTAATTCTTGCTCGTTCTTCGATTGCGCGTAAGAATTGATCCTCGTGATCAGGTTGATCTTGTTTACCGCAAGGTTAATATCCTCCGGAAGTTGGTTCAGCGATTGCATTGGCGCTTCGGCTTGCTCGTCGTAGTCGGATCGTGAGGGTCAACATCCACTAAATCGTAGTTATCTCCACTCGCCGAAAGATCGGGCACTCTACACCTATCACAAGTGTTCTCAGCACTTTCTCCATAGGTTGTCCTTAGCCTTAATCCATCTCCATCAACCCTTGGACTCCGTCAAGCTCATCGAGCCTCCATGCGTGTGGTCATTGTCATCCATCACCAAGGCAACCGTCTTTAATCATCATAGAGTAGAAAAAGTTTTCTACACGAACAACACTCATGTAGATATTAGTCACATTTCATGTTTGTCATTCATCACCAAAACATTGATACCGTGGGGCGACCTCAAAGTTCATGATCCGTACACAATCCTTTACTAGGACACGTGACAAAAGGCAATTTAGTCCTTACCGCCACACCTATTCCTGTTCATGGGGCAACTAAGCACAACCTAAGCACCATGATTACATTGCAAAATAATACTCTTGGATTTCCCATGGGACTTTGTCCTTTCAAACCAACAAATCTAGAATAAGAGTACACCTAACTCTAACCTGACGGGTCAACAAGTCAAGTACTAGAGTATGCATACCTCTGACCTAACGGATAAACAAGTCAAGGTCTAAGACACGCATAACTTCGACCCTACAGATCATCAAGTAAGCACTATAGCACACATAACATTAACCTAATGTATTAACATGTTATGGACTAAAGCATGTCCAACCACACTATGCATTGAATGAGTGCAAAAGCATAGACTGAGTAGTATGAGTACGTGAAGCATAAAAAAAACCAAACATAACTAGGCAACAATCATATAAAAGGCACATGACTATCATACTAGCATAAATAAAACACCAGGAGTAAAGAAGATAATTCTATTAATAAAAGGAACAAGTCGTACTAGAGAGGGATAGTGTGGAACTATACCCAAGACTCCAAGACTAGGTCAAGGACCTCAAGACAGCTCTCCTCTATCCTAAACTCCACTAGGACCTAAAGACTAAGTGTAATGCTAGAGAATGGATTCTTCTTGGTGTGTGTTGAAGTGGGAGGCAATCCACTCCTTTTAGTGTCCAACGGTTGGTTTCTAGGAGTAACCGCCACGGAACCTCAGCACACCAACGTTGGCAAAGGGCTAAGTGATGTGAACAAGGGTTCCCGATCTTCCGAAAGGTTCTTGGTAAGTTGATTTGGTCGGAGGCGACACACAAATCGATCCGGCTTCAGAACAGCACGTTCTAAACCCCGCAATCGCAGCACGACGTCTCCTCTGGTTATCAACCATCCAAAGATGATTGACCTCGCCGAGAAGGCTAATCCCTGCCTGCGAATCAAGAACACAAGCAAGAACAACAAAGAATGCAACACAATTGCAGATGTATGATTAAACTCTCGAAGTTGGGGTCTCAGAAACCGATGAACGACAAAACTGTTTATGACTAGAATTGATCTAAGCAAAACCCAAACCCTTATGGTGCGGTGGCGGCTGTATATAAAGACCCTAGGGTCGTGCAAGACCCTCTGGACGCGCCCCTAATTGGGCTCAACTAGATACAAAGCCCAAAGGCCAAAAATAGGCGACGCAGCACCGACACAGATTCTGGACTCTCTCTTGTTTTGACGATTCCCGATGACTCCGGATGAATTTTGACATGAAGCCAGCAGCATTGGAAAGGTCTTCTCCTTATCTTTCCGTGCATATGTAGAACGTCCAAATCCGAGTCCGTATGCATCCTGGGCGACTATTTTAGTGCAGACTGATCCTGGGCCCCGAAACAGACTCGAAGTCGGTTTTGATTGGGCCTCCACTTTGGCTTCCAAGCCCTTGCTGGTCCTCCACGTTCTCAACTCCTTCTCCCATCATCTCCTAGTCCTCTCCATGGTTTCTAATCATAAAATAATCATTAGGTAGCAAACCATTCTCAAAAGTAACATATAGCGAAGAACGTAGGAACGAGCTCACCTCTAAATTTAGTCGTCGTGCACGAGCTCTAGTCATTGGACCTTGCAAGTCCAGAATTGGAGGAGTGTTGTGTGTATCCATAGGAGTGATGTCCTCATCACTAAGGGAGCGACACATAGAAGACCGAACGAAAAGGCCTCAAGACCCGGTCGGCCGACTAGAGGACCCTGTTGCTCGACCAAGAGTTGGGCCTGTTGGTCCTGTGCTTTCTTGAGATGGCTGACAGGTTGGTCCTCTTCTGATTTAGGTCGGTGTTCTCCGGAGGAATCATGTGCAGCCATGTCATTGATCCGTGGGGAGTCCAATTGACGCTCTCGCATTGGTCAGAATATTATTTTACGGATCTTGCTCCATTTCTCCACTCCTTATATCTTTATTCTTTGCATGCACATAAATATCGAAGGAAAAGTGAAAAGTCTTCCCTTATTTATGAATATATTGATGATGAGAATTTATGTTTAACAACCGTCAACAAGACCCCCCCAAGCTAAACTTTGCTCATCCCAAGCAAAGCTAAACTTAGGGTTTGTTGATCAAGTGTTGCTACAATGCCTTATTCTTAATATATACCCAAGTGCACAACTAAGACAATTCACCTTTTATTTACTTTTGGGGAGTTATAGCTTCCCTAAATCTTGAGCTGTTGGAAGACAAAACAGTCTATAGGACTCCTATTTCACCCACTCTCTCTAATCGACTTTAGCCCGAAGGTTATTAATTTTAGTGACAAAACTAAGTTCCTCAGATGATTTGCTCAGATCACTCAAATTGTATGCATTCCTCACCATGGCTTATGATGCCTTAAAAATCCTACCTCTAAAGGATGATATGTGGAGCTCAGCGTAAGGATAAATATGGCAAGCCTATATTTCATATGTCGCCAAGTCAAAAGAGTGGATCCAAGGAGAAAACACTTCCTACTAGCATGTGTGTGGCGGATATGGTGGAGTGGAATAAAGACTCTTTTTATTTGTCCCTCCCTTTATTTGGCAGTATTGGCTATCTTTTCTTTCTTTCTTTTTCTCTCAAGCTCTTCATGGAGCAAGAGTTTTTTTTTTGTATCAAGCTTTTGATGGAGCAAGAATCTTTTTTTTTCTATAGCCATAACCTTGATTGCCTTGGGGAGAGATCAACCATGAAGACAATGTCTTTATTTTTTGAATGGATGGTGTGACATGGATGATTGCTGATTTGCAGTGTGGAAACTTAGAGTGATGTTCGCGGACTTGATCATGAAGGCAGAAAATATTTCTGACTAGGGTCACACAATTTTGACAAAGGCTCAATGAAAATACAAGCAACATATGTGTAACATCCCAGCCCGTTAGCAGCGTGTACTAGTAGTTTCAGCCCAAGAGGCCTAGATGTGAAGTGAAGTTGTGGGCTTAGTCCCACATTGGAAGTTTAGGTGGGTGAGGGTCAGCATATAACCCTCATTGTTCCAACCATAGAACCTCCGGGTTAACCCTTTTACACGAAGCAAGGACGAAAGCGTAAGAGTGGTGCTATGCATAAATACGCGTGCCCGCCCCTATGGGAGGGTTAGGTAGTAAGAGGACTTTGGACGCGGGGCGTTACATGGTGCTATGCATGAATATGCGTGGTAATTGGACTTCGGACATGGGGCGTTATAATATGTATAAGGGTCTTGTGATATAAATCAACATATGGCCGTGGTAGGAATTTTATATCATTGAGGAATTTATCATATTTATCAAATTAATTCTCCGGGTGTCAAGCTTCACAAATTGAGAAAGATCATAGCAGCCCTAGCTAACCATATCATATCTCACAACATCCTAGACAGTATAATGCTTGTGCAACCCACTAGTTCATTCAAGGTGGAATTTATTCATGCCAACAAATCAAAACTAGATAGGGTGCTAGGTTATATACTAGGCATATGAAGAATTAAGACAGATCAACTATTCATCATCTCAACTTAGAAAACCTTATACATTCATACCGCGCATGTGAAAAGAAAATTTATTATTTTTTTAGATTTTCTTTTTATCATGCATGTGAAAGGGAAATAAATCTTTTTGGTTGTTTTTAGTTTTATCATCCATGTGGTGATGGAAAGGGAAATAAATCTCCTGGAATGGATATTGATGTATATTTGAGGCCCCTTATACTAGAACTCAAAGAGCTTTGGGAAAAAGGTGTTCCAACATGGGATGTAGGGACAAGGAAGAATTTTCAATTGCATGCTCTTCTACTTTCGACAATTAATGACTTCCCAGCTATGAATCAAGGGGGTCTAGATCATGTCTCTTAGGTCTTGCTAGTCGGTGATGTGCGTGGATGCTCAGTGAAATCACATGCACTAGGTAACAGTGGAGAAGCCAAGGAACTATTGGAAGAAGCCGGGAAATGAAGTCAAACGAGGACTGAGAATTTCAGCTTCTAAAGATAGAGACCGAACAAAGAGTTCTAGAGACCAGACGGTCCGGTCATCAGGAGGAAATCAAGAATAGAGGACAATTTGGCTATGAGGGAATCTATTGGAGCAGAATTATAAAGACATGACTGTATGGTATGATTATACAGTCTGTAGAACATACTGTACGGTCTATAGGAAGAAATTCTGGACAGACGAGGAAGTGGCTGCAATGGCTCTGGAGCAATAAAGACCCGATTGTACGGTCTGTATGGAGAAAACAACGGATAGAGAGCAATGGCTCTAGAGGAGCCATCCGGTGGAGACCACACAGTATGGTCTGGACAGTGACCGGAGTGTCCGGTCAGTATGTCCAGATAGCTGTTTCATGGAGCAACAACTATCGTGATCAGTTGTGAAGGCCGTCACACGTTTGTACATGGTTTGAGCCTGCTATTGAAAGGGACATCAATAGTGAGTGCTCGTGTCGGCTCCGAGAGTCTAGCAAGTTCTCGAGGGAGGCGAGCTTGTGCCTTGGTGGCAGCGGTGATGCAACCGTGTCTCCACTCTGGGAGTGATTGCGGCCTCGTGTGCGAGGACTGCACTTGGCGGTGGGAGGGACCGGTACTCCAGCGGGAGTGGTTCAATGAAGGGTAGGGGAAGGCGCCATCCTTCCAAGACCTAGGGAAATAATCATGAGCCATCTCTTACTCTACTCCTTACTTTGATGCATTACCTTTCGCATTTACATACCATACTATTCATGCTTGTGTGCTTACCTTGCTCTAGTTGATTACCTTGTAGACTTGCATGAATATGCTTCTTTACTTGCTAGTAGCGTTTAGCTTCCGCATTTGATCACTAGCCTGTATAGATGTTGCTTTGGCTTGATTGATGACCCTCGTATGTTTTGTGATACTCATGCTTCTGTGTTCTAGTCCTTTACCCTGTAGCATTGCATGAGAAGGTTCCTTTGCTAGCTTGTTATTTGCTTCCACGTGTCTTTATCTGTAGCTTGCATAGGAGTTGTATTGCCTTGTGTGATCCACTAGTTTTCTTATGTTGTTGTTCCTTTCATAGGACTATTATCTTGCTAGTTTGATCACCACTAGAATTGTGATAGGAGTCGTTTGAGTGTTCAATTTCAGAAATTAGCAATTTTGGTACATATAGCGAGTTCCGGTTCACCCCCCCCCCACCACTCTCGGTCACTCGGTGCTTTCAACTGGTATCAGAGCCAAGTGCTCATTATAGGGCTTAACCACCTTGAGTAGTAACTGTATTGAGTTGGGATGTCATCCCATTCTGGACTGGGTCATGGCTCATGGAAGGATTGCTTGAAAAGCTACATAAATGACATGATTCTGGATTAGGTGATGGATACTCTTGTGGATGTGCCTTGTTCTAGTGACTGCCTAGATTCTTCTAGTGTTGACTTGATAGGTTGCTCTACTAGGTGCCTAGTGTGATGATTGATGATAATGGTGAGCTATTTATTGATCATGCTAGTGATTCACTTGTTGAGGAGTTCTTTGCCTTTCATGCTAATGATAATGAGGACTTACTTGGCTCTCTCATTCACTTGCGAGGTATTGTGGACCGAATTGAGGAATCTAAAGAGCCTTCCAAGCTTCCAAAGATATTGATTATCGAGAAGATTCTCACCATACTCCCTAGCAACAAGCTCCTCTACATCACCCTCCATCTCATCATGGACAAGAATCGTTCTGTTGATGATGTGATCAGGCTACTCTTCAAGGATGAGGAGATCATCGCAAGCTTGACTAGGAAGAAGACATTCAAGGCAAACAATGAAGCGTCTTCAAGTAAAGGGAATGAAGTAGCTTCGAGCTCAAACTTTTTAGATACCTCACCAAGATTGCCTTGCAACAGCTTCTACAACCCCTTCGGATCAAGACCTACACCAAGCTCATCATCAAGTGCTTCGTCAAGCTCTACCACAAGTGCCATTCTAAGTTCAACTCCAAACACTTCGGGTGGACCACGCATTGGTGTAGGGGGAGCGCCAACAATAATGCTCACACGATCATTTGTGATGATCAATCTCACCACTACGGCTCCGGTGCATCCACCTCCGCCACCACAAGATCAGCAGTGGCATCTTTGTTGAGCTCACCAACAGGATTACTTCTTCCAATTTGATGAATTTTTGAGAAACCCAAATGATGACCTTTGTGAGACTCTTATGCATTTATGATCTTATGTGTAGGATATACTCTTTTAGGGACCTACAGAGGATTGCACCACATGAAATGATTGACAAGTGCCTCGTGCAAATCACAACTCCTGAGAGGGATTTCTTGCTTGAGGAGGTAATCAACATAAGGCATGAGCTCTCAATTGAGAGAGCAATGGAGATGATACTTGTGCTTCACTCACAACTGGTCTCTATGATCCTCCCCACTACTACATCAACCTCAACAATGTGCACATAGGGTATGGTCATGGACAATGGAGGTATCATGCTCCTCACCATCCTATATTGAGGAGACTTCAGAAAGGGATTGCAAGGATCCCTGATTATGAGGATGGTCTCATGGTTTGTCATGATGAGGTTAGTGCAAGTCAATTGAGCAGTGCTTTGGATACTAACCCATATTCCTCTAGTGATTGCTTTGTGGCTACTACTAGGGTCCACTACAAGAGTGGACGCACCCATTGGATACTTGAGAGTGGGTGCACCCAACATATGATCGGGAAGCCAACCATGTTCATGAACATTGATGACGACAAAGACAGTGATAAGGTGACTTTTAGGGACAACTCAAAAGGGTGAGTTAGAGGCTCAGGCAAGGTGGCCATTACAATGGACCTCCATCTCTCCAAGGTCTTTCTTGTAGAAACCCTCAATTTCAACCTCCTATCTATTGGTCAGCTTTGTGACATGGGATTCAAGTGCACATTTAATGAGGATGGTGCAATGATTGAAAATGCAAAGGAAGGGCTAGTATTTCATGAAGTAAGGCATGAGAACTTGTATGTCACGGAATTCAAATCAAACAACATGCCACCAAGTACTTGCCTGTTCATTAAGACAACAAAGGGATGGTTGTGGCAAAGAAGATTGGCACATGTTGAGATGAGGCAGCTCAGGAAAGTGATTGAAGAGGATGATGATGAAGACGAAGATGACTTGAGTGAGGACTTGGCACTTCTCATTAAGAAGATGAGGACCTTCAAGAACAAGTTTGCCTCCAAGTCCAAGAGAAAATGCTTCAACTGCGGCTCAAAGAATCACTTTGTTCGAGATTGCCCCAAGCCAAAGGAAGAAGCATTCAAAGTTCAAGAGTCAAGTTTTGAAGAAAAAGAAGAAAACCTCAAGGCCAAGTACAACAAGAAGAGGTACTTCAACAAGGACAAGGGCAAAGGCAAAGAGCTCAAGAAGAAGTTCTCACACAAGGCTCTTGTTGGGGAGTGGACAAGTGACAACTCAAGTAACACATCCTCTTCCTCAAGCAATGATGAACAAGTAGTCGGCCTAGACATGGTCTAGACCACTATACCTCGAGCTCTTCCTCCACCACCCACGTGCCTCATGGCCATGAGCCAACTTGGGGAGAGTGAGGGTGAGAACAGCGACGATAGCGATGACGAGGAGCTCTCCTGCGTCGAGCTTTGGAGTATGCTTGAGCAAGCCCGCGACATCGCCGTCAAGAAATCCAAAATGTTGGAAGTGGTAAGAAAAGAATGTAAGTTGGCTAAGGACCGTGTTGGTGATCTTGAGAGTGAGCTCAAGGACCTTGTAACATCTCATAAGGCCCTAAACAAGAGTTATGACAAACTCAAGGGTGATCATGTAGAGCTACATAAGAAGTACGAGGCCCTTGAACTTACTTTTGAGGCCATCAGTGTTGATAACCTTGCCTCTCCCCCCTCTAGTTCATCAAAGAGTGATGCTTCTACTATGTGTGATGAACTAACCACCTTGGTCGAGGTTTCTTCTCTTGAGTCCTCTATTTTGAAGGAGTATCATAAGCTCAAGGAAGAGAGGGAGATGGTGATGGACGGCTTTGAGAGGTTCACACATGGTAGAGCCATCCACAAGGAGATCCTCGGGAGAAATCTTGTGAACATTGTCTCCCATTGTGGACTTGGCTCATATCCCGCCACCATCGACATGATCGGGATGAGTGACTCCATTCCACATGGGTCAAGCCCCTACTCGCCGACGACCACTATTGCGAGAGGTGTTGCAAGGATGGCCATATCGCCAAGGATTGTCCTATGGTGAGAAGTTCCATTGCTTTGCGTAATGCTAACTTGTGCCATAAGAACACCCATTTCAAGCTTTTTAGGGACAAGGATGGCAAGGTGAAAGCAAAGGCTTTGAGACCACCAAACAAGAAGAGAAAGGTCAAGAGCATATGGGTGCCTAAGCGCACTGTTGATCTTGAGAGGTCAACGAAGTACAAGTGGGTGCCCAAGAACAAGACCTAGATGAATGTGGTGGTGGTGGACCGGGAGCTTTCTTGAAGGTCAAGTGAAGTCCACCACAAGTGACATGGACCTCAACGACATATCTACTCGCGCGACTCAAAGATAAGTGACTTATACATTCCCACCACACAAATGACTAACCATTGCATACTTTAGAAAAACTTTTGCTGAGTGATATGTGTCGGGGGAGGCAATGTGGAACGTCATCTTGACCAAGGAGGAGCACAATGAAAGGGGGAGCTTACTAACTCTTGTCAATTATTTTTGCTCCCATTATTTGCTCTTCTGTTCTCTTGTGTTTTGATCTTTGTTTTTGTTTTTTGGTGATAGGTGACAAAAGGGAGAAGAACATGAAGATCCAAAAAGGAAAGCCAAGTCAATGGCACTAGGAGGAAGAAGAACATGAAGATACAAGGAAAGCTATGAGGTGACAAAGGAGAGCATGAAGATCAAAAGAAGCTGGATGTGGAACACATGAAGATCACATGAGATGAAGGAGAGATGAACAAAGGAAGATGATCAAGACAATGGTGCATGTTCACTTGGAGTACACATGAAGATCATATCAAGATGAACATCTACACCAACATGGAGAGGAACAATGACGGTGCATGTCTACAACAACAATGAACATCTACACCGACATGAAGATCACATGAGATGAAGGAGAGATGAACAAAGGAAGAAGATCAAGACAATGGTACAAGTTCACTTGGAGTACGCATGAAGATCATATCAAGATGAACATCTACACCAACATGGAGAAGAACAACGATGATGCATGCCTACAACAACAATGAACATCTTCACCGACAGGAACATCTACATGTCTATTGTGCGAGTCTACGTCAACAAGATCAACATCTACCATGACATCATGACGGACGCAAAATTCAACTCAAGCTCAACATCTAATGCGCTATGTATTTGGGTAGTTCTCCCTCAACACCTAGCACATTCGAAGGGTTAGACTACTTCCATGGTAAGGACCAAGGTAATCCTTTCAAACCTATCTTTTATCCTGGTTGCTTGTTTCCATTTGAGTCTTTTGTCCCTTCCTTCGTATTCTTTCGAGACTCATTTGTTTTGGATCATCATAACTAGTGGTTGTCATCATTCACCAGAAGGGGGAGATTGAAAGATTCATGACCATTAAGGTCACCCCAAGGTATGAATGTTTTGGTGATGAATGACAAACATGAAATGTGACTAATGTCTACACGAGTGTTGTGCGTGTAGGAAATCTTATCTACCTTATGATGATTATTGATGGTTTCCTTAGTGATGTATGACAATGACCACAAGCATGGAGGCTTGATGAGCTTGATGGAGTCCAAGGGTTGATGGAGATGCATCAAGGCTAAGGACAAGCTATGGAGCAAGTGTTTGGAACCTTTCTCTAGTTGTTAGGGTTTTGAGTCCATAGGAAAAACCGGACTATCAAGGGGGTCTAGGTCATGTCTCATACATAGGTCATGCTAGTCCGTGATGTGTGTGGATGCTCAGTGAAATCACAAGCACTAGGTGACAGTGGAGAAGCCAAGGAGCTGTTGGAAGAAGCAGAGAAACGAAGTCAAGCGAGGAGGGAGAGTTTTAGCTTCTGAAGATAGAGATCAGATAGAGTGGTTCTAAAGACCAGACGGTCCGATCATCAGGAGAAAATCCAGAACATAGGAGAAGTTGGCTGCAAAGAAATCTGTTGGAGCAGAATTGTAAAAACAGGACCATACGGTCTGTAGACCGGACTGTACGGTCTGTAGGACGAAATTCTGGACAGACGAGGAAGTGACTGCAACGGCTCTGGAGCTATAAAGACCGGAATATACGGTCTGTATTGAAGAAATAGCTGACAAAGAGCAACCACACTGGAGGAGCCGTCCGATCAAGACCGGACTGTCCGGTCTGGACAATGATTGGACCGTCCGGTCATAACGTCCAGAGAGCTAATTCGTGGAGCAACAACTAGTTTGAGGTTGGAAGCCTATATAACTTTGTTGCTAGGGTCTTGTATACTTCCTTTGGCCATTAGGATTGCTGGGAGCACCTATCGGGAGCCAAAGGGCCAAGAGAGGAGCACTAGAAGAGGATATTGGATAGCTTGAGAGTGTTGAAAGTAACTTGAGCATCTATACACATCTAAGGCTAGGGTGTCCTTGAGGGTGTGATCCAGGTTATTACTCTTGGTCTATGATGAGACCTAGACCGATTAGGTGTCAGTGATCGAGCCTATCGTGATCGGTTGTGAAGGTTGTCACAGGTTTGTACACGGTTTGAGTCCGCCGTTGAAAGGAGCATCAATAGTGAGTGCTCGTGTTGGCTTCGTGAGTCTGGCAAGTTCACGAAGGAGGTGAGCTTGTGCCTTGGTGACAGTGGTGACGCAACCGTGTCTTCACTTCGGTAGTGATTGCGGGCTTATCTACGAGAACTCCACTTGGTGACGGGATGGACCGGTACTCTGGCGGGAGTGGTCCAACAAGGAGTAGGGGAAGACGCCATCCTTCCGAGGCCTCGAAAAAAAATTATGAGCCATCTCTTACACTACTGCTTACTTTGATGCATTACCTTTTGCATTTACATACTGTGCTATTTATGCTTGTGTGCTTACCTTACTCTAGTTGATTACCATATAGACTTGCATGAATAGGCTTCTTTACTTGCTAGTAGTGTTTAGCTTCCGTATTTGATCACTAGCATGTATAGGAGTTGCTTTAGCTTGATTGATCACCCTCGTATGTTTTGTGCTACTCATGCTTGCGTGTTCTAGTCCTTTATCTTGTAGTATTGCATGAGTAGGTTCCTTTGTTAGCTTGTTGTTTGCTTCTGCGTGTCTTTATCACTTGCTATTGTATGAGTTGTATTGCCTTGTGTGATCTACTAGTTTTCTTAGGTTGTTATTCTTTTCATAGGATTATTATTTTGCTAGTGTGATCACCACTAGAATTGTGATAGAAGTTGTTTGAGTATTCAATTTTGTCGATGACATGTATCCGGGATACCTCACATAGAAGGAAAGTGAAGATAGACTCCTACCATGATATGTATAGTACACCGACTAGAACTCTGCCATGTAACCCTGTCCCCCCGGATATATAAGGCGGGGTAGGGGTCCTCCTCAAGGGGCATGCCCTCAACTAGGCATCGCACAATTAGACACAACTACACATCATCGTCTAGGTCAACTCACCTCATCTAGATCTATGATCTAGATATATCAATACAAATATTACAGAACACAGTAGTCTTTCAAACTATAGAGCTGGCCCTACACAGGACTAGGGTTATTATCCTCTGGGAGGCTCGAACTTGTCTAAATCGGCGTCTTGAGCATCTTCGCTCGATCTCGCGCACACCCCTATTCTATAGATAAATCATCATAGGTGAACTACCCTATATCTAGTACCGAGAATAAGTCTCGATATTTGGCGCCGTCCGTGGGGATCGCGTGACGGTCGGCTTGTTGAGTTCAATGGTCTCAATTTACTTCAAGATCTGATCACAAGCAAACCGGCGTTGAAGCGTCGAATCACCGACAAGGCTCGTGTAGAGATCGGCTCGTCGAAAATTGCTGACCAACCTACTTCATCAAGATCAATCTGCAAGAAGAAGATTCTTCGTCATCGGATTGACTCGCGTGATGCTCTGATGTGCATGTGGATGATGGCCATGGCTGTACACGCCTTACACAGCTGCGTCCAGAAGGCTTCCGATGGGATCAATTTTTGATTATTGCACGGACAGCATCTGTCCACTCCTTCACGTGCTGTGTGGTCAGATTGATCGGATGTCTAAGTCGATAGCTGCATCACGGCACCAATTTGATGGAGGCTCGGCGAGTTGAAGCAATACTCACACAGGAACCGAGTCCAACTCTGATTCGGCGACTACCTTTGCAGCAACCGAGCGAGTCCAAGCAGTGCCCGACTTGGACTTTTGAAAGGATTCATATGCCGCAAAAAAAGGGAAGTCTTAAGTTTCCATCTTTTGCCGTATTATTTTATTCTTTATACTATATAAGCTAATCAATTTAGCTAGCTGAGTGCTAATCACGTAATACTTTTTCGATGTACGTGAGTTGCTGGAGGCCGGCTTTCAAACATAGCATGGCTATCAACACGCACTAGCCATTGGCTTCTTCGTCATGATGCTTGGTCAGCATTGCCACGACACGACAATTAGCCACTCAACAACATCGACACGACTCAATGATGTTGACTCAGCAAAATTGTCGATTACGTCAACGCGGCAAGGTGATCAAACGACTTGCCCAGGGGCTACGACGCCTTCAACGAAGCCGACCACCACCTGGAAACATCGCCGCGATGTCGCCTCGATGACTCAGTGGCATCGCTGCAACTCAGCGACTTCGCCACTCGGCAATGTTGCCACGACGACGCCTCTAACAACACGACGACATCGCTACGACTCGACGGTTCGACCGCTCGGCGGCCACATGGACTCGCCCGGGGGCTACTTCGCTGTTCACCTGGCCACTCGGCTACTCGATGACGAACCGAGGACTGCACCACTCGGCAACAAGGCCACCTCGGCAACATCACCGGGACACGGCGCCTACCGACGTCTTGGTGACATCGCCACGACTCGACGGTTCGACCGCTTGGTGGCCACATGGATATGCCTGAGGGCTACTCTACCATTCACCTAGCCACTCGGCCACTCGACGAAGACCCGATGACTATGCCACTTGGCAACATCGTCGTGACTCGGCCACTTGGCGACAATTCCTCGACTCGGCCACTCGGCGGCATCGCTGCACCATGACGATTTGAGGGCCAATCAGCTGCTTAGCAACGCCGTCAATGACTTTGCGCTTTGGGGTTTTCACCCACTCGGTTAATCGACGACACCTTCGATGACTTGACAGTTCGGCGTGTCGGTCAGCCACTTGACGACTCGATACTCGACTACTTGGCAACTCAAGCCAACAACTTTGAGGTTCGATGTTCCGTGACATGATGACTCCACATCAACGTTCGACCACTCGCCAACAACATCGGCACACTCGCGGGCTCCTCTTCAACTCATCGAATATCAAAACTAAATATCTTTATACTTTCTCGATTTACTTTCGAGGTTTTGGGCTCATGTCCTTCATATTTTTTTTTCACGACCGTTTATCTTTGTTTTCCAAGAAGAAGGTCATAGGTTTTTATGAGTAAAGTTAGGTTTTTTAATCAGTGCTCTTATTTATGGCTTTATTCATCTTTATATCGCCTAGGTTCTTTAATCCTTCGTATTACACAATCAAGCCAGGGGGCTATTTCTGTATTTATACATACATTCTCCCACTTTGTGTGAATCTAGCAGTATACATGTCGGTCGGTGACCTTTCAGTAGTGCTTCAGCCCTGACACCATATGACCCATGTCGTCTGTTCTAGTTTCATCATTTTTGGCTTCAACCTCGATCGATATATTACATTTTATTTGTAATTTGGTTTTATTTTTGGTCTTACGCCGACAAACAACTAAGGCATAAAATTTCTTAGCTACGTGTCAGACTACCACTACACTAAACCCAGAGCCAAAGCTACGAGAAATCATGTGTCGACTGGTTGACTCTGATTGCAATGCAAGAATAATTATGACCAATATTGGTGCAGGTATACCAAGCTCTGAGCTCTTCATATTTGGTCCTAAGTATCCTACGGTGGATCAGTCTGGTTGCTAATGCGCGAATACACTGCTATGCACCAGTCGGTCTAGTAAAAGGAGAAAAATGGATACAACTTTTCAGTTGGCTAATTTGTTTGACTTATAAAAATAAGTTATCAAACAAACAGTGTTAATTATAACTAGTTATTCTAATTTTATGTATTATTAGAAACATTTATGATGGATAGACGGATACACCACTCGACAAAGAGTGATTTTCTCACCTTCATCGGTCGACCATTCCAGCTCCGACTACTTTCATTGGTGGGCTACATCAGCTTCAACTGCTTTCATCGGTCAGCTACACCAGCTTCAACTATTTTCATCGGTCTGCTACACTAGCTCTGACCGTCACCATCGGTCGGCCACATATCAGACCACCGGCTTCACTCGGTGATCATGACTTTGAGTGATTTCTACTTCGTCAGCGGTCGAAGGCTACATCAACTTCGATTAGTTTCTTCACTCGACCTCATCATTGAGTTGAGCGCCACTGCCGCTCGGACATGAAACTCTTAGTTGAGCGCGGCTGCCACTCGATAATTGGTTTGAGTCATCTACCAGTCAGTGGTGATTGAAGTCACTCGTTTGAATCATTTATCACTTGGTAGTGATTGATGTCACTCTACTGAGCTATTTATCACTTTGATTTGATGATTCGAGAGATTTTCCTTAAGAGAGCCAACACGACTATTCTTGTTTTGGACTCTTTCATTATTTGTAATTTTCAAATGATACAACAGTCAGGGGCTACACCTAATTAGGTGCACCTATTCGATGCACCAGTGGATGTCTTGAAGATGTTTTGATCATTAAGACCCTCACAAGCTTGCTGATATAAACCTGAAGCATTCTACATGGCACAAACCAGTCAGGAAGTTTTGAAGACTATCATCAAGCTTGTAAGACTCTCGAGGGCTTCTGTCGATGACATGTACACAGGATACCTCACATAGAAGGAAAGTGGACATAGACTCCTACTATGATATGTATAGTAGACCAACTAGGACTCCGCCATGTAACCCGCCCCCCCCCCCCCCCGAATTTATAAGACGGGGCAGGGCTCCTTCTCCAAGGACAACCCCGCAACTAGGAATCACACAATTAGACACAACTAGACATCATCGTTTAGGTCTACCCACCTCGTCTAGATCTACGATCTAGACATATCAATACAAATATCACAGAACACAGGACGTAGGGTTATTATCCTCCGGGAGGTCCGAACCTGTCTAAATCGGCGTCTTGTGTTACCATCATCTCTCGATCTCGCGCACACCCCTACTCTACATATAAATTATCATAGGTGAACTACCCTATGTCTAGTGCCGAGAATAAGTCTCGACAAATTTTAGGAATTAGAAATTTTAGTACACATAGCAAGTTCCCGATTCACCCCCGCCCCCCTCTCGGTCACTCGGTCCTTTCAGATGCACTATGTGCTAAGGAATTGGTGGAAGCAGACTTGGAAAAACATAGCAGTTCAATTAAGGAGACTGTTTGTTGACTTGAGATGCTATTCCCACTATCATTTATTGATATCATGATGCATTTGCTTGTTCATCTAGCTAAAGAGGCAATAATTGGCGGGCTTGTGTGTTATAGATGGATGTATCCAGTGGAGCGGTACCTACGTACTGTGAAAGGATATGTGAGGAACAAGGCGTACCCTGAAGGTTCAATAGCCGAGGGATACATACTCGAGGAGTGCCTTACATTTTGGTCAAGATTTTTGGACGTAGACACCAAACTGAATTGTGTTGATTGACATGAAAGTATTGTTGTGAATGAGCTACCATCTGGGTTGAGCATATTTGATGAAATGGATTACAAGAGGAGACGAAAACTATCTAGATCATTGAAGGAAATGAGATGCGGAAGATGAGACACTACATAATTTCTAATGTGATGAAGCTAGACCACAGAGAGTAAGTTACATTACTGAACATCACTATTTTTAAATTTTATATTTTAAACTAACAGTAATATACATTTCTATGCAGTGCACATTTGGAAGAACTGAAGAAATATGGATCAAGTAATGTTAATAAGCAACACAAGGATCCATTTGTAAGTTGGTTCAACGGCAAGATTAGGGAGGCACACGCGAAAGGGGAAGTAAGTGCAGAGTTATTTGCCCTTGCTCAAGGGCCGGACAATCGAGCTCGTACAGTGCATGGATGCCATATCAATAATTGGCTGTTTTGAACCGATGACATTGAGAAAAAGCCTTGTAACACAAAACAGTGGCGTGCTTCCCAAGGGCGACGGTACAACTGGCAACATGAACTGGTATGGGGTGATTAAAAGTATGATCTCAACAACAGAGGCAGAGGATACAATAATGAGCAATTTTGTGACACAGGTATAAGAATCAACCCTATATTTTGGCGACACTGGCAGAACAAGTGTTTTATATGAATGTGGTAAAAAAACCTGGTTGGAGCAGTATTATTGCGTTAAAACCAAGGGACTTGTTTGCCATGCCTGAACTGGAACTTGAGGACTCAGTTGATGTGGGTATCGAAGGCATTAATTTACTCGGTGGACAGCAGCATTTGACAAATTCGACAAGATCGAACAAGGAAGGCACAACCGGGCATGTCTCTGTTATTACTCAGGTGCAGGCCGATGCAGTTGATGAACCAGACGATGCGGTACTTGATATTGATGATGAAGATGATGAAGAAGACATGTACATTGATGATGGAGTTGTTGCACCAGTATCTTCTGTGGAACAAGGCCAAGATGATGATTTTTTTATTGGATAGTTACATGATTTTGTTTGGCATCTCAAGAGACAATTTATTACGATGATAGTTGTTTTGAACAGTATTTGCATTTTTGTTTGGCATGTGAACAAATAATTTTTCTGTTTTGGTGTGTCAACGAACAATTTATACACATGGAATTTCCGGAATGCCATTTAAATAAATTCCCTGAATGCCATTGACAAAGTAAAATGATCGCCAGACAAAATGAACCTTGGATATGATCCCATTAACAAGTTTTTGCACACAAGAGATAAAAAGATATATAAGTAGATATCCTATCTACTTCAGTTCAGATCGCTTCAGCCTCCGCTTCAGTTCTCATCTGATTTCAGAGTGTAGAATTCACCCTTCTGATGCTTCCGCTTGACTGCAATGCGAAGATCATCCGCCATCTGAAAAATCTGAAAATTTTTAAGGGTCAGTTAGCATGTGGAAAATGTCAATTGTATAATATTGTTTCAGGTAACTTAGCAAAAAACAAATACAAATATCATACTAATGCTTAAAGGGTTCGAACATCACCTGACGAACAGACTTAATAGGTTCATCGTATTTATCTTCATCGTTAGAATCATTTAGTTTCATCTTGCATTTGATCTTTGGGAAGCACAGGTCATACTTCTTTCCATTAGTTTGCATTAGAAGCGAATGAGTTGGTGAGTACATGGATTCTAAACCAAATTCAATTCATTTCGACTAAGCCAGCAGTATTACACTAACCTCAGTCATGGTATTTGGTAATCCTGGGGTGCTGACTCCCATCTCCTTGTCCAAGTCCGAGTTGGGCCATGCATTGGTGTACAGGTGGCAGCTCTTTTTCTAGAACAAAGCAATTGTTAGAACTTATATGATGTTCCATGCACTGATCCTCTTCTAAATCTAGCATCTGGTTGCAACCAAAAATAAAAAGAGATACATCTATCAAATGTGAAACCAGCATTTTATAAATCTCACATAGATTCACATGAAAACCTCCAATCTGAAAAACCTCAACACACTACTCGCTCGACCCCACTTCTGGCGACATCACAAAAATCCTAATGCCCTCAAATATTTTAATCTAAGACTTCAGAGATTATCAATAGGATGTGGCTCACCTTGTTCTTGCGCAACGCTGAGGCTTCGGCAGTTACTACAAATCCAGCTCTTCCTTTGTTCATGAGGGCACCACGGTGATAGCTAGGTCGAAAGCCTGTAGGGATGATGGGGACTTTGAGATTCACGGCATGGTCGAAGTCGACTTTGAAACGCGCTTCCATGGCAAGCCGGCCGCTCCTTTGTGTGGTGGATGTGGGGCTGCAGCCGCACGTCGATGGAGGCACCGAACTGGATGACGGACTTCTCAAGAAGCGACCACCAGCATCGTGCTGCTGCCTTCGAGAGGACTGGCTGCAACGCACCATCGTGGCAATGGAGGTGGGCCAGAATGTGGTGGCCAACGATGGGAAGGATGGAAGTTAGCCGGCCAGGGAGGAAGAAATCCCGCGTGATTGATGGGAGGGATAGGGTGAAAAAACAAAATCGCAACTTGGCGGATGGGCTCCTAATCAACAAATGGGGTCACGGCAGTACATTCCTTCCCAACGCCACTAACAAGGGGGGCCTAGAAGCAGGGTCCCACCTATCGACGCCCTCATCCTGATCAGTTCATCCTCATTCTTAATGGGATCTTCTTATTCTGTATTTTGATTCATAAAAAAACTCAAAGCATGTATAGATTTCTCAACTGTTGACCAATATTGATGGTTTTTTTTCTACTTGCTTCAAAAATATATACCTATTTCACAGAACCCATTGTGTCATGTTTCTTGAGTTATGAATCTTTGGTATTCATCATGTTTCCATGGACATCATTTTGTGTTCAAAAATCTTGCCTGTAGTTGTCAATTTTTGAAATTCAGAATTTGGATTATTCAAACTTTGTAAGACGGATTAATATATATTGTACCCCAAGCATTCTCATTCGAGTTCCTTACAATAGTCACATATAACACTGGCTTCATCCATGCCTCAACATCTGAACATCATCCCGATGACCACAATAACATACAGATTTCCATTACATATGCTATTTATTAAAACTAACTTAAGTCATCACTCTATCCCTAATACCAAAATAACATAGAGGCATAGATTACATAAGTTCCATGACACCAAGTTACAGTTTCACTCCTTTCCACATGCTCACAATACACTTGTGCTTGAACGCAAGACAAAGTTCCTCCACCATAGCGTTGATCTGAAATTGTACAAGGGGTTGAATATGGCATATCAATATCAGTTAGGATTAGCTAGGGAAATGACAATCACCTGATCGGAAGACACAACCTCAACAACATCTTCATCTCCACTGTCATTAGTGAACAAAAAACCTGGCCCTTCACCTTTTCCAGTTCAAATTCACAAATGATTCCAAGCTACATAAACATGAAAACAGTCTCGATCATTCACACAATTATGGCAGCACAAGTAACAATGGGGGAACATATGCATGTAATCTAGGATATTTTATATATTAAAAGGTCTCAAACTTAAAAGTCTGGGCTAATTAGCAAAATATGAACCTATTATGTATATTGAAAGATCAAAAACATACAAGTCTAGCCCATAGTTAGCAATAACAGTTATCAATTTAAAAGTTATGAACCTTGCAGAATTAGGAACCTCTTGCATACAGTGTAGGCTAATTAAGAAAATATGAATCTTGCTTATAGAGGGTAATTAGGAATACTTGTCATCGTACATGACTAATTACAGGTTCCATTAATAATTGAAGTTCATCAGACTAAACCTAGACAGAGCACGCAGTTAAATAAATTGGTAGTTGTACATGCATTCGAGCCATAGTTAGTTCCAACATAGTACTAGATGCTGGTCATGCGGACTATATAATTAATAGAGGTGTTTAGTGACAAAACTATTAAAACACAAAAAACTAGTATTTTTTAGTGTAAGTAGCAGATAGCTAAATGTTAGGACAAAACAAGCAATTTCTTGTTCCACTAACTCCTCCATTTGTGCCTTGTAAATGTTAGTGCAAAGCAAGAAGCCTTATTACTGAGGCGGAATCAAATGCGAAGGGAAACTTTGTTACCCCAAAGGAAAAGAATGAGATTTTTCAGAAGGCATACAAGGTTGTCACAGAGTGCAAATCAACCAAGTTGGATGGTAATGGGTACCTGGCAAAAAAACTCAACTAGAAGGCAGCTGCTGAATGCGGATCGCTAGGAACAAATTCGTAAGGAGGAGCTACAGCATCAGGAACACGTCAAGCTCATGGAATCATTTGACAAGCTACAACAACAAATGTCAATATGGGAAGCTGACAGGGAAGCCAAAAGGAGAGAACATGCACGACAGATTGATGAAATGAAAAAGGCAACGAAGGCTGATAGAGAAGCACTTAGGAAAGAGCTCCAATCAATGATGCAAGCAACACAAGGACAGGCACCGTTTCAGCAGGTACCAGTCAAGCTAGTTGTAGAATGACTTCCTTTCCTTAGGTTCTATATCTAATTGTTTGTATCTTTTCATAGATTGTCCTGCCAACAACATCTGACCAGGCAAACAACAACGTCACTGCATCTATAGAGGTGGCGGCGGCTGCATCAAACATGAGTCTTGAAGAAGTACAGCCAAACACACAGAATGTGCTCTCTTCATGTCAGGTCGTTTGTGAATTGACAATTTTTCTTGCTATCATCAGATACTGAACAAAATGGCGCCTAATTTTTTTCTTTCCAACTTTTTTTGTTCCAGGAGAATCCTCCTCAAAGCAACCCAGATCAATTTGAAGTCGTTGGTAACTCAAAAACAACTGCCGACATTGGCCCCGACATACATTACTACACAACAGCTAAAGGAGAAAGCTGCATCTAAGAGACGACAAGGCATAAAAAAGTCAGTAGGTAAAAATTTTTGTAACTCCTCTACCTGCTGTGAATGTTTCTATTTCAGCTGTCAAAGTGTTTATAGTTGTGTTAATTATTTGTTGTCATTCTGATAATTTTATGATTTGCAATGAAACTTTGGTTTACTGCCTGCTGTTGTTGCCGCCTTTCCATAATTACAGTTTATTTCATGCTTAAAAATGTTATTCATTCTTTTTAGGAAACTAAGGTAGTTTGAATGGAGCAAACAGGTAATGGGACCTTCTTGAAGTCACCATGTATGATCAAGTGATGGGTTTGTCTTGAATTAGTCACCCTTTGTTGATCAAGGTCTTCATTTATTATCAAATTAGACTACTATGATGTGTTGAAACAATGACCTATTGAAAACTTATTAGTATTTTAGTACTTCGTGTGTTATGGAGTTTATCAGTGAATGGTTGAATCTTGTTTCATGAATTATAAATGCATAATTATTATTGATCCTGTATTATAACATTTTAAATTATTGGTGCTACAAATAAATGAGCGTGGCAGAATAGACATATGGCAGCAACACTATTGGCGGCCAATAAAACCCAATATCGTCCACCAACGGGTCAGGAAATGCAAGCTAAAGACCTAAGATTAATAAATATTTATTTAAACTACTAAGATTCCATGAGTTTTGGTTAAATATGTGTTTGCAGGTGTAAAAGAGCCAAAACATGCAAAAACATGAAGAAACACCCCGTTGGCCGATCACGACTGTGAAACAGCTGTTTCCACCGGCCGACTGGGTCGTTTTCAGGCTGAAATCAGGAACCAGCCGACAGGGTCATTTATGACTGAAATCAGCCACCCGGCAGATCAACCGGAGTCATTTTTTAGGTTGATCATCCGGCCCGGCCGATTTTTGCAAAACACTTCACCGTGATGTTGTTTTCTCCTCTAATGCATCTGGCCTAGGTGGGGTTGGAAAAGCACGACACACCGACCCGATTCTAGATCCGCGATCCGAATCCGTAGTCTTAGCACCACAACTCCGGTAGTTCGACACACCGATCCGGTTCCGATACGCACGATCTGCCCCCTGCAATCTTACCACCGCAACTCCGGCACACCCACTCGGGGAAAGGCCCAATTGCCCTAAAAGACTAGTCCAATAGAGGAAGGGTGGCTCTCCCTTTTAAGGTGGATTCCTCTTCCCAAGCTACGCAAGGTGGGATTATTCAGAGCCTCACACGGTCGCCGCTTTGTCACGGGTAATAGTGGAGGATGTCCTCATCATTCTCACCCCCTTAAACAAGGGCCCAGCTCTGATACCAAATGATGCATCGGCCAAGGTGGGGTTGGAAAAGAACGACACACTGACCCGATTCTAGATCCACGATCCGAATCCGCAGTCTTAGCACCACAACTTCGGCAGCTCGACACACCGATCCAGTTTCAGATACGCATGATCTGCCCCTTGCAATCTTAGCACCGCAACTCTGGTAAACCCACTCGGGAATGGCCCAATCGCCCTAAAAGACTAGTCCAATAGAGGAAGGGTGGCTCTCCCTTTTAAGGTGGATTCCTCTTCCCAAGCTAAGCAAGGTGGGATTATTCAGAGGCTCACACGGTCGCCGCTTTGTCACGGGTAATAGTGGAGGATGTCCTCATCATCCTACCGGACCAAAAGTGATGAAATATGGCTAAGGAAAGAAGGCCAACAAGTGGCCTAACCGGGAGAAGTCAAGGGCGACCCGGAGGGGGTCGGCACCCAGCCAAGGCCGCCGCTCGACCTAGCATGCTGCCTGGCTTAGCTTGCCGGCCGGCCTGGGCTGCCATCCGGCCTTGGTTGGCCACCCGGGGTTGCCAGCCCATGAGGCCTCCCGACCCCCAAAATGAAGAGTCGGTGAGAACCAACACACCAACCGACTCCACGGGGCAATCCAAGAGGTCCAATGCAAGGTCGGTTGGAAACGGGCTTAACCCAAGGCCGCCCGACGCACTAGGCCTACCGGCCCAAATCCACAGAAAACGGCACAAACCGACCAATGCACCGACTCCACAAGATCATCTGAAGCGCCCAAGACAAGTCGGTGCCGAACCGACAAAATCGTGTGGCTGCCTGGCGAGCTAGGCCGCCCGGCAGGTCCCGCCGCCCAACGGACCGACTTTGGCCCACCGACTCCACTTGACCAACAAATACCTCCCTGCCCATTGCCACCAATATATAGTGGAGAATTCAGAAGGAAATCAACAAGCAACACATCAAGGAGTCCATCTCCCACTACTTGTGTCATAATGTAGAATAGGTTAGTTAGTCGGGAGTTAATGTCTAGTCGGGAGCATCACTCAGGATTCCAGACTTGTCTTGGAGTTTTTGTATGAGCTCTCTTGTATCTTTTCTCTTTATGTAAGGCTTATCCTTTATCAACATAAATATCTTTTCTTTTATATCTTGTCAAGTATTTATTTTAATTCAGTTATTTCTGCAAGTTACAACTATCAAGAAGAAACATTGTTGTGTAGTACGCGGGTTTCCTCGCTAGGATTTAATTAAGTTTAGTTCTTTATGGGACTTAGACTTGGTTATTTCCGGGCTATTCTTCTGCTCGATCAATGGAAGAATATCTAGTGAAGGCGTAGGCGCGGTGCCTAAGTTAATGCTAGCTAGATTTGCATTCGTCCCCACAGGCTGTGTGGTAGGTGGCAGGTGGTGACAGACCTGTTCGTCCCTGTAGTAATCCATCATGTTTGGGAAGTCTCAAGCAGGGTTGTCTAGCGATAGCATACCCACTACTACAGAGGTTAGTTACCGACCCATATTAGTGGAACGTTTTCGTGCCCCGAAGTGAGCTAACAGGTGAAAGACTCGAGGTTGTACCAAGAAATTGGTGTAATCGCTCGATCCGAGTAAGTAGGATTTGAGGCTTGACTTAGATATATTAGGAAGATATTATTTAGGAATCTTAGACTTAGACTCGCTGTCCTCCCAGCTAGCTTAATCGATCTCTTTATTTATCATCGTGTGAATTTCTCCTGTGTTACTACCCCACTATCATTGATTATCCTTACTCCCGTCTTTGGTTAGTTGGAATTATTTTTTAGTCAAATATTTGTTAAGCCGAGATAATCTTACGCCTAGCTTCCCTATGGAAATAAATACGATACCTTGGAATACTCCCGGGTGAAATGCTACAATGGTGTTCCGTGCGCTTGCGGAATTAATTTATTTTATCTTTAGAGCGTAGCAAATGCCAACAAGCATTTTTGGCGCCATTGCCAGGGAAGCAATGACTAAGATTTCAAAACTAACATAGATTGTCTATTGAGCCAATTCATTGCTAGCCTTAGCGGGATCACCCCTATTTTGTTTGAGTATGAAACAAACAGGACACAGTCTCCTTGACCTTGGAGCAAGTTTTCACAGAAGAAGAGCCCGTGGTGTTGCGGTACTTCTCTACGAATCATCATGTACCACTATAGCTCAATTTTCAAGGAGGTAATCCCTAAAATCTTGACCCTAACCATCTATTTGGACAGTTTAGGTATTGATGGAATTGATTCATCACCAACTAATGTTATGTTTTTATCTTATTCTATATTGGGTGATGTGTTCCTTGTTTGGTCGCGTACCCTATGTATGTGTATGATCTAAAATATAAAAGTGGTAATCTCTATCATGCTATGATGTAAAATAAGAAAAATGCATGTGTTTTCCTCCCACCATTGATCAAATTAGACATGGTGTCTTAGGTTGATTGATGGAACTGATAGAGATATGCCTATTCTGGACGAATAGATTTGCGCTAACAATTGTAGGAAATCAATGGACCAAGTGATGCCAAAAGAGAATGAAAAAAGGAAACTCTAAAAGGTCACAACCATAGAGCCCAAAAACAAGATTCAGGTATGGCAAAAGGAGGCCATCTCGTTCAGGACGTAAATCTGAACCTTTGTCGGAAGGTAACCGATACTTAACTCTTTTTTTTCCTCTTTCTCTTGTACATACCACTAAATTAGGTTGCTTTTATTTCCATCTTTAATAATGAAATTAGGCAAAAAAAAAAGAGTGATGTCTCAGCCAAATTTCCCGTCTGGGAGGTCAATTTTCGTCAAAAATGACTATTCGGGTGATGATCCGGGACTCCAACCCGGCCAGTCAAATTTTAGCACCCGGGAGGTCAATTTTTGTGAAAAACGACCATCCGGCTGGGTAATTTTTGGTGCTGCCCGGCCAGAACAACCCAGTCAGATTTTAGCACTTGGGAGGTCATTTTTCATGAAAAACGACCACCCGACCAAACTTTTTCTCGGATTCCATGCTCTTGTAATGCAGGGATCATGGCCATCAGTGGAGGAGGTGTGGCCAGCATTTCCTTTGTGAAAAAATGCTCACCTAAGACCCCACCATGAGTAAAAGTAGATGAAGGAGAGCCACACAAGTCACCTCTTTCACCACTCACACTCACCTGCCATCCTACTCTCCTAGGCTTCATGAATGGCAGGGCACTCATTGCAAACATCCAACTTTGGCCATCCCATCACTTCCTTCTTGCTCCTGTCACTTCCAACGTAGTTATGGCCAAAGTAAGCAAGTGGATCACATGGCGCATGGACCTAGCACTCTCCCATCACCACCAAAACAATAATGCAGCAAAAGGAGGATTAGGACCTGCCGCCCGGCATGGTTTGCCGCTCGGCGTGGAATGTTGCTCCCCATGCCTCCTCTCAAGCCTATAAATACCAGGGCTCATTCTTCAAATTCTTCACCCCTCAACCTTCAATTGAAAGCACTCTTCTCCCTTTCTTTCTTTTCACTAGCCACCCTAGTAAGTGCGCTTTGAGCATAGGAACAAAAGTGTGCTGCAATAAAACCAACTAGAGCAAGTTTGTTGCCTCCCTTGCATGTTTGACCGACTAACACTTGGACTACTAACCGAACGACTAATAGCTAACCTTTATTACCATATTGTCCTTCGGGTATTATGTCCAAGTAACCCTTTTGCAGGAATGGCAAACATATGGAGGGGCCTCTACACCAAGTTCAGCAGCAGCACGGAACCGCGATGAATAGGCCTCAGACGGGTGAATCGGGAGGTTCCCAATACAATTGGGAACAGTCACAATTCCTCGGTTTTGCAGGTTTACCAACCAACTACACTACCTCACCCTATGATAACTATGAGCCCTACGGGATGGGAGATACCTCCAACCTCATGGAGGAATAGGCGCGTCTCGCTCCGCCTGATTCATATCATACAATTTTTCGGAGCTGCAAGAAGATATGCAATGCTTGACTGCCAATGCCTATGAGACCAACATTTGAACACAAAAAATACAGGAAGCCATAACGGATGAACAAGAATGGTGACAACGAACAATGGAACAACTTCAGACAAACATCTCCATGATGGATCAACTGTTCGGCCATTTCAACATCGAGTATCAACCGCCGCAGTGTACACCATCTAAGCTTAAGTCTTGCAAAGACCTAAGCTTGGGGAGGTACCTAAACCAAGGTGCACCATTTGTTGTATTCTCTCTCCCTCTTTCTCTAATTGAGTCATTTTGTTTTGAGCTAATTAAGAAAACCGGAAAAGATTTTTAGCTTTCATGGAAAACCATAAAAATTTGCAAAACCAGAAAGAACAATAAGATTTCCCTTTAGAAATAAAATTTGAGAACTTGGTCTCTACCTTGCCTATGGAAATGAAGAATAGTTGCTGTATTAGCTCCCTTTTAGTCTCAAGTATAGAACCTCTACTCCTCATTTTTGTGGGTAATGGTCGACCGGCATGATGATAACACTAGTCCCTCTATGTTTTAGTGGGTGCAAAATGGCTAATAAACACCAAGTCTAGTTGTTGGAGTTTATGATATGGCATGTTTTGGATGAATCTGTGATTTCCTTATGATTAGAGACCAATGATTTCTTTCAAAACCATGCTGCAACAACCCCCCCCCCCTACTTGGTGCACATCTTCCCTATGATAGACAATTTCCTATCATGGCCAAATATTGATTAGCAAAACCATGTCTATGCCATCTATGTATGCATTGAGTTTAGTTAGGATTTGATCCTTATGAGGGACTTGCACTTCTAAAGCCAATCATTTTCCTTCATGTTATCTTTGAGTTCTCAAATTATTCATGCTTGGTTATGCGGTTTCCACATCGAAATCATGCATCCACTCCACTAAGCATGTTAACCAAAATCTTTCTTTTCACGAGCCTTTGATCCCATTAAAAGTTTATCGTCTCCCTAGACAATTACTCAGAAAAAGTTTGCACAAACATTTGAACCATTGAATTAGCTTCTTTACACCATTAGAGCTGAAAGAATGAAACAAAGAAAGAAAGAAAGAAAAAGTTTATCAGCTCTCATGGATGTGCTTTATCAAAAAGCTTCAAGGATCATTGAAAAATAAAATAAGTATATGTTTGAGCAAAAATAAAGGACCATCCTTTCACTCTAGCACAAAAATCCAGTCTTTGGGACAAATCTACACCCAATACATTTGCAATTGTGCTAGCCTAATCCTTTGTGTGAGTCCATTCTCTCCCTCTCCCCTGGACATCATTTCTAAATGATTGGAATAAGGAAGTGCAATGTCTTTTCGCTAGGATCATCTCTTAGCTTAACAATATATGCATGCTAAATGCGACATCCTACCAAGCTCCACATATTTAAGACAAAATTTTAGAAAGTAGGATGAGCATTTGGTAAGAAAATACACCTTTTGAGAGATGAGAGTCATAGTAAAGATTGCACCAAGAGGGAAGATTTTTCAATCTTATGCAGCATTGCAAAAACCTTGGACTCATGATCGAATAGGAGATTGCATGACAAAGTCTAAACTAGTTGTTCAAGACATCAACCACTTATGACAAGGTTATAAAATGCCAATAATCCCCGTTGTACAATGAGAATGACTTAGTGACACAGTTGTGCTGGTTTATACTTACCCATATTGTGTTCGAGTATGTGTTTGTGCACTTGATACTTGCAGGGCACTAATATTGAAGCAACTCCTGATCCATCACTTATAAGTTTAATTTGCTCAGGATGAGCAAAGGTTTAAGCTTGGGGAGGTGTTGGCGGCCAATAAAACCCAATATCGACCACCAACTGGTCAGGAAATGTAAGGTAAAGACCTAAGATTAATAAATATTTATTGAAACTAATAAGATTCCACGAGTTTTGGTGAAATATGTGTTTGCAGGTGTAAGAGCCAAAATATGCAAAAACATGAATAAACACCCCGTTGGCCGATCATGATTGTGAAACAGCCGTTTCCACCGGCCGACAGGGTCATTTACGGCTGAAATCAGCCACCCGGTTGATCAACCAGAGTCATTTTTCTGGCTGATCATCCGACCCAGCCGATTTTTGCAAAATACTTCAACCGTGATGTTGTTTTCTCCTCCGGGACCAAAAGTGATAAAATATGGCTAAGGAAACAATACCAACAAGTGGCCTAACTGGGAGAAGTCAAGGGCGACCCGGAGGGGGTCGGCACCTAGCCAGGGTTGCCGCCCGGCCTATCATGCCACCCGACCTAGCTTGCCGGCCGGCCTGCGCTACCGCCCGACCTTGGTTGGCCACCCGAGGTTGCCAGCCCATGAGGCCCATGAGGCTTCCCGACCCCAAAATGAAGAGTCAGTGAGAACCAACCCACTAACCGACTCCACGGGGCAATCCAAGAGGTCCAATGCAAGGTCGGTTGGAAACGGGCTTAACCCAAGGCTGCCCGGCGCACTAGGCCTACCAGCCCAAATTCGCGGAAAACGGCACAAACCGACCAAGGCACCGACTCCACAAGATCATCTGAAGCGTCCAAGACAAGTCGGTGCCGAACCGAAAAAATTGTGTGACCGCCCGACGGGTCTCGCCGCCTAGCGGACTGACTTTGGCCCACCGACTCCACTTGACCTACAAATACCTCCCTGCCCATTGCCACCTATAAATAGTGGAGAATTTGGGAGGAAATCAACAAGCAACACATCAAGGAGTCCATTTTCCACTACTTGTGTCACAATGTAGAATAGGTTAGTTAGTCGGGAGTTAGAGTCTAGTCGAGAGCATCGCTCGGGATACCGGACTTGTCTTGGAGTTTTGGTATGAGCTCTCTTGTATCTTTTCTCTTTATGTAAGGCTTATCCTTTATCAACATAAATATATTTTCTTTTATATCTTGTCAAGTATTTATTTTAATTCAGTTACCTCCTCAAGTTACAACTATCGGGAAGAAACATTGTTGAGTAGTTCACGGGTTTCCCGGCTAGGATTTAATTAAGTTTAGTTCTTTATGGGACTTAGACTTGGTTATTTCCTGGCTTTTCTTCCGCTCGATCAACAGAAGAATATCTAATGAAGGCATAGGCGCGGTGCCTTAGTTAACACTAACTGGATTTACATTCGTCCCCATGGGCTATGTGGTAGGCGGCAGGTGGTGACAGTCCTGTCCGTCCCTTTAGTAATCCACCATGTTCGGGAAGTCTCAAGCAAGGTTGTCTAGCAATAGCGTACCCACTAGTACAGAGGTTAGTTACCAACCCATATTAGTGGAACGTTTTCGTGCCCCGAAGTGAATTAACAGGTGAAAGAGTCAAGGCTGTACCAAGAAATTGGTGTAAGCGCTCAACCTGAGTAACTAGGATTTGACGCTTGAGTTAGATATATTAGGAAGATATATTTTAGTAATCTTAGACTTAGACTCGCTATCCTCCCGGCTAGCTTAACCGAGCTCTTTATTTATCGTAGTGTGGATTTCTATTATGTTACTACCCCACTCTATCATTGATTATCCTTACTCCCGTCTTTGGTGAGTTGGAATTATTCTTTAGTCATATCTTTGTTAAGACGAGATAATCTTATGCCTAGCTTTCCTGTGGAAATAAATACGATACCTTAGAATACTCCCCGGTGAAATGCTACAATGGTTTTCCGTGCGCTTGCGGAATTAATTCATTTTATCTTTAGAGCGTAGCAAACGCCAACATCCACCTTTCATTGCAAAAGAGAATTCATCCTATCGCAACCCAGCTTTTTCAGTGTAACAAAGGCTTGTGGCAATAGTAAGTTCCACATGTAGCTACCCACTATTATGGTGGTAATAGAGACATGAAATTTAGGCAACCAAAACGTTTTTAAAGCAACAATGGAGAAACATGTTACAACCAATCAAACTTGGTTGCAGTAGCGTGCTCCGCCTATAGCCTCCAAACGATTTTGCTGGTAATAGAATGTTCCACCTATAACAACCATCCCTAAATTTGTGGAAAAAGAGTACACCACCTATAGCACCGAAATCAACTTGGTGGTAATAGAGGGAACTACATATAATACCCAAAACACTTTAGTGGCAATAGAGGACACCACTTATAGGACCTCAATCAACTTCGTGGTAATAGAGGGAGCCACATATGGCACCTAAATACTTTAGTGGCAATAGAGATGCTACCCCTATAGCAATCATTACTAGAGTGTGGCAATACAATTCTTTGCCTTAGAAGATTTTACACATTGCAACGCATTGAGTATGATGCAATTCAACCTCTGGCAACACCAGATGTGTCGCAGTAGGATACTTTGCAACCAACACAAGCGCCCGTAGATGCTAGTTGCAACTCCTCATTCTGTTGTAATAGAAAAACTGAAGGACCGAGAAGGCGACCAGAGGGGGGGGTTGAATGGGAGCCAATTAAAATTCTTCACAAGAACTTGACTTATATCCCAATTACAACCCAAGACAACCTCTAAACCGATCACCAAGGCCACAAACACCAACTAGTGATGTGCTAACCCTAGGAGTGATCAACAACAACAGTGGAACATAGCGGAAACAGAAGAGAACTGCAAAGACTCAAAACTGTCAAAGAAACATCGGCAGTGCCGATCACAGCCATCGACAGTGCCAGTTGACACCATCAGCAGTGTCGGTCACATGCAGCGGTAGTACCGGTGCGAGGTTCTCAAAACACTGGAAAGCTACTGTCAGAGCGCATCGAGTGCCAGTAGTGGCTATCGGCAGTGCCGGTGCAGGGTTCAGACTCAAGCCACCGGCAGTGCCGATCATGGCATCGGCAGTGCCGATCCGAGCTCAGACCCACCGGCAGTGCCGGTCCTGGTCATCGGTAGTGCCAATCGACCCCCGATAAAACAGAAAACTATCTCGATTTTCCCACAAATCTGTCCAAAACTCAACTAAATGATCTCCAAAACATGTGATATTTGGACCAGTCAATCCTCAACACATCACGACCCTAATCCTAGAAGATCCACTCAATTGGCTCAGGGAATCATCACGAATTTCAGATCTTGTGTCAAGAACACCAAAAAGGGAAACATGAGAAATCCTTCAAATCGAAGGTGCTAGAACTTATGATTCGGTCTAGGGTTCATATAGGATTGTTCTAGCTCATCATAGCACCAAGATCCCCCAAGAATGCCAAGCAAAAACTTTCCCAAAAATGAGATCGAAAATTCCCACAAAAATAGCTCCAAAAATAGAGAAAAAGAGAAATTCAGGATTTAAGGAGAGAGGAGGATCTTGAGCATGAAAATAATTCTCATATCATAGAAACATGCTTACAGGATCCATAGATACAAGGCTAGGATGCCACCCTCTTCCTCCCACTATTTGGAAGAGAAAGAGATGTCTCTCACACACCCTCTGCTCTCCTCTATTACATGAAGACCTCTCCTAGCTCTTTGAATGAATTCCTAACAGCGCTAATGGGAAGAGACAACTCTCCTACCAGCCACATCTCTCCTTATATACGCCTAGGGGTTGTCCTAAAGACCATCCTAACCCTCACCTACAATACACTACCACCTACCACCAGGGGCATAACCGTCAAATTATTTCCTCGTCACCCGAACACCATCGAGCCCTTTACAACTTTGCTTCGTATCGACGCAAGCTCCACGATGGTGCCACGTGCACGTCCAATCGCCGCCACCGGTTTTGAGGCCCAAAACGGGAAACCGCCTTGCACGTTTCTCAAAGCGTGACTTCTTGATCTTGACGTGTGTCACCTCGTCCCGTGATCCTCCTAGTCGACAAGTCTCTTCCGCCTCCGGTCCATTAGAAGCCTCTACTTGCACCGACGCTCGATCACCTTTGACTTGGTCAACCCTGCCGCCTTGATCACCACCCCATAGTTTTGAGGCTCAACCGTGAAACCGTCCGTGCTCCTTGCCTCTCCATGTGTACGGTGTGGATCACCCTTGACTTCACTCGGCCTCCTAATCGTCTGGCCCCAAGTCTCCTACTTTTGCCTGATCCTCACCCCGTTGACCGCCAAGTTGATAGTGACCTACATATCATGAGACAGGGAAACACATTTCCCATCTCCTGCAACACTCCAACATCTTCACCAACTCTGGTTAGTCATAACCATGACATGCATAAACTCATGCAATCCCCAGATTCCCGCATTTCAACTCAAACACCAAATCAACTAAAGTCAATTACTCATCACATATTGTAAACCACGGCACATATCCACATGGTTTCTCAAAAACTTTTGCAATGAAAAAAAGACCACCATCGCTATAGGCTATTATAGTGCGGCCTTTCGCAGCAAATTTTTACGATACAATTTGGTTGCATTTGCGGCTATTGCAACTAAATGGGGCATATTGCAACGTATTTTGTGCGTTGTATTTGGGTGAAAATCTAGTAGTGCGGACTGTGTGGAGCCGCACTGGGGCAAGGGTGGGAGGGAGCGGTTGCATTTTTTCCTCGGTATGGTCGGTTGGAGGTTAGGGGCTTAGAGTTACGCATTGGTGGGTTGCGGGCCCCATTTGTTGGCATAAAAAATCTATGGAAAGAGCACAGATTCATTCCCAGGCATTGGATGCACATCCAACGGCTCATATGGCAACATGGCAAGCACACCATGAACACCAACTGTAATTTTTAGAAGTAGTTATAAGTAGGAAGAAGCATCATCTCTTAGATTTTGTACCGACTCCATCTAGAGGTGGCGTTATGTTTGCAGAAAAAAAGTGGTTCTATGTTTTATTTTTGATGAAAAGGAAGCTTTCATTACTCAGGACTAGGATTACACTCTTGAGCTGATCTGCTCAACACACACCGGAGCGCACAGACGCCACACCACTGCATGCTTTGTCCAGGCCAGTTCCGCCAAATCATGCCTAACCAATCTTTGCTCCCTCTTCACAAAATTCACTCTAAAGTGTGGCAATTGCTGACTCCACATTACTAACTCTCTAACTATAAAACTTAAAAGAGATTCTAATGCCGTGGACACCTCAGCAAGGCCACCACTGATGCGCAATCTATCTCCGGCTCGGCTTTCTCTCTACACCACTTTGCCAAAAGCATGATTCCTTCTAGGGTCACCATAGCCTCTGTTTCCTCTGCATTGATCACATTGAAAAGGACATGTCATGAGCTAAGTAGCGTCGAACCATCGACACTATATAACTATACCAAGGCCTTCATGTCTTGTTCATGCATAAAGAACACCATCCATTATCTTAATCAAAAGTGGTTCTCTGTTGACTCCTACATATCAAAATATTCTATGAAGAGTTTTTCCCATACACTACAACAAAAAAGGCCTATACCGGCAGCAGCAAAAACATATTAGCGGCGACCCAAAACTTAACCGCCGCTGTAAACAGAAAATCATTTTAAACGGTGGCCCACTTAGCAACCCGCCGTTATTTTTATTTGTAGCGATGGCCCACTCACCAGCCCACCGTTATTTTTATTTTAGAGGCAGCCCACTTACCAGCCCGCCATTATTTTCATTTTTAACGGTGGCTCACTAATCAGACTGCCGCTATTTTTTGGCCCAGGCCCATATATCCTCTGTTGTGTATAAAAGAACCCTAACCCTACGTACCTCTTTGACTCCACCCACTTCCTCTCACCCAGTGCCGCCACTTCCTCTCATCCGGCCCACCTTCCTCTCTCCTCGAGCACCACCCTCCTCTCCCTTTCCTCTCCCCGGCCGGTGGTGACCCTCCACACGTTTTCTCTCCCCCAGCCGCCGACCGCCTCTCCTCCCTTCTCTCCTCCCCCACCCCCACAGCAAGTGAGGCCCCAGCTCTTCCCCAGCGGTCATGCGCGCGGCGGCGCCCCTTCCCGACGGCACGCCCTCCCCGTGGCGTTCCCTCCCCCGGCAGCGCGGCCTCCCCCTCCTCTCCTCCTAGCACGATGGGCGAGCAGGTGGCCAGCACGACGTCCCCAGCAACATCGCGGCAGCCGGATTTGGCCGCCCCCTTCGCCCTGGCGATGCAGCAGCGGCCGGGGTGGCCGAATTTGGCCGCCCCACTTTCCCTGGCGACGCGGCGGCCGCCGGGGAGATTGGATCTGGCCGGCCACGCTCTCCATATGGCGCGGCGACGGCGACGAGGCGTTCTTGCTGGCGGCCGGGCGGTGGTGGTGCGGCAGCCCGGACAGGCCTAGATGTGGGCTCGAATGCGTGGGGCGAGGTTAGGGCCGGTGGCGGATGGGCCTAGATCCTGGTTTTTTTTTTTCTGGCTCTGTGGTAGCAGCGGGTGATATTGTCACCCGCCACTACAATAATGATTCTAGTGCGGTTTAATTGGCTCATCAAAGACCCACCGCAAATGAGGTGTATTTTTAGCTGTGTTTATATAGCGGCGGTACGGTCGGCCTGCCGCTACAGTACATATTGAACCGTCGCTAAAGGCAGATTTTGTTGCAGTGATAACTTCACATCATTTTTAGGCCTTTTAAGATGAAATACATACTGACATGTTAATGTAAAGTATGTCTTGGAAAATCATCATAGCTCCCTAAGGCTTGCATACATTTATACAGTCAGAAAGGTACAATACAATATAATTTGTCACATTATTTTCAATTTATTTTATCTTATGTGACATTAGAAGGGGTTATTATCATCCTAACCCACCGTCCCTTCATTTCGATATGCGCTCACAAAACAAATGGATGCCATGATCTCTGCCAGAGCTGGCAGCAGTGCCCCTGCTTCAAGACCAGTCGTTCGATCCGTCGTCCACATTGTTCGCGACACGAAGCCCAATTCCATCTGGATGCTCCCGAGCCACACCATTTTTTGAGTGCACCAGGCCACATGGGTTGCGTGCTACCGTAATTCACTTCCTCTTCGCACCTTGCAGCGGCAAGCATCGTCCTGTATCCACAGTCATTGCCGGTCAAATAAGCCGGGCGTGCTGTCCCCAAGGACATAAACCACTGTGTGAGTGGTTGCACGCACGTTTAATTAGCGAAGTTTCTTCAAACGGCAAGGTCAAAACATGTATAAACTTGTGTTTATCTTCACAACCGAAACAATAGTCTAAACACCGATGCCTATCTGATTTAGGCCTCGTCATAGAACAAGACTTAAAGCCTATCACACACAAGGACATCCTAACTTTAGATATAGATGGATGAGTAAGTTATTCTTCCCTCTACATGCATGAGAGTGGAAAGGATTATCTGGTTCATCTTGCTATAATAATTGATTAACCCGATAGTATAGTAGGAGCTCACGTAGAAATAAATTCTGCACGAGTAGTGAAAAAAAAAACAGGAAAAGTTAGCAGCAGCTATGGATGAAAGTCAGAAGAGTAAAAATTATTCTTCAAAAGAAGGCTGCCTCATCAAGTAAAGAAGAAGGAAGGCGTACTATAAGCTGAACAAACACATTTGATTCAAACGATAAAAGTACAAGAAATATCCAACTCCACGGTCCTCACAAGCGGACCCATGCTCATAAAGCTACCATGATGAGCATCACTAAGAAAAGTTGGTACGGTTTATGGAAGAAACTGTCTCACAAAACCATAGCTCTCGCGAGCGAACTCTACGCTCCAATACCTGTTCATGGAGCTAAAATAAAATATGTTGGCGACGATTCATGAAAGGAATCACCCCGTAAAGCTACAGTCCTTGCGAGCAAACTTTAAAGGATAAATAGAAAGCCAAATAATAAACCAACTCAAGCATAACCCGTTATCTTGTCACCAACCCTAACATCTAATACGGGCAATACTAACATATTCTTACTCGTAAATGCCATAGTTTTTGAAAATACGTTTTAAATATTGTATTATCATGGCCGACGGCTCTGATACCAGCTGAGACGCCCCTTCCCGGAGGATCGAGATTCCAATGGCGCTGATGACGCAGATACTTGATAGTACAACATTTGTCTATTTCAAGTTAAGTTACTACATAATAGAGTACTAAAGTGCAGCGGAATATTATTAATTTAGGATTGTTCAAAAATAGCGGAAGCAGAATAACAAAAGTTCTATGAGCTCTCGATGATACAGCGGTAGTAATGATTCAAGCCCAGAGAACCATTATCCTAGCAGCACACAACAATCACTGCGACGGAAAATCAGACTCCCAGTGGGCAGTCCAACTCTCAGGGACTTGCATGTCCCAAGGCATCACATCTACAGGCAATTCTACATCTTCATTACCTAAAAAACAACAATGGCATAAAGCCTGAGTAATAATTACTCAGCAAGACTTACCTGTCGAAAGACCTAGACATGCATTGGCTCTAATAGGATGGCTAATTAAAAAGACTTGCACTAAGCATCCTATTAGTTCTACCAAATTTTATTTAGCCAAGTTAATTGGGTAGGGCAGAAATATAACTTTAGTGGAGCAACATAAATAATAAAATCAATACATGAAGTAAATACAAAATAAGAGTAGCGGTAATAATAATCAACAATAAGCAAATAATCAACTTTCATCAGATCATGTGAACTACATGATGACTCAGTGACCAAGCGGTACTCATTACTGCGAGCGATAGCAATTGCAATCGATTTATACCAGCTGGAAAAACCTAAGATACACGACATATACGCACCAATTAAGGTCGTATATGGCAACCTTTCGCAATAAAAGAACTTACA
This sequence comes from Eleusine indica, assembly GCA_030378355.1. Lineage (NCBI taxonomy): Eukaryota > Viridiplantae > Streptophyta > Magnoliopsida > Poales > Poaceae > Eleusine > Eleusine indica. Next base: position 33,558,091 of record CM059499.1, read on the forward strand.
CCTTAGACCGGTTGTGGTGACATCGAGTGGGCATGCTGTTCTGCCAATAATACTTCGTGGTATGAACCGCTCACTCCAGCAGCAGAAGGGTCAGTAACCAATGCACCTTAACTGATCCTATTCCTAGGTTCGACAAGGCAGGGCTACGGCAGCTAACACCCATATGTTGCTGCAAATCAACACATGCATTATCCCTGCCCAGTCATAGCAGCAAAAGTAAACTTATTTCCATTAAGTTCAAATTTAGTGATCAAGTTCATCCTCTTAGTACGAATAATAAAACTAATGCTATTATTCAATTACTAAGCATAGCAGCACAGTACCGGATCCTACCAAGACTCATATAATAGTAACATAGGTCATTTGAGGGTATCATGCAAAGTGGGTTTTCGATCAACTCCTATTGACCTAATGCAACAATCAAATATAGACACTAGTAGTGATGTTAAACTAGCAACTTTGTAAAAAGCCGAATGCAAACCGGGGCTTGCCTTGATCGACACTAGTGTTAGCAACCTCTACTTCTTGCTCCTGAAAGTCAATATCCTTCTGAAAATCCCCTTCTTGCTCCTAGTTATCGTTACCTATATGATGGAAAATGTGTTAACAGTATTATCGTAACACCGTTACATGCAATGATATGATGGATGCATAATGCAGTAGTGTTTTAGTGCCAACAATCTTATTAATATGATCTCGAGGCCATATGCTTCAAAGAAGCAAATTAGAATTTCATTATTTTATGTGTGTTGACCATTTAAATGGGGTTATTATAATTCTATGAACAATTAATACATTTAATATAGTAAAAAGGTGTTATTGGACTTGAACGATTTATTATGAACAGGTACATGTATGAACATCATTTTTACCATGTCACAACTTCTGAACATTAATATTTTATTTACTAGCATTTATATAAGCTAAAGAACCAAATAAATAATAGAGTGTGAAATAATGCAAATTTAACTTAACCAAAAATTCAGGGTGATGTAATAACATGAAATAACAAACTTGTGTGAAATAATGCAAGCAAAAGATTAGAATTAATTTGCATTTCTTGAATTTATGAGGATTTAATTTGTGTTTGCACAAGTTAAATTAATTGCTGAAAATTCTTTGACAGAAGTAGCTGGTTATCATTTTTATAAAATAGAGCACATTTTTACGAAACGAACAAACTTGTTTTGAGGTCAATTGGATTTAAAATGAATTCACTATGATTTTTAGAAGTGTTGACTGTTTTTCTGGACTTTCCGAGTGCTTATTGGCTTGCCACGTCGGCGCCGCGTGGGCTGTCAGTAGGCGCCAGCTCAGCTGCCAGTCAGCATCACCGAAGCGTGGTGGCACGCGGCTAGAGGGCTCGCCACAGGGCGCTACGCGAGCCGGAAGCTCGCCGCGGACACAAAGACATGGTGCGCACGTCGAGGCGGGGAGATTGGCGAGGTTCGCGAGGTGGAAAATTCACTAGAGGTTGGTCATCGACGAGAGGCGGCAGAGGAGGTCTTCGGCGGTGTTGATTTTTAGCCGGGAGGCAGCAAATTGCATGTGGTTTGCTCCTACAGCATCATGGGGGCGCGGCGATGGTTGGCATCTTGTCGGCGTCCATTGGGGAGGGCCGGAAGACGATGCGGCTCGGACACGATGAAGAAGAGGCGGCTGGCAGAGGAAAAACCTTACTTCTGGCAACCTAGAGGCAGGGAGACGAGGGCAAACGCTAGGTGAGCGTGCCGAGATGTTGCATAACAGAAAAAGAAGAAACGGGGCTAGGACGCTCACCGGAGACGGTGAATTTCGCAGTGCGGTCGGAGTTGCGTAGAACGAGGTCATCGGTATTCCCTCTGCAATTGGGCGGGCTTAGGCCAGGTTTGGACTTTGGACATGCATGAGGAGGAGGGAGGGGTCTACGATCGGTGTTTTGCGGTGCTGTCCTTGGCCAGGAGATGCTGGTGGCGGAGCAAAACCTGAGCTTCGAGCTTGAGCTCTAATGGCAAAATAGGGTTTGCGGGGATGGGCAGAGGCAGGGGGTGGTTTTAAGGGCTGAGTGAGGCCGAGGTTGGGCGGCACGGGAGGCCAGTGGCTGCATGCACCGATTGCGTGCTGTCGGGGCGATAGCAGCGGTCAAACGCAAGGAGGCCGAGCAGCGCGGCAAGGTCACGTCGGCGTGGGCTGTGGGGAACAATCGACTCATGATGGCATCGTTTGTAGCTTGTCTTGGCCAGGAAAAGGGATAAAGGGGGGGGGGGTGGCGGATGGGACGCGTCGTCGTTGACCTCCTGTAGCAGCTCCGAGTCCCAAAGTCGAGCTGGGCCGACGGTGGCATGAGCGTCGGTGAAGCCCCTACGCCAATGGAGGAAGAACAACGGAGATTTTGCACTGTGCCCTAGATTTTCTTTTGATATTGAAAATCAGTCCCTGGTTCTCTTTAGTTAATTCGAAATAGCAACAAGACTCGAAATGAAATAGGATTTTTCACATAGGTCCATCATGATGTATAGAATACTGTGGTGGGGTCCAATTGCTCAGAACGGGTATAGTTTTTGTATAATTAAATGTTAAATATGAAACATTCCTAGGCTCAAGTTAATTATTTGGGGCACTTTCAAATATGATAAAATTTCCATTTTTGGACTAAAATTATATTTTTATATTCCCATAATATTGACATAATTACTTGGCATATGTTTCATAGAAAAATTTAAGTTACTTCACATCTTAGTTTGCAGGGCTTTTATTTGATTTAAAGGAAATTTAAATTTCCAAAAAGGCTCTATTATTTTATGCTACACTTGAGCTTCAATTTATGCTTAGCATGCTAGTTAAATGAAAGTGAGACACCTGGGTGTCACACAAATGTTCCCACAATATTCCATCATGAGCTAAACATTTGCAAAGCCACATTTCGCAAACACAAGGTGCCAAAGCCAAGATATCCTCTAGACTAGCCTCAAGACATGTCTTGGCAGGGATAAAAGCAATTATACACATGATGAGCAATTTTTAGCATGATTAGTTCAGAAGCTTCACAAAAATCTCAGTTTACCTTTAAGATTAGCAAGTTGCTCAAAAAAGTCTATAACAAGCCATCTAGAAAATCTAAGCATGAGAGATTACTATCACATCCACACAACTTAGCTCAAGCTCAATCATAGCAAAGAAAAATGCAAGAAAGCCTAAGAATCAAAGCTCATCTACCAATGCATATATTACATATGAGATGCAATGTGAAAAGCTAAGATACATATATACAAGAGAACACCAACTCCCTGTCAAATGATGCCATAAGGATGGCAAATACCAAGCTCCCCCTGAAGAAAAGGGAATCTCGGAGCATCTAGGGGCTTGGTAAGAATATCAGCCAATTGGTGTGTAGTGTCAATGTATTTGAGCTCAACATATCCCTTCTCAACATTATCTCTCAGGAAGTGGAATCTCAGATTTATGTGTTTGACCTTACCATGTTGGACTGGGTTTTTGGCTAAGCATATGGCACTGGAGTTATCACACATAAGTGGAACACTCTTAAAGGTTAAATCATAGTCTCTCACGGTGGATACTATCCATAGGATTTGTGAAGCAGCAGCTAGCAGCAGCAACATACTCAGCCTCTATGGTGGATTGGGCTACACTCGACTGCTTACGAGAAAACCAACAGATCAAAGAAGTACCCAAGAAATGGAAAGTACCAGAAGTGCTCTTCCTATCCATTCTACACCCAGCAAAGTCCGCATCCAAATACCCAATGAGATCAAGAGATGAAGATGCAGAGTACCAAAGACCAAACTTAAGGGTGTATTTAAGAACCCTGAAGATGCGCTTGACAGCCTTGCGATGAGTCACCCATGGGGAAGCTTGAAAGTGAGCACAAAGACACACCGCAAAGTGGATGTCAGGTCTTGTCGCAGTCAGGTACAAGAGGGAGCTGATCATGCTCCTATACTCCCTTGGGTCCACCGCTTCACAGTCTTCGTCAGGGTCAAGTGTCGTGGTTGTGGACATTGGTGTTGACAACGGCTTCACGTTGACCATGTCGAACTTATTCAGGAGATCCTTCGTGTACTTGGCTTGATGTATGAAGGTGCCTTGCTCGCAGTGCTTGATTTGAAGTCCAAGAAAGAAGGTGAGCTCGCCCATCATCGACATCAAAAATTCACTTTCTACGGCTTCCTAAAATCTGGACAAAAGATCATGAGAGGAACCACCTGATGAGGACATCACTCCTATGGATACACACAACACTCCTCCAAATCTGGACTTGCAAGGTCCAATGACTAGAGCTCGTGCACGACGACTAAACTTAGAGGTGAGCTCGTTCCTACGTTCTTCGCTATATGTTACTTTTGAGAATGGTTTGCTACCTAATGATTATTTTATGATTAGAAACCATGGAGAAGACCAGGAGATGATGGGAGAAGGAGTTGGGAACGTGGAGGACCAGCAAGGGCTTGGAAGCCAAAGTGGAGGCCCAATCAAAACCGACTTCGAGTCTGTTTCGGGGCCCAGGACCAGTCTGTACTAAAACAGTCGCCCAGGACGCATACGGACTCGGATTTGGACGTTCTACATATGCACGGAAAGATAAGGAGAAGACCTTTCCAATGCTGCCAGCCTCATGTCAAAATTCATCCGGAGTCATCGGGACTCGTCAAAACAAGACAGAGTCCAGAATCTGTGTCGGTGCTGCGTCGCCTATTTTTGGCCTTTGGGCTTTGTATCTAGTTGAGCCCAATTAGGGGCGCGTCCAGAGGGTCTTGCACGACCCTAGGGTCTTTATATACAGCCGCCACCGCACCATTAGGGTTCGGGTTTTGCTTAGATCAATTCTGTTCATAAACAGTTTCGCCGTTCATCGGTTTGTGAGACCCCAACTTCGAGAGTTTAATCATACATCTGTAATTGTGTTGCATTCTTCGTTGTTCTTGCTTGTGTTCTTGACTCACAGGCAGGGATTAGCCTTCTCAGCGAGGTCAATCGTCTTTTGGACGGTTGATAACCAGAGGAGACGTCGTGCTGCGATTGCGGGGTTTAGAACGTGCTGTTCTGAAGCCGGATCGATTTGTGTGTCGCCTCCGACCAAATCAACTTACCAAGAACCTTTCGGAAGATCGGGAACCATTGTCCACATCAAGTGGTAATCAGAGCTTCAGGTCACCGTCAGGTTCACACTACCCTTTAGTTTTGTTTTCGTGTTCTTCCTATCGTCCACTGAAAATACCAAAAAAAAAATTTTCCCTCGCCCATAACCACGTGTTTAGCCTTTGCATATTTCAATTTCAGAGTCCGTAGTGTTGAGTTTGTGCCCTAGTTCTTGTTTACTCGCTGGTTTAGTTTGTGTTTTTGTCGTCAGTAGTGTTTCCCTTGCAACCCTAGCCGCCATCCCCTTCACCATCCTCGGTTTTGTTGGCTTTGTGTGCTAGGGTTGATTGATCAACACGCCCACCCTAATCCCACCCTAAACCTACCCTCACCACCTCGGACCGGTTTTCATAAATTCTACTTTCCGCTGCATCCACCTCGCCAAAAAAAAAAATCCCTACCCGACCCCAAGCCCGACTCGGATTTCACTCAAACCCCCGGGTTCTTCATAACCGATTCCGACACCCCTTCGGTAAAACAGCCATAACTTTTCGCTCGGTTGTCCGTTTTGGCTGAAATTTTTACAGGAGATTCTTGACAAAAAGTTGAGCATACCCACAGTAGGCGACGCCCTGTGTGCCCTCGTCAAAAAATTCAAAACAAATCGGGAAGATAAAGAAAAAATTCATTCAAGTTGAAACCCGACATTTTCTAAAACTTCAAGATTTTCTGTAGGCCACGTCCTAGCTCGGTTTGCACTGAAATGTTTTGTGTTTTCTTCCTGTTTGCTAGTGAGTTGGAAAAAAATATCAAAAAAATAAAATAAAAAAAATAAATTTGGGATTCCTACTAGTGCTCCATCTAGCCCCCTGGAATTTCTGAGTTTGGCTATTTTACACTAAGCCCCCTGTTATCGACTGTGTCCCTTTGTCTCTTTGTTTCTTCTTTGCTATCACTACTGTTTTAGGACATAGTTAGACCAGCAACTAGGGACAAGTTATTTGGCACTTATTCAGCTTTACTATCTGTTTTTGATTTGTGTGCCACTCATATATATATATTTGGCCTTCCTAGCTCTACATACTTCTTCTGGACAGCACATAGGTTATTTGGTAACCCTTGCAATCATGGAACACTTCTCCCTGGTATCCTTCGCTTTGTTGTTTTCAGAACTTTGTAAGAGCTTTGCAAGAAGCTTACTTTTGCTGTGTTGAGAGGCACCACTGCTTAGTAGTTTTGTAGGGATAACCTTCACTTTTTGTTTCCTGTTTTGGTGTTTCTGATGTCAGGAAGCGATGGGGAGGGTGCTTCACCCTCCAAATTGGATGAGTGCGTGAGCCAAAATCAGTTACAGAAGGCTTTGCAGGCGGTTCAGAGTGATTTGGCAGAGACGATCACCAGGGCCGTCACCGACGCCGTCACCAAGCTTCACCTGGGAGAAAGCATTGAGCGGTTGGATAAGAGAGTCTCTAAGCTAACCGATCAGGTTGTCGAATTGGAGGCCGCTCACAAGACCAACAACAACAACAACAACAACAACACCAACACCAACAACGACACCAACAACGACGTTGAAGACGATCATGATGAAGCAACGGTGTATAAGGCTGATGGCACCGTCGATAGGTCAGCTACAAGGACCGCAAGATTACTACGCCGTTTGCAACGTAACCCTCAAGGTATGGGTGGTTTCCACAACCACAACCGTCGCACACAAGGTAACTATGCTCCAGATGATCCGTATGCTAAAATTAAGTTTTCAATTCCTTCGTTTTCGGGTCAGTACGATGGTGATGCTTACCTTGATTGGGAAATGACGGTAGAACAAAAATTTAATGCCCACCTTGTTCCTGAACAACATAGAGTTAGACAAGCCACTAGTGAGTTTAAGGACTTTGCTATTGTTTGGTGGAGTGGTCTAGCTGCTGAAACCGAATTGCCTACTACTTGGGAAGAACTTAAGGTAGAAATGCGTGATCGTTTTGTTCCTCCTTCTTTTTATAGAGAAATTCGTAATAAACTACAGCGTTTAGATCAAGGAGATAAAACTGTTCAGGAGTATTTTAGTGAGCTTCAGAAGGGTTTGATTCGTTGTGCTGTGGTTGAAAAAGTAGAGGATCAGATTTGCCGCTTTTATTCTGGTTTGTGAAAAGAAATTCAGGACATCCTTGATTATAAAGAATTTTATACCCTCAACCAGTGTTTCCAGTATGCTATGCTTGCAGAGAAAGAATCATAGGGACTTTTCCAGGCTTTTGAGGAGTACAACAAGTCCAGGAATTTCTACCCACTACAGGGATTCAGTGCCACCGATGCCATGGTCTTGGCCATGTGCAGAAAGACTGCCCAAGTAGGCGAGCATATGTGGCGACAGATGATGGCGGTTACATGAGCACCTCCGATGTGGAGGATGAGGAGGAGGATGTCGCTGCCACCAGCGGTGACCTCGTCCTTGGAGGCGGAGCTACCACGGGCTATATGAATATTATTGTGCAGCGTGTGCTTAGCACACAAATCCAGCAGCCCGAGATGATGCAGCGACATAACTTGTTCCAGATTTTCTTCGTCATCAAGAACCGTCGGGCACGTGTCATCATTGATGGAGGAAGCTGCAACAATTTGGTGAGTTCTGATGTGGTTAAGAAGCTTGATTTGACCACACGCCCACATCCACATCCATACTACATTCAGTGGTTAAATGACTCTGGAAAAGCTAAGGTAACACAAACTTGCAGAGTTCCTTTTTCCATTGGTTCCTATGTGGATTCTGTTGATTGTGATGTTGTACCCATGCAAGCTTGTTCACTTTTATTGGGTAGACCTTGGGAATTTGATAATGATGCTGTACACCATGGTAAAAGTAATAAGTACACTTTTATGCATAAAGGAACTAAAATTACTTTGTTACCAATGACCTCTGCTGAAATTGTACAAGCTGATTTAGAACGAGCTGCTAGTTTGAAAAATAAAAGCCCTGAAATTCAGCAACCTGTTAATTCTGCTTCTAAACCAAGTAATGTTAATGATTCTTCAAGTTCAAAGGGTGCTGCAATTAAATTACAAGGTCGTTCATGTCTTGCCACAAAATCTGAGCTTGCTGAAATTTCTACTGATGATATTTGCTATGCTTTGATATGCAAACAAGCCTTGTTTTTGCTTGGTGATATTGCTTCTAGTGCTTTGCCTCCTGCTGTCACTAACCTTTTGCAGGAGTATGAGGATGTTTTCCCAGCTGAGATACCTCCGGGATTGCCACCTTTGAGAGGGATTGAGCATCAAATTGATTTGATTCCTGGTGCTACTTTGCCAAACTGTGCTGCTTATAGGACCAACCCTGAGGAGACTAAGGAGATACAACGACAAGTCCAAGACCTTTTGGATCGTGGGTATGTTCGTCAATCACTTAGTCCTTGTGCTGTTCCTGTACTTTTGGTTCCTAAGAAAGATGGTTCTTGGCGTATGTGTGTAGATTGTAGAGCCATTAATAACATTACTATTAGGTATCGTCATCCTATTCCTAGGCTAGACGACATGCTTGATGAGTTATGTGGTGCTATAATTTTCACTAAAATTGATTTGCGTAGTGGCTACCATCAAATTAGAATGAAACTTGGAGATGAATGGAAAACAGCTTTCAAAACCAAATTCGGGTTGTATGAGTGGTTAGTAATGCCTTTTGGGTTAACTAATGCACCCAGTACTTTCATGCGTTTGATGAATGAGGTTTTAAGACCTTTTATTGGCAAATTTGTGGTTGTTTACTTTGATGATATCTTGATTTATAGCAAATCCATGGATGATCATATGATTCATTTGCGTGCTGTTTTTGATGCTTTGCGAGTTGCACGTTTATTTGGTAACCTTGAGAAGTGCACCTTTTGCACGGATCGAGTCTCTTTTCTTGGCTATGTTGTGACTCCACAGGGAATTGAGGTGGATGAGGCGAAGATTGAAGCCATAAAGAGCTGGCCTGTACCAAAAACTATCACACAGGTGAGGAGTTTTCTTGGTCTTGCAGGTTTCTACCGCCGCTTTGTCAAAGATTTCAGCACCATTGCTGCACCATTGCATGAGTTGACAAAGAAGGGCGTTGACTTCCATTTTGGTAAGGTACATCATGAGTCTTTTGATGCTTTGAAGGACAAACTTACACATGCACCATTGCTGCAATTACCCAATTTTGATAAGACTTCTGAGCTTGAATGTGATGCTAGTGGTATAGGCATTGGTGGTGTTTTGATGCAAGATGGTAAACCTGTTGCATACTTTAGTGAGAAAATTACTGGGCCTGTTTTGAATTATTCCACGTATGATAAGGAACTATATGCACTTGTACGTTCTTTAGAGACGTGGCGTCATTACTTGTTGCCCAAAGAATTTGTTATTCATTCTGATCATGAATCACTTAAGTATATTCGTTCTCAATGCAATTTGAACCGTAGAGATGCTAAATGGGTTGAGTTTATTGAGTCTTTTCCTTATATTATTAAACATAAGAAAGGGAAGGATAATGTGATTGCTGATGCTTTATCTAGGCGATATACTTTGTTGTCTCAACTTGATTGTAGAATTTTTGGACTTGAGGCAATTAAAGAACAATATGTTGCTGATGTTGATTTTAAAGATGTATTGCTGCACTGTAAAGAAGGTCGTGCTTGGCACAAATTTGTGTTGAATGATGGATTCTTGTTTAGAGCTAACCGCCTATGCATTCCAGTTGGTTCCGTTCGTCTTTTGTTGTTGCAGGAGGCGCATGGAGGTGGATTAATGGGTCATTTTGGTGCTAAGAAGACAGAGGATATTTTGGCCACACACTTCTTTTGGCCAAGGATGAGGAAAGATGTTGAGCGTTTTGTTGCTCGCTGCACTACATGTCAAAAAGCTAAGTCTCGATTGAATCCACATGGGTTATACATGCCACTTCCTGTTCCTTCTATTCCTTGGGCGGATATTTCTATGGACTTTATTTTAGGACTGCCTAGGACTAAGAGGGGGAGCGATAGCATTTTTGTTGTTGTGGATCGTTTTTCCAAGATGGCACACTTTATACCATGTCATAAAACTGATGATGCTAGTTACATTGCTGATCTTTTTTTCAAAGAAATTGTACGTTTGCATGGTATGCCTTCTACTATTGTTTCAGATCGTGATGCAAAATTCTTGAGTCATTTTTGGCGCACGCTTTGGAATAAATTGGGTACAAAGTTGTTATTTTCTACAACTTGTCATCCACAAACTGATGGACAAACTGAGGTTGTGAACCGCACTTTGGGTACTATGTTGCGAGCTATTTTGAAGAAAAATTTGAAGCAATGGGAAGAATGCTTACCTCATGTTGAGTTTGCTTATAATCGGGCAACACATTCTACTACCAAGGTAAGTCCATTCAAGGTAGTGTATGGTTTTGATCCCCGTACTCCACTTGATATACTTCCTCTACCTATTAATGAGAGAGTTCATGTTGATGCTAAGGAGCGTGCTGAATTTATTTTGCAAATGCATGAGACCACTAGACTTAGCATTGAAAAGATGAATGAAAAGTATAAAATTGCTGGCAGTAAGGGTAGAAAGGAAGTAAAGCTTGATGTAGGAGATTTAGTGTGGTTACACTTAAGGAAGGATAGATTTCCAGAATTGAGAAAGTCTAAACTAATGCCTAGAGCTGATGGTCCATTCAAAATAATAGAGAAGATTAATGATAATGCATACAAACTTGAGTTGCCTCCCGAGTTCGGGGTTAGTCCTACTTTTAACATTTCAGATTTGAAACCATACTTGGGAGAAGAGGATGAGCTCGAGTCGAGGACGACTTCACTTCAAGAGGGGGAGGATGATGAGGACATCACTCCTATGGATACACACAACACTCCTCCAAATCTGGACTTGCAAGGTCCAATGACTAGAGCTCGTGCACGACGACTAAACTTAGAGGTGAGCTCGTTCCTACGTTCTTCGCTATATGTTACTTTTGAGAATGGTTTGCTACCTAATGATTATTTTATGATTAGAAACCATGGAGAAGACCAGGAGATGATGGGAGAAGGAGTTGGGAACGTGGAGGACCAGCAAGGGCTTGGAAGCCAAAGTGGAGGCCCAATCAAAACCGACTTCGAGTCTGTTTCGGGGCCCAGGAGCAGTCTGTACTAAAACAGTCGCCCAAGACGCATACGGACTCGGATTTGAACGTTCTACATATGCACGGAAAGATAAGGAGAAGACCTTTCCAATGCTGCCGGCCTCATGTCAAAATTCATCCGGAGTCATCGGGAATCGTCAAAACAAGACAGAGTCCAGAATCTGTGTCGGTGCTGCGTCGCCTATTTTTGGCCTTTGGGCTTTGTATCTAGTTGAGCCCAATTAGGGGCGCGTCCAGAGGGTCTTGCACGACCCTAGGGTCTTTATATACAGCCGCCACCGCACCATTAGGGTTCAGGTTTTGCTTAGATCAATTCTGTTAATAAACAGTTTCGCCGTTCATGTGAAAGTACTGTAGGAGTAGCTCAGCTTAGTTCTTTCTCCACTTGGCTTTATTTATTTATTTATATTTGAGATAGAATCTTCTGTGTGTCACACTACCTCGTCATTATCCATTGCTTGCCTGTCTTGGTTAGATGATCCTTATCAATTCGGAATGTAAATATGTGCATAAGTAAGCCTTCTTATTTATTGCCTTCCTTTAGGATAAACAAATACGATGCCCTGAATACTTTCGGGTGAAATGCTACAATGGTATTTTCCGTGCACTTGCGGATGTTACCTAATTGTCTCTAGGACATATTAATAAAGCATTTATGGCATCTCGCCAGCGATGATTTATTAGTATGGCTTAGCCAAAAGTCAACATGCATTTCTGTCGCCATTGTCGGAGAAGGCGTATGATTAAGAAATTACTAATGTACATATTTATGTTACAATTATAAGACCATCTCCTAAGCAGGCTAACCTTGCTTTGCTTTCTACATTTTGTATGAAAATAGGGTAGTGCCTTTCTTCTGCTTTCAAGAACTAGCTAAGCTTTAATAAAATGCTTGAAACCCAATTAGCTCAGTTGGCTGCTGCTATTCGTCCTGTAGAGTTGAGGAAAATCCCGGGATAACCCGAGACTCTCTTAGAAAATGTTAATGCGGTTACCACTAGGGGAGGTAAATCCACTCGGGACCCGCTATATCCTAACACTGTAGGAAAGGAAAAGGAGAGAACACAGGTTGAGAAGCCGGCGGAAGAAAAGGAACAAGAGGCGATGCCGCTAAGGAAAACGGCTCCACATGAGTTCTATGACACAAACTTCATGCCGTTTCCTAAAAGAAAGAGGAAGTCGACCGTGGACGAGCAGTTCACATGCTTTGTTGAAGTAATCCAGAAGCTGCACATCAACGTGCCCTTGCTGGATGCGATGCAAGTACCTACGTACGCTTGCTACCTCAAGGACCTCATCAGCAACAAGCGTCCCATACCGACCACGAAGATTGTCAAGCTTACGGAAGAGTGTAGTGCTGCTATACTCAACTGGCTTCCTGAGAAGAAGAAAGATCCGGGCTGTCCCACGATCACCTGCTCGATTGGGACACAGAACTTCGACCACGCACTGTGTGATCTCGGGACGAGCGTGAGTGTCATGCCGAAGGACGTCTTCGACAGGCTGAACTATACAGCCTTATCCCCCACACCGATGCAGCTCTAGCTGGCCGATTCCCCGGTCCGCTACCCGGCGGGAATTGTCGAAGATATTCCGGTGAAAATCCAGGATTGCTTCATTCCCATCGATTTCTTGGTACTCAACATGGATGTCGGTAAGGAAACACCGCTCATCTTTGGGCGGCCATTCCTCAGCACCGGAAGCTCACATTGATGCTGGAGCCGGAAAAATCCATTTCCATATCAATGGAAAGGAGGAGAAGTTTGATTTTCGGCCACGGAAGGAGCAATGCAATATGATCCACATCAAGTATGGGCCAAACCCGAACAACATCAAGTAAGTCGAAGTCACGCCCCGAAAGAAGAACAGCCTCATAACGTTCATGAAGAACTTCCTCGAGAAGGAAAAAGTGTCACCACGAGGGGTGACGGTGAAGAGGTCGGAGCCGCGTGCCAAGCCACAGGCTCCGAAGTCTCCAAATCCGCCGACCACGCCGACAAAGAAGACCAAGAAGGTGTGGCGAGTGAAGCAAGAAGTATCATTCGTGTCCTTATCTACCGGACGACACCACATCGAGCTAAACGCTGGAGAAAAGTCCCGCTCGTCGGACTTAAATGGGTGAGTCCTCGCCGAGAGGTTAAATCGGTATTTATCCATATTTATTTTTTTCAGTTCCATATTTGCTTTCCATCATGTTTAGATTCATTTCCAACTTTTGCATTTTGCATATTTGAATTTTTCAACAATCTTGCACATTGGAATTTTTCCAATCATATGCATATTTATATATATATATATATATATATATATATATATATATATATATATATATATAATAGGTTTTTTGGGTATGTCTTTTTGAAAAGAATTTTTGTCGAGAAATTTGAGCAAAATGGCTGCACTGGCTAGATTCAATAGCCGTTGGGGAACATCCTGGAAAAAGGAGGGAGCCAGGAGGGCCAACTGGTAGGTCGACCGACCTAACCAGGGCGGCCGACCTCCTGGTCCCACCTTTTTGTCCTCAGCTTTTTCCCAACGGCTCTATAGCCTTTGCTCTGTCCATTTCTTGCTGCCATTCTGGTGTTTGGGCTATAAAAACTGACCAGGAGGAGGAGCTTCACCATTCCAAGCTCATTCTTCACTCTCCTCCTTTGCTAACTTTGTTGCTCTTCAAGATTTCTTGTTGTTCACTTCGCTACTGCCCCAAAAACCCAAAAAAAAATAGTTTCCCTCTGTTTTGTGCATTTTCAAGTTGATTGTAAGAATCAAAATCAAGTTCAGGAGGGTTTGGGTTTGTTTTCACTAACGTTAACCCGAACGCAAGGTCATTCTTGTTTTTGTTTGTTCTTGTGTGCAGCCATGCTCAATCGAATCAAGCAAGCTGTTGGGGGGAAGAAGAGGAAGAGTTCTCGAGCAAGCACGAGCCGGACGCCCTTCGTCGAGCTTACCTCGAGTTTGGGACATGGCGACTCCGAAGCTGAAATTCCAGAGGTAGAAATGCCGGCCATGCTCACCTTCGAGGAACACCGTGAAGGACAAGCCATCGAGCTCATGAGAGACCGGCCGTTCGCCCACACCCGACACTTCGACCCGGATTTCCTCGAGAAAATAGGGGCAGCGTCTCCGAATGACCAACCTAACCACACAGAAGCATGACGGCCACACCGGGGTTCCAAACCCCAATCAGAGGTACGGGTTGGGATCAGCCCCCACCACCGGACGAGGCTGGAGGATCATCATGGCAGGCTGGTGCATGGGGATCTCAGCATGACTACCCCATGCACACATCATCAAGCTCGAGCGGAGCGCCATCCTTTGCTAACCGGTCATTCTCATCCCGTGAGTTCCGTGAACTCAATTTCGGGATGGCCGAGTTAACAAGGCGGGTGGACGACATCGACTTGCGCACTGAGAGTATGCAACAAACTCTCTCGCAGCACGTCACCGACACCCAACAATGGCAGAATTTCAGCGACAACCAATTCCGCCAACTCAACGCGATGATGCCCCAGAACCAAAGCAATTGGGATGCCTTCTTCCGCTCACAAGGGTACGACCAAACCAGCAAATGTGAGAAAGAACAAGCTTGGAGGAGGACCCCCATCTCACGGTAACTTGTATCTTTCCCTTGTTTTCATTTTTGCATTAGAAAATCCAAAAATCCAAAAAAAATAAAAAATCTAAAAGTCAAAAAATAAAAATGAGAAGATGATAAAAAGACCAAAAATACTTTCTTTAGCTTTTTCATGCGCGGTATGAATGTGTTGAAATGATGTATAGTTCCTCTGTTTTATTCCTCTCTAACATTGGTTTACAACTTAGTACTCTCCCAAGAATTAAATTTGTTAGCTAAAATTTTACCTTGAACTTGAAACTTGTGGGTAGCACATACATTCTCTAGTTCTAAGTTGTTGGGAGATATGATATAGTGAATAAGGATGCTATGATCTTGTTCAAAGTAAAGCTTGAATTCCGGAGTTTTATTTTTCAAAATGATAAATTGATAAGTTGCTCAATGATGAAAATTCCTACCAAAGCCATATGTAGTGCTTACTTGAAAAACCTTATACATATGCTCTTGTTTCACATTGAGCTTAGTCAAAATTGTTGCTAGTAAGACTCTTTTCATGCTATTCTTCTAAATTGGAAGATAGCAGCCACCAAATCCACCACCATCAAAATTGTTACACACATCCACTGCCATGAGCTATTCTTCTAAATTGGAAGATAGCAGCCACCAAATCCACCACCATGAGCTATTCTTTTACACCGGAAGAAAGCCACCACCACTTCCATCCACCTGAAAGAAATACTCCATATGTTCATTGCAAAAATTCCTCTCTCAATTATCATTGCAAACTAGGAATATGGCTATGCAAAAAGAAAATAAATGAATGCTCCAAAGAAGAGCAATCAAAAGATAGCCATGTCCTAGAAAAATTCCAAAAGAGAGGAAAGAAATTCAAAAAGGAGTTATTCATTCCATCCATCATTCCACCATGTTTCCCACACACTTGCACGTCTTGATCAAAATTTTGTGAATTGATTTTTCTAGGATCTGGTCTTTTGACATAGCAATAGTATGTGAACAAGTATGCCTCAATTATTCCTACCTTGAGCTCCACATAAGCCTTAATAGAAGTAGGTGATTTTAGGCAACACTTTGCCTTGGTGAGGAATCATACACATTTGAGCTATCCGAGAGAATCATTTGAGGAACTTGGTTTTATTTGCAAAATCTATTGAAAACCACCAGAGTAAGATAGTGGAATAGAGAGCAAGTAATTAGTGCCCTACAATTGCTCTATCTCTCAACCGCCCAAGACAATGAGGTGTTAAAAGACCCATGATGATCAAGGTAAATGGGTGAATACTATGCCAACATATTTAATTCAAGGAAAAGTATCTTTGTTGTGCACTTAGTATTATTGAGGAGTAGGACATTGTAGCAACTCCTGATCAACAACTTAAGTTTTATCTTTACTTCGGGATGAGCAAAGGTTCAGCTTGGGGGAGTTTGTTGACGGTTGTGAAGTACCATTTTCGTCCGTCAGCTATGATCAAACAAAGGAGAACTTGGCATTCATACACGCATATTTGTTTACAATAATTTACTTCCACTTGTACTTGAGAATTATTTGCATGTAGGAGAAATTATGAAGGAAACACACCCAAAAGGCAAAGAAACACACTTTTGACCAATGAGAGAGTGCCAACTGGACATCCCATGGATTGAAGGGCCCATTTTCAGTACCACACCGAAGAAACACACAAAACTACCCTAACATCTAGGATGAGGACCCACCTGGCAGCCTCCCTAAGGAAGCCCATCCCAGGAGGGCCCAGCCACAGGTCGGCCGACCCCCCTAGGTCGGCCGACCCAGGCATGCGGCCTTTCCTCCTGGGCTTGCACGTGGAGGCTCCTGGTTGATCCCTAAAGGCAGTGGACAGGGATATTCTTGGTGGTTAGTCCCCTTTACCGACCTATAGAGGCTATAAATAGGAGGGTGTGGCTTTACACTCACACACATACCACAAGAAGAACTCTTTCTCTTGCTACTTAGTTGTTCTCAAGTCTTAGTGGAGTTAGGCTGAGTCGAGAGCTCTCTAGTTCTTCAAGTCTTCTCTTGGAGAAATTGGTATGGCTCTTGTATCATTTTCCTTTTTAAGACTTTGCTCTATTTAATAAATGTCATCTTTTCATATAGTTGTGTTTGGGTCATGAGTTTCTTGTTTGATATTGTGATTCATATATATGTGATAGTATAGCCCACTTGTGTGATAGTAGTTTATATTTATTATACTACTATTTTCATGCTTATTATATACCGTCACTATAGTCTAATTTATATGACATAGTCTTTATACTTACGATTCATTGTTAAGACATGACATGAGTTTGGTGATCATATTTATATGATAGCTTTCCTTCATTAATGTAACCATGGAGGAGTAGAGTGCTCTTTGATTATGCAAGTATGGTACTTGGATAATTGATTTGCATCAATTATTCGTTAGTCTACCGGTTAGCTGAGGTAGGCGGCAGGTGGTGACAGCCCTGTCCGTCCTTTGAACTTCTCCACGCTAGGCTAGTGCGTAGGCTCTTGGCGGAAGTCGCTTGTGGATGCAGGGGTAGGTCCGTGCCTAAAGTGTTATGTTAATAACTGTTGAACCTGAGTATAAGCGTGTATATGTATAGAACTTAGGCTATACAACAGTATATGAAAATATTGTAGGAGTAGCTCAGCTTAGTTCTTTCTCCACTTGGCTTTATTTATTTATTTATACTTGAGATAGAATCTTCTGTGTGTCACACTACCTCGTCATTATCCATTGCTTGCCTGTCTTGGTTAGATGATCCTTATCAATTCGGAATGTAAATATGTGCATAAGTAAGCCTTCTTATTCATTGCCTTCCTTTGGGATAAACAAATACGATACCCTGAATACTTCCGGGTGAAATGCTATAACGGTATGTTCCGTGCGCTTGTGGATTTTACCTAATTGGCTCTAGGACATATTAATGAAGCATTTTATGGCATCTTGCCAGCGATGATTTATTAGTATGGTTTAGCAAAAGTCAACATTGAGGTGAATGTTGACGCTGAATGTGATGATGAGCCTCTCTCTCAGAGCGTATCTCTCCCTCAACCATAGCTGGAGTTGGCTCGACAGCTGCTGAGGTCGATGTAGAAGCTTCTGGACCTTCTGCTGGAGTGGTGGAAGCAGCAGGAACAAGCTCAGATGTCGGATGGAATGACTCATCATCATCATCATCCAAGCCTTGTAGGTCCTCTTCTACAAAGATACTCTCCTCCATCTCCTTGTTACCTGCAGTCTCAATCACATTGCTTGCACAAGAGCTTCACTCATCAAAGGTTACATCGCAAGACTCTACGATGGTGTTAGTTTTCAAATTCAAAACTCTATAGGAATGACCATGAAGGGTGTAGCCAAGAAAGATACCATCAGAATATCTTGACTCAAACTTATCAAAAATTGCCACGCTTGCAAATAAAGCACTTGCAACCGAAAGCACGCAAATGAGAAATAGATGGCTTCCTCTCAAAGCGTTGCTCAAAGGAAGTCATATTAAGAATTGAGCGCAAGAAAACCCGATTTTAAACATAGTAAGTAGTGCCAATGGCCTCAGCCTAGAACCGCCTCGGAGTCCTATGCTCATCGAGCATCGTCCGGACCATTTCCACCAAGTATCTGTTCTTTCTTTTGACCACACCATTCTATTGAGGGACACGAGGTGCTGAAAACTAATGCTCAATACCATGCTCAAGGCAGAAAGCATCAAAGGAGGAGTTCTTGAACTCGGTGCCATTATCACTACGAATTGCTCATAATGCACCAAGGAGTTCCTTGAACAACTTCAAAGCTAAGCTATGAAAGTGATGAAACACTTCATCCTTGCTCTCAAGAAAGTAAACCCAAGAGTAGCAAGAGTAGTCATCAACAATCACAAGAACATACCACTTCCCACCCGCCAAACAAACCCGAGAAGGACCTACAGTGTCCATGTGAAGCAGCTCTCTAGGGCGTTCAGTCATCACCAAATTAATTTGTGGATGAGAAGCAGCAATCATTTTCCTATGATGACAAGGAGCACAAACCAAATCCTAATCAAATTTGAGCTTAGACAATCCTCAGATCAAACCTAGACCACTCAAGCGACAAAGCAAGTCAAAGCTCATCTGACTAGTCTCCTGTGCCATTTCTAGAGCTCAGAAGAAGATTGAGCAAACAAGCACTTGTGAGAACGAGGAGAAATAGCAAAATCAGCCTGAAAAACATTCCCAATGCTAGAAATCCTACAAACCAAAGAGCCATTCGAATCAAGAACACAAGAAGCATTTTTCTTAAAGCGCACTTCCAAACCAACATCAAGCAACTGAGAAACAGAGAGGAGATTGTACTTGAGATGCTCAACCAAACCAACATCCTTGAGAGTAAATTATTCATTTATCTTTACTGCGTCTCTTGCCTTCACTCTCCCTCTCTTGTCATCTCCAAAGGTCACATACTCCCGGCGCTTCACAGGAGCGAGGCTGGAGAACCACTTTGCATCTCCGGTCATGTGGCGCGAACTCCCGGTGTCCATCAACCACTCGAACGCATGGGACCAGAACCACGATGGGGAAAGCGTGGATTGTCAAAGCGTCTTGACTCAAACCTGGGGTTGTGAGGATAGAAATCATTTGTGTGAAAGCCAAATCCACGTGAGCGATGCTCACCACAATGGGGAAAACGTGGGGCACCAAAGCGCTACTGCACAAAGCCCCAATTTCGTGAATCAAAGCCATATGAGGAATGAACCTGTCCACGATAGGCATGAGAAAAAGAGCGAGGCTGAAAACTAACAAAATCATTATGATGCACATTCCTAGTTAACTCAGCTTGCATTCTCTCAATCCTCTTACGCCTATAACAGTACTCATCCAAGTGACCCTTACAGATGTGGACAAGGGTTCCCGATCTTCCGATAGGTTCTGATAATCTTGATTAAGGCGGAGGCGATACACAAATCGATCCGGCTTCCGAACGACACGTTCTGAACCCCGCAATCGCAGCACAATGTCTCCTCTGGTTATCAACCGTTCAAGAATGATTGACCTCGCCGAGAAGGCTTATCCTTGCCTGCAAATCAAGAACACAAGCAAGAACAAAAAAGAATGCAACCAAATTTGCAAGTATACGATGAATCTCACAAGTTGGAGTCTCAGAAACCGATCAAACGGCAAAACTGTTATCAACAGAATAATCTAAGCAAAATCCAAACCCTAATGAAGAGGCGGCGGCTGTATATGAGGACCCTAGGGTCATGCAAGATCCCCTGGACGCAGCCCTAAGTGGGCTCTACTCGTTACATGGCCCAAAGACCGATTACGGTGTCGTAGCACCAGGACAGATTCTAGAAGTCGATTTGTTTCGGTGATTGCCGACGGCTCGAGAAGAATTTTGACATGGGACCAGTTGGGTTGGAAATTTCTTTTCGTTATCTTTCCAGGCATATATAGAACGTCCAAATCCGAGTCCGTATGCGTTCTGGGTGTCCGTTTTAGTGCAGACTCGTTCTGGGCTCCGAAACAGACTCGAAGTCGGTTTTGATTGGGCCTCCACCTTGGCTTGGACGTCCTTGCTGGCCCATCACGTCTCCAATCACCTCTCCAGCTATCTCATCATCATCTCCATGGTTTCTAACAATAATTAATTTATTAGGTAGCAATCTATTCTTAAAACCACATAATAAAAATATTAGAAACGATCTCACCTGTAAATTCAGGTGATGCACATGAACTTTCATCTTAGTTGAAGGAGTGTTGTGTGTATCCATGAGTGTGATGTACTCATCATTCTCCCCCTTTTGAATTAGATTCGTCCTCGACTCGATCCCATCTCTTTCTCCCAATAGTGGTCTCAAATCTGAAATATAAAATATAGAACTATTCCCAAACTTGGAATACACCCCGTGTTTATATGTGTTATGAAAATTATCATCACAATATGAAACCATAATAGAAGACATGCCATGCAAATTAATGACCTCTTTGAAAACTTGCTCAGCAATATGAACGTCATTCTCACTCTTATGACAAGATGGAAAATGTATGATCTTAAAAACACTAGAAAAACATGACATGATATGGTAATTGTTATTGCAGTTTTCTAGTTCATCATTTGGTTGTACAACACAAGGAGTATTCATGTTTGAGCAAATATAAACTTTATGCACCATAAATACACCTCTATGATCATAGTTTCCTATAGCATAAAATTTGTTTCTTGTTAGTAAAGGCAATTCAGTTTGAGAAAAGATTTGCTTCTCCACGGTATTTAGATCACAAAGAACATCAAATTCAATATAACCCAAAGTATTTAGAGAAGACAATAATTTCTGCTCATTCTTTTCACATGTTATTAAAATCAAATGTTTTATTTCAGCACTAGTAGGTGAATCAGAAGCAAAAACATCAATCTTGTTCATTTGTTATGGCAAAGGTATAAGTGAAGCAGTGACACACAACTCCTCTTTATCACAAGGATCAGTAGATAAATCAACTTGTGGCAAAGGCAGATCAAGACAAGGTTCCAATACAACAAGATTATTGGAACAATTCATCACATCAAGAAAGCTCTTACCTGAAGCAACAGCATGTTCTTCATCTTTCACACTATCCTCTTTTTTTATAGAACCTGAAATGTATTAGTTGCAACAAGAGGCAAGGAAATATGTTCATCATCTAATTCAGATTTTGATGTAAGTGTTGCAACATTTGAAATAGTCCATTCTTTCCTAAATGGTTCATTCTTTCTTCTCTCAAGTCTTTGTTGATCCTCTTCTAAAATTTCAGCAGCAGACATAGGTTTAAGAGTAACTCTTCTACCATTGTATTTAAATAAATAGCTATTAGCAATGATATTGTGCAAAGCATTATTTGTAGAAATCAAAGGCTTACTCAATAACAAATGACACGCTTGCATAGGCACTATATCAAAATCTGCACAATCCTTATAAGAACCAATAAAAAATTCAATGCGTGCAATTTTATCTACCTTTATCTTACCACAAGAATTTACCCATTGGATGTAGTATGGACATGGGTGTGGCTGTGTGGTCAAGCCGAGCTTCGCGACCAATTCCAAGCTTGCGATGTTGTTGCTACTCTCTCCATCAATGATGACACGACAACGTCGATCCTTCACAACAAAGTGAGTCTGAAACAAGTTGTTCATTTGATTTTGCTCTACCTTCTCCATTTGAGAACTAAACACTCGTTGTGCTACAACACTTGTATCAACCTTATTTGACACCATCGACTCATCACCATCGGTGTTGTAACCTGTCATTGTTAATAGAAAACAAGAAAACACACGAGAGTATATTTTCCTATCACCACTGTTTGATCATGGTGGAAACTCTCAACAAGCAAATGACAGCACCTAACTGAGTTCTTACAAGATTCTTAGTAGCAAAACAGAGGATACCTTGGAGAGTGTGATCCGACGATTACGAGGGTCCAAAGATCTGTGCCTATTCAGAAGGATATATATGGAGCTAGGTAGGCAATCTATAGTAGCAAGGATTAGCAAAATTTGAATTCATAAATTGCAAAACTGAATAATAGTCCCAAGCTAGTCTATGTCACTGGCCTAAACTTGTCTTGGACCTAGTTCAAGCAAGCAAGCAAATGGCTCAACAAAGGACACAAAAGCTGCAAACAATTCTGAATTTTTTCTCTTCTCCTTTCGTTTTTTTCTTTTGTGATAGGTGCGGCTTTTTCTTCTTTTTTTTTCAGCACCTCTTTGCCTTTTACTTCTTTCATGATTTTTTTGACATAGAACTGCAGCAAGAGTTGTGAACTTTATAGCACAAAGGAAAAACCTAAACTTTCTTTTTTGCACTCTTTACGTAAGGAATAGATGTATATGTAAAACTGAACCGACAATTCTCATATGCAACAACGTGCAGCAATCTCTTGACCCAAGGAACAACGTGCAACAGAAAACACTCTAAGTTTCTTTTGCACACAAAAAGTAGAAGACTAGATGTTAAATAAATATTTAGTGCAAACAATTCCAGCAGTACTATTCTCTCAACGTGTGCAACAATTTGATATTTTTTCTTGATTGTCTATGAACAAGGACACATATGACTTAAACAAGACCAAAGAACAAGTACTAGACCAACAACACAATGACCTTGTAGGGACTAAAATTCAGAGAAGCAAACTAAATTGAAAATTGTAAGGCACAAGGGGGGTGTAGGACAGCGGAAACACGACGAACAAATATTTTTGTAGGGCAATTTTCTGGACTCTAGGATTGAACAAAATAACAAGGATAAGGGCGAACCTAACGGTGTACCTGAAGCTCTGATTACCACTTGATGTGGACAAGGGTTCCCGATCTTCCGATAGGTTCTGATAATCTTGATTAAGGTGGAGGCGATACACAAATCGATCCGGCTTCCGAACGACACGTTCTGAACCCCGCAATCGCAGCACAACGTCTCCTCTGGTTATCAACCGTTCAAGAACGATTGACCTCGCCGAGAAGGCTTATCCTTGCCTGCAAATCAAGAACACAAGCAAGAACAAAGAAGAATGTAACCAAATTTGCAAGTATACGATGAATCTCACAAGTTGGAGTCTCACAAACCGATCAAACGACGAAACTGTTTTCAATAGAATAATCTAAGAAAAACCCAAACCCTAATGAAGAGGCGGAGGCTGTATATAAGGACCCTAGGGTCGTGCAAGACCCCTGGACGCAGCCCTAAGTGGGCTCTACTCATTACATGGCCCAAAGACCGATTACGGTGTCGCAGCACCAGGATAGATTCTAGAAGTCGATTTGTTTCGGCGATTGCCGACGGCTCAGGAAGAATTTTGACATGGGACCGATAGGGTTGGAAAGTTCGTTTCGTTATCTTTCCAGGCATATATAGAACGTCCAAATCTGAGTCCGTATGCGTTCTGGGTGTCCGTTTTAGTGCAGACTGGTTCTGGGCTCCGAAATAGGCTCGAAGTCGGTTTTGATTGGGCCTCCACCTTGGCTTGGACGTCCTTGCTGGCCCATCACGTCTCCAATCACCTCTCCAGCTATCTCATCATCATCTTCATGGTTTCTAACAACAATTAATTCATTAGGTAGCAATCTATTCTCAAAACCACATAATAAAAATATTAGAAACGATCTCACCTGTAAATTCAGGTGATGCACATGAACTTTCATCTTAGTTGAAGGAGTGTTGTGTGTATCCATGAGTGTGATGTACTCATCACTTACGACCACAGAACATGCAAATGTAGACACTCTCATGTTTAGGCTTAGCTTGCACAGTGGGTTTGGGTTTTGGCCTCTCTATTTGCTTTGGGTTGAAGGAAGGTTTGGGGTTTGGTGGATAGTATGTGTCAGTGGGTTTGATGGATTGTTCCTTATCCATGTAGCTAGAGCTAGGCACAAACTTACCCTCATTTTCACTCTCTTTGTCACACCTCTCAAAACCCAAGCCCAAGTTATAGGTTGACCTACAAGCACTCTCTTTCACTCTTGCCAAGTCACTCTCAATCTTCTCCTCACTCACTAGGGTTCTTTGGAGCCTAGAAACAAGATAATCATTTTCTTGGACTAGGACTTTATTTTCCTCCCTAGTGATTACAAGCTTGTCCTTAAGAGAGACACACACCTCACATGGTGGTGGGATAACTTTAGAGCGAGTCTCATCTAACAGCTTGGACTCAAGCTCTTTGACTTTGAGGGACTGAGATTCCAACTCATTAGTGAGCTTGGGGCACTTCTGACATGCACCCAAAAGAGTTGGTCTAGCTTTGAGTTCATCAAGCTCTTTGAGAGCACTCTCAAGCTGACTGGTAACTTGAGCATGCACACTTTCTCTCTGACTGAGATCATTCCTCACAACTTGACAAGACTCACACTCAACATCAGCATTTTTAGCAAGCTTGGACCTAAGCGAAGTGATCTCATACTCAGCATTCTCCAACTTAGACTTAAACTCTCTATTTTCATGAATAGCGCTGTGAAGCTTATCATCTTGCATGAGCAAAACATCACGCAAATGATCAGATTTAAAAGAGATCTCATCAAGAGTGGGAGGTACCTCGCTTGTGTCAAAGTTGGAGCAAGAGTCGGTGTCATGATCATTCTTTGCCATGAAGCATAGCCCGGTGAAGTCCTCCTTCCTCTTGACTCATGACTTCTCAACCTCCTCCTCCGAGCTTGTAAGGCCTTCGCTTGATGTGAGGTCGACATCGCTAAAGGCGGCAATGCAGGCGCGTGCAATGGCCTTGGCAAACTTCTTGGAGTTCTTGCCTTTCTTGTAGAAGCGATTCTTCTTCTGCTTGAAATCTTCAGTGTTGTTGTCATGGTACTCGACCTTCTTCTTCTTCTTAGGGCAGTCAGCAATGAAGTGTCCCGGGCCACCACACTCGAAGTAGGTTCTTGAACCACCTCCTCTTCTCTCCTTGCGGTTGTTGTAGAACTTCCTGAACTTCCTTGTGAGCAAGGACAGCTCCTTGTCAGGAATGCACTCTATCTGTTCATCGGAAGCTGCAACAAGACAAGAAAGAGCAAACTCCAAAGAAGACTTATCAAGTGAGGGGTTAGTTCCATCAGAAGCACCACTATGACTACCCTTTTGAGAGCTAGAAAGCAAAGCCATGCTAGAAGCAGGATTAGCAAGATTAGGACGAGAATTCCTAGACAGTTCATGAGATTTTAGCTTGCTATACAGCTACTCAGAGTCCAGGGTATTGAAATCAGCAGTCTCTTCTAATGCAACAATCTTAACTTCTCAAGCATTTTCATCAAGTGAATATAGCAATTGGTTAGCTCTATTGTTATCATTGTACACAAGGTTACCACAAGCCCGCATGTTGCATATAATGGCCTCAAACCTACAAAACGTGTCATCTAGAGACACGCCAGGTTTTTGTGCAAAGGTTGGGTATTGTCTATTGTAAGAATCCTTATGCATAGACTTGACTTGATTGGTACCCTCAAGGTACGTGCAAAGCTATGCCCAAATGGCATGTGCCGTATCAAGATGAGCAACATGGTCATGTTCATTCGTACCTAGAGCCGAAAGCAGGATATTGACAGCTTTGGAGTTGTTTTCATACCTGATTAACTCACCTGCAGATGCAGTGTTGAGGTCTCCTGGTATGGCATACTCCTGCTCAACTATCTCCCAAATTGCACGTCCTTGGCTTAAGAGGTAAGCCTTGGTCCTTGACTTCCAGTAGGAAAAGTCCTCTCCATCAAACATCCAGAGCTTCACCACACACTTCTCCATGTCACCTGCGGATCACAAAGCCGGTGAAGGTCAACTAGTGATCAAACTGGCTCTGATACCAATTGAAGGATCGAGAAGGCGACTAGATGGGGGTGAATGGGAGCCAATTAAAATTCTACACAAGAACTTGACTTATATCCAAATTACAACCCTAGCAACCTCTAAACCGATCACCAAGGCCACACATACCAACTAGTGATGTGCTAACCCTAGGAGAGATCAACAATAGCAGTGGAACACAGTGGAAACAGAAAAGAACTGCAAAGACTCGAAACTGTTAAAGAAACACACACAAGACAGACCTCTCTGGAATACCATCGGCAGTGCCTATCACAGCCATTGATAGTGCCGGATGACACCATCAGTAGTGCCGGTCACATGCATCGGTAGTACCGGTACGGGGTTCTCAAAACACTGGAAAGCTATGCTCAGAGCGCATCGGCAGTGCTGGTAGTGGCTATCGGCAGTGCTAGTGCGGGGTTCAGACTCAAGCCACCGGCAGTGCCGATCGTGGCATCGATAGTGCGGATCCGAGCTTAGACCCATCGGCATTGCCGGTCCTGGTCATCGCAGAAAACTATCGTGATTTTTCCATAAATCTCTCCAAAACTCAACCAAATGATCTCCAAAACGTGTGATATTTGGACCAGCCAATCCTCAACACATCACGACCCTAATCCTAGAAGATCCACTCAATTGGCTCAAGAAATCATCATGAATTTCAGATCTTGTGCCATGAACACCAAAAAGGGAAAACTTGAGAAATCCTTCAAATTGTAGGTGCTAGAGCTTATGATTCGGTCTAGGGTCCATATAGGATTGTTCTAGCTCATCATAGCACCAAGATCCCCTAAGAATTCCACCCAAAAACTTGTCCAAAAATGAGATCGTAAATTCCCACAAAAATAGCTCCAAAAATAAAGAAAAAGAGAAATTCTGGATTTAGGAAGAGAGGAGGATCTTGAGCATGAAAATAATTGTCATATCATAGAAACATGCTTACAAGATCCACAGATACAAGGCTAGGAATCCACCCTCTTCCTCCCACCTTGTCCCGTGATCCTCCTCATCGGCAAGTCTCTCCCGCCTCCGGTCCATTGGAAGCCTCTACTTGCACCGACGCCCGATCACCTTTGACTTGGTCAATCCCGCCGTCTTGATCACCGCCTCATGATTTTGAGGCTCAACTGTGAAACCGTCCATGCTCCTTGTCTCTCCACGTGTATGGTGTGGATCATCCTTGACTTTACCCGACCTCCTGATCGTCCGGCCCCAAGTCTCCTACTTGTGCGCGATCCTCTCCCCGTTGATCACCAAGTTGACTCCAGTGACCTACACATCATGAGACAAGGAAACACATTTCCCATCTCCTACAACTCTCCAACATCTTCACCAACTCCGGTTAGTGATAACCATGACATGCACAAACTCATGCAATCTCCAGATTCTCGCATTTCAACTCAAACACCGAATCAACCAAAGTCAATTACTCATCACATATTGCAAACCACAGCACATATCCACATGCTTTCTCAAAAACTTTTGCAACGAAAAAAAGACCACCATCGCTATAGGCTATTGCAGCGCGGCCTTTCACAGCAAATTTTTACGATACAATTTGGTTGCATTTGCGGCTATTGCAACTAACTGGGGCATATTGCAACGCATTTTGTGCGTTGTATTTGCATGAAAATCTAGTAGTGCGGACTGTGCGGAGCCGCACTGGGGCAAGGGCGGGAGGGAGCGGTTGCATTTTTTCCTCAATACAGGTGATTGGAGGTTAGGGGCTTAGAGCCGCGGATTGGTGGGTTGCGGGCCCTGTTTGTTGGCATAAAAAATCTATGGAAAGAGCACATATTCATTCCCAGGCATTGGATGCATATCCAACGGCTCATATGGCAAGATGGCAAGCACACCATGAACACCAACTGTAATTTTTATAGAAGTAGAGATAAGTAGGAAGAAGCATCATCTCTTACATTTTGTACCGAGTCCATCTAGAGGTGGCGTTATGTTTGTAGAAAAAAGGTGGTTCTATGTTTTATTTTTGATGAAAAGGAAGCTTTCATTACTCAGGAATAAGATTACATTCTTGAGCTTATCTGCTCAACACACACCGGCGTGCACAGACGCCACACCACTGCATGCTTTGTCCAGGCCAGTTCCACCAGATCATGCCTTACCAATCTTTGCTCCCTCTTCACTAAATTCACTCTAAACTCGCTAACAATAAAACTTAAAAGAGATTTCTAACACCGTGGACAGCTCAGCATGGCCACCAGTGATGCGCAATCTATCTCTAGCTCGGCTTTCTCTCTACACCACTTTGTCACAAGCATGATTCCTTCTAGGGTCGCCATAGCCTCTGTTTCCTCTGCACTGATCATATTGAAAAGGACATGTCATGAGCTAAGTAGCGTCGAACCATCGGCACTATATAACTATACCAAGGCCTTCATGTCCTGTTCATGCATAAAAAATACCATCCATTATCTTAATCAAAAGTGGTTCTCTGTTGACTCTTACATATCGAAATGTTCTATGAAGAGTTTTTCCCATACACTACAATAAAAAAGGGCTATACCGGCGGCAGCAAAAACGTATTAGCGGCGATCCAAAACTCAACCGTCGCTATAAACAGAAAATCATTTTAAACGGTGGTCCACTTAGCAGCCCGCTGTTATTTTTATTTTTAGCAGTGGCTCACTTACCAGCCCGCCGTTATTTTTATTTTTAACGACGGCCCACATACCAGTCCACCGTTATTTTCATTTTTAACAGTGGCCCACTAATCAGACCGTTGCTATTGTTTAGCCCAAGCCCATTTATCCTCTGTTGTGTATAAAAGAACCCTAACCCTACGTACCTCTTTCACTCTACCCACTTCCACCCGGCACCACCACTTCCTCTCACCCGGCCCACCTTCCTCTCTCCCCAAGCATCCCTCTCCTCTCCCTTTTCTCTCCCCGGCCGGTGGTGACCCTCCACCCGTTTTCTCTCCCCCAGCCGCCGACCACCTCTCCTCCCTTCTCTCCTCCCCCACCCCCACAGCAAGCGAGGCCTCAGCTCTTCCCCGGCGACCATGCGCGCTGCGGTGCCCCTTCCCGATGGCACGCCCTCCCCGCGGCGTTCCCTCCCCTGGCAGCGTGGCCTCCCTCGATGGCGCGGCCTCCCTCCTCTCCCTCCTCTCCTCCTGGTGCGACGGGCGAGCAGGTGGCCGGCACGACGTCCCTAGCGACGCCACGGCAGCCGGATCTAGCCGGCCCCTTCTCCTTGGCAATGCAGCGGCGACCGGATCTGGCCGCCCCCTTCTCCCTGGCGACGCGGTGGCGGCCGGGGAGGTCGGATCTGGCTGGCCCCGCTCTCCATACGGCGCGGCGGCGGCAGGGGAGACATGGCGGCGACGGTGACGAGGCGTCCTCGCTGGCGGTCGGGCGGAGGCGGCCTGCCCTCTCTCCGTTGTGGTGCGGCAGCCCGGACAGGCCTAGATGTGGGTTCGAATGCGCGGGGCGAGGTCAGGACCCGTGGCGGACGGGCCTAGATCCGAGGTTTTTTTTTGTTGTTTTTCTGGCTCTGTGGTAGCGGCGGGTGACATTGTCACTCGCCACTATAATAATGATTCTAGTGCGGTTTAATTGGCTCATAAAAGATCCGTCACAAATGGGGTGTATTTTTAGCTGCGTTTATACAGTGGCGGTAGGGTCAGCCTGCGGCTACAGTACATGGACTGTCGCTAAAGGCAGTTTTTGTCGTAGTGATAACTTCACACCATTTTTAGGCCTTTTAAGATGAAATACATACTGGCATGTTAAAGTAAAGTATGTCTTGGAAAATCATCATAGCTCCCTAAGGCTTGCATACATTTATACAGTCCGAAAGGTACAATACAATATAATTTGTCACATTATTTTCAATTTATTTTCTCTTATGTGACATTAGAAGGGGTTATTATCATCCTAACCCACCGTCCCTTCATTTCGATTTGTGCTCCCAAAAGAAATGGATGCCATGGTCTCTGCCAGAGCTGGCAGCAGTGCCCCTGCTTCAAGACCGGTCGTTCGATCCGTCGTCCACATTGTTCGTGACACGGAGCCCAATTCCATCTGGATGCTTCCGAGCCACACCATTTTTTGCGTGCACCAGGCCACATGGGTTGCGTGCTACCGTAATTCACTTCCTCTTCGCACCTTGCAGTGGCAAGCATCGTCCTGTATCCACAGTCATTGCAGGTCTAATAAGCCGGGTGTGCTGTCCCCAAGGACATAAACCACTGTGTGAGTGGTTGCATGCACGCTTAATTAGCGATGTTTCTTCAAACGGCAAGGTCAAAACATGTATAAACTTGTGTTTATCTTCACAACCGAAACGATAGTATAAACACCGATGTCTAACCGATTTAGGCCTCGTCATAGAATAAGATTTAAAGCCTATCACACACAAGGACATCCTAACTTTAGATATGTATGGATGAATAAGTTATTCTTCTCTCTACATGCATGAGAGTGGAAAGGATTATCTGGTTCATCTTACTACAATAATTGATTAACTCGATAGTACAGTAGGAGCTCACGTACAAATAAAGTCGGCACAAGTAGTGAAAAAAAAACCAGGAAAAGTTAGCAGCAGCTATGGATGAAACTCAGAAGAGTAAAAATTATTCTTCAAAAAAAGGCTGCCTCATCAAGTAAAGAAGAAGGAAGGCATACTATAAGCTGAATAAACACATTTGATTCAAACGATAAAAGTACAAGAAAAATCCAACTCCTTTGACTGCGGTAGTGAACTCTCTTTCTCATATAAAAATAAAAAAATGAATTCATTTAGTGGTTTAGAGGCAATAATGACAAATCATTTGTTGGTTCTGGCTAGGAGATATGCAATCTCATTCAGCTGCTCTCTTCTTCTTCCCTTGGCTTCCTCTAAGTTTCGACAACTCTGAAAATGACCAAGAGACTTCCAAACACCAACTAGTCGTTGTTTCATAAAACAGCTTTCTAGATCTAAAAACCGTATAGTCCAGTCTCTTACCGAACGTATAGTCTGATCTGCACTGAAGTCCATCACCAGAAGCCTCTGCTCTCTGTTTTACTCCTTCACCGTCGACGAGGACAAAACCTAGAACATAGGAGCCAAACAAGAGAGAGAGAGAGAGAATAGGTGAGAGAATGTCGGCGAGAAGCAACCAGGACCGTGAAAAACGAAAGGAACGAGACGGGAGTGAACCGCGCCGGCGAGGAGCAACCACGGCAACGAGCAATCACCGTTCTGCCTTCAACGCTTGCCTCTTGCCTGCCTCTATTCCGACTCCTCTCTGTCCGTAGGTTAGTGGTGGGACTATCATAGGATAAGGTTACTTCCAATCGGGTTTGGGTTTAAATTGTTATACAATGCGGCCTGATAACAACATAAAGCAGCCCGGCCAGGTTCCGATCAAAGCGGACCAATATTAGAGCAATCGGACAGCTCCCGCATTGACCGAACGAAGACGGAAGTTTTCAGGTGACTGTAATACAGGAAATACGTAAAAATATAGTCAGTATGTTCTGAGGCATCATAATGTAGAAGAGAAAGGGCAAGGATTGTTATATAGGAGCTGTATCGAATGCTTGCTAACAACCATGTTGACAGCAACAAAAGTATTTACATGTGTGTGAATAAAAATCAATATAACATTTTTTTAAGATAATAGATAACTTACATAAGTTTCTGGCTTTTTGCATATATGATGCTATAGCCATAGTCACATTATTACAGTATAGAAAACCTCAGAGCAAAGAAAGGTAATTAAATGGAAAGTCTAAGATTATAGGGTCACCCATTGTCGGCGAAGCACTACAGTGCCACTACTTCCAGAGAGCGGCAAGCCACCAATATATCCTCCCTGAAGACTTTTTTTCGTAGAAATCGTCAGAACCCGAACCAGTATGTCCCACGGAAGATAGTCTGCATAAAGGTAATCCAAGGTTTTTTGTTAAATACCATGTCGTTGCAGCAAAGCCAAATAGACCAAATGATGGCTGCTGCTGCGACCAAAACAATTCCTTTATTTTGACTGCCAACCATTCCTGACCAATCATGTAAAATATGATTAATGTTAATTAGCTGAGGTATTCTCAAGGCAATGTGAATAATCTACCATATGGTTTTAGAGAAGTGACAGTAAAAAAATATGTTGAATAGTTTCATTATGATTGTAGAAGCAACATTTTTGACTCCCTTTCCAATTTTTTCTAATCAATTTATCCTTGGTTAGGATGACCCCACGACCAAGATACCATAAGAAAATCTTGATTTTTAGAGGGAGTTTTAATTTCCAGAGCGTTTTGAACTGGACACAGACATCGGAAAGCATCAAGTATTCATATATAAAACACACTGAGAATTGACCGTTTTTATGTAATGACCATATAAATGTATCATGATTATCATTTAGAGTAATATCAAGTAGTTTGGTCGCCATTCTATCCCAGACGATTCGTCTGTCTCTAGTAACTGCTCTTCGGAATGAGAGATTAAGAGCTATTGAATTCATCACTTCAGCCACCATAGCCTCTTTATGTCTCACAATGTTATATAAAGTTGGATTTTAAGTACTCAGTGGTGTATTATCCAACCAAGTATCATTCCAGAATCGAGTTTATTCCTCATTGTTGACATGGAATTTTCTCAATCTTAAAAACTCGTGTTTGACTTTCA
This sequence comes from Eleusine indica, assembly GCA_030378355.1. Taxonomy (NCBI): domain Eukaryota; kingdom Viridiplantae; phylum Streptophyta; class Magnoliopsida; order Poales; family Poaceae; genus Eleusine; species Eleusine indica. The sequence goes on from CM059499.1 coordinate 33,590,823, forward strand.
TAAGACCTGTCCAAAAGTGCTTTTGTTGTACTTGAGATAAAGCTCTACTCCCCATATATTTGTTAATCATCAAGCGTTGCCATAAACTACCATCATTTAGTAGCTGAAACAACCATTTGCTGAGTAAGCATTGGTTTTTTACTTAAAGATTAGTAATTCCAAGGCCACCATAATGTTTAGGCTTGCACAGGATTGACCATCTTGCTAGATGATAAATCGATATAACATATATGTGAGTATTTGTAATTTTGTCTTATTATTTAAGCAATGTTATAGTTCCTACCCATTTTGTCCAACAAGCATCCAACCAATACAAAATTATGTCAGCATTTCTTATTATTTTTCTTGACCAGGCAAGTCTTTGTTGTTTAGTTTTAATCGTTTGATTGTTGCTAATCAGATCTGGATCCAGATTGGAGTCCGTATTCAAAATTGGCTCCTCGCAATAGAAAAAACACAAAGTCAACGAAATTTTCCGTGGTTCACGTGTCGTGCTTAGTTTTAGTTCCACTTATATGCCCCCGCGATATCAAGATAATCTCATTCTTGCCGGTAGCTTCTCCTTGGAAAGTATTGCTAGGAGCAAAGCTTATTGCATCACTCGAGCTACAAATTGTTAAGGTCAGTGCCATCCGAACCTCTAGCTATTTGTTGAATACTTTCACACATGAATGGTCCTTCTATCCATCAACAAATTATTATATGTTGATACGAATTCCATTTAGGAATATTGAGATTCAAGTACAAGTTCTTAGTTCAACCAATTTCAATAAGATTTCCTAGACAGATTGGTTTGTCTGTTTCCTTGTATATGCATCCGTCTGTATGTGGTTTAGTCATGCGTGTGTTCTTGGTAGTTCTTTGTCAAACGAAACATCGAAATCCCAATCTCCAGCTGCTCCTGTCCTCGCGTTCTCGGCCGTCGTCGCCGCTAGCTTACTCGGGTCCTCGCCGGTAGATCCTTGCTCTGCGAAGGATAAGTGGAATTGAGGCCTTGTTGGTGTGTCACTCCAAACGATGGCGCCATGCCATGCTTCCCGCTCTGCCGCACACTGCTCGCTGCGTGCCGTGCCTCAAGCCGAAGCCGGAGGTCTCAGCCAAGGCCGTGGCATTCGCAACTCGCAAGCGAGGACGGAGATCCGTAGCAGAGATTGGGGAGACTGGAGAATCACGCACCGGAGATTTGGCCCTTTTTGCAGACTAGCTTGCGATGTGCTTTTGTGATTTGGCCTTTATCATTTTACAATAAGCCCCCTTTTTATGTATAGATTAAGAAACAGTCTTCCACATATGGGACTTACTAATTTTCTAATTTTCGATTGACTGAAAATTAGGATAAATTTTGAACCGCTTTGTTACTAGATCTAGATCCAATAATTTATAATTATTATATAGATAATTTTATAAAAGAAAAATCAAAACACAAAGTAACAAATCATCGATTGAAATCTTTCAGTCGATTAAAAACTAGCAAATATGATAAAATAAAATAGAAAGCTACATTTAACTCCTTTTGACAGATTGTAATGTCATAAATGGACATAAACAATATACATTGTTTGAAACAAGTCACAATATAGCCGCCCATGGCACTTGGGACAGAGTGTGAGTGATGTCGTTAACTTAATTTTCTCTTTTAATAGTCACGATATAGCCGCCCTATAATGGTATATGTCGTGAACCTATCTCGTAGTGTTTTGGGATATGTGGCATGACGCTTTTACTTGATATATCCGAAGAAATATCTGTGTCTAACATTGCACGAAAGTGGCTAGTCATGTATTTGATCCGCTATGATATGTATTCGAGAAAAACTGCATTTATATTTGTATCTGGCTCCATCCGTATCCGATTCCGGTTCCGAGAAAATAATTTAAGATACGATATAGGATCAGTAATAAACATTCGAATCTGATCTATTTTCATCCCTATCAATATCATAATAGATGTCTTAATCATTTTCTTTATCAAATAAAGCCCTACCCAAATCCTTGATGGGGGCACTCGCACCACCTTCCCTCGCCTTGTCGCCGCAGCGGTTCGTGCGGCTGTCAGGAAGACGACGGCGGGCCATTAGCTCCAGTTCTGGGCTTGACATCGCTCGATCTGGCCATGTATGCGATGCCAGCCGCATTGGCGATTTGGATGATAGCGGCAGTGAGGTAAGGGCGAAAGAGGTGGTGTGGTATGGGCGAAAGAGGTGGTGTGGCGGCCCCACTCCCCCCCCCCCCCCCCCCCCCACACACACACCCCTTCAAATCAACGATTGCCACTCGCGCAGGATGGCGCTTGCACGTGGAGGCAACGGCATGCGGCCATTGGGTCATCTGAGGGAGGTATCCACAGCGACGAGGCCAGGCTGGAGCGGCGTGGGTGGGAGGCGTAGCAGCTAGGGAGGTATCCGCAGCGACCCCATGGCCATCGGGTCGTCCGCCATGACATCGCGTGCCTTCGTTTTGATAGAGATGCTCTTGCCCGACGCGGCTCGGTGGCGAGCACACTGCAACGAGACATGCTGTCATCTAGCTCGAAGGTGGATTTCTTTCCTTGTTTTCTTCAGCTTCAAGATCTGGATGTGGGGTGTTCCAATTTTCTAATCTTTTAAAAAATATTATGATATTTCTAAAAGTAGGTTTACTTTGTTTTGAGGAAATCAAACTCACTATTCATGGGACTGATTGTACGAGATACAAACGCCATTAGGCGGATTTAGGAACCCAACAAGTCCAAGGCTCCAAGCTAACACTACAAAGCTACAAAATGAGCGCCCCAGTTTGATTGCGGCCTTCATGAACAAACTCAACCAACTCGAACTCTGTTGATCTCATCCTGACTTCCAGTGCAATGTCCATACAATCCCTAGTTAGACTCTTTCAGATTTTTAATCACACTCACATTGTCTAAAGACAATCCACTACTACACAATGGAGATTTAGAGACACGAGATTAGTGACGCAAAAAATACCATGTCTCTAAATCACTTTTAGCGATGTCTATCTAGAACTGTGTCACTACTACTCTATAGAAGGCCATTAGTAGTGGCGGCTATTTAGAACACCGTCTGTATCAAAAGAAATATACACGGTTCGTGAAAAACCGTCCCTAAAAGTCTAAGCTATAGCGATGGATTTTTACAATAGTGACGGGTTTTCAAATCTCCGTCCCTAAAAGTCTATGTTATAGGGACGGATTTTTACAGCAGTGATGGAGTTTTACATCCTCGTTCCTAATGGTCCAAGTTATAGAGACGAGTTTTAGTAGTAGTGATGCAGTTTTGATTATCCATCCCTATTACATAAGCATATAGTGACGGGGATTAATAGAAACTACATTGGTGGTGTACTGGTAAAGACCTTACCTATATTTCAAATAATATACCAGAGTTAGAATCCCACCAACATTATTGTTCGTATTTTTTTTTCTTGCTCTTCGCATCGGGCTCGCTGCATGTCGTCGGGCTGCTTGCTGCTCCGGCCAACGACACATCCCCCTCTACACGCGCCCCGCCTTAGATCCCGATCTGCCCACCAGCCGCCGCCTTGACCGCGGCCATGGTGACTGAACCCTTCCTCCTCACGCAGCTTTCCACCGACAGCCTCCCTCGCCATCCTCTCCACTGATAGCCTCCCTGGCGGATTCAGTGGCGGCGGCCTCCCTCCATGACGGATTGGGTGGCGGTGACCTCGGCCTCCTCCCCTCCCCCTTAGGCGGCGGCCTCCTCCCCTTCCCCTCAAGTGGTCTCGGGTGGATCTCGGGCTCGGCTGGGCCGGGCCGGGCTGGTCTTGTTTTTTTTATTTATTCTGAATAATGTTTAGCGATGGGAATATCTTTCATCCCTAGATAGAATTAGGGACGGGGTTAATTAAGTGACATCTCTATAGGTCCGTTTTTTAGATTTAACGACATAAAAATTAAGATTGCTTCGTTTTACGTCTCTATAGGGGTTAGACTCCATCACTAAATAACGATTCTGTAGTAGTGATGTGAACCTCATCAGAACCAGAGGTCGCTCGCTAGGGATATGACTTCCTTGCACGCGACCACTTCAACAATCTTCCGTTCATTAAGGCCCTCCATCACTATAACAGATTCACCTAGGAACTTGCCTGTTGAACTTCTGGCCATGGCCGCAGCAGAAGACGTCGCCAAATTCTTGGATAGTGCTACGTCTACATTGATATTGATCATGCCGTCAGGTGGAGGAATCTAACGGGGTGGTCACGTTGCCTGAACAACCTTGTCTTCTTGCACCTTGATCGATAATTAGATGAAAGCGATAAACCATGACACAAAGCTGTAGGTAGACAATTAATGGACTAAGAAAAATATTCTCATGAATGAGCTTTCTCCTCGAATACAAAATCACCCACAGTGTAACTGTTATCTGGGTCAGAACATCGTGATTCACCAGCTTCATTACGTTTGACAGCCAACCTCTTGCATCAGATTCTTTCATCTCAGCCATATACTGAGTAACTTCGTGATGTAGTGCCCATACACTTCTGGCCATATTACATTACAAAAGACTCTGCCTCCAGGAGTCTGGCTCACCACGAACAGCACATACGCACTGGTCTGCCATATTTCTGTCATGTAGCACATCCCCAGCCGGCAGAGACTGTCTTGCCAGTCTCCACAAAATACACATACCTTGGAGGGAACTTTGATACTCTACAAGAACGACCACTCGTTCTCTTCACCGCTCCTATCTGATCTCCCCGCTCTCATCATCATTTGCCTCTTTGTAAAAAGCATGGTAGCGATTGCTTTGGTTGTATTTGGTTGGATGACTCCGACCCGTGTTTTAGATATGTTTGATTATTGGTCAAGGATGGTGAGGGCGACCACTCAAGAAAATATCCCTCCAATATGCTGGATAAGGCCATCAGGCAAATTTGTCCGGATGGTGCAAGAAGCATCGGTCTACTGGTCCCATCTATTATGTTAGACTGACTCCAATAAGGAGAGCCAATTTTGAGAGGCAAATCCAGGCATGCCTTACGTGTATAGTGACAAAATAGATGTCGGTCTCGCGTATACTCCTACCCAACAAGGAGAGCCATTTTTTATAGGCAAATCGAGCATGTGTCCCGTGCCTATCAATTGTTATAACTGGTCAATTGAAGTCATCGTAAGTTGTCTACTTAAGTTGTTGTAACTGATCTTTTAACTGGTTGTTGTAACTGTCCATTGAAGTTGTTGTAACCGGGCCACCGCTCACCCCGCACGCCCTCAATTTGTCCATCGCTCTTCAAATTCTTCGAGGAGAGAGGGATTGCATTTTTACATCGCCTCTCTCCTCAAAGGCACAATGCCTATCGAGATGTCTACTCCTCTTCAAGACCATTTTCTTATCTACAGTAGGGGTTCTACATGCATCTTGGCTTTGCATCCCCTGTTGCCTATCCTTGTTGAAGTCAGTCTTAGAGCGAAACACTAAAGCTCTTTCACATTGATCTTAAAACTATGTCAAAGTCAAGATTATAATAACTTAATAAGTATAAGAATTGGTTATGTGCTCGACATGCATCTTGGCTTTGCATCCCTATTGCCTATCCTTGTTGAAGTCAGTCTTAGAGCGAAACACTAAAGCTCTTTCACATTGATCTTAAAACTATGTCAAAGTCAGGATTATAATAACTTAATAAGTATAAGAATTGGTTATGTGCTTTCTTTCGCTGATGTAGAGGTTGGGTCTCTATCCATTATTAAAACAGCACTATAGTACTGCTTCCGTCTTATTAAAAGTGTTGTTTTTAATTTTTGGATATCATGTTTGATCATTTATTTTATTTAAAGTTTTTGTGTAAATTTTGAAACAAATATGTCATGGTTAAAACATCTCTAATGATAAAATAAGTAATAAGTAAATAAATGGTATTTATAGTAAAATTTTTGAATAAGACAAATAATTAAATATAATGTCTAAAAGTGAAAAATAATATTTTCAACGAAATGGACGGAAAAGATCAAAACAAATCCGTAAGTGTCTCTCTCGATTGGAAATATTTTCTTCCCGCTAATCCACCTAACATCTCCGGCTGCTGTATGCTGCTCTGCCGCCAAGCGTCCATACCAGTCCAACCCTTCTCGCAATAATCACAAAAGGTCAACAAAATTTTTCCTAGTGTTCAATCCATGAAGAACTTATTCTCGCGAAGAAAATCCAACAGTAACAAGCGGCGAATGCATGGCAGACTGCTCATGTAGCATGTTATATGGCTCCTTCCACATCGAACAGGAGCGCACACAAACTCGAAGGAAAGGAGACACAAGATTCACGCGCGCCCAGTTTATTTCACAACTAAGGGTCTATTGGTTTCCTCCCTGTAAAAGGAGTAAATTAAACTTTATACTAAATTTTAACCATAAAAGTACGAAACATGTCTGCTAAAATTTAGCCTAAAAGACTAAAAGTGAAGTAAAAGTTTAGCCCCAAATAAGATGCTAAAATGGACTAATGTATTAGAGACTGAGCCAAACATCCTCTCTCTCTCTCTCCGCTCGACCCGCCTCCGTTCCCATCCTCGAAGCAGCAGATCTGCGTGTCATCCCACCTCAAACTCGCCGCATACCTCCTTGCCAGCGTTGATGCCGCAGAGGAGGAGGTGGTCAAGCGTGGCACAGAGGCTCGCGGCGACGGCCTCATGCCCGTGTGCGACGCCACACCTCGCCAGCGGCGGCCGCCTGTGCGACCCACACCTCGAGCTTCGCAGACTTCTATCTCCGGACGGTGCTACTCATCACAAATAGGGGCAATTGGTCATTATAAAGAAAAAAAAAACTGAAGTTTAGCTCTTGAAAATGAACATTTTAGAACTAAACTTTAGGGGCTAAAGATTAGTCTGGGTCAAACTTTAGGAGCTAGACTTTAATTCCTAAAGGACACGAACAGACCCTAATACAATACGTCGCATGCGTAATTTCAATTGGTCCAAGTAAGAGAGATCCAAGGCCGATTGCTACCGCTATCAAAGTGGGAAGCAGCGGCATGCCACGGATTGGGAGCTCCAGTGCATGCATCCTTGCCATCTGATTTAAGGTCTCACCGTCTCCTTCGTCAAGCAGGAGCACCCCTGGGCTCTTATCTGCTGATGCCTGGCGGGAGTGTTGCATTGTTCCGGTGGATGCCAATGACGTGTTCCATATAATGATAAGAGTAGAGTGCACAGATGGACCTTAAACTTGTCCGGCTATGTCACTTCGGTCCCTCTATTCTTAAAATGGAGATTTGGCGCCCTAATCTTAATTTGGATCACGTCGCAGGTCACGTCAACCCAGTACTTGAGCTGACGTGGTGCCGAACGAACAGGATGGCAAGGTAGCACCGAATCTAGTCATGGAACCAACTGCCTGGACCTCCGCGGTGAAGCCCTGGCCGTAGTGAATCTAGATCGGCATCCCTGTCAGATGTCGGACGTAGGCAGTGCACCAAGCATGGGAAATGTGATCGAGGAGTTCGCAGATCTCCCGTCGAACACGCGCCGCCAGATGCACGTGGCCGGTCTCCCTCCTCGTTGAATTGCCATCGATTGCCCTTCCACCGCCGTCCTCACCATCGGCTGGGTTGTGCCGGTTTTTGGCTCTGGCAGCGGCAGGGGACGGGGATGGGGGGGGGGGGGGGGGGGGGGGTGGGGGGCTGTGGGCGGCGGCACCGGATCATCGCCTGAGTCTTCTAAGCGAGATGAGGGGGTTCATGCGGACTTCTACCGTCTTTTTACATCCTTAGCTAGTAGTTGTCTACTTCATAGGAAGAAAAAATCGATTCATCCAAGTCCAAGAAAATGAAACGGATCTCGATCCACATATAGAAGAAAGGGACTAGGAGGAAGCTAGGCATCCTTTAGCTTCCTGCTGTACTGACCATTCAAAAGTCCTAAACTCGATTCGTTCTTTGACGTCGATTTAGTGCCGCGCCTCCTGTGTAGCCACGCGCCCTGGCCGCTCGAGCTTTTCCCCGGTGTGCATTTTCTCTGGTTCAAAACCGCCCAGGCTGTCGTCCAAGTCAAATGTCGGGCCTAGCGCGATGATCACACAGACGTCATCGAGGGCTCGAGGTAGCTGTAGCTTGGCACTTGGCAGCTGAAGCGCACGAAGCAGCAGCTGGAGGTGGAGCGGCAGATGTGGTGGCGCTAGGTGTAACAGGATATTGATGCAAGACGCGGGCAACGGGTGCCGGGTGCAGCAACCAACCACCACGGAGTGCATGGAGCGGTTGGTAGTGCTGAAACGTGAAACCTCGCCTGGCGTCATTGGCCGTATATTCGTCATCGAAGAGAAGTGGACGGAGGCAATCTTGACATTTTGAAGATTAACCAACACTCCAACTTCCCAGACATCACTCAAATCGCACAAGGAAGATTAAATGTTTTACGGTTGGTATGGTATATATATGCGGGATCTGAGTTTTTACGGTGACAGATACAGGATTAGAGAGTTCATTAAGCCAATGATATATAAAGTACACGCACGTACCCAAAACCTATTGTCACATGCACGTGCCCATTCAAGTATACGAGTTGTCAAGTATATGTTTTTCACAATTTATTCTCATTACGATATGTAGATACAGCTCGGATCGATTCTATTCTTTCCACGTTCTCTCCAGTGCAAAATCATAACTATTTTTGAAATAAAATGTTAGCTTTCCAAAAAATAAAAAAATAAAAATCAAAGTATTACCTGCTACTCTCTCCGTCCCAGTTTACTTATCATCATAGGTCTGTTTTTTTAGCATTTTATGAACCTAGACAAATCATATATCCAGATTCATATAGTCATTTGCGAATTTGATACATAGCAATAGCAAGGATGACTAGTAATTTGGGACAGAGAGAGTAGGTGACAACATATTACCGATCTAGTTAAATTGGAGGGCGTACAATTATTATTGCTAGAGTTTTCAATGTGCAGAAGCAAATATGAATCTATCTAGACACACGTTGCAAGATCATAGACGACACAGGAGACACGATGTTCTTTAATAAGGTTTGACCAAAGCCTACATCCTCGGTGCATGACTCTGGATGTTCCTCCCCAATATGCAATACCGGACGCTACAGGGTCCCGGCTAGAGCCACAGCCTCCTCACTGAGAGTCAATCGCTATTTCTCCATGATTAGAATTGTGTCTCTCCTCTCATATTTATGAGGAGCCGGTTATAGAGTTCGACACAAACTCTTCACCTACCGCTAATACAACTCGGAGTCTTAAGCGTAACCAAATGCGTACCAAACCAACAATTATAAAGTTCCATAACATTTGCCAACCTATAATCTATAATTATATAATGCCCATTTGTGGGGAAACAAAAATTTACAGTTGGTCTCATATCCATCATCTTGTTTGTAGAAATGGTTGATCAAGAAACGGAACTCAAACTGCTGGAACGCACATTGATAGATAAAGGGCCTCCGGTCAAATTATCTTATACAGCTCTAAAATTAATCACTGAAGATTTCTCAAAAGAGATTGGCCGCGGTGGGTTCGGAGTGGTTTACCTGGTACGTTTTCTTCTTAAATACCTTCCACTGCAAAAATTTCAAATAATTACCTGACGAGAACGTTATGCTCATGCTGAACAGGGAACAATTGGTAATGAGATGATTGCTGTCAAGAAGCTGTTGGAATTGACTGACCCTGACAGTAAACAATTTAGTTCTGAGATTGACTGCTTAATGAGAGTAAAGCACAAAAATATAGTCAGGTTTTTGGGCTATTGTTCGGAGTCAAAGGGGGAAGTAATGGAATTTCAAGGAAGATATGTCGTGGCAGATAAACAGCAAAGGTTTCTGTGCTTTGAGTATGTACCTAACGGAAGCCTTGACAATTATCTTCAAGGTATAAGTTTTACCTACAGGTTCTTTATTGTTTGCATTTAGGGCTCATTAGACAACAATAATTGATTCTGATTCAGACCTGAATCAGTTGAAACGGTGCCAAACAGCAAAAAGCAAAACGTTTCAAGGTCGAAATAGAGCGAAACAGGCACTTAATGTTAAGTACCAGTTTTATACTTAGGACACCAAGAGGTTTCTATCCATCTTTGTCTACATGTTCTTAAACTATAAAACCTGTGTGCTGAGGCCGGTCCCTAAAGCTTTTCTGAAAGGTGTATCTACCAGTGTGGATTGCTCGTGGGGGACCATGTGGCATTGACTCAGCATGCCATGCTTACATGACCGAATATTCCCTCTGATCTGACACGTCGACTCTATTTCTCTCATTTATCTCCGCTTATTGTCATAGTCTTGACCTAATCAAGTTATCCTCATATCTCATTAACTCAATCATGAGCTGACAAACTCATCCTTTTAACTAGGTATACATTCTGGAGGCAGTAGGAATCTTTTTATGTACTCTCTCTAAATCTGGACAAACTCACTCTGTTATAGAATACCAGATTCATAGAATTAATGAATCTGGACAAATTGACTATCCAAATTTATGGAAAATGCTATAAATCTGGACACCTAAAAACACACCTAGAGCGACAAGTAAATTGGAACAGAGGAAGCAACATAATATGTTTTGTAGTAGTGTATACTGCTGCATCATGTGATGGGTCATTATAGTTATTCAATATGAGAGGTCACTAATAATGACAAGTTGAACAGTAAAAATATTCATATGTTTATTTATACTAGTTTTTAACATATGAACATCAATCTAAGATTCGTTTTATAGTGAAAAATTCTCATTCGAATTATGTTTGTTGACTTTGCAGAAACAATTCATGAAAATGATTGGAATACTTGTTATCAGATTATTAAAGGCATATGTTTGGGTTTGCAATATCTTCACGAAAATCGCATTAATCATTTGGATCTCAAACTTGAAAATGTGCTGCTGGATGCTCAGAAGCAGCCAAAAATTACAGATTTTGGTTTGTCAAGGAGCTTCGATGATAAACAATCCAGAATAGTGACCCAACAAATTTTTGGAACAATGTAAGCTAACACTCTCTAAAGAACTCATTGTTTTTCAATGTAATGGAAACAATGACACTGCCTCTTTTTTTCTACAGAGGATGCATGCCACCAGAAATGATACATGATAAAGAAATATCATTCAAGTCAGATATATACAGTTTGGGTATTCTGTTGGAAAAACTATGGAAGGGACGCATCATGCACAGCAAGGACAATGTAAGCATACCCGACAAAACAATTTTGACTAGTTTTGGCGTACCATGCAAGTTATGGACCAAATGGCCCATAAGTCCGGCCAGTCCTAGGACTAGGGCTACCACCACCCTTGCCAAGCAGCGAGGTGGGTGGCCTAAAGTTGGTCCAACTATTACTTTCCAAAATGGCTAGATAGAATAATCAGAAAGAATTTTTATTGAGAAAACTAAAGAATAATCAAGGGTTTATCCCTCAGTCTCAGCTCTGAGGCTTCGAGAGAATTGGGGAGACACCACCCATCCTCAAAACAGCACCGATAAAAGCCACATCCGGAGTTTAACGTCACTAAGCATGATTAGCACTATAACCATACAATTATTCCTTTCTAATCTGTTTTTATTTTTCTTTAATAAAAAACTGGCCTGTGGAACGACGTATGTGCCCCTGCCTCAAACTTCCCTCTCCCCATGGACTCCTGTGAAGGAAAAATCGATTGAGTGAACCATCGGCAAGCAGCAGCATTGGCAATTGACAAGCAGCAGCAGCACCATCTTTTGTTCGATCAGCAATTGGCAAGCAATCCGGTGATTTTTCCTGAGGCAGGGACACATGCGTCATTGAAGCCTGTTTTTATAAAATAAAAATAATAAAAAGGGATAATGGTATGGTTATAGCCCTAATTATGCTTAGTGATGTTAAACTCTGCACGTGGTTTTTATCAGTGCTATTTTGAGGAATCGGTTTTGTTTAGCGGTGGTGTCTCCCCAATTTTCCCCTCCGGCTTCCCTTCTCTTCTACCCCTGGCTCTGCTGCTCCTGCACCCTAGCTACTGCTGCCACCACTGCCACACCACATTACCACGTCACGGGATATGCCACCACTGCATCCTGCCCCCCACATCTCTCTCCCTCGCATATTCGTCAGAATTAGGACAGCTATAACATCTGGTATCAGGATGCCTATTTCGATCCTCACCACCACCACAGCTCCAATCATCGTGAAGAAAAAAAAATGAGAGGTCCCCCCTCCCCTCCCCCCCCCCCCCCCCCCCCCCCCCCACAAAAAAAAATTCCTTGCACCCATGATCCTGTCAATTTAAAAACAGACAGTCCTAACAAAGTAATCGTGGCATAAAATCATCATTCACAAGCAATTCTCTTTTCTTTTTTTCACCTTGATGTTGGCTCTGTTTCCCTAGGGCTAGAAGGATTTGGGATGGAGCAATTTCTAATTTGTTTTCTGGACGCATCATTTTAATGCAAAGGCTGGAGTATATAAATATTCTCTTTCTTAAAAATAGAAACGAATTAAGGGAACACAGAATAGTAGAATTAAGAGAAAATAACAGATATTATTTTAGTTACACGAAATAAAATTATGAGAAATGTTTATTCTAGCTATTTTAATCTCAACCAACAAGTCATCATTTGGATAGCCAAACAATATCTTTTCTCAGCTTGGGCAAATGGATGCAACCAACAACCAATCATAATCACCCACCGGTAGGGATAGTGTCATCTCACTCTTGAGGTGATTTAGAGGAGAGTCCATCCTGTCGCAAGATCATCGACGGGCGCTATCGATGATAGCGGCCAATAGCAGTTCCCAATGGTCGTTGTCCGTGAGGCCCTCGACCTTTTCCTCTCTACTTCCATGGTTCTTCTTGCTATGGTGCAATTGAGCTCCATTGTTTCCATTCCCGAGGCATTGATCACCGCCTCTTTTGAGGTGCAACTCAACAACAACCCCAGCCATCGCTGATGCTTGTCCCATGACTCTACCTTGGTGTCATGATGTCACCTAGCAACAGGATGAGGAAGGCGCTCATCATGACTTCAATGTCACACAGAAATGGGTGGACAATGGTGAAATACCATGATGTAGCTCCACAATGAAATAGATCATCCCCAAGTGAGCCACCCCTAGTGGTGCCTTGTGTAGTCGCACTGCTCAATGGTACGCTCCGGTCTTTCTTGGTGCAAGTCATTAGTGGAAAGATTGGCTCTTTCACTAGTGATGATGAACTATGTCTATGGAGGGCAAGTAGAGTTGTAGCATGCATTCATCGATCTCACAACACCTATGCCAGCATAGCCTAATGGTCTACAAAAATAATGATGGCCGATTCCCTCCCATACTCTAAGGATTTGGGCCGCCATGACCTTGGTAATCGTCGATCTCGTAGCATGGATAGACGTCGACGTTATTGGCAATGGTGATAGATCCGCCTACTATATATACTTTGAGGATTATTTCACTTTAGTAGTCAGTGATCTTATGATGGAAAACAAGATCCATGGCATGTATTCATCCATCCCATGGCAGTTACATCGGCATCGATTAGTAGTCACTGGCAGCGATAGTGGCCAATTTCTTCCCATACACCGGGGATTTATGTCATGGTGGCGTTGGTGATTGCTGATCTGGTAGCTTGGACAGACATCAACATTGTTAGTGCTAGTGATAGATCCCATTTCTATCATTGGAGCTTGGCTCGCAATAGTAATCGATGATCTTGTGGCGACGACATGCACCGAAGGGTGGAGTTGGTGGATGATTCCCCTTCAAGTTCTTTGACTTCCATCTGGTTCATAAAGTTGTTTTCTTTTGTTAATCAGGATACACTTCATTCATGAAAGAACGTGACCATAGATAAGTAAAGATGGCACTGGTGCATCCATTGATTAACTGATGATCAAACAACCTATCAATCAAGTATAGGTATGCTGTAGAATTCAATATCAAAGATCATTTCAGCTACCAATCTCATTGAGGTTCCACTTCCTATCTACCATTCCTTACGGTTTGATCGATTTGTTGTTAGAGTCTTTGATTTCGTGCACATGGGTGTGATCGATGCTATTGAGCAACACGTTTATGTCATCAAGAAGCTGGGCTCATCAAGGCCTCTAAGCACCTAGGTGGCCTGAAGCAGAACAGGCCCACATGGCCGTCTTGTGGAATTGGAATGGTGGATGTTGCTACCTTGCTGGAATTTGAAAGTTGAGAGTCGCTCCGTCCCTGGGTCATGCTACAGCTGCAAACAAGGCCTAGTCTTTGAGTTGGGCTCACTGCAGCCTATGGCCAAAGGCCCACTACCCTCTAACACATCAGAAAGGAGCCCAAGCAAGCACCGAGGCTTGTCGGGATTTTGTTCCACCATTCCAAATCGATCAAATGAATGTTACATATATAAAACATAAGGGGGCAACGAAGAGATTTTTTTTTTTGTTTCATGAGTCTGGGAGTTCTGCACTGCTATGATAATGGATACCTAGGGGTGGAGCCAGGATTGAGCCATAGGGGGTGCTCGTGATGAAAAATTAAATGAATGTTTCGGTAATGATTTTAATGTTTTGTTCTCCATATTTTTGTTTTCCAAGCTAAGTTTTGATGGACAAATGAGTTGCTGCAGCAACCCCTGTGGCTCCACCATTGCTGATAGTGGTGATTGTATCTATACGTAACTCCATTGGAAGTGAAAACCATAGCTTGAATTAATACAATCTTCTCACTATCTAAATAACGGAAAGTAACATTGTATGCACTTACTTAGCAAGGAAGAGGCGAACCTACCTTCCACATACTAGCAAGGCTGGTGCTTGTTTTTCCCAAATGTGATAACGGCGATGCAATCATAAAAATGCAAAACAAACGGACAAAATGGGAAATTTGTGAAAGATTTTGATTCAAATAAAAATGGGAAATATGTGAAAGATTTTGATTCAAATTAAGCTTCATTGAATATGAAAGAATTTTAGTATTACAACGACATTCCTTTTATTTTAATAATCTGAGATAACCAATTATTTAAGAAAAATGAAATTCATTCTTTGACTTTCCTTCCACCATACAATTTTTTGATACATAACCATAAAATAATATCATGGACGCTAGTAAGAGAAATTACTTCTGAATCGCCACTCCAGGATTTTAAGAGCGAGGCAATACAAAACTTATAAAACTTGCAGGAGAGCTTATTACAACAAAAGTTCTTGTACGTTGAAAGCCTAGCTCTTATATGTAAATGCATCTTTAAAGTTTTCCCTCATTCTTTATTATTATTATAATGCACCTCTTAATCCATCCTATATCCAAAGTGAAAAATAAATTTATGTAACAGCGGAATATCATAAATAAGTCACAATGAACAATAAATTCATATTAAATAACTTGTTACAAATAAATAGCTATAAAAAAAATCTGTAACACTGATATAATTAATGAATATATATTGTCATTATTTCTATGACAGTAAGAGGAGGACATTAGCAATATAATTCATGTACTTATGCAAATCTGCTGAGTTTTAAAGCAGATGACAGTGCTAACATGTGTATTGGACATATGCTTGTCATTCCTTGTGACCTGTCTATATGCTTGATCATGCATATATATGCCGCAGAGGCTGTTAATTTTTTTGAATAAAAATGTATAAATGCTGTCACCCCTTACCATTACCATTTTTTTGTCATATGCAGTGGTTGGTACACTGCCTTCAAATGAAGAGATGCATTGAAATTGCTCAGCGTTGTGTTGACAGTGACCAAAGTAAAAGACCTCCCATCGTTGAGATAATTGACCAGCTACATGAAATCGAAAGCATGAGTGGAAAACTGACTCCATTTATGAATGAAGGGAGAAAAAGCACACGAAGTTTAACAGGCCAGGTATGATCATTCAAGTAGAATACTCAAGTTCTCTTCTGTAGTCGCGAATATGTCTTGGCTACTAATCTAGTGCATTTTAATGCATCGGGGCATCAAAACTTTTAAACTTTATGAGTAACTATATGCAATAATAAATAAAAATTTACATGGTTGTGTCCTGAGAAGGAGCTCAGCAGCCCTCTCTTGCCCAGATTTTGTTTTTAGAAAATCGAAGTGTCTTTCCGCTTCTGCGCAGAGCATACAACACGCGTTTAAACCGCTGGTCAGGGAGCAAATAAAATAATTAAGCGGCATGCCAAAGTCTATTATTATATTTCTATCCATGAGATGTGAACAACTCCAGCATTGTGATCCCGAATGTTTTGCTCATATTCTTGAATGATTCATTTATCTCGTCATCAAGCTATAACAATGCCCAAAAACATAACATATTATGATCCCCTGAATATACTCCATAAAAGAATTTTGTTTGCAATTACGAAAGATTAGATCATCACGGCATCTCCAAATTATCTAACATAATGCAGCCATCCAGCCTCTTGTTCAGATGGAAGTATCAAATCAGTATAGTAAAAAGGGGAACGGAAGATCTATAAAATCAGTGGTTGAAACGAACACAGTGATACGCATGATGTTCCATTAAAATACCCACCGGGACTCCAGGGAATAAATATTTTGCGGTCTGACTCAATGTTTAGCAGACAGTCATTTCATCGAACAAACAGCATGTAGGCATCCATCAGCAAAGTGGAGCAAGAAGTTGTGTCACGCGTTATGCCCTGATCCAGTATTTGAGCACGACGTGATGGTGTACAGATCGAACAGGGCAATGCAACAACGCGCACGGCGTCTTTTTACACGTTCTTGTCCTATTGGCTCCGGCCCTAGGGCGTAATCAGTCCCTCGTCAGGCTATCTATTCCATCTCCTTTTGTTTTGTGATCATTAAGCTAGTTCGTTTATAAACTAGGATCTCTGTCCTAATGACAGTAAAAGAAAAGGGAGGCGATGCTCCTGTCGGAAAATATCCGGCACATCGTGGAGAAGGGACGCCGGGAGGTGCGTCTATGAGGAAGGGCAGATGGGGAGGCGTGTTGAGGAGAGAGGGCTCAACCTCAAACCATAGACAAGGGGCAGATCTTCAAGGGTACTAGGGATCGGCGTGATTCGGTGCCCCTTGCTCGCTTGATGTACAAGATCAACCGCGGCAGGGATGGCAACCTCTAGAGTGTTGTTGGTATCCGCACTGAACGTTGGCGCGGTGTGAATGCTTGAAGAAGACCTCATTGGATGGGTCAGCCATGTCATCCTAGAGCTTTACTGTTTGAAGAAGAAAAGATACATCCACGCCTCTTGAAACGTTGGGAAGGGCCGGTGAATCTTGAAGATGAAGACCATGCAACACAGCATCATCAGACTGTCGAGGGGTTTTGTGCTATAGATCCAACAAGTGAGGATGGTACAGTCCATCTTCACCCATTTTGGACGATTACCATAGATTGCATCAGTTAAAACATGATCGCAAACTTCCGAAGTGCAACAAATATTAAGCCACATCACTTCTTGTCGTTGGAGGTCTGGTTGAGTGTGACGGCGCTTTGACTTCGATCACTTGGGCATGGGGTGCGGCTTCCTAGGCATCCAATATGGATGGCTCTGCCTTAGGTTTTGCTATATTCCGGCCATCGTAAAATAGTGTTGTTCCGGTCAAATTCATTTTTGGAAACACTTGTGCTCGTTTTCTATTTGTGTATACTCATCCTGATCCTGACGTGAACACGCGCGCTGACTTATAAAATAACTACAAAACACGGTACTAGACAGCATGCAGCCTACACATGCAACCGGAACCATATCGGGGGAAGAATACGATGTGTCGCTGTTAGGCATAGGACATAATGATGTCATCAATTTTATCCAACTAACAAAAATTTCTATATTACAAATGGTGCATCCAAATAAAATAAATCACCACAATAATTTTAACGATGAGATCTTCAAAACTAGATCTCACTTGTCTATATTTTAATGGTTTAAAAAAACTATAAAACAATTGTAAGGCCCAAGAAATCTACACATCTACATAACTGGAGGTTACTACTAAAGGCACCAAAAATAGTAAAATGCTAATAACCTTCAGTTATGTAGCTGTGTAGATTTCTGGGGTGTTACAATAATAATCCAAAAATCATATTTAATGAGCCAATATTTTCTTTTGTTCCTTCAACATTTCTATGTGTTGATCTAACAATATTAGTTCGTCAAATAGTTATTTCCTTAAGCCTGCATATTTTTATTAGTCATCACATTTTCATTGGTCTAATATTCTTTTGTAAGTTTGATATTTGGTTTGTTATCTAAACATGGCCTTTTATTGATTCAATATTTGTTAGTTGAACATTTGCCTATTGATTAGCCTTGTTATTTTGATAATTCAATATTTTATTATAATGAACTAATATTATTTATTAGTAGAATAAAAATTTAGGTTTTTAAGAAGACATCTTCAAAATATAGTCAAGTGGGATTTTGTTTGAAACTTTTGTCGCAACACAGAATTATTTCTTAATTCTTGGTGATTCAACATTTTTTTCCTTGGAAATAGTGATGCAACTTTCTTACTAAGTCAACAATATTTCTAGGATATGATGACTGGTCATTGATATCATACAAATAGATTTCTATATTTTTTGAAAAAGGTGTTCAACATTTTTTTTCTAGAAAGGATGTTTCAAACATTTATTTTATAAAATGATGATTCAACATTTTCTCTACAAATGATGATTCAACCATTTTGGATATTCAATATGTTTTTTTACAACATAATGATTTAACATTTTTTTCTAGAGATGTTGATGTAACTTTTTATTTTCATTGGAAATGGTGGATCAATATTGTTTCTATAAAATGGTGCTTCAATATTGTTTTCTGTGAGTGATTCAACACTTTTTGTGATTCAATACTTTTCTAGAAATTGGCAATTTTCACTAATTTTTTTAGAAAATGATGATACAACAATTTTTAAATGATTCAACATTTGTTTCTCTAAAAATGGTGTTTCAATATTTTTTCTAGGAAATGGTGATTCAGTATATTTTTTAAGAAAAAAGTGTTTCAACATTTGTTTCTAGAAAACGGTGATTCAACAATTTATTTTTCTACAAAATGGTGTCTCAATATTTTATTCTAGAAAATGTTGATTCAACATTGTTTCTAGAAGATAATTATTCAACGTTTTTGGTGATTCAAAGTTTCTAAAGAAAATGATGATTCAACATTTGGTTTCTTCATAATAGTTATTCAATATATTTTTCCTTGAAAATGGTGATTCAATATTTTATTTTTCTAGAAAATACTGATTCAATATTGTTTTCACAAAGTGGTGCTTCAATAGTTTTTTTCTGCAACGATTCAAAACTTTTGGTGATTTAATATTTTATTCTAGAAAATGATAATTCAATAATTTCCAGGGATTCAATATTTTTTTAGAAAATGATGATTCAACATTCCCTATAATTTGTGTTTCAACAATTTTTTCTTGAAAATGGTGACTCAATATTTGTTTTACAAAAACAGTGCTTTAACATAATTTTTTATGGACTCAGACGATGATCTAACATCGGACGTTACCTTTTGGGAGCATTTCTGTTCGGCATTAAGTCGATCATAGCATTGACATTGACGCTTGCATCTTCGGCTTTAGTGACTTAAACTAATATTGTTGCTTGCGTGTTGTGTAGCTGACATTGGGTGGTAAGCTCTAAAAAAGAATGCCATAGTTGAAAATGTTTCTAGTGCATTCCGAGCGTACACCATATTAAGAAGTAGGTGTAGTGCTGATACAAATATGTGGCAGCTGAGAGCCACTCTGCCTCCATCAAAAATTGTATATGATGATCTTGATTCTTGAACTATGGCGAATAATAGAAGTGATAGCTAGGAGCTACTTCTCCTAGCATAGGATGATCTTTCTTTATTGATTGCCACTAATGTTTTTGCTAATAATTCTTTTTCTTCTTACCGTCTTGACTCACGTATTGCAGTTCTATCATGAAAAGAAATTTTCTAGTCACGTGTAGAAAAAAATATTATTTAAAAACTTTTCATGCAGTAGTACTAGCACGCACAACAACCTTTTAACATTTCTACTGATAAATGATGAGTAAGTATGTCCAGCATATGGATCGTTTGCTTAGGGCCCAAAAAGCAATCAGCTAAAGACCCAAATGTGTAAGGAAGAAGAAGAAGTGCGAGGCCCAAAGGGGATGAAAGAAGAAATAGAATGCCAAGTACGGAGAAAAAGCAGTAGCTAGGCTCACACGGAAGAAAAAGAAGAAGAGCTCACGGCCCAGCACGAAAGAAGAAGAGCCCGTGGTCCAGCGAGAAATTAGAAGAAATGTGGCCCTGCACGTGAAGAGGAAATGCGGCTGACGGAATGAAAGTGCGACGGGAAAGCCGCGTTACCTTTCATGGAAATCGTGAGGTTTCCAGTCTAATGACGATCATAAGTTTATGAAATTATGGTTGACCGGACTACAGGAGGTTAGTGGGTCCCCCACCTTCAAGCAATATTATAAATGGATGGATGGTCCGCCTCACCTATTATTACTATCAAATCAGTAAGAAACAGAGTCACGAACTTGCACGTTGATTCCTCTGTATCCCAAAAGGAAAACATAACTAGTGAAACTTCAATCTTTATAGCTCCTTGCACAAGAAAAGCTAGTTGGCACGGTTTGTCAAAACCAATCTTGTCCCAAGGATATAGGATCCCAGGACCACGTGTCTATAAGAGGGAAAGACAAGATCTAAAGTGAATGGCACCCTCAATCGACCCAAATATGAATAATAACAAAAAGGGGCAATCGTAAAATCAGTCCTGTTTTTGACCTCGATTCTGAAGATTGGTCCTGTTTTTTTTAATCTGAATCAACAACCCAACCCTATTCCGTTTGGAGGTGTTAACTGTGCTAAATGGCCTATAAGACGACATATATACCCTCACTAATGGTTTGTAAATTTGGTCATGTTATGAGCACTCACAACATAGAACTGAATTTCAGATATTTAGAAGACTTTTATGTTAAAATTTAATAAATTTTGAATTTCAAGTATGTAATGTATTTTAATTTAAAATCTGCCCGTAACTTTGAGCAAAAATTGAGCATTTCAACTTAATATTGACTAGAATTGATGAAAAACAAGCAAGAATGATAATAATCCACAAGATATTTAGCATCCATCAACATATTGCATAAGTATCATAAATCTGACACATAACAAAATCAACAATAGACGAGCCACCTGTATGTGGTCAAACAAAGACACAATCACAAATCCATTGAGATAAAATAGTAGTCACCATTACAGGTCCAACTAAACTTCACATTTCAAAGACCAAACCATGCACCAAGTCCCCCTTCGGTGCTTCTACTCCTTCCCCTACCTCTCCCTCGTCCCTTTCAAGTAGTTGTGTTCCACCACCATCAATGTAAATTGATAGTTGAATCAAAAGACAAAAGTCAGCAATTCAAATTTATCACTTACTTAGATGTATGTACATGTATAGGCTCATTGCTTCCCTCTATAGATGCATTTTATGATGATGAGAGTCTTCTCCTTTGACTAGCTGTAGGACCTTCTTGACATTATTTTGTTGTATGACCTAGATTAATTGCACTCAATATATTGTCTATTTTTTTTTCTTATTGCCATGTTCATAAGATGCTTTGATCCTAGATACTCTAGGACTCCCGGTTTCCTCCTCAATTTGGGTTTTTTCAATTTATAGCCAAGACCAAGCCCTGTTCACTGTTTTTGGGAAGTCATTGGTTTCAAAGTACCCTCATAAGCCTTCTTGATCCTCTGAAAGGCTAAAATATGAACTCATTTTAATGACAACATTCACTTCCCTATGTATAAAACATGAAACATAAGTTTAAATGTGCAATTATTGTTCAAATACTATGCACTCATCAAGCATGATTTTAATAGTTGCTGCAGAAGAAAATTTAAGTAAGAAATTTTTACCCAATACTTGTTGGGCACCTAGCATCTAAAGCCATATTTTCCTCGTGCCGTGCCCCTGCACTTACTTTTTCTATCGCCACTGTCGAAGGCCATGGTTAGGGTGGAGGGTGGTCGGGCTCGGTACTCTGTGTTGGAAAGAGTCAAGGATACCGAGCCTTTTTTTATTTTTTCTATTTTTTCTTTTTCTTTAATTCCTAAAAACATTGGCCAACTGATAAAAGGTGGAAACAAGACCGAATGGTAGCTTCATATTTATAAAGAAAAAAAATAGGATGGATTTTTCAAACTTGGAAAAATAGGACCTTCAGAATTGAGGACTAAAACGGGAAAGGTTTTGTAATCCAGGAAAAATTAGGCGCTGGGCGCTAGGCGGGCAGTGACCCTCTGGCTAGAGCTTAGGCATGCCTAGGTAGAGCCTAGGCGCTCCTAGGCGTTTCCTATTCTAACAATTTTATCTTTATAAATGCGCTTAATCAGAGATTAAAATAAAGAGAAAGAAAAGAAAAATGAGAAAATATTAGTTACCCTAAAGAAAAGAAAAATATTTAGTGGCCCATTCAACCCACTCACACCCCACTAGGTCTAACGTAGCAAAGAACTACATGGGACTCAATGGCCCATCCAGCCCAACACCCTTCACTTAACCTAATCTTCTTCTCCCACAGTCACAGCTCCAAACCAGAGGCAGTGGCGGCGGCCGCATGCCAGGGCCAGTAGAGGCAACAACGAAGGGGTGGCTGCCTCTGGCGGTTGGAGCCTCCATTTTCCTCCTCTCCTAGCAGGTCTCGCCTTCTTCCTCCTCGCTTTGGTCTCGCCATGGGCCGCCTAGGCGCCACCAACCACCTAAGAAGCGCCTACCCCCCTAGGCGAGGCGGAGGGCCATCGCCTAGCGCCTCAGCGCGCCTAGGCGAGCGCCTAATAGCGTTTTTTTTTCACGGTTTGCAATTGCCGCTAAGAAAAAAAAAGCATCCATATAACTGTACTTCCCGAATTGCAAGTTATTATATGGTATAAATAATAGGGAATTATTGTTTCATGGTTTATAAAAAAAATAGAACTTTCATCCTCAAATGGTTTAAACAGGAACGATGTATTTTTATATATACAATATATCAAGAAATGGAACAAATTTGACTACGAGAAGAACTTGCTGTATATTGCATATCCAGTACCACCATATATCATTCGTAGTACTGGAATATATTTTATTGTAATAATATATTTTCGGGGATTGTTGCCAAATCTACAGTAATGCAGTACGCTGCTTTAGATATTTTTAGTTTACATAGCCGTTAAATATTTTTAAATAGTTACCATGGTTTGTAAATAATGTGTTGCTGAATGTCGTTCATCAACACAAAATTATCTAACCACAACTTTTGTTTCATTCACTCAAAAGATATTATTTTTGTTATTGAAAAGTATCTGGTTTGTTATACTTTTTGGATTATAAAGTTTTTGGTTTATGCATAATATAATGTAAGACAAGTATGGATTGTACTGTACGTCTGTACCTACCTTATCGCAGGACTGAATATAAACAAAAACTGAACAGATAATGATTTCACTTTGTAACTTAAGGGAACATACAGAAAGATAGATATTGCCAAAAGAAATTATTTATTTTGAAAGTTTTGTCTGTCAAATACGGCAGCCTGTTTCTAAAAATCTATAAAAAATTATAAAATAAATTCTAAATGTACAATGACGCTTGCCATCGAGAACCCAAAAGGATTACTCGAAACAAAAGGATCCCAGGGGTCCTTCAACAACAAACGCTACATAAAAATAATCCAAGAAAATAAAAGCATTGTGAATAAAATAAGTTAAGTATCACTTTTATCTAAATGCAAACTCTAGAATTGCATCCTAATCGTAATTTTACTGTTGTTCATATGAACAAGTGTTTTACTACAACAAAAGAATCATATAATTCAAAATCTACCCGAACAATTATCGATGCGAAGCGTCATTGTACATTTATTGTTGAAGGACCCCCTGGGAAGATTGTACATTTATTGTTTTACTACAACTCATTAATTTATTGTTGAATGACTGCATATGTCCGTACTTTTAGCTAAATATCTGGTAAGATTGTGCAAATCAATGTTGATTATTTATAGGCCATACTGTGTAACTTTTGTGAACCTTCGCCGAAGCGACTTGTTGCTTTCTTGAGGATGGGCAATTGTGATTTTAATAATCTAGATTTTGGAATTAATGAAGCCTTCAAACGAGATAGAATTTTTTATTTGGATTCTAAAATCTATATCTTCGGATTTTAGTAATCTCATAATCTGGTTATACCCAGGTATAGCTATATTTTATATATCAAAGACCCACTGACTTTTGGATTTTAAGAATCTGATCTAGTATCCAAAAATCACCACCCAGATTTTGTTTATAAATAAAAATTTGATTTTAAGAATCTGAACTGGATTCGAATAGGACCTAAATTAACCAGTATTTATTTGGTATTGACACGAATTTGCCACTACTTGCAAGTGTCTTGCAGATAAGAGAACCGGTTTCGAGAGAGCTGATTCATGTGTACCCCAGCAAACTTTGCTTTCCCTTAGAGCAGAGCAAGAGGTTGTCCTTCTCACTGAAGCTGACCAACATGACAGATGAATGTGTTGCATTAATCTTTCTAAATAGTGGCAAAGCGTCCTACCAAGGACTGGGTATAAGACACTTGACACCACGGATGACTGTTGACATCGTCGCATACATTGAACTGGAAGCTGTACCTGAGACGCAGCGCAAGGAAAATCTCCTCCTGATAAGCGCCGTTGTGAGCCCGGACTATGAACCCTATAACCTCACTAGCGACACGTCACGAACAGAGACGGTTGTTCAGGAAATCGAGTTGGACGTTACTTTTGAAACGCTACCACAGTTTCAAAAGCTGCAGTTGGATGCAGATACGGGATCAGGTGATGCAGCAACCACAAAGGTGAGTAGTTCAGTCCGGTAAATTTAATTAGTACGCATTAGCTGCTCGGCGTAACGAGAAATCCGTGTCTTGCTTGTCTCTCGCAGATGACACAACCGGCCGGTTCAAGGGAGCTAATTCATGTCCACCCCCGCAAGCTCTGCTTCCCCTTGGAGCAGAACAGCAAAATGCCTTTCTCGCTACAGGTGACCAACGTGACAGATAAATATGTCCCGTTTTATCTTCTGAGTGGGGACAAAAAGCCCAACCGGTGCCACCGCGTGCTGGATACCGAATTGTTGCGACCCCATACGACCATGGGACTCGTCGCATACTTGGAACTGGAAGCGATACCTGACCAGAATTACCAGAAAAAGGTCCGCGTCCTGAGCTACACAATGGACGAAAACATGAGACTGGATGTTACGCACGAAATCGAGTTGGAGGTTGTTTTCGTAGCACCAATTCAGATTCAAAAAAATCTGACTTTGGACGGGCAGAATGGATCAGGCGACGCCACTATTCAGGTAAGTTTGTAAATGAAGCTATTATACGAGATAGCATGTGTGTTTGTGTGTGCCCATGCTTGTTCTAGTAGCAATACTAATTAATGATACTTATATAACATATTATTGCAGGGGTTCATTGAGACTGAGTTGCTTAATATTGGTCCTATGGAGCTCCGATTCCCGTTCGAGCCAAATAGGTGGATAAAACGCTCAATACAACTGCGCAACATGACGGATGATGACGTTACCATATGGATTCTTCCCGAAAACCGGGAAAGGTACTTCGTGAAAGGTTGCAACCCGAGCGGCACCGTATTGCCACAGTCCTCCGAGCCTGTCACAATTTTTGTTGGAATAAAAGAAGAAGAGTTACCAACCAAAAACACTGATAATTTGATCATTCTTATGGCGACCACCAGCAGCCTGGGCCAGCTCAATCTTAATGGCTGTCGAAGCATCGGCGCCGTATATGATGAAGTGTTCAAGGCAGCCAGAGAAACGGGAGGTAAGGCGCACATGGCGTACTTACGTGCCGTCATCTATGACCCAGAGGAGGTAAGTTTTAGAAAACAGACGGTATAAATAGTCCTCTACATAATATATTATTATTTATTCTACCGAAATTACTGATTGAGTAGTCAACATATTTCCATATTTCGTTGCAAAAAAAAAATTTTTGTTCAAGCCCTGATCAGCGACAGGTCCACAGTGATACTGATTGTAATAACGGCATCTAATTTATCTGGCACACAACACAAAACTCAGCAGCCAAACGCAATTTGTTGACCAACGATACCAACCATCGCATCTAATTTCCCCTTTTCGTTGTAAAGAGTACCGGGTCTTTACCTAAACATGAGGTTACGGCCCCTTATTACAAACTGCAGCACATCTGTCTGCAAGGGCTCATAAGCCAAACGCACACCTAGCAAACACATAAAGTTCGGATGACAAGATACGATTAAGAAGCAATCATCATATAACCCATGTTTGTTAAATGTAGATGAAGGAGCTCATTGATGTCAAGCCCCGCAATCTCTGCTTCCCATTGGAGTTGAACAAGAGGATGAGTTTCTCCATACAGTTGACTAACAGGACGGATTATCACGTTGCTCTTATGCTTGTGCCTGGACACAAATTAGCACGGGCTTGCCGCTTACCATGGGATAGAGTACTCCTATCACCACAGATGACTGTTGGACTTGTCGCATACATGGAAGTGGAAGCAGGGGATGAGGCAGTAGAAGAAACAATTGCGGTGCTGAGCACCATTGTGAGCAAGGATATGCAACATAAAGATATCTGTCTCAACATGTTTGACAAAAAGCCGGTTGTGCATCAGGTGGTGTTAGAAGTTACTCTGATAGAACCATCCCAGTTTGATAAGCTTCGGTTTAGTGAAGACATTCAGGTAAGACCTGGGACTAAATCTTACTCCCTCCGTCTTAAAATATAGCTAGTTCTAGGTTTGTTCTAAGTCAAACTTCTTTAACTTTGATTAATTATAACCAAAAATTTATAATGGTTAACAATACTAGGATACTACTATTAGATTGGTCATGAGTCAAACTATCATAATATATAATTATTTTTTTGTCAATATTTATAAATCTTTTGCTATGGATAATCAAAGTTATAAAAGTTTGACTTAGGATAAACTCTGAACTAGCTATATTCTGGCACGGAGAGAGTATCTTTTATGGTTTCTCTCCTTTCTGTTTTGTCAGTTGAAGATACTTGCCGGGATTGTGCTGCTTGACTCCGGTTTAAACATTTCCTTGAGCCTTTAAAGTAGCTGTACAAATTTGACCCTGGAAAACGGCGTGACTGTAGTCTGTAGAATCAAATCTATGTACTACACTAAAAAGACCTGCGGTTTTAATGATTAAAATATAAATAGCATTAAATGTTGAATCGCTGTAGTTTATAGTAAACTATATATATTCCAATATACACTTTGTATCCCATATTGACGAGACAGTAAGTTATTAAATTAAGTATGCCGTGTTCCTTTATTTCCTTATGTGTCCAAAGAAATTACCATGGCGCCAGAATCCCAATCCATACTATCAGTTATTGCATTAATGTTTTTTTAACGATACGATATCTCTGAATTGCAGACATGTCCTGGGTCCATTACGACTGAGTTGCTTAATATCTACCCCATGGACCTCCGATTCCCCCTGGAGTCAAACACATCAATACAGGGCTCAATATACCTAACCAACCCAACGGAGGGTGAAATTACATATTGGATTGTACCATATAATTCATGGAGGTACGTGGGGTCGTTTGCATGGTGGAGCGCCACTGTGCCACCAAAGTCCTTCAACTCCTTTATGCTTCCAACAATGGAAGGGGATAAGGAACCAACACCGAATAGTGACATGTTGACCATCTTGATGGCCACCAGCAGTAGCGTTTGCCAACTCTCTCTTGAGGACTATCCAGACAGCCAAGCACTGTATAAGGTAGTCAAAGAGAAAGGTGGCAAGGCGCATAGCATATTATTACGTGCTGCTCTCTCTGACCAACACAAGGTGAGTAACAAATGTACTGACATATGCCTCCTCCAGATTTAAATATCCGATAGTTTAACCTGATTCAGTCGAAATTATAAAATTTTAACTATCAGTACCTTTTAACAAAAATGCATGTGTAGATTTGTTTTGAAATACATTCATAATAGCATACTATTTTAACAGATAATAGTGGCAAAAATTATTGTCCAGGATAAATATTGTATATTTATATTGGGAGAGAATATATATTTGTCCCAAATAGTATAAGTACTGTCTAATTAATGACTAGATATAGTCATGATCTCATCTTGAACAAATTAAAATACTAGAACCAAAATAATATATATACATAGATTCTCTTTCCAATTTATAAGTACAAGATGGCTGTTCCAAGCTTTTGCATGTCTAATATAAACAATCTAACTAATTCATGTAAATTAATTTACTGCATAAAGTTTTTAGTTTATATATGTATATTTAGGGAGTTTGTTTTTGTGTAATTATATATGTGAGTAATTTTAAAATGATCTAGGGAGCATTTCCGGGGATATGTTTTCACAATAATGACAATGACGGATGACTTTCTTTCCTTTTTCTCTGATTAATTAACGTAGTAATTGGTAGGTTTTGAGAGTGAATGTGTAGCTCAATTTTATATCAAAATATTAATATAAAGGATAATTAATTGCTATGAACAAATATTTTTTTCCTGCACTGAAGAGATGTCTTTCTATAAAGAGCAAATCACTTATTTTTTTTCATATTCTACAATCTCATTCGTTATTTGGGCCCGTCAAGTTAAGCTTCCAATACATACCCAAAATTTAGAACTCTAACCCTTATATGATATTTTCTGTAGTTTTAAATGTAGGTTGGAGGTAATTTTGTCCATGCTGTCAGCTCAATGCCATGTTTACCTGGCTGTTGTCCAAAACTATATAATGAGAAATTTTCTTCTATACCATTAGAAATTATACATTTCTTGAAAACTTTTACGTCCCTTCAGGACCATGATTTCAAATTTTCATGACCCTTTGTGGGAAACATAAAATTATCTTCGAGCCCCAATCTCTATTCTTCTTTCATATTGACTCAAGGCAGCATTCACAACAACAATACAGCACTGTAGCAGCAGGCCAAATAACACTGTAGTGGTGGACATGCCGGCCAAGAAGCCCAGATTATGGAAGTGCCGAGACAGAATTTTCTTGATACTAACTAGACGGGGAAGAACATCCTCACCTGAATGTATTGACATAAGAGGGAACTCGCCCATCAATGCTAACATATAGCTTGTGGCAGACCACTATTACAAATAAGAAACAAAACACCAAACATTGAGTACAATACTAAAAAGTGAGTGGAGGACATTAGCACGAAAACGCGACAACATAAGTAGCCAATGAATTTTTGCGTCAGCACCAAGCATTACAATGATCAGCGAAAGACACTTCAGACATAGGAAAAAGTTTGAACTAACTAACATTTGGATCGATCAGCAAACATGAGCAAGAATCTAAAGGTAGTGCATTCAAGGTTATTATGGCAACAAAACCACCACTGTTGCTCAATTCTGAAGGGATAGGTATTGACCTTGAGAATAAAGTTGGTGAAACAGGGCAAGTCTACAACGCCTCCAATAAAGAGAATGATGCTATGTGTTATCATAGCCGGCTGCACATGTTGTACATATGAGAAGACAATGTTAGCCTCCATCATGGCCTATATAGTTGATCACTTGTTCGTTATTGACCACAACCATGTTGGAGCACAGGATGGTGTTGGTTGCTACATGGACAACTGATCTCTCCATCATTCATCCCACGACAACCGCATGTAGCAGAATATCGAGGTGAATACTTGCAAAAGCACAGATTAACCACCATGTTGTAGAGCCGTCAGCCACTGTGTGGAGACAATGAGCTCCATGACACTAGAGTAGCAGCTCAGCTCCACATCTTCCTTCTACAAAAGAGGGACATTCTTGTTTTAGGCATCACCATCGACCCTTGAAGTGGGAGCAATAGGGAAGTAAAATGAGGACGCTAGGTTTGGACCGGTCCCTCCCCGACGAGCTCGTCACATGCAAATCTAGGGCAGCGGCATGGGTATTTTTATTGATGACGTAGCTTGTGTCTACCCTGGAGCCATGAGACATGAACACTTGCATAGTGGTAAGAGGGAGGTCAAGGTTGCAGGGGCAGGACCGTTCAAGATGAGTCGTTTAGCCAAACCAGCATATGAAAAATGAATGAAGCAAAATGAGTTGTTGGTTATTGTTCATTTGAATTGTTTACTAGTCATCTATAGTACAATTTTTCCATATAGCCGGTTTGGTAACCGTGGTGAACACCACTGGAGAGGGGAGCTCTAAATGCGGCCCATGGGGACTCCGATTTGACCATGTTGGGGGAGGAAGGGGTCTTACCCTCACCATGCAAAATGGCAGATCCATGCATCCAAAGTCTATATACAGTGATGTAACAACGACACGGAAAACCTGATCACATTATCACATAGACCGGATGGAGGATATATAAGGTATACTCGAGGAGAATGGGTGGAGGGAGGGGATATGGATCGAAGGAATATGGCAGGCAAGTATCGTTGGGTGTTGCTAATGGCCACCAGGCGAAGAGCTTAGGGAAGTTTAGAGAGAGGTTTACACACACACACACACACATAGAGAGAGAGAGAGAGAGAGAGAGAGAGAGATGGGTTGCGGCCGGTGGAGGATGCAACGAGAGAGTAGGCGAAGCTGAGGTGGTGTGCGATGTGGAGCTCGGGGTGGAGGAGCTCATGAGTCACGGCAATAGAGCACAGATATGTGATTCTAGTCGTGATTTCAGGTGTAGTACTGCAGCTCACGGTGTGAAGCTTGAGGCATAGATGTGGTCATGTGGATAATGTTGGAAGGAGAGACCGGCGACATGTAAGTGGAACAAAACGGGGGTATAATACGATTGATTATATGACAGTGAGCCTATGAGCCCGTTTATATGATATCATAGGACATGAGGGACAAGAAACCTATCCGGATACATATGTTAGTCTATAGTATAATATCTAATTAAACTACTAATTATACTCTTAATATTTCCTTCTAGTAGTAGTCGAAGCATGCGTGACATAGTGAGACTGGAGAAGACATCCTCCAGCAGTTGTAAAGTTGATCATGGATTCTAAGATGTATAGCATTATACACAATTCTAAAAAAAATTTAGACCTACCGGGGTAAAACCGTTCCAATGACATTACCTTAAGAAGAAGGACATTTTCACATAGGTCTAGAAAATTTCCGAACTCCCCTCCCCGCTTACATGGTAACCCTTTTTTAGCCTATGTGAGAGCTTCGTAGTGTACCGGACTTTAATCGAGAGCAATGTCCACATCGATTGGTTCTCGGTATGGTCTTACACATGGTATTACACATGCTTTGGCTTAGGAGAGAGGGGAGAGAATTTTTTTAAACTAGTCTAAAAAATTCGCTTCCACTAGGGATCAAACCCGGAATCTAGAAAATGGTACTGAGACACCTTACCATTGAGGTAAAGACCTGTTCGACTATACACAATTCTATGCTCTCTTTTGCCGCAGAGTGAATGGCTTGCAATGGTGCTGGTGCAAGTGCAACGATGTGAGGGATGCTCAACGTGGAGCCAGCTCAGTCAGAGGCGAGCTCGCGGCGAAGCTTGTGGTGGAATTGGCAAGGTCGATCGACGAAGACGAGGAGCAAGGCAACATGTAACTATTGTTAAAGTGCAGTCTGGCTCGTCCGCACATGAGCTCCTGCCGCCAGCCCAGGTCACTATGGATCTGTCAAACCACAGACCCAACTAGAGCCTTAACCAAGGTCCTGGGACACCTCAACCCAAAAGACTAGCCTCACAGGTGAGGTTCCCTCCACCTTATAAGTTGGGCTCCCCCATCATTAATATTCGATGTGGGATTAAACCACAAAATCTCCCCCATCACACATCAGGTGGCCCCATCTCCCCTCCACACCCGGGTGGACACCCCTCCGATAGCCTGACAACTGTGTGGCATAGGAGACCCAATCTGACGGTCCGATATCCGTGTAAGACTCATGAGATATTTCAAGTTTTAGACCATGGCTCTGATATCACTTGTTAGAGTTTTCGACGCATGGAAGCAATAACGGATCTATCAAGGCACATGATGAAAGATCACAGACGATACGGGAGGCACGATGTTTGTTAACGAGGTTCAGCTAAAGCTTACATCCTCGAGACATGACTACGGGCGCTCCTCCCCAATACACAATACTAGCCGCTACGAGGTCCCGACAAGAGCCGCCTCCTCCTCCATGTGAGCCTATCGCTATGTCATCATAGTTACAACAGCGGTCCTCCTCTCATATTTATGAGGAGCCAGATACAGAGTTCAACACAAACTCTACACCTACCGCTAATACAACTCAAAGTCCTAAGCATAACCAAAAACTCGTACATAATATTCAACACATATTCCAAGAACTATATTACTAGATCTAGGAGCTGCAACCCGAGGCGTAGCATGGCCCAGACAATGGTAGATCTCGATGGTGTCGGCATTGCTACAGAATGTCACCCACCTTGCCGCTCCGTCTGAGAGCGCATCTATATTTTGAAAGCAGACGGCCAGTGAAGATGACTGGACGTCACTACTGCCTTCGAGTTATAAAACACTGACCATGTCGGCTAATGGCCCCGCCTTGAGCTTGTGATCCAATTCATCTCTCATCTCGGGTCCCTATCATGAGTCAACCATTGGCAAATAGATAGGTACTAGTATATAAAATAAAAACCTAATAAGGATGAGAGCTATCTCGGTGAGATATTTTGTAATGGAAGTTACAGATGGGGCAACGAAGAAACAAAAAATAGAAACTAATGGCTCTGAAGATTAGCAAAATTGTTCAGTATAGTACATAAGAGAAACGTATAACTATTATGTACAAGTAAATTGTTTATTATTTGTTATCAACTTATATTTTTAGGGACAACTAATTGGTACATAGTAGTTCAATATGACATCAGAACTAGAAGTCTTTAGTTCAAACCAAAGCGTCTGCAATAGATATCAATTGTAATCAACTTCTATTCCACATGTGAGGCATGAGAAAGCCTCCACATATAAGGGAGTCTTTTAAGGTTTTTTAGAAAAGGGAATATATTAAAATTATTCTGGCCTCTGTATCGATCGATACATGTAGCAAAAGTTCAACAAACGTAACAAACGACAAGTCAGGATCATACGCCAAAGTATGATAAATACAAAGTTGCTAACCATTATTATTGAACTAAAGGGTAAGAAGATTCGACAAGTGCCATCCATTGATGGCGAACACCTCCATGGCCACCGACTCAATCCAGCAGCATGCCGTCTTCAACACTGGCGATCCTCCTCCTTGTGCAGAAGGGACCACCATCTCATCCAATGGGTTCCCCTGAAGATCACCTGTAGTGGAGAAGGGATTGGTGTCTTATCAAACACCACATCATTGTGACAAAACCATAATGCCCAGCATAAGCCTGACACACCACACCAAATTAGTTTCTTAAGTTTCGACTCCATATCCCCTAACTAGGCAAACAACAAATGTTGAAAGTTAACAGGTGGACGAATGTTAAAGGTGGCGTGCTAAATTCTCCAAACGAACTTAGCCATATTGCATTCAAAAAACAGATGATGAATGCTCTCATTAAGACCACAGAAAGAACAATTGGTACTCCCATTCCAATTTTTTCTGGCTAAGTTATCCTTTGTTAGTGTGACACCTTTAAAGAAGTACCACATAAAAATTTTGATTTTAAGTAAAACTTTAATCTTCCACATGTTCATATTGATGGGAAGAGCTTTGGCTGTTGAGAGGGCTATATACATGGATTTCACAGAGAATAACCCACTTTGGTGAAGCCCCCACGAGAAGGCATCGTTATTGTCTGACAAATGCACATTAGAGAGCGATATTAACAGCCGGTACCAAGACACTAAGTTTTGACCAAGTAAGGCTTTTCTGAAGAAGACATTTAAAGGATTAGATCCAAAAAACAAAAGCTACAGTACTATTCTTCCTTCTAACCAAGTTGTAAAGTTTACGGAATTTATCCATGAGTGGACAATTTCCAAACTAGTGGTCCTCCCAGAACCTAATGGTAGAGCCATCACCGAGATGGAATTTTCCAAGGCGAAAAAACTCCCTTTTGACGTCCAGAATGCTGGACCAAAAATGAGAGTCGCCCGACTTTCTTTTTACCTGGGAAAGGGTTTTGGTCTGTAAGTATTTTCTTCTCAGAATATTTTGCCAAATACCATCGCTGTTAGAAAGTCTGAAAAGCCATTTGCTTAGTAGACATTTATTTTGGGTGTCCAGGTATAAAATTCCCATGCCTCTCTGGTTTTTTGGTGTACACAAAATACTCCATTTGGTTAAACACTACGTTTTCTTATGACCCTCATTTTGCCAGTAGAATTTGGACCTATAGTAATCTAACCTCTCTAGGGCTCCCTTAGGGACTTCAAAGAAGGAAAACATAAACATTGGTAGACTACTTAAGACCGTGTTGATTAAAACAAGCCGCCCATCTACAGATAACATTTTACTTTTCCAGCAACTGTCTTTTTTGGAACCGCTGCTCTATGTGGTTTCAATCTGCATACTAAGTCATTTATGATGCATAGGAATGCCTAAATATTTGAATGGAAGAGCAACCAACTCACATCCAAAAATTTGCGAATATTCTCGGTGGAAATTTGAAGCAATTCCATAGCAGAAAACCTCACTCTTGTGAAAGTTAATTTTTAGACCGGAAAGTTGCTCAAATGCACACAACAAGAGTTTAATATTTTTGGCCTCATCTAAGTTATGATCTAACAAGAGAATTGTATCAGCCGCATACGGAAGGACAGACAAACCGTCCTCTACTAGATGCGGGACCACTCCACGACATTGATTATCTGATTTAGCCCTTTGAATTAATATAGGTAGGAGGTCTATTGCCAAATTAAAAAGAAGTAGGGATAGAGGATCTCGCTGCCTAACTCCCTTTTTGGTTTGAAAATAATGACCTATGTCATCATTGAATTTCACTGCAACGCTCCCCTTTTCTACCACACGTTGAATCCAGTCACACCACTTAGGTGAGAATCCCTTGAATCTTAGGGCTTGTTGGAGAAAAGGCCATTTGATCTTGTCATACGTTTTTTCAAAATCTAGCTTAAGAATGACTACATCACTTTTTCTCCTATGAATCTCGTGTAAGGTCTCATGTAACCTTACCACTCCATCTAGGATGAAACGCCCTGACAGGAAGGCGGATTGAGATTGACATAGGTAATTATATACTACTAAAGTAAGCCTATTATTCAGAATCTTCGTGAAGATTCTGAAACTCACATTTAACAAGCAAATAGGGTGGTACTGCTGAATGCACATAGCATCCGCTTTTTTGGGCAAAAGACTGATCAACCCAAAATTTAGGGAATGAAGGTCCAAATTGCCATCATGAAATGCATTAAATAAGCTGATTAGATCTTCTTTGATTAACTCTCAAAAAAATTGATAGAACTCAGCCGGGAACCCGTCTGGGTCCGAGGCCTTATTATGTTCCATTTGAAACACAACTTCTTTAATTTCTTTCTTTGTGAACGGTGCAATAAGAAACTCATTCTCTTGAGGGATGTCTTCACATTGGTCCTTATTAAAGAAAATCTCATTATCTTCATGGGGACCAAAAAGGTTCTTATAATAGCGTGTTATATATTGCTTAAGGTTATCATGACTTACGATCAAACCTTCTTCTTGTTCAAGTTGAAAAATCTGCGTTTTCCTATGTCTACCATTTGCTAGCAGTTGGAACAACTTGGTGTTATCATCTCCTTGCAACAACTTAGTTGCTTTAGAGCATTGTAGCCAATACAATTCTTCCTCTTTCAGGATCTTATTTAGCTCTTGTTTTAAAGCTAACCTAGTTTCTTGTTCCCTGGGTGAGAGCACTAAGCTTTCAGCCCTTCTATCTAACGCATCTAAATCTGAAAAAAAAAGCTTAACGTTTCTTGCTTTAGACTAGGAGGCAATATTCTTAGCCCACCCTTTGAGATAGCTCCAAACTCTTCGAATTTTATTCAGCCACCGCTGTAAAGGAGTGTTATCTCTATTTTCTGATTGCCACACAGTTGCAACCCGCTCAAAGAAGTCTGTTTTTAAAAGCCAAGACAACTCGAACCTAAAAAGTCTAGTATTTCCTCTATGATTTTGAAGACCCGATGAAAATAACAATGGCGTGTGGTCAAAAATTTCCCTGGAAAGAGCTTGCATGGAAGCTAAAGGAAACTTGAGCTCCCATTCCGTACTCACTAAGATCCGGTCTAGTTTCTCGTAGGTTAGAATCTCTGCGTAGTTAGCCCAAGTAAATTGTCTACCTGACATCTCCAGCTCTCTTAAGTTCAGTGAATCTATTATTGCATTAAAGAGGTTGGGCCAATGACTCTGAAATTGGTTATTATTTTTTTCTGACGTATTGCGAATAATGTTAAAGTCCCTCCAACCAATAGAGGATGTCTTTCATCTCCAAAAGCCCGGACCAATTCGGAAAGGCACTCATCCTTGAATTCATCCTGAGCCGCCTGGTAAACAGTCATGAGCGTCCACTTGCACCCATCACTTCTATTTGTAATTCTAAACTTAATGTAGAAATCTCCTAATTCAAAACTATCAACCACATAGTTTAATAGATTTACCTCTAGTAAGATACCACCGGACATACCCCTAGGTGGAGTCCAGTGCCAGCAAAAATCTGCACCCGCACAAAAATTAGCGAGATACTCAGTCGAAAAGCTATGTCTACCTCTCTCCTGGATGGAAATAAAATCTAACTTACGTTCTAAGGAAGCATCAAAAAGAAATCTATGTTTAGCCAGGTCCCGCAGACCATGGCTGTTCCAAAAAATTCTTTTGATTTAAAATTAATTTTCTTCTTGGCCTTTATGCTCTTATTGGACGTATCCCTCTTCTTATGCACTTTAGCAAGTCTAATGGGTACATTTAACCAGCTCTCCATCAAGCGGATCTGAATCATCAAGCAATTCCTCAGTCAGCTCGCCACATAGGCGACCAAGAGGTGATGAAAAATCACTATTGTAACCAACATCTAACAAAGTTCCTTTTGGATTGTCGCACTAGGGAACCGATTTAGCTCTAGGTTTTTCTATCCCTCTAATCCTGACAACTGCAGCATCAACCGAGTCCGAAGAGGCACCCAACAAAAAACCAATAGAAGCCAAATTATGCTTGATAACAGAGGCGGAGGAAGGGAGGGGAGTAGGGGACATACCGCTTCCCTCGAGATTCTTTATTGCAGTAGCCCTCGAAGCCTTTTGGAGGGAGTCCTCATCAGCAACAGCTGCACTACGCTTGCTCCGATGCAGCACGGAGTCTGACGATTGTCCAGCAGCCACCTGCGCTAGCTCCAAAATAGACCCCTGCAGCGCTCCTGCAAGGCCTGAGGCCGAGATACCCGCCGCCACCATGGTGTCTAGCATCCCGGCTAGAGACTCGCTTCCAAAGTCTCCAGCGAGCATCACCCTGCTCGCTACCTGGTTTGACTCCGAAATCTTGAGTGTCGCCAATGGAGTTCGTGGCATGGAAGCCGCGACACACCCGCCTTTGGTGGGTGGGTCACCCTGCGCCGATGTCATGGTCCCGGTCTCGGCGGGGCGCCCCGATGGATGCATCGCATCCACCTGCGCGCGTGATCCCGGAACCATAACAGGTGACCCTGCAGGGCTGGCGTCGACCAAAGCCAGAGGCGGCTGCACTATGACCGCATCAGGCAATGATATAGAACCGGAGCTCTTGGTCTGTTGGACCTGCAGCTTATCCATCTCTTGATCTTCACCTAGAAGATCATCATTCTCCCAATTGTAATCCATCGGCTGATCTCCCATTTCAACCGATTTTTTCAGTGCCATGTCCTGCTGGGGAATTCCCTGCTAAACCACCCAGGTACAAGTGAATTGCTTGCTCTGCCCACATCAACATAAGCTTTTGGGTTCAAATGACCTGTACATGATAGCTCAATAATAACTTGTAATGGTGTGGACGGAATTTCCTCATATGAAATGGACTTTGTTTTCTTTTATGCATGAAAGAGGCAATTATTTCTTGTCCTCATCCTCTTTCGGAGAAGAATCGCATTGCATGAAGGTGAATTAATTTCAATAGGGTCAGGTTCATGATGTATTGGACTTATGGAATTGTAGCTATTCAAAAATATGGGTTCTGTTAAATCACTTCATACTTTCTAAACTTTGAATATATAAAATTATATTATTTAGATATAAAAGTTTGCATATTATGACAGTATGATTCGATCATAAAAACTTTAATAACATCATTCATAAATGGTCAAGCATAACAAATGATTTGCTATTAATATTTAAAACTGAAATTTTTTGATTTTGAGCAAATTTGAAATTACTTACATTTTACAATGGAGGGAGGATTTTATTCAGTTGTTACTATTTGACAGTTCTAAAAGATTCTTCGCTGTTACTCACCTCCTTTTTTTTTTCTTCCTCGTAGCTACGCCCATCTGTTTCAAGGGAGCTTATTCAGGTGCACCCCGGCCAGCTCTGCTTTCCGTTAGAGCAAAAAACGAAGATAGCTTTCTCACTACAGCTGACCAACAGGACGGATGATTTAATTGCTTTTATGCTACTTTCCCCTGCGAGCGAAACTTTAACCTTCGTCGCGTCCATGACAGGAGGATATATTGGACCACAATATACTATAGGATTTATTGTATACGTGGAAGTACAGGAGCACACAGTAGAATACAAACGACCCAAGGATATTCTAACTGTGCGGAGCACCATTGTGAACAAAGGCTTTGATATCAAGGATCTCAGCATGGATTTGTTCAACAAACAGATGTATGTCCAAGATATCGAGGTGGAAGTTGTTCTGGTGGACAAAGGACTGAGCGATACAACCTATCTGGTGAGTATGTCTTCCTAAAAAGCTCGGTAGGATTACATAGTGCTTTAAATAAAGCTTTTACTTGTTTTGTTATTTTAATCACATTTCCTATCTTTCAATCTACTGAAACCTTTCAGTCCACTGAAACTAAATGTTATTTCACTCATCTAATATTTAGTCACTGCCAGTAATATACTCTTAAGTATAAGGGATTTTTATTTAAGTATACTCTTAAGTATAAGGAATTTTTCTTACTATTGATCAAGGTATTCAAACCATGAATAATGTCAATGAAACCTATTCAGCGTGTATCTAGTTAGCATTTATATGGTTGATGTTGATTGAGCGGCCTAGAATGATAAGTCCTGATACCATGAACTACTGAGTGGCCTAGAATGACAATTCGGAACATATTTAGACATTAACATATATAGTTCTTATATTCTTCAATCGTTCAATGAAGAATACCATAAAATTACAACGGAAACGTGCCCTAATAGTCTGTCACTGTATTTTGTGATTTATAAAATATACCAAAACAAAAGGTCACTATTTCAGATATGCCCATCCTGTTGTATTTTATCTTTGTAATAGATCATTTTGAAAGACTTTCAAGCTTCAACTATTTTGCTCTTGTTTTGTTCTTCACCATCAACTCTGGAGAAGATGAGAGTTATTTCGTCAAAAAATAAATTATAACAGCATATCTATGATTTCAATCATTCTTAAAAAGCAGCAAAATTGCCGTGTAATGTCGGAGTTTCATCTGTCAAGAAAAATTTGTAGATCAATTGTTACCCTTTATTTGATGGAGCCTTTGTAATATTTTAATTTTCAGTCTTTATGACATGAATAATATATTGTGCTTATGTTCCTGTCGCGCTGTTAAATAACGACGTGAGTCCTCATTGCAGGCACAACCTGGATACATCAAGACTGAGCTCCTTGAGATTTACCCCTTGGTGCTCAGATTCCCTTTCGAGCGGGAAAAAACAATCAATCGCTCAATAGCTCTAACTAACAAAACAGATGACGATATTTTTTTTGTCATTTTTCCCGGAAACC
Organism: Eleusine indica; assembly: GCA_030378355.1. NCBI lineage: Eukaryota > Viridiplantae > Streptophyta > Magnoliopsida > Poales > Poaceae > Eleusine > Eleusine indica. The sequence continues at coordinate 33,630,660 of CM059499.1, forward strand.
CAAGCTTGTACCAGATGGAAAATTCAAAACTCGAGGGTTTTGTGTCTCGAGATTCCACATATGCCGTCATAGTGAAAACAAATAGGAAAGAATTGCCATCGCCATGTAGGGACTGTTTCAGAATTGTGTTTTGGCCAGCCATGAGCACTAATGATCTCGATCCTAACCAAGACTTAGATCTACGGCAACTTCTTCAGATGATGGATGAAAAAGGATATAAGTACCACACCCAATATATAGATGCTACCATGGATGACCCCATCTTGGCAAGCACAGAATCTGCTGAGGTGAGTTCAATATGCAGTAAACTAATACATTATATTCGTTTATTCGCTAAATACTATACAGTAGTCCCTTCATTCGTATATAGACCGACCTCCATCTATTTTATATGACGTTACGAGGATAGCATGATCAGTGAAAACTTGCACTAACCTAATTTTTGCGTTAGCAGTTGTTGTTTTATATTCTTTACAATTGGGTTCGATTCAATCCCTTTCTTCATTTTCTCCTTAAGCTTTTCATGGGAACGACTAGTATCTAGAGGAGTCTTCTTGTAGCGTCGTATATGCCTATCATGCATTGTGATGACCTATTGCTATTTTGTTTTAGGAAAAATTCCATGTATGCCATTGGTTTAAACTAAAACCCGTCTATATGCTATCCTGTCCTACATGTTAGTGACACAGCTAGTCCCACATGTCATTGAGAAAATGATGGCATATAAGGTATTAGAAGTTTTTGGGTGGCACACAAGGGAACTACAATTTATTTAATGTCAAGACAAGCTTCCATCTCATTCAAATTGAAAGAACCAGTGATATTCAATTTAATAATCAGGTACTACATGTCAAATAAATAGTACTTTAAACGCATAAATCCAACCATGAATTCTTTATTCTGACATTCTTTTCACTTAATAATAATATGGTTCTTTCAATTATCATTTCAGTGTCCCCGAAGGCTAAAACTTTTGCTGAGAACTTTAAGCTTCCAGATAAAAAAATAACTATCAACAGAAGTTTCCCATTATTATATAATTCCTCTTTGTACCTTTCGCTGGTTAGATGACAGACACCAGACTCCCATATATGTACTCACGTGCGTCAAATGCCTAAAAACTTTTACCCTATTTTTTTAAAAAGAAATTTTACCGTTGTATAAAACCCACATGTCCGTAAGTTGTAGGCACTAACATATATATAACATATACTGAATGAGTCGTTCGCCCATACTCCGATCCACAAATAGCTTGGCCGTTCTCAGTTCTCATCTAAAGTTGCGTTGCATAATTATACTTTGTTGAAATGAAATTAAACTTTAACATCCAATCTTGACCAATCATGAAACACTATTGCGGGCATAGTAGGATCAGTGAAAAAGGTGGCGGAACAGGCTTCTTTCGTGAGGAAGTAGAAGAAATTGCCTGTAATTGATCAATGGAAGGGGTTTTTTCCATGGAGTGGATAGGAACAAAGGAACCAAATGTGCAAAAGTATTTCTTAGAGAAGATAATATATGCACGTTTGAGTCTGTAAAAAAATATGCATGTAGCTATGATTCTAAGCATTCTTCATTCCTGCTATGCCACATAAGCCTGGACACAAACAAGCGGAAGACGAAAGGAAAAAGAGAAAAGGATATCTCCTACTGCTGAGCAACCACTGAATTAACTGTAATCTTAAGTCTTTCTCCGCTCACCACAGCTGCAAATAGTTCAAAATACAAAGGTGATGCTAAATCTCTAAGCAACATCTTCATGGAGGATGATGATGCATGCATGCGCCATCGTGGCCTAAACATGGTGGGGATTTGTGCCATGAACCTCAGTTGCACCATAGGATAGTCACTATGTATCTTTGTTGTCTTTACGGAGGCAAACTGAAGGATTGGATCTGATGGCTTTCACGGGCCTGAATATAGCTACAGTAAAATTACCAATCAATTTTTGCAGGAAACTCCATTTAGCACGGTTTGTGGAAGGCATCCACATGTATTACGCTCTTATGATGTCGGAGATGCGCGGTTTGTGGAATCCATCGGATCCAATCCTTCAGTTTGCCTCCCTAAAGACAACAAAGATCCATCAATTTAAGTTGATAAGTAGAACTCATATTCAGTATAACTGCAGATAAACGAAATAACATCACAATCATTCACAAGATAGTGGGGTATCCAACGTCATCTTACAAAATTATCCAATGTCATTTTACAATCTCATCAAAGAAAACTTTTGCAACTGGTTTTGCCGTATAAATATGAGCTAGAGGAATAAAATGATCATATTTAGATAATCTATCAACTACAGAAGAATACTTCTTACCAATGGCAATGCATCAATTAAACAAATGCATAGCAATAACCTTCCAATTATGCTGGAAACCTTAAAATTTTGCAGAAGACCAGCTGGATGAAGATGGGATGTCTTATTGCATTTGCAAATGCCATATACTTGAACATTATATTCACGAACAACTTTTTTTGCTCTTGCAATATAAAATCTGAATGAAAACAATGAAGAGTTTGCTGTACCCCCTCATGAGCGATATCATGAATACTATCCAATATATGTTTGAGAAAAGGAGATCATGCAGGTAAATGTACTCTATATTTGTATAAGATCAATCCATCTCTAACTGCCCATGGTAGGGAGTAATATACTATTTTCAATATCAGTCAATAAGTTCATCTAGAAGAATATGTTTTCAATATGACATGAGATCAATCCATCTGTAACATACAATTTTGATGCCTACCTTTGCGCTTTGAGATGTGTTCCCATTCCCTGTTATTTGGAAAATAGAAATAGTTTCTGGCCGCTGTATTGCCCCACTGCTTTTTATAGGTTTCTCTTTTATTTTCATACTGTATGAGACCAATATATACATTCTTATTTTCCTAAAATAATGATTTATTTCTTCCTTCAGACTACATCAACAGAGAAATTTGGGAATCTAATATCTATAGATGTGGATCCCACAAAAATGAGGTGAGTGATGGCTGACTTTCACCGGCACTGAACTGGTGTTCAGTTATACTGTCACCCTTTTACCAAAAAGAAGTTACATTATTCCTCTTTTTCTACTTACAAAAATATTTTCTATACAACCTAGGATTCTGATGGGTCATGCACAGCATGTCTGCATTTGGAAGAATACAGAGACACAGGTAATATATAGCATATGCATTTTTCTACTTGAATTTATTCCCTTGATCACATGAAGGAGAAATTTCAACATTTACACTTCAGTCTTACGACATAGGAATAAAGTGATGAAATTTATAGAGTATTTTAGTGATCTATCTAATGAGATGGTTTTCAAATAAGAAATCCGTAGTTTCAAACATATAAGTTTTCAAACTTTAATAGTATATGTCGGTATGCATTTAAGGATGCCAGCTGAAGAGTGCATTTTAGCATATATATTAGGGGAGTAGCGGACCCACTCGTCATGGTCCAATCTTTCCGTACCTCCGGTTTGTTGCACACGTCACCACCAACCTCTTTTGTTCCCAATGCGGACCTTTAGCTCCTGACCCTTGCAAGATATTCCCGCTCTGCACTCTCGCTTTGCCTCGTCCAGCAGGTTTTGTCAAAAAAAAATGGTTTTAATTGTGCCGTTTCTATAGTAGTCACATGAACTGGTGGCCTTTGAAATTGAATCTGTGTGTTTATACATTTTCAGTTACATTTGAAGACGTCTTCAATGTAACTGTAAATATAAACGCCTAGAGCGCGGGTGGAGTTGAATCTCTGTAGAACCAATAGTGGAGCGTAATATAATAGATAATCATAGGCTGTTCTTTTATGTATTTCTTTTAGGCGTCTTGCGATTTGTATTGTAGATCTGACAGAGGCTCACTCTGGTTCTTCCATTTAAGTGTCAGTAGTTTAATATTTTTTCATGCTTCTTGAAAGTTCTTCCACATTGACCTCGTCTAACTTTTTTTTTTTTTGGCAGACATATACTTTAGACAAATGTATGGCGTTTCGTGATTTGTCTGAAGTCTCGGCAAGGACATACATGAGACAGATCTTTTTTGGCAGGAATGCGGCTTATACAGTTGTGAAGTTTGTCTCAAGAAGGGAACGGGTTTTGTTGGGAGACAGCCTCGGGAAAATCGGAGTGTATACAACAGCATTGGAATGGGTCAAAACACTCCACGCTCACTCTGGTTCGATAAGATCATTATGTGTTGACCCAAGTCATCCTTATGTGTTGTCGTCGTCCGACGACCATGCAATCAAGCTATGGGACTGGAATGACGACTGGTTGTGCAAACGAAAATTCGAAGGGCACCAAAATCCTGTAACGCAGGTGGTCTTTAACCCAAAAGACTCCAGTACTTTTATCAGTGTTTCCAGGCCGTCTTCAGACAGGGCTGGTAACGTAAAGGTTGAAATTCCTTTTCCTACTGGATTTATTATTCTATAGAATTTGAGATGAGATTATAGATGAGAAGTTGTCCATATTGGGATTTTCTAAAACTTTTTGAGTGAGGATTCGGTACTGATATTTGAACATTGCCTCTCTCCCTCGGTGTGTGTGTGTGTGTGTGTGTATGTGTGTGTTTAATCTCTTCTCTAGTTTTTGCCGAAAGAGAGTCCGTAACAGATTTCGAGCTGACTATAGTTTCAACACATTCCTGAATCTTGCAGATCTGGAGCGTTCACTCTTCCACAACTAAAGCCGAGTTCAGTGGTGAGTTCAATATTGTTGATTCCAATGCCACGGTCGATGATCGGTTACATATGGTTACTCTTGTGGATGGCGGTAGCGTAGAGGTACGGATCACAAGAATTCCTCGGAGCATATATGAAGCACTTGGCACTGGACATGGACGGGTGTAATCACACTAACTTTGTTTTGTTTGCATCAGATTTGGGATCTGCAGACTGAGAAGTGTGTTCATACACTGGAAAATTACTGGAGCAACGACACCAATGTTGTCGTTTGCCACCCGACGCTTCCACTAATATTCACTGGCACAGGCACAGGGAATGTGTGTATATGGAATCTTATTACCTACAGGTAATGCTTCATCTTTACTTGTGCTTCATTGCTCAATAGGCAGCGCTGCCTTGCACTTGCACCCTTCTTCTTCTACGAATCTGTGATTTATCAAGGCACTCTCAGCATTTGACTTGTGAGAATAATTCCATATGTTTAGAATAATCCATTCTCCACAAGGAGCCTCTGGTCCTTTTCTTGTTCTAATATAAAAAAATTTTATATTCAAAAGGGGACTTTAGTACGGTTTAGTGTAACTCCAATTATTCCTCGTTAAAACAATCCACAACCATTGGCATATGTTTTATTTTATTGTTTTAATTCTGAGAGATTTGTGCGTTGTAGTGGGCTTTATAATTCCCGGATAAGCTCCTGCAAGCTACCGACCAGTCCTCTTTGCCTCCATGGCGTCTTCGCCTCATGTCGCAACCTCTTCACGTCCGTCCGCGGCATCAGTGGCGGAGCCAGGATAATTTTATTAGGTAGGCATATAGTGTAAAACAATTTTTAGAAAGACATATAATATAAAAATAGTACTAAATAATATACTATAGTGCCTAATTACCTTAGTTACCGGAAACCTAAGATAGTCCTAGACGTATATGGACTACTCTGGCTCTGCCCATGCGCGGCATCTTCCCATGGCTAGCGGTGCCTCACCATCCTGTCACGCCGTCTGCCCACACAGCCACCACCCATGAAACCTCTCCCCTCCCACCTTCCCTAACCCCTCCAATCCAACTTCCCCACCTGAAGGGGTGAATCCAGCCGCTGATGCCATTAGGGTCAGCAATGTGATTAACGGTCAAGAAGGGTAATTTTACACTAGTTTCGTGAGAAGTCATTGATGTTAACTGATACCAACAGTCTTCACCACTACGCCGCCCACACATCCGCCGCCTTCGCCCTGTTCTTTGTTTGAGCCAGTGAGAGGAACCACACGTGAAGAGATAAGGCTACGGTGGCAACGAGACGAAGGTTGGGCTAGACCACATGGTCGCTGGATCAGCTGATCTAGCTACCAGTGGCACAATTCACTTTTCATTTTTTTAACATATTTTGTAGCTTTTAATTAAGTGAAAGTTTTTAGTTTGTTATTTTATGGTTTATTTTTTTATTTTATAGAATTAACTGTATAATAATTATAAACTATTAGATTTAGATCCACTGCCGCATATCTGTTATTGAAAGTTGTTCAAAACTTTCAATCAGCTGAAAATTAGCAAGTCTTTTTTTATAATGGTATGAAAACTATCAGCCAACTAAATATTTGTATAAGATCATATATGCATGTCTTTTTTTCTATATATTATTTTTTTCATTTAAGCAATTGAAAAATGTATCGGCATTTTACCGGTATTGTTGGCTCTGACAAGTTTATAATATTGAATCATTTGTTTGCAAGTCGTGTTTACATTTTTTTAGCAATAAACATCAAATTGTTAATTCAACTAACATAATAATGATGAAGCAGTCAAAGAAATTAATAAAGTATGCAAGTTATCGGCATTTAATGTAAAATAATTTTTCATTCCTAAGATTACGTTGTAAATAGCTAGTTGAGCCAAACACAGGTTATGCGATATATTTTGTTTAATGTATTATATGAAATGGTATGTGTGCTTTCACGTTTTCAGGCTGGAGCATAGTTGTTCAGACTCGCTTGGTGAAGTTATAGGTTTTGGATTCATAGACGCACCGGGCTATAAAAGGTACGAAAATTTATTATATTGTACTACCTCTAGGCACATATAAATGTCATTTTGGATAACGGCATGGCCAACATTTTGAGCCATTTTCAAAAGTTCATCAAAATACTCAAGGAGTAGATGGTGGTAAGAGTTTACATATGTTAAATACACATAACACAACAAATCGACTATATTAACTTCAGAAAAAATTCATATCTGCATTTGATTTTCTTTATTTTGCCTATAACGTGATTTGGACTAGGAATATTTATATTTATATGTTGCTTTCTGCTCTATTATGTGCTCTTTTAGTTTTCTAATTATTGTTGCCTTGATTTTCTAAGTTATGTTTGACCATTTGTCTTATTTAAAATATTATTCAAAAATATACAAAACAGAAGTTATATTTCAATTTTTTAGTGATAAAATAAATTATAAAAAATATGTGATATTTTTAATATTTTAAATAAGACAACTGGTGAAATGTAACTCAAAAGATCAACAGAGATAACAATTTAAGAATGCAAGAAATAGTTTAGATAATTTATCCATTTTAAAAAATAAGCTTAGCATCTTGTCTCCTGAATTCAGACTTCTTATACATGACATTGTCATTACCAATATGTAGGCTTTTGATCGGGTATGCGAAGGGAATAAAATTGCTGGATATTGATTTGCAATCATTAGCAGGTCAACATAGGAACTACCAAACATAAAGCATGTAAAAAGGTAGCTACCTTCGAACTGAAGGGAGGGTTCATTATGTTGCTGGTAAATTTATTTTGCTTATTATTCTGATGGTCCAATACTTATATGTGTTTTAGTTTTATGTATTAATAGAATAAGACAGGATCAAGTTGATAATATATCCAATGAATTCAAGGCTTGAGCTTGATAATAGGTAATTCTTTTGATATATTGCCTTCCCTGGCAACGGCGCCAAAAATACTTGTTGACATTTCTTAACGTCGTTACTAAGTTGCCTTAGCAACGAAGCCAGAAATATATATTGGTAATCTTTAACGAATGCATAGAGTCCGTAAGCGCACGGAAAATACCGTTGTAACATTTCATCCGGAAGTATTCAGGATATCGTATTTATTTTATCCTAAAGGAAGGCGGGGATTGATCAGAGTAATTACCATGTTCTTAATCAAACATAATGGATTATGAGATAAAGTATTCAGAGGGGTAAGGATAAAGATAATTATGGGTAGTGGACACACAGATAGCATACTCAAGATAAAGAAATACTAGTCTCGTGGAGAAGGACAAAGAAAGAGCTAAGTTCCTATGTTGCTTTTATATAGTTATATAGTCTATATTATATACTATTATACAGATACATAAGCAATGCAAGAGAATGAAATCATCACACCCTAGGCATCTAGTTTTCCCCTGCATCCACATTACGATTCCGGCCAAGGCCTGTTGCATAGCCGAACGTGAAGATTTTAGTGGACAGATAGGACTGTCACCACCTAGTGTCTACCCCTATCAATCCGTGGGCTACACGATAAATAGTGCATTCTATTGATCTAAGCACCATGCTTACATCTCTAGAACAATACCCCTAATCCCCTAGCGATGGATCAAAAAAGGTGTAATCACATTGAAGTCAACACTAAGCACGTGGAAATGATCTAAGTCAAACATTAGTCATGCATCACTATAATGACATAAAGACTATAGTAAGAGCTTATGTCTAATATGGTAGTATAGTATAACCACAATACTAATATGCAAGCATAATAACCACATATTAATGGATCATATAATCAAACAAGAAACACATGACCCATGCATTACTATATAGAAAGACTAAATATATTAAATAGAATAAACTCTTCCAAAAGGAGAAAGATATAAGAGCCATACCCCAACTCCTAGGAAGACTTGACAACCGAAGAAAAATCTACTCTAAGCCTAACTCCAAATAAACTAGAGAGAAACTCGAAATACAAAGGGAGTGATGCTTCTTGGTGTGTGTTTTGGAGTGATTCCTCTCTCTTCTATTTATAGGGCCCAAAGTCAGTTCCTGGAGTCAGTAACCACCGCCTAACCCGCACCACCACTATTGGGGATTCAACAGGGGCCAGCACATGGCAGCCACGCACGAGGGACGCCACCCTCTGTTCGGCTGAACAGGGGGAGGGGGGGGGGAGTCCCCTCGGGTGCTGCCGCCTTTGGTGCCATGGCAGGTGGGTCCCATTGCCCAATGTAACTGTAAGGTTAGTTGTTAAGGCGGTTTGCTTCTGTAAGTGGGCGATTCAATCCGTGGGAGTCCTTATTGGTGCGCTCTGATTGGTGGAAGTTGTGTTTCTTTGCCAACTAGGTGTGTTTCCTCCTCTATCTCGTTATTTCTCCTGCATGTGAGTATTTCTCCAAGCACTAGTGGATAATCATTGAAGGACCGAGAAGGCGACCAGAGGGGGGGGTGTGAATGGGAGCCTATTAAAATTCTTTACAAGAACTTGGCCTATATCCCAATTACAACCCAAGCCAACCTCTAAACCGATCACCAAGGTCACACACACCAACTTGTGATGTGCCAACCCTAGGAGTGATCAACTATAGGAGTGGAACATAGCGGAAACAAAGGAGAACTGCAAAGACTCGAAACTGTCAAATAAACACAACCAAACAAATCAGGTCTGGACAACCATCGGCAGTGCCGATTGGCACCATCGGTAGTGCCGGTCACACCCATCAGCAGTGCTAGTGCGGGTTCTCAAAACACTAGAAAGAAACGATCGAAGCGCATCGGCAGTGCCGGTCATGGCTATCAGCAGTGCCGGTGCAGGGATCAGTGTCACGCCACCGACAGTGCTGGTCATGGCATCGGCAGTGTCGATCGAAGCTTAGACCCACCGGCAGTGCCGGTCCTGGTCATTAGTGGTGCGGATCGACCCTCGACCCAAAACCTATCCAAATAATCTCTAAATCATGCGATTTTTGGACCAGCCAATCCTCAACACATCACGACCCTAATCCTAGAAGATCCACTCAATTGGCTCAAAGAATCATCACGAATTTCAGATCTTGTGTCAAGAACACCAAAAAGAGGAAACTTGAGAAATCCTTCAAATCGATGGTGCTAGAGCTCTTGATTTGGTCAAGGACCCATGAAGGATTGTTTTAGCCCTTCATAGCATTAAGACCCCCCAAGAAATCCACCCAAAAACTTGACCAAAAGTGAGATAAAAAATTCTCACAAAAATATCTCCGAAAATAGAGAAAAAGAAAAATTTGGGATTTAGGGAGAGAGGAAGATCTTGAGCACGAAAATACTTTTCATATCACAGAAACATGCTTAGAAGATCCATGGATACAAGGCTAGGAAGCCATCCTCTTCGTCCTACTATTTGGAAGAGAAAAAGATGTCTCTCACACACCCTCTCCTCTCCTCTATTACATGAAGACATTTCCTAGTACTTTGAATGAAGTCCTAACAAGGCAAATGGGAAGAGGCACCTCTCCCACCAGCCACACCTCTCCTTATATTGGCCTAGGGTCTAACACCACTCTACCCTTGACCTATAACTCATTGCCACCTACCACCAGGGGCAAAACAGTCTAACTCTTTTTCCTTCGCCCGAACGCCATCGAGCCCTTCACAACTTTGCTTCGCCTCGACGCAAGCTCCGTGATGGTGCCACGTGCACCACCAACCACCGCCACCGGTTTTGAGGCCTAAACCGGGAAACCGCCTTGCACGCTTCTCAAAGCACGACTTCATGCTCACTTTCACCGAAGGAAGGCTTCATGATCTTGATGCGTGTCACCTTGTCCCGTGATCCTCCTCGTCAGCAAGTCTCTCCCGCCTCCGGTCCATTGAAAGACTCTACTTACACCGATGCCCGTCCGGCCCCAAGTCTCCTACTTGTGCCCGATCCTTTTGCCGTTGACCACCAAGTTGACTCCAGTGACCTACACATCATAAGACAAGCAAACACACTTTCCAACTCCTGCAACTTTACAACACCTTCACCAACTCTGGTTAGTCAAAGCATAATCATGCACAAACCCATGCAATCCTTGGATTCTCGCATTTCGACACAAACACCAAAACATCTCAAGTCAATTACTCATCACATATTGCAAACCATGGCACATCTCAACATGGTTTCTCAATATCCCCCTTGATGAGTACATTGACAACACAAAATGCATAAAGATTAGAATTGGAAAAAGGGATTGAAATGCGAACTCAATTAAGCACATCCAAATGGCTCAAACCTAGAGAAAAGGTGAAGGAAAGCCATCTAGCATAAGAAGGATCACAAAAGCCAACAGTTGGCAAAGAAAGCGATTTGGGACGCAAAGATGCTCATGGTATGCTCCCCCTCAACTTGTGGTAGTTGACATGAATGCAAAATTGGCCATTTTAAGTTTCTCCCCCTTAGGCACTATTTTTCCCCCTTTGGCAATAAACTCATCAAGGAGGCAAAAGAACAAATGATGAGGACATCACTCCTATGGATACACACAACACTCCACCAAATCTGGACTTGCAAGGTCCAATGACTAGAGCTCGTGCACGACGACTAAATTTAGAGGTGAGCTCGTTCCTACGTTCTTCTCTATATGTTACTTTTGAGAATGGTTTGCTACCTAATGATTATTTTATGATTAGAAACCATGGAGAGGACCAGGAGATGATGGGAGAAGGAGTTGGGAACGTGCAGGACCAGCAAGGGCTTGGAAGCCAACGTGGAGGCCCAATCAAAACCGACTTTGAGTCTGTTTCGGGGCCCAGGATCAGTCTGCACTAAAACAGTCGCCCAGGACGCATACGGACTCGGATTTGGACGTTCTACATATGCACGGAAAGATAAGGAGAAAACCTTTCCAATGCCGCCGGCCTCATGTCAAAATTCATCCACAGACATCGGAAATCGTCAAAACAAGAGAGAGTCCAGAATCTATGTCGGTGCCGCGTCGCCTAATTTTGGCCTTTGGGCTTTGTATCTAGTTGAGCCCAATTAGGGGCGCGTCCAGAGGGTCTTGCACGACCGTAGGGTCTTTATATACAGCCGCCACCGCACCGTTAGGGTTCGGGTTTTGCTTAGATCAATTCTGTTTATAAACAGTTTTGTCGTTCATCGGTTTGTGAGACCCCAACTTCGAGAGTTTAATCATACATCTGCAATTGTGTTGCATTCTTCGTTGTTCTTGCTTGTGTTCTTAATTCGCAAGCAGGGATTAGCCTTCTCGGCGAGGTCAATCATCTTTTGGACGGTTGATAACCAGAGGAGACGTCGTGCTGCTATTGCGGGGTTTAGAACGTGCTGTTCTGAAGCCGGATCGATTTGTGTGTCGCCTCCGACCAAATCAACTTACCAAGAACCTTTCGGAAGATCGGGAACCCTTGTTCACATCAAGTGGTAATCAGAGCTTTAGGTGCACCTTCAGGTTCACACTACCCTTTAGTTTTGTTTTCGTGTTCTTCCTATCGTCCACAGAAAATACCAAAAAAAAATTTCCCCCGCCCATAACCACATGTTTAGCCTTTGCATATTTCAATTTCAGAGTACGTAGTGTTGAGTTTGTGCCCTAGTTCCTGTTTAGTTGCTGGTTTAGTTTGTGTTTTTGTCGTCAGTAGTGTTTCCCTTGCAACCCTAGCCGCCATCCCCTTCACCCTCCTCGGTTTTGTCGGCTTTGTGTGCTAGGGTTGATTGATCAACACGCCCACCCTAATCCCACCCTCACCACCTCGGACCAATTTTCACAAATTCCACTTTCCGTTGCATCCACCTCGCCAAAAAAAAAATCCCTACCCGACCCCAAGCCCGACTCGGATTTCACTCAAACCCCCGGGTTCTTCATAACCGATTCCGACACCCCTTCGGTAAAACAGCCATAATTTTTCGCTTGGTTGTCCGTTTTGGCTGAAATTTTTACAGGAGATTCTTGACAAAAAGTTGAGCATACCCACAGGCTACGCCCTGTGTGCCCTTGTCAAAAAATTCAAAAAAAATCGGGAAGATAAAGAAAAAATTCATTCAAGTTGAAACCCGACGTTTTCTGAAACTTCAAGATTTTCTGTAGGCCACGTCCTAGCTCGGTTTGAGCTGAAATTTTTTGTGGTTTCTCCCTGTTTGCTAGTGAGTTGGAAAAAAATATCAAAAAAAATAAAATAAAAAAAAATAAATTTAGGATTCCTACTAGTGCTCCATCTAGCCCCTTGGAATTTCTAAGTTTGGCTGTTTTACACGAAGCCCCCTGTTATCGACTGTGTTCCTTTGTCTCCTTGTTTCTTCTTTGCTATCACTACTATTCTAGGACATAGTTACACCAGCAACTAGGGACAAGTTACTTGGGCACTTATTCAGCTTTACTATCTGTTTTTGATTTGTGTGCCACTCATATATATATATATATATTTGGCCTTCCTAGCTCTACATACTTCTTCTAGACAGCACATAGGTTATTTTGTAACCCTTGCAATCGTGGAACACTTCTCCTTGGTATCCTTCGCTTTGTTGTTTTCAGAGGCACCACTGCTTAGTAGTTTTGCTGTGTTGAGAGGCACCACTGCTTAGTAGTTTTGTAGGGATAACCTTCACCTTTTGTTTCCTGTTTTAGTGTTTCTGATGTCAGGAAGCGATGGAGAGGGTGCTTCACCCTCAAAATTGGATGAGTGCGTGAGCTAAAATCAGTTACAGAAGGCTTTGCAGGCGGTTCAGAGTGATTTGGCAGAGACGATCACCAGGGCCGTCACTGACGCCGTCACCAAGCTTCACCTGGGAGAAAGCATTGAGCGGTTGGATAAGAGAGTCTCTAAGCTAACCGATCAGGTTGTCGAATTGGAGACCGCTCACAAGACCAACAACAACAACACCAACATCAACACCAACACCAACACCAACACCAACACCAACACCAACAACGACGTTGAAGACGATCATGATGAAGCAACGTTGTATAAGGCTGATGGCACCGTCGATAGGTCAGCTACAAGGACCGCAAGGTTACGACGTCGTTTACAATGTAACCCTGAAGGTATGGGTGGTTTCAACAACCACAACCGTCGCACACAAGGTAACCATGCTCCAGATGATCCGTATGCTAAAATTAAGTTTTCAATTCCTTCATTTTCGGGTCAGTACGATGGTGATGCTTACCTTAATTGGGAAATGACGGTAGAACAAAAATTTAATGTCCGCCTTGTTCCTGAACAACATAGAGTTAGACAAGCCACTAGTGAGTCTAAGGACTTTGCTATTATTTGGTGGAGTGGTCTAGCTGCTGAAACCGATTTGCCTACTACTTGGGAAGAACTTAAGGTAGAAATGCGTGATCGTTTTGTTCCTCCTTCTTTTTATAGAGAAATTCATAATAAACTGCAGCGTTTAGATCAAGGAGATAAAACTGTTCAGGAGTATTTTAGTGAGCTTCAGAAGGGTTTGATTCATTATGTTGTGGTTGAAAAAGTAGAGGATCAGATTTGCCGCTTTTATTCTGGTTTGAGAAAAGAAATTCAGGACATCCTTGATTATAAAGAATTTTATACCCTCAACCAGTGTTTCCAGTATGCTATGCTTGCAGAGAAAGAATCACAGGGACTTTTCCAGGCTTTTGAGGAGTACAGCAAGTCCAAGAATTTCTACCCACCACGGCCGACGGGGACTTCGGGGCTGCCCAAGCCATCTTTCCGGCCGCCCCCACCAGCTAGTGTTGTTTCTGCAGCGCCAGGATCAGCCCCTGCCCCTTCTACGCGCTCAGGTAAAAATTCTGTGCAGGTGCCAGCTAGTAGTGCCTCCTCTGTTGCTTCGACGGGACGCACTACAGGGATTCAATGCCACCGCTGCCATGGTCTTGGCCATGTGCAGAAAGATTGCCCAAGTAGGCGGGCAAATGTGGCGACAAATGATGGCGGTTACATGAGCACCTCCGATGTGGAGGATGAGGAGGAGGATGTCGCTGCCACCAGCGGTGACCTCGTCCTTGGAGGCGGAGATACCACGGGCTACATGAATATCATTATGCAGCGTGTGCTTAGCACACAAATCCAGCAGCCCGAGATGATGCAGCGACATAACTTGTTCCAGATTTTCTTCGTCATCAAGAACCGTCGGGCACGTGTCTTCATTGATGGAGGAAGCTGCAACAATTTGGTGAGTTCTGATGTGGTTAAGAAGCTTGATTTGACCACACGCCCACGTCCACATCCATACTACATTCAGTGGTTAAATGACTCTGTAAAAGCTAAGGTAACACAAACTTGCAGAGTTCCTTTTTCCATTGGTTCCAATGTGGATTCTGTTGAGTGTGATGTTGTACCCATGCAAGCTTGTTCACTTTATTGGGTAGACCTTGGGAATTTGATAATGATGCTGTACACCATGGTAAAAGAAATAAGTACACTTTTATGCATAAAGGAACTAAAATTACTTTGTTACCAATGACCCCTGCTGAAATTGTACAAGCTGATTTAGAACGAGCTGCTAGTTTGAAAAATAAAAGCCCTGAAATTCAGCAACCTGTTAATTCTGCTTCTACACCAAGTAATGTTAATGATTCTTTAAGTTCTAAGGGTGCTGCAATTAAATTACAAGGTCGTTCATGTTTTGCCACAAAATCTGAGCTTGCTGAAATTTCTACTGATGATATTTGGTATGCTTTGATATGCAAACAAGCCTTGTTTTCGCTTGGTGATATTGCTTCTAGTGCTTTGCCTCCTGCTGTCACTAACCTTTTGCAGGAGTATGAGGATGTTTTCCCAGCTGAGATACCCCCGGGATTGCCACCTTTGAGAGGGATTGAGCATCAAATTGATTTGATTCCTGGTGCTACTTTACCAAACCGTGCTGCTTATAGGACCAACCCTGAGGAGACTAAGGAGATACAACGACAAGTCCAGAACCTTTTGGATCGTGGGTATGTTCGTCAATCACTTAGTCCTTGTGCTGTTCCTGTACTTTTGGTTCCTAAGAAAGATGGTTCTTGGCGTATGTGTGTAGATTGTAGAGCCATTAATAACATTACTATTAGGTATCATCATCGTATTCCTAGGCTAGACGACATGCTTGATGAGTTATGTGGTGCTATAATTTTCACTAAAATTGATTTGCGTAGTGGCTACCATCAAATTAGAATGAAACTTGGAGATGAATGGAAAACAGCTTTCAAAACCAAATTCGGATTGTATGAGTGGTTAGTAATGCCTTTTGGGTTGACTAATGCACCCAGTAATTTCATACGTTTGATGAATGAGGTTTTAAGACCTTTTATTGGCAAATTTGTGGTTGTTTACTTTGATGATATCTTGATTTATAGCTAATCCATGGATGATCATATGATTCATTTGCATGCTGTTTTTGATGCTTTGCGAGTTGCACGTTTATTTGGTAACCTTGAGAAGTGCACCTTTTGCACGGATCGAGTCTCTTTTCTTGGCTATGTTGTGACTCCACAGGGAATTGAGGTGGATGAGACGAAGATTGAACCCATAAAGAGCTGGCCTGTACCAAAAACTATCACACAGGTGAGGAGTTTTCTTGGTCTTGCAGGTTTCTACCGCCGCTTTGTCAAAGATTTCAGCACCATTGCTGCACCATTGCATGAGTTGACAAAGAAGGGCGTTGACTTCCATTTTGGTAAGGTACATCATGAGTCTTTTCATGCTTTGAAGGACAAACTTACACATGCACCATTGCTGCAATTACCCAATTTTGATAAGACTTTTGAGCTTGAATGTGATGCTAGTGGTATAGGCATTGGTGGTGTTTTGATGCAAGATGGTAAACCTATTACATACTTTAGTGAGAAAATTACTGGGCCTGTTTTGAATTATTCCACGTATGATAAGGAACTATATGCACTTGTACGTTCTTTAGAGACGTGGCGTCATTATTTGTTGCCCAAAGAATTTGTTATTCATTCTGATCATGAATCACTTAAGTATATTCGTTCTCAATGCAATTTGAACCGTAGACATGCTAAATGGGTTGAGTTTATTGAGTCTTTTCCTTATATTATTAAACATAAGAAAGGGAAGGATAATGTGATTGCTGATGCTTTATCTAGGCGATATACTTTGTTGTCTCAACTTGATTGTAGAATTTTTGGACTTGAGGCAATTAAAGAACAATATGTTGCTGATGTTGATTTTAAAGATGTATTTCTGCACTGTAAAGAAGGTCGTGCTTGGCACAAATTTGTGTTGAATGATGGTTTCTTGTTTAGAGCTAACCGCCTATGCATTCCAGTTGGTTCCGTTCGTCTTTTGTTGTTGCAGGAGGCGCATGGAGGTGGATTGATGGGTCATTTTGGTGCTAAGAAGACAGAGGATATTTTGGCCACACACTTCTTTTGGCCAAGGATGAGGAAAGATGTTGAGCGTTTTGTTGCTCGCTGCACTACATGTCAAAAAGCTAAGTCTCGATTGAATCCACATGGTTTATACATGCCACTTCCTGTTCCTTCTATTCCTTGGGCGGATATTTCTATGGACTTTATTTTAGGACTGCCTAGGACTAAGAGGGGGAGCGATAGCATTTTTGTTGTTGTGGATCGTTTTTCCAAGATGGCACACTTCATACCATGTCATAAAACTGATGATCCTAGTTATATTGCTGATCTTTTTTTCAAAGAAATTGTACGTTTGCATGGTATGCCTTCTACTATTGTTTCAGATCGTGATGCAAAATTCTTGAGTCATTTTTGGCGCACGCTTTGGAATAAGTTGCGTACAAAGTTGCTATTTTCTACAACTTGTCATCCACAAACTGATGGACAAACTGAGGTTGTGAACCGCACTTTGGGTACTATGTTGCGAGCTATTTTGAAGAAAAATTTGAAGCAATGGGAAGAATGCTTACCTCATTTTGAGTTTGCTTATAATCGGGCAACACATTCTACTACCAAGGTAAGTCCATTCAAAGTAGTGTATGGTTTTGATCCCCGTACTCCACTTGATATACTTCCGCTACCTATTAATGAGAGAGTTCATGTTGATGCTAAGGAGCATGCTGAATTTATTGTGCAAATGCATGAGACCACTAGACTTAGCATTGAAAAGATAAATGAAAAGTATAAAATTGCTGGTAGTAAGGGTAGAAAGGAAGTAAAGCTTGATGTAGGAGATTTAGTGTGGTTACACTTAAGGAAGGATAGATTTTCAGAATTGAGAAAGTCTAAACTAATGCCTAGAGCTGATTGTCCATTTAAAATAATGGAGAAGATTAATGATAATGCATACAAACATGAGTTGCCTCCCGAGTTCGGGGTTAGTCCTACTTTTAACATTTTAGATTTGAAACCATACTTGGGAGAAGAGGATGAGCTCGAGTCGAGGACGGCTCCACTTCAAGAGGGGGAGGATGATAAGGACATCACTCCTATGGATACACACAACACTCCTCCAAATCTGGACTTGCAAGGTCCAATGACTAGAGCTCGTGCACGACGACTAAATTTAGAGGTGAGCTCGTTCCTACGTTCTTCGCTATATGTTACTTTTAAGAATGGTTTGCTATCTAATGATTATTTTATGATTAAAAACCATGGAGAGGACCAGGAGATGATGGGAGAAGGAGTTGGGAACGTGGAGGACCAGCAAGGGCTTGGAAGCCAAAGTGGAGGCCCAATCAAAACCGACTTCGAGTCTGTTTCGGGGCCCAGGACCAGTCTGCACTAAAACAGTCGTGTAGGACGCATACAGACTCGGATTTGGACGTTCTACATATGCACGGAAAGATAAGGAGAAGAACTTTCCAATGCCGCTGGCCTCATGTCAAAATTCATCTGGAGTCATCGGGAATCGTCAAAACAAGAGAGTCCAGAATCTGTATCGGTGCTGCGTCGCCTAATTTTGGCCTTTGGGCTTTGTATCTAGTTGAGCCCAATTAGGGGCACGTCCAGAGGGTCTTGCACGACCCTAGGGTCTTTATATACAGCCGCCGCCGCACCATTAGGGTTCCGGTTTTGCTTAGATCAATTCTGTTCATAAACAGTTTCGCCGTTCATCGGTTTGTGAGACCCCAACTTCGAGAGTTTAATCATACATCTGCAATTGTGTTGCATTCTTCGTTGTTCTTGCTTGTGTTCTTGATTCGCAGGCAGGGATTAGGCTTCTCGGCGAGGTCAATCGTCTTTTGGACGGTTGATAACCAGAGGAGACGTTGTGCTGCGATTGCGGGATTTAGAACGTGCTATTCTGAAGCCGGATCGATTTGTGTGTCGCCTCCGACCAAATCAACTTACCAAGAACTTTTCGGAGGATCAGGAACCCTTGTTCACATCAACAAACATGCAATGCATGAAAATGCACACCTAAAGATCTTCAACTTTTAGCCAACAAGCATTTAACCTTGCTAATCATAAACATAGAACTATGTAGTGTAAAAGAAATAGCTCACAATCATGCATAGATCAAAAACAGATAGCAAGGCACAAGCTCCAAGAGCTACACAAGCTAATCAGAAAGATTGACTAGCTTAGATAGAATCAAATTTGCTTATCATGAGAAAAGCTGCCATCACATGTATAAGTACTCCCATCCAAGGCAAAACATGCATTAAGTGAATCAAAAGAAACTAACCAGTCTCCATCTCAACTAAGGCAACAAGCATTCGCAGAAAATGAGCTTTACAAATGCTCACATATGCAACATAGACTCATTTGATCAAGTGTTTATTGTTTATCGTGATGTGTCCTCTTATCCATGCGGAGGGTCGCACGACTAGGTATGGCAAATACCCCAAGGCCTCAAGTCACAATGTTTGGATTTAGCATTTTAGAATTATGTTACTTCTAATCCATGCGGAGGGTCGCACGACTGGGTACGGCAAATACCCTGATGCTTTGAAGCACAATCAACTTATTTTGCAAATTAAAAGCATAAGGATGAGCATGCCTTTGCGAAAAAAGGAACAAACGTTCCCACAATGTTCCATCATGAGCTAAACATGTGCAAAGCCACATTTCGCAAACACAAGGTGCCAAAGCCAAGATATCCTATAGATTAGCCTCAACACAAGTCTTGACAGGGATAAAAGCAATTATCCACATGGTGAGCAAGTTTTGGCAAGATTAGTTCATAAGGTTCACAAAAAGCCAAGTTTATCTTTAAGATTAGCAAGTTGCTCAAAAAGAGTCTATATCAAGCCATCTAGACAATTTAAGCATGAGAGATTGCTTATCACATCCACACAACCTAGCTCAAGCTCAACCATAGCAATGAGAAATACAAAAAGGCATAAGAATCAAAGCTCAACTACGAATGCATATATTACATATGAAATGCAATACGGAAAGGTAAGATACATATATAACAAAGCATCAATTCCAAGATGAAAGAGCAACTGCCCCTCAAACAATGCCATAGAGATGGCAAACACAAAGCTCCAAATCATCAAATCACAAGAGCAACTAATATCAAAGCTTCAACAAAGAACAACTCCCCCTTAACCAAGCCAGTCTCCCCCTCAACAAAGAAAATATAGAATCAATTGAAAAGAGGGCACCAAGACCATTGATGTGAACAAGGGTTCCTGATCTTCTGAAAGGTTCTGATAAATCTTGATTTGGGCGGAGGCGAAACACAAATCGATCCGGCTTCTAAACAACACGTTCAGAACCCCGCAATCGCAGCACAATGTCTCCTCTAGTTATCAACCGTCCAAGGACGATTGACCTCGCCGAAAAGACTAATCCCTGCCTGCGAATCAAGAACACAAGCAAGAACAATGAAGAATGCAACACAATTGCAGATGTATGATTAAACTCACGAAGTTGGGGTCTCACAAACCGACGAACGGCGACAATGTTTATGAACAGAATTGATTTAAGAAAAACCCAAACCCTAATGGTGTGGCGGCGGCTGTATATGAAGACCCTAGGATCGTGCAAGACCCTTTGGACGCGCCCCTAATTGGGCTCAACTGGATACAAAGCCCAAAGGTCAAAAATAGGCGACGCAGCATCGACACAGATTCTTGACCCTCTCTTGTTTCGACGATTCTCGATGACTCGAGATGAATTTTGACATGATGATCAGTGGCATTGGAAAGGTATTCTCCTTAGATTTCCGTGCATATGTAGAACGTCCAAATCCGTGTCCATACGCGTCCTGGGCGACTGTTTTAGTGCAGACTGGTCCTGAGCCCCGAAACAGACTCGAAGTCGGTTTTGATTGGGTCTCCACCTTGGCTTCCAAGCCCTTGCTGGTCCTCCACGTTCCCAACTCCTTCTCCCATCATCTCCTGGTCCTCTCCATGGTTCCTAATCATAAAATAATCATTAGATAGCAAACCATTCTCAAAAGTAACATATAGCAAAGAACGTAGGAACAAGCTCACCTCTAAATTTAGTCGTCGTGCACGAGCTCTAGTCATTGGACCTTGCAAGTCCAAATTTGGAGGAGTGTTGTGTGTATCCATAGGAGTGATGTCCTCTTCATCCTCCCCCTCTTGAAGTGGAGTCATCCTCGATTCAAGCTCATCCTCTTCTCCCAAGTATGGTTTCAAATCTAAAATGTTCAAGTGGGACTAACCCCGAACTCGAAAGGCAACTCAAGTTTGTATGCATTATCATTAATCTTCTCCATGATTTTGAATGGACCATCAGCTCTAGGCATTAGTTTAGACTTTCTCAATTCTGGAAATCTATCCTTCCTCAAGTGTAACCACACTAAATCTCCTACATCAAGCTTTACTTCCTTTCTACCTTTACTACCAGCAATTTTATACTTTTCATTCATCTTTTCAATGCTAAGTCTAGTGGTCTCATGCATTTGCAAAATAAATTCAGCACGCTCCTTAGCATCAACATGAACTCTCTCATTAATAGGTAGAGGAAGTATATCAAGTGGAGTACGGGGATCAAAACCATACACTACCTTGAAGGGACTTACCGTGGTAGTAGAATGTGTTGCCCGATTATAAGCAAACTCAACATGAGGCAAGCATTCTTCCCATTGCTTCAAATTTTTCTTCAAAACAGCTCTCAACATAGTGCCCAAAGTGCGGTTCACAACCTCAGTTTGTCCATCAGTTTGTGTATGACAAGTTGTAGAAAATAGCAACTTTGTACCCAACTTATTCCAATGCCTGCGCCAAAAATGACTCAAGAATTTTGCATTAGGATCTGAAACAATAGTAGAAGGCATACCATGCAAACGTACAATTTCTTTGAAAAAGAGGTCAGCAATATAAGTAGCATCATCAGTTTTATGATATGGTACAAAGTGTGCCATCTTAGAAAAACGATCCACAACAACAAAAATGCTATCACTCCCCCTCTTAGTCCTAGGCAGTCCTAAAACAAAGTCCATAGCAATATCCGCCCAAGGAATAGAACGAACATGAAGTGGCATGTATCAACCATGTGGATTCAAGCGAGACTTAGCTTTTTGACATGTAGTGCAGCGAGCAATAAAACGCTCAACATCTTTCCTCATCCTTGGCCAAAAGAAGTGTGTGGCCAAAATATCCTCCGTCTTCTTAGCACCAAAATGACCCATCAATCCATCTTCATGCGCCTCCTACAACAACGAAAGACGAACGGAACCAACTGGAATGCATAGGCGGTTAGCTCTAAACAAGAAACCATCATTCAACACAAATTTGTTCCAAGCACGACCTTCTTTATAGTGCAGTAATACATCTTTAAAATCAACATCAGCAACATATTGTTCTTTAATTGCCTCAAGTCCAAAAATTCTACAATCAAGTTGAGGCAACAAAGTATATCGCCTAGATAAAGCATCAGCAATCACATTATCCTTCCCTTTCTTACGTTTAATAATATAAGGAAAAGACTCAATAAACTCAACCCATTTAGCATGTCTATGGTTCAAATTGCATTGAGAACGAATACACTTAAGTGATTCATGATCAGAATGAATAACAAATTCTTTGGGCAACAAATAATGACGCCACGTCTCTAAAGAACGTACAAGTGCATATAGTTCCTTATCATACATGGAATAATTCAAAACAGGCCCAGTAATTTTCTCACTAAAGTATGCAACAGGTTTACCATCTTGCATCAAAACACCACCAATGCCTATACCACTAGCATCACATTCAAGCTCAAAAGTCTTATCAAAATTGGGTAATTGCAGCAATGGTGCATGTGTAAGTTTGTCCTTCAAAGCATCAAAAGACTCATGATGTACCTTACCCCAATGGAAGTCAATGCCCTTCTTTGTCAACTCATGCAATGGTGCAGCAATGGTGCTGAAATCTTTGACAAAGCGGCGGTAGAAACCTGCAAGACCAAGAAAACTCCTCACCTGTGTGATAGTTTTTGGTACAGGCCAGCTCTTTATGGCTTTAATCTTCACATCATCCACCTCAATTCTCTGTGGAGTCACAACATAGCCAAGAAAAGAGACTCGATCCGTGCAAAAGGTGCACTTCTCAAGGTTACCAAATAAACGTGCAGCTCGCAGCACGCAAATGAATCATATGATCATTCATGGATTTGCTATAAATCAAGATATCATCAAAGTAAACAACCACAAATTTGCCAATAAAATGTCTTAAAACCTCATTCATCAAACGTATGAAAGTACTAGGTGCATTAGTTAAACCAAAAGGCATTACTAACCACTCATACAACCCGAATTTGGTTTTGAAAGCTGTTTTCCATTCATCTTTAAGTTTCATTCTAATTTGATGGTAGCCACTATGCAAATCAATTTTAGTGAAAATTATAGCACCACATAACTCATCAAGCATGTCGTCTAGCCTAGGAATAGGATGACGATACCTAATAGTAATGTTATTAATGGATCTACAATCTACACACATACGCCAAGAATCATCTTTCTTAGGAACCAAAAGTACAGGAACAACACAAGGACTAAGTGATTGACGAACATACCCACGATCCAAAAGGTATTGGACTTGTCGTTGTATCTCCTTAGTCTCCTCAGGGTTCATCCTATAAGCAGAACGGTTTGGCAAAGTACACCCGGAATCAAATCAATTTGATGCTCAATCCCTCTCAAAGGTGGCAATCACAGGGGTATCTCAGCTGGGAAAACATCCTCATACTCTTGCAAAAGGTTACTGACAGCAGGAGGCAAAGCACTAGAAGTAATATCACCAAGAGAAAACAAGGCTTGTTTGCATATCAAAGCATAGCAAATATCATGAGCAGAAATTTCAGCAAGCTCGGATTTTGTGGCAAGACATGAACAACCTTGTAATTTAATTCCAGCACCCTTAGAACTTGAAAAATCATTAACATTACTAGGTGTAGAATCAGAATTAACAGGTTGCTGAATTTCAGGGCCTTTATTTTTCAAACTAGCAGCTCTTTCTAAATCAGCTTGTATAATTTCAGCAGGGGTCATTGGTAACAAAGTAATTTTAGTTCCTTTATGCATAAAAGTGTACTTATTACTTTTACCATGGTGTACAGCATCATTATCAAATTCCCAAGGTCTACCCAATAAAAGTGAACATGCTTGCATGGATACAACATCACAATCAACAGAATCCACATAAGAACCAATGGAAAAAGGAACTCTGCAAGTTTGTATTACCTTAGCTTTTCCAGAGTCATTTAACCACTGAATATAGTATGGATGTGTATGTGGGCGTGTGGTCAAATCAAGCTTCTTAACCACATCAGAACTCACCAAATTGTTGCAGCTTCCTCCATCAATGATGACACGTGCTCGGTGGTTCTTGATGACAAAGAAAATCTGGAACAAGTTATATCGCTGCATCGTCTCGGGCTGCTGGATTTATATGCTAAGCACACGTTGCACAATAATATTCATGTAGCCCGTGGTATCTCCGCCTCCAAGGACTAGGTCACCGCTGGTGGCAGCAACATCCTCCTCCTCATCCTCCACATTAGAGGTGCTCATGTAACCGCCATCGTCTGTCGCCACATATGCCCGCCTACTTGGGCAATCTTTCTGCACATGACCAAGACCATGGCAGCGGTGGCACTGAATTCCTGTAGTGCGTCCCGTCGAAGCAACAGAGGAGGCACTGCTAGCCGGTACCTGCACAAAATTTTTACCTGAGCCTGTAGAAGGGACAGGGGCTGATCTTGGTGCTGCAGAAACAACACTAGCTCCCTTGACAGCTGCTGGTGGGGGCGGCCGAAAAGATGGCTTGGGCAGCCCCGAAGTCCCCGTCGGCCGTGGTGGGTAGAAAGTCCTGGACTTGCTGTACTCCTCAAAAGCTTGGAAAAGTCCCTGTGATTCTTTCTCTACAAGCATAGCATACTGGAAACACTGGTTGAGGGTATAAAATTCTTTATAATCAAGGATGTCCTGAATTTCTTTTCTCAAACCAGAATAAAAGAGGCAAATCTGATCCTCTACGTTTTCAACCACAGCACAACGAATCAAACCCTTCTGAAGCTCACTAAAATACTCCTGAACAGTTTTATCTCCTTGAACTAAACGCTGCAGTTTATTACGAATCTCTCTATAAAAAGAAGGAGGAACAAAACGATCGTGCATTGCTACCTTAAGTTCTTACCAAGTAGTAGGCAAATCAGTTTCAGCAGCTAGACCACTCCACCAAATAATAGCAAAGTCCTTAAACTCACTAGTGGCTTGTCTAACTCCATGTTGTACAGGAACAAGGTGGGCATTAAATTTTTGTTCTACGGTCATTTCCCAATCAAGTAAGCGTCACCATCGTATTGACCTGAAAACGAAGGAATTGAAAACTTAATTTTAGCATACGGGTCATCTGGAGCATGGTTACCTTGTGTGCGACGGTTGTGATTGTGGAAACCACCCATACCTTGAGGGTTACGTTGCAAACGATGTCATAACCTTATGGTCCTTGTAGCTGACCTATCGACGGTGCCATCAGCCTTATACACCGTTTCTTCATCATGATCATCTTCAACGTCGTTGTCGTTGTTGGTGTTGGTGTTGGTGTTGATGGTCTTGTGAGCAGTCTCCAATTTGACAACCTGATCAGTTAACTTAGAGACTCTCTTATCCAAACGCTCAATGCTTTCTCCTAGGTGAAGCTTGGTGACAGCGTCGGTGACGGCCCTGGTAATCGTCTCTGCCAAATCACTCTGAACCGCCTACAAAGCCTTCTGTAGCTGATTTTGGCTCATGCACTCATCAAATTTGGAGGGCGAAGCACCCTCTCCATCGCTTCCTGACATTAGAAACACCAAAACAGGAAACAAAAAGTGAAGGTTATCCCTACAAAACTACTAAGCAGTGGTGCCTCTCAACACAGCAAAAGGAAGCTTCTTGCAAAGCTCTTACAAAGTTCTAAAAACAACAAAGTGAAGGATACCAGGGAGGTGTGTTCCACGATTGCAAGGGTTACAAAATAACCTATCTGGTATCCAGAAGAAGTATGTAGAGCTAGGAAGGCCAAATATATATATGTGAGTGACACACAAATGAAAAACAGATAGTAAAGCTGAATAAGTGCCCAAGTAACTATGTCCTAGAACAGTAGTGATAGCAAAGAAGAAACAAGGAGACAAAGGCACACAGTCGATAACAGGGGGCTAAGTGTAAAACAACCAAACTCAGAAATTCCAGGGGGCTAGATGGAGCACTAGTAGGAATCCCAAATTTCTTTTTTTATTTTATTTTTTTGATATTTTTCTCCAACTCAGTAACAAAGGGGGAGAAACCATAAAAATTTTCAGCTCAAACAGAGCTAGGACGTGGCCTATAGAAATTCATGAAGTTTCCAAAAACGTCGGGTTTCAACTTGAATGAATTTTTTTTCTTTATCTTACTGATTTTTTTTGAATTTTTTGACGAGGGCTTGGGGTCGGGTAGGGATTTTTTTGGCGGGGTGGATGCAGCAGAAAGTGGAATTTATGAGAATTGGTCTGAGGTGTTGAGGGTGGGATTAGGGTGGGCGTGTTGATCAATCAACCCTAGCACACAAAGCCGACAAAACCGAGGATGGTGGAGGGGATGACGGCTAGGGTTGCAAGGGAAACACTACCAACGACAAAAACACAAACTAAACCAGTGACTAAACAAGAACTAGGGCACAAACTCAACTCTACGGACTCTGAAATTGAAATATGCAAAGGCTAAACACGTGGTTATGGGCGGGGGAAATTTTTTTTTTGGCTTTTCTGTGGACGATAGGAAGAACACGAAAACAAAACTAAAGGGTAGTGCAAACCAGACAGTGCACCTGAAGCTCTGATTACCACTTGTTGTGAACAAGGGTTCCCGATCTTCCGAAAGGTTCTGATAAATCTTGATTTGGGCAAAGGCAAAACACAAATCGATCCGGCTTCGAAACAACACGTTCCAAACCCCGGAATCGCTGCACAATGTCTCCTCTGGTTATCAACCGTCCAAGGACGATTAACTCGTCGAGAAGGCTAATCCCTGCTCGTGAATCAAGAACACAAGCAAGAACAATGAAGAATGCAACATAATTGCAGATGTATGATTAAACTCACGAAGTTGGGGTCTCACAAACCGACGAACGGCAACACTGTTTATGAATAGAATTGATCTAAGCGAAAACCAAACCCTAATGGTGTTGCGGCGGCTGTATATGAAGACCCTAGGGTCGTGCAAGACCCTCTGGATGCGCCCCTAATTGGGCTCAACTGGATACAAAGCCCAAAGGCCAAAAATAGGCGACACAGCACCGACACAGATTCTGGACCCTCTCTTGTTTCAATGATTCCCGATAAGGTCTTCTCCTTATCTTTCCGTGCATATGTAGAACGTCCAAATCCGTGTCCATACGCGTCCTGGGCGACTGTTTTAGTGCAGACTGGTCCTGGGCCCCGAAACAGACTCGAAGTCGGTTTTGATTGGGCCATGCCCTTGCTGGTCCTCCATGTTCCCAACTTCTTCTCATAATCTCCAGGTCCTCTCCATGGTTCCTAATCATAAAATAATCATTAGTTAGCAAACCATTCTCAAAAGCAACATATAGCGAAGAACATAGGAACAAGCTCACCTCTAAATTTAGTCGTCGTGCACGAGCTCTAGTCATTGAACCTTGCAAGTCCAGAATTGGAGTAGTGTTGTGTGTATCCATAGGAGTGATGTTCTCATCAACTATAGAAAGAGCGCAAATTATGACTCATGAAAAGGTAAGGGAGGTACAACAAAGATGTCATGTGAAACACAAATTCCAAACTTTTCTCAAACTTGAGCTTAAGCAATCCTCAGATCAAACTCAGGCCACTCAAGTGACAAAGCAAGTCAAAGCTCATGTGACCTAGTCTTCTATGTCATGTCCAAAGCTCAGAAGAAAATTGAGCAAACAAACACTTGTGAGAACCATGAGAAACAACAAAAAGCAGCCTGAATAACTCTGCCAATGCAAGAAATACATGCCAAGATGATAAAGAGAGCACAAGAACAAGCATCTCACAACACAAGTAATGTACATGAATGTAAAAGGGGTGCTACAAGAAGGCTCACAAAATAGGTGATGACATACAAGCCTCTTGGAGGCCATGTAACAAGGTACGAAGAACCATCACATCTCAATCATGCAAAAGATCAAGATCCATCAACCTCATGTTCTCCGCCCTGCGTCCCCGAACCTACACATGAGAAGAGAAAGGTGCCCCAGTCTAGGATCCCGAAGGTTTAATATGCAGATACTTAGGAACCCATGACTTGGACACACGAGCAATAGATGCACTCAACTTATTATGAGGGTTAGCATGATGCAAATTGTGGTTCAAATGAGAAGACCTTGGATCACCCTTAGAAGCATGCCGCAAATTAGCAACTCGAGAAGAAAAATGAGTGCGACCATTAGAAACATGACGAGAACCTCTCAAGGGGACAACATGAGAAGAACCAATAGAAGCATCATGAGAACGATGTCGTGAACCAACATAAGAAGTAGTAGGAATATGTCCACGGGCACATCCTGACCCACAAGAAAAGGAGTCATAGAATCCATCAATAACGCGATGTCCCGTGCTAAGCTCATCAGTGTTCATGCTATGAGAAAAGCTATGATCACCCAAAGAGTAAGAAGCACGAGATCGGCGCATGTCTCTAGCATGCCTAAAGCAGAACTCAAATTGATGTCCATCCTTCCCACAATATGAGCAATGAAACAAAGTCCTATGTGAAGGCGCGATTTGAGAGGATGAAGCACAACTCTCGCTCATATGAGAAGTCCCATGGAATTTACAAGACGAATTGGGAGCAACTTTCAACTTAGGATCAAGATTAGGTTCACACATGTCATGAGAAGGATGATGTGTGTTCCTAAAAGCTTTAGCATGCACTCGACACTCATGTTTGACACGGCGAAAGCAATACTCAATGACATGCCTATCTTTCTTACAAAAGGTGCAATGGTACTTTTCTTTTGGAAATCTTGTACCATTTGAGCAAGAAGCACCTTTGTCAATTGAAATCCCTTGGGCAACACTGAAAGAGCCAACAAGCTTAGAACTAGCCAAAGAAGATTTGTCCAAAGCACTAGCACAAAGGCCAACATCCAAAGACTCACGCTTAACATGAGAAAACTCTAACTCTAATTCCAAAGAGGACGTTTTAGAAACATCAAGAATGGAGTGAGGGGAATCACGTGAACCAAAAGACTTAGCATCTAAACTCTCGCAATACTTGAGCAAAACCTCATTTTGAGATTTAAGGCGCTCACAAGTACCGCATGGAGTATTTCTTAGGACTGGAGTCTCTTTCTCAATGCACTTGGCACACGTGGTATGCAAGAGATCATTTTCCTTTTGAAGGCTATCACTCATATCATTGTGCTCAATCAACTTGGCACTCATATCACCACGCATTTGCTTTAAAGCACCAATCTCATATTTCAAATCGTTGCAAGAAATGGAAGACACATCACTTGTATGCATGTCATTCAAAGCGTCATGATTATCACATGAATCTAGACAAGCATCATCACGCAAAGTAGAGGAACAAATGCTAGAAGGCAAAGAATGAATTGCAACAATTTCAGCCCTAGCATTTTCAAGTTGCTCTACACAAGTGGAGTAGTCTAGATTTAACTTCTCATTTTTAGTTTTCAAGTGAGCAAGAGAGGCATTCAATTCATCAATCTTTTTGACCAAGACATCACATTTATCATAAGGAAAAGAGGTCCTAGACTTGCAAGAAATAGGAGCACACACATCAAGTCTAGATATCGAGCATATATCACTAGGCATGGAATTTCTCAACTTCTTTCTAAGCATTGTGATGGTCACATCATAAGTACTGTCTCTAAGGAATAAGCTCTGAATGCCCGCGATGAGGTTACCTTTAGTCATCTTCTGAAGTTTTAGGATAACATCCCCGAGCATGAGCTCTTCATCCTTGTAATGCTTGAGAAGATCCATCACTTCAAGATCACCCTTCTCAAAGCCAGCTGCATCCTTCTCCTTGAGATCATCCTTGTCACCTTTTGCCTTTTGGCTTTGCTTCTTGCCATCCTCGATAGCAATTCCGCACATCTTAAAACCTGAGGAGAAAGACACACGAGAGCAAGCACTTGGTGCCATTGTAAAAGCACCGTCAGTCTTAGCAAAGAACCGAAGCAAGAAAAAGCACTTTCTCAATGTCGCCTTCGGATCACAAAGCCGGTTAAGGTCAACTCGTGATCGAACCGGCTCTGATACCAATTGAAGGACCAAGAAGGCGACCAGAGGGGGGGGGGTGAATGGGAGCCTATTAAAATTCTTTACAAGAACTTGGCCTATATCCCAATTACAACCCAAGCCAACCTCTAAACCGATCACCAAGGACACACACACCAACTTGTGATGTGCCAACCCTAGGAGTGATCAACTACAGCAGTGAAACACAGCGGAAACAAAGGAGAACTGCAAAGACTCGAAACTATCAAAGAAACGCACCCAAACAGATCAAGTCTGGACAACCATCGGTAGTGCCGATCAGAGCCATCGGTAGTGCCGATTGGCACCATCGGCAGTGCCGGTCACACCCATTGGTAGTGCCGGTGCGGGGTTCTCAAAACACTAGAAAGAAACGATCGAAGCGCATTGGTAGTGCCGGTTGTGGCTATCGGTAGTGCCGGTGCAGGGTTCAGGGTCATGCCACCGGCAGTGCCAGTCAAGGCATCAGCAGCGCCGATCGAAGCTCAGATCCACCAATAGTGCCGGTCCTGGTCATCGGCGGTGCCGATCGACCCTCGACAGAACAGAAAAACAATTGTGATTTTGCACAAATCTCAACCAAAACCTATCCAAATGATCTCCAAATCATGCAATTTTTGGACCAGCCAATCCTCAACACATCACGACCCTAATCCTAGAAGATCCAGTCAATTGGCTCAAGGAATCATCACAGATTTCAGATCTTGTACCAAGAACATCAAAAAGGGGAAACTTGAGAAATCCTTCAAATTGATGGTGCTAGAGCTCTTGATTTGGTCAAGGACCCATGGAGGATTGTCCCCCAAGAAATCCACCCAAAAACTTTACCAAAAGTAAGATAAAAAATTCCCACGAAAATAGCTCCGAAAATAGTGAAAAAGAGAAATTCTAGATTTAGGGAGAGAGGAAGATCTTGATAACGAAAATACTTCTCATATCATAGAAACATGCTTACAAGATCCATGGATACAAGGCTAGGAAGCCACCCTCTTCCTCCCACTATTTGGAAGAGAAAGAGATGTCTCTCACACACCCTCTCCTCTCCTTTATTACATGAAGACCTCTCCTAGCACTTTGAATGAAGTCCTAACAAGGCAAATGGGAAGACGCACCTCTCCCACCAGCCACACCTCTCCTTATATTGGCCTAGGGTCTAAGACAACTCTACCCTTGACCTATAACGCATTGCCACCTACCACTAGGGGCAAAATGGTCCAACTCTTTTTCCTTCGCCCGAACGCCATTAAGCCCTTTACAACTTTGTTTCACCTCGACGCAAGCTCCATGATGGTGCCACGTGCACCACCAACTACCGCCACCGGTATTGAGGCCCAAACCGGGAAACCGCCTTGCACGCTTCTCAAAGGGCGACTTCATGCTCACTTCCACCGAAGGAAGACTTCATGATGTTTACGCGTGTCACCTTGTCCCGTGATCCTCCTCATCGGCAAGTCTCTCCCGCCTCCAGTCCACTGAAAGCCTCTACTTGCACCGACGCCCGATCACCTTTGACTCGGTCAACACCATCGTCTTGATCACCACCCATGGTTTTGAGGCTCAATCGTGAAACCGTTCGTGCTCCTTGCCTCTCCACGTGTACGGTGTGGATCACCCTTGACTTCTCCCGACCTCCGGATCGTCCGGCCCCAAGTCTCCTACTTGTGTCTGATCCTCTCGCCGTTGACCACCAAGTTGACTCCAGTGACCTACACATCATGAGACAAGAAAACACACTTTCCAACAACTGCAACTTTACAATACCTTCACCAACTCTGGTTAGTCAAAGGATAATCATGCACAAACCCATGCAATCCTTGGATTCCCGCATTTCAACACAAACACCAAAACAACTCAAGTCAATTACTCATCACATATTGCAAACCATGGTACATCTCAACATGGTTTCTCATTCATTATTTTGAACATGCATGGTGGGAATGTTAAATTCTGCTTTATTTTGAGTAATATTGATGGTCAGAAATGGTATTTAATGACCATCAACAAATTCCCCCAAGCTAAACCTTTGCTCGTCCCGATGCAAAAATAAAACATTAGGTTGTTGATTAGGAGTTGCTACAATATTTTATATTCCCTCCATAGTACCAAGTGCACAATGAAATACTCTACCTTTAGTTGAATAAGTTGACAATTGGTAACTCACCCTTTTTTACCTTAGTCCTTGTGGAGCTTTTGGCTGTTCTTCATCTTGGGTGGTTGAAAGACAGAATGGTCTTTTGTAGGACACCATTCTATGATCCCTGTGTTCCACTTTCCATCTGAAGGTTTTCAAAAGATTTTGCAATTAAAATTGTAGTTCCTCCAATGATTCTCTCGATCGCTTAATGTGTATAAATCCTCACCAAGGCATTAAAGTTGCCTCATTTTGTTCCTACCTCTAAATAAGGCTTATGTGGAGCTCTGGGTAGATAACAAGTGAGACATACTTGTAACATGTGTATTGCTAAACCAAAAGACTGAACCCATGGAGAAACAAGTCATGCAATCTGATCAAGATGTGCAAGGGTGTGGAACATGGTGGAATGATGATGGAATGGTGGATACGCCTTTTTGTGTAGATTCTCTCTTTCTTGAGCAAGCAATTGGGCATGGCTATTTCTATCTCTCTTTTTTTCATCATGCTCATGATCGGGAGCAAGTGTTTATTCTATTTTTGATATCCATGCCTTCCATGCAACTAATTGAGAGAGAATCATAAGATGATAAACATGGAGTATTTATTTTGCCAACTTCCAAAATAGAAATTGAGCATATGGTGGTGGATGAAATGGAATAGCTATCTCCCAGTGTAGGAGTTATCGAGAGATAATCTCGATAGTGATTCTAGGTATGCGTATGCGTATGAAAGCCGATGGACACAGGACACATGGTTTATACAGGTTCAGACCTCCTAAAGGATAACAACCCTACGTCATGTTTGGTGTTCTTTTATTTCTAGGGTTCGCACTGGGTTGAGATTCCCAAAACGAGTTCTGATGATCTTTAAGGACCCCCTGCCCTCCTTATATAGCCAAAGGGTAGTGGTTTACGTGATAATCTATCATTCGGTTACATTTGATTCTATCTATACACTATATCTCTTGACCTAACTTGTAGCCTACTCTAAACAAACATCTGAGTAGTTATCCTCTAGGCCTTGATCTCCAATGCTTCATAACCGAGCCTCCGGCCCACTCGGCCATATTGCCGAGTGGTTAAGTAACCCATATATATATGTACCACAGTAGTCCCCAAGAACTTTTCAATTTTGAATACAAATCTTCAACTTATCTTGATACTTCTCAAAATTGAAAAGTGCTTCTCTTGCTATACATAAAAATACCCTTCCTTGATTGGTAATTAAAAAGGCATATTCCATGAGCATAGCCCCAACTCACAAGGTATTGAGACTTTTCTTAAAATGCCTTGTGAGTTCGAAATTAGCAATCTCAATCATCCATCAGATATTCTTATCCAAGTATAGCTCCTAGTGCTGTAGTTATTTAAAGAAACCGCAGCCCCTAGGATTGAAAATTATCATTTCCTTCGAGTGATATGTCAAAAATTAAGAACCATAGTGCCCAAGACTGGTGCTACCACTCCCTCCGAGTGATTAGTAGAGCTTAATGCTAAGCAAGTGTACTGTAACCCCGAAGCTTAGAATCATTAGTCGCCCGAGTGATTTCAATGATAAATCACAAAACAAAGGCATTATAGCCCCCAGTTATGGGACTTATCTGCTATCCGAGTGATTTCAATATTAAATCACCAAGAACCCAAGTTTTGTTATGCAATAAATGTTGTGAACAATATCACCACTTCCTTTTATCAGGGCGACAACCCGTGAACCATTCCTGCCCGCTAGGTCAACTTATTAGTATATATATATACGCGTGCACCCCTTCACCTTCTTCACTCAGTATTCTAGCCGCCACCATCACCCCTGCACGAACCCTAGATCTTGGATCCCTATTTCCTCTCAGAGATTTCTGCTCATCTCCATTTCTCCAAACACCGATTTCAATGGCGCCCAAGCGCACTCGCCAAAGCACCAAATCCCAACCAAAGAAGCAAGCTTCCTCTAGTAAAACCAAAGATGAGGCAATCTTTGACATCCCCGTGGGGATCAGGGAGTTCTCGGTTTCCGCCATGGATGTGGAGAAGATCAACGGGCTTGTGATCGATGGAGTGCTCCAAGATCAGCAAACCGGGGATTGGATTGAAGCAATGGGTCAGAAGTTCCCACAACCCCCAGTAGATCATATCACTGTTTTCACATCCTTTTTCTATCATGGATTTGGGATTCCGTGTAGTGATTTCTTCCGAGGGCTGCTGTTCTTCTATGGAATCAACCTTGTGAATCTAAATCCAAACTCGATCCTTCATATCTCTATCTTTATTCATCTAACGAGGTATTCCTGGGGATCGCCCCCCATTTTGATACTTTCAAAGAATTGTTTGTTCTAAAATCAAACAACAACAATATGATTGGAGGCGTAGGATTTCAATTAAGGAGTAAGTCAAAATATATCGAAGTTCCTCTTCCTTTGACGAACAAAGGGTGGCACACAGTTTGGTTTTCGCATCGAAACCATGCACCCCCTTTGTCAGAGTTCACTACTGAAGCTCCTGTGCCCCGACCTGAATGGTCGTGAAGGCATCCTCGAACAAAAAGGCTGAGGTCAATGCAATCTTAGAGCAAATTGCCGTGTTGAAATCAAAGGGATATAGTGGAGTGGACGTTGCCTCGAGCTTCATATATCGCCGAGTCCAACCCATCAAGAAACGCCATGTCCCTGTTTGGAAGTTCAATCTCAACAGAGATCCCACCATGGAAGTGCCTGAAGAGTTGTCATAATAGAAATGAACACTCCGACTTGAGAATATTTTTTCCTCCTTGCTTGATTGGACCCCGAGGTCTACGAAAGCTAGACATCATTCCAAGACCACCAGGAATGAAGTAAGTAACCACTGCCAAATCTGTTAATCCCAATATTTTGGTGAACATCAAAAATAAATAACATGTCATATAAATTGCAGAAACTCGACATATATTCCTCAAGCCCCCAGTTGCCTCCTGTGGCGCGAGAAAAATCACCAAGTCGACAGCCAGCTCACAAGCGTTGTAAAGCCCAGATTGAAGAATCTGATGAAGAGGAATCTTTGGCGGAAAGATCTGCTAGACTCCAAGAAGAGGCAAAGAAAAAGGCTGCAGCTGAGTCATCAACCACTCGGCAAGGATCTGGAGGTGATGCAGAAGGTAAGTCTTCAAAAGAGAAAAAACACCCGAGTGAGAAGAATAAGAAGCATGCCTCAACTCAGGACACCCCTGATGCTACGAAGGATGCTAGACCATTGAATCCCCCACCAAAACTGCCAGGATTGAAGTTTAAACGCCAGCCAAGGTAAGCATGTCTAATGACCATGATTCTAATTTGGTATAAAACGACTCTGCTAATGGTTATATGTCATGTAGATCATCTGACACCACTTCTTCGGGCAACGATATGCCTCAGAGCACTGTTCCCAAAGAAGATCAATCAAAGACGAAGAAAGGGACATCCAAGGATGATGCCTATGATCACTCAGCTAAGAGGCCGAGTGACATTAATGCTGCTCCAACATACCCCCGGACAAGAAAAGAAACCAACATGTCAGAGACCCCTTTTGTGCTAGATCTAAATGTTTCGGGGTCGACCACAACCCCTGCTACCTCTCCACCGGTTGATGTAGAACAACCTATCTTGGTTTTTGAAAAGATGCTGGAACTAGCATATGATTATCCCATCGGCCCTGATGAACATGCCACGCCAACTCCAATTCACCAAGTGGTGAAGGAAGGAATCTCGGAAGAAACTATCTGCACCAGGACGTTGTACCATATTGGTAAATTTGCCATTGTGGGCTTTGATGAATCTGATGAGCAAGAAGAACTGAAGACCGTCGAGGGCTTCACCGAAAAAGCTTAGTACTCGTTCTAGGTAAAAAGTTGGATGTATGTTTATTTTTTATTATTACTCAAGGAAATGATACACCTCTTTCTTCTATACTTTTGTTGTAGCGCTTGAAGTCACACATGGCTAATACGAGCAAACTTCTGTAACTTGTGGAAAGGACTTGTGCAAAAGCAATGGAGACCGAAGATCAGCTTGCCAAAGAGAGGCTTGAAGTCGGACGTCTGTTCCTTGAGTTGAAGACACGTTCATCCAAGATGGACAAACTTCAATTTAAATTGTCAGGTACGTTGTCAATAATTTACATGACATAAACAAAGTGACTTGTTATTGCACCACATTTTTTAGATTTCCTTGTCATAAATTTATCTCAAGAGCTTGCTTCTAAATGCAAGAATGAGGCTAACTCGGCAATAATGATTGCTGTGTTGAAAGATCGTGTGAAAGCTTTGGAGTCGTCCTCCAGTGTTATCGACAATTTGAAGAGTCAAAATCAAAAACTGAAAAAACGACTTCAAAACCATGGAAGAATCCCGAGCTCATTGGAAAAAGAAGGCTGAAGGTATAATTTTACATGCCCTGATATTTTAAAATCCAGCTACCGACCCACTCTGCTTGTGTAACAGATGCTGAAGAAAAAATCAAGAGTCAAAACAAAAGAAACGTCAGCTAGAAACCGGGCTGGCCGAAGCTGAAACAATATTGCAGAAGGTCATAGATGAGTTAAATAAATTCAGAGGAACCTTCAAAGAGGTGGAAAAGCTCAAAGAAGAGTACAGGTCAAAGGCGGCCACTCTTGAAGCGGAAAAGGCCGACGCCAAAAAACCTCTGAGAGGTAAGTTTTTGTTCTTATATTATCTGCACCGCTGAGTCCATACTTGCAGGAAAATGTGTGATAATTATGTTCCTGTAGGGTCAAAAAGGGCTTATGAGATTTTACAAAAGAAATTTATTGAAGGTGATGAAAATCTTCGCTGGTCTCTTGCAGCTCTGCAAAACGACGCGGAGGTGGTTGCCCAATACATCATGCCGGAAGAAAAACCACCCCAGCGTCGAGATCTTCTCACTCGGCTACAAGAAGCCCAAAACCGAGTGAAAGAACATGCTCAACGTATTGCAGGACTGGCAGGCACTCAAGTATTGGCTTTCGCCACATTCCATATTCCTGAAATTGAACTAGATGTGGTTGTTGAAGGTTTCCATGAAGACCATTCTGACGAACAATGCGAAGCTCTGGTAACGGTGGCATAGGAAACTACAAACATTTTAATTGACCAGATAGAACTAGATCTATTACCAAAAGTGTAATAGTTTGTATTATTTTTGTCAAACAATATTTCACAACCAGTGATGTATTGAAATGTAATTCAGTAGACCCTTAGGATCTAGATCCATCACCAGTATTATGATGAATTCTTGGGCCATGCTGCTTTGTTTATATATTGTATGAATTCGTGTTAAACACTCACAACCAATACACATCACATGTCAGCATTCTAAACAACATTCCTAAAAACTGATATGAACCATGGAGACTAAGAACCCACTCGGTCAAGCATATGCAAATTAGGAAAATTGCCTTGGTCCACAACAGACGACGTGAAACCTAGGGACTAAGAACGCACTTGGTCAACATGTGCGAGTTGTGGTAATACCAAGAATCAAAATTTGAGTCTTGATAATATTTAACAAGGTAAGAGATTATTTCACAGAAATCGTAAATTGTATGACAAAATTTCATGACCGCAAGATATATGTATTTATTAAAAAATACAGATGTGTATAAATACAAACAAACTGCTGAAGCTAAGCATAGAAACAATGTAGCTGAGATATGTTACAAGAACTAGGAAGGTCTGACCCATCCTCGCGCATCAACCGATATGCACCTGGCCGAGTGACCTCCTTTATGATAAAAGGTCCTTCCCATGGAGCCGACAGCTTGTGCTTGCCAACCGTGGACTGAACTTGCTTTAAAACCAGATCACCAACTGTGAAATCCCGTGACCTGCCGTTTTTATCGTGATATCGCCACAGGCTTTGCTGATACTTGGTTGACCGAACCAAAGTGGCATCGCGTTTTTCTTCCAACAATAGGAGGTCATCACACGGATGTTCGTTGGAAATCTTTTCTTCATATGCTACCACATGCGGCGAGGTAAACAATACTTCGGTCGGCAACATAGCTTCGGATCCGTAATCCAACAAAAACGACGAGTGCCCCGTGGCTCGACTGATATTGGTTTGAAGCCCCCACGGTACTGACGGTAACTCTCGAACCCAACGTCGAGGGTACTTCTCTAATCTGTCAAATATGCGAGGCTTAATTCCGGACAATAAGAGGCCATTCGCCCGCTTGACCTAACCGTTACTTTATGGATGGGCGGCAGAAGCATAGCCAATCTTGAACCCCACCCTGTCCACGAAGACTTCACTGATGAAATACACCAGACGCTGCACATTTTGAGCCTTGCCAACCCGTTCGACCGCCAGCACTGTGCTGACAACGTGTGTGGTTGCGGAAATGTACAGCTGCAAAGTTTCCATTGGTTTGGGGGGTGTTAACACCAATGGGCCACTAATGTAGGCCTTGCATTCTTCCAAGGCTTGTTGGGCTTCGTCATTCCAGGCAACTGAATCCTGCTTCTTGAGTAGTCAGAAGAAAGGTAGTCCTCTGATGCCGAGTCGTGACACAAATCGGCTAAGTGCCGCCAAGCAGTCGGTCAACTTCTGGATGTCTTTCTTAGAGTGCGGACATCCCATCTGCAATATGGCATTTATTTTCTCTGGATTTGCCTCAATTCCTCGGTGTGAGACTAAGAAACCGAGTAGCTTCGCTGACGGGACACCGAAGACGCATTTCTCGGGGTTCAGCTTCATGCTGTACTTTTAGAGGTTGTCAAATTTCTCGGCCAGGTCTTGTATTAAGTTCGAGGCGAGTCGGCTTTTGATCACAACGTCGTCTACGTAGGCCTCGATGTTCCTTCCGATCTGGCTATCCAAGCATCATTGCATTGTCCGCTGGTACATGGTGCTTGCGTTCTTCAGTCCAAAAGGCATCGTTGTATAACAAAAAGCTCTAAAGGGCGTAATGAACGACGTTTTTAGCTGGTCGGACTCATGTAGGGGGATCTGATGGTGCCCTGAGTAGGCGTCTAAGAAGCAAAATAAAGCGCAACCAGCCGTTGAGTCAACCACTTGGTCGATACGAGGGAGGTTGAATGGATCCTTGGGACAGGCTTTGTTAAGGCCGGTGTAATCCACACACATTCGCTACTCCTTATTCTTTTTCTGCACCAATATTAGGTTAGCTAACCAGTCGAGGTGAAACACTTCTTTGATCAAACTGGCCGCCAGTAATCGGCCGATTTCTTTTCTAATTGCGTCCTTATGATCTTTTCCCTTGGCACACCCGACATGTCAGAAGGTTTCCATGCAAAAGAGTCTTTATTATTACGAAGGCTTAGCGCTCGGTTGAACATGTAGTCTGTGCTCAGTCTTTTCCCTTGGGACACCCAGCATGTCAGAAGGTTTCCATGCAAATATGTCTTTATTATTACGAAGGAAAAGGATGAGCGTGCTTTCCTATTTAGCATCAAGATTGACCCCAATATTGGTGATCTTGGATACATCACTATCATCTAGCTGAATCTTTTTTGACTCCACAGTCTCTGCTTGCATCATTGTCTTTAGCACCATTTTCAGAGGGGGATCGAGGTTGGTCTCTTCCATGTTTGCAACCACCAGCTTCAACTTTGCAAGCTCCAACGCCATCGCCATCTTTTCCGCCAACTTGCAACTCTGGTTGTCACAGTTGTAGGAGGTTCTTACGTCCGAGTGCAGCGAGATGACTCCATTTGGCCCTGGCAGCTTCATCATCATGTATGGATAATGTGGCACGGCCATAAATTTGGTGATGACTGGCTACCCAATAATGGCGTGGTAACTGGAGTCTAGATCCACAACCTCAAAGGTGATGTGCTCCCTCCTGTAGTTCTCCCGGGTGCCAAATGTTACTGGCAGAGTGATCTGTCCTAGTGGGACTGTCTGCATGCTGGGGATCACACCATGAAAGGGTGACCTACTGGGCTTGAGGTCGGTCAAGGGTATGCCGAGCTCCTTGAAGGTCTTCACGAAAAGGATGTCTAGCCTGCTTCCACCGTCCACCAGTACTCTATGGAGCTGAACTCTATTAATAGTCGACGATAGTAGCGGGTACCTCCCGGTCTAGGGATGTGATCCAGATGGTCCGACCGATCAAAAGTTATCGGGACCTCATGCCACCAAAGGTATTGCGGGATTGCTGGTGATACCGAGTGAACCTCTCGGTAAAGGATCTTCTTCTGGCGCTTCGAGTGAGCCATAGACCTACCACAGATGTAGTTGACCTCACGCTCGGGGTCTTGAAACTGTTCCTTCTCTTCATCTTTCTTGTCTGCATCCTTTTTGCCACCCTTGGGAAACCAAGGATGCTCATTGCAGACCTTCAAAGCATGGTGTGCGAAGCTCTTCAGCTTGAAGCATCTTTGGCCTTGTGAGCACCGTCATGCAACAAACAAGGGCCTTCAAGCATTTTGTCAAAGTCATCCTGAGTGACCTGTCTTTTCCGGTTGGGATGCTCGGTGTTGGCAACCATTCTGTCTTGCTTTCACTTCCTATCGCCGTCTTTGTTGTAATTGGATGGGCCCGACTGACTACAATTTCGCGGCACCTCCTCCTTGTACTGACAAACTTGGATGAGGGTCGAATTGCCAGCTATGTACTTGTCAGCCATGGTGAACAGCTCCTTGGCTGTGAGACTTCCGACAGCATCCAATCTCCCGATCTTCTTGATTAAGTCGTCATCGCGAAGCCCGCCCTAGAAGGCAGTGAAGACCTGAGCAGCTAAGATGTTGGTGATGGTGTTCTCCACTGAGCAAAACTGCTGGATGTATTCCCGCAACTGCTCCCGGTGCCGCTGCTTGATCCTGGCGAGCTCCCAGTGATTCCTGGGCCTGTCGAAATGTTACCTGAAAGTTGGCCGTGAACTGCTTGCACAACTTCACCCAAGAACTGATGGAATTGGTAGGCAGATTAGCGAATAAGATTTTGGCTGCTGGGGTCAAATATACATGCAAATAATTGGCCATAACAAAGTTGTCGCCATCGAGTGCTCGGATGGCTGTCACGTAGACATGGAGCCAATCGTGCGGGCCTGTCTTGCCGTCGTATTTCTCAATGCCGACTAGTTTAAAGCCAGCCGGCCAATTGATTGTTCGCAATTCTCGGGTCAAGGCCCTGATGCCAGCCTCATCATTGTAATCCTCGAAGATGGGGGTTCGCTCCCGTTCGTGACAAGCATCTTGGCGATGTCTGTCCTCGCACCGCCCTTCATTCCATCGATCGTAATATCGATCGTCTCAGGGCGGTTCTCTCCTATCGTTGTGCTCGTAGTACCAGTCATCAACGAAGCCACGACAACGTCGTCCGTCTTCATATTCTCGGCAGGCTGCGTCATCCCGCTCTTGATACCTGTTGTCTAGCCGGACCCGGGCATCACGCGGTGGTTTGCCGCTACAAAGATTAGCATGTGAGTTCCGGTCATGGTAGTCCGTGATAGGCCGCCACCGTGGTTTAGTCGGCGGGGTCGCCTGCCAATCGATTCGTTGCCGATCTCTTCTTTTCCGACAGGACATCAAGGTAGCAGCGCCTGATGCTGATTTACTCGGCATAGAACGCGTGTTGTGCATCTCTAGTACAGCTGTCGCCTTAATGTGCGCTTTCAGCTTCTTGACCTGTGTTGTAAATTCTAGGCTTAGTTGGAGCACAGGCTCTAACAAGTTCAGCAGGGTTGCCGCAGCTGTGATGTTGTGCTGCGGGGTCTTGAAGACCTCCTCACCGTCTAGTTGTAAGGTAAGGTCGCCCATGTCCTAGTTCTGCATGACCCAAGATCTGTTTTGACAAGAGTCCGATCGTCGGAGCGGAGGAGTATCGGCTTCTGGGTCATCATCTTGAAGCTCAGTCTCCTGCCCGTCTTGAGGATCTGCATCTACTGCTGCCCCCCATGCGGCACCTGCCGCGGATGTCTCCCCGACAGCGCCTCCTCCTTGGGCAGCCGGTGCTACCATGAAGACCTCGTAGTAAGTCGACGAGCAGCTTTCAGAATCACTCAGGTCCTCGATCAAGTCCTGGATTGACTTATGGTTGTCGCCGATTGTAGCTACTAGTCTTGACTCAAGAAAAAAAATTGGGATATTCAACCGACTCTTCTGTGTAAGGAGTCGGGAGATTGACCGCAGTCGGATCTGAGTCGGCCAGGCTTGCCGATCGGTCCATTGTGGGCAACGCTAAGAGGGAACCCAGGAGGATTTCCGCCTGGAGAACTGCCGCTGCATTGTTAAGGCCGAGCAGGAGCCGGTGGATCAGGCCGATCTCGCGGTCGGCCGATAGAGCTTTGTCGACCCCTGGATCTGAACGCGTGGAGGCTACTGGAAGGTTCACCAAGCATCGCTTGACGAGGCTCTCGTTCTCTTCAGCAACGAAGCTGAAGGCGCCGAAGCGGATCTTGTCTCCTGTGTGGAACTTGACGTTGAAGAAAGCCATCGATTTCAACAAAGTTAAACTCATCGCTGCCCCTACCTGGCGCGCCAACTGTCGAAAGATAATCTCGATAGTGATTCTAGGTATGCGTATGAGTATGAAAGCTGATGGACACAGGACACAGGGTTTATACAGGTTCGGGCCTCCAGAAGAATAACAACCCTACGTCCTGTTTGGTGTTCTTGTATTTCTAGGGTTCGCACTGGGCTAAGATTCCCAACACGAGTTTTGATGATCTTTAAGGACCCCCTGCCCTCCTTATATAGCCGAAGGGCAGTGGTTTACATGGTAATCTATCATTCGGTTACATTTGACTGTATCTATACACCATATCTCTTGACCTAACTTATAGCCTACTCTAAATAAATATCTGAGTGGTTATCCTCTTGGCCTTAATCTCCAATGCTTCATAACCGAGCCTCCAGCCCACTCGGCCATATTGCCGAGTGGTTAAGTATCCCGTATATATGTGTACCACAGGAGTATTAGCAAGTGATGGTGGATGTGTACGTGAATCTTGACCATAAAAGCATGAAATGGATCTCACAAAGGTTGCAAGCATTTTGATAAAGCTCAAAGTGAAAATGTTGGGTCTTTTAACGACAACGGAATAAATCTGCGAGCGCATGGATATCGAAGTAGCTTTCACCCAGGAGTATTCCAAGGTATCGAATCCACAGGGAACGTGTGTGCCTAATCTTCTGTTCTACTTCGATCAAGGACACCAAGATAATTGTGGCTTTGGGTAGAGAGGATTCCTAACAAGTATAAGGTCCTAATCAATGTAAGACTACTGCTAGGTTGCTTGCAATGGGCATCCGGTTTTCCCCTGCATCCACAGTGTGATTCTGGCCAAGAGCCTACTATGTAGCCGAACATGGAGGATTTCAAAGGACAAATAGGGCTGTCACCACCTACTGCCTACCTCAAGCAATCCGTGGACTACGCAATAAACAAAGGTAACCTAAGGCCTAGACACCACGTCTATGTTTTCAATTACTCCCTTAATCTCTAGCTACGATGGTACAAGACTAAGGTCTCTAACTAAATAGAGTGCTGAGCGAGGAAAACAACTAAGTATGAAACTTACTTAAAAAGGTAACTTAAGTACCAAGAAAAGAATCACAAAGACTTACTAAATATGGCAAGCATCCGTCGAGGTATAAGCGTGGAGAAGAGGTTGACAGGCCCACTCCTCCTCCATACTTCCCTCACTCTCTCCTTATTTTCTAAGGACTTTGGTAGTTCTAAAGCCTTTAGGAAATGAAGTACTAAACTAATCTTGAGGTGTTGAGAGAGTGAGGCCCTTCCCTTCCTTTTTAGCACCCAAAGGCGGTTCCTGGAGTCGGTAACTTCCACCAAACGCGCACAACCGACCTTGAGGAGGCACCAGGAGACGACGCGTGGAGTCGATGCACCAGGGGTTTTGGTTGTACTCCTCAAATGATTCTCTCATGTCACTCATGTAAGTGTGTGGATCCTCATCGAGGTTTTTGTTGTTGCCTCTTTTTGTTCCTACTTCTAAAGATAGGCTTATGTGGAGCGCAAGGTAGAGAATAAAAAGAAGGCATGCCTATGCATATATTACCAAGTCAAATATCGGATTCAAGGAGAAAACAAGTAATGAATCATCAATCAAGTATGTGCACATATATGGATGGAATGGATGTAGTGGTGAAATATGGGTACTCCTTTTGATGTCCTCCCTCTCTTCTATTTGAGAACATGGGCTATCTATCTTCTTCTTCTTTTTTTCTCCTTTTTTTTGAATACTTGATAACGCAAGTCTCTTTTTGCAAGGATAATTAGAGAAGGAGTTTCTCAAAGTAGTGGTGCACTTTATTTTGTGGGTGGTTGATGGATATGTGTGATGCTATCTTCCGGAGTGGAAGAGGAGCATATGGAAGGAG
This sequence comes from Eleusine indica, assembly GCA_030378355.1. Lineage (NCBI taxonomy): Eukaryota > Viridiplantae > Streptophyta > Magnoliopsida > Poales > Poaceae > Eleusine > Eleusine indica. The sequence goes on from CM059499.1 coordinate 33,675,353, forward strand.
ATGGATGATGGAGGTGGATAAATACTCCTTTATGTGTGGACTCTCTTTCCTTGAAATGATATTGGGCTTGGCTATTTCTTTTCTCTCTTTTTTTTCATTCTCAAGGATTGAGAGCATCTTTTTGATACCCATGCCTTCTATGGGAACAATAGAGAGAGAGTCATAACAAGATAATCATGGAGTAATTTTTTTGGTGGATGAATGGATGATGATAGTGATGGTTATGCTAACTTCCAATGTAGAAGATTAACATATCAAGAGAATGTGCATATGAACTTGATCAACAATACATAACAAGCATCTCACTAGGGACACAACAATTTGACAAGGCTCAATGAAGACACAAGCAACATATGCATAAGGTTTATCAAATGAATCTATCATATGGCTCTGGTGGGACATTTCAAATCATTGAGGAGTAAGCTTATAGATTTTTTAATTTTCAAAAAGAATTCCTAGGTACTTTATGCAATAGAGTGCAAGAATCACTTCATCAAACCATGTCACACTAGTCAACAACCTAGGCATAAGAGCAAGGAATAAAGAGCATGCAAGCAAACCATGGAAAGCTTTGAATAATTGGGAGGTCATCAAGGTTGCTTTTAATTTTCTAGTTTGATTTTATCATTTTTTTCTAGGAAAATTAAATCAATGCACAGAATAGGGAGATGGATGCCGTCACACTAGTAGATGAAGTCGAGCAGGGCCAAGTGGGTTCAATCGACCCAGAGAGTTTAGCTGAATCATCCTGGCATCTAGCTTGGTCATTGTATGGCATGGTGCACTGTGCGGTGTTGCTTATTATATGTTGGCCGATGAGGTCCTTTGTTGTGCGTCGGAAATCCTAAGGATCTCCCCCACACTTGTTCGCTTGCCTGCACTTTTATTTGACACAAAAACAAAACAAGAGGATTAAAAGCAAAAAGGACTCTACCGGTTTTATGGGCCCCGTAGAGTCATAACTATATTATTAAGTTATTTATTTAATTATCTTTTTAGGCGCACTACAAAACTGAATTGAAAGGAAATAAAAGGAAATGAACTAAAGCGCCTTTCGTTTTTTTCTCTTTTTTTTAGCAAGGCATGAATGCAGGAACTAACAACAACTCTAAACTGAGAGGCAAGTTGGCATGAATGGAACTTTATACATGATACTTACAAAACTCCCCGACATTTATATTTTTGTATCACTCAGACACAATAAATCAGGATGCAGTGTTGCAGCCTTCTCGTAGTAGGTTCCATCACTGAAAGTACAAAGGTGTCAAGTTGATGCAGCTCTGATGCTCTTAGGCATAGTGTGACCATCGTTCTTTTTAATCTCCACCTGAAAGGGTTAGTGACCCAAAATACCCAAAGGCAAATATATCCTAAAAACATGTGGTTGCAATTATTTAATAAGGAAAAAGGAATGATAATCCGAGCCATCTCTAGGCAGTGCTTTATTTATAGTCCGAAGCTTGACTACAGGGACTTTATGCTGTAGCTCTCATTGGCGATGTAATTCCCATCCCACCGCCAATTGTTGATGTATCAATAAAGTCTTAGCTGCAAGGTTAGTGCAAAAATGCAACTATGAGATTTGCAATATTTGTGATAAACAAAAGCATCTACAACCATCCTTCTAAACATTTTACTAATGAGGGCCTTAAGGTGGTTGTAGTCCTCGTAGGTGCTTTTAGCGGCAATCTTGATTTGACTCTAGAGATTCCTTATATGAGCTTGTATATTGTGGTTGTTCAAGGAAGAAACTTCCATGCTCATTACTTGAATCATTTTCTTCTAGAGTCAACTCCTCAAGTAATCCAACTGTCCAAAGGTTCTCCTTCTGAAGAATTTCATCGATAAAGCTCATGATTGGTTCTTGATGACCATAGAGAATGGAGTGTTGAGGACCAAAGAAAAAAAGGTTAGGCAAGAAGGATGACTATTTGGTTTCCAAAAGATTGAGAGTTTCTTCAAAATCATCTCATCCTTGGACGCAATGCTTTGCGCCCTCATAAAGAACAAACCTCGACGATGCATGTTGGGAAACAAACATCACCTTCTCAAGCGGGCGATGCCTAAAGTGAGGCATCACCATAGGATTTTCTAAGCAATTGGCTTTGGTGGCGAAAGCTGTTTTCCTAAGCTTTTCTTTTAGGCTACCTAGAGATGCGCCCTTATGGTGAAGACTTTCTAGGGGGAAGCCTATGAGAAGTTCAAAGTCGATGATAGGAAAGACGTGGACGTCTAGGTGAACTTCGACTTTGTCCATCTCAACTGTTATAGCCCTTACGATCCCCCGACATGAAAAACTCGAGGCGGTACCAAAAAATTGGTGTAAGCGCTCAACCCGAGTAACTAGGATTTGACTCTTGACTTAGATATATTTGGAAGATATATTTTAGGAATCTTAGACTTAGACTCGCTATCCTCCCAGCTAGCTTAACCGATCTCTTTATTTATCTTAGTGTGGATTTCTCCTATGTTACTACCCCACTCTATCATTGATTATCCTTACTCCTGTCTTTGGTTAGTTGGAATTATTCTTTAGTCATATCTTTGTTAAGACGAGATAATCTTACGCCTAGCTTCCCTGTGGAAATAAATACGATACCTTGGAATACTCCCGGGTGAAATGCTACAATGGTGTTCCGTGCACTTGCAGAATTAATCATTTTATCTTTAGAGTGTGGCAAACACCAACAAGCATTTCTGGTGCCGTTGCCGGGGAAGCAATGGCTAAGATTTCGAGACTAACATAGATTGTCTATTGAGCTAATTCACTGCTAGCCTTAGTGGGATTATCCCTGTTTTGTTTGAGTATGGAACAAATAGGACACAGTCTCCTTGACCTTGAAGCAATTTTTCATAGAAAAGATCCCGTGGTGTTGTGATACTTCTCAACGAATCATCATATACCACTATAGCTCAATTTCAAGGAGGTAAGCCCCAAAATCTTGCCCCTAACCATCTATTTGGACAGTTTGGGTATTGATGGAATTGATTCATCACCAACTAATGTTATGTTCTTATCTTATCCTATATTGGGTTATGCGTTCCTTATTTGGTTGTGTGCCCTATGTATGTGTTTGATCTAGAATATAAAAGTGGTAATCTATATCATGCTATGATGTAAAATAAGGAAAATGCATGTGTTTTCCGTCCATAATTGATCAAATTAGACATGGTGTCTAGGTTGATTGATGGAACTGATAGAGATATGCCTATTGTAGACGAATATATTTGCGCTAACAATTGTAGGAAATCAATGGACCAAGTGATGCCAAAAGAGAATGAAGAAGGAAACTCTAAACGGTCACCACCATAGAGCCCAAAAATAAGATTCAGGTATGGCAAAAGGAGACCGTCTCGTTCGGAATGTAAAATCTGAACCTTTATCGAAAGGTAACTGATATTTATCCCCTTCATTACCCCTTTGTATTTACCACTAGATTACTTTTTTTCCATTAGTCACTGAATATAGATTATACAAAAAATAAATAAAAATATGAAAAATAGAAAAATTTGGGTCATTACCCGACCAAGATTATCAAACAAAAGCTCAATTTCTTAGCCGAAACGACCATCAGGCTGTCTTTCTTGGACATTAACCCGGCCAGGAATTACCTAGTCAAATTTCATGCACCCGGAAGGTCATTTTTGTGCCACCCGGACAGATTCTGCTGCCCGGCCAACTATGACCGCCCGGCCCAACTTTTTCTTATTTTCCTTGCTCTTTCTCTGCATGGATGTTGGCCATGAGTGGCAAAGGCGTAGGCAGCAGTTCCCTAGAGCAAATTGCCTACTGGAGAATCTCGTCACATCTGAAAAGAAGTGAAGGAAAACCGTTCATGTCACCTCACTCCACCAATTCTCGAGGTCACCAGCCACCCTTCTCTCCTAGACTTCATGAGCGGCAGAACACTCATTGCAAACCTCCAACTTTGGCCATCGCATCACTCTCTTCTTGCACCCCGCTCTCTCAACAAAATTCTGGACAAAGCAAGTACATGGCGCATGCCCCTAATGCTCTCCCATGAGCTGCAAAGCAAGCATGTAGCAAAGGAGGCAAGTGGACCCGCCGCCCGGCCATTTCTTGCCGCCTGGCAAGTCTTGTCGCCCGGCCTGTGCAAAAAAAGCCTCGAAGCTTCCCCCTCAAACTTATAAATAGCAAGATATGTTCTCTCAACTCTCCACCCCCATAAACTTTAGCTGGAGGTTCTTTCACCCTCACCTCTATCTTCCTTTCTATTTCTTCTAAGTGCTTAACAACTTTCCCTTAGCAAATAAATTTTCAACATAGGAATAAAATTGTGCTGCAATGAAACCAACTAGAGAGGTACATCGTTGCTTTCCTTGAATGGTTGAATGATTAATGTAACACCCAGTATTTAATACTACATTAATAGGTGCTAATCCAATTTTAGCAAGTGCATTAGGCATAATATTGTAACAAGAGCATCACATCGAATAATTGGCCAATTAATAACCCAGGAAAACCAAGTTGTGAAGAAACTCTAAATTTTTCTATGCAACCCACATCATATAAGTTCATGAGCATGATGGGAATCATAAAAGAGAATTTTGGACCAAATTTGAGAATTTTATATTATTTGGAAATACCTTAATTAATTAAATAAATTCTATAAAACTTTTTCAATTAAACTTTTATTCTAAAATAATTTCCTGAGATCTGACCAAGTGGACCCAACCAAAGCCTCACAAATATCTCTAGAGACCTAAGTTTAAAACCCCAAACCATTTGGACCTAAGGAAGTATTTTTTGAATTGAAACAGAACATGGGCCAATCTGCAAATACTTAATTTACTCAGAAGGCTTAATTGAAAAATCTGTTTGTCTTCTTCCTCCCGCCCACACCACGGCCGTTCAGAACGCCAGCGCGCATGCCTTGGATTTCTGCCGTCTCCCTGCTTCCCTGTCCTTCCCGGCTTGCCCGCCGCGTCGCGCCGCTAAGTCGGCTTGCATCAGTGCCTCGCTGCACCGCTTCTGCCGCACCAACGCGCCCGACCGCCTCCACACATGCTCTGCCATTGCCGCAGCAATGGTTTGCTGCCCGCGCGCACCCGAGATGGCCTCGCCCGGTTTTGACCACCCCGGCGCCGAGCCACTTGGCCGCATAAAACCCACTCCTCGACCATATTTTTCTTCCCCTGCCCTCTGCCATTGCCGCCCAAGTCCGAACTCATCGAGCTGCTCCTATGTTGTGCCCCGGGCCAGGCCAAGACTACCCACCGACGCGCCTCACCCCACCTTCCCTCCTCAGGCTACCCGAAGCCAATCATTGCCTTAAACCACAAAAATTTTGGAAAATTGTCCACAGCAGGCACCATTGACCGGAGCTCGCGATTCCGTCAAATTCTCGGCCTCTAGTGAGCCTTTGCACCCCATTCCTCCTCTCTCGGTTGCACAACCACTCCACGCATGATCCTGAACTATTTCTTCGTTGATATCACGACGCATGGTGCCGGCATCGACCGTTTCCCCCCGCCTATGCTCTGATGCCAGCAGGAACCCGGCCGCCCATCGATGAGCTCATATTTCCAGTCCCTGGTGATGGCAGTGACCTCGACGCCGATGTTCTCCACTGCCTCCTAAAGCTCTACGAGGAAGCCGTGACACCGTTTGTCCACCCCACTAAAAACCCGACGCCGCTGATGCCTTCATTCCACCACCGCTCGACGCCGACCACTCTCCGGTGAGCCTCTGTCCTCGCGACCACCACCGGCAGACGCGCCTCGTCATGCACACCATTTCCGCAGGCTCGCGGCGAGATCCCTATGCACGCAATGCCCGAGAGCGAGAACTCCGACGAGTTCTGGCCCTCTCCGGCGGTGCTAACGTGTCGCTGACGTAGTGCTGATGTGGCACTGTTCTGTTAAAAACAAAAACCAGAAAATCCAAGAAAAGGCAGGAAAATGTTTAAACACTCCAAAACTCATAGTAAATAGAATATAAATCCAATGGAGCTAAAACCATCTTTGTTTGATTAATCTTGATATGCTCTATTAAATAAAAATGATCACATGACGTTCCTATATATGTACATATAATAATTATTGCTCTTGCTAAAACACTAAATAAATCACTATAAATTCTAGGAATGCTAATTAATTCTGGATTTTTGCGTGCACTGTTATTCTATATTAATCCACCATCCTAAATTTTGGTTATCAAAATATGCATTATTTTATGCCCTATGTTTTATTTAGCACTCTTGCTTGTAAAAATACTAGTAAATAAATTATAAATATCCAGGAGTTGCCACTTGATGAAAATGAAGTTTATACATGCCCCTGTTCTTGGTAAATCACCCATGTCCAGAAACACATCTTACTTCATTAAATGAATTATTTGTTCTCAGAGCTTTATTAACCGTATTAAAATGACTTTTGCACATAAAATGATAAGATCAGAACTGGTTTCTTTAAAGCATATGGCTTCGAGAACGTATTAGTAACAATGTATTCACCTTAATACTATTGCATATTGCATTTTCGATATTGTTGCATGTTATGATATCTTTCGGTACCACCGGATTTTCAGCAGGATCATAATACTGAGGAGTAAGAAATTGAAGTGGCTAACACTTGTGTTGATCAAGGCAAGCCTCGGTTTGCATGTGCCTTTTTATAAAGTTTTATTAGTTTTAATATATCAATGATAGTGTATATGGTTGATGCATTAGGTTAATAGGAATTGGTTGGAAATCCACTTGCACATTACCCAAATGTCCCATGTTAATGTTATAGGAGTCATGGTAGGAATCGGTACTAAATTGCTATGCTTAGTAATAGAGTATTATCGGTAGTCCTATTTCTGTTACTAAGAGAATGATTTGATCACTAAAGTTGAACTTAATGGAATAAATTTACTTTGATGTTATGACCGGGCAGGGATGATACATGTGTAGGTTTGCAGCAACACATGGGTGTTGACTGTGGTAGTCCTGCCTTGTCGAACCTAGGACCCGTTTGTCATTGGCCCCTTGATCAAGTATTGAACAATACTGAATGCATGCTAGTATATGGGCACTAGTAAACCGATGTAGCACTCAAATTACTTGCAATAGGAACGATTAAGGTGCATTGGTCATTGACCCTTCTGCTGCTGGAGTGGGCGGTTTCATACCACGAAGTACTGTTGGCAGAACGGCATGCCCACTCCGTGTCACGACACCCGGTCTGAGGTGTAAGTTCTTTTAATTGGTGCGTATACGTTGTGTGTTTCGGGTTTTGCCAGCTAGTGTAAATCAATTGCAATTGCCGTCGCTCGTAGAAATGAGTACGCTTGTTCACTGCGCCTTCACATAGAACAAATGATACTATGAAATGGATTATGTTCCTTAATGATTATTATTGCTACTATTCATATATTATATTTTGTTTATGCTATGTTTTACTATTCTTGTATTTCCCACTAAAGTTATATTTTTGCTTCACCCAATTAACTTGGCTGAATAAAATTTGGTAGAACTAATAGGTTGCTTAGAGCAAGTTCTTTTAAACAAGCCATCCTACTAGAGCCAATGCATGTCTAGGTCTGTTGACGGGTAAGCCTTGCTGAGTAATTAGTACCCAGGCTTTGTGCCACTGTTGTTTTCAGGTAATTCAGAGATAGAACTGCCTATTGATGTGCTACTGTGGGATATGCAAGTCCCTGAAGGCTGGACTGCCCACTGGGAGTTTGAGCTGCCGCTATAGTAATGTTGTGTGCTGCTAAGGTGATGATTCTTGGGCATGAGTCCACCGCTGTATCATCGAGAGCTCATAGTAGTGTTCGTATTTGCTTCCACTGTTTTTGAACTTTCATGAACTTGTAATATTCCGCTGTAATTTAACTACCCAATGATGTAATAATTCGACTTAAATTTGAATCGCTGTTGTATTATCAAGTGTCTGTGTTATCAGCCCCGTTGAGATCTCGATCCTCCAAGAAGGAACGTCACAATTAATGCTTGGACTATTAACCGAACAACTAACCAATGATCTTAATTGAAATATTATCCTTCGGGTATCGTGTCCATGTAACATTTCGCAGGAATGGCAAGAATTTTGAAGGCTGTCTTCTATGAACTTTGACTACCTACCACCACAATGACCGCCTCTTTTGAACTCAAGTCCTGCAAAGACCTAAGCTTGGGACGTGCATAACCAAGGTTTGCCATCGACTCCTTCTCTTCTCTCTCCCTCTATCTAGTTGAATCATTACATGAACCCCTTGTGTATAATTATAACCCAAAAAAGAAACGTAAAAGGATTTTTAGTTTTGATAAACTTAAGGATAACCCAAAAAAATTATCATTCTATAAATTTCAGAAAATAGAAAAAGATTTTTGCTTTTTGAAGGAAAATCACAAAAATTTGCAAAACCAAAAAGAGCAAAAAGATTTCCCTTTTTGAATAAAATTGAGAACTTAGTCTCAACCTTGCCTATGGAAATGATGAATAGTTGCTCTATTAGCTGCCTTTGAGTCTCAAGTATACAACCTCTACTCCTCATTTTTGTGGGTAATGATAGACCGGCATGATGATAAGGCTAGTCCCTCTATGTTTTAGTGGGTGCAAAATGGCTAATAAAAGACCAAGTCTAGTTGTTGGAGTTCATGATATGGCATGTTTTGGATGAGTTTGTGATTTTCTCATGATTAGAGTCCAATGACTTCTTTCAAAACCTTGCTGCAACAAAACCCCCTACTTGGAGCAAATCTTCCCTATGATAGATAATTCCCTACCATGGCCAAATTTTTATATGCAAAAACCTTGTCTACACCATTTATGCATGCATTGAGTTTAGTTAGGATTTGATCCTTATGAGGGACTTGAAGTTCCAAAGCCAATCATTCTCCTTCGTGTTATCTTTTAGTTCTCAATTATCACGCTTGGTTATGCGGTTTCCACATCAGACTCATGCATCCACTTCACCAAGCATCTCAACCAAAAATCTTTCCTTTTGCAAAACTTTGATCCTATGAGAGAGATTTTGGTCCGCCCCAATAATTGCTCAGAAAAAGGTTGCAAAAAATATTCGAACCATTGAATTAGCTTCCCTACACAATGAGAGCTGAAACAAAGAAAGAAAGTAAGAAAGGTAAGAAGAAAAAATTTATTAACTCTCATGGATGTACAAGATCAAGAAGTTTCAAGGTTCAATAAAAATATCTTTGAGCAAAATAAAGGACCATCCTTTCACTCTAGCACAAAAATCCAGTCCTCAGGACTAATTTGTTCCCATGACTTTTGCAATTGTGCTAGCCCACTGCTTCACGTGAGTCCATTCTCTCCCTCTGCCCTGGATATTTTTTTTCTAAATGATTGGAATGAGGAAGTGCATCATCTTTTCGCTAGGACCATCTCTTAACTTAATAATATTTGCATGCTAGATGTGCCATCTTACCAAGCTCCACATATAAGCTACACTTTTAGAAAGTAGGATGAGCACTTGGTAAGGAAATGCACCTTTTGAGACATGAGAGCCATAGTGAGAGATTGCACCAAGAGGGAAGATTTTCAATCTTATATAGCATTATAAAAACTTTGGACTCATGATCAAGTAGGAGATTGCATGACAAAGTTTAAACTAGCCGTTCTAGACTTCAACCGCTCATGACAAGGTTATAAAATGCCAATCAGCCCCGCTGTACAATCAGGATGATTTAGTGACCGAGTTGTGCTGGTTTACACTTACCTCTATTTTGTGGGAGTATGTGTTTGTGCACTTGATCCTCATAGGGATCTAACATTCAAGCGACTCCTGATCCATCATCTCTAAGTTTTACTTTGCTCGGTACGAGAAAAATTTAAGATGGGGAAGGTGTTGGCAGCTGATAAATCCCAATACCGGCCACCAACCAGTCAAGAAATGCAAGGTAAAGACCTTAGTTCAATAAAAATTTACTTAAACTAATAAAGTTCCACAAGTTTTGGTGAAATATATGTTTGCAGGTCATACAGGGCCAAAATATGCAAAAATATGAAGAAACACCCCATCGGCCGATCATGACTGTAAAAGAGCCGGCCGACAGGGTCATTTACATTTGAAATCAGCACTCGGCCCTGTCTTTCTGATAGATTGGTTACCGACATGTTAATCAGCCACCCGGATCATCACCCGGCCGAGTGATCAGAATTATCACCCAAATGAAGAGCAGAAGCCTAACCGGATGCTCGGACGACCACCCAGCCGATCAATTGGGATCATCGTCCGGCTGATCATCTGACCTGGTCGATTCTGCAAAACACTCCACCACGATGCCGTTTTCTCCTCCCGAACCTAAAAAGAGGAAAAGTGGTAAAGGAAAGAAGGCCATAAAGTGGCCTAACCGGGAGGGGTCAAGGATGTCAGTGGAAACCGACCTATCAACCGTCATCGGGACAACATCTGAGCCATCCAGAAAGCGTTGGTTGGGAACTGACCCAATCCAACAGCCGCCTGGCCTAGCCCACCGCCCAGCCTATCCTGTCGCGCGGCATACTCGATCGCCTGGCCTATCCCGCCGCCCGACCCATTGCCACTTATAAATAGTGGAGAATTCGGGAGGAAATGGGGAAGCAACACATCAAGGAGACAACTTTCCCACTACTTGTGCCACAATGTAGAATAGGTTAGTTAGTCGGGAGTTCAAGTCTAGTCAAGAGCATTGTTCAAGATTCCGGAATTGTCTTGGAGTCTTGGTATGAGATCTCTTGTATCTTTTCTCCTTATGTAAGATTTATCTCTTATCAATATAAAACATCTTTCCATTTTATATCTTATCAAGTACTTATTTTAACTTAGTATTTTCTTCATGTTACAATCATCGGGAAGAAACTTTGATGCATAGTTCACCGGTTTCCCAACTAGGATTTAATTAAGTTTTAGTTCTTTTAGGACTTGGTTATTTCTTGGTTGTTCTTCCACTCGATATCTAGTGGGGGCGTAGGCGTGGTGCCTAAGTTAACACTAGCTGGATTTGCATTCATCCCCACGGGCTGTGTGGTAGGCGGCAGGTCGTGACAATCCTGTGCGTCCCTTTAGTAATCCACCACATTGAGGAAGTCTCAAGCAGGGTTGTCTAGCGATAGCATACCCACTAGTACATGAGGTTAGTTACCGACCCTTATTAGTGGATCATTTTCATTCCCTAAAGTGAGCTAACAGGTGAAATACTCAATGCCGTACCAAGAAATATGTGTAAGTGCTCAACCCGAGTAACTAGGATTTCACGCTTGACTTAGATATATTAGGAAGATATTTTTTTAGGAATCTTAGACTTAGACTCGCTGTCCTCCTGGCTACCTTAACCTTTATTTATCCTAGTGTGGATTTCTCCTATGTTACTACCCCACTCTATCATTGATTATCCTTACCCCCGTCTTTGGTTAGTTGGAATTATTCTTTAGTCATATCTTTGTTATGCCGAGATAATCTTACGCCTAGCTTCCCTGTGGAAATAAATATGATACCTTGGAATACTCCCGGGTGAAATGCTATAATGGTGTTCCATGCGCTTGTGGAATTAACTCATTTTATCTTTAGAGCGTAGCAAACGCTAACACTCTTAGGGCATCCTTGAGCAGTGTGTCATTTGGCTCAAGAGGTATATCATCCAAAAGTTTCCAAGCTATGTACTCAGAGATGATATTGGCTACTATGGTGGGATCATGAAGGGTTTCTACGGCATTTCCATTTATGTAACAGGGAATGGTAGAAGAAGGAGAAGAGATTTGGATTTCTCTTGAAGAACATTTTTCTTCCTTCAAACACTCCTTGCTAACCGCCTCCTGTAGGATTTCTCCTTGGAAAGGCTTGAGAGGTGAAAGGGATGTCGTGGGCTTGATTCAAGGTGTTCTCATATTTATCAAATAGCTCTTCCTCGAACTCGACTGGCAACCCTAAAGGTAGAATTTCTCCTGCCTTCCAAGTGGTCTCAACAGCAGAGTCTAAAGGTAAGATAGCTATGGATTCAAATCTGGCTGTGTGAACAGATTGATGGTCTCCTTCCTTAAGAATGGATCCATGGGGTCAAATAGGAATGTTGTCATTGCTTCATTGAATGACTCACCGCTTGGGAGAGATTCTGTCACAAGATTTTCTGATTGATAGATTGAGACAGAAGATATGCTTCTCCCAAGTCTTATGTTGAGACTTCCTAGCTTCGGTCCAACTAGGTATAGCTCATCCAAAGGATACCCAATCAAGATTTGAAAGTCATAGACCTCAACTATATGGAAGTCTAGGATAGTCTCAATACTTTCATGCTTTACGGGCATGTTTTGCAAGGTCCCTAATCCTTCTAAATATTGTCCTAAGGTGTTCATGAAGGATTTGCTAATCAGTGCAAGTGACTCACCCCCTTGCTTTGAGTCCCTGTTGGGTGGCCCCTTGTCCCTCCTGACACCGTAAGGTGGTGGGTTATGTAAGTTTTCTCCCAAAAGTGGGCCAGTGGATCCTTGTGCTTTGCTCTGATTGGCTGGAAGTGTGCTTTCTCTCTTGATGACATGGATTTGCCTTTAATTACATGGAATAATCACCTACAGCAAATATTTACCAACACTTGTGATAATTGTTCGTAATAAAGCCCTATCACTAAGTTAGTTCTTCCTTTTATTGCTTTTATGTAGGTAATTGAAGGCCTAAAATAGCCATTTAGTGACCATCAACAAACTCCCCCATAGTTAGCCGTTGCTCGTCCTCAAGTAAAGGAAAAGGACTAAGGTGGATCATAATCTCCAAATGGTATGATGCTAGCATGCAAATTATTCCAAACCATACCTGTATCAATGGACTTTGAAGTGTCTGCCATGTCACTTTGGGTGGTTGAGGAGTGGAACAGTAGAGATTATGGTCATCTCTGCTCCTTGTGCTAAGTAACTTGTGTCGTTTTGTTGCCTCTTTTTGTTCCTACTTCTAAATATAGTGATGTGGACAAGGCTTCCCGATCTTCCGATAGGTCCTGATAATCTTGATTAAGGCAGAGGCGATACACAAATCGATCCGGCTTCCGAACGTCATGTTCTGAACCTCGCAATCACAGCACAATGTCTCCTCTGGTTATCAACCGTTCAAGAATGATTGACCTCGCTGAGAAGGCTTATCTTTGCCTACAAATCAAGAACACAAACAAGAACAAAGAAGAATGCAACCAAATTTGCAAGTATACGATGAATCTCTCAAGTTGGAGTTTCACAAACCGATGAAACAGCAAAACTGTTATCAACAGAATAATCTAACCAAAACCCCAAACCCTAATGAAGAGGCGGCGGCTGTATATGAGGACCCTATGGTCGTTCAAGACCCCCTGGATGCAGCCCTAAGTGGGCTAAACTCGATACATGGCCCAAAGACCAATTACAATGTCGCAGCACTAGGACAGATTCTGGAAGTCGATTTGTTTTGCAGATTTCCGATGGCTCGGCACGTATTTTGACATGGGACTGGTTGGGTTGGAAAGGTCTTTTTGTTATCTTTTCAGACATATGTAGAACGTCCAAATTCGAGTCCGTATGGATCCTGGACATCCGTTTTAGTGCAAACTGGTCCTGAGCTCCAAAACAGACTCAAAGTCTATTTTGATTGGGCCTCCACCCTGGATTGGACATCCTTGCTGGCCCATCACGCCTCCAATCACCTCACAAGATATCTCATCATCATCTCCATGGTTCCTAAAAATAATTAATTCATTAGGTAGCAATCTATTCTCATAACCAAATAAACAAAACATTAGAAACGAGCTCACCTGTAAATTCAGGTGATGCGCATGAACTTTTATCTTAGTTGGAGGAGTGTTGTGTGTATTCATAGGTGTGATGTCCTCATCATTCTCCCCCTTTTAAATTAGAGTCGTACTTGACTCGATCCCATCTCTTTCTCCCAATAGTGGTCTCAAATCTGAAATATGCAATATAGAACTATTCCCAAACTTGAGATGCACCTCATATTTATATGTGTTATGAAATTTATCATCACAATATGAAACTACAATAGAAGGCATGTCATACCAATTAACAACCTCTTTGGAAAATTGAGCAGCAGAATGAACAACATCCTCACTCTTATGATAATTTAGAAAATGTCTGATCTTAGAAACACTAGAAAAACTTGACATGGAATGATAATTATTAGTGTAGTTTTCTATTTGATCATTGAGTTGTACAACACAAGGAGGTTTCAATTTTGAACAAATATAAACTCAATGCACCATAAACACACCTCTATGATCATAGTTTCCTATAGCATGAAAATTGTTTCTTGCCAATAAAGGCAATTCAATTTGACAAAAGATTTGTCTCTCCACGGTATTTAAGTCACAAAGAACATCAAATTCAATATAACCCAAAGTATTTAGAGAAGACAATAATTTCTATTCATCCCTTTCACATGAAACTAAAATCAAATGTTTAATTTCAGCACTAGTAGGTGAATCATAAGCAAAATCATCAAGCTGATTCATCTGTTGTGGCAAAGGTATAAGTGAAGCATTTACACACAACTCCTCTTTATCACAAGGATCAGTAGATAAATCAACTTGTTGCAATGAAAAATCAAGACAAGGTTCCAATACAACAAGATTGTTGGAACAATTCAGCACATTAGGAAAGTTCTTACCTGAAACAACTTGTTCTTTTTCTTTCATATTATTCTCTTCTTTGTGTAAACGCCGAAAAGAATTAGTTGCAACAAGAGGCAAGGAAATATGTTCATGATCTAGTAATTCAGATTTTGATGAAAGTGTTTCAACATTTGAAACAACTCATTCTTTCCTAAATAGTTCATTTTTTTCTTCTCTCAAGCCTTTGTTTATCTTCTTCTAAAATTTCAGTAGCGGTCATAGGTTTAAGGGTAACTCTTCTACCATTGTATTTAAATGAGTAACTATTTGCAATGGTATTGTGTAAAGCATTATTTGTAAAAATCAAAATTTACTCAATAACAAATGACATGTTTGCATAAGTACTATATCAAATTCTGCATTATCCTTATAAGAACCAATGAAAAATTCAATGCGTGCAATTTTATCTACCTTTATCTTACCACAAGAATTTACCCATTGGATGTTGTATGAACATGGGTGTGGTTGTGTGGTCAAGCCAAGCTTCTCGACCAACTCCAAGCTTGCGATATTTCAGCTACTTTCTCCATCAATGATGACATGATAGCGTCGGTCCTTCACAACAAAGTGAGTTTGGAACAAGTTGTTCAACTGATTTTTCTCTATCTTCTCCATTTGAGAACTGAGCACTTGTTGTGCTACATCACTCATATCATTCTCATTAGACGACGTTGACTCATCACCATGAGTGGTGTAACCTGTCATTGTTAGTAGCAAACAAGAAAACACACAACAGTATATTTTCCTATCACTACTATGCGATCACAGTGTAAACACTCAACAAGCAAATGGCAATATCTTACAAAGTTCTATACAGCAAAGCAAAGGATACCTTAGAGAGTGTGATCTGACGATTACGAGGATCAAAAGTATGTGCCTGTTCAGAAGGATATATGTGGATCTAGGTAGGAAAACTGTAGTACCAAGGATTAGCAATATTTCAAAAGTGACGGTTGTATATGAGGACCCTAGGGTCGTGCAAGACCCTTTGGATGCATCCCTAAGTGGGCTAAACTCGATACATGGCCCAAAGACCGATTACGGTGTCGCAGCACCAGGACAGATTCTGGAAGTCGATTTGTTTCGGCGATTGACGACAACTCAGGATGAATTTTGACATGGAACCAGTTGGGTTGGAAAGGAATTTTCGGTATCTTTCTAGGCATATATAGAACATCCAAATCTGAGTCTGTATGCATCCTGGGCGTCCGTTTTAGTACAGACTAGTCCTGAGCTCCGAAACAGACTCGAAGTCGGTTTTGATTGGGCCTCCACCTTGGCACGGACATCCTTGCTGGCCCATCACGCCTCTGATCACCTCACAAGCTATCTCATCATTGTCTCCATGGTTCATAACAATAATTAATTCATTAGGTAGCAATATATTCTCATAACCAAATAAACAAAACATTAGAAACAAGCTCACCTGTAAATTCAGGTGATGCGAATGAACTTTCATCTTAGTTGGAGGAGTATTGTGTGTATCAATAAGTGTGATGTCCTCATCAGATAGGCTTGTGTAGAGCTCAGGAAAAAGAAGGCATGCCTATGCATATATTACCAAGTCAAAAACTGGATCCAAGGAGAAAACAAGTAATGAATCATCAATCAAGTATGTGCACATATATGGATGGAATGGACATGGTGGTGAAATATGGGTACTCCTTTTGATATCTTTCCTCTCTTCTATTTGAGAACATGGGTTATCTATGTTCTTCTTCTTTTTCTTTTTTTTTTTGAATATTTGACAATCCAAGTCTCTTTTTGAAGGATAATTGGAGAAGGAGTTTCTCAAAGTAGTGGAGAACTTTATTTTGTGGGTGGTTGATGGATATGTGTGATGCTATCTTCTGAAGTGGAAGAGTAGCACGTGGAAGGAGATGGATGATGGAGGTGAATGAATACTCTTTTATGTGTAGACTCGCTTTCCTGGAAATGATATTGGGCATGGGTATTTCTTTTCTCTCTTTTTTTCATGATCAAGGATTGAAAGCATTTTTTTTTATAGTCATGCCTTCTATGGGAACAATTGAGAAAGAGTCATAACAAGATAATCATGGAGTAATTCATTAGGTGGATGAATGGATGATAATCACTATAAGAAAAAGATCTTCTAGACACGGTTGTGTAGCTGCATTTTTATAAAAATCACTACATTAGTATCTAAAAACATCTTTTGATATGTTTTTAAAAACATATCAGTGAGACCTAATATTAGATATGTTGATAAAAAAATAAACATGTTTTTAATGCGTTTTTATAACATCTCAATGTGGCACGATATAGACCCACTTTGAGTTGTAAGTAACTATCATAGAAATGCCTTTTTGACATGTTTTTTTAAAACATCTCAAAATGATACGATATTAGGCACGCTTTCGACCATCACTAGCCCACCCAAATATGATTCTTGACATGGTTTGAGAATGTCTCAATGTGATATCTTATTAAGACACG
Organism: Eleusine indica; assembly: GCA_030378355.1. Classification (NCBI taxonomy): domain Eukaryota; kingdom Viridiplantae; phylum Streptophyta; class Magnoliopsida; order Poales; family Poaceae; genus Eleusine; species Eleusine indica. The sequence continues at coordinate 33,692,404 of CM059499.1, forward strand.
TTTTGGTCATATCTAACATCAAGTAAAGACGCTTGTGTTGACGGCTATTAAGTACTATTTTCATCTGTCAACTATGCTCAAATAAAGGAGAACTTGGCATTTCATACACGCATATTTGTTTACAATAATGTAGTTCCACTTGTACTTGTGAATTATATGCATGCAGGAGGAAATAAGAAGGAAACACACCCAAAAGGCAAAGAAACACACTTTCGACCAATGAGAGAGCGCCAACTAGACATCCCATGGATCGAAGGGCCCATTTTCAGTACCACACCAAAGAAACACACAAAACTACCCTGACATCTGGAATGAGGACCCACCTAGCAGCCATCCTGAGGAAGCACAACCCAGGAGGGCCCAGCCACAGATCAGCCGACCCCCCTAGGTCGGTCGACCCAGGCATGCGGCCTTTCCTCCTGGGCTTGCACGTGGAGGCTCCTGGTTGATCCCTAAATGCGGTGGGAAGGGATATTCTTAGCGGTTACTCCCCTTTGCCGACCTACAGAGGCTATAAATAGGAGGGTGTGGCTTTACACTCACACACACACCACAAAATGAATTCCTTCTATTGCTACTTAGTTGTTCTCAAGTCTTAGTGGAGTTAGGCTGAGTCTAGAGCTCTCTAGTTCTTCAAGTCTTCTCTTGGAGAAATGGGTATGGCTCTTGTATCATTTTCCTTTTGTAAGACTTTGCTCTATTTAATAAATGTCATCTTTTCATATAGTTGTGTTTGGCTCATGAGTTTCTTGTTTGATATTGTGATCCATATATGTGATAGTATAGCCCACTTGTGTGATAGTAGTTTATATTTATTATACTACTATTGTCATGCTTGTTATATACCGTCACTATAGTTTAATTTATATGACATAGTGTTTATGCTTAGGATTCATTGTTATGACACGACATGGGTTTGGTGATCATATTTATATGATAGCTCTGCTTCGTTAATATAACCATGAAGGAGTAGAGTGCTGTTTGATTATGCAACTATGGTACTTGGATAATTGGTTTGCATCAATTATTCGTTAGTCTACCGTGTTAGCTGAGGTAGGCGGCAGATGGTGACAGCCCTGTCCGTCTTTTGAACTCCTCCACGCTAGGCTAGTGCGTAGGCTCTTGGCGGAAGTCGCCTGTGGATGCAGGGGTAGGTCCATGCCTGTAGTGTTATGTTAATAACTGTTGCACCTGAGTATAAACGTGTATGTGTATAGAACTTAGGCCATACAACTGTATATGAAATACCGTAGGAGTAGCTCAGCTTAGTTCTTCCTCCACTTGGCTTTATTTATTTATTTATATTTAAGATAGAATCTTCTTTGTGTCACACTACCTCGTCATTATCCATTGCTTGCCTGCCTTGGTTAGATGATCCTCATCAATTCGCAATGTAAATATGTGCATAAGTAAGCCTTCTTATTCATTTCCTTCCTTTAGCATAAACAAAAATGATACCCTGAATACTTCTAGGGGAAATGCTACAACGGTATTTTCCGTGCGCTTGCGGATTTTACCTAATTGGCTCTAGGACATATTAAGGAAGCATTTATGGCACCTTGCCAGCGATAATTTATTAGTATGGCTTAGCAAAAGTCAACAAGCATTTCTAGCACCGTTGTCGGGGAAGGCTTATGATTAAGAAATTACTAATGTACATATTTATGTTACAATTATAAGACCATTTCCTCAGCAGGCTAACCTTGCTTTGTTTTCTACATTTTGTATGAAAATAGGGTAGTGCCTTTCTTCTGCTTTCAAGAACCAGCTAAGCTTTAATAAAATGCTTGAAACCCAAATATCCCAGTTGGCTGCTGTTGTTCCTCCTGTAGAGTCGGGAAATCCCGGGGCAACACAAGACTCCCTTAGAAAATGTTAATGCGGTTACCACGAGGGGAGGTAAATCCACTCGGGACCCGCCATATCCTAACACTGGAGGAAAGGAAAAGGAGAGCACACAAGTTGAGAAGCTGGCGGAAGAAAAGGAACAAGAGGCAATGCCGCTAAGGAAAACGGCTCCACATGAGTTCTATGACATGAACTTCATGCCGTTTCCTAAAAGAAAGAGGAAGCCAACCGTGGACGAGCAGTTCACACGCTTTGTTGAAGTAATCCAAAAGCTGCACATCAACGTGCCCTTGTTGGATGCGATGCAAGTACCTACGTACGCTCGCTACCTCAAGGACCTCATCAGGAACAAGCGTCCGATGCCGACCATGGAGATTGTCAAGCTTATGGAAGAGTGTAGCGCTGCTATACTCAACCGGCTTCTCGAGAAGAAGAAAGATCCGGGCTGTCCCACGATCACCTGCTCGATCGGGACACAGAACTTGGACCACGCCCAGTGTGATCTCGGGGCGAGCGTGAGTGTCATGCTGAAGGACGTCTTCGACAGGCTAAACTATACAGCCTTATCCCCCACGCTGATGCAGCTCCAGCTGGCCGATTCCTCGGTCCGCTACCCGGCGGGAATTGCCGAAGATATTCCGGTAAAAATATGGGATTGCTTCATTCCTGTCGATTTCGTGGTACTCGACATGGATGTCGGTAATGAAACACCACTCATCTTTGGGTGGCCATTCCTCAGCACCGTGGATGCTCGCATTGATGTTGGAGCCGGAGAAATCCATTTCCATATCAATGGCAAGGAGGAGAAGTTCAATTTTTAGCCACGGAAGGAGCAATGCAATATGATTCGCATCAAGTATGGGCCAAACCTAAACAACATCAAGGAAGTCGAAGTCATGCCCCCCCCCCCCCAAAGAAGGACAGCCTCATAACGTTCATGAAGAACTTCCTCGAGAAGGAAAAAGTGTCACCACGACGGGTGACGGTGAAGAGGTCGGAGCCGCGTGCCAAGCCACAGGCTCCGAAGTCTGCAAAGCCGCCAACCACACCGACAAAAAAGACCAAGAAGGTGTGGCGAGTGAAGCAAGAAGCATCATCTGTGTCCTCATCTCCGGGACCGGACGACACCACATCGAGCTAAACGCCGGAGAAAAGTCCCGCTCATCGGACTTAAATGGGTGAGCCCTCGCAGAGAGGTTAAATCAGTATTTATCCATATTTATTTTCTTCAATTCCATATTTGCTTTCCATCATGTTTAGATTCATTTCCAACTTTTGCATTTTGCATGTTTGAATTTTTCAACCATCTTGCACATTGGAATTTTTTCAATCATATGCATATTTAAATATATATATATATATATATATATATATATATATATATATATATATAGGTTTATTGGGTTTCTCTTTTTGAAAAGAATTTTTGTCGAGCAATTTGAGCAAAATGGCTGCACTAGCTAGATTCACTACCCGTTGGGGAACATCCTGGAAAAAGGACGGAGCCAGGAGGGCCCACTAGCAGGTCGGCCGACCTGACCAGATCGGCCGACCCCCTGGTCCCACCTTTTTGTCCCCAGCTTTTTCCCAATGGCTGTATAGCCGTTGCTCTGTCTATTTCTTGCTGCCATTCTGATGTGGACAAGGGTTCCCGATCTTCCGATAGGTTCTGGTAAACTTGATTAAGGTGGAGGCGATACACAAATCGATCCGGCTTCCGAACGACACGTTCTGAACCCCGCAATCGCAGCACAATGTCTCCTATGGTTATCAACCGTCCAAGAACTATTGACCACGCCGAGAAGGCTTATCCTTGCCTGCAAATCAAGAACGCAAACAAGAACAAAGAAGAATGCAACCAAATTTGCAAGTATATGATGAATCTCACAACGGCGAAACTGTTATGAGCAGAATAATCTAAGCAAAACCCTAGAATATTTTTTTTTCTTACTACAAGTGCAGCAAAAGGATTCTTGTAATAGCACAACTAAAACAAACTTCTATAACAAGATCAAGCACTAATTGGTTGGATTTTGATCACAATGAGACAGCAGCAGAGCACTCTAATTTTCATTTGCACACGAAAGTAGAAGGCTAGATGTTAAAGAAATATTTAATGCACACAATTCCAGCAATACTATTATCTCAACATGTGCAACACTAATTTTTTCCCTTGTGTGTCTATGACAAGGATATGCACGACTCAAACAAGACCAAAGAACAAGCACTAGACCAACAACACAATGACTTTATAGGGACTAAAATTCAGAGAAGCAATCTGAAATAAAAAATTTCAAGTCATAATGGGGTATAGGACAGCGGAAACATGACGAACCGATATTTTTGTGTGGCAATTTTCTGGACTATAGGATAGAACAAATAAACGAGGATAAAGGCGAACCTAACGGTATACCTAAAGCTCTGATTGCCACATGATGTGGACAAGGGTTCCCGATCTTCCGATAGATTCTGGTAAACTTGATTAAGCCGGATCAATTTGTGTATCGCCTCCGCCTTAATCAAGTTTACCAGAACCTATCGGAAGATCGGAAACCCTTGTCCACATCACATTCTGGTGTTTGGGCTATACAAACCGGCCAGGAGGAGGAGCTTCACCATTCCAAGCTCATTCTTCACTCTCCTCCTTTGCTCACTTTGTTGCTCTTCAAGATTTTGTGTTCTTCACTTAGCTACTGCCCCAAAAACCCAAAAAAATAGTTCCCCTCTGTTTTGTGCATTTTCAAGTTGATTGTGAGAATCAAAATCAAGTTCGGAGGGTTCGGGTTCGTTTTCACTAACGTTAACCCGAACGCAAGGTCGTTCTTGTTTTTGTTTGTTCTTGTGTGCAGCCATGCTCAATCGAATCAAGCAAGCTGTCAGGGGGAAGCAGAGGAAGAGTTCTCGGGCAAGCATGAGCCGGATGCCGTCCGTCGAGCTTACCCTGAGTTCGGAACATGGCGACTCCAAAGCTGAAATTCCAGAGGAAGAAACGCCGGCCATGCTCACCTCCGAGGAGCACCTCGACATCGTCGACGACCGTGAAGGACAAGCCATCGAGCTCATGAGAGACCGGCCATTCGCCCACACCCGACATTTTGACCCAGACTTCCTCGAGAAAATAGGTATGCAAGAAGAATTTGCCACTGTTTTTTGCACTATGGGTTGGACTGATTTCGTAGACGTAAATGAGGAAGGTTCTCGTTTGCTTACTATGCAGTTTTTGTGCACCCTTGGAAAACATGATGAAGGCATTTCTTTTCGCTTGTTTAGGCAAGAACGTTTTGTTCCTTGGACCTACCTTAATTCTATGCTTGGTTTAAATGTCAAATGTAGAGTAGACTTAGACAAAGCATTGAAAAGTTTTCATAAGGAAAGTTTTTGGAAACAAATTACTAGAAATGATTGGGGTCCAAAGTCTAGAACAAGTGCCATCCATCATCCCAATTTGAGATTCATGCATGTTTGGTTGGCCATGACCTTGTTTCCTCGACATGATATTAGGATTATCCGTGAAGATGAACTAAAACTGTTGTATGCCATGGTCAAAAGAATTAGAGTTTCTCCCATGGAATGCATGATTGACCAATGGTTAGAAAATATAAAAATGAACGGACCAATTGAGTGCACTTCCTTAATTACTCGCATTGCTCAAAAATGTGAAATGCTCAAAAATGTTCAAATTGAATATTTGAGTGCGGACAGAGAATACATAGGCGAGGATCATTTTGTGCATGGACATACTTTGAAGCGTGGTCCGGATGATACCTTGGTCTATTATTTTCCCAGGTATATGAACGAATACCCGTTACCTAACCCGGGTCTTCGTTTGTATCATTGTCAGGCACTAACCTTCCCTCTTGAGGTAAGGGAAGATTCTCGTAGGGACAGCGTCTCCGAATGACCAACCCGACCACGGAGAAGCATGACGGCCACACCGGGTTCCAAACCCCAATTGGAGGTACGGGTTGGGATCAGTCCCCACCACCGGACGAGGCCGGAGGATCATCATGGCAGGCCGGTGCATGGGGATCTCAGCATGACTACCCCATGCACACATCATCAAGCTCGAGCGGAGCGCCATCCTTTGCTAACCGGTCAATCTCATCCCGTGGGTTCCGTGAACTCAATTTCAGGATGGCCGAGTTAACAAGGCAGGTGGACGACATCGACTTGCGCACCGAGAGTATGCAACAAACTCTCTCACAGCACGTCACCGACACCCGACAATGGCAGAATTTCAGCGACAACCAATTCCGCCAACTCAACGTGATGATGGCCCAGAACCAAAGCAATTGGGACGCCTTCTTCCGCTCCCAAGGGTATGACCCGAACCAGCAAATGTGAGCAAGAACAGGCTTGGGGGAGAACCCCCATCTCACGGTAACTTGTATCTTTCCCTTGTTTACATTTTTGCATTAGAAAATCCAAAAATCCAAAAAAATATAAAATCTTAAAATCAGAAAAAATGAGAAGATGATAAAAAGCCAAAAAAAATATTTTCTTTAGCTTTTTTCATGCGCGGTATGAATGTGTATAGTTTTCCTATGTTGAAATGATGAATAGTTGCTTTGTTTTATTCCTCTCTAACATTGGTTTATAACTTAGTACTCTCCCAAGAATTAAGTTTGTTGGCTAAAATTTTACCTTGAACTTGAAACTTGTGGGTAGCACATACATTCTCTAGTTCTAAGTTGTTGGGAGATATGATATAGTGAATAGGGCTGCTATGATCTTGCTCAAAGTAAAGCTTGAATTCCGGAGTTTTATTTTTCTAAATGATAAATTGATACGTTCCTCAATGATGAAAATTCCTACCAAAGCCATATGTAGTGCTTATTTGAAAAACCTTATACATATGCTGCTTGTTTCACATTGAGCTTAGTCAAAATGGTTGTGACCCTAGTAAGACTCTTTTCATGCTTTCTTGATCAAGATCACATACACACATCCACCCCCATGAGCTCTTCTTCTAAATTGGAAGATAGCAGCCACCATATCCACCACCATGAGCTATTCTTTTACACCGGAAGAAAGCCACCACCACTTCCATCCACCTAAAAGAAATACTCCATATGTTCATTGCAAAAATTCCTGTCTCAATTATCATTGCAAACTAGGAATATGACTATGCAAAAAGAAAATAAATTGATGCTCCAAAGAAGAGCAATCAAAAGATAGCCATGTCCTATAAAAATTCCAAAAGAGAGGAAAGAAATTCAAAAAGGAGTTATTCATTCCATCCATCATTCCACCATGTTTCCCACACACTTGCACGTCTTGATCAAAATTGTGTGAATTGATTTTTCTAAGATCCGGTCTTTTGACATAGCAATAGTATGTGAACAAGTCTGCCTCAATTATCCGTACCTTGAGCTCCACATAAGCCTTTTTAGAAGTAGGTGATTTTCGGCAACACTTTGCCTTGGTGAGGACTTATACACTTTTGAGCGATCCGAGAGAATCATTTAGGGAACTTGGTTTGATTTACAAAATCTATTGAAAGCCTCCGGAGTAAGATAGTGGAATAGAGAGCAAGTAATTAGTGCCCTACAATTGTTCTATCTCTCAACCGCCCAAGACAATGAGGTGTTAAAAGCCCCATGATGATCAAGGTAAATGGGTGAATACTGTGCCAACATATTTAATTCAAAGAAAAGAATCTTTGTTGTGCACTTAGTATTATTGAGGAGTAGGACATTGTAGCAACTCCTGATCAACAACTTAAGTTTTATCTTTGCTTCGGGACGAGCAAAGGTTCAGCTTGGGGGAGTTTGTTGACAACTGTTAAGTACCATTTTTATCTGTCAACTATGCTCAAATAAAGGAGAACTTGACATTTCATACACGCATATTTGTTTACAATAATGTAGTTCCACTTGTACTTGTGAATTATTTGCAAGCAGGAGGAAATATGAAGAAAACACACCCAAATGGTAAAGAAACACACTTTTGACCAATGAGAGAGAGCCAACTAGACATCCCATGGATCGAAGGGCCCATTTTCAGTACCACACCAAAGAAACACACAAAACTACCCTGACATCTGGGATGAGGACCCACCTAGCAGCCATCCTGAGGAAGCACAACCCAGGAGGACTCAGCCACAGGTTGGCCGACCCCCCTAGGTCGGCCGACCCAGGCATGCGGCCTTTCCTCCTGGGCTTGCACGTGGAGGCTCCTGGTTGATCCCTGAAGGCGGTGGGCCAGGATATTCTTGGCGGTTACTCCTCTTTGCCGACCTACAGAGGCTACAAATAGGAGGGTGTGGCTTCATACTCACACACACACCGCAAGAAGAATTCCTTCTCTTGCTACTTAGTTGTTCTAAAGTCTTAGTGGAGTTAGGCTAAGTCTAGAGCTCTCTAGTTCTTCAAGTCTTCTCTTGGAGAAATGGGTATGGCTCTTGTATCATTTCCCTTTTGTAAGACTTTGCTCTATATAATAAATGTCATCTTTTCATATAGTTGTGTTTGGGTCATGAGTTTCTTGTTTGATATTGTGATCCATATATGTGATAGTATAGCCCACTTGTGTGATAGTAGTTTATATTTATTATACTACTATTGTCATGCTTGTTATATACCGTCACTATAGTCTAATTTATATGACATAGTCTTTATGCTTAGGATTCATTGTTATGACATGACATGGGTTTGGTGATCATATTTATATGATAGCTCTGCTTTGTTAATATAACCATGAAGGAGTAGAGTGCACTTTGATTATGCAAGTATGGTACTTGGACAATTGATTTGGATCAATTATTCGTTAGTCTACCGGTTAGCTGAGGTAGGCGGCATGATAGGTGTAGAGTGCCCGATCTTTCGGCGAGTGAAGATAACTTTGATTTGGTGGATGTCAACCCTCATGATCCGACTACGACGAGCAAGCCGAAGCGCCAATGCAATCGCTGAACCAACTTCCGGAGGATATTAACCTTGCGGTAAACCAGATCAACCTGATCACGAGGATCAATTCTTACGCGCAATCGAAGAACGAGCAAGGATTAGAGGCGAGCAATCTGATGCTTTGCACGAAGGTGGAGTTCTGAATTCACGTCAAGAGACGGATGTAGAGCTAAGCTAAACTTAAAACAAAACTCAAAGATTGCAAGGGGCGTAGCCCTTGACTAAATAGGGGGAGGACGAGGCATCTAGCGCCAACTGAAGTAGAGAGGCGCGCGGTGGAGAGGGAGTCGCGCGACTTGAGCAATGTGGGCCTTCGGACGGCGTCATCCTGGGCCGTCGTTCCTTAGCATCAAAACCGTCTTCAATTCCTGGGCTCGAGATCTAGTGATTGGGCCCTTGTACGTCGTCGTCTCGTTAGAAGATGGATCCGTAACTCGAGGAGGCGCGACGACGAGAGGTGGAGGCGTGACAACTTGGTTTGGCGCGCCATCTTCCGTCGTCATTATTCGTATGTCGTTCATGCCCTCATCATCCTCCCCTTCTTGAAGTGAAGCCGTCCTCGACGGCAACTCATCATCCTCACCCAAGTATGGTTTCAAACCTGCAACATTAAAATTAGTGGAAACACCAAACTCCATGGGCAAGTCAAGAACATAAGCATTATCGTTAATCTTGATTAGCACTTTTAAAGGACCAGCAGCACGAGGCATTAATTTAGAACGACACAAAGTAGGAAATCTATCTTTACGCAAGTGCAACCAAACCAAATCACCAGGTTCAAAAGAAATATGTTTTCTACCTTTACTACCAGCAACTTGATACTTTTTATTAGCAACGGCAATGTTGTGTTGTGTTTCTTCATGCAATTGTTTCATGTGATCAATATGAGCAAGAGCATCAAGATGTGGTTCATCTTCAGCATCAATAGCAAACAAATCAATAGGCGCCCTAGGAACATAGCCATAAACAACCTCAAAAGGACACATCTTAGTGGCAAAATGTGTAGCACGATTATAAGCAAATTCAACATGAGGTAAACAATCTTCCCAACGTCTCAAGTTTTTATCTAGAACAGCTCTAAGCATAGCAGACAAAGTTCTATTTACTACCTCAATTTGCCCATCAGTTTGAGGATGACAAGTAGTACTAAACAGCAGCTTAGTTCCTAATTTATTCCAAACAGAACGCCAAAAATGACTAAGAAACTTAGCATCACGATCAGAGACAATTATTTTAGGAATTCCATGCAATCTAACAATCTCTCTAAAGAACAATTCAGCAACATTTAAGGCATCATCAGTTTTATGACAAGGTATAAAGTGAGCCATTTTAGAGAAACGATCAACAACCACAAAAATATTGTCCCTCCCCTTCTTAGTGCGAGGCAATCCCAAAACAAAATCCATCGAAATATCATGCCAAGGAGAGGAGGGAACAGGCAAGGGCATATACAAACCATGATTACCCAAACGGATTTAGCTTTTTGACATGTAGTACAGCGTGCAACAAGGCGCTCAACATCATGGCGCATCCGTGGCCGAAAGAAATGGTCGGCCAACACCTCATGTGTCTTGAAAATGCCGAAGTTACCCATAAGACCACCTCCGCGCCTCCTGTAACAACAAAAGACGAACCGAGCTAGCTGGAATACACAGCTTGTTAGCACGAAACAGGAACCCATCCTGCGTATGAAATTTGCCCCAAGGTTTGCAATCCTTACAGTGCATCATAATATCACAAAAATCAGCATCATTCACATATTGATCTTTCAAAGCTTGCAAACCAAAGATTTTAAAGTCTAATTGGGAATGCATCATATAACGACAAGACAAAGCATCAGCAATCACATTTTCCTTCCCGTTTTATGTTTAATGATGTACGGAAAAGATTCAATAAATTCAACCCATTTAGCACGACGATGGTTCAGATTAGTTTGGGTTCTAATATGTTTTAAAGCCCCATGATCAGAATGAATAATAAATTCGCGAGGCCATAAATAATGCTGCCATGTTTGCAAAGTTCTCACTAAAGCATAAAGTTCTTTATCATAAGTGGGTTTATGATCTTGCAACAAAACAGCACCCAAACCAATTCCACTAGCATCACATTCCAATTAAAACACTTTATCAAAATTAGACAATTGTAAGAGAGGAGCATGAGTTAACTGTTCCTTTAAAGTGTTGAATGCGCGGCTTGTGGTGCGCCCCACTCAAATGGCTCACCCTTCTTGGTCAGCTCATGTAATGGTGCAGCAATAGAACTGAAATCCCGCACAAAACGACGATAGAAGCCTGCAAGACCAAGAAAACTGCAAACCTGTGTGACCGTCGTCGGTTGGGGCCAACTCTGAATGGCGTCCACCTTGCTGCTATCCACCTTAATGCCCTGTGGAGTAACAACATATCCAAGAAATGAAACACGTTGCGTGCAAAAAGTGCATTTTTCCATGTTCCCAAACAAGTGAGCAGCACGCAAAGCATCAAAAACAGCACGCAAATGATCTAAATGCTCATTCATGGATTTGCTGTATATAAGGATATCATCAAAATAGACAACAACAAAAATTCCAATGAAAGGCCGAAGAACTTCATTCATTAAGCGCATAAAAGTGCTAGGAGCATTAGACAATCCAAACGGCACAACCAACCATTCATACAAGCCAAATTTAGTTTTAAAAGCCGTTTTTCATTCATCTCCTAATTTCATTCTTATCTGATGGTAACCACTACGCAAATCAACCTTAGAGAAAATTGTGGCACCACTAAGTTCACCAAGCATATCATCAAGGCGTGGTATAGGATATCGATAACGAATTGTAATATTGTTAATTGCACGACAATCTACACACATACGCCAAGAATCATCGTTCTTAGGAACAAGCAAAACAGGAACCGAACAAAGGCTGAGAGACTCATGAATGTAACCTTTATCAAGCAATGCCTGCACTTGACGCTGAATTTCTTTCGTCTCCTCAGGATTTGTGCGGTACGGGGCGCGATTAGGAAGCTGTGCGCCTGGAATTAAATCAATCTGATGTTCTATGCCATGAATAGGAGGAAGACCCGGTGGCAATTCAGCGGGAAAAACATCTTTATCGTCCTGCAAAAGGTTAGCAACAGCAGGAGGAATATGCAACATAGGCGCCTCATCTAGTGAAACAAGCATATGAGAGCAAACTAGCGCATAGCAAAGCAGATTAGCACCATGTAATTCATCAAAATCAGCACGTGTAGCAAGCAAGATAGGGTTATTCAATTTGATCTCATGTTGAACAGGTGCAACAGGAGGCGATGTAACCAATTTTGCAGCTTTTGTCGCTCGAGCAATATCATCTTTAAGAACTTGTTCAGATGTCATAGGATGAATAACAATTTTCTGACGCTTAAACATGAAGGAATAATAATTGGAGCGACCATGATGAACAATATCAACATCATATTGCCAAGGACGGCCAAGCAACAAAGAGCATGCTTTCATTGGAACAACATCACAATCTACAAAATCAGAATAGGCGCCAAGAGAGAAAGGAACACGTACCGAGCGCGTTACCTTTATTTTGCCGCCATCATTAAGCCATTGAACGTGATAAGGATGTGGGTGCTTCCTTGTTGGCAATGACAACTGCTCCACCAAAGTCATGCTAGCCAAATTGTTGCAACTGCCACCATCGATGATTATACGGACCGCTCGTTCTTGCACAACGCCTTTGATATGAAAAATGTTATGGCGCTGATGCTTTTCATCCTGAACGACCTGTGTACTAAGAACACGCTGCACAATAAGAGTTGCATACCTGTCGGCGGCACTAGAGTCGACATGAAGCTCCGTATTATCTGCATGATTAGTGGCAAGCATAGTCTACTGAATATCCTCAGAATCACTAGCAGAAGAATACCCACCGTCGTCACGAATCAACATAGTTCGTTTATTTGGACAATCGCGTATCACATGACCAAATCCTCGGCAACGGCAACACTGAATATCACGAGCTTGTCCAGACGACAAGGAGGATGGCACGATCGAGGCAGATTCGGCCGTGGATGGAGCACTCGACTTAGACGTGGTCGAGGAGTGGTCGCGCGAACTGAAGGAGGTGTCGACCGTGGAGCTGAAGGAGTCTTGGACCCTACAAAAATGTTAGGTCTTGACGAAGATTGTCGATCCTGCACTTCACGTTCAGCTTTGCAAGCATATTCCAATAAAGGTGGTCATATCATCATAATTCTTATAATCAAGAATGTTCTGAATTTCACGATTTAACCCACCCCTAAACCGAGCCATAGAAGCATCATCCAGTTCAACTAAACCACAGCGAATCATACCCTTTTGCAAAGCTTGATAATAATCCTCTACGGAAAGTGAACCTTGTTGAAAATGCTGCATTTGATTAAGCAAATCTCTAGCATAATATGACGGCACAAAACGATGACGCATAGCAGCTTTTAATGCCATCCAAGTGGCTGGAATATTATCAGGATATCTTTGTCTATACTCATGCCACCAAAGTAAAGCAAATTCAGTAAATTCACTAATAGCAGCCTTAACTTGTAAATTAGCAGGAATATCATGGTATGCAAATTTTTGTTCAACCTGTAATTCCCAATCAAGATAAGCACCCAGATCATATTTGCCATTAAAAGTGGGAATACGAAATTTTATTTTGGCAAAAGAATCATTAATAGGAACACGTACCCTACGAGCACGACCACAGCGATTGTCGTCATCCTGCTCGGTGTCGGCGCCATAGTCACGTGCATTTTGCAGCTCCGTGAGCTACGCCGTCATGGTCCCAAGCTGCGTCGACATGGCCTCAAGACGAGTCATGATCGTCGCGACCATGGTGCGGGCAGCCGTATCAGCGAGGTCTAGTTGATCAAAACGCTCATTCGACGAAATGACCGTAGAGTCAAGTCTCTCGTGCATCGTCTTTATGTCGTTTTGTAGACCATCAACCTATGTCTGGACATCCTGGAGGGTGAGCTCCTCCGACTTCGAGCTATTTTCTGCCATAGAAGCACAAGCAATACAAAAGGCGGGATCCTACAGCGAAAGGTGAGTGGTGGATGAAAAGCTCAATCAAAAAGCTGTTATCAAATTCTTACCCATTCTTACCAAGCACGCAAGCGTGAACTGCAACCACAGGTAAAACCGGTGGAAGATTGGAAGAGCGATTGCGTGGTGAAACAAAAACCTGCTCGTAGTAGAAAATTTGTGGGGCTAGGAGGCTGCATTCAATCCAAGGGTTAGCACAATTCAAATAATAACTGCAAAGCTGAATAATGGTGCTAAACGCGAAAAGATTGCTGCCGGCACAAGTGCAAGAGGAAGGAAGAAGGATCAAAACAAAGTGCAGCAAGAACGCGTCGCCTGTGTTGCTCGGCCACTCTTCTTTTTTCTCTTTTTTTCTTTCTTTTTTTTCTCTTTTTTATACTTTTTTTTGAAAATATAAACAATGAAACCTTAAATGAGCAATTAAGCACAGGCGCTTTTTTTTTGAGGCAGGGGTAGAACTGTAATTAAAAGAACCTCTCTCTCTCTCTCTCTCTCTAGAGGAGGGACACACGGAACTGATAGAACCAAACACAGGGCGAGGCGAGCGGGTTACGACGTAACCGAGTAGGACTCGATTGGCGATCGGCCGAAAGTGTCGGCGAGGCACGTGATTGACTCGGACTCACGGTGCAGCGGAAAAACTTGGCAAGCGATCGGCTGACCACAACTTGGCAAGCGATCGGCCAAGTAGGAGAGCGAGACGGGGTAAATAGATGCGGTGGAAAGCAAACTATGATGGTGAAAACACGCGGCACGGCGGAAGGATACGACGATGATAGGAAGAAAACAATGAAACACAGTGTACCAGCAACGATCAAAAGCGAAAGCACAAAAACTCAACAACGTAAATTATTGAACGAAAGTGCGAGGCTCAAAACCGTACTGGGGTAAACTTTTTTTGTAGTTTTCAGTTTATGTGGACTTGGATAAACTCACCGAGAAACACTGGAATCTGATACCACTTGATAGGTGTAGAGTGCCCGATCTTTCGGTGAGTGGAGATAACTTCGATTTGGTAGATGTCGACCCTCACGATCCGACTATGATGAGCAAGCCAAAGCGCCAGTGCAATCGCTGAACCAACTTTCGGAGGATTTTAACCTTGCGGTAAACAAGATCAACCTGATCACGAGGATCAATTCTTACGCGCAATCGAAGAACGAGCAAGAATTAGAGGCGAGCAATCTGATGTAATGCACGAAGGTGGAGTTCTGAATTCACGTCGAGAGACGGATGTATAGCTAAGCTAAACTTAAAACAAAACTCAAAGATTGCAAGGGGCGCAGCCCTTCACTAAATAGGGGGAGGACGAGGCATCGAGGGCCGGCTGAAGTGGAGAGGCGCACGGTGGAGAGGGAGTCGCGCGACTTGAGCCATGTGGGCCTTCGGGCAGCGTCACCCTGGGCCGTCGTTCCTTAGCATCAAAACCGTCTTCAATTCCTGGGCTCGAGCTCTAGTGATTGGGCCCTTGTACGTCGTTGTCTCGTTAGAATATGGATCCATAACTCGAGGAGGCGCGACGACGAGAGGTGGAGGCGTGACAACTTGGTTTGGCGCGCCATCTTCCGTCGTCATTATTCGTATGTCGTTGATTTCCTCATCACGGCAGGTGGTGATAGCCCTATCCGTCCTTTGAACTCCTCCACGCTTGGCTGAGGTAGGTGGCACCTTGCTAGCGATGATTTATTAGTGAGACGGTATTAGACGCACATTAATCATATATACTTTTATTGAAAGACATTTTTGATATGCTCTTGAGAACTCTAGAGACGTTAAAAGACTTAGAAGACCTGAAAATAAAAGAAAAGGTGTCTTAACTACAATAAGAATTTCTTGCCAGATGAGATGGTTAAATGAGTTTACACTAAACAAACAGGACGTGGGTTCAAATCCTACTGCTTGTAGAAATAACTCACTCATTTTAGACAACAACTGAAAAATTGTTTTTAAAATATTATGCAAAGCGTGTCTATATTAGTAGATACGTAATATAAAAATATATCAATAAAAATCATGGTTAGCTTTACTAACACTTCATAACAATATGTCTAGAATAGTTGACATGTCACAGAACGTAACTATGAAAGCATATGTAGATGTGTAAACGTGTTTATATCATCTCAATAAAATATCTCACATGCTCTAGACACGTTCTTAAGATCCATATCTACAAGACCATGACACGGTCCGTGTGGAGACGCCTCCAACATGTTTTGTAAAAACATCTCTATTTTAAAGTAAAGATGAAATAAATGTATCTAGTCCTCAAATAAAGCATATCTACAGGGGTATGTTTCTAGTAGTGAATAATGATGGTTATGCTAACTTCCAATGTAGAAGATTAACATATCAGGGGAATGTGCACATGAACTTGATCAACAATACATAACAAGCATCTCACTAGGGTCACAACAATTTGACAAGGTTCAGTGAAGACACAAGAAGCATATGCATAAGGTTTATCAAATGAATTTGTCATATGGCTCTGGTGGGATATTTCAAATCATTGAGGAGATAGATTATAGATTTTTAATTTTCAAAAAGAATTCCCAAATATTTTATGCAATAGAGAGAAAGAATCACTTCATCAAACAATATCACATTAGTAAAGCATGTGGTCCCTATGAATATAGTCCACTAGTATTAGCATAAGAGCAAGGAATAAATAGCATGCAAGCCAACCATGGAAAGCTTTGAATAATTGGGAGGTCATCAAGGTTGATTTTAATTTTCTAGTTTGGATTTTATTATTTTGTTCTAGGAAAATTAAATCAATGCACAAAATAGGGAGATAGAGGGATAAGACATGCAAAATGTCATAGTAGTAGATGATGCCGAGCAGGGCCAAGTGGGTTCAGTCGACCCAAAGGGTTCAGCTGAATCATCCTAGCATCCAGCTTGGTCATTGTATGGCATGGTGATCTGTGCGGTGTTTCTTATTATATGTTGGCCGATGAGGTCCTTTGTTGCGCGTCGTGAATCATAAGGGTCTCCCCCATACTTGTTCGCTTGCCTGCTCTTTTATTTGACACAAAAACAAAACAAGAGGATTAAAAGCAAAAAGGACTCTACTGGCTTTAGGGGCCCTAGAGTCACAACTATATTATTAATTAATTAATTTAATTATTTTCATAGGTGCACTAAATAATTGAATTGAAAGGAAATAAAAGAAAATGAACTAAAGTGCCTTTCATTTTTTTTCTCTTTTTTTAGCACAGCATGAATGCAAGAATTGAAAGTTGACTAGAGGGGGGGGGGTGAATAGGCAACTTGTAATTTTATCCCTAAAATTCAAAAGAAGGGTTAGCTTAGAACACAGTGTAGAAGTAGATCAAGCAATAATAACAAAAGAAGCAAGAACAACAAGAACAAGAACAAGACCAAGAACACGAACAAGGACAAGAGAGACACAAGAATTGTTTACCAGAGTTCAGACCCCTCACAAAGAGGTTCCTACATCTCCGTTTAGGAGCTCATGAAGAGCCGGTCTCTCTCAACCCTAATCCTCACCAACCGATCACTAAGATCGAGCTTGGCTTTCCTCTTCTTGATTCTTTCCTTGTGGAAGCGAATCACGACCTTCACAAACTTTCCAAGGCTCACCACAATGCTTGGGAGCTCATCGGGCAACACCTAGCTAGTCTAGGGGATTGAATCCCCAAGAGTAACAAGTGAACAATGAGACTTGGTTGCAAGGGATGTGCTCAAGATTGGCTTGATGCTCTCTAGCATGGATGGAAGAATCACTCTCTCAAATGAGCTTGAATCACTAGAGGAATGGAGGAGTGAAAAGTTCGAAGCTAGCTGAAATGAGTGTGTTTTGCAAAGGCACCAGCAGCCTCTCTCACCGGGTGGGAGAGGGGTATTTATAGTGGAGGTCCAAAAAGAGTTGTTGGAGTGGAAATGCACTGACAAGGACAGAACTTCCGTGGCGAATAGAACTTCCGTTGAACTTGGGGAGCCACTGTCCAGAACAAGAGTTCCCAGGACGGAACTTCTTTCAGGGACGGAACTTCCGTCATGTTTGGGTGCCACTGGTTCAGAAACAATGTTCCTAAGATGGAACTTCCGTCAAGACTTCCGTCGAGCTCAGGGAACCACGATCCAGAAACTGTGTTCCTGGGATGGAACTTCCATCACAGACGGAACTTCCATCGAGTTAGGGAGCCACTGGTCCAGAACAAGTGTTCCCATCACGGAACTTCCTTCGTCGATAGAACTTCCTTCAGGCACAAAAAAGTTGGCTAATTTTCTGAGTTGACTATTGGTAGTTTTTGGTGGGATTTCTTCCAAGAGAATTTTTGGTTGCTTGAGCACATATTCCTTGCATGTAAGATCATTTTCACCCACCTTGATAGTTCGACATTTCTAGACTCAAGAGATAAATAAAAGCTCTCATTCTAAGCTCCTTTTGAGTCCTTTTGCTCTTCTTCTTTTGTTGAGGGGTGAAACATCTTACAAAGTGGGTAGTACAACATTTGATATCCTGTACACATACTTCATAAGCATATTAATACATTGTAATGTTTGTCAACATTCACCAAAACCCACTAGGGGATCCTAGATGCATCTTGAATCTCGTCCTTTTTAGTGATTGAAGACAAATGATTAAAAGGAGTAAAAAGGAAACAAAGAGAATGATTAAACAAAATGTAGCGGTGCTCCCCCTAAATATATGCATGATTCACAAAAAACATGTGAGAGAGCTCCCCCTATATTTTATAACAAGTGGTGTGCCTAGAGAAGTGAACAAGTGAACATTTAGTCTGAATAACCACATTAAATAGAAAGCAAAGGACAAGAGTTAAGCACGCAACAACTAAGAGTGCACAAATATTAGAACAAACACCAAGCACCAATCCACAAAGGTTTTCAACTATCCTATTACAATAGGATGCCACAAATAAGTCTTACAAACCACAAGTACAAATAGTTCCAAGTTCCAACACGAATAGGTAGAGATAGAGAAGGATCCCTTTCCTTCTTCTCCCCTTTGTCTCTCCCCCTTTGGCATCAAGGCACCAAAAAGGATAGAGCAAGGAGGAGAAGGATCACTCGGCCGTAGAGCCACCCTCACCATCACTAGTCTCAGCTTCGGGAACATCGGAGTCACTCTCATCAGCAACAAAATGAGGGGTGGAGGATGGTCAAGGTGCAACGTTATCCCAATCATAAGCTACAAAAGGGTCCTGGAAGATCGGCGGCTCACCATCGGGCTCACACTCGGAGCCATTCGGAGACACGTCACGACCTTAAGCCCTTTGCCCCGTCTTGATCCTTCTAGTCAGCTTCTTGAGTCGCCTTTCATTTTCCCAATTTTCTCTTGCATTGAAGCAAGAAATCTGGAAAAATGACTTTAAGGCAGCAAGAATAGAAGATGAAGACCGTGACCATCATGGTGCATGAGTGTTGACGGCTGTTAAGTACCATTTTCAACCGTCAACTATACTCAAATAAAGGAGAATTTGGCATTTCATACACGCATGCTTTAGCACAATAATATAGTTCCACTTGTACTTGGAGAACTTTGTGCATGCAGGAGGAAATGTGAAGGAAACACCTCAAAAGGCAAGAAAACACACTTTCGACCAATCAGAGAGCGCCACATGGACGTCACACGGATTGAAGGGCCCATTTGCAGCACTTAACCGACGTAACTCCCTGTAATACCGCGGGAACCGACCTCAGGACCCACCTGCCAGCCTCCCCAAGAAAGCACAGGCCAGGAGGGGCCACCCCCTGGTCGGCCGACCTGGTCAGGTCGGCCGACCCAGCCGGGCGCCCTCTCCGCCTGGGCTTCCACGTGTTGGCTCCTCCGCGACTCCTGATGACGGTTTGAGATGCCTTCCGTGGCGGTTACGCTCCCTTGCCGACCTATTGAGGCTATAAATAGGAGGGTGTGCCTTCACATTCAACACACACCACAAGAAGCATTTCTCTCTTGCTAGTAGTAGTTCTTGGAGTTTTAGTGGAGTTAGGCTGAGTCTAGAGCTCTCTAGTCCCAAGTCTTCACTTGGAATTGGTATGGCTCTTGTATCTTTTCCCTTTTGTAAGACTTTGCTCTTATCAATATATATATATTTTCTATATAGTTGTGCTTGGGTCATGAGTTTCTTGTTTGATATTGTGATCCATATATGTGATAGTATAGTCTACTTGTGTGATAGTAGTTTATATTTATTATACTACTATTGTCATGCTAGTTATATACCGTCACTATAGTCTAGTTTATATGTTATAGTCTCTATGCTTAGTTTTAGCTGATAAAGTATAGCATGGGTTTGGTGATCGTATTCGTACGGTAGCTCTGCCTCGTTAATAGTAATCGCGGAGGGGCAGAGTGCTCTTTGGTCATGCAAGTATGGTACTTGGGTGACTGATTTGCATCAATTATTCGTTAGTCTACTGGTTCGTTGAGGTAGGCGGCAGGTGGTGACAGCCCTGTCCGTCCTTTGAAATCCTCCCCGCTAGGCTAGTGCGTAGGCTCTTGGCGGAAGTCGCCTGTGGATGCAGGGGTAAGTCCGTGCCTGAAGTGCTATACTATTGACTGCTGAACCTGAGTGTGGGTCTGTATGTATTCTACTTAGGCTATGCAACTGTATAGGAATGTATAGTAGGAGTAGCTTAGCCTAGTCTTTCCTCCACTAGACTTTATTTATTTAGTAGGAATCTTCTGTGTGTGTCACACTACCCGGTTATTATCATGTACCCGCCTGTCTTGGTTAGATATCCTTGCTAATTGTTAACATGATCTTATATGTTAGTAACGCTTCTTGATCATAACCTTCCTTTGGGATAAACAAATACGATACCCTGAATACTTCCGGGTGAAATGCTACAGCGGTATTCTCCGTGCGCTTGCGGATTTTACCTACTTGACTCTAGGACATATTAGTGAACCATTTCTGGCCCCGTGCCGGGAATGATTTATTAATATGGCTTAGCAAAAGTCAACAAGCATTTCTAGCGCCGTTGCCGGGGAAGGCGTATGATTCAAGAAAAATTACTAATGTATATAGAAGTGTTGCAATTAGTAAGGCTATCTTCTAGGCAGGCTAACCTTGCTTTGTTTTCTGCATTTTGTATGAAAACAGGGTAGTGTATGACTGGTTTCGACTTGCCGACAAACTTCACTGAAGATCCTGAGTCACTCCTGAGAAGGACACGAGCTAGGCTCACCCCTCCTCGTAAGGAGACTCGGCCAGTCAAACCTGTCATTCCCGCACCATCAACCTCTGAACAAATGGCCGACAAGACCCTCCGCGAGTTCTCCGCTCCCTCCGCTGCCAACATCCCTACGGGACCAGCTGGCAATGTGGGAGAAGCGAACTTCGAGATCAAGACCGGTCTCATCACCATGGTGCAGGCTAGCCCATTCTGTGGGAAAGCCAATGAGGACGCTAGTGCTCATCTCCAGCAATTCCTGGAGATTTGCAACACGTTCAAAATGAAGGACGTCACCCCCGACGCTGTTCGCCTTCGACTGTTCCCGTTCTCTCTCCTTGGGAGAGCGAGACAGTGGTTCTACGCAAACCCTGAAGCTGTGAACACTTGGGAGAAGTGTTCAGCTGCGTTCCTTGCAAAGTTCTTCCCGCTGGGCAAGACCAATGCCCTCCGCGGAAGGATCTCAAGCTTCCAGCAGGAGTCGAAGGAGTCGATTCCTGAGGCATGGGAGAGGCTCCAGGAGTACATCCTGGCATGTCCCCACCACGGGATGGATGATTGGCCGATCATCCAGAACTTCTACAACGGGCTTACTCCGTCGGCCCGCGACCACCTCGACGCTGCTGCTGGTGGAGCCTTCTTCTCGCTCACTGTAAGCAAGGCAAAAGCTTTGATCGAGAAGATGGTGTCCAACCAAGGTTGGAATGAAGAGCGCCTCCAACCTCGCCAGCAAGGCATGCACTCCGTCAAGGAGGTTGACATGCTCGCCGCCAAGATTGACCTTCTCATGAAGAAGATGGACGACCAAGCCAATGGAGAAGTGAAAGCCCTAGATGCTCGGATGACTTGCGAGGTCTGTGGCGACACGGGACACTCGGGCAATGACTGCCCTGAGACCCGTGAGGACGTAATGTTCATGGGCAACAACAACAACAACGGCTACCGTCCACAAGGAGGTCAAAGTTGGGGTCCACCACGTCCCAACTACCAAGGAGGTAACTCTGGCAACTTCTCTGGTTTTAATTCCGGTTATAATCAGCCCTCCTTGAAAGATCTTGTGCTTGGTCAAGCTAAGGTTAATGATAACATTAGTAAAAAGCTTGCCACCACTGATAGGACTCTTGAGAGCATCCACACTAAGATAGAGGGTGTTTCCTCTGCTCTCAAGAATCAGCTGAGCTTTAATAAAATGATAGAAACTCAATTAGCTCAGTTAGCTGCTGCTGTTCCTACTGCTGAATCGGGGAAAATCCCGGGGCAACCCGAGACCCCCTTAGAAAATGTTAATGCGGTTACCACGAGAGGAGGTAAGTCCACTCGGGATCCGCCATATCCTAACCATGCAGGAAAGGACACATCAGCTGAGAAGCCGGCAGAAGAAGAAGAACTGCCGCCCAGGAAAACGGCCCCACATGAGTTCTATGACACGAACCTCATGCCGTTTCCCGAAAGAAGAAGGAAGCCCACCGTGGACGAGCAGTTCACACGCTTCGTTGAGGTAATCCAGAAGCTGCACATCAACGTGCCCTTGCTGGATGCGATACAAGTACCCACGTACGCTCGCTACCTCAAGGATCTTATCAGCAACAAGCGCCCACTACCGACCACAGAAATTGTCAAGCTGACGGAAGAGTGTAGCGCTGCTATACTCAACCGGCTTCCTGAGAAGAAGAAAGATCCAGGGTGTCCCACGATCACCTGCTCGATCGGGACACAGAACTTCGACCATGCCTTATGTGATCTTGGGGCAAGTGTGAGCGTCATGCCGAAGGATGTCTTCGACAAGCTCAACTACACTACACTATCCCCCACGCCGATGCAGCTGCAGCTGGCCGATTCAACGGTCCGCTATCCGGCGGGGATCGCCGAAGATATTCCAGTGAAAATCCGGGATTGCTTCATCCCCGTCGACTTCGTAGTGCTTGATATGGACGTCGGGAAGAGCACACCGCTCATCCTAGGACGCCCATTTCTCAGCACTGCGGATGCTCGCATCGATGTAGGAGCCGGAGAAATCCGCTTCCACATCAATGGCAAGGAGGAGAAGTTTGACTTTCGGCCAAGGAAAGAACAGTGCAACATGATCCGTATCAAGTACGGGCCGAACCCAAGCAACATCAAGGAAGTGGAGGTCACTCCGCCAAAGAAGGACAGCCTCATCACATTCATGAAGAACTTCCTTGAGAAGGAAAATGTTGCACAGCAACAACTGATGAAGGCAAGGAGGGAAAGGTCACACATTAAGCAACAGCCTCCGAAGTCCACAAGGCAGCAACCTCCGAGGTCTGCAAAGAAACAGGCTGTGAAGCCTGCAAAACCGCAGCCTCCGAAGCCCGAGAAGCCACCGACCGCAACAAAGACCAAGAAGGTGTGGCAAGAAGCATCATCCGTGTCTTCATCTCCGGGACCGGACAACGCTTCATCGAGCTGAACGCCGGAGAAAAGTCCCGCTCGTCGGACTTTAAAAGGTGAGTCCTCGCCGGGAGGTTAAACCGGTAGTTATCCATATTTGCTCTTTTAATTGCATATTTGCTTTCCATCACATTTTGATTTTTTCCCGACCACTGCATTTCTGCATTTTTGAATTTTTCCAGCCACCTTGGAATTTTTCAAAACTCATTTGCATTTTTGAAAATTTAGAAAATAGGTTTTTGGGCTTTCCATTTTGAAAAGATTTTTTGTCGAGCTTTTTGAGCAAAAAGGCAGCAGGGGACAAATCCCCTAGCCGTTGGGGAACACATAGGAAAAAGGGGGCTGCCAGGAGGCCTACCTGCCAGGTCGGCCGACCTGGTGGGGTCGGCCGACCCCCTGGCCCCACCTGTTCCTGTGCTCCTTTCTCCCAACGGCTATATGGCCGTTGCTCTGTCTCTTTCTAACGGCCATCTTGCTTCCTTGGCTATAAAAACCGCCCAGGAGGGGGAGCTTCACCATTCCAAGCTCATCTTTCACTCCCCTCCTTTGCTTACTTGTTGCTCTCCCAAAATTTCGTGTTCTTCAACTTTACTACAGCCCCAAAAATCCAAAAAAATATTTCCCCTCTGTTTTAGTGCATTTGCAAGTTGTTGTGAGAAGAAAACCAATTTCGGAGAAGCTCGGGTTTGTCGTTTTCACTAACGCTCACCCCGAACACTTGTTCGATCTTGTTTTTGTTCTTGTCTTGTGTTTGTTCTTGTGTGCAGCCATGTTCAAACGAATGAAGCAAGTCGCCGGAATCAAGCGGAGAAAAAGCACTCGTTCAAGCACGAGTCAAGCATCCTCCGTCGAGCTCACACCAAGTCCGGGGCATGGTGACCCCGAAGCTGAAATTCCGGAGGAAAGGCCGGCCTTGCTCATCACCGAGGAGCATCTCGACATCAAGGACGACCGCGAGGGCCAAGCCATCGCGCTCATGAGAGAACGGCCATTCGCCCACACCCGACGCTTCGATCCGGACTTCCTCGAGAAAATAGGTATGAGAGAAGAATTTGCCTCTATTTTTCGCACTATGGGTTGGCTAAATTTCGTAGAAGTAGATGAGCCGGGTTCTCGTTTGCTTACTATGCAGTTTTTATGCACCCTTAGAAAGTATGATGAAGGCATTTCTTTTCGCTTGTTTGGGCAAGAGCGCTTGGTCACATGGGGTGATCTTCATGCTATGCTAGGTCTAAATCCTAAATGTAGGCTAGACTTAGATAAAGCGCTAAAGGGGTTCCATAAAGAAAGTTTTTGGAAAAAGATTTCCGGAAACGAGTGGGGTCCCAAGCCTAGAACAAGTGCCATCCATAATCCTACACTTAGATTTATGCATGTGTGGTTGGCTATGACCTTGTTTCCTCGAGGTGACATTAGGGTTGTCCGGCAAGATGAATTGAAAATACTTTATGCCATGGTTAAGAAAATTAGGGTGTCACCCGCGGAATGCATGATTGATCAATGGTTAGACAATATAAAGTTGACAGGACCAATTGAGTGCACCTCTTTAGTTACTCGCATTGTGCAGAAGTGTGGTCTGCTTGAGAATGTTCATGTTGAATATTTGACGGTAGATAGAGAAT
Organism: Eleusine indica; assembly: GCA_030378355.1. NCBI lineage: Eukaryota > Viridiplantae > Streptophyta > Magnoliopsida > Poales > Poaceae > Eleusine > Eleusine indica. The sequence goes on from CM059499.1 coordinate 33,717,410, forward strand.
TCCTAGGCGAGGACTATTTTGTGCAAGGACATACTTTGAAACATGGTCCAAATAATACCTTGATCTATCACTTTCCCGGGTATACAAATGAATTCCCGTTACCTAACCCGGGTCTTCGTTTGTATCACTGTCGGGCACTAACCCTCCCACTTGAGCCAGTGGGAGAAGTTCGCAGGCATAGTGTTTCAGGGCGACCGACACGTTCCCGTAGGCATATGGAGCCTACACCGGAGTTTCGCACTCCGACCGGAGATCCGGTATGGGAGCAGCCCCCGCCACAGGACGAGGCGGGTGCATCAACATGGCAGGCCGGAGCATGGGAATCTCAGTACGATTACCCCATGCAGACGTCATCAAGTTCAAGCGGACCGCCATCCTTTGCCACTCGGTCATTCTCATCCCGTGGGTTCCGTGAACTCAACTATGGGATGTCCGAGTTGACAAGGAGGGTGGACGACATTGATTTGCGCACCGAGAGCATGCAACAAACTCTCACGCAACATGTCGCCGACACCCAGCAATGGCAGAATTTCAGCGACAACCAATTCCGCCAGCTGAACGCGATGATGGCTCAGAATCAGAACAATTGGAATGCCTTCTTCCGCTCCCAAGGCTACGACCCGAACCAGCAGATATGAGCAAGAGCAAGCTTGGGGGAGGACCTCCCTTTTCACGGTAACTTGTATCTTTCCCTTTCTCTTTATTTCTTGCATTTGCTAAATCTAAAAATCCATAAAAATTTGCAAAACATAAAAAGAACAAAAATATTTCCCTTTTTCATGCGCGGTATGAATGTGTATAATTTTCCTATGTTGAGATGATGAATAGTTGCTCTGTCCTTTATTCCTCTCTAATGCTAGTTTACAACTTAGTACTCTCTCAAGAGTTAGGTTTGTTGGTAAATCTTGCCTTGAACTTGAATCTTGTGGGTAGCATATGCATTCTCTAGTTCTAAGTTGTTGAGAGGTATGATATGATAGATAGGACTGCTATGATCTTGCTCAACGTAAAGCTTGAATTCCGGAGTTTTATTTTTCAAAATGACAAATTGATAAGTTTCTCAATGATGAAAATCCCACCACAGCCATATGTAGTGTTTACATTTGAAAACCTTTACACATATGCTGCTTGTTTCACATTGAGCTTAGTCAAAATTGTTGTGACCCTAGTAGAACTCTTTTCATGCTTTCTTGATCAAGATCATATACACACATCCACCGCCATGAGCTATCCTTCTAAATCAAGAAGATAGCATCCACCATATCCACCATATCCACCGTGAGCTATTCTTCTACACCGGAAGAAAGCCACTATCCATCCATCTATCCAAAGAAACACTCCATATATCCATTGCAAAATTCCTCTCTCAAAGTATTCATTGCAAACTAGGACTATGGCTATGCAAAAAGAAAAGAAAAAAAAATGCTCAAAAAAGAGAGCAAGCAAAAGATAGCCATAGCCTAGAAACTCCAAAAGGGAGAAGGAAAATTCAAAAAAGAGTTATTTCTTCCCATCCACCATTCGTCCGTTCTCCCACACACTTGCACATCTTGATCAAGATTGTTTGAATTGATGTTTTTCTTGGATCCGGTCTTTTGACATAGCAATATTATGTGAACATGAGTGCTTCATATATCCCTACCTTGAGCTCCACATAAAGCCTTATTTAGAAGTAGGTGATTATAGGCAACACTTTGCCTTGGTGAGGAATCATACACATATTGAGTGATCCGAGAGAATCATTTGAGGAACTTGGTTTTTATTTTCAAAATCTTTTGAAAACCTCCGGAACAACATAGCGGAATCTAGAGCAAGTGATTGGTGCCCTGCAATTGTTCTATCTCTCAACCGCCCAAGACAATGAGGTGTAAAAGCCCCATGGATCGAGGTAAATGGGTAAGTTATGCGCCAATATATTTAATTCTAGGAAGAGTACTTTGTTGTGCGCATAGTATTATTGAGGAGTAGGACATTGTAGCAACTCCTGATCAACAACTTAAGTTTATCTTTGCTTCGGGACGAGCAAAGGGTAAGCTTGGGGGAGTTTGTTGACGGCTGTTAAGTACCATTTTCAACCGTCAACTATACTCAAATAAAGGAGAATTTGGCATTTCATACACGCATGCTTTAGCACAATAATATAGTTCCACTTGTACTTGGAGAACTTTGTGCATGCAGGAGGAAATGTGAAGGAAACACCTCAAAAGGCAAGAAAACACACTTTCGACCAATCAGAGAGCGCCACATGGACGTCACACGGATTGAAGGGCCCATTTGCAGCACTTAACCGACGTAACTCCCTGTAATACCGCGGGAACCGACCTCAGGACCCACCTGCCAGCCTCCCCAAGAAAGCACAGGCCAGGAGGGGCCACCCCCAGGTCGGCCGACCTGGTCAGGTCGGCCGACCCAGCCGGGCGCCCTCTCCGCCTGGGCTTCCACGTGTTGGCTCCTCCGCGACTCCTGATGACGGTTTGAGATGCCTTCCGTGGCGGTTACGCTCCCTTGCCGACCTATTGAGGCTATAAATAGGAGGGTGTGCCTTCACATTCAACACACACCACAAGAAGCATTTCTCTCTTGCTAGTAGTAGTTCTTGGAGTTTTAGTGGAGTTAGGCTGAGTCTAGAGCTCTCTAGTCCCAAGTCTTCACTTGGAATTGGTATGGCTCTTGTATCTTTTCCCTTTTGTAAGACTTTGCTCTTATCAATATATATATATTTTCTATATAGTTGTGCTTGGGTCATGAGTTTCTTGTTTGATATTGTGATCCATATATGTGATAGTATAGTCTACTTGTGTGATAGTAGTTTATATTTATTATACTACTATTGTCATGCTAGTTATATACCGTCACTATAGTCTAGTTTATATGTTATAGTCTCTATGCTTAGTTTTAGCTGATAAAGTATAGCATGGGTTTGGTGATCGTATTCGTACGGTAGCTCTGCCTCGTTAATAGTAATCGCGGAGGGGCAGAGTGCTCTTTGGTCATGCAAGTATGGTACTTGGGTGACTGATTTGCATCAATTATTCGTTAGTCTACTGGTTCGTTGAGGTAGGCGGCAGGTGGTGACAGCCCTGTCCGTCCTTTGAAATCCTCCCCGCTAGGCTAGTGCGTAGGCTCTTGGCGGAAGTCGCCTGTGGATGCAGGGGTAAGTCCGTGCCTGAAGTGCTATACTATTGACTGCTGAACCTGAGTGTGGGTCTGTATGTATTCTACTTAGGCTATGCAACTGTATAGGAATGTATAGTAGGAGTAGCTTAGCCTAGTCTTTCCTCCACTAGACTTTATTTATTTAGTAGGAATCTTCTGTGTGTGTCACACTACCCGGTTATTATCATGTACCCGCCTGTCTTGGTTAGATATCCTTGCTAATTGTTAACATGATCTTATATGTTAGTAACGCTTCTTGATCATAACCTTCCTTTGGGATAAACAAATACGATACCCTGAATACTTCCGGGTGAAATGCTACAGCGGTATTCTCCGTGCGCTTGCGGATTTTACCTACTTGACTCTAGGACATATTAGTGAACCATTTCTGGCCCCGTGCCGGGAATGATTTATTAATATGGCTTAGCAAAAGTCAACAATGAGTTGAGGAGGAGGGACCTTCTGTACTAGTGGAAGGTCTAGCTACTCTAGAGACATTTTTAGGTGCTTTCTTGACTCTGATTTGAAGAGGGAAATGCTTGCACTCCTTGTCAAAGGTCAGGTTTGTCTCTGTCTCAATCGTCTTCATGCTCATGGGAGGAAACGGTAGAGTCCATCTAGTGTCCATGGATGATAAGTATATCTCATTCATGATCCAATCCATGACCCAAAAAGGCCTCGCATCGAGAGCAAAGCAAGCTAGGATGTTTTTGGACTTTTTGGTAATGTTGGTTGCATATCCATCCTTTGGTGCAATAGTGGCCCTTAAAATGCGATTGAGGTAGAAATAGTATGGGTGCAGCCTGTCAGTCTGTCCAAACTCAGAATCATCATCACTGTACATGTATGCAATGTCCTCATCCTTGAGCTCGACCTCATCAACAATAGTCTCATGATGAATATCCCCCTTTGGCAGCAAAAAGTAACTACAGATCTTATTGGGAGTGATGTTGTATTGGACTCCTTGAGTTATCCACTAAATTTTTCCTTGTTTCCTGAGATCAAGATAAAAGGTGGCATAGAACTGACATACAACCTCCTCATTCCAGTTGTAGTTGAAGCCTATGAGTTCATAGACTCCACGCTGCTTGCAAACTGCAATCACATCCTTGAACACTCTATCATCCTTGTCTTCCATGTATTTCCAATCAACCAACTGACGCTGATGGAGGCGATGTTGTTTCTTGCCCATATCAATGAAGAAGGAGTTGCAATAGTGTCGTTGAAACCAAGACATGAATCTATCATCAATGGCTTCCTTCTCCCCAATGTCCATAGGATGTGTCATTCTCCCGTCTTGCAATTTTCTAGCATTCTTCTTGTAGTCAATGGCCCTGTGGCTTCTGATATAGAGGTATATGCACCTTCAAGTCACTGATATGCTGCATATCATCACTTGAGTCATCATTTTGAGATGCCTCATCAACAATAGCCTTGCCTTTGTCTTTTGCTATGCGATCAGGGAGTGGAGCACCTTGCTGCACATTCACTGTTTGAGCTGCAGATCCTCTTCTCTTGGCAACTATCCCTCTCTTCCTTTTTTGAGGAGGAGAAGCTTCTTCTTCAGTTGGGGAGTGAGAGAAAATCTCCTCATCTCTTTCATCATCATTGTCAGAGGCATTGCTAGCTCTCTTGGTCCTTGCCATGTTGGGAAGTTCCGATGAATGGAGGAATACTTCCTTGTAATCTCCACAAGAGCCGTTGGACAGACCGCCAAATCGCCCTACATCCTGCAGGAGAAAACCCAAGTACACGACATACGCATCATTTAAGAACATGTATGGCCACCGTTCACGAGGTTGCTATAAAGTTGGTCCGGGGCCATCGATCCCGAGTACACGTCCCTCCCCGCGATACAGTACTTCGTATCGGAGGCTTAACCTATGCACTCTCCAGCGGTCCTCTAACCCGTGCAACCACCGTGCCATTCACATCACCTCTAGATCGATGAGTGTATCCGTCCAACACTATGATGTCCAAGTTACTAGGTTTACCAATTCCCATATAAAGGTATGCACTTGGTACTATTCGATACTTGTTCGTGGAGTTGCAATGATAGGGGTTTGAGAGGAGAGGAGAGAGAAGAGTAAAAAGTGAATGTGATTTTGATGGGGTAAGTTTCAGGATAGAGAGGGTTAAAAACTGACCGACGATAGAAGCTCCGTATGCGATGGAAGTTCTGTGTAGGCATGGAGCAGAGTGTTTGAAAACGCTAAATGTAGACGAAAATTCTGTGTAGGATGGAAGTTCTATGCCACGTTGAAGCTTCTGAACAGAGAGGGAGGAAAAGACGATGGAAGTTCCGTTCGAATGGAAGTTCCGTCAGAGGAAATTTAGTTCGGGATCCAGTGCAACACAGAGTGCATGGAGAGATCACGAAAGTTCCGTTAAGGACGAAAATTTTGTGAGGAATTGGAGCAGAGGGAGTTGGAAGTGGAGAGCATTGTCTTCTCTTGTGAATGGCCAGCAATCAACCAAGGAGAACAACATTCACAAGATTGAACAATTGATCATAGATCAAAACTAAAAAAAAATCTCAAAAAGTGATCAATAATTTTTCAAGCATTTTGTTTTAAAACACTAACTAGGAGCAATCATCACAAATAATGTACAAGGCTCTACTCCACATTGGATGAATCAAGAATGTTCAACTCACTTCTCAATCACAAAACCTTTTCTCATCTAGGGGTATGGTAAAAATATCGGCTAGATGTTTATCGGTTCTAACATAGCTAATCTCAATATCCCCCTTTATTGAATCATCTCTCAAGAAGTGGTGCCGGATATCTATATGCTTAGTCCTATTATGATTAATGGGGTTATATGCAATCATGATGACACTCTCATTGTCACATAGGAGTGGAACTTTGGTCATAGTGTATCCAAAGTCCTTTAGAGTTTGTCTCATCCAAAGTAGTTGAGCACAACAACTTCCGGCTACAACATACTCCGCTTCAGCTGTGGATTGGGCAACGGAATTTTGTTTCTTGGATGACCATGACACAAGGGACCTACCTAAGAATTGGTAAGTCCCAGAGGTACTCTTCCTATCTACCTTACATCCGGCGTAGTCGGCATCGGAATAATCGACTAATTTGAACTTGGAGCCCTTTGGATACCACAATCCTAGGTTTGGTGTGTGAACTAAATATCTCAAGATTCTTTTGACAGCCACTAAGTGACTTTCCTTCGGATCTTCTTGGAACCTTGCACACAGACACACACACTAAGCATGCTATCGGGCCTAGATTCATAAAGGTAAAGTAAAGAGCCAATCATGGATCGATATACCATTTGATCCATGGGCTTACCATTTACATCTAGTCCGAGGTGTCCATTTTTCTTCATGGGAGTCTTGTTGGGCTTTGTATTCTCCATGTCAAACTTCTTGAGTATGTCTTGAGTGTACTTGGTTTGACTAATGAATGTTCCTTCTTCAAGTTGCTTGACTTGAAAACCTAGAAAGAACTTCAACTCCCCTATCATTGACATCTCAAATTTCCTATTCATAATCTTGGCAAACTCATCACAAAAAGATTGATTAGTAGAACCAAACATAATGTCATTGACATAAATTTGGCACGCAAATAAATCATTATCAACTTTTCTTGTGAAGAGAGTATGATCGGCCTTGCCAATTGTGAAGCCTTTTTTGATCAAGTGTCCCTTGAGGTGTTCATACCAAGCTCTAGGAGCTTGCTTGAGGCCGTAGAGAGCTTTGTGAAGCTTGTAGACATGGTTTGATTTCATTGGGTCTTCAAATCTCAAAGGTTGTTGTACATACACTTTTTCTTGAATGGAGCCATTAAAAAATGCACTTTTCACGTCCATTTGAAAAAGCTTAAAACCATGATGAGTAGCATAGGCAAGTAAAATATGAATTGACTCAAGCCTAGCTATGGGTGCATAAGCTTCACCAAAGTCCAAACCTTCGACTTGTGAGTAGCCTTTTGCAACAAGTCTTGCTTTGTTCTTCACCACCACACTACTCATCTTGCTTGTTGCGGAACACCCATTTTGTACCTACAACATTTTGCTTGGGTCTTTCCACCAATTACCACACCTTGTTTCTCTCGAAGTTATTCAACTCTTCTTGCATGGCCATCACCCAATCCGAGTCTTGAAGTGCTTATTCCACCCTAAGAGGTTCCATAGAGGAAACAAGTAATGATGACAAAAAGTAGCCATTCTAAATCTAGTAGTTACCCCTCTTTGAATATCACCAAGAATATTGTCAACGGGGTGATCCTTTTGAATGCTTTGTCGGACTCATGGGTGTGTGGGCCTAGATGCATCTTCTTCTTCTTGATGGTTGATATCTTGCTTCACCATCATCTTGAACTTGATCTTGGTCATCGCCTTGAACATGATCGTCACCATGAGCTTGGCGATTTCCTCGATCTTGTTCATCTTGTGGATATTATGAAGGGGAGTTATCTTGGTTTGAAGAAGATGGTTCATCTTGAGTTGAGTTTGGGTCTTGTGGTCTTATTTCACCAATAGCCAAATTCCTTATTGCATCATAAGGAGCCTCATCACCTACATCACTTGGATTGACTTGCTCTACTTGAGATCCATTAGATTCATCAAATTGCACATTCCGGGTTATTTCAACAACTCTGGTGTCTTTGTTAAAGACACGATATGCATAAACATTAGTTCCATAACCAAGGAGAAAACCTTCATGAGTCTTGGGAGCAAATTTAGAAGATTTGGGTTTCTTGTTAAGAATAAAACACTTGCTCCCAAAGACCCAAAAATATGAAACATTAGGAAGGTTATCGGTGACAAGCTCATATGGTGTTTTCTTCAAAATCTTGTGAAAATATAGTCTATTTGTCGCATGGCATGCGGTGTTGATGGCTTCGGCCCAAAAAGTATCAGGCACCTTGTATTCGCCAAGCATTATTCTTGCCATTTCTACGAGTGTGCGGTTCTTCCTTTCGGCTAGTCCATTTTGTTGTGGAGTGTATGGAGTGGAGAATTCATGCTTGATGCCTTCTTCATCAAGATATTCTTCAACTTGAGTGTTCTTGAATTCAGTTCCATTATCACTCCTTATCTTCTTGATCTTCACTTTATACTCTTTTTGTGCTCTCCTCAAAAACCTCTTTAAGATTCCTTGTGTTTCACTTTTGACCTTCAAAAAGAATACCCAAGTGAAACGAGAATAATCATCAATGATTACAAGGACGTATTTGTTACCACCAATGCTTATGTAGGTGATCGGTCCGAATAGGTTCATGTGTAACATCTCCAATGGTCTTGTCGTTGTCATCATGGCCTTGGAGGGATGTGATGATCCAACTTGCTTTTCATCTTGACATGCGCTACATATTTTATCCTTCTCAAAAGCAATATCACTTAGTCTGACAACGTGACCACCTTTTAGGAGTTTGGAAAAGTTCCTCATCCCAACATGAGCTAGCCGATGATGCCATAGCCAACCCAAGGTGGTTTTAGCAATCAAACAAGCATTTAGGTTAGATCCCTCTTTGTTGGTAAAATCAACAAGATAGATCTTGTCCTCTAAATACCCTTTGAAGTCTGTTGAAGAATCCTTCTTCCTAGAGACGGTCATGCCATCATCATCAAACAGACAACTATAACCCATCTCACAAAGTTGTGAAACAGACATCAAGTTGTATCCTAGACCATTCACAAGATAAGCATTACCAATTGAAAGGTCATGGGTGATGGCAATCCGACCACGACCGATTATCTTTCCTTTGTTGTCATTCCCAAATGATATGCCTCCACATGATAGATTGTCATGATCAAGTGTGGAGAACATTGATCTCTCTCCTGTCATGTAATTTGAGCACCCACTATCAAGTACCCATGTTGCACCACCGGAGGAGTATTCCTACAAGGAAAATCAAGCATTTGTTTTAGGTACTCAATGTTGTTTGGGTCCTTTAACACTAGTAACAAGAACTTTGGGCACCCACACACAAGGCTTCCACCTTGCGTCATGTGGCCCAACAAATTTTGCAACCACTCTACCATAAGCATTATGGGTTAGCACATAAGAGCAATCAAAATCATAAAAGGATATGGTAGAAGTCTTCTTGTTCTTATTGGCTTGGGGAGCATTGTTCTTGGACCATTTTGACCATCTCTTGTGCCACTTGCTTACCCTTGCCTTCGCGCACAAAGGTGGGTCTCATGTTATAGCCCTTCTTAGGTGCATTCTTATTGTACCCTAATCCTCTCTTGTCATGAGAGGCTCTTGTCTCACCAACAATCTTTCTTGTGGTTTCTATTTGAGCCTTCTTCTTAAGTTCCTTGACTTGGTTGGATAGCTTTTCAATGATTGCATCTTGCTTGGCAATCATCTCAACATTAATGTTGTGGCACCTTCCACAACATTTGTTTGTTGAAACTTGGTAAGATTCCAATCTCTTCAACAAAGACCATGATCTCAACTTGAGATCCTCAATTGATTTTACAATAGCTTTGTTCTCCTCTATCAATGAGCTACACCTATCTTGAAGTTTCTTGTTGGTTGAGGTGCATAAACCACTTGAATCTTTTACCTTGCCAAGATCATTAGTCAAGCTCTTCTTCTTTTCCCTTTCTTGCTCAAGTTGCTTTGTGAGATCAAGGTTCTTTTCTTTTTCTTCAATAAGCAGCTCCTCTTTCCTTTGGAGGATTCATTCTTGATCATCACTCTCCTCATTAAGTTTACCTAGCATTTTCATCATTTCTTGCATAGAGGGAACCAAGTCCTCCTCTTCATCACTACAATGAGAGGGATTGAAATCGGAACAAGGAGATACCTTGCTTTCCTTGGCCATGAAGCACCGGGGAGCATCATCCTTATCATCGATGAGGTTGTTGAAGAGTGACTTCTTGGTCGGAGGTAGACCAATGGCAATGTTAGCAATGCCACATTCATCATCAATCATCCGAGATGTACTCTTAGCCAATATGAGCTTATCCCTTGTTGTATGGATTCTTGTTGGGCTTGTTCTTGTTATTGTACTTCTCGCTCTTCTTTCCTTTGCCATTTAGCCTTGGACAATCGGGAATCATGTGTCCTTGCTCATGACACTCATAGCATCTTCTATTTGTTCTTCTAGCTTTTGCCTTGTCAAAGTTTTTCTTGGTGAAGCCATTCTTGATCATGTATTTGCCAAATTTCTTGACGAATAAGGCAAACTCTTCATTGTCTTCTTCATCATAATCATTCTCATCGTCTTCATCAACTTCCTTGAGTGCTATGTCCTTCTTACTTGTGCTCTCATCACCAATGAGCACATTTACTCTCTTTCCCTCATCATCACGACTCTTGTGAGCATTGATTCTTCCTATCACTTCATCGGTTGTGAAGCTCTCAAACCCATCCTTCTCCTCAATGATGGTGCATAGTGTTGGGTTCCATATCTTAAGAGCCATGAGGAGCTTGTAGTTGACTTCCTCATCCTTGATGTTGTTTCCATAAGCTCTTATCTCATTGCAAATATCCATGAGCCTATCATGAGTTTGTTGAGGCTCTTCTCCTTTGTTCATGACAAAGAAGTTGAATTGGTTCTTGAGAACTTGGAATCTTGACTTCTTCACAACATCAACTCCTTCATGAGCACATACAAGCTCCACATTCTTCGGGCATTCTCAATTCCGGCTACTCTTGAATATTCCTTGGGATTCAAGGAAGAGAGAATGGCCGACACCGTTTAAGCATTACGATGTATGTTGAGTTGATCCACGGTGGTAGGATTATCCTTGTCCTCCAAGGTATATCCTTTCTCCACATTTTCCCAAATTGGTGGACCAATTAACATGAGGTACATCTTCATGCAGTGCTTGTACCAACTAAAATCATTGCCCTCAAAGTAAGACAATCTTCCACTTCCACTACCATGTATATTTGCTACATCAGCATAGTTGGAAGGCATGGCCATGTGCAAATCACTTCCCTTGCTTGCCAAAGCAAGTTCTTGAGGCTTGTCGCCTTCCCCCGACTTCGACATTCTTTATCCTTCAAGCTTTTAAGCCTTGTAGAAGGTTCTAGATTTGATACCAATTGAAAGTTGACTAGAGTGGGGGGATGAATAGGCAACTTGTAATTTTATCCCTGAAATTCAAAATCTACTTGAATAGAAATGAAGCTAGATGCTTGATGTATCAAATCCCTGCAGGGGTTAGCTTACAACACAGTGTAGAAGTAGATCGAGCAATAATAACAAAAGAAGCAAGAACAACAAGAACAAGAGCACGAACAAGGACAAGAGAGACACGAGATTTGTTTACCAGAGTTCAGACCCCTCACAAAGAGGTTCCTACATCTCCGTTGAGGAGCTCACGAAGAGCCGAGTCTCTCTCAACCCCAATCCTCACCAACCGATCACTAAGATCGAGCTTGGCTTTCCTCTTCTTGATTCTTTCCTTGTGAAAGCAAATCACGACCTTCACAAACTTCCCAAGGCTCACCACAATGCTTGGGAGCTCACCAGGCAACACCTAGCCGGTCTAGAGGATTGAATCCCCAAGAGTAACAAGTGAAGAATGAAACTTGGTTGCAAGGGATGTGCTCAAGATTGTCTTGATGCTCTCTAGCTTTGATGGAAGAATCACTCTCTCAAATGAGCTTGAATAGCTAGAGGAATGGAGGAGTGAAAAGTTTGAAGCTAGCTGAAATGAGTGTGTTTTGCAAAGGCACCAGCAGCCTCTCTTACAGGGTGGGAGAGGGGTATTTATAGTGGAGGTCCGAAAAGAGCCGTTGGAGTGGAAATGGAGAACGGAACTTCCATTGAACACGGGGAGACACTATCCCGAACAAGAGTTCCCAGGACGGAGCTTCCATCAGGGATGGAACTTCTGTCATGTCAGGGCGCCACTGGTCCATAAACAATGTTCCTAGGGCGAAACTTCCATCAAGGACGGAACTTCCGTCTGGCTCAAGGAGCCACGGTCCAGAACCTATGTTCCCGGGATGGAACTTCCGTCACAGACAGAACTGCCATCGAGTTAGGGAGCCATTGGTCTAGAACAAGTGTTCCCATCACAGAACTTCTTTCGTCGATGGAACTTCCTTCAGGCACAGAAAAGTTGACTAATTTTTGGACTTGGCTATTAGCAGTTTTTGGTGGGATTTCTTCCAAAAGAATTTTTGGTTGCTTGAGCACATATTCCTTGCATGTAAGATCATTTTCACCCCCATTGATAGTTCAACATTTCTAGACTCAAGAGATAAATAAAAGCTCTCATTCTATGCTCCTTTTGAGTCCTTTTTCTCTTCTTATTTTGTGGAGGGGTCAAACATCTTACAAAGTGGGTAGTAAAACATTTGATATCTTGTACACATACTTCATAAGCATATTAGTACATTTTAATCGTTTATCAAAATTCACCAAAACCCACTACAGGATCCTAGATGCATCTTCAAGAACTAACAACAACTGTAAACCGGGAGGCAAGTTGGCATGAATGGAACTTAATACATGATACTTACAGAACTCTCCCACACTTAGATTTTTGTATCACTCAGACACAATAAATTAGGGTGCAGCGTTGCAGCCTTCTCGTAGTAGGTTCCATCCCTAAAAGTATCAAGTGTCAAGTTGATGCAACTCTCATGTTCTTAGGCATAGTGTGGCCATCGTTCTTTTTAATCTCCACCTGAAAGGGTTAATGACCCAAAATACCCAAAGGAAAATATATCCTAAAAACATGTGCTTGCAATTATTTAATAAGGAAAAAGGAATGATAATCCGGGTCATCTCTCGGCCGTGCTTTGTTTATAGTCAGAAGCTTGAGTACACGGACTTTATGTTGCCGCTCTCATTGGCGATGTAGTTCCCATTCCACCGCTAATTGTTGATGTATCAATAAAGTCTTAGCTGCAAGGTTAGTGCAAAAATGCAACTCCAAGATTTGCAATATTTATGATAAACAAAAGCATCTACTACCATCCTTCTAAACATTTTACTAATGCGGGTCTTAAGGTGGTTGTAGTCCTCGTAGGTGCTTTTAGCGGCAATCTTGATTTGACTCTAGAGATTCCTTATATGGGCATGTATCTTGTGGTTGTTCAAGGAAGAAACTTCCATGCTTATTACTTGAATCATTTTCTTCTAGAGTCAACTCCTTCTGAAGAATTTCATCGATAAAGCTCATGGTTGGTTCTTGATCACCATAGAGAATGGAGTGTTGAGGACCAAAGAAAAAAGGCTTGGCAAGAAGGATGACGATTTGGTTTCAAAAGGATTGAGAGTTTCTCCAAAATCATCTCCTCCTTGGATGCAATGCTTCGCGTCCTCATAAAGAACAAACATCGGCGATGCGTGTTAGGAAACAAACATCACCTTCTCAAGTGGGGGGTGCCTGAAGTGACGCATCAGCATAGGATTTTCTAAGCAATTGGCTTTGGTGGCGAAAGCGATTTTCCTAAGCTTTTTATTTAGGCTCCCTAGAGATGTACCCTTACGATGAAGGCTTTCTAGTGGGAAGCCTATGAGAAGTTCAAAGTCGATGATAGGAAAGACGTGGACGTCTAGGTGAACTTCGACTTTGTCCATCTCAACTGTTATAGCCCTTGCCATCCCGTGACATGGAAAGGTTACTGTTAAGGCATCCTTGAGGAGTGTGTCATTTGGCTCAAGAGATGTATGATCCAAAAGTTGCCAAGCTATATACTCAGGGATAATATTGGCTACTATGGTGTGATCATGAAGGGCTTCTACAACATTTCCCTTTATGTAACAAGGAATGGTAGAAGAAGGAGAAGAGATTTGGAATTCTCTTGAAGAACATTTTTCTTCCTTCAACCACTCCTTGTTAACGGCCTCCTATAGGATTTCTTCATGGAAAGGCTTGGGATGTGAAAGGGATACCATAGGCTTATTTTGCCAGAAGTGATTCGTGGTGTTTTCATATTTATCAGACAACTCTTCCTCGAACTCGACTGGCAACCCCGAAGGTAGATTTGTCCTATCGTCTGAGAGGTCTCAACAATAGAGTCTAAAGCTAAGATAGCTATGGATTCAAATCTGGCTATTGAGGGACCCTCGTGGGTTCGCTTGCCTTTCCCTGGATAAATTGATGGTCTCCTTCCTTAAGAATGGATCCATGAGGGTCAAATGGGAATGTTGCCATTGCTTCATTGAATGGGAGAGATTCTGTCAAAACATTTTCTGAGTGACAGATTGAGACAGGAGTGTGGAATACGTACCTTCCGGGTATCCATAGATATGCCTAAGTCGGCAACTGACTGGGTGCCTCTCCAATAAGGGAAGCGACCAAGTTGGCTTGGAGCACAAGGCAATTAGAGATAGACTTTCAATGTAAATCCTTGTAGCAAATGAATAGGACTCTTCATGTACACCCTGTCGACCAGATATATAAGATGGCAGGGAACCCCCCCATTGGGGACACGAAATTACAAAGCAATACAAATCACAGAACACAGGACGTAGGGTTTTTACTCTCATCGAGAGGGCCCGAACATGTATAACTCGACGTCTTTTGCAACCATCATAGTTTTTAGTTTTGATGTAGCCCTATAAATATATTGCCGAGATCAAGTCTTGATAGTTGGCATGCTAGGTAGGGGACAAGACTCGCCGGGATTCTCCATCGACTACGATGGCCGAAATTCCCAACATCCAGTACTCGTTGGACTTGAAGATCTCCTTCAGATCGCTCGACTTCATCGTCGACACCAACAGAGAGCTGGGTCTAGAGAACTACCGATCCGACTCGGCCACAGCCAGTTCTATGGTGCGACCACCGGGCTCCTCCAATCTGATCCCATCATTGGCTCAACTCGGATTCGGTGATACAGACCTACCCCTCGGGTACAACTCAAAGTCGGTTCGTTCCTTTGATGAGGATTCGGTCGGATCTGCCTGCTTATACCCACTGACCATGAACGTGGTCGAGATAGATGAGAATCCATCATGAGACAACGATGACGAGGGTGACCGCCAAAGAGACGGTCACAAAGAAGATGGTCACGTAGAAGAAGGCCATAGGGAAGAAAACCCCCAACACAACAACTCATCGGCACGACATCACCACCGACCGAGAGGATCGCGTGGATCCCACCTCACATGCCGACTGGACCTTGGACAACTTGAGATCGAAGTAGACGGCATCAAGGTCTACGACACCCCGCAGAACAACATCACTGGGGCTAAAACATTGCTCGACAGCTTGATGGCTGACGTAGAATATCAGACCCCTGTGATGCATAAGGCGGTGGTAATGCTCAAGGCTGTTGTGGTCCAAGACGTAGCCAGGGACGAACCACAGTTGGTAGCAAGTTCCAGTCATGCGACGTCATACGGTCAACGAAGGTGCGACGATCTGAGAAATTCCCTCAGCATCCATGATGGTCAGGATACCATCAACTCCCATTACGAAGAGCGGGCTCGGGACAACCGACGCCACGAGGAGGAGCACCGTGATCAGAGGACCAACAACTGACAGAAAGACCGACGCGATCCACCTCCAAGAAACAACTGCGCCATGATGACGATGTTGGCCCTTGCAAAAATCGACGCCCATCTTCATCTCCCAACCTACATAGAAGGTCAACTACTTTGAGTGATGAAGAATTTGACAGCATAAAAACTTATGTACCTGAGCTTCGCATAACTCGGTGGCCGAAAGGATTCAAGCTAGTTCCTGTTGAGAAATACGATGGTCAGATCAACCTCCGAGAGTGGCCTCAACTATACAGTACGGCGATTCGGTCAGCCAGGGGCGATACCTTCGTGATGGCCAATTACCTACCGGTTTGCCTTGATCCGACCGTTCAGATTTGGCTCACATCTCATCCAGAGAGATTAGTCACCTCTTGGGGAAACCTTAATAGGAAGCTCATAGAGGGTTTCCAAGCTACTTACAATCGTCCGGGCAACCACTTCAACCTCACCCGGATCAAGCAGAAGTCCGATGAGTCCCTACGCGACTACATCAAGCAGTTCTATGCCAAGAAGATCGAGATCCCTAATGTCCCACATCAGCAGATCATAGCAGCCTTGCAAGGAGGCATACGGAGCGATGACTTGGTCCGGGAGATCGGTTGGAGAAATCATGATCTCAAATTGACCACTCGGGAGTGCTTCGAGATCACTGATAAGTTCACGTCAGTCGAGTCAGCACTCGATGACATCTGCGTCAAAGGCAAAGAGAAGAGCTCAGACAAGCAGTAGTCCTCCAAGAAGGACAAGAAAAGGAAGCATGACAACATGGTCAGTGCGGTAGACCAATCCCAGAAGAATCCTCGGATGAACCTGCAGACCATGGATGACTTGCTAAGTAGCCCGTGCCTATGGCACCCAAAGGGAAACCACAAAAGCAAAGGACTATTACCGACTGAAAGGCTTCACGACTGTCGCGCTCAAGGTGGCCAAGGATCCGCGAGGCGCAAGGACAAAGACAAGGCTAAAGACGGTGACGACAAGGATGAAGACGGAGAGTTCCAGGAGCCCCGGAAGGAAGTCAACTTCATCTTCGGGGACCCGGATGCCTACATGTCCAAATGCAAGCAAAAGCTAGAACTATGGGAGATCAATTTCGTAGAACCTGCTACACCAAGTACATGATGTGGTATGAGGTTCCGATCACATTTGATCGGTCGGATCACCCCAGGCACCTGCCCAAGCCAGGACGCTAACCGCTGGTACTCGCGGCCACAATGAAGGAGGTCAAGTTCAACAAAGTACTCATCAACGGAGAAAGCAGTCTGCACTTGATCTTCACCAAGACCCTCATGGAGTTAGGCTTATCAGTCAATGACCTCCAATCAAGTACCTCACCCTTCCATGGAATCAGCATACCATGCTTTCCTCGGCAGACCGACGATGGTGAAATTCATGGCCGTGCCGCACTACCCATACCTCACTCTCAAGATGCCAAGCCCTAAAGGAATAATCTCCCTCCACTATGATCTTCGGAATTCTTTCGATTACGATGTGTAGAGTTGTGCAATGGCTGACCAACAGTTGATGTTGTCCGATCGGCAGGAGATCCAGAAGGCAGTCAGCAATGAGGTGCAGACCGACGCAGAGATCCCCATGAAGAAGTCTACCCTAGACAGGATACAGACGGACGACGTCCCTACTAAGGAGATGACTCTCGACCCAGAGGACCCTGCTAAGATCACTTATGTAGGGGCCGACCTCGACGAGAAATAGGAACTCGCGCTCACTCTTTTCCTCCAGGAAAATGGGGACATCTTTGCATGGAAGCCTTCTGACATGTCGGGAGTTCCTCGGGAAAAGATTGAGCACGAATTGAGGGTGCCTCCTAGGGCCACCCTTGTCAGGCAAAGACTTAGAAGGTTTGCACAAGACCGCAAGGACGCAATGAAGAAGGAGATAGCTAGGTTATTAGATGCTAAGTTTATAAAGGAAGTGTGCCATCCAGATTGGCTGGCAAATCCAGTCGTTGTACGCAAGAAGAATAAAGAGTGGTGGATGTGCATGGATTATAGCGACTTGAACAAGGTCTGTCCTAAAGACCCCTTTTCTCTGCCATGTATCGATCAGATCGTAGACTCAACAACCGAGTGTGAGCTTTTAAGCTTTCTAGATGCCTATTCAAGCTATCACCAGATCCCACTGAAAGTCCAAGATCAAATCTAGACTTCCTATATAACTCCCTTTGGCGCCTATTGCTATATTACCATGCCATTCGGTCTTCAAAATGCTGGCGTGACTTACCAGCGTGGTATTCAACGCTGCCTCAAAACCCGATCGGTCAAAATGAAGAAGCATACGTAGATAACATCATGGTAAAAACTCGGAATGTCAAAGAACTTCTCTCTGACCTGACAGAGATGTTTGAGAATTTGAGACATTACTCGATGAAGCTGAATCTTAAAAAGTGTGTTTTTGGGGTTCCTTCAGGAAAGCTACTCGGTTACATCATTTCCCAGTGAGGTATAGAGGCCAACCCAAATAAATCAAGGCGATCCTTGATATGGGGCCACCTAATTCTCAGAGGGATGTTCAGAAGCTGACCGGATGTATGGCATCTTTGAATCGCTGTATTTCCCGACTGGGGGTCAGGGATCTGCCGCTCTTTAAACTGCTCAAGAAGCAGGATGACTTCATCTAGACAGTGGAGGCGCAATTGGCGTTGGATGAGTTGAAGGTCCACCTTAGCAATATTCCAGTCTTGGTGTCTTCAGAGCTGCAAGAAAAGCTTCAACTCTACATATCGGCCACAACTCAAGTTGTAAGTACCGTTTTAACGGTCGACCAAGAGGAAGGGTCATGTACAAAAAGTACAACACCTGGTGTACTTCGTTAGTGAAGTTCTCAGTGCCTCCAAAACATGATATCACCAGATCTTGAAGCTATTGTACGTGCTCCTCATCACCTCAAGGAAGTTGAAGCACTATTTTCAAGCTCATCCTATTGAAGTTCAAACATCCTTTGCACTCGGCGCAGTCCTTCACAACCGGGAAGCCGAAGGGAAGATTGCTAAGTGGGTAGTTGAACTTGGTTAGTATACCATCACATTCAAACCTCGTTCGGCTGGCCCACTTCGTCTCCGAGTGGACAGAGATTCAAATGCGGCCTGCATCACAAGATATCCGGTACTAGAAAATGAATTTTGATGGATACCTCCAGTTACCTGGGGCTGGTGCAGGAATTGTGTTCATCTCCCCCACAGGAGAGAAATTGCAATACGTCCTATAGATCATGTTTCGTGCATCTAATAATATTGCGGAATATGAAGCTCTTCTATATGGTCTGCGCATTGCTGTTTTGCTCGGCATTCGGCGTCTTGGCATCTTTGGTGACTCGGCTCTGGTCATTAACCAGGTCACTAAGGATTGGAACTGTGTGGATGACAACATGGGTGCTTACTGCCAAGAAGTAAGGAAGCTCAAAGACAAATTCGATGGACTGAAGTTCACATATGTTCTTCGAGATAATAATCAAGCGGCTAATGAATTAGCCAAGATGGGATCGTCTCGATCAATTGTTTTCTTACACAATCCTGAATTCTCCCACTATTTCTCCTCGCTCTAATGTCTTAATGACCGATGTTGCTGAGCCCGTAAGCAATATCAATAAAGAGACCGACTGGCGCGACCTGATTGTCCAATTTTTGAGCAAGGGTACGCTGCCTACAGATCCTAATGAGCAGTAGAGGTTGAAGGCTAGATATCGAGGATACTTGATGGTGGACGATCTACTTTATAGAAGAGGAGGATCGAACATATTGATGCGGTGCATCTTGATACCAGAAGGCAAAGTGTTGATGGAAGAAATCCATTCAGGAGTATGTGGCAATCATGCAGCTTCCAAGACTTTGGTCGGCAAAGCTTTCCGGCAAGGGTTTTATTGGCCTATGGCGGTCGAAGATGCACATCAGGTCGTTCGGAAGTGTGAAGGCTATCAATTCTTTGCTCAACAGGCACATGTGCCTTCGCAGCAACTTCAGATGATACCTATGACTTGGCCTTTTGCAATTTTGGGGCTTGATATTGTCGGTCCTTTCAAGAAAGCACCAGGCGGGTTTACTCATTTGTTTGTTGCTATTGACAAGTTCACCAAGTGGATTGAAGCGAAGCCGATCGGCAAGGTAACTTCAAAGAAAGCGATCGAGTTTGTCAAAGAGCTCTTCACTCGATTTGGGGTCCCTCATGATATCATCACCGACGATGGTACTCAATTTACATCTGAGGTGTTGTGAGACTTTGCCGATGAGATGGGAATAAAAATCCACTTTGCATCAGTAGCTCATCCTCAAAGCAATGGCCAGGTCAAATGGGCCAACGGTATGATTCTTCAGGGGTTGAATCCCCGGATATTTGATAGGTTCAAACCTTGTGCCGATTAGTGGGTTCGAGAGCTGCCTTCAGTTCTTTGGGGGCTACGTACTAATGTCAGTCGGGCTACTGGCCAATCACTTTTCTCGTTGGTCTACGGCTCCGAGGCTATGCTGCCGACCGAGGTAAACCTCGTATCAGCGCGAGTCAAGGGATAAGACGAGAGGCTTTCTGAAGAAAACCGAGAGATTGATTTGATTGTGGCAGAGGAGTTGCGTGATCGCGCTCTATTTCGGTTGGCGGTATATCAGTAGGGCCTGCGACGTTACTATGATAAGAACGTACGCAGTCGCCAGTTTCATGTTGGGGATTTAGTACTGCGTTGAGTGCAATCAACGAAGAATCAGCACAAACTATCCCCTAAATAGGAAGGACATTATGTGGTCAAAGAAGTCACTCGGCCGGGGGCTTATCGACTGATGTATGAAGATGGCGACGATGTACCAACTTGTGGAATATAAATCATCTACGTCACTTTTATACTTACTCTATGTTTTGTATTCTGATACATTATTAGTGAATGAAACTTCAGTCTCTTTGATGAAAGATTTCTTGATGATTTTCATTCTTATTTGTCTCGATTCCTTAATTTATAATATTAAACAATCGAGCCAGGGTGCTAGTAATATTTCAATACAGTCTTAGGATTTTTTGGTCTAACGCCTAGCATCATGGTTATACAATTCATACTACACAACAGACTGCCACTACACAAATCCCAGAGCCAAAGAGCGAGAGGTCATGTGTCGATTAGTCGATTCTGCTTGTTATGCGGCTATGAATTACAACCTAGTATGCTAAGGCAGACCAATGCAACTTCTGTTTTTATCTCTAAAAGACTTATGGTAAAAAGATCTAAGTGCTAAAGCACGAGTAACGCAGCTAAGTACTAATCGTTTTGCTTCAAGTAACAGGAGATTGCCTTTATGACTACTTTGTCGATCTTTTAACTTGTTTACAAACTAAGCAAGCATATAAATTATTATTTACATGGAGATAATATTATCTTCCTACATAAATACTACTAATGTTTTCTGACATTATAGATATTACAACTCCTTCGAAGGAGAGGAAGCATCATCCTACAACTCTACCTCTGAAGTTGCTGGAGGAGTTGGTGCGATGGGATCAACTTCTACATTGTCAACCAAGGCACGGGAGGTCTCCAGCATAGAGTCCATAAACAATTGGCAATGATCTACTGTCAAGTCTGGGTTGAAGCCCTCCTTGATTTTATCCAACGACAATGCAGGAGACCAAGATTGACAAATAGCCAGCACTTGGCTCCCGACCTCGGTCGCCACCCTCTTGGTATGATTAGCGATCGCCTTTGAAGCACGTTCCAGCAGATACTCCAAGGAGTGACTAGTCTTCTCCACTTAGTTAGCATGGATATAATCCAATGCTTTCCGAGCACTGTAAGACAATGCTGCAAAAGATTTTCAAGATGTCAGAATCCGAAGTCAACAAGAGAAATAATGAAGAAACGATAGAGAGCTTACTGGCAAGATTACATTTGAAAGCTTTAGAGCTGCTCTTTGCTTCCTCTAGCTTCTCCTCGGTCTCCTTCAGCTTTTTCTGCATCACAGCAAGCTCTGAGTCTCGCTCGCCAAGAGGTTTGGAGAGATCATTCTTCTCAACAGTCAGAGCATTGTTGACGGTCCTTAAATGCAAAATATGACCGTCATTTACCCGCAAGAATCACACAATTTGATCACAACCTTAGTGGTAGGAATTTATTGCTAATTATTTCCACAAGTTTTGGTGACTTTGTGTATGCAGGTAGCAACCCATGGAGTTTAAATAAAATTCAAGGAAATTCAAGGAGAAAGCACACTTCCGGCCAATCAGGAGCAAGCACACGGATTAAGGAGCCCACCTTCAGCGCTTAACCGACGTAACTCCCCGTAATACCGCGCAAACCGTTGTCAGGGCCCACAGGACATCCACCTGGAGAAAGCATAGGCCAGGAGGGGCCACCCCCAAGTCGGCCGACCTGGTCAGGTCGGGCGACCTGGCCGGGCGCCCTCTCTGCCTGGGCTTCCACGTGTTGGCTCCTCAGGACTCCCTGATGGCGGTTTGGGGGGATTCCGTGGCGGTTACTCCTCTGAAACCGACGTTAGGAGGCTATAAATAGAGGGTGAGGGCCTTCACTCCAACACACACTCAAGATTGAAGATTTAGTGCTCCTCTTGCAAAGGCCAAGTGCTACTTAGCTAGTGCTTAGATTAGGAAGAGAGTGGAGTAGAGTTCGGAGGAGGCTTGGGCTTGTCTTCGCCTTCTCCACGCTTGTACTTCGACGACATTTGCCAATCATAGTAAGTGTCGAGATTTCCCCTCTTGCAGTTTACTTTTTACTTTAATTAAGTTATAGTTCTAGCTTGTGAGCTCGTTCATCGCTCTAAGTTCTTAGGGTGCCTTAGCCTGAATATTCGTTGCTAGAAGGTTAAGGTAGTAATCGATCGCATAGACGTGGTGTCTAGGCAGGAGGTTACCTTTGATTATTCATTAGTCTACTGGTTCGTTGAGGTAGGCGGCAGGTGGTGACAGCTCTGTCCGTCCTCTGAAATCCTCCCCGCTAGGCTAGTGCGTAGGCTCTTGGCGGAAGTCGCCTGTGGATGCAGGGGTAAGTCCGTGCCCAACGCGAGCAAACTAGAGCATAGCTTAGTTAACGTAGGAACCTGACTCTTGGGACATCCTCTCTGTCCTCTGCCTGTCTTAATCAATCTCTGTGTCCTTGGGTGATTTAGTCCAACGATAGACACACACGTTCCTCGTGATTCGATACCCCGGAATACTCTGGGTGAAGTGCTACATCGGTCTTCCGTGCGCTTGCGGATTTTATTCGTAGACGTAAGAAAAACCAACAAGAATTTCTGGCGCCGTTGCCGGGGAACGGTTGCTGTTTTATCTGCGGACCCTAGTCACCCTCGTATCCCTTTTTATCTTTCTTTTATTTCTTTCCTTATCCCTACCATGGAGCAACCGTCTATCCAATCCTTCTCTGCTCCAAGGGGCGAGTTCTACGAGCCACCTTCATCTTCAAAACCAATCCTTTCTGATGGCTTCGAACTCCGCCCAGGCTTTATAGCCATGGTTCAGGCACAACCTTTCTCGGGGGTAGAAAACGAAAACCCACACCATCACCTGCGAGAATTTGAGCAATTGTGCTCGTGCATCCAAATCAGGGGTATGACACAAGAGACTCTCAAGTGGAAATTGTTTCCCTTTTCTCTTATAGAAAGGGCGAAGCAATGGTACACTCACACGGCAGAAAGCACGAATGGTGACTGGAAAGAGCTCTGGGACAAATTTTGTCTTGCGTTCTTCCCAATGTCACGAATCGTTTCTCTCCGTAGAGAGGTCTTCAACTTCGAGCAGGCCGAGAAAGAATCCTTAGGCACAGCTTGGGTTAGGTTCTCGCTTTTAGTGAAATCCGGTCCTGACTTGTCTATACCCGATCCCATGCTGCTACAGCATTTTCGGATGGGTCTCGACAAGGAATCTGCCCAATATCTCGACATAGCCGCCGGAGGTTCATTCATACACAAAACGGTCTCAGAAGGAAGAACCATCCTAGAACGCATTCTAGAAAACACCTCTTTCCTTGAGCCCACCAAACCCCCCTGCGAAGAAGCTACGCCGAGCCAGGAGACTCTCCAGCTAGCCGAATCTGACACTGCTTCTTGCACATCTCAAGACTTAGCTAGTGAGCCTCCTCCTGAACCAGGAAATTCGGATGATGAAGAAATTCAGCCGTCCGAATTCCCTTTCATCATCGAGGATGATCTTTTCAAAGATTTTGGTAACACCTCGATGTATGCCATCCAACGAAAGCCTCAAACACCAGTTCCTTCCCCTGAACCTATAGAAGAACAATTCCTTAGGGACTCAGTAAAAGAACTAACAGCCATCATGAGTGATGAGTGGTCCCGAGAAAATGAGCAATGTTCCGAACTTGTTCGGATTATCTCATCCTCTACTACCATTCCTTGTACGGTTAGAGGCAGAGCTGTGGATGTCTGGTATAATCCCGCCGTAGGAATAAACATCGTTTCCGACTCCTTTGCCTTTGAGGTATTAGGAGACGAACCTCTGCTTCCTACGCAAAAGACCTTCAAAAGCCATACCGGAGCCATCCTAGAAGGTTACGGGATTCTAAACAATGTGTCGATACGACACAAAGACGCTGAGGCCCTTCTGAACTTTCATGTCTTTGAGGTCCCAAGCTTTGATGTCCTCATCGGGCTTCCTTTAGAAAAACTCGTTACGGCAGCCTCATTCGGTAACCTCAGTGTCAACATCGGAGGAAAGGCTCTCTCAATCCCAATCTCCCGTTCGCGAAACACCATTGCTGAATTTCCTGATGAGAGAGACCTAACCGAAGAGGTGAAAGTGATTTCCCCTTTCGACCCTCCTGATACCCTCCTTGACCAAGACGCCGATCTTTTTACAGAAGAGGAGGATGATCTACAGGAAACTCTCGAGCTTCCTGAAGATGAACCACCGACTCGACCTCCCATCGAGTTAAAAACCTTACCCCCTGGCTTACGCTACACTTTCCTACATGGTGACACGGAGTCCCCTGTCATCATTAGTGATAAGCTTTCGGAGGAGGAAACCAAGAAGCTGATCTCTGTCTTAGAGAAACATCGCTCTGTCTTTGGGTACTCCCTCCAAGACCTAAAGGGAATTAGTCCCACTCTCTGCACCCATCGCATCCCTCTTGACCCCGAGAGTACACCTTCTAGGGAACCTCAGAGGAGGTTAAGTAATGCTATGCGCGAGGTTGTGAAGAAGGAAGTTCTAAAACTTCTGCATTCAGGGATCATATATCCCGTACCTCATAGTGAGTGGGTGAGCCCGGTACAAGTAGTGCCGAAGAAGGGAGGTATGATGGTCGTTAAGAATGATAAGAACGAGCTTATTCCCCAACGTACCGTCACGGGATGGAGGATGTGTATCGATTACAGAAAACTCAACAAGGCAACAAAGAAGGATCATTTCCCGCTGCCCTTCATCGATGAGATGTTAGAACGGTTGGCAAACCATTCCTTCTTCTGTTTCCTTGATGGGTATTCTGGTTATCATCAGATTCCTATCCATCCCGATGATCAGAGTAAGACCACCTTCACGTGCCCGTATGGAACGTATGCCTACCGTAGGATGTCTTTTGGGTTGTGTAATGCACCCGCCTCTTTCCAACGGTGTATGATGTCCATATTCTCGGACATGATCGAGGAAATCATGGAAGTCTTCATGGATGACTTCTCAGTCTATGGGAAGACCTTCGATCACTGTCTCGAGAACTTGGACAGGGTCTTGACTCGATGCCAAGAAAAGGACCTGGTACTTAATTGGGAAAAGTGCCACTTTATGGTCCGAGAAGGCATAGTGCTAGGGCACTTAGTGTCCCAGAGAGGGATCGAGGTGGATAAGGCGAAAATAGAAGTTATCGAGCAACTTCCACCTCCGATCAACGTCAAGGGTATTCGTAGCTTTTTGGGGCATGCTGGGTTCTATCGACGATTCATCAAAGACTTTTCGAAAATCGCTAGACCCCTCACCAACCTCTTAGCTAAGGATGCGCCTTTTGACTTTGATGATGAGTGCTTGAAATCTTTTCATCTCTTGAAAAATGCACTCATCTCAGCTCCCATCATCCAACCCCCTGATTGGAAGCTGCCCTTTGAAATCATGTGCGATGCTAGTGACTATGCTGTAGGGGCCGTTCTCGGCCAAACTAAGGACAAGAAGCATCACGCAATAGCCTATGCTAGCAAAACCTTGACAGGAGCACAGCTCAACTACGCTACCACAGAAAAGGAGCTCCTGGCTGTGGTTTTTGCTATCGATAAGTTTAGATCTTATTTAGTTGGAGCAAAGGTAATTGTTTACACTGATCATGCTGCACTAAAGTACCTGCTCACTAAAAAAGATGCTAAACCAAGGCTCATCAGATGGATCCTTTTACTCCAAGAATTTGATCTTGAAATAAAAGATAAGAAAGGAGTAGAGAATTCCGTAGCAGATCATCTATCTCGTATGCAAGTCATTAACATGCAGGAACTACCAATCAACGACTTCCTACGAGATGATATGCTGTTAAAGGTTGCGGACTCCACACCCTGGTATGCAGATATCGTGAATTTCATGGTTACAGGGTATGTTCCGCCGGGGGAAAACCGAAAGAAGCTGGCCTATGAAAGTAGGCGACACCTTTGGGATGACCCATTCCTCTACAGGGTCTGTGCTGATGGTCTGTTACGGCGATGCATCCCTACCATTGAGGGTGCACAGATAATTGAGAAGTGCCATGCAGCTCCGTACGGAGGACACTACGGCGTGTACCGGACGCAAGCAAAAATCTGGCAAAGTGGTTTCTATTGGCCGACGATGTATGAGGACACCAAGGAGTACATCAGGAGGTGCAGGAGATGCCAGAAGCATGGAGGAATCTCATCTCGCAACGCGATGCCCTTGACATACAACCTGCAAGTCGAACTTTTCGACGTCTGGGGCATCGACTTCATGGGACCCTTCCCAAGGTCCTATGATTGCGAGTATATCCTGGTGGCAGTCGACTACGTGTCAAAGTGGGTTGAAGCATTGCCATGCAGAGCTGCAGATGCAAAGAGCGCACGGAAGATGTTCTATGAGATCATTTTCCCACGCTTTGGGGTACCAAGGATGGTGATTAGTGATGGAGGTTCACACTTCACGGACAAAGGATTCCGACACTTCCTGAGGGAACTCGTTTCCGACCATAACATTGCTACTCCATACCACCCCCAGACCAGCGGTCAGGCAGAGACCTCGAACAAGCAAATCAAGAACATCCTGCAGAAAACAGTGGAGGAAATGGGATCGGGATGGAAGAATAAGTTGCCAGATGCACTATGGGCATATCGCACTGCATACAAGACCCCCATAGGCATGTCTCCATTCCAGCTGGTCTACGGCAAGACTTGCCATCTGCCGGTAGAACTGGAACACAAGGCATACTGGGCAATAAAGAAGTGGAATATGGATTCCAAAGAAGCAGGAAGGCACAGGATGAAGCAAATTTCTGAGCTGGAGGAATGGAGAGAAAAGGCGTATCACAGTGCCAGGATCTATAAAGAAAAGACCAAGAAATGGCACGACAAAAGGATACAGCCAAAGGAGTTCAACCCTGGAGACAAGGTGCTACTCTTCAACTCAAGAGTGAAGCTGTTCGGCGACGGGAAGCTGCGAAGCAAATGGCTTGGGCCATATCTCGTCATCGACGTCGCGACACATGGAGCGGTCACACTCCAGGACAAGGACGGGAACGCGTTTAAGGTAAACGGCCATCGACTTAAACTCTTTTACGATTCTATTAAAAGTATAGGAGTTGAGGAGGACGTAGTCAATTTAATTGACTTCCGGGCCTACCCATAGCCTTTACGGGCACCTAAACTTAGAATCAAATTAAATTGCCGTACCTTTCCCCCTCCTTGGACCTCCCTTAGGCAGCCCACGAAGCAGCAGCCCCAGGGGGCCCACCACCAGGTCGGCCGACCTGGCCAGGTCGGGCGACCCCCTGGTGGCGCCGCCGCTTCCCGTTTTTCTCTCACGCGTTCCTCCAACTTCCCCCTTCGCCCTAATCAGGGATTCTCGCGGAGAATCGCGAATATACCGTCGGGGGACTCTCCTTTTAAGCAGAGGGGAGCGATACTTTTCTCTCATCCCAAACCTTCCTGTGAACCTCTTCCAGAACCCCCAACTTCGTCATGGCTGCCAAAAAGAGCACTTCCCAGGCTTCCTTGACCAGCTCCGCCCTTGCCCTTAGCGGGGAAATCACCCCCGCTAACCAAATTGTCCCGACCAACCTCGATCTCACCCTTGCCGAGATCGTTGAGCCTCTCGCCATTGAGTTTCCCCAAGCTCACTTCGGAGGACAAGCGGGAGATGGAGGAATCCATCGACTCCTCCCCGCGGAAGACCATCAGCCGCTTCCTCGACCCCCCGCCAATCACAGCGGAGGGCGGCCACTACCAGGACAGCGGGGACGAGGCGACAGGTCCCTCCAAGGCCAAGCTTGCGCAGGACGTTCTCCTCCTACGGGCGGAGAATAAGAGGCTGGCCAACAAGTTGGCGGAGGAGTTGGTTGATCGTGCTCAACTTGAGGATCGTATGCAACGCCTCGAGGAGGGTATGAAAGACCTCCGCCGTGGCTTATGCGCTAAGATGGAGCGCATTTGTAGCCACATGGGAGAGCCCGACTTATATAAGGGCAAATGAATAGGCTCTCCCATATAGTTTAGGAAAATAGGCGCTTAGTTTCCCTTTTTAGACTTTCTTCGTTTATTTCATTAAATTGTAATGCGCCTATAATAAAGAATTGAATAATGGAACCCACTGAGCCCATAAAGCCGGTGGGGTCCACCTTTGCTTTCACACTTTTTCCTTTTTGTTTGTGTCAAATAAAAAGAAGTCAGGAAACAAGTGTGGAGGAGGATTTGCGAAGTGCGAACGCGCAAACGGACGGTCTACCCTGAGAAATACGTTGCACAGGGCGACACGAAGCGACACGACGAACCAGGGGACCAGAGGAGCATCTCCCAGGTCGGGCGACCTGACCAGGTCGGCCGACCCAGGCCTGGCTCCCCTCGGACCCCCACTTGGTCCATACTCTGGTTTGCACGTCCACTTCCCATTCCTCCCTGCCTCTCTGCTTATTTTCTCCTTGAATATGGAAAAATTAATAAATACTAAAAACCTGAATTTTCTCCATAATTCATTCTTTTTGATTTATCATCTTGCATGCTCCTTATTCCTAGAATGTTTGCCTGAATTTCCATGACTATATCTTTAGGAAAACATGCTACCTAGGACTATTGATTTATGTGATATGAAGACTTTATGAATCTTCACTCTTATGCTTATAACTTGGGATTTTCTTTTGAAAATGATAAATTTGAAAGCCAACTCCTCAATGATAAAATTTATCCTACCAAGGCCAAATTTTGCTTATCAAAGATTGTGCTCTTTTGTGCTACTTATTAATTTATTGAGCCTTGTCAAAATTTTGAGACCCAAATTGAGATGCCTGTTATGCTTCATTTATCAAGTCTGTATGCACATCCACCCCTATGCTAAAACTTCTACACTGGAAGTTAGCATCTCCACCATCCATGAAAAAAAAAATACTCCAGTTCTACATACTTCCCTCCGTATTTTGTTGCAAAAAGAGTTATGGGCTATCTAGTATCCAAGAAAAAAAAAAGATAGCCCATGATCTCATTTCAATAAGGGAAAATTCAAAGGA
The DNA here is from genome assembly GCA_030378355.1 of Eleusine indica. Taxonomy (NCBI): domain Eukaryota; kingdom Viridiplantae; phylum Streptophyta; class Magnoliopsida; order Poales; family Poaceae; genus Eleusine; species Eleusine indica. The sequence continues at coordinate 33,746,656 of CM059499.1, forward strand.
GTATCCATCTTCCATCTACCAAATAAATGTGCACAAACTTGACTTATGAATCATGACTTGTTTTTCTCTTTGGATCCGAATTTTGACTTAGCAAGATATGAATTATAAGTATGCCACCATTTCAATCCTATTCTTGAGCTCCACATATACCATATTTAGAGATAGGACATGAAAGGCACAATGCCTCGGTGAGGAAAATACACCTTTGAGCGACTGAGAGAATCATTTGAGGAGTATGGCTACTATTCTTTGATTGTGAAAATCTTTTCGAAAACCCAAGTTACGTAAGCAGAAGGAGCTGAGTTTTCGGAGTCAAGATTCGTTCCATTCATCAATATCCAAAGAAGGCATGCTAGACACTTCAAAAGCTCATGGAGATACAAGGTAATGCCTGGAATAATTTGCATGCTAGATTTGATTTATCAAGGTTTGAATTATCACTTAGTCCTTAGTCTTTAGTCCTTTACTCGAGGACGAGCAAAGGCTAAGTGTGGGGGAGTTTGTTGACGGTCCTTAAATGCAAAATATGACCGTCATTTACCCGCAAGAATCACACAATTTGATCACAACCTTAGTGGTAGGAATTTATTGCTAATTATTTCCACAAGTTTTGGTGACTTTGTGTATGCAGGTAGCAACCCATGGAGTTTAAATAAAATTCAAGGAAATTCAAGGAGAAAGCACACTTCCGGCCAATCAGGAGCAAGCACACGGATTAAGGAGCCCACCTTCAGCGCTTAACCGACGTAACTCCCCGTAATACCGCGCAAACCGTTGTCAGGGCCCACAGGACATCCACCTGGAGAAAGCACAGGCCAGGAGGGGCCACCCCCAGGTCGGCCGACCTGGTCAGGTCGGGCGACCTGGCCGGGCGCCCTCTCCGCCTGGGCTTCCACGTGTTGGCTCCTCAGGACTCCCTGATGGCGGTTTGGGGGGATTCCGTGGCGGTTACTCCTCTGAAACCGACGTTAGGAGGCTATAAATAGAGGGTGAGGGCCTTCACTCCAACACACACTCAAGATTGAAGATTTAGTGCTCCTCTTGCAAAGGCCAAGTGCTACTTAGCTAGTGCTTAGATTAGGAAGAGAGTGGAGTAGAGTTCGGAGGAGGCTTAGGCTTGTCTTCGCCTTCTCCACGCTTGTACTTCGACGACATTTGCCAATCATAGTAAGTGTCGAGATTTCCCCTCTTGCAGTTTACCTTTTACTTTAATTAAGTTATAGTTCTAGCTTGTGAGCTCGTTCATCGCTCTAAGTTCTTAGGGTGCCTTAGCCTGAATATTCGTTGCTAGAAGGTTAAGGTAGTAATCGATCGCATAGACGTGGTGTCTAGGCAGGAGGTTACCTTTGATTATTCGTTAGTCTACTGGTTCGTTGAGGTAGGCGGCAGGTGGTGACAGCTCCGTCCGTCCTCTGAAATCCTCCCCGCTAGGCTAGTGCGTAGGCTCTTGGCGGAAGTCGCTTGTGGATGCAGGGGTAAGTCCGTGCCCAACGCGAGCAAACTAGAGCATAGCTTAGTTAACGTAGGAACCTAACTCTTGGGACATCCTCTCTGTCCTCTGCCTGTCTTAATCAATCTCTGTGTCCTTGGGTGATTTAGTCCAACGATAGACACACACGTTCCTCGTGATTCGATACCCCGGATTACTCTGGGTGAAGTGCTACATCGGTCTTCCGTGCGCTTGCAGATTTTATTCGTAGACGTAAGAAAAACCAACAAGCATCTAAAAATCTTTGCTGATTGGAAGTGAGCTTCTCCAAGTCAACCAACTTTTGTTCATGAGCTAAAGACAATACAAAGAATCTTTGGCGTTAGAGTGAACAAAGACTGGAAGGCTTCAAAAGTCAGTTTGCAATCTTACCGGTATTGTCAAGACGACCTTGCTCCAAAGCATCGGTGGCTTTCTTGTAGTCGGTCTGTAGTTTCTCCCCTTGCTTCTTGGCATGCGAGAGCTGCTCGCTGGTAATTAGCAAGATACCAATAACAAGTCAACACCTTGAAGAAAGGATCTAACATGGACAAGGAATCTGGAACATACCGAAAGTCTCGACTTCACAATACTCAATCCTGGCTTGCTTTTTCTCTATAAGAGAATATATTTTCTGAATGCAAAGAAGGGCACGGTTAGTTGAAAGAATGATTCAAGAAAGAAAAACTTGGTATTAATGTACCTTGTTGGCCTCTCGGTGTTCATGGATGATCTCCATATCTTCAGCTTCAGGCCGACCCAATGAATCCTCGACCAACACGGCCTTACCCTTGTTGAGAGGAGAAGAAATGCAAGTCGGGGAGGGATTGACCATATGAGGAGTCGGCGCTGGCATTGGCGTAGGTGCTAGAGCTTTGGGCGACTTCTTCAGCTTGGTCTGTGCACTTGATGGCGTGCGGACTAGCTGAGGCAAGTTGGTCGGATGAGGAGTAGGAGCGGACCGGGTGTCTTCACACCCTTGGGCGCTCTGAGCATCACTCGACCGACGACTATGACCACCGAAGGGCGTAACATTAAAGATTAAAGTATGGTTTTTAACTACAGTGATGAAGAATCAAAAATGCAAAGAAGTTTACCTAGAGGCTTGTTTGATTTTGATTTGGCAGACTCTCTTCTTTGAAGAAGTGGTCTGTGAGTCAGTCTCCTTCCTCTTTAGGGAAGAGTTGCTGACTTCATCGATCTTCTTCGCCGCTCCTACATCACTCGCCGTTTTGCTCGGGGGCTCCGAGTGGCTTGATGGTCGGCCAGAGTGTCCAGGGGTTGGCAGACTGGCATCTTGGGGGTTTTCCTCTTTGTCATCATTGTCATCTCCCATGTATTGTCGACGATGATGGGCGATCTGCTTCACTCGTTGGCTTGGGGAGGGCAAGTTGGCGGGAGATGAGGTAGAGATGCCTATGACGGCCCCTACAGTCGGTCGGGCGCTCACTGATGAGCTTGAACCACCAGTACCAATCTGCGGCGGCTTTTCTACATAGTCCGGTCCCTCGGTATCGGTCGGAGGGAGCGAAGGATGTGACACAAAAGTGTCCAAAACCTGCAAAAGTTTATAGATGTCACATATTGTGATCAACCTGTCAGAAAGAACATCAGAAACACTAAAAATGACTGAAGCTTACTCGGCCCCGTAAGGGCCCACATTGTATGCCTTCGCGATTAAGAAGTGGTCCTGAACAATGTTTCCTTCAAACATCTTTGATAACCGTGACCGACGTAGAGTGGAGTTTGGTAGATCAGGCACTTCCATCGTTTTGTCGTCTGTGGCATATTCCCAGGCGGCGTGGCTCTGCTGCTTCAAGGGTTGTACTCGGCGCATGATGAAGCTCTTTGTTATAGTAATGTCGTACAGTCCTTCATTCTTCAGCTCCGCAATTTTTTTTAGCAGAGTGACCACCTGAGGATCAGTTGGGTCCGGTCTCTCTGACCACCGCGCCTGAGGGATGGCTTTCGCACTAGAGAAATCAGCAAGAACAGGGGGAGGGTTGTCACAGTAGAACCAATCATCTCTCTAGTTCTTGTTCCTAGTGTTCAGCGGCACAGTAATGTATGTCTCCTTCTTGTGCAACTGGAAGCCAACTCCACCAATGGCGACTTGGTTTTCCTTAGTTGGCAGTGGTCAGAGGACGAAGAGATGGCAGAATAGGGTGAAGTGGGGCAGAACGCTCAGAAAGGCTTCGCACAGATGCACGAAGATGGCAATGTGGAGAATAGAGTTGGGATTGAGGTTGACGAGCTCAATCCCATAGAAGAAGAGGAGCCCGCGCAGAAAGCTACAGCAGGGAACTCCAAAACCATGCTCGAAAAAAGAGCGAAAAACTACGATCTGTTTATGGATTGGGAGGGGGAGTTTCCTTCGGTACCTTCCAATCTATGCGCGCTTGTTCCAGGAGGATGCCGTCCATCACCATTGAGTTCAGATCGGTGGTGGTGAGGCTGCTCTACACGAACTCTCGCAGCTATTCCGGGATCTCCAACTCCGAGGAGGATGATTCAGTGGCGGCGGCCTTCTTGGATGACTTGCGAGGCACTGTCGATGAAAAGGTGGCATGCTAAATGCCGAGACAGGGAGCTAACCCTAGAGGGAGCTCAGCGCTTCTTGGCGATGAAGATCTGTGGCGGCGGTGATGAAAAATGGCTAACCCTAGCCTTGAGGCAGAGGAGTTGCAGGAGCAGGGGAGACGCAAGGAAGACGAAGCGCTGCGAGTGAAATGGCGGCGTGGACTTGGAGTCAACAGCCGCTTGCCGTTTTATACCTTTTCCTTTTTGACCTAGTCTTTGTGGTCCCCATGGGCTTGGTAGGTTGTACAGTCCCAGACTTTTTCCACCTATAAAAATGATGAGGCATTATTCTTTAAAAAGAATTAATGCTATAAACCTTGAGAACTTGATCTCGAGGGCTTATTTGATGAGAAGCAGTGGAATATCCATTTTAAAATACTTCTCTTATCTATGTGATTTGATGATCATATAGCAAGAGGGCTTGATGGTCGTATGGGTTCAAGTTCATAGGTACCTTACTGATTGAAGTCAGTAAGTAATAACCAATGTTGGGCTTGTTTTAATCAGAGTAATAATTTCTTAAGGAAAGGCTATATCATTACCGATGTCATTTAGCTTACTGTTGTGGTATGATTGATGTCATATAAGTTTGCATAAAGACTATAACATGATTAATGTCATTGAATTTTGAGTCTATAAATTATTCGGATAAGAGTGTAAATCACTCGGCATAACTTTAAATCAGTCGGCATGATTGATGTCATGTAGACTGATCCTTTGGTTTGATGATCAAAGGATTATCAGCTCGAGCTCGATGGTTTGAGTTGAATTTATAGAACAAAATGTTAAGAGCTAATATTATTAGACTCTTGCATTATTTGTTAGTCTCCAAATTATACAAAAGTCGGGGGCTACACCTGATAAGGTGCACCTAGTCGGTGCACCAGAACCATCAGGAACTTCACTCAAGAGATCTTCCTGATTTATGACCTATTCGCATCAACATTGAATATCACTCGGCAAGTCACAGCTCAAAATCAGAAAGCACTCGGGGCTTGTTGTGGAATACTTACCTTACGGGTATCCATAGATATGCCTAAGTTGGCAACCGACCGGGTACCTCACCAATAAGGGAACCGACCGAGTTGGCTTGGAGCGCAAGGCAATTAGAGATAGACTTCCTATGTAAATCCTTGTAGACTACGAGTAGGACTCTTCATGTATCCCCTGCCGACCGGATATATAAGATGGCAGGGAACCCACCATTGGGGACACAAAATTGTAAAGCAATACAAACCACAGAACACAGGACATAGGGTTTTACTCTTATCGAGAGGGCCTGAACTTGTATAACTCGGCGTCTTTTGCAACCATCGTAGTTCTTAGTCTTAACATAGCCCTATAAATATATTGCCAAGATCAAGTCTCGACAAGAAGATATGCCTCTCCCAAGACTTATGTCGAGACTTTCTTGCTTCGGTCCATCCGGGTATAGCTCATCCAACGGATGCCTGATCAAGATTTGGAAGTCATAGACCTCAACTATATGGAAGTCTAGGATAGTCTCAACACTTTCGTGCTTTACGGGCACGTTTTGCAAGGTCTCTAATCCTTTGAAATATTGTCCTAAGCTGTTCATGAAGGATTTCCTAATTGGTGCAAGTGACTCACCACCTTTGAAGGCTTGTGCAATGGATTTTCTAATTGGTGCAAGTGACTTATTGCTCATGCTTGAAAAACTCATCCTCTATCAACCGCTCATTGCTCATACTTGAAGTTTTCTCCTTCATCGTCTCTTGGAGCAAGGACTCCTTAAGAGGATTGGGAGAAGATACAGGAGTTGGTGATTTCTTTTTATACAAACAACTTGAGGATTTCCCACGATCTTTTACAAGAATTTTCTCAAGTTGGAAAGGGATCTTTGACAGTTGAATTTCTTTGTCCTCCATTGCTCGTGGTTCAGTTAAGGTCTCACTAGATGAATCAATGGATAGGCAAGGATTTGTCTTAGGTTCAACTAGTGGGGTGGCCTTAATGCTTGACGAAGTTTCCTCCTGAGGGGGCTCTCTATATTCGGTTAGGAAAGAAGAGTTTTCTTAAATAAGGTCTAGGATAGCTCTTCCTTCTGCAGGCGTCTTGTGGACAAACGAACCTCCGACAGTGACGCTGAGATATAGGGCAGACTCCTTGTTTAAGCCTAGGCAGAAGTGTTGCAACAACACGTGGTCGGACAAACACAAGTGAGGGCTGGAATTGGTTAACAAGGAAAACCTAGAAGGCGACCAGAGGCGGGAGGGAGGGTGAATGAGAGCCAATTAAAATTCTTCTCAAGAACTTGGCTTATGTCCCAATTATAACCCAAGCCAACCTCTAAACAAATCACTAAGATCACATGCACTAACTTGTGATGTGCTAACCCTACGAATGACCAACACCAGCAGAGAAGTATAGCAAAAAAAAAAGGAGAACAGCCAAACTCAAACCGATGGAAGAAACTCACACAAAAAGAGGTAGTTCTGTCAGAGTATCGACAGTGCCGATCTGGGCATTAGCAGTGCTGATTGACATCAGACAGAACACGAAATTCCCGGTCAGGACATCGGCAGTGCTGATTGTTTGATCGTGTTTTGTCTTGCCATATTATAGAGTGAAGATCAGCATCAGATAATTACCACAATTATGTTTGCTTTCATAAGTATTCATGAGCCACGTATTATTAATCAGCAGTGGTGGGGCTCTACAACAAAGCATTTGAAATGGTCACATGGCTAAAATGATCAGGTGGCCTTATACAGGAATATTCGTACGTACTAAATAAATGTTTAAGCAAAGAGCCACATATCAGTTAAAGCCCAACAATGGTGATTATTTGCCTAATCACCACGAGGATACGTGAAAGATAAGGGCCTGACCCAAAAGTCTTTCGGCCTTTACCAACAAGCAGCAGCCCACGGCAACATATAACAATACGTATAAATACATGCATTCGGCAGCACGTCCGCCGGTCTACTTACACTCTAGAAGCTTCCAATGGAAGACCGAAGCTCCAGGGGTGGCCACACAACAACGTGTCGATCTTCGTTCCGCTTCTTCGGTGATCAATAATTGAAGGCGGCGAGCAGAGCGGAGCTGCATGGATGTGTTGCATGAGCCCACGTACATGATCTAAGAGTCGCTGGCCAATGGGGTCATGCTTCTTCCTGGTTCAATTTGCAGTTTGGGTTTTGAACTGGCTGAACGAACCGCACGCTGGCGATGAACGGCTCTCGCTTATTCCGGCCGCGTGACTCGCCCATAGAAAACAGAACTGCAGCGGCGCTGGCCTACCGTTCCTTCCCCGCTCCGTATCCTAAAACTCATCTATATGAAGCCTTGCACCTCACAAGAGTCGAGGCAGGAGACCATTCTCGCATACGCCTGCACACACCCACGATCCATTCACATCCAAATCAAAGCCACCGCCATCACCACGCCATCGCTCTATACACCACCATCACCACGAGTCAGATCGGCCTCGACGCCGCAAGTGAGATTACTGCCTCGGACGCTGCCACCATCCTTCCCGTCAGGCCGATGGCGTCCGTCGTCGTTCCCGGTGAGTAACCCGCATGGCCGCACAGCCTTGCGTTTTTCTTGTTTTGCAGCACGTCCCGTGCTTACAGGCTGAGGGCTGCCAAAACAAAGCCGTCTCACGGCTGCACATTCATGCGAAAAGAGCCGCCGCATACACAACAATAAAAAAGACCTGTAGCAGCGGTTAGAAAGACACTGTAGCGGCGGGCAGGCCACCCTGCCGTTAGGCAAACACAACTACAAATATGCGTTTATAGCGGCGGGTGGTCTGTCGCCTAAACAAATCACCGCTACAGACACATTATTAGCGGCGGTTGAAGATGTCAACCGTCGCTATTGTTAGCCATTAGTAGCGGCGGTGGACATCTTCAACCGCCGCTACTGTTGGCTATTAGTAGCGGCGGTTGACAACATCAACCGCCGCAACTTATTATTTTTCAAAAAAAAAATTATCAAATACATAGAAATTACAGATTCTGCATACACAGAAATTTACAAATCTCATCATAGATATTTACAACATCTTATCAAAGATATTTATAATCTCATCACAGATATTTACATCTCATCATAGAATATATACATGTTTGTCATCAAAATGTTCAATCTAGCTTACAAAATATTTTATATGAACCCTAATGCATAGTCATCATCTTTTTTCGACACATTAGGCTCATATGGTGCTCTTGAACCAGCCCACTCATAAAGGGACCTATGTTTTGTTGCTAGTTCACTGTTTGAGTCAAAGCATTTTCCTTCTAGACTAATTACCTCTCCCAACATAAAACGACAAAGAGAAGCTACAACTAGATACATGGCATTTGTACTCAAGTGAACACGTGATTCAGGAATTATACCCTTTTTGATCGTGTCGTTCCTTTTCATCTTTGCAGCCCATTCTCTCTTTGGCCTTGTGGCTTTCTGTGTCACATGAGCAGAGTCCTCAATGATATGGTACAGGTTAAGTAAAATGGACATAAACAAAACCAACTTACCTCTTGTTGAGACTCCTCAATGATATGGTCCAGGTAAGTTGAAGTACCAACCGAGAACACACAAGTGTAGTAACCACAATGCACACTTTCTCATATTTGCTTATTGTACTATAAAATGGATAACACAAGTTCATTACATCTACAATAATTACATGAATGGATAGTACGATAAGAACATGTATAGTCATATCCAAAACTTATGACGGAAGTACATCTTCTTTTTCCTTGTAGGATGACATGCCCCACCGGCTACGACATATTTCTCGTAAGCACTGCGTGATCGACAAAAGCTTATCAGTAGATGATATTAACATCATCAAACCATACACACGTAGACCAATTTCTTACCGATCTATGACTTCCAGAATAACATTGTATAAGTTCTTGTCGTAGTCCAGGCTGTCGAGGTACCTTCTTTCGGAAATATCATCAGATCCAATGATCGCTACAACAATGTTTGTTATCAACAAGTTAATTACGATTGGATTTAATTTTAACATAGGATACATGACGAAGACAGTAGTTGTCTGTTGACGGCTGTTAAGTACCATTTTCAACCGTCAACTATACTCAAATAAAGGAGAATTTGGTATTTCATACACGCATGCTTTAGCACAATAATATAGTTCCACTTGTACTTGGAGAACTTTGTGCATGCAGAAGGAAATGTGAAGGAAACACCTCAAAAGGCAAGAAAACACACTTTCGACCAATCAGAGAGTGCCACACGGACGTCACACGGATTGAAGGGCCCATTTTCAGCACTTAACCGACGTAACTCCCTGTAATACCGCGCAAACCGACGTCAGGGCCCACAGGACAGCCACCTGGAGAAAGCACAGGCCAGGAGGGGCCACCCCCAGGTCGGCCGACCTGGTCAGGTCGGCCGACCCAGCCGGGCGCCCTCTCCGCCTGGGCTTCCACGTGTTGGCTCCTCCGCGACTCCTGATAACGGTTTGAGATGCCTTCCGTGGCGGTTACGCTCCCTTGCCGACCTATTGAGGCTATAAATAGGAGGGTGTGCCTTCACACTCAACACACACCACAAGAAGCATTTCTCTCTTGCTAGTAGTAGTTCTTGGAGTTTTAGTGGAGTTAGGCTGAGTCTAGAGCTCTCTAGTCCCAAGTCTTCACTTGGAATTGGTATGGCTCTTGTATCTTTTCCCTTTTGTAAGACTTTACTCTTATCAATATATATATCTTTTCTATATAGCTGTGCTTGGGTCATGAGTTTCTTGTTTGATTTTGTGATCCATATATGTGATAGTATAGTCTACTTGTGTGATAGTAGTTTATATTTATTATACTACTATTGTCATACTAGTTATATACCGTCACTATAGTCTAGTTTATATGTTATAGTCTCTATGCTTAGTTTTAGCTGATAAAGTATAGCATGGGTTTGGTGATCGTATTCGTACGGTAGCTCTGCCTCGTTAATAGTAATCGCGGAGGGGCAGAGTGCTCTTTGGTCATGCAAGTATGGTACTTGGGTGACTGATTTGCATCAATTATTCGTTAGTCTACTGGTTCGTTGAGGTAGGCGGCAGGTGGTGACAGCCCTGTCCGTCCTTTGAAATCCTCCCCGCTAGGCTAGTGCGTAGGCTCTTGGCGGAAGTCGCCTGTGGATGCAGGGGTAAGTCCGTGCCTGAAGTGCTATACTATTGACTGCTGAACCTGAGTGTGGGTCTGTATGTATTCTACTTAGGCTATGCAACTGTATAGGAATGTATAGTAGGAGTAGCTTAGCCTAGTCTTTCCTCCACTAGACTTTATTTATTTAGTAGGAATCTTCTGTGTGTGTCACACTACCCGGTTATTATCATGTACCCGCCTGTCTTGGTTAGATATCCTTGCTAATTGTTAACATGATCTTATATGTTAGTAACGCTTCTTGATCATAACCTTCCTTTGGGATAAACAAATACGATACCCTGAATACTTCCGGGTGAAATGCTACAGCGGTATTCTCCGTGCGCTTGCGGATTTTACCTACTTGACTCTGGGACATATTAGTGAACCGTTTCTGGCCCCGTGCCGGGAATGATTTATTAATATGGCTTAGCAAAAGTCAACAAGCATTTCTGGCGCCGTTGCCGGGGAAGGCGTATGATTCAAGAAAAATTACTAATGTATATAGTAGTGTTGCAATTATTAAGGCTATCTCCTAGGCAGGCTAACCTTGCTTTGTTTTCTGCATTTTGTATGAAAACAGGGTAGTGTATGACTGGTTTCGACTTACCGACAAACTTCACTGAAGATCCTGAGTCACTCCTGAGAAGGACACGAGCTAGGCTCACCCCTCCTCGTAAGGAGACTCGGCCAATCGAACCTGTCATTCCCGCACCATCAAGCTCTGAGCAAATGGCCGACAAGACCCTCCGCGAGTTCTCCGCTCCCTCCGCTGCCAACATCCCTACGGGACCAGCTGGCAATGTGGGAGATGCGAACTTCGAGATCAAGACCGGTCTCATCACCATGGTGCAGGCTAGCCCATTCTGTGGGAAAGCCAATGAGGACGCTAGTGCTCATCTCCAGCAATTCCTGGAGATTTGCAACACGTTCAAAAAGAAGGACAGCCTCATCACATTCATGAAGAACTTCCTTGAGAAGGAAAAGGTTGCACAGCAACAACTGATGAAGGCAAGGAGGCAAAGGTCGCACATTAAGCAACAGCCTCCGAAGTCCACAAGGCAGCAACCTCCGAGGTCTGCAAGGAAACAGGCTGTGAAGCCTGCAAAACCGCAGCCTCCGAAGCCCGAGAAGCCACCGACCGCAACAAAGACCAAGAAGGTGTGGCGAGTGAAACAAGAAGCATCATCCGTGTCTTCATCTCCGGGACCGGACAACGCTTCATCGAGCTGAACGCCGGAGAAAAGTCCCGCTCGTCGGACTTTAAAAGGTGAGTCCTCGCCGGGAGGTTAAACCGGTAGTTATCCACATTTGCTCTTTTAATTGCATATTTGCTTTCCACCATATTTTGATTTTTCCCGACCACTGCATTTCTGCATTTTTGAATTTTTCCAGCCACCTTGGAATTTTTCAAAACTCATTTGCATTTTTGAAAATTTAGAAAATAGGTTTTTGGGCTTTCCATTTTGAAAAGATTTTTTGTCGAGCTTTTTGAGCAAAAAGGCAGCAGGGGACAAATCCTTTAGCCGTTGGGGAACACATAGGAAAAAGGGGGCTGCCAGGAGGCCCACCTGCCAGGTCGGCCGACCTGGTGGGGTCGGCCGACCCCCTGGCCCCACTTTTTCCTGTGCTCCTTTCTCCCAACGTCTATATGGCCGTTGTTCTGTCCCTTTCTAATGGCCATCTTGCTTTCTTGGCTATAAAAACCGCCCAGGAGGAGGAGCTTCACCATTCCAAGCTCATCTTTCACTCCCCTCCTTTGCTCACTTGTTGCTCTCCCAAAATTTCGTGTTCTTCAACTTTACTACAGCCCCAAAAACCCAAAAAAAATATTTCCCCTCTGTTTTAGTGCATTTGCAAGTTGTTGTGAGAAGAAAACCAATTTCGGAGAAGCTCGGGTTTGTCGTTTTCACTAACGCTCACCCGAACACTTGTTCGATCTTGTTTTTGTTCTTGTCTTGTGTTTGTTCTTGTGTGCAGCCATGTTCAACCGAATGAATCAAGTCGCCGGAATCAAGCGGAGAAAAAGCACTCGTGCAAGCACGAGTCAAGCATCCTCCGTCGAGCTCACACCAAGTCCGGGGCATGGTGACCCCGAAGCTGAAATTCCGGAGGAAAGGCCGGCCTTGCTCATCACCGAGGAGCATCTCGACATCAAGGACGACCGCGAGGGCCAAGGCATCACGCTCATGAGAGAACGGCCATTCGCCCACACCCGACGCTTCGATCCGGACTTCCTCGAGAAAATAGGTATGGGAGAAGAATTTGCCTCTATTTTTCGCACTATGGGTTGGCTAAATTTCGTAGAAGTAGACGAGCCGGGTTCTCGTTTGCTTACTATGCAGTTTTTATGCACCCTTAGAAAGTATGATGAAGGCATTTCTTTTCGCTTGTTTGGGCAAGAGCGCTTGGTCACATGGGGTGATCTTCATGCTATGCTAGGTCTAAATCCTAAATGTAGGCTAGACTTAGATAAAGCGCTAAAGGGGTTCCATAAAGAAAGTTTTTGGAAAAAGATTTCCGGAAACGAGTGGGGTCCCAAGCCTAGAACAAGTGCCATCCATAATCCTACACTTAGATTTATGCATGTGTGGTTGGCTATGACCTTGTTTCCTCGAGGTGACATTAGGGTTGTCCGGCAAGATGAATTGAAAATACTTTATGCCATGATTAAGAAAATTAGGGTGCCACCCGCGGAATGCATGATTGATCAATGGTTAGACAATATAAAGTTGACAGGACCAATTGAGTGCACCTCTTTAGTTACTCGCATTGCGCAGAAGTGTGGTCTGCTTGAGAATGTTCATGTTGAATATTTGACGGTAGATAGAGAATTTCTAGGCGAGGACTATTTTGTGCAAGGACATACTTTGAAACATGGTCCAAATAATACCTTGATCTATCACTTTCCCGGGTATACAAACGAATTCCCGTTACCTAACCCGGGTCTTCGTTTGTATCACTGTCGGGCACTAACCCTCCCACTTGAGCCAGTGGGAGAAGTTCGCAGGCATAGTGTTTCAGGGCGACCGACACGTTCCCGTAGGCATATGGAGCCTACACCGGAGTTTCACACTCCGACCGGAGATCCGGTATGGGAGCAGCCCCCGCCACAGGACGAGGCGGGTGCATCAACATGGCAGGCCGGAGCATGGGAATCTCAGTACGATTACCCCATGCAGACGTCATCAAGTTCAAGCGGACCGCCATTCTTTGCCACTCGGTCATTCTCATCCCGTGGGTTCCGTGAACTCAACTATGGGATGGACGAGTTGACAAGGAGGGTGAACAACATTGATTTGCGCACCGAGAGCATGCAACAAACTCTCACGCAACATGTCGCCGACACCCAGCAATGGCAGAATTTCAGCGACAACCAATTCCGCGAGCTGAACGCGATGATGGTTCAGAATCAGAGCAATTGGGATGCCTTCTTCCGCTCTCAAGGCTACGACCCGAACCAGCAGATATGAGCAAGAACAAGCTTGGGGGAGGACCCCCCTTCTCACGGTAACTTGTATCTTTCCCCTTCCCTTTATTTCTTGCATTTGCTAAATCTGAAAATCCATAAAAATTTGCAAAACATAAAAAGAACAAAAATATTTCCCTTTTTCATGCGCGGTATGAATGTGTATAATTTTCCTATGTTGAGATGATGAATAGTTGCTCTGTCCTTTATTCCTCTCTAATGCTAGTTTACAACTTAGTACTCTCTCAAGAGTTAGGTTTGTTGGTAAATCTTGCCTTGAACTTGAATCTTGTGGGTAGCATATGCATTCTCTAGTTCTAAGTTGTTGAGAGGTATGATATGATAGATAGGGCTGCTATGATCTTGCTCAACGTAAAGCTTGAATTCCGGAGTTTTATTTTTCAAAATGACAAATTGATAAGTTCCTCAATGATGAAATTCCCACCACAGCCATATGTAGTGTTTACATTTGAAAACCTTTACACATATGCTGCTTGTTTCACATTGAGCTTAGTCAAAATTGTTGTTACCCTAGTAGAACTCTTTTCATGCTTTCTTGATCAAGATCATGTACACACATCCACCGCCATGAGCTATCCTTCTAAATCAAGAAGATAGCATCCACCATATCCACCATATCCACCGTGAGCTATTCTTCTACACCGGAAGAAAGCCACTATCCATCCATCCATCCAAAGAAACACTCCATATATCCATTGCAAAATTCCTCTCTCAAAGTATTCATTGCAAACTAGGACTATGGCTATGCAAAAAGAAAAGAAAAAAAAAATGCTCAAAGAGAGCAAGCAAAAGGTAGCCATAGCCTAGAAACTCCAAAAGAGAGAAGGAAAATTCAAAAAGGAGTTATTTCTTCCCATCCACCATTCCTCCGTTCTCCCACACACTTGCACATCTTGATCAAGATTGTTTGAATTGATGTTTTTCTTGGATCCGGTCTTTTGACATAGCAATATTATGTGAACATGAGTGCTTCATATATCCCTACCTTGAGCTCCACATAAAGCCTTATTTAGAAGTAGGTGATTATAGGCAACACTTTGCCTTGGTGAGGAATCATACACATATTGAGTGATCCGAGAGAATCATTTGAGGAATTTGGTTTTTATTTTCAAAATCTTTTGAAAACCTCCGGAACAACATAGCGGAATCTAGAGCAAGTGATTGGTGCCCTGCAATTGTTCTATCTCTCAACCGCCCAAGACAATGAGGTGTAAAAGCCCCATGGATCGAGGTAAATGGGTAAGTTATGCGCCAATATATTTAATTCTAGGAAGAGTACTTTGTTGTGCGCATAGTATTATTGAGGAGTAGGACATTGTAGCAACTCCTGATCAACAAACTTAAGTTTATCTTTGCTTCGGGACGAGCAAAGGGTAAGCTTGGGGGAGTTTGTTGACGGCTGTTAAGTACCATTTTCAACCGTCAACTATACTCAAATAAAGGAGAATTTGGCATTTCATACACGCATGCTTTAGCACAATAATATAGTTCCACTTGTACTTGGAGAACTTTGTGCATGCAGGAGGAAATGTGAAGGAAACACCTCAAAAGGCAAGAAAACACACTTTCGACCAATCAGAGAGTGCCACACGGACGTCACACGGATTGAAGGGCCCATTTTCAGCACTTAACCGACGTAACTCCCTGTAATACCGCGCAAACAGACGTCAGGGCCCACAGGACAGCCACCTGGAGAAAGCACAGGCCAGGAGGGGCCACCCCCAGGTCGGCCGACCTGGTCAGGTCGGCCGACCCAGCCGGGCGCCCTCTCCGCCTGGGCTTCCACGTGTTGGCTCCTCCGCGACTCCTGATAACGGTTTGAGATGCCTTCCGTGGCGGTTACGCTCCCTTGCCGACCTATTGAGGCTATAAATAGGAGGGTGTGCCTTCACACTCAACACACACCACAAGAAGCATTTCTCTCTTGCTAGTAGTAGTTCTTGGAGTTTTAGTGGAGTTAGGCTGAGTCTAGAGCTCTCTAGTCCCAAGTCTTCACTTGGAATTGGTATGGCTCTTGTATCTTTTCCCTTTTGTAAGACTTTACTCTTATCAATATATATATCTTTTCTATATAGCTGTGCTTGGGTCATGAGTTTCTTGTTTGATTTTGTGATCCATATATGTGATAGTATAGTCTACTTGTGTGATAGTAGTTTATATTTATTATACTACTATTGTCATACTAGTTATATACCGTCACTATAGTCTAGTTTATATGTTATAGTCTCTATGCTTAGTTTTAGCTGATAAAGTATAGCATGGGTTTGGTGATCGTATTCGTACGGTAGCTCTGCCTCGTTAATAGTAATCGCGGAGGGGCAGAGTGCTCTTTGGTCATGCAAGTATGGTACTTGGGTGACTGATTTGCATCAATTATTCGTTAGTCTACTGGTTCGTTGAGCTAGGCGGCAGGTGGTGACAGCCCTGTCCGTCCTTTGAAATCCTCCCCGCTAGGCTAGTGCGTAGGCTCTTGGCGGAAGTCGCCTGTGGATGCAGGGGTAAGTCCGTGCCTGAAGTGCTATACTATTGACTGCTGAACCTGAGTGTGGGTCTGTATGTATTCTACTTAGGCTATGCAACTGTATAGGAATGTATAGTAGGAGTAGCTTAGCCTAGTCTTTCCTCCACTAGACTTTATTTATTTAGTAGGAATCTTCTGTGTGTGTCACACTACCCGGTTATTATCATGTACCCGCCTGTCTTGGTTAGATATCCTTGCTAATTGTTAACATGATCTTATATGTTAGTAACGCTTCTTGATCATAACCTTCCTTTGGGATAAACAAATACGATACCCTGAATACTTCCGGGTGAAATGCTACAGCGGTATTCTCCGTGCGCTTGCGGATTTTACCTACTTGACTCTGGGACATATTAGTGAACCGTTTCTGGCCCCGTGCCGGGAATGATTTATTAATATGGCTTAGCAAAAGTCAACATTGTCCAACTTACTTGAAGTTGTAAGGGGCCATAATGCACTCTGTATCTTGCCACTTCATGAAGCAGTCGTACAAGTAATTTGCAACATAAGTCCTTGCTTCTGTTGTCAAGACCGTCTTCATTTAAGCAAGCTCTGTCGATGTCTTAACCGGATAATTTTATGGATTTACTGTTGGGTTGATCGAGCTTTGGTTGATCCGTCTTGGGTTGACGTAGGCCACCCTCCAATATTTTCTATTGGACTCCTTTCTTTGGAAAAAGGAGTTCATACTACAAAAAAAAAAGCATTAGATCATATATGGAATTATGCTTGAAATACGAAGTACATCGAACACGACACTTACATGCACCACAGGATGATGAAGGTGACGTCCATTTGGTCTAGACGAAACATCGAGTGGACATCCTCCCAAAAAAGGTATAAGATTTGTTCGTCATCTTCATTGAACACCTCTTTTGGAATCCTACAAGTGATTTTGGTGACCCCTTCCTTTGACGCCATCATATACCCGTCGTGCAACTTCCGCATCTCCCACAGTAGGTTCTTGTACATGTGATTTGATATAAGGGGTTTACCAAGTATAAATTTCGGGTAGTCCACATCGTCCATAGGATTCTCCAAAATTTGATCATCGTATGATAATACATCCCGAGGATATTCTTCTTGCAGGACGAGCTTGTCAGTGCTTGCTAGACATTTTTTCAATGCAGCCAAGTACTTATCAACATCACTTTTTGCTTTTGGGTCCTTTGGCTCTTTGTCAAATCCGGTAATCGTCTTTGGGATTACCGATGCCTTGGTGACAACTGGTGCAGGCTGGACTTGGATTACCGGAGCCTGAACTTGAACACTCTACGGAAGAGGCTCGTTCTCACTATAGATTATAGGACTATGAGTCAAGTCGGCTTCCGCATGAGGAGATTGGAGCTTGTTTCCCAAGGCTGCCGTAGACATAGGAGACGGCTGTCCACCTGTATTGATTGGCTGGCTCGGATGAAAGGACCCGTGCCCAGACAACAGGGGTGGAGAAACTCGTGGTGAGAGGACAACATCACGGCGTTTCCAAATAATGAAAGAGCGGAGGGCATCTTCGAGAGTTTCTATACCTGCCTCAGGTATCGGGCATTCAATCTCATTGTCCTCATAGCCAGGTACTATTTCTCACACAGTGACACGCACGTAACCTGGGGGGATATCCCTGTTATGGAGCATCTCTCTTGGAAATGCCGTGCCGGATGCAACCTTCATCGTCTTCTCCTTGTAACCAAATGGCACATGCAACTCGCAAGGAGTATCCTCAGTGATGTTCTCTGTTTCTGACTGCATAGGGATTGATGGTTGATCGGAGACGGATGGTTGCGTGGAGACGGATGGTTGCGTGGATGTGGACGAACCACGTAATAAGGCATCCATCGCAGCCTGCAGGTTGGGGTCCAAACGACCGCTTTCTTTGTCGATAGCAAACATAAGAAGTTGCCGCCTCCAATCCTCCTTGGCTTTATCTTCTCGCTCTTTCCTGTTCAATGTTTGCTTCTTGTAGAGGTGAGAGGATGTATCAGAGAAACCTTCTTTCCATGTTGCCGATGATGACACTCCTTGTACCCGACCACCATGTTCTTTGGTCCCAATAGCCTTCGCTAGCTCATCCTTGTGATACTGCGGTGTAAACAGACCAGCCTCCGTCTGCATCGTGATGGGACCTTTTAAGGCTTGCACGACCTCAACTGTCGCGGGATCCTTCACAATAATCTCTCCTTCATCGGTTAAGTCAGAGCGACCATATACCCAATTCCTGGTACGCTCATTGGTGTTTGGCAAAGGATTAGGTTTTCCTTCCACGCGGAGCTTGGCTTCCTGCTCTCTCCAAATCAGAATCTTCTTTTTGTATCCGCCCGGACCTAACCGTGGCTTGTACTTGTTTCGCTTGTTGAGCTCAACCATCTTTTCACTGAGCTCCTTCGAAGAACTGCTCATCTTCTGCTCAACAAACTCATCCCATTCCTGCTGACTAATATTTCCATGCTTGTCGAATGGGGTTTGATTTTTTTTGACGTGTTGGCAGTTTAGCTTAGACTTGTAATCACGAAAGATGTGATTAAAAGTGGACATCGTGGGCTTCTTGGCTCTCTCGAGATCTGTTGGCTGGAACCGGATGGTTGCCATGATGTCAGCCCACATATCGTCTTTTCTGCCATCCGCGACTTGGCGCCAATCTTGCCACGTGATTTTGCAATGGTCCCTCACCACTTTGCCGCAACGGTTCCGCCATTTGGCATTGACACCAGCGGGTTCAATCGGTTCTCCATCTTTGGGGTCTAGTGCAGTAACCTCGTAGATGCCCTCTGCCTTGTTCGCGAAGCGCTGACCGTGCTTGCATTTGTGTGTGGACCCTTGGGCAGGCACCTCTTCCACTTGCTGCTCGAGGGCCTCATCTGTCGCAGCCTCTGCTGCAAATAGCCGATGGACACTTCATCGAGGTCCCTAGGATATAAGTAGTAGATTTTAGTTTACAAATTAGTTGAACAAATGAGAGAATTATCTTTGACAAGATACCTCATCTTGAGGCACAAAATCAGGATCCGGGCTCGCCAATCGACGTTCCTTTGGTAGTGGAGGATGCGGATCTTTTGGTTCTTCCCAGTGTTCGCTTGATCCTTCATCGTCTGAAGATGACCTTGCTTATGAGTGCGCCTTGAGGGCGTCTTCCTCTTGAGAGGGCATATTGTCCACCATGACGAGAAGACTTTGACAGCTAATGTTAGATATGACGACTAGTTTAGAAACCAAGGAGTATACACCTTTCATCATTGAGCATAGAGATAAGGAAAACAAAAGAAAATAATAGAAAAAATCAAAATTTGCTCTCAGTGCGGGTTGCCGAACCAACGGCCTTCCAATGCTCTAAGATCCTTGACTCGTACAACAACATATATCTGATATCCTAGGATATGGTCTATGTCAACACACTAGCCTCACTTAGCCCGCTTTCATCATTGAGCATGGGTCGATTGCCTACGTAGAATAGATAAGTAGTACAGAGAGACAAGGAGAAGAATAGAAAAATCAAAAGTTGCTCTCAGTGTAGGGTTGCCAAATCAACGGTCTTCCAACGCTCTAAGATCCTTGACCTGTACAGCAGCATGTATCCAATATCCTAGGATATGGTCCATGTCGCTACACTAAACTCACTTGGCCCCCTTTCATCATTGAGCATCGATCGCCTACGTAGAATAGATAAGTAGTACAAAGAGACAAGGAGAAGAATAGAATAGGAATATCGCACAGGTATCATAAGCAAATATATTAAAGGCCGCAAGTAATATGGCATATATATGGCCGCAAGTAATATGGCATATATATATCATCATATATATTATAGGCAGCAAGCATGATAGGTGTAGAGTGCCCGATCTTTCGGCGAGTGGAGATAACTTCGATTTGGTGGATGTTGACCCTCACGATCCGACTACAACGAGCAAGCCGAAGCGCCAATGCAATCGCTGAACCAACTTCCGGAGGATATTAACCTTGCGGTAAACAAGATCAACCTGATCACGAGGATCAATTCTTACGCGCAATCGAAGAATGAGCAAGAATTAGAGGCGAGCAATCTGATGTATTGCACGAAGGTGGAGTTCTGAATTCACGTCGAGAGACGGATGAGCTAAGCTAAACTTAAAACAAAACTCGAAGATTACAAGGGGCGCAGCCCTTGACTATATAGGGGGAGGACGAGGCATCTAGGGCCGGCCGAAGTGGAGAGGCGCGCAGTGGAGAGGGAGTCGTGCGACTTGGGCCACGTGGGCCTTCGGGCGACATCATCCTGGGCCGTCGTTCCTTAGCATCAAAACCGTCTTCAATTCCTGGGCTCGAGCTCTAGTGATTGGGCCCTTGTACGTCGTCGTCTCGTTAGAAGATAGATCTGTAACTCGAGGAGGCGCGACGACGAGAGGTGGAGGCGTGACAGCTTGGTTTGGCGCGCCATCTTCCGTCGTCATTATTCGTATGTCGTTGATGTCCTCATCATCCTCCCCTTCTTGAAGTGAAGTCGTCCTCGACGGCAACTCATCATCCTCACCCAAATATGGTTTCAAATCTGCAACATTAAAACTAGTGGAAACACCAAACTCCATGGGCAAGTCAAGAACATAAGTATTATCATTAATCTTGGTTAGCACTTTAAAAGGACTAGCAGCACGAGGCATCAGTTTAGAACGACGCAAAGTAGGAAATCTATCTTTACGCAAGTGCAACCAAACCAAATCACCAGGTTCAAAAGAAATATGTTTTCTACCTTTACTACCAGCAACTTGATACTTTTTATTAGCAATGGCAATGTTGTGTTGTGTTTCTTCATGCAATTGTTTCATGTGATCAATATGAGCAAGAGCATCAAGATGTGGTTCATCTTCAGCATCAATAGCAAATAAATCAATAGGCGCCTTAGGAACATAGCCATAAACAACCTCAAAAGGACACATCTTAGTGGCAGAATGTGTAGCACGATTATAAACAAATTCAATATGAGGTAAACAATCTTCCCAGCGTCTCAAATTTTTATCTAAAACAGCTCTAAGCATAGCAGACAAAGTTCTATTTACTACCTCAGTTTGCCCATCAGTTTGAGGATGACAAGTAGTACTAAACAGCAGCTTAGTTCCTAATTTATTCCAAAGAGAACGCCAAAAATGACTAAGAAACTTAGCATCACGATCAGAGACAATTGTTTTAGGAATTCCATGCAATCTAACAATCTCTCTAAAGAACAATTCAGCAACATTTGAGGCATCATCAGTTTTATGACAAGGTATAAAGTGAGCCATTTTAGAGAAATGATCAACAACCACAAAAATACTGTCCCTCCCCTTCTTAGTGCGAGGCAATCCCAAAACAAAATCCATCGAAATATCATGCCAAGGAGAAGAGGGAACAGGCAAGGGCATATACAAACCATGATTACCCAAACGAGATTTAGCTTTTTGACATGTAGTACAGCGTGCAACCAGGCGCTCAACATCACGGCGCATCCGTGGCCAAAAGAAATGGTCGGCCAACACCTCATGTGTCTTGATAACTCCGAAGTGACCCATAAGACCACCTCCATGCACCTCCTGTAACAACAAAAGACGAACCAAGCTAGCTGGAATACACAGCTTGTTAGCACGAAACAGGAACCCATCCTGCATATGAAATTTGCCCCAAGGTTTGCCATCCTTACAATGCATCATAGTATCATGAAAATCAGCATCATTCACATATTGATCTTTCAAAGCTTGCAAACTAAAGATTTTAAAGTCTAATTGGGACAACATCATATAACGACGAGACAAAGCATCGGCAATCACATCTTCCTCCCGTTTTTATGTTTAATGATGTTGGAAAAGATTCAATAAATTCAACCCATTTAGCATGACGACGATTCAGATTAGTTTGGGTTCTAATATGTTTCAAAGCCTCATGATCAGAATGAATAATAAATTCCCGAGGCCATAAATAATGCTGCCATGTTTGCAAAGTTCTTACTAAAGCATAAAGTTCTTTATCATAAGTGGAATATTTAAGAGCAGCACCACTTAACTTCTCACTAAAATAAGCTATGGGTTTATGATCTTGCAACAAAACAGCACCCAAACCAATTCCACTAGCATCACATTCCAATTCAAACACTTTATCAAAATTAGGCAATTGTAAGAGAGGAGCATGAGTTAACCGTTCTTTTAAAGTGTTGAATGCATCGTCTTGTGGTGCGCCGCACTCAAATGGCGCACCCTTCTTGGTCAGCTCATGTAATGGTGCAGCAATAGAATTGAAATCCCGCACAAAACGACGATAGAAGCCTGCAGGACCAAGAAAACTACGAACCTGTGTGACTGTCGTCGGTTGGGGCCAACTCTGAATGGCGTCCACCTTGCTGCTATCGACCTCAATGCCCTGTGGAGTAACAACATATCCAAGAAACGAAACACGTTGTGTGCAAAAAGTGCATTTTTTCATGTTCCCAAACAAGTGAGCAGCATGCAAAGCATCAAAAATAGCACGCAAATGATCTAAATGCTCATTCATGGATTTGCTGTATATAAGGATATCATCAAAATAGACAACAACAAATATTCCAATGAAAGACCGAAGAACTTCATTCATTAAACGCATAAAAGTGCTAGGAGCATTAGACAATCCAAACGGCATAACCAACCATTCATACAAGACAAATTTAGTTTTAATAACCGTTTTCCATTCATCTCCTAATTTCATTCTTATTTGATGGTAACCACTACGTAAATCAACCTTAGAGAAAATTGTGGCACCACTAAGTTCATCAAGCATATCATCAAGGCGTGGTATAGGATATCGATAACGAATTGTAATATTGTTAATTGCACGACAATCTACACATATACGCCAAGAACCATCTTTCTTAGGAACAAGCAAAACAGGAACTGAACAAGGGCTGAGAGACTCACGAATGTAACCTTTATCAAGCAATGCCTGCACTTGACGCTGAATTTCTTTCGTCTCCTCAGGATTTGTGCGGTACGAGGCGCGATTAGGAAGCTGTGCGCCTGGAACTAAATCAATCTGATGTTCTATGCCACGAATAGGAGGAAGACCCGGCGGCAATTCAGCGGGAAAAACATCTTTATAGTCCTGCAAAAGGTTAGCAACAGCAGGAGGAATATGCAACATAGGCGCCTCATCTAGTGAAACAAGCATACGAGAGCAAACTAGCGCATAGCAAAGCAAATTAGCATCATGTAATTCATCAAAATCAGCACGTGTAGCAAGCAAGATAGGGTTATTCAATTTGATCTCATGTTGAACAGGTGCAACAAAAGGCGATGTAACCAATTTTGCAGCTTTTGTTGCTCGAGCAATATCATCTTTAAGAACTTGTTCAGGTGTCATAGGATGAATAACAATTTTCTGACCCTTAAACATGAAGGAATAATAATTGGAGCGACCATGATGAACACTATCAACATCATATTGCCAAGGACGGCCAAGCAACAAAGAGCATGCTTCCATTGGAACAACATCACAATCTATAAAATCAGAATAGGGGCCAAGAGAGAAAGGAACACGTACCGAGCGTGTTACCTTTATTTTGCCGCCATCATTAAGCCATTGAACGTGATAAGGATGTGGATTCTTCCTTGTTGGCAATGACAACTGCTCCACCAAGGTCGTACTAGCCAAATTGTTGCAACTGCCACCATCGATGATTATACGGACCTAAACACAGGGCGAGGCGAGCGGGTCACGACATAACCGAGTAGGACTCAATCAGCGAGGCGAGCGGGTCACGACGTAACCGAGTAGGACTCGATCGTCGAGGCAGTGATTGACCCGGACTCACGGTGCAGCAGAAAAACTTGGCAAGCGAGACGGGATAAACAGATACAGCGGAAAGCAAACTGTGGTGGTGAAAACACGTGGCACGGCGGAAGGATACGACGATGATAGGAAGAAAACGATGAAACACAGTGTACCAGCAACGATCAAAAGCGAAAGCACAAAAACTCAACAACGCAAATAATTGAACGAAAGTGCGAGGCTCAAAACCGTACTAGGGTAAACTTTTTTTTGTAGTTTTTGGTTTATGAGGAATTGGATAAAACTCATCAAGAAACACTGGAATCTGATACCACTTGATAGGTGTAGAGTGCCCGATCTTTCGACGAGTGGAGATAACTTTGATTTGGTGGATGTTGACCCTCACGATCCGACTACGACGAGCAAGCCGAAGCGCCAATGCAATCGCTGAACCAACTTCCGGAGGAAATTAACCTTGCGGTAAACAAGATCAACCTGATCACGAGGATCAATTCTTACGCGCAATCGAAGAACGAGCAAGAATTAGAGGCGAGCAATCTGATGTATTGCATGAAGGTGGAGTTCTGAATTCACGTCAAGAGATGGATGTATAGCTAAGCTAAACTTAAAACAAAACTCGAAGATTACAAGGGGCGCAGCCCTTGACTATATAGGGGGAGGACGAGGCATCTAGGGCCGGCTGAAGTGGAGAGGCGCGCGGTGGAGAGGGAGTCGTGCGACTTGGGCCACGTGGGCCTTCGGGCGACATCATCCTGGGCCGTCGTTCCTTAGCATCAAAACCGTCTTCAATTCCTGGGCTCGAGCTCTAGTGATTGGGCCCTTGTACGTCGTCGTCTCGTTAGAAGATGGATCCGTAACTCGAGGAGGCGCGACGACGAGAGGTGGAGGTGTGACAGCTTGGTTTGGCGCGCCATCTTCCGTCATCATTATTCGTATGTCGTTGATGTCCTCATCAAAGCATATGGCAACAAATTAAATATATGGCAGCAAAATGGCAGTGACAACAGCAGCAGTGCACATATATATATAGCAGAAAAATGAACAACAGTAGATATCACTAGCAGATATCAACAACAGCAGCAAAATGAACCATATATATCACTAGCAGATATCAACAACAATAACAAGCTAAAGATTAACAACAAGTATATGGCATATATATCATCATATATATCATAACAATAGCAGCAGTGCACATATATACCACAGGCAGCAAATAAACAAAATACCACAGGCAGCAAATAAGCAACTATAGTGAGCATGACAGTGAGCAAGAATATAGGACAGCTAGCACATTCAGATATGGCAGCAAAAGAAATACCACAGGCAACAAATAAGCAACTATTGTGAGCATGACAGTGAGAAAAAAAAGCAAGCATATAAAGCAGCTAGCACACTCAGACATGACGACTATTTGGATCATACTGCATGTCAAACATAGGTGACATCAGTCAGTTCAGCTAGTGCCAAACGCAGAGGATACCCTGCCCAACTGATCTCATAGAAGTTTACATGCTACAAAATCACAAGAGAAAGCATGAAAAAATACAACAGTGGTATAAAAGCCCTTTTATACCGACCTAAGGTAACAAAAAGTACATTTTAGTGGTACCTAACGATACCATTTTAGGGCATTATGTTATGTTTTTGTATTGTTGAATTGTATCACAAGAGAGTTCTTTTGGTGGTTAATTTGTTGCCAGACTGCTATGCTCCAGAAATTAATTTCTTTTCTCTTTTGGTTGTTTTACAGGGTTCTATAACATGCAAGAGGCGCTAAAAAAGATGTTGGGTTTTTATGGCTGCAAGGGCTTCTAAGACGGGAGAATTCCTGATGCTATCTCTAAAGCAAGATTGATATCCTGCATTGATGAGCTGACAGAGAAGATCAGCACAAGGGTCAGGCAAATCAAGGCTTGCCTGCGGCGGGGGAAGCTCGGGGAGGGGGCTCGTGCACACACACACACACACACACACACACACACACACACACACACACACACACACACACACACACACACACACACACAGAGGGTGCACCTAGTCAAAGGAGGGGCCGTGCCTGCGGTGATGGAGCTCGGGGAGGAGGGGGACTGTGCCTGTGGCGGCGAAGCTCGAGGAGGACGGCAGCCGTTGACGTGGCGGCGCTGGGGGAAGGAGGAGCGGGCCGTGCTTGCGGCGATGGAGCTCGGGGAGGAGGGGGCCCCTGCCTGCGACGACGATGCTCGGGGAGGAGGGCAGCCGTTGACGTGGCGGCGCTGGGGGAAGGAGGAGGGGGCCTGTGCCTACGGCGATTGATGAGCCCATGGCTCATCGAGTCGTTAAAACTACGCATTCTAAAAACAAGCATGATTTTACACATATTGTAGAACATGATGTATCAAAATACTCCAACATTCAGTTTGGATCTTTGACAAATATTATACATAATAAAGAGAAAAGTGAGGATTTGCCAGCCAGTTATTCTATGCCATGCAATGTTTTCATTGGGACCGATCTGAAGGTTGAGGAAAAGAAAGGAGAAACGAAGGAATATGTTATGATTGGATCAATGGTTGTGCCACTTGTGAACAGTAAGGCACATATATTGGTGTTATAGGCCTTCCTAAAGGTATGTAATACTTTACTTTCAAAGTCTACACGGCCTCAATTCCACCCATAAACGAAATTAGAAGATATGGAAACTCAAAATCAGTTCGGACTCGGTTTAGGATCAGCCAGACAGGTGTGGAGTAAAAGTAGCATAACTGGACCATACGGAGTTGGATTGGGCTGAGTAAATACTTGTTGGAAAGATAATTTGATAACCTTTCCAACGGATCTGGTCCCATAGTCAAATAAATTCCCTAGCGGTCGCAATAATCAAAACAGTGCTGGGTTGTGTTGAATCCGAGTCTATTTTCAGATGTGTTCGAGTCAAACCGGATTTTTGGCTGGCTTGCATGCCACATAGCCTAGGGCCAGCGCCCCTGTATGCAGGACGTCATTGTATTGTGTTTTTGGTCGTGGTGTCCTCCAAGAAACCCTAGAGGTGTTGCCCTCCTCTACCGGTTGCTGCCGCCGATATCTACCGGTTGCTGAAATGCGTGATCAAGTGATTCTTCCCTTGGCTGCGTGCTGGAACTTGTGGTTCCCCATGTCTAGATCATGCTTGTCTAAGTAACGGGTTGGAGAGTTTATCTCTATTGGTTTGCATCTACATCAAGTTCCTGTAAGCTGGTATTTTCCTATCGTGTTCTAGCTGGTTTATGGTTGCTATTGGACAACAAATCTGTGGTGTCTATTTTATTATGATTGCTGGATCATTGAGCTTGAGATTGTTGTTCTATCTATTCATAGCTGAGATAACAAGTTTCAATACCTATATATATTTGCTCGTACTTTCTGTACCGTGAAAGATTGGGACAAAATCCAGACACCATCGCCGTGTCTTTATCATTTGGTATCAGTTTTGCCGGTTTGCTCACGGTACTTGCTGCTGATTTGCGGTGATGGATTCCTATGATTTTGACCTATACTTGAAGTTTGTGCCAACACTATATACAACAAGTTCTCGATCTGAGTATTATGAGTGGGAGGATGATATAGAGGCTTTCTATAGGATTGGTGAATTGCCACTAAACCAATTAGTAAATTTGGCAAAGCAAACATTCTCCTTTGCTGTTTTGCTATGGTGGAAGCAATTGCAACAAGATCTTGGATACCAAGGTGATGACTATTGCACATCTTGGGCAGCGATGAAGTCGGAATTACGACACCGATTTGATTCCCCCATTTGAGTCGAAGAAGAAGATTGTTGAACTTGAGACCTTCGATGTTCCAAAGCTAGATTATGATACAATGCATCATTGTGTCAAGGAGGCTATTAGTGCTTTTTTGTCCAAACCCAAGCAAGCTAAGGTGTGTTCGAATGTGCACAAACCAAACGTAGAGTTGGAAGTTCTTGAGTCTTCTTGTGCTGAGTAGGTCGAACCATTAATTGAAGCTGCAGATGATCATGTGGGTTTATCTTTGATGTCTCAGGAAGTAAAGTCAGATGGCGTCATTGCAGATGTCAAGGGGCAGTGCTGTAATATTTTTCATTCAGAGTGCAAGATTAAAAAGAAGGTATGCAAATTAATTGTTGATGGTGGAAGTTTCAATAATGTGATTAGTTCAGATTTGGTACATGCATTATCTTTATCTACATGGTGGCCTCCTACACCTCGTTATATGCAATGGATGAATAAAAATGGCACGCTAAAAATTACCCACAAGGCAAGAGTAAAATTTTCAGTGGGAGATTGTGTTGACACTATGGATTGTGATGTGGCACCGATGAGTGCGTGCAATTTGTTGTTAGGAAGATCATGGCAGTTTGATCTTAATGCAACACATGGTGGTTATTCAAACAATTAATATTTCATGCATAAAGGTGTTTGTCATGTTCTAAAGCCAATGAAGGAAAATGATATTAAGGCTGAGGTTTTTGTTGCTGCAACAAAGAAACATGGTGCCGATATTACCTCAAAGCCGAGGACGGCTTTGTTTCAAGGGGGAGAGAATGATGTGGTAGTTCCTGCTGTAACAAGTGCACCTAGTATTTTTGAAATTCTTTCAGTTGTTGCTCCTGAACATTGTACCATTCAGTGTGATTTGGTCAAAGATGAATTACATGAAGGGAAAAATAATAGTGATGCAAAGAATTGTCTAGACAGCGCTATTGGTGTTGATCTGAACAGAAAAGGAGCTCGTCAAATTATGTCAAATCCGAGGATGACTTTGAATCAAGTAAGGGAGGATGATGAGCCCATGGCTCATCGAGTCGTTCAAACTACGTATTCTGAAAACAAACATGATTTTACACATATTGCAAAACATGATGTATCAAAATACTCCAACATTCAGTTTGGATCTTTGACAAATATTATACATAATGAACAGCAAAGTGTGGATTTGCCAGCCAATTATTCTATTCCATGCAATGTTTTTATTCGGACCAATCTGAAGGTTGAGGAAAAGAAAGGAGAAACGAAGGAATATGTTATGATTGGATCAATGGTTGTGCCACTTGTGAAAAGTAAGGAACATATATTGGTGTTACAGGCCTTCCCAAAGGTATGTTGTACTTTACTTTTAAAGTCTACACGGCCTCAAGTCCACCCAGTCACGAAATTAGAAGATATGGAAACTCAAAATCAGTTCGGACTCGGTTTAGGATCAGCCAGACAGGTGTGGAGTAAAAGTAGCATAACTGGACCATACGGAGTTGGATTGGGCTGAGTAAATACTTGTTGGAAATATAATTTGATAACCTTTCCAACGGATCTGGTCCCATAGTCAAACAAATTCCCTAGCGGTCGCAATAATCAAAACAGTGCTGGGTTGTGTTGAGTCCGAGTCTGTTTTCAGATGTGTTCGAGTCGAACCGGATTTTTGGCTGGCTTGCATGCCATATAGCCTAGGGTCAGCGCCCCTGTAAGTAGGACGTCATTATATTGTGTTTTTGGTCATGGTGTCCTCCAAGAAACCCTAGAGGTGTTGCCCTCCTCTATCGGTTGCTGCTGCCGATCTCTGCCGGTTGCTGAAGTGCGTGATCAAGTGATTCTTCCCTTGGGTGCGTGCTGGAACTTGTGATTCCCCATCTCCAGATCGTGCTTGTCTAAGTAACGGGTTGGAGAGTTTATCTCTACTGGTTTGCATCTACATCAAGTTCTTGTAAGCTGGTATTTTCCTATCGTGTTCTAGCTGGTTTATGATTGCTATTGGACAACAAATCTGTGGTGTCTATTTTATTGTGATTGCTGGATCATTGAGCTTGAGATTGTTGTTCTATCTATTCATAGCTTGGATAACAAGTTTCAATACCTATATATACTTGCTAGTACTTGCTGTACCGTGAAATATTGGGACAAAATCCAGACACCATCGTCGTGTCTTTATCAGCGATGGAGCTCGGGGACGGAGGCGGCCATCAAGGAGGGGGCGAGGCAGACGTCGACGAGGGGTGCAGCGGTGGTCGAGGATGTAGAGAAGGAGCGTGCCCGCGGCGGCGCTCGGGGACGCAGGATGAGGAGAGAGGAGGCGGCGACGCTCGGGACTTGGGCAGCCTGACGGCGTCTGCTCTGCTCGCCGCGGTGGTTAGGGTTAGGGCCCCGCCGTGCCCCGTGTTTATATAAGGCAATTCTCTTTAGCGGCGGCTCACAAAGCACATCGCCGCTACAAAGCTATAGCGACGGTTGACTTTGTTAGCCGCCGCTAAAAACATGTCGCTAGGCCCCGCCGCGCAATGCTCTTTGGCGGCGGCTCACAAAGCACACCGCCGCTACAAAGCTATAGCGGCGGTTTACTTTGTTAGCCGCCGCTAAAAACATATCGGGTTTTTTTTTAAAAAACAATTGTGTTATTCATTTTCCAAAAATTGTATTATACATTTTAGCCCTGTCTTTTTACACTTAGGTTCCTATACTACATAAAAATTAATGCTAGGCCCTAAAATTTTGCAGAAACAACCCTATTATTGATTTTCTAAAAATTATACTATTGATTTTTTTATAAATAATATCTTAGCCCTGTAATTTTACAAAAGAACCCCTGAGTTCATTATAATTAATTATATTTTACTTTTGTATTTTTACACTTAGGCCCTTGTACTTAATTAAAATTATGTTTAGGTCCTAAACTTTTGCAGAAACAACCCTATAATTTTTATTAATTACATTTCTGTCCTAATATTTTTACACTTTGATTCTTGTCTTTTTATAAAATTACAAATAGGTCCCTAAACTCTTTTATATTTACCTTTTAGCCCCTACAACTTCAAACTACATGATGCTTATAAAAATAAGTTACACAATCTTTATATTCAAATAAACATAAATTACATAG
The DNA here is from genome assembly GCA_030378355.1 of Eleusine indica. NCBI lineage: Eukaryota > Viridiplantae > Streptophyta > Magnoliopsida > Poales > Poaceae > Eleusine > Eleusine indica. The sequence continues at coordinate 33,777,474 of CM059499.1, forward strand.
AACATAATACAAGGTTCGAATAATAAAAGATACTTAACAAAATAAAATTACATGATGCTTGAGTTATCCTTGATCGGTGCGCATGTAGGGCATTCCGCCAGCAAAGGAGAGTCTTGCTTCCAAAACTTTAAAATTTTTCGGATCTATGAAACATGGCACATCGTCATATTGATTGTAGTCATCTCAATCCTCCACATTCTCCACTCCAACGATTCTTTGTTTACCTAGAACAACAATGTATTTCTTTTCGTCCTTTGCATCAAGTACATAAAACACCTATTCTACGGTCTTGGCAAGTATCCAAGGCTCATCTTTGTGACCAACATTGTTAAGATCAACAATTGTGAAACCATATTCATCTATCTCGATGCCATTAGGGTGCTTCACCCATTTGCATTTAAATATGGGAACCTATAAATTTACATCGTAATCTAGCTCCCATATTTCTTCAATGTACCCGTAATATGAGGTCGTCTGGTCCTCTTCGTCAATGGCTTCTACTCGTACACTGTTATTTTGACACTTGCTCTTCTTATCCTTCTGTTGGGTGTAGAAGGTAAAACCATTAATGCCGTATGCCTGAAAGGTAACCACGGTTCTTCTCGGGCGATTAGCTAACTTTCTCAACATTTTCTCTTCCACGGACTCGCCACTAGAAAGATCTAGGGAGCTAAACCATGATGTGAAAGACCGCTTATGCTCATCTATGATCCATTTATCTGTTGCATCCTTGCTGTTCTGGTGGAGCTCTAACACATGTTTCTCAAAGTACGGTCCCACAATCTGCGTCTGATGCAATACGCTGAAATGTGCTTGGTCCACTCGTTTGAAGTCACGGTCGATGAACGATCTACATGCTTTCATACCTTTTCCAGATAATCTACCCTCATGATGAGACACGGGGAGACCAATTGATCTGCTACCATCATTAATGTAATCTGAGCAACATTCGATGATCTCCTCAGTTGTATAGCCCTCGATCATAGAACCCTCTGGATGTGAACGAGTACATACATAGTGTTTCAATACATACATGAACCTCTCAAACGGAAACATCTGATGCAGGTAGATGGGGCCCAATGCAGAGATCTGGTCAACAATATGAATCATAAAGTGTTCCAACGTATCGAAAAAGGATGGAGGGAATACCATCTCAAGTATGCACATTGTTTCCTTCTTGTGGGTCCGTAGGTCATTTAACTCGTCTTTTGTTATGACCTTCTTCGATACCGCGTTAAAGAAGTAGCAAAGGCGAGTTACAGCCAACTTCAGCCATGGTGATTTAACAGCTCTGATAGCAATAGGGAGAAACACCGAAAGCATTATGTGGCAATCGTGAGTGTTGTACCCACTTATCTATAACTCTTCCATGTTTATAAGATTTTTGATATTCGACGAGAAACCCATTGGTACTTTAATCCCACTAAGGCACTTACAGAATGCTGTTTTCTCCTCAATCGTAAGTGTATAGGCTGCCGGGGGGAGAAAGTACTTTCCATTTGCTCTTTCTTATGGATGGAGCTCTGATCTTATTCCCATCACTACAAGATCTCTACGTGCGTTGAGTCCATCCTTTGTTTTACCAGATTGGTCGAGTATAAGTCCACTACTACTGTCAAATACACCCTTCCCAATATGCATCTAGTCGAAGGCATGATTCACTTCCAATTCTTTCCAACAATTAAAATATACAAAGAAAATGGATTTCTTCTTAAACGGCGTGAGACCTTTTGCCTTTTTGGCTCCTTTCACCGGCTTTCCAAAAACAACACTAATATTTTTAACAAGGTCAAACACGACTCTGCCAGTACAACGTCGAGGTTCTGTGTCGTTCTCAACTTTGCCATCAAAGTGTCTAGCCATCGTGCGATACCTGTGTTTTACTGGTAAGAATCAGCGGTTTCGCGTATACACTAACTTCTGGGATGCTGGAAGGTACACATGGGATGTATCATCAACGCATATGAAACATGTCGCCTTTCCTTTGACCTGTCCTGATAGCGCCCTTAGTGCCAGGGAATCACTTACCGTGCAAAAAATAATTGCTCTGAGCGTGAAGTACTCTCTTCGATACTCATCCCATATATGGACCCCCTCCAACCATAGTTTTTGCAGGTCTTCGAACAATGGTACTAAGAACACGTCTATGTCGTTACCAGGTTCTTTAGGCCCAGATATAAGAGTGGTCAGCAGTAGGTACTTACGCTTATGGTATAACCATGGTGGAATATTGTACATTGCTAGTATCACTGGCCAAGTGCTATGCGGATTCCTCATTTGACCGAACGGGTTCATCCTGTCTCTACTCAATGGAAACCGTATGTTCCTTTCCTTATCAGAGAAGTCTCGATGATCCAAATCAAACTTTTTCCACTGTGTTCCATCTGCGGGATGCCTGAGCTTACCGTCCCCCTTGCGTTCATGCCATGTCATCATTGCCGCATCCCTAGGGTTTGCGAACAAGCGTTTGATGCGATCGACCACGGGTAAGTACCACATGACTAAGGCAGGAACCTTACTGTCATTGACGATAGAACTTCTTTTCTTCTTTCTCCCCTTAGTTGTATTCTTCACGCCACCATCAGCGTCACAATCGTTGTTCCTCTTGTAACGATTGTGTTTGCACCTTGGGCATCTCACAGCGTCCGGATGCTCCTTTCGATACAATATGCAATGATTGGACACGCGTGAATTTTTTGCACACCCAACAAAAGTGGGGAAATCAGCTTCTTAGCAAGGTATGTTGTCCTTGGCAACAAGTTGGGCTTCGGCAGCGCATCGGAAATAAGTTCCAACAAATCCGTGAAACTAGCATCCGACCAGCCATGCATGGCCTTCAACTTCATCAGCTCAAGTACAGTACGCAACACGGTGAACTCTTTACCACATCCCTTAGATTCATCATATAATGGATCCTCTGATGCTTTCTCTATTCTATAAAAATTATCAAGCCCTTTAGTTGTACCGGCATTGATCAACACCTGCGGCTCAATGTGACACAACAACTCCTCAACATCAAAATCAGCTTCACCAGGTGAATCCATCGAATCCGCACCAGGCGAATTGACAACCTCGACTTCGACTTCAATATGCTCATCAAAATCCATATCGACCATACTATTCTCACCATGTTTTGTCCATCTCGTGTACCCCTCAACAAAACCCCTCCGCACCAAGTGTGACTTTATTACTTCTATATCATTCCACAGCTTCTGATTTTTGCAATCAAAATACGGACAATATATATCAGTCGCCCGTTCGTGTCGAGCATGTTGTGCGGTCGCTTCGATGAATTTGGAAACTTCTCGTTAAAATATTGGACCCAGTCTTGGTGCCTCGTACATCCAAGATCTATCAATCATGAACGGCCTTGAACGAAAACCCAAAAATTATAAAAATTTATTAATTAAATATGTATGACAAAAAATTTAAACATTCACTATATATATATATATATATATATATATATATATATAGATATATATATATAAATAATATTACATGAAGTGAAAAATTCTATGCAAGATAAAATGAAACACACATCAAATCATTTTATATATTATTTAACTTTTATCACCATCTAGCCAAAAAAATATTAGAAATTAATTAATTAATTAATTATGTATAACAAAAAATTTAAATATTCACTAAATATATAAACATTGAAAAATAATATACATGAAGTGAGAAATATTATGCAAGGTAAAATGAAAAAAACATTAAATTATTTTATATATTATTTAATTTTTATGAAGAGATAATAAAATAATTAACATCCCTCTTGCCCTAATACTACTTTCTCTCTCTTTTAAAAACCAAACTAGATCTAGATTGCCATTGACATAAAACAAGCTAAATATAATAATTTTTTTGTGTAGTGATGAAAAGAGATGATGTATGCCTTCATAAACTTCAACTATAACCAAGTAGAACCATCCAAATCAAACGAATTTAGCTAAAATTTGATGAAAACCTAACAAACTTAAAACCCAAAATTCTACTTGATTTCAAAATGAGAGCACAAAAAAACCAATGGGATGAGTTCCCCTTACCTTAGAGAGCAAATTTCTGCAAAAAAAACAAACTCAAAACCTTCCCCCCTTGATTTTCGTGATTTGCCCAAATTTTCAGGCCGCCACTATTCGAGTGAAGGCCGGAGCTGTCCGAACGCGTCTTTTATAGCCTGGGCATTTTATAGCGGCGGTTGGCATTGTCAACCGCCGCTAGTATTCCCTACATAGCGGCGGTTGACATTGTCAACCACCACTATAAACATGGGTCGTTTATAGCAGCGGTTGACAATGTCAACCGCCGCTATAGGGGGGTCTATAGCGGCGGCTCACACCGCTGCAGGCCCCCCTAGGCTCTATAGTGGCGGCTCACTTTGGGCCGCGCCGCTGCGGCCTTTGGGCTGCCGCCGCTATAGAGCCTATTTGTGGTAGTAATATTGATGCGTTTAGCAGGCACGGCAAATCCCCATGATCTAATGAAAAAGCCACTTGATGATGGCTCAGGTGTCGAGACTCCATGCAATTTGCAGCTCGCAAGGTCCAAAATAAAAGCCATCTGACGATGGCAGCAGTGGCGGAGCCAGGAGTTCTACATAGGGGGGGTCGGACACGATCGACGTAACACATAACATTAATATACTTCATCAAATTTTAACGCACAAGTATTTGCAGCAAAGAATTGTATAACCCATCACCTAAAAAAACATAAGCAAAAAGTGTTTAGAGAGAACTAATATTGGTTCTCCCTTCAGTTGGCAGAACATCAACAGGGATGCAAAATTGCTGGTCTTCGTGCTGCTCGGCTTGCCTCTGGCCTTCGATCATGCGGCACACAGGTGTTTGGCCATGTGTGATGCATTAGGTTTAGGGAAATTGGGAAGTAAGGTAAAGGCGCGTGGCTGACGGCAGTGGAGAAGAAGAAGCCCGCAGGCATTGATCGATCAGTAAGGTGTACTCTGGCTCTCAAAACAATTTGTTGCCATCGAAAAGTGAAGGAAGGAGGAGAAGAATACGGGCTAAACCATTCCAATAGGCCAAAAGAAAACAAATTTACTGCTTAACCTGTTAACTACGTGCATAGGCCATATAATAACCACAACCAACACAGGGCCTTTGCTCCATCGTCAGGAGGGGCCATGGCCCCTGCAGGCCCCTCCCTGGCTCCGTCACTGGATGGCAGTGCATATGCACTATGTAGGTATTCCATGATAAGAAAGAAAAAAGGGTGTGAGGTTCAGTTCAGACCGTCTCGGCGGGCGGCACCTCAATACCAGACATGTTTAGCCACGGACGGCCTGGCCGAGTCCGACGGCAGCGGCGTTTACCATATGAGTCTCGCATGGAACGGCTTCGTCGTGCTCTGTGGCGTTGTCCTTCTTGACAGATCATTGGCCTTAAATGTCTACATGTTCTTTTTGGATAATAAAAGGAAAGATGCCAGATTATTATAAAAGGCATGCAAAGTCGAAAGGCCATTCACTTGAGGCTTGTTGTGCAAGTGCATCGTCCTCTCAAAATATAGGCCAGGCACATGAAAAATATGAGAATGAATGATCGTGAAGAAATATGGCCACAAAAATTTCACCATCAGTTCCAGATGTGGCCTTGCAATTGAATTGGCCCTGGTTTAGGTGTGTCAAATAATACACGGGCATGAAAAAGAAAAAGAATAAAGTACCGTCTTGTTGGATTGTGCTGGAGTTTCAGCATCAAAGTTTATAAGTTCTCATCATGTCTTGACCGACGAGGCTAGACGTATATACCATGTTTGCGACTGACAAGGTCGGGCACAGATCACTTACTTCCGCGACCGACGAGACCGGAATGTTTTCATCATGCTCTGACTGACAAGGCTGGGCATACATTGTTCGTGACAACGAGGCCAAACACAATATATATATTGTTGTTGAACTCCGTGTATAATCGAACATGACACGTGCTTTATTTGAGAAACAGTCCGGTGATGTTTTCTTGTTTCTTTTCCACTTTTTACAGCATTCATACATAGAGTACGGGAGAAGAGGCTATACGGCGACCGTTATCGCAGCATAATCGGAGGTAGTCCATGGGCCATAGCTTATGGATGTAATTAACTAGAGTTCTCGTGAGGCTCTAGGATCCATGAATCAAACAATCGTCTGTGTATCAAGGTGCCTCGAGGATATATATATATATATATATATATATATATAAAAGAAGGGCTTGTAAATTTTTGATGACGAATAATGAATACAAGTCCCTTATTTTGTCTGTGTCTCTATGAAATGAATTGATATATTTGTATACTAAACGTATACTGGCATGCCTGCAAACTTACTTATGCCAACGTAAGAAATTGGAATTTCTTTCGCATAAAACACTAATCAGAATTTTTTCTTCCGCACCTGCAGTGCCGAGACAAAGATCGGCAGTGCCGATCGACCCTCGACAGAACAGAAACTGCTCTCAGGATTTGAAAAGGAAATTAGCAAAACCTATTCAAACAAACTCCAAAAATCACGAAACTTGGACAGAAGATGTCTCATGGTAGGACGTTCCTTCTTCAAGAGGAATCACACGAAAAGCTCAAGAATTCATTATGAATTTTAGGTTCTATCGAAAATCCTAGGGTTTGAATGTTCTTAAGAAAATCCATGAAATCAGAGGTGCTCTTGCCTAGGATTCGATCAAGGATCCATCATGAAATGTATAGGCATGTCCTAGCACCAAGATCCCCTAAGAAATTTGTCCCAAAACCCACTCAAAATCAATATCAAAAATCCCCACGAAAATAGCTCCGAAAATAGGAAAAAATAGAAATTCAGGATTTAGAGAGAGAGGAAGAAGTTGAGCACGAATTTGAATCTCATATCATTGATTGATCAAGTCAAGATACATGGGTACATGGCTAGGAAGCCACCCTCTTCCTCCTACTCTTTGGAAGAGAAAAGTTTGTCCTTCACACACTCTCTTCTCTCCACTACAACATGAAGCATTCTCCTAGCTCTATGAAATGAAATCCTAGCACAAGACTAACGGGAAGAGGCTTGCTCTCCTACCAGCCCTACCTATCCTTATATAGGCCTAAGGTTTGTCCTAAAGACCACAATACCGTTGACCTATAATACATTGCCGCCTACCACTAGGGTCAAACTAGTCCATCTCTTTTTTCGTCGCCCGACCGCCCTCAGGCCCTTCACATCTTTATTTCACCTCGACGCAAGCTCCACGATGGTGTCACGTGCACCTCCAATCGCCTTCACCAATTTTGAGGCCCAAACCAGGAAACCGCCTTGCACGCTTCTTAAAGTGCGACTTCCTTTTTGCTTCCACCGAAAAAAGACTTCTTGATCTTCACGCGTGTCACCTCATCCCACGATCCTCCTCGTCGGCAAGTTTCTTCTGTTTCTTGTCCATCGGACAGCCGTTACACTTGCACTAACACCCGATCACCTTTGACTTGGTCAACCCCGCCGTCATGATCAACATCACGGTTTTGAGGCTCAACCGTGAAACCGCCCGTGCTTCTTGCCTCTCTACATGTACGGTGTGGATCACCATTGACTTCACCCGGTCTCCCGATCATTCGGCCACAAGTCCCCAACTTGTGCCCGGTCCTCTCGCTGTTGACCGCCAAGTTGACTCCATTGACCTACACATCATGAGACAAGAAAACACATTTTCCTCCTCCTGCATCCAATATCTTTACCAACTCTAGTTAGTCATAACCATAACCATGCACAAACTCATGCGATCCCGAAATTCCCGCATTTCAACTCAAACACCAAATCAACTAATGTCAATTACTCATCACATATTGCAAACCATGGCAGATATCGACATGGTTTCTCAATCTCCCCCTTGATGAGTACGTTGACAACACCAAATGCACAAAGACTAGAATTTGAAATGCGAAGCTGCATAAGCTCATCCAAATGGCTCAAAACCCAAAGAAAAGGTGATAAATGGGCATCAAAGAAGCAAAAGAACAAACATGCAATGCATGAAAATGCAAACCTAAAGAGCTTCAACAATTATGCCAACAAGCATTTAACCCTGCTACTCATAAATATAGAACTATGAAGTGTAAAAGCAATAGCTCACAATCATACAAAGACCAAAAATAGATAGCACAACATAAACACCAAGAGCTATACAAGCTAAGCAGAAAGATTGACTAGCTCAGATAGAATCAATTTTGCTCCTCATGAGAAAAGCTGCCACCACATATATAAGTACTTCCATCCAAGACAAAACAGGCATCAAGTGAATCATAAGAATCTAGCCAGTATCAATCTCAACCAGGGCAATAAGTATTCGCAGAAAACAAGCTCTACAAATGCTGACATATGCAACAGAAACTCATTCAGAAAAGAGTTCATTATTCTTATTTGATCCTCATGTAACTTCTAATCTAGGTGGAGGGTCGCACAACTAGGTAGGCAAGCACTGTGAGGCCTCAAAGAACAATTTTTGGATTTAGCATTTTATATTTGATCAAGTTACATTGCAAATTAAAAGCAAATTACTAAGCATGCCTTTGCGGCAAAAGGAACACACGTTCCCACATTCCATCATGAGCTAAACATTTGCAAAGCCTTCCATTTCGCAAACACAAGGTGACATGGCCAAGACATCCTCTAAACTAGCCTCAACACAAGTCTCGACAAGCATAAAAGCAATTATACACATGGTGAGCAAGTTTTGACAAAATTTGTTCTTAAGGTTCACAAAAAGCCATGTTCACCTTTAAGATTAGCAAGTTGCTCAGAAAGAGTCTATAACATGCCATCTAGAAAATTTAAGCATGAGAGATTGCTTATCACATCCACACAACTTAGCAAAAACTCAATCATAGCAATGAAAAATGTAAGGAAGCAATAACGGCAAAGCTCATCTACATATGCATGTATTACATGTGAGATACAATTCGAAAAGGTAAGATACATATATACAAAAGAGCAACAACTCCTAGGAAAATGACCAACTCCCCCTCAAATAGTACTAGAGGGATGGCAAGCATAAAGCTCCAAATCATCAAATCACAAGAGCAACTAATCTCAAAGCTTCAACAAAGAGCAACTCCCTCTTAACCAGGCCAATCTCCCCAACAACAAAACAAATGAAGAATCAATTGAAAAGAGGGCAAGAAGACTATAGAAATAGTGCAACTCATGACTCGTGAAAAAGTAAGCGAGGTATTAATATGATGGCATAAGAAGCACAAATCTCAAGAGGGAAGCACATATGCAGATTTTGCAAAGCAAGAGAAGATATAGCATTGGTCACATTGGGTAACATGAAACTGTTATCCAAGAGGCCAGAGCATATACAAAGCTAGCAAGACACAAGATGAGTGAATCATGATATACACATGCTAGTCAGGAAAGGATCCAAATAAGAGTGATCTAGGGTAAAAGAGAGAACTAAAACATGATACAAGATATACATTCCAAGATGATAAGGTGAGCACATGAACAAGCACCTCACACCACAAGTAGTCTATATGAATGTAAAAGGGTGAGTGTATGAGAAAGCTCACAAAATAGATGAAGACATACAAGCCTCTTGGAGGCCATGAAAAAGGGTATGAAGAACCATCACATTTCAATCATGCAAAAGATCAAGATCCATCAACCTCATGTTCTCTGTCCCGCGTCCCCAAACCTACGTATGACAAGAGAGAGGTGCCCCAGTCTTGGATCCCGAACAGTTAGTTGACAAATACTTGGGAACCCATGACTTGAACACACAAGCAATAGATGCACTCAACTTATCATGAGTGTTAGCATGATGCAAATTATGGTTCGAATGAGAAGACATTGAATCACCCTTAGAAGCATGCTGCAAATTAACAACTGGAGAACAAAAACGAGTGCAACCATTAGAAACACGATGAGAACCTCTCAAGGGGACAACACGAGAAGAAATAATACAAGCATCATGAGAACAATGTCGTGAACCAATATAAGAAGTAGTAGGAGCATGTCCATGAGCACGTCCTGACCCCCAAGAAAAGGAGTCATAGAATCCATCAATAAAGCGATGCCCTGTGCTAGGCTTATGAGTGTTCATGCTATGAGAAAAGCTATGATTACCAAAAGAGTAAGAAGCATGAGATCGGCGCATGTCTCTGGCATGCCTAAAGCAGAACTCAAATTGATGTCCATCCTTCCCATAATATGAGCAATGAAACAAAGGCCTATGAGGAGGCACGTTTTGAGAGGATAAAGCACCACTCTCGCTCATGTGAGAGGTCCTTCGGGACTTGCAAGAAGAAGAAGCATCCTTCAACTTAGAATCAAGATTAGATTCACACATGTTATGAAAAGGATGATGTGTGTTCCTAAAAGCTTTAGCATGCACTCGATGCTCGTGTTTGACATGATGAAAACAATACTCAATGACATGCCCATCTTTCTTACAAAATGTGCAATGGTACTTTTCTTATGGAGATCTTGTACCATTTGAGCAAGAAGCACCTTTGTCAATTGAAATCCCATGGGCAACACCGAAAGAGCCAACAAACATAGAACTAGCCAAAGAAGATTTGTCCAAAGCAATAGCACAAATGCCAACATCCAAAGACTCACGCTCAACATGATTAGATTCCAACTCCGATTGCAAAGAAGAGGGTTTAGAAACATCAACAACATTGGAGTGAGAAGAGTCACGTGAATCAAAAGACTTAGCATCTAAACTCTAGCAATACTTGAGCAAAACCTCATTTCAAGAATTAACGCTCTCACAAGTACCACATGGAGTATCTCTCAAAATTTGCATCTCTTTTTCAATGCGCTCAGCATAAGTGGTACGCAGGAGATCATTTCCCTTCATAAGGCTAGCACTCATCTCATTGTGCTCAACCAACTTGGCACTCATATCATCGCGCATTTGCTTTAAAGCCTCAATCTTATTTTTGAAAGCATTGCAAGAAGTGCAAGAAATGGAACACACAACACTTGTATGGATGTCATGCAAAGCATCATGATTATCACAAGAATCTAGACAAGCATCATCATGCAAAGTAGAGGAACAAATGCTAGAAGGCGAAGAATTAATTGCAATAATTTCAGCTCTAGCATTTTGAAGTTGCTCTACACAAGTGGAATAGTCTAGTTTCAACTTTTCATTTTCAGCAAGCATACCAATGCAAGAATTACAACCTTTTCTAGCCAAGGACATAAGATTGCCTATTTCAACTCCAGCACAATCGAGATCTTTCTGTAAGGCAATACACGAATCACAAGGCATAGAGGCATTTGATTTCAGCAAGTCAATTTCAGCATGCAAAGATTTTCAAGACATACAAGGCAAAGAAGTTTTAGTGTCCAACATCTCAATAACACTTCTAGTATATGCCAGTTGCTTTTCATAAGAAGAACAATCATACATCAACCTCTTACTTTCAGATTTCAAGTGAGCAAGCAAGGCATTCATTTATTTATTCTTATTGAGCAAGTCATCATAATTATCACAAGACAAAGGAGAACTAGACTTGCAAGAAATAGAAGCATTCAATTCATTAAGTCTAGATGTCGCACATCAAGCATAGAATTTTGCAGCTTCTTCCTAAGGTTTCCAATTTTCTTATCACAAGAACCAACACTAGAGAACAAGGACAAAATGCTCTTAATGAGGTTACCTTTTTCCATCTTGAAAAGCTTGGTTGCGAGGTCTTGCATTCCAATCTCTTTATCCTTGTAAAGCTTTAGAAGATCCATTACTTCCGAGTCACTTGTTCCAAAGCCAACCACATCCTTCTCCTTGATTTCACCCTTGTCAACCTCCACTTTTTGGCTTCGCTTGTTGTCATCTTCAATAGCAATTCCGCAATTCTCAAAACTTGAGGACAAAGACAAACGAGAGCGAGCACTTGGTGCCATTGTAAAAGCACTGGTCAATGTCAGCAAATAGCCGAAGCAAGAAAAAACACTTCTCAATGTCGCCTTCGGATCACAAAGCCGGTTCTGATACCAATTGAAAGACCGAGAAGGCGACCAGAGGGGGTGAATGGGAGTCAATTAAAATTCTTCCCAAGAACTTGGCCTATCTCCCAATTACAACCCATGCCAACATCTAAACAAATCATCAAGAACACACAAACTAACTTGTGATGTGCTCACCCTTGGAATGACCAACACCAGCAGAGAAGTACAGAAGAAACAAAGGAGAACAACCAAACTCAAACCGATGTAAGAAACTCGCACAAAAATAGGCAGTTCTATCAGAGTATCGGCAGTGCTGATCGACAATTGAGACAGAGCATCGGCAGTGCCAATCGTATCATCGGTAGTGCCAATTGCCAATAGATAGAACACAAAATTCCCGGTCAGGACATCGGCAGTGCCGATCAGAATTTTTCCTCCCACAACGGCAGTGCCAAGACAAAGATCGGCAGTGCCGATCGACCCTCGACAGAACAGAAATTGCTCTCGGGATTTGGCAAGAAAATGGGCAAAATCTATTCAAACGAACTCTAACAATCACGAAACTTGGACAGAAGATGTCTCGTGGTAGGACGTTCCTTCTCCAAGGGGAATCACATGAAAATCTCAACAATTCATCATGAATTTTAGGTTCTATAAAAAAGCCTAGGGTTTGAATGTTCTTAAGGAAATCCACGAAATCAAATGTGCTCTTGCCTAGGATTCAATCAAGAATCCATCAACGAATGTATAGGCATGTCCTAGCACCTTGATCCCCCAAGAAATTCGTCCCAAAATCCACTCAAAATCGAGATAAAATTCCCCATAAAAATAGCTCCGAAAATAGGAAAAAATACAAATTCGGGATTTAGGGAGAGAGGAATGAACTTGAGTACGAATTTGAATCTCATATCATTGATTCATCAAGTCAAGATACATGGATACATGGCTAGGAACCCACCCTCTTCCTCCCACTCTTTGGAAGAGAAAAGTTTGTCTCTCACACACTCTGTTCTCTCCGCTACAACATGAAGCACTCTCCTAGCTCTATGAAATGAAACCCTAGCACAAAACTAATGGAAAAAAACTTGCTCTCCCACCAGCTCTACCTCTCCTTATATAGACCTAGGGTTTATCCTAAAGACCACACTACTCTTGACCTACAATACATTGTAACCTACCACCAGGGCAAACTTGTCCATCTCTTTTTCCGTCGTTCGAACACCCTCGGGCCCTTCATATCTTTGCTTCGCCTCAATGCAAGATCTGCGATGGTGCCACGTGCACCTCCAATCGCCGCAACCGATTTTGAGGCCTAAACCGGGAAATCACCTTGCACGCTTCTCAAAGCGTGACTTTTAGCTTGCTTTCATCGAAACAAGACTTCTCAATCATGATGCATGTTACCTCGTCCCACAATCCTCCTCATCGGCAAGTTTCTCCTGCTTCCGATCCATCGGACAGCCTTTTCACTTGCACTGACACTTGATCACCTTTGACTTGGTCAACCCCACCGTCTTTATCAACACCACGATTTTGAGTTCAACCGTGAAACCGCCTATGCTTCTTGCCTCTCCACGTGTACGGTGTGCACAACAAAATACTCTACCTTTAATTGAATAAGTTAACAGTTGGTAACTCACCCTTTTTACCTGAGTCCTTGTGGGGCTTTTGGCTTTTCTTCATCTTGGGTGGTTAAAAGACAGAATGGTCTTTTGTAGGACACCATTCTCTCATTCCTATGTTCCACTTTCATCTGAAGGTTTTCAAAAGATTTTGTAATTAAAATTTAAGTTTCTCTAATGATTTCTCGATCGCTTAGTGTGTATAAATCCTCACAAGGCATTACAGTTGCCTCATTTTATTCCTACCTTTAAATAAGACTTATGTGGAGCTCTGGGTAGATAACACGTGAGACATACTTGTAACACATGTATTGCTAAACCAAAAGACTGAACCCACGGAGAAACAAGTCATACAATCTGATTAAGATGTGCATGTGTGTGGAACGTGGCGGAATGATGATGGAATGTTGGATACATCTTTTTGTGTAGATTCTCTCTTTCTTGAGCAAGCAATTGGGCATGGCTATTTCTATCTCTCTTTTTTTTCATCATGCTCATGATCGGGAGCAAGTGTTTATTCTATTTTTTATATCCATGCCTTCCGTGCAACTAATTGAGACTGAATCATAAGATGATAAACATGGAGTATTTATTTTGCCAACTTCTGAAATAGAAGTTGAGCATATGGTGGTGGATAAAATGGAATTTCTATATCCCGATGTAGGAGTATTAGCAAGTGATGGTGGATATGTACGTGAATCTTGGGCATCCGGTTTTCCCCTGCATTCATAGTGCGATTCCGGCCAAGAGCCCACTGCGTAGCCAAACGTGGAGGATTTCAAAGGACAGATAGGGTTGTCACCACCTACTGCATACTTCAAGCAATTTGTGGACTACGCAATAAACAAAGGTAACCTACGGCCTAGACACCACGTCTATGCTTTCAATTACTTCCTTAATCTCTAGCTACGATGGTACAAGACTAAGGTCTCTAACTAAATAGATCACTGAGCAAGCAAAGAAACTAAGTATGAAACTTACTTAAAAAGGAAACTTAAATACCAAGAAAGGAATCACAAAGACTTACTAAATATGGCAAGCATCTGTCAAGTTACAAGCGTGGAGAAGAGGTAGAAGGCCCACTCCTCCTCCAAACTTCCCCTCACTCTCTCTCTATTTTCTAAGAACTTTGGCAGTTCTAAATCCTTTAGGAAATGAAGTACTAAACTAATCTTGAGGTGTTGAGAGATTGAGGCCCTTCCCTTCCTTTTATAGCACCCAAAGGCGGTTCCTGGAGTCGGTAACTTCCACCAAACACGACCAACCGACCTTGGGGAGGCACCAGGAGACGACACATGGAGGTGGTGCACCACGGGGGACCCACCTGTTTGGCCAAACAGGGGTTGTGGGCCTAGGTGCCTCCTTGTTCTAAGTCCCTGTTGGGTGGCCCCTTGTCTCTCCTGACACCATAAGACGGTGGGTTATGTCGGTTTTCTCCCATAAGTGGGCCAGCGGATCCTTGTGCTTGGCTCTGATTCGCCGGAAGTGTGCTTTCTCTCTTGATGACATGGATTTTCCTGTAATGACGTGGAATAATCACCTACAGCAAATATTTAGCAACACTTGTAGAAGTTGTTAGTAATAAAGCCCTACCACTAAGTTGGTTCTTCCTTTTATTGCTTTTATGCAGCTAATTGACGGTCTAAAATAGGCATTTAATGATCATCAACAAACTCCCCCACACTTAGCCTCTGCTCATCTTTGAGTAAAGGAAAAGGACAAAGGTGGATCATAATCTCCAAATGGTATGATGCTAGCATGCAAATTATTCCAAACCATACCTATACCAATGGACTTTTAAGTGTCTACCATGTCACTTTGGGTGGTTGAAGAGTGGAACAGTACAGATTATGGTCATCTCTACTCCTTGTGCTAAGTAAGTTGGGTTTTTTAAGAATTGTTTTTCAACAAAAATAAAATAAAGTTGTACTCCTCAAATGATTCTCTCATGTCACTCATGTAAGTGTGTGGATCCTCATCGAGGTTTTTGTTGTTGCCTCTTTTTGTTCCTACTTCTAAAGATAGGCTTATGTGAAGCTCAAGGTAGGGAATATAAAGAAGGCATGCCTATGCATATATTACCAAGTCAAAGACCGGATCCAAGGAGAAAACAAGTAATGAATCATCAATCAAGTATGTGCACATATATGGATGGAATGGATGTAGTGGTGAAATATGGGTACTCCTTTTGATATCCTCCCTCTCTTCTATTTGATAACATGGGCTATCTATCTTGTTCTTCTTTTTTCTCTCTTTTTTTTTTTGAATACTTGACAACCCAAATCTCTTTTTGCAAGGATAATTGGAGAAGGAGTTTCTCAAAGTAGTGGAGCACTTTATTTTGTTGGTTGTTGATGGATATGTGTGATGCTATCTTCCAGAGTGGAAGAGTAGCATATGGAAGGAGATGGATGATGGAGGTGGAGGTGGATGAATACTCCTTTATGTGTAGACTCTCTTTCCTTGAAATGATATTGGACATGGCTATTTCTTTTCTCTCTCTTTGTTCATGCTCAAGGATTGAGAGATTTTTTTTTGATAGCCATGCCTTCTATGGGAACAATTGAGAGTGACTCACCCCCTTGCTCTGAGTCCCTGTTGGGTGGCCCCTTGTCCCTCCTGACACCATAAGGCGGTGGGTTATGTTGGTTTTCTCCTGAAAGTGGGCCAGTGGATCCTTGCTCTTGGCTCTGATTGGCCGGAAGTGTGCTTTCTCTCTCGATGACATAGATTTTCCTTTAATTATGTGGAATGATCACCTCTAGCAAATAATTACCAACACTTGTGGAAATTGTTAGTAATAAAGGCCTACCACTAAGTTGGTTCTTCCTTTTATTGCTTTTATGCAGGTAATTGACGGTCTAAAATAGGCATTTAGTGACCATCAACAGAAAACAAGCAGCATATGTAGAAGGTTTTGCATTGAAGCACAACATAAGGCTTTGGTAGAAATTTTCATCATGGAGAAACTTTTCAATTTTATCATTTTGGAAGACAAAATCTTCGGATGTTAAGATTTACTTTAGGACAAAGATCATAGCAGCCCTATTCTAGCCATGTCATGCTTCACAACAGCCTTGACTTATATCATACACTTTGCAACCCACAAGTTTTCAAGTTCAAGGCAAGCAAGTTTAGCCAACGAACTCAAAAATTGGGAGAGTACTAAGTGGTATACGAGGAACTATGGAAAGATATAAAATAGAGCAACTATTCATCATCTCAACATGAAGGCACGAACATCCCTAGCATGCATGACAACCTACTATTTTTGTTTTTTTTAGTTTTGTAGATTTTTATTTGGTTTTGAGGGTAAGTCTGACAAAGAAAAAAAGGAAAGATACAATCACCTTGGCGGGGGTGCTCCCCCAAGCTTCCTTTTGCTCACAGCTACTGGTTTGGATTGAATCCTCTCCAACGGTTGTAAGCTGCCGTGTAGTCGTGGTGCTCTCGTAGCTGCTCCTGGAGGTGACGAAACTGATGGTCACTGTGTTGCTGCCACATTCTGGTGGTCTGGGCGTGAGTAGCAAGGGTGTTTTGCATTTCCTTTGTTCTCACGTTTAGATCGCCCATCCTCCTTGTAAGATTCCTCAATTCTAGACCATAGTCATGATAACTAAAGCCCAAAATGGAGTCACGTCCATCATGATGTGGAGGCGTCCCAATCGACTCAGGGCCATGTCCCCATTGTGCACTACTAGCTTGTTGCCAAGACAAACCTCCAGTCTCATACTGCTGCAGCGTGAACATCCAAGAGGGGGCACCGGAGTGTTCTGAGCCTGCAGTGTAATCATGGACTAGTGATGTAGTTCTGGCTGCACTAGTGGTGGCACGCTTCGTACTCTGTCGTGTATGTTGATCGGGGGACCTGTTAGGCATTCCTTCTCTCTGCAGTTGTATGGTTAGTTCCCAACAACTATACAAATGATACCTCAGATTAGGAAGCGGGATTTCATTTGTGTAGCCAGGGTAATAAAAGATAATAGAACCATCAGGGCCCTTCTTTAAAGTGTGACCCTTCTCAAGAAATTTATAATCTATCCTGGGACATGGTTTAGAAAGATAATCAAATCTAGCATTAGATAGAGCCCCGACCCCTGCAGCAATACGGGTCACTAAAGAAGTGCATTCAATGCGTCCCGATTCCCTAATATAATCTAACCATTGACTAAGGATAGCTTCAACAGGAGCAATAGGAATTTAGCAATAGCAGCAAATAAGACACGCAATTCATCATTACAGATAGGTTTAGTGTCTTGTCTAGGAAAACAAGTCATAGCAAGCCACCTATGCCACAGCTGTAGAGTTGGGTTGTGAATGTCACTAGTCCTAAGATGTTCACAAGAAAACTCTCCCAAAATCCTGTGCCACAAAGAACCCTTTTCAAAACCCATGGTTGCACCTTCTAAGTTAGTGTTGCAATAACTTCTAAAGTTAAGAATGATGCTAAGGTCTTTCCTAGTGAGACGGTATTCTTTCCCGAACAAGCGGAAAAGTATCTCGTCGTTATCTTTTAGCAAGGTGCACAAAAACTAGATAGTGAGGAGGCGTGAACCCCCCCCCCCTCAGTAATGTGTGCAAATTCGGACCAACCTAACGCTTTCCAAATAGAAAGGAAGTCAAGGTCCATACCTATAGTGGATAGTAGGTTGTCATCATATGACGCGGTGTTGACAAAGCCACGGTTGCGTAGGTGGTGGTAGACTCGTTTCTCTCATTCATCCAACAGCTCGAGGTCAGTGTCGGCGACAAGAACGTGTGGCTCATCAACCTCCATGTCGTCCACAACCGGCGTGTACCTCGTTGGTTCATGCTCGATGGAGAGGTTTGTGCTCGAGCTACGGTGTGTAGGGCATGAACTCGAACGCGTCACTCATTGCATCAACGCTTTAGCTTTCTTCATCTGCATCGCTTAAGCAAAAACACAAGAACAACTCGAACACAAGATATGTGTTAGCAAAAATCAAATCTGCCAGTCGTGTTGCTCTTGCTAAGCTTGTTAAAGAAAGTCGATTAATCCAAAACAAAGAAAACTAAAAAAGGAAATATTTTTGGTGTTTTTGAAATGACAACTTTGGAGAAACAAAGTGAGAGCACAAGAGCAAATGAGTGAAGGAGGGAGTGAAATGAGAATTGAACTTTGGATGGTAAAGCACTCTCCCCCGGGCACTTTTCTTATAGGAAAAATTCCTAACGGTCAAAAAACGGTTAGTGGGGAGCCAAATCCAACCATTGGCAAAAGACCAAGGTTGGTGGGCCCCACATCCCTTCAGCCCAACATGGGTGTTTGGTCGACCATGGGTGGGTCCCACTGGTCCCCCACTTTGGCCCACAACTCCCTAACAGCTATATTTCATGAGCTGCAGGGGTTAGGTCCAAAGTTTTAACAAAATTTTTGCTTAGAAAAATCTTTTCTCATAGTTGGAAACCAAAAACTGATTTTTGTATTTTTATTAAAGGAAGAAAAAGGTTGCAATAAATTCCAACATGCATGTGTGAAATCCAAATATACAAATGCAAAGACAAATTTTTAATGTCCGATGACCGGGACTTTTCTCTATTGCGTTTAGCTTGATGTCGCTGCGTCCGGTTTTGGAGAAGTGGACGCGGATGGCTGCACTTCCTTCACTCGCCACACCTTCTTCATCTTTGGTGCGGTCGGTGGCTTCTTGGATTTAACAGGTTGTGGATTTGCCCACAGTCATTGGCGTGAGTGAAGATGATCCTCACTCCATCCTTGGTTGGTGTTGACATTTCTCAATGTCGCACCAAAAACATTACTATCCCTGGCAATGGCGCCAGAAATGCTTGTTGACATTTCCTAACATCGCACCAGAAATATTACTAAACCCGACAACGATGCCAGAAATGCTTGTTGAAGTTTGCTAAGTCACACTAAATAAATCACCTCTAATAGTGATGTCAGAAATAATCTATTTAGGTACCTTAGTATCAATTAGGTAACATCTGCAAGCGCACGGATAATACCGTTGTAGCATTTCACAATTGGAGTAATCCAATGGTTGTCATTTATTCTCCCAAGGGAAGGTTGAGATATAAGAGAATTACTATGTCCGTAATCATATCGTAAAGATAGACCAATGTCCTAACAGGTTTAATGATAATATGCAGGGGTAGTGTGACACAAAGAAGATTCCACTCTATTATACGTCCTAAGGGAAGTGGAGAAAGAACAATGAAAAGAGCTAAGTTCCTATTGTGCTTCTATATAGTTGCATAGCATTCATCTACACGTACATATACAAGACTAAGCTCAACACTTATGTACTCAAGCAATTCGAGTACGGGCTTACCCCTGGTCTACCAGGCGACTCCCGCTTATAACTCTACTACGTATCCGAACAAGGAGGATTACTAAGGATAGATAGGGTTGTCACCACCTACCATCTACCTCTACGACTATAGAATATGCAACAATCAAAGGTAACCTCTAGCCTAGACACCACGTCTACACTATCAATTACTACTTTAGCCTCACGCAAAAACATCCTTCTTTATCCAGAGTCTTATAGCTAAAGCATTCACTAATATAGCAAACGATGATCTATGCTTGGATATAAAACAATCAACCTAAGTATGTACATAGATATTATATAAGTGTGCTATTGTGTAGGTATATGACGATCATAATATTATAGTAAGAATACATCACTATCATGAGGGCATAATAGCAACCATGCATATAAATGAGACATGCAACCAAACAAGGAATGACTACCCCAATCATAACTATATAGCAAGACTATAATTACTCTATCACATAAGCATGCTAAGGATCCATAACCAAACAAGGAACGCTTAACCAAAGCAAGAATATATGGAAAGAGTAATATCACTAAATAGAATAAAGTCTTACAGAGAGAATAAGATACAAGAGCCATACCGAATTCTCCGAAGAGCGGGGAACTAGAGAGAAGCTCTATTTTAAGCCTAACTCCACTAGAACCTTGTAACTACAACTAAATGCAAGAGAGGAGAATATTTCTTGGTGTGTGTGTGTGTTGGAGTGGAGCCCTCCCCCTCCATTTATAGGGTCCATAAGTCGGCACTGAGGAGTAACCGCCATGGAACCGCCATGCACCGACGCTACCAAAGGGCTGAGGAGCGGACACGTGGAAGCCCGGTGATGTGAACAAGGGTTCCCGATCTTCCGAAAGGTTCTTGGTAAGTTGATTTGGTCGGAGGCGACACACAAATCGATCCGGCTTCAGAACAACACGTTCTAAACCCCGCAATCGCAGCACGACGTCTCCTCTGGTTATCAACCGTCCAAAGACGATTGACCTCGCCGAGAAGGCTAATCCCTGCCTGTGAATCAAGAACACAAGCAAGAACAACGAAGAATGCAACACAATTGCAGATGTATGATTAAACTCTCCAAGTTGGGGTCTCATAAACCGATGAACGGCGAAACTGTTTATGAACAGAATTGATCTAAGCAAAACCCGAACCCTAATGGTGCGGCGGCGGCTGTATATAAAGACCCTAGGGTCGTGCAAGACCCTCTGGACGTGCTCCTAATTGGGCTCAACTAGATACAAAGCCCAAAGGCCAAAAATAGGCGACGCAGCACCGACACAGATTCTGGACTTTGTCTTGTTTTGATGATTCCCGGTGACTCCGGATGAATTTTGACATGCAGCCAGCGGCATTGGAAAGGTCTTCTTCTTATCTTTCCGTGCATATGTAGAACGTCCAAATCCGAGTCCGTATGCGTCCTGGGGGACTGTTTTAGTACAGACTGGTCCTGGGCCCCGAAACAGACTCGAAGTCGGTTTTGATTGGGCCTCCACTTTGGCTTCCAAGCCCTTGCTGGTCCTCCACGTTCCCAACTCCTTCTCCCATCATCTCCTGGTCTTCTCCATGGTTTCTAATCATAAAATAATCATTAGGTAGCAAACCATTCTCAAAAGTAACATATAGCAAAGAACGTAGGAACGAGCTCACCTCTCAATTTAGTCGTCGTGCACGAGCTCTAGTCATTGGACCTTGCAAGTCCAGATTTGGAGGAGTGTTGTGTGTATCCATAGGAGTGATGTCCTCATCATCCTCCCCCTCTTGAAGTGGAGTCGTCCTCGACTCGAGCTCATCCTCTTCTCCCAAGTATGGTTTCAAATCTGAAATGTTAAAAGTAGGACTAACCCCGAACTCGGGAGGCAACTCAAGTTTGTATGCATTATCATTAATCTTCTCTATTATTTTGAATGGACCATCAGCTCTAGGCATTAGTTTAGACTTTCTCAATTCTGGAAATCTATCCTTCCTTAAGTGTAACCACATTAAATCTCCTACATCAAGCTTTACTTCCTTTCTACCCTTACTACCAGCAATTTTATACTTTTCATTCATCTTTTCAATGCTAAGTCTAGTGGTCTCATGCATTTGCAAAATAAATTCAGCACGCTCCTTAGCATCAACATGAACTCTCTCATTAATAGGTAGAGGAAGTATATCAAGTGGAGTACGGGGATCAAAACCATACACTACCTTGAATGGACTTACCTTGGTAGTAGAATGTGTTGCCCGATTATAAGCAAACTCAACATGAGGTAAGCATTCTTCCCATTGCTTCAAATTTTTCTTCAAAATAGCTCGCAATATAGTACCCAAAGTGCGGTTCACAACCTCAGTTTGTCCATCAGTTTGTGGATGACAAGTTGTAGAAAATAACAACTATGTACCCAACTTATTCCAAAGCGCGCACCAAAAATGACTCAAGAATTTTGCATCACGATCTGAAACAATAGTAGAAGGCATACCATGCAAACGTACAATTTCTTTGAAAAAAAGATCAGCAATGTAACTAGCATCATCAGTTTTATGACATGGTATAAAGTGTGCCATCTTGGAAAAACGATCCACAACAACAAAAATGCTATCGCTCCCCCTCTTAGTCCTAAAATAAAGTCCATAGAAATATCCGCCCAAGGAATAGAAGGAACAGGAAGTGGCATGTATAAACCATGTGGATTCAATTGAGACTTAGCTTTTTGACATGTAGTGCAGCGAGCAACAAAACGCTCAACATCTTTCCTCATCCTTGGCCAAAAGAAGTGTGTGGCCAAAATATCCTCTGTCTTCTTAGCACCAAAATGACCCATCAATCCACCTCCATGCGCCTCCTGTAACAACAAAAGACGAACGGAACCAACTGGAATGCATAGGCGGTTAGCTCTAAACAAGAATCCATCGTTCAACACAAATTTGTGCCAAGCACGATCTTCTTTATAGTGCAGCAATACATCTTTAAAATCAACATCAGCAACATATTGTTCTTTAATTGCCTCAAGTCCAAAAATTCTACAATCAAGTTGAGACAACAAAGTATATCGCCTAGATAAAGCATCAGCAATCACATTATCCTTCCCTTTCTTCTGTTTAATAATATAAGGAAAAGACTCAATAAACTCAACCCATTTAGCATGTCTACGGTTCAAATTGCATTGAGAACGAATATACTTAAGTGATTCATGATCAGAATGAATAACAAATTCTTTGGGCAACAAATAATGACGCCACGTCTCTAAAGAACGTACAAGTGCATATAGTTCCTTATCATACGTGGAATAATTCAAAACAGGCCCAGTAATTTTCTCACTAAAGTATGCAACAGGTTTACCATCTTGCATCAAAACACCACCAATGCCTATACCACTAGCATCACATTCAAGCTCAAAAGTCTTATCAAAATTGGGTAATTGCAGCAATGGTGCATGTGTAAGTTTGTCCTTCAAAGCATCAAAAGACTCATGATGTACCTTACCAAAATGGAAGTCAACGCCCTTCTTTGTCAACTCATGCAATGGTGCAGCAATGGTGCTGAAATCTTTGACAAAGCGGCGGTAGAAACCTGCAAGACCAAGAAAACTCCTCACCTGTGTGATAGTTTTTGGTACAGGCCAGCTCTTTATGGTTTCAATCTTCGCCTCATCCACCTCAATTCCCTGTGGAGTCACAACATAGCCAAGAAAAGAGACTCGATCCGTGCAAAAGGTGCACTTCTCAAGGTTACCAAATAAACGTGCAACTCGCAAAGCATCAAAAACAGCACGCAAATGAATCATATGATCATCCATGGATTTGCTATAAATCAAGATATCATCAAAGTAAACAACCACAAATTTGCCAATAAAAGGTCTTAAAACCTCATTCATCAAATGCATGAAAGTACTGGGTGCATTAGTTAACCCAAAAGGCATTACTAACCACTCATACAACCCGAATTTGGTTTTGAAAGTTGTTTTCCATTCATCTCCAAGTTTCATTCTAATTTGATGGTAGCCACTACGCAAATCAATTTGAGTGAAAATTATAGCACCACATAACTCATCAAACATGTCGTCTAGCCTAGGAATAGGATGACGATACCTAATAGTAATGTTATTAATGGCTCTACAATCTACACACATACGCCAAGCACCATCTTTCTTAGGAACCAAAACTACAAGAACAACACAAGGACTAAGTGATTGACGAACATACCCACGATCCAAAAGGTCTTGGACTTGTCGTTGTATCTCCTTAGTCTCCTCAGGGTTGGTCCTATAAGCAGCACGGTTTGGTAAAGTAGCACCAGGAATCAAATCAATTTGATGCTCAATCCCTCTCAAAGGTGGCAATCCCGGGGGTATCTCAGCTGGGAAAACATCCTCATACTCCTGCAAAAGGTTAGTGACAGCAGGAGGCAAAGCACTAGAAGCAATATCACCAAGCGAAAACAAGGCTTGTTTGCATATCAAAGCATACCAAATATCATCAGTAGAAATTTCAGCAAGCTCAGATTTTGTGGCAAGACATGAACGACCTTGTAATTTAATTGCAGCAGCCTTAGAACTTGAAGAATCATTAACATTACTTGGTGTAGAAGCAGAATTAACAGGTTGCTGAATTTCAGGGCTTTTATTTTTCAAACTAGCAGCTCGTTCTAAATCAGCTTGTACAATTTCAGCAGGGGTCATTGGTAACAAAGTAATTTTAGTTCCTTTATGCATAAAAGTGTACTTATTACTTTTACCATGGTGTACAGCATCATTATCAAATTCCCAAGGTCTACCCAATAAAAGTGAACAAGCTTGCATGGGTACAACATCACAATCAACAGAATCCACATAGGAACCAATGGAAAAAGGAACTCTGCAAGTTTGTGTTACCTTAGCTTTTCCAGAGTCATTTAACCACTGAATGTAGTATGGATATGGATGTGGGCGTGTGGTCAAATCAAGCTTCTTAACCACATCAGAACTCACCAAATTGTTGCAGCTTCCTCCATCAATGATGACACGTGCCCGACGGTTCTTGATGACGAAGAAAATCTGGAACAAGTTATGTCGCTGCATCATCTCGGGCTGCTGGATTTGTGTGCTAAGCACACGCTGCACAATAATATTCATGTAGCCCGTGGTATCTCCGCCTCCAAGGACGAGGTCACCGCTGGTGGCAGCGACATCCTCCTCCTCATCCTCCACATCGGAGGTGCTCATGTAACCGCCATCATCTGTCGCCACATATGCTCGCCTACTTGGGCAATCTTTCTGCACATGGCCAAGACCATGGCATCGGTGGCACTGAATCCCTGTAGTGCGTCCCGTCGAAGCAACAGAGGAGGCACTACTAGCCGGTACCTGCACAGAATTTTTACCTGAGCGCGTAGAAGGGGTAGGGGCTGATCTTGGTGCTACAGAAACAACACTAGCTGGTGGGGGCGGCCGGAAAGATGGCTTGGGCAGCCCCGAAGTCCCCGTCGGCCGTGGTGGGTAGAAATTCCTGGACTTGCTGTACTCCTCAAAAGCCTGGAAAAGTCTCTGTGATTCTTTCTCTGCAAGCATAGCATACTGGAAACACTGGTTGATGGTATAAAATTCTTTATAATCAAGGATGTCCTGAATTTCTTTTCTCAAACCAGAATAAAAGCGGCAAATCTGATCCTCTACTTTTGCAACCACAGCACAACGAATCAAACCCTTCTGAAGCTCACTAAAATACTCCTGAACAGTTTTATCTCCTTGATCTAAACGCTGCAGTTTATTACGAATTTCTCTATAAAAAGAAGGAGAAACAAAATGATCACGCATTTCTATCTTAAGTTCTTCCCAAGTAGTAGGCAAATCGGTTTCAGCAGCTAGACCACTCCACCAAACAATAGCAAAGTCCTTAAACTCACAAGTGGCTTGTCTAACTCTATGTTGTTCAGAAACAAGGTGGGCATTAAATTTTTGTTCTACCGTCATTTCCCAATCAAGGTAAGCATCACCATCGTACTGACCCGAAAACGAAGGAATTGAAAACTTAATTTTAGCATACGGATCATCTGGAGCATAGTTACCTTGTGTGCGACGGTTGTGGTTGTGGAAACCACCCATACCTTGAGGGTTACGTTGCAAACGGCGTCGTAACCTTGCGGTCCTTGTAGCTGACATATCGACGGTGCCATCAGCCTTATACACCGTTGCTTCATCATGATTGTCTTCAACGTCGTTGTTGGTGTCGTTGTTGGTGTTGGTGTTGGTGTTGTTGTTGTTGTTGTTGTTGGTCTTATGAGCGGTCTCCAATTCGACAACCTGATCGGTTAGCTTAGAGACTCTCTTATCCAACCGCTCAATGCTTTCTCCCAGGTGAAGCTTGGTGATGGCGTCGGTGACGGCCCTGGTGATCGTCTCTGCCAAATCACTCTGAACCGCCTGCAAAGCCTTCTGTAACTGATTTTGGCTCACGCACTCATCCAATTTGGAGGGTGAAGCACCCTCCCCATCGCTTCTTGACTTCAGAAACACTAAAACAGGAAACAAAAAGTGAAGGTTATCCCTACAAAACTACTAAGCAGTGGTGCCTCTCAACACAGCAAAAGTAAGCTTCTTGCAAAGCTCTTACAAAGTTCTGAAAACAACAAAGCGAAGGATACCAGGGAGAAGTGTTCCACGATTGCAAGGGTTACCAAATAATCTATGTGCTGTCCAGAAGAAGTATGTAGAGCTAGGAAGGCCAAATATATATATATGAGTGGCACACAAATCAAAAACAGATAGTAAAGCTGAATAAGTGCCCAAACAACTTGTCCCTAGTTGCTGGTCTAACTATGTCCTAGAACAGTAGTGATAGCAAAGAAGAAACAAAGAGACAAAGGGACACAGTCGATAACAGGGGGCTTAGTGTAAAATAGCCAAACTCAGAAATTCCAGGGGGCTAGATGGAGTACTAGTAGGAATCCCAAATTTCTTTTTTTTTTATTTTTTTATTTTTGATATTTTTTTCTAACTCACTAGCAAACAGGAAGAAACCACAAAAAATTTCAGCTCAAACTGAGATAATACGTGGCCTACAGAAAATCTTGAAGTTTCAGAAAACGTCGGGTTTCAACTTGAATGAATTTTTTCTTTATCTTCCCGATTTTTTTTATTTTTTTGACGAGGGCACACAGGGCGTAGCCGAGTGTGGGTATGCTCAACTTTTCGTCAAGAATCTCCTGTAAAAATTTCAGCCAAAACGGACAACCGAGCGAAAAGTTATGGCTGTTTTACCGAAGGGGTGTCGGAATCGGTTATGAAGAACCCGGGGGTTTGAGTGAAATCCGAGTCGGGCTTGGGGTCGGGTAGAGAGTTTTTTGGCGAGGTGGATGCAGCGGAAAGTGGAATTTATGAAAATTGGTCCGAGGTGGTGAGGGTAGGTTTAGGGTGGGATTAGGGTGGGCGTGTTGATCAATCAACCCTAGCACACAAAGCCGACAAAACCGAGGATGGTGAAGGGGATGGCGGCTAGGGTTGCAAGGGAAACACTACTGACGACAAAAACACAAACTAAACCAACGACTAAACAAGAACTAGGGCACAAACTCAACACTACGGACTCTGAAATTGAAATATGCAAAGGCTAAACATGTGGTTATGGGCGGGGGAAATTTTTTTTTGGTATTTTCAGTGGACGATGGGAAGAACACGAAAACAAAACTAAAGGGTAGTATGAACCTGACGGTGCACCTGAAGCTCTGATTACCACTTGATGTGAACAAGGGTTCCCGATCTTCCGAAAGGTTCTTGGTAAGTTGATTTGGTCGGAGGCGACACACAAATCGATCCGGCTTCAGAACAACACGTTCTAAACCCCGCAATCACAGCACGACATCTCCTCTGGTTATCAACCGTCCAAAGACGATTGACCTCGCCGAGAAGGCTAATCCCTGCCTGTGAATCAAGAACATAAGCAAGAACAACGAAGAATGCAACACAATTACAGATGTATGATTAAACTCTCGAAGTTGGGGTCTCACAAACCGATGAACGGCAAAACTGTTTATGAACAGAATTGATCTAAGCAAAACCCGAACCCTAATGATGCAGCGGCGGCTGTATATAAAGACCCTAGGGTCGTGCAAGACCCTCTGAACGCGCCCCTAATTGGGCTCAACTAGATATAAAGCCCAAAGGCCAAAAATAGGCGACGCAGCACCGACACAGATTCTAGACTCTGTCTTGTTTTGATGATTCCTGATGACTCCGGATGAATTTTGACATGAGGCCGGCGGCATTGGAAAGGTCTTCTTCTTATCTTTCCGTGCATATGTAGAACGTCCAAATCCGAGTCCGTATGCGTCCTGGGCGACTGTTTTAGTACAGACTGATCCTGGGCCCCGAAATAGACTCGAAGTCGGTTTTGACTGGGCCTCCACTTTGGCTTCCAAGCCCTTGCTGGTCCTCCACGTTCCCAACTCCTTCTCCCATCATCTCCTGGTCTTCTCCATGGTTTCTAATCATAAAATAATCATTATGTAGCAAACCATTCTCAAAAGTAACATATAGCGAAGAACGTAGGAACGAGCTCACCTCTAAATTTAGTCGTCGTGCACGAGCTCTAGTCATTGGACCTTGCAAGTCCAGATTTGGAGGAGTGTTGTGTGTATCCATAGGAGTGATGTCCTCATCACTCGGCCGAAAAGGCCTCAAGACCAGGTCGGGCGACCAGGGGGGAGGTCGACCGACCTAACCCTGGGCCCTCTGGCCTTGTGCTTTCTCTGGGTGGTAGAGAGGCGGGTCCCCTTATGCTTTACAGTGGTGTTCTTCGGAGGAATCCTATGCAGCCATGTCATTGATCCATGGGGAGTCAGATTGGTGCTCTTCTATTGGTCAGAATGTTATTTCACGGATCTTGCTCCATTTCTCCACCCCTTTTGTATATATTCTCTACATGCACATAAATCTCCAAGGACAAGTGGAATCTTATTGTTCCTAGCTAACATGCGTGTATGAAATGCTAAGTCTTCCCTTATTTATAGCTATATTCACGGTCGGAATTGGTATTTAATGACCGTCAACAGTTGGAGACTATCTTCTCAATAAGTTCTTTAGCCTTTTCAACGGTCAGTGGGAAGATGGCTCCTCCCATAGCAGCATCAATATGGTCATGAGCTAACAGAGTCAATCCATTGTAGAAATTCTAGATGATAAGCCATTCATCCATCCCGTGATGAGGACAGGTGGCAATCTACTCTTTTAGACCTTCCCAAGCCTTGGAGATTAACTCCTTGGACTCCTTCTAGAAGCTTGAAATTCTCTCGTGAAGGGCATTGGTTTTGCCCAACGGGAAGAACTTGGCGAGGAATGCAGCTGAACATTTCTCCAAGGTACTCATAGCATCCTTGTTCGCGTAGAACCACTATTTTGCCCTCCCCAAAAGGGAGAACGGAAACAGACGAAGGTGAATGGCATCTCGAGAGAGGGAAAAATAGTGGTTCTACGCGAGTAAGGATGTTGTGAGTACCTGGGAAAAGTGTTCAAAGGCGTTCCTTGCCAAGTTCTTCCCATTAGGCAAAACCAACGCCCTTCACGGGAGAATTTCAAGCTTCCAGCAGGAGTCCAAGGAGTCAATCTCCGAGGCTTGGTAGAGGCTGCAAGAGTACATTGTCGCCTGTCCTCATCACGGGATGGATGAATGGCTTATCATCTAGAACTTCTACAATGGTTTGAGTCCGTCAGCTTGTGATCATATTGATGCTGCTATGGGAGGAGCCTTTTTCTCACTGACCGTTGCAAAGGCTAAAGAATTTATTTAGAGATGGTCTCCAACAAAGGATGGAGTGAAGATCATCTTCACTCGCGCCAACGGGGCATGCGCACCATTAAGGAGGTGAACATGCTTGCCGCTAAAATGGACCTCCTGAAGAAGATGGATGAGCAGACCAAGGGACATTAAGTCGGTAACGTCAACGCCTTAGAAGCTCGCATGACGTGCGAGGCTTGCGACAACACGGGTCACTCGGGCAACGATTGCCCTAAGACTCGTGAGGGCGTGTTGTACATGAACAACAACAACAACAACGGCTATCATCCACAAGGAGGCAATGAGTGGAATCAACCATGCCCGTATCATCAAGGAGGTAACAACTACAATTCTTCTAATGGTTGTAATCAACCCTCCTTGAAAGATCTTGTCTTAGGCCAGACTAAAATTAATCAAACATCTACTAGAAAGGTTTCAACTAATGACAAGACCTTAGAAAGTGTTAATGCTAAGTTAGAAGGTCTTGCTTCTTCCTTTAAGAAACAGCTTAGCTCTAATAAAATGCTAGAAACCCAACTAACCAAGCTAGCTGTTGTTGTTCCTCCCTTAGAGTCAGGAAGGATTCCAGGGCAACCCGAGCCTCCCGTTGAAAATGTTAATATGGTGACCACGAGAGGGGGTAAGACCACTCAGGACCCGCCATATCCTAACAATGCAGTGAAGGATAAGGAAGTACTTTCAAGCAAAGAAGATCCGAGGTGCCCCATGATCACTTGCTCGATCAGGGATCAGAAATTCGATCAAGCCCTGTGCGACCTTGGTGCAAGCGTGAGCGTTATGCCCAAGGCAGGATTTAAGAAATTACACTACACAGCTCTATCCCCTGCACCAATGCAACTTTAGTTTGCCGATTCATCGATCCGCTACTCGGAGGAAATTGCAGAAGGCATTCTAGTGAAAATCTGAGATCTTCAGTATAATTTTCAGGCAAGATGAAGCCGATCATGCACTACCCTATTTTCACACAGAAGGACAAAACATACAAGTTTAGCCTGTTAGGGTGAATGCCAAATAATCTCATATGCAAGATTAGAACATAGGTAATTCTTTTGATCTATTGCCTTCCCCGGCAACGGCGCTAGAAATGTTTGTTAACATTTCTTAACATCGTTACTAAGTTGCCTTAGCAACGAAGTCAGAAATATGTATTGGTAATCTTTAACGAATGTAGAGAGTCCGCAAGCGCACGGAGAATACCGTTATAGCATTTCACCCGGAAGTATTCAGGGTATCGTATTTATTCTATCCCAAAGGAAGGCGGGGATTGATCAGAGCAATTACCATGTTTTTAACCAAGCAAAATGGATTATGAGACAAAGTCCTCACAGGGGTAAGGATAATGATAATCAGGGATAGTGGACACACGGATAACATTCTCGAGACAAATAAATTCTAGTCTAGTGGAGAAGGACAAAGAAAGAGCTAAGTTCTTATGTTGCTTTTATATAGTTATATAGTCTATATTATATACTATTTTATAAATACATAAGCAATGCAAGACAATCAGATCATCACACCCTAGGCATCCAGTTTTCCCCTGCATCCACAGTATGATTCCGGCCAGAAGCCTATTGCATAGCCGAACGTGAGGGATTTCAATGGACAGATAGGGTTGTCACCACCTACTTCCTACCCCTATTAATCTGTGGGTTGCACGACAAATAATGCATTCTATTGATCTAAGCACCACACTTATATCTCTAGAACAATACCCCTAATCCCCAAGCGATGAATCAGAAAAGGAATAATCACATTGAAGTGAACACTAAGCATATGGAAATGATTTAAGTCAGACATTAGTCATGCATCACTATAACGATATAAAGACTATAGTAAGAGCTTATGTCTAACATGGTAATATAGTATAACTACATTACTAACATGCAAGCATAACAACCATATACATGAATGGATTATATAATCAAACAAGTTTCACATGATTCAAACATAACTATATAGAAAGACTAAATATATTAAATAGAATAAAATCTTACAAAAGTAGAAAGATACAAGAGCCATACCACAACTTTACAGAAGACTGGGAGCTGAAGAATACTCCATTCTAAGCCTAACTCCACTAAAACTACAAAGAGAGTGATGATTTTTGGTGTGTGTGTGTGTTAGAGTGAGGCCTCTCTCTTCTATTTATAGAGTCCAAAATCGGTTTCTGGAGTCGGTAACCGCCGCCTAACCTGTTCAACCGATATTGGAGAACCACCATGAGCTAGCATGTGGCAGCCATGCACGAGGGGGTCCACCATCTGTTCGGCCAAACACCCCTGTTCGGCTGAATAGGAGGGGACTCTCCTCGGGTGCTGCCGCCTCTGGTGCCCTGGTAGGTCCAGTGACACGGTAAGGTCGGTTGTTGAGGCGGTTTGCTTCTATAAGTGGGCTATTCAATCCGTGAGAATCTCTGTTGGTGAGCTCTAATTGGTGGAAGTTGTGTTTCTTCGTCAACTAGGTATGTTTCCTCCTCCATTTCGTTATTTCTTCTGCATGAGAGCATTTTTCCGAGCACTAGTGGATATTTATTATTTCTAACTAACATGCATGATGGGAATGTTGAATTCTTCTTTATTCTGAGTAATATTGATGGTCGAAAATGATATTTAATGACCGTCAACGCTCACGCATCGGTTGCTAGAAAATTACATTTGGATGCAATAGATCCTTCAACATCCTGAAGCATCGGGGTCATTGGTGGGCCGGGAGAGCTGAGATGGTCAGCGTGGGGGCAGCATCAAATGGAGCTCGATGTTGAGATGGTGACTCCCTCAACGCCTGGACTCCAATGATTGCTCACGCTTGGCTGGACGGCTTCCTAGTGGCTGTAACACGGGGAGGTGGGAGCCGCTGAGATTTTGTTGGGAAAACACGTGACTAATCAGAAGCAGGGCTGTAAACCAAGTGGTTTACAGGAGTCCTGCAAAGATTTTTTTTTTTTTTAGTATGGGGGCCAAGGTTGGGCAGCAAGGTGAGGCCAGCGGCTGCCAGGCCCGATGATTCATCGCCATCACTTTCCCAATGGCTTGGATGAGTTGTCATTAGACTATGACGACGGATGATCAACACAGGGGTCAGAGACATGGCAATGTTGAAAATTTGGGAAGCGTCTTTACCACTTAAGATCAGAATTTTCTTCTAACTGGTCCACAAAAGCCGAATCCAGGAGTGCAAACTCGAGAAAAAGAATTGGCCAGGAGAAGCTAATTGCAAACTTTGTAACCTTGATGAAACAACTGAACATATAGCCTTAAGTGCCCTGGTGCCTCTTAAGTCTGGAGTGTCATAAGAAAACCTTTTGGGTGGAATGAGATCCCTACAAATCTTAGAGATTGGCAAAACCTTACCTCCAGTTTTAAATGCTTCAATAATTCCAAAGTCCAAATTTTTCTATTAGGAGTTGTTAATTTGCTGGGTGTTGTGGCTGACTAGAAATGAGTTTGTGCTTCAGAACAAAGTTTTATCTTGGCATATTATTTTTATGCAGCAATGGAGGATCCTAGTGAAGCCTGAGCAGAGAGAAACTCTGGAGGAGATGGGAAGAAGAATCAAAGAAGCGATTACCAAGAATGCATCAAGTGTTACTGGTACAACCCCCGAAGGGATAGGTTAATAGATGAGGAGTTTTACTATCTAAAATATGGCCAGTAGTTTGAGGGTAATTTCGTAATTGTATTTTTAATTGATAAATTTATGTTTATTTTTATGATAGAATATTAAGTCTATCAAATTATTAAAATGTTAGTTTATCTTAAAAAATATAAAATATTAGTTATTAATCAGATTATTAATGTAACTTTATCTATAACAATAAAAATTAATTACTATAAACCTACAACTCTTATTTTTTCCGATATTACCCTCAAATTGAGATACTACTAGCCATAGTTATGATTTTAGATTATAAAATCTATACCGTTAGATCAAATTACTTATCAGTAGTTTTTTAAAACTACTAGTTAGTATTTTAGACAGTAAAACTCCTCTAATAGATTTGGTGCTGTTCTAAACAGCTTGCTGTATGAACCTTTTTTCACTATTAGCTGTTCTTAAGGTTTATTTCTTGGCGAGATTGGTAGCTTAGAGTTTGTTCTGCTGGCTAGCATGTTGCTAGCAGAGCCTTTTGGTGCTATCCATGTAAGCTGGTATCCCAGCTAGACAATTTGCTTTCAATAAAAAGCAGGACCGAATGGTCTTTGGTCTAAAAAAAAGAAAATCCTCTGTCTGAAATACAGAGTGACAACTTACACAACAGTACAATAACCATAGGCAAATCAGTTCGATGCCTTTACGAGTTTACGACAACACAAACAAACTGGCACACAGGTACCACCATTCAGTCTCATTCTGCTCATACCCAGAGTTCAGCAGAAAGCACGACTAACCGAATATAATCATCCATATCGACGACAGTACAGGAGCTTTATTCAGTCTTTACTAGATTATTCATAAGCACTGCAGGCTTCCCCATGTAACCCACGCAACAGCTACAAACATAACATATATATCAGGGGCTGAAAGGGGGGAAATCCAGCAGAAAATCCATATCCATGTCCATGTCCCACACTGGTTCGTCCTCCCATGGCACGCTTTGCATGTGCGTTGGTGGTGGCAGGCCGTTGCCGCCTTCTCCTCCACTGTAGTCGCCACTCCTGCTTCCTGGAGCAGCAACATCTAGCTCTTGAGACGGTGCTTCAGCTTCAATGTTAACAGGAGGATCACTAGCAGCGTGGACAGTGGCCGGTGCTGGGTCTTGAAGCAGGAGGCTACTAGAGAAGGAGTTGATCTCTGACACGATCAGCATTTCGTCTACGGCATCTGTTTCATAGGTATCGCTCAAGAGATCATGGGATATCTCCTCAAGCAATGTTTCCGTGCATCGGCCGTCATCACTGCTTTGCAGATTTCTTGGATCGTTGAAGGCATAGTTAGAAACACTGATAAGGTCCCTTGTGTTCTGATTCAACGAGTCATCAGTGTAGATAAAAGGAATCCCTGAATTGATGGGCTGGTTGATGGTCGGCGGAGTCTCCTTGATGAAGTTTCTTACATCCTCTGGACTGGCTATGTTTCTTGCGGAAGCGCCGATGCTGGTAACAAGGTCCCGTCGTGGCGGCTTGCTGGGATTGATCATGTAGTGTGCAGTATTATTATGCATTCTACCATTAAAGGTCTCCAGTTGTGCCTGGGGAGGCGTTTGGGATGATGAAATGTTGTTACACGTGAGCAAATCTCTGTGAACATGAATATCACCTGAAGGGGGCCTCGGATTTTTGTTTGACAATGGAACTGAAAAAGGAAAACAAAGACATCAGATTGTTTAGCAGTCTAGATTGATGTTTTTTGAAGCACTTTGTCATAAAAAAAAGTGTTGAAAATACTCTCTGAAAAATCAAATGTGTAGAATGGAACAATGTTTCTTCTTGAAACAAATGAATCAGAAAACAAACGGTGTTTGCTTACTGTATAATAGATTTTGTCACTGAATTTATATGTAAAACAAGACTTATATGAAGTTTTTCTCTGTTTTATGATGCAAGTCCCAAAACAAATGAAACAGTTTTGGAGGTGACAAAGGTTATTTGTAGTTGGGTACTGAAAAGTCACATAGATTTAATGTCAAGTTAATGGAGTTTGATTTGGACCTAGAGATTATATATGAATATGGACTAGTATTTGCGCTTCTCGGTACTAGTTTGTAAAATGTCATTAACAATAGTATGGCTTCGGCACGCCAGATGCACTAACAGTGAACACACCCGAGATTAGAACTTTTATTAATCAGAATCACAACTAATAACAAGTACGAAACATACTAAAGTTCTATGTTTTAGAAGTTTACTTGAGCTCGGGATGAGTACATGCATAGTACCTTGGGGTTCATTATAATTTGTTCCCACGGTATTTCTCTCATTTGATATGGAAACTGGCTCCCTAAACTGCTGTTGCTTAAACTGGGGGTAATTATAATTTTGGATGCTTCCGGAACTCACTACAACTTTGCGCCCTAAATGCAATTGTTCAAATAAAGGATTCCTCTGATTAACAGTGTTTTTTTGGATAAGTGATCGTAGACGGGGATTGCTGGAGAGGAGTTTCACAATGTGCTCGTCCAGTATTCCTGGTCCACACTGCAGAAAGTGCTTCCTGAAAGGGTAAAATAATAGATCATCAGCATAAAAAGGGCACCTAAACATTTGAGGATCAAAATTAACTAGTTTTCTTGCATATATCTCTACAATTTATCTTGTCGTTTTTATGATAGCTCTTGCATCCTATTACTAGCACATCTTACCTCATTGTCAATCCTTTACCAAAAGTCTATTTTTAAAATCCAAATATTTGAGAATCGTAAAACTTTTCACCATGTCATTTGCTATCGTACAAATGAGTGTTGACGTTTGGAATAATGTTGCATTTCTTTTCTTTGATGTCATTACTAAAAGGTCTTGTTTAGTTACTAATTCTATTTTACAGGGTATTGTTGTTTCATGAACTTTCCGGATTGTGATGTTCTTCTCTGTAGCAAAGAGATTAATATCTTAGATTAAAGAAAATTATTAACACAGCCAACAGCAAAAACTATATCAAATTTTGGAATCATTTTTTCTTTGAACTGTGAAAGAAAGATATATTTATCTCAAATACCTGTGCAAGCTTGCTTGTCCATCTGTAAAATCTAAGGTTCTCTGCCACTTAGTACTCATCCCGGGTTGTGTATCTGTTTCTTTGAAAAATATTGGCACCTGAGACAACTGAGAGCAAACAACATAGTTAGCAATTAGGTAAAGGAAGTAACTAAAATGAGGGATCAATTATCCCCCTACCTTAATCAAACAGGGTGACAAGTTAGTTTTTAAGGCCTAAAATCCTTTTAGAGCTTCAGGCCCGTTCACAAATAACATGATACTAGTCACCATACAAATAACATGAAAAACTAGTTGGTCACATACCATAATATCCAAGGTTCCTGGTTCATTCGCTTGACAGTTTACGTGTAAGGCAGATATAGTTTTCCAATCTATCTCAATCTTGCTTTTTAGACCTCTTCTGAGTATCTCCCAAATCAGTTTGCCATTTCTATAGTAAAATTTTGCTACAAGATCTCCATCATACCTCGGTTTCCACTGCCAATATAATACAAGTATTGAAAATATCCATATATAATTCAGTGATGTATTACAAAAGTGGTAAGTTCTAAATATTTCTCTCCAAATAATTCATTATTATATCAAATAAATTCCTCAAAAGTGAATTTGTCAAGTTAACTATATACAGTTCCGAACATATTTTTGTCCATAGAAGAAGAAGTGCATTATAGCATCAATGTTTAATAGGAAACAAGTATATCCAAACAACTTCATAAGTGGAGAAACTTAACCTCCCAAGTGCCAATTCTCAGATAAGAAGCACAAAACTTGGAACACGGTATGGCCTTTGTCATAGATGTTCTGTTCAGAACGCCGCAATAACCATTACATCTTGTGTTTCTTCCTTTTTCTTTTGATGCTTGATCATGAAGCGCCATTTGGATCATGTTCACAAGCGAAGCACTTTTCGTCAGGTGTAAGCCCAAAGGGCCAGGTCCAACACCCAAATGCTGCTTATACAGCACACCTGCATCTTTGTTGCAATGCTGTGGTGATGACAAACATAAGAATGCTATTAGGAAAGTGGTTAATAGGTAAGTAGGGTGTTAAAACGAAACCATTGAGTTCTATGTTCTATAAATTTTATCTAACATTGGGACAAGTCTTGATAATAACTTTAATATACATACTTCGTTATATGTATTGTAGTCTAGAAGGCATATTTGGAAGAAACCACACCCAGATAACAATATGTCAAAATGTTATTAGAACAATATAACAGAAATATTGAAGATTAAAATGAATTCGAGTACATAGACAGTAAAGAGTCTATAATGTACATAATAGTTCACTCTACTCATTCTTAACAGTCATATTTTTTAAGTTTTCATCGTATATATACCAATTGATTTCACTCTCTCTTTAAAAGGTTTATAGCTCTAAGCAACGAACTATATATAGGCTTCCAATACGTTTAGTATTTTAAACAACAAATATGGGGAAAAAATACTAATTTCTTGAAGTATACATACTCATATGAAAGCATATTTTGGAAAAAAAAAACTAGTGTGCCAATTTGATGAAGTCTGGAACCATATATACAGTAATATGTTATTTGAGAGTAGTGATCTGGTACAGAAGAAGTACATGGGGCACGTGTGCACAAACTTGTTGATAGCAGTTAGATTGCATATATACGCATGCCTAAAATCATGGTGATGAAACATTTGATATTTATCTGCATTGAAGTTACTAGCATGAAGTTATTCTTAAGTGGCCGCGGCTTCCCAGTGCCTGCCTGGAGTGCCGACCCATATCTCCATCAGAGAGCCCTCCTACAAACAAACTGGCCCCACTAATATTTCCCCACACGATTTAACGCCAGACCAAACGGTGTCATCACCCGTTAGTCAGTTGCATGCATGCTTGGCCCCACAGAAATGTTAAAGGAGGGGAAATATCAGAAAATCTTTTCTTTGTAAAGGAAGTTCAAGAAATCTTTTTTTTTTTGCGAATGAAAGTTCAAGAAATCTAATATTAATAGATAGAAAACAATTAAAGAAAAATAGCCATGGATGCCTGGTGCCGTTTCATCTTACCGTAGTATTACAGAGAAAAAAAAATGGACCGGTTTCTTTTGCAACAGGGCTCTCCAATGCTTCCAGGTGTTGGGACATACGAATCGACACAACCAGAGTAACCATCATTGCTCCCATGAGAAATACGTCTTGTGAATGTGAGGATTTGCCACTATCATTATTGGTTGAATAGTTAAAAGTTGCTTAATTATCTAGTTATGCCTCTATGACTAATTGCATGAGTAGTCAGTTACATCCTCCCAACCCCAAATGCTAGTAAAGGAATTCTTTGCGTTTATTTTTAGCGTACAGGTGCCTCTCTGCTATATTAACAAAAAACCTTTTAAAAATTCCTATCCAAAAGAGGAATCATATCTGCATCTTTGTGTTCTACTGTAAAACAACACGAGGGTAGGTACAAGAAATTGCATGTAAGAGATAAGAAGCAAAGGCTCAAATGATAGCTAAATTCCTCTACATGACAACCAAACTTGTGGTGCTTTGATATCCATCATAAACAAAATGGAAAGGATTCAGTCAAATCATCAACATGTAGATAAAAATGTTTATGATGATGACAAAAGAGGATAAAAAGGGTAGCAAAAATGCTAAGATAACTTAGTTTTATGGATAGAAGCAAGAGTTCTAATGGAGAAGTGGCAACAACAGAACATCATGTTATGTAATGGCAAAACATCAAGTACCTTAGCATCATCAGCAGTGCCTGAATAGTTCCGTGCCTCTTTTGCCGCCATATCCAATTCCATCATTTCTTGAGTTCTCTATGCTCTTCTTGCAAGGTTCTCATGAACAGAAGAGAGGCAGTGTACTATATGAAGGATGTATGTTAATGGAAGTAGGACAAACAAATGTTTTATACAGGCCAAGGATCAGAGATCATGTACCACATTTCAAGTGGGCTAATGGATTGGGAGTTTCAACATCTTTTGGCCATGGTTGGGGGTTTTATATTGTGAAAGGAAAGCAAAAGTATGTATCAAGATACGGTTCCATTGATGTTCTGCCAAAAGTGATTAATTAATAAGAAAACCTTGGGATGGGATGTTAGAATACATGGAGTGGATACTCAACGTGCTTCTCTCTTGCTAGTCAAATGGACATTTATATGTGATTGAAACGGTTTGTCGTCAAGCGAACTAGAGATAGAATAAAGCTATGCTCATGTAAGAGTGAATTGTGTTGCATGGTTATTGGTATGTTGTGTAGCTGCATGCCTCTTTTGCGTGAACTAATTAACATGCAAATGAAATTATGGTGTGGACATGGTTCATGTTAGAGGTTGGATACGTAAATTATGGGTAATTTTCAGCTTAAGTTTTGATGATATATGTCCTTACATATGAAGTACTATAAATCAGTAATATTCTAGAACACTAGTCATAATTATTTGTATAATTATAATTTTGTGGGCTTGGATGTCGATATGTCAAGCTATAGCATTTTGATACCATTCTTACATGGTGCAGGCAGTGTGTGAATGTGCATGATGTATTTGGTTATGGCATGTTACATCTCCACAAGTTCTCCGGTCCTATGGAAAACAATCCACTAGTTCGCATACTATTGTCAATGTTGGCCAATTTGTTTAACCTTTTTGATTTTCTTCAATCTTGATCGATCTAAGGACCAACACAATCATTTCTTCTTTTCTGAGGCCTATACATCAATATCTTCTTCATCCTTAGAACAAATTGAAGCATTTACATCAATACTATAGCCTAAGTGGAGCCTAAGGAGCCACGATATTAAAGAGCATAAACATTATTGGATTATCACAGCAGATTTATAGCAGCTACCTCTTTTTCCTTCCTATAAAGGAATCAACAGATCCTATCCAAGATTCAATTTATTAAATACCCACTTTCCCTCATGCAAGGTGTATGGACCGAAGGCGTACCGAGAGGGGGGGGGGTTGAATCGGTAAGCCAACCACAAATCCGAATACTTCAATTTCACACCACTAGATTCTAGCAATCATTGCAACCTAAGCAATTCTACAAGGCCAAGACCCTACACATGCGTTCATGATGAGAGCGAATGTGGAAGCTAAACACACTAGCCGATGCAAGCCACAATTCAACCTACTCACTAGAGCATATAATTGCGAAATAGTAAACAGAGGGTCAAGAAATGCTTATGATTTTTTCTCAAGGTCTCGGAAGGATGGCGCCTTCCCCTAATCCTTATTGGCCCACTCCCGCCGGAGTGCTGGTCCCTCCCGCCACCAATGTGGAGGTCTCGCACACGAGCCCGCAATCACTTCCAGAGCGAAGACACGGTTGCGTCAGCGCTGCCACCAAGGCACAAGCTCGCCTCCCTCGAGAACATGCCAGACTCCCTGAGCCGACACGGAAGCTCACTAGCGATGCCCCTTTCATCGGCGGTCTCAAACCAGGTACAAACGTGTGACGGCCATCACAGCCGATCATGATAGGCTCGATCAACAACACCTAACCAGTCTAGGTCTCACCATAGACCAAGAATAACAACCTAGATCACACCCTCAAGGACACCCTAGCCTTAGATGTGCAAGATGCTCAAGTTACTCTCACTAGCACTCTCAAGATATGCAATATCTCCTCCTAGTGCTCTCCTCTTTTCCTCTTGGCTCTCACCAAATGCTCCAAGCTATTTCACTAGCCAAGAGTGGTCTCCAAGACCCCAGCAATGAAGTTATATAGGCTTCCAACCTCAAACTAGTTGTTGCTCCATGAAATCAGTCTTCTGGGTGTACTTACCAGACTGTCCGCTAACTGTCTGATCGGACCGTCCGGTCACTACAGATCCAGCTCGAACGGCTCTACCCACTGCTGATCCTTGTACTAACCGGACCATATGGTCAGATGACCAGACTGTGTGGTCCGTTTCTCTCTCCATTACAGAAATATTTCCAGAGCCGCTTCCTCTCTGCCCTGTGCTGACCCATACAGACTAGACCATCCGATCTCTACGGACTCCAGCACAAATAGATTCCTCGCTGACTTCTCTCTGATCTCCTAGTGACCGTACAGTCCGGTCTCCATTGACCCCTCTGTCCAGAAGTTGAAAATCCTCATCCTCGCTTGACTTTGTTTCTTGGCTTCTCGAACAGCTCCTTGGCTTCTCCACTCTCACCTAGTGCTTGTGATTTCAGTGAGCATTCATGCACATCACCGACTAGCATAACCTAAGAGACATGACCTAGACCCCCTTGATAGTCCGGTTATTCCTATGGACTCAAAGCCCTAACAACTAGACAAGTGTTCCCAACACTTGCTCCATAGCTTGTATTTAGCCTTGATCCATCTTCATCAACCCTTGGACTCCATCAAGCTCACCAAGCTCCATGCTTGTGGTCATTGTCATCAATCGCCAAGGCAACCATCATCCATATGATTTATAGTAGAGTTTAGAGATGATTCCTGTATAGACAACACTTGTGTAGATATTAGCTCACAATTTCATAGTTATCATGTATCTCCAAAACATTCATACCTTGGGGATCCAAACATCAATAGTCATGAAGCTTAGAATCTCCCTCTTTTTGGTGATTAATGACAACCACTACTTACGATCGAGAGGAACCTTAAAAGCATAAGCAATGAACAAACAAGGTTCTACTAAAACATGCATCATCAAGAGCTAAGAGAAAGAAAAGAGAAAAGCACACTCTAGATGATATGCATGCATGTCATGTGAAGATATTAAAGAAATCATAAAGACATGCAATACAAGACATGAATGATGATATGCAACCAGGATAGGATGACAATGCATAGGAATTAAAAGCAAGCAATCGTCATCATGAAATACACAGTACTGCGTATGTAAATAAACCAAGTGAGATCATGATGAGTCAAACAAAAGCGAATGAAAACCATGACTCATCAAAATCTACGAACATCGATAAATCTACCAAAATAAGATCTAAATGTATCTAACTCTCAAAACCAATGTACATGTAAGCTCCCTCTAGATACATGCTACTATCTCTCGATCGCACAGGATCACACTCCTCCTATCTCTATGACTTCTCCCCCTTTGGCAACAAGCACCAAAAAGAGATGAGGAGAACAACTAAGCGCTCGTGGTCGAAGGAGATCGTGGTGCAGCAACGTCCTCTCAGGGCTCCACTCTGGGCTGCTCCTGCGGCTGGTCCTGGTGCTCCTCTTGAGCCTATGCCACCTGAGCGTTGAGCTGCTTGAAGTACGTGAGATCCTCTAGTGACTCAGACCCCTGTCCTGTCCTGCTGGTGTGACTGTGGCTGTCTCCTATGCAACTAAATCCTGGAGAAGGGTGAGATCAGCCATGTCCTCCTAAGTGAAGCCTCCTCGCAAAAGATCCTCTGCTACCTAAGGTGTGACAAGTGTGGTGTCTGTAGCAGAAGAAGGTAGAGCTGTAGCTGTCCCTGGGGCTGTTTGAGAGTCTGCTTGAGTAGTGTGCACTATGTCCAAGAACAGACTTCTGACCAGTAGCTGCTTCTAGGAGGTGGAGGGTACTGTCATCTACGAAGCTGTGCACTGGGCTAGACAAGTGAACAACGTAGAGACTAAGAAGACTGACACATGGGTGAACTGTGTAACT
This sequence comes from Eleusine indica, assembly GCA_030378355.1. Lineage (NCBI taxonomy): Eukaryota > Viridiplantae > Streptophyta > Magnoliopsida > Poales > Poaceae > Eleusine > Eleusine indica. The sequence continues at coordinate 33,820,339 of CM059499.1, forward strand.
GGTGAGAAAGATGTCTGGCTCCCCCTGTCGGTAACACCCCTGAGTCTGATGACAAACCACTAGACTGGGCTGTCATCATGGTAGTGAAAGGCCTTGGTTGTGTCTGCAACGGCTGAAACTGTGGAAGTGCAGAAGGTCCTGGCTGCTGACTGGCCTATCTCTGAGACATCTCTGCTACCTATGTCATCAGCGTAGTCAAGATCATCATCTACTGACTTTGGAGCTCTGCCTATCCTCTTAGCACGTCCATGATCTGACGCCTCTCCTCAGCTGAGTTCTGAATGAAGTCACTTAGTCGTCCTGCAAGTGCTGCTATGGAAGTGGCGTCCTCTGACTGTGTACCTGCCGGCCGAGGTGGTGCTCTAGTGTAGGCTGACTCAGGAACCATTGTCTCTGGATGAGCTGCCTGCTCATGAGAAGCGGACGGTGACTCCTGCTCCTCCTCTCCCATCTGCTAGCTGGAGGCTGACTGTGATCCCCTGGGTACTAGAGGTGTATACTAGTAGTCACCTTAGGGAAAGCCTCGTACTGCTCCTCAATCACTAGTCCCAGTCTCCCCAGAAGATAGCAGGTATATGAACCGTAGAGTAAGTGACGTCCTCCAACACTCTTAGAGTTAACCTCCTCCATCTCAGCAATAAAAAGATCTGCAAGGTCAAATTGCTGTCTACTCAGAATAGCTGCTACTGCCCACTGGTGCAAGAGTGTAAACTCCTCTCTGTACCCTGACCTTGGAATGATAGTCCGGGTGACTATCGACCTAACTACCTTCGCCTCTGCAGTGAGCGTAGCAGGGTGTCTGTCAAAGCCTGGGATGTGAGGTGGTGGAAAGGCGACTGACACCATGTCACCTGGAGGTAGTGTTCCTCCCTGTGGTCTGCGGGGTGGAGCGAAAGTCCCATAAGCACTCCTGTACAACTACAAGTCTGAAGCAAGAAACCCTAGTGCAGCTATAAGATCCTCTCTGGTCAAACGCTAGGGCTCTCCTCTGAACAAGAACCAGATCTCTGAACGATCTCTGGCTACCCACAGTGTAACATAGAACTCCATCACTATGTCCTCTCTGTATCTGTAGGGGCTGGGACTAACTCTGCTAGTCCAGGAAAGTACGTGAAGTACTGCTCCATGTCTATGCCTATGGCTCTCCTCAAAGCCGGGTATAACGTGTACTGCTGTGGCACAAACAGTCCAGACTTGTTCTTCCTGGCAAGATAGCGCCTCAAACCCTCACCAATCCTCCTCTGAAGACCTGTCCAGTCTCTCTTCTAGCAGGGTCCCTGGGGACTAGAACCTGCTGCTCGAAGGGCACAAGACAACTCATCTTAAGGTCCTTTGCAGGAACCTTAAGGTTGCCTCCCTCTCCAACTGCTACTACAAGACTCTGCAACCTCCTGGTGCACACCACACAGGTGCACTGCGGGTCTCCTGTCCGGTGAGCTGACCTGTGGGGTCCTGTCTGCACTTGCTGCTCTAGCTCCTCCTCCTCAAACTCCTCGGACTCTAACTCGCTGTCCTCCTCTGACTCCTCTTGCTCAGACTCCTCCTGCTGCTTGGAGGATCCCTACTCTACAGGTCTCGACAACCTCTCCTGACGAGAAGCCGAAGTACGCTACGACCAAGGTGCTGGTACAACTCCTCTGGCCAAGACTGGTGTCCTCGTCCTGGTACTCCTCCTCAGACCCTGGGTGTAAGCTGTCTGCTCTATGATCAGTCGTGTCCCTGGTATCATGCGGGAAGTCTCCATAGCCTCTAGGTGTCTGGCTACCCGTCTAGCTCTCTGTGACTCTGGGTCCAGTCTAGTCCTCTCTTGCCTCTGGGCTTCTCTATCACTTTGCCCTTTCCCTTGTCTGATCATCTGCTCCTACCATTTGTGCTGCTATCAAGTGTCACTGCACGCACATAGATATAGATAGGATAAGTATAGAACTAAGTATGATCTACAAGCAAAGAACCGCTACGTAAGAATGCGCTATAGAAATCCTAGCACTGAATGAAGGACATGATCACTAGACAAATATGCAAAGTAACAACAGTGATCATCGATTATAGGTGGCTGGTGCAAGTCATCTAGTGTATAGTCAAATAATAGCAATAAATCTAACTGTAGACTAGACAGGAAACAACCATAGAATTGCAATTAACAGATGGGCATGGAATTTAATTGCAAACTAGGTTGAGCCAATTAATCCTAATTAATGAAACTAAATATGAGTAATTAATCCAATTGCATCAATTAAGGAAAATTGTTTGAAATTAGGGCATGACATGATGAATAGAAATAAAGCATGATACCCTAGAGATGGAAACATTGAATACCGAGAAGAGCTCATAGCCGATCGTCAGACAAAGGTGGAGTTTTTTTGGTTGCCGGCAATGGAGGTGGAGGAAGGACAACCTTGCCCTAAAAATCGGCAGAGGGAGCTTGGGCTCGGAGCAGTGAACGCGAGCAGAGGTGTAGGCGCGTCGGCGGTGCTGCTGTGGCAAGGCTTGGCGGCGTCATTGCTCTATCGGCAAGGAAGCGGCAGCGGCACTAGGCAAGGGCGTCGGCGGTGATGGGGCTTGAGATATGTGGCGCTGCTGCGCAGGTGAGCGGGGACGAGAGCGTCAGCGCGAGGTTGGAGACGGCGACGGTGGGAGAGGCGGTGGTGAACTGTGTGCGTCCTCGACGTCGGGGAAGGAACGAAGAAGAGACCAAGGAGCCTCTTTCGACTTTGACCTAGGTCAAAACTTGATGAACAGCCGAGATCGATGAAGGATAGATCAACGATCACGGATTGAAGAGACATCACGTTTTCAATCATAGTGACCAAACAGTACGGTCTATAGACCGGACTGTCCGGTCATGCATCAATCCAGCCAAGCACATATACAGACCAGACGGTACGGTCAGGTTGATCATTCTGTCCGGTCTCTACAACTTAACTATCTCGAAGCACTGTCCAAAAGTGCACTGACTGGACGGTACGGTCCACAGATCGGATTGTACGGTCACTTTGGGAATTTCTTGAAACAAGGAATTTCTCAATTTTCCAAGTGCCCTCACTTAACACCCAAATAAACACTGCACTTAGAGCATGGAGGGAACTCTCAAACATTCTTTTGCAAATAGCGGCACTCTATGGCCTTATATTTTTTGCAAATGCCAAAAGAAGAATCAAGCAAATAAGAACCAAGGAAATTAAGAACCAAATGGGTATGTATGAGCCTTAATCCATGAACCGCGTCTGTGGTTTTAACCTCGATGTTCAGAAGAGCTTGCTCAATAGGCATGAAGCACAATCCTTTCTTTTGGTCACACTTGTGGAGATGTAATCTCATATAGATCATGAGGCACAAATATCTCCAAATGTGACAAGCCTCCTTTGTGTTTCCTATATGATGCATGCAACAAGCATTTTATATATGGATAGAAAGTAAACATGCCATGTGAATCCAAGCAATATCAAACAAGACACAAAGGAAACCTAACAATGTCAAGTTTGAACCCCTCTCAAGCTTACTCACTATAAGTCATACCCTTGCCTTAAGAGAAGCCAAACCACCATCTCAATCACTTCCCCTTGCTTATAGCTATCTTGAGTGGGTTAGAAATTGACTAATTTTTATGTGTTTTTCTTTTTAGTTATTTACACATGCATGGATGCAAAACATACTAGTCACAAAAGAGTCCTAATTATCATGCAATGCAAGAAAAGAAAGAACACACTACAATTACCAAGAACAAACACGAATACCTCCCTCATGAGTAGATATATCGTTGAGGTCCACGTCACTTGTGGTGGACTTCACTTGATCTTCAAGTAAGCTCCCGGTCCACCACCACCACCTTCATCTATGTCTTGTTCTTGGGCACCCACTTGTACTGCGTTGACCTCTCAAGATCAACAATGCACTTTGGCACCCATATGCTCTTGACTTTTCTCTTCTTGATAGGTGGTCCCAAAGCCTTTGCTTTCATTTTTCCACCCTTGTCCCTAAAAAGCTTGAAGTGGGTGTTCTCATGGAACAAGTTAGCATTAGGTAAAACAATGGAACTTCTCACCATAGGACAATCCTTGATGGCATGACCATCCTTGCAACAGCTCTCGCAATAGTAGTCATCGGTGAGTAGGGGCTTGATCCATGCGGGTATGGAGTCACTCGTCCTGATGATGTCGATGGCGGTGGGATATGAGCCATGTCCCCGGTGGGAGACATTGTTCACAAGGTTTCTCCCAAGGATCTCCTTGTGGATGGCTCTACCACGTGTGAGCCTCTCAAAGCCATCCATCACCATCTTCCTCTCTTCCTTGAGCTTGTGATATTCCTCCAAAACAAATGGCTCAAGAGAAGAAACCTCGACCGAGGTGGTTAGTTCATCACACATAGTAGAAGCATCACTCTTAGATGAACTAGAGGAGGCAGAGGCAAGATCATCCACATTGATGGACTGAAAAGTAAGTTCAAGGGCCTCGTACTTCTCATGTAGCTCTACATGATCACCTTGAGTTTATCATAACTCTTGTTTAGGGCCTCATAAGATGTGACAAGGTCCTTGAGCTCACTCTAAAGCTCACCAACACGGTCCTTAGCCAACTTATATTCTTTCCTTACCACTTCCAACATTTTGGATTTCTTGATAGCGATGTCACGGGTTTTTTCAAGCATACTCCAAAGCTCATCACATGAGAGCTCCTCATCATCGCTATCATCACTGCTCTCATCCTCACTCTCCCCAAGTTGGCTCGTGGCCATGAGGCACATGGGAGGTGGAGGAAGAGCTCGTGGAAGTGTGGTCTTGATCATGGCTAGTCTGGCCACTCCTTCATCATAGCTTGAGGAAGAGGATGTGTCACTTGAGTTGTCACTTGTCCACTCTCCAACAAGGGCCTTGCGTGAGAACTTCTTCTTGTAGTCTTGAGTTTTGCCTTTGCCTTTGCTCTTATCCTTGTTGAAGTACCTCTTCTTCTTTTGCTTGGCTTTGGGGTCTTCTTCTTCTTCTTCTTCTTCTCGTTCTTCATCACTTGAGTCTTAGGACTTGAAAGCTTCTTTCTTTGGCTTGGGGCAATCTTGAACAAAGTGGTTCTTGGATCCACAATTGAAGCACTTGCCCTTGGACTTGGAAGCAAACTTGTTCTTGAAGGTCCTCATCTTCTTCATGAGAAGAGCCAAGCCCTCACTCAAGTCATCATCATCATCATCATCATCATTATCATTATTATCTACAGTCACTGCTTTCTTTTTGCTCTTCTTGCTCTTGATAGGCTCTGACTTCTCAGCTTGAAGGGCTAGGTTGGATGGTTGTGGATCATCCATACCCAACTGATAGCTCTCAAATGCAGTGATCTTGCCAAGCACGTCCTTCATGGTCTTGGTCTTGAGGTCACCTTGCAAGGTGAAGGTGATGATGGACTCATACTTGGGGTCTTTGAATAGCCTCAAGAATCTTCTTATCGCCTCAACAGGCTTGAGCTTGAAGTCATTCCTAAAAGCATTGATCTCCTACACTAGTACATGAAAGCGAGAATAAACAGTGTTAGCTCTCTCATGTGTCAATCTAGTGAAGTTATCTTACTTGTTCTTTAGCACATAGTATCTTTTCTCTTTCACATCACTGTTACCCTCATGAATACCTTGAATCTCAGTCCAGATACCATGTGTTGTCGAACTCGCATCCAATCTAGCAAAGACATCCTTGGATATGCATGCAAATAGGACATTCTTGGCCTTAGCATTGTGCTTAACAAATTCAGGTTCAAGCGGGTTCTCATCCACATCTGAATCATGGGTCACCTTCCATATCTCTGGATCAAGGGACTCAAGGTAGGCTTTCATACGAGCCTTCTAATACCCGCAGTCCTCCTCATTGAATATGGGAACACTCCCCACCTGTCCCGGTATCCTTACTCAAGACAATGAAGCCTCAAAGATGAGCACTTGGCTCTAATACCAATTGTAAGGACCGAAGGCATACCGAGAGGAGGGATGAGTCGGTAAGCTGACCACAAATCCGAATACTTCAATTCACATCACTAGATCCTAGCAATCATTGCAACCTAAGCAATTCTACGAGGCCAAGACCCTCCACATGCTAGTGTTCATGATGAGAGCGAATGCAGAAGCTAAACACACTAGCCTATGCAATCCACAATTCAACCTACTCACTAGAGCATACAATTGCGGAATAGTAAAGAGAGGGTCAAGGAATGCTCATGATTTTTTCCCAAGATCTCGGAAGCATGGCGCCTTCCCCTAATCCTCGTTGGACCACTCCCGCCGGAGTGCCGGTCCCTCCCGCCACCAATGTGGAGTTCTTGCACACGAGCCCGCAATCACTCCCGGAGTGAAGACACGGTTGCGTCACTGCTACCATCAAGGCACAAGATCGCCTCCCTCGAGAACTTGCCGGACTCTCCGAGCCGACACGGGCACTCACTAGCGAAGCCCCTTTCACCGGCAGTCTCAAACCGGGTAGAAACATGTGACGGCCTTCACAACCGATCACGATAGGCTCGATCACCGACACCTAACCGGTCTAGATCTCACCATAGACCAAGAATAACAACCTAGATCACACCCTCAAGGACACCCTAGCCTTAGATGTGCAAGATGCTCAAGTTACTCTCACTAGCACTCTCAAGATATGCAATATCTCCTCCTAGTACTCTCCTCTTTTCCTCTTGGCTCTCACCAAATGCACCAAGCTATTTCACTGGCCAAGAGTGGTCTCTAAGACCCCAGCAATGAATTTATAGAGGCTTCCAACCTCAAACTAGCTGTTGCTCCACGAAATCAGTCTTCTGGGCATACTGACCGGACTGTCTGGTCACTGCCTGACCGGACCATCCAGTCACTACAGATCCAGCTCTAATGGCTCTGCCCACTGTTGATCCTTGTACTGACCGGACCATACGGTCAGCTGACCGGACCATGCGGTCCATTTCTCTCTCCATTACAGAAATATTTCCAGAGCCGCTACCTCTCTGCCCTGCGTTGACGCATACAGACCAGACCGTTCGGTTTGTACACCAGACCGTCCGGTTTCTATGGACTCTAGCACAGACAGATTTCTTGCTGACTCCTCTCTGATCTCCTAGTGATCGTACGGTCCGGTCTTCATTGACCCCTCTGTCCGGTCGCTCTGTCTAGAAGCTGAAACTTCTCGTCCTCGCTTGACTCTGTTTCCCGACTTCTATGAATAGCTCATTGGCTTCTCCACTGTCACCTAGTGCCTATGATTTCACTGAGCATTCATGCACATCACCGACTAGCGTAACCTAAGAGACATGACCTAGACCCCCTTAATCGTCCGGTTTTTTCTATGGACTCAAAGCCCTAACAACTAGACAAGTGCTCCCAACATTTGCTCCATAGCTTGTCCTTAGCCTTGATCCATCTTCATCAACCCTTGGACTCCATCAAGCTCACCAAGCTCTATGCTTGTGGTCATTGTCATCAATCGTCAAGGCAACCATCATCTATATGATTTATAGTATAGTTTAGAGATGATTCCTGCATAGACAACAATCGTGTAGATATTAGCTCACAATTTCATAGTTGTCGTCTATCATCAAAACATTCATACCTTGTGGATCCAATCATCAATGGTCATGAAGCTTGCACAAGGTCTGGTCACTGCTATAAATGTTTTTACCGAGTACAATCTTCTAACTATAGATAACTTTCCACTCCTGGATTACAGCATCTAACATCCAATGACCCTATAGTGAGAATGGAGGTTGCCAATTTTGAGGAAACAAGGAAGACTTCCTTATTCTACTTGAGACTTTGGGGATGTTTCTGCTTTCTTCATTTTGAGATGTCAAGGGTTCTGGGTGATGTCCAGTTTTAAGCATGCTTGTTCACCTTTGTGACATATAAATTAACCCCTTCAAGCTCACATTAGTGAGAAATCAAACAACATCCATGCCCTTTAGTCATCAAAATTGGTTGCGCCGCTACACACCAATACAAATTCCCACCAAGAGCAAATGAAACCTCCGTAATGGCTTGCCATTTCTACTATCATTACTTGGCCTGTGAAAGTAAGCTAAGACTCCTCTTGCCACATCCCACGATTGCTTTGCCTCCCTTGTCTCAATCTCATCCCCTATATACCAATATGTTCTCATCTTTGCAGTAGTCAACCATGCCCAAATGCATTGCCCCTAATTCACATTTGTGTTCCTAAATGCCGTTCACTTAGATAATCATGGCCAACCAATATTCATTGTGGCTTAATACAAAGAAGCGAAGCGCAGCTCTCCTGTGTTTTTTTTAAAAAAAATATATTCATTGTGGCTGATACCCTAAGGCTGCATGTGTCATCTGTGAACAGCAAGTGTTCCATTAGTTTTCTACTCATACCTGATATTTTCTTTGCTTCAAGCATTGCCCATGTTGTGGTGTATTCCATAATACCTTCTACGTTTATATTCAAAGATGTGCCACGATCTCCCACAATAGTACCAGGAACACAACCCAATGATTAAACATTGTAGCACAACCTTTCCATGGTTAAACTACTCGATCTCCTTTTTGGATCAATTTCTATTGAAACTATGAGGATCATGTTCAAACCAATTCCAAACAAGTATAGTCAAATAGTTTCTTCAAGCTGTCTATGTGCAGTTGTCACTAAACAAATGCACAATACTCATTATTTTTCCATTAACCAGACAATTCTATATATGTTCCATTCCATGCTCCCTTTGTATAAATGAAATGCAACCGGCATCGATGTATTTCTTGACTCTCGCCATCAGTGCCTATCTTTTGCCAATGGCAAGTACTTACAAAAGGTCCTGCTTTCGCATGGGCTATTTGTAGGGTTTTCCTAGACCTTCATTACAAAGACCTAATGAAAATAGGAGCTTTTGTAGGGGAAAACAAAGCCCAACTGAAACCCTATCCATCTCACATGACCTACCTCAGCATCCATCTCTTCCCCATTCAATTCGATTCGTTCGTGTGCCACTTTTCCCTCATCTTCGCTCCAGCCATGAGAATATATATAGCCATTGTTGGAAGGTCTTGTCTTGTCCTAGCATTGCACATGTACGGAGAGGTGAGAAAAACTCAATATGAGTTCAGTTTGTCATGTTCTACTTATCGCTGGTTTTCTGATCCTCATGGCGCACCGCATAAGGGAAAAGAGGGCAGAATTGAGAATAGGGAGGAAGGAGAAAGAGAAAGGGAAGCACCATGATCTGTTCTAGGTAATCGAACAAATGGGTTTTGACTTCTTCCCTGCGTTACGGTGCTGGTTAGAATCAGTTAACCATTAGTCATCTATGGTGTTTTCTAGTCTGCTAAGTGCACTAGCAGTCCAGGGCTCTTTTGGTGACTTTAGGTGCAAAATTTGGGAATTATATTAATACTAAGTTGTATATATTTTCACCATATTTCCAACGAGTACTCATACATCTTTTACCATTGAGTAGAACTTGATTTATCGCAATCTTAATGTTACTGTCGAGATTTAGTCAGTTTTCTCACAGACAAATGTTCAGTTATAATATTTAGTTTTAAGTGTTGTTTTAAATACTTCAGAGGCCAAATTTGTGCATGGTTATGTGGAATGTTTTGTATTACATTATGTATTTTTTCCATAGAGTGCTTACACAGCAGATTAGGTAGAGCAATATGCAATATATAAATTTCAGAAGTTGGTACTGTGCTATTGCGTTTCAGTTCAGTTCTAAAGCTTCACTGAAAATATACAGTTTCAGTTATGATATTTAGTTTTGGTAGTCAATTTTAAATTGAGTAGAATGCGAATCAATCCAGATCACTATATGGAAGTTTTGCAGTGCTTTGTATGCTCTTTTTACGGAGTACTCACACATTGCATTTGGCAGAGTATTTATGGAGTTATGGATTTTTTAAGTCAGCCACCAACTGTTTTGTGTACAGAATATCATTTTCAGTTAGGAGCTCAATTAAATTTAGTAGATGGCTCAATTTAAACAAATTTTGAATATCACAGTTGTAGGTTGTTCAGTGTAGAATCTAGTGAAATATTTATTTGCTATCAATACGGTTATGGTTTTAAAGATACAAAAAGAAAAAAAAAACAGTTCTGCTTCTATTTAAAGAGGTTATGTGATGTTGTTTAGCCGGGCTTAGGAGTACTTTGTGTTCAGTCCAAAGTGCTTTACTTTGACTTCTTATACTAAGTTATAATTATGGTTAGGTGGTGTTGCTCAAAATTGCATTTCAAGCTCATTGGTTGTCATCGTCGAAGGCAAGTTAATGTAGCGACGGTTTTACTACCATTTTGAATTATTATTTTTATCACCTAACCCTTAATATTTAGAACCATACCACACTAACTATAATATGAGCACTATAATAATAGAGGTTTATTTATGTCTTTTGGTATATTCATTCACTTGAGGTTATTTTCATATCTTTATCATGAATGAAGTTGAAGTCGTGGAGGCATTCTCTCTTATAATTGTGACATATCATGCATCATCATTGCATATGCATTCGAAGTTAATCACGATCTTATGGTCACTGGTACACATAATATATACGTTTCCGAGGAGTGGTATGTAAAAATGGTCATGACATTGCATTCATGGAAGAGGGTGACATACACATGTTATTATGGAATTGATGTGGTCCTATATACAGTTTTAAGTGATGTTATATGATTTTCATTTACATTAAAGCATTGCTGCTTTTATTATGTGAATTCTATTAAATTGATGCTTCATTGACATATGGTTCCAATAGCCTGTCAAAGAAAAATTGCTTGCTGAGATTCTCTCTCTCTCTCTCTCTCTCTCTCTAAGTATTGATGGTTGCTAAGAGGGGAAAGGTATTAGTTGCACATCTCACAATTCACCTTCTATAGCCTTATGGATGATGTTTAAAGTAGTATGGATGTTAAATTTATTTACTTTAGAGTTACTCTTATTTTTCATTAGAATATTTCATTAATGTCAGTGTGATGAGTTAATTCATTGATTATATCTATGTCATGTTTCTGTGTTGCTTATAAATACAAAGGAGAGATGCTGTCGAAATGCCTATTTATTATTATGTTGTTGGATGTGTAATTTTAGTGACATCTCGAGATATTTTGGATTCCAGTGTGTCTAAATGGCGGTACAAGAAATACAGAGGTTTGTTATATAGTCGTTAGGAGACTGCATAATGTACTCACGTGGACCATATATTTTTTTTTATTGCTGCTTGATGCATGAGAACAACACGTAATGGCTGAAGATGAAGTGTATATCTGGGCCTGCAAAACTTATGGGCAACTAACCGTAGAGATGAAAAAATCTAACCATTATGTTATTTTGCTCATTTTATTTTTGACATACGGGCCATTCTTTAATGAGTTATTAATTTAATAAGAATATTATTCTTTTATCACTATTGATGTTGATGCCTTGTGTGCGTGAAAACCAAATACTAGACACACATATAACGGTTTTAGTCCTCAAATCACGTGTGACATTTATGGAACATTTAAAATTCTTGTATATACTGAAATAAATTCAATGAGGTGAATGAGAGTACATCCCTTGTTATAGTTTCTTGTTCAAGATTTTGTGTAATTGGTCTTTGTATTGGTGTAGTCAGATATGGCCTGGTGCAGCGTATCCATGGATTTGCTTAATGTTTTACACGGTTTAGATCAGTTGGTTCTTGTCCAACCTCATAAGTTATATGTGATTGTCCATCATATACTAGAGTCATTGTGATGTCCTTATCATCCTCCCGATGTTTAAAAAATATTATAGGAAAGAATTTATTTGTTGGATCCGTTATCCCACCATGGTTTCAAAAACCGCTCAAACCGTAGAAGCCACTCCCCACCGGTTTGTGAAAACCACGAATACCAAAGAAAAAATAATAGGTAAGGTAATCACCAAAAATTTGAAAACGAGATCATATAAATTTGAAGCCAGTAAACCGATTGGTTTTATTGGTTTATCGGTAGAAGAGGGGCAGAGTTCAGAAACCAAGATTTATGTAGAAAAAAGGAAAATGAGAATATAAATGATGGAACTTTTGGTATGAACTTTGTTAATTATTTGCAATAGTGTTAGACATAGATTCATAATATATAATTCATAGTTTCATCTTCCTTCATTTTTGCACGAACTTCAATTATTTTCCTTCATTTCGTGAACTTCAATTATTTTCCTTCGTTATTGCTAATTGTTTGCATAAAATTTAATTATTTTCCTTCTTTTTTTCACCACTCAAACGTGATTGTTTCATAAAGTTATTTCACCATAATTCATAGTTTTTTCATATAGTATTTTTACAGTACTGTTACAATTTTTTTAGAAACTTAAAATTTTTAAAATTTTGGTTAACCGAAAGTTGACTCCGTATATACCAGACCAGACCTTAGCATTCCTTTTTGGAGCATATTAGAATGTTGGTGATACACTTCATCCTCGATCTCCTCTCTTGAGGCTCCATGCTCCCTTTTTCTCTTCCAACCTGTAACCAAACCAAACACGCTCCCCTTTTCCATGGTCAATGGTGATGCTGCAATTGCAAAGTTAATACTCGCGTTCGCGCATCACTCGCCGTCTCCTGCCATGCAATGCATGCTCGACGCTAGTTCACGGGAGCAGGTGCGAACGCGTGCCAGCATCCCGCATGCCCTGCTACCATCCTCTCCGCAAGCAAACAACAGCCCCCTGTGTCTCTCTCGTGTCCGTGAGCGCATATAATCCGCCGCGGCCACAGCGGTTACAGTACGCTCGTGCTCCCTCGTGCGCGCATGCTCGTCCAAGCAAGGCAGCAGCCCAGGCCATCTATATATGAATCGCACTAGTTCACATTCCCTTGTCCCTTGCACCGCCAGCGTCCTGCTTGGTCGTTTCTTCTCGTTGCCCGCTTGTGACTTGTCAGATCCAACAGCGCCACTCTTTGAGTGCGTTGAGCTTCGCAACCATGGCGGCCGCCGCCTCTTCCCCGCAATCTTGCCTTCTTCTTCTCCTTTGGCTTCTGGCCGTCGCAGTTCTTGTCATCGCGGATGGCGGCAACGACGGTGGCCGGCGTGTCGTCAGGAACGGTGTTGCGGTGATCTCACTGGCGGAGCTGGATGCATGGGGTGCTGCAAGGAAGAACCCGAGCAACTCGAAGCGTGCTGAGATGCTAGGTAACTATGCTTGCACTTTGCATTGATTCGTGTGTATGTGGAACGGAAGTGTTTCATGCAAAAGCATTTGAGCTAAATTTGGGAGAGAACGGCAAACGCTGTTACATGTATGGTGTTTCTTAGTGCTAATTGACATTTGCCGATCCAGAGATCTAGTGTTCGTGAATGGAATGTACAGGGGGGGGGGGGGGGGGGGGGTCCAGTTAGTTTCTCTCCGCATTCCAAACATCCGAATTTCCCTTGTTTGTTCCTGGGAAGTAATTTAGCATTACCTTGCAGTAGGCAGCCTTTTCTGTAATAGTTCACTCAGAAAAGCAAATTGGGATTAGTGCGATAGTAATTAAATTACTTTCTCGGGAATCCTACTTTCTGAAACAAACATTAGTAAATTGATAAACATGTGTGTGTATTTCGTTCTGAGATGAACGAGCGGTACAGGGTTCATCTGGCTGTATTCGCAAGGGCCACCACAGGCTAATGACAAGCACTGGAGGAAAAATCGAGAGAAACCATTTATTGTGTAACAGGCTAACAGCATAGCTTCTTGTCCCTCCAGAAAATATCATGTATTTTCTGATTGTGCGTCTCTAGTTACACATGGTCCATCTTGGTGGGGTATACGGTTTTATTTCCCTGTTTTCACCAAGGCCACGTGCGTGCTTTGCAGTCACATTCTGTACCTTATTCTCCGTGCAATCATATATGTGTCAAAAACATGACTACAAAATTCAAATTTTGATGTGCAGTCAGAAGTTCATCTGCTTGAAGTACATTACTGCTGACCACAGTGCAACTGTCAATTATTCACTTCTCTCTGTTTCTCATGTTCTTCAGGAGAGCAGAAGAAAAGTAACAAACCAGCAACATCATCAACAACCCTGGTGGTGCTAGAGCTGAAGCACCAGTCGCTGGCCACCGTCCCGGACGAACCCGCAGCCCGGGACCGGTACCTCCGCGGCCTCCTCGCCGCCGACGAAGCCCGCGCGAGCTCCCTCCAGCCGCGCAACAGGGCATCTGAAGCGTCCAGGCAGTCATCAAGCAACGCGGCTGCCGAGGTCCCGCTGACCTCTGGCATCGGCTTCCAGACGCTCAACTACGTGACCACGATCACGCTGGGGGGCGGCGGCACCAACAACAAGCTGACGGTGATCGTGGACACGGGCAGCGACCTGACCTGGGTGCAGTGCAAGCCCTGCTCCTCCTGCTACCCGCAGCGCGACCCGCTCTTCGACCCGGCCGGCTCGCCCACCTACGCCGCCGTCCCGTGCAACGCCTCCGCCTGCGCCGCCTCGCTCAAGGCCGCCACGGGCACGCCGGGTTCCTGCGCCACCACCTCCACCTCCACCAGCGAGCGGTGCTACTACGCGCTGGGCTACGGGGACGGGTCCTCCAGCCGCGGCGTGCTGGCCACGGACACGGTGGGCCTGGGCCGGGCCAGGCTGGACGGGTTCGTGTTCGGGTGCGGGCTCAGCAACCGCGGCCTGTTCGGCGGCACCGCGGGCCTCATGGGCCTCGGCCGCACCGAGCTCTCCCTCGTCTCGCAGACCAGGCCCACCTACGGCGGCGCCTTCTCCTACTGCCTGCCGGCGACCACCTCCACCTCCTCCGTGGGGTCCCTCTCCCTCGGCGGCGTCGACACGTCATCCTCCTCCTCCTTCCGCAACACGACGCCGGTCGCCTACACCCGCATGATCGCCGACCCGGCGCAGCCGCCGTTCTACTTCCTCAACGTGACAGGCGCGTCGGTGGGCGGGGCCCAGCTGTCTGCGCCGGGGCTGGGCGCGGCCAACGTGCTCATCGACTCCGGCACGGTGATCACGCGGCTGGCCCCGTCCGTGTACCGCGCCGTGCGCGACGAGTTCGCGCGCCAGTTCGCCGCGGAGGCGGGACACAATTACCGGACCGCGCCGGGGTTCTCGATCCTGGACACGTGCTACGACCTCACTGGCAGCGACGAGGTGAAGGTGCCGCTGCTGACGCTGCGGCTGGAGGGTGGGGCCGAGGTCACGGTGGACCCCGCGGGGATGCTGTTCGTGGTGAAGAAGGACGGCTCCCAGGTGTGCCTCGCCATGGCCAGCCTGCCGTACGAGGACCAGACGCCTATCATCGGAAACTACCAGCAGAAGAACAAGAGGGTCGTGTACGACACCGTCGGGGCCAGGCTCGGCTTCGCGGACGAGGACTGCGCCTATGTATAGAACCAACACAACACCTACGGCGGTGGGTTATTGCTATATGGGAAAGGAAGCTGCGAATGTCCGCGCTACGTGCCTACGTAGGAGCTTAGGAGTGGAATGCCTTGTTTCTGATCTCGTCTCCCTTCAATGTTGTGCTCTCTCTGTACTTATTTTTCACGCAATCTTCTTGTCCATGCTCATTTAGCTATATGTGTCAACTAAAACCTTTCCTCGCACTTGATCAGGATATATGACCCAGTCCAACTAGTATATATGCTAGGGAAAAAAGAAATATATGTGGCATTGCAAACACGCCTGCTGGTCATGTATAGGCCACTGTCAAGTGGGCCTCATTTGGCATTGGCATACTGCTGACAAATGCGGGATTAGAAAATTCTACAATGGAAAATACCAAAACGTCCAACGATAAAGCCCTTCGCTAAATATTATGATATAAACTGATGCTCCATGCATGAACTTGTTGCGCAGCAAAGTTTTATTCTACGAGCCTATAATATAGCAGAGGTGTATCTTTGAACTTGTCTCTTGTGGTACCATCGATGTCCTACTCACCATTAGGTAGCACAACAGAGTTTATAAAATGATCAAAACAATACAGTTTATAAAATTTCCGAAAAAAAAAATGGTGAACTACGTTTTATTGACAAGAGCCAATATTGATAAAGACAATTACTACCGTATAAAATGGATTAGAAAAAGTTTGCAGTGGCAGGTAAAAGCTGCATCTAAAAGGACTCTAAATTGACATGACATGAGTCGATGAACATGGCCAAATATGAAACCTCACATTTGGGTCATTGACGAAACTCATTATACACGCGCGCCGGCACATTATAAAATTGCAGCAGCACTTGCTCTCCCATATGATAGGAACCAGATCAAAATGACTAAAAATTATAAAATGTAAATCACATGCAAATTGCAGAAAGTTAATAATATAACCGTCACATTGTCGCAATTATAAAGACTTCATCGGAAGCATCACAGGACGATAGGTAGCACAAATGCATCTCGATGAAGTCAAGGCAAAGATACTAGTATGATACATTGCTACTGCCATAGTCTAAGCAGCTAACGCTAGCAAACCTAATTTAAACAGACAGTGTCAGCAAAAGAAGCGATGTTGCTGGCAATATTCTTAGCATCCATGGTGATACCAGCCAATCCTCTCCTTGCAAAACCAGCAAAATAGAGCCCATCTTCACCTTTCCAGTGATCGGGATAACCTTTCTTGGGAAATCCATCATTATTCAACATGTGCTTGTTGTCCTGTCCATATAAAACATGAATGCATACGTGTAAGAACAAAAGCCAGCCACAACTGGGTGAAAAACGTTGAAGAGGAGGGAGAGAAAGGTTTCTCTGTACCTTAAGCCAATTGTTTAGAGTGCTTTTGTAGCCAGTTGCAAACACAATGGCATCGAAGGTACTCTCCTTGCCACCTTCGAATATGACTTTGTTTCCAGCTATCTTGGATACCCCCTTGAACACCTAGCAAAGACGATAGTATATTCTTACTTGGTTGCTCAAAGAAAAAAGTTGCATACCTTGAGATAAGAAATAACTATATATGATTACATTTGAGGAATAGTGTAGTTACCTTAATGACCTCATTCTTGATTAACTCTGCTGTCCCAACATCGATAACAGAAGATCTGCCTGTTTTAGATTTAAGAAGGAGAGGGCCCATTTTTGGCCTCACAATACCATGCTTTGATAGGTCCCCAAAAAAGAAATTGTCTTTCATCATAATAAGACGATCCACTATGCTAACTGGCATATATTTGACTAAAGTCATCCCCAGACGCATGGATTCTTTTGTCACTATGTGTACCTGCACACAATCGGTTGATCATGAGAGTTCAAACAAAAATAGGAAGAAACTCCTTAAAAATTAGGAGAGGAATGCATGACTGAAAAAAAAAGAATCATATATTATAAAACGATTTGTTCTTGAAATACAGGAACTGCTACTGAAATCTTCATACCAGTTATTAAGTTGATACTTAGAATAGATACTATACCGTAGATTTGCCATAACTGCACAAATCTCAGTGAACCTATTACCATTATATAATCTCAGTGAAACTATTTCCCTTATCTAAATAAAGACACGAATCTCATTGTAGATCCTAATGTGTCATGCATGGGACTGGTGTGATATCTGTGATATTAGTTCAAATGACGAGCTACCGAAGAAAATGCACTAGTATATATATTATATTATACGACTACACATGAATAACACTGAATCTAAACATAAAAAATACATACCGGGCTCCGGATAACTATGGAGGTGTCAGCACCATGTCTTGCAAGATCGTAGGCAATCTCCATCCCAGAGTTACCGGAACCAACCACAAGCACCCTTTGCCCAGCATAGCCACGACCTGACTTGTACATGGAGGAGTGGATGGCCTCTCCTGGGAAGCTTTCTTGCCCAGGGATCGCCGGAATCCTCTCCACTCCATTTTCACCTGTTGCCACGACCAAATAGGTCGCTGCATAGCGGATTTCTGCACCAGAAATCGTGTCGCGTGCCACGACAGCCCAGCGTTTGCCTGGCACGTCGTATGCTGCTGACTCGACGGCAATGCAGAACCTAGGCTGAATGTCAAAATGCTCTATGTAGAGGTCTAGGTACTTAACGAACTCGGCCCTGGGAACATATGTCGGGGTGTTAGGTGGGTATGGCATGTAGGGCAACGCGCAGAACTCCTTGGCCAGGTGAAGCTTGAGGCGGTCATAGGTGCGGTTGCGCCACAGCGACGCACTGCAGTCCTCTCGCTCAACAATGAGGCAAGGGATGGAGTGCTGGCTGAGGCACGCTGCTGTTGCCAAACCTGCCGGGCCTGCGCCGATGATCAGAACAGCCAACTCCATTTGTGCGAGCACTGGATGCAATGCAGGAGGGTGGAAATCAGGATGGTCTAGAATCTGTGTTGGCTCGTTTAATTTGCTGGATGACAGAGTGCTATGAGGTGTGCTTGGCATATAAAGGGAGCCGTGGTGTGACGGATTCGCACTGCTGATAAGCTATCCTTCGTGGTATTCTCTGGATATATCCGTGTTGAATGTAGTAAATTAAATGTATCCAAAATATATTAGGAAGACGGTTCAAACTCTTGGTTTAGTGTTTGACTTCGTGTTTCGGTCTGCCTGGTCTGGGGTCTGTTCAATTGCATGCATGACGCGAGGAAAGGAAAGTAACTAAAACGAAACGGTGCATAGATGGGCAGTGGTTAATTGCTGCCAGGAAAAGCTTGCATTTCGCATTGGAACATTTCAAATCTGGATGGAATATTCCCTTGGGTTAATGGTCCTCCTTAATTAACTGCCAAATTTTACATGAAGCGTCTGAACGAACCCAATGCCCAGGAAATCTGGCTTTATACAAAATCTATCTTTTTCTACAATATAATGGTTTTATTTCTATTTATGTCATGGATAGACGGGTTGTTTACTTGTTCTGGTCTGAGCAAATATGGAACTTTTTTATATGTAAAAAATGGTCGTTTTATAAGATAAAGAAATGCAATACAGTCCAGCTCTTTACGCACATTCACAAATGCTCCATAGCATAAATAAGTTTTCCCCGTACGTGTTTTCATTATGTATCTTCTTGAATCAAAAATACACATATAGCAAGCGGAGACTGGATGCTAATGTTATCTTTTGCGTCGGCTTATGCTCAAAGTGCTTGTAATGCTAAAAGTGCTTATAATGCTTATTGTAGCATAAGCAGTCAACCCGTTTGATAAAATTGCTTATGCTTATCTGTCCAAACTGCTTATGTTGAGAGAGAAGACCCCTATAAACACTAAAAGCTATATTTGCTGCTTTGTCTAAAGTGCTTATGGTAATACAAAATAGCAAAGTGCTTATAGGTGCTTATACTTTATAAGCACTTATGTTATTTTGTTATACAGTCCAAACTACTTATTGACCATAAGTACTTTTAATAAATAACAGCATAAGCCCTGCCAAATACATCCTAAAACTAGCTAGTATCAGCATGGGCCAAACAGCAAGCACAAGGGATGAGTATAGGAGCAAAATGATCATAGCCCGGTTAGCCTCTTTATGGCGGAACCCCATGCGATGTAACCACCCAAATCTTGCTTGGTCATTTTTTTAAAAAACAGTTTTTGCCTGAATCATTTTTGTGAACCTGTGATTGGATTTTATTGATAGTAACCCATAAAACTAAAATTAAAAAACATTTATATTTTATATAAGAGGACGAACCAACTTATATGATTGGGTGCTCTCCACGTTATGAACTTGGAAATCGTCTCACGCTGTGTATCAAGTTAGCGGGCTGTTGCATGAATTCGGCCCATTTACAATGCTTGGCACATACTGATTGCTAGTATAGCTGCCAGCCACCCCATCTCCCTCCGATCACCCCCTGCTGTTGTTTCTTCTTTTTTCATTTTTTATTGAGATGGAGGACTCTTTCTTTGATTGAACAACTAAGATATACTTCCATTTACGCACCTTTCTGCATTCCTTCTTTTTCCAAAGAACTCTCCCTTTCCTTCTTATGTTACTTATTTCCAATTCCTCCTTCATATGTTAATCGATGTCGTTTTGTAGACTTCTATTTTATAAGGTTTACTTATTTATTTTATAACTATATCAATCTAATTTAGTGAGTATATATTATTTTATTTTGTGTTTATTATTTATTTGATCCACTCATGTGTGTGTGTGTGTGTATATATATATATATATATATATATATATATATATATATATATATATATATATATCTTTGTTATATAGGATTTATTTATGATGTTGTTGTATTGATTTATTTCAGTAGTTATATTTATTTCTTCTATTATACATATTATTTTGTTCCACTTGTTATATTTATTTATTTTTCTACATTTATCTATTTGATCGAGCAGGTATATGTATTTGTTCCACTAGATATATTTATTTATTCCAATAAGTATATTAATTTGTTCCACGAGCTACATTTATTTATTTTACTAGATATATTTATTTATTCTAAAGATATAATATTTTTTCCTTTTATTATTTGCTCAACTTCAAAGTTGAAACTTCTCTTTATTTACGCCATGATACTTTTTCTCTGAGCGAATGTAACTTTATTTATTTGAATATGAAACTTTTTCTATTAAGCTACATGATTAATATGGAACTTTTATTATTAGACAGCAGAACTTCGTTTTGTCATAGTTAGAACTTCTCTGTTTACCCAATGAAACTTTTCCCTGAATGGGTGGAACTTTTTAAATTCGAACATAGAATTTTATATATTAAACTACATGAGTACTATGTAACTTCTATTATTAGACAATAAAATGTTTTATATCAAAGTTAGAACTTCTCTATTTACCTAATGACAACTTTCTTCTGAATTGATGGAACTTTATTTATTAAACATGAAACTTTTCTTATTTAGTTAAGGGATTGGATTGAAGATCCTCTAGACAATCAAGTTGCATGCAAGTGGAACCTTGATTGATTAGAACCAGAACTTATGTTTATTATTAGAACTTTTCTACAAAATATTCTGAAACTCGTGTTTATTAGTGTTAATGATTTTTTCTTAAAAATACAAAACTGTATTGTATTATACTTGGAACAAATCAGAATAACATTTGTAAATTCCTTTAGATAAGATAGATTTTTTTATTTTTTAGGTCAGATAATAAAAAATAATATAGTCTAATCCCTAGATATTAAAAATATATTAAATTCTTTTAGTTATGATATTTTATTGAGTAAAATACATGGACGGTCACCAAACTTGTCTCGTGGTGTTATCTAGGTCCCAAAACTCTCAATATGCATATTCGGGTCCTTGAACGTGCCGTCGGAGACGGGCTGATCAAGTTCAGCAAGGCCGGCGGCGTAGGTCTGGAGCTTCTCCACATAGTCGAGGATGGTCATCTCACCCTTGACGAGGTTGCGGAAGTCGACCTCAAGGGCCCACGCTCGAGTCGGCTTGTTGTCGAGGAAGAGCCCGACGATCTTGGTCCAGATGATGGATGCCGCGGCACCCAGAGTGAGGACGGAGCACATCACCTGTGGGGAAACCGCCGAGTACAGGAGGGAGCGGACCGCCGAGTCCGACTGGAGCTAGATGGGATCTGGGTCCTCGGGCGTTGGAGTGCCATCGACATGAGCATGGTCAGGAACAACTCGCGCCATTGCGAGAAGTTCGGCGGGTGGAGCTCGAGGACGTCCGAGATGTGAGTCCGGACATTGATCGTGGATAGAATGGTGGAGGGGTTGTGGGGCTGGGATTGTGGAAGGGCAGCAACAATGGCCATGGCGAGGGCAGCGGTGGGATCGACGATCGCGTCGTCAGCCATGGGAGGAGGAGGAGGGTGGCGATGGCGGCTTGGAGAGGATTAGGGTTGTGGAAGCGGCTTAGAGATCTTAGTTATGTGATACCATGTGAGAATAGAAGAGTTGGAGAATTCCACAATGGGATTTCATTGATGCACTGTGGTATATATATAGAGAATTACAACAGTTAACCTATCTTGGTTTACAAGTAAGAGAGGTTATCTCTAAGGATAGCTATATCTCTAAAGATATACATATAAATATTTACACATCCTAACGGATAGTTCTACTCTAATACCCTACACAACTGTACAAGTTACTAATTTGAAAAGAAAAATGAACGTTGGAAAAGAAAAGGAAGGACAGTTATGAATACCTCATTGGTGTCTATCACATATCCACGAGTATCTGCAGCAAGAATGAGTTATGACTCACGATTCAATTATTTTTTGCTTTAAAAAAGGGGTATCCCGATACTAGTAGCATAAAAGTACATCAATCTAGATAAGTTTGAAACTGTAGTGAACTTTACCAGCCAAAGTAATCTGATCAATAGTTTTCTGATGATTCTCAGGTGAACTGCAGAATTTTTCAAATTTTTTTTTAATAATATTACATTGAGGTTGCACGACTATAAATGAGATTGTGAGGGAAGGTGGGGGAGGGGATATTGTTGGAATTTGGCTCATTTTTATGTGGCCCATTCAGGAGAAATTTCAAAGCAATAAGTACCTGTTGGTTTAGTCTCATCTTGCCAGTGTATAGTAGTCCACACCAACTTAAATAGCAGTACTACTGTCCATGGCTGAATAAAGAAAGTATTGATAGAGAAATAGAGCATTGCTATAAGTGCATATGCACGCACGCGCACGCGCGCGTATACGCGATGTCCCACGTGACTTGTGACTTAGGATGCGCGATCATGACGTAGCGTGTCTGTGAGCCTAAGTGAATTTTTGCCACTCGTATCCTCTATCATATCTAAACCGTTATGTACTAATCAAAAGGATTAATACATAGTTAATTGTTATAATTAGAGTAAATAGGCTAGCCTGCTATTGGCTGCTAATCAGTGAGCGTAATTAGAGAGGAAACGACTCCTAGAGGGCAATCGTGCCTATATTAGGCTCTTGGAGACATCCAGGTTTCGGCACACCAAAAATTCCTTCCATTTATCTGCTTCCTTCCCTTAGAGAGCTCTGATGTGGTGTTGAGCTGCTTTCATCTCGTCGGCCCTATTCCTTGGCGTGCACCAGAGAAAAGGGTGAGCGGAATCTCTGAACCTTTGTTGTCGTGAAACCTGCATAAGGGGCGACAATAAGGTTTCTGGATAGCACATCTGCGCGACCGCTCGAGGCTGATCCGTGATAATCTGTGCGGCTTCATCGACGAACTACGATGTCTACATCGATGGTCTGCTTCGTCTACTATTTGCGCTAAATTAAGTGCCGACAAACCCAACGTGAGTTCTAATGGCTCCCCTGGTTATTATTACGTTGCTCTGCCTGCTGCATGTGTTAGTTAGCTTCTCGTGTTTTAATGTCTATGAAATTTGCCTAAAACTAAAATCTGAAAATAGAATAACACGCATATTTTCAACACTCTAGAAACCTTATGGTTGTGTTTATTCTATTATTCTAGCAATGGCTGGTGCTTCGGATGCAATGAAACCTGAGAGGTTTGGCGGTAGTGAAAACTTCCATCGTTGGCGGCAGGCTAAAGTGAGATTTTAGCTTATGTCAATGGGACTGTGGTGGGTGATCCACCCAGTAATGCCATTCACGGTTGAGCAGAGCACTGTGTTGCCCACTGCATGTGATTTGACGCTTGGCTGCATCTTAACCCTTTTTGCGGATAATTTATATGATGTTTATATGAATTATACCGACCCTACTGAGTTGTGGGATGCACTTGAGCACAAATATGCCGTCTCTGAAGCCGGTCATCTGCTGTACACGTGTAAGCAACTCTTTGACTTCAACATTGACGCTGTGGAAGCCTCATGACCATTAATGATTGGATCCCCAAGGTATGAATGTTTTTGTGATAGATGACAACTATGAAATTGTGGGCTAATATCTACACGAGTGTTGTCTATGTAGGAATCATCTCTAAACTCTATCACAAATCATATGGATGATGGTTGCCTTGGTGATGGATGACAATGACCGCAAGCATGGAGACTTATGAGCTTGATGGAATCCAAGAGTTGATGAAGATGAATCAAAGCTAAGGACAAGCTATGGAGCAAGTGTTGGGAACACTTGTCTAGTTATTAGGGCTTTGAGTCCATAGGAAAAACCAGACTATCAAGAGGGTCTAGGTCATGTCTCTTAGGTCACACTAGTTGATGATGTGCATGGATACTCAGTGAAATCATAGGCACTAGATGACAGTGGAGAAGCCAAGGAGCTGTTCGAAGAAGCCGAGAAACAAAGTCAAGCGAGAACGAGGAGTTTCAGCTTCTGGACGTAGTGACCGGACTAAGGGCTCAGTGGAGACCGGACTGTACGGTCACTAGGAGACTAGAGAGAAGTTTGTGAGGAAGTCTGTTAGCGTGAAGACCTGTAGAGACCGGACGGTCCGCTCTGTGTGGAGGTTGCTCGGGACAGAGAAGTGCACAAGATTATGCTCTCTGGAATGGAGAGAGAATGTACAGACCGGATGGTTCGGTCAGTACAAGAGGTTGCAGGCTCAACGAAGCCAATGGCTCTGGGAGCCATTACAGGAGTGACCGGACGGTCCGGTCAGGCAGCGACCGGATAGTCCGGTCAGTGTGTCCAGAAAGGCAATCTCGTGGAGCAATGACTTGTTTGAGGTTGTAAGCCTATATAACTTTGTTGCTGGGGTCTTGGAGACCACTCTTGGCCAGTGGAATTGCTTGGAGCATTTGGTGAGAGCCAAGAGGAAAAGAAGAGAGCACTAGAAGGAGATATTGCATATCTTGAGAGTGCTAGTGAGAGTAACTTGAGCATTGATGCACATCTAAGGCTAGGGTGTCCTTGAGGGTGTGATCTAGGTTGTTACTCTTGGTCTATGGTGAGACCTAGACCGGTTAGGTGTCGGTGATCGAGCCTATCATGATTGGTTGTGAAGGCCATCACACGTTTGTACACGGTTTGAGCCCGCCAGTGAAAGGGGCATCGTTAGTGAGCACCCGTGTCGGCTCGGGGAGTCCGGCAAGTTCTAGAGGGAGGCAAGCTTGGGCCTTGGTGGCAGCGGTGACGCGCACCGTGTCTTCACTCCGGGAGTGATTGCGGGCTCGTGGGCGAGAACTCCACATTGAGGGTGGGAGGGACCAGCACTCCGGCGGGAGTGGTCCAACGAGGAGTAGGGGAAGGCACCATCCTTCCGAGATCTCGGGAAAAAATCATGAGCATTCCTTGACCCCTTCTTTACTATTCCGCAATTGTGTACTCTAGTAACTAGGTTGAATTGTGGCTTGCATAGGCTAGTGTGTTTGGCTTTCATGCTTGCTATCATCATGAACACTAGCATGTGTAGCGTCTTGGCCTACTAGAGTTGTTAGGTTGCAATGATTGCCAGGTTCTAGTAGTGTAAATTGAAGTATTCAGATTTGTAGTCGGCTTACCGATTCACCCCCCCCCCCTCTTGGTACGCCTTCGATCCTTACAAGTGGTATCAAAGGCAAGTGTTCATCTTTGAGGCGTCACCACCTTGATTAAGGATATCGGGATAGGTGGGGAGTGTTCCCATATTCGATGGGGAGGACTATGGGTATTGGAAGGCTCGTATGCAAGCCTACTTGGAGTCCCTTGATCCAGAGATATGGATGGTGACCCATGAGTCTGATGCGGATATGAACCTGCTTGAACCTGATTTCATTAAGTGCAATGCTAAAGCCAAGAGGGAAGATATCTCAACTGAGAATCTGATTATAACCCTCGATGTGGAAGAAAAGGTAAGGGCTAAAGACGCTCCAAGCACTTCTGCCGCTGCAGAGAATGGTGCTAGTGCAAATGTTGTAGTTGAAAAGAAAAATTACTACAACAGGAGCAAGGGTATGATGCAGGTCGGTGGTAAGCCTCAGAAAACCACTAACTTCAAGAAGAACAATGCAAAAAAGGACAACATATCATGCTATGTGTGTGGCAAACCCAGGTATTTTGCGAAAGATTGTCGCCACCGTAAAGACAATTCTGATGGACATCAGAAGAAGGTTGTCAACGTGACCATTGGCAAAAACAACGATGATGAGACCGATCCATCTAGGTATGGTAATTTACCATTTGTTTTTTCAGCTATTCAATTTTAGGATTGATGGGTTGATACGGGTGCCAATGTTCATGTGTGTTCTAATTTGTCTATGTTCTCTTCTTACCAGGGTACGCGGTCCTCCTCCATCCTGATGGGAAACGGATCAGCTGCTTCTGTTCTTGGTGTTGGTACAGTCCAACCGAAGCTCACTTTAGGAAAGACTATTCTTTTGAAGAACGTGCAACATGCTCCTTCAATAAACAGGAACCTAATTAGTGTTTTCATATTGTGTCAGGATGGTTATAAGTTAGTGTTTGAGTCAAATAAAGTTGTAATGTCCAAGTTTGGAAACTTTGTTGGCAAAGGCTATGTAAGCGGAGGCTTGTTTCACTTGAATACTTCTGATTATTTCTATAATCTAAATGTTGCATCCATGATTAATAAAATTTGCGAGGCTGATGTGTGGCACTCATGTTTTTATCATATTGGGTTTGACACTATTGCTAGAATGTCCAAATTAGAGCTTATTCCTAAGTTTAATATTGTCAAATAATCAAAGTGCCAGTCTTGTGTGCAAGCAAAACAATCTCGAAAACCATTTAAGAGTTTAGAGGAACAGAGAAACTTGGCACCGTTAGATCTTATTCATTCTGATTTATGTGAAATGAATGAATTGTTGACAAGAGGAGGCAAGAGATATTTCATGACTTTTATTGATGATGCTACTCGTTTTTGCTATATTTTACTTGCTAAAAACTAAAGATGAAGCTTTACATTACTTTAAGATTTATAAGGCCGAGGTTGAGAACCAACTAGAGAGGAAAATCAAACGATTACGTGATGATCATGGAGGAGAGTATACCTCAAATAATTTCTCTCAATTCTGTGTTGAACATGGTATTATCCATGAAGTGACACCACCATATTCACCTCAAGAGAATAGGGTGGCTAAGAGAAAAAACTGAACTCTAACAGATTTGGTGAATGCCATGTTAGAGAGCGTAGGTATGCCTTATGAATGATGGAGGGAAGCTATCTTGACATCTAATTTTTTCCTAAACAGAGTAGTGACTAAAAACAGAGAAGTCACTCCCTATGAAGGATGTAATGAGAGAAAACCCAATGTCAATTTCTTGAGAACTTGGGGCTGTCTAGCGAAGATTAATTTACCTAAGCCAAAGAATAGAAAGCTTGGACCCAAAACAGTAGATTGTGTATTTTTGGGATATGCACATAATAGTACGGCCTATAGATTCTTAGTAGTTAGATCTGATACTCCTGAACAAAGTGTGAATACTATCATAGAGTTGAGAGATGCTTCATTCTTTGATGATATATTTCCTATGAGAGCAGCAGGTAGCACTTCTCATAGTGAGAATTATCACAATCATGTGAATGCTCCTGAGGATGTCACACTACTATGTGAGATAAACGATGAATTATACACACCATCTGAAGAAGATAACGATATCATCAATGAAGCTCCTCATAGGAGTAAGAGACAAAAGATTACGAAATATTTTGGTGATGACTATATTGTTTATCTTGTGGATGATGTGCCCAACACTTTTCTAGAGGCATATGCATCTTCAGATGTAGAATATTGGAAAGAGGCAATCCGTAATGAGATGGACTCTATCATGTCAAATGGGGCTTGGGAGATCATTGAGTGTCCAAGCGGGTGCAAACCAATTGGATGTAAGTGGATCTTTAAAAAGAAATTAAGGCCTGATGGTACTATTGAAAAGTACAAGGCTAGGCTTGTGGCCAAGGAATTCACACAAAGAGAAGGAGAGGATTTCTTTGATACATACTCTCCTATTGCTCGAATTTCCACCATTAGAGTTCTCCTTGCACTTGCAGCTTCCTATGGTCTGGATATCCATCAAATGGATGTAAAGACTGCTTTCCTCTATGAAGAATTAGAGGAAGAGATATATATGGAGCAACCAGATGGTTATAAAATTCCTAGGCAAGAGAACAAAGTGTCCAGATTAATAAAATCCCTATATGGTCTTAAACAAGCACCCAAACAATGGCATAAAAAATTTGACACCACTTTGGCATCTGCTAGATTTAGCGTAAACGAGGCAGATAAATGTGTGTACTATCGTTATGGTGGGGGTGAAGGAATAATATTGTGCTTATATGTCGATGACATATTAATTTTTGGAACAAGCACAAGAGTAATTGATGAGATCAAAACTTTCTTGTCATGGTGTTTTGACATGAAAGACTTGGGACCAGCGGATGTGATCCTAAATGTGAAGTTGATCAAAAGCGAAGATGGGATTACCTTGAGTCAATCCCACTATGCAGAGAAGATACTTAGCTGTTTTGGCTTTGAGACTTGTAAAATCTCTCCAACTCCGTATGATGCGAGCATCAAACTTCAAAAATTCAAAGGAAAGGGAAAAGATCAACTAAGATATTCATAAATAATTGGGTCCCTCATGTATCTTGCGGGTGCCACGAGACCTGACATCTCCTATACTGTGAGCAAACTGAGTCGGTTTACATCAAACCCTAGAGATGATCATTGGAAGGCACTTGAGCGAGTGTTGTGCTATTTGAGAGGCACAATGCCACTCAGAATTCACTACTCGAGATATCACCAACATTGTAAGGATATAGTGATTCCAATTGGATCTCATATGCGAATGAGACCAAAGCCACAAATGGCTGTGTGTTTATGCTTGCTGGTGCTACAGTTTCGTGGAGGTCTTGTAAACAGACTATGTTAATAAAATCCACGTGTGAACCAGAACTTGTAGCACCAGAAACAGCTACTAATAAGGCTGAATGGCTAAGAGAGCTATTTATGGACTTGCCTTTCATGGAAAAGACGGTACCGCATATCCTAATGTATTGCAATAGCCAATCAATGCTAGTTTAGGTTATGAATACAAAGGATAACTCAAAATCCAATAAACATATCAAGCGTAGACTGAAATCTGTCAGAAAGATGAAAACCTTCAGAGTTATAGCTGCAAGCTATGTGAAAAGCAAAAATAATTTGGCAGACCCTTTTACAAAGAGATTATTATGGAATGTGATTACCGTGATGTGTAAGAACATGGGTATGAGGCCCATCTAAAAGTTACACAATAATGGTAACCTGTCCTTTTTGATCGGAGATCTCGTGACTAAGGTAACAGGAAGAATAAGTTGGTTGGTGTAACCAAAGAGTACATAATAAATAAATAAAATGTACCCATGTTCAAATGACAAGTGTTGTACTCTTGACTGTATGGAAGGTTGGCATTAAGCCTTAATGTTGTCCGTTGTGAAAGATCTTAGCCTACAGGATATCTTGAGGAAAAACACCTACTTGAGCTCAACTGTAGGTCGTAATTCGTGAGAATAGGACGCTCTCATAAAGGCTCATGAGAAGATTTGGGAGAAGACCATTAACGCTTCAGTTAGGCGAGGTTGTTTTGGCAACCTAGTGTCAGTTCTGATTTCAATTGAAGTCTGCCCACACAAGGCTAAGAATTCAAGACCTAATCCATTCTCATAGGTTTAAGTTCAACCCGTATGGGACTTTTACGGAAAGACTGGTGATGTGGACAAGGGTTCCCAATCTTCCGAAAGGTTCTCATAAATCTTGATTTGGGCGGAGGCGAAACACAAATCGATCCGGCTTCTAAACAACACGTTCAGAACCCCGCAATCGCAGCACAACGTCTCCTCTGGTTATCAACCATCCAAGGACGATTGGCCTTGCCGAGAAGGCTAATCCCTGCCTACGAATCAAGAACACAAGCAAGAACAACAACGAATACAACACAATTGCAGATGTATGATTAAACTCACGAAGTTGGGGTCTCACAAACCGACGAACGACAACACTATTTATGAACAGAATTGATCTAAGCAAAACCCACACCCTAATGGTGCGGTGGCGGCTGTATATAAAGACCCTAGGGTCGTGCAAGACCCTCTGGACGTGCCCCTAATTTGGCTCAACTAGATACAAAGCCCAAAGGCCAAAAATAGGCGATACAGCACCAACACAGATTCTGTACCCTTTCTTGTTTTGACGATTTCCAATGACTCCCAATGAATTTTGACATGAGTCCAGTGGCATTGGAAAGGTCTTCTCCTTATCTTTCCGTGCATATGTAGAATGTCTAAATCCGTGTCCATATGCGTCCTGGGCGACCGTTTTAATGCAGACTGGTCCTGAGCCCCGAAACAGACTCGAAGTCGGTTTTGATTAGGCCTCCACCTTGACTTCCATGCCCTTGCTGGTCCTCCATGTTCCCAACTCCTTCTCCCATCATCTCCTGGTCCTCTCCATGGTTCCTAATCATAAAATAATCATTAGGTAGCAAACCATTCTCAAAACTAACATATAGCAAAGAACGTAGGAACGAACTCACCTCTAAATTTAGTCGTCGTGCACGAGCTCTAGTCATTGGATCTTGTAAGTCCAGAATTGAAGGAGTGTTGTGTGTATCCATAGGAGTGATGTCCTCATCAACTGGTATATTAATAATACTACAACACAATGATTCTTTTGACCTTTATTCCTTACTTTAGAATTGGTGGGGGATTGTTAGAATTTGGCCCATTTTTATGTGGCCCATTCAGGAGAAATTCCAAAGCAATAAGTGGTTGTTGGTTTAGTCCCACCTTGCTAGTCTATAGTGGTCCACACCAACTTAAATAGCAGTACTCCTGCCCATGACTGAATAAAGAAAGCATTGGGAGAAAAAAAGAGCATTGCTATGAGTACACACACGTGCGGGTGCGTATACGCGCTTTTTCGCGTGTTGTCCCATGTGACTTATGACTTGCGACGCGCGACCATGGCGTGGCGTGTCTGTGAGCCTAAGTGAATTTTTGCCACTCGTATCCTCTATCATATCTGAACCATTATGTACTAATCAAGAGGATTAATACACAGTTAATTGTCATAATTAGAGTTCATAGACCAGCGTGCTATTGACTGTTAATTAGTGAGCGCAATTAGAGAGAAAACGACTCTTAGAGGGCAGACGTGCCTATATTAGGGCCCTGGATATGTCCAGGTTTCGACACACCAAAAATTCCTTCCATTTATCTGCTTCCTTCCCTTGGAGAGTTGTGTTGTGGTGTTGAGCTGCTTCCATCTCGCCGGCCTTATTCCTTGGCGTGCACCGGGGAAAAGGGTGAGCGGAATCTCTGAGCCTTTGCCGTCGTGAAGCCTGCATGAGGGGCGGCAATAAGATTTTTAGGCAGCGCATCTGCGCGACCGCTTGAGGCTGATCCGCGACAATCTGCGCTGCTTCGTCGATGAACCACGGCGTCTACATTGACGGTTTGCTTCATCTACTATTTGCGCTAAATTAAGCGTCAACAAACCCAACGTGAGTTCTATTGGCTCCCCTGGTTATTATTACGTTTCCCTGCCTGCTCCATGTGTTAGTTAGCTTCTTGTATTTTAATGTCTATGAAATTTGCCTAAAACTAAAATCTGAAAATAGAATAACACGCATATTTTCAATAGATATAATGTACTTACTTTATTTGAGAACCTGCATCATCTAGGTTTGAAGTATCAAGGTTAAATCTAGTTAGCAATGCGATGGTGGCAGCGCAATCAGAGTCTGGTACAACCAGAAGATCAACTTGGACAGAAGAGAACGCAGTTCTGGTTGTAGTTACCATTCGATTGCAGTCTTCAATTAGGTAGTTCAACTTCTTTGAATAAATGAGAACTAGGCCGAGATAAAGATACCCTGATAATCTTAGAGAAATTGGAATCTCAGGAAACATTATACTCTCTGGAAAGAGAAACGAGCACATTAGATTACAAGTCAAAGATTTATAGAAAAATTTAATTATGTCAAAACAAAATTTCTTGAATGTGGAAAAGAATCGAGTACATATCAATACAAAAGCTTCTGAGTGAACTATGGGGGTGTTTGTTTCCTTTAGGAGCTAAAGTTTAGATCTAAAGTTTGAGCTAAACTTTAGGAGATGTTCGTTTCTATGGGCTAAAGAGCTAAAGCTAAACTTTAGTCCAAATTTTAGCTCTAGAGAAATGAACAAGAGGGCTAAAAGTAGAGCTAAACTTTAGCTCTGGAGAAGAAAAAGGACTAAAAGGAGGGCTAAACTTTAGCTCTCCAAAAGGTGGTAAAGTTTGGCTTAAATTTTAAGAGCTAAACTTTAGCTGTAAAGAATACGAATACCCTCTTAGCATCTTTTGGAGGGTTAAAGTTTAGCCCTCCTTTTAGCCTTTCTTCTTCTCTAGCGACATCGCGGCCAATGGGCCCTTCTGTGTGAGGATCGCGTGCTCATAGAACATCCCCGTTCGCTGGAGACAGAGGAGCGCCTTCAAAGTTTTTGGTAGGGTTTTGGTTGCTGCGGCGGAGACGGAGTAAGCGGCCTAGCATGGAAGGGAAACTTCCTCGCTAGTCGCTACCTATTCTCCTTCTGATGTCTCCCGCTATGGCGCTTTCCTATGGTTTTTCCTATATGTAGAGCAATCTATGTGTGCCTCTAGATAGATCAGTGGCATGTGTCACGTTTTATTCGAGTGGGTGGAAAGGAACCGATTTGCAAAGTTTAAATGTATTTTTCCCTAACTATGTTTTTGATTTTGTTTGAATTTAGAATTAACATTACAAAATGGGAATTAATATAAATATTTTTATATTTTTGAAAAAATATATTTTTGTCAACATTATTTTATACAAATTTGTACATAGTACATACACACGTTACCCCTATGAGCACCTCTAAAATATAGGATGGGCATGATCTTGTGATTCATGAAGTCACCATAAACATTAATTATCAACTGGTCAGACTGCCACCTTATTTTTGGTCTTACGCCAATAAACAACTAAGGCATAAAATTTTTTAGCTACGTGACAGACTGCCACTACACTAAACCCAGAGCCAAAGCTGCGAGAGGTCATGTGTCGACTGGTTGACTCTGATTGCAACGCAAGAATAATTATGACCGATATTGTTATGGCAGAACGAGCTCTGAGCTCTTTCTATTTTGTCCTAAGTATCCTACGGTGGATCGGTTTGGTTGCTAACGTGTGAATACGCTGCTATGCGCTAGTCGGTCTACTTACATGAGAAAAATGGATACAAACTTGACTTTTCAGTCGACTGATTGTTTGGCTTATAAAAATAAGTTATCAAGCAAACAATGTTAATTATAACTAATTATTCTAATTTCCTTTATTGTTAGGAATATTTATGATGGACAGGCGGATACATCACTCAACACCGAGTGATTTCCTCGCGTTCATTGGTCGGCTTACAGCTCTGATCACCTTCATTGGTCGGCTTACAGCTTCGACTGCTTTCATCGGTCGGCTACACCAGCTCTGACTGCCAGCATCGGTCTGCCACATCATATCTGACCGCCACCATCAGTCGGTCACATGTCAGACCATCGGCTTCACTCGGTCATCACGACTTTGAAGGATTTCTACTTCATCAGTAGTCCACGGCTATAACTATCTTGGTTGCCTTCTTCACTCGACCTTATCATCTTGAGTTGAGAGCAGCTGCCGCTCGAACATGATATTCTGTGACACCCCACCTCCGGGTCGTCCTGTGCACCTGTATCAATCCCTGGGTTAGTAGTTGGTACGCACAACCAGATTATCTCAAATCCATATAGTACTAAAATACGAGAATATATGTATGACTAACCAAACAAGGCTATGTTACAATGCAGCGGAAAATCAGGCGCGAAAGACTGGTTCACTTCACGTCCATCACATCACAACACATCCACAGGCAAACATGAGCATACGATGAAAACCTACTGCTTTTACTCTTCAAGAGTTCGTTCACTAAAACCACAATTAACAAATCGTGAGTACATAAGATACTCAGCAAGCACTAACACTACTCATGGGTAAAATCACGCATTGAGGTTGTAGCAAGGATATAGGCAAGGGGTTTATTATTTGTGTTAGTGGCTAAGCATGCGGGGTTCATTAGGAATTGATTTCAAGGAAAGAGGGGACCAACCAATATTTTAGTAGGTTGGCCCTGAAGGGAGTACAATCCATTCCCACCAGCTCTAATAGATTTTAAAAAGGAATGGATCTCCATTATCCAAACCTTGTGCTTCCAAAACACGGGTATCACAGCATCCACTGACACATCAAGGAGATTGGCTAATCAATAAGAGCCCAATAATTTGGTGTGTCATGACCAGTGTTTTTCTAGACGTAAGACGTAGACACACGATAAGCTGGCGACTAGAGTCTAGACAGTCTAGATGATGTCTAGATGCATTAGACGTAATAGGTGTATTTGTACTGTAGGAGCTAAATAAGTGAATATATAGCACACATTAGAACTAAAATGGTAACAAAACAAATATATAGGACATATTTCTATTATAGCGGCAAAAAAATAGTAAATATATAGTATGACAAATGTCAATAATGGAAGATAGATAGATAAATTAATAATTAAATACATTAATAATTATTTTTTAAAAATTATAAAAATAAAAGCATCCTAAATAGCATGTAGATTGCAAGTTCATCAATACTTGTTGGTTACATGAATTTTTAATCATCAGTATCTTTTACTTTCTTTTGCTAATAACTATATGAACCACTTTCTCTTAGTCTAGATAGGTGTCTAGACGCATAACACGCTGTTTAAACGTGTTCGAAACATGTCTAGAGGCAGCATTTAGACGATGAAAGACTATTTAAACGGTCCTACACGCGTTTTGTGTCTAGAGTGGTGACTAGGGGGTAGACTCAACGTCAACCCCAAGTCTTGCGTCTAGACGCACGTCTAGAAAAACACTGGTCATGACCAGTGACAACGGACATCCGAATGATTTGATTGATAACTCTGGAGAGCTTAGTACGCTGTACCCACAGGCTATGCACTCTTTGCAAATAAGTGCATAATGCTCTCACTTCATCCAAGCATGTGCACAAGTCCACCACGGAGCTCAGGGGTTCCACTTCTATGACACTTAATGAAAGGATCGAGTGACCGAGACGGGAGTGAATCAGTAACTCAAACTATGTACCTATTTTGCCAAATATTAAAACCAAACACTCAAATAACTCCTATACAATTCTAGTGGTGATCACACTAACAAGATAATTCTATGAAAGGAAAGACAACCTAAGCATACTAGTGGATCACACACGAGACACACAACTCCTATGCAAGCTAGTAATCAAAGAACACGTGGAAGCACACAACAAGCTAGCAAAGAAGCTTACTCATGCAAAGCTACTAGATCATCAAATACAAGATAACCACACAAGCATGAGTGGCAAAATACATAAAAGGGTGATCAATCAAGCCAAAGCAACTCCTATACATGCTAGTGATCAAGTGAACGCTGAGCACAACTAGCAAGTAGAGAAGCCTATTCATGCAAGTCTACAAGGTAATCAACTAGAGAAAGACAAGCACATAAGCATGAATAGCACGGTATGTAAATGCGAAAGGTAAAGACATCAAAGTAAGTAGTAGAGTAAGAGATGGCTCATGATATTTTTTTCGAGGTTTCGGAAGGATGGTGCCTTCCGCTACTCCTTGTTGGACCACTCCCGCCGGTGTCCCGGTCCCTCCCGCCACCAATATGGAGTTCTCGCCCACGAGCCCGTAATCATTCCCGGAGTGAAGACACGGTGCGCGTCACCGCTGCCACCCAGGCACAAGCTCGCCTCCCTCGAAAACTTGCCGGACTCCCCGAGCCGACACGGGCGCTCACTGGTGATGCCCCTTTCACCGGCGGGCTCAAACTGGGTACAAATGTGTGACGGCCTTCACAACCGATCATGATAGGCTCAATCACCGACATCTAACCGGTCTAGGTCTCACCATAGACCAAGAGTAACAACCTAGATCACACCCTCAATGACACCCTAGCCTTAGATTGCATCAATGTTTAAGTTACTCTCACTAGCACTCTCAAGATATGCAATATCTCCTCCTAGTGCTCTCTTCTTTTCCTCTTGGCTCTCACCAAATGCTCCAAGCAATTTTACTAGCCAAGAGAGATCTCCAAGACCCAAGCAATAAAGTTATATAGGCTTCCAGCCTCCAACTAGCCGTTGCTCCACGAAATCCCCCTTCTGGACACCATTGACCGAACTATCCGGTCATTGCCAGACCGGACTGTCCGGTCTCTTCTGGAACGGCTCCCAGAGCCGTTGGCTTCACTGTCCTGGCGATCTCCTGTACTGACCGCACCGTCCGGTCAGCTGACTGGACTGTTCGGTCAGACTTTCTCTCTTCATTCCAGAGAGCACCATCTTCTGTACTTCTTTGTTCCGAGCAACCTCCATACAGATCGGATCGTCCGGTTTATAGACCGGACCGTCCGATCTCTATAGGTCTTTGTGCTGACAGACTTCCTTACAAACTTCTCTCTGGTCTCCTAGTGACCGTATAGTCCTGTCTCCTCTGACCCCTCTATCCAATCACTATGTCCAGAAGCTAAAAATCCTCGTTGATTTCACTGAGCATCCATGCATATCACCGACTAGACATGACCTAGACCGCCTTGATATTCCGGTTTTTCCTATGAACTCAAAGCCCTAACAACTAGATAAGTGTTCTCAACACTTGCTTCATACCTTGTCCTTAGCTTTGATCCATTTCCATCAATCCTTGGACTCCATCAAGCTTACAAGCCTCCATGCTTGCGATTATTGTCATCCATCACCAAGGCCACCATCAACAATCATCAAAGAGTAGAAAAGGTTTCCTACATGAACAATACTCGTGTAAACATTAGTCATATTTCATGTTTGTCATTCATCACCAAAACATTCATACCTTGGGGTGACCTCAATGGTCATGATCCTTACACTTAGTCATATCACTGCAATGATATGTAGTCATATAATCTTGCCAAGTACTGGACTTATCACCACTTACATCACAACCAACCCCTGAGTCTGTTCCTTCTCGTCAGGTGATACTTCCTTGTTGCGTAACCCAAGTTCCGTGTTAGTGCTGCCCATACAGGTTCTGTGGTCGCACCGAAAATATCACCAAGTTGAGGTCTCGCTATTGGTTCCTATGCGACTGGTCAAGCACTCACCCACAACTGGTGGATCTACCCCGAAGACACCATCACCAAGTACTCTGCACCAATACTAAGGAGTCTCGCCCTCGACCAAGTACATCCCACCCAACTTCACCTTCACACAGTTGGTTTAACACCCATCCACATCGTACTATACGCACACCACCAAACACGTTTTCACCCATTTTTTGAAATAGCAGTGTATAATATGGTGTTGCGATGGACTTCA
Source organism: Eleusine indica (assembly GCA_030378355.1). Lineage (NCBI taxonomy): Eukaryota > Viridiplantae > Streptophyta > Magnoliopsida > Poales > Poaceae > Eleusine > Eleusine indica. The sequence continues at coordinate 33,857,472 of CM059499.1, forward strand.
TCGCAGGGTTCCTAAGCGCTTCTAAGCATAACAACATTTGGTACATTAGGCATCTAATGTCGGTGTATGTGGGGCTTACGAGGTGGTATGGTAAGGCAGACAAGGAGGGGTTGCGGTAACATCAATGAAATTACCAATACGCAAGTAGGTAGTAATCATGCAAGCAATCATCAACAATAGCACTCAAGAGAGCATGCAATATAGAATAGGTCTTAAGTAGGTTTCTAGATTTAGTGTGATAGGATAAATATGATCAAGGAACATTAGAGCTTGCCTCGTAATGCCAAATCCTTAAATGTTGCAGTTTACGTCGTTTTACGTAATGGTGTCGGAGTCCGTCTCAAGATTTGGGCCTTCGGGCTTTGTCTCCATCATCGGGCTCCTCAGGTTCTCCGCGTGCTACGGTACGTGACGATAGCGTGAAGAAAATAAGAAATAATCAACACTCCAATTAAAATTTCAGATATGATTATTTGGGAGGTTCGGTGTATACCAGTGGAATTATCGATAGGTCGGAGCTTGGTGGATAAGGTCCGGGTTTACGGGGTATGATTAGGGTAGGTTGGGTCTTCGAAGATTGACAGCGGAAGATTTGGTGGAAACGGAGTTCAGACGGTGAAGATACGGTGTTAAAGGGAACAAGGGGGATGTCATGGTGGAAACAGAAATATGGTGCGTGCAAGAACCCGTGGTCGCAAGAATCGCTTAAATCGTGCGCATGGTTCAAAAGTTGTGACTTTTCAAAGGTTCTTGGGGCTTTTCTATAATTTTAGAAAATTTTAGGGACCTTTTTGTAATTACTGAAAAATTTAGGGGCTTGGTTGTGAAGTGGTGGGGGCTAAAATATAGTTACAGAAAGCCTAGGGGTTTTTCTATAAAAAGTTTGGTCTAAAATAAAATTAAAATAAAAGCTAGGGACTTTTCTGCAAAAGATAAGGACATGAGATTTTCTGGTATTTCTGGAATTATTTTTGTGAAGGAAATTTCGTAGACCAGGTCCACTGTTCCATGAGCCGGGTCTGTGGGCTGAGTCTATGGATTATGGTGGGCCGAGGGGCTGGAATGCAAATGGTATAATCAGAATGGGAGGTGGGTTCATTTAGGGGAAAAGACAGGGGCTAGACTGCAAAGTAGGCTTTCTTCTCACGTGGACGTCTTCGCCTTCTCTCTCTCTGCTCGACCATGGACGGCTCCTGGAGCTCAAATCGGAGAGGGGGGAAAAGGGAGAGGACGGCCAGGGAGTGGGGAAAACGGGGGAGAAGGCTCTCGCGCATCCATCTGAGGCGAGTTCTTGGGGGAAGGGAGCACGGGACGGCAGCTGGTTTGGGGAACAGGCGGCCAAGGCTGGAGCTCGGGTGGAGAGGGAAGAGCTGGAAATTGGAGCAGCTTAACGGGGAAGAGGAAGCGAGGCTGCGCGGTGGCGGAGGCGAGTTCATTGCGCATCGGTTTTATAGACGCGGGGCGGGGTGGAGACGGTTGGGCGCCCTGGCCGTGAGCTAGCATGGCCATCAATGGCGGCGCTATAGGAGGAGTACGGTTGCATGGGCGCGGCAGTGATGTTTAGGTGCGACGCGACGTGACGGGAGGTGGGCGGCATCGCTTTGCGGTTTTCGCCGTGCGAGAAAAGGAGCGGGGAGCATCGGCGACCATCAATGGCGCCACTGTGTCGGACAGTCGACGGGGCGCGTCGGTTGAGCGGAGTCAAGTCGCACGTCATCAGCAAGCGGGGACGGCGCGTCGCGGGGCGGGGAAGGCGCTTCCTGGAGCTGGCAGCGGGGACAGGCGGACGTGATGCGTACTTGCGACGGGGTAGGGGGGAGTAAAAGCGGTGGGGTCTGGTGGCGCCTAGCGGCGGGTCTCGGACGCGCGAGCGGGCGCTGTGCGCGTCGCGGCGCGGCTGCGTTATGGCGAGCAGGCGGTGTGTCGCAGGGTAGGCGGGGAGTGACGAGGGTGAGCAGGGCAGGAGGGGTTGGCAGAGGCGCTGCGCAGCGTCGCGAGGAAGGCGACGCGCGGAACGCTGGGCGCCGAGCGCGCGCGGGTGGGCCACGGGGAGTGGAGCGGCTGTTGGGCCAGGGGCGGGCTGCGCGGTCCAGGTGGGGCTGGAGGCGGGACGTGGCTTCGGCTGGGCTGGCTCGCGAAGTGGGCCGAGGGAGCCAGGAAAGGGGGCAGCCTGCGGGAAGGGGAGGGAGGCGGTTGGCCGGCACGGGCTGGGCCAAGGGAAAAGACAGGGAGGGGGAAAAGTTGGGCTGGCTGGGGGCGAGTTGGGCAAAGGGACGAGGAGAGAAGGGGAGGGGATTTAGCCCATGTGAGGGGGGAATGTTTTATTCTTTTTCTCTGGAATTTTGGGTAAGAAAATTTGGGGATTTTAAATGGCTTTGGAGTTTTTAAGTTGGAGCAACACCCAATGCAAATAAAACAAATTCAACAGGCAGAGAATCAAAACAATCACTCGTCAAGATTTATTTTATTATTCTAAAAAAATTACTTCTTCTAGTTTTATTAATTAATGGGGTTTTTACTTTTAAAAATCATGAAATCGTATTAGCTTAAAATTTTAAATTTCCCACTGATGTTACATATTCACTAATTGATTTGGTATTAAAATTTGCAATGTTACATATTCTGAGTTGAGCGCGGCTGCCACTCGATCATTGGTTTTGAGTCATCTACCTGTTAGCGGTGATTAAAGTCACTCGTCTGAATTATTTATCACTCGGTAGTGATTGATTTCATTCTACTGAGCTATTTATCACTCGAGTTTGATGATTCGAGTGATTTTTTCTTAAAGAGAGCCAACACGACTATTCTTATTTTGGACTCTTGCATTATTTGCAATTTCCAAATCATACAAGAGTCGGGTGCTACTGAAAGGACCGAGTGACCTAGAGGGGGGTGAATCGTGAACTCAAACTATGTACCTAATTTGCCAAATACTAAAACCGACCACTCAAATAACTCCTACACAATTCTAGTGATGATCACACTAGCAAGATAATGATCTTAAGAAAGGAACAACAACCTAAGCATACTAGTGAATCACGCAAGGCAATATAACTCCTATGCAAGCTAGTAATAAAGACACGCAAAAGCAAACAACAAGCTAGCAAATAAGTCTACTCATGCAATGCTACAAGATAAGGAACTATAGCACACAAGCATGAGTAGCACAATACATACGAGGGTGATCAATCAAGCCAAAGCAACTCCTATACATGCTAGTGATCAAATGTGGAAGCTAAACACTACTAGCAAATAAAGAAGCCTATTCATGCAAGTCTATAAGGTAATCAACTAGAGAAAGGTAAACCACAAGCATGAATAGCACGGTAAGTAAATGCGGAAAATAAGGCATCATAGTAAGCAGAGGGTCAAGGAATGCTCTTGATTTTTTTTCCGAGGTCTCGGAAGGATGGCGTCTTCCCCTACTCCTTGTTGGACCACTCTCGCCGGAGTACCGGTCCCTCCTGCCACCTAGTGGCGCTCTTGCACATGAGCCCGCAATCACTCTCGGAGTGAAGTCACAGTTGCATCACTGCTGGCACCAAGGCACAAGCTCGCCTCCCTCGAGAAATTGTGGGACTCCCGGAGCTAACACGGGCGCTCACTAGCGATGCTCCTTTCATCGGTGGGCTCAAACCGAGTACAAACTTGTGACGGTCTTTACAACCGATCACGATAGGCTCGATCACTGACACCTACCCGGTCTAGGTCTCACCATTGACAAAGAGTAACAATCTAGATCACACCGTAAGGACACCCTAGCCTTTTATGTGGATAGATGTTCAAGTTACTCTCACTAGCACTCTCAAGATATCCAATATCCTCTCCTAGTCCTCCTCCCTTTTTCTCTTGGCTCTTACCAAATGCTCTAAGGTATTTCACTGGCCAAGAGAGGTCTCCAAGACCCCAACAACGAAGTTATATAGGCTTCCAACCTCCAACTAGTCGTTGCTCCATGAAATCACCTTTTTAGACCCCCATGACTGGACCATCCGGTCACTGCCAGACCGGACCGTTCGGTCTCTCTATAACGGCTCCCAGAACTGTTGGCTGCTCTGTCCAGGCAATTTCCTTGGACTGATCGGACCGTCTGGTCTCTTCGCGTCTTGTGCACTCCAGAGATCTCTGAAAGCTGCTTCCTCTCTGTTCTGGGCAAAACTCCACAGACCGGGCCATCTGGTCTCTATGGACTTCAGCCCAAATAGATTCCTTGCAAAGTCTTCTCTCTGATCTCCTATTGACCGTACAGTCCGGTCACCACTGACCTCTCTGTCCGGTCACTATGTCAAGAATCCGAAACTCTTCGTCCTTGCTTGACTTCATTTCTCGGCTTCTCCGAACAGCTCCTTGCCTTCTCCACTGTTGGTGTCACTGAGCACGAGCCTCGTTGACACCGACGGTAAGAATGAACATGAAAGGAAATTCTGAAGGGTACGAAATGGGGAAAAAAGGAACTCCTCCCACGTATTCCCAAAAAGATACATCCCATTAGAAGTAAATAGGGGTGTTTCTTTTATAGGCCCGTACTTAGGCCATGTGCAAATGACCATTTTGTCCCTAATTACCTACTATATTCTTTGAATATTCTGTACAAAATGGTCATAAAGGATAAATCAGTCATTTGAGCGCCCCTGGTACCCTTCCTTGCTCCGCACGCCTCAACACGTGCTGGTGTCACGTGTTGCTCTCTTCGCGCCAACCAGGCTTCTGGTCTTGCCCTGCCCGCTTTCTTTCGAAGGATGATGACTTCGTCCTCCGAGGGTGCGGAGGTACCGCTCGAAGGGTCTTGGCTTTGATGTAGCCTCCGATGAATGCCTGTGTCTCGAAATTACAGTTAATAATAAAAGAGGATAACAATGTGTTAACTTTGACTTTTATTTGCAGCCCGACTTTAATGAACCCTTGAAGGGTGGCTTGCGAAGTGATCCCCCCAACAGTAGCCCCTCGAGGGGTGGGTTCAACTTTGATGGGCCGCAGTCCTCGCTTCGCCGGGATCTCTTACCCAAGCGCCACCCTTCGGGTATTAAAGTTGGGCTTTTCGAACGAAGCTACCCGGGCTTCTTCCTATAAAAGGAGAATAACTACGGTGGAAAATTATTATTTTTACTGGTTACTTGCCCGTTGAAATTCCACCATGCCTGCGATTACGACTAGGGTTCGAACAGTAATTGTTTCGAAGAGTGAGTCATCTTCTGGGAGCTCGCCCAGCTCTGTCAAAGGTAACACTTGGCAACGTTAGGTGTCATGGCTCTTTGTCTTCCGCTTTAAATTTTGTGTTACTGTGGCTACGATTCCCGAGGCTCCGTAGTAAATGCTGGTCAATTTTTACCCGACTATATAAGCGGGGGGGGGGGGGGGGGGTAGGGGGGGTGGTAAAGGTCTACGAAGCTTCTGTTACGATTTGCCTTTTAGTACTTTAGCTTCCCCTAGCTTCGTGCGCTCGCGCTCCTGTTCAGTTGCTTTTGCTTTTGAAGTTGTGTTCGAGCTAACTAGGTATGCTTGGGTCCTCGCTTCGAAGTGTTTGTAATAATAGTTGGGGCTATTTTCTAGGTTCCTACAAAGCTCACCCTTTGTGTTTATTTGCAGGATCTGAAGACATGGCTCGGGTTAAGCAAACTGCTGTACTTGACGATGCTGCTGCTGAGGAAAACCTTCCTTTGACGGCTGTTGGCGCCGTTGCCAGTGAGGGCGATTCTGATGCGGAGTTTGCTAAAAGTTTGGAGGACAACCTTACCTCTGCTCCCGAAGGGCTGAGTCGTGGTCATGGTCGGGAACCGTCGAGGGAGGTTGAGGATAACGAAGAAGAGGACGATGAGGAAGAGGATGATGATGAGGAAGACAATGAGGAAGGGGGTGATGGCCAAGATTTCGCTCCTCGAGGCATTGGAAGTGCAGCCGTCGACACCCAAGGGCAAGGTTCGAGCCGCCGGGAGTGGACGAAGACCTGGAAGACGTGGATGCAGACGTTAGCGATCTACTGCCCGCTGATGACTCCGACTTGCCGAAGGGCCGAAAAGGGAAGGGGAAAGATCATGACGGATCCAGACCTCGGACCTTTGCTTTTGGGCGCTCTCGCCTCGACGCTCCCAAGCTGAACAAGCTTGCCGAGTTGGGATGTTTTCCCTCCAGAGGGGCCCGACTGGCTGGTCAGGAGGTTACTCCGTGTCCTGCTGAAGACGAGGCCGTGGTTTTTGAAGACCACTTCACTGCTGGTCTTCGTTTTCCTTGCTCAGCTTTCGTGAAGGACGTATTGAGCAGGTTCAATGTGCAGCTGCATCACATAAGCCCCAGCGGGATGGCGATGCTAAGCAAATTTGTCTGGGGAGTGCTAAGTTATCAGGGTCAGCCAGACATTGAAGTATTTTGCAAATACTACTGCGCTCACTACCAGCCGAAGACTATCAAAATTGATGGCATGGTGCACGAGGCTGATTTTGGCTGCGTAACCTTCGTGCCCCATTTCAAGCATGATAACCAATTTGTTAAGTGCAGTTGAAACCGCTGAAGTGACAAGTGGCATGAATGCTGGCTATATGTGAAGGTTGCCGCAGAGACTGTGGAAGAGGGAGGGGCCACAACCTTTCCGTTAGCTTCGAAGCTGACTCGATGCGAGCCTCGGTCCATGGAAGGCAGGGTTCCCAAAGGTTGTAAGAATGAGGCTGCCTTCCGCATCGCTACCTTCAACTCGAGCGGCCAGGACCTCGTCGAAGAGTTTGTGGCTGCAAAGATGTGGCCGCTACGCGAGGGATGTTTGATTCCTGGGTTTATTCAGAAGAAGATTCCCTCATGGCCTGGTATTACAATACCTTTTCTGGAGGTGCCTGCGAACAAACGGGGCTTTAGCGACGATGAATTTTTGGTTTTTCTTCAGTGCGCCACCGAGTCTATAATTGGACCGTACACTCGCGAGCAGCACAAGCACACCTGCGAGCGGACCTTGCATAGCGGCCGGCTTAACTGAGTCCTAACAATGGCCAGAGTGAAGTACCCCGCTCGTGTCACGCCGGGCCCTCGGGTGAAGCGGAATCGGCCCCCTGGCAATGTTGGTTCGGATGTTGCGAAAGCGACGGGGGTCAAAAAGACCAGGAAAGAGAAGTGTCCGCCGAAGCCTCCCCTGCAGATTGGGAAATGGAAAAGGGATGATGAGTTTTCAAAGGTCCCTCCGAGGCGTGCACCAGCTAAGGAACCCCGTCGGGGCTCTTCGAGCTTGTCTGGCCCCGGCCTCTGTGCTGTTGGGATGCTGGTGCGCACCGGCGCGATGGCGGACGCCTTCGATGGCGATGACGACGAGGAGGATGACGTGGTGGTGGTGTCTCCCCCTGCTGCGGGCGGTGCTGCTGATGCGCCCGCCTCGAGTCCCTCCGCTGCCCCCGCGAGGAGTCAGGCTGTGGATACGGAGGCCGCGGACACCCTTGCAGGCCTCAAGTAAAAATTTTCTGCTCGCCCTAGACCTTCGAGTCCGAGTCAACTTTTGATTAGGGCTGGAGCTTCTGGAGGGTCTACCGGCGGAGGCTTGGGGCTACCCGAGGTGCACGAGGGTTTTGCCGATCCTCAGGCTTGGGCTAACCTGTGCTCGGCTCCCGACGCCTTCGTAGCCGAAGGGGCATAGCTACTTGGAGCCAGGGGGTTGCGGCGCAACCTCTGCCATGTTTTGAGACATGTAAGTATGCTTCGTTCTGCTGGTGTACGAAAAACACTGCACTGCTTTTTGAGTTTTGTGACGGGGCTAACTTGACTAATGTTTTGTTTCAGGCCCACACCCTCACGCGGATTTCTTCTGAGAAGACTTGCATGGAGCTTGTTTCAATTGAGAAGGAGAAGAATTCGCTCGCAATAGAGAAAATGTTGCTCAAGGAGAAGCTTAGCAGCCTTGGGACTGCGAAGGATAAAGCTACGCTCGAAGCTGAGCGTATGCGGAAAGAGCTTGATGCTTCGCGGGCTGAGGTTGCTGAACTGAAGACCGGGCTAAGTCGCCTGGAGGCTGCTGAGGCTAAGATCATGGCTCTGGAGAAAGAGAACGCAGCCTTGAAACATGACCGATCGACTCACAACTATTATTTTGCTACTCAAGCTATATCCGCACACCAGCAGTATTGCGAGGCTTTGGGTTATGTTGGTGCTGAACCAATGTCGTTAACCGACGGGGCTGCGATCACCAAAGTTGTCTTCTTCGAGTGGCTGAAGTCTGAGTTCGAAGCTCTCCTGGGGGTGATGGACAAGCGCAGCAACTTCGGCGCGCTGCATACTGTGGAGGCCGCTTTTGGGCTGCTGGAGCGCGAAGGCTGCGTTCACTTCCACGCTCTAGGAAGGCGCAACTTCCCTATTGGGGCAGACGCTCAGGACAGCTTGTCACCGAAGGCCGTCGCCGCGGCTAAGCGCGTCGCCATGAAGTTCTGGCGCGATCACGGCCGCGAAGCCGCTCGACATTGAGAAGCTAGCTCAGGTTATACTTTTGTTTGCATATTGTATTTTCATTTATTGGCGTAGCGTTCGAAGCTGAAAATAATTGTTTTTGTGAAGATGCGTGGCTCTTCGAGGAGCGGTGACGGCCAGGCTGAAGATCTTTCAGGGGGCCAGGGCATTTCGAGGAGCGCCGCCAAGGAGGCTAGGACTTCAGCGGGTGGAGCAAGGGCTGCGCCGAGCGAGGTTTAGGATCATTTGTAGTTGTAGTGTTGATGTAATGTACTTTTGGAAGGTTCTAAGGGGAATTTTGTATCTATAATTTTGACATGCCTACTTGACCCTGCGCAGGTGTCCTTCGTGTCGCCTGCGCGGGAGTCCGAAGAGGATGCCTCTAGTGGATCTTCCGTATTGCGCATGTTGGGTTTGATGAGCGAAGAGTCTCAATCTTTGATGGGTGATGTTTTTGTACTGACGCCTACCTCGAGTAGTTCAGAGGCTAGTTTGAGCGGCTTCGAAGCGTTGGATGTTGCAGCAGAGGCTGAAAGATTTGAGCATTCCGAACGCGCATCTTCGTTCGGGGCGCGCTTGATGACTTTAGACTCCACCGTGGTTTGTGTGGGAGATTACTCCCACTTGTTCACTCTGGTGCTTCGTCGAGCATGTCATCCACGCTTCGCCGTCGGGGTAGGGGTAGGTCCCGTGGTGGGGGAGTCTCCGTAGAGATACCTCGCAGGGAGCGAGGACCGGGTTCTCCGCTTCTAAAGGAACGCGAGAAATCCCTGAGCACTGAAGGTTCCAATGCTTCGATTCCGCGGCCATCTCGTCCGAGGCTTGCTGTTGCGAAGCGGTCAATTAGCTCCGTGCTGAATTCACCGATGAAGATTGGTAGATCCTTTTCTCAAGCACCTGTTCCAACTAGTGGAAACGCCCAAGATTCGGGTGCGCTTGGTTCCGGGGGCTCGAGGCCTAATCCTTGCCCCCCCCTCCACCTGGTTACACTGCTGATGAGTGGTCGGTTTTGCTTCCCCAGTTGTTAGCTTCTAGGGTTGTTGTAAAAGAGGAACCCATTGATTATGATTTATGATGTAAACATTGATTAGCTACAATTGTAATAAATTATGTCCTGCCAAGTTTGAGTTGTTGTAATTTGCTTAGCGTTGTCGTCAAATTTTGAAAAACACCGCCCTTTTCCTCGAGTTCCTAAGGGCGAGGTGTTCTAGGGCAAACCTCTTTGATGGGTTTGGGCTGCAACGAGCCCCTTAGCATTTTTTCGCTAAGTTTTTGAAAAACGCCACCCTCCCCCTCGAAGTGCTAGGGGCGAGGTGTTCTAGGACGAACCCTTCGACGGGTTTGGGCTGCAACGAGCCCCTTAGCATTTTTTTGCTATGTTTTTGAAAAACGCCACCCTCCCCCTCGAAGTGCTAGGGGCGAGGTGTTCTAGGGCAAACCCCTTTGACGGGTTTGGGCTGGAACGAGCTCCTTAGCATTTTTCGCTAAGTTTTTGAAAAACGCCACCCTCCCCCATGAAGTGCTAGGGGCGAGGTGTTCTAGGGTAAACCCTTTGATGGGTTTGGGCTGCAACAAGGCCCTTAGCATTTTTCGCTAAGTTTTTGAAAAACGCCACCCTCCCCCTTGAAGTGCTAGGGGCGAGGTGTTCTAGGGCAAACCCTTCGACGGGTTTGGGCTGCAACGAGCCCCTTAGCATTTTTCGCTCAGTTTTTGAAAAACGCCACCCTCCCCCTAGAAGTGCTAGGGGCGAGGTGTTCTAGGGCAAACCCGTTTGACGGGTTTGGGCTGCAACGAGCCCCTTAGCATTTTTTCGCTAAGTTTTTGAAAAACGCCACCCTCCCCCTCAAAGTGCTAGGGGCGAGGTGTTCTAGGGCAAACCCTTCGACGGGTTCAGGATGCAACAAGCCCCTTAGCATTTTTCGCTAAGTTTTTGAAAAACGCCACCCTCCCCCTCGAAGTGCTAGGGGCGAGGTGTTCTAGGACGAACCCTTCGACGGGTTTGGGCTGCAATGAGCCCCTTAGCATTTTTTCACTAAGTTAGCTGGCTGTACTGGTCTTGGCTCTTCGGGCTTGACCAGTGCAGCAGCTACGGCTTGAGAGCTTTTGCTCTTCGTCAAATGTTTCAATCTCCGTGATGGGAGTTGTTTCGACGTATTCTGCTGAGCGAGGCTTTCCACTTCGGGGAAGGCAGCTTTATAGATTTAGCTGGGGTTTACATAGGATCCGCCTCATTAAAAACCTCCCCCCTGCGAAGGGTTCCCCTTGTGAGGAAAAGAGTACGGTCCTTTACGTAATTGCTTGGAAAAGAAAAGCCTGAAAAAAGAAAATTTACCGACTAAGCTCAAGGTAGCACCTATAGCTTCGTGCTATGCTTGGCTTTTTACATGCTTTGAGTGATGTTTTTTTTATATACGTAGAACTTTCGAAGGTTGTCCGCGTTCCAGGAATGCGACAACTCTTCTCCTTGCGAAGTCTGAAGCCTGTACGCTCCGGGCCTATTTGATTTTGCCACAATGTATGGGCCCTCCCATTTTGACTCTAGCTTGCCTTTGCTTTCTGTTCTGGGGCTCAGTAGGACTAGGTCTCCTAGTGCGTAGGCTCGGGGTGCAACTTTTTGATTCCTCCAGTGGCGTGTTTCTGATTGGTACTTTTCTAGGTTGACAATTGCATCCAGCCAGTTGACTTCCATCAGATCCTTCGATTCGTCCTCTGCCGGCTGTGTCGATTTTGCATTAGAGGTTCTAGGACTTTGGTGCAAAATCTCCTCGGGCGTGACTGCCTCTTCCCCGTAAAATCTCCTCGAGGACTAGCAATGATTTGAGTGTGGGGGAACTGTTGGTGGTTTCTAGACGCCCATTTTATCTACCAAAAAGGGATGTTTGGCGTCTTAATTTGATGGTTTGGACTAACAATTAACCCGATATTTGCATATATTTGTAGTTGTTCTGTTTTGGATGTAATCGTAGGAAACAGGTGTAAAACAGGGCAATTATGGATAAAGAACTAAAGAGTAACGAAGATGGGCCAGATGCGGAGCCGCGCCGATCGGCACGGGCCTATGCCGATCGGCGCAGTAGGAGAAGATGACGAAAACACGATCCGATCCAGGTAAGACGAAAGCCATCCCAGTATGAGTTAGAGTCGGTGGAAATTGACCTAATCCCATCAAGTATAAATGGAAGATAATTATCAAGAGCCAAGAGAGAACCAGAGGAGACGACGATCACGAGAATCAATTATTAGAACTAGGGTTCCAGGATATTGGCGGCGGAGGTTGGTCAACACCGACGAGATCCACCAGAAGGGAGGTCGCGCCGATCGGCGTGACGCTTGCGCCGATCGGCTCGTGCGCGTTCCAGCGCTACTTCTCACCCCTCTGCTATGTCTAGCGGAAGGATGAGTGAGTAGTCTCATATTTTCTTCTCTGGTGCGGGGATCTGGTCATGTAACTCTCATACTTGTTGATACTCTCTCGATGAATTTAATCTATGTGATGCACTTTATTGCATATCTATCTATCCCTTTCGTTAGTGTATCGGCCAATACACTTTTGCCTATTACATAGTGCAAGAAACCAGTGGGGAGCTAATAGCCTCTGTAGTGACAGCCGGGGTGAACGAAACCACCATGTCTTGTAGAATATTAGAATCATCACTCGAGTTGATAAGAATAAGGTTGCATGCTAGTGAACCAATCCTAAGGAGAGAATCCTTCATCATTCTGTTACCTCTTCAATAACATTCACCTTCCACTTTCTCACCGTCATCATTCACATCAACCAAACCATTGCAATTTGTTAGTAACCCTTTAATAGTATTAGTTCTGCTCGTTCCCTATGGATTCGATAACCATGGAATACTCTGAGTGAAAAAAAGCTACAACTGTACACCGTCCTCTTGCGATATATAAGTGGGTGCGTAATTACGACCAACAAGCCCTTTTTCTGGCGCCGTTGCCGGGGAACAAGCTAGTTCTTTTACTATTAATATTTTACTAACGTCTAATCCTCTCTTTTCTAGTTGTTTTCGTTTTTGTGTTTTGTGTGAATTTTCAGGATGAGTACGACAGGACCTTCTCTGACGCTCAGGGAACTTTCTCTACCATCTCCAGACGTGCTAGTGCCTCAATCCTCAGATGAGAAGGCCACGGCCTCCTCGTATATGTTGAACCCCATTATCATTAGCATGGCTGAAGCAAACAAGTTCTTTGGAGTGAAAGAGGAGAACCCGTATACTCACAAGATTTGGAGGCACTTTGCCAAACATTCCGTCATGAAGGAGTGCCTCGAGATCTTTACTAGTGGCTGCTTTTCCCATTCTCTTTGGGAGGAAAAGCCAAAGAGTGGCACAAGGCAGCATCTCGAGAAGCAAAAGGTAAGTGGAGTGAGTTAGTTGGAAATTTTTGTCTCCACTATTTTCCTTTGCCAAAGGTGTAGAAGTTGAGAAGGGAAGTGGTGAACTTCTTACAAGAAGATGAAGAATCTCTCACGGAAGCCTGGACGCGTTTTCAAACATTGTTGAAACAATGACCTGACCTCGGCATTGATGAGAATATGTGCGCTCAAACCTTCTACATGGCCATAAACAAGGTATCGAGGATGCATTTGGACGGATCGGTCGGAGAAAGTTTTCTGAGATTGACAGCCAAGGTAGGGATTGAATTGTTAGGCAAAATTGCCGAGAATGAAGCTTTGCACAAGCATTGGAAAGAATATCTAGAACCAAATCGGCAATGCCCAGAAGTTATGCAGAAGGGAGAGTCGCCAGCTGAACAGATCTTGATGTCCGAGAGTAGATCAATGATTACTTCGGAGCATAAATTCGAAGAAATAAAGCCCGTTGGACCGGCCTCTGTGGATCTGATGCGTGCGTCGATCGGCGCAGTCGCGACGACAGGAGAACCGATCACCTTGACGATTCCGTCAAGTAGCAAGGAATATACCAAGATAGAAGCTGCAATTCTGGATAACCACCTGAAGGAATTTGAAGGGAACTTTGCTAAACCTAAGGGGGATAGAACATTGGCGAATGCTAAACCACTTGACGAATTTGAGCCGATGGACTGGATTCCCATTGATTTTTCACACGAGTTGCTCAATATGAGAAGATCCTTCAGTCCGCAAGACGCCTCCGAAGCCGGAATTGAGTACAATTTCCCAAGTAATCGCCTCAAGTCAGAAGTTTTCGATCAAGAGATTATTGGGAGAGTTTTAGGGAAGCTTTACAAGGATGATATAGAGCTTGATGGAACAGAGGTGAAACAAGCGAAGAGATTGCTAGACAGTTGCTTTGAGCCATCCCCCTACGAAGGATTATGTGGTGTGTATGCTGCAGGTCTCACTGAAGAGGAAAAAGAAGAACCGTACATACCATGTGAGATATCAGGGAAGAAATTTCCGAAAGCCTTGTGTGACTTTGGTTCTCGTGTCAGCTTGATGACTTACAATGCATTCATGAGCATGCCTTATAGAACTCAACAGCGGCTGATGGGGACTGAACTTGAGCTGATCATGGCGGATGGTAGGAAGACCAAGCCACTGGGAGTGATCAAGAATGTCAAAATTGAGATCAGCTCGAAAACAGTGCCGGTAGATTTCTTCATTCTAGACAATAAAGAAACTGGGGTTAAAGATATCATTCTGGGAAGGCCATTCTTAAGATTAGTACAAGCTGTTCTGGATGCTGGGAAAGGTCAAATTGCGCTACACCTGGGAGAGCAAGAAGTGCGATTTCAATTTAATGATCCGTCTCATCGAGACTCTTCTTACTATCAGGAATTCTGTCCAGAGGAAGACGAGAGGATAGGGATGGATATGGGAGACCCACTGGACCACATCATGCGCGGAACTGACGAGTATACTGCCAGCGCCGATCGGCGTGCCGCTTGCGCCGATCGGCTCAACCAGGCAAATCATGATTTTGAACCTCTCGGGGAGCTGGATCCAGATGAAGCGCCAGAAGTGGAACAGAAGGAACTCCCGAAGGAGCTACACTATGAATATCTAGGAAAGAATAGAACATATCCAATTATTGTGAACAACGCCCTAATGAAAGAAGAAACAGAGAGGCTTCTCACTATGCTCAAAAAGTATAAGAAGGCCATTGGTTACACATTGGATGACATCAAGGGAATCAGCCCCGCATTTTGCACCCACAAGATTAACTTGGAGGAGAATACTAAACCAGTGGTTGAAGGGATGCGAAGGTTGAAGGAATCAATGAAGCCAGTGGTTAAAAAGGAGATTTTGAAGCTGCTTAATGCAGGTATGATCTACCTTGTTGCTGATAGTGAATGGGTTAGTCCAGTGCATTGTGTACCCAAGAAAGGAGGGTTGACAGTGGTGCCTAACGAGAACAATGAGTTGATCCCTCAAAGGACTATACCTGGATGGAGAATGTGCATAGACTATAGAAGTTTGAACAAAGTGACGAAGAAAGATCACTATCCTCTTCCGTTCATTGACGAGATGCTTGAAAGGTTAGCAAAGAATTCATACTATTGTTATTTCGATGGATATAGTGGTTTCTTTCAAATACCGGTAAGACCAGAAGATCAGCAGAAAACTACTTTTACTTGCCCTTTTGGGACATATGCATATAGAGGGATGCCATTTGGTCTTTGCAACGCGCCCGCAACATTTCAAAGATGCATGAATGCAATATTCACTGAATTCATAGAAGATATTATGGAGGTATTTATGGATGACTCTCCGTGCATGGTGCTGATTTTGATAGCTGTTTGGAGAATTTGGAGAAGGTTTTGAAAAGGTGTGTTGAATGCGACTTAGTTCTTAATTGGGAGAAGTGTCACTTCATGGTAATAGAAGGGATAGTACTTTGTCATGTCATATGTAAAAGAGGGATAGAGGTTGATAAGGCAAAGGTATCTACAGTTGAGAAATTACCTCCCCCCTACTGATCTTATAACTTTGAGGAGTTTTCTTGGACATGCCAACTTCTATCGCAGATTTGTTAAGGATTATTCGAAGATTGCTAAACCTCTGACAGAATTGTTAAAGCAAGATACAGAATTTGTCATGGACGAGGAAAGACTCTTGACCTTCAGAAGATTAAAGGAAGCTCTATGCTCTGCACCCATTATGCAGCCACCTGATTGGAGTTTACCTTTTGAAATTATGTGTGATGCAAGTGACTTTGCAGTTAGAGCTGTTCTTGGACAACGGAAGGAAGGTAAAGTGCATGCTATTTATGATGCTAGAAAAACTTTGAATGAGGCGCAGATCAATTATACAACAACTGAGAAAGAGATGTTAGCTGTTATATTTGCTTTTGAGAAGTTTAGATCCTACATTCTAAATTCTAAGGTGATTGTATATACTGATCATGCTGCTATAAGATACTTGGTTTCAAAAAAAGAGTCTAAGCCTCGATTAATGCGATGGGTATTGATGCTGCAAGAATTTGATTTGCAGATAAGAGATAAGAAAGGAGTAGAAAATTCTGTAGCAGATTATTTATCTCATCTTGAATCCTCATCAGCTGAGCCAATAAGAGATGATATGTGACAAGAGCAGTTGTTTGCCGCATTTGATCGTAGAGAGAACTGGATGATAGATATTATCGAAGGTTTCAAGGGACAAACTAATCTAATGAACAAGAACACAAGGAAAAGAGTTAAGAGTGAAATGAGAAAATTTATATGGGCCGACCCATACTTGTATAGGTATTGCGAGGATGGAGCAGTACGGAGATGTGTACCCAGAGAAGAACGAGCGAGCATTTTAGCAAAATGTCATTCTTCGAATTATGGGGGACACTATGGCTACTTCAGAACACAGGCAAAGGTATGGGCGAGTGGATTCTATTGGCCTACTATGCATGAAGATGCAAAAAGGTATGTTGCAACATGTGCTCAATGCCAACGAATAGGGAATGTTAACGGTAGGAATGCAATGCCTCTTAAGTACAATCTTCAAGTCGATATCTTTGATGTTTGGGGTATGGATTTTATGGGACCCTTTGTGAATTCTCATGGTTTCAAGTACATATTGGTCGCCGTTGATTATGTCTCCAAGTGGGTCGAAGCAATGACATGCAAGGCTAATACTACAAGAGAATCAAGGAGTATACTTCAGGAGCAGATATTTCCTAGGTACGGAGTATTGAGAATAATAATTACAGATGGAGGATCCCATTTTACAGGAGGAGAATTTACTAGGTTTTTAACCAAATCTGGAGTTGAACATAGAATTGGAACAACCTACCATCCCTAGACGAATGGATAAGCAGAAATTTCAAATAAGCAATTAAAGGGAATTCTGCAGAAGATTGTTACAAAGGAAGGAAAAGATTGGGCCATGAAGCTTAATGGAGCGTTATGGGCATATAGGATGGCATTCAAGACACCGATTGGTATGATACCATATCAATTCATCTATGGGAAATCGTGTCACCTACCGGTGGAATTGGAACATAAGGCTTATTGGGCTATAAAGAAAATGAATTTGGATCTTGATGCCGCTGGCATGAAAAGAAAGATACAAATAAGTGAATTGGAAGAGATGCGATTGCGTGCATATGAAAATGCAGCAATATACAAAAAGAAAACAAAGAAGTGGTATGATAAGAAGCTTTTGAAGAAGGAATTCAAGGAAGGAGATCGGGTGCTCCTATTTAATTCGCGATTCAGATTATTTGATAAAGGCAAACTGCGAAGCAAATGGGAGGGACCTTATCTTGTGAATACGTTGTTACCTTCGGGAGCGGTAATCATAATGGATGGCAAGAGAAACAAGTACACAGTGAACGGACAACGTTTAAAGGTATACCTAGAACCCGACACATTTGAATTAAAATCTTTTGATGTGTATTTCACTGCTTAGTACCCCGTGTGGTCGAGCTTAACGTCGTAAAACAAAGGCTTGTATGTATTTTGATTTCCGTAGTTTTTCTTTTTCTGATTTAGTAATTTAGTGTACCGCGCTGATCGGCGCGTTGCTGCGTCGATCGGCGCAGCCCTGCACCGATCAGCGTGGCAGAGTCCTTTTGGTTTTTGAGTCGGTTTTAGACCTTGCCTTTTTAAGGCTCGTTAAATTCCACGAATAAGAGAAAGAGTCCTAGTCCAATTGGAAATCAAGGGATATAAATATGAGGGGACAGCAAACCCACGGATCAACTCTTATTACATCGTTACCAGAACAAACCCTAAGAGCAGAAGCGATGGAAGGCGGCGCATCGGGCAGAAATCAAGGCGGCGTCGATCGGTGCGATTATGGAGCCGATCGGCTCGGCGACGGATTTCCTCAGCCCTCTGCAAATTGGTCTTTGGAAGAAGTCGACGAAATGTTTACACCAACACGAGATGATCCTCTCGTCTGCTCAGATCTGCGGAAGAAATTCATGAAGAAAAGCGAAGCTGACGCATGGAATGCCGACAAGGTGAAGATGGACAATGAACTTTGGCAGATGATGAAGAGAGTATTGGAACGCAAAGGAAAATCTATAGCGCCTATTAAAAGTGAAGCAGTTTCTCAAAGGTATACCATGGAAAGTCTTCTTGATCTTGCAAAGCCCTTGTCGTTTGAGGATTTCCTATCTTTCGAAAGATCATTGACGGAGAAAGAGAAGGAAGAGCTAGATGAAAAGAGCACCCTCACAATCCATAGGTGCCGACTTTATAGTGAACATGACATTGCCGCCAAGTATGAACTCAAGCTACGAGAGAAAGCCGAAGAAGCTATGTACCAGCGGGATGCGGAGAAGGATCTTTAAGCTAGAAGGGATGAATCCTTTGCCAGGGTTCTTACCGATTGGGAAAGTTTTCAAGAAAATAAGATTCATAGGAACGGTTGTATTGAGGGTTGCAAGTGTCTCTTTTGTGCTAAAGATCTTCAACGCAAGGTTGAACTCCAACTGGCAGAAGATCCAGCTTTCATACCCAGAGATTTAATATATGATGAGGGCCATCGCGCAGTTCCTGGAGTGAGGACGCCTAAGGAGATTTATGATGAGATTTTATGAAGGCAGCAGAATAAGGTGATCCGTGAGCGTAATCTAGAGCATTTAGCTGAGAATATGAAGGAAGCTACTAGCTGCGCCGATCGGCGCGACACTGGAGCCGATCGGCGCGACACTGGAGCGGATTGGCACGACCTGAAGATGGCTGAATTTATTGATCTGACGGCTCTACCAAGTGAAGACGAAGAACCTGCTACAAGGAAGTGTAAGACTACACCAAAGGTTCGCAGATCTGCTAGACTATCGGGAAAGCCAATTCAAAAGAATTCCGAATCGGATAGCGACTTTGATACGTCATACTATTTCGAAACTTTGGAAAGCGGTGATCCTAGTGTGCCTGTAGATTTTAGTGATGATTTTGATATGCGAAGAAGCTTTGGTAGTCGTAAGTTTGAAAATTGGGAAACACTTGCAGAATGCAGTAATGACAGGGCAGTAGGAACTTCAACAAGAGTTAATGGTAATGCAGAGGGAAGTGGAGGAAGTCGCAATGGTGGAAGAACACCACTGCGCCGATCGGCTCGGCCTTTGCGCCGATCGGCTCAAGGGAATTTGAATAGTGCCTTCCCTTACAACGTTGAAAATCATAATCTGCAACCGCCTGCTTGCTGTCCTGTCTGCCGAAGAAATATTGAGCGCCTGTATCTAGACAGAGATCGTGCTTACAGGCATCAAAGAGATGGGGACCGCAGAATCCAGGATACAATCAAGATGAACGAAGCGGACTACACTTTTCTCATAAGGAATATAAGACGAATTTTTTGAGTCTTGAACAGGCATGGTCTGCATGGTTAGTGTGTTGAGTTTCTTCTCTTGCAATGAGGATATTGCAAATTTTGAGTGTGGGAAGGGCTTTGCCATTAGTCATAGTTTTTAAGTGTTTTTGAGTCTAGTTTCTCATTTGTTTTTCTTAATGAGTGTTTATTTAAGTTTGTGTGTGTGCTTAAGAGAGTCACGAGTCATGTTGAGAGTTGCTTCAAGGTCTTTTATGTAGTTTGAATTATTGCATTGTCTTTAATAAAGTTAGTGTCGATTGTCAAATTGAAAGTGCCCCATGCTATTTATCTTGTCTTTCTGATGATCGATTGGTTGATTACTTGAATTTGTTGGTTACCACTTAACTTTTGAGCTTTGTATTTGTGAAAATTTCTTTTGACTCATCATAAGCTAAAGCAAAAGCAAGGTCTAAATATGCCTACATAGCCAAGTGAATGAGAGGAAGCTACACATTTGAACTAAGTGGATTGTAAGTAACTTTATCAACTTTTTGCTCATGATTTCGACCAAGTTAGAAAAGGATGATCTATTTTGTTTATCTCTGTATTTCTAGTCATTCTTATCCATTTAAATTCCTTGCAATCATGAAAACCATAAATCTTTGTTTCTCCCTCCTCCTTGATACAACCTATATTCTCAATAAAAGGGAATTTAGAAAATTTCCGCTGCTGATACAAGACAGAAATTGCTGATCATATCGGGAATAGAAAAAAAAGTGAAAGAAAAGAAAAAAAATAGACCGCGCCGACCGGCGCAGTGTTGCGCCGATCGTCGCTGTTGCAAAAGAAAGAAAAAAAGAGGTTATTAAAAAAAAGAGGTAAAGAAAAAATATATATTCCCTGAGAGGCAGTATGGTCATCAAAGAAAGCAGATTTCTGATTATTTCTCATTCTTTGCCATTGTTCTCATTGAAACTTTTTTTTTCTTTTAGATCTTCTACATTCCTCTTCTCCATTAAAAGTTCTTTTCCAAGAAAATTCTTTCTTAATAGGCATGATTGAGCACATTGTTGACATTGTTAATCTTATGGTTTAATTTAGTTATATAGCCCTCCAAGATCCACATACAATCCTTGATTAGATAGGAGAGGGAAGGAAATACACTTGAGAGACCTAGAGAGGACCAAATGCTTGATGTTTGATGCTAAAAGATGAGTTGAGGAGAACTAAAATTGTTCTTGAAAAAGTTTTGTGGTGATTTTATTAAGTTCAAGTATGATATGCCGATTGGTTAAAAGGAGATGAGAGAAAATCATTGTGGTGGGATAACGAGTAAAAATGATGATTGAGATTGATTGCATGAGAGATGGGGTAAAAATTCTTATTACATATTTGATTTTGTATTGCTCGAGGACTAGCAATGATTTGAGTGTGGGGGAACTATTGGTGGTTTCTAGACGCCCATTTTATCTACCAAAAAGGGATGTTTTGCGTCCTAATTTGGTGGTTTGGACTAACAATTAACCCCATATTTGCATATATTTATAGTTGTTCTGTTTTGGATGTAATCGCAGGAAACAGGTGTAAAATAGGGCAATTATGGATAAAGAACTAAAGAGTAACGAAGATGGGCCAGATGCGGAGCCGCGCCGATCGGCACGGGCCTGTGCCGATCGGCGCAGCAGGAGAAGATGACGAAAACATGATCCGGTCCAGAAAAGACGAAGGCCAGCCCAGTATGAGCTAGAGTCATTGACCTAATCCCGTCAAGTATAAAAGGAAGATAATTATCAAGAGCCAAGAGAGAACCAGAGGAGACGGCGATCGTGAGAATCAATTATTAGAACTAGGGTTCCAGGATATTGGTGGCGGAGGTTGGTCAACACCGACGAGATCCACCAGAAGGGAGGTCGCGCCGATCGGCGCGATGCTTGCACCGATCGGCTCGTGTGCGTTCCAGCGCTACTTCTCACCCCATTGCTATGTCTAGCGGAAGGATGAGTGAGTAGTCTCATATTCTCTTCTCTAGTATGGGGATCTGGTCATGTAACTCTCATACTTGTTGATACTCTCTCGATGAATTTAATCTATGTGATGAACTTTATTGCACATCTATCTATCCATTTCATTAGTGTATCGGCCAATACACTTTTGCCCATTACATAGTGCAAGAAACCAGTGGGGAGCTAATAGCCTCTGTAGTGTCAGCCGGGGTGAACGAAACCACCATATCTTGTAGAATATTAGAATCATCACTTGAGTTGATAAGAATAAGGTTGCATGCTAGTGAACCAATCCTATGGAGAGAATCCTTCATCATCCTGTTACCTCTTCAATAACATTCACCTTCCACTTTCTCACCGTCATCATTCACATCAACCAAACCATTGCAATTTGTTAGTAACCCTTTAATAGTATTAGTTCCGCTCGTTCCCTGTGGATTCGATAACCTTGGAATAATCTGAGGGAAAAAGAGATACAACTGTACACCGTCCTCTTGCGGTATATAAGTGGGTGCGTAATTACGACCAACATATACTGACATGAAGTCCACTTTGGTTCCTATGGAGTGACAGAACTCTTTGAACATATCGTTCTCAAATTGTTTTCCGTTATCGACTGTTATGTCTCTTGGCACTCCGAAGTGGCACACGACATTTTGCCAAAAGAACTTTCTGATCGTTGCTGCTGAAATGTTTGTGATTGGTTTTGCTTCAATCCATTTGGTGAAATATTCTAGCGCTACAACTGCCCACTTATAATTCCCCAGTGCTGTGGGTAAGGGCTCAACGATGTCGATTCCCCAGCGTTGGAGAGGCCATGATAGGGCTATGAGTTGCGTTGGCTGCGAGGGTGCTGACTGCCTATTTGAGATTTTTTGGCAGGCTTCACACCTAGTTACTATTTCTGTGGCGTCCTTGACCATAGTTGGCCAAAAGAAACCTTGCCTAACTGTTTTTGCAGCTAGTGGCCGAGGTCCAATATGCGCTCCGCAGATTCCCCTGTGCACTTCACTGAGTAGCTGAGTGCCTTCCATTCTGCTTACACACTTGAGTAGTGGACACAAATTCCTAACTTGTACAGCTGTCCCTCGATGATTCTATAGTTCCTGGCCCTTTGCTGCATTCTTTTAGCCTCTGACTCGGTGTCTGGCTCGTACAAACCCTTAAGGTACGCGATGATTTGAGTTCTCCAGTCTTTGCTGGTTACTGCGTGTATTTGCTTGGGGTCCTGGAGGGCTGCTTTGATCGAGGGTTCTGTGATTGTTTGAAAGAACACATCTTGTGGTATTGCCTCCTGCCTTGCTGCTAACTTGGCGAGTTCATCTGCCTCCGTGTTAAATTTTTTTCTCGATATACTGTATATTGAAGCCTTTGAAGTACTTTTCCATACCTCGGGTGCTATGATATTTCTCTAGCAAGGGATCCCGGGTTGTGAATTCTTTGTTGTATTGGCTGGCCATGATCTTGGAATTCAGACAAGTGCTCTGAATTTTTTGAGCCCCAACAGTACTGCCTCATACTCTGTTATGTTATTGGTGCACTTGTCTGTTTCTTTGCTGAACTCTAGCGTTGCGGCGTATTTCATTTTCGCGCCTACGGGCGAGGTGACTACTGCTGTTATTCCTGCCCTGGCCAGTTCCCAGGCTTCGTCGTAGTACACTGTCCATTCTGGTTCAGACCATGCCTGATTTCTTACTTGTTGCGGAGCTGTCCAATCTGCTATGAAGTCAGCAAGTACCTGGGACTTGATTGCACTGTGTTTCTCGAAGTCTATTACATGCTCCGAGAGTTCCATGGCCCATTTGCCGATTGTTCCCGAGGCTTCTCGGTTGCCGAATATTTCATTAAGTGGCTGGCTGGTGAGTACTTTGATGTGGTGAGCCTCAAAATAATGTCATAGCTTTCTGGAAGCCATGACTACCGCGTACGCGATTTTTTCCATCTCGGAATACAGCTTCTTGGAGACAGACAGTGCCTCGCTGACATAGTATACCGGTAACTGGTCCAATAATTCCTTCGGCTCTCCTTTGACCGTCTTGATTATTTTCTTTCCCTGTACGAGGACTGCACTTACCGCCGAGTGAGACGCGGCCATATATAACAACAAAACAGCCCTTGGCTCTGGGTTATTGAGTTTTGATTGCCTTTCGAGGTAGTTTTTTAACTCTGCGAAGGCTCTTTGCTGCTCTGGACCCCACTCGAAGGGTTGAGCCCCTCGGAGTGTTTGGAAGAAGGGCAAACTTCTCTCGGCTGACCTCGATATGAAGCAATTTAGTGCGGCCATTCTGCCTGTGAGTTTCTGCACATCTTTTCGGCACTGGGGCTCTTGCATTTGAATGATTGCTTTGATTTTTTCTGGGTTGGCTTTGATGCCTTTAGCTGACACCAGACAACCGAGTACTTTTCCTTTCTTGATGCCAAAAACGCACTTCTCCGGATTCAGTTTTAACCTTGCTGCTCGGAGGTTTGCAAATGTTTCCGCGAGGTCTGAGATGTGGCGGCCTTTTGCTTTACTTGCTACTATGATATCATCTACATAAGCATGTACACTTTTTTCAAACTACGACTCGAAGGCTTTTTGAGTCATGCGGCAAAATGTAGGGCCGGCATTTTTTAAACCCTCGGGCATTCTTACAAAACAATAGGTACCGAAGGGTGTGATGAAACTTGTTTTCTCCTCATCCTCTTTCCTTAGCCATATCTGATGGTAGCCGGAGAAGCAATCGAGCAGTGACAGCAGCTCGCTCCCAGCTACTATGTCCACAATTTTGTCGATTCGGGGCAACGAGAAATCATCTTTGGGGTAAGCTTTGTTGAGATCTGTGAAGTCTATGCATATTCTCCACTTACCATTCTTTTTCTTCACCATTACACAGTTTGCCAGCCAAAATAGATATTTGACTTCACGGATAACGGATGCATCGAGGAGCCGTTGGACTTCTGCTCTAATAGCTTCTATTTTTTCATCTGACATCTTTCGAAGCCTTTGTTTCTTTGGCTTGATCTTTGTGTCGACTTCTAGCTTGTGCTCTATGATGCTTCTGTCCACGCCTTCTAGGTCTGCTGACGACCAGGCGAATACATCTTTGTTCTTGCTGAGGAATGCTAACATCTTTTTCTCTTCCTTGGAGTCTAAACCAGAGCCCACTGTGACGAATTGGCCCAGGACTTGCTCGTCAAGGAGTACTTTTTTGGTTACTTCGTCTGGCTGCACTGCGACCTTCTCTCTATTAAGGCATCATGTCTCTTCTTTTGCATTCGCTTTATGCTGCTCACGAGCTTTTTGAGCTCGCTCTTCATCCTCTAGCTGCTCTTGGCTGAAATTGTGTATGTTGTTGCAATTCCTTTCCCCTGATGCATAACCTTTTTCTATGTCTCTTGCCATTTGCTGATCTCCTTTGACTGTGATGATCCCTCCGGCTACTGGGATCTTCATACATAGAAATGCACTATGGATGACAGCTTCGAAGGTGTTAATTATGCCCCGACCAAATATGGCATTGAATGGGTGGCAGAGATCCACCACATCAAATGTTACATACTCTGTTCGAGGGTTTTGAGTATTGCCGAACGATATCGGTAGGGAGATTGTGCCCATGGGAGTGATTCTTTTTCCGCCAAAGCCAATGAGTGGTATATTTGACGACTGCAGAGAACTTTTGCTAAGGCCCATTTGCTCAAAGGTGTTTATGAACAGGATGTCTGCCTGGCTGCCGTTGTCTACTAGGACTTTGCTGACCATCCAGGTATGGATGTGGGCTTCGATTATGAATGCATTGACATGCGGGTAAGCTTTGAGGCTGAGATCTGACTCAGTGAATGTGATGGGAATGTGAGACCATTTTGACTTGATGACAGGTCCCTTTGTGAAAACACTGTTTACCATCCAAAAGTGATCTCTTCTTCTTCTTTTGTTTTTGAAGTCTGAAGATGACCCTCTAGATATCATTCCAATGTAACCTTGTACTGGGATGGTTGCGGCTTGGCTTGGGGTGGTTTCTGGTTTGGGCTGTGGTAGGTGTTGAGGCTCTTGCTTTTGCCTTTGCTGGTCTTGGTTGGGTGATGGTTGCTGGATTTGTTGTCTGGGTTGGGTGTACTGGCTGGGTGATTGTGTAGGATGAGTTGGATGAAAGTACGGGGACGATGCATAAAGTTAATGGTGGTGGGTGCTTGGGTAGTGATAGTTGGGTTGAGCGGGCTATGGATATGGTTGCTGGGGCCATGGGTTTGGCAATGTGTAATTGATGGCTTTGGGTAAGGACGAAGCCTTCTTTTCTGCTTCTATCCTTTCTTGGATTTCTTTTGTTTTGAGGCATGTGGAAGTTTTGTGCCCCTTGTCCTCTCCGTAGTAGAAACAGTACGGTTTTCTGGCCGGCCGAGTCTGGGTTTGAGGGCCTCGGCCTCTACCCCGCCCTCGTTGGCCGTTTCCTCTGAAATCGTTGCTCTGGTTGCTTCTGTCGCTAGTGCCTTCTTTTTCCTCCTCAATGTGACCAATGAACGAAGGGGTTGGCTCGATGGGTTGTTTGGTTTTTCTGTAATGCCTTTCTTGATAGCCACCTTCACTGTGTGAGTGGTTGCGGCTCTTACTTTGACTTTGCTTGCGTCTCTTGTAATCCATGTCTGATCTGCTGTACTCTTCGAACTTTGTGCATAGCATTTGCATGGTGTGCGTGGGTATTCGCGCGCAGTATGAAGACATTTGGCATGCTCGCATGCCTCTGAGTACAAAGTTTATTGCCGCCTCGTCCGTGATGCTCAGGGCCTGGGCTCGGAGCGTAAGGAATCTTCTATAATATTCATGTAACTGCTCATTCTCTTGCTGGGCGATATTCAACAGCTCGTGCGATGGTTCCATAATAATGCGGAACCCTCAAAAACTTGCGATCACCTTATCCCTGATGTTTTCCCAGCTGTACAAAGACCCGGGAGGTAAGTTGAAGTACCAGTTGAGGGCGGACTCTTCGAGGGCGCAGACGAATGACTTTGCCAATGTTATCTCATCTCCTTCTGCTGATATGATTGCTGCTTCGTAGCTCATGAGGAATTGCCTTGGGTCAGAATTTCCCCTGAATTTGGCTAGTAGTATCATACTAAACTGCGGTGGGTATGGGGCTCTTTGCAATCCCTCTGAAAGAGGTGAGTCTTTGTCGATTATGCTCGTTCTGCTTGATCTTCGAATTGGCAGTACCTCTGAGGCTACTGGCTGGTGGCTTGGTGTGAACCGCACTTCTTGCTCGAGGTGCGGGTGGGCTTCGGGCACTGGGTTTGATTCCTGGCAACTCATCCTGCCGATGGTTCTCTGGAGCTCTTCAACTTCTTTTGCCAGTTACAGATTCTTGAGTCTGAGTTGGGCTATGTACTCTTTCTCTTGTAGTGCTTTCTCTCTCTCTCTCTCTCTCTCTCTCTCTGACAGCGCTTTGCTTCTTAGCTCTTGTTCCTACAACAGCTGTTGCTTGAGTTGCTCGAAGTGCTCGGCTCTTTGGGCTAACAGTTCCATCTCTTGTGCTGCTGTCATCGAAGTTGGGGTGCTGCTTCCCGGAGGGTTTGAGCTCGACGGTTGTTCGGGGCACTGTGCTGGGTCTTTCTGGCCTCCCACTGCTTCTGTCTGAAGCGATGGTTGTGTTTGGGGGGTATTCTCTTTTGTTACTTGCGATGAAGACTGGTCGTCCGCCGACTGGGGGTCTCTTGGAACGCTGCTTCATGAGGGCGGTGTGCCACTCGAAGACAGCGGTCCGTGGAGTTGAGTCATCGTGAGCTTGCGTACAAGCTCACAACACGGTGGGCGCCACTGTTGGTGTCACTGAGCACGAGCCTCGTTGACACCGATGGTAAGAATGAACATGAAAGGAAATTCCAAAGGGTACGAAACAGGGAAAAAAGGGCTCCTCCCACGTATTCCCAAAAAGATTCATCCCGTTACAAGTAAGTAGGGGTGTTCCTTTTATAGGCCCGTACTTAGGCCATGTGCAAATGACCATTTTGTCCCTAATTACCTACTATATTCTTCGAATATTCTGTACAAAATGGTCATAAAGGATAAATCAGTCATTTGAGCGCTCCTGGTACCCTTCCTTGCTCTGCACGCCTCAACACGTGCTGGTGCCACGTGTTGCTCTCTTCACGCAAACCAGGCTTCTGGTCTTGCCCCGCGCGCTGTCTTTCAAAGGATGATGACTTCGTCCTCCGAGGGTGCGAAGGTACCGCTCGAATGGTCTTGGCTTCGATGTGGCCTCTGATGAATGCCTGTGTCTCGAAATTACAGTTAATAATAAAAGAGGATAACAATGTGTTAACTTTGACTTTCATTTGTAGCCCGACTTTAGTGAACCCTCGAAGGGTGGCTTGCGAAGTGACCCCCCCCCCAACATCCACTGTCACCTAGTGCCTGTGATTTCACTGAGCATGCACACACATCACCGACTAGCATGACCTAAGAGACATGACCTATACCCCCTTGATAGTCTGGTTTTTCCTATGGATTCAAAGCCCTAACAACTAGACAAGTGTTCCAAACACTTGCTCCATTGCTTTTTCTTAGCCTTGATCCATCTTCATCAACCCTTGGACTCCATCAAGCTTGCAAGACTTCATGCTTGTAGTGATTGTCATCCATCACCAAGGCAACCATCTACAATCATCATAGAGTAGAAAAAGGTTTCTTACACGCACAACACTCATGTAGGCATTTATCACATTTCATGTTTGTCATTCATCACCAAAACATTCATACCTTGGGGTGACCTCAATGGTCATGATCCTTACAATCTCCCTTCTTTTTTGGTGATGGATGACAACCACTACTTATGATGATCCAAAACGAACAAGTCCCAAAAGGATAGGAAGGAAGTAACAAAAGACTCGAACAAAAAACGAGGAACCAAGAGAAAAGAGAAGGTTTGAAAATTACCTTGGTCCTTACCTTAGAAGTAGTCTCCCCTTTGGAATGTGCTAGGTGTCGAGGGAGAACTTCCCAATTATATAGCGCACTAGAGATTGAGCTTGAGTTGAATTTTGCGCCCGTCATGGTGTCTTGATAGTTGATCTTGTTGACTTTAACACGCACCATAGACATTCATGTCGATGTAGATGTTCATTGTTGTTATGCACCATTTTCTTGATCATCTTCATTTGGTCATCTCTCCTTCATGTTCTTCTCATCCATCTTCTTTTGATCTTCATCGCTTCTCCCCTTTGTCATCTCATAGCTTTCCATGTGTCTTCATGTTCTTCTCCCTTTTTTTGCTATCTCCAATCATGACATGGCTTTTGGATCTTCATGTCCTTGTCCCCCTTTGTCACCTATCACCCAAAACCACAAACCAAAGACAAAATACAAGAGAACCAAGGAGCAAATAAATGACAAGAGTTAGAAAACTCCCCCTTTCATGGTGCTCCTCCTTGGTCACGATGGTGTTCCACCATAGCTCTCCCTACACACATGACTCAACAAAATATTTTCTCAAGTATGCAATGGTTAATCATTTGTGAGATGGGAATGTATGAGTCACTTGTCTTTGAGCCACACGAGTAGATTTAACCTCAGAGCTCGTTTCAACATGACTCAATGGGCATGAAGCTCAAAGATCACTATGTGATCATTTAGAGGGTCATATATTTACATTGTAAATAAGCCACTCCCCCTAAAAACATGCTTAGAAGAATGTAAGGTATCACAATGCAAGAATGCATGAATGCAGAGAAAGCAAATGCAAATGCAACAAGTACACAAATGCATGATGCGATGCTAAAAGAAAGAGAGAGAAAGGCTACAAACCAAAGTGCCAACGATGAGTTGTTCCTATCTCGAGCTTACTCATAATGAACCATTCTTCAAAGCCTTGGGCACACCATGAACCACCTTCCCAAGCTTAACCCATGTCCATTGCTATCTCAAGGAGGTTCGAAGTTGACCTACAAGAAGAAGAGAAACAAGCACAAAACAAAGGCACAAACAACAAACAAAACAAACAAAGCTTCGCATATTTACAAGAGACAAGCTTTAGGGTTACTCATGTAAAGTTTGAAAGGTCTAGAACATTGAGTTCTCCCCTTAGCTTGTTGAAGGTCTTCTCGTCGAGTGGCTTGGTGAGGATGTCCGCCAATTGTTCATGTGTCCGCACACTCACCAATTCAATGTCCTTCTCGATATGGTCTCTTATGAAGTGATTATTGACTTGAATATGCTTTGCATGATCATGATCTCCAGTTTTGAGAGCCATCTTGATTTTCTCCTCACTATCACAATATAGTGGCATTTGAGTGTAGTTGAGGCCATAATCCGAGAGTGTTTGCCGCATATAGAGAAGTTGGGCACAACAAGCTCCCGCTGCCATGTACTCCGCTCTGGCTGTAGATAGATCCATCGAGTTTTGCGTCTTTGAGCTCCAAGATACAAGAAATCTTCCAAGAAATTGGCCACCTCCTGATGTGCTCTTTCTATTTACTTTGCATCCTACGAAGTCCGAATCCGAATACCCAAGTAACTCAAAGCTTGTTCCTCTATGATACTATAATCCCATGGTAGGTGTGTACTTGAGGTATCTAAGTATCCTCTTCACTGCCTTCAAGTGTGACTCCTTTGGATTTGCTTGATAGCGTGCACACAAGCACACACTAAACATGATGTCCGGTCTTGAGGCAGTGGGATAGAGCAAAGAACCAATCATTGATCTATAGAGCTTGGGGTTCACCGATTTTCCTTTCACATCATCATCCAAGGGTTTGCTTGTTGCCATAGGTGTATGCAAAGGCTTGCAATCTTCCATGTTGAATCTCTTGAGAAGGTCCTTGGTGTATTTTTCTTGATAGATGAAGTTACCCTCTCTCAATTGCTTCACTTGAAACCAAGGAACACATGCAACTCTCCAATCATTGACATCTGGAATTCCCTTGCCATCATTTCCCGAAACTCTTCATTGAACTTCTCATTTGTTGACCCATAGATGATATCATCCACATAGATTTGGCACACAAAGAAATCCTTCCCAAGTGTCTTGTTCTTCCTCTCTACTACTCCATTTTGCTCGGGAGTATATGTAGCGGAGAATTCATGCTTGATTCCCTTCTTGTTACAATATTCCTCCACTATTATGTTCTTCAACCCAGTCCCATTGTCACTCCTTATCTTCACAATGCTAGCCTTGAATTCATTCTTTACTCTCCTTGCAAACTTTCTGAAGTTATCACTTGCTTGAGACTTATCCACAAGAAAGAAGGTCCAAGTATATCTCGTGAAGTCATCCACAATCACCAAGCAATATAGGTTGCCTCCCAGACTCTTGTAATGTGTTGGCCCAAACAAGTCCATATGCAAGAGCTCTAGAGGACGAGATGTAGACATGAATCACTTGGTTGGGTGAGATGATGCAACTTGCTTTCTAGCCTGACAAGCACTACACAATCTGTCCTTCTCAAAGGTGACATCCTTGATTCCTTCATCCAAATTCCTCTTGACCACTTTTTTGAGTTGATTCATTCCAACATGTGCCAATCTTCTATGCCACAACCATCCCTTTGTTGCCTTAGTGAATAAGTAAGTACTTGGTGGCATGTTGCTTGATTTGAAGTCTGTGACATACAAGTTCCCATGTCTCACTCCATGAAATACTAGCCTTTTCTTTGCATTCTCAATCAAAGCACCATCCTCATCAAATGTGCACTTGAATCCCATGCCACAAAACTGACCAATAGATAGGAGATTAAAATTGAGGGTTTCCATAAAAAAGACCTTGGAGAGATGGAGGTCATATGTGATGGCCACCTAGCCTAAGCCTCTAACTTTCCCTTTTGAGTTATCCCCAAAAGTCACCTTCTCATTGTCTTCGTCTTCACCAATGTTGGTGAACATGGTTGGTTTCCCGATCATATGTTGGGTGCACCCACTATCGAGTATCCAATGGGTGCCTCCACTCTTGTAATTGACCATGGTGGTAGCCATAAGACAAGCACTAGAGAAAGAGGGGTTAGTATCCAAATCATTGCTTAATTGACTTGCACTAACCTTATCATGACGAACCATGAGACCATCCTCATAATTAGGAATTCTTGCAATCCCTTCTTGAAGTCTCCTCCGTATAGGATAGTGAGGAACACGATACCTCCATTGTCCATGACCATCCCCCATGTGCACATTATCGAGCGTGGTGTAGTAGTGGGGAGGATCATAGAGGCCAGTGATGTGCTCAAGCACGTGTCCCACTTGTGAGTGAAGCACAAGTATCATCTCCATTGCCCTCTCAATTGAGAGCTCATGTCTTCTGTTGATTACCTCCTCAAGTAAGAAACCCCTCTTAGGAGTTGTGATTTGCAAGAGGAGCCTATCAATCATTTCATATGATGGGATCCTCCGAAGACCTCTAAAGGAGTTTATCCTACAGATAAGATCATAAATGCTCAAGAGAGTCTCGCAAGGGTCATCATCCGGATTTCTCACAAATTCATCAAATTGAAAGAAGAGATCCTGTTGTTGAGCTCGACGAAGATGCCAAAGTCGATCTTGTGGTGGAGGAGGCGGAGGCGCCGGAGCCGTAGTGGTGAGATTGATCATCTCAAATGATCGTGTGAGCATTGTGGTTGGCGCTCCTCTCACACCAATGCGTGGTCCACCCGAAGTGCTTGGAGTAGAACTTGGAAAGACACTTGGGGTAGACCTTGATGAAGCGCCTGGTGAAGAGCTTGGTGTAGGTTTTGATCCGAAGAGGTTGTAGAAGTTGTTGCAAGGCAATCTTGTGGAGGGATCAAAGAAGTTTGAGCTCAAAACTACTTCTTTCCCTTTGCTTGAGGATGCTCCATTGTTTGCCTTGGAAATCTTCTCCTCGGCCCAGCTTGTGGTGGTCTCCTCATCCTCAAAGAGCAACCCAAACATGTCCTCGATAGAGATATTCTTCTCCATGAGAAGATCAAGGGTGATGTAGAAGAGCTTGCTGCTAGGGAGCAAGGAGAGGATCTTCTCAATTATCACAATCTTGTGAAGCTTGAACGACCCGTCATTTGCTTCAATCGCGTCCACAATACCTCACAAGCGAATAAGAGAGTCAAGCAAGTTCTCATTGTCATTAGCATGGAAAGCAAAGAACTCCTCAACAAGCAAGACACTGACACGATCAAGAGGCACATCATCATTAATCATCACATTAGGCACACTAGCAGAGCAACATATCAAGTCAACACTAGAGGAATCTAGGCACTCACTAGAACAAGGCACATCCACACAATCATCATCATACACATGATCATCAGTAAAGGTATTGGAAAAGTCCACAAAAGTAACCATCAACTCATTCGAAATCATGTCATTTAGGTAGCTTTTCAAGTGATCCGTTCATGAGCCATGACCAGTTCTCGAATGGGATGACATCCCAACTCAATACGGTCACTACTCAAGGCGGTTAAGCCTTATGATGAGCACTTGGCTCTGATAGCACTTGAAAGGACCGAGTGACCGAGAGGGGAGGGTGAATCGAGAACTCAAACTATGTATCTAATTTGCCAAATACTAAAACCGACCACTCAAACAACTCCTACACAATTCTAGTGGTGATCACACTAGCAAGATAATGGTTCTAAGAAAGGAACAACAACCTAAGCATACTAGTGAATCACGTAAGGCAATACAACTCCTATGCAAGGTAGTAATAAAGACACGCGGAAGCAAACAACAAGCTAGCAAATGAGTCTACTCATGCAATGCTATAAGATAAGGAACTAGAGCACACAAGCATGAGTAGCACAATACATACGAGGGTGATCAACTAAGCCAAAGCAACTCCTATACATGCTAGTGATCAAATGTGGAAGCTAAACACTACTAGCAAGTAAAGAAGCCTATTCATGCAAGTCTACAAGATAATCAACTAGAGCAAGGTAAACACACAAACATGAATAGCATGGTAAGTAAATGCGAAAAGTAAGGCATCATAGTAAGGAGAGGGTCAAGGAATGCTCATGATTTTTTTCTCGAGGTCTCGGAAGGATGGCGCCTTTTCCTACTCCTCGTTGGACCACTCCCGTCGGAGTACTAGTCCCTCCCGCCACCAAATGGAGTTCTCGCGCACGAGCCCGCAATCACTCCCGGAGTGAAGACACGGTTATGTCGACACTGCCACCAAGGCACAACCTCGCCTCCCTCTTGAACTTGCCGGACTCCCGGAGTCGACATGGGCGCTTACTAACGATGCCCTTTTACTGGCGGGCTCAAACTAGGAACAAACGTGTGACGGCCTTCACAACCGATCACGATAGCCTCGATCACTGACACCTAACCTATGTAGGTGTCACCATACACCAAGAGTAACAATCTAGATCACATCCTAAGGACACCCTAGCCTTTGATATGGATAGATGCTCAAGTTACTCTCACTAGCACTCTCAAGATATCTAATATCCTCTTCTAGTGCTCCTCTCTTTTCCTCTTGGCTCTTACCAAATGCTCCAAGGTATTCCACTGGACAAGAGAGGTCTCTAAGATCCCAACAACGAAGTTATATAGGCTTGCAACCTCAAACTAGTCGTTGCTCCATGAAATCACTTTTCTGGACCCTCATGACCGGACCGTCCGGTCACTGCCAGACGGGACCATTTGGTCTCTCTGTAACGGCTCCTAGAACCGTTGGCTACTCTGTCCAGACAATTTCCTTGTACTGACTGGACCGTCCAGTCAGTATACCGGAACATCCAGTCTCTTCACGTCCTGTGCATTCCAGAGAGCTCCGAAAGCTGCTTCCTCTCTGTTCTGGGCAAAACTCCACAGACCAGACCATCCGGTCTGTAGACCGGACCGTCCGGTTTCTACAGACTTCAGCCCAAACAGATTCTTCGCAAAGTCTTCTCTCTGATTTCCTAGTGACTGTACAGTCCGGTCACCACTGACCCCTCTATCCGATCACTATGTTCAGAAGCTGAAACTCTTCGTCCTTGCTTGACTTCGTTTCCCGGCTTCTTCGAATAGCTCCTTGCTACTCCACTGTCACCTAGTGCTTGTGATTTTACTGAGCATCCATGCACATCACTGACTAGCATGACCTAAAAGACATGACCTAGACCCCCTTGATAGTCTAGTTTTTCCTATGGACTCATAGCCCTAACAACTAGATAAGTGTTCCAAACACTTGCTTCATTGCTTGTCCTTAGCCTTGATCCATCTTCATCAACCCTTGGACTCCATCAAGCTTACAAGCCTCCATGCTTGTGGTCATTATCATCCATCACCAAGGCAACCATCTACAATCATCACAGAGTAGAAAAAAGTTTTCTACACGCACAACACTCGTGTAGGCATTAGTCATATTTCACGTTTGTCATTCATCACCAAAATATTCATACCTTGAAGTGACCTCAATGGTCATGATCCTTACAGCTACACCTAATTAGATGCACCTATTCGACGCACCAGTGGATTTCTTGAAAACGTATTGATCGTTGAGACCTCTCACAAACTCGCTGATATAAAGCTGAAGCAGTCTACATGGCACAAACCAATCGGGAAGTTACTAAAGATTATCATCAAGCTTGCAAGACTCTCGGAGGCTTCTGTCGACCAGACGTACCCAGGATACCTCACATAGAAGAAAAATAGAGACAGACTCCTACTTGGATATTTATAGTAGACCGACTAGAACTCCGCCATATAACCTTGTCCCCCGGGATATATAAAGAGGGACAGGGACCCCCCTCAAGGGGCGAGCAAGCAATACAGCAACGCATAAATTTGACACAACTAGACATCATCGTCTAGGTCTACCCTCCTCGTCTAAATATCTGATCTAGACATATTATTATAAATACCACAGAACACAAGATGTAAGATTATTATCCTCTAGGAGGCCCGAACCTATATATATCAGCGTCTTGTATTACCATCGTCTCTTGATCTCGCGCATATCCCTGTTCTATATACAAATCGTCATAGATGAACTATCGTATGTCTAGTGCCGAGAATAAATCTCGACAAGATGATGATAAAAGTTGTGCTACGGAGATATTCTTTTTCACTTTGTTTATCATGTGTCTATTAGTGTGCACGTGCGCAGCTCTGACTTCTGATATAATCCAACTCACGTACATGATTGTTAACTTTCTAGTGAAAGTAAAGGCTAGTGAGGTCATAGCTTCTTAGTAGATCTCTCTATTATCTGAAAAAAGCAAACCGAGGTATCTTCCATATTTAATTCTTTCATTCCAATGTTCATATGCATGTTAATCCTAGGAAACTATTTTTATGTATTTTAGAACATTTTGATTTAAGTAAAGTTCGACCTCTAGATTCCCAGGTCACCTTTGTAGTCCATACATTTCCTTTAGAGCTATATTTAACAGTTTGGTCCAATGATTTTAGAAGTTTGAAAATTCAAATGATGCATATGATGAATATATTGAAATCCGTAGCCAACAAAGGTTATCTTCAATTTTTGGCTAAAGTATATCTTGTAAAAACATAGGCCGCACATACAATTTAACATGTAGATTACATGAAGATTAAAAAGTTATACCTATGATACTGTTAAGGATATAGTAGTAGATTAGGACTCTAATTGTTGAGTCCTTATCCTAGTCTAAGATTAAGTCATGTCTTTCCCTATATATGTAACCTATTAGGTCTATTAACAATATCAATACAATCCATATTATTCCTAACAGATACCACACCATTTATACACCAGTACACTAAAGATAACTTAGTATCCAACCGTTGAAAGCATTTGGATGGGATTAACAGACAGTTAAAACAGAAGGTTTTTTATGCCCATTTAAAGCTTTTATCACTTTGATAATGACAATAGCACTGGCAGAGAAACCAATCTGAAGTCGGAACTGAACCAGGTGTCTTTGCTTTTGATATCAGAACAATGTCATGACTTCACCATCCCTAGGAGCCAACTGATTACCATTGCTGTACTAGGTTCACCAGCTACACCGCATGAGGGCCACAATTGTTCAGATAATTGCAGATCCCACACTAGTCTTTCACATAGAGGAAATGTGAGACCCTTTCTTTCACGTAGTGGAGATGCGAGACCCTTACTTCTATGACTCTAGTTGACTTTGTCAAAGTTTGGCTGCTGAGAGCGAGGGTTTAACTGAGATCTCAATATCACCATAAGGTTCTGCTTGTTGAACATCAATATAGTCATAACTTTTCAGAACCTATAGGAAGAAAAAAAAAAGAAAATAAGTCATATATTCACCCAAAAATAATCACCGAACAGCTGCACAAATTGAAAAGGCAAGTGTAAAGAAAAATTTACACTGCTGTAATTATTAATACTACCGTTGTTTCAAAGAACATTCGTGCAGCTTGTTTTCTTGTTCTCCCCTCCAAAATTCCACTCAAACTGAATTTTCCGTGCTGTTCATCTGATGAGGTAAAAGGAATATGATCTTTGAAGAACTGTGCAACAGCCCTACAATACAATACAGCATAAAATGTCACAACTCGTGCTCAAACAGGAATAGAGTTCTTGATCGAGACATATATCACTACCTTGTCCTGGCAGACATGCTCCCTAATCCAGTGACGCCAGTACCCACACTAGATCCACCTCCAGGTGTACTTATAAGACCTGGAATCTCTGGCAGATCTTCATCTTCAATTATTGGAAACAGGGATGCCATACTATGGGCAGTACTTTGTCCAGGTAATGAATAGTTGCCATCAGAAGGTGTTTCCGTACAGCCAGTTCCCCCAAGTCGAGACAGCGGAGTTTGACTGCGAGTTTTGAAAGGAGAATCATCTTCTCTTGCTGCAGACGGCATATGTACCGGGGAGAATCGAGGCAACTCAGGCGACATATAGTTGTCTTGTGCTGCAGTAAGTCGTGGTGACTTCGGGGTGGGGAGAGGTTCAGGCTGTGCGTCAGCAGTTACAGGAGACATTGGGGAGGGTTGTCGTTCAGGCAGTGCATCCTGATGATCATTACTTCCATCAGCAGCCTCGGATTCATGAGAAGCACCCTCAGCATCATGGTCACCCACACGGGGGAAGTTTTTATCATATACTGCATGTAGGTTGCTGCACATTCCTGAAAGTGTGTGGGGGGGGGGGGGGGGGGGATTTGGGGGTTAATGTGAGTCCATAAAATAAACCAAAAAATTAATACATCTGAAAATTCAAGAGCATAGCATACCAGCAAGCAAAGGTTCACGAAAGAAGCTGCCATTTTTGTTAACCTTGCTGAATTTCCACATATCACGGGACGTTTGGGGTAGCTTTCTTCTCTTGTCGACAAACTTCTCTAGTCGATTCTCATCAGAGATTTGTAGGCTCATATATCTGTGGAAAAGAATAATATTGGTCACTCGTACCCAAGAGTACCTCCAGAATTTTGCTTATAGAGAGACTGTAAAGGACCAACATTCTTAAGGATGGAGATGAACCAGGTTGGCTAGACTCGCAAATGCAGATTTCAGATTTGTGATGGTAGAAGTCTAAGATGACTGCACTTTTTTTCAACAGGATGAATCCAACACCTAGCCAATGATATTCGTAGAGGATCTTTTTAAATCAAATGACAACGAAAGAGAATAAATTATTTTTGAATAAGCTGTTTGCCAATAGAATATTAAAGGAATCAGTGTAACACCATGACATAAAAGCCATTTAGTTCCAAGCAGGTTGGGGTAGGCTAGAGATGAAACCAACATGAAAATTCAATCAAATATTCGAAGAATCAGTGTAGCATTAATACTGAATTTACCTTAATAAAACCATTTGCAAATTTCAAAATCAGACAACTACTTTGACATGTATTGCAAAAAAAATGACAACTTTCAGTGACTGTTGAAGAAAACTACCAAGTACTTTTGTTATTTCTGTTGAAAGACCTCCAGCTATCACTTGCTAGTGTAACTGCCCACATGCCCACACTACATGTTCTAGGATTGACAAATGGGTCCAAGATGGTAAAATTATACGTTTTTGCCACCAAGTGTCAACTTAGTCATAATTTCTTGCAACTCAAAAAGTTGTAGGTTTTGCAACCCATGTCAAAATAGTTGTACATTTTGAAATTTACGCAGATATCATTGAGACAGCAATGAAGGACAGGTCCGACGCAGTGGTTAAGTCACCCTACTTGTGCCAAGAGGTCCTAGGTTTGACGCAACCTCTCTGCAATTTATTGCAGGGGCAAGGCTTGTCTCATATAATCCTTCCCCAGACCCCACATAGCATGGGAGCTTACAGCACTGGGTCTGTCCTTTCCTTTCCTTTATTATCATTAAGACAGCAATACAGCCAAAATATTCTTTGACTTGGGACAAATAAAGGTATGCAGAGTTCCAAAAAAATTTCCAACTTTTGATACAAATCATTATCAAAATTGCCAAGCCACTTTCAGACAAATCATTATCAAAATTGCTAAGCCACTTTCAGAATCAGATAAACAAAAAAAACCATACTTTTTCAAGGTATCCACACTGAAATATTGATCAAATAAACAAGCAAGAATCCAATATGCATGAAACTTACTCATTGGAGCACACTATTTGAGAATCAAACTTTATCCTTTTGTTTCCTCGGGCTTGAGGTGGATGAGGATCTTGTACTTGAGGTGGAACTTGAACTTGAGATGGAGATGGTTGGAGCCCCCAATCAGGTAGGTGGACTAAAACAAGAAATGAAAGTCAAACCAGGTGTTTGATCATTACAAGAATAATACTTTTCACATGATATTTTTATTACACTAATTTTAGACAAACAAACACTTAACATAATATTCCATAAGACAAAAACAAACCAGATGTTGATTGCTCACCATCTTCAAAGGGATCAAATGTGTTCAATGTTTGTGGACTGGGTACAGATGTCCCAGGTAGTTGTTGACCAGCAAAAGGTTCTTCAATAACTGGGGAAGTGATAATCTTCCTTTGCACAAATGGTGAAGGAGAAGGATCAACATCCATGGGGTCATCATCTTCATTGGTGATGATTTCTGGGAAATCTAGGATAGGACCCCCTGAGCCATCACGCATTTTCTCAGGTGGATCTTGTGCTCCAACTGTTGTAGTTTCAAAGTTTAATGGTACATTGCCTGGGGAAGGATATATGGGAATTTCTTCATTGGCATTTTTGCTTGCTCTGAAATCATCACTGATGGAGGGAGTGTCATTTTTATGATTGCAAAGGAGGAATGAATCCACAAGTACAAAAGAAAAAAAAATAAAGGAACATACACTTCCGCAATTGGTTCTTGAACTGGTGGTTCTAGTCCAACCTCCTGCATGATGGCACAATCAAAAAGTTAGTAGGTTGACAAGTCAAATAGAATGTGCAAACATAAAAGGCAGGACAGTTATAAATACCGCATCCAGGTCTATCATCACATATTCCCTTTCATCTGCAACACCAACAAGATAGTCAAACACATGAATCATATTTCATCTCTGTTTTCAAATAAAAATTTAAGTAAGGGTACACCCTAAGGATTGTTTAGAGGCAACATGAATAGCATTGACTACACTCAATTCCCCTTACCTGACAAAGTAATCTGATCGAGCGTTTTCTGATGATTATTATCAGGTGTACTGCAGAATTTTCAGAAAAAACAAGATTAATTGAGGTTGCAAGACCAGATGTGATATTGCAAAGTACAAAATATTACTTACTTTAACTGAGAGAGTGCATCATCTAGGTCTAAGTCGTCAAGATTCAACGTAGCTGGTAATGTGATGGATTCAAAAGGTGCATGATCTGCACCAACTGGAAGATCAACTTGCACAGAAGCAAAAGCAGTTCTAATTGTAGTTACCATACGATTGCAATCCTGGAAGAGGTAGTTCACTTTCCATGAATAAATGCGAACTAGTCCAAGAAGAAGATGCCCTGATAATCTTAGAGCAATCGGAACCTCAGGGAACATTATACTCTCTGGAAGGCAGAAGGCATGTATTAGAACATGTAAAACAATGCAGAATGTTTACATAAAAAAATACAGAATAAAGCATAGCGAAAAAAACCTCGAGTGTAGGATAGCAGCATAACCATCAATAGAGAAATAAATATTTAATTTAGAAAACCTCAGTAGCTAGTAAACCATTATCAACTACCTCATGCGAATGAGACACAAAAGATGACAACATGCACTTTTTACAAGATGCTTAGGTCATTGGATTAGGTGAATTATTTTCCTAGCTATAACAATAAGATTTTGATATCATTGAACTTCTTATCATGTCAATACACAAACCTTATTTCCGTTCCTCATGAGCATATAAATTTCATTTAACATGTCAAAGAGTGAACTAAAGATCAACGCGAAACCTACAAAGTGTTTTGTTCAAAACAATAAACATCAAAACGATCTATTAAACATACAAAGGGAAAAATGCAGCAGAAAATCCAATTGACACTGGACTAGTTGACTTCACCTTACAATCTGTCGTCTGCAACATATGCATGCTTGTCCCAAAAGATCACACCTTTGGCTTCCACAAACAAAAGAAAAATCGTATTTTTGGGCAAATATTCGGTCCCAACATCTGCCCACACAAGCTTATGCCCAATATAATTGCTAGAAATCAAAATAGTCCTCTTCAATCTTTCTCTGAAAATCCTATGACAAGGACAAATCTTTTCGCAAAATTCTAACCAGTAACTGAACGGAGACAACAAATCCTTAGGAGAGAAGATAATGTGTACAACAATCCGTTCCCCAAAATTGACAAAACCGTTCCATTTTTTTTTTTGACCAAACAGTTGTACGCCCCCATATGACTTGCAAAATGCTGATTGGGGACAAAAACTTCGCGCAATGTATCACCGCACCAAATTAACTTCGCAACTCGACCTCATTTTCCCCCCGGAGAACAAATACACCGCTCGCCTCTAGGAGACGCTCCCATTAGTTCCTCGCAGGACCCCAGAGAAAGAAGAGCAGTTGCACAAAAAAAATGCCGTCTTTCTACCGGCGGTGCGGGTTGAAAGGATAAAAAACAGGCCTTTGGCCCTTGGCCGGCGAGCAAGGGAAGGGGAAGAAGGGAAAGGCGGACCGGACCTGCGTAAGAGGGGATGTCAATGCCATCGATCTGCGGTTTCTTGATCTTGCGCTCGAGGTGGGCGGCTATCCACACCGTGCCCAGCGGGCTCTTCCGCGCGAGGATCGTGTGCGAGTAGAACATCCTTGCCGCGGTGGTAGGGGAGAAGCCTTCAGGTGGGGTTCAGGTAGGGTTTGGGACGCCGCGGCAGAGTGGAGTTGGAGGAGGCGGCGTATGGGGAGTGAGGAGGGATGTGTGAGACGGGGCGGTACAGGACTCCGAAATGGATTTG
The DNA here is from genome assembly GCA_030378355.1 of Eleusine indica. Taxonomy (NCBI): domain Eukaryota; kingdom Viridiplantae; phylum Streptophyta; class Magnoliopsida; order Poales; family Poaceae; genus Eleusine; species Eleusine indica. The sequence continues at coordinate 33,898,840 of CM059499.1, forward strand.
GGGGGAAACGGGAGCTTTTGGAAGGGCGCGGGTGAGGCGGGCGCGCGCCGTGCGGTTTTCGGGGGCGTCCTCGTGGGCCGTTGGCGGGAGCCGAAGTGGCTCGCTGAGGGATGGGCCCGGAGGGGGCGGTTGTTTCGGAGGGGTGGAGTGAGTTCCGTGCGAGGGAAGGAGCGCGGCTTTTTCGAAATTTGGAATGTTTCTAGACTTTTCTCCACCATGAGAGCTAATTTTGCTAATTAATAATTTAATCAAAATTATGTTCCCATGTTCCTGTTCATATGGAGGAACATTCATACAATCCTTACTAAAAAGGAGCTGTTTCTATGAGTTCTTCATGTGATAGCGAATTGACAAAATTGTTGCCAATTTAATGGGAAACCTTAAGACTATTTTGCCGTAAGTATTTATGTATTTGTTCAAACTGAAAATTGCCCAACTCTTATTTACCACTAATTTATATTAATATAAATTATTTTAAAGTAAAATATTTTGTATTATGATAAATCCGAATATATCAACTTTGTTTTATCAAAGCTAGTGGATTGTTTGATATAATGAGTAAAAATTGAAAATATTTTATTATAATAAGAAAAAAAACTATTTTACTCTCTCCAAGTATGCTCGAAGTCTGAACCCCTCAACTATCATCTGTTTCATCCCTATTATTTGCTAATAGATCATTTAATATCTTTAATCAGTATTTTAAACCCCACTTGGTATCGTGGACCGGGATTGAGTTGGGAGTGTCCTCTGTCCACAATTTGGTTGAGACATATATCACTAATAATTTGTGGGCAGCGGGAGCAATGAATTAACCAAATTGTTTTCAATTTACAGGAAAAGATCTTTAGGTTTCTTTTTGTTTTGCACTCAATAGTATTTAACCACATTCAAAAATAAATGGCACTTAACCCGGATACTTTCTAATTTTCACTTAGGTAAAATATATATTTGTAATAACAAAATTTTTGTATTGTTGTGTCATGAGGATATGGTGTAGTAGTTCGAGTTTAGTTGTTTGTTGTTCTGATCGGATCTATGTAGGTGTGCGTATAGTATAGAAATGTTGGAGGATGAAAATTTTCTTCATAAAGATAAGTATCACTCCAAGGTGTCGAGTTTTGAGTAAATTGGCACATTACATTGGCAGCAGATGACCGCCCTCACATGTTACTTTAGCCCACCAAGAAGGAAGGCAGCTGAGGTCAAGTGGAACACAAACAGGATGGAGACAAGATATCTGGGTGCCTAGGATTACACCTTTTCTGATGTAATATGTTGTTGCAGGCGTCATGTTTGACAAATATCAGCTATTTCTTTGTTTTATGTCAGTCAAATCAAAGCAATCACCGATCAAATTGATTACTTATAGATACTTGACTGTGAATTCCTGATGTGCTTTCGATTGGTGATCCCACATGTTTTTTTGGTTGTTGAGGTATCGATGGAATGAATATCAAGTCGTTGAAGCAGGGTATCCCATGCAAAAGGGCGAGGCAAATGAAAAATTGTTGCTAGCAGTAACAGTCAACAATATCTGATGTAGTGACCATTGATGCAAGCTAGGCTAAGTACCATTTTCATCATGTGCCGTCATGTTTACATATTTGTGTGCTTGTATATCACAGTGAACTATGTAATAAGAAGTAAAGGGGCTCACGGCGCAGTGGCAAAGGTCACCGATGGTTCTTGGCGCCTGGTCCTTATGGAAACATAGAAATGCTGGTGTGTTTGAGGGCGCCACGCCTTCTCTCCACTCCTCTCCAGAGGCTGTTGAGCAGCTTGCAGGATGAGGCTCAACTCTGGTCTAGGTCGTCTGCATGGGCTTGCATGAGTAGGTGTAGTCTCGAGGTCATTTTTTTCTAGTGTGTTTTATATCTGTTCAGCCTCTTATGTATGATATAATCCTTCTTGGCTTGGTCCCAGCTTGAGGGGGTCCATGTATGGAGCATTTTTACTTCGCTATAATATACAGATATATAACTCTCCTATGTATTCGAGAAAAAAATAGTGTTTGTGAGTATTTTCTGCTGTCATGTTGTAACATACTCAAACACTAAATATATCCTTGTGTGTGTGAACTAAATCCAACTAACAATGCAGTAAACCAGAGTGAATGAATGTGTTATGTGTGGGGAACAATACACACGTTATTAGTATTAGAGTTAGAGTCATAATTGAATAAGAGCAGTAGTAGTATAAGGAATAGTTCAGTTAAGAATCTTTGGCAGAGTCGGTTAGGACACCATAACATAGTAGGTTTCAGTTGTAATTCTGCCAGCTATAATCAGACTCTGCGATAGGGATAGCCTAAACCCTAATTATCAAGAGGCAAGCAATAATTAGAAATGCAATCTCAATCTTGTCTAATTCTTTCAAGCTTTGGGTATAGTCTAAACCCTAATGATCAAGCTCTTGGCATAGCATAAGGCATAATTATCCACACCCATAACATCTGGTGTCAGACTTGCCATCGATCTTCCTCGTATGTGCAGGGCCATGACCGACGAAGACAAGAAGAAAGCTTACACTCTGGCTGCCGCTGAGGCTGCCAAGAAGAAGGCTAAAGCCGAGGCTGCCATGAAAAAGGCTACTGCAGGTGATTGCTCTGGAGCCGATGATGACGAACTAGACAAGAAGACCATCTACAAGATGGTCCTCACCAAATTGAAGTGCTTGGACAACTTGGAGTCCAAGATCGACGCCATGGACCAACATTTGAAGATAAAAGAGAACTCGCACTCTGGCCGATCATTCACGGCAACCTACAATGACTCTGATCGATCGTTCATGACACACCAAAATGATAGTTGCGCGTCTTCCGATGGGCGCAGCATCCCCAAGTACTACAAGCCAAATTTTCCAAGTTCAATGGACATGACGATCCGCTGACCTTCATCCACAGATGCGAGGCGTTCTTCCGGGTATTCTGCGTTCTTGAAGTGCTTGACGCTGCCCAAGTCTGGTACATGCACGTCAAGCCTAAGAACGGTGTAAGGGTTGATGAATACTAAGAGGGGGGGGGGGAGCTGAATTGGACCGAGATGGATCATCAACTCAAACTTCACTAACCAATTATGCACACCTTGCTAACGGTAAGTCCTATACAGTTCTACCAAGCCAAGACCCTAGCAATTCTAGTATAATGATGCAATACAAGCAATGCCAAGCCAATCATCAAGCATGCAAGCCCATGGCAGCCCTATCTCTACTTACACACAAGTGCATAATTGATATGATAAGTAAGGAGAGAGTTTAGGGAACTTCCATTGATTTTTAGCCCGAGATCTTGGAAGGATAATGCCTTCCCTTAATCCTCACTGGATCAACTCCTGCCGAAGTATCGATCCCTCCCACCACTCAACGGTGGAGTCCTTGTACACAAGCCCGCATCACTTCACGAGCGAAGTCACAGTCGCATAACCATTGCCCCAAGGGCACATGCTTGCCTCCTTGAAGGACTTGTTGTACTCTCCTAGTGCAAGCACAGACATCTCTCTTCTTGACGCTTCTTTTAAAGGCGAGCTCACACCTTGTACAAACTTGTGATGACCTTCACAACCAATCAGAATAGGCTCATCACCGACACCTAACCGGTCCAGACCCTTCCATAGACCAAGCGTAACAACATGAATCACTCTCTACAACCTCACTAGGCTAGAGATGAAGGGATGCTCTTGTTACTCTTTTTGACACTAAAAGATAACTCTCAAATCTTTGCACAAGTGTCATCTCTTCTTCTCTTGGCCCTCTATGGATTCCTCCAGCGATCCAAATAGCCAAGAGAGCTCCACATGAGCTGGACAACCGCTATTTATAGGCTACAACCACTCTACTAGTCGTTGCCAAAAAAACTAACTACTGAGGAATCACTCAACCTAGCTTATGGTGACTTAACACCGTAGCTTATGGTGACCACAAAGTGTTCACACTTTAGTACTAGCCATTGAATGGCTACATCACCATAGCGTATGGTGACTTCCTCACCTCCTGATGGTGGTCTCTTCCACTCCCACCCCTCCGCCTCCCGACGCCCCACCCACCAGCCCCATGCCGGAGCCTGTCCATGGCCCGGCGGCCACCTCCCCGGCCGTGAGCCCGTCGGCCTTCCCTTCCCACAGGCGTTGGTGTTCGTCTCCTCCATGTCCCCCCACGCGCAGCCGTTTCCGAAAGGTAGGTCGAAGGAGGAAAGATGGAGGGACGCTAGCCCCACGTTATCTTCCAGTAGCTCGTCGTCAAGCACTACTCTAGGCCCCTCATTCAAGGACATCCTGCTGGCCGCCGGCGGCTGCCCGCCCTCGCCACGGCCGGCACCGAAGGAGCCCACGCCGCCGAGGATTATCCTGAAGTCAAGGCCCCATCAAATCGCGCCCGTTGAAGGTCCTGACGCTCAAGGTTGGCAGCGGGTCGAGAGCCGTCGCTCTTGTAAGGCTCACCTTCATAAGCTGCGTGCTCCCCGCCGGTCGATTCCCGTGGATCTCCGGGAGAGGTGCTTCAACTGTTTCTCGGTGTCTCACCGCACCACCGATTGCCGTAAGCAGCCGCGCTGCTTCAAGTGTCAACGGCGCTGGTGCATCGGTCCTACTGGTGTCCTGGCATGCAACAGAACTTGGTCTGGCGGCGCGTTACCCCCGCCGTCCATGCGTCGGCGGACGCGGTGGCCAGCGATGGTTCATGCCCATCCCCGGTGATGGCCGCGGGTCAAGTACAGGAGGAAGGCGAGGTCGTCTCTGCGCATGGCCGCCGTCGACGGCGGCGCACCAGACGACGGCATCCCGTGTCTCAAGGTGATGACAAGCCGTCGCGTAAGAACAACAACGGCGACCCACCACCCATAGCTGCCGAGGCCGGTGGCTCTGGTGCTCCTTCTCGGCCGCGACGGATTATTGATCGCTCGGCCAAGATCGCCAGGGCGGAAGATGAACTCAGGAATACTCTGGCCATCTCGGTGATTGGAGACCTATCAGTCGTGCCGGTGGACGTCCTAGCGGTCGAGTCAACCTCTCGCTTTGAACTCCCGGCCGGCTCACTGGAGCTTCACCGGCTCGGTGATGCAGACCTGCTACTAGTCCTCCCCGACGAGGCGACGGCAGTTCGAGTGTTCAATGGCGGCCTTCCTTTCCAGCTACCTCCAGTCATGCTACACTTCCGGCGATGGTCTCGGTTCATGAAGACGACTGGCATAACCTTGCCAACTCTAATCGAGATCGAGCTTAGAGGCGTCCTAGATCACGCTTGGGATCTTAAGACGGCAGAGCACCTACTCGATGAATGGTGTTGGGTTTGAAATCTCCATCAAGACACCCTGCAGCGCAGGGACTACTCATCCTTCAACCTGACAGCATGGTGCTCGCGACCTGATCCCGACGGCCATGGACTTGGTGATCATGGAGTCGCCGGTCCTGGTCAAGGAAGACCCTCCTGTGAAGCGGGGGCTCGAGTATCAGATTGACGTTGTTGTGTCCCTGAATCAGGATGCACCTGGCGAGGATTTGCCTCCGCCACCCGCCCCATCGGACGAAGGGCATGAGGCCAAGTGACGGCGGCGACGGCGGCGTTCCCGGTCGCCAGACTTCTGTCCTCGAAGCCCGACACGCGAGGAGCTAGGTGGGGCCCCTAGTTCCTCAGTTCATGCAAGGCTAGGCCCACGCCTAGCAGCGGCCAATCACATGATGAGAGAAGCCCAGCAACCGGAGGAAAAGTACTCTTCATTGCCCAGCGTTGTCGAGGCATCTATGGCTGCCTCCCCGTTGGCTTTCCCCTTGAAGCCTGCGCATGCTATTGATGATACGGCAGCACCAGTCATTACACCTTGCTTCGGGAATATGGGCGTCGACCTTGGGAAAATGACGGGCTCCCGGCCTTTTGACCTCCCCGCCGCCCTCGCTGATTTGAATCTTGCTTCTGGGCCTCCTTCATTCCTCCATCCTGGGTCAGGCCCGACCCAGAAGGTCTCCAGTTTTGCGCATACTTCTGAGCCCATTTTAGAGGCGTTTCTTTTCAACGAAGAGGTGCTGGCGAGCCTCTCGTCCTCTTACTATATCCTGACGGCGGAGAATGACCACAGTCGTCTGCCACTATCCGGTACAGGGGAGATGCTTCTGCTGGCAGTCGATGGCTCCGGCCTCCCGCAGGCGGACATAGAGAAGGAAGGATTTCTGTCGGTGGTGGAAGGCGTGCGCCTCCCGCTGACTGTCATCTCAGACAACGACGTCCTGCCGGCGGTGGAAGGGATTCACCTCCCGCTGGCGGACAACAAGAACGACGACTCCCTGCTGGCGATGGAAGGCGCGAGCCTCTCACTGGCGGGCATCGAGGAAGAAGCAACCCTGCCGGCAGTGGAAGGCATGAGCCTCCAGCGGGCGGACACTATGGTTGAAGACGCTCGGCTTGCGGTGGTAGGCGCGGACCTCCCATTGGCAGATAGCAGTCCATTGCCGACGGAGGAAGACGTGGGCCTCCCGCAGGCGGAGCAAGAAGACCCTGATGTGGCAACATCATCTGCCGCAACTTCGACACCCACTATCTGTTTGACAAAATGCAGCTCAGACAATCAGGCAAGCAACGGACAGGAATTTCATATAACTCAGGTTCGAGCTGTTGTCCTAGTACAGGACCCACTAGAGAGTCCCTGCCTCCCGGTGTCCTCCGTGACGCCGGTTGATGGCCAGGACTTCCCCTACCTCCTCAGTGGCTGATTGAACCTGAGACCGAGCCATTGACCCCGGCGGTAGCTGCAGCTCCAGTGCGACCAAGCAAACCCATCACTTACAGTCATCGACGTCAATGCAGCAGGGCAAGAGCATCACCCACTACTAAATTTACGAGGCGTGTGACCAAGTCTGTAGCCAACCTGCTGCCTATTCCAATTGTGCACAAGAGAAGGAAGAAGACCCTCCCAGCTAACTTTGTTCCTCGCCACAGCCGCCGCGTGGCCAAACTACCACCTGGGACTGATCATAAGGCCGCGGCCACAGTTTGCCACAAACTGTCACTGATCACCGAGCAAGAGAAGCTACCCGATGATTTTCTAGAGCGTTACACGAATATGTTCTCTAAAACTTTGCTGGCAGGGCTGCATTAGTATGCTTTGTACTATCAGCTATACCAATGTACATCCTAATTGCAATCAACGTCCCAAAGTGGTTTATCAAGGCCATAGACCTTGGTGGAAAGGTAGAAAAGAAGCAATTGGAGGATCCTGTTTAGTGGTATGGGAAAAAGTGCAGAGGCCCCTAGACCTTGGTGGCTTGGGAATTCAAAATCTGCAAGTGATGAGTTGGGCCCTGCAAATGAAATGGCTGTGGCTCCAAAAAACCACATCTGATCGGCCTTGGGCAGCTTTGGAGATTCCCACTCACCCTAATGCGCGAGCTATGTTTGCCATATCTATTGTCTCTCAACTCGGGAATGGGAAAATACCTTATTTTGGTCAGACAGATGGCTACATGGCTGTGCTTTGGTAGATCTTGCTCCTGAAGTGGTTGGAGTAGTGCCAAGTCGTATTATCTGTTCCAGAACTGTGGAGGAGGCATTCACAAATCTAACATGGGTGAGGGATATTCGTGGAGGTTTATCGATCAATGGTCTTATTGAGTATCTCATTCTCTGGGATTTACTTGCCGGCATTACTCTCTCTGACAATGATGACCAACACCTTTGGAAGCATAATGTCTCAGGATATTTCTCCTCCAAAGATGCATACAAGATGTTTTTTCAAGGATCAATCATGTTTGAGACTTGGTAACGTCTCTGGAAGTCCTGGGAGCCACCCAAATGCAAAATGTTCTTGTGGCTTGCCATTAAGAACAAGTGTTGGACAGCAGACAAGCTAGCAAAGAGAGGCCTGGATCATCCTGAACAATGTGTTCTCTGTTCTCAGGAAGAAGAAAGAGTGCAGCATATTTTGGTCGGTTGTGTCTTCGCAAGGGAATTGTGGTTCAAATTGTTTCAAGTATTCAACCTAGAACGGCTAGCCCCTCGGATGGATGAAAGTGAATTTGCTTCTTGGTGGAGACAGGTCGGTAAAAGGGTCGAGAAGACACATCGCAAGAGACTGAACAATCTAATTATTCTAGGCGCTTGGACACTTTGGAAGCACAGGAACGCAGGCGTTTTTGAAGGAGCTTCGCCCAACATTCAGACGGCCTTGACCAATCTCAAGTTGGAGGCACAACTCTGGGTGTTCGCTGGAGCTCGAGGGCTCAGTGAGCTTGGTCTAGGAAGATTGCTTAGCCAGGGCTAGCTTTTGTTTTCTTTTTGTTTTCTTTAGTCAAGTTTCCTTGTGAGTTTATTTATAAAAGGATACCGTGTGAGTATGTAACCATCCCTCTTGCTTCGGTCCTAGCCTAAGGGGTTTTGTATGGACCACTCTCTTTTCCCTATATAACAAAGATACGCAGCTCTCCTGCGTATTCGAGAAAAACTTCTTCACCTCCTTACAGTGACCCCATGAATTTCCATATAGAGACACTTCTTCTCTATATAAACGCATACCTGGTCCATCGTAACTTTTGGCGATCCTGCCTAGCTTTAACAGAACCATCCTTCATTTTGTTCTTCTTCTCCTCTTTGGATCTTTCGATGACCCCTCCTCTTATCTTATAATGACCATAGAAATTCTATACAAAGGTACTTCCTCTTTGTATAAATTTCCTCTTCGCCCATTGTATCTTAAGGTGACCTCACCATACCTTACGGCGACCTCTATGCTTCTGTTCAGAGACTTGCAGCCTCTATGTACAAACTTTGGCACTCACTGTAGCTTACAGTGACTCAGCCTCCACATCCTACGGTGACATCCACATACCCGTGTGTATAGAGAGTCCATCTCTCTTGGACCAGTCATCATACCTTACAGTGTCCTCTTCTAGACCTGACGGTTACCTATGTTGCCTCACTCCTCTGAGTAACTCCTTGCAGCCATCACCATAGCTTTCAGTGATCTCACCTTACCTAACGATAGCATGTCCTGAAACTGAAACTTCTTTGTCCTCTTGACTTTGTTTCCTAGCTTCCCACCCTTGGTTGATCCTTCTCCACCGCCTCTTGTAGTGTTTAGACTCACTGAGCATCCCAACATTTCTAACACCTGTGAAACCTAAGAGAATGACTTGTGCCCTCTTGATATTCTGGGTTTTCCTATGGTCTCAAGCCTATACACTAGCCAAGTGATCACAACACACTTGGACCTAGATGTCCTTAGCCTTGATCCATCTCCATTACTGCAACTCTCCATCAAGATCTTCATGGCAATCCACGGAGTCCACGTCAATCACCAAGGTGACCAATCACTGTGTTCATATGTTGAGTTGATAGATAAGTTGTTTCTGCATCAACAATATTAGATGAAGACGTTAGCACACATTTTCATGTTGGTACTTGATCACCAAAACATTCATACATTTTGGGGTTTCATACTCCAATGGTGATGAAGCTTACCATCTACCCCTTTTTGGTGATTGATGACAACACTACTTATCTTAAACAACCATGATCAAGAGGAAGGAATAATTGAAAGCTCAAAGCTTACCTCAAGATCAAACTATCAAGAGCTTAAGAGGTCATGAAGAAAAAAAACACAACTCAAAGATGATCGGTGATATGTGGATGACATGCATAGGATATAAGAGAGCAAAAATGACATGTCATCCCATAATTGATGATGTTCTAGAGTTATCCCCTGCAAAACATACATCATTAAAGTAATAGTGCACTATAAGATGATAATCCTGCAAAACACACATTAGTGTACCATACATACATTCTATAGCTAAATAAAGAAAGGGTATACGTAGGAATTTAAAGAAACCAAGTGCATTAATGATGAGCTAAAACAATGAATGAAAACACAACTCATCAATGATCACAAAGAAGCAATAAGATATCCAAAATAAAGCACCAAATGAACCATCCACAACCATCAAAACATCATATCTCTCCACGTATACAAAATCTACTAGCACTCTCGATCAAGTCTCACACCTCTCTACCCCTATAAGTCTCTCTCCATTTGGCATCAAGGACAAAAAAGGAGAAAAAGAAGAGAAATCTAAGTGTCTAGGGCTGAAGAGCACGAGGCAGTGGTGTCTACGGCAGACTCTGAAGAAGTAGGAGATGGCTGTTGTTGTCGCTGAGATGTCGAATCCTGTGAGGTGCTAGCTGGCTGCTCCCTCTTTGAAGACTCCTGCTACGCTAGTGTTGTGTCCATCTACTCATACTCAGCCAAGTCTATAGAAGATGACGAAGTGCCAGTGTCCTGGGCCGAAGTAGTTGTCGACTTTGAAGCAGGGACTAAAGCTGCATGTGGTGCATGAACTACCTCGGTAAAGGTTAGTGTTCGAGACACTAGAGGTGAAGTCAAGGTAGCTATCCTAGCTGTCGGGTCACTCTAAGCTGCTACTGTAGGACGGGGTGATAAGGTAGCAAGTAGAGTTGGCACAGAGTATCCTGACACCGATAGAGGAGAAAGTGTTGATGCACAAGAAGGTCCTACTCCAAATATCATATGACCGGCAAGCTAACTCATGCTCGGTCCCTGAGTCCCTAACTAGTGGAAGGTGTGGTCGATGCTGTCATCAGGGAAGTGTATGGGAGGAGCTAACTCATCTGCTGCTGCTGCTGCTGTTGCACAATCTGAGGGGGTAGCTGCCCTAGTAGAGTCACTGTCTGGAAAGGTGCAGTTGGTGGAAATGTGAAAGGATCTAGGAGTCCAATAGGGGGGGGGGGGTGATGGTCAATGTGGATCTTCAACCCAATCAATTTCCACCAAATCTTCCACCTTGCTAATGACAAGTACTATGCAGTTCTACCAAGCCAAGACCCTAGAAATTCTAGTGATATGATGCAATGCAAGTGATGCTAAGTCAATCAATAAGCAAGCATGCCCATGGCAATCCTATCTCTACTGACACACAAGTGCAAAACTAAAGACGGTACATAAAGACAAGTTTAGAGATTGCTCATTGATTTTTAGCTCGAGGTATTAGGAGGATGCCCCCCTAGTCCTTGTTGGATCGACTCCCACCACCGATCGTGGAGTCCTTGCATACAAGCCCATATTACTCCCAGAGAGACGACATGGTTGCATGACCACTGCACATCGAGTCCTTGATTCCTCGAGCATAAGCTTGCCTCCCTCAAGGACTTGCTACACTCCTGGAGTGCATGCATGGGCACTCTCTCATGATGCTCCTTTCAAAGGTGAACTCAAATCTTGTACAAACTTGTGACGTCCTTCACAACACGTCATGATACGATAGGCTCAATCACTAACACCTAACCGGTCTAGGCCTTGCCATAAACCAAGAGTAACAACATTAATCCACTCTACAACCTCTCCTAGGCTAGAGGCACGAGATGCTCTTGTGTTACTCTCCAAGACACTCAAAGATAGCTCCAATCTTTGCTCTAGTGTCTCGTCTTCTCTTGGCTCTCTCCAAGTTTGCCCAGCTATCCAAATGGCCAAGAGTGGTCTGAAAGACCCCAATAACAGCTATATATAGTCTCCAACTACTTCGCCCATTGCCAAAAAGCTGGCGAAACTAAGAACCAACTGCCGTAATGTACCATCGTACTGTACAACGACCTATGAGTATAGTCACCATACAATATGGTGACCTCCACTTAACCATATGGTGACCTCTGATCTCCAGTGCCTCTCTACGCACAAATCCTCTAGGTCATCGTACTTTATGGTGACATCACCTCTAGAGTGTACGTGAAACTAGCCACTTCGGCTCCTCTGATCATCGTATCCTACAGTGACCTCGCCGTAACGTCAATGGCAACACTTGAGTTCTGGCCACTTCTCTTCCTCCATAGGCCACCGTACCTTACTACGACCTCATTGTAAGATCTCCAAAGTGTACCTGTAAATAGCCTCCTTGCTCCTTGACTCGCCATATCTTACAACGACCTCGTTGTATCTTATGGTGACTGTAACATCCATGTCCATTGAGATTAGGCTCATAGTGGCCCATGAGCATTTGTGTGCATGAGTGGGTGAGAATTTAGTACCACCTTGCTAGTCTAATGGGAGGAGGACCAACATGTAAGCCTAGGTTGTCCACTACCACCAACCTTGGGTTAGCCCTTTTACACGAAGCGAGGGCGAAAGCGTAAATAGGTTGGTGGATGTGAGAGGTCCACTCAAAACTCGAGTCGGGCCCAGCCAGGTGTGGACCCCGGGGCATTACAAGATCAAGGAAGCGGCTTGCACTCGATGGTGACAATCCAATCCAGCGAACAAGAAATGTTCTTCCCTCACCGCAAGGTTCCACATTTCTGCATATCTTCCATGGTTGGTATAAGGTAGACATTCACTGGTCAGTAAGGACACCAACAATGTGGAATAGATTCCATGTATAGTAGGGTATTCCTAAATTGAGATAGAGTAATCTGAAGATGTCATGATAAATTAATGATCAAGAGATTGATGGCAAAGAATCAAAATATCTGACAAGATGTAAGGACCGAAGGCGTACCGAGGGAGGGGGGATGGGTGAATTGGTAAGCCAACCACAAATCTGAATACTTCAATTTACACTACTAGAACCTAGCAATCGTTGTAACCTAAGAATTCTAGTAGGCCAAGACCCTACACATGCTAGTGTTCATGATGATAGCAAGCGCGAAAGCCAAACACACTAGCCTATGCAAGCCACAATTCAACCTAGTTACTAAAGCACACAATTTCAGAATAGTAAAGAGGGGGTCAAGGAATGCTCATGATTTTTTCTCGAGGTCTCGGAAGGAAGGCACCTTCCCCTACTCCTTGTTGGACCACTCCCACCGGAGTGCTGGTCCCTCCCGCCACCAATGTGGAGTTCTCACCCACAAGCTCGCAATCACTCCCAGAGTGAAGACACGGTGCGCGTCACCGCTGCCACCAAGGCACAAGCTCGCCTCCCTCAAGAACTTGTCGGACTCTCGGAGCCAACACGGGCGCTCACTAGCGATGCCCCTTTCATCGGCAGGCTCAAACCGGGTACAAACATGTGACGGCCTTCACAACCAATCATGATAGGCTCGATCACCGACACCTAACCGGTCTAGGTCTGACCATAGACCAAGAGTAACAACTAAGATCACACCCTCAAGGACACCCTAGCCTTTGATGTGCATCAATGATCAAGTTACTCTCACTAGAAGTCTTAAGATATGCAATATCTCCTCCTAGTGCTCTCCTCTTTTCCTCTTGGCTCTCACCAAATACTCCAAGCAATTCCACTGGCCAAGAGTGGTCTCCAAGACCCCTGCAACGAAGTTATATAGGCTTCCAATCTCAAACTAGCCGTTACTCCATGAAATGATCTCTCTGGACTCCATTGACCGGACTATCCGGTCATTGCTAGACCGGACCGTCCGGTCTCTCTGACACGGCTCCTAGAGCCATTGGCTGCTTTGTCCAGATGATCTCCTCGTACTGACTGGACTTTCTCTCTCCATTCTAGAGAGCACCATCTTCTACACTTCTCTATCCCAAGCAACCTCCATACAGACTGGACCGTTGTTGGCGGCCGATAAAACCCAAAATCGGCCACCAACGGGTCGGTAAATGCAAGGTAAAGACCAAAGTTTAATAAATATTTGTTTAAACTAATAAAGTTCCATGAGTTTTGGTGAAATATGTGTTTGGAGGCATAAGAGAGCAAAAATATGCAAAAACATGAAGAAACACTCCGTCGGCCGATCACGACTGTGAAACAGCCGTTTTCACCAGCCGACAGGGTCGTTTTCAGGCGGAAATCAGGAACCGGTCGACAGGGTCATATATGGCTGAAATCAGGCACCCGGCTGATTAATCGGAGTCGTTTTTCGGGCTGAACATCCGACCCGGCCGGTTTTGCCAAAAACACTTCACCGTGATGTCGTTTTCTCCTCCCAAATTAAGAATGATGAAATATGACTAAGGAAAAGAAAGCCAAACAAGTGGCCTAACCGGGAGAAGTCAAGGGGCGACCCGGAGGGGATCAGCACCCAGCCTAGGCTGCTGCCCGGCCTGGCTTGCCACCCGGCCTCGGTTGCATAGCCAAAAAAGAATAAAAAGATTTCCCTTTATAAATAAAATTTGAGAACTTGGTCTCTACCTTGCCTATGGAAATGATGAATAGTTGCTCTATTAGCTCCCTTTGAGTCTCAAGTATACAACCTCTACTCCTCACCTTTCGTGGGTAATGGTAGACCGACATGATGATAACACTAGTCCCTCTATGTTTTAGTGGGTGTAAAATGGATAATAAACACCAAGTTTAGTTGTTGGAGTTTATGATATGGCATGTTTTGGATGACTCTATGATTTCCTTATGATTAGAGTCCAAAGATCTCTTTCAAAACCATGCTGCAACAAAAAAACCCCCCTATTTGGTGCACATCTTTCCTATGATATACAGTTTCCTACCATGGCCAAATATTAAGAAAAACCATGATTACGCCATTTATGCATACATTGAGTTTAGTTAGGATTTAATCCTTATGAGGGACTTGCAATTCCAAAGCCAATCATTTTCCTTCGTGTTATCTTTGAGTTCTCAAGTAAATCATGCTTGGTTATGCAGTTTTCACGTCGGAATCATGCATCCACTTCACCAAGCATGCCAACCAAAAATCTTCTTTTTTTTGCGAGCCTTTGATCCCATTAAAAGATTACGGTCCTCCCAATTGCTCAGAAAAAGTTTGCAAAAATATTTGAACCATTGAATTAGCCTCTTTGCACCATGATAGCTGGAAGAAAGAAGCAAAAGAAGAAAGAAAGAAAATAAAGGAAAAATTTATCAGATCTCATGAATGTGCTATATCAAAAAGCTTCAAGGTTCATACAAAAATAAAATACTTCTTTGAGCAAAAATAAAGGACCATCTTTTTTCTCTAGCACAAAAATCTAGTCTTTGGGATAAATCTGCACCCAAGACCGTTGCAATTGTGGTAGCCCAATCCTTTGGGTGAGTCCATTCTCTCCCTCTCCCCTGGATATTATTTCAAAATGATTGGAATTAGGAAGTGCAATGTCTTTTTGCTAGGACCATCTCTTAGCTTAACAATATGTGCATGCTAAATGTGACATCCTACCAAGCTCCACATATTTAAGCCAAACTTTTAGAAAGTAGGATGAACATTTGGTAAGGAAATACACACTTTGAGAGATGAGAGCCATAGTGAGCGATTGCACCAAGAGGGAAGATTTTCAATCTTATGCAGCATTATAAAAACTTTGGACTCATAATTAAGAAGGAGATTGCATGA
Organism: Eleusine indica; assembly: GCA_030378355.1. NCBI lineage: Eukaryota > Viridiplantae > Streptophyta > Magnoliopsida > Poales > Poaceae > Eleusine > Eleusine indica. The sequence goes on from CM059499.1 coordinate 33,914,083, forward strand.
CAAAGTCTAAACTAGCCGTTCTAGACTTCAACCGCTTATGACAAGGTTATAAAATGCCAGTAAGCTCCGCTGTACATTGAGAATGACTTAGTAACATAGTTGTGCTGGTTTACACTTACCCATATTGTGTTGGAGTATGTGTTTGTGCACTTGATACTTGCAGGGCGCTAACATTGAAGCAATTCCTGATCCATCACCTCTAAGTTTTGATTTGCTTGGGACGAGCAAAGTTTAAGCTTGGGGAGGTGTTGGCGGCCAATAAAACCTAAAATCGGCCACCAACCAGTTGGGAAATGCAAGGTAAAGACCAAAGTTTAATAAATATTTGTTTAAACTAATAAAGTTCCACGAGTTTTGGTGAAATATGTGTTTGCAGGCCTAAGAGAGCTAAAATATGCAAAAACATGAAGAAACACCCCGTTGGCTGATCACGACTGTGAAACAGCCGTTTTCACTGGCCGATAGAGTCATTTTCAGGCTGAAATCAGGAACCGGTCGACACGGTCATATATGGCTGAAATCAGCCACCCGGCTGATTAACCGGAGTTGTTTTTCAGGCTGAACATCCAACCCAGCCGGTTTTGCAAAAACACTTCATGGTGATGTCGTTTTCTCCTCTCGGATTAAGAATGATGAAATATGGCTAAGGAAAAGAAGGCCAAACAAGTGACCTAACCGGGAGAAGTCAAGGGGCGACCTGGTGGGGGTTGGCACACGGCCTAGGCCACTGCCCGGCCTGGGTTTCCACTCGGCATGGCCTGTCGCCCGGCCTAGGTTGGTCACCTAGGTTTGCCAGCCCATGAGGCCCAATAAGTCTACCGACCCCAAAACGAAGAGGCCCAATAACCGCCATCGGGACAAGATCCGAGCCAACCAAAAGAAGTTGGTCGCGAACCGACACGATCCTACGACCGCCCGGCTTGGGCTGCCGCCCGGCGGTGCATGCCGCCCGGCATGCCCGATTGCCTAACATGGCCCACCGCCCGACACACCGACTTCGGCTAACCCACCCTCCTTCACCTACAAATACCCCTTGGACCATCGTCACATATAAATAGAGGGGGAATTCAACAGAAAAGGAAGGATCAAAGAAACACATCAAAGAGTCCATTTCCCACTACTTCTGCTACATAGTAGAGTAGGTTAGTTAGTCGGGAGTTAGAATCTAGTCGAGAGCATCGCTCGGGATTCCGGAATTGTCTTGGAGTCTTGGTATGAGCTCTCTTGTATCTTTTCTCTTTATGTAAGACTTATCCTTTATCAATATAAATATCTTTTCTTTTATATCTTGTCAAGTATTTATCTTAACTTAATCATTTTCGTTAAGTCACAATTATCGGGAAGAAACTTTGTTGCGTAGTTCATGGGTTTTCCGGCTAGGATTTAATTAAGTTTAGTTCTTTCTGAACTTAGACTTGGTTATTTCTCAGCTATTCTTCCGCTAGGCTAACGGAAGAATATCTAGTGAAGGTGTAGGCGCGGTGCCTAAGTTAACGCTAGCTGGATTTGCATTCGTCCCCACGGGTTTTGTGGTAGGTGGAAGGTGGTGACAGCCCTGTCCGTCCCTTTTGTAATTCACCACGTTCGGGAAGTCTCAAGGTGGGTTGTCTAGCGATAGCATAATCACTAGTACAGAGGTTAGTTACCGACCCATACTAGTGGAACGTTTTCGTGCCCCGAAGTGAGATAACGGGTGAAAGACTCGAGGCTGTACCAAGAAATTGGTGTAAGCACTCAATCCGAGTAACTAGCATTTGACGCTTAACTTAGATATATTAGGAAGATATATTTTTAGGAATCTTAGACTTAGACTCGCTGTCCTCCCGACTAGCTTAACCGATCTCTTTATTTATCTTAGTGTGGATTTCTCCTGTGTTGCTACCCCCACTCTTATTACTGAATACCCTTACCCCCATCTTTGGTCAGTTGGTATAATTCTTGTAGTTATATCTTTGTTAAACCAAGATAATCTTATGCCTAGCTTCCCTGAGTAAAAGAAATACGATACCTTGGAATACTCCCGGGTGAAATGCTACAATGGTGTTCTGTGCGCTTGCAGATTAATTCATTTTATTCTTAAAGCATAACAAACATCAACAATCATTTCTGGCGCTGTACCAGGATTAGAGATATTCTTGATACGATGTTAAGAAGTGTCAACCACCGTCCGGTCTATAGACCGTACCATCCGATCTCTACAGGTCTTCGCGCTGACAGACTTCCTCGCAGACTTCTCTCTGGTCTCCTAGTGACCGTACAGTCCAGTCTCCACTGACCCCTCTGTCCGGTCACTACGTCTAGAAGCTGAAACTCCTCGTCCTCATTTGACTTCGTTTTCCGGCTTCTCCGAACGGCTCCTTGGCTTCTCCACTGTCACCTAGTGCCTGTGATTTCACTGAGCATCCATGCACATCACCAACTAGTGTGACCTAAGAGACATGACCTAGACCCCCTTGATTGTCCGGTTTTTCCTATGGACTCAAAGCCCTAACAACTAGACAAGTGTTCCCAACACTCGCTCCATAGCTTGTCTTTAGCTTTGATCCATCTTCATCAACCCTTGGACTCCATCAAGCTCACAACCCTCCATACTTGCGGTCATTGTATTCATCGCCAAGGCAACCATCATCCATATGATTTGTAATAGAGTTTAGAGATAATTCCTGCATAGACAACACTCATGTACATATTAGCCCACAATTTCATAGTTGTCATCTATCACCAAAACCTTCATACCTTGAGGATCCAATCATCAATGGTCATGAAGCTTACAATCTCCCCCTTTTTGGTGATTGATGACAACCACTACTTAGCATAATCTTAACAAGAAACAACAGGGTTAAAAATCTACACTACAATCGAGAGGAACCTCAAAACCATAAGCAATGAATAAACAAGGTCCTACTCAATCAAGCATCATCAAGAGCTAAAAGGAATAAGAAAGAAGAGTGCACTCTAGATGATATGCATGCCTGTTGTCGAGACTTAGACTCGGCAATAATATTTATAGGGCTATGTCGGGATTAAGAACTCGATGGTTAGGACACAAGACGCTGATATAGACAGGTTCGGGCCCTCTCAACAAGAGTACAAACCCTACGTCCTGTGTTCTGTGGTTTGTATTGATGTTGTGTTTCGTGTGTTGTCTTGTCCCTCGATGGGGGTTCCCTACCGCCTTTTATATCCAGTCGGCAAGGGGTACATGAAGAGTTCTACTCGTAGTCTACAAGGATTCATATAGAAAGTCTATCTCTAATTGCCTTGTGCTCCAAGCAGACTCGGTCAGTTATCTTATGGATGAGGTACCCGATCATCTACCGACTTATGCATAACTATGGATACCTATAAGATAAGTATTCCACAGCAGCCCCCGAGTGCTTCCTGATTTTGAGCTCTGACCTGCCGAGTGATCTTCGAGATTATGTGACTAGATCACAAATTAGGAAGACCTCTTGATAGAAGTCCCTGATGGATCTGGTGCGCCGATTAGGTGCACCTGATCAGGTGTAGCTCCCGACTCTTGTATAATTTGGAGACTAACAAACAATGCAAGAGTCTAATTAATATTAGCTCTTAACATTTTGTTATATATAATTTACTCAAACCATCAAGTTTGAGCTTAAGTAAACTCCTGATCATCAAACCAGAAGGCCAGCTTGCAAGACATCAATCCTGCCGACTGATTAATAAAAAGACCGAGTGATACACACTCTTGTCTGAGTGACTTGTGGATCTGAATTTCATGACATCAATCATGTCTGATCCCATATAAAAAATATGAAATCAACCATATAATAGTACTAAGCTAAATGACATCAATCATAATATAGCTTTTCCTTAGTGAATTGTCACCCTACTCAATATAGGTCCAATTTTGATAATTAGTTACTGACTTCAATCAATAACTTATCTTTTGAACTTATACCCGTACGACCATCAAGTCCTTTGCTACATGATCATCAAATCATATAGATACGGAAAGTATTTTTAAGTGGATTTGCTACTGCTTCTCATCAAAGAAGCCCCCAAGATTATTGCTCAAGGTTAATAGCTCTAATTCTTTTTAAAGAATAAAGCCTTTTACGTTTATTATTATTAAGCGGAAAAGCCTGTCACTGTATAAAAGGGTCAAAAAGGTGAAGGTATAACAGGGTCAGTGAACTGTTGACTCCAATTCCACGTCGCCATTTGCACACAGCGCTTCGTCTTCCGTGCGCCTCCCCTGTTCTCGCAACTCCTCTGCTTCCAGAGCTAGGGTTAGCACTTTCTCCTATCGTCACCGTAGATCTTCATTGCCATCAAGCCCCCGAGCATTAGCTAAGGTTTAGATCCACTACATCATTACATCCCTCAAAAATGCCTCACAAATCATCCAAGAAGGCCACCGCCGCTGAGTCCTCCTCCGAACTAGAGACCCCGAGGCAGCTTCAGGAGTTCTCGAAGAGCAACATCTCCACCGCCGACCTGGACAAGATGGTGGAGGACGGCATCCTTCTGGAGCAAGCACGTATTTACAGGAAGATGCTGAAAGAGACTCGCCCCCTTCCAATCCATCAACAAATCATAGTTTTTTGCTCGTTCTTCGAGCATGGCTTCGGAGTTCCCTGCTATAGTTTTCTACGCAGACTCCTTTTCTTTTATGGGATTGAGCTCGTCAACCTCAATCCCAATTCCATCCTCTATATTGCAATCTTTGTGCATATGTGCGAAGCTTTTCTGGGCATTCTGCCCCATTTTACTTTGTTCTGTCATCTGTTCATCCTCCGACCGCTGCCAACCAAGGAGAACCAAGTTGCCATAGATGGAGTTGGTTTCCAGTTGCGCAAGAAGGAGGCCTACATCAATGTACCATTGAGGACCGGGAACAAGAACTGGAAGGATGAGTGGTTCTACTATGACAATTCTCCTCCCATCCTTGCCGACTTCTCCGATACCAAGGCAATTCCCTAGGCGCGGTGGTTAGAGAGACCTGACCCAACTGACCCCAAGTGGTCGCTCTGCTAGAGAAAATCGCAGAGCTAAAGAATGAAGGGGTTGACGGCATCACTGTAGCAAAGAGTTTTATAGTGCGCTGAGTGCAGCCACTGAAGAAATAGAGCCACCCCGCCTGGGCGTATGCCACCAACGATGAGACGAGTGAGGTGCCTATTCCGCCAAACTCCACTCTACGTCGATCACGGTTATCGAAGATGTTTGAAGGAGACATCATCCAAGATCACTTCTTAATCGTGAAGGCATACAACGTGGGCACTCTACGGGCCTGAGTAAGCCTCGGTCGTCTTGAATAATTCTAACGTCCCTTTGAATAATCACAATGTGTGATGTCTTGATGTTTTTGCTGGTTCTGGACACTTACATGTCACACCCTCCGCTTCCTCCGACTGATTCCGAGGGACCGGATTATGTCAAAAAGCCTCTGCAGACTGGCACCGGTGATGCCAGTTCTTCAGCGGTTGCCCGAACGACCGACGACCTACTAGCATCTCCACAGCACCTCCTCGCCCTGACTTGCCCTCTCCCAGCCGACGAGTAAAGCAGACCGCTCACCATCGTCGGCAATATGTGGGAGATGACGATGATGATGAGGAGGAACGCTGCCACGATGCCAGCCTACCAACCCCTGCACACTCCGACCGACCATCTAGCTAGTCGGAGCCCCCGAGCATATCAGAGAGTGGTGCAAGGGTGGCAAAGAAGACCGATGAAGCCGCCAAGACTTCCCTGAAGAAGAAGGATTCTGATCCGCGGACCACTTCTCTTAAGAAGAAAGTCTGTCAGATCAAAAGTAAAGAAGCCTCCGGGTATAATTCTTCACGTTTTGGATTCTTCATTGTCGTTATTATCAATTATCTGTTAGGCTTTAATGTTATGCTCTCTAGCAATCATAGCGGTCAGCCAAGTGATACTCAGAGCGCCCAAGGGTCTCAAGACACTCGGTCGACTCTGGCTCCTCAACTGATCGATGTTGACGGCTGTTAAGTACCATTTTTAACCGTCAACTATACTCAGATAAAGGAGAATTTGGCATTTCATACACGCATGCTTTAGCACAATAATATAGTTCCACTTGTACTTGGAGAACTTTGTGCATGCAGGAGGAAATGTGAAGGAAACACCTCAAAAGGCAAGAAAACACACTTTCGACCAATCAGAGAGTGCCACATGGACGTCACACGGATTGAAGGGCCCATTTTCAGCACTTAACCGACGTAACTCCCTGTAATACCGCGCAAACCGACGTCAGGGCCCACAGGACAGCCACCTGGAGAAAGCACAGGCCAGGAGGGGCCACCCCCAGGTCGGCCGACCTGGTCAGGTCGGCCGACCCGGCCGGGCGCCCTCTCCGCCTGGGCTTCCACGTGTTGGCTCCTCCGCGACTCCTGATGACGGTTTGAGATGCCTTCCGTGGCGGTTACTCTCCCTTGCCGACCTATTGAGGCTATAAATAGGAGGGTGTGCCTTCACACTCAACACACACCACAAGAAGCATTTCTCTCTTGCTAATAGTAGTTCTTGGAGTTTTAGTGGAGTTAGGCTGAGTCTAGAGCTCTCTAGTCCCAAGTCTTCACTTGGAATTGGTATGGCTCTTGTATCTTTTCCCTTTTGTAAGACTTTGCTCTTATCAATATATATATCTTTTCTATATAGTTGTGCTTGGGTCATGAGTTTCTTGTTTGATATTGTGATCCATATATGTGATAGTATAGTCTACTTGTGTGATAGTAGTTTATATTTATTATACTACTATTGTCATGCTAGTTATTTACCGTCACTATAGTCTAGTTTATATGTTATAGTCTCTATGCTTAGTTTTAGCTGATAAAGTATAGCATGGGTTTGGTGATCGTATTCGTACGGTAGCTCTGCCTCGTTAATAGTAATCGCGGAGGGGCAGAGTGCTCTTTGGTCATGCAAGTATGGTACTTGGGTGACTGATTTGCATCAATTATTCGTTAGTCTACTGGTTCGTTGAGGTAGGCGGCAGGTGGTGACAGCCCTGTCCGTCCTTTGAAATCCTCCCCGCTAGGCTAGTGCGTAGGCTCTTGGCGGAAGTCGCCTGTGGATGCAGGGGTAAGTCCGTGCCTGAAGTGCTATACTATTGACTGCTGAACCTGAGTGTGGGTCTGTATGTATTCTACTTAGGCTATGCAACTGTATAGGAATGTATAGTAGGAGTAGCTTAGCCTAGTCTTTCCTCCACTAGACTTTATTTATTTAGTAGGAATCTTCTGTGTGTGTCACACTACCCGGTTATTATCATGTACCCGCCTGTCTTGGTTAGATATCCTTGCTAATTGTTAACATGATCTTATATGTTAGTAACGCTTCTTGATCATAACCTTCCTTTGGGATAAACAAATACGATACCCTGAATACTTTCGGGTGAAATGCTACAGCGGTATTCTCCGTGCGCTTGCGGATTTTACCTACTTGACTCTGGGACATATTAGTGAACCGTTTCTGGCCCCGTGCCGCGAATGATTTATTAATATGGCTTAGCAAAAGTCAACAAGCATTTCTGGCGCCGTTGCCGGGGAAGGCGTATGATTCAAGAAAAATTACTAATGTATATAGTAGTGTTGCAATTATTAAGGCTATCTCCTAAGCAGGTTAACCTTGCTTTGTTTTCTGCATTTTGTATGAAAACAGGGTAGTGTATGACTGGTTTCGACTTGCCGACAAACTTCACTGAAGATCCTGAGTCACTCCTGAGAAGGACACGAGCTAGGCTCACCCCTCCTCGTAAGGAGACTCGGCCAATCGAACCTGTCATTCCCGCACCATCAAGCTCTGAGCAAATGGCCGACAAGACCCTCCGCGAGTTCTCCGCTCCCTCCGCTGCCAACATCCCTACGGGACCAGCTGGCAATGTGGGAGATGCGAACTTCGAGATCAAGACCGGTCTCATCACCATGGTGCAGGCTAGCCCATTCTGTGGGAAAGCCAATGAGGACGCTAGTGCTCATCTCCAGCAATTCCTGGAGATTTGCAACACGTTCAAAATGAAGGACGTCACCCCCGACGCTGTTCGCCTTCGACTGTTCCCGTTCTCTCTCCTTGGGAGAGCGAGGCAGTGGTTCTACGCAAACCCTGAAGCTGTGAACACTTGGGAGAAGTGTTCAGCTGCGTTCCTTGCAAAGTTCTTCCCGTTGGGCAAGACCAATGCCCTCCGCGGAAGGATCTCAAGCTTCCAGCAGGAGTCGAAGGAGTCGATTCCTGAGGCATGGGAGAGGCTCCAGGAGTACATCCTGGCTTGTCCCCACCACGGGATGGATGATTGGCTGATCATCCAGAACTTCTACAACGGGCTTACTCCGTCGGCCCGCGACCACCTCGACGCTGCTGCTGGTGGAGCCTTCCTCTCGCTCACTGTGAGCAAGGCAAGGAGGCAAAGGTCACACATTAAGCAACAGCCTCCGAAGTCCACAAGGCAGCAACCTCCGAGGTCTGCAAAGAAACAGGCTGTGAAGCCTGCAAAACCGCAGCCTCCGAAGCCCGAGAAGCCACCGACCGCAACAAAGACCAAGAAGGTGTGGCGAGTGAAACAAGAAGCATCATCCGTGTCTTCATCTCCGGGACCGGACAACGCTTCATCGAGCTGAACGCCGGAGAAAAGTCCCGCTCGTCGGACTTTAAAAGGTGAGTCGTCGCCGGGAGGTTAAACCGGTAGTTATCCATATTTGCTCTTTTAATTGCATATTTGCTTTCCACCACATTTTGATTTTTCCCAACCACTGCATTTCTGCACTTTTGAATTTTTCCAGCCACCTTGGAATCTTTCAAAACTCATTTGCATTTTTTGAAAATTTAGAAAATAGGTTTTTGGGCTTTCCATTTTGAAAAGATTTTTTGTCGAGCTTTTTGAGCAAAAAGGCAGCAGGGGACAAATCCCCTAGCCGTTGGGGAACACATAGGAAAAAGGGGGCTGCCAGGAGGCCCACCTGCCAGGTCGGCCGACCTGGTGGGGTCGGCCGACCCCCTGGCCCCACCTTTTCCTGTGCTCCTTTCTCCCAACGGCTATATGGCCGTTGCTCTGTCCCTTTATAACGGCCATCTTGCTTCCTTGGCTATAAAAACCGCCCAGGAGGAGGAGCTTCACCATTCCAAGCTCATCTTTCACTCCCCTCCTTTGCTCACTTGTTGCTCTCCCAAAATTTCGTGTTCTTCAACTTTACTACAGCCCCAAAAACCCAAAAAAAAATATTTCCCCTCTGTTTTAGTGCATTTGCAAGTTGTTGTGAGAAGAAAACCAATTTCGGAGAAGCTCGGGTTTGTCGTTTTCACTAACGCTCACCCGAACACTTGTTCGATCTTGTTTTTGTTCTTGTCTTGTGTTTGTTCTTGTGTGCAGCCATGTTCAACCGAATGAAGCAAGTCGCCGGAATCAAGCGGAGAAAAAGCACTCGTGCAAGCACGAGTCAAGCATCCTCCGTCAATTTCAGCGACAACCAATTGCGCCAGCTGAACGCGATGATGGCTCAGAATCAGAGCAATTGGGATGCCTTCTTCCGCTCCCAAGGCTACGACCCGAACCAGCAGATATGAGCAAGAACAAGCTTGGGGGAGGACTCCCCTTCTCACGGTAACTTGTATCTTTCCCCTTCCCTTTATTGCTTGCATTTGCTAAATCTGAAATTCCATAAAAATTTGCAAAACATAAAAAGAACAAAAATATTTCCCTTTTTCATGCGCGGTATGAATGTGTATAATTTTCCTATGTTGAGATGATGAATAGTTGCTCTGTCTTTTATTCCTCTCTAATGCTAGTTTACAACTTAGTACTCTCTCAAGAGTTAGGTTTGTTGGTAAATCTTGCCTTGAACTTGAATCTTGTGGGTAGCATATGCATTCTCTAGTTCTAAGTTGTTGAGAGGTATGATATGATAGATAGGGCTGCTATGATCTTGCTCAACGTAAAGCTTGAATTCCGGAGTTTTATTTTTCAAAATGACAAATTGATAAGTTCCTCAATGATGAAATTCCCACCACAGCCATATGTAGTGTTTACATTTGAAAACCTTTACACATATGCTGCTTGTTTCACATTGAGCTTAGTCAAAATTGTTGTGACCCTAGTAGAACTCTTTTCATGCTTTCTTGATCAAGATCATATACACACATCCACCGCCATGAGCTATCCTTCTAAATCAAGAAGATAGCATCCACCATATCCACCATATCCACCGTGAGCTATTCTTCTACACCGGAAGAAAGCCACTATCCATCCATCCATCCAAAGAAACACTCCATATATCCATTGCAAAATTCCTCTCTCAAAGTATTCATTGCAAACTAGGACTATGGCTATGCAAAAAGAAAAGAAAAAAATGCTCAAAAAAGAGAGCAAGCAAAAGATAGCCATAGCCTAGAAACTCCAAAAGAGAGAAGAAAAATTCAAAAAGGAGTTATTTCTTCCCATCCACCATTCCTCCGTTCTCCCACACACTTGCACATCTTGATCAAGATTGTTTGAATTGATGTTTTTCTTGGATCCGGTCTTTTGACATAGCAATATTATGTGAACATGAGTGTCTCATATATCCCTACCTTGAGCCCCACATAAAGCCTTATTTAGAAGTAGGTGATTATAGGCAACACTATGCCTTGGTGAGGAATCATACACATATTGAGTGATCCGAGAGAATCATTTGAGGAACTTGGTTTTTATTTTCAAAATCTTTTGAAAAGCTCCGGAATAACATAGCGGAATCTAGAGCAAGTGATTGGTGCCCTGCAATTGTTCTATCTCTCAACCGCCCAAGACAATGAGGTGTAAAAGCCCCATGGATCGAGGTAAATGGGTAAGTTATGTGCCAACATATTTAATTCTAGGAAGAGTACCTTGTTGTGCGCATAGTATTATTGAGGAGTAGGACATTGTAGCAACTCCTGATCAACAACTTAAGTTTATCTTTGCTTCGGGACGAGCAAAGGGTAAGCTTGGGGGAGTTTGTTGACGGCTGTTAAGTACCATTTTTAACCGTCAACTATACTCAGATAAAGGAGAATTTGGCATTTCATACACGCATGCTTTAGCACAATAATATAGTTCCACTTGTACTTGGAGAACTTTGTGCATGCAGGAGGAAATGTGAAGGAAACACCTCAAAAGGCAAGAAAACACACTTTCGACCAATCAGAGAGTGCCACATGGACGTCACACGGATTGAAGGGCCCATTTTCAGCACTTAACCGACGTAACTCCCTGTAATACCGCGCAAACCGACGTCAGGGCCCACAGGACAGCCACCTGGAGAAAGCACAGGCCAGGAGGGGCCACCCCCAGGTCGGCCGGCCTGGTCAGGTCGGCCGACCCGGCCGGGCGCCCTCTCCGCTTGGGCTTCCACGTGTTGGCTCCTCCGCGACTCCTGATGACGGTTTGAGATGCCTTCCGTGGCGGTTACTCTCCCTTGCCGACCTATTGAGGCTATAAATAGGAGGGTGTGCCTTCACACTCAACACACACCACAAGAAGCATTTCTCTCTTGCTAATAGTAGTTCTTGGAGTTTTAGTGGAGTTAGGCTGAGTCTAGAGCTCTCTAGTCCCAAGTCTTCACTTGGAATTGGTATGGCTCTTGTATCTTTTCCCTTTTGTAAGACTTTGCTCTTATCAATATATATATCTTTTCTATATAGTTGTGCTTGGGTCATGAGTTTCTTGTTTGATATTGTGATCCATATATGTGATAGTATAGTCTACTTGTGTGATAGTAGTTTATATTTATTATACTACTATTGTCATGCTAGTTATATACCGTCACTATAGTCTAGTTTATATGTTATAGTCTCTATGCTTAGTTTTAGCTGATAAAGTATAGCATGGGTTTGGTGATCGTATTCGTACGGTAGCTCTGCCTCGTTAATAGTAATCGCGGAGGGGCAGAGTGCTCTTTGGTCATGCAAGTATGGTACTTAGGTGACTGATTTGCATCAATTATTCGTTAGTCTACTGGTTCGTTGAGGTAGGCGGCAGGTGGTGACAGCCCTGTCCGTCCTTTGAAATCCTCCCCGCTAGGCTAGTGCGTAGGCTCTTGGCGGAAGTCGCCTGTGGATGCAGGGGTAAGTCCGTGCTTGAAGTGCTATACTATTGACTGCTGAACCTGAGTGTGGGTCTGTATGTATTCTACTTAGGCTATGCAACTGTATAGGAATGTATAGTAGGAGTAGCTTAGCCTAGTCTTTCCTCCACTAGACTTTATTTATTTAGTAGGAATCTTCTGTGTGTGTTACACTACCCGGTTATTATCATGTACCCGCCTGTCTTGGTTAGATATCCTTGCTAATTGTTAACATGATCTTATATGTTAGTAACGCTTCTTGATCATAACCTTCCTTTGGGATAAACAAATACGATACCCTGAATACTTCCGGGTGAAATGCTACAGCGGTATTCTCCGTGCGCTTGCGGATTTTACCTACTTGACTCTGGGACATATTAGTGAACCGTTTCTGGCCCCGTGCCGGGAATGATTTATTAATATGGCTTAGCAAAAGTCAACAACCGACCAGCCTCAGCCGGTACGCATACCATCAAACATGCAGACTGAGCCGAGGAAGTCTCCCAACGCTCCATTGCCCACACAACTGCCGACGCCTGCTCCTCAGACTGTCAACCCTTCCCCGACCGGCATGTCTTCTCCCAGTTATAAGGGTAAAACCGTGTTGGTCGAGGACTCATTGAGTCGACCAGAAGCTGAGGACATGAATGTCATGCATCAGTATCGAGAGGCTAACAAGGTACATCAATACCAAGTTTTTTCTTCCTTGAATCATTCTTCCAACTAACCATACCCTTCTTCATATCCAGAGAATATATTCTCTTGTGAAAACGAAGCAAGCCAGGATTGAATACCTCGAGGCCGAAAATTTTGGTTAGTCCCTAACATCTGGTGCATTCAAACTTATCCTTTTAGAGGTATTGACTTGTTGTCAACAGTTATCAGCGAGCAGCTTTCCGAGGCCAGAAGGGACATTGAGATGCTGCAGACCGACCATAAGGAGGTGACCAAAGCTCTGGAGCAGAGTCGTGTTGGTATCGTTGGTAAGATTGCAGACCAACTTATATTTATTTCTTTCTCACTCTAACACTAAAGTCTTTATTTGTATTTTTAGCTCGTGATCAGAAGGTCACTGACCTGGAGAAATTAACATCAAACCAGTAGAGATTCTTAGATGTTCTAACTGCTAAGAACAATGACCTCTCCAAGTCGGTCGAAGAGCAGAGCATTGAGATCACTCGGCTGAAGAAGGAACTGGAGGAGACCAAAGGAAAGGTTGAGGAGGCTAAGAGCATCTCCAAGTCCTTCAAATGTAATCTTTCCAGTAAGCTATCTTTTTAAGTCTTCTATCATCGCTTTTGGACTTCATCATCTAATACCCTTTATGACTTTTGCAGTCATATCTTATGGCACTCGGAAAGCATTGGATTATATCCATGCTAACCAAGTGGAGAAGACCGGGACCTCCTTGGAGTACTTGCTGGAGCATGCGCCAGAGGTGATTGCCAAGAATACTAGAAAGGTGGCAACTGAGGTCGGAAGTCAAGTTCTGGCTATTTGCCAATCTTGGTCTCCTGCTCTGCCATTGGATAAGGTCAAGGAGGGCTTCAACCCTTACTTGACGATCGATCAATGTCAGTTGCTTATGGATTCCATGCTGGAAACCTGTCGTGCCTTAGTTGATAGTGTAGAGGTCGACCCCATCGCGCCGTTTCCTCCAGCAACTCCGGAGGTAGAATTAAAAGATGATGCCTCCTCTCCTTCACAGGAGCTGTAATATTGATTGATGTTCCATGAATTTGGTATGTCGTCGCCATGTTCATACATCAGTCGATAAGCCCCCGGCCAGGTAACTTCTTTAACCACATAAGGTCCTTCCCATTTAGGGGATAACTTGTGCGATTTTTGGTTGATTGCACTCGTTGCAACACTAAATCCCCAACATGAAACTGGCGACTATGAACATTTTTATCATAATAACGTCGCAAGCCTTGCTGGTATACCGCCGACCAAAACAGAGCGCATCACGCAACTCCTCTGCTGCAATCAACTCAATCACTCAATTGTCTTCGAAAAGCTTCTCGTCATATCCCTTGACTCGCACTGATACGAGGTTTACCTCGGTTGGCAGCATAGCCTCGAAACCGTAAACCAACGAGAAAGATGACTGGCCAGTAGCCCGACTGACATTAGTGTGTAGCCCCCAGAGAACCGAAGGCAACTCTCGAACCCACCAACCGGCATACGGTTTGAGCCTGTCAAATATTCGGGGCTTCAATCCGTGAAGAATCATACCATTGGCCCGTTTGACCTGCCCATTGCTTTAAGGATGAGCCACTGATGCAAAGTGGATTTTTATTCCCATCTCATCGGCAAAGTCACGGAACTACTCAGATGTAAACTGAGTACCATTATCAGTGATGATATCATGAGGAACCCCAAACTGAGTGAAGACATCTCTGACAAACTTGACTGCCTTCTTTGAAGTCATCTTGCTGATCGGCTTCGCTTCAATACACTTGGCGAATTTGTCAATAGCAACAAACAAATGAGTGAACCCGCCTGGTGCTTTCTTGAAAGGACCGACAATGTCAATCCCCTAGACTACAAAAGGCCAAGTCATAGGTATCATCTGAAGTTGCTGTGAAAGCACGTGTGTCTGTTGAGCAAAGAATTGATAGCCTTCACACTTCTGAACGACCTGGTGTGCATCTTCGACCGCCATGGGCCAATAGAACCCTTGCGGAAGGCTTCTACCAAAGTCTTGGAAGCCGCATGGTTGCCACATACGCCTAAATGGATTTCTTCCATCAATTCTTTGCCTTCTGGAATCGAGATGCATCGCATCAAGATATTCGAACCGCCTTATCGATAGAGTAGGTCGTCTACCATCAAATATCCTCGACACTTTGCCTTCAATCTTTGTTGCTCATTATGTTCCGGAGGCAGCATTCCCTTAGTCAAAAATTGGACAATCGGGTCGCACGAGTCGGTCTGTATATTGGTATCATCTACCATCTCAGCGACATCGGTCATTAAGACTTCAGACCGAAGAGAAATAGTGGGAGAATCAATGGTGTGTAAGAAAACATAGGGTGGGACAATCGCTCGAGATGATCCCACCTTGGTTAGTTCATCAGCCGCTTGATTGTTATCTCGAAGAATATGCGTGAACTTCAGTCCATCAAATTTATCTTCGATCTTCCTTACTTCTTGGCAATAGGCAGCCATATTACTATCCACACTGTTCCAATCCTTAGTGACTTGGTTGATGACCAGAGCCGAATCACCAAAGATGTCGAGACGCTACACACCGAGTGATGCGGCAATATGTAGACCGTGTAGAAGAGCCTCATATTCTGCAGTATTGTTTGACACGCGAAACATGATCTGGAGGACATACCGGAGCTTTTCTCCTTGTGGTGAGATGAGCACAATCCCTGCATCCGCTCCAGGTAACTGGAGGGATCCGTCAAAGTACATTTTCCAGTACTCAATATGTTGCAGTGCAGGCAGCATCTGAATCTCTGTCCACTCGGAAACGAAGTCAGCTAACGCTTGTCCTTTGATTGCCGAGCGGGGTACAAACGTAATGGTGAATTGACCGAGCTCGACTGCCCACTTGGCAATCTTTCCTTCTGCTTCTTGGTTGTGGAGGACTTCTCCGAGTGCGAAGGTTGTTTGAACTTCAATGAGATGAGCCTGAAAATAGTGCTTGAGCTTCCTCGAAGTGATCAAGAGCGCATATAGCTGCTTCAAGATCTAGTGGTATCATGTTTTGGATGCACTAAGGACCTTACTGACAAAATAAATTGGGTGTTGTACTTTTTGTACACGACCCTCTTCTTCTCGGTCGACCGCTAAAACAGTACTCACAACTTGAGTAGTGGCCGATATGTAGAGCTGAAGCTTTTCTTGTGACTCGGGAGGCACCAGTACTGGAATATTGCTGAGGTGGACCTTCAACTCATTCGACACCGACTACGCCTCTGTAGTCCAGACGAAGTCATCCTGCTTTTTGAGTAACTAAAAGAACGGTAGATCCCTGACCCCCAGTCAGGAGATAAAGCGACTTAAAGATGCCATGCATCCGGTCAACTTCTGAACATCCCTTTAGGAATTAGGTGGCCCCATATCAAGGATCGCCCTGATTTCGTCCAGGTTAGCCTCTATACCATGTTTCAAAACGATGTAATCAAGTAGCCTTCCCAAAGGAACCCCAAAAACACACTTTTTAGGGTTGAACTTCATCGAGTATCGTCTCAAGTTGTCAACCGTCTCTGCCAGGTCAGAGAGAAGTTCTTCAACATTCCAAGCCTTTACCACGATGTCATCAACATATGCTTTTGCGTTTCGACTGATCTGAGTTTTGAGGCAGCGTTGAATTCCACGTTGGTAAGTCATGCCAACATTTGTCAGACCGAATGACATAGAAGTATAGTAGTAGGCACCAAAAGGAGTTATAAAGGAAGTCTTTATCTGATCTTCGACTTTCTATGGGATCTGGTGATAGCCTGAATAGGCATCCAGAAAGCTTAAAATCTCACACCCGACTGTTGAGTCCACAATCTGATCAATACGTGGTAGAGCGAAGGGGTCTTTAGGGCATACCTTGTTCAAATCGGTATAATCAACACACATCCACCACTCTTTATTCTTCTTAGGTACAAGGACTTGATTTGCCAGCCAATCAGGATGGTACACTTCCCTTATAAACTTAGCATCCAATAATCTAGCTATCTCCATCTTCATGGCATCCTTGTGGTCTTGTGCAAACCTTCTAAGCCTTTGCTTGACGGGGGTAGCCCCAGGAGGTACCCTTAGCTTGTGCTCAATCTTTTCCCTAGGGACTCCCGGCATGTCAGAGGGCTTCCATGCAAATATGTCCCTATTTTCCTAGAGAAAAAGAGTGAGCGCGTGTTCCTATTTCTCATCGAGGTCGGCCCCTGCATAAGTGATCTTGGCAGGGTCCTCTGGATCGAGCGAAACTTCTTTGGTAGGGAGATCGTTAGTCTGGATCTTGTCCTTGGTGGGCTTCTTCACGGGGGCCTCTGCATCGGTCTGCTCCTGACTACCAACTGCCTTCTGAATCTCCAACCGGTCGGAAAACATCAACTGTCGGTCGGCCATCTCACAACTTTGCACATCACAATCAAAAGAATTCTGAAGGTCAGAGTGGAGGGAGATGATTTCCTTAGGGCCTGGCATCTTTAGAGTGAGATACGGGTAGTGCGGAACCACCATGAATTTTGCTATTGCCGGTCTGCCTAGGATAGTGTGGTAAGCAGACTCAAAGTCGGCTACTTGGAAGATAACGAGCTTAGTCCTAGTTCTCACGTGTTCCAAAGGTGACAGGCAGAGTCATCTGTCTAGTAGGAACAGAAGTCTTGCCTGGCACGATCCCATGGAAGGGAGAGGAACTCGGCTGCAAGTCGTAGACCGACAAGCCTAATTCTGTGAGGGTCTTAGTGAAGATAAAATCCAGACTGCTTCCTCCATCAATTAGTACTTTGTTGAACTTGACCCCCTTCATCGTTGCCACGAGTACTAGCGGATAGCGAACTGGCTTGGGCATGTGCCTTGGGTGATCCGACCGATCAAAAGTAATCGGGACTTCAGACCACCTCATCTACTCAGGCACAGCTGGTTCTACGGAATTGATCTCACGTAGTTCCAGTTTTTGTTTGCGCTTGGACGTGTAGGCATCCGGGCCTCCGAAGATGAAGTTAACTTCCTTCCGGGGCTCCTGGAACTCTCCATTCTCGTCCTTGTCATCACCGTCATTGGCTTTGTCCTTGCCGTTACGTCTTGGCGGATCTTTGGCCACCTTCAGCGGGGCAGTTGCAAATCCCTTCAAGTGGTCACAGTCCTTCGCTTTGTGGTTTCCCTTTGGATGCCATAGGCATGGGCCACTCAGCAAGTCGTCCATAGTCTGCTAGTTTGTCTGAGGGTTTTTCCTCGTTCGGTCTACTGCCGTGACCATGTTCTCAGTCTTTCACTTCTTGTCCTTCTTGGAGGACTCCGGTTTGTCCGAGCGCTTCTCCTTGCCTTTGCCTCGGATATCATACAAGGCCGATTCTCCAGATGCAAACTTATCAGCGATCTCAAAGCACTCTCGAGCAGTCAGCATGAGGTCATGATTCTTCTGACCGATTTCCCAAACTAGCTCATCGCTCTGAACACCTCCTTGGAAGGCTGCAATGATCTGTTGGTCCGGGATATTAGGGATCTAGATCTTCTTGGTGCAGAACCATTCGATGTAGTCGCGCAGGGATTTGTCAGCCTTCTGCTTGATCTGGGTGAGGTTGAAGTGATTACCCGATCGATTGTAGGTAGCTTGGAAGCTTTCAATGAACTTCTTGTTGAGGTCGCCCCATGAAGTAATCGATCTCTCTGGGAGCGACGTGAGCCAAATCCGAACGGCTGGCTCGAGACAAACCAACAGATATTTAGCCACCACATAGGTGTCACCTCCTGCCGCTCGAATCGCCATGCTCTAAAGCTGAAGCCAATCCCAAGGGTTGGTTTGGCCATCATACTTCTTGATAGGGACCGGCTTGAATCCTTTAGTCCACCGAGCAATTCGAAGCTCCTATGTAAGCCTTGATCCCATTGAACTCGTCCTCGTTAGGGGTGACTCACTTCCATCGCCGGTCTGATGACCGGGAAGGTGAAGACATGCGGCGATTATGAAGAGGACCGATATCCTCACTATGACGACGACACCAGTCGTCTTCATCATGGTTTTTGCACCGGTCCTGATCGTCTCATTGACGTCGCTCGTCGCAGTTGTCTCTTGGAGGTGAATGACATCGTCGGTCATTCTGTTGGTCATCCTGTCGGTCATCCCGTTGGTTGTCCCGTTGGTCATTAGTCCTCCTCTTGCGGCACTCCTCCTCGTGGTGCTAGTCATCCTGGATCCGCTCTTCAGTACGAGAGTTGATGGTATCTCGTCCGTCGCGAGGTCTCCTAGAATTCCTCAGATCACTACATTGTCGTCCACGAGAAGTTGCATAGCTAGAACTCGCCACTGACTGTGGTTCGTCCCTGGCCTTGTCTTGAACAGCATCTGCTTTGAGCATGGCTACTGCCTTATGCATCGTGGGGGTCTGATATGCTGCGTCAGCCATCAAGCTGTCAAGCAATGTTTTAGACCCAGTGATGTTGAACTGGAGGGTATCATAGACCTTGACGCCATCCACTTCAATTTCCATATCTCCAAGGTCTAGCCGTCGCGCCAATCGAGATCCACGAGATCCTCTCGGTCGGTGGCGGTGACCGTTTGAAGGTGGTATCTCCTCGGGGTCGTCGTCCCTTTGGCCTTCCTCGCCATGTCCATCGTTGTTGTTGGCAGGACCATCATCATTGTTGTCATCATCCCCATCGTCAGTCGGGTCCTCATGAACCTCGACCATGTTGACGGCCAAAGGATAAGGGCATGTAGATTCATCTGAGTCCTCATCAAAGGAACAAACCGACTTAGAGTCGTACCCTGTGGGTAGATCTGTGTCACCGAATCCAAGTGGAACCAATGCAGAGATTAGATCTGATGGGCTCGGTGATCACGTCATGAGATCGGCTACGGCCGAGTCGGATCAACGGTCGTCGAGGCCTAGCGCTCCATTGGAATCAGCGGTGAAGTCAAGCGACCCGAAGGAAATCTTGAAATCCGGCGAGTACTGGATGGTGGGAATCTCGGCCATCAAAGTCAACAGTGAATCCCGGCGAGTCTTGTCCCCTTCCTGGCACACCAACTATCAAGACTTATACTCGGCAATAAATTTATAGGGCTACGTCGGGATTAAGAACTCGATGGTTTGGACACAAGACGCCGATTTAGACAGGTTCGGGCCTTCTCGACAAGAGTAAAAATCCTACGTCCTGAGTTCTGTGGTTTGTATTGATGTTGTGTTTCGTGTGTTGTCTTGTCCCTCGATCGGGGTTCCCTGTCCCCTTTTATATCCAGTCCGCAAGGGGTACATGAAGAGTCCTACTCGTAGCCTTCAAGGATTCATATAGAAAGTCTATCTCTAATTGCCTTGCACTCCAAGTAGACTCGATCGGTTACCTTATGGATGAAGTACCTGGTCATCTACCAACTTAGACATAACTATGGATACCTATAAGGTAAGTATTCTACACATGTCATATGGAGATATTAATTAAAGCATAAAGACATGCAATATAAAACATGAATGATGATATGCAACGGGGTAGCATGACAACGCATAGGAATTAAGAACAAGCAAACATCATCAAGGAATCATACACAAGCAAACAGGATAAATAAAGGAAAACATGGCACTGTGTATAATAATAAATCAAGTGAGATCAAGAAGAGTCAAACACACGTGAATGAAAACCATGACTCATCAAAATCCTCAAACACTCGATAAATCCATCAAAATAAGATCCAAATGTATCTATCTCCCAAAACCTATGTACACGTATGCTCCCCCCACAAGCTACTCTTGATCGCACAGGACCACACTCCCACTCCCCTTAGACCTATGACTACTTCTCCCCCTTTGGCAACAAACACCAAAAATAGGAAAAGAGAAACAACTAAGAGCTCGTGGTCGAAGGAGGTGGTGCAGCAACGTCCTCTGAAGGCTATGCTCTCGGCTGCTCTTGCGCTGGGTCCTGCTGCTCTGCCTGAGCCCACGTCACCTAAGCGTCCAGCTGCTCAAAGTACTCAAGGTCTACCGGTGACTCAGACCCTCTGTCCTGCCCTACTGCTGGGACTGTGGATGTCTTCTCAGCAACTGTCACCTAAAGAAGAGTAAGGTCATCCACATCCTCCTGAGTGAATTCTCGGCGGACAAGATCCTCTGCTACCTCAGATGTGACTAGAGGGGTGTCTGTAGCAGAAGGGGGTGGAGCTGTAGCTGACTCTGGGGCTGTCTAGGAGTCTACACGTGTGGTGTGCACTATCTCAGAAAACAGACTCCTGACTTGTAGCTACTGAGATGTGGAAGGTCCTGCCATCTACGAAGTCAAAGAGTGGGTTGGTGAAGAGAACAACACAGAAACTAAGAAGATGGACACGGGGGAGAACTGAGCTAGTGAGTGAGTTTGTCCTGCTCCCCCTTTCGGTAGCACCCCTAAGTGTGACAACCCACTGGACTGGACCATCATCATGGCAGTGAAGGGGCCTGGCTGTGTTTGCAGCGTCGAAAACTGTGGAACAGTAGAAGGTCTTGACTACTGGCTGGCCTATCTTTGAGTGAACTCGGCCATCTAGGTCATTAGTGTAGTCATTAGCATCATCTGCTGTATCTGAAGCTCTGCCTGTCCTCTGATGACCTCCATCATCTGACGTCCATACTCAGCTGTGCTCTGAATGAACTCACTCAGGCGTCCTGCAAGTGCTGCAACAGTGATAGCATCCTCTGACTATGTCCCTGCAGGCTAGGGAGGTGCTCCTGTGCTAGTTGACTCAGGAACCACCGTCTATGGATGAGTTGCTTGCTCGTGAGTGACTGGCGGTGACTCCTGCTCCTCCTCTCCCTTCTGCTCACTTGAGACTGACTGCGAACCCTTGGAGACTAGAGGTGAGTAGCTGGTGGTCACCTCAGAGAATGCGTCATACTACTCTTTTGTCACTAGTTCCATCCTCCTCAAAAGATAGTAGATGTATGGACCATAGACTAAGTGACGTCCTCCTACCCTATCAGAGATAACCTCCTCCATCTCACCAATTAGCAAATCAGCCAAGTCAAACGGCTGTCTCCTCAGTATGGCTGCCACTGCCCACTAGTGTAGAAGTGTAAACTCCTCTCTATACCCAGACCTAGGAATGATAGTTCTGGTGACTATCGCTCTAACCACCTTGGCCTCTGTGGTGATTCTCGTAGGACCTCTGTCAAAACCTAGGGTGTGCGGTGGTGGAAAGGCATCTAACACCATCTCGTCTGGAGGTAGCGTCCCTCCCTATGGTCTGCGGGGTGGAGCGAGGGTCCCATAGGCACTCCTCTATAGCTGGAAATCTAAAGCAGGAATTCCGAAGCTAGCTATGAGATCCTCCCTAGTCACATGCTGTGGCTGTCCTCTGTATAAGAACCAGATCTCTGAGTGGTCTCTGGCTACCCACAGTGTCACGTAAAACTCCATCACAATGTCCTCCCTGTACCTATATAGAGCAGTAACTAGCTCTGCTAACCCTGGCAAGTATGTGAAGTACTGCTCCATGTTAGTACCTGTGGCCCTCCTCATGGCCGGGTAAAGCGTGTACTGCTGTGGCACAAACAGTCCAGCCTTGCCCTTCCTGGCAAGGTAGCGTCTCAGTCCCTCACCGATCCTCCTCTGAAGACCGGTCTAGTATCTCTCTCCTGCAGCAGGGTCCATGGGGACTGGAACCCACTGCTCGAAAGAGACAAGATGAAGCGTCTTAAGTTCCTTCACAGGAACCTTAAGAATGTCTGTCTCTCCGGCTGCCTATACGAGTCTCTGCAGCCTCCTCGTGCACACTACACAGGTGCACCTCGGGTCTCCTACCCGGTGAGTAGTCCTCTGCTGCTGTGGCTGTGCTGTCTGCTCAGTCTCCTCCTCCTCAAGCTCCTCAGACTCCTCAGACTCTGAGTCTGAGCTCTCCTCCTACTCAGACTCCTCCTGCTGCCTGGAGGATCCCTGCACAGTAGGTCTCGACGACCTCTCCTGAGGAGAAGTCGGAGTACTCTGCGACCACGCTGGCAACCTGATCCCTGTGTATAGCTCTGGCCCTGTGGTCCTGTGCCTGGTGCTCCTCCTGTGACCCTGGTCGTCTGTCTTAGTACCTGTGATCAACAGTGATCCAAGTGTCCTGCGTGATTGCTCTATAGCCTCTAGGTGCTATGCAACCCTCCTGGCTCTCTCTAACTCTGGGTCCAGTCTAGTCCTCTTCTTGCTCTTTGACTTCTCTGGCATCTTACCCTTGCCCTTATCCTGTCCAGAACCTGCCATCTCTGCTGCTGACAAGTGTCACCTGGAGAATCCGAAGTCGAGAATCGCAATAATCTTGCGACCGATCGCCGGAAAAGCTGAGATTTTTATTGCCGGCAATGGAGACAGGAATGAGACAGTTCCTTATCTTTACGGGTACGTCCTCCGTGATACCCGCCGGGTAACGGACTGATTGGTCGGCGAGCTGCAAGCACATTGCTGTAGGGGATAATGAATTGACATTAAGTTTGTCGTACACCACCTTTGGCATGACGCTCATGCTTGCCTCCAAATCACAAAGGGCATTGTTGAATTGTTGCATCCCGATGGAACATGGTATGGTTGGGCATCTCGGATCTCGCTTCTTTTCTGGGAGGGAGTTTAAGATGGCGGCGCTGCATTCCTCCATTAATTTGACAATCTCAGTGGACGGTATTGGGCGTTTGTTGTTGAGGATGTCCTTTAGGTACTTGGAGTAGGTGGGGACCTGCATAGCATCAAGTAGGGGTATGTTGACATATAACTTCTTTATTACCTCCACAAACTTCCTGAATTGTTCGTCCACTATTGGCTTCTTCTGGTGAGAGGGAAATGGCAACACCAGGGTATCACAGAACTCATGTGGTGCCTTCTTGAGAGGCGCCTTTGTTTCCTCAACGTCAATTTCTTCTTTATCCTCTGACTCTGCATTGGGTTCCCTGTCCTTTCCTGTATTGTTAGGATTCTGTGGATGCTGTGTAGATTTTCCACCTCTAGTTGTGGCAGCATTAACATTTTCCTTGGGGCTAGCTTCCGGCTGACTGGGGATCTTGTCAGAGTTAGGCTTAACAATAGAGGCGGCCAGCTGAGCAATTTGTGTTTCTAACATTTTGTTATGACTAAGCTGGTTTTGCAGAGAGGTATTGAAAGCTTCCAGCGAGAATCTATGCTTTCTAGGACTTTATCAGTAGCAATAAATTTCCAACTAATACTTTCATTGATTTTAGATTGTCCTAGAACAAGATCACGGAAGGAAGGTTCATTACGAGTGAAGTTTCTAGAGTTACTCATATTTTTGTCAAAGGAGTGGTTTGGCTTGGACTCCCTTCCGAAGTTGTTCGTGCGGGGCCTAAACCCGTTGTTGTTGATGTTGTTGAGGTAGTTTACTTCTTCTTTTTGAGTTTCTGGGCAGCGGCTACCCGTGTGTCCAACATTTCCATAGACTTCACAAGTCATGTGAGAGTCTAAGGACTGGGCAGTCTGCGGTGAATCCATCTTCTTCAAAAGTTGATCCATCTTGATCGCTAGCATGTCAATACCATCAACTTGGTGGACTCCCCTCATCTTGGGCTGCGGCTGGCTCTGCCTCTCATCATAGCCACTGTAGTTGGCGACCATCTTTTCTATGAGAGTTTGAGCTTTTTTGACCTTCAGGGAGAAGAAAGAACCTCCAACGGCTGCATCTAGGTGCTCACGAGCAGGGCGGTTGAGCCCATGGTAAAAGCTTTGGATTAGCAACCAATCTTGCATTCCATGATGTGGGCACGCCAAAGTGTACTCTTGGAAGCGTTCCCATGCCTCAGGGATGCTTTCATCGGTTAGCTGTTGGAAACTTGAAATTTTGTTCCGCAGGGCATTGGTTTTGCCTAGCGAAAAGAACCTTGCAAGGAAGGCATTGGAGCACTTGTTCCATGTGGTGAGTTCTTCTTGATTGCTGTAGAACCACTGCTTGGTCTTCCCCAAGAGTGAGAATAGGACAAGGCGAACGCGAATGGATTCAGGGGGTCACGTCCCTCATGGTGAAAGTGTTGCACACCGCCAAGAATTGTTGGAGGTGGGTGTTTGCATCTTTTGATGCCTTGCCATAGAAGTGACTGGCCAAAACCATGTTGATTAAGGCCGGTTTCAGGTCATAGCTTCCGTTCCCCATGTTCGGGTTGTCTTCTAAGCCAGGGTTGGTTGAGCGGACGTAGACGGATCTTGCTGCTGAGCTTGTGTGATCGGAGGTGCTTCAAGAGCAAGTCTAGGCCGAGAAGGGTTCAGTCGTTGACGCACTCTCCTCAACAAAGCCTCCGGATCATTGTGGTAGTTGTCTGATAGGTCGAAACCAGTCATAAAGCGTCCTGTTTATACCACAAATAAACAGAACAAGGGTAAGCCCGCAAAGGAAAGCGGTAACTTCTTTGTAGAAATATCAATATTAAATTTTAGATATCTTAGCCTATTGCTTCCCTGGCAACGGCGCCAGAAATGCTTGTTGACACTTCTTAACGTCGCATCAAGAATATCTCCATTCTTGATACGGCACCAGAAATGATTGTTGGCGTTTGTTATGCTTTAAGAATAAAATAAATT
The DNA here is from genome assembly GCA_030378355.1 of Eleusine indica. Classification (NCBI taxonomy): domain Eukaryota; kingdom Viridiplantae; phylum Streptophyta; class Magnoliopsida; order Poales; family Poaceae; genus Eleusine; species Eleusine indica. Next base: position 33,939,336 of record CM059499.1, read on the forward strand.
AATCCACAAGCGCATGAAACACCATTGTAGCATTTCACCCGGGAGTATTCCAAGGTATCGTATTTATTTTCCTCAGGGAAGCTAGGCGTAAGATTATCTTAGTTTAACAAAGATATAACTACAAGAATTATACCAACTGACCAAAGACAGGGGTAAGGATGTTCAATAATAAGAGTGGGGTAGCAACATAGGAGAAATCCACACTAAGATAAATAAAGAGATCGGTTAAGCTAGCCGGGAGGACAGAGAGTCTAAGTCTAAGGTTCCTAAAATATATCTTTCTTATATATCTAAGTCAAGCGTCAAATCCTAGTTACTCTGGTTGAGTGCTTACACCAATTTCTTGGTACAACCTCAAGTCTTTCATCTGTTAGCTTACTTTGGGGCACAAAAATGTTCCACTACTATGGGTCGGTAACTAACCTCTGTACTAGTGATTACGCTATCACTAGACAACCCTGCTTGAGACTTCTCGAACATGGTGGATTATTAAAGGGACGGACAAGACTGTCACCACCTGCCGCCTACCACACAGCCCGTGGGGTCGAATGCAAATCCAGCTAGTGTCAACAAAGGCACCGCGCCTACGCCTTCACTAGATATTCTCCTATTGGCCTAGCAGAAGAATAGCCAGGAAATAACCAAGTCTAAGTTTGGAAAGAACTAGACTTAATTAAATCCTAGCCGGGAAACCCGTGAACAATGCAACAATGTTTTTCTCGATAATTGTAACTTGAGGGAATGACTAAATTAAAATAAGTACTTGACAAGATATAAAAGAAAAGATATTTATATTGATAAAGGATAAGTCTTACAAAAGAGAAAAGATACAAGAGTGCTCATACCAAGACTCCAAGACAATTTCGGAATCGCGAGCGATGCTCTCAACTAGCCTAGGCCAGGTCGGGCGGTGGCCAAGGCCGGTTGCCGACCCCCTCCGGGTCGCCCCTTGACTTCTCCCGGTTATGCCACTTGTTGGCCTTCTTTTCCTTAAGCATATTTCATCATTCTTAATCCCGGAGGAGAAAATAGCATCACGGTGAAGTGTTTTTGAAAAACCGGCCGGGTCGGATGATCAGCCTGAAAAACGACTCCGGTTAATCAGCCGGGTGGCTGATTTCAGCCGTATATGACCCTGTCGACCGGTTCCTGATTTCAGCCTGAAAACGACCCTGTCGACCGGCGAAAACGGCTGTTTCACAGTCGTGATCGGTCGATGGAGTGTTTCTACATGTTTTTGCATATTTTGGCTCTCTTATACCTGCAAACACATATTACACCAAAACTCATGAAACTTTATTAGTTTAAACAATTATTTATTAAACTTTGGTCTTTATCTTGCATTTCCTGACCAGTTGGTGGCCGATTATTGGTTTTATCGGCCGCCAACATTCTCATGGAACAAGTTAGCATAGGTAAAATAATAGAACTTCTCACCATAGGACAATCTTTGATGGTGTGGCCATCCTTGCAACACCTCTCGCAATAGTAGTCATCGGCGAGTAGGGGCTTGATCCATGCGGGGATGGAGTCACTCGTCTCGATGATGTCGATGGCGGTAGGATATGAGCCAAGTCCCAGGTGGGAGACATAGTTCATAAGGTTTCTCCCAAGAATCTCCTTGTGCATGGCTCTACCGTGTGTGAGCCTCTCGAAGTCGCCCATCACCATCTTCCTCTCTTCCTTGAGCTTGTGATATTCCTCTAAAACAAATGGCTTAAGAGAAGAAACCTCGACCGAGGTGGTTAGTTCATCACACATAATAGAAGCATCACTCTTAGATGAAATAGAGGAGGGATAGGCAAGGTTATCAACATTGATGGTCTCAAAAGTAAGTTCAAGGGCCTCGTACTTCTCACGTAGCTCTACATGATCACCCTTGAGTTTGTCATAACTCCTGTTTAGGGCCTCATGAGATGTGACAAGGTCCTTGAGCTCACTCTCAAGCTCACCAACATGGTCCTTAGACAACTTACACTCTTTTCTTACCACATCCAACATCTTGGATTTCTTGACGGCAATGTCGCGGGCTTGCTCAAGCATGCTCCAAAGCTCAGCGCAGGAGAGCTCCTCATCATCGTTGTCGTCACTGTTCTCATCCTCACTCTCTCCAAGTTGGCTCGCGGCCATGAGGCATGTGGGAGGTGGAGGAAGAGCTCGTGGTGATGTGGTCTTGATCATGGCTAGGCCGGCCACTTCTTCATCAGTTGAGGAAGAGGACTCATCACTTGAGTTGTCACTTTTCCACTCCCCAACAAGGGCCTTGCGTGAGAATCTTTTCTTGTAGTCTTTGGCTTTGGCTTTGCCTTTGCTCTGTCCTTGTTGAAGAACCTCTTCTTCTTCTGCTTGGCTTTGGGGTCTTCATCTTCTTCTTCTTCATCACTTGAGTCTTGAGACTTGAAGGCCTCTTTCTTTGCCTTGGGGCAATCTCGAACAAAGTGGTTCTTGGACCCACAGTTGAAACACTTGCCCTTTGACTTGGAAGCAAACTTGTTCATCAAGGTCTTTATCTTATTCATGAGAAGAGCCAAGTCCTCAGTGAAGTAACCTTCATCATCATCGTCATCATCATCATCATCTTCAATGACTGCCTTCTTCTTGTTTTTCTTGCTCTTGCTTGTCAGCTTGAAGAGCAATGGTGGATGGTTGAGGATCATCCAAACCCAGCTAGTAGCTCTCGAAGGTAGTGATCTTGCCCAAGTACATCCTTCATGGTCTTGGTCTTGAGGTCACCTTGCAAGGTGAAGGTGATGATAGACTCATACTTGGGGTCTTTGAATAGCCTCAAGAATCTTCTTATCACCTCGACAGGCTCAAGCTTGAAGTCATCCCCAAGACCATTGATCTCCACCACTAGTACATGAAAGCGAGTATAAACAGTGTTAGCTCTCTCATGTGGCAATCTAGTGAAGTTATCATACTTGTTCTTCAGCATATAGTATCTTTCCTCTTTGACATCACTAGTACCGTCATGGAGACTCTGAATCTCAGTCCGGATACCATGTGCTATGGAACTTGCACCCAACCCAGCAAAGACATCCTTAGATATGCATGCACACAGAGCATTCTTGGCCTTAGCGCTGCACTTAATAAAATAAGGTTCAAGCAAATTCACATCCGCATCAGACTCATGGGTCACCGAAGGCGTACCAAGAGGGGGGGGGGGCTGAATCGGTAAGCCGACCACGAATCCAAATACTTCAATTTACACTACTAAAACATAGCAATCATTGCAACCTAACAATTCTAGTAGGCCAAGACCCTACACATGCTAGTGTTCATGATGATAGCAAGCACGGAAGCCAAACACACTAGCCTACGCAAACCACAATTCAACCTAGTTACTAGAGCACACCATTGCAGAATAGTACAAAGGGGGTCAAGGAATGCTCATGATTTTTCCTCGAGGTCTCGAAAGGATGGCGCCTTCCCCTACTCCTCGTTGCACCACTCCCGTCGGAGTGCCGGTTCCTTCTGCCACCAATGTGGCGTTCTCGCCCACGAGCCCGTAATCACTCCTGAAGTGAAGACATGGTGCGCGTCATTGCTGCCACCAAGGCATAAGCTCGCCTCCCTCGAGAACTTGCTGGACTCCCCGAGCCGACACAGGCACTCACTAGCGATGCCTCTTTCACCAGCGGGCTCAAACCGGGTACAAACATGAGACGGCCTTCACAACCAACTACGATAGGCTTGATCACTGACACCTAACCGGTCTAGGTCTCACCATAGACCAAGAGTAACAACCTAGATCACACCCTCAAGGGCACCCTAGCCTTAGATGCGCATCAATGCTCAAGTTACTCTCACTAGCACTCTCAAGATATGCAATATCTCCTCCTAGTGCTCTCCTCTTTTCCTCTTGGCTCTCACCAAATGCTCCAAGCAATTCTACTGGCCAAGAGTGGTCTACATGACCCCTGCAATGAAGTTATATAGGCATTCGACCTCAAACTAGCCGTTGCTCCATAAAATCATCTCTCTAGACTCTATTGGTCAGACTGTCCGGTCATTGCTAGACCGGACCATCCAGTCTCTCTGACCCAGCTCCTAGAGTCGTTGGCTACTTTGTCCATATGATCTCCTCGTACTGACCGGACCGTCCGGTTAGACTTTCTCTCTCCATTCCAGAGAGCACCATCTTCTACACTTCTCTGTCTCGAGCAACCTCCATACAGACCGTACCGTCTAGTCTGTAGACCGTACCATCCGGTCTCTACAGGTCTTCGCGCTGACAGACTTCCTCGTAGACTTCTCTCTAGTCTCCTAGTGACCGTACAGTCCGGTCTCCACTAACCCCTATATCCGGTCACTACGTCTAGAAGCTGAAACTTCTTGTCCTTGCTTGACTTTGTTTCTCGGCTTCTCCAAATAGCTCCTTGGCTTCTCCACTGTCACCTAGTGTTTCTGATTTCATTGAGCATCCATGCATATCACCAACTAGTGTGACCTATGAGACATGACCTAGACCTCCTTGATAGTCCGGTTTTTCCTATGGACTCAAAGTCCTAACAACTAGACAAGTGTTCCCAACACTCGCTCCATAGCTTGTCCTTAGCTTTGATCCATCTTCATCAACCCTTGGACTCCATCAAGCTCACAAGCCTTCATACTTGCGGTCATTGTCATTCATCGTCAAGGCAACCGTCATCCATATGATTCGTAATAGAGTTTAGAGATGATTCCTGCATAGACAACACTCATGTAGATATTAGCCCATAATTTTATAGTTGTCATTAATCACCAAAACATCCATACCTTGATGCTCAGTGAAATCAGATGCACTAGTTGACAGTGGAGAATCCAAGGAGCTGTTGGAAGAAGCCGGAAAACAAAGTCAAGCTTCTGAACAGACTGACCAGAAAGAAGGGTCTGGAGAGACCAGACTGTACGGTCATCAGAGGAGAAGGTAGATCAGAGAGGAATTATTGCGAGGAATTTGTCTGCGTGAAGACCTATAGAGACCGAACGGTATGGTCTGTATGGATGGGAGGGGGACAGAGTGGAAGCAAAATGGACGCTCTCTGGATTGAGCAAGGACAGTAGAGACCGGACGGTCCGGTCTATTGATCGGACAGTCCAGTCAGTGCAGAGATAAGCAGGGGACAGGAAGCAACGGCTCTGGAGGAGCCGTTTCAGGAGTGACCGGATGGTCTGGTTAGTCTGTGACCGGACTGTACGGTCTGTACACCCAGAAAGCTGATTTCGTGGAGCAACGTCGAGATTGAAAACCTATATAAACTTGTTGCTGGGGTCTTGGAGACCTCTCTTGGCCAAATGTATTAACAATGTCTCACGCTAGGGTTAGGGTTTCTCGAAGCGAGTTCTGATGATCCTTTCAGAAGACCCCTGGCCTCCTTATATATCTAAAGGGTAGAGCATACATGGTAAATCTCCTAGTCGGTTATAATAGTTTCTATCTATAGCTTATATCTCTAACAATATCTTGTTGCCTACTCCAAGTCATGATTCGAGTAGTAATATTTACGGGCTTTTATCTCCGTAGCTTTGTAGATGGACCTTGCCCACTCGGCGTAATAACCGAGTAATTAGATATCCAGGGTACAAATGTCCCATACGTCACATGACTTATGCCTATCTTGATGCTCTTCAACTCCTAGGCCAGAGCTCAATTGAATTAAAAAAGAAACCAAACAAATTTAGAAACAGACATCAAATGAACTAGCCTAGGATTACTTCAACACGACCATAGTTGATTTATTAGAGAGAGAAGCGAAAGAAGAGGAAGTTCCCCCCCTCCCCCCCCCCCCCCTCAAAAAAAATTCCCACGTGGACCCTATATACTATTGTAGCAAGATTGGTTGATTCTTTATTGTTATGACTAGCTTGGAGCCTTGGACACAACACATGTCAACCTGGTGCCAAACCTCAGTCCGATCGATAGGGATGTTACAATCCATAAGCGGATTACTGATCCCGAGCCAGTCTACTCTACCAGCGATTCAGTTATATATACATGTCTATACCAAGCAACAAACACCGTGTTAATAAAAAAAACCAGCAGACACTGGAAAAAACTCTTGTGCTATCTACAACCGACGAGCATCTCTAGCTAGACAAATTAAAGCTAAGTGTGGGATAATTACCTTACCGGTATCCATAGTTAGGCTTAAGTCGGCGTACGATTGGGTAACCCACCAATAAGGAAACTGATCAAGTCGGCTTGGAGCGCATGGCAATTAGAGATAAGCTTACTATGTAAATCCTTGTAGACTATGAGTAGAACTCTTTATGTACCCCCTGCCGACCGGATATATAAGGTGGCAGGGACCTCCCCATCGAGGGCACTAATTCACATTGCAATATGAACCACGGAACATAGGACGTAGGGTTTTTAACTCTCATTGAGAGGACCCGAACCTGTATAACTCGGCGTCTTGTGTTACCATTGTTGTTCTTAATCTCGATGTAGCCCTATAAATATATTGCCGAGATCAAGTCTCGACACTAAGCACGACAGACTGCTGAAGTGAGGACACATCACACTAGTACAAAAAGGGCCTACAGTGAGGCACGCCAAAAATCAATAGTGGCGGTGGACCTTTTCACCACAGGAAACCGCCACCAGCCCATCCACTCTCGTCAGTATATAAGCAACACTTCAACCTAAACTTCTCCGTTCTCCACCGCCACCCCCACCTCTCTCTCTCTCTAATATCCCAAAATTTCAATTTTTTGAGTGTTAATAAAATCTCACTAAATTATAAAACTTATTGTAATAGATTAAAAAAATTAACTTCAATTAATTAGGGTGCTACCATTTTTTAGGCAAAATACATATTTTCTAAAGTAAATAAATAAATTAAATTAGGGTGAAAAATGTATTTTGATATTCGAGTAGAAATTTGATTTCAAATGAGTAATAGAAAATAGGAAAAAGAAATAAAAAAGGAAAAGAAAGTGGTAAGAAAACCCCACGTGGCCTCTTGGGCCAATTTCGCTAGACGCGGCCCAGTTTTTTCCTTTCCCCCTCCCTTCTTTCTTTCGGCCTGCATTGGCCCAGCTCATCTGCACGCAACCCACCAAGCAGAGGCCCAGGCAAGCCACGGCGCCTCTTCTTCCTTTCGCACGAAGTCGGGAGTTTCTTTTGCGGGAGCAGCCGCCAGTGACTGACGTCGCCTCCAACCATTGATCTGCCTCCCCACGGTAGTAACCAACCTTGGGACATTTCAAACGGACACGCCACCCTCTCCTATTCCAATTCTACTAGTTTTTATCTTTTACTAACAAAGTGTCATGCGTTGCTACGGGCTTAATCTAAAAAAAAATACTTCATCTGTCCTATTTTTGTTAACATTTTAATATGTATGTATTATTGTTGTATTTAGAAATGTATTGATCAACTTTTAATATGAATACCTAAAAATGTATTGAACAACTTTAATATGAATGTTTTAGTTACCGGTCCATACATGTGCTAAAATAGCCCGACTTTTCATAACGAGGTAGGTATTAACTAGACTGAAAACTCAAACAACCACAAATACTTGTCATGCCTAATTGGAATGTTGCTGTTATTGAAAATATGCATGTTATTCGAATTCTAGATTTTAGTTTTAGGCAAATTTTATAATCATTTAAACTCGTGATGCAAACTAACTCTAGCAGCAAGTAGAGCAACACAATAAAAAGAATGGGAGACATGGACTAACAAAGGATTTGTCGACGCTTAATTTAGTGTAAATAGTAGACGAAGCAGACCATCGATGTTGATGTCATAGTTCGTCGATGAGGCGGCGCAGATCGTCGTGGATTAGCCTCGAGCGGTTGCGCGGATGCACTACCCAGAAACCTTATTGCCGCCCCTCGTGCAGGCTTCACGATGACAAAAGTTTCGAGATTTCGCTCACCCTTTTCCTCAGTGCACGCTGAAGAATAGGGCCGGCGTCATGGAAGCAGCTCAACACCATATCATGGCTCTCCAAAGAAGAAGAACTGGAAGGGAATTTTTTAGTATGGAAACCTGGACGTCTTCAGGGATCTAATATAGGCACGTCTGCCCTCTAGGAGCCATTTCCTCTCTAATTACACTTACTAATTAGAAGTTAATAGCAAGGTTGGCCTATTAACTCTAATTATGAAAATTAACCATATATTAACCTTCTTGATTAATACATAACGGTTTAGAATTATAGAGGATACGAGTGGTAAAAAATCACTTAGTCTCACAGACACGCCACGCCACGGTCGAGCGTCCCAAGTGTGACACCCCACTCTCAGGGGCGTCCTGTGCATCCTGTGCCAATCCCTTGATCAGTAGTTGGTACGCACAATCAGATTATCTAAAATCCATATAGTACTAAAATATGAGAATATACAGATGACTTACCGAACATGGCTAAGTTACAAGGCAGCGGAAATTGGGCGCGGAAGACGGGTTCACTTCAATCCATCACATCACGTTCATCCACAAGCAACTTGAGCATACGACAAAACCCTACTACTTTTATTCTTCGGGAGTTCGTTCACTGAAAACCACAATTAACAAACCGTGAGTACATAAGGTACTCAGTAAGCACTAACACTACTCAAGGGTAAAATCATGCATTGAGGTTGTAGCAAGAATGTAGGCAAAGAGTTTAATATTTGCGCTAGCAGCTAAGTAGGCGGGTTCACTAAGAATAGGTTTCACTGAAAGAGAGGACCTGTCAATATTTTAGTAGATTGGCCCCGGAGGGAGTACATATCATTCCCACCAATTCTCATAGTTTTAAAAGGAATGGATCTCCATATCCAAACTTTGCACTTCCAAAACACGGATATCACGTCACCCACTCACACATCAAGGAGATTGGCTAATCAACGAGAGCCCAATGATTTGGTGTGTTATGACCAGTGACAACGGACATCCGAATGATTTAATTGATAATTCCTGTAGAGCTTAGTACGATGTACCCACAGGCTATGCACTCTTTGCAAGTAAGTGCATAACGCTCTCACTTCACGTAGGCACGCCCACAAGTTCACTATGGATCTCAGGGATTCCACAACTATGACACACAGTCATATCACCGCACTTATGACATAGTCATATAATCTTGTCAAGTACTGGATTTATCACCACTGCACCGAAACAAACCCCTGAGTCCATTCCTACTTCGCCGGGTGATACTTCCTTGCTGCATAACCCAAGTTTGGTGTTAGTCCTGCCCATACAAGTTCTATGGTCACACCAATAATACCACCAAGTTGAGGTCTCGCTATCATTCCTGAGCGGCCGGGCAAGCACTCATCCACGACAGGTGGATCTGCACCAAAGACACCATCACCAAGTACTCTTCACTAGTACTAAGGAGTCTCGCACTTGACCAAGTACATCCCACCCAACTTCACCTTCACATAGTTGACTTATCACCAACCCACATGGCACATATTCGCACAAACCAAACACGTTTTCACCCATTTTTGACATAGAAGTATGTGATATGGGGCTTCTAAGCATAGCAGCATTCCATACATTAGGCATCTAATGTCGGTCTATATATGGGGCTTACGAGGTGGTAGGGTATGGCATACAAGGAGGGGTTGCGGTAACAACAACGAAATTACTGATACGTAAGTAGGTAACAATCATGCAAGCATCTCACAACAATAGCCCTCAAGAGAGCAAGCAATATAGAGTAGGCTCTAAGTAGGTTTCTAGACTAATGTTATGGGATAAATATGATCAAGGGGATGTTAGAGCTTGCCTGCTAATGCTAAATCCTTAAACATCGTGATGTCGCTTCGCGTATTGAGGTCAGAGTCCGTCTAGAGACTTAGGCCTTCGAGCTTCATCTCCAGCATCGGGCTCCTCAGGTTCTTTGCGTGCTACGGTATGTGACGCTAGCGTGAAGTAAATAAAATAAACAAGAAACAATCAACACTCCAATTAAAACTCCATATAGGTTATTCGGGAGGTTAGGTGTATACCAGTGGGATTATCGGTAGGTTCGGTCTTAGAAGGCTGACGACGGAAGAATCAGTGAAATCGGAGGTCGGGCGATGAAGATATGATGTTTAGGAGGGGCAAGGGAAAATATAATGATGGTACTGGAAATATGGTGGGTGACAAAAGGTTCCTCGTGCCGGGACGATCACGTGGGCGTGAGAATCGCCCGAAACAAAGCTACGGTTGAAAAGATACGATTTTTGGAGGGTCTAGGGCTTATTTATAATTTTCATAAGGTCATGGGGATCTATTTGTAATTACAAAATATATCAGGGGCTTGGTTGTAAAAATGGCAGGGGCTAAAATGTAAATATGGCTAACTAGAATAGGATGGGGTTTATTTGTAAAAAGTGAAGGGCTCTTATGCAAAATAGGCTTTTAACTCACATGTTCCTCTTCTTCCTCGTTGGAATAGGGGGAGGGCAGCGCTTCTGGTGGTCAGGGGCGCCCTTGCCTGGCGGGGAAAGGGAAGGGGGAACAGGGGGACTAGCACCACTCCACATCAATGGCGTTCCTGGTGTTGATGTGAGGAGGCGAGGCAGCGGGGTGGGGGCGGCTTTGGCTGTTGCGAGTGAAGACGGCGCCAATGAGCGACGGAGCATGAGATGTGACCCCTCGGGTGTGGTTGGGTCGTATCATGCACAAGGGAGGCAGTCGTGGCGCGATGCTCTTGAAGGCGGTGGTTGGCACGACGGCGTTCAACCGGGAGCGGGGGAGGTGCATCGTAGAGCCGTGGAGGCACGTCCAGGCGCTGTAGGCGGATGCGACGCGTCGCTGCGGGCAAGGAGGCGCACTGTGTGTGAGATGTCTGTCGGAGGGGATGGGTCGAGCATTTTAATGGCAGCATTGTTTTCTTTGAGCGTGATAGGGTGAGGTCATTTCATGGGGGGCAGAGCGGTGGCGCGATGCGGTTTGGGCCAGGGGTGCGCTGCCCAGAGAGGAATGGAGGAAGGAGGCAGGGTGCTTGTGGCGGCTAGGCCGGGGGAGGCGCGCACGGCCCAGGTGGGTTGGGCAGGGAAGTGGGAGTCGGGCTAGGCTGGCCGAGAGGGAGAAGGGCGGCGGCCCAAGTGGGAAAACCAGGAGGGGCATGCTGGGCCGGCTCGGCTAGGAGAGAAGAAGGAGGGCAAGTGGGTTTCGGCCCACGGAGAAAAATAAAGGGGAAAGTTTTATTCTTTTCTGAAATTCTGATTTTGGATTGAATTCAATTGGAGTTTTAAATGGAGTAAGACACAAATCAATCAAAGAAAAACAAAATAATCTAACAATCACTTTGGCAATGTTGTTTTAATTATTCAAAAATTTCTTGTATTCTCTTAGTTTAATTATTTGGCGAGGTTTTGTTCAAAATAAAATTTTAAAATCATGAGATCCTATTACAAATTCTAAAAATTTAAATTTGTAGTGGTTTTATCTACTTGATTTAAATATTTAAAATTTTAGGGTGCTACAACTAGTCACTAGTCACGCAGGACAATACGCAAAAAAGCGCGCGCACGTGCGTGTGTGCGCGTGTATACTCATAGCAATGCTCTCTTTCTCTCCTAATGCTTTCTTTATTCAGCCATGGGTACAAGTGTTGCAATTTAAGTTGGTGTGGACCACCATTGACTAACAAGGTGGGAATAAAACTAACAACCACTTTTTGCTTTAGAATTTCTCCTGAGTGGGCCATATAAACTGGGCCAAATTCCAACAATCCCTCACCAATTCCAAAGCAAGGAATAGAGGTCAAAAGGATCACTGTGCTATAGTGTTATTAATATACCAGTCTTTCGGTAAAAATCCTGTACGGGTTGAACTTAAACCTAGAATATCAATATCCATCTTTCCACAGTCGAAGAATGGAGTAGACTTTGAATTCTCAGCCTTGTGTGGGTAGACTTCAATTGAAATCGAACTGATACTAGGCTGCCAAAACAACCTCGCCTAACCGAAGCGTTAATTGTCTGCTCCCAAATCTTCTCATGAGCCTTTATGAGAACGCCCTATTCTCATGAACTGCAACCTATAGTTGAGCTCCAGTAGGTGTTTTCCTTCAAGATATCCTATAGGCTAATATCTTTCTCAACGAAAAACATTAAGACTTAATGCCAACCTTCCATATAGTCCAGAGTACTACGCTTGTCATTTGAACATGGGTACATTTTATTTATTTATAATGTACTCTTTGGTTACACCAATCAACTTGTTCTTCCTATTACCTAAGTCACGGCATCTCGGATCAAAAGGGATAAGTTACCATTGTGGTGTAACTTTTAGATGGGCCTCATACCCATTTTCTTAAACATCACGGTAATCACATTCCATGATAATCCCTTTGTAAAAGGGTCTGCTAGATTGTTTTTGCTTTTCACATAGCTCGTAGATGTAACTCTAGAGGTTTTAATCTTTCTGATAGATTTTAGTCTACACTTGATATATTTATTAGACTTTGAGTTATCCTTTGTATTCATAACCTGAGCTAGCATTGATTGGTTATTGCAATACACTAGGATAGACGGCACTGGCTTTTCAATGAAAGGCAAGTCCATCTATAGCTCTCTTAGCCATCCAGCCTCAGTAGTAGCTGTTTCTAGTGCTACAAGTTCTGCTTCTGTCGTGGATTTTGTTAACATAGTCTGTTTACAAGATCTCCATGAAACTGCAGCACCAACAAGCATAAACACATAGCCGCTTGTGGCTTTGGTCTCACCCGTATCTAATATCCAATTGGAATCACTATATCCTTCCAACGCTGTTGGATATCCCGAGTAGTGAATTCCGAGTGAGGCTGTGCCTCTCAAGTAGCACAACACTCGATCAATTGTCTTCCAATGATCATCTCCAAGGTTTGATGTAAACCGACTCAGTTTTCTCATAGCATAGGAGATGTCAGGTCTCATGGCACCCGCTAGATACATAGGGGACCCAATTATTTGTGAATATCTCAGTTGATCTTTTCCCTCTCCTTCAAATTTTCAAAGTTGGGAAATTTGTCTGAGAGACACTGAGAAACGGCGGTTTCATCCACAACACACTCACAATCACGTTTTTGTCTGAGACACACTATGATTTTGGATGCTCTTGTCTGTGGCACGCTATTACTGTTTAATAATTATTTTCAACTTTTTTATCTCAATGCATAAAATACATTGATATTTGAATTTTTGCATGAACAAACATTGTTGTATTCTCTATCATAAAAAAATATAGACATATTTTTTGGTATTGTTGGCATGGCTTGCTCGATAAATTGAATATTAAAATAATGAGCAAATCATGTGAACAATTAGAAAAAATCTAGCTCTATTTTTAATGATAGAGAATGCAACAATGTATGTTCATGCAAAGATTCAAGTTTTAATATGTTTTGTGCATTGAGATAAAAAAAGTTGAAAATAATTGTTAAATGGTAATAGTGTGCCACACACGAGAGTACTCAAAATTGTGGTGTGTCTTAGACAAAAACACAATTGTAAGTGTGTTGTGGACGAAATCATTGTTTCTCAGTGTCTCTCAGATAAATTTCCCTTCGAAGTTTGATGCTCGCATCATTGGGAGTTGGAGAGATTTTACAATCCTTAAAGCCAAAACGGCTAAGTATCTTCTACGCATAGTGGGATTGATTCAAAATAATCCCATCTTTGCTTTTGATCAACTTCAGATGTAGGATCACATCTACTAGTAACAAGTCTTTCATGTCAAAACACCTCGACAAGAAAGTTTTGATCTCATCAATTACTCTTGTACTTGTTCCAAAAATTAATATGTCATCAACATATAAGCACAATATTACTCCCTCACCCCCACCATAATGATAGTACACACACTTATCTGCCTTGTTTATGCTAAATCTAGCAGATGTCAAAGTGGTGTCAAATTTTTCATGTCATTGTTTGGGTGCTTGTTTAAGGCCATATAGGGATTTTATTAATCTGCACACTTTGTTCTCTTACCTAGGAATTTTGTAACTATCTAGTTGCTCCATATATATCTCTTCCTCTAACTCTCCATAAAGGAAAGCGGTCTTTACATCCATTTGATGGATATGCAGACCATAGGAAGTTGCAAGCGCAAGGAGCACTCTAATGGTGGAAATTCAAGCAACATGTGCGTATGTATCAAAGAAATCCCCTCCTTCTCTTTGTGTGAATCCCTTGACCACAAGCCTAGCCTTGTACTTTTTAATAGTACCATCAGGCCTCAATTTGTTTTTAAAGATCCACTTACATCCAATTGGTTTGCACCCGCTTTAGACACTAAGTGATCTCCCAGGTCCCATTTTATATGATAGAGTCCATCTCATTACGGACTGCCTCTTTCCAATATTCTGCATCACAAGATGCATATGCCTCTAAAAGAGTGTTGGGCACATAATCCACAAGATAAACAATATAGTAATCACCAAAAGATTTCACAATCTTTTGTTCTTTACTCCTATGAGGAGCTTCATTGATGATATTGTCATCTTCTTCAGATGGTGTGTATAATTCATCATTTATTTCAAATGGTGGTATGTTATCCTCAGGAGCATTCACATGATTATGATAATTTTCACTCTGAGAAATGCTACCTGCTACTCTCATATGAAATATGTCCTCAATGAATGAAGCATCTCTCGACTCCATGATAGTATTCACATTTTATTCAGGAGTATCAGATTTAACTTGTAATAATCTATAGGCCGTACTATTCTGTGCATATCCCAAAAATGCACAATCCACTATTTTTGGTCCAAGCTTTTTCTTCTTCAGCTCAGGTAAATTAACCGTCGCCAGACAGCCCAAGTATTCAAGAAATTGACAGTGGGTTTTCTCTCATTCCATCCTTCATAGGGAGTGACTTCTCTATTTTTAGTCACTACCCTATTTAGGAAAAAAAATTAGCTATCAAGTTAGCTTCCCCCACCATTCATAGGGCATATCGGCGCTCTCTAACATGGCATTCACCAAACTGTTAGAGTTCGGTTTTTCCTCTCAGCCACCCCATTTGCTTGAGGTGAATATGGTGGTGTCACTTCATGAATAATACCATGTTCAGTACAGAATTGAGCGAAATCATTTGAGGTACACTCTCCTCCACGATCATCATAGAATTGTTTGATTTTCCTCTCAAGTTGGTTCTCAACCTCGACCTTACAAATTTTAAAGTATTATAAAGCTTCATCTTAAGTTTTTAGCAAGTAAATATAGCAAAAAACGAGTAGCGTCATCAATCAAAGTCATGAAATATGTCTTGCCTCCTCTTGTCAACAATCCATTCATTTCAACAAATTAGAATGAATAAGATATAATGGTGCCAAATTTCATTTTTCCTCTAAACTCTTAGATGGTTTTTGAGGTTGTATTGCTTGCACGCAAGACTGGCACTTTAATCCTTTGACAATATTGAACCTAGGAATAGGCTCTAATCTGGACATTCTAGCAATGGTCTCAAACCCAATATGACAAAAACATGAGTGCCACACATTAGCCTCACAAACATTTTTATTAATCATGGATGCAACATTTAGATTATAGGAATAATCAAAAGTATTCAAGCGGAACAAGCCTTCACATACATGGCCTTTGCCAAAAAGTTTTCCAAACTTGGACATTACAACTTTATTTGACTCAAATACTAACTTATAACCATCCCGACACAATGAGGAAACACTAATCAGATTCCTGTTTATTGTTGGAGCATGTTGCATGTTCTTCAAAAGGATAGTCTTCCCTGCAGTGAGCTTCAGATCGACTGTACCAACACCAAGAACAGAAGCAGCTGATCTGTTTCCTATCAGGATGGAGGAGGGCCGCATCCCCTGGTAAGAAGAGAACATAGACCAATCAGAACACACATGAACATTAATGCCCGTATCAACCCACCAATCCAAATATTGAATGGCTGAAAAAATAAATGGTAAATTACCATACCCGGATGGATCGGTCTCATCATCGTTGTTTTTTTGCCAATGGTCACATTGACAACCTTCTTCTGCTGTCCATCAGAGTTGTCTTTTCGGTGGCAGCAATCTTTTGCAAGATGCCCTGGTTTGCCACACACATAGCATGTTTTGTTGTCCTTTTCGCATTGTTCTTCTTGAAGTTAGTGGTTTTCTTAGGCTTTCCACTAGCCTGCATCTTACCCTTGTTCTTGTCGTAGTAAGTTTTTTTTTCAACTACAACATTTGCACTAGCACCATTCTCTGCATCAATAGAAGTGCTTGGAGCTTCTTTATTCCTTGCCTTCTCTTCCACATCGAGGGCAATAATCAGATTCTCAGTTGAGATATCTTCCAACTTGTGTTTGAAGCTTGTGGCAAAATCTCTCCATGAGGCAGGGAGTTTGGCGATAATGCTCGCTACCACAACTCGGTCATGCAAAGGACATCCCAAACTTGCAATCTTTTCGGCCAGAATCTATAACTTGTGAGCTTGAGACACTATCAACTTTGCAGCATCAATACTGAAGTCAAAGAGTTGCTCACACGTGTACAGCAGGCGACCAGCTTTAGAGACAACATATTTCCGCTCAAGTGCATCCCACAACTCAGTGGGATCGGCATAATTCATATACACATCATACAAATTATCCGCTAAAAGGATTAAGATGCAGCCAAGTGCCAATTCACGTGCTGTGGGAAAAACAATGGTCTGCTCAACCGTGAATGGCATCACTAGGCGGATCACCCACCATAGTCCATTGACATAAGCCAGAATCTGAGTTTAGTTTGCCAACGATGGAAATTTTCACCACCGCCAAACCTCTTAGGTTTCATTGCATCCGAAGCACCAGCCATTGCTAGAATAATAGAATAAACATAACAATTAGGTTTCTGGATTGATGGAAATATGTGTGTTATTCTAATTCTAGATTCTAGTTTTAGGAAAATTTCATAATCATTCAAACTCGTGATGCAAACTAACTTTAGGAGCAGGTAGAGCAACACAATAAAAAGAACGGGAGACATGGACTCACATAGGATTTGTTGATGCTTAATTTAGCACAAAAAATAGACGAAACAGACCGTCGATGTTGACGTCGTAGGTCGTCGATGAAGGCGACGCAGATCGTCATGGAGTAGCCTTGAGCGGTCGCGCAGATGCGCTGCCCAGAAACCTTATTGCCGCTCCTCGTGCAGGCTTCATGACGACAAAGGTTCAGAGATTCCGCTCACCCTTTTTCTTAGTGCACGCCGAAGAATAGGGCCGGTGAGATGGAAGTAGCTCAACACCATATCACAACCCTCCAAAGAAGAAGATGTGGAAGGTAATTTTCGAGTATGGAAACCTGGACGTCTCCAGGGGCCCAATATAGGCACGGCTGCCCTGTAGGAGTCGTTTCCTCTCTAATTTCACCCACTAATTAGCAGTTAATAGCAAGACTGGCCAATTAACTCCAATTATGACAATTAACCATATATTAATCCTCTTGATTAGTACACAACAGTTCAAAATTATGGAGGATACGAGTGACAAAAAATCACTTAGTCTCACAGACATGCCACGCCACGGTCATGCGTCGCAAGTCACAGGTCACGCGGGACAATACGCGAAAAAGCGCGTATGCACGCGTGTGCATGTGTGTGTACTCATAGCAATGCTTTTTTTCTCTCTCAATGCTTTCTTTATTCAGCCATGGGTACGAGCAGGGGCAGAGCTGCACCCCATGCTTAGGGCCTACAGCACCCCCTTGGCTCGGTAAAATCCTATTTCCCATGTACAAGTCCATACAAAAATCTGGCTGTCCTACTGCCGATTGCATACAACAAAAATGAAAACAATCTCTACGATGGTTGTTTTATTGTTTGTCTTCTGCCTGATGGCCAGATTTTAACCAATGCGGCCGTCACCATGCAGAGCTTCTCCCTGTTCTTAGGCCCAGTTTGGATCCTCTCAGCTTATATAAAAACTAGTTTATGATTATAGTTTTTATAAACTGATTTATGAACAAAAACTGAATGGTGGTGTTTGGAGGCTAGATTATATAAACCATAAACCAGTATTTCTGTCTTTTCTAATCCATAAACTGGCTTAAGGTGGTCTAGAGTAGATTATGAGTTTCTAATAAACTAGTAATCTAGTTTATATAAATCGAGAAAAAAATTGTGGCTCTGCCACTGAGTACGAGTTCTGCTATTTAAGTTGGTGTGGACCACTATTGACTAGCAAGGTGGGACTAAAACTAATAGTCACTTATTGCTTTGGAATTTCTCCTGAATGGACCATATAAAATGGGCCAAATTCCAACAGCTGCTGAATCATACTTGATCAGCAGATTGTGTCGGGGTGACAGCAACACACAGCCATGCCTAATTGGAATGCTGTAACATAGGTATAACGCTGTTAAATCAGAAGGATTGAATTCACTTTGCAGTTAAATACGTGCTAGAATTGTTGCTCTTACTACTGGTGACAAATTGGTAGTTGTGAAATTTTTAGGGGATCTAGATGCAGCCGAATGAGACACAGTGAGAGGGATCCTTGGCTAAGTTTATCTAGCTGTGTTGGCCAGAGAAAATTATTATCTGCCTAGTGATAGAGACTTGCAATTGGATGGAGTAATCCATGGATTTGATTTGGGTTCAACTGTCTACCATGATCGGCATCTTCCAGGGATGGATACGTCGTACCTGGAAGATTGGGGGCTTGAACGAGAGGCTGCAGAAGCCGTAGCCGAGGGCGTCGGCATCGTCCGCCATCATGTACGCCGCCACCACACCCCTGCGCTCTCCAACGGCGGAGGTGGTGTCGTCGGACCGGAGGAGCCGGGGGAGTCATTGTCATCATCAAAGTCGAAGTCCTTCCATGGCTCCTCCATCCATAGCCGCCGCTTGCCCCTCTGCCCTCTAATCCTGTCATCCCTCCCTCACATGTAGTTATATAAGTAATGCAAATAATGACCTGTAAACTTCATCACGAATCAAACTCCAGTCCATGGAAACTGCGTTGTGATGACAACATCTATGATATTTATGGACACATCATCGGTGTGCCGTCTCTCTGGCTGTAAAAATCCTATGCACAAAGATCAGGATCGAAACTCACCTAAAAGCTAAAATTGCTACTATGATAATGTTTGCTAAATATTGTGGTTAAGCAAATAAATTTATATAGGTTGGCAGTTGGCTAAGATATGATTCATCTACAAAATCTTTTTTTTGCGTATACACCATTCGATAAAGCACCGTTCATATTTTTTTTCCTATATATATATTTCTGTTTGTTGTGTTCATAATATTATTGTGTTTGACACTCAAGGATTCGCCCTGAGAGGTTTTTTCGTGAGTTCCTTGAGAAAGCATTGACACCTAGTGCAAGGAAAACCTGAGAATAGCGTAATAGCCACGATGGCGTGATTTGAATGTGTGCATTATTGGCTCAGTTCATGGTTAATTTCTCTATTCATATATTGTTTCATATACTATACCTCTATGGTTCGGCCTGAAGGAGATGCACCGTGCATGGTGTTCTCCTCCCTGTTCCTCGTATAGCAACAACAACTGAAGCAAACTTTGCTTCCTGGACTATTGTGGACCGTCTGGAAGAGGAGTAACATAAAGAATTCTGACAGTGTTGCCATGTTGTTGCCGGCGACAGCCACGTTGCTGCAAGAACATCTGCGTCTGTGGACAGGGCACGCGCTAAAAGTGTGTCGACACCCAGCTAATAGATCGAGGACTGGTGTGCTCTAGTTGTCGATGTAATAATACGATAGTAGTAGCTCTTCCTGCTTATCCTCTGTTCGTTCAGTGCTTGAGGAGCCAGCACTTGTAAAACCTTGTTTGTATTGCAATGAGAAATTTAGGTGGGGGTTCCCCAACCGTCGATCCCTCAAAACAAAAAAGAAAAAGAAAAAAACAATAACATCAGCGAGATGTACCGCCAGATGTGAGTTCTGGAGACATGCTCAGCGTCGCGGCAGCGGCACGACGCGTGCGCGCACGTCTGGAGGTGTCGGTGCTGGTCATGGTAGGTATTGACACCAGATATTTTGCATGTGTGTGTATTCGTATAAGGCTAGAAATTTAAAGTCCGAGACTGATTCGTAGTTTTTCTCCACCAAAGCTAATAGTCACCAAAGGCAACACCAGGCTAGAAATTTATGGTCCGACTATGATATCTAGTTTTTTTTTCCATTAAAGCCAAAATTCACCAAAGACAACACCAAATTAAATAAACACCAATGACGATCTCACCTAAATTAATAAGGAGTAGAGATTATGCACCACAGAGCTCCAATGGCCATCAATGGTGCCTCTGGCCATTAAAGCTCTGACAGGGTTGTTCCGCTTCCTTCCACCACCTTCCTGGTTTATATAAAGAAACCTGGATGTCTCTTGTCATGAGCTCGGATGCATCCTGCCTCCCCTCTCTCTGTCCTCAACTTTAGAGTCCAAATTTCGTCCTCGTCTTCCCTGCTCCGTTCGCGCCCAGCCTTGCAGGGCTATGTTGGCATAGGCATTCCCGGTGAACCACTGAACCAATCAATACAAAACTTAGTCAGGAAGTGCGCAATGATCCTATCTCCCACATATCCAAAATTCAGAACCATAGCAGCCCTGATGCAACCAGAATCTTGTTCGCCATGACCGTTGTTTCCTTTCAGTTCACGGTCTGCGCATGACATGGTAAACTCGAGCCTTGCTTTGCTCAATTCTGAGGGTCCTATGCTTCAAACTTTGATGCATGTCGTGTTCCAGGAAGTCATCTTTGTGATCACAGGAGCCCTCGCCGAGATCTGCCACCACGACTCCACGAATGTGTTCGGCCAGCCAACTGCCGTGTTGCGATGTTGCCATCTTTGAACCTCTCGATGTCCATATCAGGTGAGAAAACATCTAAATCAATTTGCCTATATCATGTTCCACAACACGTACAACATGCAGGATAAAGTGTTATATAGATTAGTGCAACCAGTTCACAAGAACACGCAAGTCTTTCATTGAGCTGTTATGTTCATAGCAGCAGTTGAGCCGCCCACCAGTCCTCCGGCCCACCATGGACTAGAAACCGGAACCGTAGGCTAGTCCATTGATCCCATAGATCTAGTCGATGAATTTAGGATTTAGTTTATTTCAATTACTTCCAGATGAATGGCTCTTTTACGTTTAGGCATCTGAGCTTAATTTAGATACTATTTTGGCCCAATCCCCGAGGCCTAGCTCGCTACCCAAGCATGGCCCACTAGCTTAGCAGCTCGGCCTAGCCAGGTGCCAATGCCTTCTTCCTCCCCTCGCTCGAACGCTTCCACCACCAGGAATTTGCGGCCGCTGCTCCGCATCCCCTCCTCCCTGGCTCCAAAATCGGCGCGCTGAACTCATAAACGAGTCCCCCAACTCCCCTCCCTACTACTCGGCCATCAATGGCCTTAATTGCGCACTCACAAGTACTATTGCGCATCAATGGCCATGGCGCCCATTGATTTCCAGCGAGCTCGACTTGCGACCTCTCTTCTTTCCCCTGACTCCTATAAAATCTAGTGCAAGTTCCCCCTCGGCTACATTTGCCTTCCCCGATGGTTTTGGCCTCCCATCCCCTGTAGAAACACCTTCCGGGACCTCGTCTTCCCCAGTAAGTTGCACCGCCATGTGCTGTACCTTCTTACTGACCACCTCAACAGCCCTCACCCCATTTGCCCATGATCAGAAGCTCCAGCAGCGCGCCTCGATCCTTGAAGATGAGTTGCGACCTTGGGAGCCCTGTCCCCAACTAGCTGCGTCATCGACCACCGCCACCCTTTGACACCGACCACCTTCAAGCCTCTCCTAGCCTCGCATGACCGCCTTGTAAGACTCCCCTCATTCCTCGTTTCAATTTGGACCAAGAACCATAGCAAACAGAGCCTCGGAGCGACTCCTTGGTGAGCTCCAGTGCTGATACCCATGGCATGACCATTTCTACCGCCGCCGCCCACCTCGCTGGAACCCTTCCCCTCTATTGGTTTTGTAATCAATGGCCAGGATTATAAGTGCCAAAAGGGGGTAAAAGTCTGATCCATAATAGACATGTGGAACCGTAGTCTTAGCTGATCCATGAAAACCATGGACTTAGTCCACCAAATTTAGCATTCATTTTAATTCGTGTAAATCCTGGTAAATGCCTCTTTTGCACTTAGGTCCTTGATTCTAAAGGAAATACAATTCAGGTCCTTCGTTTTTGCACGAAAGCCCCTATATGTTTTATAAATTATAATTTGGCCCTTTATGTTTTATACTTTGTTTCCTATACTTTACTAAAGTTACATTTAACTCCCTAGCCTTTACTGTTTAAGTAAGATATATGTTTTCTAAAATAAAATCTATTTCTTTTTAGATTGCAAAATAATTATTCATAACATCTTTTTTTAACAAGACTAATTTTATTTGATTTCTGATCTATAAAACCAATTAAATTAATTATTTTTTGGGTATGTAATATTGCTAATAGACCCTTAGTCTCTAAACTTCCATGACTTTTAGCTTGTAACTCCGATTTAGGTGATTTTTGCACTCACAGAATCATAGGAACGAGTACTATATTTTAGTATTGTTTTTATAGTCATTAGGTACCGCTTGGTGTACTGTTTCCCTATTTGTTTATGTATGCTTTTTTGGTATTTATCCATAGTAGAGGACGAGCAGGAATAAAAGAACTTCCAAGATAATTTGAGCAGCAGCTAGCAGGGAAACAAGCAAGTGTCCTTGATCATATTGCACCCATTAAGGATATTAGCTTACTTTTCATGCATGCTAAATTTGAATCCTATGTTAGGGTTGCCTAGATATTGAATAATCTTGTCCTTGTCGCCTAAGTTTGGTTTAGTAGATGAGTTTGGGTACGTCATGCTTAGTTTGCAATACTTTGGGGGTATAAAAATGAATAATGTCAATATTGACTAATGATCACTTAAACATAATCATCACTTGGGTTGGTAATCTTTTTAGCAACATGGAACTTAGGTGACCTAAGCAGGAGGATGTTGATGATGGTGTGGGTATGCACATGTACTGATAATGTATAGTTTTGATGGTGGCAGTACCTGCTTGTGGTCATAAGGACTGGTTCATGGAGCGGCCACCCAGAAAAACAACGCAAAGCACAAGGATGGTATGGGTAGGCGTGTTCCGATATTAGATGTCTTCCTAGTTTTGTGGGTGTTCAAGGAAGGAGGACAAGAGGGTCACTTTCGGCCTCAAGTGATGAAGAGTACTTCTAGCCACGACGCTAGAGGGGGCTTCTGTAGGGATGGCTAATCCCATAATGGTGAAACTTTAGCATGGTCATTTTGCAAGGTGGGGAGTTCTTTGAAAGACAATGTGGTGATCTCCTGGCCTCACACCTATGGTAGTGTGGTTGACAACAGGGAGACTTTAGCCAACAATGGGTGATGGAATCACCAACCTATGGGTAAAGTTGTGTAACCTCTGCAGAGTGTAAAACTGTTATAACAGCCGTGCTCACGGTCAAGAGTGGCCTGGATCCTCATGCGATTAGATGGATGGTTGGGTGGATCTGGTGGGTAACCAGATTTGGGTGGTATAGCCATAGGTGTTGCAGGTGGTAACCTATAGTGTTCTGGTATGAGTGGCTAACTCATAGGTTTGCTATCGGTGGGCAACCGATAGTGTTGGGCATGTGGTTAACCTGTTGGGCTGCACTACACCTAGTAAATAGGATGCTTGTACAATTTGAGTTATAGGCTAAGGATGCGTAGTGCAATAAACCTGTGTTAAGCCTATTCTTGTCTTTAGCCTGCATGTCAATACTTTCCTCCACTTGCTGAGTACTTTATGTACTCATACATTTTGTTGTCTCTCTTTTTGTTGCATCTTGCAACTGCTGATGAGGATATCACTCCTATCGATACACATAACACTTCAAAGAAATTGTATGTTTGCATGGTATGCCTTCTACTATTGTTTCAGATCATGATGCAAAATTCTTGAGTCACTTTTGGCGCACACTTTGGAATAAGATGGGTACCAAGTTGTTTTTTTACAACTTGTCACCCACAAACTGATGGATAAACTGAGGTTGTGAACCACACTTTGAGCACTATGTTGAGAGCTATTTTGAAGAAAAACTTGAAACAATGGGAAGAATGTTTGCCTCATGTTGAGTTTGCTTATAATCGAGCGACACATTCTACTACCAAGGTAAGTCCCTTCAAGGTAGTGTATGGTTTCGATCCCCGTACTCCACTTGATATACTTCCTCTACCTATTAATGAGAGAGTTCTTATTGATGCTAAGGAGCATGCTAAATTTATTTTGCAAATGCATGAGACCACTAGACTTAGCATGAAAAAGATGAAGGAAAAGTATAAAATTGCTGGTAGTAAAGGTACAAAAGAAGTAAAGCTTGATGTTGGAGATTTAGTGTGGGTACACTTGAGGAAGGATAGATTTCCAGAATTGAGAAAGTCTAAATTAATGCCTAGAGTTGATGGTCCATTCAAAATAATTGAGAAGATTAATGATAATGCATACAAACTTGAGTTGCCTCCCGAGTTTGGGGTTGGTCCTACTTTTATCCTTTCAGATTTGAAACCATACTTGGGAGAAGAGGATGAGCTTGAGTCGAGGACAACTCCACTTCATGAGGGGGACGATGATGAGGACATCACTCCTATGGATACACACAACATTCCTCCAATTCGGGACTTGCAAGGTCCAATGACTAGAGCTCGTGCACGACGACTAAATTTAGAGGTGAGCTCGTTCCTACGTTCTTCGTTATATGTTACTTTTGAGAATAGTTTGCTACGTAATGATTATATTCCCAGTACGCATACCGACTCGGATTTGGATGTTCTACATTTGCACGGAAAGCTAAGAAGAATACCTTTCCAATGCCTCCAGACTCATGTCAAAATTCGTTCGGAATCATCAAGAATCGTCGAAACAAAAGAGGGTCCAGAATCTGTGTCGATGCTGTGTCGCATGTTTTTGGCCTTCAGGCTTCGTATCCAGTTGAGCCCAATTAGGGACGCGTCCAGAGGGTCTTGCATGACCCTAGGGTCTTCATAAACAGCCACCACCACTCCATTAGAGTTCAGGTTTTGCTTAGATCAATTCTGTTCATAAATAGTGTTGTCGTTCATTGGTTTGCGAGACCCCAACTTCATGAGTTTAATCATTCATCGGTAAATTGGTTGCTTTCTTCTTTGTTCTTGCTTGTGTTCTTGATTCACATGCAGGGATTAGCCTTCTTGGCAAGGTCAACCATGCAACACCGGTTGATAACTAGAGGGGACGTCGTGCTGCGATTGCAGGGTTTAGAACGTGTTATTCTGAAGCCGGATCGATTTGTGGTTCGGCTCCAACCAAATCAACTTACCAAGAACCTTTCGGAAGATCGGAAACCCTTGTTCACATCAAGTGGTAATCAGAGCTTTGGGTGCACCGTTAGGTTTGCACTACCCTTAGTTAATTTCATTTTTGTGTTCATCCTATCGTCCATAGAAAAGCCAAAAAAAAAAATCCCCCCTGCCCATAACCATGTGTTAGCCTTTTGCATATTTCAATTTCAGAGTCCGTAGTGTTGAGTTTGTGCTTTAATTCTTATTTAGTTGCTAGTTTAGTTTGTGTTTTAGTCGTCAGTAGTGTTTTCCTTACAACCCTAGCCGCCATCGCCTCCACCACCCTTTGTTTTCTTCAACTTTGTGTGCTACGAGTGATTGATCAACACGTCCAACCTAATCCCACTCTAAACCCACCCTTAACACCTTAGATGAATCCCCACAATTTCCACTTTTGCTGCATCCATCCCGCCGAAAAATTTCCTACCTGATCCCAAACCTGACTCTGGTTTCTCTCAAACTCGGCCTCGGGTTCCTTCAAAACCGGTTTTGAGGTATCTTTAGTAAAATGGCCATAACTTTTCGCTCGGTGCTCCGTTTTGGCTGAAATTTTTATAGGAGCTTCATTTCTCGATTTGGAGCCTCCCCCTAAATGCCAAAGACCGTTTGGGGTTCTCTAAAAAATTAAAAAAAAATTAGGAAGATAAAGCAAAAAATTCATTCAAGTTGAAACCCAATATTTGCTGAAATTTGCAAAATTTCTGTAGGCCACACCCTACCTCTATTTGAGCTGAGATTTCCTGTGGGTTCTCTCTCATGGCCATTGAGTTGGAGAAAAATATCAAAAAAATTAAAAAAAGAAAATTAGGGATTTCTACTAGTGCTCCATCTAGCCCCCCTAGAATTTGAAGGTTTGTGCTCTATTCTTTTCACACTTGTTTCTGTCATTGCTACCACTACTGTTCTAGGACACAGTTAGACTAGCAACTAAGGACAAGTTACATGGGGCACTTATTCAGCTTTACTCTCTATTTTTTATTTGTGTGTCACTCACATATATATTTGGCCTTCCTAGCTCTACATATTCCTTCTGGACAACACAGGTTATTTTGTGACCCTTGCAATCGTGGAACAGACCTCTCTGGTATCCTTTGCTTTACTTTTCAGAACTTTGTAAGAGCTTTGTAAGGAGCTTCCTTTTGCTGTGTTGAGAGGCACCACTGCTTAGTAGTTTTGTAGGGATAACCTTCATTGTTTGTTCCCTGTTTTGGTGTTTGTGATGACAGGAAGCAACGGAGAGGGAGCTTCGCCCTCAAAATTTGATGAGTGTGTGAGCCAAGATCAGCTACAGATGGCTTTGCATGCGGCTCAGGGTGATTTGGCAGAAACGATCACTAGGGCCGTCACTGACGCGGTCAACAAGCTCCACCTTGGAGAAAGCATTGAGGAGTTGCATAAGAGGGTTTCTAAGTTAACCGTTCAGGTTACCGATTTGGAGAATGCTCACAAGACCGATGACACCATCATCAATGACATTGAAGACGAGCATGATGAAGACACGGTGTATAAGGCTGATGGCACCGTGGACAGGGATGCTACAAGGACCGCGAGATTACAACGTCGTTTGCACCGTAATACTCATGGTATGGTGATTTCCACAACCACAACCGTTGTCCACAAGGTAACAATCATGGCTATGCTTCAGATGATTCGTATGCTAAAACTAAGTTTTCAATTCCTTCGTTTTTGGGTCAATATGATGGTGATGCTTACCTTGATTCAGAGATGACTGTAGAGCAAAAATTTAATGCCCATCTTGTTTCTGAACAACATAGAGTTAGACAAGCCAATAATGAGTTTAAAGACATTTCTATTGTTTGGTGGAGTGGTCTAGCTGCTGAAACTGATTTGCCTACTACTTGGGAAGAACTTAAGGTAGCAATGCATGATCGTTTTGTTCCTCCATCTTTTTATAAAGAGATTCGTAATAAACTGCAACGCTTAGAACAAGGAGATAAAACTATTCATGAGTACTTTAGTGAGCTTCAGAAGGGTTTGATTTGTTATGCTATAGTCAAAAAAGTCGAGGATCGGATTTGTTGCTTTTATTCTAGTTTGAGAAAAGAAATTCAGGACATTCTTGATTATAAAGAATTCTATACTCTCAACCAGTATTTCTAATATGCTATGCTTGCAGAGAAAGAATCGGTTTCTGAGGTTTTCGAGAAGTACAAGAACTCGAGTCGTACCTTCTACCCACGGCGGCCGACGAGGACTTCGGGGCTGCCCAACCCATCTTTCCGGCTGCCCCCACCAGCAGCTGCCAAGGGACCCAGTGGTATTTCTGTAGCACCAAGATCAGCCCCTGCACCTTCTGCGCACTTAGGTAAAAATTCTGTGCAGGTACCAGCTTGTAGTGCCTCCTTTGTCGCTTTGACGGGACGCACTATAGGGATTCAGTGCCACCGCTGCCATGGACTTGGTCATGTGCAGAAAGATTGCCCAAGTAGGCGGGCATATGTGGGGACAGATGATGGCGGTTACATGAGCGCCTCTGATGTGGAGGATGAGGAGGAGGGTGTCATTACCATCATCGGCGACCTTGTCCTTGGAGGCAGAGACACCACGGACTACATGAATATTATTGTGCAGCATGTGCTTAGCACACAAATCTAGCAACCCTTATGACATAACTTGTTCCAGATTTTCTTCGTCATCAAGAACCGCCGAGCACGTGTCATTATTGATGGAGGAAGCTACAATAATTTGGTGAGTTCTGATGTGGTCAAGAAGCTTTATTTTACCACATGCCCACATCCACATTCATACTACATTTAGTGGTTAAATGACTCTGGAAAAGCTAAGGTAACACAAACTTGCAGAGTTCCTTTTTTCATTGATTTTTATGTGGATTCGGTTGATTGTGATGTTGTACCCATGTAATCATGTTCACTTTTATTGGATAGACCTTGGGAATTTGATAATAATGTTGTACACCATGGTAAAAGTAATAAGTACACTTTTATGTATAAAGAAACTAAAATTACTTTGTTACCAGTGACCCCTGCTGAAATTGTACAAGCTGATTTAGAAAGAGCTGCTAGTTTGAAAAATAAAGGTCTTGAAATTCAGCAACCTGTTAATTCTGATTCTACACCTAGTAATGTTAATGATTCTTCAAGTTCTAAGCATGCTAGGATTAAATTACAAGGTCCTTCATGTCTTGCAACAAAATCCGAGCTTTGATATGCAAACAAGCTTTGTTTTTGATTGATGATATTGTTTCCAGTGCTTTGCCTCCTGCTGTTACTAACCTTTTGTAGGAGTATGAGGATGTTTTCCCAGCTGAGATACTCCTGGGATTGCCACCTTTGAGAGTGATTGAGCATCAAATTGATTTGATTCCGGGTGCTACTTTGCCAAACCGTGCTGCATATAGGACCAACCCTGAGGAGACTAAAGAAATTCAACGACAAGTTCAAAACCTTTTTGATCGTGGGTATGTTTGCCAATCACTTAGTCCTTGTGTTGTTCTAGTGCTTTTGGTTCCTAAAAAAGATGGTACTTGGCGTATGTGTGTAGATTGTAGAGCCATTAATAGCATTACTATTAGGTATCGTCATCCTATTCCTAGTCTAGACTACATGCTTAATGAGTTATGTGGTGCTATAATTTTCATTAAAATTGATTTGCGTAGTGGCTACCATCAAATTAGAATGAAATTTAGAGATGAATGGAAAATAGCTTTCAAAACCAAATTTGGGTTGTATGAGTGGTTAGTAATGCCTTTTGGTTTAACTAATGCACCAAGTACTTTCAAGTGTTTAATGAATGAGGTTTTAAGAGATTTTATTCGCAAATTTATGGTAGTTTACTTTGATGATATCTTGATTTATAGAAAATCCATGGATGAACATATGAATCATTTGCGTGCTGTTTTTGATGCTTTGCAAGCTGCACGTTTATTTGGTAACCTTGAGAAGTGCACCTTTTGCATGGATCGAGTCTCTTTTCTTGGCTATGTTGTGACTCCATAGGGAATTGAGGTAGATGAGGCGAAGATTGAAGCCATAAAGAGCTGGCCTGTCCCAAAAACTATCACACAGGTGAGGAGTTTTCTTGGTCTTGCAGGTTTCTACCGTCGCTTTGTCAAAGATTTTAAGCATTATCGCTGCACCATTGCATGAGTTGACAAAGAAGAGTGTCTAGTTCCATTGGGGTAAGGTACATCATGAGTCCTTTGATGATTTGAAGGACAAACTTACACATGCCCCATTGTTGCAACTACCCAATTTTGATAAGACTTTTGAGCTTGAATGTGATGCTAGTGGTATAGGAATTGGTGGTGTTTTGATGCAAGATGGTAAACCTATGCATACTTTAGCAAGAAAATTATTGGGCCTATTTTGAATTACTCCACTTATGATAAGAAATTATATGCTCTTGTATGTTCGTTAGAGACGTGACATCATTATTTGTTGCCCAAAGAATTTATTATTTATTCTGATCATGAATCACTTAAGTATATTCGCTCACAATGCAATTTGAACCGTAGACATGATAAATGGGTTTATTGAGTTTTTTCCTTATATTATTAAACATAAGAAAGGGAAGGATAATGTGATTATTGATGCTTTATCTAGGTGCTATACTTTGTTGTCTCAACTTGATTGTAGAATTTTTAGACTTGAGGCAATTAAAGAACAATATGCTGATGATGTTGATTTTAAGGATGTATTGCTGCAATGTAAAGAAGATCGTGCTTGGAACAAATTTGTGTTGAATGATGGATTCTTGTTTAGAGCTAACTGCATATGCATTCCAGTTGGTTCTGTTCATCTTTTGTTGCTGCAGGAGGCGTATGGAGGTGGATTGATGGGTCTTTTTGATGCTAAGATGACAGAGGATATTTTGGCCACACACTTCTTTTGGCGAAGGATGAGGAAAGATGTTGAACGTTTTGGTTCTCGCTGCACTACATGTCAAAAAGCTAAGTCTCGTTTGAATCCACATGAATTATACATGCCACTTTCTATTCCTTCTATTCCTTGGGCGGATATTTCTATTAGACTTTGTTTTAGGACTGCCTAGGACTAAAAGGAAGAGTGATAGCATTTTTGTTGTTGTGGATCATTTTTCTAAGATGGCACACTTTATACCATATCTTAAGACAGATGATGCTAGTCATATTGCTGACCTCTTTTTTGAAGAAATTGTACGTTTGCATGGTATGCCTTCTACTATTGTTTCAGATCATGATGCAAAATTCTTAAGTCATTTTTGGCGCACACTTTGGAATAAGTTGGGTACCAAGTTATTATTTTCTACAACTTGTCACCCACAAATTGATGGACAATCTGAGGTTATAAATCGCACTTTGGGCACTATGTTGAGAGCTATTTTGAAGAAAAATTTGAAACAATGGGAGGAATGTTAGCCTCATGTTGTAGTGTATGGTTTTGATCCCCATACTCCACTTGATATACTTTCTCTACTTATTAATGAGAGAGCTCATGTTGATGCTAAGGAGTGTGCTGAATTTATTTTGCAAATGCATGAGACCACTAGACTTAGCATTGAAAAGATGAATGAAAAGTATAAAATTACTAGTAGTAAAGGTACAAAAGAAGTAAAGCTTGATGTTGGAGATTTAGTGTGGTTACACTTGAGGAAGGATATATTTCTAGAATTGAGAAAGTCTAGTTGAGAGCTGATGGTCCATTCAAAATAATTGAGAAGATTAATGATAATGCATACAAACTTGAGTTGCCTCCCGAGTTCTTGCTTGTGTTCATGAGTTTAATCATTCATCTCCAAATCAGTTGCTTTCTTCTTCGTTCTTGCCTGTGCTCTTGATTTGCAGGCAGGGATTAGCCTTCTCGGCGAGGTCAATCATGCAACACCGGTTGATAACCAGAGGGGACGTCGTGTTGTGATTGCGGGGTTTAGAATGTGTTGTTCTAAAGCCGGATCGATTTGTGTGTCGCCTCTGACCCAATCAACTTACCAAGAACCTTTCGGAAGATCGGGATCCCTTGTTCACATCAACTGCTCAGATATTAAGAAGCACACAATGGACATCATGGAGTGAAGACTAGGCATGTGGTCTTCTGGTCAATTTCTTGTGGAGTTCGATGGCGCCAATTTTTTGACTTCCATTGTAATGTAACTTCTTGTAATAAAATTTATTAATTTAATAAAAATATTGCTCTTTTATCACATATATATTTGTCCTGTGTGCGTGAAAACTTGATCCTAGGTACGCATACAGATGCATTCGGTTTTGGCCTTAAAATTTGGTGTGACTCTCTCTCTCTCTCTCCCTCTCTCTCTCTCTCCCCCTCTCTCTCTCTGTGCGCCACAAGCCTCCTCATCCCTTCCCACACGCCGCCGACCTCCCCTTCCCCCCTACGTTGCCTGACCGGCCTCTCGTTCCCTCCTCCATCGCCTAGCTGGCAACCCCTTCCCTCCTCGATCACGTGTGACCACATGGTCTGGAGGCAACGATGGCGGCTCCGTGTAAGCTTCATGACCATTGGTGTTTGAAAACCCCAAGGTATGAATATTTGGGTGATTGAGTAACAACATGGAATGATTACTAATGCCTACATCTATTGTTGTGGATACAGAACAAACTATTAACTCAAACATGAACATGGTGAATGTCGCCTTGATGATAAATGGAGGACTTGGTGGAGTACCATGGAGATCTTGATGGAGAATCATAGTGATGGAGATGGATAGCTAGGTCCAAATATGTGTGATCACTTGGCTAGTGTGTAGGATTAAGTCCATAGAAAGAACCAACTATCAAGAGGGCACGATTCATTCTCTTAGGCTTCTCTAGGGTTAGAGTGTTGGGATGCTCAAGTAAAGCTCTAGGACACTTAGAGTGGCAGTGGAGAAGGATTCATCAAGGCTTGGAAGCTTAGAGATTAATCAAGAGGACAACAAGTTTTAGATTCGAGATAAGTCACCGTAAAGTACAGCGAGGTTGTCGTAGGGTCCATTGAAAATGCTCCAGTACATGCAAGTATGTGGGTATCACCGTATGGTGCGGAGGTTAAGTCACCGTAACGTATGGTGAATGCCAAGAGTTGTACAAAAGGAGCAGAGATTCTGGACTAGAGGTTGCTGTAAGATACGCAAGTCAAGAAGTTGAAGGCCGTTTTCTGGTACTCCCTGGAGACCTTATGGCGAGGTCGTCATAAAGTACGATGACCTACAAAGAAGGCGAAGTGGCCAGAACTCAAGTGTTATCATTGACGTTACAGTGAGGTTGCCGTAGGATATGGCGATCGGAGGAGTTAAAGTAGCCAGTTTCTGGTACTCTCTGGAGTTCTTATGGTGATGTCGCCGTAAGGTATGGTGTGACCTAGAGGATTTGTGCGTAGAGTGGAACTAGAGATCAGAGGTCGTCATATGGTTGAGCGAAGGTCGTCGTATTGTATGATGACTATACTCAGAGGTCGCCATTTTGTATAGTGGTACATTACGGTGATGGGTTCTTAGTTTTGCCAGCTTTTTGGCAACAACTAGTGGAGTAGTTGGAGACTATATGTAACTGTTCTTGTGATCTTTCAGACCTCTCTTGGCCATTGGGATAGCTGGGAAAACTTGGGGAGAGTAAAGAGGAGAAGTGAAGACACTAGAGCATGGATTGGAGCCATCTTTAAGTGTCTTGGAGAGCAACACTACAGCATCCCGAGTCTCTAGCCTAGGAGGGGTTGTAGAGAGGATTGGTGTTGTTACTCTTGGTCTATGGCAAGGCCAAGATCGGATAGGTGTCAGTGATCGAACCTATCGTATCATGACATGTTGTGAAGGCCGTCACAAGTTTGTACAAAAATTGAGCTCGCTTTTGTAAGGAGCATCATGAGAGAGCGCCCGTATGTGCACTCCGGGAGTGCACCAAGTCCTTAAGAGAGGCAACCTTATGCTCGAGGAATCGAGGACTCGATAAGCAGTGATCACGTAACCACGCCGTCACTCAGGAAGTGATACAGGCTTGTGTGCAAGGACTCCATAGTTGGTGGCAGGAGGGATCATACTATGGAGGGTGTAGATCCAACAATGACTAGGGGGAAGCACCATTCTCTTGATACCTCAGATTAAAAATCAATGAGCAATCTCTAAACCCCTCTTATAGTCTTTAATTTCACATTTATGTGTAAGTAGAGATAGGATTGTCATGGGCTTGCTTGCTTACTAATTGACTTGGCATCACTTGCATTATATCATATCACAAGAATTGTTAGGGTCTTGGCTCGGTTGAATTACATAGGACTTGTTGTTAGTAAGGTGGAAGAATTGGTGGAAATTGATTGGGTTGACAATCCACTTTACCAGTCCAATTCACCCCCTGCCCCTCTTGGACTCCTAGAGCCTTACACTCTGGGTGCGGCGCAGCGGGGACCCTATCATAGATCTCCCCCATGACCTCGCCTAGGTTGTCTTCCCCAGCTCGCCTAGGCCCGGATCCAGAGCGAGGGCCGCGGATCTGAGGCAGGGATGATGACTCCTCTGTGGCTGCTCGATGGCGCAGCGACGGCGGCAGCTCCTCCTCCTCTGGCGCGACGACAACGCGCCGTGGCTCCTCGATGGTCGGCGATGACGGGTGGGCATAGCTGCGTCGAGGGTGTCGGCAACTAGATGTTGTGGGCTTGATGGGCTCATTGTACTTTTTTTTTATTTGTCTATTGGCTCCTTAGTGATGGTGGACATCACCGCCACTGGGAATTTTCTTTTTCCAGTGGCATAGAGTTGATGGCGGTAGAAAAAAAACCGCTACTGTAGGGTATTTTCCACTGTCACTGAAAGCTATCATTCTACTAGTGTTATGTAGATGGTGGAGGATCTAAACAGACGGTGAGGTACAAGGAACTGAAGTCAGATGTGCGAGCAATCGGACTCGTGGTCACGTTCATTGTCAGCTGCATGCTCTACAGCTTCCTTGTCCTTGACCTGTCCGAAAACACTTGTCACCCTGTAGCAGATGGCGGCCTTCGCGTGCGCTGGGACCGCGATGGCCATGTGGGAGCATGTGCACTAGGTAGTGCGGCGCGCCCAGCCGCGCCCGATATTATTATCATTTTTTTGTCCTGTTGTCACTTTGGGCAAACAAACGCATACGTGAAGACAGATGATTCATTTGTTTCACCATCGATTGCTTTTCTCTATATTCTTATTCTCTCACATGCAGTTCTACAAATATATGTCATCAATTGAAAAATTTCAGTTCGATGAAATATGAAAGTTTAATAGTTGAGAATAAGCATCTTACAACACAAAGTATATGTGATGGCAGTTCGGAGGACAGGTGTTCAGGACATGTTTAGATCCATGACAAGTGGCTAAAATTAATAGATTTAGTCCTTTTTTTGTCAAATGGATCCAAACATATGGACAAATAAGAGCAAAATGAAATGGCAAATGACTAAAAAAATTTGGCACTCTAAAGGCCTAAAAAGGTGCTAAACCTTAACCCACTCACTCATGCATGTGCTAAAATTTAGCCATTTGCTATGAATCCAAACATGTAAAAGCTAAATTTTAGCTCCGCACTTTTAGCCATTAAACTTTTGTCCATGACAAATGGATCCAAACAGCCCTCAGTGGCAGCTGTTGACACTACTCTGCACTTGCTTGTTGCAGGCCATATATACATGCTTGATGAAATTTTAGTCTTGTTTTGGCTGCACCAACACGTGAGGTTTAGTCCCTTTAGAAAAAAAACACACATGAGGTTTAGTATGGTACTGTTTGATTGACTCAAACACTGATGTGAAAAGAAATAATATAGTTAATTTAATTGAGAGATATGGTCCAATGTAGTATGTTCAAGAACTTGTTTCTTCTAATCATCTCAACTTTTCTTTCAAATGTTTCTCAAAACTTCAGATATTGTTCAATTCGCTCTTCAATCTTTCCATCTCGCCGTTGAACTTTCTTTGGTTCTGGTTATTTTTATTTTTGAAACCTTTGCTTTAAAATTTTTGTCATTTTATTTATTAAAAAATACAGTATTGATTAAGAAATTCAGCTAAACTTTTTTTTTGACACGGGAAATTACAGATTTGCCACTCGCACTCGACAGTTCCGCTGCTCACCGCCGTGCTGCGGCTGCGGCGCTACACCGCTTCCTAGTTCCGACTTCCGAGTGCCGAGCGCTCAGCGTCCGACCCCGTGTTACTGCAACACGGGGCCTCACGCACCAGCATCTGCACAACCAGTGAGCGGCAGGGCGCCCCCTCATACCCCTCGCACAACGGATCAGGATCGTCGACAGTCGCCTGAGCAGTCGCACTGCCGACCGTCCGATTCGTTCAAACAAATCCTGTGGCTCACAGTACACTCCGCAGCCCGCACCCATGCCTTCATACCTGAGGTCAGCAGCGCCGCATGCCGTGGATCCACTATCAAAAATGAATTTATTGGGAGACATAGAAGAAAAATATGGGATCAATTTTGCTCCAACTCATGAATAATGTCATGAATTTCGTAATATTGCAGCTAGGGTTGGAAAGAGAAATAACAATTTTTTATTTTTTTTATCGAACACGCAGGAGAACTGAGCGTCTTTGTATTAAGGAGAAGAAATGAACAATCTGATTACACCGTAGCACCCCATTTAAATATTACATTCGTGCCGTTTAAACATTCGCAACCTGTCGAGACTTATACTCGGCAATAAATTTATAGGGCTATGTCGGGACTAAGAACTTGATGGTTAGGACACAAGACGCCGATTTAGATAGGTTCGGGCCCTCTCGATGAGAGTAAAAATCCTATGTCCTACGTTCTGTGGTTTGTATTTTGTATGTTGTGATTGTGTTGCTTGTCCCTAGATAGGGGTTTCCTGCCGCCATATATATACGGTCGGCAGGATGTACATGAAGAGTCCTACTCGTAGTCTACAAGGATTTACATAGAAAGTCTATCTCTAATTGCCTTGTGCTCCAAGCCGACTCGGTAGGTTCCCTTATGGATGAGGTACCCGGTCGTCTACCGACTTAGGCATAACTATGGATACCCGGAAGGTAAGTATTCCACAGCAACCCCTGAGTACTTCCTGTTTTTGAGCTCTGACATGCCGAGTGATCTTCGAGATTATGTGACTAGATCACAAATTAGGAAGACCTCTTAATTGAAGTTCCTGATGGATCTGGTGCACCGACTAGGTGCACCTGATAAGGTGTAGCCCCCCACTCTTGTATAATTTGGAGACTAACAAATAATGCAAGAGTCTAATAATATTAGCTCTTAACATGTTGTTGTATATAATTTACTCAAACCATCAAGCTCGAGCTTAGGTAAACCTCTAATCATCAAATCAGATGGTCAGTTTGCAAGACTTCAATCTTGCCAACCGATTAGCAGAAAGGCCGAGTGATACACACTCTTGCCCGAGTGACTTGTGGATCTAAATTTCATGACATCAGTCATGTTTTAACCCATATAAAAGAATATGGCATCAATCATATAATAGTACTAAGCTAAATGACTTCAATCAGAGTATAGCTTTTCCTTAATGAATTGTCACTCTTCTTAATATAAATCCAATTTTGATAATTTAATCACTGACATCAATCAATAACTTATCTTTTGAACTTACACCCGTACGACCATCAAGTCCTCTGCTATATTATCATCAAATCACATAAATACGAAAAGTATTTTTAAGTGGATTTGCCATTGCTTCTCATCAAAGAAGCCCCCAAGATTATTTCTCAAGGCTGATAGCTCTAATTCTTTTTAAAGAATAAAGCTTTTTACTTATTATTTTTATTAAGCGGAAAAGCCCATCACTGCACGGCCCATACCAGCCCATGGGACCCAGAAGACTAGGTCAAAAAGGCGTAGGTATAAAAAGGGTAGCGGACTTTTGACTCTAGGTCCACGCCGCCATTTACACATAGCGCTTCGTCTTCCTCGTGCCTCCCCTGTTCTTGCGAGTCCTTTGCTTCTAGAGCTAGGGTTAGCGCTTTCTCCCATCGCCGCCGCAGATCTTCAACGCCATCAAGCCCCCGAGCATTATCTAGGGTTTAGATCCACCGCATTTTTACATCCCTCAAAGATGACTCGCAAATCATCCAAGAAGGCCACCACCGCTGAGTCCTCCTCCTCCGAGCTGGAGATCCCGAAGCAGCTTCGAGAGTTCTCGAAGAGCATCATCTCCACTGCCGACCTGAACAAGATGGTGGAGGACGGCCTCCTCCCGGAGCAAGCTCGCATCAACTGGAAGGTACCGAAAGAGACTCGCCCCCTTCCAATCCATCAACAAATCATACTTTTCCGCTCGTTCTTTGAGCATGGCTTCGGAGTTCCCTGCTACAGTTTTCTACGCGGGCTCCTTTCCTTTTATGGGATTGAGCTCGTCAACCTCAATCCCTACTCCATCCTTCATATTGCTATCTTCGTGCATATGTGCTAAGCTTTTCTGAGCATTCTGCCCCATTTTACTTTATTCCGCCATCTGTTCGTCCTCCGACCGCTGCCAACCAAGGAAAACCAAGTCGCCATAGGTGCAGTTGGTTTCCAGTTGTGCAAGAAGGAGGCCTACATCAACGTAGCATTAAAGACCGAAAACAAGAAATGGAAGGACGAGTGGTTCTACTGTGACAATCCTCCTCCCATTCTTGCCGACTTCTCTGGTGCCAAGGGCATTCACTAGGCACGGTGGTCAGAGAGACCTGACCCAACTCACCCCCAAGTAGTCACTCTGCTAGAGAAAATCACAGAGCTAAAGAATAAAGGGGTCGATGGCATCACTGTAGTAAAAAGCTTTATAGTATGCTGAGTGCAACCGTTGAAGAAACAGAGCCACCTCGCCTAGGATTATGCCACCGACGACGAGACGAGGGAGGTGCCTGATCCGCCAAACTCCACTCTGTGTCGATCGCGATTATCGAAGATGTTTGAAGGAGACATCATCCAAGATCACTTCTTAATCGTGAAGGCATACAACGTGGGCACTCTACGGGCCCGAGTAAGCCTCGGTTGTCTTGAATAATTCTGACATCCCTTTGAATAATCACAATGTGTGATGTCTTGATGTTTTTGCAGGTTCTGGACACTTACATGTCACACCCTCCGCTCCCTCCGACCGATTCCGAGGGACCAGATTATGTCAAAAAGCTACCATAGACTGGCACCGGTGATGCTAGTTCTTTAGTGGTTGCCCGACCGACCGAAGAGGTCATCGCCAGCATCTCCATAACACCTCCTCATCCTGACTTGCCCTCTCCCAGCCGACGAGTGAAACAGACCACTCACCATCATCGGCAATATGTGGGAGATGACAATGATGACAAGGGGGCGCACCGCCCAGATGCCAGTCTGTCGGCCCCTGCACACTCTGACCGACCATCTAGCCAGTCGGAGCCCCCGAGCAAATCAGAGAGTGGTGCAAGGGTGGCGAAGAAGACTGATGAAACCAGCAAGACTTCCCAGAAGAGGAAGGATTATGACCCGTAGACCACTTCTCTAAAAAAGAAAGTCTGTCGGACCAAAATTAAGCAAGCCTCCGGGTATAATTCTTCAAGCTTTTGATTGTTCATCATCGTTATTACCAACTATTGTCAGAATTTAACACTATGCTCTTTGGCAATCATAGCGGTCGGTCAAGTGATAATCAGAGCGCCCAAGGGTCTCAAGACACTAGGTCGACTCCTGCTCCTCAACCGACCGACCAGCCTCAGTCGGTCCGCACACAATCAAGCGTGTAGGCCAAGCCAAGGAAGTCGTCCCACGCTCCAGAGCCCACGTCACTGCTGACACCTACTCCTTAGACCGTCAACCCTTCCCCGACCGCCATGTCTTCTCCTGTTATAAGTGTAAGACCGTGTTGGTTGAGGACTCACTGAGTCGACCGGAAGCTGAGGACATGGACGTCATGCATCAGCATAGGGAGGCCAACAAGGTACATCAATACCAAGTTTTTCACTTCCTTGAATCATTCTCCTAGCTAACCATACCCTTCTTCATATTTAGAGAATATATTCTCTTGTGGAGAAAAAGCAGGCCAGGATTGAATACCTCGAGGCCAAAACTTTTGGAAAGTCCCTAACATCTTGTGCATTCAAACTTCTCCTTTAGAGGTATTGACTTATTGTCAACAGTTACCAACGAGCACCTCTCCCAAGTCAGAAGGCAAATTTAGAAGCTGTAGACCGACAATAAGGAGGTGACCAAAGCTCTGGAACAAAGTTATGCTGATGTCGTTGGTAAGATTGCAGACCAACTTAGTGCTTCTTTCTCACTCTAACGCTAAAGTCTTTATTTGTGTTTTTAGCTCGTGATCAGAAGATCACCAACCTGGAGAAGTTAACTTCAAACTAGCAGAGATTCTTAGATGCTCTGACTGCTGAGAAGAATGACCTCTCCAAGTTGGTCGAAGAACAGAGCGCTGAAATCACTTGGCTAAGAGCATCTCCAAGTCCTTCAAATGTAATCTTGCCAGTAAGCTATGTTTTTAAGTCTTCTATCATTGCTTTTGGACTTCATCATCTAATACCCTTTATGACTTTTGCAGCCATATCTTATGGCGCTCGGAAAGCATTGGATTATATCCATGCTAACCAAGTGGAGAAGACTGGGCACTCCTTGGAGTACTTGCTGGAGCACGCGGCAGAGGTGATCGCCAACAACACCAGAAGAGTGGCGACCGAGGTCGGGAGTCAAGTACTAGCTATTTGCCAATCTTGGTCTCCTGCTCTGCCATTGGACAAGGTCAAGGAGGGCTTCAACCCTGATTTGATGATCGATCAAAGTCAGTTGCTTATGGATTCCATCCTAGAAACCTCTCGTGCCTTAGTTGATAATGTAGAGGTTGACCCCATCGCACCATCTCTTCCAGCAACTCCGGAGGTAGAATTACAAGATGATGCTTCCTCTCCTTCATAGGAGCTGTAATATCTGCAATGTTAACAAACATTAGTAGTATTTGAATCAGGAAAATGGTATCAGAGCTGGTTTGATCACTATTTGACCTTCACCGGCTTCGTGATCCGAAGGAGACATGGAGAAGCGTGCGGTCAAGCTTTGGATGTTCGATAGAGAGGACTTTCCCTACTGGAAGTCACGGACCAAGGCTTATCTCTTGAGCCAAGGACGTGCAATTTGGGAGATCGTGGAGCAGGACTACGCCATATCGGACAACCTCAACACCGCGCCCGTAGGTGAGTTAACTAGGTATGAAAACCACTCCAAAGCTGTCAATATCCTATTTTCTGCTCTAGGTGGGAATGAACATGACCGTTTTGCTCATCTTGACACTACACACGCCATTTGGGCAAAGCTTTGCACGTACCATGAGGGTACCAATCAAGTCAAGACTATGCGTAAGGATTCTTACAACAGACAGTACCAAACCTTTGCACAAAAACCTTTGAGGCCATTGTGTGCAACTTGTAGTCTTGTGGGAACCTTGTGTACAATGAGAATGGTTGAGCTAAGCAACTGCTATATTCACTTGATGAAAATGCTTGGGGAGTTAAGATTGCTGCACTAGAAGAAACTGCTGATTTCAATATCCGGGACTGTGAGCAGCTGTATAGCAAGCTAAAATCTTATGAACTGTCTAGGAAGTCTTGTCCTAATCTTGCTAATCCAGCTTCTATCATGGCATTGCTTTCTAGCTCTCAGAAGGGTAGTCACAGTGGTGCTTCTTATGGAACTAACCCCTCACTTGACAAGTCTTCTTTGCAGTTTGCTCTTTCTTCTCTTGTTGTAGCTTCCGATGAACAGATGGAGTGCATTCCTGTTGGTCCTACCTACGCACCCACTTATATACCGCAAGAGGACGGTGTACGGTTGTAGCACTTTTTTCCTTGAATTGAGTATTCTAAGGTTTATCGAATCCACTGGGACCTCAGGGATAATTAAACAAAGTTAACAGTAAAAGATCTAGTCAAGGCTACTGTCGAATTCAGGTTGCATGAAGGGGGACTGGCCAGCGCAAACGTGCGCCAGACAGTAAATCTGTCATTGCGCCGATCGACGTATGAGTTGAGCCGATCGACACACTAGTAAATCTGTCGTTGCGCCGATCGGCGCAGGAGTTGAGCCGATGGGCACACTAGTGAATCTAAGCCAAAGTGCGCCAGATGCCTTATAAGCCTATGCTGTTAAGTGAGTAACCAGATATCTACTAGTGAGATCGTAACTAGAAATTCTAATTAAATAGCATCATAATGGGTAATTACATGGATCAATGAAAACCTATAACGAATAAGACCACCCTGCTTTCCGAGCGGCTCACGATTTATCGCTGCCGAGAGGAAACCCTTAATCGCGCGAGTATCTTACCCTACTCAACTATCCAATAGTGTTGCGTAGGCTTAGTGCTGTCAACGCTAAACCACACTACTAGCATCATCAAGCAACCATAATCAATACAATGTCCGAATACTATCCTAATCACCATGATCAAGATAATATCAACTTACTTAGCCTAGAACTAAACAATTGGAATAAGCACATGCATGATTATAGAATCAAGATAGACAAATCACCAAAACTATCATCAACATATTCAATCATCCTTGAGATACATAGAGTAAGATTCATCCCCGTCGAGATGACCTACCTTGACGGATCAACTCTTAACACAATTGGTTCATGAAACTCAACTAGAGATCTATTCTAATGGGGCAAGCCCCGGTGGCTCTAACTCACAGATCTATTGTCCCTCTGTCGCCTCCTCTCTCTGCGGCCGGGGTTTACAAGTATTTATAGGGGTTCTACTCGTAAAGGACTCGGTTTTTAGCAAATAAGGCGGTTGCGCCGATCGGCGCAAGTCCTGTCTTCTCCGGTTTCTTCTCCGAGTCGGTTCCTCTGTCTTCCATAGCTGCCATGTGGGCCTTTTCCTTCGAGATAAAGTCTTGTACTGCACGTTGAGATCTTGAAGTTCCATAAATCTTCTTGAAGTTCCATAAATTTTCTAGACAAATATCTTCAAGTGTCTTACGCAGATAAACTTCCATAAACATTTGAAATGGGCCTCGGTCACTTCTGTGGGCCAAAACACCCTTGGGACGTTCGGCTCATGGACTGCGCCGATCGGCGCACTGGGCTTCTTCAGTGCTTTTCGTTGGTTCTGGACTCCTGTCCTATCCATCATCACTTTAATCACCAATTTTATCTGTTTCTGCAATAAAGCTCCAAAACAACGCATATACAAATATATAGACAATATCACAGGTAAATGGCCTAAATTAGTATCAATTATGCTCTAATTGGGGTAATATTCATATATAAAAGGGGCACTTGGGAAGTGCCAACAGTTCCCCCACACTTAAACCTTTGCTCGGCCCCAGTAAAGTAAAAGAAAGAAAAATAAAAAAACATACTCTTTCTATCATAAAAGATATCTCAAATGAACAAATGTTGAGCATTGTTCTATTGTGGTGTATTTCATATTGGTATTTAGCAAAATAGTTCAAATATGGGCATAAAGCTTAAAGTTCTCCCCAAAGCAAAAGATCATGTCCAACTGATGTGAACAAGGGTTCCCGATCTTCCGAAAGGTTCTTGGTAAGTTGATTTGGTCGGAGGCGACACACAAATCGATCCGGCTTCAGAACAGCACGTTCTAAACCCCGCAATCGCAGCACGACGTCTCCTCTGGTTATCAACTGTCCAAAGACGATTGACCTCGCCGAGAAGGCTAATCCCTGCCTGCGAATCAAGAACACAAGCAAGAACAACGAAGAATGCAACACAATTGCAGATGTATGATTAAACTCTTGAAGTTGGGGTCTCACAAACCGATGAACGGCGAAACTGTTTATGAACAGAATTGATCTAAGCAAAACTCAAACCCTAATAAAGAGGCGGCGGCTATATATGAGGACCCTAGGGTCGTGCAAGACCCCCTGGACACAGCCCTAAGTGGGCTCAACTCGATACATGGCCCAAAGACCGATTACGGTGTCACAGCACCAGGACAGATTCTAGAAGTCGATTTGTTTTGGCGATTGCCGGCGGCTCGGGACGAATTTTGACATGGGACTGGTTTGGTTAGAAATTGTTTTTCGTTATCTTTCCAGGCATATATAGAACGTCCAAATCCGAGTCTGTATGCGTCCTGGGCGTCTGTTTTAGTACAGACTGGTCCTGGGCTCCGAAACAGACTCGAAGTCGGTTTTGATTGGGCATCCACCTTGGCTTGGACGTCCTTACTGGACCATCACGTCTCCAATCACCTCCCCAGCTATCTCATGATCATCTCCATGATTTCTAATAATAATTAATTCATTAGGTAGCAATCTATTCTCAAAACTACATAATAAAAACATTAGGAACGATCTCACCTGTAATTTCAGGTGATGCACATGAACTTTTATCTTAGTTGGAGGAGTGTTGTGTGTATCCATGAGTGTGATGTACTCATCAATGGCACTCTTCTCCTTTTGGGCGAAATTTGAAAGAGTAGGGAGTCCCACTTATATCGAAGCTTATCTCACCACTCCCAACATCAATACTTGTCTTTGCTATCCTCAAGAAGGGTCTGCCTAAGATCAACGGGGTCCTCGTCCTCTTATCTGTATCAAGCATAATAAAATCAACAGGGACGATGTGATCTCTAATTTGAACAGGCACATCCTCAGCAATTCCATCAGGGAAGCATACCGATTGATCGGCTAACTCCAAACACATACCCGTAGGCTCTAATTCAGGTAAATTGGACTTGCGAATATATGACGGGGCATAACACTTACACTTGCTCCAAGATCGCACAAGCACCTATCAAATATCCTTGTTCCAATCATGCGGTTGATGCTTGGTGATCCAGGGTCGGGTTTCTTCTTCTCTTGTTGTAGCTTCCGATGAACAGATGGAGTGCATTCTTGTTGGTCCTACCTACGCACCCACTTATATACCGCAAGAGGACGGTGTACGGTTGTAGCACTTTTTTCCTTGAATTGAGTATTCTAAGGTTTATCGAATCCACTGGGACCTCAGGGATAATTCAACAAAGTTAACAGTAAAAGATCTAGTCAAGGCTACTATCGAATTCAGGTTGCATGAAGGGGGACTGGCCAGCGCAAACGTGCGCCAGACAGTAAATCTGTCATTGCGCCGATCGACGTATGAGTTGAGCCGATCGACACACTAGTAAATCTGTCGTTGCGCCGATCGGCGCAGGAGTTGAGCCGATGGGCACACTAGTGAATCTAAGCCAAAGTGCGCCAGATGCCTTATAAGCCTATGCTGTTAAGTGAGTAACCAGATATCTACTAGTGAGATCGTAACTAGAAATTCTAATTAAATAGCATCATAATGGGTAATTACATGGATCAATGAAAACCTATAACGAATAAGACCACCCTGCTTTCCGAGCGGCTCACGATTTATCGCTGCCGAGAGGAAACCCTTAATCGCGCGAGTATCTTACCCTACTCAACTATCCAATAGTGTTGCGTAGGCTTAGTGCTGTCAACGCTAAACCACACTACTAGCATCATCAAGCAACCATAATCAATACAATGTCCGAATACTATCCTAATCACCATGATCAAGATAATATCAACT
Source organism: Eleusine indica (assembly GCA_030378355.1). Lineage (NCBI taxonomy): Eukaryota > Viridiplantae > Streptophyta > Magnoliopsida > Poales > Poaceae > Eleusine > Eleusine indica. The sequence goes on from CM059499.1 coordinate 33,984,067, forward strand.
TACTTAGCCTAGAACTAAACAATTGGAATAAGCACATGCATGATTATAGAATCAAGATAGACAAATCACCAAAACTATCATCAACATATTCAATCATCCTTGAGATACATAGAGTAAGATTCATCCCCGTCGAGATGACCTACCTTGACGGATCAACTCTTAACACAATTGGTTCATGAAACTCAACTAGAGATCTATTCTAATGGGGCAAGCCCCGGTGGCTCTAACTCACAGATCTATTGTCCCTCTGTCGCCTCCTCTCTCTGCGGCCGGGGTTTACAAGTATTTATAGGGGTTCTACTCGTAAAGGACTCGGTTTTTAGCAAATAAGGCGGTTGCGCCGATCGGCGCAAGTCCTGTCTTCTCCGGTTTCTTCTCCGAGTCGGTTCCTCTGTCTTCCATAGCTGCCATGTGGGCCTTTTCCTTCGAGATAAAGTCTTGTACTACACGTTGAGATCTTGAAGTTCCATAAATCTTCTTGAAGTTCCATAAATTTTCTAGACAAATATCTTCAAGTGTCTTACGCAGATAAACTTCCATAAACATTTGAAATGGGCCTCGGTCACTTCTGTGGGCCAAAACACCCTTGGGACGTTCGGCTCATGGACTGCGCCGATCGGCGCACTGGGCTTCTTCAGTGCTTTTCGTTGGTTCTGGACTCCTGTCCTATCCATCATCACTTTAATCACCAATTTTATCTGTTTCTGCAATAAAGCTCCAAAACAACGCATATACAAATATATAGACAATATCACAGGTAAATGGCCTAAATTAGTATCAATTATGCTCTAATTGGGGTAATATTCATATATAAAAGGGGCACTTGGGAAGTGCCAACAGTTCCCCCACACTTAAACCTTTGCTCGGCCCCAGTAAAGTAAAAGAAAGAAAAATAAAAAAACATACTCTTTCTATCATAAAAGATATCTCAAATGAACAAATGTTGAGCATTGTTCTATTGTGGTGTATTTCATATTGGTATTTAGCAAAATAGTTCAAATATGGGCATAAAGCTTAAAGTTCTCCCCAAAGCAAAAGATCATGTCCAACTGATGTGAACAAGGGTTCCCGATCTTCCGAAAGGTTCTTGGTAAGTTGATTTGGTCGGAGGCGACACACAAATCGATCCGGCTTCAGAACAGCACGTTCTAAACCCCGCAATCGCAGCACGACGTCTCCTCTGGTTATCAACTGTCCAAAGACGATTGACCTCGCCGAGAAGGCTAATCCCTGCCTGCGAATCAAGAACACAAGCAAGAACAACGAAGAATGCAACACAATTGCAGATGTATGATTAAACTCTTGAAGTTGGGGTCTCACAAACCGATGAACGGCGAAACTGTTTATGAACAGAATTGATCTAAGCAAAACTCAAACCCTAATAAAGAGGCGGCGGCTATATATGAGGACCCTAGGGTCGTGCAAGACCCCCTGGACACAGCCCTAAGTGGGCTCAACTCGATACATGGCCCAAAGACCGATTACGGTGTCACAGCACCAGGACAGATTCTAGAAGTCGATTTGTTTTGGCGATTGCCGGCGGCTCGGGACGAATTTTGACATGGGACTGGTTTGGTTAGAAATTGTTTTTCGTTATCTTTCCAGGCATATATAGAACGTCCAAATCCGAGTCTGTATGCGTCCTGGGCGTCTGTTTTAGTACAGACTGGTCCTGGGCTCCGAAACAGACTCGAAGTCGGTTTTGATTGGGCCTCCACCTTGGCTTGGACGTCCTTACTGGACCATCACGTCTCCTATCACCTCCCCAGCTCTCTCATCATCATATCCATGATTTCTAATAACAATTAATTCATTAGGTAGCAATCTATTCTCAAAACTACATAATAAAAACATTAGGAACGATCTCACCTGTAATTTCAGGTGATGCACATGAACTTTTATCTTAGTTGGAGGAGTGTTGTGTGTATCCATGAGTGTGATGTACTCATCAATGGCACTCTTCTCCTTTTGGGCGAAATTTGAAAGAGTAGGGAGTCCCACTTATATCGAAGCTTATCTCACCACTCCCAACATCAATACTTGTCTTTGCTATCCTCAAGAAGGGTCTGCCTAAGATCAACGGGGTCCTCGTCCTCTTATCTGTATCAAGCATAATAAAATCAACAGGGACGATGTGATCTCTAATTTGAACAGGCACATCCTCAGCAATTCCATCAGGGAAGCATACCGATTGATCGGCTAACTCCAAACACATACCCGTAGGCTCTAATTCAGGTAAATTGGACTTGCGAATATATGACGGGGCATAACACTTACACTTGCTCCAAGATCGCACAAGCACCTATCAAATATCCTTGTTCCAATCATGCAGTTGATGCTTGGTGATCCAGGGTCGGGTTTCTTCTCCAGTGCAATATCATTGATTGCCGCCGTTAGCTTGTTAGTAACCTTCACAACCTCCTCAGAAACTAGAGACTTCTTGTTTTGCATAATGTCCTTAATGTACTTGGCATAGGTGGGAACTTGGATAGCGTCAAGAAAAGGGACATTGATGTAAAGCTTCTTCATAATATTGACGAACCTTGCAAATTGCTCATCGTGTTGCCACGCTCTTTCTGTCTTCGTCAGTAGTTGAGTATCCAGGAACGTGGTTGGGCCATGCTCTTCTGTCTCCACGCCCATTTTCAGACCAGAGAGGTCAACATCCTCCTCGCGCCGATCAGCGCTTTCAGGGAGCCAATCGGCTCCGACAGGATCATCGCGCCGATCGGCGCGGGGCTTCTTTGCTCCCACAGAGTGCTCTAGATCTTCTGTTTCCTTTCCTGACCGCGTAGCTATTGCCTTCAACTGCTCTACAGACATCGTATTGCCAGGAATAGCCCCTTTGTTTCTTTGAATGGCTTGCTTTAACTGTCCCATCTGTTGCTCCATAATCTTGGTATGCTTCAACATCTACTCATTGGAGCTCCCAATTTCTATCACCTTGTCATTAATTCCCTCAAGGACACGATCAATCTCCTTGAATTTAGCTTGATTGTCCTTCTTGATCTTCTTTTGAGCTTGAAAGAACTCATGACATTGGAGACGAAGTGGGATAGAATTTTGCATGGACGAACTAGGAGAGAAAGAACTCCTTTGTTGCTGATATTGGAGCTTCCATCCACTATTCTTCATATGTTCTAACATCTTCATCTCTTCAGGGCAATCTTTCTGCACATGACCAAATTCTCCACACTCTCTACATGTGGAGCGTGATTTCGCTAGCTTGAGTGTCTCTTCCTTAGGGATATGAAGATTATTGTCCAACCTCAAATAGCATCAAAGCGATCTATAATCAAGTCTTCCTGAGTCTTCTCAATCACACTCTTCGCTACTCCTTTTGAAGGTTGCAAATTCCTTGAACTTCTCTCACCATCCCACGATTGATTTTCATCTAGCAACTTGATCAAATTCTTAGCTTCGGTGGGGGTTTTTGGCATGAATGATCCTGCAGCTGAGGCGTCCAAGTGTTGACGTGACAGAAGATTCAATCCTATGTAGTACTTCTCAACAATTTCTCCAACCGTCAGACCATGATGAGGGCATGCATCCATATATTCATTGTATCTTTCCCATGCTTATCCAATGCTCTCATCAATATTCTATGTAAATCTAAGAATCTTATTTTTCAAAGCTTGAGTCTTACCAGGAGGGAAGTATTTGGCCAAGAATTCAGTTGCTAACGTGTTCCACACCGTTCTTACTGTGTTTTCCAATCCATTGTACCATTTCTTGGGGCGTCCAACAAGAGAGAAGGGGAACAGCCGCACACATGCTTGATCTCCTGTGAACGGTTGTTGCGCCACTATTCCAACATATCTCTCCAATTGATATGGAAGTTGATCTTGAGCTTCTTGGAAATCTGTCTTGACAATACTAGTCAATTGTGGCTTGAGACGATTAACCATAGGTACCTCTGCCATCTCCTCTTCTTCTTGCTCTTGAACTGGGTCTTCTATTGTGAATAATACTCGAGGTGTTGCACGGACTGCTTCTCCAGCTAAATCTCCAAGTGACTTGCTTCTCTTCTCCGTTGTTCTCTTTAGGTGAAAGAGTCTTTCTGGATCATCGGTGTAATTAGAGGGTTTGTTTGACTTAGGACCGTCCATACCTGTAAGTTTCACTTAACAGAATATATGTACTAGAGAGACAAGTAAAGCACAATGACTAAACACTAATGCATCAAACAATGTTTAAAAACCTGCTATGGTCCCCGGCAACAGCGCCAGAAAAGTATAGCTTGTTGGTCGTACCTACGCACCCACTTATATACCGCAAGAGGACGGTGTACGATTGTAGCACTTTTTCCCTTGAATTGAGTATTCCAAGGTTTATCGAATCCACTGGGACATTAGGGATAATTAAACAAAGTTAACAGTAAAAGATCTAGTCAAGGCTACTATCGAATTCAGGTAGCATGAGGGGGACTGGCCAGCGCAAAGGTGCGCCAGACAGTAAATCTGTCATTGCGCCGATCGGCGCAGGAGTTGAGCCGATCGACACACTAGGGAATCTGTCATTGCGTCGATCGATGCAGGAGTTGAGCCGATCGGCACACTAGTGAATCTAAGCCAAAGTGTGCCAGATGCCTTGTAAGCCTATGCTGTTAAGTGAGTAACCAGATATCTACTAGTGAGATCGTAACCAAAAAGTCTAATTAAATAGCATCATAATGGGTAATTATATGGATCAATAAAAACCTATAATGAATAAGACCACCCTGCTTTCCGAGCGGCTCCCGATTTATCGCTGCCGAGAGGAAACCCTTAATCACGCGAGTATCTTACCCTACTCAACTATCCAATAGTGCTGTGCAGGCTTAGTGCTGTCACCGCTAAACCACACTACTAGCATCATCAAGCAACCATAATCAATACAATGTCCGAATACTATCCTAATCACCACGATCAAGATAATATCAACTTACTTAGCCTAGAACTAAGCAATTGGAATAAGCACATGCATGATTATAGAATCAAGATAGACAAATCACCAAAACCATCATCAACATATTCAATCATCCTTGAGATACATAGAGTAAGATTCATCCCCGTCGAGATGGCCTACCTTGACGGATCAACTCTTAACACCAATGGTTCTTGAAGCTCAACTAGAGATCTATTCTAACGGTGCAAGCCCCGGTGGCTCTAACTCACGGATCTGTTGTCCCTCTGTCGCCTCCTCTCTCTGCGGCCGAGGTTTACAAGTATTTATAGGGGTTCTACTCGTAAAGGACTTGGTTTCTAGCAAATAAGGCGGTTGCGTCGATCGGCGCAGGATTGCACCGATTGGCGCAAGCCGTGTCTTCTCTGGTTTCTTCTCCGAGTCGGTTCCTTTGCCTTCCACGGCTGCCATGTGGGCCTTTTCCTACGAGATAAAGTCTTGTACTGCACGTTGAGATCTTGAAGTTCCATAAATCTTCTAGACAAATATCTTCAAGTGTCTTGCGCAGATAAACTTCCATAAACATTTGAAATGGGCCTCGGTCACTTCTGTGGGCCAAAACACGCTTGCGCCGATTGGCTCATGGACTGTGCCGATCAGCGCACTAGGCTTCTTCAGTGCTTTTCGTCGGTTCTGGACTCCTGTCCTATCCATCATCACTTTAATCACCAATTTTACCTGTTTCTGCAATAAAGGTCCAAAACAACGCATATACAAATATATAGACAATATCACAGGTAAATGGTCTAAATTAGTATCAATTATGCTCTAATTGGGGTAATATTCATATATAAAAGGGGCACTTGGGAAGTGCCAACAATTCTTGACGAGGAGCTGTCCTTGCTCACAAGGAAGTTCAGGAAGTTCTACAACAACCGCAAGGAGAGAAGAGGAGGTGGTTCAAGAACCTGCTTCGAGTGTGGTGGCCTGGGACACTTCATTGCTAACTGTCCCAAGAAGAAGAAGAAGGCCAGGTACCATGACAACAACACTGAAGATTTCAAGCAGAAGAAGAACCGCTTCTACAAGAAAGGCAAGAACTCCAAGAAGATTGCCAAGGCCATTGCACGTGCCTGCGTTGCCGCCTTGAGCGACATCGACCTCACATCAAGCGAAGGCCTTACAAGCTCTGAGGAGGAGGTTGAGAAGCCACGAGTCAAGAGGAAGGACGGCTTCACCAGGCTTTGCTTCATGGCAAAGAACGACCACGACACCGACTCTGGCTCCGACACTGACACAAGCGAGGTACCTCTCACTCTTGATGAGCTCTCTTCTGAACTTGATCATTTGCGCGATGTTCTGCTCATGCAAGATGATAAGCTTCGCAACGCTGTTCGTGAGAATAGAAAGCTTAAGTCTAAGTTGGAGAGTGCTGAGTATGAAATTACTTCGCTTAGGTCTAAGCTTGCTAGAGATGACATTGTTGCTGAGTGTGAGTTTTGCCAAGTTGTGATGAATGATCTTGCATAGAGGAAAAGTGTGCATGCTCAAGTTGCCAGTCAGCTTGAGAGTGCTCTTAAAGAGCTTGATGAATTCAAGGCTAGACCAACTCTTTTGGGTGCATGTCAGAAGTGCCCCAAGCTCACTAGTGAGTTGGAAGCTCAGACCCTCAAAGTCAAAGAGCTCGAGTCCAAGCTGTTAAATGAGACTCGCTCTAAAGTTCTCCCACCACCATGTAAAGTGTGTGTCTCCCTTAAGGACAAGCTTGTAATCACTAGGGAGGAAAACAAAGTCCTAGTCCAGGAAAATGACTATCTTGTTTCTAGACTCCAAAGAACCCTAGTGAGTGAGGAGAAGATTGAGAGTGACTTGGCAAGAGTCAAAGAAAGTGCTAGTAGGTCAACCTACAACTTGGGTTTGGGATTTGAGAGGTGTGACAAAGAGAGTGAAAATGTGGGTAAGTTTGTGCCTGGCTCTAGCTATAAGGATGAGGAACAATCCATCAAACCCACTGACACATACTATCCACGTAACCCCAATCCTTCCTTCAACCCAAAGCAAGCTGAGAAGCCAAAACCCAAACCCACTATGCAAGCTAAGCCTAAACATGAGAGTGTATACATTTGCATGTTCTGTGGTCGTAAGGGTCACTTGGATGAGTACTGTTATAGGCGTAAGAGAATTGAGAGGATGCAAGCTGAGTTAACTAAGAATGTGCATCATGATGATTTCGATGGTTTTTAGTGTTGCTCTTTTTCTCGTGCCTATCGTGGACAGGGTCATTCATCATATGGCTTTGATTCATGAAACAGAGGCTTTGCGCAGCAGCGCTTTGGCGCTCCACGTTTTCCCCATCGTGGTGAGCATCGCTCGCGTGGATTTGGCTTTCACACAGATGATTTCTATCCTCACAACCACAGGTTTGAGTCCAGACGCTTTGATAGGCCACGTTTTCCCCATCGTGGTTCTTGTCCCATGCGTTCGGATGATAATGTGCAAAGAACTGTGATGATTGAACACCCTGGAGAGCTGCTTCATATGGACGCTGTTGGTCCTTCTTGGGTTCATTCGACGGGTGGGAAGTGGTATGTTCTTGTGATTATTGATGACTACTCTCGCTACTCTTGGGTTTACTTTCTTAAGAAGTGTTTCATCACTTTCGGAGCTTAGCTTTGAGGTTGTTCAAGGAACTTCCTGGTGCATTACGAGCAATTCACAGTGATAATGGCACCGAGTTCAAGAACTCCTCCTTTGATGCTTTCTATCTTGAGCATGGTATTGAGCATCAGTTTTCAGCACCTCATGTCCCTCAGCAGAATGGTGTGGTCGAAAGAAAGAACAGAACCTTGGTGGAAATGGCCCAGACGATGCTCGATGAGCATAGGACTCCGAGGTGGTTCTGGGCTGAGGCCGTTAGCACTGCTTGCTATGTTTCCAATCGGATTTTCTTGCGCTCAATTCTTAATGTGACTTCCTATGAGCTACGCTTTGGGAGGAAGCCATCAGTTTCTCATTTGCGTGCCTTTGGTTGCAAGTGCTTTATTCTCAAGCGTGGCAATCTTGATAAATTTGAGTCGAGATCTTCCGATGGCATCTTTCTTGGCTACACGCCTCATGCCCATTCCTACAGAGTTATGAATTTGGAGACTAACACCATCGTAGAATCCTGCGATGTAACCTTTGATGAATCAAACTCTTGTGCAAGCAATGTGATTGAGACTACAGGTAACAAGGAGATGGAGGAGAGTATCTTTGTAGAAGAGGACCTATAGGGCTTGGATGATGATGATGATGATGATGAGTCTTTCTATCCCACATCCGAGCTTGTTCCTGCTGCTTCCACCACTCCAGCAGAGGGTCTAGAAGCTTCTACATCGACCTCGGCAGTTGTTGAGCCAGCACCAGCTATGGTTGAGGGGGAGGTATGCTCTACGAGAGAGGCCCCTCACCACATTCAGCATCAACATCCACCTCAACAGATGATCGGTAATCTCTATCAGAGGACAACAAGGTCAAGGTCTGCACATCTCGCCTGCTTTACTAATTCTCTCTTTGTTGCCATTTTTGAACCTCAGGATGTTGGACACGCATTATCTGATGAACATTGGGTTAATGCCATGCATGAGAAGTTGGAAAACTTTGAGAGAAACAAAGTGTGGACCCTAGTAGAGCCTCCTGTTGGTGTCAATGTCATAGGAAACAAGTGGGTTTTCAAAAACAAGCATGGGAAGATGGTGAGGTTGTTAGAAACAAGGCTAGGCTTGTTGCCCAGGGTTTCAGTCAAGTGGAGGGCTTAGACTATGGGGGAACCTTTGCTCCTGTTGCACGCATAGAAGCCATTAGGATCTTGCTTGGATTTGCTGCCTTTAAGGGCATTAGACTCTACCAAATGGATGTCAAGAGTGTCTTCCTAAATGGTTTCATAGAGGAAGAGGTTTATGTGAGACAACCACCTAGCTTTGAGCACCATAAATACCCAAACCGTGTGTACAAGCTTCAGAAGGCTTTGTATGGGCTAAAGCAAGTTCCTAGGGCATGGTATGCTAGGCTTAAGACCTTCTTGTTAGAGCGTGGGTATGTCATGGGGTGTGTTGACAAAACCTTGTTCACTCTAAAGCATGGCAATGACTTTCTAATTGTTCAGATTTACGTGGATGATATCATCTTTGGAGGTTCCTCTCATGCTCTTGTGTCCAGATTTCAGGAAGCTATGGAAAGTGAATTTTGGATGTCGATGATGGGCGAGGTCACCTTCTTTCTTGGATTTCAAATCAAGAAGTCCAAGCAAGGCACTTTCATACATCAAGCCAAGTACACGAAGGATCTCCTGAAGAAGTTCGACATGGTCAATGTGAAGCCGTTGTCAACACCAATGTCCACAACAATGGCACTTGACCCTGACGAAGACTATGAAGCGGTGGACCAAAGGGAGTACAGGAGCATGATTGGCTCCCTCTTATACCTGACGGCGACAAGACCCGACATACACTTTGCAGTGTGTCTGTGTGCTCGCTTTCAAGCTTCCCCAAGGGTGACTCTTTGCAAGGCTGTCAAGCGCATCTTCAGGTATCTTAAATACACTCTTGAGTTCGGTCTTTGGTACTCTGCATCTTCATCTCTTGATCTCATTGGGTATTCGGATGCGGACTTTGCTGGGTGTAGAATTGATAGGAAGAGCACTTTTGGTACTTGTCACTTTTTGGATACTTCTCTGGTTTGTTGGTCTTCTCGCAAGCAATCTAGCATAGCCCAATCCACAACCGAAGCTGAGTATGTTGCTGCTTCTAGCTGCTGTTCACAAATCCTATGGATGGTTTCCACCATGAGAGACTTTGGGTTAAACTTCAAGAGTGTTCCACTTATGTGTGATAACTCCAGTGCCATATGCTTAGCCAAAAACCCAATCCAACATGGTAAGGTCAAACACATGAATGTGAGATTCCACTTCCTGAGAGACAATGTAGAGAAGGGAGATGTTGACCTCAAATACATTAACACTAAATATCAATTGGCCGACATTTTCACCCGCCCCTAGATGCTTCGAGGTTTGCTTTTCTTCAGGGGGGAACTTGGTATTTGCCATCCCTATGGCATTGTTTGAGGGGGAGTTGCTCTTTGCTCTTGGGGTTGATGCTGTTGTATATATGTATCTTACTTTTTCTGCATTGCATCTTATTTGTAATATATGCATTGGTAGATGAGCTTTGATTCTTAGGCTTTCTTGCATTTCTCTTTGCTATAATTGAGCTTGAGTTAAGTTGTGTGGATGGGATAGCAATCTCTCATGCTTAGATTTTCTAGATGGATTGTTATAGACTCTTTTGAGCAACTTGCTAATCTTAAAGGTAAACTGAGCTTTTTGTGAACCTTATGAACTAATCTTGCCAAAACTTGCTCACCATGTGGATAATTGCTTTTATCCTTGTTGAAACTTGTGTTGAGGCTAGTCTAGAGGATGTCTTGGCTTTGGCACCTTGTGTTTGCGAAATGGAAGGCTTGCAAATGTTTAGCTCATGATGGGACATTATGGGAACGTGTGTTCCTTTTGCCGCAAAGGCATGCTCTTTTGTCTTGTGATTAATCATACAAAATCTGCTAAGTGCTTTGATCAAGATAATTCTAAAATGCTAAATCCAAACACTGTGATTTGAGGCCTCGAGGTGTTTGCCATACCCAGTCGTGCGATCCTCCGTATGGATAAGAGTACACATGAGGATAAATAATAAACACTTGATCAATTGAGTCTCTGTTGCATATGTGAGCATTTGTAAAGCTCATTTTCTATGAATGCTTGTTGCCCTAGTTGAGATTGAGACTGGCTAGTTTCTTTTGATTCACTTAATGCCTGTTTTGCCTTGGATGGGAGTACTTATACATGTGGTGGCAGTTTTCTCATGATAAGCAAATTTGATTCTATCTAAGCTAGTCAATCTTTCTTCTTAGCTTGTCTAGCTCTTGGAGCTTATGCCTTGCTATCTGCTTTTGATCTCTGTATGATTGTGAGATATTGCTTTTACACTTCATGGCTCTATGGATTTGATTAGCAAGATTAAATGCTTGGTTGCATAACTGTTAAAGCTCCTTAGGTTGCATTTTCATCCATTGCATGTTTGTTCTTTTGCCTCTTTGATGAGTTCAATGCCAAAGGGGGAGAAATAAGTGCCTAAGGGGAGGAATTGTTGGGTGGCCCATTTTGCATTCATGTCAACTACCACAAGTTGAGGGGGAGCATCCCATTGCTTTGAGCATTTCTTGAGCTTTTTGTGATCGTTGCGCTTTGTTTGCCAACTCTTGGTCCTTGTGATCCTTCTTATGCTAGATGGCTTTCTTTCACCTTTTCTTTGGGTTTGAGCCATTTGGATGTTCTTATTTGAGTTCGCATTTCAAACTCTTTTCTCAATTCCATTCTTTATACATTTGGTGTTGTCAATGTACTCATCAAGGAGGAGACTGAGAAACCATGTGGATACATGCCATGGTTTGCAATATGTGATGATTAATTGACTTGAGCTTGTTGGTATTTGAGTTGAAATACGGGGATTTGAGGATTGCATGGGTTTGTGCATGTTGATGTTTTGACTAACCGGAGTTGGTAAGGATGTTGGAGAGTTGCAGGAGTTGGGAAGTGTGTTTGCTTGTCTCATGATGTGTAGGTCACTGGAGTCGACTTGGCGGTCAACGGTGAGAGGATCGGGCACAAGTAGGAGACTTGGGGCCAGACGATCAGGAGGTCGGGTGGAGTCAAGGGTGATCCATACCATACACGTGGAGAGGCAAGAAGCATGGACGATTTCACGGTTCAGCCTCAAAATCGTGGTGGTGATGAAGATGGCGTGTTGACCAAGTCAAGGCGAGTGAGATGTCGGTGCAAGTGACAAGGGGGCCCGATGGACAGGGACCGGGAGAGACTTGCCGGTGGTTAGGATCACGGGACAAGATGACACGCATCGATATCAAGAAGTCATGCTTTGAGAAGCGTGCAAGGCGGTTTCCCGATTTGGGCCTCAAAACCGGTGGCGGTGGTTGGTGGTGCACGTGGCACCATCACGGAGCTTGCTTCAAGGTGAAGCAAAGTCATGAAGGGCCCGAGGGCGTTTGGGCGACGAGGAGAGAGATGGACAAGTTTGCCCCTGGTGGTAGGTGGCAGTGTTATGTAGGTCAAGGGTAGAGTGGTCATGTGGACAACCCCTAGGCCTATATAAGGAGAGGTGTGGCTGGTGGAAGAGGTGCCTCTTCCCATTAGCCTTGTGTTAGGTGTTCATTTAAAATGCTAGGAGAGGTCTTCATGTGATAGAGGAGAGGAGAGGGTGTGTGAGAGACATCTCTTTCTCTTCCAAATAGTGGGAGGAAGAGGGTGGCTTTCTAGCCTTGTATCCATGGATCTTGTAATCATGTTTCTATGATATGAGAAGTATTTTCGTGCTCAAGATCTTCCTCTCTCCCTAAATCCCGAATTTCTCTTTTTCTCTATTTTCAGAGCTATTTTCGAGGTGATTTTTTATCTCGTTTTTGAGTGGGTTTTGGTACAATTTTTTTGAGGGATCTTGGTGCTAGGACATGCCTAAACAATCCTCTATGGATCCTTGATTGAATCCTAGGCAAGAGCACCTTTGATTTCGTGGATTACCTCAAGAACATTCAAACCCTAGAGCTTTCAGTAAATCCTCAAATTTGTGATGAATTCTTGAGCTTTTTGTGTGATTCCACTTGGAGAAGGAACGTCCTACCATGAGACACCTTTTATCCATGTTTCATGATTTTTGGAGTTCGTTTGGATATGTTTTGGTATTTTTCTTACCGAGTTTCGAGCACGGTTTTTGGTTCTGGAATGTGTCGATCGGCACTGCCGATTGCTGAACCAGCACTGCTGGTGCCCGAGGAAGAGCCCCAGACCGGCACTGCTGATGGCTGGACCGGCACTGTCGGTAGTCTAGGACTGAACTCGGAGCGACATTGCGAGTAACTTAAGTTCGATCCCGCACCGGCACTGCCGATGGCAACTACCGACACTACCAATGTGCTCTGAAGGTTGTTTAACTAAGTCCTGAGAGTCCTGCATCGGCACTGCCGATGGGCGTGACCGGCACTACCGATGGTGCCAACCGGCTTTGCCGATGGTAGTGATTGGCACTGCCGATAGTGGTCCAGTGTCACACTGTCTTGAGTGTTTTGAGTTCTACTTTATCTCCGCTGTGTTCCGCTGCTATAGTTGATCATTCCTAGGGTTAGCACATCACAAGTTAGTATGTGTAGCCTTGGTGATCTGTTTAGAGGCTGGCTCGGGTGGTAATTGGGACATAGGCCAAGTTCTCTTGGAGAATTTTAATTGGCTCCCATTCACCCCCCTCTGGTCGCCTTCTTGGTCCTTCAGAAAACAATATTGTCTCCATATAAATATAAATATTAATTCTTGTGCTTGCTTAGTTACTAAACAAGTTTGGAAAATCAACTAAATAGTCATAAAGGCAATCTCCTGTTACTTAGAAAAAATCGGTCGGTGCCAAGCTACGTTAGTCGTGCTATAGCACTTAAACCTTTTCACCTTAAGTCTTTTAGAGACAAAAACAGAAGTCGCACCGGTCTGCCTTAGCATATTATGTTGTAATTTATAACTGCATAACAAGCAGAGTCGACCAATCAACACATGACCTCTCACACTTTGCCTCTGGGTTTAGTATAGTGGCAGTCTGTTGTGCAGTATAAATTGTATAACCATAATGTTCCAGCTTAAGACCAAAAAACTTTAGACCATGTAGAAATATGAGAAATCGGTCGCAAAAAATCCAAAACCAGAATCCGTCAAGATTACGGAATAATGGGACATTATTACTAGCCCCCTGGCTCAATTGTTTAATGTTATAAATTAAGGAATCGAGACAAATAAGAATGAAATAAAAAACATCTTCCATCAAAAAGACTTTGAATTTCATTCAATAATAATGTATAAAAATACAATAAGAAGACTAAGTATAGAAACAACGTAGCTGATTGATGTTCCACGAATTTGGTACGTCGTCACCATCTTCATACATCAGTCGATAAGCCCCCGGCCAGGTAACTTCCTTGACCACATAAGGTCCTTCCTATTTAGGGGATAGCTTGTGCTAATTCTTGGTTGATTGCACTTGTCGCAGCACTAAATCCCCAACATGAAACTGGTGACTACGAACATTTTTGTCAAAATAACATCGCAAGCCTTGCTGGTATACTGCCGACTGAAACAGAGCGCGATCATGCAGCTCCTCTACTGCAATCAACTCAATCACTCGATTGTCTTCAGAGAGCTTCTAATCATACCCCTTGACTCACGCTGAAACGAGATTTACCTTCGTCAGCAGCATAGCCTTGGAATCGTAAACCAACAAAAAAGGTGACTGGCCAGTAGCCCGACTGATATTAGTGTGCAGCCCCCAGAGAACCGAAGGCAGCTTTCGAACCCACCGAGCGGCATACGGTTTGAGCCTGTCAAATATTCGAGGCCTCAATCCCTGAAGAATCATACTGTTGGCCCGTTCGACCTGCCCATTGCTTTGAGGATAAGCCACTGATGCAAAGTGGATTTTTATTCCCATCTCATCGGCAAAGTCATGGAACTCCTCAGATGTAGACTCAGTACCATTATCGGTGATATTCGGGGCTTTCTTGAAAGGGCCAACAATGTCAAGCCCCCAGACTGCAAAAGGCCAAGTCATAGGTATCATCTGAAGTTGCTGCGAAGGCACGTATGTCTGTTGAGCAAAGAATTGACAACCTTCACACTTCTGAATGACCTGGTGTGCATCTTTGACCGCCATAGGCCAATAAAACCCTTGCTGGAAGCCTTTGCCGACCAAAGTCTTAGAAGCCGCATGGTTGCCACATACGCCTGAATGAACTTCTTCCATCAATTCTTTGCCTTCTGGAATTGACATGCATCGCATCAAGATATTTGAACCCCCTCGTCGATAGAGTAGGTCGTCCACCATCAAATATCCTTGGCACTTTGCCTTCAATCATTGTTGCTCATTATGATCCGGAGGCAGCATTCCCTTAGTCAAAAATTGGACAATCGGGTCACGCCAGTCGATCTGTATGTTGGTATCATCTACCATCTTAGCAATATCGGTCGTTAAGACATCAGACCGAGGAGAAATAGTGGGAGAATCAAGGGTGTGTAAGAAAGCATCGGGTGGGACAATCGCTCAAGACGATCCCATCTTGGCTAGTTCATCAGCCGCTTGATTGTTATCCCGAAGAATATGCGTGAACTTCAATCCATCAAATTTATCTTCGAGCTTCCTTACTTCTTGGAAATAAGCAACCATATTGCTATCCACACAATTCCAATCCTTAGTGGCTTGGTTGATGACCAGAGCCGAATCACCAAAGATGTCGAGACACTGAACGTCGAGTGACACGGCAATGCATAGACCGTGTAGAAGAGCCTCATATTCTGCAACATTGATAGACGTGCGAAACATGATCTGGAGGACATATCGAAGCTTTTCTCCTTGTGGTGAGATGAGCACAATCCCTGCACCCGCTCCAGGTAACTGGAGCGATCCATCAAGTACATTTTCCAGTACTCAATATCTTGCGGTGCAGACGGCATCTGAATCTCTGTCCACTCGGAAATTGTCACAACCCAAAATTTCCCATTTTGGAATGTGAACCGCTTTCAAACAATATATTTGGATTTCTCAAATTTTAAAACTATTTATAGGAAACCTTACAAATTAACAAAGATTTTATTAGATTTAAGAAATTGTTATATATCATAAAAGTTTTTAGTTTTGAACCAAAACCTATTTAGATAAGTAAAATCATTTTATTTTATTTGATTTCAATATTTTGTCATTTTTGGATTCCTTGTTAATTTGAGAAAATTGAAATCCTTTCAATCAAATTTTTTGAATCTACATTTTGTTTTAGAAGAAGGCTCAACAATCCCTATCTCCTTGACTCACGTGAATGAATCATCGAACACTTTCTCCCAAACTTGTTTCACCATATACTTCACCCTACATGTCGTTGATGTATCTATACTCATTTTCATCCTCATTCATTTTACCTACCACATGGACGTACCTAGACGTCATACCTTCCATGTTTACCCCCACCTTCCATAAACACCTCTTTGGAAAGAAACCCCTCCTTCCATAAAAATTCTATGGAAATAAACCCACCTTCCATAAACCCTTCTATGGAAATAAAGTCCACCTTCCATAAACATTCATAAGGAAAGAACAAGAGAATAATATCCTTTCCATATTTCTTATGCCTTTCATGTTTGCCTCCAATAAATGCATTAATTCCTCTTAATTGCCTTTCCATACTCTTCCCCCACCAGCCCCACCCCTCCTATAAATACTAGGCCCTCTCCCACATCCTCCCCACACCCTCAAACCCTCACCACGCCACCAGGCTGCCGCCGCGCCACCCTGCTCTCGCGTCCAGCAATGCTGCCGCCGATTGATGTCGACGTTCCCGTGATCCACCCATCCAAATGCTGCCAAATTTTTCATGGAGGTTCGCCCAGATGTTCTCTACAACATATCCAAAACTCAAAGCCATTGGACATAGGATGCCTCCGAGATCTGCATCGCAATGGTAGCTGCTCTCTGATTTGGGCGAAACCAGCGCGCGTGACGGTAAATCCATCCCATTTTCTCCAAATCCAGACATGGTCTTGATGAAACCTGTACTCCTACTTGTGTTCCAGGGTCTTGTGATCATCTCCACCAGAGGGTTCCCCTAGAACGGCCATAGTGTGACCAGCAATGCAATCTGTTCTCGATCTGCCGCTGGACGACCTCACCATGATGCAGCCAATTGATCTCCAGTATAGGTGCTTTCTAATCCAATTCATCTTGCGTTTCACATGTCCGACATCAGTAGGAAGGTTTATGTTCAAAATATTCCTTGAGAACCAGAGCCAATCATTGGGAACACGCACATAGGTTTTGCACTGTCTGCGCAGCCATAGTCCAGCATAAACCTTGCATATCTTTTGATTCCTAACTCCAAATTAGTTGATTCTTATGCCAAATCGATCATATGAGCATAACCTATGGACTCATGGCATTCGTATATTATTTTCCCACTGTTGCATGGTTGTGTATTGATTTTGTATGCAATTGATTGTGTCGACATTGTCAAGCGTAAAGACGAACACACACAAGGATCGTCGTACGAGGACCTTCAAGACAAAGAGTTTGAAGTGGTTGAGCAGCAACAAACGCAGGATGAAGGCAAGTGTCCTTGATGCATTTTGTACCTATTATGAATCTTACTTTAGGAGTGCATGCTTGTGTCAAATGAATGAGTACCTATTGTTAGGGTTTACTAGTATTGCTTTACCTTTTCCTTGTCGCCTTGAACTAGAGGTTTAATTAGCTATGGGTAGACATGCTTAGTTGCTTATTCAGTTGTTGGGTTCAATTAATGTTAACTAATGATCAATGTCATACTGGGGATAATTTGGTAATTCTTTTAGCAACATGGACTTAGGGATCTCAACAAGCTGGATGGAATGGATGTGGTGCCGTTGGCACATGTTGGGTGGTGGTATGCTTGTTGTAGATCCTAGAAACCGGTTTTTGGAGCGATGACCCAGAAAACAGTGCCATCACAAGGCTGCTATGGAACAACTTGGCTGATTAGTTAGGAGTTCTCCCAGTGTCGGTGCAGCATTTTGGTGGAGTAGGGAATGGAAGTCAAGAGGACTATCCTTGTATCCGAATGGCTCAAGAGGGGGCTCCTGGGGTGATGAGCTGCTTGTTGATGGGCTATCACTTATGGACAGGAGTGGAACCTTAGTGGCTAGCATGTACTAGGAGACCCTTTGTAAAAGCCTCGTAGTGATCTCCTGACCGCACACCTAAGGAACTGTGCTAGTGCTTGGCCGGCATGGCAACATGGAGACTCTAGTCCACCTGGCAACAGGGGATGAAATCACAACTTGTGGGTAAAGTGGCGCAACCTCTGTAGAGTGTAAAACTATCATGACAGCCGTGCTCATGGTCACAAGCAGCCTAGATCCCTCACAAGATTAGTTGGTGGTTTATGGATGGTTGGTTGGGAATGGTTGGATTGGATTGGGCTTGGCTTGGATAGGACCCTATGGATCGATGGTTGGGATGAACTCACCTAGTAATTAGGATGCTTAGTGAATTAAAAGCTCATGCAACAAACCCATATAAGCCTTCCTTTTCTTTAGCCCTATGTCATCTTTTCCCGCACTTGCTGAGTACGACACGTACTCACCCTTGCTATATCCCATATTGCTGCTCAGCTACAGGAGAAGGATGGTACACTATGATGATGATGGAGGAGGCTAGGCATGCGGTCTTCCGGTCGACTTCTTGTGGAAGCTGAAGGACGCCAACGCTTAGTTATTCCGCTACAATGTAATCTTTTACTTTTGACCTACGGGTCATATTGTAATAAAGTTATCGATTTAATAAAGATATTGTTCTTTTATCACATATCTTGTCCTGTGTGCGTGAAAACTTGTTCCTGGGCACGCATATAGATGCATTCGGTTTCAGTCGTTGAAACCGGGTGTGACAGAAATCACGTCAGCTAATGCTTGTCCTTTGATTGCCGAGCGGGGTACAAACGTAATGGTGAATTGACCGAGCTCGACTGCCCATTTGGCAATCTTTCCTTCTGCTTCTCAGTTGTGGAGGACTTCTCCGAGTGCAAAGGTTGTTTGAACTTCAATGGGATGAGCCTAAAAATAGTGCTTCAGCTTCTTTGAAGTGATCAAGAGCATGTATAGTAGCTTCAAGATCTGGTGGTATCGTGTTTTGGAGGCGCTAAGGACCTCACTGACAAAATACACTGGGTGTTGTACTTTTTGTATGTGACCCTCTTCTTCTCGGTCGACCGCTTAAACGGTATTACAACTTGAGTTGTGGCCGATATGTAGAGTTAAAGCTTTTCTTGTGGCTCAGGAGGCGCCAATACTAGAATATTGCTGAGGTGGACCTTCAACTTATCCAATGCCGACTACGCCTCTGTTATCCAGACGAAGTCATCCTGCTTTTTGAGCAACTTAAAGAACGGCAGACCCCTGACCCCCAGTCGGGAGATAAAGCGACTTAAAGATGCCATGCATCCGGTCAACTTCTGAACATCCCTTTGGGAATTAGGTGGCCCCATATCAAGGATCGCCTTGATTTTGTCTGGGTTAGCCTCTATACCTCGTTTCGAAACGATGTAACCGAGTAGCTTTCCCGAAGGAACCCCAAAAACACACTTTTTAGGGTTCAACTTCATCGAGTATCGTCTTAAGTTGTCAAACATCTTTGCTAGGTCAGAGAGAAGTTCTTCAACATTCCGAGAGTTTACCACGATGTCATCAACATATGCTTCTGCATTCCGACCGATCTGGGTTTCGAGGCAATGTTGAATACCCGTTGGTAAGTCGCGCCAGCATTTTTCAGACCGAATGACATAGTAGTATAGCAGTAGGCGCCGAAGGGAGTTATAAAGGAAGTCTTGATCTGATCTTTGACTTTCAGTGGGATCTGGTGATAGCCTGAATAGGCATCCAGAAAGCTTAAAAGCTCACACCCGGCTGTTGAGTCTACAATCTGATCAATACGTGGCAGAGCGAAGGGGTCTTTAGGGCCGACCTTGTTCAAATCGGTATAATCGACACACATCCGCCACTCTTTATTCTTCTTAGGTACAAGGACTGGATTTGCCAGCCCATCAGGATGGTACACTTCCCTTATAAACTTAGCATCTAATAATCTAGCTATCTCCTTCTTCATGGCATCCTTGCGGTCTTGTGCAAACCTTCTAAGCCTTTGCTTGACGGGGGTGGCCCCAGGAGGCACCCTTAGCTCGTGCTCAATATTTTGCCTAGGAACTCTCGACATGTCAAAGGGCTTCCATGCAAAGATGTCCCTATTTTCCTAGAGGAAAAGAGTGAGCACGAGTTCCTATTTCTCGTCGAGGTCGGCCCCTGCATAACTAATCTTAGCAGGGTCCTCTGGATCGAGCGAAACTTCTTTGGTAAGGACATCATCAGTACGGATCTTGTCCCTGGTGGGCTTCTTCATAGGGGCCTCCGCATCGGCCTGCTCCTGACTGCCAATTGCCTTCTGGATCTCCAGCCGGTTGGACAGCATCAACTATCGGTCGACCATCTCATAACTCTGCACATCGCAATTGAAAGAATTTTGAAGGTCAGAGTGGAGGGAGATGATTCCCTTAGGGCCTGGCATCTTTAGAGTGAGATACGGGTAGTGCAGAACCGCCATTAATTTCGCCATTGCCGGCCTGCCTAGGATAGCATGGTAAGCAGACTCGAAGTCGGCTACCTGGAAGATAACGTGCTCAGTCCTGAAGTTCTCATGGGTTTCAAAGGTGACAGGCAGAGTGATCTGTCCAATAGGAACAGAAGTCTTGCCTGGCACAATCCCATGAAAGGGAGAGGAACTCGGCTGCAAGTCGCTGATGGACAAGCCTAATTCCGTGAGGGTCTTAGTGAAGATCAAATCCAGACTGCTTCCTCCATCAAAGAGTACTTTATTGAACTTCACCCCCTTCATCGTTGCCGCGAGTACTAGCGGGTAGCGACCTAGATTGGGCATGTACCTTGGGTGATGCGACCGATTGAAAGTAATCGGGACTTCAGACCACCTCATGTACTCAGGCACAGTCGGTTCTATAGAATTTATCTCACGTAGTTCCAGTTTTTGTTTGCGCTTGGACGTGTAGGCATCCGGGCCTTCAAAGATGAAGTTGACTTCCTTTCAGGGCTCCTGGAACTCTCCATCCTTGTCCTTGTCGTCACCGTCATTGGCTTTGTCCTTGCCGTTGCGTCTTGGCAGATCTTTGGCCACCTTCAGCGCGGCAGTTGCAAATCCCTTCAAGCGGTAATAGTCCTTTGCTTTGTGGTTTCCCTTTGGATGCCAAAGGCATGGGCCACTCAGCAAGTCGTCCATGGTCTGCTGGTTTGTCCGGGGGGGTTTCCTCGGTCAGTCTACTGCTACGACCATGTTCTCAGTCTTCCGCTTCTTGTCCTTCTTGCAGGACTCCGGTTTGTCCGAGCGCTTCTCCTTGCCTTTACCTCGGATGTCATACAAGGCCGATTCTCTAGATGCAAACCTATTAGTGATTTCAAAGCATTCCCGAGCAGTCAGCCTGAGGTCATGATTCCTCCGACCGATCTCCCGAACTAGCTCATCGCTCTGAACACCTCCTTGGAAGGCTGCAATGACCTGTTGGTTCGGGATATTAGGGATCTGACGAACGGCATGATATCCGGTGCTAGCTTAGGAATAGATTTGCCCACAATCCACTTGCCCGTCTAGAAACTCGTGGACTCACCATTGCCAATGTTGGTGGTGGTGGAGATGAAGAACATTGCGCTAGCTTGCATTGGAACTTGGACACTCAACATTGACCATGTCCTGTCGGGTTGGGTTTTTTGAAGCCACAGCTAACGCATGCGCAATGCCCATGCCATCACTTTCAGGTCATGCAGTCCAAGACCTCCGAACTTGAGAGGTCTAGTCACCCTCTGCCAGGACACAGGGCAGTGACCGCCATGTAGCTGTTGCCTCCCCCTCCATAAGAATTTCCTCCTCTGCTTGTCGATGGCCGAGACAAACCACATGGACACATTAATGGCGAGCAGTAAGTAGATTGGGATGGCAGTTATCATGGCTTTTACCAGGATGAGGCACCCAGATCTTGCCATGAGGGACGCCTTCCAGGCGGGCAGGTTATCTGCAGCCCTGTCGATGTAGGGTTGCAGATCTACTGAGGTGAGGCGCCAAACTAAGAGTGGAAATCCTAGGTACTTGCAGGGAAAGGTCCCAAGTTCGCATGGCATAAGCTATTGTATTGCTAACAAATCTTTGTCAGCGCATCTAATCAGAACTATAGAGGATTTAGCCATGTTAGTGTGGAGGCCAGTGGCGTTCCCGAATTTGTGGAGCAAGGCCTTAACAAGGCCGAGTTCGTCTGAAGTCGGCATGGCGAAGAGGACACCATCATCTGCGTACATCGACAAACGGTGTTGTATTGGTCTCATCGCCAAAGGTTGAAGGAGTTGCAGCTGTTCTGCCTTGGAGAAGAGGCTGCTGAGAACGTCCATTGCAATGACGAAGAGCATCCGTGAGAGTGGATCTCCCTGGCGCAAGCCTCTTCTGTGACATATCTACTGAATCACCTTGGTGGAGGAGGTGTAGAGAAATGTAGATAACATGTTTCTCCATGTTGGGCCAAAACCGAGTCGAGTAAGCACTTCAAGAAGGAAGGGCCAGGATATAGAGTCAAATGCCTTTGTAATATCCAGCTTCATTAAGATCCTCGGTTGCCTCTATGAATATAGGAATTTTGCTGTGTGTTGTACAAGCAGGAAGTTGTCATGGATGCGATGGCCTCTAATGAATGCACTTTGGTTTGGAGCCACAATTTTTTTGCAATTTTGGAGCTAATCGATTAGCAAGAATTTTGGTGATCAACTTGCCAACTCTGTGCACTAAACTGATTGGACGGTAATCCCCGATTTCCCTTGCATCATCCCGCTTCGGTATGAGTACCATGAATGTTGTGTTGATCTAGTGGAGCTTCCTTGTATCTCCTTTGTGAAGCACCCCTACCACTGCCATAATGTCTTGCTTTATTATTGACCAGCAAGCTTTGTAAAATCTTCCGGTGAACCCATCTGGCCCCGGTGCCTTGTCAGGGGGCAAGGCCTTGAAAACGTTGCAAACTTCCTCTTCTGAAAATGGCGCTTCAAGGTCCGCAAGGTCGTGAGGCTGCTGGTAGAATTCCTGCAGCTTGAGAGTTTCCTCATGGTGCTGCAGTGTACCGAGCAAGTGATTGTAGAATTCCCACAGCGCATCATGCATGTCCTCCTGAGATGTAAGGATGGTGTCCTCAAACCTGAATGATGCAATGAAGCTTTTTCGTTGCCTGTGACAGGCATGAGCATGGAAGAAGCCAGTGTTAGCATCTCCTTCGGTCAGCCAATCGATCCTCGACCGCTCACGAATGATGGTTCGGTGGAGTGAGGCAAGGGCCAGCATGTGTTGCTTGAGCTGAGCTCGCAGCCATTGCTCCTCCAATGCTAGGGTACGCAAGTCTTGCGCTATGTCCAGCCTGTGCAGCGCCTCTCTTATGATCTCAAGCTGTTGCGCCATGTTCCTGACCTTACGCTGGCTCCACGATTGGAGTGCGACTCTAGTAGCGTGGAACTTGGCGTTGAGGCACTCCACGGGACACGTACTATGTGTGGTCAAAGTCCATGCTTGTTGTACCGTCTCATGGAACCCCGGTAGCTTCAGCCAGAAGGACTCAAAATGGAATCTCCTTTTGCCAGCTCTCCAGTTGTTGACAGTTAGGAGAAGAGGGCACTGGTCCGAAATACCCAGAGCCGTGCTCCGTAGAAGGTGACCAGGGAACAATTTCTCCCAGCCAATTGTGCAAAACACTCGGTCTAGGCGCACTAAGGTGGCCGTCGCGCATTTGTTGGCACTTCCCAAGTGCCCCTTTTATATGTGAATATTACCCCAATTAGAGCATAATTGATATTAATTTAGGCCATTTACCTGTGATCTTGCCTATATATTTGTATCTGCATTGTTTTGGAGCTTTATTGCAGAAACAGATAAAATTGGTGATTAATGCGATGATGGAGAGGACAGGAGTCCAGAACCGACGAAAAGCACTGAAGAAGCCTAGTGCGCCGATCGGCGTAGCCCATGAGCCGATCGGTGCAAGGGTGTTTTGACCCACATAAGTGACCGAGGCCCCTTCCACATGTTTATGGAAGTTTATCTACGCAAGACACTTGAAGATATTTGTCTAAGAAGAATTATGGAACTTTAAGAAGATTTATGGAACTCCAAGATCTTAACGTGCAGTACAAGACTTCATCTCGAAGGAAAAGGCCCACATGGCAGCTGTGGAAGATAAAGGAACCGACTCGGGGAAGAAATCAGAGAAGACACGGCTTGCGCCGATCGGCGCAACCGCCTTATTTTCTAGAAACCGAGTCCTTTACGAGTAGAACCCCTATAAATACTTATAAACCCTCGCCGCAGAAGGAGGAGGCGATAGAGGGACACCAGATCCGTGAGTTAGAACCGGGGCTTGCCCCGTTAGAATAGATCTCTAGTTGAGTTTCAAGAACCATTGGAGTCAAGAGTTGATCCGTCAAGGTAGGCCATCTCGACGGGGATGAATCTTACTCTATGTATCTCAAGGATGATTGAATATGTTGATGATGGTTTTGGTGATTTGTCTATCTTGATTCTATAATCATGCATGTGCTTATTCCAATTGCTTAGTTCTAGGCTAAGTAAGTAGATATTATCTTAATTGTGGTGATTAGGATAGTATTTGGACATTGTATTGATTATGGTTGCTTGATGATGCTAGTAGTGTGGTTTAGCGGTGACAGCATTAAGCCTGTGTAGCACTATTGGATAGTTGAGTAGGGTAAGATACTCGCGCGATTAAGGTTTTTACTTGTCTCTCTAGTACATATATTCTGTTAAGTGAAACTAATAGGTATGGACGGTCCTAAGTCAAACAAACCCTCTAATTACGCCGATGATCTAGAAAGACTCTTACACCAGACGAGAACAACAGAGAAGAGAAGCAAGTCACTTGGAGATTTGGAAGCAGTCCGCGCAACACCTCGAGTATTATTCACAATAGAAGACTCAGTTCAAGAGCAAGAAGAAGAGGAGATGGCAGAGGTGCCTATGGTTAATCGTCTCAAGCCATAATTGACTAGTATTGTCAAGACAGATTTCCAAGAAGCTCAAGATCAACTTCCATACCAATTGGAGAGATATGTTGGAATAGTGGCGCAACAACCATTCACAGGTTCAGAAGATCCCGATCATCACTTGCAACACTTCCTTGAAGTTTGCAGTACATTCAAGATAGCAGGATTGACAGGAGATCAAGCGTGTGTGCGGCTGTTCCCCTTCTCTCGAGTTGGACGCCCCAAGCAATGGTACAATGAATTGGAAAACACAGTGAAAACGGTGTGGAACACATTAGCAGCTGAATTCTTGGCCAAATACTCCCCCCCCCCCCCTTGTAAGACTCAAGCTTTGAAAAAAGATTCTTGGATTTATACAGAATATTGATGAGAGCATTGGAGAAGCATGGGAAAGATACAATGAGCATATGGATGCATGCCCTCATCATGGTCTGACGGTTGGAGAAGTTGTTGAGAAGTTCTACACAGGATTGAATCTTTTGTCACGTCAACATTTGGATGCCTCAGCTGCAGGATCATTCATGTCAAAAACCCCCACCAAAGCTAAGAATTTGATCAAGTTGTTAGTTGAAAATCAATCATGGAATGGTGAGAGAAGCTCAAGGAATTTGCAACCTTCAAAAGGAGTAGCGAAGAGTGTGATTGAGAAGACTCAGGAAGAATTGATTATAGATCGCCTCGATGCTATTCAAAGAAGGTTGGACAATAATCTTCATATCCCTAAGGAAGAGACACTCAAGCTGGCGGAATCACGCTCAACATGTAGTGAGTGTGGAGAATTTGGTCATGTGCAGAAAGATTGCCCTGAAGAGATGAAGATGTTAGAATATATGAAGAATAGTGGATGGAAGCCCAATATCAACAACAAAGGAGTTCTTTCTCTCCTAGTTCGTCCATGCAAAACTCTATCCCACTTCGTCTCCAATGTCATGAGTTCTTCCAAGCTCAAGAGAAGATCAACAAGGACAATCAAGCTAGATTCAAGGAGATTGATTGTGTCCTTGAGAGAGTTAATGACAAGGTGATAGAAATTGGAAGCTCTAACGAGCAGATTTTGAAGCATACCAAGATTATGGAGCAATAGATGGGATAGCTATCGCAAGCCATTCAAGGCAATAAGGGGGCTATTCCTGGCAATACGATGTCTGCAGAACAGTTGAAGGCAATAGCTACGCGATCAGGAAAACAAATAGAAGACCTAGAACACTCTACGGGAGCAAAGAAGCCCCGCGCCGATCGGCGCACACCCGCCGCTGATCGGCGTGACGACCCTGTTGGAGCCGATCGGCTCCCTGAAAGCGCCGATCAGTGCAAGGAGGATGATGACCTCTCTGGTCTAAAAATGGGCATGGAGACAGAAGAGCATGGCCCTGCCACGTTTCTAGATACTCAATTACTGACGAGGACAGAAAGAGCGCGACAACACGACGAGCAGTTTGCAAGATTCGTCGATATTATGAAGAAGCTTTACATCAATGTCCCTTTTGTTGACGCTATCCAAGTTCCCACCTATGCCAAGTACATTAAGGACATGATGCAAAACAAGAAGTCTCTAGTTTCTGAGGAGGTTGTGAAGGTCACTAAGGAACTAACGGCGGCAATCAATGATGTTGCACTGGAGAAGAAACCCGACCCTGGATCACCAAGCATCAAATGCATGATTGGAACAAGGATATTTGATAGGTGCTTGTGCGATCTTGGAGCAAGCGTAAGTGTTATGCCCCGTCATATATTAACAAATCTCAATTTGCCTGAATTAGAGCCTACAGGTATGTGTTTGGAGTTAGCCGATCAATCGGTACGCTTCCCTGATAGAATTGCTGAGGATGTGCCTGTTCAAATTGGAGATCACATCGTCCCTATTGATTTTATTATGCTTGACATGGATAAGAGGACGAGGACCCCGTTGATCTTAGGCAGACCCTTCTTGAGGACAGCAAAGGCAAGTATTGATGTTGGGAGTGGTAAGATAAGCTTCGATATAAGTGGGACTCCCTACTCTTTCAAGTTTCGCCCAAAGGGAGAAGAGTGTCGTGCTATTGATGAAGTGAAGAGATACAAGACATCGTGGCATCGAGGCGTTGAAAGTAATTGGAGGGGATGTATGGATAGGTCGTCCAAGCTATATGAACCATGGAGATAAGATAACCTTGTAGTGTCGCGGCCTCACATCCCGCACCGCGACACTAAGGATTGATTGTTTGCGGGGAGGTCGAGCTCTTTGACCTTTAAATAACTAGAGCGCTCTTGGGAGGCAACCCAATGATCGGGGGATTTAGAAATTATTTAGTGCTTATGGGAGGGCAACCCATTTCATTTAATTAATTAGTGCTGGCCGGGAGGGCAACCCGGTGTTTTTAAAATTTACTTGCTTGTGATAAAAATAATCTCCCGAATAAAATAAAAAAAATTAGAAAAGTGTGCTTAATTCTTGTGTGCTCTTGCGTTGTCTGTTTATTCATGCAAAACTGTTTATATACGTACTATAGACTAACAATGTAGGAATAAAAAAAGACCAAAAACAAGAAGGAACAGAGCTTGCGCCGATCGGCGCACATTTGCGCCGATCGGCGCTGTATTGCCCAAGTCAGGAGAGAAGGCTGATGATGCCCAGAATTGAAGGAGTGCTAAACCAGCACAATAATTTTCGGAGACAGAGCTATTTTCAAGGATGAAGACAACATCTAGCGAAGAAGCGAGGGGCCTGAAGCAAAAACAGACGTCGCGCCGATCGGCGCGAGTCAGCGCCGATCGGTGCATTCACCAGATGAGCCCCGACACGTATGCTACAGGAACATTGGAGAAGTGGAAATTAGGTGAAAGAGATGAATACAAGGCATCAGAATCAATGCCGGACCTAAAGACGAGGTGCAAGAGACTTGCGCCGTTCGGCGCCCTACTGCGCCGATCGGCGCGGGTACCCATGATGTTCCCAAATGGGCGACAAAGGCGGCAGGCATTGATTTTGAGGAACAAGTATGATTATTATGCAGGTGTGTAGTGCAGGGGAGACACGGAATTGACCAAAGGCTGAAAAGGAGACGGCGCGCCGATCAGCGCAGGCCCGCGCCGATCGGCGCCACCAACAAGATATCAGGATTCCGTACTGTTCCCCTTCCAACCAACATGATGTACCAGGAAGCGACATGAAGGAGGGGAATCAAGCATCAGAGTGGTCAGAGCATTCAAAATTTGAATTGTGCCAATCGGCGCAGTACCCGTGCCGATCGGCGCACTCTCAAATTTGAAAATTTTATGGCAGTTCCTTCTCCTGGAAGTTTCCCACACCATAAAAGGGAGGTCAGGCGCCACCATTCGGCACACCATCCCGGTAATCTCTCCACCTTCCCCACTACCCACGATCTCGCACACGTTCCGCATTCCTTGCAGATGGATCGTCTCCGCTCCTCCATCGGCAAGTTGGGCAAGAGGCTGCGCCGGGGGAGCAGTTCCGGCAGCAGCAGCGAGTCGAGCGGTAACTCCTCGGCGAGGGGTGGCTCCGACGCTCACGATGACATGTCGGTGGGTGGTGCATCCACCGGCTCGGCGGCGGCGACATACGAGGTCCGCGCCCGCCACTCCGTCTCCGGCGCGTCCCTTCTAACAGGGCGTGCTATGACGAGCCAAGCGGCGGCAAGCCGTGGGGTTCCCACATCATCACCGCCGCCGGCATTCATGCCGCGCATGGTGGAGGAGGGCTTCACCCTCCTGAGCGCGGAGGAACAGCGTCACTACCTCGCGGTGAGGGGAAGGTTCATCCCCAACTTCAACCTGGACGAGACCTTCCTCACCTCGATCGGCATGTGGGAGGACTTAAGGAGGATGCTAGTCAACCTCGGCTGGGTGGATTTCCACCTCCTCCCCATGGACTACAACCTCGACGTCGTCACCGAGGTTGCTTCTACGATGAGGCGTGGCACCGTCGAAGACGGTAGCGAGGCCGTCAACTTCCACGGCCGCGACATCAGCCACACGGTGACCCTGGAGGCGGCGGCTCAAGCCTTCGGCTTTGACGCCGACGTTGACGTCGCCGGCATCTTGGGATGTGGGGAGTTGGACTTCTTTAGGAGGTGGCTCTCGTTCATAGAGGAGATGAAGCGCGGAAACATCCACAACCCGACCATTCAAGTCTTCCATTGGTGGTTGGCGGCGCGCATAGGTGACAAGATCGACTCCAGCAACGTCACCGATGCGGACTTGCGGTGGCTCTTCAACGCCATCTTGAGTCCGTCTTATTGCAATCCCAAGTCGGTGATGGTGCGGGTTTGGCTCGACAAGAGGGGCAAGGCAAGCAAGAAGTTGGCCTTCGGGGCCTATCTTCAACGCCTAGCAGCCCTCGTCTGTGACAGCAATGGATCGGGAGGGCGCAATGACAAGTGGGAGTGTGCGACGGCGATCGGCGAGAATATGACTCGTGGCAATATTGTCACGGGAAATGTTCGCGCCGGCTTCCATGTCGGCGGCACCAACATAAAGCTCCCGTATGTGGAGCTAGGAGTTTTTCTCCCTTGCAAGCTGGATGGAGGAAATTGGCTTGAGGAAGGCCTGTTGGAGGGGGGCCGAGTTCTCAAGGACCGCCGTGGTCGGGTTCGACAGCCAGACACATCTACAGCAGCTAGCAGCGAGTGGAACTCCTGGGGGTCACGCCAGGAGTACCAGCAGTACTAGTCAGGGTGGAGCGACGCAGCGAGCGGTTCACAGCCCTCTGCGCCGATCGGCGCACCCTACTACAGCGCGGGCATTGACTATAGGTACCTAGGGCGTGTACCAGTGGTGCCTCCTATGCCCGGTGCAGACTTTTTTGTGTCTATGCAGGGGTACCTCGACAACAACATGCACTACATCGAGCGCGTGGAGGAGGCCACGTCCCAATGGAGGTACAACCACGATACGATGGTGGAGGAGTTCGAGCGACTCAAGGCGCGGTGCTATGGCTTCGATCAGCCACCGACTCCACTTTCGGATGACTAGAGTGCCTAGGAGTTGGCACGTGTATCGGTTTCCCGGTTTGCGTTTTCTTTTATCTTTTGCAGTCTTCTTCTTTATTTACTTATGTGTGTGTGAGCGGGTTGGGGAACCATGTATCGGGTGTGTTTACTTTCATGCAAGTGTGTTAGTAGTAGTTTTATTTTCTTGCAAGTGTGTGCAAAAATCATCATCATGTATTCAAGTTTCAATCTTAATATAATAGTGGTGGTTATGCTCTTTTAGGAAAATTGAATTATTTATTCTTTCTTGAAAAGTGTTGACGAAAATCAAATAATGTTGAGCATTGAATAAAATCTTGAACTTACACTTAATGATTATTCGGCAAATATGTCTTATGTGGAGCAATTTTGAGTACCCATGTGCTTCATTTGTGTTGTCCAGTTTGTAATGATAACTTAGTACCAATCTTTTCAAAAATAAATTTTCATGTTGTGAACTTTAGAATTTATTGTTTTTCAAGATCCTTACCTACCAATGTCATATTTTGAACAATACTCATGAACCTTTGATATGTAGATAAACATTAAATTGATGGTTAAGTTCGGTTAGGATTTAATTCTTTTTGGTATGAACTTTTTTAAGATGGGAATTCTTTGTGTATCTTTTTCTAGCCTTGAAATTACTCATGCAAAAATTCAATTCCGCTGAGTACACTAGCATAAACCCAAAACATCTTGTTGAGTATCATTCCTTGACCACATCCTATATTTCTGGCTATATTTAATTCTTGAATAAATGTTGAAGCCAGACAAATCAAATACCAACAAATGTTGGTAAATTTGGGTTGAGAGCCGATCGGCGCACCCTGAGCCGATCGGCGTAGCAGAGATGGTGTCTAAAAAAACTCTACTGTTTGCTAAGGGACTAGCAAAATTTTAAGTGTGGGGGGATGGTATATGACATGCTTATTCTTGAAATTTAATATAGCCATGAATCATTCCAACCATGTGCAATCTTCCAAGATCAAATTTTTGCTATGCACATGTCCACATATCCAAAGTCTGAGTCCTTTCTTAAATTTTTCTTTCTTAATTGCCATCTTGATAAGTTTCCATAATTCCAACAAAGAATAATCTCCTAGTTTTACAATATATTATTGATTTATGTTTGCAATCCTTGAATTACCTCACTTAGCTACTCATATAAGCCTTACACTAATATTATTTGATCATTATGATGTAGAATATAGGTTGAGTGATTTGAAAGATGAGGTGTTGTCTTGGATTATTTGGAAGATAGATTCTCTATGTTCACAACAATCTTTTAAGTGATTCTCATGTGTGGAAAAGTTACAATTTATGAATTGGACATGATATTTTGCTTTGGGGAGAACTTTAAGCTTATGCCCATATTTGATCTATTTTGCTGAATACCAATATGAAATACACCACAATAGAACAATGCTCAACATTTGCTGATTTGAGATATCTTTTATGATAGAAAGAGTATGTTTTTTGATTTTTCTTTCTTTTACTTTACTCGAGACGAGCAAAGGTTTAAGTGTGGGGGAATTGTTGGCACTTTCCAAGTGCCCCTTTTATATGTGAATATTACCCTAATTAGAGCATAATTGATACTAATTTAGGCCATTTACCTGTGATATTGTCTATATATTTGTATATGCATTGTTTTGGAGCTTTATTGCAGAAATAGGTAAAATTGGTAACTAATGCGATGATGGAGAGGACAGGAGTCTAGTACCGACGAAAAACACTGAAGAAGCCCAGTGCGCCGATCGGTGCAGCCAATGAGCCAATCGGCGCAAGGGTGTTTTGACCCACAGAAGTGACCGAGGCCCCTTCCACTTGTTTATGGAAGTTTATCTGCACAAGACACTTGAAGATATTTGTCTAAGAAGAATTATGAAACTTCAAGGAGATTTATAGAACTCCAAGATCTTAACGTGCAGTACAAGACTTTATCTCGAAGGAAAAGGCCCACATGGCAGTTGTGGAAGACAAAAGAACCGACTCGGGAAAGAAATCAGAGAAGAAACGGCTTGCGCCGATCGGCGCAACCGCCTTATTTGCTAGAAACCGAGTCCTTTACGAGTAGAACCCCTATAAATACTTGTAAACCCTCGCCGCAGAAGGAGGAGGCGACAGAGGGACACCAGATCCGTGAGTTAGAGCCACCGGGGCTTGTCCCGTTAGAATAGATCTCTAGTTGAGTTTCAGGAACCATTAGAGTCAAGAGTTGATCCGTCAAGGTAGGCCATTGTTGACGGTCCTTAAATGCAAAATATGACCGTCGTTTACCCGCAAGAATCACACAATTTGATCACCACCTTAGTGGTAGGAATTTATTGCTAATTATTTCCACAAGTTTTGGTGACTTTGTGTATGCAGGAAGCAACCCATGGAGTTTAAATAAAATTCAAGGAAATTCAAGGAGAAAGCACACTTCCGGCCAATCAGGAGCAAGCACACGGATTAAGGAGCCCACCTTCAGCGCTTAACCGACGTAACTCCCCGTAATACCGCGCAAACCGTTGTGAGGGCCCACAGGACAGCCACCTGGAGAAAGCACAGGCCAGGAGGGGCCACCCCCAGGTCGGCCGACCTGGTCAGGTCGGCCGACCCGGCCGGGCGCCCTCTCCGCCCGGGCTTCCACGTGTTGGCTCCTCAGGACTCCTTGATGGCGGTTTGGGGGGATTCCGTGGCGGTTACTCCTCTGAAACCGACGTTAGGAGGCTATAAATAGAGGGTGAGGGCCTTCACTCCAACACACACTCAAGATTGAAGATTTAGTGCTCCTCTTGCAAAGGCCAAGTGCTACTTAGCTAGTGCTTAGATTAGGAAGAGAGTGGAGTAGAGTTCGGAGGAGGCTTGGGCTTGTCTTCGCCTTCTCCACGCTTGTACTTCGACGACATTTGCCAATCATAGTAAGTGTCGAGATTTCCCCTCTTGCAGTTTACTTTTTACTTTAATTAAGTTGTAGTTCTAGCTTGTGAGCTCGTTCATCGCTCTAAGTTCTTAGGGTGCCTTAGCCTGAATATTCGTTGCTAGAAGGTTAAGGTAGTAATCGATCGCATAGACGTGGTGTCTAGGCAGGAGGTTACCTTTGATTATTCGTTAGTCTACTGGTTCGTTGAGGTAGGCGGCAGGTGGTGACAGCTCTGTCCGTCCTCTGAAATCCTCCCCGCTAGGCTAGTGCGTAGGCTCTTGGCGGAAGTCGCCTGTGGATGCAGGGGTAAGTCCGTGCCCAACGCGAGCAAACTAGAGCATAGCTTAGTTAACGTAGGAACCTAACTCTTGGGACATCCTCTCTGTCCTCTACCTATCTTAATCAATCTCTGTGTCCTTGGGTGATTTAGTCCAACGATAGACACACACGTTCCTCGTGATTCGATACCCCGGAATACTCTGGGTGAAGTGCTACATCGGTCTTCCGTGCGCTTGCGGATTTATTCGTAGACGTAAGAAAAACCAACAAGCATTTCTGGCGCCGTTGCCGGGGAACGGTTGCTGTTTTATCTGCGGACCCTAGTCACCCTCGTATCCCTTTTTATCTTTCTTTTATTTCTTTCCTTATCCCTACCATGGAGCAACCTTCTATCCAATCCTTCTCTGCTCCAAGGGGCGAGTTCTACGAGCCACCTTCATCTTCAAAACCAATCCTTTCTGATGGCTTCGAACTCCGCCCAGGCTTTATAGCCATGGTTCAGGCACAACCTTTCTCGGGGGTAGAAAACGAAAACCCACACCATCACCTGCGAGAATTTGAGCAATTGTGCTCGTGCATCCAAATCAGGGGTATGACACAAGAGACTCTCAAGTGGAAATTGTTTCCCTTTTCTCTTATAGAGAGGGCGAAGCAATGGTACACTCACACGGCAGAAAGCACGAATGGTGACTGGAAAGAGCTCCGGGACAAATTTTGTCTTGCGTTCTTCCCAATGTCACGAATCGTTTCTCTCCGTAGAGAGGTCTTCAACTTCGAGCAGGCCGAGAAAGAATCCTTAGGCACAGCTTGGGCTAGGTTCTCGCTTTTAGTGAAATCCGGTCCTGACTTGTCTATACCCGATCCCATGCTGCTACAGCATTTTCGGATGGGTCTCGACAAGGAATCTGCCCAATATCTCGACATAGCCGCCGGAGGTTCATTCATACACAAAACGGTCTCAGAAGGAAGAACCATCCTAGAACGCATTCTAGAAAATACCTCTTTCCTTGAGCCCACCAAACCCCCCTGCGAAAGAGCTACGCCGAGCCAGGAGACTCTCCAGCTAGCCGAATCTGACCCTGCTTCTTGCACATCTAAAGACTTAGCTAGTGAGCCTCCTCCTGAACCAGGAAATTCGGATGATGAAGAAATTCAGCCGTCCGAATTCCCTTTCATCATCGAGGATGATCTTTTCAAAGATTTCGGTAACACCTCGATGTATGCCATCCAACGAAAGCCTCAAACACCAGTTCCTTCCCCTGAACCTATAGAAGAACAATTCCTTAGGGACTCAGTGAAAGAACTAACAGCCATCATGAGTGATGAGTGGTCCCGAGAAAATGAGCAATGTTCCGAACTTGTTCGGATTATCTCATCCTCTACTACCATTCCTTGTATGGTTAGAGGCAGAGCTGTGGATGTATGGTATAATCCCGCCGTAGGAATAAACATCGTTTCCGACTCCTTTGCCTTTGAGGTATTAGGAGACGAACCTCTGCTTCCTACACAAAAGACCTTCAAAAGCCCTACCGGAGCCATCCTAGAAGGTTACGGGATTCTAAACAATGTGTCGATACGACACAAAGACGCTGAGGCCCTTCTGAACTTTCATGTCTTTGAGGTCCCAAGCTTTGATGTCCTCATCGGGCTTCCTTTAGAAAAACTCTTTACGGCAGCCTCATCCGGTAACCTCAGTGTCAACATCGGAGGAAAGGCTCTCTCAATCCCAATCTCCCGTTCGCGAAACACCATCGCTGAATTTCCTGATGAGAGAGACCTAACCGAAGAGGTGAAAGTGATTTCCCCTTTCGACCCTCCTGATACCCTCCTTGACCAAGACGCCGATCTTTTTACAGAAGAGGAGGATGATCTACAGGAAACTCTCGAGCTTCCTGAAGAAAAACCACCGACTCGACCTCCCATCGAGTTAAAAACCTTACCCCCTGGCCTACGCTACGCCTTCCTACATGGTGACACGGAGTCCCCTGTCATCATTAGTGATAAGCTTTCGGAGGAGGAAACCAAGAAGCTGATCTCTGTATTAGAGAAACATCGCTCTGTCTTTGGGTACTCCCTCCAAGACCTAAAGGGAATTAGTCCCACTCTCTGCACCCATCGCATCCCTCTTGACCCCGAAAGTACACCTTCTAGGGAACCCCAGAGGAGGTTAAATAATGCTATGCGCGAGGTTGTGAAGAAGGAAGTTCTAAAACTTCTGCATTCAGGGATCATATATCCCGTACCTCATAGTGAGTGGGTGAGCCCGGTGCAAGTAGTGCCGAAGAAGGGAGGTATGACGGTCGTTAAGAATGATAAGAACGAGCTTATTCCCCAACGTACCGTCACGGGATGGAGGATGTGTATCGACTACAGAAAACTCAACAAGGCAACAAAGAAGGATCATTTCCCGCTGCCCTTCATCGATGAGATGTTAGAGCGGTTGGCAAACCATTCCTTCTTCTGTTTCCTTGATGGGTATTCTGGTTATCATCAGATTCCTATCCATCCCGATGATCAGAGTAAGACCACCTTCACGTGCCCGTATGGAACGTATGCCTACCGTAGGATGTCTTTTGGGTTGTGTAATGCACCCGCCTCTTTCCAACGGTGTATGATGTCCATATTCTCGGACATGATCGAGGAAATCATGGAAGTCTTCATGGATGACTTCTCAGTCTATGGGAAGACCTTCGATCACTGTCTCGAGAACTTGGACAGGGTCTTGACTCGATGCCAAGAAAAGGACCTGGTACTTAATTGGGAAAAGTGCCACTTTATGGTCCGAGAAGGCATAGTGCTAGGGCACTTAGTGTCCGAGAGAGGAATCGAGGTGGATAAGGCGAAAATAGAAGTTATCGAGCAACTTCCACCTCCTATCAACGTCAAGGGTATTCGTAGCTTTTTGGGGCATGCTGGGTTCTATCGACGATTCATCAAAGACTTTTCGAAAATTGCTAGACCCCTCACCAACCTCTTAGCTAAGGACGCGCCTTTTGACTTTGATGATGAGTGCTTGAAATCTTTTCATCTCTTGAAAAATGCACTCATCTCAGCTCCCATCATCCAACCCCCTGATTGGAAGCTGCCCTTTGAAATCATGTGCGATGCTAGTGACTATGCCGTAGGGGCCGTTCTCGGCCAAACTAAGGACAAGAAGCATCACGCAATAGCCTACGCCAGCAAAACCTTGACAGGAGCACAGCTCAACTACGCTACCACAGAAAAGGAGCTCCTGGCTGTGGTTTTTGCTATCGATAAGTTTAGATCTTATTTAGTTGGAGCAAAGGTAATTGTTTACACTGATCATGCTGCACTAAAGTACCTGCTCGCTAAAAAAGATGCTAAACCAAGGCTCATCAGATGGATCCTCTTACTCCAAGAATTTGATCTTGAAATAAAAGATAAGAAAGGAGTAGAGAATTCCGTAGCAGATCATCTATCTCGTATGCAAGTCACTAACATGCAGGAACTACCAATCAACGACTTCCTACGAGATGATATGCTATTAAAGGTTGCGGACTCCACACCCTGGTATGCAGATATCGTGAATTTCATGGTTACAGGGTATGAAAGACCTCCGCCGTGGCTTATGCGCTAAGATGGAGCGCATTTGTAGCCACATGGGAGAGCCCGACTTATATAAGGGCAAATGAATAGGCTCTCCCATATAGTTTAGGAAAATAGGCGCTTAGCTTCCCTTTTTAGATTTTCTTCGTTTATTTCATTAAAATGTAATGCGCCTATAATAAAGAATTGAATAATGGAACCCACTGAGCCCATAAAGCCGGTGGGGTCCACCTTTGCTTTCACACTTTTCCTTTTTGTTTGTGTCAAATAAAAAGAAGTCAGGAAACAAGTGTGGAGGAGGATTTGCGAAGTACGAACGCGCAAACGGACGGTCTACCCTGAGAAATATGTTGCACAGGGCGACACGAAGCGACACGACGAACCAGGGGACCAGAGGAGCATCTCCCAGGTCGGGCGACCTGGCCAGGTCGGCCGACCCAGGCCTGGCTCCCCTCGGACCCCCACTTGGTCCATACTCTGGTTTGCACGTCCACTTCCCATTCCTCCCTGCCTCTCTGCTTATTTTCTCCTTGAATATGGAAAAATTAATAAATACTAAAAACCTGAATTTTCTCCATAATTCATTCTTTTTGATTTATCATCTTGCATGCTCCTTATTCCTAGAATGTTTGCCTAAATTTCCATGACTATATCTTTAGGAAAACATGCTACCTAGGACTATTGATTTGTGTGATATGAATAGACTTTATGAATCTTCACTCTTATGCTTATAACTTGGGATTTTCTTTTGAAAATGATAAATTTGAAAGCCAACTCCTCAATGATAAAATTTATCCTACCAAGGCCAAATCAAAGATTGTGCTCTTTTGTGCTACTTATTAATTTATTGAGCCTTGTCAAAATTTTGAGACCCAAATTGAGATGCCTGTTATGCTTCATTTATCAAGTCTGTGTGCACATCCACCCCTATGCTAAAACTTCTACACTGGAAGTTAGCATCTCCACCATCCATGAAAATAAAATACTCCAGTTCTACATACTTCCCTCTGTATTTTGTTGCAAAAAGAGTATGGGCTATCTAGTATTCAAAAAAAAAAAAAAAAAAAAAAAAAAAAAAAAAAAAGAGAGAGAGAAAAGAAAAGAAAGAAAGATAGCCCATGATCTCATTTCAATGAGGGAATATTCAAAGGAGTATCCATCTTCCATTTACCAAATAAATGTGCACAGACTTGACTTATGAATCATGACTTGTTTTTCTCTTTGGATCCGAATTTTGACTTAGCAAGATATGAATTATAAGTATGCCACCATTTCAATCCTATTCTTGAGCTCCACATATACCATATTTAGAGATAGGACATGAAAGGCACAATGCCTCGGTGAGGAAAATACACCTTTGAGCGACTGAGAGAGTCATTTGAGGAGTATGGCTACTATTCTTTGATTGTGAAAATCTTTTCAAAAACCCAAGTTACATAAGCAGAAGGAGCTGAGTTTTCGGAGTCAAGATTCGTTCCATTCATCAATATCCAAAGAAGGCATGCTAGACACTTCAAAAGCTCATGGAGATACAAGGTAATGCCTGGAATAATTTGCATGCTAGATTTGATTTATCAAGGTTTGAATTATCACTTAGTCCTTAGTCTTTAGTCCTTTACTCGAGGACGAGCAAAGGCTAAGTGTGGGGGAGTTTGTTGACGGTCCTTAAATGCAAAATATGACCGTCGTTTACCCGCAAGAATCACACAATTTGATCACCACCTTAGTGGTAGGAATTTATTGCTAATTATTTCCACAAGTTTTGGTGACTTTGTGTATGCAGGAAGCAACCCATGGAGTTTAAATAAAATTCAAGGAAATTCAAGGAGAAAGCACACTTCCGGCCAATCAGGAGCAAGCACACGGATTAAGGAGCCCACCTTCAGCGCTTAACCGACGTAACTCCCCGTAATACCGCGCAAACCGTTGTGAGGGCCCACAGGACAGCCACCTGGAGAAAGCACAGGCCAGGAGGGGCCACCCCCAGGTCGGCCGACCTGGTCAGGTCGGCCGACCCGGCCGGGCGCCCTCTCCGCCCGGGCTTCCACGTGTTGGCTCCTCAGGACTCCTTGATGGCGGTTTGGGGGGATTCCGTGGCGGTTACTCCTCTGAAACCGACGTTAGGAGGCTATAAATAGAGGGTGAGGGCCTTCACTCCAACACACACTCAAGATTGAAGATTTAGTGCTCCTCTTGCAAAGGCCAAGTGCTACTTAGCTAGTGCTTAGATTAGGAAGAGAGTGGAGTAGAGTTCGGAGGAGGCTTGGGCTTGTCTTCGCCTTCTCCACGCTTGTACTTCGACGACATTTGCCAATCATAGTAAGTGTCGAGATTTCCCCTCTTGCAGTTTACTTTTTACTTTAATTAAGTTGTAGTTCTAGCTTGTGAGCTCGTTCATCGCTCTAAGTTCTTAGGGTGCCT
The DNA here is from genome assembly GCA_030378355.1 of Eleusine indica. Classification (NCBI taxonomy): domain Eukaryota; kingdom Viridiplantae; phylum Streptophyta; class Magnoliopsida; order Poales; family Poaceae; genus Eleusine; species Eleusine indica. The sequence goes on from CM059499.1 coordinate 34,022,837, forward strand.
TAGCCTGAATATTCGTTGCTAGAAGGTTAAGGTAGTAATCGATCGCATAGACGTGGTGTCTAGGCAGGAGGTTACCTTTGATTATTCGTTAGTCTACTGGTTCGTTGAGGTAGGCGGCAGGTGGTGACAGCTCTGTCCGTCCTCTGAAATCCTCCCCGCTAGGCTAGTGCGTAGGCTCTTGGCGGAAGTCGCCTGTGGATGCAGGGGTAAGTCCGTGCCCAACGCGAGCAAACTAGAGCATAGCTTAGTTAACGTAGGAACCTAACTCTTGGGACATCCTCTCTGTCCTCTACCTATCTTAATCAATCTCTGTGTCCTTGGGTGATTTAGTCCAACGATAGACACACACGTTCCTCGTGATTCGATACCCCGGAATACTCTGGGTGAAGTGCTACATCGGTCTTCCGTGCGCTTGCGGATTTATTCGTAGACGTAAGAAAAACCAACAGCCATCTCGACGGGGATGAATCTTACTCTATGTATCTCAAGGATGATTGAATATGTTGATGATGGTTTTGGTGATTTGTCTATCTTGATTCTATAATCATGCATGTGCTTATTCCAATTGCTTAGTTCTAGGCTAAGTAAATAGATATTATCTTAATCGTAGTGATTAGGATAGTATTCGGACATTGTATTGATTATGGTTGCTTGATGATGCTAGTAGTGTGGTTGAGCGGTGACAGCACTAAGCCTGCGCAGCACTATTGGATAGTTGAGTAGGGTAAGATACTCGCGCGATTAAGGGTTTCCTCTCGGCAGCGATAAATCGGGAGCCGCTCGAAAAGCAGGGTGGTCTTACTCATTATAGGTTTTCATTGATCCATGTAATTACCCATTATGATGCTATTCAATTAGACTTTCTGGTTACGATCTCACTAGTAGATATCTGGCTACTCACTTACCGGCATAGGTTTACAAGATCTGGAACACTTTGGCTTAGATTCACTGGTGTGCCGATCGGCTCAACTCCTGCGCCGATCGGCGCAACAACTTCGACTTAGATTCACCAGTGTGCCGATCAGCTCAACCCCTACGCCGATCGGCGCCATCACAGATTCACCAGCGTGCCGATCGGCTCAACTCCTGTCCGATCGGCGCCAACAACTTTGGCTTAGTTTCACCAGCGTGCCGATCGGCTCAATCCCCGCGCCGATTGGCGCAACGACAGATTTACTGTCTGGCGCACCTTTGCGCTGGCCAGTCTCCCCCTCATGCAACATGACCTTGACAGTAGCCTTGACTAGATCTTTTACTGTTAACTTTGTTTAATAAATCCCTAAGGTCCCAGTGGATTCGATAAACCTTGGAATACTCAATTCAAGGGAAAAGTGCTACAATCGTACACCGTTCTCTTGCGGTATATAAGTGGGTGCGTAGATACGACCAACAGCATTCATTGGACCAGGTAAAATGGCGGCCGAGGAGCTCCACCTCCTTGAGTTCAAGATCATTGAGTGCTCGACAGAACCTCCCCATCATGGCATGATCAATGTTGGGATTGTTCTTATCGATGGACCTGTAAATTAGGTAGAAATCCCCAGCCACCTCCCAGGGACCCGTACATGCCGCATGTATCGCCCGAAGCTCCTCGAGGAAGAGCACCTTTTGCGAGTCCAACTGTGGTCCGTAGACTCCCGTGAACCACTATCGATCACCGACATTGTTTTGGAATAGAACGGAGGCTGAGAATCGATCTACTCTGATGGCCTGAAGTGTAGAGGAGGTGTCCTCTGCCGGACATGGCCGTCCATATCGGCACCTAGCGTGTGGAGCAGGATACGCGGCGTCATGGTGGCCACTTTGGTTTCCTATAGGCATACGAGCTGCGACTTGGCAGCAGCGATCAGAGCACGAACTGAGTCATGTCTCTTCTTCTTGTTAAGACCACAAACATTCCAAATAAGGCCAATGAAAGATCCATAGGGAAAACAAGGTTACAACTGTGCGGCAAGAAAGGAACAGCGGCTGCCTAGCGCTGGAGAACCTCCACTGCCGGCGCCTCACAATTTTCTGGCACTGACCACCCGAAGATGGCCGCTACTGCAGCGAGCTAAGCTCGAGAGAGTGGTTGCTCAAACAATCTTGCGTAAGCATCACACACCTCCTGACTCAGTCCCTCCTGAGGACCAAGGATTCCAAGCTTTTTCATCAGAACCTTTTGTGCTTTGTCGATCGCGGTACCCATAGCTCCGGAAGTAGCAAGTCGTTTGCTACGGCGGATGGAGCTTGCCACCGTAGCGGTTGTTGGGCGACGATTGTGCGTCAGGGTTGCCAGCACCGGTGGCTCATCCCGCCTTGGAACGTAAAGAGCCGTGGTGATGCTTTGTAAGAATTCTTGACAGGTTACCAAGGTGGAGTTACCTCCATTCCGTGAAGTTTGTTCCGGTTGCGCCTGGGTAGGAGTTGATTGGGCCACATCATGGCCTGGGCTTTGCAGTTGGTCCTCCCCCAACACAAGGCTGTCCTGGTCTCCTTGATGAGCTCGACTTGGTGAAATCACATTTCCATAGCGAGCGGGGTCCTGAGCTGGGCATCATCGACCTCTTTTTGAAACATCACCGGGAGTTGTTGATCCGCCATTACTGCACCAAGAGGAGGCAGTTGAGGCTCGGTCTCCAAGGACGCGCATGCTACCAAGGCTACTGGAGCAACTTTACCGTTGTCCGCACAAGAGGTAGTGAATGCGTCGTCCGGGGGGATGGTGGTAGGTGGGTTTGGCTCCCCCGTCGATGCGAGCTGGACAGGCTGTGCAAGCTGGTCAAGCTGTTCGACACAGCCATGGCCGGTAGGGCGGCGCCATGGGTCGTCCTCCTCCGCCGATGGTGGCGGCATATCCAACCTGTGACGTCCCCTCGAACGACGTGGCATCCGGGACCTCTTGGGGTCCCTCTCTAGGGATTCCTCCTCGCTGGACTCGGAGGAAGGTGGTGTCAGCGGTGGGGAGGGTGGGGGCGAGTCCAGTGGCAATCTTACCAGGAGTCTACGAACGTGGATACGAATTGAATACTTCAAGGTTGGCTTCATCGAATGAAGCAAAAACTCCGCATCGATTAGTTCCGGCACACAGAGTGTGCGGGATGTAGGAATACGCTCTGGTCTCATTGTCCAGGCAGTGAGGCTAAAAGTGCTAAGGTTGCGACACGCCAGAGTATCTGGATGCACATGATCAATGGAGCAGAAGGGCGCCAGAAGCACCGCCGCAGTCGAACGCTCCCAGGCATGTGGCGGGATACCTTCAATGTCGATCTGGACCTTGTGATATAATGCAGCATAGTCTGCATATACCAGTCAATGCCAAGGACAGACTGCCAGTGAGAAAGCCGGTGCCTGGATCATACGATCTCCGGCGAGAACAGCAAGGTAGGCCGTATGGTCAGGGACAGTGAGGAAGAAATCATACGACGGCAAGGCGGGGTGGATTTGAAGTCGCTCGTCCAGTGGGATGGCACACTGGTTAGCAATGGCCGCTCTCGCTTGCTCTGGCATCACCGGCGTCCGAGTTCCCGAAATCTGTACCAGGCTGCCAAAGTACGCATACTCCGCCTCTAGCTGATCCATATCCTCGGTCCGATCAATGAAGCAAAGGTCGGGGTTGTCCCGGCGCCACTCTGGCGAGCGGGGAAGAAGGAGATGGAGATCTGCCAGGATGGTTCGAAGCAGAGTCCGCGTGGCGCTTACGACGACCTCCCCCACGACACCTGCATCGTCTTCGTCCATGAAGGCGATGTTGTCCCGACTGTTGCTGCTGCTGGCCTCTAGGGCCACAGCGGAGCCTCCCCTAAGCTTTTCCACCAACCGAAGAAGACGGCCAGATGCGTCGTGGATCCGGTTGTAGGCACTCAAAGGAATGGTGGCCTGGCCGCATGCAACGCAGGCATCTAGTTGGTTCCTAGCAACTCCTTCTTAGATGGCCCTTCTCCAGGCAGTTGAAACACTGACCATCCAGAGGCACCATGCCAGAAGGAGGTCTCCCGTCGAATCTGGCGGCGGTGCTGGCGCCTGCGGCTGCGCCTGCTCCGCACCGTGCGCCAACCCTCATCCTTCGGTGCAGCATCCGAGACCCTATGAATCTCAGAGCGCACACGAATGTGAGGCGGCTGCGTTGATGGGGCTGTAGCAGACTGCGACTGCCGCTTGGTCCGCTCGGGGGAGGGCATGGGCTCCCTGACGACGACGTCCCTCTGGGATGGTCGAGGAATCTTGGGTCCTTCAGAAGCCTCCTCATCAGAGGATGGGGAGTCTGCCCAGCATTGGGTGTTTGACCTCCCGAGAGAGGAGGGGAAGAAAGGGGTGGCCTGTGGGGAGAGGCAAGAGGAGCGGGGTGTGACGGGCTCTGTGGGCGCCGGGGCCGGAGCGGCCGCCGACGAGAGGCTAGCATGGTGTGGCGCAGAGACGCTCTCACTCATCTCTTGGGCTTTTTGCCTCAACACCACTCCTAAGGGACACCCTGTCCTAGTTACCATTAGTAAACTATACCCTGTCCCTAATACCACTCATGAGCTGTTTTCTTCTTCCCAATACAAAAAACCCTTCCAGCACATCATTTTCTACCCATTTTACCCCTGTGGCTGTTTATACCATTCTGAACACCTAAAAATTATAAAAAATCCGAAAAATGAAAAAACGACCATTTATTGATTAAAAATGTCCGAAAATTCTAGAATCTTTTTTCCCCTAATTATGAATAAAAAATTAAAAAATTGGCCATGACCCCTTTACATTTGTGTATGATTCCAACAATTACATAGAAGAATTATTGATTCAACATGCATATTGTCCACCAATCATTCAAAGCATTCAAATCACAACTATGAAACATTCAAAGCATACAAATCATAAATTTTGAGGAATACACATTGTCCACCATACATATTATGGAACCATACAAGTTTTGAAAGCATACAAATCACAATTATTCGATAGAACCAACAGTTGACTCTTTTGTTGGCTCTTTAGATGCTGCCTCACCTCCTTGGTCATCAGAAAGCACCAACAACTGTTTAGCTGAGATGGAAGAGGTAGATGTACCAACTTCATCATCCCCACGTGCTAGAGTGACAATTCTTCTAGTGAGAGATCCAGGTGAAATAATATCAGCGGGGATTGTCTTAGGCATTTTTGGCTTCCGTGGAGGGTATGATTTTTTCTTCCTACATTGCATATGATAAGTAAGTAGGGCATAAATTTATCAAGGTACATGAGAACTATTTTGACTAAATTTACCTTTTCTTTGTGTCATTGAGAGGACAATTGCCGGTTTTCCGATGTCCAAATTCTCCATATTTACGACACCGTTGTTGTTTTCTTGCTCTCGGTTCATGGCTAGCTTTAAATCTATTCTTCCTTTGTCTTCCAGGGGCTCTTTTCAATGGTGGAGGCAATAGATTGAAACCCATGTCCACTTCAGGCCATTGTGTTTTGTCGGTCATATGTGGAATAGAGCCACTATATGCTGCCCTAAATCTCTGTACGCTGTAGTAATCATGAACAAAGGTGGCCATGTCAACATCTGAAAATATTGGAATGAAAGCCAAAGCATGTGGACATGGTTTCCCCGTCATTTCCCACTCTCCACAAGTACAAGTTTGAGCATTCAGATCCACCACATGGCCCCAAGGTGCCATATCATGATACAAACCAAATACTTCAGCGGTGTTATGATTTTTATGAACCTTCATATGAGTCAAACCTCTTGTTTTAGTCTTGAGTTGCTTAAGTATTGTTGGAAGAATAGTTCCATGAAGCTTGCTGCCGATCCTTCTTTTTTCCATAAGTCCATGGTCATCAACCTCAATGCATTGATCAAATCAACAGGAGGCAAATCCTTTATCTTCTTGACCCACTTGTTAAAGCTCTCGAAAAGATTATTGTTCACATAGTCACATTTTACATCATTAGAGAACATGGACCCCTAGCTAGTCCACGACGCCTGCCTGCCGCCCGCCTGAGCCTGCATGCGTGCCTTCTCCGCCCGCGACGCCTGCCTGCTTGCGCCCGCGAGCGCCGTCACCGCCGGTGGCCTGCGCGTGGGGCTCCACCGCCGCCGCCTGTCTCACGCCTGTTTGGGAGATGGAAATGTTTTCAAGTGTGGTTGAAGATAGAGGGGTGAAATGGGAAGGAAATTTACTACCCTGTGTGTTTTTGGTATTGAGGAAAATGTTGGTATTGAGGAAAATGGATCTGTTGAGCCAATTTGCCCCTCATCTCTCTCTTTACCCTCCAAACGAAATAAGAAATTGAGAAAGAATCAATTGATTTGGGTTGCCGGGTTTGGATGAATGTACGAGACGTCAGAGCTCGTAGCTTGTTCATAAGCTGATGAATGATGACGGTCATCTTCCATTTTAAGGATAGCGTGGACAAAGAAGGTTTGTTCTGTGTTGCTAGCTCTCAGCCCTTGCCCCTTGTCGGTGATGGATCAGGAGTGATTAACGGCCACAGGAGCTTGCCTGGAGGCTGGAGCTGGCGCCGTTCCCGCGCTGCGACGGGCAGCGCCGCAGCGACATCCATGGCCGACGGATGGTTGCTGCTGGCGGCACCATAGGTGGTCATGGCGTATGAGGTCGTGGTGGGGATGAGGCGCGGAGTGTGCTGCCAGCCGCACATTTCACTCGGTCGAATCGGACGGACGATAGCGTGACTGCTCGGCCGACTGCCGAGGATCTCAATCCCTCGCACGACCCCACGCGGAGAGGCGACATTGGAGTACAGCAGGCGAGTGAAGGATCAGGTAAACCCTCTTCTAGATTGTTCAACCGCGAGATTCTTGAGACCTTTGATGCGGAAAAGGTTACCAGATTCATGCGCCCTTCCGCCGATTAGGTCGGCGCCTACGGCCGCTTCGATCTAGGCGTATCTTTTTGGGTTTCATTCAATTTTGTTACTAATGGTAGGAGTTAACTGATTCGAATAATGTATGTAATTTGGGAACTCCGTGCGGGACGGTAGCTTCCTACTTCTGCTGTTCTTATGCGGTTAGGTTACTAGGTTTACTAATAATCAAGTAGTCAAGAACGCATGATTCATAGTTGAATTTGTTGAGATAGATTAATTTACAGACAGGTGCTGTTGAATATCGCTATCTTAGTTCCCCTGCACCTGAATTTAGGTTCTGTTTGATTGCCAAAATTTGCTAAAAATGTAGTGAAAAAAATGTTCACAGCACTATGGTCAAATTTGGCAAAGATACAAATCTATAACATGTAGAGTTCTCATGTGGCAAGCCGTAGTTGTGGTAGCCGAAGAAACTGTGGCATACCAAATGTTTGGCATGGCAATGTTCGTTAAAGAATCAAACAGGCCTAGGTTCATTTCCACTACCCAGCCGCCATAGTGATGATGTGAACGAGACAATTTGCTGGCTGCTTGCCAAGTTGAAACTGTCCGAAGTAAATCTAAACTCCAAACCTAAAACTATATGATTGAGTGCATTATCTGCTCTTGGCTGCAGACTGTTTGAACTTGGTATTCAAACCTTTGTTATGTGTTTAACTCGTTTTTATTTATGTGGAACCTACCTATATCATGGCCCTAGTAGCTTTCTGCATTTCCTCGTTGTGTATTAAAAATCTATTATGTGTGTGCATATGCTGGCACGTGACTACGTGAGTACTTTCCAGCTACTCATTTACCTATATCATAAGCTGAAATATGTACCCAGGGCGACCAAACTGGTGGTATATGTTACTTTGACTAGACTGGTCCAGCGTGTAGCACTCACTGTTCCCAAGTTCGAACTAGTTTTTTTTCTAGTTTGTCACTCTGAAAAAGTGTAACTTGCCTGATGGTACTAATATCTGATTTTATTCATCATATGAACCCAGCATTTATCTTTTCATCAGTCTCTAACTTATGTTATCTGCATGGAGGATGATTTGTCTCACAAGGACAAGGATATAGAAAACCTCAGTGGGAGGTCATTGACTAGTGTCAACGGTAAGCTCAATGTATACCATGGAAATGCTCTCTTGTTATATTTTATTGTATGGGACTAGCTATTAATTCTTTCAGCTACATCTGCAGCAACAGCTGGTCTCAGCACTGCTGGAGGTGCAAAAGGCAAGTCTAGTTGGAAGCTAAAGTAAGTGGAAATCCCCTCTCAACATTCCTTCATTAACATATATTCTTGCAAACTTTGACCTATCATCTCTGTATTGCGACAGGTCTGTTGTAACTCTTGCATTGACACTACTGACAAGTTCTCAAGCAATATTAATTGTGTGGTCAAAAAGAGCAGGAAAATATGAATACAGTGTCACAACAGCAAACTTTTCGGTGAGAAAATTATGCTTCAGTATTTATATACTTGTTATACTTTGCATTTGCATCAATTAGCATGATTTAATATGTGCACAGAATCTCCCCCTTGTTCTTTTGATATGATCTTGTTTGTTTCTGTGTCTAGGTAGAGGCATTGAAGTGCCTTCTGTCGCTAGCTGCCCTTTTTAAGACACGGAACCGCCATGGCGTTACAAAGGTCTTAATAATAGGTAAGGACTGCATTTTGTCTGATTGTGTTACCTATTCAATTCCTGCGTCTGTAACATGAGTGTATAGTTATCATGATTGTTGTAGCGGGGATTCTTTCTTCCTTTCTCATTTCAAACTTTTCTTTCATTGTTACAAAAGAATAACAGGTATGCTTATCATGTATAATAAGTTTGTCCCTAAAATTTGTCTTTATTTTGGTCTTTTGGTTGCAAATTCTCACAGCTGAAACATTTTTCTTTGACATTTAGCTATAATTATTAATATTATTATATATGTAGCTGGATTCAAGTCTATTAACATCACTTGTTCTTGTATTCCAAAGAATATCACATGGCCTAGTGACTTTTTTCCATGAATATAAGATGCTCAAACTTTACTTGTTGTGGTTTACAATGTGCTGCTTCAGTTAACTCGTGATGTTCAGGTGTCATTTGATTTTATTATTTTCAGGTTAACCACATCTTTTGATGTAGTTAGTGTTTATCCTATTCCTGCAGTTCTTTACATGGTAAAGGATCTGTTGCAGGTACCATGTTGTATTTCTGTAATATGATCCATTTAATTCTCTGATTTTAAGTGTGGTAACATAGCTTTCCCATTTTGCTGCTGTCTGCCAGTACTATATCTTTGCTTATGTGGACGCACCAGCTTACCAGATCTTGAAGAACCTGAATATCATCAGCACAGGTGTCTTGTACCGCATCATTTAAAAAAAAAAGTCAGTATCTTCTGATCCACTTGGCATATTTGTGCTCTACCCCAGAAGTTTAAACTCTTAAGGAGCCTGGGGAGTCTTTGATTTTATTCTCTTTATGGTTTGTAATAAGCACGATTAGACCTTTACATCCTTGACAGATACCAGGGCTGATAAAAATGTTTTGTCTGATTGGATTTCTAGCTTGTCAGTTTTTATTAGGGTATAAACAGTCACATATTTTGTTCTTTCCAACCCCTTCTTGCTAAAGCTTCACACTATCTCTGTTTGTAGTTGTCCACTGTATGCTTATGTATATTAAGTATGTTCAATGTCCTTTCAGGTTAAGTGAAATTCAGTGGGCAGCATTTATTCTTCTGTGTGCTGGTTGCACCACAGCTCAACTTAATCCTTCATAAGTACATATATTCTTGAGTTTCCCATTTAATCATTTAATGAATCCTAATTTTGACGATTTGAAACATCTTTTTTTGTCATTTTCAGATCTGATCATGTTCTTCAAACCCCGATTCAAGGGTGATTGATGGCAATTGTGAGTTGTAATAGAGGATATACTGAGTTCATCTAGGTTATTGTAGAAAGTATTTTTCACGCATCCTGATGATTTGGACATTCTCTTCCAGGTGATGGCTCTTTAAGTGGTTTTGCTGGGGTGTATACTGAAGTATGTGTTGTGCTCTTTGTGCCTTTTTTATTTAATATCGTGACTGTAAGAAGATTCCATTTTAGCGAACCATTTGGATGTTTTTATTTTTCATCGAACTTTGCAGGCTATCATAAAAAAACGGCCATCAAGAAACATCAACGTGCAGAACTGGCTATACATTTTTGGAGTGATCTTCAATCTAGTCGTGATCTGTGTTCAAGATTATGATGCTGTCATGAACAAGTTAGTGCACATGGAAACTACTGGACTCTTTCTGTGTACAGATTCATGGTGTAACAGTTTGACCTTGTGTTATCTTATGCAGAGGCTTTTTCTATGGGTATTCATTCATCACAGTTCTAATGATTCTTAACTATGCATTGAGGTATCTACTTCTAACAGCTTCAAATTCAAGATCCCCCTCTCACACTCAAGCATCTTAATGGTTTCGTATACACTGCAGTGGGATTGCTGTTTCGATGGTGATGAAATATGCTGATAACATTGTCAAGGTATCTATCATTATGCTAAAATATATGACTGAGCAAGTGGGCATCATAGATGCCGTGAAGGTTAATTACTCTTACCAAAGTTGGTTAGGGTATATAATGTGCAGCCTAGTGGAGCTTGGCAGGGTATTGCCCACCATATTATTGTAGCATGAAACCCTGTGGATACTGCCGCTATTATGGTGGCAATATTTGTTAGGAACTTAGGATTAGGGTGATTAGTTTTCCATATGATCCTTTGATTAGTTGTCACAGGACATTTCTGCAAAGGAAATATCTTTGCAGTGTGAGTGGTGTGTGACAACAAATATGTGTACCTAGTCTGGAGCGAGAAAAGATGAATATAGGTTCCGTGATCTAGATATATACATCTTTTATGTGGATGTTTCTTTTGGGTCTTCGAGTGTTTTATGACACAGCTAAAGTTAATCATGATGCTTTCAAACTTAATTCATAGTGAGGCAACCCGTTACTTAGTCATATAACTAATAGCAGTGTGTTTGCTTACACTGGACTTTTGCAGGTTTACTCAACTTCAGTTGCAATGCTTCTGACAGCTGTTGTATCTGTCTTTTTGTTCAACTTCCATTTGTCGCTTGCATTCTTCCTTGGATCTACGTAAGTACTAGTGTAATAAATAATTGCAGCTCCTATTGATCAGAACCTTCACACTTGTAGAATAACACACTCAACTTTCAGGGTTGTGTCTGTCTCAGTGTACCTGCACTCTGCTGGAAAACTTCAACCACAGAAATGAGCTCCATTTGGTCATCTGATTGCTCTTCAGCAGACAACAAAAGGACTGCATTGCATGGATTCTGGGACTGATTCTTGGCCCTCTTGATGTTTCATGGCAATGTTTCTGTAGAGAATCAATTTGGCTGGCTAGCGAACGTGGCATAGTTTTTGCTATGCATTATTCCTCTATGCATAGACAGCTACATCCTTTTTGTAGGAGTAGCTCACTAACAGAAACTCGATGGATGGCCCATGTTTTTGTGTAGGGTTACCAGCTGATCAGTTGTATCTAGTTTACTAAAAGTATCATGCTTGGCGTTTTGAAATCCCACATGACAATCATACTGTAATGACAGACTGATGCTTCCTTTTTCATATATGTAATGCCATTTTTATTATTTACTGCCGAGCCTGTAGATGGTTTGTGGTGTTATAGGTCAAGGTGTCAGATTTAGGGCCTGTTTGTTGAAGCTGAAGATTTTGACTGGAAAACTGGTTTCTGAATTTGGACTGGGGTTTTGCTATTGGCTTTTGTAATATCCTTTAATATTTTCCTCAAGTTGGCTTTTAAGTTCTAAAACAAACTTGCCCTGTTGCCTTTATTGTTATGATTTCTTTCGTCAGCTATTTTATTCAACCATTGGTAATGTGGCCTATGTTAATCACAAAGTATCATTAAAGAAGCCAGCTATTTGATTTTGGTATTTGCTTTGTGGCAAGATCAATTTCACTTGGATGACACCGTGATTTTCTTCTTAGGTATATAAAGGGCATTGGAATTGTGGCCATTTGCTAAAAAAAATACAGCGTTTAACATTGAATACTGTCTGTCCATAATAAACAAAAAAAAAAATCTAGGCCTCGGAGGCACTAACAAGGCACTGCAGTGAGAAATTGTGGCTCTCAGATAAATATAAGGTATCGTCCACCACTCAATTCGGGATAACAGTGCCTTAACGCAATAGCAACCTTACAAAATAAATAACATTTTAACCACGATTGCAAAAGATGTTAGTACCACTCCCCACACAAATAAAACAGGTGAGTATCCCCATGTTCAGAAATGTTCTCTACAATCTCCACCTACACCGACTTCCCACAGCTACAAATACAATGGATTTCAGAGGTACAACAGAATTATGCAAAGTCAAGAGAGTTTGTGCCAAGCAAGCTTCTTTCCTCCAATTGTAGCCCATAACACGAATCAGAGCAGCATGTTAGTGTCCTCAGCATTCAGGATATATTTTTTTCATCATGAATCCTCGGAGGGTACAAGTTTTCATTCTTCCGCCATCGCATCTCTACCACGTGTTAGAACACCAATTGATTCCCATTCTAGTGCGCAGACCACATCCTGAGCAAGAACATTATCATTACCAATTTCAAGGAACAAAGAGGTTTAATCATTCAACCAGATGATGCCACAAACTTACAGAGGGGTTCTGAGTATCTATGTCAAAGGAGTTGATAGCACAGGGTTCCGCAAGCAATTCAAGAGGTCTCTCATCTCCTAATTTGAAAGACTATGTTAAGCCATTCGCATACGCAACAAAAAACAATCAAAATGGTGGTATATGTTGCTTGTTGTGGTCTTACCTTGTTCAACAACTGCAAGGATCCCATCCTCTGAGCATATCATGACTGGTAGTATTCTTGCTGACGTGGATGAGATAATATCAGAAGATTGAGTATAAGTGTCAAAAAGAACCTCCCAGACCTCACTTTCACATACTGGCTGAGCTATTCCATGAAGTCCTATACCAGAGAGTGGTATTGGCTGCTGTGGCCATCGCAAATCCCAAGCAAATATTGTGCCTGAGGAGCCTCCCACCTACAATCATCCAGATGTGATGTCATCAATTATGACTCGTCTAAGTGAATCAATTTAACTCATCTGGACATTCAGATGTGGACCAGAAAATTGACAGTAGAATGCAAATACACTTGAGACCATGATTATCCAGAGGATAGTGTTATCCTATAATTCTCCAGGCTCGCTGTCAGGTATGCAAATATAAGTGAATGCACAGTAGATGACCACTGAAGCACTGGCCAAAACATGCTTATTGAACCATATTTTTTTAGTTGTCACAAAGGATGAAATAACTCTTTTAGTATACAAAAGCAAACCAAGAGTCAGCAGCACACAAAGGCGACCCCTGTTCACATACAGAAACTGATGGTTAACAAATTGGGCAAAACATAAGACTGATCAGTGAAATCATCCAATATATAAATACTACAATGACATTAGTTGACATTAGCTCTGAAGCAGCTTTAATTCTAATTCTATTACAAGACAATATAACATAAAGGAAACTATTTAAAACCGATAAACAATGATTAAACGAAGGTTCCCTCAAAAGATATTGTGTACTCATAAGTCATAAGCATGCTTCTGCTCAATGAACAAAATCAAGGTCTCTTTTTGAATATATGAATCTTAGAATTAGTTTAGAAACATCAATTTTAGTTTTCTTAAATTATACCAAATGGAGTCTTATTTGGGTATTCTACATCATGCTATTTTACTTTCAGCTACAAATATCATACATCACTTTCAGTTAATTGCATCATACATGAATGATTAAGATATCCAAGCAAGCTATTAACCATACTTTGTCAGTCCTCTTAGTCAAACTATGAATTTCAAGTGTATTGTTAATCTATCCATTGGATTTTAATTTTTCTTTTGAGCTGCCAATACTTAGGAAGGAACACACATAATGTATCCTCTCTTTTAGAACTGTAGAAGTTCAGTTTTTTATGCTTGACATGGTGAATAGTTAAAACTAGTAAATCAGCTGTGCGATTGCCACGGGCACAAGCAATTATTTACAACCATTCAGGAAGATGGAGTGGTACCTAGGCAAAATTTCAACAAATAATCACAAAATTGGCAGCCAGTGCATGCAAAAAACCAAAGCAACCTGCAATTTCTCTTAACTCGGCAGAGCAAACTCACAGCTACCAACAATCTCCTGTACGCACGAGCCCTTCCCCTCCTCTCTCAAGTAAGAGCAGCCAAGCCAAGCCAAAAATTCCATGTCTCCTTGCTCAATATAATCAAAGTACACCATCAAATCTCCAGTCCAAATCTATCTAACCTGGTGGCATATTGCCACACGATCAATTGTGTGCGCTGCCGCTGCTTAGTGTCTGCAAGGCCATCTCAGAGTCCTAATCAATTGGTCCTTCGCATCTTCTTCCTGTGCTCCTCTCTGCCCCCAAAACTCAAAGGAGTGGGATCTGAAAGCTAGTTTTGATTTGCCACCTTCAGCAGCTAGCGAGCAGGCACCTCATGCAACTCTTTTCACTATAGGAATATCTCCCCCATACATTTTCGTTGGAGACGCGGATGATGCAGGTTGGCAGAAACTTGGCACAGCTCACACGACAAGCATGGCACGTATGAGGGCTCCGGCCACATACGTGGTGACGCGGACAGATGAGAAGAAGACAGCAGAGCGGCTCGTGCCGGTGGCGGCGGGCGGCAGAGGAAGCGGCTGGATGCATGGCTATTTCTTTTAGTTTTTTATTTTCTTGTGTGACTACTTGGCCACAAACAGGCACATGGGCTGGGGGTCGCATTTGAAAATCGTTTCGGTAGGGCAGAAGGCTGCTCCACAGGAACAAGCATGGGCTGCGGACCCACCTGTCGGCGCTAAAAATCGGTTTGGTGCAGGAGCGACGGACGACGGGGCATTCACCATGGACTCGCGTTTTTATCGGTAGTGAAGATGAAGATCCACTAAGCTCATTTATCCGTTGAAAGTCAACATGCATATTCTTACCACACAAATATGCTTTCTTGATGGATGAATATCAATGGAATGCACCATGCCGGTAACGAGGCCATGACCCCTGCAAAGACATTCATCCATAGTCACTATAACCACAGAGCATGCCGTGACAGCTTAATGAACATTATATAATTGATGAAGATTACTACAATTTCTCTTTTTCTATAATACATTAGCAAAAATGTGCGACAGCTGATCTAAAAGGAATCATATATCAATTACAGACTAGATGTCAACAATTCTTCACAAATTTCATGTTTCAGAAAGTCAAGAAGCTGAACATATTATGGTTGATGCAGCAGTTACAGTAAACCTGCATCTTGCATTCCTTATCATTAGAAAGTAACTAGCTTATTGTAAATGTACATGGAATATTCTATCAGATGATAAAAAAAAAAGTTTTTGCAAATACTCCAGAAATTGTCTCCAGGACTTCCCATTCTTTTAAACATAACTTAAAGTCTTATGACACTATATATAGCCCATGAAGGATAAAATAATGCTCAGGCAGCCACATTCCTGGTGACATTGAACCAAACCAACGTGTTCTATTGAGAGACTACTACTCCCTCCGGATTTAAATTGTTCACGTAGTTGACTTTTTTAGTTACGTTTGACCATTCGTCTTATTCAAAAAAATTAAAAAATTATCAGATATTTTGTTATGATTTGTTTTATCACTAAATACAGTTAAAATCTAACTTATAATTTTGAATATTTGAATTCATATTTTGAATAAGACGAATGATTAAATGTAGCTAAAAAAGTCAATGGCATGTCGGCATCAACAATTAAAATCCGGAGGGAGTACATCGCAACAAATAAACACAATATATCATGAAAAAGCCTTTTAAGTCCAATTTCGGCTTCTCAGTCAAGAACCAAAAGTGTTAATAGTCATGTACCGAACAACCATCAAAAGTCTATGAGTATACATCTCAAACGAACTAATAAAAATGGAGAACTTTACAAAAGTTTGCAACTAGAGCTTATGCATTTCTAAGCATTCAACAGAAATCGTGATTATAGAGCAAAAGGCTTTCAAAATGTAGCATTGGACGGCCACAAAAGGACTTACTGAATGTTTTGAATCACTGCATAGGCCAACAAATTCATGAGTGGATGTGCCAATATTCTAAAAGCTAGATACATACAAATTGACCCATCCATCAACGAAGCACAAAATCCTCTACATTTCCTAATATTACTTCCACAGGAAGGATAACAGTAACCAGGCACATTACAGCAAACAGCCGGCCTTTGTTCTACTCACCAGATGCCACTGCACTGCGTCACGGGGGCGTCGCCCTTCCTCTGATCCCACCACTGCACGCCGCATCCGGCGCCGCCTGTGGCGAACTCCGCCGGCGACGCCCACTTGGCCGCCTCGTACCCGGCCATCCCCTTCCCATCCCACACCCTCCTAGCCACCACACGCCCGTCCCCTCCCCCACCGATAACATGCACTCTGCCATCCTCCCCCGCCGTGACCCACTCCTCCCCGCCGCAATCGAGGCCCCGAACCGGGCCCACGTGGAACCCCGCGCCGCCGGAGACTGCCACCGCCGCGCCGGCATCGAAGGAGGACGAGGGGGCGAGGTGGAGGGAGCCAGTGGAGGTAGTGGCAGCGAGCGCGGACGGGGAGCAGCGGAGCGCAGTGGCGCGTGACGGCAGCGGTAGGGAGGCGAGAGGGGAGGATGGGTCGGCGAGGGGGAGGAGGTGGATGTATGAGGATGCGACGGAGGGATCGTGGACGGCGGCAGCGAGGAGGCGGTCAGAGGGGGAGGTGGCGGAGGACGGGAGCCAGCGGACGAGGTCGATGGAGAAGGGGTGCGGGTGGCGGCGGAAAGAGGGGTTGTCCGCCATTGCTGAGCTATGGAGGTTCAGGGTTTAGGGTTCGCGGGGGAATGAAGATCTCCTCCGGTGTATTGGTTTCTGTACTCTAAAATTTAACACTGTCGTATCAAAAAAAATCTTATTATTTAATAATATTTTAATCAATCTAATTATAAAAAAATTTAACAGATAATGCTGATTTTTTAGATAAATTTAATGAGCTTTATTAGCTAAAAGGATGCTATAATAACCATCTGCTAATCACAACTTAATTACCCTTATTAGATTTGTCTCGTGAATTAGAGTAGGGGTTCCGTAATTAGTTTTGTAATTAGATTTTATTTAGTACTCCTAAATAGTAAGATTATCTTTGACGTGACAACTATAAAATTTTATAGACTCCAGAAAATGAACACACTCTCACAATAATATTGTGTCTAACATCTTTGATTCAGGATATATCATTAATCAAGATGAAATTTGCCTCGGTCATGGTCCCTGTTTTAAAATATAAATTGACTATAAAACTCACATTTGATCGTTCGTCTTATTCAATTCAATTTATAAAAATATAAAATAAATATATTATAGTTAAAGTATATCTAATAATAAAACATGTCGTAACAAAATAAACAATATTTTTTATAATTTTTTTGAATAAGATCAATAATCAAATGTGATATATCAAATTTAACAAATGCTTAAACGAATGTAGTAGATGTTAGCTAAACAAAAAAAGAAGATATTGTCATGTTAAATGATATCTATGATTATGAAGGACCGAGAAGGCGACCAGAAGGGGGGTTATGGGAGCCAATTAAAATTTTTCACAAGAACTTGGCCTATATCCCAATTACTACCTAACCCAACCTCTAACCGAGTCACCAAGATTACACACACCAACTTATGATGTGCTAACCATAGGAATGACTCAAATCAAAAGAACACATAGCGGAAGCTCAAGAGGGACAAAAAAGAGAAACAAGGAAGGTTCAAGAAATCACAAAACTGGGCTTGACGGAAGTTCCGTGGTACCTGACGGAAGTTCCAGAGTCCCCGACAAAGGTTCTGATACACATGGAAGTTTCGGGCGACGGAAGTTCTGTCACTCATGGAAATTCCGTGGTCCGTGATGAAAGTTTCGTCATGATGACGGAAGTTCTGTCCTGGCGACGGAAGTTCTGTCTCGGGCAAAACAGCAGCTCCGTTTCGGAAAGAAAAATTGCCAAAACCCTATCAAACGAACTCCCAAAATCATGAAATTTGGACCAGATCATCCTTAATACATTACGACACTCCTCTAAAGAGATCCACTCAAAAAGCATAAGGAATCATCATGAATTTCAGATCTCATGTCAAGAACACCAAAAAGGAAAAATTTGAGAAATCTTTGAAATCGAAGGTGCTCGTGCCTTTGATTCGGTCAAGGACCTATATAGGGTTGTTCTAGCACATCATAGCACTAAGACCTCCCAAGAAATCCATCCCAAAACTCACTCAAAATCGATATCAAAAATCACCAGAAAAATAGCTCTAAAAATAGGGAAAAGAAGAAATTCGACATTTAGGGAGAGAGGAAGAACTTGAGCACGAATTTGAATCTCATATCAATGATTCATCAAGTCAAGATACATGGATACATGGCTAGGAAGCCACCCTCTTCCTCCCACTATTTGGAAGAGAAAGAGAAGTCTCTCACACACCCACTCCGCTCCTCTATTACATGAAGACCTCTTCTAGCACTTTGAATGAAGACCTAAGCCAAGGCTAAGGGAAAGAGAGACACCTCTCCCACCAGCCACACCTCTCCTTATATAGGTCTAGAGTCTAAGACTCTTCTACCCTTGACCTATAACTCATTGCCACCTATCGCCAGGGGCAAAACCGTCCAACTCTTTTTTCTTCGCATGAACGCCATCGAGCCCTTCACAACTTTGCTTCGCCTCGACGCAAGCTCTACGATGATGCCACGTGCACCACCAACCACCACCACCGGTTTTGAGGCCCAAACTGGGAAACCGCCTTGCACGCTTCTCAAAGTGCGACTTCATGATCTCGACGCGTGTTACCTCGTCCCATGATCCTCCTCGTCGGCAAGTCTCTCCCGCCTCCGGTCCATTGGAAGCCTCTACTTGCACCGACACCCGATCACCTTTGACTTGGTCAACCCCATCGTCTTGATCACCATTCATAGTTTTGAGGCTCAACTGTGAAACCGTTCGTGCTTCTTGCCTCTCCACGTGTACGGTATGGATCACCCTTGACTTCACCCGACCTCTCGATCGTCCGGCCCCAAGTCTCCTACTTGTGCCTGATCCTCTCATCGTTGACCGCCAAGTCGACTCCAGTGACCTACACATCGTGAGACAAGCAAACACATTTCCCATCTTCTATAACTTCTCCAACATCCTTACCAACTCTGGTTAGTCAAAACCATGACATGCACAACCTCATGCGATCCCTAGATTCCCGTATTTCAACTCAAACACCGAGCTCAACCAATGTCAATTACTCATCATGTATTGCAAACCATGACACATATCCACATGGTTTCTAAATCTTCTTCTTGATGAGTACATTGACAACATCAAATGCACAAAGCTTAGAGATTTGAAATGCGAAGCCAAATAAGCACTGTTAGATGTATATGTATTCTTGTAGTTTCCCATTGTATAACGGGTTTTATGCATATTTACCCACACTTGTACATGTATATATTTGGTCCTAGTGCCTTCATTATGAATACAAGTGCTATTCATAACATCGCATAGAGCCAAAAATTAGGGTTTCATCAAAATCTTTTTTTTTACGCGTGTTGCACTTGCACGCTTTGTTTTCTTCTTTCGATCTTCAAGCCTTGTCACTGTCGCTCTTTCTATTGAGGCCGGTTGGTTTTGGATCTCTTGGAGCTTCACAAGCGGGCGTCGCCATTGCACCAAACTTCGCCAGTCGTCGCGCCGTTCATCCACCGTCGTCTTGTCTTCTATCGCCGTCGGGCTTCTCTGTTGCTGACATCGCCGCCGCCGGAATTGATGAAATCAACGCCACCGCCACCGAAATTGATGCCATCGCCGCCGAAATCGACGCCACCGCCGCCGAACTCGACGCCGCCGCCGCCGCCGCCGAACTCGACGCCGCCGCTGCCGAAATCGACGCCGCCGCCACCGGATTTGACGTCGTCGCCGGATCGAAGTCGGGCTCGGGAATCGTCAGCTCGTGATGGCTCGATCTAAAATCTAGCCATCAGCTATCTGACTCAACTCGGCTCGGCACCCTAGCTCGGCTCCTCGCACCGGCTTGCTCGCCTGGCTCACCCTGGTCGGCTCGCTCGTTCGGCTCACCCCGGTCAGCTTGGCCTGATTGGTAAAAAAAAAAGAGGACTACTGTTTTCTTTTTGCCGGCAACATTTTTCAGTAGGGTACTAGAAAAAAATTCTACGCTGTCACACGCTGCTGCTTATTCTGTGCTCTCGCCGTCGACATGGCTCCTCCATCGTCCAGTGGGGTTGCTATTCTTTGCTGTCTGGTGCTTTTCGATGGCACCAACTATCAGGACTGGGTTCCTCGCCTTCGGATTCATATGCATGGTTTGTGTCTTTGGTATTTTCTTACTGGCGAGCTTTCCTATCCGCCTCGTTCTATGGCTCCTACACTGCCTATGATTCTAGTTGTGCTTGTTCTTTCGACAACGGCCACTGATGCTGACAAGGCAGTGTATAAGAAGACGCTTACTGATTTTGATGCTGCAGTGGAGAAGCTACATGGTGATTATGAGGATCGTATGACATCTTATGAGTCTCAGTACGCTGCATACATCACATGGGTTGATGAGGATGCTCGAGCTGCTGCTATTCTTGTTGCTAGCATGGATGATCAGTTCTCTGCCGATATTGTTGAGTTTGAGTATACACATCAGATGTGGGCTTTTCTTTATGAGAGATACGAGCCCTCTGGACAGTCTAACTTTCTTGCTACCATTCGTCAGGAGCAGCTTCTTCGACAGGGTGACTCCACAGTTGATGAGTTCTATGGTCAGATATCTGCGATTTGGCGTCAGCTTGACAATCTTGGTCCTCAGTTGTCTCCTAGTACGTGTGAGTCCTGCCTGAGTCAGAAGAAGGCACTGGAGCTTCGTCGCACTTATGACTTCTTGACTCGCCTTCGTGATGAGTATGAGTCATGCCGTGCTCAGCTGCTTGCTCGTCACTCTTGTGTCTCTTTGATGGATGCTCTTGCTGATATTTGTAATGAAGAGATTCGTCTTCGTGAGGCTGGTCTGCTACCATCTCCTTCAGTGTTGGCTGCTCATTCTTCAGCTCCTCCTTCTTCTTCGGCTCCTCCTCTTGTGGTGCCTTTTTCCACGGTGCCTTCTTCTGGGAGTCGAGGTGGCTCTAGTACTTTTCAGTGTGACTATTGTGGTAAGGAGGGACATGTGGAGTCTTATTGCTTTAGGAAGAAGAGGGAGAAGAAGGCTCAGACTCATCGTTCTTCATAGGGTACTGGTAGTGTTAGTGCTGGAGGCTCTCAGAGGGGTTCTGCTGGTTCGGACACACAGGAGATCCTTATGTTACTATGTCGCCTTGCACCCTCTGCACCACCAGGAGCTGCTGGTTTTGTGACTCAGTCTTCTGCACTCACCAGTTCTACTGCTGCTTCTCAGTCTTCCACTGAGGGACCTCGTTTCTCTTCTACTCCAGGTACTTGTCCATGGATTCTTGACTATGGTGCTTCCTTCCATATGACTCCATATCGTACTTGTCTTTCTTCCATGGTTTCTCCACCTCCTTGTTTTGTTCAGATAGCCGATGGATCTCCCCTTCCTGTTGTCGGACAAGGCACTCTTCTATCTGATTCTTTCTTTGTTCCTAATGTTTCTTGTGTACCTGATCTAACCATGCAACTTATGTCCGTCGGTCAACTTACTGATCATGACTGTTGTGTGATTCTTGACCCTGATTTTTGTTATGTTCAAGATCCTTGCACGGGTTAGGTAGTTGGTCTGGCCCCCGGCGCTGTGATTCACAACGTATTTGGGAGTTGGACTGGCTTCATCTTCCTTCCACTGTGTCCGCTAGTCTGGCTGGCTCTAGTTTTGCTGCATCGTCGACCTCATCTTTTGCTCAGTGGCATCATCATTTAGGTCATATTTATGGCTCTCGTTTGTCCACTATGATTCGTTGTGGTCTTTTAGGGTCTGTTTCAGGTCATGAGTCTTTAGATCAGTGTCAGGGATGTCGGTTAGGAAAGCAGATACAACTTCCCTACCATTCGAGTGAGTCTGTGTCTCAGCGTCCTTTTGACCTTGTTCATTCAGATGTATAGGGTCCAACTCCCTTTGTTTCTACAGGGGGACATTAATATTATATACTTTTTATAGATGATTTTCTCGCCACACATGGATTTATTTTATAAAACATCATCATGAGGCTTTATCCATCTATAAGACTTTTACTGCTATGATTCGCACTCATTTTGACACGTATATTCATGTTTTTTGTGCTAACTCTGCAGGAGAGTATCTTTCTAGAGCTCTTCGCCAGGTTCTTTCTGAGCATGGCACTCTTGCTCAGTTTTCATGTCCTGGTGCTCTTGCCCAGAATGGAGTCGCTGAGCGCAAGCATCGTCATCTTCTTGAGACTGCTCGTGCTCTTATGCTTGCTTCTTATGTCCCTCCTTATTTTTGGGCTGAGGCTGTCTCTACTGCTAACTATTTGGTTAATATTCAGCCTTCGTCAGCCCTTCGTGGAGGGATTCCTTATGAGCGTCTTTTTCACTAGTTGCCAGACTACTCCAGCCTTCGTCTTTTTGGTTGTGTGTGCTATGTGCTTCTTGCCTCTCGTGAGCGCACTAAGTTGACTGCCCAGTCTGTTGAGTGTGTTTTTCTAGGCTATAGTGCTGAGGGATATCGTTGCTGGGATCCTGTTGGTCGTTGGATGTGAGTTTCTCGGGATGTTATTTTTGATGAGTCACGTCCTTACTTTCCTCGTCCATCTTCGGACACCTCCCCTACATCTTTAGTTGACCCACTTTTATTCTTGATTTTGATTGATGCCTCTATTATCAACACACGTCTGGTGCCTTCTTCATTGGCACCGGTACCTTCCTCATTGGTGCCGACATCTTCTCGTGAGGTGCCTTCTTTACCGGTGTCTTCTTCTAGAGAGTCTTCTTCTAGTCCTTCTATGGACCCAGACTATTCTATGAAGCCACCAGTGACATATGTCTATACTCGACGGGTTCATTCATCCTCTATTGAGCCCTCTTCTCTTGATGTGTCCTTCTCACCTGATGAGCCATCTTTTATTCTCCTTCGACCTATTCTACTATGGTTCTTCTGAACCCACTAGTTATCGTGATGTCGTTCTTCATCAGGAATGGCAGCATGCTATGGCTGAGGAGATTCTTGCTCTTGAGCGTACTGGTACGTGGGATCTTGTTCCCCTTCTAGCACATGTTAGCCCTATTACATGTAAGTGGGTCTATAAGGTAAAGACCCGCTCTGATGGTTCTCTTGAGCACTATAAGGCTCGTCTTGTGGCTCGCGGCTTTCAGTAGGAGTATGGTCATGACTATGATGAGACCCTTGCGCCTGTAGCTCACATGACTACTGTTCGCACTCTTCTTGTTGTGGCCTCTGTTCGTGAGTGGTCCATCTCTCAGCTTGATGTCAAGAATGCTTTTTGTAATGGTGAGCTACGTGAGGAGATGCATATGCGTCCACCACCTGGGTATTTTGTTCCTGAGGGTATGGTTTGTCGTCTTCGTCGCTCGCTTTATAGCTTAAAGAAAGCTCCTCGTGCTTGGTTTTAGCACTTTGCTTCTATGGTCACTGCTGCTGGTTTTTCTGCTAGTAATCATGATCCAACCCTTTTTGTGTCACACATTTGCTCGTGGTCGGACTCTTCTCCTTCTTTATGTTGATGATATGATCATTACTGGAGATGATTCTGAGTATATAGCTTTTGTGAAGGCACGTCTTAGTGAGCAGTTTTTGATGTCTGATCTTGGTCCTCTTCATTATTTTCTTAGGATTGAGATTTCCTCTACACTTGAGGGGTTCTATCTATCTCAATAAATGTACATTAGTGATATTCTTGATCGTGCTTCTCTTACTGATCACCGCACTGTTGTGACTCTTATGAAACTTAATGTTCACCTTCGTGCCACTGATGGTGAGCTTCTCACTGATCCTACTCGTTATCATCATATTATGGGGAGTCTTGTTTATCTTGGTGTTACTCGTCTTGATATCTCGCATGCTGTGCATATTTTGAGTCAGTTTGTTTCTGCTCCCACCCAGCTCCATTATACTCACTTGCTTCAAGTCCTGCGTTATCTTCGTGGGACTATATCTCATCACTTGTTCTTTCCATGCTCCAGCTCTTTACAGCTTCAGGCATATTGTGATGCTACTTGGGTAGTGATTCCTCTGATCGTCGCTCTCTTTCTGCCTTTTATGTGTTTCTTGGTCGTTCTCTCATTGCTTGGAAAACTAAGAAGCAGACAATAGTTTCTCGTTCGAGTGTAGAGTCTGAGTTGCATGCTATGGCTCTTGTGACAGCAGAGGTTACTTGGTTACGGTGGTTGCTTGAGGATTTTGGTGTTTCTGTTTCTATGCCGACTTCTCTATTTTCTGACAGTACATGTGCTATCAGTATGGCTCTTGATCCTGTGAAGCATAAACTTAGTAAGCATGTTGGTGTTGATGCTTTTCATACACGAGCACAGGTACAGGATGGTATTGTTTCTCCTCAGTATGTGCCTTCAGAGATTCAGCTGGCTGATTTGTTCACCAAGGCACAGATTGGACCTAGACACAGTTTTTATCTCTCCAAACTCAGTGTTCTTGATCCACCCTGAGTTTGAGGGGGGAGGGGTGTTAGATGTATATGTATTCTTGTAGTTTTGCCAATGTATAAGGGGTTTTGTGCATATTTGCCCACACCTGTACATGCATATATTTGGGCCTAGTGCCATCATTATGAATACAAGTGCTATTCATAACAAGCACATCCAAATGGCTAAAACCCAAAGAAAAAGTCAAAAGTAGCCATCTATCATAAGAGGGATCATAAAACCAAGAGTTGACAAAGAAAGTGATGGGGTAGTTCCTGCTGTAACAAGTGCACCAAGAATTTCTGAAATACTAGGTGCACTTGTTACAGCAGGAACTACCACATCATTAATGATAAGAACACGACGACGGTGTCCGGATTTTATCCCAATCTTTCACGGTACAGAAAGTACTAGCAAGTATATATAGGTATTAAAACTTGTTATCTCAGCTATGAATAGATAGAACAACAATCTCAAGCTCAATGATCTAGCAACCACTATAAAATAGACACCACAGATTTGTTATCCAATAGCAATCATAAACCAGCTATAACACGATAGGAAAATACCGGCTTACAAGAACTTGATGTAGATGCAAACCAGTAGAGATAAACTCTCCAACCCATTACTTAGACAAGCATGATCTGGAGATGGGGAACCACAAGTTCCAGCACGCACCCAAGGGAAGAATCACTTGATCACGCACTTCAGCGACCGACAGAGATCGACGGCAGCAACCGGTAGAGGAGGGCAACACCTCTAGGGTTTATTGGAGGTCACCATGACCAAAAACACAATACAATCACCTCCTAGCTTACAGGGGCGCTGGCCCTAGGCTTATGGCACGCAAGCCAGCCAAAAACCCGGTTCGACTCGAACACATCTAAAAGCAGACTCGGACTCAACACAACCTAGCACTGTTTTGATTATTGTGAATGCTAGGGAATTTATTTGACTATGGGGCCAGATCCGTTGGAAAGGTTATCAAATTATCTTTCCAACGAGTATTTACTTAGTCCAATCCGACTCCGTATAGCCCAGTTATGCTACTTTTACTCCGCACCTGTCTGGCTGATCCTAAACCGAGTCCGAACTGATTTTGAGTTTCCATATCTTCTGATTTCGCGACTGGGTGGACTTGAGACCGCGTAGACTTTGAAACTAAAGTATTGCATACCTTTGGGAAGGCCTGTAACACCAATATATGTTCGTTACTTTTCACAAGTGGCATAATTATTGATCCAATCATAACATATTCCTTCGTTTCTCCTTTCTTTTCCTCAACCTTCAGATTGGTCCCAATGAAAACATTGCATGACATAGAATAACTGGATGGCAAATCCTCACTTTGCTCTTCATTATTCATAATATTTGTCAAAGATCCAAACTGAATGTTGGAGTATTTTGATATATCATGTTCTGCAATATGTGTAAAATCATGCTTGTTTTTAGAATACGTAGTTTTAATGACTCGATGAGCCATGGACTCATCAGAAAGCCACTCGAGAACTCAAAGATTGTGAAAAGCGCATGAAAAATGCTCAAGGACATGATATGCTCCCCCTCAACTTGTGATAGGTCTCATATAGTACAAAATGGATCATTTTAAGTTTCTTAGCATTATTTGTGCATGACCCAATATTTTCTCCCGCTTTGGCAATGAACTCATCAAAGAGGCAAAAGAACAAGCAAACATGCAATGCATGAAAATGTAAACCTAAGGAGCTTCAACAAATATGCAAACAAGCATTTAACTTTGTTAATCAAAAACATAAAGCCATGAAGTGTAAAGGCAATAGCTCACAATCATACAAAGACCAAAAATAGATAGCAGGACATAAACACCAAGAGCTATACAAGCTAAGCAAAAAGATTGACTAGCTTAGATAGAATCAAATTTGCTCATCATAAGAAAAGCTGCCACGCACGTGTAATTACTGTCATCCAAGGCAAAAACAAGCATCAAGTAAATCATAAGAATCTAGCCAGTCTCAATCTCAACCAAGGCAACAAGCATTCGTAGAAAATAAGCTCTACAAATGCTCGCATATGCAACAAAGACTCATAAGAAAAGAGAAAAGCATTAATCTTATGTGATCCTTATGTATCTTCTAATTCGTGCGGAGGGTTGCACGACTGGGTACGGCAAACACCCCGAGACTTCGAAGTACAATGTTTAGATTTAGCATTTTTATGTTACTTCTAATCTATGCGTAGGGTCGCACGACTGGGTACGGCAAACACTCCAAGGCTTCGAAGCACAATCAATTTATTTACAAATTAAAAAGCATAAGGTTGAGCATGCCTTTGCGGCTAAAGGAACAAACATTTCCACAATATTCCATTATGAGCTAAACATTTGCAAAGCCATATTTCTCAAATACAAGGTGCCAAAGCCAAGATATCTTCTAGATTAGCCTCAACACAAGTCTTGACAGGGATAAAAGCAATTATACACATGGTGAGCAAGTCTTAGCAAGATTGGTTCATAAGGTTCACAAGAAGGTAAGTTTACCTTTAATATTAGCAAGTTGCTCAAAAGAGTCTATAACAAGCCATCTAGAAAATCTAAGCATGAGAGATTACTATCACATCCACACAACTTAGCTCAAGCTCAATCATAGCAAAGAGAAATGCAAGAAAGCATAAGAGTCAAAGCTTATCTACCAATGCATATATTACATATGAGATGCAATGCATAAAAGGTAAGATACATATATACAAGAGAACACCAACTGCCCCTCAAACGATGCCATAAGGATGGAAAACACCAAGCTCCCCCCCCCCCCCCCCCCCCGAAGAAAAGCGAATCGCGAAGCATCTAGGGGCTTGGTAAGGATATTAGCCAATTGGGTTTTGGTGTCAATGTATTTGAGCTCAACATCACCCTTCTCAACATTATCTCTCAGGAAGTGGAATCTCACATTTATGTGTTTGACCTTACCATGTAGGACTGAGTTCTTGGCTAAGCATATGGCACTAGAGTTATCACATATGAGTGGAACACCCTTAAAGATTAACCCATAGTCTCTCATGGTGGATACTATCCATAGGATTTGTGAGCAGCAACTAGCAGCAGTAACATACTCAGCCTTTGTGGTGGATTAGGTTACACTCGAATGCTTACGAGAAGACCAACAGATCAAAGAAGTACCTAAGAAATGGCAAGTACCAGAAGTGCTCTTTCTATCAATTCTACACCCAGCAAAGTCCGCATCCGAATACCCAATAAGATCAAGAGATGAAGATGCAAAGTACCAAAGACCAAACTCAAGGGTGTATTTGAGATACCTGAAGATGCGCTTGACAGCCTTGCGATGAGTAACCCTTAGGGAAGCCTGAAAGCGAGCACAAAGGCACACTGCAAAGTGTATGTCGGGTCTTGTCACTGTCAGGTATAAGAGGGAGCCAATCATGCTCCTATACTCCCTTTGGTCCACCACTTCACAGTCTTCGTCTGGGTCAAGTGCCGTTGTAGTGGACATCGGTGTAGACAACGGCTTCACATTGACCATGTCGAACTTCTTCAGGAGATCCTTCATGTTCTTGGCTTGATGTATGAAAGTGCCTTGCTAGCACTACTTGATTCGAAGTCCAAGGAAGAAGGTGAGCTCACCCATCATCGACATCTGAAATTCACTTTCTATAGCTTCCTGAAATCTAGACACAAGAGCATGAGAGGAACTTCCAAAGATGATATCATCCAAGTAAATCTGAACCATTAGAAAGTCATTGCCATGCTTTAGAGTGAACAAGGTTTTGTCAACACACCCCATGACATATCCACGCTCTAGCAAGAAGGTCTTAAGCCTAGCATACCATGCCCTAGGTGCTTGCTTTAGCCCGTACAAAGCCTTCTGAAGCTTGTACACACGGTTTGGGTATTTGTGGTGCTCAAAGCCAGGTGGTTGTCTCACATAAACCTCTTCCTCTATGAAACCATTTAGGAAAGCACTCTTGACATCCATTTGGTAGTCTAATGCCCTTAGAGGCAGCAAATGCAAGCAAGATCCTAATGGCTTCTATGCGTGCAATAGGAGCAAAGGTTCCACCATAGTCTAAGCCCTCAACTTGGCTAAAACCCTAAGCAACAAGCCTAGCCTTGTTTCTCACAACCTTACCATCTTCCCTATGTTTGTTTTTGAACACCCACTTGGTTGCTATGACATTGACACCAACAGGAGGCTCTACTAGGGTCCACACTTTGTTTCTCTTAAAGTTTTCCAACTTCTCATGCATGGCATTAACCCAATGTTCATTAGATAGTGCATGTCCAACATCTCGAGGTTCAAAGGTGGCAACAAAGAGAGAATTGGTAAAGCAGGCAAGATGTGCAGACCTTGACCTTGTTGTACTCTCATAGAGATTACCAATCATCTATTGAGGTGGATGTTGACACTAAAAGTGATGAGCAGCTTCTCTCTGAGAGCGTACCTCCACCTCAACCACAGCTAGAGCTGGCTCGACAGCTGCTGAGGTCGATGTAGAAGCTTCTGAACCCTTTGCTGGAGTGGTGGAAGCAGCAGGAACAAGGTCGGATATGGGATGGAATGACTCATCATCGTCATCATCCAAGCCCTGTAGGTCCTCTTCTACAAAGATACTCTCCTCCATCTCCTTGTTACCTACAGTCTCAACCACATTGCTTGCACAAGAGTTTGATTCATCAAAGGTTACATCGCAGGATTCTATAATGGTTTTAGTTTCCAAATTCAAAACTCTGTAGGAATGGCCATGAAGGGTGTAGTCAAGAAAGATGCCATTGGAAGATCTCGACTCAAACTTATCAAGATTGCCACGCTTAAGAATTGAGCACTTGCAACCAAAGGCATGCAAATGAGAAACGGATGGCTTCCTCCCAAAACATAGCTCATAGGAAGTCACATTAAGAATTGAGCGCAAGAAAACCCAATTGGAAACATAGCAAATAGTGCTGATGGCCTCAACCCAGAACCGCCTCGGAGTCCTATGCTCATCGAGCATCGACCACACCATTCTGCTGAGGGACACGAGGTGCTGAAAACTGATGCTGAATTCCATGCTCAAGGCAAAAAGCATCAAAGGAGGAGTTCTTGAACTCGGTGCCATTATCACTGCGGATTGTTCGTAAGGCACCAAGAAGTTCCTTGAACAACCTCAAAGCTAAGCTCAGAAAGTGATGAAACACTTCATCCTTGCTCTCAAGAAAGTAAAACCAAGAGTAGTGAGAGTAGTCATCAACAATCACAAGAACATACCACTTCCCACCCGCCGAATGAACCCGAGAAGGACCAATAGTGTCCATATGAAGCAGCTCTCCAGGGCGTTCAATCATCACCAAATTGATTGGTAGATGAGAAGCAGCAATCATTTTCCCATGACGACAAGGAGCATAAACCAAATCCTTATCAAATTTGAGCTTAGGCAATCCTCGGATCAAACCAAGGCCACTCAGGCGACAAAGCAAGTCATAGCTCATGTGACCTAGTCTCCTATGCCATTTCTAGAGCTCAGAAGAAGTTTGAGTAAACAAGCACTTGTGAGAACCAGGAGAGACAACAAAATCAGCCTGAAAAACTTTCCCAATGCTAGAGATCCCACAAACCAAAGATCCATTCGAATCAAGAACACAAGAAGCATTTTTCTTAAAGTGCACTTCCAAACCAACATCAAGCAACTGAAAGACAGAGAGGAGATTATACTTGAGATGCTCAATCAAACCAACATTCTTAAGAGTGAATTTTTCATTTACCTTTACCGCGCCTCTTGCCTTCACTCTCCCTCTCTTGTCATCTCCAAAGGTCACATACTCCCGGTGCTTCAAGGGAGTGAGGTTGGAGGACCACTTTAAATCTCCGGTCATGTGGCACGAACACCTGGAGTCCATCAACCACTTGTCCTCCATGCCTCCACCTGCTGCCTACAAAGAACGAGAAGGAAAGATCAATGACTCAGTGCTGGGGTTAGAAAGAAAACTCTTGGAAGCCAACACTGAATCACACGACCTGTAGGGGTTATCACAGTTCTTTGCACATTACCATTCGAACGCATGGGACGATAACCACGGCGGGGAAAGCATGGCTTGTCAAAGCATATCAACTCAAACCTGGAGTTGTGAGGATAGAAATCATCTGTGTGAAAACCAAATCCATGTGAGCGATGCTCACCATGATGGGGAAAACGTGGGGCACCAAAGCGCTACTACGCAAAGCCTCTGTTTCGTGAATCAAAGCCATATGAGGAATGACCCTGTCCATGATAGGCACGAGAAAAAGAGCAAGGCTGAAAACCAAAAAAATCATCCTGATGCACATTTCTAGTTAACTCTGCTTGCATCCTCTCAATCCTCTTATGCCTATAACAGTACTCATCCAAGTGACCCTTACGACCATAGAACATGCAAATGTAGACACTCTCATGTTTAGGCTTAGCTTGCACAATGGGTTTGGGTTTTGGTTTCTCGGCTTGCTTTGGGTTGAAGGAAGGATTAGGGTTAGGTGGATAGTATGTGTCAGTGGGCTTGATGGACTGTTCCTCATCCTTGTAGCTAGAGCTAGGCACAAACTTACCCACATTCTCACTCTCCTTGTCACACCTCTCAAATCCCAAGCCCAAGTTGTAGGTTGACCTACTGGCACTTTCTTTTACTCTTGCCAAGTCACTCAATCTTCTCCTCACTCACTAGGGTTCTTTGGAGATGAGAGATGAGATAGTCATTTTCTTGGGCTAGGTTTTTGTTTTCCTCTCTTGTGATTGCAAGCTTATCCTTAAGACAGCCACACACTACACACGGTGATGGAAGAGCTTTCGAGCGAGTCTCATCTAGCAGCTTGGACTCGAGCTCTTTGACTTTGAGGGTTTGAGCTTCCAACTCATTAGTGAGCTTGGGGCACTTCTGACATGTACCCAAAAGAGTTGGTCTAGCTTTGAATTCATCAAGCTCTTTAAGGGCGCTCTCAAGCTAACTGGCAACTTGAGCATGCACACTTTCCCTCTGTGCAAGATCATTCATCATAACTTAACAAGACTCACACTCAATAGCAATGTCATCTTTTGCAAGCTTAGACCTAAGCAAAGTGATTTCATACTCAGCACTCTCCAACTTAGACATAAGCTCTCTACTCTCACGTACAGCGCTGCGAAGCTTATCATCTTGCATGAGCAAAACATCACGCAAATGATCAAGTTCAGAAGAGAGCTCATCAAGAGTAGGAGGTACCTCGCTTGTGTCGGAGTCGGAGCTAGAGTCGGTGTCGTGGTCGTTCTTACCCATGAAGCAATGCCCGGTGAAGTCGACCTTCCTCTTGACTCGTGGCTTCTCAACCTCCTCCTCCAAGCTTGTAAGACCTTCGCTTGATGTGAGGTCGACGTCGCTCAAGGCGGCAACACAGGCGTGTGCAATGGCCTTGGCGAACTTCTTGGAGTTGTTGCATTTCTTGTAGAACCGATTCTTGTTCTGCTTGAAATCTTCAGTGTTGTTGTCGTGGTACCCGGCCTTCTTCTTCTTCTTGGGACAGTAAACAATGAAGTGTCCCGGGTCACCACACTCGAAGCAGGTTCTTGAACCACCTCTTCTCTCCTTGCAGTTGTTGTAGAACTTCCTGAACTTCCTTGTGAGCAAGGACAGCTCCTCATCAGGGATACACTCCATCTGTTCATTAGAATCTGCAACAAGAGAAGACAAAGTAAACTCCAAGGAAGACTTGTCATGTGAGGGATTAGTTCCATAAGAAGCACCACTGTGACTACCCTTTTGAGAGCTAGAAAGCAAAGCCATGCTAGAAGCAGGATTACCAAGATTAGGACGAGACTTCCTAGATAGTTCATGAGATTTTAGCTTGCTATACAGTTGCTCACAGTCCAGGGTATTGAAATCAACAGTTTCTTCTAGTGCAGCAATCTTAACCCCCCAAGCATTTTCATCAAGAGAATATAGCAATTGCTTAGCTCTATCATTATCACTGTACACAAGGTTACCACAAGCCCGCAAGTTGCACAAAATGGCATCAAGCCTACGAAAAGTGTCATCTAGTGACTCTTCAGGTTTTTATGCAAAGGTTTGGTACTGTCTATTGTAAGAATCCTTACACATATACTTGACTTGATTGGTACCCTCATGGTACGTGCAAAGCTTTGCCCAAATGGCATGTGCAATATCAAGGTGAGCAACACAGTCATGTTCATTCCTACCTAGAGCAGAAAGCAAGATATTGACAGCTTTGGAGTTGTTTTATACCTGGTTAACTCACCTATAGATGCAGTGTTGAGGTCTTGTGGTATAGCATACTCCTGCTCAACTATCTCCCAAATTGCACGTCCTTGGCTTAAGAAATAAGCCTTGGTTCATGATTTCCAGTAGGGAAAGTTCTCTCCATCAAACATCCAGAGCTTGACTGTACGCTTCTCCATGTTGCCTTCAGATCACAAAGCCGGTGAAGGTTAACTAGTAATCAAACCTGCTCTAATACCAATTGAAGGACCAAGAAGGCGAAAGGAGGGGGGGGGGGGGTGAATGGGAGCCAATTAAAATTCTTCATAAGAACTTGGCCTATATCCCAATTATTACCCAACCCAACCTCTAACCGAGTCACCAAGTTTACACACACCAACTTGTGATGTGCTAACCCTAGGAATGACTCAAACCAAAAGGACACATAGCAGAACCTAAAGATTGACAAAAAATAGAAACAAGTAAGATCCGAGAAATCACAAAACTAGGCTTGACGGAAGTTTCATGGTACCCGATGGAAGTCCTGAAGTCCCCGGCAAAGGTTCTGACACTCAAGGAAGTTTCGGGTGATAGAAGTTTTGTCACTCATGGAAGTTCCGTGGTCCTTAACGGAAGTTCCGTCATGGTGACGGAAGTTCTGTCCTCACGACGGAAGTTCTGTCCTGGAGAAACAACAGCTCCATTTCGGAAAGAAAATTACCAAAACCCTATCAAACGAACTCCAAAAATCACGAAATTTGGACTAGATCATCCTCAATACATCACGACACTATTCTAAAGAGATCCACTCAAAAAGCACAAGGAATCATCATGAATTTCAGATCTCATGCCAAGAACATCAAAAAGGGGCAACTTGAGAATGAAGACCTCTCCTACCACTTTGAATGAAGGCCTAAGGCAAGGCTAAGGAAAAGAGAGACACCTCTCCCACCAGCCACACCTCTCCTTATATAGGCCTAGAGTCCAAGACTCTTCTACCTTGACCTATAACTCATTGCCACCTACTGCCAGGGGCAAAACCGTCCAACTCTTTTTCCTTCACCCAAACGCCATCGAGCCCTTCACAACTTTGCTTTGCCTCGACGCAAGCTCCGCGATGGTGGCCCGTGCACCACGAACCACCACCACGGGTTTTGAGGCCCAAACCAGGAAACCGCCTTGCACGCTTCTCAAAGCATGACTTCATGATCTCGATGCGTGTTACCTCGTCCCATGATCCTCCTCGTCAGCAAGTCTCTCTCGCCTCCAGTCCATTGTTAGCCTCTACTTGCACTGACGCCCAATCACCATTGACTTGGCCAACCCCACCATTTTGATCACCACCCACGGTTTTGAGGCTCAACCGCGAAACCGTCCGTGCTTCTTGCCTCTCCACATGTACGGTATGGATCACCCTTGACTTCACCCGGCCTCCTGATCGTCTGGCCCCAAGTCTCCTACTTGTGCCCGATCCTCTCGCCATTGACCGCCAAGTCGATTCCAGTGACCTACACATCATGAGACAAGCAAACACATTTCCCATCTTCTGCAACTTCTCCAACATCCTTACCAACTCCGGTTAGTGAAAACCATGACATGCACAAATTCATGCAATGCCCAGATTCCCGCATTTCAAATCAAACACCAAACTCAACCAATGTAAATTACTCATCACATATTGCAAATCATGGCACATATCCACATGGTTTCTCAAATTATTATTACTCATCTTAGAATTTATTTTTTTACGTGGGGTTGATGGCGAAAATGCATCTAAGACTTCCTAGGTTTTGATGAATATTGATAAAAGATTAATTGTTCTTATCTCAAAGTGACACAAGTGCTCTTGTAAATAAGCTTTGTGTTACTTTGTTGTTTATCAATTGACACAACAGGCAGTACCAATAAATCATCATCGAACTTTCCAATTAAATTGATTGTAAGACTTAGAAGGATCAATTTTACGAAGATCTTATTGTATTCCAGAAGCTCGTAACACTGGTCCTGATAAGCCGTAATTTATAGCTTCTTGTCCGCTGTTATGAAGTGCATGAACAGGATATTAAAGTTTCAATATCCACATTGTAAAATGTTTAGCCCGTTATTAAAATAAGAAAAGCATAATAGAGATAATGGACTCATAAGTGCTATGAAGATTTGTTTTTAATCTTTGGGTCCAGGTATGTCAAACTATTAAGAGAGGTGAAATTATCTTACATGTAGGGACCTTGTGCTTAAGCAACCAAAGACCTCTTCGATGAAGCGCCACCAGAATCAGCAAATAGAAAACTCCACAAATAGCTAAATATCTCTAGGGTCGATGAATGTTCTGTTCTGGAAACATGGTTCTAGATAGTGGCTCCCTGGCCTCGATGGAAGTTTTGTCATGACGAAGTTTTATGCTCGGAACTTAGGTTCTAGTCAAAACCCTTCAAGGGCCGACGGAAGTTCCATTTCACACGGAAGTTTTGTCCCTCTCTGCCTATTTCCACTCCAACGGCTTTCTTGAATCTCCACTATAAATAGACCTCTCCCACCCCGTGAGAGAGGTTGTTGGTGCCTCTAATATGCTCATACTCTTCAGCAAGCTTCATTCACCTCACTCCCCATTTCTCTTGTTATTCAAGTCCAATAGAGAGTGAGAATCATTCATTCAAGCTTGAGAGCATCATCCCCATCCTGGAGCACATCTGAAGATGCATCTAGCACCCCTATTAGGTTTTGGTGATTAATGACATAGGATTAAAAAATTTACTAACACGACTATAAAGAATATGTGCAGATTATCAAGAGAAAGATTAATTGCCCACATTTGTAAGAAAAGTTCATCCCTCAACAAAAGAGAAAAGAAAAGGGACTCCTAGTGCTTCAAGTTTAGTTTTTACTAATTTATTTTGAGTCATAGGTATGCCGAACTATTAAGAGGGGTAAAACTTATCTTGCTTCTAAGGGAATTCATGTGGTCAAGCCAACCAATAAGTTTTGTGAATTAGCCAAACAAAGCCAAAGAACCAACATTTTTTTGAGCCAAATAGAGAGTGACGGAAGTTCCGTGATCCTCTTCACGGAAGTTCCATTAGCAGCAGATTCTTTCTTTCAGCCAACCCGAGAGTGACGGAAGTTCCATCGTTCTCTGACGGAAGTTCCGTCACGGGAATTTCCTTGGCTCTCACGGAAGTTCTGTGAGCCCTTATTCTTTGTCTACCCGAGAGTGACGGAAGTTCCATCACACCTTGATGGAAGTTCCGTCATGGTATGTACCTTGTTTCCAGGCTCGCGCAACAGCTATTTTTGAAATGACAGAAGTTCCATGGGTTCTCACGGAAGTTCCGTTAGACTCAGAAAACACCCTAACGACTAGT
Organism: Eleusine indica; assembly: GCA_030378355.1. Classification (NCBI taxonomy): domain Eukaryota; kingdom Viridiplantae; phylum Streptophyta; class Magnoliopsida; order Poales; family Poaceae; genus Eleusine; species Eleusine indica. The sequence goes on from CM059499.1 coordinate 34,058,962, forward strand.
TTTTGAGAGAGCTCTATATATAGTTTACCCCTTCCCCCGTAGAAAGGGTTGAACACTTTGGCATTCCACTCATTCTTCAGTTAGAGCTCTCCCCTCTCACTCCTAGACTTATTATTGAGATTCCAAGCAAAGTGAGAGAGATCCAACCACAAAAAGATTGATTCCATCCACTCAAAAGTTTGAGCACATCTTTCCGTCCCCAAACAAGATTTGATTTGGTTGTTACTCTTGGAGACTTGGTCTCCTAGATGGCTAGGCGTCGCCATTGAGCTCCCAACTTGTTGTGGTTAGACATGGACATTTGTGAAGGTGTGATTCGCCTCCGGAGGAAAAGAATCAAGTGGAGAAAGAAATCCGAGCACGATCTTCATGATTGCTTGACGGGGAAAAGGGTTGAGAGAGACTCGACCACTTTGTGTGGCTCCTCAACGAGAATTTATGAACTACTTAGTGTGGTTGCCGAACCTCGGATTAATTACTTGTGTCTCTCTTTATATTCCCATATCTCTTATTATGCTTGTGTATTCTTTTCATATTATTATGCTTGATTCACTTGTCAATTGTATTGCTAGCTATCTGTCAAAGAACCCTAGGTGTGCTTTTTTAGGTTTAATTTTAAATTGCCTATTCACCCCCCCTCTAGGCAACTTTCAATTGGTATCAGAGCCATAATCTTCTACAAGGCTTAAAAGCTTGAAGGTTAAAGAATGTCGAAGTCAGGGGAAGGCGACAAGCCTCAAGATCTTGCTTCGGCAAGCAAAGGAAGTGATTTGCACATGGCCATGCCATTCAACTATGCTGATGTGGTGAACATTCGTGGTAGTGGAAGTGGAAGATTGCCTTATTTCGAAGGCAAAGATTTTAGTTGGTACAAGCATCGGATGAAGATGTACTTGATGTACATAGGTCCTCCGATTTGGGAAATTATGGAGAAAGGATATACTTTGGAGAATGAAGAAAATCCCACAAAGGTGGATCAGCTTAATATACATCACAATGCTCAAGCGGTATTGGCCATTCTCTCATCCTTGAACCCCAAGGAATACTCAAGAGTCTCCGGAATTAAGAATACCCGCAAAATTTGGAAGAAACTCATATGTGCTCATGAAGGAGTAGATGTGGTGAAGAAGTCAGGACTCCAAGTCCTCAAGAATCAATTCAACTTCTTTGTCATGAACAAGAGAGAAGAGCCTCAACAAACACATGATAGGCTCATGGATATTGTCAATGAAAAAAGATCATATGGAGACAATATCAAAGATGAAGAAGTCAACTACAAGCTTCTCATGGCTCTTAGGATGTGGTACTCAACCCTATGCACCATCGTTGAAGAAAAGGATGGGTTTGAGAGCTTCACAACCGATGAGTGATTGGAAGAATCAATGCCCACAAGAGTCATGATGATGAGGGTAAAAGAGTGAATGTGCTCATTGGTGATGAGAGCTCAAGCAAGAAGGACATAGCTCTTAAAGCAAATGATGATGAAGATGATGACAATGATGATAAAGAAGAATACAATGAAGAGTTTGCCTTATTCGTCAAGAAATTTGGCAAATATATGATCAAGAATGGCTTCACCAAGAAAAGCTTTGACAAGGCAAAAGCTAGAAGAACAAATAGAAGATGCTATGAGTGTCATGAACAAGGACACATGATTGCCGATCGTCCAAGGCTAAATGGCAAGGGCAAAAAGAATGAAAAGTACAACAACAAGAACAAGCCCAACAAGAAGCCATACAATAAGGGGCAAGCTCATATTGGTCAAGAGTATATCTCTGATGATGATGATGAGGGTGGCATTGCCAACATTGCCATTGGTCTACGATCGGCCAAGAAATCACTCCTCAACAACCTCACCGATGATGAGGATGATGCTCCCTAGTGCTTCATGGCCAAGGAAAGCAAGGTATCTCCTTGTTCCGATTTCAATCACTCTTATTGTAGTGATGAAGAGGAGGACTTGGTCTCCTCCTTGCAAGAAATGATGAAAATGCTAGGTAAACTTAATGAGGAGATTGAGGATCAAGAAAGAATCCTCCAAAGGCAAGAGGAGCTACTCATTGAAGAAAAAGAAAAGAACCTTGAGCTCACAAAGCAACTTGAGCAAGAAAGGGAAAAGAACAAGAGCTTGACTAATGACCTTGGCAAGGTCAAACAGTTAAATGATTCATGCACCTACAAGAAGCTTCAAGATAGATGTAGCTCATTGATAGAGGAGAACAAAGCTCTTGTGAAATCAATTGAGGATCTCAAGTTGAGCTCACAATCTTTGTTGAAGAGATTGGAATCTTCCCAAGCTTCAACAAGCAAAGGTTGTGGAAGGTGCCACAACATCAATGTTGAAATGATTGCCAAGCAAGATGCAATTATTGAAAAGCTATCCAACCAAGTCAAGGAACTTGAGAAGAAGGCTCAAATTGAAACCAGAAGAAAGATTGTTGGTGAGCCAAGAGCCTCTCATGACAAGAGAGGATTAGGGTACAACAAGAATGCACCTAAGAAGGGCTACAACAAGAGACCCAACTTTGTACCCGAAGGCAAGGGAAAGCAAGTAGCACAAGAGAAGACAATCAAGCCAAAGAATGCCTTCCAAGTCAACAAGAACAACAAGACCTCTACCATATCCTTTTATGATTTTAATGCCTCTTATGTACTAACCCGTAATGCTTATGATAGAGTGGTTGCAAAGTTTGTTGGGCCACATGACGCAAGGTGGAAGCCTTGTGTGTGGGTGCCAAAGTACTTGTATCTAGTGTTAAGGGACCCAAACCAACATGGGTGCCTAAAACACATGCTTGATGTTCCTTGTAGGAATGACAACAAGGGAAAGGTACTCGATAGTGGGTGCTCTAATCATATGATGGGAGAGAGATCAATGTTCTCCACACTTGATCATGATAATCTACCAAGTGGAGGCATATCATTTGGAAATGACAACAAGGAAAAGGTAATTGGTGGTGGTCAGATTGCCATCACCCATGACCTTTCAGTTGGTAATGCTTATCCTGTAAATGGTCTAGGATACAACTTGATGTTCGTTTCACAACTTTGTGAGATGGGCTATAGTTGTGTCTTTGACAATGATGGCATGACTATTTTTAGGAAGAAGGATTCTTCAATAGCTTTCAAAGGGTATTTAGAGGACAAGATCTACCTTGTTGATTTTACCAACAAGGAGGGATCTAACCTAAATGCTTGCTTGGTTGCTAAAACCACCTTGGGTTGGCTATGGCATCGCCGGCTAGCTCATGTTGGGATGAGGAACCTTTCAAAACTCCTAAAAGGAGGTCACATAGTTGGACTAAAGGATGTTGCTTTTGAGAAGGACAAAATATGTAGCGCATGTCAAGCCGGAAAGCAAGTTGGAACGGCACATCCATCCAAGACAATGCTGACAACAACAAGACCCTTGGAGATGCTACACATGGACCTATTTGGACCGGTCACCTACATAAGCATTGGCGATAACAAATACGGTCTTGTAATTGTTGATGATTATTCACGTTTCACTTGGGTATTCTCTTTGAAGGACAAAAATGAAACACAAGGTATCCTAAAGTGGTTTTTGAGAAGAGCACAAAATGAGTATGAAGTGAAGATCAAGAAGATAAGGAGTGACAATGGAACCGAATTCAAGAACACTCTAGTTGAAGAATATCTTGATGAAGAAGGCATCAAGCATGAATTCTCCGCCCATACACTCCACAACAAAATGGTGTAGCCGAAAGAAAGAACCGCACACTCATAGAGATGGCAAGAATAATGCTTGATGAGTACAAGACGCTGGACACCTTTTGGGCTGAAGCCATCAACAACGCATTCAATATTTTTTCATTTTTGGATTCCTTATTAATTTGAGAAAATTGAAATCCTTTCAATCAAATTTTTTGAATCTACATTTTGTTTTAGAAGAGGGCTCAGCTATCCCTATCTCCAGCACGCGTGACGGTAAATCCATCTCATTTTCTCCAAATCCAGACATGGTCTTGATGAAACCTGTACTCCTACTTGTGTTCCAGGGTCTTGTGATCATCTCCACCAGAGGGTTTCCCTAGAACGGCAATAGTGTGACCAGCAATGCAATCTGTTCTCGATCTGCCGCTGGACGACCTCACCATGATGCAGCCAATTGATCTCCAGTATAGGTGCTTTCTAATCCAATTCATCTTGCGTTTCACATGTCCCACATCAGTAGGAAGGTTTATGTTCAAAATATTCCTTGAGAACCAGAGCCAATCATTGGGAACACGCACATAGGTTTTGCACTATCTGCGCAGCCATAGTCCAGCATAAACCTTCCATATCTTTTGATTCATAACTCCAAATTAGTTGATTCTTATGCCAAATCGATCATATGAGCATAACCTATGGACTCATGGCATTCGTATATTATTTTCCCACTGTTGCATGGCCGTGTATTGATTTTGTATGCAATCGATTGTGTCGACATTGTCAAGCGTAAAGACAAACACACGCAAGGATCGTCGTACGAGGACCTTCAAGACAAAGAGTTTGAAGTGGTTGAGCAGCAACAAACGCAGAATGAAGGCAAGTGTCCTTGATGTATTTTGTACCTATTATGAATCTTACTTTAGGAGTGCATGCTTGTGTCAAATGAATGAGTACCTATTGGTAGGGTTTACTAGTATTGCTTTACCTTTTCCTTGTCGCCTTGAACTAGAGGTTTAATTAGCTATGGGTAGACATGCTTAGTTGCTTATTCAGTTGTTGGGTTCAATTAATGTTAACTAATGATCAATGTCATACTGGGGATAATTTGGTAATTCTTTTAGCAACATGAACTTAGGCATCTCAACAAGCTGGATGGAATGGATGTGGTGCCGTTGGCACATGTTGGATGGTGATATGCTTGTTGTAGATCCTAGAAACCGGTTTTTTGAGCCATGACCCAGGAAAACAGTGCCATCACAAGGCTGCTATGGAACAGCTTGGCTGATTAATTAGGAGTTCTCCCAGTGTCGGTGCAGCATTTTGGTGGAGCGGGGAATGGAAGTCAAGAGGACTGTCCTTGTATCCGAATGGCTCAAGAGGGGGCTCCTGGGGTGATGAGCTGCTTGTTGATGGGCTATCACTTATGGACGGGAGTGGAACCTTAGTGGCTAGCATGTACTGGGAGACCCTTTGTAAAAGCCTCGTAGTGATCTCCTGGCCGCACACCTAAGGAAGTGTGCTAGTGCTTGGCCGGCATGGCAACAAGGAGACTCTAGTCCACCTGGCAATAGGGGACAAAATCACGACTTGTGGGTAACATGGTACAACCTCTACAGAGTGTAAAACTATCATGATAGCCGTGCTCACGGTCATGAGCGGTCTGGATCCCTCATAAGATTAGTTGGTTATGAGATGGAATGGTTGGGACAGGTGGATGGGATTCCAATCGGCTTGGATAGCACCCTGTGGATTGATGGTTGGGATGACCTCACCTAGTAATTAGGATGCTTAGTAAATTAAAAGCTCATGCAATAAACCCCTATAAGCCTTCCTTGTTTTTAGCTCCATGTCATTTTTTCCCCCACTTGCTGAGTACAACATGTACTCACCCTTGCACTATACCACATTGCTGCTCAACTATAGGAGAAGGATGGTATAAGTATGAAGACGATGGAGCAGACTAGGCATGCTGTCTTCCGGTCGACTTCCTGTGGGAGCTGAAGGATGCCAACACTTAGTTTTTCCGCTGCAATGTAATCTTTTACTTTTCACCTATGGGTCACCTTTGTAATAATGTTATCGATTTAATAAAGATATTGTTCTTTTATAACATTAATTGTCTTGTGTGCATGAAAACTTGATCCTGGGCACGCATACAGATGCATTCGGTTTCGGTAGTTGGAACCGGGTGTGACAAGAACCATGGATCAAATTAACATCCACCGCAATGCACAAGCAGTGTCAGCTATACTCTCATCCTTGGTGCTCATGAAGGAGTAGATGTAGTAAAGAACTCAACACTACTAGTACTCAAGAATCAATTCAATTTCTTTGTGATGAAGAAAGGAGAAGAGACTCAAAAAACACATGCTAGAATCATGGAAATAGTAAATGAGAAAACATCCTATGGAGACAATGTTATGGATGAAGAAGTCAACTACAAGATTCTTATGTCTCTTCGAGTTTGGAATCCAACCCTTTGCACCATCATTGAAGAAAAAGAGAGTTTTGAGAACTTCTCTACCAACAAAATCATTGAAAGAATTTTTGCTCACAAGAATCGTGATGATGAGGGCAAGAGAGTGAACATGCTCATTGGTGATGAGAGCACAAGCAAAAATGATACTGCACTCAAAGCCAAGAAAGTTAAAGAAGTCAATGATGATGAAGCTGACTATGATGATGATGAAGAAGAAAACAATAAGAAATATTCTTTGTTTGACAAAGAAAAAGCTAGAAGAGCAAAAAAAAAAAAGGTGCTATGAATTCCATGAACAAGGTCAACTTATAGTTGATTGTCTGAACGACTTAGAAGGTGACCAGAGGGGGGGGGGGTGAATGGGAGCCAATTAAAATTCTTCTAAAAAACTTGGCCTATATCCCAATTTCAACCGAATCCAACCCTAAAGCAAGTCAGCAAGGTCACATACACCAACTTGTGATTTGCTAACCCTAGGAATGACGCAGGGGAAGAGAATAGGAGAAGCACAACGAAACAAATAGGACAAAAGACCATCAAAGAAAAGGACCCAAAACAAACCACTCTGAACTACCATCAGCAATGCTGATGTGAACAAAGGTTCCCGATCTTCCGAAATGTTCTTGATAAGTTGATTTGGTCGGAGGTGACACACAATTTGATCTGGCTTCAGAACAGCACGTTCTAAACCCCGCAATCGCAGCACGATGTCTCCTCTGGTTATCAACCGTCCAAGGACGATTGACCTCACCAAGAAGGCTACTCCCTGCCTGCGAATCAAGAACACAAGCAAGAACAACGAAGAATGCAACACAATTGCAGATGTATGATTAAACTCACGAAGTTGGGGTCTCACAAACCGATGAATGGCAACACTGTTTACAAACAGAATTGATCTAAGCAAAACCCAAACCATAATGGTGCGGTGGCGGCTGTATATGAAGACCCTAGGGTCATGCAAGACCCTCTGGACGCGCCCCTAATTGGGCTCAACTAGATACAAAGCCCAAAGGCCAAAAATAGACGATGCAGCACCGACACAGATTCTGGACTCTCTTGTTTTGATGATTCCTGATGACTCCGGATGAATTTTTACATGATCCTAGAGTCATTGGAAAGGTCTTCTCCTTATCTTTCCGTGCATATATAGAACGTCCAAATATGAGTCCGTATGCGTCCTGGGCGACTGTTTTAGTGCAGACTGGTCCTAGGCCCCGAAACAGACTCGAAGTCGGTTTTGATTGGGCCTCCACTTTGGCTTCCAAGCCCATGCTGATCCTCCACGTTCCCAACTCCTTCTCCCATCATCTCCTGGTCCTCTCTATGGTTTCTAATCATAAAATAATCATAAGGTAGCAAACAATTCTCAAAAGTAACATATAGCGAAGAACGTAGGAACGAGCTCACCTCTAAATTTAGTCGTCGTGCACGAGCTCTAGTCATTGGACCTTACAAGTCCAGAATTGGAGGAGTGTTGTGTGTATCCATAGGAGTGATGTCCTCATCATCCTCCCCCTCTTGAAGTGGAGTCGTCCTCGACTCAAGCTCATCCTCTTCTCCCAAGTATGGTTTCAAATCTGAAATGTTAAAAGTAGGACTAACCCCGAACTCGGAAGGCAACTCAAGTTTGTATGCATTATCATTAATCTTCTCCATTATTTTGAATGGACCATCAGCTCTAGGCATTAGTTTAGACTTTCTCAATTCTGGAAATCTATCCTTCCTTAAGTGTAACCACACTAAATCTCCTACATCAAGCTTTACTTCCTTTCTACCTTTACTACCAGCAATTTTATACTTTTCATTCATCTTTTCAATGCTAAGTCTAGTGGTCTCATGCATTTGCAAAATAAATTTAGCACGCTCGTTAGCATCAACATGAACTCTCTCATTAATAGGTAGAGTAAGTATATGAAGTGGAGTACGGGGATCAAAACCATACACTACCTTGAAGGGACTTACAATGATAGTCGAATGTGTTGCCCGATTATAAGCAAACTCAACATGTGGCAAGCATTCTTCCCATTGCTTCAAAATTTTCTTCAAAATAGCTCTCAACATAGTGCCCAAAGTGTGGTTCACAACCTCAGTTTGTCCATCAGTTTGTGGATGACAAGTTATAGAAAATAGCAACTTTGTACCCAACTTATTCCAAAGCGTGCGCCAAAAATGACTCAAGAATTTTGCATCATGATCTGAAACAATAGTAGAAGGCATACCATGCAAACGTACAATTTCTTTGAAAATGAGGTCAGCAATATAACTAGCATCATCAGTTTTATGACATGGTATAAAGTGTGCCATCTTAGAAAAACCATCTACAACAACAAAAATGCTATCGCTCCCCCTCTTAGTCCTAGGCAGTCCTAAAATAAAGTCCATAAAAATATCCGCCCAAGGAATAGAAGGAACAGGAAGTGGCATGTATAAACCACGTGGATTCATTCAAGACTTAGCTTTTTGACATGTAGTGCAGCGAGCAACAAAAATGCTCAACATCTTTCCTCATCCTTGGTCAAAAGAAGTGTGTGGCCAAAATATCCTCTGTCTTCTTAGCACCAAAATGACCCATCAATCCACCTCCATGCGCCTCCTGTAACAACAAAAGACGAACGGATCCAACTGGAATGCATAGGCGGTTAGCTCTAAACAAGAAACCATCATTCAACACAAATTTATTCCAAGCACGACCTTCTTTACAGTGCAGTAATACATCTTTAAAATCAACATCAGCAACATATTGTTCTTTAATTGCCTCAAGTCCAAAAATTCTACAATCAAGTTGAGACAACAAAGTATATCGCCTAGATAAAGCATCAGCAATCACATTATCCTTCCCTTTCTTATGTTTAATAATATAAGAAAAAGACTCAATAAACTCAACCCATTTAGCATGTCTACGGTTCAAATTGCATTGAGAACGAATATACTTAAGTGATTCATGATCAGAATGAATAACAAATTCTTTGGGCAACAAATAATGACGCCACGTTTCTAAAGAACGCACAAGTGCATATAGTTCCTTATCATACATGGAATAATTCAAAACAGTCCCAGTAATTTTCTCACTAAAGTATGCAACAGGTTTACCATCTTGCATCAAAACACCATCAATGCCTATACCACTAGCATCACATTCAAGCTCAAAAGTCTTATCAAAATTAGATAATTGCAGCAATGGTGCATGTGTAAGTTTGTCCTTCAAAGCATCAAAAGACTCATGATGTACCTTACCAAAATGGAAGTCAACGCCCTTCTTTGTCAACTCATGCAATGGTGCTGAAATCTTTGACAAAGCGGCGGTAGAAACCTGCAAGACCAAGAAAACTTCTCACCTGTGTGATAGTTTTTGGTACAGGCCAGTTCTTTATGGCTTCAATCTTCGCCTCATCCACCTCAATTCCCTGTGGAGTCACAACATAGCCAAGAGAAGAGACTCGATCCGTGCAAAAGGTGCACTTCTCAAGGTTACCAAATAAATATGCAACTCGCAAAGCATAAAAAACAGCACGCAAATGAATCATATGATTATCCATGGATTTGCTATAAATCAAGATATCATCAAAGTAAACAACCAGAAATTTGCCAATAAAAGGTCTTAAAACCTCATTCATCAAACGCATGAAAGTACTGGGTGCATTAGTTAACCCAAAAGGCATTACTAACCACTCATACAACCCGAATTTGGTTTTGAAAGTTGTTCTCCATTCATCTCCAAGTTTCATTCTAATTTGATGGTAGCCACTACGCAAATAAATTTTAGTGAAAATTATAGCACCACATAACTCATCAAGCATGTCATCTAGCCTAGGAATAGGATGACGATACCTAATAGTAATGTTATTAATGGCTCTACAATCTACACACATACGCCAAGAACCATCTTTCTTAGGAACCAAAAGTACAGGAACAGTACAGGGACTAAGTGATTGATGAACATACCCACGATCCAAAAGGTCTTGGACTTGTTGTTGTATCTCCTTAGTCTCCTCAGGGTTGGTCCTATAAGCAGCACAGTTTGGCAAAGTAGCACCAGGAATCAAATCAATTTGATGCTCAATCCCTCTCAAAGGTGGCAATCCCGGGGGTATCTCAGCTGGGAAAACATCCTCATACTCCTGCAAAAGGTTAGTGACAGCAAGAGGCAAAGCACTAGAAGCAATATCACCAAGCGAAAACAAGGCTTGTTTCCATATCAAAGCATAGCAAATATCATCAGCAGAAATTTCAGCAAGCTCAGATTTTGTGGCAAGACATGAACGACCTTATAATTTAATTCCAGCACCCTTAGAACTTGAAAAATCATTAACATTACTTGGTGTAGAATCAGAATTAACAGGTTGCTGAATTTCAGGGCCTTTATTTTTTAAACTAGCAGCTCATTCTAAATCAGCTTGTACAATTTCAGCAGGGGTCAGTGGTAACAAAGTAATTTTAGTTTCTTTATGCATAAAAGTATACTTATTACTTTTACCATGGTGTACAGAATCATTATCAAATTCCCAAGGTCTACCCAATAAAAGTGAACAAGCTTGCATGGGTACAACATCATAATCAACAGAATCCACACAGGAACCAATGGAAAAAGGAGCTCTGCAAGTTTATATTACCTTAGCTTTTCCAGAGTCATTTAACCACTGAATGTAGTATGGATGTGGATGTGGGCGTGTGGTCAAATCAAGCTTCTTAAGCACATCAGAACTCACCAAATTGTTGTAGCTTCCTCCATCAATGATGACACGTGCTCGGCGGTTCTTGATGACGAAGAAAATCTGGAACAAGTTATGTCACTCCATTGTCTCAGGCTGCTGGATTTGTGTGCTAAGCACACGCTGCACAATAATATTCATGTAGCCGATGGTATCTCCGCCTCCAAGGACGAGGTGACCGCTTGTGGCAGCGACATCCTCCTCCTCATCCTCCACATCGGAGGTGCTCATGTAACTGCCGTCATCTGTCGCCACATATGCCCGCCTACTTGGGCAATCTTTCTGCACATGACCAAGACCATGGCAGCGGTGGCACTGAATCCTTATAGTGCGTCCCGTCGAAGCAACTGAGGAGGCACTACTAGCCGGTACCTGCACAGAATTTTTACCTGAGCGCGTAGAAGGGGCAGGGGCTGATCTTGGTGCTGCAGAAACAACACTAGCTGGTGGGGGCGGCCGGAAAGATGGCTTGGGCAGCCCCGAAGTCCCCGTTGGCCGTGGTGGGTAGAAAGTCCTGGACTTGCTGTACTCCTCAAAAGCCTGGAAAAGCCCCTATGATTCTTTCTCTACAAGAATAGCATACTGGAAACACTGGTTGAGGGTATAAAATTCTTTATAATCAAGGATGTCCTGAATTTCTTTTCTCAAACCAGAATAAAAGCGGCAAATCTGATCCTCTACTTTTTCAACCACAGCACAACGAATCAAACCCTTCTGAAGCTCACTAAAATACTCCTGAATAGTTTTATCTCTTTGATCTAAACGCTGCAGTTTATTACAAATCTCTCTATAAAAAGGAGGAGCAAAACGATCACGCATTGCTACCTTAAGTTCTTCCCAAGTAGTAGGCAAATCAGTTTCAGCAGCTAAACCACTCCACCAAACAATAGCAAGTCCGTAAACTCACTAGTGGCTTGTCTAACTCTATGTTGTTCAGGAACAAGGTGAGCATTAAATTTTTGTTCTACAGTCATTTCCTAATCAAGGTAAGCATCACCATCGTACTGACCCGAAAACGAAGGAATTGAAAACTTAATTTTAGCATACGGGTCATCTGGAGCATGGTAACCTTATGTGCGACGGTGTGATTGTGGAAACCACCCATACCTTGAGGGTTACGTTGCAAACGACGTCGTAACCTTATAGTCCTTGTAGCTAACCTATCGATGGTGCCATCAGCCTTAAACACCATTTCTTCATCATGATCGTCTTCAACGTCGTTGTTGGTGTTGGTGTTGGTGTTGGTGTTGGTGTTGGTGGTCTTGTGAGCGGTCTCCAATTCGACAACCTGATCGGTTAACTTAGAGACTCTCTTATCCAACCGCTCAATGCTTTCTCCCAGGTGAAGCTTGGTGATGGCGTCGGTGACGGCCCTAGTGATCGTCTCTGCCAAATCACTCTGAACCGCCTGTAAAGCCTTCTGTAGCTGACTTTAGCTCACGCACTCATCAAATTTTGAGGGCGAAGCACCCTCTCCATCGCTTCTTGACATAAGAAACACCAAAACAGGAAACAAAAATTGAAGGTTATCCCTACAAAACTACTAAGCAGTGGTGCCTCTCAACACAGCAAAAGGAAGCTTCTTGCTAAGCTCTTACAAAGTTCTGAAAAAACAAAGCAAAGGATACCAGGGAGGTGTGTTCCACGATTGCAAGGGTTACAAAATAACCTATGTGCTGTCTAGAAGAAATATGTAGAGCTAGGAAGGCCAAATATATATATGTGAGTGGCACACAAATAAAAAACAAATAGTAAAACTGAATAAGTGCCCAAGTAACTTGTCCCTAGTTGCTGGTCTAACTATATCCTAGAACAGTAGTGATAGCAAAGAAGAAACAAGGAGACAAAGGCACACAGTCGATAATAGGGGCTAAGTGTAAAACAGCCAAACTCAGAAATTCCAGGGGGCTAGATGGAGCACTAGTAGGAATCCCAAATTTATTTATTTTATTTTATTTTTCGATATTTTTTCCAACTCACTAGCAAAGGGGAAGAAACCACAAAAAATTTCAGCTCAAACAGAGCTAGGACGTGGCCTACAAAAAAATCTTGAAGTTTCAGAAAACATCGGGTTTCAACTTGAATGAATTTTTTCTTTATCTTCCCGATTTTTTTTGAATTTTTTGATGAGGGCACACAAGGCATAGCCGAGTGTGGGTCACCTTAACTTTTTGTCAAGAATCTCCTATAAAAATATCAGCCAAAACGGACAACCGAGCGAAAAGTTATGGCTGTTTTACCAAAGGGTTGCCGGAATCGGTTATGAAGAAACCCGGGGTTTGAGTGAAACCCGAGTCGGGCTTGGGATTGAGTAGGGATTTTTTGGCGGGGTGGATGCAGCGGAAAGTGGAATTTATGAAAATTGGTCCGAGGTGTTGAGGGTGGGTTTAGGGTGGGATTAGGGTGGGCGTGTTGATCAATCAACCCTAGCACACAAAGCCGACAAAACCGAGGGTGGTGGAAGGGATGGCGGCTAGGGTTGGAAGAAAAACACTACTGACAACAAAAACACAAACTAATCCAGCGACTAAACAAGAACTAGGGCACAAACTCAACACTACGGACTCTGAAATTGAAATATGCAAAGGCTAAACACGTGGTTATGGGCAGGGGAATTTTTTTTTTGGCTTTTCTATGGACGATAGGAAGAACATGAAAACAAGGGTTCCCCATCTTTCGAAAGGTTCTTGGTAAGTTGATTTGGTCGGAGGCGACACATAATTCGATCCGGCTTCAGAACAGCACGTTCTAAACCCCGCAATCGCAGCACGATGTCTCCTCTGGTTATCAACCGTCCAAGGACGATTGACCTTGCCAAGAAGGCTACTCCCTGCCTGCGAATCAAGAACACAAGCAAGAACAATGAAGAATGCAACACAATTGCAGATGTATGATTAAACTTACGAAGTTGGGGTCTCACAAACCGATGAACGGCAACACTGTTTATAAACAGAATTGATCTAAGCAAAACCCGAACCCTAATGGTGTGGTGGCGGCTGTATATGAAGACCTTAGGGTCGTGCAAGACCCTCTGGACGCGCCTCTAATTGGGCTCAACTAGATACAAAGCCCAAAGGCCAAAAATAGGCGATGCAGCACCGACACAGATTCTGGACTCTCTCTTGTTTCGATGATTCCTGATGACTCCGGATGAATTTTGACATGAGGCCAGAGGCATTGGAAAGGTCTTCTCCTTATCTTTTCGAGCATATATAGAATGTCCACATATGAGTCCGTATGCGTCCTGGGCGACTGTTTTAGTGCAGACTCAAAGGCGTCCTCGGCCCCAAAACAGACTCGAAGTCGGTTTTTATTGGGCCTCCACTTTGGCTTCCAAGCCCTTGCTGGTCCTCCACGTTCTTAACTCCTTCTCCCATCATCTCCTGGTCCTCTCTATGGTTTCTAATCATAAAATAATCATTAGGTAGCAAACCATTGTCAAAAGTAACATATAGCGGAGAACGTAGGAACGAGCTCAGCTCTAAATTTAGTCGTCGTGCACGAGCTCTAGTTATTGGACCTTGCAAGTCCAGAATTGGAGGAGTGTTGTGTGTATCCATACGAGTGATGTCCTCATCATCCTCCCCCTCTTGAAGTGGAGTCGTCCTCGACTCAAGCTCATCCTCTTCTCCCAAGTATCGTTTCAAATCTGAAAAGTTAAAAGTAGGACTGACCCCGAACTCGGGAGGCAACTCAAGTTTGTATGCATTATCATTAATCTTCTCCATTATTTTGAATGGACCATCAGCTCTAGGCATTAGTTTAGACTTTCTCAATTCTGGAAATCTATCCTTCCTCAAGCGTAACACACTAAATCTCCTACATCAAGATTTACTTCCTCTCTACCTTTACTACCAGCAATTTTATACTTTTCATTCATCTTTTCAATGCTAAGTCTAGTGGTCTCATGCATTTGCAAAATAAATTCAGCATGCTCGTTAGCATCAACATGAACTCTCTCATTAATAGGTAGAGGAAGTATATCAAGTGGAGTATGGGGATCAAAACCATACACTACCTTGAAGGGACTTACCTTGGTAGTAGAATGTGTTGCCCGATTATAAGCAAACTCAACATGAGGCAAGCATTCTTCCAATTGCTTCAAAATTTTCTTCAAAATAGCTCTCAACATAGTAACATATAGCGAAGAACGTAGGAATGAGCTCACCTCTAAATTTAGTCATCGTACACGAGCTCTAGTCATTGGACCTTGCAAGTCCAGAATTAGAGGAGTGTTGTGTGTATCCATAGGAGTGATGTCCTCATCAAATGCCGATCACAATCATCGGTAGTGCCGATGCAGGGTTCGGACCCAAGCCACCAGTAGTGCCTGTTGTGGCATCGGTAGTGTCGATCCGGGTTCTGACCCACTAGCAGTGCCGGTCTAGGTGATCGGTAGTGCCGATTGACCCCCGACAGAATAGAAAAAGGTCACGATTTCTCCACAAATCTCACCAAAATTCAACCAAATGATTTCCAAAATATGCGATTTTTAGACCAGGGAATCCTCAGGTCATTGTGACCTTCGTCCAACAAGATCCACTCAATTGGCCCAAGAATTCATCATGAATTTCAGATCTTGTGCCAAGAACACCAAAAAGGGGAAACTTGAGAAATCTTCAAAATCGAAGGTGCTAGAGCTCTTGATTCGGTCAAGGATCCATATAGGAATGTTCTAGCTCATCATAGCACCAAGATCCCCAAGAATTTTGGCCAAAAAACTTACCCAAAAATGAGATCGAAAATTCTCACAAAAATAGCTCCGAAAATAAAAAAAAAAGAGAAATTCGGGATTTAGGGAGAACAGTATATCTTGAGCACAAAATTGAATCTCATATCATTGATTCTTGCATACAAGATTCATGGATACATGGATAGGAAGTCACCCTCTTCCTCCCACTATTTGGAAGAGCAAGAGATGTCTCTCACACACCCACTACTCTCCTCTAATACATGAAGACCTCTCCTGGCACTTTGAATGAAGACCTAAGGCAAGGCTAATGGGAAGAGGCACCTCTCCCACCAGCCCTACCTCTCCTTATATAGGCCTAGGGGTTGTCCTAAAGACTATCCTACCCCTACCTATATTATACTGCCACTACCACTAGGGGCATAATCGTCAATCTTTTTCCTCGTCGCCCGAACGCTCTTGGGCTCTTCACGACTTTGCTTCACCTCGACGCAAGCTCCGTGATGGTGCCACGTGCACCTCCAATCGCCGCCACCGGTTTTGAGGCCCAAACCGGGAAACCACCTTGCATGCTTTTCAAAGTATGACTTCTTGCTTGCTTCCACCGAAACAAGACTTCTCAATCTTGATGCGTGTCACCTCAACCCGTGATCCTCCTTGTCGACATGTCTCTCCCGCTTCCGGTCCATTGAAAGCCTCTACTTGCACCGATACCCGATCACCTTTGACTTGGTCAACCCTGCCATCTTGATCAACACCCACGCTTTTGAGGCTCAACCGTGAAACTGTCTGTGCTCCTTGCCTCTCCATGTGTATGGTGTGGATCACCCTTGACTTCACCCGGCCTCCCGATCATCCAGCCCCAAGTCTCCTACTTGTGCCCGATCCTCTCGTCGTTGACCGCCAAGTTGACTCTAGTGACCTACTGTTGGCACTTCCCAAGTGCCCCTTTTATATATGAATATTACCATAATTAGAGTATAATTGATATTAATTTAGGCCATTTACCTGTGATATTGTCTATATATATGTATATGTGTTGTTTTGCAGCTTTATTACAGAAACAGGTAAAATTGGTGATTAAAGTGATGATGGAGAGCACAGGAGTCCAGAACCGATGAAAAGCACTGAATAAGCCTAGTGCGCCGATCGGCGCAGTCCATGAACCGATCAGCGCAAGTGTGTTTTGGCCCACAGAAGTGACCGAGGCCCATTCCACATGTTTATGGAAGTTTATCTGCGCAAGACACTTGAAGATATTTGTCTAGAAGATTTATGGAACTTCAAGAAGATTTATGGACCTTCAAGATCTCAACGTGCGGTACAAGACTTTATCTCGAAGGAAAAGACCCACATGGCAGCTGTGGAAGACAGAGGAACCGACTCGAAGAAGAAACCAAAGAAGACACCTACGCCGATCGGCGCAACCGCCTTATTTGCTAGAAACCGAGTCCTTTACGAGTAGAACCCCTATAAAGACTTGTAAACCCTGTTCGTAGAGAGGGGAGGCGATAGAGGGACACCAGATCCGTGAGTTAGAGCCACTGGGGCTTGCCCCGTTAGAATAGATCTCTAGTTGAGTTTCAAGAACCATAGGAGTTAAGAGTTGATCTGTCAAGGTAGGCCATCTCGACGGGGATGAATCTTACTCTATGTATCTCAAGGATGATTGAATATGTTGATAATGGTTTTGGTGATTTGTCTATCTAGATTCTATAATCATGCATGTGCTTATTCCAATTGCTTAGTTCTAGGCTAAGTAGATATTATCTTGATCGTGGTGATTAGGATAGTATTCGGACATTGTATTGATTATGGTTGCTTGATGATGCTAGTAGTGTGGTTTAGCGCTGACAACACTAAGCCTGCGCAGCATTATTGGATAGTTGAGTAGGGTAAGATACTCGCGCGATTAAGGGTTTCCTCTCGACGGCGATAAATCAGGAGCCGCTCGAAAAGCAGGGTGGTCTTATTCATTATAGGTTTTCATTGATCTATGTAATTACCCATTATGATTCTATTTAATTAGACTTTCTGGTTACGATCTCACTAGTAGATATCTGGTTACTCACTTAACAGCATAGGCTTACAAGGCATCTAGTGCACTTTGGCTTAGATTCACTAGTGTGCCGATCGGCGCAACGACAGATTCACTATTGTGCCGATCGGCTCAACTCCCGCGCCGATCGGCACAACGACAGATTGGCTTAGATTCATTAGTGTGCCGATCGGCTCCACTCGTGTGCCGATCGGCGCAACGACAGATTTACTGTCTGGCGCACAATTGCGCTGGCCAGTCTCCCCCTCATGCAACCTAAACTCGACAGTAGCCTTGACTAGATCTTTTACTGTTAACTTTGTTTAATCATCCCTATGGTCCCAGTGGATTCGATAAACCTTGGAATACTCAATTCAAGGGAAAAGTGCTACAATCGTACACCGTCCTCTTACGGTATATAAGTGGGTGCGTAGGTACGACCAACACCTACACATCATGAGAAGCAAACACATTTCCCATCTCCTGCAACTTCTCCAACTCAATCACCAACTACGGTTAGTCAAAACCATAACCATGCATAACTCATGCAATCCCCAAATTCCCACATTTCAACTCAAACACCGAATCAACCAAAGTCAATTATTCATCACATATTGCGAACCATAGCACATATCAACATGGTTCCTCATTGTCCAAAGCTAAATGACAAAAGTGAAAAGAAAGAAAAATATGCAAAGAAGAACACACCCAACAAAAAACCATACAAGGGACAAGCTCAAATTGGTCAAGAGTTTGTCTCTACTAATGAAGAAGAAGATGGTGAAAGAGGGATTGCAAATATTGCCTCTAGCCTTTCCCCGGCCAAGAATTCTCTCTTCAACAACTTGACCAATGATGAAGATGATGCTTTCTATTGCTTCATGAAAAAAAAGGTATCATCTCAATCTCATTCAATAATTCATATGATGATGAGGAGGAGGACTTGGTCCCTTCCATGCATGAAATGGTAAAAATGCTAGGGAAATTACAAGAGGAGATAAATGATCAAAAAAGAATTCTTAAAAGACAAGAAGACTTACTCATTCAAGAAAAAGAGAAGAATCTTGAGCTTACAAAACTACTTGAGCAAGAAAGAGAAAAGAATGAGAATTTGACAAAAAGTGTAGGCAAAGTGAATGAATCAAATGCTGCATAAGTCTCTTGTGAAAGAGGTAGAAGATCTAAGGATAAGCACCTCCTCCTTGAAGAACAAAGTGGAGTCATCTCAAGCATCCACAAGCAAAGGATGTGGAAGATGTCACAGTATTGACATTAATGATATTGCTAACAAGGAAGTGGTGATCAAGGAACTCACAACCAAAGTCAAGGAACTTTAAAAGGCAACTCAAATTGAGGTTGCTTAGAAAATTGTTAATGAACAAAGAAAGTTCAATGGCAAGAGAGGTATTGGGTTCAACAAAGTTGAGCCAAGACAGAGCTATAACAGAAAGGTCAATGAAATGCTCAAGAACAAAGGAAAGCAAGTAGCTCATGAAAATGGTACCAAGAAAAATACATCCACTCATCAACTCAATAAGAACCACAAGAGCTCCTCCATATCCTTTTATGATTTTTATGCAACTTATGAGCTTATGCGTAATGCTTATGAAAGAGTTGTTGCAACTTATGGTTGGCCACACTATGCAAGGTGGAAGCCTTGTGTGTGGGTGTCCAAAGTTCTTGTTGCTAATGTTAAAAGACCCATGAACATTTGGATACCTAAAACCAAGGTCTAATTTGTCTTGTAGGAATACTCCTCTAGTGGTGTTATATGAGTGCTTGATAGTGGATACTCAAATCATATGACCAGAGAGAAGTCGATATTTTCCATACTTGAACAAGACAACCTACCAAGTGGAAGCATTTCATTTGGCAATGATGGAAAAGGAAAGTTAATGTGTCGTGGGAGGATTGGCATCACCTGTGACCTTTCAATTAGTAATTTTTATCTTGAGAAAGGTTTGGCATACAACTTTATGTTCGTGTCGCAACTTTGCAATATGGGTTATGGTTGTCTCTTTATCAATGAAGGCGCAACCATTTTTAGTAAAAGAGATTCCCCGATAACTTTCAAAGGATACTTGGAGAACAAGATCTACCTTGTTGATTTCACCAACAAGGATGAATGCAATCTAAGTGCTAGTTTGATTGCTAAAACCACATTGGGCTAGTTATGGCAACGTCAACTAGCTCATGTTGGACTGAGGAATCTTCACAAGCTTTTAAAGGGTGGTCACGTCGTTGGACAAAAGGATGTTTCTTTTGAGAAGGACAAGATTTGTAGTGCATGCCAAGCCGAAAAGCAAGTTGAGGCTTGGCATCCCTCTAAGACAATGATGACAATGATAAGACCTTTGTAGATATACGGATTTATTTGGACCGGTCACCTACATGAGCATTGGCGGTAACAAATATGATCTGGTAATTGTCGATGATTATTCTCATTTCACTTGGATATTATTTTTGAAGGAAAAAAGTGAAACACAAAGTATCCTTAAGAGTTTTTTTTATAAGAGCACAAAATGAATATGAAGTAAAGATCAAGAAGATAATGAGTGACAATGGAACCGAATTTGAGAACACTCAAGTTGAAGAACGTCTTGAAGAAGAAGGCATCAAACATGAATTTTTGGCACCATACACTCCACAACAAAATAGAGTTGTCGAAAGAAAGAATCGAACTCTAATAGAAAAGGAAAGAATACATTTTGGGTCATGTAAGGATCAAAGGCGTACCGAGAGGGGGGCGGGGGGGGGGGGGGGGTTGAATCGGTAAACCGACCACAAATCCAAATACTTCAATTTCACCGCACTAGATCCTAGCAATCATTTTAACCTAAGCAAATCTAGTAGGCCAAGACCGTACACATGCTAGTGTTCATGATGAGAGCAAATGCGGAAACTAAACACACTAGCCTATGCAAGTCATAATTCAACCTACTCACTAGAGCACACAAATGCTGAATAGTAAAGAGAGGGTCAAGGGATGCTCATGATTTTTTCCTAAGGTCTCAGAAGGACGACGCCTTTCACTACTCCTCGTTGGACCACTCCCACCGGAGTCCTAGTCCCTCCTGCCACCACGTGGAGTTCTCGCATACGAGCCCGCAATCACTCATGGAGTGAAGACACGGTTGCATCACCACTGCCACCAAGGCACAAGCTCGCCTCCCTTGAGAACTTGCTGGACTCCCCGAGCCGGCATGGGCACTCACTAGCAATGCCCCTTTCAACGACGGGCTTAAACCGTGTACAAACGTGTGACGGCCTTCACAATTGATCACGATAGGATCGATCACTGACACCTAACCGGTCTAGATCTTACCATAGACAAAGAGTAACACCCTATATCACACCCTCAAGGACACCCTAGCCTTAGATATGCAAGATGCTCTTGTTACTCTCACTATAACTCTTAAGATATCCAATATCCTCTCCTAGTGCTCCTCTCTTTTCCTCTTGGCTCTTACCAAATGCTCCAAGGTATTCCACTGGCCAAGAGAGGTCTCCAAGACCCCAGCAACAAAGTTATATAGGCTTCCAACTTCAAACTAGTTGTTACTCCACGAAATCACCTTTCTGGACCCTAATGACTGGACTGTCCGGTCTCTTTGGAACCGCTTTGAGAGACGTTGGCTGCTCTGTCCAGGCGATCTCTCTGTACTGACTGGAACGTCCGGTCTCTTTGTCTCCTGTGCATTCCGGAGAGTTTCTCGAAGTGCTTCCTCTGTGTCCCGTGTTGATCCATACAGACTGGACCATCCGGTCTCTATAGACTTCAGCACAGATAGATTCCTCGCAAGTCCTTCTCTCTGATCTCTTAGTGACTGTATAGTCCAGTCTCTACAGACTTCAGCACAGACATATTCCTCGCTTGACTTCGTTTCTCGGCTTCTCCGAACAGCTCCTTGGCTTCTCCACTATCACCTAGTGCCTGCGATTTCACTAAGCATCCATGCATATCACTGACCAGCATGACCTAAAGAGATATGGCCGAGACCCTCTTGATAGTCCAGTTTTTCCTATGGACTCAAAACCCTAACAACTAGACAAGTGTTCCAAACACTTGCTCCATAGCTTGTCCTTAGCCTTGATCCATCTCCATCAACCCTTGGACTCCATCAAGCTCATCAAATCTCCATGCTTGTGGTCATTGTCATCCATCACCAAGGCAACTATCATCATCAGTAAGATTTGTAGTAGAGTTTAGAGATGATTCCTGCATAGACAACACTCGTGTAGATATTAGCCCACAATTTCATAGTTGTCATTAATCACCAAAATATCCATATCTTGGGGATCCAATCATCAATGGTCATGAAGCTTACAATCTCCCCCTTTTTGGTGATTGATGACAACCACTACTTATCATAAAACATCAAGGCTAAAAGAGCTACACTACAATCGAGAGGAACCACAAAAGCATAAGCAAAGAACACACAAGGTCCTACTTAATCAAGCGTCATCAAGAGCTAAAAGGATAAAGAGAGAAAAACACACTCTAGATGATAATGCATGCATTTCATGTTAGGATATTGAAGAAAGCATAAAGACATGCAAGGAGGTCATGAATGATGATATGCAACAGGATAGCATGAAATATGCAAGGAGCAAAAAGCAAGAAATCATCACCATGGCATCATGCACATGCAAATAGGATAAAAAGAAAGACAAGGCACTACGTATGAAAATAAACCAAGTGAGATCATGACGAGTCAAACACAAGCAAATGAAAACCATGACTCATCAAAATCCACGAACACCTTGATAAATCCATCAAAATAAGATCCAAATGTATCTAAGTCCCAAACCAATGTACACGTATGCTCCCCCTAGATACAAGCTACTATCTCTCGATCGTCACAGGATCACACTCCCCCTTTCTCGATGCCTTCTCCCCCTTTGGCATCAAGCACCAAAAAGAGATGAAGAGAACAACTAAGCGCTTGTGGTCGAAGGAGGTAGTGATGCAGCGACGTCCTCTGTAGGCTCAGCTCTAGGCTGCGCCTACGCTGGATCCTGCTGCTCTGCCTGAGCCTATGTTTCCTAAGCGTCGGGCTGCTTAAAGTACTCAAGGTCTATTTGTGACTCAGACCCTCTGTCCTATCCTACTGGTGTGACTATGGATGTCCCCTCAGCAACTATCACCTGAAGAAGCGCAAGATCATCCACATCCTCCTGAGTGAAACCTCTGCGGACAAGGTCCTCTGCTACCTGAGGTGTAACAAGTGTAGTATCTGTAGCAGAAGAAGGTAGAGCTATAGCTGACTCTGGGGCTGTCTGAGGATCTGCTCAAGAAGTGTGCACTATATCTGAGAATAGACTCTTGACTGGTGGCTGCTGCTGGGAGGTGGAGGGTACTATCATTTGCGAAGCTATAGACTAAGCTGGTGAAGTGAACAATGTAGAGACCAAGAAAGCTGACACGAGGGAGAACTGTGTAACTGGCGAGAAAGTCTGTCCTTCTCCCCTTATCGGTGACACCATTGAGTGTGACAAACCACTGGACTGAGTTGTCATCATAGCAATGAATGGTCCTAGCTATGTCTAGAGCTGCTGAAACTGTGAAAGTGTAGGGACTCCTGCCTGCTGGCTGGATGGTCCTATGGTAAGCTACCCTATCTGAGTCATCAGTGTCATCATCAGCATCATCTATTGTCTCTGAAGCTCTGCCTGTCCCCTGATGACCTTCATAATCTGGCGCCTCTCCTCAGCTGAGCTCTAGATGAAGTCACATAGGTGTCCTGCAAGCAGTACTATGGTAGTGGCGTCCTTAGACTGTGTACCTGCTGGCTGAGGAGGTGCTCCGGTGCTGGCTGACTTAGGAACCACCATCTCTGGATGAGCCTGATGCATGTGAGTGACTGACGGTGACTCCTGCTCCTCCTCTCCTGTCTGTTGGCTGGAGGCTGACTGTGATCCCTTGGGTACTCGAGGTGCGTAGCTAGTAGTCACCTTAGAAAAATCCTCATAGTGTTCCTCAATCACTAGTCCCAGTTTCCTCAGAAGATAGCAGATATATGGACGTAGACTAAGTGATGTCCTCCAACCCTCTTAGAGATAACCTCCTCCATCTCAGCAATAAAAAGGTCTGCAAGGTCAAACTGCTGTCTACTCAAAATAGCTGCCACTGCCGATTGGTGCAAGAGTGTGAACTCCTCTCTATATCCTGACCTAGGACTGATAGTCCTGGTGACTATTGCTCTAACCACCTTCGCCTCTGCTGTGAGCCTAGCAGGGCATCTGTCAAATCCTGGAGTGTGTGGTGGTGGAAAGGCAACTGTCACTATGTCGTCTGGAGGTAGCATCTCCCTGTGGTCTACGAGGTGGAGCGAAAGTCCCATAGGCACTCCTATACAACTGCAAATCCGAGGCAAGTAGTCCTAGTGCAGCTATGAGGTCCTCCCTGGTCAAGCGCTAGGGCTCTCTTCTGAACATGAACTAGATCTCAGAATGATCTTTGGCTACCCATAGTGAGGCGTAGAACTCCAACGCTATATCGTCTCTGAACCTGCAAGGACTGGTGACCAAGTCTGCAAGTCCGGACAAGTACATGAAGTACTGCTCCATCTCCGTGCATGTGGCTCTCCTCATAGCCTGGTAGGTGGTATACTGCTGGGGCACAAACAGTCTAGTCTTGCCCTTCCTTGCAAGGTAGCATCTCAGTCCCTCACCAATCCTCCTCTAGAGACCGGTCCACTACCTCTGACTGGAACGCACTGCTCGAAGTATACGAGACGACTCACCTCAAGGTCCTTGGCAGGAACCTTAAGTATGTCTCCCTCTCCACCTACGTCTACCAGCCTCTGTAGCGTCCTGGTGCACACCTCACAAGTGCACTACAGGTCTCCTGTCAGGTGAGCTGACCTCTGATGTCCTGTCTACACTAGCTGCTCTGGCTCCTCCTCCTCAAACTCCTCAGACTCAGACTCACTATCCTCCTCTGACTCCTCAGACTCCTCCTGCTACCTGGAGGATCCCTACTCCAAAATTCTCGATGACCTCTCCAGACAAGAAGTCAGAGTACGCTGCGACCAAGGTGCTGGAACAACTCCTGTGGCCAAGGTTGGTGTCCTCATCCTGGTACTTCTCCTGAGTCCCTGAGTGTCACCTGTCTGCTCTATGATCAACCATGTCCCTGGTGTCCTGCGGGATGTCTCCATAGACTCTAATTGTCTGGCCACCCGTCTGGCTCTCTCTGACTTAGGGTCTAGTCTAGTCCTCTTCTTCCCTCTGGGCTTCTCTGGCACCTTGCCCTTTCCCTAGTCCTGATCACCTGCTCCTACCATCTCAGCTACTGATAAGTGTCACTGTACGCAAGTAGGTATAGATAGGATACGCATAGAACCTATATAAGTCTGCAAGCACAACACTGCTAGGTAAGAATGCACAATAGACATCCTAGCACTGAGATGAAGGACATGATCACTAGACAAATAAAGCAATATGACAACAGTGATCATCGACTATAAGTGGCTGATGCGAATCATCTAGTGTATAGTCAAATAATTGATAATAAATCTAACTGTAGACTAGATAGGAGAAACCCTAGAGTTGCAATTATCAGATATACATGGGAGTAATTGCAAACTAGGTTGAGCCAATTAACTAATCAATGCAACTAAAGATTGTAATTTGATCTAATTGCATTAATTAAGGAAATTACTCATAGATCAAGGCATATACGATGAATTGGAAGATAGGCACAATACCCTAGGGATACTCGAAGCCGAAACCGAGAAGGAACACGTGACCGATTGCCAAAAAAGGTGGGATTTTTGGGTCGTCGGCAATGGAGGTGGGAAAAAGGCAACCTTGACCTAACAATCGGTAGAGGGAGCTTGGCTCTACGGGCTCTGGGCGTGTGCGTGGAGGGAGAGGGAGTAGCTGTGGCGGCATGCAACAGCGAGGTAGGCAAGAGCGCACGGTGGCGAGGCGATGGCAACAAATGGCAGCGGTGGTGGTGGCTTTGTGCAAGGGCATCGACGGCGCTTGGGCTTGCGCATGGGTGCGGCTGTGCGGGTTCGAAGGTGAGCAGCGGCACCGGTGAGCTCGATGAGGTTAGGGGAGAGACGACAATGGCGAGTGCGGTGATGGTGAGGCGGGGATGAGTCCTTGGCTTCATGATGTGAACAACGGTTCCTGATCTTCTGAAACATTCTTGTTAAGTTGATTTGGTCAGAGGCGACACATAAATCGATATGGCTTCAAAACAGCATGTTCTAAACCCTATAATCGCAGCACGATGTCTCCTCTGGTTATCAACCGGTGTAGCATGATTGACCTCCCTGAGAAGGCTAATCCCTGCCTACGAATCAAGAATACAAACAAGAACAACTAAGAAAGCAACCAATTTGCAGATCAATGATTAAGCTCATAAAGTTGGGGTCTCACAAACCGATAAATGGCGACACTGTTTATAAACAGAATTAATCTAAGCAAAACCTGAATCCTAATGGTGCAGTGGTGGCTGTATATTAAGACCCTAGGGTCATGCAAGACCCTCTGGATGCGCCCTTAATTGGGCTCAACTGGATACAAAGCCCAAAGGCCAAAAACAGGCGATGCAGCACTGACATAGATTCTAGACCCTCTCTCGTTTCGACGATTCCCGATGACTCCAGATATATTTTGACATGAGGCTGATGGAATTGGAAAGGTCTTCTCCTTAGCTTTCCGTGCATATGTATAACGTCCAAATCTGAGTCCGTATGCGTACTGGGCGTCTGTTTTAGTGCAGGCTGGTCCTGGGCCCCGAAACAGACTCGAAGTCGGTTTTGATTGGGCCTCCACCTTGGCTTGCAAGTCCTTCCTTGTCCTCCATGTTCCCAAGTCCTCTTCATGCTTCCTAATCATAATATAATCATTAGGTAGCAAATCATTCTCAAAAGTAACATATAACGGAGAACATAGTAACGAGGCCACCTCTAAATTTAGTCGTTGTGCACGAGCTCTAGTCATTGGACCTTGCAATTCCTGAATTGGAGGAGTGTTGTGTGTATCCATAGGAGTGATGTCCTCATCATGTCTGGTGTGAACAGGGATGAAGACAAAGGTCTTCCCAATTTGACTTAGGTCAAAGACCGATCAACGGCCGAGGCCGAGATCTCGCAAGGAATTGATCAATGATCACAGATTAAAGGATCATCTCGCATTTCAACTGTAGTGACTGGACCATCCGCTCTCTAGACTGGACCGTCCGGTCACTTCGGGGGTTTCAAAAATCAAGGTTCTTGAAAAACCAAAACTTATGCAGACCGAACTGTCCGATCAAAAAAGGTAATGTCCGGTCTCCATTTTTACCCTCCCTAAAGCGTTGTGCACAAAGCACAGACCGAACTATACGGTCTAATGACCGGACCGAACGGTCACTACCAAGATTTCACAAAATCAAGGAATTTCTTCATTTTTCAAGTGCCCTCACTCAACACTCGAATAAACACTCCACTTGGAGCA
Organism: Eleusine indica; assembly: GCA_030378355.1. Taxonomy (NCBI): domain Eukaryota; kingdom Viridiplantae; phylum Streptophyta; class Magnoliopsida; order Poales; family Poaceae; genus Eleusine; species Eleusine indica. The sequence goes on from CM059499.1 coordinate 34,086,006, forward strand.
TGAAGGGAACTCTCAAACACTCCTTTTCAAATAGCGACTCTCTATGGCCTTATGATTTTTGCAAATGCCAAAAAAAGAATTGAGCAAATAAGAACCAAGGCAATTAAGAACCAAATAGGTATGTATGTGAACTACGCGAGTGGGTTTAACCTCGGAGTTCATAAGAGCTTGCTCAATGGGCATGAAGCATAATTCTTTCCTTTGGTCACACTTGTGGAGATGTAATCTCATATAGAACTTGAGGCACAAATATCTCTAAATGTGACAAGCCTCCTTTGTGTTTCCTATATGATGCATGCAACAAGAATTTTACATATGCAATGAAAGTAAACATGCCATGTGAATGCAAGCAATATTAAACAAGACACAAAGGAAACCTAACAATGTCAAGTTTGAACCCCTCTCAAGCTTACTCACTATAAGCCATACCCTTGCCTTGAGAGAAGCCAAATCACCATCTCAGGCACTCCCCCTTGCTTATAGCTATCTTGAGTGGGTTAGACATTGACTAATTTTTATGTGTTTTTCTTTTAGTTATTTACACATGCAAGGATGCAAAGCATACTAGTCACAAAGTAGTCCTAATTACCATGCAATGCAAGAAAAGAAAGAACACACTACGACTACCAAGAACTAACACGATTACCTCCCTCATGAGTAGATATGACGTTGAGGTCCATGTCACTTATGGTGGACTTCACTTGATCTTCAAGTAAGCTCCCGGTCCACCTCCACCACCTTCATCTAGGTCTTGTTCATGGGCACCCACTTGTACTTCGTTGACCTCTCAAGATCAACAATGCACTTAGGCACCCATGTGCTCCTGACCTTTCTCTTCTTGTTCGGTGGTCCCAAAGCCTTTGCTTTCACCTCGCCACCCTTGTCCCAAAAGCTAGAAGTGGGTATTCTCATGGAACAAGTTAGCATTAGGTAAAATAATGGAACTTCTCACCACAGGACCATCCTTGCAACACCTCTCGTGATAGTAGTCATCGGCGAGTAGGGGCTTGATCCATGCGGGGATGGAGTCACTCGTTCCGACGATATCGATGGTGGCCGGATATGAGCCAAGTCCCCGGTGGGAGGCATTGTTCACAAAGTTTCTCTCAAGAATCTCCTTGTGGATGACTCTACCACGTGTGAGCCTCTCAAAGCCGTCCATCACCATCTTCCTCTCTTCCTTGAGCTTGTGATATTCCTCCAAAACAAATGGCTCAAGAGAACAAACCTCAACCGAGGTGGTTAGTTCATCACACATAGTAGAAGCATCACTCTTAGATGAACTAGAGGAGGGAGAGGCAACGCTATCAACATTGATGGCCTCAAAAGTAAGTTCAAGGGCATCGTACTTCTCACATAGCTCTACTTGATCACCCTTGAGTTTGTCATAACTCTTATTTGGGGCCTCATGAGATGTGACATGGTCCTTGAGCTCACTCTCAAGCTCACCAACATGATCCTTAGCCAACTTACACTCTTTTCTTACCACATCCAACATTTTGGATTTCTTGACGGCAAAGTCGCGGGCTTGCTCAAGCACACACCAAAGCTCGGCGCTGGAGAGCTCCTCATCATCGCTGTCGTCGCTGCTCTCATCCTCACTCTCCCCAAGTTGGCTCGTGGCCATGAGGCACATGGGAAGTGGAGGAAGAGCTCGTGGAAGTGTGGTCTTGATCATGGCTAGGCCGGCCACTTCTTCATCATCGCTTGAGGAAGAGGATGTGTCACTTGAGTTGTCACTTGTCCACTCCCCAACAAGGGCCTTGCGTGAGAACTTCTTCTTGTAGTCTTTGGCTTTGGCTTTGCCTTTGCTCTTGTCCTTGCTGATGTACCTCTTCTTCTTTTGCTTGGCTTTGGGGTCTTCTTCTTCATCACTTGAGTCTTGGGGCTTGAATGCTTCTTTCTTTGGCTTGGGGCAACCTCGAACAAAGTGATTCTTGGAGCCGTAGTCGAAGCACTTGCCCTTGGACTTGGAGGCAAACTTGTTCTTGAAGGTCCTCATCTTCTTCATGAGAAGAGCCAAGTCCTCACTCAAGTCATCTTCTTCTTCATCATCATCATCATCCTCAATCACCACCTTCTTCTTGCTCTTCTTGCTCTTGGTAGGCTCTTGCTTCTCAGCTTGAATTGCTAGGTTAAATGGTTATGGATCATCCAAACCCAACTGGTAGCTCTCGAAAGTAGTGATCTTCCCAAGCACATTCTTGATGGTCTTGATCTTGAGGTCACCTTGCAAGGTGTAGGTGATGATGGGCTCGTACTTGGGATCTTTGAATAGCCTCACAAATCTTCTAATGATCTCCACATGCTTGATCTTAAAATCATCCCCAAGTGCATTGATCTCCTCCACTAGCACATGAAATGAGAATACACAGTGTTAGATTTGTCATGTGGCAATCTAGTGAAGTTATCATATTTGTTCTTCAACATGTAATATCTTTCCTTTTTGACATCACTTGTACCCTCATGAATACCCTAAATCTCAGTCCAGATATCATGTGTTGATGAACTAGCATTCAACCTAGCAAAAACATCCTTAGAAATGCATGCAAAGAGAGCATTCTTGGCCTTAGTGTTGAACTTAATGAAATTAGGATCAAGCGGGTTCACATCCGCATCCGAATCATGGGTCACCTTCCATATGTCTGGATCAAGGGACTCAAGGTAGGCTTGCATCCATGCCTTCCAATACCCATAGTCCTCTCCATTGAATATAGGAACACTCCGCATCTCTCCCCGCATCATTACTCAAGGCGGTGAAGCCTCAACATTGAGCACTTGGCTCTTATACCAATTGTAAGGACCGAAGGAGTACCGAGAGAGGGGGGGGGGGTGAATCAGTAAGCCGGCCACAAATCCGAATACTTTAATTTCACACCACTAGATTCTAGCAATCATTGCAACCTAAGAAAAATCTAGTAGGCCAAGACCCGACATATGCTAATGTTCATGATGAGAGTAAATGCGGAAGCTAAACACACTAGCCTATGCAAGCCATAATTCAACCTACGCACTAGAGCACACAAATGCTGAATAGTAAAGAGAGGGTCAAGGGATGCTCATGATTTTTTTCCCAAGGTCTCGGAAGGATGGCGCCTTCCCCTACTCCTCATTGGACCACTCCCGTCGAAGTTCCGGTCCCTCCCGCCACCAAGTGGAGTTCTCGCAGACGAGCCCGCAATCACTCCCGGAGCACAAGCTTGCCTCCCTCGAGAACTTGCTGGACTCCCCGAGCCGACACGGGCGCTCACTAGCGATGCCCCATTCAATGGCGGGCTCAAATCGTGTACATACGTGTGATGGCCTTCACAACCGATCATGATAGGCTCGATCATCGACACCTAACCGGTCTAGGTCTCACCATAGACCAAAAGTAACAACCTAGATCACACCCTAAAGGACACCCTAGCCTTAGATGTGCAATATGCTCTTGTTACTCTCACTAGCACTCTCAAGATATCCAATATCCTCTCCTAGTGCTCCTCTCTTTTCCTCTTGGCTCTTACCAAATGCTCCAAGGTATTCCAGTAGCCAAGTGTCACACCCGGTTCCAATGATCGAAACCGAATGGATCTGTATGCGTGCCCAGGAAGAAGTATTGACGCACACAGGACAATTATTGTGATAAAAGAACAATATATTTATTAATTCGACAATATTATTACAAGGGTGACCCGTACGTCAAAATAAAAGATTACATTACAGCGGAATAAACTAAGTGTTGGCGTCCTTCAGCTCCCACAAGAAGTCGACCGGAAGACTGCATGCCTACTCTCCTCCATCATCTTCATAGTTGTACCATCCTTCTCCTATAGCTGAGCAGCAATGTGGTATAGTGCAAGGGTGAGTACATGTCGTACTCAGGAAGTGGGGGAAAAGATGACTTGGGGCTAAAGACAAGGAAGGCTTATAGGGGGTTTATTGCATGAGCTTTTAATTTCCTAAGTATCCTAATTACTAGGTGAGGTCATCCCAACCATCGAACCACGGGGTACTATCCAAGCCAAGACCAATCCCAACCATTCCAACCATAACCATCCATAAACCACCAACTAATCAAGTAAGGGATCTAGGCCGCTCGTGACCGTGAGCACGGCTGTCATGATAGTTTTACACTCTGTAGAGGTTGTACCACCAAGTCCTGATTTCATCGCCTGTTGCCAGGTGGACTAGAGTCTCCATGTTACCATGCCAGCCAAGCACTAGCACACTTTGTTACGTGTGCGGCCAGAAGATCACTACAAGGCTTTTACAAAGGGTCTTCTAGTACATGCTAGCCACAAAGGTTTCACTCTTGTCCATAAGTGATAGCCCATCAACAAGCAGCTCGTCACCCCAGGAGCCGCCTCTTGAGCCATTCGGATACAAGGACAGTCCTCTTGACTAATTAATTGAACTCAACAACCCAATAAGCAACTAAGCATATCTACCCATAGCTAATTAAACCTCTAGTTCAAGGCGACAAGGAAAAGATAAAGCAATATTAGTAAACCCTAATAATGGGTACCCATTCATTTGACACAAGCATGCAATTCTAAAATAATCATTCGTAATAGGAGCAAAGTGCATCAAGGACACTTGCCTGCAATTAGATGTTGCTGCTCAGTGATAACAAATCTTGATCTTCGTCCTCGTACGATTCCCATGCGTAAAAATCCTATTCGTGCAAGACGTACAAAGCATACACACAATAAAAACACAATGCAAGGTATAGAACAATTGGGTATAGTTGAACAAATATTGCAATTGGATAGTTTATTTGGATACAAGAATGTAGGCCAAAGAATCATCTAAATCGGGGTTGTGGATCAAAAGATATACAAGGTTAAAGCAGCAAGGATTGCGGCTGCGCATAGACAGTGCAAAACATATGTGCGTGTTCCTATCGATTGGCTCTAGTTCTAAAGGAATTGTTTGAACATAAATCTTCCTAATGATGTGCTTCTGGGAACAAGTAGATAATTACCTGGATCATGATATGGTATAGGACTATCATCAAGAACACAAATGGTTTGGGCAGAACATGGATTGAAATTACCAGGATCCGCGCGGGACGCGAATAGACAGCGAACAACAGCCATATGTAGAGAACATAAAGAATACATGCGCGTTCCCGGTTCTTGCAGATGGATCTGAAACAATAGTTGAACAGAGGTATTTTGTGGCATGAAACACATGAATGGTAGGGTTTGTGTCATAGGAATTGGCCTGATCTAGATATTTTGGCGTTAGAACGAAACAAGGTCACGCAGCGGCGGGTTTCACGCCAACCGCGTTCTCGGTCGAACCAAGACAGATCTTTGAGAAGCCTTTGGTGGAGATGTTGGTAATGTCCTAGAACACAGTTGGGATAAAAATTTTGTATCAATCAAGTGCTTTAATTAATAGGAAAAATAATCGAATTATCGATGCGTGTGCTGGACAGATCAGGAACCGGGAGCAGCCAGCGTTGCGATGCAGATCCTGGAGGCATATGACGTCCAATGGTACTGATTTTTGGATATGTTGTAGGGGATATCTGGGCGCACCTCCATGTAAAATTTGGAGTCTTCTGGATGGGTGAATCACTGGGAACGTTGATGCCAATCAGCGGCAGACATGCTGGACGCGAGAGCAGGGTGGAGCGGCGGCAGCGTGGCGGCGTGGTGAGGGTTTGAGAGGGTGGGATTTCGTGGGAGAGGCCTGGTATATATAGGAGAGGTGAGGGCAGGTGGGGTAACAATATGGAAAGTACATTAAGAGGTATAAATGCATTTATTGGAGGCAAACATGAAAGGCATAGGAAACATGGAAAGGAAATTATTCTCTTGTTCTTTCCTTATGAATGTTTATGGAAGGTGGGGTTTATTTCCATAGAGATGTTTATGGAAGGTGAGGTAAACATGGGAGGCATCACGTCCAGGTACGTCGATGCGGTAGGTAAAATGAATGAGGATGAAAATGAGTCTAGATACATCAACGGCGTGTTGGATAAAATATTTGATGAACGAAGATACAATGTGATGAAACAAGCTTGGGAGACGGTGTTCGGTGATGCATTCACGTGAGTCAAGAGACAGGGATAGTCGAGCCCTATTTTAAAATAGAATGTACATTCATAAAATTTTATTGAAAGGATTTGAATTTTCTCAAATTAACATGGAATCCAGAAATGACAAACTATTGAAATAAAATAAAATAAAAATTATTTTACTCATCTAAAAAGGTTTTGGTTCAAAACTGAAAACTTTTGTGACATAGAGCAATTTCTTCAATGCAATAAAATATTTGTTAATTTGCAAAGTTTCTTATAAGTAGTTTCAAAATTTGAGAAATCCAAATATATTGTTTGAAAGCGGTTCACATTCCAAAATGGGAAATTTTGGGATGTGACAATCTACCCCCCTTAACAGGAATATCGCCCCGAGATTCAGACAGATTAGGTTAAGATGCTTGGATCGGAGAGCAATGATAGACCAATATACGAGGACAGAGAAGATAAAAAGGCAAAGTTGGAATCAATCTTATATGGGATTTTTGTCACACTATATGCATCAAGGATGATAGATACATTTCAAGGATGAAACGATGATCAAGGAAGATAGGCACAAATTAACCTATATCACAAAAAGCAAACATACATGACTCAACAAATGGTGACTGACGATGATGCCTTAGCTTCATCTTCATCTTCCTTACTAAGAGCTTCACTTCTTGATGTAGAGTTACTTTTGTTGTGTATCTTGTTTCTTGAGTTGTTGTTGATGATGACGATCTTCTTTGACTTGGCCATCTCCTCCAACCAAAAGGTAGTATTAGAATCGACAAACAAAATAGGATCAATATGGCTATGGACAAGGGTAAGGCTTAAAGCAAGGTAGTTGAAACAAGAAAATGATCACACAAGCACATCACAATAAAACAACGAATCGCAATTGCACGTAGGACCAATACAATATTGGGCACCTTCCTAATATCAAGCAATGGTAGGCCTGTGAGAAGTGAACCTAAACTGAAATTATATACAACCTATTGGCTGGGCAAGTCGATAAAATATTTTATCTCAAAACACAAGGAGAAAATGAAATAGTCAAGGAAGTAGGGAAAAGAAGTGGAGTTTGCAAAATTATACTTTAAAAACCGACCATTTCTAACTAGGCTTGTGTTCGGTGATCGACCTGGCTCTGATACCACTTGTCACACTCGGTTCCAACGACTGAAACCGAATGCATCTGTATGCGTGTTCAGGAACAAGTTTTCACGCACACAGGAAAATTATTGTGATAAAAGAACAATATTGTTGAGACTTCTACTCAACAATAAATCTATAGGGCTACGTTGGGATTAAGAATTCGATGGTTAGGACACCAGACGCCGATTTAGATAGGTTCGGGCCCTCTCGACGAGAGTAAAAACCCTATGTTCTATGTTCTATGGTTTGTATTGATGTTGTGTTTCGTGTGTTGTCCTGTCGTGGTTGTTGTCCTTTGATGGAGGTTCCCTGCCTCCATATATATCCGGTCGGCAAGGGGTACATGAAGAGTCCTACTCAAGAAGGAGGCCTACATCAACGTACCATTGAAGACCGGGAACAAGAATTGGAAGGATGAGTGGTTCTACTGTGACAATCCTCCTCCAGTTCTTGCCGACTTCTCTGGTGCCAAAGCCATTCCCCAGGCGCGGTGGTCAGAGAGACCTGACCCAACTCACCCCCAAGTGGTCGCTCTGCTAGAGAAAATCATAGAGCTAAAGAATGAAGGGGTCGATGGCATCATTATAAAAAAAAGCTTTATAGTGCGCCGAGTGCAGTTGTTGAAGAAACAGAGCCACCCCGCCTTGGTGTATGCCACCGACGACGAGACGAGGGAGGTGCCTGATCCGCCAAACTCCACTCTGCGTCAGTCGCGATTATCAAAGATGTTTGAAGGAGACATCATTCAAGTTCACCTTCTAATCGCGGAGGCATACAAAGTGGGCACTCTGCGGGCCTGGGTAAGCCTCGGTCGTCTTGAATAATTCTGATGTCCCTTTGAATAATCACAGTGTGTGATGTCTTGATGTTTTTGTAGGTTCTAGACACTTACGTGTCACACCCTCCGCTCCCTCCGACCGATTTCGAGGGACCAGATTATGTCAAAAAGCCATCGCAGACTGGCGCCGGTGATGACAGCTCTTCAGCGGTTGCCCGACTGACTGAAGAGGTCGTCGCCAACATCTCCACAGCACCTCCTCACCCTGACTTGTCCTCTCCCAGCCAACGACTAAAGCAGACCACTCACCGTCATTGGTAATATGTGGGAGATAATGATGATGACAAGGAGGAACGCCACCACGATGCCAGCCTGTCGGCCCCTGCACACTCCGACCGACCAATAAGCCAGTCGGAGCCCCCGAACAAATCAGATAGTGGTGCAGGGGTATCAAAGAAGACCGATGAAGCCATCAAGACTTCCCTGAAGCGGAAGGGCTCTGACCCACAGACCACTTCTATAAAGAAGAAAGTCTATTGGATCAAAATTAAGCAAGCCTTCGGGTATAATTCTTCATGTTTTTTATTCTTCATCGTTTTTATTACCAATTATTGTTAGACTTTAATGTTATGCTCTTGGGCAATCATAGCGGTCGGTCAAGTGATACTCAGAGCACCCAAGGGTGATATGAACAAGGGTTCTCGATCTTCCGATAGGTTCTGATAATCTTGATTAAGGCGGAGGCGATACACAAATCAATCCGGCTTTCGAACGACACGTTCTGAACCCCACAATCGCAGCACAACGTCTCCTCTGGTTATCAACCGTTCAAGAATGATTGACCTGACCGAGAAGGCTTATCCTTGCCTGCAAATCAAGAACACAAGCAAGAACAAAGAAGAATGCAACCAAATTTGCAAGTATACGATGAATCTCACAAGTTGGAGTCTCCAAAACCGATCAAACGGCAAAACTATTATCAACAGAATAATCTAAGAAAAATCCAAATCCTAATGAAGAGGCGGCGGCTGTATATGAGGATCCTAGGGTCGTGCAAGACCCTCTGGACGCAGCGTTAAGTGGGCTCAACTCGATACATGGCCCAAAGATCGATTACGGTGTCGCAGCGTCAGGACAGATTCTGGAAGTCAATTTGTTTCGGCGATTGCTGACGGCTCGGGATGAATTTTGACATGGGACCAGTTGGGTTGGAAATTTCTTTTCGTTATCTTTCCAGGCATATATAGAACGTCCAAATCCGTGTCCGTATGCGTCCTGGGCGTCCGTTTTAGTGCAGACTGGTTCTCGGCTCTGAAACAGACTCGAAGTCGGTTTTGATTGGGCCTCCACCTTGGCTTGGACGTCCTTGCTGGCCCATCACGTCTCCAATCACCTCTCCAGCTATCTCATCATCATCTCCATGGTTTCTAACAACAATTAATTCATTAGGTAGCAATCTATTCTCAAAACCACATAATAAAAACATTAGAAACGATCTCACCTGTAATTTCAGGTGATGCACATGAACTTTCATCTTAGTTGGAGGAGTGTTGTGTGTATCTGATGAGGACATCACTCCTATGGATACACACAACACTCCTCCAAATCTGGACTTGCAAGGTCCAATGACTAGAGCTCGTGCACGACGACTAAATTTAGAGGTGAGCTCGTTCCTACGTTCTTCGCTATATGTTACTTTTGAGAGTGGTTTGCTACCTAATGATTATTTTATGATTAGAAACCATGGAGAGGACCAGTAGATGATGGGAGAAGGAGTTGGGAATGTGGAGGACCAGCAAGGGCTTGGAAGCCAAAGTGGAGGCCCAATCAAAACCGACTTCGAGTCTATTTCAGGGCCCAGGACCAGTCTGCACTAAAACAGTCGCCCAGGACGCATACGGACTCGGATTTGGACGTTCTACATATGCACGGAAAGATAAGGAGAAGACCTTTCCAATGCCGCTGGCCTCATATCAAAATTCATTCGGAGTCATCGGGAATCGTCAAAATAAGAGAGAGTCCAGAATCTGTGTCGGTGCTGCGTCGCCTATTTTTGGCCTTTAGGCTTTGTATCTAGTTGAGCCCAATTAGGGGCGCGTCCAGAGGGTCTTGCACGACCCTAGGGTCTTTATATACAGCCGTCGCCGCACCATTAGGGTTCGGGTTTTGCTTAGATCAATTCTGTTCATAAATAGTTTTGCCGTTCATCGGTTTGTGAGACCCCAACTTCGAGAGTTTAATCATACATCTGCAATTGTGTTGCATTCTTCGTTGTTCTTGCTCGTGTTCTTGATTCGCAGGCAGGGATTAGCCTTCGGACGGTTGATAACCAGAGGAGACGTCGTGCTGCGATTGTGGGGTTTAGAACGTGCTGTTCTGAAGCCGGATCGATTTGTGTGTCGCCTCCGACCAAATCAACTTATCAAGAACCTTTCGGAAGATCGGGAACCCTTGTTCACATCAGTATCCATGGGTGTGATGTACTCATCATTCTTCCCCTTTTAAATTAGAGTCGTCCTCGACTCGATCCCATCTCTTTCTCCCAATAGTGGTCTCAAATCTGAAATATAAAATATGGAACTATTCCCAAACTTGGAATGCACCTCGTGTTTATATGTGTTATGAAAATTATCATCACAATGTGAAACCACAATAGAAGGCATGTCATGCAAATTAATGACCTCTCTGAAAACTTGCTCAGCAATATGAACGTCATTCTTACTCTTATGACAAGATGGAAAATGTGTGAGCTTAAAAACACTAGAAAAACATGACATGACATGATAATTGTTATTGTAGTTTTCTAGTTCATCATTTGGTTGTACAACACAAGGAGTATTTATGTTTGAGCAAATATAAACTTTATGCACCAAAAATACACCTCTATGATCAAAGATTCCTATAGCATAAAATTTGTTTCTTGTTAGTAAAGGCAATTCCGTTTGAGAAAAGATTTGCTTCTCCACGGTATTTAGATAACAAAGAACATCAAATTCAATATAACCCAAAGTATTTAGAGAAGACAATAATTTCTGCTCGTCCTTTTCTCATGTTATTAAAATCAAATGTTTTATTTCAGCACTAGTAGGTGAATCATAAGCAAAAACATCAAGCTTATTCATTTGTAATGGCAAAAGTATAAGTGAAGCAGTGGCACATAACTCCTCTTTATCACAAGGATCAGTAGATAAATGAACTTGTGGCAAAGGCAAATCAATACAAGGTTCCAATACAACAAGATTGTTGGAACAATTCATCACATCAAGAAAGCTCTTACCTGAAGCAACAACATGTTCTTCATCTTTCTCACTATCCTCTTCTTTGTGTAGAGCCTAAAATGTATTAGTTGCAACAAGAGGCAAGGAAATATGTTCATCATCTAAATCAGATTTTGATGTAAGTGTTGTAACATTTGAAATAGTCCATTCTTTTCTAAACGTTTCATTCTTTCTCCTTTCAAGCCTTTGTTGATCTTCTTCTAAAATTTCAGCAGTGGTCTTAGGTTTAAGAGTAACTCTTCTACCATTGTATTTAAATGAGTAGCTATTTATAATGGTATTGTGCGAAGCATTATTTGTAATAATCCAAGGTTTACTCAATAACAAATGACATGCTTGCATAGGTACTATATCAAATTCTTCACTATCCTTATAAGAACCAATAAAAAATTCAATGCGTGCAATTTTATCTACCTTTATCTTACCAAAAGAATTTACCCATTGGATGTAGTATGGATATGGGTGTGGCTGTGTTGTCAATACAAGCTTCTCTACTAATTCTAAACTTGCGATGTTGCGGCTACTCTCTCTATCAATGATAACACGACAACGTCGATCCTTGACAACAAAGTGAGTCTGAAATAAATTGTTCAATTGATTTTGCTCTACCTTCTCCATTTGAGGACTGAGCACTCTTTGTACTATATCACTCATATTGTTCTTATTAGACGAAATTGAATCATCACCATGAGTGGCGTAACCTGTCATTGTTAGTAGCAAACAAGAAAACACACGGAAGTATATTTTCCTATCACTACTATGTGATCACAGTGTAAACTCTCAACAAGCAAAGGGAAGCATCTTATCAAGCTCTTACAAAGTTCTTAATTACAACAAGCAAAGGATACCTTGGAGAGTGTGAACTGATGATTGCGAGAGTCAAAAAAAATTTGTGCCTGTTCAGAAGGAAATATATGGAGCTTGGATAGGCAATATTAGGTAGCAAGGATTAGCAAAATTTCAATTCAGAAGTTGCAAAACTGAATAATAGTCCCAAGCTAGTCTATGTCACCGGCCTAAACTTGTCTCGGACCTAGTTCAAGCAAGCAAGCAAATGACTCAACAAAGGACACAAAGAATGCAAGCAATTCTGAATTTGTATCTTTTCTTTTTTCTATTTCCTTTTTTTTGTGCGGCTTTTTCTCTTATGCACTTTTGCCTTTTTCTTTTCTTTTCTTGAGAATCAGAACTGCAGCAAGGTATTTCAAGTTTTACAACCAATGGAACCCCAGAATATTTTTTTTCTTACTACAAGTGCAGCAAAAGGATTCTTGTAATAGCACAACTAAAACAAACTTCTATAATAAGATCAAGCACTAATTGGTTGACTTTTGATCACAATGAGACAGCAGCAGAGCACTCTAATTTTCTTTTGCACATGAAAGTAGAAGGCTAGATGTTAAAGAAATATTTAGTGCACACAATTCCAGCAATACTATTATCTCAACATGTGCAACACTGATTTTTTCCCTTGTTTGTCTATGACAAGGATATGCACGACTCAAACAAGACCAAAGAACAAGTACTAGACCAGCAACACAATGACTTTATAGGGACTAAAATTCAGAGAAGAAATCTGAAATAAAAATTTGCAAGTTACAATGGGGTATAGGACAGCGGAAACACGACGAACCGATATTTTTGTGGGGCAATTTTCTGGACTATAGTATAGAACAAATAAACGAGGATAAAGGCGAACCTAACGGTATACCTGAAGCTCTGATTACCACTTGATGTGAACAAGGGTTCCCGATCTTCCGATAGGTTCTGATAATCTTGATTAAGGCAGAGACGATACACAAATCAATCCGGCTTCCGAACGACACGTTCTGAACCCCGCAATCGCAGCACAACGTCTCCTATGGTTATCAACCGTTCAAGAAAGATTGACCTTGCCGAGATGGCTTATCCTTACCTGCAAATCAAGGACACAAGAAAGAACAAAGAAGAATGCAACCAAATTTGTAAGTATACGATGAATCTCACAAGTTTGGGTCTCACAAACTGATCAAACGGCAAAACTGTTATCAACAGAATAATCTAAGCAAAACTCAAACCCTAATAAAGAGGCAGCGGCTGTATATGAGGATCCTAGGATCATGCAAGACCCCCTGGACGCAGCCCTAAGTGGGCTCAACTCGATACATGGCCCAAAGATCGATTACGGTGTCGCAGCACCAGGACAGATTCTGAAAGTTGATTTGTTTCGGCGATTGCTGATGGCTCGGGATGAATTTTGACATGGGACCAGTTGGGTTGGAAAGTTCTTTTCGTTATCTTTCCAGGCATATATAGAACGTTCAAATCCGAGTCCGTATGCGTCCTGGGCGTCCGTTTTAGTACAGACTGATCCTGGGCTCCGAAACAGACTCGAAGTCGGTTTGATTGGGCCTCCACCTTGGCTTGGACGTCCTTGCTGGCCCATCACGTCTCCAATCACCTCCCCAGCTATCTCATCATCATCTCCATGGTTTCTAACAACAATTAATTCATTAGGTAGCAATCTATTCTCAAAACCACATAATAAAAACATTAGAAATGATCTCAACTGTAATTTCAGTTGATGGACATGAACTTTCATCTTAGTTGGAGGAGTGTTGTGTGTATCCATGAGTGTGATGTACTCATCAAAGGGTCTCAAGACACTCGGTCGACTCCTGCTCCTTGACCAACCGACCAGCCTCAGCTGGTCCGTACACCATCAAGCGTGCAGACCGAGTCGAGGAAGTCGCCCAACGCTCCAGTGCCCACGCCACTGCCGACGCCTAATCCTCAAACCGTCAACCCTTCCCCGACAGGCATATCTTCTCCCTGTTATATGGGTAATATCGTGTTGGTCGAGGACTCATTGAGTCGACCAGAAGCTGAGGACATGGACGTCATGCATCAGCATCGAGAGACCAATAAGGTACATCAATACCAAGTCTTTTCTTCCTTGAATCATTCTTCCAACTAACCATACCCTTCTTCATATTCAGAGAATATATTCTCTTGTGGAGAAGAAGCAGGCCAAGATTGAATACCTCGAGGCCGAAAGTTTTGGTAAGTCCCTAACATCTTGTCCATTCAAATTTCTCCTTTTAGAGGTATTGACTTGTTGTCATCAGTTACCAGCGAGCAGCTTTCCCAAGCGAGAAGGCAAATTGAGAAGCTGCAGACCGACCGTAAGGAGGTGACCAAAGCTCCAGAGCAGAGTCGTGCTGATGTTGTTGGTAAGAATGCAGACCAACTTATATTTACTTCTTTCTCACTCTATTGCTAAAGTATTTATTTGTATTTTTAGCTCATGATTAGAAGGTCACTGACCTGGAGAAATTAACTTCAAACTAGCAGAGATTCTTAGATGCCCTGACTGCTGAGAAGAATGATCTCTCCAAATCGGTCGGAGAGCAGAGAGCCGAGATCACTCGGCTGAAGAAGGAACTGGAGGAGACAAAAGGAAAGATTGAGGAGGCTAAGAGCATCTCCAAGTCCTTCAAATGTAATCTTGCTAGTAAGCTATCTTTTTAAGTCTTCTTTGATTACTTTTGGACTTCATCATCTAATACTCTTCATGACTTTCGCAGCCATATCTTACTGTGCTCGGAAAGCATTGGATTATATCCATGCTAATCAAGTGGAGAAGACTGGACATTCTTTGGAGTACATGCTGGAGCACGCGCCGGAGGTGATCGCCAAGAATACCAGAAAAGTGGCGACTGAGGCCGGGAGTCAAGTACTGGCTATTTGCCAATCTTGGTCTCCTGCTCTGCCATTGGACAACGTCAAGGAAGGCTTCAACCCTCACTTGACGATCGATCAATGTCACTTGCTTATGGATTCTATGCTGAAAACCTCCCATGCCTTAGTTGATAATGCCGAGATCAACCCCATCGCGCCATCTCGTCCAGCAACTTCGGAGATAGAATTACAAGATGATGCCTCCTCTCCTTCACAGGAGCTGTAATATCTATAATGTTAACAAATATTAGTAGTATTGGAATTAGGAAAACACTATTGTCTCTATGTAAATATAAATATTAATTCTTGTGCTTGCTTAATTACTAAACAAGTTTGGAAAAATCAACTAAATATTCATAAAGGCAATCTCCTATTACTTGGAGCAAATCAGTCGGTGCCAAGCTGCATTAGTCATGCTATAGCACTTAAACCTTTTCACCTTAAGTCTTTTAGAGACAAAAACAAAAGTTGCACCTATCCGCCTTAGCATATTAGGTTGCAATTTATAACTGCGTAACAAGCAGAATCGACCAATCGACACATGACCTCTCATATTTTGGCTCTGGGTTTAGTGTAGTGGCAATCTGTTGTGTAGTATAAATTGTATAACCATAATGTTCCAGTGTAAGACTAAAAAA
Source organism: Eleusine indica (assembly GCA_030378355.1). Taxonomy (NCBI): domain Eukaryota; kingdom Viridiplantae; phylum Streptophyta; class Magnoliopsida; order Poales; family Poaceae; genus Eleusine; species Eleusine indica. Next base: position 34,101,591 of record CM059499.1, read on the forward strand.
CTTTAAACCGTGTCAAAATATGAGGAATCGGTCGGAAAAATCCAAAACCAGAATCTGTCAAGGTTAAGGAGTAGTGGGATATTATTACTAGCCCCCTGGCTCAATTGTTTAATATTATAAATTAAGGAATTGACACAAATCAGAATGAAATCAAAAACATCTTCCATCAAAAAGACTTAGAAGTTCATTCAATAATACAATAAGAAGACTAAGTATAGAAACGACATAGCTGATTGATGTTCCATGAATTTGGTACGTCGTCGCCATCTTCATACATCAGTTGATAAGCCCCTGGTCGGGTAACTTCTTTGACCACATAAGGTCCTTCCCATTTATGGGATAACTTGTGCTGATTTTTGGTTGATTGCACTCGTCGCAGCACTAAATCCCCATCATAAAACTCGCAACTATGAACATTTTTGCCATAATAACGTTGCAAGCCTTGCTAGTATACCGCCGACCAAAACAGAGCGCGATCACGCAACTCCTCTACTGCAATCAACTCAATCACTCGGTTATCTTCAGAAAGCTTCTCGCCATATCCTTTGACTCGCGCTGATACGAGGTTTACCTCGGTCGACAGCATAGCCTCGGAACCGTAGACCAACGAGAAAGGTGACTGGCCAGTAGCCTGACTGACATTAGTGCGTGATGAGGACATCAACGACATACGAATAATGACGACGGAAGATGGCGCGCCAAACCAAGCTGTCACGCCTCCACCTCTCGTCGTCGCGCCTCCTCGAGTTACGGATCCATCTTCTAACGAGACGACGACGTACAAGGGCCCAATCACTAGAGCTCGAGCCCAGGAATTGAAGACGGTTTTGATGCTAAGGAACGACGGCCCAGGATGATGTCGCCCAAAGACCCACGTGGCCCAAGTCGCACGACTCCCTCTCCACCGCGCGCCTCTCCACTTCAGCCGGCCCTAGATGCCTCGTCCTCCCCCTATATAGTCAAGGGCTGCGCCCCTTGTAATTTTTGAGTTTTGTTTTAAGTTTAGCTTAGCTATACATCCGTCTCTCGACGTGAATTCAGAACTCCACCTTTGTGCAATACATCAGATTGCTCGCCTCTAATTCTTGCTCGTTCTTCGATTGCGCGTAAGAATTGATCCTCGTGATCAGGTTGATCTTGTTTACCGCAAGGTTAATATCCTCCAGAAGTTGGTTCAGTGATTGCATTGGCACTTCGGCTTGCTCGTCGTAGTCGGATTGTGAGGGTCAACATCCATTAAATCGAAGTTATCTCCACTCGCCGAAAGATCGGGCACTCTACACCTATCAAGTGGTATCAGATTCCAGTGTTTCTCGGTGAGTTTTATCCAAGTCCACATAAACCAAAAACTACAAAAAAAAAGTTTACCCCAGTACGGTTTTGAGCCTCGCACTTTTGTTCAATAATTTGCTTTGTTGAGTTTTTGTGCTTTCGCTTTTGATCGTTGCTGGTACACTGTGTTTCATCGTTTTCTTCCTATCATCGACGTATCCTTCCGCTGTGCCGCGTGTTTTCACCACCACAGTTTGCTTTCCACCGCATCTGTTTACCCCGTCTCGCTTGCCAAGTTTTTCCGCTGCACCGTGAGTCCGGGTCAATCACTGCCTCGACGATCGAGTCCTACTCGGTTACGTCGTGACCCGCTCGCCTCGCTGATCGAGTCCTACTCGGTTACGTCGTGGCCCGCTCGCCTCGTCCTGTGTTTGGTTCTGTTCGGTTTCGTGTGTCCCTACTCCAGAGCGCTTGTGCTTAATTGCTTATTTGAGGTCTCATTGTTTATATTTTCAGCAAAAAGTATAAAAAAAAGAGAGAAAAAAAAAGAAAAAAAAGAAAAAAAGAGAGAGAAAAAAAGAGCGGCCGAGCAACACAGGCGACGCGTTCTTGCTGCACTTTGTTTTGATCCTTCTTCCTTCCTCTTGCACTTATACCGGCAGCAATCTTTTCGCGTTTAGCACTATTATTCAGCTTTGCAGTTATTGTTTGAATTGTGCTAACCCTTGGATTGAGTGCAGCCTCCTAGCCCCACAAATTTTCTATTACGAGCAAGTTTTTGTTTCACCACGCAATCGCTCCTCCAATCTTCCACCGGTTTTACCTGTGGTTGCAGTTCACGCTTGCATGCTTGGTAAGGACGGGTAAGAATTTGATAATAGCTTTTTGATTGAGCTTTTCATCCACCACTCACCTCTCGTTGTAGGATCCCGCTTTTTGTATTGCTTATGTTTCTATGGCAGAAAACAGCTCGAAGTCGGAGGAGCTCACCCTCCAGGATGTCCAGGCACAGGTTGATGGTCTACAAAATGACATGAAGACGATGCACGAGAGACTTGACTCTACGGTCACTTCGTCGAATGAGCATTTTGATCAACTGGACCTCGCTGATATGGCTGCCCGCACCACGCTTGTGACGATCATGACTCGTCTTGAGGCGATGTCGACACAGCTTGGGACCATGACGATGCAGCTCACGGAGTTGCAACATGCACGTGACTACGGCGCCGACACCGAGCAGGACGACGACAATCGCCGTGGTCATGCTCGTAGGGTACGTGTTCCTATTAATGATTCTTTTGCCAAAATAAATTTTTGTATTCCCACTTTTAATGGCAAATATGATCTAGGTGCTTATCTTGATTGGGAATTAGAGGTTGAACAAAAATTTGCATGCCATGATATTCCTGCTAATTTACAAGTTAAGGCTGCTATTAGTGAATTTACTGAATTTGCTTTACTTTGGTGGCATGAGTATAGACAAAGATATCCTGATAATATTCCAGCCACTTGGACGGCATTAAAAGCTGCTATGCGTCATCGTTTTGTGCCTTCATATTATGCTAGAGATTTGCTTAATCAAATGCAGCGTTTTCAACAAGGTTCACTTTCCGTAGAGGATTATTATCAAGCTTTGCAAAAGGGTATGAATCGCTATGGTTTAGTTGAACTGGATGATGCTGCTATGGCTCGCTTTAGGGGTGGGTTAAATCGTGAAATTCAGAATATTCTTGATTATAAGCATTATGATGATATGACCACCTTATTTGAATATGCTTGTAAAGCTGAACGTGATGTGCAGGATCGACAATCTTCGTCAAGACCTAACATTTTTGTAGGGTCCAAGACGCCTTCAGCTCCACGGTCGACACCTCCTTCCACGTCGCGCGACCACTCCTCGACCACGTCCAAGTCGAGTGCTCCATCCACGGCCAAATCTTCCTCGATCGTGCCATCCTCCTCGTCGTCTAGACGAGCTCGTGATATTCAGTGTCACCGTTGCCGAGGATTTGGTCATGTGATACGCGATTGTCCAAATAAACGAACTATGTTGATTCGTGACGACGGTGGGTATTCTTCTGCTAGTGATTCTGAGGATATTCAACAGACTATGCTTGCCACTAATCATGCAGATAATACGAAGCTTCATGTCGACTCTGGTTCCGCCGACAGGTATGCCACTCTTGTTGTGCAGCGTGTTCTTAGTACACAGGTCGTTCAGGATGAAAAGCATCAGCGCCACAACATTTTTCATATCAAAGGCGTTGTGCAAGAACGAGCGGTCCGTATAATCATCGATGGTGGCAGTTGCAACAATTTGGCTAGTACGACCTTGGTGGAGCAGTTGTCATTGCCAACAAGAAGCATCCACATCCTTATCACGTTCAATGGCTTAATGATGGCGGCAAAATAAAGGTAACGTGCTCGGTACGTGTTCCTTTCTCTCTTGGCGCCTATTCTGATTTTGTAGATTGTGATGTTGTTCCAATGGAAGCATGCTCTTTGTTTCTTGGCCGTCCTTGGCAATATGATGTTGATAGTGTTCATCATGGTCGCTCCAATTATTATTCCTTCATGTTTAAGGGTCAGAAAATTGTTATTCATCCTATGACTCCTGAACAAGTTCTTAAAGATGATATTGCTCGAGCGACAAAAGCTGCAAAATTGGTTACATCGCCTCCTGTTGCACCTGTTCAACATGAGATCAAATTGAATAACCCTATCTTGCTTGCTACACGTGCTGATTTTGATGAATTACATGATGCTAATCTGCTTTGCTATGCGCTAGTTTGCTCTCGTATGCTTGTTTCACTAGATGAGGCGCCTATGTTGTATATTCCTCCTGCTGTTGCTAACCTTTTGCAGGAATATAAAGATGTTTTTCCCACTGAATTGCCGCCGGGTCTTCCTCCTATTCGTGGCATAGAACATCAGATTGATTTAATTCTAGGCGCACAGCTTCCTAATCGCGCCCCGTACCGCACAAATCCTGAGGAGACGAAAGAAATTCAGCGTCAAGTGCAGGCATTGCTTGATAAAGGTTACATTCGTGAGTCTCTCAGCCCTTGTTCGGTTCTCGTTTTGCTTGTTCCTAAGAAAGATGGTTCTTGGCGTATGTGTGTAGATTGTCGTGCAATTAACAATATTACAATTCGTTATCGATATCCTATACCACGCCTTGATGATATGCTTGATGAACTTAGTGGTGCCACAATTTTCTCTAAGGTTGATGAATGGAAAACGGCTTTTAAAACTAAATTTGGCTTGTATGAATGGTTGGTTATGCCGTTTGGATTGTCTAATGCTCCTAGCACTTTTATGCGCTTAATGAATGAAGTTCTTCGGCCTTTTATTGGAATATTTGTTGTTGTTTATTTTGATGATATCCTTATATACAGCAAATCCATGAATGAGCATTTAGATCATTTGCGTGCTGTTTTTGAAGCTTTGCGTGCTGCTCACTTGTTTGGGAACATGGAAAAATGCACTTTTTGCACGCAACGTGTTTCGTTTCTTGGATATGTTGTTACTCCACAGGGCATTGTGGTCGATAGCAGCAAGGTGGACGCCATTCAGAGTTGGCCCTAACCGACGACGGTCACACAGGTTCGCAGTTTTCTTGGACTTGCAGGCTTCTATCGCCGTTTTGTGCGGGATTTCAGTTCTATTGCTGCACCATTACATGAGCTGACCAAGAAGGGTACGCCATTTGAGTGGGGCGCACCACAAGACGACGCATTCAACACTTTAAAGGAACGGTTAACTCATGCTCCTCTCTTACAATTGCCTAATTTTGATAAAGTGTTTGAATTGAAATGTGATGCTAGTGGAATTGGTTTGGGTGCTGTTTTGTTGCAAGATCATAAACCCATTGCTTATTTTAGTGAGAAGTTAAGTGGTGCTTCTCTTAAATATTCCACTTATGATAAAGAACTTTATGCTTTAGTAAGAACTTTGCAAACATGGCAGCATTATTTATGGCCTCGCGAATTTATTATTCATTCTGATCATGAGGCTTTGAAACATATTAGAACCCAAACTAATCTAAATCGTCGTCATGCTAAATGGGTTGAATTTATTGAATCTTTTCCATACATCATTAAACATAAAAATAGGAAGGAAAATGTGATTGCCGATGCTTTGTCTCGTCGTTATATGATGCTGTCCCAATTAGACTTTAAAATCTTTGGTTTGCAAGCTTTGAAAGATCAATATGTGAATGATGCTGATTTTCATGATATTATGATGCATTGTAAGGATGGAAAACCTTGGGGCAAATTTCATATGCAGGATGGGTTCCTGTTTCGTGCTAACAAGCTGTGTATTCCAGCTAGCTCGGTTCGTCTTTTGTTGTTACAGGAGGCGCATGGAGGTGGTCTTATGGGTCACTTCGGAGTTTTCAAGACACATGAGGTGTTGGCCGACCATTTCTTTTGGCCACGGATGTGCCGTGATGTTGAGCGCCTTGTTGCACGCTGTACTACAGGTTAAAAAGCTAAATCTCGTTTGAGTAATGATGGTTTGTATATGCCCTTGCCTGTTCCCTCTTCTCCTTGGCATGATATTTCGATGGATTTTGTTTTGGATTGCCTCGCACTAAGAAGGGGAGGGACAGTATTTTTGTGGTTGTTGATCGTTTCTCTAAAATGGCTCACTTTATACCTTGTCATAAAACTGATGATGCCTCAAATATTGCTGAATTGTTCTTTAGAGAGATTGTTAGATTGCATGGAATTCCTAAAACAATTGTCTCTGATCGTGATGCTAAGTTTCTTAGTCATTTTTGGCGTTCTCTTTGGAATAAATTAGGAACTGAGCTGCTGTTTAGTACTACTTGTCATCCTCAAACTGATGGGCAAACTGAGGTAGTAAATAGAACTTTGTCTGCTATGCTTAGAGCTATTCTAGATAAAAACTTGAGACGTTGGGAAGATTGTTTACCTCATATTGAATTTGCTTATAATCGTGCTACACATTCTGCCACTAAGATGTGTCCTTTTGAGGTTGTTTATGGCTATGTTCCTAGGGCGCCTATTGATTTGTTTGCTATTGATGCTGAAGATGAACGACATCTTGATGCTCTTGCTCATATTGATCACATGAAACAATTGCATGAAGAAACACAACACAACATTGCCATTGCTAATAAAAAGTATCAAGTTGCTGGTAGTAAAGGTAGAAAACATATTTCTTTTGAACCTGGTGATTTGGTTTGGTTGCACTTGCGTAAAGATAGATTTCCTACTTTGCGTCGTTCTAAACTGATGCCTCGTGCTGCTGGTCCTTTTAAAGTGCTAACCAAGATTAAAGATAATGCTTATGTTCTTGACTTGCCCATGGAGTTTGGTGTTTCCACTAGTTTTAATGTTGCAGATTTGAAACCATACTTGGGTGAGGATGATGAGTTGCCGTCGAGGACAACTTCACTTCAAGAAGGGGAGGATGATGAGGACATCAATGACATACGAATAATGACGACGGAAGATGGCGCGCCAAACCAAGCTGTCACGCCCCCACCTCTCATCGTCGCGCCTCCTCGAGTTACGGATCCATCTTCTAACGAGATGACGACGTACAAGGGTCCAATCACTAGAGCTCGAGCCCAGGAATTGAAGACGGTTTTGATGCTAAGGAACGACGGCCCAGGATGATGTCACCCGAAGGCCCACGTGGCCCAAGTCGCACGACTCCCTCTCCACCGCGCGCCTCTCCACTTCAGCCGGCCCTAGATGCCTCGTCCTCCCCCTATCTAGTCAAGGGCTGCGCCCCTTGTAATCTTTGAGTTTTGTTTTAAGTTTAGCTTAGCTATACATCCGTCTCTCGACGTGAATTCAGAACTCCACCTTCGTGCAATACATCAGATTGCTCGCCTCTAATTCTTGCTCGTTCTTCGATTGCGCGTAAGAATTGATCCTCGTGATCAGGTTGATCTTGTTCACCGCAAGGTTAATATCCTCCGGAAGTTGGTTCAGCGATTTCATTGGCGCTTCGGCTTTCTCGTCGTAGTCGGATCGTGAGGGTCAACATCCACTAAATCAAAGTTATCTCCACTCGCCGAAAGATCGGGCACTCTACACCTATCAGTGCGCAGCCCCTAGAGAACCGAAGGCAACTCTCGAACCCACCGATCGGCATACGGTTTGAGCCTGTCAAATATTCGGCGCTTCAATCCCTGAAGAATCATACCGTTGGCCCGTTCGACCTGCCCATTGCTTTGAGGATGAGCCATTGATGCAAAGTGAATTTTTATTCCCATCTCATCGGCAAAGTCACGGAACTCCTCAGATGTAAACTGAGTACCATTATCGGTGATGATATCATGAGGGACCCCAAACCGAGTGAATACATCTCTGACAAACTCGACCACCTTCTTTGAAGTTATCTTGCCGACCGGCTTCGCTTCAATCCACTTGGTAAATTTATCAATAGCAACAAACAAATTGACAGCCTTCATAGGTATCATCTGAAGTTGCTGCGAAGGCACGTGTGTTTGTTGAGCAAAAAATTGACAGCCTTCACACTTCCAAACGATTTGCTGTGCATCTTCAACTGCCGTGGGCCAATAGAACCCTTGCCGGAAGGCTTTGCCGACCAAAGTCTTGAAAGCCGCATGGTTGCCACATATGCCTGAATGGATTTCTTCCATCCATTCTTTGCCTTCTGGAATCGAGATGCATCACATCAAGATATTCGAACCCACTCATCGATAGAGTAGGTCATCCACCATCAAATATCTGTGACACTTTGCCTTCAACCTTTATTGCTCATTATGATCCGGAGGCAACATTCCCTTAGTCAAAAATTGAACAATCGGGTCACACCAGTCGGTCTGAATGTTGAAATCATCTACCATCTAAGCAACATCGGTCGTTAAGACATCAGACCGAGGAGAAATAGTGCGAGAATCAAGGGTGTGTAAGAAAACATCGGGTGGGACAATCGCTCGAGATGATCCCATCTTGGCTAGTTCATCAGCCGCTTGATTGTTATCCCGAAGAATATGCGTGAACTTCAGTCCATCAAATTTATCTTCGAGGTTCCTTACTTCTTGGCAATAGTCAGCCATATTGCTATCCACACAGTTCCAATCCTTAGTGACTTGGTTGATGACCAGAGCCGAATCACCAAAGATAACAAGACGCTGAACGCCGACTGACGCGGCAATGCGCAGACTGTGTAGAAGAGCCTCATATTCTGCAACGTTGTTAGACATGTGAAACATGATCTGGAGGACATACCGGAGCTTTTCTCCTTGTGGTGAGATGAGCACAATTCCTGCACCCGCTTCAGGTAACTGGAGGGATCCATCAAAGTACATTTTCCATTACTCAATATCTTGCGGTGCAGGCGGCATCTGAATCTCTGTCTACTCGGAAACGAAGTCAGCTAACGCTTGTCCTTTGATTGCTGAGCGGGGTACAAACATAATGGTGAACTGTCCGAGCTCGACTGCCCACTTGGCAATCTTTCCTTCTGCTTCTCGGTTGTGGAGGACTTCTCCTAGTGCAAAGGTTGTTTGAACTTCAATGGGATGAGCCTGAAAATAGTGCTTCAACTTCCTTGAAGTGATCAAGAGCGCATATAGCAGCTTCAAGATCTGGTGGTATCGTGTTTTGGAGGCACTAAGGACCACACTAACAAAATACACTGGGTGTTGTACTTTTTGTGCATGACCTTCTTCTTCTCGGTCGACCGCTAAGACGGTACTCACAACTTGAGTTGTGGCCGATATGTAGAGTTGAAGCTTTTCTTATGGCTCGGGAGGCACCAATACTGGAATATTGCTGAGGTGGACCTTCAACTCATCCAACGCCGACTGCGCTTCTGTTGTCCAGACGAAGTCATACTGCTTTTGAGCAACTTAAAAAATGGTAGACCCCTGACCCCCAGTCGAGAGATAAAGCGACTCAAAGATGCCATGCATGCGGTCAACTTCTAAACATCCCTTTGGGAATTAGGTGGCCCCATATCAAGAATCGCCTTGATTTTGTCGGGGTTAGCCTCTATACCTCGTTTCTAAACGATGTAGCTGAGTAGCTTTCCTGAAGGAACCCCAAAAACACACCTTTTAGGGTTCAACTTCATCGAGTAACGCCTTAAATTGTCAAACGTCTCTGCCAGGTCAGAGGGAAGTTCTTCAACATTCTGAGTCTTTAACACGATGTCATCAACATATGCTTCTGTGTTCTGACCGATCTGAGTTTCGAGGTAGTATTGAATACCATGTTTCAGACCGAATGACATAGTAGTATAGCAGTAGGCGCCAAAGGGAGTTATAAAGGAAGTCTTGATCTGATCTTTGACTTTCAGTGGGATCTGATGATAGCCTGAATAGGCATCCAGAAAGCTTAAAAGCTCACACCCGGCTATTGAGTCCGCAATCTAATCAATACATAGCAAAGCGCAGGGGTCTTTAGGGCAGACCTTGTTCAAATCGGTATAATCGACACACATCCGCCACACTTTTTTCTTCTTATGTACAAGGACTGGATTTGTCAGCCAATCGGGATGGTATACTTCCCTAATAAACTTAGCATCTAATAATCTAGTTATCTCCTTCTTCATGGCGTCATTGCGGTCTTGTGCAAACTTTCTAAGCCTTTGCTTGATAGGGGTGGCCCCAAAGGCACCCATAGCTCATGCTCAATCTTTTTCCTAGGAACTCCCGGCATGTCACAGGGCTTCCATGCAAAGATGTCCCTATTTTCCTGGAGGAAAAGAGTGAGCGTCAGTTCCTATTTCTCATCGAGGTTGGCCCCTGCATAAGTGATCTTGGCAGGGTCCTCTGGATCGAGCAAAACTTCCTTGGGAGGGACATCGTCCGTCTGGATCTTGTCCTTGGTGGGCTTCTGCACGGGGGCCACTGCATCAGTCTGCTCCTGACTACCGACTGCCTTCTAGATCTCCAGCCGGTCGGACAGCATCAACTATCGGTCGGCCATCTCACAACTCTGCACATCACAATCGAAAGAATTCCGAAGTTCAGAGTGGAGGGAGATGATTCCCTTGGGTTCTGGCATCTTTAGAGTGAGATACGGATAGTGCGGAACCGCCATGAGTTTTGCCATTGCCGGTCTGCCTAGGATGGCGTGGTAAGCAGACTCGAAGTCGGCTACCTGAAAGATGACATGCTCTGTCCTGAAGGTCTCATGGGTCCCAAAGGTGACATGCAGAGTGATCTGTCCAATAGGAACAGAAGTCTTGTCGAGCATGATCCCATGGAAGGGAGAGGAACTTGGCTGCAAGTTGCTGACCGACAAGCCTAATTCCGTGAGGGTCTTGGTGAAGATCAAATCCAAACTGCTTCCTCCATTGATGAGTACTTTGTTGAGCTTGACCCCCTTCATCGTTGCCACGAGTACTAGCGGATAGCGACCTGGCTTGGGCATGTGTCTTGGGTGATCCGACCGATCAAAAGTAATCGGTACTTCAGACCACCTCATGTACTCGGGCGTAGCTGGTTCTATGGAATTGATCTCATGTAGCTCCAATTTTTTTTTGCGCTTGGACGTGTAGGCACCCGGGCCTTTGAAGATGAAGTGACTTCCTTCTAGGGCTCCTGGAACTCTCCATCCTCGTCCTTGTCATCACCGTCATTGGCTTTGTCCTTGCCGTTGCGTCTTGGCGGATTTTTAGCCACCTTTAGCACGGCAGTCGCGAAGCCCTTCAAGCGGTAGCAGTCCTTTGCTTTGTGGTTTCCGTTGGGATGCCATAGGCATGGGCCACTCAGTAAGTCGTCCAAGGTCTGCTGGTTCGTCGAGGATTTTTCCTCGTTCGGTCTACTGCCGTGACCATGTTCTTAGTCTTTTGCTTCTTGTCCTTCTTGGAGGACTCCGGTTTGTCGGAGCGCTTCTCCTTGCCTTTGCCTCGGATGTCATATAAGGCCGATTCTCCAGATATGAACTTATCAGTGATCTCAAAGCACTCCCAAGTAGTCAGCCTGAGGTCATGATTCCTCCGATCGATCTCCCGAACTAGCTCATCGCTCTGGACACCTCCTTGGAAGGCTGCAATGATCTGTTGGTCCCGGATATTGGGGATCTCGGTCTTCTTGGCGCAGAACCGCTTGATGTAGTCGCGCAAGGATTCATCAGCCTTCTGCTTGATCCGGGTGAGGTCGAAGTGATTACCCGGCTGGGTTGCAGGTAGCTTGGAAGCTTTCAATGAACTTCTTGTTAAGGTTGCCCCATGAAGTAATCGTTCTCTCTGGGAGTGATGTGAGCCAAATCCGAACGGCTGGCTCAAGACAGACCAGCAGATAGTTAGCCATCACATAGATGTCGCCTCCTGCCGCCCGAATCGCCATGCTATAAAGCTAAAGCCACTCCCGAGGGTTGGTCTGACCATCATACTTATCGATGGGGACCGGCTTGAATCCTTTAGGACACCGAGCAATTCGAAGCTCCGGTATGTAAGCTTTGATCCCATCGAACTCGTCCTCGTTAGGGGTGACCGACCTCCGTCGTCGGTCTGATGACCGAGAAGGTGAAGACGCACGGCGATTATGGCAAGGACCGATGCCGTCACTATGATGATGACGCCGGTCGTCTTCGTCATGGTTTTCCCACTGGTCCTGATCATCTCGTCGATGTCGGTCGTCGCGGTTGTCTCTTGGAGGTGAATTACGTCATTGGTCATCCCGTCGGTCATCCGTCCTCTGATTGCGGTGCTCCTCCTCGTGGCGCTGGTCATCGCAGATCCGCTCTTCAGTACGAGAGTTGATGGTATCTCGTCCGTCACGGGGTCTCATGAAATTCCTCAAATCACTATGTTGTCGTCCACGAGAAGTTGCATAGCTAGAACTCACCACTGACTGTGGTTCGTCCCTGGCCTTGTCTTGAACAGCAGCTGCTTTGAGCATGGCTACTACCTTATGCATCGTGGGGGTATGGTATGCCGCGTAAGCCATCAAGCTGTCAAGCAATGTTTTAGCCCCGGTGATGTTGAACTAAGGGGTGTCGTAGACCTTGACGCCATCCACTTCAATTTCCAAATCTCCGAGGTCTAGCCAGGGTCCACAAGATCCTCTCGTTCAGCAGCAGTGACCGTTTGAAGGTGGTATCTCTTCGGGGTCATCGTCCCTTTGGCCTTCCTCGCCATGTCTATCGTTGTCGTTGGTAGTACCATCGTCATTGTTGTCAGCATCCCCATCATCGGTTGGGTCCAAATAAACCTCGACCATATTGACGGCCAAAGGATAAGGGCATGTAGATCCGTCTGAGTCCTCATCAAAGGAACAGACCGACTTAGAGTCATACCCGGTGGGTAGATCTGTGTCGCCGAATCCGAGTGGAACCAATGCAGGGATCAGATCTAACAGGCTCGATGATCGCGCCATGAGATCAGCTATGGCCGAGTCGGCTTGACGGTCATCGAGGCATAGTGCTCCGTTGGAGTCCACGGTGAAGTCGAGTGACCCGAAGGAAATCTTGAAGTCGACGGTGAATCTCGACGAGCCTTGTCCCCTTCCTAGCTGTTGGTGGTTTCTAGATGCCCATTTTATCTACTAATAAGGAATGTTTTGCGTCTTAATTTGGTGGTTTGGACTAACAATTAACCCCATATTTGCATATATTTGTAGTTGTTCTGTTTTGGATGTAATCGCAGGAAACAGGTGTAAAACAGGGCAATTATGGATAAAGAGCTGAAGAGTAACGAAGATGGGCCAGATGCGGAGCCGTGCCGATCGGCGTGATGCTTGCGCCGATCGGCGCAGCAGGGAAAGATGACGAAAACACAATCCGGTCGAGGAAAGACGAAGACCCAACCCAGTATGAGTTAGAGTCGGTGGAAGTTGACCTAATCCCATCGAGTATAAAAGGAAGATAATTATCAAGAGCCAAAGGGGACCCAAGGAGAGACGGAATCGTGAGAATCAGTTATTAGAACTAGGGTTCTAGGATATTGGTGGCGGAGGTTGGTCAACACCGACGAGATCCACCAGAAGGGAGGTCACGCCGATCGGCATGACACTTGTGCCGATCGGCTCATGCACGTTCTAGCGCTATTTCTCACCCCTCTGCTATGTCTAGCGGAAGGATGAGTGAGTAGTCTCATATTCTCTTCTCTGGTGCAGGGATCTGGTCATGTAACTCTCATACTTGTTGATACTCTCTGAATAAATTTAATCTATGTGATGAACTTTATTGCATATCTATCTTTCCCTTTCATTAGTGTATCGACCAATACACTTTTGCCCATTACATAGTGCAAGAAACCAGTGGGGAGCTAATAGCCTCTGTAGTGACAGTCGGGGCGAACGAAACCACCATGTCTTGTAGAATATTAGAGTCATCACTTGAGTTGACAAGAATAAGGTTGCATACTAGTGAACCAATCCTAAGGAGAGAATTCTTCATCATCCTGTTACCTTTTCAATAACATTCACCTTCCACTTTCTCACCGTCATTATTCACACCAACCAAACCATTGCAATTTGTTAGTAACCCTTTAATAGTATTAGTTCCGCTCATTCCCTGTGGATTCGATAACCTTGGAATACTCTGAGGGAAAAAGAGCTACAACTGTACACCGTCCTCTTGCGGTATATAAGTGGGTGCGTAATTACGACCAACACTAGCGCGCCAACTATCGAGACTTCTACTCGGCAATAAATCTATAGGGCTACGTCAGGATTAAGAATTCGATGGTTAGAACACCAGAACCGGTTTAGACAGGTTCGGGCCCTCTCAACGAGAGTAAAAACCCTATATCCTGTATTCTGTGATTTTTATTGATGTTGTGTTTCATGCGTGTGTAGTCCTATCATGGTTGTTGTCCTTTGATGGGGGTTCCCTGCCGCCTTATATATCCGGTCGGCAAGGGGTACATGAAGAGTCCTACTCGTAGTCTACAAGGATTGATATAGAAATTCTATCTCTAATTGCCTTGTGCTCCAAGCCGATTCGGTCGGTTTCCTTATGGATGACGTACCCGGTCGTCTATCGACTTAGGCATAACTATGGATACCTGTAAGGTAAGTATTCCACAAATATATTTATTAATTCGGTAATATTATTACAAGGGTGACCCGTACGTCAAAAGAAAAGATAACATTGCTGCGGAATAAACTAAGCGTTGGCGTCCTTCAACTCCTAGAGGAAGTCGACCGGAAGACTGCATGCCTAGTCTCCTCCATCATCTTCATAGTTGTACCATCCTTCTCCTGTAGCTGAGCAGCAATGTGGTATAGTGCATGGGTGAGTACATGTCGTACTCAGCAAGTAGAGGAAAGGATAACATGGGGCTAAAGACAAGGAAGGCTTATAGGGGGTTTATTGCATGAGCTTTTAATTACTAGCTTTTAATGTCATACTCTGTAGAGGTTGTACCGCCAATGTCACACCTAGTTCCAACGACCAAAACCGAATGCACCTGTATGCGTGCCTAGGATCAAGTTTTCACGCACACATGACAATTATCGTGATAAAAGAACAATATCTTTATTAAATCGATAATATTGTTACAATGGTGACCCGTAGGTAAAAATTAAAAGATTACATTGCAGTAGAATAACTAAGCGTTGACGTCCTTCAGCTCCTATAGGAAGTCGACCGGAAGACCGCATGCCTAGTCCCCTTCATCGTCTTCATGGTTATACCATCCTTCTCCTGTACCTGAGCAGCAATGTGGGATATAGCAAGAGTGAGTACATGTCGTACTCAGCAACTCGGGGAAAAGATGACATGGGGCTATAGAGAAGAAAGGCTTAATGGGGTTTATTGCATGAGCTTTTAATTTTCTAAGCATCCTAATTACTAGGTGAGGTCATCCCAACCATCAAACCACGGGGTACTATCCAAGCCAAGACCAATCCCAACCATTCCCAACCATAACCATCCATAAACCACCAACTAATCAAGTGAGAGATCCAGGCCGCTCGTGACCGTGAGCACGACTGTCATGACAGTTTTACACTCTGTAGAGGTTGTACCACCAAGTTCCGATTTCATCCCCTGTTGTCAGGTGGACTAGATTCTCCATGTTGCCATGCCGGCCAAGCACTAACACACTTCCTTAGGTGTGCGGCCAGAAGATCACTACAAGGCTTTTACAAAGGGTCTCCCAGTACATGCTAGCCACTAAGGTTTCACTCCCGTCCATAAGTGATAGCCCATCAACAAGCAGCTCATCACCCCAGGAGCCGCCTCTTGAGCCATTCGGATACAAGGACAGTCCTCTTGACTTCCATTCCCCGCTCCACTAAATGCTGCACCGACACTGGGATAACTACAAATTAATCAGTCAAGCTGTTCCATAGCAGCCTTGTGATGGCACTATTGTCCTAGGTTACCGCTCCAAGAACCAGTTCCTAGGATCTACAACAAACAAACAACCACCCAACATGTGCCACCGGCACCACATCCATTCCATCCAGCTTGTTGAGATCCCTAAGTCCATGTTGCTAAATGAATTACCCAATTATTCCTAATATGACATTCTTCATTAGTCAAAATTAATTGAACCCAACAACCCAATAAGCAACTAAGCATATCTACCCATAGCTAATTAAACCTCTAGTTCAAGGCGACAAGGAAAAGATAAAGCAATACTAGTAAACCCTAACAATAGGTACCCATTCATTTGACACAAGCATGCAATTCTAAAATAATCATTCATAATAGGAGCAAAGTGCATCAAGGACACTTGCCTGCAATTAGATGTTGCTTCTGAGTGATAACAAATCTTGATCTTCGTCCTCGTACGATTGCCGTGCGTAAAAATCCTATTCGTGCAAGACGTACAAAGCATACACACAATAAAAACACAATGCATGATATAGAACAATTGGGTTTAGTTGAACAAATATTGTAATTGGATAGTTTATTTGGATACAACAATGTAGGTAGAAGAATCATCTAAATCGGAGTTGTGGATCAAAAGATATGCAAGGTTAAAGCAGCAAGGATTGCGGCTGCGCATAGACAGTGCAAAACATATGTGCGTGTTCCTATTGATTGGCTCTAGTTCTAAAGGAATTGTTTGAACATAAATCTTCCTAATGATGTGCTTCTGGGAACAAGTAGATAACTACCTGGATCACGATATGGTATAGGGCTATCATCAAGAACTCAAATAGTTTGGGCAGAACATGGATTGAAATTACCATGATCCGCGCGGGACGCGAACAGACAGCGAACAGCAACCATCTGCAAAGAACATAAAGAAGACATGCGCGTTCCCGGTTATTGCAGATGGATCTAAAACAATAGTTGAATAGAGGTATTTTTGTGGCATTGAACACATGAATGGTAGGGTTTGTGTTAGAGGAATTGACCTGATCTGGATATTTTGGCGTTAGAACGAAACAAGGTCACGCAGCGGTGGGTTTCACGCCAATCGCGTTCTCGGTCGAACCAAGACAGATCTTAGAGAAGCCTTTGGTGGAGATGTTGGTAATGTCCTGGAACACAGTTTGGATCAAATTTTGTATCAATCAAGTGCTTCAATTAATAGGAAAAATGATCGAACCGATGCGTGTGCTGGACAGATCAGGAACCGGGAGCAGCCAGCGTTGCGATGCAGATCCTGGAGGCATACGATGTCCAATAGTACTAATTTTTGGATATTTTGTAGGGGATATCTGGGCATACCTTCATGTAAAATTTGGAGTCTTCTGGATGGGTGAATCACGTCGATGCCAATCAGCAGCAGACATGCTGGACGCGAGAGCAGGGTGGAGCGGCGGCAGCCTGGCGGCGTGGTGAGGGTTTGAGATGGTGGGATTTCGTGGGAGAGGCCTGGTATATATAGGAGAGGTGAGGGGACATGGGGTAACAATATGGAAAGGACATTAAGAGGTATACATGCATTTATTGGAGGCAAACATGAAAGACATAGGAAACATGGAAAGGAAATTATTCTCTTATTTTTTCCTTATGAATGTTTATGGAAGGTTGGGTTTATTTCCATAGAGATGTTTATGAAAGGTGAGGTAAACATGGGAGGCATCACGTCTAGGTACGTCAACGCGGTAGGTAAAATGAATGAGGATGAAAATGAGTCTAGATACGTCAATGGCGTGTAGGGTGAAATATTTGATGAACGAAGATACAATGTGATGAAACAAGTTTGGAAGACGGTTTCAGTGATGCATTCACGTGAGTCAAGGAGACAGGGATAGTCGAGCCCTATTTTAAAATAGAATGTACATTCATAAAATTTTATTGAAAGGATTTGAATTTTCTCAAATTAACATGGAATCCAGAAATGACAAACTATTAAAATAAAATAAAATAAAAATGATTTTACTTATCTAAAAAGGTTTTGTTTCAAAACTGAAAACTTTTGTGACATAGAGCAATTTCTTCAACGCAATAAAATCTTTGTTAATTTGCAAAGTTTATTATAAGTAGTTTCAAAATTTGAGAACTCTAAATATATTGTTTGAAAGCGGTTCACATTCCAAAATGGGAAATTTCGGGATATGACACCAAGAGAGGTCTCCAAGACCCCAGCAACGAAGTTATATAGGCTTCCAACCTCAAACTAGCCATTGCTCCATGAAATCACCTTTGTGGACCCCAATGACCGGACTGTTCGGTCATTGCCAGACTGGACCATCCGGTTTCTCTGGAACGGCTCCAAGAGGCGTTGGCTTCTCTGTCTAGGCGATCTCTCTATACTAATCAAACTGTCCAGTCTCTTCGCATCCTGTGCATTCCAGAGAGTTTCATGAAATGCTTCCTCTCTGTCCTATGTTGATCCATACAGATCAGACCATCCGATCTATAGACCGGATCGTCTGGTCTCTACACACTTCAGCACAGATAGATTCCTCGCAAGTCCTTCTTTCTGATGTCCTAGTGATCGTACAGTCCGGTCTCTACTGACCCCTCTGTCCGGTCACTCTGTCCAGAAGCTGAAACTTCTCATCCCCACTTGACTTCGTTTCCCGGCTTCTCCGAATAGCTCCTTGGCTTCTCCACTGTCACCTAGTGTCTATGATTTCACTGAGCATCCATACACATCACCGACTAGCATGACCTAAAGAGACATGACCTAGACCCCCTTGATAGTCCGACTTTTCCTATGGACTCAAAGCCCTAACAAGCATCACACTTGCTCCATTGTTTGTCCTTAGCCTTGATCCATCTCCATCAACCCTTGGACTCCATTAAGCCCATCAAGCCTCCATGCTTGTGGTCATTGTCATCCATCGCCAAGGCAACCATCAATATCAATAAGATTTGTAGTAGAATTTAGAGATGATTCCTACATAGACAACACTTATGTAGGTTTTAGCCTACAATTTCATAGTTGTCATTAATCATCAAAACATCCATACCTCAGGGATCCAATCATCAATCAAAGCTTACAGGTCGAAGCCATCAACTCCGCATGTCATGCCACCAACTGTTTGTATCTTCACAAAATCTTGAAGAAGACTCCATATGAGCTACTCACTAGTAACCTTCCCAATTTCTTATATTTTTATGCTTTTGGGAGCAAATGTTCTAATCTTAATAAGAAACCAAAATCCTCTAAATTTTCACCTTAGACTCATGAAGGTTTCTTACTTGGATATGGACCGCATGTTTATGCATGTCGAGTTTTTAACAAGGACACAAGAATTGTTGAAATTAGTCATGATGTTACTTTTGATGAATTTAATGGATCTCAAGTAGAGAAAGTTAATCAAAGTGATGCAGGTGATTGTTGAGTATTTTAATGAAAATAGAATATATCCGCAAGTGTACGGATATCGAAGTAGCTTTCACCCAGAAGTATTCCAAGGTATCGAATCCATAGGGAACATGTGGGCCTAATCTTCAGTTCTAGTTCAACCAAGGACACCAAGATAAATGTGGTGTGGGGTATAGAGGATTCCTAACACGTATAAGGTCTTAATCAACATAAGAGTACTACTAGGTTGCTTGTATTGGGCATCCGGTTTTCCCCTGCATCCACTATGCGATTCAGGCCAAGAGCCTACTATGTAGCCATACATGGAGGATTTCAAAGGACAGATAGGGTTGTCACCACCTACTGCCTACCTGAAGCAATCCGTGGACTACACGATAAACAAAGGTAACCTATGGCCTAGACAAAACGTCTATGCTTTCAATTACCAGGGATGAAAATTTGACGGTAAAATCCCGTTCTGACCGCAACCGTATGAGGCTATTTTTTCCCGTTCATTTTTGGATTTTCTAGACTAAAATGAAAATGGTATGAAAACAGGAAATGAAATCCAAAAATGGGATAAAAAATGGCAGAGTTGTTTTCCCGTCCGTTTTCTCGGTATCCCATTTTAGGCCGGTATTTCTCCGTTTTTCTTCCCGGATTTTCTTATCCGGGAAATACTAAGCCCACAGCCCAGTAGATTATGAAGAAGCCTAGTCCAAAGAGAAACCCTACACTCACCCAACCAGCCACCACCCACCAGGCGCCACTCCACGACCCCGTGCCCGAGTTCGAAGTCCCCGTGACCACGCCGCCACTCGCCCTGAGCCTGACCCCGACCGGCCGACCCTCTGCTCCGCCCGCCCCCCCAGACCCCGGTCACCCACTCGCCATCGCCACTCATGTCATCGGCTTTGGCTTGTCCCAGACGTGGAGCCACAGAGGCGCCCAACCAGTAGCCTCCCTCAACGCGTCGGCATGCCGCCAATCCACCGCCCTGCGAGTCCGGCCGACGCGCCACTGGTCCGCGCGACTCTGGCCCACCGTCGCCCCCAACGCCGCTTGCCCACGTGCTGCTGGCCCATCCATCGCCCCCAACTCTGCTCTGCTGGCAGCTTCAAGTTTCCAAGATCCAACACCAGGAGCGATGCCAGCCCTAAGGCCCAAGCCCCCAACGCCAGGCAACACGTCGTGCTCGTGCTAACTTCTGAAGGATGGCGCCACCGGTCAGAGGGAAACCCTCTTTGTCTTCATTGGCTCACTTGATGTTCAGCAATAAAGCACCTTCCGTTGGCAAATTGAGTCAAAAGCTTCTTCATTGTCCAAAGGTATGGACTAGCATAGAGTTTAGCATTCGCAATATCAGTAGATAGTTGATGTAGCTGTAGATTCTTCATTGTTGTAGTCATTGAGTAGGTTGTTCTTGTTCATTGCTGTCAGGGTCCAAGAGAAAAGCAACTAGAGTGGCTACTGCTAGTCACACTGTTGCATTTGGTGCATCAGGATCATCTTCAACACCTATACCTGAGCAGATTTTAATTCCCAGTGATGACACAAATCCAAGTGCTGATGGCAGTGGTTCTGGTGATTATGGCAATGGTTCTGGTGGTGATTGCACTGGATTTGGTGACACACAGACATATGAACAGGACAAAGGCCATGCAAATCCAAGTCTAGATGAAGAAGTCATTGTCATATATGATGGCACTTCAGAAAAGAAGAGGTCAAAGAAGTGCACATCTGATGTATGGCAGTACTTTACTAAGAAAGAGAAGATTGTGGAGCTTGAAGGGAACAAATTTACTCAGTTGTGGGGGATATTGTAACTTCCCTAAATGCAAGGCAAGTTACAGAGGAGAGAGCTATTCGGGAACAAGTGAATTTTGGAATCATTTGAGGTTAGCACATTCTATAATGAAAAGGCAGGCATGTCTTAAATTTGAAAAAGATCATGAAAAGGGGGTAACTTTTATTCAGCCTTACAAGTATGACCCAGAGGTTAGTCTGAAAAAGTTATATTTGGCAATAATTATGCATGAATACCCTTTCAACATAGCAGAGCATGAGTACTTTGTTGAGTTCATTAAGTCTTTGCGTCCCAACTTCCCAATAAAGTCTCATGTCGCAACTAGAAAAGATATCATGGACATCTATTTGAATGAAAAGGAAAAGTTGTATGTCTATCTAAAAACTGTTAAGTGTCGGTTCAATGCAACCATGGATATGTGGACTTCATGTCAAAACAAGTCATATATGTGTGTCACCCTCCATTGGATAGATGATGTGTGGTGTATGCAGAAAAGAATTATCGGTTTCTTCCATGTAGAAGGATGTCATACTGGACAAAAACTATCACAAACCTTCACTGAAGTTACGGTTAAGTGGTACATCGAGAAAAAGCTATTTTCCTTGACTTTGGATAATGCAAGTTCAAATGAAGTATGAGTGAAAGATATTATTTTAGATCTGAAGGACAGCAATGTAGATTTGGTTTGTAATGGTATTTTCTTTCATGTGAGGTGTGCCTATCACATTTTGAACTTGGTTGCTAGAGATTGCTTGACTGTAATTGCACGCATAACAAAAAAGATCAAAGCTATAGTGCTAGCTGTGAAAGCTTCTCCTTTGCAGTGGGAGGAACTAATGAAACATGCCTCTGAATGTGGGTTAGATACAACTAAAGGTCTCTCATATGATGTCTCAACTCGATGGAATTCTACTTATCTGATGTTGAGAGATGCCTTGTATTACCAGTCAGCTTTTATGAGGCTTAAATCATCTGATCGTACCACTTTGAATGCTTTTTTCTTACATATTTCTTACTTCTTGTAGGTATGAAACAATCTGTCCAAGTGGTGAAGAGTGGAACATGGCCTTGATCCTTTTTCAGTCCTTGAAGAAATTTTATGATCTAACTAATCTCTTCTCTGGTACCTCTTACCCCACTGCAAATTTATTTTATAAAGGTTTCTGTGTGTCGATACTTCTACTTGACAATAAACTTATAGAGCTACATCGGGATTAAGACCTTGATGGTTAAGACACAAGACGTCGATTTACACAGGTTCGGGCCCTCTCGATGAGAGTAAAAACCCTACGTCCCGTGTTCTGTGGTTTGTTTTTCGTGTGTTGTATGTTTGTCCCTCGATGGGGGTTCCCTGCCGCCTTATATATCCGGTCGACAAGGGGTACCTGAAGAGTCCTACTCGTCGTCTACACGGATTCACATAGAAAGTCTATCTCTAATTGCCTTGCACTCTAAGCCAACTCGGTCTGTTCCCTTATGGATGAGGTACCTGGTTGTCTACCGACTTAGGCATAACTATGGATACCTGTAAGGTAAGTATTCCACAGCAACCCCCGAGTGCTTCGTGATTTTGAGCTTTGACATGCCGAGTGATCTTCGAGATAATGTGACTAGATCACACATTAGGAAGACCTCTTGATAGAAGTTCCTGATGGATCTGGTGCGCTGACTAGGTGCACCTGATCAGGTGTAGCCCCCGACTCTTGTATAATTTGGAGACTAACAAATAATACAAGAGTCTAATAATATTAGGTCTTAACATTTTGTTATTTATAATTTACTCGAACCATCAAGTTCGAGCTTAAGTAAACTCCTGATCATCAAACCAGAAGGTTAGTTAGAAAGACATCAATCTTACCGACCGATTAATAGAAAGGCCAAGTGATACACACTCTTGTCTGAGTGACTTGCGGATCTAAATTTCATGACAACAATCATGTTTTAGCCCATATAAAAGAATATGACATCAATCATATAATAGTACTAATCTAAATGACATCAGTCATAGTATAGCTTTTCCATAACTGAATTGTCACTCTACTCAATATAAGTCCAATTTTGATAATTAATTATCAACATCAATCAATAACTTATCTTTTGAACTTATACTTGTACGACCATCAAGTCCTCTGCTACATGATCATCAAATCACATAGATACAGAAAGTATTTTTAAGTGGATTTGCCACTACTTCTCATCAAAGAAGCCTTCGAGATTATTTCTCGAGGTTGATAGCTCTAATTCTTTTTAAAGAATAAAGCTTTTTGTGTTATTATTATTATTATTAGGTGGAAAAGCCCGTCACTGTGCGGCCCATACCAGCCCATGGGACCCAGAGACTAGGTCAAAAAGGCGAAGGTATAAAAAGGGCAGTGGACTGTTGACTCCAATTCCACGCCGCCATTTGCACACAGTGCTTCGTCTTCCTCGTGCCTCCCCTGGTCTTACAATTCCTCTGCTTCCAGAGTTAGGGTTTGCGCTTTCTCTCATCACCGTCGCAGATCTTCATCGCAATCAAGCCCCTGAGCATTAGCTAGGGTTTAGATCCACCACATTATTACATCCCTCAAAGATGCCTCGTAAATCATCCAAGAAGGCCACCGCCGCTGAGTCCTCCTCCTTCGAGCTGGAGATCCCGGAGCAGCTACAGGAGTTCCCGAAGAGCAACATCTCCACCGCTGATCTAAACAAGATGGTGGAGGACGGCATCCTTCCGGAGCAAGCTCGCATCGACTGGAAGGTACCGAAAGAGACTCACCCCCTTCCAATCCATCAACAAATCATAGTTTTTTGCTCGTTTTTTAAGCATGGCTTCAGAGTTCCCTGCTGCAGTTTTCTATGCGGGATCCTTTTCTTCTATGGGATTGAGCTCGTCAACCTCAATCCCAACTCCATCCTTCACATAGCTATCTTCGTGCATATGTGCGAAGCTTTTCTAGGCATTCTGCCCCATTTTACTTTGTTCCACCATCTTTTCGTCCTCCGACCGCTGCCAACCAAGGAAAACCAAGTCGCCATAGGTGGAGTTGGTTTCCAGTTGCACAAGAAGGAGGCCTACATCAACATGCCATTGAAGACCGAGAACAAGAACTGGAAGGACGAGGGGTTCTGCTATGACAATCCTCTTCCTGTTCTTGCCGACTTCTCTGGTACCAAGGCCATTCCCTAGGTGTGGTGGTCAGAGAGACCTGACCTAGCCAACCCCCAAGTGGTCGCTCTGTTAGAGAAAATCGCAGAGCTAAAGAATGAAGGGGTCGACGGCACCACTATAGCAAACAATTTTATAGTGCACCGAGTGCAGCCGTTGAAGAAACAGAGCCACCTCGCCTTGGAGTATGCCACCGATGACGAGATGAGGGAGGTGCCTGACCCGCCAAACTCCACTCTGCGTCAGCCGTGATTATCAAAGATGTTTGAAGGAGACATCATTCAAGATCACCTCTTAATCGTGAAGGCATACAACGTGGGCACTGTGCGGGCCTGAGTAAGCCTCGATCGTCTTGAATAATTCTGACGTCCTATTGAATAATCACAGTATGTGATGTCTTGATGTCTTTGCAGGTTCTGGACACTTATGTGTCACACTCTCCACTCCCTCCGACCGATTCCGAGGGACCAGATTATGTTAAAAAGCCACCGAAAACTGGCACTGGTGGATCCAGCTCTTTAGCAGACGCCCAATCGACCGAAGAGGTCATCATCAACGTCTCCACTGCACCTCCTCACCTTGACTTGCCCTCCCCTAGCCAACAAGTAAAGCAGACCGCTCACCGTCATCGGAAATATGTGGGAGATGGCGATGATGATGAGGAGGAGCGCCGCCAGGATGCCAGTCTGACAAACCCTTGCACCCTTCGACCGACCATCAATCCAGTCGGAGCCCCCGAGCAAATCAAAGAGTGCTGCAAGGGAGGCAAAGAAGACCGATGAAGCCGCCAAGACTTCCCTGAAGAGGAAGGATTCTAACTCACAGACCACTTCTATAAAGAAGAAAGTCTGTCAGATCAAAATTAAACAATCCTCTAGGTATATTTCTTCGTGTTTTTTATTCTTCATCGTGGTTATTATCAACTATCTTTTAAGCTTTTACTGTTATGCTCTTTGGCAATCATAGCGGTCGGTCAAGTGATACTCAGAGCGTCCAAGGGTCTCAAGACACTCGGTCTACTCCTGCTCCTCGACCGACCGACCCGCCTCTGCCGGTCCGCACAACATCAAGTGCGCAGACCGAGCCGAGGAAGTGGCCCAATGCTCCAGTGCCCAAGCCACTGCCGATGCCTGCTCCTCAGACTGTCAACCCTTCCTCGATCGGCATGTCTTCTCCCCGTTATAAGGGTAAGACCGTGTTGGTCGAGGACTCATTGAGTCGACCAGAAGCTGAGGACATGGACGTCATGCATCAGAATCGGGAGGCCAACAAGGTACATCAATACCAAGTTTTTTGCTTCCTTCAATCATTCTTCCAACTAACTATACCCTTCTTCGTATTAAGAGAATATATTCTCTTGTGGAGAAGAAGCAGGCCAGGATTGAATATCTCGAGGCCGAAACTTTTGGTAAATCCCTAACATCTTGTGCATTCAAACTTCTCCTTTAGAGGTATTGACTTATTATCAAGAGTTACCAGCGAGCAGCTCTCCCAAGCCAGAAGGCAAATTGAGAAGCTACAGACCGGCCATAAGGAGGTGACCAAAGCTCTGGAACAAAGTCGTGCTGATGTTGTTGGTAAGATTGCAGACCAACTTATATTTTCTTCTTTCTCACTCTAACGCTAAAGTCTTTATTTGTGTTTTTAGCTCATGATCAGAAGGTCACCGACCTAGAGAAGTGAACTTCAAACCAGCAGAGATTCTTAGATGCTCTGACTACTGAGAAGAATGACCTTTCCAAGTCGGTCGGAGAGCAGAGCGTCGAGATCACTCAGCTAAAGAAGGAACTAGAGGAGGCTAAGAGCATCTCCAAGTCTTTCAAATGTAATCTTGCCAGTAAGCTATCTTTTTAAGTCTTCTATCATTACTTTTGGACTTCATCATCTAATACCCTTCATGACTTTTGCAGCCATATCTTATGACGCTTGTAAAGCATTGGATTATATCAATGCTAACCAAGTGGAGAAGACTGGGCACTCCTTGGAGTACTTGCTGCAGCACGCATCGGAGGTTATCGCCAACAACACCAGAAGACTGGCGACCGAGGCCGGGAGTCAAGTACTGGCTATTTGCCAATCTTGGTCTCCTGCTCTACCATTGGACAAAGTCAAGGAGGGCTTTAACCCTAACTTGACGATTGATCAATGTCAGTTGCTTATGGATTCCATACTGGAAACCTCCCGTGCCTTAGTCGATAATGTAGAGGTCGACCCCATCGTGCCGTCTCCTCCAGCAACTCCGGAGTTAGAGTTACAAGATGATGCCTCCTCTCCTTCACAGGAGATGTAATATCTGCAATGTTAACAAACATTAGTAGTACCTAAATCAGGAAAACAATATTGTCTCCATATAAATATGAATATTAATTCTTGTGCTTGCTTAATTACTAAACAAGTTTGGAAAAATCAACTAAATAGTCATAAAGGCAATCTCCTGCTACTTAGGGCAAATCAGTCAGCCCTAAGCTGCGTTAGTCGCGCTATAGCACTTAGACCTTTTCACCTTAAGTTTTTTAGAGACAAAAACAGAAGTTGCACCGGTCTGCGTTAGCATATTAGGTTGTAATTTATAACTGCATAACAAGCAGACTCGACCAATCGACACATGGCGTCTCACACTTTGGCTCTAAGTTTGGTGTAGTGGCAGTCTGTTGTGCAGTTTAAATTGTATAACCATAATGTTCCAGCGTAAGACCAAAAAAAACTTTAGACCGTGTCAAAATATGAAAAATTGGTCGGAAAAATCCAAAACCAGAATCTATCAAGGTTAAGGAGTAATGGGACATTATTACTAGCCCCCTGACTCGATTGTTTAATGTAACACCCTGATTTTTCAAAATTTGGAATATTTTAAAATTTTCTAGAATTAATTACGTTATTAATATTTTTCTAAGAAAAAGAATTATTTTCTAAAGAAGATAATCAAATATAGGTTATTTTTAAAATTTTGTTTGTTGCAATTATGTTGATTAATAGTATGTAGAATTTTATTGTGTGAAAAGTTATTTTTAAAAGCGTATAGTTTCGTTTTAGGAATTTTATTTGGAAGAGAGCAATAGATTAGAATTTACAAATTAGAAAAAAAAGAGAGAAAAGAGAAAAACCCCCCTTTCCTGGCCTTTGGGCCGAAACTCTCCCCCGAGGCCCACTTCCCCCTCTCCCCTCTTTCCCCCTTTCTCTCCCCAAGCTTGGGCCTCCCTCCCCCACGGCCCAGCCCCCCTCCTCTTTCCCTTCGACCTGCCCATCTGCGCTCGATCCACCCGCAAGCCACGCGGCCCACCAAGCCAGCTCACCTCGCGCCCGCGCAAAGCCGGCCTGGCCCAGCAGCCCTCGCGCGCCAGCCCGCAAGCCTCCGAAACCCTGACCCTAGCCGCCGCCGGGTCCAGCGTCGCCGCCGTTTTCGGCGTGCGTGCCAAGCTACTCCGGGGCCAAGGCGGGACCTGCCCTGCGCCGCCTTTTTCCCCTGCCACCTCGCTCCCCGCTCCCCTGTGTCGCCGCCACCGCGCCGCCGTCGCAGCCGCCGGAAGCTACCATAGCCATCGTTTCGCGCCGCCGCCTTGGCCCCTCCTCCACTTGCCGTGCGCGCCCGGTGAGTCTCTGCCCTTGCGCCGCCTCCCCGCGCCCCTTCCCGCCGGCTACCGGGCGTCGGTGTGCCTCCCCAGCGAGCTCCGGGAGGCCATCAATGGCCGCCGCCGCCGTCGGTCCACCGTGGATCGTGGACCACGGGACCAGATGTCATAGACCTGGTCCACGACATTTAGGGTTTAATTTAATTCTTTTAATTGGTGGTAATTGTGTAAATTGCATATAGGCCCCTGATCTTTATTAAAATTATACTTTTAATACTGAATATTTTCCAAAACCTTAGTTAATTATATTTAGGCCCCTGAGTTATTAATAAATTATTTTTAGCCCTTATTTTTTATAGAAACACCCTTGTACTTTTTTATAATTATATTTTTTTAGTCCCGTAATTTTACAGAAACAACCCTGTACTTATTTTTAATTATGTTTTAGTCCTCCTTTTTACACTTAGGTCCCTGAACTTTTTATAAATTATATTTTTTGTACCTAAAGTTTTCATAATATATTTTAATACTTACATTTTATAGTTTAGCCCCTATGTTTTTCTAAAATTATATTTTAACCCCTAAAACTTCAAATCTACATAACTTTTCAACCGTAGCTCAGAACTGAATAATTCTTGCACCAGAGCAATCGTAGTGTTTAATATTATTTATTTGTAATGTTTTATAATATTTTGCTAATATATTATTTTAACCCTAGAACTTCAAACCTTCATAACTTTTTACTCGTAACTCGGATTCAGGCGATTCTTGTGCTCACGCGATCTTAGCAACGCGTACTATTTCATAGTTTTGTTTTCATTGTGGTTTGTTACTGTGTGGTGTGCTTTATATTAGTTTGTTTGTATGCTTGTGTTTTTTGTGTGACGTTGAGTAGACGAACCGCAGTTAGAGAACTTCCAAAATCTCCATCTTGAAGACTTTGAGCTGCAGCAAAGGGAACCAGGGTTTTACATTTCTCCCTATCTCTATGTTTTATTGAACCTATGTTTTACATATTGAACCTATGGCGTATTGAACCTATGTTTTACATTTCTCCCTATCTCTATGCATGCTTGTTAATATTGAATCCCATGTGTCATTATCTTGTTCCATATTATTCCTTGTCGCCTGAATTATGGTATAGTATATTTGTATGGGTACGTCAGGCTTAGTTTGCTATGCCGGGAATGGAAGTGTCTAATATTAATCTTTACTAATGGTTCACTTTAACATAATGATCATGAGGGATGGGTAATCCTTTTTTAGCAACATGGAACTAGGATGATCCAAGCAGGATGATGATGATGATGGTGCGGATATGCACGCGTACTCGGTACAATACTGTGGGATTGTGGTGGTACCTTCTTGGGATCACACGGATAGGTTCATGGAACGTGTAACCATAAAAACCGCGCAAAGTACAGGGCTGATATGGGTAGGCTTGGTTGAGTATCAAGATGTCTTCCCAGTTTTACGGGCAGTCGAGGAATGAGAGCGGAACGGTTTTACTTTCGACCTCAGGTGATTGATGGTTTTACTCCTAGCCACGGTGCAAGAGGGGGCTTCATTAGGAATGGTTTTAATTTCACAGCGGTGAAACCTTAGCGTGGATTGTTTGCGAGCTGGGAAGCTCTTTGAAATACCTTGTGGTGATCTCTTGGCCTCACACTTAAGATAGTGTGATTTGGGCAACATGGAGACTCTCTAGTCACTGCATAGTGATGAAATCATCAACCTGTGGGTAAAGTTGTGCAACCTCTACAGAGTGTCAAACTGTTATAACAGCCATGCTCACGGTCATGAGCGGCATGGACCTTTCACACGATTAGGGGGATTGGATGGGTGGACTTGGTGGGTAGCCAAGTTTGGTTTGGGCGACGTAACCCTTGGATTGCTACAGGCGGTATAACCTATAGTGTAGTTCTCATATGGGCGGTTTAACCCATGGTTCGCTACAGGCGGTATAACCTATAGTGTTGGATAGATGAGATAATTTGGGGGTACTTTTCTAGTAAATAGGATGTTTTTTCTACTAGGTGTAGGTGCTCATTTATGCAAATAAACCATTATGTTAGCCTTTCTTCTATTAAGCTTGCATGTCATATTTTTCCCCACTTGCTGAGTACGGCATGTGTCACCCTTGCTATTTTCCTTTGTTGCTATATACTATAAACTGCTGCTCAGAAGATGGAGAGATGGGCTACAACGATAAAGACTACTACTAGGCGAGCATGCCCCCGGTCGATTGCCTGTGGTGTTATGGTGTCTTTCGCTGTTATTCTACGAGAGAGTCATTCTGAGTCTTTAAAGACTATTATTTATGTAATAATGGTACGCTTTAATAATGACATTGGCTATACTGTTATTCACTTTTACTATCGATATGTGTGAAACTTGTCCTGGGCATACATATACTAAGCATCTGGTTTTGTCCTTAAAACCGGGTGTGACAGAAGTGGTTTCAGAGTTGGTCGACCGTAGGACACAAGCCTAGATAAAGTGGTCGTGTTCTAAGGTCTATTTTACAAACTAAAACTATTTTCAAAACTCTTTGCCTTAAAATTATAGTCTTGTTTAGATTCACTTTTGTTATTGGTCTTGTTTTTACCATGTAGTTTATAAAACCTTTTTTTTACTAATTCGTCTCTCCTATTTCAAAACTGTATAGATGGCCCATACCAAGAAGACTTCTCATAGGTGTGATCACAACCCACGTGTTTGGCCTTCCCCAGAGTTTGTTCCTCTTGGATATGAAGAAGAGTTTAGGATAGAAGAGGCTGAACAAGAGATGATGCCACCTCTGAGTCCACCACCTTATCGTGACACTCGACTCTTCAAGGATGCAGGAAATAATGTAGGAAGGTTACCTCACATTCTTTGGGAGATGCTACAACAGTTGGGTTATGAGAATC
Source organism: Eleusine indica (assembly GCA_030378355.1). NCBI lineage: Eukaryota > Viridiplantae > Streptophyta > Magnoliopsida > Poales > Poaceae > Eleusine > Eleusine indica. The sequence goes on from CM059499.1 coordinate 34,131,924, forward strand.
AACTGGAGTATTGTGGTACCCAAGTGACCTATGAAGGTTTTGAGCCTGCATGGAAGGTTCAAGTGCAGATTGCTCTAACACCGCTCAGAGGAACTTTTGAGGTGGAAAGGATTCATGAGGCCATTGCTCCACGGAAGTCTTTCTCCGCTGGGATTCGTGATGCCACTCATCAAGCTTGCATGCTCATTCGCTCACGTTATCGCCAGTATTTTGAAGATACAAAGTATGCTCATTCCCCTCAGCGTGCAAGTGGATCCACCTATATTCACGCGGAGCCTGTATCTGGACAAGGACACGAGAAGTTTAAGAAGCAAGTCACTCTTACCACAGTGATTTCCAGGGAGTTGGATTCAACCACGGAGGAACTAGGGTTTTGGCAGAAGAAATATGAGGATGCAATGAAAATAGTCTGCCAGCTCAAGTGACGCTTGCCTGATGACTTGGACTTACCTTCGGAAGAAGAGCTAAAGGACGCGACTCCTTCCTCACCACCTCGCAGAATGGCTAGTCGTGCCCCACCAGCTTACGTCATTCCCAACCTTGACAAGGATTAGGAGGTCTATCCCTTAGTGGCTTCATAGGTGTCGATTAGTGTTATCGAGTCGAATAAATGTAATGGTTTCATGAGAGAGTCTTAGCGTTTACACGTTCTTCTGTTTGGTTTGCTAGTGTGATCTAGATTTATTTTTGTAATGAGTGCTGATGTGATGCAAGGCCTGTCTTGCAACCACAACCATGTACTATATATTTTTTATTATTTTAAAAAAGATTAGTTAATTTGGGGTATCTCTTTATCTACCTCTTTTGTTTTGCACTTCTTCCCTGCTTTATCGTATCATATCCTTGCACTCTACCAATATCTTTTACCCGTTTTTGCTTACCATATCCTGATTTATGTCAGATGGCAAGGGGTGGAAACCGCAATAACAACAACGAGGAAGAGGAGCAGCCACCCCCACAATTCTCTATGGAACAACTCATGGCTATGCAGACACAGCTTCTCCAGACCATGCACCAGACCCTGGTGCAGCAACAGAACAACAATGTCGCAGGAGCTGCTCCCCACACTAGAGACAAGCTTGGGGATTTCCAACGGACCAAGCCTCCAACTTTCTCTCACTCTGTGGAGCCCATGGATGCAGATGATTGGCTAAAGACTATTGACAAGAAGCTGCAAGTCGCTCAATGCAACAATAGGGAGAAGGTGTTGTTTGCCGCACACCAGCTTGTTGGACCCGCTACTGATTGGTGGGATGCTTATGTTGCAGCCCATGAGGAGCCTGATAGTATTAACTGGCATGAGTTCTAGAACAGCTTTAGGTCTCACCATGTGCATCAGGGAGTAATAAGGCTGAAGAAGAAGGAGTTCCAGGATCCAAAGCAGGGATCCATGACCGTGAGTGAGTATGTTGCTCGCTTCACCCAACTATCTAGGTATGGCCCAGGAGAAGTGGACATGGATGAGAAGAAGTGTGAGTGTTTTCTTGATGGGTTGAATAATGCTCTTGCCTATGCACTTGAGGCTCGTAACTATGTGAACTTTCAAGAGATGGTGGATAAAGCTCTAGTCCTAGAGAACAGAAGGTCGAGGATGGATGGCAAGTGCAAGCTAGAGCATCAAGGTCAGCAAGGAGGCAGCAACACTAGGCCTCGCCTTGGATCATCTTCTGGTGGACCTGTATTCCGCTCTGGACAGCAAAGTGGATAGGAGAGGACTCAACCTACCGGTCAAGGATTCTTTACCCCTCAACGTCAGTTTCAACGTTCCAACTCTCAGACACCTCCTGTGTCAGCTCAAACCCAGCAGAGGACCAATGGCAATCAAACGCCAACCACTAGTAGGAACTGCTACAGATGTGAGAAAAAGGGTCACTTTGCAAACCAATGCTCCAACCCGCAGACGCACCAACCTCCGACCCAAGATGTTGCCCCAACACCCAATCGCAATGGTAACTTTGCCCCGACAGCAGCGAAGCAGAACTATGCTAGAGGTCGAGTCAACCAGGTTGCTCTTGAAGATGCTCAAGAATCTCCAAATGTAGTTCTTAGTATGTTAGTCGTCAACTCAAACCCTGCTATTGTTTTGTTTGATTCTAGAACATCACATTCATTTATATTATCCAAGTATGTGGCCAAGTTTAACATACCCATCACCCTGTTCAGAGATAAGATGATAGTTTGTTCACCTGGTGGGGAATTAAAAGCAGAACATGGATGTCATAAATTAAGTGTTAGCATAAGGGGGGTAGACTTTACTATGAGTTTCATCGTTTTGGATTCCAAGGGTATAGATGTGATACTCGGAATGGATTGGTTAACCAAGCATAAGGGAATCATAGATTGTGCTAGAAAGGCGGTCAAGTTGACACATCCCAATGGAGCGGAGGTGGAATATGTGGCAAAAGCATTTCCACACAACAAGGAAAGGTTGGACAAGGATGCACCCAACGAAGTGAGAGTCTAGTTTCCTTCTTTCTTGCTGATCGTGTCCAAATCTCGGGACGAGATTCCTTTTAAGGGGGGTAGATTTATAACACCCTGATTTTTCAAAATTTGGAATATTTTAAAATTTTCTAGAATTAATTAGGTTATTAATATTTTTCTAAGAAAAAGAATTATTTTCTAAAGAAAATAATCAAATGTAGGTTATTTTTAAAATTTTGTTTGTTGCAATTATGTTGATTAAAAGTATATAGAATTTTATTGTGTGAAAAGTTATTTTTAAAAGCGTATAGTTTCATTTTGGGAATTTTATTTGGAAGACAGCAATAGATTAGAATTTACAAATTAGAAAAAAAAGAGAGAAAAGAGAAAAAACCCCTTCCCTAGCCTTTGGGCCGAAACTCTCCCCCGAGGCCCACTTCCCCCTCTCCCCTCTTTCCCCCTTTCTCTCCCCCGACTTGGGCCTCCCTCCCCCGCGGCCCAGCCCCCCTCCTCCTTCCCTTTGGCCTGCCCATCTGCGCTCGACCCACCCGCAAGCCGCGCGGCCCAGCAAGCCATCCCACCCCGCGTCCGCGCAAGCCGGCCTGGCCCAGCACCCCTCGCGCGCCAGCCCGCCAGCCCCCAAAACCCTAACCCTAGCCGCTACTAGGTCCAGCGTTGCCGCCATTTTTGGCATGCGTGCCAAGCTACCCCGGGGCCCGCGCCCTATAAATAGGGTGGGACTCGCCCCACACCGCCTTTTCCCCCTGCCGCCTCGCTTCCCGCTCCCCTGAACCACCGCCACCGCGCCACCGTCGCAGCCGCCGGAGCCATCGTTTCACGCCGCCGCCTTGGCCCCTCCTCTGCTTGCCGTGCGCGCCCGGTGAGTCTCTGCCCTTGCACCGCCCCCCCCCCCCCCCCCCCCCCCCCCCCCCCGCGCCCCTTCCCGCCGGCCACCGCGCCCCTTCCCGCTGGCCACCGCGCGTCGGAGCTCGCCGGAGAGGCCACCAATGGATGCCGCCGCCGCCAGTCTACCGTGGACCTGGACCGTGGGTCCAGATGGCATAGACCTAGTCCACGGCATTTAGGGTTTAATTTAATTCGTCTAATTGGTGGTAATTGTGTAAATTGCATATAGGTCCCTGATCTTTATTAAAATTATATTTTTAATACTGAATATTTTCCAAAACCTTAGTTAATTATATTTAGGCCCCTGAGTTATTAATAAATTATTTTTAGCCCTTATTTTTTTATAGAAACGCCCTTGTACTTACTTATAATTATATTTCTTTAGTCCTATAATTTTATAGAAACACCCTTGTACTTATTTTTAATTATGTTTTAGTCCTATCTTTTTACACTTAGGTCCCTGAACTATTTATAAATTATATTTTTGGTACCTAAAGTTTTCATAAATTATATTTTAATACTTACATTTTATAGTTTAGCCCCTATATTTTTCTAATATTGTATTTTAGCCCCTAAAACTTCAAATCTTCATAACTTTTCAACCATAGCTCAGAACTGAATAATTCTTGCACCAGAGCAATCGTAGTGTTTAATATTGTTTATTCGTAATGTTTTATAATTTTGCTAAATTATTATTTTAACCCTAGAACTTTAAACCTTCGTAACTCGGATTGAGGCAATTCTTGCGCTCACGCGATCATAGCAACACGTACTATTTCATAGTTTTGTTTTCATTGTGGTTTGTTACTGTATGTTGTGCTGTTTCTTAGTTTGTTTGTATGCTTGTGTTTCCGGTGTGACATTGAGTAGATGAACCGTAGTTAGAGAACTTCTAGAATCTCCATCTTGAAGACTTTGAGCTGCAGCAAAGGGAACTAGGCAAGTGTCCTTGATGCATATTGAACCTATGTTTTACATTTCACCCTATCTCTATGCATGCTTGTTAATATTGAATCCCATGTGTCATTATCTTGTTCCATATTATTCCTTGTCGCCTGGGTTATGGTATAGTATATTGGTATGGGTACGTCATGCTTAGTTTGCTATGTCGGGAATGGAAGTGTCTAATGTTAATCTTTAGTAATGTTTCACTTTAACAAAACGATCATGAGGGATGGGTAATCCCTTTTTAGCAACATGGAACTATGGTGATCCAAGCAGGAGGATGATGATGATGGTGCGGATATGCACGCGTACTCGATACAGGACTATGGGATTGTGGTGTACCTGCTTGGGATCACACGAATAGGTTCGTGGAACGTGTACCCATAAAAACTGTGCAAAGTACAGCGCTGATATGGGTAGTCTTGGTTGAGTATCAAGATGTCTTCCCAGTTTTACGGGCAGTCGAGGAATGAGGGCGGAACGGTTTTACTTTCGACCTCAGGCGATGGACGGTTTTACTCCTAGCCACGGTGCCAGAGGGGGCTTCTGTAGGAACGGTTTTAATTCCACAGCGGTGAAAGCTTAGCGTAGATTCTTTGCGAGCTGGGAAGCTCTTTGAAAGACCTTGTGGTGATCTCTTGGCCTCACACCTACGGTAGTGTGATTTGGGCAACATGGAGACTCTCTAGTCACTGCATAGTGATGAAATCATCAACCTGTGGGTAAAGTTGTGCAACCTCTACAGAGTGTCAAACTGTTATAACAACCGTGCTCACGGTGATGAGCTGCATGGACCTTTCACATGATTAGGGGAACTGGATGGGTGGACTTGGTGGGTAGCCAAGTTTGGTTTGGGCGTCGTAACCCTTGGCTTGCTACAGGCGGTGTAACCTGTAGTGTAGTTCTCTTAGGGGCGGTTTAACCCATGGTTGGCTACAGACGGTGTAACCTGTAGTCTTGGATAGATGAGATAATTTGGGGGTATTTTTCACCTAGTAAATAGGATGGTTTTCTACTAGGTGTAGGTGCTCATATATGCAAATAAACCATTATGTTAGCCATTCTTCAATTAAGCTTGCATGTCATATTTTCCCCCACTTGCCGAGTACGGCATGTGCTCACCCTTGCTATTTCCTTTTGTTGCTATATACTATAAAATGCTGCTCCGAAGATGGAGAGATGGACTACATCGATGAAGACTACTACTAGGCGAGCGTGCCCCCGGTCGATTGTCTGTGGTGTTATGGTGTCTTCTGCTGTTATTCTACGAGAGAGTCATTGTTAGTCTTTAAAGACAATTATTTATGTAATAATGGTATGCTTTAATAATGACATTGGTTATACTGTTATTCACTTTTACTATCGATATGTGTGAAACTTGTCCTGGGCACACATATACTAAGCATCTAGTTTTGTCCTTAAAATCGGGTGTGACATTTAATGTTATAAATTAAGGAATTGAGACAATTAAGAATGAAATCAAAAACATCTTCCATCAAAAAGACTTAGAATTTCATTCAATAATAATGTATGAAAATACAAGAAAAAGACTAAGTATAAAAGTGACATAGCTGGTTGATGTTCCATGAATTAGATACATCGTCGCCATCTTCATACATCATTCGATAAGCCCCCGGCCAAGTAACTTCTTTGACCACAAAAGGTCCTTCCCATTTAGGGGATAACTTGTGCTGATTCTTGGTTGATTGCACTCGTCGCAGCACTAAATTCCTAACATTAAACTGGCGACTGTGAAAATTTTTGTCATAATAGCGTCGCAAGCCTTGCTGGTATACTGCCGACGGAAACAAAGTGCGATCACGCAACTCCTCTGCTGCAACCAGTTCAATCACTCAGTTGTCTTGAAAAAGCTTCTTGGCATATCCCTTGACTCACGCTGATACGAGGTTTACCTCGGTTGGCAGCATAGCCTCGGAGCCGTAGACCAATGAGAAAGGTGACTGACCAATAGCCCAACTGACATTAGTGCGCAGACCCCAGAGAACCGAAGGCAGCTCTCGCACCAACCGGCATACGGTTGAGCCTGTCAAATATTCAGGGCTTCAACCCCTGAAGAATCATACCATTGGCCCGTTCGACCTGCCCATTGCTTTGAGGATGAGCCACTAATGCAAAGTGGATTTTTATTCCCATCTCATCAGCAAAGTCACAGAACTCCTCAGATGTAAACTGAGTATCATTGCCGGTGATGATATCATGAGGGACCCTAAACTGAGTGAAGACATCTCTGACAAACTCGACCACTTTCTTCAAAGTTATCTTGCCGACCGGCTTTGCTTCAATCCACTTGGTGAATTTGTCAATAGCAACAAACAAATGAGTGAACCCGGATGGCGCTTTCTTGAAAGGACCGACAATGTCTAGTCCTCAGACTGCAAAAGGCCAAGTCATAGGTATCATCTGAAGTTGCTACGAAGGCACGTTTGTCTGTTGAGCAAAGAATTGACAGCCTTCACACTTCCAAACAACCTGGTGTGCATCTTCGATCGCCGTAGGCTAGTAGAACCCTTGATGGAAGGCTTTGCCAACCAAAGTCTTGGAAGCTGCATGATTACCACATACGCCTGAATGGATTTCTTCCATCAATATCTTGCCTTCTGGTATCGAGATGCATCGCATCAATATGTTTGATCCTCCTCTTCTATAAAGAAGATCGTCCACCATCAAGTATCCTCGACACCTTGCCTTTAACCTTTGCTGCCCATTATGATCCGGAGGCAGCGTCCCCTTAGTCAAAAATTGGACAATCGGGTCGCGCCAGTCAGTCTTTATGTTGATATCATCTACCATCTCAGCAACATCGGTCGTTAAGATGTCCGACCGAGGAGAAATAGTGGGAGAATCGAGGGGGTGTAAGAAAACACCGGGTGGTACAATAGATCATGATGATCCCATCTTGGCTAATTCATCAGCCGCTTGGTTATTGTCTCGAAGAACATACGTGAACTTCAATCCATCGAAATTGTCTTCAAGCTTCCTTACTTCTTGGCAGTAGGCAACCATATTGTCATCCACACAGTTCCAATCCTTAGTGACTTGGTTGATGACCAGAGCCAAATCACCAAAGATGTAAAGACGCTGAATGCTGAGTGATACGACACTGCGCAGACCATGTAGAAGAGCCTCATATTCTGCAGTGTTGTTAGACGCGCAAAACATGATCTGGAGGACATACCGGAGCTTTTCTCCTTGTGGTGAGATAAGCACAATTCCTGCACCCGCTCCAGGTAACTAGAGGGATCCGTCAAAGTACATTTTCCAGTACTCAATATCTTGTGGTGCAAGCGGCATCTGAATCTCTGTCCACTCAGAAACAAAGTAATAGTGCAAGCGGTACAAATGTAATAGTGAACTGACCGAGTTCGACTGCCCACTTGGCAATTTTCCTTCGGCTTCTTGGTTGTGGAGGACTTCCCCGAGTGCAAAGGTTGTTTGAACCTCAATAGGACGAGCCTGAAAATAGTGCTTTAGCTTCCTCAAAGTGATCAAGAGCGCATATAGCAGCTTCAAGATCTGGTGATATCATGTTTTGGAGGCACTAAGGACCTCGTTGACAAAATACACTAGGTGTTGTACTTTTTGTATGTGACCCTCTTCCTCTCGGTCGACCGCTAAGACGGTGCTCAAAACTTGAGTTGTGGGCGATATGTAGAGCTGAAGCTTCTCTTGTGGCTCTGGAGGCACCAGGACTGGAATATTGCTGAGGTGAACCTTCAACTCATCCAACGCTGGCTGTGCCTCTATTGTCTAGACGAAGTCATCCTGCTTCTTGAGTAGTTTAAAAAACGGTAGACCCCTGACCCCCAGTCGAGAGATAAAGCGACTCAAGGATGTCATACATTCGGTCAGCTTCTGAACATCCCTTTGGGAATTAGGTGGCCCCATATCAAGAATTGCCTTGATTTTTTTGGGTTAGCCTCTATACCTCATTTTGAAACGATGTAACCGAGTAGCTTTCCCGAAGGAACCCCAAAAACACACTTTTTAGGGTTCAACTTCATCGAGTAACATCTCATGTTGTCAAATTTCTCTGTCAGGTCAGAGAGAAGTTCTTCAATGTTCCGAGTCTTTACCATGATGTCATCAACATACTCTTCTGTGCTCTGATCAATCTGAGTTTCGAGGCAGCATTAAAAATCAAGTTGGTAAGTCGCGCCAGCATTTTTTAGATCGAATGGCATAGTAGTATAGCAATAGGCGCCGAAGGGAATTATAAAGGCAGTCTTGATCTAATCTTCGACTTCTGTGGGATCTGGTGATAGCCGGAATAAGCATCCAGAAAGCTTAAAAGCTCACACACGACTGTTGAGTCTACAATCTGATCAATACATGGCAGAGCGAAGGGATCTTTAGGGCAGATCTTGTTCAAATTGGTATAATTGACACACATCCACCACTCTTTATTCTTCTTAGGTACAAGGACTGGGTTTGCCTGCCAATCAGGATGGTACACTTTCCTTATGAACTTAGCATCTAACAGTCTAGCTATTTCCTTCTTCATGGCATCCTTGCGGTCTTGTGTGAACCTTCTAAGCCTTTGCTTGATGGGGGTGGCCCCAGGAGGCACCCTTAGTTCATGCTCAATGTTTTCCCTAGGAACTCCCGGCATGTCAGAGGGCTTCCATGCGAAGATGTCCATATTTTCCTGGAGGAAGAGAGTGAGCGTGAGTTCGTATTTCTTATCGAGGTCGGCCCCAGCATAAGTGTTCTTAGCAGGGTCATCTGGGTCGAGCAAAACTTCCTTGGTAGGGACATCATCCGTCTGGATCTTGTCCTTGGTGGGCTTCTTCATGGGGACCTCCGCGTTAGTCCGCTCCTGACTGCCGACTGCCTTCTGGATCTCCAGCCGGTCGGACAGTATTTCGGCCATCTCACAACTCTACACATTGCAATCGAAAGAATTCCGAAGGTCAGACTGGAGGGAAATGATTCCCTTGGGCCTGGCATCTTGAGAGTGAGATACGAGTAGTGCGAGACCACCATGAATTTCGCCATCGCCGGTCTGCCGATGATGGCGTGGTAGGCAGACTCAAAGTCGGCTACCTGGAAGATGACATGCTCAGTCCTGAAGTTCTCACGGGTCCCAAAGGTGATAGGCAGAGTGATTTGTCCAATAGGAACAGAGGTTTTGCCGGGCATGATCCCATGATTGGGAGAGGAACTCGGCTGCAAGTCGCAGACTGACAAGCCTAACTCCGTGAGGGTCTTGGTGAAGATCAAGTCCAGATTGCTTCCTCCGTCGATGAGTACTTTGTTGAACTTGACCCCCTTCATCGTTGCCGCGAGCACTAGCGGATAGCGATCTGGCTTGGGCAGGTGCCTGGGGTGATCTGACCGATCAAAAGTAATCGATACTTCATACCACCTCATGTACTTGGGTGCGGTAGGCTCTATGAAGTTGATCTCACGTAGCTCTAGCTTTTGCTTGCGCTTGGAGGTGTAGGGATCCGGGCCTCTGAAGATGAAATTGACTTCCTTCCGGGGCTCCTAGAACTCTCCATCCTCGTCCTTGTTGTCACCGTCATTGGCTTTATCCTTGCCGTTGTGCCTTGGCGGATCTTTGGCCACCTTCAGTGCGGCAGTCACGAAGCCCTTCAAGCGGTAACAGTCCTTTGCTTTGTGGTTTCCCTTTGGATGCCATAGGCATGGGCCACTCAGCAAGTCATCCATGGTCTGCTGGTTCGTCCGAGGATTTTTCCTTGTTCGGTCTACTGCAGCGACCATGTTCTCAGTCTTCCACTTATTGTCCTTCTTGGAGGACTCCGGCTTGTGCGAGCGATTCTCCTTGCCTTTGCCTCGGATGCCATACAAGGCCGACTCTCCGGATGCGAACTCATCAGCAATCTCAAAGCACTACCGAGCGGTCAGCTTGAGGTCATGATTCCCCAACCGATCTCCAGAACTAGCTCATCGCTCTGGACACCTCCTTGGAAGGCTGCAATGATCTGTTGGTCCGGGGCATTAGGGATCTCGGTCTTCTTGGCGCAGAACCACTTAATGTAGTTGCGTAGGGATTTGTCAGCCCTCTGCTTGATCCAGGTGAGGTCGAAGTGATTGCCCGGTCGGTTGCAGGTAGCTTGGAAACTCTCAATAAACTTCTTGTTAAGGTCATCCCATGAAGTAATCGACCTCTCTGGGAGTGATGTGAGCCAAATCCGAATGGATGGCTCGAGACAGACCGGTAGATACTTGGCCCTCACATAGGTGTCGCCTCCTGCCAACCGAATCACCATGCTGTAAAGTTGAAGCCACTCCTGAGGGTTGGTCTGACCATCATACTTCTCGATGGGGACTAACTTAAATCCTTTTGGCCACCGAGCGTTATGAAGCTCTGGTATGTAAGCCTTGATCCCATCGAATTCATCCTCGTTAGGGGTGACTGACCTCCGTCGTCGGTCTGATGACCAGGAAGGTGAAGATGCATAGTGATTATGATGAGGGCCTACATCATCACTATGATGACGACACCGATTGTATTCATCATGGTTTCCGCGCCGGTCCTGATTGTCTAATCGATGTCGGTTGTCGTAGTTGTCTCCCGGTTGTCCCATCGGTCATCCTGTCGGTCGTCCCATCGGTGATCAGTCCTCCGGTTGTGGTGTTCCTCCTCGTGGTGCTAAGCATCCCAAAACCGCTCTTCAGTACGAGAGTTGATGGTATCTCGACCGTCACGGGGTCTCATGGAATTCCTCGGATCGCTACGCTGTCGACCACGAGAAGTCGCATGGCTAGAACTCGCCACTGATTGTGGTTCGTCCCTAGCCGCGTCTTGAACAACAGCTGCTTTGAGCATGGCTACTGCCTTATACATCGCCGGAGTTTGGTATGCTGAATCAACCATCAAGCTGTCAAACAACGTCTTCGCTCCAGTGATGTTGTTCTGAGGGGTGTGGTAGACCTTGACGCCATCTACTTCAATCTCCCAATCCCCGAGGTCTAGCCGTCGCTCCAATCGGGATCCAACAAATCCTCTCGGTCGGCGGCGGTGACCACTCAAAGGTGGTACCTCTTTTGGGTCATCATCCCTTTGGACTTCCTCATCACGTCCGTCGTTGTCATTGGCAGGACCATCGTCATTGTTGTCATCATCCCCATCATCGGTTGGGTTCTCATGAACCTCGACCATATTAATGGCAAAAGGATAAGGGCATGTAGATCCATCTGAGTCCTCATCAAAGGAGCAGACCGACTTAGAGTCGTACCCAGTGGGTAGATCTATCTCGCCGAATCCGAGTGGAACCAATGCAGGGATCAGATCTGACGGGCTTGGTGATCGCGCCATGAGATTGGCTACGGCCGAGTCAGATCGATGGTCTTCGAGGCCTAGCGCTCAAGTGGAGTCGGCGGTGAAGTCTAGCGACCCGAAGGAGATCTTGAAGTCCGGCGAGTGCTAAATGGTGGGAATCTCGGCCATCAAAGTCGATGGTGAATCCCGGTGAGCCTTGTCCCCTACCTGGCACGCCAACTGTCGAGACTTCTACTCGGCAATAAATTTATAGGGCTACGTCAGGATTAAGAACTCCATGGTTAAGACACAAGACGCCAATTTAGACAGGTTCAGGCCGTCTCGATGAGATTAAAAACCCTACGTCCTGTGTTCTGTGGTTTGTATTTCGTGTGTTGTCTGTCTGTTCCTCGATGGGGGTTCCCTGTCGCCTTATATATCCGGTCGGCAAGGGGTACATGAAGAGTCCTACTTGTAGTCTATAAGGATTCACATAGAAAGTCTATCTCTAATTGCGTTGCACTCCAAGCCAACTCGGTTGGTTCCCTTATAGATGAGGTACCCGATGGTCTACCGACTTAGGCATAACTATGGATACCTATAAGGTACGTATTCCACACTATGAGATAAAAGAATTGCTTGATAGATGGCGTGTTCATGACAATAGTATCATTAAAGAAATGGCAATCCCTATGAGTGCAAAGTTTGACAAATATTGGAACAAGTCTAGTATAGCTCTAGTTGTAGTATGCTTCTTTGACGCCCGATACAAGAAAAGGTTGATAGAATTCTATATGAAAAGGTTCCATGGTGATTTGTTTCAAGTTCCACTAGACAAGTTTTATAGTGTCATAAAGAAAATCTATCAGTTTTGTGTTAGTTCTGCACCTTCACCTTCAAAGGCAAATAGTGATGGAGTTGGAACTAGTAACACTAACACAACAGCTCATACCTTGATGGAAAACCAAGATGTGGAACTTGAAAGCTTCTTGTACGACACAAATGGGCATGATCTTGATGACTTAAATGAACTGGATAAATACATGGTCGAACCTCTTTTGAAATGTAGTGGTCACTTTAACATTCTATCTTGGTGGAGGGGCAAGATAAATGAATACCCTATTCTTTCACAAATTGCTCAAGATGTCCTTGCAATACAAGTATCAACTGTTGCTTCTGAGTTTGCCTTTAGTGCCGGTGGCCGTGTCATTGATCCTTATCATAGTCGTCTTGATCCGGAGATGGTTGAAGCTTTGATTTGCACCAAGGATTGGATTGCTGCATCTAGAAAAGGTTAAATTTACTAGACTGTTAGTTACAATTCTGCAATAATTATTTCACTTACACAAATGTTTTTGTTTGTCATTATAGAGTCAAAGAATTTCCCAACATTGATTGCTGATCTTGAGGTTCTACAAGCTGTTCTCGCTGCTCTAAAACATGAGGATAAGGTATAAGCTAATGTGACTGGTTTTGTCCATGTTACCTAAAGCTAGTAACAAATTCACTCATTTCTGGTTATGTATAGGAGGAAGATGGGACAAAATCTCCTAGTCAGAATAATGAAGATGACACCCCAAGTGACACTGAATGAATGACTATATGGAGTTGTGATTTACTGATGTGTAATATGTTGTGGGCATGTGATGTTTAGAGTTGGAACTTATGTGTTTTTGTCGAACATTGAACTATCGTGATGTATGTTGTATGTGTTTGCGTTGAACTTTGAACTACCATGATGTATGTCACTATGTTGTACGTATTTGTGTCGAACTTTGAACTATCATGATGTTAACCTTGTCATTCATGTGATGTTACATGTGGTAGTAAGAGAGTATGCTAATGTACATCTGTTGTATGTTATTATCATGTTATGTGGGTCGATATTCCCAGTTTGAATTAGCAGTTTCTGATCGATACCGACTAGTTTCCGATATTTTTTTGATCGTTCTGTGTTCCTAATATTTTCCTGATCGCTTTCCATTTCTGGCTTTTCTGTTTTCGTTTCCGTTCAACAAAATAAATGTGAAAATGAAAATGGTTTAGGTGTTTTCCTGACCGTTCCCGGTCGTTTTCATCCCTATCAATTACTCCCTTAATCTCTAGCTATGATGGTACAAGACTATGGTCTCTAACTAAATAGAGCGCTGAGCGAGCAAAGCAACTATGTATAAAAGTTACTTAAAAAGGAAACTTAAATACCAAGAAAGGAATCATGAAGACTTACTACATGTGGCAAGCATTCGTCAGTTATAAGCGTGGAGAAGAGGTGGACAGGCCCACTCCTCCTTCAGACTTCCCCTTACTCTCTCCCTATTTACTAAGCACTTTTGCAGTGCTAAAGCCTTTATAAAATGAAGCACTAAACTAATCTTGAAGTGTGTGGAGAGTGGAGCCTCTCCTCTTCATTTATAGGGCCCAAAATGCGGTTCCAGAGGCGGTATCTTCCGCCTAAGGTGCATAACCAACCTTGCGAAGGCGGTAACGGGCGACACATGAAGGCGGGGGGGGGGGGGGGGGGGAGGGGGGGCGAACAGGCCCACTTTATATTCGCCCGAACAGGGCAGTTCGGCCGTACAAGAGTGGAGCCCCGTCGCACCACCCTTTCGTCCATACACTAATAAGTGGCCCCTTTGTCCTTGTGCATATGTTAGGCCCCAAGAAGCATCGGTTCACCCCCCCTGTTTATGGGCCCATGGATCCTCGTAGTGAGCTCTGACTAGCCGGGAGTGTGCTTTCTCATGTGATGACATGGATTTTACTTCAATTACATGGGTAAATCATCTATAAGCAAATATTCACCAACAGTTGTGGAAATTGTTAGTAATAAAGCTCTACCACTAAGTTGCTTTTTCGTGTTATTGCTTTTATGCAGGTAATTGATGGTCTAAAATAGGTATTTAGTGACCGTCAATAGTGATGAAGCTCCTTGTGAGACAATCAAGAAATTGGATATTGGCAAAATAAGACCACAAGAACCAAACCTACTCAAGATGAACCATCTTCTTCAAGTTAAGATGAACATCATCCATAAGATCCAACAAATGAATAAGATCAAGGAAGTAGTCAAGATCATGGTGAGGATCATGATCAAAGCAATAACCAAGATCAAGATGGTGGAGGAGTAAATAATCAAGATGGCAGTAATCAAGAAGAGGAAGATGCATCTAGACCAACTTAGTGTTGCTGCTCACTTTGTTAATGTTGTTTGGATGTTAGAAAAGAGGGTGCTTGGTATGAGACTTATTGATGTCTCACATTCTAGTGAGAACATTGCAGATCATATTACCACTAGATTGATGAGTATGGATTGACTGATAAAGAATTTTTTATTACCCTTGACAATGCATCTTCTAGTGCTAATGCCATGCAAATTCTTACTCTAGAATTTTCTGGTTACATGGGCCATGTTTTGTTGAATCAAAAGTACGCATGCCATATCATTAATCTTATTGTCAAGTTTGGATTGAAACGTTTGAAACCTATTGTTGAGTCTTTCAGAACTGCAATTTATTTTTAAAACTCATCTAACCAGCGCATTGCTAGATATAAATCATATTGTGTTGCCATGAGTGTTCGTCCTAGGAAGTTTGGTTTGGATATAGATACCAGATGGTGACATGTGAAACATTGTTGGCCCTGAAGGACTCGTATGTTTTCGATAAAGTGGTTGATTTTCTTGAAATATTTTTTTGATTCTACTGTTGCTCTATCTGGTGTTTATTATCCTACATCTCCACTTATTGTGCATCAACTAATTGAAATAACTGGACACTTTAGTATATATAAGCATGACAGGTTGCTAAAAATGGTGGTAGTGCCTATGAAAGAGAAATACCTCAAGTATTGGAAAAGCATTCCTGTTATTTATGCATTTGCTTTTCTTTTGGATCCTAGGGGCAAGCTGAAAGGCTTATCTAAAGCTTTTAAACTTCTATCTCATAATTTGGATATTGATTATGATTATTATTACAACCATGTTAAGGCTGAATTGATGTGGACAAGGGTTCCCGATCTTTCGATAGATTCTGATAATCTTGATCAAGGTGGAGGCGATACACAAATCGATCTGGCTTCCGAAGAACATGTTCTCAACCCCGCAATCACAACACAACGTCTAATATGGTTATCAACCGGTGTTGCACGGTTGACCTCACCGAGAAGGCTTATCCTTGCCTGCAAATCAAGAACACAAGCAAGAACACAGAAGAATGCAACCAAATTTGCAAGTATATGACGAATCTCACAAGTTAGGGTCTCATAAACTGATCAAACGGTTAAACTGTTCTCAACAGAATAATCTAAGCAAAAACCAAACCCAAATAAAGAGGTGGTGGTTGTATATGAGGACCCTATATTTGTGCACCACCCCCTAGACACATGCCTAAGTGGGCACAACGCGATACATGGCCCAAAGGCCGATTACGGTGTCGCAGCACCAGGACAGATTCTGGACGTCTAATTGTTTTGGCGATTGCTGACGGATTGGGACGAATTTTGACAGCGACCGGTTGGGTTGGAAAGATCTTTTGGTAATCTTTCCAGGCATATATAGAGCATCCAAATCAGAGTCTGTATGTGTTTTGGGTGTTCGTTTTAGTGCGACCTGCTCCTGGACTCCGAGTCGGACTCTAGATTGATATTATTTGGGCCTTCATCTTGATTTAGACATCCTTGCTGGCCCATGACGGCTCCAATCACCTCTCCAGCTATCTTATCATCATCTCCATGATTTCTAACAATAATTAATTCATTAGGTAGCCATATGTTCTAAAAATCATATAAATACATCATTAGGAACAAACTCACCCGTAAATTTAGTTGCATCTGGGCTTGCGTTTTACTTGGAGGAGTACCGGGTGTATCAATAGGGGTGATGTCCTCATCATGAACTTACTAACATCTTTTTGAAGTACGAAAACAAGTTTGGTGCAGTTCTTTTGCAGAGACCACCTCTTTCGGTAAGTAGTGGCTGAAAGAAAACTGCCTCGGGTAAGATATTTGCTTCTGATAATGAGTTTCTAGAACCTACTCCACTTCAAACTAGTGCTTCCTGTGCACAAGTCTCAAAATTGACTATGTATCTTGATAGTTGACCCTATAACTGTCTATGGTGATGCCCTTGATGTTCTTAACTAGTGGTTTGAACAGAAACAAACATACCCTATCTTGTCTATTGTAAGGACTGAAGGTGTACCGAGGAGGGGGGCGGGGGTGAATCGGTAAGCCGACCACGAATCCGAATACTTCAATTCACACCATTAGAAATTAGCAATCGTTGCAACCTAACAGTTCTAGGAGGCCAAGACCTTACACATGCTAGTGTTCATGAAGAGAGCGAATGCAGAAGCTAAACACACTAGCCTATGGAAGCCACAATTCAACCTACTCACTAGAGCACCCAAGTGCGGAATAGTAAAGAGAGGGTCAAGGAATGCTCACGATTTTTTCCCGATGTCTCAGAATGATGGTGCCTTCCCCTAATCCTCGTTGGACCACTCCCGACGGAGTTTTGGTCCCTCCCACCACCAATGTGGAGTCCTCGCCCACGAGCCCGCAATCACTCCCAGAGCGAAGACACGGTGCGTGTCACCGTTGCCACCAAGGCACAAGCTCGCCTCCCTCAAGAACTTGTCGGACTCTCCGAGCCGACACGAGCGCTCACTAATGATGTCCCTTTCACCGGTGTTCTCAAACCGTGTACAAATGTGTGACGGCCTTCTCAACCAATCAAGATAAGCTCGATCACCGACACTTAACCGGTCTAGGTCCTACCATAGACCAAGAGTAATAGCCTAAATCACACCCTCAAGGATACCCTAGCCTTAGATGTGCATAATGCTCTTGTTACTCTCACTAGCACTCTCAAGATATGCAAAATCTCTTCCTAGTGCTCCTATCTTTTCCTCTTGGCTCTCACCAAATGCTCCAAGCAATTACACTGGCAAAGAGAGGTCTCCAAGACCCTAGCAACGAAGTTATATAGGCTTTATAAGCTTCATGAGAATTTTCATGGTTCTTATTTGCTCGATTCTTATTTGCTGGGGTCTTGGAGACCTCTCTCTTGGATAGTGGAATACCTGAGAGCATTTGGTAAGGTCCAAGAGGAAAAGAGGAGAGCACTAGGAGGAGATATTGCATATCTTGAGAGTGCTAGTGAGAGTAACTTGAGCATTGATGCACATCTAAGGCTAGGGTGTCCTTGAGGGTGTGATCTAGGTTGTTAATCTTGGTCTATGGCGAGACCTAGACCGGTTAGGTGTCGGTGATCAAGCCTATCATGATCGGTTGTGAAGGTCATCACACGTTTGTACACGATTTGAGCCCGCCGGTGAAAGGGGCATCGCTAGTGAGCGCCCGTGTCAGCTTGGGGAGTTCAACAAGTTCTTGAGGGAGGCGAGCTTGTGCCTTGGTGGCAGCAGTGACGCACACCGTGTCTTCACTCTGGGAGTGATTGCGGGCTCGTGGGTGAGAACTCCACATTGGTGGCGAGAGGGACCGGGACTCCGGCGGGAGTGGTCTAACGAGGAGTAGGGGAAGGCGTCATCCTTCCGAGACCTCGGGAAAAATCATGAACATTCCTTGACCCCTCTTTACTATTTCGCGTTTGTGTGCTCTAGTAACTAGGTTGAATTGTTGCTTGCATAGGCTAGTGTGTTTGCCTTTCGCGCTTGCTATCATCATGAACACTAGCATGTGTACGGTCTTGGCCTACCAGACTTGTTAGGTTGCAATGATTGCTAGGCTCTTGTAGTGTAAATTGAAGTATTTGGATTCGTGTGCGGCTTACCGATTCAATCCCCCCCCCCCCTCTCAGTACGCCTTCAGTCCTTACAAGTGGTCAGAGCCAAGTGCTCATCTTTGAGGCTTCACCGCCTTGAGTAAGGATGCCGAGACAGGTGGGGAGTGTTCCCATTTTCGATAGGGAGGACTATGGGTATTGGAAGGCTCACATGCAAGCCTGCCTAGAGTCCCTTGATCCAGAGATATGGATGGTCACTCACGAGTCTGATGCGGATGTGAACCTGCTTGTGCCTGATTTTATTAAGTGCAACGCTAAGCCTAAGAATGCTCTGTTTGCATGCATATCTAAGGATGTCTTTGCTAGGTTGGATGCTAGTTCCACAACACATGGTATCTGGACTGAGATTCAGGGTCTCCATGAGGGTACCAGTGATGTCAAAGAGGAAAGATACTATATGCTAAAGAACAAGTATGATAACTTCACTAGATTGCCACATGAGAGAGTTAACACTGTTTATTCTCGCTTTCATGTTCTAGTGGAGGAGATCAATGCTCTTGGGGATGACTTCAAGTTGAAGCCTGTTGAGGTGATAAGAAGATTCTTGAGGCTATTCAAAGACCCCAAGTATGAGTCCATCATCACTTTCACCTTGCAAGGTGACCACAAGACCAAGACCATGAAGGATGTACTTGGCAAGATCACAGCCTTCGAGAGCTTCCAGCTGGGTTTGGATGATCCTCAACCATCTAACCTTGCTCTGCAAGCCGAGAAGCACGAGCCTATCAAGCGCAAGAAGATCAAGAAGAAGGCAGAGATTGAAAAAGATGATGATGATGATGAAGATGACTTGAGTGAGGACTTGGCTCTTCTCATGAAGAAGATGAGGACCTTCAAGAACTAGTTTGCTTCCAAGTCTAGGGGCAAGTGCTACAACTATGCGTCAAAGAACCACTTTGTTCGAGATTGTCCCAAGCCCAAGAAAGAAGCTTTCAACTCCCAAGACTCAAGTGATGAAGAAGAAGAAGAAGAAGAAGAAGAAGACACCAAAGCCAAGCAAAAGAAGAAGAATTACTTCAACAAGGACAAGAGCAAAGGCAATGGCAAAGCTCAAGACCACAAGAAGTTCTCATGCAAGGCACTTGTTGGGGAGTGGACAAGTGACAACTCGAGTGATGAGTCCTCCTCAAGTGATGAAGAAGTGGCCAGCCTAGCCATGATCAAGACCACATCACCATGAGCTCTTCCTCCACCTCCCACATGCCTCATGGCCGCGAGCCAACTTGGGGAGAGTGAGGATGAGAGCAGTGATGACAGCGATGATGAGGAGCTCTCTTGCGCCGAGCTTTGGAGTATGCGTGAGCACGACCACAACATCACCATCGAGAAATCCAAAATGTTAGTAAGCTTGAGAGTGAGCTCAAGAACCTTGTCACATCTCATGAGGCCCTAAACAAGAGTTATGACAAACTCAAGGGTGATCATGTAGAGCTACATGAGAAGTACGAGGACCTTGACCTTACTTTTGAGGCCATCAATCTTGACAACCTTGCCTCTCCCTCCTCTAGTTTATCTAAGAGTGATGCTTCCACTATGCGTGATGAAGTAACCACCTCGGTTGACGTTTCTTCTCTTGAGCTATTTGTTTTGGAGGAATATCACAAGCTCAAGGAAGAGAGGAAGATGGTGATGGATGGCTTCGAGAGGCTCACACGTGATAGAGCTATCCACAAGGAGATTCTTGGAAGAAACCTTGTGAACAATGTCTCCCACCGGGGACTTGGCTCATATCCCGCCGTCATCGACATCATCAGGACAAGTGATTCCGTCCTCGCATGGATCAAACCCCTGCTCGCTGATGACTGCTCTTGCGAGAGATGTTGCAAGGATGGCCACACCGTCAAGGATTGTCCTATGGTGAGAAGTTCCATTGTTTTTGCTAATGCTAACTTGTTCCATGAGAACACACATTTCAAGCTTTTTAGGAACAAGGATGGCAAGGTGAATGCTAAGGCTTTGGGACCACCAAACAAGAAGAGAAAGGTCAAGAACATATGGGTGCCTAAGTGCATTGTTGATCTTGAGAGGTCAATGAAGTACAAGTGGGTGCCCAAGAACAAGACCTAGAAGATGGTGGTGGTGGTGGACTGGGAGCTTACTTGAAGATCAAGTGAAGTCCATCACAAGTGACATGGACCTCAATGTCAAATCTACTCATAAGGGAGGTAACCGTATTAGTTCTTGGTAGTTGTATTGTGTTTTTCCTTTTCTTGCATTGCATGGTAATTAGGACTCCTTTGTGACTAGTATGCTTTGCATCCATGCATGTGTAAATAACTAAAAGAAAAACACATAAAAATTAGTCAATGTCTAACCAATCCAAGATAGTTATAAGCAAGGGGGAGTGCTTGAGGTGGTGGTTTGGCTTCTCTCAAGGCAAGGGTATGGCTTATAGTGAGTAAGCTTGGGAGCGGTTCAAACTTGACATTGTTAGGTTTCCTTTGTGTCTTGTTTAATGTTGCTTGCATTCACATGGCATGTTTACTTTCATTGCATATGTAAAATGCTTGTTGCATGCATCATATAGGAAACACAAAGGAGGCTTGTCACGTTTGGAGATATTTGTGCCTCATGATCTATATAAGATTACATCTCAGCAAGTGTGGCCAAAGGAAAGGATTGTGCTTCATGCCCATTGAGCAATCTCTTATGAACTCCGAGGTTAAATCTACTCGCACGGTTCATGGACTAAGGCTCATACATACCCATTTGGTTCTTAATTGTGAAAATTATAAGGCCATAAAGAGCCACTATTTGAAAAGAAGTGTTTGAGAGTTCCCTTCAAGCTCCAAGTGCAGTGTTTATTTGGGTGTTAAGTGAGGGCACTTGGAAAAATGGAGAAATTCCTTGATTCAGCAAAATTTTTAGAGTGACCGTACAGTCTGATCTTTGGACCGTATAGTCCGGTCAATGCACATGTGCACAATGCTTCGGGACTGTTGAGTTATAGAGACCGGACAAAACGATCGACCTGACCGTACCATCCGGTCTGTATAAGTGCTTGACTAGATCGAAGACTTACCGGACAGTCCAGTCTAGAGACCATACTGTGCGGTCACTATAATTGATCGCACGATGCAATCCCGATCTGTGACCGTTGATCCGTGCTTGATCCAATCGCGGCCGTTGATTTCTTCTTTGACGCCGAGTTCACGAACCCGCCGCCTCGCTCCCTCTGCCACCGAGCTCCTGTACCCCACCATTGCCAAAGGGCCGCCGTGCCACTCCGTGCTCCCGCACACTAGTTCCCGCACCGCCGCGCTTGCCCTCGCTCTTGCCCACGCGCAGCTGCACCTGCTGCTGCTTGTGCCCGAGTGCCGCCTCTACGCAAGCCGTCACCGCCGCATAGCCATAGCTTCCATCGCTCGTCGTCGACTCGCCACTGAGCAGCGCTGCCTGCTTCCTCCAAGCGCGCGCAAGTCGCACCACCCCTCTGCCCACACTGAGTTCCACCGATAAGGGCAAGAATAAGATGCTTGAGAAGCCCAAGAGCAAGAAGAGGACTAGACTGGACCTAGAGTCAGAGAGGGCCAGGAGGTTAGCACAGCACCTGGATGCCATGGAGGGTTCACGCATGATACCTGGATCACTGTTGATCATAGGTACTCAGACAAACGACTAGGGTCGCAGGAGAAGCACCGGGCAGAGGACCACAGGGCCAGAGCTGTATAGAGGGATCAGGCTACCACCATGGTCGCAGGGTACTCCCACTTCTCGTCAGGAGAGGTCGTCGAGACCTGCGGAGCAGGGATCCTCCAGGCAGCAGGAGGAGTCAAAGGAGGAGTTAGAGTCAAAGGAGAGCTTAGATTCAGAGTCTACGGAGTCAAAGGAATTTGAGGAGGAGGAGACTGAGCAGCCAGTACAGCCACAGCAGCAGAGGACTGCTCACTAGATAGGAGACCCGAGGTGCACCTATGCAGTGTGCACGAGGAGGCTGTAGAGACAGGTACAGATAGTAAGAGAGACAGACATTCTTAAGGATCATGCAAAGGACCTTAAGTTGCTACATCTTGTCTCCTTCGAGCAGTGGGTTCTAGTCCCCAGGGACCCTGCTGCAGGAGAGAGATACTGGATAGGCCTCCAGAGGAGAATTGGAGAGGGTCTGAGACGCTATCTTTCACTGAAAGGCAAAGATAAGCTGTTTGTGCTGCAGTAGTACACCACTTACCAGGCTATGAGGAGAGCCACAGGCACAGACATGGAGCAGCATTCCACTTACCTACCTGGTCTAGCAGAGTTGGTCACGGAGCCCTACAGATACAAAGAGGATATAGTGCTAGAGTTCTATGCTACACTGTGGGCTGCCAGAGACCATTAAGAGATCTGGTCCTTGTTCAGAGGGCAGCCACAGCGTGTGAGCAGGGGTGATCTAATAACCAGCTTTGGACTCCTTGCTTCAGATTTCCAGTTGTACAGGAGTGCCTACCCGACCCTTGCTCCACCCCACAGACCACAGGGAGGGAAGATACCATCAGACGACATGGTGTCAAATGCCTTTCCACCACTCCACACCCCAGGCTTTGAGAGAGGCCATGCAAGACTCACCGCAGAGGCTAAAGTGGTTAGAGCGGTAGTCACAAGGACTATCATTCCCAGATTGGGATACAGAGAGGAGTTCACTTTACTACACTAGTGGGCAGTAGCAGCTATACTGAGGAGACAACCGTTTGACTTGGCTGATTTACTGATTGGTGAGATGGAGGAGGTTATCTCTGAGAGGGTAGGAGGACGCCCTCTAGTCTATGCTCCTTACATCTGCTATCTTTTGAGGAGGATGGGACTAGTCATGGAGGAGCGGCAAAATACATTCCCTGAGGTGACCACCAGCTAGTCACCTCGAGTCTCCAAGGGTTCGTAGTCAGCCTCGACTCAGCAGGCAGGAGAGGAGGAGCAAGAGTCACCGCCAGTCACTCACGAGCAGGCAGCTCATCCAGAGACGGTGGTTCCTGAGTTAGCTAGTACAAGAGCACCTCCCCAGCCTACAGGGACACAAACAGAGGACACTTTCACTGTAGCAGCACTAGCACGACGCCTGGGTGCCTTCATTCAGAGCACAGCTGAGGAGAGACTTCAGATCATGGAGGTCATCAGAGGACAGGCAGAGCTTCAGAGACAGCAGATGGCACTGATGACCACTCTCATGACCCAGATGGCTGAGATGACTCAGAGGCAGACCAGTCAGCAGCCAGGGCCTTTAGCACTTCCACAGTTCCAGCTGCTGCCGACTCAGCCAGGACCCTTCATCGCTATGATGACAACCCAGTCTTCTGGACTGCCTTCACTCTTAGGGGTCCTTTTGATAGGGGTAGCAGGACAGACTCAGTCACTAGCTCAGTTCTCCCATGTGTCCGCCTTCTCAGTTTCTGCATTGTTCTCTTCACCGACTCACTCTTCTACTTCGTAGATGGCAGGACCTTCCACCTCCCATCAGCTACCAATCAGGAGTCTGTTCTTAGAGATAGTGCACACCACATGTGTAGACTCCTAGACAACCCAGAGACAGCTACAACTTCACTCTCTTCTGCTACAAACACTCCTCTAGTCAAACCTGAGGTAGCAGAGGATCTGGTCCGCCGAGGTTTCACTCAGGAGGATGTGGATGACCTTGCTCGTCTTCAGGCGACTATTGCCGAGAAGACATCCATAGTCCTACCAGCAGGACAGAACAGAGGGTCTGAGTCACCTGTAGACCTTGACTTCTTCGAGCAGATGGATGCTCAGGCAACATAGGCTGAGGGAGCACATCAGGATCCAGCACAGGAGCAGCCAGGAGCAGAGCCCTCAAAGGGCGTCGCTGCACCACTTCCTTCGACCATGAGCGTGTAGATGTTCACCTTTTCCTGCTTTTTGGTGCTTGTTGCCAAAGGGGGAGAAGTATATCATAGGTCTAGGAGGAGTTGGAATGTGATCCTGTGCAATTGAGAGTAGCTTGTACCTAGAGGGAGCATACGTGTACATTGGTTTTAGGAGATAGGTACTTTAGGATTTTTTTGGTGGTTTTATCGATGTTCGTGGATTTTGAAGAGTCATAGTTTTCATTCACTTGTGTTTGACTCATCTTGATCTCACTTGGTTTATTTTCATACGCAGTGCTTGTTTCTCTTCTTTATCCTGTTTGCCTATGTATGATGCCATGATGATGAGTGCTTGTTCTTCAATTTCTTGCATGTTCATGCCTATCCTGTTGCATCTCATCATTCATGTCTTGCTTTGCATGTCTTTATGCTTTAATTAATATCTTCACATGACATGCATGCATATCATCTAGAGTGTGCTCTTCTTTCTTATTCCTCTTAGCTCTTGATGATGCCTGATTGAGTAGGACCTTGTGCGTTTCTCTCCTATGCATTTGTGGTTCCTCTCGATCATTGTGTAGCCTTTTAGCCCTGCTGTTTTATGATAAGATTATGATAAGTAGTGTTTGTCATCAATCACCAAAAAGGGGGAGATTGTAAGCTTCATTACCATTAACGATTGGATCCCCAAGGTATGGATGTTTTGGTGATAGATGACAACTATAAAATTGTGGGCTAATATCTACACGAGTGCTGTCTATGTAGGAATCATCTCTAAACTCTACTACAAATCATATGGATGATGGTTGCCTTGGCGATTGATGACAATGACCACAAGCATGGAGGTTTGATGAGCTTGATAGAGTCCAAGGGTTGATGGAGATGGGTCAAGGCTAAGGACAAGCTATGGAGCAAGTGTTTGGAACACTTGTCTAGTTGTTAGGGCTTTGAGTCCATAGGAAAAACCGGACTATCAATGGGGTTTAGATCATTTCTCTTTAGGTCATGCTAGTTGGTGATGTGCATGGATGCTCAGTGAAATCACAGGCACTAGGTGACAGTGGAGAAGCCAAGGAGCTGTCCGGAGAAGCCGGGAAACGAAGTCAAGCGAGGACGAGGAGTTTCAGCTTCTGGACGAAGTGACCAGACAGAGGGGTCAGTGGGGACCGGACTGTATGGTCACTAAGTGGACAGAGAGCAGTTTGCAAGGAATTTGTTTGCGCAAGGTTCAATAGTGACTGGACGGTCCGGTCAACAGACCGGACGATCCGGTCTGTATGGAGACACGCCAAGATAGAGAGGACGCAAATTGGGAGCTCTCTGGAATGGAGAGAGAAAGTCTGACCAGACGGTATGGTCAGTACAGGAGTTCAGTCTGGACAGAGCAGCCAACGGCTCTAGGATCCGTTCCAGAGAGACCGAACGGTCCGGTCTGGCAGTGGCTGGACAATCCAGTCATTGGGGTCCAGAAAGTGGATTTGTGGAGCAGCGGCTAGTTAGGGGTTGGAAGCCTATATAACTTCGTTGGTGGGGTCTTGGAGACCTCTCTCTTGAACAGTTGAATACCTGAGAGCATTTGGTAAGGTCCAAGAGGAAAAGATGAGAGCACTAGGAGGAGATATTGCATATCTTGAGAGTGCTAGTGAGTGTTCTGGACAAAGTGACCAGATAGAACATCTAAGGCTAGGGTGTCCTTGAGGGTGTGATCTAGGTTGTTACTCTTGGTCTATGATGAGACCTAGACCAGTTAGGTGTCGGTGGTCGAGCCTATCGTGATCGATTGTGAAGGCCGTCACATATTTGTACACGGTTTGAGCCCGCCGCTGAAAGGGGCATCGCTAGTGAGCGCTCGTGTCAGCTCGGTAAGTCTAGCAAGTTCTCGAGGGAGGCTAGCTTGTGCCTTGGTGGCAGCGGTGACGCGCACCATGTCTTCACTTTGGGAGTGATTGCAGGCTCGTGGACGAGAACTCCACATTGGTGGCGGGAGGGACCGGGACTCCGGCGGGAGTGGTCCTTGACCCTCTCTTCACTATTCCGCGTTTGTGTGCTCTAGTAACTAGGTTGAATTGCAGCTTCCATAGGCTAGTGTGTTTGGCTTCTGCGCTTGCTATCATCATGAACACTAGCATGTGTAGGGTCTTGGCCTACTAGACTTGTTAGGTTGCAACTATTGCTAGGCTCTAGTAGTGTAAATTGAAGTATTTTGATTCGTGTGCAACTTACGGATTCACTCCCTCCCTCGGTACGTCTTCGGTCCTTACAGGCTTCCAACCTCCAACTAGCCATTGCTCCATGAAATCATCTCTCTAGACACCATTGACCGGACTGTCCGGTCATTGCCAAACCGGACTGTCTGGAACGGCTACTAGAGCCATTGGCAGCTCTGACCGGACCGTCCAGTCAAACTTTCTCTCTCCATTCCAGAGAGCACCATATTCTACACTTCTCTGTCCCGAGCAACCTCCGTACATTCTGCACCGTCCGGTCTCTACAGGTCTTCATGCTTACAGACTCCTTCGCAGACTTCTCTCTGGTCTCCAAGTGACCGTACAGTCCGATCTCCTCTGACCCCTCTATCTGGTCACTTTGTCCAGAAGCTAAAACTCCTCGTCCTCTCTTGACTTCGTTTTCTGACTTCTCCGAACAGCTCCTTGGCTTCTCCACTGTTACCTAGTGCCTGTGATTTCACTAAGCATGCATGCACATCACTGACTAGACATGATCTAAGAGAAATGACCTAGACCCCTTGATAGTTCAGTTTTTCCTATGGACTCAAAGCCCTAACAACTAGACAAGTATTCCCAACACTTAGCTTGTCCTTAGCCTTGATCCATCTCCATCTACCCTTGGATTCCATCAAGCCTCCATGCCTATGGTCATTGTCATCCATTGCCAAGGCAACCATCATCCATATCATTTGTAATAGAGTTTAAAGATGATTCCTATAAACACAACACTCGTGTAGATATTAGCCCACAATTTCATAGTTGTCATCTATCACCAAAACATTCATACCATGGGGATCCAATCATCAATAGTCATGAAGCTTGCAATCTCCCCCTTTTGATGATTGATTACAACCACTACTCAACATAATTTTATCAAGAAACAACAAGTCTAAAAGAGCTACACTATGATCGAGATGAGCCTCAAAAGCATAAGCAAAGAACAAACAAGGTCCTACTAATCAAGCATCATCAAGAGCTAAGAGAATGAAAAGAGAAGCACACTCAAGATGATAATGCATGCATGTCATGATAAGATATTAAGAAAAACATAAAGACATGCAATGCAAGGCATGAATGATGATATGCAAACGGGATAGCATGACAATGCATAGAAATTAAAAGAAAGCAATCATCATCATGACATCATACACAGGCAAATAGGATAAATAAAGCAAGATAAAGCACTGTGTATGAAAATAAACCAAGTGAGATCAAGATGAGTCAAACACACGCGAATGAAAACCATGACTCATCAAAATCCACAAAAACATCACGATAAATCCATCAAAATAAGATCCAAATGTATCTAACTCTCAAAACTCATGTACATGTATGCTCCCCCTAGATACATGCTACTGACTCTCGATCGTATAGGATCACACTCCCACTCCACCTAGATCTATGACTACTTCTCCCCCTTTGGCAACAAGCACCAAAAAGAGGAAAAAGGAAACAACTAAGCGCTCATGGTCGAAGGAGGTGGTGCAACAACGTTCTCTATAGGCTCTGCTCTGGGCTGCTCCTGTGCTGGGTCTTGCTGCTCTCCTTGAGCCAGTTTCACCTGAGCATCAAGCTGCTCAAAGTACTCAAGGTCAACTGGTGACTTAGACCCTCTATCCTATCCTACTGGTGGAACTATAGATCTCTCCTCAGCAACTATCGCCTGAAGAAGAGCAATGTCATCCACATCGTCCTGAGTGAAGCCCCTTGTCGAGACTTAATCTCGGCACTAGACATAGGGTACTTCACCTATGATGATTTATATGTAGAAAGGGGTATGCGTGAGATCGAGAGACGATGGTAACACAAGACGCCGATTTATACAGGTTCGGGCCTCCCGGAGGATAATAACCCTACGTCCTGTGTTCTACGGTATTTGTATTGATATGTCAAGATCATAGATCTAGATAAGGAGGGTTGCCCTAGACGATGATGTCTAGTTGTGGAATCTATCTAATTGAGGGCTTGTCTGCTTGAGGAGGATCCCTGCCCCGCCTATATATCCGGGGGGACATTGTTACATGGCGGAGTCCTAGTCAGTCTACTATACATATCATAGTAGGAGTCTTTCTCCACTTTCCTTCTATGTGAGGTACCCTAGGTACAGGTCATCGACAGTGGCCCCCGAGAGTCTTGCAAGTTTGATGATAATCTTTAGTAGCTTCCCGACTGGTTTATGCCATGTAGAATGCTTCAGCTTTGTATCAGCGAGCTTGTGAGGGTCTCAAAGATCAATACGTCTTCAAGAAATCAACTGGTGCACCGAATAGTGCACCTAATTAGGTGTAGCCCCTAACTCTTGTATTATTTGGAAATTGCATATAATGCAAGAGTCCAAAACAAGAATAGTTGTGTTGGCTCTCTTTAAGGAAAAATCGCTCGAATCATCAATTCGAGTGATAAATAACTTAGTAGAGTGACATCAATCACTACCCAGTGATAAATAATTTAGACAAGTGACTTCAATCACTACCAACTGATAGATGACTCAAACCAACAACCGAGTGGCAGCCACACTCAACTCAGACCGAGTGGCAGCGATGCTCAACTCAATACGGTAAGGCCGAGTGAAGAAGGCAGTCGAGGTTGTCGTAGCCGTCGACCGGATGAAGTGATGATCGAATGACACTGATGGTCTGATATGTGGCCGACCGATAGCATCAGTCAGACGTGATGTGGCAGATCAATGGTGGCAGTCAGAGCTGATGTAGCCGACCGATGAAGGCAGTCGGAACTGGCATGGTCAACCGATGAAGGCGGTCGATGCTGTAAGCAGACTAATGAAGGTGGTTGGAGCTAGAATGGTCGACCGATGAAGGCGAGGAAATCACTTTATATCGAGTGGTGTATCTGCATATCCATCATAAATGTTCCTGACAATAAATGAAATTAAAATAATTAGTTATAATTAACATTTTTTGCTTGATCACTTATTTTATAAGCCAAACAAATTAGTCAACTGAAAAGTCAAGTCTGTATCCATTTTTATCCTATAAATAGACCAACTGGCGCATAGCAGCATATTCACGTGTTAGCAATCAGATTGATCCACCATAGGATACTTAGGATAAAATATAAAGAGCTCGAAGCTCGATCTGCCGCAACAATATATTCTTGCATAGCAATCAGAACCAGTCAACACGTGACCTCTCACAACTTTGGCTCTGGGTTTAGTGTAGTGGCAGTCTGTCGCATAGCAAAGAAGTTCTATGCCTTAGTTGCTTGTCAGCGTAAGACCAAAAATAAGGCCAAATCGCAAATAAAATGCAATGTATCGGTCGAGGCTGAAGCAAAAAAAGTGAAACTAGAACAAACGACATGGGTGATATGGTGTCAGGGCTGAAGCACTACTGAAAGGTCACCGACCGACATGGATGGTGTCAGGGCCGAGGCACTACTGAGAGGTCACCGACCGACATGTGTACCACTAGATTCATAAAAAAAAATAGAGAACACGTGTATACATACACAAATAGCCCCCTGGCACAATTGTTTAATGCGTAGGATTAAAAAACCGAGGCAATAAAAAGGCGAATAAAGTCATAAAAAGAGCACTGATTAAGAAGCCCAACTTTACTTATAAAAAACCTACGACCTTCTGCTTAGAAAACAAAAATAAATGGCCATGGGAAAACAATATGAAGGACATGAGCCCAAAATCTCGAAAGTAAATCGACAAAGTATAAAGATACTTAGCTTTGATATTCGGTGAGTTGTCGAGGAGCCCCTGAGCATGCCGATGTTGTTGGCGAGTGATCGAACATCTATGTCGAGCCATCATGTCGCCGAAACATCGAAGCTCAGAGTGGTTTAGTTTGTGTCGCTAAGTAGTCAAGTATCAAGTCGCCAAGTGGCTGACCGACACGCCAAACTGTCAAGTCGTCGAAGGCATTGTCGATTAACCGAATGGGTGGAAACCCAAAGCGCCAAGTCATTGACTGCGTCGCTAAGAAGCTCAATAGCCGTCGAGTCGTCATGGGGTAGTGATGTCGCCGAGTGGCCGAGTCGAGGCGATGTCACCGAGTGACCGAATCGCGGCGGTGTTGCCGATGCGCTGAGTCATCGAAGACGTCGTCGAGTGGCCGGATCATTGAGACATCGAGTAGCTGACCGAGATGCCAAGTCACAGCGATGTCGCCGAGCGACTGAGTCCGCCGAATCATCGAGTAGCGGATGCACTAATTCGTCGAAGATGTCGTGGAGTAGCCCCCGGACAAATCCTCATGATAGCCGAGCGGTCAAACCGTCAAGTCACGGTGACCCATTCTCCTCAGCAGCTAGCAGATGTATGGACCATAGACTAAGTGACGTCCACCTACCCTCTTAGAGATAACCTCCTCCATCTGACCAACCAGAAGATCTGCAAGGTCAAACTATCGTATCCTCAGAATAGCAGCCACTGCCCACTGGTGAAGAAGTGTGAACTCCTCTCTATACCTAGACTGTGTGATGATAGTACCGGTGACTATCGTTCTAACCACCTTAGACTCTGCAGTGAGTCTTGTAGGGCCTCTATCAAAACCTGGAGTGTGTGGTGGTGGAAAGGCTACTGACACCATGTCATTCGGGGGTAGTGTCACTCCCTATGGTTTGCGATGTGGAACGAGGGTCCCATAGGCACTCCTGTATAGCTGGAGATCTGAAGCAAGGATCCCAAGGTTAACTATGAGATCCTCCCTAGTCACATGCTGGGGCTGTCCTCTGTACAAGAACCAGAACTCAGAGTGGTCTCTGGCTACCCACAGTGGCGTAGAACTCCATCACAATGTCCTCCCTATACCTGTATGTAGCATCTGCTAGCCCTGGCAAGTACATGAAGTACTGCTCCATGTCAGTGCATGTGGCCCTCTTCATGGCCGGGTATAGCATGTACTGTTGTAGCACAAATAGTCCAGCCTTGCCCTTCCTAGCAAGGTAGCATCTCAGTCCCTCACCGATCCTCCGCTGAAGACCAGTCCAGTACATCTCTCCTGCAGCAGGGTCCCTAGGGCTGGGACCCACTGCTCGAAGGAGACAAGACGAAGCGACTTAAGGTCCTTCGTAGGAACCATAAAAATGTCTATCCCTCTAGCAACCTCTACGAGTCACTGCAGCCTCCTCGTGCACACTGCATAGGTGCATGTCGGGTCTCCTGCCCAGTGAATAGTCCTCAGCTGCTGTGGCTGTGCTGGCTGCTCCTCCTCCTTTGAGGTCTCTGTCTTAGACTCTGAGTCTCTAGACTCTATGCTATCCTCCTCTGACTCCTCCTCCTACTGTGTGGAGGATCCATGCTCCACAATTCTCGATGACCTCTCCTGACGAGAAGCCGGTTATGCTGCGACCAAGCTGGCAACCTAATCCCTGTGTATAGCTCTGGTCCTGTGGTCCTCTGCCTAGTGCTCCTCCTGTGACCCTGGTCGTCTGTCTGAGTACCTATGATCAACAGCGATCCAGGTGTCCTCCGTGACTCCTCCATCGTGTCTAGGTGCTGAGCTAATCTGCTAGCTCTCTCTGACACTGAGTCTAGCTTGGTCCTCTTCTTGCTCTTAGGCTTCTCTGGCATCTTTCCTTTGCACTTATCCTGTCCTCCTGCCATCTCTGCTGCTGCTGTCAAGTGTCACTGCACGCACGTAGGTATAGATAGGATAAGTATAGAGCCTAATACATCTATCAGCAAAGCACCGTTAGGAAAGAATGCGCAATAGAAATCCTAGCACTGAGATGAAGGACATGATCACCGAAAAATAAGCAAAGTATTAACAGTGATCATTGACTATATGTGGCTGGTGCGAGTCATCTAGTGTGCAGTCAAATAATAGGCAATAAATCTAACTACAGACTAAATGAGAAACAAACCCTAGACATGTAATTTACAGATAGACATGAAATTAATTGCATCTAGGTTGAGCCAATTAACTAACTAATGCAACTAAAAATAGGAATTGCTTATAATTGCATTAATCAAGGAAATTTTCTTGATTACAGGGCATAATTTGATGAAATGGAAGAATGTCACGATACCCTAAGGGGAGGACAACGAACACCGAGAAGATAAGCATCAGGGAATGCACTTCGATCACCGGAACTAAGAAAGGAGGCAACTTTGCCCAAGTGCTTGTGGTTGAGCTCAAGCCCAGGGGATCTAGACATGTGCGCGCGTGCGGAGGGGTGGAGGCGCGTCGACGACGGTCGGCGACAACGCACAGCAAGGCGGTGAGCATCTGCGGTGACGACTTGTGGTGGTGGCGGCTATTCTGTGGAAGGGCGTCGGCAGCGCTAGGGTTTGCGCGTGTGCATAGCTGCGTGCGAGGCCGGAGACGGCGACGATGGCATACGGCGAGATGCGGCGACATCGACCGAGGGAGCAAGGGCAAGCTCTTGGCATTGGGCGAACGAGGAAGAAACCAAAACAGAGATTGCCGATTTTTGACCTAGGTCAAAACATTGACGAACGGCCGAGATCGAGCAAGGGAATGATCAACGGTCCAGATTGAGAACTGCGTTGCACGATCAACCGTAGTGACCGGACCGTCTGATCACTTTGGGGTTCTGAGAATCAATGTTCTATTGAAACAGAACTTGTGCAGACCGGATCATCCGCTCTTTAGAAGAGTTTTGTCCGGTTTCCATTTTCATCTTCCCTGCAGTACAGTGCATTGCTGCACAGACCGAACTATATGATCACTACCGGGATTTTGCTGAATCAAGGAATTTCTCCGTTTTCCATGTGCCCTCACATACCACCCAAATAAACACTGCACTTGGAACATGAAGGGAACTCTCAAACACTCCTTTTCAAATAGTGGCTCTTTATGGCCTTATAATTTTTGCAAATGCCAAATGAAGAATCAAGCAAATAAAAACCAAAGCGAAGAAGAGCCAAATGGGTATGTATGAGCCTTAGTTCATGAACCGTGCGAGTGGGTTTAACCTCGAAGTTCATAAGAGCTTGCTCAATGGGCATGAAGCACAATCCTTTCCTTTGGTCACACTTTTGGAGATGTAATCTCATATAGATCATGAGGCACAAATATCTCCAAATGTGACAAGCCTCCTTTGTGTTTCCTATATGATCCGTGCAACTAGCATTTTTACATATGCAATGAAAGTAACATGCCATGTGAATGCAAGCAATATTAAACAAGACACAAAGGAATCTAAACAATGTCAAGTTTAAACCCCTCTTAAGCTTACTCACTATAAGCCATACTCTTGCCTTGAGAGAAGCCAAACCACCATCTCAAGCACTCCCCCTTGCTTATAGCTATTTTGAGTGGGTTAGACATTAACTAATTTTTATGTGTTTTTATTTTAGTTATAAACACATGCATGGATGCAAAGCATACTAGTCACAAAGGAGTCCTAATTACCATGCAATGCAAGAAAAGAAAGAGCACACTACAACTATCAAGAAGTAACACAGTTACCTCACTCATGAGTAGATATGATGTTGAGGTCCATGTCACTTGTGGTGGACTTCACTTGATCTTCAAGAAAGCACCCGGTCCACCACCACTACCATCATCTAGTTCTTGTTCTTGGGTACCCACTTGTACTTTGTTGACCTCTCAAAATTAACAATGCACTTAGGCACCCATATGCTCTTGACCTATCTCTTCTTGTTTGGTGGTCCTAAAGCCTTTGAATTCACCTTGTCATTCTTGTTTCTAAAAAGCTTGAAATGTGTGTTCTCATGAAACAAGTTAGCGTTTGGCAAAACAATGGAACTTCTCACCATAGGACAATCCTTGATGGTGTGGCCATCCTTGCAACACCTCTCTCAATAGTAGTCGTCAGCGAGTCGGGGCTTGATCCATGCGGGGATGGAGTCACTCGTTCCGATGATGTCGATGGCGGCGGGATATGAGCCAAGTCCCCGATAGGATACATTGTTCACAAGGTTTCTCCCAAGAATCTCCTTGAGGATGGCCCTTCCACATGTGAGCCTCTCGAAGCCATCCATCACCATCTTCCTCTCTTCCTTGAGCTTGTGACATTCCTCCAAAACAAATGGCTCTAGAGAAGAAACCTCAACCGAGGTGGTTCGTTCATCACACATAGTAGAAGCATCACTCTTAGATGAACTATAGGATGGAGAGGCAAGGTATTCAACATTGATAGCCTCAAAAGTAAGTTCAAGGGCCTCGTAATTCTCACGTAGCTTTACTTGATCACCCTTAAGTTTGTCATAACTCTTGTTTAGGCCCTCATGAGATGTGACAAGGTCCTTGAGCTCACTCTCAAGCTCACCAACATGATCCTTAGCCAACTTACACTCTTTTTTTACCACATCCAACATTTTGGATTTCTTGATGGCGAAGGCACGGGCTTGCTCAAGCAAACTCTAAAGCTCGGCGCAGGAGTGCTCCTCATCATCGCTGTCATCGCTGCTCTCATCCTCACTCTCCCCAAGTTGGCTCGTGGCCATGAGGCACGTGGGAGGTGGAGGAAGAGCTCATGGAAGTGTGGTCTTGATCATGGCTAGGCCATCCACTTCTTCATCATCACTTGAGGAAGAGGATGTGTCACTTAAGTTGTCACTTGCCCACTCTCCAACAAGTGCCTTGCGTGAGAACTTCTTCTTGTAGTCTTTGGCTTTGCCTTTGCCTTTGCTCTTGTCCTTGTTGAAGTACCTCTTCTTCTTTTTCTTGGCTTTGGGGTCTTCATTTTCATCTTCTTCTTCATCACTTGAGTCTTGGGACTTGAAAGCTTCTTTCTTGGGCTTGGGGCAATCCCGAACAAAGTGGTTCTTGGACCCACAGTTGAAGCACTTGTCCTGGAACTTGGAAGCAAACTTGTTCTTGAAGGTCCTCATCATCTTCATAAGAAGAGCCAAGTACTCACTCAAGTCATCTTCATTATCTTCTTCAATCACCACCTTCTTCTTGCTCTTCTTGCTCTTGCTAGATTCTTGCTTCTCAGCTTGAAGAGCAAGGATGGATGGTTGTGGATCATCCAGACCCAGCTGGTAGCTCTCGAAGGCAGTGATCTTGCCAAGTACATCTTTCATGGCCTTGGTCTTGAGATCACCTTGCAAGGGGTCTTTGAATAGCCTCAAGAATCTTCTTATCACCTTAACAGGCTTGAGCTTGAAGTCATCCCCAAGAGCATTGATCTCCTCCACTAGTACATGAAAGCAAGAATAAACAGTGTTAGCTCTATCAAGTGGCAATCTAGTAAAGTTATCGTACTTGTCCTTTAGCACATAGTATCTTTCCTCTTTGACATCACTAGTACCCTCATGGAGACCCTGAATCTCAGTCCAGATACCATATGTTGTCGAACTTGCATCCAATCTAGCAAAGACATCCTTAGATATGCATGTAAATATAGCATTATTCTCCTTAGCATTGTTCTTAATGAAATCAGGTTCAAGCAGGTTCACATCCGCATCAGACTCATGGGTCACCATCCATATCTCTGGATCAATGGACTCCATGTAGGCTTGCATACGAGCCTTCCAATACCCGTAGTCCTCGCCATCGAATATGGGAACAGTTCCCACCTGTCCCAGCATCCTTACTCAAGGCGGTGAAGCCTCAAAGATGACCACTTGGCTCTGATAGCACTGGTAAGGACCGAAGGCGTACCGAGAGGGGGGGTAAATCGGTAAGCTGACCACGAATCCGAATACTTCAATTCACACCACTAGAACCTAGCAATTGTTACAACCTAACAGTTCTAGGAGGCCAAGACCTTACACATGCTGGTGTTCATGAAGAGAGCGAATGCGGAAGATAAACACACTAGCCTATGCAAGCCACAATTCAACCTACTCACTAAAGCACACAAGTGCGAAATAGTAAAGAGAGGGTCAAGGAATGCTCATGATTTTTTTCTGAGGTCTCAGAAGCATGGCGCCTACCCGAGTTCCGATCCTGCCCGCCACCAATATGGAGTCCTCGCCCACGAGCCCGCAATCACTCTCGGAGTGATGACATGGTGTGCGTCACTGCTGCCACCAAGGCACAAGCTCGCCTCCCTCGAGAACTTGTTGGACTCTCCGAGCTGACACGAGCGCTCACTAATGATACCCCTTTCACCGGCACGATCAAACCGTGTACAAACATGTGACGGTCTTCACAACCAATCATGATAGGCTCGATCACTGACACCTAGCTGGTCTAGGTCCTACCATAGACCAAGAGTAACAGCCTAAATCACACCCTCAAGGACACCCTAGCCTTAGATGTGCACAATGCTCTTGTTACTCTCACTAGCACTCTCAAGATATCCAAAATCTCCTCCTAGTGCTCCTCTCTTTTCCTGTTGGCTCTTATCAAATGCTCCAAGCAATTCAATTGGTCAAGAGAGGTCTCCAAGACCCCAGCAACGAAGTTATATAGGCTTCTAACATCCAACTAGCCGTTGCGCATGAAATCATCTCTCTGGATACCATTGACCGGACTGTCCGATCATTGCAAGATCGGATCGTTCGGTCTCTCTAAAACGGCTCATAGAGCCGTTGGCTGCTATGTCCAGATGATCTCCTCATACTGATCGGACCGTTCGGTCAGCTGACCGAGAACCGTCTGGTCAGACTTTCTCTCTCCATTCTAGAGAGCATCATCTTCTGCACTTCTCTGTCCCGAGCAACCTCCGTACAGACCGGATCGTCCGGTCTGTAGACCGGACCGTCTGGTCCCTACAGGTCTTCATGCTGATAGACTCCTTCGCAGATTTCTCTCTGGTCTCCTAGTGACCGTACAATCCGGTCTTCCCTGACCCCTCTGTCTGATCACTTTGTCCAGAAGCTAAAACTCCTCATCCTTGTTGACTTTGTTTCTCGACTTTTCCTTACTACTCCTTGGCTTCTCCACTGTCACCTAGTGCCTGTGATTTCTGTCAGTATCCATGCATATCACTGACTAGACATGACCTAAGAGAAATAACTTAGACCCCCTTGATAGTCCGATTTTTCCTATGGACTCAAAGCCCTAACTAGACAAGTGTTTCCAACACTTGCTCCATAGCTTGTCCTTAGCCTTGATCCATCTCCATCAACCCTTAGACTCCATTAAGCTCATCAAGCCTCCATGCTTGTGACCATTATCATCCATCGTCAAGGCAACCATCATCCATAAGATTTATAATAGAGTTTAGAGATGATTCCTGTAAACATAACACTCGTATAGATATTAGCCCACAATTTCGTAGTTGTCATCTATCATCAAAACATTCATACTTTGGAGATCCAATCATCAATGGTCATAAAACTTACATCTATTTTAGCTCCAGATGTTTTTATAGTTTCTGTTTCAACAATCAGTTCGGAGTCTGTGTTTAGTCTTTGTGGAAGGTTGCTTAAGAAGAGGTGTCATCGCTTGATTAGTAAAATGGTGGAGGTCTTAACTTTCTTGAAGGACTGACTGCTAGGAGATGACCAAAGCAACATAGCACCAAGAAGCACCAAGAAGAACATGAAACTGCCTTTGAGCATTTGTATCTCGATGGTGAATCTGCAGCTGCTAAGGGACTTGGTGAGGGAGTGGTTAGTGCTGGCACTTAGTAGATTATAGGAACATTGTAAAATTTTATATTGAACTTGCATACTAGCTAAGTTGTACTCTTTTTTTCCTCATGTCGAAGGGCTTTTAATGAGGCAGTCAGTTGGGAACAGCTCTATTAATATTTGATTTTAATATAATTAAGTTTCCTTTGACCAAATCTGCTCTTTAGTTTTTCTGGTGATTTTTTCTAATTGTCTGTAGATTTGATGTGAAAATCTAAATTGTTCATTGAATCTGAATTTTTTTTCAATGTTTTTTTAATTTTCAGGCTCGTCGGGCTGTAGGGCTATTGGGCCAATCAGACATGCCGTGTTTAATGGGCTTGCGTAACATAATTAAGTATGTTCGAGTCGTACCATGAGCCCACGCCTTAGCACGGCCCAATAAGCACGACGTGCTAGACCGGCCCAGATCTAAACGGGTCGGGTCTTTTAAGGCCCTATCGTGTCACCCATTTGGCCACCTATAGGTTCGCTCGAGCTCGGCTTGTTGACACCCCTGTCCCTATTATAGGATCTAGCAATACAAAATCCGCATCCAAAACTTGTAACATTTCAAAAACCATTAGAACAACCTCTAACAAAAAATCCGCATATAGAATGCTGACCAGTAGAGCAACATATGGACTAGGAAGCTCGCGTATTTCTGTGAATTTTTGCTCCAACAATCTCTACAATATATTAAAATAGATGACGTCGTTCATGGTTATTCTGCACCAATAATTTAACAGTCAAAATAGCAAACAGAAAAAACAACGTACATAATAAAGGATAAGAAAATGAGAATCCCATCCGGTTGGAGACACAATCTAAACAACCAAAAAGTAACCTTGCGAGTCACGCGGATGGCTGGGCAAGCGTGGCTGCGCGGCCATGATGTTGTGGCCTCGAACAAAAATGGAGGAGAGCATATGAGCTAAGGCACGCGGTTGCAGGGCAGCGCAGCTGGCTCTGCGCTAGGGTAGCGCTAGTAGCAGGCTTGGCCCAACTTTGTTGCTTCCCCGATGATGACTCAAGAGTGCGAAGATGGCCGGTGCAGTAGGAGGTGCAAGGAAGAAGAGAAAATCACCGACAAATGGAGCAGACGAGAGCTGGTCGGCATCGTGCAAGTTTGGTCACTTTCTCTCACGAGGAAGACAACACTGTTTCGATTGGCCAGTTGAGCTCATTTGAGTTAGCCAAAAAATAAAGGAGGACATGGGCTTTTGTTATTTTTTTCACGATTTGATATGGCTAGGCTGGGTTGGAGCATAAGGATATTGGCTTCGGTTTAAGAAGACAAGGTACATATTTTATTTTTATTTCTGGTTTGCGTTAAGTTAAAATTTAAAGTGGAACTCAACTCCGAATCAAGAAATTCAAATACCAGGAAAATCCAATTGGAGAAAGATGGAAGCCACACAGTTCAGCACAAAATTTATTTTCCAAAATTCTACTTGATTAAAGTTATTTCCTTACTGGGAGATCAATTACACTAGAAAAATGGAATTTTGCTTATAAAGAATAGGGTTTAGTGCTGTTAGAATCTGTTAGATGAGTACCTCCATACATTATTTTATAGGCAATAGAGTTATATTCTTTGTATGAAAATTTTTAAGTACTCACATATTATGAAAATTAAGCCAACACTGACGATTGGAGTCTTGTGAAAATTTCTAGCTTTCGTAGCAACGCACGGATTGGCTAAGTGGATGAGGTTGTAATGCGATACAACGATATATTTGTGGCTTCAAATATCTATTGATCAAATATATTTTGTGTTCTTGATTGTAGAGTCCATAATTTGGTTTGAGTTAGCCTATAAAAAAGAAATTAGACATGTTTGTATTTTCTTAAAACACATGGCAACGCTAGGGTACTTTACTAGTACTACATTAATTACTCTTATATGGTGGATAGACAGGTGGACTGAGAATACCACCATGAGCAATGATTTGCAGGTCCAGAGTTTTGTTTCACAATAAAGTGAAGCATAATTGAGATCAAAATTAATTGTCTCGATGCCAAAACCATCAGGCAACGATAAAACGTGTCTGTGAGGCACAGTAACATTCAACACACAAAATATGTTGGGTACAATGAAAAACTACGATTTCAGCAATTCAAATTCAAACAAACTACCATTATCTTTACAAAATTCGCTGAAACATTAAAGATGACAGTAATTCCAATGTCTTGTTTGCAACATCATTAGTAAAACCTTGTTAGGGACAATATGACAAAATGTAGAAAAGAATCTAACTGCAGATGGCACAACCTGAAAAGAAAAGTAAGATGCAAACAGACGTTTGAATTTTCTTACTCTTGCATTACTATCATTGTTTTTTACTTTTCTTTGGTGTTATCTCTTACAAAGGACCAGTACAGATACAATACAGGATATAGCTAGCTACTTTCATTTATACAAGAAATTACAATATTGTAATTCAACCATCCGCCACAAAATTGGCACGTCAAAAGGACGTAGATAAATGCTCAAACTTCACCCCTATCACAGTACTTCCTTTTTCTTTTTAATTTTTCTTTGTTCCATCTCTTACAAAGGATCAGTACAGGAAAGAGACAGGATCTAGCTAACTACCATTTATACAAGAAATTACAGTTTTTGAGTTCAAGCATCTGCCTCAAAATTGGCTCGACAAAGTTAACAACAGGAGAGGAGGTAAAAAAACTGCCCCAGAGCTTTTCGAAAGCCAACATCATGAAGCGATGGCGCAACAAGAGACAGATGAAAGAACAGTATCGACCATGCTCTCCACATAAATCAATAACCAGCCCACATTCTTCTCTAATCAAGAATAGTAGAAACAAGATCCCGAGAAGAGTCAGATACCCTAGCTGCCTCAGCTATCCTGAGAGCCATGACAGATTTGTATGCCGCAAGTTCTGCATTCGCCATGAGAGACTGAGCTCTGCTGCGGAGACGAACAGCTGTTTCTACGGCCTGTTTTGCCGCAGCTTCAGCTTGTGCCACTCTCTGCAAAGCGGCCTCCTCTTCAGCATTGTCTGTCAACCAGAACGCACAACATATGAAACAAGACGATTCCACATCAAGCTCAGTCATGTGATGAATAATAAATCACCAAGAGTATCAGGAGCTCAATACCATTAAATTTAATCATAATTGAGCATAGCAAATGAAATCCATAACAAGATAAACCCAAAAACAGGAAAAAAAAAAAAAGGCCGCTACAATTTATTAAGATTATTACTGGCCTCAAATGTTACTATTTACTTTGCATTTTAGAAAATATTTTTACACAAGAATCATGGTTTTTTAGAGTACAGTATAGAATCGTTCACAAAACTGCTACAGTAAAGATTTTGTTTATGATCAAAAACCGATCAATAAACCAGTAAAACCAAGCAAACCCGTTTTGCTACAGTAAATAGGTTCAGTTTTATCAAAAACCAATCAGTCAGTTTTCATCGGTTTTAAAAACCATCCAGTATAGGGGAAAACTCATCAGTCAGCAAAACAAAACAACCAAGCAAGAGTTTTCTCTTGGATAAATTTCCACATTACAAAAGGGACCCAGAATAAACAATAACGCCTGTCATATTTAAACTCAACATTGACAACGTACAAAACTATGGAATGCTATGAAGTACCTTGCAATAAGCCTTCAGGTTTTCCACGACCAGCTTGAATTCTTTGCCTCTTGAAAGATCTCTTTCTCTTTACAGAAGATTTTTGTGAAAGAAGTCCTCGTCTTAGCGGTGCACCCTAAGGACAGTGTATATTAATTAAATAACAGAACATATGGTTGACAATATACCAAGGACAGAAAGACAGGATGTAACTGTGATAACAGAGTTACACTCTGTTAGTTAGAATGAACTCCAAAATTACCTGAAATATCCTCAGAAGTGGTATAGCTCTCTTGGATCTCTTATTTGCCCAATATTCATACACAGCAAGGACATTGTCATCCTCTGCTAAAGAAGGATTTCTGGAAAGAAGCTGACCAATATCATGTGTTCTTTCAGGATTGTTGTAGGCGTCCTTTTCAAATGTGGTTATTATCTTTTCAAAATATTCATACGGAATATGCTTCCTCTTAGAGTTATATTGATCAGAATCGACACTATTCAACTCGCTGAGCCACCTTTCATCCTCGGAGTCAATGTCATAAAGGGAATCCTTTCCTAGAGCTCGCCCAATTTCATCATCCACCACCCTAATATAGTTTGACTCAGGGCGTGAGAAAGTGTCTGTTATGCCACCTTCCATGTCATCAGAAACATCATGTACACCAGGAATTGGTATAGTCTTCCCTTGGGAATTGCGTTCCCGACCCTGAACATGAAACTCTCTGAATAAAAGCCAGTCCATCTTATCAGTGAACTCAAGCTTCCATGCATCATCCATCGCCCACATGTAGGCATGAGTATAACGGTTAATGCCATTCAGCCTTGGATCTGAAGGCTTAATGGAGTATCGGGTAATACCCTGTATCTTCACAACTATACACCATTCATTGGTATCCGATAGTTCAAGCATAACGTCAGCACCCTCTTCCCTCCAGCATCTATCATCTTGAATAACTAAAAGGTTTGCTTTGCAGTGAACACAATCAATGTTCTGTCTGACCTCAGCTAATGCCAGTTTTTCATTCATCCGCTCAACAGGACTCTTCAAAGAAGACCTCTTTTGCTTCCTAGTTGATCCCATAGGAGTTGATACATCACTTTCATCTAAGTTCTCAAGCAAATCAAGAGAAATCTCCAGTGCTGCTTTGGGTTTGACAGGTTCCACAGAAGCCTGCCTAGTTGACGGCATTATCACTTCTGTTTGTGTGAGAAGCATGGTCTGCTTCTTTCCATTTGCACTGTCAGACAATCTAGCTGTTGGACGACGCCGATTTCGGGGATGCCTCATCGAGCTCCTCTTCCTTTGATGCTT
The DNA here is from genome assembly GCA_030378355.1 of Eleusine indica. Taxonomy (NCBI): domain Eukaryota; kingdom Viridiplantae; phylum Streptophyta; class Magnoliopsida; order Poales; family Poaceae; genus Eleusine; species Eleusine indica. The sequence continues at coordinate 34,174,664 of CM059499.1, forward strand.
CTTCAGCCTCAGACCATGCACCACAACTCCAGCAACTTGTTCAAGGGGCACGAAGTCCTGAACCACTTTCTGAGGTTCACCGCTGCCTATGTAAGCAGTAGATGCAGCAGTACCATTGCACTGAGCCTCAGAATTTACATCCGAAGGAATTTGAGGATGCATCAGTCCAGGCGCCCGAATTAGCAGCATGCTTTCCCTGATCACAGCTGGCAGGTACATGGAACTAAAAGCTACTGCAGAATGCAACCTCTGGAAGTAAGATGGAAGCGCAGGGAAATTGACTGACAACAGTGGTACAGATTTCTTGGTTCCATGAAGCACACACCATCCACAATGCACCAAAGTCCTATGCAATAATGCAGACTACAAGAAGAAGCAAGGTATCACGCCCATTGTTCAAAAGGAAAAAACTACAAGAGGGCTTATAAGACTTGGAGAAAGAAAAAACTTACAGCTCGGCGGTGCTGAAGCTTGACAAAGTGCAACCCCTGTGATGCAAATACAGGGGCAACACTGCGAGACAAGACAAAAGAGGCTACACTCCGGACCTTGCCTCGTTGACGGCTATGCCGCATCCACCGCAGCACCGACAGGAGAAGGGCAATGAGCAAGTGAGAGCTCCTAGCAGAAGACGTATCAACGAGGATGACAAGAGTCACAGCCCTAGGGTGGGGAGCAGCAACACCCTCCACCAGTGCTGAGAAATGAGCATCCAGGAAGCCCGTCCTGGACGCAAACTCCTGGGAGGAAGAGCATGGAATCGCGGCGGCAAGGTCGCTGGGGGCGTTCAGCTCCGGCTCCTGCTCCTGCTGGATAGGGGCAACCTTCTGTCGCTTACCCCTCCTCCTGGTGTACACTATCCCATACCTCCCCTTCTGGGGGAGGAGCTCCGCGGGTAAACTCTGGTGGCGCCGCTTCCTGCTGTACACGAACGTGTAGTCCTTATTGACCGGCGGCAGCTCCCGCCTGGGGGCTTCGTTCTCGGGCAGCAGCTGCTGCTGCTGCGACTGAAACTGCGACTGCTGGTGGTTGTGGTGGATGCGGTCGTGGTCGACGTCGTCGACGCTGAAGGCGACGGCCTCCTTGTCGTCCCAGCGGATCCGGTCGGCGGCGAGGCGCTTCCCGGAGCGGAGCACCCTGGTGGCTGGGTCGATCTGGTCCTGGGGCGGCGGTTTGGGCGCCTTGGGCATGAAGACACGCGTGGAGCGGCGGGCCCCAGCAGCCGGCATGGGCTCTCCCTCCTCCTCCGCCTCCTTGTCCTCCTCGCCTCCGCCGTTGGCCCGCGCCTCCGTCGTCGTCGCGCTCACCCCTCCAGATGGAGGCGGCGGCGGCAGATTGGAAAAGGGGAGCTGTGGGATGGGGATCCGATTGCGATCGGATCCCGCGCGGTCGCGTGGGAGAAACTGGTCCCGTGTGCCGGGTCGATGCGGGGGATGAGGCGGGGAGCGCCGGAATTAAGGGGGTGAAGGGGGTGGGGGCGAGTTGCCGCCGACTAGCCGCGCCACCCGCGGCCGCCGCAGGGGGAGCTGAAGACGAGAAGCTTCGGGACGGCTAGGGTTACAGCGACGCGAAGGCGACGCGCGTTTGTGATGAGGATGGGCCGGTCATGGGCTGCTTGGGCTGTCGTTTCGATTCCCGGATCCCCAGAGAATCAGAGAGGCTTCATCTGCTCTGCTTGGCGTACGGAGCGCCGTGTGCCGGTCCACTGGTTCGGTTCGGGTTTGTATTTATTAGATAGAAAAAAAAGAAGAAAGATTAATAATAACAACCTGCTAGTGCTACTGCCTCGGTTTGACATGGAAACAGATAGCCACTACCATATGATATCGATAACAAATTTTAAAATAAGATTCAACAATATTGGCGCTCTATAGGCTATAACATTGTATATACAGGCCAGTTTGGCAGCAACTACGAAATTGGCTTTAGCTTTAGATTAAACCGATTATGACATAATCTCTACCAAAGTCTCATTCAAAATAGCTTATACCCAGAAGCAATAATAAGTTGTTTTTTATTGTGGTACTATGAATCACAAAATAAAAATAGTAGCTTTTATTAGCTTATATGTCCCATCCCAAATAGGTCATTGCTCTAAAACTATGTGCTATGTTAAACATTTTCAAAATAAATTGTAATAAATAAAAATCCAGAAGATTTTGTGATAAATAAAATAATCCAAAAAAATAGTTTTCCAACAATCCAAAGCTAAAACTATTTTTGCATAATTTAAAGTCCTATCAAAAAGACCATAATGAATCAGTCGTTTCTTTGTCATTAAGAGACTTTACAATACTTGCAAACATCATTAGTATGTGGATAAAATAGTAAGGCCTACATGAGTGTGGCATTTAGAATTTTGAAGTTTAACAATGATATTGATGGAGGTACATTCCTTTGTATTATAAATGATTGTCATTTGAATTAGGATCCGTTTGTGTTGTTATATCAGTCCGCATATTTGGATTTGGCCTCTTGTTATTGGAATTTTTCTTTCTTTTTCCTTAAAACTTATAAGAAATTTAGACTAAACTATCGCAATAAATATATCCCTCTATATAGAGAACTAATTGTTTGTTTTTATACACGAGAAAAACCACATAATTCTCAGCTATGAAGCTGAACAATATTATCAGGGTGCCCATTTAAAGACTATTTTATCCGAGTTCATATTGACATGTCTAAGATTTTTATCTAATCAAGAGAATTTTAAAAATGTTATTTTACTGGATATCGTCTTATTTTATTGTAAAACACATGGATGGTTCCTAACTTTTATCCAAATGTCATCTAAGGTCATTAAATTCTCAAATGTAAATTCAAGTCTCTGAACTTGCAATGTACCTAGATCTCAAATAACGAAAATATTCATTATATTGTTGAGGTGACTCCTTACTATAGGGATAGCTTGCCATCTTGATGGTGGGAAAACGATCTACATACATAATTTGCAATTTTAATTGCTTTAGTCAGATTATAAATCAGTGCATGATGGCTCAGCATAACATCCGTATACAACATCTAATCAGAGTGTAATTTGTCGCTTTGTTTAATTTCACCACTTTATGGGCGAGTCTGGCAGGGGATATGCATAAACAGAATGCACTCTAAACACAGGGGTGTCTGTTGTTAGTTTCGGAGCATCAAGTTAACTTTGTTTAATGATTCATGGAGACGTCATGCAGTCTAAACCAAGTGAAATATGCACGCATGGAAGGAGGCTTATGCTCTAACATGCATTATCTTAAATATGTGATCACCGGTGCCGCAAATCACTGATCTATTTGTTAATTTCTAGAGGATGCAATATAACCGCCCTGCAGAGTCTTGCAAGATGATAGCATGATGCATACTTCACATCTATGCAGCACATGATTTTGACTCAACTCAACCTATATTACGTTACGTCCATCACATCGCAGCGCTTGTGATTTTTTTTTTTTAACCCAAGCCGGCACAAGATTGTACCGCTTTTTATTAATTAAAGAAGAAAGAATACATACAAAAGCCTCAAATACAGATTTGCACATTGAAAGGCACAAGCGTGTAGCGTAAACAAAGAGTGCGAGTTATCATGATCATTTCTTTGAAGTGTTGCACCTGTATCACTACTAACATAGCGGTTACGCAAGAGCCCAGAGCGAGTGATTCTTGCAAGGTTGGTTTGCTGATGATGTGAAGAACTAAGGCGCCTGTGTAGATGACCGGCATGATTCTTACACGAGATGTTTTTACTTAGCGTTGATCTGTATCCATGGTAGGGACTAAACCTAATCTAGATCTCCTAACAGGACCAGAATCATAGGAAGACGAGGGCCATGAACCAAGAGACAGTGACAAAGAAAGAAAGAAAAAATGCTTGCTTGTGATTCGAGGAACAAGATATACCTGCAGAATTCTCACCTTGCAAACTGCTACGAACGCGGCAGCGACTAGATCCGTCGGCACTCGTATCCCTATTTCTTTCGTCCTCGCCAGTGTTGCTGTGGATGATGGCCAAGCATTGGCAAACTATGCCTATGGTAGTGGTGCTGGTTTATGTTTGAGTTTTCCTCATCACAGCCTGGTGCCAATCATCTTTGGCTCTGAACTTCGACAGCCTGACAGTGTCACTTTGAACTCTGATTTCATCTATGGCACTGACATCTCCAAGTAACAAACTGTGGTGGTTCCTTCTAGGGAAGGGAAGACGGTGATTCTCCCGCTCTCTAATTCCCTCCTCTTCTATTCAACGTTGAAGGCTTAAGCGGCACTGACATCTCCTAACCGCAATCATCGTGCGAGCGCAAGACGGGGGAGGGGGGGGGGGGGGGTGATCCGAACATCGAGACAAATATGGGATGCGTTAATAGTCATCCGATATTATCCGGTTTCCGAGAAAAACTAGTGGGATAGGATATGGGATGAGCAGTATCCATCCGGAATCCGAGATTTATATAATTTAATTAAATTTAAATGATTATAACATTGAAAATATGAAAGAAATCTATAAGTTGGTCGTAAATAATGAAAGAAAACCCCTTATTTTTATACTAGTTATCATTATTTTAATTTGTCACTCTAACTACATTGCTATCATATAATTTTTCATCCATCAAACCCTACAATGGTATCCGTGTCCGATTTCAACTCCGAAATAAGAATATAGGACGAGGTATGGGATCAAGAAATAATTATTCGACATTATCCGTTCTGACTCCAGACTCGATAAAAGAGATACGGAATAGGATATAAGATGACCTATATCTGTCTGTATCCGATCCGTTTTCACCCCTACTTCGGCTAACTGCAAAGCGAGTATTGTCTGGGCCGCTGTTAAGTGGGCTGATTATGCATCTCTTCCATCGACCTAGGTCAAGACGCAATGTCCACATCTAGTTTTATGCTACCTGTGAATTTTATGGTAAAATTTGGGCTGCTGGAGCTGGCTCCCTACCTTGTATAAACTACTTTACCAAAATCTTTTTTTTCTAAAAAATTCTTCACTTCACCGAGTTACTGTCACACGAAACAAAATCAGAGTTGTACTTAAAACTGTAAGAACTGTTACAAAATAATAAGAAGAATAATAGATGAAAAAGTGAGTAACCATAGAACCAATGTAAATTATAAGGGGGTATAATTCATAAGGAAACTTTGTAACTTGTGATAATTGAACTAGACCCAAAACACTAAAACAATAATCCCTACCCAAGCAGATCCTAACTATATGTGCCATGTCATACAGACATAATTAAGATGGTGAAACTGAAAATCTTCTGGCAACCTTTTGAAGTAAATGATCGATGAGGCCGAAGATGGCAACCCTCCAACATGGTAAGAGAAGGACTGATCCCCACCACCCCCAAAATCCAAATGTCAGCCCAGCCATAACGGAGTAATACCAGCTTAGGGATTCAATGTCTTGGCCATGTCGATGTCGACTCAGTGCAGGCATATTGGTTGGACCATCTGAACATGGTACATCCAGTGGGAAACCACAGAGCCCAGAGTTGTTGCTATAAATAGATGGGTCGGCAATTGTTTGAAGCTGAGAACCGGTTGGTATCACACCAGATAGGTGATTGCTCGATAGATTTAGTGATGCCAGAAACATCAGGTTTGTGATGCTTGAAGGAATGGAGCTAGAGAGTACATTCCAAGATAAGTCAAGGGACTCCAGAATCTTCATATTACCAATGTCTTTTGGAATATGACCGGTGAGATGATTTCTTGACAAGTTAAGGAACCGGAGACCTTCAAGCACCATAGAGATTGTTGCTTGACAAATCAATACCTGTCATAAGTGCAATGCTTCCTTCAAAAGTATGGTACTGCCGCTTCCAACTTACGCTGATTCGCTCGACGTATGAATACCTTACACCAAATTCTAAAACTCGATATTTGATTTCCAAGGGTATGTTGAACTCTGTTTTTGGCTGCATCATGGATGTTAGATTGATAAAACTTCTCGGTATGGAACCTACCAAACTATTGCCTGCAAGATCTAGTAGTTGGAGGGAAGAAAGTTGTGATAGCTGCCATGGAACACTCCCATGCAACATATTTGATCGTAGTCGAAGCACCCTTAACAAGGGGTTGCTAGCTCCTATCCATAGAGGAATTGTACCCGAAAATCTGTTCTCACCAAGATCCAGAATCATCAGCCTTCTACATCTCTTAAGGACGTCTGGAAATCCTCCCATGAGACTGTTGTTTGCTAGGTGCACTGATTCTAGCAACAAGCTAGAGTTCATGGACATTTGGGTCTTTCCAGAGAAGGCATTGCTTGACAAATCCATGAACACTAGATTCTGCAATTTCCACAGGCAGCGAGGAAGTTCTCCATACAGTTGGTTGTTTGATAGGTCTAAAATTTTCAAGGAGGCCTGATGACAGAGTGCCTGAGGGAATCCCCCAGTGAAACTATTATTTGCCAAGGAGATGGCATGCAATTTCCTAGCGCTTAGGTTTGGTATCATGCCCGACAATTTGTTGCTACTTAGTTCCTAGAATTGGAGGCTTCTGACTGACAAGATGGCTGCTGGTACCTCGTCCTCAAGCTTGTTGGTGTCAAGATCAAGAGATTTCAACGTTGTCAAATTTGCGATTTCATGTGGTATCTTCCCCATGAAGTTGTTGCAGAATAAATCTAGAAACATAAGACTCGTCAGGTTTCCAATCGAATGTGGAATCGGCCCAGTCAGGAAATTCCATCCCAATACCAGGACCTGCAAGTTCTTCAGTCTCCCGATCTGCTCTGGGATTTGGCCGGAGAAGCTGTTGCGGTAAAGCGCCAGGGACTGTAGCTTGGTTATGTTGCTGATCTCTGGAGGAATGTTTCCAGCCAGGGAATTGTACTGAACACGGAATGTTCTAATTGTCAACAACAGATCTGAAAATAGGGAACTTAATCCCCTATGGATTTCGAATCTGTCCAACAGATTTGTTTCCGTTTTGTGCCTTGATCGGGAGACAAAATTAGAGATAGAAACGGACCCAGCCCCGAGTCTACAGTGCATATAAAAGAAGGGTCACCCCCCAAGATCGCCCATCCAATCTAAGTCCACCCAACCGACCGTTGAGGCGTTGGAAGACTCAGAAGTCCGTCGTCCACGCCCTGGGCAGTGTCGCTATCGCCCCGAGGGTTTCCGCTACCCCAAGAAGACCCTCTCAAGGAGCGCCTACGCTACATCCCCGATAGCGCCTTCGTCATCGATCTCGTCACCTCTACACCGACGTCAATGGAGTCCAATGCTAGTGCCAGTAACAGTCGAACCTATCCCTATTTCGTATTAGATTAGTTTCTGCTAAGTGTGATCTTAATTAACTTAGATGTGATCCTGTTAATCTGCTATGCCTAAGTTTGATTAAGTCACATTATAGATTAGTTAACTCTAACATTTGGTATCAGTTAGCCTAAATCTAGTTAATTAGATTCACTAGCCTAGGTTAGCATGGTTCGGTTAGAACACATCAGAGGTGATGTTTTAATTTTCTAGTCATGTTTAAGACTATCATCAGTTAGATCAGTACACACTTCATGCCTAGAACTGTTAGATCAGTAAGTTAAGTTTCAGTTTTAGTTCACGATTAATGATGTTAGGGTTTCGGTTAGACCATGTCGCACAGAGAATTAGAAGAAGGGGAATAGGAAATAACACCGAATCAAAATCTTGATCACATACCCGCAAATTCACTAACCCTAACCCTAACCCTAACCCGAAAATAAGCCTAAGTTGAGGTTTACCTCAATCCTCGCTCCGTCGTGGCTCTATGCCGTGCGCGGACGATGAGGCACTCGCCTCCGGCCGTCGACGAGGAGTCGTGCATCAGATCTACACGCCTCCTCCCTCACCGGGACCGGATCGGCCGTGTAGCGTCAGCTGCCGCACGCGCGCACCCCGCCGTCGCCCTTCGCGTCGTCGTCGGGATGCCGCCGCCGCCGGGTCGCTGGAGCTCGCCCTCGTGCGCGCCTCGGCCGACCAACAGGGCACCACAGAGGCACCCCTCGACGGTGCCGCGCGCGACCTAGTTGCACGCGTGCGCTGACGAGAGGGGCCGCCATGGTGCCGGCGGCGCGTGGTCTGCGCGGGCGGCTCGCCGGTCGTCGTGGATCTCGTCGCGAGCAGCAGAAGAGAAGGGAGAGGAGTGAGGCGCGGCTGAGGGAGAGAGTGAGGAGTGAATGGCTAGGGTTTCACTCCCCACCGCCGGTTTTGTTCAGTCGGTGCGCACCCTCAGCCGTCGGATGACGGTGAACGGCTGAGATCAACGCGGGGGAGGGGTGCTGCACGCGCATGGGCCAAATTGGTGGCCCGTTCCTAGGTTGACTTGGCCCATTAGCTGATGGGCCACTAGCCGCCCGCGCGCATAAGCTGCGAGCCGTCAGCCGAGCTGCCAGCCGCCCGCGCGCATAAGCTACGCAGCCGCGAGCGCCGAGCCGAGCCGCTGGGCCGCCGCGCTAAGTACTTCTGGGCCGCGCTGCTGGACCGCGCTCGCTCGGCCTCCCCGCTGTCCAGGCTGGGCTGGCTCCTTTTCTGTGAGCCAAAATTAATTTAGAACGAGCCCATCTGGTTATTAATTCATTTTATTAAGTTTTAAGTGTTTCTTTTAGTTAATTGCTTAATTAATTTTCTATTTTTAGTTAAGTAATTTATTTTAAGCTTAATTATTTAAGTGTTGGTGTTATTTAAGCTATTGCAATTTAATTTAAGTATTAATCCACAAATATGCTTTGAGATGTCTCTAAATAATGGAACCACCGAGAAGTTTATTTAGAGTAAACTTGTGATTATTTCTGACCACCGTTGTTTAATCATGAGTATTAAGATGAATTTCGTTTGTTTTCTCCACCGGTGATACAAATTAAAATTTAATTGTATGATTTTAATCAGACCACTGTAGGATTATTTTCATACACTTATTTGCATTTCATTGTATATGATTACTAAGTTAAGTTTTTTCTTGCTTTGTTTTTTCAGTAAGTAATGTCAATGCTGTTGCCTCCTACCTCAACAACATCGAGCCGCTCAATGGAGCAAATTTTCCGGACTGGAAGGGTAAGGTCATCACATGCTTGACATGGAATGATCTTGATGTCGCGCTACGGGTCGATAAGCCTGCCCCTCCTGCTGATGGAGCTGCACCTTTTGTCGCTTTAGAGAAGTGGGAGAGGTCCGACCGGATGGCTACCATGGTCATGCTTCAGACCATAAGTGCTGGTATTAAGGGTGCCATCCCCACTAAGAATGCAGCTGGAGTTGATCTGACTGCTAAGGAGCTACTGGTCACTATTGAGGAGAACTTTAAGAGCTCCTCTAAGACCTATGCTAGTACGCTCATCATGAAGTTGGTGGGTTCTCAGTACAATGGTCAGACTGGCATAAGAGAGCACATTCTTACTATGTGTGACATGGCCAATAAGCTTAAGGAGATAAAGATGGAGATCTCTGATGGTCTCCTTGTTTATTTCATCATGACCTCACTACCGTCTCAGTATGCTCTATTCAAGATCAACTATAACACCAACAAGAACACTTGGTCTATCACTGAGCTGATAAGCTATTGTGTTGAAGAAGAAGAGAGGCTTAAGACTGAGAAGATGAAGGAGAATGTTGTGAACATGGTTGGCAACCTCAGTCTCAACAATCCTTCTAAAAACCAGCATGAGGGAAGCAGCAGCAAGCAAGACCAAAGGAAAAAGAAGAAGAATGGGAACAAAGCTGTACCCAAGAAGAACAACAACTTCAAGAACCACCAGTCTAAGGGTGGTAATATGACGTGCTCTTTCTGTGGCTCACCGAAGCACCTTCAGAAGGCTTGTCCAAGCTTTAAGGAGTGTGAAGGAGCAAGGTAATAATAAGTTTGGTGTTATTTCTTTTATTGATGAGTTATTCTTAGCGGATTTTTTCCCTAATACTTGGTGGATTGACTCAGGTACCACTATGCACATCTCTAATTCATTACAAGTATTTCGTTCGATCCGAACTTTAAGAAAGGGGGAGCGAAGTCTAAGAGTGGCTGATGGGAATGTAGTCCAAGTTGAAGGCGTTGGGAGCTTCCACTTAGAGTTGTCGGGTGGCTTCCAGCTTAATTTAGAGGATGTTCTTTATGTTCCTAGCTTAAAGAGAAATTTAATTTCTGTATCAGCCTTAGATGATTCAGGACATGTTTGTGAGTTTGGCAACAATAAGTATGTGATAAAGTTTAATTCAATAAATGTCGATCTTGCAGTTAGGCAAGGCAAACTTTATATGCTCTCTCTTGATGATTCTGTGATGAATGTTGCTAGTATTTCACATAAGCATAAGCGTGATGATGAGACTTCTTCGAAATTGTGGCATTGTCGCCTCGGCCACATTTCGAGGGGGAGAATAGAACGTCTCATTAGAGATGAAATACTATATGAATTAGACTTCTCCGATTCAGAGCAGTGCATCGACTGCATTAAGGGAAAATACGCTAAGACAATTAAGAAAGGAGGTACTAGAAGTACGGGCGTGTTAGAAATAATACACACAGATATCTGTGGCCCACTCTCAGTAACATCAGTAGATGGCTATGATTCCTTTATAACATTTACCGATGATTATTCTCATTATGGACATATTTACCCTATTAAGAGGCGTTCAGATGTGCTAGAAATATTTAAGATTTATAAGTTGGAAGTTGAGAAAGAGCATAACGCTTCCATTAAAATAGTAAGATCAGATCGTGGGGGAGAATATTACGGGAAACATGCAACATACGGTCAAATTAAAGGACCGTTTGCTAAGTTTTTAGAAGAGAATGGCATAAGAGCACAGTACTCTATGCCAGGAGAACCACAACAAAATGGAGTGGCTGAGCGGCGTAATCGTACGTTATTAGATATGGTACGCAGCATGCTCAGTCATTCTAATTTACCTATGGAACTGTGGATGGAAGCATTAAAGACAGCTGCCCACATTCTTAATCGGGTTCCATCTAAGTCAGTTCCCAAGACACCATTTGAGTTGTGAAATGGAAGGAAACCATCACTCAGTTATTTGGAGATATGGGGCTGTCCCGCCGAGGCTAAGTTATTCCATCCACAGCATAAGAAACTGGATTCTAAGACAGTGAGCTGTCATTTTATCGGATATCCAGATAAGTCAAAAGGATACCGATTCTACTGTCCTGGTCGCTCTACTAAGTTTGTTGAAACAAGACAGGCTGTGTTTTTAGAGGACTCAGGAAGTTCTGCTAAGAGGGATATCAGTCTCGAAGAATTACGAGTTGATCTTTCAATTTCGGATTTTCTAGAACCTACGGAGTTATATCAGTTTGTACCGCCAATTATTCCTCAACATGGCAGCACCGTGGCAGCCACTCAGGCACAGACGCCACCTACTGAGGCTCATGCACCAGACAATGATGCACAGGCTTCAGCTCAGGAGAAGTCTGTGCCAGAAGAACAGCCTCAGCCGACCCAGAACCAGCTGTGAACGAACTATTAAGACGGTCACATCAGGAAAGGAGACAGGCGCTTCCTGACATTTATGAGACATATTTAAGTGAGGATCAGTATGATATCGGGAAAATAAATGATCCTGCCAATTTTAGACAGGCAGTTGAGAGTAAGAATTCCACTGAATGGATTGAGGCCATGGAGGAAGAACTTAAGTCTATGAGTTCAAATCAGGTTTGAGATTTAGTAGAAATTCCTGATGGGATCAAAACAGTAGGCTATAAATGGGTCTATAAAACTAAACGTGATTCCAAAGGGAACGTCGAAAGATTCAAAGCAAGACTCGTAGCTAAAGGGTTTACACAGAAAGAGTGGGTTGATTATAATGAGACCTTTTCTCCTGTGTCTACAAAAGATTCTTTAAGAATAGTCATGGCACTTGTAGCTCATTTTGATATGGAGTTACATCAGATGGATGTTAAAACTGTATTCCTAAATAGAGATTTAGATGAGACTATTTACATGGCGCAACCAGAAAGTTTTGCTATTAAGGGTAAGGAACATATAGGATGCAGATTAAGAAAATCCATCTATGGACTTAAGCAAGCGTCCAGTGGAATCTTAAATTGGATGAAGTTATTAAGAGATTCAGATTTAGGGAGAATAATACAGATAAATGCATCTACATTAAGGAAAAGGGTGGAAAATTAATAATCCTAGTACTATATGTGGATGACATACTATTAGCGTGCAACAATAAGAATATGTTGTATGAGACTAAGAATTTTCTGTCATCATATTTTGACATGAAGGATCTTGGTGAAGCCTCGTATATACTTGGCATTGAGATACATCGAGATAGAGCCCAAGGAATACTAGGATTATCTCACAGAGCTTACATTGAGAAAATGCTTAAGTGATATAAGTTAGATAAGTGCAATACGTCACCTGTTTCGATTCAAAAGGGTGACAAGTTAAATGGAAGTCCGTGCCCTAAGAATGATTTAGAAAGAAAGAAAATGGAGAGCATTCCCTATGCATCAGCTATTGGAAGCTTGATGTATGCACAAGTCTGTACGCGTCCAGATTTGGCATTTGTAACCGGAGTACTTAGTAGATATCAGTCTAATCCAGGCTGGACTCACTGGGTAAGTGTCAAGAAGACATTAAGATATTGCCAAGGCACCAAAGATTATATGCTCACATATAAGAGATCAGATAATCTTGAGATTGAGTGTTACACTGATGCTGACTTCTGGTGATGAAGATGAAAGGAAGTCAACTTCTGGATATGTCTTCATGCTAGCAGGAGGAGCAATTTCGTGGAGAAATTATAAGCAAAGTGTAACTGTTGCATCTACGATGCAAGCAGAATTTGTGTCATGTTATCATGCTACGGGACAGGTAGTGTGGCTTAAGAGTTTTATTCCGGGATTAAGAATTATTGATAGTATCTCGAGACCTATCATAATATACTGCGATAATCAATCTGCAATTTTCTTTTGCGCTAATGATAAACTAAGTGGTGCTTCCAAGCATATAGATCTTAAGTATCATGTTGTAAAAGAAAGAAATCAGGACAATACGCTTAAGATTAAGCATATAAGTAGTAAGGATAATATAGCGAATCCGCTCATAAAAGGTTTACCACAAACCCTCTTTCAGAAACATGTCCTAGGCATGGGCCTGGTAAATACCTTTTGATCAGTCCTGATTTTAGGATCATTTATTTCCCCAACTAAGAGTAACAATTCTGATAAGGTTTATCAGTAAGACTATGGGTAATGTTGTCCCAGTATGTCGTGATGCTGCTGATGACACATTGGTCTGGTACTTGCTGATTTTCTGAGGAAGAGTTTTAGTTTAAGTTTAAGTTAAGAGTAAGTTTAAGTTGTTGACCTTTTGATCAGGAGGAGAATGTTAGTTTAGAGATCTGAAAATAGGGAACTTAATCCCCTGTGGATTTCGGATCTGGCTAACAGATTTGTTTCCGTTTTGTGCCTTGATCGAGAGGCAAAATTAGAGAGAGAAACGGACCCGACCCCGAGTCTACAGTGCATATAAAAGGAGGGTCACCCCCCAAGGTCGCCCTATCCAACCTAAGTCCACCCAACCGATCGTTGAGACGCTGGAAGACTCGGAAGTCCGTTGTCCACGCCCTGGACAGTGTCGCTATCGCCCCGAGGGTTTCCGCTATCCCAAGAAGACCCTCAAGGAGCGCCTACGCTACATCCCCAACAGCGCCTTCGTCATCGATCTGGTCACCTCTGCACCGACGCCAATGGAGTCCAACGTCAGTGCCGGTAACAGCCGAACCTATCACTATTCCGCATTACATTAGTTTCTGCTAAGTGTGATCTTAATTAACTAGATGTGATCCTGTTAATCTACTATGCCTAAGTTTGATTAAATCGCATTACAGATTAGTTAACTCTAACACTAATCTCTGGCCAATTCATGAACAAATCGAGAGGAATGGTCCCGGTTAAATTGCTTCTTGATACATCGAATGCCCGCATCTCTCGCATATGATAGAGTGATCGTGGTACCGGCCCATATAATCCATTGGAAGACAGGTTGAAGTACTTCATTGGCATTGCCTTCGGCAGGGTGTCCGGTATCTCCCCGGACAAGCTGTTATGCGATAAGTCAAGGTACGTCAGGCTGGTGACGTTCGCCGGGATGGCGCCGGTGATGCTGTTATTGCGGAGGTTAAGCTTGGTAAGCGCCGGGAACACAGTGAAGTCCAACGCGCCAAGGGTGCCACCGAGGCCAGCGCCCGGGAGGCTGATCTCCATTACACGCCCGACAGCGTTGCACCTGATGCCGGACCATGAACACAACGGCTTGTGGGGCAACCACGGGGGCAGAGGGGATGATGGCCCGTTGCTGGTGGCGCCATCTTTGGCCGGCCACAAGGTGGATTTCCACCGAAGAAGTGACTCTGCTTCTTGGTCGACTGCACTGGATGTATATGTGCAGAGTAGCAGAAGAATGGAGGTGTGTAAGAGACTTGCCTGAGATGTTGTCCAGAGGAGGATCATGGCTTTGCCTGGGAGTGATCAGATATTCACATGGTTGGAGGAACCAAGACGGTGCTGTAAGAGACTTGCCTGAGCTGTTGGCCAGTGCCTGGGAGTGATCATATGGTTGGAGTTGGAGGAACCAAGACGTCACTCTGAATTTGCATGGTGCGCAATTTATCAAACAACAAATTTAGTAGTGGCAGAGTCAAAGCACTAGAGAGAATACTAGTCACGCTTTTACACGAAGTCTTACATTTCCTTATCAGAGTAAATGAGATGTTTAAGAGTTGGGTGCAGAAGAGGGAAATATCTAGGGATGGCAATAGGTACATTACCCACTGGGGATGGGGGAATGTACCCATCCCCATATGAAAAAAGTCACCCATGACCCACACTCATATCCATGTCGGGTCTCAAATTTTTCCCATATCCATACCCAAATGGGTTTGGGTACCCATTGGATTACCCATACCCACTAATAAGAAGTAAAAAAGTTTTCATTTAATAATATAGTTCACATTTAGTACATATAAAGACAACTCTTTGCAACTTTTACATTGAATAAGAGTTTCTAATACAATGTAGCTACTACAAATAACTCACTATGACCATAGTATCATAATAAATAATTAAAATTCACATACTAATTAAATTTATGAGATTCCATGGGTAAATGGGTATGGGTTATGAAAGAATGGACCCATACCCATTTACCCAATGGGTAGTGAAAATAACCCATTAACGAACCCATGGGGAGAGAAAGTGCCTCAAACCCGTACCTAATAGAGTAAAAACCTGTCGGTTATAAATATCTAGCTTTATAGTTTACTTGCATTAAATGATCTGACTTAGCCTGTGGATAACAAAGACAACAAACCTTACACGCATCTGGATATCATAATTCAGATTTTGGAATAATAACTTTAGACCATCGCAGCAACATGCTAGAACTATGATTTTCACATGCTAGTGTTTGTATTTGAGACATGTCACACGGAGATTACAAGTGTAACAGGTCGAACCATATGATTCAAAGAGGCGCTTGACTACATTACTAAGGGATATGCGCTTCTGTCCATAAATAGCATGAACGCTTAATTTCTTTTGTGAATCTAACTCCGACTGTATCTCATATACATGAAAACTTTCTAAATGACCTTAATCTCTTTGAGCCAAGCAGTGTGGAGTGGGCATGGATCTGGCTTTCCAGCAGCAAGCGCCTTCTCAGTGAGAGAGTAAAACCAACCATTCCTCCACTTGAACTGCTCAATTGAGATACAAATGTGTTTAGCAGTCAACAAACAGGGAGAGCAAATTTACAGATAGTCAGCAGTATAAGGACGTTGGACTTGCCTCTTTTACAGCAGTTGGGAAGTGCGCTACAGCTCTGGAGTATGCACAAAGCCTCTCTTCTATACCTTCATCGAACGTAAGCCCCCTCTCTGCAGTCGCAGCAGATGCTAATTCAGCCATTAGGCTTGCAACCTGCAAGGATAAAAGCACAAATAAATCAACCAAGAATATGGACTAATGTAAAACATTCACGAGAGAATGTTACCTCACATCGGTAGTCCTTTTCAACCACACCAACAGTAGCACCTGGATGCCGTGCACCAACAAGCATGAAAGCTGAAATCCATATCAACTTCTCCAGCATCTGCTTCTGAAAGGCTTCCTTTTCAAGCACCTGATTGGCAGGTTACAGGAAATTCACAACCAACGAACATGCTATATTTAATAACTGAAATCATACAAGATGGTACTGCAACTATGCAAGGAGTATCTCATGAAAAATTCATGCACAAGAATAAGGAACCAACCCAAAAAACATTGGAAAGGGTACACCGATGATAATTTGCCCTTCATCCCAAGAAAGAACCTCGGCGCTAAATCCTGACTCCCTCAGCTCGCTCACTCTTTCATGCAACAGACAGACATGAATTGAAAGGTTTGGTGGTTAAATTAAATCTACCAACTTCGGGACACATGCAACAGACAGACATGATGATCCATTGATAAGGGATGAAAAATTTCCCTTCATTCTGTAATTCATGTCGTTTTGGACAAGTGATTTGCACTGGCTGCAGCTCGATTTTTTCTGTCAGAACAACTTCATTGCCGGAATGGCGCAGTACAAGTATAATTTGTGAGAACTGCTTATAGTCAATAAAATTCTGATAAGCACACCTTGCAGGTAAGTCCACCATTTTGCAGGCGGGCAGCTACTGCTGGAGCCCAGGTGCCAAATGCAGCAGTCAGGCCCTCCGGGTTGGTGTCAGTAATTCCATCCACTGGTGGCTCTCCAAGTTTTGAGACAGCAAAGTAGGCCAGGACCTGATTAGCATCCACTAACCCTTTGCTCTCGAACCATGGATCCAGCATGCCATTCTGGAAGAACACCAAATCTGCTGCAATATTAGCTCACGAGTTTGAATAGGAAGCAAACACTACACAAACATGATACACAATGGCATCGCTAACACACACAAAACAGAATAATAGCATATCTCTTTTCATGGAACAAGTGGAAGTTATGGAGACTGTCCAGACTCCAAAGATAAAGAAAGTATTTGCTTATCAAGTGATCAAACATTAGAAGAGCAACCATCTAAGGTTATTTTTCCTCAAATTACTTAAATCTTAAAGTGTGGAGATAATTAGTGTTCCTGTACGATATGAAGCACTTTATAAATGTTTCGGGGCCAGAAAACGTGTGTCAATCCGATCAAATTGTTTGGAGAAAAAGTAGTTATATGCCCGAGTTTACTGACCCATCAAGCATCAACAGATTGGCAACTAAACCTCACATTTGCAAAACAGAATCCAGCCTCGTTAGTGCTACTTCTACCATGCAGTGTCAAGTACCACCATCAATATTCAATGGACAGTGCAGATTGCTTTAGGATCTGATCCCATGACCTCTTAGTTAAGCAGATGCTACCACAAACACTGCTGGAGCGCTGAACTGGACTACTAGAGTAGTTCAGTGTTAGCAATTCAGTTCACAACTCGCTCAATCTCCCCGCAAGGCCGTTAGAAAAGTGCAGGCACGCACCAAATAAACTCGCAGGCTGACACAATTGCACTCAACTCAAGAAGACAAATCCAATCGCCCGCCGGCGCACGGCGAGCTCGACCACAGGAAGACCGAGCTAGGAGAGGAGTTGTGGGGGCACGTACCGCGCCACCGCGACTTGGGTGTGTTCTCGAGCACGGCGTCGAGGTCGTCGTTGCGGGTGCACACGAGGATCGGCCCGGGCGCATCCTCGGGCACCTTCTCGCCGCGGCCGACGAGCACGTCAGCCCCCGGCGAGCCCATGGCCAGCAGCGCGCGGCCCACGCGCCCGCCGCCCACCACCACAGCCGGCTGCACCGCCGTCGCCATCGCCGCCGAGACCCTAGCTAGCCTGCGAGCCGCGGAACGCGATGAAGGCGTAGAGTGGAGGAAGCGGCGGCGGAGTGGAAGCGACGGCAGCGAGGTGACGGAGACGGCGGCTTTGAGGACCATTCCGACGGCGCGGTGGTGGTGAGTGTGAGGGAGAGCAGTGACGGCGTTTGATTTAGGGAGGTAAGATGCCGTTAGGCAGTAAACGGGAGCCACCCGATTTTTGGGGATGGGCTTATCTGGTCGGTTTGTTGTTCACGTCTGATGGGCCCAGGAGCCTAGATTGGGCTTTTTCAGATGTCCGTTTCTCTCATTTTGATGCTCTTTTTATTTCCATTTAGAAAGGAGGACTTTATATCGATTAATATCCTTGTTACAAATAAAATTTTTAATGAACTATGGTGATTCATAAAGTCACGACAGCATCCTAAATGAAATATGTTTGTGAAACCGGATCAAATAATATGATGGATTTTCACCTCACTTTACTGGGTGGTTTTACCGCTTGCATTGTGTCGTAGTTAGGAGGAAACATCATCTTTGTTGGCATCCTCAGACATGTCTTCTACTACTTCTTCCATCCTAATATATAAGCATTCCTAGCATCTTCATGTAAATTTAGTAGAAAAGTTAAAAGATAGTTTTACCCCCTCATTAATGCTTCCATTTCTATCCCACGGCCCGCGCGTGTCTTCTCCAGGTCTCACTTCTAATTACAGAATCCAACCTTGGCGTCGCCCCGCACCGCAAATCCACCCAACCATGACGTCACCTCGCACCGCAAAGCCGCCCGCGCCGGCGTTACTGCAGCCCAAACCAGCCTGACGCCACTGCCATTGTTGCAGCTTAGGCCAGACACCGCCATCAATTTGCACCATAGCTCGTAGCCCGCGCTGCACGGTTGTGTTGACTGCGATGAGGTCTTGGTCGGCGAGGCGACCAAGCGGACGCCGCCTTAGATCTGAGTGGCGGCAAGGATGGAGCGTCACCAGGCTAGACCATCGCCAAGCGGTGAGGTGGACGCCGCTTGAGATCTTTTGCGACGAGGGAGGGAGAGAGGGCAAACGTGAGCCGGGCCGTCGACTGGAGGCGCGTCGTGCGGTGCCACAAGCTGCGGGGGAGTCCTGGCGACGACGGCACGGCGTGCGGCGGCGACGGGAGGCAACCAAGTGTTGGAGATTTCTCAATGGGGAAGAGGAAGGAAAGGATAAGACCGTTTGGTGGGGAGTGCTCGGTGGTGGGAAAAGAGAATAATGGCTGTGGATCTCATTTGAGTCTAAAAATGTTTATAATTTGGGACAAACTAGAAGAAATACTTACTTATTGGAACGGAGGGAGACGGAGGGAGTATGTCTCAAGTTTTTTTTTTTTTTCTGGCGGAGCTGGACTGGACCTCACCACTGCCTTCTCCCACGTCTGGTGCTCCGGTTCAATATCTCGGTCAACCTTCTTCTTTGCTTCCTCTCTCTTGTTGGGCGAACAGTGAAGGGAACATTCAGTAAGCCCTCAACTAATAAATAAAAGAGAAAAAAAAAGTGGTTCATGCCATCATCCTTGCAAATACATTGTCTATTAGCATGAATTTGCCTTATAATGACCTCTAAGTTTGTCACTTCAGCCGCTGGGTTGGCATTTAGGATCTCTCTTCTAATTACGTGAAGATCATTCCTCCATTTCCTGTCTCCAAATGACGAATTTTAAAATCTACTTAAAGTCTAAAATGTGCCATCCGCTATAGTCTATATGACTAGAGAGCAACAGGGAATACTTAAAAGCAACAGTATTAGGCTATTAGCTGCGTGCTCCAATCGTCATATCAACAGTTAACAGCTCTTCACAGTAAACAAACACCGCTCAACTTCATCTTCTGTCAATGACTACTTACGAATCAACAAGTAGCAAGTACATAATCCAATTACATCATGGCACAAAGGAGACATTATCAACGTCTCCTTGATGAATCACTAGTTCCATGATGTGTTTAGCACACCATGGTGAAAGAATAATATGGTGACCTACTTCATTATACCGTTCAACAGAGACAACTCCCTCTATCACCAGAACTGTTGCTCCTATTGGTACAGCCAATCTCGAAGCCAAGTACACGGACATGAATACAAACTAACACACCCACCACCAAAAATATACAGATTTAAGTATGAAGAGTAAGATCTGTAACCAGAGCGCATATAAACCTCAATAATTTGGTCTCCATCAATGAGTTCTAGCAAGCCAGAGTTAGAGAAATTTCAACTTTCCATGTCGTGCCATAGATTTTGCCAGGCATTCTTCCCTTTCAGTGTCCACCAATCCAGAGCAAGCATCTGGGACCCCCAAGGTTACTGCAAAGTACAAATAGATGGTGCACAGGAAGACAAGCACAACTAGTGTTGTCAAGAGGAACCGATGTCGCTCAACCAAGGCAGACCAACTGCCTACGTCATCGCGAGATGATTGTGGCTTCTTTGAGGGTGACAGAAAGAATGTGTTTTGTGACCTCCTGTGAGGGGACGATAATGCATCAAGAACCATGATGCTGTTGAACTGATACTTTGAATCCTGTGCAAACAAAAAATAGGTAAGAATCACATGACAAAGTTACATAATGGTCATCAAGATTACATTAAGGAAACAAAATGCATAATGTATGTTCAAATGAACCACTACAAATTTTCATATGCTGTGACATTTAGGTACGGGTGACTCAACAAGAACTGAACTGCAAGTTAGCAGAAGAAAAAGAAGATCTCAAATACGGAGATAAATCTTTCACGATATGGAAATATGATATGCATGTCCAGACCACCCATATCCAAATCCGAGACAACGGAGTAGACAGGCATTCGCAATTATACTAAATAGTCACTCTAGTCTCTTCTTTCATGGAATGCCTAGTCATGACTCCAGATATTTAAGTGTACATCACAGGGTTCATGATTCACAATTCTCTCTCGATATGCTGGAGCCACATACTTCTAACTTCGAATAAATGAACATTTTAAAGTAAAACAACGCTAGCAACATAGTGAATGATGACACAAAGGGATACAAAGAGATGGATTCAACACACTTTATAGGCTAAGGAAAGGGATTAACAGAGGAAAGGCATGGAACTAGTGCTGGAACTTCAAATTCAAGTGCAGAGCAGGGAAGGCCAACACAAACTACAAGCTAATATTGCAGTAAAAACCACATGGATTTGAAACTTCAAATAGTGATTTCTGTTTATAGTTGTTTGGGTTTGATGCATGCTTTTGTTTGCTCAAAAACAAAAAAAAGTATGATGCATGCTTTTGTTTGCTCAAAAACAAAAAAAAAAAGAAAAAGAAGGAAACCTTCCCTCTTAACTGAAAGCAGAATAGAACATCACCTATGACATCATGGCTCACAGACCTGAAGGGTCATGTTTCCACCGTTAAATATTACTAACATCGATGGACAGTCAATACTCTTGGAACAACTATCACTTAATGTGTCACATGACAGTCCAAGACTCCTAGCTATTACATTAAAAAGGTGGAGGATCTATAACTCACAAGCATTCTGCTCAAATCAGTTTGTCACAAAAGGCAGCACCAAAAGCATGCACAAGCGTACAGTTTCTGGTCACTGCCAACTTGCGTTGGTTGCCATGTATGCTCAATGAAAGACACTTCATTAAGCGATGTAAGAGATTATGCACTTTCTCCACATGATTTCACCTAGTCGTATTCCCATGCACAGAAAAGCATATTCAATGCCACAATAAATCTGGATTCTCAGATCATTCTACAGCAGTTGTAGTTGGGTCAACAAGTGATAAAGCATAGGGATCCTCACTGACGGCAATCCTTAATGCTCAAAATACGTGGCCTGAAAGTTATATTAGGTATATTAGGAATCCAAACACTGGTACGAGTACGATATTTTCGTATTGAAAGGAAAAGCACATCAGAACTATAATCCTGAGGTTTCCGACACCACACAGTGTGGCCTGTTAGTGGGATTGCCGCAGTGCGGGACAGCAGTGTGCACTGTACATAGAAAACGACCCCTCAATGCAGCACCATCGTTATCATTAATTCATTATCAGCAGTGGAATTGCATAAGTTCAACCAGAATTGTAATTTCAAAAAATAAGACTTCTAGCGTTTTACCAGTTCGAGATCCAGGCGAGACACAGCTACGGCCTGAAGCGGCAATCATCATCATCAAAGGATGAGATAATGCGCAGCCTGATCTAATTCACCCCTGATTACCGCATCATTCCGTATCCGAACAGGTACATTTCAATCCAGAACAAACAAGTTCGCATGCCCACGCAGCAAATAAACCCCAATCCGCAACGAAAAGGAGATACGGGAATCGAGAGCTCACAGCAGAGAGCAGGAAAGCTTCCGCCGAACAGAACCAGCAAACAAGAGAGGCGGGGATGACAGATCTCCACTCCACGCTAGGAAGAGGGGGACTGGATAGGGGGAGGGAGGAGACCCAGTGACAGCGGAAGGAATGGAAGTGTCCGTACCTGGATCTGGATCGGCCGGCGGACCGGCGGTGAGGGCGACGGCGGGCCTTCTTGGAATGGGAGCTCGGGGTCGGTGGGAGGGGTGAGGGGAATCCCGGTGAACCGTCCGAATATTAACGACGCTGAAAGAAAGAAGGGAAGAAGCCGGTCCGGCAATATGCCACCTCTGGAAATAGGATCGACATGCGATGCGACGTTCTTTTCAAGTACAGTCCTTGGACTTTATCTAAAATAGATGTGGCATTTTCTTCTTAGAGAGACTTCATACTTCACAAGCAGGGATTATAAATCTAGATGGAGAGTTAAAAGTGATAGACAACAGATTTGTAGCCTAGATCACAAATCCTACCAACAACAGATCCAGTTTAACTTTATTGTACTCTCTAGGGATATAAATAACATAAGCTAAATAAAATGGAAAATTTCCTTAGAAACCACTTGCTTAAACCTCAATCTTGTTCCAACCACCGAAAAAATTCGTTACCCGTCAATGCCAGCCATCGAAAAAGCTTATCTCCTCCATGCCACCACTGACCAGATTTGGCAATCCTTCCACCTCCCGTCAGCGTCTGTTGCGCTTCGCCTCGCTGCTGCTCGTGCTTGAGCCCTCGTCCGAGCGACGTTGAGGTCGTTGAACTTGTCCTTGCACTGCTGCGGCGACTGCCGCTGGCGAGGACGAGGACAGGTGAGGAGCCATCGGCGCCTGCCGCTGGCGAGGACGGGCGGCGCGAGCTGCTGGACCTGCTGCCCCGGACCTCTGACATGTATGCCCCCTTCTTCCCCCACCCTGATGATGAGCCCGACTGCCGCACGAGCATGGTCCCATCGCTACATGACCTCCCAATCGGCCCTGACGACTTGCCTCCACCAGCCGCTACCATGACTTCCCAATCGGCCTCGATGACTTGCCTCCACCAGCCGCTACCATGCCCTCCCAACACCATCCGGATGAGCAGACGCACCATGACATCCGTTCACTTCATCCTCGTCCATGGGCACCCGCCGCTCCCACATGCTGCAACTGCACCACTCCGCCCTTCCTGCCGCAGCCGTTGCCCGCCGTCTCCTCGTTGTGGCTTGTTATCACCACCCTCGCTTAGAAAGCTGGAGGAGATGAGCTTCTTCCTCAAATTTTCTTCTTCCCCTTTCCAACCATTAAATTCATAGCACAAACCATTAAATCGACCAAATTGATCACATCCATATCTTCTAAGCCTGTTATTGAATCCATTTTAGCTGTCACAGGCATTAATCTGATGGAAGACAGAAGACTGTTGATCGATCTCTTGGAGGCGGAAGGTTGTTTGATGGTGAGCGCACGCAAGGGAGGCTGCTTGAAGGTGAGCGCACGCAAGGGAGCGAAGTTGCTTGTGATCTAGATGGCGGGGGCCGGCGGTCTTGGGGAGCGCTCGGAGCTTCTATAGCAGGTTGGTGATGACCGAGTTTATGGCCGCGACTGTGCGGTGGCGCCTGGCGTGGCGGCGCGATGGACGGGGGTGCCTGGTGCGACTCGGTCGCTTTCGTGATCAGCAAAACCGATAAGCACTGACATGGAGTGAATAACGTTTTTGGATCGCTGACATTGACGGATTACAAATTTTTTCGGTTCTAAGGAATTTCCCTCAAATAAAATCTATGCTGAATTCTTTGACATATGCATGAAACCCACTTATATTTGAACAATTATCAGTTTATTTAAACGTACGACCAACTCTCTAAAGCATTTTGGCGCTTGCTTCTATATTAGTTCTTTGTGTTCTTATTGTTTATCAAACCGATGAAATAATGTATACTCCCTCTGTTTAGATTTATTTGACATCTGGAGAACTAAGGGGGGTATTAGAGTTTCATAGTGTTTTCTAATTTGTATTAGTCCTTGTAAACTTCCAGGGATGTGAGGTCCTGTTATGGAAAAGGCGCAGGCCACTTGTTGGTGGAATGAGTGCGTCCGCTCGAGTGTGATATGTCAAGTTGTCAACTGTCCTGGATTAGGTTGAATCAGGGGAAGGTCGTCCCCAGAGGAATTAGACTAAAACCTTAACCTTTGCGTTGTTCCGAGTAGATCAGAATCTGGTCAACACGTCAAGAAACTTCCAATGTGCCATGTATATTCATGAAAGTCCCCCACTTAATTTCTGGGGGAAAGAATTGCAACTCGCCCCGACTAAAAGTCCAATAATGCAAACCACGTTGGATTTTCTTTTTCTTTTCGCAACGCTCTGTCCACCAAAACGAAAAATACGACTGAAGTGAAATCCAAGTTTTTTTTTAAGAAGATAATGCCACATCCGGAAACTGAAAAAAAAAAACAAGAAATAACTATCACACTTGAATATGAATAAATCGTTACTGGCTCTTTACTCTATGGTTTGCTCTGGTTTCTCGTCT
Source organism: Eleusine indica (assembly GCA_030378355.1). NCBI lineage: Eukaryota > Viridiplantae > Streptophyta > Magnoliopsida > Poales > Poaceae > Eleusine > Eleusine indica. The sequence goes on from CM059499.1 coordinate 34,199,374, forward strand.
GAATAGGTATGTTTGCTTTATAGATTTGTGGGATTTTGCTAAAATGTTAACTAAGTTCGAATGAATTAGTTTCTAATAATCCCACATCCAAACTGGGCTTCAGGTTTTCATAGGCATCCACTATTACTGGATTTTATGAGTATACTGCACAAAATTTGGCAGTGACTTTGACGTTGTGTGAATGTCCAATATATTTTCATATAGGAATCACAATGTCTCCCATTTAGGTATCTTCCATTTTCCAACCATTATGAAGGTCTTGGCAGCGACTGAACCACTATCACGCAAGACAGACGACTAATCCACTATCATGCAAGAACTATGACCCTCTGCTTCTTACAATACAATCAATTCTGATTCCTAAAGACTCGTAAAAGAAAAAGGCTTTGATTCTTAAAGAATTACATGCTATTTTCTCACTAAAGCTCAAGAGTTACAGTTGACATTTCCTGGTCCTTCTTTGTGTGTCTTTTTTCGTATAGCTTTGTCGATTCTTTTATTGAAATAACCTGTTGCAGATTTTACAAAGAACGTGATCTCACACAACGAATTTTGTATACATCTTCATCTTCACCGTGAATTCAATATAATGTAAGACAATTCTTTATTTCTTTTAGTGATGAAACATATTACTTATTTTGTGCCTGAAATGCTGGAACAAGGCAGCTTTCGTTGAAACACCAAGCAGAACTGCATGCTGACATGGTGCAACAGCCATAATCAGAGGTTTCCTTCTAACTTCTAAGGCAAGGCTGTCAGGAAATCCGATGACAACAGAAGTGACCAATGGTCAGTTTCAACGGAACTTTTAGCCTATTGTTCTGCCTTTCACGTTATGCATCAGCAAATTGGTATAGTCCTGTGAGATCTGGCATAGCCTCTATATTAAATGAAAAAAAAAAATCAACGACCCCCCCAGCCCGCGCAGCACAATTCTATTCGTCAACATTTCAAACTACAGCCTTTCAGGTTTGGCGAACCGTTGTTATGAATATATAAAAGGAGTCATCTTTTGCATTACCCGCTCATTTGCCTGAAAAAAATCATACATAGCTTTATTGCAATTTTACATGCACCACTGCCGGAAAGTGAACCTATTTATAGCTTATCGCGAATCTATAAGTATGACCTATGTAAAGCTGTTGGGCAAATACAAGATGAACTTCAAATCTGAGGCACAGAGTGCTGCTTCTGCTTATGCTAGCACAACATCACCACTATCTACGCCTTGCAAAGGCTGCTGTTGCAGTTTCTCTTCAAAGTCCTCCAAGTACTCTCTACTGTTGATCTCTGTCAACCTGCAATCACCAAAATGGCAAAACATGACATCAGATTAATACGGGCTTGGTTAATTGTAGTTGATACAAAAACAGTCCCCTGAAATGATATCACACATTTCCATTACCTGCTAATGGTACGATCCTTGGCAAACCCAAGCTCGTTGTCCACACATAGGTCAGTATCATCACTTTTCTGAGAACGTGACGATCGTGGAGAAATTTTTTGTGCTTCAGCAACTGTCACTATATTCTCAAATAGTTCTATTGGTGCAGCTTCAGCTGTACACAATAACCTTGCTTTGTTCTCATACATAACCTGAAAAATCATTAGCAGTTTGGAGACAAGATTTACATGTTGGGGTAAGCAAATCAATTATAGGACAACTTCAGATTATATGAAAATTCATTTCTACAGATCACATATGCAAACAGTTTCTAACAGTGATGAATTACAAAATAAATCAGATATAGCTTAGACGAATGAGAAAAATTCCATGTAGCACCTACAGATGGAAGCTGCAAGTGCATGCCAGGCATGTCTCTAGAGTTTCCAGATGTCTATGTTCAAAAATCTCATTGGAAGCTTGTTTGACCAAATTTAAATATAAAAATGTGGACAAAGATAGGGATCATACATCAATTAGTGTGACAAACCGATAAGCTGCTGTTCTGTTACTAGACCCAAGCTTCGGAATACCATCAAGTGCCAGGGTGTGAAATTTTTCTGCTCAGCAACAATTACTATAGTTATGTAACGTCAAAGAATAGAGCTTTGGAATAATGGTAGAGATCACATTGCAACAATGTACTTACTAAAGAGCCCAAAATAATCTGCTGCACCTAAAGGTCTATCACAAAGATCTTCAAACGGGAAATATGCACAACCATTCGCTCCCAGCGGAACCTGCAAGCAAAGTCATGGTTAAGTAACAAAGGCTGTGTTTAACTAAACTACTTTAGAGTACTTCCACAAGACCTGCAATTTCCGGCCCATAACTACTTCGACAGTTTGTGGTCTAGGTTCCTCATCCCCGATTAAAGATTGAAGTTTCTGTTTAAGAAGCGTACTGAAATGCTTCCCAACAAAATAGAAACCTTGCTCAGCCTGGTATCAGATCAAAGATGTCAAACAAATGGAAAGAGGTAAAAACAAACATCGTAAGTTGCCAAAGTTAGAAACATACAGAACCCAATCGACGATAGTCAGTTGCAGAGCCAATGGGGTGCACGATGCACCTTTCCTGCAACAGTTACAAAAATAAATGACAGCATATTAGCATATTGAACTTCAATGGACAGCACAGGGAAATTGATAGACATATAATAACTCATACTTTAACCGTGTCAATGAAAGGCAAAAAAAGGTCTCGCTGCAAGCCACCTTCATAGAGCTTATCTGGAGCGCGGTTAGAAGTCGAGATGAGAATCTGAACACAGATTATTATGTAAAATATAATCAGTGTGATATGTGAAGAAATTCTTTCAATATTATGATTAGGTTGTTCCAGTGGCATAATAAGAAAGTGAGTTGTGAGTAGTGGTCACATACAACGCCTTTGCTGAATAAATGTCTGAACAGACGGTTCAAAATCATAGCGTCAGCAACATCAGTTACCTGAACAATTCATGTTAGATTGTTTCCAGACAAACAGTAACATAATATTTACAGAGAAAACATATACATACCATAAACTCATCAAGACATAATATGATAGCCTCATCAGAAATCTCAGCTGCTACCACATCAAGGGGATCTGAAACACCTTTGTGCATCTGCAAATAGATGCACATTTACGAAAATGTTAATCAATTCTTACTGATGATATGTACCATGCTAGACTTGAGAAGGCAGGAAAAAAAAAATCTTCAATAACAGAAAATTACCTGTAGACGACTATGTACATTCAGCATAAAATCGTGAAAGTGAATGCGTTTTTTTCTCCAATTAGCTGGCCTGTCACGTAATAAAAGTCTCAGCTTATGTATACAAAAGGATTGTCTTAAACAAAACTCTAATGCAAAGACCAATATTGATATAACTATGACCACATCACCACAAAGTAAAGAGGCTTCAACACAACCACTGTAATTCATGGTTTTTGGGAAATAAAAAGATCTTCCAGCATTCATATAACGGACAAAACATGATACATTTCTTTTGGTTAATGACACTACAATCAGCATTGGGTCCAAATATTTTGAGCCTAATAGTAAGCTGGAACGAATCACTAGCCAATACAAAAGGCGATCCTTTGTGGGCATTTCTAAAGAATTGCAAAATCAAAGAAAAAGCGATTGGTTTGTATATATTTGAGCAATGACTTTATATGCCAACAGATAATATATTCATCAGGTTCCTAGAACAGATGAATTAATGGTATATCGTTGAAGACGCATTGGAATATAATCAAGGAAAAAACTACATTTTCAGATATTGCTTATGAATCACAATTCTGTTAATACCTTGATGTCTACAGCATAAAACCCACAGTGATCATTTCAAGCCATGTTTTGTTCTTAACTGAGATCAGAAGAGTTTTTGTCAGAGTTCTGCAGCAACTATTAAGCCCCAAGTATCATGGTATTGACACAATTGTTATTGCTGCAGAACTCTGACAGAAAATCATTTGCACTCTGCAATGTAGAAACATTAAATAGACTTGTATAGGTTCTAAACTACCCCTCCCTGAAACAGTACAATCATATATGGTGCGGTTTTGAGCAGTTTATACTGAAATTCAACATCATTCTATCTGTCTTAAAGCAGTACCAAGTCTATTCCTCATGTACTTACAGCTGCTCATAGAACAGGTCCATAAGCATTGTCTTCCCTGTACCGACGCCTCCATACAGATACAGCCCTTTCACCTGAGCATATGATGAAGGCTGGGTAAGGAGCCGGGACCATAGCCATCGACTCCTACCAAACAGCAAGGAGTAAGGTTAAAATAAATTCACAGTATCTGTATGGAAACCATGTGAAGACTGCAGCTTCAACAGTTCTTACCGTCCTTCTTTCTCAGATGACTTATATCTATCCAGCTGGCAGGCTTCTTCATTCACTATTAACTCCTCATAGAGCCTTTGCAATTGTTGAATCGTGTCAATCTGTATCAATGGATAAAAAAAGTAGGAAAATTCTAATAAAAACACTGAATGATGTTGTGCAAGAAAAGAAATGGCCAGGATCACTATGATACCTGAAAGCTATCACCATCTACAAGTTCTCCTGATGCTATTCTCCTCTCATATTCTGCCATTGGACCAGCTCGCCCAACATCTACCACAATTTAAAAAAGTAAATAATTTGATTGTAATGCATACTACAAAAAATGAAGCTCCATGCTTAAAAGGTAGAGAAAATTTGAACCTCTGATGGAATCAACCGCTACAGTGGAGTACATGGACCTCAACAATTCTGCACCTGGACTCATCAACCTGCTAATTTCGCCATTTTGGCGTAGCGTGCTTAGAGAACAAGGTGCCAAATTGCATGAAATCAGAGCATTTTGCTGCCTGATAAATATGTTTGCTGATGAGTGTCTCTCTGCATGGTGCTGTGTGAGACGGCGGAGCTGTCGGAGTGACCGAACCACTGATCTCATCTTCCACTGTGTTTTATTTTCTACTTTCTAGGCAGACAGCACAAGCAAGTCTTGGAACCTACAATTGAGGCAGAACAAGAATCCATTAAAAAAGCAATAGAAGGGTACATCTCGTTAGGTTTAACATACTTCCTGCCATCTGATGAAAAAGCAACAATCATGTGGCACAAACATGGAAAACTCAAAAGTAAGTATAAACAAATAACTGAATGGTGCGGGAGCATGTGACTTTAGCCTCTGCCCTCATAAAAGGAAATTCAGAAAATGACCCAGAAAAGGTGGTCAGTGCTGTAAAAAAATGCAGCTACTACACATTAGCTAATAATAAGTCCACGAAAAAAAAAATCGCCCCTCAAACTTCCCGAGGAGAACTTTAGAAATTCGGATCAAATTGACCCACAATCATCACGCTGTTTCCACTTTTGCATCGATCAACCACATATTTGATCCCAGATGAATATTTATATTGAAGCCCCCAAATCACAAAATCAAGAGAGGAAATCATTGAATTATTGCACAACGAGGTGAAACATAGCACCTCCAATAATCTGGGAGCATTATTACGGTTACCCAATCCCTACAGTTTGGGAGGACGAGAGCCTGGAACTTCCTCTGGATCGAACAAAATGGAATCCACGCCACACATAGCACAACAAGTAACAACGAGGAAAACTGCAAAGCATCAAAACGAGAGGATTGGCAGTCCGACTCTTATGGAACCGCAGGGGAGCAAATCAAGAACCTACACCAGGTAAATCTCATCAAACAACAAAGGTTCATCCCAAAAGACCACACCGAAGTTCAAGCAAAGATCCCAGCTTTGCCACCCCTCCTCACCTGAGCTGGAACTCCGGCACAGGAACGGCAGCTGGGCTCCCAGGCCTGAGGCCCGACGGGTCCCCTCCCCACACGATGAAGACAGGACGGGTGGCCCGCCAACTTCCGCGACTTGCCCCGATGATCCGCTGCAGTAGACTGACGCTGCGAAGCCTGCAGCCGCAGGCAGATGCAACCGTCGGAGAAGCTCGCCGGTGACCAAATATTGGTCTATTGCAGTGGAGAGGAGGAGGCGGGGCAGGGATGGCGACTCCAGCCACCTCTGTCAGAACCTTCCTTCTTCGCAACCCAATCCAATAATAGGCAGAAAAGAAAAGTGAGAACAACCGAATCCAAGCAAGCAAAAAAAAAAAAAAAAGCCCGAACAATGAACCGAGACGAGGAAGAATATGCCCACCTCAATCAGGAGACGAAGAAGTACGACGATGCCGGGACCGGATCAAACTCGGCGCCAGCCAAGAAAACCGAAACCGCGAGACGGCCGCCGCGGCTTCCCTCGTCGACAGCGACGGGCACAGAGCTCCTGCGACGCCCGAAAATGCGGGAGGTGGCGGCGATGGGTGTCTTCCCCGGCGCACCGAGAGGATGGGAACACGGGGAGCGTGAGCTGGAATTAGTAGCCTTTTGATTTTTTTTTTCTTTCGTTGGTTTCTTTTGGGAACGGAGACGGAGCTGGTGTCAAGTTGGTGAGTGGTTTGGATTGACGTTAATCAACCCACCCCGTCGTGGTGGAGTCAAGGTTACAAAAATCGTTTGAACCGAAGAAACCGGTTTTGGGCGGTTTGATGAAAACAAAACCGGTCGGTTAGCCGATTAAAATTCAAAAAACAAATTCAAAAGAATTTAATTGAAAACGAAACGGTTACCCATTGATCGGTAAACCGACCGGTTTCATCGGTAAGCCGATGATTCTTGTCGCGCAGTCGATAGTTTTAAAATTCAAAGTAAAAACACAACCGAATTTGAGAAAATTGAAACAACAGCAGAGAAAATCAAAATGTTAAAAACAAAATCTATGGGCTTTTCTGGTCAAACGTATCTTGTCTTTATTATTTTATTATAAGTTATTTTTCTTGTTAACAATACGGGATCTCCCGATCCGCCGCACTCACCCGTCGAGCTCGTCGTGCTCGCCGGTCACGCCCGCTGCAGTCTGGCTTGCCGCCCTCGAAACTCGACTTTCCGCAACAAAACGACGGCTAGCCGCCCTCCATCCGCGGTTGAGCCGTGTGATTAGGGACGCATTGAGAGATTGGGGCAAGAACGATGGGGCTTTATGATTTGGGGTGGGGAGCGACGTTGGCGCAGCCGCGCAGGCAAAAGAATCGGAGGAGCGACGATGGTTTGACGCACGAAGAAGAAGATAAGGTACGTTTTCTTTTTTTTAATTGTTTTTCTTTATTTTATCTTTCTCGATTTTTTTTTGCCACACAAATATGCTTGGTTTCATCTAACTCCTTCACCATAATTCATATTTTTCATCTAGTTTTTTATATATTTTTATTACAATTTTTTTTAAAATTTTAAATTTTTGAATTTTAACTCATTGAAAACCGGATATCGGTAAAACCGGATCGAACCGGTTTTGCTGAAAACTATGGTTTCTGATCGGTTTTTGTCGGTTTTTCTCCGTGGGTGGAGTGGAGGGAGTGTCCAGATTGGAATATGCGAACGCGACTTGCTCTCTTTTTTAGACACTTCGGTTGCTCAAGAATACGGACAGAGGTGATGTCAGACATTGAAAAATTGCTACAGTGTTATCATAAAAAATCAATCGATAAATCAGAAAATTGATCGAATACTGTTTTTGCAAGCTTGAAAAATTGCAACAGTGTTATCATAAAAAATCAATCGCTAAATCAGAAAATTGATCGATACTGTTTTTGCAAGCTCGGTTTTGTGATAAACCAATCATCTGATGAAACCGAACTGATTTTACCAAAAACAGTTGAAAACTACTAAAAAAGAAAAATCAATCAGTTTTCAACGGTTTTTCAACCTATGAATGATGTAGCAGAGCTAGCTGGTTATGAAAATAATTCCCAACCCAAGCAACTGAGAACAAATACTCTTTGTATAATTGCTCAAAAAAAAAAATACTCAAGTTAACAAGAGTATATGACATGCTAGATATAATAACTAACATGAAAAAAATAATTCATTGTTCTGTAGAGCACTCTACACTGTCATGACACATCCGAAGTTTTGATCGACATCGAATAGAGCTACAGGATGTGGCCGAGAAAAAAAAAACTATCTAAGAAAAAAAATGAGCTAAAATAAGAGCCAAGAGCAAAACCTCATCTAAGTAGCTGGAGAAACACTAATCTGGCCGACAGTGGAACGAGAGTTCTATTGACATAAAAAATTAAAGAAAACTATTGAATTTATCATAATAGCTCTCCGTTCGTTTTCTCCTCCTACGATTACCAGGATTCCGGAGGGGAGGAGAAGAGGATCCTTGATTAATCTAAAAATGTTTATATTTCAAAAGGAGTATATGCAGGACTCTTAGCTATTTCTAATGATGAAAACCCAAATCGAAGACCATAATCACTAAATAGGTCATCATGAGTTTGAAAATAGGTGAGTCAAAAACCTATATCTCTAATAGACGCTCGAGATTGGGTCTACGACCATGGTTGCCGTCGGAGAAGAGTGAGGAGGACGAAGCAGATAAGACGGAGCTGCAGATGCGGTGGCGCGCAGACTGGATTTCCATCCACTGTCGCTATCAGAGAACGATGAGGAGGACGAGGCCGGCACGACGGAGCCACAGATTGGGTCCGTCCACCACCGCCACCTCAGATGCCGGGAGCTCGGTCGGCTGGGGATGCGGCGGAGCTCGACCGGCTAGGGAGTTGCGCGACGAGGGATGTGACGGTAGGGGGAGCCCGCGGGCGAAACTAGCTAGAGAACCAGCAAGAGAGGTGGCTAACGGAGGATTCGACAACATTTGATCGGAAGAGGTGCTCTATTTATCGGCCCAGGCTGGACGAATAACACAATGGATCTTCGGATGGATCATATGTTGAGGCTTGTGTTTTTACAACTCAATTTTAATATGGGGCACGGGATAGATCACCCTTTTGGAAACAGCCTTGTACTTACGAATCGACCCAAATTGATCACAAGACTCGAATGCGCAGAAAAACAAACCATCAGTGCACACGTGGGAGAGGAAAAGGAAGCAGGCCCTTGGGCAGCGTGCGCGACTATCATGCAAAGCGAATTTTTAACATGTATATGTTAAATATGTACTATTTACACCATATATTTTACATTAAGATGAGTGAAATCTAGTCTTCACATGTACTTTATTATGTGTTCTTTGAACTATAGTGTACATAATATGAATCTCAGAATAATATTGATAACATAGATAATATATGTTAAGCATGTACTAAAATTTTCTGGACTATCGTGTTTAACGCCAAACGAGAATTCTTCGAGAAACGTGCAGGAGACCGTCACTGTTCCATCCATGCGCAGTTGCCGCGTATGAGCACTAGAAATATGTGGCGATAGTTTTTCTTAAAAAAGATGAGGTTAAATATTTGGTGATAGTGTGAATGGAATTTCTAACGGAATCTGTTCGAACAGCACAGTTTAACCGTGGACTGTGCAGTGAATTTGTTCAGCGTCCTCGTTTTCAATTAGTGCGTTATGGGATGTCATCTGTACACGGCGAGAACCACCATTGGAATTGGAATATTCTCAATTCTCTTTGCACTGCTGAGTCAGTACACGATTAGAATACTGACATATATGTCATCTACCAAGCCATACCAGCGCCGCCAGCAACGGAGCAAGATATATGTATGTGGTGCAAAGGACCAAATTGGTGGTTCGATAATTGTGGCATCAAGCGCATGGATCTCCAGAGGGGTTTCACAGGGACATTTTATATTGCCGTCGCCTCTTATATGGATGATGCTATGCCGGACCCTAGTGTATTGGGATAAATTCATTTGATAGCACTCGTTAGTGACGGAAACCAGAAAAATAGCACCTGTGAAGGCTGGCATAGTAAGAGATGAAAACCAAAAAACAGTATCTGTCAAGGCTGGGTGGAAACAAAAAAAACAGCATCTGTGAAGGCTGTCATATTATTATGCCAGCCTTTAGAGGTGTTATTTTCTGGTTTCCACCTCTTATGGGTGCTATCAAATGAATTTACCCAGTGTATTGTCATAGAATAGCAACCAACCATACTATATAGGAATTGTTTGGCCCCATTGATCTAAAAAAAAGTCATGAACTAACTACAAATACATGTCATGTCAGCCTTGATTTTCAGTGTTCTAATTTACAATGTTGCACATCACCTGTGATCAGTGGCGAAGCTAGAGAAAAATGAAGGGGGGTGCAGTGCATAAACATAACTATAGCCATATATCTAGTTCTAAAGCATTTTTTTCTATCATGAGCAAAATATAGTCCACATCAGCAAAATACATCATCTGAACCATTATCGCACAAAAGACTAACAAAATGTGGCAATATAAATCAGTTTTCAACAATATATAGTAGAATCCAGTAGACATAGATTATATAAGGACATTACCTTTTAATCTTCAAACATACGATTTCTTATTTCCATGAAACGACGAACAATGACATTATTGTCAATTTTCTTCATTTCTTCTTTCTCCACATAGCAAATTAGGACATAATTCATGTGATCATCACCAATACGGTTGCGCAAATATGTTTTCACAAACTTCATTCCAGAAAAGCACCTTTCAACAGTTGCTGTGGCAACAGGTAATACTAGTACAAGCTTTAGAAGCCGATAAACCCATGGCCACATTATATTCTTTCGTGTCTCCACCAGTTTTTGAGATAAATTAGCAATGGTGTGAAGGTTGGAGAACCTAGCATCTGTTCTCACATCAGCAATGTAAAGGCCAAGTTGATGGCTAAGATCTCTTAACTCCCCTGAATTAAAATCATCAGGATACAACTTTGCTAAGTTCATTAGATTCTCCATATTTACAATGTCTTGATCCTTTCGTTGCAATGCTTGTGACAAATAGTTTGTAACTGTTAATGTATGCAACATGTAAATAAAATATTGAGTCAAATAATTGGAAGTAGACCTGAAGATTTGATGCTTGGTCTCTATTTTTCCAGTCTCTATCATCTTTTGAGACGATGTCAAGAACCTTGATTACTGTTGGGAATAAGTCAACCAAACTCTTGAGTGTTTTATAATGTGAACTCCAGCGAGTATCTCCTGGTCTTTTAAGACATTGATCTTGATTCAACCCTGTCCCAGCTTCAAGCTGCCCACAACCTAAGGCTTTACTCACTTCTTCATAGTTAATTTCTCTAATCAAATCCCTTCTCTTAGCTGAAGCACCCACAACATTTAATAGCATGGAAATCTTATTAAAAAACTCACTAACTCCTCCATGCTTTCTCACAACAGCCACAATAACTAATTGTAGTTGATGAGCAAAACAATGGATATAGTAAGCTGATCTGCTCTCTCTTGTGATCAATGATTGTAACCCATTTAGTTCACCTCGCATATTGCTCGCACCGTCATATCCTTGGCCTCTACATTGCTTTAAGCTTAGTTTCAGTTTTGCAAATAGTTTATCAATGGAAGACTTTAGACTTGCAGAAGTGGTCTCTCTAACGTACTCAATACCAACAAATTTCTCCCTCACACGTCCACATTTATCAACATATCGCAGAACCACTGCCATTTGTTCTTTGCAAGAAACATCTCTGGCTCATCCACTAAAATGCAAAACAAATCGTTCCCAATATCTTCTAGAATATAATGTAGTATTTCATTTGCAAAACACTCCACAATGTCTTTCTGGATTTTAGCAGCCACCAAAAGGCTGTTCTCTGATTTTACCTCCCTTGTTGCCTTGCTCAAAGTCGGATTTTGCTCCTCGGTGAATTCATGAAGCTCTCTAAAATTCCCTTTGTTGCATGACTCCTTTGACTCATCATGACCCCGAAAAGGCAACCCTTGATTCACTAAGTACCTTGCACAATCAATGGACCTAATTAATCAAGTAAGATATGCCTTCTTTGCTGCTTCACTTATGACATTGTAAGCAACATCAATGTGTTGATTTGTTTGTAACAATTCATCACACTTCTTCATTGTTTTAAAGTGTTGTCCATTCTGATCACCAACATGCAATTTTAGCCTATCCTTTCTTTGATATCCATTCTAACCGTTGATGACAAATGCTTGATATCCATCATCCTTATTTTTTTTTAAACAGGAAACAACAAAAACAATATACTCTATCCTTGGATTCGCTATATTCAATCCAACCTCCAAACTCATTGAACCATTCTGAAATGAACCTTCTAGGTTGTCTTCCTATATGTGAAATTGGGAAATTGCATGTGTGTGGCTGAGAAGGGCCACGTGCCAAGTACATTCTTCTCACCCTCTCTCGCTGGTTAGGATGGTAAGCATCAATTCGCTTCCTTAGACCAGGATCATATTTTATTTCCTCTTCCCAATTGATGTCGTTTGGACATTGGTTCCCCTCATTCCGAACAATACTTGGCTCTGGTTCTTTTCTTTTGTAATATCGGTCCATTGATCACCTAACAAATTGCAGGAAAGGCAAAAAAAAAAACATGAATATAACTGCACGGTACCACAACTACACAAGAAAATCATAATTTTTAGCCCTAACTATATAATCTAGACTGCACATAGACGAACCGCAACACAACAAGGTATGATTCACGAAATTGGGGCATGGTGTGTCACAATTTAGAAAAATGGAGATAATAACAAAAGGGATTAATTGATTTTCTAACCTCCCTCGATTTCCTAGGGGAAGAAATAGGCTACTGCTACTAGTCGATCCCACGGCACCGGCGGAGCGTGTAGCGCCACAGCGGCCAGCGGCTCTTGTCGGCGTCGGCGACTAGCTGATAGCTGCCTTCTTGCTCCTCTTCTCCAATTCTCCTTCTTCGATGGATGATGGGAGCAGGCGAGCAGCCGAACCGAGGAGGCGCAATGCGCTGGAAAGACAGAAGGAGCAAAGCGTATCAAGGAAGCCAGGAACTCAGGAAGACAGGAAGAGTCATAAGTAGAAAGGAATTTGATGCCATGGGCTCTTGATTCTTTTCTTGGGAAGAAGTGTTGTGGGCTTCGGAGGCCTTCCTATTCACAAAATAGAAGGACAAAGCAGGCCTTCAACACGTCGTAGCAAGTTTGAGTGGGGAGTGGGTGCAAATAGTCCGGCCCAGGGGGGTGCATCAGAGGTAAAAATCTGATAATTAGCACTAATTTTCAGAATTATCGTGGGTGCATTGGCACCCACAGCCATCAACGCAGCTTCGCCAGTGCCTACGATAGTTTGTTGAAGTCTAATATCAAAGACAACATTGATAGAGCAGATCTTCGAAACCTACTTCCCTCCCTATCCTTACATGGGGTGAGGGTCGGATTAGGTTTTTGAAAAGCTTGCTGGTGATTTATCTACATCACGACTAATCGACTTTGTTTACATCTCCGGTTGTCTACTTCGTCTACATCATCCGTTTTATGACAAATCAAACTCTAAAATCTTTGTTGAGTGTTTTTTGTAAGTCATTTCCTACAATCTTTTGATATATGGATCAAGTAATCTAGGCTTTATCTCTATCATGATTCTAGTTGTTATGGTTAGCAGTTGTCTAAGAGCATTTTAATATTATAAATGCCTAGATTACGTATAGATAATCTTTATGCTGCTACATACTGAAATCGTTCTTTCTCTGGCAGTTGAAGCCGGCCGCATCACTCTGGACACGACGCGTCAACGTGTCATCCCAAAAGTCACGACAGGAATCTCACGCGCAGAAGAGCCAAGAACGCACACGCGAGCGAGCATAGCAATGAAGCTCAACCATTCATGGATCCGTATCCTCTGCTAGTCTTCAGTCCATGCAGAGAGGGCATTAACTGTCCTGAGTCGTTCATTTTCAGATCAAGGGCTGTTACCAGCTTCCTCTCTCTCCATTGAATAGGTCCGGATTCCAGTACGGAGAAAGAAAAAAAAAAGAGCCTGAGCGCCTTGCCTCTACCCAGCCACCTCTGCCTCTTGCTATCTCTCTCTCTCTCTCTCTCTCTCTCTCTCTTTGCTTCCTCGCCGAAGGAGATCGTCGCGCAGGATGTGCGCAGCGGTAGGGGCTCGTCACGCAGAATCCACCACTGCTGCCACGTCCATCGGGGCCACCGCCGCCGCTGCAGGCAAGAGCTTGATATTTATCATGTCAAGAACTTTTAGACCATGACTACACAATATTCTAATTCTTTCAAATTGTCTACAGCCGCAAAAAACCAGCTGGTTGGAGGGATCACCTACAACCTTGTACTCCTTTTCCATTGTACAATCAAGAGCCATAATCCCTATAATGTACTCATTAGTTTCTCCGGTTGGTCTAGCATATGCTGCCATGACTCTTTCATACTCAGTCTGAAAAAACTCAAAAATACATGCTGTGTACACATTACTTGTTTGTACCAACAATGGTGTTGCCCAGTTTCTTCTTGGCAGTTTCTTCCTTGAGTTATATTCTGAATCTAGCTCTTTAGCTCGCTTGCTTGCAACAGCTCTTTCAAAGTGTGTGAAAAATCGAGTAATGTCCAAATCACATCTTAGAAAGGTCTTCATGTCCTTGTTTAAGCTTTCACTTAACTGTGTACTACACATTTCTAGTGTGTACACATTCTTCATGTAGCATTCAGCCCACTTTTCCTTTTGTTTATAAAGACCATATAACCAAGTGTTCTTTTTTGAACCTTGCTCATCAAGGCACTGAAGGATTCTTCAAATGTCATCTCATCCTCATACTCATACATATAAGCACTTAACACAGCTAGAGCACTCTTTCCATCATAGTCTAGGCGAGCTAGGTGTTTGACAGCATTTTTCATTATAACACCCTACTTTTTATAATTTCTAAAAATGCCAATTATTAGCATTAAGCAATTAATAAAATAGCCTAGTCAAATTATTTTCTAAAATAATTATAATTAACTTATTGCATTTTCATGGCATGTCATTATCCATGTAGAATTATATTGCATTATGTATTTATTTTAATTCCTAAATGGTTACTAGGAAATTAGAATAGAAAATAGGAGGGAAAAGATTTAGAAAAGGAAAAGAAAAAGGGAAAACTAGAGTCTGGGCCGAAAACCCACCTTTCTGGCCCACCCGGAACCCTCCTCCCCTTTCTCCCCCCCCCCCACTTCCTTCCCTAGGCCCTGCCGCACTCCCCTATCCCCCAGCCCACAAGCACCCTCGGCCCAACAAACCCCCCACGCCAGCCCAGCCAGAGCCGAAGGCGTAACCCAGAAACCTGCCTCTCTCTCTCTCTCTCTCTCTCACCGATAGGCGGGCCCCACCTATCATCCCTTTCCTTCCGCCAATCTCGCCCCTTTCCATTTTTCTCTCCCCCCGTTCAAATCAGCGCCCGCACGCTCGCTCCCGCGCGGCCCCGATAGCTCTGGCATGATCGCCGCTCACCCCGCGATCCCCTGACCCACTTTCCCACACCAACCACCCACCGCTGGCTCCAATTTTCGGAAGGCGCGACATTGCCGGCCCCTGCTCCCCGCCGAGCCGCGCTGACGAACCCTAGCCCTCCCTCCTATAAAAGCCAACACCCAACCCTTCCCTGGACGCGCTCGAGTTTTTTTCCCCTCTCTGCTTCGATCCAGCACCGCCGCGTGCCGTCCCTTCCTCGTCTCCGGTAAGAGCTCCGCCGCCGCCATCAATTCTTCCCCTTCGAAGCCCTTTGCTCCAATTTGACCCGTCCCTCGGCATCGTAGGTCGACCAGGAGACTTCGAAGCCGCCCCCCGATGCTCGCCGACGCCGTTGGACCCCTTCTCACCATCGCCGACGAACCCGAGCCGCCGATCACCGTCGCGAGCCCTCCCCAGCCTCTTCCTCCTCTACGTGACCTTACTGGTGAGTTCGCCGTCGCCCCTTCTCCCTCTAGGACCCCTCAGCACCCTGTCCCGGCCATCGGAGTGCCATTCCGGCCAACTCTGGCAAACCCTGCTGCCGTGCCGCCGTCTGGAATGGTCGCCGCCGGCAGCCCTCCCCGCCCTCTTTTTCTGGCCGTTAGATCTAGATCCTAGGATCTAGATTATATAACCCGAAGGGTTATGAAATCGGTCCACCGTGGACCAATGGACCAGGGTCCACCGATCCGTAGACACGGCCCACGGAATTTTTAGGCCCCTACGCTTAGTTTAAATTAGATTTATGCCCCTGTTTTTGTGCAGAAGCTTTAGAAAATTGTATTTAAGCGCCTAAACTTCATAAAATTATTTTAACACTATATTTTTAATAGAAACACCTCTGTACATTACTAAAATTATTATTTTGACCCTGTAATTTTACAGAAAACCCCTTGGACTTGTTTCTAATTATTTTTAGGTCCTGTCTTTTTACAATTTAACCCCTATACTTCACCAATATTATAATTTAGTCCCTAGATTTTATTTTACAATATTTAGACCCTGTTATTTTGCATATTTGACCCTGTAGTATTCTGAAATTACATTTTTTAACCCCAAATTAACCTGTTTTTACTGTTTTAACTCTAGAGCTTCAACTAGGCACAAATTTTTACTCGTAACTCTGAATTAGGTGATTCTTGCGCCAAATTTCTCAAAGGAGCATAATCTTTGCATTCATTGCATTCACATATTGTTTTCCACGATTGCATGGCTGTATATTGATTTTGTGTGCAATTGCTTGTGCCGGTACTGTCACGCGTAAAGAAGACTACACGCAAGGATCAGCGTACGAGGACCCCGAAGAGCAAGAGTTCGAAGTGGTTGAGCAACAACACGTGCAGGACGAAGGCAAGTGTCCTTGATGCATTTTGCACCTATTGTGAATGTTACTTTAGGATTGCATGCTTGTGTCAATTGATTGGGGACCTATTGTTAGAGTTTACTAGTATTGTTCTATCTTGTCCTTGTCGCCTTGAACTAGAATTTTTATCGGTCAATAGGTAGACATGCTTAGTTGCTTACTGGGTTGTTGGGTTCCATTTAATTTTGACTAATGAACAATATCACGTGGGAAAGGATTGGTAATTTTTTTAGCAACATGGACTTAGGGATCTATGCAAGTCAGATGGAATGGATGTGGTGCCGTGGGCACATGGTTGGTGGTGGTAGGCTTGTTGTAGATCCTAGGAACTGGTTCTTGGAGCAATAAACTAGGAAAACAGTGCCATCACAAGACCGATATGGGTAAGGCTTGGCCTAGTAATTAGGTGTTCTCCAAGTGTCGGTGCAGCATTTGGTGGAGTGGGGAATGGAAGTCAAGAGAGGATTGTCCTTGTATCCGAATGGCTTAAGAGGGGGCTCCTGGAGTGATGAGCTGCTTGTTGATGGGCTATCACTTATGGACAGGGGTGGAACCTTTGTGGCTAGCATGTACTGGGAGACCCTTTGGAAAAGCCTCGTAGTGAAACCCTGCCACACACCCAAGGAAGTGTGTAATGTGGGTCGCGTTCACGAGCACAAAGGGAATCACGACCTGTGGGTAAAGTGGTACAAACTCTGCAGAGTATCAAATTGTCATGACAGCCGTTCTCATGGTCACGAGCGGCCTAGAGTCCTCACAAGATTAGTTTGGTGGGCTACGGATAGTCATGGTTGGTTAGTGGATGTGATCGGACTTGGCTTGGATAGGACCCCATGGGTTGATGGTTGGGATGACCCCACTTAGTAAATAGGATGCTTAGGTTAATTAAAAGCTCATGCAATGAACCCGATAAGCCTTTCTTGCCTATAGCCTCATGTCATCGTTTCTCCCACTTACTGAGTACGACACGTACTCACCCTTGCTATACCATATTGCTGCTCAGTCACAGGAGAAGGTTGGGACCACTATGAAGACGATGGAGGCGAGTACTAGGCGATGGTCCACCAGTCGGTACCTGTGGAGTCTTGGGACGTCTACGCTAGTTTATTTCCGCTGCTTTGATGTACTTTTCTTTTAGACCTACGGGTCCTTTTGTAATAAAGATATGATGTAATAACTAAAGGGTATGTATACTTATTCTGTTTACCATTAATGATGTACCGTATGTGTGTGTAACTTGATCCTGGACACACGTACGGCTGCACCTGTTTTGCTTCTCAAAATGGGTGTGACATTCATAATATGAAAAGTACATAATCCATGCCAAGTGTTGGAAAGATTCTGATGACTCATCATATATCAAAGCAGCTCCAAATACCACTATTTCTCTAAAATGGTTAAATCCAACAAACACAGCAAGTGGTCTAATTTCTCGATTGGTTCCAAATGTTATCAAATGAAATGACATCACCAAACTGGGCATAATCGATAACCATTTTGGCATCTGCCCAAGACATGTTGGTTATTTTGTCCTCACAGTCTAGTTGTATGGCAGAGTAGAATGAAGGATTATCAACACATCTTTCTTGAAAATATTTCAAGATGCCATCTGCATCACCATGACCAAGGTTTTTCTGTCGTCTTGTCCTCAAGTAATTGCTGTGATCTACACGTGTGTAACTAAGGTTACTATAACCACCAGCTTGCATGCTTGCTAATTCATGGGCAATCTTCGGTTTAATACCGGAAGCATTTGCCATTTCAATTTGAGTGCCTTGTACATTGGAAATTTTTCTTTGAGAAACCCTTAGATGAGAAGTTTCAGTTTGCTGAAGACCCCATGGAGGAAGGAGATCCTAAGGAACCTGAAGAGGAGGAGCCTGAAGAACAGGAGCAAGAAGAGGATCCTGAGGAACCCCAAGGGAAAGAAGACCTTGAGGATCGTGAAGATCCTGGAGATGGTGATGATGGTGACTTAGAGGAGGAGGACGATGACCCCGTCGTCCGTCGGGTCAAGAAGTACCGCTCTTTTGGACAAGAGGGTGAGACTTTCTCCAAGACCCTGTGGAAGCTAATTGAGAGGATCGGCATCACCAACAGGCCACAATACTTCCTCAAGAAGGTGGATCACCCTTTTCATGAGGAGTGGATAGCAGAGGTCAACATCTACGACGACGACCACGTCATATCTACTCACCGTGGCCGCACTCCTAGGGCTACACATGGAGCTGCGGTGGATGACGCTGCTTGGAAGGCTCTCACTAGCCTCTGCTACACTCATCGCCGTGGGATAGCGAAGACAAATTTTGCCCACATTCCCCGTCGAAAGCCAGGCACGGGGAAGTACACTGCTGCTCCTACAGAATGGTATGTGAGCACTAGAGAGATGGACGAGACCCAGGGAGTTGCTATGGACTTAAGCCACATTGTGGAGGCCTTACAGAAGGAAAACCACACTCTTCGTGATAGGTGTAGAGTGCCCGATCTTTCGGCGAGTGGAGATAACTTCGATTTGGTGGATGTCGACCCTCACGATCCGACTACGACGAGCAAGCCGAAGCGCCAATGCAATCGCTGAACCAACTTTCGGAGGATATTAACCTTACGGTAAACAAGATCAACCTGATCACAAGGATCAATTCTTACGCGCAATCGAAGAACGAGCAAGAATTAGAGACGAGCAATCTGATGTATTGCACGAAGGTGGAGTTCTGAATTCACGTCGAGAGACGGATGTATAGCTAAGCTAGACTTAAAACTATAGCTAAGCTAGACTTAAAACAAAACTCCAAGATTGCATGGGGCGCAGCCCTTGACTAAATAGGCGGAGGACAAGACATCTAGGATCGGCTGAAGTGGAGAGGCGCGCGATGGAGAGGGAGTCGCGTGACTTGGGCCACGTGGGCCTTCGGGCGGCGTCATCCTGGGCCGTCGTTCCTTAGCATCAAAACCGTCTTCAATTCCTGGGCTCGAGCTCTAGTGATTGGGCCCTTGTACGTCGTCGTCTCGTTAGAAGATGGATCCGTAACTCAAGGAGGCGCGACGACGAGAGGTGGAGGCGTGATAGCTTGGTTTGGCGCGCCATCTTCCGTTGTCATTATTCGTATGTCATTGATGTCCTCATCATCCTCCCCTTCTTGAAGTGAAGTCGTCCTCGACGGCAACTCATCATCCTCACCCAAGTATGGTTTCAAATCTGTAACATTAAAACTAGTGGAAACACCAAACTCCATGGGCAAGTCAAGAACATAAGCATTATCGTTAATCTTGGTTAGCACTTTAAAAGGACCAGCAGCACGAGGCATCAGTTTAGAACGACGCAAAGTAGGAAATCTATCTTTACGCAAGTGCAACCAAACCAAATTACCAGGTTCAAAAGAAATATGTTTTCTACCTTTACTACCAGCAACTTGATACTTTTCATTAGCAACGGCAATGCTGTGTTGTGTTTCTTCATGCAATTGTTTCATGTGATCAATATGAGCAAGAGCATCAAGATGTCGTTCATCTTCAGCATCAATAACAAACAAATCAATAGGCGCCCTAGGAACATAGCCATAAACAACCTCAAAAGGACACATCTTAGTGGCAGAATGTGTAGCACGATTATAAGCAAATTCAATATGAGGTAAACAATCTTCCCAACGTCTCAAGTTTTTATCTAGAATAGCTCTAAGCATAGCAGACAAAGTTCTATTTACTACCTCAGTTTGCCCATCAGTTTGAGGATGACAAGTAGTACTAAACAGCAGCTTAGTTCCTAATTTATTCCAAAGAGAACGCCAAAAATGACTAAGAAACTTAGCATCACGATCAGAGACAATTGTTTTAGGAATTCCATGCAATCTAACAATCTCTCTAAAGAACAATTCAACAACATTTGAGGCATCATCAGTTTTATGACAAGGTATAAAGTGAGCCATTTTAGAGAAACGATCAACACCCACAAAAATACTATCCCTCCCCTTCTTAGTGCGAGGCAATCCCAAAACAAAATCCATCGAAATATCATGCCAAGAAGAAGAGGGAACAGGGAAGGGCATGTACAAACCATGATTACCCAAACGAGATTTAGCTTTTTGACATGTAGTACAGCGTGCAACAAGGCGCTCAATATCACGGCGCATCCGTGGCCAAAAGAAATGGTTGGCCAACACCTCATGTGCCTTGAAAACTCCGAAGTGACCCATAAGACCACCTCCATGCGCCTCCTGTAACAATAAAAGACGAACCGAGCTAGCTGGAATACACAGCTTGTTAGCACGAAACAGGAACCCATCCTGCATATGAAATTTGCCCCAAGGTTTGCCATCCTTACAATGCATCATAATATCACGAAAATCAGCATCATTCACATATTGATCTTTCAAAGCTTGCAAACCAAAGATTTTAAAGTCTAATTGGGACAGGATCATATAATGACGAGACAAAGCATCGGCAATCACATTTTCCTTCCTGTTTTTATGTTTAATGATGTACGGAAAAGATTCAATAAATTCAACCTATTTAGCATGACGACGGTTCAGATTAGTTTGAGTTCTAATATGTTTCAAAGCCTCATGATCAGAATGAATAATAAATTCACGAGGCCATAAATAATGCTGCCATGTTTGCAAAGTTCTTACTAAAGCATAAAGTTCTTTATCATAAGTGGAATATTTAAGAGCAGCATCACTTAAATTCTCACTAAAATAAGCATTAGATTTATGATCTTGCAACAAAACAGCACCCAAACCAATTCTACTAGCATCACATTCCAATTCAAACACTTTATTAAAATTAGGCAATTATAAGAGAGGAGCATGAGTTAACCGTTCCTTTAAAGTGTTGAATGCGTCGTCTTGTGGTGCGCCTCACTCAAATGACGCACCCTTCTTGGTCAGCTCATGTAGTGGTGCAGCAATAGAACTGAAATCCCGCACAAAACGACGATAGAAGCCTTCAAGACTAAGAAAACTATGAACCTATGTGACCGTCGTCGGTTGGGGCCAACTCTGAATGGCGTCCACCTTGCTGCTATCCACCTCAATGCCCTGTGGAGTAACAACATATCCAAGAAACGGAACACGTTGCGTGCAAAAAGTGCATTTTTCCATGTTCCTAAACAAGTGAGCAGCACGCAAAGCATAAAAAACAGTACGCAAATGATCTAAATGCTCATTCATGGATTTGCTGTATATAAGGATATCATCAAAATAGACAACAACAAATATTCTAATGAAAGGCCGAAGAACTTCATTCATTAAGCGCATAAAAGTGCTAGGAGCATTAGACAATCCAAACGGCATAACCAATCATTCATACAAGCCAAATTTAGTTTTAAAAGCCATTTTCTATTCATCTCCTAATTTCATTCTTATCTGATGGTAACCACTGCGCAAATCAACCTTAGAGAAAATTGTGGCACCACTAAGTTCATCAAGCATATCATCAAGGCGTGGTATAGGATATCGATAACGAATTGTAATATTGTTAATTGCACGACAATCTACACACATACGCTAAGAACCATCTTTCTTAGGAACAAGCAAAACAGGAACCGAACAAGGGCTGAGAGACTCACGAATGTAACCTTTATCAAGCAATGCCTGCACTTGACGCTGAATTTCTTTCGTCTCCTCAGGATTTGTGCGGTATGAGGCGCGATTAGGAAGTTGTACGCCTGGAATTAAATCAATCTGATGTTCTATGCCACGAATAGGAGGAAGACCCGGTGGCAATTCAGCGGAAAAAACATCTTTATAGTCCTGCAAAAGGTTAGCAACAGTAGGAGGAATATGCAACATAGGCGCCTCATCTAGTGAAACAAGCATACGAGAGCAAACTAGCGCATAGCAAAGCAGATTAGCATCATGTAATTTATTAAAATCAGCACGTGTAGCAAGCAAGATAGGGTTATTCAATTTGATCTCATGTTGAACAGGTGCAACAGGAGGCGATATAACCAATTTTGCAGCTTTTGTCGCTCGAGCAATATCATCTTTAAGAACTTGTTCAGGTGTCATAGGATGAATAACAATTTTCTGACCCTTAAACATGAAGGAATAATAATTGGAGCGACCATGATGAACACTATCAACATCATATTGCCAAGGACGGCCAAGCAATAAAGAGCATGCTTCCATTAGAATAACATCACAATCTACAAAATCAGAATAGGCGCCAAGAGAGAAAGGAACACGTACCGAGCGCATTACCTTTATTTTGCCGCCATCATTAAGCCATTGAATGTGATAAGGATGTGGATGCTTCCTTATTGGCAATGACAACTGCTCCACCAAGGTCGTACTAGCCAAATTGTTGCAACTGCCACCATCGATGATTATACGGACCGCTCGTTCTTGCACAACGCCTTTGATATGAAAAATGTTGTGGCGCTGATGCTTTTCATCCTGAACGACCTGTGTACTAAGAACACGCTGCACAACAAGAGTTGCATACCTGTCGGCGGCACTAGAGTCGACATGAAGCTCCGTATTATCTGCATGATTAGTGGCAAGCATAGTCTGCTGAATATCCTCAGAATCACTAGCAGAAGAATACCCACCATCGTCACAAATCAACATAGTTCGTTTATTTGGACAATCGTGTATCACATGACCAAATCCTCGGCAACGGTGACACTGAATATCACGAGCTCGTACAGACGACGAGGAGGATGGCACGATCGAGGTAGATTTGGCCGTGGATGGAGCACTCGACTTGGACATGGTCGAGGAGTGGTTGCGCGACGTGGAAGGAGGTGTCGACCGTGGAGCTGAAGGCATCTTGGACCCTACAAAAATGTTAGGTCTTGACGAAGATTGTCGATCCTGCACTTCACGTTCAGCTTTACAAGCATATTCAAATAAGGTGGTCATATCATCATAATTCTTATAATAAAGAATGTTCTGAATTTCACGATTTAACCCACCCCTAAAGCGAGCCATAGCAGCATCATCCAGTTCAACTAAACCACAGCGAATCATACCCTTTTGCAAAGCTTGATAATAATCCTCTACGGAAAGTGAACCTTGTTGAAAATGCTGCATTTGATTAAGCAAATCTCTAGCATAATATGACGACACAAAACGATGACGCATAGCAGCTTTTAATGCTGTCCAAGTGGCTCGAATATTATCAGGATATCTTTGTCTATACTCACGCCACCAAAGTAAAGCAAATTCAGTAAATTCACTAATAGCAGCCTTAACTTGTAAATTAGCAGGAATATCATGGCATGCAAATTTTTGTTCAAACTCTAATTCCCAATCAAGATAAGCACCCGGATCATATTTGCCATTAAAAGTGGGAATACGAAATTTTATTTTGGCAAAAGAATCATTAATAGGAACACGTACCCTACGAGCACGACCACGGTGATTGTCGTCGTCCTGCTCGGTGTCGGCGCCGTAGTCACGTGCATTTTGCAACTCCGTGAGCTGCGTCGTCATGGTCCCAAGCTGCGTCGACATGGCCTCAAGACGAGTCATGATTGTCGCGAGCGTGATGCGGGCAGCCGTATCAGCGAGGTCCAGTTGATCAAAACGCTCATTCGACGAAGTGACCGTAGAGTCAAGTCTGTCGTGCATCGTCTTCATGTCGTTTTGTAGACCATCAACCTGTGCCTGGACATCCTGGAGGGTGAGCTCCTCCAACTTCGAGCTGTTTTCTGCCATAGAAACACAAGCAATACAAAAAGAGAGATCCTACAACGAGAGGTGAGTGGTGGATGAAAAGCTCAATCAAAAAGCTGTTATGAAATTCTTACCCGTCCTTACCAAGCACGCAATCGTGAACTGCAACCACAGGTAAAACCGGTGAAAGATTGGAGGAACGATTGCGTGGTGAAACAAAAACCTGCTCGTAGTAGAAAATTTGTGGGGCTGGGAGGCTGCACTCAATCCAAGGGTTAGCACAATTCAAACAATAACTGCAAAGCTGAATAATGGTGCTAAACGCGAAAAGATTGCTGCCGGTACAAGTGCAAGAGGAAGGAAGAAAGATCAAAACGAAGTGCAGCAAGAACGCGTCGCCTGTGTTGCTCGGCCGCGCTTTTTTTTCTCTTTTTTTTCCTTTTTTTTTATACCTTTTTCTGAAAATATAAACAATGAGACCTCAAATGAGCAATTAAGCACAAGCGCTTTTTTTTGAGGCAGGGGTAGAACGGTAATAGAGGAGGGACACACGGTACCGAGCAGAAACAAACACAGGGCGAGGCGAGCGGGTTACGACGTAACCGAGTAGGACTCGATTGGCGAGGCAGTGATTGACCCGGACTCACGGTGCAGCGGAAAAACTTGACAAGCGATCGGCTGACCACAACTTGGCAAGCGAGACGGGATAAACAGATGCGGTGGAAAGCAAACTGTGATGGTGAAAGCACGCAGCACGACGGAAGGATATGATGATGATGGGGAGAAAACGATAGAACACAGTGTACCAGCAATGATCAAAAGCGAAAGCACAAAAACTCAACAACGCAAATTATTGAACGAAAGTGCGAGGCTCAAAACCGTACTGGGGTAAACCTTTTTTTTGTAGTTTTTGGTTTATGTGGACTTGGATAAACTCACCGAGAAACACTGGAATCTGATACCACTTGATAGGTGTAGAGTGCCCGATCTTTCGGCGAGTGGAGATAACTTCGATTTGGTGGATGTCGACCCTCACGATCCGACTACGACGAGCAAGCCGAAGCGCCAATGCAATCGCTGAACCAACTTTCGGAGGATATTAACCTTGCGGTAAACAAGATCAACCTCATCACGAGGATCAATTCTTACGTGCAATCGAAGAACGAGCAAGAAATAGAGGCGAGCAATCTGATGTATTGCACGAAGGTGGAGTTCTGAATTCACGTCGAGAGACGGATGTATAGCTAAGCTAGACTTAAAACAAAACTTCAAGATTGCAAGGGGCACAGCCCTTGACTAAATAGGGGGAGGACGAGGCATCTAGGGCCGGCTGAAGTGGAGAGGCGCGTGGTGGAGAGGGAGTCGCGCGACTTGGGCCACGTGGGCCTTCGGGCGGCGTCATCCTGGGCCATCGTTCCTTAGCATCAAAACCGTCTTCAATTCCTGGGCTCGAGCTCTAGTGATTGGGCCCTTGTACGTCGTCGTCTCGTTAGAAGATGGATCCGTAACTCGAGGAGGCGCGACGACGAGAGGTGGAGGCGTGACAGCTTGGTTTGGCGCGCCATCTTCCGTTGTCATTATTCGTATGTCATTGATATCCTCATCACTTCGGAAGCAACTGCGTGATGTAGAGGTTTATCTGAGGCGCAATCAGCGGGTTAAGATAGAGAGGAGAGTGATCTCTACTCCTCTGGCATCCGTACTTGGAGTGCCACGTCACCACAACGTGCAAGCTCTCTGCCTTCTGTCTCCGACGAAGCCAACTCCCATGCCTAGGAGACTAGCTTGTCCCTATGAATAAAGTTGTAATAATCAAACGCTTAGATCGATTTGCTTTCATGGTGTGATGTAATGAACTCTTTTGCTTGGTTTGTATGTGCTTAATTAATAAACTATCATTTTGCTTATCATTCCTTGATGCATATAGTTGGGGTTTCCTTCTATCTCTTCATTTCATCTTACACCACTCCCACCACTCTTTCTCTCTCAGATGGTTCGCACTAGGGGAAATGCTGATCCCAATGAGCAGGACAATAAGGACAACAACAATGCCCTGAACTTTCAGCAACTCCTAGCCATGCAGACTCAGCTCATGCAGATGGTGATCCAGACCTTGGGCGCCATACAAAAGAATCACAACGCCCCACCACCTCCACCTCCACCCCAGAATAGGTTAGGAGAGTTCCTAAGGACTAGGCCACCTACCTTCTCCCAATCCAAGGATCCTATGGAGGCTGATGATTGGTTCAAGGTAATAGAGAAGAAGCTGATGATCGCCCAATGCAATGATCGAGAGAAGGTCCTCTTTGCAACTCATCAATTGTTCGGTATAGCCGCAGACTGGTGGGAAGCCTATTGCAAAGCCCATGCTGATGTGGAGTCCATCACCTGGAATGAGTTCAAGGCTAGTTTTCATACTCACTATGTCCCCATGGGCATCAAGATGCTGAAAAGGCAAGAATTCCAAGACCTGAGGCAGGAAAGCATGTCAGTGAGTGAGTACCTGAATAGATTCATTCAGCTATCTAGGTATGCTCCTGATGATGGGAGCACCGATGAGAAGAAGCAGTATACGTTCATGAGGGGACTGCAGAACGATATCCAGTTCCAGCTGCTGAATAATGACTATGTGAACTTCCAGAAGCTGGTAGACAAGACCATTGTTGTGGAGAACAAACGTAATGAGATCGAAAGGGATGGCAAGAGGAAGATGTCATTCCAAGGGCAGTCATCTGGTAGTAACACTTGCCCTCGCATGATGCCACCACCAAGCCCATACTATAGAGCTCCTAACACAATTAGGCCACCCATGCAAGCTCCATGCCCAACTTCCAAATGCTATGCCCCATCAATCAGGCACCTCACCCCAACCAGTAGCACGCACCTCGCCCCACCTATCAGCAGGCACCCCGCCCCGCTGCCCCAATAGCTCCACAAAACAAGAACCATAATACCTCTGGAAATAGTGGTGGTTTGAAGCGAGGTTGTTATCATTGTGGACAGGAAGGTCACTTCATGGGACAGTGTCCCTAGCGGAACAACGCACCAAGGCAAGTCCCAACCAACACAATGCAAGGCAATTGAGGACATCAGAATTATGCTCGAGGTCGCGTCAACCATGTCACTACTGAGGAGGCTGAGCAAGCTGCCGATGTGGTCCTCGGTATGTTCTTAGATAACTCTCAACCTGCAACCATTTTATTTGATTCAGGA
Source organism: Eleusine indica (assembly GCA_030378355.1). Taxonomy (NCBI): domain Eukaryota; kingdom Viridiplantae; phylum Streptophyta; class Magnoliopsida; order Poales; family Poaceae; genus Eleusine; species Eleusine indica. The sequence continues at coordinate 34,226,797 of CM059499.1, forward strand.
GCATCACATTCATTCATCACATCAGCCTATGTTGCAAAGTATAATCTATCAATTGCTATTATGAAGCATACCATGCTAGTTAGTTCTCTAGGAGGAGAAATGAGGACCAATCAAATGTGCCCAAAGGTTACCCTTAAAATAAGGGGGGTAGACTTCTCAGCTAATCTCATAGTACTAGACTCAAAGGATATAGATATTATACTTATGATGGACTGGCTACGCAAGTATAATGGGGTGATACAATGCGCCAAGCAGGCAGTACAGTTGACCAATATAGAAGGTACCAAGGTCGAGTTCATAGCAGCCAACTCCGCAGTCAAGGAAGTCGTACTGAATCAAGCCGCAGGCACCCCCATAGATGAGATACGAGTGGTTTGTGAATTCCCTGATGTATTCCCAGAAGAACTTCCAGGTATGCCGCCTGACCGCGACATAGAGTTTGTTATCGACTTAATACCTAGAACTGCACCTATATCTAAGAGGCCCTATAGGATGCCAGTTAATAAGTTAGTAGAGCTCAAAAAGCAATTACAAGAGATGCTAGAGTAAGGCTTCATTTGCCCTAGTTCCTCACCTTGGGGAGCTCTAGTACTCTTTGTTGAGAAGAAGGATAAGACACAGAGGATGTGTGTAGACTACCGTTCTCTTAATGAGGTGACTATTAAGATCAAATATTCCCTACCACGGATTGAGGATTTGTTCGATCAGATGAAGGAAGCTTGTGTCTTCTCCAAGATTGATCTATGATCTGGGTACCACCAATTGAAGATCAGACCATCAGACATACCCAAGACGGCTTTTTGGACAAGATATGAGTTATATGAGTATACAATGATGTTATTTGGTCTGACCAATGCACCGACCTACTTCATGTACCTTATGAACAAGGTGTTTATGGAGTATTTGGATAAGTTCGTTGTGGTTTTCATCGATGACATTTTGGTATTTACAAAGAATAAGGAAGAGCATGAGGAACACCTGAGGCTAGTTCTAGAAAAGCTATGAGAGCACAAGTTGTATGCTAAGCTGAGCAAGTGTGAATTCTGGTTGAAGGAGGTAGCATTTCTCGGGCACGTCATCTCCAAGGGAAGAGTGTCAGTCTATCCAGGCAAAGTGAAGGATGTTCTAGATTGGAAGCCACCCCAGACAGTACGGGAGATTAGAAGTTTCCTTGGTTTAGCTGGGTACTATCGGCATTTCATCAAGGATTTCTCCAGAATAGCCAAGCCGATGACAATGTTGTTGGGAAAGGACAAGAGTTTTGAGTGGACTCCAAATTGTCAAGCCACCTTTGAAGAATTGAAGCGAAGACTGACATCAGCTCCTGTCCTGGTCTTACCGGACATCAGTAGGAGTTTTGATATATACTGTGACGCCTCAAAGCAAGGACTTGGATGTGTGCTCATGCAAGAAGGACATGTCGTAGCATATGCCTCTAGGCAATTACGGACACATGGAGAGAAGTACCCAACACATGATTTAGAGTTAGCAGTAGTGGATCATGCTCTGAAGATTTGGAGGCACTATATTCTTGGTCATCATTGTGAGGTCTATACGGATCACAAGAGTCTTAAGTACATATTTACTCAAACTGAGCTGAACCTAAGACAACGATGTTGGTTAGAGTTGATCAAAGACTATGATGTGGGTATTAACTATCACCCAGGGAAGGCAAATGTCGTTGCGGATGCCCTGAATAGAAAGACCTATTGCCGCTAGCTAATTGTGGAGGAGTTACCACCAGAGCTATGCAAGGAGTTTGAGCAACTAAATCTTGGGTTTGTGAATGAGCTAGAGACCGTTGCAATGGAAGTGGAACCCACTCACGAGGAGGAAATCCGCAAGGGACAGTTAGATGATGAGAAGCTAAGTGAGATCAGAAAGCTCATTAAGGAAGGAAAGGCTACCGACTTCACAGAAGATGAGAAGGGCACCATATGGATCGGTAAAACGGATATGTGTGCCAGACAAGAAGCCTATTCGTGACATGATCCTACGGGAAGCACATGAATCTGCATACTCCCTCCATCCAGAGAGCACTAAGATGTACCAAGACTTGAAGACTCGTTATTGGTGGTATGGCATGAAGCGCGATGTCGCAGAGTATGTTGCTGTATGTGACACATGTTAGCGTGTCAAGGCAGAACACCAAAGACCCGCTGGATTGCTTCAACCCCTGAAGATTCCTGAGTGGAAATGGGAACAAGTCGGTATGGACTTCATAGTTGGGTTACCCCGTACACAGTCGGGATATGATTCTATATGGGTTATAGTTGACGGCTTAACCAAGGTGGCACACTTCATCCCTATCAAGACAACCTACAGTGGTGCGAAGTTGGCGGAACTATACATGTCAAGGATAGTATGCTTACATGGAGTCCCTAAGAAGATAGTATCTGTCAGAGGCTCTCAGTTCACCTCGAGGTTTTGGGAGAAGCTACATGAGTCCCTGGGCACCAAGTTGAATTTCAGCTCTGCTTATCACCCTCAGACTGATGGACAAACCGAGAGGATGAACCAAATATTGGAAGACATGTTGAGAGCTTGTTCCTTGGAATATGGCAAGAGTTGGGACAAGAGTCTGCCATACGCGGAATTCTCCTACAACAATAGTTATCAAGCAAGTCTCGAGATGGCTCCTTTCAAGTGTCTCTATGGAAGAAAGTGTAGAACACCTCTATTCTGGAGTGAGATAGGAGAGAATCAAATCTTTGGACCAGAGGTACTACGAGAAGCAGAAAGGCAGGTCAAGATTGTGCGCGAGAACCTGAAGGTCGCGCAGTCAAGGCAGAAAAGCTATGCCGATCATGACGAAGGAATCTATCCTTCGAGATTGGGGATTTTGTGTATCTCAAGGTATCCCCCATGAGGATTGTTAGACGCTTCAAGGTCAAAGGGAAGTTAGCACCACGGTACATCGGCCCTTTCAACATCATCGAGAGAAGAGGAGAGGTTGCATACCAGTTGGAATTGCCATCACATCTCACAGACGTGCATGACGTTTTCCATGTGTCCCAACTAAAGAAATGCTTAAGAGTGCCTGAAGAGCAATTGCCTGTAGATGAAGTGGACCTTCGGAAAGATCTCACATATGCAGAACAACCAGTCAAGATCCTAGAAGTTGTTGAGAGAGTTACGAGAAACAAGGTGATTCAAATGTGCAAGGTAATATGGAACCATCACATAGAAGAGGAAGCCACCTGGGAGCGTGAAGAAGAATTGAAAGCCGAGTTTCCCCATCTCTTCACCGATCTTTTCGAATCTCGAGGGCGAGATTCATCTTAAGGGGGGTAGGTTTGTATCACCGTACTTTTTGCAATTTCTAAAAATGCCAATTATTAGCCTTAACCAATTAATAAAATAGCCTAGTCAAATTATTGCATTATGCATTTAGTTTAATTCTTAAATGGTTACCAGAAAATTAGAATAGAAAATAGGAGGGAAAAGAATTAGAAAAGAAAAAGAAAAAAGGGAAAACTAGAGCCTGGGCCCAAAACCCACCTTTCTCGCCCACCCGGAACCCTCCTCCCCTTTCTCCCCCGCCCCCCACTTCCTTCCCCAGGCCCAGACGCACTCCCCTATCCCCCAGCCCATGAGCACCCTCGGCCCAACAAACCCCCCGCGCCAGCCCAGCCAGAGCCGAAGGTGTAACCCAGAAACCCGCCACCCTCTCTCTCCTCTCTCTCACCGACAGGCGGGCCCCACTTGTCATCCCCTTTCTTCTGCCGATCTCGCCCCTTTCCATTTTTCTCTCCCCCCGTTCAAATCAGCGCCCGCGCGCTCGCTCCCGCGCGGCCCCAACAGCCCTGGCATGATCGCCGCTCACCCCGCGATCCCCTGGCCCACTTTTCCCCACCAACCCCCCGCCGCTGGCTCCAATTTTCGGAAGGCGCAACATTGCCGGCCCCTGCTCTGCGCCGATGAACCCTAGCCATCCCTCCTATAAAAGCCGACGCCCAACCCTTCCCTGGACGCGCTCGAGTGTTTCCCCCCTCTCTGCATCGCTCCAGCGCCGCCGCGCGCTGTCCCTTCTTTGTCTCGGGTAAGAGCTCCATCGCCGCCATCAATTCTTCCCCTTCGACGCCCTTCGCTCCAATTTGACCCGTCCCTCGGCATCGCAGGTCGACCAGGAGACTTCGGAGCTGCTCCCCGACGCTCACCGACACCGTTGGACCCCTTCTCACCATCGCTGACGAACCCGAGCCGCCGATCACCGTCGCGAGCCCTCCCCGGCCTCTTCCTCCTCTGCGTGACCTTACTGGTGAGTTCGCCGTCACCCCTTGTCCCTCCAGGACCCCTCGACACCCCGTCCTGGCCTTCGGAGTGCCATTCCGGCCAATTCCGATGAACCCTGCTGCCGCACCGCTGCCTGAAATGGTCGCCGCCGGTAGCCCTCCCAGCCCTCTTTTTCTCGCCGTTAGATCTAGATCCTAGGATCCATATTACATAACCCGAAGGCCAGGACCACGGGTCCACCGATCCGTAGACCCAGCCCACGGAATTTTTAGTTTAATTTTAATTCGAATAAACCTAGATATTGGTAGGATTTTGCATTTAGACCCCTGCGCTTAGTTTAAATTAGATTTATGCCCCTGTTTTTGTGCAGAAGCTTTAAAAAATTGTATTTAAGCCCCTGAACTTCATAAAATTATTTTAGCACTATATTTGTAATAGAAACACCCCTGTACTTTACAAAAATTATTATTTTGACCCTGTAATTTTTTAGAAAACCCCCTGGACTTGTTTCTAATTATTTTTAGGTCCCGTCTTTTTACAATTTGATGAGGACATCACCCTTATGGATACACCCAGCATTCCGCCAACCAAAATGCAAGTTCGTGCGCGACAACTGAATTTACGGGTGAGCTTGTTCCTAATGATTCCTTTATGTGATTTTGAGAATAGATTGCTACCTAATGAATTAATTGTTGTTAGAAACCATGGAGATGATGATGAGATAGCTGGGGAGGTGATTGGAGACGTGATGGGCCAGCAAGGACGTCCAAGCCAAGCTGGAGGCCCAACCAAAACCGACTTCGAGTCTGTTTCGGAGCCCAGGACCAGTCTGCACTAAAACAGACTCCCAGGACGCATACGGACTCGGATTTGGACGTTCTATATATTCCTGGAAAGATAACGAAAAGACCTTTCCAACCCAACTAGTCCCATGTCAAAATTCGTCCCGAGCCGTCGGCAATCGCCAAAACAATTCGACTTCCAGAATCTGTCCTAGTGCTGCGATACCGTAATCGGTCTTTGGGCCATGTATCGAGTTGAGCCCACTTAGGGCTGCGTCCAGGGGGTCTTGCACGACCCTAGGGTTCTCATATACAGCCGTCGCCTCTTCATCAAGGTTTGGGTTTTGCTTAGATTATTCTGTTGATAACAGTTTTGCCGTTTGATCGGTTTGTGAGACTCCAACTTGTGAGATTCATCGTATACTTGCAAATTTGGTTGCATTCTTCTTTGTTCTTGCTTGTGTTCTTGATTTGCAGGCAAGGATAAGCCTTCTCGGCGAGGTCAAGCGTTCTTGAACGGTTGATAACCAGAGGAGACGTTGTGCTGCGATTGCGGGGATCAGAACGTGTCGTTCGGAAGCCGGATCGATTTGTGTATCGCCTCCGCCTTAATCAAGATTATCAGAACCTATCGGAAGATCGGGAACCCTTGTCCACATCAAGTGGTAATCAGAGCTTCAGGTACACCGTTAGGTTCGCCGTTATCCTTGTTATTTTGTTCAATCCTAGAGTCCAGAAAATTGCCCTACAAAAATATTTGTTCGTCGTATTTCCGCTGTCGTACACCCCCCTTGTGCCTTGCAATTTTCAGTTTAGTTTGCTTCTCTGAATTTTAGTCCCTACAAGGTCATTGTGTTGCTGGTCTAGTGCTTGTTCTTTGGTCTTGTTTGAGTCGTGCATATCCTTGTCATAGACAAACAAGGGAAAAATCAGTGTTGCATATGTTTAGATAATAGTATTGCTGGAATTATGTGCACTAAATATTTCTTTAACATCTAGCCTTCTACTTTCGTGTGTAAAAGAAAATTAGAGTGCTCTGCTGCTGTCTCATTGTGATCAAAAGCCAACCAATTAGTGCTTGATCTTGTTATAGAAGTTTATTTTAGTTGTGCTATTACAAGAATCCTTTTGCTGCACTTGTAGTAAGAAAAAAAAATATATTCTGGGGTTCCATTGGTTGTAAAACTTGTAATATCTTGCCGCAGTTCTGATTCTCAAGAAAAGAAAAGAAAAAGGCAAAAGTGCACAAGAGAAAAAGCCGCACAAAACAAAAAGAAGTAGAAAAAAGAAAAGATACAAATTCAGAATTGCTTGCATCCTTTGTGTCCTTTGTTGAGTCATTTGCTTGCTTGCTTTAACTAGGTCCGAGACAAGTTTAGGCCGGTGACATAGACTAGCTTGGGACTATTATTCAGTTTTGCAACTTCTGAATTGAAAGTTTGCTAATCCTTGCTACCTAATATTGCCTATCCAAGCTCTATATATTTTCTTCTGAACAGGCACAAATTTTTTTGACTCTCGCAATCATCAGTTCACACTCTCCAAGGTATCCTTTGCTTGTTGTAATTAAGAACTTTGTAAGAGCTTGATAAGATGCTTCCCTTTGCTTGTTGATAGTTTACACTGTGATCACATAGTAGTGATAGAAAAATTTACTTCCGTGTGTTTCCTTGTTTGCTACTAACAATGATAGGTTACGCCACTCATGGTGATGATTCAACGTCGTCTAATGAGAACAATATGAGTGATGTAGTACAAAGAGTGCTCAGTTCTCAAATGGAGAAGGTAGAGCAAAATCAAATGAACAACTTGTTTCAGACTCACTTTATTGTGAAGGATCGACGTTGTCGTGTCATCATTGATGGAGAGAGTAGCCACAACATCGCAAGCTTGGAATTGGTCGAGAAGCTCGGCTTGACCACACAGCCACACCCATGTCCATACTACATCCAATGGGTAAATTCTTGTGGTAAGATGAAGGTAGATAAAACTACACGCATTGAATTTTTTATTGGTTCTTATAAGGATAGTGCAGAATTTGATATAGTACCTATGCAAGCATGTCATTTGTTATTGGGTAAACCTTGGATTTGTACAAATAATGTTTTGCACAATACCATTACTAACAGCTACTCATTTAAATACAATGGTAGAAGGGTTACTCTTACACCAATGACCACAGCTGAAATTTTAGAAGAGGATCAACAACGATTTGAGAGAAGAAAGAATGAACCGTTTAGGATAGAATGGGCTGTTTCAAATGTTGCAACACTTTCATCAAAATCTGAATTGCTAGAGGATGAACATATTTCTTTGCCTCTTGTTACAACTAATATTTTTCAGCATATACACAAAGAAGATGATAGTGGGAACGATAAAGAACAGGTTGTTGCTTCAGGTAAGAGCTTTCTTGATATAATGGATTGTTCCAATAGTCTTGATATATCGGAACCTTATGATCATGTTCCTTTGTCACAAGTTCATTTACCTAGTGGTCCGTGTGATAAAGAGGAGTTGTGTGTCAATGCTTCATTTATACCTTTGCCACAACAAATGAATGAGCTTGATGCTTTTGCTTATGATTCACCCACTAGTGCTGAAATTAAACGTTTGATTTTAGTTACATGTCAAAAGGATGAGCAGAAATTATTTTCTTCTCTAAATACTTTAGGTTATATTGAATTTGATGTTCTTTGTAATCTAAGTACTTTAGAGAAGCAAATGTTTTCTCAAACTAAGTTGCCTTTATTGATAAGAAATATTTTTTATGCTATTGGCAACTATGATCATAGAGGTGTATTTATGGTACATAGAGTTTATGTTTGTTCAAATCTAAAACATCCTCTTGGTTTGCAACTAAATGACCAACTAGAAAACTTTAATATCAACTACCATGTCATGTCATCTTTTTCTAGTATTTCTAAGATCACACATTGTCTACCTTGTGATAAGAGTGAGAATGATGCTCATATTGCTGACCAAGTTTTCAAAGAGATTATTAATTTACACGGAATGCCTTCTACTGTAGATTCTCATTGTGATGACAAATTTCATAATGCATATAAATATGAGTTGCATCCCAAGTTTGGGAATAGTTGCACAATTAATATTTCAGATTTGAGACCATACATGGGAGAAAGAGATGAGCTCGAGTCGAGGACGACTCTAATTCAAAAGGGGGAGAATGATGAGGACATCACCCTTATGGATACACCCAGCATTCCGCCAACCAAAATGCAAGTTCGTGCGCGACAACTGAATTTACGGGTGAGCTTGTTCCTAATGATTCCTTTATGTGATTTTGAGAATAGATTGCTACCTAATGAATTAAATTTTGTTAGAAACCATAGAGATGATGATGAGATAGCTGGGGAGGTGATTGGAGACATGATGGGCCAGCAAGGACATCCAAGCCAAGGTGGAGGCCCAATCAAAACCGACTTCGAGTCTGTTTCGGAGCCCAGGACCAGTCTGCACTAAAACGGACGCCCAGGACGCATATGGACTCGGATTTGGACGTTCTATATATGCCTGGAAAGATAACGAAAAGACCTTTACAGCCCAACTGGTACCATGTCAAAGTTCGTCCCGAGCCGTCAGCAATCGCCGAAACAATTCGACTTCCAGAATCTGTCCTGGTGCTGCGACACCGTAATCGGTCTTTGGGCCATGTATCGAGTTGAGCCCACTTAGGGCTGCGTCCAGGGGGTCTTGCACGACCCTAGGGTTCTCATATACAGCCGCCGCCTCTTTATTAGGGTTTGGGTTTTGCTTAGATTATTCTGTTGATAATAGTTTCGCCGTTTGATCGGTTTGTGAGACCCCAACTTGTGAGATTCATCGTATACTTGCAAATTTGGTTGCATTCTTCTTTGTTCTTGCTTGTGTTCTTGATTTGCAGGCAAGGATAAGCCTTCTCGGCGAGGTCAATCGTTCTTGAACGGTTGATAACCATGGCGGGCCCTCGTCCCCTGGGGGTCGAGTGAGTCAGCAAAGACACAGCCTCTGCTTCTGGGACTCGGTTGGTGCGGGGGATTCCCTTCGCGGGGCCCATACGAGGGATGCCTTGGTGAGGCTCTGGTGGGCCCGCTGTCTTGAATATTAATGAACCTTAGAGGGTGCCACATGGCACCCCCGTTTTCTGCCCCTGTCAAGCATGGTACGTGGGTCTTTTCAGAGATGTGCCTTGCCAGCCCACGTGCCCCTATCGGCACATGACCCGACATAAATTTGATTACACATGTCAGGCTGGCCTGTTAACACAACATCCTATTAGCGAATTTATAGCTTTACCACCGATGAAAAATGGTAAAAAAAATAATAAGAAAGGGAGGCTAAGAAAAATAATAAGAAAGGGAGGCTAAGGTGGGGTTCAAACCTATAACCTCTTGGAATCAAAGTTATAACTTTACCACTGAACCACTCAGCCCTTATTGAGGGGTATGAAATATAAAGTTTATTTAACAAATATTTCACGTTGTGCCCGTGTCGTCCACTAGGCCACACCTCCAATCCAAGCACGACACAGTGCCTCGGGTTGTACCGATCTAGGCACAAAATGATTCGGATCGTACAGTCCATTGACACGGGTCATTTGACCATATATAGCTTGTATAAAGTAACATGTTAGAGGCCCTATGGAGAACAAAATAAAACAAGATTGAAAGGCTGTATGGTTGCTTCCTGTCTTGTTGGACGATGGGTCTTATAGAAAGTCTAGGGGGGGGGGGCATCCCTCTCCTCAGGGCCATTCCTGATTGATAGGAGTAGTCAAGTGTAACTGAAAAACCTTTCAGCATATAGTGAATACATAAGGTTGTTGCTACTTGAATAAATAACTATCCTTTTACATATTAGTTGGCATATTAAATTGTAACACTTGTTCTGTTCTGCACATATAGCCCTTATAACATATTAGTGGTTGAGCCATATGGGATATTGTCTGTGCTACATCACCCTCTTTGTCTATCATAATTTTAATAGAAAAACTAAAAAATAAAGAGAAATATTCTTTAAAATGCTACTATAAAGCTTATTTTTATTAGTCATCAAGAGATCTAGCATCCTCTACAGCTTGATCCTGGCTCCGCCCCTCTAACATATAGTGTAACACTTGATCGGGGAAGAAAGGCATTGTATTTCGAGATAAGATGTGTAGAGATAAAGAACCAATTAGCTAGACGAAATGAAATGACACATTTTGCTCAAACCTATCACACGAGTACGAAATGATTTGTTAAATCTGCCATAAGTAGTATGCAGTTGTTATTAAAAAAAGTAGTATACAGTTGCTGTTTTAATTGGGTCACGGTGGGCCAATTAAACGCGGGAATCATCAGGCTCGCGTAGACGCGCCTTGCACACCTGGCATCACGGCCCTCGGGAGACGCTTGCGCAACACAAACAAACAGTTACGGGCGTGAATGGCATAGTTGGCGCTTGATGTCATTCCAACCCACGCTCACGTAGTCATGCACGATATTTCTTTAAGAACGTACGAGTTTTTTTTTTTGAGTAATTAAGGACGTACGAGTTGATTACAACGACTATTGCCAAATAATTTGTTTCAAGCATCCATCTTTAAATGTTTTAAGTATGTAGATGATTTGTTCATATGTTCAAGATAATTTATTTTATGAATACAACTTATTTGTTTTAGCAATCAAAATAATTTGGTCTGTGAATATAATATATTTGTCCCCACTACGTAATACTTTGTTCTGTGACTATGACTTATTTGTTTTAGCTAGCTACACAATTTATTTTGTGAATATAATAAGTTTGTTCTGGCTACATCAACAAAATGTGTTCAAGTGATGAGTTTTTCTCTTGTCTATAAATAGTTTGTTTCATGACTACAACTTCTTTATTTTAGCTATCTAAAAAATTTGTTTTATAAATATAATATTTTTGTTTCGGCTACCTATCTATTTTATTCATTTAGTTTGTGGATTTTAAATAAATTCCATTTCATTGTCATTATTATTTTTTTGAGAATTATTTTCATTCTGTTGTTGTAATATACCTGAATTGTAAGCAATCATAAATTCAATATTTGTTTTTTGAAAAACTCGAGCGAAGTGATTGTTTTTTATTCATGTTGTTTAATGTTTAGAACAAAGGTTGTATACGCCTATTTTGTATTATAAATTTATAAGCTTTTTGGTTTTTTTCGAAAATATTTTCACGCATTAAAGAATGGTGAATACTATTTGTGTGTTTTCTGATTTTTCACCATTTATACCCCGGGACAAACAAATCAAAATAAGCGGTGGGCCCGTGGTGGGTGGGACAATTTGAGCACGCACGCGACTGCGGCTTCTGGGCTCCTACGAGCGCGCCCGTGGCGACAGGATCACAGGAATCTCACGCGCAGAAGAACCAAGAACGCACACGTGACGTGGGACGAGCAGCGCAAGCGGCCGCGGCTCGTGGCGTCGCCGTCCTGCGGGGCCCACTGACCCGCCTTGAATTACTACAGCGGAGGCATCGGGGGACCAGCGCAGCAACCAGGAGGATCATTCTAGAACCATGTCTCCGTGCACATGCCACCTTCCCCGCGTACGAACGAACGCACGCTGCCTGCATATGCAGCAGGGAGCTTTGCACTTCTTTCATTCGGAGAGGTGTGAACAGGATTTCAATTTTCAATAATGGAACCCGTGCGTACGCTGCTGCCTGCATATGCATGCGAAAAAACATTTGGCGCCTAACAAAACCGTCCCAGCAGCAAAGATAAAAAAAAAAAATAGCGGGATCAAAGCAGTCGAGGATAGCAACCCAGATTTGGATATGCGGGTTATAAGAGGTTTAGGATTTTGTTATATATTTTTTGTAGTAAAATACCCCTTACTAAATTAGAAAAAATCATGCTCTCATAAGAGTTAAATCTTAACTTTACATCTAATTATTAGCATTTCCCACTCCTACAACTGGGTTATGGATGGCTAAAAATGTGGGCCTTATTTTACAATCCACACCTCCCCTCCATTTATTTAATCTAAATAGCAAACACCATATTTGGCTCATCCCACCTCTTATGTCCCTAACCCTACCAACATTTCGCAATCCAAACTGCATCTTGGTTTTTTTTTTTCTAGGTCTTAGAGCCAGTCTTTCTTCTATTCGATCAAGGGACAATTGTCTCTTTACTATCTTTCTCGACTAAAAAGTTCCATTCAGAAGAAAATTCTATGATTGCTGCTGTCGAGCATACGGAATGGTGTTACAGGAGCATGCAGTGTGGTCAAGTATATTATTAGGCTTGTTCATTGGAAATGACAGCCTCACGGTGTGATGACCTCTAAGTAGAGACCTAAGAAGCAATTTCAAGCCCAATCAATTTTAATAATTACTGAGTGGATTTATTTCTGTCTTTTGTTGAATCTATTTTACGGCTCGATAGAGAATTTGATAAGTCAACGATTTTTTTTTCGTTCATTTCCGTAGCTCACTCACGATGTGCGGCGAGGTCGTCAATTTCCAAGAATGGTTGGCCCCTTCAATCCTAAATTCGTGCCCGAGGAGGTTGAATTGTTGGTCCCTTCCATAGTACGTTCTCACGGCTTTGTATGTGCCATGGTATGGTACTCCGCGGGTCACTGTCGGAGTAGCCTTCCTTACTCCACCGGCGACCAGGTATTGTGCACTAGAGATGAACAACCACTTCTATCACAGAACCTTTACAAGCTATTCCACTAATAGAGACTAATGTGATAACAACACAACAGAATCCAAGGAAAGATGCGGGAGGTGGTGGACAACAGTGACGGGCACAACGGAGCTCCTGCAATGCATTGGAGCCCGAGAATGCGGGAAGTGGTGGCGATGGGTCCCTCTCTTCTCTTCCCCGGCGCACCGGAATCAGGGGAGCGTGAGCCTCTATTTTTCGCCGACCTGCCGCTTGCAGCTTTTTCTGAATTGGCCCAAAGTGACGACAGGAACCAAACCTGTCGTGGGCGGGCAGGCAGGCTCGTGGCGCACCGCGACCGGCACATCCTGTCGTCTTTGCTGGATCTCATTCCTTCTTTGCGTAGGCCACACCTGAGAAAACGAAGCAGCAACGGGGATCTCTTTCTACTACTGTCTCTATTTATATTTACATGTCATTTAAAGATTTTTAATTTTTTTTAAATTATATGTCATTCTCGCTTTCTAATATATCTTTTTTTTTCTCAATACAATATTTTCTTTTCCCACTACATCTCTATCTTTATTTCTCTCCTTCTCATTTTCAGTGCACTAATCTTTTTATTTTTTTTTATTTTTCATGCTTAACTTCAGAATGACATGTAAATATGAAAGAAGAGAATAGACTAGAAGTGTGAGGGAGACCGGCGCGCTGTTCCGTCCATGTACTCGAGCACAGGAACTGCGTGAGCACTGAAGATGGGTAGCGACCTTGTCCTGCGCTTATTGCGTTATGGGGATGTCATTTGTATGCGAGGATTGTTGGATTCTCTTTGCACTGCTCTTCAGTCCTTCCCTGGCCGAGCTGCCTCACAAAGTCTTCGATAGTCACAGTCATATGTCATCTACTCAACCTCTAGGAAACCAGCAACGAGGCGAAATGTTGGATGCAAAAGACCAACCAAATTGGCGGTACGATAACAGTGGCATCAAGCCATGGGGTCAATCTTGATGCACACATGACATCCCGGGATAAAGCCACGGATTCACCGTCCATGGATCCATGTAATTGGTTTTGCAGTCATATTTTGTAGTATTGCCTTTATCTCTTCGATGCCTGATGCTCATCTCGTGCACCACTGCAACTATGTGACTGCAATACTCTTCTCCGATAAACTACATAGAGATGTCCGGTAGCAAGTTACATAGTACATCCGTCCCATTAAAAGTTTCGTTTTTGACCGTTCGTATTATTTGAAATTTTTCTGTAATTATGTGATGATTCAAATAATTATTATGATAAAATAAGTTATAAGAGCATAAATAATATTTATATTTATTTAAATAGAACAAATAATCAAATATGATATTCAAAAGTCAAAAATAATACTTTTAATGAGACAAATAAAGTAAAGCACTTGAAACTCGAATACATAATTGTGTAGTTTGCCAGTTACCTGTCACCACTATAGGTGTTGAAATGGGCCATTACGAAACACAATATTTTTGGCCCGCTCCAGATCATTTTCGGGCCAGCACGAACACAATCAGATATTTTAATTTTATGTAAACTTTGTATTTCATACTATCTCAATAATAGTTGAGTAGTTTAATGGTACGGCTATTTGTTTGATTCCTCAGGGTCACATGTTCAAACTCCTCACCTTATCCTGTTTTTCCCTATTTTTCATAATTTACATAACTAATAGGCAGCAAATTCGTTAAGGGTTAACAAACCAGCCCGACACATTTAGTTAAGAGTAAAAAGCATCTGAGGTCCATAAACTTATTTGTTTGTATCATTGCCCACAAATTTTTATTTTATATTTTCTGTCCACAAACTTGATTGTATGTGTCATTTAGGTCTATAAACTTTTTCTCTCTAGTTGTAGGTTCATAAACCTTTAAAGTGGCGCATTATAGGTACATAAAATTTTTAAATGATGTAGTATAGGTCCATAACTATTCTTTAAAATTTTTGATCTTTACTCTACCGTAACAAAAAAAATAACATTCATGGCAGTAGGGTAGTGGGCTCATCAGGTGACTGCAATCACTTTTATGTGAACTATTGTAGCACTAATAGGCGAGCACTCGCTGAGTGTCTAGCTTCATGCACAAGTTGTTATAATCACCATCCCAACACCGGTATGCGGGTGCAAACTCGTTTGAACAGTCCTAGTCCACCACGCTTTCTAGATCAAACTTCACGTGCTGATTTTATCTTATTGGTAATATACGGACAAAGAAAAGACATAGAGAGGACACTTAGTTGAGTTGTTGCTCAACCATGAGAATGACATATATAGAGAGACATGTGACCCATATGTAAGATTCATGGTGGTGTGAAGGGTTATGGGCCTATAGTGCATCACTTAAAAAGTTGATGAATCTAAACTTACAAACAAAAAGTTTAAGGACCTAACTAATTTAAATGAACAAGTTTATGGACCTAGAAACAAAAGTTCATGAACCTAAATAACACCAGTGAACAAGTTCATGGATCTCTAATGCATTTTACTCTTTAATTAATGTCGTGCCATGAGCCGATGGCACGTGGGTTACCTACCAAGACACGGCCTGAAAAGACTCGCCGTGCCGATCAAAAATAAATGTGTCAAGTCTTTTAAGGCCCGGACGGTGCTGCCCATTTGACCATTTATAGTCACCATCAAATGTCAGTTTCAACTTATGTCCCATTGGCCCACTTTGGTTCACATCGACATCCCATGAGCTGAGGAAACACACATGGACCTCCTATTTCGCATCGACAACCCATCAGTAGTCATGTCCAAAGAGGTCGGGCCGAGTGCGCCGACACAAAGCATGCAAAAAAAAAAAACATGACCAGAGCACAGCACAACCCACTCAATTTAGGGCTCATGCCGGTACGACCCTATGCTATTGGCCGTGCTTGGGCTAACGACCAGACCCGAGGGCCGGCATGGCATGACCTGATAAATTTTGTTTAAGTAATAAATACTTTTATATTATAGTCAAAAAATAGTTTTTTAATGTGTTGGTAAGTCATCTCATTACTATAATGGAGGTTTTAAGTTCTGCCGGGCCTTTACATGCTTGGATCAGGCCGTGCGGGCCGTCCGTTTGGACAGGTCTACCCATCAGTAGCCACGCCCACGTGGCCCATTTTGGTGAGCAATCCACCGGAGTGGGGGCTGGTCACTACTCCCTACCGTGCCCCCGTGGCCCCTTGAACTGGGTATTTTCAGCCCATTAAAAATTGAAATGACATGGTCCATCATGATTTTCTTTCTATTTTTATTTTTTCGCTTGACACATGCATGATTCATGCGCAGCAGAATACATAAAATACTTGGGTATGTTTGTTGTAGTTTCAACATTTATTTAGGTTAAGTTTCGATTGTTCCTTTAAATAAACTAAATAAATTTAACTTTTCCAAGTACGTATATAACTGCTCTCGATAAAGCAAACTTAAACGAATTAACTCTCACATCGAGAATCATAAACAACAAAATGTTTTATTTCTTAAGATGAAAAATTCCATGCCCAAATAAAAAAGTTCCAATATTTATATGTTAATTTTTGAGTTTTAGTTTCAGTATTATTACATACATCCATATAGATTAAAAACAGTACAATATAGTGAGATACAAATGGTTTGATAAGAATTTTGTAGTGCAATGCAAATTTTTAGATAGCCCATACTTCAACTGCATAAACACTACATTGTTTTCAATGTAATAGAACAATTGGATTCTTGAATGCAGAAGGAATCTCCAATATAAAACATTACATACGACTCAAAGAAAAACAGTACATATCTTAAAGTAAAGAGTTCCATTTTAAAAATAAAAAGTTTCATTGCCCATGAACAAAATTCATTGTTTATTTATAGCAATTTAATGCACAATCCAAAAAAGTTCCATCTCTTTAAGTAATACACCTTTTTTATTAATAAAGAACGAATCCCTACGATCAATTAGCCCACCAAGTATTTTCTATACCCAGCAATCTCCACGCTCGGATTAAATTGGGTTCACCCCATTCGACAATAGGATTTGTGGTTGAAGGAAATCCTTCACCTCAATGATACCTTATTAGTTATGTGTCGTCGGTGAAATTTAATCTTTTCGCACCCACCTTAAAATCTACCCGCCCACAAGTACCCGCCCACAATCGTCACGTGCTCTTCCAAATTTCTCTCCCCTTTCCTTTGCTCGATGATTTGTCTTTCTGCTGCGCTCCGCCCTCGCACGATCTGCGTCGCGCCACCGCCTCTGTCCTTCGCTCGCAACTTCTGCCTGCACCTTGCTCCATTCGCTAGTCCAAGCAGCAACGACATAATCGACAGGCGGCAATCTTGTCGAGGCAGCGGACCCTGTCGGGAGATGGCTAGGTGGTGAGGAGGACCTGGCTGGAGTTCCTCGCAGCCCGCCATTGCTTCGCCGCACACCTAGCCTTGCCTGCCCTAGCCTCGTTGTTCCCCATCGAGGACCGGCCATGACAGGGCCAAGGACGCCACGCTAGGCCTCTCTGCCTCTGCCTCCACCGCACGCGATCCTCGCCCTCCGATCCTCCTCTTCCTACTCGAGTAGCAGGAGCAGCAACGCCACCGCGGCTTCGTGCCTTCCTCCTCTTCCTCCCCTAGCAGCAGCAGATCGAGAAGGAGGCGACACAGAACGAGGGGGTAACGGTGTCTTGGTGCAATGCAGATCGAGATGGTACAACAACGCGGATCGAGAGGGCTCAACGTCCTCGATGGGGTGAGGGCGCAACCTCCTCCCCTGCCTGCAGCACCTCGACGACGTGATTCCTAACCCTAGGTGCCTCCTCCTCCTCCCCTACCTGCAACACCATCAAGCCGCCACCTTCACCTTCCTCTCCACCTACTTCCCTCACACTGTTGATCCCGCCCAACAGTGACAACAGCCACCGTGGGTTCAAGTTTGTCGAGTTTGAGGGTAAGGACACTGCCGCGTGGGTGCTAGGTGAGTTCTCCATCAAGCTTCCATCAATAGATCCAACTACTAAATTGTGAATCCCAGCCAACTTTGTGGCAGTATTCTGTGAACAAATATCACTTGTTCTTAGTGTTTAGACCATATTCCGTGAACAAATCCAAACTAATTTCATCTAATTTGGGGCAGTAAATCTACCACCTCAATATTTGCAAAGGCATCAGCGGTACAGAGGTGACCGCTGCTGTCAGCCCCTATCGATCCGTGAATGTTCTGACCGACTACACGAGACAAGTCGAGGGGATCAGTGTGTATCCGCAGCTGTTAGGAAATTGTACGTCTCCCCTGGCCGGTCTTCCACTACTTCTGGTGATGATGCGCGACAGATGGGGCGTCACAGCAGTCTGCCCCTTCCTGCGCTTCTTCAACATCGAGCCCTCCTCCAGGTGTGCCCTCTCCAGGTGATCCGTAATCCATATGTGTTCCATATACTTTGGATTTTTTTAATTAATTGAATGGATTTCACTGCAATATTGATGCCTGGTGTTTCAGTGATTAGGAGTGGGCAAGTTGGAATAGTCCGTCCCCAATAATAGTTAGGTGAAATCATAGACAAACCTGGTACTTGCTTCTTTCAGAACTGCAATGAATTACATGCCTGTTTATTTTTCTCTGCTTTATCTATAGTTTGATATATCTAGCATGGTTTGAAAATGGCATGCATATAAGTTAAGTGCTCTACAATAAGATTGAAAAGATTATATAGTTATTTTTTTTTGATACTTTTGAGTTATGGTCCATGGACAGTGATTAGTCATTGGATTAGGGATTCAATATTATTGGTTTCATCTTTAGTCCGTTGAACAAAAGTTTTTCTATTCTATGGATAGAAATTGTGGTATCCCCAATTTGTTCACTCGAGAATATACTAGGTTGTATTGTAATTGCTTTGGCTTATAGAAAATAATTGTATAGAATGGATGAATGGATTGGATACCATTGTATTTAATTTTTTTCTTCTTTCTTCTCAAACACGCAGGAGTTACCTACCATTGTATTTATTAAACATTTGCATCTTCCATCATATGGTTTCCTTCATTGGTTAAAGAGAGTGGATCCTTCTTTCTATTTGATTTTTTTCTGTTTGCTGAGATATCCTAATTAGACACTTCAAATATTTAATCTAATGGGAATATTACAATGTTTAAGTACTCTAGGTTTCTAGCAATGCTAGGGCAACATTCTTTGAGATAACAAAAAAGAAGGAGCAACATGCTTTCAGTGGATTATTAGATAAAGAAACTCCTTAATTGTGGGAACCATGATCTCTTGATCTCAATTGTAGCCATACTAACACCTTAGATGTTTAATGAGCACTTTGTATTTGTCATCATGGTTCATTTTTTCTATCGCGTTTCTATGGTACGGACTTCTTTTATTTCTGGCAAAACGGTTCTTGTTTGTATGAGATTTTCCTGTGTTGTTCTAGGAGGCTTGAGGATGTTGATAGTCTGATTAAGTCTTTCTGATTGTAGGACATTGCAAGACTGAGCATAAGGACGGTTGTCCCAGAGGTGAGGGAATTGATCTTTGTGCAACGACGATGTTTCTAGCCTGATTAGCTCACAACATTTGTTGAAGGTAATAATGGTGCATTATGAGGTGTAGTTCTTGGTTGGTTTCTGCAGCACCAGCAGATTTGTAATATACATTTAAGCTGCTGTAGCTAGATAGCTTGTTGTTGGGATTTGATCAGCTAAGTATATCACAAACCGGGAATTATGGATGTATCTATTTGTCCATGAATCTTTTGCCTGTTGTGATGAATGTATCAAAGTTGAGGGCTGATGCAGAACATGTCATTTATCCAAATCAGGTATTTTGTTTTCTCGTATGTTTATTCTCTGGTATGTTTTCTCATATGGTACCTTTTCTTGCCTGCTAGAGTTTCATTATTGTCGCAACTTTATGAGAAATATTTGAAAGATTGTGCAGAGGTTAATGAACATGCTATTAGTCTTGAAATTATCTCATAGAGCTTACCAGCATAGTACATTTCTTTTCTTAAATGGTTGATTCGATCAATTCCATATTTGCAGCTGCTTATATGCACGGTTCGAGAATATGAAGCTATGATAATATTAAATGGTTCCATGATTTTCTATCACACATGTTAGATAAAAAAATAGTTGAGGTCACATTGAATATCTGCAATTTATTTCTCCTTTATATTTTTTCATGCACTATACAACCTTTTTATTTTGCCTTTATATATGTAGAGATCACTTTGTTTTAGTTCTATAGGATAATCAGTTATCAGATGCCACAACAAAATGTTTGTATTAATTTATCTTGAGTTTACGATAATAGTGAGAAAAAAATTGTGGGTATGTTTTTAATTGACATGTTGTTTCAAATTGTCAGTTAAGTTTAACAGTCATTAGGGAACAATTTTTCCTGATATCCAGGGACTTAACCTGTTTCATGTGTTCATCATTTGTTTCACCTAAGTGTATGCTGGATTTGGAGTTAGTGGTGGTGTCTTGGGTGGTACGTAGTTTCTAGATTAGAATATCGGAGAGTGACATGGTACAACAGAGTTTACTGTCCCTAGAAAATTGCCATTCTTATGATTAGAAATTGTTTGTGGCATGTTTGTTCATTGTCAATAGATATGACTTATGTAACCAAAATACAGGTGCTTATGTAACCAATTCTTTTGTAATTATGTACCATGTATATATATGTTTCCTATAGCAATTATATAAGTAGATGCTTTTTTTTGCACCAATTTGGTCTGTTGCATGTGATTAAACGCCTTCAAATGAAATCAAAATGGACTAATTGTCTCTTGCAATGTGCACAACTATTTCAATTCATTGTGCAATTAGCTAGGTAGTTTTCACATTTTTTTTGTTCTTTGCAATTTTTATTGAGTCAAGAACTTCCTCTCGTGATGGCTTCTTGATGATGGGTCATGTTGGATAGCAAATAATGGTCATGGTGGATGTTGAAATTAGGCAGCTTCAAAAGAAGGAATGCTTGCATTGCATGAAATATATGGAAGGAAAATATTGGATGGGTGAAAAAAAAAAACAATTGGACTAAAGAGGTAGAACACATTTCATGGCATAAACATCCTGACTTAATGTTAGGTCAGATCTTAATCATGTGGACCTAGGAACTAATCTGATGGTTAGGACGAGATTTAAGCATTGATCAAATGACAAATGAGAGGAGTGGGTGGATGATCCAAGGCCGAAGGTTGTCACAAATTATAGGTGATTTGATTTTATAGTTTAACATTTTTCATATTTATTATTCGTAAAATCACCTTATCTTATTGGATTGTTCCAAGTGTGTTCCAATAATGTATATGTACTATCTGAACTGAAGAAATTTTTTGATTTGATTATCAAAACATGAAACTTGAGAAACATGTAAGACATATAATTCACATATATACAATATCAAACTCTAGAAATATATACTTGACCAAGTATGATTATTTGTATTTTTAATTTTAGTTTACTTCTAATATTATAAAAATTATCTCAGAATATGTTGCGTGAATAAATTTTGGCGCGTTCATGCCGCACAGGCATAATAACTAGTGTAAATAAAAGTTCCATGTTCAATAGCGTAAGTTTCACCCATTAGAAATAAAATTATCACATTAAAAAGTTTTATTGTATTAGAATCCACAATCTAAAAACGTTTCATCACTTGTCTGGAAGATTGATATTTGAAATCAAGTGCTTTATCAATAGAAGAGCAGAACCTGGAAACAATTTAGCGCTAAGTATAGCAATATATAGCTCTATAAGTTGGATAGGACGTTCGCTCAAGGCAGGCATATCTCCTTCAACTCCATATAACATGCAATTGTTTTTGAATCTCATGCAACTTAAATTGGCAGAAGAGACGCCCCAAATTTGCATGGTTGTATTTTTTCTTTGGAGTGCAAGATGACCTATGATCCTTGCTCAAAAGTTAGTACCTATGGTCATAAACCTGCAGAGTGGATGAAATAAGTTTGTCATTACTATTGTTCCACTTTCATTGGAAAACACAACAGACTTTTTCTGTACAAATGCAACAAACAGAACAAACATAAGGACACTTATTTCTTTGTTTTTCACCCATAATTGGACAGAGTCACCATGAATTTGTTCAACCTAAACCATAGTACTAATAGTCTCTTTCCTTTTCATAACCACGATAGTCATCTTTGGAGTATCATCTCAGACCATGCTAAACGAAATACAGAAAGCCCTGATGTTTTATTTGAGGGAAATATAGAAAAACCTGTTATTGTTTAGCTGTGTCAAGAGAAAGAAGGAACTGATTTACATATTTTGTTTTCTTTAATGCTTCCTCCTAATTTTTTCATCCGATGATACCATTGATGTAGAATAGAGTAGTTCTCAACGAATGAAAGAACAACTGAGAGAACTATACAAAACGTGTATACTTGTCAAAATTTACATGATCTAAACAATTAAGAAGTTTCTAACTCGTTGAATGGAAAAGCTAAAGGTTATTAATATTTGTTAGTGCACTTACTTTATCTTTGATGTGGGCAAGCTTCGTCTTGTTCTCCTCTGATTCACACCACTGTTCCAGTTCAGGGTTACATGTAATACATAATGTTTGGAGCCGGGTGAGTTGCTGTATGGATGGTGGCAAGGACTTGATCATTTTGCATCCCGCCATACTGAGGATTGCAAGAGACTCGAGGGTGTCAATCCATTCTGGCAGTGCTGATATGCTTTGACACCCTATTAATTCCAGAGACCGAAGCAAGGAAAGGTGCTGCATACATTCTGGTAAGGCCATCAGGTTAGGACAATCGATTAATGTCAATTCTTGGAGTGCAGGCAAGAGGCGAAGTAATTTCCAACCCCCAGATTTGCAATTGCTGCTAATCTGCAACCTGGTGCATCGAGTAAACGATGGCTGGCTGATGTTGTGTCCCTCAATTACTTCATCACTGTTTGTGATTCGCCAGACACGAAACGTAGGTGGGCATGGCTTCAGGCTCAAAATGGGACAAGACCTTGTGTTGAGTTCATCAAGCATAGGGAACATGAAATCATCCACACCGTCCTCATCATGGTAAGTTGTCTCCCAGTACTCCAGTCCTTCCATACGAGTCAAGTCAAATCTTGATAGTCGACGAAATGCTCCTTTGCCGCCACAAAAATCGCCATGCACGCTTTTAATTCTGCATAAGTTGTCGAGGCGCAAGTATTCGAGGTTTGGTAACTGTCCAAGTGTTGGCAGGTAGAAACACATTGGAAAATCAACCAAAATAATGGAGACAAGATTTGACAGATGATTAGGAGCGCACATGAGCCAGGTAGGAAGGCTTAAACTGCTATAGCCATCCAGCCAAAAATGCTTCAGACCTCTTGGCGGCAATAGGGCTTCCAACAAATTCTTATCCTCAAGAAATCGATCAGTATCCAGATTCCAAGACAATGCCAACCTCATAAGATTATTCTTTTCTGATAACTTAATTGTATTTGCTTCTTCAAGAAATCTTACATTTTCAAGGAAACGTATCTTCAAATGATCGGGGTTTACATGCTCGAGCTGATGAAGATTGCTGTGAGCATCCGAACCATCAAAACGAACCTTGAAGAGTGGTAAAGTGAGTAAATAGTTGAACCTAGAGTTGATGTGATCAGTTAGTTCATCTGGGCACCCGTCCACCAATAGAGACTTCAGTCTTAGTGCATCTATACTTTCTGGCAGGGACACTAGATTCTTGCAGCCTCTGAGATTCAATGTATGTAAGTTTTTGAGGATGCCAAGATCACCAGGCAGGCAACCAAGGTTCCCATTCATTGATAGGTCCAGGTGCTCTAGATTGGTAAGGCCACTGATAAAATTGATGTATGTGCAAATCTCTACCCCGGAATGTGTACCCTGATATGACCATGGATCCAAGGTCTTTGATAGGTTTAAATACCTGAGGTCAGTGAGATTTCCCAACACATAAAGCTCTTCTAGAGGTAAAGTCAAGTTTGATACGTTCAAATGTTGGAGTGCAGTAGGCCGCGGACAGCTGACAGTACTCCTTTCACATTGTAGCATCGTGATAGGTCCAGATATATCAAAGTTTGAAGATTTTCAGAGGACACCGGCATTTCACCGATGTTGTAGCAACATGAAAGGTTTAAGTAGTGTAGCCGAGCAAGGTTGCCGATATCTTTTGGTAGTCTTCTCAGACTTGTACAATTTGAAAAATTCAAATACTGCAGATTGGTAAGGCTACAAAATGATTCATGCATCTCTTTAATGCCTTCACAGTCAGATAATTCCAGGTGCAGCAAATTAATGAGATTACCTATGGAGGCTGGTAATTCTGTTAATTTAGAACATTTTGACAGATTAAGATGCATCAAATTCTCAAGATTCCCAAATGATTCTGACAGTTTTTCCATACTAGAACAACTTGATACGTCAAGATGAATCAATTTTTTTAGGTCACCAAATGATTCTGGGAGATTTAATATACCAGAACAATCCGACAAATCAAGATATATTAGACATTTAAGTTTGCCAATTGATTCAGGAACTGCTGAAATTTGAGAAGATTCATGCAGGTTTAGGTACTGCAGCTTTGAGTGTTCAGTAATACAATCCGGAAATGAATCATTTTGAAGCCCCGGAGCAATAAGATACCTCAGCTGCTTCATTTGGCCAATCGAGGGCGGGAACACTAAACTAGAGCATCCACTGAAATCCAGAATACGGAGACACTTGGCAAAAGAAAAACAACCATCTTGGATATTCGGGTTGCTTTTATCCGAAAAATGAACTGCTCTCACATTCTTTGGCAAGATATGTGAAAACTTTATGGTCTGGGTATAATTTTTAAGCAATGCATACCGACAATATTTCTGCTGGCTTGTATGGTTCATTAATCGAGTATCAGAAACAGTTAGCTCATCACCCATGACTGATCTTGCAAGGTCGTGTACAAGGTCATGCATGGTGTACCGCACCACTTCCTTTTGTGAAGTCTGAAAGAAATATATAACAGTTCAGTTCTGTTACTGACGTCAAGTTAAGAAACAAAATGGTCCTATAATTTCTCAAAATTGAGTTTGTTTGTAATAATACAGTAAAAATAGAGAGAAAAACATATAAGCAAAAAAATTTGGTACGTGGCTAAGGTCTACTACTACTTGAGATAGCTAACTGACATGACTAAGACTAAGTTACTGGAAGGGTATATTACTGTAACAGGTCAATCGTCAAAACTGCTGAGAACAAGTTATGCCTTTATCTTTCACGAGCACCTATCATCTCCAAAGTGGTTTTTGCTCTTTTGCTACAGGATTCATTAACAGCAAATTCAGTTGTTCAGGTCCAGCTCGGAAAACTATAGTAGAATAACATAGTTGTATACCTAAATGCATAAACGTGCACATATGCTTCTTGTCGTTAACACTCTTTCTTTATGGGTCAGATGGTACTACATAAGACAGATAGAAAGAATATCATCTAGAACGTGCACAAAAAGAAGACGTCTACATTATAGATATTATATAAAACGTGTCACCAATGACTCATTCGTGATGTCACTAAAAACGTCAGAACACATATCTAATATTTTCCTACAGCTTCTTTCAAGTGGCCGACAGTACTTAGTGCAATTTAGTAAGTATCCACAATAACGGAAACTAATATGTTCGTAGGGAATTAGTTTGTTGGTAAATTGTTAGACTATAGGGAAATCATCAAATTCTATAAGAAAACTATTGCTCACTCAAAAGAAAAAGACTAAGAATGACTAAAACTATATATAGGCCATTCAATGAAAACTGTACGGAAAGATGGATTATATTTGTAGTGTGTGGTTGCTCTTAAAAAGCACGTAACTTTAATTACCACTAGGTAGATCTCACATATTATATTAATATAATGTAGGTGAACTGCATGGTGTGTATGATAAAACTACTATTTGAATGAATGATTAAATAGAAGAATAATAAAATAGTTTTGCAGGTCTAGTAAACTCACTGGAGGAAGCTTCGAATGGTGAAGGAAGGACATCCCTAGAAGTTGGTTTAGGTATTGCTCGCCAAGTCTCATGGATGGCTCAATGAAATCAAGGGCAATCCATTGATGAATCAGATCATATTTAACAATATCACGACCTTTCGGGAAGATGGCACAGTAAGCAAAGCATAACCTCAAATTCGGTGGCATGCTCTCATAACTTAACTTCAAGGATGGTAACACTGTATTGTGTGGCGAAGTTTCATGTTTGGAAGATTCAGTCCACATATCACTGTTGTTGACTTCTGACCATCGATGAAGATCACATGATTTTAGCATGCATCCGAGTGCCTGAGCTGCTAACGCCACACCTCCACATTTGTTTGCAAGGTCCATTCCTATTTGCTCAAACTGTGCTTTGCTCGCTTTCTGTTCCAATTGACTGAATTTCTTAATTATATCCCAGCACATATCATCCTTCAAAGGCTGTAGCATGTATGGTTCGTTGGTGCAGATTTTCTTTGCGATGCCTTCATTGCGTGTGGTTACAATGACATGTATCAGGCTGCCCTTCTTGCCGACGTGAAGCATACGCTGCAATTTCCCCAGCTCCGCCTCCTTTTCCTCCCATAAGTCATCTAGAACAATCAGAATCTTGTTGCCAACAAACAGATCATCAAGCCATTGATTTATCAACTGCAATGTGCCTATATTATATTGTCCTTCTCTTTGTAGTTGAGAAATAATGCTGTTTCCTATTTTCTTTAAGTCAAACTCCTGAGATACATAAACCCATACCCGGTGATCGTACTTGTTGGATTGGCTATCATTATAAACTAGTCCAGCCAAGGTTGTCTTTCCCATTCCTCCAAGACCATAGATAGGAAGAATCTCTGTTTCATCTTTGTTCGCACTTGCTAACAAGTTTATGATTGCTTGCTTTTCTCCATCCCTCCCAATAATTTCCGTTTCGTTCACATCTGACGTTGTTTCACGTTGATCATAGTGCTGCTGGATGATACTAACGCTGATGGTGTTCAATGTGAAATTAAAACTTCTATGTTGCTCAGCAATCTTCTTCAGTTTTTCTTTCATGTTCCTCATCTTATTTGCTAAAATGATTTTCTTAGGTGCAACTGAGAGACACGAGAGCATTCCTGGTATCTGAAAAAAAGATAATTACTTGTTTCTATAACCACAACCTGGAAAAATTATCTGGTTACTATATCATTGTTAAATTAAACTTCATAAAAATCCCAGGAATGGATCATGCATAAAACCAGATGTTTTAAAATCCCCAAGGAATCGGGCCCAATCCCTAGGGTTGTTCTGACCGGGCATGCCTATTCCGTGCGCTGGCAACCCAGCCTGCGGCCTCTCTCCGACAGCAAACAGCCAGGCCCGCCACTTTCCATTTTTGGAAAGTTTTCAATCCCGCAACTTTTCTTTTTTGGAAAATTTTCCTCCAAACTTTTTCAGCAACTTTTTGATAGAGCTTTGTCAGAAAACTTTTCGACAAAACTTTTTGACGAAACTTTTCTATCATAGTTTTTGACAGAAACTTTTTCAACAATTTTTTTTTCAGCCAAACTTTTTCGCCAGGTCGTGGGCCCATGACAATGCGCGGGCCACATGTGGGTCCCACCGGGTTGGGCCCACACACGTGGGTCCCGTGACACGCGGGTCCCATGGGACGGTCCTGCACGGGCCCCCTCGCATGGGTCCACAGCCTGGGCTCACCAGTGCTAAAAAGTTTTGTTACAAAGTTTCGATGTTAAAAGTTTGACTAAAAAGTTTTGTCAAAAAGTTTCGATGCCAAGAGTTTAATGCAAAAGTTTGCTAGAAAAGTTCGGGTCAAAACTTTCCTAAAATAAAAAGTTGAGAGATTGAAACCTTTTCAAAATGGAAAGTCGCTGGTTGTCGGGGACTGGCTGCAGCTTGGGCTGCTAGCACGCGAGCGCTAATCAGGCATCCCCCTTCTGACCTGGAGCTTTCTTCCCTCGTCGAATCCGACCTGCCATTTGGATGTTCCATGGGCAAAAAAATACGTAGATGTTTCCAGCCCCATCCTAGAGGCGTCTAAATGGGCCGCCTAGCCCAGACACAAAAAAAACCTGGCCCAAATAGTTTCGGCCCAACACGACACAAAATATGTAACGAGCCGTGCCGGGGCCCGCGGCCCGTTCGGCTTGCTAGCACGAATGGCATGTGTTGCCCATTAATGAGAATAATGGTAAAAAAATGCAATAATGTGGAGGATGTGGGACTTGAACCTAAGACCTTATGGTTGAGAGAGAAGTAACTTTCCACTTGTGCTAGTGTGTTTGTTTTTCATATAAACTATAATTCTATTAATACTAAATTACTATTCTATCAAGCCTCTTACTAAACGAGCCGTGTCGTGCTAGCCCGTGGGCTCGAGCAACGGCCCAAGCATGGCCCGTGGCCTCGCGCCGAGGAATATTCTAGATCATGCCAGACTCGTGTCGGGCTTTTATGCGTGCTTTGGACCGGCCCACGGGGCACGGGCTTTTTGGACTACACTACCCCATCCCCAGCCGAGCCCTAGGGAAAAAGAAAATTACCACACTCGGACGTTGCAATGCCCCACCCCCCCGGTCGCCACCCTCGCCGCCACTTCGCCTCGTCTCGACCGCCACCCCCATCGACCGTCGAAGTCCCGGTCGCCGCCAAAGCCCTTGTCGCCACCTCCGTCCCCCTCCCGCGGTCACCGCTTCCTTCCTCACCAAGCTCTGGTCGACAACTCTTCCTCTTCTAGACGGCGTGAGATCCTCCCCCTTGGCTCCTCCTCTCGACCAGTCGATGCCAGCGCCGCTACGTCCTCCAGGACGGCGCGTCGTTGGCAACCCAAGATTCACCATTCTGGTTCATCCCCGGCCATCTAGGGTTCGGCTCCGCCGTCCCCTTCCATGGCAGCCCACTCTGGAACCTCGATTCCGCCCTCGCAAACACTATCCTGTATCTTGGCGCCGGATCTTCGCCTGAGACGTCGCCATCATTGGCTCAACTGCTGCCACGCCCCTAAGCCGAGGTAATATCTGCCCCCCTCGTCGCACCTCAGATTGCACGGATGAACCGAACGTGATGGTTTTGGTTTGGGGTCATTGGGAAGGGGAGATCCCTT
The DNA here is from genome assembly GCA_030378355.1 of Eleusine indica. NCBI lineage: Eukaryota > Viridiplantae > Streptophyta > Magnoliopsida > Poales > Poaceae > Eleusine > Eleusine indica. The sequence goes on from CM059499.1 coordinate 34,255,546, forward strand.
TCTCTTTGTGATGAGTACCTGTGACGATTTCATTGTTTGTTACAATAAACTGTCCCTAATCATCTATGGTGCAATGGTTGTGTGTTGCGATTTTAGTGCTTATGAATATTGTTTTTTACCTTGTTGGTTCTTCTACTTACAAAAGCAAAAGGAAACAAGGATCTGGCTAAGATGGTGCTTATGAATATTTTTTCCTGCCAGCCGCAGCACCAAGGACTACATGTCGTCAGCTCCAACCTGAGATTTATTAGTGCTGTTAGCTATGTCTTGTTAGTGCTTATTAGTTTGCATGTCTGATCCATGCCTTGTTAGTGCTGTTAGCTGCCATCATTTTTTTTGCTTGTGAGAAATATTTTGAGAGAATGATCATGGTGATACTGATCCATGTCTTGTTTTGGTGAAATTTGCTTCGTGTTTCTGCTGCCTGTAGCTGTTTAGGGATGAGTGGTTCATTTCAAAATTGGCTTTATGTGAAAACAGGGTTTGTATGTTATATTTGTATTAGACTCTAAGCTAACATCTTTTCTACTAATATCATTGCAGGTCTACCTTGAATCAACTGAGAGAGATGGATATCATAGCATCTGGAGGCTGCATATATGTTAGATATTATTTTTAAATTATTCTTGTACTTTGAGCAGCAATCTTGTAGACTAAATCAGTTGTTTATACTATCTTAACGATGTGGTTGGATGGTGTGAAATATTGTGATTATTTTAAACTCTTTGGATGCATGCACTAGTAATTAAGAAACATTATCCATGTGGAATGGTTTATCAAAGATAGAATGGTTTGAATCAGTATTTTTTTATGAATCGACATGTTTTTATGTATCCCAACAATATTTTCGGATTCTTTGATTTTTTTCTGAGTTTTTTGAATATTTATTGTCTGAACAGGATTTTTATCCCTTGGTCTCCCAAACGTCGACCGAGAATTGCCAAGGGATGAGATTTTTATTCCTATTAGGGTGGGAATGGCTTGCACAGGAGAAAATCCCCTTAGGGTCTGAAATCCCCAGGGATTTTTTGCCCTCCCACTCAAACAAAGCCTAAGTCTGAGCTCTTATCAACAGAACTATGCGCAATTTGCCTTGTATTTACTTTTCATTTTTTTTTCAAAGCCGAAGTGTACAAAATAGACATGTACTCGAACTCCAGACTAGAACTAACTCCACTTGGTTTCCTAATTCTTCCATTTCACATTCTTTGCTAGGCATCCCAAGCCTGGATGTGATGTTGCATCCAAGTGTCACCCTTTGATGTCAAGACCGCCTACGTGCTTGACCTCTCGGTTCACCGCGTCATGCTCGATGTGATGTTGCATCCAGATGTCGCCTCAGGAGCCGGGGCATGTGCCCATCTACTTCGCCAAGACACGTACTTTGTCGACCCTTTTCATTGCTAATCTACCAAATGCCGTTGATGTCGTGCTTGGGATGTCGTGGTTGGCCTCCCTCAAGTTAATTTTTGTAGTACTTTGTGGCACTCCCCATGTTCCTCTTCTACAAGGAAGGTCACACTTTTTTGATATGCCTTAGACTCGCTCTTTCCTACCGGCTGCACTTCTACCTAGGACGAGTTTTCTGCAACGTCGTGGGTGGAGCGATGAGCACCTCCCGAGCTAACACCCTAGCCTGTTGCCCCGCCTCATCTATCTATTATGTATATATTTAACAAAAAAGAAGACTCTATCTTAGTTCTTATAACCTAGAAACAGGAACGGGCCTGCCGGTGGAGCCACACAGGCCATGGCTCGCCTCGTGGCCCAGCCAACAAGGGACCCGAACCTCAGTAAAGCAGTAAATTAGCCCAGCTAAGAAAGACCTGCCCGAGTCCCTGGCAGTGGAGCCCAGATCCATGGCCGGCAGAGCAACTGACCGCAGCAGAGGAGACGAATGACGGCGGCGGAGGCGAACTGGCCCTAGCACCGTTTCTTCCTTCGCTATCGATTCGTGTCCTCTTCGTGGCTAGTTCGCCTCCTTCATCGTGCGCCTACTGTCGAAGTGCCGATCGTGTCGACCTTGTCTATCCGCCGGCCATACGTGCCTGCGGCTTTGCCTAAGCAGGCAGGAAAACAAATCGTGGATTCATGCGACTGATCATGAAGTCGATGCCTGGACCATCGTAGCACAGCAACGTTGCGGTAATTTTTTATTTTGACAAGGATAAACTAACTGATCTTGCTAATTTGTACTGCTGATTTCTCCCGACATGGATGTGTAGTTCTTATTAGGAACCAATTTGAGAAAGTCATCGCTGATTTGAGAGCTAATCCTAATTTCACAAGTTGTATTGACCATGGTAATAATCTTGTTGTGAAAATGGTACAAACTGATAGGTATAAATTTGCTTATCGGATCATTAAATTGGCTTTCATCTTGCGTGTTACAACCGCCACAATGGAAAATGATGAATTAAGAAGTAAGATGTGGAATAAATGATTGAATCATAGAATACTCTGTTATATTGAGTAGGACCTATTTGCAAGCATACAAAATATGAAATCTTCCATGCTTTCAAAAACTAAAGTCATGCAAGGCAAAATTACCCTTAAGTTCAAATTCAAGTGCAATTGTTGATGAAAACGTCAGATAAACCAAATATCCACTAAATTTGGTACTTTATTTGAATTGCAACATATTTTATTATATTTTTGTTTAAATTGTGTGCCTTTTAAAGTCTAATGTTAAAAAATTTTATACTATCCTATGAACTTTTTTGTGCGTTTAGACCATGTGAGAAGGTTGGCCCAAGTCTTAAAAAAATCCTAGCCCCGCCACTGGCTAGAAATTCTCACGTTAATTAGAGAAAAAAATTACCCACCCTTATCATTATAAAAAAATCAGATAAAAAATACCCATTAACATGTTTTTAAAATTACCCACCAATACTATTATAAAAAATAGATTATATCTTGCCTTTTAAAATTACCCACTACATTCAAAATTGCTCACGTAAGATATGCGACACTTGCAAAATTGCTCCCATACCATATTTCAATTCTTTTTTTTTTTCCAGAATTTCTCTCATAGCTATTATAATTTTCTTTTGCAGTTGCAAAATTGCTCACAGGTTGAAAAATCCTTCCATCATTTCTATATGAGACACTATATCTTTCTCTCCTTTCCTTCCATTATTCCGATATTAGACATTATATCTGTTGGTGTTTTGTATCACGAGCAAGTAAATTTGTACGGGGATTGCGCGCTTTGGTCCGGATGGTTCACGAGAGGGGGGCACAAGGGAGTATACTGGTTTGGGGAGAGCCCCTATGTTCAGTTCGTGGCTGCTCATGTTACTCGCGCGAGTGTCGTGCAGAGGGTGATTACAACAATGGCAAGAGAGGAGGTAGCTCCAAGTCTCTGTGGAAGTGTGCGTGTGAGTGTTGTATTTGCGTGTGTGTGAATGTCCTGAGAAAGAAGAATGCATGGTCATCATGGGCCCCACGACCTCCGGAATCCCGTTGATGTATGCTGTCGAGTCATATCGCCGCGTTGGGGTTGTCTGTCAACTTGACTCAGTCGATGCTGTAATGGGAGTCACAGAGGCATGGCGTGCTTGCGCCACCAAGCGCAGCGGCAACGCATCGCACGCATGGCGATGATAACGCTAGGGATAGGTTTACGGTATGATTTGACTCACCATCATTGTGGCCGCACACTTGGCGTGGCATTTAAGGCATGCCAGCGAGTGGTTGTTGACTTGTTGTCCCGCCCGACCCCTATCGCCCAGGGTCGAGCGTGCGGAGCGGGGATCGACCCCTGGTCAAGAGCCGGGCATTATGTCGTCTTGTGCTTGACACATTTCCCTTGGATGAGTTGTCAGTCGATCATAGCATTTAGGTCAGGTTTACCCCTTCCGTTACTCCCGCATGATGCAGCGATGTCGCGCCCTATCCCGTCTGAGCGGTCTATGTCACTGTCTGATAGCCATGTTGAGATGTGCCATAGCTTGACATTGTGATGAGTAATTGACGTTTGAGTTAGTTTGGAGTTTGAGTTGAAATACGAGTTTTCAAGGATTGCATTTGCATGTTTCTGTACGGCTATGCATGTTTACAGTTGTCACTAATTGGTGTTAGGATGTGATTCAAAGATGTTGGAGTAGAATAGAATGTGTTTGCTTGTCTCATGATGTGTAGGTCAATGGAGTCAACTTGGCGGTCAACGGTGAGAGGATCGGGCATAAGTTGGGGACTTGAGGCCGGACGATCAGGAGGCCGGGTAAAGTCAAGGGTCATCCACACCGTACAAGAGACATGAAGCACATACGGTTTCACGGTGGAGCCTCAAAACCGTGTTGACCAAGTCAAGGCAAACAGGATGCTGGTGAAAGTGACAAGGGAGCCCAATAGAGCAGGACCGAGAGAGACTTGTCAGTGGTCAGGATCACGGGACAAGATGACACGCGTCGACATCAAGCAAGATGCACTTTGAGAACTGTGCAAGGCGGTTTCCCGGTTTGGACCTCAAAACTGGTGGCGGTGATTGGAGGTGCATGTGGTACCTCGCGAAGCTTGCGTCGAGGTGAAGCAAAGATGTGAAGGGCCCGAGGGCATCTGGGCGACGGGAAAAGAGTTGGACAAGTTTGCCCTTGATGGTCGGTGGTAATGTATTATAGGTCAAAGGTAGTGTGGTCTTTAGGACAACCTCTAGGCCTATATAAGGAGCGGTAGGGATGGTGGGAGAGCAAACCTCTTCCTATTAGCCTTTTGTTATGGCCTCATTCAAAGTGCTAGGAGAGGTCTTCATATTTCAGTGGAGAGAAAAGGGTGTGTGAGAGACAATCTTTTCTCTTCCAAATAGTGGGAGGAAGAGGGTGACTTCCTAGCCATGTATCCATGAATCTTGTATGCAAGAATCAATGATATGAGATTCAATTTCATGCTCAAGATATTCTCCTCTTCCTAAATCCCAAATTTCTTTTTTTTTTCCCCTATTTTTAGAGCTACTTTCATGGGTATTTGCAATCTTGATTTTGAGTGGGTTTGGGGATCAATTTCTTGGGGGATCTTCGTGCTAGGACATGTCTAAACATTCCTTGATTTTTAGTGGGTTTCTGTATGGCTATCCATTTTTACAGTTATCACTAATCCGTGTTAGGATGTGCTTCAGAGATGTTGGAGTAGAATGGAATGTGTTTGCTTGTCTCATGATGTGTAGGTCAATAGAGTCAACTTGGCGGTCAACGGTGAGAGGATTGGGCATAAGTTGGGGGCTTGGGGCCAGACGATCAGGAGGCCGGGTGAAGTCAAGGGTCATCCACACTGTACAAGAGGCATGAAGCACGGACGTCGGTTGAGCCTCAAAACCATGGAGGTGATGAAGACGGCGTGTTGACCAAGTCAAGGCGAACAGGGTGCCGATGCAAGTGACAAGGGAGCCTAATAGAGCGGGACCGGTAGAGACTTGTCAGTGGTCAGGATCACGGGACAAGGTGACACGTGTCGACATCAAGCAAGACACGCTTTAAGAACTGTGCAAGGCGGTTTCTCGATTTGGACCTCAAAACTGGTGGCGGTGATTGGAGGTGCACGTGGTACCATCGTGAAGCTTGCGTCGAGGTGAAGCAAAGACGTGAAGGGCCCGAGGGCGTCCGGACGACGAGAAAAGAGTTGGACAAGTTTGCCCCTGATGGTCGGTGGCAATGTATTGTAGGTCAAGGGTAGTGTGGTCTTTAGGACAACCTCTTGGCCTATATAAGGAGCGGTAGGGCTGGTGGCAGAGCAAACCTCTTCCCATTAGCCTTTTGTTATGGTTTCATTCAAAGTGCCAGGAGAGATCTTCATGTTTCAGTGGAGAGGAAAGGGTGTGTGAGAGACAATCTTTTCTCTTCCAAATAGTGGGAGGAAGAGGGTGGCTTCCTAGCCATGTATCTATGAATCTTGTATGCAAGAATCAATGATATGAGATTCAGTTTCATGCTATGGATATTCTCCTCTCCCTAAATCCCAAATTTCTTTTTTTCCTATTTTTGGAGCTATTTTCGTGAGTTTTTTTTATCTTGATTTTGAGTGGGTTTTGGGACGAATTTCTTGGGGGATCTTAGTGCTAGGACATGCCTAAACATTCCTTGATGGATCCTTGATTGAATCCTAGGCAAGAGCACCTTTGATTTCGTGGATTAAGAACATCCAAACTCTAGGCTTTTCGGTAGAACTTAAAATTCATGATGAATTCTTGAGCTTTTCATGTGATTCCACTTGAGAAGGAACATCCTACCATGAGACATCTTCTGTCCAAGTATCGTGATTTTTGGAGTTTGTTCTATAGGGTTTTAGTATTTTTCCCTTCGAAGCACAACCCTTGATTTGAGCCTGAAGGAACTTCTGTTGACAAAGGAACTTCTATTGTGACCCTGAAGGAACTTCCGTCGATATAGGAACTTCTGTCGTGACCCTGAAGGAATTTTCGTAGATGAAGGAACTTCCATCATGACCCTGAAGGAACTTCCGTCAACAAAGGAACTTCTGTCAAGGTCCATAATTAGAATTTCTTGGGTGTCCCTTGTTTCCCTTTTGGACCCTCTTGAGCTTTCGCTATGTGTCCTATTGCTTTGAATCATTCCTAGGGTTATCACATCACAAGTTAGTGTGTGACCTTGGTGATTTGCTTAGAGGTTGGTTCATGTTGTAATTGGGACATCTGCCAAGTTCTTGAGAAGAATTTTAATTAGCTCCCATTCACCCCCCTCTGGTTGCCTTCTCGGTCCTTTAATTGGTATCAAAGCTGGTTTGATCACTAGTTGACCTTAACCGGCTTTATGATCCGAAGGTGACATTGAGAACTGCTTGTTCTTGCTTCGTCTATTTGCTAACACTGACTGATGCTTTTACAATGGCACCAAGTATTTGTTCTTGTCTATCTTTTTCCTCAGGCTTTGAGATGTGCGAAATTGCTATTGAGGATGACAACAAGCGAAGCCGAAAAGTGGAGGCTGACAAGGGTGATCTCAAGGAGAAGGATGTGGTTGACCTTGGAACAAGTGACTTGGAAGCAATGGATCTTTTGAAGCTTTACAAGGATAAAGAGATTGGAATGCAAGACCTCGCGACCAAGCTTTTCAAGATGGAAAAAGTTAACCTCATTAAGAGCATTTTGTCCTCGTTCTCTAGTGTTGGTTCTTGTGATAAGAAAATTGGAAAGCTTAGGAAGAAGCTGCAAATTCCTATGCTTGAGTGTGAGACATCTAGACTTAATGAATTGAATGCTTCTATTTCTTGCAAGTCTAGTTCTCCTTTGTCTTGTGATAATTGCGATGCCTTGCTCAATAAGAATGAAGAAATGAATTCCTTCCTTGTCTCACTTGAAATCTGAAAATAAGAAGTTGATGCATGATTGTTCTTCTTGTGAAAAGCAATTGGCTTGTACTAGAAGTGTTATTGAGATGTTTGACACTAAAGCTTCTTTGCCTTGTATGTCATGTAAGTCTTTGCATGCTAAAATTGACTTGCTCAAATCAAATGCTTCTATGCCTTGTGATTCTTGTATCGCCTTGCAAAAAGATCTTGATTGTGCTAGAGTTGAAATGGGTAATCTTATGTCCTTGGCTAGAAAAGGTTGTAATTCTTGCATTGGCATCCTTGTTGAAAATGAAAAGTTGAAACTAGACTATTCCACTTGTGTAGAGCAACTTGAAAATGCTAGAACTGAAATTATTGCCATTAATTCTTTGCCTTCTAGCACTTGTTCCTCTACTTTGCATGATGATGCTTGTCTGGATTCTTGTGATAATCATGATGCTTTGCATGACATCCATACAAGTGTCATGCTTTCCATTTCTTGCACTTCTTGCAATGCTTTGAAAAATGAGATTGATGCTTTAAAGAAAATGTGCGATGATATGAGCGCCAAGTTGGTTGAGCACAATGAGATGAGGGCTAGCCTTGAGAAGGAAAATGATCTCTTATGTACCATATATGCCAAGTGCATTGAGAAAGAGATTCATGTTTTGCGAGATACTCCATGTGGTACTTATGAGCACCTCAAATCTCGAAATGAGGTTTTGCTCAAGTATTGCGAGAGTTTAGCTGCTAAGTCTTTTGATTCACGCGATTCTTCTCACTCCAATATTGATGTTTCTAAAACTTCTTTGCAATCAGAGTTGGAGTCTTTTCATGTTGAGCGTGAGTCTTTGGATGTTGGCATTTGCACTATTGCTTTAGATGAATCTTCTTTGCCTAGTGCTAAGTTTGTTGGCACTTCTGATGTTGCACAAAGGACTACAAAGACAAAGGTGCTTCTTGCTAAAACAGTACACCATCCCCAGAAGAAAAGTACCATTGCACCTTTTATAAGAAAGATGGGCATCTCATTGAGTATTGCTTTCAGCATGTCAAACATGAGCGTCGAGTGCGTGCTAAAGATTTTAGAAACACACATCATCCTTCTCATGGCATGTGTGATTCTAATCTTGATTCTAAGTTGAAGGATGCTTCTTCTTCTTGCAAGTTTCGAAGGACTTCTCACATGAGCGAGAGAGGTGCTTCATCCTCTCAAACCGTGCCTCCTCATAGGCCTTTGTTTCATTGCTCATATTGTGGGGAGGATGGACATCAACTTGAGTTCTGCTTTAGGCATGCTAGAGACATGTGCCGATCTCGTGCTTCTTACTCTTCGGGTGATCATAGCTTTTCTCATAACATGAATACTCATGAGCCTAGCACAAGACATCGCTTCATTGATGGATTCTATGACTCCTTTTCTTGTGGGTCAGGACATGCTCGTGGACATGCTCCTACTACTTCTTATATTGGTTCACGACATCGTTCTCATGATGCTTCTATTGGTTCTTCTTGTATTGTCCCTTTGAGAGGTTATCGTCGTGTTTCTAATGGTTGCACTCATTTTTCTTCTCGAGTTGCTAATTTGCGGCATGCTTCTAAGGGTGATTCAAGATCTTCTCATTCGAACCATAACTTGCATCATGCTAACCCTCATGATAAGTTGAGTGCATTTATTGCTCATATGTCCAAGTCATGTGTTCCCAAGTATTTGCCTACTAACCCTTCAGGATCCAAGACTGGGGCACCTCTCTCTTCTCATATGTAGGTTCGGGGCCGCGGGACGGAGAACATGAGGTTGATGGATCTTGATCTTTTGCATGATTGAGATGTGATGGTTCTTCATACCCTTTTACGTGGCCTCCAAGAGGCTTGTACGTCTTCATCTATTTTGTGAGCTTTCTCATACACTCACCCTTTTACATTCATGTACATTACTTGTGGTGTGAGGTGCTTGTTCATGTGCTCACTTTATCATCTTGGCATGTATATCTTGAATCATGTTTTAGTTCTCTCTTTTACCCTAGATCACTCTCGTTTGGATCCTTTCATGACTAGCATGTGTATATCATGATTCACTCATCTTGTGTCTTGCTAGCTTTGTATATGCACTGGCCTCTTGGATCACAGTTTCATGTTACCCAATGTGACCCATGCTATATCTTCTCTTGCTTTGCAAAATCCGAATATGTGCTTTTCTCTTGAGATTTGTGCTTGTTATGACATCATACTTGTACCTCCCTTACATTTTCATGAGTCATGAGTTGCGCTCTTTCTATAGTCTTGTTGCCCTCTTTTGAATTGATTCTTCATTTGTTTTGTTGAGGGGGAGACTAGCTTGGTTAAGGGGGAGTTGCTCTTTGTTGAAGCTTTGAGATTAGTTGCTCTTGTGGTTTGATGATTTGGAGCCGTATGATTGCCATCCCTATGACATCGTTTAAGGGGGAGTTGATCTCTTTTGTATATATGTATCTTACCTTTTCGCATTGCACCTCATATGTAATATATGCATTTGTAGGTGAGCTTTGATTCTTATGCTTTCTTGCATTTCTCATTGCTACGATTGAGCTTGAGCTAAGTTGTGTGGATGTGATAGCAATCTCTCATGCTTAGATTTTCTAGATGGCCTGTTATAGACTCTTTTTGAGCGACTTGCTAATCTTAAAGGTGAACTTGGCTTTTTGAGAACCTTATGAACTAATCTTGCCAAAACTTGCTCACCATGTGAATAATTTCTTTTATCCTTGCCAAAACTTGTATTAAGGCTAGTCTAGAGGATGTCCTGGCTTTGGCACCTTGTATTTGTGAAATGTAGCTTTGCAAATATTTAGTTCGTGACGGAACATTGTGGGAACATGTGTTACTTTTGCCGCAAAGGCATGCTCCACAATTTGATTTTATAATGAAAGATAAGTTGATCAAATTTAAAATGCTAAATCCAAAAATTATGCTTTCATTCCTCGGGGTGTTTGTCGTATCTAGTCGTGTGACCCTCCGCATGGATAAGAGATTACATGAGGATCAAATAATAATAATGAGTCTTTGTTGCATATGTGAGCATTTGTAGAGCTTATTTTCTACGAAGGCTTGTTGCCCTAGTTGAGATTAATACTAGCTAGTTTCATTTGATTCTCTTGACGCCTATTTTTGCCTTGGATGGGAGTACTTATACATGTGGTGGTAGCTTTTCTCATGATGACCAAATTTGATTCTATCTAAGCTAGTCAATCTTTTTGCTTAGCTTGTATAGCTCTTGCCATTTGTGTCGTGCTATCTATTTTTGGTCTTTGTATGATTGTGAGCTATTGCTTTTACACTTTATAGCTCTATATTTATGATTAGTAAGGTTAAATGCTTGTTGGCCTAATTGTTGAAGCTCTACATAACATACATAACATATTTGGCTCTTTTGTGTTTTGATGAGTTCATTGCCAAAGGTGGAGAGATTTCAGGGGGAGTAATGCACAAATAAGAGAAAACATCACTTGCATTGCATAAGAAGAGTAATTTTCATTTGAAGGGGTAATCATAATTTGAGGGGAAGCATTCCATGATATTTGAGGTTTGAGCATTCCATGATATTTGAGATTTTCTTGTGTCTCATGTCATATTTGCCAATGCTCGACTTTTATGATCTTTCTTATGCCTTTTGTTTGGTTTTCGGTCATTTAGATGAGCTTCATTTGTTTCGCATTTCAAACTTATTTTCTTGTGCATATTGATTTTGTCAATGTACTCATCAAGGGACAGATTGAGGGCCATGTTGAGATGTGCCACGGCTTGATGTTGTGATGAGTAATTGATGTTTGAGTTAGTTTGGAGTTTGAGTTGAAATACGAGTTTTCGATGATTGCATTTGCATGTTTCTGTATGGCTATGTATGTTTACAGTTGTCACGAATCGGTGTTAGGATGTGATTAAGAGATGTTAGAGTAGAATGGAATGTGTTTGCTTGTCTCATGATGTGTAGATCAATGGAGTCAACTTGGCGGTCAACGGCGAGAGGATCGGGCTCAAGTTGAGGACTTGAGGCCGGACAATCAGGTGGCCGGGTGAAGTCAAGAGTAATCCACACCGTACACGTGGAGAGGCAAGAAGCACAGACGGTTTCACGGTTGAGCCTCAAAACAGTGGCGGTGATGAAGACGACGTGTTGACCAAGTCAAGGCGGACGGGATGACGGTGCAAGTGACAAGGGGGCCCAATGGAGCGGTACCGAGAGAGACTTGCCAATGGTCAGGATCACAGGACAAGGTGACACACGTCAACATCAAGGAAGACATGTTTCGAGAAGCATGAAAGGCGGTTTCCTGATTTGGACCTCAAAACCGGTGGTGGTGATTGAAGGTGCACGTGGCACCATCACGAAGCTTGTGTCGAGGTGAAGCAAAGACGTGAAGGGTCCGAGGGCGTCCGGGTGACGAGAAAAGAGTTGGACAAGTTTGCCCCTGGTGGTAGGCGGCAATATATTGTAGGTCAAGGGTAGTGTAGTCTTTAGGATAACCTATAGGCCTATATAAGGAGAGGTAGGGCTGGTGGGAGAGCAAGCCTCTTCCATTAGCCTTGTGTTAGGGTTTCATTCAAAGTGCTAGGAGAGGTCTTCATGTTTTAGTGGAGAGGAAAGGGTGTGTGAGAGAATCTTTTCTCTTCCAAATAGTGAGAGGAAGAGGGTGGCTTCCTAGCCATGTATCCATGAATCTTGTATGCAAGAATCAATGATATGAGATCCAATTTCGTGCTCAAGATCTTCTCCTCTCCCTAAATCCCGAATTTCTTTTTTTCCTATTTTCGGAGCTATTTTCGTGAGTTTTTTTTATCTTGATTTTGAGTGGGTTTTGGGATGAATTTCTTGGGGGGTCTTGGTGCTAGGACATGCCTAACCATTCCTTGAAGGATCCTTGATTGAATCCTAGGCAAGAGCACCTTTGATTTTATGGATTTTCTCAAGAACATTCAAACCCTAGGCTTTTTGGTAGAACCTCAAATTCGTGATGAATTCTTGAGCTTTACATGTGATTCCACTTAGAGAAGGAACGTCCTACCATGAGACATCTTTGGTCGAAATCTTGTGATTTTTAGAGTTTGTTTGATAGGGTTTTAGTATTTTTCCCTTCAAAGCATAGCCCCTGATTTGAGCCTGAAGGAACATCTCTTGACGAAGGAACTTCTATTGTGACCCTGAAGGAACTTCCGTCATGACCCTGAAGGAACTTCCGTCAACGAAGGAACTTCCGTCGTGACCCTAAAGGAACTTCCGTCAAGGTCTAGAATTGGAATTTCTCGGATCTTTGTTGTTTCCCTTTTTGACCCTCTTGAGCTTTCTCTATGTGTCCTATTGCTTTGAATCATTCCTACGGTTATCACATCAGAAGTTGGTGTGTGTGACCTTGATGATTTGCTTAGAGGTTGGTTTGGGTTAAAATTAGGACATATGCCAAGTTCTTGAGAAGAATTTTAATTGGCTCCCATTCACCCACCTTTTGGTCACCTTCTTGGTCCTTTATTGTCAGGAGTGGGAGGCTGCACGTGTTGCCAGCGGTACTGTGCACACATGCGCTTGCATCATGATGGGGTGGTCCTGGGGCATTTATCATCGCGCCCAATCACTGTCATCAGAGTTGATCAAGGCGGAGGTCTCTTGACCCCCCTCATGGGGGTTGAGCGAGGCGAGGCGCGTTTGTCCCTCTTGAGGGGTTGAACGAAATAACAGGGGCTCGAGCCCACTTGAACGGGGTCGTACATGATGCAGCTGGCTTAGCTTAGTGATTAGAACCCGAAGACCCACATCCCTTAGTTTATTCAGTTTGCCACCATATGTCACCGTCAATATCTACCCCTGACAATATCTTTTTCTTCTTTTCTTCCTCGGTGACTCCGTCGCCTAGGGCTGGGCGTTCGGTTAATCCGGTTAATTTGGTTCGGCTAATACGGTTAGGTAAAATTTTGGTTATACAAAAATGACAACCGAACGTAACAAAAAAAACACATAACCGCACTGTTTGGTAGTCGGTAAATGCGGTTCGGTTGTGCGGTTAACCGCATATGAGGGCATACTCTAATCTACAATTGAAATTTAGGCAAGAAACAAAAAAAAATCGATTGCTCGCCGTCGACCTGGTATCACCGATGCTCCACTTGCCAAGGCTTACCGTTAGCCCACAGTCGCTTTCTTGCCTCTGCTCGCTGTCACGTCAGATCCTACCGCCCGCCCATGCGAAACCTTGTCGTTGCTTGCCATCGAACTGCCATAGCCTAGCGCCACCTTGCCCTTGCCATCGAGCCACCTTCTCCACGTTAACCTTCATGCCCAAAAGCGCGGCGTCCCCTCATTTGTGCATGTTGACCAGAGAGGCGGAGATGGAGACTGGAGAGCGAGTTGAAGAAAAGCGGCATCCGAGCGAAGCTTTTTGGCTGGTCGCATGGTTCTTCAATGGAAGAAGTCCTATTTTCCTCCCTCAACTATTGAGGGAGGCGCAGATTATGCTTTCAATTACAAAACCGGGTACTCTAAGTCCCTCAACTCTTAGATAGGGGGCAAGTTTCCTCCCCGGGCGATATTTTGAGTGGTTTTGGCTGACTAAGCACGGTAGGGCCCATATGTCAGTTGCCACGTAGGCATGGTGGGGCCTATATGTCAGTTGCAACTTTTTTTTCCTTTCTTTCTTTCTTCTCTCCTCTCCTCTCCGCTCCTCTCATCTCCCGACGGCGGCGCGGCATGTGGCGCCCTGAGTGAGTTCGTTGGTGGCAGTGGGGAACCCGATGACGCCCCGTGGCCCGTCGACGAGGGGACAGCTAACCCGGCGTTGGCGGGGTAGTAGCCATATGCGGCAGGGGAGAGCGCCACGGGCGCGGCGAAGCCGGCGGCTCTCCTGGCTGCAGTGACGGGGGAGGCAAAGGAGGGCGAGATGAACTCCTCCGCCCCTTCTGCGGCCCCGCCTCCCGCCGTCGGTTCTGCGCCTCCACTATCCCGCGCTCGAGCTTCGTTGTCGAGCTCGTCTGTGCACCGCCTCCAGCGCCTGGTCTCCGTCGATTTGGGGGCCCCGCCCCGCCGCGACCGCGCTAGGCCCGAGCCGAACCGTCCGTCATCGGAGCAGCGCCGCGTTGCCAGCCCAGCTGTCATCGGAGCACGCCTGGAGATGAGCGGAGAGGAAAGGAGAGAAGAAAGGAGAGGAAAAAAAGTTCCAACTGACATGTGAGCCCCACCATGCCTACGTGGTAACTCACATATGGGCCCCACCATGCTTAGTTAGCCAAAACCACTTAAAATACCGCCCGGGGAGGAAACTTGCACCCTATCTAAGAGTTGAGGGAGTTACAGTACCCGGTTTTGTAATTGAAGGCATAATCTGCACCTTCCTCAATAATTGAGGGAGGAAAATAGGACTTCTTTCTTCTTCAACTGGGTTCAACGACGTGGGCTAGCTAGGTCATTTTGGTGGGCCTTGATGTTAGTTGTGTATTGGGCTTTGTTTTTATTGGATCATGAGGTACACTGTGGGTTGGGCCTTCGGTTAAATCGGCAGTTCGGTTAATACCTCACGAAAATCGAACAAAACACGGTTAACCATAATAGACAAAAATGAAAACCGAAGTTAAAACCATAAGGCGGTTAACCGCATATTTTGGTTCAGTTCGGTTTGGCTTTTGGTTTCTCGGTTAACCACACCCACCCCTACCGTCGCCTATGCCGCATAATCACCAAAGTGGATCTAACGTCTTAGCAATTATCTACTCCAGCGCTTGCATCAAGTTTCATGGTTGCAAGAGCTCCATAGGCATAAGAGAAAGAGAATGCACGATAAAGTGCTAGAGGAAGCTAGGACGGACAAATCACAATGGGTTTTTTAAAATCAACAAGATATCAGTGATGTGGGAGCTAATTGCATCGAATCGAGTACTATGAGAGCAACTTTACGTAACAAGTTAGTGGAGTTCTTGAATCAATAAAGTTGAGTTCAACAGCTTTATGTTGGATTCAGATTTATATGAAATAGTTTAATAATTGGATTTATATAGGTGCAGGTATAATATTTATAGAAAATCATCTTACTATACTCTTATAAAAAGTTATATAAACTAGTTCGATTGACTAGTTATTATATAAAATTATTATACACACTGATATATAATCAAGATACTGGATCTTTGAAAAAAAACCTGGTGAGAAAAGTTACATATACAATCGAAGTGGTCTTTTTAGTAGTGCGTATTTGAGAGGTGGGATGCCCATCATTACTTTGTGTTCTTGCCCACCACTAAAGTGCTTCGTTGTAGTATTGTGAAGGCTCCATTGAGAAAAATGTTACTGTACCAATTAGCTAGTCTTGTATGTGTGTTAGCACCCAATTTAATACTAATTAATACTACTTATTACATCACCAGTTCATAATGCCGTAAATACAAGGCATGCGACACCAGGAGGTGTACGCCATTCTCTAAACCTGACAGTCACCCAATACCGTAAAGCTTATCTATCATATCTTTCAAAAAAAAAACAAGAAGATAGTTCATACCTTTGCAGTCTCTTGTGTTTCCGGGTCCTGGAATTCATCGAGCATATCCGAGATCTCCAGGGCGGCGTGCTTGAGCCGCTTGAGCCAAAGCCGCACCGACTCCTCCCTAACGGACCGCCTCTCGGCGTCCTTGAGCACGGCTGCCATGGATTCCAACGTATCCTTCATGTCCTCCAGATTATTGCTGAAGTTCCAGAACAAGTTGACTTGCCCTCCAATGACGGAGCCCAGCTTGTCACCGGCCATCTTGACTGCGGCGGACGTGAGCAATGCTGTAACTCCGGCCATGGCTGCAGGGCTCTGAACTCCGCTCCAATCTTTCGCTCTAGTAGCTTTTTGTAGAACACGGTTTATGCGGAGGACCATTGAAGAGAATGGCACATTATGTATTCGCAGCATAGTTTGACTTGGTGGCTACATGTCAATCAAGGTAGACAGACATACATGTTAATCAATAATACAACTACTAGTACACACACAGTACTACTCCCTCCATCCTATAAATATAAGTATTTATTGACTTTTAGATATCATGTTTGACTACTCGTCTTATTTAAAAAATTTGTAAAAATATTATTTATTTTATTATGAAGTATTTTATCATTAGATATATTTTAAATATGATTTATTTATTTTTATATTTTTGAAATTTTTTAAATAAGACGAACAGTCAAACATGATATATAAAAGTCAATAAATTCTTATATTTAAGGGATGGAGATAGTATAATGTAGTTGTATGTGTTGTCTCCCGCCCTTCTATAAAAAAAGAAGTACATGTGTTGTCGTGTACATAAAATTCGGAAAACTAAACATTAAAAGTCTTCAACATACTACGCAGATTCAAAGTCTCGCCTACAAATTTCTTTTCTCGTGCTCATTGTTTTATCTTTCCTATCTATACTGCCAGCTGCCTGCTATGACTATAAGCGCGTAAGCGTCCACCGAACCGAAAAAAAATTATTTAATGTGGTACGACCAAAGACACTAGCGATCTTGTAGTAGATGACTTCGTTAAATGTAAACAATGCATAGATCCACTCTCGGTACACTTAACTAATAAAAGGCAAACAAGTAGGTACTGATCTGTGCGATCTTGCACATGTGGTTTTGAGTGTATGTATACCTTAAGCCACCTTTGAAACAAGCACAGCTCTCAGAAACAAAAGCAAAGAAGAAAATATATGAAAAATCTGAAACGCGCTGTGTTTGAGGTTTCCTCTATGGAATGAATAGATTAGTTCAGATGTAGTCGCAACTCAAAAATCACATTAGTTTTTCTTGCCTGATGACGTGGTGCACTATCAGAAACTGGATCTTTAATGACGGCCAAATACCATCACAAAAAAGGTAAAACCGTCAGAAATATATTTGTTGTCGGCAACCCGTCAGAAAAAAGCCGCAGTAATAGAGCGACACTAAAATTTCAATTTTCTGACGGAGTACCGACAGAAATGTTTTTCATGACGGTTTTTTCTGACGGCAACCCACAGAAAATATATTCCAGCAAGATTAAAAAAAAAAGATTTGGAATCTCATCCGTCAAATATTCGAGTGGCACAAACAAATCACATCATACAGGATGAGGGTAATAGCACAGATTTAGTTGTATATCCTTTACATATATTACATATACAAGTAAGACAGTCTTCCATTTCGTTGCCCAGTTCTCAATTTTGTTGCTTCCATCATCGCTGCCGCTCTTGTTCATAATCAATATGGCAATGAATCAATAGTGTTCTAAGAGAAACATTGAAACAGAGCTTCGCCGAGTTGAGAAATCACACATAAAAAAAACGCCGCCTTCACCCCGGGTCTCGTCCGAGATTCCGCCGCTGCCAGCAAGCAAGATTTACATCTCGCTGTAGGCATCACAACCAAAACTGATTTCTTCAGAAATTGGAAAGAACAGCAGCACAAAATTGAAGAACTAAATCGTGAGAGGGAAATGGAGTGTTGGGGGATCATTTCGCAAGCCACCCTTCGAGGATTCTTCAAAGTCGGTCTGCGAATAAAAGTCAAAGTTAACATATTGTCATTCTTTTTATTTATTATTCATCATTAACCGTAATATCGAGATACAGGCGTTCATCGGAGACCACAGCGAAGCCAAGTCCTTTCGTTCGGTACCTCCGCACCCCCGAAGGATGAAGTCATTATCCTTCGAAGGACAGCGCGCGGGGCAATACCAAGAGCCTGGTTGGTGCGAAAAGGGCAATACGTGGCGCCAGCACGTATTGTGGCGTATGGAGCAAGGAAAGGGTACCAGGAGCGCTCAAATGACTGATTTATCCTTTGTGACCATTTTGTACAGGATATTCGAAAAATAAAGTAGGTAATTAGGGATAAAATGGTCATTTGCACATGGACTAAGTACGGGCCTATAAAAGGGACACCCCTACTTACTTGTAATGGGATGAATCTTTTTGGGGATACGTGAGAGGAGTCCTTTTTACCCCGTTTCTTACCCTTCGCAATTTCCTTTTATGTTCGTTCTTACCGCCGGTGTCAACGAGGCTCGTGCTCAGTGATACCAACAGTGGTGCCCACTGTGTTGTGAGCTCGTATACAAGCTCACGATGACTCAACTCCACGGACCGCTGTCTTCGAGTGGCACACCGCCCTCACGAAACAGCGTTCCGGGAGACCCCCAATCGACTGACGACCAGTCTTTATCGCAAGTAACAAAAGAGAACACCCCGAAACGTAACCATCACTTCAGACAGAAGCAACGGGTGGTCAAAAAGACCCAGTACAATGTCCTGAACAACCGTCGAGCTCAAACCCTCCGGGAAGCAACACCCCAACTTCGATGACAGCAGCACAAGAGATGGAACTGTTAGCCCAAAGAGCCGAGCACCTCGAGCAACAGCTGTTGCAGGAACAAGAGCTAAGAAGCAAAGTGATGTCAGAGAGAGAAAGCACTACAAGAGAAAGAGTACATAGCCTAGCTCAGACTCAAAAATCTGCAACTGGCAAAAGAAGTCGAAGAGCTCCAGAGAACCATCGGCAGGGTGAGTCGCCAGGAATCAAACCCAGTGCCCGAAGCCCACCTGTACCTCGAGCAAGAAGTACCACTCACACCAACCCACCAGCCAGTAGCCTCAGAAGTGCTGCCAATTCGAAGATCAAGCACAACGAACATAATCGACAAAGACTCACCTCTTTCCGAGGGATTGCAAAGAGCCCCGTACCCACCGCAGTTCAGAATGATACCGCTAGCCAAATTCAGCAGAAATCCTAACCCAAGGCAATTTCTCATGAGCTACGAAGCAGCAATCATATCAGCAGGAGGAGATGAGGTAACATTGGCAAAGGCATTCGTCTGCGCCCTCGAAGAGTACGCCCTCAATTGGTACTTCAACTTGCCTCCCGGGTCTTTGTACAGCTTGGAAAACATCAGGGATAAGGTGGTCGCAAGTTTTCGAGGGTTCTGCACCATTATGGAACCATAGTATGAGCTATTGAATATCGCCCAACAAGAGAATGAGCAGCTATATGAGTATTACAGAAGATTCCTCACCCTCCGAGCCCAGGCCCCGAGCGTCACGGACGAAGCGGCAATAAACTCTGTACTCAGAGGCATGCGAGCATGCCAAATGTCTTTAAACTGCGCGCGAATACCCCTGCACACCATGCAAATGTTATGCACAAAGTTCGAAGAGTACAGCAGATCGGACGTGGATTACAAGAGACGCAAGCAAAGTCAAAGTAAGAGCCGCAACCAGTCAGACAATGAAGGTGGCTACAGAAAAAACAAACAACCCGTCGAGCCCTCCCCTTTGTTCATTGGTCACATCGAGGAAGAAAAACAAGACACTAGTGGCAGAAGCAACCAGAGCGGGGCAGAGGCCGAGGCCCTCAAACCCAGACTCGGCCGGCCAGAAAGCCGTACTGTTTCTACTGCGGCGAGTACAAGGGGCACAAAACTTCCACATGCCTCAAAGCAAAAGAAATCCAAGAAAGGATCAAAGCAGAAAAGAAGGCTACGTCCTTACCCAAAGCCATCAATTATACATCGCCAAACCCGTGGCCCCAGCAACCATATCCACAGCCCGCTCAACCCAACTATCACTACCCAAGCACCCACCACCATCAACTTTACGCACCATCCCCGTACTTTCATCCAACTCATCCTACACAACCACCCATCCAGTACACCCAACCCAGACAACTAATCCAACAACCATCACCCAACCAAGACCAGCAAAGGCAAAAGCAAGAGCCTCAACAACCTACCACAGCCTAAACCAGAACCCACCCTAAGCCAAGCCGCAACCTTCCCAGTACAAGGTTACATTGGAATGATATGCGGAGGGAGGGTCATCTTCAGACTTCGAAAACAAAAGAAGAAGAAGAGATCACTTTCAGATGGTAAACAGTGTTTTCACAGAAGGACCCGTCATCAAGTCAAAGTGGTCTCATATTCCCATCACATTCACCGAGTCAGATCTCAGCCTCAAAGCTTACCCGCATGTCGACGTTTGTAATCAAAGCCCACATCCATACCTGGATGGTCAGCAAAGTCCTTGTAGACAACGGCAGCCTGGCAGACATCCTGTTCATAAACACCTTCGAGCAGATGGGCCTCAGCAAAAGTTCTTTACAGCCGTCAAATATACCACTCATTGGCTTCGGTGGAAAAACAATCACTCCTATGGGCACAATCTCCCTACCGGTATCATTTGGCAATACTCAAAACCCTTGAACAGAGTATGTAACATTTGATGTGGTGGATCTTTGCCACCCATTTAACGCCATATTTGGCCGGGGCACAATTAACACCTTCGAAGCTGTCATCCACAGTGCATATCTATGTATGAAGATCCCAGCAGCCGGAGGAATTATCACAGTCAAAGGAGATCAGCAAATGGCAAGAGACATAGAAAAAGGTTATGCACCAGGGGAAAGGAATTGCAACAACATACACATTTTCAGCCAAGAGCAGCTAGAGGATGAGGAGCGAGCTAGAAAAGCTCGTGAGCAGCATAAAGCGAATGCAAAAGAAGAGACACGATGTCTCGATAGAGAGAAGGTCGCAGTGCAGCCAAACGAAGTAACAAAAAAAGTACTCCTTGACGAGCAAGTCCTGGGCCAATTCGTCACAGTGGGCTCTGGCTTAGACTCCGAGGAAGAGAAAAAGCTGTTAGCATTCCTCAGCAAGAACAAAGATGTATTTGCCTGGTCTTCAGCAGACCTCGAAGGCGTGGACAGAAGCATCATAGAGCACAAGCTAGAAGTCGACACAAAGATCAAGCCAAAGAAACAAAGGCTTCAAAAGATGTCAGATGAAAAAACAGAAGCTATCAGAGCGGAAGTCCAACGGCTCCTCGATGCTTCCGTTATCCGCAAAGTCAAATATCCGTCTTGGCTGGCAAACTGCGTAATGGTGAAGAAAAAGAATGGGAAGTGGAGAATGTGCATAGACTTCATAGATCTCAACAAAGCTTGCCCCAAAGATGATTTCCCATTGCTCCGAATTGACAAAATCATGGATGCAGCAGCTGGGAGCGAGCTGTTGTCACTGCTCAATTACTTCTCCGGCTACAATCAGATATGGCTAAGGAGGGAGGATGACGAAAAAAACAAGTTTCATCACACACTTTGGTACCTACTGTTTTGTAAGAATGCCCAAGGGATTGAAAAATGCCGGCCCTACATTTTGCCGCATGACTCAAAAAGGCTTCGAGTCATAGTTTGGAAAAAGCGTACACGCTTATGTGGACGATATCATAGTAGCAAGTAAAGCAAAAGGTTGCCATATCTCAGACCTCGTAGAAACATTTGCAAACCTCTGAGCAGCAAGGTTAAAACTAAATCCGGAGAAGTGTGTTTTTGGCATCCGGAAAGGAAGAGTACTCGGTTGTCTGGTGTCAGCCAAAGGCATCAAAGACAACCCAGACAAAATCAAAGCAATCATTCAAATGCAAGAGCCCCAGTGCCAAAAAGATGTGCAGAAACTCACAGGCAGAATGGCCGCACTAAATCGCTTCATATCCAGATCAGCCGAGAGAAGCTTGCCCTTCTTCCAAACACTCCGATGGGCTCAACCCTTCGAATGGGGTCCAGAGCAGCAAAGAGCCTTCACAGAGTTAAAACAACTACCTTAAACGGCAATCAAAACTCACCAACCCAGAGCCAGGGGCTGTTCTGTTGTTATATGGGGCCGCGTCTCACTCGACGGTCAGTGCAGTCCTCGTACAGGAAAATAAAATCATCAAGACGGTTAAAGGGGAGCCGAAGGAACTCTTGGTGCAATAACCAGTATACTACGTCAGCGAGGCACTGTCTGTCTCCAAGAAGCTGTATTCCGAGATGGAAAAAATCGCGGACGCGGTAGTCATGGCTTCCAGGAAGCTACGACATGGTTTTGAGGCTCACCACATCAAACTACTCACCAACCAACCACTTAATGAAATATTCGGCAACCGAGAAGCCTTGGGAACAATCGGCAAATGGGCCATGGAACTCTCGGAGCATGTAATAGACTTTGAGAAATGCAGTGCAATCAAGTCCCAGGTACTTGCTGATTTCATAGCAGATTGGACAGCTCCGCAACAAGTAAAAAATCAAGCATGGTCTGAACCAGAATGGACAGTGCACTGCAACGGAGCCTCAGGACTGGCCGGGGCAGGAATAGCAGCAGTAGTCACCTCGCCCATGGGCGTGAAAATGAAATACGCTGCAAGGCTTGAGTTCAGCAAAGAAACGAACAAGTGCACCAATAACATGGCAGAGTATGAGGCAGTACTGCTGGGGTTCAAGAAATTGAGAGCACTTCGAGTCCAAAGGTGTAGAATCAGAACAGATTCCAAGATCGTGGCCAGTCACTACAACAAAGAATTCACAACCCCTGACCCATTGCTTGAGAAATATCACAGCACCATCTAAGGTATGGAAAAGTACTTCAAAGGCTTCAATATACAGTATATCAAGAGAAAATTCAACACGGAGGCAGACGAACTCGCCAAGTTGGCAGCAAGGCAAGAGGCAATACCACAGGATGTGTTCTTCCAAACAATCATAGAACCTTCGATCAAAGCAGCCCTCCAGGATCCCAAGCAAATACATGCAGTAACCAGTGAAGACTGGAGAATTCAAATCATCGCGTACCTTAAGGGTTTGTACGAGCCAGACACCGAGTCAGAGGCTAAAAGAATGCAGCAAAGGGCCAGGAACTACAGAATCATCGAGGGCCAGCTGTACAAGTTAGTAATTTACGCTCCACTACTCAAGTGTGTAAGCAGAATGGAAGGTACCCAGCTACTCATCGAGGTACACGAGGGAATCTGCGGAGCGCATATTGGACCTCGGCCACTAGCTGCAAAAGCAGTTAGGCAGGGTATCTTTTGGCCAACTATGGTGAAGGATGCCGTAGAAATACTAACCAGGTGCGAAGCCTGTCAAAAAATCTTAAATAGGCAGTCAGCACCCTAGCAGCCAACGCAACTCATAGCCCCATCATGCCCTCCCCAACGCTGGGGAATTGACATCATGGGACCCCTACCCATAGCACCAGGGAATTACAGGTGGGCAGTTGTAGCGCTAGAATATTATACCAAGTGGATCGAAGCAAAACCAATCACAAACATCTCGGCAGCAATAATCAGAAAGTTCTTTTGGCAAAACGTTGTCTGTCGCTTCGGAGTGCTAAGAAACATTACAGTCGACAACGGAAAACAATTCGAGAACGATATATTCAAAGAGTTCTGTCACTCCATAGGAACCAAAGTTGACTTCACGTCAGTATACCACCCCTAGTCGAACGGAGCGGTCGAAAAAGCAAACAGCCTTATATTCAAGGCAATCAAAAAGATACTCCTTGATGACAAGAAAGGAAAATGGGCAGAAGAACTGCCAAGGGTTATTTGGTCGCACAACACGACCGAAACCAGAGCAACCAAATATTCACCCTTTAGGTTACTTTATGGGGAAGAGGCAGTCACGCCCGAGGAGATTTTGCACCAAAGTCCTAGAACCTTCAATGCAAAATCAACACAGCCGGCAGAGGACGAATCGAAGGATCTGATGGAAGTCGACAGACTGGACGCAGTTGTCAACCTAGAGAAGTACCAATCAGAAACACGCCACTGGAGGGATCGAAAAGTTGCACCCTGAGCCTACGCAGTAGGAGACTTAGTCCTACTCCGAAGCCCCAGAATAGAAAGCAAAGGCAAGCAAGAGTCAAAGTGGGAGGGTCCATACATTGTGGTAAAATCAAACAGGCTCAAAGCATACAGGCTCCCGACATCGCAAAGAGAAGAGTTGCCGCATTATTGGAACGCGGACAACCTTCGAAGGTTCTACGTATAAGAAAAAGCATCACTCGAAGCATGTAAAAAGCCAAGCATAGCACGAAGCTAAAAGTGCTACCTTGAGCTTAGTTGGTAGATTTTCTTTTTTTAGGCTTTTCTTTTCTAAGCAATTATGTAAAGGACCGTACTCTTTTCCTCACAAGAGGAACCCTTCGTAGGGGTGAGGTTTTTAACGAGGCGGATCCCATGTAAACCCCAGCTAAATCTATAAAGCTACCTTCCCCAAAGCGGAAAGCCTCGCTCAGTAGAATACGTCGAAACAACTCCCACCACGGAGATTGAAACATTCGACGAAGAGCAAAAAGCTCTCAAGCCATAGCTGCTGCACTGGTCAAGCCCGAAGAGCCAAGACCAGTACAGCCAAAAAATGCTAAGGGGCTCGTTGCAGCCCAAACCCGTCAAAGGGTTCGCCCTAAAACACCTCGCCCCTAGCACTTCGAGGGGGAGGGTGGCGTTTTTCAAAAACTTAGCGAAAAAATGCTAAGGGGCTCGTTGTAGCCCAAACCCGTCAAAGGGTTCGCCCTAAAACACCTCGCCCCAAGCACTTCGAGGGGGAGGGTGGCGTTTTTCAAAAACTTAGCAAAAAAATGCTAAGGGGCTCGTTGCAGCCCAAACTCGTCAAAGGGTTCGCCCTAAAACACCTCGCCCCTAGCACTTCGAGGGGGAGGGTGGCGTTTTTCAAAAACTTAGCGAAAAAATGCTAAGGGGCTCGTTGCAGCCCAAACCCATTAAAGGGTTCGCCCTAAAACACCTCGCCCCTAGCACTTCGAGAGGGAGGGTGGCATTTTTCAAAAACTTAGCGAAAAAATGCTAAGGGGCTCGTTGCAGCCCAAACCCATCAAAGGGTTCACCCTAAAACACCTCACCCCTAGCACTTCAAGGGGAAGGGTGGTGTTCTTCTAAATTCGACAATAACGCTAAGCAAACCATAACAACTCAAACCTGGCAAGACATAATTTATTACAATTGCAGCTAACGAATGTTTACATCAGAAATCATAATCAATGGGTTCTTCTTTTACAACAACCCCAGAAGCCAACAATTGGGGAAGCAAAACCGACCACTCATCGCCAGGGTAACCAGGCAGAGGGGGCCAAGGATTAGGCCTCGGGCCCTCGGAACCAAGGGCACTCGAATCTTGTGCATTTCCACTAGTTGGAACTGGTGCTTGTAAAAAGGATCTACCAATCTTCGTCGGCGAATTCAGCACGGAGCTAATTGACCGCTTCGCGACAGCAAGCCACGGACGGGACAACCGCGGAATCGAGGCGCCGGAACCTTCAGTGCTCAAGGATTTCTCGCGTTGCTTCAGACACGGAGAACCTGGTCCTCGCTCCTCGCGAGGTCTCTATACGGAGACTCCCCCACCACGGACCTACCCCTAACCCAATGGCCAAGCGTGGCTGACACGCTTGACGAAGCGCTACGAGCGAATAAGTGGGAATAATCTCCCACACAAACCACACCAGAGTCCAAAGTCATCAAGCCACTCAAACTAGCCTTCCAACTACTCGAGGTAGGCATCGGTACAAAAGCATCATCCATCAAATATTGAGACCCTTCACTCAACAAACCCAACATGCGCAACGCGGAAGATCCACTAGAAGCATCCTCTTCGGACTCCCGCGCAGGCGACACGAAGGACACCTGCGCAGGGTCCAGTAGGCATGTCAAAATTATAGTTATAAAATTCCCCTCAGAACCTTCCAAAAGTATGTTACAGCAACACTACAACTACAAACGATCCTAAACCTCGCTCGACACAGCCCTTGTTGCACCCGCCGAAGTCCCAGCCTTCTCGGCGGCGCTCCTCGAAGTGCCTTGGCCCCCTGACGGATCTTTAGCCCGGCCGTCACCGCTCCTCGAAGAGCCACGCATCTGCACAAGCACAATTATTTTCAACTTCGAACATCGCGCTAATAAACAAAAATACAATATGCAAACAAAAGTATAACCTGAGCTAGCTTCTCAATTGCAGCTTGTCGAGCGGCTTCGCGGCCGTGATCACGCCAGAATTTCATCGTGACGTGCTTAGCCGCGGTGACATCCTCTGGCGACAAGTCGTCCCGAGCATCTGCCCCATATGGAAAGTTGCGCCTTCCCAGAGCGTGGAAGTGATCGCAGCCTTCGCGCTCCAACAACCCAAAAGTGGCCTCTACAGTGTGCAGTGCGCCGAAGTTGCTACGCTTGTCCATCACCCCCGGGAGAGCTTCAAACTCAGACTTCAGCCACCCGAAGAAAACAGCTTCGATGATCACAGCCCCGTCGGTCAACGACATCGGCTCAGCACCAACATAACCTAAAGCCTCGCAATACTGCTGGTGTGCGGATATAGCTTGGGTAGCAAAACCGTAGTTACGAGTCGATCGGTCATGTTTGAAGGCAGCGTTCTCTTTCTCTAGAGCCGTGATCCTAGGCTCAGTAGCCTCCAGGCGACTTAGTCCGGTCTTTAGTTCAGCAATCTCAGCCCGTGAAGCATTAAGCTCCTTTCGCATACGCTTAGCTTCGAGCGTAGCTTCATCTTTCGTAGACCCAAGGCTGCTAAGCTTCTCCATCAGCAACATGTTCTCTGTTGCGAGCGAATTCTTCTCTTTCTCAATCGAAGCTAGCTCCGTGCAAGTCTTCTCAGAAGAAATTCGCGCAAGGGTGTGGGCCTAAAGCAAAACATTAGTCAAGATAGCCCTGTCACAAAACTCAATAAAAGCAGTGCAGCATTTTTCATACACCATCAAAATGAAGCATACTTACATGTCTCAAAACATGGCAGAGGTTGCGCCGCAAGTCCCCGGCTCCAAGCAGCTACGCCCCTTCGGCTATGAAAGCATCAGGAGCCGAGCATAGGTTCGCCCATACCTGGGGATCGGCAAAACCCTCGTACCCCTTGGGTAGCCCCAAGCCTCTGCCAGTAGACCCTTCAGAAGCTTTAGGCCCAATCAAAAGTTGACTCGGACTCGAAGGTCCAGGGCGAGCAAAAAATTTCTCCTTGAGGCCTGCAAGGGTGTCCGCGGCCTTGGTATCCACAGCATGACACCTCATGGGAATAGCGGAGGGACTGGAGGCCGGCGCATCAGCAGCACCGCCCGCAGCAGGGGAAGACACCACCACCACGTCATCCTCCTCGTCGTCGTTGCCGTCGAAGGCATCCGCCATTGCGCCGGCGCGCACTAGTGTCCCAACAGCACGGAGGCCGGGGGCACATGAGCTCGAAGAGCCCCTAGCGGGGTTCCTTAGCCGGTGCACGCCTCGGGGGGACCTTCGAAGCCTCCTCATCCCGTTTCCTTTTCCCAATCTGTAGGGGAGGCTTCAGCGGACACTTCTCTTTCCTGGTCTTTTTGGCCCCCGTCGCCTTCGCGACATCCGAACCAACATTTCCAGGGGGCCAATTCTGCTTCACGCGAGGGCCCGGTGCGACGCAATCGGGATACTTCACACCGGCCAATGTTAGGACACGGTTAAGCCGGCCGCTGTGCGAAGTCCACTCGCAGGTGTGCTTGTGCTCCTCGCGAGTGTAGGGTCCAACTACAGCCTTGCTGGCGCACTGAAGAAAAACCAAAAATTCTTCGTCGCCAAAACCCCATTTGTCCGCGGGCACCTCCGGGAAAGGTATTGTAATATCGGGCCGCGAGGGAATCTTCTTCTGAATGAACCCAAGAATCAAACATCCCTCGTATAGCGGCCACATATTCGCAGCCACAAACTCTTCGACGAGGTCTCGGCCGCTCGAGTTGATGGTAGCGAGCGGAAGGCAGCCTCGTTCTTACAACCCTTGGGCACCCTGCCTTCCATGGACCGAGGCTCGCATCGAGTTAGCTTCGAAGCTAACGGAAAAGTTGTGGCCCCTCCCTCTTCCGCAGTTTTCGTGGCAACCTTCACGTATAGCCAGCACTCATGCCACTTGTCACTCCAGCGGTTTCGACTGTACTTAACAAATTGGTTATCGCGCTTGAAACGAGGCATGAAGGTTATGCAGCCAAAGTCAGTCTCGTGCACCACGCCATCAATCTTGATAGTCTTTGGCTGATAGTGAGCGCAGTAGTATTTTCAGAATACTTTGATGTCTGGCTGACCCTGGTAACTTAGCACTCCCCGGGCGAATTTGTTTAACATTGCCATCCCACTGGGGCTTATATGATGTAGCTGCACGTTGAACCTGCTCAACACGTCCTTCACGAAAGCTGAGCAGGGAAAACGAAGGCCAGCAGTGAAGTGGTCTTCAAAAACCACGGCCTCGTCTTCAGCAGGGCATGGAGTAACCTCCTGACCAGCCAGTCGGGCTCCTCCGGAGGGAAAACATCCCAACTCGGCAAGCCTGTGTAGCTTGGGGACGTCGAGGTGAGAGCGCCCAAAAGCGAAGGTTGGAGGTCTGGATCCATCATGGTCTTTCCCCTTCCCTTTTCGGCCCTTCGGCAGGTCAGAGTCATCAGCGGGCAGTAGATCGCTGATGTCTGCATCCACGTCCTCCAGGTCCTCATCCACCGAAACAGAGCTCCGAACCCGACGGCTCGTACCTTGCCCTTGGATATCGGCGGCTACACTTCCAACACCTTGAGGAGCAAAATATCGGTCATCACCCCCTTCCTCATCGTCCTCCTCATCATCATCCTCTTCCTCATCGTCCTCTTCTTTATTATCCTCAAACTCTCTCGACGGTTCCCGACCATGGCCATGACTCAGCCCTTCGGGAGCAGCGGTAAGGTCGTCTTCCAAACTCTTAGCAAACTCCGCCTCAGAGTTGCCTTCACTCGCAGTGGCGTCGACAGCCGTCGAAGGAAGGTTTTCCTCAGTGGCAGCATCGTCAAGCAGAGCAGTTTGCTTAACCCGAGCCATGTCTTCAGATCCTGCAAATAAACACAAAGGGTGAGCTCCGTAGGAACCTGAAAACTAGTCCCAATTATTATTAAGAACACCTCGAAGTGAGGACCCAAGTATACCGAGTTAGCTCAAACACAGCTTCAAAAGCAAAAGCAGCTAAACAGCAGCATGAGCGCGCGAAGCTAGGGAAGGCTAGAGTACTAAAAACCAAATCACAATAGAAGCTTCGAAGACCTTTACCCCCCCCCCCCCCCCCCACCCCCTGCTTATATAGTCGGGTAAAAACGGACCAGCATTTACTGCGGAGCCTCGGGAGTCGAAACCACAGCAACACAAAATTTAAAGCGAAAGACAAAAATCCATGACACCTAAAATTGCCATGTGTTACCTTCGACAGAGCTGGGCGAGCTCCTAGAAGATGACTCGCTTTCTGAAACAATTATTGTTTCAACTATAGTCATAATCGCAGGCATGGTGCAAATTCAACGGGCAAGTAACTAGTAAAAATAATAATTTTTTACTGCAGTTATTCTTCTTTTATAGGCAGAAGCTCGGGTAGCCTCATTCGAAAAGCCCAACTTTGATGCTCGAAGGGTGGCG
This sequence comes from Eleusine indica, assembly GCA_030378355.1. Classification (NCBI taxonomy): domain Eukaryota; kingdom Viridiplantae; phylum Streptophyta; class Magnoliopsida; order Poales; family Poaceae; genus Eleusine; species Eleusine indica. Next base: position 34,285,069 of record CM059499.1, read on the forward strand.
TTTGGGTAAGAGATCCCGGCGAAGCGAGGACTGCGGCCCATCAAAGTTGGACCCACCCCTCGAGGGGCTACTGTTGGGGGGATCACTTCGCAAGCCACCCTTTGAGGGTTCTTCAAAGTCGGGCTACGAATAAAAGTCAAAGTTAACACATTGTCATCCTTTTTATTTATTATTCATCATTAACCGTAATTTTAAGATACAGACGTTCATCGAAGGCCACAGCGAAGCCAAGACCTTTTGTTCGGTACCTCCGCACCCCCGAAGGATGAAGTCATCATCCTTCGAAGGACAGCGCACGAGGCAATACCAAGAGCCTGGTTGGTGCGAAAAGGGCAACACGTGGCGCCAGCACATGTTGTGGCGTGCGGAGCAAGGAAAGGGTACCAGGAGCGCTCGAATGACTGATTTATCCTTTGTGACCATTTTGTATAGGATATTTGAAGAATAAAGTACGTAATTAGAGATAAAATGGTCATTTGCACATGGCCTAAGTACGGGCCTATAAAAGGGACACCCCTACTTACTTGTAACGGGATGAATCTTTCTGGGGATACGTGAGAGGAGCCTTTTTTACCCCGTTTCTTACCCTTCGTAATTTCCTTTTATGTTCATTCTTACTGCCGGTGTCAACGAGGCTCGTGCTCAGTGACACCAACATGGAGTGGGGAGAAGGCAGCTCACCATGGAGGTTAGCATCAGCTTGGAGGTGCTAGAAGCTGCCGCCATGGATCTTGTTGTCATGGCCGCACGGACATGGCCACCACGGATCCAACCGGCATGGAAGGAACCAGGCGCAGAAGCGATTTGGTGCAGAGGAGCGACGCCGCACGCTAGAAAGGGGCTACGGAGGAGCGAGCCACAGCTCCACATCGCCACCGGATCCGGGCGTGTAAGGGGAGGCGCCAGGTCATGCATGGTGTCGCGCTCTAGGTCACCGCCGCTGGATCCGGGTGCGGAAGGGGAGGCACCACTGCTCCACGTCGCCGCTGGATCCGGGCACGGAAGGGGAGGCGTCGGGTCATGCACGGTGCCGTGCTCCAGGTCATCGCTGCTGGATCTAGGCGAGCCGCCGGGTCGCGCACGACCACGCGCCGCCATCGGATCCACGCGTCGAAGGGGAGGCACCAGGAGGGGATGCGTCGGGGAGGAGAGCCACAACCAAGTAGAGGACGGGAGGCTCCTGCGGGAAGGGGAGGGGAGGCGTCGGGGAGTGATTTGTTTTTTGGTGGCTTCATGGGGGCAATGGGAGGAACGGGGAAGATAGCGGCTGAGTGGGCTGGGAGCGATTTTTCTATGGGCTCTATATTCGGACCGCCAGTATAGGTGCAGTTTCTAGTAGTGGTGGATAGATTTGTAGCTCACATTTATAAGTTGTCTAAAAGCAGCATGGAGATTACTTTTTCTGTCAACTAACTATTCAAAAACCACGAGCATCGAGCGGTATGCTTTTACTCCTCTACAAGTCCAAAGATGAGTTCCTTAATAGAGCAACAAAGTGAGATCCTCAAATTTTGTGCTGTCGTTACAAGAAAGACATTTCGTCACCAATAGGTTGTGATATATATGTACAAATTTGTCTCATGGACTGAACTTGCTTGCAACTTGGTTACTTGGTGGCTACACTTGTTGGTACACACGCAACAACATTTATACATTTCCACTAAATATGTGTAATTATATGTATTTAGCAATTAATAACTCTATACACTCATGAATAAATATGAGTATATTGAACCAGATTTTTTTCATAGGGGGGCTGGCCAAAGATGGAATTGTATTACCAAATTTTGAATTAATCAAGTGTCACTACGATGCATCAAGATTCTCAGGCCGTGGCAGACAGATCCACAAATTTTTAGCTAATGGTGTGGGTTCGTCTAAGCATCTGACAACATATATATGATGGGGCTTTAGAAGCGATCGGAGAGGTGCAAAATGGTGTCAGCTATATGAAACAGAGGCGATAGTATGTTGTTTTGCAGTCAGTTCCAATTTTCACCTTATTACGACACATGGGTCTCAGTGTTCATCCCAAGAGATGGCTCGTTTCCTGCGACTTGCCGCAAGTTCTTGGGTGGTTAGTGTGGCGTTAAGATTACTTTGATCCAAGAGAGAAAGAGTTGTTACTATTTTGTTCTCGGCCAGGAGGAGAGCCATACCAATCATTTGGAACGTCTAGTGGTTCAATAAGCAAGACAAGGTTTCATCGGATCAATCATATCCTGTAGTTAGATTCTAGTTGAAGTCTATCATTTGTAACATGAATATTTATATTTAATTAATTCACTCATGTCAGGTGAAATGTGTTTAAGTTTCACGAACAAGTGTTTTATTCTTAATTTTTAATATATTTTCTATTGTCACATTAATTATCTGTTAAGTAAAATATCTTTTTTGTTTTGTGCATTTCCAACGAGCGGAGGAAAGGCAACCCCATTAAATAAAAAGCAATATACGTCAAGAAATTTTGAGATGCGAGCTCCCGTGTAAATTACTTTTTATTCACTTGTAAATTTATTGATTATAATATATAATACTTTTATCAATTAAAATCTAATCATATGTTACAAGAAAGACGATGGAAATGAGTTTATATGCGTATGTATGAATCAAACTTCATTCTATGCTTGTTGCATGTTTACATCCTCCTACATAAACGAGTTACTATTTTTCTTATAAATGGCATATGATTGTATCTTCAAAATATAGTTTATACAATTCAGAGAGGTATAATTTCTACTAACTAATGGGTGAAGCATGGGATAAAATAAATTATGATTCATAAAGGATCTAGATGTAAGGTTGCAGAATGGTGGGAGGCCAATAATTGAAATTGTTATTCATAAAGTAAGAAACCATATGGATATGTGCCATGGTTTGCAATATGTGATGAGTAATTGACTTTGGTTGATTTGGTGTTTTAGTTAAAATGCGGTAATCTGAGTATTGCATAAGTTTGTGCATATCATGGTTATGACTAACCGGAGTTGGTGAAGATATTAGTGAAGTTGCAAGAGATGGAAAATGTGTTTGCTTGTCTCATGATGTGTAGGTCACTGGAGTCAACTTATCGGTCAACGGTGAGAGGATCGGGCACAAGTAGGAGACTTTGGGGCCGGACGATCGGGAGGTCAGGGGAAGTCAAGGGTGATCCATACCGTACACGTGGAGAGACAAGAAGCACGGAAAGATTTCGCGGTTGAGCCTCAAAACCGTGGGTGGTGATCAAGACGGCGGGGTTGACCAAGTCAAAGGAGATTGGATGTCGTTGCAAGTAGAGGCTTCCAATGGACCGGAGGCGGGAGACTTGCCGATGAGTAGGATCACAGAAAGAGGTGACACGCGTCAAGATCAAGAAGTCACGCTTTGAGGAGCGTGCAAGGCGGTTTTCCGGTTTGAGCCTCAAAACCGGTGGCGGCGATTAGAGGTGCACGTGACACCATCGCGGATCCTGCGTGGAGGTGAAGTAAAGTCGTGAAGGGCTTGATGGCGTTCGGGCGACGAGGAAAAAGATGGACGGTTGTGCCCCTGGTGGTAGGTGGCAGTGTATTGTCGGTAAGGGTAGGATGGCCTTGATGAATCAATGATATGAGATTTAAATTCATGCTCAAGTTCTTCCTCTCTCCCTAAATTCTGAATTTCTCTTTTCCCCTATTTTTGAAGCTATTTTTGTGGTGATTTTCAATATTGATCTTAAGTGAGTTTTCGGATGGATTTCTTGGGGGATCTTGGCGCTATGATGTGTAGAACAACCTTATATAGGTCCTTGACCGAATCAAAACCACGAGCACCTTCGATTTCAATGGTTTCTCAAGTTTTCCTTTTTCGATGTTTTTACCACGAGATCTGAAATTTATGATGATTCCTTGTTTTTTTTTTTGAGTGGATCTCTTTAGAGGAGTGTCGTGATGTATTGAGGATGATCTGATCCAAATTTCGTGATTTTTGGAGTTTGTTTGATAGGGTTTTGGTAAAAAAAAATTCTGAAATGGAGCTGCTGTTTTGCTCAGGACAGAACTTCCGTCGCCAGCACAGAACTTCCGTCACCAAGATGGAACTTCCGTCAAGGACCACGGAACTTCCGTGAGTGACAGAACTTCCGTCGCCCGGAACTTCCGTGAGTGTCAGAACCTTTGCCGGGGACTTTGAAACTTCCGTCGGATACCACGAAACTTCCATCAAGCTTAGTTCTGTGATTTCTCGGATCTTCCTTGTTTCTCTTTTTGTTCTTCTTGAGCTTCCGCTATGTGTCCTATTGGTTTAAATCATTTCTAGGGTTAACACATCACAAGTTGGTGTATATAATCTTGGTGATTTGGTTAAAGGTTGGTTTGATTAGTAATTGGGATATAGGCTAAGTTTTATGAAGAATTTTAATTGGCTCTCATTCACTCTCCTTCCCCCTCTGGTCGCTTTCTCGGTCCTTCATAAAGGAAGGTTACAAAGCAATGGTGGTAGGATAAAAAATATATTTTATTTGCTGTTTTGTGCAGGGGTAAGATGCAAGACATCCAAGTATACATCCAACGGTTTTTATCCTTCAGAAGAAACAATCCGAGGACCTGAAATTCAAGAATGATGTTGAGCGGCCATTTTGCAAAAAATAAAAGTGCTTTCGATGTATAAAGATTCCTGCCTTTTGAATTAACCGAAACAACAACGAGGGACTTGCCCAGCAACCAGAAGGGAACTTGCTCTTCTTTTATTCAGAGGAGGTGTGTGAATGGGATTTCTGTGAAATGTGTTCGAGCAGTTCGATGGACATCTAGGGTATGCATGCAGTGAACTTGTTCGTCCTCCGTTTCAATTCATCGTGCGGTTGGAGTTCATTTGTACACATGTGAAAATCCATCTCAAATCGTGCCAGCAGCAAAGATTCGAAAAAACACCAGGGATCGTGGGATGGGAAACCAAAAAGGCACAAGAAATACACACGACGATGAGACCATAAGAAGATCGAGCCTGTGATTTGCATGGCATTTGATACTGACCCAATGGCTTATAAATTCTATAATTATGCTTATTATGCAGAAAAAAAACATGGTTTTGGTTTCATCGTATGAAAGTATTGCGATTCTTCTTGCGGCAGCTATTATTCCTACAACTTCGTATTTCCATCACCTGTCTATAATCTTAAGTCACGCTCAATCGTCATAATCAGAGGGGATTGAGCTCCTGGGCGGGAGCCCGTCCCTAATGACCACGTCAAACAGAATGCTCCGTCCGCCCACCCCTCTCCCCCGCCTTCTTCTTCAACGCCGGTCACCGACCCCGCCTCAGAGGCCCACCGTCCTCGCGGACTCTGTCACCGTACCTGGCGCCGTCGCACTACCTCCTCCCCCGCCTACGGCCAACACCAGCGCCGCCCATGTCGCCTCGCCACCGTCGTCGCGCCTCCGCCACACTAACTCGTCGGCGTGCCGCCCATGTCCCCTCGCCGCCGCCGCTGACCCCGCCCATCGCCCTCCTACCGCGCGTGAGCTACAGTGGCGCCGCGCCGCCTCGCCAGGCCACGACCCACCACCGGGTCGTGCCCCCCCCCCCTCCTCCTCCATCGTCAGGGAGCACAGGGCTTTCCCCTTCCTGGCAACCCGAACCCCCTAAGGGATGGGTCAGTGGCATGCGTCGGCGAGAAGGTGACGCAGGGTGGAAAAAGGGAGGGGGGGGGGGCGGACGGACGTTTCCATACAACTGGGCGGCAGCGATGAATCGCGCTCTGGGGCAGTGTACATAGGAGATTAGAGCGGCAAGTAGTGAATACGATCCCATGAGCACGCACAACAGTAGAGTAAAAAAAAAGAGCAGTTTACTATGCATATTATCACAAGTAATTACTGGTGGTAATGCTTAGGGATAATAATGTAATTTACTCACATATTTATTTATTTACTCGTATTGCCATTAGGGGTAAAGAGGTCATTTTTAAGCATCTTGAACTCATCCATCGATCTGAAATTCAGCTTCGTCTGAGTAGAAAGTAACAAAAGACACTTAGACCTAATTAACAAAAATAAATTACAAGTTTATCATTTTTATCTTTTCAATAATGCACCAGTAAAACCATTACTGCTTCTAACTACTGCTAATAGTAATTACTGCTCTACCACCAGTAATTATTGTATTACCACCAATAATTACTGGAGGTAATATGCATAGTAAAACTGTTAAAAAAAGAGCGATCTTGCGTGCACGCCTGATGATGGCGTAGAGGGCGAATGTATTTGATGCTGGCGGCGCCTACGTACGTCCGTAACAACAAGGAATTTTAAGTGTTAACAATCTTCCGTTAATTCTTGCCTTACCCAAGAGGATATACACGTCACGTTACTGTTCGTCTGCACCTAACAATATGTGCACGGCATTCTGCATCGGAGCCGATCTCCAGTGCCCACTAGCAAAAAACAAGGCGGACATCAAGCATTTCGAAAAACAATCAAGATGTTCCCTAAAAATGGGAGGTTTTATGGGCATTTTAACAATTGCGAAACAATAAACAGTTTCGTTTGTAAACTACTGTAAAAACCCATCATGAATTTATTGGGAATTCTATGGAATCAGGCTTAACGTTACCGTATGCTATAGATGGCTAAATGGGCCAGCCTAATCGAGCAAAGCCCCAATTTTTAGGCATGGCCCAAACACGGCACAACCCGAAATAATTTGTTCCTGGGACGGCATGGCCCGATGCACCGGGCCGTGTTTGCGCCATCCGCTCAACATGGTGGCCAGCACGAACACGACCCGAAATTGCCCTAGCATAAAAGGCCTGATACTGGCCTACTTGAGCACGACCTGTTACCAGCCTACTTGAGCACGACCTGTTACCAGCCCAATACGGCCATTCCCCATCCCCACCCTCACGCAACATGGTCGCTTCTCCCTGCTACCAGCCTACCACCTCCTCCGCTCTTCCCTATCGGTTTCTCTGCTCTCCCTTCCTCGCTAGATCCTCCACTCGGACGTGTCGTGTCGGCTCATCTGCTGCTCCACTTCGGCCTTCATTGACTCCTCTACTCCTCCCCGTCACTGACTGCCCCGCTCCTCCACCCTAGCTCATCCGCTCCTACACGCTGTGCTCAAGGGCGTCGCTCCTCGGCTCCTCCTTACCAATTCGAGCTTCATGTTGCAACGCCGCACCGCCACCCCACCGCCACGTCGTGCCTAATGGTCCGCCGATTCAAGCTGCAGGTTGCGACGCCACTGTTTCAAGCTCTAGTTCACGGCACTGCTGCTCCTAGTTGGGATGACGGTATGTCATGCCTTAATGGCCCATCGTGCCTAATGGGCTGGCCCGACATGAAACAGTAATTGTGTGTCATGCCGTGGGCCGACAACCAGGCATGTGGGCTGCTACGTCTCGGTCTGATAAGGCCCTCATGCCGTGTCGGCCCCGAAACTGAATGTGTCGGGCCAGGCCCGGGCCACCCATTTGGACACCTATACCGTATGCATTCCTATGACTCTCGAGTGTCCCATTGTGAAAGTTACTGAGGCCCAGACCCATTGGCGGAGTGAGATCTGGGCCAGCGACCCAACCCTACTCTTGCCCAAGCCCAAGGCAGCGGCCAATGAGAGACCAGGCCGATGAGTAGTGTTGGTCAAATGGACCGTCCGGCATGGCATGGCTGAAGCACGGAATGGCACGACCCGATGCATTTCGAGCCGGCATGGCCATGCCGTGTTGTTTGTCATGTTGCGCGTTTGACCCACGACACAACACATATTTAATTGTGCCGGGTCGGCCCGTTAGGCACTATAGCTCAATAACATATTTTGGTCCCTCAGTACTAAAGTGATGAAAAACGAAAACCAAAAAATTGTGCAACATGGATTTGAACTTGGAACCTACTAGTTATAAAAATATTGCCTTACCTCTAGGCCATAGCTTTGTGTCATGTAGGTAAATCTAATGCAATTTTTTAGTATATTTTCAGACCATGTCGAACTGGACCTATTTTGTGTTTTATTGGGTCTGTGCCACCCATCAGACCGCATCATCGGCCCAAGCATGGCCCGTGTCACACCCAGTTTTAAGACCAAAACCGGATGCAAAAATATATGTGTGACAGGATCAAGTTTCACTCATATAGGAACAAAAATGAAATAAATAGTAAAACCAATGTCATTATTATATCAGTATTTTTATTATATAATATGGATTACATTAAGAAATAAAAGACAGTGAAAGACTCCATAATGCCACAGTCACTCAACTGGGAGTCGCACTCCTTGTCGTAGTAGTCCTCGTCGACGTAGTCCATTGCGCCATCGTCTTCTGAGTAGCAGAAACAACAACACAAGGAAAATAGCACGCGTGAGTACATAAAGTACTTAGGACATGGGGAAAAGTAATGACATGCAGGCTAAAAATAAGAATAGGCTTAACACAGGTTTATTGCACTACTCAATTTAGCCTATGACTCTAGTTATACAAGCATCCTATTTACTAGATGAAATATAACCCAACAGGTTAACCATCTGTCCAACACTATTGGTTACCCACCGATAGTAAACCTATGGGTTACCCATCTATATCAGAACACTACAAGTTACTCACCTGCAACACCTATGGCCATACCGCCCAAATATGGTTGCCCACCAGATCCACCCAACCATCCATCTAATTGCATGAGGATCTAGGTGGCTCTTGATCGTGAGTATGGTTGTTATAACAGTTTTATACTCTGTAAAGGTTGAATAACTTTACCCACAAGTTAGTGATTACATCACCCGTCGGTGACTAAAGTCTCCCTCTTGCCAACCACACTATCGTAGGTGTGAGGTCAAGAGAGCACTACATGATCTTTCAGAGAGCTCCCTCCCTGCAAAACGTCCATGCTAAGGTTTCACTGCTGTGGGATTAGACATCCCTATAGAAGCCCCGGCTGGCGCCGTGGCTAGAAGTAATTCTTCATCACCTGAGGCCGAAAGTGACCCTCTCGTCGTCCTTCTTTTAACACCCACAAAACTACAAAGACATCTAATATCGGACACATCTACTCATATCATTCCTATGCTTTACGCTATTTTCCTGGGTGGCCGTTCCACAAACCGATCCTTATGACCACAAGTAGATACTATCACAATCCAACCAGTACATTACCCGTACCTGTGTATACCCGCACCATCATCAACATCCTCATGCTTGGGTGACCTAGAATCCATGTTGCTAAAAAGATTACCGGCACAAATGATGATTTGGTTCAAGTAAGTATTAGTCAAGTTTATCTTTATTTAATTTTAAACTACCAAAGTACTGTAACTACGCATGACATAGCCAAACTCATCTACTAAACCAAACCCAGGTGACAAGGACAAGATTATTCAATATCTAGCCAACCCTAACATAGGATTCAAATTTAGATAAGGATGCATGTAAAAGTAAACTAATATCCTTAATGGGTGCAATATGATCAAGGACACTTGCCTGGTTCTCCTGCTGATTGCTGCTCAAACTCAAGGTCTTGAAAATTCTGGAGCTCCTCCTCCTCTAATATCTATAAACACTAAAAAAAGATCATAAACAAATAAGAAACAGTACACTAAATATTTCCTTAAGACTATAACAGCAGTTCCAAAAGATAGTACTCATTCCTACGATTATATGAGCATAAAATCATCTAAATCGGAGTTATGGTTGCAAAGTTATGCTAGTTTAAAGTTCTAGAGGCTAAAAAGTAAAAACAGAAGCTTTCAAGTACCTATTTGTAATTTTATAAAATTATAGGTACTAAAGTGTAAAAATATTAGGTCTAAAATACAACTAATAAAAAGTATAGGGATGTTTTTGTAAAATTCCAGGGCTTAAAATATTATTTAGAAAAGGTCTAGAGGCCTATCTGTAAAAATACAGTGCCAAAATAATTAAATAGAAATTTAGGGGTCTAAACATAATTTTCAGTAAGGTCAGGTGCCTAAGTGCCTAGGCACAAAATTAGCATTATCCTGGATTTACTCGAATGAAAATGAAACCTAAAACTGTGGACCTAGGCCATTGGGTTCATGGACCGGCCCAGGACTTTGGTCCATGGGTCCACAATGGACAAAGAACTTACCTCTCGGGTTATTTAATTCTGACCGTAGATCAGCAGATGGACGGCTCCTATTGCTCCGACGAGGCAGGCAGTAGCGGGTGGCGATAGAGGCGACGACCGTTGTTAAGGGGTCCCTGGAGATGGGGTCCTCGGGATTGCGGGTCATCGCACAGGACCGCGGCAAGTTCCTTATGCTCCTGCGCATTAAGGGGAGGGGTTAGGCGAGTTCTGGTTGGACGAGAAGAAAAGGAGGACATACGACGGCTCACCAGAGATGGGGAAGACAGGCTCGCAGAGGAGGTGGGAGGCGAGTGGGCTGGAGCTGGCAAGAATTCAATGGCCACTATGGCCATTAATGCGTGTGAGTGCGCTTAAGTGCGGTATTAGAGCATCTCCAGCAGTTTCCCAATCCCATCCCTAATAGCAAAAAAAAACTGTCATATTGGGGATGAGAGGGTGAAAAAACTGCTCCAGCAGCTCCCCAATCTCATCCCGAATAATTCTCCATCCCCAAATAACACCTCTCCATCCCTAATAGCTGGGTCGGATGAGGATTCGAATTTCATTCCATTGCTTTGTTAGAGGGAGAGGAAGCTTCGGTTGGGAATATTTTCCTCTCAGCGGTCGTTTTTTCAAGCGCAAGTTGCTTCCCCGATCCTTTCCTCTTCCCGCTCGCCCGCAGCTCCCGCCGCTGCCCACGGTCAACGTCGCCGCCTTGCCGGATCCGCCCACGGTCAACGTTTCACCGTCGACCAGGTCTTCTTCCTCGACGCCGACGGAGGAGCGCCGCTCCCGCTTTTCCTCCCCTTGTTGCTCGATTTGGTGAACGCCGACCCCGACACGCCTCGTCTCCGTCGTCGAGCTCGAAGCCCCCACGCGGGTGGGTGTGCTCATGGCCCATCTCGACGCCCAGCTCGGAGCCTCGACAGGGGTGGATGAGCATGCCCGAGAGGAGGGGCTGCCCCCCTGCTCTTTTTCCTCGGCCGTGCGCCCGCTGCTCCCCCTCCCCTTCTCTTGTGCCGCTCGCCTTGCCGGCGCTGCCGCTACTGCTGCGCCCCGCGTGCCTAGGTTGCCGCCGCGCCGAGGCTGCCCGGCCGTCGCACGCCTAGCTCGCTGCCAGGAGAGAGGGAAGGGGGAGGACGACGAAAGGGAAGAATGGTGTATTTCTATTTGGTTCACATTCTTGTTCTAAAAACGTATTTTACGATGTACGTCTTCTTATTTGGAATGAGATATTAGAGAACTACTGAAGCAGATATCTCCAATATCCAAAAAACGATTTTTGTCCAGTCCCAATAGCTTCATATTGGAGATGGAATATTGGGCAACTGCTGGAGATGCTTTTAAAACCACTAGTGCTCGAGAGTGGAGGAGAGGAGGGTCCATTTGCGTGCTTAGTGCAGCGGTTTTGGAAGCCGTGGAGGCTGGGAAGCGGAGCAATCCACGGCGGCAACAGTTCTCCTCAGGCGGCGTTCGAGCATCAGGAAGACGAAGGCGCCTGGCTGGGCCGTGCTGCTGCGCTACTGGGCCGCGCTTGCAGGCCTAAACGGGGAAATGAGGGTGGGATGGGTGGCCTGGTTGGCAGGTGGGCCTAGCAGGCTGAAATGAGAAAAGAGAGAGGGAGAAGGGGAAAAAAGGAGATGGGCCAGCGGAGATGCTCTGGCCCAAAGCCCGGGCAGGCTGTGCGTGGGGAAGAAAATGGGGTTGGGTCAAGTTGAGGGAATCGGCCCAGGAGGCCTTAGGTGAGGTTTTCATTTCTCTTTTTCTTTTTCTAATTTCTTTCCTTTCTTTCTAACTAATTCTAAAATGAGTTCTAGTCAAATTTTAAAATATTTTTCCACGCAAATAAAATCCTGTTGCATACTACTCCAGAATCAATGCAACATTAAATAAATATTTTATTTTATTTATTTATTTGGTAAGAAAAATAATAATCATTGTGTTTAAAGAAAATTGTTAACACCCTAATTAAAATAAAAAAAATAATTTGCAAAATTTGAAAATTTAGGGTGTTACAGCCCATTTGAATAGCACCACAAGGGAACGAACCGATTCTTGAGCGTGGAAGGGGCTGGAACGCGAGGGGGCGACGACCAAGGTTTTCAGCTACACAGTCCGGTGGCGGGGAGCCGGCGAGTGGCGGTGAGGTGGCGGTGACCCAGCAAGCCCTGCGCTGCGCCTGTGTGCCCGTGTCTGCGCAGCTCGCCCCTGCTGGCCTCTGGGTCCACCCTCCGTCGTGGTCAAGCCCGTGAGGCGGGAGGCGTGCGCGCTTGGACGTGCGCCTCTGGCTGACCGGTTCAGCTCGTTCAGCAACAGCAAGTTCTCTGATCCACTATTTGCAAAATATTGTTTACTTTAATCCAGTTCAAAGTTCCAATTGATTCAATTACCATCTGTCTTAAGATTTACCGACAAGAAAATAAAATCGGAGGTGGTATTTTATTGAAATATGAAGAGTTGTATCTCCTTTGGTTCTACGTGTAACATGTGTTATGTGAAAAAATGTTATCGATCCATTCTATCTTTGAATCGTAGCTCCGCCACTGCTCAGATCCTCCGTTGGCTGCAGCTTATTTCTTCAACACAACACGAATACAATACAGCACAGCCGTTGACCAACAGCGGGCGCGTCTCGCAGTGGACGACAAGCAGCTAGTGATGCAAGCACATACTTTATCTTTTTCTTCTTTTTGGAATTCTATATTATGGTTTTAGTTTGCTTCTACTTTAATTAATAGTAACAAGGTGTCCTACGCATTTTACGCAGCTTGCTTCTTATATTTATATTAGGTATAACTATGAACCTTTAAACCTTCACAATAATGTATTTTGAAGATATAGTCAAGGATTGATTTAGTACCGCGTTAATTTCGAACGTGTCTAAGTTCAATTAAACTAAAACAAAATATACATCCAAATTGATTGTTTTCTGGCAGAATATTTCTTCGGTAATAGGCAGTACAACCTATCGAAGTCTGATAGTGTGCATGACGCTTATACGTCATCAGTCCTTATTTGCTACGTTCCCACCAGTCGCAATCACCTTGGTGCACTTGCACAACGGTAGGAAACATTAATTAGTATTAAGCACCACCATTTGATCAACTAACACTGATATTAATTTTTAAAATTAGATATGTCTATGTTGTCACGTTTGATTTTTGCCAAGCTTCACCACTGGTTGCCACTGCATACAATGGCTCCCTAAAAAGGTTAGACATGCATGCCCAAAGGTTCCACTGACTTTTAAAAATTAGACATGCTTGTTTTGTGCATATCTTTTGATTTTTGCTGAGCTTTGTCACTGGTTGCCACTTCATCCAATGGCTCCCTTGCTCACAAAATTTGTCATGTGCCATCCTCCTGAAAGTCATGTCAATATGTTGAGTCCATTGTTGCTTTTATTATCCTTTAAATTTGAGTTGTCATAGTAGCCACGCTCGACTGTTATCGTACTAGCCATGCTCAACCCCCAGTAAGCTTGTGTGCATCGGCCATAAAGTAGAGAATGGTGGTAGCCTTCTCAGGTTGGAGATGGTTGTACAGGTTGAACACTGCCAAAGCATTGTGACACTACATCAAACACGTTGCATGGCTTCCTGTCAAAGTGGTTGATGGAAATTTTTGCTTTGATGCGGCTGATCAAGCTAGAAGGGATGGCAATATGAAAGAAAACAGGCCCTTGATCTTAGTAGTGACTCATCGTGGGCTCTCTTTTCGCGAGGGCATGTCTAGTAGTGAGTCGTCATCCCTGATCAGGTCGGTGCCAGCAATCTCCGGGCTAGCTGGCCGACGGTCTAGAGAAAGTGGTGAACTCAGATGCATACCAAAGATCAATGTTGCTTCTTTTAACAACATCATAGCCGGATGGCATCATACTTGAGGTGCTAGATGTTTTGGCCTAGCTAATAATTACGATTGAGACCTAGCAGTTTGTCCCAAGACAATACAATCTTTGAGATTGCCACACTCATGAATGTAGAATTAATTATCCACAAAAAATAATTAAATCTTGAAATTTCTTCTCCATTTTTCTTTTTATCAAACATTATGAGATCAACAACCCTAGAGTAGAGTGTTCATAGGTTTTGGTGATTGATGTCAATATAGTCAATGGGACTAACAAGGTCTGCTAGTGTGCAAGGTGTTTAGTCTCATGGATGTAGTGCTATCTCAAAGGTTGCAATGCAATTGATGAAGAAAGGAGATCTTTTGGATGCCACCATAAGATACGATGCAGTCACCATGATATGGTGAGCGAAGAGGATGGAGTCTAGAAAAATCCATGCTACAGCTTTGGCTCTGGTCTGGACGAGTGGAGGTCATCGTAAGATACAACGATGGTCGTCGTAGGTTACGGCGAGGACCTGGGTGGACCCAGACATGAGGAGGAGCCTCTGTTGGGAGGATCAAGAGGTCACCGTAGGATATGGAGGGGTCATCGTAAGATATGGTGAGGACCCAGAGTTTGGACAGAGAAGATGTGCTATAGAGTTGCTCTGAGGACATTAGGAGAAGGAGTCACCGTAAGATCCGGTGAGGTCACCGTAAGGTATGGTGAATGAGAATGAGGAAAGACCAGAAGTTGAGAACTCTCTATGAAAGATACTGACGGGTCACCATAAGGTACAGTGATGCAAAGGAACAAATGGTGCGAGAAGGCAAAATGTTTTTGTGAAGCATATGGCCAGAGCATCCTATGCTATGGTGAGGTCAAAGAGCAATCAATAGATCAATCAAGGAACATAATGATGGAGTCATCGTATGTTACGGTGGAGTCACCATATGATACGTTGCATCTTACGACAATGACGATTGAGTTTACATACTACCATTAGGCCTCGATAAGGTAAGTGGAGAGGTAAGTTGTCTTGTGCTAGTTTGTTTCATTTGCATTATATGATCATGCTTGGATCGTGTTGTCCTTTAGAACAATAAGATCATTATGACTAACATCTTTGGATTAAAAAATGGTATTTATATATGTTCAAGTTCACAATGAGGCCGGAAGTATAATGATCTACATGAAGAATCATGGAGTATCGGCTATGAAGTGGACCAAAACTAAGGACTTGCTAGTACTAAGTGTCACAAAGTGTGGTGGACACTTACTGTAGATATAGGTTTTGAGTACATAGGAAAAGTCGTACTATTAAGAACAGTTTGGGCTTAGTAGCTTGATCTAGTGTCCTTGGATTTGTTACCTAGTAACGATGCACAATAGGCTTGGCTAGCTCATGAAGACCAATGAAAGCCTCAATTGTTGATGGACCAAAATCGATACAAATATATGACTAAATTAGACTTGTCTCATGGTTTAAGGATTGATCAAATGGTTTTGAGCACATGATGTCAGTGGGAATTAGTAGATCTTCACTTGGAGTTAGGAGCAAGAAGTTATGGCCAAATAAAGAAGCAGTAAAATCTGAATTCAATATGGTGGTGTCACTGAATATTACAGTGACCATAATGAGACGATAAATTGAGAATCAGACTAGACACATAATAGGAAAGTTATGGAACATTGCATAATCTTTCCATCTATAGGTTATACACCTCAATCTGAGTTCGGAGCTGGGAGTTATTGCCAAAATACTAAAGGCTGCCAGGAGGTCACCGTATATTATGATGACTAGTCTGTATGTTACGGTGGGTGCTCAGAAAAAGGTATAACGGCTAGTTTTCCATGACCAACGGCTATGTCTCGGAGTTGAGCCTATATATACCTATCCAAACGGTCATTTAAGGTTACTGGAGCTCAAGGGAAGTGCAATATACATATTTTGAATTCCAAGCCATACAAGTTCATCATATTGAAGATCAATGTAACTAGAGCAAGATCTAGAGATGATTATTGCTAGTTTGGGCCAAGTGTGCATCTAGCTAGGTGGTTAGCCTAGGGGTATATCAAGTTATGATCCCAAGCTTGTTACTCTTGACATGTGGCGGTGCCTAGATGACTAGGCCTTGATGTTGAGCTTTCAGTGGATATCGTGGAAGTCTTTGCTAAGTTTGTACATAGTTTGAGACCTCCATCCAAAGAGGAATCACTAGTGAGTGCCCGTGATTGCACTCAAGGAGTGGCGAGTGTCTCGGAAGAGAGCATTGCCTTGTGCGCAGCTGGAGAAGCCCGTGAGTCCACTTGGAGGGTGGATCGTGATCTAGGGGGACATCACCTACTCGACAAGTGAAGCAAGTTCTTGAGGTAGGCGAGCTTGTGCCTTGGTGGCGGCGGGGACACAACCGTGTCTTAGCTTGGAGTGATGTGGGCTTGTGGCAAGGACTCCACTTTTGAGTTGTGGGAGAGAATGATACTTTGGTAGGGGTTGGTCTTACGAGAATTAGGGGATGGCGTCACCCTTCCAAGACCTCGGGCTAAAAATCATGAGCATTCCTGTAACATTCTGGCCCAAGGCTTTATAGGATTGATAGAATACTCATACCAATAAGTTGTAACTTCTTTTTTGGAAGCTCATCCCCAAAGAACTCCAAAGTTAAGCGTGCTTGACCTGGAGAAATTTAGGGATGAGTGATTGACCGAGAAGTTTGTCCTGAGTGCGCACGAGTAAGGACAAAGTGCGTAGAAAAGACATGTGTTGGTCTGTGAGGACAGTCTTGAGGTTCTAGAGAGTTGTCAGGTGTAAGCGGGTCCGGCCTCGGAGGGGCGAGACATTACAGTTGGTATCAGAGCCGACGTTCGCGGTTTCACCGACACATGGGGTCGCAGCTGCGTAGGCATGGTGTGCATGGCTGGTGTGGGCTCAGAGAGTGGTCACATGCGCTGGCACTGGACACACGGACGTGGCCAAGAGGGGACGTTCCTGGCTTGGGGTTGATCGATGAGGATGTCGATCTTCTAAGAGGGTGAGAGTATAACATTCTGGCCCAAGGCTTATTAGGATTGATAGAATACTCATACCAACAAGTTGCAACTTTTTTTCTGAAAGCTCGTTTCCAAAGAACTCCAAAGTTAAGCGTGCTTGGCCTGGAGTAATTTAGGGATGTGTGACTAACCGGGAAGTTTGTCCCGGGTGCGCATGAGTGAGGACAAAGTGCGTAGAAAAGACATATGTTGGTCTGTGAGGACAGTCTTGAGGTCCTAGAGAGTTGTCAGGTGTAAGCGGGTTTGACCTCGGAGGGGCGGGACATTAATTCCTTGACTCTCTCCCGCTTGCATTTCCACATTTACCTTGATAGTAGTAATCATCCTTGGTTGCTTGATCAAGTGCTTGCTTGTTGTGCCTTGTTCTTATCTACTAGTGTTGTATGCGTAGAACCCTTGCTAGCTAGATGTGTTGATTAGTTACTTGGCTTAATCACTAGCTTACATAGAAGTTGTATTGGTATGTGGCACACTAGCATGTATAGTTATTATTACCTTTCTAGGATCATATATCATGCTACTGTGCTCTCTCTAATATTGCATTGGAGTTGTTTTGAGTGCTCGGTTTAGAAGTTAGCAAAAAAGTTATTCGTGTAAGTTCCCGATTCAACTCCCTTCTCAGTCACTCGATCCTTGCAAACATATATGTGCTTATCATGGACTTTTAACACATAATTAGATCTTCCAATTTATGCCAAAACTGCTAATTAGCTCCTCCTCATTGACTCCAAGCCGCATATATCTGTCTGATATCATTAACATGTCAATATATGACCGTTGCAATCCACCGGCAACCGAAGGTGTCGATGATTGCATAGTGCAGATTCATGGGCTTGTCAGCTGCATGGCGGTCAGATGTTCATGAATGCCACATATCCCTTATGGGAGAGAGAATGCACGTTATCTTTTTTTGGGGGGGGGGGGGGGATTCTATATCTTGTTTGGAATTGGAACAATTCGAGGTTAATGCTAAGGATAGAAAGTAACATTCATGCATGTATATAATCTAGATGGCAGATATTCTTAGGGCTAAATATAATTGCCAATCTTTAGGATTTTGGACCATGTGCTATTATGAGATGTTTTCTTATATGGAAACCGGACTCTCTCCTTTCTTGCAATAAAATATATATGTTAGGTTTGTTATGACCTTTTTCGCTTAATTTGGACCGTCGACAAACAAAATTGTGTTTCAAACAAAAATGAAATTAAAGTGGTACCAGGGAAGCCAATATGGGAGGAGGGAGATCGGGGTGGGTGGGTGGATCAGATTTTCTTTTCTCTATTTTTATAACTTTGAATTTATCTAATTATTCATTAGTTTTATGTGTTTGTCAATTAGAGTTGGATATGGACTCTTTTGGATTGATCTAGACCACTAAATCTTCATAAAATCTAACGGTATAAAACATTTCTTATTTTTTCAGAAAAATGTGATAATTTTGTGGTCTTGAAAGCAAATATGATTTCTCCTTTTGATCTTCAAATAACACGATAACAGATTAAGCCTTAGTGATATACCATTTTGGTATTTTGTGAGTTGCTGCCAACCAAATTCGTTTCACACCTTTGTATTTTCAAGAAGGAGTTCTTTTCGCACTTTTGTTTTGGTAATAAATTGGAAATCGGGGTGGGTAATAGATTCACAAATATTTGATGTAGGGTTAAGACGTTAAGTCTATATTTCTCCCCTCACTTCTCATTCCCAATCCAAACACTACTTCCCATTTTATTCAACTTTAGATATAACTTCGTTTGGGGTCGAGTTCCATATTTCCATTTGACGATCTTGCTATTCTTGTCTTAGTAATAAGCTTTGGAATAGCTGCTCGAATGAGTCATGAGTAGTAGAAAATATGTTAATCCTATTTCTGAGCTCTTCAAACGGAATTCCAAAACAAATCCTATTGGTACAGTGCAAAATGTTTTAACACTTAAATCCTAATGATATATCATTTTGTAAATTTGTGACCAACTAAACTTGTCCTTTCTATTCTATAGTCTTTTAATATTAACGGTCTTGGATACCTCGTATCTCCATTTAATAAAGGTTGCCAGTCCAGATTTGGCCATCATTCAACTCTATCTTTTAGCAACCAATTCGAAAATATCCATATAGTTAAACAACACTATGTAAAAAAGGTTCAACAAAGACACTTTCATAGGTGACGCATTTTTAAAAAGTGTCTTTAATGATGTATTGGCAACACATTTTAAGAACAAGCGTCACCAATAGATTTGGTTCAATGAGAAGCGTCACTGATATAGGGTAATAGGCGACAGAGACAACAAACCGCATCTCTGATAACATGGGGCGATATAGGCGACGTGTTTTTACAAGAAGTGTCGCCTTTGTTCCACTCATTGGCGACACATTACACTGAAACGCGTCGCATTTGGTTCTTCTTTAGAGCGCACCGGACACGAAGTTTTTATCACTCGCATCCGTCCGACGCCATCCCGAGACTGCTCGCACTGGGGAACGACACCCCGTCCTCCAGTACCGCATTTAGTGGAAAATGGCCTGCACCGGAGTACGCTACCCGGTACCGAAGCGTAGCGCACCGCCTCCCGCACGCCAAATCTGGTGGGGTAGCACGCGCTATCCACCAACGTGGCGTGGGGCTCACGCACCATCCCAACAACCCATGCGCCGAAGAAGTGGAGCGAGGAGGAGGGGAGCCGAGCGAGGATGGACGGGGCCGTCGCGTCGTCGGATCTGGAGGAGGGCGGCGTGGTGGAGGCCGGATCCGGACGAGGGCATGCTGGATCCCGCCGGATTTGGCCAGAGGATGTTGCACCGGCTCCTCGAGGACGCCGCCACGACGACGCCCGATGCTGAATCCTGTCGGATCCGGTCGAAGGGAGAGAGGCCTGCGCTGGAGGAGGGAGGCGGAGGGGCGCGTCGGCCGACGGCACGCGGGGGAGGAGGCGGAGGGGCGCGGCTGTAACCGGCCTAACTGTCCGGTTAACAGGAATAACCGGTCGATTAACCGATATAACCGGCTCGTTAACCGGTCCTCGATCGTATGCTTCCCAAATCGATTTTACTCGGTTAACCGGCCGGTTATTCCGATTATCCAGTGAACCAAGCCATCGATTTCACCGGTTCATCCGTTTATTTAAACCTTAACCCGCCGCCCTCGCCATCTACCGCCATCCTCCCCTCCAGTGCACCTCCCCTCGCCTCCCTCCTCCCCTTCCCATCCCCTCCCCTTGCCTGAGTAGCCATGCCTCGCAGCTCCCTGGCGGCCGACATCCCCCACGCACCTCGCCTCCCCTACAGTTCCCTGGCTCCTTGGTCGTGCGCCTCATTCAATCCCCATCCGCAACCCTAGCCCTAGCCGTCATGGAGCATTAGGCGACGGCGGCGATGGCTCCATCCTCTTTGCCTCTCAGCGATTGCGCGAGGCTCTTGGGGGCGCACCAACCCAAGGCTTGCCTACCTCAGGCGCTGCTTGGAGTAAGATCCCATCGGTAGCATGGCGGAATGGGGACCCGTCCCCTCTGTAGATCCTGTGCTTGGAGGACGGGGCGCACGTGGTGGAGCGTCCGCTGCTCGTGCTCTGGCCATCGAGGCTCTGCAACTCGCGGTATTGTTCCTCTCTTCCAACTCTCTCGTTTCCCTCTCCTCTCCCAGATCCGGTGGGATGCCCCGGCTCCGATGGCCAGGCAGCGACACTCCGACGCAGGTGTGGCGTGGCCAGGCAGCGGCACTTTGTCGATGAGCTTAGGACCCACCGTCACACTCCCGTGCTCTGTAATCTGTATTGTTTTTGTGACCTGGTCATTAGGCTCGATTGGGAACTCTGTAATCTCATATGTGCAGGCACGGAAGGAGGGCAGTTGGGTTGAGGTTCGTGAGGTCATATCGGCGGCGTGCGAGATCTCTAATCCAGCAAGCTGCTGCCCCTGCCTTCTTATCTTCAACCTATAGGACCCGCGCTCATTATCCTCTAGCGTATAATGAGCAGTCCTTGTGACCGAGGTGCACTCTCTCTTGTTTTTCTTATCTCAATCCTAACCTCAAATCTAATCTCCAATCAAACTCTACGTGACACAGATTTCTTTGACTTACCCTATTGTGAGAGAGTGCATGCACTCTCCGTTTGTTTTTTCATGTATTAAAGGTGTTTGATAATATGTCAATGAGACAAAATAACTATATCAGACTTACTGCAATGATAAGTTGGATTACATGATATGTCTGTATTCGTATCTGATTAGCTATATCCTTGTAGCCTTGCAGGATAGTTTACCTAATCATCCTTTGCTTATCCAGTGTAATGACCTGCTTGCAACCATAGTTTATCAACCAAATAGTGCATCAGCTACCATGAAATTAATTGTTTGGTTTGTACTATAAGCAAGCTAACATCTAAATGCATTTTTGTCATGTACTTTTGTGCCTTAATATCCAGATGCATTGCGAATTGAAAGCTTGGTGATTCTCTTATGCAGGTACATGGAGCCCATGATATCGATATTTAGGTGTTGGTGGTGAGGGGAACAATGAGATCATGGAGCAGATTCAGAAAAATAAAATTCTTTTGAGTTATTGATTGGTATGAACTGGTCTTCCTCATGGTTTCTTGTTTTTTATTGAAATAGGGCTACACATATTTTAAACAAAGGATTCTATAAACGTGAGACTGTGCCTTTGATTTTTATGGCAAGTCAATTTGTTTGATAGGAACTTGAACCAATGAGTGTTTACTTATGCATCTCAAAAATATGTTGATCAAGGTTCTGGGATTCCAGTAGCTTGCCATCATGATTCCATTGACAACTACTTTTGATTTCACCTATCTTGTATGAAAGTCAAGAAATAAGGACAAAAATTCAATCATTTCACTTCGTATTTTGTATCGATGTAGATGTACCATGAATCCTGTTGTGCTTGAGGATGACCTTGGAATAGAGAAGGAAATTATTTGGTAGGCATTTCATAATTTCCTTTCAGAAATATTTAGTGATCAGGCATTATGATATTTTTTCAGCCTCTACTGATATTTGCCGTAGTTAAGTATCTTACATTTGGTTCTGTACACCTAATATATCTATGTAAAATAAATCCTCTTGCATTAGAGAAACAACAAAACTAATCAATGAGATAAATAAATACCAAGACAAATTGATTTGCTTGCATATATGCACCTTCCTTTCTTTGAATTAAAAAGCACCAGATGGGGGTCCTCTAAGTTAGCAAACTACAAGTGCGGCAATTGTCACGCTTATTTTCAAGTGATTTATTATTCTCTGTAATATTGATGTTGTGTTTCTCTTCAAAGGTCTTTCCTACAATGAGTCTGCTACTCTGATGAAAACTTGTGTTTTCTTGCTAATTTCAGGGAGATCAGAAGCTGTAACATCAGAGCAGACTTGAAGACGTTGTTACAAGCTGATGTAGGCTGCAACCACCGCTTGGCGGCAGGTTTATTTTCTTGAATGGACACCTTGTATTGCGTACTTGCTAGCTACTGTTAGCTGTTGGGTGCCTTTTGAATTTGATTGCTCAACAATATGTAGAACAGCTATATTATTTTTTCTAAAGGACGTATCGATAATTGTAGTTTCAGTAATGTTGCCTTTCACGGATGAAGTAACAGTGTAATGTTCTATATCTACATTTCCTGTTTATTTTTTTATTTTTTTATTTTTCATTGGTGACGCATTTTGTTTAAACGCGTCACACATGACTCCCAAAACGCGTCACCAATATTCTATCATAGGCGACACATGATTCCCAAACGTGTCACCAATGACTACACTATAGGCGACGCGTCTGGCCAAAAGTGTTTCCTATGATGTTAAAAAAAAGTGTCTCCTATGATAGAGTCATTGGTGACGTGTTTGTCGAAAATGCATCGCCTATGTGAGACTCATTGGCGATGCTTAAATTATGCGTCGCCAATGACTTTTCATTAGTGACGCAAATTCTGAGACACATATAAAAAGCGTCGCCAATGACTCTAAAAAAACGTCTCTAATGACTTAGTTTTAGCTTTTGTAATTTTCATCTGGCGATGTTGTTATGCTTACTGTAATTCTAAACAATGAAATAGTATTTTTGAAAATGACTGAGGACTTAATATATGGTCAATTGTTTAAGATGTTCCATCAGAACCGAATGTTGGAAAACGGGGAGCTACGATAGCATGAAACATGTTTCTATCGTTCAAACAGGGAACCTTATAAGAGGGAATCATGGATCGTTACCATTGAACGCGCAGGCGGAGCGGAAGCGAATGTTGGAGTAGCTCGATCCAACGTAGTCGCGCGTCGATGTAGAGGAAGTAGTCGATCATGTCAACAGCAGCACCTTCTCGCGGCATCTACATGTACAGGGTTGGAGCACCGTGTGCGGCTAGTACACATTCTGAGAATCAATGACGATCCTAGGTCTAAGGATCCCAAAGGTACATCATACAAGACAACAACTGATGACACAATAATAACATTTTAGCAGTCTATTAGTGGGTCAATCCAACACCATGTTCGTCAACATATGTCCACATTATTGATTTGATATCTCCATATCTATGATCTGTGAAACATGATCATCAACCAATACATGTGCTAGTCCATGAATCATCATTGTCCCACATAATGATAAGGAACTTGGGATCATTTAGGATAATATTATGAAAGAACAATGAGTTTCACAAACAAGTCACGTACTTGCCAATCAATGAAATAATTATTATCCAAGAAACATAATAATACTTTATTCAATGACACATAAACATAGACATTACACAATCTCTCATATATTGATCATGTAGATATCTAATACCTATGAATCTCATATGTGCCTCATGCTTGGGCTGAGAGAGAGAGGTTTTGTCAACGAATCAGCAATGTTTGAATCCGTGTGCACATTGCATATCTTCACGTCACCTCGATGAACAATGTCCCGGATGAGATGAAAACACCGTAGTATGTGTTTGTTCTTTTGATGCGCTCTAGGCTCCTTGGCTTGCGCAATGGCACCACTATTATCACAATAGAGGTTCATTGGACTGGATGCACTAGGAACCACACCCAACTCAAAAACAAATATTCTGATCCAAACAGCTTCCTTCGCAGCTTCTGAAGCGGCAAGGTACTCGGCCTCCATTGTTGAGTCAGTAACCGTATCTTGCTTGGAACTCTTCTAGCTCACCGCGCCTCCATTGAGACAAAATACATATCTAGATTGCG
Organism: Eleusine indica; assembly: GCA_030378355.1. Lineage (NCBI taxonomy): Eukaryota > Viridiplantae > Streptophyta > Magnoliopsida > Poales > Poaceae > Eleusine > Eleusine indica. The sequence goes on from CM059499.1 coordinate 34,309,189, forward strand.
ATCTTGAATCATCCTTGTCGGTTTGAAAACTAGCATCGGTGTAACCATTTACAACGAGCTCTTCCTCACCTCCATAAACTAGAAACATACCCATAGTTCTTCTCAAGTACTTTAGGATATTCTTACTAGCCATCCAGTGAGCTTCTCCTGGGTTTGATTAGAATCTGCTTGTAGCACTTCGAGCAAAAGCTACATCTGGACGCGTACATATCATGGCATACATGATGGATCCGATAGCCGAAGCATACGGGATTGCTCTCATCTTCTCTACCTCATCAGGTGTCGAAGGACACTGAGTCTTGCTAAGAGTAATGCCATGCGACATGGGCAAGAAACCTTTCTTAGAATCCTGCATATTAAACCGTTTCAATACCTTGTCGATGTATGTGTCTTGGTTTAATCTAATTAGCCTTTTTGATCTATCTCTATAGATCTTAATACCCAAAATATATGATGCCTCTCCCAAGTCCTTCATTGAGAAACTTTTTCTTAATGAAGACTTAACATCTTCAAGCATTAGAATATTATTTCTGATTAACAATATGTCATCCACATAAAGGGCTAGAAATACGAGTACGCTCCCACTAGCCTTTTTGTAAACACAAGGCTCTTCTTCATTCTTGATGAAGCCAAACCTTTTGACTTCCTCATCAAAACGAAGGTTCCAACTCTGAGATGCTTGCTTCAATCCATAAACGGACTTCCAAAATTTGCATATTTTCCTAGCATTTTGTGGATCAACAAAACCTTCAGGTTGTGTCATGTACACATCCTCACTTAGGTTTCCATTAAGGAAAGCCATTTTGACATCCATTTGCCATATCTCATAATCATAGTATGTGGCAATTGCTAGGAGGATCCGAATAGACTTTAGCATAGCGACTGGCGAGAAGGTCTCATCATAATCAACACCTTGAATTTGTTTAAAACCTTTCGCCACCAATCGTGCTTTATAGATGTGAACATTTTCATCCTTGTCTATCTTTTTTTTAAAAACCCATTTACACTCAATGGTTTTAACACCATCAGGTGGATTAGTCAAGTTCCAAACTTGATTTTCTCTCATGGATTCTAATACGAATCTCATGGCTCTAAGCCATTTCTCAGAGTCTGGTCCCATCATTGCTTCTGTGTATGTCTTAGACTCATCATTGTCCAACAATAATATGTCGCGCTGACCCGTCGTAAGGAGCGTGAACTTTTCAGGTGCGCGACGTGCCCGTTCAGATCTACGTGGGGCTGGTGTCTCAACAATAGGTTCTACAACATCTTGTGCAACCTGTTCCAATTGAGGTTCAGTGGGAGAAGAAAAATTTTCTAGTGTTTCTTGAAATTCTTCAAGTTGCACTGTCCTCCCACTTATCTTTCGTGAGAGAAACTCTTTCTCCAGAAAGACACCATTCCGAGCGACAAACACTTTGCCCTCCTCCCAGTTGTAGAAATAATACCCTTTGGTTTCCCTAGGATATCCTACAAAGAAACATTTATCCGACTTGGGAAAAAGCTTATCATACATCATACGTTTTACATAAGCCTCACAATCCCAAATCTTAAGAAAAGACAACACGGGACGCTTTCCGGTCCATATCTTATATGGCGTCTTCTCTACAGATTTAGATGGAACCCTATTTAAAGTGAAAGCAACAATTTCTAGAACGTATCCCCAAAAGGACAATGGAAGATCACTTTGGCTCATCATTGACCTAACCATGTCCAACAAGGTTCGGTTCCTCCGCTCGGACACGCCATTTAATTGAGGTGCTCTGGGTGGCGTCCATTGTGGATCAATTCCACATTGTCTTAGATGATTACCAAACTCATGGCTCAAGTACTCACCTCTATGATCAGATCGTAGGGTTTTAATTGTTTTTTCCAATTGATTTTATACTTCATTCTGAAATTATTTGAACTTCTTAAATGATTCGGACTTGTGCTTCATTAAGTGGATGTAACCGTATCTACTAAAGTCATCAGTGAAAGTAATGAAGTACTAAAAACCACATCTAGCCACATAACTCATTGGTCCACATACATCTATATGTATAAGAGCCAATAGGTCGTTTGCCCTCTCACTATGTCCTGTGAAAGGTGACTTAGTCATCTTGCCAAGCAAACAAGATTCGCATGTCTCAATTGATTCAAAATCGAATGAGTGTAAAAGACCATCTTTATGGAGCTTCTTTATGCGCCTCTCATTTATATGGCCTAAGCGACAATGCCAAGTGTAAGTGGGATTCAAATCATTTGGGCGCAGCCTCTTTGCATCAGTGTTATAAATCAGCCTATTCTCCATATCAAGACAATACAATCTATTCACTATGGACAATTTGCATAGAGAATATCATTCAAATAAATGGAGCAACATTTGTTCCTTATTATGATCTCATAACTATCAACTTCCTCTAAACATGAGGAGGATATAATGTTTTTGCCTAAGGCAGGAATATAATAATAATTATTTAATTCCAAAACTAATCCCGACGGTAATGAAAGTGGATAAGTCCCGACAGCCAACGCAACAACTTTTGCACCATTGCCGACACGAGCATCTGCCTCGCCTCTTGCACACTTCCTTGTCCCTTTAAGACCCTGCAACAATTTGCAAGTATGAATCATCGATCCGGTATCAAATACCCATGAATCATCAGTACAAGTAGCAAGATTAATTTTAATAACATTGATACCTAAAGTAGAAGGATCAGCAGCCTTCTTCTTCTTGAGTTCTTCCAAGTAAAGCTTGCAGTTTCTCTTCCAGTACCCAGTCTTCTTGCAATAATGGCAAGGATCGCCTGGAGGCACTCTTGGTCTAGGAGGAGCTGCTGCAACCTTGGGCTTTGAGCTTGAGATCTCATCCGCACTCTTAGCCTTAGGCTTGCGCTTTCTCTTCCTATCCTTCTGCACCATCATCACATGATTTACCCTTGTTTTCTTGATGCTTTCCCCGGCAGTCTTTAGCATCCCATGCAAATTCAGCCATAGTCTTCTCCAGGCTATTCATATGAAAATTTATTATGAATGGCTCATAGCTCGCTAGGAGCGACTGGAGAAAGACATCCATAGCCAAACCTAGGCTAAGGGGAGAACCAAGCTTCTCCAGGCTGTCAATGTAACCAATCATCTTGATTACATGAGGACTAACGGGACTACCTTCAACTAGCCTGCATGCAAACAAGACCTTTGAGATGTTATACCTCTCAATCCTTGCTTGGTTCTCCAACATGCCACGAAGCCCAACAATCATATTATGGGCATCAATGTTCTCATATTGCTTCTGAAGCTCAGAGGACCTAGTGGAAAGCATGAGACAGCCAACATCAAGTGCATCATTAGTGTGCTTATCATACTCCCTCTTCTGGGCAGCACTAGCAGTTTCAGACAGGTCATCAGGATAAGGAAGCTCTAGAACATATTCCTTTTTCTCTTGCTTGAGAACAATTCTCAAGTTGCGATACCAATCCATAAAGTTTGTTCCATTATGTTTTTCTTTCTCAAGGATCGAACACAAATTAAAACTGGAAGCATTATTAGCGGGCGGCATGATCTACAACAGAAACACATGCAAGTGTATAAGCACTATGTAAATATAAAACTCCTATTAAACCATTTTAAAAGAGTTTCTTCACTATATGCTTGGAATCGTTTTCCTCAAAACGACATATAGTGGTCCAAGATCCTTATTCAACTAGTTCCTAGTAAGCTTTGGCATCACTAATCACATCATATGTGTCTCTTGTTTGTTGGGAGGCATCATATGCCATGACGCCCAACACCATGCCCTAAAGCCCAAAACCGTTTTGATAGCTTCGTCAAGCAAACCAATACTATGCTTGTGAATGTCCGACATTCACCCTACTTGTTAAAATAGTTGGGGCACTCTACTTTGGCAGATCTACCACATAACGATCAAAATTTTAGTAGGTGCAGCTATTGGAAGGGCATCAATTTTAATCTCAATTTTGTAAGGGAACCTATACTAGTATGATCATTATATCCAACATATAATACATGAAAGAATAGGATGACAGGAACATCATCACAGGCAATCATATTAACTGTAAAATAGTATGTCCCTTTCACATGGTGATCTCCATCTCCATTGTTGTAGGCCCTTCTCCTATCCATGTGTCCACCATGCTCCAAAACCGGCCTCCATGAACAAGTACTAAGCAACTACATCTAATAGCTAGTAGTGAATTACATGAAGAGATCAAGCATCACAAGTCAACATGCAGGCCGTTATATAATAATGTGACAACCTCAACCTAGCTGTTTTAAACATGACTCGTATGCCATGAAAGAACACAAACATGCATCACATACATATTTTGGGCCATACCATTCACAATATTCTCTGCAAAAACAAGTTAGGCGAGAACGAATTCTATTGTGTGAATCAAAAGGGGTATAACCAACTAGGAGTGTGTCCGTATGGTGGTCCTGCTGGCCAGTCAGCGGGCGGGGGGTTGAGGGGGAGCCGCCCCCGCGGGTTTCAGGGCAGATTTCACATATCGTATCTATGGAACCGCAATGAAAATCTCATCGGACAAATCATATTTGGCCGAATTTGAGTCTTTCATAATGCCTCAATTTTCATTAGGGCTTCATGATAGACCGCGACACAGTCCTGATTTCGTCAGTCTCCTCTCCTGGTTGACGCTGTTAGTCCTGATGGTGATACCATCCGGTAGGGACAGATCGCTTACACCGAGAGGTGACACGATTACATCAGCGACACATGCGCGCTATCCATCAAACACCTTGTGAACTTCCTACTAAGACCGATTGATTTAATCAACCTGTACTACAAAAACATGCAATAGATCTAATCTACTACATCGGCATATCAACTATATGCGCAAGACCCAGATCGCAAACTAAACAAGGTCGGCTCTGATACCACTGTTGGGGAATGGGGAGCTACGATAGCATGAAACATGTTTCTACCGTTCAAACGGGAAACATTGTAAGAGGTGATCATGGATCGTTACCACTGGACGCGCAGGCGGAGCGGAAGCGAATGTTGGAGCAGCTCGATCCAACGTAGTCGCACGTCGGTATAGAGGAAGTAGTCGATCACATCAATCGTCTCCTCCTAGTCCAGCCGTCCGGCACTGCAGCAACAGCAGCACCTCCTCGCGGTATCCACACATACAGGGTTGTGTTGGCACTTCTCAAGTGCCCCTTTTATATGTGAATATTACCCCAATTAGAGCATAATTGGTACTAATTTAGGTCATTTACCTGTGATATTGTCTATATATTTGTATATGCGTTGTTATGAAGCTTTATTGTAGAAACAGGTAAAATTGGTGATTAAAGTGATGCTGGAGAGGACAGGAGTTCAGAACCGATGAAAAGCACTGAAGAAGCCTAGTGCACCGATCGGCGCAGTCCATGAGCCGATCGGCACTAGGGTGTTTTGGCCCACAGAAGTGACCGAGGCCCATTCCACATGTTTATGGAAGTTTATCTACGCAAGACACTTGAAGATATTTGCCTAGAAGATTTATGGAACTTCAAGATCTCGACGTGCAGTACAAGACTTTATCTCGAAGAAAAAGACCCACATGACAGCTGTGGAAGACAAAAGAACTGACTCGTAGAAGAAACTAGAGAAGACACGGCTTGCGCCGATCAGCGCAATCCTACGCCGATCGGCGCAACCGCCTTATTTGCTAGACACCGAGTTCTTTATGAGTAGAACCCCTATAAATACTTGTAAACCCCGGCCGCAGAATAGAGGAGGCGACAAAGGGATAACAGATCCGTGAGTTAGAGCCATCGGGGCTTACCCCATTAGAATAGATCTCTAGTTGAGTTTCAAAAACCATTGGTGTTAAGAGTTGATCCATCAAGGTAGGCCATCTCGACGGGGATGAATCTTACTCTATGTATCTCAAGGATGATTGAATATGTTCATGATGGTTTTGGTGATTTGTCTATCTTGATTCTATAATCATGCATGTGTTTATTCCAATTGCTTAGTTCTAGGCTAAGTAAGTTGATATTATCTTGATCGTGGTGATTAGGATAGTATTCGGATATTGTATTGATTATGGTTGCTTGATGATGCTAGTAGTATGGTTTAGTGGTGACAGCACTAAGCCTGCGCAGCACTATTGGATAGTTGAGTAGGGTAAGATACTCGCGCGATTAAGGGTTTCCTCTCGGCAGCGATAAATCGGGGAGCCGCTAGGAAAGCATGGTGGTCTTATTCATCATAGGTTTTCATTGAACCATGTAATTACCCATTATGATGCTATTTAATTAGACTTTCTGGTTACGATCTCATTAGTAGATATCTGGTTACTCACTCAACAGCCTAGGCTTACAAGGCATCTGGCGCACTTTGGCTTAGATTCACTAGTGTGCCGATTCGCTCAACTCCTGCACCGATCGGCGCAATGACAGATTGGCTTAGATTTACTAGTGTGCCGATCGGCTCAACTCCTGCGCTGATCGGCGCAACGACAGATTTACTGTCTGGCGCACCTTTGCGCTGGCCAGTCTCCCTCTCATGCAACCTGAATTCGACAGTAGCCTTGACTAAATCTTTTACTGTTAACTTTGTTTAATTATCCCTAAGGTCCCAGTGGATTCGATAAACCTTGGAATACTCAATTTAAGGGAAAAAGTGCTACAATCATACACCGTCCTCTTGCAGTATATAAATGGGTGCATAGGTACGACCAACAGGTTGGAGCACCGTGCCTGGTGTGCTAGCACCGGCAACACGGTTAGGGTGTTGTGGGCGAGAGAGAGGAGCGCAACGGCTAGGGTTATGGATTGATGGTTATCCGTACCACTTCCTCCGCCTCCACTTATATAAATCCCTCTAATGGGTCTCGACTAGTTGACCCATTAGTGGACTAATCCATCATGGATCAATATCTGTATGACCCTTACATACGGATTAAATCCGTATTGTCTCTTGGACATATCTCCAACACCGAATACATGTTTTTTTACACGATGTCACTAATTTATTACAGATACGTGTTAATGTGTACAATGGCTCCAGGAGGTCTCGTTTCATTGTAGAGAGAAATAAAGATCTATGCTAGAAAGTAAATGGAGGATGTGTGGTTCCAATGTTCAACCTTGAAGAAATCTTTTACATTTTTAGATAATGGAAAAAATCCAGCCTTTTGAAGAACTCTTTTACATATTAGCTCACAATGCCTGATATGTGTTTACATAAAGGCGAAATTTGCTCTAGGACACTAAACTTATGCGGCATTTGCCGTAACACATCGAACTTTTTGGAATTTGCTGTAACACATCGCAAAATCATGGCTATTTGTTAAAACACATTGACATCCATATAATAATGTTTCCTATGAATTTGGTGAGAGAATTTTTTCTAAATGACATGGACTGCCCTTAGGTAGATGGTTGAGCCAGATGGACTGCAGTCGTCACAAGGAAATGGAAGCTACATCTAACAGCCTAGCTGGAAACACTAGGAGGTGAGTCACTTTCAATAAATCAACAATTCAGTTTGGTGTTACAGTGAACAAATTGACTCAGCGTGTTGCCTTATTTTCATTTCTTCAGTCATCACAAACAAGTTGGGGACTCTGCTACTTCTACAGCTAGGCACTTGGAATTTGGAGGCAGTGTTGCATCTCCATCAGATGCCAAGGCAAAAACAAAAAAGCTGAAGCCACGAAAGAGAAAGGAAAACTGTGACTGATGTAGCATATATAATACTGTCGTAACCATAGTTGGTGCTAGACAGTAACCATAGTAGATACTAGACTTGAACTCCAGCTTATTTTGATTGTGCAAGGGCATGTAAGAATTATGATGCTAGGACACACGTGGATCCGTGTGTGATTTTGTGCTGGAATGTATGTATGGGGTCATCGATTTCCAGTTAGTTAATATCTTAATCCTTACGCAATATTGCTATAACAGTGAATTTTGACCTTTTTACTTTTTTCATAGTGTATTCCGAGCTAAAATAGCCCTTACAATCTAAAGAGGCAAAACTATCTTTTTACTAGTAGTCTCTCACCTGATTTCTTAGGAAATCATATTATATAACATATAGTGTGTTTTAGCAAATAACCACAAATTTACAATATGTTCCAGCAAATTTCAAAACGTTCGATGTGTTCCGGCAAATGCCGCAGAAGTTTAGTGTCATAGAGCAAATTTCGCCTTACATAAAAAATAGTAGGATTACTGTCTTCTTTATCTGGATCATGTATGTAAGCTTGGATACGGCCTCCAAGCAATGTGAAAGGTGCTGACTTACCGTTCCTTACCAGAATATGGCTTCCATTTTAGATAAAGAACTCCTTTGATAACGATGTACAAAATTATATGGTTGCCAACACAATTACTATATACATCATTGCATCAAAAGTTACAAAGCGGTACAATAAATATTATGTTATTGTACGGCCTTGTTATTTTAAACACTAAATTTGTATCGGTAACCGACATAAAACAAAGAATGCAATGTAATAATCATCACATCATTGCATCAGAGGCGACAAAGCCGCACAGTAAGCATACGTTACTACACTGTCTATACTAAATTTTTATTGGTAACCCTATGTACGAACAACAAATATGATACAACCCTTTTTTCTCGGAAATGGAAGTAGGATTATCTTGTTGCGATAAACCGTAAGATAGAACAAAGTTTTAGTACCTAGCCTGCCACATGAAGCATTGCCGCAAAATAAATTCATAGTTTTATATCTTTTTTTTTTCTTAACATATTGGAAGACGTGGTTTCCAGCAGAGAATATAGGAACCAGAAGTTTTCTTCAAAGAAATGGATTAGCAATCAGAGGTTTTATTAGCAAACTATAAATCCCTGACACTTTGATGGAAAACCGCTGTAAAACCTACCGACGGATTGGACTCATGTGGGGATAGCGCTTAACATCCAATCGATCTAGTTACTTAGGCCCATCCATACCCGTCCTTGGTGACTGCTGCTGCTATATCTCTTCTCCCCAAGGACGACCATGCACATGCAGCCAGTCGCCGCTACCTCTCTCTCCCCAACAACGACCATGCAGTCAGTCGGTCGCGCGGCGACCAACTGAAGGCGCGTCTCGCCGCTGCCCGACAAGAGACTAGTGATGCGAGCATAGCCTAACTGAAGTCAGGAATTAATGAGTCGACTAGAGGATGAGCGCGCTCTCTCTGCATGCGGGCATGCGGCGCTGTTCCGTCCATGCGCTGCTGGAGCACTGGAAATTCGTGAGCACCGAGGATGGCTGTGAATGGAATTCTGAATGGAGCAGCCTGAGCAGAACGTACAGTTTAAGTTTAACCATGAACATCTGCGAAATGCAGTGAACTTGTCCGTCCTGCGATTATTGCGTTATGGAGATGTCATTTGTATACGAGGATCGTAAGATTTCGATTACCTTGATTCTCTTTGCACTGTTTTCATTCACACTCGGGTCGAGCTGGCTCACGCAATATGGTAGTCAGTCACATGTCATCTAGTTAAGCTGTAGCAAACCAGCAACGAGGCAAAAATGTTGGATGCAAAAGACCAAATTACCATTCTAGCATTTTGTGAGTAATTAATTTGGAAATCGGGGTGGGTAATGGATTCAGAAATATTTCCATTTGACGTCGATCTCGCTGTACTTGTTTAATAATAAGCTTTGGAATAGCTGCTCCAATAAATCGTGAGTAGTAGAAAATATATATGTTAAAAATCTAGTTCTGAGCTGTTCGAATGGAATTCCAAAACAAATCGTATTGGTACAGAGCAAAATGTTTTAACTCTTAATTAAATCCTAGTGGTATATCATTTTGTAAATTTGTGATAATCTAAATTTGTCTTTTTGTATTCAATAGTCTTTTATTATTCACGGTCTAGGATACCTCGTATCTCTAATTAATAAAGGTTGCCAGTACATATTTGTTCATCTTTAAGCATTAAATTCTAAAATATCCATATAGTCAAACGACATGTGACTTAAAGCATTTTTTGGCGAATCTAAAAAGATAATTCCTATAATGTTGAACTGAATTGTTTTAAAAATTAATTGTCGAAGATATACATGTCTGACTTTGACCAAGCTTAGAATGACAATATTTTTAAATAGATGGAGTAGCTTATTTTTGGCTTTTTAAATTTCCATCTAGCGACCTCACTATGCATACTGTAATTGTAACCATTGAAATAGTATCTTTGAAAATGATAATGACTGCAGAAACTAAGATACGGTCAACTGTTTAAGCTGTTCCGCTGGAACCGCAAAACAAGCATGTTGGTAAATGAGATGTCGGTAATTTATTAAACATGCGTGTACAATGCCTCCAGGAGGTATCGTTTCATTGTAGAGAGAAATAAAAGATCTATGGTAGAAAGTAAAAGGAGGATGTGTGGTTCGAAGGTTCAACCTGGAGGAACTTTTTTACATGTTAGCTCATAGAGATATATGTTTACATCAAAAATAATAGGATTAGTATTTTGTCTATCCGGATTATGTATGTAAGCTATGTCACATAAAATTGGACACGACCTTCAAGCAATGTGAAAGGCGTTGACTTACCGTTCCTTATCAAGATGCCTTCCATTTTAGATGCAAAAACTAACCATTGATAACAGTGTGCAAAATCATATGGTCGCCAAAGCAATTACTACATACATCATTGCATCAAAAGCAATAAACAATAAGTATTATGTTACTGTACTGCCTTGTCATTTTAAACACCAAACTTGTATCTGTAGCCGCCATAAAAAGAAAGCAATGTAATAATCATCACATCACTACATCAAAAACGACAAAACTGCACAATAACTATTACGTTACCACATCATCTTATTATTTTATATACTAGAATTTTATTGATAACCGTAAGTACGGACAACAAATGTGATAAGTCCTTTTTCTCTCGGAAACGGAAGTATGATTATCTTGTTGTGATAAAACCATAAGACAGAACAGGATACTAGCCTAGTAGCAGAAAACCAATTTGAGATGGAGCAATGTCGCAAAATAAATTTACAGCTTTGAATCTTTTTTTAACATGTTGGAAGACGTGGTTTCCAGCAGCAGCGAAGCAGGAACAAGAGGTTTTCTTTAAAGAAGTGGATTAGCAATCAGAGGTTTCATGAGCATTCACCATTATTAGCAAACTATAAGCCCCTGTCACTTTGGTTGAAAATCGTTGTAAAACCTATGGACGGATATGCACTCATGTGGGGACGGAACTTAACAACCGATCGGTCCCCTATATCCATACCCTTCCTTGGTGACTGCTGCTGCAGCCTCTGTTCTCCCCAACGGCCAACGGAAGGCGCTTCTCGCCACTGCCCGACAAGGAACTAGTGATGCAAGCATAGAATGACAATGTTTTTTTTAAATAGAATATCTAAAAAGATATCGCTCATAATGTTGATCTGAACTGTTTTACAAATTAATTGTTAAAGATATACATCTCTGACTTTGACCAAGCTTAGAACAACAGTATATTTAAATAGATGGGATTAACTTATACTACAGCAAAAATGACCTTTAGCGGCGGCAGCAAAGATATACTTTTGGCTTTTCAAGTTTCCTACCGGAGACCTCACTATGCTTACTGTAATTCAAAACATTGAAGTAGTATATTTGAAAATGACTGAGGACTGCAGAAACTAAGATACAGTCAATTGTTCAAGCTGTTCCTTCAGAACCCAAAACATTCTTTTTTTTTTTACATGATGTCAGTAATTTATTATAGATACGTGTTAATGTGTACAATGGCTCAAGGAGGTCTCATTTCGCTGCTAGAAAGTAAAAGGAGGATGTTGGGGAACTCTTTTCCATGTTAGCTCATAGTGTTCCATATGTGTTTGCATAAAAAATAGTAGAATTAGTGTTTTGTTTATCTGGATCACGCATGTAAACTTGGACACGGCCTCCAAGCAATGTGAAGGCGCTGATTTACCGTTTGTAATCAAAATATGCCTTCCATTTTAGATATAAAAATTATCCATTGGTAACCATGTACAAAATCATATGATTGCCAGCACAATTACTACATACGTCATCGCATCAAAAGCGACAAAGCGGTACAATAAGTATTACGTTATCGTATCGTCTTGTCATTTTAAACACTAAAATGATATCGGTAACCGACATAAAACAAATAAAGCAATGTAATAATCACCACATCATTGCGTCGAAGGCGACAAAGCCCCATAATAAGTATTACGTTACCCCCACCATCTTATTATTTTATATACTGAAATTCTATTGGTAACCATAAGTGCGGACAACAAATATGATAAGCCTTTTTTTTTTTCTCGGAAACGAAAGTAGGATTATCTTGTTGTGATAAATCATAAGATAGAACAGGGTATTAGCCAGTAGCAGAAAACCAATCGGACAAGAATTGTCACAAAATAAATTTATAGGCTTAAATCTTTTTTTTTTACGTATGGTTTCCAGCAGCGAATATAGGAGAACAAGAAGTTTTCTCGAATGAAATGGATTAGCAATCAGAGGTTTCATGTGCATTCACCATTATTAGTATTAGCAAACTATAAGCCCCAGTCACTTTGATGGAATACCGCTGTAATAAAACCTATGGACGGGCCGGTTTGGACTCACGTGGGGACGGCACTTAACATGCAATCAGTCCAGTTACTTAGACCCATCCATACTTCCTTGGTGACTGCTGCTGCCGCCCCTCTTCTCCCCAACGACGACCATGCAGCCAGTCAGCCGCGCGGCGAGCAACGGAAGACGCGTCTCGCCGCTGCCCGACAAGAGACTTGCATGCAGAACCTGAATTAATGAGTCCACTCGAGGATGAGCGCTCTCTCTCTGCCGCCCACGGTTTCGTGGCCGCCAGTCTCCCCAAATCCCCCGCTATAAATCCCCCACCCCATCGCTGCACTGCTCCTCAGTTCAGAGGTTTCATTGCTCTTGCATTCCTCTTCCTCGATTCTCTGCGCATCGAAGAGGTTCTTGCTGTGAAACCATTGCTGAAGGTAAGAGAGGTGAGACATTTATGTTCGCTGGTGTTTTTGGGACTTCCACGGGACGTTTTAATTTGGTGCTGATCATGTGTGGTTTTCCCGGATCAAGAGATGGACGTCGTCGGAAACAAGAAGTTCCCGACTGGGATGCGCGTGCTCGCGGTAGACGACGACCGCATCTGCCTCAGGATCATACAGAAGCTGCTACAGTGCGCAGATTACGACGGTGAGTGCTCGTTCTTGATTCGTCCATGGCTATATTATGCCCCCTTTTCATTCCCAGATTCTTCTTTCGTTTGATTTTCTTGTTGTGGCCGCAGTGACGGCAGTGTTGGAGCCAGAAGTGGCGCTGGAGATGCTCAGGGCGAGGAAGCAGCTGGGAAATCAGTTCGATCTGGTGATCACCGATGTGCACATGCCGGGCATGGACGGCTTCAAGCTCCTCGAGCTCATCACCATGGAGATGGATATCCCAGTCATCAGTAAAGCCCTACTAGCCCCGAACCTCTTACTCTTTCTGTGCATGGTTCTGGTGTTGCTGCTATGTTTATGTGGTGCTACTATTTTTTGATATTTGAATAGGCGCACTGAATAGGTCGTACATGCATATATGTCAAGTTTAGCTTGGCATAACGCATCTTTTATTATTCTTATTATAACGGTCAGGTTGAAAACTGGCAGGAGGATATCAATAGTTGACGATACTGTGCCAATCATGAGCTTTTATTTTTGAAAACAATGACTTTTGTTGCAGTAAAGCCATCTATCTTTAATATTAGTTACTAATTTTTGTGCGCAGCATCCTTCTGATGCTGCTGCGATTAGTAATCAGGAGTAGTCGTAGTACTATTGATGCTACGTACTTTACGGTCTTGATAGATGCACTAGCTAGATTGATCATATATGCGAGTCCAACAAATTGGTCGAAGGCTGTTATGCTGCAAGGATATGGTTGCATACCTTACACAAATATTTTTCTAGGACAACAGATGGTTTTATCACGTGTTAACTAGTATTGAAGTTCTCTAAACATTATGATTTCAATAGAGATTTGGGGCAGCAGATGAGAAGTATCACCTACCCTGCTACTCCAAGCAAACTCTAAAATTTGCCCTCCCGAATAGATGCACCTGGACACTCTGTTTCCTATACAACAATAATGTAGATACTTGTGTCACTGATCATATATATAGTTCCAACAACTGTCTATTCCAATATGTACTGTGTTTAATTGCTTTAACTCACTACTATATTAACTGACTAACTCTAATCAGGAAGTGTCTAACCGCTAATCAGGACACTAATTCATCATCTATGGTCTAGATGACGTCTAAAGGCCCTTGATAGCCCATCTGGAGAACATTGACTTTTCAATTGCTGTTAAGCTTCTTGATCTTGTCATTTCTAGTTTTGTGGGTTACCAAATGCAATTAAGTTCTATGTTGCCAATCAGTTCATCAACTTGGTCGTTTACAGTCCCGTACATTTTTTCTTTTGATAACTTGGTGTGATATTTGCCATTTAGAAGTTTCATTATGTTAAGGAAGAACGTACATTCAACGTAACAACCGACTCTTGCTGCTTTGCAGCTTCATGCGTTACTTATTTTTTTCGTTGTTGAGAGCAGTAACACGTGTAACAGCAAAAAATGATAAAAAGGAGAAATGTGTTGACTGAATAACATGTATGTGATTTAATAATTGTTCTCATCAGGATAATTAATGATATTTAGGCTATTGAATTTATTTACTTCTGTGATCTTTAACTGACATTACATCATTCAGTGTTATCGGCAAATGATGAGCCAGAATCGATGTTGAAAGGAATTACGCATGGAGCCTCTGGTTATTTGGTCAAGCCCATTCGCCTCGAGCAGGTGAAGAGCTTGTGGACGCACGTGGTAAAGAAGGGCATCAACGGTGGCAATGGTGATGCTGGACAGAAATTGCAACCTGGGGTCGCTGATGGTGAGATAAAATGTGCAAAAAAGACCAGGAAGTATTCAAAGAAGAATAAGGATGGACATGGTGCTGAAGTGGGCAATGCCAATACATCAACCCCAAAGAGGCAAAGGATCCAGTGGTCTGGCGAGCTACACAGCAGATTTGTTGAAGTTGTCAATCGCCTTGGTGGCCTAGATCGTAAGACATTGCTTTTTGTAGCTTGGTTGCGAAAATAAAGGTTGGCTATTTTAATGAAGTTTTTGATGTAACAAATATATATTCTGGTGATGCAATTGCAGGGGCTGTTCCGAAGAAAATACTCAAAATGATGAATGTCCGTGGCCTCGGCAGGGAAAATGTTGCAAGTCACCTTCAGGTTTTAATGTTTGACCTGTGCATTTTTCCGATATACTCTCGTTTAGCACAATACACTATCACTAAATATATGTTTACATCAAATTTCTTTTGAGGTGCCTCTATGTGTATATTGTAACATACTATTAGTTATGAAATACAATTTCTGTAGTTATATATTTAAATTGCCAGACATTTTCATTGTTTCTGACTGAAATCTTTTATTTCCAATTATATCACATTTCATGCAACGAAAATTCCTTCCATTTGAGTTTTTTATTTGAATTAGATGTACTTGTCTTATTTTGATTTCAGAAATATCGGATCTACTTGAAAAAGGTCAGCTCTGGCACTTTCAAGATCTCCAACCCTTTCGCTAACGAAGCTAGGTTGAACAAATGGAGCCAGATCAACCTGAAGAATGGACCTGAAAGTTACACTCGTAAACCTGAACAGGCAGCCCTGGCCTTCTATGATTCACCAAACTCAAGCAGCAACCAATTTGCATGCATGAATTCTACATCTGCATTCGGGACGCGCAGTAGTTTGCTACCCACTGAGTCAGTGCAACTCACGAGTGCCAAGAGAAACTTGGTTATTGCTGAGAATGATATGGGGCAAGTTGGTCAGGGTGGGAGCATTCTCAAGGACGCTGCTGCTCCAGGACCACAACCTAGCCAGTTTATCACATTTGCTAATTCCCATATAAACATGTCAGGTGGAAGCAAGATAATACATTTTGGTCCTTCTGGCACCTCCATTGCCAACTCACCAGATGGCACCGAGTTCATCAATACAGGAAAATCTTCAGCTTCTGCAGGTAGTTCTGGTTTTCTGCTTGGAAACATCTCAAACAGTAACCCACCACAGGTCAGGGGCAATGGCTTATCTTCCTATGCAGACATATTGCTCGAAAAGCTGGCGAACGCATACAGAGGCAGTGCTCTTGATGAAGATGACCTTAAAATCATAGCAGATGACGATGTGGTGGGTTATATGAGTCTTGTACCACAACCATCTCCTGAGTTGGCAAGCCAATATTCGGTTCAGATCCTGCCATCTTCTGCTAACCTCTTCGATAAAATTGCCACAGGGCCTCACCAATTTGCTAGACTAAGCATCAACACCAACAATGGGGAAGCTGTTGTGCCTCCAAAAGTTGATGGCCTTGGACATAATGGTGGAACATTTGAAGGTCTTTCACAATGTGACTACATCACGTTCGACCAGTTTTTAGAACGTCTGGCCATATCTCGCAAAATTCCAAATTTTGGAAGCGAATTTCAGAATCAAATGGACACAAACATGAGTGAAGAAGCTGCACCAATGGCAGGTTTTAATTATCAGCCAATGCCACCGGCCAACTTAGGAAGCAACACAAACTCTATTGTCGCGCCGAATGATAACTGTGCTGCAGGTAGTTCTTCGAACATCATATATACAGTGACTAATGGTGAGGGTGCAAGTGGCAATCTCCCTGTGAATGAGAGCACAGTTGCTATACAAGCTGTTGCTGATGAACCAAACAACATCAATGAACCCCTCGTGGCAGCAGGCGAAGCACATGAGATGATTAATGAGCTGTTGGACAATGACTTTTTTATTGACTTCAATGACGTAAGATCATTTCTCATTCTTTTGCTCATTTTCATTTTCTATCGCATTGCAGTTTGTACGGAAAATAAATGCACAATAAACAAAAAATAAACTTAATGACTTTGATTCAACTATGACTAGTTAGCACTCATAAGCGAATTTCTCAAATCGTGATGCTTTTCCGTGCATGATCTCCAGAATAATATGAACGTTTGATAGCTACCTATTTTTGAAAAGACATGAGAAAGTTCCTTATTCTTAAGTAATCCAAACTTCTTTTCTCCCTGCAGGATTTCTTCACAACTAATAATGCTTTCATGGATGAGGACTTGAAGTTGGACCCTTGAGATCAACTCCGACCTGTGAGACTGATGCTTCTGTTTATCTTCGTAGTGCAAGATGGTATCTACTCCAAGTTCCTGCATGTTGAGTGTGCTGTTAGTTGTCGTAGATAGCAAGGAGCAGGTCGTCTTCAGTGGAACCCCATGATTTCTAGTTGGTCATGTGGAGTTTTCTTTTATACCAGCCGTAGCTTTCAACATGGTGGCATTGTGTTAGGGGAGGTGTGGATGTACACACAGCCATGCCGATTGTCCATGCTTTATGCACAAATTTGGGTGCATATTTTGTAATAAAAATTCTCCTACCTCCTAAGGATTTCTTTCACATTGGACAAGTTTTTGGTATGTATGGGTAATTAAGTGATATCGTTTTTGTTAACTATTTGAATTTTCTCCCAAACATGCAAAAGTACTGCATTTGTTTGTAAGTACTGGGAATCTTTTCTCGGTCTATTATTTTCAAATCCATGCAATGCTGCACTTTTCTTGAATTTCGACTTTTGAAAACAAACTCTTTACCAAGGGAGGAGCAGAATCTGAAAAACAATTCAGCGTTGGAGTATATCAGCACCTCCAGAATTAGACAAGACGTGGCTCCTTCGACTCCATATAACTTGCATTGGCAGACAAGACGTCCCAACATCGCCTGGTTGTGACTGTTTCTTTCAAGTGCAAGATGTCCTATGGTCCTTGCTTACAAGTTAATAACGATTTGTTATAAAGCTGCAGAATGGATGGACTCAGTTTTCAATACTATTATTCTACTTTTTGAACAAAAAAATACTATTATTCTACTTTTGTTGGAAAATGTTACAAAAAATTTATGGACTACCGCAACAATCAGAAGGAACATACAGAAATATTTTTGCTTTGTTTTGCACCCACAATTGGATGGGAAATATATTCAATGCAAAACTACCTATTCGGTGAATCATAAAAACCATCTTAAAAATATACCTTAAAGTTTAAAAAAATTCTGAAACTTGATACTCATGTAGATGATATTGTGGGAAACATTCATGCAAAGTTCAATTCTAATTCAATGTCACTTAAAAGATACAAAAACAACAAATTATGAAGAAGGGAAGGAGAAAAGGACAAAATAGTGCACATGTAATTTTTGTCCTCTTTCTCATGATTGGTTATTTTTGTATCGTTTAAATGAAGTGGAATTTGTAATTAATCTTTTATGTACATGTTTACTACTATCTCTACTTATCTAAATTGCGTACAGTTCTCTCGAATGTGATTATTACTTATCTAAATTGTGTACAGTTCTCTCAAATGTGATTGGTCAGAGTACTATTCATCAACTTGCTACGGTTGATTTGCCACACGGCATGCCTCTCCACCGTTGATTCTTCCAGCTTGACGCTCTCCCACGAGAAGCTTCGAGTCCATAGGGCTCCGCCCGGCACGCTTCGTCCTGGGCGCTCCTCCCCACGTCGAGTGCTCCCGAGCTGCCCGCCTGCCCCACCTCTCCGTCTAGGGCGTCCTGTCTCAGCACTCAGCAGCCGAGCCCACCCGTTAGAGCTGCCTGCCTGCCCTGCCTCCCGGCCACGTCGCCCCGGCCCATTGCACACGGAGTTCAGCGACCGCGTCGGCATTTAGCCTAGATTATCGTCAGCATGGCCATGGTGTAATGAGCTTTCATCAGCTGTCCCACCCAAACTTTGATCACGCTGATTCGATGCATGCCTCGTCAAGACAGTTGCAGAAGCTTGCTGTTCCTTAGCATGCAATGTTCAGGCCTCCAGGATCGAGGACGATTAATAAGAGAGAAAATTGTCATGGTGCAGGAATGAGTATTGTATCGAGTACTACACGGTGTGACGAGTAGCCAAGTTATGCATCAGCATATGCACAACACACGACCTACAACTACAAGTGTTGGATCAAATGCGTGTGAGTCCTTTACTGATATATTCGTATCGTTCAGTGTTCACATGTTAAATATGCGCTCAAACTTCATTGATATGAATTATACAAAACTACCATAGAACATTTCTCCATGAAAATTACAATCATCATAACCTAGCCCCGCTTTTGCTTTCCTTTTGTTTCATTTCTTTTTGTTGTTTATAAATAATTACACTTTTATAATTAATATAGAACCAGTAGGGACCTCATGCATCATCTCTCGTTGCTTAAAAATTATTCATAATTTACAGAGTTGTGGCAATATTCCCTGTATACTTGACAAAGGTGCATGTCCTACATTGAGTATTTCTTTCACTGTCCAAATGACGAGAGCTAACTTCGCATGCCAAGTCTGCATAGATTCAAACTTAAAGAAGCCGGATGAATTTATGAGTCTAAACTTTAAATCCTTTTTTCACAAACATGTCTGGGCAAGTGAACGGGTTTAAAGTTCACTTGTGTTGACGTCATTTTAGGCACCCTTTTATATGTCTATAGAATCCTATTTACAACATAAATGCTACCATTTTAGGTCATTAACCTTTGATAATAGCAATATTTTCGTATATATTAGCAATATTTTCGTATGTATGTTGTTCTAGAAGTTTATTGCAGAAACAAACAAAAAAGACAATATTCTGGTCACAACAACGGACTTGGACGCAAAAGAGGCAAGTTGTAGCAGAAAAGTCCTAGGTGTCGATCGGCACGATCCTGAGTCGATCGGCACAGGAATAATTTGGACTGATCAAGGCTGGCCCACTTACCAGTTCTCCTAGAAGGAAGTAATTAGCATCAATCTTTGAAGATATTCATCACAAAGAAATAAAAGAAAACTTCAAGATTCAAAACGTGCCATGCAAGGCTGTACTTCCAAGAACTTGACAAGAAGGCCTACATGGAAGTCACAGAAGACATGAGAACCAAATTGGAGAAGAGAACATGCTGAACATGAGTCGTGTCGATTGGCACTGACTCTGTGCTAATCGGCACGAGGCCTGTTTCTTAAGAAACCAACTTTGTCTCGTGATAGAACCCTATAAATATTTGTAAAACCCTAGAATGTGAACACTCCATCAGAGGAACAACATAAGTCGTGAGTTTAGAGCCACCAGGGCTTTGTCCCGCTCT
The DNA here is from genome assembly GCA_030378355.1 of Eleusine indica. NCBI lineage: Eukaryota > Viridiplantae > Streptophyta > Magnoliopsida > Poales > Poaceae > Eleusine > Eleusine indica. Next base: position 34,329,429 of record CM059499.1, read on the forward strand.
TCATGATCTTTAGTTGCTAGGACTTAGCTTAGCTAACCTAGCCAAGTCGACAATCGCAAGATTATATACTTGGAGTTTGAAGAACAGCTGGTCCTTAAGGTGATCCACCAGGGTAGGCCTACTAGATGGTGATGTATCTTATACTATGTATATCGAAATATAATTGAATATGTTGACAAATAGTTTTGACTATTTGATTACCTAGATTTTATGGTCTTACATATGCTTGTTTTAATGCTTAGTACATAGGCTAAATATTTAGATGCTATCTTTATCGTGGTGATTAGGGTAGTACTCCAGAACTTGTATGCGTCATACTTTCATGTGTCTCTACTTATACATGATAGTAGATGTGTGTAGAGTGGAAAATGGTAGACCGATTAAGCCAACTGGTCGTGACAGAGCTTGTTGGTAAGGCGCCACTCTTCTACCGATCTTTGGTTCTTGATGTGAAAGTAATTCCGTTTATAATGCTATTTGATTATTCTTTATGGTTACGATCTCAACTACTAGAAATAGGCTAACTCACTAAACAGCTTTTATAAGTCTTTTTATGGAATTCAACCGCCTTCACTAAAAAGCCTCTGTGCCGATCGGCACATCGGTGCGCTAATCGACACAAACCCTCAGCTCTCCAAAACCAACGCTCACGCTCACTAGAATGCTAAATTATAACTTTTACTATCAATTATCTGCTAAATTCCCACTGGCCTATGTGGATTGGATTAAACCTTGTAATACTCTGAGGGAAAAAGACTATAATGTATATAGTCCACTTGCGGTATATAATTGTGTGCGTACAAACATCCAACAACTTGTCAGTTAAGTGCCATTTAGATCAAACATGCTTACATTTTATACATTACGAGAAGCATAATATAGTTAGCTGAAGTATAATTGTTTGGATAATTAAGCATATATGGTCTACACAGATGGTCCAATAAGCTCGACAACTACGCGTGGCATTTGTCAGGCGAATTTTCTACTATCATCTACATGTGTACCAAGTTTTAAATCTTTTGAAAACTTTTAGCATGTTTTTTGATGTGGTTTTCATGATTCCACCAAATAGGTGGTTTGCACCGAATATTAGTGTCAATTGGATAGAGTCATCTTAAGTTATTTTTTTTTTTGCTTGTTGTACCACTAGTAGTATTCTTATTGATTATCATAGTTGTTGCTATATCATATAAAAATTTCCCCAAAATTTTCCATCAATCTACTAATTTGTTAGTTATTGAACATGATATGTTTTGTTCAGTTTGACATAAACAAATGATATAACTAAACTTAATATATATTTCCTGGAACATTTTATCATGAACAAACTCAAATATGTTAGGCCAAATTATGTGATGGAAAAATTCTCTTTTATGCAAGTATTATAGACATACATGGCGCAATGTGTTAATGCTCATGCTGTTTGACCCCTACTGTTACTAACAAATGCTAAGCCTGAAATTATTAGCGAGGTAGTACATAATTATCAGCCTACACTGTGCGAGTTGTGGATTTCCATACTCCTTCAAAAATATTTACTGATGAAGTTTGGATACTGTTTAACATGATTGATTAAATTAACAATAGCGCATGCATTTTGCTACTTGGCAATATGAAAACCAAACGACCCATTCTTTTGTTTGTACATGACATAAGGAAACCTACGACGGGGGCTATCCGGCGCAGTAAATCTGCACAATCTAGTAATAAATATAGTACAGTAGTAGAATAAAAGAAAATTCAAAGGGGGCTGGCCCAATGATTGTGTTTTATTGACAAATTTTTCATTAATGAAGTGTTTAACCATCCACCATCCGCTAGTTACACTACAATAGAAATTGTCATCTATACCGGTTTGTAGGTGGTATTTATAATGATTCTCAAACTGATACAAAATGCATACTCTCGATGACAATAGGGATTATCTGTGTCAGTTTTGGAACTAGTACGAACAATATATCTATACTGGACCGGTATAGATCATCACAATATCTATAACAATTCTCATTATAGATCATCCCATTATGAACCACTATGAACTTGTAATCTTGCACAACATTCAGAAGATATATTTAAGCTGTCTCACATACAAAAGAAAACTACTAAACATAAGCATATGTCCATGTTTAAGTCTCACATACAACACAAGTCCAACAACACATATAGCCTAACACAAAAAGAAAGGGTAACTTAGAGATAACACAACTATAATAGTTGTTTTGACTTATAATTTCTTGTTAACCAACGAACTTGATCCTTTCTTATTTTTAGCAGAAGAATTAGGAATAGAGCGCCATGATGTTTCGGTAGGATCGTACTTATACACTAGAAGAAATCCTTTGATCCATGCAAAAACCGTCATAAAACAATGTTCGTGACGGTTTATAATTTGGTCATGTATTGAGCGTCACAGATTAACTTGCGTGATGTTTTTGTTAAACTATCACGGATAATCTTAATCGATGATGTTTCATAATTACCATCACAAAATGGTCTTAGGCCCGCATAACCCAACCCAAGCCTAGAGATAGTGATAAAATTAAATCGTCACAAATTGTCACCACGTCAGCCATAAATTAGGCCAGAGAGAGTGAAAAATTAAATCGTCACAAATTGTCACCATGTCAGCCGTGACGGTTCAATATTGAGATGTGATGGATTTGAGGATTCCGTCATAAACTATGGGCTGGTTAAGCCCACTATTATTGATTCGTGATGGAAAATAGGTAATCATCATAGATGGACTATATTCATGACATTTTCGCTGAACATGTCACCAAAAATCCATCATGGATCACAACATTTCTTGTAGTGTTATTCTAGCTCCATTTAAACACATGATGCTTTCATACTCTTTAATAACATGCTTATTAATGCATCCTAGAAGTTGTTCCTGAAGTGCAAAGATTTTATGTGGCATGAGACAACCTTTGTTGAGATCAAATTCTCAGTAACTGAAGAAATCTGGTCATTGCCACATGTGTAGGAATTGAAATATAACATACACAATCTTCTAGTAATTTCAAGAAGATTTTGGTATCTTACATTGTGATGAAGTCGACTTTTTGGGTAGCTCTTGCAGTCCTGATTTAGACAACTTTTTGGATGGTGTTTCGTACTCTCATGAAGCTAACTTCTTGGACAGCTTACTGTTGTGATGAAGTCGCTTCCTAGGCGGTGCTTGCTGCTGTTATCTACAACGTTGTTGATGAAGTCACTCTCAAGTCTCAACATTATGCAACATATCATTTAGGTCATGTACATTGTGTCCAACTTAAGTTTTTTCGAACAATCACATATGAATCTCTTCATTAGCTGTCACATTGTCAGCACTATTTAATATATCGGTTTTAGGGTATCAATACTTTATATATATGCATATGAATATCATAATTATAATTGTTAATCCTTGATTATTTGTGATAGTGTTGTTTTTGGCTTTTTGTGCAGAAAATAAACAATACTGTTGGCGAACAAGAATAACCTGGATCAGAAGGGAAGCTTGGGCTGTAAATTCAGCAACTCATCATGACACATCTCGGCCGAGATAGCCTCTGGCCTGGCTGAGACGACGTGGCCCATGCGCAATGATTAGGCGGTTGAACATAAACTGGAGAGGTCAAATAAAAAACCAGCGTTATGGAATTCAAATACTATAAAAAATCACGTTCTACCTACAGAATACTTCAAAACTATCACCTACATTCTGCTTTGTACTATTTTACATCCTGCAAAGCTATTTGCAGGATTCCAACTTGTTGAAGTGTCCTATGCTGTTTCAAGGTTTACTATGCAGGTAATAGTCCTCTTGCATTAATTGAGCTGTGGGAAAAAAAAATTGTTTGCTCCGCAGGCGTGTCCATTTGCAATCAATCCATATAATATAAATAATTGCTAGTAGATGCAGTTGTACCTTTAACTTGTGTTCTCAATATAACTAGTAAGGTGACCTGCGCTAATAGCGCGGCTAGACTAAAATATTATGTATTCGAGCTAAGTGTTTTACTGGAAAATATATTATCTATAGATATATGTTTGTATTTGATTTCTTATTCAAACTAAAATATTTTCACTTATGCTTGCACCACCTTTCTGTCAAAGCCTAGATTGTTATTAGACTATCAAGACCCATTAACGATCATGCTGTTGCTACAGTTGACATATAATGGTCAACTTTGTCCCTAGTCTCATCACCTTCGGTATTGGCGACGCACACGACCATCACCGTGTTCTTGCTGCCATTACTGTGGCCTCCAGCAGGGTGCACGGACATTTGCACGACTGCTATTTATCCACGGAATGCGACACGTCCCCGAGTGGTTGCTGGTGCACCATTTTGCGATCTGATGAAGTGGCCAAACTGCAGATGTCGTCTACGATCATGACTTCCGTTGCCAGCTGGTCTAGGGTAACCGGTTTGCCACTTAGAACCTGTTGTTGTTGCTGTTGATTCACGCGTAGATCCACTAGTGATGCTGGTGCCACCTCGTAGTCATGGCATAGATCGTGATTAGGATGATGTGGCCTGTCCTACCACACAGCTGCTGTGTCGAATGTTTGGAGGCACCACGGTCGATCATGGCAGCTATTGGTGTTGGCCGGTGTGTGCGGCCCTCCCCGCAATGTTGCCGCCGCCGCCGCGGCCTCTACCAAGGTGTACGGAAGATTCTTGTGGCAGTTGTTGATGTACAGAATAAGACATGTTCTTGAGTTGGTGCTCTCGTTCTATGTGTGACCTGATGTAGTCATCGAACTCGTAGAGGTCGGCCTCGAGCGGCTTGAGCTGTCTAGTCTTGGGTAACCTCCTCGCCACCTGGGATTTCTTGCTGCTGTTGCTGATCATGCCTAGCTAGATCCACCAGTGTTGGTGCAACCTCGTGATCATTGTCTAGATTGTTATTAAGACGACGTGACCAATTGACCACTACGCCACTGTGATGGCAGACATATGGGGAACACCGCGCTTGCTAATGACAGCCATCGATGTTGACCGACTCGTTAAATTATCCCCGATGTTGTTGCCGCGTTGTAGTTCATCAACGGAATGTGACACATCCTAAAGTCAACACTCGTGTTCGAAAAATCTAATCAGTCATCAATCGGCACTCGCCCACCCTCGTCCCCCGCGTCGCCCTGAAAGTGACTCGGACGGAACGTTCCTCCGAGTGCTTGCCGCCGCCGCCACTGTCCACGCCTCTGGCCCCTGTTTTCCTTCGTCTCTGGCCTCCTAGCCGGTGGCAAGAGGAGTGGCGGTCCATCTTATAGGAGATTCTCTAGTAGATCTACTATTTTATTAGATTTTTTTTCTTGAGTTTTTTCTATTTTCCAGAATAATTAGGTTAGGTTTGGATCGTCTTTTCGATGTTTTTAATTTGGCTTTCCATGTCATACTGGATCTCCTCCTCAGGATATGTCATTCTCTTCGAAGATGTCGTGTTCTTCATTAAGGGATCAAGGTACGTTGATGACCTAATCCTCTTTGAGGAGGGATTGGTTCTGTTTCTCCTCAGGTGAGATCGTCTTTCCGGTCGCTGGTGTTACTATTGGCGGCAACAGATATGCTCTTCCGGCCGCCGTTGGTATGTACTAACGGCGGCGGCAGATATTATGTTCGGTTCCACCTTCAAAACATTTAGTCGATATGCTTTCGGCGCCTTTTACTCCCTACAGTGGTTGAGCATACAACGTCACTTTTGCGACCTTCATGTCTATGGAGTCTTCTATTGGTTGAGACTGCAGATCGGTTTGGATCGGATGTTGTTCCACGGCCATGGATGCTCCCGAAGCAGTGGACGGCACCATGTGCAAGGAAGACGAAGTGTAGAGATCTAGTCTCGTACTTCAATGTTATTTTACTTTATGTTGAGATCTCAGTTGTAACAGGGGTTATATATTAATGAAATATGATCCCATTCTCAAAAAAAAAAACTCGTGTTCTATTTGTGACCTAATTATGACAATTCAAGATCTGGAGATGGCACAAGGGCTAAAACGATAATAATGCATGTTTTCAATGTTGCTATTTGCATGACTTAAGTCAGATGATGATCTTCATATGCTTGCTTGAAAATTGCATGGCTAAGTTTAAGGTAAAGTTTATTATCTAGCAGATGATAGAGTCTGTATAAGGATCAAATATTTTTTTGTCTTATATTTTGACTAAGGAACAATCGTTCTCTAATCCAATTTACGTGTTCAATATCACTACCACAAAATAAGCCTTTCACGGGCATTTGTAAAATCAGTGTAAAGACAATAAAAAGATCATCACCGCTATAGTGTTTCAGACATTTTTAACAATGGTTTAAGAGTTAATCTGCCGATAAAAACAATTTTTAGCATTGGTTTATAATATGGGTTGTTGCTACAATAAAAGAAGCATTTGTACAAGTGGCCCACATAACAGTACGCTGCAACATCAGCTCACCAGGCCCAACAACGTGATTTTTAATGTAAATACACATAAAACCCTCGCCAGCACCTCAAACATTTATCCCCCCCTCTCTCTCCATGCCGCCGCCTCCTCCCCCACGCCCTTTGCTCTGACGTCCCCCCCCCCACCCACCACCCCACCGACTCCCTCAACGTGCCCCTACTCGACCCTCTCCTCTAGAGTCCCCCTTCATTGCTGACCCCCTCTGCGTCACCCCCTGCTCCACCCTTTCCTCCAGCGCCCTCATCTCGACACCCTCCTCAGTGCTGCACTCTCCTCCGAATCTGACGGTCGAGTGGAAGATACAGCCCACCTCGCAGACCGGTAGCGGTGACGGCAGTGGGTGGGTCCGAAGCCGTTCCGGGCAGGTAGGGATCTAGCAGCCCGCCTCACTGGCTTGTGGGCGAGCGGCGGCAGGTACATGCGCCTCGCAGATGGGTGGCAGCAGAGGGACGGGTGGCGGCGGATCTGTCCGCCTCATGGGCGAGTGCCCGATAGATCCAGCCGCCTCACAAGTGGGCAGTAGCGGATCCATCCGCCTCGTAGGCGGACAACGACAATTCTAACCGCCTCACAGGTGATCGGCGGCGGATCTAGCCCACCTCGCGTCCTTGCAAACGGGCAACAAAGTGATGATGGCAGCGGTTCAGTCGTAGCTATGGCCGCCAGCTGTTTTTATTTTTTATTTTTGTATTTGTTCATAGCCGTGGGTGATAATATTATCCGTCACTACTACAGTGATCAATATATGATATTTGAATAATAATTGTTTGATTAATCTTGATCGTTAAATCTTTATAAAATCCTATGGTCTATATTTTGTCTTTTTTTTAATTAGTATAATAATTTTATGATCTTAAAAACAAACATGATGGCTCCTTTTGACCTTTAAATAAGAAGATAATAGATAGATAGATCTCCTTTATAGATATCTCTGCAGTCCACCCTGTTGTCTGTCGAGGTGTTTAGAGAAAGAATCATTAGGTAGGTTGAGAGAATAACCACGATGGGTTTCTCTACTGATATATATAGAGTACAATGTATAACAAAATCCTAGTTGGGTGTCTTGCTGTGCAAGCAAAACAGACACGAGTATTTACCTATTCTAACATTTTGTTACAGAGGCGGCTCGCAGGTTCCTATTGGTGAATCTTGAATAAAGCCCCCTCTGTTCCAGTTAAGAAAAGCTCAACTCTTTCTTCGTACGGACCTTTTGACTGTATCCATTATCTCTCAGGATGCTCTTTTCTAAACTTTCTAATTTGTCTTCTCAATCAAAGCTTGCACTAGAGATAGTGTATATCACTATGCTACTTCATCCTCATCATAGTGCAAAATGCTACACACAGTTTTATTTTCTTTAGTTTAAGCTCCTTACAATTGAAAGAACTTTGATGTCGTCTAGAGGGGGAGGTGAATTGACATTTCTGAAATTTAATCCAAAACTCGCAATAGAATCAGTACTACCAAAAATTGGACACTCCGGTTTTTGTCAGGGAGAGGGAAATAACCAAACACAAAAAAGAACAAGCTCAAACGCTAAGCATGCCCGCTACCACAAAGGCAATAAGGCTAGAGCAAGGTGATTTGACACTGAAATCACTTAGATAAAACACTATCCAAAACCGGACACTTCGGTTTCTAAAATCGTACACTCCGATATTCTCGGGACAAAAAACAGAGGCAAGAAAAAAACAACTCCTGGAAGAGTTCTAGCAAAAAGCGAAGCTACCAGAGGTCGCACACTAGCTAGAGCAGGCTTATCCACTTAGTAAAACAGGAACAACTACTCATGCAACCTATGTAAAATTAAAGCAAGCTAGAACTTACACAACAATAAAAACAAGGGAGCACACGGGGATTTATTTACCGGAGTTCAACAACTTGCAACCAAATCGTTATGTCTCTATTGAGGGGTACACTAAGGATCGATTCTCTTTCACCCCTTTTAGCTTGCCAAGCAATCACCAAAATCAAGCTTGGATGACCAAGCAATCATCGAGATCCAGCCTGGTACTCCACTAAACTTGCTTCTTCCTTTGCGTAGATAAAACCGACCTTTACAAACTTTTCCACCGCCCACCACAAACTTGGGAGCTTTAGGGCGATGCCTAGCCGTCTAGGAATCTTAAATTCCAAGAGTAACACATGCTTCACGGAATCTTGCCATGCAACAAAGCTCAAGTGCTCAATCTTTCTGATAAAAAAGACTCTCTCTCTCTCAACCCAATTCTTACTAAGAGATCAATCTTCACAAAGAGGAGATGGAGGTAGTACTAGGGGGCTTTGGCTATGTTATTTTCGTGAAAGGAGTCAGCAACCTCTGAAGGAGGGGTTGGAAGAGTATAAATACTCATCCCTCCAAAAGTAGCCGTTAAGAACTAGCCAGTGAAAACAAGACACTCCGGTCTCCAAAACCAGACCATGCATCCGGTTTTGGCTGAACTAGCCATTGGAATTCAAACCAGCCCAAAACTGGACACTTCGGTTTCTGAAACCGGACACTTTGATTTTCCAGGGACAATTAGAAGATTGAGTGTCTTTGGCTATTGTGTGCCACTCATCTCACTTAGAATTTTCCTTTGAGCATTGGGACTTAGCATATCATCCATGTAACATCCCTCTTAATAGAGTGGCATGCCTAAACTCAAGATTAAAATAAAAAAGGAGACTTTCTTTAACTTGAGCTTGCATAAATTGAATCTTGCCACTTCTTCACTTTTAGCTTTATGAGAGATGCAACATGTGCTTTTCATTTTGGCGTCATCACCTAGAGCCTGTGACTTGTAATATTTGAATCCATACGATCATCTGTCTAATGTAGTCACAAGTCACTTCGTGTCTTCACTTTCATCATCAATTGATACTTGGCAACATATGACACTGTTGGTATTTCTTACGATCATAGATAAATCCACAAGCGCACGGATATCGATATAGCACTTTACCTAGGAGTATTCCAGGTTATCGAATCATAGGGAATGTGTGTGTACTAATCTTCTAAGCTAGTCCGTCCAAGGACAGCAGGAATATGGTAGGCAGAGGGTAGAGAGAGGATTCCTATGATCAAGGATCCTATAATAAGATAGGTTTGGTCTATTATCGCTTACTTCGAGCACCGACTTACCCCTGTATCCACAGGCGACTTCGACCAATAGCTCAACGACGTACCCGAACATGGAGGATTACTAAGGCCGGATAGGGCTGTCACCACCTACCGACTACCTCTAACGAACCGTGGGGCACGCGGCAAACAAAAGTAACTTGTAGTATAGACACCACGTCTACGTTATCAATTACTATCCTAGTCTCGGTACCACACTTATAAAAGACTAAGGTACTCTAACTAAATAGAGCGATGATCCCGTAAGCAATAAAGGAAAAAACTTACTTAAATAGAAAACTTAAATACCAAAGAGAAAACAGGAATACTTACTTGAAAAGGAAAGCATCCGCCAAGGTACAAACATGGGGAAGATCGTTGACAAGCCCGGCGCCTTCCCGAACTCTCCCTCACTCTCTCTCTCTCTCTCTCTATTTTCTAAGCACTTTGGCAGTGCTAAAGTCTTTTGAAGTGGAGCTCTAAACTCTTCTTGTGTGTGTTGAAGTGGAGACACTCCCCTTCTTATATAGGGATCAAAGGCGGTTCCTGGAGGCGGTAACTGCCGCCCTAAGCGGGGGAACCGACCTTGGAAAGGCGGTGGGAGACTCCCCGAGCAGACCTAGGCCGAGTGGGTCCAATATTTGTTTAGCCGAACAAGCGTGTTCGGCCGAACATAGACCGGCCCTTTTCGGCCACAACCTTCTCCAGGTCTCTAACTTGCTGTTCTCACTCGTCCCTCCACATGTTAGGCCTTTTGGTATATCGGTTTGCTATGTTTATGGGCCCATGGATCCTTCTACTGCGCTCTGATTGGCCGGGAGTGTGTTTCCTCCTCTAATTACTTATGCTTTCCCTCTAGTACATGGATAAATCACCTGCATACAAATATTCAGCAACACTTATAGAAATTATTAGTAATAAACTCCTACCACTATGTTGTTTATTTTTTTTATATAATTTATACAGGCAATTGACGGTCGGATTTGGCACTTAAGGACCGTCAACAGACACCTTGTAGCTTGATTATGCTATACTTGCCCTTCACCATCGCATTGGTCCTTCGGCACTAAGACTCATCTTGCCCTTCTCCTTGCATGGTCCATCGTGATCAAGTCAAACCAATCACTTACCATCTTGCTAACTTGAGTCATACATTACTTTGCATCATTCGCATGAACTCCTTTATCATTGTATACATATTTTGATCATGTTGCTTTTAATAGAGCATCCAATTGTGAATCCGCAAGGAATTGATCATCATCCTTTTTCATACATTTGATCCTTGTGAGCAAGCCATTCAAATAAATACCAAATCATACAATGAAAATCCATGTTCCACAATTTGAGTCGATGTACATTTTGATCAATAATATCCACGTTGAGACATACAATATATCTTTGTTAGTTATATCCTGCTTAATTACTCATAAGAATTATTAGTCCTTTAATCATGTTATCATTCAATACACCAAAACCCACTTGGAAACTAGATGCACTTTCAACAATAATATAACTCGCAACTTATCTTTTAACTCTATGACTAATCTACCTATATTTTGTTTTAAATTTAAAGTTTGAACAAAAATATTGTCCAACTCTCGGTTTTTACCTTATGCAGTTCTCATTTTGGTGATATGAGAGTGATATTCCTCAATAGGCAAATAAGCATTCAACAATCTGAAATCACAAAAAATGCCGTCAGCAATTTTTTTTCTCAAAAATGTAGAAAAGTTGCATATCTTTGTATTGATAGAGAGAAAAAACAACCCCTTATAAACACCACCACCTCACTCATGGTCGAGCTGTGAGGAGTTGACCATTACATCGTTTTTGTAACAATACTAGCACCATGGCCAGTGATTTACTATGGGAAGAAAAAAAATCACCATCTGCAAATGTTAATGTAGTCATAGTTGTTACATGCATGTTATTTACATAGTACTTTTTGAGACTTTTATTGACATAGTATTAAAATCTGGTGAAACAACAATATTTCATTTGGTACATTCTAGAGGTCTACACTGTTTTAGAAAAAAAAAAACATATTGGAAGTCACATAATCCCAGTTTATAGAGTTAGGCAATATTTTCTTTCAATTAGAAAGAAATGTTTTCGTAGTTGTGAACTAATTGATCCATACGCCTGAAGGTGTCCTTTTTTTGCAACAATTATGTCCTGAAGTGACAATAGAAAAACAAAATAAAAGAAAAGATACGCTGGCCCATGAGAAGCCCACTGCTTCCACCAAACGTAACTCACATATGCTGGCCCATAAACAGGAGCGACGGACGACGAGGCATTCACCACAAAATCGCGTTTTTAAGGAAGCACTATAAAGAAAAACACACGTAAGGAGAGGCCTGACCCTCAACATAGACCAGCTAACCTGGCTCAATAACTCGACCTAACATCCGAAGTCCTCGTGCTCCAGCGAAGCACCAAAGATGATTTTCGTTCCGAAAGACACGAAGAGCCTCGTTCATGTAGGGATTACTTTATTCAAAAAACACACACATGCACAAAAAAAAATATGATGCTTCCAGATTATCCAAGCAACCATGATAACCAAAGAGTTGAAACCCTTTTTTCTTCTCCTTTGGCACTTTGTTTATCCCTTTGCGCCACTATTCCACAAAAGAAGTTTCATGCTGGCCAGGGATGCACCTCTGGAGGTCTAGCGGCTGAAGCATCTTAAGCCAAAATTCCCGAGCGAAGGCAGGTGGTCAGAATGTGTTGAACATCCTCACCGACTTGATCACATAGCGGACACCAAACAGGACGTGGCAAATTTCTCTTGGTTAATCTATCCGCTGTCCAACGCTGCGGGCTGCTAGCCCCACAAAGATTTTACACTTTGCCAGTGCCCAAAATTTCTAGAAAGACGTACGTAGAGCATTTCCCATTTCTATATTCTGCGCCATGGATCGAAAAGTGGTTTTACCCAAGAAATAGGCATGATAGGCTGGCCGAGTAGAGTTCTGTCTGTTAGGTTCTAATCTTTCTAGGCATCGATCTAGACAAGATCTGAGCATGTAGTGATGTACTGGGTTCGAGATCTAGAGAGAGAGAGATACCTGGGATGTGAGGGAGCGGAGCGGATGCGGCGGCATCGGTCCCGGCCATGTCCATGGCGAGGATCTCGTCGAGTTCGTCGGTGAGGTGTTGGCGCAGAGGGCACGGAGGTCGCCGGTGGAGACACCGGCTCTGACCCGGTACGGCAGGGATGTATGGCGGCATCGTGTCGGTGAGGCCTTCTCGTCACTAGTTGTGCCCGTCTCCTTGGGATCGGATTAGGTCTGTAGGTGAACAGTGGCAGCGGCCAACTTGGTATCCGTGTCCTGACTCCAACCCTCTTTTTTATATGGCACAGTGTGACAGGGGACCCACCAACCAGAGGTGGGGTAGGAGCGCCCCCGATCAGGGCACGATCTAGCGTTGGGCCGTTGGACCCAACGTTGAGATCTACTAACATTCTCCACTTAGATCTCATATCATCATTACTTTACATTTTTCATTTCATCACGAATTTACAAATAGAGCATGCTTCATTATCGCAGCTAAACGCCGATAGATTTAACAACCACTATACACATCTCCGTTCAGAAACAGATACATTTCTTTGGACCCTAAGTCTAGAATCATAAGGCTTCCCTTAACCCCATGCCGGCTACGTGCTCCTTGAACACGCTGGACGGTAAGCCTTTTGTGAGCGGATCCGCGAGCATTTTTTCAATCCTGATATGCTCGAGACTTATAGTGCGATTCTGAACTTTATCTTTTACAACATAGTACTTTATATTAATGTGCTTGACAGCATCACTAGACTGATTGTTGTGAGCATATATTACTGCTGGTTTATTATCACAGTATAACTTTAGTGGTTTCTCAATACTATTAACCACTTTTAATCCTGGTATAAATTTCTTTAGCCAGTTGACCTGTCCCGTGGCCTCATAACATGCTATAAACTCGGCATACATGGTCCTGGGACTTGTCCATAAGGCGTATGCCTACCATAGTACTCCACCCCACGGTCGGATCTTACAACATTAATCTTTAAATCATGTTGATTTTCTACTTCTTCTTTAAATATCTTGAATTTATTCAATGCCTCTGATCTTTCTTTGATTGGATAAATATAACCATAGCGGAAGTAATCGTCTGTGAATGTTATAAACAAGTCATAACCATCCACACTCTTGATAGGAAAAGGATCACAAATATTCGTATGGATGATCTCTAATATTCCTGCGCTTCTTTTTGCGTTTTTTTTTAATCTTTTTTACGTATTTGCCTTTAATACATTCAATGTATTATTCTAAGTCTGCGAACTCCAATGGAGGAAGAATGTCATTCTTTACAAGTCTTTAAATTCTCTCTCTCGAAATATGGCCTAAACGACAGTGCCATAATTTCGATGAGACGTTTGGAGTTCTCTTTCTTTTCTTGTTAACTTTAGACGACGAGGCCACATGGCTCATTTGAATCATGCACGTTATCATCATTCACATCATGTATCGTATTCACATTATCACCAAGTGATAACAAATAAAGTTTATCTTGTAAAGGCACAAAACCAATGCATTCATTGTTAAACAAAAGTTCATATTTGCCATTACCAAAATAACAATCATATCCATTAAAATCCAAACATGATACACTTATTAAATTTCTTTATAACGAAGGTACATAAAAGACATCGTAAAGCCTAAGAATAAAGCCATCTCTAAGCTCTAGGTGAAGATCCCCTACAGCTTTAACTTTGACTTCTACTCCATTAGCCACTCTTATCGAACCTTCGTCTCTTCTCGTGGTTCTCGTCGTACTGAATCCCTGTAAACAATTTGTAACATGAATAGTCACTCCTAAATCAATCCACCATGTGGATCTAAAATAATTAACATATAAGGATTCATTTACAAATATAATCATGTTCTCACCTTTTGTTGCCATGAACAGCTTCAGCCACTCAGGACAGTTCTTTTTTATAGTGTCCTTTCTCCTTGCAGTGGAGACATGTGTCCTTGTCCACTACAATCTATCCCTGCTGAGGCCTATGCTGCTGCTTGCCTTGGGGCTTAGAGTAAAAGACAGTTTACTTTAGCTGCTTGCCCTTGTTCTTGTTATCCCAAACATAGGATGTGTTTAGTTACATGGCTTAGTTCTAGCCTGGATAGGATCCAAGCCAGGCTAGCTTAAGCCAGCCTTTAGCAATGCAATGATAAAAAACGGCAGCATGTTTGGTTGGGTGGCCAACCAATTTTCGTTTAGGACAAGCTTATGTTTGGTTATCTGCATTAGCTTGTGTGAGTTCACCTTGCATTTGAGGTGGCGAGTTTTAGTTTCATCACCTCCTTCTCTTTCTTACTACTAGTCCATAACCGTTCTTGAGCTTGAGATTAACATGACAAAAAATTAAGCAAATTAGCTTTGATTAAGGGATTCAAGTCCACGACACAAGCAGATATTAACATCAGGGTGAACGAGTTGCATTCTTTTGAGCTAGAAACCTCTATACGTGCTATACAAAAGGGCACTCCATAACTACGAACTCTGTTGATCTCTCCAAAAACTAAGAGCTTTTCAAACCAAGTTAATTTAATCAATACAAAATTTTTATCTTAATCAGATAAACACAATTTTCTACCATGGGAATAGGTGGGACATTTCATCGAACACCTTGAAGCACCAGTACTCACGAATCCATGGCAGGAGCTTGAAGGACCTCGCTGCTGTTGAACTCGTACACGTGGTTGCCGGACTTGACGAACGCGAGCAAGGCTCTGGTCTGGGTTTCTGGGACTGTTGCTGACTGGAGGGGAGCTCGGCTAGCAGCAGCTTGATTGCAAGGGAACTCGGCGAGCAGCAGCTCGCTTGCAGGGGAGCTCGCCATTCAGTCTTCCATCGATTCCTTCCTGGCGCACGTCGTCTTCTTTGCCGGACGCCGAGAGCCGCAGTTTAATGGCCTTTTTTCTCTGCACTTTGCGACCGAGCTAGCCGCGCCACTCTGTCGTCGATCACGCACGTGAAACTATCTTCGTCACATCGGCGCCGGTGGAGTCGCCTTTGCGAAGGAGGTAACAAGAGGCATGGAAGGTAAACGGAATCTCTTCATGTGGGCGCCCGACGCTTGTGCAAGCCTGGCTTGCTGGAAACGCTCGCCATCTGCGTTTTCAGCAGGCCAGGCTTCAGGCCTTCTTTTGCATTAGCTAAGCCTGGTCAAGGAACTGTGCAGGTAACCAAACAATGGGAAAAGAAGTTTTTCTGCATTTGCTAAGTCTGGCTAAGATTCAATGCACCTAACCAAACACATCCATAGTGAACAGAATCATCATTCTTGTTTCTGAATCTGTCCTCCTCTTGAACACTATTGACAATAAGCTACTCAAAGATCCATTTTTCTGGATTCATGTTGTAGTTGGAGACAAAGTTTTTAAATTCCTTTGGATAGGACAGCAACACAAAATAAATCAGGAGGTCATCCTCAACCTTCAGATTCACAGTCTTCAACTTTGCAGCCAAAGAGTTCATCTTTAGGACATGCTCTTTTATACCACCTCCAGTGTATTTCTCAGACACAAGCTGTCTGATCATCTGTGTGGCATAAGTCTTGTAAGAATCAGTGAACTAGTTCTTAATCCTTTGGAGGTAGCCCTTGACAGCGTTTTCATTTGGGATTGAACCCATGATAGCGGGTTCAATCGTGCTCTTGATAAGAGACAAGCACTTCTTGTTGTCAAGGACCCATTTTCTGTGCTCAAGTTGAACTCGAGCTTTGTCGGGAGCATCATACCTCTGTCTCTTTGCCCAATCATCATCTATCTCCTCTGTGCCCCTGACAAGCTCAGGAGGCTCTGTGGGACATGGGGTAGTCACTATCTAGTCCATCTCACCCATAACAAAGGCAAGGTCGATCTTTCTCTTTCATTTCCCATAGTTGTACTCTTTCAAGATTGAGATCTGGGACAGGAAGCTCATCATGGTGGCTTCTAAAATTAATTATGAAAGATGAGAACAAGAATTACATACAAATTCTATCATGACATGCATTAAAACCTACATCACCGTTGGACAGAAATAGACATAATACATAAACCATCGTTAATATGATATTACAATTAATAACGTTAGTCAGAAAATTACAATGACATATAATCTAAAAATTAATGCTCCTAAAATTGAATTCTCCCGTTGGTTCGAAATTTAATTTTAAAAAACATCAATTTTAATAATAATCATAAAATTCTATCATCTTGCAGCGGAAACATGTCATAAAAGCATGTATGAACAATAGCAAAACATCTTAATTTACTCTCTGAAAAAATAATCTCGTTGGTTCATATTTTAACATAGACAAATTCATCAAATTTCAATTAAATTCTGGTAAAAGACAACATAAAACCAGTAAAAACTGATAAAAAAAGCTACTGTGCATTTCTTTCTCTTCTGGGCCTATTTCAGAGAAAAAACTCAGGGAAGAAAACAGTCCATCTAGGGCACGCGCGCGCACAACTCTTCCGGCCCGACCCAGCCCAGACAGTCGCGCAAAAGAAGAGAGTCGCCCATGGGGCGTGTGCGTGACCGCACTAGGCCTTTCGGCCCAGCCCATGCGAGCGAGTGAAAGTGGCGACCCAGCCCAGCTGAGCCGCCTTCACGCCTTCACCTCTTGTATCAGATTCCAAAGTTGAAAAACAAAACTCGAAGAGTCCAATCAGGGATAAGCCTCCACAAATATGGTTCGGCCAACGCTGATCCGCAGTGCCTCTGCAACCGTGCGTTGCTTTGCTTACTAGTCTTTGCAGGAACAAGTGCAACCACAGATAGCGCAAGCTCTACAAGTGAACAACCAAACAGCCAAAAGTGTGACTAAAACAACGTGTTGAGTCCTTTGCCCAACAACGTGCTGGCATAAAAATTTGTCTGCATAACAAAAAGAATAGTTTTTTTTTATCGAACACGTAGAAGAGTTACGCGTCTTTATATTAAGAAGAAAAAAAAGATCCAGTATAACCCGATCTTGGAGATAATCCTAGGCGAGCACCCAATTAGGAAATTACCTTCGCACCGATGATCAACAACAACAACCCCGATGATCTCGGCCTACACCAGTTGCCTTAGCCCTTTGGCTCCGCCATCCCCCAGATGGTGGCTTCCTCTCTTATTTCTTTCAGCAATACATTCAACTGCGGTCTTTGGCTTTCAAAAATGCACATGTTCCTATGCTTCCATACTGACCAAGCGACGAGCTGAATGAGCGAGTTGACAAAAAGAATAATCAAATTAAATTCAGTGCTTATCCATGGTCCAATTGACATAGTCGAACTAGAACAGATAGTAAAAGAATTTTGGGGATAAAAGTGCAAAAGTAGAAACTTCGACCAACATGGGGAGCTCAGATGGTCAGTGAACACGAAATACCTTTATCGGGATGATGTACTACGAGAATTCACTTCGAATTACTTACCTATGAAATGTTCTTTTTTTAATACATTTATATTTGTCCCTTGGGCTGTTAAGAAATTTTACATAACCTTTTAACTGTGTTTGTGTGCAATGGTGATTTCTTTTAGCGGAACAAAGTACTTTGAATGGTACATACTCCGTTCTAAAATTATTGTCGTCATTGACTTTTTTCGTTACCTTTGATCATTCGTCTTATTCAAAATATTTGTTTAAATATTAAAAGTTATAAGTTATATATTTAAATTTTGTCTAATAATAAAACAAATCATCAAAAAATAAATGATATTTTTTTAAAAAAAATTGAATAAGACGAATGGTTAAATGTAGCGAAAAAAGTCAATAACGAGATCAGAGATTTTCTATTTATTAAAGTACTGTACAAACTAGCGAAATTTAGCAGTAGGAGTATCTGTCACTGAAGTTGCGAGAACAGCAGCAGTCAAGTATATGCTGCTCACACGTCATGCCCTCCTTATATTTACCTATGTATCAACGCCAACGCTATACCCCAAAGAACCTCCTCCAAAACCAAGGCTGAAGGGAAACATTACCTCCAAGGCTGGAACGCCAGACAAAACACCTCAGGTTTTGGCCGTTCCAGACACGGCCAACGCAGCATCGCATACTCAGAAACTCCCTTGTTCGCAGCGACAGCGACGATCGATGTGTGCATGACGTACGTTGACAAGTCATCACAGCTATAAATCGAGTAGACTTCACTTTAAACAGCACCACCGCAACGTACGTTAGCGCCGGGTCACAACTATGCAGCACCAGCAGCACGAGGTGGCCGGTGCTCGGAGGGCCGGCCGTGAGCATGCCGCCGGGAGCCGGAGAGCTGCGGCGGCCGAGATACCGGCCACCCACCGGACAGAACGGGCCGGCGAGGTTCGAAGAGCCACGGCGTCTGAGATGCCGGCGACCCACCGGACAGAACGGGCTGGCGAGGCTCGGAGAGCGGCCGAGATGCCCGCTACCCACCGGACAACAGAACGGGCCGGCGGTGAGCCTTGGAGAGCGGCCACGGAGGCGGAGATGCCCGCACGGCGGACGGAGAGAAAGAAGAGCCTCGAGACCCTCCTCGACGACACTGGGAACACTCGAGAGAAGCAGCGCGGCGCCATCCCAGCACGATCGGTGCCGGCCCCGGGGGAGAAGGTGACGAGGTTCCCTGGGCAGGGGCTGGAGTTCAAGGAGCTGTCCTACAGCGTCATCAAGAAGCAGAAGAAGGACGGCGTCAAGGTGAAGAAGGAGGTGTACCTGCTCAACGACATCTCCGGGCAGGCGCTCCGGGGGCAGATCACCGCCATCCTCGGGCCGAGCGGCGCCGGGAAGTCGACGTTCCTCGACGCGCTAGCGGGCAGAATCGCCAAAGGGAGCCTCGAAGGGTCCGTCAGCGTCGACGGCCGGCCGGTAAGAACAAACACAAGGATGCCATCCATTGTACCTTTGAGCCAAACTGTAGAACAACAGGGTGAAGGTTTCTGAGTATGGATGCACTGAACTGAAAACTCTGTTCAGGTGACCACGAGCTACATGAAGCAGATATCTTCTTACGTGATGCAAGATGATCAACTTTTTCCGATGCTGACGGTGCTGGAGACCCTCCGGTTTGCTGCTGAGGTCAGGCTGCCTCCAACGCTCTCCAGGGATGAGAAGCTGAAGCGGGTGTGGGAACTCATCGAGCAGCTTGGTTTGCAGGTACTGTATCCCTCCAGTGTCCTCTGTTCCAGCTCATTGTAGTTCAATACTCAACTCTGCATCTTGCCGCTTCTAGCGATCTAGGCTCTCAAATAGTATAATTTCTGCTAGACTAGAAAAGGTAAGAAATATGCATATGCTTTGCCAATGTTCTTAACCTTGATCGTTCACAGTGAACATATGACACCACCTGCTACAGAAGCTGCCAGCTATCATGTTCTAGTTTTTCTGTTCGATAATTTCTTAGTCGATTGGTTCTGGTGTACGTTGTCTTCGCTGACATTATGCAGCAAAACAACCAAACAAAATGAAATCATACCAAGGTTTCAAAACACGTATGCATCCAAACAAAACAGAAGCATAACAACATAATTATACTTCTTCCTATAGAATTGTATGGTGACTATGTCTGAGAAGATGGTTAACATTTTTGACACATACCTGAATGTCATTGACAGACCACAGCTCACACATATATTGGAGATGAAGGGATTCGAGGAGTATCTGGAGGAGAACGCCGCAGGGTGTCAATTGGCACAGATATAATCCACAAGCCATCTTTGCTGTTTCTGGATGAACCAACCTCTGGCCTCGACTCCACCAGTGCATACAGTGTAGTGGAGAAAGTGAAGGAAATAGCAAAAGAAGGAAGTATTGTGCTAATGACAATTCATCAGCCATCATTCAGGATACAGATGCTTCTTGACAGAATTGTCATCCTTGCTAGGTAATAAAATATTGAATTGCCATTTTTACAAACATAACGTTCTCTAAACATTAAATAACCTTGAAAAATCAAGTTTTTGAATAAGCACTTAGACTTAGTGATAGGTTCTGTATTAGTCCATATATCATTCTGACCAATTACTATACTTAATGCAGAGGAAGACTGATCTATCTAGGCAGTCCAAACACACTTCCTACATACCTTGCTGGCTTTGGCCGACCCATACCTGATGGTGAGAACAGCATTGAATATCTCTTGGATGTCATTAAGGAGTATGATGAATCAACATTAGGACTTGAGCCTTTAGTTGCTTACCAAAGGGATGGCAGCAAACCAAATGAAGCTGCAAAAACCCCAATACCAAAGACACCGAGGACACCATACCAGAAGTCTGTGCAATTCCGACAAATACAGCTCAAAAGCAACCAGTTTTCTGTCACAACAACAACACCTCATGCAAATCCATTCTCAAACTATGAGTCCTACAATATCGATGATGATGATGAGAATTTTGACAATTCTCTTGAAAGGAAATCACAGACACCCATGCACACTGGAACCTCAACCTACCATCCAAGACTAGCCTCACAATTCTACAAGGATTTCTCTGTTTGGGTTTACAATGGTGTCACAGGGACACCACATCATAAACCAACATGGGGTCCACCTCGAACCCCATCTAGGACCCCAATGTCAAGCTACCAACGCAGCCGCGTGGCTACACCACACCATCTGCCTCCTCCGTCTCCACATGAACCAGTATTCAAGCCAGAAGAGCCAACGTACCAGGAATACCAGCTTGATCTTGAGCCTCTTGATGCTCCTGAGGAAGGGCCCAAGTTTGCTAACCCATGGCTCAGAGAGGTCGCTGTACTTTCATGGCGCACTGCACTAAATGTAGTGCGAACACCAGAACTATTCCTCTCCCGTGAGATTGTTCTTACAGTCATGGCACTTATCCTTTCAACACTGTTCCATCGCCTCAGTGATGCAAGTTTCATAACGATCAATCGCATCCTTAACTTCTACATTTTTGCAGTCTGCCTTGTCTTCTTCTCTTCAAATGATGCTGTTCCCACATTCATCCAAGAGCGCTTCATATTTATCCGTGAGAGATCTCACAATGCATACCGAGCTTCATCCTATGTGATATCTTCCCTTATTGTCTACCTCCCATTCTTTGCTATTCAGGGCTTTACCTTTGCAGTTATCACAAAGTTCATGCTCCATTTAAAAAGTAGCCTGGTTAATTTCTGGATCATCCTTTTTGCATCACTCATAACTACCAATGCCTATGTGATGCTGGTCAGTGCACTTGTTCCAAGCTACATCACTGGTTATGCTGTTGTGATTGCGACAACAGCACTATTCTTCCTTACTTGTGGATTCTTCTTAAAGCGCACAAAGATTCCTGTTGCTTGGAGCTGGCTTCATTACATCTCTGCCATCAAGTATCCATTTGAGGCGTTGCTTGTGAATGAGTTCAAAGGAAGCCGTTGCTATGTTGGCGCACCAAATGAGCTTTCACCTGGACCCCTGGGAGATATCAAGCCAAGTGACCTTCACAATAAACTGCAATTGAACCGTACAACATGCCCCCTCATTGGTCAGGATGTTCTCTCCACCATGGATATCACAATTGATAACATCTGGGTAGATGTCGCAATCCTCCTTGCCTGGGGTGTGCTCTATCGACTTTTCTTCTATGTGGTCCTGAGATTCTACTCCAAGAATGAGAGGAAGTAAGAATTTTTCACCACAGATGTATGCAAATCCATTCATGCCATTGCTGTCTGCAACAACGTGATTGAGTTCCAAGATCAATTTACATTATCAAAAGTTTGTACTCAGAAATGTTGATTCAATGACTGCATGAAAATTTAATATTGATTCATTGAAGTACTAATTCCAGCTACACCCATTTTTCTTTATTTGAATAGAAATGCATATCATGGTAGGCAAATAACTAACTCAAGAAATCAGGTATGTCCTACTTGTTCGCAACATATTTGTGAGTTCAAATCTTGTTAATGTTGACTGAAAACAAAAAGGAAGAAGAACAACCACGTATCAGGTAACATAGGCTCATGGAAGAACCATACAGCTGAGCATAAACAAGAATAACCCCCTAGCATTTTCGTGGAAAACAAATTAAGGAAGATATTGTTCCTTAATAATAATCATTCACTAATACCATGAGATTTCACCACGTTCTACAATCCACCTGTCATTTCAGAAAACTCAAACAAAAGTTTGTAATGGAATAATTGATGGCACAACAGAGTTAACATGCTTCAATGTACTGAACTTGCTGGTTTGTGTAAATAAAACACCATGGTGAAGAAAGAACTGAGAGGATAGTATCTTGTACCCTCAACAGAAACTAATCACTAACAAAAATCACCTAAAATTTGTCATCAGCCCATGTTTTCAAGCCTGTATGTTATCCGGTAATCATTCAAATGTCTATCATATGCATATTGTGATTCTTATTCTACATTCACCAATCACTTTAAGTTTATACAGCTAGAGCGTCTTTACCGGAAAATCTATGTATGGTATATGTTATGTTACAAAAACTCTTGGTGGCTATAGCGAATGGTATGGCTAGTTTACCTGGTAATAACGATGAGAATTTCATGAGGCAATGCATGCTGATTAATTAACACTGAAATCATCTTTGAAATAGGAACTAAATGGACCAATAGAAATTATTTAGAGAGACAAAGATTATGATAAAGAAAACAGACAATACGGTGCTGGCTAGTAGATTGGAATGTGCTATAACAACAAACTATAGAATAATAATTCTGATTAGCGATTACCTACTAGATAACCTGACCCTGTCACTGAAAAAACGTTTTACTCCAGGTATTCTTACTTTCCTCCTAATTCCTAAGAGAACTACCTATATTGTAGGCGCCTGAAAAGCAAAGATTTTATAGCATTTTCTCCTGTGATGGTTATTATTTCTCAAAAACTGAAAATTCTATCTTCCAGTGCTTCAAGTTATTAAAACAATGATACACAGCTCTTTCCTCTGATGTAGCACAGCCCCCCGCAGCTCGGTCCGGAGCAGCATGGCAAAG
The DNA here is from genome assembly GCA_030378355.1 of Eleusine indica. Lineage (NCBI taxonomy): Eukaryota > Viridiplantae > Streptophyta > Magnoliopsida > Poales > Poaceae > Eleusine > Eleusine indica. The sequence continues at coordinate 34,352,945 of CM059499.1, forward strand.
TTTGTAAGGGACTGAGTTCTTCTTTTTAATACAATGATATGCAGCACTCCTGCGTAGTCGATTAAAAAAGTTATTAATACCATTGAAATACAAAATGCAAGGAAATAAATCAAAAGGCGCATAAAAATACCTTGTTTTCTTTGTCAACAACTGACCTTGCAGTTCAAATTTATCTTATTTTCAGTAAGAAAACAATCATGTCCATGAAGGCTTCAACACCTTTTAGAGAAATCTAAACCATTGTCATAAAGGGAATAATTCAGGATAGAAATTGTGCTATCATGCGGAATCATGGGCAACCACAACAGGTGACAGCTGACAGGAATCCTTGTTCAAGCATGATGCTATTGACTCCAACTCAACAGGTTATAGGGCCATGATATAAGAAAAGACCGCAAGATATTGCTTTGAATCAGATGCATAGCCCTCAATCCAAGGATCACAGCTCACAGGGTCATGACACCGGAAAAGATTGTGAGCCCATGCTACCGAATATATTTGTGGAGCCGTCCGTGCTGGGAACAGAGCTCACTTGCCATTTCATCACACGACAATATACATTAAGGGGCTGCCTGCATCTTGCTGGAGTCCATTTTTTTTTTCTCGAATACGCAGGAGAGTTGTGTATCTTTGTATTATAAAGAGAAAGAGTTCGGACCCTTACAAGAACACCACCACCTCATTCCGGGCCGAGGCATGAAGGGCTGAATGATACAAAAAACAGAAAGAAGCTAACTAAAGAAAACTGAAGGATGAGACCTGACCAAAAACCAAACAAGACTAGCTAGCCTAATCTGGGACCGAGACCAAGTGCACGCAGCCATCTGCCATGCACCACAATTCTTCCTCTTCTTTACAGGCACAAATGCGTTTTTTCTAACCCCGGTTGAGCACTCTCAAAGATGCAAGCATTACAATGCTTCCACAACGTCCAGGCACCAAGAATGATGACCAAGTTCACTCCCTTTTTCTGCTCTTTTTGCAACTTTCTGATGGCTCATGGAGTCCATCATAACAACAGGTGAAGACTGAACAGACTTCAGTTCAAACAGGACAAACCCCCCAGACAATCTTTGTGGATTCAAGGATACTCGCTAGTGAAACAAATCAGATGGTACCTTGAAAGTAACATATGGCTCGGGGCTCCTGAATCCTTACAAGAGAATCAACATTGTTGCAGAATTAGTCATAGCTGATAGTACTCTTACTTGATTAACTGATCAACCTTCATTACTGAATGATGGTGTTAGAAAAATAATGAAAGAATGCTCCTCTAGTTGGCATGCCATGATTCTTGCACATCTCTATTAAAAATCAAGAATGTACTGCGTAATTCGAGGAGTATCTGGAGAGGAAAGTCATAGCATTTGACGAGCGTCAGAATCGACTCGGCCCGAGGCGGCATTGCGTCAAACAGTTGGTGAGCGGCGAGTTGTAGGACCGCACCTGAGCGCGCGCAACAAGGGCCGCGGGCTAGTTGCGGACGAATGTGCCGAGCTCCGCAACGGCAGATGATTTCGGTGGGGTAGCTGATGGAACTCCTTCCCACAAAAGAACCACCGACGGTGGTTCCGTACCCGCAGCGCTGGCGTCGAACCAGTTGGTGGGCGGCTCGGTGGTGAGGCTTGACTCGTGTAGGTAGCAAGTGGAGCGGCAGCAGATTAGCCAGCAACCATGACGAAGTTCACTGCGGCCGTACACGGCAGAGCTCGCCAAGAACACGCGCGACTGGATCACTGAACCGAACCCACCATGCGCGTGTTGGATTCTCTTGTTTGTTTTTTTTTCGCGAGAATAGTGTTGGATCCTCGCTGCCGCTGAGCAAGTTATCCGCAGAACTAATTGTGAGATTGAACACGAAGCATCACAGATGAGCCAACATATTATTGTGTTTTCTGGCCTCCAAAGGACTAACGCCTCGTTCGTTTCCTTCGGAACGCCTAGGCCTGGGCGCGGTTAACCGCAAAACTGTTAGCCGAACCGAACCGAAGTAACCGAAATCTGCGGTTAATTCGGTGTTCGGTGATCCGTTTGGTTTTTGTTTTCTGTTTGTTCGGTGATCGGTGTTTTCTACGGTTTTCGCGGCCTGTTAACCGAACCACCGAAATAACCGAACCTGCAGCTCAACTATACCTTGCGGCCCATAAAAACCAAGTACGATAGTGCTAAACTCCACCTCTCACCGGCCCATACAAGCCACTCCACTCCCACCGGCCCATAAAAGTTAACTCACTTTAGCTAACCCTAACACCAACGCACTCACCAGGCATGCAAGCGGGCAGCTGCCCAAACAGCGACGGCGGCGACGCCAGGCAATTGACGGACGACGAGCAGCAGCAGTGCGACGTCAGGACAGTGGCGGCGCCAAGAGGCAAGGCGGCAGTCGGCGCGCTGCCGGTGGCAGCACGGCGGCAGTCGGCAAGGTGACGCACAAGTCGGTATCTCGGTGAGCACGGCGATACATAGGCAACCGACGAGCAGGCCCGAGCACAGCAGTCCGTCGGCGTGCACGCGTGAGGGCAGCAGCGATTGGCCAGGCGAGATCTACTTTATGCTTCAGTTCAATTTTTCCTTTCTATATGTGTCAAAATATCGGTTTGTGCGGTTAATACACCGAATTAACTGAAGCCGAATTATACGGTTAATAGATTTTTAGCAACAACTTCGGTTTCCATTTTCTCAAAACCGAAATTTCCTTCCACCGCATTAACCGTGTTGAGTTATTGGGTGATCATACTAGAACACCACAGAGAGCGAAAAGTAATAAAACATAAGAATAGAGGAGACAAAATTCTTTATTATTGTATTCAGATCAAATTACAATGAGGTGTCTACTCAACTATTTCGGTTTATGCGGTTAATACACCGAATTAACCGAAGCCGAATTGTGCGGTTAATAGATTTTTAGCAACAACTTCGGTTTCCATTTTCTCAAAACCGAAATTTTCTTCCACCGCATTAACCGTGTTGAGTTATAAAGTGATAGTATTAGAACACCACAGAGAGCGAAAAGTAATAAAACATAAGAATAGAGGAGACGAAATTCTTTATTGTTGTATTCAGATCAAACTACAATGAGGTGTCTACTCAACTATTTATAAGGAGAAAACCCTACTTCGAGTTGGACCTAAATTTGATAACGAGCCCATATGGACCAGAAAGCCTTCTTCTAGAAGGTGGGTCTGGCCTAACAAGCGTTTTACAATAATTTTCTTTGGGCTCTTTATCACGATAAATATGTCTCATAAAAACTCCTTAAAAATCCAGTGAGAAAAATGGAGAAAAGAGCATATATTACCGTTAGCTGCATTGCACGCATTGCCTCATCAAAAACCTTATTGAGAAAACTTCATATGAAGAACTCATAAGGAAAAAAGAGTACAATGCTATAATCTTCGTGATTAATAATTATCGATCTTCGTGAACAATATGAATTATTTTCGAGATAATTCTTTTAATTCGGGAATGTGATGTGCTTAGGGAAGTTCTTCCCCCTGTTCCAAGCACTTCTCTAAATCTCTTCATGTCAATATCATATCGACAGTTTTCAAAAGTGCAAACTGATAATGCATTTATGAATATATCTGTATGATTATCATAATATCGGACATGAGTTACTAAAATCTCTCCCTTCTCTTGCAATTCATGCGCATGGAAGAATTTTGGTAATGTATGTTTTGTCCTATTCGACTTTATATATCCCAATTGTATTTGTGCAATACAAGCTATATTATCTTCATAGATAATAGTAGGGGATGGATTGTACGTCACTCCATAATACTCCAATATATGGTTTGACATCCTCCTTAGTCAGGTGCATTCCTTGACAGCTTCAAATAATGATCTCATAGAATTTTCTTGATTCCATTCTAGTGTCACATGGTTAGTGTTAAGCTATATCTTGCTAGTAGATGTATTGTCTCATCAAAAACATTATGTAAGAAACCTTCGAGTAAAACTCACAAAGGAAAAATTACAATACATAACTTTCTTTGTTATTATCTTCATGAGAGTCTATTCTTCATGAATAGACAGTATGTTCTTCATGATCAAAATAAATAAGTGATACTATTCAATATGCTCCCCCTTACTTGGACATTTCCTGAACTTCATGTTCAATGTCTTTACCATACATTATTCAAAAATGCATATAAGCAATGATAAGAAATATTATCATAGTGCTAAGTCTTAAAAAGACTTTTCTCATAATTCTTCTAAGATTGTAATGGGAGTATTGAAGCAATGTGTTTCGTGCACATATAAGTTTGACACTGTCAAATTATTACTTATTTGATATGTGCAATATAATCATTTTTATCCTTTCATATGATTTTCTGAGTTGTTACAATAATGCAACATTCAATTGAGAACTTGAAAATCATATACCAGACTTTATTTCTAGTTGGGGATTGCACTAAATATCTTCATGGAATCATATGGAATCATATTTCTGTTACTAGCATGTACTTTCGAAGTATTTATGATTCTATATTAATCGAATCGGGTCGAAATCCTTCTAGGATCAGTGGTGTTTATTTCATAATTCGACTGGTATAGTTATCCATTGTCATATTCCTTCGTGGAAGTATCTCTTCTATAGAGATGCTCTTCATGAGACTTTGCATTAAGTTACGCTCCTTGGTGGATGCGTTTCTTCAATGAGATTCTCTTCATGATACTTCTCACCATAAATAATTCAGATGTTATAATATTATAAATCCTTCAAGGATTTCATCATAGATTTACATAATCCACTTAATTCACTGCATTTATTCAATATGCCTTGCCAGAAATAATCAGAACATTTCATGAGTAGGAGTATAAGTCTTCGTGACTTATGAACCATAAATTTAACCATATTTATGCTTTATTCTCAGTTACTTTATTTATTGACCCGATGTAAATGCTACAAGCATTTATGCCATGGACTTCGTTTTCGGATCCGGATTCTCATAAGAGAAATAATAGCAATATTCTAGAGGAAATGTTGTTAACAATACTTCAATTCTCTCCCACATTCATCTTTCAAGATGATTCAATACCATATCATGATTGTTCTATACTCCCTTACTATATACGCGCGCTTATAGTAATAGGTTCATCTTCATGATGCTCTCTTCGTGAGATCATTTCTTCGTGAAATATACGAGCGAGGAGTTTCTTCAAATGAGTAATCAACTCTAGGATCTATAATTATCCATAAGTATGGAATAAATGACTTCTGTGTTATTCTACTATGATGATATATATACAAGCGTCCCCGTAATATATCAATTCAATGCTGATTTTACTTCATGTAAAATATAGCTTCTAGTTTGTAACTTCAAGTTACACTCCTCTTTGCTTCAATGCAAATTTATCTGGCATTCATTTGAGCTTCATGCTCATACGTAGTGCGTGAATATATTCCTTCTAAGAATATTGATGATCATGATTATTTTCTTCTTGAAAATATATAAGGCATTAATTTTACGGGAATTCTCTCCCCCTAGTGTTGTCATCAGATCATTCAATAGCATATTTATAAATGTATCTCCTATGATGAACTTCAGCGATGTACCTTCAAGATTGGTTCATCTCTCACTTCATATGAGTGCCCATTCATATATGCTATTATGGTGAAAAATCTTCAATAATTTCACGCACATTTTGTAAATTCATATGCAGTGAACTAGACACACTCTACGTCTAGTATGTCCATTAGCAATGCTTTGCAGGTGGACGATATTCTGAACTTCGAGTTCATTTCTCTGGTGCAAGGATCCATTGTTTGGATTCATTTAGCTTCCCAATCTATTTCTTGACATTTGCCTCTAGAGAGATGCTTGCCTCCCCCTAATATTGGGAAATAATCTTTACTAAAAATACAATCAGCGAACCGAGCCGTATGTAAATATTCAGTGAATGGCTCGAAATACTTGATTATGGATGAGCTTTCATAGCCAATGTAAAGTTCAAGTTACGTTGTGTACCCATTATAGTTGATCGAGGTGGAGGGATTGGTATGTATTCTATACATCCAATTATTCGTAAGTGGGAAACACACACCATGGCGAATGTTCATGTGTAGCAGATAGCCTCAATGAAACTAGTGTTGCTGCGTGCAACACTGCATGCCCCCAAACAAGGGGTAGGCAATTAGCAATTCCACACTAGCGGTCATGCAATCATCGATTCTCCTTGAATCTTAAGCTTGAGTCGAGTGATTAGTTTCCCTTTTGCACATACAATGCATAAAATTCTTCTTGATTTGGAAAATCTAACTTCAAGTTGTGACTCTTTGAATTCTTTATGATTCTTTGCATCGTATCAAACATAATGAGGGGTTCTTCACCTTCATTTGTCATTGGTTTCTTCGTGAAATCCATTTGCATGTAAGCCATTAAAGCTTAACAATGTCTGAGTAAATTCAGAATAAAGTAATGCTTCATGGATTACCACTTGCGCTTCAATTGTTAGGACGATTGTGACCCTGCATGTGCCAACAATCCGAGTATCATTACAAATGATATTAGTTGTATCTCCATCATACTTTCGTAGTGTTTAGAAATAACCAGTGTTCCTGAGAACGATGACGGTAATGCAAATGTCTACGAGACAAAGCTTCTCATCCATAGCCACTGTACTTCATGATGCAAAAATTTCACACACACACTAATATGATATATTAGTGAGAAATGTTTTTCTCTTCGTGAGAGTACATGGATAAATCACCTAATTCCTTCTAGGAATCAATACATACTGCACCCTTATTACAAATGCTTAGATAAATTTTGATACTAGGTAGTCTACGAGACTACTTGGAATCTTCATGCATACCTTCTTTCAACTCAAAATCAATGATCTTTCTTGGTTTTGTAGTCTAGAATTTATCTTCATGATGTATTCTGTGGGGAGTAAGGCTATTCCAATCTACTCAAAGCGTCCATGCAATGAGTTCCATAAGACCTTTGGGCTTCTTTCAGTTATGTATTTATCCTTCAATGTGGCACTTAAGTGACGCCTCAGAAAAAACAAGGCTTCAGCTTTCTCAAGGAGAATCTTCTTGTTTGGGCAAAAACCATCTTCAAGTGCCCATGATCGGTAGTTATTTTCATTGGGACTAAGTGCTTGAAACTCACTCTTCATGAGGTCAGATATCTGCGAAATATCATTGTGCAAAGGATTACTTCATGTATCCAAATAATATATCAAGTAATCAGGGGCATATGTATGGTGGTATAACGAAAACTTCATGTTTAAGTTATTTTATTAGTGTTTCCGCATAAAACCAACCAATAAACTGTAAAAACGATGTAACTTAAGGACCATAGTCCATTCTACATAAATATGGCAAAATCCAGGGTGTTATCTGCAAAATAACATACTCCTGTGAAATTTTCTTGCCATTTTGCAAATTCTGTGGGATTATCTTTGAAAAAATCAGGGTTATTTCTACGAGAAAAATTAGGATTTAATCATAAAATCTGACAATTCAGGGGTGTTATATGCAAAAATAACACGTTTCCATGAATTTTCTGTTATTTCTTGCAGGCTCATGATAATTTTTAGGATCCTAGGGACCTTAATGCAAATACCAGTTAGCTGGTTTATTCTCAAAAAAGTCAAGGGTGTTTTTGCGAGAAAAAACTAAACTTAATCATAAAATCTACAATTCTAGGGTATTATATGAAAAATAACACATCCTTCTGGAGTTTCCATATATTCATAATTTTCAGCATGTCCAGGGACTTTGTTGTAAAAACATCAGACATTTGCACCGAATGAACTGATAATGGGCCAAAACCCAGCACAAATTCTTCAGCCTGGCCCAATTTCTATGTGAAAGTAGGCAAAACCCTAGATTCTTTCACTCTCCCCATTTCTTCCTCCTGACCGAACGCAACTGAGCTCCCATGTGCGAGATCCAAGCGCGAGCCCGACAGCCGGTAGTCACCATGGCCTCTCTGCGCGCGGAGGCCGGGGCAAGGCGCTGCTGCGTGCAGGTCATACGTGTCCAGGCGCGGCGGCAGCGTGGCACTGCTCGTGGGCATGGGCGGAGCCAGCTGCGGGCTAGTGCTGGCGTAGGCCGGGGCTAGCGCTGCTCTGTGCAGGCGTAGGCCCGGGCGGCAGCTTGCTGCGCTTGGCCAAGCGGGGCGTCTTGCGCGCTCGTGGCTAGCCGCAAGCTGCGGCATGTGGGTGAGTGCGCCCTAGCGCAAGTGCTTGCGCGGCTTCGTGCGCGCGCCGGGCTGTTCACCTCCAATGCTGTCGGCAGCAGGCTCAACGTACACAAGCTAGCGAGCGCGGGCCCGTACGCAAGGGGGCGCAGGATTGTGCCAGTCGTGAGCAGGGTTGGAAAATGCGGTAAAAACCGGCCGGTTTTCGTGAGAAATCATATAAAATAAACATTGTTTGATCTCCGAAAAAATTAAAAGAATGAAAGTAGAAGAAAAAAAAATAAAAAAAGAAATATAACCTTATCCTCACCGACGCGCTCAGTTCCTCACTGATGCGCAGCGCTCTCGAATCTTCCGATCTGTCCATATGTAATTTACTTGTTTTTTATATGCTTTGTACATATATATAATATACTTATGTTACTATTAGTTGGACCATATATTACTTGTTTTTTATATATTATATATATATATATATATATATATAATATTATTACAAATTATTATCAAAATTATTATCAAAATTTATATTTTTAAACACTATTTTTCTATTTTTTAAGATTTTTTAACTTTTTTTACTATCGGCCGATTTTTCAGCCAAACGGACTGATTAACTACCCAAACCGGCCGATTAGCCGCTTCAAACCGCTAGCCAAATTCAAATTGGAATTTGGCCGGCTAACCGGCCAGTGCGCTGATTCGACCAAACCGGTGTTGCCGTACTATGCGCATTTTCAAACTCTGGTCGTGAGTGCGGCCAGGCGCTGATGTGTGGAGCAGGCCTAGCACGCGCCTGTAGCCTCGGTGGGCAGGAGGCATGCGTGCGGCAGGTGTGTGGTCAGATGTAGCTGTTTGCATGTTCGTGACCAAGCCTTCGTGGCTTTTTTCTTTTTTTTTGTTTTGTTTATTTGCTTGTTTGCTTTGCCTTCGTGGCTGCATGTTGGTCCAGGCTAGCGCGTGTCAATGCGACGACGCCTGGGCTGGTGGCCGCCGGATTTGAGCTGCGCATCCACCTTCGTGGCGGGGCCGGCTTCTCCTTTTTTTTTTTCATCTAAGGAACGCTGATAGAGGATCTCAAGGATCTGGGCGGTGGAACGCCAGATCTGAGTCGTGGCAGGACGCGCTCCGTGCGGTCCGAGCCGGTGGTCTGGGCTGGGCAGTGCAGATTTGCTTTCGCTTCTCATGTACGGGCCGAGCTGGCTGAGTCTAGATCTGAGCGTCGCGCCGCCGCCTGGGTAGTACGTCTGGACCAGATCTGAATGTCAAGGTGCGCCGCCACCTTGTGGTGGGGCTGGATGATTTCAGTTCTTTATTTCTTTTTTCTTTGCATGGACCGAGGTGGTGCGCGCAATGGTCAGATCTGGCATTGCATCGCCGTCTTTGTGGTGAGTGCAGACCAGATTTAGACGTTCTCTCTTTTTTTTTATGGATCTTGAGCCCCCTTCCCTATTAGGGTTAGGGTCAAACAGGGTTGCGTCATCACCTTTATGTTTGGGCTGGCCCTGATCTATCCTTTTTTTTTTCTCATTGAGCAGCACCGATGAGCTTTTTCTTTTTCTTGCGATTTCAATGCTCTCGTGCGGCCTCAGGGCTCTTGCGCTGTCTCTCTTTCATGGATCTCGGTCCTTTGCGCGATCGGATCTGAGCTCGCCGTCTCCGAGGAGATGATCTTTTTTTTTTCTCTATTTCAGGGCTCTCGTGCGGCCTCAGGGCACTCACACGACCTTTTTTTCCATGGATCTCGGTTTCGCGCGGCTTGGTGGCTCTCGCGCTGCCGGATCTGAGCTCGCCTGGGCGGACTCTTTTTTTTCGATCTGGGAATTTTCTTTTCGTAGATTTTTCTCTTCGCCGATCTGATATTTTTTTTCTATAGATCCGGGATTTAAACCTGTTTTTCTCGCCGGATCTAGTATTATTTCACGTAGATCCGGGGGTTTGAGGCGAATAGAACACCTGCATATCTGGACAGATCTTGACTGCAACGTGTCAAGATAAAAATTCAATCGAAAACGCACCTTAGATAGCCGATTTCTTCTTTGCTCAGGTTATCGGCTGATCGCACGACATGTAAAATATCAGAAAGAACGAAAAGTAATAAAACATAAGAATAAAGGAGACGAAATTCTTTATTGCTGTATTATAGTCAAATTACAATAAGATGTCTTCTTAACTATTTATAAGGAGGAAATCCTACTTCGAGTTGGATACATATTTAATAACGAGCCCACATAAGTCAGGAAGCTTTCTTCTAAGTGGACCTGACCCAACAAGTGTTTTACAACAAACCGAACTGATCTAACCGTATTAACCGAACGCCCACCCTAGGAATGCCCGTTCTAACTGGATTATAGTGGTCCTATTCAAAGCTAGCTCTACCATAAATTCACCTTTCCATTTGGTTTACTCAGAATAAAACTTTGTCCGGAACCAATTTTCCATGCACTTCATGGCTCATAACACAGCCACTACTTCTACCCATAAATAGGTGTGCTCCATTGCATGGAGCAGAACACACGAAGACCAACCACCATGGCTCTTGTTGCCAAGACCTAGGAAAAAAGTGTTGGTGCTAGTAAGCTTCACTCTTGTCAATCAAATGCTAAAGAGAGAACTTGAGCTGAGATACAAACAGAGAGCGTTCAGCTCCCTAGCAGAACAGAGGAGCCTTTTTCTTTTCCAAAGGTCACGTACACATCAGACTTACATGTCTATTTATAAGTCTACACAACCCACATAGCTAGTACCGACTTACTCAGATTTTTATAACTTACATGCAGCTGGAGTATTCTAGAGTTCATACTACTTTTTGTTGACTTTTGCTCCTAGTAGCACATGCATGAACCAGCGCACACCACAAAACACAAAAATCTTACTACCATGCACCTGTGGACTGTTACAACAGGTAGAGCATGCGACACAATTCTAAACTAGTCGGTAGCTAGGAAATGAATTACGTGCTCTAATAAACTCCCCCTTAATTCATTTCCTTGACACACTGATCAGCTCTTTGTTGCATATAAACTTCTCTCTCGACAGAGCCTTTGTGAAAATATCAGCCAACTAAAGATTGGTTTGACAAAATTTCATTTTAATTTTTCCATGCTCCACCGCTTCCTGAATATAATGATACTTGATTAGAATATGTTTGGTCCTCTCATTAGTTACTGGGTTTTTTACTATTGCAATTGTTGACTTATTATCACAATAAATTGTAGTTGCTTCATTTTGCTTCTCACTTATAGCTTCCATTATTCTTTTAAGCCATATAGCTTGTGAAGCAGCTCTTGCAGCTGCTACATATTCTGCCTCTGTTGAAGATTGAGCCACAACATTTTGTTTCTTAGTAGACCAAGAGCACATACCTGATCCAAGTGAAAATGCATAACTTGACGTGCTCTTCATATCATCAAGACAACCGGCCCAATCACTGTCTGTATAACCAATTAATTTTGATTCTTGGGCTGGCTTATACCAAATCCCATAGTCTGTAGTCCCTTTAATATAGCGTACAACTCTATTGGCAGCGGAATAATGCACTTGACTAGGACTACACATATACCTTGATAGTAAACTGGCAACAAACATAATATCTGGTCATGTGGCGGTTAGATATAATAAGCTTCAAACTATGCTTCTGTAACTTGCTGGACCAACCTTACTTGCTCCATCATTTATCTTTTGCTTTTCATTAGGCATCAATGGAGTTGCAACTGGCTTGCAATCTTGCATTTTAAATTTCTTTAGAATGCTTTTAGCATATTTCTTTTGACATATGAAAATGCTCTCATCATTTTGAAAAATTTCAATACCAAGAAAATAATAAAGCAGGCCAAGATCACTCATTTCATATGTCTCCATCATATCTCTTTTAAATTCTTGCATCATCTCTTCATTATTTCCTATATATATTAAATCATCAACATATAAAGAGACGATGAGAATATGAGTACCTTTCTTTTTGACATATAATGTTGGATCGCTCTTGCTCTTATCAAATCCATTCTTCATGAAGTATTTATCAATATTAGTGTACCAAACTCTTGGGGCTTGCTTCAATCCATATAATGCCTTTTTCAGTTTCAAAACTTTATTTTCTCCCCCTTCAATAGAAAATCCTTCAGGCTGCTAAACATAAATTTCTTCTTCAAGGTAGCCATTCAGAAATGCTGATTTCACATCAAGTTGGTAGAGCTTCCATCTCTTTTGAGCAGCTAGAACAATTATTGTACGAATTGTCTCAAGTCTTGCGACTGGGGTGTATGTCTCAAAATAATCAATACTTGGCTTTTGTTTGAAGCCTTTAGTAACAAGTCTTGCCTTATATTTCTGAACTAAGCCATTAGGATTTAATTTAGTCTTGTAGACCCATTTAACCCTAATTACTTCACGATCCTGAGGACGATCAACCAATTCCCAAGAATTATTTTTCTCAAACATATGAATTTCTTATTCCATGGCTTTTACCTAGTTTTCTTGCTTCTTAGCTTCTTCAAAAGATTGTGGTTCAATTACCAAAAAATTGCAAGACTCATAAATCTCAGATAGTGGCCTTAGTCTTACCAGAGTTGAAGGCATTTGCTCACTAGCACTTGGGCTAGAGCTTGGACTAGAGTCTGATCCATCTTGATTTGGGACATCACTTTGTTCCTAATCTTCATCATGATTTTGTGGCTCCTCTACTGTAACAATTTTGGGTGGCAATAATTGGTCCTTTTCTCCTTTCCAGTCCCAGCAGGAATTCTCATAAAAAATAACATCTCCGCTAATGATAATTTTATTTTTCTCTATGTTATAAAGTCGATAACCTTTTGTACCATTGGCATAACCAACAAATATGCAACACTCACTTTTATTATCAAATTTTGTTCTCTTTTGTGTTGGGACTTGAGCGTAACAAATGCAACCAAATATTTTCATATGGCTGTTGACAGGTTTTTGACCAAACCAAGCTTGAAAAGGAGTACGATTTGGAACAACCTTGGTTGGGCTTCTATTTAAAATATAAACAATAGTATTAACAGCTTCAGCCCAAAAGGATTTAGGCATACCTTTTTCTTGAAGCATAGAATTTGCCATGTCATCAATCGTCTGATTTTTCCTCTCGGCGACACCATTTTTTTGAGCACTATATGATGTTGTTAGTTGCCTTCTAATACCAACAATTTCATAATATTCTTCAAATTCATTTGAGATATATTCTCCACCTTTATCACTCTGAAGGACCTTAATCTTCCGGTTGCTTTGATTTTCCACCATAGCCTTGAACTTTATAAATACCCCAAATGCTTCTGATTTTACCTGTAGAAAATATACCCAAATAAATCTTGTATAATCATCAATAAATGTGATAAAATACCAGTGATGCCCCTCTGACATGGTTGGTACTTAACCAACTATATCACTATGCACCAATTCAAGTGGTGCACGGGCACGCCATGCTCCAATATGTGGAAAAGATGCTCGAATTTGTTTACCAAAAATACAACCTTCACATGGATCAGACTTAATATCAATATAGGGTAAGCCATGAACCATACCTTTTGTCCAGAGCAACTTCAATGCTCTGTAGTTTAGATGACCAAATCTCTTGTGCCACAAATCAGAGTTGTCAGCTTCACTTCTCAAAGCAAACTGAGTTGGGTGATTCATTCTTAATTAAAGAAATTCCTATTTTTTTCCACTTGCACTTTGGCAATAAGGTGATTTCCATTTTTACGGTCCAAAATCTTGCAGAAAAAACCTCAAAATAAACCGCATAAGCATGTTCTAGAAGCTGCCGAACACTTAGCAAATTTAGTTTCAAATCAGGCACCAACAGAACATCTTTAAAAAACTTTGGACCATCTTCAGTTTGAACAGCAACAGAGCCCTTACTTTCTCTTTGGGCAATTGAGCCATTTCCCATGCGTATTTTGGCTCCACATCTCAAAATATTTTCGGGTCAGAAGCCATGTGATTTGTAGAACCACTATCAATGACCCAAACATCATCATTTTCTCCTTGAGCAGTATGGCAAGAATATACCGACACTTCTGAACTTTCTTTTTCTTCAGAAAAGTTAGCCCGATCATCATTTCTGATTCTATAGAATTTTGCAATATGACCTTTCCTCTTGTAGTTATTGCATGTCTTATTTTTCCAACATCTATCTGTGGAATGATTTGATTTTTTACAAATATCACACCATAGATTTAAACCAGACATACCTTTTTCTCCTTTTTTTTGGATGGGCTCTGTTTGCATATCTTGCCTTGAATTATCCTTGTTCTGAAATTTGCCATGAAACCTTTGATTTTGAGGCTTGAAACTCAACTTTGACCGGAATGCACTCTCCATAGAACTCCCGGAATTATTTGCTTCACGCTGGAATTTCCTTTCTTCATGGGACTCCAATGAACTCATTAGTTGTTGAACTGTTAGTGTAGATAAATCTTTTGACTCCTCAATAGCAGCAGCGATATACTCATATTTTTCTGGCAGACTAATCAAAATTTTCTCCACTATCTTTTGATCATTGATATCTTCTCCATTAAGTATGCATCTGATTAACCACTTCAATTACTCTAGAGAAATACACTTTTACCTTCCCTGTGTCCTTCATTTGTAAATTCTGAAATTGCCTCCAAAGATTTTGTAGCTTGCCTTCTTAGAGCCTTCAAACTCCTTTAACTTGTCCCATGCCTCCTTTGATGTCTTTGCCCCAATAATCCGTGAAAATAAACTATCTCCCAGACCTTGTTGTATTAGAAACAAGGCCTTGGTATCCTTCATTTGATCCTTATACAGACTTTTCTTTTGTTCTGCTGTAAGAACAACTCCTTCTCCATATGTCTCATAGCCTTCCTCAACAATGTCCGATAATCCTTGTGATAGTAGCAATGTACACATCTTGATACTCCATATATCATAGCTCTCACCTATGAATAAAGGCGTCATTGTTTGTGCCATCCCAATACCTGAACTTGAAGCCATCTTCTTCACCTAAAAAAAATCCAATATGCCGTGCTACCTAGCCAACGCTCAATCTGAAGCTCTTGTAACCAGTTCTTGGTGCTACCAAGCTTCACTCTTGTCAATCAAATGCTAAACAGAGAATTTGAGCTGGGACACAAATAGAGGAGAGAGCGTTCAGCGCACTAGCAGAACAGAGGAGCCTTTTTCTATTCCAAAGGTCACGTACACACCAGACTTACATGTCTATTTATAAGCCTACACAACTGACATAGCTAGCACTGACTTACTCCGATTTTTACAACTTACATGCAGCTGGAGTATTCTAGATTCACACTACTTTGTTGACTTTTGCTCCTAGTAGCACATGCATGAACCAGCGCACACCGCAAAACACAAAAATCTTACTACCATGCACCTGTGGACTGCTACACTTTTACTTCTCCTTTTTGACTTGGACAACAAGTAGAGCATGCGACACACTTCTAGAATAGTCGGTAGCTATGAAATGAATTACGTGCTCTAACAAAAAGAACTGGAATGGCCCGAAGCGACATTTAACCAATATGGTATGGAGTGTCGCGCCGCCCTCCACCATGCAGCATACAAACCATGAACTTGTAGTTGTGTTTGAAAGATGCCTAGAGGGGAGGGGGGGAGGGGGGGGATGTGAATAGGTAATCTAAAAATAATCCTGAAAAAACACTAAGCTTTGATGACGGAAGTTCTATCAAGTGAGAGAACTTCACTAATCCTTTCCCTAAAACTTATTTAAATGTGGATAACTAAACAAGTAGAGATACAATACTTGATAAAGGTGAAGCTACAACAATGCACACTTAGGATTCTTTAAAGAATAGCTAGAAACACAATCAATAAGTGAATCGAGCATAATAATATAAAAGAAATGTAGAAATGTAAAAAGAGACACAAGGAATTAATGTGAGGTTCGGCAACCACACTAAGTAGTTCCTACGTCCTCGTTGAGGAGCCACACAAAGTGGCTGGGTCTCTCTCAACCCTTTTCCCCGTCAAGCAATCACAAAGATCGTGCTTGGATTACTTTCTTCACCTAATTCTTCTCCTCCGGAGGCGAATCACACCTTCAGAAACGTCCCCGTCTCACCACAATAAGTTGGGAGCTCAAGGGCGATGCTTAGCTGTCTAGGAGACCAAGTCTTCAAGAGTAACAAGCAAACCAAATCTTGATGGGGAGGAAAGATGTGCTCAAGCTTTTGAGTGGATGGATCCAATCTTTTTGTGGTAGTATCTCTCTCACTTGCTTGGAATGTCAAGAACAAGTCTACGAGTGAGAGGGGAGAGCTCTAGCTAAAATGAGAGTGAATTTTCAAGGAGTCCAACCCTTCCCACGTGGGAAGGGGTAGACTATTTATAGAGCTCTCTCAAAAACTAGCCATTAGGGTGTTTTCTGAGTCTGACGGAACTTCCGTGAGAACCCACGGAACTTCTGTCATTTTAAAAATAGCCGTTGCACGAGGTAGGAATTCAACTAATTCAGAGACGACGGAACTTCCGTGATGGTCATCATGGAACTTCCATCGCTCTCGTGTTTGCAACACACAGAGAAACCAGACAGCGACGGAACTTCCGTGGGGGATCCCACGGAACTTCTGTAACTCTCGGGTTGGCTGAGGTTAGAAGTTGGGCACTGACGGAACTTCCGTAAGAGGACTCACGGAACTTCCATCGCTCTTTGTTTGGCTCAGAACTGGTTGGTCCTTTTTGGCTTTTGGTTGGCTAAACTTTTCTCAAAGATTTGTGGTTGACTTAAGCACATAATTTCCCTTCATAGCAAGATTGGTTTATCCCCCTTGATAGTGCGGCAAACCTATGACTCAATTAAAAACAAAAAGCTACACTTGAAGCAGTTGAGTCCATTTCTCTTTTCTTCTTTTTAGGAGTAAAACAACCATCTTGTAAGTGTGGAATTGAATAATAATCTGATTATCTGCACAGTTGCCTCATGGACATTGTTAGCACAATTTTAATCTTTAGTCATCATACACCAAAACCCACTAGGGGATCCTAGATGCACCTTCAATCTCCTCCTTTTTGGTGATTGATGACAATATATTAGAAAAGGATATAAAAGAGATAATCAAACGATATAAATGTAGCGGAACTCCCCCTAAAGATATGCATGAGTCATAAAAGCATGTGAAGGAGCTCCCTCTATATTTTGCAATGAGTGGGGTGCCTAAAAAGTGTACGAGTGTGCAACATAGTGATATAGCAATGGATCAATGACACACTTAGCACAATCAACACATTTAAGCAAGGGGCGATAAACCAAGCATCACACAATACCATAAAGCATAAGAGAGTTATAATAAAGGTTCACAAATAGTTTTCACACACAAAGCAAATAGAAAGATAAACTTGTCCATAGGTTCACTACTAGCTTATTACAAAAGAGAGAAAGCACACACTAGTGCAAATATCCTTTTCCAACACATCTCTCCCCCTTTGGCATCAAAGCACCAAAAAGAACAAAAGGAGGAGGAGCTAAGAAAAGAATCACTCATCATCGTCGTCGGATTCCTCATCTTCATCTTCACTTGCTAGCAGTGGAGGAGCGGTAGACGGTCCAGCGGCGAGATTATCCCAGTCATAGCCTGCAAGAGGGTCCTCAAAGACTGGTGGCTCACTATCGGGCTTACACTCAGAACCGTCCGGAGACACCTCACGGCCTTGGGCCCTCTGATCCCTTTTGTAGTGTCTAACTTGCTTCTTGATTCTCCTCTTGTTCTCCTAGTTCTCTTTAGCATTGAGGCAACATACATTAAAGATGCCTTTGAGGAAGGCAAGAACTGGAGAAGATGGACGACGCTGCCAGTCTTGGGCTGAGAAAGAGGCCCCTGCTGCTGCTCTCACAGCCGCTGTCTCGGCATGAGCACGGGCGAGACTCGCTCTCCTAGAGGAAGACACTCCTGGGGGAGTAGGATCAACTGGGCGAAGCTCATGTTGCACCCTAGGCCTCAAGGGGGTGTGCTTGCACTCCTTCTGAAATATAAGCCCTGTTTCAGCTTCTATCATTCTCATAAGATACGGAGCAACTGGAAGAGACCTATGAGTGTCAATAGATGACATGTGAATGTCATTTGTGATAAAGTCCATGACACAAAACGGAGTGGCATCCGGAGCAAACCTAGCAAGAATGTTTCTTGAGGATTCCACAATGGCAGTTGCATAGCCTCCCTTGGGTGCAATGGTGACTCTCAGCATCCGGTTGAGGGTGAAATAGAAGTTGTGAAGTCCATTGGTAGGTTGAAACACATTTGGACACTTCTCATAGTACATGAAAGCCATTTCCTTTTCTTTCATCACAGCTTCATTAGAAATGATCTCCCTCTTACGGTCCTCACTTCCTTGGAAGAAGTAGCTAGCAAATCGACTGGCCGAGACCGAATACGCCATACCTTGTGTCCTCTAATGGAGAGTGCCCTTGGCATCAAGAAAGAGAGTAGAGTAGAACTAACAAATTACCTCCTCGTTCCAATCATAGTTGAAACCCATCAAATCATAAACTCCTATATCCTTGCACACTTGGATGATCTTGTCGAACACGTGATTCTCCTTTGACTCCATGTAGGACCAATCAATCCATTGGTGGGAGGCTAGTCGGTTCTTCCGATTCTTGTCTATGAGCATAGACATATAGTAATCTTGCTAAAACCATGTGTAGAACCGGGGGTCAGTGGCTTCTTGTTCGCCCACCAGTGCGGGATTTTGCTTCCTTGCTTCAATGAGGGCATCAAGATCTTTCTTGTAGTCCTTGTAGATGTAGTCATCCAGATAGACGGGTTCATGGACTTTAAGTCCCTCAACCACATCTACAGGGTTTGTTCTTGCTGCTCTTGAGGATCCCTTTTCCTTTGCGGACTTCTTTTCCTTCATAGGTCGCTTGCCCTTATCTTGAGATCTCCTAGGAGGAAGAGATCCACCCGGCCGAACATGCACAATCTGGGCATCCCTATTAGAGCCTCGGCTAGTCGACTCTTGTCCTCGAACTGTAGCAGCGTTTCTTCTCTTCGAGGCGGGCACAAGTTCTTCACTTGGAGAGGAGGAGGAAGAGTCTTCATCTCTTGGCTTGCTCGGAGCATTGGATGCGTACTTAATTCTCACCATCTTGAGCTGTCAGTAGGATGAAGATTGATCAAGGAATGAGTCAAGCTGTTACGGCAAGAATCAAAGAGATGATAAAAAACAATGCACTAAACTGCAGATGATGAAAGTTCCGTGACAGATCACGGAAGTTCCATCATGACAAAAGTTCTGACAGAACTTAAGTCACTTGCAGTTTGCACCAAAGTTGACATTACTCCTAGATCCTACCGCAACATCACAAATGCTTCTAACAGATGAAAGACTAGTTCTAGTGGAGTTAATCTATCCAAAGGAAATAAAGACATTTCAACTTTTGACCTAAAAACAAAATTTAGGTCAAGGACTCATACTTAGGTCAAAAACTAAAGAAAAGCGACGGAGATTTCAGAACTTTCGTGGGGGAGGAGCCAAATCTCCACCTTCTTGATCAACTTTGTCGGTGGAATCTTCAAATCGCCAAAAATCACCGCTAGGGTTTGAGGGGAAGAGAGAGAAAAAGAAATAGAGGAGTGACCGGTTGACTTGGAAGAAGAAGGGCATCGGGCCCTTTAACCTAAGAGTGACGGAAGTTCTGTCATTGGGCAATGGAAGTTCCGTCGCTCTCAGGTCCGGGCAGATATCCTGATTGAGAAGTCATGGAAGTTCCCATAGAACTTCCGTGGACGACGGAAGTTCCGTCAATGAGTGAAAGAAGTTCCGTTGTTCTGTGTTTGACAGAGAGAAACCCTCTACTAGTTTGAACTTTTGGACAAGATAGGTAGGGAATATAGGACTTGTTTCAAATTGTGAATAGCAACAATCAACCAAGTAAAACTATGTTCATAGGTTTCAACAATATGATCTATTGATCAAAACATTTTGTTTTTAAGAAAACAAAGACATTATGAAATTTTTGAAGAATTTTATTTTCAAGGGATTTTGCATAAGCACTGCATCAAACAAAGTACAAGATTCTACTCCAAGTTGGATGAGTCAAGAATATTTAGTTCACTCCTAAGCTCACAAAACCGCTTCTCATCTAGGGGTTTGGTAAATATATCCGCTAATTGTTTATCGGTTCTAACATAGCTAATCTCAATATTCCCTTTGATTGAATGATCTCTCAAGAAGTGGTGCCAGATATCTATATGCTTAGTCCTATTATGATCAATGGGGTTATATGCAATCATGATGGCACTATCTTTGTCACATAGGAGTGGAACTTTGGTCATAGTGTATCCAAAGTCCTTTAGAGTTTGCCGCATCCAAAGTAGTTGAGCACAACAACTTTCGGCTGCGACATACTCCGCTTCGGCTATGGATAGGGCAACGAAATTTTGTTTCTTGGATGACTATGACACAAGGGACCTACCGAAGAATTGGCACGTCCTAGAGGTACTCTTCCTATCCACCTTACATCCGGCGTAGTCGGCATCGGAATAACCGACTAACTTGAACTTGGAACCCTTTGGATACCACAATCCTAGGTTTGGTGTGTGAACTAAATATCTCAAGATTCTTTTTACAGCCACTAAGTGACTTTTCTTAGGAGCACTTTGAAACCTTGCACACATGCACACACTAAGCATGATATCGGGCCTAGATGCACAAAGATAAAGCAAAGAGCCAATCATGGATCGATATACCTTTTGATCCACGGGCTTACCGTTTACATCTAGTCCAAGATGTCCATTTGTCTTTATGGGTGTCTTGTTGGGCTTTGCAT
Organism: Eleusine indica; assembly: GCA_030378355.1. Lineage (NCBI taxonomy): Eukaryota > Viridiplantae > Streptophyta > Magnoliopsida > Poales > Poaceae > Eleusine > Eleusine indica. Next base: position 34,373,885 of record CM059499.1, read on the forward strand.
TCTCCATATCAAACTTCTTGAGTATATCTTGAGTGTACTTGGTTTGACTTATGAATCTTCCTTCTTCAAGTTGCTTGACTTGAAAACCTAGAAAGAACTTCAACTCCCCCATCATAGACATTTCAAACTTCCTCTTCATAATCTTGGCAAACTCATCACAAAAAGATTGATTAGTAGAACCAAATATAATGTCATCGACATATATTTGGCACACAAAAATATCATTATCAACTTTTCTTGTGAAGAGAGTAGGATCGGCCTTGCCAATTGTGAAGCCTTTGTTGATCAAGTATCCCTTGAAGTGTTCATACCAAGCTCAGGGAGCTTGCTTGAGGCTATAGAAAGCTTTGTGAAGCTTGTAGACAAGGTTTGGCTTCTTTGGGTCTTCAAACCCCGGAGGTTGTTGTACATACACCTCCTCTTGAATAGGGCCATTTAGAAATGCACTTTTCACGTCCATTTGAAAAAGCTTAAAACCATGGTGAGTAGCATAGGCAAGTAAAATACGAATTGACTCAAGCCTAGCTACGGGTGCATAAGTTTCACCAAAGTCCAAACCTTCAACTTGTGAGTAGCCTTTAGCAACAAGTCTTGATTTGTTTCTCACCACCACACCATCTCATCTTGTTTATTGCGGAAGACCCATTTTGTACCAACAACATTTTGCTTGGGTCTTTCCACCAATGACCACACCTTGTTTCTTTCAAAGTTGTCCAACTCTTCTTGCATGGCCATCACCGAATCCGAGTCTTGAAGTGCTTGTTCCACCCTAAGAGGTTCCATAGAGGAAACAAATGAGTAATGATGACAAAACATAGCCATTCAGGATCTAGTAGTTACCCCCTTTTGGATGTCACCAAGAATGTTGTCAACAGGATGATCCTTTTGAATGCTTTGTCGGACTCGTGGGTGAATTGGCCTAGATGCATCTTCTTGTTCTTGATTGTTGTCATATTGAGTGTCTCTTTCTCCACCATCTTGAGCTTGATCTTGGTTGTTGCCTTGATCATGATCGTCACCATGATCTTGTTCACCATGTGGCTCTTGTGGAGTTGAGTCATCTTGTCTCGAAGAGGATGGTTCATCTTGACTTGAGTTTGGGTCTTGTGGTCTTATATCACCTATTGCCATGTTCCTTATTGCATCACAAGGAGCTTCATCACCTACATCACTTGGATTAACTTGCTCTACTTGAGAGCCATTAGATTCATCAAATTGCACATCCCGGGTGATTTCAACAACCCGGTGTCTTTGTTAAAGCCTCGATATGCATAGACGTTAGTTCCATATCCAAGAAGAAAACCTTCATGTGTCTTAGGAGCAAACTTAGAGGATTTAGGTTTCTTGTTAAGAATAAAACATTTGCTCCCAAAAACAAGAAAATATGAAACCTTGGGAAGGTTACCGGTGACGAGCTCATAAGGTGTCTTCTTCAAAATCTTGTGAAGATATAATCTATTTGTTGCAAGACATGCGGTGTTGATGGCTTCGGCCCAAAAGGTGTCTGGCGTCTTATACTCATCAAGCATTGTTCTTGCCATCTCTATGAGTGTGCGGTTCTTTCTTTCGGCTACACCATTTTGTTGTGGAGTGTATGGAGCGAAGAATTCATGCTTGATGCCTTCTTCATCAAGATATTCTTCAACTTGAGTATTCATGAATTCCGTTCCATTGTCACTCCTTATCTTCTTGATCTTCACCTCATACTCATTTTGTGCTCTTCTCAAAAACCTTTTTAGGATACTTTGTGTTTCACTTTTGTCCTTCAAAAAGAATACCCAAGTGAAACGAGAATAATCATCAACAATTACAAGGCCATATTTGTTACCGCCAATGCTTATGTAGGTGACCAGTCCAAAAAGGTCCATGTGGAGCATTTCCAACGGTCTTGTCATTGTCATCATTGTCTTAGATGGATATGACGCTCCAACTTGCTTTTTGGCTTGACATGCGCTACATATTTTGTCCTTCTCAAAAGCAACATCCTTTAGTCCGACAATGTGACCACCTTTTAGGAGTTTGGAAAGGTTCGTCATCTCAACATGAGCTAGCCGGCGATGCCATAGCCAACCCAAGGTGGTTTTAGCGACCAAGCAAGCATTTAGGTTAGATCCCTCTTTGTTGGTAAAATCAACAAGATAGATCTTGTCCTCTAAATACCCTTTGAAGGCTATTGACGAATCCTTCTTCCTAAAAATGGTCACACCATCATCGTCAAAGAGACAACTATAGCCCATTTCACAAAGTTGTGAAAAGGACATCAAGTTGTATCCTAGACCATTTACAAGATAAGCATTACCAATTGAAAGGTCATGGGTGATGGCAATCCGTCCACGACCAATTAACTTTCCCTTGTTGTCATTTCCAAATGATATGCCTCCACTTGGTAGATTGTCATGATCAAGTGTGCAGAACATTGATCTCTCTCTTGTCATATGATTTGAGCACCCACTATCAAGTACCGATGTCGTGCCACCGGAGGAGTATTCCTACAAAGAACATCAAGCATGTGTTTTAGGCACCCAAGTTGGTTTGGGTCCCTTAACACTAGATACAAGTACTTTGGACACCCACACACAAGGCTTCCACTTTGCATCACGTGGCCCAACAAACTTAGCAACCACTCTACCATAAGTATTACGGGTTAGCACATAAGAGGTATCAAACTCATAAAAGGATATGGTAGAGGTTTTGTTGTTCTTGTTGACTTGGGAGGCATTCTTTGGCTTGATTGTCTTCTCTTGTGCTACTTGCTTTCCCTTGCCTTCGGGTACAAAGTTGGGTCTCTTGTTGTAGGCCTTTTTAGGTGCATTCTTGTTGTACCCTAATCCTCTCTTGTCATGAGAGGCTCTTGGTCACTAATTATTTTTTTGGTTTCTATTTGAGCCTTCTTCTCAAGTTCCTTGACTTGATTGGATAGCTTTTCAATGATTGCATCTTGCTTGGCAATCATTTCAATATTGATGTTGTGGCACCTTCCACAACCCTTGATTGAGAAGATTCAAGCTTCTTCATCAATGAGCGGGAGCTTGTCTTGAGATCTTCAATGACCTTTGCTAAGGCCTTGTTCTCCTCTAGCAAAGAGTTGCACCTTCTTGATACTTCTTTGTCATTGAGGTGCATGATTCACTTGACTCATTGACCTTTGCAAGGTCCTTAGTCAAGGTCTTATTCTTCTCCTTCTCTTGCTCAAGTTGCTTAGTGAGCTCAAGGTTCTTGCTTCTTTCTTCATCAAGCAACTCTTCTTATCTATCAATGATTCTTTATTGATTGTCCAACTCTCTTTGTAGCTTATCTAGCATTTTTACCATTTCATGCATAGAGGGGACCAAGTCCTCCTCTTCATCACTACAATAAGAGGGATTGAAATCGGTTTGAGGAGCTACCTTGCTTTCCTTAGCCATGAAGCATCGGGGAGCATCATCCTCATCATCGGTGAGGTTGTTGAAGAGTGACTTCTTGGCCGGAGGCAGACCAACAGCAATGTTGGCAATGCCACCCTCATCATCTTCATCATCATCATTGGAGATGTATTCTTGGCTAATGTGAGCTTGCCCCTTGTTGTATGGCTTTTTGTTTGGCTTGGTCTTGTTGTTGTACTTTTCATTTTTCTTGCCCTTGCCATTTAGCCTAGGACAATCGGCAATCATGTGTCCTTGTTCATGACACTCATAGCATCTTCTACTTGTTCTTCTAGCTTTGGCCTTGTCAAAGCTTCTCTTGGTGAAGCCGTTCTTGATCATGTATTTGCCAAATTTTTTGATAAATAAGGCAAACTCTTCATTGTCTTCTTCTTCATCATTATTGTCATCATCTTCATCATCATTTGCCTTGAGAGCTATGTCCTTCTTGCTTGAGCCCTCATCACCAATGAGCACATTCACTCTTTTGCCCTTATCATCACGACTCTTGTGTGCATTGATTCTTCCAATCAATTCATCAGTTATGAAGTTCTCAAATCCATCTTTTTCTTCAATGATGGTGCATAGAGTTGGGTTCCACATTCTAAGAGCCGTGAGAAGCTTGTAGTTTACCTCTTCATCTTTGATGTTGTCCCCATATGATCTTCTCTCATTCACAATTACCATAAGTCTATCATGTGTTTTTTGAGGCTCTTCTCCCTTGTTCATCACAAAGAAATTGAATTGATTCTTAAGGACTTGGCGCCTTGACTTCTTCACAACATCTACTCCCTCATGGGCACATACTAGCTTCTTCCATATCCTCCGGGCATTCTCAATTCCGGTTACTCTTGAATATTCCTTGGGGTTCAAGGAAGAGAGAATGGCCGACACCGCTTGAGAATTATGATGTATGTTGAGTTGGTCCATGGTTGTAGTATTGTCCTTGTCGTCCAAGTTGAATCCCTTCTCCACAATTTCCCAAATTGGTGGACCAATAAACATGAGGTACATCTTCATCCGGTGCTTGTACCAACTAAAATCTTTGCCTTCGAAATAAGGCAATCTTCCACTTCCACTGCCATGAATGTTTGCCAGATCGGCATAGTTGAATGGCATGGCTGTATGCAAATCACTTCCTTTGCTTGCCGATGCAAGATCTTGAGGCTTGTCACCTTAACCCGACTTCGACATTCTTTAATCTTCAAGCTTTTAAGCCTTGTAAAAAATTATGGCTCTGATACTAATTGAAAGTTGCCTAGGGGGGGGGGGGGGAGGGTGAATAGGCAATCTAAAAATAATCCTAAAAAAGCACTAAGCTTTGATCAAATGACAGGAACGACGGAACTTCCGTAAGAAACGACAAAACTTCCGTCACCATGGAAGTTCTATCAAATGATAGAACTTCACCAATACTTTCTCTAAAACTTATTTAAATGTGGATAAGTAAACAAGTAGAGATACAATACTTGATAAAGGTGAAGCTACAACAATGCGCACTTAGGATTCTTTGAAGAATACCTAGCAACACAATCAACAAGTGAATCGAGCACAATAATATGAAAGAAATACGGAAATGTAAAGAGAGACACAAGGAATTAACCCGAGGTTCGGCAACCACACTAAGTAGTTCCTACGTCCTTGTTGAGGAGCCAAACAAAGTGGCCGGATCTCTCTCAACCCTTTTCTCCGCCAAGCAATCACAAAGATCGTGCTTGGATTTTTTTTTCCACTTGATTCTTTTTCTCCGGAGGCGAATCACACCTTCACAAACGTTCCCATCTCACCACAACAAGTTGGGAGCTCAAGGGCGATGCCTAGCTATCTAGGAGACCAAGTCTCCAAGAGTAACAAGCAAATCAAATCTTGATGGGGAGGGAAAGATGTGCTCAAGCTTTTCAGTGGATGAATTCAATCTTTTTGTGGTTGGATCTCTCTCACTTGCTTGCAATGTCAAGAACAAGTCTAGGAGTGAGAGGGGAGAGCTCTAGCTGAAATGAGAGTGAATTTTCAAGGAGTCCAACCCTTCCCACGGGAGAAGGGGTAGGCTATTTATAGAGCTCTCTCAAAAACTAGTCATTAGGGTGTTTTCTGAGTCTGACGGAACTTCGGTGAGAACCCACGGAACTTCCGTCATTTCAAAAATAGCCATTGTGTGATGTAGGAATTCAACTGATTCAGAGACAACGGAAGTTCCGTGATGGTCATCACGAAACTTCCATCGCTCTCGGGTTTGCAACACACAGAGAAAGTAGAGAGCGACAGAACTTCCGTGGGGGATCCCATGGAACTTCCGTAACTCTCGGGTTGGCTGAGGTTAGAAGCTGGGCACTGACGGAACTTCCGCCGCTCTCTGTTTGGCTCAGAACTGGTTGGTCCTTTTTGGCTTTTGGTTGGCTAAACTTTTCTCAAAGATTTGTGGTTGACTTAAGCATATAATTTCCCTTCATAGCAAGATTGGTTTACCCCCCTTGATAGTGCGGCAAACCTATGACTCAATTAAAAACAAAAAGCTACACTTGAAGCACTTGAGTCCATTTCTCTTTTCTTCTTTTTAGAAGTAAAACAACCATCTTGCAAGTGTGGAATTGAATAATAATCTGATTATCTGCACACTTTCCTCATGAACATTGTTAGCACAATTTTAATCTTTAGTCATTATACACCAAAACCCACTAGGGGATCCTAGATGCACCTTTAATGTTCACCCTCGAACATGGCCTAGAAACACTGTCAGCCACGCCTGGCCACCAATGACACTGCACTATGGGCACGCAGCTTCGATGTCAGCAGGAAGAGGATGGGGGCGGTAGCGGCTAGGGTTTTGCCGAAGCCTCCCCGAAAGGAGCGCTTCACAGGCATAAGGCTGGTCCTCAGGTTTGGGAGACCCAGGGCATATCCTAAAGCTGGGGCATGTTGGTATTTCTAATGAGTGTGGATAAATCCGGAAGCACATCGATACCACTATAGCACTACCTCTGGAGTATTCCAAGGGTATTGTAAGCATCAAGGAATACCAAGAGATGGGGTGAATTGGACTAGTTATATGGATTGTTGACTCAATGCTTCACTTTTAGCCAAGTCTAGACAACTTGTAAGGGCAAGTCCTATGCAATTCTATCGAGCCAGGACCTAGTAATACTAGGAGTATGATGCAATGCAAGTGGTGCTAGGCCAATCAATAAGCATGCAGGCCAATGGAAGCCCTATCTCTACTTACATACAAGTGCGGAATTAAAGGACAGTAAGTAAACAGAGAGTTTAGAGAATGCTCATGGATTTTAGCCCGAGGTATTAGAAGTATGACACCTTCCCCTAGTCCTTGTTGGATTGACTCCCGCCAGAATATTGATCCCTCCCGCCACTCAATGGTGGAGTCCTTGCACACAAGCTCGGATCACTACCAGATTCAAGATGTGGTTGAGTGAAAACTGCTCCTCGAGCATGTTCCTCAAGGACTTGTTGCACTATCTTAGTGCACACACGGGTGCTCTCTTCTTGATGCTCCATTTGAAGGCGAGCTCCAACCTTTTACAAACTTGTGACGACCTTCACAACCAATTACACCTGATAGGCTTGATCATCAACACCTAACTGCTCTAGGCCTTGCCATAGACCAAAAGTAATAGCACTAGTCACTCTCTACAACCATCCTAGGCTAGAGACGATGAAGGGATGCTCTTGTTACTCTCCAATACACTCAAACATAGCTCTTCGATCTTTGCCCAAGTGTCTTCTCTTTTCTTCTTGGCCCTCTACAGGTTCCTCCAACAATCCAAATGGTCAAGAGAGGTCCCCAAGACCCTAACAACAACTATATATAGGCTTCAACCACTCCACTAGCCTGTTGCCCTGCGAACCTATTGATCAAACTGCCATAAGATACCACTGTACATTATGGCAACGTCAGCAAACGATCACCTAAAATTACGATGACCTCCCATTCCTTCTTAGGGCAACTCCTGATCTCCAGTGCCTCACTACATGAAATCCTCTTGGATCACCATACCATACGATGTCCTCACCGTATCTTCAACAGGGGCGTCTAGAGTTTTGGCCAACTCTTCCTCTAGGTCACCATAGCTTACGGTGCTACGGTGACCCTGCCGTACACTCAATGGCTTCCTCTTAGTCCATGCCAACTTCCTCTCTTCTGGATCAGTATACCTTCCGACGACCCCGCCGTCGCTTCACCAGACATGTCCAATCTCTGGTCTTCTTTGCTCCTTGACTTGTCGTATCCTATGGTGACCTCGCCATATATTACGGCGACCTCCTGAGCACCATCGACTTGCATACCTGTCCAATGGTTGTGCTACTATTCTAGAGTTGATTTGTTGTCTAGTCATCGTACATTACAGCGTCCTATCGACTTGTATTGAAGTTGAAACCTGTCCTCCTTGACTTCATTTCCTTACTTCCGACCTTGGTCGATTCTTCTCCACTGCCACTCCTAGTGTCAAAGAGCCTCACTTGAACATCCCAACATCCCTAACACTAGAGAGACCTAAGAGATTGACTCATGCCCTCTTGATAGTCTAGTTTTTCCTATGAACTCAAGCCTACAAAGTAGTCAATTGATCAAACACAATTGACCTAGCTGTCCTTATCCTTGATCCATCTCTGTCACCATGACTCTCCATCAAGATCCCCATGGCAATCCATCGAGTCTACATCGATCACCAGGGTGACCATTCATCGTGTTCATTGTTTGAGTTAATAGGTTGGTTCTACATCCATAAAAATAGATGTAGGCATTAGCACATATTTCGTGTTGGTACTCAATCACCAAAACATTCAAACCTTTTGGGGGTGGCACACTCCAACAGCCATGAAGCTTACAGGTATTGAATTCACAGGGAGTGTGGGTGCCTAATCTTCTGTTCTAGTCGTTCAAGGACACCAAGATAACTATGGCATTGGGTAGAGAGGATTTTTTTCTGGTAGAAGGATCCTAATAATGGTAAGAATGCCACTAAGTTACTTGCTATGGCCGCGGGTTTACCCCTATATGCATAGGCGCCTCCCGTCGAAGAGCATACTATGTAGCCGAATATGGAGGATTACAAAAGACACATAGGACTATGGCCACCTACTGCCTACCTCTGCATTTCATGGACTACGCAACAAAAAAGGCAACCTACAACCTTGTTGGTGTTTTGGATCACCGGCTAGTAAGTTTGTTCATGGGGCTGCACGCTTGGTCTTGGTGATGGCGTTGCAAGAGGCAGACACAAAGATGTATACTGGTTCGGGGAGAACCCCTACGTCCAGTCCAGGCTGTTGTTCGTGTTACTTGCAATGGGGGTGTATAATGATGGTTAGAGAGGAGTGTACGCCAAGTGTCTGTATGAACGTGTGTGTTTTTTAGGTTGAAGATGAAGATGTTTGAGGAAGAACAATGCCTCCCCTTTTTATAGTCCAAGGGGTTGGGCTTGTATACATGTAGGGAGACAAGAGGGAGTTGCTAAGTCTTAGGTTGGTGGCATGGTCATCCATTGTCGTGGGCCCTGCTGGCCCGGACTTTGCGTCGATATGTACTATCGAGTTGGGGCATGCCCTCTTATTTCGTTGATGGGTCGAGTCCCGTCATCACTAGTGTCGGCGTCGTCAGTGTGGTGTGCTGGCTTAAATTATTTAGCATGACTTCAGCATGGTATCGTGTTTTGTCCTATCGGATAGGGTGATGATGGGCTAGGGGTAGGTTTATAGCATGATTTGACCTCCTGTCACTGTTACTGCACGTCCGTCATGGCATTTAAGACAGAGCATAGGGTGGTTATTAACTTTTGCCTCGCTCGACTCTTGTTGGTCGAGATCGAGCGAGGCGGACATGGTTTGGCCCCTTGTTATGGGTCGAGTGCCTCTTTATCTTATGTTTGTCAGGTTGTCCTTAGAGTAGGTTCAGGCCTATCTTGACTATCATAGTCTATCTTTCCTCCTTCGTTACTCTTGCGTTGTGCAGTGATGCGCTGCCTCGTCCCTCCTGAGTGGCGTGAACCACTGACAGGGTTGGCCAGTGGTAGCTGACTGTGTCAGAGACACTGTGCATGCATGCGCGCATGTCATCATTACGGGCGGGAGGTGGTCGATCTTATCCACTGGGCGCTCGACCCTGACCGTGGGGGTCGAACGAGGCGAGTCATGCTTGACTCTCACCTTGCTGGTCGAGAGAGTGGCGATGGCGTTAACTACATCAAGGTAGGGTCGTAGTGGATCAGGATTTACTCGAGCCCACTATGTCAAGAAGGAAAGAAGAGCTCCCCTCGATTTTGTGATAGGAGAACAAGAAGAGCTCTTTTACGATGCCCTCGAATAAATACGAGCCCTCCATTTCTCCTGATCCAATGGCGCAAATCTTCTTCTACTTCCTCGTAACCAAGCACGTATACTCCACTAAGAGTAGGGAGTAGTTTTTTGCCAAGGACAAGGATGTAATTTTGTGCAAGTCAAACTTGTAATATCCCTGATTGGCAAAATTGTGATTTCGGTGATGTCCTACTAATCGAATGGAACCATAACGATCTCTCAAGTGGCGGTGGTGGCGACAATGACGCAACGTCTCTCTCCTACCGCACCGGCGCAACCAACCTTTCCACTTGGACAATATCCATCCTCTCCCTTTCATGAACTATCGATTCTCTCCGCCAGCAAAGAATCGATGACTAGCCATGTTGAGTAGCAATGAAGGGGTAGTTAATCAAGTTCTATTCCCGCACATCTTGCCGTTCAACAACGCGTCTGCCCTTGATGCCGACGAGAAGGGCAAGAGCTTACTTGATCATCAGAAAATCGCCATTACGATGATGAAAGTTCAAAGAGATTGGGATAGTTTTGTGGAGGTTACTAGTTTTGGTTATGTAAATGACCATGCTACCCCTACAAATTTTACGGTTAGATTTCATTTCTACTCCCCGCCCATTACATGAGTAGAAGGTATCATAAAAATGCTCAGAATTCAATGCATAGTAATTACACAAGAATATGCAAGTCATGCCAGAAAATACATGAGGCACATCACCATGATAATTCAAAATATTTTATAGCCATTTTATTTGAAATTTGAAATCAAGGCTGTTACAACAGTCTACAAGACCGTGTGACTTCTTCTATTGACCGGGCGGCACTAATGAGTTACTGAGTTGTGTCTCCCGAGTCTCAGCCACCACTTTGGGGGGTGTTCATCTGATGTCATTGTTTTTCAACCTGTCAGGGTTATTGAAGATGCATCTAGGATCCCCTAGTGAGTTTTGGTGTACGATGACATAGGATTAAAGAAATGTGCTAACTTGTATATGAAGCAAAGTTGCAGATTATCAAAAGAATTTCCAAACCCATACTGTGAGATAGTTCATCCCTCTACAAAAAGAAGAAAAAGGACTCAAAGAGCTTCAAAGTTTAGCTTTCATTAATTTATTGAGTCATAGGTATGCCGAACTATTAAGAGGGGTAAACTAATCTAGCTTGTAGGGAATTAATGTGCTTAAGTCAACCAAAAAGCTTTGAGAAAAAATTAGCCATAAAAAGCCCAAAAAGAACAAACTCATTCTGAGCCAAACAGAGAGCTGTGGAAGTTCCGTGAAGTAATTCACAAAAGTTCTGTCAGTGCCAATTCCCTGGCCTGTTGCAACCCGAGAGCTACGAAAGTTCTGTGATGCCTATCACGGAAGTTCTGTCATTCCTTGACTTAGTTGAAACCATCCTATGCAACGGCTCTTTTTGAATCCATGAAAGTTCCGTGGGTAACCACAGAAGTTCCGTTAGACCCAGAATACAATACAACGGCTAGTTTTTGGAGCTGCTCAGTAAATACTCTTTCCTCACCCCCGTGGAAGGAGTTGGACACTTTGGCATTTCACTCTTCATTCAGCTAGAGCTCTTCCCTCTCACTCATACACTTGTTCTTGACAATCCTTGCATTTGTGAGAGAGATCCAACCACTAAAAGCTAAAATCCTACCACTCAAAAGCTCGAGCATATTTTTTTCCTCTGCAACAAGACTTGATTTACTTGTTACTCTTGGAGACTTGGTCTCCTAGATGTCTAGGCGTCGCTGTTGAGCTCCCAAGTTTTTGTGGTGTGACGGGGATGTTTGTGAAGTTGTGATTCACCTCCGGTGAAAAAGAATCAAGTGAAGAAAAGAAACCAAGCTCGATCTTTGTGATTGCTTAGCGGGGAAACGGTTGAGAGAGACCAACCACTTTGTGTGGCTCCTCAACGAGGACGTAGGAACTACTTAGTGTGGTTGCTGAACCTCGGGTTAATTCTTTGTCTCTCTCTTTACTTTCCTACACTTGTTATTGACCTTGTTCTTTTCCTTTATATATTGTGCTTGATTCACTTATGCATTGTGTTGCTAAGCTATCTATTCTATAATTTGAGTCATACATTATGCTAGCTTTACTTCCTATCAAGTATTGTATCACTTCCCTTTTATTAATCCACATTTCATTAAGGTATGAGTTGGAATTGAGGTTAGTTCTATCGAGGGATAGAACTTCCGTCGTGATGGAAGTTCCGTCAGAATTTGACGAAAGTTTTGTCACTGTCTTTTTGACAGGTCTTAAGTGTTTGATTTCAGGATAATTTTTAGATTGCCTATTCACACCCCCTCTAGGCAACTTTCAATTGGCATCATAGCAAGGATCTTCTACAAGGCTCAACAGCTTGAAGATTAAAAGATGACAAAACCGGGAGAAGGTGATAAACCTCAAGATCTTGCTTCGAAAAGCGGTAGAGGCAATGAGTTGCACACTGCCTTGTCATCCAACTACAGTGATGTGGCAAACATCCATGAAAATGGAAGTGGGAGATTACCCTACTTCGAGGGTAAAGAGTTTAGTTGGTACAAGCATTGGATGAAGATGTACCTAATGTCAATTGGTCCACCAATTTAGGAGATTGTTGAGAAAGATATACATTAGAGGATAAGGATAACCCTACTACCGTGGATCAACTCAACATACATCGCAATGCTCAAGCGGTGTCGGCCATGCTCTCTTCCTTGAATCCCAAGGAGTATTCAAGAGTCTCTGGAATAGAGAATGCCCGCAAAATATGGAAGAAACTCATATGTGCTCATGAAGGAGTAGATGTGGTGAAGAAGTAAAGACTTCATGTACTCAAGAATCAATTCAACTTCTTCGTAATGAACAAGGGAGAAGAGCCTCAAAAAACACATGATAGACTTATGGTAATTGTCAATGAGAGAAGATCATATGGAGATAATATCAAAGATAAAGAAGTCAACTATAAGCTTCTCATGGCTCTTAGAATGTGGAACCCAACTCTATGCACTATCATTGAAGAAAAAGATGGTTTTGAGAGCTTCTCTATGGATGAAGTCATTGGAAGAATACTTGCTCACAAGAATCAAGATGATGATGGTAAGAGAGTGAATGTGCTTATTGGTGATGAGATCACAAGCAAGAAGGACATAGCACTCAAGGCCAAGAAAGCACAAGTGGACAATGATGATGAAGATGATGAGAATGATGATGAAGATGAGGATGATGAAGAGTTTGCCTTATTTGTGAAGAAATTTGGCACATACATGACCAAAAATGGTTTCACCAAGAAAAGCTTTGACAAAGCAAAAGCTAGAAGAATAAATAGAAGATGCTATGAGTGCCATGAACAAGGCCACATGATAGCTGATTGTCCATGGCTTAATGGCATGAGCAACAAGAATGAGAAGTACAACAAGAATGAGAAGTACAACAAGAAGGACAAGCCCAACAAAAAGTCATACAAGGGGCAAGCTCACATCGGCCAAGAATACATGTCCGATCATGATGAAGAGAATGATGAGGGTGGCATTGCTAATCTTGCTTATGGTCTACCACCGGCCAAGAAGTCACTCTTCACCAACCTCACCGACAATGAGGATGATGCCCCTCATTGCTTCATGGCCAAAGAAAGAAAGGTATCTCCTAAATCCAATTTCAATACTTCCTATTGTAGTGATGAAGAGGAGGATTTGGTCCCCTCTATGCAAGAAATGGTTCAAATGCTAGATAAGCTATAAAGGGAGTTGGACAATCAAGAAAGAATAGTTGAAAGACAAGAAGAGTTGCTTGATGAAGAAAGGGAAAAGAATCTTGAGCTCACAAGGCAACTTGAGCAAGAAAAGGAGAATAACAAGAACTTGACCAAGGATCTTGTGAAGGTCGATGAGTCAAGTGAATCATGCACCTCAACCAATGAAAACTTCAAAAGAGGTGCAACTCATTGATAGAAGAGAACAAAGCTCTTGTGAAGTCAATTGAGGATCTTATGTTGAGCTCTTGCTCATTGTTAAAGAAGTTGGAATCCACCCAAGCTTCAACAAGCAAAGGTTGTGGAAGGTGCCACAATATTGATGTTGAGAAGATTGCCAAGAAAGAGGCAATAATTGAAGATCTCAACAACCAAGTTCAAGAGCTTAATAAGAAGACTCAAGTAGAAGCAACTAAAAAGATCCTTGATGAGTCAAGAACAACTCATGACAAGAGAGGATTGGGGTTAAAAAAGAATGAACCTAAGAGGAGCTATAACAAGAAGATAGACTTTGTGCCCAATAACAAAGGAAAGCAAGTGGCACAAGAAAAGACCATGAAGCCAAAAAATGCTCCTCAAGTCAACAAGAACAACAAGGGCTTTACCATATCCTTTTATGATTTTGATGCAACTTATGTGCTAAGCCCTAATGCTTATGGTAGAGTAGTTGCAAAATTGGTTGGACCACATGATGCAAGGTGGAAGCCTTGTGTGTAGGTAACCAAGGTTCTTGTTACTAGTGTTATGGGACCCAAACAATTTTGGGTGCCTAAAACACATGCTTGATTTCCTTTGTAGGAATACTCCTCTGGTGGCAGAACATGTGTTCTTGATAGCGGGTGCTCAAATCATATGACCGGAGAGAGATCAATGTTCTCCACACTTGATCATGACAACCTACCAAGTGGAGGCATATCATTTAGAAATGACAACAAAGGAAAGGTAATTGGTCGTTGTCAGATTGCCGTTCCCCATGATCTTTCAATCAGTAATGCTTATCTTGTGAAAGGTTTAGGGTACAACTTGATGTCCGTTTCACAACTTTGTGAGATGAGTTATAGTTGTCTCTTTACTGATGATGGCATGACTGTTTGTCAGAAGAATGGTTTCTCAATAGCCTTCATGGGGTACTTGGAAGACAAAATCTATCTTGTTGATTTTTCCAACAATGAAGGATTTAATCCAAATTCTTGCTTGGTTGCTAAAACCACATTGGGTTGGTTATGGCATCACCGATTAGCTCATGTTGGGATGAGGAATCTTCACAAACTTCTAAAGAATGGTCACATTGTTGGACTGAAGGGTGTTACTTTTGAGAAGGACAAGATTTGCAGCGCATGTCAAGCCAAAAAGTAAGATAGAGCTGCACATCCCTCCAAGACCATGATGACCACGACAAGACCACCAGAGATGCTACACATGGACCTATTTGGACCGGTCACCTACATAAGCATTAGCGGTAACAAATATGGCCTTGTAATTGTTGATGACTATTCTGATTTCACTTGGGTATTCTTTTTGAAGGACAAAAGTGAAACTCAAGGAATCCTAAAGATGTTTTTGAGGAGAGAATAAAATGAATATGAAGTGAAGATAAAGATGATAAGGAGTGATAATAGAACCGAATTCAAGAACAATCAAGTTGAAGAATATCTTGATGAAGAAGGCATCAAGCATGAATTCTCAGCTCCATATACTCCATAACAAAATAGAGTAGCCGAAAGAAAGAACCGCACACTCATAGGGATGGCAAGAACAATGCTTGATGAGTACAAGACTCCGGACACCTTTTGGGCCAAAGCCATCAACACCACATGCCATGCCACAAATAGATTATATCTTTAGAAGATCTTGAACAAAACACCATTGAGCTTCTCACTGGTAACCTTCCAAATGTCTCATATTTTCGTGTCTTTGGGAGTAAGTGTTTTATTATCAACAAGAAAGGTTTTCTACTTGGATATGGAACTAATGTCTATGCATATTGTGTCTTTAACAAAGGCATTGGAATTGTTGAAATAACCCATGATGTGCAATTTGATGAATTTAATGGCTCTCAAGTAGAGCAAGTTAATCCAAGTGATGTAGGTGATGAAGCTCCTTGTGATGCAATAAGAAATTTGGCTACTTGTGAGAAAAACTCAAATCAAGACAAACCATCTTCTTCAAATCAAGAAGACTCTCCTCCATAAGATCCACAAGATGAACAAGATCAAGAAAGTGGCCAAGATCATGGTGACATTCATGATCAAGCTCAAGATAGTGGAGGAAGAGACACTCAAGATGACAACAATCAAGAAGAAGAAGATGCATCTAGACCAATACACCCACGAGTCCGATAAAGCACTCAAAAGGATCACCACCTTGATAACATTCTTGGTGATATCCAAAAGGGGCTAACTACTTGATCCTGAATGGCTACATTTTGTCATCATTACTCGTTTGTTTTCTCTATGGAACCTCTTAGGGTGGAACAAGCACTATAAGACTCGGATTGGGTGGTGGCCATACCAGAAGAGTTGCACAAGTTTGAAAGAAACAAAATGTGGACATTGGTGGAAAGATCCAAGCAAAATGTTGTAGGTACAAAATGGGTATTCCGCAACAAACAAGATGAATATGGTGTGGTGGTAAGAAACAAAGCAAGACTCGTTGCAAAAGGCTACTCTCCAGTTGAAGGTTTGGACTTTGGTGAAACTTATGCACCCGTAGCTAGGCTTGAGACAATTTGTATTTTACTTTCCTATGCTACTCACCATGGTTTTAAGCTTTTTCAAATGGACATGAAAAGTACATTTCTCAATGGACCCATTCAAGATGAGGTATATGTACAACAACCTCTAGGGTTTGAAGATCCAAAGAAACCAAACCATGTCTACAAGCTTCACAAAGCTCTCTACGGCCTCAAGCGAGCTCCTAGAGCTTGGTATGAACACATCAAGCGATACTTGATCAACAAAGGCTTCAATATTGCCAAGGCTGATCCTACTATTTTCACAAGAAAAGTTAATAATGATAGTTTTGTATGCCAAATATATGTTGATGACATAATATTTGGTTCTACTAATCAATTTTTTTGTGATGAGTTTGCCAAGATTATGACTAGGAAATTTGAGATGTCCATGATGATGGAGTCGAAGTTCTTTCTAGGTTTTCAAGTCAAGCAACTTGAAGAAGGAACATTTATAAGTCAAACAAAGTATACTCAAGAAGTTTGACATGGACAAGGCAAAACCAAACAAGACTCCCATGAAGACAAATGGACACCTTGGACTAGATGTAAACGGTAAGCCCGTGGATCAAAAGGTATATTGATCCATGATTGGCTCCTTGCTTTATCTTTGTGCATCTAGACCCGACATCATGCTTAGTGTATGGATGTGTGCAAGGTTTCAAGTGGCTCCGAAGGAAAGTCACTTAGTGGCTATCAAAAGAATCTTGAGATATTTAGTTCACACACCAAACCTAGGATTGTGGTATCCAAAGGGTTCCAAGTTCAAGTTAGTCGGTTATTCCGATGCTGACTATTTCGGATGTAAGGTGGTTAGGAAGAGTATCTCTGGGACTTGCCAATTCTTGGGTAGGTCCCTTCTGTCATGGTCATCCAAGAAACAAAATTCTGTTGCCTTATCCAGAGATGAAGCGAAGTATGTTGCAGCCGAAAGTTGTTGTGCTCAACTACTTTGGATGCGATAAACTCCATTGATCAAAGTTCCTCTCCTATGTGACAATGAGAGTGCCATCATGATTGCATATAACTCCATTGATCACAATAGGACTAAACATATAGATATCTAGCACCACTTCTTCAGAGATCATTCCATAAAGGGGGATATTGAAATTAGCTATGTTAGAACCGATAAAAAACTAGCCGATTTACCAAGCCCCTAGATGAGAAAAGGTTTTGTGAGCTTAGGAGTGAGCTGAATATTCTTGATTCATCCAATGTGGACTAGAGTCTTGTACTTTGTTTATATTGATTGATCTTGAACAAGGCCTTGAAAACAAGATGCTTCAAAATTGATCATTGCTTTGATTGTGAAAATTGTTGATGTTGATCAATAGATCATAATGTTGCAACTTTTTGAATATTGTTTTGATTGGTTGAATGTTGCTATTCAAAAGTTGAAACAAGTATATATAAATTTATCTATTACTTGTCTAAGTTTACTCTTGAGAGATACTATTTTTGGTTCAGACAGAGAACGACGGAACTTCTATCAGCGAATGATGGAACTTCCGTCGTTCCCTATTTCTGGAACCCGAGACCTATGGAAGATCTGAGGAAACTTCCGTCATTTTCAAATTGTTCTGGTCTGGCCAAACTCGAGAGCAACGGAACTTCCATCACCCATTGACGGAACTTCCATCACTCCCAGTTTAAAGGGACCGACAACCTCCTCTTTCCTAAGTCAACCGGCCACTTCTCTTCTTTCCACTCCTCTCAACCCTAGGCGATGACTCACAGTAATTCGTGGCAATTGGAAGGCTCAACTACTGATTCTCATCAAGTTTGTGGAGATTCCACTCCTTCCCTGTGGAAGTTCCGGGATCTCCATCTTTTTTCCTCTTCCTTTTGCCCTAGGTATGAGCTTTGACCTAGATTTCTTGTTTTATGTCAACTGGTCACAATGTCTTTGATTCCCTTGGATAGCTAGGTTTTTTTGCACCTAGTGTATCATCCTCTAGAGGCATTTGCATTGTTGTAGTAGGATTTAGGAGATTAGTCGATTTTGGTTCAAACTGTGAGTGGCAGAAGTTCTGTCAGAACTTCCATCATGACGGAGCTTTCATGAAGTTCTCACGGAACTTCTGTCGCCTATAGTTCAGTGCACTGAAAATGGTCAGAATCAAGTATGCATCCAATGTGCTTGCAGAATCGAGCGATGATGATCAATATCACTCCTCTTCAAGTGAAAAACTTGTGCCCGCTTCAAAGAGGAGAAAAGCAATGGCTTCAACGAAGCGTGGACATGGCACCAGTGCAGATGCACAGACAGTAAATGTTGATCAAGGAGGATCTCTCCCTCCTAGGAGAGCTAAAGACAAAGGCAAGGGGCTGGCTAAGGAGAAAATCTCCCGGTCGCGCAAAGGAGCAAGAGATGATTCAGTGGATGTTGTGATGTACCTTCGAGTTCGTGCTCCTGTCTATCCAGAGGGTCAAGTGTTCAAGGATTTCAAGAAAGATCTTGATGCTCTCATTGAGGCAAGGAAGCAAAACCACTTGCAAGTGGCCGAGCAAGAAGCCACTGACTAGTGTTTCTACACATGGTTCTAGCAAGATTACTACATGTCAATATTCATTGAAAAGAACCGGAAGAACAGATTGGCAACCCACAAATGGATTGACTGGAATTACATGGAATCAAAAGACAATCCAGTCTTCAAGGAAATCATCCAAGTTTGCAAGGATAGAGGTGTATATGACCTTATGGGCTTCAACTATGATTGGAATGAAGAGGTCATCAGCCAATTTTACTCCACTCGTGAAAGGGAGCTCATCTCTAATGAGCCCGTGATGAAGGAGCATGATATGACATTCATGTATTATGAGCAAAGTCCAAATGTGTATGGCTGAACAAATGGACTTCACAACTTCTACTTCACTCTCAACCGGATGCTCAGAGTTACCATTGCACCCAATGGAGGGTATGCCACTGCCGTTCTTGAAAGCTCAAGAAACAATCTTGCTAGATTTTGGCCTGTGGCAAACCCTTTTTGTGTCATGGACTTCATCACCAATGACATTCATATGTCATCTATTGATACTAGGAGGGTTCTTCCATATGCCTCCTATATTATGAGAATGATAGAGTCTGAGACTGGTGTCATCTTTGAGAAGGAATGCCAACATCTTCCTTTAAGGCCAAGAGTGCAACATGAACTTCGTCTAATTTATCCAACACCAGCTGGTGTATCTTCTACCAGGAGAGCGGGCATCGCTCGGGCTCATGCTGAAATAGCAGCAGAGAGAGAGAAATGGAAGCAGCAAGGACCTCCACTCCCTCAGCTCAACCTCCTCCAGAAGATCTTCACCGACCATCTTCTCCCATTATGTCCTTCTTCAAAAGCACTTTCAATGCTTGTTGCTTCAATGCCAATGAGAATTGGGAGAACAAGAGAAGGATGAAGAAGCTCACTTGGCCAATCAAGAATGAGCAAACGGTTCAAGGCTGATGTGAACAAGGGTTCCCGATCTTCCGAAAGGTTCTTGGTAAGTTGATTTGGTCGGAGGCGACACACAAATCGATCCGGCTTTAGAACAGCACGTTCTAAACCCCGCAATTACAGCACGATGTCTCCTCTGGTTATCAACCGTCCAAAAGACGATTGACCTCGCCGAGAAGGCTAATCCCTACCTGCGAATCAAGAACACAAGTAAGAACAACGAAGAATGCAACACAATTGCAGATGTATGATTAAACTCTCGAAGTTGGGGTCTCACAAACCGATGAACGGCAAAACTGTTTATGAACAGAATTGATCTAAGCAAAACCTGAACCCTAATGGTGCGGTGGCGGCTGTATATAAAGACCCTAGGGTCGTGCAAGACCCTCTGGACGCGCCCCTAATTGGGCTCAACTAGATACAAAGCCCAAAGGCCAAAAGTAGGCGACGCAGCACTGACATAGATTCTGGACTCTCTCTTGTTTTGACGATTCCCGATGACTCCGGATGAATTTTGACATGAGGCCGGCGGCATTGGAAAGGTCTTCTACTTATCTTTCTGTGCATATGTAGAACGTCCAAATCCGAGTCCGTATGCGTCCTGGGCGACTGTTTTAGTGCAGACTGGTCCTGGGCCCCAAAACAGACTCGAAGTCGGTTTTGATTGGGCCTCCACTTTGGCTTCCAAGCCCTTGCTGGTCCTCCACGTTCCCAACTCCTTCTCCCATCATCTCCTGGTCCTCTCCATGGTTTCTAATCATAAAATAATCATTAGGTAGCAAACCATTCTCAAAAGTAACATATAGCGAAGAACGTAGGAACGAGCTCACCTCTAAATTTAGTCGTCGTGCACGAGCTCTAGTCATTGAACCTTGCAAGTCCAGAATTGGAGGAGTGTTGTGTGTATCCATAGGAGTGATGTCCTCATCAAAGGCTTTGAAGTGTCTCCGAATGGCTCCGAGTGTGAGAGTGATGGTGAGCCACTAGTCTTTGATAACCCCTTTGCAGCTTATGAAGCTTCAGCTGGACCATCCTCTGCTCCTCCTCCTGTGCATGAAGAAAGTGATGAAGATGAGAGCACCGAGGACGATGATGAGTGATTCCTTCTTTCTTAGCTTACCTCTCTCTCTCTCTCTCTCTCTCTCTCTTTTATTCTTTTTGGTGCTTTGATGCCAAAGGGGGAGAGAAAAGCGATGAAAAAGGATGTGAGGATGTGCTTTATTCTCTGTATCTTTTGTAATAGGCTAGCAGTGAACCTATGGAAGCTTATTTCTTATGTGCTTGAAAACTATTTGTGAACCTTATTGTAATATGACTATGCTTTGCTTTATGATATTGTGTAGTGCTTGTGTAATTCCTATGATGATGATTGTGTTAAGTGTGTTGTTAGTATTCTTGTTTTATCACTTATTGCACACTTGTATACCTTTAGGCACCCCACTTGTTGCAAAATATAGGGGGAGCTCCTTGATATTATTTTGTGATTCATGCATATCTTTAGGGGGAGCTCCGCTATATTTTATTTGTTATCTCTTTTGATTATCCCTTTGTATCCTTTTTAATCTATTGTCATCAATCACTAAAACGGGGAGATTGAAGATGCATCAAGGATCCCCTAGTGGGTTTTGGTGTACGATGACATAGGTGAAAGTGCATCTAGGGTCCTAATTTTGTTTTGGTGATTGGCGTCAATACAATTAAGAATGGACTAATGTTTTCATTGAGCATGTGTGTACATGACTATCTCAAATTGATGAAGGAAATGCATTGAAACAAAAAAGGGAAAAGAAGATGGTCATTTGTCAAAATGAAGGTCCAAAATTTACTCAAGAACGAATATCATGGAGTTTTATTTCTAATCTTGAGTATAGGTAAACCGTACTATCAAGAGGGATATAATTTACAAGTGTGGTAAAGTCAAAATGCTCAAATTTCCCACAAAAACCACTTCTGTCGCCCTCTGATTTTGCCTTCACCGGCACTGTCGGTGGCCTCCACCGGCAGTGCGGATCCTCTCTCCCAGAGGCACTATGTCGCCCAGACCCCTCTCTGTCTTATGTCTTGCCAGCTTCAGTAGTGCTGATGGCTCCATCGGCAGTGTCGATCTTTCCTTCCAGAGAAGGTTGTATTCTCTGGCTTTCTGGCTGTAGCTCATCGACAGTGCCGATCGGTTCTCCCAGAGAGCTACTCTTTCTGTCTGGCTCAGCCTGTAGTTCATCGGCAGTGCTGATCTCCTGATCGGTAGTGCCGGTCCCCTCTCCACAGAGATTGGTTTCCCTCGGGTTCTCTGGCTGATAGCGATCAGCAGTGCCGGTCTATTAATCGGTAGTGCCGATCAGGGTCTCCACAGACCACTTGTCCTCTCTGTGCTTGCCTCACCGGCAGTGCCGATGTCCTGATCGGCAGTGCCAGTGCGGGCCAAGTCCTTGCTCTGCGATCTATGATAGCATGGCAGTAACCCTACCGGCAGTGCTGATGGCTTGATCGGCAGTGTTGGTGCGGGGAGTTCAGACAGGCCAACGACTCTTTTTGAGCCCTTTGTATAAAAGGCTCTCACCCAACTTCGTGCAAACCTCTCCCAACCCAAAAATCATTTGGCACTTTTTAGCTTCACTCTCCTCACTCTCCCTCTCCAAGTCAAAGCTTCATCCCTTGAGCTAGGGTTTGAGTGAGCCATTGATTCCTAGTGAAAAGAGCCCATTCCACTCTTGAGCATTCAATTTAATCATCTTTGTGACTTGTGCTTGTTACTGTTGGAGCGTTGCTCCTAGACGGTTAGCGGTGCCCGTAGAGCTCCAAACTTGTGTGGTGACGCCTCAAGAAGTTTGTATTACCCTCGCGCAAGAGAATTGATAGTGGAGAACTTGAGCTCGATCTTTGTGGTCGCTTGAGTGAGAATAGGGTTGAAAGAGACCTGGCCCTTTGTGGACTTCTCAACGGAGACGTAGGGTTCTTTGTGAGCCCGAACTTTGGTAACAAATCTTGTGTCTTCACGTGCCCCTTTATTTACTTGTTGTTTCTTTGTTCTCATTCTAGGGTTTGTTCTTCTATTAGCTTGAATTCGACCGATCTACTTGGGTAGGCTCATTTAGTTATTGCTAATACTTTGTAGTGCCTTATTCAACTGTTGTTGGTCTATTCATCAACTTAGTAACTCCAAAACCAGCTTAGTTTTGATTTGGGTGACTTACTGTTATCCTATTGGCACTGCCGATCCCAGCCACTGACACTGTCGGTCTGACTGATTAATTTGTCTAAGTCTAATTTTGTAGGATTTTTTAGATTTGCCTATTCACCCCTCTCTAGGCAACTTTCAATTGGTATCAGAGCAGGACCTTCTTGAAGGCTTAACCACTTGAAGATAAATGCCCAAGAAAATGGATAAACCAAAGAACACTACACCGGAAACGACATCTGGTGCTGAGACCGAGGGCAACAAGGATGACTCGGGAGTTAGATACAACAACATGCCATTCAACTATGGTGAGCTCAAAAATGAGTATGTTGGTAGTGGCTCCGGAAAACTACCACACTTTGATGGAACATTCTATGATCATTGGAAGTATAGAATGGAACTATACTTGGGGTCTATGGGAAGACCGATATTGAAAATTGTGAAGCAAGGTTTTGAGTTGGAAGATGAAGAAAATCCAACCACCAATGATGAGATCAAGCTCAACCACAATGATCATGCCGCATTTGCCATTGTTTCCACCCTATCACCAAAAGAGTATGAAAAGGTGATAGGAATCAAGAAAGCTCATGACATTTGGAAAAAGCTTGAGGTTATCTATGAAGGGACCGAGGGTGTTAGAGAAGCAAGAGAAGACATCCTAAGAGGGAAGTACAACTTGTTCATTAAGAAGGCCGGTGAAGGGCCACAAGAAGTTCATGATAGGCTCATGGAGATTGTGAATAAGAGAAGAGCTCTAGGAATCAAACTTGACACCATTGAGGTCAACAAGAGGTTGCTTCTTGCTTTGCAACCATGGAATCAAAATGCTTGTGACTTTGTTAGAGAGAAAGAAAACTTTAAGAACTTTAGTATGGATGAAGTACTAGGAAGATTGCTTACGTACAAATAAAGAGATGAAGAATCAAAAAGAGTGAACACCTTGTTGGGACAAGGTGAAGAAGAGAAGAAAGAAATAGCTCTCAAAGCGTCTCATGAGACTAATGAAAAGAAGGACAAGAAGAAGAAAAAGAAAATGGTTGACTCTAGTGAAGAAGATAGTGATGATGAGATGACTTTACTTGTGAGAAGATTCAAGTCATTCCTTAAGAAAGATGGCCACAAAAAGAAAAGTTATGACAAAGGCAAAGCAAGAAAGTCAAAGAGAACTTGCTATGAATGTGATGATGAAGGACATTTCATTGCGGAATGTCCAAAGAAGAAGAACAAGTAAGAAAGAAGGAAAGACAAGCATCATAAGAAAGACAAGAAGTACAAGAAGCATAGAAGAGGTGAAGCTCACATTGGCCAAGAATGGAATCTCGAAGACTCATCTTCCTCATCATCTTCCTCCTCTGAATCCGACTCAGATGAGGGAGGCATTGCTACACTTGCCACTGGCGTCACTCCCACCAACACTTCTCTATTTGGGAGCTTGAGTGATAATCATGATGACAACACTCACAAGTGCTTCATGGCAAGAGGATCCAGGGACTATGTCTCTGGAGGGTCAAGTTGGGTGATTGATAGTGGATGCACCAATCATATGACCGGAGACAAAAAGATGTTCAAGTCATTTGAACCAAGTCACCACAAAAATGAATATATCACATTTGGTGACAATGGAATGGGACAAGTGCTAGGTTATGGTAAAGTCCCTCTCACTCCTTCATTTTCTCTTTCTAAGGTTATGCTTGTTGATCACGTTGACTTCAATTTATTGTCCATTTTGCAATTTTGCAAAATGGGCTTTGATTGCTCGTTCAACGAATGTGGTGTGACCATCTACAAGAGGAGTGATGGCTCGGTTGCTTTTAAGGCTGTGCTTAAAGGAAAGATTTATATTGTGGATTTATCCATGGATAAAGCTAGACTTGGTACATTCTTTTTAGCAAACTCCAACATGGGGTGGTTGTGGCATAGAAGGCTAGCCCATGTTGGTATGAGAAATCTTCACAAACTCTAAAAGGGCGGCCACATCATAGGACTAACCGATGTGTGTTTTGAGAAAGACAGAATTTGTAGTGCATGTCAAGCGGGAAAGCAAGTTGGAGTTTCACACCCCTCCAAGAACGTGATGACAACCACAAGACCATTGGAGATGTTGCACATGGACCTCTTCGACCCCATCTCCTAGATAATCATTGGTGGTAACAAATATGGTCTTGTAATTGTTGATGATTTTTCTCGCTTCACATGGGTATTCTTTTTGCATGATAAAGGTGAAGTTAAAGACGTGCTCAAGACATTCATGAAAAGAGCACAAAATGAATATGAAGTCAAGATCAAGAAAATAAGAAGTGACAACAGCACTGAATTCAAGAACACCCAAGTTAAGGAATACCATGATGAAGAAGGCATCAAGCATGAATTTTCGGCACCCTACTCCCCTCAACAAAATGGGGTGGCCGAAAGAAAGAACCACACACTCATTGAGATGGCAAGAACAATGCTTGATGAATACAAGATGTCTGACCATTTTTGGGCCAAAGCTGACAACACCACATGCCATGCCTCCAACCGGTTATATCTCCATCGAGTATTGAAGAAAACACCATATGAGCTACTAACCGGTAACAAATCTAATATTTCCTAATTTCATGTTTTTGGGAGCAAATCCTTTATGCTAAACAAGAACCCCAAGACTTCAAAGTTTGCTCCAAAAGTTGATGAAGGTTTCTTGCTTGGTTATAGATCGAATGTTTATGCCCATCGTGTGTTCAACAAAACCACCGGTTGTGTTAAAATTTCACGTGACGTGATGATGTGAACAAGGGTTCCCGATCTTCCAAAAGGTTCTGATAAATCTTGATTTGGGCGGAGGCGAAACACAAATCGATCCGGCTTCTAAACAACACGTTCAGATCCCCGTAATCGCAGCACAACGTCTCCTCTGGTTATCAACCGTCTAAGGACGATTGACCTCGCCGAGATGGCTAATCCCTGCCTGCGAATCAAGAAGTCAAGCAAGAACAACGAAGAATGCAACACAATTGCAGATGTTGGATTAAACTCACGAAGTTGGGGTCTCACAAACCGACGAACGGCGACACTGTTTATAAACAGAATTGATCTAAGCAAAACCCCAATCCTAATGAAGAGGCGGCAGCTGTATATGAGGACCCTAGGGTCGTTCAAGACCCCCTAGACGCAGTCCTAAGTGGGCTCAACTCGATACATGGCCCAAATACCGATTACGGTGTCGCAGCACCAGAACAGTTTCTGGAAGTCGATTTGTTTCAGCGATTGCTGATGGCTCAGGACGAATTTTGACATGGGACCATTTGGGTTGGAAAGGTTTTTTCGTTATCTTTCCAGGCATATATAGAACGTCCAAATCTGAGTCGGTATGCGTCCTGGGCGTCCGTTTTAGTGCAGACTGGTCCTGAACTCCGAAACAGACTCGAAGTCGGTTTTGATTGGGCCTCCACCTTGGCTTGTACGTCCTTGCTGGCCCGTCACGCCTCCAATCACCTCCCTAGATATCTCATCATCATATCCATGGTTCCTAACAACAATTAATTCATTAGGTAGCAATCTATTCTCAAAACCACATAATAAAAACATTAGAAACGATCTCACCTATAAATTCAGGTGATGCACATGAACTTTTATCTTAGTTGAAGGAGTGTTGTGTGTATCCATGGGTGTGATGTACTCATCATTCTCCCCCTTTTGAATTACAGTCGTCCTCGATTCGATCTCATCCCGTTCTCCCAATAGTGGTCTCAAATTTCAAATATAAAATATAGAACTATTCCCAAACTTGGGATGCAACTCATATTTATATGCATTATGAAATTTATCATCACAATATGAAACTATAGTAGGAGGCATGCCACCATGCAAATTAATGACCTCTTTGAAAACTTGTTCAGCAATATGAACATCATTCTCCCTCATGACAAGATAGAAAATGTGTGATTTTAAAAACACAAGAAAAACATGACATGACATGGTAATTGTTATTGTAGTTTTCTAGTTTATCATTTGGTTGTACAACACAAGGAGGATTCATGTTTGAGCAAATATAAACTTTGTGCACCATAAATACACGTCTATGATCATAGTTTCCTATAACATAAAAATCGTTTCTTGTTAGTAAAGGTAATTCAGTTTGAGAAAAGATTTGCTTCTCTACGGTATTTAGATCACAAATAACATCAAATTAGATATAATCCAAAGTATTTAGAGAAGACAATAATTTCTGCTCATCCTTTTCATGTGTTATTAAAATCAAATATTTCATTTTAGCACTAGTAGGTGAATCATAAGCAAAAACATCAAGCTCATTCATTTGTTATGGCAAAGGTATAAGTGAAGCAGTGGCACACAACTTCTCTTTATCAAAAGGATTAGTAGATAAATCAACTTGTGGCAATGACAAATGAAGACAAGGTTCCAATACAACAAGATTGTTAGAACAATTCAGTACATTAGGAAAGTTCTTACTTGAAACAACAATTTGTCCTTTATCTTTCTCACTATCCTCTTCTTTGTGTAGAAGCTGAAATGTACTAGTCGCAACAAGAGACAAGGAAATATGTTCATCCTCTAGTAATTCAGATTTTAATGAAAGTGTTGCAACATTTGAAACAGCCCATTCTATCCTAAATGGTTCATTCTTTCTTCTCTCAAGTCTTTGTTGATCTTCTTCTAAAATTTCAGCAGCAGACATAGGTTTAAGAGTAACTCTTCTACCATTGTATTTAAATGAATAGCTATTAGCAATGATATTGTGCAAAACATTATTTTTAGAAATCCAAGGCTTACTCAATAACAAATGACATGCTTGCATAAGCACTACATCAAAATCTGCATAATCCTTATAAGAACCAATAAAAAATTCAATGTGTGTAATTTTATCTTCCTTTATCTTACCACAAGAATTTACCCATTAGATGTAGTATGGACATGGGTGTGGCTGTGTGATGAAGCCAAGCTTCTCGACCAATTCCAAGCTTGCGATGTTGTGGCTACTCTCTCCATCAATGATGGCACAACAACGTGGATCCTTCACAACAAAGTGAGTCTGAAACAAGTTGTTCATTTGATTTTGCTCTACCTTCTCCATTTGAGAACTAAGCACTCGTTGTGCTACAACACTTGTATCAACCTCATTTGACACCATCGACTCATCACCATTGGTGTTGTAACCTGTCATTGTTAATAGAAAACAAGAAAACACACAAGAGTATATTTTCCTATCACTACTGTTTGATCACGGTGGAAACTCTCAACAAGCAAATGGCAACACCTAACTGAGTTCTTACAAGATTCTTAATAGCAAAACAGAGGATACCTTGGAGAGTGTGATCTGACGATTGTGAGGGTCCAAAGTTCTGTGCCTATTCAGAAGGATATATATGGAGCTAGGTAGGCAATTTATAGTATCAAGGATTAGCAAAATTTCAATTCAAAAATTGCAAAACTGAATAATAGTTCCAAGCTAGTCTATGTCACTGGCCTAAACTTGTCTCGGACCTAGTTCAAGCAAGCAAGCAAATGGCTCAACAAAGGACACAAAGGCTGCAAGCAATTCTGAATTTTTTTCTCTTCTCCTTTCGTTTTTTCTTTTGTTATAGGTGTGGCCTTTTCTTCTTATTTGTTTTTCAGCACCTCTTTGCCTTTTACTTCTTTCATGATTTTTTTGACACAGAACTGCAGCAAGAGTTGTGAACTTTATAGCAGAAAGGAAAAACCTGAACTTTCTTTTTTGCACTCTTTACGTAAGGAATAGATGTATATGTAGAACTGAACCGACAATTCTCATATGCAACAACGTGCAGCAATCTCTTGACTCAAGGAACAACGTGCAACAGAAAACACTCTAAGTTTCTTTTGCACACAAAAAGTAGAAGGCTGGATGTTAAATAAATATTTAGTGCAAACAATTCCAGCAGTACTATTTTCTCAATGTGTGCCAAAATCTGATTTTTTTTCTTGATTGTCTATGAACAAGGACACACCCGACTCAAACAAGACCAAAGAACAAGCACTACACCAACAACACAATGACCTTGTAGGGACTAAAATTCAGAGAAGCAAACTAAACTGAAAATTGCAAGGCACAAGGGGGGTGTAGGACAGCGGAAACACGACGAACAAATATTTTTGTAGGGCAATTTTATGGACTCTAGAATTGAACAAAATAACGAGGATGAAGGGCGAACCTAATGGTGTACCTAAAGCTCTGATACCACTTAATGTGAACAAGGGTTCCCGATCTTCCGAAAGGTTCTGATAAATCTTGATTTGGGCAGAGGCAAAACACAAATCGATCCGGCTTCTAAACAACTCGTTCAGAACCCCGCAATCACAGCACAACGTCTCCTCTGGTTATCAACCATCCAAGAACGATTGATCTCGCCGAGAAGGCTAATCCCTGCCTGTGAATCAAGAACACAAGCAAGAACAACGAAGAATGCAACACAATTGCAGATGTATGATTAAACTCACGAAGTTGGGGTCTCACAAACCGATGAACGACGACACTGTTTATGAATAGAATTGATCTAAGCAAAACCCCAATCCTAATAAAGAGATGGCGGCTATATATGAGGATCCTAGGGTCGTGCAAGACCCCCTGGATGCAGTCCAAAGTGGTCTCAACTCGATACATGGCCCAAAGACCCATTACCGTGTTGCAGCACCAGAGCAGATTCTGAAAGTAGATTTGTTTCGGAGATTGCTGACGGCTCAAGATGAATTTTGACATGGGACCAGTTGGGTTGGAAAGGACTTTTCGTTATCTTTCCAGGCATATATAGAACGTCCAAATCTGAGTCCGTATGCGTCCTGTGCGTCCGTTTTAGTGCAGACTGGACCTGGGCTCCGAAACAGACTCAAAGTCGGTTTTGATTAGGCCTCCACCTTGGCTTGGACGTCCTTGCTGACCCATCACGCCTACAACCACCTCCCCAGCTATCTCATCATCATCCCCATGGTTCCTAACAATAATTAATTAATTAGGTAGCAATCTATTCTCAAAACCACATAATAAAAACATTAGAAACGATCTCACCTGTATATTCAGGTGATGCATATGAACTTTTATCTTAGTTGGAGGAGTATTGTGTGTATCCATGGGTGTGATGTACTCATCATTGAACAAGGGTTCCCGATCTTCCGAAAGGTTCTGATGAATCTTGATTTGGGCGGAGGCGAAACACAAATCAATCCGGCTTCTAAACAACACGTTTAGAACCCCGCAAATCGCAGCACAACGTCTCCTCTGGTTATCAACCATACAAGGACGATTGACCTCGCCGAGAAGGCTAATCCCCGCCTGAGAATCAAGAACACAAACAAGAATAACGAAGAATGCAACACAATTGCAGATATATGATTAAACTCATGAAGTTGGGGTCTCACAAACCAACGAACGGCGACACTATTTAAGAACAGAATGGATCTAAGCAAAACCCCAACCCTAATGAAGAGGCGACGGCTGTATATGAGGACCCTAGAGTCGTGCAAGACCCCCTGGATGCAGCCCTAAGTGGGCTCAATTCGATACATGGCCCAAAGACCGATTACGGTGTCGCAGCACCAGAACAGATTCTGGAAGTCAATTTGTTTTGACGATTTCCGATGGGTCAGGACGAATTTTGACATGAAACTGGTTGGGTTGGAAAGTTTTTTTTTATCTTTCCAGGCATATATAGAACGTCCAAATCCGAGTCCTTATGCATCCTGGGCGTTCGTTTTAGTGCAGACTGGTCCTGGGTTCCGAAACAGACTCGAAGTCGGTTTTGATTGGGCCTCCACCTTGGCTTGGACGTCCTTGCTGGCCCGTTATGCCTCCAATGACCTCCCCAGCTATCTCATCATCATCTCCATGGTTCCTAACAACAATTAATTCATTAGGTAGCAATTTATTCTCAAAATCACATAATAAAAACATTAGATACGATCTCACCTATAAATTCAGGTGATGCACATGAACTTTCATCTTAGTTGGAGGAGTGTTGTGTGTATCTATAGGTGTGATGTACTCATCACGTGACATTTGACGAATCTAATGCTCTTAAGGGGTGCAAGTTGTTAATGATGATGTAGATGATTAAGCTCCTAGATATGAGACCACAAGAAACATCAAGTGTTGAAAATCAACCCTCCCCCCCTAGAGAAGACCAACATCATGAAAATGAAGAAATTGATCGTGCAAGTAGTCAAGATCAAGATGTTGGGAATCATGCACAAGCATCAAGTGATGATTCTCAAAGATATGATCAAGAGGTTGATAAAGATGGTGGTCAAGGAAGCTCACATCCACCACACCTAAGAGTCCATCAAAACGTACAACGTGATCACCCCGTCGAACAAATTCTTGAAGACATGGATAAGGCGGTAATCACTAGATCTCGAGTTAGTAATTTTTGTGAATATTACTCTTTTGTCTCTTCTATGGAGCCATTTAGGGTAGAACAAGCACTTGAGGATTCGGATTGGGTGATGGCAATGCAAGAAGAGTTGAACAACTTCACAAGAAACGAAGTGTGGACATTAGAGGAAAGGCCAAAGAATAAAAATGTTGTGGGCACCAAGTGGGTATTCCGCAAAAAACAAAATGAAGATGGTGTTGTTACAAGAAACAAGGCAAGGCTCATGGCAAAAGGGTATTCACAAGTAGAAGGTTTGGATTTTGATGAAACCTATGCCCCCGTAGCAAGACTTGAATCAATGAGCATGATTATCCCTAAACCCAATGTCTGTTTTTCTATTTTGACTTACTCCCCCATCACGATCGAACGGAAATAGATAAGAGGCTTGTGGTATTGACGTGATAGGGTAGGGTTGGCTATACTATACCAAATGGACGTGAAAAGTGCATTCCTCAACTAGCCAATCAAGGAAGAAGTGTATGTGGACTCTATTCACAAAGCATTTTGGCAATGATATATTTGTCTGCCAAATATATATCGATGACATTATATTTGGTTCTACTAATCAAACTTTTTGTGATGAATTTAGAAAGATAATGACCAAGAGGTTCAAGATGTCCATAATGGGAGAATTGACATTCTTTCTAGGCTTCCAAGTGAAGCAACTCAAGGAGGGCACCTTCATATGTCAAGCCAAGTATACACAAGACTTATTGAAGAAGTTTGACATAGACAAGGACAAGCCCATCAAAACTCCCATGCCAACAAATGGCCACCTCGACCTCAACAAAAAGGATAAGCCCGTTGATAAAAAGGTAAACCGCTCCATGATAGGCTCTTTGCTTTATCTTTGTGCATCTAGGCCCATATCATGCTTAGTGTGTGTATGTGTGCACACTTTCAAGCTGCTTCTATGGAGTGTCACATGGTGGCCGTTAAGAGAATATTGAGATACTTGGTTCACACACCCAACCTAGGGCTTTGGTACCCCAAGGGTTCAAAGTTCAACCTATTAGGCTATTCTGATGCGGATTATGCCGGAGATAAGGTGGATAGGAAGAGCACCTCCGGGACATGTCAATTTTTGGGTAGGTCCCTAGTGTCATGGTCATCCAAGAAACAAAATTCCGTTGCACTTTCCACGACCGAAGTGGAGTATGTTGCAGCCGGTAGTTGTTGTGCACAACTACTTTAGATGAGACAAACTCTAAGGGACTATGGTTACAAGTTGAGCCGTGTTCCTCTCCTATGTGATAATAAGAGTGCCATAAAGCTCGCTTATAACCACGTTGAGCATTCGGGCACAAAGCATATAGATATCTACCACCACTTTTTGAGAGATCATTGTATCAAGAGGGACATAGAAGTTAGTCATGTGCAAACTGAAGATCAACTAGCCGATATATTCACCAACCCCTAGATGAGAAGAGATTTTGCTATGTTAGGAGTGAACTAAATATTCTTGACTCTAGCAATATGATGTAGAGGATGTGCACATCTGAATGGTGTTTGTTTATTATTGCAAAAATCATTGCTTTATGTTAAAAATCAATTATTTTTGCTATTGATGTTGTTTCTTGATCTCTAGATCAAATCTTGTCAAAATATGGTCATTGTTATGAATTGTTGATTGTTGGCTGACCATATGATGCCAAGATATACCCTTGTCCATCAAAACCTATTTTGAACAATGCTCCTCTCTTTTTGTGCTCTGTTCTGTCTGATCTTCAGAGGATCGGCACTACCGATCAGCTTTCCTCCCGAGCCCGTTTCCTGTCTGGGATTTTTGTCCCTTAGGCAGCCCTCATCAGCACTACTGATGTTCACCATTGGCACTACCGATGGGGGCCAGGACCTTGTGCGTTGACCCCGCATCGGCACTGCCGATGCCCAACACCGGCACTGCTAATGCGGGGTCCAACATTTTGAAATCGACTCGGTCCCCTCTGAGACCGAGCCTCCTCTCAGTTTCAAGAACTCAGCCCTCCCACTCTCCTCCCCAAACCTAACCGAAGTTCCCCACTCCAAACCCCTTGCGAATCTTCGTGGAATCAAGAGGGAAGTGGATCAATACGACTCCTAGACCTTCTCTCCTCCATCTCCTCCTAGATTTGAAGGAGTTCTTGAAGGTATCTTTGAAAATCTCCACCTTTTCAACCTCGCAATGCCTCATGTTTTTGCATAATTTCACTTGATATAGATGCTCATATAGGAATAATTTAGTCACCCCTGCAATTTGGTATAGTTTTAGTGGCTAAATCTCAATTTTTCGTGGTTCTAGGGTTTGAATCCCCCTCGGTCGGCACTGCCGATGGCCTCCACCGGCACTGCCGATCGGGAGATTCAAAACCCTAAGTGGCTGTTGCAGCAGTTTATTTGAACTGATCGGCACTGCCGGTTCGGCCAGCCAGAGAGCTTTTTTTCACTTGAGTTGTTCTCTGTTTGACCCACCGGCACTGCTGATGCCTCCCATCGGCACTGCCGGTCAGGGCAAACAGACAGCAGTTCAATACTGCTTTGTTGCAATTTCTCACACCACTTCACCTCTCCTTGACAGATGGTAGGTGGCAAGAGGTCGAAGCATCCGGGGACTGCTAGTGACTTAGATGAGGACTTTGATCCTGACGTCTCCCCCGTTGCTCGTAGAGGTGGGGTAGGCAAGCGGGGCCGAAGCGGAGACTTCGGTCAAACCACCTCACGTGGGGTTGGCCTTGGTCGTGGGAAGGGCAAAGGCAAAGCCCTTCCACCTCTCTCTCCATCTCCTAGTGATAATGAGGAGAGCGCAGAAGGCTCAGAGGAAGAGGAAGAGGAAGAGGAAGCTCTGTAGGAGGATGAGGAGGGTGATGAGGAGAGTGATGGGTCTGAGGATGAGGTCATCCATGAGCCTTCGCCTGGACCCATGCGCTCCATCATCGCTTATCAGATGCTTGCTCCACAGGTTTTAGTGGACTTCAGGATTCCAGTACCTCTGTCCAGGGATGAGATGAGAGAGTATAGGTTGACCAACCCCTGGACACAGCCCAAGCACCCAGGCATATCAGATGTCGGATTTTAGGACTTGACTCAGGTGTCTTGGTACAAGAATATTCTAAAGAAGACCACTCACAGAGTTGCACCCATGAAGTGCATTGACTGGGACAGGATGGCAGCAGCAAATGATCCCACATTTCAGCTGATTCGGTCAGAGTGTGACAGGAGGAACTTGACATAGATCATGGGTTTGCATCAGCACTGGAATGATGAGATCATTGCCTAGTTTTATTCTACTTTGTGGATTGACCTCAATGAGGAGAATCACATGGATTCTAAGTTGCACTGAATTATAGAGGGCAATCACTTCAGCATCACCTACTTTCATTTCTCCTAGATTCTTGGCTTTGATGAGACAAATAGAGCGAAGCCCAAGGCAACTATCTTTGATCCTCAGGAGGACAGTGAGTGGAGTCCTATGTATGATGCCAGATATTCAGATCCCAAGTATGGCGTCGAGCACGGTTCCTATCATGGCATGAAGCCATACTTTTGTGTTCTCAACAACATGCTCCAGGTAACTTTGACTCCTAAGGTGGGGGATCACACACATACTCTGAGTTCCACCAAGACTTTGATGTTTGCTATGAGTGAGGGAGAAAAACCTTTTAGAGTCTTTGACTTTATTTGGCCTCGTTGATCTATGCTCCTTATATCATGAAGATGATTCTGCTTGTTGTGGGTTGTCAATTCATTTGTGATCACAAGCACCCCTCCGTCATGCCGAAGAAATTTCCTCTCATTGTCACACCTTCTAGAGATGGATCTCCTCCTCTAGCAGCAGCAGATGCACCTCAGTCCTCAGCAGCAGCAGCAGCAGTGGCAGCCGGTCCTATTGCTGCCCCTGGCCCCCGCCATTGCTCATCCAAGGTCACCCGTGCTATCAAGTCGATGTTTTGTATGTGCCGGGACACAACAGTGGCAATTAGGGAGCAGCGCCAGGCTATCTCTCAGACGCAGTCCGATATGAGGACTTTCGCCACTTCCTCTAGTGTTGAGCTTCCGCCTCCTGTTGAGTTCACTCCTCTGCCAGATATGAGCTCTTATGATGATCCTTGGGGTTTTTACACTCAGGCTACACAGATTGTCCAGTAGGCAGACGATGATGATGATGAGGAGGATGATGACGTTGACAGCGCGGATGAGTGAGACTTTGAGTGTCTCTGGCTTTTCTTTTCCCTCTTTGGTGTTGTGATGCCAAAGGAGGAGAAAAATATATCTCTTTTGTTTTGTCTTTTTTATTTGTGAGGTTTGAGAATGATGGACAAGTTTGTGTTGCTTGTTGTCGGGGGCAGAAACCAGGGGTGCCACGTGGTGCCCGTGAGACCCATCCTCATCCGGAATAACGGATGCGTCTGATCCCCGCCAAGGCGTCGCTTGCACGGACCCCAAGGGGATCTTCGTGACAACCAAATCCTAGAAATGAAGGCCACGTCACCCCCGACTCGCTCGACCCTCCGAAGCTCAGAAATCGGCCGCGTCCCACTCTACCCCTCGAGGGGTCGATGACCTGCAATGATCCGCTTGACCCCTCAAGGGGTCGAGGTGAAACAAGTCCGCCCAGCAAGGCCCAAGGTGCGGTTCGTTCCCCCGAGCTGCTGACCCGGCCACTTGCCCGGTCTCACTGACTCCTGGATACGGACGATTGGTTCACCATCGTCATCATCATAACGAACAGTCAGCGGACCCCGAGACCTCCAATAGGCCTTGTCTTTGTCAGAACCCCCATTGTGGACCACCACTGATGACAGGACAGCCTTACGAATCACTGACTCAGCCCAAAATAATGGGTGGAGAAACTCGATAGCCCTGCCGAGACGGGATAGGTCCCAACTCCGAGCGGGCTGAGGCAAGCGCAACCCGACACGTCGACCCTTGACGTGGGGGTCGAGCAGGACGACGGTCAACAACTACCAACCGCCCCGCTTTAAATGCTACACCCAGTCCGAAGCATACAATATCAGGGGGGGGGGGGTAAATCTCTCTGTATACCTGCCCACCTCATCCAGTGCCTGCTGACAATGGTAGGCGCGGTAAGGCTCTCTGTGCCGCTATCGCTTGATGACATCGCCAATAGTGTACAGGACAACCTGATGGACGGCCGGATGGGACCTCGCTTGAGTAATATGACAACGCCCATGCTGCTCCACCCCACAAATAGCGGAGCATGCCCTCTATAGTGACAAGGGAGCTCGACCCGATGACGGAAAATAGGGGTACGCCCAAACATAGTGCCCCCTCTCCCTGACACCAGACCTGAATGATGAGGGCCTACAAGGACCAAAGGCCGCGCCGCTGACCAGGGCCTCTACGTTCTCTGGCATGGCCTCACCAACTCCACACGTGTTGGAATTTCACTCTCTCTCTCTCTCTCTCTCTCTCTCTCTCTCTCTCTCTCTCTGTAACTGGGGATGGCTCCCTTGAGGTATAAAAGGGAAGGCCTATCTCTTATTTAGAAAGACACCAGAAGCAACCTAACACACACCCACACTCACGAGTACCAGAGACTTGGAGACTCCTCCCCTCTCGCCACCATTGTATACCCCGGTGCAAGTAACATGAGCAGAGTTGAGAACTGGACGTAGGGGCTTATCCTCGAACCAGTATAATCCTTGTGTCCTCTTGCATAGCCATCACCAAAACCGAAACACACGCCCCTGGAACAAATACTACTTGACGGTGATCTAAACACTGACAGTTGGCACGCTAGGTAGGGCTCTCTGCGTGTTTTGATCCACAAACACCTTTCATTTCGGATGGCCACTTCCTCCGCGTTCTGGGCTCCTGGCGCCAGCATTTTCTTCGGGAGCCTTGAGTTTGTCACCACGCGTGACCAGAAGTTGTTGTGCTTCAGCATCCCGGCATCCCCGCCACCACCAGCCCCGGCACCCGTCCCTATGGCGGCGCGCCAGAGGTGGCTTGAGGACTTAGGACATACTCTAGACTTCATCTTCACGACGGACAGGGTGTTGGAGTTCGTCGGCGAGACTCTCTCAAACCCCATCGCGGCGGCCACCACCATCGCCGAAGAGGTGATGAGTGCGGTCCGGCTCGAGCCGCCCAGGCCACGGGCTGCCAGCCAGCCCGTGCCACCAACCAACTATAGCGACCAGCTATGGTTCTGCCTGGAGCATTATTTGGGCCCCGCGCCCGACCAGGATGACCTCTGATAGTTTGCGTTCGCGCTTGTGAACGTCCATGGACAGCTCCTTAGGGGGGGGGGGGAGCCTCTCCACCCGGATAGGCTCGTTGGAACCCCCCCCCCCTAAATGGTTACCCGCTTGGCCTAAAAAATGCCACGGGATGTCTCCATGACATGGCCGCCCATTGGGCAGTTCCCGCCTATGCCGGCGTTGACTTCGTCGGCATGATCGAGAGCTCGGATGAGTCACTTTTTCATCTTCTAGACGTACGGTCGCTGGAGGACTCCGGTTTTGACTCAGGAAGTTGCGCGAGATGTTATGATCTCCTGCACGAGTGCCACATGGTGCAGCTCACACCCATGCTGGCTACGGGAGGCGCTGGAACCTCAGCTGTCAGGGCAATGGCAAACCCCGAAACCCCTGCTCCAGCTAACCCGACGACGGGTGTGGGGGCGGGGGAGACGCTCGTTGACATCACCATCGCCGCGGCCGGCCAGCCACAACCCGCGCCTCGCCCAGAGGATCTCCAGCAGTGGCTGAGGTCCAGAAGGGCGGAGCTAGAAGAAACCCAGCGACAGCTTGAGCACGAGAAGGAAGAGATAGACCGTGAGCTGGCCCGCTCCGGCGCGGGCGGACGCGCTCGGGCCACTGCTCACGACGTTCACCAGCGCATCCTCGCCAATGACCAGGGGTCCCCACAGTTCGCTCGTGTGGGACAAAACATAGCGGCAGCTGTCACGCTGCTCAACACCCTCCCTGAGCCCACGACGTTGGAGGCCCAGTAGGCCTAACGAGAAGTCATGGCTCTTCTCGCCAAGGCCGCCGCGCTCCAAGCGGAGAGCTCGCAATGGCGCACCACTCAGTCTAGCCAGTAGATCTCCATGTCCAGGCACGCCGGAGGGGGCAGCGTCGTCGGGTTGTAGCAGCACTCAGATCGGCAACCGCTCTAGGCCAGAGGTACGCCCAAGAACGCCTCGGTCCAGGACCGGGTCGGGGCTCATCGCGACGCACGCCACACCCTTAGAGCACACCGATGTCAAAAAGAGCAACTGGACAACGATGACACTGATGAGGAGAGGAGCCGCAGCCCGAGCCCTCCTAGACCACAGGGGTTCAGTTTGCGTATCCGCAGTGCCGAGTTCCTGCAGCGCTTCTGAGTGCCTGTGACCGTCACTAAGTACGCGGGCAAAACGGATCTCGGACTCTGGCTCGAGGATGACCGTCTGGCGTGCCAAGCAGGGGGTAGGATTGATGACCTGGCTATCATCCGCAATCTCCCTCTCTACCTCATTGACTCAGTCCGGGCAGGGCTTGAGCACCTCCCAGAGGGTCAGATCTACAACTGGGGCGACTTGAGGGACATCTTCATTGGGAACTTCCAGGAAACCTATGTCCGACCAAGCAACCCTTGGGACCTCAAGAACTGTCGGCAGAAAGCCGGCGAGTCCCTTCGGGATTACATCCGGTGCTTCAGCATGAAGTGCAACGAGCCACCCAACATGGGCGACACGGACATCGTTGGAGCTTTCATCTCCGGCACAACCTCAGAGTGGCTCATCCATTAGTTGGGTCGAAAGGGTCGGCGCACTGCCCGTGAGCTCCTCGACATCGCCATGAGCTTTGCCTCCGGCGAAGAGTGCGTGGGGGCGGTCCTCCAGCCCGCGTCGGAGGGCAAGGGCAAAGGCATGCGAGACGAAGGGGCCAGTGACGGTCCTACCGATCGTTCGAAGAAGAAGAAGAATAAGTCGCGGGCCGGGCGTGACCCTGTAGTGGCTGCCACCGAGGGCAAGCCGCTGAGGACCACAATAGGGGAGGCGCCAAACCACTTCGAGAAGAAGTGGAATGGTCCATGCCCAAATCATGGATTCCCCGTCAAGTACCTCCTTAAGGACTGCTCCATGATGAAGAAGTTCATGCGAGAGGAGGCAAAGAAGAGGGACCCAGAGAAAGCGTCAGAGCCGGGGACCCAAGATCCCGTCGACGAGCAAGGGGGGCGGTGTTCCCCAACACCAAAGCCTGCCATATTGTGACACCAAACCAATTCGAATTAGAGTTTGAAACCTGTTCCATTGTCTTCTACACATGTCAGTCTTTCCATATCATTTTTCTATGAAATTTGCTGAATTGGGAACTATTTTATTTGGATTTTAGAATCTGTGGCGGAGATAATTCAAGAAAAAAGAAAAGAACCGTGGGACCCACTGGTCATTCTCTCCTATCTTTCTTCTCCTCCAGAACGCTAGCACTCGAGAGGCTGGACACGCGCCCATCCGCATGTCACCGCCCCGGTAGCCACCGCTTGAGCCAAGGGGTGATCAAAACCGGCGCAGGACCTTCCTCTCTCGCTCTCTCTACTATCTGCTCGGTCTCCCCGCCCTCTCCCTCGCTCCCTCCGCCTTCTTTGTCTCCATTACAGGAGCTTGAGCTCGAGCTCGAGCGCCGCTGCTCCAGTGCCTCCCCGGCCGAATTCAGTCCATCAACAGCTACGTCAGTTCATGCTATAGCTTTTCATGGCGATTACTTCGCTGTTTCTCGCCTCAATTGAGCCAATCAAACGCATCTTTATTCGGACGCCATTGTTGAACAGCTCGAGCTTCATCAAGAAATTCTCCTCTTTTGGTGAGTCCCTAACCTTGACTCGTGTTCAAAGATATGCACAATCCAATAGCGCAACTCCCTAACCCATTCGTTCATTGAATTCTCCAAGAAAAACGAAGCAGTTTGGATTTTTCAGGCCGCCACTATCACTGGATGAAGGTGGAACATGATGGCATTCTCGTAAATAACGTGAATTATTAAATGAATTTCCAGAAAAATGCTTAAATCTTGTAAAAATCATATCTAGAGTTTAATAGCTTATAAAATAGCAAATTAATTTTTTTTAGTTTACTTGACATGAGTTCTATGTACTGAACATGTTGTTGCACATGGTTAGCATATTAAGTTCTGATGTAGGAATTAATTCGTATAAATCCTAATAAATTCACATGCTTAGTTGTCGACATGATCAAATAACAAATTAAATTGTTTTAGACTTCTCATGACATGCTCTGTCTAGAATATATTTCTTTCACCCTAGTTTCTGGAAATACAATAAAATATGATTTTATCTTTGAAACGCTTAGAAATACATTAAAGTAATTTCTATAACTTTTTGGGTTTTGCACTCGTGCACAAAAATCATGCTCAGTATGATGCATCATCATGAATTTTTATAAGAATTTATCCTCTGTCCATAATTCACTAGAATTTATTTATCAGGAAATTAATTAAATGCATTATTAATGAATTGCTCATAATATAAATGTGAAAAGTGGTGAAATTGATCATCGTGCATATATCTATCATCTGTAGATCACTCATGTCCAATAGCATAATATTATTTTGTTAACAGGATTATTTGTATTTTATGTCTCAATAACCATATTTAAATGCTTTAGGAAACTTTAATTGTAATTTTTTTTATTAGAATTCCTAGCTCTGAAGCATATGTCTTCTAAAACCATACTAAGGACTAAATTGATTTGTTCTAATGCATTTGACATGTGCATTACATTTTGTTGCATTTCTATGCATTCCTTTATATTGACATGTCGGTATTATCATAGGGAATGTTAATTCCTCTGAGGAGGATTTTCAGAAGGATTCTTCGGGTGTGTCTACTCAAGAAAATTCTAACATCAGTACTGACCCCATAGTTGAAGCTCAAGGCAAGCCTCGGAACATTCTCGTGTATTTAATATGATTAAATTCTAGTAATTAAATTGCTAGATGTGTATAGGTTGTTTGTGCATTAAGTTTAGAAGTTGGATGAAAAAACACTTGCATTTTTTAGATATGTCCTAATTTTATTTAGACATGGTATACAGGTACAGGTAGTTAATAGAGAAATTATTATGCTTAGTTATAGGATTTACACTGTTATAGTACTTGGAATATTAGTAGAATGATGATAGTCACATGGTGAAGTATGAATGTTAAAACTTGGACTAAACGGGTCTGTTTTGGAAAGAGCGAAGGCAAAGGACTTGTAAAGTTTTTGTCTCACAAGGTGGCAGTCCGTTTATGGCAACAACTAAAATTTGAGACGTGGACAGGCCCCGTAGGTGAAAAAGCAAAGATCATGTGCCTTC
Source organism: Eleusine indica (assembly GCA_030378355.1). NCBI lineage: Eukaryota > Viridiplantae > Streptophyta > Magnoliopsida > Poales > Poaceae > Eleusine > Eleusine indica. The sequence continues at coordinate 34,415,357 of CM059499.1, forward strand.
AAAGGACATGGCTTGCAAGGCTCTAGCCCTGTCTGTGTCGATCTAGGACCTGTTCGTTGTTGACCCCTTCGAACAAGTATTGAACAGTACTGAATACATGCTAGTATATAGGAACTAGTAAACTGATGTAGCATTGTCATATTCATGTTGGACGGCAACCAAATTCTTGGTCGTGTGATCCAGTAGGAGTGGACAGATTCCCGACATACTGTGGAATGGCTGCCCACTCGGGACTTTGGACCCGGACCGGCTTGTATTATGACTTTGTGAAAAGTTGTCATACATGTTCTTGAATGATGCGTATGTCGTGTACTTCGGGTTTTCCCAGCTGGTGTAAAACGATTGTAATCGCTGTCCCTCGTAGTAATGAGTACCGCTTGTTCACTGAGTCACACCGTAGCTTAAAAACCTCACTAATAATGATGAATGTAATGTTTGGATGAAGAATATAGTGTTTTAGTGAATCTGAACTTGATTTATTTCGTACTTGATTTAAATTTCAGATTGCTTGTTGTACTTTATATCTTTATATGTTAGTTACCTTATACTATTATAGATACTAGAATGTTCACTAAATTTACTTTTATCCATCTCTGAGCCTATGCATGTCTAGATTTAATACTTATCGGGTAACACTGTTTGAGCTTAGTAGCTCAGGCTTTGCCATGTGTTGTTTTTATTATTTCAGGTAATAACACTGATGCATATGAGTTACCTATGGGTGTTTTTCCTTGGGATATTTTTATCCCAGAGGGATGGTCTGCCCATTGGGAGACTGAGTAGCGGCTGCTTTTGTGTGATGCTAGGTGATAATCCGTACGGGCTCGGATTTATCATATCTTCTATTATCGTCAAGTTGTATATTGTAGACGCTTAATCATGTTTTCTTCCGCTGTTTTCAAAACTGAACTTTGTAATAATTTCCGCTGCACTTGATACTTAACTCTGATGTATAATTAATAACACTTTTTTCTTCGTAATTTGAACTTGGTCAGTTGTTGTATTATCTTGTGTCTGCTTAATCAGCACCTCGGGAACTTCGGTCCAAGGGGGTTGTGACAGCTGGTATCAGAGCTATGTTCCGGGATAATACAATAATTTAGACATATTTTCAAAAATACAGCATATACGGTGAGGATACGTTAGTATATGCCCAATTATATAGGTATATTAGAATAGTGACAATCTAACGGGTTATGTTTGAGTTGGTTTGCTATTTGGATTTTCATTTGACATTTGTAGTCCGCTCGCAAGGACTGTGGCTTTGCGAGACGATTCTTTTCTACGAATCGTTGCCAATATATTTTCTTTTTGGCTTATTGAACAAGTATTGGAGTATAGAGTTCGCTCACGAGGGCTATGATTTTGTGAGACGGTTTCTTCCATAAACCGTGCCAACTTTTTCTTGTAGATAATTCTCATCATTGTAGGTTTATGAGCATGGGTCCGCTTGCGAGGACCGTGGCTTCGCATGGCAGTTCGTTCCATAAACCGTTTCCAAGTAGTATATAAACTGCTTATTTTCGTAGTTTTTTTTGAATTTGATGTAATATTTCTAAAATGATGTCTTGCAGGTAGCTAACCACGTTAGAGTGTGTGTGTCGAAAACTTAGAATGTTTGCTCGTGAGTATGGGTCGTCATAAAAAATTACGAATACCGCAATGTGTCGGTATATATGTGTGTAAGTTTTCTTTTGAGTGAGAAACGGTTCGGATTAAAAATTTACTTACATTCATGGCATGGTATTTAATCAAGTGAATTAAAATTTGATCTTATCTCTGATTCACTTCTTAATTGTGCGTTTAAAACTTTGAACTTAGGTTAATAACTAGAACTTTAAAGTTTGAAACCAATCTGTCCTGAGTTTAAAAAATTCATAGTTTATGACTCCTTTGGAATTTGGAGCATACCAATATGTTCTGGAAGGATAAGGGAGTCTTTTTGATGTCTCCATTTTTGGAGAAACAAAATTCTGTTGAGAAATGCTCCAGAATTGAAGAATATGTAAATCTGTTTTCTATGGATCAAAACCTAACAGATCAGAGGAAAAACTCCATATCTCCCAACATAGTTATCCTAAAATTTTCTATGAGTAGCCGTTGGAAATATCTTTGGACGAGCTACAACTTTTTAGTTATGAGTTTTTCCAGATTATGGACGAATTTGGGTCAGATCAGTCAAAGAAGTTCAGTCTAATTTTCTGTTCTTTGTTCAGACTGACAGAATAATGGGATGATTGCAAAATTCATAACTCCAGTGTACTTTGGCTAAATTGTTGAGAAAGTATGGTTTGAAAGATATTGAAGTTATCTTCAATCTACAACTCAATTGTCGATTTAAATATTTTCAGCAAAGCTCTAAAATGCTAAAACTGTGCACATTGTTCAATCAAGTTTTTCATGTCCTAGCATCAACTTGAGAATTTCATATCTCTATTTTCGTTGATGTGATGAACATGTATGAGTACATTCTGGAAATTTTATGAAGTACTCTATAGGATGGTGCTAAACATAATTTTTGGATTGACTCTGAGGTTTCCAGAATTGCGAGTTTTGGTTGACTGCTCTTTCTGTCCAGTCAGCTTCACTGACAGTTTCTTCCTTCTAGTTCAAAAATTCATATCTCCTAGTTCTCTTGACCAATGCAGGTGTATAAAACTAATCTGAAAATCCCTATGAGTCTACTTCCATTTTTAGCTAGTTTCATAATTTAAGCATTTTTCTTCTGTTCTATATAGCTGAAGCACCAAGACCTTGTCATTTAAAAATAAATTCTGTGAACCTAGACATGCGAAATTCATAAGTCCATTTATACTTTGAGTTTTCACGAGTGTAAACCCATTTTAGAAAGATACAAAAGTCCTTTGTAACGTGGTGCTAAGCACCAGTTCTGAAAGTTTGAATTGTTGGTTGTAATGTTCAGTTTTCTGACTGCTGTACAGTCAAGACAGATTATGTTCTATCGTTGAACATGATTAAATTGGGTTGCAAGTGTGATTACAATCCTCTTTCTTACTTGCATTGTGACATTGCAGTATATGCTGACTCATTTAGCATATTTAAGTGATGAGCATAAAATTTAACCATGCTCAAAATCTTGTCCTTTAATTCGTTCTTGCCTATACGATAAATGTGTTTTCCTTGAGTTAATGTTCTTCTGCTAAATGTCCAATGCCTTCTGCAGTTGTTCTAATTAGATGATGTTCACTGCACATCAACCCATAATATATGACTAACCTTGGTTAAACTTTCTAAGTGTATTATTGATGACTAATTTTTCTAGGCCTTAACCTTTACATTTAGATAGGATGTCTGTGAAGGACAAAGGCAGAACAACAAATATGTTTTAGAGACTACCCAAAATCTTGGACCACTATCATTGCTCTACTCATAAAAATTTCTCATGACTCCATATGACCATCTACAGATTATGACACTTGTAGCAGAATTGCCACTTAGATACTCACTAGTAAGAGGCCATTTAATATCTAGAAGACTACCAGAAACCTAGATGAACTAGTTACTATTGACTTTGTCCATCCTTGATGCCCTATAGGTGACTTCACACTTTTGTATAGACCATCACGATTACTACCATTGTAAATTACCACTACTTATGGACCATCGAGGCTTTACTCCAAATACTTAACCACTCAATTACTATTAGAAGACTAGTTACAACAATATTTGTGTGTGTAATCTAACCCAGACCAGCCAACTTCAATTGGATGGCGTGCTTTTCAAAATTACAATTTTATCTTGAATTGTGCTGGTTCGTCCAGGCGCTTCTCGACTTAGAATTGTGATAGCAAAGAGTGCACCTCCTATTGAACTTGACAAAGAGAATCCAATATAACTGTCTTCTGAACAGGAGGGCGTATTACTCAGGATAGGCAACCGGAAAGAAAAATGTTATACTTGAATTCTTGCTTTGATACAACAACTAATATCACCCTTGCCATACCAGTATATACTCTCCTAGACAGGTGTTGACTTAAGAATGCCTTTATCCATTCTAACTACCCGTATTTCAAACTTTGTAATTCTTGTGCATCTTTAGTTCACATTTCACCACCTATATTATTCTTGTCAATCAGACATTTAGAATTCCTTCATGAATCTGATATCGGTCAACTTAACGAAAAATCATTCATTGGAAAGTATTCCAGTGATGTGTGAGTCTCTCGACGTGTTCCCTTGATAAGTTCAAAATTAAAGTGAGACAGAGAATTACTCCAGTTCCTCGATAACCATACAAGATGGCTCCCAATAAGCTTATCAAGCTAAAGGACTAGATGAATAAGCTGTTGAATAAAAGTTTTATCCATCCAAGCTTATTAACTAAAGACTACATTCCTGGCACATCCTAATCCTACTTGTCTTTAGAGCGAAATCTTTTAAAAATTATGGAAATAAATTAAGGAGGGAGGACAGCCCTTTAAAGTACTTAGAGAGGGTCGACTATCTCATACAGTATGTTTTCTTGTGTATCTTTGAATGCGACACTTACCAAAGAATCAAAACCCATCACTATTCTCCTGCAAAACAACGACAAGAAATGTATGCCAATAAAAGATGTCGACCTCTGATCTTTGAAAAGGGCAACCATATTTATTTACGGGTATCACCTATGTAAGGTATCTAGCGGTTTGGGGTTAAAAAAAAATTAGCTTCCCGCTATATTGGTCCCTTCAAAATAATTGAGCGGTGCGGACCCATGGCATACAAGCTCAAATTACTGGTAAATCTTTCGGTTGTGCATGACATTTTTCACGTCTCTCAATTAAATAAATGTCTCAAGCCACTTGTAGATATCATATTAGATGATTATGACATCTACAATCTGAATTGACCTATTTCGAACTTCCGATAAAGATATTGGATGAGAAGGATCGAGTTCGGAAACGAATTGTCAAATTCTATAAGGTCCTATGGAATAATCATTCCGAAGATGAACCAACCTGGGAATCTACAGAATTCCATGATACTCATTATCCGGGATTTTTGTTTCAATTCTTAGATAATAAACTTTTATGTGTTAACCTCCTCTAGTTCACTTTAAATCTCAGGACGAGATTTTCTTAAGGAGGGAGGGCTGTGACACGCTAGTGTCACTATATTTAATTTTATCATATGATTGCACCGAATTCTTGTTTAGCAAGTCATAACTCAATTTTGACTGTATTTCAAATTAATTTGAATTTGAATTCAAACCAAAGTATGGCTAGGTTGTGAAGCAACTCATAATTTTTCTATACAATAGGATGCAACCAAAAATATATGTGATAGGTGATGCTAAGAAATAATTTCAGGGAATTTCCTGGAAGATTTCTTATAGCGAAAATATACTAAATAAGTGCTAGAAGTTTGAAATTCAGTCATATTCAAATAAGATTTAAATTCAAACCAATTCGAATTAGAGTTTGAAATCTGTTCCATTGTATTCTACACATGTCAGTCTTTCCACACCATTTTTCTCTAAAATTTACTGAATTGGGAACTATTTTATTTGAATTTTAGAATCTGTGGCTGAGATAATTCAAGAAAAAGGAAAAGAACCGTGGGACCCACTGGTCATTCTTTCTATCTTTCTTCTCCTCCAGAACGCTGGCACTCGAGCGGCAGGACACGCGCCCATCTGCGTGTCACCGCCCCGGCAGCCACCGCTTGAGCCAAGGGGTGATCAAAACTGGCGCAGGACCTTCCTCTCTCGCTCTCTCTGCTATCTGCTGGGTCTCCCTGCCCTCTCCCTTGCTTCCTCCGCCTTCTTTGTCGCCATTACAGGAGCTTGAGCTCGAGCTCGAGCGCTGCTGCTCCAATGCCTCCCCGGACGAATTCAGTCCATCAACAGCTACGTCAGTTCATGCTATAGCTTTGCATGGCGTTTACTTCGCTGTTTCTCGCCTCAATCGTGCCAATCAAGCGCATCTTTATTCGGACGCCATTGTTGAACAGCTCGAGCTTCATCAAGAAATTCTCCTCTTTTGGTGAGTCCCTAACCTTGACTCTTGTTCAAAGATATGCACAATCCAATAGCGCAACTCCCTAACCCATTCGTTCATTGAATTCTCCAAGAAAAACGAAGCAGTTTGGATTTTTCAGGCCGCCACTATCACTGGACGAAGGTGGAAGATGATGGCATTCTCGTAAATAACGCGAACCATTAAATAAATTTCCAGGAAAATGCTTAAATCTTGTAAAAATCATATCTAGAGTTTTATAGCTTCTAAAACAACAAAGTAAAATTTTTTAGTTTCCTTGACATGATTTCTATGTAGTGAACATATTGTTGTACATGCATATAAAGTTCCGATGTAGGAATTAATTCGCGTAAACCCTAATAAATTCACATGCTTAGTTGTAGACATGATCAAATAACAAATTAAATTGTTTTAGACTTCTCATGACATGCTGTCTAGAATATATTTCTTTGACCCTAGTTTATGGACATAAAATTAAATGAGTTTATCTTTGAAATGCTTAGAAATGCATTAAAGTAATTTTGTAAATATTTCGGTTTTGACTCGTGCACAAAAATCATGCTCAGTATGATGCATCATCATGAATTTTTATAGGAATTTATCCACTGTCCATAATTCACAAGAATTTATTTAATCTGAAAACTTGTTAAATGCATTATTAATAAATTACTCATAATATAAATGTGAAAACTAGTGAAATTAATCATCGTGCATATATCTATCATCTGTAGATCACTCATGTCCAGTAGCATAGTATTATTTTGTTAAGAGAATTATTTGCATTTCATGTCTCAATAACCATATTTAAATGATTTAGGAAACTTTAATTGTAATTTTCTTTTATTAGAATTGCTAGCTCTGAAGCATATGTCTTCTAGAACCATACTAAGGACTAAATTGATTTGTTCTAATGCATTTGACATGTGCATTATATTTTATTGCATTTCTTTATATTGACATGCCGGTATTATCATAGGGAACGTTAATTCCTCTAAGGAGGATTTTCAGAAGGATTCTTCGGGTATCTCTACTCAAGAAAATTCTAACATCAGTACTGACCCCATAGTTGAAGCTCAAGGCAAGCCTCCGAACATTCCCGTGTATTTAATATGATTAAATTCCAGTAATTAAATTGCTAGATTTGTATAGGTTGTTTGTGCATTAAGTTTAGGAGTTGGATGAAAAACTATCAGTACTGAATGCATGTTAGTATATGGAAACTAATAAACTGAAGTAGCATTGTCATATTCATGTTGGACGGCAACCAAATTCGTTGTCGTGTGATCCAGTAGGAGTGGACAGATTTTCGACGTACTGTGGAATGGCTGCCCACTCGGGACTTTGGACCCGAACCGGCTTGTATTATGACTTTGTGAAAAGTTGTCATACATGTTCTTGAATGATGCGTATGCCGTGTACTTCGGGTTTTCCCAGATGGTGTAAAACGATTGCAATCGCTGTCCCTCGCAGTAATGAGTACCGCTTATTCACTGAGTCACATCGTAGCTTAAAAACCTCACTAATCATAATGAATGTAATGTTTGGATGAACAATATAGTGTTTTAGTGAATCTGAAGTTGATTTATTTTGTACTTGATTTAAATTTCAGATTGCTTGTTGTACTTTATATCTTTATATGTTAGTTACCATACACTATTATAGATACTAGAATGTTCACTAAATTTACTTTTATCCATCTCTGAGCCTATGCATGTCTAGATTTAATACTTGTCGGGTAAGACTTGTTGAGCTTAGTAGCTCAGGCTTTGCCATGTGTTGTTTTTATTATTTTAGGTAATAACACTGATGAATATGAGTTACCTATGGGTGTTCTTCCTTGGGATATTTCTATCCCAGAGGGATTGTCTGTCCATTGGGAGACTGAGTAGTGGCTGCTTTTGTGTGATGCTAGGTGATAATTTGTATGGGCTCAGATTTCTCACATCTGCTATTATCATCGAGTTGTATATTGTAGACGCTTAATCACGTTTTCTTTTGCTATTTTCAAAAATGAACTTTGTAATAATTTCTTCTGCACTTGATACTTAACTCTGATGTATATTAATAACACTCTTTTCTTCGTAATTTGAACTTGGTCGGTTGTTGTATTATCTTCTGTCTGCTTAATCAGCACCTCGGGAACTTCAGTCCAAGGGGGTTGTGACACACATGATCTTCATAGGGCCCGAATCTTGATGAAGTCGACACACGGCCAAGGTCGGGCGTCGTGAGGTCTTTGCGGTGGAGCCTGCCACGCCATCTTTCCTCAAATGGCCTGACCTGTCGGTCACTTTTGACCGGTCAGACCATCCCCCACACGTGCCGCGACCAGGTCGATACCCGCTCATGATCGACCCCATCATTGCCGAGCTCCGCCTCACCAAGGTGATGATGGATGGGGGCAGTTGCATCAACATCCTCTATGCCGATACCCTCGATCTCCTCAGGATCGACCGGTCGTGCCTCCAGCCGGCCGGCGCACCCTTCCACGGGATCATCCCTGGGAGACAGGCCATTCCTCTCGGACAGATCAGCTGCCCGTCACGTTTGGGACTCCTTCCAACTTCAGGACCGAGACCCTCGTCTTCGAGGTCGTCGACTTCCCGGGAGTGTACCACACTCTCCTGGGGTGCCCAAGCTATGCCAAGTTCATGGCCATCCCTAACTACACCTACCTAAAGCTCAAGATGTCGGGACCGAAGGGGGTCATCACCATGAGTGCGTCGCTCCAACGGGCTTTCCAGTGCGAGACGGAGAACGGCGATCTCGCCACCGCGACGGTGGCCTCCGCCAGGGAGCTCGAGGGGATCCGCGCACACCTCGAGGAAGGAGCCCTTGACGCCAGCCACAAGAACGCCTCGTTCAAACCAGTGGAAGACACCAAGGAAGTGCACATCGACCCCGAGGGTGACAAAGAGAAGACGGTGAGAGTGGGGACGTCCCTCACTCCGAAATAGGAAAGCGAGCTCATCGACTTTCTCTGCGTGAACGCCGACGTCTTTGCGTGGAGACCCTCGGATATGCCCGGCATACCGAGGGGAGTTGTCGAGCACTCCTTGAATATCAGGCCGGGCTCCAAGCCGGTGAAGCAACGCTACCGCTGCTTCGACGAGGAGAATCGCAGGGCAATCGGGGAGGAGATCGCAAAGCTGCAGGCCGTCGGGTTCATCAAGGAGGTATTTCATCCTGAATGGTTAGCTAATCCTGTTCTTGTACAAAAAAAGAATAGGAAATGGAGGATGTGTGTTGACTATACAAGCCTGAACAAGGTATGTTCGAAGGATCCTTTTCCTTTGCCGTGCATAGACCAGATAGTCGACTCGACCGAGGGGTGCGAGACCCTTTGCTTCCTGGATGCCTACTCCGGGTACCACCAAATTACGATGAAAGAATCTGACCAGCTTGCGACATCTTTTATCACACCGTTCGGCTCTTACTGCTACATAACAATGCCTTTCGAGCTCAAGAACACTGGCGCTACTTTTCAGCATTGTATGCAACGGTGCTTCGACCATCTGATCGGCCACACGGTCGAGGCCTATGTGGATGACATTGTTGTCAAGTCCAAAAGGGCCGACACTCTCGTGGCTGACCTCGAGCGCATCTTCACCAAGTTGCGTGCAAATGGCGTCAAACTTAACCCCGAGAAGTGCGTCTTCGGGGTCCCAAGGGGCATGCTTCTCGGGTTCATCATTTCCGAACGTGGCATCGAGGTCAACCAAGAGAAGATTTCTACGATCAAGTAGATGGGCCCGGTGCAGAACCTTAGGGGACTGCAACGGCTCACGGGGTGTCTGGCGGCGCTGAGCCGCTTCATCTCGTGCCTCGGCGAGAGAGTGCTCCTGTTGTACAGGCTATTGAAGAAATCTGACCGCTTCAAGTGGACCTCCGAGGTGCAGTCGGCTCTCGATGAAGTCAAGCACATCTTGAGTAGTGCACCGGTGTTGACACCCCCGCTCCCGGGAGAGGTGCTGCTGCTATACATAGCGGCAACAACTTAGGTCGTGAGCTCAGCGCTTGTACTCGAGCTGGAAAGAGAAGGGCACGCCCTCAATGTCCAGCACCCCGTCTACTACGTCAGCGAAGTCCTGTCCACCTCGAAGACCCGGTACCCGCAGATCCTCAAGATCCTCTACGCGGTGATGGTCGTAAGACGCAAGCTCCGACACTACTTCGACTCCCACCCGATTCACATCATAAGTAACTTTCTGCTTCACGAAATTATGCAGAACAGGGACTCGGCAGGCAAGGTCGCCTAGTGGGCACTCGAGCTGATGGGGCACGACATCACATACCAACCTCAAGCGGCCATCAAGTTCTAGCCTTCGGTGCGGCCTAAGGAGCCTACGGGGGCTAAGGAGGGCCCAAGCGATTCCGTCGACCTCAGCCCAAGGGTCGACAGATTGCCTGTGGAAAAAGGGTCACCCTCGACCCCCCAGCATGCCGACGTCATGGAGATTGACCAACCAGGCGACTCGTGTGAGCCGGACGACCAGTTGGACGACCCCGGGGCCGAGCGAATCGACGCCCATGCCGAGAGAGCAGAGCCCCCGGATGACTGGAGAATCCTATAAATCGAGTACTTGGCTCGGGGCATGCCTCCCGTCGACGGGACCGAAGCCAAGCGACTCTATCGGCGTGCCAAGTCTTTCGTCTTAATCGACAGGGAGTTTTACAAGCACAGTGTCACCAAAGTTATGCAGCGATGTATCCCCATCAGCGAAGGCATCCAGCTACTCGTCAACATTCACGAGGGGGCGAGGGGGGGGGGGGGGGTTGCGGTCATCACGCCGCACCTCGAACTTGCGTAGGCAACGCGTTTCGCCAGGGCTTCTACTGGCCGACTGTTGTGGGCGACGTGACCCGCATAGTCAAAACCTGCAAGGGTTGCCAGTACTACGCTCGCCAAACGCACCTGCCGGCACATGCCCTTCCAATGATCCCCCTCATGTGGCCTTTCACGGTATGGGGATTAGACCTGGTCGGCCTACTCAAAAAAGCGCCTAGGGGCTACACCCATTTGCTTGTCATGGTCGACAAGTTCACCGAGTGGATCGAAGCACGCCTGTTAGTCAAGATCCGATCCGAGGAAGCGGTTGAATTCTTCCTCGACATCATCCACAAATTTGGGGTCCCAAACTCCATAATCATGGACAACGGAACGCAGTTCATGGGGAAAAATTTTCTAAAGTTCTGCGACGATTACCACATTCATGTCGACTAGGCTACCGTTGCCTATCCCGAGACGAACGGCTGAGTCGAGCGAGCAAACGGCATGATACTCCAAGGATTAAAGCCTCGGATTTTCGACCCGACCATCATCTTCAACTGCCTGAAGCAATTCAGTGGACGATGGGCGTCCGAACTCCATGCCGTACTCTGGAGCCTTCGCACGACCTAGAGTTATTCTAGAGCCTTCGCACGACCCAGAGTCGCGTGACGGGCTTCACGCCCTTCTTCATGGTTTATGGGTTCGAGGCGATCCTGCCTACGGATCTGGACTACGGCGCGTCGCGAGTGCGTGCATACAACAAACAAGGCAACGAAGCAGCGCTCCAGGACGCGCTGGACCAGATAGACGAGGCGCGAGACCTCGCACTCCTCCACTCAGCCAAATACCAACAGGCACTCCACTGCTACCACGATCAAAATGTAAGAGACAGGGGTCTCCTTGAAGGCGACCCCGTTTTACGCAGGGTTCAGGACAATAGGGGTCAACACAAGCTCTCACCGCCCTGGGAACGGCCATACGTCGTCTCTCGAGTAATCCGCCCCGGCACATACAAGCTCAAGACCGTGGAGGGCGAAGAATTCAAGAACACGTGGAACATCTCACAGCTACGTAAATTCTATCCCTAGCTCTCCCTCTCACGTAACTCTCACACGCCTCGCTCGCTCCTAAGTGTCATTCGACCCCTCCCAAGGGGTCGAGCGTCACTCAGGGGCCGGAAACGCAGAATAAGCCTGCACAATAGCGTGCCTCCAATTTTTCCTCGAGAAAACTTCCCTTATTCTTTTTCCTGCCTTTCTCGACCTTGAGTCTCACTATGCTAGTAAACAAAGTAAGCCACGAGAAAAGAAGTTCCCAGTCGAGCCGTTCGGACGGCGCAACATTGTGCTTGCCCAGCGGCCATGACACCGGCGATCACCAGCAAGACTAAACTTCCAAAACGCTCCGGGGCTCAGACTTTAGGAGCCAAAATAGAAGAGACAACGGGCTGAGCGCACAAAGTGGTTTAAACAACATGAATTGAAATCGTTTAAAGCCACTACGGGCCAACAAAACAAGTCAAGCACGAGTTCAAATTCAATCTCACGACTTAAAACTATTACAAAAAAGGTGGGCATGATGACCCATCATTTGAAAATAAAATAAACTCTGACTAATCTTCCTCTTCGGTCTTGGGGAGTGCGTCTCCTTCGTATTTCATAGCCAGGACGTCGGCGTGAGGCTCTTGAGTCGGCACGGATCTGGGCCATCTCCTCAGGCGTGTGGTCGAGATAACCAAGGCTTAGCGCCTTGTAGTCCACCTCCTCAAAGTGTGTCCCAAGCACGGCGAAGACGGTGCGCCCATCGTGCCTGCTCCTTTCACGCCTCAACGACATCAGGTTCCCAACCTGTAACCCCAGAGAAGCCTCAGGCGTTACAGGGATTTGGAGCTCCCGGACCGCCCTCCCCAGCACGTCACGGAGTTCAGCCTTCTCCACCACCTCTCGGTGAACGGACTCCGTCGCCGTCGACAACTTCTCCTCCAACACTGCGCCAACCAGCAGCGATGATAAGAAATGCCACTAGAGTGATCCAATGCAATATATATATATATATATATATATATATATATATATATATATATATATATATATATGCATATATAAAGAAAAGCAACACGCGCCTTCCTTGATCTTATGGGTCTCCTGCAGCTGCGCTAGATGGGCAGCCTCGGCTTTGGCTGAGGCCTTGGCCGCGGCCACGGCTCGGTCACACTTCGACTTCTCTGAGCGCGACGATTCCTCGAGCACCTGCACAGCCTCGGCACTGATGGCCGCCTGCCTCAAGGCCTCGTCGCGCTCCCTCCGTGCTGCCCCGAGCTCCAGCTTGAGCCGACCAAGTCGGCCACCGCATTGTTTCTCCGCGGCCTGCAGGTTGTACAACTCCGTCTGGATCTCGTGACCTCGGTCTTCTGCATCCTTCAGTGCCGCCTCAAGTTCCTCCACACATTCCTTCACCATCCCAGCTCGAGACGAGCATCACAGAGGTTGGCGAGGATCGCCACGCCCTCCTCCTTGTACCTTTGGTTCACCACACCCGAGTACCTCTCAAAGTCGGCACCAACAGTGTTGCAGTTGTCGAAGAACCTCTTCTTCTCTGCAGCCACGATGGAAGAGTTTATCGGGACGCGTGACGGAGGCCTCTGCACCACCTTAGTGGCACCCGTCGGCACCCCTTGCTAGATCAATGCCTGGACGCCGAGTCATTCCACCAGGTGCACTCATCAGGACGCCCACAATGGGTGCCACCGCGGAAGCCCCTGGAGTCGCCTAGGGGCCGGTCCCTGGTGCCCCCGCTGTGACCTCTGCGTGGGACGGGGCAGACGCCCTCGGGACGACCGGTGCTGCCGCCACAGCCTTCTGGACGGGGTCCCCAGAGCTGTGCTCCTGAACCGCCAGGAAGGCCGCCCCGGAATCGACCACCATAGCCGTCTCGGAGGCCTCCACGAGGCCATGCTCCTGAACCACTAGGCAAGCAGTCCCAGGGTCAGACACTGCGCTACACGAGCTAACGGCATTCAGGGCACTCGACGCCCGCTAGCCCGCCTCGCGCATCTTCGCCGTCGCCTCCACCCGTAGCATCTTGGCCGGCGTAAAGTGCCCAGGGTGGGACCTCTTAGCAACGGCCTGACGCTTTGATGCTGGCGTTTTGCCTGCAGAGCCGGTGTCATGTCCAAGCTTCGATGAGGCGTTGGTGGAGGGGACGACCTCTAGGTCCTTCAATGAGGGAGGAGCGACAACCACCTGTCCGACGTCCAGTCCCCCACCGCCTCCATCGCCCCCGACCGGCTCCCCCGGCCTTGGGGGTTGGTCCTCTTCGCCCCCACCGATCATTGCCACGTCAACCTGGACAGCGTAATCATCCACGATCGGGGACTCGGTCGGGCTTGCCGCCATCTCGCCGGCCGGTGGCTCACTCAAGCGAGAATCTGACGGCTCACCATGATGCCGCGAGGTCAAGCCCTCGCCCAAGGGAGCAGCGCGTAGCGCCGCGGCTAAGCTCGCGTCGTTCTCAGCGGTGCCGCCGTCGCCCACCAAGTCATCCGTCACGACGTCGTAAAGGCAGGCTGCACGCCCGCCTCTGCCTTCCTCACCTCTAGAGCCGTCACCCTCATCATCAGTCGAAGCCAAGGACTCAGTGTCCATGGCCTCACCCATGTCCCTGCCGCATGCCCTCCTCTTCTCGCGGTCCAGCCGCCGTCGAAGCTTCGCGTCCTTGACTTCCTGTTTCTGCTTCTTAGCCTCCCGGACATCCGCTTCCCAGAAGCGGTGCGCTGCCCTTAGAGGAGCATCCTCAAGGAGCTTCAGAGTGTGGGGGGCAGAAGCGCGCCACCAGATCGGACTGTGTTCAGGAAATAACAGCACGAGAGGAACCTCAAACACCAAAAGCGAATTGGACGATCTGAATGCTAGGGCCAAAAAGAAACGAGCTTACTACATCGATGGCCCCCTCCAACGGGAGCATGGGCGGACACCCTGGTATCGGCCAGGTGCCGTCCGGGAACAGCAGCACCGTCCTAATCCTCTTCGCCACGGCCGAGGGGTCGGTGAGCTCCTCCACGGCCGTGACTGTGCCGGCGACCCCGCGCTTCTCCGAGCCCATCTGGAACATGGGAAGACGCTGGGCCACGAGTGGAATGAAGCGGTGCCAAAACCACCACCCTGCAACCCCGACAGCGGAGAGGCCATGCTCCTTCAAATGCCGGATGACCTGGACGATGGGGCCAATGGATTTCTGATCTTTCTTTATCACGCCCCAACCCTAGGACACCGGCGCCTCCCGGATCGATCGGCCGGTGAATACCGAGAAGGGACCTGCCGTGTCATTGTGGAGGTAGAACCACTTTGAATGTCACCCCGGCACATTCCAAGGGAAGGGAACTGCGATATACTCCTGCGCCCTCCTCTGGATCAAGCGAATGCTGCAACAACCGAGGGCGACGGAACGCACCCCTTCGTCGACTGTCCTCATGAACAGGTAAGGGGAGAAGAAGTACTTCCATACCTCGATGTCGGGTTCAATCCCCAGGAACCCCTCACACAATGTGACGAACAACGCGATTTGAAGGACCCTGTTCGGGTTCAGGTGTTGCAGCCCGATCTCGTAAAAGTGCAGCAGGTCGGCGCCCCTCTCATGAAATGGCATGAGAGAGACGACGTAGTCTGACGGGGGGTTAGTCGCAGCCTCGTTGTCCGGCATGATCAACTCCACTACGTCAGTGAGAGCGGGAAGGAAACCAGCCTCCACCAGGCCCTCCATCTGCGACATCCTCACGGACGAGCGACCCCAGGCGGTCCTTTCTAGCTGGGCCATCGTGGTGATCAAAGAGGCGATGTATGCGAGGATGACGAAGCAGCGAAGAACAATCAAACGGACACCAAGACTCTCGGTGTACTCGAGAGCTAAAAGTAGGGGAGGAAAGCAAACGCGAAGCTAAAAGAAGAAGAAACGAAGAAGACAGCCCTGGCCGAACTTAAATAGGCGCCGCACCCCTAAGAGTCGCACCCCGACCAGACTGCGGGAGCCAACCATGACCTGCCCAAGGTAAGGATTAACTCCTCTCCGTGCCTCCCGCGGCCTAAATTCCGCCACGTCCTCCCCCGCTCACCTTGTATCCCCACGACTCTCCGGCTTCTGCTCCGCTCTTCGGTGCCCCGGGTTGGTAGCCCCACTACCCTCGTTATTTAGGCGGGGAACACGCGCCCATGATCACCACGTCAGAGAAGATGAGGCGACGCAACGGTTCAACTAGGACCACCACGACGCGCGCGCGAGGTAAACGCGCCGCCCTTGTCTCGGGCAGTGGGAAGGCGGTTCAGAACCGGTTGAAACCCCACGCCCTCCTTTATTTCCCCTAGATTTAAGGGAGTGGGCCCCATCCGTCTGAGACCCCTTGTTTCCTACGCCCAAACAATCCGCCCACAAAACCCCTGGGTTCGCTGATAGGGAGCAGGGCGATCATGGCAGGCTTCTACTAACCACGTCTTGTAGTAGCGACTCGATCGACCCTGCGGGGTTCGACCGATGTCCTCCCAGGCGCCAGCGTGACGAACCACGACTCGCCCGACCCGACCCAAGATCGGCGGGCGCAGGTAAAACGGGATAAGACGCTGAAAACTGCCTTGACTGCCCGATAGCTCCGGGGTTCTAAGGCTGGCCTCGCAGAGGGGTTCGACAGCCGCTCTATGTGTGAAACAAGAGCAAGGGGCACGAACGATGGGCACGCCTAGCGGCCAACACCCTAACCCCCAGTGGTCGAGGGCACCCCGGAGTCGTGTTCGAGTCCCGTTTCAACCCGTCAGTAGGTATCTCCCCAAAGAGAGGCAACTAGCTACCGCGACCCATCGAACGGTCGCGGTAACCAGTCGGGTTGGAAAGAAGGATTTATGAAGCCAACCACCAGCTGGTTCACTGGGACCCTGTGCATGGGGAACCAGGGGCTTCACTCGAACGAACCTGATAGCAGCTCGATGAGGACCACGTTTCAGCCACCTAGGCAAAAGCAGCGCGGCCTGGCTCTGTCGTCCGCCTCACGAGCGGGGCACGAAAGGAGAAACCGATAAAGCTAAAATGGTCACTCAGCTAGTCTGACCGCATCAAGCGGGCACTCGAGAGCCGACATCGCCAACAGAAATCCAACGGTGGGAATGCATGATAAATCTCTTTATTGATACGTGTCTCCTAGGGTCGATCTTACAACAATCTCTCTACAGAAATCTCTTACAAGGCGAATGCCAACCCATCACGAGATACAAGAAAGAGACAAACAAGAAATCAACCTCACGGAGCACACTACAGTAGAAGTCGGTACCCGCACCTCGGCGGGTGCATACAGGGTGAAGCAGCTGTAATGCTTCGTCGTCGCGGGGAAGATGCCCTCATTTGAGAGCGCGAAATCCCTCTGATCAACGAAGCAAGTAGATTATCCGTGCCCTCGGGATGCAAATGCTGCTCATCATGGTGACTAGGGTCCCCATACGAACAAGAGTGCTGGTGCGGCGCGTCTTCCTGCCCCCGTCCTTACTGACACCATCTAAGGCGCACGGGGGAGCAGATGAGAAACCACCTAGGCCTTCCATAAGAGGGCCCCTTACTTCCTGCCAAGTACCGGCGAGAGGAGAAGGTTACTAGACTCGTATCCCATGACCTACCGTCGCCACCACGAGCAACGACCGCAACGGCAGCATTCTCGCGGAACATCAGATTGTTCTCCATTCCGCCACGGCGATCGCTAATAAGGAGCATCAAGCCGCACAGCCTCAAGGAGTCATCTTCCCCTTCGCTCTCCCTCCCATCACCTAGCAGGCACCCGTCTTGAGCCGCCATGCCAGCGCCGGAGCGCTCCATACAGGACCCGTCAAGTGGCGCCAACTCAAGGGATGCGACAAAGCCGAAGAGCAAAGGAGGCTTTGGGATGAGCTTGGATGAGAAGACGCTACCTCGCAGCATCCTTAAATAGCCAGACCACCCCGGGGCGCGCCCTCGGATTCCCCCTGACACACAGTACGCCGACACCGGGCCCGATAGAAAGATGCCCCTCCACATCGCACGCTACAAAAAGACAACGAGCCTGCCATTTTGACAGTGCCGTGTCTTGTCTTTTCAGGCAAACAACACACGCCTCGTCACGAGGACGCTATAGACCAATCCTCCACTACGGCGCCCTAACCCGCCTGCTGGGACCGGGGACGGGGCTCGATGGATACGGATGCGACAACACTCTCGTGACCATCACGTCGAGTCCAGCCAAAGCGCGAGTTTCATTGAAACTTTCCCTCTAGCTCGGGGGCTACACCCAACGGGTGCGCTCGCGCGCACCTCGACCGAAGAACAAGCCAACCATAATACACAGAATCAATCCAAGGTGCGAGATTCATCGAAACTTGCCCCCTGCCTCGGGGGCTACACCCGTCGGGTGCGCTCGCGCGCACCTCTTTGAGGACCTAGATGACAAAAAACCAGCTTCATACTGTCCGGAAACATCGGTACAAAGACCCCCCAAACGATTCTCCGATTCGCTCGGGGGCTACTGTCGGCAGTAGAAACCAAGTGTGCTACGTGGCGCCCCCGAGACCCATCCTCGTCCAGAATAACGGATGTGTCTGATCCCCACCAAGGCGTCACTTGCACGGACCCCAAGGGGATCTCCGCGACAACCAAATCCTGGATACGAAGGCCATGTCGTCCCCAATTCGCTCGACCCTCCAGGGGTCAAAAGTCAGCCGCATCCCACTAGACCCCTCGGGTGGTCGAGGACCGTCAACGATCCGCTCAAGCCCTTAAGGGGTCGAGGTGAAACCAGTCCGCCCAGCAAGGCCTAAGGTGCGGTTCGCTCCCCCGAGCTACTGACCTGGCCACTTGCCCGGTCTCACTGAATCCCGGATAAGGACGATTGCTTCACCACCGTCATCATCATAATGAACAGTGAGCGGGCCCTAAGACCTCTAATAGGCATTGTCTCTGTCAGAACCCCCTCTGTGGTCCACCACTAATGACAGGACAGCCTTGCGAATCACTGACTGAGCCAAAAATAATGGGTGGAGAAACTCGATTGCCCTGCCGAGACAGGACGGGTCCCAACTCCGAGTGGCCTAGGCAAGCGCAACCTGACGCGTCGACCCCCGACATGGGGGTCGAGCAGGACGACGGTCAATAACTACCAACTGTCCCGCATTAAATGCTACACCCAGTCCGAAGCATATAGTATCAGGGGGTTAAATCTCTCCATATACCTACCCCCCTCATCATCGCCAGCGCCTGCTGACGATGGCAGGCGCGGTAAGGCTCTTTGTTTTGCTATCGCTTGATGACATCGCCAATAGTGAATCGCTCGATGACATCGCCAATAGTGATGATACAGGACGACCTAATGGACGGTCGGATGGGACCTCGCTTGAGTAATATGACAACGCCCATGTTGCGCCACCCCACGAATAGCAGAACACGCCCTCTACAGTGACAAGGGAGCTTGACCCGACGACAGAAAATAGGGGCACACCCAAACACAGTGCCCCCCCCCTCTGACACCAGACCAAGACGATGAGGGCCTACAAGGACTAAAGGCCGCGTCACCGACCCAGGCCTCTGCCTTCTCCAGCACGGCCTCGCCAATTCCACACGTGTAGGAATTTCACTCTCTCTCTCTCTCTCTCTCTCTCTCTCTCTTTGTAACTGGGGCTGGCTCCCTTGAGGTATAAAAGGGAAGGCCTATCTCTTCTTTAGAAAGACACCAGAAACAACCGAACACACACCCACACTCACGAGTACCAGAGACTTGGAGACTCCTCCTCTCTTTCCATGATTGTATACCCCAGTGCAAGTAACACGAGCAGAGCTAAGAACTGGACATAGGGGCTTATCTCTAAACCAGTATAATCCTTGTGTCCTCTTGCATAGCCATCACCGAAACCGAAACACGCGCCCCTGGAATAAATACTACTTGCCGGTGATCTAAACACCGACACTTGTGGTTTGTAAAACTATTTGCTAAGTTTGTTCTTGTGAACCTCTATTTGTGATTTATGAGTTCTTGTGCCATTCATGTCCTTTGTAATGATGTGTTGTTGGTTTTCACTTTCTAGATGCATTTGTGTGGAGATACTTGTCATATGCATTGTCTCAATCTCTTATGCTTAATTGTTGTAAATTGACTCATATGCATGGTGTTAGGGAGAGCTCTCACACTTTTCTTTAAATATAAGCATTGTTGTCGTTGCTTATCATTTCTCACATGCACACACTTAGGGGGGAGCTCCACATCTCATTTTATATCACAAAATAAATCTTATTGCAAATTTCTATGAAATTTAGTTGTATTGTCATCAATCACCAAAAAGGGGAGATTGAAAGTGCATCTAGGCCCCTAATTTTTTTTAATGATTGGTGTCAATACAATTAAGAACGGACTAATGTTTTTTATTGAGCATGTCTGTAGATGACTCTCAAATTGATGAAGGAAATGCATCGAAACAAGAAAGGAAAAAGGAGATGGTCATTTGTCTCAAAATGAAGGTCCAAAATTTACTCAAGAACGAAGATCATGGAGTTTTATTTGTAATCTTGAGTATAGGTAAATCGTACTATCAAGAGGGGTATAATTCACAAGTGTGGTAAAGTCAAAATGCTCAAATTTCCCACAAAAACCACTTCTATCGCCCCCTGATTTTGCCTTCATGGTAGTGCCGGTGGCCTCCACCGGCAGTGCCGATCCTCTCTCCCAGAGGCGCTGTGTTGCCCAGACCCCTCTCTGGCTACTGTCTTGCCAGCATCGGCAGTGCCGATGGCCCTATCGGCAGTGTCGGTCTCTCCTTCCAGAGAAGGCTGTACTCTCTGGCTATAGCTCATTGGCAGTGTCAGTCACTATGATCGACAGTGCTGGTCGGTTCTCCCAGAGAGCTACTCTTTCTGTCTGGCTCAGCCTGTGGTTCATCAGCAGTGCCGATCTCCTGATCGGCAGTGCCGGTCCCCTCTCCATAGAGACTGGTTTCCCTCGGGTTCTCTGGCTGACAACGATTGGTAGTGCCGGTCTGATTGATCGGTAGTGTCGGTCAGGGTCTCCATAGACCACTTGTCCTCTCTGTGCCTGCCTCACCGGCAGTGTCGATATCATGATTGGCAGTGCCGGTGCGGGCCAAGTCCTTGCTCTGCGATCTATGACAGCGTGTCAGTAACCCTACCGGCAGTGCCGATGGCTCAATCGGTAGTGCCGGTGCAGGGAGTTCAGATAGGGGAACAACTCTTTTTGAGCCCTTTGTATAAAAGGCTCTCACCCCACTTCGTGCAAACCTCTCCCAACCCAAAAATTATTTGGCACTTTTGAGCTTCACTCTCCTCACTCTCCCTCTCCAAGTCAAAGCTTCATCCCTTGAGCTAGGGTTTGAGTGAGCCATTGATTCCTAGTGAAAAGAGCCCATTCCGCTCTTGAGCATTCGATTTAATCGTCTTTGTGACTTGTGCTTATTACTCTTGGAGCGTTGTTCCTAGATGGTTAGCGATGCTCGTAGAGCTCCTAACGTATGTGGTGACGCCTCGGGAAGTTTGTATTACCCTCCCACAAGAGAATTGATAGTGGAGAACTTGAGGTTGATCTTTGTGGTCGCTTGAGTGAGAATAGGGTTGAAAGAGACCCGGTCCTTTGTGGACTTCTCAACAGAGACGTAAGGTTCTTTGTGAACCCAAACTTCGGTAACAAATCTTGTGTCTTCATGTGCTCCTTTATTTACTTGTTGTTTTTTTTATTCTCATTCTAGGGTTTATTCTTGTATTAGCTTTAATTCGACCGATCTACTTGTATAGGCTTGTTTAGTGGTTGCTAATACTTTGTAGTGCCTTATTCAACTGTTGTTAGTCTATTCATCAACTTAGTAATTGCGAGACTAGCTTAGTTTTGATTTGGGTGACTTACTGTTATCTCATCGGTACTGCCGATCCAGCACCGGCAGTGGTCATCGGCACTGTCGATCCCTGCCACCGGCACTGCCGGTCCGACTGATAAATTTGTCTAAATCTAATTTCGTAGGATTTTTTAGATGTGCCTAGTCACCCCCCCCCCCCCCCCCCGCCCCGCTCTAGGCAACTTTCAATAGGATTAAAGAAATGTGCTAACTTGCTTATGAAGCAAATGTGCAGATTATCAAAAGAATTTCCAAACCCACATTGTGAGATAGTTCATCCCTGTACAAAGAGAAGGAAAAAGAAAGGACTCAAAGAGCTTCAAAGTTTAGCTTTCGTTAATTTTTGAGTCATAGGTATGCCAAACTATTAAGAGGGGTAAACTAATCTTGCTTGCACGGAATTCATGCGCTTAAGCCAACCAAAAAGCTTTGAGAGAAAATTAGGCACAAAAAGCCCAAAAAGAACTATCTGATTCTGAGCCAAACAGAGAGCTACATAAGTTCCGTGAAGTAGTTCACAAAAGTTCCGTCAGTGCCAATTCCCTGGGTTGTTGCAACCCGAGAGCTACGGAAGTTCCGTGATGCCTATCACGGAAGTTCCATCATTCCTTGACTCAGTTGAAACCATTCCGCGCAATGGCTCTTTTTGAATCCATGGAAGTTCCGTCGGTAACTACGGAAGTTCCGTCAGACTCAGAATACACTGCAACGACTAGTTTTTGGAGCTGCTCTGTAAATACTCTTTCCACTCCCCCGTGGAAGGAGTTAGACACTTTGGCATTTCACTCCTTATTCAGCTAGAGCTCTCCCCTCTCACTCATACACTTGTTCTTGACATTGCAAGCATTTATGAGAGAGATCCAACCACCAAAAGCTAAAATCCAAACACTAAAAAGCTTGAGCATATTTTTCCCTCCCCTACAAGACTTGATTTACTTGTTACTCTTGGAGACTTGGTCTCCTGGACGGCTAGACATCGCCCTTAAGCTCCTAAGTTGCTGTGATGAGATGGGGACGTTTGTGAAGGTGTGATTCACCTCTAGTGGAAAAGAATCAAGTGAAGAAAAGAAACCAAGCTCGATCTTTGTGATTGCTTGGCGGGGAAAAGGGTTAAGAGAGACCCGACCACTTTGTGTGGCTCCTCAATAAGGATGTAGAAACTACTTAGTGTGCTTGCCAAACCTCGGGTTAATTCTTGTGTGTCTCTCTTTACTTTTTCACACTTGTTATTGAGCTTGTTCTTTTCCTTTATATATTGTGCTTGATTCACTTGTGCATTATGATGTTTAGCTACCTATTCTAGGATTTGAGTCATACATTATGCTAGCTTCACTTCCTATCAAGTATTGTATCACTTCCCTTTTATTAATTTGCATTTCATTAAGGTTTGAGTTGGAATTGAGGTTATTCTGTCAAGAGATAGAACTTCCGTCACTGTCTGTTTGACAGTTCTTAAGTGTTTGATTTCAGGATAATTTTTAGATTGCCTATTTACCACCACCACCCCCCCCCCCCCCCCCCCCCCCCGCGCGCGTCTAGGCAACTTTCAGTTATGAGAACTATTTCTTAAAATCACATGGATGTACATTGAACTCGTGGAGATTAACTGCATTTTGATTTTACCACTCCTGGAGTTCAATAAATAAGAGAGGGTGTGTTGGGTGTGTTTTACTCTCTTCTTCTATTAATGGAATGATACGCAGCTCTCCTACGTGTTCGAAAAAAAAAACTGAAATGTTGTATACTAGTACTGTGGTATTCATACATTTTACACTATGCTTATTACGAATCTAGTTCCACAACATTTCGATTTTGCCACTATATTCATAAAACTGCAAATTTGTGCCATTGGACTTACTCCTATGTACGTGTCAATATTAGAATTGAATTCATACTCCTATGTATTTAACGACCTTGATATATGTATGTTGGTATCTTAATCATGGTCATTTGGATCTAATTTCAGTGCACGCACTCATTCAGATTGATTTTGCAACCTACCCAATAAATTGATTTGCTTCCATTCATTCTAATGCATCTATTACTTCTCTTTTACGAAGCAAGGGGAATGGGTGATATGTCTATTCTACTTCTACCAATGTTTATCAGTAAAGCAAGTAACAATTAGCTACAAGTACAACAGTGATGGTGGGCAAATGGAAAGGCTGCAGTGAGGGTGGATCGGAAGAGCGCATCTGATAAGGGAGCAGTAGTACCGGGGCTATAACATCAGTTCATGCTACATCCAAACTTTGCTGCTCATTCACTTTTTTGTTTTCTTGATTTTGCATATATTTATGTGCTGATGTTGTGTATGTAATTAATTTTATTTATGCATATTGCATCAATTTGGAGATGAACTGCTATTAAATAGAGCTAAATTTGAAATTTTTGGTGGTTGCAGAATTGTTTTGTTGAACTGAAGCCAAAACGTATTGTATCATGCATGGTACCTATTCATCAAGTGTAACTATTGCCTTTGGGCTGCATTTATTAGATTCAAAACAAATATCCCTTTCCCGGTTGGCTATACATATGCCATACCCTAAACACTACATAGATTAATGGCCACAATACAGAGTTTCATGAGACCATTGGTGTGCTTTCCTCGTAAGGGAAATACACATGATTCTTATGTTTTCACCCGCTTATCCTCTAGATCGCGGATATGATTATTGGCGTTTCAGGGTGCCAATAGATTTTTTTAGATAATAGAAACAAAAGTTTCTGGCCTTTTGCACTTTTGGTGCATACAGCCTATTCCATAGATGATTAGAAGGTTTTGAGAGAAACAAAACCCACACACAAGAAAATATAATTAAGAACAGAGTCTAAATTGAGATGGCCATCCATTTTTTGAGAAATTTTCCATTGCCACCACCTCCATTTGCTGGCACGATGTGATAAGGTCCCCATGACGGATTGCTTTTGTAGCAGTCTCTAGTGTCTGAGCCAATATGCTGCTCTGAATAAAACCTGCATAATTAATAAGTGGTTTTTTGTTAAAGACAATATTGTTATGACTAAGCCAAATGGCCCAAAACATTGCCGCAACACCGACCATGATGATCCTTTCATTATCCACCCCCTGCCTCAATCCAGCTACCCAAAATATGATTAATACCGGTGAGTGTTGGCAAACCAAGGACGATATCTAGTATTCGTCAAAGGGTTCAAGCAATATGGCATTCAAAGAGGAGATGGTGTATAGTTTCATTGTGATTATAGAAACTTCACTTGAGACTACCTTTCCATTTTTTTTTCTGTTTGAGGTTGTCCTTAGTTAAGGTCACCCCTTTGAGAAGATACCATAAGAATATTTTAACTTTTAGGGGAAGTTTAATCTTCCACAGTTTCTTAAGATGAGAACTAGGTCGGGAAAGCATTGCGGCATACATAGAATCCACTGAAAAATTACCATTGTGATGTAGATGCCAAATAAAAGTATCTGGTTCATCTATCAGTTGAACTACAGAAAGCTTGGCCAACAGATTATTCCATTCCAATAGCTTGTCCCCATTTATTTGACTCCTGAATGTGAGGTTTGGATGATGATTTTGGAGCACCTCTTTTACCGTGACTTGTTTCCATCTAACCACATTGTAAAGAGCAAGAAATTGTGTGTTGAATGGTGTATTATCCATCCACGAATCAATTCCAAACCTAGTTTAACTTCCATCTTTCACACGAAGTGAACCTCACTTGACGAATTCTTCTTTGATTTTCATGACGCCAGCCCAAAAATGGCAATCCCCAGATCGGTACTGCATTTGGGTTAACGTTTTGTTGCCCATATACTTGTTTCTGAGTAGTTGTTGCCATGCACCCTCCTCATTGATAAGTTTAAAGACCCACTTACTCAACAAGCAATTTTTGGAGCGTAAGTAGACAATCCCAAGCCCCCCTTGATCTTTGGGTTGACAAAGTATGCCCCATAGAGCAAGGTGGTATTTCTTTTTGTGATCATCTCCTTCCCAGAAGAATTTGGAGCAAATATGGTCTAATTTTTGCAGTACTCCCTCTGGTATATCAAAGAAGGACATCATGAATATCGGAAGGTTTGTTAGGACAAAGCTGATGAGTAGAAGTCTCCCCTCTGAAGACAATAGTTTTCCTTTCCATTTATTAAGTCTCTTCTGAAATCTTTCTATGACATCCTTCTATTCACTATTCCTTAGCCTCCTTTGTTTCATCAGGATGCCTAGATATTTGAATGGAAGAGCACCTACTTTACAACTGAATAATTGCGTATATTGCAATTCAAAATCTTTTGCCTGACCAAAGCAAAAGATCTCACTCTTATCAAAGTTTCTTTTCAACCCTGAAAGTTGGTCAAATATACACTAAGCAAGAGTTTCATATTCTGTGCTTGTTCTATGTTGTGGTCCTTAAAGATGATGCTGTCATCGGCATATTGTAGAATAAATAATCCATGATCCACAAGATTTGGGATGACTCCAGGTATTTGACCATCATCCTTGGATCTAGCGATTAGAATTGCCACCATATCCGCCGCTATGTTAAAGAGTATTTGAGATAGGGGATCACCTTGTCTCAAGCCCTTTTGAGTTCGGAAATATAGACCAATATCATTGTTCACCTTTACCCCACATGCCCCCTAGATACGAAGCATTGGATCCATTGACACCAATTTGTAGAAAAACCTTTCATGCGCAAAGCTTGATAAAGGTAAGACCATTTGATTTTGTCATAGGCCTTTTCAAAATCAATCTTAAGTATTACTTCACTTTTATTCTTTCTATGCAATTCATGTATGGTTTCATGTAGGATTACTACACCTTCCATAATATCTTGACCCGACATGAAAGCGATTTGAGAAGGACAGTTTATATTTTGGATTACCAATCCATTTCTGTTTGTTGCCACTTTTGTTAGTATTTTGAAGCTGACATTTTAGCATTTTAACACCATTGCAAAAGATGGTCTATGTGAGGTAATACCATTGCAATAGCATTTTAACACCATTACAAAAGATTGTCTATGTGAGATAATACCATTGCAAAGCATTTTAATACCTGGGCTTTGCATGAGGTTTCCAAAAGCAAATTCTTGCACGTGATTCTTTCCTATTCTACTACTGTTTATTATGTTTAGTGCATATCCATTTCTGTGTTCTCTCTTATGCCATGTTTTCCCATAAAATCTTATGGCATGTTTGAAGTATATGTCCTGTAACATGTGAGCCCAATTTAGTCTCTGCACCAGATCACTAGAAATCTGAAGGTATATATGTGAGGGTAGTACCAAGGTTAGGAACTGTGACAAGCTAACGTTTTACCGGAAGAATACCATGACATACGCTAGGGTCAAATTCACATGTTACATGGTTCACTGCCACGGTTTATGTTCCGTTTTCACGTGTTTATATATACGACGTCATGTTTTGTATTCCAATTCTAATAATCATTATTACCTGCACAATTTAGATAGCCAATATTATATTAACGTATATATATTTAGTTAATGTCTCAGCACGCACAGAAACAAAACTGATGTGATAATTTCACGATTCAGTGGTCGTAGTCCACTTTGATTTCTAGCATGAAATTAGATTGCTAGCAAGCACTGTATTTCATTGAATCACCAATATATGTTATAATACATAATTACGCTTACAGTAATATAAGTTCATGATTAAAGGTTATTTTGTGTCGATATCGGGACCATATAGAGTATATCTGTGAACCTGGAGGTTTATTGAACCACATTTGCTCACAAGGTTTAGTCTATGCTTGCTTTGCTCTCCTAGATTATTTGTTTAAGGATATATATAGTAGCACGATTCTAATAATAACGCGCTTCATTCCTCTCTCTTTTTAACTATCACCTTGAGCCCGTTCTTCATCTGCAGAGTACACGAGAGCTTTGGCTCGATGCTCTGTCCTTCCACCATCTCAATTTCAAAGTTCCATATCACCGCGGCAACAATGGTCCTCATCTGTGCCATTGCTATGTCCTTGCCAAGGCACATCCGTGGTCCAGAGTTAAACGCCATGAATTTATGAGACGGGACATACCTGAGCTTGGATCCATCCTCAGAAAGCCACCTCTCCGGCATGTACTCGGGGCAATCCTTCCCCCACACACTCTCCATTCTACCCATAGCGTATATGGAGATCAGTACGATTTCGCCGGCGTGCAATTTATGACCGCTCGGCAGCAAGTCATCAGCCAGAACCTTCTTCCTCTCGAACGGGCCAGGCGGATGCAGCCTGAGAGATTCATACAAGGCTGCTTGAAGGTACACAAGATCTTTAGTCTCCTCGTGCTCGAAGAATAACTTAGTGTTGGTACCACTAGAAATGCATGCTGCAGTCTTGAGAGATGCGATCGGCGCCAGTTCCTTGCGGATGGCGGAGGCCACGCGGGGATTCTTGGCGAGGTTGTAAAAGACCCACGGCAGCGTTGTGCCAACCGTGTCCCTGCCAGCAACCATGTAGTTGAGGAGAGTCCTACTCAATAGAGAGCCATCACTGTATGCCGGGTCGGTAGAAAGAATAATATCCACGGCGGGCACCTCGTCCTGCTCGGTGCTCCTAGCTTTCATCTTCACCATCATCTCCCTCACGAATCCATGCAGCTGTTTGTGCGCAGTGGCCAGCTTACCTTCCGGGCCAATATTTAGCCTTCTCATCATCTTCCAGCAAGAAGGCGGCAAGATGTGCCGGATCAAGCCGACCTCCATGACTGTGTCCATGGCGTTTGCAACATGCATAGATGGCATGTCGGCAGACAGGCAACAAGGGTCCACGCAGAATATGGGTATGGCGGTCAGGTCAAAAATCAACCTGTTGATCAAATCCTGCATGTCGAACGGGGTCCTGGTACTCGCCATGCGGTTCATGAACGGGAGGAGGCCGTTCACCACCTTGTCGCGGCTGCTTCTTTCCATTAGAGCAACCACCTGTGGATTGCTCATGAAGCTCTGAAACATTGCTCGTTGCTGGCGACAGAGCTCACCGTCAACGGTGAAGATGCTGCCACCATAGATGTCAAATATTTCGGCGAATTCCACTCCCTTAGGGTAGTTCGCATGGTTGGTGGTGAAGATGTGCCGGACATTTGCGGGGTCACAGGTGACAAAGTACCTCATGCCACTTGCTATTGGCCCCTGCGCCTTGAGGTTACATCCATAGGCGGCAAGGATGGTTGTGATCTGGTCGTTGAAGTTGTGGATCCTGCCAATGAGGGAAGGGAGCACGCCCACGACTGGCCAGTCCATGGGGCGCCACTGGTTCCTTGATCTCCAAGACTTGATGTACAGCAGTGCAACAAGTAGCGCAAGTGTGGAGATGAGTAGTTCTTGCAATAAGGGGAACGCCATTTTTCTTTTTTTTTGTATTGGCACTGTCAGATTGTTTTCTGCATGGACACACCTTGATTTATATAGAAGTTTGCATTCTTGTGAACAGTGGGGGGCCGCCATGAATGGCTTTTGTAATAATACTCTTTGTATCATTGTATATGGGCTCGCCATTCTTGTCATGGGTTTATGCATGGCACCATGTATTTCTTTTTTGGTTTTCAGAAAAAATAAATGTGAATGGTTTGGCGCTGATGGTTGGTTAGATGAACATTAAATGATTTCCTTGACATCCATTTAGTTAGGGTGGATACCTTCCCGTACATCTTTCGTAAGATAGGTACTACCAGCTGACAGCACTCACTAATTACTAGTTCATGCTCTAATTTACTCAGTCATGTTCGTATTGCTTTGGGGAGAAAAGAAGATGATCGATAAAAAAGGACTGTAATCTCTTAGTGTTATTTTCGCTACAGAACAACTGAAAGCAAACATGACACCCTAGAAATATCTTTATTACATCTGGAGGAGTTTTACTGTCCAAAATATTGGTTATTAATTTTAAAAAATTATTGACCAATAGTTTAATCTAATAGTTTAGATTCAATAATCTAAATGTATAACTAATGGTCAATAGTTATCAGTTTGAGGGTAACATCAGAAAAAATAACATTTCTAGATTTGAAATATTGATTTTATATTATCCTAAATAAAAATAAATTAGGAATATAATTAATAATTGATGTTTTATTTTTTAAAACATCAACTGACGTTTTAATAATTTGGTAGGGTTAGATTTCTATTATAAAATAAATATAAAATTATTTATAATAGTATAATTATGAAATTACTCTTAAACTATTGGTCACTAGTTTCTCAAATTAATGGCCAATATTTTGAACAGTAAAACTCCTTTAAATCTAAGGCAAATTTTAAACACTTAAATAGCAATATTTTAGGAGTGATGAAGTACAACTACCCTATAAAGGCTAAACATCCCCTGTATATTCTTACCCAGAATTAGTCAACCACTCCTGAGATCCACCGTTCATCCCAAAGAGTTAAACCCACTAAAACCGTCGGATTTGTTCAGGCCCACACATGAAACAAAATGTTATGCTCGTGTCTTACACTCATCTTATGTTTGCAGTTATTTTCCACTGGCCACGGTGTTTTTTTCTCACCGAGCGCTTTCTACCCGTCCGCACATACTCACCCATCAATCACGCACGCCCCCTCCGCGTTTTCCCCCTTTTCTTCGTTCTTCTTCTCCTCGCTCCGCGCGTGAATTGCGCCTTTCCTCGATTAGTTCATGCGCTGCCATCTCTGCCTCCCGGCCGCCGCTTAATCCTAGGACAAAACCCTCTGCGTCCCTCCAATCCCTACTCGATCCCGTATCCGCTGCAGCTGCCGGTCAGCGGCGGCGTCGCAAAGGGCGCACTCCTACACCGCCGCTCCCGACCTCTCTCTACCATCGTCGCCCCCATGTCTCTCTCTCTCTCTCTCTCTCTCTCTTCAGCCAAGATCCACCACCCTCCCCCTCCCCCTCCCCCTCTCTACTCCCTTCCTCCAAGCAACAGCAGCCATGCCGGTCCCTCTCGCCGGCGCGCAGGCGGCTTCGTCGAGGTGCCTTGATGATGACCTAGACGGCGGTGGGATCCTGGCAGGCCCCCTCCTCTTCTCCTACTGCAATGCGGCCAAGAATCGGCCATAGAGAGCAGCAACCCAGCAGACATGACGATGTCAGATCCGAGCACGGACCGTGTTGTTGGGTGAGCGGTTCCATGCAAGCCTCTGCCCTCCTCTGTCGTGGTGGGATTCTTCCTTCCTCTGTTTTTCCCATTCGATTTGTGCATGGTCTCCGATGGTGAGCCTGTTGTGTGCTGACAAGTTCCCTGCATCTTTCAGCATTTGCTTCCAAGTCTCTGATTTGCAAGGATAACCATTTGCAAGTGACGCAACACTTCTCGTGCAGGTGACACATCAGGTGACGTGCTTACCAGTACATCTGTAGCCTTTTTGTTCAGCAGATTTCTATGCACGTGTGCAGAATTGTTTTGGGTCTCATGGTGCTGCTATACCAAATTATCAAATAGGCAATGAGCAGATCGGTTAACATACTTCTTTTACATTGTGCTCATATGAATTGTCAAATACTTGCTACCTTGTATTGTATACCGTTCTCTTAAACAAAATTAATATGGTGTTTCAGGGATTCAAGGATATGGGTTAATGGTGCTTTGGGGGATGTTTTTCCTTCTAGAAAAAATGGTTACAGAATTAGCCTGACTGAGAAGAGGGATCAAACAACTACCAAACAAAAGAATTTGGGAAGTATGTTGCCCCTAATCATTATTTCTATTAAGTGCAAAAAAATATTGGGTTACTGCTTAAGCTTATGTGATATGAATTCTCGCCCAGTGAAATGTTTAGACTTGGTATTTATCCACTGTATGTAACTATGTATTCTATTTTTTCTGAAAATTTTGGGTCATTGATGCATGTTGCGTGTTACTAAATGTCCACTAATTAGGACACAAAAACCCATAGGTACTAATTTCCATACTACAATCAATTCTGTATGTGGTGCTTACTGCTTTTTACGAGCAAGATCTCGAATTATACTCTTGTGCTCACCTTCTTTTGTCATAAGCAAAGTGAACTAAACCTTACTACACTTGCCAAACTTTATCATTATGTTAGCAATGTCTCGTAAAATCTCTACTTCAGTTAGTTTATTTCACTATATCAATAATATATGTTCCTGGTCATGAAAAAAATCCCCTACCTTGCTAAGCATATAAAATTATTACAAAAGTAAAAAAATATGCAAATTGAATTTGAGTTCCAAGTATTTATGCCCTATCTTGCTGAGCATAATACATGAAAACTTAATTATGACCTTGACATGATCAACACAAGTCTTTGTGTCCTGTTGATTTCTTCGTTGCATAATCAATAATGCAGTTAAGCAGTTATTTGATCATTGGCATGAAGGATGACAGCATTGACGGAATTTATGATACCCTGAAGGAATGTGCTGTCATAAGCAAATATGCTGGGAAAATTGGTGTCTGTTCACAATATTCATGCTACTGGTAATTATATTCAGGGAACAAATGCAACCTCCAATGGGATTATTCCTATGTTGTGTATCTTCAATGATACTGCTCTTTATGTTGATCAAGGTGGCAACAAAAGAAAGGGTATGTTCTACCACCACCTTTTTTTAAAAAAGATAAAACTAATTCTATTGTATTTAGAAATTCTTATGAGCTTCTGAGTCTTAGGTGCATTTGCGATATACCTTGAGCCTTGGCATGCTGATATTTTTTAGTTCCTTGATCTGAGGAAGACCATGGAAAGATAAATTTTGTCCATTGATATTTAATTATTCATTGCACGTGAAACCGTTATACGAATTTACGAGACGTTAGTGCAGACAATATTGTCTTAGTGTAGATTCCTATTTTTAATTTTGCATGGTCTTGTGTTGTACTTATTTTCTTTGTGATGCCTAGGTACACATGAAAGATTTACGTTGACAGGTTAATGACATTGGCTGGGTATATAGTTTCATGAAGTATTTCTTGAAGCTCGAGACGCTAGAGACAAGGCGCTACCTTGAAATGTTTTCACATATTGAAGTTCCGCGAATCGGTACGTGATATTCATGATTCTGGTTGCTCACATAATTTTTAGTGAAACTGTGTTTTTGCAGCATGCTGGAATTGGATATGTAATCACCAGCACATGTTTCTTGCATGTGAGACGAGTATTTTGATCAGTTTCTGCTGTGAAGACCGGCTTCTGCTTCGCTATGGTTCTAGCTGGAGCGTTATTTGGGCCCCGCGTCCGACCACGATGACCTCCGGCAGTTTGCGTTCGCTCTTGCGAGCGTCCATGGACAGCTCCTCGGGGGCGAGCCTCTCCACACGAACAGGCTCGCTGAAGCCCCCCCAGACAGTTACCCGCGCGGCCTAAAAAACATCGCGGGATGTCTCCAAGACACGGCCGTCCACAAGGCAGTTCTCACCTATGCGGGCGCCGACTTCATCGGCGTGATCGAAAATCCAGACGAGTCTCTTTTCGATCTTCTTGGCATGGGGTCGCTGGAAGACTCTAGCTCCGACTCAGGGAGCTGCGTGGGAAGCTACGATCTCCCGCGCGAATGCCACATGGTGCAGCTCACCCTCATGCCAGCCAAGGCGGGGGGGTGCCGAAACCTCAGCCGTCGGGGGCGATGGCAAACACCAGAACCCCTGCTCTAGCGAACCCCGCGATGGGTGCGCGGGCTGGGGAGATGCTCGTTGACATCCCCGTCGCCACGGCTGGCCAGTCGCAACCCGTGCCCTGCCCGGAGGACCTCCAGCAGTGGCTGAGGTCAAGAAAGCCGGAGCTAGAAGAAACCCGGTGCCAGCTTGAGCACGAGGAGGAAATAGCATGCAAGCTAGCCCGCTCTGGCGCGGGCGGAAGCGATCGGGCCAGAGCTCGTGATGTCCACCAGCGCATCCTCGCCGATGACCAGGGGTCCCCAACAATCTCTAGTGCGGGAGAAAACATAGCGGTAGCTGTCACGCTGCTCAAGACCCCCCCTGAGCCCGTGACGCCAGAGGCCCAGTAGGCCCAACGAGAAGTCACGGCTCTTCTTGCCAAGGCTGCCACACTCCAAGCAGAGAGCTCGCAACGACCTGCCGCCTAGTCCAGCTAGTAGATCTTCATGTCCAAGCACGCCGGAGGGGGCAGCATCGTCGGTTTGCAGCAGCGCTCGGTTCGGCAACCCCTCCAGGCTGGAGGTGCGCACAAGCATGCCTCGGTCCATGACCAGGTTGGGGCTCATCGCGACGCACGACACATCCTTAGAGCACACCGACGTGAAAAAGAGCGACTAGACAAGGTAAGGAGCCGAAGCCCGAACCCCCCTGGGCCACGGGTCTTCAGTTCACGCATCCACAGCGCCGAGTTCCCGCAGCGTTTTTGAGCGCCCGTGATCGTCACCATACGCGGGCGAGATGGATCCTAGGCTCTCGCTCGAGGACTATCGTCTCGCGTGCCAAGCGGGGGGCGTGATTGATGACCTGGCAATCATCCGCAATCTCCCTCTGTACCTCACAGACTCAGCTTGGGCGTGGCTTGAGCACCTTCCCGAGGGCTAGATCTACAACAAGGGTGACTTGAGGGACATCTTCGTCGGGAACTTCTAGGGGACCTACGTCCGACCGGGCAACCCTAGGACCCCAAGAACTGACGGCAGAAAGCCGACGAGTCCCTTCGGGATTACATCTGGTGCTTCAGTAAAAAAATGAAATGAGTTGCCTAACATGGGCGACGCGGATATCATCGGAGCTTTCATCTCCAGCACAACCTCGGAGCGGCTCATCCATGAGCTGGAACGAAAGGGTCCGCACACTGCCCGCGAGCACCTTTTGAAAATCCGATTAGAATTCGAATTGTTTTGGTTTAGAAAATAGAATTAGAAATAAGAGAGAAAGATAAAGGAAAGAAAACTAGCCTTAAGCCTTTGGACTGAATCCTTCCCTCGACCCAGCCTCCCACCCTTTTCTCTCCCTCTCCTTCTAGCCTGCTTCGGCCTTGGGCTGACTTCCGCGTGACCCATTTCTTCCTCCCCCACTCCTTCGACCTTGGGCCATTTCTCCCCACAGCCCACTCCTCCCCTTTCCTCCTCTCAGCCTGGCCCAGCACCCCGCGCCCACGCTTGCCCACTCGGCCCACCCACGCGCGTAGCCCCTGGCCCAGCGCCAGCCCGCCTCGGCTACCCGCGCACGTGTAACCCTAGCCCGAGCCGCGCTGCTACCTCCCTGTCTTGGCGTGCGTGCCAAGGCAACTTTGGTCCCACGCCTCATAAATAGCGGGCCCTACTCCTCCGTGCCGCCATTCCCCAACCCACACCACCTGTTGCGCTCCCGCCAGCCCTAGCATCGCCGCCAGATTGTGGTGGTACCTGCTTGGGATCACACGGATAGGTTCGTGGAACGTGTAACCATGAAAACCGCACAAGGCACAGGGCTCATATGGGTAGGCTTGATTGAGTATCAAGATGTCTTCTCAGTTTTGCGGGCAGTCAAGGAATGAGGGCGGAACGATTTTACTTTCGACCTCAGGCGACGGACGGTTTTACTCCTAGCCACTGCGCCAGAGGGGGCTTCGGTAGGAACGGTTTTAATTTCGTAGCGGTGAAACCTTAGCATGGATTATGTGAGCTGGGAAGCTCTTTTAAAGACCTTGTGGTGATCTCTTGGCCTCACACCTACGGTAGTGTGATTTGGGCAACATGGAGACTCTATAGTGATGAAATCACCAACCTGTGGGTAAAGTTATGCAACCTCTGCAGAGTGTCAAACTGTTATAACAGTCGTGCTCACGGTCATGAGTGGCATGGACCTTTCACATGATTAGAGGGATTGGATGGTTGGACTTGGTGGGTAGCCAAGTTTGGTTTGGGCGGTGTAACCCCTCGGTTTGCTACAGGTGGTGTAACATGTAGTATGGTTTCTTATGGGCGGTTTAACCCATGATTGGCTACAGGCGGTGTAACCTGTAGTGTTGGATAGATGAGGTAACTTGTGGGAATTTTTCACCTAGTAAATAGGAGTCCTTTTCAAACAGTTTTAGGTGTAGTGCTTATTTATGCAAATGAATCATTATGTTAGCCTTTCTTCTATTAAGCATGCATGTCATATTTTCCCCCACTTGCTGAGTACGACATGTGCTCATCCTTACTATTACCCTTTGTTGCTATATAATATAAAGTGCTGCTCAGAAGATGGAGAGATGGACTACATCGATGAAGACTACTACTAGGCGAGCGTGACCCCGGTCGATTGCCTGTGGTGTTATGGTGTTTGAGAGTCATTTCAGTCTTTAAAGACAATCTTTTATGTAATAATCGTACATTGTAATAATGACATTGGTTATACTGTTATGCACTTACTGTCGATATGTGTGAAACCTGTTCCTGGGCACACATATGAATAGCACTTGGTTTGGTCCTTAAAACCGGGTGTGACAGAAGTAGTATCAGAGCCGTGTCAACTGTAGAACGCAAGCCTAGATAGAATGGTCGCACCATAGGTTCTATTTTCAAAACTAGTATTTAGAAAACTTTTATTTCACAAATCCTTCCATCCTATCTTCATCCTTTCTCCTTCTGGTCTATTCTCAAAAAGGTTGAACAAATGCTATTCCTACTAGTTCTTTTCCCCTTTTCAAAATGTTAGTGTCACCAAACCAGACATTCGTGAACAAGGTTGATGGTCTTGAAGATTGGAAGATGAAAGTCAAAGGCTCTTCCCAAGCGAAAGGCATTGGTCATCACTCTACATCAACAAGAAGAAAGACTTTCCCCTAGGATAATGCTTTAGGATCATTCCCTTTTTAGAAGAGTAATCACGATATAGAATGCTGCTAACTGTATGCTTGTGTTTCTTGTAGTGTGCTATGTTTGAGTTGGATCTTTGATTAAGTACTGGTGTGCTTGCAAAGCGTTTGGCTTTGTTATTGCATCTAAAGTTATATCTAGTTTTAGTTTAGTATTTTGTGGTATCTTTCCTCTCTACCCTTTGACATCTCGCCTCCATCATTTTGTTCTACTCTTGTCACTTACGACTAAACAACATTCTATCAGATGTGGAGCTCAACAACTAGGACTCTTGGGTGTAACATCGGTAAGGATGACGCTAATACCCAAGACCGTTCACCCTTACCATCACCAGCTCCAAACAACAGTCATAAGAGTGGGATCTCCCTACAGAAGAGGCAACACACAACTTATAGCATCGTGCAAACGAGTCCGGAGTTGTCACCCATAGAAGAAAAATCCATGCCACGAAAGAAGAGGAAGTTTGCCAAGGATGGAACTAACAAGGCACCAAGTGAGCGCTCAAAGAAGAAGCACAAGGCCGATAGAGTTGAGGAAGCCTGCCATTGTTGTAAACTTCATGGACAACCGTGTTTTCTTCGGAGCAACCTGAGTGAATCTGAATTGAAGTGGCAACCTTCAAGGGAGATGAGCTGCTATCACAAAGGCCCCAATGTTGCCTTTTCAAAGCCCTCAGTTACAATAATCCAATGCTCTACTTGTAGTCGATGGTCACTGGTTTGAAACTTGTTCAAGGAAGGACATAATGTGTTACCATTGCGAGCAGTATGGCCATTACTCTGGAAAATGCCCAATAAAGAAGCTTACCCGTTCAGAATTAGGATTATATTTATTCAAGAATCAAGTTGAAGATGACACCCTTAGTCGAGCTATGAGTCACTGTTCTCTGCATGGACTTTCTAGAACTTATAATAATTCTCCACTATTGGGACAAACTCCATGTTCAAGGCAACACCAAAACCAGAGTACAACACTAGTCAATGGACAAACCGCTCTCTCGAAGATGCAGATGTGCTAGGAATCCACTGAAGGTCAAGCAGTGTCTACTAATAGGATCTGTTATAGATGTAGAGAAAAGGGGCACTATGCTAATAGGTGCCAAAAGCCACAAGAGTTGGGACAACAAGAGACTCAACCAGGAGTGCAGCCTACAAATCGAAGATTCTCTATACCATGAAGATGGATAATATGTCAAAATTTTGAAGCCCCTACATCTCACCCATCCGAGAAGGTCAATATACATCAGAGCCCAGCAACCAAGATTCGCTTCAAGTGTGGAAAGGAGGGTCACTATGCTAAAAGGCACCACGAGCATAACCGTAGTGCTACTCCAGTGTAAGGTGCAAGACCACCTCCTAACCGCAATGTCAATTCTATGCCAACATTATCTGTGGAGAACTATGCTAGCCGTGTCAAGCATGTGCCGCTTGATGATGCTCAAGAAGCCCCAAACGTTGTTCTTGGTATGTTACTCGTCGACCCAAACCCTGTTATAGTTTTGTTTGGTTTTGGGAGCATCGTATTCTTTCATATCATCTAAGTATTTGGCTAAATGCAACCTACCTATTACCTTGCTGAAGAATAAGAAGTCATTACCCTTGGAGGACAAGCGTTGGTAGTTTTTATTGTTTAATTCCAAGTGTCAACTTAAGGGGGGTAGAGATTACCACTCACCTTATCAACATGGGAGAATACAATTGAAAAATATAGGGCATCAAGATTCATTTGGAGAAGTTGCAGAAGTGGACACCATCAATTAATCAAGTCAATTGAGTTTAAAGATGAAGAATGAGAAACGAGTTTGCCTGTACCGTTTTCTTTCTAGCCACGCAGAATCTTGGGACGAGATTCCTGCTAAGGGGGTAGTCTTGTCACACCCTAAAATTTTAAATTTTGGTATGTGACCTAAATTTCACTAAATTTTAAAACTTTTTATAATAGATTAAAATTTAATTTAAATTCAGTAGGACATTATCATTTATTTTAGGCAAAAGAACTATTTCCTAAAAGTAATTCAAAATTAAGTTATTATTATTATTATTATTATTATTATTATTATTATTATTATTATTATTATTATTATTATTATTATTATTATTATTATTATTATTATTATTATTATGTTGGTTGTTGCATTCATGCCTATTAGATGCATTAGGTTTTTGTTGTATGAAAATTATTTTGAAAATCCGATTAGAATTCGAATTGTTTTGGTTTAGAAAATAGAATTAGAAATGAGAGAGAAAGATAAAGGAAAGAAAACCAACCTAAAGCCTTTGGGCAGAATCCTTCCCTCGGCCCAGCCTCCCTCCCTTTTCTCTCCCTCTCCTTCTAGCCTGCTTTGGCCTTGGGCTAACTCCCGTGCGGCCCATTTCCTCCTCCTCCCCCACTCCTTCGGCCTTGGGCCATTTCTCCCCATGGCGCACTCCTCCCATTCCCTCCTCTTACCCTGGCCCAGCACCCCGCGCCCACGCCTGCCCGCTTGACCCACCCGCGCGTGTGTAGCCCCCAGCCCAGCGCTAGCCCGCCTCGGCTACACGCGCACGTGCAACCCTAGCCCGAGCCGCGCCGCCGCCTCCCTGTCTTGGCGTGCATGCCAAGGCAACTTCGTCCCCGCGCGTCATAAATAGTGGGCCCTGCTCCTTCGCGTCGTCTTTCCCCAACCCCCACCACCTGTCGTGCTCGCTCCAGCCCTAGCGCCGCCGTCGGAGTTCGCCGCCGCAAGCTCGCCGTGGGCCGCGCTCCTCAGTCCATCCCCGCCGCGCGCAAGCCCATGGTAAGTCACCCCACGAGCTCCTCTCTCGATTGCCACTCTCGCCGTCGAAAATAGGCCACCGTAGCGCGAGATCGCGCCGTGGCACCGCGTCCGGCCATGGCGCCATCGTCAGGCTCGTCGCCGGCCGCCGCCTGTCCGTCAGAGTGGTTCCCGGCCGTTCGATCTTAGATCGACGGCCAGGATTAGATCTACCCCGAAGGGGCATGGACCGGGTCCACCGTGGACCCCTCGGGTCAACGCTGGTTCACGACCCCATGGACCTAGTCCATTGGAATTAATTTAATTAATTCAATTAATTAATTTGTGATATCGATTAATTATCTGTTAATGCGTATTTTGCATAAAAGCCCCTGTACGTCATGCTTAGTTTGCTATGTCAGGATTAGAAGTGTCTAATATTAATCTTAATTAATAGTTCACTTCAACATAGTGATCATGAGGGATGGGTAATCCGTTTTAGCAACATGGAACTAGGGTGATCCAAGCAGGAGGGTGATGATGATGGTGCGGGTATGCACGTGTACTCGGTACAGTACTGTGGGATTGTGGTGGTACCTGCTTGGGATCACACGGATAGGTTCGTGGAACGTGTAACCATGAAAACCGCGCAAAGCATAGGGCTGATATGGGTAGGCTTGGTTGAGTATCAAGATGTCTTCCCGGTTTTGTGGGCAGTCGAGGAATGAGGGCGGAACGGTTTTACTTTCGACCTCAGGCGACGGACGGTTTTACTCCTAGCCACTGCGCCAGAGGGGGCTTCGGTAGGAACGGTTTTAATTTCGTAGCGGTGAAACCTTAGCATGGATTATGTGAGCTGGGAAGCTCTTTGAAAGACCTTGTGGTGATCTCTTGGCCTCACACCTACGGT
The DNA here is from genome assembly GCA_030378355.1 of Eleusine indica. Classification (NCBI taxonomy): domain Eukaryota; kingdom Viridiplantae; phylum Streptophyta; class Magnoliopsida; order Poales; family Poaceae; genus Eleusine; species Eleusine indica. The sequence continues at coordinate 34,455,368 of CM059499.1, forward strand.
AGTGTGATTTGGGCAGCATGGAGACTCTCTAGTCACTACATAGTGATGAAATCACCAACCTGTGGGTAAAGTTGTGCAACCTCTGCAGAGTGTCAAACTGTTATAACAGCTGTGCTCACGGTCATGAGCGGCATGGACCTTTCACATGATTAGAGGGATTGGATGGTTGGACTTGGTGGGTAGCCAAGTTTGGTTTGGGCTATGTAACCCCTAGGTTTGCTACAGGCGGTGTAACATGTAGTGTGGTTTCCTATTGGCGGTTTAACCCATGGTTGGCTACAAGCGGTGTAACCTGTAGTGTTGGATAGATAAGATAACTTGTGAGAATTTTTCACCTAGTAAATAGGAGTGCTTTTCAAACGGTTTTAGGTGTAGTGCTTATTTATGCAAATTAACCATTATGTTAGCTTTTCTTCTATTAAGCCGGCATGTCATATTTTTCCCCACTTGCTGAGTACGACATGTGCTCACCCTTGCTATTACTCTTTGTTGCTATATACTATAAACTGCTGCTCAGAAGATGGAGAGATGGACTACATCGATGAAGACTACTACTAATTGAGCGTGCCCCCGGTCGATTGCCTGTGGTGTTATGGTGTTTTACGCTGCTATTTAGTTTGAGAGTCATTTCAGTCTTTAAAGATAATCTTTTATGTAATAATCATACGTTGTAATAATGACATTGGTTATACTATCATACACTTACTGTCGATATGTGTGAAACTTGTTCCTGGGCACACATATGAATAGCACTTGGTTTTGTCCTTCAAACCGGGTGTGATAGGATCGACATGTCGCGCCTCCAGCCGGTCGGCGCGCCTTTCCACGGGATCGTCTCTGGGAGACAGGCCATCCCCCTCGGGTGAATCAGCATGCCTGTCACGTTCGGAACTCCATCCAACTTCAGTACTGAGATCCTCGTCTTCGAGGTTGTTGACTTCCTAGGAGTGGACCATGCTTTCCTGGGGCACCCATGCTACGCCAAGTTCATGGCTGTCCCCAACAACACTTATCTGAAGCTCAAGATGCCGGGGCGAAAAGGGGTCATCACCGTGAGCGCGTCCCTCCAACACGCTTTCCAGTGCGAGGCGGAGAACGGCGATCTTGCCGCCGCAACTGTGGCCTCCGCCGGGGAGGTCGAAGGGATCCGTGTGCACCTGGAGGAAGGAACCCCCGACGCCAGCCACAAGAATGCCTCGTTCAAGCTAGTGGAAGACACCAAGGAAGTGCTGGTTGAACCTGATGGTGACAAGGGGAAGACGGCAAGAGTGGGGAAGTCCCTCACTCCCAAATAGGAAAGCGAGCTCGTTGACTTTCTTCGCGCGTACGCCGACGTCTTTGCGTGGACACCCTCCGATATGCCCGGCATACCAAGGGAAGTCATCGAGCACTCCTTGAACATTAGGGCAGGCTCCAAGCCGGTGAAGCAATGTTTGCGCCGCTTCAACGAGGAGAAGCGCAGGGCAATCAGGGAGGAGATCGCAAAGTTGCAGACCGCCAGGTTCATCAAGAGGTATTTCACCTCAAATGGTTAGCTAATCCTGTTCTTGTGGGAAAAAAAGATTGGGAAATGGAGGATGTGTTGACTATACGAGCCTGAACAAGGCATGTCCGAAGGATCCTTTTCCTTTGCCGCGCATAGACCAAATAGTCGACTCGACGGCGGGGTGCGAGACCCTCTGCTTCCTGGACGTCTACTCCGGGTATCACCAAATCGCAATGAAAGAATCTGATCAACTCGCGACATCTTTCATCACGCCGTTCGGCTCTTACTACTATGTAACAATGCCTTTCAGGCTCAAGAACCCCCGCACTACTTTTTAGTGTTGTATGCAATGGTGCTTCGACCATCTAATCGGCCACACGGACAAGCCCTATGTGGATGATATTGTTGTCAAATCCAAAAAGGTCGATACTCTCGTGGCTGACTTCGAGTGCACCTTTGCCAAGTTGCACGCAAAGGGCGTCAAGCTCAACCCTGAGAAATGCGTCTTCGAGGTCCCAAGGGGCATGCTTCTCGGGTTCATCATTTCCAAATGTGGCATCGAGGCCAACCCTGAGAAGATTTCTACGATCAAGCGAATAGGCCCGGTGCAGAACCTCAAAGGACTGCAACGGCTTATGGGGTGTCTGGCGGCGCTGAGCCGCTTCATCTCGCGCCTGGGCGAGAGAGTGCTCCTGTTATAGAGGCCCTTGTAGAAAGCCGTCCGTTTTGAGTGGACCTCTGAGGTGCAGTCAGCTCTCGACGAGGTCAAGCGCATCTTGAGCAGCGCACCCGTGCTGACGCCCCCACTCCCGGGAGAGGTGTTACTACTATACATAGCGGCAACGACTCAGGTCATGAGCTCGGCGCTTGTAGTCGAGCGGGAAAGAGAAGGGCACACCCTCAAAGTCCAGCACCCCGTATACTATGTAAGCGAAGTCCTGTCCGACTCGAAGACTCGGTACCCGCAGATCCTCAAGATCCTCTACGCGGCGATGGTCGCAAGGCGCAAGTTCTGGCACTACTTCGACTCCCACCCAGTACACATCATAAGTTCGTCTCCACTTCGTGAAATTATACAAAACAGGGACTCGGCGGGCTAGGTCGCCAAGTGGGCACTCGAGCTGATAGGGCACGACTTCACGTACCAACCTCACGCGGCCATCAAGTCCAAAGTCCTCATCGACTTCATGGTGGAATGGACCGAAGCACAACTCCCGCCTGCTCCGGTCGACCAGGAGTACTGGGTCATGTACTTCAACGGGTCACTCATGCGAATAGGCACGGGCGTCGGCTTCGTCTTCGTCTCTCCACTCGGGGTACTTATGAAATACGCAATTCGACTGCATTTCCCCATTTCAAATAATGTTGCCGAATATGAGACGCTCGTAAACGGCCTCAAGATCGCCACCGAACTAGGCATCTGGCGGCTTGAGAGCCGGGGCGACTCCCAGCTCATGATCGACCAGGTCATGAAGGAATCTAGCTGTCGAACCGACGCCATGGCACTCTACTGCCAGGAGGTTCGCAGGCTCAAAGGTAGATTCGATGGTCTAGAACTAAAGCACGTTCCGCAACGTCTCAACGAGGCGGCGGACGCGTTGCCCAAGATGGCATCTGGTTGAGAGCAGATTCCACCGTGAATCTTCGCAAATGACCAGTTCCAGCCTTCGATGCAGCCCAAGGAGCCTGCGGGGGCTAAGGAAGGCCCAAGCGACTCCGTCGACCTCAACCCGAGGGTCGACGGACTGCCTGCGGAAACTGGGTCCCCCTCGATGTCATGCAGATCGACCAACCAAGCGACTCGCGTGTGCTAGACGACCAGTCGGGTGACCCCGGGGCTGAGCGAATTGACACCCGCATCAAGAGAGCCGAACCCCCAGACGACTAGAGAATCCCATACATCAAGTACTTGGCTTGGGGCATGCTTCCCATCGACGGGACCAAAGCTAAACGACTCTATCGGCGTGCCAAGTCTTTCGTCCTAATCAATGGGGAGCTTTACAAGCGCAGTGTCGCCAAAGTTATGCAGCGTTGTATCCCCATCAGTGAAGGCGTCCAACTACTCGTCGACATTCACGGGGGGATCTACGGTCATCACGTCGCACCTCGAACCCTCATGGGCAACGCGTTTCACTAGGGCTTCTACTAGCTGACTGTGGTGGGCGACGCGACCCGCATAGTCAAAACCTGCAAGGGTTGCTAGAACTACGCCCGCCAAATGCACCTACCGGGCACAGGCCCTTCAAACAATCCCCCTCACATGGCCTTTCGCGGTCTGGGGACTAGACCTGGTCGGCCCACTCAAAAAAGCGCCCGGGGGCTACACCCACTTGGTTGTCGCGATCGACAAGTTCACCAAGTGGATCGAAGCATGCCCGCTAGTCAAGATCCGATCCGAGGAAGCGATCAAATTCTTCCTCGACATCATCCACCGATTCGGGGTCCCAAACTCCATAATCACGGATAATAGGACGCAGTTCACAAGGAAGAAATTCCTAAAGTTCTGTGATGATTACCAAATTCGTGTCACTGGGCTGCTATCGCCCATTCCGAGATGAACGTTCAAGTCGAGCGAGCAAACGACATGATACTCCAAGGGTTAAAACCTCGGATTTTTGACCCGACCATCGTCTTCAACTGCCTGAAGCAATTCAGTGGCCAATGGGCGGCCGAACTCCATGCCGTACTCTGGAGCCTTCGCACGACGTAGAGTCACGCAACGGGCTTCACGCACTTCTTCTTGGTTTACGGGTCCGAAGCAATCCTGCCAACGGATCTGGACTACGGCGCACCGTGAGTGCGTGCGTATAACAAACAAGGCAATGAAGAAGCACTCCAAGATGCACTGAACCAGATAGATCAGGCATAAAACGTCGCACTCCTCCACTCAGCCAAATACCAACAGGCACTCTGCCGCTACCACGATCGAAATGTAAGAGACAGGGGTCTCCTTGAAGGCTACCTTGTTTTATGCAGGGTTATGGACAATAGGGGTCAGCACAAGCTCTCACCACCCTGGGAAGGGCAGTACGTCATTTTGAGTAATCCGCCCAGGCACCTACAAGCTCAAGACCATGGAGGGCAAAGAATTCAAGAACGCAAGGAAAATCTCACAGCTACGCAGATTCTATCCCTAGCTCTCTGTCCCGCGTAACTCTCACATGCCTCGCTCGCTCCTAAGTGACATTCGACCCCTCCGAAGGGGTCGAGCGTCACTCGGGGGCTAGAAAGGCACAATAAGCCTGCGCGACAACGCGCCTCTAGGTTTCTTCTTGAACAATTTTTCCTTCTTTCTTCCATCTTTCTCGACCTCAAGTCTCACTACGCTGGCAAACAAAGTAAGCCACGAGGAAAGAGGTTGACAGTCGAGCCGGTCGGACGGCGCAACGTCGTGCTTGCCTCAGCGGCCACGACAATGACTATCACCAGCGAGACTAAACTCTCAAACCACTCAAGGGCTTGAACTTTGTGAGCCAAAGCAAGAGAGGCAACAGGCCGAACGCACAAAGCGGTTTAATAACAAGAACTAAAATTGTTCAAGGCCACCACGGGCCTGCAAAATTAAACAAGCATGAGTTCAAGATATTACAGGTGCATGATGACCCACCAAAACAACTAAAACAACTAAAACGACTAAAGCAATCACAAAGTACTTTTCCTCCTCAGCCTTAGGGAGTGCCTCCTCCTCATGCGCGTGAGCCAGGACGTCGGCATGAGGAGCGGGTTGAGCGTAGATCGCCTCCAGCGGCTCGGGAGTGTGCCCTTCAACGTGGCCCACGCTCACAGCCTTGAACTCGGCGTCGACCAAGTCGAAGTGAGTGGCGAACACGCTGAAGGCGGTGCGCACGACGAAACGCACTCCCCGCCTGATCCAGGCACGACCAGCCTCCTTTAGTCTCCCGACATGCTCCGCAGGAGCGACGCCGGAAGGTTGGTCCACCTGAAGCTCTCGCGCCGCTCGACCAATCATGGCACTGAGCGCCTCCTTCTCCTTGACCTCCTGGCGAAGGGAGCTCTCGGCCATCGCCAGCTTAAACCCCAGATCTGCGCAACACCCAACTAAGTTTGTGAACCAAAAGGAACAATGATAAGGCAAGAAAAAGAAGAAGAGAAGAAAAAGCTTACCCTCCTCCCACTGATTGGAGCTTTGCAGCTGCTCCAGGTAGCCAGCCGCCGCTTCAGCAGAGCTCTTAGCCGTTTGTCTAACTCCTCGTGACGTAGTTTCTCCTGCTATAATGCGAGGTTGAGCCTGTCGACATCCATGATGGTGCATAGACCCCTTGCATTGGCATCGTCCCACTCCTTCCTGGCAGCGGCGAGGTCGCCCTCCATTCGACTCAGCTGGTCGGCAACCTACTTCATGGAGGCCTCGACCTCAACCAGCCTCATGCCCAGGTCCACGCCGCGGTGATGTTCCTCTTCCAGTTCCTGCCGAGCAGCGGCCATGGCTCGCGAGCCAGAGATGAACGAAGCCTCGCATTCGAACCTCAGCGCCCGGCACAAGGCAAGGAATTGAAGTCCGACGGGGTCGCACGAGCGCTTCATCATCTCAAGCTCCTCTCCGATGAGCGCGAGCTTAGCTTCGATCAGAGGCACAGCTGGAACCACGTCGGGCACAGCACCAACGACCCCAGTAGCTGTGATGTCGCCATCCCTCTAGCCCACACCGGGTGTAGCAACAACAGCCGCAACACCGGTAGCCCCGTCGAGCGTGTCGGGTTCGGTGAGCCCGGGCGCGCCGCCGACAAGAGCATCACCGCCGATGACTCCGCCCTCTATTGCCGACACATCCGCACCAGAGCCTGCCGCGGCCGTAGCGGCATCGTGTGCCCTCGCTTCGATGGCGGCATCCCTCTTTAGTATCTTCGCCATGGTGAACCGCGGCCAACGAGGCCTCGGGCCAACCGTTACCGCTTCTCGAGTGGCGCATCACCGCTCGCTGCCTCGTTGTGCGGGCGCCTCTCCATGGCCGCCACGGAGAGCATGACCTCGACCGCGCCGGTGGCGGGTGGCACCTCGATCCGCGCCATCTCGACCTCTTGCACCCACGCCGCAGTCTTGACCACTCCGTCGATGGAGGACCTCGCCGGCGAGAGCTGCTCCCCGGCAGGGGTCTTGGCCGGCGTCGGCGAGCTAGGACCCTTCGTCGAGGCCGACCAACCCAACACTGCCTCTTTGACTAGACGAGGTCCCGTGGAGGCCCCTGACCCAGGGGGGCGGCAGCAAGACCAAAGACGATCCCGCCCCTAGGGTCAGACGCGCGAACGGCACGTAACCGAGCCCGGCTGCCAGGCCGAAATCACCACCGAGGCCATCGTCGTTGTTGTGGCCGCCACCACCGAGGCCGTCGCTGCCATCTTCGAAGTCCATGAATCCGCTAACATCCTCCCCGCCATCGGACATGTCATCATCCTCATCATCATTCACTTCAGTTGAGGCGGTCGACAAGATGTCCGGGTTCTCTCCCCGCAACTCCTTCTTTTCCCTCAGCGCCTGCCGACGGCACGACCTCTCCTCCTTCGCCTGTCGTGCTAGGATGTCAGCATCCTTCTTTCGCACCTCCCTCTTGGCCTCCCGCTGCTCCATGTTCCTAAAACAGTTAGCGGTCCGCAGGGGCTGGTCCTCCGACATCCGGAGGCGAGGGGTCTAGATGAAACGCGTCCACTAGGACTGAGGACATAGACACTAGGGTGAGACCGGCAGCCATTATGGTCGGAGGGCTAAAGAATGCAATAGAAAATCAGAAGAAAAGCAGGGCCACTTACCACGTCAACCGCCTGGGGACTCAGATGCATCTCCGGCCCGCCCGGAATGGGCTAGAGCTGATGTGACACCCCTGGGTCAGGGAGTCCCACGAGCCAACCCTTAGAGCCTTCACCACCAGCATAAGAGCATGGAACAAGGATTTGAACTGAATAGGGTCAAATTTGAATTTAATTCAAGCCATTGGAATCTCATGTGTACTACAAGATTCCCATTTTTTAAACTACACGTGCCACCCGAAAATATATGTTGGACAACAAGGTGTATTTGAATTTTGGTGAATTTCTCATATTTTTATCTCACCATTTAATAACCCAAATAAATGGTAAAAATGTGGAAGGGAGGTTTAGAGCACTTCATGGGGTGACCCTATTCAGTTCAAGTCAAACGAACAAATTCATATTCAAATTCAAATGCCAAACGATTTGTAGTAGTATTTTTATAATTTAGAGCACTTCATGGGGAGCCCTCATATATTTTTGTTTACTCGGGTCAATTTCCAGTTAATGTCAACAAAATTAACAAGAACCAACAGTTTGAAATTTTTGAAAAACAATAAACCCCGGCTGGGCCCGCGTGTCAGCGCCACTGCCTGGCCTTCCACCCCGCCCAACCAGCGTCGGGCGTTCCCTCCCTGGTCGGCCCCTGGGTACCGAAACCGGGGTCAAACCCACCATTTGGTCCCGCACCCCCTCACACTCCACTCACCCTCGCTCTCGCTCCCGTTTTTCCTCTGCCCGGCGGAGCCACTGCCGCTGCCGCTTCCCTCCGCTGCCCCGCCACTCCACCTTATCTCTCGAGCCGCAGTGCCACAAGAAGCCGCGCCCAGTCATCCTCAACGAACTCGAGCAGCCACACCCCTCCACTCCCTCCGTGCGTGGTGTTTTTGGTGGAACTCTGACGGAGCGCCGCCGGCCTGCATGTCCCCGTCATCGTGAAATCCAAGCTCGCCGGTAAGCTGCATATCGATTCCCCAGGCATGCACGCTCTCTTGGGCTGCTTCTTGACCTCACTCGGCTCCGTGTTGTGCAGCCGCCGCCCGGGATGACTTCGCCGACCGACGCCGGTCCGTCGTTGTCGCCTCCCAAGCCAAAAACCTTGCTGGTGAGCCCTTTACTTGTTTCCCTTATGCTGCTCGATGGCCTCTATCTCCTGGGTCCAGCGTTGCTCAATGGGGGTCCCGCGAGCGACCCGCCACCCCGCTGTGGCCACGCCACCGTGCGTGCCCGTGCGCCGCCGCGCTCGGCTCGGCTTGGCCGAGCTGGCCTCTGTGCAGCTTTGGTCATGGGCCCCGATGGCCCTCGGGCCCAAACCCACTCTCGGGCCAGATCTGCCCCGAGGACCCCGCCCCTATGCGCGTTCGGCTATGGGCCGCTGGAGTTTTGGCCCACGAGCGGTTAAATGGATTTTCTCGGTTTATGAAATTTAGGGAAATAGCTAGCAATTTGTACAATGTACAATAAAATATTTACTCCGAATTTAGGGGCAAGACAAATTTTAGTAGGCTCCACTGGACATGCACTATTCAAGAAAAATACTAAACCCCCATGCATGTTAGTACTTTTATCAGAACTAAATTGAATAGCTAAAACACGAATAAAATCATAAATAAATCTAGGAGACTAGTAAATTCTTGAAATTTGGTTACCAACTATATTTATACATGCCTAATCATCCTGCAATGTGAAAAGTGATAGTTCTCTGTATTTTAATCATAATTTATTTAATATCATTTTTGTTGTTTTAATTATTTAAAATTTACCCCATGCATGTCAATGAAACTTGGACCATAATTCCCCTCGGCAAGTCCTAGTTACAGTAAATTATCCATATGCATTTGATTTCTAGAACAATACTAAAATAATTAATTGTCTTGTAGCTCTATTATTTCACTTGGCACTATAGTTTAATTCCGATATTTTTGTTTTGGCTGTTATTTCTTTCATATCAAACATCATATAAGCTGAAGCTATTGCTATGAACAGTACACCTGAGTAATGTACACTTTGCACCTTTTGTTCTGTTATCGTACCCACAACATACTTTTTTACAACGTCATCGCGATAAGTTATTGGAATCCATGAAGGAAATTCACCAACTAAATCTACCCTATACCTCTACCTTATATGGTGCATCTACTAAACTAATCAACACCCCGTTCACGTCTACATGTAATATTGATGTTTTAACATATTTGTTGAGGAAGTGCCATGAATCAAATATGGTTCTTATGCATTGCATCATTCGCATCATGTAGATCACGAGGTGAACCACGTGGAGATGGGGCAAGAGCAGGAGCCAGAAGGACCGGGTGGTGCTTCAGCTGACCAGGAGCAGAACCAAGGCAAGCTCCGGTGCATCCCACCAATTTTTAACCTCTTTACTTTATCACTAGTTAGGGATGTAGGCTTGTCTGTGCATTAAGTTTGTAGGAGTTGTTTGAAAACCTAGCATTGCAGTAGGTCCCCTTTTCCCGATAATTAGCCTCAGGACGCTAGTCGCTCCGCTCAATTTCATCAAGTGGTATGGAAACCACTTGTAGACAGGAAATATTATCACTAGGGAATAATGTCGGATGAAGGAAAGTATGGATGGGATACCAACAAAGACCGGACGGGAAACTAGGTGGAAAGGGAAGGACAACTTGTCTTCAAGGAGGTAACCCAGTCCGAGTCACCTAAGGCTACGCCTCGTGTCCGGTCCTATGAGGTCATGTTTGAATGTACTGTTTGCATGCTGGAGTTATGGGCCCAGTAAACTGATGTAGCTACGACTACTGCTTGGTCGGAAGATACCCTACTCGCTTGTTTGGTGGAACTAGGGCTGAGAGGAGGGAGCAATCCACCCATGGATGGCGGTACGGGACGCATCGTGTTGGGGGACCCTTCTCGATGGAGCCAGGCCTGGAAGACCTCGTGGTACCGTATGTGAAAATTTGCTCCATGCAGCTTCTAAGAAGCGCGTATGGGTCGTGCAAGAAGGTTTCTCCTATAGGATGTAAATCGATTCGAGTCACTACCCCTCATAGTAATGAGTACCACTTGATCGCTGCTCCAGAACAGTGTCAAAAGCCATTAATATGATAAGTGGGTTCAATACTGCTGTTTCAAATTTTTAATATTTGTATTGCAACCATAACTGTTGTAGCTATAGTGCAAACTAAATTTACTATATTGCATGACAACTTAACTTGATGCTAGAACTTGAAAATAAAGATCCACTCTTAGGCTGGCTTTTGGCAACATAAACCCTACCCTTAGCCTTGCATGTCTAGGTGTCGGCTGTAGTTGGCCATTTTGACGGGTCAGTCTTGCTAAGTAAATTAGTTACTCAGGGCGTAGCTCTATGTGGTTTTCAGATGATTAGGGTGGAGACTGCCACTACGGTGGGAGGTTCCACTGGGAAGGCCAGTGTCTTGACTGCTGGAATATCGAATGGGTGCCTTGCACCGACAATGATAAGGAGTAGTCTGTTGATTGCCGGTACGGTGTTTTGGGTAGAACGTCTATCTTGACCGAGGGTCCTATGTGTATCGTTGTGAGAGGATGATTGTACCGAACTTATTCTGTCGAACCATTTATTTATGTTGGACTATTTTGCTTTCGCACTTTATAAACTCTGGTTTGTAATTTAAATTCGGATTTGTGTAAAACTCTGTACTCTATCTATGTTCTTGTTGCAACTATATTCTTCCGTCATGTGTTGTACTATTGGGCCTCACAGCGCTGTCATCACCCGAGAATGATCCTGGAACGGAGCCGTCTCCGTGGTAAGGCGGTTCTGTTATAGCTGAGCAGAGGATCCCAGCGCCGCCTTCATCCGCTTTGCGACCTCGTCGTCAGGCAGCAGCTCCTTCACCATCACGTTGTCCGAAACGACGCGGTCGCTATCCTTGACCAGGAACATGGAGAGTTGACAGGCTGACAGCGGTGCAAACCACCACTTGTGGAACCACCCGACGACCCCGGCCCTATCGAGACCGCACAACTTAAGGTGAGCGATCGCGTCGAGGGCGTCCCTGATCCACCGCCCACTATCCTTCCCTTTCCCCCGGTGCCAGCTATCCCTGGGTGTAGAGATGTCCCGGCCGGTATACTTGTGGTGCCACCCCCCCGTGATTGGTCGGAGTGGGCAGCAGGAGGTATTCTGCCACACACTCCCCTCGGAGCCGGATGCCTACACATCCGATAGGGCAGGGGAAGTACTTGACCCCGACCTTGTGCCGGATGGAGGAGGCGAGGAAGAAGTGGCACCACAAGTCGAAGTTGGGCGCTATCCCTAGGAACCACTCGCACAAGGCCACGAAGGCCAAGATGTGCAGGACCCCGTTGGGGTTCAGATGCTGCAGCTTTGCGCGGTAGTGGAACAGCAGCGCGCGGAGGAAGTCAGGTGCCGACCTCCCGAGCTCGTGATCATGGAAGGGGACGAGCAACACCACATAGCCCCAAGGGGGCTTCGGCCCTCGTTCTGTGGCACGAGCCATTCCCTTGCATCGGTGAGAGGAACTAGGAGCCCGGCCTGGACAAGCGCCTCCAGCTCCTTCTTCATCACCGTGGATCGGGTGAACACAGACATGGCGGACGAAAAGGCAACCATGATGAAGTGAAGACGAGCACCGAGAGAGGCTACAGGTAGGAATACGTGAAGGTTAGAAGAAGAAGAAGTGACGGATGCAGCCCGGACCGGACTTAAATAGGCGGCGTGCACCAAAACTATGCTCCGATTTGACCACGGGGCCCGACCACGACTTACCCAAGGCCAAGAGTGAAACCCCCTGCCGCGTTGCCCATGGCTAAAATCTCCCCACATCCTCCACCTTTCTCTCCATCTCGCCCATGATTCTTCGGCTTCCGTTCCACTCCATGGCGCCCTAGCACGGTGGCCCCACTACTCCTATTACCTGGGCGGAGAAAACGCACCCACGACCGCCACGATATGGGAGGTGAGGCGATGCAACAGCGCAACCGGGGCTACCACGATGCACGCGTGAGGTAAACATGCAACCCTTGCCTCGTGCCGTGGGAGGACGGTTTAGAATAAATCGAAATCCAACGCCCTCCTTTATTTCCTCTATATTTAAGGAAATGGGCCCCATCCATCCGAGGTCTCTCGTTTCCTGTGCCCAAATAATCTGCCCGTCAAAACCCCTGGGTTCACGGGTAGGGAGCAGGGGCGATCGGGGTGGAACCTTGACTAACCATGTATTGCAGCAACGGCTCGATCGACCCCGCGGGTATGATGGGATAAGGAGCTGAAAACTGCCACGAGGCCTGCGGTCACAGGTAAGATGGGATAAGGAGCTGAAAACTGCTTCGACGGCCTAGCAGCGCTAGGGTTCTAAGGTTGGCCTCCCGGAGGGGTTCGATAGCCGCCCAGTGCGTGAAACGAGAGCAAGGGGCACGAGCAATGGGCACACCTAACGGCCAACACCCTGACCCCCGAAGGTCGAGGGCATCACGGAGTCGCGTTTGAGTCCCGTTCCGACCCGTCCGTTGGTATCTCCCCGAAGAGAGGCAGCTAGCCGCCGTTACCCATCAAACTATTGGGATAACCAGTTGGGTTGGAAAGACGGATTTATGAAGTCGACCACCAGCTGGTTCGCTGGGACCCTGCCGACAGGGAACTGGGGGCTTCACTCAAACAAACCCAATAGCAGCTCACCGAGCACCATGTTTCAACCATGGAGGCTAAAACATGGCCCAGCTCTACCCTCCGCTTTGCGAACGAGGCACGGAAGGGGAATGCGATCAAGTTGAAACGGTTGCTCGACTAGTCTGACTGCGCCGAGCAGCGACTCAAGGGCCGGCATCACCAACAGAGACCCCACGACTGGGTCGCACGACAAATCTCTTCATTGACACATGTCTCCTGGGATTGATCTTACAAAAAACTCTCTGTATAGAAATCTCTTACAAGGCGAATACCTACCATTCATAAGATAAAAGAAAGAGAAGAATAAAAAATCAACCCCACGGAGTGCACTACAATAGGAGTCGGTACTCGCGCCTCGGTGGACGCATACGGGGTTAAGCGGCTATAATGCTTCGTCGTCGCGGGAGAGATGCCCTCATTTGAGAGCGAGGAATCCCCCCGACCAACGAAGCAAGTTATTATCCGCGCCCTGGGGATGCAAATGCTGCTGATCATCGGGACTAGGGTCCCCATAGGAACAAGAGGGCCGGTGCGGCACCTCTCCCTCCCCCGTCCTTACTGACGCCACCAAAGGCGCACAGGGGGGGGGGGCTGAGAAACCATTCAGGCCTTCCATAGGAGGGCCCATTACTCTTCAGCGAGCATCGTCAACCCACGGTGGTAACAGAACTCAAATCCCCTGGCTCGTCGCCTTCACTACGAGCGGTAACTATAGCAATGGCCTCTTCACGAGACGTCGGACCGACCTCCTTCCGGCCACATCGGTCACCGATGTGGAACGCTGGGCCATACAACTTCAGGCAATCATCCTCACCCTTGTCCTCATCTCCGTCACCCGACAGGCAGCTGCCTCGGGAGCTAAGCAGGCACCAGGACGTTCCGCATGGAGCTCACCAATTAGAACCAACTCCAGGATGTAACCTGATCCGGGAGGAAAGGAGACTTCGAGGTGAGCGAGGATAAGGGAGCGCTAGCATACGATCGACTTAAATAGCCGTGTCGCCTCGGGCCGTAGCCTCGGATCCTCTCTACGCCTTGCACGCCAACAGAAGACAAAGACCTGCCATCTTGGCAGCACCATATCTCGCCTTTTTAGGAAAGAAAGATGCGTCCCGTCACGGGGGCGCTACGGACAAACCCCCTTTTCTGCGGTACTCAGGACCATCTGCTCAGCCCGGGGTGCGAAACCCGAGGGATGCAGGCATGACAGCATTCACGTGACCGCTCCAAGTGAGTAAAGCCAAAGAACAAGTCTATCCTGACTCGTCCCTTGGCTCGGGGGCTACACCCAACGGGTGCGCTCGTGTGCACCTTGTCCGAAGAGCTGGCTAACCATCTCGCACCGAGTCAAGCCAAAACGTGAGTCTCGCCGAGACTCGCCCTCTGGCTCGGGGGCTACACCCGTCGGGTGCGCTCACGTGCACCTCTTTAGGGACTTAGACGATAAAAAACCAACTTCATACTGACTAGCGATGTTGGTACAAAGACCCCCGAACGATTCTCCGATTCTCTCGGGGGCTCGGGGGCTACTGTCAGGGCAGTAACTAGAGGTGCCATGTGGCACCACTCAGAGGCCCGCCGACGCCCAAGATAGAAGGCCCACCAAAGCCTCACCATAACATTCTCCGTGAGGGCCTCACAAAGGGAATCCCTCGCGCCAGCCGAGTCACAAAGGTCAGGGGTCGACCACCTGGGGGTCGAGGCGAGACGGGTTCGATCGTAAGGCCCAGATGCGAGTCGCTCGCCCAAGCTGGATGACTCGGCCGCTTGCCCCATCTTATCGCCTCCCAGATAAGGACGAAACAGGACACCGCTACCTCGGTAGTAGCAACTGTAAACAGGGATCAGGACCACTAGATCAGCTCAACCCCCATGAACTCCCGTCAATGGGACCCACCTCCAGACAGGACGGCTCGACGAATCACTAACTAGGCCGGAAATAACGAGTGAAGGAACTCGATCGCCCTGCTGAGACGGGATGGATCTCCACCCTCAGTGGGGTCGGACAAGCGCAACCTGACGCATCGACCCCTGGCGAAAGGGTCGAGCGGAGCGACGATCAATAACTACCAACCGCTCCGCCTTAACTGCCGAACCTAGCCAGGCACATAATATTAGGGAGTCAAATCACTCTCATACCTGCCCCTACCGTCATCAGCACCCGCCGATGATGGCGGGCATGGCACAGCCTACTGCGCTGCCATCTTCTGATGACACCCCCGAATGGCGATGGCGCGGGACAGCCCGATAGACAGGCCGATTGAACCTAGCCTAAACAGCGTGACAATGTCCATGCTGTATCCCCCCACGTATGGTGGGGCACACCATCCACGGGAAGAAAGAAGGACTCAACGTGACAGTAGAAA
The DNA here is from genome assembly GCA_030378355.1 of Eleusine indica. NCBI lineage: Eukaryota > Viridiplantae > Streptophyta > Magnoliopsida > Poales > Poaceae > Eleusine > Eleusine indica. The sequence continues at coordinate 34,470,635 of CM059499.1, forward strand.
ACGGGGGCACGCCTGAAAACAGCGTCCCCTGACGCAAGACCAGGACGACGAGGCCCGTGAGGACTGAGGGCCACACCGCCAACCAAAGTCTTTGCCTTCACTAGCACGACTTCACCCACTCCACACGTGTAGAAATCTCTCTCTCTCTCTCTCTCTCTCTCTCTCTCTCTCTCTCTGTAAATGGGACCGATTTCCTTAAGGTATGAAAGGAAAGGCCTATCTCTTCTCTAGCGGACAAGACACCCGAAGCAACCGAACACACACACCACACTCACGAGTACCAGAGACTTGGAGACTCCTCCTCTCACGCCACCATTGTATACCCGGTGCAAGTAACATGAGCAGAGCTGAGAATTGGACGTAGGGGCTTATCCCCGAACCAGTATAATCCTTATGTCCTCTTGCATAGCCATCACCAAAACCGAAACGCGTGCCCCTCGAACAAATACTATTTGCCGATGATCTAAACACCCACAGGCGGCTCAATAGGAAAATGGTGAGAGAGGATGGAAAACCGTATGTTCTATAGGCGACGTCTCATCCTTATATATACACACAACATGACACAATTATGGTAATTAATCCACAATTAAGAAGGTGCATTAATCACCATTAAGAAAGAATAATTGCTTACTAGATATGGTCAGCGTAATTATCTCTTGCATAACAAAAATCTGAATAGCAAAAGAAAGTTGTGACCCTGCACACGCAAGGCTTGAATTTTGTCGAATTCATGTGCATGTCGTGTGCCCGCGTGATTCGCCCCGCTCGGCCCGGCGAAGCAAGGCGTGGTGAGCGAGTGCGCGCGTGTCCTTCCTCGTGTCTTCTGCTAGCTCAACTAGGTGGAAACAACTCAATTATTTAAGTTGTTTTTCTCCCCCCTAGACTAGCAATATGTGACTAAAGTCCCCCACCATGTCATGCAAGTGCACATGGGCTTTTGGGATTTATTGGGATTATAAATTGGGCCACAGTCCAAAACTTCTAACAATCTCCCACTAGATCCTAGAGGCTCATGTTGTTTTCCCATCATATCAAGATATTATTGCTATACAAACATTTTGGTGGAGACCGATGAAGGTTGAACATCCACCTAGTGCTACAAGATACACTCATTCACAACTGTGCAATAGACTATGCCTTGAATTGACAGTTTGGTGTGAACAAGTTTCATTAGTAGCCTTGACTAGTACTTGTCTGCCAAGAGTCTACCCCGCGGGTGGAGCATATAAATTGTATTCCTATCTCACTTCATGAGCTTATTAAATAACTCCCAATTCTTATATGTCGCGACTAATGATCAAGCTTATATAGGTGTGTTCATGTGATGATACTTTGTAGGACAATATCTTGCACATGAAAGAACCTTAGAAAAAATTAAGACAAAGTCATCCTTTCCGACAGATATGAGAGTACTGCAGCTCCAACAGAGTGGGTGTTGATGCCAGTTAGTGTGCCATTTTATACATCAAAAGCACCCCATTTTAGAGCTTACATATCACTATTATAGGCCACTAACCCCTGTAAATGGAAGAATATTTCTACAATTGTTGTTCTAGAGATTTATTGCAGAAATAGGAGAAAAGACGACAATTTGGGACAATTCTAGTGGACTTGGACCTTGAAGAGGTGAATTGTAGCAAAAAAGGCCTAGCAGCCGACCGACACTTCCACTGTGCACGAGGGTGACCCGGGCTAATCAAGGTTGGTCCACTCTTCAGGACCTTCTAGAAGGAAGATATTTGCACAAATCTTGGAGATATGCTTCGTGAAGAGATAAAAAGAAACTCTAAGATCTTAAACGCGTAATACAAGACTTTACTTCAGAGAACCTGATGGGAAGACCAACATAGAAGCTATAGAAGACATAGGATCTGAGTTAGAAGAGAGATAGGGCCAAACATGGAGTGTACCGATCGGCACGCTCGTCATGTCGATCGGCACATGGCCCTTTTCCCAAAAAACCGACTTGATCTCGAGTTATGTCCATATAAATACTTATAAACCCTAAGGCCAGAAGGGACACCGTCGAGAGACACCATATCTCATGAGTTTAGAGCCACTGAGGTTTTACCTCGTTCTTCACATCTCTAGTTGCTAGGTTGAGCTTGGCTAACCTAGCCAAGTTGATGATCGCAAGGTCGTAGGCCTGGAGTTTCAAGAACCACTGGTGCTTGAGGTGATTCATCAAGGTAGGCCTACTAGATGGTGATGAATCTTGTACTATGTATCATATTGAAGTAATATCTAGTATGTTGATGAATAGTTTTGGTTACTTGATCACCTTGGTTTCATGATTCTTGCATGTGCTCAATTCTTACTTAGTACATAGGCTAAGTACATAGATGCTATCTTAATCATGGTGATTAGGGTAGTACTCCGGATCTTGTAATGAATCAGATTTGCACCTATAACTACTTATGCGTGGTAGGAGGTACATGTAGAGGAGAAGTTGTAGACCGATTAAGGGCACTGCTCGTGATAGGAGACCCTCAGAAAAGTCTCTCCATCACTCGTCTTTGTCTTCTAGTACCAAGTAATTCCGCTTATGATGCTACTAGACTAAGCTTTGTGGTTATGATCTCAGCTAGTAGATTAACTGGTTAAACTCACTAAATAGTTTTCTTTAAGCCACTCTACGAACTTAAAAATCCTTCTTTGAAAAAGCTGAAAGGATCGATTGACCGGGGGGGGGGGGGGGGGTGAATCGGGAACTCGCTATATGTACCAAATTCGCCAATTTCTAAATCGAGCACTCGAAGCTACTCCTATAGCAGTTCTAGTGATGATCACACTAACAAGATAATAGCCCTATGAAAGGAATAACAACCTAAGCATACTAGTGGATCAAACAAGGCAACCAACTCCTATGCAAGCTAGTAAACAAATACATGCGGAAGCACACAACTGGCTAGCAAGGGGTCCTACTCATGCAAAGCTACTAGATCAACAAACACATGGTAAGCATACAAGCATAAGTAGCACGATACATACTATGGTGATCAAACAAGCCAAAGCAACTCCTATACATGCTAGTGATCAAGTATGAAAGCTAAGCACTACTAGCAAGTAAAGAAGCCTATTCATGCAAGTTTACAAGGTAATACACTAGAGCAAGACAAACACACGAGCATGAATAGCATGGTATGTAAATGTGAAAAGTAAAGCATCATAGTAAGGAGAGGGTCAGGGAATGCTCATGATTTTTTCCCGAGGTCTCGAAAGGATGGCGCCTTCCCTACTCCTCGTTGGACCACTCCCACAGGAGTACCAGTTCCTCCCACCACCAAGTGGAGTTCTTGCACACGAGCCCGCAATCACTCCCGGAGTGAAGACACAGTTGTGTCATCACGGCCACCAAGGCACAAGCTCGCCTCTCTCGAGAACTTTCCGAACTCCCCGTGCCAACACGGGCACTCACTATTGATGCCCCTTTCATCGGAGGGCTCAAACCGGGTACAAACATGTGATGGCCTTAACAACCGGTTATGATAGGCTCGATCACCGACACCTAACCAGTCTAGGTCTCACCATAGACCAAGAGTAATAATCTCGATCACACACTAAAGGACACTCTAGCCTTTGATGCGGATAGATGCTCAAGTTACTCTCTCTAGCACTCTCCTAGTGCTCCTCTCTCTTCCTCTTGTATCTTATTAAATGCTCCTAGGTATTCCACTTGCTAAGAGAGGTCTCTAAGACTCCAGCAACAAAGTAATATAGGCTTCCAACCTCAAACTAGTTGTTGCTCCACGAAATCAGCTTTCTGGGCCAACTGACCATACAATCCGGTCACTCCTAGACTGGACCGTCCGGTCCCCTCGAAAACGGCTCCTCCACAGCCGTTGGCTCTTTGCCCAGCTGACTTCCTGTACTGACCGGACCGTCCGATCTCTTTACGTCTTGCGATTCCAGAGAGCACCTAAAATATGCACCTTCTCTCCTGACTCCCATCCATACAGACCGGACCGTCCGATCAATACAGGCCTTCGCGCAAACAAACTCCTTGCAGACTGCTCTCTAATCTCCTAGTGATCATATAGTCTGATCTCCTCTGACGTCTTTGTCCGGTCAGTTGATCCAGAAGCTGAAACTCCTCGTCCTCACTTGACTTTATTTCTCGGCTTCTCCGAACAGCTCCTTGGCTTCTCCACTGTCACCTAGTGGATGTGATTTCACTGAGCATGCACACACATCACCGACTAGAATGACCTAAGAGACATGACCAAGACCCCCTTGATAGTCTAGTTTTTCCTATGGACTCAAAGCCCTAACAGCTAGACAAGTATTCCAAACACTTGCTCCATAGCTTGTCCTTAGCCTTGATCCATCTCGATCAACCCTTGGACTCAGCTCATCAAGCCTCCATGCTTGGTGGTCATTGTCATCCATCGCCAAGACAACCATCTACAACCATCATAGAGTAGAAAAGGTTTCCTACATGTACAACACTCATGTAGGTATTAATCACATTTCATGTTTATCATTCATCACCAAAATATTCATACATTAGGGTGACCTTAATGGTCATGATCCTTACAAAAGCCTTCGTGCCAATCAGAATAGTGATGCACCGATCGGCACACCCTCAACCCACCGACAAAATAGCCTCATCTTTAGAAGCATAACTAGAACTTTTATTAACTGCTTTGCTTGATTCCCACTGGTCTTTGTGAATTTGATTAAACCTTGAAATACTCCAAGGGAAAATATGCTATAATTATAGACCGTCCTCTTATGGTATATAAGTGGGTGCGTAACTATGACCAACAGTGGGTTACGAACATTGTTTGTACTCTCAAGTTTACTAACTACTTGTTCTTCGTAGGTCCTAGTTCACAGGATCTCCAATAACATAGGTTGGGTTGCCACTATAGTGTAACTCATGTGGGTCTCAATCCCATCTTCTTTGATGCATTATCTATCACAATGTATGATAATCCCTTAGTAAAGGGATCTGCCAGGTTTTTAGCTATTTCAATAAACTCCCTGGCTATAATACCGGAGCTCCTTTGTTTCCGGACAGACTACAATCTGTGCTTCACATGTTTGTTGGACTTCATATTACCCTGACTGATAGTCCCCTTCCTGATAACTGTTTGATTATCACAGTTCAACAGAATAGCAGGAATTGGTTTTTCAACCATTGGCATGTCCATCAAAAGTTCTCTCAACAATGCTACCTTAGTTGTAGCTGTTTCCAGAGCTATGAGATCTACCTCCATGGTTGATTTAGTCAAAAGCATTTGCTTGGACGATCTCCATGAGATAGCATCGCCACCAAGCGTGAATAGGTATCCACTAGTGGCCTTCAGCTCATCAACATCTGTTATCTAGTTTGAATCACTATATCCATCAAGTACACCAGGGTACCCTGAATAGTGAATTCCATAACTCATTGTGCTCTTAAGATAGCGCAAGACTCAATCAATACCACGCCAATTATCATCTCCGAGATTAGAGTTAAACCGGCTCAATTTGCTAGCAGCATATGAGATGTCTGGGAGGGTTGCACTAGCTAGGTACATTAGTGAGCTAACAATTTGAGAATATCGTAATTGATCATTTCCTAGTCCTTTATTCTTTCGAAGTATTAGACTAGGATCATACAGGGGTTGAGAAGGTTTGCTTTCCATGTAGCCAAAGCGACTCAAGACCTTCTCAACATAATGGGATTGCATAAGAGTAATCTCATCCTTACCCTTCTTAAGTTAAATATTAAGGATCACATCTGCTTCTCTCAAATCATTCATGACGAAATTTTGGGATAAGAATGATTTTACATCATTTATCTCATCCATACTAGTCCCAAAAATTAGTATGTCATTGACATACAAACATAGTATAACTCATTTACTCCCACCATAGCGGTAGTACACGCAGGTGTCAGCTTCATTTACAGCGAACCCACCGGATGTTAAAGGTTTTTCAAACTTCTCATGTCAGTGCTTGGGTGCTTGCTTTAGGCCACACAAGGAGTTCAGTAACCTACACACCTTGCCCTCTTGTCTAGGCACTACAAATCCATCAGGCTGATCCATGTAGATTTGCTCATCCAATTCTCCATTAAGGAATGTTGTCTTCATATCCATCTGATGGACTAGAAGACCATGTGAGGCAGCCAATGATAGTAATATCCGGATGGTGGTTAATATGGCAATGAGTGAGTAAGTATAAAAATAATCCTTGCCTTCTTTCTGTCTATATCCCTTAGCCACAAGCCTTGCCTTGTACTTTTCAATGGTACCATCAGACCTAAACTTTTTTATAAATACCTACTTGCAACCAACTGGTTTGCAATTGATTGGTCGATCAGTTACTTGCCACGTTCCATTGGAGATGATGGATTCCATCTCACTATGGACTGCATCCTTCCAGTATTCTGCATCAGGCGATGCACATGTCTTCGAGATGGATGTGGGAGTATCATCGACAAGGTACACAGTGAAGTCATCACCAAAGGATTTTGCAACCCTTTGTCTCTTACTACTTTGAGGAGCTTCTTCACTATCTTTCTTGTTGCTCTCATGTGGATGTTCCGATAGGGTTGTAGGTTCTGGAGTTTAATCAATAGAAGAACTAGGTATAGAGTATGTATCATTCATAGGAAAAATGTTTTAAAAAAAATTACATCACGAGACTCTAAAAGTGAATTAACTAAGACATCAGGCGCTTCAGACCATATCACTAAAAATTTATATGTTGTGTTGTGGTACACATATCCTAGAAAGACACAATAAACCATTTTAGGTCCAAGTTTATGTTTCATATTTATTGCTACAGTAACATAGCCAAACAATCGCATGTACGTAAATATGAGAGTGAGGGTTTTCTTCCTTTCCACCCTTCATATGGAGTGATATCACTATTCTTAGTGGAAACTCTATTCGGAACGTGACATGGTGTCGAAACAGCCTCCCCCCACCATGCTTTAGGTAAATCGGAAGTTCCTAACATGGCATTCGCCAAGGCCATAAATGTCTTGTTCTTCCTTTCAGCAACACCATTAGATTGTGGTGAGTACGGAGGTGTTCTTTCATGAATAATTCCATTCTCTGAACAGAAAAGATCAAACTCAATAGGAAAACACCATTTTATTTTTCTTTCTAGTTGGTTTTCTAGCTCAATCATGTAGGTCTTAAAACATTCAAACGCCTCATCCTTAGTTCTTAGTAGAAACACATAACAGTACCTAGTTGCATCATCAAATAAATTCATAAAATACCTTTTCCCTCCTTTTTGTCAACACACCATTCATTTCACAAAGATTGGAATGTATGAATTCTAATAGTATCGAGTTTCTCTTGTTTATAGCTTTCTGAGGCTCATGAGGTTGCTTTGCTTGCACACAAGCTTGACACTTAGAACTTTTGACAATAGAGAACTTAGAAATTAAACTCATATTGGATAGCCGATTCATACAACAAAAATTTATGTGACACAAACGGGAATGCCATACATTAGCCTCAGAATTGTTTGAATCATATGCATGGTTCACAACCTTGTTACAAAATTCAGAAAAGTAAAAGCAGAACAAGCCTCCAATATCATAGCCATTGTTCAAAATTGGCCAAACCTCGAAATGACTACTTTATTCGACTGAAAGACCACCTTGAATACATCTCGATAGAGGATGGATCCACTAACTAGGTTTTTGTTTATTGAGGTGTCATGTTGCATGTTCTTGAGTCGCACGATCTTTCCCGAAGTGAACTTCAGATCGACCAAACCAACACCAAGAACAATAGCATGTGATCCGTTCCCCATCATGATGGATGACCTCGTGCGACCTAGTAAGAAGAATACATAGAGAATATCCGCACAAACATGAATATTGGCTCCTGTATCCATCCACCAATCATTAGATTGATATACAAAAATACACTAGGTAAATTACCATACCCAGATGTTCTGTTGGAGTCACCAATAGTCACGTTGGCAGCCTTCTTCCCTTGCCGGATTTTCTTTCTTTTGCGGTTGTGACAATTGTTGGCAAAATTCTCATTTTTGCCACACACAAAGCACACAGTCTCATCCATGTTCATCTTCTTCTTTTTGAATTGAGTAGTTTGAATAGCCTTTCCTTTTCCCTTCTGGTTCTTCTTGCCAGCGTGTTGCATCACATTGGCGCTAGAGTGACCTTTGGGTGCTCTCGGTGATGCATCCTTTGTCGGAGCCTTCTCCTTAACATCAAGACCAGCCAACAAATCCTTGACGAAGATGTTTTCTTTTATGCTTCAGAGATGTGGCGTAGCTCCTTCAAGATGAAGTTAACTTGGCAATAATGCCCCTAGCCACAAATTTGTCAGCCAATTTGCAACCAAGCTGATCGAGCTCCCTCACAATGAGTTGACGTTCAAGGGCCTGCTTGACTATAGGACGGTTGTCAACCATTCTAAAGTCGTGGTGCTACTTCATGACATACAACTCATACACAACATCTGAGACCGAGAACTTGTGTTCAAGTGTCTCCCAAAGTTTAGCAACACTTTTGATGTGCATAGACACATCGCATAGCTGGTCAGACAGAATGCTAAGGACGCATCCGACGAAAATCATCGTAGCCACGGAGAACTCCTGCATTTCTATCTCGAAACCAAGAGGTAATGTGGAGGATTCCCTATGACCCAAAACACGCCCATAGCTAAGAGCCACAACTGGACTCTCGTTTTTAGTCTCTTGAAGTTCACTCCATTAAACTTCTCAGGTTTCATCGCATCAGCAAAACCAGCTATCACTAAACGCCTATCAGGTTTTTGGATTCTTGGAAGTAACAATAGTTTAGTGATGATAAATCTAAAACCAATAGGTACAAATACTAGATGAACTACACATAATCTAGGCATGCATATCATCAAGAAAGCTCCTATATCAGTTATGTGTACTAGTAGGTCATGAGACATAAAGCAAGAACAAACGCTAATCATAATGACTAGAAACATCCTAGGGACAAAGCCTAGATCACTCGATCTAATCACCGGAAGCTGTTAAAGGACGACTTACAAGGATGCTCCAACGATGATCATTGTAGAGTCTGATCCGTCGATGAAGAAGGTGATACAGATATAGGCGATCGGTCGATGAAGAGGGTGCGGGTAGGATCACCAGCGAGCAGTCGTGATGGCGCTTTCCGTCCCCTACCCCGTGCAAGGACACTAGAAGACGTAGGCTTCGGAGACCTGCTCTTCCGACACCGATGGCACGTCGGTAGTGGGATGGGGAAGATGATACGGCAGCACAGTAGGAAAATGGTGAGAGAGCCTAGAAAACCGTATGTTTTGTAGGCGACATCTCGCTTATATATATACACATAGTGCGGCACACTTATAGTAATTTAATTTGCAATTAAGCAGACTCTTTAATCACCATTAAGAGAGAATAATTACTTACCATATATGGTAAGCGCAATTGTCTCTTGCATAACAAAAATCTGAGTAACAAAAGAAAATCTGAGTAACAAAAGAAAATTGTGATCCCGCAGATGCAAGGCTCGGATTTTGCCTGACCATTCATGCAAGGCGAGCAAGCGCGTGCGTATTCTTCCTCTTCTCTTTTACTAGCTCAACTAAGTGAAAACAACTCAAGTATTTAAGTTATTATTCTCCTTCCTAAATTAGCAATATGGGACTAAAGTCCTTCACTATGTCATGTCATGCATGTGCACATGGGCCTTTAGGATTATAAATTGGGCCACAGCCCAATACTTCTAACGTGCACCACCACAGCAAGCATTAAGACGCTTGGATCAGTTCCTGTAATTTTTATTTGTAATTTCTTATAAGCTCACAAATTACTACTTCCTCAATGTAAACAAATTGCTAACGTGATGCAAATAATTCTGTACCACACGTATAAACTTTTTTCAACATCTTGTTATTCTTTACCTGATCTAGTTTTCATAAGATTTATCTGAAATTTGGCGTTTGCTGATCAGGACCGCGGTGGCGAGTTGTACCACCACCTGATCCGATGAGGGACGTGTGAGCATGTGTACCACGAATTTAAACCTATGTTCTTCAGGTGTACCACAAATTCTTTGTATGTAACAAGTATGAGGGAAGTTTCTACCAGCAAGTGTATCTACATGAGTATGAACACTTAATTTTTGTAGCTTTTTGGCTCGTGTCTGTCCTTAGTTTTTGTGTCATTTGGCTCAGTACTTTGAATTATATAGGTAGTACAAATGATGAAAAAGATTATACTAGTAGTACATGCTGATGGTACACGAGGGACATGTTTGTGTTCATGTAATCTAAACCCATCAAAGGTGCATGAAAGGGAGCCCTCCTGGGCGCCGCATCAACACAATGATCCTGTCCGTCAACATCAGTTTGCATCGTCCGGCTCGGCAGCAGCCGCGTTGACCTGTTTTTCGGTCCACAAAAAATCCAATTTTGCATGAAGGAGATGCTGCCCACGTTAGGATATATTTCCTTCAATCTTTTCTGCTGAAGGTTGAGCTCCTTTTATGTTTTCATCATTTCTTTTCTTACGTGGCTATCTATTCTTTCCCGTTCTTGCATCTTTAAGATTTCTAGGTGTTGTGTTCTTTTTTGCATGTTCTATATACAAGTGGGTGACTAAATATTTCTGGTGCCACCTTTTGTTCACTACCATAAAACGGGTCTGTAGCAGCGTTTCAAAAAACCTCACAGCGGCGTTTTGGAAGAAATCCACCGCTATAAAGACCCTGCAAGTTTTAGCGGCAGTCCACAATATGGTCCATCCCTAAAAATCGATTTTTAGGAGCGGTTCACATTGTGGGCCACCGTTAAAAATAATATTCATTTTTAGCGGCGGCCCAAAATATGAACCACCCCTAAAAATCAATTTTTAGGGGCGGACCACATTATGGGCCGCCGCTAAAAATGACCTCAGACCCAGTTCCTATTCTTTTCAGCCTATTTGAGCCCAGCTGATGTAACACATATAAAAACTCATCCAATACTTAACCCTAAACTCATTCTTCCTTCCTCTCTTCCTAGCCGCCGCCTCTCCTCCCTTCTCTCCTTCCCCTCTGCCCAGGAGCTCGACCCATCTCCCCGGTGCGGCCTCACCCTCGCGGGCAGTGGCAGCGGGCGGTGCCGCGGGCGCGGTCGGCCTCGCGCACGTGGGCGGCAGCGACGAGCTCGCCCTCGGGCTGCGTGGCAGCGGCGAGCTTTCGCACACGGGCTGCACGGCGGCGGCAGTGGCGGCCTCGCGCACGCGGGCTGCGCGGTGAGGGGACGCCGGATCCGGCGCCTCCCCCTCCGAGATGGCAGCGTCCGGTGCGGGGGGAGGCCAAACGATGCCTCCCCCTTCAACGGCGGCATGCGGCGAAGGGCCGCGAGGCCAGATCCGTGGCCTCCGCCTCCTCCGACGGTGTCGCATGGCGAGGGGAGGCCGGATCCGGTGCCCCCCCCCCCTCCTCTGACGGCGGTGTGCGGCTAGGGGCAGCCCGATCTGTCGCCTCCCCCTCCTCTCCGATGGCGCCCCCCTCCTCTCTGACAGCGTCTCCCCCTCCTCTTCGACAGCGGCACGTGGCAAGGGGATCCAACGCCACTTCCCCTCCCCGACGGTGGCCCTTCACCTCCCCGATGGCACCCCTTCCCCTCTCCATCGGTGGCCCTTTCCCTCCCCGACGGCATGGTGGCGGCGGTCTTCTTTGGGGCGCGGATCCGGCGCCCCTCCCCCTCACCGATGGCGGCCCTTCCCCTCCCCGACAGCGTGGTGGCGGCGGTCTCCTCTGGGCGTCGATCTGGCGCCCCTCCCCCTTCCCTAGGCTACGAGCGACGTTGTGGGCTATGAATGGGCCGGCGGGCTCTGCCCTTTTTTTTTGTTTTTTTGAGTCAATGGTAGCGGCGGGTGAAGATGTCACCCGCTGCTACAAACATATTTTTAGCTGTGGGTTGTTTTCCTTTTTTACAGTCCGCCGCTATAAAATATTATTTTTAGCTACGATTTCTCAGCTGCAGTACCGTATAACCGCCGCTAGTGTTGATTTTGAACTGCCGCTACAAGCTTGTTTTGTTGTAGTGGTTATTCCATGGGTGGCCTATTATTTTCTTCCTAGAAGGTGTATGAATTCTGCTCATGCGTATGGATTTATCTTCGACTTACTCCGTGTTCTTCCTGTTCCTAGAGATGATCTAAGCTATTCCAAGTTGCATGATTTTTCTCCATTGAGTAAGAATTAGGTTGTTTGTGCTTGTGTTGCTCGTTTATGGGAATTCTATAGTGGACGAGATGATCAGCCTCCTCTACATCTTGATTTGGTTCTCCTTGATGAGCAGGTTATCCGTTCATTATTTTCTTATTTCCTATGTCTTCTATTCATTATTGATGTTGTATTGTGATTCTTATGTTGAGAGTATTGCAATATCTTGATATGGGCCTTATGGAGTTGGTCAGCTTATTAATGAGTACTGTATTTTTTTTCTTATGATGCTTTAGAGGTTTTGATATAATATAATTTAGTTACTTACATATATGCTGATGTCTTGCGGAGCTTCTGGTGCTACTATAGGGTTATTAAAGCAGAATTCCTCCACTGATACATCTACCGGAAATTTGTCTAACGGATAAAAGGATGACCGTGATGATAAGGTTTGCTTGATACTTGTTTGTATTATATATTTTTATTGCTTTTCTACTGCCTTTTGAAACTTATGTATGATCGTCTCATATCACCATTTGGATAAGAAAAAAAGTTTTTATGTGTTTCCTTTCTTTGTAGTCATCTGTAGTTCCTTGATGTTTTTATTTACTGCCTGCTTGCTTTGTCAAATAAGGCTTTCAAGGAGGAGCAGAAGATGGCTTTCTGTTTTAGAGTGAAGGTGGCTTAGCGACATCAGAGGAGGCGTGATATTCAAAGCCTATATATTAGTTTAAATTTACATGTACAAGAATATGGATTACTTTCAAACATGTTAGATTGAATCTACTTGTACAATAAGTGTGGTTTTAGTTTTTGTGTCGGTTTCCTTGATGAACTAATATGGAGAATAACCTTGTAATAATACACTTTCTATTAGTATAATATCTTTATATTTTTCAAGGAACATTCAAGATGTGTGTTTCTGAAATACACAAATAAGTGGGTAGACGATTCTTTTATACACATCCAAAAGTAACAAGACATGGACACAAAAGGACGTGTGACGTACAATAGCGTTAACATTATGTGTGTAGCACGAGGAGAAGGAGCATTAATTGAATATTTTCCATAGATGCTATTCTCTCTTTTTTTTTTCAGAAGCTCATTTTGTATTGTCATCTAACTTTAGTGGAACAGATATCGAGAACCTACAATAGTTGATTAGCGTCGGCTTAAAATATGGATCATAAAGAATATTGGGGATAAGGATAGAAAATAGTACTTATATGTTGACCTTTGTTGCTCTGAAAAAGAAAAGTGTAAATAAATCATGTGAATATTATTTATACATGCACGTTTTCTCCTTTCTTCATTGCTCATGACGACTCACAACGGTTTTGGCCCGTTCGAAAAGGTGAGAATTCATACGGACGCACACCTAGACGTTTATAGAAAAGAAACAAAACAACCACGTAGCATAAGGCATAGCAACTTCTGGCCTGTAACTTTATATGTACAAATAAGAACGAACGTTCATGTCTCTTGGCCATTAAGAAACTAAAAACCAATATCGGTGCCGAAGCAAAATATGAACGAATTTATTGCATGCATATGGATCAGAAGGAGAAATTTCCTCTCAACGTGCACAAGTCACAACAATATACTATGTAGGAAGAAAAATCAATGTGACCAAAATTAATAAGGCAGGTTTCTAATGGCTCATTTTATCTAGCGGCCCCTCATGGAATCCTCACACGAAATGAGATGAACCAAATATTATTTGCGTTGGTACACTTATATTCGCACATACACCGAGCTCTCTTCTCACTACCTTATGCTCTTGTCCTAATTACTATTTACTAAGCAAGGGTAGGCAAATTAAATCAAGGTTAGATCGCCTTTATGTTTCTCTAGCTCGTTGCAGAACCCTTAAGACCAAAGAGAAAATTTACACATGCATCAACCATTCATGTCTGTGGTGTGACTCATCGCTACATGCATTGTCGTCTTCCTGGAGCTTGTTCTGCTGCCAACCATAGACTGGCTAGTTCGATATAATTAATTGGTCGTTCTCCTCCATCTCTGCGGGAAATATATAATATGAAAAAACGTAGAGGTAGAGTCACTATATAACAATGTTGTGAAAGCCAATTTCACCTTCAAAGCATTTCAAGATTTAGTGGGATATATAAGATCCATATCACTAGCCACGTCAGACCTCTTAGAAAGGGTAAAACGTAAATATTATTTTTTCAGAATAATGACGATTTCCAAAACAAGGGTACTAAGGATGGAACGATAGGAGATACCTAAAGCCGCAATAAGCGAGTATGACAGCTCAGTCTTTGCACATATCTTCAAAAATCTATTGTTTTGAGCTGCAAAAAAAGTGTGCAAAGAGCTTTTAGTATATATCAAGACCCCGGTTTTTCTCTCGCGCATATAGGATAATGTGTTGGATGAAGGAAAGCTAATATAAATGCATTCACACTCGTATGAAAAGGTTTTAGATTTGAGAGATGCACCATTGTACACCTAAAATCCACATTCAAGAAAAATCAACTTGGAGCGATGAGTTTTCTTAGGCAAAAAAGATCCACCGCGTAGAGATATGAGTGCCACTTCCTTCTCTATTCTTTTTCTTTCCTCTCCAAATAACCGAGAGAAAAATATAAGAGATCAAAGTGCATGCTGATTTTAAATAAGAGGAAGGCAAATATTATTTGATCCATAGTCAAATGATATTTGAGCAGCCATCTCAATATTATGGATGATGATTTGAGGCCCAAGCTCGCCTATAAAATAGGTGCATACACGGATATGTCCAAAATCAATGACAAGGGCAACCTGCTCTCTTATATGTATAATAACGGCATAACATACAGCATAAGAGCACTAAAGGGTTCTTATACATGAAAATTGAAGCATAAGAACGAAGGGCACAAAAAGATTTCATTTGTGGGAGTGATGGAATAATGGATTTTACTTTCGTATCTTCCAATTGTATTACTTAAATGAGACTCTAGTTTACATTTTTTGGTTATTGGTGTGATCCCTATTTTAATCAGTTGTAAGAGTAAATGATGGATATATTTCAGTTGATAACATATATTTGTTGCACTAATTTCTAATATGGAAATGTTTTGTCCAATTAACAATTTACAACCGATTTTGTAGTCCACTATGATTTCACTATTGCCACAACAATTAACTATATTGCCACCAGCATCAACTGATGCAACATAAGGATGTTAGATGTTACAATGTTAAACAATCCATTGTGATAACCTTTCAATATATAGCAACGACTTACATCGATGCGATATACTTTAGGCATGTAGCAACGACTCATACATCAAAGCAATATCGTCCAGGCATATAGCAATGAGTGAGAAGTCGTTGTGATATTTTTACACCTAACGCAACGACTCATGTCATTGCGATATGCATTAGGGATATAGCGATGACCTATATGTCATTGCAATACACTTTAATGATATAGCGACGACTTGTACTTCGATGCAATAGCTTTCAGATATATAGCGACTACTCATACCTTGTTGTGATATACTTTCACACCTATAGCAACGGATCATAATTCATTGCATTACCAATAAAAAGGATAGCAGTGACATAGGTTGTTGCGATACATGTTAAGGATATAACAACAACTACTATTTTGATACGTTACCTTTTACGCATATTGTAACACTATAGTCCTTATTGCCACCATCATATATCGTGGTAATATATAGTATTGCTACAAAACTCTACCGTTGTGAAATTTCTTGTTTGCAACTACCATATGTCGTTGCAATAGGCACTATAGCAATGGCATCGGTGGTTGCCAATACTATTCATGCAACGCCAATGCTCATTGCGAGTGCAACCCATTGTCATGCCACACGTCGTTGCGACACACTAAAGTTGTTACAAATTTTCAAAAAGGCGTCGCGATACCCTATTGCATCAATCGCACTTGCAACGCCTCCCAACACTCTTTTTTAGTTGCGGTTGCTCAGTATTGCAACAAAAATACCCATATTGCAACTTTTTTGAGCTGTGGCGCAAGGGTGATTTCCTTGTAGTGAGCATGAAGAGAACGATAATAGTAAGAAGTAAGAGAGGATAGAAATACCCCAATCTTTCATAATGCAAGGTGCATACTTATATCCCAAAACCAAGGCATGGTTGCCTAATATAGTACTTGAAAAGAGATATGTGTGCCAATTTTTATGCTAATATGATCTTATCAAACTTTCATATTAAATTTTTAGTTGCTTACAGGAAGGAGTAAATTTACTACTTTTAAGTTGTCACAACATTATTATGAACCTATTCAAGGCCATGGCATAAGTCTTGGACTCCTGGGTCAATTCTAGGCCGATTTTGATTGGGATAATACATTTTTTCGTCACCAAATCAGTATCAAATATGTACTCAAAGTAAGTTAACTTAGACTGGTACGATGGACCGTGTTTTTGTGTTCCTCTCTTGTAAAGGATAAAGTCTTGATGTAATAAAATAATTTATGTCAAGAAGATGAACAATGCTTTGTAAACAACAATCTGATATCAGACGGCCACTTAATTTATGAAAAGACATAACATGTACAGTATACATTATAAACAATCTGTTAATGTGACATTTATATTCTAATAACCACAAGAGCAGGTGTGCCGTTGGCGCGCCATAGCTTCTAGTCTAAACTCATCAAAGGTGCAGAAAAGGGAGCCCTCTGAGACACCCGGTTGATAGGTTGATCGCTGCCGTTTGGTCAATCTTAATTGTGACAGGAAGGTCTTTGATGAGTCCAAGGTGTCGCTTTCAATAGTGTTGTTCTGTTGCATTTGATTCGTGCTTGTTTTCGGTTGTGATAATATCCAGTCTGTGTTTTTTCATATATGTGTGGGCTATTGATTTTTTCAATGTTGTCTTACGTTTTATTCTGGTTAGACTATTATTTTGTTTCTGGAAGGGTGTATAAATTCTATTCGTGGACATGGCTTGCTTTCAACTTGACCACTTATCTAAACTCATCAAAGGTGCAGGAAAGGCAGCCCTCTGAGGCACCCGCATCGATAGGTTGATCGCTGCTGTTTGGTCAATCTTAATTGCGATAGGAAGGTCTCTGATGAGTCCAAGGTGTTGCTTTCAATAATGTTGTCCTGTTGCTTTTGATCCCGCAGTTTCTGATCGACCACGTATTCTTGATTGCGACATGTTCTTTCCTGAGCTTCTTTGTTTGGTTTCGGTTGTGATAATATCCAGTCTGTTTTTTCATATCTGCGTGGTCACTACGGGAAACCACTGTTTTGCCGAGTGTCCGAAATACTCGGCAAAAGGCCGAAAACACTCGACAAAGAGCACTCGGCAAACAAACTTCCGGCAAAGCTCTCTTTGCCGAGTGTTGTTTATCGAACACTCGGCAAAGTGGGCAAATACTTTGCCGAGTGCCACAAATGACACTCGACAATCATTTTGTAAATAAAAAATAAAAAAAAGACTAGCAGGGCCGCGCCCACGCCGACAGCGCTGCCACTGGCTCGTCTCTGCGCCGCTACTGCCGGGTGCCTGCTGTCCTCGTGCTCGCCTGCGCACCTTCGCACCGTCGTCGCCGCAGGGTGCCCGCCTACCGCCGCTGGCTCGCCTCCGCGTCCGATGTTGGCCCGCCTCCGCGTTGCCCCAACTGCTGCCACCTTCAGTTCGCCGCTGGCCCGCTTCGCGCTGCCCTCGCGCCAGCCACTCCGCCTCTGCGCCCGCCGTGCTGCCGTTCCACCTCCGCTGCCCCTGCGCCTGCCGCCTCCGTGCCCGCCGTGTCGCCGCCCACTCGACTCCGCGCTGCCCCCGCGCCCGCTGTGCTCCGTGCCACCGGGCCCGCCGCCACTGCAAAGGGAAGGAGAGGGGAGGTGAAGGGTTCAGTGGGGAGGGAGGGGCCGGTGGTGGAGGGATAAGAAAGAGAGAGAGGGAAAGGAAAAGGGATAAGACCAGAATTTTGTTTGCCGCCTCCTGCTTCAAAATTTTATTTGCCACCGTCCGCTCCAAAATTTCATTTGCCGAGAGCCAACTTGGGCACTCGGCAAAGTAATGGTTTGCCGAGTGCCCAGATTGAGACACTCAACAAACATTAAATTCTTTATTTAAAAAAATAATTTTAAAATGATTAAATCAATTTGACAAATAATGAAAATTTGATATATTAATATTTATATGATCTAGAACCTATTTAAAATAGTTTTCAATCAAATTCAAATTTGATCATCAATTTCACTTAAAGTTTTAACGATCATTCTAAACTTAAAGATTCTTCTCTATAGATTCTTTGTGTTGTAAGCAATGTACATAATAACTTATGTGAAATATTCTCTACTTTTTATCGTAGTATCCACGTGTGATACCATCAAATCATGACAAATCTCATGATTTTAAGACTTTATTTCTTTATTAAAAAAAATTAAAAATCATTCAGACAGATGTTAGTGATCATATTTTTTGAATAAGATATGCGAATTTTATTTTTATTTCATGGGTAATGCCTCAAAATGGGCTAAATAATATGAATATCAATTTTCTATTCACTTTATTCTACTATTCAAAACACTTCTAGTTCAAATTTTACTTTTCACGAGAAAATACAATTAATGAAAAAATTAAATAAATATAGCAAACGGATCAAAAAATATATAAAATTTTCACATAGAGTATTACATGTTGTATGTAAACAGTATGAAAAGTTTTGAGGCTAAAAGAGAAAAAAAATTAAATTCTTACCGAGTGTAGAAAAAATCACTCGGCAAATCTTTTTTTTTTCGAATGCCAAAAATAATTCACTCGGCAAAGAATTCTTTGCCGAGTGCCGTAAATTGGCACTCGACAAACACCCATCTTTACCGAGTGATATAATTTTGCACTCGGCAAACACTCATATTTGCCGAGTGTATTTATTTTGTCGAGTGTTTTTTACTTGGCACTCGGCAAAGACGTTGTTTGCCGAGTGCCCGAATAAAAACACTCGGCAAAGAAAGAGATACTCGGCAAACATCGAGTTTCCGTAGTGGGGCATAGGTTTACAAGATCCAGAACACTTTGGCTTAGATTCACTGGTGTGCCGATCGGCTCAACTCCTGCGCTGATCGGCGCAACAATTTCGACTTAGATTCACCAGTGTGCCGATCGGCTCAACCCCTGCGCCGATCGGCTCCACCACAGATTCATCAGCGTGCCGATCGGCTCAACTTCTACACCGATCGGCGCAACAACTTTGGCTTAGTTTCACCAGCGTGCCGATCGGTTCAATCCTCACGCCGATCGGCGCAACGACAGATTTACTGTCTGGCGCACCTTTGCGCTGGCAAGTCTCCCCCTTATGCAACATGACCTTGACAGTAGCCTTGACTAGATCTTTTACTGTTAACTTTATTTAATAAATCCCTAAGGTCCCAGTGGATTCGATAAACCTTGGAATACTCAGTTCAAGGGAAAAAGTGCTATAATCGTACACCGTCCTCTTGCGATATATAAGTGGGTGCGTAGATACAACCAACACGGTGCATACATGATTTTAGAGTGACAAGCCAACAAATATTATTTGATGCATGCATGGATGTTATTTGTCCAAGTCTCAAGCACCTTTTATGACCTATAAACAAATGCATATGGTACAAGGTGAAGATAAGGTAACAGCCATCTGGAGGAATATTCATGAATCAAGGCAAACCTAGGCACGTAGTGCATGTTTTCCATTCATTTCTGCAGCTAAATTTGTTTTTCTCTCATCATATTATTTTTTTTTATTGACTCAACCTTTCATCATATTCTATTTACTTAGAGACAAGCAAAAACAAAATAAGAAACGGCAATCAGTTTTAATGCTCCTCCATGCACGTGTGTGATAATATATGGTGGCTTGCTCTAAATATTTTTGGAATATTAGTGAGAAAACATACATTCGTGCACATGTATATGCATGGCCTTTGGGCACTATGAATTATTTGAGGCAATATACAGTGCACAAACAATGTCAATATATATTTATTGATGTATGAAAATATTATGCGGAAGTCTGAATACAACTTCATTCGTGTGGGTGTGTGGGTGTGGTGGGTGGGGGGACGTTAGACTACAACAAACATGCACTATAGCAGCAGGGCAATATGTAATATAGCAGTGGATGCGACCACCCACCGCTAAGCATTCGTAGCTAAAAATAAAGTTTTCAATGGCGGTTGGGTGGAACCGCCGGTACAGATTGATTTACAGCGACGGGTGACATTATGACCCGCTACTACAGTTGATTTCTGGAAACGAAAATAATTGGTGAGCAGGCATCCAGGCCCCACAACGCAGCTGCACCGCTGAGGTCTGCTGCGCCACTGCGCCGCCTCTACTCGCACCCCTTCGACTAGATCTATCACCGAGGGGACGGGAGGCAGCATCATGGCTCAGGGGAGGGAGAGGAGGTGGCGAGGCCAAAGTTGGAGAAGAGGAGGGGAGGCGGTGGTGCGGCCGGATCCGACCACCACACACGCCCGATCCACAGCCGCATGCCGTGGGTGAAAGAGGGGAAAGGAAGTGGAGGCAGGTCATGCCTGGATCCGTCCGCCACATGCCCTAAGCCACCGCCGCACGCCACAGATGGAGGAGGGGAGGGGAGGCACGTTCGGATCCGGCCATCATGCATCCCGGGCCACCATCGCTCGTCGTGGCTGCCAGCCTGTCCTAGCACGTTGTGGCCGCCTGCCCGCCGTAGCACGCCATGGACGCCCCCCCCCCCCTCGCTGCATGACGTGGGTGGAGGAGGGGAGGCGAGGTGACATTGCCGAAGGTGGAGGAGGGGAGGGGCGTGGCCGCGAGGCCGTGGATGGAGGACAGGAGAGGGGCGTCGGGGTGGAGGAGAGTGGGAGGAAATAAGAGAGGAGGGGCTGTTGGGGTGGAGGAGAGAATGGAAGATAGGCTAGGGTTTGGGAGAGGGGGACAGGTCGGCGTTTTATGCGTATCAGTTGGGCCAAAAAAAAATAAACGAGTCGGGCCGCTGCTACTTTTAGCGGTGGATCATGATGTAGTCCACCTCTAAAAAATCAGGTCCGCCTCTATAAATAGCTGTGATTTTTAGCGACGAATCGTAATGTGATTCACCCCTAAAAATGATTTGTAGAGACGGATCACTTTACGATCCACTGTTAAAAACAAATTTATCCCTGTAGCGGCGGACTTCTTTGTACTTGCCACTGTACGAGTTTTGGTTCTGCCGCTATAGTATATTTTTGTTATAGTGATTTTGTGGATATGTACAAAGGATTGAACAATGAAATTGCATTAAATGAATGAATGCACTACATGCCTTGCCTTGCCTTTATTTATTAATATGCTTCGGTAATAAAGCTATAATGTTAGACTGCGAGGCCTAGTTGACCTTACAGGGTGAAAATACTGACTCAATAGTTGGATATCACGCCATCATTTTTGTGTGAGCTCCACAACACCTTGCTCCTTCTATTTTTGTTTACTATAAATTCTGTTGGAAATGTATCTCTCGCACCATGACTTCTGGCTTCTTGTCAAGCCTCAATCGGTCAATGGTAAGGCCAGTATTCATCGATGTCCTGACACGTCAGGCGAGCAAGGGTTGGCTGGGAACATTCATCAAAGCTCACATAGATAGGCCATGACCAAATCTTGGTTTAGCTTCGTGTTGATACCTGAATGAATGTTTGTCTAAGATAAGCCAGTGTTACTAATCTTGTCTTAATTTCTCCCCCTTGCTTAGTGACCAGCATCCCCTACTTTCAGATTTTGAAACGGCTTTTAGAGAATGTACTAGAAGTTATTATGCACAATGTTCACGCATGATGTGCAACTTATATATTGCACACAGTAACTTTAAATATATCTAAGTTATTGAATCTGATAATTAACAAAATGTACATTTAGTTTTATTTGGTTATTCATGGAAATATAATGTTAATTCTATTGTCATGTCCTCAATATATTTGTCATCATTGTTCAGCTTGAGAATGATAAAAAGTATGGGTTGGTTTAGAAGCTGTTCAAGATATTCCTCATTCAGTCAAAGAAACTTAATGTTCAACAGGAAATATAATATTTTGTGCAACTAGCTATTTCTGTACCTAAGAAAAGCCATGACTCACTAAAAGATTTTAATTTTTTAAAAAACATTATGTATCTAAACTCAAAAAAATTGCTGATTTGCTGATCGAAGCAGGCGCGTCAGCAGCACGCCATAGTTACTAGTAAAGCCATCAAAGGTGCGTGAAAGGGAGCCCTCCTGGGCGCTCATGTCGACACACTGATTCTGTCCGTCAGTTTAATTTGCATCGTTGGGTTCAGCTGCAGCCACGTTGACCTTTTTTTTTATCAAGAAAGATCCAACTTTGTGTGGAGGAGAGGCTGCCCACGTGAGGATATATTTCCTTCATTCTTTTCTGCTGAATGGTTAAGTTCATTTTCTGTTTTCATCATTCTTTATTTCTTGTGCCTATCTATTCTTTAACGTCTTGCATCCGTAATATTTGGCGGTGTTGTGTTTCTTTGCAACTTCTATATATGAGTGGGTGCTTAAATATTTTTCAGTGATGCCTCTTATTTTTTCATGGGTGGCCTGTTATTTTCTCTCTGACGGTATATAAATTTTATTCCGGTGCATTGATTTATCTTCAACTTATTTTACTCCGTGTTCTTCTGGTTTCTCTGACATGATCTATTCCTAGCTGTGTGATGTTTCTCCATCGAGTAAGAATTAGGCTTGTGCTCGTGTTTCTCGTCTAAACTCATCAAAGGTGCGTGAAAGGGAGCCCTTGTGACCACTAAAACAGATGTGCTAGGAGATGTAGAAGACAGCTATGTAAGCAATTTTGCCTAGCTGACGGTTTTTTTTACAAATTTTGAGATTTTGTGGCTAGAGTTCTGAAGCACGAAAAATGAAATTGAGGAAAAACAATAACTATAGTCATGGTGACCATGTAGAGGTGAGCCCCGTGCTAGCGTGTTCCGTTCCTGGCGGGCTCAGTCTAGGGCTGGCGCCTAGCGGGGAAGTAAGTTCCATGGTGGCCGGTTCCATCCCGGGTAGGCAAAGCGGCACATCATAGGCTGGGTGCCGAGCACCACAGCGACCTCGACCACAATGTTCATTACTCATAAACTTGTGGGCGTCCCAATAAACTAGCTATCTCCATTCAACCCAGAAGGTCTCTGCATTTTTTTCAGACACCATCGGACTCTAATTTGAGGTTGAAGAAAGAAAAAAGAAATGACTTAGGAGCTGGAAGACAGGGGCAGTGTTGTCTTTTTCTCAATCTGTTAGCCTCACTACAAGGTTTTAGGGCTAATCCCATGAAAATTATCACAACAAAATGATTTTTGTTGCAATATGTAGGGGTAATTGCAATAATAGTTGATTTTGGTTGTGATAGGTAGACTTATTGCCACTAGATGTGTAGCGTTGCGATTTAATTTGTGGTCATTGCGATAAGTTGGATATATAGCAACACATATATTTGTGTTGTAACTAGAGAAACGTTTTTGCCATGCTCTTGTGTAATGGTTGCAATAGAGGTTCATATTGCAACAAATACGAAATGTTGCTATTGATATTATTATGTGTTGCAATAAACTCGATGTTATGACAACACAAAACTGATGTGTTGCAATAGGAGTTATAGATATAGCAACAAAAAGCAATATTGTTGCAACAGAAACTTACATACTGCAATACAAATGTTAATCATTGCTACAAATCATAGGTATTGCAACGAACAGAGAAATCGTTGATACTGAAAAGGTTTTATTGCAACACTACGTTATCACTGCTATATAGAAGAAAGATTGATGGCAATAAAAAGAGGCGGCTACCGCCCACACATGGATGCAAATGCACCTCCGCCTGCACACTAAAACTACTAATCGGTCCTTTACTAATCAGGCCAGCTCGCCGTTTCTGGAAACCACGACCAGGAGCCCCGCGCGCACATCCGCACACTCGGTCGAGCATGCGAAAGCATGACCCATGCCCACCACCTATTATATGGGAGGGAAAAAAAAGCATTTCCATCTCTATTTTTGCGTATAATTCATCTCTTAAAAGCTTTTGCAATGTCTTTGGAAAAAGAAAAGGTTCATAAGTCACTACACATTATGACATTAAGCAGAATTTGCCATCAATTTTACATGTCTGCTGAAAGACAAAACAAACTGTTGTAATATATAAGCGTTGTTGATCATATAATTCATTCCTTACAAGCTTTTTGTAATCTCTTTCTTGGAAAAAGTACAAAACTACGGCACATTAAGCAGAATTTAGATGACAAATCAAATCATTCAGTATTAAAAGAGTGGTACCACCCAAGAATCATCTCACCAAAACTGTTTTGCATTGTGATCACTTTCACTTTCCTTTACAGAAGAAGTCATGAAAAATATTACAGTTAACGGTTCACATCTTTTCATACAAAAAGGCAAAATCTGCAATGTGCATTAAACATGATATTATACATCAGAGCTCCTGAAAAGGCAAGATTTCATATGTATTGCAGCAGGCCTAACGACCACTCAGGTAGCAAAATAACAGATTTCTGGCTACATAAGTTCATATCAGAAAGCAGGCATTAAACTACATGACCAAAACCACATCAGCTGATACAAGAAAACAACCAACTCTACTTTCTTGTTGTACATAACATTTGAGCTCCTGAAAAATTTCAAAGAGTCAATTGCACGCACAGTCCTTGAACTTGTCATGAGTTCTCATCCACGTCCCAGTACTCTCAAAGTGCTTAATCCGGGTCCTTAATCTTTAATTAGTGTCTAAGTGGTCGTCCAAAATGTCCCTGATTCATATTGCCTGCTTGCCTGGCGTGCCAAAGTGGATAGGCGGGAGATTTCGCGCCGCTTGCAGTTGCTATTTTATGATGGACCCCCCGGACTACTTGCACAAGTTCTATTTGCCCTGCTTGTCCAAGTTAACGTGGTGTGGTGTCCATGGCCGGTGAGACAAATAAGCTAATTAATATGAGAAACAAAACACCCAATCTCAAATGTATATGTACTGTAAAATAAAGAGAAACAAAGCACCCTCGCACTTAATCAGACGGAGCATTGTACCAGATCATTAGCATAACTTATGTCATAGCAATGTAGCACCACACATTTAAGTAATATTTTTCTGCTACTAATCTACTCTTGAGAGCATCCAGATTTGAGAGCATTCGGAAACCATATAAGCTCTTTGTACAAAAAAAGCTATATGCCATTTACAAAAATGAACTTTGTCGTGCACAAAAGATTCATAAAAAACCATTTTGATTTTGTGGAGGCTATCACTTCTCTTTTGCAGCTCCACCATCAGTTTTCTTCTTTGCCGGAGCCTTGCGCTTTTTCGCCAACATTGCCTTCACAGCTTTGGATGCTGTTGTCACTAGAATTGGCCGTAGTACAGGTTGGTTCTGTGAGACGAAGGCACAATCTGACAGTGGTCCAATAACCTATGAGATATGGCCAGTGTTTGATGTCTGCAATTTTTTATAGCAATTAGTAACAAGCATAAATAGTAGCTGAATAAGATTGTTCATAGTAAGCTAACCTCATCCAACATCTGACTAAGCATGGTTTCACCAAGTTGTTATACCCCAGCTTGTGGCAGACCTACATCCTCCCATGCCTGGATATTTTTGGGCCATTCTTTCCTTGAACTTCATGCGGCTGCTTCCTCCTAGATTTAGGTGGCCTGCCAGGCTTATTTTCATATAGAGGTGGCAGAACTGGAGGTCCATTAGTCTTCTCTCATGTAGACTTGTTTGGGAGACATTAGGCCACAGGATCACTCACCATAATCTGGAGGTGGTTCCCCATCCTTCCGCATCGCTAGGACCATCACTCCCAAAATCTTGCAACCCAGTAGAATGGCACGATGCCAGCCTCCCGTGCGATCTGCCTGCGAAGCTCACCCCCGTTTGCATCTTGCAATCACCGTTGCCCTAGTCGCTCGCTTCTGTTTTCCTCACCGCGATCTTTTGTCGGTGTCGTCGAGTGGTCTGGCCCTCCAAAGATCTAAACAAACACTGGTTTTGTTAATATAATTTAGAAGATAATAGGAGGATCCTTGCATATTTATGTCTTCCAACCTTTCCTCTGCCTCTCGCATGACCCCAGCCTGTCCATGTTGGCACGCCAGGTAAGCAAGCGATAGGGATCAGGGACGTTTTGGACGGCCACTTAGACACTAATTAAAGATTAAGGACCTGGATTAAGCACTTTGAGAGTACTGGGACGTGGATAAGAACTCATGGCAAGTTCAAGGACTGTGGATGCAATTCACTCAATTTCAAACATTGAAAAGAATGAGCAATTAAATTCATAATTTACTTGTTCTTTATAAGGAGATGCACATTTCCTTATCAGACTTGTTAGTTGCCGCACGCATACGTAGGTTATATATGTTTACAAGTGGAATTATGTTTCTTCTATGAAATTATTAAGATGCCATCAACTCTAACACATAGCAGTTTTTGCATTCTGAATAAACATAATTTTTTTGTTCCAAAAATATTTACTTGTAACTTACATGATCATAATAATCAATATGAAAACACATAATATTGCTTATTTGTAATTACGTAGAAGCTTTATTGAATCGCTACATTCTTTTAAGTATTGTGAAGGAAAATATGTTGAACATTAAATAAAAGTCATTGAAGATATGTTTGAGCATAACAGCCAACTCTACTTTCTTGCTTTATTTGAACACTAAACTATCACCTTTATAGTTGGCTCTTAGCAGTTTGCATATTCACGGCTTGTACCTGAAGAAATAAGTGAAGAAATCAGGATATAGAATTTTGCAGTGTTGCATAAGACCGAAAATCTTGTAGTGGCTCTATTTCACGGTAGTGGCAGAGTAGCTTGCGAAAATTTGAACCGATGGCACACAAGGAATCCAAACTTTTTCAGGGACAAATTGAGGATTGTGGTAACTTTTAATGGCATAGAAAGGACTCTCTCTATATATATACATATAGATAGACATAGGACCTATACTACTTTTTGAGGTTTCAAAATGGTCCATTTCTTAGAACAAGATATGCACTCCCTCCATTCCAAAATTATTGTTGCTATTGACTTTTTTCGCTATCTTTGACTATTTATCTTATTTAAAAAATTTAAAAAATATAATGTATTTTTTTATTATTTAATTTAGATAAAATTTAAATATAACTTATAATATTTTATATTTGAATAAATATTTTGAATAAGATGAACGGTCAAAGATAACAAAAAAAGTCAATGACGATAACAATTTTAGAACAGAAGGAGTATATGATATAATATAAGTACTACCACCATCGCATCATGTTTTGAGTCTTGTATGCATGAACCTCTATATTTTACACGCCATACCAAGATGTTGGATGCACACATAGGCGTGTTATGTGCGCCCATGACTTCAAACTGAGGATGGAAGTCAGATGCGGCATGGAGATTGATGAGACAAGCTGACTTGCATTTATTATTATCTTTGTCTGGCAAGGTATTCCTTCTAATATCTTCAATACTAGCTTATTTGTCTCTCTGCTACAAAGTAACTCAAACAGTGATGGATGTTTTGACAATTCAGACCAACAACTGTTTTGACAATTCATACCAATAACTGAAAGTCAACACTACAAGAAATTTGCAGATCCTTCTCATCACTAATGACCATTAATGACAAAAACAAACTATTTTAGTAACAATAAAAATTCATTGGCAGTCGTGCGTCATACATCATCAATAGTGCAAAAAAAAATTTAAGACCAAACCAGATTTTTTTTGCAAAACCATGATGGAATTTATCGTCATAAAAATCATCACTAAATTTCTGCCACGTCAGGTCCGATGTGGCACTAATGTGTCATCATGCACGTGATGAAAATTTCAATTTGACCCAATTACATCTAGTTGTTACTAGGTCGGACCTATCGTTTTTCATTACAAATAGACATCTAACCTTGAACACCCATTTCCTAATTGGCCAAGCCTGGCCCAAAAATAGCCAGCTGTTGGTCCAGGTTCGCTCAGTCAAGCTCATTACTGCTTTGGCCCTTATACGTTTCCTAACAATTGTAGTCGGGTCCAAATATTATGTTTCTAAGATCCAATGTTTCTGGGCCTCACCCAGTAGTGGTTCATGTTATGTTTCATCATAATCACAAGACACAAGCATTTTCTTTATTATTTATTTTGGGCCTAGCCCATTAATTGCCCATGTTTGATATCGTCATAAATATCAATGCATCATCACTTCATAGCAATATCTGACATTCACCGCTTCAGAACAGTTTTCAAGGAGACAGCAATTCACCACCAAATCACCAAACATTGATAGAATGATTCTGCAAATAACAACAGAGGGAACGGCTCATAAAACATACAAACAAGCAAAATCATAACCACACACCCAAGTATACAGAAGAACACTGTTCACATGGTCGAGATGGTGATGGTACCTTTATGAGCTTCAGCAATAATAAAAACAAATAGTTCATATTGTTAACCTTCTTGTAGATCAAACTGTGAACCACTAAAGGTTGTTGCAACTCTTCAATCAGAGGTGCTAAGAACAGGTTGAAATCCTTAGCTGGAGAACTCAGGTCTACGATTTGTAAGGTCATCATCAAGTGTGACTGCCTGTAGTGCCCAGGCAACAAAATAATACAACCTTTTCTTTTGGGCCAGATGGTTGGTTCGGCCTAATCTGAGTCCATCTGGTGATAGAAAAGAAGTCCAGCTAAAACCCTGTTTTCCCCTCACGTTGCAGCCCTCCCCATGCACTCGATCGTTCCTTGCTTAAAAAAAACGAGAGGCGGCGCTCCTTCCCTGACCTTCACCTCTACAGGCCAGCGTCTTGGGAGTTTTTTTCTTTGAGGTTCAATCCATTCTTACGTTAGGAAGAGAAATGAGTTCCTGTTGGTATTCTGAACCGTTCTTCCCTTTGTTGACTGCAGTAGCATCAGGGCAAAGGTAGGGCGCCTGGAGTTATCGTGGGTGCAGCAGAGAGAAATTCATGATCTTATCTATACTATAAAGGCTAAATATGGTGTCTAAAACCCTTCACCTTTTTTTATACCCATTCCAAACTTATTAGTGAATGATTTGTATCTAATTGCGGGCCCTATTATGAGATTCCTTTGACGCTAACAACAACTAGACGTATGATTAGTGGGCCTTGGTTTTGAAGAGCGTAACATCTTACGCTTTTCATACTGCGTGTCTGCCGTCTTTGAAAAACTTTTCTCACCGGCTCCCTCCCCTACCCGCCCGCACGTCCCCGCTCGCGATTCACGTCCTCTTTACTCTCTTCGTCCCTTTTTTCATGGATCATGCTATCGCCGTCTCCACTCTCTCGGTCTCGATCTCGATCTACATCTCTGCGGCGACACTGTCGGGAGTGGAGGCTCACCTGCGGCTGTTGATCTCGAGCGCGGAGGCGGCACGACCTCGGACATGCATCAGCGGCAGCCTCCGGCGGGCGCGGTGGCTCCTCCGTCTGCAGCTGCCCCTGTTGCGGTGGCCGTCCTCGAGCGCGGCAGGCGGCGCAGGCTCCGATGTGCCTTGGCTACTGCTTCCGGCGGATCTGAGCCGAGGCGCGGTGGCTCCTCGCATGCGGCATCTTGATCCTCTGAACGCGGCTCCGCCCTCTGCAACGCAGTCAAGACGGCGCTGTAATGTGGTCTGGGGCTGAAAGACGACAGAGCCGCATCACGGTTGTTCGAAGCGCTCAGCCCGGTGGTCTAGCTTCTCGATCTGGCTTGTGCAATGATTAGGTTGATGTGCTGTTGTTCCACGATGGACCTGGCCTAATCCCTGCCGTCTTGCACCTCTGTTGTCCTCTTGGTAGGCTGTTATTTCCACCCCTAATTTCTCACATGCCAATTGCTTTCATTTTTTTTCATTTATTTTTTCAACAACTTTGGGAGTTGATCTACAAATCTGATGTGCACACAACAAAATATGTGCATCAATATGTATATATATAGTTTGTCATGTATCCAAGGTGTTCAACGAAAAGACAGTAAGATATATATACTCTTCACTATGGGAAAATTAATCTTTGTCGTGTGCCTGAAACTTTGCTGTGTGTTTTATTTCGGGCACACAACAAAGATAGTATTTGTCGTGTGTCCAATATAAAGCATACGACAAAGAGATAAAATATAAAAAAAGCGAACATGGGGTAGAGTCGCAAATCAATATGTGGTGCAGTGGTAGGAGGCTCTACGCATGAAGATGAGGTCTCGGGTTTGAATCTTGGGTGCCCAAAAAATTATTTTGTTGTTTCTTTTTTGAGGTTTTTTTTAGATTTATATTTTGCCGAGTATATTTTGACACACAGTAAAACCTTTGCCGTGTGCCCCATGGAAGGCACACGGCAAAGTCGGCTTTGTCGACGGATATTTTACCGTGCGCGCTTTGCCCTGTGTAACCCACGGCAAAATCTTTTTTGTTGTTTCTTGGGTGCCCAAAAAATTTTTTTGCTGTTTCTTTTTTGAGGTTTTTTTTAGATTTATATTTTACCGAGTATATTTTGACACACAGTAAAACCTTTGTCGTGTGCTCGATGGAAGGCACACGGCAAAGTCGGCTTTGCCGATGGATATTTTGTCGTGCGCGCTTTGCCCTATGTAACCCACGAAAAAATCTTTTTTGTTGTTTCTTGGGTGCCCAAAAATTTTTTTTGCTGTTTCTTTTTTGAGGTTTTTTTTTAGATTTATATTTTGCCGAGTATATTTTGACACACAGTAAAACCTTTGCCGTGTGCCTGCACGGCAAAGTCGGCTTTGTCGACGGATATTTTGTCGTGCGCGCTTTGCCCTGTGTAACCCACGGCAAAATCTTTGCTGTGGGTTTTTCGGGATTTGCCGTGTGCATTAGGCACACGACAAACCACTGCTTTCCCGTAGTGCTTGTTGCCTATCTTTATTTCTCATCTTATATAGAGTTAACTAAATATTTAGGGTCAGTCTGAAGGAGATAGAGTTTCTGTGTTTGATTGTATATACGAAATGAAACATTCAACTTTTGAATATTATTTACTGACACCAGTGCTATCAGTTAATCACTTATAAGTACTTGCTTGAAAAACAAGGGAAGTTTCTCGAGCTAATTCAGTATACTCTTCATATTTTGTTTGTAGTGTTCCTACCTTGAAATCAGTAAATTGATGCTCCCTTTCCTGTTTGTACTTTACTCCTTTCTTAATTAGTGTCTTATATTTTTGTTCAAGCAGCAGATAACATCCCAGCAAGGTCCAAAGAAGAGTTGCACATAATTTTTGCTAACACTGAAAGTTGCATTGCTTAGGTGACAGGTAGGTACAATGATGTATTTAGGTTAAGAATTTGCCTGGTAGCATGAATGCATAAGTTGGCATTTTGTTTCTTTTTCTATAAGTTAATTCACCATCTTGTTGCACCTAAGCCAAACAAAAATGGGTTGTTTGTGATAACTCCAGTTTTCATATAAAAAATAGATAGCTAACTCCAGTTTTGTTTTTTTTATCTGGTTGTTTGTGGTATACATTAGTAGTACAATTGAATCTGGGATCGTACAACCCAATCCGACGTCACCGCCTCCTCTCTATCGCAAACCATGCCTTGGCTCCCCATGGCCCTGTTCCTCCCAGCGCCGCCACCCAGTCGTCATACGCCCCCCGATTGCACTGTGAGATGGCGTTGTCCGTCCTTGGAATATGCCCTAATATTGCAGAGGCAGCAGCAGGCATGTAAAAGCACTAACAGAGCACTCGATGATGGTCTGGCTGATGTTGCATCATATGGGAATTCAATCAGGTAAACCAAGAATCATTACCGTGCCATCATATCTAAATATCTAATAGACATCCCTTTGATCCATCCTTTTTTGGTTCTATTCGATTTATGCTAGCAGGTTCCAGTGGCTGTATGCTAGACTCGAATGCAAGAACTAGAAAGGAAGGGGATGTTTGCCGTTGATATGCTCAAAGTGCCTGTTACCTGCTCGGTGGAATGGCTATGCAGACTGTCAGGTACCATCTTCAGTAAAAAATACTCATAGCATGTAGAGTTCCTATTGGTAGACTGTAATTGGAATTTTTTAATTACAGTATTATGGCTGCCCTTGAATCCTTTCTTCCCCATGAGTACTTTAGTGCTGCTCAACATTGCAACATCCTTTATATTTGCCTGAATTGCAAACGAATCATAAAGCATCAAATGAGTTCAGTTTTCTCATTCTTTCACTTTGCAAACCATTGCTAATTTACCACTTAGATTTTACCTTGTACAAAGTTTATACACCAGTAGCATAATGATAAAAAGGTAGGAAAAATGAGAGATTTTTTTTTAAAACTAAAAAATAAGAGATACATATACTGAATAATTATGGATTATGCTCAAAATAACATGATTGCTTCAAAATAATGGTGGATTGTATGGTGTTTACACCAGGATTTCTTAATGTCATCTATTTTGTTTGATTCAGAAGTGCATGGATGTAAAATTTGCGCATGTATAACTGTAACATGTAGGCTGATCATTATCTTGGCTCATGTTGATTATCTCTGGTGTTGATGGATGCAGGTGCCAGTTGACTAGCGTTGACAAGCATGGCAACAGGTCTTTTTCCGCTTTTTGATCTGATTTGCAGTTGTTCTTTGCTTCTCCTTTCTTTATTTTTATAAGTTATTTATATTTTTTTTCTGTGTTCTGCTCCTTCAGTTCCTGTAGATAAAGAGCACGCCACAACTGATTAGCAACCACGGTGTCCTTGGTAAAGAATGGTGTACATTTTTATCTGTTTTGTTCTGCAGTATAGCAGCAACAACTCTAGTTAGTTGCTAATACAAGTTTTACTGGCTACTTCATTTTTTTATTCAATCAGTTTTGGCTCATTTGGTTATTGGCACCGTTCCTATTTCTTGCTTGTTAATAGCAAACCAAATATCATGTAGTTGTCCAGCTACTCAGATTATTTTTACTCTGTTTGCTGGCTTAGCTAACTAGATTCCTTGTATCACTGCTCGTCCTTAGGAATTTTAGCTTGCTTTGTAATAGGACATTACCTTGATTACTATTTATCTGCTAAGCTGCTATCTATATACATGTCACTAATTGGATTCATTGATCGGTTTAGCTGGTGGGTTTTCTTTGTTATTTTTCACTAGATTTCCTTATTGAACCCATCTGTAATGTACTTTTTCTGGGTCTACTTGTCCTCCCTTTGAGATTTTTACTGTATTTATTTATAGCACCACAAAAATTCTTATGTAGCGTGTATCATAAATATGTACTTTGCATGTATGAGGCCTAAGCGAAAATGATGGTACTTTTTTGGTCATATAAAGAACAGATAGCTAACTTCTGTTTTCTTTTTTTTTTAATCTGGGTTGTTTGTGATATATGTTAGTAGTGCTGTTGAAGCTAAAAGTTTGCATATGCAGAGCTACCAAGTCGAGTAAGACGCTTCGTTGTGTGCTCTGATGGCAGACCCAGTGGATTATGATGGCAGGCAGACCTGGTGAAGTTCCCCGGCACGAGAAGTCCAATATGTAGTGGTAGAACTTTTTACTTGATGCAACATGTATGACTTCTCTATCTCTTGCATGGCGCTACTCAGGTGCTGAAGCCAGCCGCCGTCGATTGTAACAAAGATTTCTACTGAACATAAAGCATCATGTTTTAGATTTTAGAGAGCTTTATTATTTGATATTCTTGTGTCATGTGTTTTGTAACAAAGATTTGTATTGAACATCATTAAATCCAGTAAAGTCATAAAGCTTGAGAAAAATATGATTATGAAGTGGGAACCTAGAGTTGAATATTAATTACTTTTAGAATATGGAGTTGAAATATTGGTTTTACTAATAACATGTATCTATATTAAATATATATTAAATATTTATGACGAATGGATAGCACGTGCGGCACGCACGTGCCAAGTACTAGTCTTAGGTAATGATCCATGACAGACATTTTCTGCCCATCTTTTGGGTCAAGATCTCCGCTTTGCTCCGGTCCTAGTCTCCAGGATAATCTGGATTACGTTGCAAGTCCAAGTTCTGTGTTTCAGCATTTGCTTCAGACCCAACACTAGCAGATCGGTTGCGTTTTCTGAATTTTAGGTTCCTAAGTTGAGTAGGACTTAAACACAAAAATTATAGAGGATTCAAGGACCTTTCCAACGCATATTTATACACTATTTTTTGTTAAGTAGAACTAGAGTTATTGCAATCTGAATGTTACTTTCGAAATCCAGTCTGTTTTCTGATTGACAGATTTTCAGTTTCGGCATTTAGTTTTAAGAGGTATTTGAAAATAACTTAGAGGCCGAATTTGTGCTTGATTCTGTGGAGTTTTTTGTAGTCCTATGTATCCTCTTTTCATAGAGTTTGATCTGGCTCATTAAGTTTGGAGTTATGGTTCTCCAAAGTCAGTGCTTTGTTGCTGTTGGACAGATTATGTCGGCCACTTTGTAGAGGCAATTAGAATTAGTAAACCTCATAATTAAATTTGGTAATGAATACCAAAGTTGTAGATTATTAAATATATATGTTTGTAGAGTATTTATTTGTTATTATTTCTGTTATAATTTTATTGTTATGAAAAAGACAAGCATCACTGCTGCTGTTTACCAATTTGTTACTTTTGCCGGTGTTGGGTTTGGGGCGCAGGAACCATACGAATAGTGATCGTAAATCATTTATGGAATGTTTGTACTAAACTATTTGTTCCAAAACATGTGATAGTGCTCTGGGTCATCCGTAATACTTTGATCTTCTTCGGTTGTGTAGCGGTGGTTTGCTACCATTTTGGCTTGTTATTTTTATCACCTATACTTTAATATTCAGAACCTTACCACTTAATTATAATCTGAATAATTGTGCCAAACGAAGGTTTATTTATGTCTTGTTGCATATTTATTCACTTGAGGCTTATTGTCCTATCTCTATTATAAATGAAATTGAAGTTGTGGAGACATTTTTCTTATTATGAGGCATATGAAGCATAATCATCTCATTTGCATTGAAGATATTGCACTCCTATGGTTGCAATTGTAGTGGTACACATCATACATTGCCCGAGGAGGGGTGCGATATAAAAGTGGTCATGGCATTGCATTCTTATGTATTCATTGGAGTTATTGACATATAAATGTTATGGAGGAAGTGAGATGATCCTATTTGGTCTTGGAGATGTTTATTATTCAATCATGATCACTGTGGTTTATATTGTAGTACTTCCTCTTCTCTGTTATTTCTTTTAAATCATTGTTTAATTGAACTCATGGTTTAAATAGCTTGACAAAACAAATTTGCTTGCTGAGTTTTTATCTCGCCCTTTCTCTACTCTCTCCAGGTGTTTGATGATTTCTAAGAGGGGAAAAGTGATTAACTGCATGGCACACACTTCATCACTTATTAAACTCTTTGCTTTAGTATTAAAAAATGAAAGTTTGGTTAATATAGTCTTGAGCTTAATGCTTATGTTTGTTGGATGATAAACCTTTGCTTTGGGTTCACTTATATATTTTGCTAGGTTATCCATAATTCGGGTGTGATGCTTCTTAATATTATCTATCTTTGTGGTTATGCTTCCACGATGCTTGTATTACAAAGGAGATGCTGCTGAATTTTCTATCTCCTTTGTTTGGCTTTATTGTTATGTGATTTTAGTGACATTCTAGGGTGTTTGTAGATTCTGGGGTGTTACACTGCTCCATGCATTTCCATGGTGGTAGGTTAAACAACATAGTAATAGCCAGGTGCTATATAAGTTGCTCAGGTGTGCAAAATGGATTGAATCCATTAGTCGTTAGGCTATTTTGTGTACCACAATATCCTGGGTATAGCTCTTTCTGTAATTCTATCACATCTATAAATGTTGATTGGGCATTGCCACACTCTTCTTGAATAGAGCAGATGAAAAGTACACTAGCAACAACATCACCACTGTCGTCATTCACTATGTAAAAACAGGTCATTAGTAAGACTTCACAAGTGACATTAGTGATGTAAAGTCATCGGTGACGCGGATTTATGCATCACTAATGACTCCCACATTAGTGACATGTTTTGGTCCAGATGCGTCACCAATGTGAGAGACATTGGTGACGCGTTTTGGTCAAGACGCGTCACCAATTAAAAACGCATCACTAATGACCCTCATATTGGTGACACGTCTTGACCAAAACACGTCACCAATGTCTCCCACATTGGTGACGCGTCTGGACCAAAACGCGTCCCTAATGTGGGAGTCACTAATGAAGAATAAAAAAATAAAAAAATAGAAATGAGTATGAGGTGCTTCAGATACAGAATGGTCTTAACTGATTATTCTAACATTCAGAAACATCTGCTGGTTCTAAAATGCCCACATGAATAGAATTCACATTTTTCTATCTAAAATGTCCAAACAACTACAAGGTTAAACAATATATCCAGAAATTTAACTACAGTTCAAAGAGGTTGCAATTATGCTATTGCAACAAGTTATGCTATTGCAAGATATTTGGTTGTTCTAAAACTACAATTTAACTACACATTTAACTAGTCTTTTCTAGTTGTTCAGTACTTATACAACAAGTTATGCTATTGCAAGATACTTGGTTGTTCTAAAACTATACCAGCATATACATTTGGTTAATGATAACATATTACAAGTGAACACATATGGATGTAAAGGCTCATTACAGATTTGTTTCATCAGAGGCACAAATGATAAGATACAGTCCAAATGTAAACAGGAAGTGAAACTACATACAGAAATATAAAGATGCTTTCTCAAGCACCCGTGCATCTATTAATGAAATAATGAGTGACGGCAAATCAATATCCAGATTTATATATACACAGTGACTAACTAGTGGAGATAAACCAGACTTCTATGCCTAGATAAAAAAAACTCAAGTTAATAGTAAGGTCTGTTGGCAAGAACACTAACTCTCACACACACACAGGTTTTTCAGCTCCACTTTGATCTAGGCTAGAATAGCTAATTGATTCATATGGCTATTGAGGCCTATTTATACATATAGCAGGACGGTTTGCATTGCAGAGAAAACTATAATGATTACATGTTGGTCTAGCTATAGAGCAAGACTTTACTCTTATATGCGCAATCGAACCATTACATACCTGAAACGAAATACATCTCTATATGTGATTGCTATTCTGGTATGCTCCAAATCCATCTCAATCATTTGTAACAATCTTTTTCTGCAACACAGGCCAGAAATTAGGAAGAAGAGGAAAAAAATGTTGTTGAATCAAAATAGCAAGAGTTCACTAATTTAAGTCAACCATGATGGTGAGCTACAAAACTACAAGCACATGAAGGATATTGTATTCAACTGATTCATGAATTGATGATGCTTGATCAATTCTACAACAACTCTAGTAAAAAAAGAATTTACATCTACTCACAGTTTTTTTCTTGAAATACACCAGAATTATTGCCAGAACAATTTTGACTGGAAGGCTAAAATTATTGCCAGTTTCAACACAAGCAGGCCAACATTAAAAGTTTAAAAGGTTCGACTGAACAGGATTCTGAAATGATCTATATTTTGGATCAGAGAGAGAACTAAACAATACTGGAGCCTATATGGAAAGAATTATATGACCTACGTCCATCACAAACAAAACGTGGCAATATAAATTTTATCTGTCACAACATTGAAGTCCAAAAATAGTAAAATACTGGAGAAAAATAGGGTGTTGTAGCATCATGAGTGCAATGCCAACAAGTTATGGTGCCTATACAATTCACATTTAAATTAAGAAAAATCACCTCTGCAGTCTTTGTTGAACAGGGTTTGCATTTCCAGTAGTCTCAGCCTCTCCTTCCATGTCATCATCATCAGACTGCTAGCGGGAGGAAGAGCTAGTGGTCTGCTTAACAAGGACATCGATATTTTGTACCACCTGTCGACCTAATCCTGTAGTTGGGCCACCAACTGGCTTGCTCCGAACCGGAATCCCATTGCCTGATACGCATTCACAATTTGAGCCAGAGCATAATGTAGACAGTCAATCAAAGATGTCATAAGGTGTCAAAAGTAGTGCTTATAATTCCGTATATGTTTCACTAGAAAACAAAACATAACATTGGGATCATGGCGTTGGCAACTTGGTCTAATATGCAAGGTGCCCATCTTTGCACTGTACTTGATGGCATGCCCCTAAGGATACAGCCCAACAACAATAAAAATAGAAAGTTTTTTTTCTCTTGGGCATCAGAAAAATATATTAAGAACGCCTGCTAGCAAGCAACCGAGCAAAAAAAATATTAAGAAAGATTGGATAATAATCATTTGAGCATAGTTTCTTAGAAACCATATGGATATATGCCATGGTTTGTAATATGTGATGACTAATTGATATTGGTTGAGTTCGGTGTTTGAGTTGAAATGCGGAAATTTGTGGATTGCATGAGTTTGTGCACGTCATGGTTTTGACTAACCGGAGTTGGTAAAGATGTTGGAGAGTTTGCAGGAAATGAGAAATGTGTTTGCTTGTCTCATGATGTGTAGGTCACTGGAGTCAACTTGGCGGTCCACGGTGAGAGGATCGGGTACAAGTAGGAGACTTGGAGCCAGACTATCGGCAGGCCGGGTGAAGTCAAGGGTGATCCATACCGTATATGTGAAGAGGCAAGAAGCACGTACGGTTTCGCGGTTGAGCCTCAAAACCGTGGGTGGTGATCAAGACGATAGGGTTGACCAAGTCAAAGGTGATTGGGCGTCGGTGCAAGTAGAGGCTTCCAATGGACCGGAGGCGGGAGAGACTTGCCGACGAGGAAGATCACGAGATGAGGTGACACGCGTCAAGATCAAGAAGTCGCGCTTTGAGAAGCATGCAAGGCGGTTTCTTGGTTTAGGCCTCATAACCGGTGGTGGCGATTGGAGGTGCACCATCGTGGAGCTTCCGTCGAGGCGAAGCAAAGTCCTGAAGGGCTCGATGGCGTTCGAGCGACGAGGAAAAAGATGGACGATTGTGCCCCTGGTGGTAGGTGGCAGTGTATTATAGGTGAGGGGTAGGATGGTCTTTAGGACAACCCCTAGGCCTATATAAGGAGAGGTAGGGCTGGTGGAAGAGGTGTCTCTCTTTCCCTTGGCCTTGCCTTAGGTCTTGATTCAAAGTGCTAGGAGGGGTCTTCATATAATAGAGGAGAGGAGAGAGTGTGTGAGAGACATCTCTTGCTCTTCCAAATAGTGGGAGGAAGAGGGTGGCTTCCTAGCCATGTATCCATGTACCTTGACTTGATGAATCAATGATATGAGATTTATTTTCGTGCTCAAGATTTTTCTCTCTCCCTAAATCCCGAATTTCTCTTTTTCTCTATTTTTGAAGCTATTTTCGTGGAAATTTTTTATCTCACTTTTGGGCAAGTTTTTGGGCGGATTTCTTGGGGGCTCTTGGTGCTATGATGAGCTAGAACAATCCTATATGGGTCCTTGACTGAATCAAGGGCTCTAACACCTTTGGTTTGAAGGATTTATCAAGTTTCTCCTTTTTGGTGGTCTTGGCACACGATATGAAATTCGTGATGATTCCTTAAGCCAATTGAGTGAATCTTCTAGGATTAGGGTCGTGATGTATTGAGGATTGGCTGGTCCATAAATTATACATTTTGGAGATCATTTGGTTGAGTTTTAGAGAGATTTGGAGAAAATTGCGAGAGTATTCTGTTCTGTCGGGCGTCGATTGGCACTGCCGGTGAGTCAGAACCCGGATCGGCACTGCCGATGCCATGACCAGCACTGCTGGTGGCTTGGGTCCAAACCCCACATCGGCACTGCCAATGGACATGATCGGCACTGCCGGTAGTACCAATTGGCACTGTCGATGCCTGTGATCGGCACTACCGATGACCGTCCAGTGATCTGGATTGAGTTCATTTTTTGACCGTTTCAAGTCTTTGTGTTTCTTCTTTGTTTCCGCTGTGTCCCACTGTTATTGTTGATCACTCCTAGGGTTAGCACATCATAAGTTGATGTGTGTAATCTTGGTGATCCGTTTTGAGGTTAGCTCGGGTTGAAATTAGGACATAGGCCAAGTTCTATTGAAGAATTTTTATTGGCTCCCATTCACCCCTCCCCCCCCCCCCTCTGGTCACCTTCTCGGTCCTTCAGTTTCAAAACAACGACATTGTGGCATTTGAATTATTCTTGAAGTTGATATGTTCATGCAAACAGGTCAACAAAGAAAGCAAATGGTTTTGTCAGATTGACTGTACAAAGAAACAACAGACAACCAGTATCAGAATCTATAACATATAGATAATACATACAAAGATTAGTGAATTTTGCTAAAAAGTAGGCCTCAATGTAAATGAAACTGGTTAATAATGTTGTGCAATTCTTTTACAGCTTGCCATAGAATTTGCAGATGGAGATTTTCTAGGAATCAGAATATGCAACTAAGTATATATGTAGTTGAATATAAGGCATTAACAATTTACTCTGAGTATTATATCAGTTGATTCCAACCAAACAATCTACATCAATTGATTACAACCATTTTAGCAGGTCTATTATTCTAAGCATTTGATGTGCTTTATGTGATAAATAGGAAGAGGAATAATATATCAGGACCAACCGATCATTCAACCAATAATATATGAAAGAGAGCTAAAAAAGGAACATGTCAATTCGGGTTCAAGCACAGACAAATTGGAGCGCTTATAGGTATTTTCCTGCAGATAACATCATATGCTAGAGACATATATATAAAGTAGAATTACTATGTGTTGTTTACTATAATTTACACATATTGAGCTCCTCATGAATCTATTTACTGGAAAATTTCATTCATTATCTGATAACATCCTTATGAATCCGGTGGCTTGGGTCCAAACCCCACATCGGCACTGCCGATAGTATCAATCAGCACTGTCGATGCCTGTGATCGGCACTACCGAAGGTCGTCCAATGATCTGGATTGAGTTCATTCTTTGACCATTTCAAGTCTTTGTTGTTCTTCATTGTTTCCGCTGTGTCCCGTTGCTGTTGTTGATCACTCCTAGGGTTAGCACATCACAAGTTGGTGTGTGTAATCTTGGTGATCTGTTTTAAGGTTAGCTCGGGTTGAAATTGGGACATACGCCAAGTTCTACTGAAGAATTTTTATTGGCTCCCATTCACCCCCTCCCCCTCCGGTTGCCTTCTCGATCCTTCAATTGGTATCAGAGCTGGTTTGATCACTAGTTGACCTTCACTGGTTTTGTGATCTGAAGGCGACATGGAGAAGTGTGTGGTCAAACTTTGGATGTTCGATAGAGAGGACTTTCCCTATTGGAAGTCACGGACCAAGGCTTATCTCTTAAGCCAAGGACGTGTAATTTGGGAGATCGTTGAGAAGGACTACACCATACCGGACGACCTCAACACCGCGCAAGTAGGTGAGTTGAACAAGTATGAAAACAACTCTAAAGCTATCAATATTCTGCTTTCTGCTCTAGGTAGGAGTGAACATGATCGTGTTGTACATCTTGACACTGCTCATGCAATTTAGGAAAAGCTTTGCACGTACCATGAGGGTACCAATCAAGTCAAGTCTATGCGTAAGGACTCTTACAATAGACAATACCAAACTTTTGCACAAAAACCTGGCGAGTCACTAGATGAAACCTTTTGTAGGTTTGAGGCAATTGTCTGCAACTTGAGGGCTTATGGTAAGCTTGTGTATAATGATAATGATAGAGCTAAGCAACTGTTGTACTCTCTTGATGAAAATATTTGGGGGTTAAAATTGTTGCTTTAGAGGAAACTGCTGAATTCATACCCTGAATTGAGAGCAATTGTATAGCAAGCTGAAATCTCATGAACTGTCTAGGAAATCTCGTCCTAATCATGTTAATCCTTCTTCTAGCATGGCTTTGCTTTCTAGCTCTCAAAAGGGTAGTCACAGTGGTGCTTCTTATGGAACTAACCCCTCACTTGACAAGTCTTCTTTGAAGTTTGCTCTTTCTTCTCTTGTTGCAGCTTCCGATGAATAGGTGGAGTGCATTCCTGATGAAGAGTTGTCCTTGCTCACAAGGAAGTTTAGTAATTTCTACAACAACCACAAGGAGAGAAGAGGAGGTGGTTCAAGAACCTGCTTCGAGTGTGGTGAGCCGGGACACTTCATTGCTGACTGCCCCAAGAAGAATACTCCAAGAAGTTCGCCAAGGCCATTGCACGCGCATGCATTGCCGCTTTAAGCGACATCGACCTCACATCAAGCAACGACCTTACAAGCTCTGAGGAGGAGGTTGAGAAGCCAAGAGTCAAGAGGAAGGACGACTTCACCGGGCTTTGCTTCATGGCAAAGAATGATCACGACACTGACTCAGGCTCCGACTCTGACACAAGCGAGGTACCTCCCACTCTTGATGAGCTCTCTTCTGAACTTGATCATTTGCGTGATGTTTTGCTCATGCAAGATGATAAGCTTCACAGCGTGGTTCGTGAGAGTAGAGAGATTAATTCTAAGTTGGAGAGTGCTGAGTATGAAATCACTTCGCTTAGGTCCAAGCTTGCAAAAGATGACATTGCTATTGAGTGTGAGTCTTGTTA
Source organism: Eleusine indica (assembly GCA_030378355.1). NCBI lineage: Eukaryota > Viridiplantae > Streptophyta > Magnoliopsida > Poales > Poaceae > Eleusine > Eleusine indica. The sequence continues at coordinate 34,513,293 of CM059499.1, forward strand.
AGTTGTGATGAATGATCTTGCACAGAGGGAAAGTGTGCATGCTCAAGTTGCCAGTCAGCTTGAGAGTGCCCTTAAAGAGCTTGATGAATTCAAGGCTAGACCAACTCTTTTGGGTGCATGTCAGAAGTGCCCCAAGCTCACTAGTGAGTTGGAAGCTCAAACCCTCAAAGTCAAAGAGCTCGAGTCCAAGCTGCTAAATGAGACTCGCTCTAAGGTTCTCCCACCACCATGTGTAGTGTGTGGCTCTCTTAAGGATAAGCTTGCAATAACTAGAAAGGAAAACAAGAACCTAGTTCAAGAAAATGACTACATGATCTCTCGTCTCCAAAGAACCCTAGTGAGTGAGGAGAGTATTGAGAGAGACTTGGCAAGAGTCAAAGAGAGTGCTAGTAGGTCAACCTACAACTTGGGCTTGGGATTTGAGAGGTGTGACAAAGAGAGTGAAAATGTGGGTAAGTTTGTGCCTAGATCTAGCTAAAAGGATGAGGAACAATCCATCAAACCCACTGACACATACCATCCACCAAACCCCAAACCTTCCTTCAACCTAAAACAAATAGAGAAACCAAAACGCAAACCTCCTGTGCAAACAAAGCCTAAACATGAACGTGTTTACATTTGCATGTTATGTGGTCGAAAAGGCCGCTTGGATGAATTCCGTTATAGGCGTAAGAGGATTGAGAGGATGCAAGCTGAGTTAACTAGAAATGTGCGTCATGGTGATTTTGTTGACTTTTAGTCTCGCTCTTTTTCTCGTGCCTATCGTGGACAGGGTCGTCCCTCATATGGCTTTGCTTCACGAAACAGAGGCTGCGCAGCAGCGCTTTGGCGGCCCATATTTTCCCCATCATGATGAGCGTCACTCACGTGGATTTGGTTTTCATAGAGGTGATTTCTATCCTCACAACCTAAGGTTTGAGTCGAGACGCTTTGACAGGCCATGTTTTCCCCATCGTGGTCCTCGTCCCATGCATTCGAATGATAATGTGCAAAGAACTATGATGACTACTACCGGTCGTATGATGAAGTGTTGGATCCCCAAAATCTTTTTGACTAACCCCAGCACTGAGCCATCGATCTTTCCTTCTCGTTATTTATAGATAGCAGGTGGAGGCCTGGAGAATAAGTGGCCAATGGACTCCGGGTGTTCACACCACATGACCAAAGATGCAAAGTGGTTCTCCAGCCTCACTACCTTGAAGCGTCGGGAGTATGTGACCTTTGGAGATGACAAGAGAGGGAAAGTGAAGGCAAGGGGCGCGGTAAAGGTAAATGAGAAATTCACTCTCAAGGATGTTGATTTGGTTGAGAATCTCAAGTACAATCTCCTCTCTATCTCTCAGTTGCTTAATATTGGTTTGGAAATGCGCTTTAAGAAAAATGTTTCTTGTGTTCTTGATTTGAATGGTTCTTTAGTTTGTGGGATTTCTAGCATTGGGAGAGTTTTTTAGGCTGATTTTGTTGATTTTCCTGGTTCTCAAAAGTGCTTGTTTGCTCAACCTTCTTCTGAGCTCTGGAAATGGCATAGGAGACTAGGTCACATGAGCTTTGACTTGCTTTGTTGCTTGAGTGGCCTAGGTCCGATCCGAGGATTGCCTAAGCTCAAATTTGATAAGGATTTGGTTTGTGCTCCTTGTCGTCATGGGAAAATGATTGCCGCTTCTCATCCACCAATTAATTTGGTGATGATTGAACGCCTTGGAGAGCTGCTTCATACGGACACTGTTGTTCCTTCTCGGGTTCGTTCGGCGGGTTGGAAGTGGTATGTTCTTTTGATTATTGACAACTTTTCTCGCTACTCTTGGGTTTACTTTTTTGAGAGCAGGGATGAAGTGTTTCATCACTTTTGGAGCTTTGCTTTGAGGTTGTTCAAGGAACTCCCTGGTGCATTATGAGCAATCTGCAGTGATAATGGCACCGAGTTCAAGAACTCCTCCTTTGATGCTTTTTGCCTTGAGCATGGTATTGAGCATCAGTTTTTAGCACCTCATGCCCCTCAGTAGAATGGTGTGGTCGAAAGAAAGAACAGAACCTTGGTGGAAATGGCCCGGACGATGCTCGATGAGCATAGGACTCCGAGATGGTTCTGGGCTGAGGCCATCAGCACTGGTTGCTATGTTTCCAATTGGGTTTTCTTGTGCTCAATTCTTAATGTGACTTCTTATGAGCTATGTTTTGGGACGAAGCCATTTGTTTCTCATTTGTGTACCTTTGGTTGCAAGTGCTTTATTCTCAAACATGGCATATTTCTTGTCTACATCATTCCTGGCCATTCCTACAGAGTTTTGAATTTAGAAACTAACACCATCGTAGAGTCCTGTGATGTAACCTTTGATGAATCAAACTCTTATGCAAGCAATGTGGTTGAGACTACAGGAAGCAGGGAAATGGAGGAAAGCATCTTTGTAGAAGAGGACCTATAGGGCGTTGACAATGATGATGATGATTCACTTCATCTCTCATCTGAGCTTGTTCCTGCTGTTTCCACCACTCTAGCAGAGGGTCCAGAAGCTTCTAAATTGACTTCAGCAGCTGTCGGGCCAGCTCCAGCTGTGGTTGAGGGGGAGGTACACTCTGAGAGAGAGGCTCCTCACCACATTCAGCATCAACATCCACCTCAACAGATGATTGATAATCTCTATGAGAGGACAACAAGGTCAAGGTCTGCACATCTAGCCTGCTTTACCAATTCTCTATTTGTTGCCACCATTGAACCTCAGGATGTTGGACACGCACTATCGGATGAACATTGGGTTAATGCCATGCATGGAGAGTTGGAAAACTTTGAGAGGAACAAAGTGTGGACCCTAGTAGAGCTTCCTGTTGGTGTCAATGTCATAGCAACTAAGTGGGTGTTCAACAACAAGCATGGGAAAGATGGTGAGGTTGTGAGAAACAAGACTAGGCTTGTTGCCCAGGGTTTCAGTCAGGTGGAGGGCTTAGACTATGGGGAAACCTTTGCTCCTGTTGCATGCATAGAAGCCATTAGGATCTTGCTTGCATTTGCTACCTCTAAGGGCGTTAGACTCTACCAAATGGATGTCAAGAGTTCTTTCCTAAATGGTTTCATAGAGGAAGAGCATTAGACAACCACCCGACTTTGAGCACCACAAATACCCAAACCGAGTGTACAAGCTTCAGAAGACTTTGTACGGGCTAAAGCAAGCACCTAGGACATGGTATGCTAGGCTTAAAACCTTCTTGCTAGAGTGCGGGTATGTCATGGGGTGTGTTGACAAAACCTTGTTCACTCTAAAGCATGGAAATGACTTTCTAATGGTTCAGATATACATGGATGATATCATCTTTGGAGGTTCTTCTCATGATCTTTGATGTGAACAAGGGTTCCCGATCTTCTGAAAGGTTCTTGGTAAGTTGATTTGGTCGGAGGCGACACACAAAACATTCCGGCTTCAGAACAACACGTTCTAAACCCCACAATCGCAGCACGACTTCTCCTCTGGTTATCAACCGTCCAAGGATGATTGACCTCGCCGAGAAGGCTAATCCCTGCCTGCGAATCAAGAACACAAGCAAGAACAACGAAGAATGCAACACAATTGCAGATGTATGACTAAACTCACGAAGTTGGGGTCTCACAAACCGATGAACGGCGACACTGTCTATGAATAGAATTGATCTAAGCAAAACCCCAACCCTAATGGTGCGGCAGCGGCTGTATATGAAGACTCTAGGGTTGTGCAAGACCCTCTGGACACGCCACTAATTGGACTCAACTAGATACAAAGCCCAAAGGCCAAAATAGGCGACGTAGCACCGACATAGATTCTAGACTCTCTCTTGTTTCGATGATTTCTGATGACTCCGGATGAATTTTGACATGAAGCTGGCGGCATTGGAAAGGTCTTCTCCTTATCTTTCCGTGCATATGTAGAACGTTCAAATCTGACTCCGTATGTGTCCTGGGCGACCGTTTTAGTGCAGACTGGTCCTGGGCCCCGAAACAGACTCGAAGTCGGTTTTGATTGGGCCTCCACTTTGGCTTCCAAGGCCTTGCTGGTCCTCCACGTTCCCAACTCCTTCTCCCATCATCTCCTGGTCCTCTCCATGGTTCCTAATCATAAAATAATCATTAGGTAGCAAGCCATTCTCAAAAGTAACATATAGCGAAGAACGTAGAAACGAGCTCACCTCTAAATTTAGTCGTCGTGCACGAGTTCTAATCATTGGACCTTGAAAGTCCAGAATTGGAGGAGTGTTATATGTATCCACAGGAGTGATGTCCTCATCACTCTTGTGTCCAGATTTCAAAAAGCTATGGAAAGTGAATTTCAGATGTCGATGATGGGCGAGCTCACCTTCTTTCTTGCACTTCAAATCAAGCAATGCAAGCAAGGCACCTTCATACATCAAGCCAAGTACACGAAGGATCTCCTGAAGAAGTTTGACATGGTCAGTATGAAGCCGTTGTCAACACCAATGTCCACTACGACGGCACTTGACCCTGACGAAGACTGTGAAGTGGTGGACCAAAGGGAGTACAGGAGCATGATCGGCTCCCTCTTGTACTTGACGGCGACAAGACCCAACATACACTTTGCGGTGTGTTTTTGTGCTCGTTTTCAAGCTTCCTCAAGGGTGACTCATCGCAAGGTTATCAAGCGCATGTTCCGGTATCTCAAATACACCCTTGAGTTTGGTCTTTGGTACTCTACATCTTCATCTCTTGATCTCAATGGGTATTCGGATGCGGACTTTGCTGGGTATAGAATTGATAGGAAGAGCACTTCTGGTACTTGCCATTTCTTGGGTACTTCTTTGATCTATTGGTCTTCTCGTAAGCAGTCGAGTGTAGCCCAATCCATCACAGAGGCTGAGTATGTTGTTGCTGCTAGCTGCTGCTCTCAAATTATATAGATAGTATCCACCATGAGAGACTATGGGTTAACCTTTAAGAGTGTTCCACTCATGTGCGATAACTCCAGTGCCATATGCTTAGCCAAGAACCCGATCCAGCATGGTAAGATCAAACACATTAATGTGGGATTCCACTTCCTGAGAGATAATGTTGAGAAGGGAGATGTTGAGCTCAAATACATCAACACCAAAAACCTATTGGCTGATATCCTTACCAAGCCCCTAAATGCTTCATGATTCGCTTTTCTTCGGGGGGAGCTTTGTGTTTGCCATCCTTATGGAATCATTTGAGGGGGAGTTGGTGTTCTCTTGTATATATGTATCTTATTTTTTTGCATTGCATCTCATGTGTAATATATGCATTGGTAGATGAGCTTTGATTCTTATGCGTTCTTGCATTTCTCTTTGCTTTGATTGAGCTTGAGCTAAGTTGTGTGGATGTGATAGTAATCTCTCATTCTTAGATTTTCTAGATGGCTTGTTATAGACTCTTTTGAGCAACTTGCTAATCTTAAAGGTAAACTTAGCTTCTTGTGAACCTTATGAACTAATCTTGCTAAAACTTGCTCACCATGTGTATAATTGCTTTTATCCTTGTTGAAACTTGCATTGAGGCTAGTCTAGAGGATATCTTGGCCATGGCACCTTGTGCTTGCGAAATGTGGCTTTGCAAATGTTTAGCTCATGATGGAACATTGTGGGAACATTTGTTCCTTTTCCCGTAAAGGCAAGCTCATCCTTATGCTTTTAATTTGCAAAATAAGTTGATTGTGCTTCGAAGCCTCGGTGTGTTTGCCGTACCCAGTCGTGCGACCTACCGCATGGATTAGAAGTAACATAAAAATGCTAAATCCAAACATTGTACTTCAAAGCCTCAGGGTGTTTGCCGTACCCAGTCGTGCGACCCTCCGCACGGATTGGAAGATACATGAGGATCATATAAGAATAATGCTTTTCTCTTTTCTTATGAGTCTCTGTTGCATATGTGAGTGTTTGTAGAGATTATTTTCTACGAATGGTTGTTGCCTTGGTTGAGATTGAGACTGGTTATATTCTTATGATTCACTTGATGCTTGTTTTGCTTGGATGGGAGTACTTACACATGTGGTGGCAGCTTTTCTCATGGGGAGTAAATTTGATTCTATCTAAGCTAGTCAATCTTTTTTCTTAGCCTGTATAGCTCTTGGTGTTTATGCCTTGCTATCTATTTTTGATCTTCTTATGAGTGTGAACTATTGTTTTTACACTTCATAGCTCTATACTTGTGATTAGCAAGGTTAAATACTTGTTTGCATAATTGTCGAAGCTCCTTAGGTTTGCATTTTCATGCATTGCATGTTTGCTTGTTCTTTTCCTTCTTTGATGACTTCATTGCCAAAGGGGGAGAAAATATTGGGTCATGCACAAATAATGCTAAGAAACTTAAAATGATCTATTTTGCATTACATGAGACCTACCACAAGTTGAGGGGGAGCATATCATGTCCTTGAACGTTTTCATGTGCTTTTCACATTCTTTGCATTCTTGAGTGGCTTTCTTTGTCAACTCTTGGTTTTGTGATCCCTCTTATACTAGATGGCTACTTTTCACCTTTTCTTTGGGTTTGGCCATTTAGATGTGCTTACTCGGTTTCGCATTTCAAATCTCTAAGCTTTGTACATTTGATGTTGTCAATGTACTCATCAAGGGGAAGATTGATGTCACACCTCAAAATTTTAAATTTTGGTATGTGACCTAAATTTCACTAATTTTTAAAAAAATTCAAAATAGATTAAATTTAATTTAAATTAATCAGAGCATTAACATTTATTTTAGGCAAAAGAACTATTTTCTAAAAGTAGTTAAATTAATTTAGGTTTGTTTATTTATTATTATTATTAAAATTTTGTTTGCTGCATTCATGCTGCTATAGTTGCACTAGGATTTTATTGTGTGTAAAAATGTATTTTAAAATCCAATTAGAATTTGAATTGTTTTGATTTAGAAATTTGAAAAGAAAAAGGGAAGATAAATCCCCTGCCTGCTCTTGGGTTCTGGTGTAGTATGTTAGAATGGGTACGTCATGCTTAGTTTGCTATATCGGGTTTGGAAGTGTCTAATGTTAATCTTGACTAATGGCTCACTTGAACATAATGATCATGAGAGATGGGTAATCCTTTTTAGCAACATGGAACCTAGGTGATCCAAGCAGGAGGATGATGATGATGGTGCGGGTGCGGGTATGCACGTATACTCGGTATAGTACTGTGGGTTGTGGTGGCACCTGCTTGGGATCACAAGAGTTAGTTCGTGGAGCGGACACCCAAGAAAACAACGCAAAGCACAGGTCTGATATGGGTAGGCTTGGTTGAGTATCAAGATGTCTTCCCAGTTTTGCGGCCAGTCGAGGAAGGAGGACGGAACGGTTTACTTTCGGACTCAGGCGAGGGATGGTTCACTCCCAAGCCATGGCGCCAGAGGGGGCTTCTGTAGGAACGGTTTAATTCCACAGCGGTGAAACCTTAGCATGGATTGTTTGCAAGCTGGGAAGCTCTTTAAAAGACCTTATGGTGATCTCTTGGCCTCACACCTACGGTAGCGTGGTTTGGGAAACATGAAGACTCTCTAGCCACTACATAGTGATGAAATCACCAACCTGTGGGTAAAGTTGTATAACCTCTGTAGAGTATCAAACTGTTATAACAGTCGTGCTCACGGTCATGAGCGGCCTGGATCCTCACACATTTAGGAGGGTTGATTATGGGTGAACTTGGTGGGTAGCCAAGTTTGGTTTGGTTGGTATTGGCTGGCTTCTTAGTGAATAGTATTCTATGTGAACTGTTTAACTCTGTGTGAGTTGGTGGCTCTGGATTCTATATGAATCATAGTCCTATGTGAGCTATAACTACTTACCATTAACGGGATTTGGTTAACTTTTCACCTAGTAAATAGGAGTGCTTTTCAAATGGTCTTAGGTGTAGCGCTCATTTATGCAAATGAACTATTATGTTGGCCTTTCTTCTATTTAGCTTGCATGTCATACTTTCCCCCACTTGCTGAGTATGGCATGTGCTCACCCTTGCTATTTTCCTTTGTTGTTGTACTATTAAACTGCTGCTCAGAAGATGGAGAGATGGATTACATCGATGAAGACTACTACTAGGCGAGCGTGCCCCCAGTCGATTGCCGGTGGTGTTATGGCATCTTCCGCTGTTATTCTATGAGAGAGTCATTCTTAGTCTTTAAAGACAATTATTTATGTAATAATAGTACACTTTAATAATGACATTGGTTATACTGTTATTCACTTTACTGTCGATATGTGTGAAACTTTTCCTGGGCACACATATACTAAGCATCTGGTTTTGTCTTTAAAACCGGGTGTGACAATTGAGAAACCATGTGGATATTTCTCATGGTTTATAATATGTAATGAGTAATTGACATTGGTTGAGTTCCGTGTTTGAGTTGAAATGCAGGAATGTGTGGATTACATGAGTATGTGCATATCATGGTTTTGACTAACCGGAGTTGGTAAGGATGTCAGAGAGTTTGCAGGAGATGGGAAATATGTTTGCTTGTCTCATGATGTGTAGGTCACTGGAGTCAACTTGGCGGTCAACGGTGAGAGAATCAGGCACAAGTAGGAGACTTAGGGCCGGACGATCAGGAGGCCAGGTGAAGTCAAGGGTCATCCACACCATACATGTGGAGAGGCAAGAAGCATGGATGGTTTCGCGGTTGAGCCTCAAAACCACGAGTGGTGATCAAGACGGTGGGGTTGACCAAGTCAAAGGTGATCGGACGTCGGTGCAAGTAGAGGCTTCCAATGGACCGGAGGCGGGAGAGACTTGCCGATGAGGAGGATCACAGGACAAGGTGACACGCGTCAAGATCAAGAAGTCATGCTTTGAGAAGCGTGCAAGGCGGTTTCCCGGTTTGGGCCTCAAAACCGGTGGCGGTGGTTGGTGGTGCACGTGGCACCATCATGGAGCTTGCTTCGTGGCGAAGCAAAGTCGTGAAGGGCTCGATGGCGTTTGGGCGAAGGAAAAAGAGTTGGATGGTTTTGCCCCTGGTGGTAGGTGGCAATGAGTTATAGATAAGTTTAGAGTTGTCTTGGACCCTTGGTCTATATAAGGAGAGGTAGGGCTGGTGGAAGAGGTGCCTCTCTTTCCCTTAGCCTTGCCTTCAGTCTTCATTCAAAGTGCTAGGAGAGGTCTTCATGTAATAGAGGAGAGGAGAGGTTGTGTGAGAGACATCTCTTTCTCTTCCAAATAATGGGAGGAAGAGGGTGGCTTCCTAGCCTTTTATCTATGGATCTTGTAAGCATGTTTCTATGATATGAGAATTATTTTCATGCTCAAGATCTTCATTTCTCTTCCTAAATCCTGAATTTCTCTTTTTCTCTATTTTCGGAGCTATTTTTGTGGGAATTTTCGATCTCATTTTTGAGTGAGTTTTTAGGGTGGATTTTTTGGGGATCCTAGTGCTATGGTAAGCTAGAACAATCCTACATAGGTCCTTGACCGAATCAAGAGCTCTAGCACCTTCGATTTGAAGGATTTCTCAAGTTTCTTCTGTTTGGTATTCTTGGCACAAGATCTGAAATTTGTGATGATTTCCTGAGCCAATTGAATAGATCTTTTTGGAGGAAGGTCACAATGACCTGAGGATTCCCTGGTTCAAAAATCACAAGTTTTGGAGATCATTTGGTTGAGTTTTGGAGAGATTTGTAGGAAAATCACGATAGTTTTCTGTTCTGTCGGGGGTCGATCGACACTGTCGATGACTAGAATCGGCACTGTTGGTGGGTCTGAGCTTGGATCAGCATTGCCGATGCCATGACCGGCACTGCCGGTGGCTTGAGCCTGAACCCCACACCGGCACTGCCGATATCCTCTACCGGCACTGCCGATGCGCTCCGACCGCAGTGTTTCAGAGTTTTGAAAATCCCGCACCGGCACTGCCGATGGTGCCAACCGGCACTGCCGATGGATGTGATCGGCAACTACCGATGGTTGTCCAGACTTGATCTGTTTTGGTGCGTTTCTTTGATAGTTTTGATTCTTTGCAGTTCTTTTTTATTTCCGCTGTGTTCCACTGCTGTTGTTGATCGCTACTGGGTTGGCACATCACAAGCTGGTGTGTATGGCCTTGGTGATCGGTTTGGAGGTTGGTTTGGATTGTAATTGGGATATAGGTCAAGTTCTTGTAAAGAATTTTAATAGGCTCCCATTCATCCCCTCCCCCCCCCCCCCTGGTCGCCTTCTCGGTCCTTTAGAGTCTAATTATACTTGATATAGGTTTATATTCAAAAGTAGACTTTATGATACAAATATAATGCAACCTGAACAATCAGAGGACAACTCGGGATGTACCACGGGCGCATGTGCTTAACACAAGTAGGCTGCATGATACAAATATGATACAGCCAGAACAAAATGCTGCAAAGACTTCTGATGTCCATGAAAAGTAGTTTGATGCACTGCAAAAAAGGTACAATGAAGTAGTGTAAAATGAAAGAAAAGACGAGTGGACCTTCCAAAAGGTAGACGTATATGGGTCTATGAGAAATTTGTTTGCTTACGTACCATCAAGGTAAATACTTGCTATGGTTTTACGTTCCAAGAAACAAATCTAGTTCAGTTTAAACCTAAATTATTATCCCGAAAATAAAAAATTAAAAACAGAGGGAATATTAACTAGTGGTGAAATCGGATTGGATATACATAGGTGTAGCTCTCCCCATCCTATCCTATATTATTTTCAAAAAAATTGAGTCCGAAGGCATAGTCCCAGATGATTATTCTTCATCAGGTACCGTATCATATATTCTTGTCATAGAGTCAAAGTTGGATGCCAATATTGTCGTAAGGGTTTCATGGATGACAAACAAATGCTAGAGGTGCAGTTGGAATAAGAAAGGAGATATCGATTGCCAAAATATAAAAAGAAGAGCATGTGCTTATTACTGTCTACAAAAGTGTTCATACTAAAATAACATGATGTTTGGATTTGTTCCGGATACCGCAATTTTGTATCATATATCACTAATATATTGTTTTTTTAATTTTTTTCTCGGATTCTAACATAAGCACCGTCGGATAACTATTGGTGCATCATAATTATTATCAATTTTAGCTTTATACGCCTTTGGATAGTAGTACTATCGGATATTGTCTGTTGTTTTCACACCTATAGAAAATTTAGAACAAGTGATCTAGTTTAATTTGCACTAAATTTATTATAAAAAGGAAATCCGGTGTAAATCGTCAAATATTCCCACTGTTTTACATGACTCAATTATCTCACAGCCAGCCAAAACTGTTTCGTCGCTTTACATCCAGTTACTACGTAGAAAGCCATTTCAACGTCTCTAGGGCCTCCATATCCCAACATATTTAGTCGGCGAAGCTTCTATAGGGCCATTTGGGCCGTGGCCCCCCTGTCCAAGAAAAAAAAACATGATTTCACCATGTAATTTTTTTTCAAAAGCGTGCATTACACAGTTTGCATTAAGATAGAACATAGTTTATTACAACATCCAGAACAACAAGGACAGTACATGAAGTACATACAACCGAGGCAAACCACCACCTAACATTCCCAAACCACGACCAAAGGAACTCGCTAGAGACAAGCAACCAAAAGCTTCAGAAGGTGGATGTACATCATTCCAACACGCAACGATGACCTCCACCATACAAACCTGCTTGGAGGCCCCCAAGATGACGTATCCAACAAGAACATGATACTCGTTGTCGTCCCTCGGAAGAATCGGGATTGGGTTTTCATCCTGAGGACCTCCATGGAAAGCCCATGAGCACCACGACAACGCCTCCACCGAGGTAATCGACACCTAAATGTGAAAACGTTGTTGGCACCGACAGGAACGTCGGGCAAAGCTTTCGTCGGATGCTAAGGGCCCCCAAACTAACTGCACTCACCAGAGAGCCACGGGGAGAAACTCCACCACAGCAATGCCGTCGAGCCGTCCGACCAACGATGACAAGCTCAGTCCGCAGCTGACACCAACCATGAGCAACCCCTGCCGCACACCACCATCATTGCCCGAGTGCCGAGAATCACACCGCTGCTGTGGGAGATGTTGAAACTGTCGTGCGCCACCCTGACACCCTCCGCCATGGTGGCCGCCGCCGCCGCGCCAGCCCCGCGCCCCCACCCTGGTGGCCTTCAATGTTGGTCCACGCCATGCTGCATCCCCACCATGGGGGGCGTCGACGCCAATGCGCATAGGGGCTCCATACCCATGCTAAAGAGGTTGTCATCACCACACACAAGAGGCCCCGACCACCACCAAGGGGACCGCTGATGCTGCTGCATGCCACTCGTCGTCCCTCCGTTGTGAGCGCAGCTAGATCCGCCCTTCTACGACCTTGCTCTGACTGCCACGACCGTGGATCTGCCGCCAAACGCTGGGGAAATGCCACCCACGCTATGGACTCCATCGAGCTCCCAATGACGGGAGAGAAGCACCTTGAGGAGAAAAAAAACATCACGCCACCACCTTCCTCGCGCTTGCACGCATTGACTGTGATATGCTCGGGCAGCGGCGAGGCAGGTGGGAGGTAGGGGAGGCGACGGCGGTGACCAATTAGGGTTCCGCCCGAGTCGCCCCTCACCAGCGCGCGGGGGACGTGAGTCACTCCACGATGTAATTTTGTCCGGCTTAGACATTGGCCCAACAGCCGGTCCCCTTCAACTAAATTTTTTAGCCCATGTCCCTCCATGAAGCTTGACCCTAGTTTCACCACTGCTGGTAACATCAATGCCATCAGGAATCCATCTATCATTCCAGAGTTTAGTAGATATCCCATCGCTGATTCTGTTGATTAAACCAAACTTTAGAAGCTCTCGACCAGCAAGAATTGCTCTTCATGTATGTGAATAGTTTTATTTTCCTTGTCGATAGAAAGTCCGCTTGAGGGAAGTAAATGGTTTTGAGCACACTTTTTCAACCTTCAACCATATTTGCCTACCATCGCAATACTGAATAGCTTGAGGTCGCAGAAACCTATACCTCCATAGGCTCCATTGCACTTTGCCATTGTTAGCTCATACCGCCTCTTCCAATGGATACTTCTGTGATCAATATTGCTACTACACCAATTGTTTGCAATATGGCACTTCTCACTTTCTTGCAAGTACAGGAGACAAAAGAAGGCAACCCTTGGACCAAGTCAGAACAGCTTGCACTTAAGACTTGATGTATTTCACTTGAAGCATAACTCAATTCCATTGGCTCCAAATGGACCAAGTTGCCTCCACTACTTAAGAGTGACCCGATATTTGTTGTACTTTACATTCCTGCTTTCAGAGTGTGATGATCTATCTCACACAGTATTAAATTTTGAAAGTATTTGATAATTTTTCCCAAAATAAAAAGAATTCATCTATGTCATGAAAAAGAGTTTATAAGATATAAAAGTTTTTTAATTAAAAAGCATATTAGTTAAAATGAACTACTATTCATGAGGCTTTTTTAAGTTAGTGAAATTCAGGAGAACATAGGATTTTATTTTTAAATTGTTTTTATTGTTCTACAAACTTGAAAAACGGTTTAGATAGAAATTAAGAATCCTAAACCTAAATTGTGCCTAAATTAAACTTACCCAAACCGAGGACTCGACAAAGTCTTTTTGGCTTGCTTGAAAACTAAAGAGTTGTTTCTAGATCTTGATATGTCTCAAGAAAACTCGATTTTGGGTGTTATCATGGCTTCGGATATTCTTATCCTCAAAATCATTTGTGGTGTTTGGAGAAACTGTAGGTGGACCTCCGACTATTACTCATGTTGGTCCCTAGTTTCGTCTCCTCGTATCTCTGCTACAACAAACCTATGGAGGCTCCATTGTTTCCTTTGCCTGAGGCTGTCCGATGTGATGGTGATGAGGACATCCCTCATGACTACACCTATGAGAGACCAATGACTCGAGCCAAAGCAAAGCAACTACAATATGAGGTGAATCTTTTCCTTAATGATTGTGAACATGCATCTCATAAGAGTCATGTACTACCTAATGAAAGTGCATTACTTGTCCTCAGGTTTGAAGCACAGGTTCAAGACATGGTGGCCACTTGATGCCCAAAGAAAGCAAGTTGAGGTCGATGTACTAATGTCCAGATTCTGTACTTCAACTTCATAATGAATTTTGTATCATTCTAAGAGTTACCACCTAAGTGTTATATATGGACGGAAAGGTCTTGAAGTCTACTTTCATATGCAACAAACAGCGCATCCATTGGATCTCTGTAGAGAGAGTTATGCCTATTTTAATGAAGACTGCTCCAGACTCTTTCTGTCTCAGGGCGTGTTGATTTTGCTCAGGGGCGTGTTACTTTTACTTCAAGAGTGTTCCTTTTTCCAGTTCGGACATGTCCGATCTGAACAGATATTACTTTTGCTCAGGGGGTGTGTTACTTTTACACCGGAAGTGTTCCTTTTTCCAGTTCAGACTTGTCCGATCTGAACGGATGTTACTTTTATTTGCCTATTTCGCAAAAGACCCATGTAACTTCAGTTTGGCCCAGCTAGGAGGAGTGTTTCTAGTCTAAATAACCCTTCTACACCTAGTGGAAACCCTAACCACGAATTAAACTCAGAAAAATATAGAAGCATATTGCTCTTATCTTTAGGGTTTGTGCCATAAGTGCTCCCTTGAGGATTGGGAGTTTTCTCTATCACTTGTTCTTGTGTTTCCTTGTGATTTGCAAGAGCATCGCCTCTCCTTTATGTTATTTAGGTTAGGCATCGACCAAAGTGTGTTGTTGGGCAAAATCTCTGTCACAGCTGGCTATTCTAGCAGTTGTTGGTGCCAAGATTCGTCAGGTTTTATGGGTCAGGTTATCCTTAGGTCCTACGACGAGAAGATCAGGCATGCCCCCGTATCATCTTGGTATTCAGAGCTACGGTTTCCTCTGTAGGATCTTTACCCCTTTGTATCCCCACTTTGTTTCCCCTGTTGTTCACCATCCTAAACTGAAAATACCAAAAATTTCTACTACCCAAAACCCGATCTGAAATTTCAGTGAGTTTTGTTAAGTTTTAGTCCAATAGATCGAATTTGGTTGTTGGATTTGTGTGTTTCCCTCCATATTCCACCTCTGATTTGTTTTACCCATTAGTTACCCATTAGGATTTATGTTTTTTCCTTTGTTATTGTGTTCTTGTTCATGTCAACTTTCATCCCGAAATATTTTTGCGCTCAGATCTGAAATTTGACCACCATACACTAAAACAAGCATAACTTTTGCATCCAAAATCCGTTTTTGGTGTTCTTGAGCTCGTTGGAAAGCTTATTTGAAGTACTATTAGAATATTAGGTGATCAAGTTGTTAATAATAAAGTGGAATATTTATTTTAGCATGAAAAGTTTTAGTTACTACTGCTATTGAAATTTCAGACTGTGCTGAAACTGAAACCTTATGTATCGACTCATCCTTAGATGTGTCCACCAAGTGTAGTATATATCATTAGTACACCATATCATCCTTTGTGGAAACTTTGAACCTATTGAGACTAGTTGTAGGTGTTGCTTAAGGCTTTGCACCTTGTTGAAATCGAAGTTTTATTTGAACATCAACTCTTCATTGTTGTATACAATCTGATGTGCTGATTTCAGTAGAAAAAAGAAGAGAAAAAAGAAAGACAAAGAAGAGTGAAACAAAAGAATCAAAAGAAAAAGATTAAGTGCTGAGATCACCACATTGATTGACTTGCTTACTATTGTTTTAGTTTCTCATATATTCAGCATTTGTGCAAATCTTGTAGCCTTCTATTTTATGTGAGCAACCATAGCGTCTCTCCATAACTTGTGTAGCACTGAGCTTTGTTCTTTAGTTGAATTTTCAGTTTAGCTCATTTCCTTGGCTGCAACAAGTTCCACCATCTTTGTTCGTGAGTTTCTAAACACATTTGACATTTAATTTGTTTTCCGTTCAACAACAAGACTTTGCTATCTTGGTTGGATTGTTACTTAACTTGACAATAGCTTGAAGTTTTAGTTTGCATACCACATAAATAACCCTCCAAGCTCCACAAATAAACCTCTGTTTAGAATGCACTGTGACTTTGATTTTTCTTATTATATCACCTTTGTTGTGCCAACTACCACCAAGGCTTTGTGCAACTCGCAATTTCAGCAAGGATATATAAGAACTTCGGTGGTAAGAGAAGGTGAGATTGTGTGATTTCCACCATAGCCACGTAGCTTGAATTATCCTCTTTTTTCCCACTAACCATGGCAGGTGATGTGATGAAAGAATCAAGTTTTGTCACACAATTCCAGCTACAACAAGGTATGCAAGAATTCAAGGTCCAATTCAATGCCAACATGAGTAATGTTCAGAGTAACACTGCTGAAGATATTGTGAAAGCATTGAGAGAGGATGTGCATAGAAGAAGGCATGACGATATTGCCTATGAAGCTACTACCCATGTTGCTGCTATACATGATACAAGACTCCGTGGTGGAGATGATGATGTTGCTGCCCATGGCCATGTGCAAGGACAAGAAACTGAAGGTACTGATGCAAAAAGATTTGAATTTAAATTACAAGTTGCTACACCTGCTTCTCCTCCACATGGAGAAAGGCTTGGATTTGAAGATAATGGTGGTACTAACAACGGTGTGAGAGGTGTTGAAAAAGAAAAATGTTGCTGCACCAAAGATTGAAAGGAAATTGCAAGCTGAAGCCCGAATAATTAACAATGCATTTTGTAACTCAAAGTCATCATCCAATGCTTCTACTAATGTGAAGTTTGGTTTAGGAAGAGACCTATTTTCAGCAAGCCAACACTCATCATCAAAAGCTCAGCCCAAAGGTTTAAATGATGTGAAATTTGACTTGGGAAGAAACTTATTTTCAACAAGCACAAGCTCAAGTTCAAATGTTCACTCTACTCCTCCAAGAGATGTGATGTTTGACTTGGGAAGAGGTATATTTTCAGCTGAATGCAACCATGAGTCAAATGCTCAACACCTTTCTCTTGTGATGGCAATCCAATCACCATGTGAGGAGACAACAATCGGGTCATCTATAGCAATGAGTAGTCCTGAGATCTTCACCTCAAAAACTTCCAGCACTCCATGTCTAAATTCTTTGGAACAAAGTGATAATTTGAAGTATTGCTCTGGAAATATTGTGGTAACTAAAACTGAAACTGGTGAAGAAGAATCAGCTAGTGAAGATGTGAGTGGATCTCCCACGAAACAAGAAATGTTTCATACTACTCGAATGGAAAAAAGGAAATGAACACAAGTTGTGCTCTTCAGAACTTTATCATACCATTGTAGGTGTCAATGCCTTGAGTGTTCAAATAAATGGTGATGCAGAAATGCAACCGTTCAACTCATTTCAGCCCAAGGCTAAACTAAATGTCGATTTAGGTGAGTTGACAAGCGAATGTAGTGGCTGCAATCTTTTTCATTGCATGAAAATTATTGATAAACATGGAGCAACCTTATTGAACCATCTTTGAATCAACAATGATGAAGAAGTGCAATGGTTCAACTCATTGCAGCCCAAGAGTAAGCTGAATAGCAGTTTGAGTGTGTTGACAATTGATGATAGTGGCTGCAATCATGTTCAATGCATCAAAATTTGTGATGAAAACAAGACAGTCTTGCTGAATCATCTTGGTCCATCATATGTACATTGTACAAGAAATCATTGGTATCTTAAAATGAAACATTAGGGAAAAGGAACTTTTAGCAAATCTAATTACATCGTGTCTAAGTGTGATGAGAAGCCAAGGATGGACTGTCATTATCCTTTGGAGATGTCATGGGATTTTGATGGACAAGTTATTATGTATGAAGGCCATGACAACCCTCATGATGTAAGTTGTGGAAGAAAAGAAGATGAGTTGTTGCTCCTTGCATCCGAACAGCATAGGGAAATTGAACCAATGATGTTGGATAAGGGAAAGAAAGAAGAGAAAAACATGAGGGCCATCCACAAATTTGTGAGTGAGTGCCATAAACCAAACATTAGTGGAAAAAGAGAGAATGAGTGGCACAACCTAGTCGCAACAAACACTAAATCTAAAATAAGAGAAGTGAGAGATGCAACCCAAACAGCTCATTTGCTGCTATCCAAAGATGCATTACTTTCCACTAACGAAATAATTCTTTCTTCTAGTGTTATTCCTAGTGTGTTGCAGACTGATAATGATGTCCATATGGAGAAGGTACCTGTTGATCTACCTTCACCTTGTTGCACTGAACATTCGAGTGACCTCATTCTAGGCCTATCACCTCCCAACCGGCCACTGTACCTCACCAATCCGGAAGAGATAAGAGAATTTTAGGAACAAAGCCAAAGCTACTTGACAAAGTGTATGTACATGAAAACCTCAACTCTTACATTGTCCCTATGGCTCTTGATCACGAGAAAAATAGAACATAGGCATTATATTTTGTTCATGGAACTTTAAATGACATCATCATCATTATCCATATTTATCTTGATCCTAGTTTTTATGCAATGTATGATGAGCATTGTTGTCCTAGTAAATTCTCTACGGCTGATTTGCTTAGTGAGTGTTATCATATTGAAAATAATTTGAGCTGCACTAGTATGACATGCACTTTTATACCCTTGATTTGTCATGATTACTTTGATAACATTGGCATGTATGGCCACATCACTGTAGAGCATGCTGAAATGTTTATGCAATTGTCCAAAGAGCTCATGTCTGAGAAAAATGTGGAGGAGCTTTCTGTCACTAATCCTTATGTTGTAGCTCCATATTTGAAATGTCAGGGTAAAAAATGTTGCGATGAGTACCATGCCAATGATGGGTACTTGGTTTATGCTAACAATTTGTGTGTCCTAGAATCGTCCTTGTATTTGACTACATTGCAGAAATCATACATGAGAAGATCAATGGACCACACTTGCTGCTACAACATCCACTCTATTGGCCTAAGTTGAGGCAATATGTGGATATATTGGTGCGGAGATGTACCACTTGTCGTAAGCCTCAATGCCAAATGCACTCTCACAGTTTGTACACTCTACTCCCCAAATTTTTGGAGGACATGCTCTTGCATTTCATCATCGGATTGTCTAGAACTAAGAAGGGGAGCATTTCAGCTATGGTGCTTCTAAATTTTGCAATAATATCTCTCTATTGCAAGAGCGACAACGTGTCGCATGTAGCTGACTTGTTTTCTAGGGAAATTATGAGGCTACATGAAGTGCCAAGGACCTTTGTTGTAGGTCATGATGTGAAGAGTGTGTGCTATTCTTGGATGACTTTATGGACCAAGCTGTTGTCCTCACCAACATCTTACCTGCAAAGTGATAAAAAATCAACAATGGTCAATTGCACATTGCCCATGCTGCTGTGGGAAATAATCAAAGAGTGGGGATATTTCTTGCTACATGTTGAGTTTGCACAATACATGGCAATCCTCCCTACAACACAAATCTGGCCATTTGAAGTTGTGTATGGGTTCAAACCACCTACATCACTTGATTGGCTGCCACTTCTACAACAAGAGCAAGCATATATGGAGGCCTTCAACAAGGCTGAAAATGTGAAGATCTCAAAGCTAGAGACTGAGGAGAAATCAGAGTCCTATGCTATGAGTACCCACAAGAATTTTCTGAACATGATTTTTGACCCTGGAGATTTTAATTGGGAGTGTTATTGGACGGATACAATTCATAGGCTGCTGCATCAAGGATATTGGTCCTTTAAGGTTATTGCTAGGATTGATGATAATGCCTTCAAGATTGCGCTTTCAGAAGAAGATTATACCAACAACACATTCAATGTTGGTGATTTATTTCCATTCACCCTTGGTTCTGAAAAATCAGAGTCGAGGTCAACTCTTTTTTCAAGAAGGGGAGGATAATGAGGACATCCCTCATTACTACACCTATGAGAGACCAATGACTCGAGCCAAAGCAAAGCAATTACAACATGAGGTGAATCTTTTCCTTAATGATTATGAACATGCATCTCATAAGATTCATGTACTACCTAATGGAGGTGCATTACTTGTCCTCAGGTTTGAAGCATAGGTTCAAGACATGGTGGCCACTTGATGCCCAAAGAGAGCAAGTTGAAGTCGATGTGCTGATGTCCAGATTTTGTACTTCAACTTCATGATGAATTCTGTATTATTCTAAAAGGTACCACCCTAAGTGTTATACATGGATGGAAAGGTCTTGAAGTCTACTTTCATATGCAACAAACGGCGCATCCATTGGATTTCTGTAGAGAGAGTTGTGCCTGATTTAGTAAAGACTGCTCCAGACTCTTTCTATCTCAGGGCATGTTGATTTTGCTCAGGGGCATGTTACTTTTACTCCGGGAGTGTTCCTTTTCCCAGTTCGGACTTGTCCAATCTAAACGGATGTTACTTTTGCTCATGGGATGTGTTACTTTTACACCAGAAGTGTTCCTTTTTCCAGTTCGGACATGTTTGATCTGAACGGATGATACTTTTATTTGTCTGTTTTGCAACAGACCCATGTAACTTCGGTTTGGCCCAGCTAGAAGGGGTGTTCCTAGTATAAATAACCCTTGTACACCTAATGGAAATCCTAACCACGAATTGAACTCAGAAAAATATAGAAGCATATTGCTCTTATCCTTAGGGTTTGTGCCATAAGTGCCCCCTTGAGGATTGGGAGTTTTCTCTACCACTTGTTCTTATGTTTCCTTGTGATTTGCAAGAGCAACGCCTCTTCTTTGTGTGGTTCAGGTTAGGCATCAACCAAAGCATATTGTTGGGCGAAATCTCTGTCACAGGTGGTTATTCTAGCAGTTGTTAGTGCCAAGATTCGTCAGGTTTCACAGGTCAGTTATCCTTAGGTCCTACGACGAGAAGATCGAGCAAGCCCTCGCATGAGATGGCGTCCTTGTAGGTCCTGGATCTTTAATTTCTCGGGTGGAGCTCAAGCAACAAATGTGGTGACTGGGATCTCGTCTTGGCCGTCATTGTTGCTACAATTCAAAGGATCTTGTTGTAATTTTCCCTTTTAGCAGTGTCGCTTGTATTGTTGATGAGCCTTGATGTAATTCCTAATATTCATAAATTCATGTCTTAAGAAAGATAGTTTTACTATTTTTTAGCTGCTAGAGGTCTATTTTCTTTGAAAAACCCATGGTGCAAGTTGGTTCATTCAGGTCTTCCTCCTGCGAGGGGGGAATAAGCAAGAATCTGAAACATGGATGAGATTGTAGCATGCGGGTGACTTAGTTTTTATTTTTTCCAGTGAATCAGTGAGCATGGCATGGGCCGGTTTCGAAACACTAGGTTTTAATTCTATAGAATGAATTTGAAAGCTATTGGAATTTCATAATGTTTCAACATCGCATAAAGTTATTGGAATTGTGTTGAAATATTGTTGAATCGAGTTAAACTTTTTTCGGGTTTGAATTTATCTCCAAATGCTTTGAAAGATTTGTTAGCGCAACTCAACATTTATAAACTATTTAATTGGTATATTTTAAACTATTTGAGGTAAATAGTGGTGTTAGCACTAGTACAATAGAACCCTTTAGTGGCGTTAAGAATGAATCTTTAATGACGGTTTTTCAAACATCCCGTCACTAGGAAGGAAGAGATGCCAGTTGTGGTGCAAAAAGAAATGGAAATAGGCAGTCAGGCCTGGCCCGGTCCACCATGTAGCCGGGCCAGAAGCCTAACCACAACCATCATCGACATGCCAGCTCGGAGTCTTCACCCTCGTTTGCCTGCCTGGAGCCGCCATTGAGTGTCGGTCGTTGTCACCGTGCCACCCGTGCCCTACCCTCGATCATACGCCTCGACCTCCTCTTCCTCCTTTAGCGACCTTGCCTAGCTCAGGTCCAAAGAAAGAAGAGTTGGCCTAGGTGTGGATGAAAGGAAGAAGGGCGAGCCGCTGCACGCTAGACTCGGAGGGGGGGGGGGAGAGAGAAGACCGCTAGGGGCGAGTCTTCATGCGCATTAGCTTGGATCCAGGAGAGCAGGAGGGTTATGAGAGCACGCAAGGGAGATGGAGAGGAGAGGGGCGTCAGCAAGGAGGAAGGAGGTTGCGCGAGGAAGAATGGAGAGAGGCAGGGTGCAGTGTGGTGGAGGAAGAAGGGAGGGCTCTGTGAGCGAGGAGGAAGGAGGGAGGAGAAGGGTTACGATATGGTGCAGGGAGATTCTGGGTGAACCAGGCCGAAATAGATGAGTTTGTAGCGTGCTAACTGTTGGGTATTTTCACGATAACAGAATAAATCCTCAAGCATACGGATACCAAAGTAGCTTTCATCTAGGAGTATTCCAAGGTATCGAATCCACAAGGAATGTGTGTGTCTAATCTTTTGTTCTAGTTCAATCAAGGACACCAAGATAAATGTGGCTTTGGGTAGAGAGGATTTCTACTAGTTGTAAGGTCCTAATCAGGGTAAGAGTACTACTAGGTTGCTTGCATTGGGCATCCGGTTTTTTTCTGCATCTACAGTGCAATTCTGGCCAAGAGCCTACTGCGTAGCAGAACATAGAGGATTTTAAAGAACAGATAAGACTGTCACCACCTACTGCCTATCTCAAGCAATCCATGGACTGTGCAATAAACGAAGGTAACCTACGGCCTAGACACCACGTCTATGATTTCAATTACTCCCTTAATCTCTAGCTATGATGGTATAAGACTAAGGTCTCTAATAAAATAGAGCGTTGAGCGAGCAAAGCAACTAAGTATGAAACTTACTTAAAAAGAAAATTTAAATACCAAGAAAGGAATCATGAAGACTTACTAAATATGGCAAGCATCCATTAAGGTACAAGCGTGAAGAAGTGGTGGACAGGCCCACTCCTCCTTCGGACTTTCCCTCACTCTCTCCCTATTTTTTAATAGCTTTAGTAGCATTGAGTCTTAAGGAAATAAAGCACTAAACACTAATCTTGAAGTGTTTGGAGAGTGGAGGCACTCTCCTCCTTATATCGGGGCCCAAAGTCGGTAACTCCTGCCCTAAGCACGGGAACGTACCTTAGAAAGGTGGTGCGAGACTCCTCGAGCAGGCCTGGGCCGAGTGGGCCTCAATGTTGTTCGGTCGAACAGGGTTGTTCGGTCGAATATCAATTGATGCCCCTCGGCCACTGCCTTCTCCAGGACACTGACTTACTATCCCCATTTGTCCCTCCACGTGTTAGGCATTTTGGTATGCCGGTTTGCTCTATTTATGGGCCCATAAATCCTTCTACTGCTCTCTGATTGGTCGGAAGTGTGCTTTCTCCCTTGATGACATGAATTTTCTATTAATTTTGCGGAATAATCATCTGCAATAAATATTTACCAATACTTGTGAAATTTGTTAATAATAAACTCCTACCACTATATTGTTTGTTCATTTTATTATTTTTAAGCAGGTAATTCATGGTCTAAATTAGGCATTTAGTGACTGTCAACACTAACATCAGCAAATTGCCACTGCGACTAAATATACTAGTGGTGGCTCCCGACATCATCAATCACCACTTGTGTTTTTGGATGCTGATGTCATCGAGCACCGCCACTTGGATTAATTCCCAGTGACAATTATTGTTGACGTCAGCAAAAGCCACCACTAGTGGAACCAAAGGCTATCTCTTCGCTCGCACTTATCATCTGCTACAGGAGAAAGGCGACAGGAGAGCACCCTCGTCTCCGGCGGCGATTTTCGCTGGCTCCCTCTCGCATCTGGCGGCCGGTTCGGCGCTGGAGGGGAGTGGGAGTCAGGGAACCACCATGTGGTGTACATATCCCTCCCAGCTTCCTTAGTTTCAGTAGGTTAGGGTTAGGGTAAGGTCTGCTCGCATTGGTGTCATTGATGGTGGCGAGCATCTTTTGGGCCGGCGGTGATCTCGCAGGCGGTGGCTGCTGTTGTTCCTGTTGAGATTTCTAGCAGCATCCAACTTCCTTCTCGGCGTCTCCGGCAAGCGACGGCGAGGATGTGTCGAGGACGACCCCAAGTTGAGCTTCGGCGATGGCTCCTCCTACATTTTCGTCGATTTTCCTGTCTTGGCTGGTGACATTGTCGCCACTGGTTGGTCTGTGCCGACGGCGGCTTCATGCCGACGGTGGTCCATGTGTTCATGACGTACTGGGGAGCGGCGGCGCCGGCGCGTCCAGAGAATAATGTCTCCCGGGCTTCCCCGTCTTCGATGGCGATGGCCTCCTCGTCGCTGTCGTAGAGCTAGTGGAGTTGAGTCCTTCGGGGACTGTAGGGGAGTTCTTTTGCGTCTCTATTGGTACCTCTCACTCGTGTGGAGCCACAAAGGGATTGCGACGTTTCTCGTCGCGCATCGGATTCGGAAGATTCCGATGATCTCTCAAAGGAAACGCTTGTTTTGACTGTGTATAGATGTAGGTGGTTGTGTGCGTGGTGTGTGTAATGGGTTTCCTTTTATACGCATACAAACAGATACTACATTTATACTCAGTAGTGAGAGATTCAAAAAAAAAAACCACCACTAGTATTGATTTCTAGTTGGGTATTTTCAATGACGTTAGTTCTAGATCTTATAATGGCGGGTTTTGGTTCGCCGCTGAAAAAATGTCTAACATCACTAAAGGTCTGTTTTCTACTAGGGCAAGACTACACAGGGAAGATAGAATAACGGGTTTCACGATTTCTAGTTGTGCTATGGATAGTGTGACAATAGTAAATGAACAGTGTAAAATAAAGTCCGGACTATATGTCACTATACTCGATCCAGCGTATTATATTTATGCTGATGGGGTGTCATACCAAAAAAAAAATTCTTAGGGGACCAGAGAGAAGAAAGAACTATACCACCGTCTTATCTCGGGAAAAAAGAGAGGAAAAGAAAATAAAAAGGAAAAAAAAACTAAAGAACGGTAGGGGCTTTGAGAAAAGTGTGCCTGTCCGCGCAAGAGACAGCGCCCGAAAACGCGGATTTATGATTTCAGTGGCCGACAAGCGGGCCCTCGCACTCTCACTGTCCACTTTCACCACCACCAGAAACACTACTGGAGGAAGCTCAGCTCTATCCCGACTCCGACCGCCGCCGCCGCTACCGCCGGGCCTCGTGACCGATGGGTGGCTTCGGGACCTCGCGTCCCGCCTCCGTGGTCCTCTGCGTCATCCTCACCTTTCTCAACCTCTTCGCATTCCTCCTCGCCGTCGGCGCAGAGCGCCGCCGCAGCACCGTGCGTCCCCCTCTCGCCGTTTCCTTCCTCGCGCGAGGTGCTAAGATCACAGCTGAGATATTTTTCGTGATCTGGTTTTGGATGCAGGGGAAGGTGGTGCCGGACGAGTACGACGAGAGGTCCTACTGCCTCTACGACAGCGACGCCTCCTCGGTGTACGGCGTCGCCGCCTTCTTCGTGCTGCTGCTCCAGCAGGCCATCGTCACAGCCGCCACCCGGTGCCTCTGCTGCGGACCCGCGCTGTCCTCACGCGGCTGCGCCGTCGCCGCGTTCGCCCTCTCCTGGTGCGTGCGTTAAACCCGACCTCAGCAAACTAAACCCTAAGTTATTTCCCTTTTGTTCTTGTTTCTTGGATGCGGACGCGGCGTCATTCTGCGGTGGTACGTGCCGGGTGTAGATTGCGCGGGTGGATTTGGTTCGATATGGGTGGAATTTGCTGCTAGAAAGGCAGCAGGCACAAATAATTTAAGGATTTATATGTTGTAAATCTGAATCTTTATGTACATTAGTCACCATGCTTACCTTTCGTAAGCGTGATTTTGGGACAGATCGTGCTCTTGTGACACTTGAAAGAGACGGGTTAACAACAGGTTTAATAATTGTTTGGTACTGGTTATGTTTGGCTCGCTAACTGACAAACTGTTGCTGTATTGTAAGATTCAGAATACTTAGTTGCGCTGTTGACCCTTACCTGCTACCGAGAAATTCTAGAATACTTTGTTTTTCCATGAAGACAGTGATGTGCTTATAGATTGGTTGGTGGCGTTTTGTTAGTGTTATTGTCTCAAGATCAGCTTAGGCTCTTTCGACAAGTATCGTGGCTGGATGTACATTCTTTTGTATCCATAGCACTGAATGAATGCAGAGGGAATTTCAGCATAACCATTTGAAATACTCTAATCTGCCATAAAGAATGTCGTTGTCTTAGCAACATTCATTTGGTATGCAATGAATTAACTCGCTGGTTGAATTGTAAGGCTCAGTATCCTACAACACAATGTGTGCTCAAATGCTGAATTTTTTATCTGTCATCCACATTCACATTGAGAAGAAAAGGTATCATCACTTGATATAACATTGTAACATAATTTTTTCTTTGAATAACAAGTGGTTGTTGTGACATCAAAATTGATATCAATGTTGCAATGGATGGCATATTATCTTCATTTCTGGGATCTATCTGTCACCAAACCCATGTTTTTGAAATGTCTGTGATTTTACCTTCCAGCTGCATGTTAGTGCCTTCCTTTGTTTTGTGTCTTAGATGTTCTATTCCTTTTCCCCTTTGTGTTATTCCTTTGGGGAAAAAATAAGTACTATTGAATCCACATCATGGTTTTGGAGTGAGCTGTTTGATATTAGTTTGCTTGGGCACCAATGAGCTGACTAATCATTGACTATCTGCATTTCACAAAAAGAAAAAATCATTGACTATCTGCGATTAGTCACTTGATGATTTACATGACCTGCAACTAATCCAAATGTTTTTTCTTCAAGAATCACAAACAAATCTTAATATCAAGTGCCAGTCCTTAGAAAAGTGCCAATCTTCACAAAGGTGGTCCTTTGTCACACTAATGACCTCGGTTGCTTAATTGAGCTTAACTTTGACATGTTTGGAGTTGAGTGTTTTTCTCTTCTAGTCTTACTAATATCTAAGCTGCTTTGCTGTGACACCAAATCTCAAGTTATAATTAGAGTCATAACATAAGGTTCAAAGAGAAAACACCATGCCCTATCTGATGAGGTTCGTGGAATCCCATGGCTTGATTACTAGTTCCAGATTAGGACCATTATTATAAATTAAATCCGCCTGTGACATCTATCCAAACGCTGCCAAAGTGTGTTTTGAATTAGCTCGTGACATCTATCCAAATGCTGCCAAAGAGTCTATTAAGGTCTTGTTTCGAGAAATCTGATGTCCATGAAGCTTGATGATTGAGTCTAAGCACCAGTACGCAATAGTTACCTTTTGTGCTTTGTAATTAATACTCCGAGTAGCCTAGTCCAGATGTTTTTCTAGACATTTTCCCACAGTAATCTATTCACCAATCTAACCGTGACTAAATACTAGTGATGGATAATTTCAAATCATGTACAGAGGCACATCTGATTAGTTTTGTATTGGCAGTAGTGGGTAATTTATAAAATGTAAAAAGGGCATTTTGTGATTATGTCTTTTGTTAGGGCACTAGTGGGTAATTTTGGGTTCTTATTTTTCTCTGATCAGTGTGCTAATTTCTAGCGCCTAAGAGGAAACATGATGACTCATTTTCTTTGTCAACTATTCAGGTAATAGATTGTTTCGAAACATGAGCAAGTAATATGATCTGGTAAAAACATTTTAATCTGTAATATCAAATGTAAATCTTGAATTCCATCCTCGGTTTGACACTGACATTCGATGATCCATGGATTTAATTGAAATAATTAAAGTAATGCAAGCTTTTATGTGAATCTGAAAGTCTCATTTGGAAACAGTTATATCATCCCATTACATGATTTGCTTGTTCTCAGGTTAACATTCCTCATCGCGGAAGCTTGCCTTATTGGAGGGTCAGTGAGGAATGCAAAACACACCAAGTATTTAGGCTACTACATGAAGCATGACCTGGTATCATGCGCTGGGCTTCGAAAGGGAGTCTTTGCGGCCGCTGCAGCTATGATGCTCATCAACCTTCTGGCATCCATAGTGTACTACTGGAGCTACTCCAAATCTGTGACAGGCGGATTCATGAAGCACCGGAACGAGGTCGGTGTGGGCATGACAGATTATGGTCTCGACAAGGGCGTGTCTGGGCCCTGACTTGGCATCCTCTTGCTGTATGTTTGTACTAGGGGTTGTATCTAGGGTTGATGTCTTTCAGGTGCCCCTTTACGTGAAAGCAATGTTGTTGGTCTACGGAGTGAATGACACCAAAACTGTACGCTAATATGCCCTCATGTTGGTGGTAATGTTATTGTATGATTCATGAGTTTTGCCCTGGAGGGTGCACCCTTCATTGCTATTTTTTCTGCTGCACGACATGGATTTTTGAGGCCTCAACCCTGTTGAGTCACTGGTTTAGGGTTGCAGTTGTGCATTGTTGATAACTGCAGAAAAAAACATTGAAAGGGTACTCTAACAGCATCGTACATGGTACATAGTCCCGTAAATGGGCCACATAATTACGACTAGTATCTATTGGGTTTGCCAGGACAAGATGCAATTGAATTCATTCAGCACCGAAAGATGGTGCCTGTTCTATGTCCGGAATATACATCACATGCTCGCATTTACTGGACGTAAATGGTGACCTGGTACCGGTTCAGTAACCGCTTTTGCCTCTCTTTATCATGGAGCCACAGAAGGTAACGATAGTGTTGAGTTATCACCGATAGTAGACACTTAGATCGAAATAGAGAATGAAAAATAAAAACAACAAAAATAGAGGAGACGAAATTCTTTATTAAGTAATTTTGGTGAAATTACAAAGAAATATCTTCTCAACTATTTATAAGGGGGAAACCCTACTTCGTATTGGGCCTAGATTTGATAAGAAGCCACATGGATCAGGAGACCTTCTTCTAGAAGGTGGGTCTGGTCCAATAAGCGTTTTATAATACTTTCCCTTGGGCTCTTTATCGTGATAAATATGTCTCATAGAAACTCATTAAAAACCGAGTGGGAAAAATAGAGAAAAGAGCACATATTACCGTTACGTGCATCGCACACATTGCCTCATCAAAAACCTTATTGAGAAAACTTCATATGAAAAACTCATAAGAGAAAAAAAGTACAATGATATAATCTTCGTGATTAATAATTATCGATCTTCATAAATGATATGCATTATCTTCGAGATAACACTTTAATGTACACTTTAATTCAAGAATGTGATGTACTTAGGGAAGTTCTCCCCCTGTTCCAAGCACTTCTCTAAGTCTGTCATGCCAATACCATATCGACACTTTTTAAAAGTGTAAATTGGTAATGCATTTGTGAATATATCTATATGATTATCACAAGATCGAACATGCGTTACCAAAATCTTTCCCTTCTCTTGAAATACATGCGTATGGAAGAATTTTAGGTAACGTATGCTTTGTCTTACTTGACTTTATATATCCCGATTGTATTTGTGTAATACAAGCTCTATTATCTTCATAGATAATTGTAGGGGATGAAGTGCACATCACTCCATAAGTATTTAATGTCTTGACATTCTCCTGAGCCAGGTGTAATTCTTTCACAGCTTCAAATATTGCGATGATCTCAAAGTAATTAACTTGTCGATCTAGCAATGATCCATCACTCTTGCATTCTTCTTTAAAAAATAATTCGAGATCTTCAATTCCTCTTAGATATTATAGGATTTGCTTGATTCCATTTCAATGTCACATGATCAGTGCCAAGCTGTATCTTGATATCTTGCTAGTAGATGTATTGCCTCGTAAAAAACTTTACCTGAGAAACCTTTGAGTAAAACTCATAAAGAAAAAGAGTACAACACATAACCTCCTTTGTTACTATCTTCATGATAGTCTATCCTTACTGAATAGAAAACATGATATTCGTGATCAAAACAATAAGTGATACTATTCAATATGCTCTTCCTCACATGAACAATCCTTGAACTCCGTGTTCAATGTCTTATACATTCTTCAAGAATGCATACAAGCAATGGTAAGAAATATTACCATAGTACTAAGTCTCAAAAGACTTATCTCACAATTTTTCTAAAGTTGCAATAAGAGTAATGGAGCAATGTGCCTCGTGCACATACAAGTTTGACACAGTTAAACTATCACTTATTATTATATACTTTTATAGGATAATTCCTTTCGTATATTGGAAAGTAGAAGTTGCTACAAGCATGTAACATTCAATTGAGATCTTCAAGATCATACACCAGTCTTCATTTGGGGATTACACTAAATATCTTTATGGTATCATATAAAATCATATTTCTGTTGCTAGCATGTACTTTAGAAGTACTTATGATTCTATATTAATCAAATCGGGTCGAAATCCTTCAAGGATTAGTGGTGTTTATTTCATAATTTGACTGGTAAAGTCATTTATTGACTAATTCCTTCGTGGATATATATCTTCAATGAGATCCTCTTGATGAGACTTTTCATTAAGTGATGCTCCTTCGTGGGACGTTTCTTCAATGAGATGCTCTTCATGAGACTTCTCATATAAAATCTTTCGAGGATTTCATCGTATGGATTTACATAATCCACTTGTTTGACTGCATTTATTCAATACGACTTGCTAGAAATAATCAGAACATTTTATGAGTAGGAGTATAAGTCTACATGACGTATGAACCATATATTTCACCATTATTTATGCTTCATCCTCAATTGCTTTATTCATTAACCCGATATAAATGCTTCAAGCATCTATGTCATGGACTTTGTCTCTAGATCCGGATTCTCATAAGAGAAACAATAGCAATATTTCAGAGAAAATGTTGTTAACAATACTTCAATTCTTTCCTATATTCATCTTTTTAAGATGATTCAATACCATATCATGGTTGTTCTGTATTCCCTTACTATATATGTGCGCTTATTATAGTAATGGGTTCATCTTCATGATGCTCTCTTCGTGAGATATTTTCTTCGTGAAATATATGAGCGAGCAGTTTCTTCAATGATTTCATTCATGAATTTGGTAGTTCCATAATCCAAAGGCATCATTATAGCTTTTAGAGTGATCAACTCTAGAATCTATAATTATTCATAACAATGGAATAAATGACTTTTATGTCATTCTACCGTGATGATATATATGCAGGCGTCCTCGTAATATATCAGTTCAATGCTCATTTTACTTCATGTAAAATATATCTTCTAGTTTGTAACTTCAAGTTGCACTCCTCTTTGCTTCAATGCAAATTTATTTGGCATTCATTTGAGCTTCATGCTTGTACGTGAATATATTCCTTCGAGGAATATTGATGATCATGATCATTTTTCTTCTTGAAAATATGTAAGGCATTAATTCTACGAGCATTCTCTCCCCCTAATGCCGTCATCAGATCATTCAGTAGCATATTGACAAATGTATCCCCTATGATGAGCTTCAGCAATGTACCTTCAAGATTGGTTCATCTCTCACTTCATGTGAGTTCCCATTCATATATGCTATTATGGTGAAAATGTTTTTAATAATTCCACGCACATTCTTCAAATTCATATGCGGTAAACTAGACATATTCTATTAGAACAAAGATGATGTCCAGTTTCTTCTCCTTCTTTGCAACAAATATAAACTACAAGTTTATAAAAGCAAGAGGTTTCTGCAAGAAATCCATACATACCAAGTTGTATTTTCCGCATATGGACTGCGTGTCCACTCATTGTAAATCCACTTACTCATATTCAATTGAGTAAATTGTATCCCATATACCGTATTGCTCCCCTAATTTGAATCTTCATGGCATAATATTGATATGGTCTACGAGCCATATCAAATCGAGAGAACACAGTGCTAATTCTGCTTGAATTTCATAGAATGAGTGGCATGCAATCCATCTCTATGGGAATAGTAGAAATAAAATGCCGAAAATTTCCGTTAGTCATTCTTCATGAAGACATATAAATTGCTATGGCAAAATATACATGTTGCTTCGTGCTACTAATCTCTCCACAATAAAATCCTCCCCCTCATCATACCAATATTTAACTTCAAGTCAATGCTTCATGCATTTCTGATAATATATTATAACGCAACCGTACTATAAGTATGATTCATTTCACATGACTCTCATGTACAATATATTCAAGAATAAAAACATGAGTTGGGTGGAATACAGATCACATCTTCAAGGCTAAAATGATTTTTCTAAAATCAATTATACAGCTGATGTTCTCCAGTTAATCTACGAGATCAATTATTGCTCAAGTGGATAGTATCACTATATATATATATATATATATATATATATATATATATATATATATATATATATATATATATATATATATATATATATAGTGCCAAGTAAAATGCTACTTCATGTAATCAATTGCACCCGAGAGACAAAAATGCTTCAAAATGCTCACATCTTCAAGAAGTTTGTAAAATCCACCTTTAGAAGTTTAAAGGGTCTCCATGCACATCTTCATTTCTTCATTACTAAGGATATGAGATCATCATCAAGAGCTAAATCTTCATGATTATTGCTCAATCCTTCATGATCCATAGCCATTATACTCTATGATACAATATTGTATAAACAATAGAGTAAAATGATGTAAAAATTTCTCATACATCAATATGATATATTGATGAGAAAATGTTTTCTCTTTGTGAGAGTACATGGATAAACCACCTAATTCCTTCTAGAAATCAATACATAATGCACCCCTATTACAAATGCTTAGATAAATTTTTTATTCTAGATAGTCTACGAGACTACTTGGAATCTTCATGCACATCTTCCTCCAACTCAAAATCAATGATCTTTATTTGTCTTCTAGTCTAGAATTCATCTTCATGATGTCTTCTGTGGTGAGTAAGACTATGTCAATCTACTCAAAGCATTCATGCAATGAGTCCCACAAGACCTTTGGGCTTCTGTCAGTTATGTATTCATCCTTCGATGTAGCACTTAAATGACACCTCACGAAAAAGCAGGGCTTTAGCTTTCTCCGCTTCTGTTATGGAAGAATCTTCTTGTTTGGGTAAAACTGTCTTCAAGAGGTCCGTACTACCAAGGAGTATGTTAGCATCAAGTGCCCATGACCGGTAGTTATTTCCATTGGGGAAAAGTACTTCAAATTCTCTCTTCATGAGGTCAAACATTTGCGAGATATCATTGTGCAAAGGACATAAGTATGGTGGTATAACAAAAACATCATGTTTAAGTTATTTTATTTGGTGTTTCTACATAAAAACAACCAATAAAGCATAAAACGGTATAATATAAGGATTGTAGTTCATTCCACATAAATATGAAAAAAATCCAGTGTGTTATCTACAAAATAACACTCCCGTGAAATTTCTAGTTATTTTACAAATTCCATGGGTCCATAGTAATTTTCATAATCACTTGGGACCTATATGCAAAATTATACTATGGGAGTATATTTGAAAAAGTCAAGGTTATTTCTACGAGAAAAATCAGGATTTAATCATAAAATCCGATATTTCAGGGGTGTTATATGTAAAAATCACATACAAACCCGTGAAAAATCACATTATTCTACAAGTTTCTATGTCCTCAAGGTAATTTTCATAATTACCAGGGTCCTTTGTGAAAAAAGGGACTATAGGTATATTTCTGGAAAAATCAAGGTGTTTCTTCGAGAAAACTATGACTTATTCTGAAAATCCGTAATTCCGAGGACAATCGCAAAATATAGACTCCTAAAAAATGGGCTTGTTTCTGCATAAAACTAGGACTTCTTTGTAAAAACCTGAAATGTTAAGGGCTTGCCGGCAAAAATTCCAGATAATTTGCCACATGGGCTGATATTGGGCCAAAGCCAGCCCGCAATTCCCTCAATCCGGTCCGAATTCCTTGGACTGGTATATAAAGGGAGTGGAACCCTAATTTCTTCTCCACTCTCTATCACTTTCTCCCGCTCTCACCGGCCGCCACTCCCTTCTTCTCCCTCCTCTTTTCTTCCACCAGCACCCACTTGTCCCTCCTACAAACAGATTCAGGCGCGGGGCCAGCTGCTGCGTGAGGCGTGGACGAGGCAGGGGGTGATGGAGAGCGTCGCGTGCGTGCGGGCCACCGGGCATGCACTGCTCCAAGCGCGGGTGGATCAGGCACAGAGGCGCGTCGGCCTTCGAGGCCGTGTCGGGACGGGCTGCGCTTCGTGGCGTGCGAGGCCGATGTCCATGCACGGGGCCCGGCTGCACGTGGGGGCGCGCGATAGGGGAGGTGTCCAATCGGGCGCGTGGGCCTTGCTGGCAGCACGTATGGGCCGGGAGCAAGCAGGGTCTGCTGGCATGCGCGGGCTAGATCTCCAGCGGCAACGACTTCATGGTTGGCAGGCGCGGGCAGGCCCGCTTCATGCGAGTGCGTCCTGACAAGCGCAGCGGGCGACGACATGCGCTTCATGCGCGAGGCCAGTCATGGGCATAGGGCCAGGCGGGCTAGGAGCCCTGCCTGGATCTGGTCTTCATGGTGCCGGATCTGGGTTGCCTTTGCCCGGATTGAGGCCGCCATGGCCCGGATCTGATCTCTTCTTTTTGGTGTGCAGGGGTACGGGGTTCGAGGTGTGCGGCGGCTAGCGGAGTCCGTGGCGGCGTTGTGGCCCGCGGGATCTAGCAGCCACGGCATCTCCCCTACGTGGGGCCTCTATGTGACGGGCCCCCTTCATGGGGGTTTGTACAATCGGCCCAGATCAGGGCTCGTAGGAAGCCTGGATCTGGGTTGCGTTGTTTTTTTTCTCTTTTCTGTGATGATGCTTGGAGATTTTGGTGCATCGGGTCAGCTGTGCCGCACTGCCGGGGCTGTGTTCGACTTTCACCTTCCTGGTGGAGCTGGCATTCGTTTTTCTTTTTGCTTGTTCTTCCGTAAGGTCAGATCCGCCGCTGGATCTAAGATTTATTTTCTTTCTCTCTTTTTTTTCCTGAGATGTCTCTGCTTGATGGAACACCTTTCCCGAGGTAGCATTAGGGCAGATCTGATGGCTAGGCCGTCAGGTCTGATGGATCTTTTTGGCTCACGTGGCGAATGGCTCTCGCGCAGCTCTTTATTGTGTGTCGCCCTTCCCGTTAGGGTTAGGGTAGGGTCTGGTGATCAAGTCGGCGGATCTATTTTTCTTGTTTTTCTTTGATCTGAACACATCTTTGTGGCGGGTCCAATCTGGACGTCCCCATGTTTTGGATCTGGAAATAAATCCTAGATCCTCCCCTTACTGGATCTAGATCCAGACTAGGGTTGGGAGATCCCGATACTTTGATCAAGACTGCGAGTCAAGATCGTGCCTACGGATCTGATTTTGTTGTTCTTTTCTGATCGTGCTGCTTCTGTGCGGGGTGATGCTTCATGGGGCGCAGGTCGTAGGGTGTGTCGAGCCACGTGGTGCTCGACGCCTCACACTACTGTTTGCTTTGTTTTCCTTTAGATCTGGACTGCACCGTGTCTGGATCTTGATGGGGAACTTTCTGGACAGATCTTGGCTGCAACGAGTTAAGATACAAATTCAATCGAAAAACATACCTTAATCGCCGAATAGATTATTCCTACTCGAGTAGAGCATGCTGATAACGTGTTGAGTTATCGGCGATCATAGGCACGTAGATCAAAATAGAGACTAAAAACTAAAAGCAACAAGAATAGAGAAGACGAAATTCTTTATTCAGTAATTTTGGTGAAATTACAAAGGAGCATCTCCTCAACTATTTATAAGGGGGAAACCCTACTTTGTGTTAGTCCTAGATTTGATAAGGAGCCCACATGGACCAGGATACCTTCTTCTAGAAGGTGGGTCTGATTCAATAAACATTTTACAACAGATAGATCCATTCTCGTGCGCACCGCTATTCCTGGCACACCATCTCCATTCTCCCAGGAGTTACGAGTTCAGTTAAGATAAAGCAAGAAAGTGCGCGCATATCACATTTCACAGACACAATTTGTGAACTGAAAGAAATACTAGGATATTACAATCAGCATGTGAATGGATATTTCAATTAAGTAGACGGCTGTAAAAAACAGCTCTAGGAATGGAGGGCTTCTGCATCTCTTTTCTGATTCTCGCCCGTGGCCGGTGGGATGCCTTTTTCTTCACGTGAATGATATTTTTATTCTTTTTGAGTAGACTGCTTTTTCCTGTGTTGGAAGTTTTACGGTCATCCATGCTTTATTAGATCATTATTATGGATTATTAGACATTCATGATATAAGAAATATGTAGTTTTGAATATTCCAGTCCTTTTGGGTTTTTAGTTTCTCAAAAAAAAAATCCTGTTGGGTCTCCATATTCTGGGACTCTTTTATTTGTTTGATATTTAGATTCTTTCAATTGGTGTTGTAGCTGACTGGATATTTTTTTACTAATTGTCACCGTCAACAAATTTTTCAAGTGTTGAAGTTCTCTGTGTAATTTACTTACCAACGAATTTATTTTGTTTTATATATTTGAATTTCTAATAACAGTGATCAAACTTTTTTGTTTGGTTGCAGACTTTACATTCCTTCAACTATGATATTTATAGAGCAGTTTTACTATACATATTACCTCCAATAATTATTGGTAGTAATACAGTAATTACTGGTGGTAATATAGTAATTACTACTAGCAGTAATTAGAAGCAGTAATTATTTTACTAGGGTATTATTGGAAAGATAAAAATGATAAACTTATAATTTATTTTGTTAATTAGACCTAAGTGTCTTTTTTTGCTTTCTACTCTGATGAAACTGAATTTCAGATCGATGGATGAGTTCATGATGCTTAGAAATGATCTTTTTACCCCTGATGGCAAAGCGGATAAATAAACAAATATGTGAGTAAATTATATTATTATCCCTAAGCATTACCACCAGTAATTACTGGTGGTAATATGCATAGTAAAACTACTCTATTTATAACACTGAATTTTCTCATGAGGAGGCGTGTTACAGATCCTAAACTGTTGAAGCTTTACTATTAGAGTAGTGTTCACTACATGGTGGTTATACTCCATAAAACTTCATCAAGTAAGCTTGTTTCAACCATGCTACGCTTATTTTGCCTAATTCACATATACTCCTCTCTTTTGTTAACATTCACCATGAGACCATTCTTCATCTGCAGAACAACCGAAAGCTTGGGCTCTACGGCGTGCCCCTCCACGACCTTGACGTCAAAGTTCCACATCACCGTGGCGGCGACTGACGTCATCTGCGCCACGGCTATGTTCTTGCCAGGGCACGACCGCGGCCCCGTGTTGAACGACACGAACTTGTACGACGGCACGTAGCGCAGCCCGGCCCTATCGTCGTTGAGCCACCTCTCCGGCCTGTACTTCCGGCAGTCCTCGCCCCAGACGCTCTCCATCCTCCCCATGGCGTACACGGAGACCAGGACCGTGTCCCCGGCGTGAACCTTGTGGCCACTAGGGAGCACGTCTTCGGCGAGAACCGATTTGCGTTCGATTGGGCCTGAAGGGTACAGCCGCAAGGACTCATAGAGGGCCGCTCGTAGGTACACAAGACCTTTGGTCTCGTCTGGCTCGAAGATCACAATGGCACTGCCATCGGAGACGGCGCGTTTGCGCGCAGCGATGGGCGCCAGTTCCTTGCAGATGCGGGACACGGCGTCCGGGTTCGTCGCTAGGTTGTAGACGAACCACGGCAGCGCAGCACCTATCGGATCTCGCAGCGCGACCAGGAAGTTTATGAACGTCTTGTGCAGGAAATCAGTAGGTTCGCCGGAATCGGTTAGGTAGTCTGGGTCACTACTGATGTAATTGGACAATATGTCAACAGTATTGACGTCGCCGTTGGTGTGCCGGCTGGAAGCTATCCTCCTTTGGATCATTTCCGTGACAAATCCGTGCAGCACAGATTCCGCCTTTGCGAGCTTCTTCTCGGGCCCGATGTTGAGCCGTCTCATCATCTTCCAGCATGAAACCGGCACGGTGTGACGGAAGAAGGCTACCCCCATTAGGGTATCCAGCGCCGCCGCAACAGGCACCGGTGGCATGCCTTTGGACAAGCAGCCCGGGTCCTCGCCGAAGGCCAGCTTGACAGTCAGGTCGAACACGAGCCTCTCGAGCATGTCATCCATGTCGACCGGTGTCCCGGTGTCCGCCATGCGGGTGAGCAACGGGACGAGACCTCCTGCGACCTTGTCACCACAGCTGCGTGACATGAAATCCAGTAGTCGTGGCCTCGTGGGGACGTGTTGAATCTTGGCACGCTGCTGGCGCCATGACTCGCCGTCGGCGGTGAATATGGTGCCGCTCAGAACGGCGAACACTGCAGCGAAATCCTCGCCTTTCGGATAATTGGCAAAGTTCTTTGTGAAGATGTGCCGGACGTTCGTTGGGTCACACGTCAAGAAGAACCTCATGCTGGTTCCCCGTGGCCCTTGGGCTTTGAAATTGTGCTTGGTGGCGAAAAGAACGGCAGCGACGAAGTCATGGAAGTTGTGGCGGTTGGCGGCAATGGACGGGAGGATACCAACAAGTGGCCAGTGTAGTGGGAGCAAACCATTTCTCGATCTCCTGGACTTGATATACAAGTGCAGTGAAAGGAGTAGCACTAGTAAAGGTAAGAACAGATCGACAGAGGAGAGAGCCATTGTTATGGTCAAGAATGTAATGTGCATGTATCTGACGTCTGATGCCTGGGTATTGTGGGATGGCGGATGGTTCAATTTATAGACCACGTATAAGCTATATTTTATACACAACTGCTATATATAATTTTCTTTCGATTGTTACCGAGGACAACTGGTATCGACTAGTAACATATTTTGTACCACACGCTAGTGCAAATACATGACTGTTGTCTTCAGTAAAATTGACAAAACAATATGCTATATATAAGGCATAAGATAGTGTACGTGTTATGGCCTGATGCCCCGGCCTAGGCTGCCATAGGCCAGCAATTTTCGAATATTAGATCATTATACTAGTGTAACGAATGGCATGTGCTGACTTGTCAAATGATAATTGTGCTGGCAACTGTGACCAGAAACCAACCACTGTAATCGAAGTAATGATAGCTTGTCGTCGCATGTACTAGTAGTTGTTGACTAGATACGGTTACTGTACCATATCTATACGGTGCAACGTGGTGTGCTATGATTAGCTCACGGCCGAATCCCGTTCTGACACGGTAAAGCTCTATGCTAGCAGAGCCGTCTGCCAGCGATGACCTATAGCCATCAAGTGGGCCGTAGTCTGACCGCGGTCTCCTCTCTCCCTCACCCGCACTCGTGAGCTTCCTGAGTGAGCCACGGCTGCCACGCGCACCGTCCCGAGCCACGGGCCGTCGCTCCGCCGGAGCCTCGGACGCCCCGCCAAACCCCGCCATGCCTCTCTCCAGGAGGGAAGGGGAAAAATGAGAAAATCTGCCGCGGTCCCTCCACGGCGATACAGTAGGGGAGAAAAAAATGAGATATGAGTTGCCGCCGCCGTCCGCGTTGTGCCGAGCCCTCACTGCCTCCCCCGTTACGACCCCCCGCCGCCGCCGCTGCCTCCGCCGGCGGCCATGGCGGCTGGAGATGGAAAGAAGGGGGGCGAACGGTCATGGCGGCCGAATATGCTCTCACTTCGATGAACATAAGAAACTGGAACATGAACATCTGGTTCACCACATATATGGCCAAAATCGAATAACTCAAAGCTAACTAGCATTATTTCACAGGCTGGTGTTTAGACATGGTTTTCATGTTGTGAGCATATTCTCTGGGCATTTTAGCTAAATGTTACTGGAGAAGCAAAGAAGTTCTTGCCCTCATGCAGACAATGGAAATGGATGCAGCTTGGATCACATATAATTTCAAGTCAGGATTCATATATATATCGAACACTTTTTTTAATTTGGCATGATGGGGCACCACCTATTAAACAAGCATTCTTTAGCCTACTCGATAAAAACCGAAGTATTTGCCAATATACTTTTTGGTGACGATTGGATAATTCATAGCCTACTCGATAAAAATAATACAAAACACCACTTATCTACTTATAAATTATTTTACCAACGGTAGATTGGACATAATTAGGCTAAGGGAACACAGAATTAAAATCGCGTGCTCCTCAAGAATCTTCAAAAAAAAAATTTACAAGAGCTATCCTGCCTTGGGTGGAATCAATTTGGTCCAAGTATTATGGTAACGGGCAACTGCCAACAGATAGAAAATTGTGCTCTTTCTAGTGGAAAAGTATCCTCACATTATCCACTATCAGAAATCAGCTATTTGCCAAGTGTCCGAATCTTTGCTGAATGTATTTTCTCATGTACTCTGACAAAGATATGTTTGACAAGTGTCAAAATAAAAATCACTCGACAAACAAAAACATTCGATAAAAAATTACTTTTCTGAGTGTAACAAGAAAAACACTCGGCAAACTTGATTCTTTGTCGAGTGTTTTTTGTGGCACTCGGCAAATATGGTCTTTACCGAGTGTTTTCCTCGTACCACTCGGTAAAGATTTTGTTTGTCGAGTGTTTTTCTTTTGACACTAGGTAAAGATAAATTCAAATTATATTTTAAAACCGTAAATTAATTCAAATCAAAAAAAATTTCAACTATAAAGTTGTTCACAAAATTCATATAGTTTCATAAAACTATAAGTGTCATGTATATGATTTGTAAACAATATTAATATATCTATGTCGGATGAATAAATAACCAAAATAAAAGTTGTAAATCATACAAAGTTATACAACTTTGTAGTTCAACACTTTTCATTTTGAATCAATCTTGTCAACTGAAAATAAGTTTGAATTTTTCAGGTAATGTCTTTACCAGAGTGTCTCTTGATGAATCAGTTTCTTGAATCTTATAATGTTTTCTTTTCTTCTTATTTTGTAATATGTAGAAACCTTTTTCTTCTTTTAATATATAATCAATAGGGGCTTGTCCCTTCTGTTTCATAAAAACAATATAATAAACTAATAAATAGATCGCGCGTTACTATGGGCTAAAATTTCATCACGAAAGAGAAGTATAACAATATAATTAGAACAGTATAATAGTTCTTAAAAAATCAAAGGAATCATGAGTATGAAGAGTGGTTCCATACCTTATTCAAATAATATAAATAGTTATCTGTTCTTTTTTTAAAAGAATAGTTATTACCCTTGCGTATCATGTAGCACATCCATCTCTTCTTCAGTTATATAAAGGGTTTTTTTTTTTGGTAATCAACAACCTAACTCAAGACACCTCGTCAACCACAGCTTTCCCAAGCAATTGGTTCATAAAACCGCACGAGATATGTGTTACCTGATGTGAACAAGGGTTCCCGATCTTTCGAAAGGTTTTTGATAAGTTGATTTGGTCGGAGGCGACACACAAATCGATCTGGCTTCAGAACAGCACGTTCTAAACCCCGCAATCGCAGCACGACGTCTCCTCTGGTTATCAACCGTCCAAAAGACGATTGACCTCGCCGAGAAGGCTAATCCCTGCCTGCGAATCAAGAACACAAGCAAGAACAACGAAGAATGCAACACAATTGCAGATGTATGATTAAACTCTCGAAGTTGGGGTCTCACAAACCGATGAACGGCAAAACTGTTTATGAACAGAATTGATTTAAGCAAAACCCGAACCCTAATGGTGTGGTGGCGGCTGTATATAAAGACCCTAGGGTCGTGCAAGACCCTCTGGACGCGCTCCTAATTGGGCTCAACTAGATACAAAGCCCAAAGGCCAAAATTAGGCGACGCAGCACCGACGCAGATTCTGGACTCTCTCTTGTTTTGATGATTCCTGATGATTCCGGATGAATTTTGACATGAGGCCGGCGGCATTGGAAAGGTCTTCTCCTTATCTTTCCGTGCATATGTAGAACGTCCAAATCCGAGTTCGTATGCGTCCTGGGCAACTGTTTTAGTGTAGACTGGTCCTGGGTCTCGAAACAGACTCGAAGTCGGTTTTGATTAGGCCTCCACTTTGGCTTCCAAGCCCTTGCTGGTCCTCCACGTTCCCAACTCCTTCTCCCATCATCTCCTGATCCTCTCCATGGTTTCTAATCATAAAATAATCATTAGGTAGCAAACCATTCTCAAAAGTAACATATAGCGAAGAACGTAGGAACGAGCTCACCTCTAAATTTAGTCGTCGTGCACGAGCTCTAGTCATTGGACCTTGCAAGTCCAGAATTGGAGGAGTGTTGTGTGTATCCATAGGAGTGATGTCCTCATCATCCTCTCCCTCTTGAAGTGGAGTCGTCCTCGACTCGAGCTCATCCTCTTCTCCCAAGTATGGTTTCAAATCTGAAATGTTAAAAGTAAGACTAACCCCGAACTCGGGAGGCAACTCAAGTTTGTATGCATTATCATTAATCTTCTCCATTATTTTGAATGAACCATCAGCTCTAGGCATTAGTTTAGACTTTCTCAATTCTGGAAATCTATCCTTCCTTAAGTGTAACCACACTAAATCTCCTACATCAAGCTTTACTTCCTTTCTACCCTTACTACCAGCAATTTTATACTTTTCATTCATCTTTTCAATGCTAAGTCTAGTGGTCTCATGCATTTGCAAAATAAATTCAGCACGCTCCTTAGCATCAATATGAACTCTCTCATTAATAGGTAGAGGAAGTATATCAAGTGGAGTACGGGGATCAAAACCATATACTACCTTGAATGGACTTTCCTTGGTAGTAGAATGTGTTGCCCGATTATAAGCAAACTCAACATGAGGTAAGCATTCTTCCCATTGCTTCAAATTTTTCTTCAAAATAGCTCGCAACATAGTACCCAAAGTGCGGTTCACAACCTCAGTTTGTCCATCAGTTTGTGGATGACAAGTTGTAGAAAAGAGCAACTTTGTACCCAACTTATTCCAAAGCGTGCGCCAAAAATGACTGAAGAATTTTGCATCATGATCTGAAACAATAGTAGAAGGCATACCATGCAAACGTATAATTTCTTTGAAAAAAAGATCAGCAATATAACTAGCATCATCAGTTTTATGACATGGTATAAAGTGTGCCATCTTGGAAAAACGATCCACAACAACAAAAATGCTATCGCTTCCCCTCTTAGTCCTAGGCAGTCCTAAAATAAAGTTCATAAAAATATCCGCCCAAGGAATAAAAGGAACAGGAAGTGGCATGTATAAACCATGTGGATTCAATCGAGACTTAGCTTTTTGACATGTAGTGCAGCGAGCAACAAAACGCTCAACATCTTTCCTCATCCTTGGCCAAAAGAAGTGTGTGGCCAAAATATCCTCTATCTTCTTAGCACCAAAATGACCCATCAATCCACCTCCATGCGCCTCCTGCAACAACAAAAGACGAACGGAACCAACTGGAATGCATAGGCGGTTAGCTCTAAACAAGAAACCATCATTCAACACAAATTTGTGCCAAGCACGACCTTCTTTACAGTGCAACAATATATCTTTAAAATCAACATCAGCAATATATTGTTCTTTAATTGCCTCAAGTCCCAAAATTCTACAATCAAGTTGAGACAACAAAGTATATCACCTAGATAAAGCATCAGCAATCATATTATCCTTCCCTTTCTTATGTTTAATAATATAAGGAAAAGACTCAATAAACTCAACCCATTTAGCATGTCTACGGTTCAAATTGCATTGAGAACGAATATACTTAAGTGATTCATGATCAGAATGAATAACAAATTCTTTGGGCAACAAATAATGACGTCACATCTCTAAAGAACGTACAAGTGCATATAGTTCCTTATCATACGTGGAATAATTCAAAACAGGCCCAGTAATTTTCTCACTAAAGTATGCAACAGGTTTACCATCTTGCATCAAAACACCACCAATGTCTATACCACTAGCATCACATCCAAGCTCAAAAGTCTTATCAAAATTGGGTAATTGCAGCAATGGTGCATGTGTAAGTTTGTTCTTCAAAGCATCAAAAGACTCATGATGTACCTTACCAAAATAGAAGTCAACGCCCTTCTTTGTCAACTCATGCAATGGTGCAGCAATGGTGCTGAAATCTTTGACAAAGCGGCGGTAGAAACCTGCAAGACCAAGAAAACTCCTTACCTGTGTGATAGTTTTTGGTACAGGCCAGCTCTTTATGGCTTCAATCTTTGCCTCATCCACCTCAATTCTCTGTGGAGTCACAACATAGCCAAGAAAAGAGACTCGATCCGTGCAAAAGGTGCACTTCTCAAGGTTACCAAATAAACGTGCAACTCGCAAAGCATCAAAAACAGCCCGCAAATGAATCATATGATCATCCATGGATTTGCTATAAATCAAGATATCATCAAAGTAAACAACCACAAATTTGCCAATAAAAGGTCTTAAAACCTCATTCATCAAACGCATGAAAGTACTGGGTGCATTAGTCAACCCAAAAGGCATTACTAACCACTCATACAACCCGAATTTGGTTTTGAAAGCTGTTTTCCATTCATCTCCAAGTTTTATTCTAATTTGATGGTAGCCACTATGCAAATCAATTTTAGTGAAAATTATAGCACCACATAACTCATCAAGCATGTCGT
Source organism: Eleusine indica (assembly GCA_030378355.1). Classification (NCBI taxonomy): domain Eukaryota; kingdom Viridiplantae; phylum Streptophyta; class Magnoliopsida; order Poales; family Poaceae; genus Eleusine; species Eleusine indica. The sequence continues at coordinate 34,557,446 of CM059499.1, forward strand.
CTAGCCTAGGAATAGGATGACGATACCTAATAGTAACGTTATTAATGGCTCTACAATCTACACACATACGCCAAGAACCATCTTTCTTAGGAACCAAAAGTACAGGAACAGCACAAGGACTAAGTGATTGACGAACATACCCACGATCCAAAAGGTCTTGGACTTGTCGTTGTATCTCCTTAGTTTCCTCAGGGTTGGTCCTATAAGCGGCACGGTTTGGTAAAGTAGCACCAGGAATCAAATTAATTTGATGCTCAATCCCTCTCAAAGGTGGCAATCCCGGGGGTATCTCACCTGGGAAAACATCCTCATACTCCTGTAAAAGGTTAGTGACAGCAGGAGGCAAAGCACTAGAAGCAATATCACCAAGCGAAAACAAGGCTTGTTTGCATATCAAAGCATAGCAAATATCATCAGTAGAAATTTCAGCAAGCTCAGATTTTGTGGCAAGACATGAACGACTTTGTAATTTAATTGCAGCACCCTTAGAACTTGAAGAATCATTAACATTACTTGGTGTAGAAGCAGAATTAACAAGTTGCTGAATTTCAGGGCTTCTATTTTTTAAACTAGCAGCTCGTTCTAAATCAGCTTGTACAATTTCAGCAGGGGTCATTGGTAACAAAGTAATTTTAGTTCCTTTATGCATAAAAGTGTACTTATTACTTTTACCATGGTGTACAGCATCATTATCAAATTTCCAAGGTCTACCCAATAAAAGTGAACAAGCTTGCATGGGTACAACATCACAATCAACAGAATCCACATAGGAACCAATGGAAAAAGGAACTCTGCAAGTTTGTATTACCTTAGCTTTTCCAGAGTCATTTAACCACTGAATGTAGTATGGATGTGGATGTGGGCGTGTGGTCAAATCAAGCTTCTTAACCACATCAGAACTCACCAAATTGTTGCAGCTTCCTCCATCAATGATGACACGTGCTCGACGGTTCTTGATGACGAAGAAAATCTAGAACAAGTTATGTCGCTGCATCATCTCGGGCTGCTGGATTTATGTGCTAAGCACACGCTGCACAATAATATTCATGTAGCCCGTGGTATCTCCGCCTCCAAGGACGAGGTCACCGCTGGTGGCAGCGACATGCTCCTCCTCATCCTCCACATCGGAGGTGCTTATGTAACCGCCATCATCTGTCGCCACAGATGCCCGCCTACTTGGGCAATCTTTCTACACATGGCCAAGACCATGGCAGCGGTGGCACTGAATCCCTGTAGTGCGTCCCGTCGAAGCAACAGAGGAGGCACTACTAGCCGGTACCTGCACAGAATTTTTACCTGAGCGCGTAGAAGGGGCAGGGGCTGATCTTGGTGCTGTAGAAACAACACTAGCTAGTGGGGGCGGCCGGAAAGAATGCTTGGGCAGCCCCGAAGTCCCCGTCGGCCGTGGTGGGTAGAAATTCCTGGACTTGCTGTACTCCTCAAAAGCCTGGAAAAGTCCCTATGATTCTTTCTCTACAAGCATAGCATACTGAAAACATTGGTTGAGGGTATAAAATTCTTTATAATCAAGGATGTCCTGAATTTCTTTTCTCAAACCAGAATAAAAGCGGCAAATCTGATCCTCTACTTTTTCAACCACAGTACAACGAATCAAACCCTTCTGAAGCTCACTAAAATACTCCTGAACAATTTTATCTTCTTGATCTAAACGCTACAGTTTATTATGAATTTCTCTATAAAAAGAAGGAGGAACAAAACGATCACGCATTTCTACCTTAAGTTCTTCCCAAGTAGTAGGCAAATCGGTTTCAGCAGCTAGACCACTCCACCAAACAATAGCAAAGTCCTTAAACTCACTAGTGGCTTGTCTAACTCTATGTTGTTCAGGAACAAGGTGGGCCTTAAATTTTTATTCTACCGTCATTTCCCAATCAAGGTAAGCATCACCATCGTACTGACCCAAAAACGAAGGAATTGAAAACTTAATTTTAGCATACGGATCATCTGGAGCATGGTTACCTTGTGTGCGACGGTTGTGGTTGTGAAAACCACCCATACCTTGAGGGTTACGTTGCAAACGACGTCGTAACCTTGCGGTCCTTGTAGCTGACCTATCGACGGTGCCATTAGCCTTATACACCGTTGCTTCATCATGATCGTCTTCAACGTTGTTGTTGGTGTTGGTGTTGGTGTTGTTGTTGTTGTTGGTCTTGTGAGCGGTCTCCAATTCGACAACCTGATCGGTTAGCTTAGAGACTCTCTTATCCAACCGTTCAATGCTTTCTCCTAGGTGAAGCTTGGTGACGGCGTCGGTGACGGCCCTGGTGATCGTCTCTACCAAATCACTCTGAACCGCCTGCAAAGCCTTCTGTAACTGAGTTTGGCTCACGCACTCATCCAATTTTGAGGGTGAAGCACCCTCTCCATCGCTCCCTGACATCAGAAACACCAAAACAGGAAACAAAAAGTGAAGGTTATCCCTACAAAACTACTAAGCAATGGTGCCTTTCAACACAGCAAAAGGAAGCTTCTTGCAAAGCTCTTACAAAGTTCTAAAAACAACAAAGCGAAGGATACCAGAGAGAAGTGTTCCACGATTGAAAGGTTTACAAAATAACCTATGTGCTGTCCAGAAGAAGTATGTAGAGCTAGGAAGGCCAAATATATATATGTGAGTGGCACACAAATCAAAAACAGATAGTAAAGCTGAATAAGTGCCCAAGTAACTTGTCCCTAGTTGCTGGTCTAACTATGTCCTAGAACAGTAGTGATAGCAAAGAAGAAACAAGGAGACAAAGGACACAATCGATAACAGGGGCATAGTGTAAAACAGCCAAACTCAGAAATTCCAGGGGGCTAGATGGAGCACTAGTAGGAATCCCAAATTTCTTTTTTTTATTTTATTTTTTTGATATTTTTTTTTCAACTCACTAGCAAAGGGGGAGAAACCACAAAAAATTTCAGCTCAAACCGAGCTAGGACGTGGCCTACAAAAAATCTTGAAGTTTCAGAAAACGTCGAGTTTCAACTTGAATAAATTTTTTTTTTATCTTCCCGATTTGTCAAGAATCTCCTGTAAAAATTTCAGCCAAAACGGACAGCCGAGCGAAAAGTTATGGTCGTTTTACCGAAGGGGTGTCGGAATCGGTTATGAAGAAACCGGGGGTTTCAGTGAAACCCGAGTCGGCTTGGGGTCGGGTAGGGATTTTTGTTTGGCGAGATGGATGCAGCGGAAAGTGGAATATGTGAAAATTGGTCCGAGGTGGTGAGGGTAGGTTTAGGGTGGGTGTGTTGATCAATCAACCCTAGCACACAAAGCCGACAAAACCGAGGATGGTGAAGGGGATGGCGGCTAGGGTTGCAAGGGAAACACTACTGACAACAAAAACACAAACTAAATCAGCGACTAAACAAGAACTAGGGCACAAACTCAACACTACGGACTCTGAAATTGAAATCTGCAAAGGCTAAACACATGGTTATGGGCGGGGGAAATTTTTTTTTTGGTATTTTCTGTGGACGATAGGAAGAACACGAAAACAAAACTAAAGGGTAGTGCGAACCTGACGGTGCACCTGAAGCTCTGATTACCACTTGATGTGAACAAGGGTTCCCGATCTTCCGAAAGATTCTTGGTAAGTTGATTTGGTCGGAGGCGACACACAAATCAATCCGGCTTCAGAACAGCATGTTCTAAACCCCGCAATCGCAGCACGACGTCTCCTCTGGTTATCAACCGTCCAAAAGACGATTGACCTCGCCGAGAAGGCTAATCCCTGCCTGCGAATCAAGAACACAAGCAAAAACAACAAAGAATGCAACACAATTGCAGATGTATGATTAAACTCTCGAAGTTGGGGTCTCACAAACCGATGAACGGCGAAACTGTTTATGAATAGAATTGATCTAAGCATAACCCGAACCCTAATGGTGCGGTGGCGGCTGTATATAAAGACCCTAGGGTCGTGCAAGACCCTCTGGATGCGCCCCTAATTGGGCTCAACTAGATACAAAGCCCAAAGGCCAAAATTAGGCGATGCAGCACCGACACAGATTCTGGACTCTCTCTTGTTTTAACGATTCCCGATGACTCCAGATGAATTTTGACATGAGACCGGTGGCATTGGAAAGGTCTTCTCCTTATCTTTCCGTGCATATGTAGAACGTCCAAATCCGAGTCCGTATGCGTCCTGGGCGACAGTTTTAGTGTAGACTGGTCCTGGGCCCCGAAACAGACTCGAAGTCTGTTTTGATTGGGCCTCCACTTTGGCTTCCAAGCCCTTGCTGGTCCTCCATGTTCCCAACTCCTTCTCCCATCATGTCCTGGTCCTCTCCATGGTTTCTTATCATAGAATAATCATTAGGTAGCAAACCATTTTCAAAAGTAACATATAGCGAAGAACGTAGGAACGAGCTCACCTCTAAATTTAGTTGTCGTACACGAGCTCTAGTCATTGGACCTTGCAAGTCCAGAATTAGAGGAGTGTTGTGTGTATCCATAGGAGTGATGTCCTTATCACTACCAAACTATACTAATCAAATCAAAATCAACGGTTCCAGTATTCTTTTTATTGCTAATGAAGAATGTGCACACGCCGGTGCTAACTTTCTCAATGTCCAACTCCTCGTTGTCTACAACACATGACGAATCATGCACTCCTGTAGCGGCACTCTCCAAAAATCCGTACCGACAGGTCCAAAATCAGATCGCCGCTATAAGCCGCTACAGAGACTTTGTAGTGGTGGGAGCAATATAACCCGCCGCTATAAATGGGTTAGCTTAGTAGGGGTGGCTCACATTGTCAACCGTCGGTACAAAGGACTAGTAGCAACGACTAATAATATTGGTTACCGCTACAAAGCCAACCCACTATAAAAGAGCCCCTCGGATTACTCGTTATTTCAATCGAAGTGTGGCAGTCCAAAATATAGGTAAATCATCAAAATCGAGGGGAAAGGTTTCAAATTTGATTTTTTGCAAGAGTTTTTTCTCTAAGATAAGAGAAAAGTATTCCATATGTTTTATTTTTTCTCTCGTTTTGAAATAAAGTAAAATTTTAGATTTGAAAATTGTATGACTTTCATCAAAATTTGATCAAATCCGTTTGTGTTGTGAAGTTTAAGTGGATTGTAGTTGAAGTTTATTGAATAGTACATTCATTTCTTTCACGAATAAAAACATCATCTCATGAAAGAGCGCATCATGTAATTTTAAGGACAGTCAGATGGCGGAGTCGAGAAATTGACATAGCAGCGCCTCATGTAAGACCAGTAATCCGTTTCATGAGACACGCAATAGCGCTAAGCGACGGACTCCGGACGAGCGGAGGCGTGAACAATTGGAGCGGGTGTGTCCAGGTACCGTCGCAATCGGAGTTTTACATACAAAAACTGATTTTTCTTTGACTAGAACTAGTCCGGTGTCTCATTTCCGTTGGCCTGCACCAGAGCCAAAGCTCAAATCGCATGCCCCCGAGTCCGCTATCACAGTTCAATGTCCTAAATGAGCACAAAGTGACAAAAACCATCTGCATTAAATGTATAGATAGGCAGCCAACCGAACCACAGTATTCCGTATAGAATTGATACTCCATTTGACTTCGACAACACGGCCTGCACATTTAATCTTAACAATCGTATCTTACATGTGTTTTTTTTTTCTGTACACTAAATTTTAGTCATATCCTATTGAATATAGATACTAATTAAAAATAATAAATATAGATTAATAATAAAATTTATTTTATAACTTCTAGACTAAATGATGAGACGAATCTATTAAGAGTAATTAGGCCATTATTGAAAATGTTTTGCCAAACACAGAGATCTCTATGGATATCCCTTTCATTTATATAGGCAATTACAAGTAGTGATCCAAAAGAATCGGTCGGTCATGCCTACATGCACACCAACGGTACGCATGATGAGTGTTAGTGACTGCACTCCATGACCTACATGTTGTTACGCTACATAATTCTTAACACGCCCCCTTAATCACAACTTGGTGAACAAAGATTGAGATTGCGAGATATGAAACTAAAGGGAGCTCTTGACAATGCTTTAGTGAAGATGTTTGCTAACTGATCTTTTGAAGAAATGAACCTGACCTCCATAGCCTTTTGAGCTACCTGCTCACGAACAAAATGGAAGTCCACCTTAATATGCTTCATCCGAGCATGGAACATGGGATTAGCAGTAAGGTATGTTGCACCAAGATTATCACACCACAGAAGAGGAGCTTTGAACAATGAAATGCCAAGTTCTCTAAAAAGTGACTGTATCCAAATGAGCTCATCACTGACATTAGCAATGGCTTTGTACTCTACTTCTGTGCTCGATCTCGACGCGGTGGCTTGTTTCCTAGAGCTCTAGGACACTAAATTGCTACCAAGAAAGACTGCAAATCCACTTGTTGAACGCCGATCATCAGGGCATCCTGCCCAATCTGCATCTGAGAATGCACTCGACGTAAGACTACTTGATCTCTAAATTTTTAGTCCAACATCAAGTTTTGCTTTCACGAATCTTAGTATACGCTTCATTGCAGCCCAATGCACATCAAAAGGACTATGTATAAACTAACATACCTTGTTAACTGCATAAGACAAATCAGGTCTGGTTATAGTTAGATATTGAAGTCCTCCCACAATGCTTCTATACTGAAACTTTTCTTCTTCTGTCAACACATTGCCTTCATTCTTGGGCAGTCTTTCAGTTGAGGCCAGAGGAGTAGATATGGGTTTGCACTGACTCATATTTGCTCTTTGCAATAGATCAGTAGCATATCTTTTGTGAGAAAGAAGAATACCAGCCTTATCTGACTTAATCTGAATTCCTAGGAAATAATCAAGCTGACCCAAATCCTTAATAGCAAATTCACTTCTCAGTTGCTGCACCAGGCCCTTTGTGGCAGCTGGACTTGAGCTAACTATAATGATGTCATCTACATAGATCAGCATATAAATTATGACACTTGATTGTCTGAAGCGGAACAATGATGCATCAACTTTAGATGAGTAGAATCCCAACTCTTGTAGCTTACTGGTTAATCAAGAATGCCAGGCTCTTAGAGCTTGTTTCAGTCCATATAATGCCTTCTTAAGTTTGCACACAAAGCCAGAGGGTTGATCAGTGTTCTCATAGCTAGGATGTTGTCTCATGAATACCTCTTCTTTTAGATGTCCATGCAAGAATGCATTTTGAATATCAATCTGATGCATTGTCCACCCCTTAGTAACTGCTAGTGACAATATTATGTGAACTGTTTAGGTTTGACAACCTGAGAGTATGTTTCCAAGTAATCCACTCCATACTTTTGCTTGAATCCTTTTGCTACTAACCTAGCCTTTAGTCTCTCAACTAAGCCATCAGACTTTCTCTTCACTTTAAACACCCATCTATAGTCAATGAGATTCCTATGCTTTCCTAGTGGCACTAATTCCTAAGTTTGATTCCTTATCAATGCTGAGTACTCAACATCCATGGCACACTTCCAACCATTATGACTGAGAGCTTCCTGTAGGCTATTTGCTTCTGAAACGGTCAATGCTTTTGTCGGATTATACAGTCAGTGCACCACCAAACTTCTTGCCTGAATATCTGACAGTCCCATCAGTGAACTCTTTTGCCTTAACAATGTTGTCTTTGAGCCTTAACAATGTTGTCTTTGAGCCTTGTATGCATTGGATGTTGTACAATAGTTTCTGGAGCTTGCTCCTCAATCCTACCAGTAATTGCTTCAGAATAAACCTCTGACATCCTCAGCTGGGATTCAGCACTGTCACTACTACCTGTAGGAGCAGAAACACTAGTAGCAAGATCAATGTCATGAATAGGTTCATGTAGGTCAGAGCCCACTAAAAAATTAGTTACAACTAGTTCAGTTGGGTTTGGAGTTTTAGTGGATTTTGGGTTGAAGGCTGTAGGAGTTTCAGTATTGTTTGTCCGAGAGAGTTCAATATATTCAGGGACTTTTGTTCCAGGTAGCAGGGTAGGATGATGAGAGATATTTGGATCATATTTATTATTACTAGACTGATGCTCAAAAGGAAAGACTGCCTCATCAAACACAACATCGTGAGAAATATACACCCTTCCAATAGATTGATCAAGACATTTGTAACCCTTGTGAGAGGAGTTATACCCTATGAACACATATTGCTTTGTTCAAAAATTCATCTTGTGGGAATTGTATGGTCTGAGGTTGGGCCAGCAAGCACAACCAAACACACACAAGACCTTATAATCTAGTTCAGTGCCAAGAAGTCTGTGAATTGGAGTGTCATACTGAATGGTCGTGCTAGGAATTCTATTAATTAGATGACACGCAGTGTGATAGGCCACATCCTAGAATCTAAGGGGAACTTTGGACTGTGCTAGTAGGGTATGCCCAGTTTCTACAATATGTCTATGCTTTCTCTCAATCACTCCATTCTATTGATGTGTGTGAGGGCAAGAAATTCTATGGGTAATCCCAGTTTTGGCAAAATAATTATGCAGCCTATGATACTCTCCCCCCCCCCCCACCTAATCTAACTGAACTATACAAGCTTCAGCAGATTTTCAACAAATTTCTGAAACTGAAGAAAAATAGACTCAACTTGGGGACTTGCATCTCAAAAAATAAATCCATACAAATTTACTATAGTCATCAACAAAGGAAACATAGTATTTTGCATTGTGGACTGAAGCAATTGCTAGTCCACATACATCCATGTGTATTGTTTCAAGAGGAGTAGAGGCTACATGAGAGGACGTATCAAAAGGAAGTTGGTGTGCCTTGCCTTGCTGGTAGGCATCACACAGTGAAGCAAGATTGTTGACAGTGGCTACAACCAATTTATTTTTATGTAGAATGCGATGAACAATTTGAGAGATTGGGTGGCCCAATTGACGATGCCAATGTTCTTCAAGGATCTTGGATATAAGGAGAGCTTGACTGGGTCTTTTATTTGGAAGGATGTAGAGGTTGTTCTTACACCTTCGTTTGAGCAGGGTTCCCTTCGTGGTTCAATCCTTGACAAAGCGCTGATTCAGATGAAATTCAACAAAAGCATCATCGTCATAGGCTAGTTTTCTCACAGATAGGAGGTGACGATTGATAGTAGGTGCATGAAGAATACATCTAAGATATAGAGGTCTATCTGAACTAGAAATAACTAAATTTTCAACATGGACAATGGCCATACCTGAATCGTTCGCAGCTTGGATCTAATCACCACCACGGTAGCGCTCGTGTGTCGTCAGGCGAACTAGGTCATTGGTGATGTGATCAGTGGCCCCCCGAATCAACATTCTAGTTTGGATCAACTGCATATGTGTTTGTAGTGGCAGCAGCAGCAAACTTGGCATTGTCAGGTTGGAAGTTCTAATCGAAGCGATGCCAGCAGCGGAGGGTGCCATGCCCTTTCTTCCCGCAGACCTGGCATGGTGTCCCCTTGGTGCTACCATCGGAGCTGCCATCCTGATTTGGACAGGGAGAACTGGTCGAGGGACAACCATTGTTGTTGTCGCGGCTGCACCCACAATTGTTCTTGCCACCACCACGACCTCGATTTCTATTAGCCATATTAACAGATACCTGATATTCCACCTGATTCAGCACACGGCACATCGCAAAATCAAGCATGTGCACGTAGACGTCGCTGATCATGTAGGAGTCGTAGCGCGTGATGATACTTGCCACTAGGGATTCATAGTCAGTGTCTAATCCGTGAAGCAGGTATGCGATGAATTCTTCATCTTCAATTGGCTTACCGATGGCAGCCAGGGTGTCGGCGAGCCGCTTCATATTGCGATAGTAGTCGGTAATGTTGTCGTCCTTCTTCTGGGTCGTGGCGAGTTGCATGCGTATCTACATGACATGCACATGCGAGCTCTCCACGAACGTCTTCTCTAGCTCATGTCAGGCCCCATGCGCGGTGGTGACTCCGACGAGGATGTTGAGCACGTCTTCAGAGACAGAGGAGATGATCCCACTCAGCACAAACTGATCCTGATGGTATCAGGCAGTGTAATCAAGGTTGACGACGAGCCAACGACGCACCTTCCCATCTTCTTCTTCTTGGACATACATGATTTGATTCGGTTGTGGAGTTGATCCATCAACATAACCGAGAAGTCCTTGGCTTCTGAGATATGGTAAGATCTGTGTCTTCCAAAGCATGTAGTTCTCCTGTGTGAGCTTCACATGGATCATCTGGCTGAACGATGGAGCGGGCATGGTGATTGATTGTGTAGCCAAGGATTGCAAATTGGTTGCGGTGGAATGCGATGAGAATGAGAGTGCTGACATGGTTCAACAAGATTATATCATGACTCTGATACTATAAAAGAGTTTTGCCAATGAAAGGATCGAGTGATCGAGAGGGAGGAGGGGTGAATCAGGAACTCAAACTATGTACCTAATTTGCCAATTACTAAAACCGACCACTCAAACAAGTCCTACACAATTCTAGTGGTGATCACACTAACAAGATAATCCTATGAAACGAAAGACAACCTAAGCATACTAGTGGATCATACACGAGGCACACAACTCCTATGCAAGCTAGTAATCAAAGAATACGCGAAAGCACACAACAAGCTAACAAAGGAGTCTACTCATGCAAAACTACTATATCATCAAGTACAAGATAAACACACAAGCATGAGTAGCACAATACATACTAGGGTGATCAATCAAACCAAAGTAACTCCTAAACATGCTAGTGGTCAAGTGTAAGCTAAGCACAACTAGCAAGTAAAGAAGCCTATTCATGTAAGTCTACAAGGTAATCAACTAGAGAAAGGTAAGCACACAAGCATGAATTGCACGGTATGTAAATACGGAAAGGTAAAGGCATTAAAGTAAGGAGTAGAGTAAGAGCTGGCTTATGATATTTTTTTCGAGGTCTCGGAAGGATGGCACCTTCCCCTACTCCTCGTTGGACCACTCCCGCCGGAGTCCCGGTCCCTCCTGCCACCAAGTAGAGTTCTCGCACACGAGCCCGCAATCACTCCCAAAGTGAAGACGCGGTTGCGTCACCGCTGCCACCAAGGCACAAGATCGCCTCCCTCGAGATCTTGCCGGACTCCCCGAGCCGACACGAGCGCTCACTAGCGATGCCCCTTTCACCGATGGGCTCAAACCAGGTACAAATGTGTGACGGCCTTCACAACCGATCACGATAGGCTCGATCACCGACACCTAACCGGTCTAGGTCTCACCATAGACTAAGAGTATCAACCTAGATCACACCCTCAAGGACACCCTAGCCTTAGATGTGCAAGATGCTCAAGTTACTCTCACTAGCACTCTCAAGATAAGCAATATCTCCTCCTAGTGCTCTCTTCTTTTCCTCTTGAACCTTACCAAATGCTTTCAGGTATTCCACTGGCCAAGAGAGGTCTCCAAGACCCCAGCAACGAAGTTATATAGGCTTCCAACCTCAAACTAGCCATTGCTCCATGAAATCAGCTTCTTGGGCCAACTGACAGTACAGTCCGATCACCCCTTGACCGGACCGTCCGGTCTCCTCGGCTCCACCAGAGCCGTTGGCTCACTGCCCACTACTGAGATCGCACCTGACCGGACCGTCCGGTGTGTCCAACTATCGGACATGTCCGACGCCTCGAACAAGTCCATCGGACTCCAGAGAGCTCGCTTCCTCTTTGTCTTGCGCTTCTCCCACACAGACCGGACCGTCCGGTCTGTAGATTGGACCGTCCGGTCTCTATGGTCTCCAGCACAAACAGAATCCTCGCTTAGTCTTCTCTCTGGACCGTCTTCTCCACTGATGACAATATAGTCCGATCACTCCTTGACCGACTGTCCGGTCTCTCTATCCAGAAGCTGAAACTCTTCGTCCTCGCTTGTCTTCATTTCCTAGCTTCTCTGAACAGCTCATTGGCTTCTCAACTGTCACCTAGTGCTTGTGATTTCACTGAGTATCCATGCACATCACCGACTAGCATGATCTAAAGAGACATGACCTAGACTCTCTTGATACTCTTGTTTTTCCTATGGACTCAAAGCCCTAACAACTAGACAAGTGTTCATAATGCTTGTTCCATAGCTTGTCCTTAGCCTTGATTCATCTTCATCAACCCTTGGCCTCCATCAAACTCATCAAGCCTCCATGCTTGTGGTCATTGTCATCCATCGCCAAGGCAACCATCTACAATCATCATCAATTATCATAGAGTAGAAAAGATTTCCTACATGCACAATACTCGTGTAGACATTAGTAATATTTCATGTTTGTCATTCATCACCAAAACATTCATACCTTGGGGTGACCTCAATGGTTATGAACCTTACAATCTCCCCCTTTTTGGTGATGGATGACAACCACTGCTTATGATGATTCAGAACGAATGAGTCCCGAAGGAATAAGAAAGAAGGGACAAAAGACTCGAACAAAAATGAGGAACCAAGAGAAAAGAAAGATTTGAAAATTACCTTGGTCCTTACCTTGGAAGTAGTCTCCCCCTCGGAATGTGCTAAGTGTTGAGGGAGAACTACCCAATCATGTAGCGCACTAGATGTTGATCTTGAGTTGAATTTTGGGCCCGTCATGGTCTCGTGGTAGTTGATCTTGTTGATGTAGACACACACCATGGACGTTGATGTTCATGTCGGTGTAGATGTTCATTGTTGTTGTAGACATGCTCCATTTTCTTGATCATCTCCAGTTGGTCATCTTCTTTTGGTCTTCATGACTTCTCATGTTCTTCTCCCCTTTCTATGCTATCACCCATTTCTTCACTTTTGGATCTTCATGTCCTTATCCCCTTTCTACTTTTCTCAATCTTGCCTTGGCTTTTGGATCTTCATATGTTTTTCTCCCCCTTTGTCACCTATCACCAAAAACCAAAGGCAAAACAAGAGAACCAAGGAGCAAATAATAAATGGCAAGAGTTAGGAAACTCCCCCTTTCATGGTGCTCCTCCTTGGTCATGATGGTGTTCCACCATAGCTCCCCCTACACCCATGACTCAATAAAATATTTCCTCAAAAATGCAATGGTTAGTCATTAGTGTGTTGGAAATGTTTGAGTCACTTGTCTTTGAGCCGCGCGAGTAGATTTAACCTTGGAGCTTGTTTGAACATGACTCAATGGGCATGAAGCACAAAGATCACTATGTGATCATCTAGAGGGTCATATACTTACATTGTAAATAAGTAACTCCCCCTAGAAACATGCTTGAAAGCATGTAAGGTATCACGATGCAAAATGAATGAATGCAAATAGTGCAAATGCAAATGCAATAAGTATATAAATGCATGATGCAATGCTAAAAGAAAGAGAGAGAAAGGCAACAAAGCAAAGTGCCAACGACGAGTTGTTCATTTCTCGAGCTTACTCACAATGGACCATTCTTCAAAGCCTTGGGCATACCATGAACCACCATCCCAAGCTTAACCCATGTCCATTGCTATCTCAAGGAGGTCCAAAGTTAACCTACAAGAAGAAGAGAAACAAGCACAAAACAAAGGCATAAACAACAAAACAAATAAACAAAAGCTATACATATTTACAAGATACAAGCTTTAGGGTTACTCATGTGAAGTTTGAAAGGTCGAGAACGTTAAGTTCTCCCCTTAGCTTGTTGAAGGTCTTCTCGTCGAGTGGCATGGTGAAGATATCTGCTAATTGTTCATGAGTCCGCACACTCACCAACTCAATGTCCTTCTTCTCAACATGGTCTCTTATGAAATGATGCTTGACTTGAATATGCTTTGCATGACTATGATCTCTAGTTTTGAGAGCCATTTTGATTGCCGCTTCACTATCACAATATAATGGCATTTGAGTGAAGTTGAGGCCATAATCTGAGAGAGTTTGCCTCATATAGAGAAGTTGAGCACAACATGCTCCTGCCGCCATATACTCTGCTTTGGCTGTAGATAGAGCCACCGAGTTTTGCTTCTTTGAGCTCCAAAATACAAGAGATCTTCCAAGAAATTGGCAACCTCCCGATGTGCTCTTTCTATTCACTTTGCATTCCGCGAAGTCCGAGTCCGAATACCCAAGTAGCTCAAAGCTTGTTCCTCTAGGATATCATAATCCCATGATAGGTGTGTACTTGAGGTATCTAAGTATCCTCTTCACGGCCTTCAAGTGTGACTCCTTTGGGTTTGCTTGATAGCGTGCACATAAGCACACACTAAACATGATGTCCGGTCTTGAGGCAGTGAGATAGAGCAAGGACCCAATCATTGATCTATAGAGCTTGGGGTTCACCGGTTTACCCTTTGCATCATCATCCACAGGTTTGCTTGTCGCCATAGGTGTGTGCAAAGGCTTGAAATTCTCCATGTTGAATCTCTTGAGAAGATCTTTGGTATACTTCTCTTGATAGATGAAGTTCCCTTCTCTCAATTGTTTGACTTGAAAACCAAGGAACACATGCAACTCTCCAATCATTGACATTTGGAATTCCCTAGCCATCATCTTTCGGAACTCCTCATTGAATTTTTCATTGGTTGACCCATAGATTATATCATCCACAAAGATTTGTCACACAAAGATGTCCTTCCCAATATGCCTTGTGAACAAGGTGCTGTCAATGCTTCCAATGGTAAATCCATTCTTGAGTAGGAAGTTCCTCAAGTGTTAATGCCATGCCCATGGTGCTTGCTTGAAGCCATAGAGAGCTTTCTTCAATTTGTACACATGTCTTGGATATTTAGGGTCCTCAAACCCCGGAGGTTGTTCCACAAAGACTTTCTCATTGATCTCTCCATTCAGGAAAGCACTCTTCACATCCATTTGATGGAGCTTGAAGCCATTGTGTGCATAGGCAAGTAAGATCCGAATTGCTTCAAGATGGGCCATAGGAGCAAATGTTTCTTCAAAGTTAATACCCGCCACTTGAGAATATCCCTTAGCCACTAGGCGAGCCTTCTTCTTGACAATGACCCCTTTCTCATCTTGTTTGTTCTTGAAGACCCATTTGGTGCCAGCAACATTATGATTCTTCGGCCTCTCAGTAAGTTTCCACACTTTGCACCTTTTGAAGTTGTTCGGCTCTTCTTGCATAGCCATTACCCACTTGTGATCATCCATAGCTTCATCAATGGTAGTGGGCTCAATCATAAAGACGAAGGAGAAGTTCTCAATTGCAATATTTGCCTCATCATCATTTCCTTCACGCTTGTATTGATTTCTCCTTGTCCTAACACCTTGAGATGGACTCCCAATGATCAAGTCATGTGAATGATCCTTGTTAATAGCTTTGGGTCTAGGAAGAGGTTCTTCTTGAGTGGGAGGAGGTCTAGGTGAGGTATCTTGTGCATCATGGATTGCTCGCTCTCTTGAGATATGAGTATCTTCGATTCTTAGTGGGGTGGTGGAATCACTCATATGCTTTCTTGTCTTGGAACTTGAGCTTGGAGTGGATGAGGAAGTATCATGTGAAGAGCTTGGAGAAGTGGCTCGAGGTGAAATATGTGGGGAGGCTTGTGGCTCACTACTCATAGGGGTTTCCTCATCACTTGGTGGGTGTACTCTCACTGAATCTTGGGAGGAGCTAGAAGGTGTATTTGTGGCATCTTGTGTTGGTTCTTGCACCTCGGAGGAAGAGGTTGATTGAGATGGTGGAGTAGAGGGCTCATCAATATCACCATCATTGACCTCGTGAGGTAAAACCTCACCCACGGGCATGTTCCTCAAAGCTTCCTCATAGGCTTATCCTCAATGTTACTTCATGAAACTCATCTTCCTTCTGAGAACCATTTGACTCATCAAATTGCACATCATAGGATTCTTCCTCACAACCTGTAGCTGAATTGTAGACCCTATATGCCTTAGAAGTCCCTGAGTATCCAACAAGAATGCCTTCATCCGTTCTGCTCTCAAATTTCCCTGGCTTTCTCCTTTTCTTGAGAATGTAACAAGTGCTGCCAAAGACCCAAAAATAGGAAACATTGGGTTTTTGTCCCACCAATAGCTCATAGGGTGTCTTCTTCAACAACCGGTGGAAATATACATAGTTGGAGATGTAGCAAACTGTGTAGATTGCCTCTGCCCAAAACCTCTCATGAGTTCCATACTCATCTAGCATAGCACATGCAAGAGTGATGAGTGTCTTGTTCTTCGTCTCTACTACTCCATTTTTCTCGGGAGTATATGTCGCAGAGAATTCATGCTTGATTCCCTTCTTGTCATAATATTCCTCCACTATTGTGTTCTAGGACTCAGTCCCATTGTCACTACTTATCTTCACAATGTTAGCCTTGAATTCATTCTTTTCTCTCCTTGCAAACTTTCTGAAGATATCACTTGCTTGAGACTTGTCCACAAGAAAGAAGGTCCAAGTGTATCTCATGAAGTCATCCATAATCACCAAGCAATATAGATTGCCTCCTAGACTCTTGTAGTGTGTTGGCCTAAACAAGTCCATGTGCAAGAGCTCTTGAGGACACGATATATACATGAAAGACTTGGTGGGATGTGAAGATGCAACTTGCTTTCCAGCCTGACAAGCACTGCACAATCTATCCTTCTTAAAGGTCACATCCTTGATTCCTTCAACTAGATTCCTCTTGACCACTTTTCTGAGCTGATTCATTCCAACATGTGCCAATCTCCTATGCCACAACCATCCCTTAGTTGCCTTGGTGAATAAGCAAGTACTTTATGGCATGTTGCTTGATTTAAAGTCTGTGACATACAAGTTCCCATGAAATACTAGCTCTTTCTTTGCATTTTCAATCATTGCTTCATCCTCATCAAATGTGCACTTGAATCCCATGTCACAAAGCTAACCAATAGACAGGAGTTCAAATTGAGGGTTTCCACAAGAAAGACCTTGGAGAGATAGAGGTCCTCAATAATGGCCACCTTGCCTGATCCTCTAACTCTCCCTTTTGAGTTATCCTCAAAAGTCACCTTATCACTGTCTTTGTCTTCATCAATGTTGGTGAACATGGTTGGCTTCTCGGTCATATGTTGGGTGCACCCACTATCAAGTATCCAGTGGGTACCTCCACTCTTATAGTTGACCCTAGTAGCAGCCATAAGACAAGCACTAGAGGAAGAAGGGTTAGTATCCAAAGTATTACTTGATTGACTAGCACTAACCTTATCACAACGAATGATAAGACCATTCTCATAGATAGGGATTCTTGCAATTCCTTCCTGAAGTCTCCTCCTAATAGGATAGTGAGGAGCACGGTACCTCCAATGTCCATGACCATCCCCCATGTGCATATTGTCGAGGTCGGCCTAGTAGTGGGGAGGATCATGGAGGCCAGTGACGTGCTCAAGCACGTGTCTCACTTGTGAGTAGAGCACAAGTATCATCTCCATTGCTCTCTTAATTTAGAGGTCATGTCTTCTGTTGATCACCTCCTCAAGTAACCCCTCTTAGGAGTTGTAATTTGCTGGAGGAGCTTGTTAATCACTTCATGTGGTGCAATCCTCCGAAGACCTCTAAAGGAGTTTATCCTGCACACAAGATCATAAATGCTCAAGAGAGTCTCACAAAGGTCATCATTTTAATTTCTCTTAAATTCACGGAATTGAAAGAAGAGATCCTATTGGTGAGCTCGACGAAGATGCCAAAGGTGATCTAGTGGTGGAGGAGGTGGAAGAGATGGGGGCGCCGGAGCCGCAGTCATGAGATTGACCATCTCAAACGATCAAGTGAGCATTGTTATTAGCGCTCCCCCTACACCAATGCATGGTCTACCTGAAGTGCTTGGAGTAGAACTTGGAATGGCACTTGAGGTAGAGATTGATGAAGTGCTTGATGATGAGCTTGGTGAAGGTCTTGATCCGAAGGGATGTAGAAGCTGCTGCAAGGCAATCTTGTAGAGGGATCAAAGAAGTTTGAGCTTGAAGCTACTTCTTTCCCTTTTCTTTCAAGATGCTCCATTGTTTGCCTTGGAAGTCTTCTCCCCGGTCCAGCTTGCAGTGATCTCCTTATCCTCAAGGAGCAACCCAATCACATCCTCGACGGAGAGACCCTTCTCCATGATGAGATCAAGGGTGATGTAGAAGAGCTTGCTACGAGAGAGCAAGGTGAGGATCTTCTCGACTATCACAATCTTGGGAAGCTTGAAAGATTCTTCATTTGCTCCAATCTTGTCCACAATACCTTGCAAGCGAATAAGAGAGTCAAGTAAGTCCTTATTATCATTAGCATGGAAAGCAAAGAACTCCTCAATAAGTAAATCACTAGCAAGATCAAGAGGCACACTATAATCAATCCTAGTCATGCTAGTGGAGAAAGCAACATCAAGACAAACACCATCATTAGTCAACACATTAGGCGCACTAGTGGAGCAACCTATCAAATTATCATTAGAAGAATCTAGGCACTCACTAGAACTAGGCACATCAATACAATCATCATCATCATACACATGATTATCGGTGAAGGTATTGGCAAAGTCCACAAGAGTATCCATCAACTCATCCGAAATCGTGACATTTAGGTAGCTTCTAAAGCGATCCTTCCATGAGCCATGACCTGGCCCCGAATGGGATGACATCCCAACTCAATACAGTCACTACTCAAGGCGGTTAAGCCTTATGATGAGCACTTGGCTCTGATTCCACTTGAAAGGATTGAATGACCGAGGATTGCGAATTGGTTGCGGCTGAATGCGATGATGATGAGAACGCTGACATGGTTCAACAAGGTTAGATTGTGACTCTAATACCATAAAAGAGTTTTGCCAATGAAAGGATCGAGTGATCTAGAGGGGGCGGGGTGGTGAATCGGGAACTCAAACTATGTACCTAATTTGCCAATTACTAAAACCGAACACTCAAACAACTCCTACACAATTCTAGTAGTGATCACACTAACAAGATAATCCTATAAAAGGAAAGACAACCTAGCATACTAGTGGATCACACACGAGGCACACAACTTCTATGGAAGCTAGTAATCAAAGAACATGCGGAAGCACAAAACAAGCTAACAAAGGATCCTACTCATGCAAAGCTACTAGATCATCAAGTACAAGATTAGCACACAAGCATGAGTAGCACAATACATATTAGGGTGATCAATCAATCCAAAGCAACTTCTAAACATGCTAGTGATCAACTGTAAGCTAAGCACAACTAGCAAGTAAAGAAGCCTATTCATGCAAGTCTACAAGGTAATCAACTAGAGCAAGGTAAGCACACAAGCATGAATAGCATGGTATGTAAATGCGGAAAGGTGAAGGCATCAAAGTAAGGAGTAGAGTAAGAGCTGGCTTATGATATATTTTTTTTGAGGTTTCGAAAGTATGGCGCTTCCCCCTACTCCTCATTGGACCACTCCCGTCGGAGTCCCGGTCCCTCCTGTCACGGTTGCGTCATCGCTGCCATCAAGACACAAGCTCGCCTTCCTCGAGAACTTGCCGGACTCCCCGAGCTGACACGTGCGCTCACTAGTGATGCCCCTTTCACCGGTGGGCTCAAACCGGGTACAAACGTGTGACGGCCTTCATAACCGATCACGATAGGCTCGATCACCGACACGTAACCGGTCTGGGTCTCACCATAGACTAAGAGTAATAACCTAGATCACACCCTTAAGGACACCCTAGCCTTAGATGTGCAAGATGCTCAAGTTACTCTCACTAGCACTCCCAAGATATGCAATATCTCCTCCTAGTGCTCTCCTCTTTTCCTCTTGGACCTTACCAAATGCTCTCAGGTATTCCATTGGCCAAGAGAGCTCTCCAAGACCCTAGCAACGAAGTTATATAGGCTTCCAACCTCAAACTAGTCGTTGCTCCACGAAATCAGCTTCCTGGGCCAACTAACCGTATAGTCCGGTCACCATTTGACCGAACCGTTCGGTCTCCTCGGAAACGGCTCCCCCAGAGCTGTTGACTCTCTGCCCACAGCTGAGATCGCACCTGACCGGACTGTCCGGCCAGTAGACCGAACCATCCAGTCTGTCCAACTGTTGGACATTTCAGACGCCTCAGACAACTCCGTCGGACTCTAGAGAGCTCGCTTCCTCTCTATCTTGTGCTTCACCCACACAGACCGGACCGTCCGGTCTCTATGGTCTCCAGCACAAACAGATTCCTCGCTAAGTCTTCTCTCTGGATCGTCTTCTCCACTGATGACCGTACAGTCTGGTCACTCCTTGACCGACTGTCCGGTCTCTCTGTCTAGAAGCTGAAACTCTTCGTCCTCGCTTGACTTCATTTCCCGGCTTCTTTGAACAACTCCTTGGCTTTTCAACTGTCACCTAGTACCTATGATTTCACTGAGCATCCATGCACATCAGCGACTAGCATGACCTAAAGAGACATGACCTAGACCCTCTTGATAGTTCGGTTTTTCCTATGGACTCAAAGCCCTAACAACTAGACAAGTGCTCCAAACACTTACTCCATAGCTTGTCCTTAGCGTTGATCCATCTTCATCAACCCTTGGACTCCGTCAAGCTCATCAAGCCTCCATGCTTGTGGTCATTATCATCCACCGCCAAGGCAAATGTCTACAATCATCATCAATCATCATAGAGTAGAAAATATTTTCTACATGCACAACACTCGTATAGATATTAGTCACATTTCATATTTATCATTCATCACCAAAACATTCATACCTTGGGATGACCTCAATGGTCATGAACCTTACAACCAACCACAAAGATCTCTATGGATCTCCTTTTCATTTATATAGGCAATTATAAGTAGTGATCCAAAAGAATTGATCGGTCATGCTTACATGCACGCCAACGGTACAACGATAGTGAGAGTGTGGTCACCATACCTAATTACACGCATGATCAGTTAGTGACTGCACTCAATGATCTACAGGTTGTTATGCTACATAATTCTTAACAATGATTAGATAATATGATGCTACAGTAAACATCTCATATTGATAACTTAATTAAGCTTAATAGAATCATCTTACAAATTAGCCTCCAATTGTGTAAATAGTTTTATATTTAGTCACTCAATTTAGTGTTCAAAGGATTAATGTAACAGAACTAAAATTTAGACCTCAGAAAAAGAACACATCCCTAGTTAACTCTGTGTGGTGGCTTATAGATACTATGACAAATGACCAATAATTCTATTTATTTGATTGGAGCAGCAAATAAATCATGCCATTGATTTGTGGATTTGTTAAAAAAAATCTTAATATGGTTTAATTTTTCAAAAAGCCTTTATAGTGAGATTGTCTTGTCAGTTTTCTGTACTATCTCTTGGTTTGTTCGAAAAACAAATTATGAATTCATGGCAATATCAGAGGATTGAGATTTTTTCATTCCCTAAATCGAATCGTTCATCCATCAAATCGTTGCGAAAGAGATTCATGATCCAATGGAGCTAAACACTATTGGAGGTTTAGCTTGATGAGCAAGATGAGCCAAAGGAGGTCAGTTCCTCTTTGTCCTCTTTGCTACGCTGCAGTCGTGCGCTTACCACCAAGGATGACATAACCGTCTGGCCGGTATAACCGGTCGAGCCCGGTTCACCGGTTAATCGGATAACCGGCATAACCGGCTGATTAACCGGACAAATTCCATTTTGGTTTGGCGCACGGTCGGTGTTCGGTTAACCGACTAGTTACCGGTTAACTGACCGGTTAGATCGGTTTTATTGATATATTTTAATACATATTTTTAAATTCAAATATATGAGTTTTTGTCGGTTTCACCAGTTAACCGATTAGTTAGCCCGGTTAACCGGTCGGTTTCATCGGTTTGTCTGATATGAAATTTTTCAAATTTTAAAAAAAATTAAATCAAAACCAGGAGTTAATCGGTTAGCCGGGATAACCGGCCCGGACTAGTTTGTTGGTTAACAGGGTTAACCGGCCGATTAACTCCGGTTATGTTACCCCTGCTTACCACCTTCGCAGTGCGTCGTGTGTGCCCGTAGGTAGGAACGTTTCCCTTTCAGTTTAACCACATTTTGAGGAAGTTTCATCCCGTGACCAGTAAAGCTGGGTCAAATGGGCCATGCTTCATGGGTCGCTCAAAGGCCTGTAAAAAAAAGCTCCGTATGAATCCGGCACGGCCCGAAATACTTGACACGAGGCTACAGGTCATGCCCGTGGGCTAGCACGACACGATCCGATTATGGTAGATCAAATATATTTCCAACATATTCAAAGCATTCAAATATGAAATTATAGTTCGATGGTGAGGCAATACCATTTGAACGCGTAGATTATGGGTTCGAGCCCAACTTAAACATTTTTTATACTATTATTCACCTATATGGGTTACATGTACATTTTTGAACTATAATGTTAGCGGGTCTAACAAGCTAGCACGACTCGTTACGAATTTTATACCGTGTCAGCTCAAAATTAAATGGACCGGACTTTTTTCTTTATGCCCGAACCGCCGTTTGACCACCTTTACCAGGACGGTATGATGCTAAACTTGGCTCCTCATCTCAAAAAAGTAACTCGGCTCCCCGCGTCCGTTCGAAAGCTCGGCCCACGGCCCGGTATGAACAAAGGTGGGTCATGTCACGTGCCTGGTGTGGACTTCCGCTTCAAAGTGGGCCGTAGGTAGAGTGGCCAAGGATCAATTCATCCTTTTGTGACAAAAATCTCGCCATCTACTTTCGGTTTCCCTCTAGTTTTCGACATCGCAGAGTCCACCATCACCAACCCATCCTCCCGCACGTATTTGTCAAATTCAACAGTTCTGAGCATCTGCGTCAAAAAGAAAAAACAATTCTCAGCATTGGGCTTTATACGAAGTCTAAAAATGTCCAGACTGAGGCTTCGAATTTCAGCCCAGCATTGGGCTTTATACGAAGTCTGAAAATGTCCAGCCCGAGGCTTTGAATTGTAGCCCAGCCCAAGTATTTGTCAAAAAAGTCAACATCAGCCTTTCGCAATCTTCCCCCCCTCCAGCCAGGCCCAATATAACGTTCCAAATATAACAACCTCCCCTTGCTCCCTTCCTGCACACTCTGCGCAACGTTCATCGGCAATGGCGCGGTTGGGTTGCAGCAACGCCGTCTTCGCCTCCTTCAACGTCCTCACCCTCCTCCTCGGCGCGGCCGTCCTCGCGGGGGGCATCTACCTCGGCGCACCCCACCGCGGCAGCTCCGGCTCCGCCGACTGCGAGCGTTTCCTCCGCGTGCCGGCGATGGTCCTCGGCGCCGCCCTCATCATCGTCTCCGCCGCCGGGATCGCCGGCGCGTGCTGCCGCGCGTCGATCCTCCTCTGGCTGTATCTCCTCCTCGCCGCGCTGCTCATCCTCGCCGCCGTCGGGTTCACGGTGTTCGCGCTCGTCGTCACCAACGCCGGCGCGGGCCGGGCCGTGTCGGGCCGAGGGTTCAGGGAGTACCGCCTCGGGGACTACTCGAGGTGGCTGCGGCGGAGGGTGGAGGACGACAAGAATTGGAGCAGGATCAGGAGCTGCCTCGCTGGTGCTCGCGTGTGCCGGAGCTTGCAGAGCAACCGGACCTTCGACGACTTTTTCAACGATAATCTCTCGCCGGTGCAGGTCAGTTACACTTGCTAGTTCTTTGTTAAAGATTGTTTCTTTTTTTTTTTTTCTACTAGCACTCACTTAGCGATATCTCTTCGCACCATTCGAATTTTGTGATCCAATATGGGATTGTGATCTTGAGCGTATAGCCACTTCAGTACTTCACGGATAAGCTAACAGTTTCGTGAAAAAAAAAAACCCTGATAAGCTAACTATTGTTTCAATTACACGCCTAAAGTATCTTTATGGCTGAGTCGTTCGTGAAATTGTTGCTACTTTGTTGAGTAAAAGAAACACTGTGCTAATTTTATGAACTTGTTCATTAGTCCTGCTCTGAACAAGTTAATGTCCACTAACGCCTGTATTCTGAAATCAATCGGACATCTTCACCTGAACCACTATCAGATATTTATGGAAAAAATACGTTTTCTTGATTCATTGGATTGCTCAAATACCTTATTTTAAAGACAAGTGTTGCTTAGACGATACTTTGTTGCGGGCAAATTCGTACGCTGACAGCATCGTTAAGTATTTTATGCCCGCCCCAATGATCTCACATTTCGAACTGCGTTTGACTTTTACCCACCCAAGGAAGTTGCCTGTTTTTTTCCACTGAATGGAGAAGTATGTGTTGTGTATTAAATGTTGTTCTTCCGTTAGGCACATATTTTCCAAAGTGTTACTCTCCTGCAGAGCATCATGCTTGCTACCTAAATTAGTTCCATGTCAGTATAAATATAATTCAGATTCTGCACTTGTACCATTTTCTTTTTTTTTCTTTTTTTGCGAAGAGCACTTGTACAATCTGAACCAGTGAGGACAATCTAGGTGGACAAAAGTCATCTTCCAAATCATGTATACCGTAATTAGCAGTAAACAATATGGGCACTGCCATGTGATTATGTTGCCTCCAAATATCTTCGCGTACAGTGTAAATGACATCAACAATAAATTTAATTTGAAATATACACAATGTCAAATGGCATGACAATACGAGGGACTAGATCGACCAAGTTGCACTGATGTCATATCTAGCTACCAAGGACTTCTTCAAGTCATAAACGTAACGTTGGCACCTCTTGTAAACTAATACTACAACTTTAGGAAAGAAGATAGCGAAGGTAACAACGAATCAACGCCTGTACAAACAGCCTTGCCGGCGCATGCGTTTACAGTCCAATCACGTGCTTTTTCAGAAGATCATTAGCATATATGCAAGTTGCAGTGTATAAAGTCAACTTCACTTGAATTCATCCGAGATCATGCATTTTCTGAAGAAAAGCAATAGTGTGACCTCAATTTCATTGCGAGCTGAACTTATCCATGCGTATTTTCAGTCTGGATGCTGCAAGCCCCCAACTGACTGCAACTTCGCATACCTGAACGAGACATACTGGATCAAGGCCCCAGGCCCCAGCAACTCTTCAAACCCGGACTGCGACACATGGTCGAACGACCAATCTGAGCTCTGCTATGGCTGCCAGTCTTGCAAGGCCGGCGTCTTGGGAAACCTCAATAACAGCTGGAAGAAGATCGCCATCATCAACGCTGCCATCATCGTGCTCCTTATCGTCGTCTACTCACTCGGATGCTGCGTGCTTCGGAACAACCGGCGGCACAAGTACACCCTGGTTGGGAAGTGATGAGATGCAGGGTTCGATCAACAAAAGATGTGTGCCGTGTGCGTGTGTTCTCTTATTGACCACACGAGCGAACTTTTTTTTGATGTTTTTTTGTGGAAAGAAAATGATATATGACTGTAACTGTTGCCTTACATGTAAATATGGTTTATACTTGTGAGTTTGATTGTCAACTTTCTGGTTCAAATTCACTCTTCCTAACATGAAAGGGGTAAAAGTTCTGAATTTCATTCTGGCAAATGACACACTGATCAGTATCATATTATTCACAAAATTATTCTGATTTTTTTTAAAAAAAAACAAAAGTTCCAAAATCGCCAACCTGTTGAATATTGGTAGAGGATATTTTTTTACACAGACAAAACCAACCTGTTGAATATCCTATTTCAAACAGTTAGTTTTGTCGGCAAATAGGCTATTTGCATTATCACAGCTGCAAGACTGAAACCTGCTAGCCAGGCAGACTTTGCATTTAGGGAAGTCACAGGTTAAACCAGGGTACTCCTGGAAACAGAGTACTTCCTGGAAGTTATTACATAGGATAGGATCAAGGGAAATTCCATTCTGCATGTTCTTGTCACGTGTTAATTGCTGTATGCTCCTGAATAACGGTTTGTTACTTCCCGCATGTACTAATCTGACGGTTTAAAGCAGTTATTGAAAGTTATCAATATTTTCAGTCAGCTAAAAATTAACAAGTCCCTAAGAATTTAGTTATATGTTTGTACAAATAAAAAAGAGTTTCCAATAGCAATCAAAGGAGGCATTAATTTTGCCTCTACCCCTCTTTGAATGCTCGTTTTTGGCAATCGAAGAGAGCAGATTCCCTACAGTCTATGATAGTATATATTTGAACGCCTTTTTTTTTCATTCCACTACATACGTTCAAGCAAAACCAATCTGCGCCATATGCGAACCTGCTCATTCTGAGACATCAGAAAGATCTCCATTTGATTAAGATTGGAGACTACACATGAGTCATTAAGCTTCCCCATTCCAGGAAAAAACAAAAAAAGTGACAATAAATCGACACAAAAACTTTTTTAACTGAATGGACAATGGCTTGTTTATATCCTATCTTATAGGAGATATATTCCGGAGCCAAGGCCCACCTTTGCACTGACATGTACTTGCACGATAGTTACAATGTTGCTGCTGGTACCAGTAGCTAGCTATGGTACGGTGGATCCCTGAGGCATTTGATTTGAGCCTTCCCATCAATCTATACGGATTTAGGTGCAGTGATGAAGCAGTCCTTGCTCTTGTGCATGAATGTGGTGGTAAAGCAATTCAGTGAATCCTCTGACACCATTCCTGCAGGCCCGGCGGCTGCAGTTTAGCAGTGGCTTCTGCCTGTCAAGAACATGAGCATGTTATCCACTGCCAGGAGCATATTTTGCCATGCTTCCGGTGAAGGTATACAAACAGCGATCAAGAAAAGCTGAAGGGGGAGAGAGAGAGAGAGAGAGGGGGGCTGAGAGGGAGAGAGAGTGAACCACCCTATAAATGGATAAAATAAAAAAGAAAAACAAAAGGTCGCCTGTTACTAAACTTAGGAATGCATCTTGAACGCAGGCAGAAAGTTCAAGCTGAATGAAAACAGAGGAGCCTGCCATTTTTTTTTTATAAAATATGAAATCCATGCTTTCTGAAAGAAGTTAAAGACAAAAATGAAATACTAAATTTGAAAGTTAAAGTATTTTTTGTACTGTGAGTGCACTAGCACTTTGGAACTGTCCTAAATGTACCACAGATACATTGTCACACTAGTTAAAAGAAAAGTGACATGTGAATCACTGAAAGGTGGTACATTAATTACCAGCTAATTATTAGTAGAAGTAATTATCAGTAATGATCAACACCATTTAAAAACCCTGGCTTCAGAAAGATTCGGTTACTCCAAAGAAGAAGAGAAAGTCGCAACACATGTGTACATTTTTATGCAACACTGAAAGTAAATCTCATATGAAGATATGAATGAACAGAGGCTCTAAACTTTATCATAGAAAATAGATGGAGCTAAGAAACAAGATCAAGAGTCACATCACATACCCTGAGATGAGAATGAGACCACCAGCTCCTTAACCCAACCTGGAAGAACGGGATCCTTTGCACAGGCATTGCATGAGCTCCACCTGTGTCTTGAGGCAGGCAACATAGTCCAGCGTCTCGCTGAGCAGGGAGAAGCCTCGCAGCCCGTCGGCTCCCGGCACCAGCGTCCTCAGCACCCGCATCCTCGCCTTAACCATCCTCCTCGCCGCCATTGCGCCGCCGCCGCTCGCCGGCGCCGTCCTCATCAGCACCCGCCGCGACCTCCTCACGATCCTCCGGCACCTCGCCGCCTTCCTGCTCCTCGTCCCGGCCACCGCCGCCGCGGCCACCTCGTAGGAGGCGCCGCCCATGATGTGGCGCATGAGCGCCTCGTTACGCCGCTCCGCCGCGTGCCTGGCGACGAGGCCGCGCGCCCACGCCGCCGTCGTTCGCGGGGACGACGACGACGAGGCCAGCGCCATGGCCACGTCGGAGGAGAGCCGCACGGCGTCCCGGCGCTCGCGGAGGCCCATGGACTTGGACGCCTGGCCCGCGGCCCGCAGGCTGACCAGGAGCTGGGCCATGAACGCCTTCTTGAACCTTCTCGGCGGGTGCATTGCTGATTCTGCTTTGCTCTGTTGATTCTTGGAAGGAGGAGGACGAAACAGGGGATGGGTTTGTGTGTGCTGCTGCTGGAGCTAAGCTATGGGAGGGGAGAGGGGTTTATGTGTGTGAATATAAAGCAGCAGGTGGCCGCTAGGTGCGCCCAAGAAATCTGCATGTGGCCTTACTCAGCTGCTATTCATTGCGCAGCGTGCAGGGCGTACCGCATATTTCTCGTGTATCAACCGTCCATTTGGGTTTTGTAAAAGGTAGTGCCCTGTTCCGGAGACCAGTATACTAGCCTAATGTTGGAGAATTTTGTAATGACGAGTAACGTACGTATATTTCTCCGTCCATTTGGGTTTTGTAAAAGGTACTGCCCTGTTCCAGAGACCAGTATACTAGCCTGATGTTGGAGATTTCTTTTTTGAGGGACTGATGTTGGAGAATTTTGTAATGATGAGTACCGTCTTTGACATGGTTCTCACTTATCAGGTGACTAATTATATTTAGGACGTGTTTGGAAGAGCTCTGCTCTGAAAAAAATAGCTCCACTTCACCAATTTTTAAGTGTAAAAATACTTGTACATAAGTAATCACACGTTCGGCTTGGCTCATTCAAACACGGCACCTATTTTGGACGACGGAAAAGCTTAGTTGTCATGTCTATTCGTCAGATAATTATATTTCCCCTATTCACTACCAGCAGGTTAGCTAAAAAAATATACTCAAGAAAGGTACTTCGAACTTCTTAGAATTTTTGGTGCTACGCTCTTGCATGCCATCAAACACTTTTCTTTTTACCATTATATATAACAAGTTCTTCATAATGCCATGTGCGCTGTGTTGGAATAAAGCTAAATTCTGCTATGCACAAACCAAACTTAGAGGATCCCATCATGGACCATCTTTTTTAACTGTCAAGGACAGTTATATAACTTCCACTGGAGTGCCCATCGTTTGATTATATTCTTTAATGTAAATATCCTTAGAGGGTAAGAAACGACAGGTCTGAGATAGGAAAGACGATGCGAAAAGGAAAAGAAGAGGAGAAAGAGTTCACCTTTTTGGGGGCATGTTAGAAGAGGGTTGGAAAGAGGGAAGGTGAGGCAGACCATGCACATGCCTGCACATGCTGCACCAGCCCCCACCTGGACCATGATAACATCCAAACAGTCCTCGTAAATCAATGCTAAATATTTGTTTTCGGAGGAATCAAAGGATGGTCTGTCCATTCTCAAAAAGTCTCCTCCTCCTTAATCCATTTTTGGATTGATATAAAGAATCACAGGAGAAGACATAAAAATCATTTTACTAAAACTACAAATTGCATATGGGGTGCGAGTTTTTAGTTTTCATTAAATTTGCCAAAAAACGTATGTCTTTTGTTGTAAAAAAAATGTTGTCTATCTTTGTGCATTTTGCCTAATGTTTCCATAATCCCGAGATCAAGTACGAGCCCATCTAAATGTTTTATTAGTAGAAAATATATTGCTATTTATTTTTAAACTTGTACTTCCTCCGTCCTATTGTAAGCATTTCTGGGTTTGAGTGGGCACCACAGCCATTATTTTCTTCCCCACCGAACACCCCAGCCAGCCTTATCTCTTCCTCTCTTCCCCATCGACCGAGTGGACTCAGCTGCCGCCGCCAAGCACCGTCGCGCCGCGCGTCCGCCTCCAGCCCGCTCCGGTCGTCACGCCGTGCGCCTACCGTCATCGAACGCCGCGGGCCTCGCCTCCATCCCGCGACCCCGCTCGTCTCACAGATCGAGGCGCCATGCTCTATGGAAGACAGCATAGAAGGTGAGCTCCATCCCTTCATGGTGGGCTGGCGGCTCCTCGTCCTTCAATTCGGCAAGAGCATGGCGGTGCTCGGCGGACGGAGCTGGGGCAAGTAATGGCGGTGCTCGGCGGACGGAGCTGGGGCGAGCATGTCGGTGCTCGACGGACGGAGCTGGTGCTATTGCGGCGCGTCGGTAGTTCTTCCTCACCGAGAGATAGCGTCGCTGCGTCAGGCTCCGCTTGGCTGCCTCGTCGACGAAGGCCTTGATGCGGGCGGCAGCAACGGCGCTGCAGGAGCAACGGCCTGCCCTGCAGCGCGGGCACAGAGCGATGTGGAAGATGGGAACCGAGCAATAATGAGGGGCAAAATCGTCTTTTTACTTTGCTGCTAAATTTGTCTTTGAATTCTAGAAATGCTTACATAATGAGATGAAGGAAGTAATATATTAAATCGAATTGAAACATAATATCATTCGACAAAAAATCTTCACTTGCTAATAGTGTCTTACTAGTTCTAACATCATATTAATAAACGTTTTTCTGCTCAACTATAATGAAATATTAATTATGTAACTTTCATAAGCTACTGATAGCTTGGCGCTATATATTTTATTGCCATGTGGATGTCAATTTCGGTATAACCATAGATGTAAGGTTTCGATTATATCAGGGCAACGGAAGTTAGAAAGTCTGTTAGAGCGTTCATGCTCATCAGTGGTATGATTCTTGCAGCAGCAGCTTTGCATGTGTTGCCTGTTTGCAAGAGGTTCCTGCACAGTTAGGGCATTTGAGTGCAGCGGCAGTGAGGCAGGGGTAACATGGAAGCATGATAGTTTGTAGCTGCAGAGGCGTACATGCCCAGTAGTGTGCCTTTTCTACCAGACCATCCCTCCTTTGTCTTCCCGCCAAAACATAACGAGGGTGGTCATTCACATGGCAGCCACATGCGCATTACCATTTACCAAGAACCCAAAACAGTTACTCCATTTGTTCTTAAATTATTATCATTATTGACTTTTTTAGTCAAGTTTCATTCTTCATCTTATTCAAAATATTATTTAAAATATATAAAATTTTAAGTTATACTTCAATTTTCATTGATGATAAAATAAACTATAATAACATATATGATATTTTTTAAAAACTTTTAAATAAGACAATTGGTCAAAGTTAATTAAAAAAGTCAATAGCTACAATAATTTAAGAACGGATAGAGTATATGTGAATTTCATCTCGATTTTATCTCTGTTACTTTCAGCCGAAATAGAAACGGAAATGTTGTCATTGACACTGTTTATTTCAGGAGATAACCATGTCTTCTATATGGGAACTAAGAGTTTTTTATGCTTTGGAGAAATGTTGCTAATTTTGTGGAATTGGAAATAATGTAAAGTGTCAACCTAAACATCTATTCATGCCGGTTGAAAATAGTTTCGAAAGATTACACATACTGTTCTGGGAAGATTCAAACACATGCCTACTTTATGCACACATGGGAGTGATGTAGGCATATAACAGGATGCTCACTGTGCGATATGTGAGTACAGTTGACGTGTTGAGTGTTGTTTATCCTTGAAATATAAAAAATAAAGAAAGTATCTTTCTAGTTTGTAATTTCCTTACTAATATAAGCAATACTACTATTTCAGCTTTTTCAATGATCCTTTTGATTCAGCCAAAACTATCTGGGTGCAATTGATCGATCTGCTGGCCAGCATTTTGCTAGTTTACCAGGGAAAGGTAGTCATTTCTGCAACAATTAGCAGATCATTTTCAACATTGGGCCCATAATAATAAGACAGAAAGCTAGAAGCAAACCTGAAACCCCGCCGAAAAAGAAAAGATTTAGTCTTCAAAACTATTTTCTCACGCAATCTAACTAGAGCCTATGTTTGACTACAACAATCAAACTGGGCCCACTTTACAGATGCATAGTCTTTCTTTGATAAGTACCCATAACCGATCTCCTGTACATGGATTCATGGCTTCTATTGAAAATAAAAATATTTCCTCCAGGTCATGTTAAAAGAACAGTTTCTAGCATTGCATTGAATTTCTGGACATGTGGACAAAACAACTTCCTGTTGCAGAAACTCGTTTTTTCGAATATTGCATACGATAGGTGCACGTTGGATGGATACACATATGTAACCTCTCTGTCTTGTCAAAGTATACCAGGGTGTTCAAATTAACATGGGATAAATGTTCATTGTAAATACAACTCATTTGGTTAGTAATTCTTATGTAACTTATGATGATGTTCAATTAGGAGACAAATCAATGATGCTGCCATGCAATAAATGTCAGTGCTGAAAAGATGGTAACTTTGTCCAATGCTTTCAATTGTCAACAACGGAATATGCCTTTTACTTATCTTGGTCTTCCATCGGCCTGACTAGACCCTGTGTACAAGATTTTCTACCAATTGCCAAAGAGTTGAAAGAGGACTAGTGGATGTGCATATATTTTAACACAAGAAGGAAAGCTGATGATGGTTAATTTTTCTGCACTCCCCACATTGTGTGTACTTCTATTTTTGATAATAACATTTTGTGTACTTTGAAAGTTTATGAAGAAATTCTAGAATAGATTGATAAGTACATAACGCACTGTCTATGGAGAGGCTCTAATATCAATGCTAAGAAGCCACCTCTTGCAACATGGGGCATGGTGACAAGACCAAAGAAAGAAGGGGCTCTAGGAGTACTCAAACTCAATGTTCAAAATGAGGCACTACTCATGAAAAATCTCCACAAGTTTTTCACAAGAGCTGATCTGCCATGGGTCAATCTAGTATGGGATAATTGTTACCAACATGGCAGGCTACCAGGTCAGCAAAGAAAGGGGTCATTTTGGTGAAGGGATATTGTCAAACTTCTAGATCAGTATAAAGGCATTTCTACTCCACAAGTTATGGATGGCAGAACAATACTTCTCTGGAAGGATGGTTGGTCTGACACAATTCTGAAGCATTCCTACCCAGAACTTCATTCATTTGCCAAGAAGCCAATGCTCACTCTCAGGATGATATATGACAGCCAACCAATTCACACTCATTTCAATCTCCCTCTCTCAGAGCAAGCTTTTCATCAAATGAAAGGACTTCAACAACTTCTGGATAGTGTGCAACTAAATGAAAAGAAAGGCCACTGGGGATATATCTAGGGATCATAGCATTACCACTCGTCCAAAGCATATAAACACCACCTTATGGGCCATGTGTAAGTGCATCCCTCTTATAATTGGTTGTGGGGCAGTTCCTGTCAACCAAACCACAAAGTGTTCTTCTGATTGTTGCTAAAGGATAGAGTTAACACAAGGGGCATGTTGTGAAGAGGAAATATGTCTCTTGACTCCTAGCCATGCGCGCCTTGTATATGGAAAAGAGAAGAGTCACTTAAACGTCTGTTCATTAGATGCCCATTTGCTAAACAATGTTGGAAATCTCTATTGACATCAACATACTACAAAGTCAACCTTTGGAGCTCATAGTATAGGCTCTCACGAGTATACTGCAAGTGCTTTCTTCATAGATGTCATAATTCTTATGTGTTGGTGCATCTGGGTAACTAGGAATGATTAAAGTTTTAATACTCAACACCCTACAGTGGATAAATGCAAAAGGACCTTGCTAAAAGAAATGACCCTGGTTGGTTATAGGATTAAATAAAGCTGGCAACCTTCATCAGCTTAAGGAATGGATACAACACATAACCTGACCAAGTGTTCGCTGTTCTTTTGTTTTTCTTTATGGTTTTTCTCTTTGTATATTAACTATGTTTTTCCTTATTTAATATATATATATATATATATATATATATATATATATATAAATATATTAATCTGTTGGGGCCTGCCCCTCCAGTTCAATAAAAAGGTTTAATTAGGACAAATAATTTACAGTATTTGTAGTACAAATTCTTTTCCATAAATGTAAATAAGTCAAACATAGAGGGAGTAATTCTTATGCAACTTGGTTGCTGCCTTGTTCTTTTTCTTAGATCAATTTGGAATAGGAATCTTAATTATTTTAAGCTTACAAAACACAGAAAGATGGAAGCCAAAGTTTTGAGTTTTTATCTCTGTTGCACATACACAGCATAAGCCTTTCAGGATAACTTTGTAAACACAGTGAAACCTTTTTTTTTTTGAGACGAAACATAGTGAAACCTAGCAACAGAGGATCGTAACAACAATGAAAGAGCAGTCAAAATGGTCGTCATATTCTCTATCAGGTCCAGTCCTCATTAATAACACTAAAACAAAGAGACACGGGCTAGTAGCAGCTTCCTTGCTCCTGATGCTAGCACGGGATCCCCAACCATATATATTAGCATCAAACCCAAGTTCCAGCAACACTGGCCGGTGGCCCATAAAACATTGAGAGCTACACAAGTGTCGATGGAGGCTGGCAAGTGCTGTATCGTACCATGCATGGTGAGGCTGTCCCCTGGAAACCACATGCTGCTATTCAGGTGCCCTTGGTAATGTAGACACACGGCACACATGGATGGGCTCCTCCTGCCCAGGCAAAGCCACGCATCTCTTCTTTCAAGAATTATTTAGAGATCTGATGGATACCCCATCACAGGGACCATGCGTGCCTTCTGGCCTCCCGTTCCTCCCCAAAATCTGGGATTCTAGTACATGAGATGGTCAGTCAAATATCTCTTTATTAATTTTGGTTCAGCCTTGGTCTACTATGAAGAATCTAGGATATGTTGCATGCTCCTCCTAGCTTAGTTAGCTGCACATAGTTTTTAGTTTTGTCTAAATTATTTTTATCTATAGGACGAGAACATAGACTAAGATAAATGCAGCAATGTCATTTGACTGCTAAAAAGATAGCAACGCATGGAACTCCTTGAAAGAATTATGCATTGCTAAAAGGCAACACCGGACAATTTTACTCGATTTATCAATGATCAATCCATTGCTTAAAATAAGTTCAACTCAGCTATCTGAAACGTAGCTGACCGAGATGTGAGGATCACTTTGGACAGTCCGTCCAAACCTCACTTTGGGTGCTGTTGCAAAAGAGATTGGTCATACTAATCAGCCATGTCCACTTGGACTTTGAGTAGTGGATAGCATCTGCATCTGCATCCAAGCACTTTGCTCTGAGTCAGCACATGGATGCAGCTGAATTCAAAAGGTAAGGGCTTGGTTTCATCCAAGGCAGCAACAATGGCCAAGTTGCTTTGTTTAGTTTCCCCAAGCTCTCATGCCTGCTGCTAGTTCCCCTTGAAATAGGGAGATTTAATAAAATAGGACCCTACCGGATGTCCCCTCTTCAAATAGGACACTCCCTAATGACTCTAATAAAATAGGACTCTCCCCAATGGTCATAACATAAAGCACCTTCTCATACACTTTTCGTGCCAAATAAGACTACTTTTGGACTGATGATGTGGCAACCTTATGCGCAGTGTCTATTTTAGCCTTGGTTTAAAGTTGACTGGACAAAAATACCCTCCTACCGAGTGGCTCGGACCAGACCCAAGCGCTTACCTGGTCGCGTGCTCGTCAGGCCCAATCGGCAATCGCGCGCCTGGTCAAGCACCTGGTCGGAGTGGCTCGGGGCCGCTGCCACATCCTCCCCGGTCGGAGCGGCAGCGCATCAGCGGCCGTCGGCAGGAGCCAGGTATGCGCTCCCCTCCCATGCGTAGCCGCCTTTGGTTCCGACCCTCTTCTTCTCTCCTCTTGCGCTGCTTGCTCAAGTTCGCCCCTTTCTGTGGAACCCTAGGTCAGAGCCCCGACCCGACGACGTGACAGCTATTGGGCTTTGATTCGACGAAGATTCTCCAACACAAGGTCATGATTCGATGTTAATTTAGTTGAGGTCCAAGTTCTTCATGGTTTTTAGATGAATTTCTTCTTATTTAGGCTCCCCTTTTTCGTTTCATGTGAAATTGTGGGTTGGGGATCCCCTGAACATGTCTTTTTTGGTTGATTTACCTTCTGGGTGAGCTGAATTCATCCTTTTTAATTGGAATCACAACATGGTTCAAGCTTGGATAGTACAAAGTTGGGATTTTTTTGATGTTTGTCTCCATTGTTTGTTTATAGGTTCAATCCTGATGACTCCTATAGGCTTATGGTCACTGTATATTCATTTGGGAAAGGGAAAGATGCAGAGGTTGTGAAAACTGATTTTGAGTGGTTTGTTGCAAGTGATGTGACACTAGAGGAGGTTTAAGTTGAGCTTGCGAAGAGGGTGAAATGGAACTCAAGGCAAGAGCTTATCTTTCGGGAGATTGACAAGGAGACCAATGCTATTGTTCAGATAACCAACACCATGGAGCTGCATTGTTTGATCAGAGATAGGAGTTACACAAGAAGTGTGTCTTTGGTAGTTGAAATTGTTGATAAGGTTACCAAGGGGAAGAAGAGGACCAATGTGAAACAATGCAGCAAAGGGGCAGCAAAGAGGGCAGTTTCAGCTACTAAAAGGACAGTTACAGCAGGTAAAAGGGTAGGTCCAGCAGCTAATATGGTAGCTCCAGGTCCATCACCACCACCACAACCTGCTCCACCTTCACCAGATTGTGCAGCTCCACCTCCACCTTCACCACCAGCATCACAACCTATAGCAGCAGCTCCACCTCCACCCTCACCACCACCATCACAACCTGCTCCACCTTCACCTCCACCATCACAACCTATAGCAGCAGCTCGAGCTGCCACTTCACCACCTCCAGCAGGAGCAGGAGCAGGAGCAACAACTCCATCTCCAGCTCCATCTCCATCTCTAGCAGGAGCAGCAGCTCCATCTTTAGCTCTAGCTCCATCTCTAGCAGGAGCAGGAGCTCTATCTCCAGCTCCATCTCAACCTCCACTCTCTCCACCAGTTATCATATCTGATAATGAGGCTGATTGGAGTGATCTTTTCATTGATCCTTTGCAATTTGAAGACGATGATATATCACAAGATGCCGATGAGGACTTTGTTTATGAACAATTTGGATTTGAAGAAGAGGATGAGAGGGCTGAGAAGGCTGCTGCTACAAGAACTCAGTCCAAAAGGAATGCTAAGTGTCCTGCTGGACCAACTCCTGTGATATCACCTGAACTTGAGAAAGAAATGAAGGATGCAACAATTCCAGTGGATGACTGTATTCTAGATGAACCACCTTCGACTTGGAACAATGATGATCCGGATTTGAGTGTCGGCACTTGTTACCCTACCATGGAGCACTTTAGAATGGCAGTAAGACAATATGCCATTGTGGGAGAATTTGATTTTGCAACAGAGAAGTCCAATCAGACAACGTACCAGGTATTTTACACTGATGCAGGGTGTCCATGGAGAATTGTTGGTAGAAAACAAGTTGATGGCATAGTTATAGTGCAGATACACATTGAAGACCACACATGTTCTTCAACCAGCAGGGTATCTAGGATGGCACAAAGCTGGGTAGCTAAAAGGGTAGCTGGAACCTTAAAGAAGCATCCAAACACAGGAGCATGAACACTTCAAGAGGATCTGCAGAAGAAATATGGTGCTGAAATCTTATACCAAACTGTTTGGTATGGAAGAAAGAAAGCAATGAATAAGATATTTGGGACATGGGACACCAGTTTTGATTGGCTCTATAGGTTCAAGGCCCAAATTGACAAAGTGCACCAGATAGTGTGGTGGAGATTGACACAGTTGAGAAAGATGATCAGATCTGTTTCAAGAGATTTTTTTTGTTGCCTGGCCCCATGCCGATTTGGCTTTGTCTTTGGATGTAGGCCCTATTTGAGCGTGGATTCCACATTCATAAATGGAAAATGGAAAGCTAACTTGGCTGCTGCTAATGCATTGGATGGCCACAATTGGGTGTTCCCGGTCTCATTTGCTCTTTTTGATGGTGAAACAACTGAAAATTGACTTAGTTCATGGAGCAGCTTAAGAAGTCCATTGATCCAGATGGTGATCATATCAGGCTGACCATATCAACTGATGCAGGTGCTGGACTTATTGCTAGTGTGAAGAAGGTTTTCCCCGAAGCTGAGCATAGAGAGTGTTTCTGGCATTTAATGTAGAATTTAAAGAAGAGGTACCATTAGCCTGCCTTAGAGAAATGTACCCAACAGCAAGAACATATCTACCTAAGAAGCATTTGGATATGGTCTTTCTGCCAGTCCTAATGTTAAAACTTGGATGGATGAGAACCACAAGCTAATATGGACCAGAAGCAAATTTTCAGAGCACAGCAAGTGTGAGCACATAAACAACAACCTTGCTGAGTCATGGAATAACTGGGTGTGGTCCTTGAAAGGTCTTCCAGTGGATTCTTTGGTTGATGGATTAAAGGACAAGATTATGGAATTGTTTTACAAGAGAAAAAAATTGGAGAGAAACTTCCACCAGGTACCCTACCAGCTGTCATTCACCAATGCAACGCAAGAAGTAGAGGGTTGCAACGCATGAACATTAAGAAAAGCTCAGATGAAGAGGCTCAGGTGATAGAATTACATGACAATGTCGAAGTGGTCAGGCATGTGGTTAGATTTAAGGAACAAAAGTACACATGCAGGGAGTGGCAAGTAAGTGGCAAGCCATGTCGACATGCTCTGGCTTTCATAACATCACTAACAAGACCAAATATGGGCAGCTACATCTCTCATTACTTCGATACAGATATGTACCAATTTGCATATCAATATGCCATCCCAGTACTTGGTGACAGAACATAGTGGCCAGTTGTGGATAAAGGTTTCAACTTGCAGCCACCAGCCCTCAAGGAAAAGCATGCGAGGAGAGATAAAAAGCTCAGATTCAAGTCTTGCCTTGAAAAGGGTGGCACAAGATTTAAAAGCCAGTCAAAGTGCTCAAGTTGTGGCGACATAGGCCACAGAGTCGGTAGCGTGAAATGTCCTCATACGGGCCCGAAGAAGAGGTCAGTGATGCTCACATTTTGATTTGTACGTGTGTTAGCATATTGTTTTGCATGTACTATTTATTCCTCTCTTCTTTTGCAGGGTAAGGAACTAGAACAAGAAAAAAGATGGAGGTGAAGGAAGTCAAGCTGCAGATTTTGAAGATGGAGGTCAAGTAAGTCAAGCTGCAACTTTTGAAGATGGAGGTCAAGCAAGTCAAGCTGCAGATTTTGAAGGAAGTCAAGCTGCAGATTTTAAAGGAGGTCAAGGAACTCCAATCAGAAATTTTGAAGATCAAGAATACATGCCTTGGATTAAGGTGGACTGTTCACATGGTGCTCCCTCCAGGAAAAAGCTCACACCAAATAAGAGAAAAGTATCACAAGAAGAGTAAAACCATCACATGGATCATAATTTTTTTGGGAGGAAAACGTAGGGATCATAGGTTTTAGGTTTTCAGAGGAAAACATAGGGATCATAGGTTTTAGGTTTTAGCTGCTCATGATGGAAGTTGTTTTTAGCTGTAGATGGAAGCTTTTTTTGGCTGCTCATGATAGCTGCTCTTTGTATATGTAACAAAGATGGAAGCGTTTTTTGGCTGCTCATGATAGCTGCTCTTTGTGTATGTAACACAGTAGAAGAGACAGAAATACCTGATTTTGGTCAAACAGCAACGCCTGATAATATACAATATTGCCTCTGATATTTGGCTGTCAGCCGTGAAGGAACCAAGGGTGAGAAGGCCGCGATTGCACAACGCAACCTTGGCCGGCCCATCGTCACAGGCCAGCCAAGGTCGCAGACAGCTTTCTTCTCCTCGGCCCACTCAACCAAGGAACCAAACACGAGGAACAACGCAACAGCCAGCCACAGAGAGTAGTAGTAGTAACGGAGTTCGAATCGGTGCCAAGAGACCAAGCTTTTAAGCAGAGGCAAGCCAACCTAGGTGGCCGAGGTGGTACTAACAATCCCATCAGAAGCGCGCGGACGCAAATTGGCCGCCTTATCTTTATTCAGCCTAGGTCACAGATATGGCCCATGAAGCCCGTCGCTCCCTACGCGCAGGACCCCTTGGTTGGGGCACGTGTCGCTATCGGGTTGCTCCAGTTCTTCAGCACGGCTTAGTTTTTTGTTTTGGTACTGATTTGAAATTTCAAACTTGCATATATTTCTCATATATAGACCAAAATGAACGATTCTTTTTCCTAAATTTTTTTAAAATCATGCTCTATTACTTGGATTCATTTTCGGCATCATATTACACTTGCAATCTATAACTACCAATACATCGATTTGTGGTCATGTTTTTATAATTTATTCACTAATTTTTAATTCTCTTAGGAGTACCAAATTTATAGTAAAATTTCACATGTGTGCACTTCCTATGCATCTATACACATATCATTTTTGGTAAATTTTTTAAAAACATCTACACTTGTGGATGTTACAATTGTCTTGACATTGGTTCCAATGTCAATATACTATAGTCTACAAACTAAAATTTGAACACATACTTTTAGACACATCATAAAATAATAAAACAAAAATATACAGAGGTTAACAATGACATGAACCAGTGCCACAGCAAAATTGAGTTCAAAATTCAAAATATTCATGGAGAAACAAATAGACAAAGAAATAGAAAAATTAGTTTTGAATTGTTTTTTTGTGCAGCACAACTTATGATGCTTTTGTAACTCAAACCTGGTACATAGATGTAGAATTGTATCCTTAAACATCTATAATTTTGGTGTAATTTTTCAAAACTTTTGAGCAATGTACAACATAAAAAAACTCTATATTTCTAATATGTACCCAAAGATCTCGGGCCCATTTTAGTGGGGTCCACATGTCTGTGACTGCGGTGTCAATTAGTCCGTGGTATCATCATTTTTCTAGGGTCACACAGTGGAAAGTCCGACGGAGGCGTCCCTCTCGCTGTTGTGTGGGGCTTTATTTTGTTGGCCCACCCGTCCGTGAGCGTGGGTTGAGTTGCGGCTTGCTCCCTGGAAGATGAAGAGCCAACCACGAAGACTTGCTTGCCCGGTGGTCAACTGGGGCCTGCCACAAGACGAAGAGGGCATCGCACCCATGTGCGTGTATGCGCACCAGGTCCATCTCGCTGTCTTATGGGTCCTCTATTTTTGTGGGGCTGCAAGTCAGTGACATGGCTATGTCCCTCGCCGGCGCCGTCAAAGACGAAATGCTGGCGCCCAAGCTATATAATCGGCTAGCATCTACACCGAGCTTCACTCCAGACTCCTCGCCTCCTTCGCCTCCTCGTTTCCCATGCCTCCTCGCCTGCTGTTCGCCTCCTCCTCTTCGCCTCGTCGTCGCCACCGTCGACGAGATGGTCCCGATGACCAGGGCCCGAGCCAGGACCACCGCATCCGGCGCCGGCGATTCACCGCACACGGGATCCGGAGGGTCACGGAACACGGGCTCCAGCGGGTCACGGAACACGGCCTTCGGCTGGTCGTAGAACACGGGCTCCGATAGGTCATCGCAGAACTCTGGCTCCGGCGGGTCATCGCATAACACGGGCTCCAGTGCGTCGCAGAACATGGCCTCCGGCAGGTCGTCGCAGAAGACGGGCTCCAGCGCCTCCTCCTCGATGGGCTCAGTAACTTCTTTGGCACCTTTCATTTGTGTATATTTAGTGTAGATGCCAGTTTTGTGTAGATTTAGTGCACATTTGGTGTTGATTAGTGCAGGTTAGGGGAAGTTTTGTACTGTTGCGGTAGGATAAGAGTATATTTGGTACGGATTAGTGTAGGTTAGGGTATATTTTTGGTTAGTTTTGCACTGTTAGAGTTATTGCCGTATGATTAGTTTTGATCTAGGGTTGATTAGTGTAGGTTTATGGTAAGTGATTTAGTGTAGATGTCTGATTTGTGTAGATTTAGTGTACATTTGGTAGTGATCAGTGTAGGTTAGGGTATGTTTTCGGTTAGTTTTCCACTGTTAGGGTTATTGCCGTATGATTAGTTTTGATCTAGGGTTGATTAGTGTAGGTTTATGGTTAGTGATTTAGTGTAGATGTCTGATTTCTGTAGATTTAGTGTACATTTGGTGTTGGTTAGTGCAGATTAGGGTATGTTTTCGGTTAGTTTTGCACTATTAGGGTTAGTTTTGGATTATTGCTGAAGGTTTAGTTTTTATCTAGGGTTGTTTAGTGTAGGTTTATGGTCTGTGTATGAAATACAGGTTTATATACTTCTAAGTATTCTTTCTTGCATTCTTGTTGGAGGTCTCTTCCCTGTCCACTCTGCTGCCGATTGAGATGCATCCAGAGCAGCCCTACTGGTGCGGCATTGACTGCCTCTCAGTTCACCGCTGCAATCATGGCCTCCTCCCCTGCAAGAAGTTGTGCTTTGGCGGCAAGGATGCATGCAGACGTTACTATGGCTACCCATTAAAGGTTTGTGCATTTTCTGTTTTTGCATGTTCTTTCCTTCCTCTTATTTTTCTTGTTTTGTCATGTATTTGAAGCAATTTGTTTGATCGTAGGTGGATGAAGACCAGTGTGGGTATGTTCGCTGGTATGATCCTCCATATCCCAATCGGCTGCAAAGGTTCATCAAGAACCTATGGATCATGGGACAGGAGGCCATGAAGAAACTTGGTGCATCAGATGAAGCGCATCACATGGCAGTCATTGAGTGCAACGAAGCTATTTAGATGCACAATGATGCTCTGGAGGAGAAGGAGGCTATGGAGGAGATTCTGAAGGAGGCAAAGGAGGCCAACGATCAAGCTGAAGCTGCTTGCTACTTCTACCGATGCCAGACAACTTTGGCATGGATGGTAGCAGTCTTTACTGCCATTGCCTTTATGTTGATGCTGATGATCTTCAACAAGAAGTGAAGGTGGTTGGAAAGCTTAGACAAGGTGTCGAGTGTTATTTTGGAGAAGGTAAGATAGGTTAGTGGTTGTAATGTTGGGTGGTGATGGCTTTTGCATGTTTAGATGATGGCATTTTTGAACTTGGTTGTTTGCTAGACATAGGGTTTTTGAAGGTAGTGATGGCTTTTGAAGGTAACATAGGTTTAGTGGTTAAGTTAGTGAACTTGTGGTGGAAGATGATGGGAAGAAAGAACTTGGTGGCTTGCTATACATAGAACAGTGGCTTTTGAGGGGAATATAGGTTTAGTTGTTAATTTAGTGAACTTGTGGTTGAAATGATGGGAAGAAAGAACTTGGTGGCTTGCTTGACATAGAACAGTGTATATATGCTTATGTGGCAGTATGCCTCTATTATGACTTATTATTGCCTATGATGTATTCTCTCCCTCTAGTTTTCTTTTTATAAGTTTATGCTTTAATCTATCTATTTTGTGGATTATGAAAATGAGGATCAGCAGTTAAGCTTTTGATATGAATTTGTATTTGAATTCGAATCTATTTGAATTTCTTCAAATTTCTGTTGGTCCTGGCGGTGCAAAGGACCAGCCAAACCAGCACGATCTGGCGTTTTGGCGGGGTCGGCGCCCGGGTGCAAAGGAACCAGCCCCGAGCTGGTCTGGCGGGGCGCACAGGCGCATTTGACATGAGGGGTAAAATTGTAATTTGGCTTCAGTGGGGTCCAAGGGTAGAAATGATATTTTGTATAGGGTTGACATGTCATCAGTCCTATTTGACACTAAAAGTGTATGACAAGATGCTTTATGTTATGACCATTGGGTAGAGTCCTATTTGAAGAGGGGACATCCGGTAGCGTCCTATTTTATTAAATCTCCCCTTGAGACATGGACAGGCGCTTGTCGTCTCTGTCTGCTTGCTGCTGTTCTTATCCAGATGCTGAGGAACGGGTTGAGTGATTTGGTGAACCGTGATAGTAGAAAACTGTGACTGAAGGCCACGTCAAATATGATCAATCACCACCTATATGTAAAGATGACACTATGTCCAATTATTCCCCAGCGAGCAGCTAGCATCCACATTCTCGCCCATACTGTTATGGACAAGAGAGTAGGCGCTGTCTCATTTATTTTTCTGTAAGTGACGCATATAATAATTGAAAAAATAATTCATATTATATAAGTTCATTGTGATGGTTGCAAGACTAACAACGACATAAGAAGGAAAAGTGTACGCATGTGAAAACAATTGTGCTCCGAAGATCAACAAATATGCCTGTGTTCTCCATGAGCCAACATGCATGGACGCTACAAACTTATATATGCATGCATAGCAACACTTGTTGAACTAACGTCTTGTTTAGTTATTTTGTTCGTTATCCTAACTTCTGCTTCAGCAGCTAGACTGAAACGCCAAGTGTTTGAGCACGCGTGCCATGTGGCATTTCAGCTACCATTACGCTGATTGCCTCCACCTGTATTGGTGTATATAAATAGTTGACGCCTGTGATCCATTGAGACAACGCAGTTTCACAGATAACACACACATGAGAGTAGATTAAGTTCTCTATCATAAAGAGAAATAGTAAGGTAGAAGGAAGAGAGGATTA
This sequence comes from Eleusine indica, assembly GCA_030378355.1. Lineage (NCBI taxonomy): Eukaryota > Viridiplantae > Streptophyta > Magnoliopsida > Poales > Poaceae > Eleusine > Eleusine indica. The sequence continues at coordinate 34,601,221 of CM059499.1, forward strand.
AGGATCGAAATTCTTCATCATTCTTGTGCATATTGATCACCTATTAGAGCATCTGCAGAGTAGGCTCCTAAATGGGTCTCTACTCTAAAATTTAAGAGCCTAGCAAAAAAAAAAAAAAACCATTCCAGTAGGGCTTCTAAACTGGCTGCTATTTTCCATGCCCTCCAAAACTTTAATCCCAGACCCCAGCAATAGGAGCCTCCCACCCCCCCTCCTAAATGCATGGGTCCCACTATTTTTTTATTTTTGTCTTCCTCTTTTTTCATCTCTTCTCCATCTCTCTTGCGCCCGACCACTAAGGCGTACCGCCTACTACCTCCCCCGCCACCAACCGAATGTTGGTCGTTCATATGCACCCACTTATATACTGCAAGAGGACAGTGTACAGTTATAGCAGATTTTTCCTCAGATTATTCTAAGGTTTAGCATGTTTTTTCTCAGATTATTCTAAGGTTTATAGCAATCCACAAAGACTAGAGGGAACCAAGCAAAGTTATCAATAAAAAATCTAATTAAGCTTACTGAAAAGGACGAAGGTTTTTTGTCGGTGAGAGGGGGTTGTGCCGATCAGCACGAAGGCTGTTTTGTTGAAGGCTTTTTTAATTCACAGAGTAACTAAAAAAAATTGTTTGGTAAGTTTAACCAACTATCTGCTAGTTGAGATTGTAACCACAAAGTATAATTAAATAGCATAAACAGAATTATTTGGATACAAGGAACCAATGATCGGTGGAGAAGTGACGCTTTTTCAATGAGCAGTGTCACGATTAATCGTCTTAATCGGTCTACCGCCCTCTACTCTATACGTATTGACTACCAAGAATAAGAAGAGACACATGCAAATGTCCCATATAAGATCTAGAATACTACTCTAATCACCACGATCATGATAGAATCTACATACTTAGCCTATGTATTAAGCATTAGAACAAGCACATGTAAGACCATAAAATCCAGGTAATCAAATATCCAAAACCACTCATCAACATATTCAATATTACTTGGATATACATAGTACAAGATACATATCCATCTAGTGGGCCTTATTTGATGGATCACCTCAAGCACCAGTGGTTCTTGAAATTCCAAGTTTATGACCTTGCAACCATTGACTTGGCTAGGCTATTCAAGCTAATCCTAGCAACTAGACATGTGAAGAACGAGGCAAAGCCTCAGTGGTTCTAAACTTACGGGATCTATTGTACTTCTAGCGGTGTCTATCTCGGCCCTAGGGTTTACAAGTATTTATATAGGCTCAACTCGAGATAGAATCGGTTTTTTGGGAAAAGAGCCACGTACCGAATTTTGCTGATCTGCATATTCCGTGTTTAGCCCGATATCTCTTCTAAGTCGGTTCCCAAGTCTTCTATAGCTTTCATGTGGGTCTTCTCATCAAATTCTTTGAAGTAAAGTCTTGAATTGCACGCTTTGAATCTTGATGTTTCCTTTTATCACTTCCTCATCAATAACTTCCAGATTTGTGCGAATAACTTCCTTCTAAAAGAACTGGAGAGGCAAGTCGGCATTGTACATCCCTATTCACCACTGTGCTGGTGAGCACATGGGCCTTTTCTGCTATATCCACATTTTCATGGTCCAAGTGCACTAAAAACATCCAAAATGTCATCCTTCACCTGTTTCTGCAATAAAACTTCCAGAAAAACAAACACATGAATATTTCACTAATATCAAAGGTTAATGGCTTAAAAATGATAGTGTTTATGCTCAAAACAAGATGCTTTTGAGGTACAAAATGGTACACTAAGTAGCATCAACACCGACCGATTTCTCCCTCCCCCCCACCGCTGATCAGCCGCCCTCTCCCTCCATCGCTCTTGGTCGTCCCCCTCTCCCGCCGCCGGCCCGATCTCCCTTGCTCTCCATCGTGCTAGGCCGCCCTCACCAAGAACCCGAGCGGTAGGCGCGGGGAAGGAGATGGATGCCCACAATGACAACATCGGGCAAGGGCGCGGCAGCGCCGGCTCGGGGACGAGCACAAGCGGGCGCGATAGGAGAAGCGTAGCTGCACGGCGGCAGGCCGAGGAACCTCGGGAGCGGTGGAGGGTTGGAGCAGAGCAGAAGCAGCGACACATACGGTAGATAAGGTTTTCATTTTTTTTCTCACATGTGGGTCCTAGAGGTAGATAGGAGCCTAATATACATGCTCTACTAGACTTGATTGTAATTTGGAGCTCTTAAGTTTTATAAGTGGGCTTGTAAAATGAGATTTAAGAGCCTAATTTTACATATTCTACTGGAGATGCTCTTAAAATGCACAACAGGTACTATCATTTTTGCAACATCGGAAAACTGCCAAATCAACACTCGAGTGCTTTATTTGCCTGAACACTTTAAGTCACACACTTGCACCTGCTACAGTAGAATTGGTGAGCCATCATCTTCTTGTTTTTCTTGTGTCTGGGAACCTGTCTGCAGAGACTTAACGGCTTTGCGCAGGGCTCAAAGAAATAGCCTAGCCAGCTGAATGCGATGCGACTGGGGCTTTGTTGCAGAGAGAGAGAGAGAGAAAGAGAGAGAGAGAGAGAGAGAGAGAGAGAGAGATCCGATAAACGATGAATCTATTTTCTAGTTTATTTTTCCCCTTTTGAGTACCAAACATTAATTGTAACAAGGAACACGACCAGTTGTTACATCGTCATTCCACCGGAATTTCATGAGAAACCCTGATATCTAACAATAGCTGCCCATACCAACACATGCAGATCTCCTGACATTCCAGGCGGTGCAGCAATCCACCTCCATCTGGGTTCTGAAAACCAGGCCTGCTGCTGGCGCGTATAATCTGGCCTAGTTTTCAGCCGCCCTGCAGATCGGCGACTGAATGCTGCCAGCCACGCATGTGCATCCACCTGCCAAAGTGACCAGCACACATCATGCGGCATGGAGAGCCATGCATGGTAGTAGTAGTGTACTGGACCATGCATGCCTGCTCGATATGAACCATCATTCCCTTGGACCCCGTGCCGATCGTGACGGCTGCCTTTGCCGCGAGAGCCTGAGGAAAGCCGATCACGTCGTTGCGGATGGCGTCTTGAGCCGTCGGATCGTCCTCGTGTTGGGCGTGTCCAATTCATGGATCATCATCACAGACAAAGGGTCCTTGTGGTCTCAACCACAATTAAGTTTGGTGGCTTCGGCGCTACTGGTGATCGTACATGCATCGCCGTATGTTGACGACCCTGGTCAGCAGGATATGCGTTCTGCACTCCACATATCCTGGTCAGTTCTTCCGATCCGAAACTACAGTTTGGTAGCAAGTTGTTGTTGGTGTACTAGGAAGGAAGATAAATGCGGTTGGTAATTAATTGATTGATGGAGATGCTTCTCTCCAAAGTTGGAATACTTACATGAGAACTAGGTGATAGGAAAAATAGTCCTGCTAGCTCGTGCATACTGTGAGTATCTGAATTGAGTATCGTCGTCAACTGTGGACGGTTAACCTGCGATGAAGCCTATACGAGGGCAAAGATGTCGTGGGGGTAACCATGATGAAGGTTACTTCAAAAACAATCACGAGAGTAGGAAACAATGGATGATCGAAATGCATCTCAACTATGAATCCAGCATGAACCGGAGCTGGGTATTTTTTTTTGGTGTGATCAATAGAATAAGGAACACCAAAGAGAATGAGAGAGATTGCAAACTGAGCATACTCAATTCGTTAGGTTCATTTTGATAGAATGAGCCCACGTATGTTCGAGTCTCAGACTAAGCGGGAGTATTGTACTTTAGGGATAGTTATTTTTTAGTAGGATGTGACGTCTCCGTCGATAGTAAGACACATGTGATTACTTTGTGAACCTCAAGGTCAGCCGATCCAGTCTTTTGGAGGTATTCATAAGGTAGAGTGTTCATACAGGTGTTAATATAGGGGGTGAGTACTAATTCGTGCATGAGAGTGTTTCCGCATCCACATTGACGGGCAATGTATTTGGCAACTACGAATGTGATGTGTGAGTTCTAAATTCATGTTTGTTTTTCAATAGGTTTCTGGTATCCTAACGTAATTCACTGGAATTTTGATTATCCCACTTCGTTCCAAATGTTAATCTCTATAGGAAAAAATCGAGCGCCTCCAAATTTCCTATCAATTTCTTACAGCCCAGAGGAAACCTTTTGGATTCTACTAATCCGTCCGTGGGCTCCGGAATGTCAATCTCTATTGGGAAAAATCCTCAGGAATCAACGCCTCCAAATTTCCTATGAAATTCTTATAATCCAGAGAAACCGTTATGGATTCTACTAATCTTTTCCGTGGGCTCCGACGAATGTCTTCCTTCTCTCTTCAATCTTGATACCACGTATAACGTGCATACTTTTCCGTATGAAACTGTTATATTCCAAATAGATGGCAATGCAGAAATAGTTACTTGAATCGAGACATAAGAGTCTATAACCATATACTAAGAGCAGGAAATGAAGTGCCAATAATTTGTGCGCTAAATTAAATAATCTAGGGAAAACTCAATTCCTGAGCAAAGATTGTCCTGAACCAATATTATCTTGTATTTGAAATGAATCACCAACCTAGGACAAAACTCTTATTCCTGAGGGAAAAAGAAAGAATCAAACGAGGGCACTCTACTTGCAAGTCCGATTAAATAATTAACGAACACCACGATAATTACGTGGCGTACAATAATATCACGGTCACATGCGAACATGCGGCCATGTGCAACCACTGTGCCCTCAAAGACTCTGCATGTACGGCAGTCTGTACTGCACGCTATTTACTCTGCTGTTGGAAGGAGCAGTTGTTTTCAAAGATTTCGATATCATGCATGTTCAGAGACCTTCAAGTTCAATATCAGCTTTATTAGTTTGAAGCTACACACCTGATGATCTGATGAGCAGATTTTATTCAAACGAAACAAGGGAGAGTAAAAAAGGCAACAAGTGTACAAGCAACATTTTCCAGACATGCATGAAAATAGGGACAGTAGCAGTGTTCCCCAACAATTGAGGCTCAAATGCAGCACATATATATGTCACTAACCACATGATACAATAATCATATCATAACGCCAGAGGTTAGTAGTACAACGAAAATTTTCTCATGAAACATTACTTTCTGTGTCCTCGGGCGGCATGCTTTAATGGTCTATTTGGGGCACCCGGATTTTTTTTACATATTACTGAGAATGAGCGCCTCTGATACTCTTTTTTTTTGTCTGCAGCTCCTATCTCCGGAGGTAGTACAGCACAGAAGAATATCCAAAGATCACGGCTTTTTACAGAAAGATGTTTTGTAAAAGCAGGACAATTCGGCAGGTGGGGGCTTAATGTTGCGCCAGTTTCGCATGTCCTCCAACGTAACAAAATGATTAGATCAAGGAATGGACACATTCGGTTTCGTTAGTACAAATGAAATGCACACTGCTCTTGACACCCACGGCTACCGGTCTCTTAAGAGCAAAAACGAGTGTGCTATAGGACGTTTTGTGACGTTTTCATGGCCATGCATTGTCACAAAAAGTTCCACTATTGGAATTTCATTGTCACAAAAATCTTGATTTGGATGGAGCCAAAACACAAATCAATCTGGCTTCTAAACATTTCAGATCCCGCAATCACAGCACAACGTCTCCTCCGGTTATCAACGGTCCAAGAACGATTGACCTCACCGAGAAGGCTAATCCTTACCTGTGAATCAAGAACACAAGCAAGAACAAAGAAGAATGCAACACAATTACAGATGAATGATTAAGCTCATGAAGTTGGGGTCTCAAAAACCGATGAAGAGCGACACTATTTATAAACAAAATTAATTTAAGCAAAACCCAAACCCTAATGATGCCGTGACTGCTGTATATGAAGACCCTAGAATCGTGCAAGACCCTCTGGATGCACCTCTAATTGGGCTCAACGGGATACAAAGCCCAAAGGTCAAAAACAGGCGATACAGTACTGACACAGATTCTGGTCCCTCTATTATTTTGATGATTCCAGATGACTCCGGATAAATTTTGACATGCGACCAGCGTCATTGAAAAGGCCTTCTCCTTATCTTTTCATGCATATATAGAACGTTCAAATCCGAGTCCGTATGCGTCCTGGGCATCCATTTTAGTATAGACTAGTCCTGAGGCCCGAAACAGACTTAAAGTTGGTTTTGGTTGGGCCTCACCTTGGCTTCCACGTCCTTGCTGGTCCTCCACGTCCGCAAGTCTTTCTCCCATCATCTACTAGTCCTCTCTATGGTTCCTAATCATAATATAATCATTAGGTAGCAAACAATTCTCAAAAGTGACATATAACGAAGAACGTAGGAACAAGCTCACCTCTAAATTTAGGCGTCGTGCACGAGATCTAGTCATTGGACATTGCAAGTCCAGAATTGGAGGAGTGTTATGTGTATCCATAGGAGTGATGTACTCATCATCTTCCCCCTCTTGAAGTGGAGTCGTCCTCGACTCATGCTCATCCTCTTCTCCCAAGTATGGTTTCAAATCTGAAATGTTAAAAGTAGGACTAATTCCGAACTCGGGAGGCACCTCAAGTTTATATGCATTATCATTAATCTTCTCAATTATTTTGAATGGACCATCAGCTCTGGGCATTAATTTAGACTTTCTCAATTCTGAAAATCTATCATTCCTCAAGTGTATCCACACTAAATCTCCAATATCAAGATTTACTTCTTTTCTCCTTTACTACTAGCAATTTTATACTTTTCATTCATCTTTTCAATGCTAAGTCTAGTGGTCTCATGCATTTGTAAAATAAATTCAGCACACTCTTTAGCATCAACATGAACTCTCTCATTAAGAGGTAGAGGAAGTATATTAGGTGGAGTACGGGGATCAAAACCATATACCACCTTGAAGGGACTTCCGATTATAAGCAAACTCAACACGAGGCAAACATTCTTCCCATTGCTTCAAATTTTTCTTCAAAATAACTCTCAACATAGTGCCCAAAGTGCGGTTCGCCACCTCAGTTTGTCCATCAGTTTGTGGGTGACAAGTTGTAAAAAACAGCAACTTGGTATCCAACTTATTCCAAAGTGTGCGCTAAAAGTCACTCAAGAATATTGCATCACGATCTGAAATCAATAGTAGAAGGCATACCATGCAACCGTACAATTTCTTTGAAAAAGAGGTCAGTAATATGACTAGCATCATCGGTCTTATGACATGGTATAAAGTGTGCCATCTTAGAAAAACGATCCACAACAACAAAAATGCTATCACTCCCCCTCTTAGTCCTAGGCAGTCCTAAAACAAAGTCCATAGAAATATCCGCCCAAGGAATAGAAGGAACAGGAAGTGGCATGTATAAATCATGTGGATTCAAATGAGACTTAGCTTTTCGACATATAGTACAACGAACAACAAATCGCTCAACATCTTTCCTCATCCTTGGCCAAAAGAAGTGTGTGGCCAAAATATCCTTCGTCTTCATAGCACCAAAATGACCCATCAATCCACCTCCATGCGCCTCCTGCAACAACAATAAAAGACGAACGGAACCAACTGCAATGCATAGGCGGTTAGCTCTAAACAAGGATCCATCATTCAACACAAATTTATGTCAAGCACGACCTTCTTTACATTGCTGCATTGCATCCTTAAAATCAGCATCATCAGCATATTATTCTTTAAATGCCTCAAGTCCAAAAATTCTACAATCAAGTTGAGACAACAAATTATAGCGTCTAGATAAAGCATCGGCAATCATATTATCCTTCCCTTTCTTATATTTAATAATATAAGGAAGAGACTTAATAAACTCAACCCATTTAGCATGTCTACGGTTCAAATTGCATTATGAGCGAATATACTTAAGTGATTCATGATCAGAATGAATAACAAATTCTTTGGGCAATAAATAATGATGCCATGTCTCTAAGAAACGTACAAGAGCAGATAATTCCTTATCATAAGTGGAGTAATTCAAAACAGGCCCAGTAATATTATCGCTAAAGTATGCAACAGGTTTACCATCTTGCATCAAAACACCACCAATGCCTATACCACTAGCATCACATTCAAGCTCAAATGTCTCATCAAAATTGGGTAATTGCAGCAATGGAGCATTTGTAAGTTTGTCCTTCAAAGCATCAAAGATTTCATGATGTACCTTACCCCAATGGAACTCAACGCCCTTCTTTGTCAACTCATGCAATGGTGCAGCGATGGTGCTGAAATCTTTGACAAAGCGGCGGTAGAAACCTTCAAGACCAAGAAAACTCCTCACCTGTGTGATAGTTTTTAGTATAGGCCAGATCTTTATGGCTTAAATCTTCGCCTTATCCATCTTAATTCCCTGTGGAGTCACAACATAGCCAAGAAAAGAGGCTCGATCCGTGCAAAAGGTGCACTTCTACAGGTTACCAAATAAACATGCAGCTCGCAAAGCATCAAAAACAGCACGCAAATGATTTATATGTTCATCCAATGCAGCTCGCAAAGCATCAAAAACAGCACGCAAATGATTTATATGTTCATCCATGGATTTACTATAAATCAAGATATCATCAAAATAAACTACCACAAATTTGCCAATGAAAGCTTTTAAAACCTCATTCATCAAACACATGAAAGTACTAGGTGCATTAGTTAAACTAAAACTCATTACTAAACACTCATACAACCCAAATTTGATTTTGAAAGTTGTTTTCCATTCATCTCCAAGTTTCATTCTAATTTGATGGTAGCCACTACGCAAATCAATTTTAGTGAAAATTATAGCACCACATAACTCATCAAACATGTCGTCTAGCCTAGGAATAGGATGACGATACCTAATAGTAATGTTATTAATGGCTCTACAATCTACACACATACTTCAAGTACCATCTTTCTTATGAACCAAAAGTACAGGAACAACACAAGGACTAAGTGATTGACGAACATACCCACGATCCAAAAGGTCTTGGACTTGTCGTTGTATCTCCTTAGTCTCGTCAGGGTTGGTCCTATAAGCAACACAATTTGGCAAAGTAGCACCCGGAATCAAATCAATTTGATGCTCAATCCCTCTCAAAGGTGACAATCCTGGGGGTATCTCAGCTGGAAAAATATCCTCATACTCCTGCAAAATGTTAGTGACAGCAGGAGGCAAAGCACTAGAAGCAATAGCATCAAGAGAAAACAAAGCTTGTTTGCATATCAAAGCATAGCAAATATCATCATCAGCAGAAATTTTAGCAAGCTCAGATTTTATTGCAAGACATGAACGACCTTGTAATTTAATTCCAGAACGCTTAGAACTTGAAGAATCATTAATATTCTTGGTGTAGAATCAAAATTAACAGGTTGCTAAATTTCAGAACCTTTATTTTTCAAACTAGCAGCTCTCTCTAAATCAGCTTGTATAATCTCAGCAGGGGTCATTGGTAACAAAGTAATTTTAGTTTCTTTATGCATAAAAGTGTACTTATTACTTTTACCATGGTGTACAACATCATTATCAAATTCCCAAGGTCTATCTAATAAAAGTGAACATGCTTGCATGGGTACAACATCACAATCAAGAGAATCCACATAAGAACCAATGGAAAAAGGAACTCTGCAAGTTTGTGTTACCTTAGCTTTTCTAGAGTTATTTAACCACTGAATGTAGTATGGATGTGGATGTAGGCATGTGGTCAAATAAAGCTTCTTGACCACATCATAACTCTCCAAATTGTGTGGTCAAATAAAGCTTCTTGACCATATTAGAACTCATCAAATTGTTGCAGCTCTCTCCATCAAGGATGACACGTGCTCGGCGGTTCTTGATGACGAAGAAAATTTGGAACAATTTATTTTGCTGCATCGTCTCGGGCTGCTTTGTGTGCTAAGCACACGTTGCACAATAATATTCATGTAGCCCGTGGTGTCTTCGCCTCCAAGGACGAGGTCGCCGTAGGTGGCAGCGATATCCTCCTCCTCATCCTCCACATCAGGGGTGCTCATGTAACCGCCATCGTCTGTCATCACATATGCCTGCCTACTTGGGTAATCTTTCTGCACATGACCAAGTCCATGGCAGCGGTGGCACTGAATCCCTGTAGTGCGTCCTGTCGAAGTGACATAGGAAGCACTACTAGCTGGTACCTGCACAGAATTTTTACCTGAGGGCGCAGAAGGTGCTGGGGCTGATCTTGGTGCTGCAGAAACATCACTAGTTCCCTTGGCAACTACTGGTGCGGGCGGCCGGAAAGATGGCTTGGGCAGCCCGGAAGTCCCCGTCGGCCATGGTGGGTAGACGGTACGACTAGATTTGCTGTACGCCTCAAAAGCCTAGAAAAGTCCCTGTGATTCTTTCTCTGTAAGCATATCATCCTGGAAACACTGGTTGAGGGTATAAAATTCTTTATAATCAAAGATGTCGTGAATTTCTTTTCTCAAACCAGAATAGTGGCAAATATGATCCTCTACTTTTTCCACTACAGCACAACGAATCAAACCCTTCTGAGGCTCACTAAAGTACTCATGAACAGTTTTATCTCCTTGATCTAAGCGTTGCAGTTTATTACGAATCTCTCAATAAAAAGAAGGAGGAACAAAACAATCACGCATTGCTACCCTTAAGTTCTTCCCAAGTAGTAGGCAAATAATTTTCAGCAGCTAGACCACTCCACCAAACAATAGCAAAGTCCTTAAACTCACTAGTGGCTTGTCTAACTCTATGTTGTTTAGGAACAAGGTGGGCATTAAATTTTTGCTCTATAGTCATCTCCTAATCAAGATAAGCATCACCATCATACTAACCCGAAAATGAAGGAATTGAAAATTTAATTTTAGCATATGGATCATCTGGAGCATGGCCATGAATGCTACCTTGTGGGCGACGGTTGTGGTTGTGGAAACCACCCATACCTTGAGTGTTACGGTGCAAGCGACGTCATATTCTCACGGTCCTTGTAACAGCCCTATCCACGGTGCCATCAACCTTATACATCGTGTCTTCATCATGGTCGTCTTCAATATCGTTGGTGGTGGTGTCGTTGGTCTTGTGAGCGGTCTACAACTTGATAACCTGATCGGTTAACTTAGAGACCCTCTTATCCAACCGCTCAATGCTTTTTCCAAGGTGAAGGTTGCTGACCGCGTCAGTGACGGCCCTGGTGATCATCTCTGCCAAATCACCCTGAGCCGCATGCAGAGCCTTCTATAGCTGATCTTGGCTCACACACTCATCAAATTTTGAGGGCGAAGCCCCTCTTCATCACTTCCTGCCATCACAAATACCAAAACAGGAAACAAATAGTGAAGGTTATCCCTAAAAAAACGACTAAGCAGTTGTGCCTCTCAACACAACAAAAGGGAGCTCCTTACAAAGCTCTTACACAGTTCTAAAAAGCAAAGGAAATGATACCAGGGAGGTGTGTTCCATGATTGCAAGAAAGACTTGTGTGCTGTTCAGAAGAAATATATAGAGCTAGGAAGGCCAAATATATATATGTGAGTGGCACACAAATCAAAATCAGAGAGTAAAGCTGAATAAGTGCCCCAAGTAACTTGTCCTTAGTTTTTGGTCTAACTATATCCTAGAACAATAGTGATAGTAATGGTAGAAACAAGTGTGAAAGTAGAATAGAGCACAACAGGGGGCTATGTGTAAAACAACCAAACCTCTAAATTCCAGGGGGCTAGATGGAGCACTAGTAGAAATCCTAAATTTCTTTATTTTATTTTATTTTATTTTATTGATATTTTTCTCTAACTCATTGGAAATGGAGGAGAAACCATAGAAAATTTCAGCTTAAACAGAGCTAGGATGTGGCCAACAGAAATTCTGCAAGTTTCAGAAAACGTCGGGTTTCAACTTGAATGAATTTTTTCTTTATATTCCTTATTTTTTTTTTAATTTTCTGAGAGGGGCAAACGACCTTTCGTGATTTGGGATGGCCCCTTTTCGAGTCATGAAGCTCCTATATAAATGTCAGCCAAAATGGATAATCGAGCGAAAAGTTATGGCCATTTTACTGCAGGTACCTCGAAATCGGTTTTGATGGAACCCGAGGCCGGGTTTGAGGGAAACCCGAGTCGGGTTTAGGGTCGAGTTTGGAATCGGGTAGGGATTTTTGTGATGGGGTGGATGCAATGGAAAGTGGAGTTTATGGGGATTGGTCTGAGGTGTTGAGGGTGGGTTGAGGGTCGGTTTAGGGTGGGATTAGGGTGGGCGTATTGATCAATCAACCCTAGCACACAAAGCCGAACAAAACAGAGGGTGGTGGAGGAGATGGCGGGTGGGATTGCAAGGGAAACACTACTGATGATAAAAAACACAAACTAAACCAGCGACTAAACAAGAACTAGAGCACAAATTCAACACTATAAACTCTCAAATTGAAATATGCAAAGGCTAATCACGTGGTTATGAGGGAGGGAAAATTTTTTGTGGTTTTCTGTGGACGATAGGAAGAACACGAAGACAAAACTAAAGGGTAGTGCAAAACTGATGGTGCACCTGAAGCTCTGATTACCACTTGATGTGGACAAGGGTTCACGATTTTTCGAAAGGTTATGGTAAATCTTGATTTGGACGAAGGCGAAACACAAATCGATCTGGCTTCTAAACAACATGTTCAGAACCCCGCAATCGCAGCACAACGTCTCCTCTGGTTATCAACTGTCCAAGAATAATTGACCTCACTGAGAAGGCTAATCCCTGCCTACGAATTAAGAACACAAACAAGAACAAAGAAGAATGCAACAGAATTGGAGATGAATGATTAAGCTCACGAAGTTGAGGTCTCAGAAACCGATGAACGGTGACACTGTTTATGAACAAAATTAATCTAAGCAAAATACAAACCCTAATGGTGTGGCGGCTGCTGTATATGAAGACCCTCTAGACGCGCTCCTAATTGGGCTCAACGGGATACAAAGCCCAAAGGTTAAAAACAGGCGATACAACACCGCCACAGATTCTGGATCCTCTCTTGTTTCGACGATTCCCGATGACTCCGAATGAATTTTGATATGAGACCAGCAGCATTGGAAAGGTCTTCTCCTTATATTTCCGTGCATATGTAGAACGTCTAAATCTAAGTTCGTATGCATCCTAGGCATCCATTTTAGTATATATTGGTCCTAGGGCCCGAAACAGACTCAGTCGGTTTTGGTTGGGCCTCCATCCACGTCCCCAAATCTTATACAATTTAAAGTAGTTTAGATATCCTAGAATGTCATATATTTAAGAATGGAAGCAGAAGAAAACAGTGCAGAGTATCTCTTAGAGACGAGAATGCGGTACTTGAGATTTCACCTGCACTGATCTGAATTGGGTGAATGCATAGTAGAAAAATAGAGTTTTAAGTGCAATAGCAATCTCTCTCTGACAGAAACTTTGACAAGATGTGAGTCTCCATTTTTTATTTGTAACCAGGGACGATTTACATGTCCTTCTTGCCAGGGACGTTCTTGCAGAAAATACGATGAGGTGCTGATTATAAACCTTGAACTTTACAATTCATGACTTTACCAATTCATTTTTTATCTAGTGAACAAGACAGGACCAAGTTATGAGTGCTCTCTTAGTAAATAAACAAAAACTTGATTTGTGCTGATAGACACTACAAAATATAGTCTTGTAACAACGCAACCCAAACTCCTGTAGCGGCTATCCAAAAGAAACCCGCCGCTATAGTTGAATAAGTATTTGTAGCGGCAGGCCAAAACTTCACCTGTTGCAAAAAACAGATAGTAGCGGTGGCCTAAAACGTGGACCGCCGCTAAAGCCCACTTCCCACTCCACCCGTGACCGACTCCATCTTTCCCCATCTCCCTTATAAATCCTCTAACCCTAACCGGCCAACGGCCACCCCCACTCCCTCCCTCCTCACTAGGCCGCTGTCGCGGTCTCTCTCCCCCCTCGAGTGACTCTCCCCCGATGACCCCCCCTTGAGGGTCGCCTCTATCTCCCCTGACCGCAGCGGCTCGGAAGGCGGCCATGATGGCCTGATCTAGGAGGAGGCCGTGACGATGGGAGTCGGCGCGGCCCAACCTCTCCATCGACCTTGGTGGCGCGGTGGCCGGATCTGGTCGGCCCCCTCTCCATGGCAGCGCGTGGCGTCGGGGTGGCCGGATCTGGTCGCCCCCTATACCTAGCGTCACGGCGGTGGCCGGATATGCGGCGGTCCTCATCCTCCTCGCGAAGGCAGCAGGTCCCATAGGTGGTCCTGTCCTCCTCCACTCTCCTGTCGGCCACCGCCGTCTCCACTCCCCCTCCGGATCCGGCCTCGAGGTGGCTTCAACGATGAGGTGGTAGCGAGATCCGGCCCCGGAGCGGCTTGGAAGGCGCGAGGTGGGGCTTCGTCGAGCTTCGACAGCGAGGCGAGGCGGCGACTTCAACGACGAGGCAGCATCGGCGAGCTCCTCCCCTCCTCTCTTTGGCCATGTCGTCACCTCTCCCTTCCCCTTGCAGATCCAGACGAAGGAGCTGAAGGAATCGCGGCGAGCCTCCATCGAGCGAAGCTACTGCTGGCGGGCTCCTGCTCTCTCTCTATTTTTGTTGTTTTTCGAGTTCACTACTAATCTTTAGTACCAGTGGTTTGTATGGCTCACTGGATGTACGCCGCTATTAACCATGATTTTGAGAAATCTAGCGGATTTTAGCCGCAGCTATAGCCCTATTCTGTTGTAGTGAGATACAATGCAGCTCTATGGTTTACATGACTGCCTGATGAAAGAGAGGGAACAATGCAGGATATATCCACCGATCGAGCATGACTTTTACCAACTAGATATTCTGCAAAATATGACAGTCACGCAGCTTAGGGTTTCCATATGACATTCGTGTGTTCCTTGTGAGCGAATACTTCATGTGCCACTTCTAATGCCTAATTTATATATTTATCTGCCCTATTTTGCATTGAAACGCAATCAAGAGGCATGCATGTACGATAAAGGTACAGAGAAGAAAGAGAAAAGAATAATCTATAATCTTTTGTAAATGAGATTTTTGGTATATTCAGATCGCAACAGAAAATAATATGTCAGTGCTACTGAAAATATTGAGAAACAACAATCCCAGCTAGACTGCAATTTATACTTTTTTCAAGGACTAAATTTATCTTTTCCAGAACCTGAGACTTCATTAATCAATAATTAAAGTATTTCATGTTAACACAAAAATTATTCAAGACTGCTTAACAATCATGAACTTCCATTGTAGAGAAAGAGCAAAAAAAAAAAAATCTGACGATAGCAATATCATCCTTGATGCTAATCGTATCGTACTGAACAAGATGGGACCAAACTATGTGTGTGCTCTCCTTGAAATAAGCTAGGTCGGCCAACCTAGTGGACCATATATAAATTTCAACTCATTATGGGCGTTTCTTGAGCCATGGACCATCAACTTAGAATACAGTACTAGATAAGACAACATATCTACATCACTTTTAAATCATTAGCAAACAGCTGGTTGATTTTTGTTCGCTTCTTTACTAAGGCAATAGTTGAAAAACATTGTTGCTTGGTGATGAAAACCATATAAAAGAAGTAAATTAATGATGATTTTTGTTCAAGTGGACACAATAACTACTGCAGGGGTGTAATGATGAAGTTTTAGTGTCCAAAACAGAACTATCCCAGACCGATATGCAAGTTTTGTGACAAAACAAATTTGGAGTGTCCTAAGTACAAGATATATGCATTCTCAATTGTCTCCTAACCATCCATTAATTAGTCTGCTGAAGTGTACTAATTCATGAAATTTTACTGATAACTGATGCGATGTGTCGCTGAGCAATATTACATTGTTTATGCGAATGATCACAATTTATAAATTGCAGCTCGGTAGTTTTGTTTCAATTGAAAGCTAAAAGCTGAATTCCTCTAACCATAATAAGGTCGAATCTTGCTTGGCTCATATTTCATATTATTCTTCTTTAAGCTTGTTATTTGTTTCCATCCCCTCTTTCATTCGTTCCATTTGGTATTTTTCTCTTTCTTCCTATTTTCCATGTTGAACGGGCCCAAAGTCTTCTTTCTTCTTTCAAAACTTAGGACATATAGAAAAATGGTTATCACGAGTACCCCTTAAATGTCTTGGTCGGTTGCATGAGTCCTGTTAACGGAATCATATCATGTATAGTTCAGATCCCTTTGTATAGCGGGACTGTTTGTATATTATTCTAATATCTAGGGATTACTTTCACTTTGTAATCTGTACATTGTCTATATAACAAAACCGAAGGCCGCCGCTATGCATGCCATGCTTTCCCAAATCCCACGTCATTGTTACATGGTATCTTTCACCGAGTCCTCCTCCTAGGACCTCCTTCCTCTGCCCCTAACAAACCCTAGCACGCTGCCATGACTTCCCCCAACATATCCTCAAGCTCCAGCAACACCACCTCCTCTAGTGCCACCAGTGCCATGGCTGGTTTCGCCACAACATGGCCTTTGCCACCATCTCTTCCCTAGCCACCGTGGCTGTCTCCGTCGCCTCCATCAAGTCCCATGTGCGGATCCAGCTTAACTTTAAGGCCAGCAACTACTCCCAGTGGTTGACCTTCTTCATGGCCGCCTATGGCAAGTTCGATCTCCTCTCCCACATCGACGGTTCCCTAGCACTGCCCGACGACCCCGCTTGGATCCAGGTGGATTACACTGTCCGCAACTAGGTTTTCACCTTTGTCGCCGACGATGTCCTCGATATCGCCGTCAAGCCCGATCAAATTGCCAACGACCTTTGGCGTCGAATCTCCAACACCTTCACCGCCAACAACGACTCCCATGCCATTTACCTCAGCAACGAGTTCCACTCCATCATGCAGGGCTCATTGTCGATCACCGATTACTTCCAGCACCTAAAGACCATGGCAGATGCACCCTAGGATACTGGCCACCCCATGAAGGAATTCGATCTTGTTCTCAATGCCCTTCGTGGATTGAACGATGACTTTCAAAATGCTACGGACATTATCTCCCTCACCAACTAGCTGCCAACCTTTGCTACAGCTTGCAACATGCTCCTCACCCGTGAGCAGGCATGTTCCAAGTGATGCCAATTGTTGGGTATTTAATTGGGTATTTAACGATAACAGAACAAATCCGCAAGCGTACGGATACCGAAGTAGCTTTCACCTAGGAGTATTCCAAGGTATCGAATCCACAGAGAATGTGTGTGCCTAATCCTCAGTTCTAGTTAGTCCAAGGACACCAAGATAAATGTGGCATTGGGTAGAGAGGATTTCTAATGGTTATAAGGTCCTAATCAAGGTAAGAATGCTACTAGGTTGCTTGCATTGGGCATCCGATTTTCCTCTGCATCCACAATGTGATTCTGACCAAGAGCCTACTACGTAGCCAAACGTGAAGGATTTCAAAGGACAGATAGGATTGTCACCACCTACTGCCTACCTCTAGCAATCCGTGGACTACATGATAAACAAAGGTAACTTATGGCCTAGACACCACGTCTACGGTCTCAATTACTCCCTTAATCTCTAATTGCAATGATATAAGACTAAGGTCTCTAATTAAATAAAGCATTGAGCAAGCAAAGCAACTTAGTATAAAACTTACTTAAAAAGGAAACTTAAATATCAAGAAAGGAATCACGAATACCTACTAAATATGGCAAGCATCCGTTGAGGTACAAGCATGGAGAATAGGTGGACATGCCCACTCCTCCTCCAGACTTCCCTTCACTCTCTCCCTATTTTCTAAGCACTTTGGTAGTGCTAAAGCCTTATGGAAATGAAGCTCTAAACTATTCTTGAAGTGTGTGGAGAGTAGAAGGCACTCCCCTCCTTATATAAGGCCCAAAGGAGGTTCCAGAGGCGGTAACTTCCACCTAATGCGCACAACCGACATTGGGAAGGAACCACGAGGCTCCACGTGGAAGGCATGCACTAGAGGGGAACCTCCCTGTTTTGTCGAACACCCCTATTCGGCCGAACATGGGTTGTGGGCCCTTGGGCCCCCTCTCCTCTGGGTCCCTGATAGGTGGCCCCTCTTCCCTTTTGACACCGTAAGGCGGTGGGTTAAGTCGGTTTTCTTCTGAAAGTGGGCTAGTGGATCCTTGTGCTGCACTCTGATTGGCCGGAAGTGTGCTTTCTCCCTTGATGACATGGATTTTCCATTGATTTCATGGAATAATCACCTGTAGCTAATATTTACCAACACTTGTGGAATTTGTTAGTAATAAACTCCTATCACTATGTTGGTTATTTATTTTATTGCTTTTATGCAAGTATTTGACGGTCGGATTTGGTACTTAGTGACCGTCAAAAAACTCACACACACTTAGCCTTTACTTGTCCTCGAGTAAAGGAGAAGGACTAAGGAGGATCATAATCTCCAAATGGTATGATGCTAGCATGAAAGTTATTCCAAGCCATACCTGTACCAATGGACTTTGAAGTGTCTACCATGTCATCTTGGACAGTTGAAGAGTGAAACAGTATAGATTATGGTCATCTCTACTTCTTGTGCTAAGTGACTTGGGTTTTTGAAGATTTTTTTTCAAAAATAAATGAAGGACCGAGAAGGCGTCTAGAGGGGGGGGGGGTTGAATGGGAGCCAATTGAAATTCTTTACAAGAACTTGGCCTATATCCCAATTACAACCCAAGCCAACCTCTAAACCGATCACCAAGGCCACACACACCAACTTGTGATATGCCAACCCTAGGAGTGATCAACAACAACAGTGGAACACAAAAGAGAGCAGCAAAGACTTGACCCAGTCAAAGAAACACACACAAGATAGACCTCACTGGACTACCATCGGCAGTGCCGATCACAGCCATCGGCAGTACCGGTTGGGACCATCGGTAGTGCTGGTCACATGCATCGGTAGTGCTGGTGCGAGGTTTTCAAAACTCTGGAAAGCAACGGTCGGAGCGCATCGGCAGTGCCGGTCGTGGCTATCGGCAGTGCCAGTGCGGGGTTCAGGCTCAAGCCATCGGTAGTGCCGGTCATGGCATCGGTAGTGTTGATCCAAGCTCAGACCCACCGGCAATGCCGGTCTTGGTGATCGGCAGTCGTAGTGCCGATCCAAGCTCAGACCCATCGGCAGTGCTGGTCTTGGTGATCGGCAGTGCCGATCGACCCTTGACAGACCAGAAAAATAGTCACGATTTTGCACAAATCTCACCCAAAACCTATCCAAATGATCTCCATATCACGCGATTTTTGGACCAGCCAATCCTCAACACATCACGACCCTAATCCTAGAAGATCCACTCAATTGGTTCAAGGAATCGTCACGAATTTCAGATCTTGTGCCAAGAACACCAAAAAGAGGAAATTTGAAAAATCCTTAAAATCGAAGGTGCTAGATCTCTTGATTCAGTCAAGGGTCCATGAAGGATTGTTCTAGCTCATCATAGCACTAAGATCCCCAAGAAATCCGCCCCAAAAACTCACTCAAAGAGGAGATCGAAAATTCCCACGAAAATAGCTCTGAAAATAGAGAAAAAGAGAAATTCGGGATTTAGGGAGAGAGGGAGATCTTGAGCATGAAAATAACTCTCATATCATAGAAACATGCTTATAGAATCCATAGATACAAGGTTAGAAAGCCACCCTCTTCCTCCCATTATTTGAAAGAGAAAGAGATGTCTCTCACACACCCGCTCCTCTCCTCTATTACATGAAGACCTCTCCTAGCACTTTGAAATGAGTTCCTAACACAAGGCTAATGGGAAGAGGCACCTCTCCCATCAGCCCCACCTCTCCTTATATAGGCCTAGGGTCCAAGAAAACTCTACCCTTGACCTATAACTCATTGCCACCTACCACCACGGGAAAAACCGTCCAACTCTTTTTTCTTTGCCCGAATGCCATCGAGCCCTTTACAACTTTGCTTCGCCTCGACGCAAGCTCCGCGTTGGTGCCACGTGTACCACCAACCACTGCCACTGGTTTTGAGGCCCAAACCAGAAAACCGCCTTGCACGCTTCTCAAAGCACGACTTCATGATCTTGACGTGTGTCACCTCGCCCAGTGATCCTCCTCGTCAGCAAGTCTCTCTCGCCTCTGGTCCATTGGAAGCCTCTACTTGCACCGAAGCCCGATCACCTTTGACTTGGTCAACCCCATCGTCTTGATCACCACCCACGGTTTTGAGGCTCGACCGTGAAACCGTCCGTGCTTCTTGCCTCTTCACGTGTATGGTGTGGATCACCCTTGACTACACCCGGCCTCCCGATCGTCCGGCCCCAAGTCTCCTACTGAAGATGCATCTTGGATCCCCTAGTGGGTTTTGGTGTACGATGACAAAAGATTAAAATTGTGCTAACAAGTTCATGAAGTAAATGTGTAGATAATCAAAGTTATTGTCTAAACTCATATTTGCAAGATGGATATTACTCCCAAAAAGAAGAAAAGGAAAATGGACTCAAAGCACTTCAAAGAGTAGTTTTTACTTTAATTGAGTCATATGCATGCCGAACTATAAAGGGGGTAAACCAATCTTGCTAAGAAGGGAAATTTATGTGCTTAAGCCTACCAAAAAGTTTTGTGAGAGTTTAGCCAATCGATATAAAAAAGAACCAATCCATTTTGAGCTAATCAGAGAGTCACGGAAGTTCCGTGGTTCAATCCATGGAAGTTCCGTTATTGCCAAGCTTCTAACCTCAGCCAACCCAAGAGTTACGGAAGTTCCGTGGGCTCCTCCACGGAAGTTCCTTCGTCCTCTGGATTCTCTATGTTGCAAACCCGAGAGCGACGGAAGTTCCGTGATGACCATCACGGAAGTTCCATCGTCTATGACACAGTTGAAATCTAACCGCACAACGACTCTTTTTGAACTGACGGAAGTTCCGTAGGTAACCATGGAAGTTCCATCAGACACAGAAAAGCTGTGTAACGGCTAGTTTTTGGAGAGCCTCTATAAATAGCTTCCCCCTTCCCCTATGGGAAGGGTTGGACACTTTGGCATTTCACTCATTCTTCAGCTAGGGCTCTCTCCTCTCACTTCTAGACTTGTTCTTGAGATTCCAAACAAAGTGAGAGAGATCCAACCATAGAAAGATTGAATCCATCCACTCAAAACCTTGAGCTCATCTTTCCCTCCCCATCAAGATTTGATTTGCTTGTTACTCTTGCAGGCTTGGTCTCCTAGACGGCTAGGCGTCGCCCTTGAGCTCCCAACTTGTTGTGGTGAGACGGGGACGTTTGTGAAGGTGTGATTTGCCTTCGAAGGAAAAGAATCAAGTGGAGAAAGAAATCCGAGCATGATCTTTGTGATTGCTTGGCGGGGAAAGGGTTGAGAGAGACCCGAGCACTTTGTGTGGCTCCTCAACAAGAACGTAGGAACTATTTAGTGTGGTTGCCGAACCTCAGGTTAATTTCTTGTGTCTCTCTTTACATTCCTGTTTTTATCTTTGTGCTTGTGTATTTCATTCCTATCATTGTGCTAGATTGACTTGCTAGTTGTGTTGATAGCTAACCATCGAAGAACCCTAGGTGTGCTTTGCTATAGTTTAACTACTACCAAGTATCGCATTCCTTTCTCTTAGTTATCCACATTTAAATAAGTTTTAGAGAAAGGTTTAGCAAAGTTCTGTCATTTGATAGAACTTTCATGGTGATGGAAGTTCCGTCGTTCCTGACGGAAGTTTCGTCGTTCCTGGCATTTGGTCAATACTTAGTGCTTTTTCAGGATTATTTTTAGATTGCCTATTTGCCCCCCCTCTAGGCAACATTCAATTGGTATTAGAGCCATAATCTTCTACAAGGATTAAAATCTTGAAGGTTAAAGGATGTCGAAGCCGGGGGAAGGCGACAAGCGTCAAGGTCTTGCTTCGGCAAGCAAGGGAAGTGATTTGCACACTGCCATGCCTTTCAACTATGCCGATGTGGCAAATATACATGGCTGTGGAAGTGAAAGATTGCCTTACTTCGAGGGCAAAGATTTTAGTTGGTACAAGCACCGGATGAAGATGTACCTCATGTCTATTGGTGCACCAATTTGGGAGATTGTGGAAAAAGGGTTCACCTTGGAGGACAAGGATAATCCTACAACCGTGGACCAACTCAACATACATCGCAATGCTCAAGCGGTGTCGGCCATTCTCTCTTCCTTGAATCCCAAGGAATATTCAAGAGTAGCCGGAATTGAGAATGCCCGGAGACTATGGAAGAAACTTGTATGTGCTCATGTAGTTGTGGACGTTGTGAAGAAGTCAAGACTTCAAGTTCTCAAAAATCAATTCAACTTCTTCGTAATGAACAAGGGAGAAGAGCCTCAACAAACTCATGATAGGCTCATGGATATTGTCAATGAGAGAAGATCTTATGGAGACAATATCAAAGATGAAGAGGTCAACTACAAGCTTCTCATGGCTCTTAGGATGTGGAATCCTACTCTTTGCACCATCATTGAAGATAAACATGGTTTTGAAACCTTCACGACGGATGAAGTCATCGGAAGAATCAACGCCCACAAGAGTCGTGATGATGAGGGCAAAAAAGTGAATGTGCTCACTAGTGATGAGAGCACAAGCAAGAAAGATTTGGCACTCAAAGCCAAAACGACTCTAAATGACAATGATGACAAAGATGATGACATTGATGATGAAGAAGAACACAATGAAGAGTTTGCCTTATTTGTCAAGAAATTTGGCAAATACATGATCAAGAACGGTTTCCGCAAAAGAAGCTTTGACAAGGCAAAAGCTAGAAGAGCAAGTAGAAGATGCTATGAGTGTCATGAACAAGGACACATGATTGCCGATTGTCCTAGGCTAAATGGCAAGGGCAAGAAAAATGAAAAGTACAACAACAAGACCAAGCCCAACAAGAAGTCATACAACAAGGGACAAGCTCACATTGGCTAAGAATACATCTCGATGATGATGAAGAAGATGATGAGGGTGGTATTGCCAACATTGTCATTGGTCTACCTCCGGCTAAGAAGTCACTCTTCAACAACCTCACCGATGATGAGGATGATGCTCCCCGATGCTTCATGGCCAAGGAAAGCAAGGTAGCTCCTCACACCGATTTCAATCCTTCCTATTGTAGTGATGAAGAGGAGGACTTGGTCCCCTCTATGCATGAAATGGTTAAAATGCTAGATAAGCTACAAGGGGAGCTGGACAATCAAGAAAGAATCTTTGATAGACAAGAAGAGTTGCTTGATGAAGAAAGAAGCAAGAACCTTGAGCTCATCAAGCAACTTGAGCAAGAGAGGGAAAAGAACAAGTGCTTGACCAATGACCTTGGCATGGTCAAAGAGTCAAGTGATTCATGCACCTCAACCAACAAAAAGCTTCAAGAGAGGTGTAACTTATTGATTGAGGAGAACAACGCTCTTGTGAAGTCAATTGAAGATCTCAAGTTGAGTTCACGTTCTTTAATGAAAATATTAGAATCCTCTCAAGCTTCAACAAGCAAAGGTTGTGGAAGGTGCCACAACATTGATATTGACATGATTGCTAAGAAAGATGCAATCATTGAGAAGCTAACCAACCAAGTCAATGAGCTCATGAAGAAGGCTCAAATTAAAGCAATGAGAAAAATTGTTGGTGAGCCAAGAGCCTCTCATGACAAGAGATGATTAGGTTACAACAAGAATGCACCCAAGAAGGGATACAACAAGAGACCCAACTTTGTACCCGAAGGCAAGGGAAAGCAAGTAACACAAGAGAAAACAATTAAGTCAAAGAATGCTTCCCAAGTCAACAAGAACACCAAAACCTCTACCATATCCTTTTATGATTTTTATGCCTCTTATGTGCTAACCCGTAATGCTTATGGTAGAGTGGTTGCTAAGTTTGTTGGGCCACATGATGCAAGGTGGAAGCCTTGTGTGTGGGTGCCCAAAGTTCTTGTATCTAGTGTTAAGGGACCTAAACCAACTTGGGTGCCTAAAAGACATGTTTGATTTTCCTTGTAGGAATACTCCTCCAGTGGAGCAACATGGGTGCTTGATAGTGGGTGCTCAAATCATATGATCGGAGAGAGATCAATGTTCTCCACACTTGATCATGACAACCTACCAAGTGGAGGCATATCATTTGGAAATGACAACAAAGGAAAGGTAATTGGTCATGGTCGGATTGCCATCACCTATGACCTTTCAATTGGTAATGCTTATCTTGTGAATGGTCTAGGATACAACTTGATGTCAGTTTCACAAATTTGTGAAATGGTCTATAGTTGTCTCTTTGACGATGATGGCATGACCATTTTTAGAAAAAAGGATTCTTCAATAGCTTTCAAAGGGTATTTAGAGGACAAGATCTACCTTGTTGATTTCACCAACAAGGAGGGATCTAACCTAAATGCTTGCTTGGTCGCTAAAACCACCTTGGATTGGCTATGGCATTTCCGGCTAGCTCATGTTGGGATGAGGAACCTTTCCAAACTTCTAAAAGGAGGTCACGTCATTGGACTAAAGGACGTTGCTTTTGAGAAGGACAAAATATGTAACGCATGTCAAGCCGGAAAGCAAGTTGGCGCGGCACATCCATCCAAGACAATGATGACAATGACAAGACCGTTGGAGATGCTACACATGGACCTATTTGGACCGGTTACCTATATAAGCATTGGCGGTAACAAATATGGCCTTGTAATTGTTGATGATTATTGTCGTTTCACTTGGGTATTCTTTTTGAAGGACAAAAGTGAAACACAAGGTATCCGAAACACAAGGTATCCACAAGGTATCCAAGCACAAAATGAGTATGAAGTGAAGATCAAGAAGATAAGGAGTGACAATAGAACCGAATTCAAGAACACTCAAGTTGAAGAATATCTTGATGAAGAAGGCATCAAACATGAATTCTCTGCCCCATACACTTCACAACAAAATGGTATAGCCGAAAAGAAAGAACCGCACACTCATAGAGATGGCAAGAACAATGCTTGATGAGTACAAGACACCGGACACTTTTTGGGCCGAAGTCATCAACACCGCATGCCATGCAACAAATAGATTATATCTTCACAAGATTTTGAAGAAGACACCTTATGAGCTCCTCACCGGTAACCTTCCCAATGTTTCATATTTTCATGTTTTTGGGAGCAAATGCTTTATTCTTAATAAGAAACCCAAATCCTCCAAGTTTGCTCCCAAGACTCATGAAGGTTTCCTCCTTGGTTATGGAACTAACGTCTGTGCATATCGAGTTTTTAACAAGGACACCGGAGTTGTTGAAATCACCCAGGATGTGCAATTTGCTGAATCTAATGGCTCTCAAGTAGAGCAAGTTAATCCAAGTGATGTAGGTGATGAAGCTCCTTGTGATGCAATAAGGAACATGGCAATAGGTGAGATAAGATCACAAGATCCAAACTCAAGTCAAGATGAACCATCTTCTTCAAGACAAGATGACTCATCTCCACAAGAGCCACATGATGAACAAGATCAAGGAAGTAACCAAGATCATGGTGACGATCATGGTCAAGGCAACAACCAAGATCAAGCTCAAGATGGCGGATATAGAGACACCCAAGATGACAACATTCAAGAAGAAGAAGAAGAAGAAGATGCATCTAGGCCAATTCATCCCCGAGTCCGTCAAAGCTTCAAAAGGATCACCCCATTAACAACATTCTTGGTGACATCCAAAAGGGCGTAACTACTAGATCCCGAATGGCTACGTTTTGTCATCATTACTCGTTCGTTTCCTCTATGGAAGCTCTTAGGGTGGAACAAGCACTTCAAGACTCGGATTGGGTGATGGCCACGTAAGAAGAGTTGAACAACTTTGAAAGAAACAAGGTGTGGTCATTGGTGGAAAGACCCAAGAAAAATGTTGTAAGTACAAAATGGGTGTTCCGTAACAAGCAAGATGAGTATGGTGTGGTGGTGAGAAACAAAGCAAGATTTGTTGCAAAAGGCTACTCACAAGTAGAAGGTTTGGACTTTGGTGAAACTTATGCACCCGTAGCTAGGCTTGAGTCAATTCGTATTTTACTTGCCTATGCTACTCACCATGGCTTTAAGATTTTTCAAATGGACATGAAAAGTGCATTTTTTAATGGCCCTATTCAAGAAGAGGTGTATGTGCAACAACCTCTAGGGTTTGAACACCCAAAGAAACCAAACCACGTGTACAAGCTTCACAAAGCTCTCTACGGCCTCAAGCAAGCTCCTCGAGCTTGGTATGAACACCTCAAGGGATATTTTATCAACAGGGGCTTCACAATTGGCAAGGTCGATCCTACTCTCTTCACAAGAAAAGTTGATAATGATTTATTTGTGTGCCAAATATATGTCGATGACATTATATTTGGTTCTACAAACCAATCTTTTTGTGATGAGTTTGCCAAGATTATGACTAGGAAATTTGAGATGTCCATGATTGGGGAGTTGAAGTTCTTTCTTGGTTTTTAAGTCAAGCTTCATAAGTCTAACCAAGTACACTCAAGACATACTCAAGAAGTTTGACATGGAGAACGCAAAACCAAACAAGACTCCCATGAAGACAAATGGACACCTCGGGCTAGATGTAAATGGTAAGCCTGTGGATCAAATGGTATATCGATCCACAATTGGCTCTTTGCTTTATCTTTGTGCATCTGCCTGATATCATGCTTAGTGTGTGCATGTGTGCAAGATTTCAAAGTGCTCCTAAAAAAGTCACTTAGTGGCTGTAAAAAGAATCTTTAGATATTTGGTTCACACACCAAACCTAGGATTGTGGTATCCAAAGGGCTCCAAGTTCAAGCTAGTCGGTTATTCCGATGCCAAATATGCTGGATGTAAGGTGGATAGGAAGAGTACCTCCGAGACATGCCAATTCTTGGGTAGGTCCCTTGTGTCATGGTCATCCACGAAACAAAATTCTGTTGCCCTATCCACAGTCGAAGCGGAGTATGTCACAGCCAGGAGTTGTTGTGCTCAACTACTTTGGATGCGGCAAACTCTAAAGTACTTTGGATACACTATGACCAAAGTTTCACTCCTATGTGACAATGAGAGTGCCATCATGATTGCATATAACCCCATTGATCATAATCGGACTAAGCATATAGATATCCGGCACCACTTCTTGACAGATCATTCTGTAAAGGGGGATATTGAGATTAGCTATGTTAGAACCGATAAACAACTAGCGGACATATTTACCAAACCCCTAGATGAGAAGCAGTTTTGTGAACTTAGGAGTGAACTAAATATTCTTGACTCATCCAACTTGGAGTACAGTCTTGTACTTTATTTAATGTTGTGCTCATGCAAAATGCCTTGAAAATAAAACTCTTCAAAAATTTCTAATGTCTTTGCTTTTTTCAAAACAAAAATGTTTTGATCAATATTTCATGTTGTTGAAAACTGTGAATATAGTTTTACTTGGTTGATTACTGCTATTCACAAGTTGAAACAAGGCCTATATTCCCTACCTATATTGTCCAAAAGTTCAAACTAGTAGAGGATTTCTCTCTCTCAAACAGAGAACGAAGAAACTTCCATCACTTATTGACGGAACTTCCGTCGTCTACGGAAGTTGTGTGGAAACTTCCGTGACTTCTCAATCGGGCTGTCTGCCTAAACCCGAGAGCGACGGAACTTCCGTCGCCCAATGACGGAACTTCCGTCACTCTCAGGTTAAAGGGCCTGACGCCCTCCTTCTTCCCTTTCCAACCGGCCATTATTCTTTTTCTTCCTCTCTCTCCTCTTCTCAAACCCTAAGTGGCGATTTGCGGTGATTTGAGGATCTCACCAACGAAGTTGATCAAATAGGTGGAGATTCGGCTCCTCCCCCACGAAAGTTCCAAAATCCCCATCGTTTTTCTTCGGTTTCTGACCTAGGTATGAGTCCTTAACCTAAATTTCATTTTTAGGTCAAAAGTTCAAATGTCTTCATTTCCTTTGGATAGATTAAATCCTCTAGAGCTAGTCTATCATCTGTTAGAAGCATTTGCAATGTTGTGGTAGGATCTAGGAGTAATGTCAAATTTTAGAGCAAACTGCAAGTGACGAAAGTTCTGTCAGAACTTCCGTCATGACAGAACTTCCGTGATCTGTCACGGAACTTCCGTCATCTGCAGTTCAGTGCATTGTTTTTTATCATTTCTTTGATTCTCACTGTAACAGTTCGTCTCATTCCGTGATCAATCTTCATCCTACTGGCAGCTCAAGATGGTGAGAATTAAGTACGCATCCAATGCTCCGAGCGAGCCAAGAGATGAAGACTCTTCCTCCTCCTCTCCAAGTGAAGAAGTTGTGCTCGCCTCCAAGAGAAGAAAGGTTGTTGCAGTTTGGGAACAAGGGTCGACGGGCCAAGGCTCCAGCAGGGATGCCCAGACCGTGCATGTCCAGCCGGGAGGATCTCTTCCCCCTAGAAGATCTCAAGATAAGGGGAAGCGGCCTATGAAGGAAAAGAAGTCCGCAAGGGAAAAGGGATCCTCAAGAGCAGCAAGGACAGATCCTATAGATGTGGTTGAGGGACTTAAAGTCCATGAACCCATCTATCCGGATGACGATATCTACAAAAACTACAAAAAGGATCTTGATGCTCTCATTGAAGCAAGGAAGCCAAATCCCGCACTGGTGGGAGAGCAAGAAGCCATTGATCCCTGGTTCTACACATGGTTCCAATATTATTACTACATGTCTATGCTTATTGACAAGAACCGGAAGAATAGATTGGCAACACATCAATGGATCGATTGGTCCTACATGGAATCAGAGGATAATCGAGTGTTCAATGACATCATCCAAGTATGCAAGGATCGAGGTTTGTATGACCTCATGGGATTCAACTATGATTGGAATGAGGAAGTCATTTGTCAGTTCTACTCTACTCTCTTTCTTGATGCCAAGGGCACTCTCCATTAGAGGACACAAGGTGTGGAGTATTCGGTCTCGGCCAGTCATTTTGCTAGCTACTTATTCCAAGGAAGTAAGGACCGTAAGAGGGAGATCATTTCTAATGAAGCTGTGATGAAAAAAAGGACATGGCTTTCATGTACTATGAGACGTGTCCAAATGTGTTTGGAACAACTAATGGACTTCACAACTTCTATTTCACCCTCAACCGGATGCTGAGAGTCACCATTGCACCCAAGGGAGGCTATGCAACTGCCATTGTGGAATCCTCAAGAAACATTCTTGCTAGGTTTGCTTCTGATGCCTCTCCGTTTTGTGTCATGGACTTCATCACAAATGACATTCACATGTCATCTATTGACACTCGGAGATCTCTTCCATTTGCTCCGTATCTTATGAGGATGATAGAAGCTAAAATAGGGCTTATATTTGAGAAGGAGTGCAAGCACACCCCCTTGAGGCCTAGGGTGCAACATGAGCTTTGCGCAGTTGATCCTACTCCCCCAGGAGTGTCTTCCTCTAGGAGAGCGAGTCTAGCCCGTGCTCAAACCGAGACAGCGGCGTACAGAGATGCAGCAGCAGCAAGGGCCTCTTTCTCAGCCCAAGACCGGCTGCGTTGTCCATCTTCTCTAGTTCCTTCCTTCCTCAAAGTCATCTTCAATGTCTGTTGCTTCTATGCTAAAGAGAACTGTAAAAACAAGAGGAGAATCAAGAAGCAGGTGAGACACTACAAAAGGGACCAGTGGTCTGAAGGACATGAGGTGTCTCCTGATGGTTCCGAGTGTGAGCCCGATGGTGAGCCACCGGTCTTTGCCGACCCTCTTGCAAGCTATGATTGGAATGATGTATCTGCCGGACCATCTGCAGCTCCTCCACCTCATGAAGCGCTAGAGGAAGATGAAGATGAGGACGAGGGGTCCAAAGAAGATGATGAGTGATTTCATTTCTTCTCTTCCTCTTTCATTCTTTTTGGTGTGTTGATGCCAAAGGGGGAGAGAAGCGATGAAAAAGGATGAACCTTGTGTGCCTATCTTGCTTATAATAGGATAGTGATGAACCTATGGACAAGCCTTTCTATTTTCTTTGTGTGTGAAAACTATTTGTGAACCTTTATTGTAATAACTCTATCATTTTATGTCATGTCTGGTGCTTGCTTTATTGCTCTTTGTTAATTGTTTATGTCTAGTGTGTTGATTGCTTATTTCTTTATCACCTTGTTACACACTTGTACACTTTTAGGCACCCCACTCATTGCAAAATATAGGGGGAGCTCCTTCACATGTTGGTATGATTCATGCATATCTTTAGGGGGAGCTCCGCTATATGTTGCTCTTTGTCTAGTTTGATTATCTACTTTATATCATTTTTAATCTATTGTCATCAATCACCAAAAAGGGGGAGATTGAAGACGCATCTAGGATTCCATAGTGGGTTTTGGTCTACGATGACGAAAGATTAAAATTGTGCTAACAAGTTCAAGAAGCAAATGTGCAGATAATCAAAGTTATTGTCTAAACCCACATTTGGAAGATGGCTATTACTCCCAAAAAGAAGAAAAGGAAAATGGACTCAAAGCACTTCAAAGACTAGTTTTTACTTTAATTGAGTCATAGGCATGCTGAACTATAAAGGGGGAGGGGGGGGGGGTAAACCAATCTTGCTAAGAAGGGAAATTTATGTGCTCAAGCCTACCAAAAAATTTTGTTAGAGTTTAGCCAATCAATACCAAAAAGAACCAATCCATTTTGAGCTAATCAGAGAGTCACGGAAGTTCTGTGGTTCAATCCACGGAAGTTCTGTCATTGCCAAGCTTCTATCCTCAGCCAACCCAAGAGTTCCGGAAGTTCCGTGGGCCCCTTCACGGAAGTTCCGTCGTCCTCTGGTTTCTCTATGTTGCAAACCCAAGAGCGATGGAAGTTTCGTGATGACCATCACGGAACTTCTGTCGTCTCTGACTCAATTAAAATCTAACAGCGCAACAGCTCTTTTTGAACTGACGGAAGTTCCGTGGGTAACCACGGAAGTTCACGGAACTTCCGTCAGACACAAAAAAGCTATTTAACGGCTAGTTTTTGGAGAGCCTCTATAAATAGCTTCCCCCTTCCCCCATGGGAAGGGTTGAACACTTTGGCATTTCACTTATTCTTCAGCTAGAGCTCTCTCCTCTCACTTCTAGACTTGTTCTTGAGATTCCAAACAAAGTGAGAGAGATCGAACCACGAAAAGATTGAATCCATCCACTTAAAAGCTTGAGCACATCTTTCCTCCCTATCAAGATTTGATTTGCTTGTTACTCTTGGTGACTTGGTCTCCTAGACTGCTAGGCATCGCCCTTGAGCTCCCAACTTGTTGTGGTGAGACGGAGATGTTTGTGAAGGTGTGATTCGCCTTCGGAGGAAAAGAATCAAGTGAAGAAAGAAATCCGAGCATGATCTTTGTGATTGCTTGGCGGGGAAAAGGGTTGAGAGAGACTCAACCACTTTGTGTGGCTCCTCAACGAGGACGTAGGAACTACATAGTGTGGTTGCTGAACCTCGGGTTAATTCCTTATGTCTCTCTTTACATTCCCGCTTTTATCTTTGTGCTTGTGTATTTCATTCCTATCATTGTGCTAGATTGACTTGCTAATTGTGTTGATAGCTATCCATCAAAGAACCCTTGGTGTGCTTTGCTATAGTTTCACTACTACCACGTATCGCATTCCTTTCTCTTAGTTATCCGCATTTAAATAAGTTTTAGGGAAAGGTTTGGTGAAGTTCTGTCATTTGACAAAACTTTCGTGGTGATGGAAGTTCCGTCGTTCCTGATACAAGTTCCATCGTTCCTAGCATTTGATCAATACTTAGTGCTTTTTCAGGATTATTTTTAGATTGCCTATTCACCGCCCCCCTCTAGGCAACTTTCACCTACTTGTGCCCGATCCTCTCGCCGTTGCCGCCAAGTTGACTCCAGTGAGCTACATATTATGAGACAATCAAACACATTCCCATCTCCTGCAAACTCTCCAACTCTATTACCAACTCTGGTTAGTCAAAACCATGACATGCACAACTCATGCAATCCCCAAATTCCCGCATTTCAACTCAAACACCGAACTCAACCAATGTCAATTACTCATCACATATTGCAAACCATGGCACATATCCACAAGGTTTCTCAATAAAACAAAGTTGTACTCCTCAAATGATTCTCTCATGTCACTCATATATGTGTGTGGATCCTCACCGAGGCTTTTGCTATTGTCTCTTTTTGTTCCTACCTCTATAAATAGGCTCATGTTGAGCTTAGGGTAGGGAATAAAAAGAAGGCATACCTGTGCTTCATATATTACCAAGTCAAAAACTGAATCCAAGGAGAAAACAAGTCAAGAATCATCAATCAAGTATGTGCACATATATGGATGGAATGGATAGGATGGTAGATAATGGGTACTCCATTTGAATATCCTCCCTCTTTTCTATTTGAGAACCTAGGCTATCTCTCTTTTTTTTCTCCTATTTTTTTGAAATACTTGATAGCCCATGTCCCTTTTTGCAAGGATAATTGAAGGAGTTTCTCAAAGTAGTGGAGCACTTTATTTTGTGGGTAGTTGACAGATATGTGTGATGCTATCTTCCGGAGTGAAAGAGTAGCATATGGAAGAAGATGGATGATGGAGGTGGATGAATACTCCTTTATGTGTAGACTCTCTCTTTCTTTAAAAAAATATTGAGCATGACTATTTCTTTTCTCTCTTTTTTTTCTTTTTTTTATGCTCAAGGATTGAGAGCATTTTTTTAGCTGCCTTCTATGTGAACAAGCGAGAGAGAGAGAGAGAGAGAGAGAGAGAGAGAGAGAGAGAGAGAGTCATAACAAGATAATCATGGAGTAATTCTTTTGGTAGATGAATGGATAATGATGATGATGACGATGATGATGATGGTTATGCTAACTTCCAATGTAGAAGATTAACATATCAGGGGAATGTGCACATGAACTTGATCAACAATACATAACAAGCATCTCACGAGGGTCACAACAGTTTGACAAGGTTCAATAAAGACACAAGCAGCATATGCATAAGGTTTATCAAATGAATCTATCATTTGGCTTTGGTGGGATATTTCAAATCATTGAGGAGTAAGCTTGTAGATTTTAATTTCAAAATGAATTCCCAAGCAGTTTATACAATAGAGAGCAAGAATCACTTCATCGAACCATATCACACTAGTCAATAACCTAGGTAGCATGTGGTCCCTATAAATATAGTCCACTAGTTTTGGCATAAGAGCAAGGAATAAAGAGCATGCAAGCCAACCATGGAAAGGTTTGAGTAATTGGGAGGTCATCAACGTTGATTTTAATTTTCTCGTTTAGATTTTATCAATTTGTTCCAGGAAAATTAAATCAATGCACAAAACAGGGAGAAAGAGGGATAAGACGCGCAAACCATCGCACTAGTAGATGATGTCGAGCAGGGCCAAGTTGGTTCGGTCGACCGAGAGGGTTTGGCTGAATCATCCTGGCGTCTAGCTACACTACAAGAAATATGACATTCTATGACGTTTCAGTTTCATTGTAGAATGTAATATATATTTTGCGACTTTCAGGTGACAAAAATCAGTTCATCACTGAATGTCCGTTATAAAAGCTATTCAGTGATGTTTCTATAACTTTTCATCGTAATTATTCAACGACAATTAATACAAAACGTCACAAAGTGATGTCATGACAATCTGATGTGGCACTGACATGGCATTGACTGATATAGCCCATTTATGTTCTCAGCTAGGCCCATTTAGCATGTTGGACAACCCATTTCAATTTGTGCACATCAAGGCCCAATTAAACATTGTTAACAGACCCATTAAAGATTTTTGGGCATAATAGGTGTGAGCTAGGCCCATTCAGAGTCATGAAACAGGCCCATTCTAAACCCATCAACTGGGCCCATTCTACTATTATGGGTCCCACCTGTTATTGAAACGTGCCTTGTCTGTCCCACCACGTGTAATTGCTATATTGGCCAACATAAAGATTTTGTAATACATATTTCTACCACTGAAGTGGGACCAACTAATATTCTATTGAGTCAACGTGTTCACTAAGTACAAATTGTACACAAAAAGCACAAAAAGAATATCCTAATGACATTCCTAATAATCTCTAGCTTTCATAGCACTTTCAATAATCTTTAGCTTCTATAAATTCCTTTCGCACAAAATAGGGCATTCTTGAGACTCCCTTGGTCATCGTATGGCATGATGTTCTTTGCGGCATTGTTCATTATATTTTGGCTGATGAGGTCGTTTGTTGCGCGTCGAGAATCCTCAGGATCTCCCCAATACTTGTTCGCTTGCCTACACTTTTATTTGACACAAGAAAAATAAACAAAAGGGGTAAAAGCAAAACGGACACTACCGGCTTTATGGGCCCTGTAGAGTCACACTTTTATTATTAGGTTATTTATTTTATTTATATTTTCAAGGCGCACTATATAATTGAATTGAAAGGAAATAAACTAAAGCGCCTTTCATTCTTTTTCTTTTTAAGAAAGGCAAGAATGCAAGAACTAGCAACAACTCTAAACCAAGAGGTAAGTTGACATGAACAGACCTTAATACATGGTACTTATAGAACTCCCTCACACATAGATTTTTGTATCATTTAGACGCAATAAATCAAGTGTGTAGTGCTGTAGCCTTCTCGTAGTAGGTTCCATCGCCAAAAGTACCAAGGTGTCAAGTTGATGCAGCTCCCATGTTCTTAGGCATAGTGTGACCATCATTCTTTTTAATCTCCACCTGAAAGGGTTAGTGACCAAAAATACCAAAAGGCAAATATATCCTAAAACATGTGCTTGCAATTTTTTAATAAGGAAAAAGGAATGATAATCTAGGCCATCTCCCGACAATGCTTTGTTTATAGTTAGAAGCTTGACTATGGGGACTTTATATTGCAACTATTATTGGTGATGTAGTTCCCATCTCACCGCCAATTGTTGATGTATCAATGAAGTCGTAGCTGCAAGGTTAGTGCCAAAATGCAACTACGAGATTTGCAAAGTTTATGATAAATGAAAACATCTACAACTATCCTTCTAATCATTTTACTCAAGAGGGCCTTAAGGTGGTGGTAGTCCTCGTAGGTCCTTTCAGCAGTAATCTTGATTGACTCAAGAGATTCCTTATATGAGCATGCATCTTGTGGTTGTTCAAGGAAGAAGCTCCCATGCTCATTAGTTGAATTATTTCAGTATGTCTCTAGAGTCAATGTATCTAACAATGCAAAGGCCCAACATTTCTCCTTCTCAAGGGTTTCATTGAGAAAGCTTATCAGTGATTCTTGATCACCATCAAGAATGGAGTATTGAGGACCAAAGGAAAAAGGCTTCAGCAAGAAGAATGATGGTTTGGTTTCAAGAGGATTAAGAGTTTCTCCCAAATTTATCTCCTCCTTGGATGCAGAGCTTCGCGTCCTCATAAAGAACAAACCATGGTGATGCATGTTGGGAAACATACATCACCTCCTTAAGCGGGGAGTGCTTGAGATGAGGCCTCACCATAAGATTTTCTAAGGAATGGGCATTGCTGGCAAAGCGATTTTCCTAAGATCTTCATTTAGGCTCCCTTGAGATGAACCCATATGCTGAAGGCTTTCTAGTGTGAAGCCTATGAGAAGTTCAAAGTCGATGATAGGAAAGATGTGGAGGTCTAGGTGAACTTCAACTTTGTCCATCTCAATTAGTATGGCCCTCACGATCGCCTGACATGGGAAGGTTACTCCCAAGGCATCCTTGAGGAGTGTGTCATTTGGCACAAGAGGTATGTCATTCAAAAGTTGCCAAGCTATATACTCGGGGATAATATTGGCTCCTACGGTGGGATCAGAAAGGGCTTCTATGGTGTTTCCATTTATATAACAGGGAATGGTAGAGGAAGGAGAACAGATTTGGATTTCCATTGGAGAATGTCTTTCTTCCTTCAACAACTCCTTGTTCATGGCCTCCTTGAGGGTTTCTTCTTAGAAAGGCTTGGTAGGTGAAAGGGTGTCGTTGGCTTCTTGTGCCAGAAGTGATTTGAGGTGTTTTCATGTTTATCATATAGCCCTTCCTCAAACTCGACTGGCAACCCTGAAGGTAGAATTTCTCCTACCTTCTGAGTGGTCTCAACAACAGAGTTTAAAGGTAAGACAACTATGGACTCAAATCTGGCTATTGAGGGACCCTCGTGGGTTGGCTTGCCTTCCCCCTAGATAAATTGCTGATCTTGTTCCTTGAGGATAGATCCAGGGGGCTCAAAATGGAATGTTGCCACCACCTCATGGATTGGCTCAACCCTTGGGAGAGATTCTGTCAAAAGATTTTCTGATTGACAGATCAGGACAAAAAAGATGTCTCTCTCAAGTCTTGTGTCGAGACATCCTAGCTTTGGTCCATCTAGGAATAACTCATCCAACGGATGCCCGATCAAAATTTGGAAGTCATAGACTTCAACTACATGGAAGTCTAGGATAGTCTCAACACTTTCGTGCTTTACAAGCACAATTTTGCAATGTCCCAAATCCTTCTAAATTCTAGCCTAAGGGGCTTAGGAAGGATTT
Organism: Eleusine indica; assembly: GCA_030378355.1. NCBI lineage: Eukaryota > Viridiplantae > Streptophyta > Magnoliopsida > Poales > Poaceae > Eleusine > Eleusine indica. Next base: position 34,637,502 of record CM059499.1, read on the forward strand.
GCTAATCGGTGCAAGGGGCTTACCGCGTATGAAGGCGGTTGCAATGGACTTGGATATTAAATTGGCACCGATTATGGGACTGAAAAGAACATTCACCTTTGTCCCTCTTATATGGCACTGAATGGTTGAGTAAGGGGGTCTTACACAAATTATACCAGGAGAGTGTGCACCCTCATCCAACCATTCACTGCTTAGCATGGCAAAATACTCCCTCTCATTCTCTTGGAGGAAATTGTCCTCTAGAGGATTAGGAGGAGAGACAAGAACTAGTGGGTCTTTCTTGCAAAAACAATTCGAGGTGTCCCTGTGGTCTTGCAAAAGACCTTCCTCGAATTTAAAAGAGAACTCAGGAGAATTTTTTGATTGAGACATTGGGACAGAAAAATGTCTTCCCCTGAGTTCAATGGCTAAAATCTCCTCGGTCGGTGCATCAGAGAAAAGTCTCTCCATGGGATGCCTGATTAAAATGTCAATGTCATGGACTTTGAACACATGAAAATCAAGGAGAGTTTTGACATCTTTGTGCTTTAAAGACACATTTTGCAAAATCCCATACCCCTCTGAAATGGGCCCAGAGGGACATTGAAGAAATTTGCAAGTCGATGCCAAGGGTTCCTCACCCAAAATGGCAAAAGCGCAAGCATCAGAAATGGCGTTGGCACTAACAGTGGGATTATGAAGAAGATACACCTTCACTCCTCTTATGAGGCATTGAATAGAAGAGGACGGGGAGCTAATCCAAATTAGGTTCAGAGAAAGATCAGCCTCTCTCGACCACTCATTGCTCATGCTTGAAGCTAACTCCTTCACCGTCTCTTGGAGCAAAGGTTCCTTAAGAGGATTGGGAGAAGATACAGGAGTTGGTGATTTCTTGTGATAGCGACAACTCGAGGATTTCCCATGATCTTTTATGAGATTTTTCTCGAATAGGAAAGGGACATTTGATGGTTGAATTTCTTCTTCCTCCATTGCTCGTGTTTCAGTTGAGGTCTCACTAGATGAATCAATGGATAGACAAGTACTTGGCATAGGTTCAACTAGTGGGGTGGCCTCAATGCTCGACGAAGCGTCCTCCTGAGGGGTCTCTCTACAGTCGGTAAGGAAAGAAGAGTTTTTTGGATAAGGTCTAGGATAGCTCTTCCTTCAGCAGGAATCTTGTGAACGAACGAACCTCTGGTGGTGATGTTGAGATATAGGGCAGACTCCTTACTTAAACCCAGACAAAAGTGTTGCAACAACACATGGTCAGGCAAAGACAAGTCAAGGCCGAAAGTGGTTAACAAGGAAAACCTGGCCCAAGATGCACCTATGGATTCCTTCTTGATTTGCTGAAAGTCGAGAATCACCCTTTGCGAAGAGATGATACATGATGTAGGATAGAATGTGAGACAAAACTTATCTCGGAGCATTTTCCAATCACCATTCATACTCTCAATGAAATGAGTGTACCATTGTTTTGCATTCTCCATGAGGGAAAAGGGAAAAAATTTCCACATGAGAGTATCTTTAGTCATGTCTTTGATCGATAGACATCAGCAGAAATGCTCGAACTCTCGCGAATGATTGAATAGGTTTTCGCTATGTAAACCCGAGAAGGATTGTTCCCGAACCATGGCTATAAATCCAGGGCTAAGTTCAAAGCCAGATGAATGAATGGAATTCGTAGAAAACGGTGGCTCAAAGAACTCGCCTTTAGGAGCAGAAGAGTCTTAAATTGATAGTCGCTCCATGGCAGAGAAGGGGAAAGAAATAAATAGAAGGAAATAAAAAGATATGAGGGTGAACTAGGTTCGAAGATCAAACAACAACCGTTCCCCGGCAACAGTGCCAGAAAGCTTGTTGGGCATAGACAAACATATATTGTTAATAATAACATAAGCATATTGATTGTATGGTAGTCACTGTTTATGCAGGCTAATCTTGTATGTTTTCTGCCTTTGGTGTGAAAACAGGGTAGGGCATGACCAGTTTCGATCTGCCTGAGAACCTCATTGAGAATCCTGAAAGAGTTCTAAGGAAAAGCATACTTAACATCTCTTCTCCTCGAAGCTCTAAGCCAGTAGATCAACCAGTCATCACCGCACCATCGAGATTTAAGCCAATGGCTGAGAAGGCTCTCAAAGACTATTTCGCTCCCTTTGCTAGTAACGTGCTCAGAGGGCCCAAGTTTGACATCGAGGATGGAAACTTTGAGATCAAGACCAACCTGATCACGATGGTGCAGGCTAGCCCATTCTATGGGAAAACCAATAAGGACGCCAACGCTCACTTGCAGCAGTTCTTGGAGTTGTGCAGCACCTTTACCATAAGGAACGTGACTCCGGATGCCATCAGGGTCCGTCTGTTCTCGTTCTTGCTGTTACGCAAGGCCAAGCAGTGGTTCTATGCCAATAAGGAGGCTTTCAACCTCTGGGAGAAATGCTCTATTACGTTCCTCGCAAAGTTCTTCCCGTTGGGTAAAACCAACTCCCTACGGGGAAGAATTTCAAGTTTCCAACAGGCGGCTGGAGAAACAATACTAGAAGCACGGGAGAGGCTTCAGGAGTACATCCTGACCTATCCCCATCATGGAATGGATAAATGGATTATTATCCAGAACTTCTACAATGGACTGATAGCCTCAAGCCGTCAGCACATTGATGCCGCCGCTGGAGGAGCCTTGTTCTCACTCACCATCAAGCTGGCAACTGAGTTAATTGAGAAGATGGTCTCCAATCAAGGCGGGAATGATGAGCTATTCCAGCCACGTGCATGAGGCATGCACACCGTCAACAAGACAGATATGCTCACCGTGACGGTGGACCTTATCTTGAAGCGGCTCGACATCCATGACAACCCCAACCTGAAGGGAAAAGTACAAGGTCTAGACCATCGCATGACATGCGAGTTCTATGGCAACACGGGGCATTCGGGCAATGATTGCCCGAAGACTCGTGAGGAGGCTGCGTTCGTGAACAACGTGCATTGCCCTCAAGGAGGTCAGGGGTGGCAACCACGCCCCTATTAAGGATAACTATTTTAATAATTCTTTCAATCCTAACCAACCTTCCTTGAAAGATCTTGTCTTAGGCAAAACTAAAATTAATGAAAACTATAGTAAGAAGTTTGCCTCCACTGACAAGAACGTAGAAAGACATAATGCTAAGTTAGAAGGCTTATCTTCTTCTTCCATTAAGAGCCAGTTTAGTTTTGATAAAATGTTTGAAACTCATCTAGCTGAAGTAGTTGTTGCTTTGCCTGCTTTGGACTATGGGAAAATTCTGGGGCAACCCAAATCTACCATAGAAAATGTGAATGCGGTGATGCTTGTGGGTAATCCCACTCGCAGCCTACCGAACACTAACCATGCAGGAAATGATGAAGAGGATGAGTTGAACATCATACCAGTGATTCAATATGATCCAGGGAGCTGAATGATCTCATGTTCAATTGGGACAAAATTCTTCGAGCAAGCATTGTGCGACCTTGGAGCCAGTGTCAGGATCATGCCCAGAGCTATCTTCAACAAGCTAGACCTCACAAGCATGGACAATACATATTCAACTTGCCGACTCGACAATATGGTACCCCGCCGGGATTGTCGAGGAAGTTTTGGTTGAGATCCGCGGATGCTTCGTCCCTATGGATTTTGTGGTGCTCGACATGGAGGTCGATAAGAGTACACCGCTCATTCTTGGGTGGTCATTCTTAAGCACCACATTTGCACAGATTGATGTTGGGGCTGAAGTGATCCGTCTCAACCTCAATGGCAAGGAAGAAGAGTCTCAGTCCAGCCCTGCCTTATGGTTGGAGTCAAAAGCTGGCTGAACCCATAGGACATCAAGAAACTGAAGGTGGAGCCAAGAAGGGACAGCTTGGAGGATTCTATGCTAAATTCTGGGCGCAAGAGAACCCCACTCTTGTCGCTCAGAAAAAGAAGGCAACAGGCACGCCTGAGCTCTAGACAAACAAGCAGCCGGTGAAGAAGAATCCTTCACCCACACCGCCCAAGAAGGTGAAAAAGGTGTGGCGGCATAAGAAGACATCCACGTTTTCATCTCCGGACAAGGATGCGCTGATAGCAAGCTAAACATCAAAGGAGAGAAAGTCCCGTCCGCTGGACTAAAAATTTTTGAACCCTCGTCGGCAGGTAAAATGGTATTTATCCATATTTCCCTTTTGAAAATTTTTTAATTTCAATTTGCATATTTGATTTTTGACTGCATGTGGGAATTGTTTCCAACCCAATTTCAAAAAAAAAATATATAATGCAATTTATCATATTTGCAGAAAGTTTGAAAATGTTTTTCTTTGAAACATTTTTTCTTTCTTGTGGGCTAGCACCATTGGGGCCGACTGGCCAGAGTTGTGGACCAGAGGAGCCAACTTCTGGTCGGGCGACCAAACCCCTTGGTCGGCTGACTAGAGAGCAACGGCTCTCTGGCTCCACTTGCCCCAATGGATAGTAGACAACGCTCACTCTTCAAATTGACTGTTGCTTTGCTCTGCTATTTAAGGCAATGGTCGAGAGAGGGAGTTCTTTGGTCCATTCACATTTTTCACTTCTCCACTTTGCTCTAGTCATTTGCTTCCAATTTGTCGAAGCATTTGCATTGCTCAACACTCTAAAAATTCCACCAAAAATATTTGTTTTGCTTCACATTTGCATTTATGAGTTGTTTTTACATTTGCAAGAGTCTCCAACGGAGTTTCCGTTTGGTGTTTTTCACTAACCTTAACCCCCGTTCGAGTTGCTCTTGTGTTGGTTTGTTCAAGTGTGCAGTGATGAACAAGATGAAGCGAGCCTTAAGCAAGATGAAGAACAAGGTGACAGGAAGCCCAAGCAGTCCTACACCATCAATGGTGGATAGTACTCGCTCCCACCGCCAACATCTAGAGGAAGAGCCACAAGAAGGCGGACCGGTTGAGGAACCGACAGAAGTAGAGCCAAAACCACTGCCAGATTTCAGCAGTGTTCAACTCCGACTCAATACCAACTGCGACCTCGACTTTGTTGGAAAGAGAGAACGTGCCATCCATCGGATTATCACCGGCTGGTCTTATGTTCCTATGTGAACATATGATCCGGACTTTCTTTCCAAGATAGGTATGGATACTGAATTTGCTTCTATCTTTCATGCTATAGGATGGGATGGTTTTGTTCTGGTAGATGAGCCTTGCTCTCATTTCCTTACCATTCAGTTCCTTTGCACCCTTCAGTGGGATAGTGAGAGGATTTCCTTCTGATTCAATGGGTTTGAAATCTCACTCACTTGGAGACAGTTCAGTGATTTGCTAGGTTTTTCTCCTATTGCTGTTTTTTATTTTCATTCCGAAAATTTCGGTTTTCACAAGAATAGTTGTTGGGAAGAAATCACATGGCATACCCTCGCCCGATCACCAGGGAATATGGATATCCATAATCCTACCTTGCGTTTTATGCATAAATGGCTGGCTATGACTTTGTTCCCTAGAAAGGATGTTAGAACTATGCAGGGGGGGGGGGGTGAAATGTTTCTTTTTTACTGCATGGTTAATAAAATCAAAGTCTCACCTGTCATAGCCATGGTTAAGCAATGGGTCGATGTTATCAAACAAGTAGGAGATGTTGAATTCACATCCCTGATCTATCACCTCGTGCACAATCATTGTTTACATGGAAATGCCCATATCAATGATTAAAATTATGAACGGGATATCCTAGGTGAACAATTCTTTAGATAGAGACATTCTCTGAAACAAGGACCCAATTGTTTTTTTGGTTTATTTCTTTCTCGATTATGCAAATGAAATCCAGTTACCTAACCCGAATTTCATTTGTATAACTATGATGAACTAACCATTCCTCTAGAGACATGCTTTGCAGTTTGCAGGAACAGTATTTCCGGTCCTATGACCAGAAACAAATCACGAAGGAACACCGAGGCATCCTTCCCGAGTGAGCTGCCAAGCACGGGTTCTTGGGATCACGCCTTTCCTCACGGAAGTGGCAGTGCATCCTGGGACACCAGCGATTGGCTCGGAGGAGCCTACGGTAGCTCAATTTCGAGTGGCTTACCACCACCGTTCAGCACACATCACTCTCGTAGCAGTTCAAGGAGGGGCACAGATGGCCTCACCAGACAAATTAACAGTATGTCCCTCTAGATCGACTAGTTATACCACACCATCCACACTCATATCCAACAGGAAAATGAGTGGAGGGATGATGTCCAACGACAGCTCTCAAAAATTGAGAATAAGGTCTTTTGGGGTAACACGCAAATGAGCTCTTATTTTCACTCTTGAGGCTACATCGGTCAGCATCATAATCCTTGGTGAGGAATACATATACATTGAGTAATCTGAGTGAATCATTTAAGGAACTTAGATTTATCACAAAAATTAATAACCTCCGGGCTATAGTCGATCAGAGAGAGTAAGTGAAATGGGAGTCCTACAAACTGTTCTGTCTTCCAACAGCTTATGATTTGGAGAAGCTACAACGCCCCACAGGTAAATAAAAGGGTGAATTACTCATACCGACTTATTCAATCCTATGTATAATGTCTTAGTTGTGCACTTGGGTATTTATTAAGAGTAAAACAATGTAGCAACTCCCTATCAACAAAACCTAAGTTTAGCTTTGCTCGGGATGAGCAAAGTTTAGCTTGGGGGGTCATGTTGACGGTCGTTAAAAACTAATTTCGACCATCAATAGCCACAAATAGGGGAAGACTTAGCATTTCATACACACATGATAGCTAGTATTAATAAGATTCCACTTGTCTTTGGAGATTTATGTGCATGTAGAGAATATATACAAAAAGAGTGGAGAAATGGGGCAAGATCCTTGAATTAACATTCCGACCAATGGGAGAGTGCTGGCCGGACTCCCCACGGATCATTGACATGGTTACACAGGATTCCACGGGAGAAAACCGACTTAATAGAGGATGGGACCCACCAACCAGTCACCCTGAGGAAGCACACCTCGAGGGGGCCCACCTATAGGTTGGCCGACATAGGGGCTTGGTCGCCCGACCAAGTCTTGAGGTGGTTTGCTCCTCCCTTCCATATGTCACTCCCTCAGCTCTTTCGCAACGTCGGTGGCCCGAGGTTCCGTGGCGGTTACTCCTTGTTACCGACTTATTGCCCCTATGAATAGAGGGGACTGCCTCCCACTTCAACACACATCAAGAAGAATCCTTTCTCTAGCATTACACTTAGTCTTCAGGTCCTAGTGGAGTTTAGGATAGAGGAGAGCTGAGAAACCATGTTGAGATGTGTCATGCTTTGCAATATGTAATGAGTAATTGACTTGAGCTGTTTTGGTGTTTGTGTTAAATTCGGGAATCCAAGGATTGCATAGGTTTGTGCATGATTGTGCTTTGACTAACCAAAGTTGGTGAAGGTGTTGGAAAGTTGCAGGAGTTGGAAAGTGTGTTTGCTTGTCTCATGATGTGTAGGTCACTGGAGTCAACTTGGCGGTCAACGGCGAGAGGATCGGACACAAGTAGGAGACTTGGAGCCAGACGATCAGGAGGCCGGGTGGAGTCAAGGGTGATCCATACCGTACACATGGAGAGGCAAGGAGCACAGTCGGTTTCATGGTTGAGCCTCAAAACCGTGGGTGATGATCAAGACGGTGGGGTTGACCAAGTCAAATATGATCGGGTGTCGGTGCAAGTAGAGGCTTCCAATGGACTGAAGACGGGAGAGACTTACCGACAAGGAGGTTCACGGGACGAGGTGACACGCGTCAAGATCATAAAGTCTTGGTCGCACTTTGAGAAGCATGCAAGGCGGTTTCCTAGTTTAGGTCTCAAAACCGATGGCGATGATTGGTGGTGCACGTGGCACCATCACAGAGTTTGCTTCGAGAGGGAACAAAGTCGTGAAGGGTCCGAGGGTGTTCGTGCGATGAGGAGAAAGATAGACAAGTTTGCCCCTGGTGGTAGGTGGCTGTGTTATGTAGGTCAAGGGTATAGTGGTCATGTGGATAACCTTTAGGTCTATATAAGAAGAGGTATGGCTGCTGGAAGAGGTGGACTTTTTGGGTCTCCCTTGAGTCTCTCGCTATTAGTTTTGTGTTAGGTTTTTATTCCAATGTGCTCGAAGAGGACTTCATGTTTTAGTGGAGACGAAAGTATGTGTGAGAGACAAATTTTTCTTTTCCAAAGAGTGGGAGGAAGAGAGTGATTTCCTAACCATGTATCCAAGAATCTTGTATGCAAGGATCAATGATATGAGATTTAATTTCGTGTTCAAGATCTTCTCCTCTCCCCTAAATTCCGAATTTCTCATTTTCCCTAATTTCGGAGCTATTTTTGGTGAAATTTTCGATCTCCGATTTGGCTGCGTTTTCGTTCGGATTATCTTAGGGATTTTGGTGCTAGGACATGTGAGAACATTTGTGTGTCATGGATTGATTCAAACTCCTCACAAGCACCTCTTAATTTCAGATTTCGGATGTTTTCCCTATTTCTAGGGTTCCACGAAATTCCTAAAATTGATGCTCAAATCGTAATCTTTCTTGGGGATTTCACCTGGACTAGGAGTCGCATGATGCAATGAGGCTGTGATTTTAATTTCACGGTTTTAGGAGTTGGATTGATAGGCTTTTGGTAATTTCTAGTAGTTGTCTGTTTGTTGTTCATGCTTCAGTTAATCAGCTCACCATCCAACGCAGCAGCTCGCCAACTTCTGAGCATCTCTGTTCTCGGCACAATTTTTGGTTTGTCAGTGAGTTGCAGGCCTTGAACATTGGCGTAAGATTCAGTCTTCCTCTGATTCTCTAGATAAATGAAAAGAAATGATATTTGACTGATCTTTGCTTGGGTGCGTGTTTGCTAACTGAACTGCACTTTATCCTTGCTGCCTGCTAGCTTCTACTTTACTTTGTTTGCGTCATTGTAACTCTGTTCGATTAATCTCTCCGGCCAAGCTTATTGATTTATTATTGTTAGTTCCTCTCACAGAAAGCAGAAACAGCAACTAGCCTTGACTGAACTTTGCTCCTACATGTTGATTCGTGAGATCAATTTCTTATCCAGATGCTGGGCGTGGTAATTCTGATCATCACTGTTTGCTTTGTTGGTTTTGCTTTGTTGGTTTGGCATTGTAGAAGCTTAGTTGTTACTGTTCTGAACTAGCAGTAGCTCCTATCGAAGATGTTACTTGTGTTGTTGGCGTGACTGCCTTTGCTAGCTGCCTGCCTGCTTGGTAATTAGCTTAATTAACCACCCTCTGTTACCGCGTAGTAGTGTATCCAGCTTGTCTGACTATTTGTTTATGCGCATGTAACATTGTTTGCTGGTTTGCCCATGTGAGCTGTTCTATATATTAACTGAACTATCCAATTTTTGTAAGCACGCCTAATCAGATAGCTCCTAAGTTGTTCTCCCTGTTGTTGCTATATTGAGCAAGTGTTTTTGTTTACCACTAGCATTTAACCGGTTCAACTTGATTAAGAAGTTGGGATTGCTCTTTGTTTTGGTTTTCGCTTCCGCGTTGCTTTGAGAATTTTCCCAACCTATTCCTACGGGTTGTATGTCAGTTGTGAGTACGATATCATGGTAAGTTGGAAGAGAGATGCGTCAGGTGAAAAGTTAGAAAGGTCATTTGTTTCACGAGAAATTTGTCGAGACGCCTATTCACCCCCCCCTCTAGTCACCTTGCTCGGTCCTTCAATTGGTATCAGAGCCGGTATGATCACGAGTTGACCTTAACCGGCTTTGTGATCCGAAGGCGACATTGAGAAAGTGCTTTTTCTTGCTTCGGCTCTTTGCTGACACTGATGGTGCTTTTACAATGGCACCAAGTGTTCGCTCTCATGTGTCTTTGTCCTCAGGTTTTGAGATGTGTGGAATTGCTATCGAGGATGCCAAGAAGCGAAGCCAAATGGCGAAAGATGACAAGGATGATCTCAAGCAGAATGATGCAGCTGGCTTTGAGAAGGGTGATCTTGAAGTGATGGACCTTCTCAAGCTTTACAAGGATGAAGAGCTTGTGCTCAGGGATGTTATCCTAAAACTTCAGAAGATGACCAAATGTAACCTCATCGTGGGCATTGAGAGCTTATTCCTTAGAGACAATACTTATGATGTGACCATCACAAAGCTTAGAAAGAAGTTGAGAAATTCCATGCCTAGTGATATGTGCTCGATATCTAGACCATCACAATTCTTTGCATGATGATGCTTGTCTAGATTGTTGTGATAATCATGACTCTTGCATGACATGCATACAAGTGATGTGCTTCTATTTCTTGCATTTCTTGCAATGATTTGAAAAATGATATTGATGCTTTAAAGCAAATGCGTGATGATATGAGCACCAAGTTGATTGAGCATAATGATATGAGTGCTAGCCTTCAAAAGGAAAATGATCTCTTGCGTACCACGTGTGCCAAGTGCACTAAGAAAGAGACTCTAGTCTTGAAAAATACTCCATGCGGTACTTGTGAGTGCCTCAAATCTCAAAAATGAGGTTTTTCTCAAGTATTGCGAGAGTTTAGATGCTAAGTCTTTTGATTCATGTGATTCCCCTCACTCTATTCTTGATGTTTCTAAAACGTCCTCTTTGGAATCGGAGTTGGAGTCTTCTCATGTTAAGCCTGAGTCTTTGGATGTTGGCCTTTGTGCTAGTGCTTTGGACAAATATTCTTTGGCTAGTTCTAAGCTTGTTGGCTCTTTCGGTGTTGTCCAAGGGATTTCCATTGACAAAGGTGCTTCTTGCTCAAATGGTATAATCTCCAAAAGAAAAGTAACATTGCACCTTTTGTAAGAAAGATGGGCATGTCATTGAGTATTGCTTTCGCCGTGTCCAACACGAGCGTCGAGTGCGTGTTAAAGCTTTTAGGAACACACATCGTCCTTCTCATGACATGTGTGAACCTAATCTTGATCCTAAGTTGAAAGATGCTTCCAATTCTTCTTGCAAATCCCAAGGCACTTCTCATATGAGCCAGAGTGGTGCTTCATCCTCTCAAACCGTGCCTTTACATAGGCCTTTGTTTCAATGCTCATATTGTGGAAAGGATGGACATCAATTTGAGTTCTGCTTTAGGCATGCTAGAGACATGTGCCGATCTCGTGCTTCTTACTCTTTGGGTGATCATAGCTTTTCTCATAGCATGAACACTCATGAGCCTCGCACGGGACATCGCTTTATTGATGGATTCTATGACTCCTTTTCTTGTGGGTCAGGACGTGCCCGTGGACATATTTCTACTACTTCTTATGTTGGTTCACGACATCGTTGTCATGATGCTTCTATTGGTTCTTCTCATGTTGTCCCCTTGAGAGGTTCTCGTCGTGTTTCTAATGGTTGCACTCATTTTTCCTTCTCGAGTTGCTAATTTGCGGCATGCTTCTAAGGGTGATCCAAGGTCTTCTCATTTGAACCACAATTTGCATCATGCTAACCCTCATGATAAGTTGAGTGCATCTATTGCTCGTGTGTCCAAGTCATGGCTTCCCAAGTATCTGCATACTTACCCTTCGGGATCCAAGACTGGGGCACCTTTCTCTTCTCATATGTAGATTCGGGGACACGGGGCGGAGAACATGAGGTTGATGGATCTTGATCTTTTGCATGATTGAGATGTGATGGTTCTTCGTACGTCGTTACATGGCCTCCAAGAGGTTTGTATGTCTTCACCTATTCTGTGAGCCTTCTTGTACACTCACCCCTTTTACATTCATGTACATTACTTATGTTGTGAGATGCTTGTTCTTGTGCTCTCTTTATCATCTTGGCATGTATTTCTTGCATTGGCAGAGTTTTTCAGGCTGCTTTTTGCTATTTCTCATGGTCCTCACAAGTGTTTGTTTGCTCAATTTTCTTCTGAGCTCAGGACATGGCATAGGAGACTAGGTCACATGAGCTTTGACTTGCTTTGTCGCTTCAGTGGCCTGAGTTTGATCCGAGGATTGCTTAAGCTCAAGTTTGAGAAAAGTTTGGAATTTGTGTTTCACAAGACATCTTTGTTGTACTTCCCTTACCTTTTCATGAGTCATAATTTGCGCTCTTTCTATAGTCTTGTTGCCCTCTTTTCAATAGATTTTGTATTTGCTTTGTTGAGGGGGAGACGGGCTTGGTTAAGGGGGAGTTGTTCTTTATTGAAGCTTTGAGATTAGTTGCTCTTGTGATTTGATGATTTGGAGCTTTGTGTTTGCCATCCCTATGGCATTGTTTGAGGGGGAGTTGCTCTTTGATCTTGGAGTTGATGCTTTGGTATATATGTATCTTACCTTTCCGCATTGCATTTCATATGTAATAAATGCATTTGTAGTTGAGCTTTGATTCTTATGCCTTCTCCTATTTCTCATTGCTATGGTTGAGCTTGAGCTAGATTGTGTGGATGTGATAAGCAATCTCTCATGCTTAGATTGTCTAGATGGCTTGATATAGACTTTTTTTGAGCAACTTGCTAATCTTAAAGATAAACTTGGCTTTTTGTGAACCTTATAAACTAATCTTGCCAAAACTTGCTCACCATGTGGATAATTGCTTTTATCCCTGTCAAGACTTGTGTTGAGGCTAGTCTAGAGGATATCTTGGCTTTGGCACCTTGTGTTTGCGAAATGTGGCTTTGCAAATGTTTAGCTCATGATAGAACACTGTGGGAACGTTTGTTCCTTTTGCCGCAAAGGCATGCTCATCCTTATGCTTTTAATTTGAAAAATAAGTTGACTGTGCTTTGAAGTATCGGGGTGTTTGCCGTACCCAGTCGTGCGACCCTCCGCATGGATTAGAAGTAACATAATTCTAAAATGCTAAATCCAAACACTGTGACTTGAGTCCTCGGGGTGTTTGCTGTATCCAGTTATGCGACCCTCCGCATGGATAAGAGGACACATGAGGATAAACAATAAACACTTGATCAAATGAGTCTGTGTTGCATATGCGAGCATTTGTAAAGCTCATTTTCTACGAATGCTTGTTGTCTTGGTTGAGATGGAGACTGGCTAGTATCTTTTGATTTACTTAATACATGTTTTGCCTTGGATGGAGTACTTATATATGTGGTGGCAGCTTTTCTCATGATAAGCAAATTTGATTCTATCTAAGCTAGTCAATCTTTCTGCTTAGCTTGTGTAGCTCTTGGAGCTTGTGCCTTGCTATCTGTTTTTGAAAAAGATCTATGCATGATTGTGAGCTATTGCTTTTACAATTTATAGCTCTATGTTTATGATTAGCAAGGTTAAATGCTTGTTGGCTAATACTTGAAGCTCTTTAGGTGTGGATTTTCATGCATTGCATGTTTGTTCTTTTGCCTCCTTGATGAGTTCATTGCCAAAGGGGGAGAAATAGTGCCTAAGGGGGAGATACTTTTGGTGCATACACAAATAATGCCAAGAAACTTAAAATGACCAATTTTGCATACATGTAAACTACCATAAGTTGAGGGGGAGCATACCATAAGCATCTTTGTGTCTCAAATCGCTTTCTTTGCCAACTCTTGGCTTTTGTGATCCTTCTTATGCTAGATGGCTTTCTTTCACCTTTTCTTTGGGTTTGAGCCATTTGGATGTGCTTAATTGAGTTCGCATTTCAATCCCTTTTTCCAATTCTAATCTTTATGAATTTGGTGTTGTCAATGTACTCATCAAGGGGGAGATTGAGAAACCATGTTGAGATGTGCCATGGTTTGCAATATGTGATGAGTAATTGACTTGAGTTGTTTTGGTATTTGTGTTGAAATGCGGGAATCCAAGGATTGCATGGGTTTGTGCATGATTATGCTTTGACTAACCAGAGTTGGTGAAGGTGTTGGAAAGTTGCAGGATTTGGAAAGTGTGTTTGCTTGTCTCATGATGTGTAGGTCACTGGAGTCAACTTGGAGGTTAACGGCGAGAGGATCGGGCACAAGTAGGAGATTTGGGGCCAGACGATCACGAGGCCAAGTGAAGCCAAGGATGATCCATACCGTACACATGGAGAGGCAAGGAGCACAGACGGTTTCGCGGTTGAGCCTCAAAACCGTGGGTGATGATCAAGACAGTGGGGTTGACCAAGTCAAAGGTGATCGGGTGTCAGTGCAAGTAGAGGATTCCAATGGACCGGAGGTGGGAGAGACTTGCCGACAAGGAGGATCACGGGACGAGGTGACACGCGTCAAGATCATGAAGTCTTGGTCACGCTTTAAGAAGCGTGCAAGGCGGTTTCCCGGTTTGGGCCTCAAAACAGGTGGCGGTGATTGTTGGTGCACGTGTCACCATCACGGAGCTTGCTTCGAGAGGGAGCAAAGTCGTGAAGGGCCCAAGAGCGTTCGAGCGACGAGGAGAAAGATAGACAAGTCTGCCCCTGGTGGTAGGTGGCAGTATTATGTAGGTCAAGGGTAGAGTGGTCATATAGACAACCCTTAGGTCTATATAAGGAGAGGTATGGCTGGTGGAAGAGGTGGACTTTTTGGGTGTCCCTTGAGCTTCTTTCTATTAGCCTTGTGTTGGTTTTTCTTTCAAATGTGCTCGGAGAGAACTTCATGTTTTAATGAAGAGGAAAGTGTGTGTGAGAGACAAATTTTTCTCTTCCAAAGAGTGGGAGGAAGAGGATGGTTTACTAGCCATGTATCCATGAATCTTGTATGCAAGGATCAATGATATGAGATTTAATTTCGTGCTCAAGATCTTCTCCTCTCCCTAAATGCCGAATTTCTCATTTTTCCTAATTTCGGAGCTATTTTGGAATTTTCAATCTCCGATTTGGCTGTGTTTTGGTTCGGATTTTCTTATGGATTTTGCTGCTAGGACATGTGAGAACATTTGTGTGTCATGGATTGATTCAAACTCCTCACGAGCACCTCTTAATTTCAGATTTTGCATTTTTCCCCATTTTTTAGGGTTCCACAATATTCCTAAAATTGATGCTCAAATCGTAATCTTTCTTGGGGATTTCACCTGGACTAGGTGTCGCATGATGCAGTGACGCTGTGATTTTAATCTCATGGTTTTAGGAGTTGGATTGATAGGCTTTTGGTAATTTCTAATAGTTGTCTGTTTGTTGTTCGTGCTTCGGAGTGCACGGTGTTTTCACTGCTGCTTGCTTCAGTTAATCAGCTCACCATCCAATCCAGCAGTAGCTCACTTTTGAGTGCAGCGCTTTTTCTCTGTCTCTTTCCGGTGTTTGTGTGCAGGTCGGAACGGCTAGCTGGGCAGGTGCGACAAGCTTGCAAGAAGTGCACGCCAAACTGACGCAAGCGGCGACGAGGAGCGCGCAGCAGAGGAGCGTACACCGGCCCGACTCCAAGAGACGAGCAGCCGCCGCAGCAGCAGAACGACGTCCGTGGTCTGAAGAAATGACAACGACTGTCTGCAGGTCATCGACGACAGCAGCTCAAGTCCATGATTACACTGCACGCTCACAACATTCCGACGGCTCCGCTTGGATGTTCACGCTGCAACAGTATGAGACTGGAGGTTCATCTTGACAGCAAATTAGTAGTGCACAATGGGATATGGCCCTAAGTCGATCGGGACGCCTTCACATCACGATGGACGCCACTATTTTTCAGGCTTTGGTAATCATGACTATGGCCTGGAATTGAGGGATCTTACAAGGAGGATGGATAATCTGGATATGAGAACAAGGGAAATGCAAAACACCCTTGCTACTCACGTCCAGACCACCAAAGAGTGGCAGCAGCACAGTGACGACCAGTTTCGTCACCTCTAGGAGCAGCTACGAGAGCACCATGACTACACGACGGCATACTACGTTAGAGAGGATTGGATCCTAACCAATAACTGTAAGCAAGAGCAAGCTTGGGGGAGCACCCCCCCTAAGGTGACTTGTATCTTTCCTTTCTTTTTTTTTCTTTGTCGGACTTACCCTCATAAAACAAAATAAAAATTTGCAAAACTAAAAAGAACAAAAATAGTAGGTTGTCATGCATGTTAGGGATGTTCATGCCTTCATGTTGAAATAATAAATAGTTGCTCTATTTTATATCTTTTTGTAGTCCCTCGTATACAACTTAGTACTCTTCCAATTTTTGAGTTTGTTGGCTAAACATGCTTGCCTTCAACTTGAATACTTGTGGGTTGCAAAAGTGCATGATCTAAGTCTAGGTTGTTGTGAGGCATGATATGGTTAGAATAGGGATGCTATGATCTTTGTCCCAAAGTGAAGCTTAACATCCAGATAATTTGTTTTTAAAAATGATAAAATTGAAAAATTCCTCAAAGATGAAAATTCCTACCACGGCCATATGTTGTACTTCATTGCAAAACCTTTCACATATGCTGCTTGTTTTCGCATTGAGCTTTATCAAAATGCTTCCAACCTTTATGAGATCCACTTTATGGTTTTATGATCAAGATTCATGTACACATCCACCATCATTTGCTAATGCTCCTACACCGGGAGATAGCAATATCTATCCATTGCATCCACCACCATACGCTGAACTTCTATCCCGAAAGTTAGCAAAATGAATACTCCATGAATATCATGTTATGACTCTATCTCAATTGGTTGTATGGAAGGCATGGTTATTGAAAAAATAGAATAAATACTTGCTCTCAATCTTGAGCATGATAAAAAAAGGAGTATCCACCATTCCACCACCATTCCACCACTTTTCACACACATGCACATCTTGATCCGATTGTATGACTTGTTTCTCCGTGGGTTCAGTCTTTTGGTTTAGCAATATATGTGTTACAAGTATTTCTCAATTATTCCTACCCAGAACTCCACATAAGCCTTATTTAGAGGTAGGAATAAAAAGAGGCAACTTCAATGCCTTGATAAGGATTTATACGCATTGAGCGACCGAGTGAATCATTGGAGGAACTTAGTTTTTATTTGCAAAAATTTTTTGAAAACTCCGGATAGAAAGTGGAACATAGGAATGAGAGAATGATGTGCTACAAAAGACCGTTCAGTCTTTCAACCACCCAAGATGAAGAAAAGCCAAAAAGCCCCACAGGGACTAACATATAAAGGGTGAGTTACTAAATGCCAACTTTTTCAATTAAAGGTAGAGTATTTTCTTGTGCACTTGGTACTATGGGAAAATATAAAATATTGTAGCAACTCCTGATCAACAACCTAAATTTTTGTCTTTGCATCGGAACGAGCAAAAGTTCAGCTTGGGGGAGTTTGTTGACGGTCGTTAGCTACCATTTCCGGCCATCAACATTGCTCAAAGTAAAGAAGAATTGTATATTCTCACCATGCATGTTAGTTAGAATTAATAAATATCCACTATTATTTGGAGAAACACTCACATGCAGGGAAAGTACATAAAAGGAGTAAACACAAGCCTCATGATCCGTGGAAATGAACTTTTGGCCAATCACAACCAAGTACATGCATTGGATGGCCCACAAACAGAAGCAAACCACCTCAACAACCGACCTTACAATATCACTGACCAATGGGACCCACCTGGCAGGGCTCCGGAGGCGGCAGGACTCCAGTGGGCCGACCCCCTGTTCGGTCGAACAGGTGGGCAGCCCACTAGGGCCCATCTTCGAATGTTGGTTCCCCACCGACTTCCCAAAGGCGGTTGTCCCCCTTAGGATGGGAGTTACTGACCTCAGAACCGCCTTTGGACAACTATAAACGGAAGGGAGAGGCCTCACTCCAAAGCACACACCAAGAAGTATTACTCTCTTAGTCATTTCATGATTCCCATTAGTTTTAGTAGAGTTAGGCTTAGAATAGAGTCTTCTTTAGTTTTTAAGTCTTCCTTGGAGTTGTGGCATAGCTCTTATATCTTTCTTCTTATGTAAGACTTTATTATATTTAATATATTTAGTCTTTCTATATAGTTATGCTTGGGTCATGTATTTCTTGTTTGATTATATGATCCATTCATGTATGTGGTTGTTATGCTTGCATGCTAGTAATATAGTTATACTATACTATCATGTTAGACGTAAGCCCTTACTATAGTCTATATTTATATTGTTATAATGATGCATGACTAATGTTTGACTTAGATCTTTTCCACATTCTTAGTGTTCACTTAAATATGATTACTCCTTTTCTGATCCATCGCTAGGGGATTAGGGGTATTGTTCTAGAGATGTAAGCATGATGCTTAGATTAATAAAATGTATTATTTGTCATGTAGCCCACGGATTGTTAGGAGAAGGTAGTAGGTGGTGATAGTCCTATCTGTACTTTGAAATCCTCCATGTTCGGCTATGCAATAGGCTCTTGGCCGAAATCGTACTGTGGATACAGGGAAAAACCGGATGCCCAGGATGTGATGATCTGGTTGTCTTGCATTGTTATTGTAACTGTATAATAGAATATAATGTGGACTATGTAACTTTATAAAAGCAACATAGGAATTTAGCTCTTTCTTTGTCCTTCTTCACTAAACTAGATTTATTTAACTTGAATATGCTATCTATATGTCCACTACCATGTTTATCATTATCCATACCCCTGTGAGTACTTTTGTCTTATAATCCAATATGCAATGTTTAGAATATGGTAATTACTCTGATCAATCATATGCCTTCCTTTGGGATAAAACAAATACGATACCCTAAATACTTTCGAGTGAAATACTACAACGGTATTCTCCGTGCGCTTGCAGACTCTCTGCATTCGTTAAAGATTACCAATATACATTTCTAGGCTTCATTGCTAAGGCAACTTAGTGACGACGCTTAGAAATGCCAACACTTGGGGTATTCTGATCGATCAAAAGTGATCGGTACCTCAGACCACCTCATGTATTCGGGAGCAGCTGGTTCTACGGAGTTGATCTCTCATAGCTCTAGTTTTTGCTTGCGTTTGGACAAGTAGGCGTTGGGTCCTTCGAAGATGAAGTTCACCTCCTTGCGGGCCTCTTGAAATTCTCCGGCTGTGTCCTTCTCATCATCGTCGTTCTTGTCATGGTCGTTGCGCCTAGGTGGTGACTTGGCCACTTTTAGTGAGACAGTCACAAAGCCCTTCAGCCGGTTCAATCCTTGGCCTTGTGGTTTCTCATGGGGTGCCACAAGCACAGACCCCTCAGCAAGTCATCCATGGTCTACTGGTTCATCAGAGGGTTCTTCTTGGATCAGTCTAGTGCAGCGACCATGTTGTCAGTCTTTCGCTTCTTGTCCTATTTGGAGGACTCCAGCTTGTCTTGGTGTGGCTTCTCCTTCCCCTTGCCCTAGATGTCGTATAAAGCCGACTCTCCTGAAGCGTACTTATCAACGATCTTGGAGCACTCCCGAGCAGTCAGATCTAGATTGTTGTTCCGCCGACCGATCTCCCGAACCAAGACATCACTTTGTTACCCTCCTTAGAAGGCAGTCAAAAACGCTTGGGGATCTCCGTTTTCTTGGCACAAAAATGCTTGATGTAGTCACGCAGCGGTTCACCAGCTTTCTGCTTGACCCGAGTAAGGTCGAAGTGGTCGCCTAGCTGATTGTAGGTAGCTTGGAAGTTATCGATGAACTTCTTGTTAAGATCTCTCCAAGATGTGATCGACTTTTCTCGAAGAGATTTGAGTCAAATCCGAATGGCTGGCTCAAGGCAGGCCGGCAGATAATTGTCCATCACAAAAGTGTCACCCCCGACCAATCGAATAGCAGTGCTATAGATCTGAAGCCACTCTCGGGGATTGGTCTGACCATTATACTTTTCGATGCCGACCTGCTTGAAGCTCTTTGGTCACTTGAAGATGCGAAACCAGGCGCAAAGGCTTTTATCCCGTCGAACTCTTCGTGGTTAGGCGTGCTTGATCTACGCCGATGGTCAGGAGAGCGGGAAGTAGAAGGTGTACGGCGCCGATGGCAGGGTCCCACATCATCATCATGCCGATGTCGCCGGCTATCCTCATCGCAACGCCAATCCCGATGTCATCATGGTTCTCCCTCTGAGGTCGCTCATTGCACCGGTCTTCTCTTTGGCCGTCATGGCGTCAGTCGACCCTCCGCTTGCGTCATTCAGAATAACGTTTATTGTCACGAGATAGATAAATACTGAAGCAAAAACCGTTATCCAGTAATCTACTACCTCGTGGGCATTACTATAAATACTATAAATGAAAATAAGGGAGTGACATCGATAAATGAAATGTTCTTTTGCAAATTATAGGCTACAGTTACAGAAATTCAACCAATTGTTGTTTGATAAAATATGAAAGGTAATACCAGAGCTTGGAATAATTTTGGGAGTAAGAATACCATACTAGGGATTGAATTGATGGGTTTTTTTTTTTCGAATGGCCGGGATAGAAATGATGTCAATAGTAGGATTGAGTCAGTGAGCAAGTAAAATGAGAGTTTGACACTTGATCTGCAAATTGTAAAACTTGAAGGCAAAGTCAGCATTATGGAATGAAGAACAAACATATCATGGATCGAACGGATGGGACATTGCAAACCACCTGAAATAGTATAATGTGTGCTTATGTGACTAAACTCAACAAAAAGATATGATACGAATATATGATCCTGTGAGACATTTCGTCAAACATATTGCACATTGATCACAAGGAATCTCAGCAGTCATACAGGATAGAATACCAATAGAGAAGGGACCGATAAGGATATGCTAATCAACCCTACATGTGTTTGTGCGATCTGCAACCTCATACCACAATCCACGGGCGCCACAAGGACAAACTTAACTGTAGCATGCATGCAGGCAGTAAGAAGCAGAAGGGCGAAAGCAAAGACGATTTGTTAGGTGCGGGATTTTTTTTTATGGGAAAACAGCGAGGGAAGCCCCCGCTGTACAAAAATTTTATTACTTTAAACCGACAAACGAACTGTACAAAGAGAAAAAGAACAAAAGAAAGGAACAGAACTGTACAGAAAAGACTATACAACAAAGAAGGACCCGAGCAATGAGCTGATCTATGGGAGGCTGTCCACCCAGTGTAGAACCTTGGTCTTGAGTGGTTCTTTCATCCTGTAACTTTGTAGATAGCATTCGTCTTTGAATTTTTTTTCTCCAGAGATCGAAAGAAGCTGGTGATGCATCAAAGATGACTCGATTTCGTTGCTTCCAGATGTGCCAAGCTATTATTATGAAGCATTCCATGAAGAAAGGTCTCTAGAAATTTTGATGCGCTGCTTCCATCATGGCTAAGAAAGGAAGTCCAAACTGCCATGGTATACCAACATACTGCCAACATCTTCTAACAAATTGACATGAGTAGAAGAGATGCATAGCAGTTTCCTCTAAGGAGAGGGCACAAGTGACACAATTGTAGTTGTTTCCATCTACCTTATAATTCGTTCTCTTGAGAGGTCCAGGATTCACCCATGGGTATACATAGGGGCGCCTTTGACAGTTTCAGGAGGTGAGCAGCCGGGCGACAGTTTCATGGCCTGGTTGATGAGTTTTGATGTCTGCTTAGTTGTGATCGTGGATTCGTGTGTGGTATTCAATAAAGTGGGTGGGTGCCTGATATTTCGAGTGGAGTCTGATGTTTCGTGCGGAATGGAATTAGAATTCAAAGGGAGTAGGAGGTAGGCTGCGCTCTGGATGACAATTTTGCGTGGGGTGGAGTTCCTGTCGTGCGACTCGTGCCTGTTCCGTTGCATATTGTCGTACCCGATTATCAGGAACGAAGCAAGAAGTTGGGCATAAGCGTGGCAGACACAAACAATCAGATAGAAGATCTCTTTGATGCTCGGACGTCTGGGATTTTGGAATGACGTAGCTCATTGAGAGTTGAGAGAAATAGCAATTATAGATCTTTAGTAGGTCACATCTTCTAAAGATACATAGATAAGAGTAAATCTTACTCAGGAAACGGCACCGGAGACAATAAAAGGCTGCATTGTTTTTTTTAGTTTGTTTGTTTTGTTTATCAGTGTAGTGATGGTGCACTTTTAATGGTCATGAATCCAGTAGATGATTATTTTTTGCTGTAACTCTCTTGGAACTAAAGACCATTATGCATGGTTATTGCTTATATGAGGTCCAGATCTAGGATCAGTGCATTTAATCTTTCCATTATATCTAATAAAATTGCTAGTTCTGAAGTTTCAGTTCATGAAACACCTTCAAAATAAAATCCGATGAAAAATACCACCTCAACATACATGATTGAATATAATTCAAGGAAGTCTATGTGGTCATGATAAATAGTCAGATATAGCAAATAACTCGGTTCTAGAATAAAGAGGCAGAGAATGAATATTTTTTAAAACTCCAAAAATACTTTGGTATTTGACATAGGAAGAACTCATATTTGCCTTCTTCAATATTCAAGTCAAACTTTTGGTGGTTTAAAAAGAAATACAAATGGTTTACAAATCCGGTTAACCCAACTTCCTCATCTTTTTAAACCATTTGTTTTTCTTTTCAAGTGGTTTTGTCAGACACGGTGATTTGTGCATGACATATCATGTGACACGTCATCTTGTTTCTCCTTTTATTGGTCAAGAACGATACCTTTCTCTTTTGGTCATCCTAAGATGCACGGACGCTTTCGCCAGGTTCTTGTTGCATTCACCGCGCTCTAGCAGAGATACATGGGCTCTCTGTGGTTGGTCACATAGCTGACATCCTCTTAGAGCCAGTTTGGTCTTGAGTTTTGCACTCCTTTTGTTGGGCCGCCTGCAAAGCTTGGATGTCATGGAGAAAGTTGTTGGTCCTCCAGTTACATAAAAAAAAAAGTTGTTTGTCCTCGCCTCCTCGATCTGCACCACGTCAGCGTCTGCTGATGCATTAGGGTCCTCAAGCACCTTCTAGAGGTAGCTGTGGCATGCAACGTTGTCCTCACTTAAGAGTGTGGCACACACGTGTTAGGGAACGGGGAGCTACAAAAGCATGAAACAATTTCTACCGTTCAATCAGAAAACCTTACAAGAGGGGATCATGGATCGTTATCACTAGACGCGTAGGCGGAGCGGAAGCAAAACTTGGAGCAGCTCGATCCAATATAGTCACGCGTCGGTGTAGAGAAAGTAGTCAATCATGTCAATCGTCTCCTCCTAGTCCAGCCGTCTGGCACCGCAGCAACAACAGCGCCTCCTCGCGGTATCGACACGTACGGGGTTAGAGTACCGTGCGCGGCATGCTAGCACTGGCAACACAGTTAGGGTTTTATGGGAGAGAGAGAGGAGCGCGGCGGCTAGAGTTATGAACTGCTGGTATGTTGTACCCCTTGCCCCGCCTCCACTTATATAGATCCCTCTAATGGGCGTCGACTAGTTGACCCATTAGTGGACTAATCTCTCACAGATCATTATCCGTATGACCCTCATATACGGATCAAATCTGTATTATCTCTTGGGCATATCTCTAACAACACGTTGGATGAACTCCTATCGTGGGAGCGTCCCCATCACATCTTCAGACCGTCCTCCACCCGAGATGCATAAGATCCTCTGATGAAGGCGGTGAGGATGTCGAGGACAAGTCTTGCACGAGTTAGTATGATAGAAGGATGCCAAGGAGCCCACGAGCTGCTATTGGATAGGAAGTGTTAAACTACTATGCATCGACCGGTTGCACCCAAAAGTCTAAGCTGACACGAAAGAGTGGGTAATTTTTTTAATGGTTTAACACTACCCCTCACGTGTAGCTCTCTCAGAGTGCAAACATAGAAATAGAAGCAGTACAACGGAAAATGCGATCACCAGGACTTGGACTCAAGATCTCTGGTTGTGATACCATGTTAAGCTATCATGTAACCATCACTTGCATCCAAAAGCCTAAGTTAATGGGAAAGAATGGACAATTCCCTTATGGTTCAACAGAAAGATGATGCTCGGCCTCACTGAATCGTTAGATCTTGCGGACCTCGATCTCAACATGGCGGTTGATCTTGCAGCGCCAAATTCAACATCGAGGCGCTAGCACTTTGATTGAAGCCCATGCTTCATCATGTCCATGCTGACAAGCCGAGGGAGGGGAGGGGGAGTATCATCACCTGCGGCCTCGTATTGTTGGGTCAAATCATTGAAGAGAAGTTGGATTTTGAGTCATTGCAGGGTCGAGAAGGTTCCATCTATCATGTGCTATATGGGAAGATGGTTTTTATATGCCAAAGCCAGAATGGGTTGGACAATGGCGACGTTCAAGTTCTTGTGTGAGCCAGACTCAAGCCATGGCTTTAGTCAACATCAACAAAAATGATATGAGACATGTAAGTGCCATGATGCCACGGCGGACGGCGGACGTAACTGCCTTCAAAACCTCTTGTGAAGGAAAACAAATGGATTTAGACAGATATGTGGGTGCCATAATGCCATGTTTGATTATCTAATTTTCTAATTGAGAGACCAAAAGAGTATGACAACTATGATAGTTGAAGGAGGCAATATGTCTTCTTCCTTTAACAAACTACAATTTGTATGACTAATGTACTACATCCATATACCATAAAAGTTTAGTAGTTTAATTTTATAATACATATTACCACTAGTAAATTACTGGTTATAACAATAATAATTACTAGTTGTAGGACTAGTAATTATTGATTGTACTAGTAATTACTGGTTGTACATGCTGCTTTTACAAGTAATTATTGATGTTAATATGTACCGTAAAGGTCCTCCAATATTCTCAATACCATAGTATTTTAAAAAAACTAGGGTGTCCACAGAAAAGAATACAAATGTACATGATTTATTTGTCCACAGGACAGGAAACCGTACTTAGTATTTATAATATTCCAAGCATAAGAGCTGGTAAAGAAAATGTTTGGCACAATCAATTTTCCTTCTCTTTTTATTTCTCTCCCATCCCAGGTGAGGCTATCTACCATCCCCATCCCTCCCTTCATTTTCTCTCTGTTTCTGTGTCAACCAAAATTCTTGCATGCTCATTGCTGAGCAAGGTTCACAAAACCGTTGTAGCTACGGAAATCGGTTGGCACCGGTATCACGATTTTGAGAAAAACGTAAAAACCGGTTGGCTTGTCGGTCGAAATTCAAAAAACAAATTTGAGTAAATTTCGTCGAAATCGGAACGGCTAGCCGGACGATTTCGTCGGTAAACCGAAGACTTTTGATGAAAAACTAACACCTATATTAATTAAAGTTGAGAAAAACAAAGGAAGAAATTGGATCAAAATTAGCTAGAAATTGATAATACGACCATCACTATCAGTAAGAACAAGCAACAAGCAAGCAAACAGGAGATTAAAAATGGGCATCGGATTGCTGCCCGGGGCTCCTAGCTTGCTGCCCGGGTCTCTGGGCTTGCCGCCTGGGAAACGCGGCTAGCTGTCCGATCTGCTCGGCTAGACCCGATTCATGGTGCCTACCTAGTGATTGATGGCCGAACGAGCAACATTTGATGCGGATCTACGGGTATTCGATAAATTGACTTGGAATTTGGTGGGAGGAGAAATGGGGGTCGGAAGGACGCTGCGTGGTTGACCAGAGATAGTGGCGGATCCAGGATCAAATTCTAGCTGTGGCGAACTTCTCACTACTAATATTGACAATGGACCCAAAATATAGGCACCCACAAAATAACAATAGCAATGTACTGATAATATGACAAATATGATCAAAGTATTTCCCCAACTAGGGTTCTTGGTCTGTCTCCATCGGCCATGGCGGCGTCGAACTGCGAGACGAGAGTCCTCGTCTCCTGGCGATCAGGAAGTCCGATGGTCGATTCAGTTTCCATCCTTAAAGTGCATCGATGGGCTAGCAACTGACTCATAACGTTTCAGCTTCTGGCTTCAGCCCACTAAGGCCCAAATCAGTCACAAATTGTCCATCAGACTGTACGTTATGCCATAGTATACGTATATATGCAGGGTCTCTCGCCGCTGGGCAGCTATGGCGAACGCCATGGCTCGCCATAGTGGTGAATCCGCCACTGACCAGAGAGAATGGGGACGAAAGCGCTCGTGGCTCTGTTGGAGAGGATAATTGTTGGGTTTCATTTTTTTTCCTTTTATTTTCTCTTCTTTGATTTTTTTTAACACTGAAACGTGCTTGTTTTTATGAACTTCTTTCATCAGAATTCATGGTTTTTCGTCTAGTTTTTTTACATATGTTTTTTACAATTTTTTTTCAAAAAATAATTGAATTTTGATCAGTCAAAAACCGATCGTCCGATGAAACCGGACTGGTTTCACAAAAAACCGTAGTTTCTGCCCGGTTTTTATTAGTTTGTCAATCCATGTTGCTGAATACATGATCCCCAAATATATATGTGCAAGCTCATGAATCATTCAACACAAGAATAATTTTTCTTATTCCTTTAAAAATATGTTGTTACTGTTTTGCAGCTTATTTGTTACCAGCTCTACGAGGCATTATAACGTTGCCCTACAAGGATGCACGTTCTATTGAACCAATACTGAAGCTTTAGTTGGAACCTGACTAGGTACTATACCCCTCATTCTTTAGGACTGTATATGGAGGTAAATGATACCCTCAACATCTGAGCTTCTTGATCTCACAGAAGTCAAACGAGTTTCACATATAGTGAAGTTATAGTGTCTTTGAGCTTGGACGAAGAGGTGTATGCATCTTCGCGCTTGTAGATGAAATCTATTGTTCTTGCACAGTTAACCACCTTCTCCAAAAGCACAATGGAGTATTGCTGGTCGAGGCAACCCTGCACGATCTCCATCCATGCTTTCTCGACATGTACTCTAAGCTTTTCAGTGGCTTCTTCTGCTGTGACCCCATACTGCTTCATGCAAGTTTGAACGGTGGACGCCATATGGTCTGAAGCTTGTTCGCGCTTCAAATACAAGAGCCGTACAGGAATAGTCAAGAAAATGTTTACAATCTTCATCGCTTAAAGGGTATGTTGAGAGAGTGAGTAACAATATACCTCATGTGACACGATATCATTGCTAATGCGTGCAACAATAGCAACACCTCGTACAATTTTTGGAAAATTGAACGCCCACTCAACTGCCTCCCTAGAAGTCACATCTCCAAGTGAAACCAAGGCAGCGTTGGCAGTTTGCATAGCCACAATGCTTGGCATTGAAATTTGCAGATGCTCCTCCACATTGGTGGGTATGTACTGATCATCACGCCATTTGACCTCAGCATGGTAGGATTTGGCGACGTGAGTTACCTGAGAGGAATGCACGTTTAAATCACATATAAATTCAATCCTTGTGTGTTTTCTCATGGAATGATGATCTTTGGCACAACTTACCAATTTCCGTACCGCCTCAGCATTCAGATTTTTTTGAATTTTCAAATGTTCCATTATCTCGTTTGTATTGCTAATTACATTACAATAGAAAGATCTTAGGCTTTCTGGGAGTTGCTCCGCGGCCTTCTCATCCCACCTGCATATAGATTTAGAGAAAATATATATATTTTTATGCGTTGCACAATTTTTAGTTATATATCCACCTGGTGATTGAGTTCTGTAAATGAGCTAGGCTAACCTTTCCAAGGCAGTAGTAAAGATCTTGCTCTCTTCTGTGGTAGCGTAGTTATCATAGACGTCATCCAACAAAGCATAGAATAGGACTACCTTTGTAAGCATTATGCGTGCATACGAGTAAAAAGGCTCAGAAACGAGCCCCATCATCCAGAAATACATCTCCACCATTCTATCCCGTGCAAACCTCATATCTGTCCGTGACTTAAAATCTTTCCACCATCTGTAAATCGATGCATAATTATGATTAGCACAGTGCATCATGATAGTACATGCGATTCGTTCGTTACTTGCACCGACAGGTCTACTTACATTGTAAGTTGTTTCAACTCCTGGCAGTAGAGAGCTTGCACGATGTTGTAGTCCAGCTTTGCAAAGTCTAGTATGGTGTCGTCATGTGCCACCGTCTTCTCGTATGCCGAGATGAAGCGCCTAGCCTCCACTCTCTCCACTCTCCGAAATCGAGGCGTCTCCAAGGTGACCCTAACTTCTTCCACATGGTCGGTCTCCAAATTTGTTTCAGCCAAATATTGGAGGCGGCTCTTGTTTAAAGTGATGATGTCGTCAAGTAAGTCCTCTCCAGTAATCCTCATATGTGCGGCATCGTACAACATCATCATGATGTTCACATCATCACTTGAGATGTTTCCTTCCTCATCTCTGAACTTCACAAACACATCTGCATGCGTTATTGATCAACATCCGTAAGTCAACTAAGAGTTGTACCACAGTGTCTTAGACAACTCGCAGTTTAATTGCCCAAATGATTAATGTAAACTGCACAATGAAATAGCAGGTTTCTTACCAGACGGCACGGCGTACCCATGCTTCCTAAGAAGATAGAACCTCAACGAGGTGACATAAAGGTCATCCGAACCTCCAAGCTTGTCATCGTACACAGCACGCAGCACGTCGTCGATCTCCTCCTTGTAGTGGTAAGCCACACCGAGCCGCTGCAGCACGTCAACGAGGTCCAGCTTCTGCGCCAGGTCGTCGGAGGCGGCGGCGTCCAGCACGATCCGCCTCACCTCCTCCTTCTTGGCCTCCGCCTTCTCCTTCATGGACAGGAGCTCTGACGGCGTGCACGGCTCATGGGTGAGGAAGAACTCGCCCCACAAGCTTGGTGTGTATTGCCGGCGACTCTGCCCGTCATCCAGCTCAACCTCCGGGAACTGCGAGGCCGGAATGTCCGGGTTGCAGACGGTGATGGTGGCTGCCATAGCTGGCTGGGGCTAGCTGGGGTATGTCCTTTACACAGGTTGGTACAGAATGGTAGAACCGGTTGATCAATCGGTGCTTGAGATCGAGCAGTGGCTTGGTTAAGGAAGTTGGCTGGCTTCCCTGGCTTTTATAGACGAGAGGCCGAACAGGGAACCGACCATGCATATGCATCACTACCCTTGAAATTGAAAGGACACTCAAAACCATGCGAAGCATGTGTGGCTGCGGTGCTACATGTTGTCGATTAGTCCGATGTTTGTCGTGTCCAACTCACGTGCTTGTCGTCAACTGTCAAAGACTACAAACGCATGGCCACTTTCCGTTGTTTCCAGTTTGACTGCATTCGTACGAATTCCAACAGGTAACGCGGCAATGATTGGTGGCTCTTCGGCGTCTTTCTTACTATGGCTGTGTTCTTTTCTTAGGTTTTAAATTTTAGTATTATCATATTAATTCTTCGAATGCTAAATATATAGATTAAAAATAAACTAAATATAAAACTAATTACATAGTTGGATGTTAATTTGCGAGACAAATCTATTAAAATTAATTAAGTCATTATTAAAAGATGTTTACTTTAGCATCAAATTATCTAATGATGGTCTAATTAATTTTAATAGATTCGTCTCATCATTTAAAGGGTGGGTTATGGACTGAATTTTGTCAGTAATCTATATTTAGTATTTTTAATTAGTATCTTAATATTTGATAGGACGGTCTAAAAATTACAGGACAGTAAACGAACATACCCTATGTAAGCTATCGCTTTCATTAGACTCTTACCTGTGTCATACCGCATAGAAGCAACGCACAAGTTAGTGGTTTGAAAATTTGTAAGATATTATTATTCAAAAAACAAGTCTTGTCATCCGACCTAGCTTGTTATTATACCGTCGAATATTTTTTCCTGCTAATTTTAATCGTGGCCTTAGTTTCAATTGGACAAAATTATTCCAGACAAGCTAACAGCGGTGCCTTTATCTCCAACATATCAAGAAACGCGACCTTATCCCGGCACACTATGATTCTGGGCTCTTGACTATGACACACAATGCCCGTCTTCACAATTATTCTTAATTTGTATATTGGCTACATAAGTCAAATATTCGATTTTGACTACATAAGTCAACTGTATTGTTGTATACTATACAAAAACATACTTTATTATTATTATTTTAATTGTATAGATGGTTTGCTCGACAAACTAACTATTAAAAACAATTGGCAAACCAAGTACAGAGTCAAAAAAAAAATCGATCCGAAAGTAGATGATGCAACAATGCATATTTCTATAATGTTTTAGATTCTAATGTATTCTCTACATTGAGACAAAAAAGATATAAATAATTGCTAAGGTGTCATCGTCTATCGGAGACTCGTGGTCCTAGAATTATAGTGTGCCTAGGTGTCGGTGTTTAGATCACCGATGAGTAGAATTTGTTTATAGGTGTGCGCGCTTCAGGCTTGGTGATGGCTAAACAAGAGGACACGGGGGATTATACTGGTTCGGGAAAGTCCCCTACGTCTAGTTCTCGAGCCTGCTTATGTTACTTACTCCGGTGAGGCTGTACAATGGTGGTGAGAGAGGAGGGCTTTCCAAGTCTCGGGTGCGGATCGTGCGTATGTGTCTCGTGTGTTGTGATGTTTTCGGTTCTTGGTTCTCCATCCCCTAGAGAAGAGTGTGGGTCTCCCCTTTTATACTTAAAGGGGAGGGGCCTGATTATAGAGAGAGAAAGAGAGAGAGAGAGAGTTCTACACGTGTGAAGCTAGTGATGTCCTGTCGCGGAAGGCGAAGCCTTAGTCGATGGCGTGGTTTTTGGTCTTTGCGGGCCTTGTCATCCTGGTTTGCATCAGAGGGACAGTACTATGCCCGAGCGTGTCCCCGTTCTCTATTGTCGAGTCGAGCCCTTTCGTGTCGCTGTAGCCGACGTGTTCCGCCGTTCACGGGGAGGTGCAGCATGGGCTTCGTCACGTCGTTTGGGCAAGGTTCAATCTAGCTGTCCCTCAAACTGTCCTACACCGTCATCATTAGGCGCGCCATAGCACGACGGCAGCGCGGTGTGCTTGTCACGCCTGCCACGGTCAATGGGCACTGGTGCTGATGAGGGGGGGGGGCAGGTGCCTAGAGGGATTTGACTCCACAACACTGTGCCCGCGTAGTGGGCGTGGCATTTAAGGCCGGGTGGTTGGCGGTTGTTGACCGCCGGCTCGCTCGACTCCATTCGTCGAGGGTTGATGCGTCGGGTAGCACCTGGCCAGACCGCCACAGGGTTGGAATCCGTACTGTTCGGACACGGTGATCGAGTTTCTCCACTCTGCCACTCCTGGTCTATCAATTGACTGAGGGGGAGTTTGCCTGACGATTGTAGGAGGGGCCCACACTATTGCCGTGCCAGTGGTGGCATCAAGGCGCCCGCCCTTGCCCCGTGGTGGATAGGCTTGGGTTAATGGTGAGTCATCTGCTTGGGAGTTCGGGCCACTCGCGCGCGTCATCAGGCAGAGCGATTCGCTTTCCGATCCTTTTGGGGGGTCGTGCGGGGCGTGGCGAATCCTCGACCCCTATCGAGGGGTCGAGCGGGATGCGGCTATCCCTTGACCACTTCGGGGGTCGAGCGAGTCAAGGTAGCAGCGTAGTTTTCATGGCTAAGTCCCGACCGCCGCGGGGATGCTTCCTATGGGGCCCACATGGGCGGCGCCTTGGTGGCAATCCTGCGGGTCCCTTTGAGTCTGTTGGAGTCTGACGCGTGTGAGCGCTTAGGAGGTGCCACGAGGTACCCCATTAGTTACCCTCGACAGTAGCCCCCGAGCCCCCGAGCGAGTCAGAGAGTCATTCGGGGGATTTTGACGCGGGTGCAGGCGGGAGGCACGAAATTGTTCGTTGGTCGTCTGGTTTTCATGAGGGAGGTGTGCGCGAGCGCACCATACGGGTGTAGCCCCCGAGCCGAAGGGGGAGTTTGGCCAAAACTCGCGCTTCGGCTTAATGTGTCTGTGGGAAGGTTTGGCGTTTGTTTGTTCGTCAGGGTGTGCGCGAGCGCATCCGTGGGGTGTAGCCCTCGAGCCAAAGGAGGAGTCCGGACGGACTCGTTCTTTGGCTGTTTGTGTCCGAAGCGATCATAGAGGCGCCATGGGGCCCGCATTCCTCGGTCTCTGCCCCTTGGACTGGACAGATGGCGCAGGGCGTCATTGGTTGAGAGCCCGCTTAAAAAGGCGAGCCATGGCGCTATCGAGATGATAGGTTTCGTGTCACTTTTTGGCGTGCAGCGCGCAGGGGCATCTTTCGGTAGGGCCCAGTTCTACTGCACGCCAGGGGAATCCGAGGCGGGTTCCTTTCTTTTCTCCATGGTGTGGTGTGCGCGGCGCTGTCAGTGGCGCCAGTTCCTTTGTCCCTATGTGGCATGTAAGAGCTCCTCGTGAACTTGCATTGGGTTTGGCACCTGCGCAGGGAATCCGAGGCCTGAGCCTGACTTGACTATTTAAAGACATAGCCAGGCTACGCTCCGCTTCATCCTACATCAAGCTTTGTGCTCTAAGACCTGAGACATCTAGGATGAGACCGGTTCCCGCTTATTGGTCCGTTGTCCTCATGACTGCCAGGTGCGACGATGTCCCTGGTGATGAGGATGGGGATGGAGACCTACCAAGGGAAAGTCCCTGGCCACCTTGGTGCGCCGGCTCCGTCGGTTCGGGGAAGGCTGGCTCGACTTCTATTGTGTCCTCCCTTTGTCGGGGTGAGATGGAGATAAAGGGGCCTTCGCGAGGAAGGCTGCCCTGGCTTATTAGGTCCTCTCATGTTCGTCCTCAGCGGTGCCTGTAGGAACGACGTAAAGAAGAGGCGCCGGACCGGACTCCCCATCAGCATGGGGGCCGTTGGTCTCAAGCGGCGGCTCCAGCAACAGCCGTATGGTGTGGCCGGGCTGCTCGCTTTCTTCGTTGGGGGAAAAGGCCAGCCTCAAGTGAGGGCGTCTTTCCCTGACGATGAAGCATCACAGGTGCTTTTCCTCGCATGTACCCGCCGAGGTGCGGGTACTGCTTTTACCTTGTAGTAGACCCCTTGGGTTGATCTCTTTTCCTTCATTTCCCTTCTTTTCTCTCCCTCGATTCATCGACACTTGCTTTGTAAAGGGAAGAGAGGGAGTCTGTAGGAGTCGGCCTTAAGCAGCCTTGTAGACAAAGAATAATGAATGTGATCTCGCCGTTGGGCCTTGTTTGGCGATGCCGGTCCTCGCGTCCCCGCTCGATGAGGACGGATCGGTTGAGCGGCCGTTTCGACTTTTTGGTTTTCTCCTTCCGCGTCCCATTTGTGAGACAGAGGATAGAGCCAGGCCACGCCTTTGCCTTGGCAGCTGAAGCGTGGCTGCTCGATGAGCTGCTATCGGGTTCTTTTGAGTGAGGTCTCCGGTTCCCTATCGACGGGGTCCCAGCGAACCAGCTGGTGGTCGACCTCATAAATCCGTCTTTTCGGCTCGACTAGTTGTCACGACCATTCGATAGGTTGTGATGGCTAGCTGCCTCTCTTCGATGAGATACCAAAGGTCGAGTCGGAGCGAAACTCAAACCCTACTC
This sequence comes from Eleusine indica, assembly GCA_030378355.1. Taxonomy (NCBI): domain Eukaryota; kingdom Viridiplantae; phylum Streptophyta; class Magnoliopsida; order Poales; family Poaceae; genus Eleusine; species Eleusine indica. The sequence goes on from CM059499.1 coordinate 34,670,541, forward strand.
CGCGATGCCCTTGACCCCTCGGGGGTTGGGGTGCTCGCCGCTATGTGTGCCCATTGCTTGTGCCCCTCCCCCTGTCCGCGCCTTAGGCGGCTGTCGAACCCGCTCGTGGGGCCAGCCTTAGAACCTTGGCGTAGAATAACGATTGTGACCCCATCGTTGGGCCTCGTTTAGCGATGCCGGTCCTCGCGTCCCCGCTCGATGCGGACGGATCGGTCTAGCGGCCATTTTGACTTTCTCGTTTTCTCCTTTTGCGTCCCATTCGTGAGATGGAGGATAGAGCCGGACCATGCCTTTGCCTCGGTAGCTGAAGCATGGTTGCTCGATGAGCTGCTATCGGGTTTGTTCGAGTGAGGTCTCTGGTTCCCCATCGACAGGGTCCTAGCGCACTAGCTGGTGGTCGACCTCATAAATCCGTCTTTCGGGCTCAACTGGTTGTCATGACCATTCGATAGGTCGTGATGGCTACCTGCTTCTCTTCGGGGAGATACCAAAGGTCGAGTCAGAGCGGGACTCAAACGCTACTCCGTGATGCCCGTGATCCCTCAGGGGTCGGGGTGCTGGCCGCTAGGTGCGCCCATCGCTCGTGCCCCTCGCTCTGTTTGCACTCTAGGCGGCTATCGAACCCGCTTGTGGGGCCAGCCTTAGAACCTTGGCGCCGTTGGGCCATCAGGGCAGTTTTCAGCCCCTTATCCCGTCTTACCTGCGTCGCTCGTCCCTCACCGGGGTCTGTTGGCACTTCCCAAGTGCCCCTATTATATGTGAATATTACCCCAATTAGAGCATAATTGATACTAATTTAGGCCATTTACCTGTGATATTGTCTATATATTTGTATATGCGTTGTTTTGGAGCTTTATTGCAGAAACAGGTAAAATTGGTGATTAAAGTGATGCTGGAGAGGACAGGAGTCTAGAACCAATGAAAAGCACTGAAGAAGCCCAGTGCGCCGATCGGTGCAGTCCATGAGCCGATCGGCGCAAGGGTGTTTTGGCCCACAGAAGTGACCGAAGCCCATTCCACATGTTTATGGAAGTTTATCTGCGCAAGACACTTGAAGATATTTGTCTAGAAGATTTATGGAACTTCAAGATCTCGACGTGCAGTACAAGACTTTATCTCGAAGGAAAAGGCCCACATGGCAGCTGTGGAAGACAGAGGAACCGACTCGGAGAAGAAACCAGAGAAGACACGGCTTGCGCCGATCGGCGCAACCGCCTTATTTGCTAGAAACCGAGTCCTTTACGAGTAGAACCCCTATAAATACTTGTAAACCACGGCCGCAGAAAGAGGAGACGATAGAGGGACAACAGATCCGTGAGTTAGAGCCACCGAGGCTTGCCCCTGTTAGAATAGATCTCTAGTTGAGTTTCAAGAACCATTGGTGTTAAGAGTTGATCCGTCAAGGTAGGCCATCTCGACAGGGATAAATCTTACTCTATGTATGTCAAGGATGATTGAATATGTTGATGATGGTTTTGGTGATTTGTCTATCTTGATTCTATAATCATGCATGTGCTTATTCCAATTGCTTAGTTCTAGGCTAACTAAGTTGATATTATCTTGCTCGTGGTGTTTAGGATAGTATTCGGACATTGTATTGATTATGGTTGCTTGATGATGCTAGTAGTGTGGTTTAGCGGTGACAGCACTAAGCCTGCGCAGCACTATTGGATAGTTGAGTAGGGTAAGATACTCGCGCGATTAAGGGTTTCCTCTCGGCAGCGATAAATCGGGAGCCGCTTCGGAAAGCAGGGTGGTCTTATTTATTATAGGTTTTCATTGATCCATGTAGTTACCCATTATGATGCTATTTAATTAGACTTTCTGGTTACGATCTCACTAGTAGATATCTGGTTACTCACTTAACAGCCTAGGCTTACAAGGCATCTGGCGCACTTTGGCTTAGATTCACTAGTGTGCCGGTCGGCTCAACTTCTGCGCCGATCGGCACAACACCTTGAGTATTATTCACAATAGAAGACCCAGTTCAAGAGCAAGAAGAAGAGCAGATGGCAGAGGTACCTATGGTTAATCATCTCAAGCCGCAATTGACTAGTATTGTCAAGACAGATTTCTAAGAAGCTCAAGATCAACTTCCGTATCAATTTGAGAGATATGTTGGAATAGTGGCGCAACAACCGTTCACAGGTTCGGAAGATCCCAATCATCACTTGAAACACTTCCTTGAGGTTTGTAGTACATTCAAGATAGTGGGATTGACAGGAGACCAAGCACGTGTGCGGCTGTTCCCCTTCTCTCTAGTTGGACGCCCCAAGCAATGGTACAATGGATTGGAAAACCCAGTAAAAACGATGTGGAACACGTTAGCAGCAGAATTCTTGGCCAAATACTTCCCTCCTGGTAAGACTCAAGCTTTGAAAAATAATATTCTTGGATTTACACAGAATATTGATGAGAGCATTGGAGAAGCATGGGAAAGATACAATGAATATATGGATGCATGCCCTCATCATGGTCTGACGGTTGGAGATGTTGTTGAGAAGTTCTACACAGGATTGAATCTTCTATCACGTCAACACTTGGACGCCTCAGCTACAGGATCATTCATGTCAAAAACCCCCACCAAAGCTAAGAATTTGATCAAGTTGCTAGTTGAAAATCAATCATGGGATGGTGAGGGAAGCTCAAAGAATTTGCAACCTGTTGACGGCTGTTAAGTACCATTTTCAACCGTCAACTATACTCAAATAAAAGAGAATTTGGCATTTCATACACGCATGCTTTATCACAATAATATAGTTCCACTTGTACTTGGAGAACTTTGTGCATGCAGGAGGAAATGTGAAGGAAACACCTCCAAAGGCAAGAAAACACACTTTCGACCAATTAGAGAGTGCCACATGGACGTCACACGGATTGAAGGGCCCATTTTCAGCACTTAACCGACGTAACTCCCTGTAATACCGCGCAAACCGACGTCAGGGCCCACAGGACAGCCACCTGGAGAAAGCACAGGCCAGGAGGGGCCACCCTCAGGTCGGCCGACATGGTCAGGTCGGGCGACCTGGTCTGGCGCCCTCTCCGCCTGGCCTTCCACGTGTAGGCTCCAGACGACTCCCTGATGGCGGTTTGGGGGGATTCCGTGGCGGTTACTCCTCTGAAACCGACGTTAGGAGGCTATAAATAGAGGGTGAGGGCCTTCACACTCAACACACACCACAAGAAGCATTTCTTTCTTGCTAGTAGTAGTTCTTGGAGTTTTAGTGGAGTTAGGCTGAGTCTAGAGCTCTCTAGTCCCAAGTGTTCACTTGGAATTGGTATGGCTCTTGTATCTTTTCCCTTTTATAAGACTTTGCTCTTATCAATATATATATTTTCTCTATATAGTTGTGCTTGGGTCATGAGTTTCTTGTTTGATATTGTGATCCATATATGTGATAGTATAGTCTATTTGTGTGATAGTAGTTTATATTTATTATACTACTATTGTCATGCTAGTTATATACCGTCACTATAGTCTAGTTTATATGTTATAGTCTCTATGCTTAGTTTTAGCTGATAAAGTATTGCATGGGTTTGGTGATCGTATTCGTACGGTAGCTCTGCCTCGTTAATAGTAATCGCGGAGGGGCAGAGTGCTCTTTGGTCATGCAAGTATGGTACTTGGGTGACTGATTTGCATCAATTATTCGTTAGTCTACTGGTTCGTTGAGGTAGGCGGCAGGTGGTGACAGCCCTGTCCGTCCTTTGAAATCCTCCCCGCTAGGCTAGTGCGTAGGCTCTTGGCGGAAGTCGCCTGTGGATGCAGGGGTAAGTCCGTGCCTGAAGTGCTATACTATTGACTGCTGAACCTGAGTGTGGGTCTGTATGTATTCTACTTAGGCTATGCAACTGTATAGGAATGTATAGTAGGAGTAGCTTAGCCTAGTCTTTCCTCCACTAGACTTTATTTATTCAGTAGGAATCTTCTGTGTGTGTCACACTACCCGGTTATTATCATGTACCCGCCTGTCTTGGTTAGATATCCTTGCTAATTGTTAAGATGATCTTATATGTTAGTAACGCTTCTTGATCATAACCTTCCCTTGGGATAAACAAATACGATACCCTGAATACCTCCGGGTGAAATGCTACAGCGGTATTCTCCGTGCGCTTGCGGATTTTACCTACTTGACTCTGGGACATATTAGTGAACCGTTTCTGGCCCCGTGCCAGGAATGATTTATTAATATGGCTTAGCAAAAGTCAACAAGCATTTCTGGCGCCGTTGCCGGGGAAGGCGTATGATTTAAGAAAAATTACTAATGTATATAGTAGTGTTGCAATTATTAAGGCTATCTCCTAAGCAGGTTAACCTTGCTTTGTTTTCTGCATTTTGTATGAAAACAGGGTAGTGTATGACTGGTTTCGACTTGCCGACAAACTTCACTGAAGATCCTGAGTCACTCCTGAGAAGGACACGAGCTAGGCTCACCCCTCCTCGTAAGGAGACTCGGCCAATCGAACCTGTCATTCCCGCACCATCAAGCTCTGAGCAAATGGCCGACAAGACCCTCCACGAGTTCTCCGCTCCCTCCGCTGCCAACATCCCTACGGGACCAGCTGGCAATGTGGGAGATGCGAACTTCGAGATCAAGACCGGTCTCATCACCATGGTGCAGGCTAGCCCATTCTGTGGGAAAGCCAATGAGGACGCTAGTGCTCATCTCCAGCAATTCCTGGAGATTTGCAACACGTTCAAAATGAAGGACGTCACCCCCGACGCTGTTCGCCTTCGACTGTTCCCGTTCTCTCTCCTTGGGAGAGCGAGACAGTGGTTCTACGCAAACCCTGAAGCTGTGAACACTTGGGAGAAGTGTTCAGCTGCGTTCCTTGCAAAGTTCTTCCCGCTGGACAAGACCAATGCCCTCCGCGGAAGGATCTCAAGCTTCCAGCAGGAGTCGAAGGAGTCGATTCCTGAGGCATGGGAGAGGCTCCAGGAGTACATCCTGGCATGTCCCCACCACGGGATGGATGATTGGCTGATCATCCAGAACTTCTACAACGGGCTTACTCCGTCGGCCCGCGACCACCTCGACGCTGCTGCTGGTGGAGCCTTCTTCTCGCTCACTGTGAGCAAGGCAAAAGATTTGATCGAGAAGATGGTGTCCAACCAAGGTTGGAATGAAGAGCGCCTCCAACCTCGCCAGCGAGGCATGCACTCCGTCAAGGAGGTTGACATGCTCGCCGCCAAGATTGACCTTCTCATGAAGAAGATGGACGACCAAGCCAATGGAGAAGTGAAAGCCCTAGACGCTCGTATGACTTGCGAGGTCTGTGGCAACACGGGACACTCGGGCAATGACTGCCCTGAGACCCGTGAGGACGCAATGTTCATGGGCAACAACAACAACAACGGCTACCGTCCACAAGGAGGTCAAAGTTGGGGTCCACCACGTCCCAACTACCAAGGAGGTAACTCTGGCAACTTCTCTGGTTTTAATTCCAGTTATAATCAGCCCTCCTTGAAAGATCTTGTGCTTGGTCAAGCTAAGGTTAATGATAACATCAGTAAAAAGCTTGCCACCACTGATAGGACTCTTGAGAGCATCCACACTAAGATAGAGGGTGTTTCCTCTGCTCTCAAGAATCAGCTGAGCTTTAATAAAATGATAGAAACCCAATTAGCTCAGTTAGCTGCTGCTGTTCCTACTGCTGAGTCGGGGAAAATCCCGGGGCAACCCGAGACCCCCTTAGAAAATGTTAATGCGGTTACCACGAGAGGAGGTAAGTCCACTCGGGATCCGCCATACCCTAACCATGCAGGAAAGGACACATCAGCTGAGAAGCCGACAGAAGAAGAAGAACTGCCGCCCAGGAAAACGGCCCCACATGAGTTCTATGACACAAACCTCATGCCGTTTCCTGAAAGAAGAAGGAAGCCCACCGTGGACGAGCAGTTCACACGCTTCGTTGAGGTGATCCAGAAGCTGCACATCAACGTGCCCTTGCTGGATGCGATACAAGTACCCACGTACGCTCGCTACCTCAAGGATCTTATCAGCAACAAGCGCCCACTACCGACCACAGAAATTGTCAAACTGACGGAAGAGTGTAGCGCTGCTATACTCAACCGGCTTCCTGAGAAGAAGAAAGATCCGGGGTGTCCCACGATCACCTGCTCGATCGGGACACAGAACTTCGACCATGCCTTATGTGATCTTGGGGCAAGTGTGAGCGTCATGCCGAAGGATGTCTTCGACAAGCTCAACTACACCACACTATCCCCCACGCCGATGCAGCTGCAGCTGGCCGATTCAACGGTCCGCTATCCGGCGGGGATCGCCGAAGATATTCCGGTGAAAATCCGGGATTGCTTCATCCCCGTCGACTTCGTAGTGCTTGACATGGACGTCGGGAAGAGCACACCGCTCATCCTGGGACGCCCATTTCTCAGCACTGCGGATGCTCGCATCGATGTAGGAGCCGGAGAAATCCGCTTCCACATCAATGGCAAGGAGGAGAAGTTTGACTTTCGGCCATGGAAAGAACAGTGCAACATGATCCGTATCAAGTACGGGCCGAACCCAAGCAACATCAAGGAAGTGGAGGTCACTCCGCCAAAGAAGGACAGCCTCATCACATTCATGAAGAACTTCCTTGAGAAGAAAAAGGTTGCACAGCAACAACTGATGAAGGCAAGGAGGCAAAGGTCACACATTAAGCAACAGCCTCCGAAGTCCACAAGGCAGCAATCTCCGAGGTCTGCAAAGAAACAGGCTGTGAAGCCTGCAAAACCGCAACCTCCGAAGCCCGAGAAGCCACCGACGCAACAAAGACCAAGAAGGTGTGGCGAGTGAAACAAGAAGCATCATCCGTGTCTTCATCTCCGGGACCGGACAACGCTTCATCGAGCTGAACGCCGGAGAAAAGTCCCGCTCGTCGGACTTTAAAAGGTGAGTCCTCGCCGGGAGGTTAAACCGGTAGTTATCCATATTTGCTCTTTTAATTGCATATTTGCTTTCCACCACACTTTGATTTTTCCCGACCACTGCATTGCTGCATTTTTGAATTTTTCCAGCCACCTTGGAATTTTTCAAAACTCATTTGCATTTTTGAAAATTTAGAAAATAGGTTTTTGGGCTTTCCATTTTGAAAAGATTTTTTGTCGAGCTTTTTGAGCAAAAAGGCAGCAGGGGACAAATCCCCTAGCCGTTGGGGAACACATAGGAAAAAAGGGGGCTGCCAGGAGGCCCACCTGCCAGGTCGGCCGACCTGGTGGGATCGGCCGACCCCCTGGCCCCACCTTTTCCTGTGATCCTTTCTCCCAACGGCTATATGGCCGTTGCTCTGTCCCTTTCTAACGGCCATCTTGCTTCCTTGGCTATAAAAAATCGCCCAGGAGGAGGAGCTTCACCATTCCAAGCTCATCTTTCACTCCCCTCCTTTGCTCACTTGTTGCTCTCCCAAAATTTCGTGTTCTTCAACTTTACTACAGCCCCAAAAACCCAAAAAAAATATTTCCCCTCTGTTTTAGTGCATTTGCAAGTTGTTGTGAGAAGAAAACCAATTTCGGAGAAGCTCGGGTTTGTCGTTTTCACTAACGCTCACCCGAACACTTGTTCGATCTTGTTTTTGTTCTTGTCTTGTGTGCAGCCATGTTCAACCGAATGAAGCAAGTCGCCGGAATCAAGCGGAGAAAAAGCACTCGTGCAAGCACGAGTCAAGCATCCTCCGTCGAGCTCACACCAAGTCCGGGGCATGGTGACCCCGAAGCTGAAATTCCGGAGGAAAGGCCGGCCTTGCTCATCACCGAGGAGCATCTCGACATCAAGGACGACCGCGAGGGCCAAGCCATCGCGCTCATGAGAGAACGGCCATTCGCCCACACCCGACGCTTCGATCCGGACTTCCTCGAGAAAATAGGTATGAGAGAAGAATTTGCCTCTATTTTTCGCACTATGGGTTGGCTAAATTTCGTAGAAGTAGATGAGCCGGGTTCTCGTTTGCTTACTATGCAGTTTTTATGCACCCTTAGAAAGTATGATGAAGGCATTTCTTTTCGCTTGTTTGGGCAAGAGCGCTTGGTCACATGGGGTGATCTTCATGCTATGGTAGGTCTAAATCCTAAATGTAGGCTAGACTTAGATAAAGCGCTAAAGGGGTTCCATAAAGAAAGTTTTTGGAAAAAGATTTTCGGAAACGAGTGGGGTCCCAAGCCTAGAACAAGTGCCATCCATAATCCTACACTTAGATTTATGCATGTGTGGTTGGCTATGACCTTGTTTCCTCGAGGTGACATTAGGGTTGTCCGGCAAGATGAATTGAAAATACTTTATGCCATGGTTAAGAAAATTAGGGTGTCACCCGCGGAATGCATGATTGATCAATGGTTAGACAATATAAAGTTGACAGGACCAATTGAGTGCACCTCTTTAGTTACTCGCATTGCGCAGAAGTGTGGTCTGCTTGAGAATGTTCATGTTGAATATTTGACGGTAGATAGAGAATTTCTAGGCGAGGACTATTTTGTGCAAGGACATACTTTGAAACATGGTCCAAATAATACCTTGATCTATCACTTTCCCGGGAATACAAATGAATTCCCGTTACCTAACCCGGGTCTTCGTTTGTATCACTGTCAGGCACTAACCCTCCCACTTGAGCCAGTGGGAGAAGTTCGCAGGCATAGTGTTTCAGGGCGACCGACACGTTCCCGTAGGCATATGGAGCCTACACCGGAGTTTCACACTCCGACCGGAGATCCGGTATGGGAGCAGCCCACGCCACAGGACGAGGCGGGTGCATCAACATGGCAGGCCGGAGCATGGGAATCTCAGTACGATTACCCCATGCAGACGTCATCAAGTTCAAGCGGACTGCCATCCTTTGCCACTCGGTCATTCTCATCCCGTGGGTTCCGTGAACTCAACTATGGGATGGCCGAGTTGACAAGGAGGGTGAACAACATTGATTTGCGCACCGAGAGCATGCAACAAACTCTCACGCAACATGTCGCCGACACCCAGCAATGGCAGAATTTCAGCGACAACCAATTCCGCCAGCTGAACGCGATGATGGCTCAGAATCAGAGCAATTGGGATGCCTTCTTCCGCTCCCAAGGCTACGACCCGAACCAGCAGATATGAGCAAGAACAAGCTTGGGGGAGGACCCCCCTTCTCACGGTAACTTGTATCTTTCCCCTTCCCTTTATTTCTTGCATTTGCTAAATCTGAAAAGCCAAAAAAAAAATATTATAAAATCTAAAAACCATAAAAATTTGCAAAACATAAAAAGAACAAAAATATTTCCCTTTTTCATGCGCGGTATGAATGTGTATAATTTTCCTATGTTGACATGATGAATAGTTGCTCTGTCCTTTATTCCTCTCTAATGCTAATTTACAACTTAGTACTCTCTCAAGAGTTAGGTTTGTTGGTAAATCTTGCCTTGAACTTGAATCTTGTGGGTAGCATATGCATTCTCTAGTTCTAAGTTGTTGAGAGGTATGATATGATAGATAGGGCTGCTATGATCTTGCTCAATGTAAAGCTTGAATTCCGGAGTTTTATTTTTCAAAATGACAAATTGATAAGTTCCTCAATGATGAAATTCCCACCACAGCCATATGTAGTGTTTACATTTGAAAACCTTTACACATATGCTGCTTGTTTCACATTGAGCTTAGTCAAAATTGTTGTGACCCTAGTAGAACTCTTTTCATGCTTTCTTGATCAAGATCATATACACACATCCACCGCCATGAGCTATCCTTCTAAATCAAGAAGATAGCATCCACCATATCCACCATATCCACCATGAGCTATTCTTCTACATCGGAAGAAAGCCACTATCCATCCATCCATCCAAAGAAACACTCCATATATCCATTGCAAAATTCCTCTCTCAAAGTATTCATTGCAAACTAGGACTATGGCTACGCAAAAAGAAAAGAAAAAAAAAATGCCCAAAAAAACGAGAGCAAGCAAAAGATAGCCATAGCCTAGAAACTCCAAAAGAGAGAAGGAAAATTCAAAAAGGAGTTATTTCTTCCCATCCACCATTCCTCCGTTCTCCCACACACTTGCACATCTTGATCAAGATTGTTTGAATTGATGTTTTTCTTGGATCCGGTCTTTTGACATAGCAATATTATGTGAACATGAGTGCCGCATATATCCCTACCTTGAGCTCCACATAAAGCCTTATTTAGAAGTAGGTGATTATAGGCAACACTTTGCCTTGGTGAGGAATCATACACATATTGAGTGATCCGAGAGAATCATTTGAGGAACTTGGTTTTTATTTTCCAAATCTTTGGAAAACCTCCGGAATAACATAGCGGAATCTAGAGCAAGTGATTGGTGCCCTGCAATTGTTCTATCTCTCAACCGCCCAAGACAATGAGGTGTAAAAGCCCCATGGATCGAGGTAAATGGGTAAGTTATGTGCCAACATATTTAATTCTAGGAAGAGTACTTTGTTGTGCGCATAGTATTATTGAGGAGTAGGACATTGTAGCAACTCCTGATCAACAACTTAAGTTTATCTATGCTTCGGGACGAGCAAAGGGTAAGCTTGGGGGAGTTTGTTGACGGCTGTTAAGTACCATTTTCAACCGTCAACTATACTCAAATAAAGGAGAATTTGGCATTTCATACACGCATGCTTTATCACAATAATATAGTTCCACTTGTACTTGGAGAACTTTGTGCATGCAGGAGGAAATGTGAAGGAAACTCCTCAAAAGGCAAGAAAACACACTTTCGACCAATCAGAGAGTGCCACATGGACGTCACACGGATTGAAGGGCCTATTTTCAGCACTTAACCGACGTAACTCCCTGTAATACCGCGCAAACCGACGTCAGGGCCCACAGGACAGCCACCTGGAGAAAGCACAGGCCAGGAGGGGCCACCCCCAGGTCGGCCGACCTGGTCAGGTCGGGCGACCTGGTCTGGCGCCCTCTCCGCCTGGCCTTCCACGTGTAGGCTCCAGACGACTCCCTGATGGCGGTTTGGGGGGATTCCGTGGCGGTTACTCCTCTGAAACCGACGTTAGGAGGCTATAAATAGAGGGTGAGGGCCTTCACACTCAACACACACCACAATAAGCATTTCTTTCTTGCTAGTAGTAGTTCTTGGAGTTTTAGTGGAGTTAGGCTGAGTCTAGAGCTCTCTAGTCCCAAGTCTTCACTTGGAATTGGTATGGCTCTTGTATCTTTTCCCTTTTGTAAGACTTTGCTCTTATCAATATATATATTTTCTCTATATAGTTGTGCTTGGGTCATGAGTTTCTTGTTTGATATTGTGATCCATATATGTGACAGTATAGTCTACTTGTGTGATAGTAGTTTATATTTATTATACTACTATTGTCATGCTAGTTATATACCGTCACTATAGTCTAGTTTATATGTTATAGTCTCTATGCTTAGTTTTAGCTGATAAAGTATAGCATGGGTTTGGTGATCGTATTCGTACGGTAGCTCTGCCTCGTTAATAGTAATCGCGGAGGGGCAGAGTGCTCTTTGGTCATGCAAGTATGGTACTTGGGTGACTGATTTGCATCAATTATTCGTTAGTCTACTGGTTCGTTGAGGTAGGCGGCAGGTGGTGACAGCCCTGTCCGTCCTTTGAAATCCTCCCCGCTAGGCTAGTGCGTAGGCTCTTGGCGGAAGTCGCCTGTGGATGCAGGGGTAAGTCCGTGCCTGAAGTGCTATACTATTGACTGCTGAACCTGAGTGTGGGTCTGTATGTATTCTACTTAGGCTATGCAACTGTATAGGAATGTATAGTAGGAGTAGCTTAGCCTAGTCTTTCCTCCACTAGACTTTATTTATTCAGTAGGAATCTTCTGTGTGTGTCACACTACCCGGTTATTATCATGTACCCGCCTGTCTTGGTTAGATATCCTTGCTAATTGTTAACATGATCTTATATGTTAGTAACGCTTCTTGATCATAACCTTCCCTTGGGATAAACAAATACGATACCCTGAATACTTCCGGGTGAAATGCTACAGCGGTATTCTCCGTGCGCTTGCGGATTTTACCTACTTGACTCTGGGACATATTAGTGAACCGTTTCTGGCCCCGTGCCGGGAATGATTTATTAATATGGCTTAGCAAAAGTCAACACAACCTTCAAAAGGAGTAGTGAAGAGTGTGATTGAGAAGACTCAGGAAGACTTGATTATAGATCATCTCGATGCTATTTAAAGGAGGTTGGACAATAATCTTCATATCCCTAAGGAAGAGACACTCAAGCTGGCGGAATCACGGTTCACATGTAGTGACTGTGGAGAATTTGGTCATGTGCAGAAAGATTGCCCTGAAGGGATGAAGATGCTAGAATATATGAAGAATAGTGGATGGAAGCCCCAATATCAGCAACAAAGGAGTTCTTTCTCTCCTAGTTCGTCCATGTAAAATTCTATCCCAATTCGTCTCCAATGTCATGAGTTCTTCCAAGCTCAAGAGAAGATCAACAAGGACAATCAAGCTAAATTCAAGGAGATTGATCGCGTCCTTGAGGGAATTAATGACAAGGTGATAGAAATTGGAAGCTCCAATGAGCAGATTTTGAAGCATACCAAGATTATGGAGCAATAGATGGAACAGCTATCGCAAGCCATTTAAGGCAACAAAGGGGCTATTCCTGGCAATACGATGTCTGCAGAGCAGTTGAAGGCAATAGCTACGCGATCAGGAAAGCAAACAGAAAATCCAGAGCACTCTACGGGAGCAAAGAAACCTCGCGTCGATCGGCGCACACCAGGTGCCGATCGGCGCAACGATCCTATCAGCGCCGATCGGCTCCTTGAAAGTGCCGATCGGCGCGAGGAGGATGTTGACCTCTCTGGTCTGAAAATGGGCGTGGAGACAGAAGAGCATGGCCCTGCCACGTTCCTGGATACTCAACTACTGACGAAGATAGAAAGAGCGCAGCAACACGATGAGCAATTTGCAAGGTTCGTCGATATTATGAAGAAGCTTTACATCAATGTCCCTTTTGTTGACGCTATCCAAGTTCCCACCTATGCCAAGTAAATTAAGGACATGATGCAAAACAAGAAGTCTCTAATTTCTGAGGAGGTTGTGAAGGTTACTAAGGAGCTAACGGCGGCAATCAATGATGTTGCACTGGAGAAGAAACCCGACCCTGGATCACCAAGCATCAAATGCATGATTGGAACAAGGATATTTGATAGGTGCTTGTGCGATCTTGGTGCAAGTGTAAGTGTTATGCCCCGTCATATATTCATAAGTCTCAATTTACCTGAATTAGAGCCTACGGGTATGTGTTTGGAGTTAGCCGATCAATCGGTACGCTTCCCTGATGGAATTGCTGAGGATGTGTCTGTTCAAATTGGAGATCACATCGTCCCTCTTGATTTTATTGTGCTTGATATGGATAAGAGGACAAGGACCCCGTTGATCTTAGGCAGACCCTTCTTGAGGATAGCAAAGGCAAGTATTGATGTTGGGAGTGGTGAGATAAGCTTCGATATAAGTGAGACTCTCTACTCTTTCAAGTTTCGCCCAAAGGGAGAAGAGTGCCGTGCTATTAATGAAGTGAAGAGATACAAGACACCGTGGTAATATGGCGTCAAGAGTAATTGGAGGGGATGTATGGATAGGTCGTTTGAGCTATATGAACCAAGGAGATAAGAGAACCTTGTAGTGTAGCGGCCTCACATCCCGCACCACGACACTAAGTATTGATTGTTTGCGGGGAGGTCAAGCTCTTTGACCTCTAAATAACTAGAGCGCTCTTGGGAGGCAACCCAATGATCGGGAGATTTAGAAGTTGTTTAGTGCTTGTGGAAGGGCAACCTATTTCACTTAGTTAATTAGTGCTGGCCGGGAGGGCAACCCGGTGCTTTTAATTTGCTTGCATGTGATAAAAACAATCTCTCGAATAAAAAAAATAGAAAAGTGTGTGCTTAATTCTTGTGTGCTCTTGTGTTGTCTGTTTATTCGTGCAAAACTGTGTATATACATACTGTAGACTAACAATGCAGGAATATAAAAAAAAAGACCAAAAACAGGAAGGAACAGAGCTTGCGCCGATCGACGCACTTCTGCGCCGGTCGGCGCATTATTGCCCAGGTCAGGATAGAAGGCTGACGACGCCCAGAATTGAAGGGGTGCTAAAGATTAACCAGCATAATAATTTTCATAGACAGAGCTATTTTCAAAGTAATCAAAAATCATTTTGAATTAATTTTTTGTGTGCAAAATGGTTGCTAAATGACGCAGGAAAAGATGAAGCGCAACATCTAGCGAAGAAGCGAGGGGCCAGGAGCAAAAATGGACGCCGCGCCGATTGGCGTGGGTCAGCGCCGACCGGCGCGGTCACCAGATGAGCTCTGCTACGTGTGTCAATACTACAGGAACATTGGGAAAAGTAGAAAATTAGATGAAGAGATGAACACGAGGCATCAGGATCAATGCCGGACCAAAAGACGAGGTGCAAGGAACTTGCGCCGATCGGCGCCGATCGGCGCAGGTACCCATGAGGTTCCCGAATGGGTGACAAAGGCGGCAGGCGTTGATTTTGAGGAACAGGTATGATTGCTATGCAGGTGTGCAGTGCAGAGGAGACATGGAATTGACCAAAAGCTGAAAAAGAGACGGTGCGGGCACGCGTCGATTAGCGCAGCCAACAAGACATTGGGATTCCGTGCTGTTCCCCTGCCAACCAACATGATGTACCGGGAAGGGACATGAAGGATGGGAATCAAGTGCCAGAGTGGTCAGAGCACTCAAAATTTGAATTGTGCCGATCGGCGCACTGCCGTGCCGATCAGTGCGCTCTCAAATTTTGAAATTTTTTGGCGGTTCCTTCTCCTGGAAGTTTCCCACACCATAAAAGGGAGACCAGGCGCCCTAGTTCCGCACACCATCCCGGTAATCTCTCCACCTTCTCCACTACCCACGATCTTACACACGTTCCGCAATTTTCGCAGATGGATCGTCTCCGCTCCTCCGTCGGCAAGTTGGGCAAGAGGTGAGCCGGGGAAGCAGTTCCGACGGCAGCAGCGAGTCGAGCGATGACTCCTCGACGAGGGGTGGCTCCGACGCTCGCGATGATATGTCGGTGGGAGGTGCATCCACCGGCTTGGCGGCGACATACGAGATCCGCGCCGGCCACTCCGTCTCTGGCGCGTCCCTTCCAACGGGGCGTGCTACGAGGAGCCAAACGGCGGCAAGCCATAGGGTTCCCACATCACCACCACCGCTGGCATTCATGCTACGCACGGTGGAGGAGGGCTTCACCCTCCTGAGCGCGGAGGAACAGTGGCACTATGTCACGGTGAGGGGAAGGTTCGTCCCCAACTTCGACTTGGACGAGACCTTCCTCACCTCGATCGGCCTGTGGGAGGACATAAGGAGGATGCTCAACAATCTCGGTTCGGTGGACTTTCACCTTCTTCCCATGGACTACAACCACGACGTCGTGACTGAGATTGCCTCTACGATGAGGATTTGCACCATCGAAGACGGCAACGAGGCCGTCAACTTCCGCGTTCGTGACATCAGCTACACGGTGACCATGGAGGCGGCGGCTCAAGCCTTCGGCTTCGACGCCGACGCCGATGTCGCCGGCATCTTGGAACGCGGGGAGTTGGACTCCTTTTGGAGGCAGCTCTCGTTCGTAGAAGAGATGAAGCACGGCAACACCACAACCCGACCATTCAAGTCTTCCATCGGTGGTTGGCGGCGCGCATAGGTGACAAGGTCGACTCCAGCAACGTCACCGATGCGGACTTGCGGTGGCTCTACAACGCCATCGTGAGTCCGTTTCATTGCAATCCCATGTTGGTGATGGTGCGGGGTTGGCTCGACAAGAGGGGCATGGCAAGCAAGAAGTTGGCCTTCGGGGCCTATCTTCAACGCCTAGCAGCCCTCGTCTGCGACGGCGACGGACCAGGAGGGCACGATGACAAGTGGGAGTGCGCGATGGAGATCGACGAGAATATGACTCGTGGCAATATTGTCACGGGAAGTTTTCCTCCCTCGCAATCTGGAGGGAGGAAATTGGCTTGAGGAAGGACTCCTAGAGGGGGGGCGAGTTCTCAAGGACCGCCATGGGCGGGTTCGACAGCTGGACACATCTACAGCAGCCGGTGGCGAGTGGGAATCCTAGGGGTCACGCCAGAGGCCTCAGCAGTACAAGTCAGGATGGAGCGATGCAGCGGGCGGTTCACAGTCCTGTGCGCCGATCGGCGTAGGTGACGCGCGGTCGGCCCTCCCTAGCGCGGGTATTGACTATAGGTACCAAGGGCGTGTATCTATGGTGCCTCCTGTGCCCGGTGCAGACTTTTTCGTGCCCATGCAGGGGTACCTCGACAACAACATGCACTACATCGAGCGCGTGGAGGACGCCACGTCCCAATGGAGGGACAACCATGATGCGATGGTGGAGGAGTTCGAGCGACTCAAGGCACGGTGCTATGGCTTCGATCAGCCACCGCCTCCACTTTCGGATGACTTGCGTGCCTAGGAGTTGGCACGAGTATCAGTTTCCCGGTTTGCGTTTTCTTTTATCTTTTGCAATCTTTTTCTTTATTTGCTTATGTGTGTGTGAGCGGGTTGGGAAACCATGTATCGGGTGTGCTTACTTTCATGCAAGTGTGTTAGTAGTAGTTTTATTTTCATGCAAGTGTGTTAGTAGTAGTTTTATTTTCATGCAAGTGTGTGCAAAAATCATCACCATGTATTCGAGTTTCGATCTTAATATAATGGTGGCGGTTATGCTCTTTTAGGAGAATTTAATTATTTATTCTTTCTTGAAAAGTGTTGATGAAGACCAAATAATGTTGAGCATTGAATAAAATTTCGAACTTACACTTAATGATTATTCAGCAAATATGTCTTATGTGGAGCAATTTTGAGTACCCATGTGCTTCATTTGTGTTGTCCTGTTCGTGATGATAACTTAGTACCAATCTTTTCATAAATAAATTTTCATGTTGTGAACTTTGGAATTTATTATTTTCAAGATCGTTACCTACCAATGCCATATTTTGAGCAATACTCATGAATCTTTGATATGTAGATAAACATTAAATTGATGGTTGAGTTCGGTTAGGATTTAATTCTTTTTGGTATGAACTTTACTAAGATGGTAATTCTTTGTGTATCTTTTTCTAGCCTTGAATTACTCATGCAAAAATTCAATTCCGCTGAGTACACTACCATAAACCCAAAACATCTTGTTGAGTATCATTCCTTGACCACATCCTATATTTCTGGCTATATTTAATTCTTGAATAAATGTTGAAGCCAGACACATCAAATACCAACAAATGTTGGTAAATTTGGGTTGAGAGCCGATCAGCGCACCCTGAGCCGATCGGCACAGCAGAAAAAAAGGGGAGAAAAAAAAAGAGAAAAGCTCTGCTGTTTGCTAAGTGACTAGCAAAATTTTAAGTGTAGGGGGATGATATATGACATGCTTATTCTCGAAATTCATTCTAATATAGCCATGAATTATTCCAACCATGTGCAATCTTCCAAGATCAAATTTTTGCTATGCACATATCCACATACCCAAAGTGTGAGTCCTTTCTTAAATTTTTCTTTTTTAATGGCCATCTTGATAAGTTTCTATAATTCCAATGAAGAATAATCTCCTAGCTTTATAATATATTATTGATTTATGTTTGCAATCCTTGAATTACCTCACCTAGCTACTCATATAAGCCTTACACTAATATTATTTGATCATTATAATATAGAATATAGGTTGAGTGATTTGAAAGATGAGTTGTTGCCTTGGATTATTTGGAAGATAGATTCTCTAAGTTCACAACAATCTTTTAAGTAATTTACATGTGTGGAAAAGTTATAATTTGTGAGTTGGACATGATCTGTTGCTTTGGGGAGAAACTTTAAGATTTATGCCCATATTTGAACTATTTTGCTGAATACCAATATGAAATACACCACAATAGAACAATGCTCAACATTTGCTGATTTGAGATATCTTTTATGATAGAAAGAGTATGTTTTTCGATTTTTCTTTCTTTTACTTTACTTGAGACGAGCAAAGGTTTAAGTGTAGGGGAACTGTTGGCACTTCCCAAGTGCCCCTTTTATATGTGAATATTACCCCAATTAGAGCATAATTGATACTAACTTAAGCCATTTACCTGTGATATTGTCTATATATTTGTATATGCGTTGTTTTGGAGCTTTATTGCAGAAACAGGTAAAATTGATGATTAAAATGATGCTGGAGAGAACAGGAGTCTAGAACCTATGAAAACCACTGAAGAAGCCCAGTGCGTCGATCGGCGCAGTCCATGAGCCGATCGGCGCAAGGGTGTTTTGGCCCATAGAAGTGACCGAAGCCCATTCCATATGTTTATGGATGTTTATCTGTGCAAGACACTTGAAGATATTTGTCAAGAAGATTTATGGAACTTCAAGATCTCGACATGCAGTACAAGACTTTATCTCGAAGGAAAAGGCCCACATGGCAGCTGTGGAAGACAGAGGAAGCGACTCGGAGAAGAAACCAGAGAAGACACGGCTTGCACCGATCAGCGCAATCTTGCGCCGATCGGCGCAACTGCCTTATTTGCTAGAAACCGAGTCCTTTACGAGTAGAACCCCTATAAATACTTGTAAACCCCGGTCGCAGAAAGAGGAGGCGACAGAGGGACAACAGATCCATGAGTTAGAGCCACCGAGGCTTGCCCCGTTAGAATAGATCTCCAGTTGAGTTTCAAGAACCATTGGTGTTAAGAGTTGATCCGTTAAGGTAGGCCATCTCGACGGGGATGAATCTTACTCTATATATCTCAAGGATGATTGAATATGTTGATGATGGTTTTGGTAATTTGTCTATCTTGATTCTATAATCATGCTTGTGCTGATTCCAATTGCTTAGTTCTAGGCTAAGTAAGTTGATATTATCTTGATCATGGTGATTAGGATAGTATTCGGACATTGTATTGATTATGGTTGCTTGATGATGCTAGTACTATGGTTTAGCGGTGACAGCACTAAGCCTGCGCAACACTATTGGATAGTTGAGTAGGGTAAGATACTCGCGCGATTAAGGGTTTCCTCTCGGCAGCGATAAATTAGGAGCCGCTCGGAAAGCAGGGTGGTCTTATTTCTTAGAGGTTTTCATTGATCGATGTAATTACCCATTATGATGCTATTTAATTAGACTTTCTGGTTACGATCTCATTAGTAGATATCTGGTTACTCATTTAACAGCCTAGGCTTACAAGGCATCTGGCACACTTTGGCTTAGATTCACTAGTGTGCCTATCGGCGCAATGATTCACTAGTGTGCCGATCGGCTCAATGACAGATTTACTATCTGGCGCACCTTTGCGCAGGCCAGTCTCCCCTCATGCAACCTGAATTCGATAGTAGCCTTCACTAGATCTTTTACTGTTAACTTTGTTTAATTATCCCTAAGGTCCTAGTGGATTTCATAAACCTTGGAATACTCAATTCAAGGGAAAACTGCTATAATCGTACACCGTCCTCTTGCGGTATATAAGTGGGTGCGTAGGTATGATCAACAAGGTCGAGCGGCTCGCCTCGCGCCTCCGTCCTGTTCGATGCTATTCGTTAGCTGAGTCCATCCGCGATGGCCATGTCTTGTTGTGACGACGCGTGACCAGTGGGGTCCGCGTGTATTTCCTGTTCCAGAATTCAAGGTGCTGCATGGGGCCTACATCAGCTCCGCACGGCCAGCTCCCACTGCCTTAGTGAATAGGAGAGGCTGAGTGGGTTACCTGACACCTGCATCATGGTGGGCCCAAGCACGGCGTGTGGTTGTTCCATCTTTCTTGGCGTGGCTGCAGGCTTCTCACAAGAGGGAAGAAGGTAGGCCTTCCATGACCCCCTTGTCTTGCATGTTGCTTCTTTTGGGTTTGCTGACTCTTGGTGGGTGTTGGACAGACCTCGGGTCGAGGCTGACGGCGGTCGAGGGCTCCCTTCATCAGGAGGCCGAGGAGAAGGGCGTGCTTCGCGCTCTGTTGGGTCGAGCGGCACGGGTGCTTCAGGTGGATGTCACTCTCGACGCTGCTCCCATCAAACAAGTCGGGAGGCTGATGGAGGCCGGACGTGAGTGGGTAAAGCAGGGCGTGCGTCATGGTGTGCGTGCCGCCTTCAGCATGTTTGCCACTCACTTCGACCTGGTCGAGGCGGAGTTCGAGGCCCTGAGTGTGGGCCACGTTGAAGGGCACAACCCCGTGTAGATGGAAGTGATCCGCGCCTGCACCGTCCCCCACGCCGACGTCCTCGCTCGCACGCACGAGGAGGAGGCGCTCCCTAGAGCTGAAGAGGAGGATTAGTCAATGCTGGCATTAGATATCTTAGTCGTTTTTTGGTGGGCTTTTGTGCCCGTGTAATAACTTAGTTTTGAACTATCGTCTTGTTTTAAATTTGGTGGCCCGTGGAGGCCTTAAACAGTTTTTTAATTTTAGTTCAATTAAGTTGTTTTGTGTGCTCAACCTGTTGTCTTCCCAATTTTGACATGCAAAGTTTGAGCCCCTGGGCGCTTCGGAAGTTTAGTCTTGCCGGTGATCGCCGTTGTCGTGGCCGCTGGGGCAAGCACGACGTTGCGCCATCCGGCCGGCTCGACTACGAACTCCTTCGCCCGTGGCTTATTTTGTTTGTCAGTTTGGAGAGGCTCGAGGCCGAGAAAAGAAAAAAGCAAGGGAAGCGAAGAAAGTTTAGGGCGAGACAGGAGAGTGCCGTGTAGGCCCATCGTGCCCTTCCAGCCCCCGAGTGACACCCAACTCCTTGAGAGGGGTCGGGTCTCGCTTTAGGAGCGAGCGAAGCGTGCAAGTGTCGTGAGAAATAGAAAGCTAGAGATAGAATTTACGTAGCTGTGAGATATTCTACGCGTTCTTGAGCTCATCGCCTTTCATTATCTTCAACTTGTACGTGCCGGGTCGGAGGACTCGAGAAACGACGTATGGTCCTTCCCAAGGCGGTGAGAGCTTGTGTCAACCCCTGTTGTCTTGAACCCTGCACAGAACGAGGTCATTCAGGAGGAGACCTCTGTCTCTCACGTTTCTGTCGTGATAGCGGCGCAGCGCTTGTTGATACTTGGCCGAATGGAGGAGCGCGACATCTCGCGCCTCATCTATTTGGTCCAGCGCATCTTGGAGACACGCACACCCACACTCGAGGCGTGCCATAGTCAAGGTCAGTGGGGAGGACGGCCTCCAACCCGTAGACCATGAAGAAAAGCGTGAAGCCCGTTGCGTGACTCTAGGTCGTGCGTAAGCTCCACAGCACGACATGGAGTTCGGCCGCCCATCAACTGCTGAACTGCTTTGGGCGGTTGAAAATGATGGTCGGGTCAAAGATTTGGGGCTTCAACCCTTGGAGAATCATGCCATTCGCTCGCTTGACCTGGCCGTTCGTCTCAGGGTGAGCGACTGCAGCCCAGTCGATGCGAATGTGATAATCATCACAGAACTTTAGGAATTTTTTTCTCGTGAACTGCATTCCGTTATTCATGATTATGGAGTTCGGGACCCCAAATCGGTCGATGATGTCGAGGAAGAATTCGACCGCTTCTTCGGATCGAATCTTGACCAGAGGGCGTGCTTCGATTCACTAGGTGAACTTGTCGACTGCGACAAGCAAGTGGGTGTAGCCCCCGGGCGCTTTTTTGAGTGGACCCACGAGGTCCAAACCCCAGTCCGCGAAAGGCCATGTAATGGGGATTGTTTGAAGGGCCTGGGCCGGCAGGTGCATATGTCGGGCATAGTACGGGCAGCCGTTGTAGGTTTTGACTATGCGGGTCACGTCACCCACGGCAGGCGGCCAGTAGAAGCCTTGACGAAAGGCATTCCCAACGAGGGTTCGAGGTGCAGCGTGGTGACCACAGACCCCCCCATGGATATCGATGAGTAGCCTGATGCCCTCGTGGGCGGGGATGCAGCGCTGCATCACTTAGGTGACGCTGCGTTTGTAGAGCTCCCCGTCGATCAAGACGAACGACTTGGAGCGCCGATAGAGTCGTTTGGCTTCAGTCCCATCGACGGGAACCATGCCCCGAGCCAAGAACTCGACGTACGGGACTCTCTAGTTGGGTGAGAGCTCGGCTCGCTCGACTTGGGGGTCGATTCGCTCGACCCCCGGGTCGCTCGACGAGTCGCCTGACTTGCCTGAGCCGCCTTGTCGATTGATTTCCATTACATCTACGAGCTATGGGACCACCAGAGACGGGTCCTCGGCCCTCGAGTCGAGCCCGACGGAATCATTTGACCCCTCCTCGGCCCCTGCGAGCTCCTTAGATCGAACCGAAGGTTGGTGCTGGTCGTTCGTGAAGACCCCCGGAGGGATCTGCTCGCGACCAGACGCCATTTTGGCTAGCACGTCGGCCGCCTCATTGAGGCCTCGTGGGATGTGCTTAAGCTCCAGCCCATCGAATTTTTTCTCAAGTTTGCGGACCTCCTGGCAGTAGAGTGCCATGGCGTCGGTCCGGCAGCTAGACTCTTTCATGATCTGGTCGACCACGAGTTGGGAGTCGCCTCGGACTTCCAGCCATTGGATCCTGAGCTCAATGGCGATCTTAAGTCCGTTGATGAGTGCTTCATACTCAGCGACATTGTTTGATGCGGGGAAATGTAAACGATTCGCATACTTCGTACATACCCTGAGTGGAGAGACGAAGACGAGGCCGACACCTGCCCCTGTCCGCATGAGCGACCCATCAAAGTACATGACCTAGTACTCCTGGTCGATGGGAGAAGGTGGGAGTTGCGCCTCGGTCCACTCCGCCACGATGTCGATGGACACCTTAGACTTGATGGCCGCTTGGGGCTGGTACGTGACATCATGCCCTATCAGCTCGTGCACCCACTTAGCCACCTTGCCCGCCGAGTCCCTGTTCTGTATAATTTCTCGAAGAGGGAAGGAACTCACGATATGAATCGGGTGGGAGTCGAAGTAGTGCTGGAGCTTGCACCTTGCCACCATCACCGCGTAGAGAATCTTGAGGATCTAGAGGTACCTGGTCTTCGAGTCCGACAGGACCTCACTGACATAGTAGACGGGGTGTTGGACTTTGAGGGTGTGTCCTTCTCTTTCTCGCTCGATGACAAGCATCGAGCTCACGACCTGAGTCGTCGTTGCTATGTATAGCAGCAGCACCTCTCCCGGGACCGAGGGGGTTAGCACGAGCACGTCGCTCAGGATGCGCTTGACGTTGTTGAGGGCGGACTGCGCCTCGGGGGTCCACTCGAACCGGTCAGACTTCTTCAGAAGCCTATACAGCGGGAGTACTCTCTCGCCGAGGCATGAGATGAAGTGACTCAATGCCGCTAGACAGTCCGTGAGCCGCTACAGCCCTTTGAGGTTCCAAACCGGCCCTATCCGCTCGATCGCGGAGATTTTCTCGGGATTGGCCTCGATGCCTCATTAGGAGACAACGAACCCAAGGAGCATGCCCCTCGGGACCCTAAAAATGCACTTCTTGGGGTTGAGTTTGACACCGTTTGTGCGCAGCTTGGCAAAGACAAGCTCGAGGTCGGCCACATGGTTGAAGCCTACGTGGACGACATCGTTGTCAAATCCAAACAGGCGGATACCCTTGTGGCCGACGATGGCGCAAGCCGCACCATGTTGCACCCTCGCGGGGTGCCATAGCTCTCTGCATAGCTTCCAGACTCGGAGCTAGAGTTTCCCACTGACCCCATGTCGAGGAGGTCAAAGAGGGACTTGTCCGGTCGCTCGATTACGCCGACAAAGCCAGAGCTCGCAAAGGCAGGAATCATGAGCCGCACGGTCGCGTCGCGTCTTGGAAACATCCCGCGGTGTTCTGTAGGCCGCGCTGATAGCCCTCCGAAGGGGCTTTGGCGAGCCCGTTCAGGGGGAGGGGCTTTTCTCCGAGTAGCTGCCCATGGACATTCGCCAGCACGAACGCGAAACGAAAAGTGCATCTAGGCCCCTAATTTTATTTTGGTGATTGGTGTCAATACAATTAAGAATGGACTAATGCTTTCATTGAGTATGTGTGTAGATGATTATCTCAATTGATGAATGAAATGCATTGAAACAAAAAAAAGGAGAAAAGAAGATGTCATTTGCCTCAAATGGAAAGTCCAAAATTCACTCAAGAATGAAGGATTCATGTTGTTTTTATTTCTAATCTTGAGTATAGGTAAACCGTACTATTAAGAGGGGTATAATTTGCAAAGTTGGTAAAGTCAAATGCTCAAACTTCCCATAAATTCCTTTTTGTCGCCCTCTATTTTTACCTTCATCGGCAGTGCCGGTGGTCCTCACCGGCAGTGCCAATCCACTCTCCCAGAGGCGCTGTGATGCCCAGACACTTCTCTGGCTTCTGTC
Organism: Eleusine indica; assembly: GCA_030378355.1. Lineage (NCBI taxonomy): Eukaryota > Viridiplantae > Streptophyta > Magnoliopsida > Poales > Poaceae > Eleusine > Eleusine indica. The sequence goes on from CM059499.1 coordinate 34,694,828, forward strand.
TTGTCATCATCGGCAGTGCCGATGGCCTCATCGGCAGTGTCGGTTGCTTTATCCAGAGAAGTGTGTTCTCTCTGGCTCTCTGGCTGTAGCTCATCGGCAGTGCCGATCACCCTGATCAGCAGTGCCGATCGGTTCTACCAGAGAACCACGTTTTCTCTCTGGCTCTCTGGCTGTAGCTCATCGCAGTGCCGATCACCCTGATCGGCAGTGCCGGTCGGTTTTACCAGAGAACCACTTTTTTTTGTCTGGCTCAGCCTGTAGCTCGTCGGCAGTGCCAATCCCCTGATCGGCAGTGTTGGTCCCCTCTCCACGAAACTGTCAACCATTAGTCTCTTTGGCTAACTGTGATCGGCAGTGTCGATCTTGCTGATTGGCAGTGCCGGTCAAGGTCTTCAGAAATGACTTGTCTTCTCTATGTCTGCGTCATCGGTAGTGCCGATGTCTTGATCGGCAGTGCTGGTGCGGGCCGAATCCTTGCCTGCAGATCTATGATAGTGTGTCAGAAACCCTACCGGCACTGCCGATGGCTCGATCGGCAGTGCCGGTGCGGGGCGTCCAGACAGGCCAACGGCTCTTTTTGAGCCCCTTGTATAAAAGGCCCTCACCCCACTTCGTGCCACCTCTCTAGAACCCGAAAATCATTTGGCACTTTTGAGCTTCACTCTCCTCACTCTCCCTCTCCAAGTCCAAGCTTCATTCCTTGAGCTAGGGTTTGAGTGAGCCATTGATTCCTAGTGAAAAGAGCACCCCTCCACTCTTGAGCATTCGATTTAATCATCTTTGTAACTTGTGCTTATTACTCTTGGAGCTTTGCTCCAAGATAGTTAGAGGTGCCCGTAGAGCTCCCAATTTGTGTGGTGACGCCTCGGGAGTTTGTATCACCCATCCCGCAAGGGATTTGATAGTGGAGAACTCGAGCTTGATCTTTGTGTTCGCTTGAGTGAGAATAGGGTTAAAAGAGACCCGGTCCTTTGTGGACTTCTCAACGGAGACGTAGGGTTCTTTGTGAGCCCGAACTTCAGTAACAAATCTTGTGTCTCCGTGAGCCTTTTTATTTCCTTATTTTATCATTTCTTATTGTTATTGTGTTTCCTTTATTCTACTGTTGTAGTCAATTATTACTTCGTAACTGCAAAACCACTTAAACCTAGAGTTCATACGACTATCTGATCATCCATCGGCATTGCTGATCTCCAATCGGCAGTGAACACCGGCACTGTCGATCACCATCACCGGCACTATCGGTGAGTCTAATAAATTTGTTTAAGTCCAATTTCACAGTTTTTTTTAGATTTGCCTTTTCACCCCCCCCCCCCTCTAGGCAACTTTCAATTGGTATCAGAGCGGGATCTTCTTGAAGGCTTAATCGCTTGAAGATAAGGATGACAAAGAGAAAGGAAATTCCGCTTACTGGATCGTCCGAGGGTGTTGCACATGGAGAAAATCCAAGGATTGAAGATATTGATAAAGATGAGCTACCAAAAACCTACAACAATGTCATGTTTGATTATGATGATCTCAAAGAAGATCGCATTGGGCAAGGGTGCGGTAGACTCCCCTACTTTGATGGACAATTTTATGATCATTGGAAGTGCAAGATGATGATGTATTTGGAATACATGAGTCCTTATGTTGCAAATATAACCGAGAATGGATTTTTATGGGAAAATAGAGACAATCCAACCCGTAAGGATCAAATCAACATTCATCGCAATGCCGTGGCTGCTAGTGCAATTGTTTCCGCACTTAGTGCCACCGAGTATGACAAGGTAGCCAGAATAAAGAATGCCAACCAACTATAGAGAAAACTTGAGGTTATCTATGAGGGCATTGATTCCGTCAAAGATGCAAGACTTGAAGAATTGCAAAATGAGTTCAACCTATTCATCATGGGTCTGGGAGAAGGCCCAAAGGAAGTTCATGATAGGCTCATGAGAATTGTGAATCAAAGAAGAGCACTAGGAGCTAGAATGACCGATTTGGATATCAACAAGAGACTACTACAAGCATTGAAACCTTAGGATAGCAACATTTGCTCAAACATTAGAGAGAAGGACAACATTAAAACTTTCTCCACCGATGAAGTGCTCGGGAAGCTTCTTTCCCAAAAGCAACAAAATGATCAAGCCAACAAAATAAATGACTTGATCAAGCAAATTAAGGGAGCGAATGGTGACAAAAACAATGTAGCACTCAATGCTACATGAGAAAAGCAAGAGAGGAAGAAGAAGAAAGTGGTTGACTCTAGTGATGAAGATAGTGATGACGAGATGGCTTTGCTTGTGAGGAGATTCAAGTCATTTCTCAAGAAAGATGGCTACAAGAAGAAAATCTTGGACAAGGGCAAAAAGAACTTGCTATGAATGTGGTGATGAAGGACATTTCATTGCGGAATGTCCAAAGAAGAAGAACAAAGATGAAAGAAGGAAAGACAAGCACCACAAGAAAGACAAGAAGTACAAGAAGCATAGAAGAGGTGAAGCTCACATTGGTCAAGAATGGAATTTCGATGATTCATCCTCTTCATCATCTTCCTCCTCCGAATCCGACTCGGATGAGGGAGGCATTGCTACACTTGCCATTGGCGTCACTCCCACCAACACTTCTCTATTTGGGAGCTTGAGTGATGATGATCACGATAACACTCACAAATGCCTCATGGCAAGAGGATCAAAGGTAACAAAATCTAAACACAAGCGTTCCTCTTATGCTAGTAGTAGTGATGATGATGTTAATGCTTCACTTCCTAAAATGCTTAAATTTATGGAATTACTTGAAAAACAAAAGGAATAAAATAATAGGCAAGAGGAGCTACTTGAGAATCAACAAGACTTGCTTATTCTTGAAAAGAAAAGAAACCTTGAACTAGAGAAGCTCCTAGAAGAAGAGAGAAAGAAAAATAATGATTTAACTATGTCTCTCACTAAAATTGAGAATACTTGTGTGAATGCTAAGAGCATTAAAGATGAACTTCAAGAGAAGTATGAGGATTTGGAAAGGACTCATAAGTCTCTTGAAGAACAATATAGGATTCTGCCAACTTTCACATCCTCCTCAACTAATTCCTCTCATGCTTCCACTAGCAAAGGATATGATAGATGCTATAATATTGATGTTGATGCTTGTGCTACTAATATCAAATTGATTGATGATTTGAACAAGCAAGTAAAAGCTCTTGAAAGCAAAATACAACAATAGAAATATGTTGTTGATGATGAGAAGGCAAAGTATGCAAGAGGTGCATACTCATATACTAGAATGTCACATGTCATGGATGGCATTGGTTATATTGAGGCTGCCAAGCATAATGCTCGGGAGAACAAGAATGGGAAGGAATTCCTTAAGTTCACCAAGGAAGGATCTTACCAAAAAAAGCAAGCCAAGAACAAGAATATTAATCATTCTTCTTTTGTTAATGATTCTCATGCTAATATGCCTAATGCTACTTGTGCACTCTTTCATGATTTTGATGCTTCATATATGCTCATGAGAAACATGCATGGTCGTGTGTTTGCCAAATATGTTGGGCCACACAACAAGAGACCAAAGGCTTGTGTGTGGGTGTCCAAAGTGCTTGTGACTAACGTAAAAGGACCCAAGCAAATTTGGATACCTAAAAACAAAGCTTAATTTGTGTTGTAGGACTATGTCTCCGGAGGATCAAGTTGGGTGATTTATAGTGGATGCACCAATCATATGACCGGAGACAAAAAGATGTTTAAGTCATTCGAGCCAAGTCATAACAAAAATGAGTATATCATATTTGGTGACAATGGAACGGGACAAGTACTAGGTTATGGTAAAGTCCCTCTCACTCCTTCGTATTCCCTTTCTAAGGTTATGCTTGTTGATCATGTTGACTTCAATCTTTTGTCCATTTTGCAATTTTGTAAAATGAGCTATGATTGTTTGTTCAACGAATGTGGTGTGACCGTCTATAAGAGGAGTGATGGCTCGGTTGCTTTTAAGGGTGTGCTTAAAGGAAAGCTTTATGTTGTGGACTTCTCCACAGATGAAGCTAGACTTGGTACATGCTTATTAGTGAAGTCCAACATGGGTTGGTTGTGGCATAGAAGGCTAGCCGATGTTGGTATGAGAAATCTTCACAAACTCCAAAAGGGTGGCCACATCATAGGACTAACCGATGTTTGCTTTGAGAAGGATAAAGTTTGCAGTGCATGCCAAGCGGGAAAGCAAGTCGGAGCATCACACCCTGCCAAGAATGTGATGACCACCACAAGGTCATTGGAGATGTTTCACATGGACCTCTTGTTGGTTTTTCTTACGTCTACGAATAAATCCGCAAGCGCACGGAAGACCGATGTAGCACTTCACCCAGAGTATTCCGGGGTATCGAATCACGAGGAACGTGTGTGTCTATCGTTGGACTAAATCACCCAAGGACACAGAGATTGATTAAGACAGGCAGAGGACAGAGAGGATGTCCCAAGAGTCAGGTTCCTACGTTAACTAAGCTATGCTCTAGTTTGCTCGCGTTGGGCACGGACTTACCCCTGCATCCACAGGCGACTTCCGCCAAGAGCCTACGCACTAGCCTAGCGGGGAGGATTTCAGAGGACGAACAGAGCTGTCACCACCTGCCGCCTACCTCAACGAACCAGTAGACTAACGAATAATCAAAGGTAACCTCCTGCCTAGACACCACGTCTATGCGATCGATTACTACCTTAACCTTCTAGCAACGAATATTCAGGCTAAGGCACCCTAAGAACTTAGAGCGATGAACGAGCTCACAAGCTAGAACTATAACTTAATTAAAGTAAAAAGTAAACTGCAAGAGGGGAAATCTCGACACTTACTATGATTGGCAAATGTCGTCGAAGTACAAGCGTGGAGAAGGCGAAGACAAGCCCAAGCCTCCTCCGAACTCTACTCCACTCTCTTCCTAATCTAAGCACTAGCTAAGTAGCACTTGGCCTTTGCAAGAGGAGCACTAAATCTTCAATCTTGAGTGTGTGTTGGAGTGAAGGCCCTCACCCTCTATTTATAGCCTCCAAACGTCGGTTTCAGAGGAGTAACCGCCACTGAATCCCCCCAAACCGCCATCAGGGAGTCATCTGGAGCCTACACGTGGAAGGCCAGGCGGAGAGGGCGCCAGACCAGGTCGCCCGACCTGACCAGGTCGGCCGACCTGGGGGTGGCCCCTCCTGGCCTGTGCTTTCTCCAGGTGGCTGTCCTGTGGGCCCTGACGTCGGTTTGCGCGGTATTACAGGGAGTTACGTCGGTTAAGTGCTGAAGGTGGGCTCCTTAATCCGTGTGCTTGCTCCTGATTGGCCAGAAGTGTGCTTTCTCCTTGAATTTCCTTGAATTTTATTTAAACTCCATGGGTTGCTACCTGCATACACAAAGTCACCAAAACTTGTGGAAATAATTAGCAATAAATTCCTACCACTAAGGTGGTGATCAAATTGTGTGATTCTTGCGGGTAAACGACGGTCATATTTTGCATTTAAGGACCGTCAACAAACTCCCCCGCACTTAGCCTTTGCTCGTCCTCGAGTAAAGGACTAAAGACTAAGGACTAAGTGATAATTCAAACCTTGATAAATCAAATCTAGCATGCAAATTATTCCAGGCATTACCTTGTATCTCCATGAGCTTTTGAAGTGTCTAGCATGCCTTCTTTGGATATTGATGAATGGAACGAATCTTGACTCCGAAAACTCAGCTCCTTCTACTTATGTAACTTGGGTTGTCGAAAAGATTTTCACAATCAAAGAATAGTAGCCATACTCCTCAAATGATTCTCTCAGTCGCTCAAAGGTGTATTTTCCTCACCGAGGCATTGTGCCTTTCATGTCCTATCTCTAAATATGGTATATGTGGAGCTCAAGAATAGGATTGAAATGGTGGCATACTTATAATTCATATCTTGCTAAGTCAAAATTCGGATCCAAAGAGAAAAACAAGTCATGATTCATAAGTCAAGTCTGTGCACATTTATTTGGTAGATGGAAGATGGATACTCCTTTGAATATTCCCTCATTGAAATGAGATCATGGGCTATCTTTCTTTCTTTTCTTTTCTCTCTCTCTTTTTTTTTTGAATACTAGATAGCCCATAACTCTTTTTGCAACAAAATACGGAGGGAAGTATGTAGAACTGGAGTATTTTATTTTCATGGATGGTGGAGATGCTAACTTTCAGTGTAGAAGTTTTAGCATAGGGGTGGATGTGCACACAGACTTGATAAATGAAGCATAACAGGCATCTCAATTTGGGTCTCAAAATTTTGACAAGGCTCAATAAATTAATAAGTAGCACAAAAGAGCACAATCTTTGATAAGCAAAATTTGGCCTTGGTAGGATAAATTTTATCATTGAGGAGTTGGCTTTCAAATTTATCATTTTCAAAAGAAAATCCCAAGTTATAAGCATAAGAGTGAAGATTCATAAAGTCTATTCATATCACATAAATCAATAGTCCTAGGTAGCATGTTTTCCTAAAGATATAGTCATGGAAATTCAGGCAAACATTCTAGGAATAAGGAGCATGCAAGATGATAAATCAAAAAGAATGAATTATGGAGAAAATTCAGGTTTCTAGTATTTATTAATTTTTCCATATTCAAGGAGAAAATAAGCAGAGAGGCAGGGAGGAATGGGAAGTGGACGTGCAAACCAGAGTATGGACCAAGTGGGGGTCCGAGGGGAGCCAGGCCTGGGTCGGCCGACCTGGTCAGGTCGCCCGACCTGGGAGATGCTCCTCTGGTCCCCTGGTTCGTCGTGTCGCTTCGTGTCGCCCTGTGCAACGTATTTCTCAGGGTAGACCGTCCGTTTGCGCGTTCGTACTTCGCAAATCCTCCTCCACACTTGTTTCCTGACTTCTTTTTATTTGACACAAACAAAAAGGAAAAAGTGTGAAAGCAAAGGTGGACCCCACCGGCTTTATGGGCTCAGTGGGTTCCATTATTCAATTCTTTATTATAGGCGCATTACATTTTAATGAAATAAACGAAGAAAATCTAAAAAGGGAAACTAAGCGCCTATTTTCCTAAACTATATGGGAGAGCCTATTCATTTGCCCTTATATAAGTCGGGCTCTCCCATGTGGCTACAAATGCGCTCCATCTTAGCGCATAAGCCACGGCGGAGGTCTTTCATACCCTCCTCGAGGCGTTGCACACGATCCTCAAGTTGAGCACGATCAACCAACTCCTCCGCCAACTTGTTGGCCAGCCTCTTATTCTCCGCCCGTAGGAGGAGAACGTCCTGCGCAAGCTTATTAGTAAATCATTCCCGGCAACAGTGCCAGAAATGCTTGTTGACTTTTGCTAAGCCATATTAATAAATCATTCCCGGCACGGGGCCAGAAACGGTTCACTAATATGTCCCAGAGTCAAGTAGGTAAAATCCGCAAGCGCACGGAGAATACCGCTGTAGCATTTCACCCGGAAGTATTCAGGGTATCGTATTTGTTTATCCCAAAGGAAGGTTATGATCAAGAAGCGTTACTAACATATAAGATCATGTTAACAATTAGCAAGGATATCTAACCAAGACAGGCGGGTACATGATAATAACCGGGTAGTGTGACACACACAGAAGATTCCTACTGAATAAATAAAGTCTAGTGGAGGAAAGACTAGGCTAAGCTACTCCTACTATACATTCCTATACAGTTGCATAGCCTAAGTAGAATGCATACAGACCCACACTCAGGTTCAGCAGTCAATAGTATAGCACTTCAGGCACGGACTTACCCCTGCATCCACAGGCGACTTCCGCCAAGAGCCTACGCACTAGCCTAGCGGGGAGGATTTCAAAGGACGGACAGGGCTGTCACCACCTGCCGCCTACCTCAACGAACCAGTAGACTAACGAATAATTGATGCAAATCAGTCACCCAAGTACCATACTTGCATGACCAAAGAGCACTCTGCCCCTCCGCGATTACTATTAACGAGGCAGAGCTACCGTACGAATACGATCACCAAACCCATGCTATACTTTATCAGCTAAAACTAAGCATAGAGACTATAACATATAAACTAGACTATAGTGACGGTATATAACTAGCATGACAATAGTAGTATAATAAATATAAACTACTATCACACAAGTAGACTATACTATCACATATATGGATCACAATATCAAACAAGAAACTCATGACCCAAGCACAACTATATAGAAAAAATATATATATTGATAAGAGCAAAGTCTTACAAAAGGGAAAAGATACAAGAGCCATACCAATTCCAAGTGAAGACTTGGGACTAGAGAGCTCTAGACTCAGCCTAACTCCACTAAAACTCCAAGAACTACTACTAGCAAGAGAGAAATGCTTCTTGTGGTGTGTGTTGAGTGTGAAGGCACACCCTCCTATTTATAGCCTCAATAGGTCGGCAAGGAAGAGTAACCGCCACGGAAGGCACCTCAAACCGCCATCAGGAGTCGCTGAGGAGCCAACACGTGGAAGCACAAAGGAATATCCCCCAGGACCAGGTCGGCCGACCTGACTAGGTCGCCCGACCTGGCCAGGGGTCCTCCTGGTCTGTGCTTTCTTAGGGAGGCTGGCAGGTGGGTCCTGAGGTCGGTTCCCGCGGTATTACAGGGAGTTACATCGGTTAAGAGCTGAAAATGGGCCCTTCAATCCGTGTGACGTCCATGTGGCACTCTCTGATTGGTCGAAAGTGTGTTTTCTTGCCTTTTGAGGTGTTTCCTTCACATTTCCGCCTGCATGCACAAAGTTCTCCAAGTACAAGTGGAACTATATTATTGTGATAAAGCATGCGTGTATGAAATGCCAAATTCTCCTTTATTTGAGTATAGTTGACGGTTGAAAATGGTACTTAACAGCCGTCAACAAACTCCCCCAAGCTTACCCTTTGCTCGTCCCGAAGCAAAGATAAACTTAAGTTGTTGATCAGGAGTTGCTACAATGTCCTACTCCTCAATAATACTATGCGCACAATAAAGTACTCTTCCTAGAATTAAATATGTTGGCACATAACTTACCCATTTACCTTGATCCATGGGGCTTTTACACCTCATTGTCTTGGGCGGTTGAGAGATAGAACAATTGCAGGGCACCAATCACTTGCTCTAGATTCCGCTATGTTATTCCGGAGGTTTTCAAAAGATTTTGAAAATAAAAACCAAGTTCCTCAAATGATTCTCTCGGATCACTCAATATGTGTATGATTCCTCACCAAGGCAAAGTGTTGCCTATAATCACCTACTTCTAAATAAGGCTTTATGTGGAGCTCAAGGTAGGGATATATGAGGCACTCATGTTCACATAATATTGCTATGTCAAAAGACCGGATCCAAGAAAAACATCAATTCAAACAATCTTGATCAAGATGTGCAAGTGTGTGGGAGAACGGAGGAATGGTGGATGGGAAGAAATAACTCCTTTTTGAATTTTCCTTCTCTCTTTTGGAGTTTCTAGGCTATGGCTATCTTTTGCTTGCTCTCTTTTTTGAGCATTTTTTTCTTTTCTTTTTGCATAGCCATAGTCCTAGTTTGCAATGAATACTTTGAGAGAGAGATTTTGCAATGGATATATGGAGTGTTTCTTTGGATGGATGGATGGATAGTTGCTTTCTTCCGGTGTAGAAGAATAGCTCACGGTGGATATGGTGGATATGGTGGATGCTATCTTCTTGATTTAGAAGGATAGCTCATGGCGGTGGATGTGTGTATATGATCTTGATCAAGAAAGCATGAAAAGAGTTCTACTAGGGTCACAACAATTTTGACTAAGCTCAATGTGAAACAAGCAGCATATGTGTAAAGGTTTTCAAATGTAAACACTACATATGGCTGTGGTGGGAATTTCATCATTGAGGAACTTATCAATTTGTCATTTTGAAAAATAAAACTCCGGAATTCAAGCTTTACGTTGAGCAAGATCATAGCAGCCCTATCTATCATATCATACCTCTCAACAACTTAGAACTAGAGAATGCATATGCTACCCACAAGATTCAAGTTCAAGGCAAGATTTACCAACAAACCTAACTCTTGAGAGAGTACTAAGTTGTAAACTAGCATTAGAGAGGAATAAAGGACAGAGCAACTATTCATCATCTCAACATAGGAAAATTATACACATTCATACCGCGCATGAAAAAGGGAAATATTTTTGTTCTTTTTATGTTTTGCAAATTTTTATGGTTTTCAGATTTTATAATTTTTTTTTTTTGGATTTTCAGATTTAGCAAATGCAAGAAATAAAGGGAAGGGGAAAGATACAAGTTACCGTGAGAAGGGAGGTCCTCTCCCAAGCTTGTTCTTGCTCATATCTGCTGGTTCGGGTCGTAGCCTTGGGAGCGGAAGAAGGCATCCCAATTGCTCTGATTCTGAGCCATCATCGCGTTCAGCTGGCGGAATTGGTTGTCGCTGAAATTCTGCCATTGCTGGGTGTCGGCGACATGTTGCGTGAGAGTTTGTTGCATGCTCTCGGTGCGCAAATCAATGTCGTTCACCCTCCTTGTGGTGTGTGTTGAGTGTGAAGGCACACCCTCCTATTTATAGCCTCAATAGGTCGGCAAGGGAGAGTAACCGCCACGGAAGGCACCTCAAACCGCCATCAGGAGTCGCTGAGGAGCCAACACGTGGAAGCAAAAAGGAATATCCCCCAGGACCAGGTCGCCCGACCTGACTGGGTCGCCCGACCTGGCCAGGGGTCCTCCTGGCCTGTGCTTTCTTGGGGAGGCTGGTAGGTGGGTCCTGAGGTCGGTTCCCGCGGTATTACAGGGAGTTACGTCGGTTAAGAGCTGAAAATGGGCCCTTCAATCCGTGTGACGTCCATGTGGCACTCTCTGATTGGTCGAAAGTGTGTTTTCTTGCCTTTTGAGGTGTTTCCTTCACATTTCCTCCTGCATGCACAAAGTTCTCCAAGTACAAGTGGAACTATATTATTGTGATAAAGCATGCGTGTATGAAATGCCAAATTCTCCTTTATTTGAGTATAGTTGACGGTTGAAAATGGTTGTTGACTTTTGCTAAGCCATATTAATAAATCATTCCCGGCACGGGGCCAGAAACGGTTCACTAATATGTCCTAGAGTCAAGTAGGTAAAATCCGCAAGCGCACGGAGAATACCGCTGTAGCATTTCACCCGGAAGTATTCAGGGTATCGTATTTGTTTATCCCAAAGGAAGGTTATGATCAAGAAGCGTTACTAACATATAAGATCATGTTAACAATTAGCAAGGATATCTAACCAAGACAGGCGGGTACATGATAATAACCGGGTAGTGTGACACACACAGAAGATTCCTACTGAATAAATAAAGTCTAGTGGAGGAAAGACTAGGCTAAGCTACTCCTACTATACATTCCTATACAGTTGCATAGCCTAAGTAGAATACATACAGACCCACACTCAGGTTCAGCAGTCAATAGTATAGCACTTCAGGCACGGACTTACCCCTGCATCCACAGGCGACTTCCGCCAAGAGCCTACGCACTAGCCTAGCGGGGAGGATTTCAGAGGACGGACAGAGCTGTCACCACCTGCCGCCTACCTCAACGAACCAGTAGACTAACGAATAATCAAAGGTAACCTCCTGCCTAGACACCACGTCTATGCGATCGATTACTACCTTAACCTTCTAGCAACGAATATTCACGCTAAGGCACCCTAAGAACTTAGAGCGATGAACGAGCTCACAAGCTAGAACTATAACTTAATTAAAGTAAAAAGTAAACTGCAAGAGGGGAAATCTCGACACTTACTATGATTGGCAAATGTCGTCGAAGTACAAGCGTGGAGAAGGCGAAGACAAGCCCAAGCCTCCTCCGAACTCTACTCCACTCTCTTCCTAATCTAAGCACTAGCTAAGTAGCACTTGGCCTTTGCAAGAGGAGCACTAAATCTTCAATCTTGAGTGTGTGTTGGAGTGAAGGCCCTCACCCTCTATTTATAGCCTCCTAACGTCGGTTTCAGAGGAGTAACCGCCACGGAATCCCCCCAAACCGCCATCAGGGAGTCATCTGGAGCCTACACGTGGAAGGCCAGGCGGAGAGGGCTCCAGACCAGGTCGCCCGACCTGACCAGGTCGGCCGACCTGGGGGTGGCCCCTCCTGGCCTGTGCTTTCTCCAGGTGGCTGTCCTATGGGCCCTGACGTCGGTTTGCGCGGTATTACAGGGAGTTACGTCGGTTAAGTGCTGAAGGTGGGCTCCTTAATCCGTGTGCTTGCTCCTGATTGGCCGGAAGTGTGCTTTCTCCTTGAATTTCCTTGAATTTTATTTAAACTCCATGGGTTGCTACCTGCATACACAAAGTCACCAAAACTTGTGGAAATAATTAGCAATAAATTCCTACCACTATGGTGGTGATCAAATTGTGTGATTCTTGCGGGTAAACGACGGTCATATTTTGCATTTAAGGACCGTCAACACCTCTTCAGCCCTGTCTCCTACATAAGTATTGGTGGTGACAAATATGGTCTTGTAATTGTTGATGACTTTTCTCGCTTCACGTGGGTATTCTTTTTGCATGATAAAGGTGAAGTAAAAGATGTGCTCAAGACGTTCATGAAAAGAGCACAAAATGAATATGAAGTCAAGATCAAGAAAATAAGGAGTGACAATGGTACCGAATTCAAGAACACTCAAGTTGAAGAGTATCTCGATGAAGAAGGCATCAAGCATGAATTTTTGGCACCCTACTCCCCTCAACAAAATGGGGTGGCCAAAAGAAAGAACCGCACGCTCATTTAGATGGCAAGAACAATGCTTGATGAATACAAGACGTCCGACCGCTTTTGGGCCGAGGCCGTCAACACCGCATGCCATGCCTCCAACCAGTTGTATGTCCATCGACTATTGAAGAAGTCACCATATGATCTACTAACCGGTAACAAGCCTAATATTTCCTAGTTTCGTGTTTCTGGGAGCAAATGCTTAATGCTAAACAAGAAACCCAAGACTTCTAACTTTGCTCCAAAAGTTGATGAAGGTTTCTTGCTTGGTTATGGGTCGAATGTTCATGCCTATCGTGTATTCAACAAAACCACTGGTTGTGTTGAAATTTCATGTGACGTGACATTTGATGAATCTAATGGCTCTCAAGGGGAGCAAGTTGTTAACGATGGTGTAGATGATGAAGCTTCTAGAAGTGTAATAAAAAGGATGGCCATTGGTGATGTGAGACCACAAGAAACTTCAAGTATTGAAAATCAACCCTCTCCCTCAAGACAAAACCAACATCATAAGAATGAAGAATTAAATCACGCAAGTGGTCAAGATCAAGATGTTGGGGATCATGAACAAGCATCAAGCAATGATTCTCAAAGACATGATGAAGAGGTTGATAAAGATGGTGGTCAAGAAAGCTCACACCCACCGCACCCAAGTGTGGATCAAAATGTACAACGTGATCACCTTATCGAGCAAATTCTTGGAGATATTGACAAGGGAGTAATCACTAGATCTCGAGTTAGTAGTTTTTGTGAACATTACTCTTTTGTCTCTTCTATGGAGCCATTTAGGGTAGAACAAGCACTTGAGGACGCAGATTGGGTGATGGCCATGCAAGAAGAATTGAACAACTTCACCAGAAATGAAGTGTGGACACTGAAGGAAAGGCCAAAGAACAAGAATGTTGTGGGCACCAAATAGGCGTTCCGCAACAAAAAAAATGAAGATGGTGTTGTGACAAGAAACAAGGCAAGGCTCGTGGCAAAGGGGTATTCACAAGCGGAAGGTTTGGATTTTGATGAAACTTATGCCCCTGTAGCAAGGCTTGAATTTATTAGCATATTACTTGCTTTTGCTACTCACCATGATTTTAAGTTGTACCAAATAGAAGTGAAAAGTGCATTCCTAAATGGGCCAATCAAGGAAGAGGTGTATGTAGAGCAACCACCGGGCTTTGAAGACTCTAAGTATCCTAACCATATTTATAAACTCCACAAGGCGCTCTATGGGCTTAAGCAAGCCCCAAGAGCATGGTATGAATGCCTTAGGGATTTTCTTGTTAAAAAGGGTTTTATGATTGGTAAAGCCGATCCAACCCTCTTCACTAAGCGTTTTGGTGATGATATGTTTGTATGTCAAATATATGTCGATGCCATTATATTTGGTTCTACTAACCAAACCTTTTGTGATGAATTTAGCAAGATAATGATCAAAAGTTTCGAGATGTCCATGATGGGAGAATTGACATTCTTTCTAGGCTTTCAAGTGAAGCAACTCAAGGAGGGCACCTTCATATGTCAAGCAAAGTACACACAAGACTTATTGAAGAAATTTGACATGGACAAGGCAAAGCCCAACAAAACTCCCATGCCAACAAATGGCCACCTCGACCTCAACAAAAAGGATAAACCCCTTGATCAAAAGGTATATAGCTCCATAATTGGCTCTTTGCTTTATCTTTGTGCATCTAGGCCCAACATCATGCTTAGTGTGTGTATGTGTGCACGTTTTCAAGCCGCTCCTATGGAGTGTCACATGGTGACCGTTAAGTGAATATTGAGATATTTGGTTCACACACCCAACCTACAAGTTATCACATTATAGAATATCAAACACATAAGTAAAAATTAAAAAATCCCAAGAAAACTTCTTTGATTTCTACTTATTTCTCCGATCTAGGCATGCCATGATGCCATTTTCAAGATTCATCATAAATATACTTTTGTTTTGCTTACAATATTGATACTTATTATAAATGTGATGAATCGATAGAAACATATTTGTATATATGTTTATTGAGGCTTTAATATTGTCGGATAATCCTATTTTGAACTTCGGATAATCCTCTTTAATATCTCAGATAATCCATATCCATCAGATTTTGCTAATCCCATATCGTAATCCGCATCCGCACGCAATCGGATTTAGATCGGAACCGCTAGGATATCTAAAATGTCATACTAAATCCTCAAAAATTGGATTCGGTCCAGATCGGATCAGATAATTATCCACACCACTTTCACCCCTACCCATATTACTTCCTTTTTTCAAATATATAGTGCATATTTAGAAGTGGCATAAAAACCAAGTTGTAATAATTATTAGCAAAAATTTATGTAGTCGCCACAAAAAAAACACAAAACTATCTAATGACTAGCATGTATATTAAATATGAAGCCAAAACAAAGAAACATTCACCAATAATCTACAAGCAGACTAATCATTACGCACATCGGAAGAGGATTTAACGGAAATATGTACTATATTTGTAGAAAAACATTTTGACAAATATACACTATATATACTTGAAAAGAGGAACCAGGGCCGGCTCTGGGCTAGTGCGGGAGGGGCGACGGCCCTGGGCTCTTGACTATGATACACAATGACCGTCTTCACAATTATTCTTAATTTGTATTGGCTACATAAGTCAAATATTCGATTTGGCTACATAAGTCAACTATATTATTGTATCCTATACAAAAGCATACTTTATTATTATTATTTTAACTGTATAGATGGTTTGCTCAACAAACTAATTATTAAAAACAATTGGCAAACCAAGTACAGAGCCAAAAAAAAATCGATCCAAAAGTAGATGATGCAACAATGCATATTTCTACAATGTTTTAGATTCTAATGTATTCTCTACATTGTGACAAAAAAGTTATAAACAATTGCCAAGGTGCCATCATCTATCGAAGTCTTGCAGCCCTAGAATTATAGCACTACCACAAAAACCGCCTATAGCGGCGGTTCAAAAAGCACTGTAGTGACAGATATGTCAATTTGCCGCTACACATGCATAGCTAAAAATAAACAACTATAGCGGCACACTTTTGACTCATCGAACAAATCGCCACTTCAATATACAGGACAGTGGCGGGTAGTAATGTGACCCGCTGCTACAAATCAATACAAAGTAATAAAAAAATTCTGAAATCCTAGTCGCCCGCCCACGCGCCGTCACACACGAGGCTTGTCAGATCCGCCTGCCTACACGTCGTCCACGCCGGATCCGCCGACACTCGCGTTAGATCCACCTGCCTGCGCATCGTCAACATCGGATCCGCCGGCTGCCGCGCCAGATCTGCCCGCCTGCCCATGTGCGATGGCTCCTTGCCTAAGGGGCAGCACAGAGGAGAGGGGCAGGCAGTCTGCCGCGCCAGATCTGCCCCGCCCCGAAGGAGAAGGCGGCACAGCCTGCCGGAGCAGGGGGTACTGCGGGCCAACCAATGGAGGAGGCGGCACGGCTGTCTGGGCGACGGAAGGAGGCGTCATGTCCTCCTCAAGAGGCGGCGGGTGCGGAGAGAGAGAGAGAGAGAGGTGCGGGGTGAAGAGAAATGAGATAGGGTTTGTGGACAGAGCAGAGTGGCGGTGGGCTGCTAGTTAAATGGGGTGTGAGCCAAGACAATAAGACAATAGCGGCGGGTGGCTAAATGGGCCGCTGGTACAAAACACATGGACTGCTTCTACGAAACATAGTATCGGTGGTAACTATGCATGCCGCTGCTAAAAATAGATTCTGATTTATAGCTGTTGTTCTTATTTGTATCGCCGCTATGGTAAATTTGCTACCGCTGCTATAGGCTTTCTGTGGTAGTGTAGTGTGCCTAGGATAAAGTTGCTTTTTTTTTATATATGTTGGAGACGAAGTCACCATTTGTTAATGTGTGAGACAGTTTTGACTTTATAATTTGACATCATTTTACATGGAAGTTTTTACGATAATATCAAATGATCATGAACCATGTATTTGAGCAAATCTTGATGACCTCTTGAGCCTATGTTATTATAAGTCATCTATTATTAATATCACATTTATTTTAAAATAGGACAGGATTTTAAGGATCATTTAGTTTCATTGATGGAAAAAATACTGTACGTAATAATAAGACTGAAGTAGTCCACCATATCTTGCACATGTACTATGGCTAAAGGGATCAAATTAAACGTGGGACCTACAGAGGTCCTAAAACAATAAACGTGGGAGCTACTATCGCGTCGTACAGCCGTACTGTACCTCGGACGATTACATCAAACCAACACAAGATTGTTTTTCTTCCACAAGGATGTCGATGTACCCAGCCAATATGCACGGCTGTGGAGTTCAAAAAAAAAACATGCATTATTTCAACTAAAATGAGAAATAAATTAGCCATTCAATCTCCTCATTTTTTGATGAGGACATCACTCCTATGGATACACACAACACTGCTCCAAATCTGGACTTGCAAGGTCCAATGACTAGAGCTCGTGCACGACGACTAAATTTAGAGGTGAGCTCGTTCCTACGTTCTTCGCTATATATTACTTTTGAGAATGGTTTGCTACCTAATGATTATTTTATGATTAGAAACCATGGAGAAGACCAGGAGATGATGGGAGAAGGAGCTGGGAACGTGGAGGACCAGCAAGGGCTTGGAAGCCAAAGTGGAGGCCCAATCAAAACCGACTTCGAGTCTGTTTCGGGGCCCAGGACCAGTCTGTACTAAAACAGTCGTCCAGGACGCATACGGACTCGGATTTGGACGTTCTACATATGCACGGAAAGATAAGGAGAAGACCTTTCCAATGCCGCCAGCCTCATGTCAAAATTCATCCGGAGTCATCGGAAATCGTCAAAACAAGACAGAGTCCAGAATCTGTGTCGGTGCTGCGTCGCCTATTTTTAGCCTTTGGGCTTTGTATCTAGTTGAGCCCAATTAGGGCGCGTCCAGAGGGTCTTGCACGACCCTAGGGTCTTTATATACAGCCGCCGCCTCACCATTAGGGTTCGGGTTTTGCTTAGATCAATTCTGTTCATAAACAGTTTCGCCGTTCATCGGTTTGTGAGACCCCAACTTCGAGAGTTTAATCATACATCTGCAATTGTGTTGCAATCTTCATTGTTCTTGCATGTGTTCTTGATTCGCAGGCAGGGATCAGCCTTCTCGGCGAGGTCAATCGTCTTTTGGACGGTTGATAACCAGAGGAGACGTCGTGCTGCGATTGCGGGGTTTAGAACGTGCTGTTCTAAAGCCGGATCGATTTGTGTGTCGCCTCCGACCAAATCAACTTACTGTTGACTTTTGCTAAGCCATATTAATAAATCATTCCCGGCACGGGGCCAGAAACGGTTCACTAATATGTCCCAGAGTCAAGTAGGTAAAATCCGCAAGCGCACGGAGAATACCGCTGTAGCATTTCACCCGGAAGTATTCAGGGTATCGTATTTGTTTATCCCAAAGGAAGGTTATGATCAAGAAGCGTTACTAACATATAAGATCATGTTAACAATTAGCAAGGATATCTAACCAAGACAGGCGGGTACATGATAATAACCGGGTAGTGTGACACACACAGAAGATTCCTACTAAATAAATAAAGTCTAGTGGAGGAAAGACTAGGCTAAGCTACTCCTACTATACATTCCTATACATTTGCATAGCCTAAGTAGAATACATACAGACCCACACTCAGGTTCAGCAGTCAATAGTATAGCACTTCAGGCACGGACTTACCCCTGCATCCACAGGCGACTTCCGCCAAGAGCCTACGCACTAGCCTAGCGGGGAGGATTTCAAAGGACGGACAGGGCTGTCACCACCTACCGCCTACCTCAACGAACCAGTAGACTAACGAATAATTGATGCAAATCAGTCACCCAAGTACCATACTTGCATGACCAAAGAGCACTCTGCCCCTCCGCGATTACTATTAACGAGGCAGAGCTACCGTACGAATACGATCACCAAACCCATGCTATACTTTATCAGCTAAAACTAAGCATAGAGACTATAACATATAAACTAGACTATAGTGACGGTATATAACTAGCATGACAATAGTAGTATAATAAATATAAACTACTATCACACAAGTAGACTATACTATCACATATATGGATCACAATATCAAACAAGAAACTCATGACCCAAGCACAACTATATAGAAAAAATATATATATTGATAAGAGCAAAGTCTTACAAAAGGGAAAAGATACAAGAGCCATACCAATTCCAAGTGAAGACTTGGGACTAGAGAGCTCTAGACTCAGCCTAACTCCACTAAAACTCCAAGAACTACTACTAGCAAGAGAGAAATGCTTCTTGTGGTGTGTGTTGAGTGTGAAGGCACACCCTCCTATTTATAGCCTCAATAGGTCGGCAAGGAAGAGTAACCGCCACGGAAGGCACCTCAAACCGCCATCAGGAGTCGCTGAGGAGCCAACACGTGGAAGCACAAAGGAATATCCCCCAGGACCAGGTCGGCCGACCTGACTAGGTCGCCCGACCTGGCCAGGGGTCCTCCTGGTCTGTGCTTTCTTGGGGAGGCTGGCAGGTGGGTCCTGAGGTCGGTTCC
This sequence comes from Eleusine indica, assembly GCA_030378355.1. NCBI lineage: Eukaryota > Viridiplantae > Streptophyta > Magnoliopsida > Poales > Poaceae > Eleusine > Eleusine indica. The sequence continues at coordinate 34,714,069 of CM059499.1, forward strand.
CGCGGTATTACAGGGAGTTACATCGGTTAAGAGCTGAAAATGGGCCCTTCAATCCGTGTGACGTCCATGTGGCACTCTCTGATTGGTCGAAAGTGTGTTTTCTTGCCTTTTGAGGTGTTTCCTTCACATTTCCGCCTGCATGCACAAAGTTCTCCAAGTACAAGTGGAACTATATTATTGTGATAAAGCATGCGTGTATGAAATGCCAAATTCTCCTTTATTTGAGTATAGTTGACGGTTGAAAATGGTACTTAACAGCCGTCAACAAACTCCCCCAAGCTTACCCTTTGCTCGTCCCGAAGCAAAGATAAACTTAAGTTGTTGATCAGGAGTTGCTACAATGTCCTACTCCTCAATAATACTATGCGCACAATAAAGTACTCTTCCTAGAATTAAATATGTTGGCACATAACTTACCCATTTACCTTGATCCATGGGGCTTTTACACCTCATTGTCTTGGGCGGTTGAGAGATAGAACAATTGCAGGGCACCAATCACTTGCTCTAGATTCCGCTATGTTATTCCGGAGGTTTTCAAAAGATTTTGAAAATAAAAACCAAGTTCCTCAAATGATTCTCTCGGATCACTCAATATGTGTATGATTCCTCACCAAGGCAAAGTGTTGCCTATAATCACCTACTTCTAAATAAGGCTTTATGTGGAGCTCAAGGTAGGGATATATGAGGCACTCATGTTCACATAATATTGCTATGTCAAAAGACCGGATCCAAGAAAAACATCAATTCAAACAATCTTGATCAAGATGTGCAAGTGTGTGGGAGAACGGAGGAATGGTGGATGGGAAGAAATAACTCCTTTTTGAATTTTCCTTCTCTCTTTTGGAGTTTCTAGGCTATGGCTATCTTTTGCTTGCTCTCTTTTTTGAGCATTTTTTTCTTTTCTTTTTGCATAGCCATAGTCCTAGTTTGCAATGAATACTTTGAGAGAGAGATTTTGCAATGGATATATGGAGTGTTTCTTTGGATGGATGGATGGATAGTTGCTTTCTTCCGGTGTAGAAGAATAGCTCACGGTGGATATGGTGGATATGGTGGATGCTATCTTCTTGATTTAGAAGGATAGCTCATGGCGGTGGATGTGTGTATATGATCTTGATCAAGAAAGCATGAAAAGAGTTCTACTAGGGTCACAACAATTTTGACTAAGCTCAATGTGAAACAAGCAGCATATGTGTAAAGGTTTTCAAATGTAAACACTACATATGGCTGTGGTGGGAATTTCATCATTGAGGAACTTATCAATTTGTCATTTTGAAAAATAAAACTCCGGAATTCAAGCTTTACGTTGAGCAAGATCATAGCAGCCCTATCTATCATATCATACCTCTCAACAACTTAGAACTAGAGAATGCATATGCTACCCACAAGATTCAAGTTCAAGGCAAGATTTACCAACAAACCTAACTCTTGAGAGAGTACTAAGTTGTAAACTAGCATTAGAGAGGAATAAAGGACAGAGCAACTATTCATCATCTCAACATAGGAAAATTATACACATTCATACCGCGCATGAAAAAGGGAAATATTTTTGTTCTTTTTATGTTTTGCAAATTTTTATGGTTTTCAGATTTTATAATTTTTTTTTTTTGGATTTTCAGATTTAGCAAATGCAAGAAATAAAGGGAAGGGGAAAGATACAAGTTACCGTGAGAAGGGAGGTCCTCTCCCAAGCTTGTTCTTGCTCATATCTGCTGGTTCGGGTCGTAGCCTTGGGAGCGGAAGAAGGCATCCCAATTGCTCTGATTCTGAGCCATCATCGCGTTCAGCTGGCGGAATTGGTTGTCGCTGAAATTCTGCCATTGCTGGGTGTCGGCGACATGTTGCGTGAGAGTTTGTTGCATGCTCTCGGTGCGCAAATCAATGTCGTTCACCCTCCTTGTCAACTCGGCCATCCCATAGTTGAGTTCACGGAACCCACGGGATGAGAATGACCGAGTGGCAAAGGATGGCGGTCCGCTTGAACTTGATGACGTCTGCATGGGGTAATCGTACTGAGATTCCCATGCTCCGGCCTGCCATGTTGATGCACCCGCCTCGTCCTGTGGCGGGGGCTGCTCCCATACCGGATCTCCGGTCGGAGTGTGAAACTCCGGTGTAGGCTCCATATGCCTACGGGAACGTGTCGGTCGCCCTGAAACACTATGCCTGCGAACTTCTCCCACTGGCTCAAGTGGGAGGGTTAGTGCCCGACAGTGATACAAACGAAGACCCGGGTTAGGTAACGGGAATTCATTTGTATACCCGGGAAAGTGATAGATCAAGGTATTATTTGGACCATGTTTCAAAGTATGTCCTTGCACAAGATAGTCCTCGCCTAGAAATTCTCTATCTACCGTCAAATATTCAACATGAACATTCTCAAGCAGACCACACTTCTGCGCAATGCGAGTAACTAAAGAGGTGCACTCAATTGGTCCTGTCAACTTTATATTGTCTAACCATTGATCAATCATGCATTCCGCGGGTGACACCCTAATTTTCTTAACCATGGCATAAAGTATTTTCAATTCATCTTGCCGGACAACCCTAATGTCACCTGGAGGAAACAAGGTCATAGCCAACCACACATGCATAAATCTAAGTGTAGGATTATGGATGGCACTTGTTCTAGGCTTGGGACCCCACTCGTTTCCGGAAATCTTTTTCCAAAAACTTTCTTTATGGAACCCCTTTAGCGCTTTATCTAAGTCTAGCCTACATTTAGGATTTAGACCTAGCATAGCATGAAGATCACCCCATGTGACCAAGCGCTCTTGCCCAAACAAGCGAAAAGAAATGCCTTCATCACACTTTCTAAGGGTGCATAAAAACTGCATAGTAAGCAAACGAGAACCCGGCTCATCTACTTCTACGAAATTTAGCCAACCCATAGTGCGAAAAATAGAGGCAAATTCTTCTCTCATACCTATTTTCTCGAGGAAGTCCGGATCGAAGCGTCGGGTGTGGGCGAATGGCCGTTCTCTCATGAGCGCGATGGCTTGGCCCTCGCAGTCGTCCTTGATGTCGAGATGCTCCTCGGTGATGAGCAAGGCCGGCCTTTCCTCCGGAATTTCAGCTTCGGGGTCACCATGCCCCGGACTTGGTGTGAGCTCGACGGAGGATGCTTGACTCGTGCTTGCACGAGTGCTTTTTCTCCGCTTGATTCCGGCGACTTGCTTCATTCGGTTGAACATGGCTGCACACAAGAACAAACACAAGACAAGAACAAAAACAAGATCGAACAAGTGTTCGGGTGAGCGTTAGTGAAAACGACAAACCCGAGCTTCTCCGAAACTGGTTTTCTTCTCACAACAACTTGCAAATGCACTAAAACAGAGGGGAAATATTTTTTTTTTTGGGTTTTTGGGGCTGTAGTAAAGTTGAAGAACATGAAATTTTAGGAGAGCAACAAGTGAGCAAAGGAGGGGAGTGAAAGATGAGCTTGGAATGGTGAAGCTCCTCCTCCTGGGCGGTTTTTATAGCCAAGGAAGCAAGATGGCCGTTAGAAAGGGACAGAGCAACGGCCATATAGCCGTTGGGAGAAAGGAGCACAGGAAAAAGTGGGGCCAGGGGGTCGGCCGACCCCACCAGGTCGGCCGACCTGGCAGGTGGGCCTCCTGGCAGCCCCCTTTTTCCTATGTGTTCCCCAACGGCTAGGGGATTTGTCCCCTGCTGCCTTTTTTCTCAAAAAGCTCAACAAAAAATCTTTTCAAAATGGAAAGCCCAAAAACCTATTTTCTAAATTTTCAAAAAATGCAAATGAGTTTTGAAAAATTCCAAGGTGGCTGGAAAAATTCAAAAATGCAGAAATGCAGTGGTCGGGAAAAATCAAAATGTGGTGGAAAGCAAATATGCAATTAAAAGAGCAAATATGGATAACTACTGGTTTAACCTCCCGGCGAGGACTCACCTTTTAAAGTCCGACGAGCGGGACTTTTCTCCGGCGTTCAGCTCGATGAAGCGTTATCCGGTCCCGGAGATGAAGACACGGATGATGCTTCTTGTTTCACTCGCCACACCTTCTTGGTCTTTGTTGCGGTCGGTGGCTTCTCGGGCTTCGGAGGCTGCGGTTTTGCAGGCTTCACAGTCTGTTTCTTTGCAGACCTCGGAGGTTGCTGCCTTGTGGACTTCGGAGGCTGTTGCTTAATGTGTGACCTTTGCCTCCTTGCCTTCATCAGTTGTTGCTGTGCAACCTTTTCCTTCTCAAGGAAGTTCTTCATGAATGTGATGAGGCTGTCCTTCTTTGGCGGAGTGACCTCCACTTCCTTGATGTTGCTTGGGTTCGGCTCGTACTTGATACGGATCATGTTGCACTGTTCTTTTCGTGGCCGAAAGTCAAACTTCTCCTCCTTGCCATTGATGTGGAAGCGGATTTCTCCGGCTCCTACATCGATGCGAGCATCCGCAGTGCTGAGAAATGGGCGTCCCAGGATGAGCGGTGTGCTCTTCCCGACGTCCATGTCAAGCACTACGAAGTCGACGGGGATGAAGCAATCCCGGATTTTCACTGGAATATCTTCGGCGATCCCCGCCGGATAGCGGACCGTTGAATCGGCCAGCTGCAGCTGCATCGGCGTGGGGGATAGTGTGGTGTAGTTGAGCTTGTCGAAGACATCCTTCGGCATGACGCTCACACTTGCCCCAAGATCACATAAGGCATGGTCGAAGTTCTGTGTCCCGATCGAGCAGGTGATCGTGGGACACCCCGGATCTTTCTTCTTCTCAGGAAGCCGGTTGAGTATAGCAGCGCTACACTCTTCCGTCAGCTTGACAATTTCTGTGGTCGGTAGTGGGCGCTTGTTGCTGATAAGATCCTTGAGGTAGCGAGCGTACGTGGGTACTTGTATCGCATCCAGCAAGGGCACGTTGATGTGCAGCTTCTGGATCACCTCAACGAAGCGTGTGAACTGCTCGTCCACGGTGGGCTTCCTTCTTCTTTCAGGAAACGGCATGAGGTTCGTGTCATAGAACTCATGTGGGGCCGTTTTCCTGGGCGGCAGTTCTTCTTCTTCTGCCGGCTTCTCAGCTGATGTGTCCTTTCCTGCATGGTTAGGGTATGGCGGATCCCGAGTGGACTTACCTCCTCTCGTGGTAACCGCATTAACATTTTCTAAGGGGGTCTCGGGTTGCCCCGGGATTTTCCCCGACTCAGTAGTAGGAACAGCAGCAGCTAACTGAGCTAATTGGGTTTCTATCATTTTATTAAAGCCCAGCTGATTCTTGAGAGCAGAGGAAACACCCTCTATCTTAGTGTGGATGCTCTCAAGAGTCCTATCAGTGGTGGCAAGCTTTTTACTGATGTTATCATTAACCTTAGCTTGACCAAGCACAAGATCTTTCAAGGAGGGCTGATTATAACCGGAATTAAAACCAGAGAAGTTGCCAGAGTTACCTCCTTGGTAGTTGGGACGTGGTGGACCCCAACTTTGACCTCCTTGTGGACCGTAGCCGTTGTTGTTGTTGTTGCCCATGAACATTGCGTCCTCACGGGTCTCAGGGCAGTCATTGCCCGAGTGTCCCGTGTTGCCACAGACCTCGCAAGTCATACGAGCGTCTAGGGCTTTCACTTCTCCATTGGCTTGGTCGTCCATCTTCTTCATGAGAAGGTCAATCTTGGCGGCGAGCATGTCAACCTCCTTGACGGAGTGCATGCCTCGCTGGCGAGGTTGGAGGTGCTCTTCATTCCAACCTTGGTTGGACACCATCTTCTCGATCAAATCTTTTGCCTTGCTCACAGTGAGCGAGAAGAAGGCTCCACCAGCAGCAGCGTCGAGGTGGTCGCGGGCCGATGGAGTAAGCCCGTTGTAGAAGTTCTGGATGATCAGCCAATCATCCATCCCGTGGTGGGGACATGCCAGGATGTACTCCTGGAGCCTCTCCCATGCCTCAGGAATCGACTCCTTCGACTCCTGCTGGAAGCTTGAGATCCTTCCGCGGAGGGCATTGGTCTTGCCCAGCGGGAAGAACTTTGCAAGGAACGCAGCTGAACACTTCTCCCAAGTGTTCGCAGCTTCAGGGTTTGCGTAGAACCACTGTCTCGCTCTCCCAAGGAGAGAGAACGGGAACAGTCGTAGGCGAACAGTTTCGGGGGTGACGTCCTTCATTTTGAACGTGTTGCAAATCTCCAGGAATTGCTGGAGATGAGCACTAGCGTCCTCATTGGCTTTCCCACAGAATGGGCTAGCCTGCACCATGGTGATGAGACCGGTCTTGATCTCAAAGTTCGCATCTCCCACATTGCCAGCTGGTCCCGTAGGGATGTTGGCAGCGGAGGGAGCGGAGAACTCGCGGAGGGTCTTGTCGGCCATTTGCTCAGAGCTTGATGGTGCGGGAATGACAGGTTCGATTGGCCGAGTCTCCTTACGAGGAGGGGTGAGCCTAGCTCGTGTCCTTCTCAGGAGTGACTCAGGATCTTCAGTGAAGTTTGTCGGCAAGTCGAAACCAGTCATACACTACCCTGTTTTCATACAAAATGCAGAAAACAAAGCAAGGTTATCCTGCTTAGGAGATAGCCTTAATAATTGCAACACTACTATATACATTAGTAATTTTTCTTAAATCATATGCCTTCCCCGGCAACGGCGCCAGAAATGCTTGTTGGTTTTTCTTACGTCTACGAATAAATCCGCAAGCGCACGGAAGACCGATGTAGCACTTCACCCAGAGTATTCCGGGGTATCGAATCACGAGGAACGTGTGTGTCTATCGTTGGACTAAATCACCCAAGGACACAGAGATTGATTAAGACAGGCAGAGGACAGAGAGGATGTCCCAAGAGTCAGGTTCCTACGTTAACTAAGCTATGCTCTAGTTTGCTCGCGTTGGGCACGGACTTACCCCTGCATCCACAGGCGACTTCCGCCAAGAGCCTACGCACTAGCCTAGCGGGGAGGATTTCAGAGGACGGACAGAGCTGTCACCACCTGCCGCCTACCTCAACGAACCAGTAGACTAACGAATAATCAAAGGTAACCTCCTGCCTAGACACCACGTCTATGCGATCGATTACTACCTTAACCTTCTAGCAACGAATATTCACGCTAAGGCACCCTAAGAACTTAGAGCGATGAACGAGCTCACAAGCTAGAACTATAACTTAATTAAAGTAAAAAGTAAACTGCAAGAGGGGAAATCTCGACACTTACTATGATTGGCAAATGTCGTCGAAGTACAAGCGTGGAGAAGGCGAAGACAAGCCCAAGCCTCCTCCGAACTCTACTCCACTCTCTTCCTAATCTAAGCACTAGCTAAGTAGCACTTGGCCTTTGCAAGAGGAGCACTAAATCTTCAATCTTGAGTGTGTGTTGGAGTGAAGGCCCTCACCCTCTATTTATAGCCTCCTAACGTCGGTTTCAGAGGAGTAACCGCCACGGAATCCCCCCAAACCGCCATCAGGGAGTCATCTGGAGCCTACACGTGGAAGGCCAGGCGGAGAGGGCTCCAGACCAGGTCGCCCGACCTGACCAGGTCGGCCGACCTGGGGGTGGCCCCTCCTGGCCTGTGCTTTCTCCAGGTGGCTGTCCTATGGGCCCTGACGTCGGTTTGCGCGGTATTACAGGGAGTTACGTCGGTTAAGTGCTGAAGGTGGGCTCCTTAATCCGTGTGCTTGCTCCTGATTGGCCGGAAGTGTGCTTTCTCCTTGAATTTCCTTGAATTTTATTTAAACTCCATGGGTTGCTACCTGCATACACAAAGTCACCAAAACTTGTGGAAATAATTAGCAATAAATTCCTACCACTATGGTGGTGATCAAATTGTGTGATTCTTGCGGGTAAACGACGGTCATATTTTGCATTTAAGGACCGTCAACACCTCTTCAGCCCTGTCTCCTACATAAGTATTGGTGGTGACAAATATGGTCTTGTAATTGTTGATGACTTTTCTCGCTTCACGTGGGTATTCTTTTTGCATGATAAAGGTGAAGTAAAAGATGTGCTCAAGACGTTCATGAAAAGAGCACAAAATGAATATGAAGTCAAGATCAAGAAAATAAGGAGTGACAATGGTACCGAATTCAAGAACACTCAAGTTGAAGAGTATCTCGATGAAGAAGGCATCAAGCATGAATTTTTGGCACCCTACTCCCCTCAACAAAATGGGGTGGCCAAAAGAAAGAACCGCACGCTCATTTAGATGGCAAGAACAATGCTTGATGAATACAAGACGTCCGACCGCTTTTGGGCCGAGGCCGTCAACACCGCATGCCATGCCTCCAACCAGTTGTATGTCCATCGACTATTGAAGAAGTCACCATATGATCTACTAACCGGTAACAAGCCTAATATTTCCTAGTTTCGTGTTTCTGGGAGCAAATGCTTAATGCTAAACAAGAAACCCAAGACTTCTAACTTTGCTCCAAAAGTTGATGAAGGTTTCTTGCTTGGTTATGGGTCGAATGTTCATGCCTATCGTGTATTCAACAAAACCACTGGTTGTGTTGAAATTTCATGTGACGTGACATTTGATGAATCTAATGGCTCTCAAGGGGAGCAAGTTGTTAACGATGGTGTAGATGATGAAGCTTCTAGAAGTGTAATAAAAAGGATGGCCATTGGTGATGTGAGACCACAAGAAACTTCAAGTATTGAAAATCAACCCTCTCCCTCAAGACAAAACCAACATCATAAGAATGAAGAATTAAATCACGCAAGTGGTCAAGATCAAGATGTTGGGGATCATGAACAAGCATCAAGCAATGATTCTCAAAGACATGATGAAGAGGTTGATAAAGATGGTGGTCAAGAAAGCTCACACCCACCGCACCCAAGTGTGGATCAAAATGTACAACGTGATCACCTTATCGAGCAAATTCTTGGAGATATTGACAAGGGAGTAATCACTAGATCTCGAGTTAGTAGTTTTTGTGAACATTACTCTTTTGTCTCTTCTATGGAGCCATTTAGGGTAGAACAAGCACTTGAGGACGCAGATTGGGTGATGGCCATGCAAGAAGAATTGAACAACTTCACCAGAAATGAAGTGTGGACACTGAAGGAAAGGCCAAAGAACAAGAATGTTGTGGGCACCAAATAGGCGTTCCGCAACAAAAAAAATGAAGATGGTGTTGTGACAAGAAACAAGGCAAGGCTCGTGGCAAAGGGGTATTCACAAGCGGAAGGTTTGGATTTTGATGAAACTTATGCCCCTGTAGCAAGGCTTGAATTTATTAGCATATTACTTGCTTTTGCTACTCACCATGATTTTAAGTTGTACCAAATAGAAGTGAAAAGTGCATTCCTAAATGGGCCAATCAAGGAAGAGGTGTATGTAGAGCAACCACCGGGCTTTGAAGACTCTAAGTATCCTAACCATATTTATAAACTCCACAAGGCGCTCTATGGGCTTAAGCAAGCCCCAAGAGCATGGTATGAATGCCTTAGGGATTTTCTTGTTAAAAAGGGTTTTATGATTGGTAAAGCCGATCCAACCCTCTTCACTAAGCGTTTTGGTGATGATATGTTTGTATGTCAAATATATGTCGATGCCATTATATTTGGTTCTACTAACCAAACCTTTTGTGATGAATTTAGCAAGATAATGACCAAAAGTTTCGAGATGTCCATGATGGGAGAATTGACATTCTTTCTAGGCTTTCAAGTGAAGCAACTCAAGGAGGGCACCTTCATATGTCAAGCAAAGTACACACAAGACTTATTGAAGAAATTTGACATGGACAAGGCAAAGCCCAACAAAACTCCCATGCCAACAAATGGCCACCTCGACCTCAACAAAAAGGATAAACCCCTTGATCAAAAGGTATATAGCTCCATAATTGGCTCTTTGCTTTATCTTTGTGCATCTAGGCCCAACATCATGCTTAGTGTGTGTATGTGTGCACGTTTTCAAGCCGCTCCTATGGAGTGTCACATGGTGACCGTTAAGTGAATATTGAGATATTTGGTTCACACACCCAACCTACAAGTTATCACATTATAGAATATCAAACACATAAGTAAAAATTAAAAAATCCCAAGAAAACTTCTTTGATTTCTACTTATTTCTCCGATCTAGGCATGCCATGATGCCATTTTCAAGATTCATCATAAATATACTTTTGTTTTGCTTACAATATTGATACTTATTATAAATGTGATGAATCGATAGAAACATATTTGTATATATGTTTATTGAGGCTTTAATATTGTCGGATAATCCTATTTTGAACTTCGGATAATCCTCTTTAATATCTCAGATAATCCATATCCATCAGATTTTGCTAATCCCATATCGTAATCCGCATCCGCACGCAATCGGATTTAGATCGGAACCGCTAGGATATCTAAAATGTCATACTAAATCCTCAAAAATTGGATTCGGTCCAGATCGGATCAGATAATTATCCACACCACTTTCACCCCTACCCATATTACTTCCTTTTTTCAAATATATAGTGCATATTTAGAAGTGGCATAAAAACCAAGTTGTAATAATTATTAGCAAAAATTTATGTAGTCGCCACAAAAAAAACACAAAACTATCTAATGACTAGCATGTATATTAAATATGAAGCCAAAACAAAGAAACATTCACCAATAATCTACAAGCAGACTAATCATTACGCACATCGGAAGAGGATTTAACGGAAATATGTACTATATTTGTAGAAAAACATTTTGACAAATATACACTATATATACTTGAAAAGAGGAACCAGGGCCGGCTCTGGGCTAGTGCGGGAGGGGCGACGGCCCTGGGCTCTTGACTATGATACACAATGACCGTCTTCACAATTATTCTTAATTTGTATTGGCTACATAAGTCAAATATTCGATTTGGCTACATAAGTCAACTATATTATTGTATCCTATACAAAAGCATACTTTATTATTATTATTTTAACTGTATAGATGGTTTGCTCAACAAACTAATTATTAAAAACAATTGGCAAACCAAGTACAGAGTCAAAAAAAAATCGATCCAAAAGTAGATGATGCAACAATGCATATTTCTACAATGTTTTAGATTCTAATGTATTCTCTACATTGTGACAAAAAAGTTATAAACAATTGCCAAGGTGCCATCATCTATCGAAGTCTTGCAGCCCTAGAATTATAGCACTACCACAAAAACCGCCTATAGCGGCGGTTCAAAAAGCACTGTAGTGACAGATATGTCAATTTGCCGCTACACATGCATAGCTAAAAATAAACAACTATAGCGGCACACTTTTGACTCATCGAACAAATCGCCACTTCAATATACAGGACAGTGGCGGGTAGTAATGTGACCCGCTGCTACAAATCAATACAAAGTAATAAAAAAATTCTGAAATCCTAGTCGCCCGCCCACGCGCCGTCACACACGAGGCTTGTCAGATCCGCCTGCCTACACGTCGTCCACGCCGGATCCGCCGACACTCGCGTTAGATCCACCTGCCTGCGCATCGTCAACATCGGATCCGCCGGCTGCCGCGCCAGATCTGCCCGCCTGCCCATGTGCGATGGCTCCTTGCCTAAGGGGCAGCACAGAGGAGAGGGGCAGGCAGTCTGCCGCGCCAGATCTGCCCCGCCCCGAAGGAGAAGGCGGCACAGCCTGCCGGAGCAGGGGGTACTGCGGGCCAACCAATGGAGGAGGCGGCACGGCTGTCTGGGCGACGGAAGGAGGCGTCATGTCCTCCTCAAGAGGCGGCGGGTGCGGAGAGAGAGAGAGAGAGAGGTGCGGGGTGAAGAGAAATGAGATAGGGTTTGTGGACAGAGCAGAGCGGCGGTGGGCTGCTAGTTAAATGGGGTGTGAGCCAAGACAATAAGACAATAGCGGCGGGTGGCTAAATGGGCCGCTGGTACAAAACACATGGACTGCTTCTACGAAACATAGTATCGGTGGTAACTATGCATGCCGCTGCTAAAAATAGATTCTGTTTTATAGCTGTTGTTCTTATTTGTATCGCCGCTATGGTAAATTTGCTACCGCTGCTATAGGCTTTCTGTGGTAGTGTAGTGTGCCTAGGATAAAGTTGCTTTTTTTTTATATATGTTGGAGACGAAGTCACCATTTGTTAATGTGTGAGACAGTTTTGACTTTATAATTTGACATCATTTTACATGGAAGTTTTTACGATAATATCAAATGATCATGAACCATGTATTTGAGCAAATCTTGATGACCTCTTGAGCCTATGTTATTATAAGTCATCTATTATTAATATCACATTTATTTTAAAATAGGACAGGATTTTAAGGATCATTTAGTTTCATTGATGGAAAAAATACTGTACGTAATAATAAGACTGAAGTAGTCCACCATATCTTGCACATGTACTATGGCTAAAGGGATCAAATTAAACGTGGGACCTACAGAGGTCCTAAAACAATAAACGTGGGAGCTACTATCGCGTCGTACAGCCGTACTGTACCTCGGACGATTACATCAAACCAACACAAGATTGTTTTTCTTCCACAAGGATGTCGATGTACCCAGCCAATATGCACGGCTGTGGAGTTCAAAAAAAAAACATGCATTATTTCAACTAAAATGAGAAATAAATTAGCCATTCAATCTCCTCATTTTTTGATGAGGACATCACTCCTATGGATACACACAACACTGCTTCAAATCTGGACTTGCAAGGTCCAATGACTAGAGCTCGTGCACGACGACTAAATTTAGAGGTGAGCTCGTTCCTACGTTCTTCGCTATATATTACTTTTGAGAATGGTTTGCTACCTAATGATTATTTTATGATTAGAAACCATGGAGAAGACCAGGAGATGATGGGAGAAGGAGCTGGGAACGTGGAGGACCAGCAAGGGCTTGGAAGCCAAAGTGGAGGCCCAATCAAAACCGACTTCGAGTCTGTTTCGGGGCCCAGGACCAGTCTGTATTAAAACAGTCGTCCAGGACGCATACGGACTCGGATTTGGACGTTCTACATATGCACGGAAAGATAAGGAGAAGACCTTTCCAATGCCGCCAGCCTCATGTCAAAATTCATCCGGAGTCATCGGAAATCGTCAAAACAAGACAGAGTCCAGAATCTGTGTCGGTGCTGCGTCGCCTATTTTTGGCCTTTGGGCTTTGTATCTAGTTGAGCCCAATTAGGGCGCGTCCAGAGGGTCTTGCACGACCCTAGGGTCTTTATATACAGCCGCCGCCTCACCATTAGGGTTCGGGTTTTGCTTAGATCAATTCTGTTCATAAACAGTTTCGCCGTTCATCGGTTTGTGAGACCCCAACTTCGAGAGTTTAATCATACATCTGCAATTGTGTTGCAATCTTCATTGTTCTTGCATGTGTTCTTGATTCGCAGGCAGGGATCAGCCTTCTCGGCGAGGTCAATCGTCTTTTGGACGGTTGATAACCAGAGGAGACGTCGTGCTGCGATTGCGGGGTTTAGAACGTGCTGTTCTAAAGCCGGATCGATTTGTGTGTCGCCTCCGACCAAATCAACTTACTGTTGACTTTTGCTAAGCCATATTAATAAATCATTCCCGGCACGGGGCTAGAAACGGTTCACTAATATGTCCCAGAGTCAAGTAGGTAAAATCCGCAAGCGCACGGAGAATACCGCTGTAGCATTTCACCCGGAAGTATTCAGGGTATCGTATTTGTTTATCCCAAAGGAAGGTTATGATCAAGAAGCGTTACTAACATATAAGATCATGTTAACAATTAGCAAGGATATCTAACCAAGACAGGCGGGTACATGATAATAACCGGGTAGTGTGACACACACAGAAAATTCCTACTAAATAAATAAAGTCTAATGGAGGAAAGACTAGGCTAAGCTACTCCTACTATACATTCCTATACATTTGCATAGCCTAAGTAGAATACATACAGACCCACACTCAGGTTCAGCAGTCAATAGTATAGCACTTCAGGCACGGACTTACCCCTGCATCCACAGGCGACTTCCGCCAAGAGCCTACGCACTAGCCTAGCGGGGAGGATTTCAAAGGACGGACAGGGCTGTCACCACCTGCCGCCTACCTCAACGAACCAGTAGACTAACGAATAATTGATGCAAATCAGTCACCCAAGTACCATACTTGCATGACCAAAGAGCACTCTGCCCCTCCGCGATTACTATTAACGAGGCAGAGCTACCGTACGAATACGATCACCAAACCCATGCTATACTTTATCAGCTAAAACTAAGCATCGAGACTATAACATATAAAATAGACTATAGTGACGGTATATAACTAGCATGACAATAGTAGTATAATAAATATAAACTACTATCACACAAGTAGACTATACTATCACATATATGGATCACAGTATCAAACAAGAAACTCATGACCCAAGCACAACTATATAGAAAAAATATATATATTGATAAGAGCAAAGTCTTACAAAAGGGAAAAGATACAAGAGCCATACCAATTCCAAGTGAAGACTTGGGACTAGAGAGCTCTAGACTCAGCCTAACTCCACTAAAACTCCAAGAACTACTACTAGCAAGAGAGAAATGCTTCTTGTGGTGTGTGTTGAGTGTGAAGGCACACCCTCCTATTTATAGCCTCAATAGGTCGGCAAGGGAGAGTAACCGCCACGGAAGGCACCTCAAACCGCCATCAGGAGTCGCTGAGGAGCCAACACGTGGAAGCACAAAGGAATATCCCCCAGGACCAGGTCGGCCGACCTGACTGGGTCGCCCGACCTGGCCAGGGGTCCTCCTGGCCTGTGCTTTCTTGGGGAGGCTGGCAGGTGGGTCCTGAGGTCGGTTCCGGCGGTATTACAGGGAGTTACGTCGGTTAAGAGCTGAAAATGGGCCCTTCAATCCGTGTGACGTCCATGTGGCACTCTCTGATTGGTCGAAAGTGTGTTTTCTTGCTTTTTGAGGTGTTTCCCTCACATTTCCTCCTGCATGCACAAAGTTCTCCAAGTACAAGTGGAACTATATTATTGTGATAAAGCATGCGTGTATGAAATGCCAAATTCTCCTTTATTTGAGTATAGTTGACGGTTGAAAATGGTACTTAACAGCCGTCAACACTTACCAAGAACCTTTCGGAAGATCGGGAACCCTTGTTCACATCAAGTGGTAATCAGAGCTTCAGATGCACCGTCAGGTTCATACTACCCTTTAGTTTTGTTTTCGTGTTCTTCCTATCGTCCACTGAAAATACCAAAAAAAAATTTTCCCCCGCCCATAACCACGTGTTTAGCCTTTGCATATTTCAATTTCAGAGTCCGTAGTGTTGAGTTTGTGCCCTAGTTCTTGTTTAGTTGCTGGTTTAGTTTGTGTTTTTGTCGTCAGTAGTGTTTCCCTTGCAACCCTAGCCGCCATCCCCTTCACCATCCTCGGTTTTGTCGGCTTTGTGTGCTAGGGTTGATTGATCAACACGCCCACCCTAATCCCACCCTAAACCTACCCTCACCACCTCGGACCACTTTTCATAAATTCCACTTTTCGCTGCATCCATCTTGCCAAAAAACTCCCTACCCAACCCCAAGCCCGACTCGGATTTCACTCAAAACCCCGGGTTCTTCATAACCGATTCCGACACCCCTTCGGTAAAACAGCCATAACTTTTCGCTCGGTTGTCCGTTTTGGCTGAAATTTTTACAGGAGATTCTAGATGAAAAGTTGAGCCCTCATCCTACGTCCTGTGTGCCCTCGTCAAAAAATTCAAAAAAAATCGGGAAGATAAAGAAAAAATTCATTCAAGTTGAAACCCGACGTTTTCTGAAACTTCAAAATTTTCTGTAGGCCACGTCCTATCTCGGTTTGAGCTGAAATTGTTTGTGGTTTCTTCCTGTTTACTAGTGAGTTGGAAAAAAATATCAAAAAAATAAAATAAAAAAAATAAATTTGGGATTCCTACTAGTGCTCCATCTAGCCCCCTGGAATTTCTGAGTTCGGCTGCTTTACACTAAGCCCCCTATTATCGACTGTGTCCCTTTGTCTCTTTGTTTCTTCTTTGCTATCACTACTGTTCTAGGACATAGTTAGACCAGCAACTAGGGATAAGTTATTTCGACACTTATTCAGCTTTACTATCTGTTTTTGATTTGTGTGCCACTCATATATATATATTTGGCCTTCCTAGCTCTATATACTTCTTCTGGACAGCACATAGGTTATTTGGTAACCCTTGCAATCGTGGAACACTTCTCCCTGGTATCCTTCGCTTTGTTGTTTTCAGAACTTTGTAAGAGCTTTGCAAGAAGCTTACTTTTGTTGTGTTGAGAGGCACCACTGCTTAGTAGTTTTGTAGGGATAACCTTCACTTTTTGTTTCCTGTTTTGGTGTTTCTGATGTCAGGAAGCGATGGGGAGGGTGCTTCACCCTCCAAATTGGATGAGTGCGTGAGCCAAAATCAGTTACATAAGGCTTTGCAGGCGGTTCAGAGTGATTTGGCAGAGACGATCACCAGGGCCGTCACCGACGCCGTCACCAAGCTTCACCTGGGAGAAAGCATTGAGCGGTTGGATAAGAGAGTCTCTAAGCTAACCGATCAGGTTGTCGAATTGGAGACTGCTCACAAGACCAACAACAACAACAACAACAACAACAACAACAACAACACCAACAACGACGTTGAAGACGATCATGATGAAGCAACGGTGTATAAGGATGATGGCACCATCGATAGGTCAGCTACAAGGACCGCAAGGTTACGACGCCGTTTGCAACGTAACCCTCAAGGTATGGGTGGTTTCCACAACCACAACCATCGCACACAAGGTAACTATGCTCCAGATGATCCGTATGCTAAAATTAAGTTTTCAATTCCTTCGTTTTCGGGTCAGTACGATGGTGATGCTTACCTTGATTGGGAAATGACGGTAGAACAAAAATTTAATGCCCATCTTGTTCCTGAACAACATAGAGTTAGACAAGCCACTAGTGAGTTTAAGGACTTTGCTATTGTTTGGTGGAGTGGTCTAGCTGCTGAAACCGATTTGCCTACTACTTGGGAAGAACTTAAGGTAGAAATGCGTGATTGTTTTGTTCCTCCTTCTTTTTATAGAGAAATTCGTAATAAACTGCAGCGTTTAGATCAAGGAGATAAAACTGTTCAGGAGTATTTTAGTGAGCTTCAGAAGGGTTTGATTCGTTGTGCTGTGGTTGAAAAAGTAGAGGATCAGATTTGCCGCTTTTATTCTGGTTTGAGAAAAGAAATTCAGGACATCCTTGATTATAAAGAATTTTATACCCTCAACCAGTGTTTCCAGTATGCTATGCTTGCAGAGAAAGAATCACAGGGACTTTTCCAGGCTTTTGAGGAGTACAGCAAGTCCAGGAATTTCTACCCACCACGGCAGACGGGGACTTCGGGGCTGCCCAAGCCATCTTTCCGGCCGTCCCCACCAGCTAGTGTTGTTTCTGCAGCACTAAGATCAGCCCCTGCCCCTTCTATGCGCTCAGGTAAAAATTCTGTGCAGGTACCGGCTAGTAGTGCCTCCTCTGTTGCTTCGACGGGACGCACTACAGGGATTCAGTGCCACCGATGCCATGGTCTTGGCCATGTGCAGAAAGATTGCCCGAGTAGGCAAGCATATGTGGCGACAGATGATGGCGGTTACATGAGCACCTCCGATGTGGAGGATGAGGAGGAGGATGTCGCTGCCACCAGCGGTGACCTCGTCCTTGGTGGCGGAGATACCACGGGCTACATGAATATTATTGTGCAGCGTGTGCTTAGCACACAAATCCAGCAGCCCGAGATGATGCAGCGACATAACTTGTTCCAGATTTTCTTCGTCATCAAGAACCGTCGGGCACGTGTCATCATTGATGGAGGAAGCTGCAACAATTTGGTGAGTTCTGATGTGGTTAAGAAGCTTGATTTGACCACACGCCCACATCCACATCCATACTACATTCAGTGGTTAAATGACTCTGGAAAAGCTAAGGTAACACAAACTTGCAGAGTTCCTTTTTCCATTGGTTCCTATGTGGATTCTGTTGATTGTGATGTTGTACCCATGCAAGCTTGTTCACTTTTATTGGGTAGACCTTGGGAATTTGATAATGATGCTGTACACCATGGTAATAAGAACCTTTCGGAAGATCGGGAACCCTTGTTCATATCATTGTTGATATATCTATCTTTTTCATCTTTTTTGATTCTCGTGTAGAGGTAAAACGACAAATAAATTAGGGAGTACAAAGATAAACACTCTGTCTCTAACCAGTCGCCATTCAATCTTCAAGAGAAAATGTCACGTGCGAGGAATATTCAAGCGCGTGGTTGTGGAATCGAGTCTGGAGCGAAGTAGTGGGACTACGAAATATGAATTATTTCAACTAAAGGCTTCTTTCCATAGCAACCTAAGAAAGAATTTCGAGCCACGTGAAAGACTGTTGATCTGAAAAATCCTGCGATGTGTCCTTGAGAACTGGCAATGTCAGGTTTGAATTCGCTGGTCAACACGCTTCTGCAGTTGCAAATAACTTTGTTTATGTGATCGATTTGCCAGTTCTCAAAGAAATAGTGTGTTTAGGTTCTTTTGTTTGTGACAAGTGGGTGTGTCCAGCGAAGTATAGCTATGTATGATTCAAATTGAAGAGAGAATATCAAGCCACGTGAAAGACTATTGACTAATGATCCCACAAATCCTGCCATGTGGCATGTGTGCTTCAAATTTTGCAAGCAAAAGTTTTTATTTTCTTGAAGCTGCAAATGTGGTACTTTTATGGTTCAAAATAATAGCAAGTGTTCCCCTCAAAACTTTTGATGAGTATATTTTGTATAGATTAGAATTGAAGTGTTAATTTACTAATTTATGTTTTATTCCATTGAGAATAGTTATTGGGCCGGTTAATTCCATAGTCATAATTTAGGTGCGGCCCAAAATGGAAAACAGTAATGTGAATTTTGTCCATTAGTGGTAATTTAATCCTCTAGTTGTAATTTAGCTGATTAATTAGTTTATTAATATTAATTTATATGAATTATCAGTAGTCTATCAATTTTTTAATATTGTCCTCTTGTGGGCCGAAGATAACATATCTACACTATCGGATACAAAATACTAGCAAAGTAGTTTTGAGATAATATTAGCCATAATTCTCGACGGTTTACGGGTTGCTAGTTGTCAAAGAAACAATGTGTTTCGGTTCTTTTGTTTAACGTTGGAGTATGATAACGGTATCGTAACCGCACTGCCATGATGGATCGAGAAGCGCGACGGAGCACGGAGATTAAGTGCAGCTGCGATTACATAGCCGCAGTGCACATGGACAGAGGAGGAGGAACGAATGGATTGTTTGGAAAGAGAAGAGGAGGAACGAATTAATATGTAGGAGGGCATAGTTACCAGAAATGCAGAAATCAATAAGACTGTAAAATTTATGCAAACCTTTTTTATACAGCCTGGACGAAAATATGCAAATAAAAATGGAAGGAAGATATCGAGCTGGGTTGCTGGCTTAGTTAGCCACACCAACGAAGATTAAGTCCTTGTGGATTCGCGTTGGACAGAGTGACACACGTGATAGGATATAAGATGGAAAAAGAAGAGACTAAGAGAAAAGGAAGGAGGGAGAACCGACGCTCTCGTCCGTGGTCAGCCATCGCACACGGATCATGTGCTCTGGAGCGTGCCCTTGTTTGGACCGGAGAAAAACAAACTACTAGCAGCTGTACGTGCGGAAGGGGTATGAAAAACCTTTGCCCTCCCTCATCATGTAGGCACGGATAGAAGGAATGTCGACCACGTTCACCTCGGTCAAGTTTGACTAGTTCGTTGATTCGTTCAAACTCTCCGTCACTGAAATCTTTGTATCCTACAGTGATCATGAGATTGGCTTTGGTACAGGGTGCTCTGCACATATTACGTGCAGATTGAATGGTCATGCAACACGTGTTGGTAGTAAAAAAACAAAATATTTAATTACATGTTTCATCTCAACGTAGTTTGATATTTCATCACAGACAGAAAGTTTGTGACAAAAAATTACCTACCCACCAGAAAATATATTGAAAGAGCCTCCACAGTTGCACATCCTTTAACTAGACAAAAATACCATCCAATGTGCACATGTTTAATCTCCACGCAACATATGAAATGTTAGGACAAATCAGAACAAATCAAAATTACGCATAAGTTAAATTTGTTTAAAATTTATCAGTTTCATTTTTTTATTAAAGTAGTATAAAGGTAACTATAAATCAAATTTTTTGAAACCCAGAGTCCGTGATCAGGTTTTTTCTTTTCTTTTTGTTTTATTTGGAGTTTTTCTGGTGTTTGTGTCCCCTCTTCAACTCGAGAGTTTGAATTATCATATACCTTGAAAAACAATTACACAGTTTCGAAACCTCCTATATATTTTTGATCGAAACCTATATTCTGTTCCATTTTGACCCAAATACTTTTCCTTATTTCTCCCAGCGGGGGCTATCGGAGCAGACCGCCACTTCTATCTCCCTTGGCCCATTCAAGCAGGGCTTGACCTGTGCAGTCTGCCCACCCATGTCCCCCATCGTGTTTGTGTGTGAGACAGAGAGAGAGAGAGCGCCAACCCTTGGGCCCACATATTCAGCTCTTCTCAAGCACCTAGTACGGGAAAATGGTTTTGATGTTACGAGATCTTAGGGTATTACCGTGTTACTAGTTTTAATATACATGTCTAGATTGTTAAAAAAAATTCTAACAAACATATGATCGGACAGGGTAACACCTAATCCTGTGGTTACACAACCTTTTTCTCCATAGCACTAGCCGAACTGCAACTTTTTTTCCATGGATTTCTCGCTCCCATGACACTACTGCAAAGTAGGCCTTAGCGGTGGCAGTCCTAAGGTCATAGCGGCGTGACATAAAATGAGCAGCCGCTACAAAGTACACAGAGGGTCTGCCATGAAGCCACCGCTACAGAAGACCCTTTAGCGGCGGTTGGAAATACCAACTAGCGCTATGTAAAACATATTAGCAGCGGTTGACAATACTAACATCTTTTAAAAATTCCTAGACTATAAAAGTTACGTTCGGACAGCTTCCACTCTCAATCGAATAGTGACAACATGACAATTTGGGTAAATCATCAAAATCGAGGGGGAGATTTTGAGTTTGTTGTTTTGCAATCTTTTGCTATATAAGGTAAGAGGACCTCATTTCATATTTTCATTTTAAAATCAACTTGAATTTTGGATTTTAATTTTGTTAGATTTTCAGTAAAAATGTTACATGTAGTTGACTTTTTGTATTGTGGGTTGGAGTTGAAGTTTATGTAAACATATATTATTTATTTCCATCATAATATAAAAAATCAACTACATGTAACCTTTTTTTATGTAGATCAAAACGTAGATCTAATTTGCTTACTAGAGAGAGAGGAAGAGTTAGGGTAAGAGGATGTTAATTTTTTTATTTTTTGATAAAAATTAAATATTATATAGAATAATTTGTATTTGTTTTATTTTACCTTTCATAATATTTTTCACTCCATTAATTTATTTTTCAATATATTTAGGTTATATTCAAATATTTTTCACTGCTTGTAAATAATTAATTAAAAATATTTTTTTGGTTTTCGTGTAAGGTCATTTAGGATGGATAGATCTTAGATGTCCGAGTCACAAAGACTAGATTTGTTATTTATTCAAGAAGTCAATGTACTTGTTGAACGGGCCGCACACCATGCTAAATGTCAGGGGACGACAAAATATATATTGTTTGTGCTATGATTGCAAAAATGAGAAATTATGGAGAGATACAAATGTAATCAAATCATACTTGGTGTGGAGAGGTTTTGTTGCGGGGTATACAAGGTGGACAAAAAATAGCGAAAACAATGTGGTTGATGTTGAATTTGATGAGTCTATTGAAGTTGAAGTCGAGGCTATCTAATCGGTAGGTGTAGCTGCTGCAGAGTCTCATGGCACTACTGCTGTGGATTTTGATGCTGATTTTTTGTTGAGTAGTTGTTATGTCATATTGAGCCACAGGCATTGATCAATGCTGGTACAACAAAAGCGTTTAATAATTATAATTCTAAGCTTCATGATCATTGATGTTTGAAACTCCCAAGGTATGAATATTTTGGTGATTGAGTAACAACATGAAATGGTTACCAATGCCTACATCTAGTATTGTGGATGTAGAACAAACTATTAACTCAAACATGAACATGGTGAATATCGCCTTGATGGTCAATGGAGGACTCGGCGGAGTATCATCGAGATCATGATGGAGAATCATGGTGATGGAGATGGATCAAGGCTAAGGACAGCTAGGTCCAAGTGTGTGTGATCACTTGTCTACTGTGTAGGCTTGAGTTCATAGTAGAAACCGTACTATCAAGAGGGCACGAGTCATTGGCTTCTCTATGGTTAGAGTATTAGGATGATCAAGTAAAGCTCTAGGACAGTTAGAGTGGTAGTGGAGAATGAAGTACCGAGAAGGCGACTAGAGGGGGGGGTGAATTGGAATCAATTAAAATTCTTCAATAGAACTTGGTCTATGTCCCGTTTTCAATCGAATCCAACCCTAAAGCAAGTCACCAAGGTCACACACATCAACTTGTGATGTGCTAACCTTAGAAATGACTAACACCAGTGGAAGAGATAGAGAGAAGCAAGAAAGAACAGCCAAGACCCAAGACTAAGGAAGAGAAACACATAAAACAGACAGCTCAGACTAACCATCGGCAGTGCCGGCCAAGGGCATTGGTAGTGCCGGTGGCATCGGTAGTGCCGATGTGGGGTTCAGACCCAAGCCATTGGCAGTGCCGATCCGGGTTCAGACCCACCTGCAGTACCGGTCTAGGTGATCGGCAGTGCCGATCGACCCCCGATAGAATAGAAAAAATGTCACAATTTTGCAAAGAACGCACCCAAAACCTAACTAAATGAACTCCAAATCAAGCGATTTTTGGACCAGATGATCCACCTTCCTCCAACAAGATCCACTCAAATAGGTCAAAGAATCATCATGAATTTCAGATCTTGAGCCAAGAACACCAAAAAGAGAAACTTGAGAAATCTACAAAATCGAAGGTGCTTGAGCTCTTGATTCGGTCAAGGATTTATATAGGATTGTTCTAGCTCATCAAAGCACCATGATCCCCAAGAATTTTGCTCTAAAAATAAGATAAAAAATTCTCATGAAAATAGCTCTGAATATAGAGAAAAAGAGAAATTCTGGATTTAGGGAGAGAGGATGATCTTGACCATGAAATTGAACCTCATATCATTGATGCAACAATTCAAGATACATGATTACATGGCTAGGAAGCCAGCCTCTTCCTCCCACTCTTTGGAAGAGCAAGAGATGTCTCTCACATACCCACTACTCTCCTCTTTACATGAAGCTCTCTCCTAGCACATTGGAATGAAAACCTAACATAAGGCTAATGGGAAGAGACTCAAGGGATACACTCTTCCACCAGCCCTACCTCTCCTTATATAGGCCTAGGGTTGTCCTAAAGACCACACTACCCTTGACCTACAATACACTGCCATCTACCATTAGGGGCAAACTCGTCCAACTTTTTCTTTATCGCTCGAACGCCCTCGAACCCTTCACATCTTTGCTTCATCTCCACGTAAGCATCATGATGGTACCACGTGCACCTCCAATCGCCGCCACCGGTTTTGAGGCCCAAACTAGGAAACCGTCTTGCATGCTTCTCAAAGCATATTTTTCTTAGAGTCGACACATGTCACCATGTCCCGTTATCCTGGCCCCCCTTGTCACTTGCACCGGCATCCCATTCGCCTTGACTTGGTCAACACGCCGTCTTCATGGCTCCCACAGTTTTGAGGCTCAACCGTGAAACCATCTGTGCTTCATGCCTCTCCACGTGTACGATGTGGATCACCCTTGACTTCACCCGGCCTCCCGATCGTCCGGGCCCAAGTTCCCTACTTGTGCGGATCCTTTCACCGTTGACCGCCAAGTTGAGTCCATTAATCTACACATCATGGGAGAAGCAAACACATTTCCATCTCCTGCAACATCTCCAATACTTTCACCAACTCTGATTAGTGAAAGATAATCATGCACAAACCCAGGCAATCCTCAAATCCCCGCATTTTAACTCAAACACCAAATCGGCCAATGTAAATTACTCATTACATATTATAAACCATGACACATATCCACATGGGTTCTCAGAGAAGGATTGATCAAGGCTTGGAAGCTTGAAGACGAGTCAAGAGGACAGCAAGTTTCAGCTTCAGGATATGTCACCGTAAGGTACGGCAAAGTTGCCGTAGGGCCCATTGAGAAATGCTCCTGTACGCGCAGGTATGTGGGTATCACCGTATGGTGCGGAGGTTAAGTCACCGTAAGGTATGGTGAATGCCAAGAGTTCTATAGAAGAGGTAGAGACTTTGGACTGGAGGTCAGTGTACGATACGACGAGGTCGCCGTAAGATACGTCGACTCAAGAAGAAGGAGACCATTTTTCATGTACTCTTTAGAGACCTTACGGCAAGGTCGCCGTAAGCTACGGTGACCTAAGAATGAGAAGGAAGTGGCCAGAACTCAAGTGGTGTTGCTGATGTTATGGCGAGGTCGCTATAGGTTACGGCGATCGGAGGAGTTGAAGTGGCCAGTTTCTCGTACTCTCTGGAGGAGGAACCGGACCAAGACTTTTGTTTCTCCATCCCTGCATTTAGAGCAAAAGAGTACCCTTATGCAGCATGGTTGACTAGTTGATTCCCTTTTCAATGCGAATGGATATAAAATGCCAGGTAAGCCAGCCATCTTTCCCAAATAAGGCATCTACCACCCTCTACATCATATACAGTGCTAGTATTACGGCAGCTATGGCGACCCCTGTCACTGTCTCCAGCGCCCTGGCTCCAGCCTCCACAAGGCCAGCGGAGCTGGACGTGCATGAGAGTTGGCCGGCAGTACACCCCGAGCATGTGGGGCGACTTCTTCCTCACCCACCAGCCGTGCACGCCGTCGGAGATTGATTCCATGAAAAACAAGGTTCAGGCCCTTATGCAGAAGGTGAGGTTGATCGTGCTAGAAGCTGCCACCCTGGATGACCTCACTCAGAAGCTAGACCTCGTCGATGCATTGCAGCAGCTAGGCTTGGCCTATCGCTACAAGAAGGAGGTCGATGAGCTGTTGCGTGCTGTGTACAATAACAAGAATGGAGTTCCTATTGACCTCTATGTCATCTCATTGAGGTTCTATTTGCTCAGGAAGCATGGATATGCCGTTCCTTCTGGTAAGAAATTTGTTATTTCAATGCATGGTTTACCAGTTTATTGTACAAATGGTGCTACATTGAGAGGACGAACGAATAATGTGCCTAAATGCTCAATTACATGCGCAGATGTGTTTCTGAAGTTCAGAGGTGTTGAAGGAAACATTACAAGCGATGATGCAAACAATGTGATGATTCTTTATGACGCCGCACATCTGAGGACTTGTGGGGAGGGCATTCTTGACAAAATCATCACTTTCAACAAGTGTCATCTCCAATATATGTTGGAAACAATTTTGGAAACGGCTCTACCTGAGGAGGTGCGGATCACGTTAGAGACACCTCGATCTAGGAGGGTTGAGAGAGTGGAAGCAAGGCGCTTCATCTCGGTGTACGAGTGTTGGAGATATGCCCAAGAGACAATACGGATTTGATCCGTATGTGAGGGTCACACGGATATTGATCCGTGAGGAATTAGTCCACTAATGAGCCAACTAGTCGAGGCCCATTAGAAGGGTCTATTTAAGTGGAGGAGGGGCTTAAGGTGCAGGGGATTCCACCAGTTATTAACCCTAGCCGCCGTGCTCCTCTTTCTCGCCCATAAAACCCTAACCGTGTTGCCGGTGCTAGCACACCGCGCACGGTGCTCCAACCCCCTACGTGTGGATACCGTGAGGAGGCGCTGCTATTGCTGCGGTGCTGACGACTGGACTAGAAGGAGACGATTGGCGTGATCGACTACTTCCTCTACACCGACGCGCGACTACGTTGGATCGAGCTGCTCCAACATTCGCTTCCGCTCCGCCTGCGCGTCTAGTGGTAACGATCCTTGATCCTCTCTTGCAAGGTTTCTTGGTTGAACGGTAGAAATTATTATATGCTATCGTAGCCTACCCGTTCCCCAACAGTGGTATCAGAGCTGACCTTGTGTAGTTTGTGATCTAGATCTTGTCCATATAGTTGATATGTTGATTTACTAGATGAGATCTATTACATGTTTTTGTGTTCGGATTGATTAGATCAATGATGATAGGGAGGTTCACAAGGTAATGGGCGGATAGCGATACATGCATCATTGATTTATTTGTGTTCCTTCTCCGTGCGCGCGCGACTTGTCCCTACCGGCTGGAATCACCATCGGGACTAACTGTGTGCGCCAGTAGAGGAGCCAATAATATCATAATCATGTACCGCAGTCTACTCATGAAAATCTAATAGAAAACTAAGCCATTGTGAATGACTCAAAATCGAGCAAATATGATTTTCCCAATAGGATTTCCATTGCGATTTTATAGATACGATCTGTGAAATCCTGTGAGGTTTCAGGGCGCTGCCCTGAGACCCGCGGGGGGTGGCTCCCCCCTCGATCCCCCGCCCGCGGGACCGTCGTACGGACACGCCTAGATTGTTACAACCCTTTTTGGCCACATGTTAGCATTCGCTTCTCGCCTAACTTGTTTTTGCAGAGAATGTTGTGAATGGTATGGCCCAAAAGATGCATGTGATGTATATATGTGATTTGCATGGCCTGCGTGCCACGATTAATTACAGCTGGGTTGAGGCTGTCATATTATTGTATAACGGCCTGCGTGTCGACCTGTGATGCTTGATATTCTCATGTAATTTATTACTAGCTATTAGTTGTAGTAGCTAAGTGTTAGTTCATGGAGGCCTCAAGCATGATGGTTGAAGGGACGGGAGACATGGCGATGACAATGGAGATGGAGATCACCAATTGAAAGGGGCCATACTATTTCACAGTTAATATGATTGCCTGTGATGATGTTCCTATCATCCTATTCTTTCATGTGTTATTTATATTAGATATGATTAACATGCTAGAATAGGTTCCCTCAAGAAAAATTAAATTATATGTCCTTCCAATAGCTGCACCTATTAAAATTATGATCATTGTATGGTAGGTCTGCCAAAGTAGAGTACCTCAACTATCTTAATTATTAGGATAAATGTCGGACATTTACATGCATAGTAATTGTTTAATTAACAAAGCTATCAAAACGGTTTTGGGCTTTGGGGCATGGTGTTGGCGCTGGGGCATGTGATGCCACCCAACAAACAAGAGTCACATAGGGATGTGATTAGCAAAGTGTTGCTTACCTATGTCACTAGATTTCTAGCGGTGATGCCAAAGCTCACTAGGATCTAAGTTGAATATGGATCTTGAACCACTATATGTCGTTTTGAGGGAAAACGGTTCCAAGCATATAGTGGAATAATGAACTTTTGTTAAAATGTTTATAAGAGTTTTATATTTACATAGTGCTTATATTTGCATATTTTTTGTTGTAGATCATGGCACCAACCGCTAGTAACACTTTCAATTTGCGCTCAATTCTTGAAAAAGAAAAGCTTAGTGGAACAAACTTTATTGATTGGTATCGCAACTTGAGAATTGTTCTCAAGCAAGAGAAAAAGGAATATGTTCTAGAGCTTCCCTATCCTGATGATCTGCCAGAAAATGCTACTGCCACTCAGAAAAGGGAGTATGAGAAACATACCAATGATGCAGTTGATGTTAGTTGTCTCATGCTTGCCACTATGTCCTCTGAGCTTCAGAAGCAATATGAGAACGCGGATGCCCACAATATGATTGAGGGACTTCGTGGCATGTTTGAGAACCAAGCAAGGTCTGAGAGGTACAACATCTCAAAGTCCTTGTTTGCGTGCAGGCTAGCTGAAAACGGTTCTGTCAGTCCTCATGTGATCAAGATGATTGGTTACATTGAGAATCTAGAGAAACTTGGTGCTGCTCTACACCCTGATTTGGCCACAGATGTAATTCTCCAGTCGCTTCCTGCGAGCTATGAGCCTTTCATTTTGAACTTTCAAATGAATAGCTTAGAGAAGACATTGGCTGAGTTGCATGGGATGCTTAGGACAGCTGAGGCAAGCATCAAAAAATTTGGTCCAAGTCAAGTTAACTTGGTTCAAAAGGATAGCAAGAAACGAAAGTGCAAGACTAAGGCTAAGGCTACAGATCAGATCTCTAGCACTAAGCCTAAGCCTGTAGCAGCTCCTAAGCCTAAACCGGCGGCTAGTGATCCTTGTTTTCACTGCAAGAAACCCGGTCATTGGAAGAGGAATTGCAAGCTTTATCTGGAAGAGCTGAAGAAGAAGGGTGGAGACACTTCTAATTCAGGTATCAATGTTATTGAAATTAATAATGTTGCTACATGTCCTTATGATTCATGGGTATTTGATACCGGATCGATGATTCATACTTGCAAATCGTTGCAGGGGCTTAAAGAAGCAAGGAAATGTGCAAAGGGCGAGGTGGATGCTTGCATCGGCAATGGTGCAAAGGTTGCTGCGTTGGCCGTCGGAACTTATCCACTTTCATTACCATCAGGATTAGTTTTGAAGTTAAATAATTGTTATTATATTTCCGCCTTAGGAAAAAACATTATTTCTTCGAAGTGTTTGGAGGAAGATGATGGTTATGAGGTCATAATAAGGAACAAGTGTTGTTCCATTTGTTTGAATAATATTCTCTATGGTAATTGCCCATTGGTGAATGGATTATATTACTTAGATCTTGAGAATAAGCCTATTTATAACATTGATGCGAAAAGGCTCAAGCCTAATGATTTGAATCCCACGTATACTTGGCATTGTCGTTTAGGTCATATAAATGAGAAGTGCATAAAGAAGCTCCATACAGATGGTCTTCTAAGTTCTTTTGATTTTGAATCAATTGATACATGTGAGTCTTGTTTACTTGGCAAAATGACTAAGTCGCCTTTCAGACGAAATAGTAAGAGGGCGAGTGAACTAATGGGACTTGTACATACGGATGTATGTGGACCAATAAATTGCATGGCCAGAGGTGGTCTTCAGTACTTCATAACTTTTACCGACGACTTTAGTAGATATGGTTACATCTACTTAATGAGGCATAAGTCTGAATCCTTTGAAAATTTCAAAGAATTTCAAATGAAGTACAAAATCAATTGGGCAAGACTATTAAACTCCTACGATCTGATCGTGGTGGTGAATATGTGAGCCATGAATTTGGTGAACATCTAAAGCATTGTGGAATTGTTCCACAATGGACTCCGCCAGGAACGCCCCAATGGAATGGAGTATCCGAACGGAGGAACCGAACCTTGTTAGACATGGTTAGGTCTATGATGAGCCAAAGTGATCTTCCATTGTCCTTCTGTGGATACGCTCTAGAAACTGCCGCTTTCACACTTAATAGGGTTCCATCTAAATCCGTGGAAAGGACACCATATGAGATATGGACTGGGAAGCGTCCTGGGTTGTCTTTTCTTAAGATTTGGGGATGTGAGGCTTATGTAAAACGTATGACGTCTGATAAGCTTTCTTCCAAGTCTGAGAAATGCTTCTTTGTAGGATACCCTAGGGAAACCAAAGGTTATTATTTCTACAACCGGGAAGAGGGCAAAGTGTTTGTCGCTCGTAATGGTGTTTTTCTAGAGAAAGAGTTTCTCTCCAAAAGGGTAAGTGGGAGAACGGTGCAACTTGAAGAAGTTCAAGAAGCTCCAGAAAATGTTTCTTCTTCCGCTATACCACAATTGGATGAACAAATTGTTGTTGAACCAATTGTTGAAACACTAGCCCTGCGTAGGTCAGAAAGGGCACGTCGCGCTCCTGAAAAGTTCACACTCCTAACCATGGGGCAGCGAGACATATTATTGTCAGACAATGATGAGCCTAAGACTTACAGTGAAGCAATGA
This sequence comes from Eleusine indica, assembly GCA_030378355.1. Lineage (NCBI taxonomy): Eukaryota > Viridiplantae > Streptophyta > Magnoliopsida > Poales > Poaceae > Eleusine > Eleusine indica. The sequence continues at coordinate 34,743,854 of CM059499.1, forward strand.
TGGGACCGGACTCTGAGAAATGGCTTGGAGCCATGAGATCCGAATTAGAATCCATGAGAGAAAATCAAGTTTGGAACTTGATAATCCGCCTGATGGTGTAAAAACCATTGAGTGTAAATGGGTTTTTAAGAAAAAGATAGACATGGATGGAAATATTCACATCTATAAGGCACGATTGGTGGCGAAAGGTTTTAAGCAAATTCAAGGGGTTGATTATGATGAGACCTTCTCACCCGTCGCTATGCTAAAGTCTATATGGATCCTTCTAGCAATTGCCGTATTTTATGATTATGAGATATGGCAAATGGATGTCAAAACGGCTTTCCTTAATGGAAACCTAAGTGAGGATGTGTACATGACACAGCCTGAAGGTTTTGTCGATCCACAAAATGCTAGGAAGATATGCAAGCTTCAAAAGTCCATTTATGGACTAAAGCAAGCATCTCGGAGTTGGAATCTTTGCTTTGATGAGGTAGTCAAAGGGTTTGGCTTCATTAAAAACGAAGAAGAGCCTTGTGTTTACAAAAGGGCTAGTGGGAGCGCACTTGTCTTTCTGGTTCTTTATGTGGATGACATATTGCTGATCGGTAATGATATTCCAATGCTTGAAGCTGTTAAGACTTCTTTGAGAAAAAGTTTCTCAATGAAGGACTTAGGAGAGGCAGCTTACATTTTGGGCATTAAGATCTATAGAGATAGATCAAAGAGGCTAATTGGATTAAGCCAGGACACGTATATTGACAAGGTATTGAAACGGTTCATTATGTACGATTCCAAGAAAGGTTTCTTGCCCATGTCACATGGGGTTTCTCTTAGAAAGACTTAGTGTCCCTCGACACCAGATGGGCAAGAGAAAATGAGAGCGATTCCATATGCTTCGGCTGTTGGGTCCATCATGTATGCCATGATAAGTACTCGCCCAGATGTAGCCTACGCTCTTAGTGCTGTGAGCAGATACCAGTCAAATCCAGGAGAAGCTCATTGGGGAGCTAATAAGAATATCCTAAAGTACTTGAGAAGGACTATGGGTATGTTCCTAGTCTATGGAGGTGAGGAAGAGCTCGTTGTAAATGGTTACACTGATGCTAGCTTCCAAACCGACAAAGACGATTCGAGATCGCAATCTGGATATGTGTTTTGCCTCAATGGAGGCGCGGTGAGCTGGAAGAGTTCCAAGCAAGATACGGTTGCTCACTCAACAACGGAGGCTGAGTACCTTGCCGCTTCAGGAGCTGCAAAGGAAGCTGTTTGGATCAGAAAATTTGTTTCTGAGTTGGGTGTGGTTCCTAGTGCATCTAGTCCAATGGACCTCTATTGTGATAATAGTGGTGCCATTGCGCAAGCCAAGGAGCCTAGAGCGCATCAAAAGAACAAACACGTACTACGGCGTTATCACCTTATTCAGGACATCGTCGCTCGAGGTGATGTAAAGATATGCAAGGTGCACATGGACTCAAACATCGCTGATCCGTTGACAAAACCTCTCTCTCAGCCCAAGCATGAGGCACATATGAGATCCATGGGTATTAGATATCTGCATGATTAATGTATGAGAGATTGTGTAATGTCTATGTTTATGTGTGATTGAATAAAGTGTTATTCTGTTCTATGGATAATAATTATTGCATTGATTGACAAGTGCGTGACTTGTTTGTGAAACTCATTGTTCTTTCATAATATTATCCCAAATGATCCCTGGTTCCTTATCATTGTGTTGGACAATAATGATTCATGGACTAGCACATGTATTGGTTGATGATCATGTTTCACAGATCATTGATATGGAGATATCAAATCAATAATGTGGACACATGTTAGAGAACATAGTGTTGGACTGACCCACTAATAGACTTTGCTGAGATGTTATTGTTGTGCCATCAGTTGTTGTCTTGTATGATGTACCTTTGGGATCCTTAGACCTGAGATTGTCATTGATTCCCAGAATGTGTAATAGCATATTTAGGGATTACCAAACGCTATTCCGTAATTGGGTAGTTATAAAGGTAATTTTTGGGTATGCTATGAAACATGTCGTGAGGTGTGAGCGGTCAAGATGGAATTTGCCCCTCCTAATAACAGGAGAGATATCTCTGGGCCCCTCGAGTTAGGTGGATTTGGAAGTGCATGGCCACGCCAATGTGATTAAAAGTTAATCATAATGACTAAAAGTTAGTCATGATAAATCCACTAGACGTTCGAGTGAATGGTCGAGCTATTATAGGGATGGCACGTATCTCGCCTTAAGCTTGACTGATATCGTGAGGCAAAGGGATCGCTGACTGCGTATGTCAAAGGTTCAGCCGATATGATCTTTATGTGTACACGAGAATCAGTATGTGCTGCTAGGTGCCGCTATTGATTTATGATTTGAAAAATGGTTTTCACATCATTGTCGTGTACATGTGAACCTAACGGGTCACACACTTAACGCGTTGGAACATCGCTTGCCTATGTGATTGTATCTAGTGCAAGTGGGAGATTGTTTGAGATATGCCCAAGAGACAATATGGATTTGATCCGTATGTGAGGGTCATACGGATATTGATCCGTGAGGAATTAGTCCACTAATGGGCCAACTAGTCGAGGCCCATTAGAAGGGTCTATTTAAGTGGAGGAGGGGCTTAAGGCGCAGGGGATTCCACCAGTTCTTAACCCTAGCCGCCGTGCTCCTCTTTCTCGCCCATAAAACCCTAACCGTGTTGCCGGTGCTAGCACGCCGCGCACAGTGCTCCAACCCCGTACGTGTGGATACCGCGAGGAGGCGCTGCTATTGCTGCGGTACCAACGGCTGGACTAGAAGTAGACGATTGACGTGATCGACTACTTCCTCTACACCGACGCGCGACTACGTTGGATCGAGCTGCTCCAACATTCGCTTCCGCTCTGCTTGCGCGTCTAGTGGTAACGATCCATGATCCTCTCTTGCAAGGTTTCCTGGTTAAACGGTAGAAATTATTATATGCTATCGTAGCCTACCCGTTCCCCAACAACGAGAAGAAGGCGGCACGAGATGACACCATATTGGAGCTTGCAAAGCTAGACTACAACATCGTGCAAGTTCTCTACTGCAACGAGTTGAAAAAACTCAGTGTAAGGAGACCAACTGGAAAACTGTTTACACTGATAACTTAAATAGATTATATACTAGCAGAGGTATTTCTGTTAATCATATTTATTCATCAATTTGCAGATGGTGAAACGATTTCAAGTCACGGACTGACGCTGGGTTTGCACGGGACATATTGGTGGAGATGTATTTCTGGAAGATGGCAATTGTTTACGAGCCTTATTATGTGTATTCACGGGTAATACTTACAAAGCTGACAATTATCATTGCAATATTGGATGACGTGTTTGACAACTATACCACCATAGAGGAGAGCGATATCTTAATTACAGCCATTGAAAGGTCTGCCTAGCCCACTGACTGAATTTAAGATCAAGGAGTTTGACCAATATATATAAATCATATAAACTTTAACATAGCATGAACTTGGTAATATATATAGATGGAATGAGAAGGCCGCGGAACAACTGCCAGCAAGTCCGAGGGAAGTGTGCAAGAATATAATTCATGATATAAATGAGATCGTGGAAGAATTAAAATTTCATAATAACACGAATGCTGACATGGTAATAAAACTGTTGAGTTTCTATGATAAAGATCACACCAGGAGAAAATAGGAATTATCCTATTTTAAGTCAACTTATTAACAGCTACTGGACATCCATTATGCATTTTTAGTTAATTCACGCTGCCAAATGCTACCATGCTGAGGTCAAATGGCGTGATGAACAATATGTACCTAAAGATGTTGAGGAGTATTTGCAAATTTTGGTAAGAAGCATCGCGGCTATGCCGACTGTCAGGCTTGTTCTCATTTTACTGGGAGATGCAACTTCTAGAGAAGACATCGCGTGGGCTTTTACCTGTCCAAAACCCATCACAGATGTTTGTATTCTTGCACGTATTAGCAATGATATCATGTCAGATGAGGTACATATGTACTACTCTCCACATACCATTAAATTCCATCATTACAATCTTTTTCCCTGATGATTCCTACGGTTTGTTCTTGAAGCGAGAACAAGCTTCAGAGCATATGGCATCCACTGAGCAGACTTGGATGAAGCAGTACGGGGTAACAGCAGAGCAATCCAATGAAAAGCTTAGAACAATAATCGAGAAAGCATGGATGGACATTGTCCGGGGATGCCTTGATCAGGAACGATCCACTGTGCTTTTTTTTTTTTGGAGAAGGTGGTCGCTTTCGCACAATCAATAGATTTCGTGTACAAGCACGAAGATTCATTCACCAATTCAACCAAACTCGAGGACACGTTAACTTCATTGTACGTGAAGTTTATTTGAGTTTGGTGATCAGTGTGAATCTAAGTACGGTTTCCCTACCATTTTTGTATCTTTGCCTAGTGTTTTAGTGCCAGTTTGTATGATTTCATGCTTTGTTAAACAATCTTACATAGCCATCTTTAGATTGCCAAAAGTTTATATGATTTATTAAACAATCTTACACTGGCACTACTAGAACCTGGCACAAGTTGATTCTATTAGTGCTAGTTTGTTCGTTTTCATACAAACTTACATTGTACGCCAAGTTCTCCGGTCTATTAAAGATTGTACTTAGTCATAAGTCAGCAACAAATGTGGCTTCCTGATTGCCATCTTCAGTATCTGATGTGTCCCTTGTTTTTCTACTAATCTTTTTTTCTCTAACACGTAGGAGAGCTGCATATCATTTCATAAATAGAAGAAGAGAGTAGAACACAATCCACAACCCCTCATATACTAGGTTACATTCGTGCCTGTTAATAGATGTAAAAACTACCCGACCACTATTCTACTTATTGGTCTGAAACACCCAAATTCTCCTCCCGGTCGGTCAACAAGGACAGAGCCCTTGCGCCGGCCATGTTCCATCATTGAATCTCCTCTCCTGCTAATATAAGTGCAATGGATATATTCGGAGACACTCCATTGAAGATGCAGTCGTTCTGATGCTTCCAAAGCATCCAAGCACCCAGGATGATGGAGTTTAATCCCTCAAGAATAGTACTATCCACCAAATCTTCCATAGAACTCCACCATTTATGAAATTTCTCATCTGGCAGCTGCGGTGTGAGTGCTGCAAGTCCCGCTCAATGCAGCAAGATCCTACAAAACTGTTGCACGAAAACACAACCTTCTAGGATATGATCGATGGTCTCTTCTTCTTGGTCTCACAATAGACAACACTCCGGCTGTGGTAAGTTGTGCCATGCCAACCCGTCTGCTGTTCAGCAGCGATTATGTGCTACCAACCACATGAAGAAGCGGCATTTGGGAGGCGCCCAACTCCTCCAAATTTGTTCCCAAGCTCAAAGCCGGTCGACCCTTGAAATAGAGCTTCATATGTTGATTTGGTAGAGTACATTCTCAAAATCGACAGTCGCCAATAGTGGACATCAGGGGTGCCATGGCGAAGCATCATTTCAGAAATGATGTTGCACAGGTGGAGGAATTCCATGACTACCTCTTCTGTAGCAACTCCATGTATGTCTCGAATCCAAGCCATGTCACTTAGCTCCTCATGTACTATCCTTTTATTAGCTGCCCTCCTGGACACCATGTTGTGAATCAATGGTGCGACACTTCCAAGCGTTGTCCTAGAATCCACTGGTCCTGCCAAAAGAGTGTGTTCTTAACATGTCTGACTTCAGTGGCCATCGCCATTGAGCAGATAGCCTGTACCTAGCTGCTTGCTTGCATCAGTAGATTGGCCCAAGGTTTATTAGGCTCTGTCTTCCGTAGCCAAATCCACCATACTCGAAGGGCCCATCCAAGCCTCTGAATGTTGGAGATGCCAAGTTAACCAAGTTCTTTTGGTCTTGCTACTTTTTACCATGCAATTAGACAATGTCCCCCTTGCGCCACTTTACGGCCTTTCCATAGGAAGCCTCTCATAATCTTTTCTATGGCCTTGATCGCCCAAGGTGGTAGATCAAGCGCCATGGCATGGTAGATCACCGTTGTCGTTAGTACAAACTGCACCGTGGTTGCACGCCCCACTTTGGTCATCAATTCAGCCTTCCATCCCAGAAGTAGATCAGTCAGTCAATTGATCAATGGTTGTAATTGATTCTTGATCAACTTCTTTATAGACAATGGCAGTCCCAAGTACTTCACCAGAAAATCAGCAAGTTGGCAAGGCAACCACTCCTGCACAAGCTCAATATCCTCTGTCGTGCACTGGATTGGGGCGATGCTGCTCTTCTGGATATTTGTCTTAAGACCTGAGGCTTCTCCGAACAACTACAGCATGCTTACTGTGAGATCAAGATCGCTCGCAATCGGCTGAAGGAATAGGACCACATCATCGACATAGAGGGATAGGCGATGATGTATGGATCTTGAGGAGAGGGGTTAGAGCAGGCCCTCTTCTGAAGCTTTGGTGATCATCATGTTCAAAGTATCCATGACCAAGATGGATAGCATGGTGAGAGCGGATCAACCTGCTTCAAGCCCCATTGATGCTTAAAGAAGTCACCAGGGGATGCATTTAGAAGCACTTGAGTGGAGGAGGTGGTGAGTAACCCACTTAGCATATCCCTAAAAACTCTCCCGAACCCAGCTTCTCCAAAACCTCCATTAAGAATGGACACGAAACAGAGTCGAAGGCTTTGGATATAACCAATTTCAGCAAGATTCTTGGCTGTTTTCGGGCATGGAGGAAACGTGTTGTTTGCTGCACCAACATGAAGTTATCTTGTATAAATCTTCCCTTGACGAATGCGCTTTGATTGTTGGAGACCATGTCATCGAGTTTGTCCGCAAGCCGGTTATAAGCACAACTAACTCTAGCGAGGTTGGATGGTGGCGGCGCCCGGGCATTGGTGGTGGTGGTGGTGTGTGGCAGGGAGAGGGCAGCACACGAGAGAGATAGAGAGAGAGAGCTTAACAGGTAGATATGCCATGGTAATGAGGTGAGTCCGTCCGATAACTGCATCTTCAATAGCCACCATGGTGGAAGACATGAGCGGTTAAAACTCGTGTTGATACTAATGATCAAGTCTGAGTCAACCAACATAGACTTGTTGGAGATGAAGTCGAGGGCCTCCTGAGTGCCCATGTTGGTGTTGTTGAAGAAGAATCATGCTTGTAAGGGATCTCCTATCCCAAGATGAGAATTATCTTCCTCATGAGGAAGGGCAAACCATGGTTAACATGACAGCCTAATGCCAGTGCTAAACCAAGGTTCTTGTTGTGGGAGTCAGGGGCTCCAATATCAAAGATAGATGAGTGAAAGTCGGTGCCCACAATGGGTGTGTTAAGCGTAAGGTGGAGATAGTCTCCCCTTGGCACCACCTCTGATGGTACAATATGCATTAGGATCTCATATTGTCCCTTAATGTAGATTAGATCTAGAGCCTCCTGCTCTAGGTCCTAGTGCCATGGCTAGATGGGTGGCAACCTCCTAATTGGCCAAAGGAAAAATAATAGCTTGAATATCTAGCAGAAGTGGAAGCACAAGAGAATAATCCAAAAACAACCAATTCACAGATATGATAGGCTTACTCTTAGTTTTTTCTATTGTGGAACATCTACCCAAGTCATATAAGCGCACCCATCATGAAGACATCAAGTATAGTGCAGTACTAATTATTGTCATAGTGACCAACATCATTCTTTGTAGCACCTAACAATCCAGAATCTCCACTGAATACCATAAAAGGCACAACAAGAGAGGCAGAAATTCAAGTCTATGATGAGTCAGGCATGAACTCTCGGGCGCCATCCATGTGAACGGATGCAGCCTCTCGAGTTGCAACTATAGCTCCAACAGTCAGATGATCCATACTCGTGCTTATGTCTGTAGATGGAGAAGAAGCAAAGGAGGAAAAATTGATCAAAGAATTGAGAATAAATTCATAGTGTTCTCCAAAATCATGGTCTCCTTGGCACCATATGAGATCCAGATCTAGATCTGTTGCTGATGGAGACTCTAAGTTGAACTCCATGTCACCATCTGTGGCATTTGTGTTATCCTCGAAGTAGAGGAAGATTGTTGTTGTAGGTCCAATTGTTAGATTGATAATAGGAGCATGGAGAGGCATCACAATCACACCTCGAAGTGAAGTAGGACCTCCTGATGCATGATCCTTAGATGGTGGGGATTGGATGGCACCCTCCACCACTAGGATTTCCAGTCCTACGAGATTGTTGCCAATCTGGATAGCGCCTTGATCCTCCTCAGGTAAGTGTGCAAGGTTGGGGAAAAAACTCACACTCCTGGCATGCGGCCCCTCCCATAGCTACAACCTCCTCGTGCGTGATGGTGGTTGCAGGTGCACCCTCCTAGTGCGATGTAGTTGTTGATGGTCGTTAAGTACAACTTTTGGCCATAATATTCTCATAAACAAAGGAGACCATAGCATTCCACAGACACATGGTATTTAGAAATAACATAATTCCACTTGTCCTTGGAGAGTTATGTACATGCCGGGAATTATCATAAAAGAGAGGAGAAACACACCTTTGACTAATCAGAACTCGCCGACAGGGATTCCCACAGATCAAATGACCCATAACAGAACAAAACTGACATACAAGAGACCTAACACGAGGAAGAACAAAGGAGGGCCACCCACCCATGTCCTAGAGAAGGATGGGGGCCAGAGCGGCCAGCCAAACATGGAGGAGTCCTACTTGGCTCAGCTCTACTCACGAAGCCTCCCACCGCCTCTCCACATGTGGTTGTACAAGATAGGGTAGTTACCGACTTTAGAACTGCCTTTGGGCCCCTATAAATAGATGGATGTGCCCTAAGTCCTCCAAACACACCAAGAATCAATCTCTCCTTGTATTTCGAGTAGTTCTCTACTTCTAGTTGAGTTAGTCTTAGGATAGATCAACCTTAAGTTCCCATGTCCTCTTGAAGATATTGGTATGGCTCTTGTATCCTTCTCTCTTTGTAATACTTTGTGCTTTATAGTACTTATATTATTCTTATCTTATTCATATACTTGGGTTATGTGTTCCTTGTTTGGTTGTGTGCCCCATGTATGTGTATGGTATAGAATAGTATTCTTCTATTATAGTTGTGTTTGGGATAGGCATTCCTCATTTGGTTGCATGTCTTATTCATAAGCTTGGTCCTTATGCTCTCATTATAATTATGTATTGTTACTATTCTATTATGTATATCATATGCCTTCACTATAGTATATATCAATATCATGCATGATTTGGTTGCTTATGCACATGAAATGTGTTCAATGTTCATCCCATATGATTGCTCTTTTATCTAGCCCATCCTCTAAAGAATTTATAGTATTATCTAGAGATGCAAGTGTGGCGCTTGGGTTAATAAGATACATTAACTATCGCATAGTCCACGGGTTGTATAGGTAGCCAGTAGGTGGCGACAGCCCTATCTTTCCTTTGTAGATCTTCACATTTGGCTACATAGTATGCTCTTGGTGGGATCCAAGGCCTCCACTTGAGTTGCTGACTGCTTAGCCAAACGGATCTCCCTGCGATAACTTCTTGGAGTTTCTCAAGGAGCAAAGCCGCTCTATGATCTTCATCAAGGTCTCCATTAGATCAAGCATAGTGTCGAGGATCGTCAAAACTTCCTGATACCATATTTTAAGACCATAATTAACTCTAGCAAGATTGGATGGCTACGAAGTTAGCAGTGCTCGCTGGCATCAGCGCCCTGTAAGGATCGAGGAGTACCAAGAGGGGAGGTGAATTGGGCTGGTTATGCGGATCATCAACTCAAAATTCACTTAGCTAATTCTACACAACATCTAATGACAAGTCATATGCACTTCTACCAAGTCAAGACCCTAGCAATACTAGTGGTATGATGCAATGCACATGATTGCAAGCTAATGAATAAGTATGCAAGCCATGTTAGCCCCATATCTACTTACACACAAGTGTGGAATTAAAGAGAGAATTTTCATAATGCTCATGATTGTTAGCCCGACGTATCGGAAGGATGGCATCTCCCCCTAGTCCTCGTTGGATCAACTCTTGCCTAAGTATTGATCCCTCTCGCCACTCAATAATGGAGTGCTCATACACAAGCTTGCATCACTCCCGAAGTGACGGTACAGTTGTGGACCGCTGTTCCTCGAACATGAGCTTGCCTCCCCCAAGGACTTGTTGCACTCTCGGAGTGCACACACGGGCATTCTCTTCTTGATGCTCCTTTCGAAGGCAAAATCTAACCTTGTACAAACTTGTGATGGTCTTCATGACCAATCAAACATGATTGGCTCAATCATCGATACCTAACTGGTTTAGGCCCTGCCATAGACCAAGGCTAACAACACTAATCGCTCTCTACAACCACCACCCTAGGCTAGAGATGAAGGTATGCTCTTGTTACTCTCCAAGACACTCAAATATAGCTCTCCCATCTTTGCTCAAGTGTCTTCTCTTCTCCTCTTTTCTCTCTATAGGTTCGCCTAGCAATCCAAATGGCTAAGAGAGGTTTCCAAGACCCAACAACAGCTATATATAAGCTACAACTACTCCACTAGTCGTTACCAAAAAGCTGCGAACCTCTAGAACAGACTATCATAAGATACCACCATAACTTACAACGACTTCCGAGGGGGGGGGTGAATGGGAGCCAGTTAAAATTCTTTACAAGAACTTGGCCTATATCCTTACAACCCAAGCCAACCTCTAAACCGATCACCAAGTCCACACACACCAACTTGTAATGTGCCAAACCTAGGAGTGATCAACAATAGCAGTGGAACACAACATAAATAAAGGAGAGCAGCAAAGACTTGACACGGTCAAAAAACAAACTCAAAATAGGTTACTGGACGATCATCGGCAGTGTCGATGATTGGCATCGGCAGTGCTAATCATGTCCATCGGCAGTGCTGATCTTGGTTCTGACCCACCGGCAGTGCCGGTCCAGGCGATCGGTAGTGCCGATCGACCCTCGATAGAACAGAAAACTGTCACGATTTTCCCCCAAATCTCTCTAAAACTCAATCAAATGATCTCCAAAACGTACAATTTTTGGACCAGCCAATCCTCAACACATCACGACCCTAATCCTAGAAGATCCACTCAATTGGCTCAAAGATTCATCACGAATTTTAGATCTTGTGCCAAGAACACCAAAAAGGGAAAACTTGAGAAATCCTTCAAATCGAAGGTGCTAGAGCTCTTGATTCAGTCAAGGGCCCATGAAGGATTGTTCTAGCTCATCATAGCACTAAGATCCCCCAAGAAATCTACCCCAAAACTTGCCCAAAAGTGAGATAAAAAAATTCCCATGAAAATAGCTCCGAAAATAGAGAAAAAGAGAAATTTAGTATTTAGGGAGAGAGGAAGATCTTGAGCACAAAAATAATTCTCATATCATAGAAACATGCTTACAAGATCCATGGATACAAGGCTAGGAAGCCACCCTCTTCCTCCCACTATTTCGAAGAGAAAGAGATGTCTCTCACACACCCTCTCCTCTACTCTATTACATGAAAACCTCTCCTATCACTTTGAATGAAGTCCTAACAAGGCTAATGGGAAGAGGCTCCTCTCTCACCAGCCACACCTCTCCTTATATAGGCCTAGGGTCCAAGACAACTCTACCATTGATCTATAACTAATTGCCACCTACCACCAGGGGTAAAACCGTCCAACTCTTTTTCCTTCGCCCGAACGCCATCGAGCCCTTCACAACTTTGCTTTGCTTCGACGCAAGCTCCGCGATGGAGCCACGTGCACCACCAACCACCGCCACCGGTTTTGAGGTCCAAACCGGGAAACCGCCTTGCACGCTTCTCAAAGCGCGACTTCATGCTCACTTCCACCGAAGCAAGACTTCACGATCTTGATGCGTGTCACCTCGTCCCGTGATCCTCCTTGCCGGTAAGTCTCTCCAGCATCTGGTCCATTGGAAGCCTCTACTTACACCGACGCCCGATCACCTTTGAGTTGATCAACCCGGTTGTCTTGATCACCACCCACGATTTTGAGGCTCAACAGTGAAACCGTCCGTGCTTCTAGCCTCTCCACGAGTATGGTGTGGATCACCCTTGACTTCACCCGGCCTCCCGATCGTCTAGCCCCAAGTCTCATACTTGTGCCCAATCATCATGCAATCCCTAGATTCCTGCATTTCAACTCAAACACCAAACTCAACCAATGTCAATTACTCATCACATATTGCAAACTATGGCACATATCCATATGGTTTCTCAATCTCCCCCTTGATGAGTATATTGACAACACCAAATGCACAAAGATTAGAGATTGAAATGCGAAGCCAAATAAGCACATCCAAATGGCCAAACCCAAAGAAAAGGTAAAAATAGGCCATCTAGCAAAATAGGGATCACAAAACCAAGAGTTGGCAAAGATAGCGACTTGAGACGCAAAGAATGTGAAAAGCGCAAGAAAACACTCAAGGACATGATATGCTCCCTCTCAACTTGTGATAGGTCTCATGTAATGCAAAATGAATCATTTTAAGTTTCTTAGTATTATTTGTGCATGACCCACAACTTTCTCCCCCTTTGGCAATGAACTCATCAAAGAGGCAAAAGAACAAACAAACATGCAATGCATGAAGATGCAAACCTAAGGAGCTTCAACAATTATGCAGACAGGCATTTAACTGTGCTAATAAAAAACATAGAGCCATGAAGTGCAAAAGCAATAGCTCACCATCATACAAAGACCAAAAATAGATAGCAAGGCATAAACACCAAGAGCTATACAAGCTAAGAAATAAGATTGACTAGCTTAGATAGAATAAAATTTGCTCATCATAAGAAAAACTGCCAACACATGTGTAAGTACTCCCATCCAAGGCAAAACAGGCATCAAGTGAATCAAAAGAAACTATCCAGTCTCAATCTCAACTAAGGCAACAAGCATTCGTAGAAAATAAGCTCTACAAACGCTCACAAATGCAACAGAGACTCATAAGAAAAGAGAAAAGCATTATTCTTATGTGATCCTCATGTATCTTCTAATCCGTGCGGAGGGTCACACGACTAGATACGACAAACACCCCGAGGCTTCAAAGTACAATGTTTGGATTTAGCATTTTTATGTTATATCTAATCCATGCGGAGGGTCGCATGACTGGGTACGACAAACACCCCGAGGCTTCGAAGCATAGTCAACTCATTTTGCAAATTAAAATCATAAGGATGAGCATGTCTTTGCAGCAAAAGGAACAAACATTCCCACAATATTCCATCATGAGCTAAACATTTGCAAAGCCACATTTCGCAAACACATGGTGCCAAAGCCAAGATATTGTCTAGACTAGCCTCTACACAAGTCTTGATAGGGATAAAAGCAATTATACACATAGTGAGCAAGTCTTAGCAAGATTAGTTCATAACGTTCACAAGAAGCTAAGTTTACTTTTAAGACTAGCAAGTTGCTCAAAAGAGTCTATAACAAGCCATCTAGAAAATCTAAGCATGAGAAATTACTATCACATCCACACAACTTAGCTCAAGCTCAATCATAGCAAAGAGAAATGCAAGAAAGCATAAGAATCAAAGCTCATCTACCAATGCATATATTACAGATGAGATGCAATGCGAAAAGATAAGATACATATATACAAGAGAACACCAACTCCCCCTCAAATGATGCCATAAGAATGGCAAACACCAAGCTCCCTCCGAAGAAAAGCAAATCTTGAAGCATCTAGGGGCTTGGTAAGGATATCAGTCAATTCGTTTTTAGTGTCAATGTATTTGAGCTCAACATCTCCCTTCTCAACATTGTCTCTCAAGAAGTGGAATCTCACATTTATGTGTTTGACTTTACCATGTAGGATTGGGTTCTTGGCTAAGCATATGACACTGGAGTTATCACACATAAGTAGAACACCCTTAAAGGTTAACCCATAGTCTCTCATGGTGGATACTATCCATAGGATTTGTGAGCAGTAGCTAGGAGCAGCAACATACTCACCCTTTGTGGTGGATTGGGCTACACTTGACTGCTTACGAGAAGACCAACAGATCAAAGAAGTACCCAAGAAATGGCAAGTACCAGAAGTGCTCTTCCTATCAATTCTACACCCTACAAAGTCCGCATTCAAATACCCAATGAGATCAAGAGTTGAAGAAGCAGAGTACCAAAGACCGAACTCAAGGGTGTATTTGAGATAACTGAAGATGCGCTTGACAGCCTTGCGATGAATCACCCTTGTGGAAGCCTGAAAGCGAGCACAAAGACACACTGCAAAGTGTATGTCGAGTCTCGTCGCCGTCAGATACAAGAGGGAGCCAATCATACTCCTATACTCCCTTTGATCCACCACTTCACAGTCTTCGTCAAGGTCAAGTGCTGTTGTTGTGGACATTGGTGTTGACAACGGCTTCGCATTGACCATGTCGAACTTCTTTAGGAGATCCTTCGTGTATTTGGCTTGATGTATGAAGGTGCCTTGCTTGCACTGCTTGATTTGAAGTCCAATAAAGAAGGTGAGCTCGCCCATCATCGATATCTAAAATTCACTTTCCATAGCTTCCTGAAATCTGGACATAAGAGCATCAGAGGAACCTCCAAAGATGATATCATCCACATAAACCTAAACTATTAGAAAGTCATTGCCATGCTTTAGAGTGGACAAGGTTTTTTCACCACACCCCATGACATACCCGCGCTCTAGCAAGGTCTTAAGCCTAGCATACCATGTCCTAGGTGCTTGCTTTAGCCCGTACAAAGCCTTTTGAAGCTTGTACACACGATTTGGGTATTTGTGGTGCTCAAAGCCAGGTGGTTGTCTCACATAAACCCCTTTCTGTATGAAACTATTAAGGAAAGCACTCTTGACACCCATTTGGTAGAGTCTGATGCCCTTAGAGGCAGCAAATGCAAGCAAGATCCTAATAACTTCTATGCGTGCAACAGGAGCAAAGGTTTCCCCATAGTCTAAGCCCTCCACTTGGTTGAAACCCTAGGCAACAAGCCTAGCCTTGTTTCTAACAACCTCACCATATTTCCCATGCTTGTTTTTGAAAACCCACTTGGTTCCTATGACATTGACACCAACAAGAGGCTCTACTAGGGTCCACACTTTGTTTCTCTCAAAGTTTTCTAACTCCTTGTGCATGGCATTAACCCAATGTTCATCAGATAGTGCGTGTCCAACATCCCGAGGTTCAAAGGTGGCAACAAATAGAGAATTAGTAAAGCAGGTGAGATGTGCAGACCTTGACCTTGTTGTCCTCTCATAGAGATTACCGATCATCTGTTGAGGTGGATGTTGACGCTGAATGTGGTGAGGAGCCTCTCTCCCTCTCAGAGCATACCTCCCCCTCAACCATAGCTGGGGCTAGCTCAACAACTGCTGAGGTCGATGTAGAAGCTTCTGGACCCTCTGCTGGAGTGGTAGAAGCAGCAGGAAGAAGCTCAGATGTGGGATGGAATGACTCATCATTGTCATCATCCAAGCCCTATAGGTCCTTTTCTACAAAGATACTCTCCTCCATCTCCCTGTTACCTGCAGTCTCAACCACATTGCTTGCACAAGAGTTTGATTCATCAAAGGTTACATCCCAGGACTCTACGATGGTGTTAGTTTCCAAATTTAAACTCTATAAGAATGGCCATGAAGGGTGTAGCCAAGAAAGATGCCATCAGAAGATCTCGACTCAAACTTATCAAGATTGCCATGCTTGAGAATGAAGCACTT
Organism: Eleusine indica; assembly: GCA_030378355.1. Taxonomy (NCBI): domain Eukaryota; kingdom Viridiplantae; phylum Streptophyta; class Magnoliopsida; order Poales; family Poaceae; genus Eleusine; species Eleusine indica. Next base: position 34,759,555 of record CM059499.1, read on the forward strand.
GTAACCAAAAAAACACAAATGAGAAACAGATGACTTCCTCCCAAAGCGTAGCTCATAGGAAGTCATGTTAAGAATTGAGCGTAGGAAAACCTGATTGGAAACATAGCAAGAAGTGCTAATGACCTCAGCCCAGAACCGCCTCGGAGTCCTATGCCCATCGAGCATCGTCCAGGCCATTTCCACCAAGGTTCTGTTCTTTCTTTCGACCACACCATTCTGCTGAGGGACACGAGGTGCTGAAAATTGATGCTCAATACCATGCTCAAGGCAGAAAGCATCAAAGGAGGAGTTCTTAAACTTGGTGCCATTATCATTGTGAATTGCTCGTAATGCACCAGGAAGTTCCTTCAACAACCTGAAAGCTAAGCTCTGAAAGTGATAAAACACTTCATCCTTGCTCTCAAGAAAGTAAACCTAGGAGTAGTGAGAATAGTCGTCAACAATCACAAGAACATACCACTTCCCACCCGCCGAACGAACCCGAGAAGGACCAAAAATGTCCATGTGAAGCAACTCTCCAGGGTGTTCAGTCATCACCAAATTAATTGGTGGATGAGAAGCGGCATTCATTTTCCCATGATGACAAGGAGCACAAACCAAATCCGTATCAAACTTAAGCTTAGGCAATCCTCGGATCAAACCTAGGCCACTCAAGTGACAAAGCCAATTAAAATTCTTTACAAGAACTTGGCCTATATCCCAATTACAACCCAAGCCAACCTCTAAACCGATCACCAAGGCCACACACACCAACTTGTAATGTGCCAAACCTAGGAGTGATCAACAACAGTAGTGGAACACAACAGAAACAAAGAAGAGCACCAAAGACTTGACACGGTCAAAGAACAAACTCAAAAACAGGTTACTAGACGATCATCTGCAGTGTCGATGACTGGCATCAGCAGTGCTGATTGGTACTATCGGCAGTGCCGATCATGTCCATCGGTAGTGTCGATGCGAGGTTTGGATCCAAGCATGTGACATCCCCTCCGGGATAACCAGGATCGAGTACAGGAGAACACTCGACAAAGCGAGTTACAACAGCACAAACATTCTTACAAGCCCAAATATATTACATTATGGTATAATACAACCAGGTTTTTAAAAGAACAAACAAGAGTTCCAGCGGAGAAACATTTATTACATCAAAGTTTTATAAACTCAACAGAAGTTTGACCAACATTCAGAACCAAGTTTGAAACCATGTTCATTCCAACTCACTCTCGGAGACACACCTAGTTTTCTACATTTTCGGAGACGGAATGCGTTCCCACTGAAGAGAACCTCCCTCCGGCAGTTGTCCTTCCTCTGGCATGCCTTCTGACCATCCATAGGAGCTTGGCTCCCCACCTAACAAAATAATAAGTCGAACAAACTCCGCAAGACTGACCCGTCAACGTGGCTCGCTAACGCTGACACCTAGAATGCTTAGGCCTTTGGCCTGTGGGTTGACTCAGATTTGCAAAAAAAATAGCACCTATTAGTGGATATCTATTCCATATTTTAGCTCAAGATTATATTTACTAATTAATAAGTTTTGCATCCTACAACTATTGCAATTAAAATTTAACAAGCCAAACTAAATAATTTTAAATAATGCTTCTCCTTCTCGTTACTCTTGATTATCTCTGTTCGCGCCAAGCGAACAAGCGGTACTCATTGCTGCGAGGGACAGCAATTCGAATCAATTTCTACCAGCTGGGTAAAACCCGACTACACGACATATACGCAACGCATTGGTCGTATATGACAACTTTTCTCACTAACCCCAACCAGAGGTAGATCCGTTTCCAACTCCCCCAGGAATATGGAGACCCCACTAGATACCCGTCCTAGACGTTATCCATGGGCGATCACCATTTCCCTCCCATGAGACTTCAATCTCACTAACAGCCAGAAAAAGAAAGTTGGCTACGCCCTACCACTGAGGTAGTTAGGGTACATCACCTTACTGGGTCCCATATACCAGCATGTAGGCGGTACTGTTTAATACTTGTTCACGGAGCCGCCAACGGTTTGGTCCTAATTTGACACGGACGGGGCTACCACCTTGCAAGACCCAGTCTTTGCCCTTTCCTCTACGGGGCCCGTCCGGTCTCATCATCATCATCATCAGCTTTTATTTATTTTCTCAAAGGTCTCAAACAACTTAAAACCTCCATGCTTTAAGATTTATCCTATGCAGTGCTACCGACAATCCTACGACATAAGCGTAGCGCCTATCGTGCTACCTGTACCTGTATAGGGTAAAAACATCATAGGATATGGTAGTGATGCAGGTGGGTGTCAATCAATTCCTGGAACCTAATGCACAGGCATGACTCGACTAACTGTGATAAAAGAAAGAATTTAAAAACATACGTGGGATGCACCGAGGCTTGCCTTGGGTTTCGTCCGGGTGTGACAAATCAGGTGCGGGAGCGGTCTCGATGATTACCACCTCAGCCTCACAGTCAGCAGATGGCTCAACGATCTCGGGTCCTATACGATTCGTCGACATGGATAATGGGATCACTAACAAATTCGCTGAAACTAGCAGTCCGGTTCAAAATGATACGAGACTGCAGTTTTGTTGTCAATCCTCCTTTGAATCGAGCTTTCTTCTTGCTCTCTGTATCCACATATTCTGGAGCATATTGTGCTAGACGGTTGAACACTTTAGAATATGCATGCACTGTCATATCTCCTTGCTTTAATGCCAGAAACTCGTTCCGCTTCTGATCAACAAGACCTTCTGGGATGTGATGATCTCGGAATGCTTTAACAAATTCTGCCCAGGTAAATTGATGCTCAGGTAGGTGCATCGCCTTGTGATATGCCCACCAGGCTCCATCAATTCCTTGTAATTGCTGAGCAGCGAACAAAGTTTTCTGGACATCTATGCAAGGTATCAGCTCCAACTTGGACTCAATCGTACGCAACCAATGGTCCGCTTCCAGAGGTTCCCCTACATCTGAAAAAGTAGGCGGACGGGTGGCAATGAAGTCCGGATAAGTTGACTAATTAGCATGATGGCCGGGACGATGCTCTGGTGGCGCTGTATTTTGAGCTATCTGCCGAAGCAAGTCTTCTTGTGCCACACCAGAATTTAGTATGGCTGCAATGGCTTGTGCCAGGGTGGGTGGAGGTGGTGGCACTCCTGCCCCTCCACGCTGAGAGCTTTCCGCGCCATTTCCATTTCTTGTGTCACCCATTCTGTTCAAGTAAAACTTTTTCATTAGAATCCCCAATACTCATATATAATATAGGAACAATTGATAACACATTTTCATGGCTCAACTTGACATAAAATAGTACTTTATTCCAACTTCTTAAAACCTGACATAAAACATGTGTCGACACACAAAGTTCACATCAACCCTACTCGTTCTGCCATCTCGAAACTACTGCACCTCTATTCCAACCCCTTTTATTCTAGAGTACACATTGCAATACGACGTTGCTCACTGCTCTACGTGAAACGTGGAAGTTACTTCCTGATCCCTAGAACCGTTCACTTGAACATTCTTATCCTGGAGTGGTGGAATCTCCGTTGATGCTATTACCGATTCCATGTCCATTATTTCCTCCGGTTCTTCTTCTGCTTCCTCATTTTGCTGCTGCTCAAGTTCCTAGTTTATTAAAATATTATGCATCTAAATCAGATCTTCTTCCAACTGTTGGATTGTAACATTTGCCATTGCAAGTTGCTGATCCATGTTTGTCAATTGTTCTACTTGGTTATTTATTTGACCCTCTTGAATGATCAGCACCTCATCCTTCTCTTGAAGTCGGCTTTCCAGTTCTGCTATACGAGCATCCTTCTCTGGACACAAATAACATTGTTGCCCTTCCGCTGCACCGATGCCATTACCACCACTTGCCATCTCTGTGGAGAAATAAAAATGACATACATCAATATCAGCTTGTACTCTTACTTTAAACATAATCATCTGTAACATTTTTATAAACATCCACTTTTATTACTTAGTAACATGTTACATCGGCTCCTACTACTACTAGTACAAACTGCTATAGTGGGGGTGGTTAGGTCTACTGTTGACCCACTATACAATCTGACCCGTGTCAGCAAAAATGTGGCGACTATCGCCATCGTACTCAAACACTCCTAACTCCAGTATCCTATCCAGTGGCTATACAGTCTGACATCCTGTCAGCAAAGATGGTACTATCCTCCTACTCCTATCATTCTATCTCTACTCTTGCACCCTCTACTGTGGTGGTGCGCGACTGTCCGCGTCAGAGGCAAGTGCAGCCTCGGACTCAGCAGGGGGTCCCTGAGAGTCTACTCCTGACTCAGGAGCGGCCTGTCCCTGCGGTGGCGGTATCTGCTGCTGCAACTGTGCAATCTGCACGTGAAGGTCCTGGTGGTGATCCTCCAATATCTGCTATGCCTCCATAATGTTCTGAAGCTGTAGCTGAAGCAGGTCTCTCTGGTCGACAAAATCGAGCATAATCTCGATTGCCTGGTTACGCTGCTACGTAACCCCTATAAGCTGACCCTCCATGTCCGTGATCCTCTCTCTAGTCTCGTCAAGCTCCTCAGCAAGCCCTGCCATGTGGTCCTCCAAGTTCAGTGTCTGCTGGTGAAAACCGTCTCGATCCTCTGTAACCTCTATGGAAGGTGGTACCGACTCTGCCGATTAGACGAATCGGCACTACCGATGGAGTGAACCAGAGCCAGATAGAAAAGGTGACTTTCTAGAAGTCATGATCGGCACTGCCGGTGAGCTACAGCCAGATAAAACAACACTCTCTGGAATGAGGTATCGGCACTGCTGATGGGTTCACTAGCAATGCTGATGCTGGCAAGAAAGAATGCCAGAGAGTTGTCTGGTTTTTATAGCGCCTCTGGAAAGGGTGATCAGCACTACCGATGGAACTCACTAGCACTGCCGATGAGAGGAAAAAAAGAGGGCCGACAGTATTGGAATTGGTTGGAATTTTGAGTATTTTGACTTTACCACACTTGTAAATTATACCACTCTTGATAGTACGGCTTTCCTATACTTAAGATAAAATAAAAACTTCATGATCTTCATTCTTGAGTGTATTTTGGACTTTCAACTAGAGGCAAATGACCATCTTCTTTTCTCTTTTTGTTTCATTGCATTTCATTCATCAATTAGGGGACTAGAATATTAGTCTATTCTTAATTGTATTGACGTCAATCACTAAAATAAAATTAGGGGACTAGATGCACTTTAATTACTTTACTAAAGTTGTATTTAACTCACTAGTCTTTTACTATTTAAGTAAGATATATATTTTTTAAAATAAAATCTATTACGAAATAATTATTTATAACATCACTTTTTTTAACAAAAGAAATCTTTATTTGATTTATAATCTATAAAATCCAATTAAATTAATAATTTTCAGGGTATGTAATTTTGCTAATAAACCTTTAGTCTTTAAACCTTCATAACTTTTTACTCATAACTCTGATTTAGGTCATTTTAGCGCTCATAGAATCGTAGGTACGAGTACTATATTTTGGTACTATTTTCATAGTCATTGAGAACTGTTTGGTGTACTAATGTGGACAAGGGTTCCTGATCTTCCAAAAGGTTCTGTTAAGTTAATTTGGTCGGAGGCGACATACAAATCGATTCAACTTCAGAACAACACGTTCTACACCTGCAATCACAGCACGACGTCTCCTCTGGTTATCAACCATTAAAGAATGATTAACCTTGCTGAAAAAGCTAATCCCTTCCTATGAATCAAGAACACAAGCAAAAACAAAGAAAAATGCAACCAAATTGCAGATGTACAATTAAACTCACAAAGTTGGGGTCTTACAAACCGATGAACAACGACACTGTATAGCAACAGAATTAATCAAAGCAAAACCCAAAATTTAATGGAGCAGCGGAGGCTGTTTATGAAGACCCTTGGGTCATGCAAACCCTCTGGATGCGCCCCTAAATGGCCTCAACTGGATACAAAGCCTGAAGGCCAAAAATAGGCAACGCAACGCCGAGACAGATTTTGTACCCTCTCTTGTTTTGACGATTCCTAATGAGTCTGGATGAATTTTGACATAAGACTGGTGGCATTGGAAAGGACTTCTCCTTAGCTTTTTATTGCATATGTAAAACATCCAAACTCGAGTCTGTATGCATCCTGGCATCCATTTTAGTGTGAACTGGTCCTCAACATCCCCAAGTCCTTCTCCCATCATCTCCTAGTCCTCTCCACGGTTCCTATTCATAACATAATCATTAGGTAGCAAACCATTCTCAAAAGTGACATATAATAAAGAACGTAGGAACGATCTCACCTCTAAATTAAATCGTTGCGCATGAACTCTAGTCATTGGACCTTGCAAGTTCATAATTGGAGGAGTGTTTTGTGCATCCATAGAAGTGATGTTCTCATCATCCTCCCCCTCTTGAATTGGAGTCATCCTCGACTTAGGCTCATCCTCTTCTCCCCTGTATGGTTACAAATCTGTAATGTTAGGACTAATCCCGAACTCGGGAGACAACTCTAGTTTATAAGCATTATCATTAATCTTCTCAATAATTTTAAATGGACCATCAGCTCTAGGCATCAATTTAGGCTTTCTCAATTCTGGATATCTATTTCTTTCTCAAATGCAACCACACTAAATCTCCTACATCAAGTTTTACTTCCTTTCTACCTTTACTACCAGCAATTCTATACTTTTCATTCATCTTTTCAATGCTAAGCCTAGTCTTTTCATGCATTTGCAAAATGAAATCAGCACACTCTTTAGCATCAATATGATCTTGTCATTAGTAGGCAAAGGGAGAATATCAAGTGGAGCACGGGGATCAAAGCCATACAGTACCTTAAAACACTTACCTTGGTAGTAGAATGTGTTGCCTGATTATAGGCAAACTCAACATAAGGCAAACATTCTTCCTACTGCTTTAAAATTTTCTTCAAAATAGCTCTCAACAAGGTGCCGAAAGTGTGATTCACATCCTCAGTTTGTACATCTATTTGTGGGTGACAAGTTGTAGAAAATAGCAACTTTGTACCCAACTTATTCTAAAGTGTGCGCCAAAAGTGACTTAAGAATTTCGCATCATGATCTGAAACAATAGTAGAAGGCATACCATGCAAATTTGCAATCTCTTTGAAAAAAAGGTTAGCAATATGACTAGCATCATTGGTCTTATGACATGGTATAAAGTGTGTCATCTTAGAAAAATGAACCACAACAACAAAAATGCTATCACTCCCCATCTTAGTCCTAGGCAATCCTAAAACAAAGTCCATAGAAATATCCGCCCAAGGAATACAAGGAGTTGGAAGTGGCATCTATAAACCTTGTGAATTCAAGCGAGACTTAGCTTTTTGACATGTAGTGTGGCGAGCAAGAAATATCCGCCCAAGGAATGGAAGGAGTAGGAAGTGGCATCTATAAACCTTGTGGATTCAAGCGAGACTCAGCTTTTTGATATGTAGTGCGGCGAGCAACAAAACAATCAACATCTTTCCTCATCCTTGGCCAAAAGAAATGTGTGGCCAAAATATCCTCCGTCTTCTTAGCAGCAAAATGACCCATCAATCCACCTCCATGCGCCTCCTGCAACAACAAAAGACGAATTTGTGGAACCAACTAGAATGCATAGGCGGTTAGCTCTAAACAAGAACCCATCATTCCACACAAATTTGTTCCAAGCATGACCTGCCTTACATTGCAGCAATACATCCTTAAAATCAACATCATCAGCATATTGTTCTTTAATTGCCTTAAGTCCAAAAATTTTACAATCAAGTTGAGACAACAAAATGTAGCGTCTAGACAAAGCATCAGCAATCACATTATCTTTCCCTTTCTTATGTTTGATAATATAAGGAAAAGACTCAATAAACACAACCCATTTAGCATGTCTACGGTTCAAATTGTATTGTGAGTGAATATAATTAAGTGATTCATGATCAAAATGAATAACAAATTCTTTGGGCAACAAATAATGACGCCACGTCTCTAAGGAACATACAAGAGCATATAGTTCCTTATCATAAGTAGCATAATTCAAAACAGGCCCAGTAATGTTTTTGCTAAAGTATGCAATAGATTTACCATCCTATATCAAAACACCACCAATGCCTATACCACTAGCATCACATTCAAGCTCAAAAGTCTTATCAAAATTTGGAAGTTGCAGCTATGGTGCATGTCTAAGTTTGTCCTTCAAAGCGTCAAATGACTAATAATGTACCTTACCCCAATTGAGCACAACGTCCTTCTTTGTCAACTCATGCAATGGTGCAGCGATGGTGCTCAAATCTTTGACAAAGCAACAGTAGAAACCTGTAAGACCAAGAAAACTCCTCATCTGTGTGATAGTTTTTGGTACTGGCCAACTCTTTATGTCTTCAATCTTTGCCTCATCCACCTCAATTTCCTGTGGAGTTACAATATAGCCAAGAAAAGAGACTCGATCCGTGCAAAAGGTGCACTTCTCAAAGTTACCAAATAAACGTGCAGCTCTCAAAGCATCAAAAACAGCACGTAGATGATCCATATGTTCATCCATTGACTCGCTATAAATTAAGATATCATCAATATAAACAAATTTGCCAATGAAAGATCTTAAAACCTCATTCATGAAACGCATGAAAGTACTAGGTGCATTAGTTAAACTAAAAGGCATTACTAACCACTCATACAAACCAAATTTGGTTTTATAAGCTGTTTTTCATTCATCTCCAAGTTTCATTCTAATTTGATGGTAGCCACTACGCAAGTCAATTTTAGTGAAAATTATCGCACCACATAACTCATCAAGCATGTTGTCTAACCTAGGAATAGGATGATGATACCTAATAGTAATGTTATTAATGGCTCTACAATCTACACACATACGCCAAGTACCATCTTTCTTAGGAACTAAATGTACAAGGACAGCACAAGGACTAAGTGATTGATGAACATACCCACGATCCAAAAGGTCTTGGACTTGTCATTGTATTTCCTATTCTACCATATTTTTTGTCTAGTTGTGATTTTACCTCCGAATCTGAAATGTTTTGATTTTACCATCACTTTTTTGAACTGGAGCCACTACACCACGGTACACTATTACCGACCAATCATAACGACCAACGGTTGGTTGGTAAAACTTAGTGATCGACTATCAGTTGGTAAAGCATATACTACCGACCAATAGTTGGTCGGTAATTGTCAAAACAAATAACGACCAACGTTTGGTTGCTAAAAACCTTTATATCGTCCCACAATCGGTCAGGAAAAAGTTTAGGCGGGTAAGCCCACCGAAAATCCAATCTAGTGCACCAAACCCTAAAATTTTTCCCTCTACCTGCCACCCTCTCGTCGAGTCAATCCTCCCTCCCGCCCTCTGTGACTTCATTCTCTCCCTCACCACCGCCGCCTGCCCTCTTCTGAGCACACCTGCTGCTCCCCCAACGCGCGCGACACCGTTGCCCTCCACCACGCCTGCTGCTCCCCCACTCCCTCAGCACTCTCGCCTACCCTCCTCCATTGCGCCTGTAGCTCCCCACACTCCCTCAGAGCCGCTGCCTGCCCTCCTCCACCGTGCCTGCTGCTCCCCCCTCTCTCTCAGCGCTGGCGCTTCTCTCCTCCACCGCGCCTGCTGCTTCTCGCTCTCCCTCAGTGCCGTCGCCTGCCCTCCTCCGCCCACGACTGCTGCTCCCCCCCCCCCCCACCCGCACATAGCTGCCCTCCACCGCGCCTGCTGCTGCCCCCTATCCCTCCGCGCCGCCACCTACCCTTCTCCACCGTGCCTACTACTCCCCCCTCTCCCTCAGCGCTGCTGCCTGCACTCCTCCACCGTGCCAGCTGCTCCCCCACGCGCGCGCATAGCTGCCCTCCACCACATCCGGCCTGCTGCTCCCCCCTATCCCTCATCTATTGTTCTCAGTAAAAATAAATAAATGAATCTTTCTTTTATCTTAAACCTACAAATGTATATCATTGTCTAGTAATTCCATCTGACTGTACATGCTACCTTGCATCGTTATGTTACTAGTAGCTTTAGATTAAATCCTTCTGTCAATTAGCATGTAGCTTAATTGAGCTTTTTCAATCTGCTACTTACTTGTGTTGCTTTGACATTATTTTGCATACCTGTGTCAATGTCGTTGAGGATCAGGAATACCTCCTCCTCCACTGCCCTCATGGTGTCTTGGTCTAGAATCTTGTTGTAGAAGCAAATGTGACGGCTATCTCCCCTATTTCATTGCACTGGACTCAACCTTTACTGTGATATTTTTTTGTCAGTATATGTTATGTGCCCATTCTATACGTACCATGAGCGTGTATTAATTAGTAAAATGAAATACTTGTTTGCAAGGTTCTAACTGTGTGTGAGCTTTGAACACTGGTAAAAAAGAAGGTTGCAAGAAGGGAGAAAAGGTTGTGGAAGCTCAAGCAAAAGGTAAATTTACCAAACTGTTATCTAATAATCATAATGATTGCTTTTGATTCATTTCATGAGTGCTTGTGTTGATTACATGTTTGTGTGTATGTGTGAACATGATCAAAGTTTGCAGCTATATTTTTTATGATTATTGCTTGTTAAATTCCATTATGAAAGTTGTTTCCTATATCTACAACTTATTAATTGAAGTGAGGTCGTCTAGACCACTTTTTTCGTGTCTAGATATGTCCGTAACGTTGTCGTATTCAGTTTGTATCCTACAATGATTCACCAATTAGTTTGAGTCGTTTTTGAACCTTTTTCTAATCCTTTGTTGAATTGGACTCCGATTTCAATTCGATATTTCATACTAACAACAATTAATCATCTATTGCTTTAACATCATATTTTGGATGAAAACTAATAACAAGAATTCCAATAATAACTCAGTCCAGAATTATTATAATGAATATTATTTTTAAAACTAAAAAAGGTAAAGCAAAATAAAAATAGAGCAAATGCTCAAGCCAAAAAATTGATTAATTGAAAACCTTTTACAGTTACAAAAAAAATCTAACCATAAATTTTTTTTAACAAAGATCCGTGACAACGCACGGGTATTTTGCTAGTTCTCATATGAAGTTGCATGGATAAATTGTGGATCGACAATGAGGCTAGGTACAAAACTTCATTTTCAGAATGACTAAAAGTACTATCTATAATTATCATGCCATTTAACCAAAAAAAATTGCATGTAGGGAGACCAAGGCCTATAAACAATGGGTGAACAGTTGTCTAGCCTTTGGATTTAGAAATTCAGCAATAGGGAATAAGATATTATGTCCTTGCAGAAAGTGTGTCAATTCTTTTGGGAGCGAGGCTAGTGAAATGCGAGAACACTTGATAAGTGATGGATTCCTTAAAGGGTATAGAAGGTGGACCTTACATGAAGAAGCTAGCTCCTCTTGTGTGAACCTGGATGATAATGATCCTGATTTTATAGAGGAGAATAGTGAAGATGATGACATATCTGAGTTTTTTAGGGACTTAGCTTGTGGTTTAGATGATAGAGGGAATATGGAAGATGATGGGTCTTTTGAGGCACATAACAAAGGTGTAGAAGCCATTCAAATGATAGCCACACAGAATAATCAAGAGTTGTATCCAGGTTGCAAGAACTATTCAAAGCTACAGTTTCTAATCAGATTACTTCACATCAAACTTATTGGAGGATGGACTGATAGAAGTTTTGATTTGCTAGTAGATCTACTTTCTAATGCATTGCTTAAGGATTCAGCACGTCCTAAAACTTTCATGAAGCTAAGAAATTGGTAAAGTTTGTGGGACTTGGGTATACTTCTATTCATGCATGTGAAAATGACTGCATTCTCTATTGGAGGGAGCATATAAACTCTGATTTGTGTCCGAAATATAAGGTTTCACACTGGAAATCACAAAAGAAAAGTCTAGATGGGAAACATGAGTACAAAGTTCCTAAGAAGGTTCTTCATTATTTTCCTATTAAGAAAAGGCTGCAAAGATTATTTATATCTTCTCAAACTGCTTGTCTCATGAGGTGGCATGATAAACAACAAACAGACGATGATTTGATGAGGCATCCTGCAGACTCCCCTCTATGGAAGGATTTTGATAAAACATATACAGAATTTGTTGCTGATAGCCGTAATATCTGTCTAGCATTTGCGACTGATGGTTTCAATCCGTATAGAACAATGGATGTTAATTATAGAATTTGGCCCGGTATTTTGATTCCCTTAAACTTTCCACCTTCAATGTACATGAAGGATTCAAATTTCATCTTGTCTTTGTTGATTCCGCATCGATCTGTGTCATACCCCTATCCGGGGTATGTCGTGTATTCCGTACCAATCCCTGGATCAGTAGTTGGTACACACATACAAATGATACAAAGTGATACAGCGATCTTTATTTAAGTCCACGCAGGGACAATAGAGTCATACAAGTCTTAGATTACAAGGCAAAGGGGAGGACATGCCTGGTCTAAAAAGAAAATACAAGCAAGCTTCTAGGAACTTCCACATGCAACTCGAGCATAGAACGCAACCTACTCGTCAAACTCCTCAGGTGCTTCATCCTCATCATCGTCCTCTAGAATGATTTAGTTAAAGGCAGGGATGAGAACATAAGGTACACCACAAGCTCTACCTCTAGCAAGGGGGTATTACATGCATTTATGGTAGTAGTAAAGGAATAAGGCTATGTTTTCAGAGTTTTGCGGAAAAGCGTGGATGCAGGGGTTACTTAAGGAATCAAGGGGTTCTTAAGAAGGAAAACAGCTTTATAATCTTTGGTTGGTTGGACCTGAAGGATATTCAATCAATCCCAACAGTTCCTACTTTTAATTGAGCCTTCCAATACAAAGTCATAACAACTCTGGCACACCTTGCCACATCTTCACCAAAACATGGGTATCACTACACCCACTCACACGTCAAGGAAGATTCTAAGAGAATAATGATTTGGTGTGTCATGACCAGTGATAACGAACATTCGAATGATTTAGGGTTAACTCTGTAGAGCTTAGTATGTTGTACCCACAGGCTATGTGCTCTTAGCTACGGATCACATAACGCTCTCACTTCACCCAGGCACGCCCACAAGTCCACCACGAAGCTCAAGGATTCCACCATCATGACACTTAGTCATATCACAACAAAGGCACACAACCATAAAATTTGCCAGGTACTAGACTTATCATCAATCACCGCTCCAATCCCTGAGTCCATTTCTACTTCGTCAGGTGATACTTCCTTGCTGCGTTACCCAGGATCCATGTTAGTCCTGCTCATACAGGTTCTGTGGTCGTACTGAAATATCACCAAGTTGAGGTCTTAGCTTGTCGTTCCTAGTTGGCAGGGCAAGCACTCGTCCACAACAGGTGGACCTACACCGGAGACACCGTCACCAAGTACTCTGCACCAGTACTAGGAGTCTCACCCGCAGCCACATCTATCTCATCCACTTCACCATAACACTGTTGATTTAGCACCCACCCATTCCTACACACGCATCACCAAACACCATTTCACCCATTTTGTAAACTTTGATAGTGGAGAGTGTGGTGACAAGCGTCACGGGTCCTAAGCGTGTTCTAGCAAGGTAACATTATTATTAGCAGGGCTAATAATAACTTTCAAGTTTATCAAGGCATGTGAATATCAAATGCGGCCAAACAAGGATCTAGCATTCGTACCTTATATAAGGACAGTACGGATGCTAGCTTTCACACAAGTGGGTTTGAAATAAGCAAATATAAAGTGACAAGGAAATAATGCATATAAGAAGTAGGCTCTAAGTTGGGTGCAGCTTTGTAATCATAGGTTCAATCATGATCAAGGGATAAGTAGAGCTTGCCTCCTAACATGTCCTCAAACTCTTCCTCGAAGTCTGGGTCCTCGGGCTCCTGCTCCTGGTTCTCTTCGTCTGCGGAAACGCGAACTACACGTAAGCTATCAGAACATAAAATAACACCAAGACAAAGTAAAATCCAAATGGTGATAAACCAGAAGTTAAAGAGTTATGAGGAGGTTAGCATTGCTTAGGTATTGTAACAACGATTCCAACGGCGTACGAATCGCTTAAATCGGATTTACGGTTTGAAAATTAGAGCATCCGGAAGTTTTAGGGACCTATTTGAAATTTCTAGAAAGTCCTAGTGATGTAGATGAGGCCCGATCTTTCGAGAGGTAGGGGATAAACTCGACTATGGAGACTCGGCGTCAACAATTCGGCTTGAATCAGACACAATCCAACCCCGCAACCGTTACACCAAGCACAACTTGATTGTTCCTGCAAGCGAATCGAGAACACAAGCAAGAAAGGATAACATGCAATCTAAAATTGCAAATATGGATGAAGCGAATCACAAAGAAAGGTTCAAGCTCTTAACATGAAAGGACTAATCGCCACAGTGGTGTAGAACAAGAACAGGGGCCCTGGATTACTGTAAAAGGACTTGTCGCCACGGTTACAATAAATCGATCAAGTTTCTCTCTAAAAAACTGAACTAAACAAAACCCAAGTCTGAACGGTGGCGGCTACTGAGTTTATGAGGGAGCCAGGGGTGTCCTAGGGTTGGGGGCGACCAGGGGGCCCACAATATGGGCTTAAGGCCCAACGCAATACAAGGCCAAGTTGGCCCAAAATAGGTGGGCAGCACCTTGTCATGGCCACACAGCATGACTTACGACCCTTCTGGAGCTAGGACTAGAAACAAAATGACAGCGTTGTCATACCCTTTCCAACGCATCAAAGAACGCCTCGTCTGGATGTCGGATGTGGGAGATATCATCAAAACCATGTAGGGGTGTCAGCTGAATCCGAGACGAACGTAGCGACCGAGTTGGTGACGACTTGTAACTTGGAGAAGACCATGACGTGTGCGTGTCCGGCATGGTGATGTCCTCATCACCTAGGGACCTATATGCAAATATAAAAACTTCTAATGGCTTGGTTGAAAAATGTCAGGGGCTAAAACATAATTAGAGAAACATTGAGGTACTTTTCTATAAAAATGTTGGACTAAAACAGAATTAAAATAAAGCTCAGGCGGCTAACTATAAAACTATAGAATTCTGGCTTTTCTAGGATTTTTGGAATTATTTTTGTATAGGAAAATCTATGGAATAGGTCTATGGGAGTGGTGGACCACGGGTCAGGGCGCGGTCTATGGGTCTACAGTGGACCGATTACACAAATCGGTCCACGACCGTCGATCACGCGATTAGCGGTTCTGGTTTAATTCGCGAAAGGTTATCCTATGTTCTAATCCTGACCGTCGACTCCGTGATGAGTAAGTGTGGGTGAGGGAGCGACTGCGCGTGGTGGTCGGAGAGGAGGGCGACGTTGGCGTCATGGCTGGCAGCGCCGCCGCTCGCCGCTAGGCTCTACTATGGTCGGAGCTCGATGGTGTTAGGTCTAAGCGGTGGAGGGGAGTGAGCCGCTTTCACTAGGGGTGATCGCGAAGCGAGGGAAGACCTAGGGCTCACTAATGGCTCGGTATGCCGAGGTTAGGGAGAGAGCAGAAAGGAAGGTGGCTATCACTTTCCTTCTGTGGAGGGGGGCTGCGGTGAGGTGTTAGGAGAGGGCGGAGGGCCTATTTATAGATCAAGAAGGAGGGAAACGATGCGGGGGCATGGATCACATTTCTCCGGCGGCTAGTGGCTTTACTTCGGCTTGGCACTGCTCGACATGACGGCTCGGGCAGAGATGGAGAAAAGGGCGACGAGACGGCATCGCTGCACATACGGTGAATTACTAGACGACAGCGGTAGGGTGAGGTCTAGTCGGAGCTGTGTTCATTGCGGTGCGCTCAGGCGAGACGAGACTCGACCCTGGCAGCATCGTGACGGGCGGTGGTAGAGAGTGGTCGATGCTGTGGTGCTGCGCCGCGGCGTCACGACGCGTTTTAAAGCTTGAGCAGGGTGGCCAGGTGGGAAGGGGCGAGTGCTAGGCGACGAGGTACAGGGAGGGGTCACGTCGAACAGCGATAGGGAGCGGTCTCATCGGCGCTATGCTTGTCCTTTGAGCAGGGGGCATCGTGTCGGCTCCAGTGCGGCGGCAGCGCGGCACGGTTTAAAGCGGTCAGCGAAGGGCAGCCGCGCTGAATCGACTCGCGGGGCCTAGGCGGAGTGAGGGCTAGCAGGGGGTTTGTCCTTGGGTTGGTGGAAGCGGTGTCAGTGTTGACGGCGTGGCGCGGCACGGCACGTTCGGCGACGGTGTCACGGGGAGGAAGAAATGGGGCGAGCGCGGGAGGTCGGCTGGCCGAGTGAGCCGAGCGACGGCCCGAGTGGGCGCGCGGACGCATGAGTACGGGAGGTGGGGCTAGTGTGGCTGGGCCAAGAGGCTTGGGCCGGGAGAGGGAAAGGAGGGGGAGGCAGCCTGCTAAGAGGTTTTAGGTTTTCTCTTTTATTTTTTCTGATTTTCTCAACGCCAAACAATTCCCAAATTAAAATAAGAAATTTTCAAAGAAAAGATGCAAATAAAATCCAGGGAAATAAAGACAGGCACTTGTCATGTTCCAAATTTTAGGGTTTTGAAATACATTTGTTTGGTCTAGTTCTAATTGCATTTTATTTTGTTCTCTAAAAAAAATGGTTTTTCTTGGAAATTGAAAATAATGATTTATAGGGTGTATTTTTGTAGAGCCAATGTGAGGGTCTCACAATCTGCTCCTGGTAGTGATATGGATGTCTATTTTCAGCCACTTGTTTACGATTTGCTTGATATGGTTTATAATGGTGTGAGAACTTGTGATGCTTCAAAGGGTGAATACTTTCAACTGCATGCTACAATAATTTGGACCATCACTAATCTCCCCGGTCTAGGTAGCTTGTCTGGGTTTGTTGTATCTAGTGAAGCAGCCTGTCCTCATTGCCACTCCTAGATCTCTTCACTTAGACTTGGCCATGGTTGCAAATATTGTTATATGGGACATCGTAGGTTCTTGCATCCAAACCACCCATATAGGTTTGATGATTCATTTAGTGAAATTGAGATGAGGCCAGCACCTACACCACTTTCAAGAGAGGAAATTTTAGAGTGCATGAAAAATCTACAAACAACTTCTGGCAAGGATCCATCTGGTAAACCAGTAAAGAATCCGAGACGAAAGGAAGGGGATCCTTTAGTATTCCTAAAAAGGAGGCCTATTTGGTTTATGCTTACATATTGGAAAAAGTTGATGTTGCGGTATAATTTTGATGCCATGCACATTGGGAAAAATGTGTGTGACAACTTAACTAATACTTTATTGAACATAGCTAGAAAATCAAAGGATAATTTGAATTCTCATTTGGATCTTCAAGCTCTAGGTATTAGAAGTGACATTCACCCAATTAAACTAGATGGTAACCAATTTTATTTGCATCCTACACCATACTCAATGAGCCCTGCTGAGAAGAAACTATTTTGTCAAGTATTAAAAAGGGGTGAAATTTCCAGATGGCTATGCAGCTGATATACGACATAATGTTTCTGTTAGTGATAAGAAGATAATTTGTCTTAATAGTCATGGTAACCACATTTTTCTACAAGACTTACTGCCACTTTGTGTGAGGAAAATTCTACCAAAAGAAGTTAGCGTTATTTTGATTTGACTTAGCAACGTTTTCAAGAAATTATACAACCCTGTTATTAGAAAAAGCGACATGGTGAGATGAGTCTGAAATAGCTGAAACATTGAGCCTTCTTGAGACAATATTTCCTCCATCATTTTTTACCATTAATGTACATTTGATGGTTCATCTTCCTGCCCAAGCAAGAATGGCTGGTCCAATCCATTTTCGAAGCATGTGGCCAGTTGAGAGGTTTCTTAAGAAATGTAAGGGCTATGTGTGTACAAAAAGTCACCCAGAGGGATCAATCATGGAGAGTTGTATGTTTGAGGAGGCTCTCACACTTTGTTCTCGATATTTAGAAGATAACACTCACTTTAATCGAAGAGTTAGAAATCGTGATGTACTACCAATAATAGTTTGTAATACAACACCTTTCTTTCAAAACACTGGTTGAGGATTGGCTGGAAAGTGTATTGTGAATTTAGATCAAAAGACATGGCTTCAAGCACATAGATATGTTTTGTTCAACTATCCCAATATAGAAATGTATTTGAAGTAAGCTCTCAATCTCTTATCATTGTCTTGAGTTTTGAATATACATTTGTTTCCTTGTTTGTTGAAGTTTTATTGGTCTTTGCAGCAAGCATGCTCTCTACCTATCTTCAATCGGTGTTACAAACCAACGTGAAATTAGTCGCATGCATCATCAAACCTTTCATGAGTGGTTTAGGTTGCATGTGGAGGAAATGTGTGAGGAAGCCATAGAAGAGATCAAAATTTTAGCTAAGGGACCAATGATGATGGCGCATAAGTATAACAGTTACACAGTAAATGGTTTCAACTTCCATACACGGTCCTATGATGAGAATAGGTCTGTTCAAAGTAGTGGGGTAGCTCTTATTGCTGAGTCAACGTGCTTTGATAGATGCAATACGGATGATTACAAACTAGGAAAAAATATCTATCATGGTATTATATAGGAAATTCTTGAACTGAACTATGAACACAAAGGAAATGTTGTGTTGTTTAAGTGTGATTGGGTTGACAACCATGTTCAAAATAAATGGGTCAAAACAGATGAGTTTGGGATCATATTTGTTAATTTTAATCATTTATTCAACACCGGTGAGAAGCTATCAGATGAACCATTCATATTAGCAATACAGGTGGGTCAAATTTTTTATGTTCCTGATCCCAATGATACTCGATGGGTTTCTGTGGTTCTGTCAAAGCCTTGATATTTCTATGGAATTGATGATGTTGATAATGAAATACTTGACGATTGTAATGATGTTTTTGTGCCAGTTCCTGATTTGAACACTTATACAAATGTAAATGTTTTTGCTGGACATATCCCTTTTGCTAGAGCAGACATAGATGGTATAATTGTGAGTGGGGTAAAAAACAGGAAAAGAACTACAAAGTAAGTGTTTAGTCTATTGTAATGATTTCATTTCTCTTTTTAGTTAGTCTCTTGTAATGATCTGAACTACAAAGTAAATGTTTCTCTTTTTCATTTTCAAAAAAATGCCAAGCGTAGAAGAAAACAATAATGGTGTCTCATGTAATCCATACAAGCAGACGAGGAATGCAAATATTAAGAATAACAAGAGGAGGCTGGTAGACCTGAAACTCCCTTCAACAATCAACAATACAACACAACAAGGTCGGCCTAGCAAACATTTAAATGTATGGTGCATAATATTTATTGTACACTATGAATAACAGAAACAATGGTACCTATTTCACATGCACATTCCATCTGGTTGTAGAAAAAGCATAATTATAGTATCACAACAACAAAACCCCCAACATTGCATCCGAGATCAAAAAGGAAGAAAGCTCAGCTTGTTCAAGAAGTGCTTGCTGAAGAAGAATTCTTGAGTAACAATATAGGTACATTAATACTGTTGTAATAGTGCACATTTCATGTGCTTCAAATCTGAACACACTAATGCTCTTGTGTTATATTGCTATAGATCCTAACAATGATAAAGAAAAGAAGAGGAAAAGGAGAGGCATCACTAAAAAGGATGAGATATTCTCTAGAAAACCTAATATGCCTAAAATCCCAATAATACTCAATGACCATGGCCAACCTGTTGGTAAACATTCCATGGAACTTTCTAGTGTTATTGGATGTCAAGTTAGAAGGAGGTTGTCACTTGCATGTATGGATTGGAGGCTCGTTGATGATAAAAAGAAGTATGCGTTGTGGACTGATATAAATGTAGCCCATAACTATATTCTTCATCTTCTCTAGAATTATGATATATGTGCATGTAATCTAATAAGTTATATAATAGGATATTTATGATATTGATGATGATGCATACAATTGGTTTATGCGTATTGCTGGGAGGAAATGGATGGAATTCAAGGCAACCATAAAAGAGTTATATTTCAAACCTGGAATGACTATAGAGGAAGTGGGTGAAAGCCTTGATAACAGGGTCACCGATCCAGATTGGAAATATCTCTTTAGCTACTGGATGTCTCCTGAATTTGAAGTAAGAAAGATCTACTATATGACATTATTTGCAATATAGGGCAGTAACTATATGTATTGCATGACAAGTTTCAATTCTATGTTAGATTTGCTCAAAAATAGCAAAGGCAAATAGGACAAAGTTGGAGTTACCCCATAATTCAGGCAGTGTGAGCTATGCTTGTTCAGAGTATGACCTGGTAATATTTTTTTTATCATTTTACTAATTAAGTCTAGTGTTATGCCTCATATTTGTTTCTGACAAGAAATTGTTCTAGGCTCTAGAACTAGGACGCCCCCCATGAAGAGATGAAAACTTTGTCAAAACCCACACAAGGAAAAATGGAGTTCCCTCAAGGCAGGCGGAACCAATAATAGTATGTATTTTGGCTCTATGACTTAAATATAGTATAACTGTTGCAGGTATCATTTTTTCTTGACACATGTCATGTTCTATTTTTTCAGGATCAGTTGAAAGATGTTCTTCAAGTCTATCCAGAGATGAAGGAGCGAACAATTCAAGAAGTGGATGTATTTTCCGTTGTTTGTGGAGTAAAAGAGCCAAAAGGATATGTTCGTGGTATGGGTTTAGGCCCAACACCTCAAGATATTGGCACCCCATGGTTGAAATGTTATGCGCCAACAAGGCTTCAAATGGAGATTCTTGCCCGTAAGAAGGCTCAAAGTGAGAAAGAACAGCTAGCACAACGTGTAGATGATTGCAGGCCCGAATTGCATTGCTAGAGCAAAAGGGACAGCAAGATAGGACAAGTGCAGAGCCCATGTCACAACATGGCTCCACTTCACTTCAACAAGTATAATACTGCTCTCAAGATCCTTCATAAGACAAATGATTTTTCCCCTGTTATATGTCTCATAATATGTCAAAATGGTAGGTGCAACACTTAAGTAATCCTGAAAATGATGATAATGAACTAGATGGAGATGAGGAAGATTCTGATTCTGATGAAGGCTCTGATGACGGCTCCGATCAAGTCTACACCAATGACTAAGGATGGTTCACACTCATCAGAACATGATGCTCTAGTAATGTTCTTGTCCTTGTAGCATATCTTGTCATTTTATATTTCCGTACTCTATGGTTTATATTCCCATTAACTATTATCTTCAGGTGGGAAAAGATGTCATACTATATGCCTTGTTGAGGTCCAATCTGCCTTTGGCTAAAGGAACAATCATGTCAACCAAACCAAGCACTATGCTTGGAGGTCAAGTCCTTGGAAGATAATTCTGTGAAGTAATTGTGACTTGTGTGTTGAAAAAAGATGCAATATTGTCTCGTCCCTATGACGACATGGAAACTGTGGCTGATGCTGAAATGATGGCGATTGCATCGCCCTACAAAAAAGTAATAAGCTATACTTTATTTCATTTTTTTTTTGCAAGCTAAGCAAGTTAGATCTTCTTTCAGTTTCTACTGCTATGAGTATTATTTATTTAGTAATCACACTTAAACTTTTACAGCTCAAGATAACCACTAAGGAACCAACAGCACCTGCTGATTCAGGTATTTGACATTGCATTCATATTGTTACATTTGAAGTATTTGACAATTCAGAATTAGTGCTCATAAACCAATAAGTATTGCATGTTTGATGGGTTGCATAGTACTTACGGCAGGAAGTAACAGACATTGATTGATCTTATGTCAACTGTGGATGACAATTGAAGGGGTAAAAGAAATTATTATGTTGAGTGGCTCACAACAATATTGAAGATGTATGGATTCATTTTGTAATGACTATGGATGACAATAGTTTAGTAGGATGGATTCTTTTTGTAGTGATTGATGGAAGAAAAACATCATCCGATGCAACATATTGATGATGCTTTTGTATTAGAACGTATTATGTTTTCCATTATCTTGTGACAGCTTTAAGCACTTGTGTGTTACATTTCGACCTATATATATGATTACTATGAATGTGATGTGTTAACCAACATAAGAATTTATTGTATTGTGTTTTGTGTGCCTGAGAATTGTGTCTTATGTGGTTGAGAATTGTGTCTTGTGTGGCTGGATATTAAGAGTGAATTCTGTTTTGATTATTTGAATTGTTGGCGACTGACGGTTGATCGGTAATTCAAATTATTTTGAATTGTTAGCGATTTACTGTCGGTCGGTAATTCTGATTACTTGTATTGTTGGTGACAGACGGTTGGTCGGTAATGTGACTTATACCAACTTATGGTTGGTCGGTAAAGATTTCCCTTTCCCAACCCATGGTCGGACGGTAAAACACAGGTTGGTCGGTAAAGCTTTTACCGACACCATTTATACCGACCGACCAGATAGGTCGGTAAAGCTCTTTACCGACCAACCGTAGGTCACTGAAACCGCCTTTACCGACCAATGGTACGTCGCCTATAGTGTACCATGGTGTAGTGAGCATAGTTTTACCTTGAAACTGTTACCAGCACTTTGAGGGTGCTAACTACATAGGAGAAAGACCAAGTTACCCTTTTGTAATTTTATCGCAACTTTTAAATGTACAACAGATTTTCTAGGAGAACAACCAAGGTACCCATGGGTCAGGGGTATTTTGGTCTCTCTCGTATTTTCTTTTTTTTTAATCATTTAGTTTCTTTCATCTCGCCGGAGAATAGAATTCATGGTAAACGACAGCTTCAATTTCAAAAAACTCATGGTAAATCACAAAATCACATATTCGTTGATTGAATCACAATTGGCCCTCAAATCAATGGTAGAAAGACAATTTTCACTTTTAATTAATTGTGCCTAATTAAGAGTAGCTTTAACGTTTAATTAATTGCATTACAATAAGTATTAAATAAAAAACTATTATTGGGGCATCCTTAACTTTCATATGAAACTATCTAGAGAAGTCTGGCCAGAGTTAGGATGTAGTAGTTATGAATTTTACAAGTTATTTTTTCTTTGAGGCCAAGGCACCGAAACTTTATTCATTGTCGGATGGGCTGTAGTCCGTGATCTCCAAAAGCCAACTAGGAGTATCCCTGACCCAGGAACAATTTTGATTATTTCAAGAACTCATCCTCGCACAGTAGTGCGATGCCTAATTAGCGTCCCATCTACAATGGAAACACGAAAATCTAAGAAACCCTTACAAAGCTCCTGTATCTCATGTCAAAGATCAGCAATAGGTGCTCTTCCTCCAGAATCTGACTTAAGATAATTAACCAAGTTCAGATTATCCATCTCTATAATCACCTTTATAGCTCCAGTTGCTTGTGCCACCAATAATCCATCTCTTGCCGCCAAGGCCTGCACCGTAAGTACATCAGGAAGAGAATCATACCACCGTGCTTCGGCCGCCATTAGTGTTCCCGTGCTATCCCGAAGAACAGCGCCACCGCCACCCGATTGGTTTTCCGCATTGAACGAGCCATCCTTATTCACTTTAACCCAGCCAGTCCTCGACGGTATCCACTTTGCTCGCTCCCTGAATTTTACAAGCTTAGAGCCAACAGGTACTGGACACTTCTTTGTTTTTTGTGAATGAGTGCTGCACACTCTAGAGACTCTGATCTGCAAAATTACGTTTGTAAAGATGGATCATTGCAGATGCAAATTTTCACGTCTGCAATAAAAGTCACTTATTGCAGACTCGTTTTGCTAGTTATGAGTCCGCGATGATCATTAGAGCAGCGACTCCGGCAAATGAGGAGCTAGTGCGGCGATGGAGATTAAAGCGGCAGCGGAAAGGAGCGGTGGTGGCCTGGGTCATGGGCCGTTTTTTTTTTAAGGGTGTTTCTAGTCCGTGGCGTGCGTAACAAATAAGGGTACATGTAAATTTCGAGTCCGGTTATATGGAAAGAAAACGCGGATATAGAAATAGAGTCTGCAATAACCGATATAATTGCAAACTCTAGGTAAAAAACGAGTCTGCAATTGAATTCCAAAATGTAAGTGTCGTCCTTGTAGAACAATATTCAACACAAGTCCAGAAAAAAAAGGCTGCTTGTTGCGGCCAGACCACCATGCATGCAGTCTAATCGTTCTGCACTTGTTGGCGACGAGGACCACAAGGGCCAAGGCCAACCAGCTAGAAGTAGAAGCTTTGGCATCGCAAGCGCTTTCTCTTGCCCAACATGTAGGAGATTACAGTGGCTCCTGGAGAACTTGACGTCGTTCATGGAGAGTGTTGTGGTTACTGGTCCAGAACATACACTAAGGTGAAGGTTTCTCTGGCCGACTACCTCTCCAGAGGCACATGATTATGCTCAAAACGATGCTCCTGATGTTTAGTTGATGTAATTTAACATGCCATTAGGATTTATCATGGTACACTATATTTACCTTTCAACACACAATGGTTTGTTGTGTTGATCCGAGCAGGGAGCACAATCCCTTTCGGTTCTGATGCAAATCAAGTGGTGCATTACAATGGGACAACGCCATTTTCAGTGGGACTAATTCAAACAACTTGATAGTAATAGTGAGTTCTTGCTATGCGACAAGGATCAGCAAAATGTTCAATCTATGAGGAGACGTACCACTTAAGCTTCTTATACGCCCGCTTGAAGGCAAGCTCGCTGTTAAGCGAGCTCCTATACATAGAGCAACCTAAAAATAGCAAATCTATTGATTAGACCAGTAGTCCAACAATATTATACAATATAGTCTAATTCCGCCTACGAATATACATGGCACGTTCAACCACTTATATGACTTGGATCAACATTTCGTAGACACGTGTTGGGGTTGTGCTGTACTGTAATATTACGATTATATATAACAACATAATTATGTATGTACATGAATGCAAGATCAAAACGGCTCTTTCTTCATATCAAGCCAAAGCAACAGCCTCCGTGGCCGACCCAGAAACCTAGCCTTCCATGCAGGCTCTTCACTTTCATAAACAAATCCACTCTTTTGGTACAGTTTTTGTCCTGCTACATTGTTGATGGCGACATGGACATACAGATCTGTTATTCCTGCCAAAAACATTTCAAGCACACACAAATTTTCCGTGAGAATATTGGTATCACCAACAGGGAAAAGGTTCCAAGGCAACATGATTGCTGAAACACAAGGTGCTCTATGCGAAGCAAGAAGTAAAATTACATATACTTTCTTCTAAAGGTCCCCATGGAAGCAAATGACGGTGCTTGAAAGAATAATGGTATGAACTTACCCCATTCACGAGCAAGTTTCTTAGACTTGTCAACCAATGCATAGCCTAACCCATTTCTTTGAAGCTCCTTGGCAACACAGACATTGCTTAAATATGCTCTGGTCTGATAGTCTTCATCTACCTATATGAACATTGATCATGCATGGAAAAATATTATGACACTTGCATAACACAATAAAATATATATTCTTAGGAAAAAGAGCATGCTGCATCTTATTCACGCTAAGACAAGTATTATATCTGGAAAACAAATGGCCACACTCCAAAAAACTATTCTTGTGAGTACAAAGCCATCATTTGATAATAAATTGTGAGCCAGTGAGATTTCACTATACTGTCTAACAACAACGAAGAGATCTGACAGACACTCCACAACGTCAGTAACAGTAAAGCATAGCATTCCTCAAAAAAAAAAAGTAAAGCATAGAATAACTTTGACCAACATTCCCCAAAAAATGTAGCAGTGAACCTTACCCCAGGCTTATTCCCTGTCAATTCATCTGGTAGCCAAAGACACTGATTAAGGTCTAAACTTCCAATTACTAATCTCTCTTCTCCATCTTCCTCGAACTGCACGTACAAAGAAAAAATATGATATCAAATTTGGAAGGTAAGATGTTGTAACATAACAGTCGTACACTACTCCTGCTACAGGTGACAACAGCAAAGACCTCAAAACATGAGCCAGGGCAGGGCAGGGGACAAAAGGTTGCAATGCGAACAGTAATTTAATCTAATAAGAATCAAAGATTTAATAACAACTTAGCGGCAACATTTAGCATGATGGTTTCTGATGTTTTCTGCCTCCTACTCATGGGATCGTTCTGCTCAGTGATCCTAGCAGAACTTTTGCATATTTCTATTTTATGAAGTCCTCAGATTTAAGTAGAACATAAAACAAAGTCCAAAAAGAAAGTTTTCATCTGCACAAGCTCATTCTGTCACAGATAAAAAAGAAACAGTGCTTCATGATGGAAACATCTGATGGAATAAAATATGTACCTTGCACTTAGAACAAAGATCCCCTGCAGACATCAAGGATGGGGACAGTGGTACTGTCCCATTTATACAAGAAACTCTTTGGAAATTGATCATTTTTCCAGAAATTCTATCCTGTAATGCTTGATACTCCCTCTCTGCAAGAGCTGCTCTGTGATCCTAGCACAACTTAACAACAGCGAGTAAAATTTAAGTTATTAATGAATCGATGGAACAATGTAGTGCAGTAATCAGAACAGAGATGGAAAAGAAAATTGCCAGGTATGTGAAGAAGGAACTAACAATTACTACATAGGTTTGACTGATCATTATGTTTGACAGTTCAACAATACATTTGTTTTGTTCCTTCATCAATGACAGGCAATAAGACTTCCAGACAACAGCAAATTCCCAAACCTGAAACCTCCCTAACCAGAGACTAAATCATCACATTAATAGGCTCTTCCACAAACTCTTCCCACCGAAGTGCAATTATGCCCACCAATATACATTGGATTCTTTAAATCACCCATTGCAAGTTGAGACATTATGGAAAATAACTCGAACCGTGCAATTATGTCCACCAATATACATTGGATCCTAAATCTTGATGTATGGAACACCTCAAAGAAAAGACATCGGAAGCGATCGATCACCTCGGCACCGCAGGTCTCGATGGCGTACTCGTAAAAAGTGCGGATGCGGAGGTTGACGGCGGCGCGGAGCTCGTCGAGCGTGACGAACTCCCGCACGGCTATAGCCGCCGCATCCCCGCGCTCCAGCAGCGCGACGCCGGCGCCGGGCGACGGCGAGGCGGCAGCGGCGGCGGAGGCGCGGCACCGGAGTCGGGGGACGGCGAGCCGGGCGCGCTGGCACTGGAGCGGGGCGGTGGGAGGAGGCGCCGGCGGGAGCAGCCGCGACGCCGACGCCATCGCGGAAGCGGGAGCAGAGCGGTGGGGTAGTTGGATTGCCGGGGGGTGGTTGGGAGGCGAAAGACGTCTCCGCCACAACTGCTGGGCTCGCCTGGCTTATGCTGAGTGACACTCCCTCCAGCCTGCAGGTGGGACCTGCACCTAACTACAAGATGAAATTGGCTATAAATCGCTCAAAATTGAGAAAACAAGATCGGTATTAATTACAAGTTGTCGCAGGTAAATAGTGCATGATTCCTTATAGTTTCGTCACAATGCACTGAACAGATGCTTTACTTAATTTCTACAATACTTGTCACAACTACCTTACTGATAAGCTAATAAATATAAATAGAGTAAAATTCATAAAGCTCGAATATACAATTAAAAGTCTCACCCCAACATGTTTATTTTGTGTGCATCCAACAGTTGTTGCAACCCTAAAAGTTATTCAAAGATGCCGAACCGAGATGAAGATGAAAATGTAATTTTGATTTTCCTATAGTTTTAATGATGATGTAATAGCCATGTTTGGATGTTGCACCAGTTTGGATGGTTAATATTGTCAATTAGTGGTCATAAACTTGATCCGTTGAACCTCAACTTGTTTTCAGCACTATTTTCTGATATCAGGGCTGTTGTTGCAACGTGCATCTTAAAATTTGTTGCACACAACTAATATTTTTCTCTTAATACTGCAAGCAAATGCATACCAATGTTGCAAAAATATATGGATATTGCAACAATATGTACAAATTGTTTCAGTGGGTAGTCTATGAGGCTGTGATGTTGCAATAGAAAGTTAAAATTATGCTTGGCATGTTGGAGAAACATAACACATGTTGCAAAACATTTTTTTTCGTTAAAGGTCAATACTGTTTTTATTATCTAGAATGTTGCATGCAATTGTAGTGGAAATATTCGTTCCAAATCGAAAAGTAGTGACCTATTGTGGAATTTGTTTCTACTCAATGTTGCATACGTTGATTTGGAATGTTTCAAATGTTAGTGGTCGATATTGCAATTGAGGTCCCATAGCCTGGGTCGTAGCTGCTCCTTCATAGATACATTTTTCTACGGAACGACTCTATCCTTACAACACCCACAATGTTGTTGAAACGCAAATCAAGGACGATTGGAGTGACGTCGAACATTGTTCTGGTGTCAGATGTTGCTGTGGGCTTAGGCTTAGTAGGTTCCATGCTTGTGTAGCAAAATGACAGTGTAAGAATAGGTGCTCTAGAGTTTCATC
Organism: Eleusine indica; assembly: GCA_030378355.1. NCBI lineage: Eukaryota > Viridiplantae > Streptophyta > Magnoliopsida > Poales > Poaceae > Eleusine > Eleusine indica. The sequence goes on from CM059499.1 coordinate 34,787,813, forward strand.
CACAACTTCTGAGCACAGTACACAATGATAGGACGGTATGGTCATATTTCTTCTACGCAATAGTTCTCTAGTGCTAAGCTTGTCATTGAAAAGCAACCAAAAGAAGATTTTGTGCGTCAACTGACATGAGGTCTTCCAAATCCAGTGAATGACTGGTGGTACTTGCCTAGTGCCAATGAGTCTTTTGTAAGCTTTAACAGAGGAGAATGTTGGTGTTCCCCAAATATATGTCCATTGATCATGACTGTCATCCAGTTGCAATGAATGAAGCTGAAGTTGTAGAATTTGCAGTTGGTTGTAGGCTTCCACTGAAAGTGGTAGGTCGAAAAGATCATGTACTTGTGTAGCTGATGCCATACTATGCAGAGTGATGTTTTGTTCTTTGCAAAGGACAAAAGCTCTGGGTATGCTTGACTTGGTACTTGTCCTCGCCATAAGTCATGCCATGCTAATATGGATCGGCCATCACCCACTTGTGCTATAGCAAATCCCTTGTAGGTGTCCAAAAGCTTGGTGATGTTGCGCCACCAGAAGGAGCCTTTAGTAACATTTCCTGGAAGTTTGTCATTGCTGTAGTAATTGTCCCAAAGTAAGTGAACCCATGGCAGGTCCTCCCTGTTAAAGAACTTTTGTAGGTTCTTCAAAAGTAGGACATCATTTTGAGTCCTCAGATTATGTATTCCTAGGCCTCCTTGTTTTTTTGGTCTACAAACCATTGGCCAAGCTGCCTTGGACTGTTTCTTCTCATTACTTTTGGAGACAGACCATAGGCAATGTCGCCTATATTTATCTGTTTGCTCAATTGCTGTAGGAGGAATTTTGAGGGTACACATAAAAGAAATTGGGAGGGATGACATTACTGAGTTAACAAGCTGAAGTCTTTGACCCTGGTTTAGCAAGGTTGATGTGCAGATGAGTCTCTTTTCACACCTAGCAACTAATGGCAGAAACTCCTCCACTTTTGTTTTTGTAGTGCCCAGAGGTAATCCTAGGTATGTGAATGGTAGACTGCTAACAGTGCAACCAAATGTTCTTGCAAGATGCTCCATTTTCTCCGGAGTGATATTGATCGGGACCATGACTGATTTGTTATAGTTTACCTTCAACCCGGTCAATTCTGCAAAAGTGTGTAGCAATGCTTTCAAGCATACTAGCTGTCGAGCACATCCTTCCATTATGATAAGTGTATCATCAACATACTGTAAGATGGGAAAATTAGAGCCCGCATTCTGGATCGGTAGACGCATTAGACCTCGATCTTTTGCCATATTAATTATTGACTGTAGCAGGTCGGCTGCTAGCACAAAGAGAAGAGGGGAAAGTGGGTCTCCTTGCCTGACATCCCTTCTACAATGGAAAACCTTTCCTGGTGTACCATTTAGTAGTATAGCAGAGGTTCCAGATCCCGTGATGTTCTTGATCCAATGTATCCAGCGATCGCCAAATCCTTTTGCTTGCATGACTTGGGTAATGACTTCATGCTCTATCTTGTCAAAAGCTTTTTCAAAGTCTAGTTTCATCACCACTATTTCCTTTTTAGACTTATGACACATGTGTAGGTATTCAAAGGACCAAGCCAAGCAATCTTGTATTGTCCTGCTCTTGATGAAGCCATATTGATTACAGTGTATTAATCTCATGATCACTTTCTACAATCTATTTGCTAGGAGTTTAGTGATGAGCTTAATTGATGAGTTGAGCAAAGAGATAGGTCTGAAATTTGATACTAACTCAGGGTTGTCTTTCTTGGGCACTAATGTGATATACGAGCCATTGATACTTTGCAGACACACTGAGTTCTCATAAAAGACAGTACAGAGATCATAGAAGTCTTTAGAGATAATAGGCCAACACTTTTTAAGAAAATCTCCATTAAAACCGTCTGGGCCTGGAGACTTATCTAAGGGTAGCTCCTTGATAATATGGTTGATTTCTTCTTTGCTGAAAGGCTCTTGTAAGGCGTCTAGATCAGTGGCAACTCGTGACAGCTCTTGCAAATTGAAGTGCATCACAGAGAATTCCTTTTGGCCAAGTCGGTCCTTGTAGGCTTCCCACAAGAGTTGGGCCTTTTCATTGTGGTCTAAGACTTGCTGGCCTGCGTTATTTTTCAGTGCTGTGATAGCCTTCGTCTTGTACTTGAGGGTGGCGTTTGCCTAAAAAAATTTAGTGTTGCCATCCCCATATTTGGCCCACTTTATGGTGCCCCGCTGCTTCCAATAGATTCTTTGTTGATTTAGCAAAGATAGCAGATGGTCATTTAGTATTTCTCTAAAGTTCCATTCTTCAATAGTGAGGTCTCGTGTTTCTTCTATTAAGTCAAGTAGCTGTAGAATCACTTTAGTGTTATCAATAGTGGTCGAGAGGTTGGAGATAGTTTTCTGCCATGCTCTAAGTACTCTTTTGAGATTCTTGAATTTGGCCATTAAGTGTTTAGCCTTCTCCGTTTGATAAGTTGGTAGAGACCATCCATGTTGAACCACTTGCATGAAGTTCTCATGTTCCATCCAGTAATTTTCGAACCTAAAAATTTGGGCTTTAGGGATGACTGTTGTTATTATCACCACACATGGGACGTGATCAGATGTTTCCTTGGCCAAAGCTTTCACAAATGTGCCTGGGTAGGAGTTTGTCCATGAAGTTGAGGTGAAAAACCAATCCAGCCGTTGTAATAGGGGTGATTCTTGTTTGTTGGACCATGTAAATTTTCTGCCATGGAGTGGCAGCTCAACTAATCTCTGAGCACTGATTGCTTCATTGAACATGAACATTTCATTGATATTGGCCCCCGGCTTATTCCTGTCTTCGGGCTTTCGATTAAGATTGAAATCGCCTAGTATTAGCCAATCTACTTCTTCTGGCATATCAATATACTTCATCCAATTTCTGAACTCAATTTTTCCTTGGGGAGTGCAGGGTGCATATATATTTGTGAGAATCCAATTTTGGCCAGAGTGAGTGGAGGTGAAGTCCATTGATATAGCAAAGTCATTTTGGAAGATTACTGTGCCATCAAACAAGAGGCCTTTCCAAATAATAATTATGCCTCCAGAGGCACCATTAGATGGCAAATATTCAAATCGATCAAAGCCTCGCGGGCAGAATTTTTTGATGTAGGCAATATCAAATATTTCCCTTTTGATCAACTCGGTTCCCTTTGTAGGAGCAAACTAATTATTTGTATGTTGGTTGGTTGTTTCTCGACGCTTCATCTTGGCTCCAACTGTGTCTGGCCGTAAAAAAAACGAATTATTTTAGTTGATTGTGGGACCTATATATATTGAAGGTAACAAACCGTAAATTATCGAACCAAACTCTTCTCTCCTCCCAGGTTTGACACAACGCTATCGGTGCTCTTATGTTTTTATGTCAAACCGGTACATCACTTCATTTAATGAATGGAATCAACAGAGGGATGCATGACAATGTGATTTTTCGAGTTGAGGTACACATGTCAGAATATATATTTTTTTATTATTAAAATAAACTCAAAAGAAAATTTCCATGAATAACCAGTTTTCTCCAGAAGTACGTATTCGAAAGCTTGGAGTCCTCAGTTCCTATAAAACAAACAAAAAGAAAAAAAAAATTGCTCAGCACTCTTACACTAACAAAATATTTGAGCCCAAAGCCTACGTCACGCACCAGCACTCAGCAGGCTTGACCGCTTGAGGCACAGCCCGCAAGCCCACTTTACATTGAACTCCTCAATTAACCGTTGACATATAGATGCTCACTTCTCAGCTCATTCTTTAGTGTACTTCCTTCGAGCGATAGAGTCTGCGCTACATCAGCCGCCTATCTTGTTGCTAATTTATGAATGCAGAAGAATACAGTACTACTCCTGTATTTCTGAGAATTTAGTAGTACACCATAAATGTCATCTAGTACTAGGTACCAACTGTGGATCTTCTGTTACGAGGGGTTACATAGAAATCACTCTTCTATTATTGCGAAATGTTTTGTAGTAGTAATTGAATCCATACATTATTTTGTTACATGACAAGATATCCCGTGAAATTATACATAAATGAAGCCTTTTGTGTGTTGCGTAGTCTGAATTTTTCTGTTATGAAAGGCATGTAATTAACGGGCACTGGGCTCCAGATTCACTGGTGCGAATTTGTAGGAGCCACCTGGAAATAATCTGTCTCTTGTACAATTATATATCCGTGAGATTTTGAAACAGGGTTCGATGTAGTGTGACTTTACAACCAAAATGTAAGTTATTTTCTTAATCCAGGTGAAGTTCAAATCGTATATCAGGTAATATCATTTTCTAGGGTGGTATTATCGAGATAAAGATATATATTAAACTATTTTATAGTTGAAATATATGTATCATATAGACTGTCATGTTATGTTATCGAGAAGTCATCTTGGTCATAATGACTCTTGTACTTTACAGGTCAAGAAGCATATTACAATACAACCATCTATTATACCTAATTTATTCCTTTTTACATATTTACATGCTCAGATGTACTAGTATCATTATCTTAGGCCAGTCTTAATAAAAGTTTTATTAATATTAAATAAGATGTCACATCAGCAAAAAGAGTGGCATGTCATTATAATTAAGATAAAAGAAAAAAATTGGGTTTCATTGAAATGAAACTCATATGACATTGTTTCATATGTAAATATATTGAAACTCCCACTGAGAGTAAAAAGTTTCATCCTAATATAATAATTTATAGTTATCACTTACTTATGAAAACTGTGAGATAAAACTATTCAAACCAAATATCTAAAACTAATGTGACACTCTTAGAAAGAGTGAAATGAAACTAAGAATTCAGAGTGGCCTTAGTAGCAAGATAAGACTTCGAAAAAGCCAGATAATTTTATTCATTTCAGCCCCAAAACCAACCTTGTGAAGCCCCATAAGTGAAGCATTGTTTTCCAATAGAAGCCGACCTAACTAAGGAAGAGTTTGTATTCTTTTTTTGATAGAGGAAGAGATTGTGATGTTGGTCCACTGAGGATAAAACATTTTAGAAACGGTAATACTACTTTTCAGTCGATTGAAAAGTAGTATCCCTTTCAATTGATGACTGTATGTATTTTTTGTTCTTTTTATTCCTTTTGTTATTTATCTATTTATAGGATTGTTTGTATTAATTAGTGTTATATATAGACTATGAAATTTTTTTGTCTTTTTGTATTCATTGGATCTAGATCCAAGGGCTAAAAGCGTTGATTGAAAGGAACTCCCATTTTCAATCGACTGAAAATTAGACACTCCCTTTTAGAAAACATGTTTTTGCATGAAGCTCGTACTAATCAAATCATCAATTTAGAAGAACTAATCAAATTGATCTTGTTGTCGCCCACCTAAACTAGCAAACTCTTTATCCTGAATTTCCTCGGACGTCCCATGGTAGTGCTCCTCATGCTTCTTCTCATGACATCATGTTCTCAGGGGCTTGCTTTTGTCCTGTTCTATTGCCTGTGCCTTGGTCAATATTGTTCGGTACTGCAACGAGAAATGTGAAAAAAACGGCACACTTCCTTAAAGTAGAAAGTGGCCATTCTAAGGAGCAGAGCGACTACTTTTATTTTAGTATTCAAATTGTGCTTAAAGAAAGGTTTGTCTTACGGATTGAGACCATGGTTTATTAAATTCATTAATTTAATCTTGTGGACCACATATGTTGTGGGTACCAATCCTGCAAAAGTAGGTTATGATGTTTGTCAAAAGGCCATTCATTCTGTGAGGAGATTCCGCAGCAGTATTGTTTTCCTTATCATCAATGGCAAGAGATTTACCATGTTCTCTGATTGACCTCTGTGGAGCTTTTAGACGGTGATGCATGTGCACGGGAACGAACATGTGCAAGCTTTTTCATGTAATTTAACTCTGGATGCAGGCATATATTATAGAATCTGTAGAGCGAGGGAGTTTCAAATGAGGCCTTTTGCCATGTGGCACATATGAGTGGACCTTTGTACCCCGATATCAAAGAAACAGTCAAGATCTGGTAAAATGGAATCCATCCATGTCGTGCGGTGTATATTATACTGCCTGCGACAGGACCTCAACGATCAAATCTTCCCTTATCAAAAAAAAAAAAAGGATCAAATCTTCAAGTGTAAATTGATTCTTACATGACAGATCTAGTGCGTACTACCTACCACTTCAGTTTAAATGTTGAAGAACCAACTTGAAATATAAATTACTATCAATAGACTGATATCCAGCTTCAGTCCTCGTTTTTCATGCCTTGATAGTTAGAAAACCAAACAAAATTAGCATGATCAATATAGACATTAAAATTCAGTGCTGATAGAAAAGATGACCATATCTCAGGAATTAACCCAACATTTTAAAGATATTTCTGTTATAGAGGAAGCAATTTTTTTATATATGTTCGCTTCTTGATGATTGTGCATTGGGTTAGTGGGGTGCATGTCTTCTTCCCTGCGAAACAAATCATTTGTCCATTTACGCATGCAACTAGACTATGTTTGCATGCCAAACCTCGACAAGCTTGAAGTACTTATTCAGAAAATTAATATTCAGAAATCACAAGCTTGAAGTACTTATTTTTATTATAGTGTTCAACTGTTAATTCAGCAAAGATTAAAATAATTTTTTTGCTGTGGACTGATCATTTTTTAATTTCGCAATTGAATGAATTGAAATGGCAATTGTGTGCCATACATCTAGTGCGGTGCATTACCAAATACCAGCTGCGTAAAAGGATCCATCTCACTGGAGATCCAATCAAAAAGACATCTGGCGTTGCAGTAATGCAATGTGCAGGATGGGGCATGCTAAAGACTGTGGACGAATGGACGCCCAGGTTCCCTGCATGGCTTTCTCCATCATACAGGCAGACATGCATTCCTTGTGGGGTTGGATCAACGCTTGTTTCTTCTAGGCTGCAATAATTTGTGTCGCGTCATTATAAAAACAATGGCAGCGCGTTGTGATGGTATCAATAGAGTAGGAGGGAAAACAACAAAGAAACAGCTCTCCGTGTCCCCTTGCAAAATACTTGCTCACCAAAACGCACCGGAGAAACAAGTCGTCGAAAAATGCAGGATTGGAGAAGATGCCGTAGAATTGGAAAATATGGTATAGAAAGGGTCATTTTCTTGTTGAGATCAACAAGTTATTATTTCCGGCCTCTGTTGGCATGAAATATATAGAGGCACGCTTGCCTTAGAAAAGGTCTTTTGCTTGTTAACCTTGATCTGTTGTCATTTTCTATAGTTGCCATAATTTTGGGCCACGTGTCGTCAGCCTTTTTAATTTGGCACTTCTTTTCTTCATCAGTCTTTATCACACAAATTACAAAACAACTCAACGAGGACATGTATGCTGTATTCAAAATAGATGAATGGTTCTTTGGTCCATGAACATTACTAGCTACTACTTGTAAGTTTATATTTTAGGATAAGATATATGAATTTTGAATGTAAATGTAGGAACATTTATTTTGATCAAATCTTACTAGAAATCTCCACGTGGAGCATAAAGCATGGAACCTTTCAAGCACCGCCTCGTGATGTTAAAAATTTTCCACATCCACGAATAACTAAAATAGAAGACATAAAAATATAAATAAGCGCTCAACATAACAATTGAAAACTTAATTAGCTATATCTAGTTAACGACGTGTTGAGGACTATCATCAATAGATTATGTATATTCCATACATCAGCTGGCAAATAGAAAGTCTACTCATGGAATTCTCGCTAGGAATAGTTTGGAGTCAATCATGATTTCGTTCTAAGTTCAGCTATGGAACTTGTATATGGAAATTAAGCTTTTCTACCAGGTACACACCTCCTCCAATAATGTATCCAACATGATAGTGTTCGTGTACTAACAAAACCCTAATATTGGCCCTTGGTATTCAGATTTACAATCTTGAATATCGTTACAAAACTTCTCTTCATTATTGTGCATTCACAATATCGTTACCAATGAAATAATAATAATTATCATTGCCAGAAAAAAGAAATAATAATAATTTATAGTTGTCATGCTAGCAAAGAGCTCTAGATTTGATGCTAGATGACTACATAAATGGAATGCATGAGTTGCGGGAAAAGAAAAGGAGGCACAAAGTAGTGAACATAGATAGCCAAAAAAGAGAACACACATAATGGATCCATCTTGTGACACATGCCTTGAAATCAGCAAGAAACAATGTAAATGTGAATTGGCATTGATAATGGCAAAAGAGATACATTGTATAAAAGCATTTATGGTATTAAAATACCAGTTTCAACACCTAATGTAATAAAATGACAATTAACACCACAAATACATAACTAAGAATATGTCCATTTGAAATTATTCGCGTAGGTAGAATATGTTCTTGTATATCATACCTAATACTCCATACCCACGGGGCTGAAGTACAAATAATCGTCAAGTGAATCCCTAATAGATTGTGGTCTAGAAAAATTAAATTACATCTCAGTTTTACCATATCACTAGGTTTTTCAGAACAATTTGTGCATGTTCCATTGTTCAGGCAAGGTCTCTGTAGCTGCCAACGGAATATGTCCAAATCAATATCAGTGTCAGGAAAGAAATACACACAATCAAAGTATCAGGAACGCATTTGTATCCCACTCAAATAACATGCCCATCCATTATATTTTATTAACATATGATTTCATAACAACATTGCAGAGTTTAATGTAAACCAACTGTGCTAAATTAATTCGGACGGAAGAAACGAGAAATAAACTATTCACTTGAGACTAATAACAGAGAAACAGAGCGAGAAGAAATTCTGTCAGGCTCTCTCTCCCATACCACCAGATCACAGAACAAACGCTCGCGCCGCGCCTCTGCAGCTCAGCCTCCGCGCAGAAACCGAGAAAAACCGCGGGGGGCAGCACCAGCCAAAGTTCCCCCATGTGTTGAGCTCCCATCTCCTCGTGCTCTCTCCACTGCACGCGCCCCTTGTCCTGTCCCCTCTTGTTCTTCTCACCCCCATCCCGTCCTGTCCTTCCCTGACAGGGACAGCTTGCTGCCGTCGGCGCGGCCTCTGATCCCCTGCGTGCCGTGGCTTCTTCGGTCCTTCCTCCGCCGCGCTGTCTGTCCGACTGTCACCGAGCTGTGCTGGTTCTTGATGAGTTGGCGCCGGCGGCGGGGAGGACGCCGGCCTTCAGTTTCCCCGCCACCGGCCGTCTGAAGATCCTTCATTTTTTTTTTGTCTGGAGGGCGAGGTGAGGCCTATGCTTCCGTTTCCTGATTCCGGTTACTCGCGCAAAGACATTTCGTTATGGTAATTTCGTCGTTGAGAGATCTGATCTTTATTCGGTAGGAATTAAATGTTAATGTCTCCGTATAATCATTGTGATGGAAATGGGCGTCAACGCTTTTGATCCTTTGACGATCCGGGCTCGTTGCCTCGTCTTGGTTACACGCCGAAACGGTCCTTGTTTTTTTCTTTCTCGTTTCTTCTCTGTGTCTTAGATGTCAAAAGGGGAAGTTTGTATAGACGCGCTCTGTTTCTTCGTCCCGTTGCGATTTTGCTTTCTTTTGGCCTAAACAATGGTCAATCTGCGAGCTCAATGAAGGAGCCGGTAGCTGCGCTATTCCTCCCTGGAGGCAGAAATGTGGCCGTCGCCCTGAAAGGGACTGTAGCGACAGCGACCCGTCTCTGCTGCCGTTTCGTCCACCTTTACTGCGTCTCCGCCTCAGTCTTACCGCATCGCCTTGCGCTCTGCAGAAAACAGCAGTCTGCAGAAAAACAGGATCAAATAATTGTAGCCAAAACAAAGGGGTTACATCAGCGCATTGGACCTTTTCCAGGTCCGGTTGGGAGAAGATGGTATGTTCAGTTCAGTTCCTGTTCTTTAGTTTGGGGCAATTCCTTTCTTAATGGAATGTGGCATCTTGTACTCGTTGACCCATGTGGATGAAGCCCCAAGTTCCTGTTCCTGGATTCATTGAGGTTATTGTTTAGTTTAAATTCCTTGTTTATTTGGGAAATTCGGGCGATTCCTTGTGGGAAAGGGCCAACTGTGCTTCCAATTCTTCCCATTGAATTCTTTTTGAGGAAATTCCCATCGAATTCTATTGGCATGGTGTGGTTGATCCATTTACTTACTGACTTACTGATCGCTTGCCGTGAACCCTTTGGGCTCCTGATTGCAGAAACGGCCAGTTGTGACGCCATTTAGCTTTGCTTGTGTAGGATTCTTGCGTGTATCGTGAATCGGTCATTTGGCGTGTTCTTTTCTTTTTATTGAATTGGTTTCTTGTTGGTGTCCAAATGGCTTATCCCCCTACCGTTTCAATTTAAGGCAACACACAAGCTACTCACGCTGCTCTCCATTCTTGTACCTACTCTGGTACTCTTTGGCTCTAAGAATTGCATAATTCTTCTGATTGCTGCCCTAGACTGTTTGAGCAGCAGCATCAGTATCACGAATCTCTACAAAAAGTGGTGCTAATATTAGTGTTTTGATAGGTAGAGGTACATGGGGCTCCTTGGTATGATGGGTGACTCATTCGGTTGCTCAGCTACCGGCGAACGATTAGTCTCTGCTGCAAGAGATGGAGACATTCAAGAAGCCAGGGCTCTCCTGGAGCTCAATCCCCGCCTTGCACGGTACTCGACATTTGGGATCCGAAACTCACCCCTCCATTATTCAGCGGCAAAGGGCCACCATGAGGTGCATCACTGATGTTTCCTGAAGAACTGTTTCCTGATTTGTGCACTAATTCCAGCTTCCTCCATTGATATGGGTTTGTGATTACTTGACAAATATTTGTTTCACTGACCCATGACAGATTGTCTCCCTCCTAATCGAAACCGGCGTTAATATCAACCTTAGGAATTGCAGAGGACAGGTAAATTATTTTCATTCTTCACCTTTCATCATCAGTGATAGTTTTCATTGTTCTCTTGTCGTCCTTGCAAACATCTGCTTGCAAATAAGTAATAATCATCAATAAAGGATATTTTCTATACATGACTATATTAGGTAATAGGTTTAACTGATAAAGTGTTCCATAACTGGACCATTTAGCAATATTATCGAAGAGTGCACTTACAATTTACAGTTCTGTACATGTCACTTGTATCTGAGGTTGCCTTGTTTTAGAGAATGGTAATTAGTAGCTTCCTGACCAGGAACAACATATCATATAGTGAACTGATGAGTTGTATTGTAAGGTTATGTTGTTTTTATGCTAACTCTGAACACTAAACTGTGCAGACTGCTCTGATGCAAGCTTGTCTATATGGTCACTGGAAAGTTGTACAGATTTTAATTCTTTTTAAAGCAAATGTAAGAATATTAATTACTTTGTTCTTGGCTCAAGCTACCATGAAACATTTATTAATGCAAGTGATCTGTATTTTGAAGATTCATAGAAGAGATTGTTTTAGTGGCGCGACGGCTATACATTTTGCCGCCCTAAAAGGTCATACTCGGTGCATTCGACTTCTTGTGGCTGATTACATACCAAGCTTACCGGAGTTTTGGAATATTATGCGTGGGAAGTCCACAGATGAAGCAAAAAAGGATGTCTTTGATGCAGTGTATGCTAAACTCTGAGGTTCATCTATGTTGGCATCTTCTTATCGTTAACTAATGAATTTGCGTCATTTCTTCTTGTGATCTCTAGAGCTATCCGGAGGCTAATCAATGGAAAGTCAGATGGTGGTGTAACCCCACTTCACTTGGCAGCCCTGCATGGACATGCTGAGAGTGTGCAGTTGCTTTTAGACCTTGGGGCTTCTGTCTCTGAGGTCACTATCAATGATGGGTCAACTATTGATCTCATTGGTAAGATTTAAAAAGAAAAAAAAGGCAAATACTTAACATGATTTTGTTGGTTATGCAACTGAGATTTGAGCAAGGGATTGTTGAAGACAAATTGAACCTCTTATTTGTTTTTCTGTGATGACATAGATTAACTGTACTTCCATGCAGGTTCAGGGAGCACACCCCTACATTATGCTGCATGTGGTGGAAGTGCTGTATGCTGCCAAGTATGATGGCTAACTTTTACTTTCCATCAGAATTCAAGCAATTTATCAACTCCCATTTACTGATTTCTGTTAAACAGCTTCTCGTTGCAGCTGGAGCAAACATGGGAGCCGTAAATGCTAACGGGTATACTCTTGCCCTACCAACATAAATATATGTTTGTGATCCAATCCAATTCAACTTATCTCTTGAAAAAAGATCTACATGACAGTTACCATTAATTTCGTACATTCATTCTTTAACACCAATTATGCAATCCACAAATGAAATTTCTTTAATTTAATCTGTTCTGTGTTTATCAACAATGTTTCGTTACTTTCTTTCGCTTTTTCTTGCTGGTTCATTTGGGTTCATCTCTAGCCTACCCCAACTTACATGGGATTAAACCATGGGTTGAAAAACCGTTGAAAACCAGCCGGTTTTCACGGTTTTCAGCAAAACCGGTCTGGCTCGGTTTCACCGGACGTCCGGTTTATCGGAAAAACCGAACCTAGGCACTGTAGCAAAAACGGTTTTTGGTCGGTTTTCCCGGTTTACCGATCGGTTTTCAGCGAGAAAAAAAACTGCTACTATAGCGGTTTTTGAATCCCTGGATTAAACTGCTTTGTTATTATTGATATTTTATTGTCTGTCTGTGGTAACCTAGCTGATCTAATAAGTGTCTTCCTTAGAAAATTATTTTCCCTGTCTTAAATCATGAAGCTAATTGATGGCATAAAAATTTTCTTTTCTAATTAAGAAGAATTAAATTTTCCAGTTACTTACTTTGATTGCTTCCTCTTGTCTAATGCTGGAAGGTTGACTCCTTTGATGGTGGCTCGTTCATGGCACAAAAGCAGTGCGGCAAGTATCCTAAGTAAACAGCCAGAAGGGAGAACACGTATTCTTCCTTCACCATACCTGTGTCTCCCACTGATGAGCATTGTCAAAATTGCTCGGTGAGTTCAGATACCATACAAAGTATATAGATTTTTCTTTTTTAAATGCAATGATTGCATTCCTGGACTTCATTGGAGGCCCTACAGAGACCAGGAGTCGATCCCTGGCCAGCTTGCTCCACCTATGGAGACTCACCAATCTGACCGACCATCAGTTCGTTTTTTTTTGGGATACCTACCATCAGTTTCTGAAGTATATAGATATTGATACCTACCATCAGTTCTACTGCATCTTAAGATAAATTGCAATCTGAATAGTGGAGAGTGTTGATAATAAGAATTCAGTAACTCCTGTGGCATGTCTATTTTTAGTTCTTTATGTTCACAAAAAGCAGAGTTTGTCAGGCCATGTGCCTCTTTTCTGCACGCATCGTTACTTTTGTTGATTTTTCCAGGGAATGTGGATGGAGGAAAACGTCTGCCTCATCTACTTGTCAGGATCCATGCGTGATATGTTTGGAGGTGGAATGTACAGTGGCTGCAGAAGGTAGTGAGAAACTAATCTCATAAATAATGAGCGGTTCAACAGTCAAAGCATCATTGATAATTGCATGTTCTAATAGGTTGTGGCCATGAGTTCTGCACCAAATGTGCACTCTATTTGTGCTCCACCACTAGCAGCTCAACATCCATACGCGGTGTGCCTGGCTCCATATCATGCCCTTTGTGCAGGCACACCATTGTTTCGTTCATGAAGCTCACCAGTACCACGCCAATAAAGGAGCTTCCGTGGTCAAGCACATCGTTAGCTTTATGTGCGGCGGGTGCCAACACAAGCTTGAATTATTCCAGTTCATTACATCGGAGGTCTGACATACGTCGCTTGCGCTCCTCTTCAGTTCAGCTGGGATGCTCTTCTTTTAGATCCATTGGCTCTGGGAAATTGTCATCGATAAAGTTGAATTGCATGGGAGCTGATGAGGCGATACCATGTCTTGTCAGTTGTCTCAGACCAGATGTGCAGCGTTCATCTTCGTACAGGGAAAGAATTAGAAGGTACTCAGAATTTTGAGAGCATCCTTTCTGTTGGTTTTGCGCCTCCCTTTCAGCGAGTTTTCGGGTTGGCAGTTCAAACTTGTGTAGTATCTTCATGTTTCTCGTTGCTTTTATACATTTAGCTTTCTCTGGTTGTCATGTAACGTGTGCAATCATGTTGGTGAAGATCCGTTTGTGTACATGGATCCTGTCCATTTAATTGTCAGTGAGTATATATGTGTCACCGTTTAGGAAAAGTTATAGCAACTTAAAAGATCCTTATTCATAAAAAATCGGAACCTTTATGGTTCACTAGTTAGTTGCGACTACATTCAGGTCAGAGACCACATTTGTGAAATGTCCATATAAACATCTTTGATAAGTGCAATATTAATCGGGGTGTTTTCTCTTTTTTTTTCATGTGTTTTCTAGCTGTTGCTAATGCTGACAGCATTTTGCTACTATTAAATTTGTAATATAAGACTTCACTTAACAGCTAGTAGTGTTCTTTATTCGAACCTATTAATATACGGCTTGATGAGACATGATAATCCATGTTCTAAGGTAAATAAAAAGCACGTGTAGGGGCAATACGTTGCCTACGGCTAGCAAATATGACACATTACATCATGCAATTAAGGGCATGTTTGGTTAGCTGCATATGGCTCAGCCTAGCCCTCAGGATGCAACATCCAATTGATTGGTTGGGTGGACGGATGCTCGGGTCGGGCCTGACTAGCTGCATGCAGAAAACTGTTGCTCGGCCTAGCTCCACGAAAACGCAAATTAATTTCGTTTCTATCGGGCCTGGCTCATGCGCTGCAGCTCGTGCGTGCGTAGAGGCTAGCTAGCTTACATCTCCATGCAATCAAACAATATCTGATGCTAGCCTGGTCGGATGAAGACAACCAACCAATCACGACGGTCTTGCATGCAGCCAGACAGGGCAGCGGGGGCCTGGTTTCTTGGAACGAGCCTGGCTCATTTGAGATTCGTTTGAGATTGAAACCAATCACACCCTAAGTATCTTGCGAATATGATGCACGTTCTTCAGATCTGAAACCATGGCTATTCTTCAGCTAAAGTACAAACTAAATTTGCTCTTTGATGGAATTATGTTCGGAGACATTTTTGTGCGTCAGAACCGGCAATTATTCAACAAAAGGCATAACTCTGAGAAGATCAACATCTAAAGCAAACACCTAATAATCTAGATACAAAGAATAATTTGTGAGTATGTGGAAAAATGAATAGTAAGAAATCATAAAGTGATGGAAATTTCATTGCAGTTCCATTCCATTCCTGGCCCATAGCTGAAACATATTGTGTTTTGTCAGCACAGTACCAAATTATATCATAAATATGTCATTTTATTCTTTACTTTGATCAAAAACCTCCGAATGTAAATGGTACACTAAGTTAAATAAAGCACTACCATGACAAAATATGCGTCCTGATAATGGGACCTCTGATCCGTCCTTCTGAACAAAGCCAATAATATCAGCCTGCTCCTGACCTGAAACCAGGTCACTAAAGCCCGACCACCAGGGTTTCATTCCCTGATTATCGTGGCCGCTTTGTCCCTTTAGAAGGAGTGGAATAACCGTGTTTTCAGGTTTGAAGCCCTACAACCGGTGGCCCTAGCATAACGAATCTTAAAGGAAGCTTATTGGTGGGCTCGACACGTTTCAAGAAGCTTAGAACAGTCCTCTCCATCGGTGGTCCCTAGGTCATTTTAGTTTGTCGTTGGGTGTTATGTGTGAGTTTGAGATGTGTTGTATCCACACACTACTACAATAAAGCTCTATAGTAGGGGACGTCAGTTTTGCCTCAGTAGCGGTCCTTTAAAAACCCCGTGACTAAGTGTAGCACAGTTGTGTGACCGTAACTACGTTTGAGAAATAGTTGCGGGCATAAGGGAACCACAAGAAAGAATAAACATAGCTGCTACAAATCAGCAACACGTAGTTGCGATTTCTGTCAGGCCCGCAACTAACACCTAAAGCCTATTTAGTAGCGGGCCTGACAACAAGGCCCCTAACTGGCAATCACAACCTACTATAAAGGGGGGGGGGTGGGGGGGGGGGGGGGTGCGACGCGACAGTATCACTTTCGCTCACACCGCACCGTCCTGTTTTAGGGTTAGGGTTCTCCGTCGCCGTTCTTCCTCCTCCACCTCCGACCGTCCTCGGTCTCCTCCACCTCCTCCTCTCCTCCATTGAGCATGGCAAAGACGTCGAAGAGCCGTTGCCGTTAGAGCCGCGCGCGCGCACCTGGTGCTGACGCGCCGTCGTCGTGGCCAACACGCCGCCGCCTCCTATTCTGTCTCCCGATCGCCGTCGCGCACTGCCTCATCGGCCCACAGGTGGATTTGGCGACGGTGGCGCCTCGGGCGGGGGCGCGTTGGTGGTGCCTAGAATGGGAGCGTGCCTCCACGGACGCGCTCTCCCTCCTCCTTCACCGGTTCTGGCGGTGGCCGTGGCCTGACGCGGCGTGGCGGACGGGCAGAAGGCGGATAGGCAGAAGACAGACGGGTGGAGCGAACGGGCGTGTAGCTAGGGCGCCGGCATGTGGGCGTCGACAGTGACGCATCTGTAGGACAGGTCCTAGCAATAATAGCTGGGAAAGGCCGCTACTGATGCCTTTTTTAACTAAAATGTAACCTAAAGCAGTAGCAGTTCTTAGAACTGTGTTTGTAAATAACTAGTGACAAAGCCATAGTGGCGGTTTCATGTTCCGTCACTGAGCCTCCCTTTTACCCGCTACAACAGAGCTTTATTATAGTAGTGATACTTTTTAAACTCTTTTCTCCTTAATGAAATACGTGCTCGGCACGTTCTCTAAAAAAATCCATCAAAGAGCAATTTGTTCCATGTTCTTGCGCCTCAACAAGAAGTACGTTCTCATAGAGCACACTAGACTGCAGAGATTGTGTACAAATACGTGTAATATACCATTTGTAAAGATGAGAAGATAAATAATCATATAAACCCAATCATCGTTTGTTTGTTTTTTTCCGTCGAAGTAGCAAATACCTCTTGTTCGACAGAAAAGTTTTTGTTTGCTCTATCTAAAAGCTTCTTCCTAGTTTTCTCGGACAAGTTGCCAAAGCCCAGTTGTACATTTTGCACATCATAGGCATGATACTGTTAATGCTAACTACACTATCATAAATAGGGTCTGTAGTGCTGGCAGACAAACCGTCGTAGCGGCGCGAGCCAAAGTCGGCCGCCGCTACAGAGCCAATGGGCACTGCCCTAACTAAAATCACCACTACAGGGCGCCCAATAGCGGCGGTTGACATTGTCAACCGCTGCTATAAACGGCCCATATTTATAGCGGCGGTTGATAATGATAACCGCCGCTATTTAGGGCATACTAGCGGCAGTTGACAATGTCAACCGCCGCTACAAAGTGCACAGGCTATAAAATCCGCGTTCGGACAGCTCCGGCCCTCACTCGAACAGTGGCGGCCTAAAAATTTGGGCAAATCACGAAAATCAAGGGGGGAAGGTTTTGAGTTCATTTTTTTTGTAGAAATTTGCTCTCTGAGGTAAGAGAAACTCATCCCTTGGTTTTTTTATGCTCTCATTTTAAAATCAAGTAGAATTTTAGGTTTTAAGTTTATTAGGTTTTCATCAAATTTTAGCTAAATTCGTTTGATTTGGATGGTTCTACTTCGTTATAGTTGAAGTTTATGAAGGCATACATCATCTTTTTTCATCACTATATAAAAAATTATTATATTTAGCTTGTTTTATATCAATGGAAATCTAGATCTAGTTTAGTTTTTAAAAGAGAGAGAAAGTAGTATTAGGGCAAGAGGGATGTTAATTATTTTATTATTTTTTGATAAAAATTATTTAATATATAAAATAATTTAATGTTTGTTTCATTTTACCTTGCATAATATTTCTCACTTCATGTATATTATTTTTTAATGTTTATATATTTAGTGAATATTTAAATTTTTTGTTACACATAATTAATTAATTAATTTCTAATATTTTTTGGCTAGATGGTGATAAAAGTTATATAATATATAAAATAATTTGATGTTTGTTTCATTTTATCTTGCATAATATTTTTCACTTCATGTAATATTCAATATATATATATATATATATATATATATATATATATATATATATATATATATAGTGAATATTTAAATTTTTTGTCACACATAATTAATTAATGAATTTTAATAATTTTTGGGTTTCCGTTCAAGGCCATTCGCGATAGATAGATCTTGGATGTACGAGGCACCAAGACCGGGTCCAATATTTTTATGAGAAGTTTCCAAATTCATCGAAGTGACCGCACAATATGCTCGACGCGAACGGACGACTGATATATATTGTCCGTGTTTTGATTGCAAAAATCAGAAGCTGTGGAATGATATAGAAGTAATAAAGTCACACTTGGTGCGGAGGGGTTTTGTTGAGGGGTACATGAGATGGACAAAACATGGTGAGAACAGTATGGTCGATATGGAATTTGATGAGCATATTGAAGTTGAAGTCGAGGTTGTCAATTCGCTTGGTGCGGATGCGATGGATTCACCTGGTGAAGCTGATTTTGATATTGAGGAGTTATTGTGTCACATTGAGCCGCAGGTGTTGATCAATGCCGGTACAACTAAAGGGCTTGATAATTTTTATAGAATAGAGAAAGCATCAAAGGATCCATTATATGATGAATCTAAGGGATGTGATAAAGAGTTCACCATGTTGCGTACTGTACTTGAGATGATGAAGCTGAAGGCCAAGCATGACTGGTCGGACGCTAGTTTCACAGATTTGTTGGAACTTATTTTTGATGCGCTGTCGAAGCCCAACTTGCTGCCAAGGACAACGTACCTTGCTAAGAAGCTGATTTCCCCACTTTCGTTGAGCGTGCAAAAAATTCAGACGTGTCCAAATCATTGCATATTGTATCGAAAGGAGCATCAAGACGCTGTGAGATGCCCAAGGTGCAAACACAGTCGTTATAAGAGGAACAACGATTGTGACGCCGATGATGGCGTGAAGAATACAACTAAGGGGAGAAAGAAGAAAATAAGTTCTATCGTCGATGACAGTGATGACAGTAAGGTTTCTACCTTAGTCATGTGGTACTTACCCGTGGTCGATCGCATCAGACGCTTGTTCGCCAACCCTAGGGATGCGGCAATGATAACATGGCATGCACGCAAGGGGGACGGTAAGCTCAGGCATCCCGCAGATGGAACACAGTGGAAAAAGTTTGATAAGGATCATCGAGACTTCTCTAATGAGGAAAGAAACATACGGTTTGCATTGAGTATAGACTGGATGAACCCATTCGTTCAAATGAGGAATCTGCATAGCACTTGGCCAGTGATACTAGCAATGTACAACATTCCACTATGGTTATGCTATAAGCGTAAGTACCTACTGCTGACCACTCTTATATCTGGGCCTAAAGAACCTGGTAACGACATAGACGTGTTCTTAGTATCATTGTTCGAAGACCTGCAAAAACTATGGTTGGATGGGGTCCGTATATAGGATGAGTATCGAAGAGAGTACTTCACGCTCAGAACAATTATTTTTTGCATGGTAAGTGATTCCCCGGCACTCTATCAGGACAGGTCAAAGGAAAGGCGGCATGTTTCATATGTGTTGATGATACATCCTATGTGTACCTTTCAGCATCCCAGAAGCTAGTGTATACGCGAAACCGCTGATTCTTACCAGCAAAACACAGGTATCACGCAATGGCTAGACACTTTGATGGCAAAGTTGAGAACGCACAGAACCTCGACGTTGTACTGGCAGGGTCGTGTTTGACCTTGTTAAAAATATCAGTGTTGTTTTAGGAAAGCCGGTGTTAGGGAGCGAAAAAGGCAAAAGGTCTCACGCCGTTTAAGAAGAAATCCATTTTCTTCGTATATTTCAATTATTGGAAAGAATTGGAAGTGAATCATGTCTTCGACTGGATGCATATTGGAAAGGGTGTATTTGACAGTAGTAGCGGACTTATACTCGACCAACCCGGTAAGACAAAGGATGGACTCAACGCACGTAGAGATCTTGTAGTGATGGGAATAAGATCAGAGCTCCATCCGCAAGAAAGAGCAAATGGAAAGTTCTTTCTCCCCCCGGCAGCCTATACACTTACGATTGAGAAGAAAACATCATTCTGTAAGTGCCTCAGTAGGATTAAAGTACCGATGGGTTTCTCATCGAATATCAAGAATCTTGTAAACATGGAACAATTAAAGATAAGTGGGTACAACACTCACGATTGCCACATAATGCTTTCAGTGTTTCTCCCTATTGCTATCAGAGCTGTTAAATCACCATGGCTGAAGTTGGCTGTAACTTCTTTAATGCGGTATCAAAGAAGGTCATAACTAAAGACGCGTTAAATAACCTACGGACTCACATGAAGGAAGCAATGTGCATACTTGAGATGGTCTTCCCTCCATCCTTTTTCAATACGATGGAACACTTTATGATTCATATTGTTGACCAGATCTCTGCATTGGGCCCTGTCTACCTGCATCAGATGTTTCCGTTTAAGAGGTTCATGTATGTATTGAAACGCTATGTATGTACTCATTCACATCCAGAGGGTTCTATGATCGAGGGCTATACAACTGAGGAGATCATCGAATGTTGCTCAGATTACATTAATGATGGTAGCAGATCAATTGGTCTCCTCGTGTCTCATCATGAGGGTAGATTATCTGGAAAAGGTATGAAAGAACATAGATCATTCATCGACTGTGACTTCAAATGAGTGGACCAAGCACATTTCAGCGTATTGCAACAGACGCAGATTGTGGGACCGTACTTTGAGAAACATCTGTTAGAGCTCCGACAGAACAACAAGGATGCAACGGATAAATAGATCATAGACGAGCAAAAAGTGCTCTTTCACATCATGGTTTAGCTCTCTAGATCTTTTAAGTGGCGAGTTCGTGGAAGAGAAAACCCCTTATATCAAATAACATGTACAAGAACCTGCGTGGGAGATGCGGAAGTTGCATGACTGGTAGATGATGGCGTCGAAGGAAGGGGCCACCGAAATCACTTGTAGGATTCCAAAAGAGGTGTTCAACGAAGATGACGAACAAATCTTATACCTATTTTGGGAGGATGTCCACTCGATGTTTCGTCTAGACCAGATGGACGTCACCTTCATCACCCTGTGGTGCATGTAAGTGTTGTGTTCGATCTACTTCGTATTTCAAGCATAATTTCATATATGATCTTATGCTTTTTTTTGTAGTATGAACTCCTTTTTCCAAAGAAAGGAGACCAATAGAAAAGATTGGAGGGTAGCTTACGTCAACCCAAGCCAGATCAACCAAAGCTCGATCAACCCAACGGTAAATCTAAAAAATTATCCAGATAAGACACCGACAGAGCTTGCTGAAATGAAGACGATCTTGACAACAGAAGTAAGGACTTATATTGCAAATTACTTGTACGACTGCTTCATGAGGTGGCAAGATAGAGAGTGCATTATGGCCCCCTTACAACTTCAAGTAAGTTGGACAACTACTGCCTTCGTTATATGTCCTATATTAAAATTAAATCCAATCATAATTAACTTATTGACAATAAACATTGTTGTAGTAATCATTAGATCTGTCTGATGATATTTCCGAAAGAAGGGTACCTTCTATCGCTCGATAGCCTGGACTACGACAAGAACTTATACGATGACATTCTGGAAATCATAGATCGGTAAGAAATTGGTCTATGTGTGTATGGTTTGATGATGTTAATATCATCTACTGATAAGCTTTTGTCGATCACGCAGTGCTTACGAGAAATATGTCGTAGCCGGTGGGGCATGTCATCCTACAACGAAAAAGAAGATGTATTTCCTTCATAAGTTTTAGGTAAGACTTATATGCATCTCATATATATTCTTATCGTACTATCCATTTATATAATTATCATAGGTGTAATAAACTTATTTTCTCTACTTTATAGTGCAATAAGCAAATATGAGGAAGTGTGCATTATGGTTACTACACTTGTGTGTTCTCGGCTGACACTTCAACTTACCTGGACCATATCATTGAGGAGTCTCAACAAGAGGTAAGTTGATTTTGTTTATGTCCATTTTACTTTATCTGGACCATATCATTGAGGACTCTGCTCATGTGACACAGAAAGCCACAAGGTCAAAGAGAGAATGGGCTGTAAAGATGAAAAGGAACGACGCGATCAAAAAGGGTATAATTCCTGAATCATGCGTTCACTTGAGTACAAATACCATGTATCTAGTTCTAGCTTCTCTTTGTCGTTTTAGGTTGAGAGAGGTAATTAGTTCAGAAGGGAAGTGCTTTGACTCAAATAGTAAACTAGCAACAAAACATAGGTCCCTTTGTGAGTGGGCTGGTTCAAGAGCACCATATGAGTGTAATATGTCAAAAAAAGATGATGACTATGTATTAGGGTTCATATAAAATATTTTATAAGCTCGATTGAACATTTTGATGACAATGTTGTATATATTCTATGATAAGATGTAAATATCTGTTATAAGATTGTAAATACCTGTGATGAGATATTATAAATATCTGTGATGAGATTTGTAAATTTCTATGTATACAGAATCTATGATTTATTTATATTTACTAAACTTTATTTATTTTTTTTGAAAAATAACAAGTAGCGGCGGTTGATGTTGTCAACCGCCGCTACTAATAGCCAACAGTAGCGGCGGTTGAAGATGTCAACCGCCGCTACTAATGGCTAACAATAGCGGTGGTTGACATCTTCAACCGCTGCTAATAATATGTCTGTAGCGGCGGTTTATTTAGACGACAGACCATCCGCCGCTACAAATGCATATTTATAGCTGCGTTTACGTAACGGCGGGGTGGCCTGCCCGCCGCTATAGTGCCTTTCCAACCGCCACTATAGACCATTTTTGTTGTTGTGTTAGATAAACAGACGCACCTTCGCTGCGTCTACTTGAGGGATGTTTGTGCTGCATTTTGCATATGGGGCTACTATTTGTTTAAGCTGCACATTAGTTTACGGGGAATTTCTTTCGACTAATCTCTTAATTGTACTTGTTGCATTGGCCTTCTTTTGGAGCGAAGGCAAGGAGGGAGAGAGAGAGTCTGGAGTCTAGACTACGGTACTGTGGAATGATGTTGTCTCATGGGCGAGAAGTATGGGGTCTGGTCTCGGGCCAGCTGGCTGCCTGCATTTCTAAGTTGGGTTGCCTGCACTAATTGTTGGGCGCAGCGGACAGGCTGGGTTTAATGGGCCAAACAATAGTACGTAGAGCGAAGAGTCCCAAAACAAAGTTGTGCTGCCCATGGGCCAGCTGGATGTCTACATTGATGAGTTAGGCTGCATGTACTGTAGAGCTGTCCAAATTGGCGGCCCGACACGTTTAATATAGGACCGGCACAACACACAGGCATCTTCGGGTCGTGCCAAGACAACCCATAGGCTTGACCTCCGGTCCATGGCATGACACGGAATCGGGTAAACGTGCCGGGCCAGCCCATTAAGTACGACGGACCGACTACGAATGATGACCTAATTAGAATTGAGGGTGCTAAAATGATAAAAATAAGATGTTGGAGAGGAGAATTAAACCAGAACCTTTTGGAATTGAAGAGATGACCTTCCCACCGGGCTAAAATAACTTGTTATATATAATGAAAGTAGTAATTTCCTTAATATATTTTTAAATAGGTCGTGTCATGCTGGCCTTGAGGCCTGCTCCTCGGCCCAGGCAAGGCCCTTACCACCAGGCCATGCCGGTACGGGTCCTAAAATCTATGGGCCATGCTGGGTTTGTGACGTGCTTTTTTTAAAGGGCTTCGTGTCAGCTCATTCGGTTCGACCTATTTGGACAATTCTAATGTACTGAGTAGTTGAACACAGTAAACAGGTTGAGCTGACGGGCCAAACAATAGTAGCGCTGCGTGAAGAAGCCTAGAAGTGGGTAATACTTATATGGTCAAATGGATCGTGCCAATCAGGCCGGTCCCAAAGCATAATTTTTCTAGTCTGGTCCGAACACCGGATGACCCGTTGAATTTCCTGCTCGTGCTGGCACGACCGAATGCACCGTGTCATGCTTGGACCGAGAGGTCAGCCTGATGGACGGCACGGGCACGACCCGTTTATTATAGTCTTCTATAATCAACAATTGCTTTGTGGGCTAGTGGTGGGGTTGTTAGTTTGACTCCATCAGGTCATGAGTTCCAATCTCAACTGACCCATTTTATCTTTATTTTCCATCATTCACAATGCTAATAGGCTGAAAATTTAGTCATGAACAGTTCTTTTAATGGGCTTATCGGGCTGGCCCGACATGTTTAAACAATTTTGTGCTATATCATGGGTCGACAGCTCAGCCTGTGTGCTACCATGGCACAGCCCGATATGGCCATGTGTTGTGCCGAGCCGAAAATAATCATGCCACGCTTTTTGAGGCTTGGGTCGGGCCGTCCATTTGGTGGGCTGGTAGCTCAGCCCGTAGGCTACCATGGCATGGCCCGACATGACCCACGTGTCATGCTAGCCCGAAACTAATTGTGATGGACTTTTTAAGGGGCCAGGCCGCCTATTTGACCGTCTATAGATATACTGCCCATGTGGTTGGGAGAGCTCCACGACGTGTGACACAGGACGTGGCACTGCGCCACGTCGTCCAAAACTACTACTATGTATAGACTATCCGTAGATTAAAACATATACAAGTGAAACTCATGCCATATATTTCACAAACAGAAAAGAATTATTTATCCAACAACTAAGTAAAAGAATTATTAGTTTTTATAATAGGAGATGTGAGGAACCAAACCCCAACCCTCCGGGCAAGCAAAGCACGCAGTGGTCTACCAAATGAGCTATATCTATATCTCCAATATTTATAAATAACATACTGTAGTTTAATTTTATTTATGCGTTTCACATTACAAAACGATTGGTTTCTTGTTTTTGTTCCAGCGGAGCCACGCTGAAGCGGGGAGACGGCCGTGGCAGCCATGCCGAAGGAGAAAGCGGTGAATTTTCATTGGAGTATAGTGGATTTTATTATATTACAAATGTTTTGGAACTCTTGTAGAAGGTTGCTAAGTATAGCCGGTGATGAGAAAGTGTTGGACAAATTAGCACTTTTAGTATTATATTAATCTAAAAATAATTAACAAATATCATGATGAACAAGTTAGACAAGTCTATGTAAAGATCTAGATAGGTGTATAAAGCCAGATGATATCATAAGATCTATCATACTATCCACAGCTATCATAGATAAATAGATCACAATAGTCAATATGGAAGACATGGTCTGAGATGAGAGTATGTATGTTTTCTTCTGGATAATGACTGGGTAGAGACGACGTTCAGCACCGTCACGTTATTGGTGACAACATGTAAGACCAACTCGACATAGAGGAAGACGAGCCGTGGCGATGAGCTTGAAGATGAGGAAACGATCGAGCAGTTACGCACAATACTTTCCAAAAATCTTATGCACCCTCTTTAGGTGCACGATCGTAGAGGACAATGGTTCCGAAGACTTGATCTCTCGTTTGCCCGAACATGTAGCAAAAAGAAAATACAAAAAAAAGTTATGGTCCCGCAAGTCAACGATGCGGAACTCGGCAAACCATTCATGCAGGCCCATCACCCACGCCACGCCTGGCCCGGCGAGGTGAGCGAGCACGCGCACATGTTCTTCCCTTCTTCCATCTACACACTTGTAAGAGATGCGAGAGCAACCAACCTTATAAGTTGGTCTCCCTTCATCTCCACTAAAAATATGAAACTAAACATTTGCACTCCCACCACTCGTAATCACTTACAAATGGGTTTTTGAGATTTTCTAAAAATTATTAAAATACTAATGAGCCTAATCCATATAAATCCAGCAGAAAGAAGGTGAGGTTGAACAAATAGACGTTGCGAGATGGCAGGTGGAAGGCATTCTTGAAGAAGCTGCTGGCAGAGTGTTGTTGAGAGGTGGTAGTGGACATGGAACTGATATGCAAAACCTTCATTGGTAGCAAAAACACAGTAGGTATAGTCAGTGGGTACCCTGCAAACTATCAGGATAATTCCTTCACTGATGACACAAATGAAGGGATAATTTCACTAAGGGCCTGTTTGGAACCCTGGAAATGAATCTATTTCCAGGAATCACTTTACAAGAATTGAATCAGCTAGAAATAAAACAGCTGGAAAGTGATTCATTTCAATTGTTTTTGTTTGGCGGTATACATAATTGAATTCCTGGAAACAAAATCAAAATATTGTTTGGATGCTTGCATCAAGAATCAATTGAGTACAGATTGGACAAACTGCTTCGGCATAGATATTAGCATGCATCTAATAAATTTGCATAGACAACAATCTGTGTCAAGCTACACATACATTGGGAAAGTCACCATGACATCAGTTACACACATTTCATGACTGAACTGAGAGTATCCCAACACATGGAAGTCTTCTCAGCTGCAGTGTATTGAGATATGTCTTGCTCCCTTATCGTGGCACCACTGCTGCTGCTCATGGTCCATTTCTGCTCCTGCCCACTGCCCGTCTCTCTCCTCAATTAACCCAGGCCTTGTTCTAACTTTAACTATGCATCCACTTCCTGGGTGCATTAATCTGCCTCTAGGTTGGGAACCAAATCCTCTCCATTGCTTCAGTCAATGAAGAGGAGCTACAATGAGTTGAGTCTGCTACATAGCAAATTAAAACAGTATCTAAATTCATGTAGCTATAGTGCTTTATTTTACTGTTGATTTATTTTATTTTTTTATGTGTAACTGTAGTAATAAATCTGATCCATTTATTTTAGATCGGACGGTTGATATCCAGCCTAATGCTGGCTACAGTAGCCCTCTGCATTGGCTAGTAGCTAATGCAGATGATTTCAATCCCCGGAGCATGTTCTTCCTATTAACTGTGCCCGCAGAAATTGTCACAGTTTGGTAAGCATGGACAAGTGAATGTTAGCCAAGTGACAAGAAAAAATAAAAAAAACAGCGACAAATAAAAGCACCAACAGATTATTAGACAAGTGCAAGTAGTTAGCATCTCTGCATTCAAAATAGGAAGGAGTAAAAAGCATGGAGAACTAAAGCACCAAGTGACTGTTAGCGAAGTGCAATTAGTTGACTGAAGAATCAGATCTGTAATTTGACTAGAACCTGACATGTGGTGACCAAAAAGTTTGTATGCAAGAGAAAACGTAAGAGCATGACTTCACGAACACTTGATAGTTCATTGCATTAGCGAACTTCTATTACTAGACATTTGTAAGACAACACAAGACTTGTACTGAAAGAGAGATGGCAGGTATGGTAATGACAAAAAAATGAGACAATGGAAGATAACTTTGCATAATTGTATTTGTGTGTACAACAGTGCAAGGAAGGCAAGCATGAAAAATCATAGCTAGCTGTGACATACTGATCTAGGCTTTAATAGGATTGATAGAATAATCATACCAACAAGTTACAACTTTTTTTCTAGAAGCTCATCGTAAAAGAACTCTAAGATTAAATGTGCTTGATTTGGATTAATTTAGGGATGAGTGACCACCGATCGGGAAGTTCTTCCTAGATCAGCACGAGTGAGGATAAAGTTCATAGAAAATACTTGTGTTGATCTGTGAAATAAGTCTTGAGATCCTAAAGAGCTATCAGCTGTAAGTTGGTCTCACCTCGGGACCGGGACTAGCTTCCAGATTACTCTATGAGGCCAACACTAACATCACCAGATCGTGCCTATACTGCTCTCCCATGTGACATCTAGAGGACAAATGACGGTGAAGACATGCATGTATTGCATGTTCAGTGGGAATGGATGAATCTAAGCCAAGATCGAGCATGCCATGCTACCGTACGAAACTAAGGGCCAAGCTGTAACGTAAGATCTCAAAGATGAACGGAAAACTACTAGGGTTAAAGTGGTAAGTGCGGGGGAAAATATACATGTGTCCTAGGATCCATTCGAGGTGTGCTGAAGCATTCATGGATTGGGATGCATCGGCAGCGTGCTAAGGCTTTCAGCGGGGGATGTTCGTGGCGTAGCGAATCTTCCATCAGGGGGGACTGATGGATGGCGTGGCAAAGCTTTTGGCAGCGGGGATCATTGTGTGGGACATGTATACCCAGGATACTTAACCACTCGGTTATATGGCCGAGTGGGCTGGGACTCGACTACGATGTATCAGAGATTAAGAGATGACGACTCGAATATTTGTTTAGAGTAGGCGGCAAATCACAATATTAGATATGATGTATAGATAGAAACAGATGTAACCGAATGATAGATTGGCATGTAAACCTGCTACCGTTCATCTATATAAGGAGGACAGGGGGTCCTTGAAGATAATCAGAACTCGTATTGGGAAACCCTAGCACCAGTGCGAATCCTAGCAATACAAGAACACCAAACAGGACGTAGGGTTGTTATCCTCCGGGAGGCCCAAACCTGTATAAACTCTATGTCTTGTGTCCATCGATTTTCATACTCATACGCATACCTAGAACTACTGTCGAGATTATCTCCTGACAGTTGGCGCGCCAGGTAGGGCCAGCGTTGAGTTTAGCTTCATCGAAATTAATGGCTTTCCTCGATGTCAAGTTTCGCCCGGAAGACAAGATCTATTTCAGCACTTTCAGCTTCATTGCTGATCAGAGCGGGAACCTCGTCAAGCAAGATCCGACGGCCCTTCCGGCAGCTAACGTGCCTTTAGATCTAGGCATTAGCAAAGCTTTGCTGGTTGATCGCAAGATCAGACCGATGCACCGACTCCCGCTCGGCCTTAGCAACGTGGCGGCGGAGTACCGTGCCCTTCAGATGGAAACCGTCCCGGGTCACATCTCAGTGTTGCCCATGACTGACCGACCGGCAAGCTTGGCCGACTTGGATGCATCTCCGGTTGATCTCTCGATTCCCTACACTAGGAGTCGGATGAAGATCCTAATTTTTTTTTTCCTCAAATCATGACTAGTAGTGACAATCGACGCCGATCACGAGTCAATCTTGAACCTGATCGAAGAACCGAGTGATTCAGAAAGCCACTTCGGCGACGGCTGTTGCAAGGGCTGGGGCGAACCCTCTGGACGGATAGGAGACCAATCCTGAACATGATGATCCATAGGTAGGGACCCCTGCCCTCCGATGTAACTGTCATGTCGGATCTAGGATCATGCAGCAAACTGGACATGGGTGACTTCACCTTACAGCTGAACGATGAAGAGGTCTTCAAGACCCCGTAGCATAACATCACGGCTACGGTGACTCTTTTTAATTCACTAGAGCTGATGCTTGTGGTCAATCCAGAGCTAACCCCACAAGTCAATAAACTGAAGGCACACATCAAGGCTGCAGCCGTACTGGAGATGCACGCAACTCGCACTACGTCGAGCATATCGGCGTCGGGTGCCGCCAGCTCAGTCCTGAGCCAGGAGAGAAGAGATCGGCGACAAGATGATCGACAAGCCACCCCACCAGCCGAATCATGGAGGCGGCCCATCATCGAGTTCCATGATCAAAACCCGCATGCCGACCTCCACAATGGCATACCACGACGTGACGCCCGGATCCGACTGAACAATAGGTACCAAGAGAGGGATGAGGCGGCCCGCCGAGAGCAGGAATCAGAACGACGTCGTTGTGACTTCGTCGATGACCACTATTATGAGTGTGTTGACCGACGGGAGCCGCCTCATGACAAACGCTATCGGGATCACCGCAAAAACGACCAAAGCAGCAACGAGAGACGCCACTAGGAAACTGGTCGCAATCGGGAGAGGGGTACCCAACCTCTCCTCATATGGAACTCGAAGATGAGGCTGGCATTAGGGCCTTCACCCAAAAGCTACGCACCGTCAGCTGGCCAACTGGCTACAACCCAGTCAACATTGAGAAGTACGATGGCAAGACAGACCTTAGCGATTGGCTTCAAGTCTATGCGACTGCCATCTGAGCTCTCGGCGACGACTGCTTTGTGATGGCCAATTATCTGCACGTATGTTTGGCTCCAGCAGCCAGGACATGGCTCACTAACGTGTCGGACAACTCCATTGACTCCTGGGCAGAGCTATGCAGACAGTTTACCACCAACTTCCAGGTGTTGTATGACCGGCCCGACAATCGCTGGGACCTCGCCAGGATCCGACAGCGGGGCCAAGAACCTTTACGGGAGTACATTAGGCGGTTCTGCCAAGTGAAAAACACCATCCTCAATATCTCAGACGCTCAGGTCGTTGCTGCCTTTCAGGCCGGACTTCATGACGACGACCTGATCAAGAAAATCGGGAGGCTAGACGCTGCCGGGAGCTTGACAACCAAGGAACTGTTCACTATGGTAGATAAGTATGCAGCTGGAAAGTCAGCCCTTTTCCAAGTATGACAGTACAAGGATGAGGCACCGCAGAACCACAATCAGTCGGGGCCACCCAAGTACAACAAGGACGGCGATAGGAAACGCAAGCAGGACAGGACAGTCGCTAATACTAAGCATCCCCACCAGTGGAGGCAAGTCACTCAGGATGACTTTGACAAGATGCTTGAAGGCCCTTGCCTGCTGCATGACGGCGCTCATAAGGCTAAGGAGTACTTCAAGTTGAAGAGTTTCGTGCACCATGCTCTGAAAGTCTGCAGGGAACGCCTCTAGGTCAACAAGGGCGACAAGAAGGGTATAGATAAGGACAACGAGGATAAGGAGGAATTCCAAGACTCCGAGCGAGAGATCAACTACATTTGTGGCAGATCCACTGCTGACTCAAAGCGCCAGCAGAAGATCCTTTACCGAGAGGTCCGCTCGGGCTCACCGGTCGTGCCCAAGTATCTGTGATGGTCCGAGGTCCCGATAACTTTTGACCGGTCAGACAACCCAGACCACATCCCTCGTCCCGACAAATACCCCTTGGTGTTGTCACCGACTGTGAACCGGGTGTGGCTCCACAGAGTGCTGATGGACGAGGAAGTAGCTTGGACATCCTCTTCGTGAAGACCTTCAAGGAACTCAACGTACCTCTGATTGACCTCAAGCCCAACCGGTCGCCCTTCCATGGAGTCATCCTGGACATGCAGATAGTCCCGTTGGGACAAATCACTTTGCCGGTCAGATTCGACACTCGAGAAAACTATAGAACGGAGCGCGTCACCTTTGAAGTGGTAGATTTGGACTCCACCTACCACGCCATTATTGGGCGACCTGCCATCGCCAAGTTCATGGCTATACCGCACTATCCCTACATGATGATGAAGCTGCCAGGGCCAAACGGAGTTATCTCACTGCACTCGGACGTGAAGACTTCGTACGATTGCGATGTCTAGAGTTGCGAGCTAACAGAAAAGAAGGTGATGGCGTCTGAGCTCGCCGAGTTGAAGCTAGAGGTCATAAGGGCGGAGGAAGCCAACCTTGATTCTCCCCCCAAGAAATAGTCAAAGGCCACGTTGCAGCCAGAAACCGTGGAGTCAAAAAAGGTACAGTTAGATGATAGTGATGTATCCAAGACCACCAATATTAGGGTCAATTGAGATGCCAAATAGGAAGGCGCGCTCATCCTTTCCCTTTGTGATAATAAAGACATATTTGCATGGAAACCATCTGATATGCTGGGTGTTTTAAGGGAAAAGGTTGAGCACAAACTACACCTTAAACCGGACGCTAAACCTATGAGGCAGGGACTTCGACGATTTTTGCAAGACCGTAAGGATGCGATTAGAAAAGAGATCAGCCGACTACTGGCAGCCGATTTTATTAAAGAAGTTTTTCACCCTGACTGGTTAGCTAACCCAGTCCTGGTGAGAAAGAAGAACAAGGAATGGAGGATGTGTGTGGATTACACTGGCCTTAATCAGGCTTGCCCCAAGGACCCGTTCACCCTTCCTCGCATGGATCAAGTGGTCGACTCAACGGCTGGTTGCGCTTTACTATGCTTCTTAGATACCTATTCGGGGTACCATCAGATTCCCCTCAACGAATCCGACCAATTGAAGGACCGAGAAAGTGACCAGGGGGGGGGGGGGGAGGTTAATGGGAGCCAATTAAAATTCTTAACTAGAACTTGGCCTATATCCCAATTACAACCCGAACCAACCTCCAAACTGATCACCAAGGCCACACACACCAACTTGTGATGTGCTACCCTTAGGAGTGATCAACAACAGTAGCAGAACACAGCAGAAACAAAAAAGAACTACACAGACTCGAAATAGTAAAGAACCGCACACAAGTCAGACCTTACTGGACCACTATCGGCAGTGCTGATCACTACCATCGGTAGTGCCGGTTGGCACCATCGGTAGTGTCGATCACGCCCATCGGTAGTGCTGGTGCAGGATTCTCAGGACTTAGGTAAACGACATTCAGAGTGCATCGGTAGTGCCAGTAGTTGCCAACGATAGTGCTGGTGCGGGATCAGACTTAAGTCACTGGCAGTGTTGCTCTGAGTTCAGACCTAGGCTACTGATAGTGCCGGTCCAGCCATCGGCAGTGTTGATCAGGGGTTCTTCCTCGGGCACCAGCAGTGCTGGTTTAGCGATTGGCAGTGTCAATCGACACTTTCCAGAACCAAAAACTGTGCTCGAAACTTGGTACGAAAAATACCAAAACCTATCCAAACGAAGTCCAAAAATCACGAAACTTGGACAGAAGGTGTCTCATGGTAGGACGTTCCTTCTCCAAGTGAAATCACACAAAAATCTCAACAATTCATCTTGAATTTGAGGATTTACCAAAAGATCTAGGATTTGAATGTTCTTGATGAAATCCACGAAATCAAAGGTGCTCTGGCTTAGGATTCAATCAAGGATCCATAGAGGGTTGTTTAGGCATGTCCTAGCACCAAGATCCCTCAAGAAATTCGTACCAAAACCCACTCAAAAACGAGATCGGAAATCACCACGAAAATAGCTCCAAAAATAGAGAAAAAGAGAAATTTAAGATTTAGGGAGAGAAGAAGATCTTGAGCACGAAGATAAATCTCATATCATAGAAACATGCTTACAAGATCCATGGGTACAAAGGCTAGAAAGCCACCCTCTTCCTCCCACTCTTTAGAAGAGTAAGAGATGTCTCTCACACACCCACTACACTTCTCTTTACATTAAGCACTCTCCTAGCTCTTTAGAATGAAATGCTAACACAAGGCTATTGGAAGAGACACCTCTCCCACCAGCCACACCTCTTCTTATATAGGCCTAGGGGTTATCCTAAAGACAATCCTACCCCTCACCTACAATACACTCCCACCTACCACTAGGGGCAAAGCGGTCTAACTCTTTTTCCTTCGCCCGAACGTCATTGAGCCCTTCACAACTTTGCTTGGCCTCGACGCAAGCTCTATGATGGTGCCACGTGCACCTCCAACCGCCGCAACCGGTTTTGAGGCCTAAACCGGGAAACCGCTTTGCATGCTTCTCAAAGCATGACTTCTCGATCTTGACGCGTGTCACCTCGTACCATGATCCTCCTCGTCGGCAAGTCTCTCCCGCCTCCGGTCCATTGGAAGCCTCTACTTGCACCAACGCCCGATCACCTTTGACTTGGTCAACCTCACCGTCTTGATCACTGTTGGTCGTATCTACGCACCCACTTATATACCACAAGAGGACAGTGTATGATTGTAGCACTTTTTCCCGTGAATTGAGTATTCCAAGATTTATCGAATCCACTAGGACCTTAGGGATTTATTAAACAAAGTTAATAGTAAAAGATCTAGTCAAGGCTACTGTCAAAGTCAGGTTGCATGAGGGGGAGACTGGCCAGCGCAAAGGTGCGCCAGACAGTAAATCTATCATTGCGCCAATCGGTGCAGGAGTTGAGCCGATCGGCACACTGGTGAAACTAAGTCAAAGTGCGCAAGATCTAGGAAATCTATGGTTGCGCCGATCAGCGCAGGAATTGAGCCGATCGGCACACTGGTGAATCTAAGCCAAAGTTGTTGCGCCGATTGACGCAGGAGTTGAGCCGATCGGCACACCAGTGAATCGGAGCCAAAGTGTGCCAGATCTTGTAAACCTATGTTGTTAAGTGAGTAGCCGGATATCTACTAGTGAGATCGTAACCAGAAAAGTCTAATTGAATAGCATCATAATGGGTAATTACATAGATCAATGAAAACCTATAATGAGTAAGAATACCCTGCTTTCCGAGCGGCTCCCGATTTATCGCTGCGGAGAGGAAACCCTTAATCGCGCGAGTATCTTACCCTACTCAACTATCTAATAGTGCTGTCACCGCTAAACCACACTACTAGCATCATCAAGCAACCATAATCAATACAATGTCCGAATACTATCCTAATCACCATGATTAAGATAATATCTACTTACTTAGCCTAGAACTAAGCAATTGGAATAAGCACATGCATGATTATAGAATCAAGATAGACAAATCACCAAAACCATCATCAATATATTCAATCATCCTTGAGATACATAGAGTAAGATTCATCCCCGGTGAGATGGCCTACCTTGACGAATCAGCTCTTAACTCCAATGATTCTTGAAACTCAACTAGAGATCTATTCTAACGGGGCAGGCCCCGGTGGCTCTAACTTACGGATCTGGTGTCCCTCTGTCACCCCCTCTCTCTGCGGCGAGGGTTTACAAGTATTTGTAGGGGTTCTACTCGTAAAGGACTCGCTTTCTAGGAGATAAGGCGGTTGCGCCGATCGGCGTAGGATTGCGCCTATCGGCGCAAGCCGTGTCTTCTCTGATTTCTGCTCCGAGTCGGTGCCTCTATCTTCCACAGCTGCCATGTGGGCCTTTTCCTTCGAGATAAAGTCTTGTATTGCACGTTGAGATCTTGAAGTTCCATAAATCTTCTAGACAAATATCTTAAAGTGTCTTGCATAGATAAACTTCCATAAACATGTGGAATGGGCCTCGGTCACTTCTGTGGGCCAAAACACCCTTGCGCCGATCGGCTCATGGACTGCGTCGATCGGCGCACTGGGCTTCTTCAGTGCTTTTCATTGGTTCTGGACTCCTGTCCTCTCCATCATCGCATTAATCACCAATTTTACCTGTTTCTGCAATAAAGCTTCAAAACAACACATATACAAATATATAGACAATATCATAGGTAAATGGCCTAAATTAGTCTCAATTATGCTCTAATTGGGGTAATATTCACATAAAAGGGGCACTTGCGAAGTGCCAACAGTTCCCCCACACTTAAACCTTTGCTCGTCCCGAGTAAAGTAAAAGAAAGAAAAATAAAAAAACATACTCTTTCTATCATAAAAGATATCTCAAATCAGTAAATGTTGAGCATTGTTCTATTGTGGTGTATTTTATATTGGTATTCAGCAAAACAGATCAAATATGGGCATAAAGCTTAAAGTTCTTCCCAAAGCAAAAGATCATGTCCAACTCATAAATTATAACTTTTCCACACATGAAAATTACTTAAAAGATTATTGTGAACATAGAGAATCTATCTTCCAAATAATCCAAGGCAACAACTCATCTTTCAAATCACTC
Source organism: Eleusine indica (assembly GCA_030378355.1). Classification (NCBI taxonomy): domain Eukaryota; kingdom Viridiplantae; phylum Streptophyta; class Magnoliopsida; order Poales; family Poaceae; genus Eleusine; species Eleusine indica. Next base: position 34,823,175 of record CM059499.1, read on the forward strand.
AACCTATATTCTACATCATAATGATCAAATAATATTAGTGTAAGGCTTATATGAGTAGCTAGGTGAGGTAATTCAAGGATTGCAAACATAAATCAATAATATATTGTAAAGCTAGGAGATTATTCTTCGTTAGAATTATAGAAACTTATCAAGATGGCCATTAAGAAAGAAAAATTTAAGAAAGGACTCACACTTTGGATATGTGAACATGTGCATAGCAAAACTTTGATCTTGGAAGATTGCACATGGTTGGAATAATTCATGGCTATATTAGAATGAATTTCGAGAATAAGTATGTCATATACCATCCCTCCACACTTAGAATTTTGCTAGTCCCTTAACAAACAGCAGAGTTTTTTTTTGATCACCAATCTCTGCTGCGCCGATCGACTCTCAACCCAAATTTACCAACATTTGTTGGTATTTGATTTGTCTGGCTTCAACATTTATTCAAGAATTAAATATAGCTAGAAATATAGGATGTGGTCAAGGAATGATACTCAACAAGATGTTTTGGGTTTATGATAGTGTACTCAGCGGAATTGAATTTTTGCATGAGTAATTTCAAGGCTTGGAAAAGATACACAAAGAATTGCCATCTTAATAAAGTTCATACCAAAAAGAATTAAATCCTAACTGAACTCAACCATCAATTTAATGTTTATCTACATACCAAAGGTTCATGAGTATTGCTCAAAATAAGGCATTGGTAGGTAAGGATCTTGAAAACAATAAATTCTAAAGTTCACATCATGAAAATTTATTTTTGAAAAGATTGGTACTAAGTTATCATCACAAACTGGACAACACAAATGAAGCACATGGGTACTCACAATTGCTCCACATAAGACATATTTGCCGAATAATCATTAAGTGTAAGTTCAAAATTTTATTCAATGCTCAACATTATTTGATCTTCATCAACATTTTTCAAGAAAGAATAAATAATTCAATTCTCCTAAAAGAGCATAACTGCCACCATTATATTAAGATCGAAACTCGAATACATTATGATGATTTTTGCACACACTTGCATGAAAATAAAACTACTACTAACACACTTGCATGAAAATAAAACTACTACTAACACACTTGCATGAAAATAAAACTACTACTAACACACTTGCATGAAAGTAAAACTACTACTAACACACTTGCATGAAAGTAAACACACCCGATACATGGTTTCCCAACCCGCTCACACACACATAAGCAAATAAAGAAAAAGATTGCAAAAGATAAAAGAAAACGCAAACCGGAAAACCGATACTCGTGCCAACTCCTAGGCACTCTAGTCATCCGAAAGTGGAATCGGTGGCAGGTCGAAGCCATAGCACTGCGCCTTGAGTCGCTCGAACTCCTCCACCATCGCATCGTGGTTGTACCTCCATTGGGACGTGGCTTCCTCCACGCGCTCGATGTAGTGCATGCTGTTGTCGAGGTACCCCTGCATGGGCACGAAAAAGTCTACACCGGGCACAGAAGGCACCACTGGTACACGCCCTTGGTACCTGTAGTCGATACTCACACTGCAGTAGGGTGCGCCGACCGGCGTGTCGCCTGTGCCGATCGGCGCAGAGGGCTGTGAACCACCCGCTGCATCGCTCCACCCTGACTGGTACTGCTGAGACTCCTGGCATGACCCCCAGGAGTCCCACTTGCCGCCGGCTTCTGTAGATGCGTCCGGCTGACGAACCCGCCCACGACGGTCCTTGAGAACTTGGCCCCCCTCCAGGAGACCTTCCTCAAGCCAATTTCCTCCCTCCAGCTTGTGAGGGATAAAAACTCCTAGCTCCGCACACGGGAGCTTTACATTGGTGCCGCCGACATGGAAGCCAGTGCGAACACTTCCCGTGACAATATTGCCACGAGTCATATTTTCGCCGATCTCCGTCACGCACTCCCACTTGTCATTGCGCCCTCCCTGTCCGTCGTCGTCGCAGATGAGGGCTGCTAGGCGTTGAAGCTAGGTCCCGAAGGCCAACTTCTTGCTTGCCTTGCCCCTCTTGTCAAGCCAACCCCACACCATCACCAACATGGGGATGCAATGAGACGGACTCATGATGGCGTTGAAGAGCCACCGCAAGTCCGCATCGGTGACGTTGCTGGAGTCGACCTTGTCGCCTATGCGCACCGCCAATCACCGATGGAAGACTTGAATGGTCGGGTTGCGGATGTTGTCGCGCTTCATTTATTCTACAAACGAGAGCCGCCTCCAAAAGGAGTCCAACTCCTCGCGTCCCAAGATGCTGGCGACGTCGGCGTTGACGTCGAAGCCGAAGGCTTGAGCCGCCGCCTCCATGGTCACCGTGTGGCTGATGTCGCGGACGCGGAAGTTGACGGCCTTGCTACCATCTTCGACGGTGCCAAGCCTCATCATAGAGGCAACCTCGGTGATGACGTCGAGGTTGTAGTCCATGGGGAGGAGGTGGAAATCCACCCTGCCGAGGTTGTCTAGCATCCTCCTTAAGTCCTCCCACATGCCGATCGAGGTGACGAAGGTCTCGTCCATGTTGAAGTTGGGGATGAACCTTCCTCTCACCGCGAGGTAGTGCCGCTGTTCCTCCGCGCTCAGGAGGGTGAAGCCCTCCTCCACCGTGCGTGGCATGAATGCCGACGGTGGTGGTGATGTGGGAACCCCATGGGTTGCCGCTGTTTGGCTCCTCGTAGCACGCCCTATTCGAAGGGACGCGCCGGAGACGAAGTGGTGGGCGCAGATCTAGTATGTCGCCGCCGCCGAGCCGGTGGATGCACCATCCACCGACATGTCATCGCGAGCGTCAGAGGAACCCCTCGCCGAGGAGTCACCGCTCGACTCGCTGCTGCCGCCAGAACTGCTTCCTCGGCGCAGCCTCTTGCCTAACTTGCCGACGGAGGAGCGGAGACGATCCATCTGCGAAAATTGCGGAACATGTGCGAGATCGTGGGTAGTGGGGAAGGTGGAGATATTACCGGGATGGTGTGCCAAACTGGGGGCGCCTAGCCTACCTTTTATAGTGTGGGAAACTTCCAGGAGAAGGAAACAACGTAAAATTTCAAAATTTGAGAGCGCGCCGATCGACACCGGTACCTGCGCCGATCGGCACAATTCAAACTTTGAATACTCTGACCAGTCTGATGCTTGATTCCCATCCTTTATGTTGCTTCCTGGCACATCATGTTGGTTGGCAGGGGAACAGCACGGAATCCTGATGTCTTGTTGACGGCGCCAAACGGCGCGGCCCGCGCCGATCGGCGCGCCGTCTCTTTTTCAGCTTTCGGTCAATTCCGTGTCTCCTCTGCACTGCACACCTGCATAATAATCATACCTGTTCCTCAAAATCAATGCCTGCTGCCTTTGTCGCCCATTTGAGAACCGCATGGGTACCTACGCCGATCGGCGCAGTAGGGCGCCGAATGGCGCAAGTCCCTTGCACCTCGTCTTTAGGTCCGGTGCTGATTCTGATGCCTCGTGTTCATCTCTTTCACCTAATTTCCACTTCTCCAATGTTCCTGTAGTATTGGCATATGTATCGGGGCTCATCTGGTGACCGCGCCGATCGGCGCTGTCTCACGCCGATTGGCGCGACGTCCGTTTTTGCTTCTGGCCCCTCGTTTCTTCGCTAGATGTTGTTCTTCATCCTTTCCTACGTTATTCAGCAACCATTTGCACACAAAAACTAAATTCAAAAAGATTTTTGATTACCTTGAAAATAGCTTCGTCTCTGAAAATTACTGTGCCAGTCGAGTTTTAGCACTCCTTCAATTCTAGGCGTCGTCGGCCTTGTGTCCTGACTTGGGCAATACCGCGCCGATCGGCGCAGAAGTGCGCCGATCGGCGCAAGCTCTGTTCCTTCCTGTTTTTGGTCTCTTTTTTTTTTATATTCCTGCATTATTAGTCTACAGTATGTATATACATAGTTTTGCACGAATAAATAGACAACGCAAGAGCACACAAGAATTAAGCACACACTTTTCTATTTTTTTTATTCGGGAGATTGTTTTTATCACAAGTAAGCAAATTTAAAAACACTGGGTTGTCCTGCCGGCCAGCACTATTTAACTAAATGAAATGGGTTGCCCTCCTATAAGCACTAAATAACTTCTAAATCCCCCGATCATTGGGTTGCCTCCCAAGAGCGCTCTAGTTATTTAGAGGTCAAAGAGCTTGACCTCGCCGTAAACAATCAATCCTTAGTGTCACGGTGCGGGATGTGAGGTCGCGACACTACAAGGTTATCTTATCTCCATGGTTCATATAGCCTTCACGACCTATCCATACATCCCCTCCAATTACTTTCGACGCCATGATGCGACGATGTCTTGTATCTTCACTTCATCAATAGCACGACATTCTTCTTCCTTTGGGCGAAACTTGAAAGAGTAGGGAGTTCCACTTATATCGAAGCTTATCTCACCACTCCCAACATCAATACTTGCCTTTGCTGTCCTCAAGAAGGGTCTGCCTAAGATCAACAGGGTCCTCGTCCTCTTATCCATGTCAAGCACAATAAAATCAACAGGGTCCTCGTCCTCTTATCCATGTCAAGCACAATAAAATCAACAGGGACGATGTGATCTCCAATTCGAATAGGCACATCCTCAGCAATTCCATCAGGGAAGCGTACCGATTGATCGGCTAACTTCAAACACATACCCGTAGGCTCTAATTCAGGCAAATCGAGATTTGTGAATATATGACGGGGCATAACACTTAAGCTTGCTCCAAGATCGCACAAGCACCTATCAAATATCCTTGTTCCAATCATGCATTTGATGCTTGGTGATCCAGGGTCGGGTTTCTTCTCCAGTGCAACATCATTGATTGCCGCCGTTAGTTCCTTAGTGACCTTCACAACCTCCTCAGAAACTAGAGACTTCTTGTTTTGCATCATGTCCTTAACGTACTTGGCATAGGTGGGAACTTCGATAGCGTTAACAAAAGGGACATTGATGTAAAGCTTCTTCATAATATCGACGAACCTTGCAAATTGCTCGTCGTGTTGCCACGCTCTTTCTGTCTTTGTTAGTAGTTGAGTGTCCAGAAATGTGGCAGGGCCGTGCTCTTCTGTCTTCACGCCCATTTTCAGACCAGAGAGGTCATCATCCTCCTTGCGCCGATCGGCGCTTTCAGGGAGCTGATCGGCACCGACAGGGTCATCACATCGATCAGCACCGGGCTTCTTTGCTCCCGCAGAGTGCTCTAGATCTTCTGTTTGTTTTCCTGATCGTGTAGCTATTGCCTTCAACTGCTCTGCAGATATCGTATTACCAGGAATAGCCCCCTTGTTGTCTTGAATGGCTTGCGATAGCTGTCACATCTGTTGCTCCATAATCTTGGTATGCTTCAAAATCTGCTCGTTGGAGCTTCCAATTTATATCACCTTGTCATTAATTCTCTCAAGGACACAATCAATCTCCTTGAATTTAGCTTGATTGTCCTTGTTGATCTTCTCTTGAGCTTGGAAGAACTCATGACATTGGAGACGAATTGGGATAGAATTTTGCATGGACGAACTAGGAGAGAAAGAACTCCTTTGCTGCTGATATTGGGGCTTCCATCCACTATTCTTCATATATTCTAACATCTTCATCCCTTCAGGACAATCTTTCTGCACATGACCAAATTCTCCACACTCACTACATGTTGAGCGTGATTCCGCAAGCTTGAGTGTCTCTTTCTTAGGGATATGAAGATTATTGTCCAACCTTCTTTGAATAGCATCAAGGCGATCTATAATCAAGTCTTCGTGAGTCTTCTCAATCACACTCTTCGCTACTCCTTTTGAAGGTTGCAAATTCCTTGAGCTTCTCTCACCATCCCATGATTGATTTTGAACTAACAACTTGATCAAATTCTTAGCTTCGGTGGGGTTTTTAACATGAATGATCTTGCAGCTGAGGCGTCCAAATATTGATGTGATAAAAGATTCAATCCTGTGTAGAACTTCTCAACAACTTCTCTAACCGTTAGACCATGATGAGGGCATGCATCCATATATTCATTGTATCTTTCCCATGGTTCTCCAATGCTCTCATCAATATTCTGTGTAAATCCAAGAATCTTATTTTTCAAAGCTTGAGTCTTACCAGGGGGAAGTATTTGGCCAAGAATTCAGCTGCTAACGTGTTCCACACCGTTTTTACTGTGTTTTCCAATCCATTGTACCATTGTTTGGGGGCATCCAACTAGAGAGAAGGGGAACAGCCACACACGTGCTTGATCTCCTGTCAATCCCGCTATCTTGAATGTAGTGCAAACCTCAAGAAAGTGTTGCAAGTGATGATTGGGATCTTCTGAACCTGTGAACGGTTGTTGTGCCAATCGGCGCAGGAGTCGAGCCGATCGGCACACTGGTGAAACTAAGTCAAAGTGCGCAAGATCTAGTAAATCTGTGGTTGTGCCGATCGGCGCAGGAATTGAGCCGATCAGCACACTGGTGAATCTAAGCCAAAGTTGTTGCGCCGATCGGCGCAGGAGTTGAGCCGATCGGCACACCAGTGAATCTGAGCCAAAGTGTGCCAGATCTTGTAATCCTATGCTGTTAAGTGAGTAGCCAGATATCTACTAGTGAGATCGTAACCAGAAACTCTAATTGTATAGCAGCATAATGGGTAATTACATAGATCAATGAAAACCTATAATGAGTAAGACCACCCTGCTTTCTGAGCGGCTCCCGATTTATTGCTGCCGAGAGGAAACCCTTAATCGTGCGAGTATCTTATCCTACTCAACTATCCAATAGTGCTACACAGGCTTAGTGCTGTCACCGCTAAACCACACTACTAGCATCATGAAGCAACCATAATCAATACAATGTCCGAATACTATCCTAATCACCACGATTAAGATAATATCTACTTACTTAGCCTAGAACTAAGCAATTGGAATAAGCACATGCATGATTATAGAATCAAGATAGACAAATCACCAAAACCATCATCAACATATTCAATCATCCTTGAGATACATAGAGTAATATTCATCCCCGTCGAGACGGCCTACCTTGACGGATCAACTCTTAACTCCAATGGTTCTTGAAACTTAACTAGAGATCTATTCTAACAGGGCAAGCCCTGGTGGCTCTAACTCACGGATTTGGTGTCCCTCTGTCGCCCCCTCTCTCTGCGGCGAGGGTTTACAAGTATTTATAGGGGTTCTAATCGTAAAGGACTCGGTTTCTAGCAAATAAGACGGTTGCGCCAATCGGCGCAGGATTGCGCCGATCGGCGCAAGCCGTGTCTTCTCTGATTTCTTCCCCAAGTCGGTTCCTCTGTCTTTCACAGCTGCCATGTGGGCCTTTTTCTTCGAGATAAAGTCTTGTACTGCACGTTGAGATCTTGAAGTTCCATAAATCTTCTTTAAGTTCCATAAATCTTCTAGACAAATACCTTCAAGTGTCTTACGTAGATAAACTTCCATAAACATATGGAATGGGCCTCGGTCACTTCTGTGGGCCAAAACACCCTTGCGCCGATCGGCTCATGGACTACGCTAATCGGCGCACTGGGCTTCTTCAGTGCTTTTCATCGGTTCTGGACTCCTGTCCTCTCCATCATCGCATTAATCACCAATTTTACATGTTTCTGCATATACAAATATATAGACAATATCACAGGTAAATGGCCTAAATTAGTATCAATTATGCTCTAATTGGGGTAATATTCACATATAAAAGGGGCACTTGGGAAGTGCCAACAGTCACCACCCACGGTTTTGAGGCTCAACCGCGAAACCGCCCATGCTTCTTGCCTCTCCACGGGTACGGTGTGGATCACCCTTGACTTCACCCGGCCTCCTGTTGTCTGGCCCTAAGTCTCCTACTTGTGCCCGATCCTCTCGTCGTTGACCGCCAAGTAGCCTCCAGTGACCTACACATCATGAGACAAACAAACACATTTCCCATCTCCTACAAACTCTCCAACATCCTCACCAACTCCGGTTAGTCAAAACCATGACATGCACAAACTCATGCATCCCAAGATTCTCGCATTTCAAGTCAAACACAAATTCCACCAAAGTCAATTACTCATCACATATTGCAAATCATGGCACATATCCACATGGTTTCTCAATCTCCCCCCCTTGATGAGTACATTAACAATACCAAATACACAAAGATTAGAGATTGAAATGCAAAGCCGAATAAGCACATCCAAATGGCCGAGCCAGAAGAAAAGGTGCAAAACCAAGAGTTGGCAAAGAAAGCGACTAGAGACTCAAAGAGTGTGAAAATCGCAAGAAAACGCTCAGGGACATGATATGCTCCCCCTCAATTTGTGATAGGTCTCATGTAATGCAAAAAGAGTCATTTGAGTCATTTTATGTTTCTTAACATTATTTGTGCATGACCCACAACTTTCTCCCCCTTTGGCTATGAGCTCATCAAAGAAGCAAAAGAACGAACATGGAATGAATGAAAATGCAAACCTAAGAAGCTTCAACAATTATGCAAACAAGCATTTAATTTTGCTCATCAAAAGCATAGAGCCATGAAGTGTAAAAGCAATAGCTCACAATCATACAAAGACCAAAAATAGATGGCAAGGCATAAAACACCAAGCGATATACAAGATAAGCAAAAAGATTGCCTAGCTTATCATGAGAAAAACTGCCACCACATGTGTAAGTACTCCCATCCAAGGCAAAACAATTATCAAGTGAATCAAAAGAACCTAGCCAGTCTCCATCTCAACCAAGGCAACAAGCATTCGTAGAATATGAGCTTTACAAACGCTCACATATGCAACAGAGACTCAATTGATCAAGTGTTTATTGTTTATCCTCATGTGTCCTTTTATCCATGCGGAGGGTCGCACGACTGGTTACGGTAAATACCCTGAGGCCTCAAGTCATAGTGTTTGGATTTAACATTTTAGAATTATTTTGATCAAAGCACTTAGTAGATTTTTCATGATTTATTCACAGGACAAAAGAGCATGCCTTTGCGGCAAAAGGAACACACATTCCCACAATGTTCCATCATGAGCTAAACATTTGTAAAGCCTTCTATTTCGCAAACACAAGGTGCTAAAACCAAGACATCCTCTAGACTAGCCTCAACACAAGTTTTGACAGGGATAAAAACAATTGTACTCATGGTGAGCAAGTCTTAACAAGATTAGTTCATAAGGTTCACAAGAAGCACAGTTTACCTTTAAGATTAGCAGGTTGCTCAAAGAGATTATAACAAGCCATCTAGAAAATCTAAGCATGAGAGATTACTATCACATCCACACAACTTAGCTCAAGCTCAATCATAGCAAAGAGAAATGCAAGAAGGCATAAGAATCAAAGCTCATCTACTAATGCATATATTACATATGAGATACAATGCAAAAAGGTAATATACATATATACAAGAGAACACCAACTCCCCCTCAAATGATGCCATAAGGATGGCAAACACCAAGCTCCCCTCGAAGAAAAGCAAATCTTGAAGCATCTAGGGGCTTGGTAAGGATATCAGCCAATTGTTTTTTGGTGTCGATGCATTTGACCTCAACATCTCCCTTCTCAACATTATCCCTCAGGAAGTGGAATCTCACATTTATGTGTTTGACCTTACCATGTAGGACTGGGTTCTTGGCTAAGCATATAGCACTGGAGTTATCACATATGAGTGGAACACCCTTAAAGGTTAACCCATAGTCTCTCATGGTGGACACAATCCATAGGATTTGTGAGCAGTAGCTAGTAGCTACAACGTACTCAGCCTCTGTGGTGGATTAGGATACACTCGACTGCTTACGAGAAGACCAATAGATCAAAGAAGTACCCAAGAAATGAAAAGTACCAGAAGTGCTCTTCCTATCAATTCTACACCCAGCAAAGTCCGCATCCGAATACCCAATGAGATCAAGAGATGAAGATGCAGAGTACCAAAGACCAAACTCAAGGGTGTATTTGAGATATCTGAAGATGCGCTTGACTACCTTGCGATGAGTCACCCTTGGGGAAGCTTGAAAGTGAGCACAAAGACACACTGCAAATTGTATGTCGGGTCTTGTCGTCGTCAGGTACAAGAGGGAGCCAATCATGCTCCTGTACTCCCTTTGGTCCAGCGCTTCATAGTCTTTGTCAGGGTCAAGTGTCATTGTTGTGGACATTGGTGTTGACAACGGCTTCACATTGACCATGTCGAACTTCTTCAGGAGATCCTTCGTGTACTTGGCTTGATGTATGAAGGTTCCTTGCTTGCACTGCTTGATTTGAAGTCCAAGAAAGAAGGTGAGCTCACCCATCATCGACATTTGAAATTCGCTTTTCATAGCTTCCTGAAATCTGGACACAAGAGCATAAGAGGAACCTCCAAAGATGATATCATCCACCTAAATCTAAACCATTAGAAAGTCATTGCAATGCTTTAGAGTGAACAAGGTTTTGTCAACACACCCCATGACATACCTGCGCTCTAGCAAGAAAGTCTTAAGCCTAGCATACCATGTACTAGGTGCTAGCTTTAGCCCGAACAAAGCCTTTTGAAGCTTGTACACATGGTTTAAGTATTTGTGATGCTCAAAGCCAGGTGGTTGTCTCACATAAACCTCTTACTCTATAAAACCATTTAGAAAAGCACTCTTGACATCTATTTGGTAGAGTCTAATGCCCTTAGAGGCAGCAAATACAAGCAAGATCCTAATGGCTTCTATGCGTGCAACAGGAGCAAAGGTTGCCCCATAGTCTAAGCCCTCCACTTGATTGAAACCCTAGGCAACAAGCCTAGCCTTGTTTCTAACAACCTCACCATCTTCCCCATGCTTGTTTTTGAAAACCCACTTGGTTCCTATGACATTGACACCAACAGGAGGTTCTACTAGGGTCCACACTTTGTTTCTCTCAAAGTTTTCCAACTCCTCATGCATGGCATTAACCCAATGTTCATCAGATAATGTGTGTCCAACATCCCGAGGTTCAAAAGTGGCAACAAAGAGAGAATTAGTAAAGCAGGCAAGATGTGCAGACCTTGACCTTGTTGTCCTCTCATAGAGATTACTGATCATCTGTTGAGGTGGATGTTGACGCTGAATGTGGTGAGCGGCCTCTCTCGCAGAGTGTACCTCCCCCTCAACCATAGCTGGAGCTGGCTCAACAACTACTAAGGTCGATGTAGAAGCTTCTGGAGCCTCTGTTGGAGTGGTGGAAGCAGCAGGAACAAGCTCGGATGTAGGATGGAAAGACTCATCATCGTCATCATCCAAGCCCTGTATGTTCTCTTCTACAAAGATACTCTCCTACATCTCCCTGTTACCTGTAGTCTCAACCACATTGCTTGCACAAGAGTTTGATTCATCAAGGTTACATTGCAGGACTCTATGATGGTGTTAGATTCCAAATTCAAAACTCTATAAGAATGGCCATGAAGGGTGTAGCCAAGAAAGATGCCATCAGAAGATCTTGACTCAAACTTATCAAGATTGTCATGCTTGAGAATGAAGCACTTGTAACCAAAAGCACGCAAATGAGAAACAAATGGCTTCCTCCTAAAGCATAGCTCATAGGAAGTCACATTAAGAATTGAGCGTAAGAAAACCCGATTGGAAACATAGCAAGCAATGCTAATGGCCTCAGCCCAGAACCGCCTCGGAGTCCTATGCTCATCGAGCATCATTCAGGCCATTTCCATCAAGATTCTATTCTTTCTTTCAACCACACCATTCTATTGAGGAACACGAGGTGCTGAAAACTGATGCTCAATACCATGCTCAAGGCAGAAAGCATCAAAGGAGGAGTTCTTGAACTCGGTGCCATTATCACTACGAATTGCTCGTAATGCAACGGGAAGTTCCTTCAACAACCTCAAAGCTAAGCTCCGAAAGTGATGAAACACTTCATCCTTGCTCTCAAGAAAGTAAACCCAAGAGTAGAGAGAGTAGTCATCAACAATCACAAGAACATACCACTTCCCACCTGCCGAACAAACCCGAGAAGGACCAATAGTGTCCATATGAAGCAGCTCTCCAGAGCATTCAGTCATCACTAAAATGATTGGTGGATGAGAAGCGGCAATCATTTTCCCATGACGACAAGGAGCACAGACCAAATCGTTATCAAATTTGAGCTTAGGCAATCCTCGGATCAAACCTAGGCCACTCAAGCGACAAATCAAGTCAAAGCTCATGTGACCTAGTCTCCTATGCCATTTCCAGAGCTCAGAAGAATATTGAGCAAACACGCACTTGTGAGAACCAGGAGAACCAGAAAAATCAGCTTGAAAAACTTTCCCAATACTAGAAATCCCACAACCCAAAGAGCCATTCGAATCAAGAACACAAGAAGCATTTTTCTTAAAGCGCACTTCCAAACCAACATCAAGCAACTGAGAGATAGAGAGGAGATTGTACTTGAGATGCTCAACCAAACTAACATCCTTGAGATTGAATTTTTCATTTACCTTTACCGTGCCTCTTGCCTTTACTCTCCCTCTTTTGTCATATCCAAAGGTCACATACTCCCGACGCTTCAAGGGAGTGAGGCTAGAGAACCACTTTGCATCTCCGGTCATGTGGCGCGAACACCCGGAGTCCACTAACCATTTGTTCTCCAAGCCTCCACCTGTTGTCTACAAATAACGAGAAGGAAAGATCGATGACTCAGTGCTGGGGTTAGAAAGAAAACTCTTGGGAAGCCAGCACTGAATCACACGACCTGCAGGGGTTATTACAGTTCTTTGCACATTACCAGTCGAACACATGGAACGAGTACCATGATGGGGAAATCATGGCCTGTCAAAGCGTCTCGACTCAAACATGGGATTGTGAGGATAGAAATTATCTGTGTGAAAGCCAAATCCACGCGAGCGATGCTCACCATGATGGAGAAAACATGAGGCGCCAAAGCGCTGTTGAGCAAAGCCTCTGTTTCGTGAATCAAAGCCATATGAGGAATGACCCTGTCCACAATAGGCACGAGAAAAAGAGCGAGGCTAAAAACCAACAAAATCATCATGATGCACATTCCTAGTTAACTCAACTTGCATCCTCTCAATTCTCTTACGCCTATAACAATACTCATCCAAGTGACCCTTACGACCACAGAACATGCAAATGTAGACACTCTCATGTTTAGGCTTAGCTTGCATAGTGGGTTTGGGTTTTGGTTTCTCGGCTTGCTTTGGGTTGAAGGAAGGATTGGGGTTAGGTGGGTAGTATGTGTTAGTGGGTTTGATGGACTGTTCCTCATCCTTGTAGCTAGAGCTAGGCACAAACTTACCCACATTCTCACTCTCCTTGTCACACCTCCCAAATCCAAAGCCCAAGTTGTAGGTTGACCTACTGGCACTTTCTTTGACTCTTGCAAGTCACTCTCAATCTTCTCCTCACCCACTAGGGTTCTTTAGAGACAAGAGATGAGATAGTCATTTTCTTGGGTTAGGATTTTGTTTTCCTCTCTAGTGATTGCAAGCTTATCCTTAAGAGAGCCACACACTACACATGGTGGTGGAAGAACTTTCGTGCGAGTCTCATCTAGCAGCTTGGACTCGAGCTCTTTGACTTTGAGGGTTTGAGCTTCCAACTCATTAGTGAGCTCGGGGCACTTCTGACATGCACCCAAAAGAGTTGGTCTAGCTTTGAATTCATCAAGCTTTTTAAGGGCACTCTCAAGTTGACTGGCAACTTGAGCATGCACACATTCCCTCTGTGCAAGATCATTCATCACAACTTGACAAGACTCACACTCAATAGCAATGTCATCTTTTGCAAGATTAGACCTAAGCAAAGTGATTTCATACTGAGCACTCTCCTACTTAGACTTAAGCTCTCTACTCTCACGTATAGCACTACGAAGCTTATCATCTTGCATGAGCAAAACATCATGCAAATGATCAAGTTCAGAAGAGAGCTCATCAGGAGTGGGAGGTACCTCGCTTATGTCGGAGTCAAAGCCAGAGTCGGTGTCGTGGTCGTTCTTTGCCATGAAGCAAAGCCCAGTGAAGTCGTCCTTCCTCTTGACTCATGGCTTCTCAGCCTCCTCCTCCGAGCTTGTAAGGCCTTCGCTTGTTGTGAGGTCAACGTCGCTCAAGGCGGCAACACAGGCGCGTGCAATGGCCTTGGCGAACTTCCTGGAGTTCTTGTAGAAGTGGTTCTTTTTCTGCTTGAAATCTTTAGTGTTGTTGTCGTGGTACCCAGACTTCTTCTTCTTCTTGGGGCAGTCAGCGATGAAGTGTCCAGGATTACCACACTCGAAGCAGGTTCTTAAACCACCTCCTCTTCTCTCCTTCTGATTGTTGTAGAACTTCCTGAATTTCATTGTGAGCAAGGACAACTCCTCATCAGGAATGCACTCCATCAGTTCATCGGAAGCTGCAACAAGGGAAGACAAAGCAAACTCCAAAGAAGACTTGTCAAGTAAGGGGTTAGTTCTATAAGAGGCACCACTGTGACTATCCTTCTGAGAGCTAGAAAGCAAAGCTATGCTGGAAGCAGGATTAGCAAGATTAGGACGAGACTTCCTAGACAGTTCATGAGATTTTATCTTGCTATACCGCTGCTCACAGTCCAGGGTATTGAAATCAACAGTTTTTTCTAGTGCAGCAATCTTAACCCCCCCCCCCCCCAAGCATTTTCATCAAGTGAATACAACAATTGCTTAGCTCTATCATGATCACTATACACAAGGTTACCACAAGTCCGCATGTTGCACATAATGGCCTCAAATCTACGAAAAGTGTCATCTAGTGACTCGCCAGGTTTTTGTGCAAAGGTTTGGTGCTGTCTATTGTAAGAATCCTTACGCATAGACTTGACTTGATTGATACCCTCATGGTACGTGCAAAGCTTTGCCCAAATGGCATGTGCAGTATCAAGATGAGCAACACGGTCATGTTTATTCCTACCTAGAGCAGAAAGCAGGATATTGACAGCTTTGGAGTTGTTTTCATACCTGGTTAACTCACCTACTAGCGCGGTGTTGAGGTCATCCGGAATGACGTAGTCCTGCTCCACGATCTCCCAAATTGCACGTCCTTGGCTTAAGAGATAAGCCTTGGTCTGTGACTTCCAGTAGGGAAAGTCCTCTCCATCGAACATCCAAAGATTGACCCCACGCTTCTCCATGTCGCCTTCGAATCACAAAGCCGGTGAAGGTCAACTAGTGATCAAACCGGCTCTGATACCAATTGAAGGACCAAGAAGGTGACCAGAGGGGGGGGTGAATGAGAGCCAATTAAAATTCTTAACTAGAACTTGGCCTATATTCCCAACCCGAACCAACCTCCAAACCGATCACCAAGGCCACAAACACCAACTTGTGATGTGCTACCCTTAGGAGTGATCAACAACAGCAGCAGAACACAGCGAAAACAAAAAAGAACTGCAAAGACTCGAAATAGTCAAGAACCGCACACAAGTCAGACCTTATTGGACCACTATCGACAATGTCGATCACTACCATCGGCAGTGCCGATTGGCACTATCGGCAGTGTCGGTCATGCCCATCGGCAGTGCCGGTGCAGGATTCTCAGGACTTAGGTAAACGACATTCAGAGTGCATCGGCAGTGCCGGTGCGGGATCGGACTTAAGTCACTGGCAGTGTTGCTCCGAGTTTAGACCTAGGCTACCCGCAGTGCCAGTCCAGCCATCGGTAGTGCCGATCAGGGATTCTTCCTCGGGCACCGGCAGTGCCGGTTCAGCGATCGGTAGTGCCGATCAACACTTTCCAGAACAAAAAACTGTGCTCGAAACTTGATAAGAAAAATACCAAAACCTATCCAAACGAACTCCAAAAATCACGAAACATGGATAGAAGGTGTCTCATGGTAGGACGTTCCTTCTCCAAGTGGAATCACACAAAATTCTCAAGAATTCATCTCGAATTTGAGGATTTACCGAAAGCTCTATAGTTTGAATGTTCTTGATGAAATCCACAAAATCAAAGGTGCTCTTGCCTAGGATTCAATCAAGGATCCATAGAGGGTTGTTTAGGCATATCCTAGCACCAAGATCCCTCAAGAAATTCATACCAAGACCCACTTAAAAATGAGACAAAAAATCACCACAAAAATAGCTCCAAAATTTGAGAAAAAGAGAAATTCGGGATTTACGGAGAGAAGAAGATCTTGAGCACGAAAATAAATCTCATATCATAGAAACATGCTTACAAGATCCATGGGTACAAAGGCTAGGAAGCTACCCTCTTCCTCCCACTCTTTGGAAGAGCAAGAGATGTCTCTCACACACCCACCACACTCCTCTTTACATGAAGCACTCTCCTAGCTCTTTAGAATAAAATGCTAACACAAGGCTATTAGAAGAGGCACCTCTCCCACCAGCCACACCTCTCCTTATATAGGCCTAGGGGTTGTCCTAAAGACCATCCTACCCCTCTCCTACAATACACTGCCACCTACCACCAGGGGCAAAATGGTCCAACTCTTTTAACTTCGCCCGAACGCCGTCGAGCCCCTCACAACATTGCTTCGCCTCGACGCAAGCTCTACGATGGTGCCACGTGCACCTCCAATCGCCGGCACCGGTTTTGAGGCCCAAACCGGGAAACCGCCTTGCACGCTTCTCGAAGCATGACTTCTCGATCTTGACGCGTGTCACCTCGTCCCGTGATCCTCCTCGTCGGTAAGTATCTCCCGTCTCCGGTCCTTTGGAAGCCTCTACTTTCTCCGACGCCTGATCACCTTTGACTTGGTCAACCTTGCCGTCTTGATCACCACCCACGGTTTTGAGGCTCAACCGCAAAACCGTCCGTGCTTCTTGTCTCTCCACGTGTATAATGTGGATCACCCTTGACTTCACCCGGCCTCCTGATCGTCTGGCCTCCAGTCTCCTACTTGTGCCCGATCCTCTCGCCATTGACCGCCAAGTTGCCTCTAGTGACCTACACATCATGAGACAAGCAAACACATTTCCTATCTCCTACAAACTCTCTAACATCGTCACCAACTCCGGTTAGTTAAAACCATGACATGCGCAAACTCATGCAATCCCTAGATTCCCGCATTTGAACTCAAACACAAATTCCGCCAAACTCAATTACTCATCATATATTGCAAACCATGGCACATATCCACATGGTTTCTCACCAATTAAAGACGTTGTTTATGACACCCATTGGAGTGTTTTGTTATATGGCCATGCCCTTTGGATTGAAGAATGTTGGCGCAACTTACCAATGAACCATGCAACGTTGCTTAGACAAGCAGATAAGGAAGAACATTAAAGCCTACATCGATGATGTGGTCGTCAAGAGCTGAGTCGCCTCAACTTAATCCAAGACCTGGACGAGACATTTGACAACCTCCACAAGTACAACATGAAGCTAAACCCCAAGAAGTGCGTCTTCGGTGTCCCGTCCAGGAAGCTACTGGGCTTCTTGGTCTCGCATAGAGGGATCAAAGCAAATCTCAAAAAGGTCAGTACCATACTGAGGATGGGCCGTCCGCACTCTCAGAAAGACATCCAGAACTTGACCGGGTGTATGGCGGCACTTAGTAGATTCATTTCACAACTCGGCATTCAAAGGTTTCTTTCGACTACTCAAAAAGCAGGATTCATTCGTTTGGAACGATGAGGCCCAAAAAGCCTTGTATGAATTCAAGGCTTACATTAGTGGCCCACTGGTGCTGACACCTCCTGAACGGAAGGAAACTTTGCAGCTATACATCTCCGCAACCACTCATGTTGTCAGCACCGTGCTGGTGGTCGAACGAGCGGAAGATGGCAAGGCTCAAAAGGTGCAGCGACCGATGTATTTTGTGAGATACTTCCAGCTCTAGAAGTTAGTCTATGTGCTACTAATGATGTCCCGCAAGTTAAAGCATTATTTTGAAGAGCCCCCGATCGAAGTTTATACATCTTTTAGGCTCCGCAAGTTGCTCCACAATCGGGATGCCACTAGAAAAATTGCCAAGTGGGCTGTTGAGCTTAGTGCATATGACATTACCTTCAAGCCGCGGGATGCGATCAAGGGCCAAGAATTATCAGACTTTATCGCTGAGTGGACGGAGGTCGCATTACGATGAACCCCAAAAGAGTTAAGCTACTGGACAATGTCTTTAAATGGCTCCTTACAACTGGAGGGAGCCGGGGCAGGAGTGGTGCTATTGTCTCCAGACGGTGTCAAGATGAAATACGTCCTCCGCATGCACTTTCGCACATCAAACAACACGATAGAATATGAGGCGCTACTATATGGTCTGAGGACAACCATATCCCTTGGCGTGAAGCGGGTATGCATCTCTGGTGATTCAGCACTGGTGATTAATCAAGTAACCAAGGAATGGTGTTGCTTGGAGGAAAGCATGATAGCATACTGCGCTAAGGTCCAAAAGCTAGAGGACAAGTTTGATGGCGTCAAATACAAGCATGTCCTCCAAAAGTATAACGAGGAGGCGGATGACTTGGCCAAGCTTGGGTCCAGCCGAGCTAAAATACCGGATGGAGTATTCCTCGATGAATTACATAAGCCATCTGCACTGACACAACAGATCATGGCGCAGGCTACGCCGGACACAGCAGCAACATCCCAGGTTGCCGTGATTAACATCGATTGGAGGACCCCTTACATCGAGTACTTAGAAAAGGGGACCCTGCCGAACGACAAGGAGGAAGCCTTACGTATTATCCACAAGTCTTGGTCGCACAGCATCGTCAACCATCTCTTATACAGACAGAGTCCCCATGAAGTGCTGATGAAGTGCTTATCACAGGAGGAGGGCATAACCATCATGCGGGAGATCCACACTGGCATATGTGGCAACCATGCAGGCCCGCCAACAATAGTAGACAAAGCTATGCAACAAGGGTTTTCTTGGCCGACCGCTAGTGGAGACGCCAAAGACATTGTCAGAACGTGTGAGGGACGCCAGTTCTTTGTCAGACAAAAGTATGTGCCAGCTATAGAGCTTCAAAATATCTGAATAACATGGCCTTTTTCAGTATGGGGCCTGGACATCGTCGGTCCCTTTTAGAAGGCTCAAGGCGGCTTCACCCATCTCTTCATGGTCGTGGATAAATTTTTCAAGTGGATTGAGGCAAAATCAGTCAGCAAGATCTCAGCAAAGAAGGCTGCAGATTTTATGATAGACATAGTAACTCGGTTTGGTGCCCCACACAAGATCATAACTAACAACGGTAGTCAGTTTACAGCATAAGAGTTTAAGGACTTTGCGGTAAAGATAGGATTCAAGATCGGCTACGCTTCTGCGGCTCACCCGCAGAGTAACGGCCAGGTCGAGCGAGCCAATGGTCTCGTATTATTAGGAATTAAGCCCCGCATATTTGATAGATTAGGAAAGTATGTTTGACGATGGGTTCGAGAGTTGCCATCAGTGTTATCGGGGCTTAGGACTAACATCAGTTGGGCAACGGGACACTCGCCGTTCTCGTTAGTTTATGTGTCAGAGGCAATGTTGCTAACTGAGGTATTGTTACTTCGCCATGCTTGATAGCATATGATGAAGAGGCTTCCAATAAAGGCAGATGCGATGACATCCTCCTGTTAGAAGAAAAACGAGACGCTAACCTGATACGGTCGGCCAAATGTCAGCAAAGCCTCCGACGATATCACGATAAGAATGTCAGGTCGCGAGATTTTGCAGTTGGCGATCTAGTATTGAAGCAAGTGCAGTCTACTGTCGGTAAGCACAAACTATCGGCTCCATGGGAGGGCCCTTTCATTGTTAAGGAGGTCACTGGGCCAGGCATTTACCGATTGATGCGCGAAGATGGATCAGACCTCCCCAGCTCTTGAAACATAGCTCAGTTTCATCGTTTTCACGCTTAGCTTTAATAATTTATTTGTGCAACTTTATTATTATATAGTATGATATTATCAATAATAAATACCATGCGGTCATGATAATTTGTCATAAAATCTCTAATTGTCTGATTTTTAATGTCTTAGTTTAGTCATGACTCAGCTTTTGCCTCTCGGTATTACCACAACTCGCACGTGTTGACCAAGTGGATTCTTAGTCTCTAGGGTTCATGTCGTTTGTTAAGGACCGAGTCGATTTTCCTAATTCGCATATGCTTTACCGAGTGGGTTCTTAGTCTCCATGGTTCATATCAGTTATTAGGGATGTCGATCTAGAGCGTTGACATGCGACATGTATTGGTTGTGAGTGTTTAACATGATTTTATACAATACATGAGAAAGCAGCGTGACACGAATATTTACTACATTACTGGTAGTGGATCTAGATCCCATGGATCTATTAGATTAAATACATTCATTACATCATTGGTCATGAATCATAGTTTAAACATTCGCGCCACAAGCTTCATTACATTCCTGGTAATGGATCCAGCTCTATTTGGTCAACTAAGGTATTGGTTGTACTCTGAGCTTCGACTACTAGAGCTTCACATTGTTTGTCAGTAAGGTCCTCCTGGAAACCTTCTGCAACCGTCTCCAGCCGTATGTCTGGAATATGCGATTTCGCAATCCCCAGCACTTGAGCGCCTGCCAGGCCGGCGATGTGGCCAAAATGTTTTTGAATCCTGCTAGGGACATCTTGTAATCGGGTACTGAAGTCGCGGCATTTTGGAGGCTTTTCTTCAGGAATGACATACTGAGCAACCACCTCGACGTCCTTTCGTAGAGCTGCAAAAGACCAACGAAGATTTTGATCACCTTCAATAAATTTCTTTTGTAGAAGTTTATAAGCCTTTTTTGATCCTTCATAGACAGGTCTATCAACAATGACCTACAAAATTAGGGCTCGGTGGTGAAGGTAATTCACAAATAATGTTTAGCTCAAGCATTTCTCGACTTCAGTCTTTTCTGCTTCGAGAGTTGTAGCTTTTTCTTTGAAGTCATATTTTATCTTTTAAGTTTGTTTAAATGTCTTTTTAAACTTATTCAGCTTGGCTATTGCCCGCTTAAAAATCTTTTCTGACTCGGCTACCCCCTTTTCCAGCTCGGCATTCCACTTCTCGTATTCTTTGACTTTTTCTTGGGCCTCTGTTAAATGCAGAGTGAGTCGGCAGTGAGTATTAGTAATGCGAAGAGTTTATGGCAACATACCTTCAACTGTGTTTTTCCATTCAACCCTTAGTTTATCCATTTTCTTGAAACTGACTTTTAATTCCTCAAAATTGTTTTGCAAACTTTTTGATGCTTGCAGTTGGTCTTTTAATGTCTCGTTTTGCCTCTTCAAGATGTCAATTGTGTCGGCTAAAGCTTCAAGTGCCTTTAAACGCTCATTCAGTCCAACAAGTAGGAGGGCCGAGTCGGCCTCTTTCTCTTTCTTGGCAGCAAGCTTATTGGATAACTCTGTCAAATAGACAATCTGTGAACATGCGGGTCACAACATGGTGAAGAGTTTCAAATATAATGGCATACCTGAAATTTTGAAGGACAGTTCATCCACCTCGGATGAACGCGATTGTAGTTCTGAAGCAAGCCGACTCATCTCGAACATCTCCCATGCCAGTTGATTTTCTGTATCTATTGCCCTGGCGCATGTGTTCTGCACGGCCTTCAGGTGTTTGCTTTTGCCCTTTCGATGTTTTTTCAATTTCTATGATAGTAACATGAATGATAAGACATGTCATTTACAAGACAGCTAAAATAGTCAGCACAGATTATGAACGAGGATACCTAAAAGGACAAATGAGCTTGGGCTGTGAGCTCTTCAAATATTTCCAGTTCTTTGAGCTCTTTAGATTCATCCAGCCCTGCTGTGGCATACCCTCCCATATGATACACAATCCTGATTTGGCCAGGCTCGAGGATTTTCTTTTTTACATGACAATGAATGGGTGTTGGAAATGGATTTTCTTCTAGGCCAATGTCATTATCATATGTTGGCTCTGGCTAATCTTCGTAAACTAGAGTAGGTTCTTCTTCTTCAATAATAGGAGGTGGGCATGGCTGAGTGCTTGTCGACTTCGGTATGTTCAAATCCGGTCGGTCGGGTATTGGACTGATTTGTCATACGACCTTTGGTTTTGGGGTCATCAGTGGTTGTTGATGTGTGTTGATCTTCAGGCATATTAGGCTTCAAACTCGTGCCCCCAGAGACTGTTGAGCCAGTTGGTCTATTATAAGGAGATCATCATATCCACTAGGTATCATCGGCCAAGACAGGAAGAGTACAAGTCAGTATACTTTCTTAGGACGACGTTTGAACTTTAATCCGGCAACCTTGTGCAGGTAGCCGGACAGAACATCAGTCTTGATGGAGTCTGCTCCACTATCTGTTGTAGTGTTTTTGGCCCTTTCTTGTGCAGGTTGACGTGGATGTTCATGTAGTTGGTGGCACATTACGATCTTGCCAAGTGGATTTTGACCCGGCTGTTGCTTTCTTGGCCGCCTCTTGCTGCAAGCAGGCAGTTTTTTTAGCCAACGATTCATCCTCATCAGAATCACTGATATGTGCCTTGCGACATTTTGAAGGTCGGGCTTGCTTCGGTGAGTCTTCCTTGGTTGAAGGAGGCAATGGTGGATTAGATATGTATGAGTCTAGACTCTGCAATCAAACAGGCTATTCAATATTGGAATAGGCCATGACACATTCAGAATAGCAGCAATGTTTCCTTACATCTTTTCGGTGGGTCTTGGAGTGGTGCCCGGTTGCCTTGTTACCTATAGTCCAGTCGAGCAAAGACTATGAAAATATTTTCAAGTCTCTATGTTAATTCTCGATCAAACAATTCTTCAAGAACTTCTCGGGTTGGGTCTTCAATCATGTCATACTTCCAGTTAGGGACATGACGTCTTTTAATTGGTTGCACGCGGCGGAATATGAAGCTCGCAGCGATATCGACTCCGGTGAATCCTTTCCCCTTTAGATAAGAAATTTGCTCTAGAATCTCATCTACTTCTTTCTTTTTCTCAGGAGATGCCTATTCTGACCATTCAGGTCATGATATAGGCACTTCAGGATTGCTTTCAGACAGAGGAGGGGTGTGGTTCTCATGGTAGAACCAGTCAGCATGCCACCCTTTATTAGTGGACGGAAGAGGGACTTCGATATATTTGGACTTATTCCTTAACTGAAATCCAGCTCCACCAATAACATTCCTGTTATTGGATTTTAGCACAAAAAGCTCCTTGAACAACTCGAAATGGGGAGTAGTGCCCAAAAAGACTTTGCAAAAAATGAATGAAGATAGAGATATGGAGGATGGAATTAGGATTCAGATTAACTAGGTTAATCCTATAGAAGAATGAAATTCCGTGGAAGAAATTAGAGCATGGGATCCCGAATCTGTGATAGAAGAAGGGAGCAAAAACAGTAACACGGTCAACATGGGGTTGAGGGAACCTCTGACCTATGGTTTCGATCCAATCCGCCGTTTGTTGGTCTTGAAGAACTTCGTCAATCACGAGCCGGTTGATCCTCTCTGCAGTCATGGACGATTCTGGGAACTCCTTGATGCCTTCGGGAATATTGAGGGTGAGGAAATGGAGATTTAGGGTTTAACGAATGGAGGCGACAGTGGCGGCGGAAGCGATAGAGATAGAAGAAGTGAAGAGCCAGTGTTCTAGAAATGAAGTGGGGCCGTTATATATATATATATATATATATATATATATATATATATATATATATATATATATATATATATATATATATATATATATATATATATCCCATTTAACATTGGCAGTACATCAACGACGCAGTTTTCATGGACATATTATTTGCGAGCATTAAATGAAAATGGTTGCGACCAGGATTTATTGCGCAAATCACTCGGAACAAAGGTAGCCTGATATTGTAAAGCTACAATATTGGTATTTTGGTGATTTATTATTGAAATCAAGGAGCAGCACCAATCTTGGGGGCTGTAGATTCATTTTTACCTAAGAATCTTACAGGAATAATAATGGCACCAATCTTGGGGGCTGAATTTTCCTAAGTTCCTTGCATAATCACTCGGAGGGAGTGTTAGCTCCAATCATGGGGGCTACGTCTATACAGTTTTCAGATATGTACCAGTTTTTGAATGTTACTAACTCATAAGCTATTTTCCTAAAAATAACTTCTAAGCTGAGGGCTGCGACTCGTTACAGATATTTTTAAACTTGTTGGTCTTTAGACTCATAAGGCATTTCAAAACAACGATTCAATACCTTTTGAGTCGGGGGCTATACTCATAGAGTACGCTTGTTTCAACGTTTATGAAGAAAGGCAGTTTTGGTTAAGCATCAAGAGAAGTACTTTTCAATTTTGAGAAACATCAAGATATTCTAGAGTTTTTGTATTCAAAATTGAAAAGTTCTTGGGGGCTATTGTGGGACATGTATAGCCGGGATACTTAACCACTCGGTTATATGACCGAGTGGGCCAGGGCTCGACTATGATGTATCAGAGATTAAGGCCCAGTAGATGATGACTCAGATATTTGTTTAGAGTAGGCGACAAGCCAAAATACTAGATATGATATATAGATAGAAACAGATGTAACCGAATGATAGATTGCCATGTAAACCCGCTGCCCTTCAGCTATATAAGGAGGCAGGGGGTCCTCGAAGATCATCAGAACTCGTATTGGGAAACCATAGCTCCAGTGCGAACCCTAGCAATACAAGAACACCGAACAGGACATAGAGTTATTATCCTACGGGAGGTCCGAACCTATATAAACCCAGTGTCCTGTGTCCATCGACTTTTATACTCATACGCATACCTAGAACTACTATCAAAATTATCTCTCGACACATTGGTGGCGTGGCAAGCTTCCAATGACGGGATGATGTCACAGGCAAATCTATATCGAGAGAGAGGAGGAGGAGGACGACCAATTCCTAGCCTTTCGTCGTTTTGGGCTCGGAATGTTACGGAGAGTACCTTTTCATCGGGCCGAAAGGGCTGGAATTGCAGAATTCAATTCCAGGTGTAGCCAAACAAACTGGGGCCTAGAAAATAATTAAATTCTGCCCATTTCTAGGGATCAAACGTGCCCTAAGTTTTTTTAAGGCGCCATATGTAGGAGTAAGTTGACCAACTTTGGATTGTTTTAGAGTAGGCACAGTTTTATTTGGGGATGTAAAAACAAAGATGGATTGAGAGTAGCAAGATGGATTATTTCCTTAAAAAAAGACGATGTACAAACTGGAAGAGTAATTAGAGGCAGTATAACTTAATCGGATGGATGGATGCAATCAATAGGGTATGGAAAGGATGGAAGCGAATAAGGTGTCGGTATTATGAAAAAGTCAGAAATGGAATTATTGTAACTAATATAGATGGTACAGGTGGGGAATCAGTAAACACAAACTATGACGGTGTAGCTACGTCCTATATATCATTTTCAAAGGATTGGGTATGTCTGGTGCCAAATGAACTTTATAGAATAAACTAGGGGGTCTCATGATTCTTGGCCATCCTGAGGGAACCTGCCTGTAAAAAAATGACCCGGATCAGAGAAACCAAAGTTGCTGTCATGTGCGTAATATATAGGGTTAATAAGACTACTTGCTTGACAGTACTAAATCTTTTTTATGTATATTTTCAATGAGTATATATGATTTTGGCATCCAGGAGCGGTAATGCTTTCGCCCAATGATCTAGGATGACACTAATTCTAAGGAAAGTTAGACCTATTATTGATCAGCTTTATTTTTTGATAAATTGTAATATTATTCTAGATTTACCAATTCAATGAGATAGCTAGCATTGTTAAAATTACAAGTTAAAAGGTAAGAAATGGTGATGCATGGTTAGCTAGTCCAGCACGGCACAAAAGTAAATCGATCGGGACACTCGGCTGAAGAGAGAAAACATCTAACCTTATTACTGGTATACTAAATTACCATTAGTAACCCATTCAGATACGTGGGGGCGGGCAAACAAAGTGGCCACACCAGGCGGTCCCAATATCTGTGGAATTTTTTTTTTATGTGTGATGTTGGAGAACAGAGAGGCTATGATAGCTAGAAATAATTTCTACCGTTTAACCAGGAAGCCTTACAAGAGAGGATCATGGAACATTACCATTAGACGCGCAGACAGAGCGGAAGCAAGGTTGGAGAAGCAACGTCCAACGTAG
This sequence comes from Eleusine indica, assembly GCA_030378355.1. Lineage (NCBI taxonomy): Eukaryota > Viridiplantae > Streptophyta > Magnoliopsida > Poales > Poaceae > Eleusine > Eleusine indica. The sequence continues at coordinate 34,849,114 of CM059499.1, forward strand.
TCGCGCGTCGATGTAGAGGATGTAGTCATTCACGACAACCGTCTCCTTCTGGTCCAGCCGAAGCACCACAGCTGTAGCGTCTCCTTACGGTATCCACACGTACAGGGTAGGAGGTCGTGTGCAGTGTGCTAGCACGGCGGCACGACTTAGGGTGACGTGGAAGAGAGAGTGAGAGAGAGAGGGAGGTGGCGACGGCTAGGGTTTCTAGACTGGATGATCACCTGCGCCTTAAGTCCCTCCTCCACTTAAATAGACCCTTCTAATGGGTCTCGACTGGTTGGCCTATTAGTGGACTAATTCCTCTCGGATCAATATCCGTATGATCCTCACATACGGATCGAATCCGTATTGTCTCTTAGTCATATCTCTAACATGTGAAACCTTCTAAAGGTCATGATACTTCTAACTGAATTTCAAATTGGATGATCCAAATATCCTTTTGACTGTCTCAACGAGAATGACACATTGGTGGTGTCCAAATTTTTTTGACCGCATCTTCAAATCCAGTTTGATTAGGTTTTTTTTTTATTATAATCAGTTTGGTCGATTTTTTCAGGTCATTACATTTGGCAAATTAAGGTTGTCAATGTATACACTTACGTCACCGTGCCATGATAGATACAAGCCAACCCATCAATCAAGTTGGAGGTCAAGACCGGATCAAGTTCGAGTCCTTCACGGAATCTAGGGCATGTCACAATGAAATGACCGCCAGAGTTGCATACGGGCTCCATTTTGGATGTTGAATATGTCCTTATAAAAATAAGAAGATCACCTTTGCAACAACACTGGTCTTATGTTAAAATTCGTCCGGAGTTTAGACAAATCGTCAAAATAAATGAAAATCCCGAATCTATTTCGGTGTTGCACCATTGTATTTTGTACTTTGGGGCATGTATCGTGTTGAGTCTATTAGAGGGAGCGTACAGGGGTGCTTGCATGACGATACTATATTAGAAACTGTCACCACACACTTTATATTTTGGCTTTTGTTGAGTTCCAGTTTTCTCATGAAACAAACATTCTTCATAGTACTTGAGAGTTTAGCTTGACTATTGTGAATCAGGCCCTTATTTTTGTTCTACTTGTCTGAGGAGATTATACTGCAAGCCAAGAGTTCAAACATCTTTATCTCACATTTGCTTCATGTACATCTACAATTCAGACTGCGTTCTTCACGTTCTTGTTTGTGGTCTTCGATTTGCTTGCAGGAGAAACAATATTGGCAATGTAAATTGAGTTGTGCTCGTTTGATAACCAAGGACCAGCGGCGTAGCGATTGTAGGGTTTCGAATCATTTGGATTCAAAGCCAAATGGTTAATATCAAGGCACCAGTAATCGAACTTGTCATACCTTTGGGAAGATCAGGCCAAATTTCCCCATCAGGTGATACCAGATTTCAGGTCCCTTTTAGGTATAATCTCGTTTTCCTCCTGTTGATTCACTATTTTCCTTTGGTATAGAGTCCACAAAATAAAAATGACCAAAACAAAAATTATACCTTCCTCTGTCCTCTACCTCTTTAAGCCTTACAAGTCTTCTAAGAAAAACTGTCACGGCTTTTAAGTGCTTATTTACAGGTGATGCCAAACATAAGTTTTTCTTTAACCAACTGCTTTGTTATTTCTATTTTCCTCGAGCTCCTCTCTTACCCTTGACCTTGAGGTAGCACTATCGTCCTTTCTTCAGGCCAATAAGGTTGTAATTTAGAATGAAAGACTGTCATAGTTGCAAATTCAGGCCCAAACAAAAACTAAAAAATACCTTACAAGTTAATGCAGTCAGGTTGCATGCCCAACTAACAGCAATTGTAAAACTTTGCAGTCAGGATGATGCTACACGAACCATCAGCTTAAAACGTAGTTTGCTGCCACGATTGACATAGAACAAACACCTATGTTTGATCATTATAGTCACACTGCATTGTCAACCGACAGAATATATGGGTGTTCTCACCAGCTACATTTGCCAACTGACAAAATATTTGTTGTCAGTTCGGTTATCTCACTGCTTTCCACGTTGACAACTGACTGCCTTGAAACGTTCTGGATACAATAATATTATATTACAATGTGTTTTGGAACATAACTTGTGGAAGGTTGCTAGTTGTTTTGGAGAAATCAAACAGGCAGATATCGCTTGATAGCTGCAATTGTAATTGAAATGAGAGTTGTCGTTCGCCAAGCCATGCCCCGGTACGTAGGTTGTGCTAGACGGCCATGAAAGCAACCTTGCTTGGTTCTAGTTCCATGGCATCGACCAAAGATTCTAGGCAGGCTTAGGACGGCCAAGAATGCTGGGGTCCTAATTCGTATCGACGTTATCGATTGGACAAGAAATTAGTAACATTCTGGTAGTCGGTAGCCGGTTGTCAACAATAAATTAATTAGTTGCTCGTTCAAATTTACTGCACCGTGAGTTCGCCTCATTCTTGTTGCTCTGTTGACTTAGACATGGCCGATAGGCAACCACCTCTCACGTCGCGTTTCAAATTCTTAAAGGAAGGTCTCCTCATCCCGGCGCGCAATCCCGGTCTCTTCGGTCCAGTCTGGGCGCTCACCATTGCTGAGGCTGCGCTGCACATCCACTCCTTGAACGGCGCACAGCACGCCGTTGTCGCCATTGCCATCATCCTCCTCACCTCCGTGACAATCGGCCCGGTCGTTTCGGCCGTCACTGTCGCTGCTGCTGTGGAAACACGGTCCATCGACGATGCCGCCGGGTTCCGCCAGATCCTCGATTCCGACGTGCTCCAGACGGCGTTCATCTCAGCGGTCGCGTCCGTCGCGTGCTCGGCCGCCTTCAGCGTGTTGGTTTCGCTCATCCACAATCTCATTTGGTACGCCCGCTCGCTGATCATCCTCGACCTCCTCGTCCCCGTGATCATCGCAGCAGGCCTCGCCCAGAGGTGCACCAGCGTCATCGTGCTCCCCATGGCCGCGGTCGTAGCGGCGTCCGAGCCCGGGTGCCACCGCACCGCTGCGCTTCAGCTCCAGCAGGCATGGCGGGTCACGGTGGAAAACGCTGATCTGGCTGCCGTATTCCTCCTTGTCAAGGGCGTTGCTTCATCTGTAGTTGTCACGCCAGGGAATACGTCAGTGTCAGGGTACCCTGTGGGATGGATGACCATACTTGTGTCCGGCACGTTGCGGGTCTACTCCGTGTGCGCGGGCACCACGTTCTACCACGAGTGCAAGCACAGATCACAGATGCATCCTGCACGTTGGTGGCAGCTTATAGCGACAGGTACAACCCATTCTACTGCAACATAGGCAACGCTGTCCAACGGAATTTCGACACTGATCATTTTCATGTTACTACAGTGTGCAGTCCTAGAACCAGGAACAATCACCTGACATCATCTTGGTTTTACACTGTGCTATCGTAGGGAAAGAGTGGCTCACTGGCCTACCACTCCGGTCCTTGGATAGTCTCAAAGATATCTTGCAAGGGAGAAGCTCCATACGTCACGTTCTACTAGCAATGGTGGTTTGCATCCGAAGATGCAGTGTTTGGGTGCTGTTGTTTGTTTCAAACAACCCTTGGGTTGCTAGTGTTCTTGTGATATTTGCTGGGAACTTGATCTTCGAGGGACCACCATCAGTATTCTACCAAAATGGCCCAGTTCTGTATAGGAACTATTTGAAGCGAAAGTACCATATTCATCACACAACGGGTGAATGAATGGCCTAACTGTAGGTGTGCCTCAATTTACAAGAAAAAGATGGTAATTATAGGTTAACCAAAGCGCTTTTTGAATTTTGCCAACGGTGACCCTTTGAAAATAATATTCCAAAGAAATGAAATTGATAATAGTTTGTGGAAGTGAACTCACCATGTTGAAGGTAAGGCCTCCATTGTTCCACAACAACTAACATGGCCATGTATTCCTTCTCATAAGTGGATAGTCTCCGAGTTCTTGGTCCAAAGGCTTTACTGATGTAAGCTAAGGGGTGTTCAGACTGCATGAGAACTGCATCCACCCCAAGATTACTTGCATATGTTTCAATTGTGAAGGGTTTGGAGAAGTGTGGGAGAGCTAGAACAGGTGCAGTGCCGAGAGCTAGTTTGAGAGCTTCAAATGGTTCTGTATGTTCTTGAGTCCAAACAAAGACAAAGTTCTTTTTCAGTAATTGAGTCAGACATTTTGATATGAGTCCAAAATTTCTCACAATCTTCCTGTAATAGCCAACCAGGCCTAGAAAGCTTCTCAACTCCTTTACAGAGGTGGGAATGGGCCAGTTAACTACAACTTCCACTTTCTTAGGATCAGTGGCCACTCCTCGCTTACAGATGACATGGCCAAGACATGCAATTTGCTCAACGGCAAAGGTGCATTTGGACTTCTTGACTTTCCAGTTATCCCTCCTTAGTAACTACAGTACTGCTTTGAGGTGATCCAGGTGCTCTTCATAGGTTGCACTATAGATGAGAATGTCACCAAAGAAAACCAGTACACATTTTCTCCACCTTGGAATGTATCTGGTACCGTAGTGAGCCCAAAAGCCATTAATCTGGACTCATAGTGTCCTGTATGTGTCCGAAATGCAGTCTTGAACTCTTCACCCTCTTTCATTCTGATTTGGCAAAACCCTGCTCTCAGATCCAAGCTAGAAAACCATCCAGCTTGTCCCAATTCATCCAACAATTCATTAATTATAGGTACAGGGTATTTGCCCTTTTCTGTCATGGCATTGAGGTGTCTAAAGTCCACACAAAATCGCCAAGTACGGTCTTTCTTTCGAACTAGGAGTCAGGGGAGCAAAAAGGGCTTGTGTTGTGTTGAATAATGCCAAATTGCAGCATATCTACAATTTGTTTTTTAGTCTCATCTTTCACAGCAGGAGGGTGCCTATAAGGCATGATGACTAGTTTAGCCCCAGTAATCAATGGAATTTGATGGTCACATGATCTTGCAAGAGGAAGACCTTCAGGTGGCTCAAACACATCATTGAATTCATCTAGAATATACTGCATAAACCCGTTCAGTGAATTTTGCCTTGTTAGAGTAATCCTGCAGAAAAAGTGTAACACCATTACAAGGGAATGCCATTCACTTTTGCTTCCAATGCACCTTTATTGGACTGTGAGTCTCCAGCTAGTTCATCCCCAAGATTACATCATAAGCTGAAAGGTTCCAAATCTTGAAATCTGTGTGGAAAGTATGGCCATTTACAGACCGTGCCAACTTGGAAAATTGATGAGTGCAGGGTAACACATCACCATTAGCAATATCGATGATAAATACCATCGGGGTACCTCACAGATAAGGAAAGCAAAGTAGACTCCTACTTGGATATGTATAGTAGACCGACTAGTACTCCGTCATGTAACCCTGTGTCCCCGGATATATAAGGCGGGACAGGAGTCTCCCTCAAGGAACAAGTCCTCAATTAGATAGATGTAACACCCCAAATTTTAATAACTAAATTAATTAGAGAAAACCAGTGCAAAATTTAATTTTTTTCAAACTTAATACGGCCTAATGATTTTTCAAAGACAAAATATCACTCATTAATCGAACCATAATTTTAGAAAATGAAAATTTCTAAGTAACTAAAATTAACCTTATCAAAGTGATTGCTTGCTTGTTTTGATTTTTGATTTGTGTGTTTATGTTCCAACTTAAAACTCCAAAATCGAATTGACCAAACAAATTCCTAGAGAAAAAGAATGAGCCTTTCTATCCTTTCCTCCCCCTTAGGCCGAATCTCCTCCCCCTCTATTTTCCCCCTCTCTCGGCCTAGCCCGGCTCCGGCTCCCCTCCCTCTTCTCCTGCACAGGCCACCATCTCCCCTCCTGGGCTGCAGCGCATTCCCTCGGCCCACACCGCGAGTCAGCCCAGCCAAAACCGCGCTCCACCCGCCAGCCCCGCTTGGGCCGCACTACCAGCCCTCGGCTTAGCCGCCACCATTCTTTGGCTCTAGCTCCCAGCCCAGCCACCACCTCCTCTCCCTCCCGCCTAGGCCGCGCGCCTCCCTCGGCCTAGCGCGCTCCCCCTTCTCTCCTTTTCCTTCCTGAGCCGCCGTGTCTGCTGGCCCACCCGACCATCGTTTCCCCTACCTGGGCCACGCTCGCCAGGCCGCCTCCACCTCCTTCAGGCCCTGCGCAGCCTGCTCCACCCCCTTTTCTTTTCTCCTCGCTCGGCCTAGCTGCAGTTCAGCTCCCCGGCGTCGTCGTCTTCCTCACAGCAATGTGATGCGCCTGCACAGCGTTCTATGCCAGCCCCGCTGTGGCCCTCCTGCCCTGCCTAGCGCCCCGGCCCCGCTGACCCCGCCGATCGACCCTAGCACCGTCGGCCCCCACTGCCAACCCACGTGCGGCTGCTCGCTGCCCGAACCGTCGCCATCGCGCGCACACTGCGGAGGAGCAGCACGCCATTAACACGAGCACTATGCTACTCGTCGCTGCCCCCTTCAACTACGCCGCGCCATGACTGTACCAGCGCCCCGTCACCTCATCCTACACCGCCTGCCGCTCCGCGACGCCATCGGCCCTACCAGACGTGACCGCACCCTGCCAAGCTACTACGTCGCCGCGCCATTGAAATCGCCCGACGCGTCGCCTCCACCCGACCATGCAACCAGCTCCGCATCGCCCTCCCCCACTCCGCGATGCGCGCACGCGTTTTACGCTGCCTGCACATGCGGCTGCTCCCTGCCCCGTCGCGATGCCACGTCGAGCAGAACCCGACACCGCCATCGATGGCGAGCGTTGAAGCCGCGTACCCAGCTCCGCTCGCCTGCCGGCCGGCTGGGCCTATAAAACGGGCACGCCCGCGCCTCCTCTCCACAACGATCCCGGGACTGCCTCCTCTCCTCCTCCGAGACAACCGCAATTCAAGTTTTCCCCTTCTCCCGAGCTCACGGCAATGGCTGTCCTCTCCCCAAATCGGCCGCATCCCAGCCGCACCTCCCCGAGACGTCGCCCCTGACGGATGCGCGGCGACCTCCTCCACCGATTCCCCCAGACCCCCGACCTTCTCCCCTTTCCCCTCCCCCGCGAGCCAAGCTCCAGTGTTGGCCAGGAACGAGCGAGGAGAGCAAGAAGGAAAAACGTTTCCCTTCTGTCCACGTGAGGAAGAAGGGAGGTTTTGCCAACGAGCCCCTATTCTCTTTCCAAATCAACACACCTTCTATTAGTTAGGCATATTTCCATTTAGCCCCCTCGGTCCACCACAAACCCATGAACCCAGTCCACAGAGACGTGAACCTGGTCCACGTAATTTCCTATACAAAAATAATTCCAGAAAATCCAGAATTATGCCCTTTTGCATAAAAGCCCCTAACCTTTGTTTTAATTCTATTTCAGCCCAAATAATTTATAGAAACACCCCTATAGTTTCTATAAATTACATTTTAGCCTTACCATTTTACAACCAAGCCCTTGATATTTTTGTAATTACAAATAGGTCCCTACGACCTTATGATAATTACAAATAAGCCCCAGACATTTCAAAAATCATATCTTTTCAACCGTAGCTCTGTTTCGGGTGATTCTCATGCTTACACGATCGTCCCGACATGAGGAACCTTTTGTCAGCCACCATAGTTCCATTCCTGTGACGATATTTTCCCTTGTCCCTCATAACACCATATCTTTACCGTCCGATCTCCGTTTCCACTGATTCTTCCGCTGTCGACCCTCTGAGACCCAACCTACCTATAATCCCACTGGTGTACACCGAACCCCTCAAATAACCTATTTGGAGTTTTAATTGGAGTAATAATTGTTTCTTATTTGTTTTATTTTCTTGGCTCTAGCGTCACGTACCGTAGCACGTGGAGAACCTGAAGAGCCCGATGCTGGAGACGAAGCCCGAATGCCCAAGTCTCGAGATGGACTCCGACACTGTTACGTGAAGCGACGTAAACCACGATGTTAAGGATATAGCAATACCAGGCAAGCTCTAACTTCCCTTGATCATATTGATCCTATCATAGTAATCTAGAAACCTACTTAGAGCCTATTCTATATTGCATGCTCTCTTGAGTGCTATTGTTGTGACTTTCTTGCATGATTGCTACCTACTTGAGTATCGGTAATTCTGTTGTTATTACCGCAACCCCTCCTTATATGCCTTACCCTACCACCCTGTAAGATCCACATACACCGACATTAGATGCCCAATGTACGAAATACTGCTATGCTTAGAAGCGCTTAGGAACCCCGCGATGAGGTTCATCGCAATACCATATTACATACTTCTATTTTGAAAATGGGTGAAAACGTGTATGATGGTGTGCATATAAGTACGATGAGGGTTGATGATAAATCAACTGTGTGAAGGTGAAGTTTGGTGGGAGTGACTTGGTCGAGGGCGAGACTCCTTAGTACTGGTCTAGAGTACTTGGTGATTGTGTCTTCAGTGTAGATCCACCTGTCATGGATGAGTGCTTATCCGGTCGCTCAGGAACGATAGCGAGACCTCAACTTGGTGGTATTTCAGTACGACCACAGAACCTGTATGGGCAGGACTAACACGGATTCTGGGTAACGCAATAAGTATCACCTGGCGAAGTAGAAACGAACTCAGGGATTGGAGCGGTGATGTGATTTGGCAAAATTGTTGGTTGTGTGCCTTTGATGTGATATGACTAAGTGTCATGTTGGTGGAATCCTGGAGCTTCATGGTGGACTTGTGGGCATGCCTGGGTGAAGTGGAAGCGCTATGTGATCTGTAGGTAAGAGCACATAGCCTGTGGGTATAGCGTTCTAAGCTCTGTAGAGTTAACCCTAAATCATTCGGATGTCCGTTGTCACTGGTCATGGCACACCAATCATTGGGCTCTCGTTGATTAGCCAATCTCCTTGATGTGTGAGTGGGTGATGTAATACCTGTGTTTTGGAAGTGCAAGGTTTGGATATGGAGATCCATCCCTTTTAAAATTATGGGAACTAGTGGGAACGGTTTATACTCCCTCCAGGGCCAACCTACTATAATATTGATAGGTCCCCTTTTCCCTTGATACCTACTCTTAGCAAGCCCCACCTGCTTAGCTGCTAATGCAAATATTGAACCCCTGGCCTACATCCTTGCTATAACCTCAATGCATGACTTTACTCTAGAGTAGTGTTACTGCTTGCCGAGTACCTTATGTACTCACGGTTTGCTATTTTGTGGTTTTAGTGAATGAACTCCCGAAGAGTAAAAGCAGTAGGGTTTTGTCGTATGCTCAAGTTTGCCTGTGGATAGAAGTGATGTGATGAATTGAAGTGAACCAGTCTTCCGCGCATAATTTCCGCTGCCTCGTCTAGATTGTAATTTAGCCATATTTGGTAAGTCATCTTTATTTTCTCGTATTTTAGTATTGTATGGATTTGAGATAATCTGATTGTGCGTACCAACTACTGATCCAGGAATTAGTACAGGATGCATAGGACGCCCCAGAGGTGGCGTGTCACAATAGACCACGCACGGGACATAATTAGACACAACTAGACATCATTATCTAGGTCCACCCTCCTCGTCTAGATCTATGATATAGACATATCAATACAAATACCACAGAACACAGGACGTAGGGTTATTATCCTCCTGGAGGCCCGAGCCTGTATAAATCGGCGTCTTGTCTTATCATCGTCTCTCGATCTCGCGTGTATTCCTGTTCTACATATAAATCCTCATAGGTGAACTATCCTATGTCTAATGCTAAGAATAAATCTTGACAGTTGACGCGCCAGGTAGAGGAAGCGCGACAATTGGCATGTCAAGTTTGATGGCCTCAATCTACTTCAAGATTTGATCGTGATCAGATCAGCGTTGAAGCGCACAAGTCATCGCGTCTTCGTTCAGATGGTTCCCAGCCAAGTTGACAGCGACATATTCATCGAATATCAATCGCACAAGACTCATGTGGCGGCAATTGACTACTTCTAGCGTGACTAGAAGTCGACGAGTCTCCTGACACATGTTGGCTGGTTTGGGTGGATCAAGACCGATCAGTGGTAGAAGTCGGCGACTCCCCCACAACACCAATGCAAACGGATCGGTCAAGTTTCGGCTGAGTTCAAGGCTCCAGGCTATTCCTATGCAAGTGTACCAAGTCCGACTTTGACTTCCGGAAGCCAATCTAAGGCCGTGTTTGGGACAGATTGTGAGCAGCTTCTGAATTTAATCGTTAGAGGGAGCCAACCAACCCGATTCTGAAAGCGCGTTGAGCCGACGCGATTTCTTCCGATGCTCGTTTTGTACTACGACGTAGAATTGACCCCGAGGGTCGATTTGACGAAACATGGACCGATTCTCCTCCGCCCAGAGCTGCGGCCCCAGGCCGTCTGCCCCGAGCTTCCCTTGGCTGGCCGTCCGCCCCGAACTCCGCCCCAAGTCGTCACACGCTGCTCCATCCGGTCCGGCGGCCCCGAGCTCCGCCCCCAGCCGCCGCCCGAGCGAGCGGTCGAGTAGTCACACGAGCTGGAGCGGGTAGCTGCGCGGGCGCGCGAGCAAGCGGTGGCGCAAGCGCACGCGAGAGGGCGGCGGCGCGGGCACGCAAGCTGGAGCGCGGCGGGCGGGCGAGCGTGCAGCTAAAGCAGTCTACGGTCCGAGCGAGCGGCTGCGCAGGCACGCGAGTAGGCGGCAGCATGAGCGGGCGGCACGAGGGGCAGTGCGGCTGCCCGATGGCTAGAGCGGTGGCGCTGGTCGGATGTGCAGAGCGGGGGAGGCGATTCTTAGAGGTAGCCAAACACCATGATTTTCTGGACTCCGATTTTTTTTATAGCCGCTCCTTCAGGAAACTGACTCTGGAAAAAACCGTGTCCGCCTTCAGCTATTCCAAAACAGGGCCTAAGTCGAACGAAAGAGGAAGTCTCTTTCCTTTTTCTATTCCATTTGCATTATTTTAGTCTTTCTACTCTATTCAAGTTAATTAGCACATCACGTGATTTGTTTTGGCATGTACTCCTTTGCGAGCTTCACGGAAGCTGCCACTTGAGGACGGGACGTGCGACAAGCTCTTCAGCATTTGGCCAACTCGCACAAGCAAGGCGGCGCCTAGAACAACATGGCCATCTTCCTGTCCTCATTCCGTATGGCGCCAACACGCATGGCGCCATGCTCAACCACATCGCACGACCGCAACTCGGCAACATTACTGTGACTCGGTTGTTCGATAACGTCACCGCGGCGACATCGTCGCAATACGACGATGCTTCTGACAACTTGATGCTTCGGCAGATTTGATCACTCAGTAAATAAAGCCGTGATACGACAACTACCGATGACTCGGCGATATCACCGTGACTCGACGGTTCGACCGCTCAGCAGCCAGATGGGCATGCCCGAGGGCTATTCGACGATGACCCGATGACTGCGCCACTCGACAACATTGTCGTGACTCAGCGACTTTGTCACTCAACAACATCGTCGTGACTTGGCCACTAGGCAATACCACTGAACGGCGCTGCCTTTGACGACTTGGCGCTTGGGTGTTTTTGACCACTCGGCCACTCGGCAACACCTTCGACGATTCGGCGTCTCAGCCAACCACTCCGAGCATCGATGAACCGGCGACATGATGATTCGACTTTGACGATCGACTACTCGCTGAACACATCGACGCGCTCAGGGGCTACATCTGCCGATGACTCGGCAACACTACAACAACTCCGCGCCTAAAAGATCTAACACCTCGATGCCACCTCCAGCGACTCAGTGATTTGATCGCTCGGCGCTCGGTGACATCGTCTACTACGACAACACCTCCAGTAACATCGGCACACTATGATGACTTCGGCCACCCGACAATGACGCTATGTTGACGCCTCCATGACTCGGCGATATCGCCACAACTCGACGACTCGACCGTTCGGAGGTCACATGGATATGCCCGGGGGCTATTCGACGATGACCCGATGACTGCGCCACTCGACAACATTGTCGTGACTCAGCGACTTTGTCACTCAACAACATCGCCGTGACTTGGCCACTAGGCAATACCACTGAACGGCGCTGCCTTTGACGACTTGGCGCTTGGGTGTTTTTGACCACTCGGCCACTCGGCAACACCTTCGACGATTCGGCGTCTCAGTCAACCACTCCGAGCATCGATGAACCGGCGACATGATGATTCGACTTTGACGATCGACTAGTCACTGAACACATCGACGCGCTCAGGGGCTACACCTGCCGATGACTCGGCAACACTACAACAACTCCGCGCCTAAAAGATCTAACACCTCGATGCCACCTCTAGCGACTCAGTGATTTGATTGCTCGGCGCTCGGTGACATCATCTACTACGACAACACCTCCAGTAACATCGGCACACTATGATGACTTCGGCCACCCGACAATGACGCTATGTTGACGCCTCCACGACTCGGCGATATCGCCACAACTCGACGACTCGACCATTCGGAGGTCACATGGATATGCCCGGGGGCTATTCGACGATGACCCGATGACTACGCCACTCGACAACATTGTCGTGACTCAGCGACTTTGTCACTCAACAACATCGCCGTGACTTGACCACTAGGCAATACCACTGAACGACGCTGCTTTTGACGACTTGGCGCTTGGGTGTTTTTGACCACTCGGCCACTCGGCAACACCTTCGACGATTCGGCGTCTCAGTCAACCACTCCGAGCATCGATGAACTAGCGACATGATGATTTGACTTTGACGATCGACTACTCGCGGAACACATCGACGTGCTCAGGGGCTACACCTGCCGATGACTCGGCAACACTACAACAACTCCGCGCCTAAAAGATCTAACACCTCGATGCCACCTCCAGCGACTCAGTGATTTGATCGCTCGGCGCTCGGTGACATCGTCTACTATGACAACACCTCCAGTAACATCGGCACACTATGATGACTTCGGCCACCCGACAATGACGCTATGTTGACGCCTCCACGACTCGGCGATATCGCCACAACTCGACGACTCGACTGTTCGGAGGTCACATGGATATGCCCGGGGGCTATTCGGCGACACACTTCGACGTCTCGGCCAACCACTCGGTGCCTTGATGATCCGACTTCTTGGCAACATCGCCGCATTGCGACGGTGGTATGACATGCTTAGGGGCTACTCGACGATGTTTTCAATGACTCAACATCACCGTGACTCGATCACTCGGTGACATCACCGCTACTTGGCCACTCGGTAACATGTAAGGATCATGACCATTGAGGTCACCCCAAGGTATGATGTTTTGGTGATGAATGACAAACATGAAATATGACTCATGTCTACACGAGTGTTGTCTATGTAGGAACCATCATTAAATCCCTACTCTAAATCATATGGATGACGGTTGTTGTAGTGATTGATGACAATGACCATAAGCATGGAGGCTTGGTGAGCTTGATGGAGTCCAAGGATTGATGGAGATGGATCAGAGCTGAGGACAAACTATGGAGCAAGTGTTGAAAACACTTGTCTAGTTGTTAGGGCTTTGAGTCTATAGGAAAAACTGGACTATCAAGGAGGTCTAGGTCATTTCTCTTAGGTCATGTCTAGTCGGTGATGTGCAAAGTTGTTCGGTGAAATCACAGGCACTAGATGACAGTGGAGAAGCCAAGGAGCTGTTTAGAGAAGCTAGGAAACGAAGTCAAGCGAAGACGACAAGTTTCAGTTTCTGGACATAGTGACCGGACAGAGTGGTCAATGGTGACCGGACTGTATGGTCACTAGGTGAAGTTGTCTAGGACTTACAGCGAAGAAGCGAGGAAACTGCTAGAGTAGAGGTTGTAGAGACCGGACGGTCCAGTCTGTACAAGTGACTCTAGACAGCGAGGAAGCGAGCGCCGAAAATGTTTCTGGACTGGAGAGAGAAACGGACTGGACGGTTTGGTCAGTACAGGATTTCAGCAGGGCTGAGCCGTTGGTGCTCAGGTTTGTAGTGATCGCATGGTCCGGTTAGGCAGTGACCAGACAGTCCGATCAGTAGGCCCAGAAAGCTGATTTCATAGAGCAATGGCTAGTTGGAGGTTGGAAGCCTATATAACTTCGTTGCTGGGCTTTTGGAGACCTCTCTTGGCCAGTGGAATACCTGAGAGCATTTGGTAAGGTCCAAGAGGAAAAGAGGAGAGCACTAGGAGAGGATATTGGATATCTTGAGAGTGCTTGTGAGAGTAACAAGGAGCGATCTTGCACATCTAAGGCTAGGGTGTTCTTGAGGGTGTGATCTAGGTTGTTACTCTTGATCTATGGTGAGACCTAGACCGGTTAGGTGTCGATAATCGAGCCTATCGTGATTGGTTGTGAAGGCCGTCACACGTTTGTACACAGTTCGACCCGCATCGCTAGTGAGCGCCCGTGCCGGCTCCGGGAGTCCGACAAGTTCTCAATGGAGGCGAGCTTGTGCCTTGGTGGCAGCGGTGACGCACACCATGTCTTCACTCTGGGAGTGATTGCGGGCTCATGTGCGAGAACTCCACTTGGTGGCGGGAGGGACCGGGACTTCGGTGGGAGTGGTCCAACGAGGAGTAGGGGAAGACGCCATCCTTCCGAGATCTCGGGAAAAAATATCATGAGCCATCTCTTACTCCGCTCTTTACTTTGATGCCTTTCCTTTCACTCTTTTTATACCGGGCTATTCATGCTTGAATGCTTGTCATGTTCTAGTTGATTATCGTATAGACATGCATGTTTAGGTTCCTTGCTTTCTAGTAGTGTTTAAGCTTCCGCATTTGATCACTAGCATGTGTAGGAGTTGCATTGGCGTGCTTCATCACTAGAATTGCATAGGAGTTGTATTGACTTGTGTGATCCACTAGTATACATAGGTTGTCTTTCCTTTCATAGGATTATCTTGTTAGTGTGATCACCACTAGAATTGTGTAGGAGTTGTTTTGAGTGTATTGGCATTGAGAATTGGTAAAATTGGTACATAGCTTTAGTTCCCGATTCACCCCGCCCCCCTCTCGATCACTATGATCCTTCCAAGTGGTATCAGAGCCAAGTGCTCAATATAGGGCTTAACCGTCTTGAGTAGTGACCGAATTGAGTTGGGATGTCATCCCATTCGGGGCCGGGTCATGGCTCATGGAAGGATCACTTGAAAAGCTACCTAAATGCCATGATTCTAGATGAGTTGATAGATACTCTTGTGGACTTTGCCAATACCTTTACTGATGATCATGTGTATGATGATTATGATGGTTGTGTGGTAGTGCCTAGTTCTAGTGAGTGCCTAGATTCTTCTAATGATTACTTGATAGGTTGCTCTACTAGTGTGTCTAATGTGATAATTGATGATGTTGGTTCTCTTGATCTTGCTTGCTCCACTAGCATGACTAGGATTGATGATAGTGTGCCTCTTAATCCTGCTAGTGATTCACTTGTTGAGGAGTTCTTTGCTTTTCTTGCTAATGATAATGAGGACTTACTTGACTCTCTTATTCGCTTATGAGGTATTGTGGACAAGATTAGATCAAATGAAGAATCCTTCAAGCTTCCCAAGATTGTGATAATCGAGAAGATCCCCACCTTGCTCCCTAGTAGCAAGATCCTCTACACCGCCCTCAGTCTTCTCATGGAGAAGGGTCTCTCCGTCGAGGAAGTGATTGAGTTGCTCTTTGAAGATGAGGAGATCATCGCAAGCTGGACCGGGGAGAAGACTTCCAAGGCAAACATTGGAGCACCTTCAAGAAAAGGGAAAGAAGTAGCTTCGATCTCAACTTATTTGATCCCTCTACAAGATTGCCTTGCAACAGCTTCTACAACCCTTCGGATCAAGACCTTCACCATGCTCATCGAGCGCTTCGTCAAGCTCTACCTCAAGTGCCATTCCAAGTTCTACTCCAAGCACTTTGGGTGGACCATGAATTGGTGTAGGGGGAGCACCAACTACAATGCTCACTCGATCATTTTAGATGATCAATCTCACCACTACAGCTCTGGCGCCCCCACCTATTCCACCTCTTCCTCCGCAAGATCACCTTTGGCATCTTTGTCGAGCTCACCAACAGGATCTCATCTTTCAACTTGGTGAATTTGTGAGAAATCTGAATGATGACCTTTGTGACACTCTCTTAAGCATTTATGATCTTGTGTGTAGGATAAATTCCTTTAGAGGTCTTCGAAGGATTGCACCGCATGAAGTGATTGACATGCTCCTCCAACAAATCACAGCTCCCGAGAGGAGTTTCTTATTTGATGAGGTAGTCAATCGGAGACATGAGCTCTCAATTGAGAGAGCAATGGAGATGATACTTGTGCTCCACTCACAAGTGGGACACGTGCTTGAGCATGTCACTGGACTCTATGATCCCCCCCCACTACTACATCGATCTCGACAATGTGCACATGAGGGATGGTCAAGGACATTGGAGGTATCGTGCTCCTCACTATCCCATTAGGAGGAGACTTCAGGAAGGTATTGCAAGAATCCCTATCTATGAGGATGGTCTTATCATTCGACGTGATGAGGTTAGTACAAGTCAATTGAGCAATGCTTTGTATACTAACCCTTCTTCCACTAGTGCTTGTCTTATGGCTAGCACCAGGGCCAACTACAAGAGTGGAGGTACCCATTGGATTCTTAACAGTGGGTGCACCTAACACATGACCGGGAAGCCAACCATGTTCACCAACATTGATGAAGGCGAAGACAGTGAGAAGGTGACTTTTGGGGATAACTCAAAGGGGAGAGTCAGAGGCTCAGGCAAGGTGGCTATTATAGAGGATCTCCATATCTCCAAGGTTTTTCTTGAGGAAACCCTCAACTTTAACCGTCTATCCATTGGTCAGTTGCGTGCCATAGGATTCAAGTGCACATTTGAGGAGGACGGAGCAACTATTGAGAATGCCAAGAAAGGGCTAGTGTTTCATGGAGTGAGACATGGGAACTTGTATGTCACGGACTTCAAATCTAGCAACATGCCTCCAAGTACTTGTCTCTTCACAAAATCAACCAAGGGATGGTTGTGGCACAGAAGATTAGCACATGTTGGGATGAGTCAGCTCAGGAAAGTGGTCAAGAGGAATCTAGTTGAAGGAATAAAGGATGTGACCTTTGAGAAGGACAAACTGTGCAGTGCTTGTCAAGCAGGGAAGCAAGTTGCCTCTTCTCACCCCACCAAGTCTTTCATGTCAACATCTCGTCCTCTGGAGCTCTTGCACATGGATTTGTTTAGGCTAACACATTACAAGAGTCTAGGAGGCAATCTCTATTGCTTGGTGATTGTTGATGGTTTCAAGAGATACACTTGGACCTTCTTTCTTGTGAACAAATCCCAAGCCAGTGATATCTTCAGAAAGTTTTCTAGGAGGGCAAAGAATGAGTTCAAGGCTAGCATTATGAAGATAAGGAGTGACAATGGGACTGAGTTCAAGAACACAACAGTGGAGGAGTATTATGACAAGAAAGGGATCAAGCATGCATTCTCTGCTTCATATACTCCGAGCAGAATGGAGTAGTGGAGAGGAAGAACAAGGCACTCATCACTCTAGCCCGTGCAATGCTAGATGAGTATGGTACTCATGAGAGGTTTTGGGCGGAGGCAATCAACACAGCTTGCTACACTTCCTACCGTGTATACCTTCACCGGTTGTTGAAGAAGACTCCATATGAGCTATTGGTTGGACGAAAATTGAATGTTTCCTATTTTCGGGTCTTTGGCTGTACTTGCTACATTCTCAAGAAGAGGAGGAAGCTCAGGAAGTTTGAGAGTAGAACGGATGAAGGCATACTTGTTGGGTACTCTGGAACTTCTAAAGCATATCGGGTCTACAACTCTGCTACAAGTTGTGTGGAGGAAGCCTTTGATGTCGAGTTTGATGAGTCAAATGGTTCTCAAAAAGGAGATGAATTTCTTGAAGTGAACATTGGTGATGAACCCATGAGGGAGGCTATGAGAAGAATGCCCGTGGGCAAGGTTTTACCCCACGAGGTTATTGATGATGATATTGGTGAGCCCTCCACTCCACCACCTCAAGCAACTTCATCCTCTGAGGTGCAAGAACCAAACCAAGATGCCATCAACACACCTTCTAGCTCCCCCCAAAATTCATTGAGAGTGAATCCACCTACCCAAGAGAACACTCAAGAGAGAAGTGAGTCACAAGCTCCCTCATCTACTCCATCTTGAGCCACTTCTCCAAGCTCCTCAAATGATGCATCCCCATCCAATCCAAGCTCTAAGTCCAAAGCTAGAAAGCCTATGAGTGATTCTCTCACCTCTCTAAGAATCCAAGACACTCATATCTCAAGAGAGCAAGCTATCCATGATGCCTAAGATACTTCACCTAGACCACCTCCCACTCAAAAAGAACATCATCCAAGACCCAAAGCTATCAACAAGGACCATACTCAGGATTTGATCATTGGGAGTCCATCTCAAGGAGTAAGGACAAGGAGAAATCAATACAAGCCCAACTATGTGAACAATGAGGAAAATGATGATGAGGCCATTGTTGCTATTGAGAACTTCTCTTTTGTATCCATGATTGAGCCCACAACAATTGAAAAGGCAATGGATGATCACAAGTGGGTAATTGCCATGCAAGAAGAATTGAATAACTTCAAGAGGTGCAAGGTATGGAAACTTGTTGAGAGACCCAAGAATCACAATGTTGTTGGCACCAAGTGGGTTTTCAAGAACAAACAAGATGAGAAAGGTGCAATTGTGAAAAACAAGGCTCGTCTAGGGGCTAAGGGGTACTCTCAGGTGGCGGGAATTGACTTTGAGGAAACATTTGCTCCTGTTGCTCGACTTGAAGCTATTCGGATCATGCTTGCCTATGCTTCACACAATGGCTTCAAGCTCTATCAAATGGATGTGAAGAGTGCATTCTTGAATGGAGAGATAAATGAGAAAATCTATGTGGAACAACCTCTGAGATTTGAGGATCCCAAACATCCTAGACATGTGTATAAACTGAATAAGGCTCTCTATGGACTAAAGCAAGCATCAAGGACATGGTATGAACACTTGAGGAACTTCCTTCTCAAGAATGGGTTCAAGATTGGAAGCATTGATAGCACCTTGTTCACAAGGCATGTTGGGAAGGATCTCTTTGTGTGCCAAATCTATGTGGATGATATCATATATGGGTCAACAAATAAGAAGTACAATGAGGAGTTTTGGAAAATGATGACAAGAGAATTTCAAATGTCTATCCTTGGTTTTCAAGTGAAGCAATTGAGAGAAGGCAACTTCATCTATCAAGAAAAGTACACCGAGGATCTTCTCAAGATATTCAACATGGAAAATAGCAAACCCTTGCGCACACCTATCACAACAAGCAAACCTTTGGACATGGATGAAAAGGGAAAAGCAGTGAACCCCAAGCTCTATAGATGAATGATTGGGTCCTTGCTCTATCTCACCGCCTCAAGACTAGACATCATGTTTAGTGTGTGCTTGTGTGCATGCTATCAAGCAAATCCAAAAGAGTCACACTTGAAGGCCGTGAAGAGGATACTAAGATACCTCAAGTACACACCGCCTCGTAGGATGCAAGCTTTGAGTTTACTTGGGTATTCGGATTCGAACTTCATAGGATGCAAAGTGAATAGGAAGAGTACATCAGGAGGTTGCCAATTCCTTGGAAGATCCCTTGTATCTTAGAGCTCAAAGAAGCAAAACTTAATAGCTCTATCTACAGACAAAGCAGAGTATATGGCAGCAGGAGCATGTTGTGCTCAACTTCTCTACATGAGGCAAACACTCTCAGACTATGGTCTCAACTTCACTCAAATGCCACTCTATTATGATAGTGAAGCCGCGATCAAGATGGCTCTTAAAACTGGAGATCATGGTCATGCAAAGCATAACATCATTTCATTTAAGATCATGTTGAGAAGAAGGACATTGACTTGGTGCATGTGCGAACTCATGAACAATTTGCGGATATCTTCACCAAGCCTCTTGATGAGAAGACCTTCAACAAGCTAAGGGGACAGCTCAATGTTCTCGACCTCTCCAACTTCACTTGAGTAACCCTAAAGCTTGTCTTTTGTAAATTTGCACAGCTTTGCTTGTTTGTTTTGTTGTTTGTGTCTTTGTTTGTGCTTGTTTCTCTTCTCTTCAAGGTTGACTATGGACCTCCTTGAGATAGCAATGGACATGGGTTAAGCCTGGGAAGGTGGTTCATGGTGTACCCAAGGCTTTGAAGAATGGTCCATTGTGAGTAAGCTCAAGAAGGGAACAACTCGTCGTTGACACCTTGGTTTGTAGTTTTTCTCTCTCCTTGTTTTAGCATCACATCATGCATTTGTAAACTTGTTGCATTTGTATTGTTTGTATTCATGCATTCTTGTATTGTGATACCTTACATGCCTTCAAGCATGTTTCTAGGGGGAGTTGCTTATTTACAATGTAAGTATATGACCCTCTAGATGATCACATAGTGATCTTTGTGCTTCATGCCCATTGAGTCACGTTCAACTGAGCTTTGAGGTTAAATCTACTCGCGCGGCTCATAGACAAGTGATTCATACATTCCCAACACACTAATGACTAACCATTGCATACATGAGAAATTCTTTGTTGAGTCATGTGTGTAGGGGGGGGGGCTATGGTGGAAGACCATTGTGACCAAGGAGGAGCACTATGAAAGGGGGAGTCTTTCTACCTCTTGTCTCTTATTATTTGCTCCTTGGTTCTCTTGTGCTTTGTCTTTGGTTTGTGGTTTTTGGTGATAGGTGACAAAGGGGGAGAAGAACATGAAGATCCAAAAGTCAACTTCCCAGTCAAAAAGGGGGAGAAGAAGTCAAAAAGGGAGAGGTTCATGAAGATCCAACACAAAAGATGGAAAGAAGAAAATTAAAGATAGAGAGAAGAACATGAAGAAACATGAAGAATCCAAATGCCAAGACTATGGTGACAAAGTGGAGAACATGAAGATGATCAAGACAATGGTGCATGTTCACTTGGAGAACATGAAGATCCAAAAGTCAACTTCCCAGTCAAAAAGGGGGAGAAGAAGTCAAAAGGGGAGAGGTTCATGAGGATCCAACACAAAAGATGGAAAGAAGAAAATTGAAGATAGAGAGAAGAACATGAAGGAACATGAAGAATCCAAATGCCAAGACTATGGTGACGAAGATGATCAAGACAATGGTGCATGTTCACTTGGAGTACATATGAAGATCATGACAAGATGAACATCTGCACCGACATGAACATCTACGTCTATGGTGCGTGTCTACATCAATAAGAACACCTACCATGACACTATGACGGGCGCAACGATTCAACTCAAGCTCAACTTCTAGTGCGCTACATGTTTGGGTAGTTCTTCCTCAACACCTAGCACATTCCAAGGGGGAGACTACTTCCAAGGTAAGAACCAAGGTAATCTTTCACTCCTTTCTTTTCTCTTGGTTCTCTGTTGCTCGTTCGTTTTGGATCATCATAAGTAGTGGTTGTCATCCATCACCAAAAAGGGGGAGATTGTAAGGATCATGACCATTAAGGTCACCCCAAGGTATGATCTTTTGGTGATGAATGACAAACATGAAATGTGACTAATATCTACACGAGCGTTGTCTATGTAGGAACCATCATTAAATCTCTACTCCAAATCATATGGATGACGGTTGCCTTGGCGATTGATGACAATGACCACAAGCATGGAGGCTTGGTGAGCTTGATGGAGTCCAAGGGTTGATGGAGATGGATCAAAGTCGAGGACAAGCTATAGAGCAAGTGTTGGGAACACTTGTCTAGTTGTTAGGGCTTTGAGTCCATAGGAAAAACTGGATTATTAAGGGGGTCTAGGACATTTCTCTTAGGTCATGTCTAGTCGGTGATGTGCAAGGTTGCTCGGTGAAATCACAGGCACTAGATGACAGTGGATAAGCCAAGGAGCGGTTCGGAGAAGCCAGGAAACGAAGTCAAGCGAAGACGACAAGTTTCAGCTTCTGGACATAGTGATCGGACAGAGGGGTCAATAGTGACCGAACTATACGGTCACTAGGTGAAGTTGGTTGGGATTTACAGCAAAGAAGCGAGGAAACTGTCAGAGTTGAGGTTGTAGAGACCGGACGGTCTGGTCTACTATTGACGGCTGTCAAGTACCATTTTCATCCAACAACTATGCTCAAATAAAGGAGAACTTGGCATTTCATACACGCATATTTGTTTACAATAATGTAATTCCACTTGTACTTAGGAATTATTTGCATATAGGAGGAAATATGAAGGAAAGACACTCAAAAGGCAAAGAAACACACTTTCAACCAATGAGAGAGTGCCAATTCGACATCCCATGGATTGAAGGGCCCATTTTCAGTACCACACCGAAGAAACACACAAAACTACCCCGACATCTGGGATAAGGACCCACCTGGCAGCCACCTTGAGGAAACACAACCCAAGAGGGCCCAGCCATAGGTCGGCCGGCCATCCTAGGTCGGCCAACCCCCCTAGGTCGGCCGACCCAGGCATGTGGCTTTTCCTCCTGGGCTTGCACGTGGAGGCTCCTGGTTGATCCCTAAAGGCGGTGGGCAGGGATATTCTTGGCGGTTACTCCCCTTTGCCGACCTATAGAGGCTATAAATAGGAGGGTGTGGCTTTACACACACACACACACCACAAGAAGAATTCCTTCTCTTGCTACTTAGTTGTTCTCAAGTCTTCTCTTGGAAAAATTGGTATGGCTCTTGTATTATTTCCCTTTTGTAAGACTTTGATCTATTTAATAAATGTCATCTTTTCATATAGTTGTGTTTGGGTCATGAGTTTCTTGTTTGATATTGTGATCCATATATGTGATAGTATAGCCCACTTGTGTGATAGTAGTTTATATTTATTATACTACTATTGTCATGCTTGTTATATACCGTTACTATAGTTTAATTTATATGACATAGTCTTTCTGCTTAGGATTCATTGTTATGACATGACATGGGTTTGGTGATCATATTTATATGATAGCTCTGCTTCGTTAATATAACCATGGAGGAGTAGAGTGCTCTTTGATTATGCAAGTATGGTAGTTGGATAATTGATTTGCATCAATTATTTGTTAGTCTACCGGTTAGCTGAGGTAGGCGGCAGGTGGTGATAGCCCTGTCCATCCTTTCAACTCCTCCACGCTAGGCTAGCGTGTAGGCTCTTGGCGGAAGTCGCCTCTGGATGCAGGGGTAGGTCCGTGCCTGAAGTGTTATGTTAATAACTGTTAAACCTGAGTACAAGCATGTATGTGTATAAAACTTAGGCTACACAACTATATATTAAAGTATTGTAGGAGTAGCTCAACTTAGTTCTTTCTCCACTTGGCTTTATTTATTTATTTATATTTGAGATAGAATCTTCTTTGTGTCATACTACCTCGTCATTATCCATTGCTTGCCTGTCTTGGTTAGATGATCCTTATCAATTCGCAATGTAAATATGTGCATAAGTAAGCCTTCTTATTCATTGCCTTCCTTTGGGATAAACAAATACCATACCATGAATACTTCCGGGTGAAATGCTACAACGGTATTTTTCGTGCGCTTGCATATTTTACCTAATTGGCTCTAGAACATATTAATGAAGCTTTATGGCACCTTGCCAGCGATGATTTATTAATATGGCTTAGCAAAAGTCAGCATTTTTGGTGCCGTTGCCGGGGAAGGCGTATGATTAAGAAATTACTAATGTACATATTTATGTTACAATTATACGGTCGTCTCCTAAGCAGGCTAACCTTGCTTTGTTTTCTACATTTTGTATGAAAACAGGGTAGTGTATGACTGGTTTTGACTTGCCGACAAACTTCACCGAAGATCCAGAATCACTCTTGAGAAGGGCACGAGCTAGCCTCACCCTCCTCAAAAGCAACCTCGGTCAAGCAAACCCGTCACTTCCGCACCACCAATGATAAGACTCTAGAAAGCATCCACACTAAAATTGAAGGCCTTTCTTCTGCTTTCAAGAACCAGCTAAGCTTTAATAAAATGCTTAAAACCCAATTAGCTCAGTTGGTTGCTGTTGTTCCTCCTGTAGAGTCGGGGAAAATCCCGGAGCAACCCGAGACTCCCTTAGAAAATGTTAATGCGGTTACCACGAGGGGAGGTAAATCCACTCGGGACCCGCCATATCCTAACACTACAGGAATGGAAAAGGAGAGCACACAAGTTGAGAAGCCGGCGGAAGAAACGGAACAAGAGGCGATGCCGCTAAGGAAAACGGCTCCACATGAGTTCTATGACACGAACTTCATGCCGTTTCCTGAAAGAAAGAGGAAGCCGACCGTGGACGAACAGTTCACACGCTTTGTTGAAGTAATCTAGAAGCTGCACATCAACATGCCCTTGCTGGATGCGATGCAAGTACCAACGTACGCTCGCTACCTCAAGGACCTCATCAGCAACAAGCGTCTGATGCCGACCACGGAGATTGTCAAGCTTACGAAAGAGTGTAGCACTGCTATACTCAACCGGCTTCTCGAGAAAAAGAAAGATCCAGGCTGTCCCATGATCAGCTGCTCGATCGGGACACAGAACTTCAACCATGCCCTGTGTGATCTCGGGGCGAGCGTGAGCGTCATGCCGAAGGACGTCTTCAACAGGCTGAACTATACAACCTTATCCCCCACGCCGATGCAGCTCCAGCTGGCCGATTCCTCGGTCCGCGATCGGGCGGGAATTGCCGAAGATATTCCAGTGAAAATTTGGGATTGCTTCATTCCCATCGATTTCATGGTACTCGACATGGATGTCAGTAAGGAAACACCGCTCATCTTTGGGCGGCCGTTCCTCAGCACCGCGGATGCTCGCATTGATGGTGGAGTCGGAGAAATCCGTTTCTATGTCAATGGCAAGGAGGAGAAGTTTGATTTTCGGCCACAGAAGGAGCAATGCAATATGATCCGCATCAAGTATGGGCCAAACCCGAACAACATCAAGGAAGTCAAAGTCACGCCCCCAAAGAAGGACAACCTCATAATGTTCATGAAGAACTTCCTCGAGAAGGAAAAAGTGTCACCATGACGGGTGACGGTGAAGAGGTCGGAGTCGCGTGCCAAGCCACAGGCTCCGAAGTCTGTAAAGCCGCTGACCACACCGACAAAGAAGACCAAGAAGGTGTGGCGAGTGAAGCAAGAAGCATCATCCGTGTCCTCATCTCCGGGACTGGACGACACCACATCGAGTTAAACGCCGGAGAAAAGTCCCGCTCATCGGACTTAAATGGGTGAGCCCTCTCCAAGAGGTTAAATCGGTATTTAACCATATTTATTTTCTTCAATTCCATATTTGCTTTCCATCATGTTTAGATTTATTTCCAACTTTTGCATTTTGCATATTTGAATTTTTCAACCATCTTGCACATTGGAATTTCTCCAATCATATATATATGAGCAATAATGTAGTTCCACTTGTACTTGGGAATTATTTGCATGCAGGAGGAAATATGAAGGAAACACACCCAAAAGGCAAAGAAATACACTTTGAACCAATGAGAGAGCGCCAACTGGACATCCCATGGATTGAAGGGCCTATTTTCAGTACCACACCAAAGAAACACACAAAACTACCCCGACATCTGGGATGAGGACCCACCTGGCAGCCACCCTGAGGAAACACAACCCAAGAGGGCCCAGCCATAGGTCGGCCGACCACCCTAGGTCGGCCGACCCCCCTAGGTCAGCCGACCTAGGCATGCGGTATTTCCTCCTAGGCTTGCACGTGGAGGCTCCGGGTTGATCCCTAAAGGCGGTGGGCAGGGATATTCTTGGCGGTTACTCCCCTTTGCCGACCTATAGAGGCTATGAATAGGAGGGTGTGGCTTTACACTCACACACACATCACAAGAAGAATTCCTTCTCTTGCTACTTAGTTGTTCTTAAGTCTTAGTGGAGTTAGGCTGAGTCTAGAGCTCTCTAGTTCTTCAAGTCTTCTCTTGGAGAAATTGGGATGGCTCTTGTATCATTTCCCTTTTGTAAGACTTTGCTCTATATAATAAATGTCATGTTTTCATATAGTTGTGTTTGGGTCATGAGTTTCTTGTTTGATATTGTGATCCATATATGTGATAGTATAGCCCACTTGTGTGATAGTAGTTTATATTTATTATACTACTATTGTCATGCTTGTTATATACCGTCACTATAGTCTAATTTATATGACATAGTTTTTATGCTTAGGATTCATTGTTATGACATGACATGGGTTTGGTGATCATATTTATATGATAGCTCTGCTTCGTTAATATAACCATGGAGGAGTAGAGTGCTCTTTGATTATGCAAGTATGGTAGTTGAATAATTGATTTGCATCAATTATTCGTTAGTCTACCGGTTAGCTGAGGTAGGCGGCAGGTGGTGACAGCCTTGTCCGTCCTTTGAACTCCTCCACGCTAGGCTAGTGCGTAGGCTCTTGGAGGAAGTCGCCTATGGATGCAGGGGTTGGTCCGTGCCTGAAGTGTTATGTTAATAACTGCTGAACCTGAGTATAAGCGTGTATGTGTATAGAACATAGGCTATACAACTGTATATTAAAGTAC
Organism: Eleusine indica; assembly: GCA_030378355.1. NCBI lineage: Eukaryota > Viridiplantae > Streptophyta > Magnoliopsida > Poales > Poaceae > Eleusine > Eleusine indica. Next base: position 34,875,508 of record CM059499.1, read on the forward strand.
TATAGGAGTAGCTCAGCTTAGTTCTTTCTCCACTTGGCTTTATTTATTTATTTATATTTGAGATAGAATCTTCTGTGTGTCATACTACCTCGTTATTATCCATTGCTTGCCTGCCTTGGTTAGATGATCCTTATCAATTCGCAATGTAAATATGTGCATAAGTAAGCCTTCTTATTCATTGCCTTCCTTTGGGATAAACAAATACGATACCCTAAATACTTCCGGGTGAAATGCTATAACGGTATTTTTCGTGCGCTTGTGGATTTTACCTAATTGGCTCTAGAACATATTAATGAAGCATTTATGGCACCTTGCCAGCGATGATTTATTAGTATGGCTTAGCAAAAGTCAATATCTTTAGACCGGACGGTCCGGTCTGTATAAGTGACTCTGGACAGCGAGGAAGCGAGCACTAGAAATGTTTCTGGACTGGAGAGAGAAACAGACTGGACAGTCCGGTCAACTGACCGTACGGTCTGATCAGTACAGGATTTCAGCAGGGCAGAGCCGTTGGTGCTTACGTTTGTAGTGATCGGATGGTCCGGTCAGGCAGTGATCGGACAGTTCGGTCAGTAGGCCTAAAAAGATGATTTCATGGAGCAACGGCTAGTTGGAGGTTGGAAGCCTATATAACTTCGTTGCTGGGGTCTTGACGACCTCTCTTGGCCAGTGGAATACCTGAGAGCATTTGGTAAGGTCCAAGAGGAAAAGAGGAAAGCACTAGGAGAGGATATTGGATATCTTGAGAGTGCTTGTGAGAGTAACAAGGAGCGATCTTGCACATCTAAGGCTACGGTGTCCTTGAGGGTGTGATCTAGGTTGTTACTCTTGGTCTATGCTGAGACCTAGACCGGTTAGATGTCGGTAATCGAGCCTATCGTGATTGGTTGTGAAGGCCATCACACGTTTGTACACGGTTTGAGCCCGCCGGTGAAAGGGCCATCTCTAGTGAGCGCCCGTGCTCGCTCCAGGAGTCCGGTAAGTTCTCGAGGGAGGCGAGCTTGTGCCTTGGTGACAGCGGTGACACGCACCGTGTCTTCACTTCGCGAGTGATTGCGGGCTCGTATGCGAGAACTCCACTTGGTGGCGGAGGGACCGGGACTCCGGCGGGAGTTTTCCAATGAGGAGTAGGGGAAGGCGCCATCCTTTCAAGACCTCAGGAATAAATATCATGAGCCATCTCTTACTCTACTCTTTACTTTGATGCCTTTCCTTTCACTCTTTTCATACCGTGCTATTCATGCTTGTATGCTTATCATGTTCTAGTTCATTATCGTGTGGACTTGCATGTTTAGGTTCCTTGCTTCCTAGTAGTGTTTAAGCTTCCGCATTTGATCACTAGCATGTGTAGGAGTTGCATTGGCGTGCTTGATCACTAGAATTGCATAGGAGTTATATTGACTTGTGTGATCCACTAGTATGCATAGGTTGTCTTTCCTTTCATAGGATTATCTTGTTAGTGTGATCACCACTAGAATTGTGTAGGAGTTGTTTTGAGTGTATTGGCATTGGAAATTGGTAAAATTGGTACATAGATATAGTTCCTGATTTACCCCCCCCCCCCCCCCCCCCCCCGTCCTTGTCACTACGATCCTTTCATAACATCAACACGACTCGACGTTCGGCTACTCGGCGACATCGTTGTGACTCAATGTCTCGGTCAACCACTCAACGTCTCGATGATCCGGCTCACTAATGATAGAAGCCAACCACTCTGAGCTTCAATGTTCCGGCGACATGATGGCTCGACTTCGACATTTGACCACTCGCCAACCACATCGGCACACTCGGGGGCTCCTCTTCAACTCGCCAAAGAATAAAGCTAAGTATCTTTATACTTTCTCGATTTATTTTTCGAGATTTTGGACTCAGGTCCTCTATCCTTTTTTCCACGGCCATTTATTTCTGTTTTCTAAGCAGAAGGTCGTAGGTTTTTTTATGAGTAAAGTTGGGTTTTTTAATAAGTGCTCTTTTTATGGCTTTATTCGTCTTTATATTGCCTCAGTTCTTTAATCCTTCATATTAAACAATCAAGTCAGGTGGCTATTTGTGTATCTATACACATGTTCTCCCATCTTTTTGTGAATCTAGCAGTATACATGTCGGTCGATGACCTTTCAGTAGTGCCTCGGCCCTGACACCACCCATGTCGATCGGTGACCTTCAGTAGTGCTTCAGTCCTGACACCATATGATCCATGTCGTCTGTTCTGGTTCCATCCTTTTTGTGGCTTCAGCCTCGACTGATGTCTTGCATTTTATTTGCGATTTGGTCTTACGCTGACAAACAACTAAGGCATAGAATTTTGTAGCTACGCGTCAGACTACCACTACACTAAATCCAGAGCCAAAGCTGCGAGAGGTCATGTGTCGACTGGTTGACTTTGATTGCAACGCATGAATAATTATGACCAATATTGTTGCAGGCATACTGAGCTCCGAGCTCTTTATTTCGTCCTAAGTATCCTACGGTCGGTCTACTTAAAGGAGAAAAATGGATCCAGACTTGACTTCTCAGTCGACTGATTTGTTTGGCTTATAAAAATAAGTTTCCAAGCAAACAATGTTAATTATAACTAGTTATTCTAATTTCCTTTATTGTCAAGAATATTTATGACGGATAGGCGGATACATCACTCGACACATAGTGATTTCCTTGCCTACATCGGTCGGCTTACAGCTCCGACCGCTCTCATCGGTCGACCACGCCAGCACCGATTGCCTTCATCGATCAGCATACAGCTCTGATCGCTACAATCGGTCGGTCACATCAGATCTGACCGGCGCCTTTACTGGTCATGACGGCTTTGAGTGATGTCTACTTCATCGGCGGTCGGCAGCTACAGCAACCTTGGCTGCCTTCTTCACTGGACCTTATCGTCTTGAGTTGAGTGTCGCTACCACTCGGACATGATATTCTGATTTGAGCATGACTGCCACTCATAACAGCGATTGTCTCGGGGGCTTCTTTGAAGAGAAGCACTTTATATCAAATTTATTGTTGATGCCATAATATATAAATATATGATTTGATGATCATATGATAGTGGCTTGATGGTCACTCTATCAATATGTGTTTCTTTGATGAGAAGTGCATTATCAAAAATGATTGATGCCATAATCATTCAAAGCATGATTTGATGATCATGTTGCTATGACTTGATGGTCATATACACGAAATAATGAGCATCACTTGGTTGATTGAAGTCAGTCTATAATAGTGAAAATAAAGCTCAAAGATGTGAATGATTATTATTCTTAAGGAAAGGTTACTTAATCATGATTGAAGTCATGGTAACTTAGTACTTGGCTATGATTGATGTCATAACCCTTGTTCACTCAGCTGTGATTGATGTCACCCATGAACTTAATATCACTCGGCTGTGATTGGTGTCACCCGAGTATATCATATAGCACTCGACAATGATTGAAGTCATTGGTTTGAGTCATCTACCACTCAGCAGTGATTGAAGTCACTCGTTTAAGTCATTTATCACTCAGTAATGACTGATATCATTCTACTAAATTATTTATCACTCGGATTTGATGATTTTAGTGATTTCTTTTTAAAGAGAGCCAACATTACTATTCTTGTTTTAGACTCTTGCATTATTTGCAATTTTCAAATGATACAAGAGTCAGGGGCTACACCTAATTAGGTGCGCCTACTCGGTGCACCAGATGATTTCTCGAAGACATTTTCATATCTTTAAGACCCTTACAAGCTTGCTGATATAAAGCTGAAGCATTATATATGGCACGAACTAGTCGGGAAGCTACTGAAGATTATCATCCAGCTTGCAAGACTCTTGAGGACTTGTCGATGATACATACCATTGGGGTACCTCATAGATAAGGAAAGCAAAGTAGACTCCTACTTGGATATGTATAGTAGACCGACTAAAACTCCGTCATGTAATCCTGTCCCCCCGAATATATAAGGCGGGGCAGGGGTCCCCCTCAAGGGACAAGTCCTCAATTAGATAGACCCTGCATGGGACATAATTAGACACAACTAGACATCATTGCCTAGGTCTACCCTCCTCGTCTAGATCTATGATCTAGACATATCAATACAAATACCACAGAATATATGACGTAGGGTTATTATCCTTCGGGAGGCCTAACCCTATATAAATCGGCGTCTTGTCTTACCATTGTCTCTTGATCTCGCGCATACCCCTGTTCTACATATAAATCCTCATAGGTGAACTACCCTATGTCTAGTGCTGAGAATAAATCTCGACAAGCAACTTGCACCTTGATAGTCCTAGGCATAGAGACACCTCCTTGAATCATCTCTTCAAGAGTAGAGCTGACAAACGAATGGGAGCTCCCAGAGTCAATCAACATACACACTTTATGATCCCGAATGATACCCTACAACTTCATTGTCCTAGGAGCCTGGGAACCCGACATTGCTACAACAAAAATTACATAGCAGGACATATCATCCTGGGACTTGGTGCTCTTGTCATCTATAGGGCCATCTTCACCAACACAACATAGATCCCACATTTCTTCAAGAACGTAAAGATGCATGGTGGCACTACAGCGGTGACCACGAACCCACTTCTCTGCACATTTTTCACACAAGCCACGGGCACGGTAATAAGCACGCTCACACAGACCTCCCACTTGGCGTCTTGTACCTTGATGTCTGCGCGGCGCTTGGCAATTTTGTTGAGGATTAACTTGGTGTTCAGCTCGATGGCGCCCATCTTCTTCTGCCTCCTGGTGTAGTGGTCCTGCTCCTCCAACGCGGTCGTAAGATCGAAGTCTCCGATACCAGTTGTTACCAACCTTTCCCCCAAGGGAGTCAGGATCGAGATCCGAATCGGAAAATCAACTAGAGTAGAGAGAGTAACTTGGGGAAGGTGAAGGTAGGAAGGAGGAAGAACAAGTCACGAGTTTGCTATTATAATTTCTGATCTCTCTCTCTCTCTCTCTCTCTCTCTCTCTCTTTCTGCTTATAACGCAGCCACAACCGATCAATTGACCCATTCTGTCCCATCAAGTAGCGTGTTCCTACAAGTGGGCCAGTTGCTCCTCCTAGGCCTTGGCGCCAATTCTCATCCCGCACTTGGACGGCTTCCCGCCGGACTCCTTGGTGCTGAGGTGATAACATGCATGTTTCAATCGTATTTTTTTTACTAGATGCTTGACCATTCAAAAACTTATCCACGAGCTTGGTCAGGTGATAGTGGACAAGGTATAATCCCTAAACCACTCTTACATATATTCCAGCCCCAAATTCTTTGGCCCATTCCCAAAAACAGATGAGAATAGAACCTCCATTTCTTTTTTTCTGGGGGAGATAGTTTACTTCCCCTACAATGCTATGAATCATATGGGTCTCAAGGTAAAGGCAAGACAGCTTGAAAGGTGGAAGCTCTCTAAAGTATGAGTGCGAGTGGAATTGGTTGGATCTATATTAATTTGATCATAGTATTCACTACCACAAATATGATCTGTAGCAGCGGCAGTCTAAAGGCCATAGCGGCACTCCTAAAAGTGGGACGCTGCTGTAAAGTCCTTTAGGCCTGTGGCAAACCAAGCCGCCGATATAGGAGCCATTTTAGTGGTGGTTGGAAATGCCAACCACCGCTATAAGTGGCGAACACATTTAGCGATGGTTGGCAATACCAATCGTCACTAAAAAGTAGTATGTAGCGGAAGTTGGCATTGCCAACCAACTTTAAAAATTGCCGATGATATAAAAGACACGCTCAGACAGCTCCCACCCTCACTCCAGTAGTGGCGACCCGAAAGCTTGGGCAAATAACCAAAATGAAGGGGGAAGTCGTTTGCTTTATAAGGTGAGGGGAACTCATTCCATATGTTTTTTTGCTCTTCAACATCAAGTTAAATTGTGGGTTTTAAGTTTGTTAGGTTTTCACCAAATTTTAGCAAAATTATTTTGATTTGTATGGTTCTAGTGGGCTGGAGTTGAAGTTTATGGAAGCATACATCATCTATTTTCATCACAAACAAAAAATAAACTATATGTAGCCTCTTTTATATGGATCAAAATGTATATCTAATTTGCTCAGTGAAGAGAGAAAAAAATGAAGAGTTAGGGCAATGGATATTAATTTTTTAAATTCTCGATCAAAATTAAATAATGTATAAAATAATTTGTTGTTAGTTGTTTACATTTAAATATTTTTCATTACATGTAATTAGTTAATTTAAATTATTTGTTTGGTTTTCCCGTAAAGTTGTTTGGGATGGATAGGTCTTGGATGTATAGGCACAAAGACTGGATCTAGAAAGGGTATGATCACCAAGGAAAGAGTTCATTTGAGTACCAATGATATTTATATAGTTGTGTCTCATCTTAGCCATTTTTATTAATAATTTAGATATTTTTGTGTTGTTTTTGGTGTTGGTTTTATGTATTAAATTAGTTTGGTATGAGGTTACGTGAGTTCAATTTATATACGTACGTCGTGTCACGTCTAGCCAGCATGTGAGTCTGATTGATAAACATATGTTGTGTCGTCTCCAGCCAATAAAGAGTTTTCAAAAGATAGCGTAACAAGAGCCAGAAAGTTCATATACATTTTTCATATAGGAATAATTTTTTTTTACTTCTTCAAGCCCGTAGCAACGCACGGACACTTTGTTAGTTTTCATTTTAGGGAGGTAATTAGTCCAATAGGTAAGTGTATTCATTCAAAGGGTATATTAGCAACAAAACATAAGGCACATTTTATGTGGGCTTGTTTGAAACAACCATATGAGTCCAAAAAACTGAAGAAAGATGATAACTATAAATTAGAGTTTATATAAGACAATTTTTAATGAGTACTGTGTACATATTATATTGGTCTCATGCTGAAATATTTGTATATATCTTTTGATTTCTGTATGCAGGATTGAATAGTAGAATGAATTCAAGACCCGAGGAGGCCGAGATGGCCATGACGCCGGCGCCTCCATGACCATCATCGTCGTGGCGGTCGTCACGGCGCCTCGACAACAGACACCCGACAGAGGACGGGCGTCCATCATCGGCGGCGTGCGCCAGGCCATGGCCCGGTGGAGTCAGCGGTGGCGCTACGCCCAAAGGTGGTGCAGCCGACCAACCACCCTGATGACCGCGTAGAGTGGGCAGGTCATGGGAGCGGCAGGGGTGGCGGAAGGGTGGAGGTGGAGGGGAGGTGGCGGAGGAGTGGCGGCGGAAGGGAAGAGAGGAGGCAGGTAGGGTTTGCACCTCCACCCCACACCCCTGCTTTTATAGGAGGTGGCTCAAGTTAGTAGCGAACCCTGAGACACCTACCACTAAGTTATGCCAATTAGTGGCGGGCACCCCCCTCGGGCTCGGTTTAGTGATGGGCTTCATTTTAACCAGACACTAATATCAACCATTCTTTTGTTGCTGATGATCATTTTTATAATAGTGTACTGTTAGTTGAAATAAAACCGTCGCTAAAAAATAGTTTATAGCGCTTGTTCATTTTCTTTTGAGAATGTCCGCCGCTACAAACTGTTATTTTTAGCTACGGTGATGTTGCAGCGGACAGGCCTGCTTGTCGCTATAGTATTGTTTCAGCGGCCACTATAGACCCTTTTGTAGTAATGATTGTTTGATCCGCATATAATGCATAGTTTGTATTATTGCGCCTCTTTACCTACATATATTTTAGTACAAGAAAAGTTTAATTTATTATGGTTATGAGGAGATTAGCAGTGTAGGCGAGAATGGCATGTTGTGCACCATGCGAGGAGATGTGCAACGGAGTCTGCGTGACAGTGGGAGCTCATACTGTACCGAAAAGGTCAGGATTGCGTGGTGACATGAAGGGACCGTTCCTTCAGGAATTTGAAGCACGAAGTTAGCGGCTTGCGTGGCGCTAGCAAGGCTGGCGTCAGTGGAGTTAGAAGAAGACAAGTTCACGCTATAATGAATGAGTAACTTAAGTTACATTTTATTAGCAATTTGCCTATACGATGCAACCGAAGCATATATAGTTAGATACAATATGAAAGAATCCTGCAATTATCTTGCAGCACACAACGAGGTTTGCTGCCATTTTTTATTAAACAGGAAGGGAAAGACCACTACTATTTATGTGTATATTAAGATAATTGTTACAGTACTTGGAATTAATATTAGTCGTTCATTAGAGTCTGATTGAACGGTTAAAAACAGGAAGATATCATTATCGGGACTGCCTCTCCTCCCGCTTGGAGCCAGCCTTCGCTGGGACCACGCGATTATCATGGAAATCATGGTGTTGTCACCTTTCGCGTTCATCACGCTGTCGTGGCCGACGTTCGCCATCACCGCTTACTACTACCGCTTCCATGCATAGCCGAGAGCGGGTTCGGTACGGTGTTGGTGAGCTCCGATGTGACGTGGGTGAGGTGCATGTGTGCAGCTCCGGCGCGCGGTGCCACAGATCCGGCCGCATGAGAGGTGCAGGTGTGCAGCTTTGACGCATGGCGTCACAGATCTGGCTGCGTCAGAGCTGCAGGTGTGCAGCTCTGACGCACAAGTGGGCTGCTGGCAAGCTGCTTTGAGGCGCGGAGGCGGGGATCCTGCAGCATCCTCCTCTGTGTCATCTTCACCTCAACAATATACTTCCTGCACAGTATAGCTCTAAAGGTATATGCTGCTATCTGATCTCTCTTCCTGCCTTGTTGCGTTGTTTCTGCTGCCCTGATGTTGCGTTGTTTCTTGATTAGCACAAGCGCGTTGTTTCTGTTCCCCTGGTGTTTGAACTAGTCGCTTAACTGAACATTGCTCCAGCTTGTTATTTTTGCTACCACATTTTAGGAGCCTAGGTAATTGGCATGTGCACCCCTAGATGTTTCTCAAGTTCAAATGCCTGACACTGTGATTTTTGCCGTGAAACATTCATAAGCTTCTTAAAGCTTTTTAATTATTTCCTGTCTAAGACCAGTGGGTAGAATTAAATTGATTGTTGAATTGAGATAAGAACAATGACAACAGGGAGACCAAAATAAACCAACTAGTAGTGCTAGCTTTTGAGCAGGCTGATGCCGCTATAGATTACTGGGCTGTGGAGCAGATGTACATTGTCAGCCTTCTTTTCTCCCACGTTTGCTGCATGCTTCAATTTCTCTGAATCCATAATAGCAATACCATCATTTTTGTGAGTGGTGCATTCGCTCTGTGGTTCATTCTAGTAGCAGTGTAACAAGCTAGTAGTAGTTCCCATCACACCTATAGGGTGCAGGCAGCTTATGCTCATTCTCTGTTAATAACTGTCTGAATATGGTTGCTTTGTGATTTCTTCTCATGTCCAGTCATTAAGTAGTATACTAAAAGATTTTATTGTTGTATTTACAGAACTGGAGAGAAGTATGCTTTTGTCGCATCACGTCATTTTTATGATCAAGGTAAGACATGTGTCACCCTTCCTTTTCTTTCTTCTTTGCATCCTTTGCTACCGGTAATGGCTGCTTTTGTAACTTTTAGAGCTTGCTCATTGACATATGTCCACATCTAGTAATGCATCATTTCATAGAACCAATCAATTTCCATGTGTAGTACATCTATATATTTTTTTAAATTGAGTACATCTGCAGATATGTATGCATTAATGTTTAAGAGAAATCAGCAGCCAGTGTACATGTTCTGTATTTTTTAGCTTTCAGGTCTGTATTCATTTACTTTCAGTACTAGCTTCGTTCCATAGCACATTATGTTACTGTGTGCACTTAACTTTTGAGTTTTTGATCCAAAGTAAATCCCCAATAGATTATATGCACTTATGTTGTTCTGAATTTGAGTGTCATGCCTAAATAATGTTCCAATTTTATTGCATTTTAGTAACTTCTAAACATTGTAACACCAATTATTTGCTATTTTTAGATGCAAATGGAAGCTATTGTGGATGAACCTATTGTGGAAGGGCAAGCACCGAAGACTCATGTGAAAGCTACTGCTCAAGTTTTGCCATCAACAACATTTCTTCAAAATGTTAGTCTAGAACTATTTAAATAATTCATTAGATCTTATGACCTGTTTAATTAGTTTGGTTGTTACATGTATTGCCAGGCTGTATGACATTCCTAATTATTTTGTTACAATGGAGGTGTTACTTTTGTGACATAAATTCTGCAAGTGTATAAATTTGCTAATTGTGGTGTATTGTGTGGCCATGAATGTACGATTGGAATGTGAGCGGAATATGTGGGTCAAAATTAATTGGTCACCTGTATGAAATTATGGTTGGGTCTGGCCTAGCATGGAATCGGGTAAGGCCTGTAAAAAGATGTAACACTCTGGAATCCACAAACACCCCGGGATGTCACTAAAACCACATAACCAAAAGTCAGACAAAGAAAATAGAAAATTTGGCAGCATCTCCTTTGTAATACAAGCATCATGGAAGCATAACCACAAAGGTAGATAATATTAAGAAGCATCGCACCAAAATTATGAAGGACAACCTAGCAAAATATATAAGTGAACCCAAAACAAAGGTTTATTATCCGACAAACTTTAAGTATTAACCACAAGACTATATAAACCAAAGTTTCATTATTATGACTAAAGCAAAGGGTCTAATAAGTGATGAAGTGTCTGACGTGAAGCTAACCCTCTTCCCTTCCTAGCAATCATCAAACACCTAGAGAGAGTAGAGCAAGGGTGAGATAAAATCACAGCAAGCAAATTTATTTTGTCAAGCTATTTAAACCACAAGTTTAATTAAGCAATGATTTGAAAGAATCAATATAACAACATTAATACTTCAATATGAATGACAGTAATCACGATCGAATAATAAAACACCTTCAAGCATATAAGGTCACTTCACTTTCACAATAACATTCACATGTTAATAACTTCAATAAATGCATATGAATGCAATGTCATGATCACTTTTATATCGCACCCCTCCTCGGGCAACGTATGACATGTACTGGTTCAATTGCAACCATAGGATTGCAATATCTTGAATACAAATGATATCATTATGCTTCATATGCCTCATAATAAGAAAAAGGTCTCCACCATTTCAACTTCATTTATAATAGAGATAGGACAATAAGCCTCAAGTAAATAAATATACAACAAGACATAAATAAACCTTCATTTGGCACAAGTGTTCAGATTGTAATTAGGTGGTAAGGTTATGAATATTAAAGTGTATGTGATAAAAATAACAAGCCAAAACAGTAGCAAACCACCGCTACATTCACTTGCCTCTCAACCGAAGAAGATCAAAATATTATGGATGACCCGGAGCACTATCACCTATTTTGGAACAAATAATTCAGTTCAAACACTCCATAAATCATTTACAATCCTAGTCAAGACTCCTAGTCAGATTCGGCCTCTAAAACACTGAAAATCGATCACAAACAAGTACTGTTAGGACAACACAGCGATAGTCAACTTCAGAAAGCCATAACTCCTAGAATACTCAATGAAAAAATGCAAGTAAATACTCGTTGGAAAGCTCTTAAAACACTAAAAAAACTATAAACGGGTCAGGTCTAAATTCGGCACCTAAACTACTGATGAAAACGGCCCAGATCAGCTATTGCCTGGGTTGACAGGTATAGGACAGATGTAATTTTACCCATCAATAACCAAGCAAGGAAACACATAGGAGAAGAACAAATCCAAGGCTTCAATACCTAGGTGGTATCACAATCTCCTTCTCTCCCTCTTAGTTTAGTTTTCTCTTTGTCTTCCCAACCTAAACTAGTAATTAGATTGGGATTACAACAACCAATGGGAGGTAACAACAAGAGAGAGCAAAGGACTGAGTCTGCTCTCACCTCTCCTTCTCGTTGGCTGCCGTTGGACAAGGTTGAATCGCTGGCCATGTTCTTCTCCTTCAGCAGTAGAAAGAGGCGGCATAACAGGGAGGAGAAGGAACTCAGGGGAAGAAAAAGATAGGGTAATGTGGGGTGGTTTCAGCTGGGCTTAGGTTTTCATTCCTATTCCGAATTGGACTTATGTTGGGCCTCTAATTTTGGCCTAGAGCCTAATAGACCAGCTGAGTTCTTGTTTTTTTTCTTTGTGTTAATTCAGGGATGTTACATTCTACCTTCCTTAGAAAGAATTCGTCCTTGAATTTGTTGCTTCTATAATAAAGACCAGCAGAAAGATAAGTGAAGCATAATCACTCACCGGACTCGAAGAGTTCTAGATACTTCTTCTGCATTTGCTCCGCAAGCTCCCATGTGGCCTCACGCTCTGACTGATTAGTCCATAAGGCCCTCACATATTTTATAGTCCTTCTCCTCATAATGTGCTCTGACGATTCTAGAATGCGTATCGGACGACACTCAAGTGTCAAGTCTAGTTGCATAGTATTTGGCTCTAAATTAATCTTATGCTCTGGATACTGAATATACTTTCTCAACATAGAGACATGGAAAACATTGTGAACCCCTTTCATGGACTCAGGCAACTGCAAGCGATAAGCTAAACTACCAACTCAAGCTATGATATCAAAAGGTCCAATATACCTCGGGCTAAGCTTTCCTGTCACACCAAAATGCACAACGCCTTTTGTAGGGGATACTTTGAGAAGAACCTGATCACTAACTGCAAACTCAAGGTCTCATCTCCTCTTGTCCGCATAACTCTTGTGACGGCTCTGAGCAGTCAACATATTTTGTCGTATCACCTGCACCTTCTCAGTTGTCTGATGAATCCAATCCGGATCAACCAAGGATATCTCTCCTAAATTTCCCCAACACAATGGAGAAACACATCGTATGCCATACAAAGCCTCATATGGTGCCATCTCAATACTAGCATGATAACTTTTATTATAAGCAAACTCAGCCAATGCTAAATGATCCTCCCAACTACCTTTCCAAGAAAGGACAAAAGCCCAAAGCATATCCTCTAAAATCTAAATAGTCCGCTCTGACTGACCATCTGTTTGCGGGTGGAAAGCAACACTAAGGGATAGCTTTGTACACAAACCATTATATAAGGGAACATCGTGCAGCCTTATCACCTCCTACATATATAAGGGAACCAATTCCTCTTCTGAATTTGTAGTATTTATCGGAATGAATTGCGCTGACTTAGTAAGTCGATCAACCACAACCTAAATAGCATCCCTACCTCGAGGAGAGCAAGGTAAACCGATCATAAAGTCCATAGTAATATGTTCCCACTTCCATTCCGGAATCTCCAAAGGCTTCAGTAAGCCCGTAGGCCTCTTATGCCCAGCCTTCACCCGCTGGCACACCTCACAAGCTGCCACATACTTAGCAACATCTACCTTCATTTGCTTCCACCAAAAATTCTGTTTCAAATCTTTATACATCTTAGTCTCACCAGGATGAATGGTATAAGGAGTTTTATGAGCTTCTCTTAGAATATCCATCTTCACCTCTGATTTCTAGGGCACACAGAGGCGTCCTCTAAAACAGACCAGATCATTCTCATCAATACTGAACTCACGAGGTTTTCCATCTCCTACCTCCTACGAGCCTCCTGAATCAAGCAATCATGGTGTTGTGCCTCATGCACCTTCTCAACAATCGTTGGCTAAATGAGCATCTGAGTCTCCTTCCTAGATGCACCTGCAAAGCACAAAGCGACACCCATACTGTCCAAATCTACAATCAAGGGCATTGCTACTTTAGGATCACCTGTCCTACTAAGAGCATCTGCCACCACATTTGTCTTCCTAGGGTGATACTGAATTGTAAGATCATAATCACTAATTAACTCAAGCCATCTTCATTGCCTCAAGTTACACTCCTTCTGTGTAAAAATGTAGAGACTCTTGTGATCAGTAAAAATATCATAAGACTCACCATAAAGATAATGCCTCCAAGACTTCAAGGTAAACACCATAGCTAGTAACTCCAAATCATGAGTAGGATAAAGCCTCTCATGCTTCTTCACCTGCCTACAGCCATAAGCAATGACTTTACCATCCTGCGTCAACACACAACCAAGGCCAATACAAGAAGCATCCGTATACACCGTGTAGCGCTTCCCACTCTCAGGTAAGGTCAAAATAGTGGCATTCACCAACTTATCCTTCAATGTCTGAAAGCTAAGCTCACAATCATTAGTCCATTTAAAGGTAACACCTTTCTATATTGTTGACAATTTTGGAAATATCACTATTCCCAGCACGGTGCCAGAAGTGTCTGTTGACATAATAGTAAAATCCGCAAGCGCACAAATAATACCGTTGTAGCATTTCACTATTGGATTGCTCCAATAGCTTGTCATTTATAGTTCTACCAAGGAAGGCTATAGCATAAATATATAATTGTTACTAGTAACATAGTCATAAAGATTGGTAAGAGTATTCAGAGTTTATACAGGGCTAAGTATAATAATAAGGATAGGGGTAGTGTGACATACAAAGCACTCATTACTAAAGATAAATAAAGTCCTAAGTCACTAGGGAGTTTTAGTTAGGCAAGCAAAGTTGTGTCTCTAATGTTAGTCTACCTATATAGTTACTTAGTCAAACAATTATATGCAAGGTTATACTAGTCATAGTCTAATGCATTCAACACTTCGTGTATGGATTCATGCCCGGCATACACAAGGCAACTCTGTCTTGGACACACATCATAATCGAACGTGGAGGAGTACAATGGATAGATAGAGCTGTCACTACCTACTGCCTACCTCTACAAATAGTGGATTATGAGGTGATCAATATTACCTAGCCGTCTAAGCACCACGCTTAAGAATTCTAGCATTGATCAAACACTAGAATCATCGATTGGATTAACAAATACTAAAGCATACATAACTCTAACCCTACAGATTAACAAGTCATGAACTAAGCAATTGCAATCCTAATTGGATATCAAACCCATGTTGAAGCATAACAACTAGACTAAAGTACAACTAGCATTATAACATTTAGACTATAGTCAAGGTATATGGCAATCATGATAATAAGGTAGCAAGTCTATATCATCATGAAAGTATAAAGTCCTATGACATGAATATGATATATAACCAAACAAGAAACACATATCATAAACATAACTATAAGGAAGAACTATATTAAGTGAATAGAATAAAGTCGTAATAATAACAAAATAGAATAAAGGTAAAGATACAAGAGCCATGCCAATACTCCTATGACTTGGAGACTTGAGCAAGGCTCCTCCTACACTAAACTCCACTAGGACCAGAAAACTACTAAGTGAAAGAGGGAAATGAATAACTCTTAAGTGTGTATGTTGGAGTGGAGCTCTCCCCATCTATTTATAGTGTCCAAAGGTCGGTTCTAGGGAGTAATCGCCATGGAACTTTGGGCCACCGACGTTGCCAAAGGGTTGAGGAGGCGACATGTGGATGGGGAGGCCGAACCACCTCAGGACCAGGTCGGCCGACCAGGGAGTGGGGCCTCCTACCCTGTGCTTTCTTTGGGTGACTGGTAGGTGGATCCTCTTCTGAATTAAGTCGGTGTTCTCTGGAGGAATCCTGTGCAACCACGTATGCAATCCGAGGGAAATCTAGTTGGCACCATCTCATTGGCTGGAATGGTGTTTCCCCAGATTATGCTCCATTTCTCCACTTATATTGTATCAAATCCCTGCATGCACATGAATCTCCAAGGACAAGTGAAATCTTATTATTCCTATCTAACATGCAAGTGTGAAATTCTAAGTCTTCCTACTTTTATAGGTATATTTACGGTCAAAATTGATATTTAACAACCGTCAACAAATCAATTTAGTCAACGGCTTTGCAATGCTGGAGAAATTCTGCACGCAATGCCGATAATAACCAGCAAGATCCAAGAAACTACGAATCTCAATCACACTAGTAGGTCTTTGTCACTAACCAACAAAAGCAACATTCTTGGGATCCACAGAAATGCCATGCTCATTAATAACATGACCAAGAAAAGCCACTTCAGAAAGCCAAAATGCACACTTCTTCAATTTGCCATAAAACTGATTTTTTTTCCAAGAGCATCCAAAACAAGGGCAAGACGTCTCTCATGCTCTTGCTCAGTCTTGGAATAGATCAAGATATCATCCAGGAAGACAACAACAAAGTCGTCCAAGTATTCGTGCAACATCCTATTCATCGCTTCCATAAAAGGAGCAGGAGCATTTGTTAGTCCAAAAGACATAACAATATATTCATAATGCCCATACCTTGTACTAAAGGCCATATTCTCAATATCCTCTTCCCTTATCCTCAATTGATGGTAGATAGAATTCAAATCGATCTTTGAGAATACCTTAGCACCCTTCAATTGCTCAAAGAGCACATCAATGCGAGGCAAAGGATACTTAATCTTGATAGTAACCTGATTAGGGGCTCGATAGTCCACACATAACCTCTTACTCCAATCCTTCTTCTGCATAAATAACACCGGGAAAGCCCAAGGTGACTTGTTGGGTCTGATAAAGCCCTTAGAAAGAAGATCATCCCACTGTCGCTTGAACTCCACCTACTCCTTGGGAGCCATCCTATACGGAGCCTTATGGATAGGCTGAGTACCAGGAATCAACTTTATTTCATAAAATGCATCACGCTCAGACAGAATACCTGGAAGCTCAGTAGGAAACACATCTGGATAATTTCACACCACTTGGATGTCCTCCACTCGCAAGATAGCCTCACTACCATCCATCATATCAAAAAGAATTCCAAATTTTCTTGTCTAGCGATCAAGGAACAATTGATATAGTAAGGCAAGAGAATACTTCATAGCTCTACCAACAAAGATCACCAATCTACCAGATGGTGCCTGCAAAGACACTATCTTCTAGAAACAAGAAATAACCGCGCAATGCTGAGAAAGCCAATCCATACCCAAAATGACATCAAAAGACTCAAGAGGGATCACCACTAGATTAGCAACAAAGGTCTCATCAGCAAGAAAAATAGAACAACCCGGGCAAACTGAACAACTAGATATAAGACCTTTAGCAGAACTCACCACAATGGATTGTCTAATCCTCTACACAGGAAGTCTAGCATGAGCCATAAAACCCTTTGAGACAAACGAGAAACTAGCGCCAAAATCAAAAAGAGTGTTGCATCAAATGAATCAACTAAGATAGTACCTGTCACCACATCTCCACGGTCTCTGCCATCAGTAGAGGGAAAAGAATGAGCTCCAGGAACACCAGCAGAGGAAGAAACACTAGACACAAAGGCACTAGTAGTAGAAGTCCAAGGAAGCAAGGGCATTGTAGAGACCGTAGGTTGGGGCAGATGAAGAGTATTAGACTAAGGCACCAAAGGAGTGGCCTGTGTAGAAGTGGGAGCCATCAAGTACTGAGGGTAGAATGGCGCAGACAAGTATTGCTGAGTAGGTGATGCCAAAAAATGTTGTTGTGTAGAAGCAAACACATTGGCAGTGCCACTAGAAGCTAAAGAAGATAGTGACTCCCAACATAACTTCCCATTAGGATTCTTCCTGCATACCACATCCCTATGAACTTGGCCACAGATAGAACAAGTACCACTCCACTGACACTCTGCCCGACAATGTGCATCACCACACCGAAAACATACGAGACCCATACCAGGCTTTGGAACAGCCCGATATTGTGGAGCACCACCTCCTGAGGTACTAGACTGAGCGGACTTGTCGTGATATGGATGATGACGCTGAAATTTTCCCCTCTTAGCAATAGGACCACCATACTGACCCTTCTTATCATCCTGACTGCGAGACTGATCAACACCTGAAGGGTTCATCTCATTAGTGTAATGGTGTTGCATCTCCACACCTAAAGCTTGATCCACTATAGTACGAAAATCTACCAATGGAAAAGCTCCCAAAGTATGCCTTATACAAGGCCTCAGGCCCTGACAAAACTGACTTGCCTTCTCAACTTCATTGTTGGCCACATGTGGAACAAAAGTGCACAATCTTGTTGAAACCCACCTGATACACAGCCATTGTCTTTCTTATTTTGCTTATAACTTTACAAGTCTATCTTTATCTTCTCAAGGAAAGTGGCTGGGTAGAATATCCTCTCAAACTATCTGACAAAGATATGCCAGGTCAAAGAACCAGGTGCAGCATGAGAATTAGCACTCTACACACCTCTCAAACTATGGAAAGTGGCTGTTCCATAGTGAACACAATCCCCATAGACCACCTCAATGACCTCCATCTTATCCTCCACATAAGTGAGTCAATCTGCTACATCGACTGGAGAGTCACTACCATCAAAGTAATCCAGCTTCATGCCAATCCATTGCATCAAAGAAATCCCACTAACCGGGGGTGCCTCCTGACGAGCACCAGTATGTAGCACGAACACTGCATGTAGCATGAGCACCACAAGTAACAGCAGTAGCAGCACCAGTAGGGTCATTAGGGACTGTCTGCCTTAAGGTTGCTAACTCCTGTTGCATTGCTGCATTGCGGCACGCATCACCTCTAGACTATCAAGATTAGGGTCTTGATTGTCTATCATTTCATTACCACCCATACTATTATTACGTGCCGGACGACCATGTTTCCCTTTCTTAGGCGGCATAACTGCAACCACCACAACAAGCAAACAAGACTCACATTAACTTCATATAAATCATAGACAACATCAAAGAATAAGTCAAAGCAACAAGAAGTAAATAAATAAATAATTAATTACCCCATGCTACAAGTGCAAGTGTGTCAATTTTTACGTTTCATTATACCTAGAATTTATAACTTAGGCTCTGAGTACCAAGTGTAACACCTTGGAATCCACAAACACCTCGGGGTGTCACTAAAACCACATAACCAAAACTCAGACAAAGGAAATAGAAAATTCGGCAGCATCTCCTTTGTAATACAAGCATCGTGGAAGCATAACCACAAAATTTGGACTAAGAAGCATCGCACCAGAATTATGAAGGACAACCTAGCAAAATATATAAGTGAACCCAAAACAAAGGTTTATCATCCGACAAACTTTAAGCATTAACCTCAAGACTATATTAACCAAAGTTTCATTATTATGACTAAAGCAAAGGGTCTAATAAGTGATGAAGTGTGTGGCATGCAGCTAATCCCTCTTCCCCTCCTAGCAATCATCTTTTTTTTCCTCGAATACGCACGAGAGCTGCGTATCATTATATTAATATAAAAGAAAATTGGCCCCTTACAAAAACGTCACTCCACTCGACCGAGCCATGGGGGACGGAGAGTACAACTTGGATGTAATTGAAAAATAACCCACAAAGTTTGAGACCTGACCACACACCACTAGGCTAAAGAAACCTATCCTGACCCCGACACCAGACCTAAGGCGAGACGCCTAAGGCCTACTGCCCATGCTAAGCACCACAAGTGATGCTCATCATCGAAGCTCCTCAAGAGAGCTCGGATGCAAGGGACAGTCCCCTCAAAAACGCAATCATTTTGATGCTTCCAGAGGGTCCAAGCTCTCAAGATGATCATTGTGTTTAATCCTTTTTTCCCTGTCTTTTGGTACCTTCTTGATTGCCCGCCTCCACCATAGGGCAAATGACTCTTCATCTTCCATAGGTAGCTTATCTTGCATGTTGAGTTTACTAAAGATATGCGACCAGAATTCTCTTGCTAGGACACAAGAGGTTAGCAAATGTTGTACGGGTGGGGCAGACCATGCCTTTTAAGCCCATCGGCTGTCCAACATCTATTTCGGATGGCTAACCATAAGAAAATTTTGTACTTCGGCGGCGCCCATGATTTCCACAGGCGACGCCATGGCTCGAAAGTGATTGAACCATTGAAATATGCTTGATAGGCCGACATTGAAGAGTATATACCTGCAGCATCAAATCTCCTAGCAATCATCAAACACCTGGAGAGAGTAGAGCAAAGGTGAGATAAAATCTCAGTAAGCAAATTTGTTTTGTCAAGCTATTTAAACCACAAGTTTAATTAAGCATTGATTTGACGAATCAATATAACAAGGTTAATACTTCAATATGAACGACAATAATCATGGTCGAATAATAAAACACCTTCCAACATATAAGGTCACTTCACTTCCACAATAATATTCACATGTTAATAGCTTCAATGAATGCATATCAATGCAATGTCATGACCACTTTTACATTGCACCCCTTCTCGAGCAACGTACGATGTGTACCGGTACAGTTGCAACCATAGGATTGCAATATCTTCAATGCAAATGAGATGATTATGCTCATGATATGCTTCATATGCCTCATACTAAGAAAAAGGTCTCCATAACTTCAACTTCATTTATAATAGAGACAGAACAATAAGTCTCAAGTAAATAAATATGCAACAAGACATAAATAAGCCTTCATTTGGCACAAGTGTTCAGATTATAATTAGGTGGTAAGGTTCTGAATATTAAAGTGTATGTGATAAAAATAACAAGCCAAAATAGTAGAAAACCACCGCTACATTCACTTGCCTCTCAACTGAAGAAGATTAAAATATTACGGATGAACCGGAGCACTACCACCTGTTTTAGAACAAATAATTCAGTACAAACACTCCATAAATCATTTACAATCAACATTCATATCGTTCTTACGCCCCAACCATTAATCAGCAAAAACAGCAACACCTCACTTTGATAAACAGCAGCAATGCTGCTTATCTTGTCATACGAATAAAATTATAATAGCAATGACAACAAATAAATACTCCACATACATCTATATTTAATAATCTACAACTTTGGTATTCCTTACTAAATTTAATTTTGATGTTTACTAATTCTCATCTCCTTTACAAAGTGAATGACAGAGTCTGCTAAACAGTAAAAAGCGCTGACTTTGGAGAGCCATAACTCCAAATCAAGTATGTAAGCAGCACTTGTACTATAAAAAACTCCACATAACCATGCACAAATTTGTCCTCTAAGGTATTTTAAAATACCACTCAAAACTGAATGTCGAAATTGAAAATCTATCAATCAGAAAACTGACTGGATTTCGACAGTCGCATTCAGATAGCGATAACTCCAGTTCTACTCAACAAAAAACAGTATATAAATTCTGGTTGAAAAGGTTTTGCAATAATCTACAACTTCTCTTATACACTCCTAGTCAGATTCGGCCTCTAAAACACTGAAAATGGATCACAAACAGGTACTGTCCAAACTGTCAGGACAACACAGCGGCAGTCAACTTCAGAAGGCCATAACTCCTAGAATACTCAATGAAAAAATGCAAGTAAATACTCATTGGAAAGCTCTTAAGACACTAAAAAAAACTGTAAAAGGGTCAAGTGTAAATTCGGCACCTAAACTACTGATGAAAATGGCCCCGATCAGCTACTGCCTGGGTGTACAGGTATAGGACAGATGCAATTTTGCCCATCAATAACCAGGCAAGGAAACACAGAGGAGAAGAACAAATCCAAGGCTTCAATACCTAGGTGGGATCACAATCTCCTCTCCCTCTTACTTTTGTTTTCTCTTTCTCTTCCCTACTTAAACTAGCAATTAGATTGAGATTACAACTACCAATGGGAGGCAACAACAAGAGAGAGCAAAGGACTGAGTCTGCTCTCACCTCTCCTTCCCATTGGCTGCCGTTGGACAAGGTTGAATTCCTGGCCACGTTCTTCTCCTTCAACAGCAGAAAGAGGCAGCATAACAGGGAGGAGAAGGAACTCAGGGGAATAAAAATATAAGGTAATGTGGGGTGGTTTCAGCTACGCTTAGGTTTTATTCCTATTCCAAATTGGGCTTATGTGGGGCCTCCAATTTCGGCCTAGAGCCTAATAGACCAGTTGGGTTCTATTTTATTTTTTTGTGTTAATTCAAGGATGCTACATATGTAATTAATGCCTACAAAACAATTGGGTTGTCTGCAAATCAATTGGGCTAACTACAAAAATTTGGTTGGCCCATAGAAGAATCGGGCTGGTTCATGAAGGAGTATAACAGGCCCAAATTAGAAGCTCAGCCCACAAAAAAAAGTAGACCTATGGTTTTGTGATGTTTTAAGCTTAAATAATGATGATAAATCAATGTCACAAAACAATGACGGTGTATGAATCGTCACAAGGAAAATTTGACGAATATCAAAGTTATCGTCACCAAATACCTTTTATTACGCACATTCTATGATGAATTAAGAATAGTCACCAATTTGCCATGGATCTTAATAGGTGACATAATTTTCAATAGTTGTGACATAAATGAATCGTCATAGAATGTTAAATTTCTTGTAGTGCCTTGGGCCTTTTTTTCTATGCCTGGTGGTAGCAAAAAATCCTCATCAATATTATTATTATTTGTTTTGTATCGACTGGAATTGCATGTTGGGCACCTTGTCTTCTTAGCGTGTTCTTTACAATATAAGATGAAGTGGTTTTGGCAAGTGTGTATTTTTCGTACGTCCAGTGTCAATGGAGAGAAGAGCTTCTTTGCAAATTAGGTGGTGGGCGACAATTTGTTCAGTTTTGGATATAAATTGCCTAAGATGTCTAACAAGTCATTGAAGCTTCTACCTGACCACTCGCTGGCTGCCTTGAGAGTGACAAGATCAAGAACCGTTTGCAATACTATGCATTCCTTTTGACATCCTTTGGATTCCTTGTACAAAAGTTCATTTGATGCCTTTTCCAAGGCCTCTATGTTGTCCAAGCCTCTCTTTCTGTTCTACAAGTCCTGATGTGTCATGTTGTGCAACAGTTCCTCCACATCGAGGCCATCCACTACCACAAAAAGGTAATTAGAGACGGGGTTTTTATGTTATTAGTGATAGAAATCGTCACATGTAACGCGTCACTAAATTAAAGTGGATCTTTAGTGACGGATTTTCTACTGTCTCTAGTAATTTTTTAGCGACGGCTGACCTATGCCGTCTGTAATATTATTAATGACGATTGTACTTGTACTGTCCATACATAGAACAGAGCCGTCACTAATAATGCATTCAGAGACTCATATACAAAATACGTCACCATATGTTCTCTTTAGTGACAAATATTTGCCAAAAACCATTGCTGATGCCTCTAAAAACTGACGGCTGTGAGTAGAACCCCGTGTGTGATTTTGTATAGAAAAAATAAAAAAAAACAAATGATGGTGCTCAACCTCATGATTCCATATTCTAAAACTGCTACACCAGTTTATTTGATATTCTACATCCACAAGATGTATATTTGAGTTGATACCGAAAAAATAAAAAACAAACGGCTGACCTATGCCGTCTGTAATATTATTAGTGACGATTGTACTTTTACTGTCCATACATAGAACAGAGCCATCACTAATAATGCATTCAGAGACTCATATACAAAATACGTCACCATATGTTCTCTTTAGTGACAAATATTTGCCAAAAACCATTGCTGATGCCTCTAAAAACTGACGGCTGTGAGTAGAAACCTGTCTGTGATTTTGTATAGAAAAAATAAAAAAACAAATGATGGTGCTCAACCTCATGATTCCATATTCTAAAACTGCTACACCAATTTATTTGATATTCTACATCCACAAGATGTATATTTGAGTTGATACCGAAAAAATCAAAAACAAAAAGAATCTCTGTCTAAATGTACATGTCCTACAGTTCTTAAATTTATAACATGCATCCACAAAAGGAATAACTACTTGGTTGCCTGTTCTTCATTTAACAGGAGCAAATCACAAAATACAAGGTAATGAAATTACATGTAAATGCACAACATCCTGCTTAAGTCATCCTAGAGCCCAACTATTCCTTATTTTTCAGCAATCTAGAAACTGCATGAAGGTCAACAAAGCATAAACTGATCAGTATGTTATGATATAGGGCCATTGTCATTGGACATATAGACTTCAAGTGTTTACAACCATAGCTCCATCTGAACTTGTCTGAAACGAAATACAAGGTAATGAAATTACATATAGAATACACAAGCCAATTTTTGTAAGCTATCATAGACTGAACTTTTAGAATGAGCACTTATCTTTAACTTGGTGTGGCAATTAGAACCTTTTTTTTATAAACGCAGGAGAACTGCGCTTCATTGCAATTAGAGAGAAAACAGGAGGGTCCCCTACATGATCCTCACACATATGGGGACCAGACATGAGTGAGGCCATTATGCACCCTGATTAAACAACCACATTGTGGAAGAAAAACACACACACCCCTGGACCTATTTCTAACACCAGGTCAAGTTAGCACGAGGCTGAGTTCTCGCAGCTTCCTGGCCCCTGCCATGCACCATAGGTCATGTTGATCTTTAATGGCAGCAAGAATGGTATTAATCGAGGGAGAGGCTCTGTCAAAGACGCAGACATTGTGGTGCTTCCAGATTTTCCATGCTGTCAGGATGACCAAGGAATTCAGCCCTCTTCTTAGCTCCTGTGGCGCTCTCTTCACTGTTCTGCGCCACCACTCCGAGAAGCTTTGTTCATGTTGCCGCGGCACAGAAGACCCAAGCTGCAGCAGGCGAAGCACAGCAAACCAGACCTGTCTTGCCATCACACAGGTCGTCAGTAAATGCTGCACATTCTCTTCAACTTGATCGCACAGTGGGCACTTTTCTGGGTGTTCCATTCCTCTTTTAGCTAATCTATCAGCTGTCCAGCATCTATTTTTGATGGTCAACCATAGAAAACATTTTGCATTTTGGTGGTGCCCAGCTTTTCCATACCCTCTTCCACGGTTCAAAGGTTATAGCCCCCCTGAAATAAGCTTTGTAGGCTGACTTGGCAGAGTAACATCCACTGGCATCCAACCTCCATACATGTTGGTCATCATTGTCATTCAAATCAATGTTCATGAGGCAGTCCCACAATCTGAACAGTTGTGTGGTTCCTTCCATTAAGAGACTACCCTGTACGTCCTGGGTCCAACTATCATCAATGAAAGCCTCTGCTACGGTTCTTTTGTTTCGAATTCTTGCAGGGACTCTTTCAAACACCATGGGGGCCAAGCTCTGAATAGATTGTCCATGTATCCACCTATCAGACCAGAATAGGGTATTGCGCCATTGCCCACCTGGGTGGTGACTGCCAGAGCAAATAAGGCTAGCGAGTTTGGATGGCTGGGCAGCTCTAGGTCAGTCCATGGCCGGTCCGTTCGTGTTTTCTTAAACCACTGCCACCTAATTTGCAATGCCCAAGCCATTACCTCCAGATTTGGTATTCCCAGACCACCAAGGTCCAGGGGCCTTGTGACTTTTTCCCAGGCTACCAAACAGCACCCTCCGTTAGACTTTTCCTTGCCCTGCCAAATGAATCCCCTTCTGATCTTGTCAATAGCTTTAAAGAACCACTTCGGTACATTGATGGCAATTAGCAAGTGAATGGGCATAGCTGATAGCACAAACTTCACAAGTGTGGCCCTTCTTGCCTTGTTCATTAATGCAGCCTTCCAAAAGGAAAGCTTGTCGGCAATTCTTTCAATCCAAGGCATTAGATCACTTTTCCTGAGTTTAACATTAGAGAGGGGCAAGCCAAGTAAATGCATGGGAACTCAGCAATTTCGCCAGTCATATTCTCTTGTATAGTTGCCAAAGAATCTTCATCACATCTGATTGGTATAATGTTGCTCTTCTGGAAGTTTGTGTGCAGGCCTGAGGCGTCTCCAAAAGCTGTGAGAATGTCTTCGGTGAGCTTCATTTCTTCAGCCGATGGTTTGATGAACGGTTTGATGAACAAGGCTACGCCATCAGCATACAAGGACAACCTTTGCCCGACAATTAGAACCTGAGATCAACCATGATGCTAGGACAAGTCACAAGTAGCAGAAGCACTTATTTTGTATGAAGTAAATTTTGGAGGGCATCAAGACATGTTTCAAAGTACTAAGACCATTTTTAGTAAGAAAAGGACTGAAATTAATCCAAAGCAGGTGTTGTTTCTATTTCTACCACAATACCGCAATGATAACATAGTTCTCATACTACAAAAATGGTACTAGCAGCTACTTGTTCATTCTTATATATCAATCATGTTAAGCAACATCAATATTACCTAGAAAAGCATTTTTGAAGGGCTGTAAACTAAGCATTTATGATATACTGAATACAAAATGATCACACATGTATGATCTACAACATTTAGAAGGATATGTAATGAACTGGAAGGTCTCAGCATACAATTTATTAATCATGATTTTGTAAACTTAATCAATGTTAAACTATACAGCCAAATAATAATCAGAGCTAAAAAACCTATATTTTTAGAGCTAGAAAACCTGTATTTTCAGAGCTAGAGAACCTATATCCTGCACAGCATCTATATGTTGTTCTATGTCTAGTATTCGTTTGACCATGATCTAGTAGCTGTCCATAAAGGATGAAGGGGCTGTTTGGGTGCTGTCGGTTAAGCATCTTGCCCATCTCAGGTTTAGAGAACATATAGAAACAAATGCTAAGTGGGTTCTATCAAATATAGGCTAATAGATATGAGATCATTTTCAATCGAAACCTAGCAACAATTTATGTGGAACTAGTAGAAGCAATCCTGTCAAAATAAACAAAAATAAAAAGCCCCATGGCTTAGCCCTTTTAGGTCTAGGTAGTACCTGCATACTCTCCACTCACAGCTTTAATTTGGAGATATTGGACTCCTGCAGCATCTGGGTCTACACACAACAGAGCAAACACAAGAAAACGAGGTTAGAAATCACTTGCATAGGTCATAAAAAGACCACTTGCAGCAACATAGCAGTACCAAGACTAGGTAAACATCATTTCAAATTCAGTTCCTATACTTAATGAACCCTCTTCATCACCAATGTTCTGAAGAACCTAATAATTACTACATGAAAAAAGCTAGCAACTAGCATGTAAGAGAAGAAGCAGTCCAAGTGAAATGAAATGAGTTCATTCATATAAAGCTAAATAGATTTTTTTTATGTGTGAGTGAAAAAGAAAATAATTAACATGGATCTATTTATAACTGATTCATAAACATAGTGATTATAAAAAAAATCTTGGTGCATAGGAAAAATATAACAAAGTCCAACAGTGTCACTTTCTGTAGGCATTTTCACAAACACGAGGTAAGCATGAAATGTCTATAAATAAAAGCAGAGCAAGAACAAGCCATAAAACATTCAGTACACTGTACAAAAACTAGTACTATAACATTCAATCCTTTCAGTGTTAATTAACTTTTTGACAATCACCTATATACACACCAGATGCTATACTTCATCATTCCAGAATTAAAGAAGCAGGCAATTTAAGTTAAATGCATCGATGAGTAGAGGATAGATCAATGTAGGCAGCAACATAAATGTACCACCTCCTCCGCTAGTTGGATGTACTCAACGTTGAACAGCTTGTCACGGTACGAGGAGTGAGGAAGCAGGGCAGGCGCTCGGGGATAGCGACGACAAGAGAGGAGAGCGTGGATCTGGGTCCAGTCGCCCAGGCCAGTGCTCAGGGACGACACAGCCAGGGAGGAGGATGACGTGGTCGCCGCCGACGAGCTTCTTCCTGGCAGATCAGCGACAAACCCGGAGGCGGGGACTCAAGAATGAAAACGCCGAGGAACAGGTTGGCGACCATGGATCTGCTCGCCGATGTGGCAACGCAGAGAAGTACTCGTGGAGGGATGCGGCAGCCCAGGCCTGGGCCTCGGCCCGGGCACGGGCGCAGGCGTAGCGGCGTGGGATGCGCGCGGAGGTGAGATCTGGAGGAAGGCGAGCTGGGGACGGCGCGGGCGATGCTTCCTTGCCACACTTGGTCAACGACGCGCGAGTTGGAGGAGAAGGGGTGGAGGTGGCACCGGCAAGTGGGTGAAGCGGGGCGGAGGTGGAGGAGGCGTAGGGGTGTAGGAGGAGCAGGAGCACTGCCCGAACGGCGAGGGGTGAGGTCGCCGCTATCGGCTGTTTCGTACTCGATCTCTTGGGGCGAAGATGGCGGACGGGGGACGTCCTAATCGAAGCAGCAGCACTACTGAACCAGCGGCACGCTTTCTAGTTTCAATAATTGGTTTCGAGATTGTTGATTTAAAAATTTTCTTTAAGGATAGTTAGTCAAGATTGAACCACCGTCACTAGGGTTTTGAGTTCGACTCCTGGGCTGTGCATATTAATTTTGTATACAGAATATCATCATAGTTTTTTTATATATATTAAAAGCATTTGTCATTCGTAAAGGTACCCAAAAAAGATTGAAGCACTAGATAGCTTGTTATTGTTAGCAGATGAACCCATCAAACACAAGGTCACAAATTCCATGTTTGTGTTATGTAATTGTTTTTGTTTTTGTTAAGAATACCACCACATTTAATAATTATCAATCCTAGAGACATCTATCAAACGATTAGTGACGTGGTTTTAAAAAACCGTCATATAATTTAGCGACGGATTCTAAAACACGTCACTATAGATATTTAACGACGTGGATTGAGACAGCCGTCACAGGCTGATATTTAGCGACGTGGATTGAGACAGCCGTCACAGACTTTCAGTGATGATTTTCTTCCTCACCGTCATTAATAAGATGGTAGCAATGACGGGTTTCCATAACACGTCGCTAATTACTAAAGACTCGTCACTAATTGTAAGTCAATCAGTGACGTTTTCTGAAATCCATCTCTAACTTTTAACCTATATTATTAGTGACGGTGGTTTGTAATTTGCGTCACTATTAATGCCTCGATTAGGACATGTTGAGGAATACTACTGACACGTTTCAATATAGCCGTCACTAATAGTTCTAATAGTGACGTTTTTCTTTTTGACGTCACTAATATATTGTGTCTTTTGTGTATTTCTGTGGTAGTGATCGACACTGTGACTTTTATTGGCCACATCATTTTCATCGATGTTTGCTGCACTTACCTGCTCCGTGTTTCCTTCATCTATATCCTCTTGTATAGCCTCATTCATCCTGTTGCCTTGCTGACCATTTACATGTATTTCACCGTGGAATAGTTCACAACAAAACCAATATGTAACAAGTGTTCATGAATAGTTTCAATGTTGACAAAATACTGACACTTCGCATTGATTTCTATGTGTCACATTGATTTATCAGACAGTCAAAACATATCTGAAAGTTAATTGTGAAATTACCAACAAGACTGCTAATGTTTCACCGTTTGTTTGATCAACTGTAATATTTACATAGTGCAATTGTTACTAAAGTGATTTCTATGTCATGACCATGGATAACTATATATAATTTTCAGTCTCTTGCTAGCATAAATTTGTTTTTTCTCCTCTATTCACTGAACATGCCATTCAGTTGGATGCAGACCAAGAGACTAGTGTCCATTGGTTTTGTTTGTAGTCTACAGAATCATTTATCCAACGCAGATTTGTAGTGGTTTGGATACAAAGGAGACAAAATAAAAGTATGTTCAGTCTCAAATGATTCATGTAACCTGTATGTAATGTTATTCGCCATGCTTATTTCTTGCACTTTTTATTCGTAATACCTTGCATCTGGCTGAATTCATGTGCTTTTACTATCATATGGACGTTCTTTTTCCTTTCATTTGGCATTTATCTAAAAGTATCCTTTAAAGTCCGGCCGCAACGCGTGGGAATTCACCTAGCTTTCTCTATAGTTGTGTACGATCTTCTCTACTGAAGATCGAGCCATCCCTTGTGAGTTGTGATCCATATACGGCTGTCATGAGTTTGCTGTGATATTTGTTACTGAGGTAAAGTTACTTAATAAACAAATTAAAATAATAGAAGATAAGCCTCTTTCTGGCCTGGAAGAAGAACACGAGCACGAAGAGTGATATGTCACACAGGAATGCACTGGCGCTGGCTTGTGAGCATGACAGCAGTTCAAGATATCCATGAGCTGGCTGGCTGGAGCAACGCTGAAAGTTTAGCTAGTAGGAAACACGCCTCAGGCGATCTCCGTCTGTTAGCATCCTTGTAATAAAGTTAGTCTCTTGTCCAATGGTGGAAGAGGATACAAATTAACTAAGACCTCCAGATTCTTGGCCTACCCAAGCCCTTGGTCAGCCTCGGAGAAGGCAAGGTTGATGTCAATGGCGTTACAGCTAATAAGCGAACTGCATCTCTTAGCAACCTTCTTACAATGGAAATTCCTCTTATTCTCGGTATATTTTGCAGGGAACCCACTACCTATAGTATGTTTCTTCTGCCACCAAAGTTTTGCCCGTCGGTTGCCGGACATGGCCACCACCTCTCAGTGACGTTCTGCCAGCAGCTTCTTAAAGAAAGGCTTCCTTCTCCCATCTCACCTTCATATATATATGGTTTTGATTATGCAGCCCTAAGTTATGCACATGTAATGACTGTGATTGCATATATATTCATTAGCTTACAACCATAAATCATGCATATCTGTTACTGACATAATTAATGAGATTGATTGGCTACTATTTGTTTCTTTCTCAGATAATAGTGACCCTTAGTAAAAAGGAAACAATGGTAGCAACAGAAATCGCAACATATGCACGGCAACACCGCATGATTTTCTAGTGACATTTTATGGAACGCATAGGATATAAACGACTCTGATCATTAATTCAATATGTGTTTGATCCAGACAATGCTCCATCGGTGCCGTGGACCTGCTGTATTTCTTTCTTAATCCAATTAATAGTTAACAAATGAGTCTGTACCCTTACCACGTAGCCACGGAAAAAATTAAGCATGTATTCACAAATCTTGTTGCTCTACCACTAAACAACATTTCTAGCACCATCATCGGTTTTATCATACGAAAAATCATTTAATTACCACCGGCCAAGCAGAAGATATCATTTTTGAACAACAGATTTAGCCCCTATGTGATTAGACCACAACAACACGAACAAAGGGAAACAACAAACCATATTGGTGTGCCCTCCATCCATATCAAACAACTAGATCGTAACCTATCACTGCAGCATACACAATTCCACACACAGCACATATTTCTCACTGGTCAGTATCAGTTTAATGCTTGCAAGAAGCATGCACAATTTTTTGAGTCAGAAAACATAAATAACGAAAACTGAAAAACAACAACTATGTTCAGCAAACAATATAAAAGGAAAACCATACAAGCAAATAGAGTTCAGTTCCAATAAACACATAAATTCCATAAGCAAATGAGATTAGAAAATACAAGTGCTTAGCATCCACTGGCAAGAAAATACAAGTGTTTAGCATCCACTGACAATATTGGAATAACACACGAAAACAACGATCATATATAAGCACCATCCAGAGCCAACAGACACAGTAGCACAAAACTAATAGATAGACCTTGCGGTGCCGCTGACAGGAGTAACACTTCCAAGGCCATGCGACCTAAACCCTGCTGATACCTTCAGTGACAATCATGTTACACTCATCTCGGCCTATCCAATCTGTTCCTTTCCTTTTCTGAATCAGAAATCAATGGTAAGCTAGTTGTACAATGACCCACAAAAAAAAAGCCATTGATTATATAAAGATGTCAGATTACCTAAGTTTTGCTTGTTGACGAGCCTTCTCCATTGGTTATAGAAGAAGTAACACGTCCAGGTGCTTGAGGTTGACTAGTGTCAGGCAAGCAAGGTGCTTGAAAAATAAATTTACCAAAGAGCTTTAAATGTCCAGGCTGATTAGTTTGATGGTGCAAATAGTTCTGGACATGGGTGAATTCATGGGCCATTTCAACACTTGCACCTAAATTGGAGTTTGCCGATCCTCTATCGTCTGATGCATCATCCATTGATGCAAGATCAGGTATATTTAAATCAATCTGAGATGTCTGCCTAGGTGCACTGACAGCTATCGAAGCCCGACCATGAGAAGAATAAAGATCTACCGAAGCCACATCGAGAGGTATATTAAGATCTACAGCAAATTTAACATGTGAAGATTTTGCATTAACTGTCTGCGCAGAAGGACCTGAAGTGGATGACAATTTGTGAATTCGTGGTGCCTCATGTGAGACCAATTGTTGAGGTCTTTTTATTTCATTTTCTGCTTGAATCAGGATAGTATCATTGTTTTCCACTTCCATTGAATCAATGGTGGAGTTGAAAACAGTACCACTTATTTCTCCTTGATCGACATAGTTTTGAGGATTTCCCTTGTCTCTTTTGATGCTAATGTCATTATTGTTTGTGCCTAGCGCCATTGCTCCCGTATCATCCTGTTGCTGCACCGATTCATTTCCATGTAACTCAGAACCGTTATTGACAATGACATATTTTTTGTCACTCTTAGTGTTTTCCTTGTTGGATTGCATAATAACATAATTAGAGTCATTTGAGGCAGCATAATACTCATGATTTTCCTTTGCACTGCCTTTATGTTTACCATCTTTATTTCTTTCTCCATGACTGCAATCTGCATTAATAGCAATGTGTGATTCATCTCCATCCAACAATACAGAACCAGATTGGATGCCATAATTTGTAGAGTCCTTGCAAGCAGAAATGTCATTGACTTCGCTTTTCCATTTGTGTTCATACTCTTTTACTTCCACATTAGAAGATTTATTGTCACTCAAATTCCTCAAATTTGGCTCCACTAGCTTTGGAATGGTCAATCTGAAATCTACATTGGTAGCAGCGATGGTAGAACTTGATCCGTGGTATGGTGGAGCAATTTCACTGGCTAACAAAATACTTGGGCGTGCTGCAGAAATACTCTCAATCTTGTCAATCTCTTGTGAAATTAGTTGATCTGGAATGTCTTGAACCATAGCCGAAGGAAAAAATTTGCCTTCTGCATTTTTTTTTAAAAAAACATACATATTAGCAAGGAATAATCATGAAACAGAACATTGCTGCGGACATGCATCTGTAGTCATATATTCTATGCATATAAAGCTAACTGTGAGGTGCCGAGAGAAAAACATACAATAGCAGAAACACTAGTGATCTCTTGACAGTCATATATAAAACTCTGCTGCTTTTAGTTATTTTACTCCGCTTCATGTAAATCAAATAATGACATGTATATGTGAGTCATGATACCATTCTCCATAAAAAGTAATATATTATGCAACAGAGAACTTTCATTTAAGTCATAGTGTATTTAGATGATCACCCTTGTTGGCTTTATCATTGGAAGTTCTGTTCCCAATCAAGTTCCTCAAATTTGGTCCCTCTATCTTAGGAAATGTCAACCTAAAATCTTGATCGGAGGTAGTGATGGCAGAACTTGTACCCTGGTGTGGTGGAGCAATTATTTCAGCAGATAGCATGATTTCCTGTCCTGGTGCACAACTATTCTCTATCTTGTCACTTCCTTGTGCAGTTAGTTTATGTGGAACGCCTTGAACAGTAGTCGAAGTAGCAAAACTGTCTCCTGTTTTTTTTTTTTCAAAAAACATAAAGAGAGATAAGGAAACGGATAAACATGATACATAACACAGTTTCAAATTTCCATCAATAACGAAATCCTATAAATAGTTTACTCTGAGATGCCCTTGGGAAATTACAAATAGATGAGATACTGATGAATTTTTGACAGTTGCAGATAGATGTACATAATTCACTTAATTTACTTTGATCCTTACAAAAGAAATATGCTGATGCTGGTTATAGATAGTACTACTTTCCATATACAATATAACATACTATACCATAAACAGAAAATATTCACATATAATTGTATATACCATATTATTGTACATGGACAGCAGTATCATTGTCCACCTAAAGAGCTGTATTGTAGATGTGTCCAGTTGTGGACACCATTTCTCTCGTAGTGGTTGCTAAATTGGGTAAATTTTGCTGGCAGTGCGCTGCTTCATCAAGTATGAATTTAGGCTTAATAATTAGTTTTTCAACTATGTGGCATTTGGTTGAAAGCACCGTTACCTAACACAGTGAAGGTCAACCAAGCCGATGGTTAACCAAATAGACCAAGCGTTATTTAATTGTACATAAACTACAGTGATCACTTTAATTAGTCAATCTGACATCTAAAAATTTATCATTTCTTTGTCATTTTGCCTTCCTTCAAATTAACAGCGGCTTTAAAAATTCCTCTTGATGTTTTGGTTTCTTGCTGATTCCAACATCAGGATTGATGATGCCTCACTAATATTGTCTGACAAGGTTCAGTTAACAATCACAGTTTTTCATTGTAACTGATTCTATAAATCGGTTATTATTGTTTGATAATTTTTCATTATACATGTTTATAGTGAATTTGTTTAGGTATGATATTAGACACATAACTACATAAGTATCACAATTGAATTTGTGTTAAGGGTATGAATATAGAACTGACATCCTAAAATAATATTCTAAATCAATATTGGACAGATAAGTGTCACAGTTGAATTCGTGTTAGGGATATTTTTGAATTACCTTCATTTCATGTGAATTCGGGTTAAAGGACACTCGAGCCTTTTGAACGATGGTAAAGAACTCATCATAAAAGTAACTCTCATGTTACTCTGATTTATGCTGCCGTCACATTACAGCAGCCACCATGAGTTCCCAAGACCTTTAAGAGTAAAACTCCATAATGCATTCTTAAGTCAGGGTTCTAATGTTATTTAAGGAGGCTATGAACAAGGTGACATAAACCACACGGGGTTGAAGGGCTTGGTCTCCTTGAACTCTAGTTTCTTGGTATTCATTTCGTATGTGGCACTTTGTTTTTGTCTTGATCTCATGAATACTAGCAACTTTGTCATCCCATAGGGACCATCACGGCTTCCATGCCCACTACCTCCACCATGGTGCAGGAGGTGGACATGTGCTCCACCGTATTTTGGAAGGCCTTTGGCTAGAACAGAAGTGGATCGACAAAGAATAATCTCTAGGTTCCTTCGACCTAACCAGTCCATCATTATCCCAAAGAGGAATTAGAAAGAGCAAAAGGACCATTCACGAGGTTCTTCTGATCGCTAGGTCCACGACATCATGGGCATGGTCTATTTGCATGTAGCCCATCAATTTCCTACTTTGATTTCCAGCCCAATAGAATCATCATCAATCCATGTTGTCATCACTTTCTTAGTTTGTTGATTTCTGTCCCAATAGAATCTCTAATTGTCGTGACCATCACTTTCCAACTTTATTGCCTCATGGTATCATCCCCAGTTCAAGTATTGGGAGCACATTAAGGGATTCCTTTTGAGCAACAGCCTTCTTTATAATATCATAAGTTGTCAGCCCAACTAGTTCCCTACATACATCCTTCGAATACCTATTCTTTCAAGAACACCTTTATGGGGTCCATCTAGAATCTTTAGTTCCCACTACCTTCACTTAAAAATAATAGTCATTGCATGGTTTTACTCATCTTTTTTGGGCATAAGACCTTTCTTTCTCGAACAAATGGTAGTGGAGATAACATAGACAAAAAGTCTATGTTCCAACAATATTCCATTTCCTTGCTTAAATTATATGGTCATTGTTGGATGTTACAGCACAACAACAATGTCCCATGTCCTCTATACTCATAGCCCCAAGGCATGCATGCCATCTCGTTCTAAGAATGAAAACATTTTTTCTTATTTTCCCAATGAACGTTTCTATAGAGGCAAACCCCAGATCCGGATGACCATTTCTATTACTGGTGGATTCACAGAAAGAGCCCTATTTCCAAACCTCAACAAAAATCCTTGGACATGGTGTACCACCACTAGTGGACATGTCCGATGAACATGATGATTGAACATCCTTCCACATCTCTATTCCTATAAGTGCTCTAGTGCATGTAGGCACGAAGATTATGAAAGAAGCTCGAGATTTGATATAGGGCTTGCCTTCTAGTAGTTTGATCGGATTTCTTATAGTAAGTAGCTATTTATATACGGTGTCGGTGTGGTCCTGTGTAATGTCACATATCCAAGCATGTTTACGATTGATTTGGGATGGTCTGTTCTAGTTTAACTCTCTTCTTAATGCAATACATTCATTTGTACACTAACAAATGCTCAAATTTCTATTTTAAGGTAGTTGACAGTCCATGCAAATTTCACTGATGTCTATAATAAGCAACCAGCGAGCATACAATAGTAAGGATGCTTATGTCTTTCAACTAAAGAAGACAACATGCACCACAAGTTCTATTTGGATTGGCTTTTGATATATATGTTGCTGAACTAACTGATGTCCTTTAGTAGAAATTTACTTTCAAATTAGCCATACAACAATCAAATAACACAATCACTCTGTGCTGACTGTTCATATATTACATGTGCAACTTTTATACTTTCACATATCATCGTAAAAAAATGTAAATCATTAAATACTTTATTATTTTAACATATCACATAACCAATTATGTAAAATTTTTGTCACTTTCTCTAGGAATAGAGGTCTTATAATTGTACATGTTATGAAATAATTTCACCCTCTGTAACAAAAAGAGACAAATAGTAAAACATAAAATGGAAGCAAGCACAAATGAAGGGCACATACTATGAAAAAACAAACACAATATTGAAGCAGTGTTAATGTTTATGGGATGTGGTACGTAGCCATAACGTTGTTAACACATGATCAGTGATATAATAATTTGAGTGGTCAGAGGAACAAAAATGCTGTCCATATAGAACTAGCAAATTTGTAATGGCATAAATCATGTGACATTCATGTCAGTCTGTCCCGTTTGCATGTCCCCACCTGGTGGTAGACTATATAATTGAGAAACAGCAATGGAACTTATGCACATTACTGTTTCAATCATGTAGTTTTCTCCTGCAGCTGTTGTCTTTATAAATTTCAAACAGTTTTAAGAATTACATCTGACCTATGTGTTGTTTGAATCAGCATGTGTACAAGTGTTCACCTTGAGGGGGACTACATCTGGGAGTGATGGAAGGCACACCATTTGGGCACATCATAACTTCAGTCGTGCTTGTGCTGTTACTAGCAATATCATCGTCCACTCCTGAAGGAGGAAAATTAGAGGAACTTGCTAACCATATAGAGAATAATGCAAGCACAAGTATCGTAATCACAAGTAATTCACATGTGCTAACCTTTTAAAGCATTACATATGTGAGAGGAAGGAATAGCCCCATGACAACCAATCACGTGAGCCATGTCTGTGCTACTATTGTCAAGGTGACCACTCGCTCCAACTGGAAACTTACAATTATTGATAAACACGTATATATACATATATACATATATATATATATATATATATATATATATATATATATAT
Organism: Eleusine indica; assembly: GCA_030378355.1. NCBI lineage: Eukaryota > Viridiplantae > Streptophyta > Magnoliopsida > Poales > Poaceae > Eleusine > Eleusine indica. The sequence goes on from CM059499.1 coordinate 34,912,438, forward strand.
ATATATATATCTTTAGGCACATCAATTATACTGACAAATTTAAATATTCTCACCTCGTGGGGGCTTACAACCATTAGCAACAGAGAAAACCATCTTTTCAGTGTTACTATTGCCCATGTCATCATAGTTTCCTGCAACTAAAAAATCCACATTGACTCGATAGGAACATAATTGACTTCAGATAAAAGTTTTATACCGGCAGATTTGCATGTGCTTACCTTGTGGCATATTACTAATGCTAGCAGCTTGGAAAACTACCTTCTCGGTCATGCTTGAGTTGTTACTGTCAGGATCACCTCTGGCTCCTATAACATGAGAAGCGCAAGAAATGTGATAACCACATAAAAAATTCAGCATGACGCATGTCAAAAAAGAAGGATTGTGTATGAAATCGAAGGAGCACAACAATAACAAATTTCTAGATCATCAATGTTTAATTGTTTAGATGTGGAATAACAAAAAGTGATAAGCACATAATTATCCCCGCAGCCACAGTATCTTATTGGAGTGAAAAAGTTTACATGTACTAGGTACAATCTAGATAGGCATGCCCCTGTCCCATTCGCCCTTACGCTGCTAGTGCTAAGGTCACCTCGGTAGATCATAACTTTATTTGTGTTTATGCTTGTACTATGAATATCATGCTTGACTCCTAAATTTGCAATATGATAGAAGCTTATTGATATGAATATGTAAACAACAATGCATGCATGGGTGCTCTAATATACTAGCTGGTCACATGTTTTCACCTTCTGAGGTATTATGTCTGTGAGAGGAATGAAGAGACCCTTGGCACACAAAATCATGAGAGATATGGTTGTGATACTATGGCCACAGTCACCGCTATAGACTTACACCTGAAAATTACAGTGACTGATACACACATGACACGTGAAGTATTACCGCTAGCAGCTGGGCAAACCATAAGCTTGGTCTTACTACTGCTATTATTGTCAAAATCACCTTTGGTTCCTTTAATTGTAGAGAAGAAGAAATAAAATGAGAAGCACATAAGCATTGAACCTAGGTGTTAAACTAAACAGTGCATGTGCTCACCTGAGGAAATACTACTACTGCCTAGATCACCACTGGTTGATATCCCTAAAAAAGAGTAGGAATTTTATAAGCATATAATTTGGTTTGCAGGCACATTATCTTATTTTAGTGAAAAGTATACACGTACCACCATGTGAAGGGCTGGATCCACAAGACAAAGAAGGTACAGTATCTTGGCCAGCCACCGATCCTGTTGTCTTGGTGTTGCTAGTTCTAAGTTCACCATTGACTTCCGTAACTGGTGGCCCTTTTAAATGTTTCTTTTCCTTCTCCTTCTCATACTTTGCAAGCCCCTCACCCCAATTGAGGCGTGTCTTCTTTGTAGTGGTACAATTCACATCCTCAACATTGGCAAAAGGGTTTGTACTATGTAACCTTTTTCTCTCAGATTTCCAATGCCTTAGATCTTTGAAAATATCATTTTGACCACTGCTTTGTCTCATGCTAACATCAACATTAGAACATTCGAGCCGGGGCTGAACTGATGGTACAATCATCACGTTTGATCTTAGCCCAGTATTTGGAGGTGAAAAAGTTGATGGTCTTGGGCTCTTTGGGTGAAGCTTGGGAATTTTCAGAAGCTGACTTGAGCAGTTGTCATTGTCATTAGCTTTCACGGTCACACTATTAATAGAACCTTTCAGCAAGGCCTGAGCTGGGGTTTTGTCTGTTGGATGGGACCTTGAACCAGTATTCTGAGGCAATAATAGAGATGCCTTCGCTAATGTCTTGTTCGGTTGGAACTGAGTCATTTTCACTAGCCCCCTTGAGCTATTATTATGTATCTTGCTCACATCATCATTAGAATCTTTATGGTGGGGCTGAACTACTGATGTGTTCACCTGAAATCTTAAACCCATATTTGGAGGTGATGACAACAGTGCTTGATTCGGGCCCATGTTTGAATGAATCTGGGTCTTTTTCAATGACTTCCCTGAGTTATTATGTGGGCTCATGCCAACATCAACAGAAGAATCTTCACATGGAGGATTAGCTGATTGTGTAATCATTGAACGGGATATTGACCCCTTCTTTGCTGGAGAGGGTGGTGGTGGCGTCAAGGCCCTTTTTGATTGAACTTGAGGTGTCTTTCCAGACGGCATTGAACTATTAGATGATTCATTCTGAGAATGCTGACACAACTGTTGTGAATTTGAAATCCTTTTCTTTGGAGGAAGAATTGTTGCTATCGATTGCTGCGTCGAATATGGATGGGGGCCGAGTAGTCCTTTTACAGCTGGGCCACCCATAGATGAGTTACAACTTCCACTGTGACCTGATGGGCACAAGGTACCATCCTGGGACGAAATCATTTGTTGTTGCGGCAGGCGAGACCTAGGTTGACCTATATCCATCCAGTAAGAAACAAATTACCCAAAGCCTTAAACTCAGAGCATTAAAGGTTGTATACAATTATCAACATAAGAATAATACATGAAGGGTACATGAAGAGTATTTCAGAAGGATTCTAAAAAAAGAAGAAGAGTATTTCAGAAATTGTAATATGTAATCTGAACCAAACCAACAAGTCTTTGTTGAATCCTCTAACTGAATGTTAAAAAAAAAAAAGAAACATGGATGATCTATTTTAAGGGTTGCACCTAATGACAAGGAGGGGGTGGTTGATGGGGAGAGCACTCCTCCATGGCTTTCGGTGCACTTCTGCTCTCTGCCCGTGCTGGCAGCATTGTTGAGATGATCCTTCTCCTTCCCTTGTGGTGGTTCCACTGGATCCATTGCTACCTTTCAGACGACAGACCACACAAGCTAGAACAGTAGAAAAGGAACAAAGATCTGGTTTTGATAGGGAAATAATTCAGAGGAACAGATTCAGTGAATACTTCGATCCTAGGTGCTGAGATAGAGGAGTTTGGAAGATGATAGCTAGAGATGTAGTACAGGATAATGGAGTTTTGGCATTTAGGATTAAACTATGGTAGAGATTTGAAGAGGTTGCCTGGGTGCAAACCCATTTATTTTGATATATTTCTTATCTTGTTGCTATTAAAAAAACAGATAGCAGTATTCCTCATAGCCAGCCCACAGGAATCATAACATTTATTGTGCTGTTCTTGCCATATATCCACGCCTTTGGGTTCTGGATTCTTTTGAGCCTTTTTGCTATTGATATCACCAAGAGTTAAAAAGCTACTAAAAGTGTTGTTGGCAGTTTTGGCTGGTTTTTAATGCCAGCCTGTGTAATTTGATTTTATTTGGATCTATTCCTTTATATTTATGGAGTAGCCATGATTACAGCTAAAATTTTTAGAAGGCAGATAAAAGTTGTCTTTCTTATAGGCAGCCCTCAGGAATCACAACATTTATTGTGCTCTTCTTGCCAAATCTATGGCTTTGGTTTTTGGATTCTTTCTAATCCTTTTACTTGTTATATCTATATGTTATTGGTAGTTTTGGCCAGGCTCAAATGCCATCTTGGGAGTAATTTATTTTTTTATGGATGGCCTTTTATATTTATACAGTAGCAATGAATACTGCTAAATTGATAGTTGTATTCCTAATAGGCGGCCCTCATGAGTCAAAACATTTAATGTGCTCTTTTTAACGTCCTTTTCCCTGTTAGCATATGACATCACCGAGAATTGAAAAGCTACCAAAAGTATTATTGGCAGTTGGGCTAGGTTCAAATTCCAGCTTGGCTATTAATTTGATTTTACTAGGATCTATGCCTTTTATATTTAAAGAGTAGCAATGAGTACTACTAAAATATTATAATGGAAGACAATAGTATAGTTGGTTTCCATTGCAAGTTTGGGTAATTTGATTTTCTTCTGGGTCTATACCTTTTACATTTATAGAGTAACAATGAATACTGCTAAAACTTTAGGCCGCCTGAGTAGCATGGCTTGGTGCAAAGAGACAAAAGGAACCAAAAAACACAAAAATAAACACAACTACAAACAGTGATCCACACTATTGCTTTTGGCTAGACTGACATTGGAAACTAGGAGGACCATTGATCCGCTCTGCAGGCCCATATATATATAACAAATTTTTGGGGACAGTTTTGTGACGATCTCTTGAAGATGCTCTTACCCCGGTAGCCTTATTCCCTGGTCACACCTCCTTCTTCCCCCATTGCGGCATCCATGTCCAGTCCCACCCCTATCTCTGAGCAAGGCGCAACACGCGCCATCCTCGCATCTGGATTGCAGTGATGAGGCACTAGACCTGGCGACTATGAGCAAGGTCCGGTATGGCGACGGTAGCACGTTAGCCTGAGTTTAGTAGGTCGTTGGGGTCTGGATGGCAGCACAACAACTAGTGTATGAGGCCAATTGGACCCAACCGGAGTATTCTACATATCTTAAAGGACCTATGTATAAATTTCATTTCATTTGGAGGCCCCTAGCTATTTAAATTAAATTAAATCAGAACCAGGGACCTCTGTGCAATGATTTGAAAACATTGAGGGTCTTCTTGCAAAAATCATTGTCTAATTGTTCCTGCCGCCATTTTCCGTGCGCGAGCGCTGCTCGACCACCGTCGCCTTTTCTGCCGACCCCGGGACTTGGTCCCGCACTCCCGCGCGCCAGCGACGCCGTGTCCCATCCTCCACCCTGTTCCAGCACGCTTTTGTCAGCCGAGCACCAGAAAATAGTGCCGTCTTCCTCTCTCGATGCCGACGCAACCCCTCCAGCCGCCTCCATGATTCTCCGCACCTCGCTGCTCCCGGTCGCCCCCACCGCGCCTGCTCCCCCCTGCGCGACCACAGAACCGCGCGCACTCGCCGCAGAACGCTGCATGGCTACGCACCAGATCACATTTCCCCGCTTCCTCGGCCACTTTGTCTCTCGCACTCCCGCGCTGCCATGGCCCCGACGGCAGAGCACCATGATTTTCCGTGCTCGACCGTTCCCGATCTTCTGAAAGCCACCAAAACCACTCGCACATCTCACCCATGGTCTGCGACCGCAGTCCGGGCTCAATTGGCCCTATAAATGCCCCCCCCCCCCCCAAATTTCTCTGCACACCCGCCATTGCCATTGTTGAGCTCCAGCTCAAGCTCGATGCCCCGCTGTCTCAGCATCCTTCCGTCCTGAGCCAAGCATTCCCCGCGCGCGTCTCGCTTCACACTCTTTCCTCAAACAAACACCAAAGACTATCATACTTTGAGTCGGTTGAATTCCAAAGAAATCCCGGCGGCTCTGTTCCAGATCGTCTCCGGCAGCAGCTCGAAATTCTCAATCTCTGGTTGGCCCTTGCGCCCCATTTCTTCCTTCCCGGTTGCGCAATCCCTCTACGCAATGCGCTGACCCCTTTCTTTGTTTAATTGTTCAACTTTTATCGAAGGAATCGACACTCTTGTCGCCGCCTCGCCGACGAGTTCCAGGGTCCAGCCCTCATCAACGTAGCCCAGCACGATGCCGGTCTTCACAACACAGCCATGAAGCTGTAGGAGAAAACCCCACTTCGTTTCCTGCCCCAAGCCATCTTCGCGACGCCGCTGAACAACCGCCTTCCGCTGCCTCTCACCGTCGACCAGCTTCCGGTGAGCCCCTGCCCTCGCGACCACTCCCAGCTGGCATGCCTCGTCGAGGACGTTGCTCCCGCTCACACGCGATGAGATCTCACCGCGCACAGATGCCGGCAATGAGCACTCCGGCGAGCCCTACTCCCCTCCGACAGTGCTGACTGGCACGCTACTCTGGCTGCACCCTGGCGCCTACTGCCATCCCGCATGGCACCTGCATGTCACCGACGTGGCATTGGTCTGAAAATACATAAACCCCCAAAAAACACAGAAAATGTTGAGAAACTTCGCCAAATCATAGGAAATAAACTAAATATCAATTGGAGCCCAAATAAACTTTGTTAGCTTCACCTTGATCTGCTCTACTAAAGAAAAATGCATGTTTGATGTTCCTGTACTTGTCGATTTAATAATTATTTATCTTGCTAAAACACTAGATAAATCACTATAAATCCTAGGAACACTTTTTAATTCTGATTTTTGGCATGCACTGTTTACTTATGTTAATATATCATTCTGATTTTTGGTTAGGCAAAACATGCAATATTTTATCCTCTAGGATTTATTTAGCACATTTTATTATAAAAATGCTAGTAACTAAATTACTAATATCCAGGAGTTGACACTTGGTGAAAATGAAGTTTATGCATGCCTCTGTTCACAATAAATCGTTCATGTCCAGAACCATAATTTTACCTTATCAAATGAATTATTTTCTCTTGTAACTATATTACCCCTATTTAAATGTTTTAAGAATATCTACACATAAAATATTAACAATTAAACTTGTTTCTCTGAAGACATATTTCTCTAAAGCATATGTATTTGAGAACATATTAATAAGGTTATTAGCATTTTTGCATTGATTATATCATTGCATGTCATGGTATTATTTCAATACTAATTAACATATTGTTCATATATAGGTAACGATACCCAGGAGCAGGAGCAGGATTTTCAGAACGATACTGATTTCTAGGAGCAAGAATCTTTAGTTACTAATACTTGTCTTGATCAAGACAAGCCCTGGTTTGCATTCGACTTTTTAAAGTTTTGCTAGTTTTAAATATATCACTGTTGTGTCTATATTGGTTGTTGCATTAGGTTAATAGGAGTTGGTTAAAAACCCACCTTACATGTTTCTCCAAATGATCCGTGTTAGTTTTATATGAGTCTTGACAGGATCCAGTATTGTGCTGCTATGCTTAGTAATTGAATAATGACATTAGTTGTATTATTCATACTAAGAGAATAAACTTGATCACTAAATTTAAACTTAATAAAATAAATTTACTTTTTATGTTATGACCGGGAAGGGATGATGCATGTGTAGGTTTACAGCAACACATGGGTGTTGACTACGATAGTCCTGTCTTGTTGAACCTAAGACACGTCTCGTTGTTGGCTCCTTGATCAAGTATTAAAGAATACTAAATACATCATAGTTTATGGGCACTAGTAAACTGATGTAGCATTAACACAGCAATGAGGATGGTACCCTAAACCCTAAACCCTTCTGCTGCTGGAGTGGGTGGTTCATACCGCGAAGTACTGCTGGTAGGATGGCATGTCCACTCAATGAGACTAGACCCAGACCAAGTTGTTTTGATGTTCTTGCAAAAAGTTGCCATATACGACCTTAGTTGGTGCGTATATGTCATGTATTTCGGATTTTCCTAGCTGGTGCAAATCAATTGTAATTGCTGTCGCTCGTAGTAATGAGTACCACTTGTTCACTGATTTATCATGTAGTTCACATGATACTATAAAATTGATTATATTGTCTTATGATGATTATTATTACTACTGCTCTCATGTTATATTAGTTATTTACTATCTGCTATGTTTTATTATTCATGAACTGCTTCACTAAATTTATATTTCTGCTCTACATAATGAAACTTGGCTAAATAAAATTGATAGAACTAGTAGTATGCTTAGTGTAAGTCTTTTAAAATATCGCTTCTATTAGAGCCAATGCATGTCTAGGTCTTTTGACGGGTAAGCCTTGCTGAGTAATTAGTACTCAGGCTTTATGCCTTTGTTATTTTCAGGCAATGAAGAAATAGAATTGCCTGTAGATATGATGCCATGGAACATGCAAGTCCCTGAGGGTTGGACTGCCCACTAGGAGTTTGACCTGCCGTCGCAGTGATGTTGTGTGCTGCTAGAGTGATGATTCTATGGGCATGAATCAATACTATCGCTGTATCGTTATTTGCTTATCGTTATTTGCTTCCGCTATTTTCAAACTATTGTGAACTTGTAATATTCCGTTGCACTTTCACTATCTTAATGATATAATAATTTGATTTAAATTTGAACAATTATTGTATTGTCACGTGTCTGCGCTATCAGCACCTTTGGGATTCCGATCTTCTGGGAAGGGTCGCCTTAGGATGCGTTTTCTTACTACAAATATGAGCTAGCTCAGTGAGGAACTGAGTCTTATATTCCTCATGTGCAGGTCCATAGACTGCATATGTGCCCACGTGAAACCATCTTTCTTATTTCTGAGGAGGAATTTTGAGTAAAAATCTCCTTCATCAATGGCTCCAACATAAAAGGTGGATAAATTGACACCTAGAATCATACCACCCGATCAACCTCTGGGTGGCATAGTATGCCAGAGGTAGTCATGACCTGCAGCTAAATGATTAAGAAAAGTATTGGAGAAATGGTTCCCCCCAGATTCTATTATAGCAAGGAAATCTAAGTGTTGTTCTTTAACCAAAGAATTTATTCTGTTATGTTTATCTAGTTCCCCCAGACCTCTGGTGCTCCAACATATTCCTTTCATTTGGAAATTATTTTGTTAGGCGTTTCTTGTGTTTTGGGTGGATGAGAAATCTTTCCCCTACCATGCCTTGTTTTTGAATTTTTTCACATATGGACCGTATTAAGATCGTAGGGAATGTGATCCGACGGGACCTCATGGAGGAATTGTTCAATTCACGGCAAACATGATTAAGAGAATAGTCTAAATCCTCCACGTCCCCCTCAAAAATGTTATTATCTACCGGAGACGAGGTAGAGTACTTCCTGCCCTAAGAACTAAGAGAAGAAACAGTACCCTTAAGAGAAAACGCAGCATGAATAACCTCGCTATCGTTTCTACCTAGAGACACCCCAATAATACTAGTCTGGGCTCTAATTTTTTGAGAAGAAAGGGAGGGAAAGAGAGTACCTTCATCGAAGTTTCGCCTTGCTGCAAGGTTTTGTGCTTTGATCATCATATCCTCATCGCCCTTCTTATGCAAGTCATGGCGTAGACCTGTAGGTGGTCCAGGAACATAATGTCGATTTCCTTTGTTGTATAGAGCCTCCGCCACTTGGGAAATGACCCCTCCTTTTCTATGAGAAAGATCCAGGAGCGACTCCGCCATAGCTTTGTTAGTGGAATCGGCGCGAACGCCATTCCTCTTGCAAACCGCCTGCAGCACGCGACGCGGTAGGGAGTGGAAGTCAATATAATCATCCTCACGGGTATGTGCATGGTAGCGGTGAGTCGTGAGGGTTGGCCGCCTTGTCCAGGAGTTCATTCAGCAATCCTCTGAGGTTTGTAGACCCTCCGGTTGGCTGCATGGCCTCACCAGGGGGGCTGTTCTGAGGCCGGCGATGTGCTACCCTTTACCAATTTCTCCACAGCCACTAGCTGCAGAGGCGTCACCGGAACCTGAGTAGCTTCCAGCACCCTGCCAATTCTATCCGTAGTGCCTGGTGTTACCTGCACCTCCTGCTGGATAGAGGCACGGTCATCTGGCATAGCCGCGTTCCAATCTAGGGGTGATGTGGCCCGCGGCTTGGAACCATCAGGGACAGCAGGCCTAGACAGAACGTCAGGCATCACAGGCAGTTGGAGGCCATCGGAAGCAGCAGCGCTGGCCAATTCTTCGCTGGCAGAAACCTGTGGTTGGACAGGGGCAGCGAAGTAAGGATTGCCGTCCGCGATGACTCTGACGATTTTCCCTAAATAGGAGTCCTGAGCAGCGGCGTCGTTCGCACTGACGTGTCCGCCACAACGGGCAACGCATCCGTTGGTGCTGTCGAGACCTCATCCATCGTGGCCATAATATTGGTAGTGTCCTTTCCCAGCGGTGGAATGGTCATTTGGTCAACTACCTCGAGCATTGAGTTGGGAGATAGAATTCCTTCATCCGCACTTGATATATCAGAGAATGATCCATCAGCCATAGAATCATCTTCCGCAGCAACCTTAGCAGCGACCTCATCAATGATAGAGAAGGCTGCCTTGTCAATTATCTCCTCGACCAGTGCTCTGATTTTTGCCGCCTCCACCTCATGATTCTTCACCTCATCTGCGTCATGTGAAATCTTCTCATTCACCACCTGATTCTTATGTTCACTGCGATCAGCATCTGCAGCAACCTCCTGCTTATTATTTCCATCTTCGGGACACTTTATATTGGATAGGATAAAATTGAAAAGAGTAATGTCGAAAGTCTAGCCGCACTATTAGCTTGACTCACAATGATAGTTTTCATTGTTTCAGCCGTATATTATTTTTGTTTAAAAAATGTGAGGACTAAACTAAATGCTAAATTTTAGTTAACTGAAAATTGGCAAATCTGATATTGGTAGCCAAGTTTATATACCCTCTCAAGATGACTAGTTAGATGTTTCATACAAATAAGCCCTTCATTTCAAAATTATTGTCGTTATTGACTTTTTTTGTTAAATTTGACCATTCGTCTTATTCGTCATTTCTTTTTTCGTTAACGAAGCCCTCCTCCTCCCCGCACGTAACCGCTCCCTGTTCCTACCGGCATTCGCACTCGCCGTCACGTTCACGGGCTTCGTGGACCACGCCTACACCCTGGCCATGGACCGCGCGCTACGGCCCAATGACATGGCCGCGGCCTACCTCCTCGCCGCGTTCTTCAGCCCGATGGTACGCGCCGTCACCGCAGCCGCCGCGGTCGCGACGTACACAGGAGAAAGGCAGCAGCAGCAGGCCGTGTTGTTCACGATGCTCGTCATCCACGCGCTGCGCGGCGGCAGCCGACGCCAACGTGCTCTAGCTGGCGAACCTAACCCGCGGCGCCGCCGCGCTGGGGCTCCTCTCTCGGTTCCTCCTCACGCCGCCGCTCATCGACCTGCTCGTGGCGCTGCACCGCCTCCTCGAAACCTAGATCGCCGTCGTCGTGTCGTTGTCAGAGCCACCCTGCACTGGCTTAGCTGCCATCCGCCGCGCATGGCGGCTCACGCGGGAGAACGTGGCGCGGTCCGCGGTCTTGGTGGCCGCTGAGGGTTTCCTTACCGGCGTTCTGCCGCGCTGGTGCGAGGTCGCGGCGCGGGGCGCGCTCGAGTACAGCACGATCGATGACGAGTTGGTTGAGCGCGGCCTGTGGATCATCCACGTGCTCCTCCGGAGCGGGGCGACTGTCCTTGGTGTGTGTGCGGCCACGGCGTTCTACAACCAGCGCGCTCAGGGCGTCGCGGATGGCACACCAACAGCTAGAAGAAGCTTTGGTACTTCCTTCACTTTTAAATTATTATCATGATTGATTTGTTAATTATATTTAATCATTCATCTTATTAAAAATATTTATTTAAATAGATAAAATAAAATAATATATTTTTATTTTTATTACTGATAAAATATATTATATTTTTAAACTATTTTAAATAAATAGAATTTTTAACATAATTTAAAAAATCAACGATGATTATAATTTCACAACAGAGTAAGTATTATATTTCAGCATCACTCATGACTCGAGTCCATGTTTTGGATCAAAAAATTTATACTATATCGTCCATATCTTTTGAGTCATTTATGCCACGTGCGAGTTGTAAGGAAAATTGTTGTTTACATAAAATAAAATACAAACGTGCTGAATTGTTCCATTCATTATGGTAGGAGGAATGGAGTGGCTGAGCTTCAATGCTCTACGGGAGATGCTGCTTGGGAGAAGAGCAATACGATGCCAACTGGTGACAGCGCTGCAAAAAGCTCGTGGCTGGACCCTTCGGATCTTTGTTTGTGTTTCTGCCGCCCCTCTGGTCTTTTATGTTTTGGCAGCGACATGTGCTTGGGTAGCCACACAGGGGACGCCATCCGTGTTCGTGCCAAATGACATAGTTTTATGACTGAAACGCATGAGCGGTCCCTAAACTATTTACGGGTTCTTATTTGGGTCCCCAAACTCTTATTTTGCATTTCTGGTTTCTTAAACTATTTATGTGTTCTCATTTATATCCCTAAACTCTCTGTATGCACATCTAACTCTCTAAACTATTTATATATGTCACTGTATATCCCTAAACTATTTATATATGTCATTGTCGGTCCTAATGAGACATGACATGCTCAAATTGATGAAACGTACCCCTTGCCATGCCAATGTATATTGTCATGCCGGTCTATATGGACTCGCCTTTTTAGCTGTCATATGTAGATCGATCATGGAGGGACATCGCCGTGTTGACTACCACAATGGAAGAGTGACGTGAATCGGTATCCTAGTGCTCAACAAGGAGCGCTAATGGGCAACCGACATAGTGACACTAGGTCGTGGAGGTGCACCACCGTGAGCACTAGCGCGGCCAATGGGTACTTAATGACTAGCGTGACCAATGGGTAGTGGTAAGCTAGCGCAAGGACGACTCTGAGAGTAGGTACGATGGTTGCTTGGAGGGGGGAGGGGGTGCGCAACTGTTCGATGAGTGGGTGCAACGGGCAGGACCGAGTCATAGAGGTATATTGTCACCATAACTAGACTGGCAAATGGGTGGTATTAGGCCAATACAAGGATGCCTCGACAAGTAGGCATGATGGCTGCTAGACAGGCGTGTGCAACAATTACTCGGTGAGTGGGTGCAATAGGCTGCTTGGATTGAGTTACCATGTCACATATCGTCGATTATATTTAGCAATGTCTTGTTAGGATCGTTAGTGATACATATAAATAATTTAGAAACCTATAATGACAGTTTAGGAACCCAAGCGAGAACATATAAATAGTTGAAGGAGCTAGAAATGCAAAATGAAGTTTAGGGACCCAAGCGAGAACACATAAATAGTTTAGAGAGCCAGAAATGCAAAATGAGAGTTTAGGTACCTAGATAAGAATTCCTAAATAGTTTAGAGACCGGTCATGCATTTCACTCTAGTTTTATTATGATCCTCTATGAGAGCTAGATACCATAGTAGTCTTAATCTTAGGCGGGAAAATAATGTCTGCCCAAAGCCTACTCAGGTGCTTTATTCCTTTCACAAAGCGTAGCCTGAACCTTCAACACAGTCCATGCCCTATCGGCCTCCGTAATGTTTGTAGTTGGAGTGTTTTGCACGCAACTATATACACACCTCTAACGGAGCGTCACATTCACCGTGTTTGTGCAGGCTTTTAATCATTTTTATTTCTTTTGCTTCATGCTCGACCCATTGGAAACTGATCGATGAGCTTCAGCAGGGGATAATGTAATAGGGAAAAGTCCGCAATCCACAGTTACATGTCTTCAGCCCTAAACTCAAAAAATTATGAGAAAAGGACCTCTTTTCAATACCTTCCTCTTTCTCATAGAGATGGTGAACTTGCCCTACGAAGCTGATGATGATAATACGGTCTCAGAGTACAGGCAACAAAGCTTAAAAGGTGAAAGCTCTGTGTAGTTGTTGGAAATATGCGTGTTATTCCAATTCGAGATTTTATTTTTTGACAAATTTCATAAACATTCAAATTCATGATGTAAACTAACTCTAGCAGCAGGTAAATCAATACAATTAAAAGCACGAAAGACATTGACTCACACAGTGTTTGTCGACGTTTAATTTAGCGTAAATTATAGAAGTACAATATAGGTGACCTACAGTTGGTCGGTAAAGGCGGTTTCAGCGACCTACAGTTGGTCGGTAAAGAGTTTTACCGACCGATGTGGTCGGTCGGTATAAGTGGTGTCGGTAAAAGTTTTATCAACCAACCTGTGTTTTACCGACCAACCATAGGTCGGGAAAGTGAAATATTTACCGATCGACGGTAGGTCGGTATAAGTCAAATTACCGACCAACTGTTAGTCACCACCAATTCAAGTAATCAGAATTACCGACTAGTTGTCAGTTGCCAACAATTCAAAATAATTAGAATTACTGACCAATTGTCAATCACTAACAACTCAAATAATCAAAACGGGATTCACTATTATCCGGTAATGATGACATTCCGGTGTGACATTGTTACACAAGACACAATGCACCAAGTCCTACATCGGTTCACACATCACATTCATATTAACCGTACATGTAGGTCGCAAGGCAACATACAAGTGCTTAAAGTTGTCACAAGACAATATAAAACATAATGTGTTTAATACAAAAGTATATCATCAATAATGTTGCAGCACATGATGTTTTTTTTTATTGCTATCCACAGGTATTACATAAAGAATCCATCCATCTTAAATATTGTTATGAGTCACTCAACATAATAATCCCTTCCAGCTTATCAGATGTCATTCATAGTTCAGATAGTACATATAAATGTATAGTACTTCCTGCAATAAGTAGTAAGCAACCCATCAAACATGCATTGCTTATTGTTTTGTTAGCACTAATTTTGATTACTCAAAAAGAATACTCATAGCAGTAGAAACTGAAACAAGATTTAGCTGGCTTAGCTTGGTAGAAAAAAAATGATGTTTAGCTTATTACTTTTTTGTACGGTGGCGCGGCAGGGCGGGCAGGGATTTCTTGCTTGCCGTAGCATTTTACTTGCCAATATAAAGAACCACCAAAAGAAAACGTCAGAAGAAAAAACTGTTTACCTGTTCTGCAGAGTTCATTCCAACAAGCAGTAGTGGATATTTCATTATTCAAACCTACTCATAACATGCTATATGATACAACTCAACATAATTTCTAATATGGATCAGAACAGTTGGCATACATAATAAACACGAAGCACTTGAATAGAAAGATCAGTTCAACATTGGGCTTTCCCAATTGAATCAATGGCAAAGGTGTTACAGACCAGTGGAAGGTAACTACGATGATCTAAACACCTTTTTAATTTACTAAATCTTCAACAAGAATACTCAATTTCTAGTTCAAATTTTTTGGTAAAATTATCAGTGTACCAATTTGTTACATTTCAAATCAAATCTTTTACGACTCCATAAAAAAAAATCTTAGTCATTTATTTGTATACGTGACTAGTTTGTTAATCTACAGAAATCAGCCGCAAACCTCATGACAGCTAATGTTTCAGTCCATGGTGTTTTGCGGCAGCGCCCTGCACATACGCCTTCTTTCTACCACACACCAGCCCCTGTGTTCCTGCCCGTACGTCTATGTGTAGCTAGTCGTCTTCTTCCTCTGCCATTTTGAATCACTGCCGCAGCATCCTCCTCCTACGGCTGCGCTCCAAGACCTCTCGAGAAGGAACAGATGGATTTCAGCAGGCCTATGTCCATCAGTTTTTTTTTTTATGTGGATGTTCATCTGGACCTAGCTAACCATGAAAACTTGAACGTGGCTTCGGAACAAAAACAAGAAATGCCATATTCAATTGGCTGTGCAGCACTTAACGATTTAATTAAAATTACATTATATCATTTGTTGAAATTGGGGATGTAGCTCATTTGGTAGAGCGCTAAGCTTTGCTTGCTTTGAGGTATGGGGTTCGACTCCTCACATCTCCAAATAATAATTTTTAAATAAATTATGTTAGATTAAAATTGTGTTTACGCATTGTTCGATTGAGAATTTAGTTAGCATGTTATTATAAAGCCCACTTTTTCAATTATTGGATTATAAAATTTCCAATTAAGAACTTTGTTAGAAATAACTTACGCTTGTCGCCAGAGTTTCACTGTAGCTTTGATTCTTGTTACAATGGCCTTGTATATGTTTCAATCATCTTTCATGCTTTATTTTTTTCTTGGCGAAGGGCTGCATACATGTCGCCCGTCAAGTGCATATTACATACCTGTCTGTAGTAATTACTGGCCTATCTTTAGTGGCAGTTGGACTTGTCCGTCAGTAATTAGGTCTTTTGGTTGGGCCTCTTGTCAAAAAGAAAAATAAAAAGAAAATTTATTTCATCAAGTAAATGAAACTGACTCAGTCATCATCCTTGATTATATTTGAGATATTTATTACAACCTTTCGCTATGCATATATACTATACAGCCTCCATCCACAACATAGAAACCACACCAAGCCAACAACATTTATTCAACGTTTCTTTCTCTCCCCTCTCACCTGCTCCAAAAAATCATGCCATGTGGCACTGCCACGTCCATCTGTTCTCTCCACACACCAATCTCAAAGCATACGACGAATTGTCTCCTATAGGATGTCCGATATATAGAAAAAACTGTTACGAATGTCTTGCGACAAGAACATGGTACACTATTACAAAAGTGACTTTTAGTAATGGTCCATAAGTGGCTATAGAAAAAACCGTTACGAATGCCTTGCGGCAAGAACATGGTTCACTACTACAAAAATGGTTTTTAGTAATGGTCCATAAGTGGTTTTTGTGGTCAACACGAAGTCCATCATAAATAACTGTTACTGATTTGTAGATAATTTAGTTAGTGATGGGTTACATGTCTGCCACTAAGTTAGTGTCATGATTAGCAACAATAAAAAAAGAGACAATTGCATAGCAGAACCTGTTTTGAACTCTAATATCAAGATTGGACTTATTTTTCTAAACTTTTCAACAATGGATCTATTTTTTCGAAGATGAAGGAGCCGTCAGCCCTTTTTTTAACTTCCGTCAGGTCAGTTAAATTTTTGAATCAAAAAATAAAAAAGAAAAATGATTGGACATTTTTGCCCCTCACCAGCTATCTCTCTTACCCGCACCTAGCCAAACCCGATTGAATCCTCTTGTGTTCTTCTCTCTACTCAGGAGCCAACTCTAATCCTAGCAGAACTACGCGGGCGGCCTCAGAGTGCGGCGGCCAGGGCGCGCTCGGTGGCAGCCAGCGAGGCCAGGGCTCGTGGCCCGCATGTGGAGGCTGGGGCGCGCACGACGGCAGCAAGGGCGTGCGGAGGCCGGGGCATGCATGGCGGCGGCAAGGACGCGCACTGCAGCAGCCAAGGCTCGCGTGGAGGCCAAGGCTCGTGGCGGCGATCGGGGCTCGAATCTTCTGTATAGATATCCTCTATTCTTTTGTTGCAGCAACAAGTCCGTCATGAAAGTGAAAAACAGATGAAATGCTATCAAAATGCATACTTGAATTTATTTAAAATTTGATGTCCAAAATATGCAAAAAGTGATGTCCAAAGTAGAAAATCGGGACAATTTTTTTACTGTCTGATGAAACATGTCAATTGTTGAAAAGGGCATTTATGTCTTTTCACATCATATTTAACACTGTTAAGTACTCCAAACAGAATAGGGGCTGTCAGCTCCTTCATTTTTAAAAAACAGGTTCATTCTTGAAAAGTTTGGAAAAACAGGTTCAATGTTGACATTAGAGTTAAAAAAAGTCGTATTATTCAATTGCCCCATAAAAAAGCATAGTAGGAGCCCAAACAAATAGTGCTTGTTCCCACTTTCAAACCGTAACCCTAGCCAGTCGTGGCTTATGCTGCCGCCATTGTCCCCGCCATGGCCGCCATCCTTGCCGTTGCGTCTGTGGCCTCCGTCGCCATTGTGGCTGCCTTGTGCGACTCGATGCAGACGTGCGTGGTGAGGTGAAGTGCGGGCCCACCTGCTAGACATCATGTGGAAGGTTGGCGAGCGCCAGCGTCGTGACGTGGACTGGGTCACCGGCCATCGTCAACATTTTGGCCTATGCCACTACGATGTCAGCGGTGGCATTGGCGACCACGACCATCGCAGTCGCCATGGTGGAGTGGGGCAACCGGGGAGGCCGCCCCGTCACTAATCTGTCCCGCCCCGCCACTAAGTTATAACATCCCACCATAGACCCAATTTAGTGATGGCTTCTTCGTGTCTGTCGCTAATGGCAATTGCACTTCTCTTGCTGAAAATGATTTTTGTAGTACAGGAGGGCCATCTACATCATAGGAACACGTTGAGTCATGGGCTTGGCCCAGCTCGGTGGCAAGTGTATTGTTCTTTCATATTTATATTCTTCGAGTATCAAGAGGAAAAGTACTTTTGTGCAAGATATTCAGTGCTCCCATATGGCAGAAGTAGATAGTTTACCCCATACGTGGGCTAGATCTTCAAGTTCGTTCTCGTGTTCTATCTTATAACGTTATTCGGTAATACAGATTTAAATTTCGACATGTTTCTTATACATATTAGTGATCGATATATATGATCGGTAACGTATTAATATTGACTCAAAACTATCCGGGTCCTATTCCGGATGGAACAATATCCGTTCGATTCCAATCCAATTTCACCTGCTCCGCACCATATCTTTTGTTGGGCCAAGGCCCTTTGGTCTAATAAAACAGAAAGATCAAAGCCCCACCACATGTAAGAAACAACATTAGTTTCTCCTTCTCACAGCCCCACCGCGTCTGCTCTCAGGATCCTGTATTGCGTAAGACCTAGGCAACCAACGGCCGCTGCGTCTCCCGAGTCCAGTGGCGAATCCAGCGGGCAAAACTTGGGTATTCCCAAGCCGTTCACGAAGTTCATAATAGTAAATTACAACACAGTAAATATATAATAAAATGATATCCACACCCCCACATAGCTGAATTAATGAGAAATTATACATAATTGATGTCTGAACCAGGGTTAAAAAAACCAGTAATAACCGGCCGGTTAACCGGGTTAACCAGAAAACCGGTCTCGGCCGGTCACGCTAACCGACCGGTTAGCCCCAAAAAATCAAACTTGGTACTGTAGCAGTTCAATTAACTGGCCGGTTATTCTGGTTAACCGGTCGATTTTTCACCGAACCGAGCCGGATAATCTTCTTGAGAAAGCAACTAATTTCTACTTTGTGCTTTTGAAATAATTATAGGTCTTTGGAACAGATTTCCCAAACAGCAATTATCTATCTCTAAGAGCATTTCCAAGAGAGTCTCATAAACTCTCCCTAAATCAAATTAATAGTGTTTAATCTAAAAAACCATCTCCAACAGCTCTCTAAAATAACTCACAAATTTATTCTCTCGCTAAATTCTCCTTATTTATAGCTACAAACAAGGGAGAAACTGGGGGCCTCAATCCTTGTATTAACAAGGGAATTAATGTTTTTGTGGTCTCAGATGCTAACGTGGTCCAATCAAAAGTTTTTGAGATCTATTTTTAGGGAGAACTGTTGGAGGAGACAAGAAAACTTCTCACTAATTATTTTTTTAGTTGCTACTAAAACACTCTTTTGGGATCAATTTTTTGAGGAGATTTTGGAGATGCTCTAAGAATACAATCTAATACTCCTAGTTTTTAGATGTCATTTGGTAAGATTGAAATGAATTGGCGGTCCTTAAACTGGTCCTCAATTCTTATTTATTAGGTCCATAATGCACATTAGATTCAGATCAATTTGTCACATTTTCTCAGCATGTTCCCTATATAGCTCTGGTTTAGGTATAGATATAGATATAGGTTCCCAATCTATCGAGGTGACTTCAAATCTAACTGTAGCAGTGTTGCATTTCAGTCCGAATAGCAAAATGCCCGTACGTTGCTACGAGCTTTAAAAAATTATGATAAACTATAGACATTTGTTATGACTGAGAACAACTCAACAGAGATGAAATGATCATATTGCTCAGGACATGAGAAATTGTACTTTCCTTCTATGGCAAGTAGAAATTAGACTCGGGACAAGTTGTACTTCCACGATGTAAACATGCACCCTCATCCTACATATAAACGTTACATGACATGCAAATCAAATAATCTAAAGGCTAATTTTATTCATTTTTGTATCATTGCATGATTCATAAATATGACTAATAAACATCACATTGTAATAGCAATTTTTGTTCTTGATAGCCAGAAAAGACACAGTTTCACCTTTAATATTGCTAAGTTATAGCAAGGTGTGCGACAGAGGATAGTTTGTGATATCAGCTTAGGTGAAAATAGATGGCAAAAAGATGTCATGAAACAGGTTACATTTAATAATGCAAATAAATCAAACAACCAAAAAACTTTGTGTTTTAATAAGACATTGATCAAGCACGAATTGGAGCATGCATGTAACATTTAGAACATGTTCTTAAGCCCTATATGTTGACACCAAGATCCTCTTTTTCTTTCAATTTCCATACTGTTTGTATAATTTCAACATTTCCAGCAGCTCAAAAGAATGTATAGGTATAGTGCACATAAAAACAAAGTACAACATTTCTAGTTTGCTTATCTTGATCGAAACCTCTGATCTCCTTGTCATCTTTAGGTTTGTGGAGCTATACAAGAGCAGCTATAACAATGTAAAATGTGTCAGATTATGATCAACATGGATCATACTACATATACAATTTGAAACTTTTTTTTTTGCCTTCCTCTATGACTTGATCAAATATTACCAGTGCTACCTGGATAACCAAGCAGTCACTCTAGTCCCTAGTGTAAAATATGTCTCAAAAAAGTACCAAAATAGCAGATATTTTGGCAGTTCAAGAAAACAAAATATTGCAGTTCAAGGAATCTCTGTTTTCCCCAAAGATCATTCTTCAGAATTTAGAAGATCTGAAGTCCCAAGGAAGGCAAACAAGCACATTACATGTACTTATGTCCGGTTAGCAATTAATGGAGCAGAAAAGGCAAGGTTCATCTTGAACAAGAAATCAACTGGTTTCATCTATTATAAGGCCACATCTTGTAAAGTATTTGAAACAAAGTATCAATGTGGAACAAAAATAACCTATGACTTATCTCCAATTATTTCAAAATTTGTGACAATCTGTAGGACCATCGGTGCATTTATGTCCACTAAATCTCTCCTGAAAATACAGGGCATAAATAGTAATTATTGTATAAGCATAATGGATAATCCGCTAGATCGATGACCTGTAAACTACAATCTTCCTCTATCCCCCTTAATCAGCAGTAGCAATGGATCCTCAATCTCAAATGCTTCATGCAGTGACAACAAGAGCAAATCAACCATACTCAATGTTTTCAAGTCGTCTAGTCGACTCTAGTCGCCATGGGACCGACCAGGCGACTAATAGCGATTAGTCATCGACCAGACCGACTAGTCGAGCCTGGTCGATCCTGGTCGTCTATATAATCGTCCACTATATTCTAGGATATATATTCCTATATGTACCATATATCATAGACACAACATAGCAATTAGCAATGTCTACTAGTGAATAATGTGCAATAACTTGCGGGTCAGGCATGATCACTTCCACATCAGCTGCACTTCGTTGTTCCACATCTGCACATGTACACGACACATCAGCAGCAGGAAGAGAGAACCGAGACCCAGCAGCAAGAGGATGTTGAAGGGAAGGAAGCACAGTGGGACACCAATGTCAGAGGACCTCATCTTTATGATCCCTTGGGTGCAGATTGCAGAGGAGCAACACTGGTGGCCGGCGGGTGAAGAGGAGCAGAGAAGAGGAGGCATGGGCAGGAAACTGCTAGGTGAAGAGGAGAAGGCAGACAACCGCCAGGTGAAGAGAAAGGAGGCAAGCAGCCTGGGCGGCAGTATATTGCTAACCCTAGTGGCCCAACTTGGTAGCCCAATAGCTTACCTTGCAGCCCAGCTAAACAGACTCATCTGGACATCAACCTTAATCTGGTCCTCCACCCTCTAGTCGGACAACTAATCATGATTAGTCGATGATTAGTTGGACGACTAGATTTCTGGTCGGGCTAACCCAGTCGGCACCCCTAATCGAGCTCAAAGAATCGACCAGGACGATTAATCGCAATTAGTCGGATGACTTGAAAACGACGACTTGAAAACATTGACCATACTCCCTCCTTGAGGCCCCCAACCTGCAACATGTCATCGACAACCAGATCCACTCGCATGTTAAGCAGCATGACGGGATCCTTCGACCCAACACCCAGGTCCTCTACACTGCATCGAATCATAGCCTTTAGAAAGTTAGGACTTAAATGGTACAAAGTTTAGGTGCCAGAGAAGGGGAAAAAAGCTTGCGATAATATGGTATTGATTAACAATTACTAAAAGAAAACATGGAAGGAGCCTACATCAAGATTAGCTCCAAGTTTCCTGTGGCACTCTATCGAGTCCTGACCACCAAAGAAGACACATTTGTTCACCCACCAGAGAAGGCACATCTGTTCACCTGGAAAATGAAGATAATTTATAAGCCCATCAAGAAAGATCATTCAATGCTTGGCCTCAACTCAATAATAATAATTTCATAAAAAATTGAAAGCCAATAGAAAAACATGCAATTGTTACTGTGGCATCCCCTCCGGGATAACCAGGATCGAGTACAGGAGAACACTCGACGAAGCGAGTTACAACAACACATATATTCACACAAGCCTGAAAATATATTACATCATGGTATAATACAACCAAGTTTTCAAAAGGACAAGCAAGAGTTTCATTGCGGAGAAACATTTATTACAACCAAGATTTAAAAACTCAACAGAAGTTTGATCATTGTTCAAAACCAAGTTTGAAACCACGTCTATCTATCTCACTCTCGAAGACACGCCTAGTCTTCTACTCTTCTGGAGATGGGATGCGTTCCCACTGAAGAGAACCTCCCTCCGGCAGGTGCCCTGCCTCTGGCATGCCTTCTGACCATCCATAGGAGCTTGGCTCACCAACTAAGAATAAAATAATTCGAACAAACCCTGAGTATCTAATATACTCCGCAAGACTGACCCGTCAACGTGGCTCGCTAAGGCCGACACCTAGAATGCTTAGGCCTTTGGCTGGTGCGATGACTCAGACTTACAAAAAATAGCACTTAATAGTGGATATCTATTTCAAATTTTAGCCCATGATTATGTTCATTATTATTAAGGTTTGCATCTTGCAACTATTGCAATCAAAATTTATCAAGCCAAACTAAATAATTTTAAATAAACCTTCTCCTTCTCGTTACTCTTGATTATCTCCGTTGTTCGTGCCAAGCGAACAAGCGGTACTCATTGCTGCGAGGGACAGCGATTCGAATCAATTTCTACTAGCTGGGTAAAACCCGACTACACGACATATACACACCGCACTGGTCGTATATGACAACTTTTCCCACTAACCCCAACCAGAGGTCGATCCGTTTCCAACTCCCCCGGGAATATGGAGACCCAACTAGATACCCGTTCCAGACGTTATCCATGGGCGACCACCATTTCCCTCCCGTGAGACTTCAATCTCACTAACAGCCAGAAAAAGAAAGTTGACTACGTCCTACCACTGAGGTAGTTAGGGTACATCAGCTTACTGGGTCCCATAAACCAGCATGTGGACTGTACTGTTCAATACTTGTTCACGGAGCCGCCAACGGTTTGGTCCTAATTTGACACGAACGGGGCTACCACCTTGTAAGACCTAGTCTTTTCCCTTTCCTCTACGGGCCCGTCCGGTCTCATCATCATCATCAACAACTTTTATTAAATTCTCAAAGGTCTCAAACAACTTAAAGCCTCCATGCTTTAAGATCATCCTATGCAGTGCTACCGACAATCCTACGACATAAGCATCACGCCTATCATGCTACCTGTATCTATATAGGGTAAAAACATCATAGGATATGGTAGTGATGCAGGTGGGTGTCAATCAATTTCTGGAACCTAATGCACAAACATGACTTGACTGACTGTGATAAAAGAAAGAATTTAAAAACATAGGTGGGATGCACCGGGGCTTGTCTTGGATTTCGTCCGGATATGACGACGCAGGCGTGGGGTCGGTCTCAACAATTACCACCTCAGGTCCACTGTCGGCAGATGGCTCGACGATCTCGGGTCCTATACGATTCGTCGACACGTCGCGAGTTAGTAGCAACGATGCATGAAATATGACATGCAATGCATCAAAAATGATGCTTCGATAAAATATTTAGACTAAAAATTTTAATTACTCTTGTCTGAAGTATTTCCTTCAAAATAAGAGTAATTAAGTCCATTAATGACAAGGGTTTAACATGTTTTATTTCAAAATAAGAGTAATTAAGTCCATTAATGTTGGGGCAGGCACGGCCTAGCGACGCGAGCACGTGGGCTCTCGCGCGCGCACCCCGCGACTCAGCCGCTCGGCCCACATGCGTGGCAAGCCCAACTCCAGAGAGCTCTTCGAGCTTGCGCGCGCGCGCTTGCGCGGCGCTTCTGCCGCCGGAGCTCGAGCGCGTTTGTTGAGCTCGGCTCGACCATCCAACTAGCAGGCAAACTTGGCACATCACAAGGAGCCAAAGGGGCTAGCTGGTGAAGGTTGTGCTGACCAGAGCAGAGGCGACGGCGGACTGCGATGGAGCAAGCTTGGTGGCGGCCGGCGGCGAAGAAAACTTGGAATGCGGCGAAAACCAGCACAGAATCAGACCAAAAACCTTGCCAACTAACATGCAATCAAAAGAGTAAGTCTCGTCTGCAAGTAATTTGATTATGTTTCGGTGTAGCTCAAGAATTTGAAGCCGATTGGAGAAGAGGTCGGTGCTTACCGAGAGAAGAAAAATGGCTGCACTCCTGAAGCTACGATGGGAGAACTCAATCAAGAGCCATGGCGGGGTGCTAGGATATTATGCGGCGAAGGGCAGGGTGGGCCGGGAGAGCGGCAACGGTGGGTGGAGCTCGAGCTTTGAGCTCGCTCGGCGGAGGCGGAGAGAAAACAGAGGGGTGAGAGTGAGAGAAAAGAGACCGAGTGAGAGAGAAGAGAAGGAGAGAAAAGGAGTCGATAAAAGTCACTCCCCGAGTGACAGCGGTGACGGCGGGTCCTGCTCGCAGAGCTGCGTGGTGCCTCCGGCGCTCGCGCTCACGCCAGCGCTGCCCCGGCGCGGGCGGTGCGTGGTGCTAAGAGCCAGAGGTTGACGGGTGGGGCCGGTGGGTCCCACAAATAGTAAAGGTAAGATTTTTTTTTAAACCAGAAATGTCACAATCCTGCCCCCTTAAAGGAATCTTGTCTCGAGATTCAAAAACGTACCGTATTAAATACCCGCGGTTTGGAGAAATGTTGAATACTTTGTTTTGAGAAACTCCTCTTGTTCCCATGTAGCTTCCGCCTCTGAGTGATTGCTCCATTGGACTTTGTAAAACTTGGTAGTTCTGTGCCTTGTCACCCGATCCTTTGTATCAATGATTTTGATCGGATACTCGTCATAAGTTAAATCTGGCTGTAGTTGTCCCACTTCTATGATAACAACATCCGTCGGTGCCTTCAGACACTTCTTTAGTTGAGAAACATGAAAGACGTTATGAATTCCGGAAAGATGTGTAGGCAATTCCAACCGATAAGCTACGGGTCCACATTGTTCTTGAACAACAAAAGGTCTGATATATCGTGGTGCCAACTTTCCTTTGATTCTGAATCGTTGAACTCCTTTTGTGGGAGATACTCGCAAATATACCTGATCTCCAATGTCGAACATTAACTTCCTCCGCCTTTTATTTGTATAACTGAGTTGTCGAGATTTAGCCCGCTTCAAATATTGTTGGATCATACGTATTTGTTCTTCTGCTTCCTGTACTATATCGGGTCCAAAAATTATCCTCTCACCACTTTCAAACCAATTCAATGGTGTGCGACAACTTCGTCTGTACAAGGCCTGAAATGGTGACATCCCAATACTCTCTTGATAGCTGTTATTGTAAGAGAATTCTGCCAAGGGTAAACATTTTTCCCAATCTTTGCTATATGTCAACACACAGCTCGGAGCATATCCTCCAGATACTGATTGATTCGTTTTGTTTGCTCATCTGTCTGCGGATGGTAAGCTGAACTCCGAATCAATCGTGTTCCAAGAGACTTATGTATTTGTTCCCAAAATCTAGAAATAAATTGTGCTCCCCTATCTGAGATTATAGTCTTTGGTATTCCATGTAAGCAAAGAATACGAGATATATAAAGCTCGACATATTCTCCACAGTATACTGAGTATGTACTGGGATGAAATGAGTAGACTTGGTTAATCTGTCGATAATGACCCAAATGGAGTTGTGCTTTCGTGGACTTAGTGGTGGGCCGACAATAAAGTCCATACTAATGTCTTCCCATTTCTAGGCAGGAATGCTTAATGGTTGAAGGGGTCCTGCTTGTGTCAAATGGTCAGCTTTTACCCATCGACAAGTATCACATTCATTGACGTACTTTGCTATTTCTCTTTTCATCCTTATCCACCAAAATTTCTGCTTTAAGTCCTGATACATTTTATTTGTTCCGGGATGAATAGAATATTTGGAAGTGTGAGGTTCATCCAAAATTTTCTTACGAAGATTGGAGTTCTTAGGAACTACTATTCTATTCTTGAACCAAACAATGCCTTCATCATCTTCTCGGAAGCATGTTATATCTCCAGTCTTTATTCTTTTCCTTATATGCTGTATACCCATATCCTTCTTTTGGGCTACCATAATATCTTCTCGAATTGTGGGGACAAGTGCCAAGTTAGTTAATACCCCATATGGAAGAATGCGAACATCCAGTTCACTCACTCCTCCCTTTAGTTCCTTGGTCAATTTCTGAGGGGTGAGATTATTGCAATGCGCTTGTCGGCTTAAAGCGTCTGCTACAACATTTGCTTTACCTGGATGGTAATGAATCTCGATCTCATAATCTTTAATTAATTCCAACCATCTTCTTTGACGCATATTAAGGTCCGCTTGGGTAAATATGTACTTGAGACTTTTATGGTTGGTATAGAGATGCACTAGATTTCCCAAAAGGTAGTGTCGCCAGATTTTTAAGGCTAACACCACTGATGCCAATTCCAGATCATGGGTCGGATAGTGTTCTTCATGTTTTCTAAGTTGCTGTGATGCATATGTGATTACTCGTCCTTCTTGCATAAGAACACAACCAAGCCCTGTGCCTGAAGCATCGCAGTAAACATCAAATGGCTTTGTCAAATCTGGTTGAGCTAACACCGGTGCAGAGGTTAATAATCTTTTTAGAGTTTGAAAAGCTTCATCACATTCTTGGTCCCATTCATATTTCCGTTCTTTCTCCAATAACTTTGTCATCGGCTTAGCAATTTTTGAGAAATTGGGAATAAACCTTCTATAATAGCCTGCCAATCCTAAAAAGCTTCGGATTTGGATGACTGATTTTGGTGGTTCCCAATCCAATACTTTCTGAACATTACTTGGATCGACTGCTACACCTTCAGCTAAAATCACATGACCTAGAAATGGTATCTTCTTCAACCAAAATTCACACTTGCTGAACTTGGCATATAATTGGTGATCTCTTAAGCATTGTAACACAATCCGCAAATGTTGAGCATGTTCCTCCTCCGACTTGGAGTAAATCAGAATATCATCTATGAAAACTACGACAAACTTGTCCAATTCCGGCATGAATACTAAATTCATCAAGTACATGTAATGTGCCGGTGCATTAGTCAGACCAAAAGACATTACCAGATATTCATAGAGTCCATACCTGGTAGAGAAAGCTGTTTTAGGTATGTCTGCGGCTCTAATTCGAATCTGGTGGTATCCCGAACGAAGATCTATTTTAGAGAATACCTTGGCCCCCATCAATTGATCAAATAGGTTATCAATCCGAGGTAGCGGATACTTATTCTTGATAGTAACAGCATTTAAAGGCCGATAATCCACACATAACCTCAATGTTTGATCATTCTTTTTGACAAACAAGTCTGGACAACCCCAGGGTGACGAACTTGGACGTATGTATCCTTTATCCAACAACTTCTGTAATTGCACCTTCAACTCGGCAAGTTCATTGGGAGACATCCGATAAGATCTTCGAGATATAGGTGCTGTCCTAGGTTGTAGTTCTATCTTAAATTCTATATCACGTTCAGGAGGTAATCCTGGTAAATCCTCAGGAAAAATGTCCGGATATTCTGAGACTATAGGTAGCTCTTCCAAACTTTTTCCATTGACTTTATTAACCATTGGCAAGAGGGTTTTGGGAATGGTTAAAGTCAAATAATCTTGACCATGAATAGGGGAATCTAGATGTACGGCTCGAGAAGCTATATCTAGGACTGCTCTATGAAAATGCATCCATTGCATTCCAAGTATAGCATCTAACCCTTGCCCTTCCAAAATGATCAAAGATGTAGGATAAACTTAACTACCCAATTTTAGGGGCATGTTTGCCGCAATTTGATTGGCAAGTATTTTACCCCCAGGTGTAGAAATAAGATGTGGGCATGATAGTTCAGATGGCATGATATGATGTTGTTCAACGTATGCTTTGCTGATAAAATTATGAGTAGATCCGGAATCAAATAATATCATAGCGGGATGCTCAGTAATAGAAAACATACCCGCGAGAACTTGTCCTCCTTCTAGTATCTCCTCAATTGTGGTGAAATTGGCACGTCCTGTTTTCACCGGAGGATTCTTGGGTCGATTCCTCTGTTGTCTTGGTCCTGGTGCTTGTGGATGTGGCGTGTTGTTTATGTTCGGGACGACCACAATTATAACAAGGCAGAGTATTCGGTGATGGTACCGAATAGGATTGTCGAGGCTGTTGCACATTCTGCTGTTGATATGGTGGACGAAACTGGTACTGTTGTGGTGGCGGTTGAGGTGCCCGATAAATATTTGGGCGGGAAGGAGTGGCACGGTAGCGCTGACCTGCGGGTGATGTATACACCAACCTGTATTTAGATGGTCCTCCGCTTCCCTGTCCCATCGATGTTCTTTTCTTGTCTTTAGCAGCCTTATGGATACGAAGAGAATCTTCAAGGATAATGGCATCACTAACAAATTCGCTGAAACTAGCAGTCCGATTCAAAATGATACGAGACTGCAGTTTTGTTGTCAAACCTCCTTTGAATCGAGCTTTCTTCTTGCCCTCTATATCCACATATTCTGGAGCATACTGTGCTAGACGGTTGAATACTTTAGAGTAAGCATGCACCGTTATATCCCCTTGCTTTAATGCCAGAAATTCATTCCGCTTCTGATCAACAAGGCCTTCTGGGATGTGATGGTCTCGAAATGCTTTAACAAATTCTGCCCAGGTAAATTGATGGTCGGGCGGGTGCATTGCCTTGTGATTTACCCACCAAGCCCCAACAATTCCTTGTAATTGCTAGGCAGCGAACAAAGTTTTCTGGGTATCTGTGCAAGGTATCAGCTCCAACTTGGACTCAATGGTGCGCAGCCAATGGTCCGCCTTCAGAGGTTCCCCTACATCTGAAAAAGTAGGCGGACGGGTGGCTATGAAGTCCGGATAAGTTGCTTGATTAGTATGATGACCGGGACGATGCTCTGGTGGTGCTGTATTTTGAGATATTTGTCGAAGCAAGTCTTCTTGTGCCACACCAGAATTTAGTATGGCTGCAATGGCTTGTGCCAGGGTGGGTGGAGGTGGTGGCACTTCTGCCCCTCCACGCTGAGAATTTTCCGCGCCATTTCCATTTCCTGTGTCAGCCATTCTGTCCAGGAAAAACTTTTTCATTAGCATTTCCAATACTTATATGTAATACAGGAATAATTGATGACAACATTTTCACGACACAACTTCACTTAAAATAACAATTTCTTCTAGCATCTTAAAATCTGACATAAAACATGCGTCACACACAAAGCTTACATCAACCTTATTCATCTTGTTATCTCAAAACTACTGCACCTCTATTTCAACCCCTTTTATTCTGATGTACACGTTGGAACACGATGTTGCTCACTGCTCTACGTGAAACGTGGAAGTTACTTCCTGATCCCTAGAATCTTTCACTTGAACACTCTTATCCTGGAGTGGTGAAATTTCTGTTGATTCTATTACCGATTCCATGTCCATTATTTCCTCCGGTTCTTCTTCTGCTTCCTCATTTTGTTGCTGCTCAAATTCCTGGTTCACTATAATATTATGCATTTGAATAAGATCTTCTTATAACTGTTGGATTGTAATATTAGCCGCTGCAAGTTGTTGATCCATGTTTACCAGTTGCTCTTCCTTGTTATTTATTTGACCCTCTTGAATGACCAACCTCTCATCCTTTTCTCGTAGTCAGCTTTCCAGTTCTGCTATACGAGCTTCTTTCTCTGAACACAAATAACATTGCTGCCCTTCCGCTTCACCGATGCCATTACCACCACTGGCCATCTCTGCGGAGAAATAAATTTGACACACATCGATATCAGCTTGTACTTTTACTCTAAACATACTTAACTGTATCATTTTTATAAACATCCACTTTTAGTCCTTAGTAACATGTTACAATCAGCTCCTACTACTACTAGTACAAACTGCTATAGTGGGGGGGGGGGGGGGGTTAGGTCTACTGTTGACCCACTATACAATCTGACCTGTGTCAGCAAAAATGTGGCAACTATTGCGATCCTACCCAGACACTCATAACTCCAGTCTCCTACCCAGTGGCTATACAATCTGACATCCTGTCAACAAAAATGGTGCTAACCTCCTACTCCTATCATCCTATTTCTACTCTCGCACCATCTACTGTGGTGGTGCGTGACTGTCCGCGTCTGAGGCAAGTGCAGCCTCGGACTCAGCAGTCGCCTTTCCACCACCACACACCCTAGGTTTTGATAGAGGCTCTGCGAGACTCACTGTAGAGGCGAAGGTGGTCAGAGCGATAGTCACCAGGACTATCATTCCCAGATCAGGATACAGAGAGAAGTTCATGCTCTTACACCAGTGGGCAATGGCAGCTATCCTGAGGAGACAACACTTTGACTTGGTAGATCTGATGATAACTGAGATGGAGGAGGTGATCTCTGAGAGAGTTGAAGGGAGACACCTAGTCTATGGGCCGTACATTTGCTATCTTCTGATGAGACTAGGGCTTGTGACGGAGGAGCAGTACGAGGCATTCCCTGAGGTGAGCACCACCTACTCACCTTGAGTCCCCAGGGGATCACAATCAGCCTCGAGCCAGCAAACAGGAGAGGAAGAGTAGGACTCACTGCCAGTCACACACGAGCAGGCAGCTCATCCAGAGATGGTGGTTCCTGAGTCAGCTAGCACTGGAGCTCCACCCCAGCCAGCCATGTCAGAGATAGATCACGCAGCCTCTATAGCAACGCTTGCAGGATGCCTGGGTAACTTCATCTAGAGCTCAGCTGAGGAGAGATGTCAGATCATGGAGGCGATCATAGGACAGGCAGAGCTCCAGAGGCAGCAGATGGCACTCGTGACCACCCTTGTGACACAGATGGTAGAGCTCACTCAAAAACAGGCCAGTCAGCAGCTAGGACCTTCTACTTTGCCATATTTTCAGCAGCTGCCGACACAGCCAGGACCCGTCATTGCCGTGATGATAGCCTAGTCCAGTGTTTTTTCATCACACTCAGGGGTGTTACGGACAAGGGGAGCCGGACAGACTTTCTCTCTAGCTTAGTTCTCCCCCATGTCCGCCTTCTCGATATCTGCATTGTTTACTTCATTGACCCACTCTTCTACCTCGCAGATGGCAGGACCCTCCACCTCACACCAGCAGTTACTAGTCAGGAGTCTGACATTCTTAGAGGTTGTGCACACTACTCGAGCAGACTCTCAGACAGCCCAGAGACACCTACAGCTCCACCTTCTTCTGCTACAGACACTTCTCTTGTCACACCATAGATAGTAGAGGATCTTGTTCCCCGAGGCTTCACTCAGGAGGATGTGGATGACCTTGATCTTCTTCAGGCGACAGCTGCTAAGGAGACATCCACAGTCCCACCAGCAGGGCAGGACAGAGGGTCTGAGTCACCAGTAGACCTTGAGTACTTTGAGCAATTGGACGCTCAGGTGACGCAGGCTTAGACATAGCAGCAGGACCCAACACTGGAGCAGCCCAGAGCAGAGCCCATAGAGGACATCGCTACACCACTTCCTTCGACCGTGAGCACCTAGTTTTTTCTTTTTCCTGTTTTTGGTGCTTGTTGCCAAAGGGGGAGAAGTCATAGGTCTAGGGGGACTGGGAGTGTGATCCTGTGCGATCGAGAGTCAGTAGCGTGTATCTAGGGGGAGAATACATGTACATTGGTTTTGGGAGTTAGATACTTTTGGATCTTATTTTGATGGATTTATCAATGTTTTGTGGATTTTGATGAGTGATGGTTTTTGATTTGCTTGTGTTTGATTCGTCATGATCTCACTTGGTTTATTTTCATACGTAGTGCTTTGTCTTTCTTTATTTATCCTGTTTGCATGAGTATGATTCCATGATGCTGATTGTTTGCTTTTAATTCCTATGCATTGCCATGCTATCCTGATTGCATATCATCATTCATGTCTTGCATTGCATGTCTTTATGCTTTTATTAATATCTTCACATGACCTGCATGCATATCATCTAGAGTGTGCTTTTCTCTCTTATTCCTTTTAGCTCTTGATGATGCTTGATTGAGTAAGACCTTGTTTATTCATTGCTTATGCTTTTGAGGTTCCCCCCGATCGTAGTGTAGTTGTTTTAGCCTTGTTATTTCTTGATAAGATTATGCTATGTAGAGGTTGTCATCAATCACCAAAAAAGGGGAGATTGTAAGCTCCAAGATCATTGACGATTGGATCGCCAAGGTATGAATATTTTGGTGATAGATGACAACTATGAAATTATGGGCTAATATCTACATGAGTGTTATCTATGCAGAAATCATCTCTAAACTCTGCTACAGATCATATGGATGATGGTTGCGTTGGCGATTGATGACAATGACCACAAGCATGGAGGCTTGATGAGCTTGATAGAGTCCAAGGGTTAATGGAGATGGATCAAAGCTAAGGACAAGCTATGGAGCAAGTGTTGGGAACACTTGTCTAGTTGTTAGGGCTTTGAGTCCATAGGAGAAACCGGACTATCAAGGGGGTCTAGGTCAGTTCTCTTAGGTCATGTCTATTTGGTGATATGCACGGATGCTCAGTGAAATCACAGGTACTAGATGGCAGTGAAGAAGCCAATGAGCTGTTCGGAGAAGCCGGGAAAAGAAGTCCAGCGAGGATGAGAAATTTCAGCTTCTAGACAAAGTGACCGGACAAAGAGGTCAGTGAAGACCGGACTGTACGGTCACTAGGAGAATAGGAATTCCAGAGAGAAGACTCAGCGAGGAATCTTCCTGTGTTGGAAGCTGTAGAGACCGGATAATCCGGTCTGTATAGGACAGCACAGGGCAGAGAGGAAGCGGCTTTGGAAATGTTTCTGTAGTGGAGAGAGAAATGGATCAGATGGTCCGATCAGTACGAAGATCAGCAGTGGGCAGAGCCGTTGAAGCTGTTTCTGCAGTGACCGGACGGTCCGGTCAGGCAGTGACTGGACAGTCCTGTCAGCTAGCCCAAAGAGCTAATTTCGTGGAGCAACAACTAGTTGGAGGTTGGAAGCCTATATAACTTCGTTGTTGGGGTCTTGGAGACCAATCTTGGCCAGTGGAATTGCTTGGAGCATTCGGTGAGAGCCAAGAGGAAAAGAGGAGAGCACTAGGAGGAGATATTGCATATCTTGAGAGTGCTAGTGAGAGTTACTTGAGCATTGATGCACATCTAAGGCTAGGGTGTCCTTGAGGGTGTGATCTAGGTTGTTACTCTTGGTCTAGGGTGAGACCTAGACCGGCTAGGTGTCGGTGATTGAGCCTATCTTGATCGGTTATGAAGGCCGTCACACATTTGTACATGGTTTGAGCCCGCCGGTGAAAGGGGCATCGCTAGTAAGCGTCGTGTCGGCTCGGGGAGTCTAGCAAGTTCTTGAGAGAGACGAGCTTGTGTCTTGGTGGCAGCGGTGAGCGCACCGTGTCTTTACTCTAGGAGTGATTGCGGGTTCGTGGGCGAGAACTCCACATTGGTGGCAGGAGGGACCGGGACTCTGGCGGAAGTGGTCCAACAAGGATTAGGGGAAGGCGCCATCCTTTCGAGACCTCAGGAAATAATCATGAGCATTCCTTGACCCCTCTTTACTATTCCTCATTTCAGTGCTATAGTTGATAGGGTGACTTGTGGCTTGCATAGGCTAGTGTGATTAGCTTCCGTGCTTGCTTTCATCATGAACACTAGCATGCGTAGGGTCTTGGCCTCCTAGAATTGTTAGGTTGCAACGATTGCTAGGTTCAAGTGGTGTTAACTAGTAGTATTCGGATTTGTCGTCGGCTTACCGATTCACCCCCCCTCTCGGTACGCCTTCGATCCTTACAGTACCCCTTTTAACAAAAGTTATCACATTTTAGGTTCAAAAAAATGGCATGAGGTTGAAAATTCCACAATTTATGCCATATTTCCCATGTTCATGTACACATATGAATTAGTAGTTGTATAGTATTGTTGACACAAATTTCTACACGCGTGACCTAAGAGATCTACTTAACTCTAGTGCAGGATTAAAATAAAACAAGGACGTGACAATCAATTTTCCCTGCAAATCGACAAAGAAAGCAAACGGTCAATTTCCCTAGGTCATCTGCCTAGTCAGGCCAATGCAAAGCCGATGATTGTTAACATCATTTTAGTAAAAACTTTATATGTCAATAGCCACCATATTTTCACTATATAGTCATCATAAGTATGTGTTATTACCTCTAAGGTTGACAATTTCCACATGCAGCATCGTTTGAGTGCTATGTTGCTAAATTAGGTGAAATGATAACATAAAGGCTCAAAGATGAGAAGTATCGATATGAAGCAGACTCGCCATGCAAGGAGGGATTCATACAAGCCCACAACATCTATAAGACACCCCGAGACGTCCATGGAACCCAACATGCAAGTCCAAAGTCATGGCTCGATGCCTAAGAATTTTGAGAAGGTTTATCTAGGAGGAAAGATCAATTTGCGCAGTCCAGAAACAGTACTACATTGCCACGTCATTTTGGATATCAAGGAGACCTGTGTAGATGAGTCTGAATATAAAAGTTGTAGATCTCATCCAGGACTTTCTGGAACATATATGGATTGTCCACAAGGAGACCTATGCAGAGGAGTCTGAATCAGGATAGATATTTGGGCATCACATATTTGGGAACCAAGACGGTCAAATTTGTTGACCTAATGAATACCAAAGTTGTAGATCTTATTGAGGGCTACAAGTTTGAGTCAACACTTGTCTTATTTCGACTCCAGATGCGGAAGTTGTGATTTATAGAAGTTGGTGCTTGATATGGAAGGTATGAAGCCGACTTGGATTAAATCTCTAAGAGCTAACTTGGTGGCCAAGCAAGGAAGGATGTGTCCATGACTATAAGAGGAGGCCTCCATGCCCTGAAAAAAGGGAGGTCATGTAGGTACATGCTGGAAGCAAAGAAGTTGTTGCACATTGTCGGGAGGCCGTTGGAGTTGAAGAGCCACCATATGAGAGATGTAATCTAGTCGGGTTGTTGCCCTGCGTGGTTGCACTATACCAAAGCTTCAGAGAAGTAGAGCTATATATCTTAGGAATCTTCAATGGAGCACTAAGGCGGTGCCAATCGACACGTCAGTGATGGTGATGAAATAAGTAAAATTCACATATTAAACTATATGCCTGTCTTGATTCTATCCTTGCCTGCAGTTGTCTTCGTCTAGATTTTATGGTCTTACATATGCTTGCTCCAGTTGCTTAGTACTAGGCTAAGTATTTAGATGCTTCCTTAATTATGGTGATTTTGTATGCGCCACAATTCCTTCAGACACTAGATGTGCATATCTAGGAGATTGAGTAGAGTAAGAGGGGTAGACCGATTACGACAACTCGTCGTGACAGGGCTTGTCAGAAAGATGTCATTCTTTTAGAGATCTTCGATATTTACCAATTGTTTAAAGTGCCAAGTAGATAGGATTAAAGATGTCACATTGTTGTTGCTTTGGTGCTGATCGACACATCCTTTCTCCGAGCACTAGATGCATGCAGGCTAACTCCAGATGTTTTTTATTGGCGTATGTGTATGCTTCTAAACCTCACAATGCTCTAATCATTAATGCTTTCATCATTCAAATGCTTTCATCATTCATGGTCTCATATGTGCAATAACTAGTTCATGCTACGATTGATTTGTTAGACAACGTACAAGACCTAAAACACAATTCTCTTATTGATTCTTGTGGATTAGATATAAACCTTGGAATACTCTCAAGGAAAGAGTCTACAATGCACACCATCCACTTGTGGTATACAAATGAGTGTGTATAAATGACTAGCAATGATCACCGAAAATGAAAATCAGTCGATGATCAATGGCTAAAATAAAATAGGATAATTCTAATCGGCTGAATAGTATCGGCTTATTAGTAATTCTGATAGAAACAATAATGAATAACACATAGTCGATGCCGAAACCAAGCAAATCTATACAAGCAAGGTAGATAGATTTGTAGAACGATATTATAACTGTGCCTATTCGATGCAAGTCTTAAATGAAGGATTCGATAAACAATCAACCAATTTATGAACAAAATTGAATCATAATAGTGTCGATTGAATTGTGATAAAGTATCGGCTAAACGCCCCGATAGAACTGTATAATCTCGACTCTGATTAGTCTACGTCTAATTCTATGGGCTCAGTAAGAGATGAAAAGCTGATGGAGCCTTACTGGTCTGAGTAGATTAAAATTAATCGAGACAGTTCTTAAGACAAAGCTAGTACAACTAGAATTATACCTAATCACAGATCAAAAAAAAAAATATAATGACTCAAATAATAGATCTGAATCGAGAACTGTTATATCGATGAGTTGCTACGATAGATTAGACCTAACCAAACAGTATGCAGCAACAAGTCGATAAAATAACACTGATTTAGCTCTAATTACCGGAGAACTAGCAATTGCAAAGACCAAGATCAGAATATCAAATAATGAGAAAGTACTAATCAAAGTCAATGAAATTACTGAAGTGTCAAATCCAAGTCTCTTGCCGAGATCGGAGCCGATGCAGCCTATTCGAGACGAGAACTCGCCGAAAACGAAAAGGGTGACGACACGCCAAATTGTATTGAATGTGTGTTAAAACTTTTAGTACGAACCCAATTACATATTTATCGCCCTCATGCAAGGGGTCTTGAACTATGTGGATCAGGACTCTTCAAATTCCCAACAAACTGACTAGATATTATTCCTAAACAAAATCCTATCTATAAGGAATAAAATAAAACTAACCTAGCGGATCCACTTTCCACGCTCTAACTCTTCAACTTCCTCTCCGTATTGACTCTCTGTTGCTTACAACTAGGCCCTACTAATTTTTGGTGTCAACAAGTACACAACATGCAAGTGTGTTAGTAGAATGGGGAAAAACAATTAAGTCATGACTGACTGATCATGATAAATTAATTCAATCTGTCTTGGATTTCTGGCCACGTACAGTACATATTGAGTTTTGTAACCAAGACTGATCCCCTACAAGGAGCACTTGCTAATAGTCGAGGTAATAGATGCGCCGTACCGTTAGAGTTTAAATTTTTAACTGAATCAGACTTAATAATGTCAATCAAGTTCACCGTAGATGACACGGTGACGTCGTAGCTGCATGCAGAAGTGTGCTGGAAGCGTCGAACGGATGATCGAGCGGACGGCATCGTAAGAATATGAGTGGATCTCTCTCTCTCCCTACACAGTACATATATACAGAATAAATGATGTGTATGCAATCAGTTGAAATACATTTAACAATAACAATGCGGAATTACGGCACGATGCAACCTCTAGCTTGGACAAATAAAACGTTGTTACAATATAAAGTAAACAGTTGCACCTGAATTGAAATTGTGCAAAAACTTTGACACCATAGAAAGGAAAATAAAATAAAATTTTCACATCAACAACATGCATATATACTGGTGAAAAGGTACTGGTTAATCAATTATTACAAGAAACATATAGCTAGCAATATGACATGATACAACCTCTAGCTTCGACATATACAATGTTGTTAGAATAGAGTCAAAAAGTACTGATACAACCTCTATCGTGTACACATATAACGTTGTTAGAATACAGAGTAAAAAACTTCGACTAAAATTGAATGGCGCGTGATCTCCGGCACTATATATAAAATTTTGACATGAAGACCATACTGTTGGAGAACTACTGTTTTAGATTTTCATTTTCAATGATTCTTTTTCTGAATAACATGATGCGAATGGGAAACAAATAAATAGAGACAGAGGAAAAAGAGAAGATAAATATTACCCAAAAGAATATTTATGAAATACAAATAATACTGCTACTTTTAGACATTAAAATAATCTATCTCTTCGTTTGGAGCTATCTATTTGTTTGTCCAATTGAGAAGAATTTAATATATGAAATGGTAAATCAAGAGGTAGAGTTCATATTTGAAGAATTAGATATCTTCGATGTGTTAGCCCACAAAAACTGTGCGGCCATTTGGTCTAGTTAGGCATGATAGATAAGAAACTTACTATGGTTTGAATATGTCATGTCAATTTCATAAGTTAATATGACAAAAAAAAGAATATTTGATAGATATGTATAATGGGAAAAGAAGCATCTGAAGCACGCGGACAGTATAAGTGGCACAACACTTGTCCAAGCTGCTGTTGTGTAAGATCAACTCGAGTTGCAGGAAAAGTCAACAATTTTGTGTCATGGTCTAGCTGACAGACCTGGCATCAACAATTCTTGCTCCATGCTTGGCGACGATAGAGTTGCTTTGCTATACGGCAGTGCACCATCAATAACATACGATGAAAGCAAGTTAATTACTCTCTTGTATTTCAGACGAGAAGTGTAGTACTCTAGGATAGCAGAAACTAAAGGTCCTCTCTTCGTACAAGCCCAACTCTTCTTTTACTTTCTTGGCTAATGGGTCATCAGCTAAGCCAGCTGAACTTCTTATCTAGCTGATCTAAAGCCTGACTTCTGGTGTTCTTTAGGTTATTAACGGGCTGAGCAGAGGACTGCGCTAGCCTTACTAACCAGCTTGCATGAGCCTAGCTCTAACGATCGGTGCCGGTACAAAGTCCTAGTTAGTTTCACGAGTTGCTGTGTTCTAATTGCTGTACATTCTTTTTTTTCTCATGTATACATCGATTCTTGTTGTTTAGTAAAACTGCTAGGGCCTCCTCTCTCGTGTCATATGGTTGATGGATACATGTATATCACATAACGCAGAAACTAGCAGTACTCAAAGGCATTCTCTAGTTTTGTCGTCATCTAATCTACTCTAATGCATACAACTTTTAATTATTAGGTAATGAACACTAGCAATCGTCATCAGTGAGCCAAAATAATTAATAAGACAGGTGTTGTTATTAGTGCGAACCTACAATTATTGGTTTCAAAACTTAT
Source organism: Eleusine indica (assembly GCA_030378355.1). Taxonomy (NCBI): domain Eukaryota; kingdom Viridiplantae; phylum Streptophyta; class Magnoliopsida; order Poales; family Poaceae; genus Eleusine; species Eleusine indica. The sequence goes on from CM059499.1 coordinate 34,951,195, forward strand.
AACCACTAACCTATTCTACAAGTGTGATCCTAATAGATGGATATGCGTTAAAGACAGCAAAGCGTAGGCTTTTTTGTTTTACTTTTTAGTGGCTTTTGGTTCCTTTTTTTTGTGTCACTGTGAACCCAGGCATGCTTCTCACGCTGCCTGATATTTTAGCACTATTCATGCTACTCCATAAATACAAATGATATCCATCTCAAAAAATTCAAATTACCCAAGCTGGCATTTATACCAAGCCAAAACTACCAATAACACTTTTAGTAGCTTTTTAACTCTATGTGATGTCACTGGCAAAAGGACTCGAAAGAATCCAAAACCGAAAGGCATGGATCTGGCAAGAGGAGCACAATAAAGGAATACAGCTATCCTGTGGGCTGGCTCTTAGGAATACAGCTATCATCCTTTCAAAATCAATGGGTTCACAGCAAGAATGCCTCTTCCACATCTCTGCGGTCTTCCAATCCTAAATACAAGAACTCCATTAACGTCTACCTCATCTCTGCCGTCTTCCAATCTCCTGTTATCTCAGCCCGTAGGATCAAAAAATATCTACTTAACTTGTTCATCTCGATATTTTCTTGATCTATACGAGATCCTTGATTCTTTTCTGATGTCTCTAGCTTGTGTGGTCTGTCCTGTGACAGAGAGCGATGGATCCAGTGGAACCACCATCAGGGAAGGAGAAGGATCAGTCGAGCAATGCAGCCAGCAGAGGCAGAGCGCAGAAGTCATCTGAAAACCATGGAGGAGTCCTCTTTTTGTTGACCATCCCCTCATGGTCATTAGGTGCAAAATCCTAACACATTTAACCTTTTTTCTTTCATTTTATTTCACATTTAAAAGGGAAAATATGACTAAAACTTGTGAGTTACTTTTCGTGTACTATATATGTATCCTTCTTAAATTCACACATATGTAAAACCTTCACTGTTTTATTTGAAGATGTTGGATAATCTGTCATTGAAATCTATGCATATAGGTCGGCCTAGATCTCGCCTGCCACAAAGAAGAATGGTTTCGTCCATGGATAGGATCCAGGGCCCATCAGGTGATAATTCTTGGCAATCATTTAAGAAGACCCAGGTTCAACCGAGACAGAGCGGTGGCCATGATGACCTCTTCAAAGCCCTGAGTCATTGGAAATCTACTAGAAAAAGAACCCACAGTACAAACCCTTTAGCGAATGTTGAGGAAGTGGGCAATGTCACTACAACGAAATCTCGCCTGGATTGTAGTGAGGAGCTTGCAAAATATGACAAGGAGAAGAAAAGGAAACGTTTAGAAGACACACCAGCTATAGGAGTGCATGGTGATGTTAACAATAACACCAAGAAAACTGCGATGGTGGCTTGCCCAGATATTGTACCTGATTTCTCTTGGGAATCCAGCCGAACACAGGGTGGTACATGTCAATTGTTTCCTATAATAACATTCTGTATCTACAGAAACAATTATATACTGATCAAATATTTTTGTCCGGTTAGGGATATCAGCCATCGGTGATCTAGGCAACAGGAGTCTTTCCTCAGGTGAACACATGAACCTTGTAGTTTAACACCTAAGGTTAAATATTTATGTGGCTCTCAAAACTTTTGTCGTTCTCAACTATTATAGGAGCCATTAGTGATCTTGCCAACAATAGCTCTAGTATGATCGAAAAGGTGGTTTGCCTTGCTGCAAGCGGATGTAATCTGCCAACAGGTAAGCGCATATAAATTTGCTGGCGTAACACGTACGCCCTAAGACATGCTTATGAGGTCGTCACTATGATTTCATCGTAGGAGTCAGTGGTGACCCTGGCAATAGTAGCACAACCTTGACTCGAATGATTTCTTGCCAAGGAGTTCTTCCTTCCTCTCACAAACGTAACACCTTATCAGGTGAGCACATGTGAACTTGTCAATATATAGTAGTATCTGGTCTCCATTCTTGTTTAAGTAATTATCAATAAGTTTCTATGATATTCCAACCTTGGGCAGAAAATGAGATATTCTCAGGACCAGCAATAATGCTACAGTTTACTTAGATGATTTAGAATAGTATTTGTGTCTGCATTCTTCTTTATGTAGTTGTCAATATGTTTCTGCGATATTTCAACATTAAGAGGAAAAAGTGAGATTCTCAGTACAACCACAAACAACAATGAAGTTTAAGGAATCATTTGCCGAGGTGATCTTAGCAATTGCAGCACAAGGATTAGTAGGATGACAGCATGCCCAGATATTGTACTTGGTACATGTAAACTTTTCACAATAATAACATACTGGTCGTGCAGACACAATTACGTGCTTATCATTTTTTTTCATTTTCCACCTCAATTATGTGCTGATAATCTAGACAAGTAGTCCTCCGTTGGGTGAACATATGAACTTTCCCAATTTAATGCCGAGATTAATTGTTTTTGTGGTTCTCAAACTTTATGTGTGTCTCCAGTTCCATTATCTAAAAAAAATGTGTGTCTCCAGTTGTAGGAGGCAATGGTGATCTTTACAGTACCAACTCTAGCATGACCCAAAAGGTGGTTTACGCCACTGCTAGCAGTTGTAATCCGCCACATGGTAATAAGCACATGAAATAAGCTTGTATAATACATACATTGAAGAGATTTGTATTCTTACCAAGTCACTGTAAATTTTAAGGCATGGGAGTTTGGGATAACCTTGGCAATAGTAACACGAGAAAGGTGCTTGTTCCGGCTGCTAATAGTTGTAATCCTCCAGAAGGTGTGAATATTTAAATCTTCTAGCTAGTATAACACATATGCCTGAAGATATATTTATGTGCTTACCAGTCATTGAGTTTCTAGTTGCAGGGCTGAGTGGTCACCGTAGCAATAGTAGCACAAGCATGACTCAAACGATTGCTTTCCAAGGGGTTGTTCCTTCCTCCCTGAGACCTAATGCCTCACAAGGTGAGAACATGTGAACTACTTGTCAGTATAGCAAATCTGATTGCCTTCTTCTTTATCAAGTTACCAAGTTTGTATAAATTTCAACCTTCAGGAGATATTCTCAATACCAGCACAAGCATGGCTGATGCTATAGTCCGCCAAGATGAGATGCCTTCCTTCACTCACGCTCGTAGTCCGCCTCAAGGTGAACACATATACACTCGCTGGTTCATTTGACATATAGGTCAGATCATATTTATTGTGGTTCTATGAAATTTACATGATAATAACTGAAGGAGAAAACTGTGACCTTGGTAATAGAAGTTTGAGCATGACCGAAAAAGTGATGTTGCCAGCTTCTGTTCTTACTTCTATTGGATGCAACCTACCACCAGGTGAAGTCATGCAAACGTGCCTTAGTAATATGCATAACACAAAGTTATATGGGATTATCCAATTTGCTAGTTATGTATGCACACCATATTTGTTCCTCTAAGCACTCAAATTATTCTATCATGATCATTTGTTTATCAACGTTCATCAACTACAGATGTTATGATTCTACACTACTTCAACATGGTGTTTCTGTTCTTAGTATGTACATGCCTATGGACTGATGTGGCTTCCCTTGATTTCTACTTGCTTTCATTTTTTGTTTTAATATTTTTCCATAGAATTAGAGAGGGTGAAAATGAATTGGCAACGTGCACAATTATATGGTTTTTACGGGGTTGTTCCCGACTCAACATTAGTTTGACTGACTATAGGACAGTAAAAATAAACCAGAATAAAGTAATAATTAGATTCAGAGAACATTAGTTTGACTAACTACACTGAAATCTAGATACAACCCTATTCCTAGAGAAACTGATGACCTGTAATTTAAAATTCATTATTTGATTGTAGTTGGATCTATACACAATAATTGTAGATAAATATGTTCAATATTTGACATAAAGTGATTGTCTAATTTTATTGATATATAACTAAGTTTATAAGTAAAGTTCTGAATAATAATGGACATGAATTCATCAACATGTAAGAAGTCAATCAGTCCAAAACGTATGGTGCGTGCTGCTTTATTTTGAACAGAAATGCATATTTACCATCATAAGCTTGTTGGTGCCTTGGTTATAAACATCATTTCATTTTTGCACGCACTTTCTAACCACTCTAAACATCATTTCATGTTTTCTGCATGTTTGACCCTACTTTTTACACAAAGGAGGGTCATTCGTGTGATCATTTTCAAAAATACAGTGTCAACATAGAAACTCCAAAACAGAAGGTCAAACATGTAATTAGACATGAAAACAGGGTCAGTTTTCTATTTGGCCCTTTTAAAAAATGATGAAAAGCTAAAATGTTGACTATAATTTCTGTACAAATAAACAGTGTTGGTTCTGGTTGACTACACGCCGGCTTGGTAGTCCTTTGATGTGCCATGTACAGATTATTACACCAAAATGGCAAATAGATGAAAAAAATAATATTTCTTGAAGTCAAAATTTATACTTATGAAGCAGCTTTCCTAGCTAAATTTGCCAAATGTAGCGAACAGTGAGAGGGGAATGGAGTCTGTAACTGAGGTCCTCTGGAAGACAACTTTTTAGGTGGACTCTTTCTCCTATGTGCTAAGTTATAAATAAACTGTGTTGTTTTAAGTCAAGAATAGTATTAGATATTCTTCAAAATTTTGCAGGCAACAGGTCTCAACCCATGCTGAACATATCACTATAGGACAGTAAAAATAAGCCAGAATAAAGTAATAATTAGATTCAGACAACATTAGTTTGTCTGACTACACTGAAATCTAGATAGAAACCCTATTCCTAGAGAAAGTGATGACCTGTAATTTAAAATTCGTTATTTGATTGTAGTTGGATCTATACATAATAATTGTAGATATAATATGTTCAATATTTGACATAAAGTGATTGTCTAATTTTATTGATATATAACTAAGTTTATAAGTAAAGTTCTGAATAATAATGGACATGAATTCATTAACATGTAAGAAGTCAATCAGTCCAAAACATATGGTGCGTGCTACTTTATTTTGAACAGAAATGCATATTTACTATCATAAGCTCGTTGATGCCTTGGTTATAAACATAATTTCATTTTTGCATGCACTTTCTAACCACTCCAAACATCATTTCATGTTTTCTGCATGTTTGACCCTACTTTTTACACAGAGTAGGGTCATTCGTGTGATCATTTTCAAAAACACAGTGTCAACCATAGAAACTCCAAAAAAGAAGGTCAAACATGTAATTACACATAAAAACAGGGTCAGTTTTCTATTTGGCCCGTTTAAAAAATGATGAAAAGTTAAAATGTTGACGGTAGCTTCTATACAAGTAAACAGTGTTGGTTCTGGTTGACTACACGCCGGCTTGGTAGTCCTTTGATGTGCCATGTACAAATTATTACACCAAAATGCAAATAGATGAAAAAAATAATATTTCTTGAAGTCAAAATTCATACTTATGAAGCAGCTTTCCTAGCTAAATTTGCCAAATGTAGCAAACAGTGAGAGGGGAATGGAGTATGTAACTGAGGTCCTTTGGAAGGCAACCTTTTAGGTGGACTCTTTCTCCTGGGTGCTAAATTATAAATATACTGTGTTGTTTTAAGTCAAGAATGGTATTAGATATTCTTCAAAATTTTGCAGGTAACAGGTCTCAACCCATGCTGAACATATCACTATAGGACAGTAAAAATAAACCAGAATAAAGTAATAATTAGATTCAGATAAGGAGAAACTGACAGTAGGTCAATTTGCAAAGCCTCCAAAACTGGAGTACACACGACAAGGATCGATCCTTGACTCTCACCGATGCCTCCAATGAAGGTCTGTTTATCAGGCCCACAAGGACCTACTTTTAAAAAAAGATCTATTCAAATTACCTTAGTAGCAATTGAACTATGTCAAATTACCTTATTGACTACTGAAATTTTTATAGTAAAACTTTTATCCTCATCGTCTCACTTTTATAGTAAAACTTTTATATGCAAAGCAATCAACCCGACAAAACCTGATGTACTGTGACTTAGAAAAACACTGACATAAATGAAAATTTCCATATACTGATGAGCATATTCGCTTTACAAGGATGAAAGTAGTATATTATTGTACATGGACAGCAATACCACCTATTGCTTGCGTGAGCATCTAGTGTTAAGTTGACACGGAAAGGATTTCCACACGTCTCAGCGTTTTGGGCGGCGTGGCCACTCTCCGGCTCAAACACGTCAGTTTGGCCCAACGTGGTCATTGGCGGAGGCGAGGCATGGCTGTTTCTCCACCACTATGTTGAGTTCCCGCGCATGTGTAGGTGTCTTTTGGTGGCCTTGTGGTTGATCCGGCCGTCGGCTCGGCTATCTGTTGAGGATGGTGCCTCACATTGGATTCCTGAACAATGTCGCACGTGTTGCGACCTTGCGGAAGGTGTTGCTGTATGGGCCTCATCCCGTTCCTATTTGCATCGGCCGTGTGTGGGCATCATTTTGCCCATTCCTCCCCCTTGCTCGCCGTGGACTTGGCGAACTCGTGTAGCCTGGAAATGGGGCTACCTTTGAGAAGAGCTCTGATTTTGCAGGATCTGTCGGTCGATGGTGTTGTTTCTTGTGGAGAAAATAGAGAGGACACGGTGGCCATGAAACAACATTGGGCTATAAATCTTGTGGTGTGAGGGGAGCAGAGACAGGTGACCCATGCCGAGGACACCTAGCTTCTCCTTCAGATCCTGCTAAGCAGGTAGAAAGAGCGGTGGTGAGAGGTGGAGTTGGGCTGTGGCTGATGGGCATTGGGATGGGAGCATGGGAGAGTGAGGGTGACGGGATGAGGATGAGAACGAAAGAGAGCAGGAGACGATGGGATAATGATAAGAATGAGACGACGGAATGAATGAGGAAATGATGAGGTGACGCATGGAGACGATGCCTCCACGTACTCCTAACTCCCCTACCGTTTCAGCACAAATGTGGATACAAAATGGGCCTACAGGAGGCATAGGCCTGCATGCTTTGTAGGCTCAAACTTTGTGCGCAGGATGAAACAAAAACATAGATCGGCAGCCAGCAAGCCAGCCCATCGTTTCTTTGATGCGGCAGCCAGCAAAGCAAGCCACCAATCCCACTCTACGCATTGCTTTCCAAAGCCCATGACAGAGCAGGGCATCCCAACCTGGCCCATGCCATACATAAAAGGAAATTAAGAGTGTTCACGGCCGAACACATGCACTCAGGCCTCACGAGCGTGGTGAAGCGCGCTATCTACACGAGTTTGTTTTCCTTGGATGAAGAAATAGTGTAAATATGAACATTTATCTTATTTTTAGGTAACTGAAAAAGGTTCTGGACTTTTGCAATATTGCATACGGATGTCTGTCAGAAAACTATTCATAGCATTTCATTTCAAGGCAATTTCAAATTGTATTCTGTTTCATATTTATGTTCTTTTTCTAATCTCTATTTATGTTTTGAAAAAAGCAACAGGAAGCAGTTTTGCTATTTCGACCACTGTTCAAGACGTTCGGCATAAAATCATTGGACAAGGCAGCGACAAGATTGAGTGTAGTTCTGCACCGAGCCAGGGAATTGTGCTAGCTGGTGAAATAATTGCTCCACCACACCAGGGAACAAGTTCTCCCGTGACTTATAATCCAGATTTTTGCTTGACATTGCCTAAGATAGAGGGACCCGATTTGAGGAACTTGAATAGTAACAGATCTTCTGCTGATGAAACCAAAAAGGGTGAACATCTAAAATCTCACAGTTAGCTTTATATGCATAGCGTTTGACTGCATATGCTACCTCGCAACTGTGTTCAGTTTCATGTTTATTTCTTCCTAATATATATTCTATTCTTAAAAATGCAGATGGCAATTTCACTACATCGGCTATAGCTCAAGACATTCCACATAAACTAACTTCACAAGGTACTGGCAGGATTGAGAGTTGTCCTGCACCATTCCAAGGAATTTTACCAGCTAGTGAAGTAGCTCCACCATACCAAGGATCATGTTTTACCATCACTGCAACCCATACTGATTTTAGCTTAACTATTCCCAAAGTACAAGGGCCACATGTGAGGAGTTTTAGTGAAAATAGATCTTCCAATGATGAAATAAAAAAAGATAAAAATGAATGGAAAAGCGAAGCTAGCATTTATGAGTGCAAGGACTCTACAAATTCCATCACCCAATCTGCTTCTATATTATTTGATGGAGATGAATCACAAATTGTTAGCAATGCGGATTGTGACGATGGGGAAAGTACTAGAGATGGGAAATATAAAAGTAGTGCCAAGAAAGAACCTGATATTTATGTTGCCTCAAATGAATGTAATGATGGTAAGATGCAATTCAACAAGGAAATGTCATTATGTGGTAACCAACTGGTGGTGCAACATGATTCGGGAGCAATGAAGCTAGAGACAAACAATAATGCTATTGACAATGGAAACCCTCAAAACTATGTTGACCCAGGAGAAAAAATTTCTACTGTTTTGGGCTCCACTATTGATTCAACAGAATTGGAAAATAGTGACACTATCCACGTTCAAGCAGAAAATGAGATCAACGAACCTCAACAATTGATCAGAAATGAGGCACCAAGAATTTGCAAATTGACAGTCAATTTATGTCCTTCTCGGCAGGCAGTTAATACAAAATATTTTGATGTAGATCTGAAAATACCTATTGATGTGGCATCGGAAGATGGTTATCATTCTCATGGTGGGGCTTCCATAGATGTCAATGCACCTAGGCAGACATTTCATATTGATTTAAAAAGACTTGATCCAGCTTCAGATTGTAGAGGATGGGAAAACTCCAATTTTGGTGCAAATGTTGAAACGGCTCATGATTCCACCAATGTCCAGAACTATCTGCATTCTGAGGCTAATCATCCTAAATGTTTAAAGTTGTTTGGCAAGATAATTTTTCAAGCCCCTTGCTTTCCTGGCACTAGTCCACCTCAAGCATCTGGATCTGTTACTCCATCTAGAACCGATAGTGAAGGTTCGTCAAGAAGCAATACTAGGTAATCTTCCATCTCGGACTAATCAAGTGGCTTTCTATTGTGTGTCAATGTGCTATTAGCTGATTATTCATTCCTGATTCAGAAAAGGAAAGGAAAAGACTGGATAGTCCAAGATGTAGCAGCATCGGCACTGAATTTATCAGCAAGGTTCAAGAGGCATTGACATGGAACTGTTACTGTTGTGACTTGTCAACAGAATCAAACGGTCTATATCTGTTTGTTTTATACTATGGTATCTATCAACTATAGATGATGCTTATCACCGTTGCGTTGGTGTGTTATTCTTATACTTTCAGCATGTGCTAAACACTTGTATTCTGTATTCTTGTATGCTTATATGCTTTGTGTGCTTGCTGGAACTGAACTCTATTTCTATGGTTTTCCATGTATTTTGTGATGAGCATGATTTTTGTTGTTTAGTTTTCCATATTTGAACTGTCTACATCAAGAAATTAGGCATGCTCCTTGACGGCATGAAGCTGACCATCGAGAAAGATGTGTTTAATGTGGAATTATGGATGCTGCAGAGGCCCGATGATCTATATGTTGATTGATATGGCGATTATTGGACGGGGAGCCAACATGGTTTTCTTGCCTTTGTTTGTTGTTGTGGTCTTATCAAATGGTGGCTAATATCTGTTCGTGAATGATATATTTTTTTTGGCAAGTTCATGGTAACTCATTAATTTTCGTAGGTTGAAATCAGTGAGTGTAAGAAGATTTGTGTTTACCCACAACAAGTGTTTTGTTCATAGGCAACATAGTTTCAGTACAAACAAGAAGGTAGAGAGTTTATAACATTGTTTCATCGGTTGAGATTCCATAACAAATTATTTAGCATAAAGAAACATTTGTCTTATTTGGAATGGATAAGCAGTGTTTGACGAGTATGCTTTATTTGCCTTATTTGGAACAGATAAGCATAAACAAACTCACTGGTGAAGACGTTCTTTCAAACCCGCCTGCCATTACATGAGGCGGTCAAGCACTATGGCTCACATGGTTCAGTTGTTGCCCATCTCTTTTCACTCTCATAAAAGTAATTATTGGCACCGGAATTTTGACCAGGTCCCAACTGTCTGTGGCTTGACTCAGGATCGGCTAAATCGGGGAAGTCACACGGCCGAGGCTTGTAAAGCAGTCCTATTAGGGTTTGTTTATGATTTTTTTCTTATAGATAGATTCGATTTTAGTAGTATTATCTAGTTATTTTGATTAAAAAGTCAAAGCATCTTTGTCGACTTGGTTTAGGATCCCTTGCACGGGGTTATATATATATAATAGGATTTATAAAAAAAAACAACACACGTTCAATTCGGCGCATAACCACCATTTTTTTTTATGATGGATTCTTGTCTCGAGCAGGCTGCATCGGCTCCGATCTCGGTAACATGCTTGAATTCGTCACTTTGGATAATCTCATCGACTCCGACTAGTACTTACTCTTTCATTTGATATTCTAGTTTTAGTCGTTGTGATTGCTAGTTATCTGGTAACTAGATCTATTTCACATGTATCTTATCGAGTTTTTATTGCAATACTGTCTCGATTGATTCTGATCTATTGTAGTTATTAGTAGACTAGCAAAGTGTCCGTGCGTTGCTACGGGTATTTAAATTTTATTAGAAAAAAGAAAATAACAAGTATAATAACTACTTTATAAAATCAAAGGAAGTTTGAGTACAAAAAATGGTTCTGCGCCTTATTCAAAGATTAAAAAAGCTATCTTATTGCACTAACTCCTCATTAAACTGAAGTATTGGCCCCTCAAGCAAACAACTTAATTAGAAACTTACAGTCACATCATCAATTACACTAACTCATCATTGCTACCACTGTGCCTCACTTACATACACAGATCAATCATAGACATTACCATATTTTCATGATAGAAAAATGCTTCCTGCTTTTGCAATAGGAACTAAAAATAAGTTACAGAAACTATAGTTTTTATTGGGATGAATTAGCTTTGCATATCGTGACTCAATGATTTCAATTTTTTTCTATCTCTATGGAATGATTTTTTTTTTCTATCTCAGTAGGATTGACGGATTTCTCATTGTTACTTATAAATATAATAAAATAGGATCAATCACCTAAAGATCATGAAAGCTAACTATATCATCAGTGGTTGATCATCATAATAAGGTTGTCATCTTCGTTCCTAACTAGTAAGAAATCTTATATACTGGTTTGAATGTTTTTTAGAACTGCACTTTGTACCTTGTTGGAGTGACAGGCATATGTCTGAACATATTAGAAGCATGGACAAATCACAAACTTGGCAAGCAGCAAACTACTATGAAGTGATTCTTGCACAACGACAACATACCTTTCGAGCCTAAGAACTTTTTTTTTTACATTCATGAATATTGTACATTTTCAACTATAAGCATTTGAGGAGCAAGCAAAAAAGTACCAGCGGGTTACTCTCCTTTCAAGAGATAATAAATTTTGCCAACTATTACACATTAATTTTGGCTTCTAAAAATATATGTAAAATCACTATATAGCATTATAAATTGTATAAATTTAAAAGTTGCATTCAGAAATAATATCTGAGTAAGTCAGTTTTTCCTTCTAACCTAATCTGCAATGAAATGAAAATTGTATATATTTAGGATTATCTGCGGTAATGAAAACCAACAATGGCAGCTATAACTATTCAGAAGCTAGAACATAATAGATACGCTTACATTGGCACTTTTGGCAGCTATATTCCACTCATCTGTGGTGGGGGAGTGGTGGGGGAGCGGGAGTCTCACCAGCAGGCTGCCTGGCCTGTTTGCAGCATAAACTCTCAGTTCTTATACCCCTCACCACAGAGATTGTCCCTTGGCCTCCGGCGTGGTGCCCATATCAACGACGCCCGCCCCGCACGCACGCTCCTCCACTGATCACTGGCCACATGCCGGGGGCAATCCACGGTGACCGCATATACGTCATCAAATGTCACTGATCCTCCACCGGTCGTGGCTTCTTTGTAAAGCATCCTCCATGTCCCCAGCCTCGCCCTTGGACTCCCAAATACATGGAGGACCACGATCCATGGGAAGGCACATCGTGGCGTCCCTCGCTGCTCGCGAACGGCAACACCAACATTCCGTCTTCGTACGTTTGAGGGAATAACTAAAACGATGCCGGCGCCTGTCCACACGTTTGGGTTCAGCACCGACCACCATGATGGCACACCATCGCGTGCGGAGACCATGAGGGCACGTTGATACTGTGATCTACGAGTACAAGTCAGCGAGGCGCTTCTTTATTTTTGTACACGTGCTAGTAGCGTCAGCGTGAGATCGATGCATTTACCGACTGGGCGGGATGCCGATGTGTTGTGGGGTGAAGACACCGTGGTGCGGAGGCCAATGGAATTGATCATTGCCGGAGACAACAAACACTCGAACGCGGCGCAGCTTCTCTGAAGTCGGCACTGCTCGGATCTGGTCAAGGACGACATATGACGTTGAGGAGATGCAAGAGTCCCTAGTTTGCTGATGTCCGACTCCGGCATGACCTGGCCTGCCTTATCTTGCCCTCAACCCCAACGCTCATTGATCCGGAAAAGGAAATTGAGTTGATGTATCCGTTTTGATCTAGACTTTATGGTTTTTTCCTTTCTTTTCTTTAGATGGAGACATATGACATATCAGTTTCACCGTCCAACACACAGTAGTCGTATTTGTTTCTGATTTGGAGATTTCTTCACGCAACACCACGCATGCAACACCTTGCAACATCGTATGTACCTTTTCACCTAAATTAATAAGGAGTAGAGATTTTACAGATTTAATTTGAATTTGTTATTCGAGTCACTTGATTGATTTTATCTGTAATTAGGTTAAGTCTAGATCTATTAGCTTCATCATAAGCACTGTCTCGATTAGGTTCGATCTACTTAGATCAGTAAAGCTGCATCGACTTCCGAACTCTTGTTGAGTTGTAATGACCAAAATTCATGATTAAATTACAACAAAACGGACCAGTTGTCACTAAATTTTTGTGGTTGATCGTATGATTTTTTTTATGATGATAATCAATCGCCTTGATGTTGTGACACCCATGGTGTCACCCTAGTGACTGAGTTAGTTAAGAAAAGAAATCAGAAACAGAAAAGGAAAAATTTAAAGCTCAAATTTGAATTTAACTGAATTTAACTAAAATAGACCTTAAACTGGAAGTTCACAAATTTCAATATAAGTGACCCAATTAAATTTTATAATATCAATCCATAACTCCAAATAGAATTTAAGAGAATTTTTGGTGATTTTATCACTTGGTAAACTAGTCCAAATAATTCAAACTATGCTTAGAAACAGTATCACTTTAAAAATTCAAATTTTAAATTTTAAAAGAAACCACTGAACCAGATCATACTCATAAGTAAGATCCAATCTTTAGGAGCAACATATAATTTTTGCTTGATTTAATAAGATCAAGAACTACTACTTTTAGAATTTTTATCAAATATCAAGTTTCTGGGCAAATTTCAGCCTTGACAATTAAGCAAGTTTGAAAATAAATAAGTCCTACAAACCTTTATCTCCCAGAATTACATCTTCAACTTTTAGCTATTCCAAGCATTGCTCTTCATGGATTTGGAACCCGTTTTTAAGTTTGGAACCCATTTGATGCCCTAATTGGAATTTACTAAATGCCTAAGTGATCAGGTTTTCAGTCAAACCAGCAATCTTTTAAGTGTTCTAATCAGTGAGCCATTTTCAAAAATCAATATATCTTAGAACTTCTCATTGCATGTCTTGCATGTCTGGACCTATGTAATCTACAAACTTTACTCTTTAAGATGGTGCCTTTGGATTGTGTAAGAAAATTCACCTAGTGGTCGAAATTTCGGCTTAAAGATCGTTGATCACGCTATTTTCTGGAGATTTAAAAAACCCGTGGGTCCCACCTATCGGTGATTCTGCAGAAACACAACCCGTGTGCCGCCCGCGCTGCCCGTCTGCTCGCCGCTGCGTGGCCACCGTCGACTGGGCCGAGCCCCCCCGGTCGGATCGACGCCCCCATCGCCGAGGTTCAACCCCACCTGGACGCCCTTATCCTCTCTCTCACTCTCATTTTTGCTCTCTCTCTCTCTCTCGCTTTCGCCTCCCGAAGTCGCCATTGGAGCTGAGCGAGCTTGGCCTCGCGTCACCCGCCCCTCCGCCAAACTCCGCCGTCGACCGACCACTCCTGGAGCTCCGTCGAGCCTCCTTCCTCTGCTCTATGCTCTTGAGCCTCCTCTCGCACCTCGACAACTGCGAATCGAGCCCTTCTCCCTCACCTCCGGCCCACGCCTTTCCGGCGTCGCATTTCCTCTGTGGTGAGCCATTCGTCGATTCCTCGCTTCTGTGCCCTCTAAACCTCGTCGCACATCTCCTTGACCCTATTCGGCTCTAGTTTTTGCACTGTATTCGTCGGAACGCTCGCCTCTGTTGCCGTTGTCCGCCGCCGCGGGCCGCTCTGCGCCTTCCTCGCCTCGGTGAGACCCTCCCCTATTTCTTCTTGCCTGGCACCTCTTCCAGCGTGTTACGGAGCCCCTTATGGAAGTGGAAGACCTCCATGGCCACTGCTCCAGCCGTCGTGGCCGCGCCGCCACCACGTCCAGACGCGCGCGCGCGACGCCATGGCCTTGGCTTGGCCAGCCGTCGGCTGAGCCAAGCAAGCAAACCACCTGGGCCGTAGTTTAGGCCCAGGGAGGCCCCTGTGCCCCGCTGGCCCCGCTAAGCCGAGCAGGATGCGGCCCATCGGCCGAAGTTTCCCAGAAATTTTTAAATAGCCAAAAAAATAGTAAATTACTACTTCAAAAATTGGCACACAAATATTTACTTGGTGGAAAAATATACAAAAGTATGTTTTGGACTCCTCTGAACGTGTAGTATTTTAACAAAATGATAAAATCACCCTAAAAGGACTCATTTATTTATGCATGTATTTGATGGTTAAAAGTTGAAATAAAATCATAATTAATTTTTAGTACATTATTTAATTATCAGCTTTTGCATGCATGACCATTTCATCATTTCCAGCAATTTCACCAAGTGTCATATTTAAATTTCTAGTATTTATTTTGTATTGATTATTTTAGAGTTTGCACCATTCTAATTAAAATAAATTATTGGTGCATCACCTTGCCATCACTTTTGGTACAAAAATCTTGAATAATAATTCCCACCACATTTGTTTTTCTTAACTGGTATTTGTACCCAGAAGCATGATTTATAATATTAAGGCTTTACTTTATATCTAATAATGGCATGTTAGTAATTAAAAGTAACATAAACACATGTGTTGGCATGCAAACAATTAAATGTTTTGCTCTCTACATTTGGAATTTAATTAGGTTATGTTGCCTCTGATCATGTGGTTATGGTCATCTAATTAGGTTAAATGTGTTTAGTCTTTGCACCGTCACCACTAGAGAGCTTGCTTGTATTATATAAAATTAAAAGAAAGTCAAAATAAGAAATCACTCATTGTCCTTCTCTAATGCACACCCCTATACTTTAAACATGCATTATGTCATTGCATGCATTTGTTGAGACAGTGCCATGAATCCTCTCTATCCTTACTTGTATTGCATTTCATCCAATAGGACTCAACGACGAGAACGTAGAAGTGGAGATAGTTCCGAAGGAACCTGGAGCTGAGATAAATATTCCTGAGAGTGCTAACTGTTATCTGAACCAAGACAAGCCCCGGTGCATACCTATTTTTTTTAAGTTTTTATTTTGTATCACCTGTATGCGCGTCATGTATTGTGCATTACGTGTAGGAATTGTTTGAAGCCTAGTTGCATGTAGGCCAAACAAAAAATCCTATGGGTATGAGTTCAGTTTGTACAAGCCTCGTTAGAAATGCTAAGCTTAATTGTGAGTCTCGATAGCAAACATCGAGTAGTCTGCGGATTTCTCGGTATATGGTAGTTGATCACTATTACCCTCTTAAGCTTGAGAAAGGAAATTAAAATAAGACTGAACGGGAAAGTGCATGTGTAGGTTGAGGTGACAAGGTTGATCCTTGTTTTCCATAGCCCCGTTTGTGTCGGTTGGGGACTCCTCAGAAAGGTTGTCATACGTAACTCCTCAGAGTGTGCGTGCGCCGTGTATTTGGGTTTCTCCTATAGGATGTAAATCGATTCGAGTCGTCATTCCTCGCGGTTATTAAGTACCACTTGTGATCGTTGTCACATCGTAGTCGTTGCCACATTGTAGTAAGAAAGTGAGGTGATGATGATAATCATATTTGCTGTATTTTCATAAATTGTATGGCAACCATGTTTGTTCTAGTATAGATGCACAATATTTATTTTATACAAAAACTCTATTAACTTGGCTAAAATCTGAAAATAAGGATAAATCATTAGTGCTACTTTTGTAATTATTTTCACAACCTTTAGTCAGCTCTCTGCATGCTAGGTGTCAGCCTTAGCGTGTCATTTTGACGGGTAAGTCTTGCTGAGTATTAGTTGCTCAGAGTTTGTTGTTTAAGTTTTTGTATAGGTATGTCACATGTTGTGTACACCGATAGTGGAAATCATGTGGAGTGTGATGGTGAACCCCCAAAGGGATGGACCATGAAATGGGTTCCCGTTTTCCCGACTCCAGAGGAGCACGATGAATGATTCATGGTTATGGGCTGCCATGAGTTATTGTAAGATATGTATCGTTGAGATTTGTCGCTTCCACTAAGACTTTATTTTTGAACTTTATAAACTCTTTTATGTATCCTAAATTTGAACCCAAATTATAATAATTTAAACTCGACATTGTACTATATTTTCTATGTTCTGATGGACTCTTGCTTCGTCAAATGTTACCTGAGTATCGATCCTTAACTAACCCCTTGTTTCGAGGTGGGGACGTCACAGATGTTGGTTCCCCCTGTGTGAGACACTGGAGGTTGTGGCGGGCACTTGTTGAGGAGGCATGTCATATTAGCGCCTGTAATCAGCAATGGCCTGGGAGATGCGCTTTGCGGTGGTTGATTAAGTTGATTTATTCTTGCCCTTTTTTTTGCGAGGAAGGTTCATTTATTCTGCACTGGTTACCTGATTGGATTGAAATATAGAACAGAACGGCTTCTTCGTTTGAAAAAAAAAATAATGGGCGAAAGGACGACTCAAATAAAATATCAATAGAAGGAAGGATAACTTAGAATAACGTAAGAAACAATGGTGTTGTAGGACTAGTGCCGGCTTTGTTTGCCTTCGTACTCATCGCGTCTTTTTCTCCACCTCAACCGCGTGATCGCGCCTTTGTTCCCCTTTCTTCCTCACCTTTTCCTCCTCACCGCGTCAAAGCCCAGCGCAAACCGACCAACCTCAGGCGCCGGCAAGTCCAATCCGCAACCTCCCCCACTGCCGATCCCACATCCGATCCGACTGTGCTTTTCCCGATGTACAGCAACTTCAAGCAGCAGGCGATCGAGTATGCCAAGCAGGCTGTCCAGGAGGACAGTGCCGGCAACTACGCCAAGGCGTTCCCGCTCTACAGGAACGCACTGGAGTACTTCAAGACCCACCTAAAGTACGAGAAGAACCCCAAGATCAAGGAGGCAATCCAAGTCAAGTTCACCGAGTATCTCCGCCGCGCCGAGGAGATCCGCATCATTCTCGAAGCAGGCAGCACGGGTCCCGGCGCCAGCAGTGGGGACGATTCCGTCGCCACTCAGCCCATGCCCAGTAAGTTGAAGGAGAAAGACGTCCATGGCGCCAAGCAGTCAACGCTGAGGGCCGAGCTCAAAGTCAACTCGATCATCGTCACCGAGAAGCCCAACAACATGTGCAACGACGTCGCCAGCCTCATCAAGAGCAACGAAAATGCCTATCCGTCGTCCGATCAGGCAGCACCGGTGGCAAAGGAGGCGCCTTTCCGTATGCACAGTTACTTCAAGGAGCAGGCGATCGAGTACGTCAAGCAGGCTGTCCAGGAGGACAATGCCGGCAACTACTCCAGGGCGTTCACGCTATACATGAATGCGCTCGAGTATTTCAAGACCCACCTCAAGTACGAGAAGAACCCCAAGATGAGGGAAGCCATCACCGCCAAATTCACCGAGTACCTCCGCCGTGCCGAGGAGATCCGTGCCTTCCTCGATGGGGGCGGCGCAGGTCGTGGCGCCAACAGCGGGGATGCCCTGTAGGCAATCCTGATATTGCTCATCAAATTCCCTCTGTTCGTCACAACCGGTGGGCGACTATTTTATCTTGGTTTCTGTCATGATAAAGTAAAATAATGTTGTGGTTGGATTAGTGCCTGCATTGTATTTGTTAGTACTCTTACATACGAAAGAATTTGTCAACGACAATAAAATGTATAAGTAGCTATTGTACTTTGTTCTTTGGATTTGGTCATTGTACTCATGGAATTGTATTTGAATGATGTGGCATACGTATTTGAATGGCCTATATCTTCATACGTATTTGAAAGGTCTATATTTTCATACGTATGAAATTCTACTAGATTGATTGATGCGCTTCGCTGCGTCTATTTAGCCTCAATACAATGTTATTCAACCCTGTGTTGAGAATTTCATACTTTAATTAAAAATATTAAAAGTTATATGAATACAATGTGTAAATATGACAATTTTTTTGACTGAATAATCTCTACTTATTACTACTATTAAATAAAGTACAGTCATCTCTTCCATGTAGAAATTTCTGCCACCTGCCCGTGTGTCTCCGTAGAGTCCGAAGAGTCTAGGAAAATTTATTGTGTCCGCATCCATATGTATGTATACAGCAGTGGAAGAAAAAAGCAAGTAGAGTTCCCGGAGTTCCGATCAACATGGAAAAGATTTTTCTGATTCAAACAGGATCATGAGGATCCGTTCAAAACGGAAAGAAAAACTAATTTCTAAAGTCTTAATTAGATCCCTTCAAAACAACACGTACATAGGCAGGGATGGGTCTCACCGAATTTTGATGATGGCTTTCGTTTCTCTCTCTCTGTGATACAAAAGAAGAACCTCGACCAAGGAGCTTATTGCGATGGGTGTTGGCCGAGCCTATTGGAAGGAGTGCTAAACAGGCGAGGGGAGACAATCGCCGGTCGTTGCGGCAACTGTTGGGTGAGCTGCGCATCTCCTAAGTTTCTCAACCAGTTCATTCTAGCAGTGTCGGCGATCAATCGTACTGTCGAGCCATTTTCCAAGCTTCCTCGTCAACTTTCTCTGACACGCCGACATCCATGCCTCCAAGGTACAGATTCTTGATTTTGTCCTTCCCTTTTTCCCATCGTCGTTTTTGCGTAGTACCTCGCCCAAGTTATGTACAGCCGCCTCTCGCCGCCAGCCACATTCTGGTGATTGTCCTCGACACTCCACCATGCTAAAAGGGATGTGCGCCGTGATATGCCTTACTCTGTTATTTTTCTTAACAATTTTCTTGGTTGTTTGCCCCCTCCGACGAGACACTGGCGAGCCTCGCCGCTCCCTGGTCGCAGTGGCCATGGAGGTTTGGCCACACGTCTTGTGGAATTGTTTCCCTCAAAAGAATCAGATAATACCTGCCTCGATTCAAGCCACATGTGTCCTTTCAACAAAAAATCAGATACTAGCAGTTTAGCGGCTCCCACATCAGCCAACAGTGATCCATCGAGCCGCTGGTCCATTGACTCGTCGGCTGGCTTCCTCCGAGTTGCTCGTAAGAAAAATCAAAACTATGATTTTGTCTACTCTGGACAGCAGTCCACGGCAGTGAAGAACTGTAGATGAATGAACTGAACCAAAAGCCACCCATGATGTGGAAACTGTCGCTGCCGGTGGTGTCGAAATCATGCCACGTCCATTGTTGCCATCCAACATTGCCGAGGACGAGACCTTTGTTAATGCCATGCAAAGGGATCCGGGAGGTCCACCTTGACGCTCGTGGTTGTGTCGAGATTACGCCATGTCCCTTCCTGCCATCCAACATCCTCAAGCATCGGCTGTTAGAAATTTACATTCGGATGCAGCAGATCCTCCAGCATCCTCAAGAAGCGCGCGTTAGGGGCATTTGTGGGGGAGCAGAGCTGGTCGGCATGAAGGCAGCGTTGAACGGTGATTTCCATGGATGTTGGCTCCCTGGACAACTGGACTCGATTGATGGCTCACGCTGGGCTCGACGGCTTCCTGGTGGGTGTAACACAGGAAGGTGGGAGCCGCGCTGAGATTTGGTTGAGAGAACACGTGGCTACTGCATAGATTTTTTTATGTCAATATTACAAACTGTATCTGCAGTAGTACTCTGAACCAGTTGAAATTCTATGTAGTAGTTCTGTAAAAAAAAATCTAAGTTGAATAAAAAACTACTAAAATTGTGTATATGAACTATATACATTGCAATATGTTGTATATCGATTGTCTGCAATATGTTGTATATCGATTGTCTTTTGTAGCGTAAAATGTCTATCATATATTCCCTCCGTCCCAAAATAATTGGCACTTTAGACCTCTTTAGTTTTCCCAAAATAATTGACATTCTCACTTTCCGATACATATTTCTCTCTTCGTAATACAACTCTATTTTTATCTCTTTTCTCATTGTTTTCTGTGCACCTACCTTTTACACTTCTCCTTAATTTCTGTGCCGGACTCCAAAATGCCAATTAAAATAGGACGAAGGGAGTCATATTTATGAAATATATATTTTTTTATTTTAAAAAAAATTATATGTCTATGTTTTATCTACCCTATAAAGACTAAATGTTCTCCTAAAAATATTTACCCTGAGCTAATCTACTCACCACAACATATACCATTGATCTGAAACTCAAAATATCCTTCTAAACATCATACCACTTCTAGTCCCACGTTCTGAACGAAACTAGCATTACATATGTTACGCGTCTTACTCAAATCTTACGCAAAGCAGTGTATTCCACCACCCCTTGTGTTATTTTTTCTCACCGAAGCCTCACGTAGCCCCTGCCTGTACCCACCCGCAAAACGCTCCGCCTTTCCATCCCTCTTGAACGAAGGCGACAATGACATAGGCGGACGCAGAGGCGGTGCCCTTTCCATTCGCGAGACCGGTCTTCATGTCCTCCACGCCCATTTCCGCACTCCATGGTCTCATCTCTAAACCTAGGCAGCCTGGAGTCGCGCCGCCGTGTCCTCAATCGCCTGACCTCGTCTGGCTTCCAGATCCCCATCGCTCAGCCCCGACTAGCCATCGTGGTCGTCGTTGTCGCTGGCCCTCCACTCCCTGCATCAGGCCTCCCGCTGTAGCCCTGCCCTCACCCTTTTGTATCCTTACCTAGAGGCGGCCCCCTTTTTCCCGTTGGCTCCCCATGCCACTCCTCTCGATGCAGTGGTGGCCTTCTTCCAGTTCTAGTTGAGGGTGCCGCCTTGATGACCATCATGGGAGGCGGTAGCGAGATTCATGACGGCGGTTGGCAGGATCCTATGGCGGCGCGGGCCTCCAATCGTGATGCACACGACTGGGAAAAGCTCCTTCTTTGGTGACGGATGATGGGTGCCTCGACGTGAAGCATGAGGATGGTGGGCGGCTACGACGAGGACATCGCAGGTTCCTGTTCCTCTACCCAAAGGCATAAGCTTCAGTCTCATGGCTGCGGCGCGACTTGAGGATGAGACTTCAACCAGCGGCGGGTAGTCGGCGTTGGATGCCGGCATGGACGGGCAGTGGAGGCCGACGGGGGTGGCGGCGACACGGTGGATGGCATGGCGTGGGTGGGCGACCTCGCGCGCCGGCGCGGAGGTGGGCGGCCAGCCACGCGGTGGAGCGCGCCGGCCTCATGAGCGTGGCTTGACACGGATTCGGCCTAGCCGTGGCCAGATCCGACCATGGCACAAGCAGCCGGCCTCGCGGGCGACGGGCAGCGGGCCGAGCGCGCCGGTGCGGAGGCGGGCTGGCAAGGGCATCGGTGACCGTGGCACTCCCCTCCTCGCCCATTCTCTCCAGGCGAACCCTTCCAACGATAGCTCCCACCCCGGCGCGGATCCGGACAGGCCTGGCGGACGGGGGAGGCTGGAACAACGTGGCAAGCCATCTATGGCGATGTAGTGCCTCACATGCCCCCCCCCCCCTCTCCGCTTCCAGCTCTGGGAAGACCTGCATGGTGGCCATGGCGCGGCCTTCCCCTTCCGCCGTTACAAGCTCCTGGGTGGTCCTGCGTCGAGAAGATGAACAACACGGCCTCTGCACCATTGCTCAGGTCGCTACAAGCTCCTGGGTGGTCCTGCTGTTCGAAGGTTATGCTCTTACCTTGACACAATATCATTTGGTGATTCTCTGTGCATTGCGGATATATGATTGTAGTCACTATCACAGCAGGATGGGCTTGCCTTGGCAGACATGTGTTCGAATGTGAAAGTGATTACCACCCTATATTGCATCATGAAAGCAACGG
Organism: Eleusine indica; assembly: GCA_030378355.1. Lineage (NCBI taxonomy): Eukaryota > Viridiplantae > Streptophyta > Magnoliopsida > Poales > Poaceae > Eleusine > Eleusine indica. Next base: position 34,973,497 of record CM059499.1, read on the forward strand.
AAAGTTTATTACTCTTTCATGCTATAGTATTTGGGGCTTGGGGGGATATTAATACTTTTAGCTAATTAATCTGGTAATAGTCGTGCTTTGTGTCTGTCATCTATAAAGCAAATAGGTCACTCTGTACCAACTATAATTTCTTGCCTGATAAACCTTGATTATAAACTTCTGATGTGCTTCTGGTTGACTACATTACCTGCATTGCTTTTATTTGGTTTAGATTTGTTTTGATTGGGCTGGACCGATGAGTAGTTTACTGATTGAGTTACTTATTAGGATGCTCTCTTCGTCATCTATGCACCCTTTGTTAATTCCTCATTTGTTTTCTATGGTGTGCTATGGTGTTCCCAGATTTGTAATGGAGAATGGTGCCAAGGGCTGTGAGGTGTGTTTCTGCTCCACGTCTGGAGCTGTAATGATTTTGATTAGACCAAACATTTCCTATATTAGTAGTGTTGATGAACTTTTATATTCAGGTAAATGTAAGTGGGAAGCTTAGGGCCTAGCGGCAAAATCTATGAAGTTCAAGGATGGCTACATGATTTTGTCTGGTCATCATATCTTAACCTTTGCATTGACTCGGCTGTGAGGCACTGAGGCATGTTCTTCTGCGAGAGGTATGATGTGCTAACTTGATCAAATTATTTGCTATAATTCCTAACAATTGTCTGTATATTATTTACTTATTTCATCACTGATTTAATTTGGTTTTTCTTCAGGGTGTGCTAGGTAGTGGCTACCAAGGTTAAGACTATGATTTCTGTGATCCAAAGGGAAAATAAGGACCAAGTATGCCTTTACCTGATCTCGTTACCATCCATTCTCCGAAGGAAGAGGATGAGTCACTTAGGTCAGTCATACCAGAAATTCCAGGCTTAACCAAGTTTAGTGAACAGATGTTTGTGAATCAGTTTTGCATTACTGTATTTGTTTATTGTTTTACCTGGTGTTTTACTTTTAAAATTGCAAACAGTGGCATTCAATAAAAAATTCCAGCGTTTTACCTGGTGTTCTAATACTATCATTATTGATGCTATCTGATTTATGGTGATTCACTTAACATGGCAAGTCGTCCATATTCTTAGGTGACAATAAACAAAACATAACATGTTTGCTATAATAGTTTTTTTTTTCTAAGGCCTTGGTACACTCATGTTGGATTGGTTAACATATTCTTTTCTTATGCTTACCAGATACCCTCATTGTTGGTTGTATTTAGCAGGATAGTGTGTATCGTCTAGACGCTCTTTCATGCGTTTTTGGCCTCCTGCTATATTAATTTGAGGAAAGTGGGCAGTTGGTCAAGTAATGTAAGTATGGTTGACCAAAACAATATTCTTAAGTATGCAGGCTTCAGAAACATGCACATCTTCATTATCACTTTTTTTTTTGCAAGGGAGTTATTACATTATTCTCCTTATAAAAAAATACTTATTTCCTCAGCAATATGTATGAGATTAGATGACCTGTGATTTACGCTACAACATTCTACTTCTTTTACCATTTACCATTGTTCAAATTCCAGAAATTTTGGTCTAGGATATCTTCAATCACTACAGTCTAAAAGTTGCAAAACATATCTGATGTGAATCTTGTTGTAATGACCATGAAAAATTAGTCTCCTATAATTTTGAAAAGTAATTGTATTATTTCTTGCATGCACTTTGTATCCGTAGGTAATAATTGTATTGCTTTGTTAAGTCTAATATGCATTTAGAAAGCACAGCCTTTGCTTGGCATGATGTTATATAGAGTGACAGGGAATTTATGTCAGATTAGAAACAAAGGTAATTAAATTAAATGAATCTGATTGCATATTACTTGAAAATGTGGTCTGAAATGCTGCCCTATGTGTTTTGATGCTGACTTCAGTCATGCTGTGTTAAACAGTATATGTTTTTTGCAACTTTTTCACTCCCAATATTTAAGGACATTTCAAAAAAAAAAAATCAAGTGTTTTGATATGTGATCTATCCATTTCCACGCTTCTACAGATATTTACTTGTTATTTTATTTTCTGACAAGTTTGTGTTCCAGGGTTTATACATAAAGATTACTTGACCACAAGCATTTTATTCATGTTGTCTAAGTAGTAACTAACTCCATTCAAATGATTCTTACAGGGGATCTCAGTATTTATGAAGCCGAACTCATTGTGTATGAAGTTGCTCTTCTAAAACAATTATTTAATTGGGCAGTCATGCTAGAAAAGTAAAAAATAACTTTGATTATTCAGTCAATAAAAGCAAGGCCAAAAAGTTGCGTCAAAGGTTATTAAGCATCTGTAAGTCAGAAACACTCTTGGAATTTTACATGTACCGCAATTTGGGTAGGATGTAGTGGACTTTCTCTTGATCGAAGACTGGAAGTGGGGTGCTGAGTGTGACTTTAAGCATTGAATGTCTTTATTGTACCAAGCAGCCGTAGCATGTACTGTTCTGCTCTCTATAATATACTATTCTACGTGTCAGCATTGTAGTCAGAGTATACTATGAGTAAATTACATATGGTGGTAGTAATTATCCATGATTGTTTACTTTTACAAGCTTTGTCTGGTTAAACAGCAAAATTCAGTTTGTGATCATTTATAATCAAACTACTTGTGGCACTATATATTATCTTAATTTTCATGTGCACGGGTCCATGTGTTGAAAATAAGAAGATGTGTTGCGAATAGCTTGTTTGTTATATGAAATCTAATTTCATTAATCAATCAATGGTTCTAATAATAATATTTAGGTTTGTTATATGCACAATACTGTTCCTCTAAAAGGATATGGCTATGATGATTGCCATGATTAGTTGAATATCCACGATGGACTTCCAGGATGTTATGTTTTGGCATGCATGGAATATTATTTCAAGTGTTTTTTTTAGTAGGACATGGGAAGCATGCGATTGTGGTTGCTGTTTTCATGGAATATAAGATATCAATCACATGTTATTTGGTTAAGATTTTATATGGTATTCAAGTTTACCATTTATACTGATCAGATTCCCTATCAACATACTTTCTTTTTGCACTGATTTAGGTTATTTTACATTTTCATTTGATGATGGGTTACTATATATTTTTTGTATGAAGAATAGCATGTACGTGTCGCACGTGCAAAAAACTAGTTGTTTAAAAGACCGTAGCAACACACGGGCATTTTGCTACTAAGTATATAAAATACGACCATGCCCCCATCGCCCGCCTCTCGCACCCCTACAACTGCATCCCCAACCGCGTCTGCCACTGCTCTCCCCTCCCCTCCCCTGTCACGTGCCGCTGCGCCACGGCCTCGCCGCTTGTCGTCACTGCGCCGGCCCCTGTCATCGGCAATCCACGCGCTGCCGCTTCCCGCGTGTCAGGCCCTCCTAATCCTCCCTATCCGCACCGCACGTGTCTCCGCCATGCCGCCGCGTTGCTGTCACACGCTGCAACTCCTCTTTCCATTTCCATGCCCACCGCAGAAGCTCGCTGTGACGTAGCTCCAACTATACGACGGTGAAGGTGGAAGAAGCAAAATGATGCCCACACACGGGCCAAGTCTGGCGCGACCGTGCGAGTCTCCAGCCCATAGGGCGCGACAGGAACCTACCTCGGTCGGTGACGTGCTCAACTGCGACACCATCCACGTGTTACAGAACCGTCGTGTTCGCTCGAAAAACGGCCACGTCACCCAAAATGTTGTGAGGGGTGGAAAGCTCACCTATATCTACTTACTACTATACATCAATATGGCCATCATCTTTCCAACCCTATGTATTTGAATGATGTGGCATACGTATAATGGTGGCTCACCCTCTAGCATGGATTTAATGTATTAAAATGAGATCAAAAGTTCCATCCAACGTGATTACAATTTTTTTCTTTAGTTGACGCTACCTATTCATTCATATTTTTCAATTATACTTTCCAATTGTTAATTTGGACTTGATTTCCTAATTGCCATCTATTATCTCCTTACTTGAATAGAAAAAGGAGCCACCATATTCGCTCTTATGAACACGAAATTACCACATTAATCAGAAAAAAGACAAAATTCTAACTATTAGCCTTTATGAAGATCTAATGGCCAAGATTATAGTAAGAGTCCAAAAGAAAGAAGATATAGACCTTTGAATTTTATAAAGATTGGATGGTTTAGATTCTTCGTACTTGAACAAAAAAAAAGGAGTCACCACGTTCGCTCTCATGAAGACGAAATTACCACATTAATAAGTAAAAGGACAAAATTCTAACCATTAGCTTTTATGAAGATCTAATGGCCAAGATTAAAGTAAGAGTCCAAAAAGAGAGAAGATATAGACAGTTGGATTTTATAAAGATTGGATGGTTTGGACTGAATATAAGAGTCAATATCAAACAAAACTTAAATCTATATCCATATATGCTTAAAATAGAATAGGAATATTCGTTTTTGAGATATACGTGTGGTTGATTCATTTTGTTTGAGTCACGGAGACCTAGGTGCGCATAGCATGGAGTCAAAAACAATGGCAGGGGCAACGCGCTAAACCACAACACAGCACACACGGGCCATAGGAGATGATGACTCCTGCACCGGGCACACTACCATAAAACCTCTCATTAGCAGCGGTTCAAAACCTCTCATCAGTAGCGATTTTAGAACCGCTGTTGATTAACCGTTGGTGATAGTAAGAGTTATCAACAATGGTTCCAGAACCGCTGCTGATACTTGAGCATGAGCAACGGTTCAAAAACTATGAACCGCTGCTGATACTCCACATATCAGCAGCGGTTTAAAGTTATAAACCGCTGCTGAAACATATTCCCATTTAAAAAAAAATAATTCTGGTATTTCACAAATGCTTTAGGAACATGAATAATTTCAGATTATATAGCAGGATAAGTGAATGCTTGGGAACCAAATCAATATTGTTTTGGCATATTGTATTGATTACTTCACACAGACATGTCTCTATACAAATAGCATTTAAGTATAATATTTAAGGCACATAGAGCAACATTAAGTCTGTTGCCCAAAATTAACAAGCAAATCTAATACGTTACATCAAAACTAACAAGAGTTCTAAAATGATTTCTCTACCCCTTCCTTCTCACAAACGTGTTGCACACTAGTCACTAAGAACTTCAACCATGGCTATCTGCTGGTCATTCTAAAAGAAAAATGAGAGATTTACTATTTTGGTCTAGATTATATATAAAGTTAAAGGAATACAATTGTATAGCTATCAACTTGTTTTTTGATAGAAAAAAAAATTAAGATCAACTGGTAAGGAGAATGATTACTTGTTATTTAGTGCAGCTGCAGTGCAAGACTTCACTCTGATCTTCACAATCAATCTTAGACACAAACATTGTAACTAGTCAGCCTAAGGTCTTCTCTCGCAGAACAAACATTGAAACAAACTGCTATTAGTTATCAATGCATTGAGTCACAAAAAAGTGGTACATAGGCTATAATTCATAGTATTTTTAAAGGACTTACTTAAACCATCATGGAATGTGACAACAGGACACCATCCGAGTGAGCAGATAGGCGGTGGCATAAAGAACAAATGATAATCGAGAGCATTAACATATCTGCAATCCATGTTCAAGTTTCTAGACTCCTGTTGAAGTACAAAAGCTAATCAAGCTTTAACATATCTGCAATCCAAAAACAATTCTAAAATCTACAAAATATGTGTCATGCACTACTACAAATAGAGCCTTTAATAGTGCTTCATTTTTCACTATAATAGCGGACACATAAACAGACGCTATTGCAGTATGCAATTGCTGAGTCAGCAGGTCGAGACGCTATTGTAGTGCACGTAATAATATCGGATGACTATGACATCAGCGAGCGCGCCAATATTGATGTGTGGGCTACACCCTAATATCGGACATCTGATATTGATGTGTTCCACTACAATATCATTGCAAGCGCTGACGTCATGTTGTCTGATATTAATGTCCCGCCAATAAATCTTCATCTCCTTCCCTGCATCAGACGCTTTGTTCGAACCAGTTTCGACAGTGCGTTCGTACGTCGGCGACGAAATCAAAAAAATGAGTGGGGGGGGGGGGTGAGGTTTTGATTCATTTTTTTTTCAAGGCATTTGTTCTAGAAGGTAAATCCATGTCATCCCTTGTATTTTTTGATGTTTAAATGCTGTTTTCATTGTCTTTTCTTTGGATGAACAATTTCTAGGGTTTCAACCATCTTTAGCTTAAACTATCATAATAAAATTATATTTAGTTGTTCTAAAATAGATCTCACCTTATTTTGCTTACCTCCATACTTGTTATAGATTTATTTTAGAATTTATCTAGTAAAATTTGATATATCTAGTTTTGGATCTACACCATGTAGGAGGGGAGAGAAGTAGAAAGATCTAGTTTTATATAAAATTTCATATGTAGTTTTATATCTAGAATCAAATTAATTTTATCATTGTAATTAATGTTGCACCACTTCATATAGTTTTGTACTGAGTGAAATAGTTAAATTATTATTTAATTTTTATATTTTTAATCTGCATAACAATCATTTATACTATTATTTCCTTTTCTATATTATGGAAGATGGAAGACCCTTCATGGATGTACAATGGTGCTGGAGGAAATACAGTTGTCTATTTTCAAAAAGTTGCTACATTTGTTGAAGTGGCCATTAGCATGTCTTAAGTCAACAGACAAAGTATACATATTGTCCTTGTAGTCGATGCAAGACCAAATATACGTTTGACAACCCTGAGACCATTCGTGAGCATCTGTTTAAAAATAAATTCATTACTAACTACATTATCTGGACCCAACATGGTGAAACACAAGCAAATGCACAAGGCAACGTCGAGCAGGAGATAGGAGCAGAAGTGGACACCGAGCGAGTGAGGGCAGCAGACAACAACAAGCGGGCAAGGGCAGAAGGAGATACCAATCATCACAGGGTAGGAGGACACAATGATGATCCCAATGTGGTATGTGAAAGTCAGGGTGGTGATGGCCTTGACGTGGAGGACCTCTTGGTCCATGTTGCACGTGAGGAATTGGTACAAAACAAAAGGCGAGGCTTGGATAATTTGGATATTTCAGAGAAGGCATCAAAGGTGCTTCTGTATGATGAATCCAAAGGGTGTCAAAAGGACTGCACGGTATTGCAGACAGTGCTTGACCTTCTGACGCTAAAGGCTAAGAATGGGTGGTCAAACACTAGCTTTAACCAGCTGTTACAGCTCTTAGCCAAAGTATTGCCGAAACCGAACTCTTTGCCTGCAAATACCTACCATGCAAAGAAACTACTGTCATCATTGACGTTGGTGTATAAAAAAAATACACGCTTGTCCAAACCATTGCATAATTTATCGTGAAGAGCACACCAACAAAACTAGGTGTCCAACATGCAACGCCCATTGGTACAAGAAAGAATGATGGAAATGACGATGGTGGATACAGGGATAAGAACAACAAGAATAAGGAAAGTCGGAAGTGGAAGAAAAGCACTAGTGTTAGCGACGGTCAAGGTACCCAAGAGGAAGAAGAGATTGACCAAAGGAAGATTCCAGCTCTCGTGATGTGGTACCTTCCAATAATTGATCGCTTAAAGCATCTTTTTGCCAACTCTAGAGACGCTAAGCTCATGAGGTCGCATGCTGCAAAGGATGGGCGTAAGAAGGATGGCATGCTTCGGCACCCCGCAGATGGCCGATAGTGGAAAAACTTTGATATTAACCATGTCAAGTTTGCAGGGGAACCAAGGAAACTAAAGATGGCCTTAAGTACAGATGGAATGAATCCTTTTGGTGTGATGACAAACCCACACAGTACTTGGCCAGTGATTATGAGCATATATAATATTCCTTCATGGTTGTGCCATAAGAGAAAGTATCTTTTGCTGACTATGCTTATTTCTGGCCCGAAACAAACTGTCGTTGATATAGATGTGTTTCTAGAACCTTTGATGGAAGGCATGCAGAAATTATGGGAACAAGGGGTGCATGTTTGGGATGCATACAAATAAGAGAGTTTCACCCTATATGCATACAAACATGAAAACCGGGCTGGTGAGGCTTCATCACCTCCTTCAAGGAAAGGCGATAGATCTAACAAGGAAATAAGTGAGTAACTTGTTTTAATTCCTTAATTTATTATATATTGTTGTAGTGATCGATATTGATATGTAATAACCTAAATCTGTCTTACATTTGATTCATTCTATCATACCATGCGAGAACCATACATCTATCAAACTCAGGAACTGGTGCTGCATGTGCCTCAGTTGCCCGATGGTGTCAAAGAAGGAGGTTGGGATCTTATGCCAGATGATTTTTTCCGAGTTTTGCCACGGCATGCCAATGTTACCACCATCTATCTTGCAATCCAAACCATGGGTACTTAAGAAATTTCATGAATGGTACTTTGATTCATGTAACAAAGACATTCCATTCATCCAAGATAAGGTCCCTAACATTTTCGGCCAAGGGGTCGTTTGAGGACATACATGCCTTATATCCTCTTGATAGATTAGGTGCCACTATGATTACCATCTGGTGTCTGTAAGTGTTTTGAATCTTCATTATTTGCAAATGCATGACTATTAATGGACACATGACTATCATTTTCCATTGTCAAGGATGTGTTACCACTCTGCATCTGATAAATCAACCGTGTACCTTAACCCGGCTGCCATAAGTTAAGTTGCTATGAATGCGACGCTTAACAAGAACAACCCCTTAATGGTTGGCAATAAGAAGAACATGAAGAAACAAATACACAAGATGGTCGAGCAAGATAGGAATGCTATAGCGACATACATAGGAAAATGCATGTCTAATTCGAGACACACAAATAGTGTCATTGCTCCTTATAACTTTGAGTAAGTTTTTCCGATCATGTTGTTTATTGTAGAGTTAAATGTTTAACTAAGACACTAACATGGTTACATATTTATATAGTAATCACTGGATTTCCTTCGACATAGATCCAAGGTTTGGGTGGGTTGTGGTACTAGACTCCGCTGATCGTGATCCGAAAGCCTGTAGGGATTTCTGTGATGTTCTAGATAGGTAATATACATTATTTATTGATTAACTTGTAATCTTGATAATTATGGTACTTTTGTGTTAATTATTTTATTTTTGTAACAGTGCATATAAGTGTTACCTCAAGCTTGGTGGTGAGGGAAATCCGAAAAAGAAAGGGAAAATGAACTACATAACACATTTCAAGGTACTATGAGAGCATAATATAATATTTTATATCAATTTATTCATGTTTGGATATGTTGTAACTTACAATTCATTTTGTTTCGATAGTGTGTAAAACAGGTTCCTGGGAGCATGCATTGTGGCTTCTATGTGTGCTATTACATCACCACTGACATAGGATCATACATTACATTCCCCTCAGATGATCCAGCAATATGTAAAGATGTAGACGATCCACTAATATGTAAAGATGTAAGTATTGAATATTTTTTTACTATTATACTACACCATTTCCCTAGACACTCTTAGTAATTGTTACTTGATATATGCAGCCAAATAATAATCCTAAGAAGCACAATTCCCATCTTCATGACAATACACTCTATCTCATTGGATCTAAGTTGCTTCGTTTCATCATGCGTGAGTTCATTTATCCGTATGGGGCTTACCATGATCCAGAGAGTCTTGTCGCTCAAGATCCAGATCTTTGTGATTATATTGGTAAAGGATGTCCCAAAGATATAATCAACATAAACAACAAGGCGGAGCAAGAAAGGCAGGATGCAATAGACAGGCAATGGAGTTGGCCGGATGATGAATGAACGTGTGCATCAATATTTATCTTGTGTATAAACTTATGAGAGAATTTGTTTATGAATGTTTATCTTGTGCCCGAATGATACTTTATTATGTGTGAACTTGTGTGTGAATGATGAAGTTATGGATATGATGCATTATTTTGTTCACCTCTCTGTTTGTCTTTATGCTTGATGAAATCTGTTATGATTTGAAATGTCAATTTAAATTTGTAATTAAGACATGTGATGATCTGAAATAGTATCAAATGGTATAATAATTCAGAAAAAAACAACAATATTGAACATGATGATGTCATTGAGCTGATATTGTTCTCTTTGACTACAATATCGGGCAATATGATGTCGTCTCACCGATACTATTGTATTACTTTCAATATCGGACAAAGTGATGTCATTAGACGTTATTGTTGTCTCTCACATCAATAACGGACATGGTGATGTCACGCGTCTGATATTGTAGTCCTCAACATCAATATCGGGCGTCAGTGGCCGATATTGCTGGTGAAGTCAGCAATATCGTTCGAGCAATAGCGCACTGTTTATCCGTTATCGAAAGGCCCTTTTGTGCACTATTGAAGGCTCTGATTGTAGTAGTGATGGCTAACTTTTCACTGAATACATACATGTGTCTGACAAAGTACAAAAGCTAATCGCTGAGTTTGGAGGTAACATGGTCATATAAATAAGAGACTCTGTGAGGTAACTGCCATGAAACACCCAAAACGCAAGACTGGTTATCCTCCTGTATGCTCACCACTCACTAGTACTTCAAAAACCAACGACACAAATCTGTAATTTTGAATGATTCCTCAAGATTGTGCTAGAAGAAAATATCAGTAGTTGGTAAACATATACACAATTTCTCAAGATTGCACTAAAAAGGATGGGCCAGAAAAGATAGATGTTTTGGATTCAGAACTCAACCCATCAAGAGTATTTACTGTACTATATTTTCACCTTCTAAAAATACCAGTAGCAATCCAATTGGTAAAAACAAAACAGATAAATGATGACGAGGCTGAGGAAGGTACGGTGCTACCGTGCCCCCGTTTCCGATGGATGTTTGCCAGATCCATCTTAGCCAGATCCTTGTTTCCTTTTGCTTTTGTAAGTAGAAGAAAAACCGATCCATTCTGGTGAAGGACATGCAACCAGCTAATAGAATGTGTTAAACGGCTAGATTGGCGTTCCAGGACTCTATTCTTACATCCAAAGCAGTGAATCCTTCACAACTTTCAAGATCATTAAAACAAATTTGTCTAAAAACAAGTTAGCACAGCAAAAAAAATTTCACTGCAAGATACTGAACTTGCTGAGATATTTTTTAACAAGGTTTGACTAAGTTAAGACAAGGCACTATTTAATTATGAATTATGGTTTACCTTAAATGCAAAGAAATAAATTTATTCCTTCCATTTAACAAATATATTAGCAATATTTTTAGTTCGCACAGAAGGACATTTATCTGCTAGGGACCAAGTTTTAGGACTTTTAGAACTGCCAATATTTTCTGGTGAATTTCCCAAAAAACTATGATGGACAAGTGTTACCAAGGTAAGTGTTGGACACGGAAATTGGCAACAGGCAAGTTTGATCTACGTGCATATGGAGCTGTGGAGAATGGGCCGGTTGCTGGGCGGCGTGTGTTGGCGTACATGCAGGGCGTACGTAATTATCTCGGAGACAGCAGGTTAAGTTATTGATTCGGTTGATAGGTGAAGGAGAATTAGGGTCCGTTCAAAGTCAGTTTGGATGGTGTCGAGTTGGAGGCTGGCACGTATCAGGATGCATGTAGACAGGAGGTGGAGTCTGGGTTGTAGAGTTAGCTGGTGGGCGAGATTCATGACGTGCATGAAGACTCGATGGCCGGCGAGTTGGAGAGCGACGCGTATTCAGATGTATGCCGAGTCGAAATCAAGGGCGTTGAATCAGAGCAGTGTGCAATAGATAGGCAAGATAGGAAAAGATATAGAGATAGAGGGGCAGTCGTGGTTAAGTTAGATTCTGGTGTTGAGTCGGTAGATAAGATTTGGTCTAGTATAGTTATATATCTAAGCTTCTGAGGTTCGTAGACAGGAAACACACAATCAATACTATCGTTATGTTTCGATCCCTTATTTTCATTTTCTCTTGGTGTTTTGTCGTGAAAAACACTCGGGTCTCTCCATGAAAGTGAGAAATCTTTGCTGGTTTGTCATGAAAAATAGTCACCGATCATCGCGAAAGTATGATCATTATCTTGTTGTTGCTTTGGCAATTTTGCTAGGCAACAGTAAGGCTAGCTAGCTTTTTTTCCCTGCACTATTGCTTCACGGCAAAAGCCATGACGCTTAGCAAGATAGCTTCGGCGCCAGTGCTACGAAATGCACCATACAGGACGAACAATAAGAAAATAGCAACTCAGGTTGAAGCTCTCACCTGCCTGCCGGTCGTCATTGTAGGGGATCTATGTGAGGTTGGCGCTGTCTTGGTGCTACGACTGGCGGGGAAGAACGGTTACGATGAATTTGGAACTGCTATGAGGGAAAAGAAAATGAGCATATAGCAAGCAAACAAGATAAGAACGCATCACTCCACGAATTGACCAGCCCGATCTAGGGAGAAAGGAGGAAAGGAGGAAGTGAGAGACGGAGGGAGCGCACTAGATGCTCCTTGCAGGTGAAGGTCCTTGCCGAACAGGTGAAGGTCTTGTAAGCTGTTGATGAGGTCGTGCCAGAAGTGGAAGACACAGCAGGGACGGAGGAGCGTGGCGACAAGTTGGAATAACAGGCAATGTGAGGAGGTGGCCTTCGTTGCCGGCTTGGATGTACTGACCGCCAGCAAGGTGGACGGCAATGGGGTCGGCGACCAGGGCAAGCTATCAACTGGGGCAGTGAGGACCGTGGCGGGACGAGGCGTCGTCATCAGCAGAGTCCGTGCTGTCCTTGGCAGCGGATCTGCACTCCCGTGCCTTGATGGGAGGCGCAATGGGGAGAGCAGCAAGAGGCGGCTGAGGAGGAGGCATGGGGAGTAGGGTTTGGAGAGAGGCGGTGTTAGTAGGAGAGAGACGAAGACAATAAGGTCATGAGTGTGAGAGCTATTGTGTTCTTTTTTTTTTTTTCTATTCCAGACTCAAAAAGGGAGGGTTATATGCATATGCCAATTATCAGCAGCGGTTCAGATGATGAACCACTGCTGATAACTATTGTCAATAGCAGTTCAGTGCAGCTATTATTGATCCGGTCCCACAAGTCCTGAGCCGTTGCTAAGATTGACATAAATGAACCGTTGCTGATAATTTTGAAACTTATTAGCAGCATTTCTGTAAATGTACCGTTGCTGATACCCATTATCAGCAGTGGTTCAGAAGGGCTACAAATATGATCGGGCCCTATAGTTTCTGAACTACTGTTGATAATTTATTAGCAGCAGTTCTAGAGAAACCGCTGCTGATGAGGTGCTGTTTATGAGCCTTTTTTGTAGTAGTGGACAGGTGAGCTCCGCCCAGAAATAACCAGGGTGACGACACGAGCTCATCGGCGTTCATGATCATGTCGGTGTTCGGCGAAACGGTGGTTGAAGAAATAAATCACGTCCACAATTGACGTTGTCGAGCCTAAAGCCACTACCGCGATCACCATGATGGGCACGCTACACGCCTTGGACTAAAATGTTAGTGTAACCACAGGTGACTCGATCAGCACATGTGGCCTCATAACAGACTCGATTAGCAAATGGAACACAAGTGCCGACTTGAGGATGTCTCGCATTTCTGTGGATTAACAACAGTCGCACAAAGTGTCCATGCTTCGTGCTAGAGGCCGTGGTGGCCACAGCTAGATGGCGAATTTGGCTCGACGCGTTGATCAAAACTTACAACGGCGACTAGCGGTCGTCTTTCGATGAACAGTAGTTGGGGAAGCATCCGTGCATATTTATTGGAGGCCACGATAACGGCAGCGATACCGCACAGACGATCACATGCAACAGCCACCACAATAGTAAAAACTAGCGACCATCGTACACTCCTAATGTTCATCGCGGCAACGGTGTAGTCGCCAACGGGTCGCGAGTAGCGTCCCTGCACTTTGCCGGAGGTCGTAGCGGTGTCGACAACAATGCGAAGATGACTGCACTCGTTGGCCCATACATGTTATTTCTATTAGCAGCCGTAGTGTTCCCATATGTCTGCCGTGGGAGCGGCATGGTGGTCAATGGATCGCATCATCCTAATAACGTTCTAATCGATGACTACAAGGTGGCACATGGATCCAAGCATACATCAACGATGGCAACAACAGGTCCCACATGGCACAAAAGTTACTCGAGACTAGGCAGACAAAGCCATGATCAAGGTGGACCTCTGTGAGTTATATGACTTCATCAAGTCGAAAATGGAGCACAAGCACCGATATCTCATTCCATGGAGGAACAACAGTCACGGAAAGCATCCACGCACCTTGCTAGAGGCCACGGTGGTGGTCGCGTGCGTCAGCCATTATCGACATCGACGACTAGCAATCATCGTCGAAACTTAATAGTGATTGAGGCTGTGATGACGAGACTGCACGAGGAAGATCTTCAGCTTAGATATAAATGTTCTTTTTGAGTTGATTAAGGGAGAAGCTCATACTAAAAAAGACTAATGATGGATCTCAATCTGCTCTCCAGTTGGTGACAACGTGACTTCAAGATAGTAATAATAATAAGGATCATCTAACAAGCATCAGCCACTATCATTATGTGATATTGTTACTAAATCAGTTAACTAATTAAGTACCATGGCTGTTATGAAAATTTTAGAGTTAAATGTATGTATTTTTGCTTATATATTACCGACCACTGCCCTTATCTATAATCAACGGAAAGTACTAGCGCCATAAATAGAGGAATTCATAGACTGTTGTATCCCACCAAATTTGTTATATATAAATGCATTCTGCTTAGATCGAAGACATAATATTTTGGTCTAGCAGTGCTATAGCACGGGTCACGTTGCTAGTTTGTTATAAATGGATTGCCAGAAATAGTATTTTACGCCCAAATTTAGCAGGGGTGAATGATGGGAAATCCATATTTGAAGGTGAGTCAGCATCATACATGTGCCATGTCACAAAAAATGATAGGATTAGGAAGACGGTTGCTGTATTGATGTATAGAGGCTGACTTAGTGACCATAATTTGTAATTTCATGAGTACAATGGTCAAATTAAAACGACGTGACAAGTAAAATGGCTATTCATGCATTTTTACTCTTTCAACAAATGGTGTTATTGGATTAGTGCTTTCATTCAAATCGAATAGGTAGGAATAAAAACTAACGATCAGGTCAACCACATGTTTGAAACCATAAAGCATGACCAATAGCTCCCAATGATGGCAACTCTGAAAGGACCGAGTGACCGAGAGGGGGGGGAGGGGTGACTCGGGAACTCGCTATATGTACCAAATTCGCCAATTCTTAAACCGAATACTCAAAACAACTCCAACAACAGTTCTAGTGGTGATCATACTAATTAAGATAATGATACTATGAAAGGAACAACAACCTAAGCATACTATTGGATCACACACAATACAATACAACTCCTATACAAGCTAGTTAAGTAGGTACGCAGAAGCAAACAATACGCTAGCAAAGGAGCCTACTCATGCAATGCTACAAGATAACAAACTAGAACACACAAGCATAAGTAGTATAGCACATAAGATGGTGATCAATCAAGCCAAAGCAACTCCTATACATGCTAGTGGTCAAATATGGAAACTAAACACTACTACCAAGTAAAGAAGCCAATTCATACAAGTCTACATGGTAATCAACTAGAGCAAGGTAAGCACATAAGCATGAATAACATAATATGTAAACGCGAAAGGTAAAGCATTATACTAAGGAAAGGGTAAAGGAATGCTCATGATTTTCTTTTTCCCGAGGTCTTGAAAGGATGGCGCCTTCCCTTACTCTTCATTGGACTACTCCCGCCGGAGTACCAATCCCACCCGCCACCAAGTGGAGTTCTTGCACACAAGCCCGCAATCACTCCCGGAGTAAAGATACGGTTACGTCACCGCTGCCACCAAAGCACAAGCTAGCCTCCCTCGAGAACTTGCCAGACTGTCCGAGCCGACATGGGTGCTCACTATCAATGCCCCTTTCAACGGCAGGCTCAAACCGTGTACAAACTTGTGATGGCCTTCACAACCAATCACAATAGGCTCGATCACCGACACCTAACCGGTCTAGGTCTCACCATAGACCAGGAGTAACAATCTAGATCACACCCTCAAGGACACCCCAGCTTAGATGTGGATAGATGCTCAAGATACTCTCACTAGCTCTCTCAAGGTATCCAATATCGTCTCCTAGTGCTTCTCTCTTTTCCTCTTGGCTCTCTACAAATGCTCCCAGCAATTCCACTGGTCGAGAGAGGTCTCCAAGACCCCAACAACAAGTTTATCAACTTTCTGGACTCCACGAAATCAGCTTTTTAGGCATAATGACTGTAGAGTCCGGTCACTGCCTGACCAGACCGTCCGATCTCCATAGGACGGATCATCCAGAGTCGTTGGCTCTCTCCCCCGGGCTGAGTTCTACACTGACTGAACTGTCCGGTCAGTATACCGGACCGTCCGGTCTCTTCGTCTTCTCCTTATTCCAGAGAGCACCCAAAAGTGCGCCTCTCTATCCCAGCTCCCATCCATACAGACCCGACCGTCCGGTCTGTAGACCATACTATCCAGTCTCTATGGACCATACTATCCAGTCTCTATTCTCCACTCTCTGATCCTCTAATGACCGTACAGTCCTGTATCTCCAGACCTTCTATCTAGTCACTCTTTTCTAGAAGCTGAAACTCCTCATCCTCGCTTGACTTCATTTCCCAGCTTCTTCCAACACCTCTTTGGCTTCTCCACTGTCACTTATTGTCTGTGATTTCACTGAGCATCCACGCACATCACCGACTAGCATGACCTAAGAGACATGACCTAGACCCCCTTGATAGTCTATTTTTTCCTATGGACTCAAAGCCCTAACAACTAGACAAGTGTTCCAAACACTTGCTCCATAGCTTGTCCTTAGCCTTGATCCATCTGCATCAACCCTTGGACTCCATCAAGCTCATCAAGCTCCATGCTTGTGGTCATTATCATCAACTGCCAAGGTAACTGTCACAGAACCGCCTTACCACGGAGATGGCTCCGTTCCAGGATCTT
Source organism: Eleusine indica (assembly GCA_030378355.1). Taxonomy (NCBI): domain Eukaryota; kingdom Viridiplantae; phylum Streptophyta; class Magnoliopsida; order Poales; family Poaceae; genus Eleusine; species Eleusine indica. The sequence goes on from CM059499.1 coordinate 34,990,452, forward strand.
CCTCGGGTGGCAACACGCGCTGTGATGCCTAATAGTATAACACATGACAGAAGCAAATAATTGCAACAAGAGCATAGGTAGAGAATAGAGTTTTACATAAATTCGAATTTATATTACAAACCAGAGTTTTATCAAAAGTAAATTGCGGAAGCGAATTGTTCAACATTGATTCGACTAGTTCGACGAAATAGATAAGATAGAATCGCCCTCTCACGGCGACACAAAGGGAACAACCCGGCCATAATAGGTGCCTTGCCCAAGCACCGTACCGGCAAGCAGGGAACTACTCCTTGTCTTCATTCGTGCACAACTCCCACTCAGTGTTCCAGCAGTCGGGGCGCTAGCCCGCCCAGTGGAATCTTCCACCGCAGTGGCAGGTCTCCGCTCTGGTCACCTGAAAAACCACATAGAGCTACGCCCTGAGTAACTAATTTACTCAGCAAGACTGACCCGTCAAAATGGCCAACTACAGCCGACACCTAGACATGCAAATGCTAGGGATAGGGTTTATATTGCCAGAAAGCCAGCGTAGGAGTGGATCCTTATTTTTCAAGTTTTAGCATCAAGTTAAGTTGTTATGCGTAATAATAAATTTAGTTTGCACTAAAGCTATAACAATCATGGTTACAATACAATCTTAATAATTCTAAACAGCAGTATTAAACCCACTCATCCTCTTAATGGCTTCTGACACTGTTCCGGAGCAGCGATCAAGTGGTACTCATTACTGTGAGGGGCAGCGACTTGAATCGATTTACATCCTGCAGGAGAAACCTGCTTGCACGACCCATACGCGCTTCCCGGAAGCCGCATGGAGCAACCATTCGCTTATGGTTGTTGGGGAACGGGTAGGCTACGATAGCATATAATAATTTCTATCGTTCAACCAGGAAACCTTGCAAGAGAGGATCATGGATCGTTACCACTAGACGCGTAGGCGGAGTGGAAGCGAATGTTGGAGCAGCTCGATCCAACGTAGTCGCGCGTCGGTGTAGAGGAAGTAGTCGATCACGTTAATCGTCTCCTTCTAGTCCAGCCGTCGGCACCGTAGCAGCAGCAGCGCCTCCTCGCGGTATCCACACGTACGGGGTTGGAGCACCGTGCGCGACGTGCTAGCACCGGCAACACGGTTAGGGTTTTGTGGGCGAGAAAGAGGAGCACGGCGGCTAGGGTTAAGGACTGGTGGAATCACCTGCGCCTTAAGCCCCTCCTCCACTTAAATAGACCCTTCTAATGGGCCTTGACTAGTTGGCCCATTAGTGGACTAATTCCTCACGGATCAATATCCGTATGACCCTCACATACGGATCAAATCCGTATTGTCTCTTGGGCATATCTCCAACAATCTCCCACTTGCACTAGAGACAATCACACAGGCAAGCGATGTTCCAACCCGTTAAGTGTGTGACCCGTTAGGTTCACATGTACACGACAATGATGTGAAAACCATTTTTCAAATCATAAATCAATAGTGGCACCTAGCAGCACATACTGATTCTCGTGTACACATAAAGATCATATCGGCTGAACCTTTGACATACGTAGTCAGCGATCCCTTTGCCTCACGATATCAGTCAAGCTTAATGCGAGATACGTGCCATCCCTATAATAGCTCGACCATTCACTCGAACGTCTAGTGGATTTATCATGACTAACTTTTAATCACATTGGCATGGCCATGCACTTCCAAATCCATCTAACTCGAGGGGCCCAGAGATATCTCTCCTGTTATTAGGAGGGGCAAATTCCATCTTGACCGCTCACACCCCACGACATGTTTCATAGCATACCCGAAAATTACCTTTATAACTACCCAGTTACAGAATAGCGTTTGGTAATCCCTAAATATGCTATTACACATTTTGGGAATCAATGACAATCTCAGGTCTAAGGATCCCAAAGGTACATCATACAAGACAACAACTGATGGCACAATAATAACATCTCAGCAAAGTCTATTAGTGGGTCAGTCCAACACTATGTTCTCCAACATGTGTCCACATTATTGATTTGATATCTCCATATCAATGATCTATGAAACATGATCATCAACCAATACATGTGCTAGTCCATGAATCATTATTGTCCAACACAATGATAAGGAACTAGGGATCATTTAGGATAATATTATGAAAGAACAATGAGTTTCACAAACAAGTCACGCACTTGTCAATCAATGCAATAATTATTATCCATAGAACAGAATAACACTTTATTCAATCACACATAAATATAGACATTACACAATCTCTCATACATTAATCATGCAGATATCTAATACCCATGGATCTCATATGTGCCTCATGCTTGGGCTGAGAGAGAGGTTTTGTCAAGGGATCAGCGATGTTTGAGTCCGTGTGCACCTTGCATATCTTTACATCACCTCGAGCGACGATGTCCCGAAGAAGGTGATAACGCCGTAGTACGTGTTTGTTCTTTTGATGCGCTCTAGGCTCCTTGGCTTGCGCAATGGCACCACTATTATCACAATAGAGGTCCATTGGACTGGATGCACTAGGAACCACACCCAACTCAGAAACAAATTTTCTGATCCAAACAGCTTCCTTTGCAGCTTCTGAAGCGGCAAGGTACTCAGCCTCCGTTGTTGAGTCAGCAACTGTATCTTGCTTGGAACTCTTCCAGCTCACCGCGCCTCCATTGAGGCAGAACACATATCCAGATTGCGATCTCGAATCGTCTTTGTCAGTTTGGAAGCTAGCATCAGTGTAACCATTTACAACGAGCTCTTGCTCACCTCCATAGACTAGGAACATACCCATAGTCCTTCTTAAGTACTTTAGGATATTCTTATTAGCTCCCCAATGAGCTTCTCCTGGATTTGACTGGTATCTTCTCACAGCACTAAGAGCGTAGGCTACATCTGGGCGAGTACTTAACATGGCATACATGATGGACCCAACAGCCGAAGCATATGGAATCGCTCTCATTTTCTCTTGCTCATCTGGTGTCGAGGGACACTGAGTCTTGCTAAGAGAAACCCCATGTGACATGGGCAAGAAACCTTTCTTGGAATCCTGCATATTGAACCGTTTCAATACCTTGTCAATGTACGTGTCCTGGCTTAATCCAATTAGCCTCTTTGATCTATCTCTATAGATCTTAATGCCCAAAATGTAAGCTGTCTCTCCTAAGTCCTTCATTGAGAAACTCTTTCTCAAAGAAGTCTTAACAGCTTCAAGCATTGGAATATCATTACCGATCAGCAATATGTCATCCACATAAAGGACCAGAAAGACAAGCGCGCTCCCACTAGCCCTTTTGTAAACACAAGGCTCTTCTTCGTTTTTAATGAAGCCAAACCCTTTGACTACCTCATCAAAGCGAAGATTCCAACTCCGAGATGCTTGCATTAGTCCATAAATGGACTTTTGAAGCTTGCATATCTTCGTAGCATTTTGTGGATCGACAAAACCTTCAGGCTGTGTCATGTACACATCCTCACTTAGGTTTCCATTAAGGAAAGCCGTTTTGACATCCATTTGCCATATCTCATAATCATAAAATGCGGCAATTGCTAGAAGGATCCGTATAGACTTTAGCACAGCGACGGGCGAGAAGGTCTCATCATAATCAACCCCTTGAATTTGCTAAAAACCTTTCGCCACCAATCGTGCCTTATAGATGTGAACATTTCCATCCATGTCTATCTTTTTCTTAAAAACCCATTTACACTCAATGGTTTTTACACCATCAGGCGGATCTATCAAGTTCCAAACTTCATTTTCTCTCATGGATTCTAATTCGGATCTCATGGCTCCAAGCCATTTCTCAGAGTCCGGTCCCATCATTGCTTCACTGTAAGTCTTAGGCTCATCATTGTCTAACAATAATATGTCTCGCTGCCCCGTGGTTAGGAGCGTGAACTTTTCAGGAGCGCGACGTGCCCTTTCTGACCTACGCGGGGCTGGTGTTTCAACAATTGGTTCAACAACAATTTGTTCATCCAATTGTGGTATAGCGGAAGAAGAAACATTTTCTGGAGCTTCTTGAACTTCTTCAAGTTGCACCGCTCTCCCACTTACCCTTTTGGAGAGAAACTCTTTCTCTAGAAAAACACCATTACTTTGTCGCTCTTCCCGGTTGTAGAAATAATAACCTTTGGTTTCCCTAGGGTATCCTACAAAGAAGCATTTATCAGACTTGGAAGAAAGCTTATCAGACATCATACATTTTACATAAGCCTCACATCCCCAAATCTTAAGAAAAGACAACCCGGGACGCTGCCCAGTCCATATCTCATATGGTGTCCTTTCCACGGATTTAGATGGAACCCTATTAAGTGTGAAAGCGGCAGTTTCTAGAGCGTATCCCCAGAAGGACAATGGAAGATCACTTTGGCTCATCATAGACCTAACCATGTCTAACAAGGTTCGTTCCTCCGTTCGGATACTCCATTCCATTGAGGCATTCCTGGCGGAGTCCATTGTGGAACAATTCCACATTGCTTTAGATGTTCACCAAATTCATGGCTCAAATATTCACCACCACGATCAGATCGTAGGAGTTTAATAGTCTTGCCCAATTGATTTTGTACTTCATTTTGAAATTCTTTGAACTTTTCAAAGGATTCAGACTTATGCCTCATTAAGTAGATGTAACCATATCTACTAAAGTCGTCGGTAAAAGTTATGAAGTACTGAAGACCACCTCTGGCCGTGCAACTAATTGGTCCACATACATCTGTATGTACAAGTCCCAATAGTTCACTCGCCCTCTCACTATTACCTGTGAAAGGCGACTTAGTCATTTTGCCAAGTAAACAAGACTCACATGTATCAATTGATTCAAAATCAAAAGAACTTAGAAGACCATCTGTATGGAGCTTCTTTATGCGCTTCTCATTTATATGACCTAAACGACAATGCCAAGTATACGTGGGATTCAAATCATTAGGCTTGAGACTTTTCGCATCAATGTTATAAATAGGCTTATTCTCAAGATCTAAGTAATATAATCCATTCACCAATGGGCAATTACCATAGAGAATATTATTCAAATAAATAGAACAACACTTGTTCCTTATTATGACCTCATAACCATCATCTTCCTCCAAACACTTTGAAGAAATAATGTTTTTGCCTAAGGCGGGAATATAATAACAATTATTTAACTCCAAAACTAATCCTGATGGTAATGAAAGTGGATAAGTTCCGACGGCCAACGCAGCAACCTTTGCACCATTTCCTTGCTTCTTTAAGCCCCTGCAATGATTTGCAAGTATGAATCATCGATCCGGTATCAAATACCCATGAATCATAAGGACATATAGCAACATTATTAATTTCAATAACATTTATACCTGAATTAGAAGTGTCTCCACCCTTCTTCTTCAGCTCTTCCAGATAAAGCTTGCAATTCCTCTTCCAATGACCGGGTTTCTTGCAGTGAAAACAAGGATCACCAGCCGTCGGTTTAGGCTTAGGAGCTGCTGTAGGCTTAGGCTTAGTGCTAGAGATCTCATCTGTAGCCTTAGCCTTAGCCTTACGCTTTCGTTTCTTGCTATCCTTTTGAACCAAGTTAACTTGACTTGGACCAGATCTTTTTATGCTTGCCTCAGCTGTCTTAAGCATCCCATGCAACTCAGCCAATGTCTTCTCTAAGCTATTCATTTGAAAGTTCAAAATGAAAGGCTCATAGCTCGCAGGAAGCGACTGGAGAATCACATCTGTGGCCAAATCAGGGTGTAGAGCAGCACCAAGTTTCTCCAGATTCTCAATGTAACCAATCATCTTGATCACATGAGGACTGACAGAACCGTTTTCAGCTAGCCTGCACGCAAACAAGGACTTTGAGATGTTGTACCTCTCAGACCTTGCTTGGTTCTCAAACATGCCACAGAGTCCCTCAATCATATTGTGGGCATCCGCGTTCTCATATTGCTTCTAAAGCTCAGAGGACATAGTGGCAAGCATGAGACAGCTAACATCAACTGCATCATTGGTATGCTTCTCATACTCCCTTTTCTGAGTGGCAGTAGCATTTTCTGGTAGATCATCAGGATAGGGAAGCTCTAGAACATATTCCTTTTTCTCTTGCTTGAGAACAATTCTCAAGTTGCGATACCAATCAATAAAGTTTGTTCCACTAAGCTTTTCTTTTTCAAGAATTGAGCGCAAATTGGAAGTGTTACTAGCGGTTGGTGCCATGATCTATAATAGAAAATATGCAAATATAAGCACTATGTAAATATAAAACTCTTATAAACATTTTAACAAAAGTTCATTATTCCACTATATGCTTGGAACCGTTTTCCCTCAAACGACATATAGTGGTTCAAAATCCATATTCAACTTAGATCCTAGTGAGCTTTGGCATCACCGCTAGAAATCTAGTGACATAGGTAAGCAACACTTTGCTAATCACATCCCTATGTGACTCTTGTTTGTTGGGTGGCATCACATGCCCCGGCGCCAACACCATGCCCCAAAGCCCAAAACCGTTTTGATAGCTTTGTTAATTAAACCAATACTATGCATATAAATGTCTGACATTTATCCTAATAATTAAGATAGTTGAGGTACTCTACTTTGGCAGACCTACCATACAACGATCATAATTTTAATAGGTGCAGCCATTGGAAGGGCATATAATTTAATTTTTCTTAAGGGAACCTATTCTAGCATGTTAATCATATCTAATATAAATAACACATGAAAGAATAGGATGATAGGAACATCATCACAGGCAATCATATTAACTGTGAAATAGTATGGCCCCTTTCAATTGGTGATCTCCATCTCCATTGTCATCGCCATGTATCCCGTCCCTTCAACCGTCATGCTTGAGGCCTCCATGAACTAACACTTAGCTACTACAACTAAATTACATGAGAATATCAAGCATCACAGGTCGACACGTAGGCCGTTATACAATAATATGACAGCCTCAACCCAGCTGTAATTAATCATGGCACGCAGGCCATGCAAATCACACATATACATCACATGCATCTTTTGGGCCATACCATTCACAACATTCTCTGCAAAAACAAGTTGGGCGAGAAGCGAATGCTAACATGTGGTCAAAAAGGGTTGTAACAATCTAGGCAGCGCCCTGAAACCTCATAGGATTTCACAGATCGTATCTATAAAATCGCAATGGAAATCCTATCGGGAAAATCATATTTGCCCGATTTTGAGTCATTCACAATGGCTTAGTTTTCCATTAGGTTTTCATGAGTAGACTGCGGTACATAATTATGATACTATTGGCTCCTCTACTGGCGCACGCAGTTAGTCCCGATGGTGAATCCAGCCGGTAGGGACAAGTCGCGCGCGCACGGAGAAGGAACACAAATAAATCAATGATGCGTGTATCGCTATCCGCCCATTACCTTGTGAACCTCCCTATCATCATTGATCTAATCAATCCGAACACAAAAACATGTAATAGATCTCATCTAGTACATCAACATATCAACTATATGCACAAGATCTAGATCACAAACTACACAAGGTCGGCTCTGATACCACTGTTGGGGAACGGGTAGGCTACGATAGCATATAATAATTTCTACCGTTCAACCAGGAAACCTTGCAAGAGAGGATCATGGATCATTACCACTAGACGCGCAGGCGGAGCGGAAGCGAATGTTGGAGCAGCTCGATCCAACGTAGTCGCGCGTCGGTGTAGAGGAAGTAGTCGATCACGTCAATCGTCTCCTTCTAGTCCAGCCGTCGGCACCGCAGCAGCAGCAGCGCCTCCTCGCGGTATCCACACGTACGGGGTTGGAGCACCGTGCGCGACGTGCTAGCACCGGCAACACGGTTAGGGTTTTGTGGGCGAGAAAGAGGAGCACGGCGCCTAGGGTTAAGGACTGGTGGAATCACCTGCGCCTTAAGCCCCTCCTCCACTTAAATAGACCCTTCTAATGGGCCTCGACTAGTTGGCCCATTAGTGGACTAATTCCTCACGGATCAATATCCGTATGACCCTCACATACGGATCAAATCCGTATTGTCTCTTGGGCATATCTCCAACAATGGTACCATAGGGTCTTTTGGGTCCAGACTTCCTCGAGAAGGGTCCCCCAACGCGATGCGCCCCGTGCCGCCATCCGTGGGTTGATTGCTCCCTCCTCTCAGCCCCAGTTCCACCAAAGAAGGGAGAAGGCTATCTTCCAACCAGGCAGTAGTCCTAGCTACGTCGATTTACTGGGCCCATAACTCCAGCATGCAAACAGTGCGTTCAAACTTGACCTTATAGGACCGGACACGAGGCGTAGCCTTAGGTGACTCGGACGAGGCTACCTCCTTGAAGACAAGTTGTCCTTCCCTTTCCACCTAGTTGCCCTCCCGGTCTTCATTGTGATCCCATCCACACTTTCCTTCATCCGACAGCATTCTCCAGTGATAATATTTCCTATCTACGAGTGGTCTCCATATCACTCGATGAGTAGTTGTCCTAAATTAAGTAGAGCGACTACCGACTAAGGCTAAATATCTAGAAGGAGGGATCTACTACACGCTAGGGTTTCAACCAACTCCTATCACTTAATGCATAGTCAAGGCTACATCCCTAGCTAGTGATAGAGTGTTGGTCGTATCTACGCACCCACTTATATACTGCAAGAGGATGGTGTATAGTTGTAGCTCTTTTTCCCTCAGAGTATTCCAAGGTTATCGAATCCACGGGGAACAAGTGGAACTAATACTATTAAAAGGTTACTAACAGATTGCAATAGGTTGGTTGGTGTGAATGATGACGGTGAGAAAGAGGAAGGTAAATGTTATTGAAGAGGCAACAGAATAATGAAGGATTCTCTCCTTAGGATTGGTTCACTAGCATGCAACCTTATTCTTATCAACTCAAGTGATGACTCTAATATTCTACAAGACATGGTGGTTTCGTTCACCCCGACTGCCACTACAGAGGCTATTAGCTCCCCACTGGTTTCTTGCACTATGTAATGGACAAAAGTGTATTGGCCGATACACTAATGAAAAGGATAGATAGATGTGCAATAAAGTTCATCACATAGATTAAATTCATCGAGAGAGTATCAACAAGCATGAGAGTTACATGACCAGATCCCCGCACCAGAGAAGAGAATATGAGACTACTCACTCATCCTTTCGCTAGACAAAGCAGAGGGGTGAGAAATAGCGCTGGAACGCGCCCGAGCCGATCGGCGCAAGCGTCACGCCGATCGGTGCGACCTCCCTTCTGGTGGATCTCATCGGTGTTGACGAACCTCTGCCGTCAATATCCTGGAACCCTAGTTTTAATAACTGGTTCTCGCGATTGCCGTCTCTCCTTGGGCGTCCTTTGCTCTTTGATAGTTATCTTCCTTTTATACTCGACGGGATTAGGTCAATTTCGACCGACTCTAACTCATACTGGGCTGGGCCTTCATCTTTCCTAGACCGGATCATGTTTTAGTCATCTTTTCCTCCTGCGCCGATCGACGCATGGGTCGTGCCAATCGGCGCAAGTTCTGTCTTCTCTTGTTTCTTCTCCGAGTCGGTTCGTCTGTCTTCCACAGCTGCCATGTGGGCCTTTTCCTTCGACATAAAGTCTTGTACTGCACTTCTAGGCAAATATCTTCAAGTGTGGGACCCTTCCATAAACATGTGGAATAGCCCTCGGTCACTTCTGTGGGCCAAAACACCCTTGCGCCGATCGGCTCATGGGCTGCGCCGATCGGCGCACTGGGTTTCTTCAGTGCTTTTCGTCGGTTCTGGATTCCTATTCTCTCCAGCATCACTTTAATCGCCAATTTTACCTGTTTCTGCAATAAAGCTCCGAAACAACGCATATACAAATATATAGGTAATATTATAGGTAAATGGCCTAAATTAGTATCAATTATGCTCTAATTGGGATAATATTCGCATATAAAAGGGGCACTTGGGAAGTGCCAACATAGAGTAAAAATTTAAAATGGGGATAATGCACCGGGGCTTGCCTGGGTTCTGCTCTTGCTCAGCTACGACACCTTTGGTTCCTTCTGGATCCTGCTCCGATCCCGTCTCCACGTGGTTCACTGTGTGATCTATATGATGCAAAAGATGATGCTTATGAGAGAAGATTCATGGTCTATATGATGCAAAAGATGATGCTTATCAGAGAAGATTCATGACACTTCCTCAATAAGTACGTTAATGTACACTATTCTCGTGGAAGTGAGCGGGGTGTGTTGATTAGTTCAGCAATGTAATGTATTTAGTGGAGGCACGGGGTGAGGGAATTTCGTGTATTTCCTTCATGGACTCCAGTACTTAATCGCGACGATGTTGTACCAAAGTACGGTGAGTGTGTGTCGGCCGTGGTTAAGCTACATATGTGATGTCCATGACCAGTAGGTGCTATTCAATTAATGTTTTAGTGTATCGAGCACAACCCTCGTAACACACTAAGTACCCATGGAGCAGCCCTATTATGGAACTGTATATATTAAAGGGCAATATGACACCCGAGACACAACTTATTAAGATGAAATGGTTCTGATCATCAAATGAGCAGGGGTGATTTAAGACAATTAGGGAATACCAGGAGTGAATTACTGGCCAAGTTTCACTCTCATGCACCAAGCGAATAATTTTAATTAATTATCATAAGGAAAAGGTGTTAAATTATTTACAGCTAATATACAGAGACTCACACTAAGGCATTTTTCAGGGAGACTAGAAACTGAAAAACCTATTTGGTGGCCAAATTTCAAGATTTGTCAGCTCCCTATAATTCGTCATAAATTTTTAAGGGTTTTTATTACATATTTAACTCCTAAAAATAACATTAACATGCAATGTGATTTAGCATTTTTCCCCACTAGTACTAGTCCAGACAAAGCTAACAAAATTTATATTGCTTCAAAATTCCTATTAATCACTTTACTATGAATTTTACAAGTTTTATCCTTTTCTGGAAATGAATAAAATGTGAAAAATCGGTTTTTATAATCGAGGGCCGCATCCAGACAGCCCAGTGGGCTGAATCTTACGCGGCCCATTAGACGAGCGCGCACGCGGGGGTGTCCACGAGCCAGATTCGGCCCAAGATCTAGGCCAGGCCCGAAGGCCATAGCGGCCCAGCGGCCATCCTGGCAACTGGCCAGCTCGGCTGAGCCGGGCGCGCGTCGACGGCGCCCTCGGCCGTGCGGTGGCGCGGGCACGATGGCCGGCTGGGGTGGCAGCGGCGGCAACATCACCAGGACAGCAACCGGTGGGTCCTAGCGGATATGCGGCTCACCAGGCTAGTGCGGCGACGGCGAGGCAGAACTACGGCGGCCGACGGCGGTGTTCCGGGCGATTGGCTGCACGGATGAAAGCCGAGTGAGGCTGGGGGTGTGCGCGGGGTGAACAGGGGCTTAGCTGTCCGCGGAATCAAAGTGCGACTCACCATGGTGGAAGAGCGATGGTGGGGGAAGGTGGCCGGGGTCGGGGAAGACGGCACTGATTCTCGGCGGCTCGAAGTCGGAGAAGGGAAGTGGCCTCGCATGGTGCACCAGGGCCTTAGGGCGGGGCTCCAAGAGGCGCGGTGCGGCGGACGAGCGGGGAAGGCGACGGCGGAGCGGAGCTTTGCTCTGAGCGGCAATGGGGGCGCGGCGATTGAGAGAGAGAGACAGAGAGGGCGAGTGGGGGGATGAGGCCGTTCGGACAGGGAAAGTGGGCGACAAGGCGGATGTCCGAACGACGGGTGGGGGAGTCGATCCGTGGGTGCGGCGGATGCCGAGTCAACGGTGCCCACGCGGCGTACGGGCAGGTGGGAGAGGGACGGCGCCGGGTTGTGTTTGTTTGAAGTCGCTGACAGGTGGGTCCCACAGGGAGTTTTCTTTTTCTTTTATTTTCCAACCCGACAGCCAGTTACATTTAATCTTTTTGTGTGAATTAATCTAGAGTTGATGAAACTAAACCAAAAATAGGGCAGGCTCCTTATACTGTGGTCGAATTTATAAAAATGCTAACTACCAAAAATCCTTTCTAAATTTTGAATGGGAATTTTGTAAAGAGAGGTGGTTTCTAGTCTTTTAACCATTTATTCGGGGCATCTATTAATGGAATAAAGATCTGAGAAAATCCTCTAAATTATACTTGATCATGACCAACAGCATATATTTTTGGCAGTGGTGACTTATGTTGAAAAGTTGGGACTTGTAGTATAAGTGTCATTCAAATTTGTTTAATTTTGGTTTAAATTGGACAAATATCAGTTTAACCTTGCCATGAATTTATTTCCTGGTGATTCTAAACCTTATTCGGTGGCAGGGGTATCACAGCCCTCCCTCCTTAAAGAAATCTCGTCCTGAGATTAAGAAAAGTTTCTACGGTTTACCTAGGTGTTGGTCTAGGAAGTCGGGGTAGTGACTTCGTAGAAATTCTTCCGTCTCCCAAGTGCCCTCTTTCTCGGTATGGTTACTCCATTGCACCTTGTAGAATTTGAGCGTCTTCTTGCGAGTAACTCTTTCCTTCTCATCCAGTACATTCACCGGGCATTCTGAGTATGTTAAATCCAGTTGCAGTGGTTTGGTGCTCTCTAGTGGAACGTCTATTGGTGTCTTTAAACATTTTTTGAGTTGGGACACGTGAAACATGTCATGTACTCCAGCGAGTTCCACTGGCAATTGGAGCTGGTAGGCCACGGGTCCGCATCTCGCAATGATAGGGTAGGGGCCGATATAACGAGGTGCTAGCTTTCCGCGAATCCCAAACTGCTGTACCCCCTTAGTTGGTGACACTCGGAGGTAGACCATATCGCCGACCCTGAATTCCAATGGGCGATGTCTTTTATCCGCATATCTTTTCTGCCTGGATGTTGCCGCTCGTAAGTTTGATTGGATTTCAAGCACTTTCTGCTCAGCTCGCTGCACTAGCTCCGGGCCAAATATTACCTTTTCCCCTGATTCTGACCAACTCAGTGGTGTGCGACAGCGGCGCCCATAGAGAGCCTCAAATGGTGCCATCTTGATGCTTTCCTGGTAACTATTGTTATATGCAAATTCTGCCAGGGGTAGGCACTCATCCCACTTTTTGTTATGATCTAATACGTACGCCCTTAACATGTCTTCTAATATTTGGTTAACCCTCTCACTCTATCCGTCCGTCTGGGGGTGATATGCCGAACCTCGAATTAATCTGGTGCCCAGTGATTCGTATAGCTTTTACCAAAAGCGTCCCACGAACTGAGGTGTCCTGTCCGATACTATGGTCTTCGGCACTCCGTGTAAGCATAGGATGCGATCCATGTACAATTGTGCATACCTTTTAGTGGTATACCATGTCGATACAGGGATGAAGTGCGCAACCTTAGTCAGCCGATCGACGATCACCCATATAGAATCATACTTGCGTGAAGTGCAGGGAAGACCAACAATGAAATCCATGCTGATATCCTCCCATTTCCGGGCTGGAACACTCAATGGTTGTAGTACACCCGCCTTCTTCAGACGATCAGCCTTGACTCGGCGGCAGGTATCACACTCTGCGACATAATGTGCTATTTCCCTTTTCATACGAGTCCACCAATATCTGGATCTCAATTCATGGTACATCTTGTTGCTGCCCCGATGCATGGAGTACTTTGTAATATGAGCCTCGTCTAGAATTTTCTTGCGGAGTTCCATATCCTTAGGCACCATCAGTCGACCCTTGAACCATAAAACACCGTCTGCATCTTCTCGAAAGCATTGTACCTTAGCATCGCCTTCCTTTAGTCTCCTTCTGAGATGCGCTATGCCTCTATCATTTTTCTGGGCCGCCACTATTTCTTCCCATAAGGTAGGAATTAATGCTAGGTTATAGAGAGCTCCGTAGGGTGTTACTTGAATATAATGACCATCCTGGACTTGTGGGCTGACCAGGATGTGGTGGCATTGAGCCTTGCGGCTTAATGCGTCACCCACGACATTAGCCTTTCCTGGGTGGTAGTGCACTTCCAACTCGTAGTCCTTAATCAATTCCAACCAACGGCGTTGTCTCATGTTCAAGTGGTCTTGAGTGAAAATGTACTTCAAGCTTTTTGTGGTCGGTGTATATGCGAACTAAATTCCTATGGAGGTAATGTCTCCACATCTTTAATGCTAGCACCACTGCTGCTAATTCCAGATCATGCGCGGGGTAATTCTGCTCGTGCTTCCTCAATTGCCTTGATCCATAAGCAATGACTCTCCCATCTTGCATGAGCACGCATCCCAATCCAATACCCGAAGCGTCACAATAGACATCGAACGGTTTCCCCTGGACCGGTTGAGCTAATACTGGGGCCGTGGTCAGGTGCTTCTTCAAGGTTTGAAAATCACCTTCGCAGTCTTCATCCCATATGAATTTCTTGTCCCTCTTAAGCAACTCGGTCATGGGCTTTGCAATTTTGGAGAAATTGGGAATGAAACAGCGGTAGTAACCAGCTAATCCTAGAAAACAACGTATATGGAATACGATCTTCGGTGTCTTTCAATTCAGTACATCTCTTACCTTGTTGGGATCTACCGTGATGCCTTCTTCCGAGACAATATGGCCTAAAAATGGTACTTGCTTCAACCAAAACTCGCACTTGCTAAACTTAGCATATAGCTGGTGCTCCCTTAACCTCTGTAATACAATACGGAGATGCTCTGCATGTTCTTCCTCTGATTTCGAGTAGACTAGGATGTCGTCAATAAACACCACCACAAACTTGTCCAACTCAGGCATGAACACCGAGTTCATGAGATACATGAAGTGTGCCGGTGCGTTTGTCAATCCAAACGACATCACTAAATACTCATATAGTTCGTATCGGGTAGAAAATGCTGTCTTGGGAACATCTTCAGCACGGATTTTAATTTGATGGTATCCAGACCGGAGATCAATCTTGGAGAAATCCTTAGCCCCTATCAACTGGTCAAAGAGAATGTCAATACAGGGCAGTGGGTATTTGTTCTTGATAGTCACCGCATTGAGGGGTCGGTAGTCTACACACAGCCTCAGGGTTTCATCTTTCTTTTTCACGAATAGTGCCGGACAATCCCAAGGTGAGGAACTTGGTCGAATGAATCCCTTATCCAGCTGCTCTTTCAACTCAGCGAGTTCCTTTGGAGCCATTTTATACGGCCTTTTGGATATAGGTGTTGCCCCTGGCTGAAGCTCAATCTTGAAATCAATGTCCCGATCCGGTGAAAGTCCAGGCAGATCATCAGGGAATACATTCGGAATTTCCCTAACCACTGGAATATCCTTTATCTGCCCGGCGGTGGTGTGGTGAATGCTTGGTGCGGCCAGTTGGGGAGGCCGTACCCGGAAGCTTACGCTACCATGGGTGGAGAGTTTAGGTGTACAGTGTAGGCGTCTATGTCCAATATAGCTTTATGTTGCCTCATCCACGGCGTGCCCAGAATAATGTCGATGTTGCACCCTTCTAAGACCATGCACCTGGTAGTGTAGACTTTTTCTCCTAGGGTTATTGGGAGTTTCTCAATTTCATATAGAGCAGGGGTTTGTCCACCAGCGGATCTAATGGTGTATCGTGCTTTCATAAGGGTGCGAGGCAGCTGGTACTTATCAACAAAGAACCCACTAACAAAGCTATGTGATGCTCCCGAATCAAATAGAACTAGTACGAGGTGGTCTCGAACATAGAACATACCAGCGAGGATGGGGCTGTTCTCCGGAATCTCCTCCATGGTGGTGTTGTTCACGCGCCCCACACGGACTGGTCCTCGGTTGTTGCGGTTGGTGTTGCTGCTGTTGTTGTTCCTTGGCGGGTTCTGGCCAGTGCTCTTCTTGGGGTGTGGGCACTCCCTCGAGAAGTGCCCCAGACGACCGCAGTTGTAACAGGGGAAGGGTCCGGTCTGAGCGTTCGGCTGCTCTGGCGGGCGAAACCCACCTTGCCCCTGCTGCTGACATGGCGCCGGGGGTCGCTACTGTGCTGGCTGTGGTGGGCGCACAACAGGTGTCGGCACGGGGGCGGAACGATACCTCTGTCCTGACGGGGTGGTGTACACCATGCGAAACTTCTGCGGGGGTCCACTGGATGGCCCTGTAGCACTTGCGGACCGCTTTCGCTCTGCCATCACCTGGTGATATCCATCTTCCGCGATGATAGCGTTGTTGACAAACTCAGCGAATGTGCCGCCCATGTTAAGGTTGAGGTGGTCCTGCAGCTCTGCACATAGCCCCTCCAAGAAACGGTCATTGCGCTTGACGGGGGTGTCGACTTGTTCCGGGGCGTATAGCGCCAACTGGTTGAACTCTTCGCAGTACTCCTCGACGCTGAGGTTGCCCTGATTTAGAGCGACGAATTCACGTGCCTTCCCGCGGACGAGCCCCGCAGGGATGTAGTGAGCACGGAATGCATCTTTGAAGTCGTCCCACGTAATCTGTTGGTCCGCACCCACAGAGGTGACATGGTTGGCCCACCATGCCCCAGCCGCACCATGCAGTTGCTACGCTGCGAACAACGTCTTCTGCACAGGCGTGTAGTTAAGGAGCCCAAATTTGGACTCGAGCATGCGAAGAAAATTCTCCGCCTCCATTGGCTCAGTGGATGAGCTGAATGTGGGTGGCTTGGTGGCGAGGAAATCAGCGTTGGAGCTTCTCTGCGGTGCGCCATTGTTGTGGCCCCTAGCATTTCAGGCTGCTAGGTTCTGCTGCGCCAGCTCCCGCATGAATTCTGCCTGCTGCTGCTGGCTCTCCATCATAGTAGCGAAAAGCTGCGCCATGACCTGCATGGGGTTGGGTGGCGGCGGTGGTGGTGGAGTCCCTCGTGGAGAGTCATTTCCCCTAGCCCTGGAACCTTCGGGCTGCTCGCCATGCAGCTCATTGGTACTGCGGGTGCGCACCATTCTAAAATGTAAGAATAAGGATTCCAATTAGTCTCTTATGCAACATGATCATTATAGGTTACCAAATCAGATAATTCAGCATCATGGGGCAGCAATTTAGTAGACATCACTATGCGGATAAAAGCTAAAATTTCTCAGTTATCATGGTTCTAATACAAGTCAACCGTTCCATGCTACATAAACTCGGAATATGTGGCCATCGAGTTTCCAAAAGCTATCCATGCAGGTGATCCCCAAAATACAACAACCACGCGTGGAGCGTCCAAAAGCTACCCATCTACCATGCCCTACATGGACGACCTAGTCGTGTCTACTACGACTACTACGCCCTGTCTCCGATGGTGCTAGAGGGTCCTGAATGGTCTGCGTCTGTCGGAGCGGGTGGCTCGTAGTCCACGTCGGACTCCTCACCCACGTCCTCCTCGGGCTCCTCCTCCACGGGTGCTGCCGGCGGTGTTGCAATCGCGTCCAAGTGAGCCTGGAGGTCCTGGTTCTCGTGAGCCAGGGTCTCCAGGTCCTCCGCCATAAGGTCCATCTCCTGCTAGGCACTCGCCAGCTACTGCTGTAGGTGCTCGTTGTGGTTGGCCCGCTGCTCTATAATCATACCTCATCTGTCCACCTCCTACGCGAGAGTGTCGCGCTGCTCAGTGACCTCCGACACGTGAGTCTCACTCGCCTCAAGAGCAGCGGTCAACCGTTGAATCTCTCTCTGCTGTGCATCGACCTGTGTCTGCAGGTCGTTCCTCTGCACCCACACCTGCTCAGCATCCGCCAGCAAGATCCTGCTGTGGCTGCTAGACTTCTCATCCAAGTTGAGGAGGTACTCGGAGTAGTGAGCTATGCGGTGGTACCCCGCGTGGTACTCTGGGTAGTCATCGCGAGAGACGCGTCTCACGCGCCTCTGCCATACTGGGTCAGCCTGGTGCCAAATGGGGATCATCTCGAATGGAGTCCCTGAGAGCGCTCCTATGTTGCGCCCACAGAAGTGAGTGAGAGCCCGGTGGACGACTCTCTCCAGGCCCTCCCTGAGGCTCCCAGCCGTGACTGTGCTCTCCGTCCCCGCCAAGCCGGGGTTGCGCGGGTGTGGAGAGACGCTGATATGCACCTCCGCAAATGGCACACCGTGGCGGCGGGTCTCATGCCCATGGTACGAAGGCTGCTCCTCGTAGCCCAAGGCGCGTAGCATCTCCCACAGGAGGGTGGGAAGGCCACGGTGGTGTAGACTGGTGGTATAATGCGACCCGTCGTGCTGGAACACCTCAAACCTGTGCTCGTCCATCTGGAACACAAACCCAAATAGTGAGTACTCGTTCTAAACGCAGAGAGTGCAAGTCAAAATAAAACAATACTATGAGACGAGTGATACATGGAAGTTAACCACCGCGAGTGGTCACATACTCTACTTACAGATTTTAGGCCATTCTACTTACAGATTTGGGACAGCAACTGAATACTAAAGTGGTAGAATCTTTCACCATCTTTCCAACGAGTACTTACTCATCCCCATCCGGTGAGGGAATCAGGGGTTAGGAATTTTCTAAGTGGCAAGTCAGAATCTGAAAAATTTTGTTCCGCGCATCACAGGGTTCACTCCGGAAATGTTCTCAAATCTGGAGTCCTAGGCAAACATTTCTGGAGCAATTTGCCCACCATATGGAGTATTTTAACACCTTTCTAATGCATATTTATACGCTTCCATCCAACACCTGGAACTCGAGGTATTAAAATTTTACCCTACCAGACGAATTCCCGCACCGGTTCTTCTGGACAGACCCGGTTTACTCTAAAGATTTGGTCCTAGCGCTGTCTCTCTGGTCCCAAACCCGAAATATTAAACTACCAAAGTTGTAATATTTTTTGTAACCTTTCCAGAAAGTGCTCATACAGCCCTAGGCGTGATTGGAGCAAGGAGTTATGGATTTTACACGATAGGGTAAAAATCTGGATTTTTGACTAACCCGAGTTCGACGTGCTGAATCCGACGGCCCAAAAATGGTATTGTCCGGTAATTTGTAAACCAATTTTTTTTTTGCTGGACGTACAGAGAGTTCATTCATGATTTCAATAAATATTTATTTGCATGCTTTTGACTTTCGGGTTGGGAGATATAGATTTTTGTGTGAGCAACGTACTTGCTGAATTTTCAGATTCGCATAAGGGCTTGCTGCTTTACTATTTCATATGATGCACATGCTTTCAGCCTATACGTCCTCACAAAATAAAAGTTGGCCGCAAATAGGACCATACGCATAGTCGGTGGCAGACGATCTCTCAAGTTAGTCGTATGCTACCCGTTTCTTACGAGAATCGTGGTTAGCGCACCTGCAGAAGATTCATTGCAGAAACAATACATCAAATCAAAAGAAACAAGCCAAAAATAATTCCATATTATTGTCCTAGGGTAGGACACTGATGTTTTATGCAATCAGCCCGCATTCACACCATTGTGCTAGCTTCCCATGTTACAGTCCACTGGGCGGGACACATACCTGTGTTGACGATGCCATAGATGCAGTACTTAAACAAACAACCTCCTACAGTTAGCTTTGCCACCTGGATCATAACTAACAATAACCTATTGGGCACGTCCTCACACGTTCGTTATGAGATTTTCAAAAATATGTCTTTGAATATTTCACTATTCCCAAGATAGCTCTGATACCACGTTGTCATAGAACCGCCTTACCACGGAGACGGCTCTGTTCCCGGATCTTCCTCGGGTGGCGACACGCGCTGTGACGCCCAATAGTACAACACATGACAGAAGCAAATAATTACAACAATAACATAGGTAGAGAATAGAACTTTACATAAATCCGAATTTATATTACAAACCAGAGTTTTATCAAAAGTAAATTACGGAAGCGAATTGTTCAACATTGATTCGACTAGTTCGACGAATAGATAAGATACAATCGCCCTCTCATGGCGACACACAGGGAACAACCCGGCCATAATAGGTGCCTTGCCCAAGCACCGTACCGGCAAGCAGGGAACTACGCCTCGTCTTCATTCATGCACAGCTCCCACTCAATGTTCCAGCAGTCGGAGCGCTGGCCCTCCCAGTGGAATCTTCCACCGCAGTGGCAGTCTCCGCTCTGGTCATCTGAAAAACCACATAGAGCTACGCCCTGAGTAACTAATTTACTCAGCAAGACTGACCCATCAAAATGGCCAACTACAGCCAACACCTCGACATGGAAAGGCTAGGGATAGGGTTTATATTGCCAGAAAGCCAGCGTAGGAGTGGATCCTTATTTTTCAAGTTTTAGCATCAAGTTAAGTTGTTATGCGGAATAATAAATTTAGTTTGCACTAAAGCTATAACAATCATGGTTACAATACAACCTTAATAATTCTAAACAGTAGTATTAAACCCACTCATCCTCTTAATGGCTTCCGACACTGTTTCGCAGCAGCGATCAAGTGGTACTCGTTACTGTGAGGGGCAGCGACTCGAATCGATTTACATCTTGTAGGAGAAACCTGCTTGCACGACCCATACGCGCTTTCCCGGAAGCCGCATGGCACAACCTTTCGCTTACAGTACCGTAGGGTCTTCCGGGTCCAGACTCCCCCGAGAAGGGTCCCCCAACGCGATGCGCCCCGTGCCCCCATCCGTGAGTGGATTGCTCCCTCCTCTCAGCCCCAGTTCTACGAAAGAAGGGAGAAGGCTATCTTCCGACCAGGCAGTAGTCGTAGCTACGTCGGTTTACTGGGCCCATAACTCCAGCATGCAAACAGTGCGTTTAAACTTGACCTCATAGGACCGGACACGAGGCGTAGCCTTAGGTGACTCGGACGGGGCTACCTCCTTGAAGACAAGTTGTCCTTCCCTTTCCACCTAGTTGCCCGCCCAGTCTTCATTGTGATCCCATCCACACTTTCCTTCATCCGACAGCATTCCCTAGTGATAATATTTTTTGTCTACGAGTGGTCTCCATACCACTCGATGAGTAGTCGTCCTAAATTAAGCAAAGCGACTACCGACCTAAGGCTAAATATCTGGAAGGAGGGATCTACTGCACGCTAGGGTTTCAACCAACTCCTATCACTTAATGCACAGTCAAGTCTACATCCCTAGCTAGTGATAGAGTAAAAATTTAAAACGGGAATAATGCACCGAGGCTTGCCTGGGTTCTGCTCTTGCTCAGCTACGACACCTCCGGCTCCTTCAGGATCCTGCTCTGGTCCCGTCTCCACGTGGTTCACTGTGTGATCTATATGATCTAAAAGATGATGCTTATGAGAGAAGATTCATGGCACTTCCTCAATAAGTACGTTAATGTACACTATTTCTCATGGAAATGAGCGGGGTGTGTTGATTAGTTCAGCAATGTAACGTATTTAGTGAAGGCACAGGGTGAGGGCATTTCGTGTATTTCCTTCATAGACTCCAGTACTTAATTGTGACGACGTTGTACCAAAGTACGGTGAGTGTGTGTCGGCCGGGGTTAAGCTACATATGTGATGTCCATGACCAGTAGGTGCTATTCAATTAATGTTTGTCTATCGAGCACAACCCTTGTAACGCATTAAGTACCCATGAAGCAGCCCTATTGTGGAACTATATATATTAAAGGGCCATATTACACCCGAGACACAACTTATTAATATGACATGGTTCTGATCATCAAATGAGCAGGGGTGATTTAATATAATTAGGGAATACCAGGAGTGAATTACTGGCCAAGTTTCACTCTCATGCACCAAGCCAATAATTTTAATTAATTATCATAAGGAAAAGGTGTTAAATTATTTGTAGCTAATATACAGAGACTCACCCTAAGGCATTTTCCAAGGAGACTAGAAACTGAAAAACCTATTTGGTGGCCAAGTTTCAAGATTTTATCAGCTCCCTATAATTAGTTATGAATTTATAAGGGTTTTTATTACATATTTAACTCCTAAAAATAACATTAACATGCAATGCGATTTAGCATTTTTCGCCACTAGTACTAGTCCAGACAAAGCTAATTAAATTTATCTTGCTTCAAAATTCCTATTAATCACTTTACTATGCATTTTACAAGTTTTGTACCTTTTTTGGAAATGAATAAAATTTGAAAAATTAGCTTTTATAATCGCGGTCCGCATCCAGACAGCCCAGCGGGCTGAATCTTACGCAGCCCATCGGCCGAGCGCGCGCGCGGGGGTGTCCTCGGGCCAGATTCGGCCCAAGAGCTAGGCCAGGCCCGAAGGCCATAGCGGCCCAGCGGCCATCCTGGCCACTGGACAGCTTGGCTAAGCCGGGCGCATGGCGACGGCGCCCTCGGCCGTGCGGTGGCGCGGGCATGGCGGCCGGCTGGGGTGGCAGCGGCGGCAGCATCACCGGGACAGCAACTGATGGGTCCCAACGGACATGCGGCGCGCGAAAGGAAAGGAAATGGCTCACCAGGCTAGTGCGGTGACGGCAAGGCGGAACTACGGTGGCCGGCGTCGGCGTTCCGGGCGATTGGCTGCACGGATGAAAGCCGAGTGAGGCTGGGGGTGTGCGCGGGGTGAACAGGGGCTTAGCTGCCCGCGGAATCGAAGTGTGACTCACCGTGGTGGAAGAGCGATGGTGGGGGAAGGTGGCTGGGGTCAGAGAAGACGGCACCGATTCCCAGCGGCTCGAAGTCGGAGAAGGGAAGTGGCCTCGCGCGGAGCACCAGGGCCTCAGTGCCGGGCTCCGGGAGGCGCGGTGCGGCGGACGAGCGGGGAAGGCAACGGCGGAGCGGAGCTCTGCTCCAAGCGGTAATGGGGGCGCGATGAGTGAGAGAGAGAGACAGAGAGGGCGAGTGGGGGGATGAGGCCGTTCGGACAGAGAAAGTGGGCAACAAGCGGATGTCTGAACGGCGGGTGGGGGAGTCGATCCGTGGGCACGGCGGATGCCGAGTCGATGGCGGCCACGCGGCGTACGGGTGGGCGGGTGAGGGACGGCGTCGGGTTGTGTTTGTTTGAAGTCACTGACCGGTGGGTCCCACAGGGAGTTTTCTTTTTCTTTTATTTTTCCAACCCCGACAGCCGGTTACATTTAATCTTTTTGTGTGAATTAGTCTAGAGTTGATGAAACTAAACCAAAAATAGGACAGGCTCCTCATACTGTGGTCGAATTTATAAAAATGCTAATTACCAAAAATCCTTTCTAAATTTTGAATGGGAATTTTGTAAAGAGAGGTGGTTTCTAGTCTTTTAACCATTTATTCGGGGCACCTATTTATGGAATAAAAATCTAAGAAAATCCTCTAAATTATACTTGATCATGACCAACAACATATATTTTTGGTAGTGGTGACTTATGTTGAAAAGTTGGGACTTGTAGTATAAGTGTCATTCAAATTTGTTTGAATTTGGTTTAAATTGGACAAATTTTAGTTTAACCTTGCCTTGAGTTTATTTCCTGGTGATTCTAAACCTAATTCGGTGGAAGGGGTATCACAACAACCATCAATGATCATCATAAGGTAAATAAGGTTTCCTTCACGTACAACACTTGTGTAGGCATTAGTCATATTTTATGTTTGTTATTCATCACCAAAATATTCATACCTTGGGGTGACCTCAATGGTCCTGAACCTTACAAACTCGAATGGGGACAATGGATGAGGAGGCTGGTATTTCACCTAGAGCTGGAGATGACCCCATTGCTCTATGTCTCACACTTCCTTCATGCGATTTACTAGTGACCCTTTTGTTACGACACCACCATGGTATTGGCTGAGAATCAAATGGAGCTAAACATGATGCCAACCGGCGAAGGAGACCCCGAATGAACCTAATATAAGTACAAAATCAAACAGTCTAACGTCTCAAGTCAACTAGAGGGCAACCATTACCCTAGAGGAATCTACATATATATACTAATTTAAACAAATGTCTCTTGGTTCACTGTATTGACATGTTAAAACTTTGGTATGCACAAATGTTAAAGAATGATATGTGCATCACCATCTGCATGTACACAACAAAACATAATTAATCTCTTCATCATGCATTCATCTAGGCGACAAGACCAAAGATGTTCATTTTGTTTTGTAGATTAGCATTGCAAGCCATATGTTGTGATCATCATGTGAATTTTTCTTTTATAATGGAATCCTTAATTAGGGGTTGTCTCCTTTGGAAGTATGAAACTAGCAGTACAAAAATTCTATTTTTATTATGCTATCAATTCAATTTAAATTCAAACTTGTCAGTTGTGGTGAGGGTGCCTATGGCCTCGATCATTTCCCTGCCTTCACCGGAATGCCATAAGTTGGAGAGAACTGCGTGGTCAAAACAATCACCAACCATGGAAATATTTAGCAATAGGTCATTTTCCTAATGTCTCATTAAGGTTTATGGATCAATGGACAATTGTCATGGGCTGTGGTGTCCATACAATGCATGATGATAACGGCGACAAAGATTAGTAAATCAAAGTTATAGTTAAGAGTTTAAGTGGATGTTGGATGGTGTCCTTGTCACACCAGGTCCGAAGGATAAAACTAAGAGCTTATCATATGTGTGCTCAGGAATAAGTTTCACACAAATAGATATATAGTAAGGTAAATAATAGCATAACCAATGTCATCATTACAACATATCATTATTACATAAATGATTGTCTTTAAAGGCTAAAAGTAACTCCCTCAAAGAATAATAACAGAAGGCACCACAACACCACAAACAATCGACCAGGAGCACGCTCGCCTAGTAGTTGTCCTCATCGACGTAATCCATATCTCCAGTAGGTGGTGAAAGCCCTATATATCCTTTGAAATCCTCCACATTTGGCTACGCAGTAGGCTCTTGGTAAGAATCCTTTATGGATGTAGGAGTAAACCCGATGTCTAGGGTATGGTGATCTGATTGTCTTGTGTTGCTTATGTGTATAAAAGCAACATAAGAACTTATCTCCTTTCTTTGCTCTTCTCCACTAGACCTATGTGTGTCCACTACCCATATTGATCTATATCCTTACCCCTGTGAGGACTTTGTCATATAATCTATTATACAACATATGAACATAGTGACCGTCTTGAATACTTCCGGGTGAAATGCTAGAACAGTATTATCCGTGCACCTACAAATTCTCTGTAATCATTTAAAATACCAACAATGCTCCTAATTCAAACAAAACTTTAGCAAGGTTTGAGTTGATGAGTACATACCAAGAACAACTTCTAGAGCTTCCTAAGCATCTTCAACAATGACATCTTTCAACGGTTCTGCTTGGCTGCAATCAGGTTAGAGTTACCATTGCGATTGGGTGTTTGGCCAACCTCTTTAGCCGGAGGTTAGCGCATCTGCGGATTGGACCATTGGTTACCAAAGTGACGCTTCTCTCCACACCTGTAGCACTTTCTATTTGTGATGAATATGGGTCCACTAAAGTAGGACCAAAGTGTTGCCTCCACTGAAGTAGGACCAAAATGTAGCACTTTCTATCTTCCTCCTCTTATTCGTTGAGACTAGAGCTTTATCCCCTATGCCTTGAAAGTCTGCATGGTTTTGAGTTTCAAGTGCGTTGGCAAGACCATCATTAAGTCCATCAAGGAAACACTCACGCTTCGTCTCATCAGTGTCCACTTCTCTAGTAGCATAACTAGCTAGTCGATGGTGGTGCGCTCCAGCAAGCCGACGAGGGGCGGCATCAAGGGAGGGAGAGGAAAAGAGGAGACAGACACGGCCCATGACGACTCGATCGGCTAGGGTTGTCGAGTGGGAAAGAGACTCGGCCCATGACCTTTATATATTACACATTGGGGTCCACCAACTAGGGGGCTATGAGTACATCGATATGGGTTCCATATGTCAATGAGATGAATGTTCTTGTTGAGTTTTTGTGTCAGGATTCATTTTTTTATTTTGATTTATATTTGTAATTTTGAACTTGTATATATTTCACATATGTAATCCAAATACCTTGATTCTTTTTTCTCAAATCTTGAAAAATTATGATCTATCTCGTAGATATATTTAAATTATGATTATATAGTTTAAATTGCAATAACATATACTAAATTTAATAAGTCACTATTGAACATGTTATTTTTTTCGTAGATGAATGCTTTTTTATGCAAATGTACATCTTATGTACCTCTAAACATAGAAATTTTGTATAAATATTTTCAATATGATTACGCTTGTGTAAGTTTGAATTAGATACTAAAATTTGAACATACTTTGGTTTCAAACGAGTTAAAAAATTCCATCAAAAATTCTGGAGATCGGTGCTCTCTTGGAAATGTCTCACACCAAAATATACTTCAAAATTAATTATATGTCTGGAGGTACAAAGAAGAAAATATTAGTTTTCGTTTGTTTTCTTTATGACACTCAAAGTATAAGGATTTTAGAAGTCAAATTTGGTTTACGCATGTAGCATTGCCTTCAAGAATTTCTGCAATTTTCATTGAAATTTTAAAATGTTTTAATCCATGTATAACACTAAAAATAATTATTTTAAACTAACTGTACCCGCTTTTTATTCACTGAATATGTATTCTATGTGTCAGATAATACGTTTTCTTCAAATGGAAACAGAAAAATAGAAGACATACACTCTATAATCCGTTTTCATTAGATTTATTGGGCTAAGCATGGGCTTGGCCCAGCCTAGGGGACACTTGTTGTGCCATGGGCTCTTTGTTTATTTTAATTTTCCTCAATTTTGATGGGTCGTGGTTGCATAGGCCCACGTAGTGGCCTGGCTGGACCAAATGCGTTGTTCTTGTGTGTGTTTTTCCTTTTCTTTTCCCTGTTTTTCATATTTTCCTACACGGGCCAAGCCCACCTCACAAAGGCAATTTCAAATATTTTCATCTCTTCTAATTCTTCTGTTTGTCATATGAAAATGAAAATTTTGGCGTAAAGCAAACAATAATTTTTTCAGTTCATGGGAATATATATTTTTTTCCATTTGAAGAAAACTCGTACATTTTTGTAAGTTTTTAACTTTACTCTGAAACAAGAAGAAACATTTGCAATGAGCAGTAGATGCATTCTGTTTTAGTTATGACATCAGTAGCTTTTTATTATAGATATCAACCTTTTGGTTGTGGTGGTCTTTGTTTTTTTACACCGAAGGAATAATTCTTTTAACATTGAAACAAATTAGAGACGAAAGTCTCAAACTATGACCATTTACCATTGTCATCAAATTGTGACGTATATAATTGTCCTAACATGACGATCCAAGTTTGTCAGAGTAAAAATTGGTTTAATTTGTGATGATTTGTAGCTTGTTTTTATGACGTACGTCCAATATTCATCACTAAATAGAATTAATCGTCATAAACTGAGTAACTTAGTGACATTTGATCAATTGACATAGAATGTCAGATTTCTTGTAGTCTATAGACAGCTAGGTGAAACAATGACGTACTAACTCGCTGACATTGACCGTTGTTTCAGATCCTAGAACTCCTTCTTTAGCTTTATTATTCCATGAGGCATGTGGTGAGACCTGAAGGTGTTCTTGAACTCCTTCTAGATAATACTATATGCTTCCTCATGGCCTGCAACATAAGCATCACACCAATCAATAGCAGTTCCAAGGAGCCGGTGTGTGGCAAACAACACCTTCTCCCTGTTGTTGCACTGAGACACTTGAAGTTTGTTGTCAATTGTCTTCAGCCAATCATCTACATCCATGGGCTCTATAGAGTGAGACAATGTTGGAGGCTTGGTCGATTGGAAGTCTCCAAACTTGTCTGTGGGTTGAGGAGCAGGAGCTATGACATTGTTGCTTTATTGTTGCACCATATTGTGGTGCATGCTCTGGAGAAGCTGAGTTTGCATGGTCATGAGTTGTTCCATAGAGTACTGAGGGGATGGCTACTCCTTGTCCTTGTTGTTGTTGTTCACATTGCGATTTCTGCCCCTTGCCATCTGATGTAGGTCATGATACTGTTAGCAAAGGTGTGGAGGGAATATAGGTAAAGTGCAAGGATATGATAAGGCAAAGCAAGAAAGTAGAGGCGTGGAACAACAGCTAACCAAACAAGACGTGCAAAAGCTAAGACTCTCTCTCGCTCAACTATTACATTTATTCGACTGAATAACACTAGCGGACACTTATGATGCCACTCGGAGATGAATCTCCTAATCCTCATCATGGTTTGGAATGATGCATGCTGGTGGAGCATGATTAGCCATCTTGTGAGGTGATGAGTGTTGACGGTTGTTAAATACCATTTCTGACCATCAATATTACCTAAAATAAAGGAGGATTCAACATTCCCACCATGCATGTTAGTTAGAATTAACAAATATCCATTAGTGCTTGGAGAAATACTCACATGTAGGAGAAATAATGAAATGGAGGCGGAAACACACCTAGTTCGCGAAGAAACACAACTTTCACCAGTCAGAGGGCGCCAACAAGGACTCCCACGGATTGAATGGCCGACTTATAGAAGCAAACCGCCTTGACAACTGACCTTACAGTGTCACTAGGAAATGGGACCCACCTGTGAGGGCACCAAAGGTGGTAGCACCCGAGGGGGACCCCCCCCCCCCCCCGCCCCCGGTTCGGTCGAACAGAGGGTGGCCCCCCGTCATTTATGGCTACCACGTGCTGCCTCCGGGTGACTTCCCAACATCGGTTGTACGGGTTTGGCGGCAGTTACCGATTCCAGGAACCGCCTTTGGGCCCTATAAATAGAAGGGAGAGGCCTCACTCTAAAACACACACCAAGAAGCATTACTTTCTTTGTCATTTCATGTTTCTCTCTAGTTTTAGTGGAGTTAGGCTTCAAATAGAGTCTTCTTCAGTTCCCAAGGCTTCATTGGAGTTGTGGTATGGCTCTTGTATCTTTCTCCTTTTACAAGACTTTATTCTATTTAATATATTTAGTCTTTCTATATAGTTATGTCTGGATCATGTGTTTCTTGTTTGATTTTATGATCCATTCATGTATGTGGTTATTATGCTTGTATTGCATGTTATAATATAGTCACGCTATATTACCATGTTAGACATAAGCCCTTACTATAGTCTTTATTTATGTCGTTATAATGATGCATGACTAATGTGTGACTTAGATCGTTTCCATGTGCTCAGTGTTCACTTAAATGTGATTACTCCTTTTCTGATCCACTGCTTAAGGGTTAAGGAGTGTTGTTCTAGAGGCTTACACGACAAATAATGCATTCTAAGCACCACGCTTATATCTTTAGAACAATACCCGTAATCCCCTAACAATGGACCAGAAAAGGAGTAATCACATTTAAGTAAGGGCTTAAGTCTAACACGGTTATGATATAAATATTAGTCATGTATTTGTAAGGGCTTATGTCAAACATTAGTCATGCATCATTGTAGTAAGGGCTTATGTCAAACATTAGTCATGCATCATTATAATGATATAAATAAAGACTATAGTAAGGGCTTATGTCTAACACGGTAATATAGTATAACTACATTACTAACATGCAAACATAATAATCACATACATAAATGGATCATATAATCAAACAAGAAACACGGGACCCAAGCATAACTA
Source organism: Eleusine indica (assembly GCA_030378355.1). Lineage (NCBI taxonomy): Eukaryota > Viridiplantae > Streptophyta > Magnoliopsida > Poales > Poaceae > Eleusine > Eleusine indica. The sequence continues at coordinate 35,019,702 of CM059499.1, forward strand.
TATAGAAAGACTAAATATATTAAATAGAACAAAGTCTTGTAAAAGGAGAAAGATACAAGAGCCATACCACAACTCCAATGAAGCCTTGGGAACTGAAGAAGACTCTATTTGAAGCCTAACTCCACTAAAACTAAAGGGAATCATGAAATGGTAAAGAGAGTAATGCTTCTTGGTGTGTGTTGAGGAGTGAGCCACACCCTTCCTTTTATAGTTGTCCAAAGGTGGTTCTAAGATCGATAACTCCTAGCCTAAGGGGAACAACTGCCTTTGGGGAGTCGATGGGAAACCGACTGAGGAAGTTGGGCCCCACTAGGCTCACTCCCTCTTTGGCTGAACAGGCCTGTTCGGTCGAACAAGGGGAAGGCCCAGTGCCCCCTGGCTGCTCTGGCACACTGGTGGGTGGCCCCTCATTGCTTCTCCATGGCTTAGGCCATCTGTATATCGGTTTGGTGCTGCAGGTGGGCTAGTTGATTCGTGGGAATTCCCGGTGGCGAACTCCGATTGGTCATCATTGTGTTTCTTCGCCACATTGGTGTATTTCCTCCTCTCTTATGATATTTCTCCTGCATGTCAATGTTTCTCTAAGCAATAGTGGTTATTTATTAATTCTTACTAACATGAATGGTGGGAATATACAATCCTTCTTAATTTTGAGTAATGTTGATTGCTGGAAATGGTATTTAATGACCGTCAATAGTTGGCACCAAGTGGGTCTTCAAGAACAAGCAAGATGAGAAAGGGGCCATTGTCAAAAACAAGGCTCGCCTAGTGGCTAAGGGATATTCTCAAGTGGTAGGCATTGACTTTGAAGAAACATTTGCACCAGTGGCCCGTCTTGAGACAATTCAGATCTTACTCGCCTATGCTTCTCACAATTGCTTCAAGCTTTATCAAATGGATGTGAAGAGTGCATTCTTAAATGGAGAGATCAATAAGAAAGTCTATGTGGAACAACCTCCAGGGTTTGAGGACCCTAAACAGCCAAGACATATATACAAGTTGAAGAAAGCTCTCTATGGCCTCAAGCAAGCACCAAGGGCTTGGTATGAATACATGAGGAACTTCCTTCTCAAGAATGGCTTCAAGATTGGAAGCATTGACAACACCTTGTTCACAAGGCATGTTGGAAAGGATCTCTTTGTGTGCCAAATCTATGTGGATGATATCTTCTTTGGTTCAACCAATGAGAAGTTCAATGAGGAGTTCCAGGAATGATGGCAAGAGAATTTCAAATGTCAATGATTCGAGAGTTGCATGTGTTCCTTGGTTTTCAAGTCAAGCAATTAAGAGAGGGAAACTTCATCTATCAAGAGAAATACACCAAGGCCCTTCTCAAGAGATTCAACATGGAGAATTGCAAGCCTTTGCACTCACCTATGGGAACTAGCAAACCCTTGGATAATGATGTGAAGGGAAAATCAGTGAATCCTAAGCTTTATAGATGGATGATTGGCTCTTTTCTCTACCTCACCACCTCAAGACCAGAAATCATGTTTAGTGTGTGCTTGTGTGCATGCTATCAAGCAAATCCAAAGGAGTCGCACTTGAAGGCAATAAAGAGGATATTGAGATACCTCAAGTACACACCTACCATGGGATTATGGTATTCTAGAGGAACAAACTTTGAATTACTTGGGTACTCGGATTTGGACTTTACGAGGTACAAGGTGAATAGGAAGAGCACATCAGGAGGTTGCCAATTCCTTGGAAGATCTCTAGTATCTTGGAGGTCAAAGAAGCAAAATTTGGTGGCTCTATCCACAGTTGAAGCGGAGTACATGGCGACAGGAGCATGTTGTGCCCAACTTCTCTATATGCGGCAAACGCTCTTAGATTATGGCCTCAACTATACTTAAATGCCATTATATTGTGACAGTGAGGCGGCAATCAAGATGGCTCCCAAAGTTGGAGATTATGGTCATATAAAGCATATACAAGGGAAGCATCATTTCATAAGAGACCATGTTCAGAAAGACATTGAATTAGTGAGTGTGCGGACTCATGAGCAATTGGCGGATATCTTCACCAGACCACTCAATGAGAAGACCTTCAACAAGCTAAGGGGAGAACTCAATTTTCTCGACCTTTCAAACTTCACATGAGTAACCCTAAAGTTTGTCTTTTGTAAATATGTATAGTCTTTGTTTGTTTTGTTTTGTTGTTTGTGCATTGCTTTGTGCTTGTTTCTCTTCTTCTTGTAGGTCGACTTTGGACCTCCTTGAGATAGCGATGGACATGGGTTAAGCTTGGGAAGGTGGTTCATAGTGTGCCCAAGGAAATGAACACGGATCCATGGAAATGAACTTTTAGCCAATCATAGCCAAGTACACGAATTTAATGGCCCACATACAGAAGCAAACCGCCTCAACAACTGACCTTACCATATCACTGGACTCTGGGACCCATCTTCGAATGGCGGTTCCCCACCGACTTCCCAAAAGCGGTTGGCCCCCTTAGGGTGTGAGTTACCGACCTCAGAACCGCCTTTGGACAGCTATAAAAGGAAGGGAGAGGCCTCACTCCAAAGCACACACCAAGAAGCATTACTCTCTTTATCATTTCGTGATTCCCTTTAGTTTTAGTGGAGTTAGGCTTAGAATAGAGTCTTCTTCAGTTCTCAAGTCTTCCTTGGAGTTGTGGTATGACTCTTGTATCTTTCTCCTTTTGTAGGACTTTATTCTATTTAATATATTTAGTCTTTCTATATAGTTATGTTTGGGTCATGTGTTTCTTGTTTGATTATATGATCAATTCATGTATGTTGTTATTATGCTTGCATGTTAGTAATGTATTCATACAATATTACTATGTTAGACATAAGCACTTACTATCTGTACTTTGAAATCCCCCACGTTCGGCTATGCAATAATCTCTTGTCCGTAATTGTACTGTCGATGCTGGGGAAAACCGGATGTCCATGGTGTGATGATATGATTGTCTTACATTGTCATTGTATCTATATAATAGTATATAATGTAGACTATGTAACTATATAAAAGCAACATAGGAACTTAGCACTTTGTTTGTCCTTCTCCACTAGACTAACATTTATCTAACTTGAGTTTGCTATCTGTGTGTCCACTACCATGTTTATTTTTATCCTTACCTCTAAGGGACTTTGTCTCAAAATCAAATGTGCAAATATCTAGAATATGGTAATTACTCTGATCAATCATATGCCTTCCTTTGGGGTAAAACAAATATGATACCCTGAATACTTCCGGGTGAAATGCTATAGCGGTATTCTCGTGCACTTGCGGACTCTCTGCATTCGTTAAAGATTACCAATAAACATTTTTGTCTCGTTGCTAAGGAAACTTAGTGATGACGTTAAGAAATATCAACAAGCATTTCTGGCACTGTTGCCGAGGAAGGCAATTGATCAAAAGAATTATCCATATTCTATACATACATATGAGATTATTTGGCATTCGCCCAAACAGGCTAAACTTGTCTGTTTTCTCCTTTTGTGTGAAAATATGGTAGTGCATGACCGGCTTCAGCTTGAAAATTATATTGAAGATCCCGAACAACTCTTGAGAAGGGTACGTGCACGTTTCGTCCCTCCTCAAAAGTTCGTGTCTACAAGTGTGCCAGTCATCTCCGCACCGTCAAGCTTCAAGGTCATGGCCCAGAAGACTCTTCGTGATTTCTCCGCTCCCTCAGCGGACAACATTCCTGTTGCACCCAATGTAATGGGAGATGCGAATTTCGAGATCAAGACGGGTCTTATTACCATGGTGCAGGCCAGCCCATTCTGTGGGAAGGCCAATGAGGATGTCAGCACCCATCTGCAACAATTTCTGGAGATTTGCAGCACCTTTAAGATGAAGGACGTCTCTCAAGACGCCATTCGCCTTCGTCTGTTTCCATTCTCCCTTTTGGGGAGGGCAAAACAGTGGTTCTATGCGAACAAGGATGCTGAGGGCACGTGGGAAAAGTGTTCCGCCGTGTTCCTCGCCAAATTCTTCCCGCTGGGCAAAACCAACGCCCTTCTTGGAAAAATTTCAAGCTTCCAGCAGGAGTCCAAAGAGTCAATCTCCGAGGCTTGGTAGAGGCTGCAAGAGTACATTGCCGCCTGTCCTCATCATGGGATGGATGAATGGCTTATCATCTAGAACTTCTACAATAGGGTGACTCTGTTGGCTCGTGATCATATTGATGCTGCTATGGGAGGAGCCTTCTTCTCACTGACCGTTGATAAGGCTAAAGAACTTATTGAGAAAATAGTTTCCAACCAAGGATGGAGTGAAGATCGTCTTCACTCGCGCTAGCGGGGCATGCACGTCGTTAAGGAGGTGGACATGCTAGCCGCTAAAATGGGCCACCTCATGAAGAATATGGACGAACAAGCCAAAGGGTATGAAGTCGGCACCGTCAACGCCTTAGACTCTCGCATGACATGCGAGGTCTGCGGCAACACCGGTCACTCGGGCAATGACTGCCCTAAGACTTATGAGGACGTGTTGTACATGAACAACAACAAAAACAACGACTATCGACCACAAGGAGGCAACGGGTGGAATCAACCCTGGCCATATTATCAAGGAGGTAACAACTTTAACCCTTCCAATACTCAACCCTCCTTTAAAGATCTTGTCCTAGGCCAGGCTAAAATCAATGAAACCTTCACTAAAAAGCTTGCCGCCAATGACAAGACTTTAGAAAGTGTTAATGCTAAGCTAGAAGGTCTTGCTTCTTCCTTTAAAAATCAGATTAGCTTTAATAAAATGCTAGAAACCCAATTATCTCAGTTGGCCGCTGCTCTGGCTACATCAGACTGTGGGAAAATTCCGGGGCAACCTGAATCTACCATAGAAGCTGTGAATGCGGTGATGTTTGTGGGGAACCATACCCGCAGCTCGCCAAATACTAACCATGCAGGAAATGATGAAGAAGATGATTTGAACATCATCGCAGTAATCCAAGGTGATCTAGGAAGCCTGATGATCTCATGTTCAATTGAGACAGAGTTCTTCGAACAAGCATTATGCGACCTTGGAGCCAGCATCAGAATCATGCCAAAAGCTATCTTCAACAAGTTGAACCTCTTAGGCCTAGTCCCAACTCAGATGCAGATTCAGCTTGCGGACTCCACAGTACGACACCCCGCAGGGATTGCCGAGGAAGTTTTGGTTGAGATCCGCGAATGCATCATCCCTGTGGATTTTGTGGTGCTCGACATGGAAGTCGACAGGAGTACGCCGCTCATCCTTAGGCAGCCATTCTTAAGCACCACATTCGCACAAATCGATGTGGGGGATAAAATAGTCCGTCTCAACCTCAATTGCAAGCAAGCAGACTTTGAGTTTCAGCCTTGCCTCATGGCTGTAGTCAAAAGCTGGCTGAACCTTCAGGACATCAAGAAATTAGAGACGGAGACAAGGAGGGGGGGGGGGGTAGCCTAGAGGATTCCATGATAAATCTTTGGGTACAAGAAAATCACACTCTTGTCACTCAGAAGAAAAAGGCAATAGGCACGCCTGGACTCTGGAGAAAGATGCAGCCAGTAAAAAAGAATCCTTCACACAAGAAGCCACTGACCGCACCAAAGATGAAGAAGGTGTGGCGAGTGAAGAAAGTGCAACCATCCAAGTCCACTTCTGCAGGATCGAACGCTGCAACTTCAAGCTAAACGTGATGGAGAAAAGTCCCGCTCATCGGGTTTTAAAATTGGCGAGCCTTTGCCAAAGGTAAATTGGTATTTACCTCATATTTTATTTTCCTCAATTTTTACACATTTGAATTTTTCCAAACTTTTGGATTCTTTCAAATTTGCCTCTGCATTTGCATATTTGGATTTCACACATGCATGGGAGATTCTGAGCGAATTCAGTTTTCAGTTTCCAACATTGAGAAAATATTTTTCTGAGGAAAATTCTATCAAAACTTTAGACCTAACCCCTACCACTCAGAAAATATAGCTGATAGGGAGTTGTCGGCCAAAGTGGGTGACTAGTGGTACCCACCCATGGTCGGCCGAACACCCATGTTCGGCCGAAGGGGTGTGGGCCCCACCAACCTTGGCCTTTTGCCAATGGTTGGATTTAGCTCCCCAGTAGTTGTTTTCGATCGTTTAGGAATTTTCGCTATAAATTGAGTACCCGAGGGAGAGTGCTTTGCCATCCAAAGTTCAATTCTCATTTCACTCCCTCCTTCACTCATTTGCTCTTGAGCACCCACATTGCTTCTCTAAAGTTTCTATTCCAACAACCACCAAAAATATTTCTCTTTTTAGTTTGCTTTGTTTTTGGATTGTTCAAGTCCTTTGCAAAGCTAGGCAAGATCAACACGACCGTCAGATTTTATTTGCCAACCCATAACCTATGTTGGAGTTGAACTTATGTATTTGCTTAAAAGGTGCAGATGGAGAAAGCTAAGGCGTTGATGCAGCGAGCGACGCGTTCTAGTTCACGGCATTCGCACGGTTGCTCGAGCACTAACTTCTTCATCGAGGATGAATCAACCAGGTACACACCCGTTGAGGACAACATGGAAGAGGACGAGCCACAAGTTCTTCTCGTCGACACTGACCTCAAGCTGCTGGGTGAACAAGAGAAAGAAGTCTACCACCACCTACGCAACTGCAGTTTCATCCATATCAGGGTGTATGACGACGACCTAATCTCCACTATAGGTATGGACCTTGAGTTCCTTTCTATTTTGGAAGCTTTAGGTTGGACCGAATTTGCACACATCACTAAAGAGGGTTCACGCCTCCTCACTATATAGTTTTTGCGCACTTCGCTAAAAGATAACGACGGGGTACTTTTCTGCTTGTTCGGGAAGGAATACTGTCTCACATGGAAAGATCTTAGCATCATTCTCAAGTTTAGGAGTATCTGCCACTTTAACTTAGAAGGTCCAACCACGGGTTTTGAAAAGGGTTCTTTTTGGCAAAGAACTTTGGGAGAGTTTTCTTGTGAACATCTTAGGACTTGTGACATTCACAACCCGACTCTGCAGCTGTGGCATAGGTGGCTTACTATGACTTGTTTTCCTAGACAAGACACTAGACCGGTCCGTAATGGTGAATTGCGTCTTGTTTGCTGCAATTGCTAAAATTTCTATTGCTCCTATTGAAGCTATGATTGATCAATGGTTAGATTATATTAGGAGATCAGGACCCATCGAATGCACTTCTTTAGCGACCTGTATTGCTACAGGGGTCAGGACTTTATCCAATGCTAGATTTAATTATCTTTCTAAGCCCCGCCCTAGGACAGATTATAAATTTCTTGAGCAGGGTCAAACATTCAAGAAGGGTCCCGATGGTTTTATTATATTTTATTACCTCGACTATACATACAAAGTCCCACTTCCTAATCCGGTATATCATTTGTATAGTTATTGGAAACTAACCATAAAGCTGCAGAGAGAAGGAATGCCCAGCAGATCCGCCGATCGACACACACGTCAAATGATGAAGCGTGCCACCACTAGTGTAGCCAGAACTACACCACCAGTCAATGATTATACTGTAGGCTCAGAACATTCCAGCGACCCTGCTTGGATGTTCATGCCACAGCAGTATGAGACTGGAGATTCATCTTGGTAGCAAGCTAGTAGTGCACAATGGGGACATGGCCCTGAGTCGATCGAGACGCCTCACATCACGATGGATGTCACTCTTTTTTGGGCTTTGGTCATCATGACTATGGTCCGAAATTGAGGGATCTTACAAGGAGGATGGACCATCTAGACGTGAGAAAAGGGGAAATGCAAAATACCCTTGCCACTCACGCCCAAACCACCAGAGAGTTGCAGCAGCACAGTGATAACCAGTTTTGTCACCTGCAGGAGCAGCTACAACTGCACCACGACTATATGGAGGCTTACTACCATTGGAGAAGATTCAATCCAATCCAACAGCCGCGAGCAAAAGCAAGCTTGGGGGAGCACCCCCGCCAAGGTGACTTGTATCTTTCCTTTCTTTCTTTTTTATTCTTTATCAGAATTACCCTCATAAAAACAAATAAAAATTTGCAAAACTAAAATGAACAAAAATAGTAGGTTGTCATGCATGCTAGGGATGTTCATGCATTTATGTTCAGATGATGAATAGTTGCTCTGTTTTATATCTTTCCATAGTCCCTCGTATACAACTTAGTACTCTCTCAATTTTTGAGTTCATTGGCTAAACATGCTTGCCTTGAACTTGAATACTTGTGGGGTTGCAAAGTGCATGATCTAAGTCTAGGTTGTTGTGAGGCATGATATGGTTAGAATAGGGCTACTATGATTCTTGTCCCAAAGTGAAGCTTAACATCCGGAGATTTTGTTTTTCAAAATGACAAAATTGAAAAGTTCCCTGATGATGAAAATTCCAACCACAACCATATGTTGTACTTCATTGCAAAACCTTCCATATATGCTGCTTATTTTCACATTGAGCTTTATCAAAATGCTTGCAACCTTTGTGAGATCCATTTCATGCTTTTATTATCAGGATTCACATACATATCCACCATCATTTGCTAATGCTCCTACACCGGGAGATAGCAATATCATTCCATTGCATCCACCACCATAAGCTTAACTTCTATCCCAGAAGTTAGCAAAATAAACACTCCATGAATATCACGTTATGACTCTCTCTCAATTGGTTGCATGGAAGGCATGGTTATAAAAAAAGAATAAATACTTGCTCTCAATCTTGATCATGATGAAAAAAGAGAGAGAAGAAAAGAAATAGCCATGCCCAAGTGCTTATTAAAGAAAGAGAGAGTCTAGACAAAAAGGAGTATCCACCATTCCATCATCATTCCACCACATTCCACACATATGCACATCTTGATCAGATTGTATGACTTGTTTCACTGCGGATTCAGTCTTTTGGTTTAGCAATATATGTGTTTCAAGTATGTCTCTTCCTACCCAGAACTCCACATAAGCCTTGTTTAGAGGTAGGAACAAAAAGAGGCAACTTCAATGCCTTGGTAAGGATTTATGCACATTGAGCCACCGAGTGAGTCATTGGAAGAACTTAGCTTTATTTGCAAAAATCTTTTGAAAAACTCCGGATGGAAAGGGGAACACAGGAATAAGAGAATGGTGTCCCACGAAATACCGTTCTGTCCTTCAACCACCCAAGATGAACAGAAGCCAAAAGCCTCACAGGAACTAAGGTAAAAAGGGTGAGTTACCAAATGCCAACTTATTCAATTAAAGGTAGAGTATTTTGTTATGCACTTGGTACTATTGAGGGAATATAAAACATTGCAGCAACTCCTGATCAACAGCCTAAAGTTTTATCTTTGCATCGGGATGAGCAAAGGTTCAGCTTGGAGGAGTTTTATCTTTGCATCGGGATGAGCAAAGGTTCAGCTTGGGGGAGTTTGTTGACGGTCGTTAAATACCATTTCTGACCATCAATATTACTCAAAATAAAGAAGGATTCAACATTCTCATGATGCATGTTAGTTAAAATTAATAAATATCCACTAGTGCTTGGAGAAATACTCATAGGTAGGAGAAATAACGAAATAGAGGAGGATACACACCTAGTTGGCAAAGAAACACAACTTCCACCAATCAAAGCGCACCAACAGGGACTCCCACGGATCGAATGGCCCACCTATAGAACAAACCGCCTTAACAACCGACCTTACTAGGCAATTTGTAAGCTTCAGGACCATTAATGATTGGATCCGCGAGGCATGAATGTTTTGGTAATTAATGAGAACTATGAAATTATGGGCTAATATCTACACGAGTGTTTTCTATGCATATGTCATCTCTAAAATCTACTATAAATCTTATTGTTGATGATGGTTGCCTTGGCGATTGATGGCAATGACCATAAGCATGGAGCTTGGTGAGCTTGATGGAGTCCAAGGGTTGATGAAGATGAATCAAGGCTAAGGACAAGCTATGGAGCAAGTGTTTGGAACACTTGTCTAGTTGTTTGGGCTTTGAATCCATAGGGAAAACCGGACTATCAACAGGGTCTAGGTCATGTCTATTAGATCACGACTAGTCGGTGATGTGCAAGGATGCTTAGTAAAATCGCAGGCACTAGGTGACAGTGGAGACGCCAAGGAGTTGTTTGGAGAAGCCGGGAAACGAAGTCAAGCGAGGACGAGGACTTTTAGCTTCTGGACGTACTGACTGGACAAAGGGGTCAGTGGTGACCGGACTGTATGGTCACTAGGAGACTAGAGAGAGGACTTGTCACACTTGGTTCCAACGACCAAAACTGAATGCATCTGTATGCGTGCCCAGGAACAACTTTTTCATGCACACAGAACACTATATGTGATAAAAGAACAATATCTTTATTAGTTCGATAACATTATTACAAAGGTGACAAGTAGGTCAAAAGAAATAAAATTACATTGGAGTGGAATATACTAAGAGTTGACGTCCTTCATTTCCCACAGGAAATCGACCGAAAGACTGCATGCCTAGTCTCCTCCATCGTCTTCATAGTTGTACCAATCTTCTCCTGTGGTTGAGCAGCAATGTGGGTATAGCAAGGGTGAGTACGTGTCGTACTCAGCAAGTGAGGGGAAATATGACATGGGGCTATAGATATGAAAGGCTTAATAATGGGGTTTATTGCATGAGCTTTTAATTACCTAAAGCATCCTAATTACTAGGTGAGGTCATCCCAACCATCAATACACAAGGTACTATCCAAGCCAAGTCCAATCCCAACCATTCCCAACCACAACCATTAATCAACTGAGGAATCCATGCCACTTGTGTGACGCCCCTTCCTGGAGGATCGGAGTCCCAACGGTGCTGATAACACAGACACTTGATAATACAACAGTGATTCAAATTTAAGTCGAATTATTACATCATTGGGTAGTTAAAGTGCAGCGGATTATTACATGTTCATGAAAGTTCAAAAACAGCGGAAGCAAATACGAGTACTAATACGAGCTCTTGACGATACAGCGGTGGTAATGACTCATGCTCGAGAATCATCACCCTAGCAGCACACAACATCACTGTGGCGACAGCTCAGACTCCTAGTGGGCATTCCAGCCTTCAGGGACTTGCATGTCCCACGGTAGCACATCAATAGGCAGTTCTATCTCTAGATTACCAGAAAACAACAGTGGCACAAAGCCTGACTACTAATTACTCAGCAAGGCTTTTCCATCAAAAGATCTAGACATGCATTGGCTCTAATAGGATGCCTGTTTAAAAAGACTTGCACTAAGCATCCTGTTCGTTCTATCAATTTTATTTAGCCAAGTTTAATTGGGTAGAGAAGAAAAATAACTTTAGTGGAGCGTGCAAGAATAATCTAGCATAACATAAAGTACATACAATATAACAACAACAACAATAGTAATCATCAGTACTCAACATGAGCAATAATCCAATTCTTCATTCCATGAGAGCTACGTGATGACTCAGTGAACAAGCGAACTCATTTCTACAAGCGACGACAATTGCAATTGATTTACACCAGCTGGAAAAACCTGAAGTACACGACGTATATGCACCGGGCTAGAGTTCCCAGTACGAGTTCACAATAAAAGAACTTGCACCTCAGACCGGGTGTGGTGACACCGAGTGGACATTGTTGACTTTTGCTAAGCCATATTAATAAATCATTGCCGGCACGGGGCCAGAAACGGTTCACTAATATGTCCCAGAGTCAAGTAGGTAAAATCCGCAAGCGCACGGAGAATACCGCTGTAGCATTTCACCCGGAAGTATTCAGGGTATCGTATTTGTTTATCCCAAAGGAAGGTTATGATCAAGAAGCGTTACTAACATATAAGATCATGTTAACAATTAGCAAGGATATCTTAACCAAGACAGGCGGGTACATGATAATAACCGGGTAGTGTGACACACACAGAAGATTCCTACTAAATAATTAAAGTCTAGTGGAGGAAAGACTAGGCTAAGCTACTCCTACTATACATTCCTATACAGTTGCATAGCCTAAGTAGAATACATACAGACCCACACTCAGGTTCAGCAGTCAATAGTATAGCACTTCAGGCACGGACTTACCCCTGCATCCACAGGCGACTTCCGCCAAGAGCCTACGCACTAGCCTAGCGGGGAGGATTTCAAAGGATGGACAGGGCTGTCACCACCTGCCGCCTACCTCAACGAACCAGTAGACTAACGAATAATTGATGCAAATCAGTCACCCAAGTACCATACTTGCATGACCAAAGAGCACTCTGCCCCTCCGCGATTACTATTAACGAGGCAGAGCTACCGTACGAATACGATCACCAAACCCATGCTATACTTTATCAGCTAAAACTAAGCATAGAGACTATAACATATAAACTAGACTATAGTGACGGTATATAACTAGCATGACAATAGTAGTATAATAAATATAAACTACTATCACACAAGTAGACTATACTATCACATATATGGATCACAATATCAAACAAGAAACTCATGACCCAAGCACAACTATATAGAAAATATATATATATTGATAAGAGCAAAGTCTTACAAAAGGGAAAAGATACAAGAGCCATACCAATTCCAAGTGAAGACTTGGGACTAGAGAGCTCTAGACTCAGCCTAACTCCACTAAAACTCCAAGAACTACTACTAGCAAGAGAGAAATGCTTCTTGTGGTGTGTGTTGAGTGTGAAGGCACACCCTCCTATTTATAGCCTCAATAGGTCGGCAAGGGAGAGTAACCGCCACGGAAGGCATCTCAAACCGTCATCAGGAGTCGCAGAGGAGCCAACACGTGGAAGCCCAGGCGGAGAGGGCGCCCGGCCGGGTCGGCCGACCTGACCAGGTCGGCCGACCTGGGGGTGGCCCCTCCTGGCCTGTGCTTTCTCCAGGTGGCTGTCCTGTGGGCCCTGACATCGGTTTGCGCGGTATTACAGGGAGTTACATCGGTTAAGTGCTGAAAATGGGCCCTTCAATCCGTGTGACGTCCATGTGGCACTCTCTGATTGGTCGAAAGTGTGTTTTCTTGCCTTTTGAGGTGTTTCCTTCACATTTCCTCCTGCATGCACAAAGTTCTCCAAGTACAAGTGGAACTATATTATTGTGCTAAAGCATGCGTGTATGAAATGCCAAATTCTCCTTTATTTGAGTATAGTTGACGGTTAAAAATGGTACTTAACAGCCGTCAACAAACTCCCCCAAGCTTACCCTTTGCTCGTCCCGAAGCAAAGATAAACTTAAGTTGTTGATCAGGAGTTGCTACAATGTCCTACTCCTCAATAATACTATGCGCACAACAAAGTACTCTTCCTAGAATTAAATATGTTGGCACATAACTTACCCATTTACCTCGATCCATGGGGCTTTTACACCTCATTGTCTTGGGCGGTTGAGAGATAGAACAATTGCAGGGCACCAATCACTTGCTCTAGATTCCGCTATGTTATTCCGGAGGTTTTCAAAAGATTTTGAAAATAAAAACCAGGTTCCTCAAATGATTCTCTCGGATCACTCAATATGTGTATGATTCCTCACCAAGGCAAAGTGTTGCCTATAATCACCTACTTCTAAATAAGGCTTTATGTGGAGCTCAAGGTAGGGATATATGAGGCACTCATGTTCACATAATATTGCTATGTCAAAAGACCGGATCCAAGAAAAACATCAATTCAAACAATCTTGATCAAGATGTGCAAGTGTGTGGGAGAACGGAGGAATGGTGGATGGGAAGAAATAACTCATTTTTGAATTTTCCTTCTCTCTTTTGGAGTTTCTAGGCTATGGCTATCTTTTGCTTGCTCTCTTTTTTTTTTTTTTTTTTTTTTTTTTTTTTTTTTTTTTTTTTTTTACACAGCCATAGTCCTAGTTTGCAATGAATACTTTGAGAGAGAGGAATTTTGTAATGGATATATGGAGTGTTTCTTTGGATGGATGGATGGATAGTGGCTTTCTTCCGGTGTAGAAGAATAGCTCACGGTGGATATGGTGGATATGGTGGATGCTATCTTCTTGATTTAGAAGGATAGCTCATGGCGGTGGATGTGTGTATATGATCTTGATCAAGAAAGCATGAAAAGAGTTCTACTAGGGTCACAACAATTTTGACTAAGCTCAATATGAAACAAGCAGCATATGTGTAAAGGTTTTCAAATGTAAACACTACATATGGCTGTGGTGGGAATTTCATCATTGAGGAACTTATCAATTTGTCATTTTGAAAAATAAAACTCCAGAATTCAAGCTTTACGTTGAGCAAGATCATAGCAGCCCTATCTATCATATCATACCTCTCAACAACTTAGAACTAGAGAATGCATATGCTACCCACAAGATTCAATTTCAAGGCAAGATTACCAACAAACCTAACTCTTGAGAGAGTACTAAGTTGTAAACTAGCATTAGAGAGGAATAAAGGACAGAGCAACTATTCATCATCTCAACATAGGAAAATTATACACATTCATACCGCGCATGAAAAAGGGAAATATTTTTGTTCTTTTTATATTTTGCAAATTTTTATGGATTTTCAGATTTAGCAAATGCAAGAAATAAAGAGAAGGGGAAAGATACAAGTTACCGTGAGAAGGGAGGTCCTCCCCCAAGCTTGTTCTTGCTCATATCTGCTGGTTCGGGTCGTAGCCTTGGGAGCGGAAGAAGGCATCCCAATTGCTCTGATTCTGAGCCATCATCGCGTTCAGCTGGCGGAATTGGTTGTCGCTGAAATTGACGGAGGATGCTTGACTCGTGCTTGCACGAGTGCTTTTTCTCCGCTTGATTCCGACGACTTGCTTCATTCGGTTGAACATGGCTGCACACAAGAACAAACACAAGACAAGAACAAAAACAAGATCGAACAAGTGTTCGGGTGAGCGTTAGTGAAAACGACAAACCCGAGCTTCTCCGAAATTGGTTTTCTTCTCACAACAACTTGCAAATGCACTAAAACAGAGGGGAAATATTTTTTCTTTTTGGGTTTTTGGGGCTGTAGTAAAGTTGAAGAACACGAAATTTTGGGAGAGCAACAAGTGAGCAAAGGAGGGGAGTGAAAGATGAGCTTGGAATGGTGAAGCTCCTCCTCCTGGGTGGTTTTTATAGCCAAGGAAGCAAGATGGCCGTTAGAAAGGGACAGAGCAACGGCCATATAGCCGTTGGGAGAAAGGAGCACAGGAAAAGGTGGGGCCAGGGGGTCGGCCGACCTGGCAGGTGGGCCTCCTGGCAGCCCCCTTTCTCCTATGTGTTCCCCAACGGCTAGGGGATTTGTCCCCTGCTGCCTTTTTGCTCAAAAAGCTCGACAAAAAATCTTTTCAAAATGGAAAGCCCAAAAACCTATTTTCTAAATTTTCAAAAATGCAAATGAGTTTTGAAAAATTCCAAGGTGGCTGGAAAAATTCAAAAGTGCAGAAATGCAGTGGTCGGGAAAAATCAAAATGTGGTGGAAACCAAATATGCAATTAAAAGAGCAAATATGGATAACTACCGGTTTAACCTCCCGGCGAGGACTCACCTTTTAAAGTCCGACGAGCGGGACTTTTCTCCGGCGTTCAGCTCGATGAAGCGTTGTCCGGTCCCGGAGATGAAGACACGGATGATGCTTCTTGTTTCACTCGCCACACCTTCTTGGTCTTTGTTGCGGTCGGTGGCTTCTCGGGCTTCGGAGGCTGCGGTTTTGCAGGCTTCACAGCCTGTTTCTTTGCAGACCTCGGAGGTTGCTGCCTTGTGGACTTCGGAGGCTGTTGCTTAATGTGTGACCTTTGCCTCCTTGCCTTGCTCACAGTGAGCGAGAAGAAGGCTCCACCGGCAGCAGCGTCGAGGTGGTCGCGGGCCGACGGAGTAAGCCCGTTGTAGAAGTTCTGGATGATCAGCCAATCATCCATCCCGTGGTGGGGACATGCCAGGATGTACTCCTGGAGCCTCTCCCATGCCTCAGGAATCGACTCCTTCGACTCCTGCTGGAAGCTTGAGATCCTTCCGCGGAGGGCATTGGTCTTGCCCAGCGGCAAGAACTTTGCAAGGAACGCAGCTGAACACTTCTCCCAAGTGTTCACAGCTTCAGGGTTTGCGCAGAACCACTGTCTCGCTCTCCCAAGGAGAGAGAACGGGAACAGTCGAAGGCGAACAGCGTCGGGGGTGACGTCCTTCATTTTGAACGTGTTGCAAATCTCCAGGAATTGCTGGAGATGAGCACTAGCGTCCTCATTGGCTTTCCCACAGAATGGGCTAGCCTGCACCATGGTGATGAGACCGGTCTTGATCTCGGAGTTCGCATATCCCACATTGCCAGCTGGTCCCGTAGGGATGTTGGCAGCGGAGGGAGCGGAGAACTCGCGGAGGGTCTTATCGGCCATTTGCTCAGAGCTTGATGGTGCAGGAATGACAGGTTCGATTGGCCGAGTCTCCTTACGAGGAGGGGTGAGCCTAGCTCGTGTCCTTCTCAGGAGTGACTCAGGATCTTCAGTGAAGTTTGTCGGCAAGTCGAAACCAGTCATACACTACCCTGTTTTCATACAAAATGCAGAAAACAAAGCAAGGTTAGCCTGCCTAGGAGATAGCCTTAATAATTGCAACACTACTATATACATTAGTAATTTTTCTTAGATCATACGCCTTCCCCGGCAACGGCGCCAGAAATGCTTGTTGACTTTTGCTAAGCCATATTAATAAATCATTCCCGGCACGGGGCCAGAAACGGTTCACTAATATGTCCCAGAGTCAAGTAGGTAAAATCCGCAAGCGCATGGAGAATACCGCTGTAGCATTTCACCCGGAAGTATTCAGGGTATCGTATTTGTTTATCCCAAAGGAAGGTTATGATCAAGAAGCGTTACTAACATATAAGATCATGTTAACAATTAGCAAGGATATCTTAACCAAGACAGGCGGGTACATGATAATAACCGGGTAGTGTGACACACACAGAAGATTCCTACTAAATAAATAAAGTCTAGTGGAGGAAAGACTAGGCTAAGCTACTCCTACTATACATTCCTATACAGTTGCATAGCCTAAGTAGAATACATACAGACCCACACTCAGGTTCAGCAGTCAATAGTATAGCACTTCAGGCACGGACTTACCCCTGCATCCACAGGCGACTTCCGCCAAGAGCCTACGCACTAGCCTAGCGGGGAGGATTTCAAAGGACGGACAGGGCTGTCACCACCTGCCGCCTACCTCAACGAACCAGTAGACTAACGAATAATTGATGCAAATCAGTCACCCAAGTACCATACTTGCATGACCAAAGAGCACTCTGCCCCTCCGCGATTACTATTAACGAGGCAGAGCTACCGTACGAATACGATCACCAAACCCATGCTATACTTTATCAGCTAAAACTAAGCATAGAGACTATAACATATAAACTAGACTATAGTGACGGTATATAACTAGCATGACAATAGTAGTATAATAAATATAAACTACTATCACACAAGTAGACTATACTATCACATATATGGATCACAATATCAAACAAGAAACCTATGACCCAAGCACAACTATATAGAAAATATATATATATTGATAAGAGCAAAGTCTTACAAAAGGGAAAAGATACAAGAGCCATACCAATTCCAAGTGAAGACTTGGGACTAGAGAGCTCTAGACTCAGCCTAACTCCACTAAAACTCCAAGAACTACTACTAGCAAGAGAGAAATGCTTCTTGTGGTGTGTGTTGAGTGTGAAGGCACACCCTCCTATTTATAGCCTCAATAGGTCGGCAAGGGAGAGTAACCGCCACGGAAGGCATCTCAAACCGTCATCAGGAGTCGCGGAGGAGCCAACACGTGGAAGCCCAGGCGGAGAGGGCGCCCGGCCGGGTCGGCTGACCTGACCAGGTCGGCCGACCTGGGGGTGGCCCCTCCTGGCCTGTGCTTTCTCCACGTGGCTGTCCTGTGGGCCCTGACGTCGGTTTGCGCGGTATTACAGGGAGTTATGTCGGTTAAGTGCTGAAAATGGGCCCTTCAATCCGTGTGACGTCCATGTGGCACTCTCTGATTGGTCGAAAGTGTGTTTTCTTGCCTTTTGAGGTGTTTCCTTCACATTTCCTCCTGCATGCACAAAGTTCTCCAAGTACAAGTGGAACTATATTATTGTGCTAAAGCATGCGTGTATGAAATGCCAAATTCCCCTTTATTTGAGTATAGTTGACGGTTAAAAATGGTACTTAACAGCCGTCAACAGACATCCCGTTCTGCCAACAGTACTTCGTGGTATGAACTGCCCACTCCAGCAGCAGAAGGGTTAGTGACCAATGCACCTTAACCATTCCTATTGCAACTATATTTAGTTCTACATCGGTTTACTAGTGTCCATAAAACTAGCATGTATTCGGTACTGTTCAATGTTTGATCAAGGGGCCAACGACGGACGGGTCCTAGGTTTGACAAGGCAGGGCTACCGCAGTCAACACCCATGTGTTTCTACAAACCTACACATGCATCATCCCTGCCCGGTCATTACATAAAAGTAAATTTATTCCATTAAGTGATCAAGTCATTCTCTTAGCAATAGTAACAGGACTACCGATAATATCCTATTACTAAGCATAGCAATTTAGTACCGAATCCTACCATGACTCAAATAGCATTAACATAGGACATTTGGGTAATGTGCAAATGGATTTCCAACCAACTCCTATTAACCTAATGCATCAATCAACATATACACTAGCATCGATATATTGAAACTAGTAAAACTTTATAAAATGGCATATGCAAACCGGGGCTTGCCATAGACAACACTGGTGTTAGCAGCTACAATTTCTTGCTCCTGAAATTCAGTGTCCTAAAAATCTAGCTCTTGCTCCTGGTTATCGTTACCTATATATGAACAATGTGTTAACAGTATCAAAATAATACCATACATGCAATAATATGACAAATGTTATGGTGACAACATTGTTATTAACATGCTCTTGAATCCATATGATCCAAATAAACTGTTGGTTGTATCTACGCATCCACTTATATACCGCAAGAGGACAGTGTATGATTGTAGCACTTTTTCCCTTGAATTGAGTATTCCAAGGTATATCGAATCCACTGGGACCTTAGGGATTTATTAAACAAAGTTAACAGTAAAATATCTAGTCAAGGCTACTATCAAGGTTAGGTTGCATGAGGGGGAGACTGGGAAGCGCAAAGGTGCGCCAGACAGTAAATCTGTCGATGCGCCGATCGGCGCGGGAGTCGAGCCGATCGGCACACTAGTAAAACTAAGTCAAAGTGTGCGAGATCTAGTGAATTTGGGGTTGCACCGATTGGCGGTGGAATTGAGCCGATCAGCACACTGGTGGATCTAAGCTAAAGTTGTTGCGCCCATCGGTGCAGGGGTTGAGCCGATCGGCACACCAGTGAGTCTAAGCCAAAGTGTTCTAGATCTTGTAAACCTATGCTGGTAAGTGAGTAGCCAGATATCTACTAGTGAGATCATAACCAGATAGTCTAACTGAATAGCATCATAATGGGTAATTACATAGATCAATGAAAACCTATAATGAGTAAGACCACCCTGCTTTCCGAGCGGTTCCTGATTTATCACTGCCGGGAGGAAACCCTTAATCGCGCGAGTATCTTACCCTACTCAACTATCCAATAGTGCTACGCAAGCATAGTGCTGTCACCGCTAAACCACACTACTAGCATCATCAAGCAATCATAATCAATACAATGTCCAAATACTATCCTAATCACCACGATTAAGATAATATCTACTTACTTAGCCTAGAACTAAGCAATTGGAATAAGCACATGCATGATTATAGAATCAAGATAGACAAATCACCAAAACCATCATCAACATATTCAATCATCCTTGAGATACATAGAGTAAGATTCATCCCCGTCGAGATGGCCTACCTTGACGGATCAAATCTTGCCTCTAATGGTTCTTGAAACTCAACTAGAGATCTATTCTAACGGGGCAAGCCTCGGTGGCTCTAACTCACGGATTTGGTGTCCCTCTATCGCCTCCTCTTCTGCGGCGAGGGTTTACAAGTATTTATAGAGGTTCTACTCGTAAAGGACTCGGTTTCTAGCAAATAAGGTGGTTGCGCCGATCGGCGCAGGATTGCGCCGATCGACGCAAGCCGTGTCTTCTCTGATTTCTTCCCCGAGTCGGTTCCTCTGCCTTCCATAGCTGCCATGTGGGCCTTTTCCTTCGAGATAAAGTCTTGTACTGCACGTTAAGATCTTGGAGTTCCATAAATCTTCTTAAAGTTCCATAATTCTTCTTAGACAAATATCTTGAAGTGTCTTGCGCAGATAAACTTCCATAAACATGTGGAATGGGCCTCGGTCACTTCTGTGGGTCAAAACACCCTTGCGTCGATCGGCTCATGGGCTACACCGATCGGCGCACTGGGCTTCTTCAGTGCTTTTCGTTGGTTCTGGACTCCTGTCCTCTCCATCATCGCATTAATCACCAATTTTACCTGTTTCTACAATAAAGCTCCAAAACAACGCATATACAAATATATAAGCAATATCACAGGTAAATGGCCTGTGATATTGCCTATACAACGCATTTACCTGTGATATTGCCTATATATTTGTATATGCGTTGTTTTGGAGCTTTATTGCAGAAACAGGTAAAATTGGTGATTAATGCAATGATGGAGAGGACAGGAGTCTAGAACCGACGAAAACCACCGAAGAAGCCCAGTGCGCCGATCGGCGCAGCCCATGAGCTGATCGGTGCAAGGGTGTTTTGACCCACAGAAGTGACCGAGGCCCATTCCACATGTTTATAGAAGTTTATCTGCGCAAGACACTTGAAGATATTTGTCTAAGAAGAATTATAGAACTTCAAGAAGATTTATGGAACTCTAAGATCTTAACATGCAGTACAAGACTTTATCTCGAAGGAAAAGGCCCACATGGCAGCTGTGGAAGACAGAGGAACCGACTCGGGGAAGAAATCAGAGAAGACACGGCTTGCACCGCGCAATCCTGCGCCGATCGGCGCAACCGCCTTATTTGCTAGAAACCGAGTCCTTTATGAGTAGAACCCCTATAAATACTTGTAAACCCTCACCGCAGAAGAGGAGGCGACAGAGGGACACCAGATCCGTGAGTTCGAGCCACTAGGGCTTGCCCCATTAGAATAGATCTCTAGTTGAGTTTCAAGAGCCATTGGAGTCAAGAGTTGATCCGTCAAGATAGGTCATCTCGACAGGGATGAATCTTACTCTATGTATCTCAAGGATGATTGAATATGTTGATGATCGTTTTGGTGATTTGTCTACCTTGATTTTATAATCATGCATGTGCTTATTCCAATTGCTTAGTTCTAGGCTAAGTAAGTAGATATTATCTTAATCGTGGTGATTAGGATAGTATTCGGACATTGTATATTACGGTTGCTTGATGATGCCAGTAGTGTGATTTAGCGGTGACAGCACTAAGCCTACGCAGCACTATTGGATAGTTGAGTACGGTAAGATACTCACGCGATTAAGGGTGTCCTCCCGGCAGCGATAAATCGAGAACCGCTCGGAAAGCAGGGTGGTCTTACTCATTATAGGTTTTTACTGATCTATGTAATTACCCATTATGATGCTATTCAATTAGACTATCTGGTTACAATCTCACTAGTAGATATCTGGCTACTCACTTATCAGCATAAGCTTACAAGATCTGGTGTACTTTGGCTTAGACTCATTGGTGTGCCGATCGGCTCAACTCCTGCGCTGATCAACGCAACAACTTCGGCTTAGATCCACCAGTGTGCTGATCGGCTCAATTCCAGTGCCGATCGGCGCAACCCCAGATTCAATAGATCTCGGACACTTTGTTCAATTTCACCAGCGTGCCGATCGGCTCAATCCCCGTGCCGATCGGCGCAACGACAGATTTACTGTCTGGCGCACCTTTACGCTGGCCAGTCTCCCCCTCATGCAAGCTGACCTTGACAGTAGCCTTGACTAGATATTTTACTGTTAACTTTGTTTAATAAATCCCTAACGTCCCAGTGGATTCGATATACCTTGGAATACTCAATTGAAGGGAAAAAGTGCTACAATCGTACACCGTCCTCTTGCAGTATATAAGTGGGTGCGTAGATACGACCAATAGAAGTGCCGACAGAAACCAGTTCTGATGTTATCGTTTTATGTGCAAAGGTCATTTTAATAGGGTTTATATAGTCTTAAGAGCAAATAATTCATTTAATATAACAAAAATATGTTTCTGGACATGGGTGATTTGTCATGTAGAGGGGCATGTTAAATCGTCATTTTTCACCAAGTGGCAGCTCCTGGATTTTATTATTTTATTTACTAGCATTTTTATAAGCAAAAGTGCTATATAAATCCTAGGGCACAAAATAATGCGCATTCTGACTAACCAAAATTCAGGGTGGAGTATTAACATAAAATAACAGTGCATGCCAAAATTCTGGTTTAAATTGCATTTCTAGAATTTATACTGATTTAATTAGTGTTTGAACAAGATAATTAATTATTCAAAATATATGTATAGAGGCACCATTTTATCATTTTTCTGAAATGGTGCAGATTAAAATGAAACTAACACATTTGGTTTTATCTCCATTGGATTTGTATTCAATTTATTATGTATTTTCAAAACTATCAGCCTTTTATGGTCATTTTCTTGCTAATTCTGGTTTATCCATTAACACGTGGGTGCCATGCATGCGACACATAGGCGCCACGCAAGACACATCAAGTGCCACGTGGAGTGCCAGTCGGCTGCCAATGGCACCTCACCGGAGCGAGACCAAGCTCGCCGGAGCTGCCGTCGCCAACGTCAACACGCGAGAGAAGCTCGCCTCGAGCGCACAGACATGATGAGCGGGCCGAGGCGCATCGGCTGGGGATGGTCGCAAGGACTGGTCCTCACTGGAGATGGCTGGCGTTGAGCAACGGCGGAAGGCAGAGGTTCAATGGCTTCGCGCGGGCGACTCGAGTCAGGAAACTAGTCGGTGTTTCTTCGAGAAGCTTCAGTGGGTCGCGAGGACGAACGACACGCGCATCATCGGCGATGGAGGTGGCTGAAGCACGGGTTCATCAATGGTGGCCCTTGGTTGTTGTTGGCAGAAGAGGTTCGATCCAGGCCACCTCAAGGCATGAACAGAGGGGTAAAATGATCAGGAGGGAGCGCTACCTAGACACGAACACACAGGAGAAGAAAGGGGGGGCGGGGTTATCACCGAAGGCTGAGGATTTTGGGCGGCTGCTGGGGTTGGGCCAGAACAGCACCAATGGGCAAAGCTTCAAAATTGCACGGATCAAAGCAGGAAGGGGTCTCGGACCTGCTCCAGGAGGAGGAGGGACGTGGTGCGCGAACGTGGGTGGCTTGGCCTTGGCTGGTAAGGCGTCGGGAGAGTGGCGAGCCAAGCTTGAGCTTGTGGGCAACTATGGCGGGGAGAACAGGGGAGACGAAAGGAGGCCGGGCAGTCGGTTTTTAAACGGTCAAGTGGCTCGGGTTTGGGGTGGTCGAAGCCGCGGTAAGTAGGCACGTCGATTTTGGTCTTGGTCAAGGCCGAGGCCATCTTGGGCATGCGCGGGCAGCAAGCCATTGCTATGGCAATGGCAGGGAAATCGTGTGGAGGCGGCAGGGCACGTGTGGGTGCGGCAGAGGAGGTGACGCGATGAGTGCAGCGGGCAGCAGCAGCGCTCGCCTGAAGCAGAAAAGCGACAGGAGTCGGGGGAAAGCAGGGAATCACGGCAAGTGCGCGTGCGGCTCTGACTGAGCAACAGCGGCGGGAGGAAGAAGACAAGGCCATTTTGCAAATAAGCCCTCCAAAATTCTAAATAGGCTGCAACAATGTCCTTTGTTCTATTTTTAATTAGTTAGAAATACCTCCCTAAGTCCAATTGATCTGAGATATTAAACATAGGTCCTCTAAGATATTTCTGGGGCTTTGGTGGGATCCACTTGGTCAGAGAAATAAAAATTAATTTATGATTAAGGTTTATTTGGAAAAGGTTTCTGTGCTTTATTTAATTATTTAAGGCATTTCCATATGTTATAAATTTTCATTCTTGGTCCAAAATTCTATTTTGTTATCCCCATCATGGTCACGAACTTATTCGGCATACGTTGCATAGAGAAATTTTTTAGAGTTGCTTCACAACCATGCTTGCAGAGTTTTATTTGGTCTGATAATTCAAATTGAGTGGGTACCTATTATTTAATGGGATACTTAATTACACCTTGGCTTAACATACTGCTAATTAGGGTTTAGCATTAATTAATTAAAGATTATTCATGGGGTGTCACAGCTCGTGACCGTGATCACGGCTATCATGATAGTTTTACATTTTGCAGAGGTTGCGCCACTGAGAAACCATGTGGATAAGTGTCATGGTTTGTAATATGTGATGAGTAATTGACATGGGCGGAATTTGTGATTGAGTTGAAATGCAGGAATCTGGGGATTGCATGAGTGTGTGCATGGTTATAGTTTTGACTAACCGGATTTAGTGATTGAGTTGGAGAAGTTGTAGGAGATGGGAAATGAGTTTGCTTGCCTCATAAGATGTAGGTCAATGGAGTTGACTTGGCGGTCAACGATGAGAGGATCAGACACAAGTTGGGGACTTGAGGCCGGACGATTAGGATGTCGGGTGATGTCATGGGTGATCCACACCGTACACGTGGAGAGGCAAGAAGCACGAACGGTTTTATGATTGAGCCTCAAAACCATGGAAGTGATGAAGACGATGTGTTGACCAAGTCATTGCGAACGGGATGCCAGTGCAAGTGACAAGGGGGCCCAATGGAGCGGGACTGAGAGAGACTTGCCGGTGGTCAGGATCACAGAACAAGGTGACACGCGTCAACATCGAGAAGTCATGCTTTGAGAAGCGTGCAAGGCGGGTTCCCGGTTTAGGCCTCAAAACCAGTGGCGGTGGTTGGTGGTGCATGTGGCACCATCACGGAGCTTGTTTTGAGGCGAAGCAAAGTCGTAAAGGGACCAAGGGCGTTCGGGCGATGAGGAGAAAGATGGACAAGTTTGCCCCTATTGGTAGGTGGCAGTGTATGGTAGGTGAGGGATAGGATGGTCTTTAGGACAACGCCTATGCCTATATAAGGGTAGGTAGGGCTGGTGGAAGAGGTGCCTCTCTTTCCCTTAGCCTTGCCTTAGGTCTTCATTCAAAGTGCTAGGAGAGGTCTTCATGTATTAGAGGAGAGTAGTGGGTGTGTGAGAGACATCTCTTGCTCTTCCAAATAGTGGGAGGAAGAGGGTGGCTTCTTAGCCATGTATCCATGTATCTTGACTTGATGAATCAATGATATGAGATTCAAATTCATGCTCAAGTTCTTCCTCTCTCCCTAAATCCCGAATTTCTCTTTTTTCCTATTTTTGGAACTATTTTCATGGGAATTTTTTATCTCATTTTTGGGTGAGTTTTTGGGGCGAAATCCTTGGGGATCTTGGTGCTATGATGAGCTAGAACATTCCTATTTGGAACCTTGACCGAATCAAGAGCTCTAGCACCTTCGATTTTGTAGAATTTACAAGTTCGCTCTTTTTAGTGTTGTTGGCACAAGATCTGAAATTCGTGATGATTCCTTGAGCCAATTGAGTGGATCTTGTTGGAGGAAGGTCACAATGACCTGAGGATTCCCTGGTCCAAATATCGCACGTTTTGGAGATCATTTGGTTGACTTTTGGAGAGATTTGGGGGAAAATCGTGATAGTTTTTTGTTGTGTCGGGGGTCGATCAGCACTGCCGATGACCAGGACCGGCCTTGCCAGTGGGTCTGAACTCGGATCGGCACTGCCGATGCCACAACCGGCACTGCCGATGGCTTGAGTCTGAACCCCACACCAGCACTTCCAATTGCCCCGACCGACACTGCTAATGACCTTTCTCTGCTGACCACCGAAGCTTTCTGTCTGTCGATCGGCACTCCTGATGGACTATAACGGCACCGCCGATGGTGCCTATCGGCATTGTCGATACCTTTTATCGGCACTGCTGATAGTAGTCCAGTGAGCCTGTTTTGTTTGAGTTTCTATGAGAGTCTTTTGTCATAGCTGTTTTCTTATGCTTTTCCTTGCCGAGAGATAATCTCGATAGTGATTCTAGGTATGCGTATGAGTATGAAAGCCGATAGACACAGGACACAAGGTTTATACAGGTTCAGGCCTCCCGAAGGATAATAAACCTATGTCCTATTTGGTGTTCTTGTATTTCTAGGTTTTGCACCAGGCTAGAGTTCCCAGTACGAGTTCTAATGATCTTCAAGAAACCCTTGCCCTCCTTATATATCCGGAGGGCAGTGACTTACGTGGTAATCTATCATTCGATTACATTTGATTCTATCTATATATCATATCTCTTAACCTAACTTGTAGCTTACTCTAAACAAATATCCAAGTAGTTATCCTTTGGGCCTTAATCTCCAATGCTTCGTTCGGAGCCTTCGGCCCACTCAGTCATATTGCCGAGTGGTTAGATATCCCGGATATGTATGTACCACAGTAGCCCCCAAGAACTTTCCAATTTTGAATACAAATCTTCAACCTATCTTGATGCTTCTCAAAATTGAAAAGTGCTTCTCTTGTCGCATATAAGAATTCCTTTCCTTAATAGGTACTTGGAAAAGGCATATTCCATGAGCATAGCCCCCAACTCAAAAGGTATTGAGAATTTACTTGAAATGCCTTGTGAGTAAGAAGTTAACAATCTCCAATAATCATCAAATGTCCTTAACCAATTATAGCCCCCAACACAGAAATTATTTAAAGAAAACAACTTCTGAGCTAATGCTAAAAGGAAAGCATCACTCCCAGGCTTAAAGATTACCACCCTTTCCGAGTGATATGTCAAATAATTAAAAACTGTAGCCCCCAAGAATGACGCTACCACTTCCCTCGAGTGATTTAAGAACACAGTATTTAAAACAAGTACACTATAGCCCGAGGCATAGGGTCATTAAACATCCGAGTGATTTCAATAATAAATCAAAAAAATAAAATGATTATAGCCCCTAGTTATGGGACTACCTGTTATCCAAGTGATTTCAATACTAAATCACTAAAAACCCATTTGACGGTGCACAATAAACTTTTGCCTGCTAGGTCAAACCTATTAGTATATATATATTTCCACATGCATGCAACCCTTCACCTTCTTCAGTGCCACAGCCGCCGCCATCTCCCGAACACAAACCCTAGATCTCGAATCACCATTTCCTCTCGCAGATCTCTGCTCATCTTCATTTTGCGAACCACTGATCTCAATGGCGCCCAAGCGCACGTGCCAAAGCACTAAAACCCAGTCAAAGGAGCAATCTTATCCTGCCAAAACAGAAGAAGATGTTGTACCAACACTAGGAGAACTCCTAATTAATCTGCCAAGCTGTTCCATAGTAGCCTTGTGATGGCACCGTTGTCCATAGTTACCGCTCCAAGAACCGGTTCCTCGGATCTACAACAAGCATACCACAACCCAACATGTGCCAACGGTACCACATCCATTCCATCCAGCTTGTTGAGATCCCTAAGTCCATGTTGCTAAAAAAATTACCAAATTATTCCCAATATGACATTGTTCATTAGTCAAGATTAATTGAACCCAGCAACCCAATAAGCAACTAAGCATGTCTATCCATCGATAATAAATTAAACCTCTAGTTCAAGGCGATAAGGAAAACATAAAGCAATACTAGTACGCCCTAACAATAGGTACCCATTCATTGACTCAAGCATGCAATTCTAAAATAATTATTCATAATAAGAGCAAAATGCATCAAGGACACTTGCCTACTTGCCTGAAAATAGATGTTGCTGCTTAGGTCTTCAACTCTTGATCTTTTGATTCCAAGAACAGCTCGTTCTCTAATTAACGTCACATAGGCACGACATGCACACAATCATATAAACAAACTAAGGAACAATACACCAAACAATAACAAACTAGTGTAAAGTAGTACCAAAAGATAGTACTCATTTCTACTATCGCGTGGGAGCAAGAATTATCTAAATCGGAGTTACGAGTAAAAAGTAACGAGGTTTGAAGGTGTAAGGTTAAAAATAGTAAAATTGGAAAACTACTATAAAGTAGCACGAACAAATTGTATTCACTACTACGATCATGTTGGTGCAAAAAATATTTAAATCGGTGTTACAGTTAAAAAGTTATAAAGATTTGAAGTTCTAGGCCTAAAATGGATAAAAACGGACAAGTTTTAGGACCTAAAAGCAATTTTAGAAAGGTATAGGGGCTAATTTGTAAAATATTAGGGTGGAAATACAATATTTGAAAAGTTTAGACTAAAATGTAATTTTGGTGAAGTCTAGTTGTTAAAGTGTAAAAAGCCAGAACCTAAAAAATAATTAAAAACAATTGTAGGGGTGTTTCTGTAAGACTACAGGTCCAAAATAATAATTCTAGTAATGTACAGGGGTGTACCTATGAAAATATAGTCCTATAAATAATTAAAAATAAGATCAGGGGACTAAGTACAATTTTCTAAAGCTTCTGTATAATAACAGGGGCAGAAGTCTAATTTAAACTAAGCGTTGGGCCCTAAATGCAAAACCCTACCATTATCCAGAAATTAATGAATTAAATTAAATCGGAAAAGCGGAGGACAGGGTCTAAGGTTCTATGGACCCATGGTGCACTGGTCTACGATGGACCGATTACATACCGATGATCTGCGGCTCTAGTTCGTCGGCGTTGGTGAAGGAGGGTCTGCGGCGTCGTGGAGGCGTCTCGGAGGGGCTCCTGAGGTTCCTCGATCACCTGTGAAGATCTACGACTGGTGAAATTGGACCCAGATGCGTCGGAGGGGAAGAATTGTGTGCAGCTGTGGAGCTTACCGATGATGGAGAAGAATGGCGAGCGTAGCGGCTCTAGAGCAAGGGAGAGGCGGGGCTCAAGCGCATGGCAAAGGGTAAGGGGTCGAATTTATAGGGAGGGACGAGGGCTAGAGCTGTGTGCAGCATTGGCTGGGAGCAGCGGCCGGTGACCTCGCCACTTTCCAAATTTTGCCAGCGGCAGCAGGGGAAAATCGGGGGAAAAGAAGGCCAGCAGGCGTAGAATATCACGGCAATCACGCGCACGCGGTCGGTAAGGCGGGAGCAAGCGCACGTGGGCTTGACTCGATTCAGGCAGAGGAGAAATGGAAGGGAGGCAGAATCAGCGAGAGGAAGAAGATGATAGGCGAGGCCCGCTAGTCAGTGAGAGAGAGGGAGAAGGATTGGCAGGTTTTGAAAATGCGCCATCTATGCATGGGGCTAGCTGGGTTGGTTTCATGGGCCGAGTGGGCCGATAGGAAAGGGACGGAGGGGGTTCGGGTGAGCCAGAAATACTGGTTTTGGCCCAGAGTGGTCTGAGCTCCCTTTCTCTTTTCTTTTTCTTTTTCCTTCCTATTTCCCTTCTAATTCTATACCATTCAAAATCGAATCCTACAACCTTTTTATTTAAAAAAATGTTGTTCACACAATAAAATCCTACACGTAACTAATCAGCACGAATGCAACAACCAAAATAATAACAACCTAGGTTAATTTATTTTAATTTAGAAAAATAGTTCTTTTGCTTAAAATAATTGATAAAACTCTAATTAATTTAATATAAATTTTATTCTATTATAAAAATTTAATAATTTAGTGCAATTTGAGTCATAACCAAAATTTGAAATTTTGGGTTGTGACAGGACTTGCGAGGAATCTGTCTGTGCTGGAGTCTATAGAGACCGGACAGTCCGGTCTATATAGATCAGTATAGGGCAGAGAGGAAGCAGCTCTCTGGAGTTCGATGGACTTCTCCGACACATTGGACATGTCCAACACATGGAGTGACCGGACGGTATGGTCTTATGATCAGACCTTACGGTCAGCACAGGGAGATCAACAGTGGGTAGAGCCGTTGGAGCCGTTTCTGCAGTGACCGAATGACCCAGTCAGACAGTGACCGGATGGTCCAGTTAGTTGGCCCAGGAAGCTGATCTCATGGAGCAATGGCAACTTTGATGTGGGAAGCCTATATAACTTCATGGCTAGGGTCTTGGAGACCTCTCTTGGCCAGTGGCATAGCTTGGAGCATTTGGTGAGAGCTAAGAGGAAAAGAGGAGAGCACTAGGAGGAGATATTGCATATCTTGAGAGTGCTAGTGAGAGTAACTAGAGCATCATGCACATCTAAGGCAAGGGTGTCCTTTAGGGTGTGATCTAGGTTGTTACTCTTGGTCTATGATGAGATCTAGACCGGTTAGGTGTTGGTGATCGAGCCTATCATGATTGGTTGTGAAGGCCGCCACATGTTTGTACCCATTTTGAGCCCGCCGGTGAAAGGGGTATCGCTTGTGAGCGCCCGTGTCAGCTCGAGGAGTCCGACAAGTTCTCGAGGCAGGCGAGCTTGTGCCTTGGTGGCAGAGGTGACACAACCGTGTCTTCCCTCTGGGAGTGATTGCGGACTCGTGCGCGAGAACACATTTGTGGCAGAAGGGACCGACACTCCAGCGGAAGTGGTCCAACAAGGAGTAGGGGAAGGCGCCATCCTTCCGATACCTCAGGAAAAAATCATGAGCATTCCTTGACCCCTCTTTACTATTCCACAATTGTGTGTCCTAGTAACTAGGTTGACTTGTGGCTTCCATAGTCTTGTGTGCTTAGCTTCCGCGTTTGTATTCATCATCAACACTAGCATGTGTAGGGTTTTGGCCTCATAGAAATGCTTCGGTTACATTGATTGCTGGGATCTAGTGGCGTGAAATTGAAGTATTCGAATTTGTGGTCGGCTTACCGATTCACCACCCCCCTCTCGGTACGCCTTTGGTCCTTACACAATAGGACCCATCTACAAGGGCACCAAAGGTGGCAACACCCAAGGGGACCCCCCCTATGTTCAGCCGAACAGAGGGTGGCCCCCCTCGTGCATGGCTGACCGTGCTGGCTCCTAGTGCCTTCCCAACGTCGGTTGTACGGGTTTGGCTGCATTTACCGACCTCAGAACCGCCTTTGGACAGCTATAAAAGGAAGGGTGCAGCTCACTCCTCAACACACACCAAGAAGCATTACTCTCTTTGTCATTTCGAGTTTCTCTCTAGTTTTAGTGGAGTTAGCGTAAAATAGAGTCTTCTCCAATTCCCAAGTCTTCCTTGGAGTTGTGGTATGGCTCTTGTATCTTTCTCCTTTTGTAAGACTTCATTCTATTTAATATATTTAGTCTTTCTATATAGTTATGCTTGGGTCATGTGTTTCTTGTATGATTATATGATCCATTCATGTATGTGGTTATTATGCTTGTATGTTAGTAATGTAGTTATACTATATTACCATGTTGAACATAAGCCCTTACTATAGTCTTTATTTATATCATTATAATGATGCATGACAAATATTTGACTTTGATCATTTCCATGTGCTTAGTGTTCACTTAAATGTGATTACTCCTTTTTTTGATTCATCGCTAGGGGATTAGGGGTATTGTTCTAGAGATGTAAGCACGGTGCTTAGATCAATAGAATGCATTATTTGTCGTGTATCCCACGGATTGCTAGGGGTAGGCAGTAGGTGGTGACAACCCTATCTGTCCTTTGAAATCCCCCACGTTCAGCTATACAATAGGCTCTTGGCCCGAATCGTGCTGTGGATGCAGGGGAAAATCGGATGCCCAGGGTGTGATGATCTGATTGTCTTGCATTGCTTATGTATCTGTATAATAGTATATAATGTAGACTATATAACTATATAAAAGCAACATAGGAACTTAGCTCTTTCTTTGTCCTTCTCCACTAGACTAGTTTTATTTATCTAGAGTATGCTAGCTGTGTGTCCACTACCCATGATTATCATTATCCTTACCCCTGTGAGGACTTTGTCTCATAATTCTCTATGCTAGTTAAGAACATGGCAATTACTCTGATCAATCCCCTACCTTCCTTTGGCATAAAATAAATATGATACCTTGAATACTTCTGAGTCAAATGCTACAATGGTATCCTCTATGCGCTTGCGGACTCTCTGCATTCGTTAAAGATTACCAACACAAATTTCTTGCTTCATTGCTAAGGCAACTTAGTGACAACATTAAGAGAAATGTCAACAGCGAGGAAGGACTTTCCTCCTTTAGCTCTTCTTCCGAAGGTAGGTCCAAGTCATCACGCAAACGACGCTTGAGCTAGTGAACGGTCTTCATTGAATCCTCATATTTCCTCTCCCAAAGTCTAGGTCCTCCGTGGTTGAGTCCACCTCCTTGGTAATCTCCGTGGTAAGAGCAACATGGCTCTTAAGCTACTAGTGTCCTTGTCTTGTACAGGCCCCACGTGAATGTAGGTAGATCCACGCGCACAGTAAGGGAAAAGAGTATACTACATGTCAACAAAACACTGGCGATAGTGGGAGCGAATGACCATGTAAGATTCGCGAGTTGCATCATGGATCCTAGCGGAGGAAGACTTCCTTCGAGCAATGGCCTCATGAATCCTTTCCACTTTAGAAGTTCCTCTGAGCGGTCTCAGAGGAAAAATGTGCGCTTGAACCTTTCATACAAGGTTTGAACCCTCATAGGTCACTTGGGTGCCACAATACATTGCTTGCTTCTTGTAACCCAACACTTGTAGCATCTCCCAAAGTATATGAGGTAACCTTCCTGCATTTTTTACTGATGGTCACACCATCTCTTCTTGAGGCTCTTCTTCCACTAGGTTGCGTTCCTCTTGCTATGGTGGCACCTCCTCTATCCCAAACTCTTCTTCATACCCAAGACGAACGAGCTCTGGGGAAGGCCATTTAGGTTATTTGGGATTGCGCATGCGTGAGGTCTTCTTGACACGAGCCATCTATAAAATTTTGAATAGAAGAGGTGAATTAGTAAAATGGGGAAAAGAAAATCAACAATCGAAGTGAATACGCAAGGGTAGCTATTGAGTATAGTTGTAAGCCAAAAAGCCTTAAAAATAGTTTTAGATTCAAAAATAGACCTTAAGACACGACCACCCTATATAAGCTAGCGTCCTATGATCGATACGGCTCTGGCACCACTTATATGACACCTCATTTTAAGGACAAAACCAAGTTCTTATCATATGTATGCCTAGGAACAAGTTTCACACATATAGACGGTAATGTGAATTACAGTATAACCAATATCATTATTACATCATATGATTGTTACATAAATTTGTCTTTAAAAATTAAAAATGTCTCTCTCAAAGAATAATAGTGGAAGACACCATAACACTACAGGCAATCGATCGGGAGCACACTCTCCTAGTAGTAGTCCTCATTGACGTAGTCAATCCCTCCATCATCTTCTGAGCGGTGTTGTATGTATGTGGGAAATAGCAATTATGAGTACAAACCTTACTCAACATGTGAGAAAAAAATGACATGCAAGGCAATAACAAAGAAAGGGTAAACAATGGTTTTATTGCATAAATGCGAAAGGCCAAATTTGCTCATGGACATCCTTTAATGTTGTTCTCGGCTCTAGCACACTACTCAATCTCATATTTGCTAGAAGACACTATTGAATAGTGACAATTGGCTAATAGACACCTAAGTCATTAGAATATTGGTTATCTTGTATGAAAAAGAGAGAACTTTTGGAATGACCATTTTATCCCTACAAAGAATTTTATCATATTAGATAACAAAAATATATTTCTTGACATATAGTTACCATAACAATATAACAAGTGATACTTAAATATTTTGCAAGAACTATCATTTTTTCATAAAAAATATTAACATTATTAAGAATATTTTTTTAAAGTTATATTAACTAGTATAGCTTGATTTTAGAAAAAAAAACCTAGTATAGCTCTTCTAAAATATAATTGATAATACTTGTAAAAATACATAATATTTGTATAAAATAATATTAAAAAATTACTATGGTTTACATGATCATAGTTAATTACATATTTAAAAATATAATTTTATTGTGAGATGTGTTCAAATTTGTTACAAGGGTAAAATGGTCATTTAGGAGGTTCTCTCTTTTTTTCATACAATATAACCAATATTCTAATGATTTAAGTGTATACCCACAATCCGACGGGTTACAATCACTCAAACAAAACTTGGCCACCCACAATGTCCAACCATCATCAACCCCCTAATCAAGTGAGGATCGAGACCGCTTGAAACTGTGAGCATGACTGCTATAATAGTTTTATATTCTGTAGAGGTTGCACAACTTTACTCACATGTTGGTGATTTCATCACCCATCAGTGACTAAAGTCTCCATGTTGCCCAAATCACACTCCCGTAGGTGCGAAGCTAGTAGATCACCACAAGATCTTTCAAAGTGCTTTCAAACCTGCACGCAAGTAATGCTAAGGTTTTACCGCTACGGAAGTAACACCCTTCCAATAGAAGCCCCATCCCTCTGCCACCGCGGCTAGGATTAAAACCGTCCATCACCTGAGGCCAAAAGTCTCATCCTTCATTCCACCTTCCTCGACTGCCCGCAAAACTGGGAATACATTTTAATACTGAACCAAGCTTGCCGAGTGCTTTGTACTATTTTTCGGGGTTGTCTTTCCATGCACCGGTCCATAACTAGCCTGAGCAAGAACTATCCACAAACCAACGTCTCGTGCATACCGTGGTAAAATATTTATTTAATTTTGTTTTGAAAAATACAACGGTAAAATAAGTAATTTATTTTGCAATCTAAACATAAAA
The DNA here is from genome assembly GCA_030378355.1 of Eleusine indica. Classification (NCBI taxonomy): domain Eukaryota; kingdom Viridiplantae; phylum Streptophyta; class Magnoliopsida; order Poales; family Poaceae; genus Eleusine; species Eleusine indica. Next base: position 35,054,221 of record CM059499.1, read on the forward strand.
AAATATATTTTATTATGGAAAAATCTTTTTTACTTATTATGTGAAAAATATTTTTTTAAAAGTACAAGGGTCAAACGGTAAATTGTAAGGGCTAAAACATAATTCATAAAAAGTTCAAGGGCTAAATGTATTTATAAAACGTTTAGTGGCTAAATATAATTATAAAATTATAAGGGGTAAAATGTATAATATCAGGACTCAAATATAATTAATCCCTTGCACTAGGCCTATGGGGCTTGAAAACCATGGACCCGTTCGCGAGATCTAATATGGGTTGTTGACCCAGATCAAATGGCCGGGGATCTTTTCCGGCACGCAGGTGGCGGCCGGCGAGGGGAGAGGTAGCGGCGCCAATGGATCTGCATTGGAGCTCACCGTGTAAGTGTCAGAGCCAATGGTGGCGGTGACGGCTGGCGGGTAAGGCATGAGAAGCAGTAGATCTTGGCCATTCAGGAAATAGTCGCCCGAAGTGCGGGTCTTGCTATTTATGGGTGCGGAGCCCTAGCTCGGCAAGGCGGCGGCGCTATGCGGCTAGTGTTAGGGCGGGCGTGGGTGTTGGGTGGGTGGGCCAGTAGATTGGGCTATATGAGTGGGCCAAACAAACCAACGCAGAGAAGGGGGAGGGCAAAAAGGGGAACAGTCCACGGGAAGGGAAAACAAACCCAAGGCCGAGGATGCTCTATGGAGAGCGAGTTACTCTTAATATACCCCAAGAGTGAATGGCTAAGCTCTGATTCTTAAGCAGTATATTTATAGAAGTTTTCGACGATACAATCAACAAACTAGTCCATCTGAAGGAACATATATATGTAACAGCAGCAATCCCCTCATGTCTATGTTGTAGAGGCAAACCAGATAAATAATAGTAAGCAATAAAAAATGAGAACGTGATGGAGGAGCCTTGAGAGATAGAGAGAGAGAGAGAGAGAGAGAGCTCTATCGTAACATTTTGCATCATATATAGGTTCATGGAGATGATGGGATGGGGAATCATGATGGTTTGCTTATGTATATTTATTTGATTGCAGACTCTTGCTTTCTCCTGGCACTTGTCAGTTATGGGTGAATGGTTAAGTGGATAATTAAATTGGAGTGTGACGTGTGCTGTTAATTATTAGTGCATTGATTTTTTGGGAGAGAACATGCCTGGTAATAGAAAGAACACCTTGAGAGTGAATGGTGAGGATGGACTAAAAAAATGACTTGACGGATTGGATTATCAACATGATGTGGCACAATGTGGTTGTAGCAAAATAAGAGTTATGACCTTTAGTGGGTTATGTCTTTTATATATACTAGATGAATACCCCACGCGATGCTGCGGGATTTTAGAATATTTTGAAAGAATTGAGTAGACCGAATATGCTGTTGTAAATATATAAAAAAATCATTTGTCACTAAATCTAGAAAAGAAATCATGTGACCTCTGATTGATAAAAATTACTCCCTCAGCCTCAAAATATAAGCATTTGAAACTTTAGTCCAGATTTATAGCATCTTTAATGTATCTAGATAACTATGTGTCCAGATTCATAAAAGATGTTATGAATGTGGACATCCCGTCTCATAGTCTGGAATGCTTATATTTTGAGACAGAGTGAGTATTTCATAAACATGAGTTGAGAACAAAAGTTAGACCAAAAAGGAAGAATGCTCGTAACGAAAGAAAAAAGATACCTTCCTGATTGCATCGCATGAACAATCATAGTTTAAAAAACATTTATTATGGTAAGTAAGAAGGGTCATTTTAACTGGCCATATCCTAAAAGCTGGACATGAAACAATAGGATGAGCTCATAGCATGAGGCAGCAACAACAGAGATTGTGAACCAAAAATAGGTTCTCAATTTCCTATATGAGTTGCGGGAGCAACAACATCTTTTATATTTCAATGATATATAAAAGATGCATAACCAAAATATCATAATTGGAGACATGAAGAAATAACCAAAATAATATATAAGAAAGTAGCTATTCATTGTAAAGAAAACTGAGAAATCGCATGCACGTTTGAACTGATAGCTTAAAGAAAGTAATTAACAACTAATTCTGAATTAGAATTACATTGAACAAATCAATTAAATTTGGATTTAGCACCTTTCCAATCAAAAGAATGGAATGAAATTTTCATCGACAAAAAAACCTTGAATGAAATTTAAGGATATACAGAAGACCGAAAGGGGTATGTGCATGCTGTAGTTAACCAACATGTTCACCTCGTTATCTTATCTTAAAAAAAACTAACATGCTCACCTTGTATTATTTTATTTGGCGTGAAACCAGAACATCAATCATGCAACCGGAGGGCTACTTGCACAAGACCTAAGAAGCTGCAGACAACTGTAGATATGTATGATTCGAAAAGCTGTGTTTTGTGTAGGCCTATTGGTCAAATGAATGAAATCAAAGAAAATAAAAAGAGAGATAATAAATTAACTCGTTTGAAACACCTGTGTAGAATGTGAAATGTCCCATGCAGTGAAACATAAATGAATAGAGTACTTTACCCAAAATAAGTACGCAGGCAGGCTTACCTGGAACTACACTTTCTAGCTGATGAAATGAAAATCTAGAGCAGAGCAGCAAGTAATTTGCTACACTATATCAGAAAACATTGTTAGTGTAACTGAGGGGCGAAGGCATAGATTTACGGTCATCAAAGTGCTGCAGCGACAGAGCATCCTTATGCAAATTGGACCTGCGATTACAGAAATGGCAGCCAATAATATGGAAAAACATTTATGAATTTTGAGTAGAGTCATCAACACCAATTTGAGAAGGGTTTAGGATTGATTAGTCACACACTCATGTAAAGAAAAGATATCTAGGAAGTTAGGCACTGCATAAAAATAAAACGAACAAATACTTGACCAGTTGATCTCCGCTGCATGCATGCATAGGCAAAGGGATAAAGGAAGGAGATGGTGCACTGGAATGTCCTTGTGCAGATTGCTAGAGCCAGGGTTCTGCAGCACAGGCGAGGAAGAAGATCATTTTCTTCTCGGCGGCTTCAACGATGAAAGAAACAAAGCTCATGGTGACATAGAAGAATGATTCAATTTTCTTGTTCGTGTAGTGCTATATAATTGGTATGCACACTTTTGCATGCATGAATGCGTTTTATTTGATCTTGGAGAGGGGCTAATGTAATGAGATAATGCTGGAAGGTAGTACTATAAACCGGGATGAAAACAATTTGGAGACGAAACCGACACGCTTTTGATGCTTGCATACGTTTTTATTTGATCTTAAAGAGGGGCTAATGTAACGTGCTAGACTGCTAATGGTGGAAGGCAGGCAGCTTGCAAGTTTCTCGTCACTTGCCACTAAATGAGAGTAGTTAAGTAAAGAAGGGCGTGGGATGTGCAGGAAGAAGATTGGGTTGCAAGCTTATTTACAGAGGACTGGAACAGGATACATGGCACTAAACCACACACGCACACAAAAGTAATGAATGAATGCAATGGTGTGCGTTAGTGGTGAGTAACGTTGGCCAGGGTAGTGGTAATGAACAGTGGTACATGTCCTGTCGATAGATGTGAAAAATGTTGCTCTAGCTGGGAGGTAATAAGGTGAGGATGAACGGACGGACAGATGGGAGTCAAATGTCATAATCTGACGGTGGATAAATAATAGATGACGTGGCTGCATGAGAATTGAGAGAATTAGAAGTTAATGGTGTTTAGTGGGTTGCACTTATAAAATATATGTAGATGTAGATTAGAACTTAAGTTCATAGAGAAAACCAAACCAATGCAAAGGTGTGAGTATTTTTATGGAAACTAGTACAAGAATGTTTGCCGGCAGTACAGATTTTACATCTGCAGGAGCAACATCGTTGGCGTCGGTGGAGTTCACAAGGGATCAACATGGATCACGGCACTTGTACCGTGGCCTGCTACTATATATCACCATGGCCTATAAAAAAGAGGGAGCAAGGGCGGGGCTACTCTAACTCTAATCTGCCCCCATGTCCACTCCTCCTTCCGCGCTGCTGCTCCCTCTCCCTCACCCTCTTCATCCCACTGCTCTCCCCACTTCGATTTAAACCTAGCCGTCGTCGCCACATTGAGATGGCGTAGTTGTGCAAGTCACCGCGCACTGCCACCGCATGTTCACATGGAGGGCCACGCCGACCAAGGAAGCCCACACAAAGAAGTGCTGACAACCGGATACTGGATCTGGGTTTGTCGTCCCATGTGGTGGCATTACCATGATGGGAGCAGCAGCGGTGAGGATGTGGGCTGGATAGCGAAAGTGGAGGCCCCAGAGGCCGAGATGGTGCTAGAGGCAGAGGCGGAGGCTGCAAAGGCAAAGACGGAGTCCACGAAGGCATTAGCGGTCGTGGCTTCGGCAGTGACCAATGCAGCAACGATGGAGGTGGAAGTGGAGACCATGGGCGATCAAGTCAAAGGAGGTCAATACGGAGATGCAGAAGGTGGAATTACTGATGGTGATGGCCAAAATCGCCTAGAGTTAGCTCGGGACCCGACATCTATCGATGCGAGGCCTAACATTTTTTTTGTTTTTGGCAAGGGCGTTAGTAACGGGCCTGACACTACTGCAATAAAGCTCTGTAGCGGTGGGCCAAAAGGATCCTCAGCGGCGGACAAGATATTTGCCACTGGGCCTCTGTCACTACTTACTTACAATCTTAATTAGTAGTGGTACTGGGGCCGCTGCCATTCTATGTACTACTTAACTTAAAAAAGACGTTAGCAGCAGTCTAAGGACCGCTGCAGACATCCTCATCAGTACTATAAAATAAGGGCGGGTCCTAGCACCCGGCTGGGACTAGGGTTGGTTGTTGAGCGGGCTCGGCTCGGTTCGACACCAGCTCTCTCTAGCTCATTAGTGTAACAAGCTACCTCGACTCGGCTCGTTATACTAACGAGTTAATATTATAGCTCAGCTCGGCTCGGCTCACTATGCTCACCAGCAAGCTTATTATGACTCATCGATCTTTACTTCAAAAACATATTATTTCAATCATGTAAAAAACAAAGAAATATCATATATCATATCAAAGTGCCACATATTTTAAACAATCAACTATATTTAAGATGCAAACAAAACATTACTCATCCATGTGTTTCTCGATGTAGGTAACCAAAATATATGTTCCTACAAAAAGATAATATATTTACACAAATTTTATAACTAAGTGCACATTATAAACTATATAAGAGAAAAATAGTAGTGCTTCACATCTTCATGTTCGCCAACTCTAGCTAGTGACAAGTAGGTGCACTACCACAAAGCGGGTTTGTAGCAGTGTTTCAAAAAACCACGTAGCGGTGCTTTGAAAGAAACTCGCCGCTACTGTGCTCCTCTAATTTTTAGAGGTGGCCCATAATGTGATCCGCCGCTAAAAATTGATTTTTAGTGACAGATCACATTATGGGCCATCGCTACAAATGAGCTTTATTTTTGGCGACAGATCTCAAATTTTAGCCTCCCTCTCCCTCTCTCGCCTCCATCTCCCTCTCGCCTCCTGCCGCGTGCGAGCTTGGAGACGATGCGCGACCTCCCTCGCACCTCCGGACCCATGCGTGCTCGACGGTGGTGCGCGAGGTCCGGCCTCGAGGAGGAGGGTGGCAGATCTCCCATTGACACCTCTCCTCCCCTCCGGATCCAACCCCCGAGGAGGAGGACGATGAGGTGTCGACACAGGAGCGGGAGGCTTCGGCAGATCCAATGGCGGTGCCCCTCCCCCTCCCTTCTTGGCGTGGAGGCGGCGCCCCACCTCCTCTCTTCTCGTCGTGGCGGTGGGTGTGGATCTAACGGCGGCGCTCCTACCCCGCCCATCTAGGTGCGGAGGCGGCGCCCCTCCTCCTCCCTTCTCGGCGCGGCAACGGCGCCCCTCCCCCTCGGTGCAGCGGTGGGCGCAGATCAGGCAGCGGCGGTGCTCCTCCATCTTGGCTTGGAGGTGGCGTCCCTCCACCTCGACCACAATGGCGGGCACGGATCTGGCAGCGGTAGTGCCCCTCCTCCTCACCTTTGGGGTCCAAGCGGGCCGGTGCTCTTTTTTTTTTGAGCTTATGGGTAGTGGCAGGTGAAGATGTCACCCACCACTACTAATAGTTTTGTAGCTGCGGTTGGTTCTGCCCACATGTCATTCGCCACTGCAGACTTTTATTTTTAGCTGTGAAAATGTAGAGGCGGGCTAGCCAACCTGCCGCTACAGTAGGTTTGGGTCCACCGCTATTAACCTTTTCTATACTATAAAGGCTAAACATCCTATGTAAAATCCTTTACCTGAGATCATACCCACCCCCAACCTATTAGTCATTAATTAACACTTAATTGTGGGCCTGATAATTAAATCAGCTTTGCGCAAAACCTGACTCGTTGTATGATTCATGGGCCCTGGAGTTTTCAAGTGTAACATCTTATGCTTTGTACACAAAGCGTCACCCGATTTTATAAAACGTTTCTCACCCGCGTCCTTCCCTACCCGCCCACACTCCCGTAGACATCTTTCCCGTGATTTCAGGATCGTGTCACGTGAAAAGAGGTTGCTTCTCTCTCTCTCCACCGGCAGCCTCCTCCTTCCTCTCTCCACCGACAGCCTCCTCCTCCTCCTCTCTCTCTCTCTCGAGCAATGCGGGCGGTCGTCGCGCACGCCCCCATCCCTTGCCCCTGGCAGCGATGGTGGCCGGAGAACCACCTACCGGTTCTCCATCTACTGCAGCAGCCAGGTCATGGTGAAGAGGTTCTGGTCTTCTCCGTGTCATGCTGGGGCGGTGATGGCGTCTCGGTGGGTAGATTTGGCTACAGCGGGCAGGCGCGCGTGGTCGTCATTGTTTCGGTGGGTATATCTGGCCCTCTTCCATCCATCTCCATCCCAGATCGGCCCTCTGCCTCCTCCATCCATGCTGCTAGCAACCGGCTCAAGTGCTCCTCCAGACCTCCTTCCCTCCTGGCCTTCTCCGCGAACGAGAGCGCAGCCAAGTTGCCGATGCTGCCACTTCCGGAAGAGAATAGGAGGATCTCGTCCGGCGGCATCAGGGCAAGTCCCCCTGTCGGCCGTGGTCGATTCTCCTCTCCACCGGTCCAAATCAAGCGCCAGAACTCCTCTCCAGCCATCTGGCACCGCGTCGACTCCTGTCGGTGACCGTCAGGTCTTGTTTCAACCAACTGTTGTCGATTTCATATCTCTACTGGCCGCCATTGAATTATCATCTCTGTTATCCTGCCGTTGATTCATTTGGATGTTTAGGGCAGTGCCACCAAATCATCTAACTAAATTTTTTAGAGGCAGAGGTACACTTACAATTACAAGTAAATTTGGTTTGAAATACTAATATCATGGAGCAGCAAGTTCATAGCCATGGACTGGCAGTGTCATTTATATGGTTGCTATTAGTAAAGCACCTGTTTCCTGCTAATTTACCTGCTAAACTATATATAGAGCCTTGTTCTGCAGCTCCTGCCTAGAAATTTAAGCACATTGCCTTGTTTGCTATTTACATGCTAAACTATATATACATGTGGCATTGCCTTATTTACTATCCATGATATAATAGCCATTCTAACAATAGCCTGCAGATTTGGCTTGAATTGATGCTAATTTCATCACATTTATGTACTATTCGATTGGTATTCTTTTTTTGGTGCACTTAGTTTTTTTTTCTCATGCTTGTGCAATTGTTCACGTTCTGTATGTGCTCCATCAACATGGAGCTGAATATACTGTATAACCTAAATTTATAATGACTGGAACAAAAGAATAATGTAGCTTACTTTAAAATGTTCACACAACTTGGCATGTTCATGTGAGTTGCAACTTCACTTTAGTATCGCTAGCTTTTCCAATAGTAGCACAAATAATTTGTTTTCGTGAATTGCTTCCTGCATATGTTATTTTTTGCCGAGTGCCAAGTTGTAACTCTTCCATCTATGTTTTTTAATGAGCTGCACTTCCATATATCTTGAAACTAGACAGAGCTAGAAATTTCACATACCCCTTGGCTTGTATATATTTTCATGCATGGCATCAATATTACTTTCAATTAATAGGAGGAAGAGTTTAGTTATCTGAAAATTATCTAATAGCATGACGTGTTCAAACTACAAGTCATATGAATTAACAAGATACATTATGGCTAACCTGATTCTTCTTAGTGGTTGGTTGGATTACAACCTACATTGTTGGTTGAGCATGCAGTGGAGCTTTGGGAGACCAAAATTGATGTGGCAAAATAGGATCTTGTTTGCAGACACGTCAACCTGTATTTGGAAATCACTATTGTTCAGTATGTCCATCTTATTTTGGGATATTTAATTACTATACATCAACTTTTTTAAAAACGATGCAGAAAGGAAGAATGGTTCAGGGTACAAATCTTGTATTGCCTTGCAAATTAACTTTAGCTTTCAGTTTTGTTGGGATAACCTCAAATTAGTTAACCTCAATAATTGCAACTGTTTCTGTGAATTAACAGTGACAGCGAATTTTCAGTGTTCATCTGGCTAAAAGATGCTATGTCTGTTTTGCTATTCATTGGCAATCGTGGGTGCATGTCCTTGAGGATTTACTTCATGTATGTGTATCCGTATGAGGTAATATATCACATCATTGATGTGATTATTTAGAGCATTTTGTAGTTCTACATTTAGCTAAACATTAGGGTGAGCATGTTGGTGATCTACAATTTATACTTTTGCATATTTTTTTTAAGGTCATGACTATAGTGTTTTGTAGTTTTCAAGCTTATTTAGTTTCTCATAATTTACAGGAAAGATTTTATTTTCTCTATATTGTATATTGCTTAATAGCTTCCTTTTGAGCTAATAAAATTATGAACGCTCCAATCTAATCTCAATTTCTTATAGTATTTTTTTTCTACAGAAAGTATTTGTGACCTTAGATTTACTGAATATGAAACTAGGAACTTTGATCATACTTGCCAGTGCCTTCTCTATGCAAAGAATCTGAAGGATTGTAATTGGTTTAGTAGTTTGCAATTACATATCTAACGGGAGTAGCTAGTTAATGGAAAATACGGGATATGTTGATAAGATTCAAAAATCATTTTATTCTGAATTCATTTCCCTATGACTCTGTTTTCTTCTTTTGTTCTTATTCTGGTCAAGTTGTTCTGTACAGCTGAGCATTTTTGAGTAAGTGTTTTTGCTTGAATGGACACATTCCTCTAGCATGATTAAAGCCGGACAGCACGGTCAAAAGCAAGCCATTCGAACGCAGCATGCCTAGAGAGCAACAGAGGCTATTATCATGTTTATTAAATAATTTGATTATGTTGATTTGCTTCAGAGAAGGACATACAAGGTACAAATCTCAAACTCATATAGGGTATAGAAAAATTTAGTTAGTGCACGATTTGTTTGCTGATTCTACGTTAAATGCAAGCTAAGGAGCTGCTTACACATGGTCTAGCAAAGTTCAGTTAGTACATGATAGACACCATGGAGAGTCTCTAGGATAATGTCTGAATCTATAATCTATATGTGGAAGCATTTTATTTATCAGTTCTACAGAATCATGACCTCTCTACATCAATATGCTTCTTGGTATTACACACTCTCTGATCTGCATTGTCTTTGGTTGGTTTCCAGTGATTCTAGCCACAGTAAACTGATAATTCGGGTGGGCATGAGATTATTGCTTGGAGTACAGGGTAATGAAGTGAAACGAATAGAGGCCATGGAGGGATTATTCCAATAGAACAGAAGCACTTATGTCGGTTGTGAGGGATTCGATATGATTACAATGGCATGGCACTGAAGGTATTAGTGTTTTTTTTTCTCATGATTGACTTCTCTTAATCTCTCTAGTTTTTTTTTTCTCATATGAGTGATATTTGTTAATCTAAGTTTGTAGTATGAAACATATTCAAGTCTAACATAGTTATGTTGTCACTGCTGAACCTTTATGTTAGATTTGTGTTTGATAGTGAGCTATCTGAAGTAAAGAAAAAGAGTTTGCAAGAAAGTATATATGCAATGTTTTACTTGTAGGCTCTCCTTAGTGACCATGTTTCTCTTTTACGTTGTTATTTCATTATAAATAATATCTCTTTTGAGTTTTTCTAGCAAAAAAGAAAAAAAAGGTGAACCTTGCTGTTGGAGAGCTAGAGTGATCTTGTTGCAAGCATGCTAAATTGCAATCTAATAAATTGTATGGTGATCTAAGTGTTTTCAGGGACAGATAGACTGTGTTACAGAGTGAGAGGAATCGTCAAGATGATGTTGAGATTGGCAAGTACTATGCCAGGTAGAGGACCTGGAGATGCTGGAAGGATGAAAAGATGTGCGCTAGAAAAGAGAGGATTGATTTGGAGATCGCCGCTGCAACAGGCCAGCAACCTACTTACGTACATTCCTCTGGCGCAAAACCAAGCAATTGTGAGGTGTATGATGGGTATTCTGATGTGAGCATTTGTAGAGAAACTATTATAGTGTGTGCCACCTGTATAAGGGATGATATGAAACCGGTACCGTTACATGTAGTGAACCTGAATGATGTTGTCAAAAAAAAACAAAGAGATGCTTGAGTGAGTCGGAAATCAAAATATACATATTTTTTTTGGTTATACATGTGGAGATGAATAAAGCACGTGCGTGTCGCACGTGCAAAAAACTAGTTGTTGTAGTGGTTAATAGTTAATACTATCTTTATATATCTTTATATGTTTAGGATTTATACTTGTACAAGGGTTAGTTAACTTATGTTGGGCTAGGCCATAGCACGTTGTTGTAGGTAGGCTCTAGTTTTAAAAACTACGTAGCTCATTAGGCTCATAACTCATTAACATAACGAGTTAATAAACTGGGGCAACTCATTTGAAATTGGAACGAGTCGAGTCGAACCATGTTTGCCTCCGAGTCGAGCGAGCTATCGACTCGTGAGTTTTATTTCTACCCCTAGTTGGGACCTGTCCTAGACGCGCCATAGCCGACGCGCCCGTCCTTCCACCGCAGCCAGCCCCGTTCTCCTTTCCGCAGCCCAAGTCCGCCCTTCCGCCGTCCACTACACGCCAAGTCACTCAACGTCCGCCCTTCCGTCGGCCCCATCATCCGACGGCCACCACCGCTAGAGCCAGTGGAGGAGGAGTGGGCGCCCGCGTGAGGAGCTCGGGCATGTCCAGTGCCGCTGAACCCCCCGTGGGCATTGCCAATGCCTCTGCCTGAGGCACCACCGTCGTCGCTCTCGGGGTGGATCTGACGGCAAGCCCCGCAAGATTCGCCCGGCTGGTGACGCCGCGGTGGCGGAGGATGATGGTGGAGGCCAACGGGGGACGGAGCAGGAGGAGCAGGGGTGCGGCACGACGGAGCCTTCTTGTTTGCCAGGACGAGGAGCTGCCCCCACCAAGAGTGTCACCCGCGTCGCGCGTGGCCCCAACAACGCCCGACCTTCTTGCTCGCCATCTGAGGAGGAAGAGGATGAGGAGGAGGAGGAGGCGAAGAAGATGGCCGTGGAGGGAAACTCAAACCCTAATCCTAGAGGTGTCGGTGTGGCGTGTGGGAGTGTTGCACTGCCGTGCCACGCCGCCACCTATTTATGGAACGTGGTGTTGCGTAGCTATGGGCCTGTTTGTTAGGCCCGCAGCTAGATGGGCCTTTAGGCCATAGCTACGGGCTTGACAGAAACCATGACTATAGTGTTTAATTTAGTAATGATCTATGCAAACGTAGTTGCCGGCTCATGATGCCCGTCACTATTTTCCTACGCGCATTAGCTGTCTATGAACTATACCTACCCTTAGCGGCAGTCTTTTTAATGGCCTGCTACTGAGGTAAAAAAAGCATTCGCCACTATAAAGCCAAATTGTAGTAGTGTGAGCATGACACTACCGCCCTTTGTGAGGTACTCCTAGGGCACGAGTAGTAGCGGTCTTTAGGACCATTACAAACTAAACCTATAAGTTGTAGCATTTTATTGGTAGCTATCGTAGCTAAAACTATATTTTGTAGTAGTGTCAGCGCAGAGGTGAGGGTAGCGATCAAAATAAACTACATCAACACGGATTGGAGCCGCTCCAGTAGAATAGCAGGCTTTGATGGAGAATCCAAGTAATAAATGATTTGAAGAATTTAAGTAAAAGATGAAGATGCACGGATTTGCAGAAGTCGATGGAGAGCTGGGATAATTACCACATTAGTGTAAGGAAAAATGAGAATATCTGATATCAACATTAGTCTACTCGTGATACGTGTGTATTAACTAAAGATACACCTTTTTTTTAATTCATTCACTCTAAGCGATGTTTGTTTGGAGCGTCTAAAAATATATGAAATACAGTTTTAGGTTCAAAAATATTCCGTTAGTACTAAAAATTCTATAAAAGCTACCATATATATTTTAATCAACATTTATTTCTAAAATAGGATTTTTACCGTTGGACAAATATAACAGCACAATCGTGACCTTCTTTGTCGGATGTTCACGCGGATGTTTCGTATTCGAAACGTATTTCAGTTTGTGTTTAGACGTGGCCGCCAACCTCCGAAACGCCTGAGCCCGCGCCGACCGTTGCATCTGAAATGGGCTCTCTCGCGCGCCGCCGCAAAAACCCTAGAAGTCACGCCCCATCCCATTGTATTTATAGCCCCTCGCGGTCTAGCCGTCGCTGTCCAGAGGCCAGGCAACTCACCAATCCATTCTTTGCCATCGCACGCGCCGCCGCTCGATCTAGCCTGCAAGCGTCTGTGTTAGTTACCGTCCTAGCTAGATTCTAAGCTTCGGTCCGGCAGCCGCCTGCTTGTTACCGTCCTAGCTAGCTACATTCCAATGGATTCCGTGTACACACAGCACCACGATGCTATCACTGCTACGGCAGATGTTTCTGTCACCGTCACGGCAGAGAATGTGTCACCGGCGGCACTCATGCCGACGACGACGCTGGCGCTGGCCACGCCCGTGAATGTGAATCAACGTTCCCTTGTACGGGCGGGTGGTGGCAGGCTCAAACTGTCGTGGGAGATTACACAGGGTTTCGTTGCCGGTGATTTAGATTGCCTGACATTGAGATATCATGCTGGTAAGTGTGTGTATCTACTGGCCTGTCCATTGAAAAAATAGTATGTTGATTATTCTATTATAGTCTATTCTTATCACGTTCTGGTGTTTTTTTTTTAGAATAATTTTTTATCACTAGGAACTAGGACCGTGTTCGAATACTATATGGTCATTACTCATATGTTGAATTGATTCGTGTCTGCAGATGGCTTTGATGTTGTCTTCAGCGTTCATGGAGGCGCTGGTGGAGTCTTCAAGCGCACAAGACTCGTTGTAAGACACGACGGCGGAGAAGGCTAGGGGCCAATTACCTGGATTTTCTACATGTGGTAAGGAACTGAAGATTCCGACTCGTTCATCTATGGCTCTACAATACGCCGACTAGCTATTCTGTCCACAGTTTTCTTTATATTTTTCCGGTGGTCTATGCATTTTTAGCCTCTCCAAGCGTGTGCACAAATGGATGCACGACTTGATTGCACTGATCATGGAGGGCATGCCCAGTGACATCAGCGGGCAGATGTATGACGGCGTCTCGACGTTCTGCTCTGCCATTTGCAGCAAATCCAAACCACCACCACTCCTCATCAACTGTGATCCTACAGGTCAATGTAAGTGAAATTTCATACTTTCTGCTCTGCCATTTCAATTTAAATCCAGGCAGCTTCCACATTGCCACACATGCAATCACGGAAATTTTAATTGTGTATGACACACTATGCTTACATGCATGCAGCTATTTCTATTATCGGTTTTACAACGAATGCGAATTCTCTTGATGAAAATTCTTCATGGAACAATCTTCCACTAGATTGTTGGCGTCGGATTCGGGATGATCACCTTGACGCCTTTGGTATTCTCAGTTTACCATTAGTCTGTAAACATTGGAAAGACATATATGCTGATAAGAAGCACCGCCTTCGACCTGGTACTCCTACTTTACTCACGTCTCCCTCTATTGGGGGCGACTGGCTGCTGGAGGACCCAAAGGCATGGTCTCGAGGCAGATTTTTTATCCAAGATATTATCTTGTCTAGGGAGATGTTTTGTGTTGAGGTAGATGACTTCAGATATAGACGTTGGATAGGAGGGAAATATGAATGGTTAGTGACTACCGATGGTCAATTAGAGCGCTCTATGCAACTTTTGAATCCAATTACGGGAGCCTGCATTGATTTGGTAAATGAAGATTTGAGCGCACGGTTTTATATTCAACGAATAAAACTCTGCCGAACTCCTGATGAAGCTAATGGTCATTTTGCCATTGCTATATCACCCGCCCATTTAGCATATACTATGGCTGGCAGCGATCAGTGGTTTTTCTTGGACAATCCCAGTGAGCATCACTGTAGTATGATGTATACTGATGCTGTTTTGTACAGAGATGAAATCATCGCCATTTGCTCAAATGGCGACATGTGGTCATGGGATTTGAATGAAGAAGGGTACAATCCTAAACTACTGTTTTGGTCAACAATTTATTCAGACAGACTATCCTCGGAGTTGCGTGATTTCATTCTGGCCCCATCTTTAAATAATGGCAATCTTCTAATTGTTAGCCCGTATGGAGAACATCTCATGTGTCCTAGACAATCTTGCAACAGGAGAACATTTCGTAACCAACGAAACTTTCTTGTGCATGGGGTATCAATTCATGAGGTAGACATTGTTGCAAGAAGCGTGGAAGATGATGTCCATGATATCGGTGATCAGGCATTATTCTTGGGGTCAAATTATCCATTCTATGTTCCAGTGTCGGAGCCATCTGGAGACTTGAAGGCAAATCATGTATACATAGCTGATATCACTGACTATGATGTCTCTGCTATCAATCTGAGTGAAGATAATCTTCCAGGTGGAAAGGTCACCTTCATCGACTATAATGGACCATGTAATCATCCCCTTCAAGCGCCAATGTGGTTCCGACCGGCTTTGCCATGAATGTTGCAGAGGATCCAAATTCTTTGACTAAGTATTGTAGTTTCTTAGATACTGTCATTTGGCTTGCAAATAATGTTGTTAACTTTCTGTTATATTTTCTGGTTCTGATGTATACAGTAATGATTTATGATATTACTATCTGTAGTTGTTCATTACTTGTTAAACATGTTATCTGATCGACATCACTTGTTATCATTTTCTGATTCAGATTCATTTGATCTTTGGAATTCGCAGTCCCTTCCGTTTTGGGTATTAGAATGGTGCTAAATGTACTTCAAATATCAAGACATACATTAATTTATCACAATGAATGACTTCAATACTAGTGTTACACACGATAGAAAAAAACAATTCTCCACATAGAGAACAGTCTTTTTTCCTTTACGATAATCCTCAAGCCAATGCAGCTATAATTAGAAAAGAACATCTTCAGTGAACTGAATGTGCAGCCACATCCATTCATAGAAGCTTGGGAGCTTGCTCTGTGAAGAGCCTACAGCTAGCAGCTGAGCACGCTTGTTGGCTAGGGCACGCCTGTACTGCCAACTATCCAGATTTCTTCTTGTGAATTGTGATAGATTACGTAATCTATCTATGCCTATTCAGAAGATACTTCCATTTAGAATGTGTTGTACAGCATACTTAATCCATAAGCTAGACCATATCTCACCAACTGATGCATTTGTGTTGGCATGTTCAGAGGCAGACTAGTGGATGAAGAAACTTAAGGATACAGATATACAATAAAGAAAATATCTGGTTTGTTTGCGAGAAAAGATTGATAAAGTCTCAGAGAATAAATAATTTATAACCAGTTAAGGAAGTTGTGGAAGTGTCTGTCCCCTGAACTGGGATGGTGTTTGTTTCGTAGGTAGTAACTTCTTAGTTCGTTAAGTATATATGTGTCTGTACCGTACCTATGTACTCCATCTATTTCTGTCTGCCGTATTCTGTAGAATTAAATCATTGTCTGTGCCTCACATCCATTAACGCGTTCATCCCTTAGTATTTAATTGAAAAGTGCCTTATACACATCCTGAAAAACATGTTAAAAGAAAACTGCTTGTAGGCGCATCTATGAGGAATGATGTTTTTTTTGGCAATATTCCTATTAACTTTTCTGTGCAAGTACTTTACCAAGGATACACACTTTGCAGTTTCAGGTGCAGCTGCAAATGTCTGAACTCTGAAGAAGACAGAAAACTGAAAAAGCTGGCAGTTGACACAAATTCTATGTGCCTAAAAATATGATGCAAAATTGATTAATATGATGACAACATAAAATTCTCTTTTTTGGCGAACTCAGCCAAATAAAGGAAAATAAAAATTAATTCAATACTATAAAATAAACATTTAGTCCTCATGTGACCACAAAAGGAGGTAACGCGCATATTATAAACAAGTATGACGATATATCATGGATTATGCTCAAAACCGAGGTATGTAAAGCCCAACGTACATATGATGATATGGAAAGCCCAACGTACAAAAAATAAACGAGTCCTGATACTTGAACTTGTATAAACAGATAAAATGCTCAAAACCGGTTATGCCTTATGCGCGTTGGCTGGTCCAGTATGAAACATCAGATATGTAATGATCTTGTAGATGAGTTGAAAATGGCCACTAACTTCTACAAAAATAAATAGTGGCATGCACGTATACCTAGTAAGACTTTATACAGTAGATCATATTGATCAATCATTTTTGTTAAGTAAATGATTAGCTAAATGAAATCACATAGGAGTTACACCAAATACGAGTGTCTATTATTTGCTTAAAAAGGAGATGTATATACGCGGTTGCATGGAGATACGGCCGGGGATTATCGGGCCGTATATAACGCCGAGAATACAGGAAATACTATGTGTATGCTTGTTTGACCACATGGCCGGCCAGAAGTTAATCAAGTCCTTTTGCTAAATTACGTTTACGTCATCAGTCTACATAGCAGCGGCCCAAATAGCTGCACACACGCTCGATCTTCATGCGAAGAAAATGGCGATCAACAAGTCTACACTACGGGAGTAAATATTTCGACAAACCATTTAACATGCGTTTTGACTGCAGTTAGCAGCCATCTAATCCCCCGAGAAAAATCGAAAACAAAAACATGATAGGCAACATACAGCTCTGGGAATCATCATGTCAGCTAAAACACATAAGATTTTCTTTTGGTTGCTGCTCAATGACAGTGAGCACAAGGATTTCTACCTTTTCTTCAGTTAGTTGTGGATTCTGTTAGTGTGTATATTTTGTACTCCTAGCGTCTAACGCCCGGCCCATTGGCCTGTCGTCACTTGACTTCAAAAAACTCGACCTGCCGGGGGAAGAGCCACCCCCGACGGCATTACATTAAGAAGAAAAGCCTTTTCACGTAGGCTGAGAAAACCTCCGAACCTCCTCCCCAACCATACACAGGGACTCAGCTGGCTTTGTGAGCTGTGACGCGAGATTTTACCTGTGCTTTGACTAGAGAGGACGAGGGAATTTTTTTATCTGCATTGTGCACACTGCAGCACTACACGCTGCAATAGTGTCGCGCACTACACGTGCTACAGTGCCACGTGCTGCAACAGTGCAGTGGTGAGGCTCGTGGTCGATCCGAGGATCGAATCCATGACCGGTTGTTCGCACACCAGCGAACTGACCAACCGAGCTAACGGTCGGTCCTCTCACTTGACATCACAAATGGACTATATGTATTCGTGTATGATCACCAAGTAATGCATTGTGTATTCAGCACAAATCTCTGCTCTTTTTTTTTGATATATAGAGACAGTTCGCTCTTACACCCTCTCTCTGTTTCCGCAAACCCTATGTGCTGTAGCCGAGTCCCTCGCCGGCTTCTTCACGAGTGATCTCATGCTGGCCCTCGATTCGAGGATGTCGACCCCTGAAGGGTTGCTCAAGACCTAGAAGAAGGCTGCTGCTAGTGAAAAGACCGAAGGACATCGCCCGAAGGTTGATCTTGACCCTCACATCAAGGAGGAATGTGAAGTCCCCGGTGCCCAGAAAGCCATAGTTGCCCCACTTCATGCATAAGCCAGCACCGCACTAATCCTCCAGGCTCTCGTTCCTGTCATCTTGGAGTAATCCGCCAACAACTACAGTCGGTGGCACGGTTACTTCTTGGTGGCACTCGACGAGTATTCAATGAGGACATTGTACTAATAATCGACGTCTTTTGTTGTGATCAACCAGCCTGGGTACAGATAGAGAAATGATTTGAAGTACAATCGAATTGATATGTTAGAATCGTAATATTACAGATTGTATTTCAAGTTTGTTGTAATCTACTCCCTTGTTACCATTTCTTATGAGCCAGGACAAGGGCTATTTCTTGGTTCATATAAGTATACACCACACGGTCTCCTATGGCGGTAGAACGCTTTGTTAGTGTCTTGGATCTTCTAGGAGTAGATCGAGTGGGTAAAAACCTTGAACGGGGTCTATAAATGGAGTACCTTATTACGCCATGCTTGTTGTCGTCACCGTCATTGCTGGTCTTGCTATCGCCGACGTGGTGGCGGCAATGTCGACGTTGAGAACGGCGGCGTCGCCATGTCCTCGTAGTGTGGGTGGCGGCTGGTGGCGCCATCCCATCACTTCAGCACCGTCCTTCTAGATTAGACTAGGGTTTGGAGGTGGGTATACTATAGAATGACAAACCTCATGTTCCGTGAGCATGGTCCCCACCTCATCTTATAGGCATTGCGCGAAAGGGGTCCACCAGCCCTCTTTGGGCTAGATGTCCCTGATCAGAGCGTGGTTCAAGGGCCCAATGAGCCGTTGAGCCCATTGGTGGAGATCAACCTAACATTCTCACCCTTGATCTCATCTTTCATGCTTTTAACTTTATACTTTGAAATAACTCTTTTCAAAGTACTGATAGAATCAGCACAGACTTGTATGCAAAGCATGTTTCGTCATTACAATTAATCACTGATAGAATCAACAGCTATAACACACTTCTCTGTTCTGAAACAAATCATTTAACCTTGGGCCTCTTATTATCCGGAAATCATAAACTATACCATAAAACCCATATCGACTGTGTGCTCTCGGAGCACACTAGGCGGTAAGCCTTTAATGAGCAGATCTGCTAACACTTGTCCATTTCTCTTATGCTCCAAGCATTTCAACATAATTCCGGATTTTCTCCTTAACAACATGTAACTTCGTGTCAATGTGTTTGACACAACGCTTGACTCGTTGTCACAGGAGTGAAATACTTGATGGTTAGTGCTATCTTACATGAAGCATATATCTAACTTATAAATTCAATCATCATAGTTATTCATCAATACTTACTAAGGAAGGCAAAAACACACAAGCTAGCCATATAAAACAGCAATAATTGACTTCACACAAAATCCATAGTAGTTCAAAGATAAGGAAAATTACGGGTAAACTTCAACACTAACGATGGTTGGTTCCAGCTGAGGCTCATGAATAGAGTCGATGTGTTGATTGACAAATAGTTGTGAAGGAGTTCAGGACATTGTTTAAGGCAACTACAGTGAAACTATTGTGATGGTTGTGTGCCTGAAATATACGAGGCTCCATTCGAAGTTTGGTATAACATCGATGTCGGTGGCCTTCAAGAAGTTCAATTGTGTATTATGCGCCACTAAGCTTTGATGTATGACATAGTTCTTTTGTTTTGGTAGAAGCTACATATAGCACAGGGAAGACAAGCATCATGAGCTCCTTGTCTTCGTTCTCCTCAGAATCAGTTTCAGACATGGCAATGTTTTTCTCACTCACCTGTTGAATTTATCTACTAGCAAATAAGAATATGGCATTCAAAATAAAGCATAGCTATATTGGCCTAAAACCTAGTTTTACAAATCTGTTAGCTATACGGCAGCAGGAAAATTTCTGGATGCTATGAATATTAATTTGCTCTATGGCTCACAAGTCACCGCACAACAAAATTAGATTCATAGCAGATTTACGGAAAAGAGGAGAGATTGCTCACATACAACAATTCGGTGGAGCAGAGATGATGAGGCAGCCACTGGTTGTAGCGTTCGTCACGGTGAGGGTACCCGTCGATTTGGTTGGAGACGCTATAGTCAGAGCTTTTGTGGATGCTCTACGGCGTCGGCGGGCCTCGGCGGCTGAGAGGGGGGGGGGGGAGGCGGCGTGGCGGGGGCCCGCGATGCCTGCGGGATCAGAGACGGAGGCGGGAGGGGGGGGGAGGAGGAGGAGGCAGGCCTGGTGGCCGGAGGGGAGTGTTGCTCAGGGTGGGGGGTCTTCCGGGTCGAGGTCATCGAGGGCCGAGGAGAGGGGGCGCCGGGGGCCAAAGAGAGGGGGCGCCGGGCGCCCGGGGCACGGGGGTGTGGGGGCGGCGGCGGCGGGTGAAGGCGTGGCGAGGCGCGGGCAAAAGCGCGACTGCGGCGGGCGAAGGCGTGGTGGCGGCGAGTGAAGGTGCGGCGGGGACCGGGAGCACGGTGGCCTGCGGCAGCGGGCGGCGAGCAGAGGCAGGCGGCCGGCGGCGAGCCCAATTGGAACTTTGGACAGCATGTGTGCCACGTGGCCTGGCACACGGCAAAGCCAGGCACACGGCAGAGGCCAAGTAACTGTGTTGTTTTCTGTGTGCCCAACCGGCGCACATGGCAAAATCTGGGTTTGCCGTGTGCCACCTATCCAGACACACGACAAGTATTTTTATGTTTGTTTTTTAAAAAAATTAATAGTTACATAGGAAATTTAGAAAATAACTAAAATTGACCTGGAGACTATTCATATCCATTGTTGATTATACAGATTTTGATGAAGCCAAAACTTCAAACGACTGTCCAGTTTGATTCAAAATATGAATGGTTCCTATGCAATACTCCATTCTTTTTATGGAGATTCTGTGATTAGTGAGCAACATACATGAGAACTTGTGTGTAATATTTTCTATATTTTACCACAGTCTCTTCATATGATATAATGTTATCAGAACAATTCTCATGATTTTTAAACTCTGTTTGTTTTTTTTAAAAATATATAATTTTAATTGAACCACATGAAAGTGGTTATATTTCATGTACTATATGCATAAAGTTTCTTGTTATTTCATGGAGACGGTCTCAAATGGGAATCATTACCATAAAATATCACATTTGCAGCTAGTACATTGCATTATTTGAACCATTACAATTCAAATTTGTATTTTCACAAAATAATCTAAATAATGAAATAAACTAAATATGGTACCATATTCATCAATCCTCTTGATATTGACTCTTTTGGAACACTAAAATTTCTAATTCCATTACCCTTGACTTTAAGAAGAGGCGAATGTTTTCTTGCATGCATACTTTAGAGACTTTCTTAGCATGCATATGCAATATTTCTAATACTCCTTCTCTATATCTTAGTATCAGGGGTAAAAACCAGTGGTGCCATGTGGCCCCAGTTAGCCTCCTTAAAACCCATGTCAGTACAACATGAGCAGGCAAAACTTAACACAACACGGCTGGTGCAAGACCGTCCGTGTGATGTACGAAGGGAGCCCACGTACCAACTGAACTCCGAAGATGAGACCAAGACCACTCCTGCCTCACTCGACCCACCGAGGGCCGAGAACCATCCTTGCCTCGATCGACTCACCGAGGGTTGAGAGCCATGCTCCTCGAGGGTCGAGGCAACATCGACTCTGGGCAACCTTTGAAGGGTCGAAGTCACCCCGCCCCACTTGACTATGACGGAGGCCGGGTGGGCCAGACTCACCCCGTGGCCGAGTCAGGTACCTTAGAGATAAGGATGATCGCTCCAGCGACTATGATCACGCAAGTGGCTAAGGGTCTGCCAAGCTTGTGTTGCTCCTGCCAACTCTCATCAGCAGGCCCTGCCCCGACGATAAGACAACCCTCCGAATCACTGATCGCGTGGGAATGACGCGGTGGAGATATTCTATTACGCTGTTAAAACAAGACACGTTCCTGCTCTGAGCGGGCTCGACCAAGCGCAAACTACCAAATTGACCCTTGACAGAAGGGTCGAACGAAAAGTCAGAACAACCGCCATCTACCTTGCATTAAAGGCTGTACCAAGCATGTGTCTACAGTAACGGGGAGTCAGAAACCCCTACAAACCTACTCCCATTATCATCTCATCATCGATGGACGGGGCCTGACCTTGTAAGACAACCCATGTTGTGCTCCTAAAGCCGCAGCTCGATGACACCCCCAACGGTGGCGATGAAGGACGGCTTGATGGACAGCGGCGACCAGACCTCACTTAAACACCATAATGTCGACCATGCTGCATCACCCCATTCGACGGAACACGCCTCCTACAGGAACATGGTGATTCAACCCACCAGCGGATTAGGGGGGGGGGGCACGCCTCCATATTTTGCCTCTTCTGATGCAAGAATCATGATGGTAGGACCCGCGATGATCGAGGACTACGACGCCAACCAGGGATCATATCCACTTCGACACAAGTTCACCAACTCCCCACACATGTTACTCTTTCTTTCTCTCTCTCTCTCTCTCTCTCTCTCTCTCTCTCTCTAACATGGACCCGCCCCTTGAAGTATGAAAGGGGAGGTCCTCCTCCTTCCTAAAGGCATCCCAATACATAACCAAGCACACACTCGCCTATTGAGACTTGGAGAACTCTCCTCTATCACTTCCTTTATACACCCTGATGCAAGTAACACGAGTTGCCACTCTAAATGGACGTAGGGGGTACACCAAAACAGTATAATCCTTGTGTCCTCTTGCATAGCCATTACCGACCGTAAACACGCATCCTCTGAACAAATTCTACTAGCCGGTGATCGAAACACCGACAGTTGGTGTGCCAGGATTTGCACGGTTTCATCAACAACCACTCTTTGGTTCGGATGGCTAGTATCTCCACCTTCTGAGCTCCCGGCACTAGCGTGTTCTTTGGGACCCTGGAGTTCATCACCACGGCTGAGCAGACGCTTGTGCGCGTCAGCTCGTCAGCACCACTGTCACATCTAGCCCCCACGTCTGCAACCGAAGCACCGCGTCAATGGTGGATGGAGGTCCTCGATCACATGCTGGACTTTGTGGTCACAGCGGACGGGATGCTAGAGCTCGCCGATGAGTCACTGGTGGACCCATCGCAGCAGCCGTGGCCGCTGCTCCCGAGGTGATGCGGGCTGTTCGACTATAGCCATCGAGACCCAGAGTCTCCGGCTGCTCTGCACTACCAACCAACTAAAACGACCAGCTGTGGTACCACTTGGACCGATACCTGGGCTCAACACAGACGTAGAATGACCTCAGGTGCGTGGCGTCCACTCCACGAACAACTCCTTGGGGTGAGCCCATCCTCCTGGGCCTCCCCATCCAAAACCCTTTCGAGGGCCACCCGTACGGTTTGCGTAATGCCGCGCAGGAGTTCTAGGACCATACCATTCTTTAGGGCATCCCGATAGCCGCGGACACGAGTTCATGGGCATAATCAAGTGCCCTGATGATTCCCTCTTCGACCTCCTTGACATGGGGTCCTAGGGGGCTCCGAATCTGACTGTGAGAGCTGTGTAGGGAGCCACGACCCTCCTCGCAAATGTCACATGGTGCAACTCACGCCCCCGTAAGAAGTAGGCGTGGTGGGAACCTCGGCAGCCGGGGTAGCGGCAAACCGTGGAACTCACGTTCTGGCAAACCCAGTGGCGGGTACCACGGCGAAGAAAACGCTCGTCAATGTGCCCATCACACCAGCTGGGGGACCTCAGCCCAAAGCCCGCTCACATGACCCTGAGCTGTGATCGAGGGCGAGACGGGTGGAGGTTGATAAAGCTCGGCGCCAGTTGGAGAACAAGAAAGCCGAAATAGACCACGAGCTAGCACGCTCAGGGCCGGACAAACACGCCCGGGCTGTGGCCCATGACGTCCATCAGCGCATTGTCAATGATGACCAGGGATCCCTGCAGTTCAGTCATGCAGCGCAAAACATCGCAGCCACCGCGGCGCTGCTTTAAATTCTCCCCGAGCTTGTGACGCCCGAGGCTCAGCAGATGAAGCCGAGACGACGTTGAGGCTCTGCTAGCCAAGGCCACTGAACTCCAAGCTGAGAGCTCGTTGTGGTGTGCCGCCCAATCGAGCCAGCAAATCACCACCTCTCGACAAGCCGGAGGAGGTAGCAAAGTAGGGTCACAGCAACCCACGGTCCAGCAGGCGCCCCCGACCGGGGGCACGCCTAAAAAGGCCTCGGTCCATGAGCGGGTCGGCCCCAACCACAACATGCGCTGCACCCTCAAAGTGCACTGACTCTAGAAGGAACGGTCGGACAGAGAAAGGGGTCGTTAGCCGATTCCGTGGCGGACGGTATGATGACACCAATGAGGAGAGGAGTGAGAGCCCAAGCCCGCCGGGGCCATGGGTCTTCAGCTCGCGTATCGGTAGCATAGAATTCCCTTGGCACTTCCGAGCGCCCGTGACCGTCACCAAGTATGCAGGCGAGATGGATCCTGGGCTCTGGCTTGAGGATTACCGCTTCACGTGCCAAGCGGGGGGGGGGGGGGGGGGCGCAGTTGATGACCTCGCCATCATCCGCAACCTACCGCTGTATCTCGCTGACTCGGCTCGAGCCTGGCTCGGGCACCTCCCTGAGGGCCAGATCTACAACAGGTCCGACTTGACGGACGTCTTTGTCGGAAACTTTCAGGGGACATACATCTGACCGGACAACCCCTGGGACCTCAAAAACTATCGGTAGAAGGCCGGTGAGACCCTTCGGGACTACATCTGGTGCTTCAGTAAGAAATGCAACGAGTTGCCCATTGCGGGCGACGTGGACATCGTCAGAGCTTTCATCTCCGGCATGAAGTCAGAGCGGCTCATTCACGAGCTAGGCCACAAGGGCCCGCGCACAGCCCGAGAGCTCTGAGACACTGACACGAGCTTTGTATCTGGCGAGGAATACGTCAGAGCAGTCCTCAACCGTACTCTGGAGAGCAAGGGCAAGGGAAAGCGGGAGGAGGGTGCCGGCGAAGGCGCCCCCGACCGCCACAAAAAGAAGAAGAACAAGTCCCGGACCGAACGCGATCCCATCGTGGCCGCCGCTGAGTGCAAGGTAGCACGGCCCACGAAAGTTGGCGCACAACAAAGGTTGAGCACCATGAGGTCTTTGCGGCTGAGCCCGCCAGGCCATCTTTCCTCTAGTGTTTCGAGCTGTCGATAACTTTCGATCGTTCAGACCACCCAGTCCATGTGCCACGACCGGGCCGGTACCCGCTCGTGGTCGATCCCATTATCGCCGACATGCGCCTCATGAAGGTCATGATGGATGTGACATCTCATGGCTAATACTTAATTAACAAGTATTAATCTTTAAATAGCAAGTATATTAAGCCAAAGTGTAAGTAAGATATCACATGAAACATTGGAAGACAATCCATTTAGATTGCTAGGTCATATAAAACCCTATGAACGAAGTTGTGAAACAACTTTAATATTTTCTATTAACACCCTGCCAAATAATCTCACTAACATTATGGGAATGGTGAAATAAAATTTTAGGCCAAGAATGAGAATTTTATTCCAATTAGAATCACCCTAATTAAACATTCGCCAATTAAACTTTTATTCCCAAAATAATTTTTTTATTCTGGCCAAGTGAACCGTACCAGAGCCACATAAATATCTCCAAGACCCATGTGTAAAGTACCAGAGCCCCATAAATATCTCCAACACCCATGTGTAAAAATCCCAAATCATTAGGACCTCAAGAAACTTTTTAATTTGAATAAAACAGGACCAGGGACTATTTTACAAATATTTTAAACATCTGGAGGGCCAAATTGCAAAACCGCCTTGTCTTCTTCCTTGCGCTCGCTGCCGCTTGCTCAGAGTGCACGCGCGCATGCCCGCATCTCCTGTTGATTGCCTCGTTTCCTGGCTTGCCCGCGCGCGCGTCACCTCGCTGCCCACTGCATCGACGCATTGATGCCCGTCTCATGTCGTGATAACTATCGCCTTTTCTCCTGCTGCGTGCTGCCGCCATGACCGAAGCATGGTCTCACTACCGCCTCGAGCCAAATCGTCTCGACCTTCCCCATTTGACGAGTCAAATCGGTGCGCATCATCGCCACGGTTTCGCCTGCCACCACCCGAGCTCACTCGGCCCATAAGAACACGCCCCCCCCCCCCCCTCCTTCGGCTTCGTCTTTCACCCTACGCCTCCATCATGACCGACCAAGCTCGAACTCATCAAGCTGCTCTTCTGCTATGCCTCGGGCCAGGCCCAGACTACCCACCGATGCGCCTCACCCTACCTTCCCTCCTCAAGCAAACCCAAAGCCAATCATTGCTTAAACCGCGCGAATTTTGGAAATTCGTCCTCGGCAGGCACCAGTGACTGGAGCTTGCGATTTCGTCAAATTCCCAGCCCTGGTGAGCCTTTGCACCCCATTCCTCCTTCCTCGATTGCGCAACCACTCCACGCACGAGCCTGAACTCCTTCATAGAACTCGCGACGCAAGGTGCCCGCATCGATCGTTTCCCCCACCCCTGCTCCGACACCGGCAAGAACCCAGCTGCCTCGTCGATGAGCTCTTATCTTCAGTCCCTAGTGATGGCAGCGACCTTGATGCCGACGCTCTCCACCGCTGCTCTCCACCGCCTCCAGAAGCTCTACGAAGAAGACACGACACTGTTCGACCACCCCACTGAAAACCCGGCGCCACCGAAGTCCTCGTTCCGCCACCGCTCGACGCCGACTGTCTTCCGGTGAGCCGCGATCCTCACGACCACCACTGACCTCTCCACCTCGACATGCAATCCACGACTGTGTCCTTGCGGCGAGGTTTCGCTGTCTCCAGCCTCCGCCGGCGAGCGTGCCGGCGAGCCCTGCCGCTGCTCCGACAAGGTGCTGACTGGCAGCCTACTGGCAGCTCGCTGGCACACGCGTGGCGCCGACGTGTCGGCTGACTTAACGTTGACGCATTAATGAATAAACCAGGAAATAACTAGAAAATGCTGACAAATTTGAAAAAACATAGTAAATAAATTACAAATCCAATGGGGATAAAACCAACTTTCTTAGTTTCCTTTTTATGTGCTCCATTAAACAAAAATGATAAAATGATTCCTCTGTAAATGTACAACTAATAACTATTTATTTTGCCAAAATACTAAATAAATCACTATAAATTATAGAAATACAATTTAATTCTGAATTTTTGTATGAGCTATTATTTTATGCTAAACTACTGCCCTGATTTTTGGTTAGGCAAAAATGCATTATTTTATGTCCTAGGATTTATTCAGCACTTTTTCTTATAGAAATTCTAGTAAATAAATTATTAATATCCAGGAGCTGCCCCTTGGTGAAAATGATGTTTATATACACCCCTGTACATGATAAATCACTCATGTCCCGAAACACATCTTTACTATACTGAATGAATTATTTGTTCTTAAAACTATATTAACCTATTAAATGACTTTGCACATATCTCGGTACCATTGACACCTTGTTCATATCTAGGTAATAAGAACCAGGAACAAGAGCTGGAATTCCAGCAAGCCCCGGTTTGCATATGCCATTTTACAAAGTTTTGCTAGTTTCAGTATATCAATACTAGTGTCTATTTTTTGATTGATCCATTAGGTTGTTAGGAATTGGTTGGAAACCCACCTGCACATCACCCAAATGACCCATGTTACTGGTATTTACGTCATAATATGATTCGGTATTTTACGGCTTTGCTTAGTAATAGAGTAATAATGATAGTTGATACTCAACTAGGAGAATGACTTGATCACTAAACTTGAACTTAATAGAATAAATTTACTTTGATGGTATGGTCGGGCAAGGATGATGCATGTGTAGGTTGGCAGCAACACATGGGTGTTGACTGTGGTAGTCCTACCTTGTAGAATCTAGGACCCATCCTTCGTTGGCCTCTTGATCAAGCATTGAACAGTACCGGATGCATGCTAGTTTTAGGGCACTAGTAAATCGATGTAGCACTAAAATTACTTGCAATAGGAATGGTAAGGTGCATTGGTCAGTGACCCTTTGGTTGCTGGAGTGGGCGGTTCATACCACAAAGTACTGTTGGCAGAACGGCATGCCCACTCGATGTCACCACACCTGGTCTGAGTTGTAAGTCCTTTTATTATGAAAGGTTGTCGTATACGACCTTAGTTGGTGCGTATATGTCGTGTACTTCGGGTTTTCCCAGCTGACGTAAATCAATTGCAATTGCTATCACTCATAGAAATGAGTACGCTTGTTTACTGCGCCTTCACATAGATCGAATGATACTATGAAATGGATTATGTTGCTTATGTTGATTATTATTGCTACTATTCTTATATTGTATTTATTTCATGTTATTCTTTACCATCCTTGTACTGCTCACTAAAGTTATATTTTTGCCTTACCCAATTAACTTGGCTAAATAAAATTTGGTAGAACTAATAGGTTGCTTAGTGCAAGTTCTTTTAAACAGCCATCCTATTAGAGCCAATGCATGTCTAGGTCTTTTGATGGGTAAGCCTTGCTGAGTAATTAGTACTCAGGCTTTGTGCCACTATTGTTTTTAGGTAATTCAGAGATAGAACCACGTGTTGATGTGCTACCGTGGGACATGCAAGTCCCCGAAGCTGGATTGCTCACTGGGAGTCTGAGCTGCCGCCGCAGTAATGTTGTGTGCTGCTAGGGTGATGATTCTTGGGCATGAGTCATTACCACCGTTGTATCATTGAGAGCTCGTATCAGTATTCATATTTGCTTCTGCTGTTTTCGAACTTTCATGAACTTGTAATATTCCGCTGCACTTTAACTACCCATGGATGTAATAAGTTGACTTAAATTTGGATCAATGTTGTATTATCAAGTGTCTGCGTTATCACCACCGTTGGGACCTTGATCCTCCGGGAAGGGGCGTCACAATGGACGGAGGCAGCTGTCTCAACATCCTGTACGCCGACACCCTCGATCTCCTAGGGATTGAACAGTCACGCCCGAGCTATGCTAAGTTTATGGCAGTCCCTAACTATACCTACTTGAAGCTGAAGATGCCTGGGCTAAAGGAAGTCATCACTGTTGGTGCGTCGCTCCAACACGCTTATCAGTGTGATATGAAGAACGGCTACCTCGCCGCTGCCATGGTGGCATCGAGCGGAGAGTTCACGGCCATCCGTGAGCGTGTCATTGAGGGAACCCCCGAGGCCAGCCACAAGAATGCCACGTTCAAGCCGGCGGAGGACACCAAGGTAGTACAGATCAACCCTGAAGGTGACGAGAAGACCATGAGGGTTGGGACTTCCCTCACCCCCAAATAGGAAGGCGAGCTCGTCGACTTTCTCTGCGTGAACGCCGACGTCTTCATGTGGGAACCCTCGGACATGCCGGACATACCGAGGAAGGTTGTTGAGCACTCCTTGAACATCAGACCCGGCTCCAAACCGGTGAAGTAACGCTTGCGCCGCTTTGACAAGGAGAAGTGCAAGGCAATTGGAGAGGAGATCACAAACCTTCTAGCTATCGGATTCATCAAGGAGGTATTCCATCTCGAGTGGTTAGCTAATCCTATTCTTTTACGGCAAAAGAATGGGAATAGAGAATGTGTGTTGACTATACAAGCCTGAAAAAGGCTTGTCCAAAGGATCCCTTTCCTTTACCATGCATAGACCAAATAGTTGACTCAACTGCGGGGTGTGAAACCCTCTGTCTTCTAGATGCGTACTCCGTGTATCATTAGACCGTGATGAAGGATTCTGACCAGCTTGCGACCTCTTTCATCACGCCATTTGGTTTGTACTGCTACATCACGATGCTCTTCAGCCTTAAGAACGCCGGCATGATGTTCCAGCTTTTGATGCAGAGGTGCTTTGACAATTTGGTCAGAGACGTTGTCGAGGCCTACGTAGATGACATCATTGTAAAATCCAAGAAAGTGGACACGCTTGTACTCGATCTTGGGCGCACCATCATAAGTTGCATCAAAATAATGTGAAACTCAATCTCTAGAAGTGTGTCTTCGGGGTGCCGAAAGGCATGCTCCTAGGGTTCATCATCTTCGAGCGAGGCATCAGGGTCAACCCTGAGAAAAAAACCCCCAATCGAGTGTATGGAGCCAATTCAAAACCTAAACGGGCTGCAATGCATCACGGGATGCTTAGCGGCACTGAGCCGCTTCATCTCATGCCTCAGAGAGAGAGTGCTCCTGCTGTACCGGCTTCTGAAGAAGTACGACCTATTTGAATGGACACTCGAAGCGCAGTCTGCCCTCGATGTGGTCAAATGCATCTTAAGCAGCACTCCGGTGTTAACGCCGCCATTCCCTTGTGAGGTGCTGCTGCTCTACATCGCAGCAGCAACTCAGGTCGTGAGCACCGCACTAGTGGTTGAGCGCCAAAAAGAAGGACACGTCCTCACATGCCGTCTACTATGTTAGCGAAGTCCTATCTGACTCGAAGACTAGATACACACAGATTCTCAAGATCCTCTATGCCGTGATGGTCGCAAGATGCAAGCTCCGCCATTACTTTGACTCCCACCCGATCCACATAGTAGGCTCCTTTCCCCTCCATGAGATTATACCGAATAGGGACTCAGCAAGTAAAGTGGCAAAGTGGGCGCTCAATCTGATGGGACACGACATCGCATATTAGCTGCAAGTGGCCATCAAGTCAAAGGTGCTCGTCAACTTCTTGGTGGAGTGGATAGAAGCACAGCTTCCTCCCGCTCCAATCGACCACGAGTACTGGGTTATGTACTTTGATGGATCCCTCATGTGTACTGGAGCCTACGTCGGCCTCGTTTTTGTCTCTTCACTCAGGGTATGTATGAAGTACGCGATTCATTTACATTTTCTTGCGTCCAAAAATGTCACCGAATATGAGGCACTTGTGAATGGGCTAAAAATCGTCGTTGAGCTTAGCATCCGGTGGCTCGAAATCTGAGGGGACTCCCCGCAGGTGATCGATCAGGTCATGAAGGAATCAAGTTGTCGGAGCAACGCCATGGCACATTATTACAAAGAGGTACGCAAGCTCGAAGACAAGTTCGATGGACTTGAGCTCAATCACATCCGTGATGCCTCAACGAGGCAGCCGACGCGTTGGCCAAAATGGCATCCTGTCGGGAGCTGATACCTCCGGGGGTCATCACCAACGACCATCACTAACCCTTGATTCGACCCAAGGAATCCGCGATGCTCGACAAAAAGCTGAACAATCCTATGGAGCTCGATCAATGGTCGAGCAAAACAAATACGGGGCTGGTCGAGCCTCGACCCCACGGGAGACCGATGTCATGGAGGTTATTGACGGTCCTTAAGTACTAAATTTGACCATTGATTGCGTGCATAAAAGAGCTGAATTAAATGACCAACATAGCGGTAGGAGTTTATTACTAATCAATTCCACAAATGTTGTTGAATATATGAGAGCAGTGATTTATCTATGAATTATTGAAATTTCCATGTCATCAATCCAAGCAAATATCCAATCAGCCTATCAGAATTAAGTAAAAGGATTGCTGACATAAAAACATAGGATTCCTCCCGCTTCCCGGACATAACAATGGAAGAAATAGCACCTAGACCCACCTGGAGGCTGCCCCGAGAAAGCACCACCAAAGGGGGGGCCGCTCTCAGGTCAGCTGACCAAGCACCTTGGTCGACTGACCTGGTCTTGCGGCCGTTTGGCCCACGCTTCCACGTGTCACTTCCTCGTTCTTTTCCTGAAGGCAGTGCACGTGAGCTCCATGACGGTTACGCTCCGTTACCGACCTTTGGAGGCTATCAAAGGAGGGGGAGAGCTCCACTCGACACACACACCAAAGAGATGAGAAAGAAGAGCCATACTCCAAAGGTGCTAGTACTACTAGTTTAGTACTTAGAATTAGGGAGAGAGTAAGGGGAAGTCAAGGAGTGGAGCCTTGTTTGTGGGCCCTCTACTCCAACTTTGTACCTCTATGGAGCCTTGCCTTATCAAGTAAGTCTTCATGTTTATTTATGTTCTTGAGTTATCTTATTTAAGTAAGTTGTGTGCTCATTTACTTGTGGGTTCAGAGTCCTATCTTGCATAGGTTGTTTAGTCTTATACTAGTTGGACTAAGTAGAGATTAATGACTTAGGCGTGGTGCTTAGGTTAGAGACCATCTTTGATCACCTCGTAATCCATGGTTTGTAGGGGTAGGTAGTAGGTTGTGACAACGCTATATATCCATTGTACTCCTCCATGTTTGGTTGCGACGTGTGTCCAAGACAGAGTTACCTGGTGTATGCGGGGCATGAATCCATACACGAAGCAGTAATTAGAGCCTCAACTTTATTTATTTAGTTGCTTATCCATAGATAAACTTCTGTATCCTACTTCAACATTTATCTCTTGTGTCCTTGGACCGACTAGAACTTTAGGATTTATCATACCGTTCATTTGATGGATAACCCTTGGAATACTCCGTTAGGGAAGTGCTAGAACGGTATTTCCGTGTGCTTGCGGATTAGTCTGTGATCATTAAAAATATCGACAAGCATTTCGGGCGTTATTGCCAGGGATAGTAATATTTCTGGCACCGTTGCCTGGAAACAGTTGTCAATTTATCCTAGAACCCTAGTCATCCTCATATCTATTTTTCTTTTCTTTTATTTCTTTCCTTTATACCATGGACGGACCTTCTCTTTCAAGTCCATCCACCCCTAATGGCGAGTTCTATGAAGCTCCTTTATTAGAAAAAGGCAGTCCTGACAAATTATTTTGAACTCCACCCTGGCTTTATAGCCATGGTTCAGGAATGACCCTTCTCCGGGCTAATTAGTGAAAGCCCGTATTTACACCTACGCAGATTTGACCTACTATGCGCATGCGTGAAACTTAGGGGTGTTTCACAGGAAACTCTTAAGTGGAAATTGTTTCCCTTTTCCCTCAAGGATAGGGCAAAACAATGGTACACGCATACCATGGGTGAAGTGAATGGTGATTGGGGGACACTGCGAGATAGATTTTGTCTTGCGTTCTTTCTATTGACACATATCACCGCTCTACGTTTAGAAGTCCTTAACTTCTGGCAGAGAGAGAAGGAGTCTATAGGCGTAGCTTGGGCCAGATTCATGCTGTTAATCCGCTCTGGCCCAGACTTGTCCATCCCCGGTCATGTACTTCTACAACATTTTTGTATGAATTTGGATAAGGAATCTTCCCTATATCTTGACATCACCGCTGGAGGATCATTTATACATAAAACACCGAGCGAAGGAGGAGAGATCCTTGAGCGTATCTTAGAAAACACATCCTTCCTAGCCGAGTATAAGGAGCCACCAACGGAGGATCTCAAGCCTCATGATGAGGTCCAAACTCCAACTGAGCCTAAGCCTATAGATTCTATACCCTTAGACTCAACTTTAGAAGCCTCATCCGAACTACCCAACCAGGAAGATGAAGCCTCTTCACTTCCAAAATCGCCATTCGTGTTTGAGGATAGTCTTTTTAAAGGCTATGGGAATACTCAAACTATGAACTAAAGGCCAAACTGCTAGCTCTTGATATTCCCACTCGTCCTCATGACGAGCTGTTTCCTCAAGAAACAGTGAAGGAGCTAACCTCTATAAATAGCAATACGTGGTCGAGAGATATTGAGCCTTCTCCTGATATAATTCAAGTGTGCTCTCCCTCATCCTGTATCCAACTCAAAATTAGAGGACAATTGGTAAAAGCCTTGTACAATCCCTTTGTTGGCGCCAACATAATGTCCGAATCTTTTGCGTTCACCCATGTGAACAATGTGTTGTTAATGCCAACATGTAAAACCTTCAAGGATCCTTCTGGGTTCATGACTGAAGGGATTAGGACCCTGTACGGAGTGCCTGTGAGGCATGGATCTGTGAACGCTATCTTGGACTTTCATCTTTTTTATATCCAAGAATTTGACATCCTAATTGGGCATCCAATTGAGAAACTTTTCATTGATATCCTAATTATAGGAAGGCCTGACATAAAACTTGGGAGAGATGCTTTTTCTGTCTTGATCCATCGATCGAAAAATCATTTGATAGAACCTCTCCCCAAGGGTGAGCCAATTGATGATTCATTGGCAACATCCCCTTTCTACCCCTCTGGACTATTCCTCATGGAAGAAGATCAACAACACATCCAAGGGGAAGCCAAGCCAACCCTCGAGCATTCCTCAATAGTCAAGTCTGAGCTCTTAACTCTCTCAATTTAAGACTTTGCTGTTAATACCTCTCAAAAGGAAGGAGAAACTCCACCTTTAGGGTTGCCAGAAGAAACTAAGGAAGTTTTTCTTTATGATCATTTAAACTCCTCATAATTGTTCTCCGAAATGACACCACCAGTTCCAATCCCATCCCCTAATCCAATCAAGGAGGTAAACCTCCAAGATACGGTGAAGGAGTTAACTTCATGTTGGAGCAGTGATTGGTTGGGAGAGATTACTAACATTAACTTTCCCTCTTCAACCATTCAGTGCCACATTGGAGGAACCATGGTGGATCTTTTTTGTAATCCCACTATCAGTGCCAACATCATGTTGGGATCATTTGCATTTGCTTATTAGGGCAATGAACCTTTGGCACCGATTAGTAAATGCTTCAGGAGCCCCCAAGGCCATGTTTCATAAGGATATGGGGTTATACGAAACATGCTCGTTAGGCATGGTGACATTAAGGTTGTCCTAGACTTGCATGTGATTGAAGCCTATAGAGATCTTCATCGGGCATCCCATAGAGATCTTTCTCAAAGATGCACCAACACTAGGATGCCTTGATGTTGAAAAGAGATATACGGTACCTCCTTGGCCTCCTGATCCTATCCAAGAAGAAATTCCAAAGGAGCCAATGACCAAGGAGTAGTTGATGGAAGCAAAACCCAATTCCAAAGAGATTCAAATTACTTCTCCTTCCACAACCATATCCTGTTATATAGAGGGACATGCCGTAGAAGCCCTTCATGATCCCACATTAGGGGCAAATGTCATTCCTGAATACATGCTATACCAACTCTTGGATGACATACCTCTCGAGCTGACCGACACATACTTCAAGGACATCTTAGGAGTCATATCCAAATGTCGGGGGATTGCAAGGGTCGTACCAATTGAGATAGACAAAGTTGAAGTTTGCATAGACCTCCAAGTCCTTGCTACCGTTGACTTTGAGCTGCTCCTAGGTTACCCACTAGAAAAGTTTTACCAACAAGGTAGATCTCATGGGAGCCTTGATAAAGAGCTTAGTAAATTTGCTTTAGCCACCGCTACCTCCTGCATAAGAAATCCAGCAGTGAGTTCTAATCTTAAGCTTTGCTCACTCGAGACAATGATGTTTGTGTCCCCACTTCCATCACTGAAACTCACTCTTCTTGAGGACACAAAGAATTCTAAACAAGGAGATCATGGTATGAGAAAGAATTTGCATCCTTTTGAATCTAAACCATCATCTCTCTTGCCTAAGTCTCTTTCCTCTGGCCCTCCTTACTCCATTCTCGATGGTGATCCTCGATCGACCATTAATCCTTTTGACAAAATTCTTGAGAAGGAGAATCGTTGGGCCAAAGAATTCCTTGAGTCACTGATTCTAGAGACTAGAGAAAAGTATTCGATTAATGAGCATGAAAGGTTACTCCTAGAACAACAAGACACATGCTCATATAAAGAATCTTAAGAGTCGATCAGCCTTTGGACCAAGGAATTTCATGGGACGTCTACACTGGAGTTGTTTAAAGATGATTCAATGAATGAGCATGAGACCTTCTTTCTTGAGAGCCTTCAACTTTTATGCTCATATGCTAAGACTCCAAAGTTAGTTAGTCATCCCATGTGCCAAGAGCATCTACGAGAACTACAACCACCATAAGACCCTCGTTTGCGAAACCTTTAGAAGGATGGTTGTAGATGCTTTTGTTTATCATAAATATTGCAAAACTCATAGTTCTACTTTGGCACTAACCATGCAGCTGAGACCTCAATGAGACACATCAACAAATTGGTGATGAATTGGGAACTACAGCGCCAATAATAGCTGCAGCAAATCGTCCCCATGGTCGAGCTTCTGACCATAAACAAAGGACTGCCGAGAGATAGCCCAAATTATCAATAAGTTTCCTTTATTAAGCGAGCGCTTGTTTTGGGATATGTTTCCTTTGGATATTTTTGGTCGCTAACCCTTCCAAGTTAAGATTAAAAAGAACGATGGTCGTACAAGTCCTTAAAACAAGAAAGCTGCATCAAAATCTAATACCTTGATGCTTGTGGGTGATGGAACCCACTACAAGGAAGCTACGACATCACGCCCTTGATTTTTCATGTCTAAGATACAAAAATCCAAGTGTGGGGGAGTCGGTAGGTTCTTGGAAGTAAGTTCTGCCATTTCCCAATTTAATCTTGGTTTAGAGATGATGCTAGCACCTATGCCTTGACAAATAAAATAAAATTGTGACTCTATCCGGCCCATAACGCCGTAGAGTCATTTTTCCTTTTCACCCTTGTTCTTGTTTTTGTTCCATAAAAAGGCAGGCACCAAAACAAGTGTGGGGGAGGACTCATGACTTACAAACGAGAAAATGCGATGAAACACGACAACTCCTATAATGAACATCATCGCATCAACCAACTGGAAAAACCTGAGACAGGATGGGTTCAATGTTCGATTGGGTGATCACACCTTCTGGTCGGCCGACCAGGCAATGGCCCACCTCTGGCCCATCTTCATATCATGGTTTGGTAAGCTCATCTTCCACTCTTCTCCTCCCCTGTTTCAAGTTGATTCATACCGAACATCTATTTAATCTTAAAATCAACTTGAACAGGCTATGAAAATCCCCAAAAATAAAACATGACTTAGATGGATAAGATTTGCATGCTTCTATCTCTATGTCATGCTTGTTGCTTGTGTTGAATATACATTAGGAACCCATGCATCCTAAATAATTGATTGTTGTGATATGGCGGAATTTAGGAATTTTTGCTTCATGTTACTAATCACCCTTGGAAATTTTTGAAAATATAAAATCTATAAAGTCTACTCCTCATGTGGTTACAAATTACCTACTAGAGCCATATGATGTTCGAAATAAAGAAACCTACTCCATATGCTGTTTGATGCTTTCATTGAACTTTGTCAAATTGTTGTGACCCTAGGCAGTTACTCATTATGCTTTATGTCCTAAGTCATGTGCACATCTCATGTCATCCATCCACAAAATAAAGGACTCTATCATTTTGACTGCTCTCTATCCAAGAAGGAATATGGCTATCACAAAAAATATATATAAATAAAAGATTCATGCTCCATGACAGTGTGACAAAGAAAAAGAGAGAAAAGAAAAAAAATCATTCTCCATGAAGAGATTGAAAAAAAGAAAGAGAAAGAAAGGAGATACCCATATCCCTCCTAAAAACAAAAGAGAAGCATAAAAGAGTCTCCGTTGATCCATGCCATCATTGTGCACATGCTTGGTCATAATTCATAATTTGCTCTTTGTCCTCGGATTCGGTTTTTGACTTAGTGATATATGAAGCAGAAGTATGCCTCAATTTTCTCTACCCTGAGCTACACAAAAAAAATCCTATTTGTAGAAGTAGGAAAAGAGGCAGGTTGTAATGCCCTAGTGAGGAAAATACAACTACTTGATAGATCGAGAGAAATAATATGAGGAGTAAAACTCAGTTTTCATTTTGCAAAATATTTTGAAAAAAACCAAGGTTGTGCCGCTAACATAAGCAGGAATCTCCTGAAGTCAAGACTGTTCCAACTCTCAACTATCCAAGGTATGCATGCTAGACACTTCATAAACACAAGTATAGGTATGATGTGGAAATATTAGTATGTTAGTTCTATTCGATCAAAGTCCATGTTCCACCTTAGTGTGGGGGCCTTCTTGGCGGTTCTTAAGTACTAAATTTGACCGTCAATTGCCTGCATAAAAGAGTTGAATTGACTAACCAACATAGTGGTAGGAGTTTATTACTAATGAATTCCACATGTGTTGGTGAATCTATAAGGGCAGGTGATTTATCCATGAATTATGGGAATTTCCATGTCATCAATTCAAGCAAATATCCAATCAGCCTATCAGAAATCGGCACAAGGATTGCTTACATCGAAACATAGGATTCCTCGTGCTTCCTGAACAGAACAATAGAAGAAATAGGACCTAGACCCACCTGGAGGCCGCCCTAAGAAAGCACAACCCAAGGGGGGCAACTCTCAGGTCGACCGACCTAGCCCCTTGGTCAGCCGACCTAGTCTTGTGGCCGTTTCGCCCATGCTTCCACGTGTCGCTTCCATGTTCATTTCCTAAAGGCGGTGCATGTGAGTTCCCTGGCGGTTACGCTTCGTTTCCAACCTTTGGAGGCTATCAAAGGAGGGGGACAGCTCCACTCAACACACACACACCAAAGAGATGAGAAAGAAGAGACACACTCCAAAGGTGCTAGTACTACTAGTTTAATACTTAGAATTAGGGAGAGAGTAAGGGGAAGTCAAGGAGTGGAGCCTTGTTTGTGGGCCCTCTACTCCAACTTTGTACCTCTATGGAGCCTTGCCTTATCAAGTAAGTCTTCATGTTTATTTATGTTGTTGAGTTATCTTATTTAAGTAAATTGTGTGCTCATTTACTTGTGGGTTCAAAGTCCTATCTTGCATAGGTTGTTTAGTCCTATACTAGTTGGACTAAGTAATGACTAATAACTTAGGCATGGTGCTTAGGTTAGAGATCATCTTTGATCACCTCATAATGCACGGTTTGTAGAGGTAGGTAGTAGGTGGTGACAACCCTATATATCCATTGTACTCCTCCATGTTTGGTTGCGACGTGTGTCCAAGACGAAGTTACCTTCTGTATGCGGGGCATGAATCCGTACACGAAGCAATAATTAGAGCATAGATAAACCTCATTATTTATTTAGAGCAGTAATTAGAGTGACGTGTGTCCAAGACGGAGTTACTCATTATTTATTTACGAGTTTATCCTTAGATAAACCTCTCTATTCTACACCAACATTTATCTTTTGTGTCCTTGGACTGACTAGAACATTTGGATTTATCATACCATTCCTTGGCTTGATTACCCTTGGAATACTCCGTTGGGCAAGGGCTACAGCGGTATTTCCATGCACTTGCGGATTAGTCTGTGATCGTGAAAAATACCAACAAGCATTTCTGGCACCGTTGCCGGGGATAGTAATATTTCTAGTGCGACGTTAGGAAATGTCAACAAAGGTCGATCGACCAAGTGACCTGATTGACCCGGACGTCCCGCGAGTCGACCCCGAGGTCGAATGAATCGGTCCTCCATTCGGGCACGATGCGCCCCCAAAGGACTGGAGAGCCCCATATGTCGAATACCTCACTCGATGCACACTCCCTACCGACGGGGCCGAAGCCAAGCTCCTTCGTTAT
This sequence comes from Eleusine indica, assembly GCA_030378355.1. Classification (NCBI taxonomy): domain Eukaryota; kingdom Viridiplantae; phylum Streptophyta; class Magnoliopsida; order Poales; family Poaceae; genus Eleusine; species Eleusine indica. The sequence goes on from CM059499.1 coordinate 35,093,502, forward strand.
GATCGACGGAGAACTCTACAAGCATAGCATCACCAGGATCATGCAATGTTGCATCCCCACTGGCGAGGGCATCCCGCTCCTCGTCGACACCCACGGGGGGGTCTGCAGTCATCACGCTGGGCCACGAACCCTCGTGGGTAATGCATTTCGCCAAGGCTTTTACTAGCTGACTGTCGTGGGTGATGCCACCCGCATAGTCAAAACTTGCAAGGGCTGCCAATTCTATGCACGCCAAACACATCTGCCAGCCTAGGCTCCACAAACCATCCCCCTCACATGGCCCTTTGTGGTCTGGTGGCTGGATCTGGTCGAGCCGCTCAAAAAGGCACCCGAGGGCTATACCCACTTGCTTGTTGTGGTCGACAAGTTCACCAAGTGGATCAAAGCACGCCCACTTGTCAAAATCCAATCCGAGGAGGCGGTCAAATTCTTCCTTGACATTATCCATCGATTTGGAGTCCCGAACTCCATAATCACGGATAACGGTACCAAGTTCACAGGGAAGAAATTCCTGAAGTTCTGCAATGACTACCACATTCGCGTCGACTGGGCTGCCGTCGCCCATGCCAAGACCAATGGCCAAGCCGAGCAAGCTAACGACATGATACTCTAGGGGTTGAAACCCTGAATCTTTCACCCTAACGTGATTTTCAACTGCCTGAGGCAATTCAGCAGTCGGTGGGCAGCCGAGCTCCACGCCGTGCTTTGGAGCCTCCGCATGACCCAGAATAGAGCGACGGGTTTTACACCTTTTTTCATGGTCTACGGATCCGAAGTGATTTTGCCCACGGACCTCGACTACGGTGCACCGCGATTACAGGTCTACGATGAGTAGGGCAACGAGACAGCTCATGAAGACACGATGGACTAAATAGATGAGGCTCAAGATGTCGCGCTCCTATACTCGACCAAGTACCAGCAAGCCCTTCGTTGGTACCATGACCGAAACGTAAGATACAGAGGCATGCTCATCGATGATCTCATTTTGTGCAGGGTCCAAGACAACAGGGGACGACATAAGCTTTCACCGCCCTGGGAAGGGCCATATGTCATCTCTCGAGTGATCTGTCCTGGCACCTACAAGCTCAAGACCTTGGAAGGCGAATAGTTCAAGAACGCATGGAACATCTCATAGCTACGTAAATTCTAGCATTAGAATCTCCTTCAGCTTAGTTTCCATGCATGCCACCTACTCTTTAGTGATCGTCGACCCCTCCCCAGGGGTCGAGCATCACTCGAAGGCTAGGAGGGCACACAATACCTCGCATTTTTTCTCAAAAAATTGCTTAGTCCAATCTATTGGCCTTAGGCCTCGCTGTGGCGGCAAATAAAGTAAGTCATGAGCAAAGAGGGTTCACAGTCGAGTCGTTCGGACGACGCGATGTTGTGCTAGCCCCAGTGGCCACGACAACGACGAACACTACGATCACTGACAAGGCTAAACCTTGAAGGGCTCAGGGCTCGAACTTTGTCCGTCAAAGCAGAAAAGGCAAAACGCCAGACACACAAATGAATTAAATGGAGTTGGAACTAAAACTATTTAAAGACCACCACGGGCCGCCGCCGAAATTAAAGAAGCATGAGTTCAAACTTAAGCTATTACATAATATCGGGCGTGATGACCCTTTGTTCAAACAAAAAACAAACTCGAAAGACAATAACTGACTAAATCCCCTCGTCTATCTTGGGGAGTGCTTCCTCTTCATATTTTGCAGCCAAGACATCTGCATGGCACTCGGAGGCGGCTTGGATCTGGTCCATCTCCTTGGGAGTGTGCTCAAGGTAGCCGAGGCTCAACAATTCGAAGTCCATCTCCTCAAAATGCATCCCAAGCATGGCGAAGACGGTGTGCACGCCAAAGCACATCCCGCGCTTGATCCATTAACAGCCTGAAGACATCAGGTCCTCGACCTGCTCCGCCAGCGAGGCGCATGGACGCACGGGGACCTAGAGCTACCGAGCCGCCCTTGCCAGCTCAGTGCGTAGCTCGTCCTTCTCCACGACCTCCTAACAGAGTGACTCCTCGGCCTCCGACAGCTTTCCCTTCAGCGCTGCGTAGAACGACAAAGCCGGTAAAAATAGCATGAAGACAAGCAACAACAAACACAAGATAGGCAAAGAGACTTCACCTTCTCTAATTTTGCGAGCTTCTTGCAGCTACATTAGGTGGGCGGCCGTAGCATCGGTTGAAACCTTGACCACTGCCACGGCTTCATCATGCTGCGAATTCTCCAGCCGCAGTGACTTCTCGGGCTTCTACACCGCCTCAGCACTGGGGGCCGCCTTTGCTAAGGCATCATCATGATCCTTCTGAGCAGCAGCAAGCGCCAGCTCCAGCTCACCGGGACGACTACTATGTTGTTCTTCCAAGCCCTGCAGTTCATACAACTCTGTTTGGAGCTCAGACCCATGGACCTCCGCATCCTTCAATCTCGTTTCGAGCTCCACCGCGTGGCGCTTCACCGCCCTCAGCTCGAGGCGAGTGTCACAAAGACTTGTAAGGAGCCGATTGCCCTCTTCTTTGAACCTCTGAGTGACCACTGCGCTGTAGGCGACGAAGTCTTTGGCAACCGCATTATAGTTCCTGAAGAACGTATCCTTCTCCAGCGCAATGAGGGACAGGTGCGATGCAACTCGCGCTGGCGATCGCTGAACCACCATCTTTGCATCAGTCGGCAACCAGCCTCTCACCAGGTCAATGCTTGCCGACCCAGCGCCGTGGTCAAAGCGCCCTCCGAGGACGTCGCGAAGCCATGCTCAAGCCCAACCTGAGTGTCGGTGCTAGGGTCGGCCACCCCGCCAGACAAGATAGCGGCAACAGAAGAATCCGCCCTCTTACGAACCTCGCGCATCTTTGTCGTGATGTCGACTCACAACGTCTTCTTCACCGTGAAAGGGTCGGGATTGCGCCTCTTCGCGATGGTCCGACGCTTTGTCGGGGGAGCATCGCCCGATGACCTTGTGTCACGCCCCCGCTTCTCTGAAACAGGGATAGATACGATTACTTCCGACACCACCCCTGTAAGAGGAACAGGGATTACCCGCCCTGTGGACGGCTGGCTGCTATCTTCTCCACCCTTGATTGGCTCATTCAGCCTCGGGGTTTGTTCCTCCTCACTCTCGCCTCTGGCCGGTGCCAACACCGCATCGCCCCGCGCAACTCGGTCGACCGCGAGCGGTGGGTCAACCAAGTCCTCCATCACCACGATGGCTGGCGGGTCATTCGTGCGAGTCTCCGACGACGTGACCCCCATGGAACTCCGGCACAGGCATCTCGACGAGATCCAGGACCACCGGTGCCCCACAACTCGAGGACGGAGCCTCAACAAAGGAGGCGACGTGCAACGCTGCCAGTAAGGGTGAGCGACACGCTCGTCCCGCCCGTTGTTACCTTCAGAGCCGTCGGCATCTTTGTCCGTCAAAGCCAAGGACTCAGTGTGACACTCCAGTGTCATTAAATTATTTTGATCATATGATTGCACCAAGTTCATGTTTAGCAAATCATAAATCAATTTAGACTGCATTTGAAATAAATTTGAATTTGAATTCAAACTAAAGTATGGCTAGGTTGTGAAGCAACTTTAAATTTTGCTATACAACTAGGTGCTATCAAACATATATGTGACAGTGTTTGACATAAAAGAATTTTAGAAATTTTCCTGGAGTTTTATTCAGAAAGAAAATACACTAATTAATTCAAGGAAATTTGAATTTTGGACATCTTTAAATAAATGGCAAGTTCAAATTATTTGGATTTGAGCTTTGACAGCTGTCACATTTTGATCTACACGCATTAAGGATTCTATACAGATTTTCCTCACTCTATTTGGAACTTGGAGCTATTTTATTGCTAATTTTGAAGTGGTGGCCAAAATAAATAATGAAAATGATTAAAATCCTGCCAGGGGGTCCCACCTGTCAGCCTCTCCCTTCTCTCATCTTCTTCCTGGCATAGCAGCGTGGGAGCAGGTGCTGAACATGCAAAGGCTCCACGCAGCTGCCTGCTCGCCTGCGTGACTGCCAGCGCGGCTCCTGTCGTCGCCTAAGACCCGGAGGATAAGCCCGAGCCTCTCCTGCTCTCTCATTCTCCCTATGTCACGCAGCTTCATGCCGCCCCCCCCCCCCCCCCCCCCCCCGCCCTATGTCCACCAATCGAACTCTCCCACCATAGCCCGTGAGATTAAAGCCAATTTCCATTAGAGGTTGAAGCAAGCCCGTGATATACACGAATTCCTTGTTCTTACAAGTTGCTAACTTAGCTACGTACCCAGCTACAATGTTTTTGATTCACTATCTCAAGTGTGCTAGGTCAATTTGGGGTTTTTCTGGCCGTCATGCCACCGGACTGAGCTTCAAGACGATCAGTGGCAGTTTCGTAAATAAAACAAAGTTTAAAAAGAAAATCCAGAAAATACTCTAAACTTGTAAAAATCATATCTTGAGTTTTAAAGCTCCTAAAATAACAAACTAAATTTTGTTGGATTATTTGTGATGAGATCTATGTATTCAGTATATTAGTACAAATGGTTTATATATAAAGTGTTGATGTAAGATTTAATTAGTGGAAAGTTTAATAAATTCACATGCTTAGTTGTAGATATGATCAAATAGCAAATTAAAATCTTATAGACTTCTCATGACCTTCTCTATCCAGAATATATTTATTTGATCCTAATTTCTAAACATATAATTATATATGATTTTATCATTGAAATGCTTAGAATTATAATAAAGTAGTTTCTGTAACGTTTTAGGGTATGAACTTGTGCACACAACTCATGCTCAGTATGATGCATCACCATGAAATTTTCTAAAAATATATCTTCTGTTCATATTTTATTATAATTTATTTAGTCAGAAACCTTGTTAAATGCTTTATTATAGTTTTATTCATGATATGATTGTGAAATTTGGTAATATTGATTATCATGCATATATATATCATCTTTAGATCACACATGTCCAATAACATATTTTTTAAATTGCTAAATGAATTAATTGAACTTCATACTCTAGTAATCCTATTTAAGTACAACAGGAAATTGCTTTATGAAATGTTAATACTAAGAGCATCTCCAGCCCGGCCTGCAAAAATGAGCCCGTGAATCTCATTTGCAGGCCGGCCAACAAAATGCGGGCCTCCAAAAAACACTTCTAACTCCAGTGGCAATTCCAGCCCAGGCCCCCATTTTTCCTCCTGACGAGTGGACCCCGCCTGTGATTGACTAAACAATTTTCAGCTTCTTCCTCCTTCGCCCCAACGCCCCCGAGCTCCAGCCCGTCGCGTCCCGCCCGCAGCTTCGCCTTCGCCCGCGTGCTCCACCCTGCACGGGCTCCTCAGGATCCGCGCCGCCGCTATCTCCTATGCCGGTGCCCGCCCCCGACGTCGTCCTCTGATCTGTCGCCCGCTCATGGCCGTGCCCGCCATGCCCGCCTTGTGCCGGCGCCCTACCCCTCCCGTGCCGTCGCCGAGGAGGACGGCACCCCAAGGTGGATCTTGCCCGCCGCTGTTGGTGGCGAGCGATGGCGGGGGTGCAGCCGCGTGGGGGAGGGGAGGCGCATCCGCACGGGGAGAAGAGGCATGGGGAGGGGAGGCTGGGCGGCGGGCGAAGGGCGGCGGGGGGAGGGGAGGCCGTGCGGCGAGCGACGGGCGGTGGGGGAGGGGAGGTCGGGTGGTGGGCGGCGGGGGAGGGGAGGCCAGGCGGCAGGAGAGGGGTCAGCAAGGGAGGGGAGGCCAGGCGGCTGGCGGCAGGAGCGTGGCGGACCGGCGGCGAGCGGCGGCACTCCGGCTGACGGCGCGGGGAGAGAGGCAGTGGGCAGCGTCGAGCGGAAGAGAGAAAGGGAAGAGAAAGGAAAAAGAGAAAAAAGAATAAAGAAAAGTAAAAAAAATGTAGGGTCCATGTTTTGGAGGGGAAATAGGAGCCTTCAAAAATTAGGGCTGGGAGGAGGCAATTTGCATGCCCATGTAAAATGCATGCTCAAATAGGGGCCTGCTAGAGTAGATCTTTTTCCATGGCATGCAAATATTGATATAGGGGCCTTGATGCATGGCCCTGCTGGAGATGCTCTAAGATTTCTAGCTCTGAAGCATATATCCTATAGAACTATGCTAAGGAATATATTTGATTTGTTCCACTTCATTTTTCATGTGCATCATATTTTGTTGCATTTTCTATGCATTCGCCTATTTTGACTCCTCGGATTTCTCGGCACAAGAAGACTCTAACTTAGATACTGATCCAGTGGTTTTAGCCCAAGGCAAGCCCCGGAAAATTCCAATGCATTAATTTGATTAATTTCTAATAATTAATTTACTAGATGTGTATAGATGAATAGTGCATTAAGTTTAGGAGTTGAATGAAACCCACTTGCTTTTTGTGGATATGTCCTATTTTATTTACACATGGTATACAGGTATAGGTAGTTAATAGAGAAACTACTATATTTAGTTATAGGATCAATAATGCTTATGGTCTTTGGATTATTTAAATAAATGATGATGTTCACATGGTTAAGTAGTTAAGTTAAAATTTGGACTAAGCGGGTCTGTAAGGGAAAGGGCGAAGGCAAAGGACCTAACGGGTTTTTGTCTCGCAAGATGGCAGACTGTTTATGTCAATAACTAAAAATTTGAGACGCGGACAGACCCTGTAGGTGAAAGGGCAAAGATCATGTGCCTTCAAAGGACATGTGTCTGTGTCGACCTAGGATTTGTCCGTTGTCGGCCCCTTCGAACAAATATTGAACAGTACCGAATGCATGCTAGTATATGGAAACTAGTAAACTGATGTAGCATTGTCATATTCAAGTTGGACGGCAACCAAACTCCTGGTCATGTGATCCAATAGGAGTGGACAGATTCCCGAGGTAGTGTGGAATGGCTGCCCACTCAGGACTTTGGACTCGGATCGGCTTGTCTGATGTCTTTGCGAAAAGTTGTCAAACGTGTTCTTAAATGATGCATATGCCATGTATTTCGGATTTTTCTAGCTAGTGTAAAACGATTGCAATCGTTATCCCTCGCAGTAATGAGTACCGTTTGTTCACTAAGTCACATCATAGTTTAATAAGCTCACTAATTACAGAATGTTTGTATGAAGAATATTGTTGTTTTAGTAAATCTAAACTTGTTACATATTGTACTTAACTTAAATTTCAGATTGCTTGTTGTACTTTATATTTCTATATGCTAGTTTGCATGTATAGATTCTATAGTTAAATTTACACTGCTTAGCTGCTGCAATTGACAGTAAATTTATTTTTACACTCCTCTGAGCCTATGCATGTCTAGACTTAATACTTGTCGGGTAAGACTTGTTGAGATTAGTATCTCAGACTTTGCCATGTTATCATTTTATTTATTTCAGATAATAATGTTGATGCCTCTGAGCTTCCACTGGGTGTCCTTCACTGGGATATGTCTATCCTAGAGGGCTGGTCTGCTCACTGGGAGACCAACTAGCCGCAGCCTGCTTATGTTTTGGCTAGGTGATAATCTGTATGGGCTCGGATTTATCACAATTGCTTGTATCGTCGAGTTGTATATTGTAGATGCTTGTCATGCTATCTTTCGCTGTTTTCAAAACTAATCTTTGTAATATTTCCGCTGCACTTAACACTTAATTCTGATGTAAATTAAGTAATACTCCTTTTTACATAATTTGAACTTCGTCGGTTGTTGTATTATCTTGTGTCTGCTTAATCAGCACCTCGGAAACTTCAGTCCAAGGGGGTTGTGACAGCTGGCATTAGAGCTATATTCCGGAATAATACAATAATTAAGACATATTTTGAAAATACAGCGTATACAGTGAGGATACGTTAATATATGCCCAAATATGTCTAGGAATTATAGAGTGGTGACAAGCTAACAGGTTATATTTGAGTTGGTTTCTATTTGGATTTTTATTTAACATTTATAGTCCATTCGCAAGGACTGTGGCTTTGCGAGACGATTCTTTTCCATGAATCGTTACCAACATATTCTATTTTTGGCTCATTGAACAAGTATCAAGCCTAGAGTTCCCTTGTGAGGGCTATGGTTTCACGAGACGGTTTCTTTCATAAACTGCACCAAAATCTTTCTTGTAGATGATGCTCATTATTGTAGGTTTATGAGCATGGGTTCGTTTGCGAGGACCGTGGCATCGCAAGGCGGTTTGTTTAATGAACTATTGCCAAGTAGTATATAAACTGCTTATTTTCGTAGTTTCTTTTGAATTTAATGTAATATTTCTAAAATGATCTCTTGCAGGTACACTAACCACATTAGAGTGTGTGTGTCAAAAACTTAGAATGTTTGCTCGTGAGTACGGGTCGTCACCAAAAATTACGAATACCGCAATGTGTCGGTATATATACATATATTTCTTTTGAGTGAGATACGGTTAGGATTAAAAATTTCAGTTGCATTCATGGCATGGCATATAATCAAGTGAACTAAAATTTGATCTTACCTCTGATTCACTTTCTCAAATGGGTACTTAAAAACTTGAACTAATTAACTTGTAAAATTTTGAACTTAGGACAATAACTAGAACTTCATATTTGAATTCAATCTGTCCTGATTTTTGAAAAATCCATAACTCATTAATCTTTTAGAATTTCAGAGCATACAAGTATATTCCGGAAAGAATTGGGAATCCTCTTGATGTACCAATTTCTGGAGAAATGAATTTTGATGAAAAATGCTCCAGAAATAGAGATATTTGAATTCTGTTTCGTGTTGATCAAAATCTGTCAGGTTAGAGGAAAAGTTCCATATCATTAGACGTAGGTATCTCAAAATTTTCCATGAGTAGCCATTGGAAAGATCTCATGACGAGCTACAACTTCGTAGTTTTGAGTTTTTCATAAATCTGTACGAATTTGGATCAGATCAGTCGAAGAAGTTCAGTCTTATTTTCTGCTCTTTGTTCAGACTGACAGAATAATGGGCTGATTGCAAAATTCATAACTCCAGTTTTATTTTGGATAAATTATTGAGCAAACATGGGTTGGAAAGATATTGAAGTTATCTTCAGTTTACAATTCAATTGTAAATTTGAATCTTCGATCATGACTCCAGAATGCCAAACTTTTATGCACTACTCAGTCCAGATTTTAATGTTCCAGCATCAGCTTCAGAATTTCACATCTTTATTTTCGTTGATGTGCCGAACATGTGTGAGTACATTCTGAAAATCTTATGAAGTCCTCTATAAGATGATGCTATGCATAAATTTTGATTTGACTCTAAGATTTTCAGAACTGTGATGTTTTGACTGACTGTTCACTAGAAATCAACTTTGTTCACTCTATAGGATCAAATAGCTATCATCTTTAGTGAAGAATGGTTGTGGCTTCGTTTATTATAGGATCAGTTCTGAAATTTACTAATTGTTCATGTCAAATTTACTCTTGCTTATTCCATTTGCATATACAAGATGAATTAATGAGTGATCTGAAATTTCAGAATGGTTACCACCCGTCGAGGTGAGCCCGAGAGCTCCCAGCAAGGAGCTCAAAATGATCACCTTCCACCTCCACTGCTGAATCCGTGCGCTCGTCATGGCTATGTTATTTGAGTCACAACAAGAAGACACTGAGCTGCTCAAGCAGATAGCTCAGAATATGACTCGTATTGGGGGACGCCGTGATGATCAGCCACGATAGAGCACTTACCAGAATTTCTTGTCCACTCACCCACCAACTTTTGAGCGTGCTAGGGAACCGTTGGATGCTGATAATTTTATTTGCATCACTGTATCTAGGTTTGGGTTGCTGCAGTGCACAAATACACAGAAGCCTTTATATGCTGCTCGTCAAGGTTGGTGTTTAGTGGGCTAACTATATGGCCTCACTTCTTGAAGGTCATATTGTACAATAGGATGAGTTCAAAGATGCATTCCATTCTCATTTTATAACTGCTAGAATTATGGAGAGAAAGCTCTAGGAATTTCTAAATTTGAAACAAGAAGAGAGGACCGTGCTAGAGTACTCTCATAAATTTAATCATCTGGCACAAGGAGAGAGGACCATGCTAGAGGAATTTCTAAATTTATGCTAGAGTACTCTCCCTTGTATGCGGGTACTGAAGCTAAGAACCGAGCTGCATTCCATCACGGCATGAATCTCGCACTCAAGGAACGATTAACTTGGCAGACAACTGGAACTTTTAATGATCTCGTAAATGTTACCATTGTTTGAGAAGATGCTCAGCATGAATTGCAAGTTGAGAAACGTAAGAGGAAGACTCCACCCACTGGAAGTACTGCTGCACCACCGCCCAAGCATCATTTAGTGTACACTTCTCCTAGTGGACAGCGCTTCCGGGCAGCACCGCAGCAGCAATTCTATCACCCAGGACAGCAGAATTATAATCGTCCACCACAACAGTCTCGTATGCCAGCACCACCACAGCAGTCTCAAGCGCCGCGTGCTCCATCTCAGCAGCAAAATCAGAATGCACGCAATGCAGAGCCTACTGGACAATACAATCCTTATCCGTGCTATAAATGTGGCCGTGTCAGTCATTTTACGAAGGACTGTACTTATCCCCGGAGTGAAGTGGGAAAACAAGCTCGTGACCATGCAACAAACCAGCAGCGTGGGCAAGGAAATAAATCTGGACATGTGAACTACACCAACCTTGATGACATTCCTCAAGGCGAGCCGGTACTTGCGGGTATGTTCTCGCTTAATGATTCACCTGTCATCATATTATTTGATTCCGGTGTATCACATAACTTTGTTAGTAAAGCTTGTGTGCAAAGGCTTAACTTATCCACCTATATCACAACTACACCTTACATTATTAAGACTCCGGGTGGATAGATTTGTGCCAATCAAATTCTGCCCAAATCACCCATTTGTTTGAACAAGCAAATTTATTTTACTAAGTTTATTATGTTGGAACAGCAAGGCATAGATTTAATTCTTGATGTGCAATGGATGACATATCATATAGCCTTGTTGGACATTGCACCTCATATTATCCACATAAACTCTCCAGTTAATGGTATTGACTCAATTCATTTACATCTATCTCTGGTCACTGCCATCACTGTCCATCATCTTGAGGAAAAATCTGTGGAGAAAATTCCAATTGTTTGTGAGTTCCCAGATGTTTTTCCGGATGATCTTCCTGGTCTACCACCTGATCGTGAGGTTGAATTCAGAATTGATTTACAACCAGGAACTTCTCGAATTTCTCGATAACCATATAAAATGGCAAAGGATGAATTGGGAGAACTCAATAAACAAATTAAAGAATTGTTGGACAAAGGATATATACGCCCAAGTTCATCACCTTGGGGATATCCTGCTGTGTTTGTAAAGAAGAAAGATAATAGTCTGCACTTGGTTGTCGATTATCGACCGTTAAATGAAGTCACCATCAAAAATAAATATCCTCTGTCTAGAATTGATATTCTACTTGATAATTGATTCGTGCCAAAGTCTTTTCAAAGATTGATCTTCGATCAGGCTATCATCAAATAAAAATCAAAGAAGAAGATATTCCTAAGACCGCATTCTCTATGAGATACGGACTTTATGAATAGTTGGTTATGTCCTTTGGATTAACCAATGCTCCAGCATATTTTATTTACTTGATGAATTCAGTATTTATGCTGGAGCTAGATAGATTTGTGGTGGTCTTCATTGATTACATTCTTATTTATTCAAAGTCTAAAGAAGAACATGTTGAACATCTTCACATTGTGCTTCAACGCCTACGAGATCATAAGTTATATGCTAGGTTCAGCAAGTGTGAATTTTGGTGGACCCAAGTACCATTCCTTGGTCATGTGGTTTCAGCTGAAGGCATCTCTGTTGATCCAGGGAAAGTCCAAGATGTATTGAATTGGAAGCCATGCAAAACTGTTATTCAAGTCCGTAGTTTTCTCGGACTAGCTGGATATTATCAGCGGTTTATTCCAAATTTTTCTCAAGTTGTTAAACCTATTACTAAGTTGCTGCAAAACAATGTGACATTTAAATGGGCTCTGCAATGTGAAGAGGCTTTTTAGAATTTAAAGAAATTACTAACCACTGCACCCGTTCTAGCTCAACTCGATATCATCAAATCCTTTGATGTTTATTATGATGCTTCTGGAACGGGATTAGGATGTGTTCTAATAATGCAAGAAGGTCGTGTGATTGCTTATGCATCTCGGCAATTACGCAAACATGAAAAGGATTATCCAACTCATGATTTGGAGTTAGCAGCAGTGGTTCTTGCACTAAAGATTTGGCGGCATTATTTGTTGGGAAATCTAGTGCATATCTATATTGATCACAAAAGCCTCAAATATATCTTTACCCAATCAGATCTGAATATGCATCAACGAAGATGGCTTGAGCTGATTAAATATTATGACTTGGAGATCCATTACCACCCCGGTAAAGCCAATGTTATAGCCGATGCTTTAAGCCGAAAGGAACATTGTAACAATCTGAATTTATTGACTTGGGATGGCAGCATGGACATTTCCTCTACTGAACCAAGTATTCATGTTCTACCTGTGGTTGCTATACATAATTTAGCGATCCATTCTACCATCAGAGATGAAGTAATTGTTGCTCAGAAAAATGACAAAGGCAGGACACACATCAGGAAAAATATCAAGGATGGAAAAGCTACTTGTTTCCGTCAAGATGAGAATGGTGTGCTATGGTTTAACAATCGTCTTGTGGTCCCTAAAAATCTTAAGTTACACCATAAAATTTTAGATGAAGCTCATCAGTCCAAGTACTCTATTCACCCTCGAAGTAATAAGATGTACCAAGGGCTGAAGGAAAATTTTTGGTGGACAAGAATAAAACGGGAAGTCGCCCGTTACGTTGCAGAATGTGATCATGTCAATGTATCAAGGTTGATCATTTAAAGAAAGCTGGTTTATTACAGCCACTAAGTATACCTGCTTGGAAATGGGATGATATCAGTATGGATTTCATAGTTGATCTTCCTAACACGCTTCGTAAACATGATTCCATATGGGTTGTGGTTGACTGACTTACAAAATCAGCTCACTTCATTCCAATAAATACTTCTTACACCGTACGTCAATATGCTAAACTATATATTTCTCGAATATTATGTTTACATGGTGTACCAAAGATGATTATTTCAGATCGAGGCTCTCAATTTGTGGCACGATTATGGAAGCAACTTCAAGCATCTATGGGTACCCATTTAATCCGAGGCTCTGCATATCACCCTACTACTGATGGACAGACTAAGCATGTTATCCAAATTATGGAAGACCTGCTTATGGCCTGTGTTTTAACACATAGTGGTAATTGGGATGATCATTTGCCTCTCACGGAACCTATAACAACAGTTATCAAGAGAGTGCAGGCATGACACCATTTGAAGCATTATATGGCCATAGTTGTAGAACTCCGTTATATTGGTTAGAATCTGGAGAAAGAGTTACCTTCGGACCTGATCTTGGCAACAAGCTGAAGAAAAGGTTCAGATTATTCAGGCTAATCTAAAAGCTGCAAAATAATGACAAGAGATGTATGCTAATAAAAGACATCGTCCTCTGATCTTTGAAAAGGGCTACCTTGTCTATTTAAAAGTATGACCTATGAAAGGTATTCAACGGTTTGGAGTCAAAGGAAAATTAGCTCCCCGTTATATTGACTCATTTCAATCAAAGGAACGATGTGGGAACATGGCATACAAGTTGAAGTTGCCTAAAAATATTTCGGGTGTGCATGACATTTTCCATGTCTCTCAGTTAAAGAAATATCTTAATCCACCCGTAGATGTTATCTTGGACGATTATGAACAACTACAATCTGATTTGACTTAGTTCGAGCTTACGATAAAAATATTGGATGAGAAATATTGAGTTACTCGGAAGAGAACCATTAAGTTTTATAAAGTTTACTGGAATAATCATTCCGAAGATGTAGCAACTTGGGAATCTACAGAATTCCTTAATACCCATTATCTGAAATTTTTGCATCAGTTCTCAGGTAATAACCTTTATCTAATACCCTACCTCTAGTTCGTTTTAAATCTCGAGACGAGATTTCCTTAAGGAGGGGGGGGGGGCGCTATGACACCCCAATGTCACTAAACTATTTTGATCACATGATTGCACCAAGTTCTGGTTTAGCAAGTCATAAATCAAGTTTGACTGCATTTCAAATAAATTTCAATTTGAATTCAAACCAAAGTATAGCTAGGTTGTGAAGAAACTTCAAATTTTGCTATACAACTAGGTGCTATCAAAATATATGTGACAGTGTTTGACATAAAAGAATTTTTTGAATTTTCCTAGAGTTTTATTCAGAAAGGAAATACACTAATAAATTCATGGAAGTTTGAATTTTAGCCATCTTTAAATAAATGGCAAGTTCAAATTATTTGGATTTGAGCTTTGACACCTGTCACAATTTGATCGACACACATTAAGGATTCTATACAAATTTTCCCCACTCTATTTGGAACTTGGAGCTAATTTATTGCTAATTTTGAAGTGGTGACCGAAATAAATAATGAAAATGATTAAAATCCTGCTAGAGCTCCCACCTGTCAACCTCTCCCTTCTCTTATCTTCTTCCTGGCATAGCAGCGTGGGAGCAGGTGTTGAACATGTAGAGGCTCCACGCAGCTGCCTGCTCGCCTGCGTGGCTGCCAGCGCGGCTCCTATTGGCGCCTAAGACTGACTGCACTCGTGGTCCTCTAAATTCATACTCTAAAAGGTATATTATGTCCTGGTCAGCGAGATTTCTTCCTTTATATCATTTTTTCTCGCATCTATCATACTCTATATCCCATCCTCTATCGTAGCTACCCCTCTATGGGACCCACTCGTCAGCCTCCCCACTCTCTTTTTCTCTCCCTCTCTCTCTTTCCTCCCTCCCGAATCTCTCTTCTTGCTCTGCTGACGCCCCACCGCCTCCTCGCCCGCGCGTTGTCGATGCCCGCCTTGCCCTCTTCTGCACGCCTCCGCTGCCGGCGCCCCGCCTCCTCCTAGCCCACGCGCCGCCGCCGGGCCCCTCCTCCTCCCCCGCCCCCGCGATGCCACCACCGAGCCCACCTCCCTCTCTCCCGCGCGCCTCCACCGCCGTCCCCTCTCCCGCGCGCCTCCACCCCCGCCGGCCGTCGACCCTCCGCCGCGGCCCTCCACCCGTCGGCCATCGACCCATCATCGTGGCCCTCCACCCCCGTCATGCCGACGTCCTCCACCCCCGCCACCTCATCACCCTCTACCCTCATCCACGCGGTGCCAGATGCAGACAATGCGAAAGAGCAGGGCCGGCGGTCCTCCGTATTGGCTTCCGTGCTGGCTCCTCCTCTCGACGGTGGATCTGGCGGAAGGGGCCGGTGGAGCACCTTGATGGCATCGGCAGCAGGATGGGATGGAGCTCTGGCCGATGAAGGTCGTGCGGGGTAGCTGAGGACAGTGACGAGCTCTGGCCAATGAGGAGGACACTGGCCACTCATCACCCCACGGCTCCACCACCTTGCGGTCGGCAATGAGCCTCTCTCCCCTTCCTGGCCATCCCCTTCTCTCTCCCCTTCCGGCTATCCCTTGCTCTCTCCCCTTCTAGCTCACGGTGCGGATGAACCGTGGGCATGCGGCCCCACACCATGTCGGACATAGCGGAGGTCCTCTATCCCGCCATATTTGGCGTGCGGCCGGGGTTCCGCTATGCTCCCGTCTGGTAAAGCGGTCCTCTAGGGCGCGGTTGCGTACCGCGGTGCGGTCAATCTAAGACCTAGAGGATAAGCCCCCAGGCCTCTCCGGCTCTCTCATTCTCCCTGTTGGTCTCTCCCGTTCGTTGCTTCCGAAGTAGAACACAATTAACGACACCTCTTGAGTTCATGCTCAGCCCCCATCGTCCAAGTGCCTTCCCATCCAAACCGACTCCACAAACGATCGTGCAACTTCATGTCGTCCCTTCCCATGTTCACCAATCGAACTCTCCAACCATAGCCCGCGAGATTAAAGCCGATTTCCATTAGAGGTTGAAGCAAGCTCGGTTTTCCCCCTTCTTGATTTCTCTCTTCTCGATGAGATATACACGATTTCCTTGTTCTTACAAGTTGCTAACTTAGCTAGGTACCCAGCTACAATGTTTTTGATTCACTATCTCAAGTGTGCTAGGTCAATTTGGGGTTTTCTGGCCGTCATGCCACTGGACTGAGCTAGAAGACGACCAATGGCAGTTTCGTAAATAAAACGAAGTTTAAAAAGAAAATCCAGAAAATACTCTAAACCTGTAAAAATCATATCTGGAGTTTTAAGGCTTCTAAAATAGCAAACTAAATTTTGTTGGATTCTTTGTGATGAGATCTATGATGGAGTATATTAGTATAAATTCTTTATATATAAAGTTTTGATGTAAGATTTAATTATTGTAAACCTTAATAAATTCACATGCTTAGTTGTAGATATGATCAAATAGCAAATTAAATTGTTTTAGACTTCTCATGACCTTCTCTGTCCAGAATATATTTATTTGACCCTAGTTTCTGAACATATAGTTATATATGATTTTATCCTTGAAATGGTTAGAATTGCATTAAAGTAGTTTCTGTAAAGTGTTAGGGTCTGAACTTGTGCACAAAAATCGTGCTCAGTATGAAGCATCACCATGAATGTTTCTAGGAATATATCTTCTGTAAATATTTTACTAGAATTTATTTAGTTAGAAACCATGTTAAATGCTTTATTAAAGTTTTACTCATGATATGATTGTGAAATTTGGTAATATTGATCATCATGCATATATCTATCATCTGTAGATCACACATGTCCAGTAACAAATTTTTTAAATTGCTAAATGAATTAATTGCACTTCATGCCCTAGTAATCCTATTTAAGTACAATAGGAAATTGCTTTATGAAATGTTAATACTAAGATTGCTAGCTCTGAAGCATATGTCCTCCAGAACCATGCTAAGGAATAAATTTGATTTGTTCTACTTCATTTTTCAGGTGCATCACATTTTGTTGCATTTTCTACGCATTCACCTATTTTGACATATCGGTATTTTCATAGGAACCGTTGACGACGTGCCAAAGGAAAATTTTCAGAAGGACTCCTTGGATTTCTCGGCACATGAAGACTCTAACTTAGACATTGATCCAGTGGTTTTAGCCCAAGGCAAGCCTCGGAACATTCCAGTGTATTAATTTGATTAATTTCTAGTAATTTATTTACTAGATCTGTATAGATGAATGGTGCATTAAGTTTAGGAGTTGAATGAAACCCATTTGTGTTTCCTGGATATGTCCTATTTTATTTAGACATGGTATACATGTATAAGTAGTTAATAGAGAAACTACTATGCTTATGGTCTTTGGATTATTTAAAGAAATTATGATGTTCACATGGTTAAGTAGTTAAATTAAAATTTGGACTAAGTGGGTCTATAAGGGAAAGGGCGAAGGCAAAGGACCTGACGGGTTTTTGTCTTGCAAGGTGGCAGACCGCTTATGTCAATAGTTAAAAATTTGAGACGTGGACAGCCCCGTAGGTGAAAAGGCAAAGATCATGTGCCTTCAAAGGACATGTCTTGCAAGGCTGTAGGCCTGTCTGTGTTGACCTAGGACCCGTCCGTTGTCGCCCCCTTCGAACAAGTATTGAACAGTACCGAATGCATGCTAGTGTATGGGAACTAGTAAACTGATGTAGCATTGTCATATTCAAGTTGGACGGCAACCAACCTCTTGGTCATGTGATCCAGTAGGAGTGGACAGATTCCCGAGGTAGTATGGAATGGCTGCCCACTCGGAACTTTGGACCCGGATCGGCTTGTCTGATGTCTTTACAAAAAGTTGTCATACGTGTTCTTAGATAATGCGTATGCCGTGTATTTCAGATTTTCCCAGCTGGTGTAAAATGATTGCAATAGCTATCCCTCGTAGTAATGAATACCGCTAGTTCACTGAGTGACATCGTAGTTTAATAACGTCACTAATAATAATTTATAGAATGTTTGTATGAAGAATATTGTTGTTCAGTAAATCTGAACTTGTTACATATTGTACTTAACTTAAATTTTAGATTGCTTGCTGTACTTTATATTTCTATATGCTAGTTTGCATGGATATATTCTATAGTTAGATTTACACTGCTTAGCTGCTGCAATTGACACTAAATTTATTTTTACACTCCTCTGAGCCTATGCATGTCTAGACTTAATACTTATCGGGTAAGACTTATTGTGTTTAGTAGCTCAGGCTTTGCCATATTATTGTTTTATTTATTTCAGGTAATAATGTTGATGCCTACGATCTTCCATTGGGTGTCCTTCCCTGGGATATGTCTATCCCAAAGGCTGGTCTGCTCACTGGGAGAACCAACTAGCCGTTGCCTACTTGTGTTTTGGCTAGGTGATAATCCATATTGGCTTGGATTTATCACAACTGCTTGTATCATCGAGTTGTATATTGTAGACGTTTGATCACGCTATCTTCCACTGTTTTCAAAACTAATCTTTGTAATATTTCTGCTGCACTTAACACTTCAACTCTGATGTAAATGAAGTAATACTCCTTTTTACGTAATTTGAACTTCGTCGGTTGTTGTATTATCCTGTGTCTGCATAATTAAAGTGCCCCGGGTATTCCCGATGCTAAACACTTTATTATACCAGTCCCTGGATCAGTCGCTCGTACAACAAGTCTTACAACAGGTGATATTACAAGCCTTATTCATGAAGCGGTCAAGATACAAGTGACGAGACGACATAAGCTACAAACATGAGAATTGCTACGATGACCCAAACAAGCACATCTATAAGCATGGTGGAAGCAGCTAGGCGGTAACACTAGTCCACATGCAACTCGGGTGTGGATGAAACCAAAGCTTCCTCTGTAACCAACAAGCAAGAGTGAGTACAGAAGTACTCAACAAGCCTCAACCCTTGCCTTACCATCAAGGGATAAAATATGCATTTGGCAGTAGCAAGGATTAAGCCATAAGGTTAGCATTGCGAAAAGCGATACACATGCAGGGGCTCATTTTATGAAAGCATTTGTAAAATCATCAAATTATATTAATATTAAGTTGTTCAAATTTTAATGTTGCCAGATTTCCCATCCACAGCAACCTTCGGCGAGAGGCCGGACCTATTCCAGAAAACACTCACACATCAAGGAATACTACCCATGCTAGTGATGAGACCGAACCATAGTCCTGTTCCTGACCGTGGACGCGGATATTTGAATAGATTTCACTCTGCAGAGGGTATACGCTGTACCCACACGCTGAGTACAGCAACATACCATGGCCGTAGCCCGTGGTAGTACTGACTCACAAAGCCATTACCCATCACAGCATCATCTCGACTAATCACCCATGGGAGTAACCAGGGGTTCATGACCTTTAAGCTAGGTCTCCAATCGGGCTGCCAAGTCTGCACCACTTGCACCTGCTCCTGGGCTCCCACTGTTCTCTACCCTCAGACGATTAATAGACTAGCTGGCGGGGATTAGGCTAAGCCATGCCTCATACATGATCATGTGGTCGCATTGGAAAATGACTAGGTAGGATATCATGTCAACTTGGTCCTAAATCGAGCCAAGGCCATCATCTCCACAATGAACCTACCACAAAGGTAGCGTTCATCTCCCAACACCAATCTTGGTAGCCTGCCACACAGGCAGCACTCACCAACAATATCACCTCGGCTCTAACCCGCATTTATTCGTATTCTTTTCTTTAGTTCGTCATCCACCCCAACTATCTCTATATCCTAGCACATCACCATGACACACGCATTTTATTTCTAAAACTACTAGTGAAAGTAAGATTAAGTGATAACATAGTCCTAAGCATTCATCTAAACAAGGCAATCATTTAGGCACATAATAGATACTACCTAAATGGGTCCTATGTTTAATTGGGAATAAATAGGTGGGATAAATGTGGCTAAGTAGTCTTGGTTATACTACACAATGGTTTTGCAATCCAGTCAAGCATTTTATGCAATAAGACGGCTTCTATGGGATATTTATAAAACTAGGACCAATATGATCAAAGGGAAAACGGATTGAGACTTGCCTTCATTGACGTCCTCGATGGAGTCCTGCTCAAACTCCAAGTTATCTGGTTCCTGCTCCTCCTCCTTGTACTCTCCGCTCGCTAATTACACGCGTATCGACAAACAACAAACAACACAAATAAATACAAATAATAAAGCAAACGGATTGTGAAAAATATGAAAAGGATCAGAATAAGTAGGGAATGATTTTAGATGAATTTAGGAGGAAGAATCAGGTCAAACGGAGTTCAGACGGTGGAGATATGGATTTCTTAGTATTGGATTTGGGTTTATTTCGGAAACAAAAATAAAAAGGAATAACAGGTCACGTTTTGACAGGCTGGGCTGCTGGTGTTTGGGCTGGCGTGAAAGATTAGTGGCCTACGGGCATTCATGGCCCATGCTGAACATTAGCAACGCTGGGAGAAAAAGAATGGATCGGGACATAAGCGCCGGTGCTCTGTTTCTTCGTCCGCCATGGACAGGCTCCTGGAGCTCAAATAAGAGCAGGGAGAAGGGGAGAGGTCAGCCGAGGAGTCAGTGAGTCGGAGGCTTAGGCTATGGCGCATCCATCTGAGGCGAGATTTGGGTCGGGGACGTGGGATAGTGGAGGATTTTGGAGGAGAGGCGGCCTTGTCTGGAGGAGCTCGTTGGTGGCTCGATTGGGAGAAGAAGAAGGACTGGGGAAGGGTTGGAGCTCACCTTGATGACGGCTCGGCGAGGCTGAGGCGTGGTGGAGGTTCCAGGATGCGTTTTATAGGCGGAGGAGGGAGAGAGCTCGCTCGGCTCCAACGGAACGAGACAATGGAGTGGAGAACTGTGTTCAGGTCTTCGTTGCTATGCTCAGGTCGACGCCGCTGTGCTCTGGCAGGCAAGCGTGCAGGCTCAAGCGTGCGGGCAGAGGCTAGCATGCACGGGGAGGTGGAGTGAGGGCACGGCGACGTGCGAAGGCAGCTCAAGTAGTGAAGCAACACTAGCGCTGACTGCTGTGCTCAACAGGACGAGAGCGGGCAGGGTGGAGTGGTCGGCACGGCGAGGCGTGGGCGGTGTGGAGCAGTTGACGAGATAGGGAAGGCCGGTAGGCAGTGGCTCAGTGAGGAATCAGGTTCATGTGTTGAGTGGTAATGCAGGGCTGAGCACCATTATCCGGCCGCAGCGAGGAGCACTGGGGTTGGGGTTGCGCGTCGTGTTATTGGGCACAGATGCGAAGGCGGGTGTAGTAGAGGCGATGGAGTAGGAGGTGCCTGACGACTCGCTGGTCTGGGCAGGCGAGTGGATTGGCAGGTGGGCAGGGTCAGCACGGTGCACGGCTTTGGGCGACGGGACGGCTACGGCAAAGGAGGCCGGGGAAGATGCAGCCGTACGCGTGATTGGAGGAGCGGGTCTGGCATGCGGCGCGTGCGCGAGGAGGGAGGAAGGCATGAAGAGAGGGGGCGAGTAGGGGTCTGGCTGGTGTGGTAGTTGGGCTCGATAGGGAAGGAGAGTAAAGCATATGAGGCCGAAGTTGCACAGATTCAATGGAGTGAGTTCAGTTTATATCAGATAAATTTTGAAAGGACGCTAGGGAAGGAATAGATGAGGAATTACTTCAATTAAATTTAGCAAGTTCTAATTAATTTACCAATTTATGTTAAAAGTTTTACGGGTTAATTTCTGGGGTGTTACAATAATCAGCACCTCTGGAACTTCGGTCCAAGGGGGTTGTGACACTCGGTGTCTATGGCCTCCTCCCTATCGCAACACTGCGCCTTTTCCATTTCAGTGTCCAACCTCCTCCGAGCCTTCTCATCCTGGGCCTTCTGCTTCCGCTTCTTGGCATCCCGCAGCTCCATCTCATGAAAGTGGTTCGCCGCCCTCAAAGGAGCTTCGGGGCCCGGCGACACACATGGGCCATCAGGTTGGACTGCTCTTAAGGAGCAGGGAAACAACGTCGGGTTAGGAGAGAAATCAACTTGGAAGCAGATTACCGCGAAGGGCCAAAATCTTTGATTAGCAAAAAGATGACAATAACAACAATGCTTACCACATTGACTGCACCCTCGGAGGGGATCATCGGCGCAGCCTGGGATCGGCCAGGAACCGCCTACATACAGCATCACCGTCCTGATCCTCTCCATCATGCCCGCGTGGTCGGTCATCTTCTCAATGGCCATGACGATACCAGTGATCGCACGCTCTGCTAGGCCAACCTGGAACATAGGAAGAGGATGGGCCACGAGCGGGGCGAAGCGTCGTTGAAACCACCACACCGCGACACCGATGGTGGTGAGGTCGTGCTCCTTCAAGCGTTGGATGGCTAGGATGGCAGAGTCAATGAACTTTCAATCTTTCTTCGTCACGCTCCAGCTCCAAGAGACCGGCACCTCTTGGATCGATCGACCGGTAAAAGCTGGGAAGGGACGCGCCACGTCGTTACGCAGGTAGAACCACCTCGAATACCACCGCGGCACATTCAAAGGAAGGGACATCAAGATGTACCTCGAGGCAGCCCTCTTAATCAACCATACGCTGCAACAACCAAGGGCGTTAGGGCGCGCCCCGCCGTCGACCTGCCTCATGAACAGGGAGGGGGAAAAGAAGTACTTCCATACCTTGATGTTGGGCTTGATCCCCAAGAAGCTCTCGCACAGCATGATGTGCAAGACCTTGTTGGGCTTTAGATGTTGTAGCTCGATCTCATAGAAATTCAGCAATCCACGGAGGAACTCGTTCCCCGACACACCGACCCCACCCCTCTCATGGAACGACATGAGCAAGACGACATAGCCTGACAGAGAGTCGGGCATCGTCTCGTTCTTTGGCACGATCCGTTTGATGGCCTCGGTGAGAGAACAAAGAAAGCCAGCCTCCACCAACTCCTCCATCTACGACATCCTCACAGACAAACGGCCCCAAGTGTTCCAATCCAGCTGGGCCATCTACGCAGCAGGAAGGATGGCGAGAGCAGCGAGGGCGAAGGTGACGGTGAAGCAAATAAGAAGATGACTAGTCTTGCTACGTGCTTGAGACTAGGGGGAAAGGATGTGAATGCAAGAAGAAAGGGAAGAAACAACTGCAACCAGCGTTAAATATGCAGCCTACCCAAGAGTCACACTCCGATTTGACTACGGGACCCGGCCATAACCTGCCCGTGGTAAAATTCTTAAATCCCCACTGCGTAATGTGCGGCTAGGATTTCGCCATGTCTCTCTATTTGCTCCACGTCCCCCACAACTCTGTAATTATCGTTGCACCCAACGGCTCCACAACCTCATGGGCACACCAACCTCATTACTCGAGCGAGAAAGACGCACCTAAGATCGCCACGTTGCGCAAGATGGAATGGCTCTGTGCTTCACCTTGGTCCACCACTACGTGCGCGTGAGGTAAACACGCTGACTTCTTCCTAGGCCATGGTAAAACGGTTCAAAAACCGTCAGAGTTCCTGTGCTGAGCTTTAAATTTCGAACATGGGAGAAAATGAACCTAAAGAATCTCTCTCATAAACCTTGCTGATTGGGTCATGAGGATGAATCGATCCATGACAACCTCAGCTAACCTTGTCTTGTAGCAACGACTCAATCGATCCTGACGGGTTCGGTCGACGTCGACCCCGATGAGGGCGTGATGAACCGCGACTTGATCGACTCAGGTGAAGGTCGACCGACGTAGGTAAGGTGGGATAACAGGGCAAAAACTGACTCGATGACCCAATTGCGCCTTGGTTCTAAGGCTGGCCCCATGAACGGGTTCGACAGACGCCTAATGTGCGATGCAGAGCGAGGGGCACAAGCGATGGGCACACTTAGTGGCTAGCGGCCTGACCCTAGAGGGTCGAGGGCATCACGGAGTTGTGTTTGAGTCTTGATCTAGCTCGACCGTTGGTATCCCCCCTAAGAGAGGCAACCAGCCACTGCAGCCCACCTAACGGTCGTGGTGACCAGTCGAGTCAGGAAAATGGATTTATGAAGCTGAGCATCCTCATCCTCATCCTCGCCCCCGTTGCCTGGCGGATAGCTGCCCCGAGCGACCATGAAAACAACAGGACTCAAACCAGGAGCAAGTCAAGCAACTCTAGCCGAACAGTGAATCTTTGCGTTATCGGATCTAGATGAAAGGCCTTGGTGCAAGGGAGGATGAAAGAGCACCGCCTCGCTATGGCCTTAAATAGTTGGGCTGACTTGAACCATCGCTTTGGATTCCGCCTGACGCACAGTGCACCCGCAGCATGTCTGAATAAAAAGATGCTCCTACACTTCGCACGCAATATGGAGCAAAAACCTTGCTGCTCTGACGATGCAGTTACTCCCCTTTTTAGGAAAAGGTGATTCACCTCGCCATGGGATCACCAAAGACAAACTACGTCTGACGCATCCTAGTCTGAGGCCCTGTACGACGCCCAGAGACACCTGACTCGCCCACGTGTGATGAGACCCAGGGGACACGAACATGGCAGTACTCTCATGACTGGCATGAATGAATAAAGCCAAAACACGAGTCTCTCCAAGACTCGCCCTCTGGCTCATGGGCTACACCCGGCGGGTGCGCTCACCCACACCCCTTGCCAGGCTACAACCCACTAGGTTAATCTCTCTTCCGTGCAGCGAAACCCGAAGGACTTGGGCTTAGAAGTATTCCCATGATCACCTCTGATGAATAAAGCCAAAGCGCGAGTTTTTCAAACTCGCCCTCTGGCTCGAGGGCTACAACTGGTGGGTGCACTCGCGCGCACACCCACTGGAGAAATACTCGGCTGACAAGTCTGTACCGCACTTGCCGGGGACTAGATAACATCCCCCGAACGACTCTACGACTCGCTCGGGGGCTACTGTCGGGGGTAAAAGCCGGCGGTGCCATGTGGCCCCGATTAGGCTCGTTAAAACCCACACTAGTACAACATGAACAGACGAAACTTAACACAACACAACTGATGCTAGACCGTCCCTGTCAGGTACGAAGGGAGCCCATGTACCAACTAAACCCCGATCACAAGACCGAGACCACTCTGTCCTCAGTCGACCCACCGAGGGCTGAGAACCATCCTCGCCTCGATCGACTCACCGAGGGTCGAGAGCTATGCTTTCCTCACCTGAACCATCGAGGGTCGAGGCAACATCGACTCTGGGCAACCTTCGAAGTGTCGAAGTCACTCCGCCCCACTTGACTATGATGGAGGCTGGGTGGGCCAGCTTCACCCCGTGGTCGAGTCAGGTACCTTAGAGATAAGGATGCCCGCACCGACGACTATGACCGCACGTGTGGCTAGGGGTCTGCCAAGCCTGCGCTACTCCTACCAACTCTCATCAGCGGGCCTAGACCTGGTGATAGACAACCCCCCAAATCACTAACTGCACGGGAGTGACGGGGTAGAGGTATTCGATTACACTAATAAAACAAGACAGGTTACTGCTTCAAGCGGGCCCGACCAAGCGCATACTGCCAAATCGACCCTTGACAGAAGGGTCGAACGGGGCGAAGGACAACAACCGCCATCTACCCCGGATTAAAGGTCAAACCAAGCGTGCGTCTACAATAACGGGGAGTTAGAACCCCCTACAATCCTACTCCCATTATCATCCTATCGTCAATGAGACGGGCCTGACCTTGTAAGGCATCCCACACTGTGCTCCTAAAGCCGCGGCTCGATGACACCCCCAACAGTGGCGATGAAGGACGACTTGATGGATAGCGGCGACCAGACCTCACTTAAACACCATAATGTCGACCATGCTGCATCACCCCATTCGATGGAACACGCCTCCTATAGGAACACGGTGATTCGACTCGCCAGTGGATTAGGGGGGGGACACGCCTCCATATTGTGCCTCTTCTGATGGAAGGATCATGATGGTAGGACCCACGGTGACCGACGAGCATAATGCCAACCAGGGGATCAAATCCACTTCAACACGATTTCACCGACTCTCCGCACGTGTTACTCTCTCTTTCTCTCTCTCTCTCTCTCTGCAATATGGGCCCGCCCCTTGAAGTATAAAAGGGGAGGTCCTCCTCCTTCCTAAAGTCATCGCAAGACATAGTCAAGCACACACTTGCCTACTGAGACTTGGAGAACTCTCCTCTCTCACTTTCATTGTACACCCCTATACAAGTAACACGAGCTGCCACCCTAACTGGACGTAGGGGGGTACCCCAAACCAGTATAATCCTTGTGTCCTATGTGATCGTAAACGTGCATCCCCTGAACAAATGCTACTAGCCGGTGATTGAAACACGGACACTCGGTGAATCTCGTCTCTTATAACAAGAGACATTCAATCGAGAACATTCTTTTGAACTTTAAGGACAAGAACTTCTTCTTCTGCATTGGATTGACATCACCACTAGCAAGTAGGACCTCATCCACATATACATGATTTGGAAATTAATTTCTCATATTATGTCTTTTGCATAAATGTAATTGTCCTCCTACTCTTTAAGAAGAAAACCCAAAATTCTTATTAATCTAACAACATTTAACCATCTCCTTTTAGAAAATTGTCTTCAATCCATAAATGGATTTTCTGCCAATAATGTCTAAAGTTCCTTTTCTTTTCATAGCAAAATTTTTGGTTGTGCCATGTAAATACATTTTCCTTGGATCCTCACTAAGGAGGATCGACTTTGCTTTCATTTGATATAGCTCAAATCATGATGTGTTGCTAATGCCATTATAACTCTGAAGAAATTATTACACGAGACATCAGAAAATGTCTCATAGTAATATTCTCTTCTCTTTGCGTAAAGCATTTGATCATATATCTTCTACAGAGTAACATTTAATCTGATAGACCCACAACGGCCTACTATTTTGACTCCAATATGATCTGTGTTCCCTTTGGAGTCACATTCATTATTGTAGACCCGTGATGGCCTACTGTATTGACTCCATTAGGAATCCTGAACAACATTAGGATTAATCAAATACATATTATCTATGCCATTTGGACAACTAAATGCTCATCATAGCATTACCAATTTGGGTGGGATCACCCTTCTTGGTAATAAGAATAAACTGATTTTCATTTCTTTGACCCTTAGGGTCCTTTGCTATTGGCACTTCTTTCATACTGGGCTCTCTTTTGTTTCCTAGAGACAAAATTTGTTGTTCTTAAAACATCAAAGTGGATACAGAGTCCTACTTCTCTTCAATTCTTACTCCCCCATATTACTGTCTTCTTCAAAGACCACATGTCTTTGAATTCGTTAAACTAAAAAATGGGATTACTCTGTTATAACTTTTCTTCTTTATGGCACTTTAAGCACCATCTTAATATTCCTTCATCAAAAACCAGGAATACACCTATTTCTTTACTTTGGGGTATCATTAATATGAATATCGTACTCCCCTAGATGGTCATATTCTTCGTTAATAGATCACTTTAGATGCATAAATTGCATCATATTATCTAAAATGTAGGGGAGTTTCTTCTTCTTAATTTATCTCGTATTCTTTCTCCCCCTCGAAATATGGCATGAACTTTCGGCCACAATTTCGAAAACTATTTGAAACTCTTGTGAATTGAGGAAACTTTGATTGCTACTTCATTCACTTGATTACATCATGTGAAAAAAATTGTCTGTTAACTCATATGGGAGTACTTTTCCTTGTTTCATCTGAAGGACTCAATTGAGTTCTTTATCACTAACACTTCTGCAAGCCATACTTGCATATCATTCTGATCTGTTGGTTCGTCTGTAACTTTACTCTCTTTAGACTCATTTAGTGTTTAATGACTATGACACATAAAGTTCACGGTCGATACTTGAAAAGCAAAGGAACTACTCCATACTTTTCTCTGAGAGTAAGATACATTAAAAGCACATGAGTCAACACATGTTTCTCCCGCCAAGCAGGATAATTCTTTTCTCAAAACTTCTCCCGCCAGGATTTTCTAGACATAAATATTATGCCAACGTACCCTGCCATGCGGGTATTTTCCTAGACTTTGCCCATCATATTGGTATAATCATAATTATCTCTTTCCTTTCATGCGGGTAATTCCCTCAAGGGGACATGAATGCTTGTATTGGCTCATATTCAATCATCAAGTTCAGAAATAAATCCGAATATTCTATGACACATACATGCTTAATCTATCGTTGGTCAAATTAAACATGCATATGCCTCATCATATCATAATCATTAAAAATAATAATAAAATCTTATTGATAGAGTACATGAAAAATAATTTCTCAGGTCTCTCAATGATACATCTGTTTCTCAAACTAATATTCAATTTTTTTTTCTTTTGAAGCCATTCTTTAAAGGGGCATACTCCCTCACACAATGACCCTTTTATTAGTCATGTTTTGGGTCACAAGTACCCAGTCTTTTGCTGTCACGAATGAGAGCATAAATATCTTTTGTCTGAGAAAATAGTTGGTCTAATTAAAGATATGCACATTAAACCTTTAAAATCTTTATCTTGTATTCTAAATCACCGATGGGCTGAAATAGAATAAACATAATCTTTCTACATCAATTCTAAATCACCGTTGGGTAGAAATAGAATAGATGCGTAAATCTCATCGATAAAGTGATGATATATCTATTAAACAACTTTGCTAAGAAACCAACATTATCATCAACTTTATTACAACGGAAATGTGAAAAACTTTCTCTAGTTAAAGAGCATCACTTGATCTTTTATCTGTTCTCTGAAATTGATCACTACGATAAAAATAATTAGAGATTTAAACTTTTAAATGTAAAACTCATGAAATTATCATATTGATATCATCAACATTGGTTGCAAAATAACAATACCATAATTAATCTTTAAACAAATATCTTTTCACCCCTGTAATCAAAAATTTCCCTAATTTAACTAGAGGATTAAACTTTTCTTTGCAGCGGAAACTATTCTTTCATTTAGAAGCAATCAAACTTCTGATCTTTTACACACAAAGATTTAAAACAATTTCCATGAATTCAGTTCATCTCCAAACAATTTATCTCGTAGTTTCAAAATTAAATGGAGGTTCTTCTATTTAATCTTTTACATGAATATAAAATTCATGAAAATAATACTTATTAGAAGCAAATCTCTTTATCCTAAAATCAATTATCTCATTTGTTCAAAATGAATAGAGATCAAATACTATACAAGAAACATCAAATAAATGTGTCTGAAAATTTCCTTTTCTTGTTATCTGGCCCAGCCTGGAAAAACTGGTTGCGGCCTGCTCTGGCAGCGCGGCCTAGCGTGCCCACATGGGCTAAAAATAGTCCAGCTGGCCTTCTGACCACTGTCGGGCGTGCCTGGGCTCAGGACCCCACAACCAACGGCTGGGCCATCGAATCGGCCCAGCGCGCCACCCCCGGGCTCACCCCACAGTCGCCATCAGCCATCGATCTCATATCGACGGTCCAGCATGACTCTCGCATGATAGAAAACATGGCTGCGGCAAGGGCTCCCAAAACCCTAATATCATTTGCTCTCTCTCCCCGCATCTCTCTCGCGCCGCAACGGCGGCGGGGTGGGTCTCTGTCCCGCAGCAGCAGAGGCCACCGACGGCGGTGAGGTGCGGCTCTGCCGACGCAAAAACCATGACGGTCGTCTCCTCTCCTCTGTCTCTTTCTATTGCCTCTTCTCCCCTTAGCTCGCATACGCGAGATCCAGGGAGAATGAGGTGGTTACCCATGGCGACCGGTGGAGGGGTGGTGGCACCGCCATGGGACCCCTCGCATGCGAGCACGTTACCCACGAGGGAGAGCGTGCCATCGTTGAGCGGTTTTGCGACGGTGCCCTTTGGCCCACGACCGCATGCCGAGGACGTCGTTGAGCGGTAGCTCCTGTTCTCTCCGCATGACGGCGGGTACATTTCTGCACAGTGGCGGCGACGGCAATAGCAAGGTAGGTCTCCTTGCCTCCCGCCCTTTTCTTTTCTTTTTCTTTTGATTCTTTGAGGAATCATTCTATCCCAACTCCGATCCGCTCTCCAAGACCGGCTCTGATGCCATTGTTAGCATTTTGGATCTTCTAGGAGTAGATCAAGTGGGTAAAAACCCTAAACAGGGTCTATAAATGGCGTACTATTGACGGCTGTTAAGTACCATTTTCAACCGTCAACTATACTCAAATAAAGGAGAATTTGGCATTTCATACACGCATGCTTTATCACAATAATATAGTTCCACTTGTACTTGGAGAACTTTGTGCATGCAGGAGGAAATATGAAGGAAAAACCTCAAAAGGCAAGAAAACACACTTTCGACCAATCAGAGAGTGCCACATGGACGTCACACGGATTGAAGGGCCTATTTGCAGCTCTTAACCGACGTAACTCCCTGTAATACCGCGGGAACCGACCTCAGGACCCACCTGCTAGCCTCCCCAAGAAAGCACAGGCCAGGAGGACCCCTGGCCAGGTCGGGCGACCCAGTCAGGTCGGCCGACCTGGTCCTGGGGGATATTCCTTTGTGCTTCCACGTGTTGGCTCCTCAGCGACTCCTGATGGCGGTTTGAGGTGCCTTCCGTGGCGGTTACTCTCCCTTGCCGACCTATTGAGGCTATAAATAGGAGGGTGTGCCTTCACACTCAACACACACCACAAGAAGCATTTCTCTCTTACTAGTAGTAGTTCTTGGAGTTTTAGTGGAGTTAGGCTGAGTCTAGAGCTCTCTAGTCCCAAGTCTTCACTTGGAATTGGTATGGCTCTTGTATCTTTTCCCTTTTGTAAGACTTTGCTCTTATCAATATATATATTTTTTCTATATAGTTGTGCTTGGGTCATGAGTTTCTTGTTTGATATTGTGATCCATATATGTGATAGTATAGTCTACTTGTGTGATAGTAGTTTATATTTATTATACTACTATTGTCATGCTAGTTATATACCGTCACTATAGTCTAGTTTATATGTTATAGTCTCTATGCTTAGTTTTAGCTGATAAAGTATAGCATGGGTTTGGTGATCGTATTCGTACGGTAACTCTGCCTCGTTAATAGTAATCGCGGAGGGGCGGAGTGCTCTTTGGTCATGCAAGTATGGTACTTGGGTGACTGATTTGCATTAATTATTCGTTAGTCTACTGGTTCGTTGAGGTAGGCGGCAGGTGGTGACAGCCCTGTCCGTCCTTTGAAATCCTCCCCGCTAGGCTAGTGCGTAGGCTCTTGGCGGAAGTCGCCTGTGGATGCAGGGGTAAGTCCGTGCCTGAAGTGCTATACTATTGACTGCTGAACCTGAGTGTGGGTCTGTATGTATTCTACTTAGGCTATGCAACTGTATAGGAATGTATAGTAGGAGTAGCTTAGCCTAGTCTTTCCTCCACTAGACTTTATTTATTTAGTAGGAATCTTCTGTGTGTGTCACACTACCCGGTTATTATCATGTACCCGTCTGTCTTGGTTAGATATCCTTGCTAATTGTTAACATGATCTTATATGTTAGTAACGCTTCTTGATCATAACCTTCCTTTGGGATAAATAAATACGATACCCTGAATACTTCCGGGTGAAATGCTACAGCGGTATTCTCCGTGCGCTTGCGGATTTTACCTACTTGACTCTGGGACATATTAGTGAACCGTTTCTGGCCCCGTGCCGGGAATGATTTATTAATATGGCTTAGCAAAAGTCAACACGTACCTTATTACGCCATGCTTGTTTTCATCACCATCATTGCTGATCTTACTGTCGGCGACATGGTGGCGGAGATGTCGATGTTGAGAACGGCGGTGGCGACATGTGCTCGCGGTGTGGGTGGTGGCTGGTGGTGCCAACCCGTTACTTCAGCGCCACCCTTGTAGATCATACTAGGGTTTGGAGGTGGGTATACTATAGAATGACGAACCTCATGTTGTGTGAACTTGGTCCCCACCTCCTCTTATAGGCGCTGCATGACAGGGGCCCACCAACCCTCTTTGGGCTGGACGCCCCTGATAAGAGTGTGGTTCATGGGCCAATGAGCTGTTAGGCCCATTGGTGGAGATCAACCTAACACGCTTTACCAATGCTTACATGGGTTGGAGATCATTGGTTGAGTTTTGGAGAGATTTGGAGGAAAATTGCGATAGTTTTCTGTTCTGTCGGGGGTTGATCGGCACTGCTGATCATCTCGACCGGCACTGCAGGTGGGTCAGAACTCGAATCGGCACAGCCGATGTCACGGCCGGCACTACCGGTGTCTTGGGTCCGAACCCAGCATCGGCACTGTCAATGGTGCCTATCGGCACTACCGATGATAGTCCAGTGAGCCTGTCTTGTGTGCATTTCATTGA
This sequence comes from Eleusine indica, assembly GCA_030378355.1. Lineage (NCBI taxonomy): Eukaryota > Viridiplantae > Streptophyta > Magnoliopsida > Poales > Poaceae > Eleusine > Eleusine indica. Next base: position 35,125,703 of record CM059499.1, read on the forward strand.
GAGTCTTTTATCGTAGCTGTTTTCTTGTGCTTCTCCTATTCTCTTCCCCTGTTACTAGTCATTCCTAGGATTAGCACATTACAAGTTGGTGTGTGTGACCTTGGTGACTTACTTTAGGGTTGGGTTTGGTTGAAATTGGGACATAGGCCAAGTTCTTGAGAAGAATTTTAATTGGCTCCCATTCACCCCCCCCCCCCCCGCGCACCTGGTCGCCTTCCCGGTCCTTCAATTGGTATCAGAGCTGGTTTGATCACTAGTTGACCTTCACCGGCTTTATGATCCGAAGGCGATATGGAGAAGCGTGTGGTCAAGCTTGTGATGTTCGATAGGGAAGATTTTCCCTATTGGAAATTACAGACCAAGGCTTACGTTCTAAGTCAAGGACGGACAATATGTAACATAGTCGAGCAAGACTTCAAGATTCCTGAGAACCTCGACACTGCAACTGTTGGTGAGATGGTAAAGTATGAAAACAATTCTAAAGTTGTTAACATTCTGCGCTCTGCACTTTGTAGGAATGAATTTGATCGTGTTTCACATCTTGACACTGCTCATACAATTTAGGAAAAGCTCTGCATGTACCGTGAGGGTACCAACCAAGTCAAGTCTGTGCGTAAGGACTCTTACAATAGACAGTACCAAACCTTTACACGAAAACCTGGCGAATCACTCTAGATGGTACCTTTCGTAGGTTTGAGGCTATTGTGTGCAACTCTAGGGCTTGTGGTAACCTTGTGTACAATGATAATGATAGAGCCAAACAATTGTTGTATTCTCTTGATGAAAATGTTTGGGGGGGGGGGGGGTTAAAATTGCTGCTCTAGAGGAAACTGCTAATTTTAATACCCTGAATTGTGAGCAACTATACAGCAAGCTGAAATCTCATAAACTGTCTAGAAAATCTCATCCTAATCATGCTAATCCTGCTTCTAGTATGGCTTTGCTTTCTAGTTCTTAAAAGGGTAATCATGGTGGTGCCTCTTATGGAACTAACCCGTCACTTGACAAGTCTTTCTTGGAGTTCGCTTTGTCTTCTCTTGTTGCAGCTTCTAATGAACAGATGGAGTGCATTCTTGACGAAGAGCTTTCCTTGCTCACAAGAAGTTCAGGAAGTTCTACAACAACCGCAAGGAGAGAAGAGGCGGTGGTTCAAGAACCTGCTTCGAGTGTGGTGGCCCTGGACACTTTATCACTGATTGCCCCAAGAAGAAGAAGAAGGCCGGTTACTACGGCAACAACTCTGAAGACTTCAAGAACAAGAAGAACCGCTTCTACAAGAAAGGCAAGAACTCCAAGAAGTTCGCAAAGGCGGTCGCACGCGCCTGCGTTGCCGCTCTAAGCGACATCGACTTCACATCAAGCGATGGCCTTACAAGCTCGGAGGAGGAGGTTGAGAAGCCACGAGTCAAGAGAAAGGACGACTTCACCGGGCTTTGTTTCATGGCAAAGAATGATCACGGCACCGACTCTGGCTCCGACTCTGACACAAGAGAGGTACCTCCCACTCTCTTCTGAACTTGATCATTTGTGCAATGTTTTGCTCATGCAAGATAATAAGCTTTGCAGTGCTGTTCGTGAAAGTAGAGAGTTTAAGTCTAAGTTGGAGAATGTTGAGTATAAGATCACTTCGCTTAGGTCAAAGCTTGCTACAGATAACTTTGTTGTTGAGTGTGAGTCTTGTGAAGTTGCGATGAATGATCTCAGTTAGGCGAAAGTGTGCATGCTCAAGTTGCCAGTCAGCTTGAGAGTGCCCTTAAAGAGCTAGATGAATTCAAAGCTAGGCCAACTCTTTTGGGTGCATGTCAGAAGTGCCCCAAGCTCACAAGTGAGTTGGAAACTGAAATCCTCAAAGTCAAAGAGCTCGAGTCGAAGCTGCTAAATAAGACTCGCTCGAAAGTTCTTCCACCACCATGTGTAGTGTGTGGCTCTCTCAAGGATAAGCTTGCAATCACTAGATAGGAAAACAAGGTCCTAACTCAAGAAAAATGACTATCTCATCTCTTGTCTCGAAAGAACCCTAGTGAGCGAAGAAAAGATTGAGAGTGACTTGTCAAGAGTTAAGGAGAGTGCTATTAGGTCAACCTACAACTTGGGGTTGGGATATGAGAGGTGTGACAAAGAGAGTGCTAATGTGGGTAAGTTTGTGTCAAGCTCTAGCTACAAGGATGAGGAACAGTCCATCAATCCCACTGACACATACTATACACCAAACCCAAATCCCTCATTCAACCCTAAGCACTGCCATGCCTGTGATCCATAGTACCGATGATAGTCCAGTGAGCCTGTCTTGTGTGCGTTTCTTTAAGAGTCTTTTGTCGTACTGTTTTCTTGTGCTTCTCCTATTCTCTTCCGTTGTTACTAGTCATTCCTAAGGTTAGCACATCACAAGTTGGTGTGTGTGACCTTGGTGACTTACTTTAGGGTTGGGTTTGGTTGAAATTGGAACATAGGCCAAGTTCTTCAGAAGAATGTTAATTGGCTCCCATTCACGACCCCCTGTTCGCTTTCTCGGTCATTCAGATATTAATAAGTAAATGATAATTTTAGAAAGAGAATTTTAAATATTCCACCGTAAAACATTACCATGATCGTAGAATAAAATATAAATAACTATTTTAAAAAGGAAATTTAATATGTTTAACTTTGCTTGCTCAGTGTTTTCCAAAGTTCATTTATAAAAAGGTTTCTAAAAATATCAAGACTCAGGAGTAATAAAATTGATTTCACAGTTTATGGCAGGGCCTATTTGCAAAAGCTTGTGAATGCTTGTTCATGGCACCAACGGGATCTCTAGGTTATAATCGACATAGGAAAAAGGGAAGAAAGTGGTTGGGGAATCGGGGAATCAGATCCCCAGGACATTATGAAATGATTTGATACAAGATTTTGGGTTAGAGCTATGAGGATGGTAGTTGATTTTGGGAAAGTGGTGCCGTGGTGGGTTGAGCTCCGTGATGCGCTAGTTGCCGGACGAAGAGAGGAGCCGCATCGGTTGGGGCCACTACCGCGACCTGCCTGGCTATGAGAGGTAGGGCTGGCACCAGCAACCACTAATCGAGCACGAAGCCACTGATTCGACGGGGGATTGGACGGGGAAGGCGCGACTGGAGGCAGCGGGCTGTGGCGGGGAGGAGCGCCGGCGACAGGGGGAGGCATGGCTGAAGGTGGCACGGCCCTGGCAGGTGCGGCCTAAGGTAACATGGACTGGCGGTGGGGCTAGGACTAGGGGCGGCGCTGCGCCGAGGAGGTGTTCATGGGTGAGCGAGTTCGGTGGGAAGAACGAAATGTTTTTCTCATAACCAGTGGCATTGGCGGGTAAATATGATCAAAACTTGAGTTCCACAGCCAATGAAAGCAGCTTGGAAGATGCTGTGAAAATGTGTTACGTGAAAGCTGCATTTTAGAAAGCACCCAGATAAAAGCAGATCCCTTTGATTCTACTACTGACTTTTTCTAAAAGCCAAAGCTCAAAAAAGTAGAACCACTGGTGGATTGATCTGAACAATATGGGTTATAGTGATGGTTTATTTCATCACGAAATGATCTGAAACATCTGACCACTGGCGGATCTAGTATTTTAAACATGTGGGTACAAATTAAGCATATGTTGTACCAAAATTAGAATATTTGTAAGGACAAAAATTAAACATCATTTCATTCCCTTTGTTTTGCTCTTCTCTAGATATTTAGGCTCAAAAGATGTATGTTTGACAAGGTTTTCTATATATACAACTGTTGGCACTGAAACTTGACCGGTCCTAGTGATCAGCCGTGTGGAGTTAGAATCGACTAGAGTCAACAAAATTCAACGTCCGAAGGAAATAAAGTGGGCCCATTAGGGTTGTTTTATCTTTATCTATTTTTAGTTTAAAATTAATTTAGAAATAGACTTAGTCAGTTGTTTAAGAGTCCTGACCGAGTTGGGACAGAATCCCTTGCATGAGGTTATAAATATGTAATAGGGTCTGTACAAAAATAAAATAACACTTTCGTTCAACACAACCCGGAGCATCGCCAAACTTTTTCTCGACGACATCCTCGTCTCGTGCGGGCTGCATCGGCTCTGATCTCAGTGAGAGTTTGGATTAGTCACCCTCGGTAATTTCATCGACTTCAGCTAGTACTTTCTCATTAAGTTGATATTCTAGTTATTATCTTTGAAATTGCTAGTTATCCAGTAATTAGGTCTTTATTTGGTTTGTATTATTGACTTAAATTGCATTACTGTAGGTTTTATACGTTGGGTTTTAGATCTATTATTCGAGTCATTCGATCGATTCTGTCTATAATTAAATCAAATCTAGCTTTATTTGCCGTGTTTGAACACTGTCTTGATTAAGTTTGATCTGTTCGAATCAGCAAGGCTGCATCGACTTCGATCTCTTGCTGGGCTGATAAGGTTAGATTCGATCCGCTTATAAGCAGAGTCGATAGAGTTCTGTTGGGACGTTTAGCCGATAGGTTATCACGGTTTGATCGACTTCTTGGTATTTTGCCTATTTTATTGCTGTATATTAGAAGTTGATTGTCCCCTTTAGTTTAATAGAATTAGATATGTGAATTTGAGGCATATTTGCAATACCAGCTATCAGATCTATCGACTTAGCACCTATTTACGAGTAGAGTTCCGCATATGATTATTATACTTCTATCGACTCTAGCCCATCGACATACTTTCATCGACCGAGCGAGTTTATGCACCTTTTTTGTAGATCTATCGACTCCGCTCTATCGACTTTAAGTCTATTGTATCAACCTGGCCAGTTATTCTATGAATACTGTGGATTTATCGACTCTGGCCTTTTGTTCTAATTTCTTATTGGTATTAATGATTTATAATTGCATATTTAATTAAATTTGCCGATAAGCTTATATAATCAGCCGATTAGGTTATATTCTCTTATGTTTTATTCTCACCATAGCATCGGCTGGTTTCACGAATAGTGATTATTGGCTTTCTTCATCGTCCTGTCCTAGACTAGTGACCCTTGGGATTTTACCGTTTGTCTCTTTGTCGATTCGCAGAGAAAATCGACTGGCACGCCCCGGTTTTCGTATTGAGCCTGCACTGGAGCTAAGCAGATCTCCTAGATCACGCGTGTGATTTTCGTGTCAACACGCTTTTTGGCATGCCCAGTGGGACCAAGAACTTCAAACTTCACAACATGTATAAACTTGGAATGCCAAAGGATCCTAAGCTCCCTGATAATCCTCCACTAAAAGATGATGTTGGCGCAGATCTGAGGATAGAGAACATAATGCCTGTTAACAAGGATGATCTGAGCGATGAAATAAAAGCACAAATTGATCAGAGGATTGTGGAGTATGAAAGCATTCTGTTGAGTACATTTAGCAAAACCAAGCCTGGCAAGATCATACAAAAAGGAAAGTTACCTATTGCTGCCTTGATTAAAGATGAAACTAAGAAATCAACTGCCAATAAGCCAATAGAGGTGATTGATGAAGCTGCATTGAACAACATGATACATTCAGCTATTCACCATGCATTGATTAATCAGTACCTGTGTTGGTCAATACTTTGAGGGCTTTAATGATTCAAACTGTTGAAGGTTGTATATATAATGATCCAGTACGTGGGCCGATGTATTTTCGAACATCTAGGAATATTCCTCAGCCTACAATTGAAGCATCTAGTTCACAGCAGCCAAAGGCAAGCATAACACATCATGTTACAGGTTTAGGGCCATCAACTTCTGAAGCTACTCTACCCTCGAAGAATGCTGATGGTGGTACAATGGAGAGAACACCTCGCAGGATTATATTGCAAAGAACTACTCCACAGACACAGCCGCAGCTCTACAAGCAAGAGACGTCAGAGCCGAATGTCACATATAGTACAACTCCGAACGTAGAACCAAGTCTGTTCAGAATGTCGTCATCATCTGCATTGCCTAGGGAGTTGGGAGGCCAGCACACTGTTATCAATTTTGGTTCACAAATAGCCCCGCAAGTGCCAGCGTCTGGTCCTGCATTGGCTACTCCAGATACCAATGTTTTGACCGATGACTGGGAAGTGAAGATTGCTGAAGTAATGAGGGAACAATTTGGGTTAAAGCCAAAAAAGAAAACTTATATGTATCGACCCCCTTATCCTCCTAGCTATGACTTGATTCCTATGCCGAGTCCATACAGGCCACCAGAATTTACTGAGTTTACTGAACAAGACAATACTACCACTGTTGAGCATATTAGCCGATTTTCGGTGCAATATGGAGAGGCAGGAGCTACCGAATCGTTGAAGATGAGGCTATTTCTGTAATCATTGTCTGGTTTTGCTTTTCATGGTTCGCATCATTTCCTCCTAATTCCATTATTACTCGGGCCAATCTTGAACAAACATTTCATAAATACTTCTTTGCTGAAACAAGAGAAATGAGATTGTTTGATCTGATTTCTGTGAGGCAGAAAGCTGGGGAGTCTTTGCATGATTATGTGCAGAGGTTCAAAGATGTGCGCAGTAAATGTTTCAGCTTGCAATTGGCTGATACTCATATGGCAGAAATAGCATTCAATGACCTAGTTGCACCTTTGAGGGAGAAGTTTCCTTCGACTGAGTTTGAGAGCTTGTCCCAGTTGATACAGAAGGTATCTATCCAGCAGAACCTGACTCGAGGGGCACGGTCAAGGCCGATTCAAGTCAATTATAATGATTACGAGTCTGAGTCCGATGAAGATGCCGGAGAAGTCGATATGGCTGAGTGGACCAGAAACAACAATGTGTTGTCATGCCCATGGGTGAAGTAGAAAGAGCCAGAAGAAAAGTATGATTTCGATATCACCAAGGCCGATAAGATATTTGATATGTTGTTGCAGGAGAGGCACATCCAGTTGCCACCTAATCACGTGATCCCACCTGCTGAAGAATTGAAGAAAAGAAAGTACTACAAGTGGAACAATTTGCCATGTCATTCCACTAATGAATGCAAGGTATGCAGAAGAGAGATTCAATCGGTGATGGAACAAGGAAAGTTCAAGTTTACAAAGGGAACCATGAAGATTGATGGGCATCTGTTCCCTGCAAATGTCAATATGGCTGGTATCGATAATGTAGAAGCATTTATAAATCGGTATCAGAAGAAAAGGGACAGGGAGATGAAGGAATCACTGTTTGATCCGCATTGGGAATGCCCGTTCTTTCAGTATTGTTGGGACCACAATATGAAGCTTCCATCGACTAATAGCTGTCCTGGATGCAGCAGACGAGCGGAACGAATGTATAGAGGAGCTTCGAGCAGCTATCGACATCAGCCAGGTAATGCTAGGAGGTCGATGGTGGGTAAAATTGATGAGAATGGAAGGGTATCAGCTTTTGATCGACTTGGTTCTAGAAAGATAGGAGAAGAAGTTCACTTCGATGAAGAAGTCGATAAAGAGATGCAAGAACGACAGGAATAAGCCGATCAATGGTGTCCGTCTGGCATTTTCTCTAAGAGTCAGAAGCGCAGGGTTCAGAGAATGCATTGCAGGAAAATAAGGGCTAGTAAGTATTATTGTGATGAAGATGATGGTTAGCCACCAAAGAAGGTCTGGAGGCCAAAAGTGAAATCACAAGTATAGGTACCAAGTGCTACAATGGGCATGGTAATGATGTTGCCTCAAGAATTTATGGCATCAGGAGAAGAATTGATTGCTGATGACGGGAATACACCACAATTGGTATTTGATGTATGGCAAGCAGTGTTTGAGAAGCCAGACGAATCTAAACATTGGCACTTAAAGGCGTTGTACCTCAAGGGGTTCATCAATGGGATGCCGATGGGAAAGGTGATGGTCGATGGAGGTGTTGCAGTGAATATTATGCCGATCACTACTGTCAGAAAATTGGGAAAAACTGAAGATGACTTAATCGACACAAATATGATTCTGAGGGATTATTGTGGTCGTACTGCAGCAGCCAAGGGAGTCTTAAATGTGGAGCTCACAATCGGCAGTAAAACTTTGCCGGTTACTTTCTTTGTCATCGATGGAAAGGGAACCTACAGCCTTCTGTTGGGTCATGATTGGATACATGCAAACTTTGTCTCGAAAGATTTGGGATGGGATTACGTTAAGACTACTACACAGGGTCTTGAGGTAGTGGACCAGTCAAATTCTAAATTATTTCTCTGACAGGCACCTCAATGGAGTTTGCAGAAGATGGGAAGTTGGGAAAACGATTCATGTCGGTCGATAAGCTGCAGGAAGTCGATATAGGAGATGGTGATAAACCAAGGCCGACATTTATCAGCAAGAAATTGGATGAATATTTTAAAGTGGAATTAATAAAATTATTAAAAGAATACTGGGAATTTTTTTCCTGGGATTATTTTGAGATGCCCGTCCTGAGTCGATCTATCATTGAACATCAACTGCCTATCAAACCTGGATATCGGCCTTATAAGCAACCTCCAAGGAGAATCGATCCAAAGATTTCTGATAATGTCAAAGCCGAGATTACTAGGTTATACGATGCTAAGTTCAGTAGGCCTTGCAGATATTTAGAGTGGGTTTCAAATATTGTACCTGTTTTCAAGAAGTGTGGCAAGTTGAGAGTCTGTATTGACTTTTGCCCGTTGAATAGGGCCACCCCGAAGGATGACTACCTGATGCCGGTAGCAGATCTTCTGGTTGATGCAGCAGCAGGGCATAAGATTGTCAGTTTTATGGATGGTAATGCTGGTTATAATCAGATTTTCATGGCAGAAGAGGATATACCAAAGACTGCTTTCAGGTGTCCCGAGGCTCTTGGTTTTTATGAATGGGTTGTCATGACATTTGGTTTGAAGAGTGCTGGAGCCACATATCAGAGGGCCATGAATTACATATTCCATGATTTGATAGGCAAGCTAGTAGATATTTATATTGATGATGTGGTAGTTAAATCCAAAAGAATAGAAGATCATATAGCCGATTTGCGAGCAGTACTCAAGAAAACCAGAAGGTATGGCTTGAAGATGAATCCAAAAAAATGTGCTTTCGGTATATCGGCTGGTCAGTTTCTGGGTTTTATCGTGCATGAAAGAGGAATTGAGATTGGGCCAAAGAGCATGAAGGCTATCAATCACATTGAGCCGCCGATCAACAAGACAGAACTTCAATCATTGATCGGCAAAGTGAATTTCATTAGAAGATTTACTTTGAATTTATCAGGGAAGCTTGATGTATTCACCTCGTTATTAAAGTTAAAGGCGGATCATAGGTTTGTATGGGAGCCAGAACATCAGAAAGCTCTAGAGGACATCAAGAAGTATTTGGTTTCACCTCCTGTGCTGGTGCCACCAAGAGAAGGATGGCCTTTCAAGCTTTATATTACGACTAAAAAAAAGTTAATCGGATCAACTTTAATTCGAGAACAAGATGGTAAAGAGAGGGTTGTGTTTTATTTAAGTCGAAGAGTGATCGATGCTGAAACCAGGTACGCTGAGATTGAAAAGTTATGTTTGTGTTGATATTTCTCATGTATGAAGTTGAGGCATTATCTGTTATCGGTTGAGTGTGTGGTGGTATGCAAAGCTGATGTCATCAAATATATGGTATCGGCTCCAATTTTGAAAGGCAGAATTGGTAAATGGATGCTAGCATTGGCTGAATATGACTTGACATATGAATCTGCTAAAGCTGTTAAGGGTCAGTCTGGCTGATTTAGTTGTTGAGCATTATGGATCAGAGGTGTCAATGGTGGAGCCGGTGCCATGGTTATTGTTTTTTGATGGTTCTATTTACAAGAATGGATGTGGCATCGGACTTCTTATTATGTCTCCACGGGGGGCAAGGTTTGAATTTGCGTTTGTTGTAGAGGCATCAACTAATAATCAAGTCGAATATAGAGTTGTTATCAAAGGATTGCAGATGTTGAAGGAAGCTAGAGTTAATTGTGTTGAAGTCATTGGGGATTCATTATTGGTACTCAGACAGCTGGCAGGAGAATTTGAATGCAAAGATGATGTATTAAGGCTATTTTATGTTGAGTGTCAAGATTTGTTGCAATGCTTCAAGACAGTGAGGATCAAGCATATCCCAAGGGAACAGAATATGGAGGCAAATGACTTAGCACAGAAGGCATTGGGATATTAGCTAAATAATGATGGTACAATAGTTGAAATTGCAGATGATGATGAAGCCAAGCGAGTCAGTGTCGATAGGGTTGATGTCGATGAAGCTAGGCAAGCTAATGTCGATGAGATCAGTATCAATGAAGAAGATTGGAGGATCGAGATAGTGCAGTATCTCAAGGATCCAACTCAACGTATGCCTCGAAAGATTTGGTATATGGCATTGAGGTATGTTTTGTTAGAAGAAAAACTTTATTATCGGATGATTAATGGTGTGTTATTAAGATGTTTAAATCAAGAAGAAGCCAAAGTTGTTATGTGCAAAGTCCATAGTACACATCAATCGGCCCATAAAATGAGATGGCTATTAAAGAGGACTAGGTACTATTGGCCTACTATGCTGGAAGATTTCTTTAAGTATTATAAAGGGTGTCAAGATTGTCAAAGGTTTAGAGCAATACAGAGAGCACCGACATCGGCTATGAATCCAATTATTAAGCCATGGCCATTTAGAGGATAGGGTATGGATATGATTGGTCAGATTTATCCAGCGTCAAGCAAAGGTCAGAAGTATATTCTAGCGGCAACAGATTATTTCACAAAGTGGGTTGAAGCAGTGCCGATGAAGAATGTGACAACTAACGATGTAATTAATTTTGTGAAGGAACATATTATTTACAGGTTTGGTGTGCTGCATACTATTACTACTCACCAGGGTTCTATGTTCACTTCGGAAGAGTTTCAAAGCTTTGCTGATAGTATGGGGATTAAATTATTGAATTCATCACCTTATTATGCTCAAGCCAATGGTCAGGCAGAGGCGTCTAATAAGAGTTTGAACAAGCATATTAAGAGGAAGATTGATGAACAGCCTAAGAAGTGGCATACGACATTGGCTGACTCACTATGGACCTACAGAATGGCATGTCATGGGTTTATAAAGATATCACCATATCAGTTAATTTATGGACATGAAGCAGTTTTGCCATGGGAAACGAATCTGGGGTCCAAAAGAATAGAGTTGCAAGATCAATTGTCAGCCGATGATTATAGGAAGGTTATGATTGATGAGTTAGAGGATGTCGTGCAGCATCGGATGAGGGCTCTGGAGAAAATTCAAGAGAATAAAAATCGGGTGGCTAAATTTTACAACAAAAAGATGGTACCCAAGAGTTTTGTAGAAGGTGACCTTGTCTGGATGAAGGTGAACTTAGTAAATTCTAGAGATAGTCGATTTAGAAAATGGTCTCCAACTTGGGAAGGTCCGTTTAAAGTGAGCCGATGTGCACCCGGTAATGCATATTTCTTACAAGGATTGGATGGAGAAGAGTTCGAGAGAGCAATTAATGGTAAATATTTAAGGATATATCATCCAAGTATTTGGGTTGGCTCATGATCTCGAGTGTTTGATCACGACTAATATGGAAATATCGTCCTTAGCAGAGAAAATAAAAGATTGGAAAAGAAGAAAGAGAGTGTTTTACAGCCGATGGACGTACATCGAATTCAGACGGCCGATATTATAGATATTGCCTATAGCGGAAAAAAATATAAAGCACATCATATAAGACAAAGAGTGATATATTTATAGAGCAGAGAAGGTTTTTCATCAATTACAGATGGCTGATTTTAATAAGTTGCTTACCCGGTTTCGGTGAAACCTATTCTGCTATGATAGCTAGGGGATGAAGATGTAATTATTAGCATCCCAAGCGTGTGGAGGGAGGTACATAGAAGAAGAAAAATGCACCAACAGCTTCCTCCGCTTCCCCTTCAGGAATGGCAGTGTCATCAGACATCACCCGCCGGGCAAGAGGGAGAGAGAGTTGCTCCGCCGATGCCATTCTCGACACCCGTGCTGTCATCCAAGGGCAGAAGAACCAGCGGGTTGGCTTCTGGGCAGGAGGAGCTGCAAGCTTTGGATTGAAAGGGAGACTCTAGGGGCAAGAGAAGCGAAAAGTATTCGCCACAAGATATTCAGTAGGTTTGGAGACAAATGGTACTTTTCTATCAAAGCTCTCAGTAAGAGACCCATGGTTGAAGGCAGTAAACAAGATGAGGAGAAAGGGTTGGCAGAAGGATCTATTTATAGGAGCTGGACTCAACCTTTGGGGAATCCAAACGCCGCTCCAAGTGGATTGGAGGGAACCCGAGGGAGAAAGATAAGCATGAGGACAGTTAAAAGGCAGTACTTGCAGTCGAAAAGACACAGGAAACGGCAGGTCACAATTAAGGGTCACGAGTGGTTGGATGGACTACCGCAGATGTGACCTGAGTTGTGAGTGGTTCCTGATTGATTGCATTTATTAGAATTTGAAGCAGCAGGGTGATAGATGAGACGTGCGGTGAGTTGCATTACTATCTCGGTTAGGTCTGATCTTATGCGATTTCTGTAGGTTTTATAAGCTGGGTTTTAGATCTTTTATTCGAGTCACTCGATCGATCCTGTCTATAATTAAATCAAATCTAGCTTTATTTGCTATGTTTGAACACTATCTCGATTAAGTTCGATCTGTTCGAATTAGCAAGGCTGCATTGACTTTGATCTCTTGCTGGGCTAATAAGGTTAGATTCGATCTGCTTATATGCAGAGTTCATAGAGTTCTGTCGAGACATTTAGCAGACAGGTTATCACGGTTCGATCAACTTCCTGGTATTTTGCCTATTTTATTGTTGCATATTAGAAGTCAATTGCCCTCTTTTGTTTAACAGAATTAGATCTATGAATTTGAGGCATATTTGTAATACCAGCTATCAGATCTATCGACTTAGCACCTATTGACGGGCAGAGTTCCATATATGATTATTATACTTCTATCAACTCTAGCCCATCGACTTACTTTCATCGATAGAGCGAGTTTATGCACCATTTTTGTAGATCTATCGACTCTGCTCTATCGACTTTAAGTCTATTGTATCAACCTGGCAAGTTATTGTTTGAATACTATGGATTTATCAACTCTGGCCTTTTGTTCTAATTTTTTATCGGTATTAATGATTTATAATTGCATATTTAATTAAATGAACCGATAAGCCGATATTATCAGCCGGTTAGTTTATATTCTCTTATGTTTTATTCTCACAATAGCATCGGCTGGTTTCACGAACAGTGATTATCGGCTTTCTTCATCGTCCTGTCCTGGGCCGATGACCCATGGAATTTGAATGTTGTTAATTTGCAGGGAAAATCAACTGGCATGCCCCGGTTTCCGTATTGAGCTTGCACTGGAACTAAGCAGATCTCCCAGGTCATGCGTGTGATTTTTGCGTCAACAACAACATGCTATATGGTATATGTACATGGTAGTTTGTAGAATTTTGGGGGGGGGGGGGGTGGGACACAGTACCCCCATGCACCCCCTAGGTCCGCCCCTACATCTGACATATAGCTGGTAATGACATCACGCTAATGTACATAGGCCACTATGAATATTGATAATTATTGTTTCTATCGCTAATGCCCTAACATTATCGATAGGTGGGCCCAGAAGGTGTTGACTCAATATTGGGAGCATTCGTGAAATTTAAATTCAAATATATACTATCGTTGTCCACAATTCATTAGCAACCATAAATTGGCGCGGACACAATAACCCTATTTTCCCCTCGCGCCTACCTCTTTGTGAAGATGCATCTAGGATCCCCTAGTGGGTTTTGGTGAATGTTGACAAACAATTAAAATGTACTAATATGCTTATGAAGTATGTGTACATGATATCAAAGTTTGTAATACCAATGTAGTAAGATGTTTGACCCCTCAACAAAAGAAGAAGAGAAAAAGGACTCAAAAGGAGCTTAGAATAAGAGCTTTTATTTGTTTTTGAGTCTAGAAATGCCGATCTATCAAGGGGGGTGAAAATGATCTTACATGCAAGGAATATGTGCTCAAGCAACCAAAAATTATTTTGGAAGAAAAACCACCAAAAACTGCCAATAGCCAAGTCCAAAAATCAACCAACTTTTCTATGCCTGAAGGAAGTTCCATCGGTGACGCAAGTTCCATGATGGGAACACTTGTTCTGAACTAGTGGCTCCCTAACTCGATGGAAGTTTTGTCTGTGATGAAAGTTCTATCCTGGGAACACAGTTTCTAGACCAGTGGCTCCCTAACTCGACAGAAGTTCCATCCTGGGAACATTGTTTCTGGACAAGTGGCACCCTGACATGACGGAAGTTCTGTCCTTGACGGAAGTTCCATCCTGGGAACTCTTGTTCTAGACTGTGGCTCCCCGAGTTTGACGGAAGTTCCATTCTCCACGGAAGTTCCGTCCTTCTCAGCGCATTTCCACTCCAACGGCTCTTTTTGGACCTCCACTATAAATACCCCTCTCCCACCCCGTGAGAGAGGCTGCTGGTGCCTTTGAAAAACACACTCATTTCAGATAGCTTCAAACTCTTCACTCCTCCATTTCTCTAGTGACTCAAGCTCATTTGAGAGAGTGATGCTTTCATCCAAGCTAGAGAGCATCAAGCCAATCTTGAGCACATCCCTTGCAACCAAGACTCATTCTTCACTTGTTACTCTTGGGGATTGAATCCCCTAGACCGGCTAGGTGTTGCCTGGTGAGCTCCCAAGCATTGTGGTGAGCCTTGGGAAGTTTGTGAAGGTTGTGATTCATCTCCGCAAGGAAAGAATCAAGAAGAGAAAAGCCAAGCTCAATCTTTGTAGTAGTTGGTGAGTATTAGGGTTAAGAAAGACCCGGCTCTTAGTGAGCTCCTCAACGGAGATGCAAGAACCTCTTTGTGAGGGGTCCGAACTCTGGTAAATGCCTATGTCTCTCTTGTCCTTGCTCCTGTTATTAATCTTGCTCTTGTTGTTCTTGCTACATTTGTTACTATTGCTCGATCTACTTCTACACTGTGTTGTAAGCTAACCCCTATAGGGATTTGATACATCAATTATCTAGCTTCATTTCTATTCAAGTAGATTTGTGAGTATACCTTTAAATTCTGCATTTCGACTTGAGATTCACAGTTTACCACAGAAGTTTTATCCTTGACGGAAGTTCTGCCCACAAAGGAAGTTCTGTCGCTGAAGGAAGTTCTCTCCTTGATAGAAGTTCCGTGTTGAATTTAATCTGTTTGTGAAGTGAATTTCAGGGATAAAATTACAAGTTTCCTATTCACCCCCCCCCCCCCCCTCTAGTCAACTTTCAATTGGTATGAGAGCTAGAACCTTCTACAAGGCTTAAAAGCTTGAAGGATAAAGAATGTCGAAGTCGGGGGAAGGCGACAAGCCTCAAGATCTTGCTTCGGCAAGGAAGGGAAGTGATTTGCACACGGCCATGCCTTTCAACTATGCCGATGTAGCAAATATACATGGCAGTGGAAGTGAAAGATTGCCTTACTTTGAGGGCAAAGATTTTAGCTGGTACAAGCACCGCATGCAGATGTACCTCATGTCAATTGGTCCACCAATTTGAGAAATTGTGGAGAAAGGATATACCTTGGAGGACAAGGATAACCCTACAACCGTGGATCAACTCAGCATACATCGCAATGCTCAAGCGAAGTAAGCCATTCTCTCTTCCTTATATCCCAAGAAATATTCAAGAGTAGCCGGAATTGAGAATGCTCGAAAAATGTGGAAGAAGCTTGTATGAGCTCATGAAGGAGTTGATGTTGTGAAGAAGTCAGGACTCCATGTTCTCAAGAACCAATTCAACTTCTTCTTCATGAACAAAGGAGAAGAGCCTCAACAAACTCATGATAGGCTCATGGATATTGTCAACGATAGAAGAGCTTATAGAGACGACATCAAGGATGAAGAAGTCAACTACAAGCTCCTCATGGCTCTTAGGATGTAGAACCCAACACTATGCACCATCATTGAGGAGAAGGATGGGTATGAGAGCTTCACAACCAATGAAGTGATAGGGAGAATCA